>OX326959.1:35679140-41024350 GCA_946800325.1 Luzula sylvatica
AAAATTTGAACATTTTTAAAAAAAATATCTTAATTAAATTTTTTGAAGGTGTTAGACTTCTGTTTTTGCATTTTTAAGAAAATTTGAAAAAAATTAAATTTGTGTGTGTTAGCCTTCAATTACGGTGTATTTTGAGTACGATACGAAAATTGAGTATTTTTCATGTGTTAGACTAAAATTTTAAATTAGACTTCAGTTTTTGCATTTTTAAGATATTTTTGAAAAAATTGAAATTTGTGCGTGTTAGTCTTCAATTACGAAGTATTTTGAGTATGACATGAAAATTGATTATTTTTCTTGTTTTATACTTCAATTTTAACATTTTTTTAAAATATATTAATTGAAATTTTCGAAGGTGTTAGACTTCTACTTTTGCATTTTTCAGAAAATTTTTAAAAAATTGAAATTTGTTCGTGTTAGTCTTCAATTACGGAGTATTTTGAGTACGACATGAAAATTGTATATTTGGCTTGTGTTACACTTAAATTTTAACATTTTTTTCAAAAATATCATAATTGATTTTTTTGAAGGTGTTGGACTAATGTTTTTGCATTTTTAAGACAATTTGGAAAAAAATTGAAATTTGTGTGTGTTAGTCTTTAATTACGGAGTATTTCGAGTACGACATCAAAATTGAGTATTTTGCTTGTTTTATACTTCAATTTTAACATATTTAAAAACATATCTTAATTAAATTTTTTGAAGGTTTTAGACTTCAGTTTTTGAATTTTTAAGAGATTTTTGAAAAAATTGAAATTTGTGTGTGTTAGTCTTCAATTACGGAGTATTTTGAGTACGACATGAAAATTGAGTATTTTGCTTGTTTTATACTTCAATTTTAACATATTTAAAAAAATATCTTAATTAATTTTTTTGAAGGTGTTAGACTTCTGTTTTTGCATTTTTAAGAAAATTTGAAAAAATTGAAATTTGTGTGTGTTTGTCTTCAATTACGGAGTATTTTGAGTATGATATGAAAATTTAGTATTTTGCATGTGTTACACTAAAATTTTAATATTTTTTAAAAAATATCTTAATTGAATTTCTTGAAGGTGTTAGACTTCAATTTTTGCATTTTTAAGAAATTTTTGAAAAAATTGAAATTTGTGTGTGTTAGTCTTCAATTACGGAGTATTTTACGTACGATATGAAAATTGTTTATTTGGCTTGTGTTACACTGATATTTTAACATTTTTTTCAAAAATATCATAGTTGATTTTTTTGAAGGTGTTGGACTAATGTTTTTGCATTTTTAAGAAAATTTGGAAAAAATTGAAATTTGTGTGTGTTAGTCTTCTATTACGGAGTATTTTTTGTACGATATGAAAATTGAGTATTTGGAATGTGTTACACTTCAATTTTAACATTTTTTTAAAAAATATCTTAATTGAATTTTTTTAAGGTGTGAGACTTCAGCTTTAGCATTTTTAAAAAAATTTTAAAAAAATTGAAATTTATGTGTTAAAGTCTTCAATTACATAGTATTTTGAGTAGGACATAAAAATTGAGTATTTGTCTTGTGTTACACTGCAATTTTGATATTTTTACAAAAAACTATCTTAATTGTATTTTTTGAAGGTGTTAGACTTCAGTTTTTGCATTTTTAAGAAATTTTTCAAAAACTTTAAATTTGCGTGTGTTAGTCTTCAATTAAGGTGTATTTTGGGTACGACATGAAAATTAAGTATTTTGAATGTGTCACACTTCAATTTTAAAAAAAATTAAAAAAATATATTAATTGAATTTTTTGATGGAGTTACACTTCATTTTTTTTCATTTTTAAGAAATTTTTAAAAAAATTGAAATTTGTGTGTGTTTGTCTTCAATTACGGAGTATTTTGAGTACGATATGAAAATTGAGTATTTTGCATGTGTTACACTACAATTTTAACATTTTTTTAAAAAAATATCTTAATTCAATTTTTTGAAGGTGTTGGACTTCTGTTTTTGAATTTTTAAGAGATTTTTGAAAAAATTGAAATTTGTGTGTGTTAGTCTTCAATTACGGAGTATTTTACGTACGACATGAAAATTGTTTATTTGGTTTGTGTTACACTTCAATTTTAACATTATTTTAAAATATATTAATTGAATTTTTTGAATGTGTTGGACTTCTGTTTTTGCATTTTTAAGAAATTTTGAAAAAAATTGAAATTTGTTCGGGTTAATCTTCAATTACGGAGTATGTTGAGTACGACATGAAAATTGAGTATTTGGCTAGTGTTACACTGCAATTTTAACTTTTTTTCGAAAAAATATCTTAATTTAATTTTTTGAAGGTGTTAGACTTCAATTTTTGCATTTTTAAGAAATTTTTAAAAAATTGAAATTTGTGTGTGTCAGTCTTCAATTACGGAGTATTTTGAGTACGACATAAAAATTGAGTATTTTGCTTGTTTTATACTTCAATTTTGACATATTTTAAAAAATATCTTAATTAAATTTTTGGAAGGTGTTAGACTTCTTTCTTTGCATTTTTAAGAAAATTTGAAAAAATTGAAATTTGTGTGTGTTAGTCTTCAATTACGTAGTATTTTGACTACGATATGAAAATTGAGTATTTTGCATGTGTTACACTAAAATTTTAAAAAAATTTTAAAAAATATCTTAATTGAATTTTTTGAAGGTGTTAGACTTCTGTTTTTGAATTTTTAAGAGATTTTAGAAAAAATTGAAATTTGTGTGTGTTATTCTTCAATTACGGAGTATTTTGAGTACGACATGAAAATTGAGTATTTAGCTTGTGTTACACTGCAATTTTAACTTTTTTTCAAAAAAATTTCTTAATTTAATTTTTCGAAGGTGTTAGACTTCAATTTTTGCATTTTTAAGAAATTTTTAAAAATTGAAATGTGTGTGTGTTAGTCTTCAATTACGGAGTATTTTGAGTACGACATAAAAATTGAGTATTTAGCTTGTTTTATACTTCAATTTTAACATATTTTAAAAAATATCTTAATTAAATTTTTTGAAGGTGTTAGACTTCTGTTATTGCATTTTTAAGAAAATTTGAAAATAATGAAATTTGTGTGTGTTAGTCTTCAATTACGGTGTATTTTGAGTGCGATATGAAAATTGAGTATTTTACATGTGTTACACTAAAATTTGAACATTTTTAAAAAAAATATCTTAATTAAATTTTTTGAAGGTGTTAGACTTCTGTTTTTGCATTTTTAAGAAAATTTGAAAAAAATTAAATTTGTGTGTGTTAGCCTTCAATTACGGTGTATTTTGAGTACGATACGAAAATTCAGTATTTTTCATGTGTTAGACTAAAATTTTAAATTAGACTTCAGTTTTTGCATTTTTAAGATATTTTTGAAAAAATTGAAATTTGTGCGTGTTAGTCTTCAATTACGAAGTATTTTGAGTATGACATGAAAATTGATTATTTTTCTTGTTTTATACTTCAATTTTAACATTTTTTTAAAATATATTAATTGAAATTTTCGAAGGTGTTAGACTTCTACTTTTGCATTTTTCAGAAAATTTTTAAAAAATTGAAATTTGTTCGTGTTAGTCTTCAATTACGGAGTATTTTGAGTACGACATGAAAATTGTATATTTGGCTTGTGTTACACTTAAATTTTAACATTTTTTTCAAAAATATCATAATTGATTTTTTTGAAGGTGTTGGACTAATGTTTTTGCATTTTTAAGACAATTTGGAAAAAAATTGAAATTTGTGTGTGTTAGTCTTTAATTACGGAGTATTTCGAGTACGACATCAAAATTGAGTATTTTGCTTGTTTTATACTTCAATTTTAACATATTTAAAAACATATCTTAATTAAATTTTTTGAAGGTTTTAGACTTCAGTTTTTGAATTTTTAAGAGATTTTTGAAAAAATTGAAATTTGTGTGTGTTAGTCTTCAATTACGGAGTATTTTGAGTACGACATGAAAATTGAGTATTTTGCTTGTTTTATACTTCAATTTTAACATATTTAAAAAAATATCTTAATTAATTTTTTTGAAGGTGTTAGACTTCTGTTTTTGCATTTTTAAGAAAATTTGAAAAAATTGAAATTTGTGTGTGTTTGTCTTCAATTACGGAGTATTTTGAGTATGATATGAAAATTTAGTATTTTGCATGTGTTACACTAAAATTTTAATATTTTTTTAAAAAATATCTTAATTGAATTTCTTGAAGGTGTTAGACTTCAATTTTGCATTTTTAAGAAATTTTTGAAAAAATTGAAATTTGTGTGTGTTAGTCTTCAATTACGGAGTATTTTACGTACGATATGAAAATTGTTTATTTGGCTTGTGTTACACTGATATTTTAACATTTTTTTCAAAAATATCATAGTTGATTTTTTTGAAGGTGTTGGACTAATGTTTTTGCATTTTTAAGAAAATTTGGAAAAAATTGAAATTTGTGTGTGTTAGTCTTCTATTACGGAGTATTTTTTGTACGATATGAAAATTGAGTATTTGGAATGTGTTACACTTCAATTTTAACATTTTTTTAAAAAATATCTTAATTGAATTTTTTTAAGGTGTGAGACTTCAGCTTTAGCATTTTTAAAAAAATTTTAAAAAAATTGAAATTTATGTGTTAAAGTCTTCAATTACATAGTATTTTGAGTAGGACATAAAAATTGAGTATTTGTCTTGTGTTACACTGCAATTTTGATATTTTTACAAAAAACTATCTTAATTGTATTTTTTGAAGGTGTTAGACTTCAGTTTTTGCATTTTTAAGAAATTTTTCAAAAACTTTAAATTTGCGTGTGTTAGTCTTCAATTAAGGTGTATTTTGGGTACGACATGAAAATTAAGTATTTTGAATGTGTCACACTTCAATTTTAAAAAAAATTAAAAAAATATATTAATTGAATTTTTTGATGGAGTTACACTTCATTTTTTTTCATTTTTAAGAAATTTTTAAAAAAATTGAAATTTGTGTGTGTTTGTCTTCAATTACGGAGTATTTTGAGTACGATATGAAAATTGAGTATTTTGCATGTGTTACACTACAATTTTAACATTTTTTAAAAAAAAATCTTAATTCAATTTTTTGAAGGTGTTGGACTTCTGTTTTTGAATTTTTAAGAGATTTTTGAAAAAATTGAAATTTGTGTGTGTTAGTCTTCAATTACGGAGTATTTTACGTACGACATGAAAATTGTTTATTTGGTTTGTGTTACACTTCAATTTTAACATTATTTTAAAATATATTAATTGAATTTTTTGAATGTGTTGGACTTCTGTTTTTGCATTTTTAAGAAATTTTGAAAAAAATTGAAATTTGTTCGGGTTAATCTTCAATTACGGAGTATGTTGAGTACGACATGAAAATTGAGTATTTGGCTAGTGTTACACTGCAATTTTAACTTTTTTTCGAAAAAATATCTTAATTTAATTTTTTGAAGGTGTTAGACTTCAATTTTTGCATTTTTAAGAAATTTTTAAAAAATTGAAATTTGTGTGTGTCAGTCTTCAATTACGGAGTATTTTGAGTACGACATAAAAATTGAGTATTTTGCTTGTTTTATACTTCAATTTTGACATATTTTAAAAAATATCTTAATTAAATTTTTGGAAGGTGTTAGACTTCTTTCTTTGCATTTTTAAGAAAATTTGAAAAAATTGAAATTTGTGTGTGTTAGTCTTCAATTACGTAGTATTTTGACTACGATATGAAAATTGAGTATTTTGCATGTGTTACACTAAAATTTTAAAAAAATTTTAAAAAATATCTTAATTGAATTTTTTGAAGGTGTTAGACTTCTGTTTTTGAATTTTTAAGAGATTTTAGAAAAAATTGAAATTTGTGTGTGTTATTCTTCAATTACGGAGTATTTTGAGTACGACATGAAAATTGAGTATTTGGCTTGTGTTACACTGCAATTTTAACTTTTTTTCAAAAAAATTTCTTAATTTAATTTTTCGAAGGTGTTAGACTTCAATTTTTGCATTTTTAAGAAATTTTTAAAAAATTGAAATGTGTGTGTGTTAGTCTTCAATTACGGAGTATTTTGAGTACGACATAAAAATTGAGTATTTAGCTTGTTTTATACTTCAATTTTAACATATTTTAAAAAATATCTTAATTAAATTTTTTGAAGGTGTTAGACTTCTGTTATTGCATTTTTAAGAAAATTTGAAAATAATGAAATTTGTGTGTGTTAGTCTTCAATTACGGTGTATTTTGAGTGCGATATGAAAATTGAGTATTTTACATGTGTTACACTAAAATTTGAACATTTTTAAAAAAAATATCTTAATTAAATTTTTTGAAGGTGTTAGACTTCTGTTTTTGCATTTTTAAGAAAATTTGAAAAAAATTAAATTTGTGTGTGTTAGCCTTCAATTACGGTGTATTTTGAGTACGATACGAAAATTGAGTATTTTTCATGTGTTAGACTAAAATTTTAAATTAGACTTCAGTTTTTGCATTTTTAAGATATTTTTGAAAAAATTGAAATTTGTGCGTGTTAGTCTTCAATTACGAAGTATTTTGAGTATGACATGAAAATTGATTATTTTTCTTGTTTTATACTTCAATTTTAACATTTTTTTAAAATATATTAATTGAAATTTTCGAAGGTGTTAGACTTCTACTTTTGCATTTTTCAGAAAATTTTTAAAAAATTGAAATTTGTTCGTGTTAGTCTTCAATTACGGAGTATTTTGAGTACGACATGAAAATTGTATATTTGGCTTGTGTTACACTTAAATTTTAACATTTTTTTCAAAAATATCATAATTGATTTTTTTGAAGGTGTTGGACTAATGTTTTTGCATTTTTAAGACAATTTGGAAAAAAATTGAAATTTGTGTGTGTTAGTCTTTAATTACGGAGTATTTCGAGTACGACATCAAAATTGAGTATTTTGCTTGTTTTATACTTCAATTTTAACATATTTAAAAACATATCTTAATTAAATTTTTTGAAGGTTTTAGACTTCAGTTTTTGAATTTTTAAGAGATTTTTGAAAAAATTGAAATTTGTGTGTGTTAGTCTTCAATTACGGAGTATTTTGAGTACGACATGAAAATTGAGTATTTTGCTTGTTTTATACTTCAATTTTAACATATTTAAAAAAATATCTTAATTAATTTTTTTGAAGGTGTTAGACTTCTGTTTTTGCATTTTTAAGAAAATTTGAAAAAATTGAAATTTGTGTGTGTTTGTCTTCAATTACGGAGTATTTTGAGTATGATATGAAAATTTAGTATTTTGCATGTGTTACACTAAAATTTTAATATTTTTTTAAAAAATATCTTAATTGAATTTCTTGAAGGTGTTAGACTTCAATTTTTGCATTTTTAAGAAATTTTTGAAAAAATTGAAATTTGTGTGTGTTAGTCTTCAATTACGGAGTATTTTACGTACGATATGAAAATTGTTTATTTGGCTTGTGTTACACTGATATTTTAACATTTTTTTCAAAAATATCATAGTTGATTTTTTTGAAGGTGTTGGACTAATGTTTTTGCATTTTTAAGAAAATTTGGAAAAAATTGAAATTTGTGTGTGTTAGTCTTCTATTACGGAGTATTTTTTGTACGATATGAAAATTGAGTATTTGGAATGTGTTACACTTCAATTTTAACATTTTTTTAAAAAATATGTTAATTGAATTTTTTTAAGGTGTGAGACTTCAGCTTTAGCATTTTTAAAAAAATTTTAAAAAAATTGAAATTTATGTGTTAAAGTCTTCAATTACATAGTATTTTGAGTAGGACATAAAAATTGAGTATTTGTCTTGTGTTACACTGCAATTTTGATATTTTTACAAAAAACTATCTTAATTGTATTTTTTGAAGGTGTTAGACTTCAGTTTTTGCATTTTTAAGAAATTTTTCAAAAACTTTAAATTTGCGTGTGTTAGTCTTCAATTAAGGTGTATTTTGGGTACGACATGAAAATTAAGTATTTTGAATGTGTCACACTTCAATTTAAAAAAAATTAAAAAAATATATTAATTGAATTTTTTGATGGAGTTACACTTCATTTTTTTTCATTTTTAAGAAATTTTTAAAAAAATTGAAATTTGTGTGTGTTAGTCTTCAATTACGGAGTATTTTGAGTACGATATGAAAATTGAGTATTTTGCATGTGTTACACTACAATTTTAACATTTTTTAAAAAAAATATCTTTATTCAATTTTTTGAAGGTGTTGGACTTCTGTTTTTGAATTTTTAAGAGATTTTTGAAAAAATTGAAATTTGTGTGTGTTAGTCTTCAATTACGGAGTATTTTACGTACGACATGAAAATTGTTTATTTGGCTTGTGTTACACTTCAATTTTAACATTATTTTAAAATATATTAATTGAATTTTTTGAATGTGTTGGACTTCTGTTTTTGCATTTTTAAGAAATTTTTAAAAAAATTGAAATTTGTTCGTGTTAATCTTCAATTACGGAGTATGTTGAGTACGACATGAAAATTGAGTATTTGGCTAGTGTTACACTGCAATTTTAACTTTTTTTCGAAAAAATATCTTAATTTAATTTTTTGAAGGTGTTAGACTTCAATTTTTGCATTTTTAAGAAATTTTTAAAAAATTGAAATTTGTGTGTGTCAGTCTTCAATTACGGAGTATTTTGAGTACGACATAAAAATTGAGTATTTTGCTTGTTTTATACTTCAATTTGGACATATTTTAAAAAATATCTTAATTAAATTTTTGGAAGGTGTTAGACTTCTTTCTTTGCATTTTTAAGAAAATTTGAAAAAATTGAAATTTGTGTGTGTTAGTCTTCAATTACGTAGTATTTTGACTACGATATGAAAATTGAGTATTTTGCATGTGTTACACTAAAATTTTAAAAAAATTTTAAAAAATATCTTAATTGAATTTTTTGAAGGTGTTAGACTTCTGTTTTTGAATTTTTAAGAGATTTTAGAAAAAATTGAAATTTGTGTGTGTTATTCTTCAATTACGGAGTATTTTGAGTACGACATGAAAATTGAGTATTTGGCTTGTGTTACACTGCAATTTTAACTTTTTTTCAAAAAAATTTCTTAATTTAATTTTTCGAAGGTGTTAGACTTCAATTTTTGCATTTTTAAGAAATTTTTAAAAAATTGAAATGTGTGTGTGTTAGTCTTCAATTACGGAGTATTTTGAGTACGACATAAAAATTGAGTATTTAGCTTGTTTTATACTTCAATTTTAACATATTTTAAAAAATATCTTAATTAAATTTTTTGAAGGTGTTAGACTTCTGTTATTGCATTTTTAAGAAAATTTGAAAATAATGAAATTTGTGTGTGTTAGTCTTCAATTACGGTGTATTTTGAGTGCGATATGAAAATTGAGTATTTTACATGTGTTACACTAAAATTTGAACATTTTTAAAAAAAATATCTTAATTAAATTTTTTGAAGGTGTTAGACTTCTGTTTTTGCATTTTTAAGAAAATTTGAAAAAAATTAAATTTGTGTGTGTTAGCCTTCAATTACGGTGTATTTTGAGTACGATACGAAAATTGAGTATTTTTCATGTGTTAGACTAAAATTTTAAATTAGACTTCAGTTTTTGCATTTTTAAGATATTTTTGAAAAAATTGAAATTTGTGCGTGTTAGTCTTCAATTACGAAGTATTTTGAGTATGACATGAAAATTGATTATTTTTCTTGTTTTATACTTCAATTTTAACATTTTTTTAAAATATATTAATTGAAATTTTCGAAGGTGTTAGACTTCTACTTTTGCATTTTTCAGAATATTTTTAAAAAATTGAAATTTGTTCGTGTTAGTCTTCAATTACGGAGTATTTTGAGTACGACATGAAAATTGTATATTTGGCTTGTGTTACACTTAAATTTTAACATTTTTTTCAAAAATATCATAATTGATTTTTTTGAAGGTGTTGGACTAATGTTTTTGCATTTTTAAGAAAATTTGGAAAAAAATTGAAATTTGTGTGTGTTATTCTTCAATTACGGACTATTTTTTGTACGACATGAAAATTGAGTATTTGGCTAGTGTTACACAGCAATTTTAACTATTTTTCGAAAAAATATCTTAATTTAATTTTTTGAAGGTGTTAGACTTCAATTTTTGCATTTTTAAGAAATTGTTAAAAAATTGAAATTTGTGTGTGGTAGTCTTCAATTACGTAGTATTTTGAGTACAACATAAAAATTGAGTATTTTGCTTGTTTTATACTGCAATTTTAACATATTTTAAAAAATATCTTAATTAAATTTTTTGAAGGCGCTAGACTTCAGTTTTTGCATTTTTAAGAAAATTTGAAAAAATTGAAATTTGTGTGTGTTAGTCTTCAATTACGGAGTATTTTGAGTACGATATGAAAATTGAGTATTTTGCATGTGTTACACTAAAATTGTAACATTTTTTTAAAAAATATCTTAATTGAATTTTTTGAAGGTGTTAGACTTCAGTTTTTGAATTTTTAAGAAATTTTTGAAAAAATTGAAATTTGTGTGTCTTAGTCTTTAATTACGGAGTATTTTGAGTACCACATGAAAATTGAGTATTTTGCTTGTTTTATACTTCAATTTTAACATGTTTAAAAAAATATCTTACTTAATTTTTTTGAAGGTGTTAGACTTCTGTTTTTGCATTTTTAAGAAAATTTGAAAAAGTTGAAATTTGTGTGTGTTAGTCTTCAATTACGGAGTATTTTGAGTACGATATGAAAATTGAGTATTTTACATGTGTTACACTAAAATTTGAACATTTTTATAAAAAATATCTTAATTGAATTTTTTGAAGGTGTCAGACTTCAGTTTTTGCATTTTTAAGAGATTTTTGAAAAAATTGAAATTTGTGCGTGTTAGTCTTCAATTACGAAGTATTTTGAGTATGACATGAAAATTGAGTATTTTTCTTGTTTTATACATCAATTTTAACATGTTTTTTAAATATATTAATGGAATTTTTTGAAGGTGTTAGACTTCTATTTTTGCATTTTTTCAGAAAATTTTTAAAAAATTGAAATTTGTTCGTGTTAGTCTTCAATTATAGAGTATGTTGACTAAGACATGAAAATTGAGTATTTGGCTTGTGTTACACTGCAATTTTAACTTTTTTTCAAAAAAAATTCTTAATTTAATTTTTCTAAGGTGTTAGACTTCAATTTTTGCATTTTTAAGAAATTTTTGAAAAAATTGATATTTGTGTGTGTTAGTTTTCAATTACGGAGTATTTTACGTATGATATGAAAATTGTTTATTTGGCTTGTGTTACACTTATATTTTAACATTTTTTTCAAAAATATCATAATTGATTTTTTTGAAGGTGTTGGACTAATGTTTTTGCATTTTTAAGAAAATTTGGAAAAATTTAAATTTGTGGGTGTGTTAGTCTTCTATTACGGAGTATTTTTTGTACGACATGAAAATTGAGTATTTGGAATGTGTTAACACTTCAATTTTAACATTTTTTTAAAAAATATCTTATTTGAATTTTTTTAAGGTGTTAGACTTCAGTTTTAGCATTTTTAACAAATTTTAAAAAAAATTGAAATTTATGTGTTAAAGTCTTCAATTACGTAGTATTTTGAGTAGGACATAAAAATTGAGTATTTGTCTTGCGTTACACTGCAATTTTGATATTTTTACAAAAAATATCTTAATTGTATTTTTTGAAGGTGTTAGCCTTCAGTTTTTGCATTTTTAAGAAATTTTTCAAAAACTTTAAATTTGCGTGTGTTAGTCTTCAATTAAGGAGTATTTTGGGTACGACATGAAAATTAAGTATTTTGAATGTGTCACACTTCAATTTTTAAAAAAATTAAAAAAATATATTAATTGAATTTTTTGATGGAATTACACTTCATTTTTTTTCATTTTTAAGAAATTTTTTAAAAAATTGAAATTTGTGTGTGTTAGTCTTCAATTACGGAGTATTTTGAGTTCGACATGAAAATTGAGTATTTTGCTTGATTTATACTTCAATTTTAAAATATTAAAAAAAATACCTTAATTAAATTTTTTCATGGTGGTAGACTTCTGTTTTTGCATTTGTAAGAAAATTTGAAAAAATTGAAATTTGTCTTTGTTAATCTTCAATTACGGAGTATTTAACGTACGACATGAAAATTGTTTATTTGGCTTGTGTTGCACTTCAATTTTAACATTTTTTTAAAATATATTAATAGAATTTTTTGAATGTGTTAGACTTCTGTTTTTGCATTTTTAAGAAATTTTTAAAAAAATTGAAATTTGTTCGTGTTAGTCTTCAATTACGGAGTATGTTGAGTACGACATGAAAATTGAGTATTTGGCTAGTGTTACACTGCAATTTTAACTTTTTTTCGAAAAAATATCTTAATTTAATTTTTTGAAGGTGTTAGACTTCAATTTTTGCATTTTTAAGAAATTTTTAAAAAATTGAAATTTGTGTGTGTTAGTCTTCAATTACGGAGTATTTTGAGTACGACATAAAAATTGAGTATTTTACTTGTTTTATTCTTCAATTTTAACATATTTTAAAAAATATCTTAATTAAATTTTTTGAAGGTGTTAGACTTCTGTTTTTGCATTTTTAAGAAAATTTGAAAAAATTGAAATTTGTGTGTGTTAGTCTTCAATTACGTAGTATTTTGACTACGATATGAAAATTGAGTATTTTGCATGTGTTACACTAAAATTTTAAAAAAAATTTAAAAAATATCTTAATTGAATTTTTTGAAGGTGTTAGACTTCTGTTTTTGAATTTTTAAGAGATTTTAGAAAAAATTGAAATTTGTGTGTGTTATTCTTCAATTACGGAGTATTTTGAGTACGACATGAAAATTGAGTATTTTGCTTGTTTTATACTTCAATTTTAACATATTTAAAAAAATATCTTAATTAATTTTTTTGAAGGTGTTAGACTTCTGTTTTTGCATTTTTAAGAAAATTTGAAAAAAATGAAATTTGTGTGTGTTAGTCTTCTATTACGGAGTATTTTGAGTACGATATGAAAATTGAGTATTTTGCATGTGTTACACTAAAATTTTAAAATTTTTTGAAAAAATGTCTTAATTGAATTTTTTTTAAGGTGTTAGACTTCAGTTTTTGCATTTTTAAGAGATTTTTGAAAAAATTGAAGTTTGTGCGTGTAAGTCTTCAATTACGAAGTATTTTGAGTACGACATGAAAATTGAGTATTTTTCATGTTTTATACTTCAATTTTAACATTTTTTTAAAATATATTAATTGAATTTTTTGAAGGTGTTAGACTTCTATTTTTGCATTTTTCAGAAAATTTTTAAAAAATTGAAATTTGTTCGTGTTAGTTCAATTACGTAGTATGTTGAGTACGACATGAAAATTGAATATTTGGCTTGTGTTACACTGCAATTTTGACTTTTTTAAAAAAAAATTTCTTAATTTAACTTTTCGAAGTTGTTAGACTTCAATTTTTGCATTTTTAAGAAATTTTTAAAAAATTGAAATGTGGGTGTGTTAGTCTTCAATTACGGAGTATTTTGAGTACGACATAAAAATTGAGTATTTAGCTTGTTTTATACTTCAATTTTAAAATATTTTAAAAAATATCTTAATTAAATTTTTTGAAGGTGTTAGACTTCTGTTATTGCATTTTTAAGAAAATTTGAAAATAATGAAATTTGTGTGTGTTAGTCTTCAATTACGGTGTATTTTGAGTACGATATGAAAATTGAGTATTTTACATGTCTTACACTAAAATTTGAACATTTTAAAAAAAAAATCTTAATTAAATTTTTTAAAGGTGTTAGACTTCTGTTTTTGCATTTTTAAGAAAATTTGAAAAAAATGAAATTTGTGTGTGTTAGTCTTCAATTACGGTGTATTTTGAGTACGATATGAAAATTGAGTATTTTGCATGTGTTAGACTAAAATTTTAAATTTGACTTCAGTTTTTGCATTTTTAAGATATTTTTGAAAAAATTGAAATTTGTGCATGTTAGTCTTCAATTACGAAGTATTTTGAGTACGACATGAAAATTGAGTATTTTTCTTGTTTTATACTTCAATTTTAACATTTTTTTTAAATATATTAATTGAATTTTTTGAATGTGTTAGACTTCTATTTTTGCATTTTTCAGCAAAATTTTAAAAAATTGAAATCTGTTCGTGTTAGTCTTTAATTACGGAATATGTTGAGTACGACATGAAAATTGAGTATTTGGCTTGTGTTACACTGCAATTTTAACTTTTTTACAAAAAAATTTCTTAATTTAATTTTTCGAAGGTGTTAGACTTCAATTTTTGCATTTTGAAGAAATTTTAAAAAAATTGAAATGTGTGTGTGTTAGTCTTCAATTACGGAGTATTTTACGTACGAAATGAAAATAGTTTATTTGGCTTGTGTTACACTTAAATTTTAACATTTTTTTCAAAAATATCATAATTGATTTTTTTGAAGGTGTTGGACTAATGTTTTTGCATTTTTATGAAAATTTGGAAAAAAATTGAAATTTGTGTGTGTTAGTCTTCAATTACGGAGTATTTTTTGTTCAACATGAAAATTGAGTATTTGGCTAGTGTTACACTGCAATTTTAACTTTTTTTCGAAAAAATATCTTAATTTAAGGTTTTAGACTTCAATTTTAGCATTTTTAAGAAATTTTTAAAAAATTGAAATTTGTGTGTGTTAGTCTTCAATTATGGAGTATTTTGAGTACGATTAAAAATTGAGTATTTGGCTTGTTTTATACTTCAATTTTAACCTAATTTAAAAAATATCATAATTAAATTTTTTGAAGGTGTTTGACTTCTATTTTAGCATTTTTAAGAAAATTTGAAAAAATTGAAATTTGTGTGTGTTAGTCTTCAATTAAGGAGTATTTTGAGTACGATATGAAAATTGACTATTTAGCATGTGTTACACTAAAAATTTGACATTTTTTAAAAAAATATCTTCATTGAATTTTTTGAAGGTGTTAGACTTCAGTTTTTGAATTTTTAAGAGATTTTAGAAAAAATTGAAATTTGTGTGTGTTATTCTTCAATTATGGAGTATTTTGAGTACGACATGAAAATTGGGTATTTTGCTTGTTTTATACTTCAATTTTAAAATATTTTAAAAAATATCTTAATTAAATTTTTTTAAGGTGTTAGATTTCTGTCATTGCATTTTTAGGAAAATTTGAAAAAAATGAAATTTATGTGTGTTAGTCTTCAATTACGGAGTATTTTGAGTACGACATGAAAACTGAGTATTTTGCTTGTTTTATACTTCAATTTTAACATGTCTAAAAAAATATCTTAATTAAATTTTTTGAAGGTCTTAGACTTCTGTTTTTGCATTTTTAAGAAAATTTGAAAAAATTGAAATTTGTGTGTGTTAGTCTTATATTACGGAGTATTTTGAGTACGATATCAAAATTGAGTATTTTACATGCGTTACACAAAAATTTGAACATTTTTAAAAAAAAATCTTAATTGAATTTTGTGAAGGAGTTAGACTTCAATTTTTGCATTTTTAAGAGATTTTTGAAAAAATTGAAATTTGTGCGTGTTAGTCTTCAATTACGAAGTATTTAGAGTATGACATGAAAATTGAGTATTTTTCTTGTTTTATACTTCAATTTTAACATTTTTTTTAATTTATGAATTGAATTTTTTGAAGGTGTTAGACTTCTATTTTAGCATTTTTCAGAAAATTTTTAAAATATTGAAATTTTTTCGTGTTAGTCTTCAATTACGGAGTATGTTGAGTACGACATGAAAATTGAGAATTTGGCTTGTGTTACACTGCAATTTTAACTGTTTTTCAAAAAAATTTCTTAATTTAATTTTTCGAAGGTGTTAGACTTCAATTTTTGCATTTTGAAGAAATTTTTAAAAAATTGAAATGTGTGTGTGTTAGTCTTCAATTACGGAGTATTTTATGTACGAAATGAAAATTGTTTATTTGGCTTGTGTTACACTTAAATTTTAACATTTTTTTCAAAAATATCATAATAGATTTTTTTGAAGGTGTTGGACTAATGTTTTTGCATTTTTATGAAAATTTGGAAAAAATTGAAATTTGTGTGTGTTAGTCTTCAATTACGGAGTATTTTTTGTTCAACATGAAAATTGAGTATTTTGCTAGTGTTACACTGCAATTTTAACTTTTTTTTCGAAAAAATATCTTAATTTAAGGTTTTAGACTTCAATTTTAGCATTTTTAAGAAATTTTTTAAAAATTGAACTTTGTGTGTGTGAGTCTTCAATTATGGAGTATTTTGAGTTTAAATTTATTAATTGAATTTTTTGAAGGTGTTAGACTTCTATTTTAGCATTTTTCAGAAAATTTTTAAAAAATTGAAATTTTTTCGTATTAGTCTTCAATTACGGAGTATTTTGAGTACGATATGAAAATTGAGTATTTTACATGTGTTACACTAAAATTTGAGCATTTTTAAAAAAAAATATCTTAATTTAATTTTTTGAAGGTGTTCGACTTCAATTTTTGCATTTTTAACAGATTTTTGAAAAAATTGAAATTTCTGCGTGTTAGTCTTCAATTACGAAGTATTTTGAGTATGACAAGAAAATTGAGTATTTTTCTTGTTTTATACTTCAATTTTAACATTTTTTTTAAATTTATTAATTGAATTTTTTGAAGGTGTTAGACTTCTATTTTAGCATTTTTCAGAAAAAAAATTTCGTGTTAGTCTTCAATTACGGAGTATTTTGAGTACGATATGAAAATTGAATTTTTTACATGTGTTACACTAAAATTTGAGCATTTTTTTTAAATTTATTAATTGAATTTTTTGAAGGTGTTCGACTTCAATTTTTGTATTTTTCAGAAGATTTTTGAAAAAATTGAAATTTCTGCGTGTTAGTCTTCAATTACGAAGTATTTTGAGTATGACATGAAAATTGAGTATTTTTCTTTTTTTATACTTCAATTTTAAAATTTTTTTTAAATTTATTAATTGAATTTTTTGAAGGTGTTAGACTTCTATTTTAGCATTTTTCAGAAAATTTTTAAAAAATTGAAATTTTTTCGTGTTAGTCTTCAATTACGGAGTATGTTGAGTACGACATGAAAATTGAGTATTTGGCTTGTGTTACACTGCAATTTTAACTTTTTTTCGAAAAAATATCTTAATTTTTATACTTCAATTTTAACATATTTTAAAAAATACCTTAATTAAATATTTTGAAGGTGTTACACTTCTGTTATTACATTTTTAAGAAAATTTGAAAAAATTGAAATTTGTGTGTGTTAGTCTTCAATTACGTAGTATTTTGACTACGATATGAAAATTGAGTATTTTGCATGTGTTACACTAAAATTTTAAAAAAATTAAAAAAAATATCTTAATTGAATTTTTTGAAGGTGTTAAACTTCTGTTTTTGAATTTTTAAGAGATTTTAAAAAAAATTGAAATTTGTGTGTGTTATTCTTCAATTACGGAGTATTTTGAGTACACATGAAAATTGAGTATTTTGCTTGTTTTATACTTCAATTTTAACATATTTAAAAAAATATCTTAATTAATTTTTTTGAAGGTGTTAGACTTCTGTTTTTGCATTTTTAAGAAAATTTGAAAAAAATGAAATTTGTGTGTGTTAGTCTTCAATTACGGAGTATTTTGAGTACGATATGAAAATTGAGTATTTTGCATGTGTTACACTAAAATTTTAAAATTTTTTGAAAAAATGTCTTTATTGAATTTTTTGAAGGTGTTAGACTTCAGTTTTTGCATTTTTAAGAGATTATTGAAAAAATTGAAGTTTGTGCGTGTTATTCTTCAATTACGAAGTATTTTGAGTACGACATGAAAATTGAGTATTTTGCTTGTTTTATACTTCAATTTTAACATGTTTAAAAAAATATCTTAATTAAATTTTTTTAAGGTCTTAGACTTCTGTTTTTGCATTTTTAAGAAAATTTGAAAAAATTGAAATTTGTGTGTGTTAGTCTTCTATTACGGAGTATTTTGTGTACGATATGAAAATTGAGTATTTTACATGTGTTACACAAAAATTTGAACATTTTAAAAAAAAAATCTTAATTGAATTTTGTGAAGGAGTTAGACTTCAATTTTTGCATTTTTAAGAGATTTTTGAAAAAATTGAAATTTGTGCGTGTTAGTCTTCAATTACGAAGTATTTAGAGTATGACATGAAAATTGAGTATTGTTCTTGTTTTATACTTCAATTTTAACATTTTTTTTTATTTATTAATTGAATTTTTTGAAGGTGTTAGACTTCTATTTTAGCATTTTTCAGAAAATTTTTAAAATATTGAAATTTTTTCGTGTTAGTCGTCAATTACGGAGTATGTTGAGTACGACATGAAAATTGAGAATTTGGCTTGTGTTACACTGCAATTTTAACTTTTTTTCAAAAAAAAATCTTAATTTAATTTTTCGAAGGTGTTAGACTTCAATTTTTGCATTTTTAAGAAATTTTTGAAAAAATTGAAATTTGTGTGTGTTAGTCTTCAATTACGGAGTATTTTGAGTACGACATGAAAATTGAGTATTTTGCTTGTTTTATACTTCAATTTTAACAAGTTTAAAAAAATATCTTAATTAAATTTTTTGAAGGTCTTAGACTTCTGTTTTTGCATTTTTAAGAAAATTTGAAAAAATTGAAATTTGTGTATGTTAGTCTTCAATTACGGAGTATTTTGAGTACGATATGAAAATTGAGTATTTTACATGTGTTACACTAAAATTTGAACCTTTCTAAAAAAAATATCTTAATTGAATTTTTTGAAGGTGTTTTTGCATTTTTAAGAGATTTTTGAAAAAATTGAAATTTGTGCGTGTTAGTCTTCAATTACGAAGTATTTTGAGTATGACATGAAAATTAAATATTTTTCTTGTTTTATACTTCAATTTTAACATTTTTTTTAAATTTATTAATTGAATTTTTTTAAGGTGTTAGACTTATATTTTAGCATTTTTCAGAAAATTTTGAAAAAATTGAAATTTTTTCGTGTTAGTCTTCAATTACGGAGTATGTTGAGTTCGACATGAAAATTGAGTATTTGGCTTGTGTTACACTGCAATTTTGACTTTTTTTCAAAAAAAATTCTTAATTTAATTTTTCGAAGGTGTTAGACTTCAATTTTTGCATTTTTAAGAAATTTCTGAAAAAATTGAAATTTGTGTGTGTTAGTCTTCAATTACGGAGTATTTTACGTACGACATGAAAATTTAGTATTTAGCTTGTTTTATACTTCAATTTTAACATATTTTAAAAAATACCTTAATTAAATATTTTGAAGGTGTTACACTTCTGTTATTGCATTTTTAAGAAAATTTGAAAAAAATGAAATTTGCCTATGTTAGTCTTCAATTACGGTGTATTTTGAGTACGATATGAAAATTGAGTATTTTGCATGTGTTACACTAAAATTTTAAATTTGACTTCAGTTTTTGCATTTTTAAGATATTTTTGAAAAAATTGAAATTTGTGCGTGTTAGTCTTCAATTACGAAGTATTTTGAGTACGACATGAAAATTGAGTATTTTTTTTGTTTTATACTTCAATTTTAACATTTTTTTTAAATTTATTAATTGAATTTTTTGAAGGTGTTAGACTTCTATTTTATCATTTTTCAGAAAATTTTTAAAAAATTGAAATTTTTTCGTGTTAGTCTTCAATTACGGAGTATTTTGAGTACGATATGAAAATTGAGTATTTTACATGTGTTACACTAAAATTTGAGCATTTGTAAAAAAAATATCTTAATTGAATTTTTTGAAGGTGTTCGACTTCAATTTTTGCATTTTTAAGAGATTTTTGAAAAAATTGAAATTTCTTGGTGTTAGTCTTCAATTACGAAGTATTTTGAGTATGACATGAAAATTGAGTATTTTTCTTGTTTTATACTTCAATTTTAACATTTTTTTTAAATTTATTAATTGAATTTTTTGAAGGTGTTAGACTTCTATTTTAGCATTTTTCAGAAAATTTTTAAAAAATTGAAATTTTTTCGTGTTAGTCTTCAATTACGGAGTATTTTGAGTACGATATGAAAATTGAGTATTTTACATGTGTTACACTAAAATTTGAGCATTTTTAAAAAAACTATCTTAATTGAATTTTTTGAAGGTGTTCGACTTCAATTTTTGCATTTTTAAGAGATTTTTGAAAAAATTGAAATTTCTGCGTGTTAGTCTTCAATTACGAAGTATTTTGAGTATGACATGAAAATTGAGTATTTTTCTTGTTTTATACTTCAATTTTAACATTTTTTTTAAATTTATTAATTGAATTTTTTGAAGGTGTTAGACTTCTATTTTAGCATTTTTCAGAAAAAAATTTCGTGTTAGTCTTCAATTACGGAGTATTTTGAGTACGATATGAAAATTGAGTATTTTACATGTGTTACAATAAAATTTGAGCATTTTTTTTAAATTTATTAATTGAATTTTTTGAAGGTGTTCGACTTCAATTTTTGCATTTTTCAGAAGATTTTTGAAAAAATTGAAATTTCTGCGTGTTAGTGTTCAATTACGAAGTATTTTGAGTATGACATGAAAATTGACTATTTTTCTTGTTTTATACTTCAATTTTAACATTTTTTTTAAATTTATTAAGTGAATTTTTTGAAGGTGTTAGACTTCTTTTTTAGCATTTTTCAGAAAATTTTTAAAAAATTGAAATTTTTTCGTGTTAGTCTTCAATTACGGAGTATGTTGAGTACGACATGAAAATTGAGTATTTGGCTTGTATTACACTGCAATTTTAACTTTTTTTCGAAAAAATATCTTAATTTTTATACTTCAATTTTAACATTTTTTAAAAAATACCTTAATTAAATATTTTGAAGGTGTTACACTTCTGTTATTACATTTTTAAGAAAATTTGAAAAAATTGAAATTTGTGTGTGTTAGTCTTCAATTACGTAGTATTTTGACTACGATATGAAAATTGAGTATTTTGCATGTGTTAAACTAAAATTTTAAAAAAATTTTAAAAAATATCTTAATTGAATTTTTTTGAAGGTGTTAAACTTCTGTTTTTGAATTTTTAAGAGATTTTAAAAAAAATTGAAATTTGTGTGTGTTATTCTACAATTACGGAGTATTTTGAGTACGACATGAAAATTGAGTATTTTGCTTGTTTTATACTTCAATTTTAACATATTTAAAAAAATATCTTAATTAATTTTTTTGAAGGTGTTAGACTTCTGTTTTTGCATTTTTAAGAAAATTTGAAAAAAATGAAATTTGTGTGTGTTAGTCTTCAATTACGGAGTATTTTGAGTACGATATGAAAATTGAGTATTTTGCATGTGTTACACTAAAATTTTAAAATTTTTTGAAAAAATGTCTTTATTGAATTTTTTGAAGGTGTTAGACTTCAGTTTTTGCATTTTTAAGAGATTTTTGAAAAAATTGAAGTTTGTGCGTGTTAGTCTTCAATTACGAAGTATTTTGAGTACGACATGAAAATTGAGTATTTTGCTTGTTTTATACTTCAATTTTAACATGTTTAAAAAAATATCTTAATTAAATTTTTTGAAGGTCTTAGACTTCTGTTTTTGCATTTTTATGAAAATTTGAAAAAATTGAAATTTGTGTGTGTTAGTCTTCTATTACGGAGTATTTTGTGTACGATATGAAAATTGAGTATTTTACATGTGTTACACAAAAATTTGAACATTTTAAAAAAAAAATCTTAATTGAATTTTGTGAAGGAGTTAGACTTCAATTTTTGCATTTTTAAGAGATTTTTGAAAAAATTGAAATTTGTGCGTGTTAGTCTTCAATTACGAAGTATTTAGAGTATGACATGAAAATTGAGTATTTTTCTTGTTTTATACTTCAATTTTAACATTTTTTTTAATTTATTAATTGAATTTTTTGAAGGTGTTAGACTTCTATTTTAGCATTTTTCAGAAAATTTTTAAAATATTGAAATTTTTTCGTGTTAGTCGTCAATTACGGAGTATGTTGAGTACGACATGAAAATTGAGAATTTGGCTTGTGTTACACTGCAATTTTAACTTTTTTTCAAAAAAAAATCTTAATTTAATTTTTCGAAGGTGTTAGACTTCAATTTTTGCATTTTTAAGAAATTTTTGAAAAAATTGAAATTTGTGTGTGTTAGTCTTCAATTACGGAGTATTTTGAGTACCACATGAAAATTGAGTATTTTGCTTGTTTTATACTTCAATTTTAACATGCTTAAAAAAATATCTTAATTAAATTTTTTGAAGGTCTTAGACTTCTGTTTTTGCATTTTTAAAAAAATTTGAAAAAATTGAAATTTGTGTATGTTAGTCTTCAATTACGGAGTATTTTGAGTACGATATGAAAATTGAGTATTTTACATGTGTTACACTAAAATTTGAACCTTTCTAAAAAAAATATCTTAATTGAATTTTTTGAAGGTGTTAGACTTCAATTTTTGCATTTTTAAGAGATTTTTGAAAAAATTGAAATTTGTGCGTGTTAGTCTTCAATTACGAAGTATTTTGAGTATGACATGAAAATTGAATATTTTTCTTGTTTTATACTTCAATTTTAACATTTTTTTAAAATTTATTAATTGAATTTTTTTAAGGTGTTAGACTTATATTTTAGCATTTTTCAGAAAATTTTTAAAAAATTGAAAATTTTCGTGTTAGTCTTCAATTACGGAGTATGTTGAGTTCGACATGAAAATTGAGTATTTGGCTTGTGTTACACTGCAATTTTGACTTTTTTTCAAAAAAAATTCTTAATTTAATTTTTCGAAGGTGTTAGACTTCAATTTTTGCATTTTTAAGAAATTTCTGAAAAAATTGAAATTTGTGTGTGTTAGTCTTCAATTACGGAGTATTTTACGTACGACATGAAAATTTAGTATTTAGCTTGTTTTATACTTCAATTTTAACATATTTTAAAAAATACCTTAATTAAATATTTTGAAGGTGTTACACTTCTGTTATTGCATTTTTAAGAAAATTTGAAAAAAATGAAATTTGCCTGTGTTAGTCTTCAATTACGGTGTATTTTGAGTACGATATGAAAATTGAGTATTTTGCATGTGTTACACTAAAATTTTAAATTTGACTTCAGTTTTTGCATTTTTAAGATATTTTTGAAAAAATTGAAATTTGTGCGTGTTAGTCTTCAATTACGAAGTATTTTGAGTACGACATGAAAATTGAGTATTTTGCTTGTTTTATACTTCAATTTTAACATGTTTAAAAAAATATCTTAATTAAAATTTTTGAAGGTCTTAAACTTCTGTTTTTGCATTTTTAAGAAAATTTGAAAAAATTGAAATTTGTGTGTGTTAGTCTTCTATTACGGAGTATTTTGTGTACGATATGAAAATTGAGTATTTTACATGTGTTACACAAAAATTTGAACATTTTTAAAAAAAAATCTTAATTGAATTTTGTGAAGGAGTTAGACTTCAATTTTTGCATTTTTAAGAGATTTTTGAAAAAATTGAAATTTGTGCGTGTTAGTCTTCAATTACGAAGTATTTAGAGTATGACATGAAAATTGAGTATTTTTCTTGTTTTATACTTCAATTTTAACATTTTTTTTAATTTATTAATTGAATTTTTTGAAGGTGTTAGACTTCTATTTTAGCATTTTTCAGAAAATTTTTAAAATATTGAAATTTTTTCGTGTTAGTCGTCAATTACGGAGTATGTTGAGTACGACATGAAAATTGAGAATTTGGCTTGTGTTACACTGCAATTTTAACTTTTTTTCAAAAAAAAATCTTAATTTAATTTTTCGAAGGTGTTAGACTTCAATTTTTGCATTTTTAAGAAATTTTTGAAAAAATTGAAATTTGTGTGTGTTAGTCTTCAATTACGGAGTATTTTGAGTACGACATGAAAATTGAGTATTTTGCTTGTTTTATACTTCAATTTTAACATGTTTAAAAAAATATCTTAATTAAATTTTTTGAAGGTCTTAGACTTCTGTTTTTGCATTTTTAAGAAAATTTGAAAAAATTGAAATTTGTGTATGTTAGTCTTCAATTACGGAGTATTTTGAGTACGATATGAAAATTGAGTATTTTACATGTGTTACACTAAAATTTGAACCTTTCTAAAAAAAATATCTTAATTGAATTTTTTGAAGGTGTTAGACTTAAATTTTTGCATTTTTAAGAGATTTTTGAAAAAATTGAAATTTGTTCGTGTTAGTCTTCAATTACGAAGTATTTTGAGTATGACATGAAAATTGAATATTTTTCTTGTTTTATACTTCAATTTTAACATTTTTTTAAAATTTATTAATTGAATTTTTTTAAGGTGTTAGACTTATATTTTAGCATTTTTCAGAAAATTTTTAAAAAATTGAAATTTTTTCGTGTTAGTCTTCAATTACGGAGTATGTTGAGTTCGACATGAAAATTGAGTATTTGGCTTGTGTTACACTGCAATTTTGACTTTTTTTCAAAAAAAATTCTTAATTTAATTTTTTGAAGGTGTTAGACTTCAATTTTTGCATTTTTAAGAAATTTCTGAAAAAATTGAAATTTGTGTGTGTTAGTCTTCAATTACGGAGTATTTTACGTACGACATGAAAATTTAGTATTTAGCTTGTTTTATACTTCAATTTTAACATATTTTAAAAAATACCTTAATTAAATATTTTGAAGGTGTTACACTTCTGTTATTGCATTTTTAAGAAAATTTGAAAAAAATGAAATTTGCCTGTGTTAGTCTTCAATTACGGTGTATTTTGAGTACGATATGAAAATTGAGTATTTTGCATGTGTTACACTAAAATTTTAAATTTGACTTCAGTTTTTGCATTTTTAAGATATTTTTGAAAAAATTGAAATTTGTGCGTGTTAGTCTTCAATTACGAAGTATTTTGAGTACGACATGAAAATTGAGTATTTTGCTTGTTTTATACTTCAATTTTAACATGTTTAAAAAAATATCTTAATTAAATTTTTTGAAGGTCTTAGACTTCTGTTTTTGCATTTTTAAGAAAATTTGAAAAAATTGAAATTTGTGTGTGTTAGTCTTCTATTACGGAGTATTTTGTGTACGATATGAAAATTGAGTATTTTACATGTGTTACACAAAAATTTGAACATTTTTAAAAAAAAATCTTAATTGAATTTGGTGAAGGAGTTAGACTTCAATTTTTGCATTTTTAAGAGATTTTTGAAAAAATTGAAATTTGTGCGTGTTAGTCTTCAATTACGAAGTATTTAGAGTATGACATGAAAATTGTGTATTTTTCTTGTTTTATACTTCAATTTTAACATTTTTTTTAATTTATTAATTGAATTTTTTGAAGGTGTTAGACTTCTATTTTAGCATTTTTCAGAAAATTTTTAAAATATTGAAATTTTTTCGTGTTAGTCGTCAATTACGGAGTATGTTGAGTACGACATGAAAATTGAGAATTTGGCTTGTGTTACACTGCAATTTTAACTTTTTTTCAAAAAAAAATCTTAATTTAATTTTTCGAAGGTGTTAGACTTCAATTTTTGTATTTTTAAGAAATTTTTGAAAAAATTGAAATTTGTGTGTGTTAGTCTTCAATTACGGAGTATTTTGAGTACGACATGAAAATTGAGTATTTTGCTTGTTTTATACTTCAATTTTAACATGTTTAAAAAAATATCTTAATTAAATTTTTTGAAGGTCTTAGACTTCTGTTTTTGCATTTTTAAGAAAATTTGAAAAAATTGAAATTTGTGTATGTTAGTCTTCAATTACGGAGTATTTTGAGTACGATATGAAAATTGAGTATTTTACATGTGTTACTCTAAAATTTGAACCTTTTTAAAAAAAATATCTTAATTGAATTTTTTGAAGGTGTTAGACTTCAATTTTTGCATTTTTAAGAGATTTTTGAAAAAATTGAAATTTGTGCGTGTTAGTCTTCAATTACGAAGTATTTTGAGTACGACATGAAAATTGAGTATTTTGCTTGTTTTATACTTCAATTTTAACATGTTTAAAAAAATATCTTAATTAAAGTTTTTGAAGGTCTTAGACTTCTGTTTTTGCATTTTTAAGAAAATTTGAAAAAATTGAAATTTGTGTGTGTTAGTCTTCAATTACGGCGTATTTTGTGTACGATATGAAAATTGAGTATTTTACATGTGTTACACAAAAATTTGAACATTTTTTAAAAAAAATCTTAATTCAATTTTGTGAAGGAGTTAGACTTCAATTTTTGCATTTTTAAGAGATTTTTGAAAAAATTGAAATTTGTGCGTGTTAGTCTTCAATTACGAAGTATTTAGAGTATGACATGAAAATTGAGTATTTTTCTTGTTTTATACTTCAATTTTAACATTTTTTTTAATTTATTAATTGAATTTTTTGAAGGTGTTAGACTTCTATTTTAGCATTTTGCAGAAAATTTTTAAAATATTGAAATTTTTTCGTGTTAGTCTTCAATTCCGGAGTATGTTGAGTACGACATGAAAATTGAGAATTTGGCTTGTGTTACACTGCAATTTTAACTTTTTTTCAAAAAAAAATCTTAATTTAATTTTTCGAAGGTGTTAGACTTCAATTTTTGCATTTTTAAGAAATTTTTGAAAAAATTGAAATTTGTGTGTGTTAGTCTTCAATTACGGAGTATTTTGAGTACGACATGAAAATTGAGTATTTTGCTTGTTTTATACTTCAATTTTAACATGTTTAAAAAAATATCTTAATTAAATTTTTTGAAGGTCTTAGACTTCTGTTTTTGCATTTTTAAGAAAATTTGAAAAAATTGAAATTTGTGTATGTTAGTCTTCAATTACGGAGTATTTTGAGTACGATATGAAAATTGAGTATTTTACATGTGTTACACTAAAATTTGAACCTTTCTAAAAAAAATATCTCAATTGAATTTTTTGATGGTGTTGGACTTCAGTTTTTGAATTTTTAAGAAATTTTTGAAAAAATTGAAATTTGTTTGTGTTAGTCTTCAATTACGGAGTATTTTGAGTACGACATGAAAATTGAGTATTTTGCTTGTTTTATACTTCAATTATAACATGTTTAGAAAAATATCTTAATTAAATTTTTTGAAGGTCTTAGACTTCTGTTTTTGCATTTTTAAGAAAATTTGAAAAAATTGAAATTTTTGTTTGTTAGTCTTCAATTACGAAGTATTTGGAGTATTACATGAAAATTGAGTATTTTTCTTGTTTTATACTTCAATTTTAACATTTTTTTTAAATTTATTAATTGAATTTTTTGAAGGTGTTAGACTTCTATTTTAGCATTTTTCAGAAAAATTTTAAAAAATTGAAATTTTTTCGTGTTAGTCTTCAATTACGGAGTATTTTGAGTACGATATGAAAATTGAGTATTTTACATGTGTTACACTAAAATTTGAGCATTTTTAAAAAAAAAAATATCTTAATTGAATTTTTTGAAGGTGTTCGACTTCAATTTTTGCATTTTTAAGAGATTTTTGAAAAAATTGAAATTTCTGCGTGTTAGTCTTCAATTACGAAGTATTTTGAGTATGACATGAAAATTGAGTATTTTTCTTGTTCTATACTTCAATTTTAACATTTTTTTTAAATTTATTAATTGAATTTTTTGAAGGTGTTAGACTTCTATTTTAGCATTTTTCAGAAAATTTTTAAAAAATTGAAATTTTTTCGTGTTAGTCTTCAATTACGGAGTATTTTGAGTACGATATGAAAATTGAGTATTTTACATGTGTTACACTAAAATTTGAGCATTTTTTTTAAATTTATTAATTGAATTTTTTGAAGGTGTTCGACTTCAATTTTTGCATTTTTCAGAAGATTTTTGAAAAAATTGAAATTTCTGCGTGTTAGTCTTCAATTACGAAGTATTTTGAGTATGACATGAAAATTGAGTATTTTTCTTGTTTTATACTTCAATTTTAACATTTTTTTTAAATTTATTAATTGAATTTTTTGAAGGTGTTAGACTTTTATTTTAGCATTTTTCAGAAAATTTTTAAAAAATTGAAATTTTTTCGTGTTAGTCTTCAATTACGGAGTATGTTGAGTACGACATGAAAATTGAGTATTTGGCTTGTGTTACACTGCAATTTTAACTTTTTTTCGAAAAAATATCTTAATTTTTATACTTCAATTTTAACATATTTTAAAAAATACCTTAATTAAATATTTTGAAGGTGTTACACTTCTGTTATTACATTTTTAAGAAAATTTGAAAAAATTGAAATTTGTGTGTGTTAGTCTTCAATTACGTAGTATTTTGACTACGATATGAAAATTGAGTATTTTGCATGTGTTACACTAAAATTTAAAAAAATATCTTAATTGAATTTTTTGAAGGTGTTAAACTTCTGTTTTTGAATTTTTAAGAGATTTTAAAAAAAATTGAAATTTGTGTGTGTTATTCTTCAATTACGGAGTATTTTGAGTACGACATGAAAATTGAGTATTTTGCTTGTTTTATACTTCAATTTTAACATATTTAAAAAAATATCTTAATTAATTTTTTTGAAGGTGTTAGACTTCTGTTTTTGCATTTTTAAGAAAATTTGAAAAAAATGAAATTTGTGTGTGTTAGTCTTCAATTACGGAGTATTTTGAGTACGATATTAAAATTGAGTATTTTGCATGTGTTACACTAAAATTTTAAAATTTTTTGAAAAAATGTCTTTATTGAATTTTTTGAAGGTGTTAGACTTCAGTTTTTGCATTTTTAAGAGATTTTTGAAAAAATTGAAGTTTGTGCGTGTTAGTCTTCAATTACGAAGTATTTTGAGTACGACATGAAAATTGAGTATTTTGCTTGTTTTATACTTCAATTTTAACATGTTTAAAAAAATATCTTAATTAAATTTTTTGAAGGTCTTAGACTTCTGTTTTTGCATTTTTAAGAAAATTTGAAAAAATTGAAATTTGTGTGTGTTAGTCTTCTATTACGGAGTATTTTGTGTACGATTTGAAAATTGAGTATTTTACATGTGTTACACAAAAATTTGAACATTTTTAAAAAAAAATCTTAATTGAATTTTGTGAAGGAGTTAGACTTCAATTTTTGCATTTTTAAGAGGTTTTTGAAAAAATTGAAATTTGTGCGTGTTAGTCTTCAATTACGAAGTATTTTGAGTAGGACATGAAAATGCAGTATTTTTATTGTTTTATACTTCAATTTTAACATTTTTTTTAAATTTATTAATTGAATTTTTTGAAGGTGTTTGACTTCTATTTTAGCATTTTTCAGAAAATTTTTAAAAAATTGAAATTTTTTCGTGTTAGTCTTCAATTACGGAGTATGTTGAGTACGACATGAAAATTGAGTATTTGGCTTGTTCACTGCAATTTTGACTTTTTTTCAAAAAAAATTCTTAATTTAATTTTTCGAAGGTGTTAGACTTCAATTTTTGCATTTTTAAGAAATTTCTGAAAAAATTGAAATTTGTGTGTGTTAGTCTTCAATTACGGAATATTTTATGTACGACATGAAAATTTAGTATTTAGCTTGTTTTATACTTCAATTTTAACATATTTTAAAAAATACCTTAATTATATATTTTGAAGGTGTTACACTTCTGTTATTACATTTTTAAGAAAATTTGAAAAAAATTAAATTTGTATGTGTTAGTCTTCAATTACGGTGTATTTTGAGTACGATATGAAAATTGAGTATTTTGCATGTGTTACACTAAAATTTTAAATTTGACTTCAGTTTTTGCATTTTTAAGATATTATTGAAAAAATTGAAATTTGTGCGTGTTAGTCTTCAATTACGAAGTATTTTGAGTACGACATGAAAATTGAGTATTTTTCTTGTTTTATACTTCAATTTTAACATTTTTTTTAAATATATTAATTGAATTTTTTGAATGTGTTAGACTTCTATTTTTGCATTTTTTAGCAAAATTTTAAAAAATTGAAATTTGTTCGTGTTAGTCTTTAATTACGGAATATGTTGAGTACGACATGAAAATTGAGTATTTGGCTTGTGTTACACTGCAATTTTAACTTTTTTTCAAAAAAATTTCTTAATTTAATTTTTCGAAGGTGTTAGACTTCAATTTTTGCATTTTGAAGAAATTTTTAAAAAATTGAAATGTGTGTGTGTTAGTCTTCAATTACGGAGTATTTTAAGTACGAAATGAAAATTGTTTATTTGGCTTGTGTTACACTTAAATTTTAACATTTTTTTCAAAAATATCATAATTGATTTTTTTGAAGGTGTTGGACTAATGTTTTTGCATTTTTATGAAAATTTGGAAAAAATTGAAATTTGTGTGTGTTAGTCTTCAATTACGGAGTATTTTTTGTTCAACATGAAAATTGAGTATTTGGCTAGTGTTACACTGCAATTTTAACTTTTTTTTCGAAAAAATATCTTAATTTAAGGTTTTAGACTTCAATTTTAGCATTTTTAAGAAATTTTTAAAAAATTGAACTTTGTGTGTGTGAGTCTTCAATTATGGAGTATTTTGAGTATGACATAAAAATTAAGTATTTGGCTTGTTTTATACTTCAATTTTAACATAATTTAAAAAATATCATAATTAAATTTTTTGAAGGTGTTTGACTTCTATTTTTGCATTTTTAAGAAAATTTGAAAAAATTGAAATTTGTGTGTGTTAGTCTTCAATTACGGAGTATTTTGAGTACGATATGAAAATTGAGTATTTTGCATGTGTTACACTAAAAATTTGACATTTTTTTAAAAAATATCTTGATTGAATTTTTTGAAGGTGTTAGACTTCAGTTTTTGAATTTTTAATAGATTTCAGAAAAAAATTGAAATTTGTGTGTGTTATTCTTCAATTATGGAGTATTTTGAGTACGACTTGAAAATTGGGTATTTTGCTTGTTTTATACTTCAATTTTAAAATATTTTAAAAAATATCTTGATTTAATTTTTCGAAGGTGTTAGACTTCAATTTTTGCATTTTTAAGAAATTTTTGAAAAAATTGAAATTTGTGTGTGTTAGTCTTCAATTACGGAGTATTTTGAGTACGACATGAAAATTGAGTATTTTGCTTGTTTTATACTTCAATTTTAACATGTTTAAAAAAATATCTTAATTAAATTGTTTGAAGGTCTTAGACTTCTGTTTTTGCATTTTTAAGAAAATTTGAAAAAATTGAAATTTGTGTATGTTAGTCTTCAATTACGGAGTATTTTGAGTACGATATGAAAATTGAGTATTTTACATGTGTTACACTAAAATTTGAACCTTTCTAAAAAAAATATCTTAATTGAATTTTTTGAAGGTGTTAGACTTCAATTTTTGCATTTTTAAGAGATTTTTGAAAAAATTGAAATTTGTGCGTGTTAGTCTTCAATTACGAAGTATTTTGAGTATGACATGAAAATTGAATATTTTTCTTGTTTTATACTTCAATTTTAACATTTTTTTAAAATTTATTAATTGAATTTTTTTAAGGTGTTAGACTTATATTTTAGCATTTTTCAGAAAATTTTTAAAAAATTGAAATTTTTTCGTGTTAGTCTTCAATTACGGAGTATGTTGAGTTCGACATGAAAATTGAGTATTTGGCTTGTGTTACACTGCAATTTTGACTTTTTTTCAAAAAAAATTCTTAATTTAATTTTTCGAAGGTGTTAGACTTCAATTTTTGCATTTTTAAGAAATTTCTGAAAAAATTGAAATTTGTGTGTGTTAGTCTTCAATTACGGAGTATTTTACGTACGACATGAAAATTTAGTATTTAGCTTGTTTTATACTTCAATTTTAACATATTTTAAAAAATACCTTAATTAAATATTTTGAAGGTGTTACACTTCTGTTATTGCATTTTTAAGAAAATTTGAAAAATATGAAATTTGCCTGTGTTAGTCTTCAATTACGGTGTATTTTGAGTACGATATGAAAATTGAGTATTTTGCATGTGTTACACTAAAATTTTAAATTTGACTTCAGTTTTTGCATTTTTAGGATATTTTTGAAAAAATTGAAATTTGTGCGTGTTAGTCTTCAATTACGAAATATTTTGAGTACGACATGAAAATTGAGTATTTTGCTTGTTTTATACTTCAATTTTAACATGTTTAAAAAAATATCTTAATTAAATTTTTTGAAGGTCTTAGACTTCTGTTTTTGCATTTTTAAGAAAATTTGAAAAAAATGAAATTTGTGTGTGTTAGTCTTCTATTACGGAGTATTTTGTGTACGATATGAAAATTGAGTATTTTACATGTGTTACACAAAAATTTGAACATTTTTTAAAAAAAATCTTAATTGAATTTTGTGAAGGAGTTAGACTTCAATTTTTGCATTTTTAAGAGATTTTTGAAAAAATTGAAATTTGTGCGTGTTAGTCTTCAATTACGAAGTATTTAGAGTATGACATGAAAATTGAGTATTTTTCTTGTTTTATACTTCAATTTTAACATTTTTTTTAATTTATTAATTGAATTTTTTGAAGGTGTTAGACTTCTATTTTAGCATTTTTCAGAAAATTTTTAAAATATTGAAATTTTTTCGTGTTAGTCGTCAATTACGGAGTATGTTGAGTACGACATGAAAATTGAGAATTTGGCTTGTGTTACACTGCAATTTTAACTTTTTTTTAAAAAAAAATCTTAATTTAATTTTTCGAAGGTGTTAGACTTCAATTTTTGCATTTTTAAAAAAATTTTAAAAAATTGAAATTTGTGTGTGTTAGTCTTCAATTACGGAGTATTTTGAGTACGACATGAAAATTGAGTATTTTGCTTGTTTTATACTTCAATTTTAACATGTTTAAAAAAATATCTTAATTAAATTTTTTGAAGGTCTTAGACTTCTGTTTTTGCATTTTTAAGAAAATTTGAAAAAATTGAAATTTGTGTATGTTAGTCTTCAATTACGGAGTATTTTGAGTACGATATGAAAATTGAGTATTTTACATGTGTTACTCTAAAATTTGAACCTTTTTAAAAAAAATATCTTAATTGAATTTTTTGAAGGTGTTAGACTTCAATTTTTGCATTTTTAAGAGATTTTTGAAAAAATTGAAATTTGTGCGTGTTAGTCTTCAATTACGAAGTATTTTGAGTACGACATGAAAATTGAGTATTTTGCTTGTTTTATACTTCAATTTTAACATGTTTAAAAAAATATCTTAATTAAATTTTTTGAAGGTCTTAGACTTCTGTTTTTGCATTTTTAACAAAATTTGAAAAAATTGAAATTTGTGTGTGTTAGTCTTCTATTACGGAGTATTTTGTGTACGATATGAAAATTGAGTACTTTACATGTGTTACACAAAAATTTGAACATTTTTAAAAAAAAATCTTAATTCAATTTTGTGAGGGAGTTAGACTTCAATTTTTGCATTTTTAAGAGATTTTTGAAAAAATTGAAATTTGTGCGTGTTAGTCTTCAATTACGAAGTATTTAGAGTATGACATGAAAATTGAGTATTTTTCTTGTTTTATACTTCAATTTTAACATTTTTTTTAATTTATTAATTGAATTTTTTGAAGGTGTTAGACTTCTATTTTAGCATTTTGCAGAAAATTTTTAAAATATTGAAATTTTTTCGTGTTAGTCTTCAATTACGGAGTATGTTGAGTACGACATGAAAATTGAGAATTTGGCTTGTGTTACACTGCAATTTTAACTTTTTTTCAAAAAAAAATCTTAATTTAATTTTTCGAAGGTGTTAGACTTCAATTTTTGCATTTTTAAGAAATTTTTGAAAAAATTGAAATTTGTGTGTGTTAGTCTTCAATTACGGAGTATTTTGAGTACGACATGAAAATTGAGTATTTTGCTTGTTTTATACTTCAATTTTAACATGTTTAAAAAAATATCTTAATTAAATTTTTTGAATGTCTTGGACTTCTGTTTTTGCCTTTTTAAGAAAATTTGAAAAAATTGAAATTTGTGTATGTTAGTCTTCAATTACGGAGTATTTTGAGTACGATATGAAAATTGAGTATTTTACATGTGTTACACTAAAATTTGAACCTTTTTAAAAAAAATATCTTAATTGAATTTTTTGAAGGTTTAGACTTCAATTTTTGCATTTTTAAGAGATTTTTGAAAAAATTGAAATTTGTGCGTGTTAGTCTTCAATTACGAAGTATTTTGAGTATGACATGAAAATTGAGTATTTTTCTTGTTTTATACTTCAATTTTAACATTTTTTTTAAATTTATTAATTGAATTTTTTTAAGGTGTTAGACTTATATTTTAGCATTTTTCAGAAAATTTTTAAAAAATTGAAATTTTTTCGTGTTAGTCTTCAATTACGGAGTATGTTGAGTTCGACATGAAAATTGAGTATTTGGCTTGTGTTACACTGTAATTTTGACTTTTTTTCAAAAAAAATTCTTAATTTAATTTTTCGAAGGTGTTAGACTTCAATTTTTGCATTTTTAAGAAATTTCTGAAAAAATTGAAATTTGTGTGTGTTAGTCTTCAATTACGGAGTATTTTACGTACGACATGAAAATTTAGTATTTAGCTTGTTTTATACTTCAATTTTAACATATTTTAAAAAATACCTTAATTAAATATTTTGAAGGTGTTACACTTCTGTTATTGCATTTTTAAGAAAATTTGAAAAAAATAAAATTTGCCTGTGTTAGTCTTCAATTACGGTGTATTTTGAGTACGATATGAAAATTGAGTATTTTGCATGTGTTACCCAAAAATTTTAAATTTGGCTTCAGTTTTTGCATTTTTAAGATATTTTTGAAAAAATTGAAATTTGTGCGTCTTAGTCTTCAATTACGAAGTATTTTGAGTACGACATGAAAATTGAGTATTTTTCTTGTTTTATACTTCAATTTTAACATTTTTTTTAAATATATTAATTGAATTTTTTGAATGTGTTAGACTTTTATTTTTCCATTTTTTAGCAAAATTTTAAAAAATTGAAATTTGTTCGTGTTAGTCTTTAATTACGGAATATGTTGAGTACGACATGAAAATTGAGTATTTGGCTTGTGTTACACTGCAATTTTAACTTTTTTTCAAAAAAATTTCTTAATTTAATTTTTCGAAGGTGTTAGACTTCAATTTTTGCATTTTTAAAAAAATTTTAAAAAATTGAAATTTGTGTGTGTTAGTCTTCAATTACGGAGTATTTTAAGTACGAAATGAAAATTGTTTATTTGGCTTGTGTTACACTTAAATTTTAACATTTTTTTCAAAAATATCATAATTGATTTTTTTGAAGGTGTTGGACTAATGTTTTTGCATTTTTATGAAAATTTGGAAAAAATTGAAATTTGTGTGTGTTAGTCTTCAATTACGGAGTATTTTTTGTTCAACATGAAAATTGAGTATTTGGCTAGTGTTACACTGCAATTTTAACTTTTTTTTCGAAAAAATATCTTAATTTAAGGTTTTAGACTTCAATTTTAGCATTTTTAAGAAATTTTTAAAAAATTGAACTTTGTGTGTGTGAGTCTTCAATTATGGAGTATTTTGAGTATGACATAAAAATTGAGTATTTGGATTGTTTTATACTTCAATTTTAACATAATTTAAAAAATATCATAATTAAATTTTTTGAAGGTGTTTGACTTCTATTTTTGCATTTTTAAGAAAATTTGAAAAAATTGAAATTTGTGTGTGTTAGTCTTCAATTACGGAGTATTTTGAGTACGATATGAAAATTGAGTATTTTGCATGTGTTACACTAAAAATTTGACATTTTTTTAAAAAATATCTTGATTGAATTTTTTGAAGGTGTTAGACTTCAGTTTTTGAATTTTTAATAGATTTTAGAAAAAATTGAAATTTGTGTGTGTTATTCTTCAATTATGGAGTATTTTGAGTACGACATGAAAATTGGGTATTTTGCTTGTTTTATACTTCAATTTTAAAATATTTTAAAAAATATCTTATTAAATTTTTTTAAGGTGTTAGACTTCTGTTATTGCATTTTTAAGAAAATTTGAAAAAAATGAAATTTATGTGTGTTAGTCCTCAATTACGGAGTATTTTGAGTACGACATGAAAATTGAGTATTTTGCTTGTTTTATACTTCAATTTTAACATGTTTAAAAAAATATCTTAATTAAATTTTTTGAAGGTCTTAGACTTCTGTTTTTGCATTTTTAAGAAAATTTGAAAAAATTGAAATTTTTGTGTGTTAGTCTTCTATTACGGAGTATTTTGTGTACGATATGAAAATTGAGTATTTTACATGTGTTACACAAAAATTTGAACATTTTTAAAAAAAAATCTTAATTGAATTTTGTGAAGGAGTTAGACTTCAATTTTTGCATTTTTAAGAGATTTTTGAAAAAATTGAAATTTGTGCGTGTTAGTCTTCATTTTCGAATTATTTCGAGTATGACATGAAAATTGAGTATTTATCTTGTTTTATACTTCAATTTTAACATTTTTTTTAATTTATTAATTGAATTTTTTGAAGGTGTTAGACTTCTATTTTAGCATTTTTCAGAAAATTTTTAAAAAATTGAAATTTTTTCTTATTAGTCTTCAATTACGGAGTATTTTGAGTACGATATGAAAATTGAGTATTTTACATGTGTTACACTAAAATTTGAGCATTTTGAAAAAAATTAAATTTGTATGTGTTAGTCTTCAATTACGGAGTATGTTGAGTACGACATGAAAATTGAGTATTTGGCTTGTGTTACACTAAAATTTTAACATTTTTTTAAAAAATATCTTAATTGAATTTTTTGATGGTGTTAGACTTCGGTTTTTGAATTTTTAAGAAATTTTTAAAAAAATTGAAATTTGTTTGTGTTAGTCTTCAATTACGGAGTATTTTGAGTACGACATGAAAATTGAGTATTTTGCTTGTTTTATACTTCAATTATAACATGTTTAGAAAAATATCTTAATTAAATTTTTTGAAGGTCTTAGACTTCTGTTTTTGCATTTTTAAGAAAATTTGAAAAAATTGAAATTTTTGTGTGTTAGTCTTCAATTACGAAGTATTTTGAGTATGACATGAAAATTGAGTATTTTTCTTGTTCTATACTTCAATTTTAATATTTTTTATAAATTTATTAATTGAATTTTTTGAAGGTGTTAGACTTCTATTTTAGCATTTTTCAGAAAAATTTTAAAAAATTGAAATTTTTTCTTATTAGTCTTCAATTACGGAGTATTTTGAGTACGATATGAAAATTGAGTATTTTACATGTGTTACACTAAAATTTGAGCATTTTTAAAAAAAAAATATCTTAATTGAATTTTTTGAAGGTGTTCGACTTCAATTTTTGCATTTTTGAGAGATTTTTGAAAAAATTGAAATTTCTGCGTGTTAGTCTTCAATTACGAAGTATTTTGAGTATGACATGAAAATTGAGTATTTTTCTTGTTTTATACTTCAATTTTAACATTTTTTTTAATTTATTAATTGAATTTTTTGAAGGTGTTAGACTTCAATTTTTGCATTTTTCAGAAGATTTTTGAAAAAATTGAAATTTCTGCGTGTTAGTCTTCAATTACGACGTATTTTGAGTATGAGATGAAAATTGAGTATTTTTCTTGTTTTATACTTCAATTTTAACATTTTTTTTAAATTTATTAATTGAATTTTTTGAAGGTGTTAGACTTCTAATTTAGCATTTTTCAGAAAATTTTTAAAAAATTGAAATTTTTTCGTGTTAGTCTTCAATTACGGAGTACGTTGAGTACGACATGAAAATTGAGTATTTGGCTTGTGTTACACTGCAATTTTAACTTTTTTTCGAAAAAATATCTTAATTTTTATACTTCAATTTTAACATATTTTAAAAAATACCTTAATTAAATATTTTGAAGGTGTTACACTTCTGTTATTACATTTTTAAGAAAATTTGAAAAAATTGAAATTTGTGTGTGTTAGTCTTAAATTACGTAGTATTTTGACTACGATATGAAAATTGAGTATTTTGCATGTGTTACAATAAAATTTTAAAAAAATTTAAAAAAATATCTTAATTGAATTTTTTGAAGGTGTTAAACTTCTGTTTTTGAATTTTTAAGAGATTTTAAAAAAAATTGAAATTTGTGTGTGTTATTCTTCAATTACGGAGTATTTTGAGTACGACATGAAAATTGAGTATTTTGCTTGTTTTATACTTCAATTTTAACATATTTAAAAAAATATCTTAATTAATTTTTTTGAAGGTGTTAGACTTCTGTTTTTGCATTTTTAAGAAAATTTGAAAAAAATGAAATTTGTGTGTGTTAGTCTTCAATTACGAAGTATTTTGAGTACGATATGAAAATTGAGTATTTTGCATGTGTTACACTAAAATTTTAAAATTTTTTGAAAAAATGTCTTTATTGAATTTTTTGAAGGTGTTAGACTTCAGTTTTTGCATTTTTAAGAGATTTTTTAAAAAATTGAAGTTTGTGCGTGTTAGTCTTCAATTACGAAGTATTTTGAGTACGACATGAAAATTGAGTATTTTGCTTGTCTTATACTTCAATTTTAACATGGTTAAAAAAATATCTTAATTAAATTTTTTGAAGGTCTTAGACTTCTGTTTTTGCATTTTTAAGAAAATTTGAAAAAATTGAAATTTGTGTGTGTTAGTCTTCTATTACGGAGTATTTTGTGTACGATATGAAAATTGAGTATTTTACATGTGTTACACAAAAATTTGAACATTTTTAAAAAAAAATCTTAATTGAATTTTGTGAAGGAGTTAGACTTCAATTTTTTCATTTTTAAGAGGTTTTTGAAAAAATTGAAATTTGTGCGTGTTAGTCTTCAATTACGAAGTATTTTGAGTAGGACATGAAAATTCAGTATTTTTATTGTTTTATACTTCAATTTTAACATTTTTTTTAAATTTATTAATTGAATTTTTTGAAGGTGTTAGACTTCTATTTTAGCATTTTTCAGAAAATTTTTAAAAAATTGAAATTTTTTCGTGTTAGTCTTCAATTACGGAGTATGTTGAGTACGACATGAAAATTGAGTATTTGGCTTGTGTTACACTGCAATTTTGACTTTTTTTCAAAAAAAATTCTTAATTTAATTTTTCGAAGGTGTTAGACTTCAATTTTTGCATTTTTAAGAAATTTCTGAAAAAATTGAAATTTGTGTGTGTTAGTCTTCAATTACGGAATATTTTACGTACGACATGAAAATTTAGTATTTAGCTTGTTTTATACTTCAATTTTAACATATTTTAAAAAATACCTTAATTAAATATTTTGAAGGTGTTACACTTCTGTTATTACATTTTTAAGAAAATTTGAAAAAAATTAAATTTGTATGTGTTAGTCTTCAATTACGGAGTATTTTGAGTACGATATGAAAATTGAGTATTTTGCATGTGTTACACTAAAATTTTAAATTTGACTTCAGTTTTTGCATTTTTAAGATATTTTTGAAAAAATTGAAATTTGTGCGTGTTAGTCTTCAATTACGAAGTATTTTGAGTACGACATGAAAATTGAGTATTTTTCTTGTTTTATACTTCAATTTTAACATTTTTTTTAAATATATTAATTGAATTTTTTGAATGCGTTAGACTTCTATTTTTGCATTTTTTAGCAAAATTTTAAAAAATTGAAATTTGTTCGTGTTAGTCTTTAATTACGGAATATGTTGAGTACGACATGAAAATTGAGTATTTGGTTTGTGTTACACTGCAATTTTAACTTTTTTTCAAAAAAATTTCTTAATTTAATTTTTCGAAGGTGTTAGACTTCAATTTTTGCATTTTGAAGAAATTTTTAAAAAATTGAAATGTGTGTGTGTTTGTCTTCAATTACGGAGTATTTTTCGTATGAAATGAAAATTGTTTATTTGGCTTGTGTTACACTTAAATTTTAACATTTTTTTCAAAAATATCTTAATTGATTTTTTTGAAGGTGTTGGACTAATGTTTTTGCATTTTTATGAAAATTTGGAAAAAATTGAAATTTGTGTGTGTTAGTCTTCAATTACGGACTATTTTTTGTTCAACATGAAAATTGAGTATTTGGCTAGTGTTACACTGCAATTTTAACTTTTTTTCGAGAAAATATCTTAATTTAAGGTTTTAGACTTCAATTTTAGCATTTTTAAGAAATTTTTAAAAAATTGAAATTTGTGTGTGTTAGTCTTCAATTATGGAGTATTTTGAGTACGACATAAAAATTGAGTATTTGGCTTGTTTTATACTTCAATTTTAACATAATTTAAAAAATATCATAATTAAATTTTTTGAAGGTGTTTGACTTCTATTTTTGCATTTTTAAGAAAATTTGAAAAAATTGAAATTTGTGTGCGTTAGTCTTCAATTACGGAGTATTTTGAGTACGACATGAAAATTGAGTATTTTGCTTGTTTTATACTAAAAATTTGACATTTTTTAAAAAAATATCTTAATTGAATTTTTTGAAGGTGTTAGACTTCAGTTTTTGAATTTTTAAGAGATTTTAGAAAAAATTGAAATTTGTGTGTGTTATTCTTCAATTATGGAGTATTTTGAGTACGACATGAAAATTGGGTATTTTGCTTGTTTTATACTTCAATTTTAAAATATTTTAAAAAATATCTTAATGGAATTTTTTTAAGGTGTTAGACTTCTGTTATTGCATTTTTAAGAAAATTTGAAAAAAAATGAAATTTATGTGTGTTAGTCTTCAATTACGGAGTATTTTGAGTACGACATGAAAATTGAGTATTTTGCTTGTTTTATACTTCAATTTTAACATGTTTAAAAAAATATCTTAATTTAATTTTTTGAAGGTGTTAGACTTCAATTTTTGCATTTTTAAGAAATTTTTAAAAAATTGAAATTTGTGTGTGTTAGTCTTCAATTACGGAGTATTTTGAGTACGACATAAAAATTGAGTATTTTGCTTGTTTTATGCTTCAATTTTAACATATTTTAAAAAATATCGTAATTAAATTTTTTGAAGGTGTTAGACTTCTGTTTTTGCATTTTTAAGAAAATTTGAAAAAATTGAAATTTGTGTGTGTTAGTCTTCAATTACGGAGTATTTTGAGTACGATATGAAAATTGAGTATTTTGCATGTGTTACACTAAAATTTTAAAATTTTTTGAAAAAATGTCTTTATTGAATTTTTTGAAGGTGTTAGACTTCAGTTTTTGCATTTTTAAGAGATTTTTGAAAAAATTGAAGTTTGTGCGTGTTAGTCTTCAATTACGAAGTATTTTGAGTACGACATGAAAATTGAGTATTTTGCTTGTTTTATACTTCAATTTTAACATGTTTAAAAAAATATCTTAATTAAATTTTTTGAAGGTCTTAGACTTCTGTTTTTGCATTTTTAAGAAAATTTGAAAAAATTGAAATTTGTGTGTGTTAGTCTTCTATTACGGAGTATTTTATGTACGATATGAAAATTGAGTATTTTACACGTGTTACACAAAAATTTGAACATTTTTAAAAAAAAATCTTAATTGAATTTTGTGAAGGAGTTAGACTTCAATTTTTGCATTTTTAAGAGATTTTTGAAAAAATTGAAATTTGTGCGTGTTAGTCTTCAATTACGAAGTATTTCGAGTATGACATGAAAATTGAGTATTTTTCTTGTTTTATACTTCAATTTTAACTTTTTTTTTAATTTATTAATTGAATTTTTTGAAGGTGTTAGACTTCTATTTTAGCATTTTTCAGAAAATTTTTAAAAAATAGAAATTTTTTCGTGTTAGTCTTCAATTACGGAGTATGTTGAGTACGACATGAAAATTGAGTATTTGGCTTGTGTTACACTGCAATTTTAACTTTTTTTCAAAAAAAATTCTTAATTTAATTTTTCGAAGGTGTTAGACTTCAATTTTTGCATTTTTAAGAAATTTTTGAAAAAATTGAAATTTGTGTGTGTTAGTCTTCAATTACGGAGTATTTTACGTACGACATGAAAATTTAGTATTTAGCTTGTTTTATACTTCAATTTTAACAAATTTTAAAAAATATCTTAATTAAATTTTTTGAAGGTGTTACACTTCTGTTATTGCATTTTTAAGAAAATTTGAAAAAAATTAAATTTGATTGTGTTAGTCTTTAATTACGGAGTATTTTGAGTACGATATGAAAATTGAGTATTTTGCATGTGTTACACTAAAATTTTAACATTTTTTTAAAAAATATCTTATTTGAATTTTTTGAAGGTGTTAGACTTCAGTTTTTGAATTTTTAAGAAATTTTTGAAAAAATTTAAATTTGTGTGTGTTAGTCTTCAATTACGGAGTATTTTGAGTACGACATGAAAATTGAGTATTTTGCTTGTTTTATACTTCAATTTTAACATGTTAAAAAAAATATCTTAATTAAATTTTTTGAAGGTCTTAGACTTCTGTTTTTGCATTTTTAAGAAAATTTGAAAAAATTGAAATTTGTGTGTGTTAGTCTTCAATTACGGAGTATTTTGAGTACGATATGAAAATTGAGTATTTTACATGTGTTACACTAAAATTTTAAAATATTTTGAAAAAATGTCTTTCTTGAATTTTTTGAAGGTGTTAGACTTCAGTTTTTGCATTTTTAAGAGATTTTTGAAAAAATTGAAGTTTGTGCGTGTTAGTCTTCAATTACGAAGTATTTTGAGTAGGACATGAAAATTGAGTATTTTTCTTGTTTTATACTTCAATTTTAACACTTTTTGAAAATATATTAATTGAATTTTTTGAAGGTGTTAGACTTCTGTTTTTGCATTTTTCAGAAAATTTTTAAAAAATTGAAATTTGTTCGTGCTAGTCTTCAATTACGTAGTATGTTGAGTACGACATGAAAATTGAGTATTTGGCTTGTGTTACACTGCAATTTTAACTTTTTTTTTAAAAAATTTCTTAATTTAATTTTTCGAAGGTGTTAGACTTCAATTTTTTCATTTTTAAGAAATTTTTAAAAAATTGAAATGTGTGTGTGTTAGTCTTCAATTACGGAGTATTTTGAGTACGACATAAAAATTGAGTATTTAGCTTGTTTTATACTTCAATTTTAAAATATTTTAAAAAATATCTTAATTAAATTTTTTGAAGGTGTTAGACTTCTGTTATTGCATTTTTAAGAAAATTTGAAAATAATGAAATTTGTGTGTGTTAGTCTTCAATTACGGTGTATTTTGAGTACGATATGAAAATTGAGTATTTTACATGTGTTACACTAAAATTTGAACATTTTTAAAAAAAATATCTTAATTAAATTTTTTAAAGGAGTTAGACTTCTGTTTTTGCATTTTTAAGAAAATTTGAAAAAAATGAAATTTGTGTGTGTTAGTCTTCAATTACGGTGTATTTTGAGTACGATATGAAAATTGAGTATTTTGCATGTGTTAGACTAAAATTTTAAATTTGACTTCAGTTTTTGCATTTTTAAGATATTTTTGAAAAAATTGAAATTTGTGCGTGTTAGTCTTCAATTACGGAGTATTTTGAGTACGACATGAAAATTGAGTATTTTTCTTGTTTTAAACTTTAATTTTAACATTTTTTTTTAAATATATTAATTGAATTTTTTGAAGGTGTTAGACTTCAATTTTTTCATTTTTTCAGAAAATTTTTAAAAAATTGAAATTTGTGTATGTTAGTCTTCAATTACGAAGTATTTTGAGTACGATATGAAAATTGAGTATTTTACATGTGTTACACTAAAATTTGAGCATTTTTAAAAAAAATATCTTAATTGAATTTTTTGAAGGTGTTAGACTTCAATTTTTGCATTTTTAAGAGATTTTTGAAAAAATTGAAATTTGTGCGTGTTAGTCTTCAATTACGAAGTATTTTGAGTAGGACATGAAAATTGAGTATTTTTCTTGTTTTATACTTCAATTTTAACATTTTTTTTAAATTTATTAATTGAATTTTTTGAAGGTGTTAGACTTCTATTTTAGCATTTTTCAGAAAATTTTTAAAAAATTGAAATTTTTTCGTGTTAGTCTTTAATTACGGAGTATGTTGAGTACGACATGAAAATTGAGTATTTGGCTTGTGTTACACTGAAATTTTAACTTTTTTTCGAAAAAATATCTTAATTTAATTTTTGGAAGGTGTTAGACTTCAATTTTTGCATTTTTAAGAAATTTTTTAAAAATTTAAATTTGTGTGTGTTAGGCTTCAATTACGGAGTATTTTGAGTACGACATAAAAATTGAGTATTTTGCTTGTTTTATGCTTCAATTTTAACATATTTTAAAAAATATCTTAATTAAATTTTTTGAAGGTGTTAGACTTCTGTTTTTGCATTTTTAAGAAAATTTGAAAAAATTGAAATTTGTGTGTGTTAGTCTTCAATTACGTAGTATTTTGACTACGATATGAAAATTGAGTATTTTGCATGTGTTACACTAAAATTTAAAAAAAATTTAAAAAAATATCTTAATTGAATTTTTTGAAGGTGTTAAACTTCTGTTTTTGAATTTTTAAGAGATTTTAAAAAAAATTGACATTTGTGTGTGTTATTCTTCAATTACGGAGTATTTTGAGTACGACATGAAAATTGAGTATTTTGCTTGTTTTATACTTCAATTTTAACATATTTAAAAAAATATCTTAATTAATTTTTTTGAAGGTGTTAGACTTCTGTTTTTGCATTTTTAAGAAAATTTGAAAAAAATGAAATTTGTGTGTGTTAGTCTTTAATTACGGAGTATTTTGAGTACGATATGAAAATTGAGTATTTTTCATGTGTTACACTAAAATTTTAAAATATTTTGAAAAAATGTCTTTCTTGAATTTTTTGAAGGTGTTAGACTTCAGTTTTTGCATTTTTAAGAGATTTTGAAAAAATTGAAATTTGTGTGTGTTAGTCTTCAATTACGTAGTATTTTGAGTACGACATGAAAATTGAGTATTTTGCTTGTTTTATACTTCAATTTTAACATATTTTAAAAAATATCTTAATTAAATTTTTTGAAGGTGTTAGACTTCTGTTTTTGCATTTTTAAGAAAATTTGAAAAAATTGAAATTTGTGTGTGTTAGTCTTCAATTACGTAGTATTTTGACTACGATATGAAAATTGAGTATTTTGCATGTGTTACACCAAAATTTAAAAAAAATTTAAAAAAATATCTTAATTGAATTTTTTGAAGGTGTTAGACTTCAGTTTTTGAATTTTTAAGAAATTTTTGAAAAAATTGAAATTTGTGTGTGTTAGTCTTCAATTACGGAGTATTTTGAGTACGACATGAAAATTGAGTATTTTGCTTGTTTTATACTTCAATTTTAACATGTTAAAAAAAATATCTTAATTAAATTTTTTGAAGGTCTTAGACTTCTGTTTTTGCATTTTTAAGAAAATTTGAAAAAATTGAAATTTGTGTGTGTTAGTCTTAAATTACGGAGTATTTTGAGTACGATATGAAAATTGAGTATTTTACATGTGTTACACTAAAATTTTAAAATATTTTGAAAAAATGTCTTTCTTGAATTTTTTGAAGGTGTTAGACTTCAGTTTTTGCATTTTTAAGAGATTTTTGAACAAATTGAAGTTTGTGCGTGTTAGTCTTCAATTACGAAGTATTTTGAGTACGACATGAAAATTGAGTATTTTTCTTGTTTTATACTTCAATTTTAACACTTTTTTAAAATATATTAATTGAATTTTTTGAAGGTGTTAGACTTCTATTTTTGCATTTTTCAGAAAATTTTTAAAAAATTGTAATTTGTTCGTGTTAGTCTTCAATTACGTAGTATGTTGAGTACGACATGAAAATTGAGTATTTGGCTTGTGTTAAACTGCAATTTTAACTTTTTTTTTAAAAAATTTCTTAATTTAATTTTTCGAAGGTGTTAGACTTCAATTTTAGCATTTTTAAGAAATTTTTAAAAAATTGAAATGTGTGTGTGTTAGTCTTCAATTACGGAGTATTTTGAGTACGACATAAAAATTGAGTATTTAGCTTGTTTTATACTTCAATTTTAAAATATTTTAAAAAATATCTTAATTAAATTTTTTGAAGGTGTTAGACTTCTGTTATTGCATTTTTAAGAAAATTTGAAAATAATGAAATTTGTGTGTGTTAGTCTTCAATTACGGTGTATTTTGAGTACGATATGAAAATTGAGTATTTTACATGTGTTACACTAAAATTTGAACATTTTTAAAAAAAAATATCTTAATTAAATTTTTTAAAGGAGTTAGACTTCTGTTTTTGCATTTTTAAGAAAATTTGAAAAAAATGAAATTTGTGTGTGTTAGTCTTCAATTACGGTGTATTTTGAGTACGATATGAAAATTGAGTATTTTGCATGTGTTAGACTAAAATTTTAAATTTGACTTCAGTTTTTGCATTTTTAAGATATTTTTGAAAAAATTGAAATTTGTGCGTGTTAGTCTTCAATTACGAAGTATTTTGAGTACGATATGAAAATTGAGTATTTTACATGTGTTACACAAAAATTTGAACATTTTTAAAAAAAAATCTTAATTGAATTTTGTGAAGGAGTTAGACTTCAATTTTTGCATTTTTAAGAGATTTTTGAAAAAATTGAAATTTGTGCGTGTTAGTCTTCAATTACGAAGTATTTCGAGTATGACATGAAAATTGAGTATTTTTCTTGTTTTATACTTCAATTTTAACTTTTTTTTAATTTATTAACTGAATTTATTGAAGGTGTTAGACTTCTATTTTAGCATTTTTCAGAAAATTTTTAAAATATTGAAATTTTTTCGTGTTAGTCTTCAATTACGGAGTATGCTGAGTACGACATGAAAATTGAGTACTTGGCTTGTGTTACACTGCAATTTTAACTTTTTTTCAAAAAAAATTCTTAATTTAATTTTTCGAAGGTGTTAGACTTCAATTTTTGCATTTTTAAGAAATTTTTGAAAAAATTGAAATTTGTGTGTGTTAGTCTTCAATTACGGAGTATTTTACGTACGACATGAAAATTTAGTATTTAGCTTCTTTTATACTTCAATTTTAACATATTTTAAAAAATATCTTAACTAAATTTTTTGAAGGTGTTACACTTCTGTTATTGCATTTTTAAGAAAATTTGAAAAAAATTAAATTTGATTGTGTTAGTCTTCAATTACGGAGTATTTTGAGTACGATATGAAAATTGAGTATTTTGCATGTGTTACACTAAAATTTTAACATTTTTTTAAAAAATATCTTAATTGAATTTTTTGAAGGTGTTAGACTTCAGTTTTTGAATTTTTAAGAAATTTTTGAAAAAATTGAAATTTGTGTGTGTTAGTCTTCAATTACGGAGTATTTTGAGTACGACATGAAAATTGAGTATTTTGCTTGTTTTATACTTCAATTTTAACATGTTAAAAAAAATATCTTAATTAAATTTTTTGAAGGTCTTAGACTTCTGTTTTTGCATTTTTAAGAAAATTTGAAAAAATTGAAATTTGTGTGTGTTAGTCTTCAATTACGGAGTATTTTGAGTACGATACGAAAATTGAGTATTTTACATGTGTTACACTAAAATTTGAACATTTTTAAAAAAAATATCTCAATTGAATTTTTTGAAGGTGTTAGACTTCAATTTTTGCATTTTTAAGAGATTTTTGAAAAAATTGAAATTTGTGCGTGTTAGTCTTCAATTACGAAGTATTTTGAGTAGGACATGAAAATTGAGTATTTTTCTTGTTTTATACTTCAATTTTAACATTTTTTTTAAATTTCTTTATTGAATTTTTTGAAGGTGTTAGACTTCTATTTTAGCATTTTTCAGAAAATTTTTAAAAAATTGAAATTTTTTCGTGTTAGTCTTCAATTACGGAGTATGTTGAGTGCGACATGAAAATTGAGTATTTGGCTTGTGTTACACTGCAATTTTGACTTTTTTTCAAAAAAAATTCTTAATTTAATTTTTCGAAGGTGTTAGACTTCAATTTTTGCATATTTTAGAAATTTCTGAAAAAATTGAAATTTGTGTGTGTTAGTCATCAATTACGGAGTATTTTACGTACGACATGAAAATTTAGTATTTAGCTTGTTTTATACTTCAATTTTAACATATTTTAAAAAATACCTTAATTAAATATTTTGAAGGTGTTACACTTCTGTTAATACATTTTTAAGAAAATTTTAAAAAAATTAAATTTGTACGTGTTAGTCTTCAATTACGGAGTATTTTGAGTATGATATGAAAATTGAGTATTTTGCATGTGTTACACTAAAATTTTAACATTTTTTTTAAAAATATCTTAATTGAATTTTTTGATGGTGTTAGACATCAGTTTTTGAATTTTTAAGAAATTTTTGAAAAAATTGAAATTTGTGTGTGTTAGTCTTCAATTACGGAGTATTTTGAGTACGACATGAAAATTGAGTATTTTGCTTGTTTTATACTTCAATTTTAACATGTTGAAAAAAATATCTTAATTAAATTTTTTGAAGGTCTTAGACTTCTGTTTTTGCATTTTTAAGAAAATTTGAAAAAATTGAAATTTGTGTGTGTTAGTCTTCAATTACGGAGTATTTTGAGTACGATATGAAAATTGAGTATTTTACATGTGTTATACTAAAATTTGAGCATTTTTAAAAAAAATATCTTCATTGAATTTTTAGAAGGTGTTCGACTTCAATTTTTGCATTTTTAAGAGATTTTTGAAAAAATTGAAATTTGTGCGTGTTAGTCTTCAATTACGAAGTATTTTTGAGTATGACATGAAAATTGAGTATTTTTCTTGTTTTATACTTCAATTTTAACATTTTTTTAAAATTTATTAATTGAATTTTTTTGAAGGTGTTAGACTTCTATTTTAGCATTTTTCAGAAAATTTTTAAAAAATTGAAATTTTTTCCTGTTAGTCTTCAATTACGGAGTATGTTGAGTACGACATGAAAATTGAGTATTTGGCTTGTGTTACACTGCAATTTTAACTTTTTTTCGAAAAAATATCTTAATTTAATTTTTTGAAGGTGTTAGACTTCAATTTTTGCATTTTTAAGAAATTTTTCAAAAATTGAAATTTGTGTGTGTTAGTCTTCAATTACGGAGTATTTTGAGTACGACATAAAAATTGAGTATTTTGCTTGTTTTATGCTTCAATTTTAACATATTTTAAAAAATATCGTAATTAAATTTTTTGAAGGTGTTAGACTTCTGTTTTTGCATTTTTAAGAAAATTTGAAAAAATTGAAATTTGTGTGTGTTAGTCTTCAATTACGTAGTATTTTGACTACGATATGAAAATTGAGTATTTTGCATGTGTCACACTAAAATTTTAAAAAAATTTAAAAAAATATCTTAATTGAATTTTTTGAAGGTGTTAGACTTCAGTTTTTGCATTTTTATGAGATTTTTGAAAAAATTTAAATTTGTGCGTGTTAGTCTTCAATTACGAAGTTTTTTTAGTATGACATGAAAATTGAGTATTTTTCTTGTTTTATACTTCAATTTTAACATTTTTTTTTAAATATATTAATTGAATTTTTTGAAGGTGTTAGACTTCAATTTTTGAATTTTTTCAGAAAAGTTTTAAAAAATTGAAATTTGTGTGTGCTAGTCTTCAATTACGGAGTATTTTGACTACGATATGAAAATTGAGTATTTTACATGTGTTACACTAAAATTTGAGCATTTTTAAAAAAAATATCTTAATTGAATTTTTTGAAGGTGTTAGACTTCAATTTTTGCATTTTTAAGAGATTTTTGAAAAAATTGAAATTTTTGCGTGTTAGTCTTCAATTACGAAGTATTTTGAGTAGGACATGAAAATTGAGTATTTTTCTTGTTTTATACTTCAATTTTAACATTTTTTTTAAATTTATTAATTAAATTTTTTGAAGGTGTTAGACTTCTATTTTAGCATTTTTCAGAAAATTTTTAAAAAATTGAAATTTTTTCGTGTTAGTCTTCAATTACGGAGTATGTTGAGTACGACATGAAAATTGAGTATTTGGCTTGTGTTACACTGCAATTTTAACTTTTTTTCGAAAAAATATCTTAATTGAATTTTTTGAAGGTGTTAGACTTCAGTTTTTGCATTTTTAAGAGATGTTTGAAAAAATTGAAGTTTGTGCGTGTCAGTCTTCAATTACGAAGTATTTTGAGTACAGCATGAAAATTGAGTATTTTTCTTGTTTTATACTTCAATTTTAACATTTTTTTAAAATATATTAATTGAATTTTTTGAAGGAGTTAGACTTCTGTTTTTGCTTTTTTCAGAAAATTTTTAAAAAATTGAAATTTGTTCGTGTTAGTCTTCAATTACGTAGTATGTTGAGTACGACATGAAAATTGAGTATTTGGCTTGTGTTACACTGCAATTTTAACTTTTTTTTAAAAAAATTTCTTAATTTAATTTTTCGAAGTTGTTAGACTTCAATTTTTGCATTTTTAAGAAATTTTTAAAAAATTGAAATGTGTGTGTGTTAGTCTTCAATTACGGAGTATTTTGAGTACGACATAAAAATTGAGTATTTAGCTTGTTTTATACTTCAATTTTAAAATATTTTAAAAAATATCTTAATTAAATTTTTTGAAGGTGTTAGACTTCTGTTATTGCATTTTTAAGAAAATTTGAAAATAATGAAATTTGTGTGTGTTAGTCTTCAATTACGGTGTATTTTGTGTACGATATGAAAATTGAGTATTTTACATGTGTTACACTAAAATTTGAACATTTTTAAAAAAAATATCTTAATTAAATTTTTTAAAGGTGTTAGACTTCTGTTTTTCCATTTTTAAGAAAATTTGAAAAAAATGAAATTTGTGTGTGTTAGTCTTCAATTACGGTGTATTTTGAGTACGATATGAAAATTGAGTATTTTGCATGTGTTAGACTAAAATTTTAAATTTGACTTCAGTTTTTGCATTTTTAAGATATTTTTGAAAAAATTGAAATTTGTGCGTGTTAGTCTTCAATTACGAAGTATTTTGAGTACGACATGAAAATTGAGTATTTTTCTTGTTTTATACTTCAATTTTAACATTTTTTTTAAATATATTAATTGAATTTTTGGAATGTGTTAGACTTCTATTTTTGCATTTTTCTGCAAAATTTTAAAAAATTGAAATTTGTTCGTGTTAGTCTTTAATTACGGAATATGTTGAGTACGACATGAAAATTTAGTATTTGGCTTGTGTTACACTGCAATTTTAACTTTTTTTCAAAAAAATTTCTTAATTTAATTTTTCGAAGGTGTTAGACTTCAATTTTTGCATTTTGAAGAAATTTTTAAAAAATTGAAATGTGTGTGTGTTAGTCTTCAATTACGGAGTATTTTACGTACGAAATGAAAATTGTTTATTTGGCCTGTGTTACACTTAAATTTTAACATTTTTTTCAAAAATATCATAATTGATTTTTTTGAAGGTGTTGGACTAATGTTTTTGCATTTTTATGAAAATTTGGAAAAAATTGAAATTTGTGTGTGTTAGTCTTCAATTACGGAGTATTTTTTGTTCAACATGAAAATTGAGTATTTGGCTAGTGTTACACTGCAATTTTAACTTTTTTTCGAAAAAATATCTTAATTTAAGGTTTTAGACTTCAATTTTAGCATTTTTAAGAAATTTTTAAAAAACTAAAATTTGTGTGTGTTGGTCTTCAATTATGGAGTATTTTGAGTACGACATAAAAATTGAGTATTTGGCTTTTTTTATACTTCAATTTTAACATAATTTAAAAAATATCATAATTAAATTTTTTGAAGGTGTTTGACTTCTATTTTTTCATTTTTAAGAAAATTTGAAAAAATTGAAATTTGTGTGTGTTAGTCTTCAATTACGGAGTATTTTGAGTACGACATGAAAATTGAGTATTTTGCTTGTTTTATACTAAAAATTTTACATTTTTTTAAAAAATATCTTAATTGAATTTTTTGAAGGTGTTAGACTTCAGTTTTTGAATTTTTAAGAGATTTTAGAAAAAATTGAAATTTGAATGTGTTACTCTTAAATTATGGAGTATTTTGAGTACGACATGAAAATTGGGTATTTTGCTTGTTTTATACTTCAATTTTAAAATATTTTAAAAAATATCTTAATTAAATTTTTTTAAGGTGTTAGACTTCTGTTATTGCATTTTTAAGAAAATTTGAAAAAAATGAAATTTATGTTTGTTAGTCTTCAATTACGGAGTATTTTGAGTACGACATGAAAATTGAGTATTTTGCTTGTTTTATACTTCAATTTTAACATGTTTAAAAAAATATCTTAATTAAATTTTTTGAAAGTCTTAGACTTCTGTTTTTGCATTTTTAAGAAAATTTGAAAAAATTGAAATTTGTGTGTGTTATTCTTCTATTTCGGAGTATTTTGTGTACGATATGAAAATTGAGTATTTTACATGTGTTACACAAAAATTTGAACATTTTAAAAAAAAAATCTTAATTTAATTTTGTGAAGGTGTTAGACTTCAATTTTTGCATTTTTAAGAGATTTTTGAAAAAATTGAAATTTGTGCGTGTTAGTCTTCAATTACAAAGTATTTCGAGTATGACATGAAAATTGAGTATTTTTCTTGTTTTATACTTCAATTTTAACATTTTTTTTAATTTATTAATTGAATTTTTTGAAGGTGTTAGACTTCTATTTTAGCATTTTTCAGAAAATTTTTAAAAAATTGAAATTTTTTCGTGTTAGTCTTCAATTACGGAGTATGTTGAGTACGACATGAAAATTGAGTATTTGGCTTGTGTTACACTGCAATTTTAACTTTTTTTCAAAAATAATTCTTAATTTAATTTTTCGAAGGTGGTTAGACTTCAATTTTTGCATTTTTAAGAAATTTTTGAAAAAATTGAAATTTGTGTTTGTTAGTCTTCAATTACGGAGTATTTTACGTACGACATGAAAATTTAGTATTTAGCTTGTTTTATACTTCAATTTTAACATATTTTAAAAAATATCTTAATTATATTTTTTGAAGGTGTTACACTTCTGTTATTGCATTTTTAAGAAAATTTGAAAAAAATTAAATTTGTATGTGTTAGTCTTCAATTACGGAGTATTTTGAGTACGATATGAAAATTGAGTATTTTGCATGTGTTACACTAAAATTTTAACATTTTTTTAAAAAATATCTTAATTGAATTTTTTGAAGGTGTTAGACTTCAGTTTTTGAATTTTTAAGAAATTTTTGAAAAAATTGAAATTTGTGTGTGTTAGTCTTCAATTACGGAGTATTTTGAGTACGACATGAAAATTGAGTATTTTGCTTGTTTTATACTTCAATTTTAACATGTTTAAAAAAATATCTTAATTAAATTTTTTGAAGGTCTTAGACTTCTGTTTTTGCATTTTTAAGAAAATTTGAAAAAATTGAAATTTGTGTGTGTTAGTCTTCAATTACGGAGTATTTTGAGTACGATATGAAAATTGAGTATTTTACATGTGTTACACTAAAATTTGATCATTTTTAAAAAAAATATCTTAATTGAATTTTTTGAAGGTGTTGGACTTCAATTTTTGCATTTTTAAGAGATTTTTGAAAAAATTGAAATTTGTGCGTGTTAGTCTTCAATTACGAAGTATTTTGAGTAGGACATGAAAATTGAGTATTTTTCTTGTTTTATACTTCAATTTTAACATTTTTTTTAAATTTATTAATTGAATTTTTTGGAGGTGTTAGACTTCTATTTTAGCATTTTTCAGAAAATTTTTAAAAAATTGAAATTTTTTCGTGTTAGTCTTCAATTACGGAGTATGTTGAGTGCGACATGAAAATTGAGTATTTGGCTTGTGTTACACTGCAATTTTGACTTTTTTCAAAAAAAATTCTTAATTTAATTTTTCGAAGGTGTTTGACTTCAATTTTTGCATTTTTAAGAAATTTCTGAAGAAATTGAAATTTGTGTGTGTTAGTCTTCAATTACGGAGTATTTTACGTACGACATGAAAATTTAGTATTTAGCTTGTTTTATACTTCAATTTTAACATATTTTAAAAAATACCTTAATTAAATATTTTGAAGGTGTTACACTTCTGTTATTACATTTATAAGAAAATTTGAAAAAATTGAAATTTATGTGTGTTAGTCTTCAATTACGTAGTATTTTGACTACGATATGAAAATTTAGTATTTTTCATGTGTTACACTAAAATTTTAAAAAAAAATTTAAAAATATCTTAATTGAATTTTTTGAAGGTGACTTCAGTTTTTGCATTTTTAAGAGCTTTTTGAAAAAAATTAAATTTGTGCGTGTTAGTCTTCAATTACGAAGTATTTTGAGTATGACATGAAAATTGAGTATTTTTCTTGTTTTATACTTCAATTTTAACATTTTTTGTTAAATATATTAATTGAATTTTTTGAAGGTGTTAGACTTCAATTTTTGCATTTTTTCAGAAAATTTCTAAAAAATTGAAATTTGTGTGTGTTAGTTTTCAATTACGGAGTATTTTGAGTACGATATGAAAATTGAGTATTTTACATGTGTTACACTAAAATTTGAGCATTTTTTAAAAAAATATCTTAATTGAATTTTTTGAAGGTGTTAGACTTCAATTTTTGCATTTTTAAGAGATTTTTGAAAAAATTGAAATTTGTGCGTGTTAGTCTTCAATTACGAAGTATTTTGAGTAGGACATGAAAATTGAGTATTTTTCTTGTTTTATACTTCAATTTTAACATTTTTTTTTAATTTATTAATTGAATTTTTTGAAGGTGTTAGACTTCTATTTTAGCATTTTTCAGAAAATTTTTAAAAAATTGAAATTTTTTCGTGTTAGTCTTCAATTACGGAGTATGTTGAGTACGACATGAAAATTGAGTATTTGGCTTGTGTTACACTGCAATTTTAACTTTTTTTCGAAAAAATATCTTAATTTAATTTTTTGAAGGTGTTAGACTTCAATTTTTGCATTTTTAAGAAATTTTTAAAAAATTGAAATTTGTGTGTGTTAGTCTTCAATTACGGAGTATTTTGAGTACGACATAAAAATTGAGTATTTTGCTTGTTTTATTCTTCAATTTTAACATATTTTAAAAAATATCTTAATTAAATTTTTTGAAGGTGTTAGACTTCTGTTTTTGCATTTTTAAGAAAATTTGAAAAAATTGAAATTTGTGTGTGTTAGTCTTCAATTACGTAGTATTTTGACTACGATATGAAAATTGACTATTTTGCATGTGTTACACTAAAATTTTAAAAAAATTTAAAAAAATATCTTAATTGAATTTTTTGAAAGTGTTAAACTTCTGTTTTTGAATTTTTAAAAGATTTTAGAAAAAATTGAAATTTGTGTGTGTTATTCTTCAATTACGGAGTATTTTGAGTACGACATGAAAATTGAGTATTTTGCTTGTTTTATACTTCAATTTTAACATATTTAAAAAAATATCTTAATTAATTTTTTTGAAGGTGTTAGACTTCTGTTTTTGCATTTTTAAGAAAATTTGAAAAAAATGAAATTTGTGTGTGTTAGTCTTCAATTACGGAGTATTTTGAGTACGATATGAAAATTGAGTATTTTGCATGTGTTACACTAAAATTTTAAAATTTTTTGAAAAAATGTCTTTATTGAATTTTTTGAAGGTGTTAGACTTCAGTTTTTGCATTTTTAAGACATTTTTGAAAAAATTGAAGTTTGTACGTGTTAGTCTTCAATTACGAAGTATATTGAGTACGACATGAAAATTGAGTATTTTTCTTGTTTTATACTTCAATTTTAACATTTTTTTAAAATATATTAATTGAATTTTTTGAAGGTGTTAGACTTCTATTTTTGCATTTTTCAGAAAATTTTTAAAAAATTGAAATTTATTCGTGTTAGTCTTCAATTACGTAGTATGTTGAGTACGACTTGAAAATTGAGTATTTGGCTTGTGTTACACTGCAATTTTAACTTTGTTTTTAAAAAATTTCGTAATTTAATTTTTCGAAGGTGTTAGACTTCAATTTTTGCATTTTTAAGAAATTTTTAAAAAATTAAAATGTGTGTGTGTTAGTCTTCAATTACGGAGTATTTTGAGTACGACATAAAAATTGAGTATTTAGCTTGTTTTATACTTCAATTTTAAAATATTTTAAAAAATATCTTAATTAAATTTTTTGAAGGTGTTAGACTTCTGTTATTGCATTTTTAAGAAAATTTGAAAATAATGAAATTTGTGTATGTTAGTCTTCAATTACGGTGTATTTTGAGTACGATATGAAAATTGAGTATTTTACATGTGTTACACTAAAATTTGAACATTTTTACAAAAAATATCTTAATTAAATTTTTTAAAGGTGTTAGACTTCTGTTTTTGCATTTTTAAGAAAATTTGAAAAAAATGAAATTTGTGTGTGTTAGTCTTCAATTACGGTGTATTTTGAGTATGATATGAAAATTGAGTATTTTGCATGTGTTAGACTAAAATTTTAAATTTAACTTCAGTTTTTGCATTTTTAAGATATTTTTGAAAAAATTGAAATTTGTGCGTGTTAGTCTTCAATTACGAAGTATTTTGAGTAACACAAGAAAATTGAGTTTTTTTCTTGTTTTATACTTCAATTTTAACATTTTTTTTAAATATATTAATTGAATTTTTTGAATGTGTTAGACTTCTATTTTTGCATTTTTCAGCAAAATTTTAAAAAATTGAAATTTGTTCGTGTTAGTCTTTAATTACGGAATATGTTGAGTACGACATGAAAATTGAGTATTTGGCTTGTGTTACACTGCAATTTTAACTTTTTTTCAAAAAAAATTCTTAATTTAATTTTTCGAAGGTGTTAGACTTCAATTTTTGCATTTTTAAGAAATTTTTAAAAAATTGAAATGTGTGTGTGTTAGTCTTCAATTACGGAGTATTTTACGTACGACATGAAAATTGTTTATTTGGCTTGTGTTACACTTAAATTTTAACATTTTTTCAAAAATATCATAATTGATTTTTTTTAAGGTGTTGGACTAATGTTTTTGCATTTTTAAGAAAATTTGGAAAAAATTGAAATTTGTGTGTGTTAGTCTTCAATTACGGAGTATTTTTTGTACGACATGAAAATTGAGTATTTGGCTTGTGTTACACTGCAATTTTATTTTTCTTTCGAAAAAATATCTTAATTTAATTTTTTTAAGGTGTTAGATTTCAATTTTTGCATTTTTAATAAATTTTAAGAAAATTGAAATTTGTGTGTGTTAGTGTTCAATTATGAAGTATTTTGAGTACGACATAAAAATTGAGTATTTGGCTTGTTTTATACTTCAATTTTAACATATTTTAAAAAATATCATAATTAAATTTTTTGAAGGTTAACGTTAGACTTCTATTTTTGCATTTTTAAGAAAATTTGAAAAAATTGAAATTTGTGTGTGTTAGTCTTCAATTACGGAGTATTTTCAGTACGACATGAAAATTGTTTATTTGGCTTGTGTTACACTTCAATTTTAACATTTTTTTTAAATATATTAATTCAATTTTTTGAATGTGTTAGACTTCTGTTTTTGCATTTTTAAGAAATTTTTAAAAAAATTAAAATTTGTTCGTGTTAGTCTTCAATTACGGAGTATGTTGAGTACGACATGAAAATTGATTATTTGGCTAGTGTTACACTGCAATTTAAATTTTTTTCGAAAAAATATCTTAATTTAATTTTTTGAAGGTGTTAGACTTCAATTTTTGCATTTTTAAGAAATTTTTAAAAAATTGAAATTTGTGTGTGTTAGTCTTCAATTACAGAGTATTTTGAGTACGACATAAAAATTGAGTATTTTGCTTGTTTTATACTTCAATTTTAACATATTTTAAAAAATATCTTAATTAAATTTTTTGAAGGTGTTAGACTTCTGTTTTTACATTTTTAAGAAAATTTGAAAAAATTGAAATTTGTGTGTGTTAGTCTTCAATTACGTAGTATTTTGAGTACGATATGAAAATTGAGTATTTTGCATGTGTTACACTAAAATTTTAACATTTTTTTAAAAAATATCTTAATTGTATTTTTTGAAGGTGTTAGACTTCAGTTTTTGAATTTTTAAGAGATTTTAGAAAAAATTGAAATTTGTGTGTGTTATTCTTCAATTACCGAGTATTTTGAGTACGACATGAAAATTGAGTATTTTTCATGTTTTATACTTCAATTTTAACTTTTTTTCGAAAAAATATCTTAATTAATTTTTTTGAAGGTGTTAGACTTCTGTTTTTTCATTTTTAAGAAAATTTAAAAAAAATGAAATTTGTGTGAGTTAGTCTTCAATTACGGAGTATTTTGAGTACGATATGAAAATTGAGTATTTTGCATGTGTTACACTAAAATTTTAACATTTTTTTAAAAAATATCTTAATTGAATTTTTAAATTTCACTTCAGTTTTTGCATTTTTAAGAGATTTTTGAAAAAATTGAAATTTGTGCGTGTTAGTCTTCAATTACAAAGTATTTTGAGTACGACATGAAAATTGAGTATTTTTCTTGTTTTATACTTCAATTTTAACATTTTTTTAAAATATATTAATTGAATTTTTTGAAGGTGTTAGACTTCTATTTTTGCATTTTTCAGAAAAAATTTAAAAAATTAAAATTTGTTCGTTTTAGTCTTTAATTACGGAGTATGTTGAGTACGACATGAAAATTGAGTATTTGGCTTTTGTTACACTGCAATTTTAACTTTTTTTAAAAAAAAATTCTTAATTTAATGTTTCGAAGGTGTTAGACCTCAATTTTTGCATATTTAAGAAATTTTTAAAAAATTGAAATGTGTGTGTGTTAGTCTTCAATTACGGAGTATTTTACATACGACATGAAAATTGTTTATTTGGCTTGTGTTACACTTAAATTTTAACATTTTTTCAAAAATATCATAATTGATTTTTTTGAAGGTGTTGGACTAATGTTTTTGCACTTTTAAGAAAATTTGGAAAAAATTGAAATTTGTGTGTGTTAGTCTTCTATTACGGAGTACTTTTTGTACGACATGAAAATTGAGTATTTGGCTTGTGTTACACTGCAATTTTAACTTTTTTTCGAAAAAATATCTTAATTTAATTTTTTTAAGGTGTTAGACTTCAATTTTTGCATTTTTAATAAATTTTAAATAAAATTGAAATTTGTGTGTGTTAGTCTTCAATTATGGAGTATTTTGAGTACGACATAAAAATTGAGTATTTGGCTTGTTTTATACTTCAATTTTAACATATTTTAAAAAATATCATAATTAAATTTTTTGAAGGTTAACGTTAGACTTCTATTTTTGCATTTTTAAGAAAATTTAAAAAAATTGAAATTTGTGTGTGTTAGTCTTCAATTACGGAGTATTTTCAGTACGACATGAAAATTGTTTATTTGGCTTGTGTTACACTTCAATTTTAACATTTTTTTAAAATATATTAATTGAATTTTTTGAATGTGTTAGACTTCTGTTTTTGCATTTTTAAGAAATTTTTAAAAAAATTGAAATTTGTTCGTGTTAGTCTTCAATTACCGAGTATGTTGAGTACGACATGAATATTGATTATTTGGCTCGTGTTACACTGCAATTTTACCTTTTTTTCGAAAAAATATCTTGTTTTAATTTTTTGAAGGTGTTAGACTTCAATTTTTGCATTTTTAAGAAATTTTTAAAAAATTGAAATTTGTGTGTGTTAGTCTTCAATTACAGAGTATTTTGAGTACGACATAAAAATTGAGTACTTTGCTTGTTTTATACTTCAATTTTAACATATTTTAAAAAATATCTTAATTAAATTTTTTGAAGGTGTTAGACTTCTGTTTTTGCATTTTTAAGAAAATTTGAAAAAATTGAAATTTGTGTGTGTTAGTCTTCAATTACGGAGTATTTTCAGTACGACATGAAAATTGTTTATTTGGCTTGTGTTACACTTCAATTTTAACATTTTTTCAAAAAAAATTCTTAATTTAATTTTTCGAAGGTGTTAGACTTCAATTTTTGCATTTTTAAGAAATTTTTAAAAAATTGAAATGTGTGTGTGTCAGTCTTCAATTACGGAGTATTTTGAGTACGACATAAAAATTGAGTAGTTAGCTTGTTTTATACTTAAATTTTAAAACATTTTAAAAAATATCTTAATTAAATTTTTTTAAGGTGTTAGACTTCTGTCATTGCATTTTTAAGAAAATTTGAAAAAAATGAAATTTGTGTGTGTTAGTCTTCAATTACGGTGTATTTTGAGTACGATATGAAAATTGAGTATTTTGCATGTGTTACACTAAAATTTGAAAAAAAATTTAAATTGAAGGTGTTAGACTTCATTTTTTGAATTTTTAAGAAATTTTTGAAAAATAGAAATTTGTTTGTGTTAGTCTTCAATTACGGACTATTTTGAGTACGACATGAAAATTGAGTATTTTGCTTGTTTTATACTTCAATTTTAACATGTTTAACTAAATATCTGAATTAAATTTTTTGAAGGTGTTAGACTTCTGTTTTTGCATTTTAACGAAAATTTGAAAAAATTGAAATTTGTGTGTGTTAGTCTTCAATTACGGAGTATTTTGAGTACGATATGAAAATTGAGTATTTTGCATGTGTTACACTAAAATTTTAACATTTTTTTAAAAAATATCTTAATTGAATTTTTTGAAGGTGTTAGACTTCAGTTTTTGAATTTTTAAGAGATTTTAGAAAAAATTGAAATTTGTGTGTGTTATTCTTCAATTACGGAGTATTTTTCAGTACGACATGAAAATTGAGTATTTTTCATGTTTTATACTTCAATTTAACATTTTTAAAAAAATATCTTAATTAATTTTTTTGAAGGTGTTAGACTTCGGTTTTTGCATTTTTAAGAAAATTTGAAAAAAAATGAAATTTGTGTGAGTTAGTCTTCAATTACGGAGTATTTTGAGTACGATATGAAAATTGAGTATTTTGCATGTGTTACACTAAAATTTTAACATTTTTTTAAAAAATATGTTAATTGATTTTTTTGAAGGTGTTAGACTTCAGTTTTTGCATTTTTAAGAGATTTTTGAAAAAATTGAAGTTTGTGCGTGTTAGTCTTCAATTACGAAGTATTTTGAGTACGACATGAAAATTGAGTATTTTTCTTGTTTTATACTTCAATTTTAACATTTTTTTAAAATATATTAATTGACTTTTTTGAAGGTGTTAGACTTCTATTTTTGCATTTTTCAGAAAATTTTTAAAAAATTGAAATTTGTTCGTGTTAGTCTTCAATTACGTAGTATGTTGAGTACGACATGAAAATTGAGTATTTGGCTTGTGTTACAATGCAATTTTAACTTTTTTTCAAAAAAATTTCTTAATTTAATTTTTCGAAGGTGTTAGACTTCAATTTTTGCATTTTTAAGGAATTTTTAAAAAATTGAAATGTGTGTGTTAGTCTTCAATTACGGAGTATTTTGAGTACGACATAAAAATTGTGTATTTAGCTTGTTTTATACTTCAATTTTAACATATTTTAAAAAATATCTTAATGAAATTTTTTTAAGGTGTTAGACTTCTGTTATTGCATTTTTAAGAAAATTTGAAAAAAAATGAAATTTGTGTGTGTTAGTCTTCAATTACGGTGTATTTTGAGTACGATATGAAAATTGAGTATTTTGCATTTGTTACACTAAAATTGTAAAAAAAAATTAAATTGAAGGTGTAGACTTCAGTTTTTGAATTTTTAAGAGATTTGTGAAAAAATTCAAATTTGTGTGTGTTAGTCTTCAATTACGGAGTATTTTGAGTACGACATGAAAATTGAGTATTTTGCTTGTTTTATACTTCAATTTTAACATATTTTAAAAAATATCTTAATTTAATTTTTTGAAGGTGTTAGACTTCTGTTTTTGCATTTTTAAGAAAATTTGAAAAAATTATAATTTGTGTGTGTTAGTCTTCAATTACAGAGTATTTTGAGTACGATATGAAAACTGAGTATTTTGCTTGTGTACACTAAAATTTTAACATTTTTTTAATAAATATCTTAATTGAATTATTTGAAGGTGTTAGACTTCAGTTTTTGCATTTTTAAGAGATTTTTGAAAAAATTGAAATTTGTGCGTGTTATTCTTCAATTACGAAGTATTTTGAGTACGACATGAAAATTGAGTTTTTTTCTTGTTTTATACTTCAATTTTAACATTTTTTAAAAATATATTAATTGTATTTTTTGAAGGTATCAGACTTCTGTTTTTGAATTTTTCAGAAAATTTTTAAAAAATTGAAATTTTTTCGTGTTAGTCTTCAATTACGGAGTATGTTGAGTACGACATGCAAATTGAGTATTTAGCTTGTCTTACACTGCAATTTTAACTTTTTTTCAAAAAAAATTCTTAATTTAATTTTTCGAAGGTGTTAGACTTCAATTTTTGCATTTTTAAGAAATTTTTGAAAAAATTGAAATTTGTGTGTGTTAGTCTTCAATTACGGAGTATTTTTAGTACGACATTAAAATTGTTTATTTGGCTTGTGTTACACTTAAATTTTAACATTTTTTTCAAAAATATCATAATTGATTTTTTTGAAGGTGTTGGACTAATGTTTTTGCATTTCTAAGAAAATTTGGAAAAAATTGAAATTTGTGTGTGTTAGTCTTCTATTACGTAGTATTTTTTGTACGAGAAGAAAATTGAGTATTTTGAATGTGTTACACTTCAATTTTAACATTTTTTTAAAAAATATCTTAATTGGATTTTTTTTTAAGGTATTAGACTTCAGTTTTAGCATTTTTAAGAAATTTTTTAAAAAATTGAAATTTATGTGTTAAAGTCTTCAATTACGGAGTATTTTGAGTACGACATAAAAATTGAGTATTTTGAATATTTTACACTTAAATTTTAAAAATATCTTACTTGAATTTTTTGAAGGTGTTAGACTTCATTTTTTGCATTTTTAAGAAATATTTTAAAAAATTGAAATTTGTGTGTGTTAGTCTTCAATAACGGAGTATTTTGAGTACGACATGAAAATTGAATATTTTACTTGCTTTATACTTCAATTTTAACATTTTTTAAAAAATATGTTAATTGAATTTTTTGAAGGTGTTATACTTTTGTTTTTGCATTTTTATGAAAATTTGGAAAAAAAAATTGAAATTTGTGTGTGTTAGTCTTCAATTGCGGAGTATTTTGTGTACGACATTAAAATTGAGTATTTTGAATGTGTTACACTTAAATTTTAACATTTTTTTAAAAAATATCTTAATTGAATTTTTGGAAGGTGTTAGACTTCAATTTTAGCATTTTAAAGAAATTGTTGAAAAAAATTAAATTTGTGTGTTAAAGTCTTCAATTACGGAGTATTTTCAGTATGACGTGAAAAATGAATATTTTGTTTGTGTTACACTTCAATTTTAACGTTTTTAAAAAAATATCTTAATTGAAATTTTTGAAGGTGTTAGACTTCTGTTTTTGCATTTTTAAGAAAATTTGGAAACAATTGAAATTTGTGTGTGTTAGTCTTCAATTACGGAGTGTATTTTGAGTACGACATGAAAATTGAATATTTTGTTTGTGTTACACTTCAATTTTAACGTTTTTATAAAAATATATTAACTGAATATTTTGCTTGTTTTATACTTCAATTTAAACATATTTAAAAAATATATTAATTGAATTTTTTGTAGGTGTTAGACTTCTGTTTTTGCATTTTTAAGAAATTTTTGAAAAAATTGAAATTTCTGTATATTAGTCTTCAATTACGGAGTATTTTGAGTATGACATGAAAATTGAACATTTTGTTTGCGTTACAATTCAATTTTAACGTTTTCAAAAAAATTTCTTAATTGAGTTTTTTGAAGGTGTTAAACTTCTGTTTGTGCATTTTTAAGAAAATTGGGAAACAATTGAAATTTGGGTGTGTTAGTCTTCAATTACGGAGTATTTTGAGTACGACATGAAAATTGAGTATTTTGCATGTGTTACACTTAAATTTTAACCATTTTTAAAAAAATATCTTAATTGAATTTTTTCAATGTGTTAGACTTCTGTTTTTGCATTTTTAAGAAAATTTGACAAAATTGAAATTTGTGTGTCTTAGTCTTCAATTACGAAATATTTTGAATGCGATTTGAAAATTGAGTATTTTGCATGTGTTACACTAAAATGTTAACATTTTTTTTAAAATATCGTATTTGAATTTTTTGAAGGTGTTAGACTTCAGTTTTTGCATTGTTAAAAGATTTTTGAAAAAATTGAAATTTGTGTGTGTTAGTCTTCAATTACGGAGTATTTTGAGTACGACATGAAAATTGAGTATTTTTCTTGTTTTATACTTGAATTTTAACATTTTTTTCAAAATATCTTAATTGAATTTTTTGAAGGTGTCAGACTTCTGTTTTTGCATTTTTAAGAAAAATTTTAAAAATTTTAAATTTGTTCGTGTTAGTCTTCAATTACGGCGTATTTTGAGTACGACATGAAAATTGAGTATTTGGCTTGTGTTACACTGCAATTTTAACTTTTTTTCATAAAAAATTCTTAATTTAATTTTTTTAAGGTGTTAGACTTCAATTTTTGCATTTTTAAGAAATTATTGAAAAAATTGAAATTTGTGTGTGTCTTCAATTACGGAGTATTTTGAGTACGACATGAAAATTGTTTATTTGGCTTGTGTTACAATTAAATTTTAACATTTTTTTCAAAAATATCATAATTGAATTTTTTTGAAGGTGTTAGACTAGTGTTTTTGCATTTTTAAGAAATTTTTGAAAAAATGAAATTTTTGTGTGTTAGTCTTCAATTACGGAGTATTTTTATTACGACATGAAAATTGATTATTTTGCTTGTGTTACACTTAAATTTTGACTATTTTTAAAAAAACTTGTAATTGCATTTTTTGAAGATGTTAGACTTCTGTTTTTGCATTTTTAAGAAAATTTGGAAACAATTGAAATTTGGGTGTGTTAGTCTTCAATTACGGAGTATTTTGAGTACGACATGAAAATTGAGTATTTTGCATGTGTTACACTTAAATTTTAACCTTTTTTAAAAAAATGTCTTAATTGAATTTTTTTAATGTGTTAGACTTCTGTTTTTGCATTTTTAAGAAAATTTGACAAAATTGAAATTTGTGTGTGTTAGTCTTCAATTACGGAGTATTTTGAGTACGATTTGAAAATTGAGTATTTTGCATGTGTTACACTAAAATTTTAACATTTTTTTAAAAAATATCTTATTTGAATTTTTTGAAGGTGTTAGACTTCAGTTTTTGCATTTTTAAAAGATTTTTTAAAAAATTGACATTTGTGTCTTAGTCTTCAATTCCAGAGTATTTTGAGTAAGACATGAAAATTGAGTATTTTTCTTGTTTTATACTTCAATTTTAACATTTTTTCAAAATATTTTAATTGAAATTTTTGAAGGTGTTAGACTTTTTGCATTTTTAAGAAAAATTTAAAAAAATTGAAATTTGTTCGTGTTAGTCTTCAATTACGGAGTATTTTGAGTACGACATGAAAATTGAGTATTTGGATTGTGTTACACTGCAATTTTAACTTTTTTTCAAAAAAAATTCTTAATTTAATTTTTTGAAGGTGTTAGACTTCAATTTTTGTATTTTTAAGAAATTTGTGAAAAAATTGAAATTTGTGTGTGTTAGTCTTCAATTACGGAGTATTTTAAGTACGACATGAAAATTGTTTATTTGGCTTGTGTTACAATTAAATTTTAACATTTTTTTCAAAAATATCATAATTGAATTTTTTGAAGGTGTTAGACTAATGTTTTTGCATTTTTAATAAATTTTTGAAAAAATGAAATTTGTGTGTGTTAGTCTTCAATTACAGAGTATTTTGATTACGACATGAAAATTGAGTATTTTGCTTGTGTTACACTTAAATTTTAACTATTTTTAAAAAATATCTTAATTGAATTTTTTGAAGGTGTTAGACTTCTGTTTTTGTATTTTTAAGAAAATTTGGAAAAAATTGAAATTTGTTTGTGTTAGTCTTCAATTACGGAGTATTATGATTACGACATGAAAATTGAGTATTTTGCATGTGTTACACTTCAATTCTAACATTTTATTTAACTATATTTTCATTGAATTTTTTGAAGGTGTTAGACGTCTGTTTTTACATTTTTAAGGAATCTTTGAAAAAATTGAAATTTGTGTGTGTTAGTCTTCAATTACGGAGTATTCTGAGTACGACATGAAAATTGAGTATTTTGCTTGTTTTATACTTCAATTTTAACATTTTTTTAAAGAAAATCTTACTCGAATTTTGTGAAGGTGTTAGACTTCTGTTTTTGCATTTTTAGTAAAATTTGGAAAAAATTGAAATTTGTGTCTTAGTCTTCAATTTTGGTTTTTTTAAGAAAACACGAAAATTAAGTATTATGCTCGTTCTAGACACAAATCTTGAAATTGTTTAGAATAATACGATAATTCATATTTTTGAAGTTATTAGCGTTCAATATTTGCATTTTTTTCAAAAATAGTAAAAAATAAAATAAAATAAAATTTCGCATGTGTTAGTCTTCATTTTGGGATTTTTTTTTTTTAGGAAAACATGGAAATTATGTAGTTTGCTTGTTCTAGACAGAAATCTTGGAATTGTTTTGAAAAATATGATAATTAATATTTTTGAAGGTGTTAGACTTCACTTTTTGCATATTTGCAAATTTTTAAATAAAATACAAATTCACATTTGTTAGTCTTATATTTTGATGTTTATGAGGAAAATATGAAAATTAAGTATTATGCTCGTTCTAGACACAAATCTTGAAATTCTTCAGAAAATACGATAATTCATATTTTTGAAGGTGTTAGCCTTCAATTTTTCCATTTTTATGCAAAAAAAAAGATAGAAATTCGCATGTGTTAGTCTTCAATTTTGGATTTTTTTTTAGGAAAACATGAAAATTAAGTATTTTGCTTGTTCTAGACATAAATCTTGGAATTGTTTTGAAAATATGTTAATTAATATTTATGAAGGTGTTAGACTTCACTTTTTGCATATTTGCAATTTGTTGTAATAAAATATGAAGTTCTTCAAACATGAGGCGATCATTGATTGTTTTGCGTGCGTAACACAATGCGTTAATGTGATCTTCTGCCTTCTGTAACAATGGGCTACAATGGTCATTCTTGGGTGTTGGGAAATGGAGAGACACTTGTTCAATTGTTGAATAAGTTCAGAAATGGAGAGACACTTGTTCAATTGTTGAATAAGTGTGTGTTGGGTATCGGCGTCACTAACTAGCCCAGCACAGCGGATTGTGAGGCCCGGTCTGACCCGATCCGGAGGACCACGTCGTCAACTCAAAAATACGAATCATGAAATGCAACTAAAACCTATGAAATTAACTCTTAATTCATAGAGAATCATACCACGTGAAATTGATCACGGAGACGGGTTGATTCTTGCGTAGTTGCTGCTGTCCTTGCTTCGACTCAGGCGACACGCACGTCCCACGCCCGCGCGATTCGACACCCAATTCGAAGCTCCGATTTGTCGTATACAACCGGAATCGTTCCGGTTAAGATCCGACCTTGCCCGTTCTTGCTCTCCTTTTATCACAATGAAAAATCTCAACTGAGATCTCTCTACCCGTATCCACCTCGAGTTATGGCCTTCCGATTACACGTGAATCCTCCTAGTGTATTCACGCGCAAACTTGCTTGAATCTGAATTTGAGAACTTTTCTCTAAATTCTCTCTATTCTCTAATGGTTTTCTTGAGGAAGAAGATGAAAAAGAATCACCTCAATTCTGTCTCCAGATCTGAGAATTAATACCATCAATCTCAGATCATGCCATTAATTATAGGACAATCAATTGGAGACAAAAACTGCTAACACAAAATTCGGAACATAGTTCGTTCGAACGAACTAGCCACTGTTAATGTGTTTCAGTTTTACATATATGTTCGTTCGAACTGAATAACTTATTCAACCGAACGAACCATAGTGCGTTCGAACGAACCATATTTGTTCGTTCGAACGAACCATCTTCTGGTTCCTGAGTTTACACAATCTCATTGTGAACTCAACCATTTGACCATCCTTATTTGTACGTTCTTCTAGTTGATCCAAAACTGTATTTCCTTCAGTCTCCCACTCAGTTTCAGATCTAACTAAATATTGTACCAATGTATATCATATATACATTTGTTTAGAGAGAATCTATGTATATCATATATGCATTGATTATATATTCCAGCCCGAAATAAAATAACTCTATGTGTGACTGCGTAGATTCGTATCAAGCAATGGTAGTAAAGTTATGCCTAAGTTCACGGACTCATGAGAGGGATCTAGGAAAGAATCCATCATAGTTTTCCCAAGTTGAAAAACAAAAAATGATTGTGATCATTTATACCCATCTCGAACAGTGGTGTTTAGTTCTCTTGTTCACAATATCCGTCAATCAAAAGGCACGGTAATAGTCATCCTTATAATTTGATTGACTAAACTTATTATCTCGATACCGAATTGAATCAATAAACACAATCGATATTAACAATTAATATCATTGACTCTGGCCAGATATTTCATTGATCAATTCATCGATAGGCCTAAGGGATATCTCTTTCTCTCGAAAGGAACAATCTCTATCTTGATGATCCTCATCAAATTCCGTGTTTCAGATAATACCCGATCATAATCCCATGACCATCCTGTTACAGATAGTGGAAGATTATATCTAAGTATCATGGTACGCACGAAAAATGATCCATGTTCATCTCAAGTGTGAAGAACTAGGACCCCATTCGTTACGATTCCATCTACAATGACTAAACCATGTCATGGTATCGCACTTTTGGTCAAGTCACAATATCCATAACCTAATACATATCCATATTCCCGACTGGACAAACTATTTGTCCTATGATTAGCAAAACATAATCATCACCTCGGCGAATATGCTAGTGTACACGTTAGTCTATTATCTTATAATAGATATACTTATCACATAAGTATCCTAATCGTGACTAGGGACGTTTTTGAAATATAACTTTTAAAATGTGACGGTTTTACTTAACATAATCACGTAATATGTAGACGCTCACATAATTCATAATCAATGTTCGTGTAATCAAATTACACAACCACGCACAAGTTTTCATATAAGAGATAAATGCAAATAAAATATTTTTTTTTATTTTTTTTTATTTTTCATTTTTTTTGAAATGCATTAATACAGAATAAGTCTTGGGTGATACAACGTTTACAACTCATAACTAATCATAGTAAATCATAACAACTGTTGTTTTAGATAACTATTTTCCAACTTCCTCCTCTAGGTATCTCAAACCTATAGTTCTAGCATGACGATCATGTTTCACAACTGGAAGTGGCTTCGTAAACGGATCCGCTACATTCTCGTCAGTATCAATCTTCAAAATCACGACATCCAGCCTATGTAAAATCTCACCAATCAAGTAGAATTTACGCAGGATCTGTTTGGAGCGATGATGCGATCTCGGTTCCTTGGCCTGTGTTATTGCTCCCGTATTGTCACAATACACAGCCACGGGTTCCTAGATGCTCGGCACAACACCAAGTTCGGTCACGAACTTCTTGACCCAAACCGCCTCCTTTGCGGCTTCCGAAGCCGCGATGTATTCTGCTTCCGTCGTAGAGTCAGCAACTGTCGGTTGTTTGGAACTCTTCCATATAACCGCGCCACCATTCAAGCAGAACACGTACCCACTTTGTGATCGAAAATCATCGATACATGCTTGGAAACGGGCATCGGTGTAACCCGCTACAACCAACCCGTTATCCTCACCACCATAGACTAGAAATTGATCCTTAGTTCTTCTCAAGTACTTAAGGATCGTTTTCACGGCTTGCCAATGCGGATCACCTGGATTCGATTGGTAACGTGATAAGACGCTCAATGCATACGACACGTCAGGTCTCGTACAAATCATGGCATACATGATAGATCCAACCGCCAAAGCGTATGTAACCTTATCCATGTTACTTTTCTCTTCGTTCGATGTCGGACATTGGGCTATCGAAAAGTTTATACCACTCGACATGGGGAGAAATTCTTTCTTAGAGTTTTGCATGAAAAATCTTTTCAGCACTTTGTCCATGTACGTACTCTGACTTAGGCCGAGGAGTCTCTTGGATCTATCTCTATAGATCCTCACGCCTAAAATATAGGCGGCCTCTCCTAAATCTTTCATAGCGAATCGAGCATTCAAATACTTCTTAACATCCGATAACATCGGAATGTCGTTTCCTATGATCAATATGTCGTCCTTATAAAGAACAAGAAACACTGCGTGGTCCCACTAACCTTCTTATATACACAAGGTTCTTCTTCGTTCTTGATAAAATCATACTCGCTTATGACTTCATCAAAACGAATATTCCAACTCCGAGAAGCTTGTTTTAATCCATAAATGGACCTTTGAAGCTTGCATACTTTCTTAGGATTCTTTGGATCGATAAAACCTTCGGGTTGTGTCATGTACACATCCTCCGATAAGTTTTCGTTAAGGAAAGCGGTTTTAACATCCATTTTCCATATCTCATAGTCATAATATGCAGCTATGGCAAGGATAATCCTTATAGACTTAAGCATGGCTACCGGCGAAAATGTTTCATCATAGTCTACACCATGAATTTGTTTGAAACCTTTCGCAACTAGCCGTGCTTTGTAAGTATGCACTTTCCCATCCATGTCGGTTTTCTTCTTGAAAACCCATTTACATCCCACGGGTTTAACCGAGGGTGGTGGATCAATCAAGTTCCAAACTTGATTATCGTACATGGATTGGATCTCGGACTTCATGGCATCATGCCATTTGTCGGAATCTTCGCTCGACATAGCATCTTTGTAGGTTGTCGGCTCATCATCTATGAGTTCGACGTTGCCTTCATCAGTCACGATAAATCCATATCGTACTGGTTCCAGACGGATCCTACTAGATCTACGAGGAGCACCTTGTGCTATTGGCTTGACATCCTCAACTATTGACGGATTCGGGTCAACATCCATTGGTTCAATGTTTATTTCTGGATCTTGAACCTCTTCGAGATCGATTTTACTCCCACTAGCTCATTGAGATATAAAGTCCTCCTCCAAGAAGGTACCTCTTCGAGCTACGAAAACCTTGTTTTCCTCGGGATTGTAGAAATAATATCCTTTAGTTTTCTTAGGATATCCTATAAATAAACATTTTTCAGATTTGGGTTCGAGTTTATCCAAAAACATTTTTCGGACATAAACGTCGCATCCCCAAATTCTGATAAAAGATAACACCGGAGGTTGTCCGGTCCATATCTCATATGGAGTCTTTTGAACCGATTTAGAAGGTAAGCGGTTTATTAGAAAAGCCGCTGTCTCAAGGGCATATCCCCAAAACGATTTTGGAAGACTAGTTTGACTCAGCATTGATCGAATCATATTTAATAAGGTCTGATTCCTCTTCTCGGACACGCCATTCCATTGAGGCGTTCCAGGTGGAGTTAATTGTGAAACGACTCCACAATCTTTGAGATGATCATCAAACTCATAGCTCAAATACTCGCCCCCTCGATCTGATCGAAATGCTTTGATTGTCTTGCCAAGTTGATTTTGAACCTCATTCTGAAATTCTTTGAACTTTTCAAAAGATTCAGATTTGTTACGCATTAAGTAAATATACCCATATCTACTAAAATCATCCGTAAATGTTATGAAGTATCGATAACCTCCTCTTGCCTCGGTACTCATTGGACCACATACATCCGAATGTATAAGTTCCAATAGTTCCTTGGACCTTTCTCCAACCTTGGAGAATGGTGCTTTTGTCATCTTGCCAAGTAAACAAGATTCGCATTGCCCATATGAATCAAATTCAAATGAGTCCAAAAGTCCATATTTATGGAGTTTTGATATGCGTTTCTCGTTTATATGGCCAAGTCGACAATGCCAAAAGTAAGTTTTACTATCAACTTTAGGTTTAATCCGATTTGTGTTTATATTATAGATTGATTTATCATTTGTGTAATTCATGTCTAAAACGTAAAGACCATTTTCTAATAGAACATTTCCATAGAATAAATTATCCTTACAAATAGAAAATTCATTATTCTTAATAATAAATTCATAACCATCATTAGCAAGTCTAGACACACTAATAATGTTCTTACACAAACTTGGAGCAAAATAACAATTATTTAGTCCTAAAATAAATCCACTCGGTAAAGTAAGATAAACATCTCCGACGGCCAATGCAGCAATTTTTGCTCCATTCCCAATTCGAAGATCCAATTCACCTCGTGCTAACTTCCTTCTATTTTGAAGAATCTGCATATTTCGACAAATATGAGTTCCACAACCGGTATCTAATACCCAATTGTTCAAAATTGAAACGTTAACATCTATAATAGTCATACCTGCGGTTCCGGCTTCCAAAGCCTTCCCCTTGCTTTTCTTCACCTCCTCGAGGTAAATCTTGCAATTTCTCTTCCAATGCCCACTCTTTTTGCAATGGAAGCAGGTGACATCCTCGGATTTCTCCTTTCCTTTAGTCTTCGGTTTGGACAACGACTTGCCCGCACCGTCCTTGGACTTTTGTTTCTTTCGAATCCCACCTTGAATCATGAGAACATCCCTAGCAACTCTTGCTTTGGGTTCCCCCGATGCCTTAAGCATCTCCGACTCAAAGTTCTTGATCATCCCATGGAGCTCGGGAATCGTCTTGTTCATCGAATGCATGTGATAGTTTGTCACGAAAGTCGAGAAAATTGGTGGCAATGCACACAAGATCAAATCTTGTTGCATTATTGGTGATACCTTTTCTCCCAATTTCTCGAGACGATCAATCAACGCTTGAACCTTTAACACGTGAGTGCTAACCGAAGATCCGTTAGGCATCTTACAATTAACCAACTCTTTCAACGCATTGAACCTTTCAATATGTTCTTGCTCTTGGAACATTTCCTTGAGCGTCGCGTTAATATCATATGCATCCGAATCCTCGAATTGCTTCTGCAAATTCGCGTCCATACATGCCAACATAAGGCATGTCACGTCATTTGACTCCTTCTTAAGTTTGTCATATGCTGCTTTTTCTTCATCCGAAGCTTTATCATCGGGAATCACCATCTTCGTGTCTAACACGTGACTTTTGCACTCTTGCCTAAGAACAATTCTTAGGTTACGGTGTCAGTCAAGATAGTTCTTGCCGACTAGCTTCTCCCTTTCCAAGATCGATCTAATCGACATGGAGTTGGTGTTGCTTGAAGTCATGATTGCTACAACGAAAAATACTTTATAATGAGATTGATACTAACATGTGCGAACTTATTCTATATGCTTATATGATGATATGAAAAATATGTTACTTTTATCAAATCAATAACCCTAATATTGATTCGGGATTCTTAATCCAATAACACCTCAAGACCCATATTCCGTGATCCTCCCACGAGTGACTTTTGCCGACAAATGGAATCTCACTATTTAGGTAGGATAAATCCAATCACATCCAATGCGACTCTTGACCCTTTATAGGATTTCGGTATCGAACCATATCATATATGATCCGAATTCCGTTTGTGCATCCTAACCATGTCCCGAACCCCAATCGGATTGGCTTGGACGGTTAAGTCACAACCGTGCTCACATATCATTCAATTGAACTACAAACGCGCCCGACTTTGGCCTGAACCCGCGTTTGTCTCCAATTAACGCGTTCCTCTCACGTTGATACATACAACATTGCACGCCCGACTTTGGCCTGAAACCGTGCAAAGTGTAAGACCAACCTCGGAGGTTATGAACATGGAAGATATTTTATGACTTAAATATTATTTAGGGATTTTAATGTAAATATAATCATATTATATTGATTGGTACAAGTTCTTGAGGAAGAAGATGAAAAAGAATCACCTCAATTCTGTCTCCAGATCTGAGAATTAATACCATCAATCTCAGATCATGCCATTAATTATAGGACAATCAATTGGAGATAAAAACTGCTAACACAAAATTCGGAACATAGTTCGTTCGAACGCACCTTACGGTTCGTTCGAACGAACTAGCCACTATTAATGTGTTTCATTTTACATATATGTTCGTTCCAACTGAATAACTTATTCAACCGAACGAACCATAGTGCGTTCGAACGGACCATATTTGTTCGTTCGAACGAACCATCTTCTGGTTCCTGAGTTTACACAATCTCATTGTGAACTCAACCATTTGACCATCATTATTTGTACGTTCTTCTAGTTGATCCAAAACTGTATTTTCTTCAGTGTGAACACAAACGAGAGAGAGACAGAGAGAGACAGAGAGAGAGCGTTTTTCTCCATTAATGAATTCAATAGGATCAAGCAAGTTCACTCGTGTATCGTCTAGGCAGTTACGTGTTGTGACCGGCAGACAATATTTCACGATGGATACGAGTAGAGGGATCATGTGTTTGATCCTTGATTGTGGCCGAACCGGAGGATGAACCGAGTGGGACTTGGAGGAACAACCGAAGCCAACGCTTGTGGTTGTATACAACAACGAAGGTGTGCTTGAAGACGTGAAGGCGTGTGGTATGGGACACACGTAGAGAAACATGAAGAAATCACAAGGAGAGCAAATAGCAGCGATCAACCCTTCGTACGCGATCAATTTCGCACGGTAACGGTCTATCCTTCTATTTTCATCGAACCCTCAGAAAGGTGACGTGATCTTGGAGATTAGGATAATCCGGACTCAGGACCCTCACTTCCACGGCGCGGGGCTCCGGGCGCATCGTTACCCAACAACCCAATATACTTTCGGGTTTGTCAAAGTTCCAACCCGGACCCGACCCAACAACTTTGAAACTCGCAAAAAATGGATCGGTCCGGGTCGGATTGGCCGGGTTGGAGAATTTTGTGTACACCCCTATCGGTTGCCCACTCTTTTACCACCACTCAATTAGTTATCATGTCATTATAACGGCCGGAATCAATGCAATTTTCGTACCATCAACTATCTCCCACAAATCTTCTCCTTTAAGATAAGACTCCATACACGTCTTTCAAATTTTATAATTTGAAAAACTAAGAGCCTCCACACCAAGTCCACTGACACGACCACTGAACTTTATTCGATGCACAATCGTATTCTTCACCGAGAAATCTTGAAAAATATCATCTATCACTCTCGTAGCTCTGATATCATGTAAAGATAACTAAAATTAACAATAATACAACAACACGTTGCACTAGCCAAGGATCACAACCGAAATATAGAAGAAGAAACGATTCAATGAACCTTGGATTTTATTATAGAAGGAGAAATATTACAATATTTTATGGTGTTCAAATGACACAAAATACATTCATATTTATAAGCTACATGGTTCATGAACACGACTTTTCACTTAGTGTGAATATTTAGGGCGTGTTTGGTACGCTGTAAATATGACAGTTAGAAAAGAGATCTGCAGTAGTTAGGCTCTTTCCGTTGTTTGGGTTGGTGTATTGTTCCAATCCCCTGCAGTTTGAGATTCCCAATGCTCTCATCTGCAGTAATACCATCTTTTCTCAAAACCACAAGCTTCGCAATTGCAGGGACATGAAATTTTTTGGCGGGAGCTATCTGAATTAACTCATCGCTGATCCCTGGACTTACTCGTGGCCTTTATTCTTATCTCTTGGGTTCTTTGCATCGCCTCAACTTCTCACCATCAGATCTGTACTCCTCATCAGAGGTGGCGGCCTCTATGTTAGCTTCTTCTTTATCATATAATTTTAGATCTTGTCTGAAGGAAAAGGGAAGAAAAAACCACGAAAAGAGAAAAAGAAAGAAGCAACGGTATCGTGGTCTTCTTCAATTGTTTCTGAATCTCGCAAGGATCGTCTTAGTATTCCTCTAATTCAAATGTTCTTTGTACCAATTAGGTTGAAGTGTTGAACCAAGCTAAAAAATTTTACTTAGATTTCAGCCCCTCAATTTTGTTGAAATTTGCCTACCAAATATGTTTCAACCGATTTAGCAAACTTTATCATAATTCATTAGCAAACTTTACCATGATTCAGGATTTTCTTGTTTTTTTAAGCAAAGATTAGCATAATTCAAGGGTTTTAAGCAAAAATAGCATAATTCAGATCTATGTGTGCGAGTGTTCTATTGGCCAAAAATCACGCCTAATGAGAATTGGAGCACTGAAAGGGAATTAGAGAGAAGAATGCTTTGACCACAGCTCGAGAGATGTCTTTTCGATAATTTGTGAAATCACTTTTTGGCGAAAACACTCCTTCTCAGTTCTTGTTTCGCAGGGGTCTTATTGTAATTTTTTTCTATCAATTTGAATGTGAGTACTTTGTGAAAGTGTCCGTGAATAAAAATTGAGGATCATAATACAAAATCATTGAATTATTGGCCAGTTTCAAAGATTATATTGGAGAATTTGGGTTTTGGATGGACCATCAAGCACAATTTCAATTTTGGATACAGTGGGTCTATACTTCCAATGCCATTTATTTTTAATTCTATTTTTGTTATTTAGAATTTGGGTGGTTATCGTATACAAGCAGAGTAGAGTCATATTTTTAAACATTGAATTGATATTGATATAATATTTATCAGTGTTTTAAATTGCGGCGCAATTGCGGAAATTGCGGCCCGAAATTTAGAATCGCAATTTCGCAATAACATATAGCGGTATATTGCGTTTTCGAAAAATTGCGGCCATTGCGGGAAAATTGCGGGAAAATTGCGGGAAAATTGCGGTAATTGCGAGTACAAATTGCGGGATAATATTTAAATCGTTGTAATTTTCAAATCCTTCCATCAAATTACACGAAATTTATATTGAAATCGCTCGTCTCGACGAGAGGAACGCAATGATGGGTTTGAATTTGTGAAATTTTGTCTTTTACCCAGAATTAAACATGAAACACACGTTAAATTAATTTCGTCGAGAATTATTTAATATAAATATTATAACATAATTTTTGTGATTATTTTATACTTAGTTTCCATGTTTTATTATCAAAATATTTGATATATACTCATAACATACATAACTTCTAAAATATGTCATTTTCATCTATAAATATATGGCTTTCATAATTTTCATTGTATTTCATTGATGTTTCGATTTAAAATTTGAGTTATAGTGTTTTGATATTTTCGGATGTCGATAAAAAATTCTTCAACAAAATACAAATCCAAAGATCCCGTATAATTGCAAATTTAATGGAAATTTTATGATCAACTTTTATTTATACTGAAAATGTTCCTGGACAATCAACTTTTTTATCCTTTTTAGCAGAAAATATTGTGAAAAATATATTTAAAAAAACTATTATTTTTACATAATTTAATATCGCAACGACTGTCCGCAATAAGTTCATTGCGCCGCAATTGCGCCCGCAAACGCAATCCGCTGCAAAAAAGACCCGACCGCAATGGACCGCAATATCGCAATTTAAAACATTGATATTTATACGTTTACGAATTAGTATATATTTACAATACCAAGTTATTTCAGATCAAAGTATAAAATAAAAACTTCACTGTTACATCAATCCAAACATAGAAGTACTAGTTACAATAAATCCAATTTCTTCTGTCCAAACACTAACGATGGACTACAATTGCAGCAGTTGTGTTCTCAGTAATTCGAATTCCTTTGGTAATATCTAATGCACCCATCCAAACAGCCCCTTATTTTCACTAGTGTCAACATTCCTTTTCTTTTCTTTTCTTTTCTTTTTTTTTTAATGATATCCGACAAGCGATCGTTTTCGTTCTGATATCTAATTTATTTATTCTTGATGTCGATGGAAATCGAACCCTCAACCTCTCACAATATATGATTTTTTGTTCTCACACTCAACCATCTAGGATATGGCTCATTGACATTTCACAAGTGTAAACATAACATTTCAAACATTAATGAACATGAATTTTCACAAACACATACGTACTAAATTTAATTAATATAAATTGTTATTTTAAATTATCATCATCTTCTATCATAACAACTTTAACTAATCAGTATTAACTATCATAACAACTTAACTTGGTCCATGTATTGAATGTTACTACATATTTTCTTATTATAATAGTATTCTCGTGTCTCCAAGAAACGAGACGAGACACATTAATTCCAGAGCTCATATATGAAGCCCCCCATTTCCCCCCGCGCTTGCTGATTGAATCAGCAAGCGTCAGCTTGCCAATACATGGCCGTTATGTATCTCCGGAAAACATCCTATTGATGGTTAATGCACAGAGTTATTTTGAGATACATATAACCCGCGACTTCTCTCTCTCTCTCTCTCTCTCTCTCTCTCTCTCTCTCTCTCTCTCTCTCTCTCTCTCTCTCTCTCTCTCTCTCTCTCTCGCCGCTTCCATTAATGGTGGATCCGGGTGCTCTCTCTCTCTCTCTCTCTCTCTCTCGTCGCCGCTTCCATCAATTTGCGCCGCCATAAAACTCTCTCTCTCCTCTTCTTCATTTGCGCCGCCAGACAACTCATTCCTCTCTCTCGACAGCTAGGGTTGGCGATTAATGGCGATTAAGAAACTTCTCTGCTTTCGTTCTGTGAAGACGACAACGATGATGGATCTGTGAAGACGACGACGATTAAGAAGCTTCTCTCGCTCGTTCAAAGTAAGCTAGGATTTGTCCACGCGTACGCCTATCTGTGAAGACGACGAAGATGGATCTGTGAAGACGCCTATCCAGCATTACTTTGAAGACGACAATGGATCGGTGAAGATTCAGGGGCTTTTCTGCAATTTTTTCCATTTTCAGGGTATATTATGCCATTTTTCAATTAATGTTGATTATTTTTGTTCAAAGTAATGCTAATTGCAGTCGATTTGCAGGTACTGGTAAGGACTGAATTAACCGGTAATTCGACGCAGCAGGTAAAAGATGGAAGAAACCCCCTGGAATTAACGGATAATTGGATTGGTACTTCAATGAACGACCCAGAAATTACTGGTACGCTTCGATTAACGACGCAGAAATCCGATGCCCCGACGCTTGGATTATCGGTACGCTTCGATTGGCGACTGGTACGCTTCGATTACTGGTACGCCCCGATTAAGTACTGGTACCAGATTTAATTTCTTTTTTTCATTGTTTTGAATTGACTTTGAATGCGTAATGGGTTTGTTTATGTTTTTTTGTTAATGCAGGGGCTAAATTGGAATATCGGTACTGGTACGCTTCGATTATGGGTACCAGACGATGCTTCGATTACTTCGATCGGCTACGATTGGCGGCAAGTTGGCTTCGATTGAGGATTGGTGGATGCGGTGATGATGGATGGAATTGGCGGCGATTGGTGGCTTTTATAAGGAGCTTCGATTGAAGACTTCGGTTAATTGGAGCGATTGGTGAGGATGCGGTTATAAGGAGCGATTGGTGGCTTTTACTGGTACGGTTTCAGGTCTGCAGATTGACGGGGAATTTAGGCTTGAAGAGGACGGTTGATTGGAGGCGGTGGTGGATTACGGAAGACTTCGGTTAATTGGAGGCGACGATTTGCTGGGGTTTATAAGGAGCTTCGATTGAAGACGACGATTTGCTGGGTCTTTGTGGAGCTTGGATTGACGACGACGATTTGCTGAGATTTGCTGAGATTTGCTGGGACTTTGTTAATATGCGAGTCGAGTCGAGTCGAGTCGATTTGCTGAGAGTCGAGTCGAGTCGATTGGGGACTGGTAATGCTGAGAATAATGGTTTTTTGAATTAGTTATTAATTGAATTAATTTTATAGTTATTAATGCTGAGATTAATGCTGAGATTAATAGTTAATTTAGTTTAGTAAATGGAATCATTTTTGTTAATTGAATTAATTTTATTAATTAACTATTAGTCAGAACATATTTTAATTATTTTGGTTAATTTAATTATGTTGTTAATTATTGTATTAATTAACATTAGTCAGAACATATTGGTATTAATGAAACTAATGTTGTTAATTTAATTATGTTGTTAATTTAAAATAGGTCGTTAAATAAATTATGTTATTAGTTTTGATTAATTATGTTGTTTGAATTTGAATAAAGTAGAGAATTTTGTTTGAATTTATCTAATTAATTATGTTGTTAATTATGTTGTTAATTTCGTTAATTTGAATTTAATTATGTTGTTTGCATTTTACTAATTTTTGTTAATTTTATAATGAAACTAATTTTGTTAATTGAATTATTGGTTAATAAAATATAAAATTTTGAATGTAAAGGGGGGAAAATTTGAATTTGAATATAGTTGAATTGTTCATCAATTCATGGCAAATGATGACATATGATGATTCGATCATCAACGGTGGGGGGAAATATGGGGGCATAGTAAAATTATCCTTAATTCCATATTATTACTTATCTGCTTATTAAAATAGTATTCTCGTGTCTTCAAGAACGAGACACATTTATTCCATATTCCACACTAAGATTTCATAATCTATATTCGGTAATGCTGCAACATACTGCATGCACCTTAAATTAAGAACATTAGAAGAGAAAATGGCCAGCCACATAAACAGAAAAAAAAAAAAAAAAAAAAAAAAAAAAAGGAAAGAAAACTGGTGTTTTGCGAGTAATCAGTCGAAATTAGATTTGATGCCCTCTTCAGATGAAATATGAGTAGCCACCCTTGCCCGCACATTCTTATAAGAGTAGCGCCTCGCTAAGTAAACATACCAAAACAAGTTGATGCCATTAATGCCAGCGATCAACCAATAAAACAAATCTATACGGTTCGCATTCATGTCTTTTGTGAACCAACTCCTTCTCCCTCCGCTTCGAGTAATATGATCGACAATGGTGATCAAGAAGCTGCTTAAGAAGTTGGCTACTCCAAGAACACTCAAGTACAAGGCTATCCCTAGGCTTCTCATGCTTTCTGGTACTTGGTCATAAAAATACTCTTGAAGGCCAACAAAAGCAAACCCATCGCCAACGCCCATGATTGCAAATTGCGGAATCAACCAAAAGACGCTCGTAGGTGAGGGAAGGTTGTTCAGCCGTTTTCTCTCCACTGATGCTGCAATGACCATTGATATTGTTGCAAAGGTCATCCCGATACCAATTCTTTTGAGTATGCTTATTCCTCTTTCGCAGCCTGTCATTCTCCTTAAGAATGGAACCAGCAACTTGTCGTAACAAATGATAGTGGCAATCATTCCAATTGCGGAAAACGTGAAGGTAGAAGCCGGAGGGATCTCGAATTGATTAGAGAGCTTGCGATTCATGACACTTCCTTGCTTGATGAAGAATGTGCTGATTTGCGCCGTAGAAATGCCAAATGGGAGACATGCAAGCCAGATTGGAATCATTGATAAAATTAATTTTGTTTCCTCAACTTGGGTCACAGTAGCTAGCCCCCATGCATTGAGTTTCTCAGAGGTATAAGCTTCTTCGTTATCCTCGTTCTGTATTATAGCAGCTTTGTCAAGAAACCTGTAAAGAATTAGTAGTTAAATTGTTAGACATGTATACAAGAAAATAATCTATTTAAATTTTACTTCCATAAAGAATAATAAAAAGTGATATTAGAAAAATTAAAAAAATGGAATGTTGTTGCAACCTCACCTGAATTGGCCGCTATGGTAGAGAAAGCTCTTGTTGATGTTTTTGGAATTGGAGACCTCATACAACTGATTAGCATCCGAAGGATGTGGAAGGTGCCTTTTTGACATGGCAGCAACTGCAACTTGAAGCATTGGTGTGAACGGGCTTCCCTTCGGCATTCGGTACCGGAAAAACCGCCTTCCAGCTAAGAAAGCCGCAAGGGAAGAACCCATCAGGCATAGAAGAACTATGCAGGCAACCCCCAAGCTCACTTTGTCTTCGATATATGCAATCACAGTCGTCGCAAGAATCAGCGCTGAAAAGGTGAGCACCTTGTCAGTTATGTGTTTTGCAGGTCATGGGTTGTTTAACTTTAAATTAATTGTGGATCATTTGGCTCTCAAGGTCATTCAGATTTAGGTTGATTTATATATATGTAGCAGATTGTAATATGCCTCACCAGAACTGAAAGTGCAGTTCCACCAATTGAAGTAAGACATCTTTTGTTTCCGCTCGATATCATGGCCATCATCAAATTGATCAGCACCGAAGCTCTGTAGTGATGGCTTGATGCCTCCAATACCAACAGAAATCAAGTACATCCCCATGAAAAATATGGCCTCGTGCACGCGGATGGATCGGTGGCACGAGTCGTCTTGGCATGGTTTTAGACTCGGCACTAGTTGCGACAGTGCCAATAGAATTAAACCCTGCAAAGTACAATTAAGAAATTGCTTAAACTACATGGTTCTTGGTAGAATCACATTAAATGAATGGATACTAGACAAAAATAATCTCGCACACTTACCGTGAGATAGACGAGCGACGAGTAAAAAACCATGGAGAACCTCCCAAAATAAGCATCGGCAAGAAACCCACCAAGGAGAGGCATCAAAGTGGCAACGCCTTGCCAGTAGTTCACATTCCTCGCTGCTATCTGCACTTCCTGGTGTAACACTCTAGTCAAGTATATGACTAAGTTTGTCGACAATCCAGCGTAGGTAAGCCTCTCACTAAACTCCATCACTGCAATACTTCCACAGTTTCATGTAAGAAAGATTTGATGGTTTCATAATTAAATCAAACCGGTAATGACACCACTGGGAATATGCTTGAGAATTACCAATGATGAGAAGGGCGGCTTTCCAGGTTCCAGTAGAGGATCTAAGAGCAATGTTTCCCTTGTAATCAATGGACGAGTCATAGACCCATTTCCTGTCTTGCTCACTTTGCGACTCGTCGTCCCTTGCATTGTTAGCGCAAACTGGCTCCATGGATCAAGAAAGTGATACACTGATGCCGACTAGTTGAATTCAAGTTAAATGGGAGGGAAGAATATATAAAGGGTACAGAATCGGATTCCGAGACTATTTGTTGACAGAAAAGGAACGGTCCTATGATCTTCTCTGATTTTTTTATGGATTTATAGAAGCACTTATTTGGAAGTGGGAAGCACTAGTTTGTGTTTGGTTATATTGAAGCACTTATTTGGAAGTGGGAAGTACTAGTGTGTGTGTAGTTATATTGTTCCAGCCAGATTAAGAGCATCTGATTCTTTGAATTTACAGAGAAGTTGAATTTGTATATTGTTTAATATATTATCATACCCAAGGATGGGACTTCAATTTAAGTGCTTTAAACCAATTGTTAGATTTGGGATGTTTAGTAGCAGTATTTAAAGATACATATCTAAACCGTACCAGTATATCTTGTGTGGTATTTTACTAAACATATGCTCTGATGAGGATTATAACAAGTTATAAAAGCCAAAAGAATGGCTATTATAACTTTGAGGCAACATTATAATGTTAACAATAAAAATCCCAAATTAACAACATGTGTACAGATCTCCTGGATATATTTGAAGCAAAATTGGATCAAATTCTCTCATCTCTTACATTAAAGATACAAAACATGCTAAAATTACATAGAAGCAAATTTACGGAAATGGAGATAATCAAACAGACTAACAGCCCCTTTTCTGTCAGACAAATTATCGATTTTACCTTCCAGTCCTTGTAAATTTTCATCATTGTTTGCATCGTCTGCGAAGCAGTAATCCGGCGCTTGCCATTCTGAATCCTCCAAAACCGCTCCTACTTCAAACGTCATCACATGCATCGACATCCCTGCAAAATTATTTCGTTAATTTCACGGCTTTCAAATAAAAATTACAAAATACTTAATATCAAACAGAAATACAATGAAATTGTGAAAGGATAGATGAAATAAGAGTCCATTAAACTTTGTTCTAATTACACATTTTTCGCAAGGGCATGATTCATGACGAACATACAAATGCAGGGACATATATACAAATACCATCAAAGAAATCCCAGCGAACTGGGCGGCCCGTTGCAACCTCCTCATAGTACCAAACAAAATCCACTTTGGTCCATAAATGGCACTCAAAGCCGCCGGTCCAGGCCCGGCCCAAGTAAGTGGCGCCACCAAGCCAGTCAGGTCGGAGCACGCCGACGGGGAATGTACGCACCTGACACGTGGGTCTTTCTCCTTTCGTGTAGTAGTACGAAGTTCCGTTGCCCCATTCTACGTCGTAGAGGATATCGCCCAGTTGGGATTGTAAACGGTTCAGGTTTCTGCCACCTGTCCAGTCGTAGTACAGGTCGTCTATCTGCAGCTTTCCTGTTGAGGTTAGGTTGACGTAGAGCTCAGAGTGGAACTGCGGTGGCCATGGAGTTGGTGATGTGGGCTCATCAGAACCGTCGGATTGTATGGCGATGGTCAGGGTTGATAGCAGGAGGAAAGAAGAGATAATGTTGAGGATATTTTGAGCCATATTTTTGTGGGCTTATTTCATTTTTTGATGAACTTAAATTGAAGATAAATATTGTGGTAGACGATGGACTTTGGGTCCTACTGGATGGCCCACTCGTCAGTGACAGATATGGGTCTGATATAATATGAATGAATGAACCACAAGAGTTATTGGATCGATAAGGCTTGGACAGGGAAAAAGAAAATAATAAGAAGAAAGAAAATGGTACCCTCAGTGAAATACCAGTGTACCGGTCGCCCGGTACCTACCTCCTCGTAGTAGAAAATAAAATCCACCTTGGTGTAAACATGACATTCGAACCCATCTGTAAATGTTCGACCTAAATAAGTTGCGCCAGACAGCCAATTAGGTAACAGCACTCCAACTGGAAACAGAGTTGTCCTACACGTACCTCTCGGCCCGCTCGTGAAATAATAGGACGTACCTGTTATGAATCAGAATGGGAGATGATTAAATGACACTTTGTTTAATTGCAGGTGATTTTGAAGAGGAAAACAGTACCGTTGTTCCACTCAACGTCGCGGAGATAATCACCGAGTTGGTACTGAATTCGGTTCATGGTACGTCGGTTGGGGCCAGTCGTACCAAAGATCGTTCATTTGTAACGTAATCTTACCGGTTAAGGAATGATTAGTGAAAAGTAAAGCATTGAATCGCTCGGGCCATGGTGTGGGTGTAAGTTCATCTGAGCCGTTAGATCTGAATGCGATGACCAAGATTGAAAGGAAAAGAAGAAGTTGTAATTGCAAGGGCGAGAAGGTTGATGAACTCATTTTCGCAATTTCTCTTTGTATTTTTTTTTTGTTTGTTGTGTTTGGATATCTTTGATTTTTGAAGGGGAATTGATGGTTTATTTTTTGTTGAATAGATACTTTGTGATTGAATAATTCAGGCCCATTTGTCAGACTGTTAGGTGAGATTAGAAAGTGAAAGGGACAATAGTGGTCTATAATTTCTCTTTCATTTTTATGTTATTTTGTGGTAAACAGAACTACAAAATTGAAGACAATTTGCATACTTTACCTACAAAAAAAAAAAATTAATTTAAACTGTTACACTAAATAAAAGGCAAGATTACATAAGAATTAATTGATAAAATCATTTACAGATACATCAACAATCAAATTAATTGCAAATGAAAGAACCAATATGTATATTATTTGCAAAACATATAATCAACAAAAGTCATTTCTGAAGTGGCATAACAAAATTGTATCGATGATTAGATAATCAAGATTGCAAATCGAAATTAACATCGCTTGGCTCTGAGGACCAATTCTTCCGTTGTGGGGCCAATTATTTCATTAGCTTTCTGAAGAGGCAAGCAATATAACCTTTCCTCTGAATCCTTTTTTTCATAAATTAAAAAAAAATTAGCAAACCGCTGTTCAATTATTTATTGAGAATGTCATATTTCAAAAGAAAAGAAAAACATTTTGAATTATCATGTGGTTTCAGCTTAAACTTTAATATTTACTACAAATTGCAGGACTCCTAAATTTTTTAATTAGCAACTGATGTTGTATTGAACATCCAATTGTATTATTAAAGCTTTAAAGTTTATTTTTAATTCCGCAAAATTATGTTAAATAATTCGGCAATATCGGAGATAATAATAAAGAATACAAAAAGGGGAAAAAATGGAAACTCACTCTTGTGACAATCCCGAGTTTATCGAGCTTGTCCACGGCATCATCCACATCAAAATTGCATTGCACATTAAACTTTTCTTGTATTAGATCTTCACATCTTCTATCAAGATCCTGCATTTAATGTTTTTTTGTGTACAGGTCCTCCACTAAATTATTTTGATACTAAATTACTGAAATTAGTACCTCTTTTGTTGCCTCTCCATTCTTCATCAATACGAAATAAGAAAGTATCACCTCTTTCACCTGTATACAAACATAAAAGTATAAATATTGTCTATAGATGTATGAGCTTTTAAAAATTAATTAAAGGTCCATTTTTGCTATTTCAAAGTTTTTTAAAAAAAAGAAAACCGAAACTTACTTCTTGTTGTAGGACATCATCACACAAGTGCAACAGCGTGCCTTTGCCGCTATCTAGTTGTTTATCGTACACTGAATGCGTTATCAAATTTTCGTATGTCTCCATGTTATCCTTAAACCTGAATTTGGATTATAAATTTAAACAAATAATTTCTCTTAACACTACTTTGTAAGGAGTCAAATATTTAACAAATTAGTCAATCAGGAAAAAATGTTTTGCAAAAACCCCACATTATGTCTAAGGGGGAAATCTTATCTTACTGAATACTGCCAAAGGCCCCGAATTCTCAAGGATATTAGATTAAGGGAAATTTTACTCTTCCCCCCAGATTCTCCCACACCTTGCCGATATGGTTAATTATCAACTAATCACCATCTCAATTAACACAAATAAACTCTATTAACAATTAATACATATGTACCTTAATTCTATATTAATTAATGGTTAATTGAGTGTTCCTTTGTTAATTAAGATGGTCATTAACCACTAATCATCCATATCGGCAAGGTGTGGGGGCAAATAGAAAAAAAATAATGGGCTCTTAGATTAAGGGAAACTAAGATTAAGGGAAACTGGGGAACAGTAAATGGACTCTTAGATTAATATCAAGGACATGTTCAAGTCAAATAATGTAGGAGCGTTCATATAATTTTGGCATAATTTAGACTTCTTTTTTTCAAATTTCCTCAGCTTATCTCAAATAGAAAAAAAATATATATATATCTCAATGTAACTTGATAAAAAAATGGACATACGAGAAATAAGTCTTAGCGCAATATCCGACTAAAGCAGAAATAATGGCTATGGTCACCCATAAATCATTAGTTGGCGTCTCCATCGAAGTAAATAAAGCCACCTATACAAATGTAGGGGAAAAACAAACAGATTAATAAAAGTCCCGACACATTAAGAGGATGCTAGATCCGCTTAACAAAGAGGATACTGTTGAGCAATTTTGCTTAAGTTCAAATGAAACACAATACATGTAAGACTTACAAGACCGATGACACCCGAACCCAAGAACTGGACCCAATCCATTGGCGTGAGACTTGGATTTTTCTTCTCTGGCTATTAAGTAGATGTAAATAAATTCATAAATTGTAAGACCTTTTTCAAAAAGTAATTGCATTTAAGATTTATGAGCCCAAATTTAAGTTTTTGATTAGTAGCAAATATGGATAGAGAAACGCCAACCAGAACCAACTCCATATCGGCCATTGGAATGTCCTTGAAATGTTTTATGTAAATACCCCTGTCTTTCTTGTCATCGTCGCCTTTGCTTGCCTTTCTACACATCGACCAATCTTTTAATTAAATCCCCAGAATTTATTTTTTCTTTGGTTATAAATGTGAAACAATTCTCAAATACAAGAATTGCATATGTACCTATAAGCTACAATCATTCTCTCAAAAGTTGGTTCCTGAATTTCAACTTTTCCTACTAGATTGCCCAAGCTGAAATTCAAGATGCAGAACATTATTAAGTTGAATAGGAAGAATTAAAAAATAAACTAAAATAAGACAAAATAAAAAATACCTCATCTCGACATTTCCTAGCCTAACACGCTCGACGGCAAAATATTCATCATCTTTTAGTTTTTTCTCGATTTTTTTCGAGTTTCGATTTGACTCGTCAGGTGATTCTGGATAGAATATTAAGAATATTTTCTCTAACCTGAATTTTAGTTTAAATCCATTGCTAAATCAAGAAGTCTACAAATATTATAAGTTTTAAATAATTGTCCAATTTTTTTAAACGAGCACCTTGTTTTTTTTAGGAACCATGACCACAAACCAGCTATTATTAAGTCCAGTTTTGCCATATAGAAGAAATCATTTGTCTTATCTATCCCTATTCCTCGCCGAAAGATTATATACTGCAAATTATCAACTTAATTTTAGAAGATTGATATGCAGGATTGTTAAATTATATGTCATCTAGTTTTGGACTTGAACAAAAAAAACATTCAAAATTTATTATAGAACACCACATTAGATTAATACCATGATCTCGAAAAATTTGGGGGGACCAGTTGTGTAGATATATTGAGAACTATTTAGGTCCCAAAAGAAATAGAAAAAATATTATTACCTTATCTGAGAATACAGGGAGGTTTTCAACATGATTTTCGTCAAAATACTTTGACAAAAGTTTATTATCCATCTGCATTTGAGAACAAAAGAAAAAAACTAATTATATAGAATTTGCTCAATACGCAGTACGAACAAAAATATCTAAACATCAGTTTCTTTTTAAACAAAAAGTAGAAAAAGAAAATGGACCTTTGATTCATCAACTACAATAGGAAGATTTAAAAGATAATTCCCAGATTGAGCAGCCCCAAATTCTTCGTCTGTTACGATTGAAAAATAAGACTTTTTCATCACCTACAAATATTAAATAAAAATATATAAAAGAATTATCTTATAACTCATAGCTAGTGTTTCTGATCGAATTTCATCTACATGAGACCCATTGTCCCGAAGGTTAACAGATCATATATAAAGAGACAATTGGTCCAAAAACAGTACAAAGAACTTCTAATCTATACTATATACTAATTCAAGGGGATTTGCAGCCCCCTGGTGCAGCCACGTCATCAGGGGCCTATTCGTAAAAAAAAAATATTTTTTTTATATTTTGGTCCTTTTTTATTTACAAATTGGTCCTTTTTTTGAAAAAAATTTACATTTTGATCCTTTTTTTCTTACATTTTCGTCCTTTATATTTGTTTTTTGGTCCTTCGAAGTTTTGAAATTTACATTTTAGTCCAGGGGTCTCAAATTGGTCCTATTTTTTTTTTAAAATTACATTTTGGTCCTTTATATTTGCTTTTTTATCCTTCGAAGTTTTAAAATTTTCATTTTGGTCCAGGGGCCTCTTTGTAAAAATAATTTATTTACATTTTGGTACTTTTCTGAAAAAAAAAATACATTTTGGTCCTTTTTATTTACATTTTGGTCCTTTTTTATTTGCATTTTGGTCCTTTTTATTTACATTTAGTCCTTTCAAATTTGAAAAATTAAACTTTGGTACAGGGGCCTCTTTGTAAAAAATTTATTTATATTTTGGTCCTTTTTAGTTGAAAAAACTATATTTTGATCCTTTCTATTTACATTTTTGTCCTTTTGAGTTTAGAAACCTACATTTTGGGCCTTCATATTTACATCTTCATCCTTTTTTACATTTTTGAATTTATATTATAGTCATTTTTATTTATATCTTGGTCCTTTTCAGTTTTACATCACACTTTAGTACTTTTTATTAACATTTTGGTCATTTTTAATTTAAATTTCGGTCCTTTTTTACATTATTAATAATTTCTCTCATCTCATGCGTCCACATCAACACCTTATTATGCCTCCCTATCACCACTTTATTTGAAATTTTTTCAAAAGACTCCTTAAATTTTTAGATATTGTACAAAAAAATTAATTTACATATGTATTCATTTAAAAAAAATGCTTTTTTAATTTTAAAAAATTCTTAAACTTTTTTTAATACATAATAATTAAAAAAAAATTACTATATGTTATATAATTTTAATATTTCATTCATTACAAATATTCAACTTATGTATTATTTTTCTTGAAAAACTAAAATAAAATTATAATAAGTTGAACAATATTAATAAAAGAACATCTTGCAAATATTTAAAAATAAAATATCACAAAACTATTAAAAAATACATAAAAGGAAAACTAAAATAAAAAGTAGATGTTTAAATAGATATTTTCTATGAATATATTTGCAAGATGTTTATTTATTATTATTTAATGTTAGTTTTTTTATGAATAAAGAATGAAATATTAAAATTATATAAACAAAATATGTAATAATTAAATTTTTTTTAAATCACTATATGTTAACAAGTGTTTATGAATTTTCTTAAAATTAATAAAAAATAACAAAAATAAGTTTTAATTATTACATATGAGATTTGGAAGGTATTTTGAAAAAAAAAAAATTAATATCATCCATAAGGAGTATTTTAAAATAAAAGTTTGGTAAAGAATTTTTTTTTTGGAGTTTACGAAAAGATAGAGTATTTTTTACAATATCCAAAAAAAATTAGGGGATTAAAAATATACCAAATCACGGATGTGCGAATAATCATGACATAATTTAAATTAAAGGTTCGAACGAAACGGTTAGCGATGACATCGTGAAACTTTGTTGTTGGCCGACCACACAAAGGGCGAAAAATATTTGTGCTAAATATGTAGCGAAATTAAGGATTTGTGAAATTAAGAACACTCTTTTTTTCAGCAATGTTTTCTGATCTATTAGGTTCTTAATAAATTTCATGACGACTCATTCGTTTTTTTTCCTTATTTTGCTTATGATGTATAAAATATAGATAATTTTTTTAGCAATAACCGTTTGAATTATTCAAGAAATCCGGTTCTTAAAATATTCAAACGATTTTTGCTACAAAATTTCACTCGCACACAACACACTAAATTACACATATAATAATGATTACAAAAAGAAATTCACGACAACAATTTTCTTCAACTACATTACTTATAAACCCGAACAACCCCGCGCAATTGCGCGGGGGTCATGCTAGTGAATATAAAAGGATCTTCCCTTCAATTTATAAATTGTAAGTTTAGAATTAAAAAAAGTTACCTCAAAAAGAAGTTTGAGAAATTGTTGCTCCAGGTCATCAACTATCTCAGGACATAAATTTCTTTCCTTGATTTTTGCACCTCCATGAATAGGATCAAACAGAGCAAATAGTTCCTATGCATGTAATGCGTGGAATCCTTAGGCAATGAACTTTTTTATGAAATTATATATCATAATAGCAAATAACTTCGAATATTTCTACTAGCTTTTTTAAGAGGATTGTCATTCGCCGTTGGTCTTAATTGCCACAGACATTGTCAGACATAAAATATATAACATAAAGATACAAATATATAATTTACATACAAAAAAGTACAATATACATAAACAAAAATATTATAAAAGATATAATGAGCAGACAAAAAGTATAATATTGATAGGCGGCAATAAGGGGCGGTGGAAATTTTTTTTTTTTTGTTTTTAATAATGATTTTGAAAAAACTGTGGGCTTACCATCAACTCTTCAAAATGTATGAGATACCAAGCACGGATTACATACTCGACTCTCTTGACTAGCCTCGTAAACTCGGCTCGATCAGATTCATCTGCTTTTAGAGATATAAAAATTAAATAAAAAGAACACCCATAATTAACAATACTGGCCTCTCCCAAAAGCTTTTAACAAAAACTTTTAAGGTGTTGGTAGCTCACCAAAAGAGGAATTCTTAAAAAAAAAAAAACTTTTTCAATATTTTACAAAAAAAAAACTCACTTTAGTGATACTCCAAAAAAGCCCTCAAAAACAAACTTTTATTTTCATATACTCCCTAGAGGGGTTAAAGTTAACTTTGTACGGTGTTAAATTTTTTATGGACCAAAATATCTCTCCATTTTTGTAATATTAGATTTATTAAATCATTTTTGCTATTTTCTATTATTTAAAAAAATATCCACAATATTTATTAACGTATACTATCTATTTAAAACACAAATGAGATTATATGTAATATTCATTTAATTTTAATATATTATTTAAAAAACTAACATCAAATGATAAAAATAAACAACGATATAAAAAAATTCAACACCTAAAAATAATTTTCAGCAGCTTGTTTTAATTTACATTAACTTTTTATATATATTTATAATAATTCTAGATATTTTTTATTTTTTCTTCAAGGATAAACGTTTTTGCTTCAGATTTGTAATTTGATACTATCTAGATGCAAATGCATATTAATTTGTAATTCATATACTATATTCAGATACGAAAACATGCACACATCCAGCTATTGATACATTTATATATAGATGTTATCCATATCTATATCGCCATATTTCGTTGTTGTTGTTTATTTTAGTTTTGTAGCTTTGCTTATGTTTAGTATTATTACAATTACTATTATTAATTTTGTCATCGATACTTGAATATCTCGAAAAATGACTTGCTAGGTGCTGGCATATTTAACGGCTTGAATAGTAGTTTTTTGTGCATTAATAATATTTATATTTTATATAAAGTATTATCCATGATTAAAAAAAATCATATTTGTAAATTTTCATATTCAACAGTTGTGTAATAAAAATAAAATTTTGATATAATGAGTTTAAATATCCAAATTAATTTATATTTGTATATGTATATGATAGAATCTAGACTCTAGTAGTATTTGTATATATGTGAACCGGATTCCTATCCCGATACTATCCTTAGTCGAAAAAATAAAACATAGTATGACTACTATTCGACTGTATCGGCTCCATTTATACCCCCTTTGAAATTTGAAACTATTATGAATATCCCAATAAAGTATGAAAATGGTCATTAACATATGTGGCCTTGTTTTTTTAAACTATGATCATGCACATTGTCAATGAACTCATAACTCGGTTGGTTGAGTCTTTGACACAATAAAACATATGTTGTGAGAGAGGTTGTGGATTTAAATCTCATTGACATCAATGAATGGAAGACAAACGAGCCTCCTCTATTTATTGGCTTTTTTTTATCCTGCACCTTAATATATAAATAGAAGGTAATGAATAAAAAAATGCTTGGAGATCTTTCGAACCACAAAAGGGGTGGGAGTGTGCATTCGGTTGGTAGATTCAAATCGGTACGAATGGGACTAAATTTTGAACAAATACAAAATTGAATTGAATAAACTGTTATTCAATTTATTCGATTGAAACAAAAAAAAACTATATTCTCTTGATATAAAATTAATTATTAGTAAAATTTATATTTTATTTAAGAAATAAATATATATCATATAAATATAATTATATTATTTGTAACATTATTATTCAAATTTTTAAATATTGAAAAAAAATAGTGAAAAATTAGATGTAAACTTCGGTCCATTCGGTTTAACTAGTTTTCAAAACGGTAAAACTAAATTGATCCGAATAAATCATATAATACCAATTGTTTAACCGAACCGAACCAAATATGTTTAAAGCTGGACTCTTTGAACACCTCTTGACCCCTCGCGTAAACTTGAAATTTCTCACATTTTGCAAGGATACACATGAATGATATTTCCGAATGTTTTATATTGCGATATAGTGATCTGTAACGCTTGGAATGTAATTGACACATGATTACCGCTATTGTGCGTTATTGCGGTGATATGGTGTCGTTATTTAGTAGATTACGGTATTGCGTTTTAGAAATATTTTTCACTATTTGCGCTACATATACGCAATAGCCCTGCTATTTAAATCATTATTATTTTCTATTTTTGAAGGTTACGTAATTCTGCAAGATCTCAAGAATAAATAACCCAATTTGAAGAAAGAAGAAAGAAGACCATGACCAAACGTTTTTAGTAAAATAAATATAAACATAAGGATTCCAATGGATCGATCGATTCTAGGATTCTATGAGGGGTTGGAGCTCAAAATTTAAGAAAGAGAGATGTATTTATGTTCATACCTATGAGGGTCTGGAGCTCATCTACGATTCTATTCTTCGAAATTGGAATGACTGATTCTTTGACTAGCCGCAATACCTCCTTCGTCATCTTGTTTTTACCCATCTGCTTATGACTCCATGGATTTTATAACGAGAGAGAGAATTGGAGGGATGCAGGGAAGGTGTTAAAGGAAATGTCTCGAGAATAACAAGTAGATGGAGAAGAGAAGAGGAGAGGCTGAACTTGGGGGAGGGGGAGGGGGAGGAAAGTACGATGCACTATTTTATTGTTATTTTTTGGGGTTTTGTTGACACGTTGTTTTCTATGCTCCTTCAAGGATAACGGGGGTGAGGCATTAATTTAATGACTATATTCAAATTAATTTATGACTCATTGGCAATATATATTTATATACTTATAATTTTTTATGTATCAAATACTGAAGCCGGTTAAATATTTCATTATAATGATTTTCTTTTATATACTTATATTTTTTTTAATGTATTTTGTTCAATTGTCTCTTGAAGTGTTAAATATATTTTTTACTTGTTTGTGCACATGTTAACATGTTCAATATATATTTTCTGAATAAACAATACTAGAATCACTTTCAAATCTCATCCTCCCAAGTGTCATTGACACGTGACACCTACAATATTTTTTACAAAAGTCAACGGGAGATTGGGTTTATTCTTTCTAAATTTCAATATATTTTATTTTATTGTGTGTTTCGTATGTATTTATAAATATATTATAACTTTACACGGTATTTTCTTATTTGTACATTACATAATTTCAATAACAATACATTTTTTTTTAATCTATTCACTCTATATGTTTATTGTATACTTTTTGAATATCAACATAAAATGTTGATGGGAGCAAACCAATCTTATACTAATACCATATTTGTTCTTATACTTAATGGTTAACATCGATGATTTTTAAGCATTGCGTCCATTCTTAATAATTATTTATTTAATTGTAGACATAGAAAAATTATTTTTTCGGGTTATCAGATAGGCGTTGTTTCAGCGGGTGGTACGTATCACCTCCCTATATAATTAATTTTCTTTAATTTGATCAAAGTCACAAAAAATATACTATTTCTTTGACAGGTACAAATATGTATACTCAATAGTTACAAATAAATTGTAATTTATTTTGTCGAGTACACATCTCTAGCATATCTAGGCTCTTACATACGGTATAATTAAGAAATAAAAGAATACATATCACCACACGAAGACAAATATGCACGACATAGTTTTATGATTTTATCTACTTTCGAAACATATTATAACCCTAAATAAATAGACATGTATTAACGTTGATGCAAATTGAAGATTATAATAGGATTCAGCTTAAGTATTGGTCACTGTTAGTTAGTATTTTTGTGACTCGTTATATCGTGTGCTATTGACCCGTTACGATGTAATATAAATAGTACTGTTCACATGTACTAAACAAGTTTTTTGAATACAATTTCATTATACAAAATAGCTTCAGATTACTGTTATTCTTCTATCATGGTATCAGGAGAGCGATAGGAGCCAACGCTCGTTTTCTCGTTCAAGATCCTGTCTTCCGCATCTGATCTACTCTGCTCCTTCTTCGCGATCTCAATTCGGTGTCAATTCTGCTGCAAGAACTGTTCTTGATGGCTGATTCTTCAGAGAAACCGATGAGTTTTTCGCAACCAATCCATATTCGATTGGACAAATCAAATTTCTTCGTCTGGCAATCTCAGATCACTCCGATTCTGAAAGGGCATGGACTCGATCATCATCTCGACTTGTCTATTCCACCGCCGGACAAATTGGTCGTCACTGCTGGACCGAACTCCACTACGGTTATGGCACCAAATCCCAAATATCAACATTGGATGCGACAAGATCAATTGATCTTGGCGTTTCTTGTTTCTTCTCTTTCCGAGAGTGTTATGGCTCAGGTTGCAACGTGCTCCACAGCACACGAGCTCTGGTCCTCCATTAACAGGAGCTTCGCCTCTCAATCCTTCGCCAGATCGATTGAAATCAGAAGGACACTACTCACAACTCGACGCAATAACCTGTCCTGTGCAGAATTCTTGTCAAAGATCAAGCAATTAGCTGATCTCCTCGGCTCAATCGGCGATCCGGTGTCGGATCGAGAAATTCTTGTGTACACGATGACTGGAATCGGTGCAGAATACAACCCGATACTAGCTACTCTCTCGGAACGATCTCAGGCTCCTAGCTTCGCTGACCTGCAGGGCGCACTCCTCAACTATGAGGCGATGCTCGAGCAGCAGACCGCTTCTTCCCAGCAAGCCATGGCGTTTGTTGCAAATCAATCGAACTCCAGTGCTTCTTCTCAGGTTAATGGATCTAATCCTCTCTCTTTCAACTCTATGCAGCAAAATGGATCCATCAGCGGGCCATCCAATTTCTTCTCTGGGCCAAGTAATTCCTTCTCTGGGCCTGCTGGACCTTTTCTCCAAAACCAGCAGCAATTTCCATCGCAAGCTCAAATATTTTACAGCCAATCTCAATTTCAGCAAGGTTTTCAGCGACCTTATCAGTCCAAGAAACATAAGAATAAACACTCGAACAATGGAGATAAACCGATGTGCCAAATATGCTTCAAGAATAACCACACCGCGGATCGTTGTTATCAACGGTTCAACCAAAACTTTCAACCGCAACTACCTCCTCGACCACCCAATTCACAAACCTCGAACCAACCGAGACCGCTAGCTCCACCGCAAACCTTCATTGCTCAATCCTCCACCTCCAATTCACCATACACACATCCACCGCATGAATGGTTTTTGGACTCCGGGGCTACGCATCACATTACCGGGGACATCAATAGCCTTAGCTCATTCTCCCCGTACTCCGGTTCCGAACAAGTGAAAATTGGCGATGGCTCAGGTTTAGAAATACTTCATATTGGTTCAGTTTCTCTCTCCTCTTCTTTTTCTAAAATCATTACTCTTCGAGATGTTCTTCATGCACCTTCCATTATGAAAAACCTTATTAGCATCACCAAACTTTGTCAAGATAATGATTTATTCATCGAGTGTCATTCTAACATCTGTTTTTTGAAGGACAATTCAACCAAAACTACGCTCATGGAAGCGCATCAAGTTGATGGTCTCTACAAGCTAGCTTGTTCCAAGTCTTCAATTTCCGTTTTTCTCACCGAGTCGGCATCTATTGATCGTTGGCACCATCGCTTGTGTCACACCTCCGTTGATGTTCTTTCCGGTTTAGCTCATTCGAATAAAATTCGTGTATCCAATAAAAAAATTTCTTCTTGTCAAGATTGTAATAAATCCAAGTCCCACAAATTACCGTTTAATACGAATAATTTTGTCTCAACTCATCCTCTCGATCTTATACATAGTGATGTTTGGGGTCCATCTCCAATCACTTCTATGGAAGGATTTCGGTATTATGTACATTTTATAGATGATTTTTCTAAATTTTCTTGGATTTTCTTTTTGCAAACAAAGAATGAAGTATCTCTCGCCTTTGCGAAATTCAAAGCACTTGTTGAGAACCTCTTTTCGACAACCATCAAGCGAGTACAAAGTGACGGCGGAAGTGAGTTTTTTTTTTCTCGAGAAGGATTATTCGCACATTCTTCATCAACGGTCTTGTCCGTACACTCCCGAACAAAACGGCGTCGCCGAACGTAAACATCGCCACATCTACGAATTGAGCCTTTCGGCAATGTCTCTCGCCTCGATACCGTTCGAATATTGGCCCGAGATATTCCACTCGGTGGTGTTTGTGATAAATCGACTACCGACGCTCACACCTCCGAAACTTTCGCCGTTCGAAAAACTCTTCGCCAAGGTGCCGGATTACTCGTTCTTCAAGACACTTGGCTGTGAGTGTTTTCCTTACTTAAAATTTTATAATTCTCACAAATTGCAATTTCGGTCCGCGCCGTGTATTTTTCTTGGTTATAGCTCTACGCATAAGGGCTATCGATGCCTCGATCCGGTGTCCAAGAAGGTGTATATAAGTCGACACGTCAAGTTCAACGAGGACACGTTTCCATTTCGACAAAAATCCACGTCTTCTTCGCATCTCGAAAGCACTTTACCGGTTTCACTCACCATTGTGCCTTATGACTCAGCACTCAATTCGCCCCCTACACTTGTCCTTGACTCGGATTCGGTCTCTGACCATGCATTGAATTCGGTTCCACCGGTTCAACCGGTCAGACCCAACACTTCTATTCATCCGATGGCAACTAGAACGCGTACCAACACACGACGACCTCGCCAATTCAATGACTTCGTCACGTATATTGCCGATTCTTCTTCTTTGGAACCTTCAACCTTTGCTACCGCTAACAAGACACCCGAATGGAGATCCGCGATGGCCGATGAAATCAATGCATTGCAACTCAACGGCACGTGGACTCTTTGTGCGCCCCCCGCTAATCAAAATATCATTCCTTGCAAATGGATTTTCAAGATTAAGCGCAACTCTTCGGGTTCCATCGACCGATACAAAGCTCGTCTAGTAGCAAAAGGGTTCACGCAAGAAGAAGGAGTCGACTACGACGAGACCTTTAGTCCGGTGGTGAAACCAACAACGGTTCGCTTAATCCTCTCATTAGCGATCTCTCGCGGTTGGACGATCCATCAACTAGACGTCAACAATGCATTTTTACACGGCGAATTGTCAGAGGTTGTGTACATGCAACAACCACCCGGTTTCTCGGACTCTTCATCACCGAATTATGTGTGTCGTTTACACAAGGCGATCTATGGGTTGAAGCAAGCCCCTCGCGCGTGGTTTCATAAGCTCAACACCGCTCTCTTATCTCTCGGATTTCAACCATCGCAATCCGACCCGTCCTTGTTTATTCAACACACATCGAGTGCCGTAACTTGGATTCTCGTGTATGTCGATGACATATTGGTCACGGGTAGTGACTCCACCATCATCGCATCCTTGATCGAATCCTTGAACTCGAACTTCGCTCTTAAAAATTTGGGACCTCTTCATTTCTTTCTCGGCATCGAGTGCACTCAAACGACCACTGGATACTCTTTGACGCAATCTCAATACATATCCAAAATCCTATCTCGCGCCAAGATGGATCTTTGCAAACCGAGTTCTAGTCCCATGGCGGCCGGTGAATCGGTTTCGAAAAACACCGGCACTCTCATGGATGATCCTTCTCTCTACCGTCGCATCGTTGGAGCTTTGCAATACGCGACCATAACTCGACCCGACATCTCATTTGTGGTCAACAAATGTAGTCAATTTATGCACTCACCCACCGATTATCATTGGTCGTTAGTGAAACGAGTGTTACGTTATCTCAAAGGAACACTCGATTATGGCATCACCTTCAAACGCTCCTCCGATCTTACATTACATGCCTACTCCGACGCGGATTGGGCCGGATGCCCGGACGATCGCCGCTCTACCACCGGCTTTTGCATATTTCTCGGACCCAACCTCATCTCGTGGTCGTCAAAGAAGCAACCCACGGTTTCGAGGTCTAGTACCGAAGCCGAGTATAAGGCACTCGCTTGTGCAGCCGGTGAGATCATATGGTTACAATACCTATTACATGAGCTATGAATCCATCTTCCGTCCATTCCGGTTCTTTGGTGCGACAATATCGGCGCTACCTACTTGGCTTCGAATCCTATTTTTCACGCACGCACCTAACACATCGAAATAGATTATCATTTCGTTCGTGAACGCGTCTCGAATCATCAACTTCTAGTTCGCTTCATTTGCTCCAAGGACCAACTCGCTGACGGTCTCACGAAAGCGCTTCCGTCTTCGCGCTTCTCCATCCTTCGGACCAAGCTCACTGTCGGTGCTACGCCGCTGAGCTTGCGGGGGGCTATTAACGTTGATGCAAATTGAAGATTATAATAGGATTCAGCTTAAGTATTGGTCACTGTTAGTTAGTATTTTTGTGACTCGTTATATCGTGTGCTATTGACCCGTTACGATGTAATATAAATAGTACTGTTCACATGTACTAAACAAGTTTTTTGAATACAATTTCATTATACAAAATAGCTTCAGATTACTGTTATTCTTCTATCAACATGACATATCATGTGGTTTGACAGGGTTTCATTTAGATTTAAATAACAAATTTCATATGGTCATGTATGCAAAAGTAATATGAACTAATTGTTTTTTAGCTTTTTACATACTTTAAGAACCAAAATTATTAACAAAAAGGTCGTGGTTGTGCAAATTATTCCCCATTTTTAAATTATCATGAGTTACTCAAAAGAAGTACATAATAAAAGATCCACTAGAAAATAATGCAAAACCTAGAAAGTTTTTCGCATTACACAATCGTGTTCTCAATTTATTGATGAACTGTATTAAAAAAAAAAACATGAAAAATTAGAAAGATAATTTCCGCAATATATAACGAAATTAAGAAACAAAAAAGAAATTAATATATAATAATGGTTTGTTAATTACCATTACCAATATTTTAACTTTGTTGCACTTTGAGCACCGCTTCTTCGGTGGTTGGGCCAATTATTTCATTTGCCCTTTTTAAAGGTAGGCAATAAATCCTCCCTATCGAATCCTAAAAACATAAAATTATATTCCATATTATTTCACAGAAAATTTAATAAAAAATGAATATATGCAAATAAATTCTCGGTTAATTTCTTTGATTTTTGCAATAAAATGATAAAAATAATATATTACTCTTTGGACAATGCCAAGGCGTTCTAACTTTTGCACCGCATCGAGAACCTCAAAATTGCATTGAGCCCCAAATTCTTCTTGCATTAATTCTTCACACATAAAATCAAGATCCTATATTTATATACATAAATCCTCAAAAAATAATCAAATTGTAATCATTGTTATTGAAAGAAAAATGTAAATATCCTATTATTATTTACCTTCATTGTGGCCTTTCCTTGCTCCATCAAAATGAAATAAGAAATAATCACCTCTTTCACCTTACAAATTCACAAAAAATCAAAACAAATTACAAAAAACAAATTATAAATTATATTTTCTATATTTTTTAATCAGATAAATATACTTCTTGTTGAATGACATCATCGCATAAATGCAAGAGCGTCCCTTTGCCACTATCTAATTGTTTATCATACATCGATTTCGTTATTAAATTTTGATACTGCGCCATATTTGCCTGAAACCTGCATTAAATTTAAAAAAATATATGAGGGTAAACAAAATAAAAAAGAAATTGACGGGTTAATTTGTAAAAAGCTCACGAGAAGTAGATTTTTGCACAATATCCCACTAGAGCAGAAATAATTGCTATGCCCACCCATATATCTGCTTTTGGCATTTCGAGCGAACCAACTAATGTCACCTATATTCCCAATAATAATAATAATAATAATAATAATAATAATAAAAAAAAAAAAAATTAAAAAAAAGAAACTTACGAGACCAATAACAACAGAAACGAGAAATTGGACCCAATCCATTGGAGTCAAACTAGGGTTCTTTTTCTCAGGCTAAAAAATTGAATACAATTATAAAAATGCATATTTATTAAAAATAATAAAAAATAGAAGAAAAATAAATTAGGATAAATTGTTAAAAAAATAGGTACCAAAACCAATTCCATATCTGCCATTGGGATATTTTTGAAGTGTTTCACGTAAATGCCCCTATCTGGTTTACTTTCCGTACTAGCCCTCCTGAATAATAGATATTATTTTTAAGTTTTATCAGAAAGGCTAATTTTTCAAAAACACCCTCATAATAAATGAAAATTTGTATTTTACCTATAGACTACAATCATACGATCAAAAGTAGGCTCTTGTATCGTGATATTGCCAAACAGATTGCCTATACTGAAATTTCACAAAAAATAACCCAAATAAAAAAATAGATTAAATAGATGAATAAATTGATAAAATAAACCTCATATCCATGCTTTCAAGTCTAATTCTCTCTACATATAATTCTTCTTCTTCACTGTCTTTTTCGCCATTTATCTCGTCAGTCTTTTTGGGATCTTTAATTGTCTTAGAAGCCTTTTTTCGCGAAAATATCTTTTGTAGCCTGCATTTTGCACAATTTTACATAATTTAATAAATAAGAAGAGCTCTAGAGAGAGAGAGAGAGAGAGAGAGAGTACATGGTTTTTCGCATGAACCAAGACCAAACACGAGAAATAATAAGATCTAATTTAGCCATGACAAAATAATCGGTGGTACGGTCCACACCAATTCCTCTCCTAAATATCACATACTTTATAAAATAAAATAAAATAAAAGTCAGAAATATAAACAAAAAATTAATTTACAATACAAGGAATATACATATGTTCTCGTACCTTATCCGAGAATTCAGGGATATTATCATGAGGGTGATCCTTGAAATATTTCCCCAAAAGTTTTTTATCCAACTATAACACAAAATACAATGTTAAAATACCCAAAATAACCCTCATATGGGATGAGTTTTTTTTTTTTTGAAATAAAAGAATAATTAAACCTTGGATTCATCGACTTTAATAGGGAGATTTAGCAAATATTGACCATCATGAGCCACTTCAATCTCCTCATCCGTTACTATGTTAAAGTTACTCTTTTGCATAACCTATTCAAATTTTTTAAATATAAAATTTATATTTTTAAGAATTGTTAAAAAAGTTATTAAATAAATATAATGAGACCTTGAATAAATAGGTGATAAAATTCTGCTCGAGTACGTCGATTTCTTCAGTGGTTAGATTCTGCTTGTCTAGTCTCGTTCCACCGGACACCGGGTCGAATAATGAATATAGTTCCTGAAAAATATTTATACAAATTAATTTTATATGATAGTTTATTTTGACATAAAAAAGGTGTGAAATTTACCATCATGTCCTCGAATTGGAGATTGTACCATGCTCTTATAGTGTATTCGACTCTCTTGCACAGCTTTAGAAACTCGGCACGATCAGATTCGTGCTCTGAAAAATATAAAAGTTTAGGATTAAAGACTAAAAATTCATGTTCTTGTACCAATCACTGGGCAGAACCTTTAATCAATAAATAGGAGACGTAATTCTCGAAAAGAGGAAAAGAAGGGCATTCATAAAAGTACAGTTAATCCGAAATAAAGCCAGATCTCGAGAAACTAACATCACAAACAAACGGATCACTCGAATTTCCGAAAGTAAAAACACCCAAAATGCCATAAGACCTAAATACTTCGAAATGGGTCGAATTAAAAGAGTTGTATTGAGTACCAATTAGATAAGCAAGCTTCATTATGAGTTTAGGTTTCAAAATTGGAATGACGGATTCTCTCTCCAGTCGAACCACATCCTTGCCTTTCACCTTCTCTCGCTCCATTAGCACCATTTACTAGGGGGGAAACCAGCGGAAATTAGAGAAAATCACAATGCGCGAGAGGTATTCGACGTAATGCGCGAGAGTAAATGCGTTAGCAAATTACAGTCTGTAGGGTAGTGAGTAGTGAGTAGTAACGTAGCAAGACTGCAAGAGAAGCCGGGGAGACCAAGGAAAGAGAGAGGTGCATTGATTTTGTCTGTTTTATCTTTTTGGGATTTACATATTTAAAACATAAAATATCATTTATGCCCTTAGGAAAATAAAATATCACATTTAACCTTTGAAAAAAATAAAATATCATATTTAGTATTTACCATTTAGTTACAAAATAAAAGAAGTATCTAAACTGTAAACTACTTGTCATTTTTATCATGATTTGGTTCTAAAATTTTAGTTAAATTAGGATGATGTTTAATATTCTTTTAGGACACAAGTGATATTTTTTTTTTGAAAGAATAAATATGATATTTTGTTTTTTTAAGGGTGAATATGCAAAACTTCCTTATATTTTTGTTATTTTGCATACACACCCTTGTAAGTTAGTATTTTAATGAAGGGGAAATGGACATTCGCATATATATCCTCATGTTTAATCCCATTCATTATTTATTTTTTACTATATTTTTCAATTTTTATTTATGTAATCATTCTTTTATCGTTATTTTACAATAATTTTCAAATCATCTGGTTGAGTCGTGTAATTTTTTATTTTTCATACAAAAATTGGGGTATCTCTCTATTTACAGCACAAAAGACGAAGATGTGTTCGAACGCATAAGATATTTGTGTTCGACCGCATAAGATAAATTTTAGAAAAAAAGGAAGGAACTAGCTATTTAAACAAAATATCTTCTAATTAATATTATGACATGTTCCAAAGTAGGTATCTCTATTAGAAGAACAAAATATCTTCTAATTTTTGTTTAAAGTAGCTATTTAAACAAAAAGGAAGGAAGGAAGGAACCAGAGAGAAGATCAAAACCACCATCTGAGTGTCGGGAAGTAAGGGCGGTTAGGATTTCTTGCCAAGAGGAAAGATCCATACATATCGAAGAGAGGAGAAGTGATCGATAAGGAGAAACAAAAAAATACAAGATGAACATCGTCAGAGTGTCGGTGATCGAAATATGACGGCGACTAGGATTTTGTCCGGCGGAAAAAAAAAATCACTTGAGATCTGGCCAGTAAAAAGGGAATGAAAACTATAAACGAGAAAAACAAAAAAAAATGAAGAGATGAAAAAACGACCGTCAGAGATCCGGCCAAGGGTGGGAGCATCTAGGATTGTGGCCGGAGGATGATTAAAGGGGCGGAGACGGTGCTCCGCCCCAAGATTCAAAAAATAAATTATTTTCTTGTTCTCTCTTTCAATGTCGGTATAACATTTTAAAGATTGACATACTACTCTTAAGGTTAAATCACTACTTACAGTATCATAATGTGTTTTGTGTCATTATACAAATCCGAGTGTTAATAGTTAATACATCGATAATTTATGTTATTTGTCAAAACAATATATTATTTTTAATATTTATATATCGTTTTTAATAATAATAAATATTTTTTAGTGATAATATATTATTTTCGGTGATATTAATCTGTTTTAGCATTAATACATCATTTTCTATATTAAAACATTAATATATTATTTTGTAGAGTTTATAATCAAGAGATTTCGTTGTTTTTTGTTCCTTTTTCAGCACCAAGGCCAGTGGGCCTTCGTCGAATGAGTAATTTGATTTGCCCAAGATCCACATTTTAATTGTTGAGCCTGTCTGTTCACGACTTCAACGTGAGAAGTCATGCTATTTTTGTGATTATCAAATATTATTTATTTTTTTGAATATATCAAATATTATTTCTTATTACTACACAAGGGATCTGCAGATTTCCTGATTTATGGTTAAATCAATTACCAATCATTGGAAGTGGAGATAATTTATGGAATATTGAAGAAAACTAAAGAAAAAATGGAAAATATATTTTGGAAATGTCATTTTGTGCTTTATACTCACCAGTATCGGAGCACCGAGGACATGCTATCACAAAACTAGGTATTTATGGTCCATGTGCTCAAGTTGAATGTTTGGTAACAAAAATTATATCTTGTGAGAGATTATGTGTTCAAATTCGATTAACATTAATAGATCAATGAACAACGGGTGGTTCTTCCCTTTTTATTCATTTTTTAGATTGTTTCTGTTTTTAGTCGAATATAAATTACAACTAATGAATTTGACAAAAAAAATCATAATTTTAAATTCCAATGAAAGATATTTTTATTTTTATTCAAATATTTATACAATTTTTACTTGCTATATATATTTTTTTTCACAAAACATTCAAATTCGAATACAAATTTATAATAATACATTTTGTAAATATTGTACTGTACATATTGTGTGATCTTGTTTTGGAGTCAATTATGTTAGTGTTCACCTACAATTGAACTTGAATAGAGTAATGATTTTGCACTACTTCAATGGAATATATTCTAAACGACCGTGAATGTATTTTGGAGTGTTGTTGTACCCTCTCAACATTATCCTATATTTTATATGTGTAGTTTTCCACTTTTTATATATTATTTTTTATGCATTTTTTCTATAATATGTATAAATTGTTTGTTATTATTTATACCGTTTTACCATATTTTATACATTTTTCTAGTATTTTTATGACATTTTCTTATACCATGAAAATAAAGATCTTTGGTTAATACATTTTCGCTATATCTTGTTTCTATACTACAAATAAAATATTTGTTGTAGCTTATATTTTTTACTATTATTTATATATTGTTTTCTATATTTTTGATAAAAACAAACGTAAATCATTATTATTTACACATTTTTACTATCATGAATACAAGTCTTGTTCTTATTTATACTATTTCCCTATGAATATATACCTTATTTATTATTATTTATACATTTATAATATTTGTTGTAGAAAAAACGTATAAACACTAGCGCTTTTAATTAGGAGTCGATATGAAAAATGTATAAATATGAAGGTGAGAGATATAGCGCAAAAATAACTATATGAAAATCTTGGAGGCTGCCAGCCTTTTGTGTGTTGTCCGTTAAATGCGGTCGCTCGTCTAGTTTTGCGGCCCGTGCATTTTGCATGACAGGTGTCTGAGCATGAAGATAACTAAAAATCATAATATATTTCAGATAAGACGCATGAAATATGCAATATGTGTATGTATTGGGTATTGTTAGGTGATCATCTACTTTTGCATGATAGGTTCTGAGCACACAAAAAAAAACTTTTGCATGATAAGTCACACCATTACAGTGACTTAAATAACTATAAAATTCCTTACCCATCATCGAGTTGGGAGAGTTGGGAGTCGGTATATATATATATATATATATATATATATATATATATATATATATATATATATATATATAATAAATAGAAAAGTCTCGTGTGTTTTTTATTCACTGATGTTAAGGAAAATTGATTACACAACCTCTCACAATATATGATTTTTTGTGTCTCACACTCAACTAAATAGGATATCGGGTCCATTGACTAGATATTTTGTTTTCGAAATATTGGAGGAAACTAATGAAAACTGAGAAACGAAAAAAAAAATCTTCAAACACTCTGGTGTATATTATGTGAAATAACAAATAAAGGTTGTCGAAACTTTTCAAAGTTATTGAAGGTTGTGATTTTAACCTTCGGACAACCTAATATATGGAGAGTTTGAAACATTGTATATTTTGAAGCAAATTATCTTGCTCAAATTTTGAAGTATTTTATCATTTGTATATCAAATTATTAATAAACTTCAGTCATTCTATTATTATATATAGTCATTTTGTAATGTTTCCACTTCAAATTAACGAACCCACATTTTTTGCAAATCTTTTATACTAGTGTACATTTATTGTCAATTAAAATACAAACAAACAGATAATACACCCTAAATTATCAACAGTTTTTATTATCAATAAAACAATGAACCAAACCAGCACGTTTCGTGCTCCAGATTTTTTTCAAAAAAAAAAAAATACTCTTGACTGTACCAATGTTGCAATTGTCAGAAGTCGAAACATGTCGGATTGGACAGAGACTTGAGACTTGATGATTAATCGGAAATTAGTCGGAATTAATCGAAGACTAATCGGAATATGTAATTTATCAAAATCATCATTTTCTCATATATTATATTATATTTGTCTACTAATATTTTTTTTTTTTATGGGATGGCCAATGGCCATGCCTTGAGAGCATATATATTTAAATAAAAAGATATTTACAAAAGAGTAAAAAGAAAATGATCCGTCGAACGTTGACCACTAATCCCCACAATATGAGACCCTAAGTACCTAGTTGCGAAACTTGGACCAAATGATTGCCTCTTCCCAACCCTTCGCGGCAATACACTCGGACGGTAGGCATGGTTCTTGAAAAATTCTTCGATTCCGCTCTTTCCAAATATTCCACAAGGCCGCCAAGACTAATGTTTTCCAAATCCGTCGTTCTTCCCTATCAAATTGGAGATTACGATGTAACCACGCTCTCACAAAAGATTGCGTCCCTTGAAAAAGCCACGATGCTTGGAGCCTTCGCTCAAGGTTTCTCCAAATTCTTTGCGTGTATGAGCAATGAAGAAGTAAATGATCAATCGTTTCGCCGTGTTGTTGGCATAGCACACATGTCGGTGTGTGGGGCCAACCCTTTATTGCCAAAATTTCGGCCGTATTCAAGCGATTGTGAAAGACGAGCCATAGAAAGAAACGGGCCTTTAGTGGAGCTTTTGTAGTCCAAAGATCTTTGTGCCAAGGCATTTGAATACCCGGATTTCGATGAAATAGGTAGGCCGACTTTGTGGTGAAGCTACCCGATGCGGTCCATCGCCACATCGTTTTGTTGGGCACCTCCCTTGTTGTTGAGGTAATGTAAAGTGGGAGTAGTTTTTTAAGTTCTTTAAGGAGGGGAGAGAGTGAGGTCGTGGCTCGTAGTTGGAGATCACCGGCTTGTTCGATTCCATATAAAAGCCTTGTGTATTTGGTCCAAAGATTGTTGGGTTGATTATCCAATTTCCAAAGGAACTTTTGTAGGAGGGCATCGTTCATGGTACTCAAGTGCAAGATGCCAAGACCCCCATTTTTCTTTGGTAAACACACGGTATCCCAATTAATAAGGTTCCGACCCGCTTTGTGTTGATCTTGTCCACTCCATAGGAAAGTCCTCATAAGTTTTTCAATTTGATTGGTTACCCATTTTGGTAATTTAGTCGTTTGCATAAGGTAAATCGGTACGGCATTCAACATCGCTTTTAGTAGTGTCACTCTACCTCCAAATGATAGAAGACGACCCTTCCATGAGGCAATATGGGTTTGAATTTTTTTAATAAGCGGGAGGTAAGCTTGTTTGTTGATTTTTTTATAGGAAAGCGGGGTGCCGAGATAGTTGATTGGGAATTCTTTCTTGGGACACCTTAAGATGGCTTTAATCGTGTCATGATGTCTATCCGGTATTGCAATCGGAATGAATGAACTTTTTTGGCGATTTATTTGGAGTCCCGTGATCTCCCCAAAGATGTCAAAGACGTATGAGACAATCTTGAGATTCTCCGGTGTGGCCTCAATGAAGGCAATTGTGTCATCGGCGAATTGTAGGAGCGGGGTTTGAATTGGGATCGTTTTGGTGAGGAGAGGTTGAATACTTAGGAATAGGTCTTGTAAAAGATCTACCGCAATGTCGAAAAGAAGTGGTGACAAGGGGTCACCTTGCCGTAGTCCCCTTTTGTGTGTAAAGAAGGGCGATAAGACACCATTCACTTTGATTGCGGAATAGGAGGACACTAATAAGTTTTCGATCCATCAGACCCATAGTGGAGGGAACCCTCGAGCTACTAGTAATTTGAGAATAAAGTCCCAAGCTACATTATCAAGCGCTTTCTTAAAATCGATCTTAATAAGGACCGATGGAATTTTCCTTTTGTGAAAGAAATGTAGCAATTCTTTTGCGCTCGCATAAGAGTCAATGATAGACCGTTGCTTGATAAAAGCCGTTTGATGTCCACTTATTAGAGTTTGCAATTTTGGTTGTAGACGATTTGCTAGGATTTTCGTTATGATCTTGATCGGACTCGAGATAACACTTATCGGTCTAAAATCAACTAGGGTGTCCGCTCCCTCTTTCTTTGGGATTAGAGTAATTGTTGCCTTGTTTATGTCGTGAAGTGAGATGGAGGCTCTATGGAAGTCTTGCAAGAGTTTGACAATGTCGGTTTTCATTGTTGTCCAAAATTTTTGGATGTATTCAATTGGTAGACCATCCGGTCCCACCGATTTGCCTTTAGCTATGCCCATTATCGCCTCGAGGATTTCTTTTTCCTCGAATGGGACATCGAGGTCCGCGAGGTAGTGAGAGTTGGTATTGTTTGTGGGTATTATAGAGGCATCCCATGAGGAATTTTGAAGGTTCGAGGCACCCAATAGGCTTTGGTAGTAAGCATGAAATGTTTGTAGAATTTGAGCGGAATCGGTAATTTCGTTCATGCCCACTTGAATCTTATTTATGGTGTTACGCCTTTTTTTGTGGGAAGCCATGGCGTGAAAGTAGGGGGTGTTCCTATCTCCTAACTTGAGCCATGTAATTGATGATCTTTGTTGCCATTTGCTTTCCTCGGCTAACGTTAGATCATAACCTTTTGTTTTGAGATCGATTCTTAGCTCTCTTTCATGTGCGAGTAGTGGTCGAGCTTCTTCTATCCAATCCAATAGTTGTATGTTTTGCAATAAATTATCTTTGTGTTTTTTGGCATCAAGAGTTTCTTGTTTGTACCACTTGTTGAGTAGGGCCCACGTTTTGGTTATCTTGTAACGCAAGTTGGTGGGAGAGTGACTATGTAGAGGCCATTACCCCCAATTTTCAACGAAAATTTGTATGGCTTTCGGGTTGTTAAGCCAAGATCTTTCAAAATTCTTAATTTTTGGGCTCGTTCTCATAGCGTTTTTTTCAAATGTGATTTTTAGAGGTACGTGGTCGGAGGTGACCGATGACGGTTCCATCATGAAGAACTAATTAAGAACTAACATCACTGAATATTTAAAAATCATACCTTAAATTTCTAATTAAACTAATCCAGTATACGAAACATAAATATCAAATTATATGCTCAAAAAACATATAATTAAGTCCATATAAATATAAAAAAAAAACAGAAAAAAAAAATACTTAACTTGTCATATGACCATCTTGAAATTAATTAGGCCAGAAAAAATAAATGGTTTTGGACCCAAAAAAAGGAGAACTAGAAACTTTTGTTTTTTTTTATAATTTATGAACGTAGTTGATCAAAAATTGAAACAAAACGGAAAAAACGGTCCAAATTGGCCCAAGTCGGCCTAACGGACATTCACGATGTCATGCCATATTAGAATTGTTAGTTGATCATCTACTATTGCATGATAGGTCACACCATCCCAATGATTTAAACTATAAAATTCCCTATATATCAGCGAGTTGGGTGTGGTAGCTATTTTATTTTTGAAATATTGGAGAAAACTAACGAAAATTGAGAAATGACCAAAACCTCCACGCCACTAATTTATGATCTAATCTTGAAACACTAGTGTCTCTTCTGTTAAGATAATAAAGCACAAGAGCCCAACTCCTTCAAAGTTGTTTTATTATGGGGGTGGAATCTGAACCAATTATCTTGCTCAAATTTGGAAGTATCGTATATTTGTATATCAAACAATTAATAAAATTTAGTGTACATTTATTGTCTTTTTTCAATATTTCAACTAAATTAATTAATGAAAACACTATTTATGCAAGTCTTTTATACTAGTGTACATTTATTGTCAATTAAAAAACAAACAAAACAGACAATACAACACCCTAAATTTTCAGAAGTTGGCACAGATAAAACTGCTTATTGTAAGATCCAAACAAATACCTAAGGTCTAATAAACTCGAAAAAAATAATTTAAAACAACACGACAAAGGGATATAATTTGTAAAACTAGTACAACAACAAAGTTGCGATTTGACTTCTCTCATCATCTACCAAAAACCCTAACCCTAGATATAACTCGACTTCGATAGGGTCCATACTCGATAAAATATTACCTCGATGAGTTTACCTGCGAGAAGCAGGTTTTCTGCCAGGCGGGCCCGACTCTTCCTCATCGGACTCGACATCGCCGTATTGCCAGATGCCGAGCCTCTCTTTCTTGGCTCTCTCTTGGAATTCTTCCAAGTTGTCTAACGCCGTCTTTCTCTCTCTACTATCCCATTTCTTTCTGCTTTCTAGTTTCGCCAATCCTTCCTATAAAATCACCCCCAAAAAAAGGTTAATTTAATGAAAAAGTGAAATGGTAAAATAAATAAAATAGTAACGAAGAGAAACCTGGAGCATGGCTGCGTTGATACTCGACCCGGCCTCGACATCAACGAGGGTCAGGTATAAAATGGTGCCGGTTCCTTGGCCTTTGGTTTTGCCACCGGAAGTGTCTCTCTCCTCGACCATTGCCCTGAATTCCCTCGAGCAATTTAAAGTGCACTCGCTCAGGTACGAAGCTGCCTCTTCGCCGTAATCCTGGCTCAATTCCGGTACCTTTACCGAAAACAACAAATAAATAAGTAAACCTAAGACAGAAATATATTCATTAAGAAAATAGAAAGAAATAAAGAACATAAAATTTGGTACCTTTAAGTACGCGAGGCTGCATAGCTGTGCGAGGCCGGGTACGGTGGCTCCCACAGAGGGGTCGATGGGACGTAAACGGGAATAAGAAATTGTTTCCTGGTTTCCGTAATCGATGTAAAATACTTCGAATCTGTCGGATAAGGATGAAACCGTACGAGGCCCACTCACAATCTTCAACAACAAAAATAGCAAAATAAATAAATAAATGAATATTAAATAGTATAAAAGAAATAAGAGGAAAAACGAGAAAAATGTGATTTTTACCATGGCTCTGTTCCATGAATTGTCAAGGCTAAATTGTGCAAGGACCAAATCGCCCTTGTTAGGGTTAAATGCACCAACCACCGGAGCTTCTCTAATGCTGAGAGAAGCTAATTGTTGCTGTAGTGAAGCCACCTTGTTATCGCCGGCTAATTGAACATAAAACTTGCCCCCACTAAGTACTTCAGTTACCACAACCTTCAAAAAGTAAATAAATCAAATAATTTCAGTTATTTTTTTGTTCTAATTTTTTGGGAGTTGATATATACAGAATTGTTTGGTTCAGAATGTAACTTCAAGAAGTAAATATTCCTAAAAAGAAAACAAATTTGCCTAAATAAAATAATAAGAAAAGATGATAAGTACCTTAAGGACTTCTTTGTCCTTGCCACCGGTATTGCCGTTGAGCCCATTGGTCTCTGCCTCTTGGCCTTCCACAAAATTTTCCCAAATCTAGTTTTTAGAAAACAAAAAATAAAATAAAATCATTCATTTTTCTCAAAAAAAAAAAAAATCATTACTACTGAGCACATAAGAAAAATAACCCCTTGTGTCTTACGGGGAGATATTACACATTTTTACAAACAATACTTTATGAATCTTACTGGAGTATACCGCACATTTTTTATATTGTCAGAGGCACGAATAAATTATTTGATGGTTATTTTACCTTCAGGTTTTTGTTTTTGGCAGATTGTTGAGCTCTAGAGAGCAAATGGATATCTGTGACATTCTCAGATCCAAAAGAAGTCTGGAGTTTTGCAAGACCCGCCTCCAATAAGTTTAGTGCCACATTGGTTTTCGACTCCCAAATTGTCCCTATAAACGTCCCTGTCCTGTCGACCATCTCAACTTCAATCTACAAAAATAAAGAAAAATATTAAATTGTATCCTCACAAAATTGCGAACGGCCAAATTGGCCTTTTTCTAAAACACAAAAATATTAAATCTGTCCATCCAAAACTGCAAATATATGTGCAAATATATGCAATTCACCCTTCTAAAACTACAAAATGTATCAAATTTACCCTTTAAAAATGTTACATACCTCAACATCTCTTTGGAGGATTTTGCATCGCATGAGTGAAATGGCTTCCTCGGAATAGGGTTCGCCTCGGCCAGGACATCTGACGCCAGATAAAGAGAAAGCAATGCTGCAAGTCTCTTTTGGTATCAATAGCTTGAATCTGTGACCACTCAGCACGTATTCTACTATTGCAGGTAGCCTCCTGCTTTTCTGCAGGAATGGTAAGAAATCCTTCGCTTTCTTTGATGAACCCTAATAGTCATAAAAGAAAACAAAAAGTAAGAACAAATAATAATATTAAAAAGATCAGAGCTGAGAGAGAGAGAGAGGAATACAATGGTAAGATCAGTGATGTGCATAACAGGGGGATCCCTAGCAGAATGAATCCCTTTCTTGCCACTAATCGCCCTAGACTCGGCAGCCAACAAAGCGTCGTAGTAACTCGACCTCTCCTCGAAATCACGGTGCCTAATAACCGTCCCGAACCCACGTCCAATCACCAGCTCACCTACATTCATCCCTTGAGTTTGACTTTGGTCGGGGGTCTCCTCGGTATCGGGTTTGGGTGCGACGGGAAGGAATACGGATCCGAAATCCATTACTCTCCCGTCTGTAGGGCCAGCTGGGCCGGTTATGAGCTCCGATGGGGCTATTTTTCTCGAGTACTCCATGACTACATTTACCTGATCAGAGACAGAGAGGATGAAATTTAGGGTTGCGAGTAATTAAGGAAGTTAAGAAGGATGTGATATTATGCGTACCTGGCGGCCAATGAGGCGAGTACGGAGGAATTCCTTGGCTTCACGGCCATAGGGGGCGGGTTTTTCATCACGCCTAGGATTTCCCATTTTAGGAGACCTAATACTCGATAGATTTACACGTCTCTCGGCATTTGGACTTCCGAATGGGACTGAGTCGTCAGCAACTATTATGCAGTCTCCACTCACCACCTCCACTACCTTTTCCAAACAATAAGAAAATATTTTTTTGAAGTTAAATAAACTGCAAATTTTGATGGGAAAAAAGAAATGTCTAAACCCTTGTAAAATATTAGGGGTTGAGAACTGTAATTTTGTCATCTACTAAGAAATGACATGATCGTGAAAAAGATAGCAGAGAGTTGGAAGTACCTTTCCAGAGAAATTCTGGTTAACAATGGCTTTCGAATTTGATTGAGGCGGTACATAATCAACCCAAATCTTGGTACGATCCTTTTTTGCTTGTAGTTCGGCTGATTTTAGACGCTTTTTTGCTTCATCATCCATCATATTACCACTCCACTCGACATACTTGGCCAATCCCTATTATAAAACAAGTAACAATAAATAAAAGCCCCAAAAGAATATGTATAAGAAAGATGAATCAGAAAGGGAATTACAGTTTCCACGAGTTCCAAAGCAAGGTCCTTTGCAGATTCGCCCTCTGGATAAAATACCGAGCCGATCAAATTACCATTTTTGTCCACTCCCTCCAGCACAATTCTTACCTGCCATTATTTTAAATGTAAAAATAACCAACAAAAATCTATAAAATACAAGCAATCACAATTAAATAGAGAAAGAAGCAAAAGATTCAAGGAAATTTGTGAACATACATCTCGATTCAAAACGCGGAACTCAGTGAAGTGCTTAGCCTCGCGGCCAAACCTATCAGGAGGAACCTCAGTACCAGGCACTGATGATGTGGCGAGCCTCTGTGCTGATGTCAGCGGTGCTGGTGTATCAGTGGATGGAGCATCTCCATTAGTCTCAGAAGTAACAGGCATGCTTTCTGTCATCATCCCCCTTCTTCCCATCGAAGGTGACTTCATTCGAGCGAAACAAAGGTTATTTTCATAACATTACAAATTCATAGGTACTTTTTTGCAAAAAAATAAATAATATTAAGAATAGAGAAGAATCGAAGTACTTGGACGCCAGCAATGAAGACCTGAACGAACTGGAACTCGGGTAGGAGGTAGACACGAATAGTGGCTCCGTCACGTACTTGTTCTACGATAGCCTCCATTGGTTTCCCTTTATTTTTGGCTAAAAGAGACATTGCGTCTATGTTTGTTGGGTCGCCTACAGCTGAAGGGGGGAGATCTCTAATTGAGGCCTCTCCTGCACCGGGTACCTGTGAGAAACGAAGTATAAATATTTTTTATAATAATGATAATAATAATGGTTATGATAAATCTGAAGTATGATTATATGAATAAATACCTTGGTCCAGCGCCCCAAGCCTTGTTCTTTAGCTTGTAATTCTAGCTGAAGAAGTTCACTCAAAAATGGGCTCACCTCTCCTTTCTGTTGTTGACCCATGGGCTCCCTTACCTGAGAATTATTAATTTTTAATAAACATTAATCCATCGTAGTAAAGCATGAGATAATCAGAAATTGAAAGAGGGAAAAGAAAACTGAAAATAATCAGATTGAAGTAAATTGGTACCTTGGCCCAACCGTCAGAGACAACCAGTTTTGCGACATTTTTGTCACCGAGGAAAACAGTACCGAATTCTCGTCCAATAGAAGGGACGGTGTAATCCACCTTAAATGTCACTTCCTGTGAAATAAGAAAAAAAAAATGGATATCAGGGTCAATGCCAATTTTCACTCCATGAGTTCTCTGATGCATTAATTCGTAATTCGAAGTAATAAAAAAAGAAGAAAGAAACCTTTCCAATGCAGAGATTCCTTAGATATTCCCTGCTGGCCCAAGCAAATGGCTCATCCACTCCACCACGTCTAGCCTGAGAGAGAGAGAGAGAGAGAGAGAGAGAGAGAGAGAGAGAGAGTTAAAACATACATATTGCAAGAAAACATGTAAATTAATAAAAATTTAAATATCACAGAAGTATGTTTACCAGTCTAGGTGCCATTAGAGAAGAAAGAGTAACGGTTTTTTCAGGGGGTATCTCTGCTTTGATGTTACCAATTATGACAAGTGAATCTCCAGATGGTACCGCCTTCACTCTCCCTCTCAGCCATCCAGTTGTACCAGTTACCCCAGCCATTTCAAAAAGTGATTGGTACAACCCTGAAAAGACGGGCGTTAATTGAATACAATCGTATAAGAGGCTTATGGAATTGGAATTGAAATACAGTAAGGCTGGGACATTTCATTAATTAATCTCAGACGCACTTATTACTATAGTACTGAAAAAAAGGTAAATAACAGAGAAAATTATTTTTGTTACAAATTAAAACCTGAATTGATAAATTAGATAAGCAGATCACAAAATTAAATAAGCTGATTAATAATAAATTAGTGGATCATAGCCCAGAAGTGATAGTAAAGCTGGTATTTTCACAAATCAAGTAAAAATATTATGATTTTTTTTATTATTAAATGAAAATTAAACAGGAAAATATTATGATAAAAGGAAATTAAGTTCAAAACAATGAAATATATATAATATTGCATTGAACAAGGCAATGCAGTAATCATGCAAAATTAAGCATCAAACTGAAGCGAAAATAACCAATAAACTCCGCTCTTGAAATCAGCAATTTAAATCACGATCTATTGAAATTCAAAGAATAAACCTTCTCTAAATGAATGCTAAACTACAAATTATTCCTAAAATCACATATTTCCTCAAAAAAACAAATCCATAACACCGTCATACCTCAACCTTAAACCAGATCTAAAAAATTTAAGCTAAAAAACAAGTAAAACAATCACAATAACATCAAAACTAAATTGAATTAATCAAACAAGACAACAAAATCACAGATCTAGATAAATTGAAGCTTTGTATTGTACCTAGATTAGATCTCTGTTTCTTCTCTGCAATCGATCTTTTTTCTCTCTCGCACACTCTGTGATAAGAACGAGGCACGAGGTGGCGGAAGAGTAATATATTTTTCTAATTTATATTTACATACAAATATTTCCTGACAATTCAACTTTCACAACAGTGTACGAATTACAGCATCACGCAAACGTGGATACTTTCCAATGGTTTAATACATTCCGCTCCACACGTGCGGAGATAAGATTGGAAAATGATTTTGACATGTACAAAGTCGTAAATATACGATGTGAGGAAACTTTTTATATTACAAGGGGCGGAAACCTAAATCTGGAAAACAATGGTCTACTTGTAGTATTTACTATTATGTACAGATTTAGTTACCAAAATATAGAATTTCAATGTTATTATGAAGCGTTACAAAATCGTAGAATATTTGAAGTAAGGGAAATATTTTTGGTGTACATGAGGAAACAAAAATTCCAAGCTTAATATGGGCTGGAAAAAATGAGTTAGATACATTGCACTTGAGAAAAGAAAATATCTTTAGTTGGATAATGTTGTTTGTATTCAATGTTTAAAAAAAATGTTAAAGCTCATAATTATTAATTATTGTTTATTAATTTATAATTTTTATTAGGAATGAATTTTTCACAAGACTAGTAAACTACTCGGAAGAAGGTCTCCGAGAGAGATTCGCGAACAACAGACTTTTTTTTAATGTAAATATTTTCACTGGAATATTTATTTTTTAAATACAATATACATTTTTAGTTGTGTGATCTTTGATTTGATTTTTGAAATGTGTAAGGGTTAGTTTGGAAAGTGGAATTAGTAGAGTGGATTCGGATTATAAGATGGAGGGAAAAAAAATTATGAAATTAATAATTTCACAGTTTGTTTGAATGTCCAAATTATAAGATGCTGAAAATTGTAATTTTAAATTTGGTTGTTTACAAAAATTGAGAAAAATAACATTTATAGAAAGAAACTATCTTTAGTTTGGATATGTTGTTTGTATTCAATGTTTAAAAAAAATGTGGTGGTCATACACACCCCCGCACTATTACCCCCAAACAACCCGCAATCCCATTAAATTTCCTATTTAACATTTATAATCATTAATTAGTTTCCAATTAAAGAGGTGGGGGTTGCTTGGGGGTTAATAGTAGCGGGTGCAAAACATTACTGGAAAAAATGTTAAAGCTCGTAATTATTATTTATTGTTTATTAATTTTTAATTTTTATTAGAAATGATTTTTTCACAAGACTAGTAGACTACTCGGAAGAAGGTCTCCGAGCGATTTGCGAACAACCGACTTTTATTATATTCATTCAAGTACAAACATTAGCTATTGACATTTATGAATAATATTAATATTATACATCGTGTTTTGCACAAATTTTTTACATCATATTTTTCCAATTATATCTTATATTTTAACATATTATGTGTACAATAAAATTTCGAAATTTTCAAATTTGTAATTTAGTATTGGACAAAGGAAATATATAAGTTTAATTGAAAGTGATTATCTTTTAATCCTAAGTAACAGAGAAAAATAAGAGATCAGGCATGTATGTTTTAAAATTTAGAAGTTGTAATTTTTTTTCGAACACAATCATTTCTACTTTCCAGAAATAAACATAAGTACGATGTTTTATACATGTAGCTTTTATTTTTTTATCTTTTATATATTTAGTGTTGGCATTGGAGTAAATGTTTTGAATTTCTCTGATATTTACCACCCCCCTTATTTTGGACCCATTTTTTTGCAATCTCTTCATGCCACCTCATTACAACTCATGCCACATCATTACAATTATTTCAACCATTATATTAGGATATGTGGCAACATATGAACCATTGATTAATCTTTGATTTTGTGTGATTATGTTTTATTTGTAGACATTTATGGGTCCCTTATTTTACACATAGTTTTAAACAATTTTAGAAGGCCACATCACCTTACCCTGATGGCGTGTCAAAATATTATTTGTTAGGTTTATGTTGGACCGGTTGTATTTGATTTTGAATTTTTACACAATATGTTACATGATCAAATGTGAATATAAATAGAATGTGAAGAGTTTAAATGTCTAACATTAATAAATTAATAAATTAATATATAATATCATAAAACATACATCAAATATTGATAGTATTTTCATAATATAATTTAAAAAAATTAAGAAATATATTCGCTATAATTTTATCTTTATTTTGAGATCCATATTATCATATATTTAATATTTTTCTCTAACTTAAAATTATGAAAATAATTATGTAAAAAAAATATAAAAAAATATATAATTACATTAAGGACTTGTAAGACTAATTATTATTATTTTTAAAACTATAATTGAAAAAAATTGCACATACTACTAAGTATGTTATTATCATATATTCAATATTTTTCTCTAACTTAAAATTATGAAAACAATTATGTAAAAAAGATATAAAAATAAATATAATTACATTAATGACTTGTAATCATTATTATTATTATTTTAAAAATATAATTGAAAAAAATTGCACATCCTAATAATTATTATTATTTTTAAAACAATTATGTTATATTTGTATTTATACTTAAAACAGATTCATGTTAATCTTTTAAAAAAAAAATAATGAAAGATATTTATTTACCGAACACAAATAATTTCTTTAACTTATATAATATTTTTCAATAATAAACACGAAACATAAAATTTATTAGACAGAAATAATTTTTTTAAATTTTTACAATGTTATTATTCTTAATTTTAGATATGAAAATTTAAAATATCATATGGTCTTGATTTTTGTTTATGTCCAAGCATGTTGTTTTATTATTTTATAGTGACATTTATTATTTTTTATGTGCTGCATTAAAATACTAAATAAATATTTCGCAATATGTCATACTAAAAATTAGTATAATAATTTTGTTATCATCAAACTTTCTTAATCAATATAATATTTATTTTCATAAAGTCTTATGTTTAATTCCGAAAAATCATAATTATATATTATGTGTGTATATTATGTTTATGGTAAAACAAATGAAACAAAACCGCAAAGTATAATAATTGCCATTCTCTATCCATGAATTCGTATTTATAATATATATCTTGTCATGAAATTGTGCTGAATAGAATTGTACTACCATAATTCAACATAAAATTCCAAACTCAAAAAAAAAAAATTACATAAAATTCCAATTTCCATCACATAATTCTACTTGATGTTGTAAATTCATGTTACTTAATAATATTTCCAACACATATATTATTATGATATCACGAGGCCCGTTTACTAGAATAGTTTCTAATTTCAACAGATCTACGAGGAATACAAGATTCACCTTGCAAAGTATATATTTTTATGTAAATAGTTGTACATAGAGATTTTACCGAATCGAATATTGTCCGATCAAACTAATCTGAATCGTAGCAAATCTATGAGAAATACAAGGTTAGCCATGGCGTCACAAATTATATATTTTTATGTACAACACAATTATCCATAGATGTGTCAACCAATCCAATATTGTCCGACCAAACTGATCTAAATCATAGCAAATCTATGAGGAATACAAGGTTCATCACGACGTCGCAAATTATATACTTTTATGTAAAAACACAATTATACATAGAGGTATTTACGAATCAAATATTCTCCGGTCAAACTGATTCGTATCGTAGAAAATCTAAGAGGAATACAAGGTTCACCTTGACGTCTCGAATTATATAATTTTATGTAAAAACACAGTTGTAAGTAGAAGTGTTAATGCATCGAATGTTATCCGACCAGACTGATTTGAATCGTAACAAATTTATGAGGAATACAAGGTTCGCCATGGGGTCACAAATTATATATTTTTCTGTAAAAACATATATACATGGAGATGTTAACGAATCGGATATTGTCCGACCAAACCGTATGAGAAAAAAAAATCCAAACAATACGAATATCGGTATTACATGGATTCGAGCATCATATATTTTGTATGTATCATATTAAAATTAATTGAAAGAGCATAGATAAATTGGTGTTTTGTATATATATATATATATATATATATTTATTTATTTTGTGCATAAAGTGTTTTGTAAATATTATAAACACACAATCATGTAATTACGTTTAACTATAATAATATGTGTCGCAAATTATGTCACATATAGTCAAAAGTATATATTATGTTATTATATTATATCATTTGTTTTAATATTCGAAAAACTCGTATTTTTATCCGACAATATTCGACCTTTATTTATATTCGTTTAATATATGAATCGTGTCCGGCTCCAGAACGGCTCAACATCCATCTAGGCCATGGTCGAGAACCCCCAAAACATGCAAGACCACCTATATATTTGCTATAACATATAATTATGCATTATATTGATGTTATATTAGTGCTTACAAGGAAAAATATTTTGTTAAGTGCACAAATTAAAAATAATAATTTTCTATTAGGGACCGTTTGGTTCGTGTTTTGATGAATATCTTGGCATTAAATATAACAAGAAATCGGCGAATCGCATGCTAAGACATATTATTTCATGACATACTCTATTATCATATTTGATTGACATATTTATTTATTCCACGACATAATTTAAAAATGTAAAAATGAATTTATTTATATAATGTTTGACAATTTAATTTTTGGAAAGAACAATAAAATGTATTTCTTCATAGAGAAAAATCATCAATTTTGATAGTAATCTTATCTCTCCAATTATGCTATAGGGAATGAAGTATTTTCTTACTTTGTTATCAAGTATCCAAGCCAAACATGTGAATGAAATCCACGATGAAATATGTCAAGATATCATATTTCCAAAGCACGAACCAGTCGACTCCTTATTGAAATGGAAACAATAATTTCCTATTGACGCGCACGGTAATTTTCCTTGTAATATATCAAAACTGCACATTTTTTTTCATTTCATTGAAATTAAAGATTTTCTTCTATTTAATGATATATTTGTCTTTCTTTCCAATTTAATTTCTTTCTCTTTTGAATTCATATTGCAAGTTTAGTTTTGATTTTGGATAATCACCAAAATATCTTTCTGTTTGATAACATTTTTTGTTATTTTACAAAATAGTCTAGAAATAAAATCAGAGATCGTAGTATTTTCTTTCATATCTTCTTCTCATATTTTGATTAAATTCGGTTGATTTTACAAAACATTGTAGCCTATAAATATAGTTATACAATTCAGGTGTTTAGATTTAAGTTATTTAACAGAATTAGATTTAGCATAATACCATAATTAGATTTCATAAAATCGTGCTATTTAGGTTATAAATATATGATACTAGCTTTATCCCCGCGCAATTGCGCGGGATGTTTTTTATATAATTATTTAAATAGAATCAAAGCGCATGCGTTTGAACTAAATTAATCTAATCATGACATGTTTGCAAATATCATGATGTCAATAGATGCATAAGGTTCATAAAATTAGTCTATCACGGATATTATTTTCTAATATAATTTGTATAAATATCATTTGTTCATGTGCTTCTAAAATTGATTAATATAATCAGGTCATATTCGCAAATTTTAATATGTATGTAAAATAGGAAACAAAGACCAAATGTAAAAAATGACCGAAATGTGAAATAAGAAAAAAGGATCAAAATGTAAAAAAAGATCGAAAAGTAAATAAAAAGGACAAAAATGTAAATAAAAAGGATCAAAATATAAATTAAAACTAAAAAGGACCAAAATGTAAATAAAAGAACCAAAATGTAAATTGAAATGTAAAAAAGCACCAAAAAGTAAATAAAAAAGGACCAAAATGTTAATAAAAAGGACCAAAATATAAATTCAAAAATATAAAAGGACCGAAAAGTAAATAAAAAGGACCAAAATATAAATAAAAAGGACCAAAATGTAATTTTTTAAACAAAAATATACAAAAATATAAATTAAAAGGACCAAAATATAAATTAAAAAATATTTTTTTTACACAAAGGTCCCTGGTGACGTGGAGCTCTAGAAATGCAAGAATTCTTGCAACTTTATACATAAGATAGAATTCCAAACTGTATGTTATCCTCAATGTTTAGGACTAAAATTATTTAATCTGATTTGATGATTATCAAACTTAAATTTCAAACTAGAAGAACAACAAAATACATTAATATATCAAAATATTAATTAATTAGTTCATAATTTCCCCCTCCCATTAATTTTTGAATACTCGGCCTCTGAGTAGAGCCACGTTCATGCCCATCTCACCGTCAAACCCTACATCCCCCATCTCACCGTCCGTCCAGACCATACCCAGACTGTACCCAGACGCGTACTTTCCTACTTCACTTCTCTTTCCCACCTACCGCCTCTCTCCCTTCTCTCTTCCACCTCCAGGCCCCTCACTCCTGTGTGAGGCCCCTCTCACTCCTGTGTGTGTGAGTACTTGAGCGGCCTCCTCCGCCTCCTCTCTCTATTTCTTCTACCCTTTTTTTCCGCCTGCAGCCACATCTCTTTCGTATGTGACCGCTTTCCGGAGCAGCCGACGCCATTAACTCAGAGGAACAATCCCATCTGTCTTTTCAGTTGTGACCTCCGCTTTCTAAAGAAACAGACAGAGTACAATCGATGCCTCCATGGTTACGAGACAGATTCTGCGGAACACTGATGTCAAATGACAAAATTGATATCAGCGCCAACAAAGGAAGTTTTTCGTTTAGTTTAGAACACAAAAATCTCAGTTTTTTTGTTGTATCAAGTGGGAGTTCTTTTGATGCATACAAGGTGTTTGATATAATGCCTCAACAAGATAATCCATTTGAGTAAGTTAATTTTAGTATCTAAGTTCAAATATCCTTCTTTACTTAACTTAGGAGAAATAAATTTTGTTGTTTAAAACAGTTTTTTCTGAAAATGGATACTTTTTTTCCTTCGAAAAGTTCAAATTTCGAAATCATTGAAGGCATCGAAGACATGACTCGAGGTGTCAGAAAATTCTGTTTTGAACATAATAATAATAATAATTATTATTATTAAATTGTTTTGTTTGTTTAATCATATTTAAACTGGTATATTATGCAAGGAAAGTATATATTATTATACTAATAGTGTTTATTTATTAGGAAGCAGAGGGAGAGGTAGCAATGCGCTTAGCAGAGAGAGAAGGCTTTCCGAGATTACAAGAAGCTTTATTAGAACACAATAATGAAATTGAAGAAAGGTACATTTTATTTTCATTAGTTTGATTACATAAATTAAAACCAAATATTTTGTCAAATAAATGAGGGATATAAAGGATATTTGGTGGTTTTTGTGTTTTTTCTGGCTGAATATGAAATTATTCGTTTCAGATATAACTGACCTTAAATAATAAATATTTTGATTTTTCGGATAGTTTAATGTTTTAAACAATTAAATTATGATCTTTTATATGGCCACTCGTGAAATTATTATGTTCGTTTATTACCTTATATGATTGATATTTCTAATTGGAAGCGGCTCTTTCAGCAGTGGATGAACTGTTAAATAGACTCCATTAATTTTATCCACAATGTAGAGAGCAAATCGTACTGCAAAAACCTCGAGTCAATAGAAGAAACTTGGAGGCGTAAGATTATATTTTTTACAGGGGTATATCTGCAATTTCGAATTTTTTATAGAACTTAATTTTTTTCAACAGTGAGGTAAGAAGCATCGGGGGCACATAAATTCGGCACAAATTCGATCAGACTCGAGAGGATCTTAAGTTAAAAGATACAAGAAATTAAAGGTTTTATTCATTTGACCCCTTCATTTTGTTTAAGCCGAAATTGCAGGTAAACTCGACTTTTGATTTAAGCCCTTTGAATTTTTGTAATTGCAAATTTGCAATCTAATGCTATGTTCATTTTTTCCAGGTTGAAAATGGCAAGCGACAAATTCAGGTAATTTCAAAAATATTTTTGATGAACATTCCAAAATTTGCATTGCTTTTATAAATTTGAGAAAATCCAGGGGTTTTTTGAAAATGTACCACTATATTATTATCATTATAATTAATAGTTTTGCAGTGAATGCTAAAAATAAAAAAATCGGCAAAGCTCGACATTGAAATTGCGGAACAACAAATGCTGGTACATTTACATTTTGAAGGAAACCCTATTTTGGTAATATGAAATATAATATTGATTGAGGGCTAAGTTGAAAATTTTCTCGGTTTTTAGTAAGACAACGAGCACAAAGAGAGGAAGAATTTGCACATACTCGAAGACTCATTTTGGCACAACAAGTAAAGGTTTCTAAAATAAACCTCCTTTCTGAAATTTCCAAATTTTGAAACCTAAGTCATTTTTTATAATTTCTAATTTTTAGCAAGAGATTGAAGATATAGAGTGTGGAAACTGTCTACATCACCAACAAGTTCACTTTACTTTATGAAAAAAATTCAGATATACCGATTTTTCTAATATAAAAAACCCAAACTTTCTTTAGTATTTATTCCTCTATTTTAATCCTCTTTTGAGTAAAAAAGTTTTTTCAGTAGATATATTTTGTAATAATTAATGGTCTCACAATATTTTTGTATAATTTATTGACAGTAAGAAGCATATGATTTAAGAAATATGGAAAGTTTGCAAAAGAGTGAAGGAATTGATATGACCTACCACAACAATATCGTTATGAAACTCATCGAAACTGGTAAATAAATAAAAAATAAAGGACCATTTTCTGAAAATTGGGATGAATATTTATTTTTTTTTAGCTTTTTTTTTACTATTATTTTAAAGTTTAATCAACATGGGTTTTATTTATTTGTGAAGTTTACTACATTTTAGGTTCGTTGCGCGTTGGACTCGTAATAAATGTTTACCAAAATGCAATTATTACAAGTTAGTATGGTGTCAAATAGGTAAATTGTTTATGAAGTTACTAATTTTTTTAGCGAAATTATGACGAAATGCAAGTATACCTATTTTTTATTCTCAATTCTAATCAACTAAATATTTTTTTTTAATGTAATGTAGAAAAATAATAGTTTGAAACTTGTCTATGGATTGTTTTGCCATACTTTTTTTTCACCTGCTCCAAGTACTTTTCTTTTACTTTACTAATTTTTTTTTATTTCTATCACATCATGTCATTAATGTACAAAGACTTATCAATTATTACCATATCGACTTTATTTATATATTTCTTATTTTCTATCACATTAACTTTTTTAAACTATTTTTTCATCTTCCTTGCTATTTCATAAATAAAACTAGAAAAATAACATCATCAATTCTCATCTTTTCTTATTCATAGAAAATCAATATGTATATATATTGCCTCTTACTTTTATGTATTTATAATCTATTTTTGTTTTGTATATACTTTAGATTATGACTTCAGATTATAATGTAGAGTTCATTAAGTGTAAGTACTCATCGTGAATTTAAGATTACAACATATAATTTTGTGTGATTGTTTTCATTGTATTATGTTACCATGATAATTAGTAACTTATTAATTATAATGTTGGTTATTTAAATGACGAGAAAATTAGTTTTAGTTCATTTCCAAATATAATGGGTATATAATGGATAAGATTACTTCTCATTGTACTTACAATGTTTTCAACTAAAATATTTATTTTATCATAAACACCAAATCGAATAGTCCGCAGCGAAGCGCGGGAATTTTCCTAGTATTTCTTAATCCGTCATAGCAGATAGCAAAATTGCCACGATCATGTCATGTGGTTAATCTTAGTATTTTCCACGAATAAAAAAACCAATCCAACGGCTCACAAAGTGTTTGCACAAGATCTTGTCCGATGACCTCCGGACAAGCTCTGCTCCCGTCATATCAGTTGTTTTCTTAATGATGCCAAACACTTTTGAATTTCTCTGATATTCCATATACACATATTCGATGAGATAATTAATTATTAACTAGTAAAGATTTGGAATTTGGGTCTCTTATTGTATTGTATAATTGCAATTCACTTTCAGTTTCTACTACTAAATATAAGTATTTATCGTGCAATTGTCATGAACAAAAATGGAATTATCATGATAACATACATATTTCATGATACAAAAAAGTCATTTAGGACTCCTCCAACCTCTAATTGCTACATGATATTATTTCTTATGAACTTGTATTACCCAATTAACATTTTTTAATATGCTTCTGAATTCAGAAAGTAATTTTATTATGGAAAATTTTACTATCCTCTTCATTTTTCCCCAACATCCTTTATTACTGATTAATGATTAATGATACAAGTAATTAACAAAAATACATCTCATTAACAATTAATTGATATACAATTAAGATATATATGTATTAATAATTCTTAGTCAATATCAATTAACTGTTAATAGAATGTATTTTTATTAATTACTTGAGTTATTATTCATTAATCAGTAATATAGAGAATGTTGGAGGAAAATGAGAGAACATAAGTAAATAGCCTTTTTTTATTGTAGTATGTAACTGTAAGATATAAGCCCGTTATGCACCTATTACAAATAATAGGTCATATTCAAAAGGCGCATCAAAAAGTCGCGTTCCACTTTTTCGACATTTTACCCATTACACACACCTGTTACTAGTTTATCCTAATTTTTTCAATTTCCCTTTCTCGGATTCGATCTCATGTCCGTAACAGGGCAGACCTATACTCCAAAAAAATGTGCTTTCCCGTCAAACAAAAAATCTAATAATAACCTTACATCCAACACAAAATCATACAAAATCCCCAAATTATAAGATTCTGATATTTGAATTCTGAACATTTGGTTGCCGTATCGAACAAGATCACTTGTTACCAGTACATACATACCGAATAAATAATATCAAATTACTGAAATTTTTCATATAAATTTAGATAACAAATTAGATTTTATAAATAAAATCCCCAAATTATATGATTTTGATATTTGAATCCGGTCAAGTTTTCAAATATTAAATTCCTTAAAATAAACCATTGAGTTATGTTATAATCAATTAATCAGAGATATCACTTCGATTATTTTCTTGAAATTCCTTCAAAAGCTTCGTTATATCTCCTTGCTTGCCTTTCCTACGAAAGATCACATAGAAATATTTTACATTTATTCTTAATTTTCTCCTATTTCATTGTCGTCACAATGTAACTTGAAAAAGAAGATTAGACATCCTCTTATTTTATTTTATTTATATTTTGTTTTTCAAAAAAGAGAATGCATTTCGTGAATGTATGCACTCCACGTCATCAATAAAATAACCTCACGTGACAATTGATTTTTTTTTCAATTTTTGTCTGAATAAATTTGAAGGTAAAAATAAAATATATAGTGATTTCAGTGTTAAAAAAATGTTAATAAATTTTTTTTTTCAATTGAAAAATTAGATACTTGTATTAAAAAAATGTTAATAAGTTTTTAGATAAGTTTATCCAGTATATTAAATATTTAGTTCTATAATAGATCCATTTTCTTGTGATAAACTTATTTTCAAAAAAAATTTAAAGATATTTTAAATATTTATCAATTAATTATACAATTTTTTTTATTTTGCATAGTATTAAATAATAAATATACATTTGAATCTTACAAATTTTTTTTATTAATTGGTAAATATTCAAAATATATTTTTAAAATTGGGTTCATCATAAAAAAATAAGTCTATTATAGCATTTCCCTAAATATTTATGTGCTTATTGTGAAACTTTTATGAACAGTAACACATTTATATCATACAACAAAAATATTTATTTATGCAAATTTCTCCTCGGATAGATATGCGAAGATCACACCTTACCTAAAACATCACTTTACGTTCAAAAAAATAACGAATAGGTGCCTAATTAAATAATGTTCGTGCATTTGCCAACTGCTAGACGGGCGTTCATGATAGATGAATTTGTGGTGATATATTTGGATGTCCCGATTCTAGTGGCGACACGATTGAGAAAGTGAGTTTTTTTAATTTGTAGGGTTTTCAAACTCGAATTGTCAGCGTGTTCTCGTACTAACTATTACTAATGATAAATTTATCTTAGATTTTTTTTATATAGTGATTTCAGTGAAGTAAGGTTTTAATTTATCTGAGGGGTCATTGTTTGGATTAAATCCATTAAGTTATTTGTTTGAATGTATCATCGTATACATACATTAATCCAACTCAATCTATACGTCAACATGTCAATGATGTCATATATGATATAGGTAGTTTCCTTAATTATGTGAAACGTTTTGAATTTCTCTGATATCTGATATACACATATTTGATGAAAATCACTCATTAATTATTAACTTTAACTTCTAAATTTTTTAGCATTTGAATCCCTCGTTGTATTGTATAATCGCAATTCACTTGAATCACTTCTAATGAGTTTCTAATAAATATAAGTATCTCATCATGCAATTGTCGCGAACAAAATGGTATCAGAACAAAATGATAACATACATATTTCATGATACAAAAAGTCATTTATATCACAAAAAAAGTAACTGTAGGATATGAGCCCATTCATTACATCATTATATCAGAACGCACATCTCGTCGTCTACTCCAATAGTTCCCACACAGAAACCTCTACTACTATATGCAAAAAAAAATAAAAATAAAACCTCTACTACAAATAATTCACATTCAAAAGGCGCATCAGAAAGACGCGGTCCATTTCTTTCTTTTTTTTGACATTTTGCCCGTAGCCATTACGCGCCTATTACTAGTTTAAGATTCGATCTCAGGTCCATAACAGGACAGACCTGTATTCCAAAAGAATGTACTTTCCCTTCAAATAAAAAATTTAATAAAAATCTTACATCCAACACATCATATAAAATCCTCAAATTATATCATTTTGATATTTGAATTTTAAACATTTGTTTGCCGTATCAAATAAGATCACTTGTTATCTGCATACACATACCGAATAAATGACATCAAATTACTGAAATTTTTCATATAAAAAAATTGCCAAATTATTTCTACAGTACTTGGAATTAAGAGGAAGAAATTAATTTCATGGAAAGAATGAGATAACAATCTAGATTTTTTTAATTGATAATTAATTCTATCGAAATTTATTTTCAGAATAAAACTGTATTATAGTTCATAAACATATTTCAAATGATGTCAATTTATTAAATATTAAATTCCTTAAAACAGACCATTCAGTTATGTTATTAATCATTAATCAGAGATATCACTTCAATTATTTTCTTGAAATTCCTTCAAGAGATTCGTTATATCTCCTTGCTTTCTTTACGTAGGAAAGTCATATAATATTTTTTTACATTTAATCCCAATTTTCTCTTCTATCCTTGCCAGTCACTTGAGAAAACTAGACAGTTTTTTTTGCCTTTAAAATAAGATTGTGCACTTCGTGAATGTGCACTTTCATATGCACACCATTAATAAAAGAAAGATCCGTGACAATTATTTTTTTTTAATCAAATTATATGTACTTCAATGCATTCCAAAACACACGCAGTCTCTCATTCATGTTTAATATCTTATTTAGATGTATGATACATATTTATGTGTTATTCGTTTGTTATATATATTATACCTTTTAAATTTATGATATATTTTTTATAAGGCCCTTTTTTTTTTATAAATATGACAAATATTATATTATTTTACATTATGATATATTTTTGTTTGTTATATATTTTTACACGTATCATATACATTATATATATATTATATGTGTTTTTAAAATACAAATACATGTGATATCTTATGTGATATTTTTTTATATGCATGCTACATTTTTATGTATGTGCGATACATCTTCTAACGTAAAGTTTCTTTTACACGAAAGAACCAGATTTATACATTTTGTATAATAATTTATAATATTATGTGGTGTGCATGTAAAGTGCACAAATACAGTCAAAATTAGACAAATAATTGTTAAATTGAAAATAAAATCAAAATGTCACATGTCGTGTTAATATTGATGACGTACATAAGAAATTCACTCATAAATATATTAGTCGATCTTTTTGCCTTTTACTTACTTAACAAATCAAAATGAATACTCATAAATTTATGTGGAGTTGTATGATCTTTTTGCCTTTTACTTACTTAACAAATCAAAATGAATACTCATAAATTTATGTGGAGTTGTATGATCTTTTGGCCTTTTACTTACTTAACAAATCAAAATGAATACTCATAAATTTATGTGGAGTTGTATGATCTTTTGGCATTTTACTTACTTAACAAATCAAAATGAATACTCATAAATTTATGTGGAGTGGTATGATCTTTGTTCAAATTTATGTGGAGTGGCATTTTACTTACTTAACAAATCAAAATGAACAGTAAAAACGACGTGGCTGAATGCTGGGGCAAAATTTTGTTCAACTTTAGAACTAAGTATAGATGACATTATGAACTTATAATATAATAATATTTTTACATATGTTCCTTTAGCCCATCAGAGGCCCATATACGAAAAATCTCGGGAGGAAAACCCGGTCCACCACCGTTGCCCTAATCTCCTTCCTATATAAACTCCAATCTCTTTATTCGCCGCACTGTATACACTATACAGATCTTCTCTCACGGTAATCATCATTTGTTTTTTATTAGTTCGTATGATTTGATCTGAGTTTTTGGTTTTTTTTTATATATCTAAGCACTCGATTGACTGTTGTATTGGATTTGGTTGTTTTTATGCCATGGATCTGAGTTTTGTTCGAGTTGCGAGATAAAATTCTGTGTTGGGACCTCTGGACATGCGGATTTCCTTTGAATTCTCGCATTTTCTCGTAGATCCTACATTTGTTGTTAATAATTTTGAAGTGAATGTATTTTTTTGGATTTTGAGAATCAGATCTACATTTTTTCGTTTATATTCTTTTAAAGGCGATTATTTCGAAGATTCAATTTCGATACATTTTGTTATTTTCTGAATGTAATGAATAATTCCGAGCTCAATGATGATTTATCTTGCTTTAACCACACCGAATTCGCGATCCAAGGATTTGGATTTCCTCCATCGATGTTTCTCTAGCTGTTGTTGCTTGCTGATGCCTCGTGATCTCTCTTTCTCCTTCTTTAAAGAGTGAAATATCTTATTTTAGGGAGAGATTGGGAGAGAAGGGATTGGTTAGCTTGAATAGCTACTGATTTATTATGAGGTTTTTTTCATTTCTTTGGGAATATGTGGAAAACACTGGCCTTTATCTGAGAGCTTGGATTTTATATATATTTCTATCTTTTTTGATTTTGTTGTAGATTTGTGGTTTTAAGTTCAAACTTAGTTTTCATTCAAAATTTTGCCTGAAACTCAATTTCTTAAATTTGCAGTAATAAAATTTTATAAATTTAGCATTCTGGATTCTGGACCTTACAAATTGTAGTATTTATTCAATGGAAGTGAAGTTTTCCTAGGTGAGAAACATTATAGTTGTTGAAATTGGGAAATTCGTTTCCATATTTTTCTGATTAAACTGGCTATTTCAAATACAGTATCTTCAGAAAGAGAAATTTGTGATTAAATTTTTTCCCGATGAGATTGTTTATAACGAACTTTAATAGTTCTTAAACACTGGTATTGAATTTGCAGCATACAAAACTTCCAAGAGATTATCAGCACAAATGAACACACATCAAATAATTAACTCAGTTTGTATAAACCAGAACTTCATAAAATCAATATTAAATAAACTCGTGCCTTCTTGGGTTGGATTTTTTTTTATTTCGCCTTCTCCTTGCAAGGATATTTTAAACAAAAAATTGTATGTTGAAGGGGAATTCCTCGAAAACGTGTTTATTTTTGGATTCATCAAAAATCCCATTTTAGATTATTTGAACAATCTCCGATAAATTAAGTTTTTTTCTTCCAACATCTACGAATTTTTTTTTTGTCGAAACAAAAATACTTTTTTTTATAAATTTTTTTATTCAATGTAAACTAATAATTACAGTTGCACATTTGCAAAATTTAAATGTACGAATTGTAATTTATCGAAGTAAAAACTGTACGACCAGTTCGAAAGAAAAGAAGAAAGGATACGAAATTAGGTGCACAAAAAAAAATCTTGAAATTAATTTGATCTTTCTTATGGCCATGTGTTGAACTGCCGAACTCCACGACAGCTAATCTATAAATACCTGATTAATCGTTAAATTACTCGAGAAATCGTTCAGGTAAATATCTTGAAATTAATTTTTTCGTCTGCTCTTTTTACGGGCTTCTAGTGCCATTAATATCAAACATTGTAAAAACAGTGTTTAATGGGATTAATAATGACAAAAATTAAATTTTCTAAATGTCGGTAAGATGAAATGAATAAACTAGGGATATTCCCTGTTATTTTTTCAGAAAGAAGAAAATGAATTAATATCGTGGCAGTATTTAAATTCGAAACACGAAGATGGGAACCCAAACTGCTGCAAAAGAACTAAATAGCACATGGGGGAGCAAGTACATTTGCATGCATGTATGATTTTTTTACCCGTAACCTTGTCAAAAATTCAATTTGTAAGAATAGTTAGAATTTTTTTTAATTTGAAAATCTAGCATTTTCGTCAGGGAAGCTCACGAAAGAGTTTATGATTTAATCACTTTCGTCGTCTGTGAGTCTCGCAAAAGTAGGTATGTGTTGCTGTCAGTGCTTCTTTGAGTCTCGAGGATTTCGTATTAACTACACGCGTTTATGGAATTTACTCTTTTTCACCGGGCCCTCTTTCTTCTTCATCTTTTCTCTCTTTTTCCAATATTTTTCTTTTTTTTTTTTTTCCTTTTTTTGTCTGTATTTTTTCTTTTCCATCGGGCATTTTTGAACTTCTACTCTCGAAATATGGATCAAAACATGAACATCGGTGTATTCACCAAAAAATGAATTATTATATTCCATGCATTATATGACAATTTTTTTCATGCATTACATAATAGGATCTATATTATTTAATTTTCTTGTTTTTAAATTAAACAACGTTTACCTATGTATTTTTTCGCAAAATGGACACTTGGAATTCACAAAATAGAACTTAAAGTCCCCGGTGGTGAAAAATGGGAAGTAGGAGGCATGCAAATGGATCACAAATTTGTGCTTACTGAAGGATGGATAAAATTTGTCATTAGCAATGACATAAAATTAAACAACATTCTAGTCTTTTAATTATGTTGGTTATTTAATTTTTGATGTTGCGATTGTAGACGTCATGTCATTTTATGCATGATGTTATGTAGGTGAATTTTGATTTTTCTATGTAGATTATAATTTTATCAAATTAAGTATGTATGAAAAATTCGTTTGATATGTAAAAGATAAAATACACTTGAACACAACGAACGTAAATATAAACTACGACATAATTAAATTCGACATGAAAAAAATACAACATCAAACTAACACCAAACAAACACCAACTACTACAATTTTTAAAAACACAACAAAATAATTAAACAAAACACAAACAAGCACTAAGAAGATGAAATAACACATAAACAAATACATACTGCATTACTAACTCTTTGGATAATAAATATATATTTTGACTTCCTTCTTGAAATAGTTGACATATCTTTTCGTTGGCTTCCTAAAAACGTCCAGATATATACGTCATGATCTGTACGGTAGTTTGATATATATCCATTATCGAATCATATGCATTAACGCATCACGCGTCGTATGCACATGCATAATCTTCATTTCTCGCTTAACTCCTTGAAATCATAGATCAATATACATATCTTTCAAAGTACACTCACCACACATGAAATCGTACATTTCTTTAACAATTTTTTTCCAACATATCTTACAATAAGCATATGATTGGATGATTTTCTCTATATTTGTGTACGCATCTATCTCCCACTTGTAACGTTTCTATAGAAACGAAATATACCGAAAAAGTAAAAAACTTAATAATACAAAAACATAAACTTAGAATATAATGTTGTTCAAACTTACACGAAATTCATCGAAAACTCTGACTTGTGCTTTCGGGCACCAGTCATCCCAATCAAGCCACCGTTCATTGTTTTGTGCTAACAGAATAAACATTTCGTGATATATGTATACCGATTTTACACGTCTTTATCCCAAATATCCGATGTCATATAAATGACACTCAATCACGGGTCGGTCTTTGTGATGGACTGGAGAAGACATGATACGAGTTTTTATCAAAATATGTCTCTTTGAACTCAATATCCCACCACTCTTTTGGAGGAGAAGAAGATGAAATTATTAATGTATAAATATGTAAACTAGTAACACCGGGAATGATATGGAGAAGAAGATGTAAATGTGCACATATTAACAGAACTGAAAAAGATAAAAAAGAATATATTTGTTCCTGCAAAAACATGTCATTGATAAGACATGACACTGTCATAAAAAATAAAACATAATCAATACTTTCTTGCAAAATCATGTCATTGATAAGACATGACAATGTAAAAAAAAAAAAACATAATCAAGACTTTCATGCAAAAGCATGCCATTTAAATTTTTTTATTTTTTGTTGAATTTTAGTGAGTTTTTGATGCGTAAGAGAAAATTCTTGGATTGAGAAAAAAAAGAGGGTTGACCAAAGAGAGGAGTAACACAACATTAAATGTCAAGAGGGTTAATGTGGGTACAATGGGGAATGTCAAATCCTGGATTTGGTGTCTTTCACTAAGTGATCTGGCAAAAGTTCATAAATCCAAGATTTGTCATTCCTCAACGTACCAACTCACTTTAACTCATTCCTTAAAATTCCAAATACATCTCTAACCACTTTCGTTAGGCAGCTTGACCAAAGATTAATCTTTTTCGCCAGGTTCTCTGACGAAAGAGGTAGGTTTATAAATTGGACAAATTCGTAGCTACTCGTATAAATTGAAATTTTGATAAGACAATACGTGTCAAAAAAAGAAAAATCTGCATATATATATTCATCCGGTTCCTTTTTAGGGATATGCTCATGTTATCTTTTAAAGATTTTTTTTTGCAAATTTACCTCTTTTTAATATAATTTTGTTGTCAAAATTCCTCTTCCTAGCTTTTTTATAACATGGCTATTCTGCCTTAGTATTATTTGAGGAGGGTTAGTTTATAAAATTTGCCCATTGTTTTGATGTTCAGGTTATCAGTTATTTATCATTCATCTGAACGATTACTTTTGAGTGATCGTAATTAACTTAATACAAGAAGAGGATCTAGCAATATTTTAACAATATTTTGCGATAAAGTCATAGTTTTATTCAGTACACATTTATACCGATTAAAATGTGGAATATATACGTATAAATTTAGTTATGTTCTATCGTAAATTTTCAAAAGTCGATGAGTTCATAACCTATTTAGTTCAGTGTGAGACACATAAAATCATATTTTGTGAGAGATTGTTGGTTCAATTCCCAATGACATCAATGGATGAATTAGGGATGTCAATGGAACGGGGTGGGGCGGGACTGGGGCAAGTCCTCTCCATACCCATCCCGCATTTTGCGAGGATTCCCCGTCCCGCACCCCGTTTAATTCACGGACAAATTTTATGTCTCATTCCCGTCCCGCGAGGATCCCCGTCCCCGTGGGGATCCCCATGACCTGTCAAATTATCATTAAAAAAAATCTAAAATTTATATTATTAATACTTAAAAATAATAACTTAAATTCAAAATATAATATAGCTTACAATTATAAAACACATAAAAAATAACAACCAAATATCATTTTAAATCATTCAAAATATCATGCAAATGAATACAATTACTACTAAAATCTTAGAAAATAAAAAATGATAAATAAAAAAAAATTTCCAAATAGAAAAGTTATAATTCATAATTTTTGTAATGAGCAAGTTAAGATTTATAATTTTTTAAGATGACAACTTATAATTTAGAAATACCTTTGGGTATATTTATTATTTTATATTCAAGCTCAACAGGTCATGGGGACGGAGATAATCCTGGGACATGGGGCAAGATAACCCGTGGGACGGGGCTACCTATTTCCGTATCCATCCCATCCCCGTATCCGGAACAAATTCCTCACCCCATCCCCACCCCGCGAGACAATTAATCGGGGATTCCCCGTCCCATTCGGGTTGGGTCCCCACGGGGTCGAGGCTTCCCCATCCCATTGACATTCCTAGGATGAATGACATATGAGCATTTTTATTTATTTATTATTAAAAAAATTATAAATTCCCTGCAAATTTAAATACATATTCATATACCCTTGCCATCATAGATGAAATTATCCACCTTGTAAAACAACAATGTCCATATAAAAGTCGAGTGTTTTTCTTGGCTCATGTTCCAAACTCTTCATTTGCGACAATCTTCTCGAAGACATGTTGGCACCATCAACTACAATTAGGATTGGATATTCTGTCGATTCGTTCATACCGAATCGAATAAGGTCGAATCGATTCAAACCAAACCGAATTATATTTAACTGAATCGAACCGAACAAAATTTGAATCGATTTAAAATCGAACCGAATAAATCAAATTCTTATTCGATTTATTCGGTTGAAACGTATAAAAAACTTCGTAACGTTAAGATTTAAATTTAAATTAACAATATATATATAAAATATAATTATATTATTTATAATATTATAATATGAAATTTTAATATTTTTAATTAACGTAATAAAAAGACGTGAAAATAATAGTAGTTCGGTCGATTCAGTTTAATCGATTTTGAAAACATCAAAATCGAACCGAACCGAATAGACCGAACAAGATCAATTTCTGAATCGAATCGAACAAAATCAATTTATGAACCGAACCGAACAAACCGAATCGATTAAGTCAAATTTGACTATCTCAATTCGGTTTTAAGATAAATCAAACTATTTGTCCACCTGATCACAATGTATATTATGTACACAAGTCCTCACATCGACCGATCATCATTTTCTTCTCATCGGATTTATGGATAAATCTTGCAAGAGTACTATAAACACATTTATTTTTCATGATAAATCAAAGTAGTATAGAATAACATTTGCTTCGACCGACCTATGGATAGCTAGATTCACTTGGAAAGTTAAAATTGTTAATGATAAAACAGTTTTCTAACATTCTAACCGACAAATTTATCTTCTTGTACATTGTAATTTGTGAGTTCCAAAAAAGTATAAAAATATGTCGCATCCTCATGGCATGTCTCGTTCTTGCAAAAAGAAATCGATCTAATTGGCTAGTAATTAAATCAAGGAAAATGTTGGACATACCGTCATCTCTTTTCCCATACCCTTGATGAGGTGGATATGGTTTAACAACTTAAAAATTAACACTTTAATTCATGATTTAACATCTTAATTTATGATTTAATTATCTCAATTTATGATTGAACATATAATTAAGATGTTAAATCATATTTTTGTGTGTTAATTTTGAAGGTGTTAAATCATATTCTAATCATCAAGAATGTGAGATGAGAGTACCGGAGATGTACATCACTACTCTTAAATCAAATGCACTTGTCTTAACATGCCATCATGTCTAGATACTTGTGAGATGTGAGATGAGAGCCAATTTAAAATCCAACAAATAGTAATGCCCTCACATGCATTGTTAAATTTACATCCCCTCAATTCTTCGAAACTGGAGTTCTCCCTTCCAAGTTTCAAGGATCATCCATTTGAAGAAGAAAATTGAGTGGAGATGAAATTCAAGCAACCAATGAGAAGCAGATACACACACAGGCCTAGAACTGTGACCCATGAGGCCATGAGCCATGATACTCAATCCAATCCTTTTATCAGAGGAACAAAACAAACATGCTCAGAGACCCCTGTCTCTCTATTTAAACAGGAACAATTCAATTATGTCCTTGTAAAATCTAAAATGGGTATTCAAGCATATATCCTTTGGTTATCACATGTGTTCAAAATTTTGTAACTTTACAAGGGTACATATGCTAGAATCCAAACAAAGTAAGCTTTGCCTACATAAAGCTCGCCTCACTCAAACTTTTGAATCAATCCATTCATGGCTTCTTCTTCTTCTTTCTCTCGTTTTCTATGGATCTGTCTTGTTGCTTTGGCCATTGTTGGCACAAATGGAGCTCCACCAAGAAAGCCCATTGATGTACCGTTCCAAAAGAACTATGTACCGACCTGGGCCTATGACCACATCAAGTATTTCAATGGAGGCGACGAGATTAGCCTCGTACTTGACAAATCCACTGGTACCAACAAAAATATAAATGTCAATGTTTAGTTACTATAATAGAGATCAAATGTACTTAATATTCCATTCCTACTTTCTGGGCAAACTAAGTTCTTTTTTTTTTTTATGAGAAAAAGGGCAAACTAAAAATACATTTTGGTTTTAAGTATTTTGAGCTATACATTTGTACCAGAACTATACTTGACAAGTCCTTTTTGGGTCAATTATAGGGTTTTGAAAAAATAGTTGGTGAATGTAGATAGTATGTAACCCCACAAAATCCACTAATCTGGCTTAGATAATGAATGGATCATGGGGCCACCGATTTAAGCCATTTTAAAAGGGGAAAAAAATGTAAAATTTACCTCTAATTCCTGACTCTGATCCAATTTGTCAACTTGGACCATTTTTTAATATTTTTTGGGGCTAAATGCTATTATAATTTCTTTATTTCTTATTACATTTTGTTGTTCTGTTTGTTTAGGAACTGGATTTCAGTCAAAAGGGTCGTATTTATTCGGGCATTTCAGTATGCAAATCAAAATGGTACCAGGAGACTCTGCCGGTACCGTCACTGCCTTTTACGTGAGTTTACAATCTATCCATTCCAATACAATTTATCGTATTTTAATTTCAGTAAATTTCAAGGCTACATACTAAAAAATAACTGCTTTTATGAGGGTATTCATCTAAATAACACCATTTATTTTTCTTTTTCTTTAATTGTAGTTATCGTCGCAAAACTCAGAGCATGACGAGATCGATTTCGAGTTCTTGGGGAACCGAAGTGGGCAACCATACATTGTGCAAACAAACGTGTTCACAGGTGGCAAGGGCGATAGAGAACAAAGAATCTATCTCTGGTTCGATCCCACAAAGGACTACCATTCCTACTCGGTTCTTTGGAACATGTACCAAATTGTGTACGTATATTGCCATTAATATTATCCTTCTTATACTATTTTTTCTTTTAATTTAGTAAAAAAATAAAAGCTTGAAATTGAAGTATACTAATATACAATTTATTGTAATGAAAAATCAGGTTTTTTGTGGATAGCGTACCGATACGAATATTCAAGAACAGCAAGGACTTGGGGGTGAAATTCCCGTTCAACCAACCAATGAAAATGTACTCGAGCCTGTGGAATGCTGATGACTGGGCGACACGTGGCGGTTTGGAGAAGACCGATTGGTCCAAGGCTCCTTTTGTCGCCTCTTATCGTGGTTTCCACATTGATGGGTGCGAATCCTCCGTCGAGGCCAAGTTTTGCGCCAGCCAGGTAAATAAATTGCATATCACACCCTTTATTTATTTTATTTACGAGTAGCACTAAAATACCAAATTGCCCTTATATTATAGGGAATGAGATGGTGGGACCAGAAGGATTTCCAAGATCTTGACAGCTGGCAGTATCGAAGGCTCGAATGGGTACGCAAAAAGTACACCATATACAATTACTGCGACGATCCGAAACGATACCCTGTTAAGTCTCCTGAATGCCAACGTGACCGCGACATATGAAATTAATGAAATGTCTTGTTATGATTTGTTCAATTTATAGTTATTAGTTCGGGGCTTCTCTCAGGCCCGTCTATGTATCTAGGTTATTAGTTATGCTGAGATTTGCCGGTTTTATCATTTATGATGTATTTTGGAACCTATTAAATGGAATTGATTTATTCATGCAGCCACTATTTTATTTTCATGCTAATAATATTCGTATCCGAATAAAAATATTTGTATCCGAATGGATACTAGATATTAATATTTTTTTGTATTCACATCTCTTTTAATTTTTCAGATAAATAACTCACATCCATATGACATATGAGTTATTTATCCGCATTTGTTTTATTTTCTTTCGAAAAAATAACTCACATATTGCTTCTCAATTCAAGCTTTTTTTCATGAATTTGTTTTAGTATCAATATTTAGTTTCTATATATATTTTTAAGGAAATTTTTCATATATAACCATGTATAATAAGTTAATGAACGAAATAACTAAGTTTTGAAAAATATTCTTAATATGTCTTGCGCAGAATCAAACCCCGCCTGGCGCGGAATGAAACCTCGCTTTTGCTTATTTCGTTAGTTAGTGAAAATAAGAAGTAATTAAGAAAGTTAAAAAAGACGCAGAATGAAAGGTCGCCTGGCGCATAATGAAAGCTCGCCAGGCGACATTTGAAAGCCCGCCAAAATTCTGTGTATTTTTGATGTTATTTTTGTGATAATTTGTTTGATTTATATTATTGTTATGATGTTAAGTTAATTAAAATAATTGATTGATAATATGTTATGTTAAATTTAGTTATGTTGAATATAATTTTGTTGATATATTTATGATGTTAATTAAATGGACTAATTGAATTAATTTGTAATGATAAAGAATGAATAATTTTTTGTAATGGACACAAAAAATAATGAATTGATTGAATATTATAGGTGTTAGAATTCATTGAATAGATATAGAAGAGAATCAATTATTTTTCTGAAAAACAAAGTTTGACAAAATCGTACACTGTCACAAGAAACAAAAAATTTAATTAAAAGTTACAGAATTCCTGAAATTAGGCCTATGGTTCAGGCTTTATGGTACATATGGTACATATAATAATTAAGTAAATTTTTTAGTTCTATTAAAAGAGTTGCAAACTTGTTCATTTTCTTCATATTCTTATTCTTGTTCATCTTCCTCTTGTTGTAGTTATTTATTTTCATTTCATCTTATTTCTGTCATTTCGTGGGATCTAACCGTTACAATCTCGAAGACATTACAAATCGATATTTGTTTCGTGATAACATGGCTAGAATTCGATATGAGCTTTTTTTCAAAGGTCGTGATGTCATTTCCTGCTTTCATTTTACTCCGCCGGAGGAACCAAATTCACACATTAATTTTATCACTTCGGAATTACAATCATATCTTAATCATTGGAACCTGAATGACATCATACATGTCGATGATCCCTACTACGAACCCGTAGTACGTTTGTTTTATGCCAACGGGACGTTGGATGATGATGGAAATTTTAGCTCTTATATATTTGGAAAGGGAATCGTGGTGTCACAAGATTTGTTAGAGGATTTGTTCATTTTGGTAGATTTAGGAGAGGAGGAATATGCCGGTGTGAGTTCCATTCGTAGCTCTAGTATGCACTTACGAGAAGAAGGAAAAATAATGAGGCATGCAACTAGGGACGGAGAGTTTGTGACTCCCAATTTTTTTTACCCAAGTATTCATGCCATGTTCGACATAATTCACCGCGTTGTTGTTCCACAAGAAATGTACGTAATAAATCTTTTGAATGCTCACTTACTACGTCATGTATGGCATTTAGACAGACGAATCAACATCCCGTATATCATTAAAACCCACATGAAATCAGTTTTACTGAATTTCTTATCTTTGCCTTATGGAAGTTTAATCACAAGGATATCCATACATTTCATGATAGATTTGCCCATTGTTAATATGTTTTTGCGTCCAATAAGGACCGAGAACATACTCACTTCACAAAGATTGAGGAGGGAATACGGATTGCACCCTCACGTGAATGGTTGGTACATTCGCAATCCGTCCCCATTTTATAATATCCTTCCCCGATTGGATGGAGATGGAAATGAAATAGCTAACACGACGGCTCTAAATTTTGTATCCCCCCGTAATGGTTAGGGATTAGGACGTAATGTCTAGAGTTTGTGAAATTTATCGGTTTTAATGTGGGTTTGAAATCTAATTTATTAGAGTTCATGTATCTTTTTTATTGTTGTAGTTTGGAGTCATTTAAATTGTTGTATTTGATGAGTTCATCTATCTTTTTCTTAAAGGTCTTGAAATGACCTTACATTGCACAGTACCGTATGCTTTATTAAAATTAGTACAAAATGCCAGGAAATTAAACTACATGAAAGACCTTAGAGTGTAGAATTATTTTATGATTTTTTTTGGTAACGTCATTATTTTCTTCTATAAAAAGGTGTCACTATAGAATTATGAATATCTCATTTACTTCTTCTTCCTCTTCTTCTTCTTCTTCTTCTTCTTCTTCTTCTTCTTCTTCTTGTTCTTTTTTTTTTCCTTCCATGACTTCTAAATATATGACCTACGACATGACAAATCATTATTTGTTTCGTAATGCGATAGCCGAAAATAGATACCAGACCTTTCCTCGATCGTCCGATGCTAGATTGTTTTCATTTCTTTCCACCCGGTCCTCCAATCCCCCACACCAATTTTATCAACGCGGAATTGGAACAATGTTTATTTCATTGGAATCTTAATCTCCTAGTAAATTTCAATCATGTATATTATGATACCGTTGTGCGGTTATTCTATGCCAATGGTTACATATATGGTCGTGGAAATTATAAGTCGTACCTATTTGGGAAAGAAATTATTGTTTTTGAAAGTCTTCTACGTGATTTATTTCATTTAGGGAATTTTGGATTAGAGGAATATGTACGTGTGGGTGTGGGTGCGGGTGTGCGGGATTTCATTATAAGGCCCCTTTATTTTGTATGAATGGAAGAGCAAGCAAAGGTTTTAAAACATGTCACGAAAAATTTTGAATTCATGCATCCCAATTTGTTTTACCCTAGTCTTAGGACTTTGTTTGATATTATTGACCGCATCGTAGTTCCACAAATGTTTAACAAGATTGACCTTATGAATGCTTATTATCTACGACACAATATGACATTTAGATGAAAAAATCAACATCCCGTATGTCATAATCCAACACATGAATAACGTTGAGAGTCACATGTTGTATTTGCCCTATGAAAATATGATCACAAAGATATGCAATCATTTCAGGATAGAAATTCCAATTGAGAAAATGCGTATGCCATTTAAGAGAAGTCAAAACATTCTTAGTGGAAATGGATTGAGAGAGTATGGACTATACCCTCACATGAATGGTTGGTATATTCGAGGTCCTTCCCCATTGTATATCCTTCCTCGTTTGGATGAGAATGACATTGAGATACCGGACACAGAGGCAGTTAATTTCGTATCCCAAAATTTTGCTAAAAGATCGTGAAGTTATTTAGAAGAATTAGTTCGAGTTATTTTGAGAAAATAGTTGTATCCTTCAAATTATGTAATAGTCTAGTTTTTGAACCCTACTTTATGAACCTTATTTTATGAATCGAATATATTGGTTTTAACTTTTGTAGTGTTCAGTCTTATTCTAGAAAAACGAATATATTCCCTTTATTTTTTTCCTTCATTTTTCCTGTCTTTATTACAAAGGAATATATTCGATTTTACTTTTTGCAGTCCTATTAATACATGTTTTATGGCTTGTAATTTTTCATAAACCAAAATCTCATTCGTGGTCATCTTTCTCTTCTTCTTCCTCTTCTTGTTTCAAGATTTATTCATTAATGGCTTCGTCTTCGTTTTCTACTGCTGCCAAAAAAGAATGGTGGGATATTGAGCTGAAAGAGATATTTTTTGATAAACGACATGTCTTATCTCCTCCGATTCCCCGCAAAGATAGACCCGTTATTGAGTGTCATATGTACGACATTCGCTATTTGGGAAAAAAACGCGACGAATCGTTATTCATACATCATGACATGTACATTATGTTAGCCCAAAATAACGAAGGATGGCTTGATTGGGATAAATGGTGCCCCAAAGCACAAGTTAGAGTTATGGATGAATTTCGTGTAAGTTATTTCAAATTTAATTTATAACTTTTAAATATTGTATTATTTTTTTTACGTGTGTTTTTCCTTTAATTACAAACGTTACAAGTGGGAGGTTGAGGTTACAAATCTGGAGGAAATCACCATATTTTGGAAATATTGTCGCATACGTAGGGAAAGAATTGTAAAGGAAATGTACGACTTCATGTGTAAGGAATGTACTTTGTGGGATATGTATATCGATTTATGGTATCAAAAAGGAGTTAAGCCAGAAAGGAAGATTATGCCTGTGCATACAAATCACAACGCGTTAATGCGGATGGTTCAAAAATGGATATATATCAAACCTCCGTACATACCAAGGCAAAAATATTCGGACGTGCATGAGAACCTAGTAAAGAAATATGTCAATTATCAAGAAAAGGAAGTAAAAATATTTTTTTACTATCCAAAGAATTAATAAGATATACCTACTATTTTAGTATGTAGTAGTTGTTTTAAATTTCATGTAGTTTATATCAGTAGTAATGTATTTCTTATTTTCAATTTCATGTAGTTTTTATCAGTAGTAATGTATTTTCTATTTTCAATTTCATGTAGTTTTAAATTTGGTTATTGTAGTAAGTTTTTAAATTTGGTTATTTCTTATTTTCAATTTTCATGTAATTTCAAATTTGAAGAACAAAACAAGATGCAAACACAACATGATCTAACCATCACAACATAATCTAAAAATCAAACCATCACAACATAATCTAACCATCACAACATAATCAAACCATACGAAACATCACAACATAATCTAGTAATAATAAACTAAATAATATACAAACACCACAACATAATCTAACTATCATCTCTCGGTGCATTCTGTGTCGGGTCGAAATACTCATGATGACCACCGTATGGAGCACCACCATATGAACTACCCCCACCACCATATGAAGTACCGGCATCACCATACGAAGTACCCCCACCACCATATGAAGTACCGGCACCACCATACGGACCTCCTGGAGCATATGGATTTTGACTCGATTGAAAGGTCGAGTTCATGAAATTCATAAGTTGTGAAGGCGTGCCATAATTCGGTCACGACGTAGAAACATAGTTCGTGAAGGAGGGTTGAACAAACCCACTCCACAGACTAGTGTCGACCGGTTGTTGTTGAGGTGGAGGATTAACCGTGGGCCCTGTCGGTACGTCATCGTTCTGAGAATTGTTCAAAGATAATGCCTCTAGCAAAACCGACATTCTAGCGGCCATTTGATCCAAGACAATGCGAGATTCACAATTTTGTCCGCAATTTCTAGTTTGTCTAGCACGCCGAATATCAAGTTGTATCTCGTTGACCTATAATGTTGAATGAAAAAGTGTTAAGTTATATAAAGCTTTCATTATGATTAAATTTAATTTGAATGAAATTAATAAATGATGAAATACCATGGATTGCAAAAGTGGACCACTAGGTCGGAAGCTCACATTAGGACGACTAATGTTGTTCGCCATCCACCGTCTCGTTATTCGCCAAAACCATCTCATATAATCCTGAAAACATACATATGCTTAGTTAAATACCGTCAAAATAATGTAATGAAAATTTGTACCTTTCGAGTAAACCCGCCGTTCAATACGGTCTCGTCCTCCTCAACAATATACGTAGTGCGCGCCTCCCAAATGTGGACATAACGTCGGACTTGTGCATTTTTTAATTTCCCACGAGACGCCATATTAGGGTTTGGAGGGATGTGTTGGCGGAAACCGAACGGGATCATGACCCTATCCGGTAGGTGCATCTCCACCGTACTAGTACATATCAACGGGATTTTGGCCATCCAAAGCACGGAACCAACAAAACATTCCGACGGTAAATTCGCCGTCAACTCGTCCGTATAAGGACTTCAAGTAATCTGGAAAAAAAAATTGTAATTAATATATTTATAAGTAAATATTTTTAATTTTTTTCTTACTTGTTCAGCTTGTAGTTTGTCGAACTGATCAGAATAATATAGGACCGCACTTTCTCTATTATTCTCTCTGTAATTGTGGGCACCACCATAATAGTTCATGAGTGGGATCCCAACAATCGATCCCGGCATACTCATGTCAGGCCGTCCAATGGCAAAATGAAACCAAGCCCAAATTTAGGAAAATTTCAAACAAAGAATTTTTTTTAATTTGTACAGATACTTGTATAATAAATTATTTTGTATAAGCAAATGAATGAAAAATTACCTGAACAAGTGAGAACCAACCCGCTGCCGTAGTTTGGCCAATATGGCATGCATCTCTCAAAGACTTGTACAAATGCGCGAGGATGGCGGCACCCCAGGCATAACTCCCACATTTATCAAAATCCTCCAAGAAATATATGTAACCAAGATCGAGTCCTCCTTTTGTGGGATTGGCCAAAGCCATTGAACCCAGGAAATACAAGATATAAGACCTCGTAATTTGGTCCCACGTTTCCTCCGTGGGATCAGTGGATAGTCTATGGAACGTCCTACGCAACCATGACAATGATAGACGGTTATTTGGCGGGCACACCCCAAGCAAACGGGTCATCTCAGCTCCTACATCGTCCTCCCGGCTGCTAGTCCTAAACAAAGGAGCACCGTCCAATACGAAACCAGTCAGTAAAGAAACATCGCGCAGTGTAATGGTGATCTCGCCATCTGGCATATGAAAGTTGTTTGTCTCCGGACGCCACCTATGAATCAATGCTGTCACAAATGTTTGATTCAAATGTACATACGCGGCCCTCGTGGGGAGATAAAATCCGGCTTGTCTGAGTCTAGAATCCATTTCCGGAGTCGTCATTGTCCAGTGGCTCCAATCGCGACCACCCTGATGGATCGCGATCAGAGGCTTTTCAAACTCGTCGGACACATGGTTGATCTGATCCGTTAAAACGGAAGGATCAACGGGTCTGGGGTTATCCATCTGTCCAAAATTTAAAACAAAAATAATTAGTTATTCATAACATAACGTTGAAATGTAATAATACAACATTACCAAAAAAACATAAAATAATGGATTACATGATTCAGTATCTAAATAAACATACAACATACAAAAATAAGGAATTACATAATTGACTACATAATTAATTACCTAACGAATTACATAATTAATTACCTAATGAATTACATAATTGAATGCATAATTAACTACATAATATTGTGTAGTACTAATCGAGATGTTCTTGAGAATTACGAAATGGGACACAATTACGTATTGTGTGACCTCGAATCTTGCAAAAACTGCACGTGTTGGCATTTCGACCCTCAGCATCCATCTCGGTTCGTTCACGCCTTGTTACCGGTCTCCCAGCTTTCCTGATCTTCACCTCACTTGGTGGAAGTAATTTTGGTTCTCGAACATTAGGCCAATAACGACGATCAAGAATCACCGGCAATATTTGCTCGTACGTGCTCATATAAGCCTCGATACGATAGAACGGATCACACATATCATAATGACTCTTGTTTATTTTCCGATAAACCGCTATTACATGAGAGCACGGAAGAAATTCCGATTGCGGTATTCCGCACGAGCATGTACATTTCGTTGCAAACTCTGGCAAACAAACTTCATTTACTAGGGTCTCCGAACGATTAAAATCATACAACGAAATCCCAAATAATATACTGGAGTGTTGAGTCATTTGCATATTTCTACTCTCCGTTTTTCTAGCATGAAGCATTTGTTCACTCTTAAATCCCAAACGGGTTTTGGTTTCCTGGCCTTGTTTACGTCTTGTAAACAATTAGGTATTTAGCCGAGCACATATCTGAGCTACCAACGATCTTATGGGTAAACCTCTAGCACCTTTCAGGACAGCATTAAAACACTCCGAAATGTTAGTGGTCGTAATACCCAACCTACGACCACCATCATGTGATACGGCCCATAAATATTTTTGACCCACGTTACTATCTAGATATTGAATCACTTCTGGTTTCATCAGTCTCATTCGTCCCAACCGTGCTTGCAATCCCTCATTTTTCCTTTGAGTTGCCGCTGTCCAAAATAATTTTCCTAACACCTTATTACCAAATTTTCTAGCAATGTTATGCTGAACATGTCGAATGCAATATCGCAATGCGTGTCCTTGGTCATTCGAAAAAATTTGTTCGATTATCGCTCTATGACCAGACCATCTATCCTTACTATACAAATTGGAATATCTCTTGTAACATAATCTCTAACCCGCACCAAAAACCATTGCCAAGAAGAACTATTCTCATTCTCGACAATTGCAAATGCAACGGAAAATATCCCTTTATTTGCATCCATTCCAGTGGCTCTTAAAAGAGTACCCAAATACGTCCCATGCAAATGGGTACCATCGACACTCAGAACCGGGCAACAATGTTGAAAACCTTTAATTGAGGCCCCCAATGCCCAAAACAACCTTTTGAAATTTAAGTTACCGCGACGACCGTTACCGTAATCAAAATCCACAATAGTACTGGGATATCTCATTTGTAACATCTTCATATACGACGGAAAATCGGCATAAGAATCCTTCCATTTTCCGTAAATTAAGGGAATCGCATCTGACCGTGCTTCCCATGCAATCCTATAACTAATTTCCATACCATATTTCCTAAAAACCAATTCTTTAATATTAATAGGATCAAGAGTTAAATCTTGTCATAAACATGGAAGGATCATAGCACAACTGTGTTGGGCATTCAATTGACGATTGCGAGACGCAACACCAGAATTAACACACGTATTCCCTCCTTTGAATTTAGTAATTTTCCGTGAGATTTCATATTTGGGCACAATTGCACGCAATCTCCACGGACATTCTTCTTTAACACAACATATTTGATATTCACTTTTATTACTTTTCTGTACCCGAAACTCTACATAATTCTTGATCGACCATTCTTTCAACTCGTGTTGCAATCCTTTCTTGGTTGCAAACAATAGTCCGTGCCATGATCTATCGGATGACAACTCATTTATTTGATCATTATCGCCATCTCCATCTTCACATACCATTAAATCAACCCATTCATCATCTTCAAAGATTTCGGGGATATCCTCTGTCATATTCATTCCATTTATCCACTCCCCACCTTGACTAGATGCATTAACCACGTAATCAATATCAATTTCTGGAACACTACTTTCACTACTACCCTATTCTTCCTCCATCTCTTCTTCTTCTTCTTCCTCCATATCTTCCTCTAATTCTACATGACTCTCGTTTGCCACGGGTTCCGAGGGCCCATCAAATTGTTCATATGACCCGGGATGACCAGAATAATATCCAGAATCAGAAGAATCACCGGGATAATTATAACCAAAAACATCATCATTCTGATAAGGATTATATTTAGCTCTTTTTTCAACAAACAATTGGTTATAACCTCTGGTAATATTTGATATCATCATGCTTAAACTTGAATCACCATTAATTTCAACAATATCCCAAACCCCAGATTGAAATGGTCAATTCGTTTTCAATATTATATCATACATCTCTGTATTTATTCCAGTGCAATTACGAACCAAATTTACCAAATTCGTAAAACTACTTTCATTTGGTAAAATTACTAACGTACTTCTACCGCCTTCATAACGGGGTATATTTCCGTTCCTAACAATATTACCGTCCCAAAAAATACAAAAGGACGTCCCTTCCAAGCTTCCTAATTATAACCAAAAGGTCAGATTTTCAAATTTATATTTTTTTCCTCCTTCTTTCAATTCAATTTTATTACACGTTTTTTACAAAATTTACACCGAAATTATTTTTCAATTCGTAACCCTAATTTCATTCAATCCTAAAGTGACCAATCATTTAACCTAATTTCCTAAAGTGACAAAATAATCTAATTTTACCCCTAAATCGTACCATTTGTAACCAAAATAATCTAATTTCAATGGACGTAATTTCAATCAATCCTCATTTCCAACAATTTACTCCATTAGATGAACTTTTGAACTTCAAAATTGACGGAATTGAATCAAATCCTGACTTTTAAAACCCTAACAATTTACTTCTAATTCAAGAAATCCTAAAATTAACTTAACTAAAATAACTACATCAAAAGCAAGAAATTTACCTGGGAATGAAAGATAAAGAACTTCTATTTTCTCTCCAACCGAAGATGCTAAATCTAGCAAAAATCACCAAGAAAACAAACCTCAATCTGCCATTTAAAATCAAAATTAGACACATATAAGTTCACACATACACTGCATATAACAAATTTTCAATAAAAATCAACAATCCATACCTCTTACAAGCAAATCTTTGCTCAAAAAAGCGAGATTGAGAAGAAAGAACGAAACCGAGAAGGAAGAAGAGAGAAGGAAAAAGAAGAAGAAAAGAAAGGTTATTGAAGACTGTGAAGTAGGCGGAGTACCATTCATCGCCAGACGATGTATCAAACCGCGTCTAAGACACGCGTCCTTTCCTTGTGTGGGGGCGCAATACCATTCAGCGCTAGGCGTTGTATCAAACCTCGCCTTTATTTAATTACTGATTAACATCACTCCATGCGCAGTTAATTCCATTCAGATGAGGCGGGGTATCATACTGTGCCAAATGTTATAAAGGCGGGGTATCAAACCACGCAAAAGCCAGTTCCTGAATTTTTTTACAAACTTGGTTATTTCGTTCATATTTTTACAAACTTGGTTATTTAATTACTGATTAACATCACTCCATGCGCAGTTAATTCCATTCAGATGAGGCGGGGTATCATACTGTGCCAAATGCTATAAAGGCGGGGTATCAAACCACGCAAAAGCCATTTCCTGAATTTTTTTACAAACTTGGTTATTTCGTTCATATTTTTCAACGACTTGGTTACAAAGAAAAAATTTCCTATTTTTAAAATTTTCTCATGTTATAAATCGAATATGGTAATTGTAATTGTAATTATGCTGCTTAAAATAATTTCATACAAATTTTTTAAATTTAATTGATGGTTTGTTTTTAAAAAGCGATTTTATACTATAATTACTACATTGTAGTACGATATAATTTTTACAAACTCGTTTTGATTCGAAAAAATTACGTTTTATGTTTCAAAATTTCCGTATTTAAATTCGTCTAAAATCACCAAAACACAAGGGATACATGATAATTTTATTGAACAATAATTCCAATAAGTTTGAGGGTCTTATTGTAAAAAAGTTAACCACATAAACCCTTGCGATGTTCTTGCCTTTTCAGTACCACGCACCCGACACACCTCTCCATCGTCCAGAACCTTGCAAAGCCGACAGTGACAGTGACAGTGACACACTGTCGCGTTCCTCGATAAAACGCGCAAGAATCTCACTCGCAAAAAGCTCAAAATCACACAAAAATGGCTAAATAAAAGAAGAAATGGAAAGAGCTAAAAATACTAATAAAAATACTAATTGAAAGAGAAAGTGGTTTACAATTCTTAATGCTTAATCTCTCTCCTCACACTCTCCCCTTTTAACTACCCACTCCTCCCAATAACTATTTACAAATCCCACCCTTAGATTTAATACTAATTACATAACTACCCTTGTCATGATAGTTAAAAGCCACTAACAAATAAACATAATTAAATATATACAAAAATAATTAAGATACATGTTAGTGATATATAAATTAATTAATTAATTTATATATCACCAACCTAATATAATTCGGATAATTCGGTTCATGACAATCACTCCCCCTTAAATGATTTCTTGTCCTCAAGAAATTTGATTAGCGTACGCGCGATTCTCCGTCTCCTATACCCTTGACTTCATTCGCTAACACCGAATAAACATGAGCCACTACCATTCTTTCTTCTCCTAATTCCAAGTCATTGCCCGACGCATCCAATTTGCTCCCTTGACTCGGAATACCCCGAATCTTCACTCGTTTACCGCCCATATCAAACTCCAATATTTTTTCCTTCCAATTGATGCTCATCTTCCCTTTCTTTTCTAACCAATCCATACCTAAAATGATATCGTGTCCCGCGACATTCATTATTTTCATCGTGTCCTCGAACTCCACCTCGTCCAACACATACTTCAACGCGTTACACGACATAGTCGATTTCATCTTCTCGCCATTTGCAACCTTCACCACCGGGTTCACGTAGGTGTGTGATGACCCACTATCGAATAGCGCAAAAATCTCGTTCTCGCCAATTCGTCCCCTAAAAATTATTGCGCGGGAAAAAGAGTTTCCATACTTCGATTTCAAAATGAAGAGTTGGCTTTCGGGGTTCGTAGCGGCATCGGTTGCGGCCACCATTACGTCGTTCATTTCTTCCTCCTCGTCGAGTACAAATAATCCTTTATTACGACATTCATGGCCCCTCACCCACGGGTCACCGCAAGTGAAACACTCGCCATTCCTTTTTCTTTGTTCATAAACGTCGTTACTCACCCACGGTTTCTTAGTCGTATTCTTCACCGTCCTTGCGATTTCATCGACCCGTTTCGGCATCGTCGATGTGGGTTGGAACGATCTAATAGCCGAGAGGCTATTGGTCGAGAGTTCATATTGCGTAGCGACGTTATATGCTACGTTTAACCTCGTAGGATTAATCACACTCACCATCGGTTTGATATCATGTCGTAGCCCGAGGATGAACGACCTAATGTAGAATTCCTCGGTTATGAGTGGGTTTTCAATTTTGAAGCGGTTTTTGAACGACTCAAATTTTCGAACGTAATCGGCGACCTTGCCGGTTTGTTTTAAACCGCGAAACTCCTCGGCCGAGTTCGCGATACTCCCTAAAAAAAATCGTTCCATCAATTCTTCCTTTAGAATTGACCATGGTGGGTGTTGGGTATTTATCACAATACTGCGGTACCACTCTATAGCGTCACCATCGAAATTTAGTACCGCGATCTTCGTGCGTTGGTCGTCGGGGATTCGGTAGAGATCGAAGTAAAATTCGGCTTTAAATATCCAATCCTTGAGATTCGCGCCGTTGAATTGGGGAAAATCTTGTCGCGGTAGTTGAACGCGGTTTCCCGCGTAGCCCCCCACCATCAGCCCATTACCCCCAAAACCATCTCCCGTAAACCCGTTACCAACATACCCATTTGTATAATCACCATTAGCGTACCCGCCATTATCTCCACCCAATACCCCGTTCGATTCGTGTCCGTTAACGGCTCCGACATGTCCGCCGTGTGTACCCGCAATAAACTCACGAACGTCGTTTTCTATGAATCCGCGGCCTCCACCATCGTGAACACCCCGATTACCGCCTTCGTAAAATCCTCGATTACCATTCAACCCGGATCCACGACCACGTATTCCGAACCCGCGCCCCCACGGACCCGATCCGCGACCGCCATCATATCCCAACGTCTCGACGAAACCGCCTCCCACGCCCGGTACTCGGTACCCGCCATTCCCACCAACCGTCTCGGTCCCTCCATACGCACCCGTACCTACAAAACCCGATCCGCCAACTCCGTGTCTAACGGCCGCCGTGTTCGTCGCGACTTGACCCGTATCCGCACCCGCGAAACCCGATCCGCTAAGACCGATTACACCCGCTCCAACCCCGATTGCACCAGATCCGATAGGTACGGATCCGCCCCGCACGAATCCATCCGCACCGGAGCTCCACCCGCGTCCACCGCCAAAAACTGCCCCGCGACCAACCGGGCCACCCCTGACCCCGTCCGCACCTGCCACGATTGCGGCCGACCCGCTCGCCCCGGCTCCCCACCCGCGTTCGCTGCCCAAGACTGCCCCGCGACCAACCGAACCTTGCCCACGTCCCCTCTCGCCTCCGACCGCCTCCTCTCCTCGACCAAGAACCCCCCTTTCTCCAAGATCGGTTCGATCCGGATCGGTTTCATTGTTTGCATTCGGATCCGATCCGATTGGGATTGCGGTGTCGGTTCGATCATTAGATGCAACGGGTTCGATAATCGATTTATCCCGATTCGTGTTTTCGACCCTCGCAAGATATTGTTCTAGCATCTCCGTCACCCTTACTTCCATGGACTTACATTCTTTTAACACATTCGCGATTGATTCGGTATTTTCTTTAATTCCCGCCTCGATGCTCGTAAATCTTTGATCCGTCTCTTCTCGTGATTTAAGAGATTGATCTCGCAACTCGTTAATTTGACCTCGTAGTTCCTCCATCGTTCTTGTTCGTGTTACTAAGCTCTTTTGTTTCATTCACGATCCAAGAACCGCTCAAGAAACCTTCACGCCTCGTAGATCGATCGCTCTGATACCAATTGTCGCGTTCCTCGATAAAACGCGCAAGAATCTCACTCGCAAAAAGCTCAAAATCACACAAAAATGGCTAAATAAAAGAAGAAATGAAAAGAGCTAAAAATACTAATAAAAATACTAATTGAAAGAGAAAGTGGTTTACAATTCTTAATGCTTAATCTCTCTCCTCACACTCTCCCCTTTTAACTACCCATTCCTCCCAATAACTATTTACAAATTCCACCCTTAGATTTAATACTAATTACATAACTATCCTTGTCATGATAGTTAAAAGCCACTAACAAATAAACATAATTAAATATATACAAAAATAATTAAGATACATGTTAGTGATATATAAATTAATTAATTAATTTATATATCACCAACCTAATATAATTCGGATAATTCGGTTCATGACGCACACACGACTTCAATGGCTGCTACTCAACACCTTGTCCGGCCAGTGGAGCTACCCAACCGTGGCCGGTCCTTAATCGCCGCCGGCCCGGTCAAGCCGGGTCAGGTTGTTCTTACAGACTCGCCTATTGTTGTCTACCCTTCTTCTCTCGCCTCTCTCCCTTCTTTCTGTTCTCACTGCTTTCGCTCCCTTTTAACCCAGCCGTTACCTTGCCCATCATGCCACGTTGCGAATTTCTGCTCTGCTCGATGCCTCTCGTTGTCTCACCCTCCTCTTCTGTGTCTTGCTACGCCTTCTTTACTCTCACTCCCGTACTCTTCACCGGACTTGTTGTTTCTCCTCTCTGCTTATTCCCTCCATTCCAATTCTCTTCTCCAGTTGCTTTCCCTTCATTCCAATGCCAATTCATCACATTCAATCGAATTAACTCAAAATCTCCATGCCCAGATCCGTGCTCTAATCCCAACTAATCTTACTCCTGAGCATTTCTCTCTAGACACTACATATGCACTTCTCGCAAAGGAAAAGGTGAATTCTTTCGCGCTCATGAATCCGATTAAGCCTGATAGTGAAGGTGAAGAAGCTATTGGGGCTCGTGGATATGGGATTTACCCTAAAGCTTCCCTCTTTAACCATGATTGCTTGCCTAATGCATGTCGTTTTGATTATTTGGACGACCCAAATCGAGAGAACACTACAGATGTTATTATCAGAGCATTGCATGATATACCAGAGGGGAGAGAGGTTTGTATAAGCTATTTCCCAGTGAATTGGAGGATGAAAGAGAGGCAAAGTAGATTAATCGAGGATTATGGGTTTAAATGCGAATGTGACAGGTGCAAAATTGAGAGCCAATGGGATGATAGTGATGAAGAAGGTGAAAATACTGGAGAGGACGAAATGGAGGATGACGGAGGAGAAGATATGGAGATGATGGACGAAGAAGAAAATGGAGAGGACGAGGCTAGTGATGCGAATTTCCCTCATGCGTATTTTTTCGCGAGGTATTTGTGTGATAAAGAGAATTGTGGAGGCACTATGGCTCCTCTAGAACCTTCTAGAGAAGGGGTTTTGTCTGATTTGATGGAGTGTAATTCGTGCGGTACAGTGAGGAAAGACAAGTTCGGTGGCACGAATTTGACGAATTAGGGTTTGTGTTTTCGGTGAGTATTTCTACTCTTACTTTGTTTTACTTTTAGCGTTTAATTTTGACTTTTGATGGTAATTTTGGACCAACATTAGATTTGTACCAGTATTGGTGCTGCCGCTAAATTAGGGTTTAGGTTTATTCTGACATGATAATTTAACACTTTTTCTATGATATGATTCTGGTCCTTTGATGGTATGATTAGGTCAAATCTTTTTAATTGTGAACCCCTAAACCCTAACGAATTATGTGGTCCTCTATTTCGTTAATCATGATTCAAACAATTATTCTCCACTCTCACTTGCTACCACGTTGGTACATGGTACCAGCATTGGTACCACGTAATTGATACTGACCCATGGTTCTCTTTCTGTAAAATCCCATTAAATACAAATCAAAATCCAAAACTACCCTTAATCAAAGCTCGCTTAATACTGACTTTTTAGGAAAAAATATTTATTTTATTTTATTTTGAGTATAATCATTTGAAAATATATCTAATCCATATTTTTTTACTACTTGTTAGGTGTGCATTTTGTGAACGAGATTTGCATGTACTTCTTTATTAGCGTGACTAGAGACTGAATTTTATTTATTTATTTTATTTTAATTTAGAGGTGGCAAATGAACCGGTTACATCTATAAAATAATTCGTATTACAAATTTATAATAAAAAAATAAATTAATAATATATAAATCAATAAAAAGTGAACGAAGAAATACGAAAAGCAATAATAAAAGTATGGGTTTCGCGTTAGGTTTTGCCACCTCTAAATTTTATTATGTTTTTTTGTATTAAGCATTTGTGAATTTTATTTCGGAGGCGTGTCGAAAACTATACAATGATTATTTTCTCAAATGTTTAATACTTTGGAGGCATATATTTTTTGTAGTCGCAATTTGTTTGTACTTTTTTCGGTGCATATAAATCATACTGAAATTATTGTATTACTTAAAAATGGTATATTGAATATATTAGGCATATCAAGTATATATATTCCAAGGCTTTTTTAAAATAATAATAATTATGTAGACTGCTAGAATGTTGCAGTTCTCTTAACAATTGTGGTGGTTCTCCTTTGCCAGGTATCTATCTACCTTTGTCATAATCAAATTCTAATTATTTAATCTATTAATCAGAATATAATCACATATTTTCCATAATGCCCCTGAAATGAGCATATGATAGGTAGTTTGACTAGGGTATTTTGGGAAGAACCATCCATTTATTCTATCATCTTAATTAAGTATTGATAAGATCTACTTGAAGTTTAAATGATGAAAATGCTCATGATTTGTGAATGATCTTCAATTTGCCCTTCAAATGATATCTTTCAGGGCTTTTGTTAAGGGGAATCAGGAGGGCATTTTGGGAAAAAGAAATGGACATTGCAAATTGCATCAGACACCTCGTATATTTTCTTAGCTGTATAGGTATATACCTATTAAAAACCAAATATTTCAAGAGATATTTTATAGAAGCACCCTTCAATACAAATTTGATGATTTTTGGTCCCAAGGAATTATTCAATTGCAACAATTTTTTTTTGTTGAACTTCACATACAATTTTTTTCATGATTGATTCTCTTGTGAGAAAAAGGTTGGAAAATATAACTCAATGTGTACATGTGGCGAGGAAAATAATAAATTCTCATTTTCACCTATATTTTTTATACTAAATGCAGAAGGTCTAAAAATTTCATTTCATTCATTTTCACACCTATATTCTGATAAAAATTCTATGTGCTATTACTTCTTTTTTTTTCTCAACCTTGACTCAAATTAAAATCAAAATTTTCAGAAAGCAAGAAAAACTTTCTAAAAACACAAAAAGTTGATCAAGCATTCAAGCTGTCTGGATTGGGAGCAGGTCTGGTCCGATGGTCGTGGGACCATCTCATAACCATGCACATTGTGAATCGTCCGATCTCATCACAAGATTGTGATGAGATTCCATTTAACCGCTCCGTTTATCTCAGTTAGTAGCAAAATAGAAAGTAGATCTCCTCTCTCGTGAGTGAGTATCTTGTTCTCTGAGTGAGTAAACAGAAACTCTTTTTATTTCCGAAATACACAAATCAAGCAAGGAAAGCACGCTTGCCATGGAGATATTACTTTGTGCTTCTCCTGGTCTCTCTCTCTCTCTCTCTCTCTCTCTCTCTCTCTCTCTCTCGCTCTCGCTCTCGCTCGCTCGCTCCACCCTTTTCTTCATTATTGGTTTCGACAGCTCATGCTCTTGCCCCTCTTTCTCCTTTATTATCAGAGCCGTAACAGTTCTTATCGGCGACGATGTCGAGAAATGGCACTACCTTCGATTCTTCTTCCTCGGCTTTATCACCTGACCCGATCTTCATACATGATGATCGTGTCTCTCTTTCACCCTCTTCTGATGATCTTGTGGAATTTGGTATGCAAACTGTTTTGAGGAAATGCATTTATTAAATTCTTGGACTTTTACAAATATTTCTTGAATAAACTTGTATTTTCATGGCTATTATTTTGAAGAATTGCAAACGATCTAGTGTTGGAAATATTCAAAGGGTCAGAACATAATTAACAATCAAATATTGGATCAGATCAATCAAATTTATGTCCACAGAAATTACTTACCCTGTTGAGTGGTATTGTATGAGTGGTATTGTAATTACATAAAATTATTTCAACTTTCAATATGAACTAGGTACTGTAACTGTATATTCGGCAAAGCAATGATATAGGATTTGTAATTACATAATACTATTTTAACTTTTACATAATAGTATGAGCTGGGGCTTCGCGCATCAGACTGGCACCGCCTAAGACGAGATCGGCGATTGCGACAGATTTCGCTTCATGTGCCCTGGAGAGAGAGAGAGAGACAGTGAAGGTCTTGTTTCACCAGAGATGAGAGATTTGGTTTTCATTCTCGGCTAGTGACTAACGGAGAGAGAGAGAAAGAATAAACAGAAGTAAATGTTGTTTTATCATGATCTTGTGATTTTATTTTGATGATAAGATCGGATGGTTCACAAATTGCATGGACAAGATATGGCCCAATAACCATTGGACCAGACCCGCTCCCGTCTGGATTCTTGTGTTGTGATGTGGTGGGGGATTTAATCCGCAATTTGTGCAAAGAAAGGGCCATTTTACAATTTCATTGCAAGTTCCTATTTTTCTTCCTTCACTTTTCTAACAAATTTCCATTAAAAAAAGAATACAAATTCCTCAAATGGCCCCACCCTTTGTGGGTATATATAAGGACCAACCAGCAAAACCCCTCACACACACACACAAAAACAAACACACACACACACATAAAGGAAAAACTCCCTTTCTTACAACCATGGACAAAGAAGAGGAAGTCAAGGTGATTACATCTCTATCTCAAACTCAAAATTTGAAATTTCTTTGAATTTTGGTTTTCTAAATTCTTCAAATACTTTCTGCAGAATGTTGATTTCAAGGTGACTGCAAACTGTTGTGATGGATGCAAGAGAAAGATCATCAAAGCCCTTAGCATCAAAGGTCACTCTCAAATAGAAAAGAAAAGAAGAACAATTAATTGTATAGCCAATTAATATTATACCCTATTTTTTTTTCTAACTTTGATCTTTTGATCATAATTCAGGTGTTCTCAAAACAGAAATACACCCATCTCTTCCAAAAATCACGGTAACGGGCAATTTCGACACGAGAGTTATCCTAAAAAAACTCGCAAAGGTCGGAAAAACAGCCGAAATAATTCTGCCACGCGAAACCCATAAAACAGAAAAGAAGAAATCCGAGGATTCGAAAGAAACCGAGGAGAAAGAAAGAAAACCCAAAGTAGAAAAGCCGTTCGAGAATAAGTCAAAGTCCGACGATTCCAATGAGACCGAAGGGACCAAGAATACTGAAAAAGGTGAGGGGAAATCGAAGAAGAATAAGGAGGAGGAGAATAAGGATGGGAGTAATGATGCATTATTCCCAACAATAGCGACGGCAATTCCAAATTACACAATGAATTCGAGCATTGCTAATTCTACTATGCCGGTAATTCCAAATTACACGATGAATTCGAGCATTGTTAATTCTACTATGCCGCCCGTATATTATAATATGGAACCCGTAATGGTACCGGTAACTCATTATTCAATGAATAATAACCCTTATTCCATGTCCATTCCGTATGGATATGGAGAGAATCGGTATTACGAAGCACCGATTAACCGCAGAGCTCCTCCTCCGCCAGTTCATTCTCAAGCAACCGTATTCAATGATTATTTCAATGAAGATAACACATCAGGATGTGGAATCATGTAAAATTTTGAAATTTGGTGTGTGGAAATTTTGAGCTCATTTTTTGTACTATTATGATTATGAGAATTTTGTATATTTTTTGTGAATTCTGTTTGATGATTCTATTAATTGTTCTAAATTAATCTCTTTTTCTTTTTTCAATCTTTTTTGTAAATAAATAATAATAATGTGGTGGCCCATTGCAAAAAAGTATTCTTTATCAATTATCATTTATCAACAACCATGGATCAGAAAAGTACAAGGTTGATTTTTTTTTCTTCTTTAGCATATTTAACATATATTATGTGAGATATTTTATTAAGCAAAATTAATAAATTGTTTATCATTTTTTGTACAAAAATACAAATACTAGATTAACATATTGAGTAATTACTATATTATAATTAAAATTAAAATTAAAATTTATATTAATACCAATACAAAAAGAGGGCCTGAAGTCTGAACATGACCATTTCTCATATTCTCCTTCATACATCTTTTCTAAAGAGGCCATTTAACATGTCCCCAGATTTCACCATCACATTCTCTATATTCTAATTAACACACTTAATTAACATGGTAATTAACACGTCTGACGTCTCATAATTAACAATTAACTAATATATACTTAACATTTATCTAAATTATTTTTTTTCAATTAATATTAACAAATTGTTAATTACGATGTTTATTAAGTGTGTTAATTAGGATGTAGAGGATGCGGCCTGTGGGGGTGAAATTTGTGGGCAAATTCAAATTCCCTTTTCTAAACTCTTTTTGGACTTTCAAATCTTGAAGAACTAATTTGATTTCTTGATAACTAAATAACTTTAACTAGATAGATAGGTTTCCTTTTTGTAATTTTATTCACACCAAAGAAAGACCACAGGTCCACAAGAAATGGGAAGAGAATAATACCTTGGAATCACCATGCAAAAATAGTGTGAAGGTGCATAGTTCCATTTGAACCCTTCAAAGAATTCAAATTTTAAATTACATATTGACAATGACATATTCGAACAAATTATTTATCGGATATCTGCTTATATACCTATTACCTACGCAGTGATTGACTAATTATGCAAAAATTCCAACAAAATCACTACAAATATGACAAAAAATAATGGACGACGCTAATGCGAAAGCTAACATGACTTAATTAACAGCAATTTCAATTTTATTTTATCAAATAACCATTATATCATTATTTATGATGATTGATATTTATTACACTTATCTATTAGTGTTATTACTTTACATAATTCATATATAAAAAATATTTATTGTCCTTAATTTTTATCATCATAAAAAATCATCCAAAATGTAATATGTCATGCAATACATATACAAATTAATGAAAATTAGTCATATTTAGTTATTAGTAATATTAAGAAAAATATTTTTGCATAATTTATGAAAAATAGAAACAATAATAAATAAGTATAATAACGATCAATTATCATAAATATGAATATAATAGTCATTTGGTAAAAAAATATAAATTTTTTCTTAATTAAGTCATGTTAATTCTTGCAAAATCGTCACCCAAAATAATTAGTGAATAAATTCACTAATGGAGGGTTTCTCTATATTTTGAAGTATCTTTCTTTTACTCTGATCTTCAAATCTATTTTGTAATTTCGAAAAGTATAACTGTATAAGTGATTTATTGCTGATAGTTAAGTCTGTTAATATGTTTTTATTTTTATTTTCTTGAAGGAATTGCCAAGAGACTAATAAGCTGTTAAAATCAGCATCGCTCTTTGGTTGGTGCCAAAAGAAGAGAATAAAGGAGGGAAGACATTGGCCGTCTAATTTTGTAAAGATTTTCTTTTTCGAAATTGCTAGTCGTACCCCAACATTTATTCAAATTTGTAAACATATACCCAACCACACACAAACCTATTTTATTTTCATTTTTTTCTGCTTCAAAGCATGTATGGATTCATAAATATAATTGTCTTATCATTAACACAAGATAGAGTAATAAGTACAAAAATATAATTACAAAAAACAAAAAACAAAATACAGGTGAACATGTCGATTTCTTTTCTTCGCTTCTAGTATTATTTAAGGTTCGTGACTTTGTTAGTGAATTTGATAAATCACTATGCATTTCGTGAATCCATGAGCATTTCGTGAACACACACACACACACACACACACACACATATATATATATATATATATATATATATATATATATATATATATATGATTTTCGCTAGGGTTTAAACTCATATTCCTATATTTATGTTACATGCGTACAATTTTGAAATGAACTTTTTAAAAATAACCCATAAGAAAATCCCAATAGTGATATTGTCGCAAAATGACTGAAGGTTCACACCGTCACACAACCTTCTCCTCCTCAACCGAATCAAGTCTTCATCTTCGAAAACTTGCAACCTAAAGGCATTATGGGGGAGGAAGGATTGTCGAACAATCGTCCCTAGATGGTTATGTGTTCCGCGAGCCAAACTCTAATGCACCATGAGAAAATTACTCGCATACATAAGGCCGTGGTTATCAATGGTCATCACATGTCGAAAAACCATTTTGGGATTCCAATCAATTTAGGTTCTTTGAAGGATCTCACAGCGATGAAGAAAATTCGAGTTGTCGTAGCTACTAGTGATCTATCTCACATTCCGAAAAAGGTGGGATACACCGCGGGCACTTTGTTCTATGAGATCCCATGAAGGTATTGAGGAGGGTAGAAGAATTCCTAATTAGTTACGTTCCGGAGGATGCAACCATCCTGCGAAGACTACGAAACGGTACTCGCGGAAATAATGAACGAGGAAGAAGAAAAGATAATCTTGTTGGATAAATCAGTTCAAAACTGATTTCTCGATAGCGACAATTATGGTAATGCATCACCGGTTAGCAACGACATGTACATATATGGAATCAATGAGAAAGGACTTGATCGCTAAAAAATTAGGGCTACACTATCATATCCCTCCCCCCGAGACTGTCCAAGGCCAACCAGCTTTGCTCCCAATACAGACATGGACGATCGGTGCGAGACCAGCATCATTGATAACACGTAAAACAGGTCGTTTAAAATGTGTAATTTCAATCCTACGAGTTAATCAAAACAATTTATAACAAATACTAATCAAAGTGATAAGTATAGGTTCGATCCAAGGAAATTTTGCGTATAATCGAAATTGCAATTCAAGAACTGTTTCTATTGGTCCAGAGGCTATAATATTTTGTCACAATCAATGTTTACTCCTCACAAATCTCTGGTCAAAATCTCACTTTCACACACACAAGTTTCGAATTTATAAAGATGTTTGATCACAAGGGTATTTTAGGCATTAAATATTTTTCACAAAATTATAGATCACAAATCAAGATCTAAAATTTGGTACAAAGATTCACAATTTGATACTGAGAGAGAGGACAGAAGAATTTCACAGTTTCGATATTTCAGTAAAAAGTAATGATCTAATTACAAATAAGCCCCTGGTGAGATCACGAAAAGGTCCAGAAAGTTTTTATTGAGAATCAGTTTTCAAATATTCATATCAAAACGAAATTTATCTCAAATAATTTGAATCAAAATTCTAAATCAAGAATGCGATAAGATCTAAACTTTCAAGTGAATTTTGGAATTTAAACAGATACAGAATTGATTCAACAAGCAGGGAACAATTGTCCAGATCTAAAGTTTTTATCAAATTTACAATTTAGTCCTTAACAACATGATTTTGTAAAATCCACAACAAATAGAAAATTGCAGGAAATGGAATGATTCAATAAACAGTGATATTGAGTAGTGATTATTTCAAAGTGTTTTTCTATTTAAAATTGAATTTACAAAACAGCACAGAAAATTGAGTATATCACAAAGAAAAAAAATAGGAAAATTACGAAATAAAATCCACAAAAATTCTACAAATTGTATCTTATCGTATATAACAGATCTACAATCAAAGTTTATTCAAATCTAAAATTTTCCTAATTAAAACGCAACAATTGTAAAAGAGAGTACCGAAAAAGATGAGAATTGAGTCCAAGAAGAGATCTTGGAGGGGTCCTCAAGCCTTCACGCCTTGAGAGGAGGTGAGAGGACGAGGAGAGCAACTTCCTTGAGCTTGAGAGAGGGAGGAAAAGATCCTCGGAGCGACCTCGAAAACTGTGCGGAGACACGATCTTCTCGGCAAAATGGCTCGACGACGAGCGAGAGGAGCTTGAGAGCTTCTTAACAATGGAGGGGGAAGAGGCTAAGACCTTACCTTCCCCCTAGAATGGAGGGTTGACCAATGGGGACCAAGGGTGTTTGAAAGAATGAGGTTTGGTTCTCTTTTATAGGAATTTGAAATTGCTAACAGACAAGATTCGAATTGCAACTTGCATGATCAAGTAGAGCAAGTTGCAATGAATCCAACGGTTCAAACCTCATCAAAATCGGATAAGGGATGAGGGAGAAAACTCAAAAATACCCCTGAAGATATTCTTCCAAGATTCAGAATAATTCTTCTTAAAATCATCCGAAAATAGCAAAATTCTGTGCTGTTTTCTCCATTTCAATTTAACTGCAGAGGAAGAGTGCGCTGGGCTGTGCCTTATGGTAGTAATGGAGAGGAGGGGTAGAAAATTAAATGGAGAAGAGCGGGGCGCATAACAGTTCTGTTGGGAGTTTGTTTCAAATTGTTCTTGATCTTATATGGACCAGAGTATGCAGCCGATCGTGCAAGGGTTCAAAAAACCGAGTGGAGTTTGGATGGCAGCGTGGGTTATACGAACTGTGTGTCACAGAGAACTAACCGAACAGTAAATGTTGACTGGTCAGCGGGTGAGGATCCGGTGTAGAAGAGATTTTGTGGTCACTTGTGTAGCAAGTCAAGTAAAGAGAGTGAATGGACCCGCTGTATGGACAGTAAGAGTTTAATGTGTTGCAGAGGATCTGTAAGGTTAATCACCCTGGGGTAATTGCTGCCTTTGCTGAACCGAGTCAGTTCTGACCCATTTGCGTCCATTCGTGTAACGGGTCACGCCCTTGACCCGTTTGGAATAAAAGCTCGATTTCTCTCTCATGCTTGCATCAAATATCATCATATGATATATCAAATCGATCGGCAAGACGAGACGAATCCAACTACAGTTTTGGTTTTGCGATATTCTGCACTTTTCACCTGAAATAACACAAAAACACATCTTAAAGTATTTTATCTCAATAATTTGGAATTATGAATATTTGGTATACTTTAATCATATTTATGTGTTTAAATTCTATATTTTGTGCATGTAAAAAATGATGAAAAATCTCCTTATCAATCATCAAGAGTTTCTTCATCAAATTACACTTCTTAAACATGTGGTCCGCGTACACTCAGTACGCCAAGTGCAGGCGGAATGTGGGATGGTCCAAGAAGAGCTCGTGCACCGCGTGAGCCATCTCCTCTGTCATGTGTTGGTCCACCATACACCGCCCAACTGTCCCGGTGCAACAACAGTTGGTATACCGAGTGCAGCAGCTTCAATGGGTGGCGTGCCTCAGCAGGTGTCTGACCAGGGGTCTATTCTCGCATCACACTCTGACCTGAGACATGATCTGGTGGTTGGGAAGGTCATCATATTAAATAAGTATTTATGTGGTGGGGGTAGCATGGCTCGACAAGAGAAAAAGGAGAATAATGATGACGATGAACGAAGGAGAAAGGGAAAGGGAAAAGGCTAAGTCAACTCATCATTAATTGAAGTGGAGGGTCAAGTCACTCATGCATCTTCGGATGCAAATGCAAATGCAATTTTAACTCCTAACCAGGCCAAGGCCAAACCCAATGGAATATCTGATGGAACGGATATTTCTCCTCCTCCTTTAATTTCTAAATTAATTCATAAGAAAACTGTGGTCCTTTTATTGCAAAATCTCTCACTCAAGTTTTATCTCCCAAAAACTGTCAAAACAATTTGGTTCGACCTCAAAATCCCTGGACTAGTAATAATACGACTTAGAAAATCCAACATAATCATTAAAAAGAATCTTTTTGGATGGGTCCCGACAAAATTTTTATCTAAACCTTCAAGGTCAAGATCCAAAAGTACTATTAATCACAAAGATAAAAGAAACCAACTCTTAAAAGATTTGAAATTAGAATTAAAAGATCCCAATGAAATCACTCTCGAATCAATCGCAAAGGTACAAATGCTTTGTGGGCTTAATGATAACAAACTTGATCTTTCCAAGGAAGTAATTATTAAAGATAACTTATCTAATATCTCTATTAATCATGTCAACATTTCTAATAAATCCAAATCATAATAGAAATAACTAGTGATGATGTGGAGGAGGATGAGGAGGTCGATGACTATATGAATTTGGTTGACTATGATGATGAGGATGTGGGTTATGTCGGTCGATATAATGTCCATGGTTTGTTGCATCTTTCGTGCTTTCTTGGAAGTTATTTTGTAGTTTAATTATGTTGTACAACTTTTGTTATTTGGTTTCGTGGAATGTAAGAGGATTGGCTAGTAAAGATAAATGTGATGTTGTGAAGGATACAATTTTCGATTCCAATGGTAATATTGTATGCCTTTAAGAATCGAAACTCGAATCTCCTTGTTTGTTTGATATTTTGTGGTTTTGTCCATCTTTTTTCTTACAATTTTCTTTTAAAGGCTCCTTCGGATCCAAAGGAGGTATGATTACGGTTTGGAAATTTTGTTTTCACTAGTAGACTATTTTTCCTCTCCCTCTTGCTTACATGTGATTTTAAAAGCACCTGTTGCGTTGGCCCGTCGCTGAAAGTGATTTTTATTTCCGACGGCCCGTCGCTGATAAGGGTGACCCGTCGCTGATACTCCAGTCTGTAGTAGTGTATGTATCTCCAATATTTATGGTCCCTCTGAGAAGGTTCATAAATAATATTTTTTGGAGGAATTGCGAAGTTTTATTGTCAAACCGATTATGCCGCTAGTTGTTTTAGGGGATTTTAATATCATTAGGAATTTACATGAGTCCGCTCCCTCCTCAAATAACGCTTCTCTCATTAATAGTTTTAACCAAGCTATAAATGATCTCCACCTAATCGAAATTCCTTTAAATGGTCGACGATTTACTTGGTCCAATAAAAGAGAGTCCCCAACTCTTTCCATACTTGATAGAATTTTAATTTCAAATCATTTTCTCCTATCCGACCTCTCCTCTTCGGCTAAAGATCTCCTCATGACAACTTCCGACCGTGCTCCAATTATCTTCTCAGTCTTTTCTAATACTAACTCTCGAAAAAAAACCGTTCAAGTTTGAGACCTACTGGATCAAACACAAAGAGGCTCGGAATTTAATCTCAAAATCTTGGTCTTCTTCTTATTTAGCGAGATGCGCTTTGAATTTGGAAAAAGTCATTCTCGTTGATATATTGGAACCATGATCGATACCTAGTAATTATACCCGATGGCATCGACCAGGTGGCATACGTGAAGCATAAAATACATTCGATTCGTAAGACCGATTTCGTCATTTTCCCATGGGAAATTTCAATCGATGCCACTACATTCCCTTACCTTCATCGTGTTTGGATCGATTTGTTTCATTTGCCAGCTCCGGCATGACCGGTTGATGAAATCGCACATATCACCAACTCTTTTGGAATTCCAATCCATTTTGATTCTTCGAAGAATCTCACATGGATGAATAAAATTCGAATTATCGTAGCTACTAGTGATCTATCTCACATTCCGAAAAAAGTGGGATACACCGCGGGTACCTTGTTCTACGAGATCCCCGTGAAGTTATTGGGAAGGGTAGAAGAACCCCTAATTAGTTACGTTCTGGCGGATGCAACCCACCACGTGAAGACAACGGAATGGTACTCGCGAAAATAATGAACGAGGAAGAAGAAAGGAGGATCTTGTTGTATAAATCGGTTCTAAACTCGTTTCTCGATAGCGACAATTATTGTAATGCATCACCGGTTAGCAACGACATGCCCAGATCTAGAATCAACATGAAAAAATTTGATCGCTAAAAAATTAAGACTACACTATTATATCCCTCCTCCCGAGACTGTCCAAGGCGATCCGGCCTTGCTCCCAATACCAATGCTGACAAGGACGATCGGTGCGAGACCAGCAACATCAGGAGCTTCTTCATCAAATTATAGTTGTTCAACAGGTAGTCCGCGTGCAGTCAGTACCCCAAGTGCAGGCGGAATATGGGAGGGCCCACGAAGAGCTCGTGCACCGCGTGTGCCATATCCTATGCCACGCGTGGGTCCATCATACACCGCCCCAACGGTCCATGGTGCAACGACAGTTGGTACACCGGTGCAGCAACTTCGTTGGGTGGCGTGCCTCAGCAGGCGTCTGACAAAAATAAACAACTTATCATATTTTACGATTTTTTTTAAACATGGCCGTGCATATATTTCATGTTCATTATAAAGTACGCTACCAGTTTACTTAGTAATATTTTTTTACCCGATCTTAATACATGTAGATATCGTAAAATAATGATTTCGTGATATAATTTCACGACTCTATTGATGCTGCATTGATTACATAACAAATATCAATCGTATTATTATAATGAAATATAATAAAAAAAATCCGCAACGAAGTACATATATTCTCCTAATTAAAAATGAGTCCACTTGCAAAATTCGATCAAAGGAAAGAATATAAAATATGTGTTGTGTTGCAAAGTTTAATTATTTGTTATATTCCTCGAACTTTTTAAATCATTTTACCATTTTTAAATTTTAATTACAGGAGATACATTTGCTCAAAATTTACCCTTAACATCCTTGTATTCAAGAGCGTATTCAAGAGCGCATGCGACTGTTTGATCCAAAGTGAACTCGTAGTCATCTTCCAAACAAAAGCTCTTTCTCACGAAGGTTTCTGACCAAAGGAAAGAGGCCAGTTCAATCCAAGGGTTCACTTACCAAGGAGTCTAAAAAATGCTATAAATACCACCAGTTTGACCTCATTTTGTCCATCTTCGTAGAATCTTGTAGTCCTGCCAGGATACATTGCAGTCAGAGCAGCCCATGTTTCTTTTTGGAAAAACATCCCTTATCTATTATGGGAAGACTTCAAAGGATGATTCTCACTAGCCGACAAAGGCCTCACGTCGGAGTTTTTTGTTCACACGTGATTGGATGGGCTTTCTTAGAGAAAAATTGCATTACAAACAATTTACCTCAAAAAATTGCGGACGAGGCAATCGAAGAAGTCCGGACATGGCGACGTTTCCCCAACTAGAGTACCAAGTCTAAATTACATAATACCTACTTTTCTGTTTATTTCTAACTAAGACTGTAATCATATTATTATATTATATATAAAAAATCCTAAGGTATAGCTATTCGCTATCCTTAGCTTAAAAAAAAAAACAATTTATGATATTTTGAGCTTCTACTAATTTTTTTTTCAATTGAACAGTTGTCAATTTGATATTTGTTTTATTAATTAAGGGTAACATTTCGATACTTTTAAGACTCGAAAAATGCTACGATCAACTCCATGCAGGCCTGGTCCGAACATGGCATAAAAATGACATATGTCGGCCCACAAAAAAAAAATTTCGAAATTTAATTTTTTGTATGTATGTGATGTAAATAGTAATCTCAAAAAAGGCCCACCAATATTTAAAAAAAAAAAATATTTAAATGATAATTGTTAGTTATGAATAATTTTGACTAGGTTTCATATTAATTTCGTATTTGAAATTTTTTTATGGCTAAATAATAAAATATTAATGTTTAATTAGTTTGGTTAGTTTTTATATGACATGCTCCAAATATTATCGGGCCAGCCCTGCCTCCTTGTCAACAATGAATTTGATATTTCAAATGCTAATTTTTTGTTCGAGTAAAATTATTACAATGTACTGTATATGTTGTCTTCTGCAGTCAGGGCCGGCCCCGAGGTAAGCCCGGCAAGCCCCCTGACTAGGGCAACGGCCTGAGCAAGGGCAACCATTGGGATATAGTAACGAACACTTGTCCAGTTAAAAGATCTAAAAAACCTACGTATCCCACAGAAATGAAGCATGGAGAAGAAGAAGAAACTATGGGTAAATAAAGTTTCAACCGTGGGGCCAAGAATTTATTGTGAATTTATTATTAAAAAATTGTGTAAGATCTTTTGTGGATAGTAGTGTTTATTATTTAAATACATAACCTATTATCACCCTTACAACCACAAAAGAAACATATTATATCACGCAACAGTCACAGTTGATCCAAAAAAATATTTGTACTATTTCCAAAATATATCAATAAAATATTGTCATTAAAAAAACATCAAAAATTTGCAAATTAACATGTTATTCTTTTTTCTTCATCGACCAAAAAAAAAAAAAAAAAAATGTAGAAACAAAACAATAACATATATAGTCACATTTTAAAATTTTCTCTGTTGACTCATATTCTTTCATAATTAAGATTGAACTAAAACTAATTCGTAAATGTGTGAACTGAAATTAATTTTTTATAAGTCTCTACACGATATTATTTTTGTAAAAATATTTAGAAAATCAAAGTATTTTATTTTCTCGGTTATATTGTTATCATAAAATTAAGAAGGATGCAATGATTTTTTATGCAAAAATACAAAATTAGATTACAATTTCAGAAAAATCACGGAAAGAGGTTATTTTGAACCATTACCTTTCAATTGTTTGGTTTTTTTATTACTCTTTATTTTCAGGGCAACATCGAAATTAATTGATCATAACCGATAACATTGCGGGCTGGGGCAACCAAATCATCGGGACCGGTCCTGTCTGTAGTTGCATATGAAACTCCTCCGAGATAAAATGTTACCTTCTTTGAGTGACATCGGCGTAATCAACTCGACAGTTGCATTGATAATATCGCCGGGTAGGGCCATTTCGGTGCCCTCAAACAATTCGATTCTTCCAGTGACATCAGTACTTCCAAAGTCGAATCGAGCAGAGTAATTATTAAAAAAAGGAGTGGTGCGGCCCCCCTCATCCTTGGACAGAACATACATCTGCGCAGTAAATTCTTTGCGGGAGGTTTCATTGTTACCGACTTGGCTAATAGTATCAGGAATATATGAATCAATTGCATTCAGTAATTCCATAATTCCTTTGTTCGTCGTTGTCCCATTTAAAGCTAATAACGCGGAACCCCTAATGACCGGTACATCATCTCCAGGAAAACCGTACGTTGTTAATAGGTCTGCTTGAAAATTGAGCAAACAGAAATTACATACCAACAACTTAACACCTTGATTTTAGAAGTATTGTGTATAAAGTATTACTATTGTTTTATTTGATCGAAATTTAAATTTATATAGCCTCCTCTCCCTCACAATTCTACCCAAATTGTGTCGTTGTACATTAGAGCTCTAATCCTTGATACGGATTTCGAAATGAATTAGTGGAAATAGTTAGCAACCCAATTAACACAAAAAACTAATCATTAATTAGTTATTAAATATAAATTTGATGTTAATTGAGTCACTAATTATTTTCACTATTCCCCTTCGAAATTTGCATCAAGAATGTGAGACGTAATCATATACTCTGCATCCAAAAATATTTTCTTTTTAAGGCTGAACTTACCCCGTATTTCCATTTCGACCAAGTCGAGCACCTCGGGATCATCAATCTGATCAACTTTATTCATAAAGCACACTATTGACGGCACACCCATCTATTTATCAAAATAGAAGTTCCATATTAGTAAGTAGATTTAATTTAATTTAATATGGCAATTATCATGGCAATTATGATACTCATTATTTTCACTAAAACCTGGGAAGCAAATATAATTTGGTCCTTAGTTTGAGGCATGGGTCCTTCCGTAGCTGAAACGACCAAAATGCACCCCCTCATTTCAAAGGCTCCAGTAATGAAATTCTACAATTTAACACAAATTAATCAAAATGCAAATGATTTCTTTTGCAATGTTTGAATTTTTACTTGAACAAAATCGAAAGGACCAGGCCAATCTACATTGTCATATGCCCTTTTAGTAGTCTCATACTCCACATGTGCCTCCAAAATGACAATTAAACAAAATTAGGTCTTGTTAGATTTTTATGGTTCCAATATGATTTGATTGAACAGAAAAAAAATGTTTTTTTTTTTTTTGTTTTAGAAAAAAAATGTTAATAAACCATACTGCAGAAATAGTGACTCCAAAAAATTTCTCTTTTGAACCTTTATCAATTTTAGAAAAAGAAACTTCATTGGCCTTACCTTCTTCAGCTAAAACCTGAAAAATATTTTAACACACTTTAATTATTCAAATTCTAGACTATATAAAAATTTACTATATATTATATCTCCAGTTTTACTATAAATTTTAACACACTTGTAATAACTGCAGTAAGAGTAGTTTTACCGTGACCTACTTGGCCAATTGTACCGATTTTCACACGAGTGTTTCTGGTACAACAATTAAAAGACAACAATAATCAGATAGATCATAAATTAATCAGAAAAGTAGATAAATAAATAGAAAAATGAGGTTTAATACGTCATTTTGTATTCATTAATGTATATTGCGAAGTATATCGCGTTCAGAAAATACTGAAGAAGTAAGTAAATTAAGGAAACAATGCAAAATGAACTCACGTTGCCATGGATGTAGATAAGAGATATATTTCGAAAGATATACAAAGAGGTCTAGAGGGGACAACTCAGTTACTAAAAAACGATATATCATTTTGGGTACTTAGTAAACCATATATATACACAAAAAAGGAAAATAAAAGTAAAAACCCTCAAAGCTTTTGAAAATATTTCGCCTGTATATTTTGTTTATTTTCAGAAAAATTAGGGGGTTTATAAAAACCGACACCTATTAAAAGGAATACATGAACTGCATGGCATACGATATTTTTTGGGATGTGATCTTCTTACTCGTTTGACCTTTTGCAATATTTTTTAAGGCGAAGAAAAAGAGAACTTTTTTAATAGAAGTATCTTCAGATAGTATTCAACTAGAATATGTTGAATATTTCAGATAGATAGATGAATTAGTTGTTTTATATGACTAAATGTATCTTCAATAACTCATTGTTTTCTAAACCCATTTAGTTTTCAACAAAAAAAAAATAAATTAAATGTTCAAATTAGTATTTGAGTATAATACTCATGATTTTTTGCAATTAAAATTTCATTAATATTAGAATTTTATCAAAAAAAAAAATATATTTTAAATGTGTATTCAATGATTAATGATTACAAATTTCTCCAGTATCCTATCCAAATATCCCACTTGAACGTGACAATTAAATGCTCGTTTTCGAGATCCACCCTTTCATTTGTTTCACTAAATGCCCATTTCACATTGTCATATTTTAATCCAAATTATCATTATCATTTTAGCTATAATTCAAAAGATTTGTCTGCTACATATTTTACATGCTGCGCTCATACATTTTAAAACTCGGAACATAAAAAGTTGTGCACCTTCTATGTGAAGTTTTCCATAAATTTTTGTAACTATAAAACGAAAAATTATGATAGTTTATTAATTATGTTTTAACAAAAAATTTCCGGGAAAAGTAATTTTTTCATTCAAAATTAAAATATGAGACCGTGTTCGACAAAAGAATTATTAACATGTTTTTATGGTTCTCTCTAATATCTCATTTCTCTCATAATATCTAATTTCCATACAATTACTAATTATGTACAGTTTTTTCATTTTTAGTTGATCAGAGTTGCATATAAAGGATGCGAATTTTAAATGCATACATTTTTCATGATCATGTCATTCATAACGACTGATTCGACAAACAAGAACAAAAGATACTCATAGTACGATTTCACATTTTTCTTTTCTTGTTTCATTTGAATAAGATAAACATATTCAAAACATGCTGTAACAAAAGTACATACAAATTGCAATGTTTCCAAAATGACGACGGACAAAACAATCAACAAAACTCTATCAAATAACATTTCGGAATCAATTAACAGTAAAAACACACTGAAATTAATTGTAAAACAAAAATAATCAAATAAACAAATGCCATAAACAAAAATAAATAATGTTCGATAAATAAAATACAAACTTATTCATCAAAAAAAAAGTCTCATTCAAAAGACTTGGAATCAACCCATTGAAAAAAAGAAGTTAAAATTCTCTATTCTCGATATTATTCATAAAATTTCCGCCCAAAAATTGGGTTCGTACCCTACCACCATTCCATATTTATTAATAAAACAACAATCAACTAATAACTTTGGAGACGACACCAGCTCCAACCGTCCTCCCTCCTTCCCTCAACGCAAATCTTTGCCCTATTCAAACATCACAAACACATGTCAATAATTATATAAGCATGAAGTTATGAAATTTGGACATATTACCTTGTTCGAGTGGCACGGGGGTAATTAACTCGAAAATGGCGGTGACGTTATCACCAGGCATGACCATCTTAACATCCTCGGGCAGCTCGACCTTTCCGGTGATGTCAGCAGTCCTCATGTAAAATTGCGGGGAATAATTCGAGAAGAATGCCGTGTGGCGCCCACCTTCTTCTTTTGTCAACACGTATATTTCGGCTTCGAATCTCTTGTATGTTTTCACCGTACCTGGCTTGCACACCACCTAAAGAAAATATATAATTAACGTTATTATTTATGCACGGATCTCGATGCAGAATTAATGGTACGGAAATTAATAGCACTGACCTGACCACGTTGAACGTCGCCACGCTTGAGACCACGAAGTAGAAGACCAACGTTATCGCCAGCCTAAACAAATTAAATGCATTACACGGTTAAAATGAGAGAAATTAAATTATGACATCATAAAATAGTATAATTTGAACCTCTCCATGATCCAAGATTTTCTTGAACATCTCGACGCCAGTGACGGTTGTTTTAACCGGACCGCCCTGTCACGTAACATAAATTGCATAAAATTAATTCGAATAGGAATGGATAGAAAATAAAAGAAAAAATATTACAAAAAAAAAAACTAACCTGAATGAGTCCTAGTACTTCAACATCCTCTCCAGTTTTAATCGTGCCTTGCTCTATGCGGCCCGTAACGACCGTTCCTCGACCCTTAAATTTCATATTATAATGTGATATTAGACTATTAGTATATATAAAAAAATAATTAAAAGTTTGGGGAATTACCTGAATAGAGAAAACGTCTTCGATGGGCATTAAAAATGATTTATCAAGTATTCTAACAGGATCGGGAATATACGAATCAACCGCGTCCATTAATTTCAATATCGCTTTTTTCCCAATTTCCTCATTCGTCCCTTGCAAAGCCGATAATGCCGATCCCCTAATAATCGGTATTTCGTCTCCAGGAAACTTGTAGAACGTTAACAATTCTACCCAAAACAAAAAAAACAAACGAAAATTAATAATAATAAATCTCATTGAAACTAAGAGTTATTTAATTTACCGCGAAGTTCCATTTCGACGAGTTCGAGTAATTCGGGATCGTCTACAGCATCGACTTTGTTTAGAAAACACACTAGTGATGGTACACCAACCTAAGTATTATTATATCACATTGAAATATAAGACAAATATTAAATAATCATGTAAATAAGAATTTAATATGAATGAGGGAATTATAGATTATTTATTGACCTGGCGAGCAAGTAAAATGTGTTCTTTGGTCTGAGGCATGGGTCCGTCAGGAGCGGAAACGACCAAAATGCCCCCGTCCATTTGAGCAGCACCAGTAATCATATTCTACAATTCAACACATACTAATTACAATAAAAATTATTTTTGAAAATTAAAATAGTAAGTAAATAAAGATTATAAATAAGATTACTTTAACATAATCGGCATGGCCAGGACAATCTACGTGAGCATAATGTCTTTTCGCAGTCTCGTACTCCACATGAGCCTACAAAAACGTAATTATACAAGAAAATAATATTATTGGTTCATAAATACTAATATTGTTTTATGAAAAGAATAAAGTATGAATAAACAGAACTGTAGCAATGGTGATTCCTCGAGCTTTCTCCTCTGGTGCCTTGTCAATTTCGTCGAAAGCTACGGCCTTTGCATTTCCTTCTTCAGATAAAACCTAATAAAATTTGAGAAAAAATATGTGGGATTTGGAAGAGCGAATTTTTATAAGTATTGAGACGATTTTATTGGATTCGGTGATTTTACCTTTGTAATGGCTGCTGTGAGAGTAGTTTTACCGTGATCTACGTGGCCAATTGTGCCAACATTCACATGAGGCTTTCTGATACAATGAAAAAACAACCATTTTAGTTGCTTATCAAAAAGAACAAAGCTTCTACACACATACACGTTCATTCAATATTTCCAATATATAATTTATCATTTATCGAATTATAACACTGTGATTATAATAAAAAGAGAAGTCCCATAGCTAGGAAACAAACCAACTTCACTGAAATCACCCAAATGCCCGAAAAACAAGTAAAGGGCAAACATACAAGGCCAAAGGAACTCACGTGCGATTAAAGGTAGCCATTGACCGGATCCATGGCAGACAAACATTTGGATCGGTATCTGCGAGAGGGGTAGAGAGAGGGGCGGCGCCGCGACAGACGGAATAAGGAAGAAGAGAAGACGTATAAGCCAACTGCAACAATCGCCTGGAATTGGAGTTTCTGAGCGCAACCAGAGCCGCCATGGATCTCAATCGAGGGTTTTTGCGAGGTTTTGGAGGCTGAGACTGAGAAAGACTGAAAAATCTCGACTTCGGCTTCTCTCCAATCGTAATAAATTGCAGAAAATCATGACTTATTTACAACCGTAAGATCTCATCTAACGGTCGATATTTCATTTCCAGCTACCCGCTTTAATTGGGCCGTTTATGAGTATGTTGTACAGTAATATGGGCCAGGCTAAGTATTTTGGGCTGGGTTTTTATAAAATAAAATATCATATTTGTCCTGAAAAAAAATAAAATATAATATATTGTTTGCCCTATTAAAAATATAAGTTATTAATTTACAATTTAATTTATCCGAAAAAATTATTGAAAAGAATGGATGGCCAACTTTTTCATAACTAGTTCTTGTCAGGGAAATTCTTGGCTGAAACTTTTTGATATTATACAGGTATTTTTTCAAACTTTTAAATACAGAACCTAATATTAAACTGGCATTTTTACTTAATTTTTTTAGGAGCTCTTTTTCTTCTTTTTTTTTTTTTTTTTATTCTGTGGACTTCTTCAAGTCCTCATATTTGTTTTGAGAAAATAATTTAAATTAATGAAATTTGAACAAGAAAATTTGTATTGCTTGTTTTAAAAACTGAAATACTTTCTAATACAAATATTGACTTTACAGTTTACCCTCAAAATCTGTATTTCTCTACATTATATTTCAAAATACATCAAATTGAACAACAATCTATACACAACAACACTACAAAATGTCAAATCTTCTAAATTCATTGCAAAACATTTTGCAAAAGTAATGCATAAAGAATCTCGTTCCACGAATCTGGAACGCCAGGTAGGCACCAGTGACTACAATCCTGCACCACTCGAAGCTTCCTTTGTTTCTCTGGTAAACGATATATAGAAGGGTGAGCGTCCTTTCTATAATCCGTCATCCTCGTAATATTTAAGTATACCGCTCGAGTTTTCATTTTTGGGAGTACAATCTCGGGGACCCGAATCAAAGCTGGGTAGTTTGCGAGGTGTTTTTGGTCTGTTATTGGGAGTGTTTCTCCATCACAACTCCCCCCTGAATTCCATTGTCCTCCACTGAATATATAAAAATGATTTAGTGCAAACACAAAATAGTATATTGGTGAATCCTAGTACTAAAAAAGTACCTAAAATGAGTCCAAGAGTAGCCTCTGAAGAAAACTCGAGTCCTGTTTGAGTCAATATTTCGATCTACCCAGTGGGCCCATGTTGTGAGAGCCTTTGTGTAAGCTTTTTCAGCACTTAACTTGGGATGGAGTTTATCACCTTCTTGGTAGTAATTCAACCTGAAAGATCTATTAAATCAGGACATGTTCATGAATATTTTTTAATTATGTCATGCATGATATACCCTTTGGAGGTCTTTGAATGAGTCCACCAATGGCCCGAATTAAACACGATGAAATCGGCATCTCTGTACTTGTCTGACGAGTTGTCGATTTTATCAAGCCTAAGTGTCTCCCTTTTCGCCCCTGAAGAATCCTCCATCTCCCATTGTTGCACCAAGAAAGGTGATCTGAAGAACTCGATTGAACAATTATATTCCTAAATTAAACAAAACAAACACTTTAATGTCAAAATATATAATAATTGGTTATTCAAAATGAATTAACCTACTGTGAATATGAAAGAATAGAAGGTTTCCGCTTTGAATTCCTTTCGGCCAGATACTTCGAAAACCGCGCTCTTGTTCGCGAGAGAATGTCTCAACATGCATATGAGTGATTCCCACATGTTTCGATTCAACGAGTCTCCTACAAATGCTAATCGTTTCCCCCTCAGAATTTCTAGCATTTTCTTCCCATCAATCCTGTTTCGAGTTATCAATTCAAACAAATTAATACAAGAAAGTTGCAAGAACTTAATTTTAATCTGTACGAACCGAGGAATGGTGCAGCCATTTGGCTGCCATCTAAATTTCGTGTAGTTCAAATCTTTGCGGCCATTCGCGTTGCAATCAAAAGCAGGGTCAAGAAATGGGCAAGATCCTAGCGGATAACTGGGCAAAGAATCGTCAAATACCCACCGTCCATTAAACAGATCGCATGATCTCAACTCTCCATTGCTCTCTTCTTCACCTTCTCCATTTCCTACGAAACTCATTTCTTGGTTTTCTTCCTCAATTGCAAAATCTGGCAATGAAGAAGGTGGAAGGGAGATGGAAAAGGATCCAATTAATGGAGGAGGATTGTAGAAAGAAATCACGACTTGAGGGTTGAATACAAGTGGGGGAATATTCGTCGGTGCTCGGCTCGAGATGGTGAAGAAGACACAGAGAAGGGTTACGAGAATGCCTGTGAGTGCCACGTAGGATGAAGCGGTGAGGTGGAAGAAGTGCGAAAGAGAATGCTTCGAAGAAGCCATTGCAATTTTTATGGAGATTAAAAAGGAGAGTAGGTCTAATATATATACAAAGACTTTACCAACACCCTTGTTTTGCACTTGTCACATAAAAAAGAAAAAAAAAAAAAAAGCTCCTGAAAAGATAAGGTAAAAATGCCAGTTTAGTATGCTCTAATATTAAAAGGTTTGAAAAAATACCTGTATATTATCAAAAAGTTTCAGCCAAGAATTTCACTGACGTGCCGAGCAACAGAATTTGCCAGGTTGTCAGCAGATTCTTACGTCGCAGCCTTGGCATAAATACGCACCACATCTTCGGTACCAGATGGCCTCCCAAAGCACCTCCCATTCTCATATTTAAATGATTCGGATTATAGATGAAATCCCCTGAATCATAGTAGAGATGGATTTACCAAATTGCCCCTGTTATATAATTTGATACCGAGTCTTACTTGTTTTGCGGCTTTGAGAAGAGCTTCTACAGTAGGTCTAATGTCTCTTGCGAGTAGAACCTCTGCAGATTGGCTTCCATCCAATTGGATTTTCTCCTCCTTTGCAAATTTCATTACTAACTGACAAAATAATTTTCTCAATTAGTGAGGATTAGATTTTTAATTTTGATTGAATATTACTTTCCAGGTACTGTGAATTAGTAAAAATTAATCAAATAAGGGATAAAGCAGCAAACTTGAGCGAGAGAATTGGGATCAGGAGCATTGGCGACCTCATCAGCAAAAGGCTCCCATGATTGGTGATTGGTTCATCATGCTACCAGCAGGAACCGCAATTTTCAAGGATCTCAACGCCGCCAGTATCCCCGCCTGGTGGACGGTAAACGCGAGCACCAAGCAATCGAATGTGAAGCTGGATGTACCGTCGAGAAGGGTAGTTCTGTCGGAAGAAGAAATGAAGAGAGTAAGCAGATGATATCTCACTATACCCAGAAACAGAGAGGAAGAGAGGGAAAGGGACCGGTTGCGAGAGAGAGAGAGAGAGAGAGAGAGAGCTGCAATTCGTCAGCCATGGTGACAATACAATACATACTGGAGAGGGAGAGCAGAGCAGAGCGCACAGTGGGCCTCAAGGCTTTGCCTTTGCTTGGTTCGAGGGGAGAGGAGGGGAATGGGAGGAAAAGGTTACCGTGCTTGGTTTGGGAGTAAAGAAACTTTTTTTTGATATCTCATCATAAAAGCCCAATTTGTAAACACAACTACAAATATGCTAAATTTGCAAAACTAGCTTTTTCATTAGATTTTTTGACAAAAAAAATTAAACTTTCGTCAGAGAGTTTGACGAAAGTGTTTAATTATCATTTTTGTCCGTTAACCTAAAAAAATTAATTAAGTAATTTTCGCCATATCGTCCGACGAAAAAGGAAAAGTGTTTAACCATCATGTTTTTTTATAAAAAAATTTAGAAAATTAGGATAATTTATTTTTTTAACTTCAATTTTGACATTTTTTGAAACATAGGACAATTGATTTTTTTTTAAAAGTGCTAGATTTCAAAGTTTGTATTCTTAAGATATTTTTGGAAAATTAAAATTTGTGTGTGTTAGCCTTTTATAACGGATTATTTTGAGTAAAACATGAAAATTGAGTACATCGTTCGTGTTACACTTAAATTTTGGAATTTTTTAGAAAATTAGGATAACTTATTTTTTTTAAGTTTTTAAACTTCATTTTTTTGTTTCTTGTAAGAATTTTTTGAAGAAATCATGAAAATTCAGTATTTAGCTCAAGTAAACTTAAGTTTTGGCATAATTTCGAAAATAGGACAATAGATTTTTTTTTTATGGTATTAGAGTTCCGATTTTGTATTATTAAGAATTTTTCGGAAAAATACAAATTTGCGTGTGTTACTCTTCTATTACGGATTATTTTGAGGAAAACATGAAAATTCAGGATTTTGCTCGTCTAAGATATTAAAGTTTGGTATTTGTTCGAAAAATAGGGCAAATGATTTTTTTGATGGTGTTAGAGTTCACTTTTTGCATTTTTAAGAAATTTGTTAAAATAAAAATTTGTGTGTGTTGGACCTTCAATAAAAATTTGTTAAAATAAAAATTTGAGGAAAATAGGGCAAATGATCGTGTGAGAATTATCTTATTTTAAGTTATTAGACGTCACACTTTGCAATTTCAAGAATTTTTTTAAAAAATAGAAATTTATGTATGTTAGTCTTCTATCATGTTGTATTTTTAGGACAACCTGAATATTCAATTTTTTGCTCGTGTAATACTTAAATTTTGGCAAATTTAAAAAATAGGACAATTAATTTTTTTGAAGGTTAGACTTCACTTTAGAAATTTTTAAGAGATTTGTGTGTGTTATTCTTCTAATAAGGATTTGTTTTTTCTATTGAGGAAAACATTAAAATTCAATATTTGTCTTGTGTTATACTTTTATTATGACATTTTTCACAAAAAATGGATAATTTATTTTTTGAGGAGATATTCACTTTCTTCATTTTAAGAAATTTTTAAAATATTGAAATTTGTGAATGTTACTCTTGTATTTAGGAATTGTTTCAGGAAATCATGAAAAATTTAGTATTTTGCCCGTGTAAGACTTCAATTTTAGCATTTTTTCGAAAAATAGGATAACCAATTTTTTTGAAGATGTTAGACTTCACTTTTTGCATTTTTAAAAATATTTAGAAAAAACAAAATTTGTGTGTGATACTCTTATATTAAGGAGTTTTTTTGTGGACAACACGAAAATTGAGTATTTTATTCGTACATGACTTCAAATTTTGCATTTTTCGAAAAATAGGAAATTGAATTTTTTCAAGGTATTAGACTTCACGTTTTGAATTTTTAAGATATTTAAAAAAACAGAATTTTGTGTGTGTTAGTCTTCTATTACGGAGTATTTTTAGGAGAACATGAAAATTGAGTATTTTGCTCGTGTTACACTTCAATTTTGGCATTTTTCAGTAAATAAGAAAAATCATTTTTTAAGTTGTTAGACATCACTTTTTGCAATTTCATGAACGTTTTTTAAAAAATAGAAATTTGCGTGTGTTAGTCTTCTAGTATTCTTAGGACAACCTAAAAATTCAGTATTTTCCTCGTGTAATACTTAAATTTGACATTTTCCAAAAATATTACCATTGATTTTTTTTAAGGTGTTAGACTTCACTTTTGCATTTTTAAGAGATTTGGGTGTGTTAGTCTTCTAATAAGGATTTTGTTTTTGAGGAAAACATTAAAATTTCGTATTTTTCTTTTGTTACACTTCTATTTTGACATTTTTTTACAAAAAATGGATAATTTTTTTGAGGAGTTAGATTTCACTTTCTTCATTTTTAAGAAATTTTCTAAAATATTGAAATTTGTGTATATAACTCTTGTATTTAGGAATTTTGTTAGGAAAACATGACAATTTTGAATATTCCGTCATGTAAGACTTCAATTTTGCCATTTAAAAAAAAAATAGGATAATCTGTTTTTTTTAAGGTGTTAGACTTGACTTTTTGCATTTTTAAGAATTTTTTGAAAATACGAAATTTGTGTGTGATAGTCTTATATTAAGGAATTTTTTTGAGGAGAACATGAAAATTGAGTATTTCACTCGTATATGACTTCAATTTTTGCATTTTTTCGAAAAATAGGAAATTGATTTTTTTCAAGGTATATTAGACTTCACTTTTTGAATTTTTAAGACATTTAAAAAAAAAACAAAATTTTTTGTGTGTTAGTCTACTATTACGGAGTATTTTGAGGACAACATGAAAATTGAGTATTTTTGCTCGTGTTACATGTCAATTTTGGCATTTTTCGAAAAATAGGATAAATCATTATTTTAAGTTCTTCGACGTCACTCTTTGCAATTTCAAGAACTTTTTAAAAAAATAGAAATTTGTGTGTGTTAGTCAACTATCACGTCGTATTTTTAGGACAACCTGAATATTCAGTATTTTGCTCGTGTAATACTTAAATTTTGGCATTTTCAAAAAAATAGGACAATTGATTTTTTTGAAGGTGTTAGACTTCACTTTTGGAATTTTTAAGAGATTTGTGTGTGTTAGTCTTCTAATAAGTGAAGGAAATACAGTTTCAGGATCAACCGTAAAAGTGTACACAAGGATAAACGAATGTAAGCGTACATTCGTGGTCATATCTTTCAGTAGGAAAATCCAATTTGAATGGTTCAAATTGGGTTAGCTAGATAATAAGATTATCTACAACCTTCATATAGAAATATATTTCATATGAACGAAGTATCAGTGTCGTTTCAATGAAATACCGAAAGGGTGCAACAGTATGACATACAGTTAGTAAAACAGTCATAACGTTTGCATACGAACTCCAATTGGGTCGGGACAAATTGGGTCGTGTAGATAATAAGATTATCTACAACTTGTGTGTTGGGTGATGTTCTGTCAGAAGAAATTACCAATTTCTTATGGACAGAATACTGGACAGATTCATGCAACTTTCTGTGTGAAAGAGTGTATATTGGATATACATTTCTTTTGGCCAATCATAATCCTATGTGATATAAATAGGAAATTTCTCTCTCATTAGATGTGGTTCATTCAGTCCAATTCATTCAGAATATTCCAGAAAATTGTGAGACAAATTTCTAGAGAGTGAAAGGGTGTAAAAGAGAGAAACCGTGAAAATGTGTTTTCCGGTATAGAGAATCAAACAATCGAGCAAGTTTGCCGGTGCATCGTCTAGGCAGTTGCACCCGTAACCGACGTCTTACGAGTCAAGGTGGATACACGTAGAGGAGCAACGATTGTGGCTCTTTCGGTTGTGATCGATTCGGACGAATAATTTCTGTCGGAGACGAAATCGAGTGAATCGGCGACGTTAACGAACGGTCAAAGACGCGTGGTGTGGGACGCGCGGATTGTCACCAACGTGACACGGAAAAGAAGAATAGCAATCAACCCTTCGTGTGCAATCAATTTTGCACTGGTATGAATCTAATCTTCTTATTTGCATCGTACCCGTCGAAGTCATGGCGTGATCTCGGAAATCGGGGAACCGGACCGGGCCTACATATCCGCTGCGCGGGCCCGGAGCCGGATAGAATCCCCAACAATAAGGATTTGTTTTCTCTGTTGAGGAAAACATTAAAATTCAGTATTTTTCTTGTGCACTTCTATTATGACATTTTTCTCAAAAATGGATAATTTATTTTTTGAGGAGATATTCACTTTCTTCATTTTTAAGAAATTTTTAAAATATTCAAATTTGTGAATGTTCCTCTTGTATTTAGGAATATTTTCAGGAAACAATGAAAATTTAGTATTTTGCCCGTGTAAGACTTCAATTTTGGCATTTTCTCGAAAAATAGTATAATCAATTTTTTTTTGAAGGAGTTCAGTTTTTGAAATTTTGCAAAAAATTGGAAAAAATAGAAATTTGTATGTGTTAGTCTTCAATCACGGAGTTTTTTGAGAAAAACATGAAAAATTAAGTATTTTTCTCATTATAGAGAACTATTTTGGCCTTTTTTTAGAAAAAATGATAATTGATATTTTTGAAGGTGTTAGACTTCAGTTTTTGTATTTTTGCAAAAAAATTGGAAAAAATAAAAATTTGTATGTGTCAGTCTTCAATCACGAAGTTTTTTGAGAAAAACATGAAAAATAAGTATTTTGCTGATTTTAGAGAACTATTTTGGCTTATTTTACAGAAATATGGTAATTGATATTTTTAAAGGTGTTAGACTTCGGTTTTTTAATTTTGCCAAAAAATTTGAAAAAATAGAAATTTGTATGTGTTAGTCTTCAATCACGGAGTTTTTTTGAGGAAAAACATGAAAATTAAGTATTTTGCTGAATTTAGAGAACTATTTTGGCCTATATTACAAAATATGATAATTGATATTTTTGAAGGTGTTAGAGTTCAGTTTTTGAATTTTTGCAAAAAATTGGAAAAAATAGAAATTTGTATGTGTTAGTCTTCAATCACGGAGTTTTTTTTAGAAAAACATGAAAAATAAGTAATTTGCTGAATTTAGAGAACAATTTGGGCTTATTTTACCGAAATATGATAATTGATATTTTTGAAGGTGTTAGACTTCGGTTTTTGAATTTTCGCAAAAAATTTGAAAAAATAGAAATTTGTATGTGTTAGTCTTCAATCATGGAGTTTTTTGAGAAAAACATGAAAATTCAGTATTTTTCTCATTTTAGAGAACTATTTTGGCATTGTTTAGAAAAAAAAATGATCATTGATATTTTTGAAGGTGTTACACTTCAGTTTTTGATGTTTTGCAAAAAAAAAAGGAAAAAAATAGAAATTTGTATGTGTTAGTCTTCAATCACGGAGTTTTTTGAGAAAAAAAAAATGAAAATTAACTATTTTTCTCATTTTAGAGAACTATTTTGGTCTTTTTCAGAAACAAATGCTAATTGATATTTTTGAAGGTGTTAGACTTCAGTTTTTAATTATTTTGAAAAAAATTGGAAAAAAAAGAAATGTGTATGTGTTATTCTTCAATCATAGAGTTTTTTGAGAAATACATGAAATATGAAATATTTTGTTCATTTTAGATAACTATTTTTGCTTTTTTCAGGAAAAATGATAATTGATATTTTTGAAGGTGTTAGACTTCAGTTTTTGATTTATTGCAAAAAAATTGAAAAAAATAGAAATTTGTATGTGTTAGTTTTCAATCACGGAGTTTTTTGAGAAAAAACATGAAAAATAAATATTTTGCTCATTTTAGAGAACTATTTTGGCATTTTTGAGGAAAAAAATATAATTAATATTTTTAGGCTTTTAGACTTCAGTTTTTGAATTTTTGCAAAAAATTGAAAAAAATAGCAATTTGTATGTGTTAGACTTCAATCAAGGAGTTTTTTTTTGAAAAACATTAAAATTAAGTATTTTGTTGATTATAGAGAACAATTTTGGCATATTTTACAAAAAATATGATAATTTATATTTATTAAGATGTTAGACTTCAGTTTTTGATTCTTTGCAAAAAAAATTGGAAAAAAAGAAATTTGTATGTTTTATCCATCAATCACGGAGTTTTTTGAGAAAAAAAAATGAAAATTAAGTATTTTGTTCATTTTAGAGAACAATTTTGGCCATTTTAAGAAAAAAATGATAATTGATATTTTGGAAGGTGTTAGACTTCAGTTTTTGATTTTTTGCAAAAAAATGGAAATAATGGAAATTTGTATATGTTAGTCTTCAATCACGGATTTTTTTTGAGAAAAATATGAAAATTAAATATTTTGCTCATTTTAGAGAACTATTTTGGCCTTTTTTAGAAAAAAATGATAATTAATATTTTTTAAGGTGTTAGACTTGACTTTTGATTTTTTGCAAAAAAATAGAAATTTGTATGTGTTAGTCTTCAATCACGGAGTTTTTTGAGAAAAATATGAAAATTAAGTATTTTGCTGATTTTAGAGAACTATTTTGGCCTATTTTACAGAAATATGATAGACTTCAGGTTTGCATTTTTAAGAAATTTTTGTGTGTAGTCTTCGATTACGGAGTATTTTGAGTACGAAATGAACATTGAATATTTTGATTTTGTTACACTTCAATTTTAACATTTTTTGAAAAAAAATATCTTGATTGAATTTTTCGAAGATGTTAGACTTTAATTTTTGCATTTTTAAGAAATTTTTGAAAAAAATGAAATTTGTGTGTGTTAGTTTTCAATTACGGAGTATTTTGAGTTCGACATGAAAATTGAGTATTTTACTTGTGTTACACTTCAATTTTAACAATTTTTTAAAAAATATCATAATTGAATTTTTTGAAGGTGTGCAGACAAAATCTCTCTTATGTTCGTCGCCAGCTGAATAAAGAGGCGAGGAAAAAACAACGAAGAACACCGACCGATGCAACAAACGGAGAGATTGGCACGAAATCCAAACAAAACAAAGAAGCAATGACAACCATACTGACGGCCATGCATCTATTGATTTGCGAGATACGAAGATTTTAGCTGAGTTGACAAGATTTTACAACACCCTATATTCTCATGTTGAGCTAAAGAGATTTGGGGTAGACCAAGATGTTTTTATAGAATTGTAACTAAGGTATTGGTTTTTTTGCTTATAACACCCTATATTCTCATTTTTGTAGGATCTGCCTTGATTAATTTATGGTTTGGGACCATATTAAATCTGGCTCCTTTCAGTAAGTTTACAGTTTTCTTCTAAATTATTTTGAATTGGAATTTGGATAAATATAGATATGACTAATTTGTTTGGAGGTCGACTTTTCTTTTTATATTCTAGGATTTGAGTAAATTTTCAAAAAACATCTATATCTTAGGATTTGAGTAATATTTGTATTAAATTTGCATGACATATTGAATGGCTTAAAAAATGATATTTGGTTGTTATTTTTATGTTTCTTTGAATTGTAATTTCTATGATATTTTAGATTCGAGTAATTATTTTTAAGTATTAAATCAAATAAATTTTCAATTTTTATGTCAATTTGGCGGGTCATGGGGTTCCCAACGGGGACGGGAATCCCCGCGGGGTGGGGATGGGGCATAAAATTTGCCCGTGAATTAAATGGGTTTGGGGCGGGGAATCCCCGCGAAAGACGGGGTGGGTATGGGGAGTACTTGCCCCGACCCCGACCCGCCCCATTGACATCCCTAATTTTGTATGTTCAAACTATAAATATACATTAAAACATTAAAATTCAAATACTAATCAAACGTACCATCCTTAATTGCACATTTCAATAGCTAATAATCCCCAAATAAATACACACTGTTATAGCCAATCAGAAGAGAGAAAAAAGGATGCGATTGTATCGCCTTAAATATTCTTCAATTTGCAAATATACATTTCTCTTTGTACTCAATAAAAAAAAAATAATAACATTATATTCTTCATCTATTAGATGATTTTAGTTCAATTTGTTTGTATTGTTTTTTGATAAGTATTTGTTTCTTGATATTCTATTTAGTATTTTTGTTATTAAATGTTTTCAAAATATACCTCATAGGTTCTTATATATATTCGAATCAAACCAACAAAAATTAATAGAAATGTACGTGATAAAATCTGAAAAAACTTTAAATGAAAAACTGAAATTATTTAATTACAAAAATCTGAGCTCGAGATTATCACTTATCAATATCAAACTTAATATTTAATGCCTACCAAATGCTTAAATAAAACCATGAAATACTTTGTTAAATAAATTTTGTTAAATTACTTTTATGGATCTAATCGATTTTCTACTATGCTCTTTTCACTGCCAATTAATTTTGTTAAATTACTTTGTTGCTATTTTGTGCATCAAACAAATCGTATGTCACAAGAAGCCATCAAAATACTTGTTCGAGATATTCATGGAACAAAAATGCTTACTTCGCTGCCACTTGATTTTATTAAACTACTTTGACATTATTTTGTGCATGAAAAAAATCGTTGTCACAAGAGCCATGAAATACATATCCATTAAAAATAAATGACAATGAGATTAGTATCTGCTACCCTCATTGAAAGAAAAAATTAGTTCATTAGCAATTGTTTATGTCAAATTACTTCGATGACAATCAGATGCATATTGACCCAAAAAAATGAATTATCTAGTCCTTTTGTACATGAAAATAAATTAGTTGTAACCTAACAACGAATGATTCGTTTCGCCACATTGTTTTAGTTGATTGTTAATATCAGTGGTTTCGTTATTTCGAACAGAGATATATGTACTAAAAACTAATTACATTGTCAAAATACTTTCTATTATTCCTTACCATGTTTTATATCCAAAAAATGTGTACAAAGTTATTGATCATGTGTCGCCTGTGATGTATAAAAAAATATATTAATGTATTACATGATGAGAAATTTTTTATTTTTTTAGGAAACTCGGATCTTAAACAATTCTAATACTTCTGTCTTTCGATACTAACGGATTCGCATTATAATGAGAGGCAATTGTTCACGTCACATAAGCACTGAGTATGTAAATAATCATCAAGTATCGTCATAAAGACAAAAAAACATGAAACACGTATCCCATGAAATACAAATATATTCATTGTGTGTCGTCTATGATGTATGAAAAAACGTATTAGTGCATTGCGAGATCAGAAATATTTGTATTGTTAAAAAAAGGGATCTTGCACAATCCTAATATTTTCGTCTTTCAATACTAACATATTTACATATACTGAAGCAATTCTTCGCAACACGTAAGAGTTAAATATACAAATAATCATCAAGTACCGTGATTGCTTCCAAATTATAGGAAAAAAAATAAAAACACATGAAACACATATCCATGAAAAGAATAATTTATTGTTTTATATCAATGACGTACAAGTATGTGAAATTAAAAAAAAAACAATCAACGCATGAAATATTATCATTGTCTTCAAATTACATACAAAAAAACCAAAAAAAAAAATACTGCAGACTGACATTGCACAAGTATATCAAATACAAAAAATGTGATACATCAATTGCAAATTATACACAAAAAGAGAATAAGAAAACATGGAATGATTCTTTCCTTTCATGTGCTACGCAACGGAAAAAAATAAAAAAAAATAAAAGTGACCGCTGCAAAGAATTTGCTGATTCAAAGAAATGTTTCTTCCTTTCATTTATTTGTTCATAATTGATGAATCTAGAAATCGTGTTTTAATGATATAATAATCGTGTTACCAAAATGATCGTGTTTTATTAACGAAATATAATTGGAGGAATTAATTGGTTCATAATTATTTTCTCTATTTTTTATCTCTCGTTTTAATACTCGAATTAATTAGTAATGGTTTATTATTACCTAATTAATTTGAGTAAGGTTTTCTTGAATCGAATCTTGATTAATTTGCGTATTTGGGTTATAAATACTTGAATAACTATTTTTCGTTCTTGAATATCGTGATTATCAATTGGTCTATAATTGGTTAATTACACTTGCATTCGATTTTGGTTTGGGAGATTTCTAGATACTCAATTAAATGAGATATCGATTTCCCCCAAGTTTCACATCGATGGAAACAAAATTTTATTTTGCCATTTTCGATTTTATTTATTTTATTTTTATTTGATCTTATCTCTTCTCTTTTTCTTGGTTCTTTTTGTTACCATTCTCTCCATCAACACCTCCGTTTATTTCAAGTTAAATATTCCTTGAAAATAATATATAAATATTGCTTGAGATATTTGAATCTAGAATTTGCTTCAATCTTAAATCCATCGATATAACTTTATTGTGAATAAATTCAATTGTGAAAAATTTATATTGAGTATACAAACTTGAATCGAGGCCACCTCTCTTTTGAACGATACCCTTAATTGCCATATAACTCGTTACATTTTATTCAAGTATTAGAATATTATAAATATAATTTAGAGACTCGTAAATTAGAAACACATATTAATTATTTAAAAACGACATTCCATACATCTTGAAGAAAAGAGCTATCAAAAGAGAAATTATAGAAAACGTGGAGAGACTAGGCATTATCTTCACTATAGTCGACCTTATGAATGTATCCATCTTCCTCCTCCTCCTCCTCCTCATCACTATCATCCTCGGAGCCATCTATACAAGACATAGAATTAGGAAGAGGGAGATAAGAGTAGGAGTAATACGTTTGAGAGAGAGGAGATTAGATGAGGAGGAAGCATTGTCAGTATGCATTACATTTTCTTCACTATATGGTGCAAGTTGAGTTGTAGGTACTTTGTCAGAGAATAAAGAAGAAGAGTTATTATCTTTAGAAGTCTTAGCATTAGAAAGAGGGCAGGTGAGACCACATAATAATTGGATCGTTGAAATGCAATCTAGATCCAATTTTGATTCGATGATTTTGTAGCCAGTCGTAGAACGAAGATCTTCACCTTGAAATAGATGAAGACGTATACACCGATTCTTCAACCAAGTTGAGCTAACAAAATTGAATAGAGAATACAATCATACATCATTATAAGAGTTATTTATATATTAGGTTAATTAAGGAGGAATAAGATATACATATAGGAGGAAAGAATGTGGTCTAAAAAACAATTTTGTATTTCCTTCCTGATTGTACATTTTTATAGAAGAGAGGGAGGAAACACATAATTTATTGCATATTAATAGTGGCAAATAAAACCACCGAATAGCAATTGTAACCAAATTAATTCAGGGGTTGTTCATTCTTTATTTTCCTAGTAACCTCCTTTATAAACTTCTTTTATATCCAGTGCTCCGATAATTAATTCATACACTTTAATGTACACAAAATATGTGCACTAAAACAATTCATCTAATTGTTTATGTTAATTAATATAAACAATTAGATATTATAAAGTAATATTATAGTTTTAAAATTTTAGTAGTATTATTTGTAACAAATAATACAACACCTTCTCCTCCTCATCACTATCATCCTCAGAGCCAATTATACAAGAGATAGAATTATGAAGAGGGGAGATAAGAGTAGGAGTAATACGTTTGAGAGATAGGAAATTAGATGAGGAGGAAGCATTGCCATTACGCATTACATTTTCTTCACTATATGGTGCAAGTTAAGGTGTAGGTGCTTTGTCAGGTTTATAAAACCTTGGAAAATCTTTTCAAAATTACATACTACCTATCTCCAAATTGTACCACAACATTTTCAATATTTTAGTTAATATATTTAATTAACATGTTAATACACACATATAACATAAATAACAGACATTTAATTTATAATTAATATTCATTTAAATAAACAAATTTAAATTAATATTAATGATTTGTTACTTAAGGGTTTTTTGTTTATCATGCAATTAAATGTGTTAATCATAATGGAGATAATTAATGTGATGGGAAATTTTGGGGAAATGTAAGATAGCCATTTTCTAAGCCCATGGGCCTTATGCAGATAATAGTACAATGTTATTTTACCCCATAATTTTCACAACTTGCTCTTCACGTTATAATTAACGAATTTAATTAGCATAATAATTTTAAATTACATAATTAACAATTAAATGGTATCGTTTATATTTATAATTCAAATAAATATTCGTTGTGTATTAATTAATTCTTAATTATATGACATGGGTTAGTTATAATGAACTAAAATATATTATTTAGTATATAAAAATATTGTGGTAAAATTTAAGTTTTTAGTTTTTATAATGTTAACTAAAATATAATGTTAACTAAAATATATTATCTATATGATGATAAAAGTTTAGTTTTTAGTTTTTTAGTTATAATGTTAACTAAAATATATTATTTAATACGTCGGTCCTGCCACCAGCTATTTGAATTCAATCTCCAGCTAGTACCTCTATACCCTACTAATTCAGTGGATCACGGAGCCTTCTTCCGATCCATCCTTATGGCCCAAGGATATCTGTGGAAGGCCTTAGATCACGTACTCGCCGGCCTTAGCACATTCTTTCTTCAAATCAATATCAAAATAGGGGAGCGGAGTTCAGCTCCGCCAGACGAAAGCCTCAGAGCTGTGGTTGGCCTTTTGAGGCATCTAGTCTGCACTAGATGAAGAAGGGTGAAACCAAATTCCCAACTTTTCACGAAACAGGAAAAGCGGGGAGAAGAGCCAACGAAGCAGGAGAGAGGCACTTAAGGCCATTTTGGTGCTGAACCAGCGGTGAGTCATCCCATTTATCGATTTTAGTTTTTAGTTTTTTTTTTAATTTTGAGACAAGTCGTCGATTTAAAGGAGAAATCATACACATACATTTTAGGTTTTTTGTTCAATTCTGATAGAAATCGCTGAATTAGAGGAGAAATGCAATTTTTTTACTAATGGAAGGGTTCCCAAATCGATACATTGCTTTTTCCGCTCCGCTGCGCTGGTTCCCAAATTCTGATAGAAATCACACACACATTTTAGGTTCGTTTCAATTCATGATATTTCATTTCCCTTTTCGTGTTCAATTTTACTATTAATCCAGAGAAATTACGTTTAGTTATGAGGACTATTCCTTTTCCTTTTCATGTTCAACTTTTTTAACAACAGAGTTGTTGCGCTTTCCAAATTCAAGAGGATTAGAGGTACAGGTGGATAAATCTCTTAATTATCAAATATTGCACTGTTATAAAAGATTGTTTGAGGAATTTTTGTGCTAAAAGGGGACGAGAATATATATTGACCATTTACTTAATTTATGTCTACTATACATTTTTACTTTTTGTTTTCATAATTTTATTATTTTTTCTTGTCTGCACAATTTTATGAATTTTTCTACTTCAATCTTTCGTTCACCTTTGAAGAAAAGGTGACCTCTTGCAATCTCCTCTCCATGAGTCTCTACCTTCAGCTCTCTTTTCTTGTGTGACTGAGTAAGCTCGAACGCTGAGTATTGCTTCCCTCTTTGTGTAGCACAATCAACAACATAATTACTCGATTATGCACCAGTTGCGACTGGTTCTTGTCATGACCCGAGGATACATGGGTCATTAAGAATAAATAAGGGGTTTAATTGCAAATTATTTCTCGGTTCACGAGGTGGATGGTGCACCGGGTGTAGTTAGTATTTTCTTTTATATTTTTGTCGCATTATAAATAGAGAGAAGAGAGAGAATTAGAGGATATTATTGATGTAATTGTTTCTTCGTGTAAGAACTTGTGTTCCGTTCTTGTTGAGTTTTGATTAATCGAATTCGAATTGATTAAAACTTCAACCTTGTATCCTATTTTATTCGGTTTGAGATTGTTTTCGTAAGGATTCGAGGTCGAATCCTTACAATTGGTATCAGAGCCGGCGATTCTCCGCACCAGATCCGATCCGCAGCTACTTTTCAATTCAGATCTTGATTTCGTCACCAGATCTTGATTTCTTGATTCGAGAAATCAATCCAATTCGAGCCGATTTATCGATCCAGATCCAATTCTCTGTCACCAGATACGATTCTCTTTTGCGAGCCGTTGAGCTCGTTCCTCTTTGCTGTGGTATCGCACGAATCACCCGCTTTCAGATCAAATCGAAGAACGAGTTTCTTGATTCTCATATCCGATTCGTGGCGATTTCTCGATTCAAACCTTAATTTCTGAATTCGAGATCGTATCTCTGCTCATCTCGATTCGAGCCGATTGAAATCTCGCAACATCGCCCAAACTTCAACGTGAGTCACTTGAATCAAATCTGCACCAACACGAGCCAGTCGCAAATCCTCTATTTCGACAAATCCTCGATTCAATTGTGGGAAGAAGAGGAGCAGCACTAGACAAATCCTCAATTTCGACATCAATTCTGGATTCGAGGTTGAATTTGAATTGTGAGTCAAAGTGAAGTTGAATCTCCATTCCGAAGTTGAATTTCGAGAAAGGAGCTTCGATCTCACGGCACACTCAGTCGAATCAAGCCAATCATCGCAGCACGCTCGCGGATTCGACCTCACGGCAAAATCCAGAATTTGCAACCTCGCCGCCTAATCCTCTTCTACACTCCGGCAACCTCGCAGCCTAACCCAGACCGTAAGGTTCCTTGATCACGAATCTCCATTTCCATTCCCCTTTCATCGCCAGTCATCGCCAGAAGAACACGACGTTTTCGATCGTGAGAAGAAGAAGTCCTGAAGGTGGTAGCGGATCTGAATTGGGTATTGGATTCGGGTTGGGTTTTATCAGGGGTGGGATTTGAAGTTCCGGATTTCTTTTACTGGTTTTTCAGGAATTCAGGAGATGAAAACCGAAAAATCAATTCCCTACTGTGTTCAAAATCCAGAAAAGAAGAATTGGATAGAAGATCCCGGTTCTGTTGAGAATCTGGAATTCAAAATTCGAGAATGCAGATTCTAATTCTGTTAAGAATCAGAATTTGTTAACGGGGATGATTGGTTTCTAAGCGGGTTTGCGGATTTTTGAAGCGTTTTGAGCCGATACGATGAGTAATAAAATAGTATATTTGTGGGATATTATTCATCCGCAAGATACGTATCATGGGCATCGATGTGGAGATGAATGTGTTATTAGGAGATGTTTTGAAAATTATTTTTGGTGTGAAACGGGCGAAAGGTTTCATGAATGTGGAACCAATTGCAATCAAAAAATATTAGACGATGAAGGCGATGCTTATTACAATATTAGTGGACGAGTTTTTACGTTATCTTGGGAGGAATGGTCGAAGAGCATGTGGTATAAGTTGGGCCTAATGCAAGCACGTAATAATAGGCAATTTGAAGAGCATGATGAGGAAGAGGAATCGAGTGAAAATGGAGATGATAAAGGAGAAGATAATGAGTCGGATTCGGGTGTGATTGAAGTGGATCCGGTTGAGTGTGAATCGGATCCGGGCATGATTGAAGCGGATTCGATTGAGCGTGAATCGTATTCGGGTGTGATCGAAGCAGATCCGGTGGAACACGAATCGGATTCGGACGTGATCGAAGCGGGTCCGGTCGAGTGTGAATTGGATTCGGGTGCACGCAAATCGGATTCGAAAAAGATTGAATCGGAGGTCATAGTCGCAAATGGTGAAATGATTATTTTTTCAAAAGTGCTCGAGTCGGGTACGGTGCGATTAAGAGATAAAAGGTATTCGGATCCGTATTTGAATTTGAAGAGAGATGATTGTCGAATATGTGTGTATGAAGATATGCGAGTTTTGTGCACAATTAAGGAATGGCGAATATTATCGTTTGAAGCAAGACTCGACGTGGGGCTTGACGATGAAGGAAAAAGACCGCCTCCGAAACCGAATATACGGTACGATGCGAAATCTTCAAGGGTGGTGATTCGTGTTATATCGAAAAGGCCACCGCCAAAACCTAATATAAATTTCGCATGTTTGATCCTTGAGGACAAGGATCTTTAAAGGAGACGGTATTGTCATGACCCGAGGATACATGGGTCATTAAGAATAAATAAGGGGTTTAATTGCAAATTATTTCTCGGTTCACGAGGTGGATGGTGCACCGGGTGTAGTTAGTATTTTCTTTTATATTTTTGTCGCATTATAAATAGAGAGAAGAGAGAGAATTAGAGGATATTATTGATGTAATTGTTTCTTCGTGTAAGAACTTGTGTTCCGTTCTTGTTGAGTTTTGATTAATCGAATTCGAATTGATTAAAACTTCAACCTTGTATCCTATTTTATTCGGTTTGAGATTGTTTTCGTAAGAGTTCTTCACCTTAATTTCTTCTATTTGTTCATTTCTTTGTTTACGCTCCTTTCAAATAGCATAAATTTCCCTAATTTCAACCTTAATTTCTTGTCCTCGATAAAATTAGGTTTTGTTTTTGGCTTATTTACAGGCCTGTTGCAAACACAAGGTATAATATAATTTATTTTTATCTTAGATTTATTCAGGACGAGATCTAATAGTTATATATTTCATACATGGTTTAGAATTGTACCCTAAATGTTCGACAAAATGCCTAAGAGGAGATGCAAGCTTGATGTGAGTATATAACATACTTTTACATGTGATATTATGCATCCGAGAGGAGTGGAATAAGGTCAAGTCATTGCCTCATGAAATCAACGTAGGGGCTTTTTTGTAAAAGTATCTTACAGCCTTCTTAGTACCAGTAATTGGTACCACTCTCATTCTAGCACCGGTACAATACACTTACCGATCAGACAGACAAGTACCACACGGATTATTGATTGAATTCAACGATATTTATCTTAGGACTTTAATTGAGAGGAATTGCAATCAAAACTTACCTAATACGGGAGTAATTGAAAGAAAATAACATGAATGAATAAGTTTTGGCGATGAAACAAGATTGCCTTATGAGGATGAAATGTCGGCTCGGTAAAATGAGAAGTATATTAATGCGACCTGAGAGGATTTGTAATTTTATTAGGATTGGGGTTATGAAACTATATTGTAATCGGATTGGCGTTAGAATAATTGTAATTCAAGTTAGGATTAAGGTAATTGTAATTTTATAAATGAAGTTATATATTCGTTTATTTATGGTACATTCCGTTGTTACATATGTTATAATATAAATGAAATTGCATATAATTGATAGTTTGAGGATTTTTTTGTCAAAATTATCAAAAATAGGTTGTATTGAAAAAAAAAATCAAGGACTGAAATTAATATTGAGATTGTTCATTCTTGATCCATACTAAAAATAAGCCCTTGTTAGTTGCTTCATGAATTACAATTGATATTATTAGTACAACAAAAAAATAAACACTTGTTAGCTATTATCAATCGGTACCAATCACCATCGCAAGAGAAAAAGAAATGTAGATCTTATAGGACTTCATGAACCATTCCTATGTATAGACTTCAAATTTCAAAAAATATTTTATGAAGCCACTTAATTGTTAATTTGCTATGAATGTAATATATTTGTTTCTAAAAAAACATAATTAATTACCAAGCAGAGATTTAATTGCAAACATGGAAATGTTGGTAATGGAGAGAATACTAATTAAGAAAAATGGAGAGCTTAAATCAAATATACAAGTTAATATTTTTAATACAATAATAATAGGCACCTAGATTTCGCACATAGATTTCATCTAGAAACATACGTGGCAAATCACGGTGCAGCCACATCAAACTTTTAAATGAAAATAAATTTTAGAAATTCTAAATTTGAATGCCACGTGTATTTCTAGGTGCAAATCTAGATAAAAAATCTAGGTGTCTATGATTATTGATTTTTAATATCTAAACTACCCTTTTATAAAAGGGTGTACGACAGAAGTTCCCATATAATCATACATAATTGAAGTTGACAAAATTGCGTTTTTTCGTTTTTGCCAAAAAAATTCATATATACTTCATGATATATACTATTTACTGGAATAAACAAAGACGTATGAATATTTTCAGTGATATTAAAAAATGATGTTAATACTGAAATTATTAGCCCAAAAAATGATACGTCGATCCTAACACCGATTATTATTATTATTATTATTAGTATTAGTAGTAGTATTTAAAATAATAAATTCATTTTGACAACAGCTACAAAATGACACACAATCATTAAAAGCTATATCTTGGCACTAAATAAGTTTAATGGCATTCAAATCAATGTATTGACACAAAAAACTATATTAATACCAATCATGAAAACAAAAATTCAAAAAACATCCTAAAACGGCATACCTAAAATGATAATTGCAACTAAGATTAAGGACATGTTTGGGTGACCGTGTTAGAAATTATCTGAAGTAAATTAACTTTTCGCAAGTCGACTTTTCGAAAATGCACTTCAAATTTAAATGTTTAAATTCACATAAGAATCGTGAAGATTTGTATCAACTCATAGAATCTATGAACCGAGTTTTGTGATCCCACTTCCGCAAGTCGACGCAAAAAACTTTCCGGAATTGCAACAAAAAGTAATTATTAACTAGGAGATTACCCGCGCTTCGCGGCGGTTTTGTTTCATTTGTTTTACCATACACATAATATATACACATAATATATTGTTATGATTTTTCGAGAGCAAATATAAGACTTTATGAAAATAAATATCATATTGATTAAGAAAGTTTTATGATGACAAAATTATTATATTATATTTTAATATGACACATTGCGAAATATTTATTTAGTATTTTAATGCAACACATTAAAAAAAAAAAAATGTCACTATAAAATAATAAAATAACATGCGTGAACATAAACAAAAATCAAGACCATATGATATTTTAAATTTTCATATCTAAAATTAAGAATAATAACATTGTAAAAGTTTAAAAAAATTATTTGTGTCTGATAAATTTTATGTTTCATGTTTATTATTGAAAAATATTATATAAGTTAAATAAATTATTTGTGTTTATTAATTAAGATATTTCATTACTTTTTATTTTTTTAAAGATTAACATGAAAGTGTTTTAAGTAAAAATACAAATATAACATAATTGTTTTAAAAAATAATAATAATAATTAGGATGTGCAATTTTTTTCAATTATATTTTTAAAAATAATAATAATTACGATTACAAGTCATTAATGTAATTATATTTATTTTTATATCTTTTTTTACATAATTATTTTCATAATTTTAAGTTAGAAAAAAATATTGAATATATGATAATAACATACTTAGTAGTATGTGCAATTTTTTATAATTATAGTTTTAAAAATAATAATAATTAGGATTACAAGTCATTAATGTAATTATATTTATTTTTATATCTTTTTTTACATAATTGTTTTCATAATTTTAAGTTAGAGAAAAATGTTAAAAATATGACAATATGGATCTCAAAATAAAGATAAAATTCAAGCCAATATATTTCTTAATATTTTTAAATTATATAATGAAATACTAACAATATTTGATGTATGCTTTATGATATTATATATTAATTTATTAATGTTAGATATTTAAACTTTTCATATTCTATTTGTATTCACAATTGATCATGTAACATATTGTGAAAAAATTCAATATAAAATACAACTTGTCCAACATGAACCTAACAAATAATATTTTGACATGTCATCAATCTAAGGTGATGTGGCCTTCTAAAATTGCTTAAAACTATGTGTAAAATAAGGGACACATAAATATCTACAAATAAAACATAATCACACAAAATGAAATGTTAATCTATGGTTCATATGTTGCCACATATCATAATCTAATTGTTGAAATAATTGTGATGATGTGGCATGAGTTGTGATGATGTGGCATAAGAAAATTGCATAAAGATGGGTCAAAAATAAGGGGTTGGTTAATGGTTAAAAACGGCATACAGTCATTATTACTAGTTTGTCTTGAAAGTATACACACAGAAGAATCGTGAAGATTTGTATCAACTCATAGAATCTATGAACCGAGTTTTGTGATCCCACTTTGCAGAAAACACGTGAGGGGATAAAAAGCCTAAAATCTATGCCTACATTTTCTAGAGTATACGCTTTCTAGGGAGTACCATCAATGAAACTTTAATTATCATTATCATTATACGTACGGACACATATGTATAAGAATGGTTCGTTACATAAAAAAAAAGATAGATATACATCTAGAATATTAATAAAAAATGATAAATAATCTGGTGGGTCAGTCATAATCGGTTGGATATTTTTCGGGTTCGGATCATTTTTATGTCCGAATTATTTTCGGATGAACTTAATATAGCTTAAAATATATTAAGTAAAAGTTTATACCCGGTTGTGTTCGGGGTCGGGTTTTGTTCGGGTTTTATTTTGACCGAGTTTTTTTCGGGTTAAATTTTGTGTTCGGGTCAAATTCTTTAGGTTCGGGTTATGTCTTGATTTCAGTTCCGGACAAAAATAATAATTAAAATTTCAAACTATAAAATTTGAATCAGCCACTAAATTAGGGTTATATTCGGGTCTTGAGTTACTCGGTTTCGGATCGGATCAAATTCGAGTACCATATAAAACATCTAATTTCAGATTCGGGCTATTTAGTCCGGATGGGTCCAAGACGAGTTGTTTGATTTTTTTAAATTATGTTTAGTCAAGTCGGGTCGGGTCGGATTTCAGATTACTTGGATAGTTTTTTGAGTTCGGATCATCTTTGCCAAATCTAGACGTGTGTAAAAAACGACATCCTCAGATTATCTTGGGCAATGCCCAACAGTCTGAACGAACGGATGAAATAATACCTAATTTTTTGGATAATTGTAAAAAATCTCCTATCTTTTCAAAAACTAGAAAAAATCCTTTCTGCCAAACTTTTATTTTCAAATACCCCTATAAGTGTTAAAACTAACATGAATGGTATTAAATTTATTTTGACCATAATATTCTTTTATTTTCATATGTAGTAATTAAAAAAATATTTTTGTTATTTTCTATTAATTTTATAAAAATTAATAAATATTTTTTAGCACGAGTGATTTCAAAAAAATAAAATTATTACATGTGTGTTTATATAATTTCAATATTTCATTTATTAATTATTACTCATAAAAAACTCACATCAGGTAATAATAAAATAAACAACAATAAATAAACACCTTGAAAATATATTGATAGAAAAATATATGTTTAAACATTTAGTATTTTATTTTCATCTTTCTTTGATTTTATTTTTTAATAGTTTCGTGATATTTTATTTTTTGTATATTTACAAGGTGTTCTTTTAATATTGTTATAATCTTATTTTTATTTTATGTTAGTTTTGTAGGAAAATATAAAATTCAAATATATATAATGTATGCAATATTAAAATTATATGAACACAACCTATACTAATTATTATTTTAAAATAATTATATGCTAAAAAATTTAGGACATTTTTAAATTAATAAAAAAAATAATATTTTTTGTTAATTACTACATACGTAAATATAAGGATATTTTGGTCCATTTTTTTAACACCATTCATGATTAGTTTTATCAAATATATGAGAGTATCTGAAAATAAAAATTTGATAAAGGATTTTTTTTCGAGTTCACAAAAAAATAGAGATTTTTTTTTTATAATATCCATAAATGGTAGGGTTTTTTTTTTAGTTTCCCTTTAAATAAATAATACACGGATAATATCCAGGCGCATGTTAAAATTTGTGCCTAATAAGAAAAAGAAAGAGAGAGAGAGAGAGAGAGAGAGAGAGAGAGAGAGAGAGAGAGAGAGACTGGCGCCATGTAAAAGAAAAAAAGAATGTTTTTAACTGTTGTAATATATATGAATGAATCTTGTATTCGATATAATGAAAATTGATAAAATTATATTTATATATTATTTTATCAACCCAAAATAATAAAGTAGTAAAACAATATTTTACATAAACTTATCTGTAAACACTGAATTGAACTGTAAATAAAAGATTAAAAAACAAGTTGCATACAAAATAATAATTCTCATAAAGTAAATATTTATGTAAGATAAAATGACAAAATAAACTAATAAAACATTATAAAAAGAATTATCCATGTCAAAATTTCATATCTTGCAAATGGGAGCTAACCATAACAGAGAACAATATAAAAAACTCATACTGTGAAATCGGTTTATCTTGCAACTCGGTGAACCAAATTAATTATCAAAAATATAATTTTCCATTCATTTGTTATTGTCCATGTAGAATGTACAAAATATCATGACATACATATTATATCATAAATATTCATATAAAATTAAAAATAGCATGTATATCCTATAAAGTATGGAAATTAGAATTTACATGCACGCTCATGTTCTTCCATTTTTGTCTCTATTATGATTTGTTGTTTTTTATTCAAATAGAAAATAAATAAAAAATCATCATTTCAAATATATTTTAATACAAATTGCAAACAAGACAGTTTCATATTCCATAAAATCATTCATGTTATTCTTCATTAAGAAAGCATACATAATATTTTTGTTATTTATAAATGTGAAGGCACAAATTTAAATATGTTTCCAAATAATTTAAACAGTATGTAATATTTTGTAACCATTATTAATTCAAGCAATATCCAAATTTGATTAAAATATAAATACAAAGATTTATTGTTAATATCATATACTCTTAAAACAATATTGCATAATTTTATTTGGGGCCGCTTTATATCTCAAAAGAATTATCATGTTATTGATACTCATCTCACAAAAATAAGGATTAATAGAAGAATGACCAGGACTTCTATTTTAAGATGTTTTTGTGAATATGGATCGGTGTTTGTTCGAAATAATCACACTCAATACATTTGTTAGATTGATTTTATGGTTTCCACCGAAATAGATTTATTATACATTTTTGTTTCTAAGTTATTAATTTAATTGATCACTTTACTATAATTAGGATTTTTTTTATTTTTTTTAGTTAATTATCTAGATTAGTTCCTGATGAACAAGTCAGATTTGTCTCGACTCAAATGGATGGAATTGGACAACAAAAAATCATTCAGCGTCAATTATGAAGTAGTCGTTCTTATGGATAAAAATGACGGAGGAAAGGTATATATTTATGTTTATTATTGGAAAATTTTATGAACCAAAAACTAGTGAAAAAGCTAACTAGATTATCTTTTTTTTTTGAAAAAGGATAATCTCTCGATCAGTCCTTGACTTGTATTAATAAATTAAAAAAGAAGTGATTACATAGTTTGTAAGCACTATAAAGAAATGCCAAAAAAGAGAGGTCTAAATGACTTGGACTATGAAGTCAGTAGGTTTTTCTTTGATAATCTGAACCACTGAATCGCGTCACAATATGCTATTTTAGCTACATGTAGCGGTTGAAGATTAATTCCATTGAAAATTCTGGCATTTCGTTGTTTCCAAATTGCCCAGTTGGTTGCAGCCCACATCGTCTCCCATGGGGATTTATCTTCTTTATTTAATCTGTCTTTATTAGTTAGCCATGTTTGAACAATTGTTTGCCGAGGGAAAAATTTTATGGGCGCCATCGAGATCCTCTCACTGTTTCTCCAAGTGGCGATTGTGAATGGGCATTGAAGAAATAAGTGATCGGAGGATTCATGTGTTCTTTTACAAAGAGAGCAAGTTGGGTCCGTCACATAGCCCTTGTGGTTAAGTACATCGGCCGTGTTAAGTCTATTTTGAAACATTAACCAAAGGAAGAAATGAATCTTCGGTGGTATTTTCATTTTCCAAAGGTCGTTGTGCCAATAAGCTATTATGCCCGGATTTCTAATGAAGTCGTATGCCGATTTGGACGAGTAAGTGCCTTTGGAGTTCCAATTCCATATTGCTTGGTTAGTTTGGGCATCGATTTTCACGGAGACATTATATATAGGTAAAAGACTTATCAAGTCTTTTAAGAAGAATGAGAGGGAGGCCTCGGGGATGTTAGGCAGATCTGCGGTTTTCTCTATACCATAAAGCTCGGATATGCAGTTGGACCAAAAGCTTTGCTCGGGTGTGTCTATTTTCCAAAGGGTTTTTAAGAGCAATGCCTTGTTTTGGTCTATAAGATTTAAGATGCCCAAACCCCCATATTTTTTTGGCATAGTAATATTTTCCCAATTTACTAGGCAATTCGCGCCGTTGCATTGATCGGTTCCTTTCCAAAGGAAGGCTCTAATTAGTTTCGTTATTTCATTAATTACTCCTTTCGGTATTTGTAAGGCTTGCATTTGGTAGACCGGTAACGAGTTTAGGGATGCTTTTACTAAAGTTAGTCTTCCTCCGAGGGATAGTAATTTACCCTTCCACGAAGCTACTCTTTGTTGGATTTTTTTTATTAGCGGGAGGAAGATCGCTTTTTTTGGTCTTATTATAGTTAGGGGCATTCCAAGGTATTTGAAAGGAAGTTCTTTCTTGTTACATGAGAGCAATCTTGCAATCGTTTGATGTAGGTGGTCCGGGATATTGATCGGGTGGAAGTTCGTTTTTTCTTTATTTATCTTGAGACCCGTGATCTCTTCGAAAAGGTCCAAAGCTTTTGTTATTATTTTGAGATTGTTTGGGTTCGCTTCCACGAACAATAGAGTGTCGTCGGCATATTGTATAATCTTTGTTCCAAAATTGGATGCGTTCGACAAGAGAGGCGTTATTTTTTGGATTATACTTTGTATTATGTCGATTGCGAGGTTAAAAAGTAGGGGTGATAGCGGGTCGCCTTGTCGCAAACCTCTTTGATGGAAAAAATAAGGTGAGAATTCGCCGTTGATTTTAACGGAAGACGATGAGGAGATTAATATGTTGTGAATCCATGATATCCACCTTTGTGGAAAATTACGATGTTTTAGGAGTTTTAGGAGGAAATCCCAAGAGTCGTTATCAAAAGCTTTTTGAATATCGATAGATAACATTATTGACGGTATTTTATTTTTCTTTAGATAGTTTAGATATTCTCTAGCCACTAAGTAGGAATCCGTAATAGATCTTTTCTTAATAAATGCGGATTGATTTAGTGGCAATAGTTCGGGTAGTCGTGGTTGTAGCCTATTGGCTAATAGTTTGGTTATGATTTTAATTGGTAGGTTAATAACGCTAATAGGCCTATAGTCGCCTAGCGCTATTGCCTCATTTTTCTTCGGGATTAGGGTGATACATGCTTGGTTGATTCGCCATAAGTCTAGTTTATTATCATAAAATTGTCGAATAATTTTTTTAAAATCCTCTTTCACCGATTCCCAAAAAGTAAAGACATATTCGGCCGGTATCCCATCCGGTCCGCATGACTTCTTTTTCTTAAGGTTTAGGGCTATGGATTGTATTTCGTCATCCTCAAAGGGCATCGTTAAAGAATCCAAATTGAGGTTATGGTTCGTTCCTAGTAACACCTCAAGATTAATTTCGGTAGATGGGGGTCTAGCTCCCATGGAACTTTTGAAATGCATGTAAAACTCGTTTAGAATCGATGTTGTCGTGTTGAGATTTGAGTTTTCGACTTGTAGTTGGGTGATATAGTTTCTATTCCGTCTTTGGGAAGCAAGAGCGTGAAAATACGCATTGTTCTTGTCGCCCAATTGTACCCAATTTGATGAACTTCTTTGTTGCCAATATGTCTCGGCTTTTAGTGCAAGATTTTGGGCTTTTATTTTTAGGTCGATGCGAAGTTTTGTCTCATCGTGGTTGAGCGTTTTTTTTTCTTCTAATTTGTCGAGAAAAAGTATGAATTTTTTGCAAGCCGCCAACGGCGGTTCCGGTTTGTCAAAATTATTCTTCGCCCAAGCGGCTAGACTTTTGGAAACGGCAATAGTTTTAAGAATGAAATTTTTTGCGGGATTGTCATTTTGCGGAATTGACCAAGCTTCGCGGAAGATGTTATTGCTCTCGGGTTTTAGTAGCCATGCCCTTTCTAGATTGTATGAATTAGAGTTTGTGTTTTTTTAACCGAGAATGTTAGTTTTAGTGGAGCATGATCCGACGTTATCATTGGAAGTTCAATAGTTTGCATGATTGTGTTTAGGGTTAGGAAGTGGTCGGAGGCTAGGGCCCTATCAAGCTTAGACAAGGTGGGCGTTGGCCTTTTGCTAGTCCAAGTGAAGTCTCTACCTCGTAGAGGAACTTGATAAGATCTATGAGAGAGAGCACGGGAAACGCGCACTTAGTAGCCCACATCAATAGTTTTAATAATCTCATAAATAATTGTAACCTAATTGAAGTATGAGATTTTGCTAAGGATTATATAAATTGTAATGGCATCCCAACTTTTGATGATTGTTATTCCAAACATTCGCACATTTGTATAATCTGAAGGTTCATATGTGATCTTAATTACAATTTCTTGTACGGATGTTATATACATGTTCTAAAGATTTATTGGTACTACAAGAAATATGGTGGTGCATGCTAGTTGCATCATCAAGGATTTCTAGATTATTGGTGCATGCTAGTTGCATCGATCGATCGAGGATTTCGAGATTATTATAAGAAATATGATTATCATGCTATAGACAAGAACTATTGAATATATCAATGTAATAATTATTGGTACTACAAGAACAAATTGTCGATTAAGAATTTAATTTTGATTTATCATGCTATACTGATATTATTACGATTATACATTAAATAATTTGAAATTGGTAGATTAGAATACAATATCTATCTTTTATATTAAATTGTCATGTTGTTGTAAATCGAAAAATAATTTTCAACAAAAAATTATTCATATAAAATCACTGTCATTGGAGAACTGGTTACTTAGCTAGTATACTTAACTGATATGTATCCCAATTATGTAGACTTGTTGATTTGATTTTAAGGATACGATAATATAATTCTTTGGATATCATCACAATCCAATGATAACGGGTAATAAAAAGTAAGAAAATTAATCTCTCTAATAATCTAATTACAATGTTAATTTTTTCTGTATCAGACAAATAAACTCGGTTAATGATTTAAGGACTGTTTGTTTTGCAGTAAGTGTGTCGGTTAGTAATTATACATACTGCAGTTTGCTATAAAAATTGTTTAGTTTGATGTATTCATCAAACTCCTACAGTTTCAGCTTCCACAAAAATCCTCTAATGTTGCAAGTCGACTTCATCTCAAAACTACAAGGGTTCAAGTTGCAGGAAAAGTAAATTGGCGGGAAAAATATTCAACTACCTCCATTCTTAATTATATTCTTGTTAGACAAGATTTTTATTAGACAAAGTAGATATATTTTTCTTGAAAGGCATATTTGGGCAGTTTAAAATGAATCATTTTTTCACATCTTATAATTATTTGGACATATATGATTTTTATTATAATGACAAAGCAGATATGATTTTTATTAGACCTAATTTTTATTGGTGCAAACAAAAAAAAAAACAAAAAAAAATTGATTGCCTAAAGGCATATTTCGGCAGTTTAAAATGAACCATTTTTTTTTCACATCTCATATTTATTTTTTTCTATATGTAGTCTATATTTTTATTTCATTCTTTAACACTTTTTCAAAGAGAAATAAAATCAACAAGTCATTATATATTTGCTTTGGTCCTTCAGTAATACAATCAAGAAGTCAATACCAATTTCCAGTGATATGAATGATATATAATTGGAGAATTTAGATTTCATTGAAACTAAGAACAATGTAATGGATAATGGAAGTTCTCCACAAGAAAATCCAATCGAAACACCAATTTTGAATTCCGCATCATCGGTGAGGAGAAAATCAATAGCTACTAGCAATGGAAGAAAGAAGAGAAAGATAGATGATCCCCTCCTAGACGAGGTTGCTCAAGTAGCTAAGAGCATTACACGAATTGCTGATGCAATGGATAGAGACAAAAAACTTGATTTTGCAGATATGATAATCGATGTTGTCATGAACAAGCAAGACATGTTTCCGATGCAATTGTTGTCATCGACATGTCAATATCTAGTAATAAAGAAAGATATTGCTGATCGTATGTTGTTACAATTCAATTCTACTCTTCGAGATGATTGGATTGATAATTACGCAATGAGAACATCATAGTAGGTGACAGTTTGTGATATTAAATTGATTACGTAAGAGTTACTTTGTTTTACACGTCCTACTTTCATAGAGTAGCGACTCTAAAAAAACAGTCCAACTCAATCACTCAGATGGAATTTAATGGAATAATGATCTCGAATCTAAATCAAATCTTGAGCCAAGCGACCAACTTCTACATGGAGTGTCTCGGCACCCCATCTTCCTCCCTAACAAACATAGATCTTTCAGTACTCTACCCATCTACGGATATCCAACCTTCCGAATATAACCATTTCATCAAAGAATTTTCGGAGGACGAAGTCCACCTTGCACTACTATCAGTTGCTAAAGGTAAAGCGATAGGTCCAGACGGATTTCCTATAGAATTCTTCCAAGAGTACTGGGACATAATAAAGGAGGAACTACTCTCACTTTACAGAGGGTTCTATGACAATTCTATAGACGTAACCCCCTTTAACTTCGCCGAAATAACCTTAATTCCTAAAAAAACGGATGCAATCAACATACGTGAGTTTCGTCCCATAAGCATCATAACAGGAATTTCAAAAATTCTGTCTAAACTTCTGGCCAACAGGCTACAACCGGCCATTCAAACCCTAATCCACATAGGGCAAAGTGCGTTCATTAAAAATCGCTCAATCTCCGAGCTTTTTATCTCTACAAGAGAAACGTTGTCGTTCCTTCATCGCAAATCTATACCATCAGTGCTTATCAAAATTGATTTTGAAAAGGCGTTCGACACAGTCTCTTGGAAGTTCTTAAACAACTTATTAAACGTACGGGGCTTTCCAAAAAGGTGGATAGATTGGATGAAGAATCTGCAAACATCCTCCTCATCCAAAATAAGAATAAACAACTCAAGGGGCACGCCTTTTAACCACAAAAGGGGCCTAAGGCAAGGCGACCCCCTATCTCCTTTGCTATTTAACTTGGTGGTGGACTCTCTACAAAAAGTCCTTTCAAATATATCTCCTCTACTCTCCTCCCCCCTAAAACTTGCCCCTAAGGCGTTGCAATATGCTGACGATACGGTTCTCTTTGTTGAAGCATCGGCCAATAACCTGAAAATCATTAGCAAAGCACTCCAACTCTTCACTGAACAGTGTCGATGAACAGTAAAAGGGTGACGTGGCCTCACCATATGTCAAGTATTCAAAAATTAATGGGAGGGGAGATTACTATCCAGAAAAAATGGCTATTATTATATTATTATCAAAACATTCCAGATTGCTAAAAAGGTTACAAGAAAGTGTCAACTAAATTATCTTATCATCTGATAATAGTCCAATTACTAGTATACTATCAACTAATAAATGATCTTTTCTAACCTTGTAATTAGTTATGGTAGTTATAATGATTCATCTTCAGTCCAATTGGCTCTGCTTTTACAATACAATCATAATAATAACAATCATGCCATTTCTTTATATTAATTGTAATTGTTGGCATTTTAATTAAGACCATGTTTTCATAAGCCTTATAAGAGATTTTTTTTTTTTTTTTAAGAAGGTATGCGAGATTGTCATTATTTGAAATTGTTACTTATACTTGAAATTGTAAAGTCAAATGTGGATTGTAAATTGTATGAGTATAATTTGATCAGCGTTTTTTCATAAACCCCTTTCATACACATAAAATATTATTAAGTTATAATTATATGAGTATAATTTGATCGTTCAGAACATTAATTTTGATTAAATCTATTATTCAAAAATCTTTTTTATTATGTATCTTTTCGAAAAATATATTATGTTTTTTTTTTTTCAAATTTTTGTTATCCGTGTAATATTTAATAATAAATATTTTTATAATTTGTTCCCTTCTAAAAATACTATGTTTATCTCTATCAAATATCATGCATACTTATCCGTTAGTTATATCCTACAAAATTGAGAAAAGTATAGTTTAATGATGTTCCAAAAGATAATACGTTTAACACGGTAATATATTTTTGACATGGTAAATTTATGCGGATCGGAGGAGTTCTTAAAAGACGATATTTGTCCCGTCTCCCCTCCCTCTCGTTATTTATTTTAACTACTTCTCACTACTCTCTCTCTCTCTCTCTCTCTCTCTCTTATGTCAATCAGACCGCCCCGGATCTCTCTCTCTCTCTCTCTCTTATCTCAATCAGATTCGTTTTATCCCCAACACACCGATTTGATGGTTAATTCAACGGAAGCTCCAGTTCCTCTTCAGGTTTAATTCAATGGTCAAGGCTCACCGTCAACAAAATCTCCTCGCTTAGTTGAAGATAAGATTTGTCTTCAAAAGGCGACGAAGGTCGTGTTTTCTGGACAAAGCTCAGGTATTTCAGGTGAAACTCACACACTCGCCTCTATTATGATTAGATATGTGAAAAGATAGCAAGTGTTGATAATTTCTCAATTTTTCGTTTGTTATTACGAATTAAATCTGAAATTATAATTTCTTTGTAGTTCATCAATGCCTAGTACTGGATTAGGGTTTTTTGGTGACATTTGGTTAATTGGGGCTGATTTATGATGAATTAGGAGTTTGTTTGCAGGTTCATTTGAGAAAAATTAGTGTTGAGTTTTGGTTAATATCGTAATTCGTACTTTTTTGTACTGAATTTTAGATTTGTTGCACATATGTGATTTTTATAATTTCGCTGTTAAGTTTTCTAATATAATTATATTTTATTTACTTCCAAATATATAACGCCATTTTATTTATGCAATCAATGGTTTTATCTTTTGTATCCACTGATTTGTTCAAGCCCTTTGCACAAATGTTTATGTTTGTAATACAAGCTCGAAACCAGATTAAACCTTGGGAGTAGGATGGTATAAATGAAAGCCAAAAACAAACAGGAGTGAGGTATTTGTGGGGAAAAAGAAGGCCGCAACACCACTACATCACATGTATAATTTCTAATTGAATTGCTTTGCGTGAAATTTAAAGAAACACAAATTGAATTGGTGAAAAAATTAATTAATTTGCAAATTAAAGGTTCAAATAAAATCATGTACCATATCTTGTGTACCAGTTCAAAATAAAATTCAAACAAAATTCTCATCATACATATCACACATATACATACAACCTATCAAATATACAACACAAATAACATACAAATACACAATCTGATAAATTATCTAATCCGATACTCAAATCATAACACCTTTTCACACTCTAATCTTGTAATCCGCAAATTATAAAACATAAGTTAATGAAATGAGAATAATGGAAATTCGAGGTTCTAAATAGAAAAGTCGTGAACTCATCAGGAATCAGGAATCAGGATTATACAACACCCCTGAATCCAGATCAATTTCATTTCAATTGAATATCTAAAAAGAGACGAAAGGTACAGAGTGCCGTAACTGGAGGCCAACTAGTTGCATTATGGTTTCATTGACAATTTCATTTTCTAAAGTCTGCAACAACAACAACAACAACAAAAATACAAGGACAATAATAATTCAAATTACCTGTTTTGGAAATTGTTCATGTACAAAATGCAAAACTATTTTTGTATATTATTTAATTTAATCAACTAAATAATAGATAGTACAATTTTAAGAATATCCAACAGATCCTCAAAGCCTAATAAAAAAAAATGTAGAGAAATTAAAAAGGCCCCATAGAAAACAATACACTCGCACAAATTAAAACTAGTATAGACTATATAGAGAATGTTTTATCATGAAAATTGATAAAACTATTTTTGTATATTATTTAATCAACCAAAATAATAAAATAAAGGTAAAGTAATATTTTACAAAAAAAATTCTGTAAATAATGAATTGAACTATAAATTAAGTATAAAATAATATGTTGCATACAAAATAATAATTCTCATAAAGTAAAAAGTTGTGCAAGGTAAAATGACAAAATAAACAATATAGCTTATAATATTGTTGTATAAGAAAATGCAAGTACTATTATTTTTGTAAATTAAAACAAATTATATAATTGCTCCGAAGCGCATCGAGGACTAGTTTCATATTTTTTTTGAGATTATAATATCAACATTTTCACAAAAAATAGGCTAACGAATAAAAAAAAATCTTTTCACCGTTATTGATATTAGACGAAAAGAAATTTTTTACTTATTATTTAAGTTTGCCTCCGCTCAATTTTTATGCCAAATGAAGACACATTCTTGCTTTCCCTTCATGCTTGACAACCCTAGATAATTAATGATTTAAATTCGTAATCATAAAATTGAATGAATATTAGAGGAAAGGAAATTTTGTACTTATTATTATATTTGATTAAAAAATTTGTATTAATGAAATATTGAGAGGTTTGGAGTTTTTCATCTTGACGTTTTTATTTGTTCACAAAATTTGAATGAATATCTGTTATTAAATTATTGCTAACTTAATTTTAATAGTTATTAAAATTAAAATGTTTGAATGAATATTTTCCTTACATCCAAATTTATTGGTCATGTAATTCCAAATTTTGTTTGTTTTAACAGTACAGGACTCTACTGTCATTCAAACTCAGTAAACCAGTAACATCCTATTTCAAAATCGGCATCACCACAAACTTACTGTTACCTTACATGTAGATCACATAATCTACAGCTACACAAATGATTATATAAACAAAACCACAAAAGATCCAAAGATTTGCTGCAACGGTCAGATTGCTGTCAGAATCCGAACGTTGGATCTGCCGCTCCTTCCCTTTATATTCTCCCCATATCCCAAACCCCTCTCCCCTCTCCCCTCTCCCCTCTCCTCTCTCTCTCCCTCTCCCTCTCCCTCTCCCTCTCTCTCGTAAGAGTAAGATATTCTTCTGCACATCATGCTCTGTTCCGATCCTCAGATCCTTCGAGCTTTGCTGGAGTCGACACAAAAATACTATCTCGGCACATCCACCGATCCTTCTCTCTTGGACCATCACGAAATATCTTTGAGGTCGATCTCTGTTTCTTTAATGTTAAAACACCTTGCTTTGCTAGTATCTTCATATTCAATTCTTCTTTTTACTAAGAACACGTAATGAATTTTCGCTTCTTTGTATGCATAGAAAGACCAAAAACGGGGCTCAGGAACGAGAAGATCCTGATTGTCTTGTGGCAATTCGAGTTGCCAGATGAACAAATCAAATCTCCATACATGGCTTCTCACTGCCTTGGCATTGAATCGCGTACCGGATAGGTATGTTTTTCAATTTTGGACTTAATGAAGGATATTTTTGCAATTTTTCTTTCCTTTCTCCTTTGTTTTTTGAATTTTATGAATGAAATTTTCAAGACCTGAAACTATTCCCAATATCTTACACTTAATGAAGGGTCTTTTACATTTTCTCCTTCCATTCTTTTAGTTTTTAAGTTTTATGAACAGATATTTTATCTGAACGGTTTCGAAATTTGCTTTTGATGAATGTTGCTTTGCAATTTCTCCTTTTATTCTTTTGCATTTCGAATTTTATGACTGGGTCGAAACAATTTCTTCTACCTTTATTCAGCTTTTTGAACTTAATGGACCTGATTATGACCTGAAACAGTATTTTACACTAAATGAAGGTTGTTTTGCAATCTCTCCTTTTATTCTTTTTCTTTTTGAATTTTATGAATGGGTCTAAATCAAGTCGGAATTTCGCACCTAATGAAAAGTCTTGTTGCAATTTCTTCCTTTATTTTGCTTTTTGAACCTGAATATTGATTTTTTTTCTATAATTTTTAATGCTAGAAAAAGCCTAATTTTTACTTCATTAATTTTTTTTATTAATAGGGGCAACGAGAGAGATATGTCTGCAAAATCGGTTCAGAGAACTTAGTGGAGGCGCTAAGGAAGCAAGCTTCTAAAACTCAGAGAACAAGATGCTCAGCATCAACAGTATGCGTGTGTGATGTGTATGTGTGTATAGGTTGTGTGTGTGTGTGTCTGATGTGAATGTGTGTAATGTAGTGTGTGTGTGTGTGTCTCTGATGTGAATGTGTGTAATGTAGTGTGTGTGTGTGTATCTCTGATGTGAATGTGTGTAATGTAGTGTGTGTGTGTGTGTGTGTGGCCCAAGGAGAAGGGGGTTCGGGCCAAGTGGGCCCGGGACCAGGGAGGAGGGGTCCGGCCCAAGTGGGATCGGGCCCAGAGGGAGGGGTCCGGCCCAAGAGGGACCGGGCCTCGGGGGAGGGGGTCCGGCCCAAGCGGGGCCGGGCCGGGGGAGGGGGTCCGGCCCAAGAGGGACCGGGCCTCGGGGGAGGGGGTCCGGCCCGAGCGGGGCCGGGCCTCGGGGGGGGGGGGGGGGGGGGGGGGGGGTTCGGCCCAAGAGGGACCGGGCCTCGGGGGAGGGGGTCCGGCCCGAGCGGGGCCGGGCCTCGCGGGGGGGGGGGGAGGTCGGTCCCAAGAGGGGCCGGGCCTCGCGGGGGGGGGGGGGTGGGGTCCGGCCCAAGCGGGGCCGGGCCTCGCGGGGGGGGGGGGGGGGGTCCGGCCCAAGAGGGGCCGGGCCTCGCGCGGGGGGGGGGGGGGGGGGTCCGGCCCAAGAGGGGCCGGGCCTCGCGGGGGGGGGGGGGGTCCGGCCCAAGAGGGGCCGGGCCTCGCGGGGGGGGGGGGGGTACGGCCCAAGCGTGGCTGGGCCTCGCGGGGGATCCGGCCCAAGCGGGGCCGGGCCTCGCGGGGGGGTGGGGGGGGTCCGGCCCAAGAGGGGCCGGGCCTCGCGGGGGGGGGGGGGTCCGGCCCAAGAGGGGCCGGGCCTCGCGGGGGGGGGGGGGGGGGGTCCGGCCCAAGAGGGGCCGGGCCTCGCGGGGGGGGGGGTCCGGCCCAAGAGGGGCCGGGCCTCGCGGGGGGGTGTCCGGCCCAAGAGGGGCCGGGCCACGCGGGGGGGGGGGGGGGTCCGGCCCAAGAGGGGCCGGGCCACGCGAGGGGGGGGGCCCGGCCCAAGATGGGCCGGGCCTCGCGGGGTAGGGGCGGCCCAAGCGGGGCCGGGCCTCGAGGGGTGGGGTCCGGCCCAATCGGGGGGGTGGTCCGGAGGGCCGAGCCTTGGGGGGGGGGGGGTCCGGAGGGCCGGGCCTGGGGGGGGGAGGTGTTCGGCCCATGCGGTTTAAAAAAAAATATTATGTTTTTTTTTCATTTTCAAATTTTTATGATGCATATAATATTTTCAAATAAATATTTTTATAAATTGTTCCCTTCACATTTTATTAAAATATAATGTTTATCCCTATCAAATATCATGCAAATTTATCACGTTAGGTAATAGGTATCAAAGAAATTGTGGAATCAAAAGACAGACAGAAAAATACCATGAAACATGTTAGAACAAAAGGAAAAAATTAACTTTGAAAAAAATAATTTTGTTAGAATTATAATTCTCAAATATGGACCAAGAATACAACCGATCTGAGATTTATAAGTCGTCCCTGAAAGCGACAAAATGTTTCCTAAGGACCTGAAGAAAAAAATTCACATATTTAATTAGGTTAAATACTTCATAAAAGAAAGAAATCAAGCCCTTGATTGTGCAATTAATCTGTAACTTATCAATTAAACTTCAATTTTGTAATTAATCCACAATATATCCTAAATTATATACCTTCTAATTTGCTGCTTTATTAGAATACATCAATGGCTGATTAGGCACATTTCTCTCTCCCCGTAAAAATCCCCAAGACAGGGCGACGTTCGAGACTTGCGCCAAAAAACTTGTACAAATCATTCAATTCATACACCTCACCAGAGTAGCAGATAAACCCACACCTTTTTCTTCTCAATTACTCTTGCCACAGATTGTCATATTTACTCAAAGCCTAGGCGAAATGAGAAAGAGAGTTGAAGAAGGCGAGAACTAGTAAGGAAGGTGGAGATGCGAGAGAAACGGTGGGGAGGGTAAGCAGTGGTAGTATAAACTGGAGGCAGGAGGCAGGAGCCAGGAAGAGAGAAGAAGCTCGTTTAGGATTTAAGAGGGGAGAGAAGAGTTACAGACTTGCAGTAAATATCTCAGAGGGTAATTTGGTCATTTAAATTTAAATTTATTAATTTAATTAGATTAGAATTTTAAACTATGATTATTTTAACTGAGACGTAATGGATTGGATTTTTTTAAGATTTTAGATGGTTTTGATGGATAAATATGATACAACTTGTATTAAGAAAGGACAAGTATGATATTAATACTTTAACAGGGATGATTTTGTTATTTTAAATTTATATAAGGATGTACAAGATATTCTCTCTATAAAAATAGCAAGTATTAAATATTAATAATTAAACTAATTTCCCATAAGAAAATAACACACCCATTAACATGCAACTCTTTCACCAGATATTACCAATACTTTTTTAGAGACCCAAAATTAATAAAATATAAAACTGTTTTTACCTTTCTATTAATTGTGTTCGTTATGGTGATTCATCTTCAGTCCAATTGGCTCAGTCTAAACCCTAAGAACATCAAACAAGAAAATGTATCCTAAAATTTAACCATAAAATATCGCAATATTATATTATGAATATGATATTTCAAAATAGGATTTATTTATTTATTAGTTTAGGTTCAATAAAAAAAAGAACCTTCAAAGGGATAAACTTTTAGGATACATTTATTTATCATAAAACCCATTTAACTTTTAAATATAATATTGATCATCATTTATAGGATTGGATTATTTATTACTTATGTTTGGGCAACATTGACCAACCAATATTAATCTCCGTATTTATACTTTATTTGCATTGAAAATCGGTTTCGTCAAAATAAATCACACGTTTTTTTTTTTTTTTTTTTTTTGAGAAAGTATGCGAAATTGTCATTATTTGAAATTGCTATGCTTGATGTTGTAAAGTGAAATATGATTATTTCAAATTAGTCAATGTTAATGCATCATTGTTATCTTGATTAATAATTATGCATCAGCGCATAATTCTAATTCCATGAATTAGGCTATTAAATGAGCTGTGTTCACTTTCCCTCTGCACGTGGGGATATATATAAACCCATCTCTTACAAAAAAAATTTATAAGTTATAATTGTATTGAGTATAATTTGATGTACCCTTGCAAATATAATATTTGATTCTCTCTCGCAGACTAGTGTATGTTCATCTTCTTCTCTTAATTGCATTTGTTAGCTTTATAAGAGAATCTAATTGGAACAATTATGTACATCAATATTTCACAATTGACAAGTTTGAATTGGCTTATGATATGGAAATTGTTTCAATGCCGGGAAAAGATTAATTTATTTGAATTCAATTTTGTTATGTTGTGTGATTTCAATTTATGCTATGTTATGTTTGTTATGAGATCAAATATTATTTTTGGAGATTAAACATTGTTAATTTTGATATATTATTTTTTTGTGTGAAATTATATTTATTTATGATGTTTTTATTTTGTTATGTGGCGTTTTATTTATTTTTAATTTTTTTTTGAAATAAATTTTATTTATTTTTATTTTTTTATTTTGAATGAGAGAGTTATTCTCTCATATTTTCATTGCGTTCCGAGTTTACTTACAAAATTTACTACAAATATAGCATGCTTTATAGGAGAAATGAAAGAAAAGAACCGCAAAAAAATAAATTTAAATGCAAATAATAGTATATAAGCCATCTACAAATCTATTTATCCTATGTAATCATGTCGAGAGGCACAATAAGCTTAAGAAAATTTCAAACACCAATTTCAGACTATTTCGCAAAACACATTCAACTCGGTAATAAATACTAAGAGAAATTACAAACAAAATAACAACATAAAAACACATTCAGCTCGTTCAACAATGGAGAAGAAGATCATCGAACATAGCTGGAGAATCAAGTAGTGAGAGCTCCACCTAAAGGATAATCGGTTCGGTCGGCTTCGAGTCGGATTATTTCGGGTTCGGGTCGTTTTGGTTTGCGGGTCATTCGAGTCACCAGATCATTCCGATCGCGGGTCGTTTGGATTTTCAGGTTGTTCAGGTTCGGGTCGTTTCAGTTTTCGGATCATTCGGTTTCGAATCGTTTCGATTTTCGGGTCATTCGGGTTCGGGTCGTTTCGGTTTTCAAGTCATTCGGTTCCGAATCGTTTCAGTTTTCGGAGCATTTGGGTCTTGGCTATTTTAATTTTCCGGTAATTCGAGATTTATTTTATTGATTCCAAGATATTTTAGCAATATTATATTGATTTTAATAATAATATTTTAATTTTCGGATCATCCGGATCGTGAGTTTGGGGCCATTCGGATCATGAGTTTCCGGTCATTCGGGTTTCGATTTAGTTCGAGTTTCGGGTCATTCAATTTCGGGTTCGGATTATTCGGTTTCAAATTGATTTCGGTTTCGGGTCGATTTCGGATTCGGATCATTCGGTTTCGGTTCGGTTTCGAATTCGGGTCATTGACTTTTCAACATTTTTCGATTCGGGTCAGAGTCAGATTCGAATTTAGAAGAAACAATTCATGTGGCATCCATTTGACACTCTAAATATGATATATCATGTCATACGAGTTCACCTAAATAGAAAATATAATATTAACGTTAATTCATGTGACATAAAAATTTAAAAGATTTCTCGTTACAAAATAATTACTATAAATATTCCTAAATTTTCCAAGTTATTATTATGTTTTAAAAGGTCAATTTGAATCATTTTATTCATAAATTACGCTATCAATTGTGCATATTGGAGTTCAAAGCGGAGTCAGGATAAATTGAAGTATTTAAAAAAAGTAGTGATAAAACAAAACATGTTATATTATGTTAGTTTGTTGCATGTGTTTAATAGGTATTTTCAAACAATAAAACTTGAGTCGTTTAATTACTAACGTAATGACTAATAGGGTTGAGGGTTATTCATTAATATACATTTATTAATTTATTCATTAATGACCTGAGTCATATAATTATTAATAACTAATGTAATGAGCAAATCATTCAAACTATACTTATTATTTTACTTTAATTTTGACCAACCAATAAAACATGAGTCATCTAATAACTAATGTAATGACTAATAGGTATCTATTAATTTAATCTTGATAGAAATATTAATAATTGTTCTAAATCCAGAATGTATTTGGAGTATATTTATATGAATATACTCAAAAAGTTAAGAGATGATTTTTTTTTAGTAATTTACAAATATCGTTTCCTGCATGAAATTATAATTTTGTTATATATTAAACTGGATTTATTTATTCATTTACCATATATATTTTTAACACTTACTTATTTAACATAACTTCATATATTAAATCCGATTCATTCACTCATTTGTTAATTTAACTTTATTTATTGTTAAATGATAAAATACGACATCATCAATAGAACATAAAATGAGAAAGTAAAAAAAAAAAATTCTCTATCCTTTTACAAACTCCAGAAAACTCCTTCAAACCAAACTTTTGCGGTTTTTTGGCCTCCTCCAGTATAGAAACAATTTGGGATTGAGTTATGGGGGCATTAGGAGTAGGCAAACGTTCTATACCGTCGGACTCATGATCGACGCACCAGATTTGGATTAAACGGCGAAGAGTATGGTTTGGACTTTGGAGTGATAAGATCTGGATCTTTGAGAGATTGATTGGTTACCGGACAAGTTTGGTGTTTATCGGTGAATATCCACCTTTCGATCGAGGTTCGCTCATATGTGATGCCTTTGTTTAAAAGTAAAAATTATACTTGTTTCGATACAAGGTTAGGACAAAGTTAGACAAAGGAAAAGGAGGAGACAAAATGATTCCACCACGGGAACCTAAGGACGGCTTAAAGAGAAAGTTTGAGATATTAGCGGGACAAATTTTTGAACATCAAAGATATTGGCGGTTTACCATTTAGTTTCTTGAAGACGAACAATATTACAAGAAGCATTTCTAATTGTGTCTTTGACGATACAACATTTGTCTTTGAGGCTCGACCCCCTTACATTCCAATTTAAAATCGAAAGATCTTTAAATAACATAAGCAAAATACATCTTGAAGAAAACAGCTATCAAAAGAGAAATTATAAAAAACGTGGAAAGACTAGGCATATCCTAGATCATGTTCACCAAAGTCGACCTTATCCCCCCACTTGTTTATAATGGTGATAGACACTATGACAACAAGAATTGTAGAAAGTATGAGTGTGGAGGGAGTGCTAGAAAGGCCTATAAGGAAGATCTACATGTCTTTACACTATGCAGATGATTCTTTATATATATTAAAACCAGAATTGGGTCAAGTAAAAATCTTAAAAAGAATATTGGACCTATTTGGAAATTTGTCAGGACTTGCAATCAATTATGAAAAGTCTGAGATTGCTGTGTTGGGAAGGAAAAAGGAGGAAGTGAAGGAGATATCAAAAGAACTACAGTGTCCCATAAATGATCTTCCTTTACAATATTTGGGACTGCCCCTTCATTATAAAAAATCAAACAAAGATTTTTATAAGGGCCTAATTGAAAAAATGCAAAACAAATTGAGTAAATGGAAGGGAGCATTATTATCCATTGGAGGGAGATTGATACTGGTTAATGCTGTATTAAGCTCGGTACCAGCATTTTATATGTCAGTTATTAAACTACCTAAATGGGTACTAAAAAGATGGATAAAATCAGAAATTCTTTTCTGTTGAAGGGGAAATCTGGAAATGGAATGCATTTAGTAAGATGGGGCTAGTAACAAAACCTAAAAACCAGGGGGTATGGGAGTGATAGGGTTGGAAAGATTCAATAAAGCATCATTACTTAAATGGATGTGGAAATTTTTTAAAAGTGAAGGTCAAAATAATCTAAAATGGACACATCTAGTAAGTGATATAAGAACTCATTCTATAGAAAAAACTGAGAGGAAAGATTCTTACTTTTGGAGAAACGTAAAGGAGATGGGAGATGATTTCTTCAAGCCGACTTTCTTTCATGTGAGAGATCGAGCATCCACAAACTTCTGGCAGAGCTGCTGGAATGAAGAAGGCGTGTTAAAAGAGACGCATGCATGCTTAAAAACCTATGTTCAAAGAGATTGGGGAAGTGGGAAAGAAATAATTGAAACAGAAGGGGGTATAGAGGATAAATTGTTGATTAGACATGATTTATCAGATAAGGCTAGAGAACAAATGGATGATCTCATGAAAAAAATCAACAAAATCAAATTGATAAATGAAAAAGATGAGATAAGATGGTTGGATTCAGGGAACTATTCAATTAAAAGCTTTTATGATTTTTTATCTGAAAACGAAACTGAGAAGAGAGAAATTGATCAAAAATTGTATGAAATATGGAAGATCAGGATACCACTGAGAATTAAAATATTTGTATGGGTATGTATGCAAGAAAAAATCCAGACAATAGATAATTTGCAAATGAAAGGTATGTACCTGGTGAACCGATGCTCTATGTGTAGACAATAGATAATTTGATCAGGGGGAGAAGAAAACTCAGAGGTTAGTGGAGGAAATAAAAGAGGAAATAGAGCTTGATCGTGTGTGTATGAAGAAGGATGAAGAAGGAAAAGAATGGGGAAAATAGCAGCGAGAGGGCGGTGTGGAGAAGGAGGTGAAGAGAGAGAGAGAGAGAGACGAAAAGTAGAAAGAGAGAAAGGAAAGGAGAGAGGATTTGGGCTGGACTGAGGCAATGGGCCGAGAGGAAGAAAATAGTAAGGGGTAAATCATAGGTAATTTTTACTGTGGTGCTATGTTTTTTCTTTTACTTTCTAATTTTTGTGTATGTAAAATTGTGGAATATAGATGATGGAAAATATGTGTAAAATCTGTAAAAACTATTTTTTGATATATACACGTAACAGTTTGAAAGTGGGACAATAAAGCCCACTCCATTCTTTTGAAAAAAAAAAATAACGTATTTTTAGATCATTTGAATCGTATCTTTTACTACATAGCCTTTTCCCAAATTTTACAAACACTAAGAAATTTTGTTTTTCGATTCGTAACAATCTTTTTACGCATTGGCGAGTTCAAATAACATATTTTTAGATCATTTGAATCGTATCATTTACTACGCAACTTTTCACCAAATTGTACAAACACTAAGAAAGTTTGTTTTTCGATTCAAAACATTCTTTTAATGCTCTGAGGAGTTCAAATGACGTGTTTTTGAGATGGTTTGGATCGAATCTTTTACTACACAACTTTTCACCAAACTTTACAAACACTAAGAAAGTTTGTTTTTCGATTCGTAACAATTTTTTTCCCTTTGGTGAGTTCAAATAACGTATTTTTAGATCATTTGAATCGAATCTTTTACTGCACAACTTTTCACCAAATTTTAGAAACACTAAGAAAGTTTGTTTTTCGATTCGTAACATTTTTTTTTCCCTTTGGTGAGTTCAAATAACGTATTTTCAGATCATTTGAATCGTATCTTTTATTACATAACTTTTAACCAAATTTTACAAACCCTAAGAAAGTTTGTTTTTCGATTCGTAACAATGTTTTTACGCTTTGGGAAGTTTAACTAACGTATTTATAGGTCATTTGAATCGTATCTTTAACTACATAAATTTTCACCAAATTTTACAAACACTAAGAAAATTTATTTTTCGATTCAAAACAATCTGTTTATGCTTTGGAGAGTTCAAATAACGTATTTTTACATCATTTCAATCGTATCATTTACTACATAACTTTTCACCAAATTGTACAAATACTAAAAAAATTTGTTTTTCGATTAAAAAAAATCTGTTTATGCTTTGGGGAGTTCAAATAACGTATTTTTAGATCATTTGAATCGTATCTTTTACTGCATAACTTTTCACCAAATTTAACAAACACTAAGAAAGTTTGTTTTCCGATTCGTAACAATCTTTTTACGCGTTGGGGAGTTCAAATAACGTATTTTTAGATCATTTGAAACGTATCTTCAATGACATAACTTTTCACCAAATTTAACAAACACTAAGAAAAGTTTTTTTTTTCGATTCGCAAAATTCTTTTTACGCTTTGGGGAGTACAAATAACGTTATTTTAGATCATTTCAATCGTATCTTTTACAACACAACTTTTCACCAAATTTTACAAACACTAAGAAAGTTTGTTTTTCGATTCGCAACAATCTTTTTACGCATTGGCGAGTTCAAATAACATATTTTAGATCATTTGAATCGTATCTTTTACTATGTAACTTGTCACCAAATTGTACAAACACTAAGAAAGTTCGTTTTTCGATTCAAAACAATCTTTTAAAGCTCTGAGGAGTTCAAATAACGTGTTTTTGAGATGGTTTCGATCGAATCTTTTACTACGTAACTTCTCACCAAATTGTACAAACACTAAGAAAATTTGTTTTTTGATTCAAAACAATCTGTTTATGCTTTGGGGAGTTCAAATAACGTATTTTTAGATCATTTGAATTGTATCTTTTACTACACAACTTTTCACCAAATTTTACAAACACTAAGAAAGATTGTTTTCCGATTCTTCACAATTTTTTTCCTTTGGGGAGTTCAAATAACGTATTTTTAGATCATTTGAATCGTATCTTTTACTACACAACTTTTCACCAAATTTTCCAAACACTAAGAAAGTTTGTTTTTCGCTTCGTAACAATCTTTTTACGCATTGGCGAGTTCAAATAACATATTTTAGATCAGTTGAATCATATCTTTTACTACGTAACTTTTCACCAAATTATACAAACACTAAGAAAGTTCGTTTTTCGATTCAAAACAATCTTTTAAAGCTCTGAGGAGTCCAAATAACGTGTTTTTGAGATGGTTTGGACCGAATCTTTTACTACGTAACTTTTCACCAAATTGTACAAACACTAAGAAAATTTGTTTTTCGATTCAAAACAATATTTTTATGCTTTAGGGAGTTCAAATAATTTATTTCTTGATCATTTCAATCGTATCTTTTACTACATAATTTTCGCCAAATTTTACAAACACTAAGAAAGTTTGTTTTTCGATTCTTAACAATTTTTTTCCTTTGGGGAGTTCAAATAACGTATTTTCAGATCATTTCAAATTTATCTTTTACTTCATAACTTTTCACCAAATTTTACAATCACTAAGAAGGTCTGTTTTTCGATTCGTAACAATCTTTTTACGCTTTGGGGAGTTCAAATAACGTATTTTTAGATCATTTGAATCGTATCTTTAACAACATAACTTTTCACCAAATTTTTCAAACACTAAGAAATTTTGTTTTTCGATTCATAACAATCTTTTTACGCTTTGGGTAGTTTAACGTATTTTTAGATCACTTGAATCGTATCTTTTACTACATAACTTTTCACCAAACATTAAAAACACTAAGAAAGTTTGTTTTTCGATTCGTAACAATCTTTTTGCGCTTTTGGGAGTTCAAATAACATATGTTTAGATCATTTGAATCGTATCTTTAACTACATAACATTTCACCAAATTTGACAAACACTTAGAAAATTTGTTTTTCGATTCAAAACAATCTGTTTATGCTTTGGGGCGTTCAAATAACGTATTTTTAGATTATTTTAATCGTATCTTTTACTACATAATTTTTCAACAAATTTTACAAACACTAAGAAAGTTTCTTTTTCGATTCGTAGCAATCTCTTTACGCTTTGGGGAGTTCAAATAACCTATTTTCAGATCATTTGAGTCGTATCTTTTAATACATAACTTTTCACCAAATTTTACAAACACTAAGAAATTTTGTTTTTCGATTCGTAACAATCTTTTTACGCTTTGGGGAGTACAAATAACTTAGTTTTAGATCATTTGAATCGTATCTTTAACTACATAACTTTTCACCAAATTTTACAAACACAATGAAAGTTTGTTTTTCGATTCGTAACAATCTTTTTACGCTTTGGGGAGTTACATAACGTATTTTTAAATCATTCGAATCGTATCTTTTACTACACAAGTTTTCTCCAAATTTTACAAACATTAAGAAAGTTTGTATTTCGATTCGTAACAATCTTTTTACGCATTGGCGAGTTCAAATAACATATTTTAGATCATTTGAATCGTATCTTTTACTATGTAACTTTTCACCAAATTGTACAAACACTAAGAAAGTTCGTTTTTCGATTCAAAACAATCTTTTAAAACTCTGAGGAGTTCAAATAACGTGTTTTTGAGATGGTTTGGACCGAATTTTTTACTACGTAACTTTTCGACAAATTGTACAAACCCTAAGAAAATTTGTTTTTCGATTCAAAACAATATGTTTATGCTTTGGGGAGTTCAAATAACGTATTTGTAGATCATTTGAATCGTATCTTTTACTGCACAACTTTTCACCAAATTTTACAAACACTAAGAAAGTTTGTTTTTCGATTCTTAACAATTTTTTTCCTTTGGGGAGTTCAAATAACGTATTTTCAGATCATTTCAAATGTATCTTTTTCTTCATAACTTTTCACCAAATTTTACAATCACTAAGAAAGTCTGTTTTTCGATTTGTAACAATCTTTTTACGCTTTGGGGAATTCAAATAACGTATTTTCAGATCATTTGAATCGTATCTTTAACAACATTACTTTTCACCAAATTTTTCAAACACTAAGAAATTTTGTTTTTCGATTCATAACAATCTTTTTATGCTTTGGGTAGTTTAACGTATTTTTAGATCACTTGAATCGTATCTTTTACTACATAACTTTTCACCAAATATTAAAAACACTAAGAAAGTTTGTTTTTCGATTCGTAACAATCTTTTTGCGCTTTTGGGAGTTCAAATAACATATTTTTAGATCATTTGAATCGTATCTTTAACTACATAACATTTCACCAAATTTGACAAACACTTAGAAAATTTGTTTTTCGATTCAAAACAATCTGTTTATGCTTTTGGCCTTTTTTAGAAAAAATGATAATTGATATTTTTGAAGGTGTTACACTTCAGTTTTTGATGTTTTGCAAAAAAAAAGGAAAAAAATAGAAATTTGTATGTGTTAGTCTTCAATCACGAAGTTTTTTAAGAAAAACATTAAAATTAAGTATTTTGCTGATTTTAGAGAACTATTTTGGCCTTTATTAGTAAAAATTGATAATTTATAATTTTTAAGGTGTTAGACTTCATTTTTTTACTTTTTGCAAAAACTTGAAAAAAAGAAATCCGTATGTGTTATTCTTCAATCATGGAGTTTTTTGAGAAAAAACATGAAAAATGAAGTATTTTGCTCATTTTAGAGAACTATTTTGGCCATTTCCAGAAAAAAAAAATGATTATTGATATTTTTGAAGGTGACTTCAGTTTTTGAATTTTTTGCAAAAAATTGGAAAAAATAGAAAGTTGTATGTGTTCGTGTTCAATCACGGAGTTTTTTGAGAAAAACATGAAAAATAAATATTTTGCTCATTTAAGAGAACTATTTCGGCATTTTTTAGGAAAAAATGATAATTAATATTTTTAAGCTTATAGACTTCAGTTTTTGAATTTTTGGAAAAAAAATGGAAAAAATTGCAATTTGTATGTGTTAGACTTCAATCAAGGAGTTTTTTTTTAAAAAAACATTAAAATTAAATATTTTATTGATGATAGAGAACTATTTTGGCCTATTTTACAAAAAAATATGATAATTTATATTTTTGAAGGTGTTAAGACTTCAGTTTTTGATTCTTTGCAAAAAAATTGGAAAAAAAAATTTATATGTTTTATTCTTCAATCATGGAGTTTTTTGAGAAAAAAAATGAAAATTAAGTATTTTGTTCATTTTAGAGAACTATTTTGGCCATTTTAAGAAAAAAAATGATAATTGATATTTTTGAAGGTGTTAGACTTCAGTTTTTGATTTTTTGCAAAAAAAAATGAAAATAATGGAAATTTGTATATGTTAGTCTTCAATCAAGGATTTTTTTGAGAAAAACATGAAAATTAAGTGTTTTGCTGATTTTAGAGAACTATTTTGGCCTATATTACAAAATATGATAATTGATATTTTTGAAGGTGTTAGAGTTAAGTTTATGTATTTTGCAAAAAAAATGGAAAAAATAAAAATTTGTATGTGTTAGTCTTCAATCACGAAGTTTTTTGAGAAAAAACATGGAAAATAAGTATTTTGCTGATTTTAGAAAACTATTTTGGCATATTTTACAGAAATATGATAATTGATATTTTTAAAGGTGTTACACTTCGGTTTTTTAATTTTTCCTAAAAATTTGAAAAAATAGAAATTTGTATGTGTTACTCTTCAATCACGGAGTTTTTTTGAGGAAAAACATGAAAATTAAGTATTTTGCTGAATTTAGAGAACTATTTTGGCCTATATTACAAAATATGATAATTGATATTTTTGAAGGTGTTAGAGTTCAGTTTTTGTATTTTTACAAAAAATTGGAAAAAATAGAAATTTGTATGTGTTATTCTTCAATCACGGAGTTTTTTTGAGAAAAACATGAAAAATTAAGTATTTTTCTCATTATAGAGAACTATTTTGGTCTTTTTTAGAAAAAATGATAATTGATATTTTTTAAGGTGTTAGTCTTCAGTTTTTGAATTTTTGCAAAAAATTGGAAAAAATAGAAATTTGTATCTGTTAGTCTTCAATCACGGAGTTTTTTTAGAAAAACATGAAAAATAAGTAATTTGCTGATTTTTTAGAACTATTTTGGCTTATTTTACCGAAATATGATAATTGATATTTTTGAAGGTGTTAGACTTCAGTTTTTAAATATTTTGAAAAAAATTGGAAAAATAGAAATATGTATGTGTTATTCTTCAATCATAGAGTTTTTTGAGAAATACATGAAAAATGAAGTGTTTTGCTCATTTTAGATAACTATTTTTGCCTTTTTCAAGAAAAATGATAATTGATATTTTGGAAGGAGTTAGACTTCAGTTTTTGATTTATTGCAAAAAAATTGGAAAAAATAGAAATTTGTATGTGTTAGTCCTCAATCACGGAGTTTTTTTTAAAAACATGAAAAATAAATATTTTGCTCGTTTTAGAGAACTATTTTGGCATTTTTTAGGAAAAAATGATAATTAATATTTTTAAGCTTTTAGACTTCAATTTTTGAATTTTTGCAAAATATTGGAAAAAATAGCAATTTGTATGTGTTGGGATTCAATCAAGGAGTTTTTTTTAAAAAACATTAAAATTAAGTATTTTGTTGATTATAGAGAACAATTTTGGCCTATTTTACGAAAAAATATGATAATTTATATTTTTTAAGGTTAACGACTTCAGTTTTTGATTCTTTGCAAAAAAAAATTGGAAAAAAAGAAATTTGTATGTTTTATTCTTCAATCATGGAGTTTTTTGAGAGAGAAAATGAAAATTAAGTATTTTGTTCATTTTAGAGAACTATTATGGCCATTTTAAGTTAAAAATGATAATTGATATTTTTTATGGAGTTAGACTTCAGTTTTTGATTTTTTGCAAAAAAATGGAAATAATGGAAATTTGTATATGTTAGTCTTCAATAACGGATTTTTTTGAGAAAAACATGAAAATTAAATATTTTGCTCATTTTAGAGAACTATTTTGGCCTATTTAAGAGAAATATGATAATTGATATTTTTGAAGGTGTCAGACTTCAGTAATTGAATTTTCGCAAAAAAAAATTGAAAAATTAGAAATTTGTATGTGTTAGTCTTCAATCACGGAGTTTTTAAGAAAAACATTAAAATTAATTAATTAAGTATTTTTCTGATTTTAGAGAACTATTTTGGCCTTTTTTAGTAAAAATGATAATTTTTAATTTTTAAGATGTTAGACTTCAGTTTTTTTACTTTTTGCAAAAACTTGAAAAAACGAAATTTGAATGTGTTATTCTTCAATCATTGAGTTTTTTGAGAAAAACATGAAAAATGAAGTATTTTGCTCATTTTAGAGAACTATTTTTGCCATTATTGATATTTTTGAAAGTGCTAGACTTCAGTTTTTGATTTCTTGCAAAAAATAGAAATTTGTATGTGTTAGTCTTTAATCACGGAGTTTTTTGAGAAAAACATGAAAATTAAGTTTTTTTCTCATTTTAGAGAACTATATTGGCCTTTTTTAGAAAAAATTGTAATTGATATTTTTGAAGGTGTTAGACTTCACTTTTTGCATTTTTAAAAAAATTTAGAAAAAACAAAATTTGTGTGTGATACTCTTATATTAAGGAGTTTTTTTGTGGACAACACGAAAATTGAATATTTCATTCGTATATGACTTCAATTTTTGCATTTTTTTCGTGAAATTGGAAATTAATTTTTTTCAAGGTATTAGACATCACTTTTTGAATTTGTAAGACATTTAAAAAAATAGAAATTTTTGTGTGTTACTCTTCTATTACGGAGTATTTTGAGGACAACAAGAAAATTGAGTATTTTGCTCGTGTTACAAGTCAATTTTGGCATTTTTCGAAAAATAGGATAAATCATTATTTTAAGTTCTTAGGCGTCATTCTATGCAATTTCAAGAACTTTTATAAAAAATAGAAATTTAAGTATGTTAGTCTTCTATCACGTTGTATTCTTAGGACAACCTGAATATTCAGTATTTTGCTCGTGTAATACTTAAATTTTGGCATTTGTTTGAAAAATAGGTTAATCTATTTTTTTAAGGTGATAGACTTCACTTTTTATATTTTTAAGCAATTTTAGAAAAAACAAAATTTGTGTGTGATAGTCTTATACTAAGGAATTGTTTTGAGGACAACATGAAAATTAAGTATTTCACTCGTATATGACTTCAATTTTTGCATTTTTCGAAAAATAGGAAATTGATTTTTTCATGGTATTAGACTTCACTTTTTGAATTTTTAAGACATTTAAAAAAAAATATAAATTTGTGTGTGTTAGTTTTCATTACGGAGTATTTTGAGGACAATATGAAAATTGACATTTAAAAAAAAATAGAAATTTGTGTGTGTGTTAGTTTTCATTACGGAGTATTTTGAGGACAATATGAAAATTGAGTATTTTGCTCATATTACACGTCAATTTTATCATTTTTCGAAAAATAGGATATTTTAATTTGTTAGACATCACTATTTGTAATTTTAAGAACTTTTTAAAAAAATAGAAATTTGTGTGTGTTAGTCTTCTATCGTATACTTAGGACAACCCTAAATTCAGTATTTTGCTCTTGTAATACTTAAATTTTGGCATTTTTCGAAAAATAGGACAATTGATTTTTTTGAAGTTATTTTTTGCATTTTTAAAAGATTTGTGTGTGTTAAGCTTCAAATAAGGATTTTGTTTTTGAGGAAAACATTAAAATCCAGTATTTGTATTGTGTTACACTTCTAATTTTACTTTTTTTGCAAAAAATAGATAATTTATGTTTTTGAGGACTTAGACTTCACTTTCTTCATTTTTAAGAAATTTTCTAAAATATTGAAATTTGTGTATGTTACTCTTGTATTTAGGATTTTTTTTCTTCAAGAATACATGACAATTTAGTCTTTTGCTCGTGTAAGAATTCTATTTTTGCATTTTTTTTTCCAAAAATAGGAAAGTCGATTTTTTTTAAGGTGTTAGACTTCACTTTTTGCATTTTTAAGAAATTTTAGAAAAAACAAAATTTGTGTGTGATAGTCTTATATTAAAGAATTGCTTTGAGGAAAAAATGAAAATTGAGTACTTCATTCGTATATGACTTCATTTTTTGCATTGTTTCGAAAAATTGGGAATTGATTTTTTTCTAGGTATTAGACTTCACTTTTTGAATTTTTAAGATGTTTAAAAAAACATAAATTTGAGTGTGTTAGTCTTCTATTACAGAGTATTTTGAGGACAACATGTTAAAAAAACATAAATTTGAGTGTGTTAGTCTTCTATTACAGAGTATTTTGAGGACAACATGAAAATTTAGTATTTTGCTTGTGTTACACGCCAATTTTGACATTTTTCGTACAATAGGATAAATTATTATTTTAAGTTGTTAGACGTCACTTTTTGCAATTTCACCAATTTTTTGAAAAAATTGAAATTTGTGTGTGTTAGTCTTCTATCACGGAATATTCTTAGGACAACATGAAATTTTAGTATTTTGCTCGTGTAATACTTAAATTTTGGCATTTTTCCAAAAATAGGACAATTGATTTTTTTGAAGTTGTTAGACTTCAATTTTTGAATTTTTAAGAGATTTGTGTGTGTTAGTCTTCTAATAAGGATTTGTTTTTTTTTTAGGAAATCATTAAAATTCAGTATTTTTCTTGTGTTACACTTCTATTATGACATTTGTGTATGTTAGTCTTGTATTAAGGATTTTTTTAGAAAAACAAGACAATTCAGTATTTTGCTCGTGTAAGACTTCAATTTTGATATTTTTTATGAAAAAATGGACGCTTGATTTTTATAAGGTTTTAGACTTCGTTTTTTTGCATTTTTGAGACATTTTAAAAAAAAATTGTGTATGTTAGTCTTCTATTACAGAGTATTTTGAGAACAACATGAAAATTGAGTATTTTACTCTTGTATGACTTCAATTTTGAAAAAATTTTAAAAATAGGACAATTGATTTTTTTAAGATGCTTGATTTTACTTTTTGAAATTTTCAAGTATTTTTTTAAGAAATAGAAATTTTTGTATATTAGTCTTCTATCATAGAGTATTTGTAGGGCAACGTGAAAATTAAGTATTTTGTTCATGTTATACTTCAATTTTTAAAAAAATTGGAAAAATAGGACAATAATTTTTTTTGAAGGTGTTACACTTCAGATATTGAATTTTTAAGATTTTTTGAAAAAACAAATACAAATTTGTGTGTGTTAGTATTCTATTACGGATTATTTTGAGGTAAACAGAAAAATTCAATATTTTGCTCGTGTTAGACTTCGGTTTTTACAGTTCTTTTATTTTTCAAACCAATAAAAATTTGCATGTGGTAACCTTCAATTACACAGAAAATTTAAGAAAACTTGAAAACTGAATATTATACTCATTTTACTCATTTCTAGGGCTACAACTTTAGCTCATGGCTCGTGACTCGCTCGAGCTCGACTCGATAAAAACTGGACAATAGCTCGCTCGACATTAACTCGAAACTAATCGAGCCGATCGAACGCTTATCGAGCCGAGTTTGAGCCAGACCCAGCTCGCTCGTGTTAAGCTCGAATTTAACAACTAAATATTTCTATCATAATTAATTATATACATATACAATTACAATTAAAAATATATAAAGAAAAATTCATCTCACTATTTCAAGTCAGGCCCAGCCCGAGTCCAAGTCCTTCTATTATTTGTTGTTTTGTTATTTGTTGCAGTCCATCATGCTGGTGTGACTCAAATTTCTAGTGGAAGAAAATAAAACCACATAAAGAAATCAAAATTGTGTTGTATTTTTAATACGTTATAACTATGATATTATGTTGTCATGTTTGGTTTTATCAGTTTATGTTGGGTGTTTTATGTTTTAAGATATTTTGTATTAGTTTTTGGTCTTTAAAATATTTTTATTCAATTGTTACGATATTTTGTAATTAATTTCAAGTTGTTTTTGCAATTGAGATATTATTAAACCAAGCCGAGCCAGCTCGAATTAAAATGAGTCGAGTTTGAACTTGAATTTTTAGCTCGAACCTTAATTATAAACGAAACGAACCTTAATTATAAACGAGACGAGCATGCTCAAATGTGTTCCAAGCTTGAGCTTGGACATAGCTCACTCGAGCTCGACTCAATTGCAACCACTCATTTTAATGCTTATTTTTTGAAGGTGTAGAAATTTGTGTATGAAAATCATTTCATACTCATTTCATACTTATGTTTTAATTAATTCTGGGGAAATTTTACTGTTTAGACAGGATTAGTTTCGTATTATCAAAAATAGACCAATTAGTTTCAAAATTTGAGAAATAACACTCTCGACCTTTCAAAAGTCGAGAGATTGGTAAAATTCTCGACCTTTCAAAAGTCGAGCACTTTAATACCCTAAACACCCTCCTCAGGATTAATTAGTGTCCCATTGTGACACATCATCCGTTCGACTTTTCAAAAGTCGGTCAGATTTTGCCACCTCACCCTTTCGACTTTTCAAAGGTTGAGGGGAATCAAACATGAAAATTTTCATCTAACCCCCTAAATTTTCTTGAATTTGCAAAAATTCCCTAACTAAAAAAGACCCCCTAACTTTTCTTGAATTTGCAATTAAACCCCTCTATGGGTATTTCATGGAATTGTTATTTTTTTGGGACCAAAATACCCCTCTATTTTTTATATAATTTTTTTATTTAATTTTAGTTATTATGATAAAATATATAATAAATAAATAATTAAAATTATGTATGTAACATATACTTTTTTATAATTAGTATATTTTAAAAAATATTTATAATGATTTTAAATTAATAAAATAATAAAAAAAATATGTATTTTCCGTCTATGTATAATGTATAATGTATTTCATTGCTTTATCTTCCAAACATTTCATTTCAGTCCATGTATAATGTATTTTCCTAATTAAGGACCATGAGTGCATATATACATCTCGTTTCCTGCCTAATTTAAGGGTTAATTAGAGGGTCAATTGGATAACAAATCGAATTTTCAAATCAAATTAATATTAATCATCCCAATTTTGCAAAAAGAAAAAAGAAAACCGAGTTTGAATCTGGAGTGGAGGAACCCTAGCGGCGCCTCCCTCCCTACCCAATCCATCCCATTCCACCACCTGTCACAACCATCCAGCCTCACCCACATCTCCCCTCCATCCCCTAGCCTTATCCAATTCATCAAGCATCCAAACACCCTTCAGAGATCGTTCCTCTATTATCATCCATGTTTGATCTCACAAATTTGTTTACTAGAACATGCTTTGTAATGTTTTTAGTCGACTTTAGATAGCAAACCATAAGCATTATGAACGAGAAAACCAAAATCATTATGTTTATAATCATATCATCTATAATCAATTATCAATTATAATTTTCATTTTGAAATCATACAAATTCATCCAAACTTGTTTCAGAGAGAATGTATGAGAAACCTACAAAAAAATTAGCATTAGAAAAGCCAAAAAGTATACAAATTCTGGCCTCTAACAAGCAGGAAATATTATTTTCCTGTACATCACCCAAACAAAATATTTTAAAAATTATCGATTCTATTATGCACATATTCTAAAAATTGAAATAAATTGGGAATAAAATATGAAAGAAAAATTTAGCAGAAATACTAATTTTGGAAAAAATCTCAAAGAACTATATATGATCGAAACAATGAAATAAAACCCTCAGATTCAGATGATATCAGCAGATTAAACTAAGACAAGGCTGAAACTTTAATATTTATATCGATTCATTCATCGGGCATCAAAAACAATTTCAAAACACACAATTTGGAAACAAAATTTTAGAAATCAAGAAAATTGGTCGAACAAAATACAAAAACAATATCTCCCTCTGTTATTGAAATAATTTCATCAATTGAATCAGACCACTACTTTAAATATATCAATCTTCATTGGGAGATTAAATGAAATCGCACAAATCAGAAGTTTCAACACAATGACAGCTGTATGTGGCGGAACAAATTCAAATCAAATTGTGAAAAAAAAGTTAAAATCATAAAGAAAGTCATTATGTTTCTTCAGTTCAGGTCTCCATTTCTTCCACATCGCGTATTAAAACGCTTTCAGTAGAACGAAAGTTTGTTTTGATCATCCTAAGAAACCGCAATAAATCAAATAAGGAGTGAATCGATTACATCTCAAAGAATTAAATTGAAAAATACAAAGCTTGGAATTCGGAAGAAATCGAGAAAATTAAAAACTGGGAATAGACGGATTTGGCTGCGTTTGTGTTTGATAAAGCTGGAGACGGCTTATCTTATAGCGAAGTGAGAAAGATCAAAACCCTAGCTTCGGATGTAATATGACGAATATGCCCCTGTTTTTTTATAGAGAAAAATTTAATTTTGGTCCCTCAAATATTGGGTTGGTGTGAATTTGGTCTCTAAATTTTTGCATGATTCATTTTTAATCCCTTAACTATTATATTGGTTCATATATAGTCATTCCATCCTTTAAATGTTTACATGTCCGTTAACTCTGACACGTAAGCAATGAATGTCAAATATTTATACTATTTAAACACTGACGTGGCATTTTAAATAAATATTTTTGAAATTATGAAAAAAAATTACATATATAATTTTATTATCATAAGTTTAAATATTCAGTAATACAATTGCTAATTTTTTAACAAATTCAATAATCAACATTCATAAATTAGCAAAATATTATAATATATTTTTAATCATTCTCGAAATAATTAAATCAGTAGTTCAAAAATTCAATAAAAATATATTTTACTGAATATTTGACGTATTACTGAATATTTGAACATATGATAATAGAATAAAATATATATCTAATTTTCTTAAGAATTTCAAAATATTTAATTTAAATGCCACGTCAGTATTTAAGTTGTACAAATATTTGACATGTCATTGTTTACGTGTCAGAGTTAACGGACACGTAAGCATTTAACGGATGGAAAGACTATATATGAACCAACATAATAGTTGAGGGATTAAAAATGGGGAAATTTTGGTTTGTAGACGAAATAAGTTTGCAAATGATAAAAATAGCCAACATAGTTTGATAATTCCTGAAATAACACTCTCGACATTTCAAAAGTCGAGAGATGTTAAAAAGGTCGACTTTTCAAAAGTCGAGAATTATTAAACATATTTAATTACAATTAACAAATCTCTCGACTTTTCAAAAGTGGAGAGAAATCTCTCAACTTTTGAAACGTTGAGAGGTTGGTTTTAATTGAAAATAGGAAAATTTTACTGTATAGACAGGATTAGTTTCGTATTACCAAAAATAGACCAATTAGTTTCAAAATTTGAGAAATAACACTCTCGACCTTTGAAATGTCGAGAAATTGGTAAAATGCTCAGCGATTTTACACCTTAAACACCCCCCTTGCAGCCTTACCAGATTAATTAGGTCCCTAATCTGTTCGACCTTTGAAAGGTCGAGCAGTATTTGCCACATCACCCGCCACATCACCCGTTCGACTTTTCAAAAGTCAGCCAATTTGGCTCGACATTTCAAAGGTCGAGGGGAATCAAACATGGAAATTTTCATCTAACCCCCTAAATTTTCTTGAATTTGCAAAAATTCCCTAACTAAACAAGACCCCCTAACTTTTCTTGAATTTGCAATTAAACCCCTCTAGGGGTATTTCATGAAATTGCTATTTTTTTGGGACCAAAATACCCTTATATTTTTTATATAATTTTTTTATTTAATTTTAGTTATTATGATAAAATATATAATAAATAAAGAATTAAAATTATGTATGTAACATATACTTTTTTATAATTAGTATATTTTAAAAAATATTTATAGTGATTTTAAATTAATAAAATAATACAAAAATATGTTTATTAAATTTAAAGATGAAAAATAGAGGGGTATTTTGGTCCCAAAAAATATCAATTCCATGAAATATCCTTAGAGGGGCTTAATTGCAATTCTCAAAAGTTAGGAGTTTTTTTGTAAATTCAAGAAAAGTTAGGGGGTTATTTGAAAATTTCCCTATCAAAAATCGGTGGATTTCTCAACCTTTCAAAAGTCGAAGGATTTGAAAGATTTTTTGTCCCCCCTACATTTCAAAAGTCGATCAATTTATCTATTTAAACACCCCCGAAGCCTCATTCACTTCTTCATCTCAGATCAATATACAAGGTGGATCTCCTTCACTTCTTCCTCTATTCTCAAAGTAATTTTTTAATTAATATTATTGTTTTTTAAATAATTTTGTATTTATAGTTTGTATTGATTTTTATTTTTTGTACGATGTAGCAATATGCAAAACTTAGTTGTTTATTGGAACGGGACCGTTAATTTGAATGGTCCAATTCCCCGTTACGAAGGTGGTAATCGAAAAATGATAAACGTACCAGTTTATATTACATATAACGATCTAAAATATTCAATTTCTCAAACTATTGAAATAAATCGGGATATTTATGATTTATCAATAAAATGTAATTGGCCTTTTGGTGATGGAACCGGTGATATTATCGATATCACTGATGATCATAGTCTTTCTATGATGATGAGCAATCTTCAAAATAGAACGATTAAATTGTTTGTGAAACTCGTTCCCTCTAATTACTATCCAAATCCAACTTCCTTTCATGATGGTAATTACAATCATTACCAAAATAATATCCAACCACACATGGCGGGTCCTTCACAATCATCGTACGAAACGATCGAAAATCATACTTATTCAAATGAACCAATTGTTACTCAATCTGATGATGAGTGTAATGAAGATACTGATGAAACGAGCGAAGAGTCGGAATCAGACGATGATGACGAGCAAACCGAAGGTCCAGAAGCCGATATCGATGAGGTATTGAATGCGAGAAATACTAATTTAGATGAAATGAATATGGGTGAAGGGTTGCCAGATGTTTTTGAAAATGATGAATGGGTAGAAGAAATGGTATGTGAAGAATATGGAAACGATATTAACAATCCTTGTATAGAACTTTCGGCAAATAAATCTTGGGTTGGAATGATTTTTTCGGATAAAGAATCATTACAATTTGCGGTACAAGAATGGACGATTAAAAATTTTGTTAGTTTTTTCGTTAAAAGAAGTAGACCAAGAGAATGGGATGTCGCATGCAAAAGCAATGATTGTTCATGGAGAATGCGTGCCTTTAACCCTAAAAATACGGATTATTGGAAAATATCAAAATATAACGGTCCTCACACTTGTAGAAATGAGAGCGGTAGCAGTGATAGTAGACAACTAACAACCAAACACATACGTAGGATTATAATGCCTCATTTGAGAGGAACTATAACCCTATCTCCAAAAAATATTATTGATATAATTAAAAACGTGTATGTAATTGAAATTTCTTATCGAAGAGCTTGGGATGCTCGATGTAAAGCAATGGAACTGATTTATGGAAGTTGGGAGCAATCATACGCTGAATTGCCTGCATACACACAAGCGATTGTGAATGCGGATAGAAATGCTGCGGTCGACCTTCAATTAGAAGGTTTAGGGGTAAGATCACGGAATCGTGGTTTAGGTAATAAATTCAAACGTCCTTTTTGGGCGTTAGGTCCCTCAATAAATGGTTTTCGTTATTGTAGACCGGTTGTTAGTATTGACGGTACTTCTTTGTAAGGATTGTATATCGGTACTCTTCTTATCGCAACAAGTGTAGACGGAAACAGAGGGATATTTCCGGTTGCTTTTACTATAGTAGAGCAGGAGAAGACATCGTCATGGGAGCGGTTTCTCGATCGGTTGAAATATCATGTTACGAAAGAACGATATGTGTGTATTATTACAGATCGTTGGTCTGGACACAAAAATGTGTTGAGTCGTGTATTTCCTAGTGAGGAAGGGCACGTGTACAGGTATTGTATACGTCACGTGCAATCAAATATCGTAGTGAAATTAGGCGGGAAATCAATGGGAGAATTTTTTTGGACCACAGCCACTCAAAAAACAATTTACGCATTTGATAGATATTTTGAGCGGCTTAAAATAATGCATCCACAAATAGAAGAATATTTGAATACACAGGTTGGGGATAAAAGTTTGTGGGCATTATCTCACGATGGTGGTCGTAGATGGGGTGTTGCGACAACAAATATTTCAGAATGTTTTAATGGAGTTTTAAAAGAAACGCGTGGCCTACCTGTTCGAACGATAGTATCTCAAATATGCAATCGTTTGAACACGTATTTTTATAAACGTCAAATTGATGCGGAAAGTTGGGGAACTACTCTTTGCATTAAATATGAGAGTATAATAGCAAATGCGCTCCGTGACTCTCGAAATATGGTGAATCGGTACGCCATCTTTCGACTAAAGCCGTGAGTAATGATTGATTTAACTCGTTAACGGCACATTGCATTATCGGATAAAATCCCGATCGTTTTAACCGATTCACCATTCTTTGGTCCGTAATTTTCCATTTTTTCCAAGAAGTAGATTTTTGCTCGAAACGTACGGCGGTTCTATCATGTCGAATTCTTTCGGAACGATGATTTTGTTGCGAAAATAATACGTCCGTTTCGATCGGACCCGATAATACACCATCATCAAATGACATAATTAAACGTTAGATAGAGAAATAGCGTGGGATCAAATAACAAAAATATGTGAGAGATAGGGGGGGAGAAAGTGGGGACGAGTGGGAATTATGGGGGGAGAGGGGGACACAATTTTGAGAGAGAGAGAGAGAGAGAGAGAGAGAGAGGGAGAGAGTGATAGTGAGTGTGGGTGTTGAGATGGATTGAGAGGGACCGGGGGGGGGGGGGGGGGTACAAGGGTGGGGTTCACGGGTGGGAGGGTGGGATCACGGGGACACTGTTGGGCGTTGGGGGGCGAGCCATTCGACCGACTTTTGAAAAGTCGAACGGGTGACGTGGCGGGTGATGTGTTCGACCGACTTTTGAAAAGTCGAACGAGTGATGTGGCGGGTGATGTGGCAAATACTGCTCGACCTTTCTAAGGTCGAACAGATTAATTAATCTGTTAAGTCTGCGAGGGGGGGTGTTTAAGGTATAAAATCGCTCGACTTTTGAAAGGTCGAGCATTTTACCAATTTCTCGACTTTTCAAAGGTCGAGAGTGTTATTTCTCAAATTTTGAAACTAATTGGTCTATTTTTGGTAATACGAAACTAATCATGTCTAAACAGTAAAATTTTCCTTGAAAATATGATATATTTCCCCAAATTTCACCATAACATCATCTATGATCTAATTAATACATTTAATTAAAATAATAACTAATACATGTTGGCTGTTAACTTAATACATAATTAATATTTATTCGAATTCATAAATTTGAATAAATTTTAATGAATATGTAATTATTTATTTTAATTATCACGTTAATTAAATGTAATTGTTCTATAATAGAGAATTCGGCAGGTACATTTTGGATGAGAGTATTTTTTTTTTAATATAAGTTTACTGGTGAAAAAAAATATTAAATTTTATTGCACTCCAAAATGTACCCACCGAATTCTCCATTATTAAATATGGAATATGGCCTAAATTTTAGTTAAAAATTTTTGATAACATTTTACAATGCATGCAAGAAATTTTGGAGGGTTTTGTAGATGTATGTGAAGTTTGACCTAAATTTAAGCTAATATAACTATATATGTCATCATAGGGTTTTAGGAAGAAAAAAAATGCATAAAAAATAATTTTGTTTTACAAGATTATTAAAATTGACATAAAATTTATTAAACGCATATAATAATCTAATATAACATAATAAATTCCAAAGTTCATATTTAGAATTTAAAATCTTATTACAAACCACTAGTTTATTTTGATCAACTAGTGTCATGGAGATGGACTCATGGCCACGGGTCAACAACTTGGGTCTAAGATCTATTTTTGGGCTTAAAGATTTTCATATAATTTTGGGTCAACCGTTTCTCTTTTGACATGGTGATTATTAATTTTGTCAAATTATGTATGTTTATTAATTATTATTAAATTGAAAACTCAGTAAAAACAAACTCACCCCCATAGAAATGATATTTTTCACGTCTTTGTGCAATTTATCTGCCCAAGTAACATGAGAATCAAAATTGTAAATGCAAAAAGCTCGCACTAATTTAACTTGAACATTCGTTCATGATGAACGAATTTAGTCATGAAATGAGCGTGTTCTACAAAATTCTATTTAAGGACATGAATTTGAGGTACCTTCGAAAAATTGAACTTGCCATAGTAAATTATGTTTGTTTCACATGATGCTTTAAAAAATAAATTAGATATTGGGGTAAATCAAAATATTTGTCTATCAAGCAACTAAGCGTATACAGGTGAACGCGCTGTTTGGTATGTCTGTGCAATCCCTTCGTTATCGAGCTAAAAAGAGATATACGAACAATTCACAATTATATAAACAAGTTTGAGAGGGTGTTTGGATAAAGAGTATTAGATACTGCAAGAAAAAAATAATATCAACTATAGTCCACCCTCACTCCATTTAATCGTTCTTAAATTAACCAATATTTTTTCGACCTCTCAAAAATTTAACATCATATCCTCATAATACACAATAGCAAAAACATGTAACTTTATGCGTATCAGCTCGCAAAATAAATAGTGAAATGTAACAATAATAGTGAGAATATCATTATGGGCGTATCCTCGTGTGTTTGCCCACCAGATAATGAAATGTTCGGCATACCCTTGGAAAGCAAAAATATCATGTATACCCTTATAAAACATACAAAAATTGTATTTATATTTTTGCAAAAGTGAAAATATCATGTGTATGAAGCATGGAATTTTTCCTTTATTTTTTCCCTTTTTAAGGACATCAATTATCATTGTTAGTAAACATTTTATTAATATATGATGTGAGTTAATTTCTCACAACAAGCTATGTTAGGTTCACATAATTTTCAAAAATAAATAATAATGCAGATATGGGAGTGAATCAAAATAAAGTATCGGTAGGAAATATAAATCACTTCTTTTCCTTGTGGTTTTTTAATACGTGGCTGATTAGTTTAATTTTTATGTTTTTTTTTTTTTTTAGAAAATAGTGACAATTGGGCTGCATGGTCCGTTAGAGTTAATTTTTTCTAGTATTTAATGTGATTGAAGGTTTTTATTCAGATTAGTAATAAGGCCATAAATATCAATAACAAATGTGTCACGAATAATTAAATTCATTAATATAAAATTATGCATGTATAAATCATAAATAAAATATAAAATTAAATATTTGTTTCACATTTGTGATTGGTTTTTGTGACCATATCATTATTCTTTTTATTCATTCAAAAGTATCCAAAACTAGACAATTCATTAATACAAATATTAATTAGTTTCCATGAATTAATCGTTTCAATTTTGGATCATTTGTTTTTGTTTTCATTTGATTTATTTCAATAATATTATGCAACCCGCACAATACAACCCGCAATTACCCCGCAATATCATATATAGAATGATATTAATGAATAATTAATGCAAAAGTAAGTAAATTAAGAATTTTAAGACCTAATTATTATATACAGGTAGATTGGGGGATATTAATTGCGGGGTGTCTAACGTTATTTGATTTATTTCAAGTTACGCCAAGAATGAGTTCGTGTTCGAGTATAACTATCTCGAGGACGAGCTGGCTGTGTAGAGAGGGATTGTTTGGTCGCTTTGTAATATGATTTTTGACGCGATTCCTTTTGTGTTTAAGTTGCGTATCGTGATGTTCTGATGAGTTGGTCGGTGATGTCAGAAATACGTATGGTATGATTAATATGGAGCATTTTATGATTAGCTCTTTTTGAAAATATATTAATTAAGAATTATTAAAAATGCATTTTAATGGGATTCTTGAAAACCCCCTAACTTTTGAAATCGAAAATATAATTTTTAAATGGAAAATATAATTTTTTATTATTATGTCTATTGTTGTTCTTATTTATTTCAATCATTAAATGGAAAATATAATTTATTATTTACTATTTTTGTTTGAACAGAAAAAAGAATTTTTTTTTTATGGTATATTGGTACAAACACAAATTATATTGGATGGAAAAAGTTATATATAACCTCATTGGGTACACAAATAATACAAACCATTTCATAGGGGGTTCCGAAGGAATTGCTTAGGGAGTTTTTGATAATTTTCAAAAAACTTAGGGATTTTTCTAAGATCCTCCTAGTACTTAATATTTAATTGTGATGGATATTTAGATACGTGAAATCCCGGGACAGGGTAAATGATCTTTTTTTGAGAATACTAAAATAATGAGTTAAATGTGAAATAATTTTCAAGTAACATCATTAAGTTTGATTCAATTACTCAATAGTAAACACAAATGCTTTTATTTGCCTGAACTTTAGACTAATTAAATTCTAAAAATTGTGTTTAATTATAAAATTAACATTAATATTAACTTAATTTCATGTGTTTGGCCACCAGATAATGAAATGTTTGGCGTACATACCCTCGGAACTATAAAATATACAAAAAAATTCATTTATTTTTTTTGCAAAAGTGAAAATATCATATGTACGTATCATGGAATTTTTTCTTGAAAGATATTGAGAACTCCGAGAAATTTAAATTATTGGCATGTCTCATTTTATTCACATTAGTGTTTGTTTCTGTTTTTTGTATTATTATATTTTCAATTATTTAATCATTCAAATTTCCCTACTATTCCAGCAAACTTATTGTCGGGCTCCCTAGTCCCTTCTCATGATTAAATGGGATTTAAGCTATTTATAATATTATTATAAATATTGAAAAGTGTAAGGGTTGTGTTTGTAAGAATGCACAACACTTATCACATGAATTATTCAAGTATATTAATATTAATTCATTAGCAATATGTTCATGAGTATTGTGAACGAATAATATCATTATGAGCGTTATTCACATTGCATGCATGCATGATGAATGAATGAGTGGAACTTTTTTTTCTTCTCTTTTTAAGGACAAAATTATCATTGTTAGTAAACATTTTTGAATATATGTTATAAGTTGATTTATGGCAAGAAGCTATGTTTTGTTCGTATAATTTATAAAATAAATAAAATGCAGATATGGGAGTGAATTAAAATAAAATATAGAGAGGAAATAAGAATCACATTTAATATGTGGTTGATTAGATTATTTTTTATTTTTTTTCCTAAAAAAATGTGGCGACTACAGAATATCTCGCTTCACTTCGAATAAATTACATGCACCAACAACCAAAAATACGTGCAAAATTGTGATGGATATTTAGATACGTGAAATCCCAGGACAGGGTAAATGATCTTTTTTTGAGAATACTAAAATAAAGAGTTAAATGTGAAATATTTTTTCATGTAACGTCATTAAGTTTGATTCAATTACTCAATAGTAAACACAAATGCCTTTATTTGCCTGAACTTTAGACTAATTACATTCTAAAAAATGTGTTTAATTATAAAATTAATATTAGACTTCATTTCATGTGTTTGGCCACCAGATGATGAAATGTTCGGTGTACATACCCTCGGAACTATGAAATATATAAAAAAAAATCATTTATATTTTTGCAAAAGTGAAAATATCATACGTACTTATCATGAAAAAAAATTCTTTAAATATATCTTTCACATTTGAGAACTTCGAGAAATTTAAGTTATTATCATGTCTCATTTTATTTTATTCATATCAGTGTTTGTTTCTGTTTTTTTTGTATTATTATATTTTCAACTATTTAATCATTTAAATTTCAGCAAGCTTATTGTTTTTTGAAAGATCGGCAAGCGCGATACGCGTTCGATCCAATCGATTGTTTCATTAAACTTCAAACAAGCATTACAAATTTTTTATCATATAAACACGATAATCAAGTAAGTTCTCACCCCTGTTACTTTTCTTCTAACATTACAAAATTACTCTCCTTCTAACCTAAGCTGTCACCCCTGTTCTCCCCTCCTTTTGTGTCGCTAGAGGCTCAACCATTGGTGGGTCAGATTTTGAATGGCCGAGATGATGAGCTGGGGCATTCTTCCCTTGCGTCGGAAGATGCGGTTGTTTCTTTCGATCCAGAGAGTCCATAAGGTGGCCACCCATTGTTGGTCCCACTTCTTGTTGTGCGTTGGAAACTCGTTATTCCGGAAATTGCACCATAGATCAAGAACAGAGGTCGCCGCGGGATTTAATCTTGGCTCGATCCCTTGCCATACTTGTACCGAGAAAGGGCAACTCGAAAATAGATGCTCCACCGTTTCGTCTTGGACCGAGCAAAGTGGACAAATAGGGTCATGTGGCCACCCCCGCTTAGCTAGATTATCCGATGTTACGATTCGGTTGTTGAGGGCAAGCCAAACGAAAATTTTGATCTTTAGGGATGCTTTGATTGCGAATAGGCGAGGAGTCCATCTACATTCTAGGCCGGATGGATTATGCTAGTATAAGCCGAGTTCGCCTTGTAATGTAGGTTGTCGGTGATAGCTCGTGGCTCGGAGAGGGTTGATCCTCCTATTTGTTACCCTAAATTAAGAGATTTGTACATCGGGATAAGATTTATGAGGTCCTTTAGGAAGAAAGAGGAAATGCTCGATGAGATCCGTGATAATTCATCGGTATTTTGTAAATTGTAAATCGACCTAATGATCGAAGACCATTGGGAATCGGCATTATTGTCTATTTGGAATAGCAATTTCATAACCAATGCCTTATTTTGGGTCTCCAAATCGAGTATGCCGAGTCCTCCATTAATTTTTGGAAGGCATACCTTCCGCCATTCCATCAAACATTGTCCTCCTAGAATTTTGTCTTCGCCTTTCCAAAAAAAACTCTCATAATTCGGTTAAGTTCATCCAACACCCCATTTGATAATATGAATGTTTTCATATAAAAATGTAGGAATCGCACTTAATACGGCTCTAACCAAGGTGATCCGACCCCCAATTGAAAGTAATTTGTTCTTCCAATTACTAAGTTTTTCCGCATCTTATTAATTAAGGGTTGGAATGTGAATTTTGTCGGTTTTTTTAAGGAGAGGGGAAGTCCTAGGTATTTTAGTGGTAATGATTTTTTTGAGCATCTAAGAAGTGTGGCTAGATGAGGGTGTAATTGATCGGGAATCGCAATTGGGACAAATCTGCTCTTTTCCCAATTAATTTCTAGGCCTGAAATTTGCGAAAATAGAGATAGGACTTTTGTTATCGTTTTAATGTTTTGGGGATGAGCCTCCACAAAGAGGAGCGTATCGTCCGTGTATTGTAATTTGGTGGGCGCAAAGATGATTGGATTTGTAAGGAGAGGACTCGTTTTTGCAATCATGACTTGTAGCGCATCTACCACCAAGGTAAATAGAAAGGGAGATAATGGGTCTCCTTGACGGAGACCCCTTTTATGTGTAAAGTAAGGCTCCCTTATCCCATTTGTGTGAATGGATGAGCTCGAGGACGTTAGGATTGCTTTTACCCATTCAACTCATTTTGGTGGGAACTTCCTAGCGATTAGAATCTTCTCTAAAAAAGGTCACGACACGTTATCGAATGCCTTTTTTAAATCAATTGTTACCATCACGACTGGGATCTTCGCTTTGTGATAGTAGTTTAGAATTTCTCTAGATAATAAAAACAGTTCATTGATTGTACGTCCCTTAATGAATGCCGATTGGCATTTGTGGATCAACAATGGTATGTAAGGTTGAAGTCGCATCGCTAACAATTTTGTAATGAGTTTAATAGGCGTTGAAGTGATATTAATCGGTCTATAATCGGTGATGCACATAGCATCCTCTTTTTTAGCCAAAAGTTGGATGGAGGCTTTATTAATTTTGGCAAGGTGTAAGTTGTTGTGATAGAAGAGTTTGATCATTTCTAAGATATCGACTTTGATTGTTGGCCAAAAGTGTTGGAAGAACTCGCTTGGAAAATCGTCCGGAATTCATTTTGTAAGTGCTCAAGGTTAAAACCCGGGTCGGAGTTAGGGTAGAGCCATTCAGCAAATTTATTGTTGGGCTTCCTCCTTATGATTAAATGGGAATTGAGTCATTTATAATATTTTTGTAAATGGGAATTCAGCAAACTTATTTGTAAATTTTTGTGATGTAAAATAAGGTAATTATGTATGGGTGATTGATTTTTTTGATGATTTGATTTTGGATGTTTGCACACTTTAATTGAAGCAATATTGCTAAATAATTATTTGATTTTTTAAATTTATTTTGTCTAATTGTAAATTTATTTTGTCTAATTGTAAAATTGTAGATCAAAAGAGAAAGGGAGGCGGCTGGATTTGAGATCCCGTCAAAACTTACCTACTTGCCATCAATATTTATTTAATAATGTATATTATTGTTATTTTTAAATGTGAATGTATATACATTATACGGCATATATAACATGTATGGCATGTGAATATTAACAATGTGTATATTTTGATAAGTTTAAAATGTGAATGTATATTTGGCATATATGGATGGCACGTATGGGCATGAATTATCAAAATTAAATCATGCATATATGGCATGCTGATTAAAATGTGAATGTACTGACTTGAGTCTAAAATGTCTATATTTAATAATAATGTATATTGTTTGTACCGACTTTTCGTGATATTATACATTACTAAAAATTACATACAAAAGTCGGTGATATTATCATGGGCATGAATTATCTTCTCGCAACATTAGTCAAAAACCATCTGATTATTCAAACCCGTTAACCCACTAAGAAAATAATTATGCATATTAATCCCTGCACTTATAAAAATTACATTAACCCTTCTGTCTTCTCTCAGACTCTCACAAATCCCTATCTTTCTATTCTATAAATTCTCTTCCAGTCTAAAAACATGAAATTGGTTAAATTTTCCTCCTCCAAACAAGAAATATCACCGATATAACCCTGCAAATCCCACTATTTTCATCTCTGTCAACTCAAATCAAGAAATCAAGATCAATTCTTATCCAAGACCCGACCTTTTTGAGAGCCATCTAACACACAATTGAAATATCAACTAAATCCTTAAATATCATCTTCAATAAAAAACTGGAACACAATCTAATAAATAACTAAAACAAAACTAGAACAAAATATAATAATAAAAAAAAAAATATAGAAAAAAATTTATATAAAATTATTTTGACATTCATAAATATACCTTAAATATCATCTTCAAAACTTTGAGAAAACCAATCATAATCAATACCCTAAAATACTCAAACACCATGAAACATATCAAAAACATCAAAATTGAATCCATAACCAACAAATTAAATCTTAAAATTCTTCCAAACAATTTCTAAACCATGTTATTCAACTTAATTACAAAATTATATCCCAAATGAGTATTTAAAAATATTTATTTATCTCATAGTTATAAAATTGAATTGGAACAATAGAATTAGTGGAATACATATATTTTTATTAAAAGCAGATCAATAAAAACATATAAACAACAATTCAAACCTAACATAATCTAATTCCAATCTTAACCTTAACGGTAACAAATTCTAATTCTAATCCAGATCTAAATGTAACGTTAATATTTCTTCATATTATACAGAATACACTTGGTCCACGATTTAATGACTACAAACAAATAACCATTCTCAAACAGTGTAAATATTAAACCTGTCAACCGAGTCTGGGGACGTTGTTAACTATTCTAACACGCCTCTATAGTTGATCGATAAATAAGCTCTTTTCTTCTCTCTGGTCCCCAATATTCTTTCTTTCTTGTCTCTTCTATCCCTTCTCCTTTGTCTCTTCTCTCTCACAGAGGAATGGAGAAACCATGGATCGATCCAGATACTTAACAACTAAGTTATTCGTCCTCTGTTTTTCGTCGATCTTGCTTCTTTTCCCCTGTTTTGGCACTCGAGAAGAACGTTGTTCTTTCCTTGTGGAATCGCCGCTCGAAACTACAATTTTCATGGTTGTTTAATGGACGCACACAAGGATGTAAGTGAATCTTGTCCAATTTTATTTTGATTCTCTTTGATCTTGCTTCATGGTTTTGTTTGTTGACGAATCAAGCCAGAAATTCTTTCTCTTGGTCGTTTTTATTCTTGTTTCTTCGATTTTCGTTTTCTGGTTAAAGGATTTGGTATATCTATCAAAGCCATACACAAAAGAAGTTGTTGTCGATTTTGCATTATAAGCATCTCTGTTTGTGATTAATTTTATTAATTCTTGTTTCTTCGATTTTCCTTGTTGTCAATTTGTATTCTTGCTTCTTCAATCTTGCATTATAAGCAGTTGTAGTTTGAAACATTTTCAGGTTAAATATCGTTTTCTGGTCAATTTTGCAATATAAGCATTATACGAAAAAGCAATTGTTTTCTGGTTTAATTGATTTTGTAGTCCTAAAAATTGTTTTTTTGTGCTTTCAGGCTTGAAATCAAGATTTAAGAAATTGTTGCTGCTTCAACTTCATGCGAATTTTTTGGTGTTGTGGAGATCAAAGCTGATGATGGTCAGGTAACAAATTTGAAATTAACTAAAATATTTTGCAAGTATTCATTCTAACTTATTTTCACTCAGTTTGCACAGATGGAAAAATTTGACGGTCAAATCTATTTACCAAGACACAAAATTGCGACATCTCAAGACAAGAAATTTCGATGTGTCAGAAAGAACCAGCTTGTGCGTGCTTCTCTGTTTGTGTCTTTGTATATGTGTATCTTTGTATGTGTGTGACTATATGTGTGTGTATTTATTTTTGTGTCTGTATGTCTATTTGTGTCTGTATGTGTGTGTGTGTGCGCGGGGTCTCTGAATGTGTGTACTGTATGTGTGTGTGGTGTGTGTGTGTGTGTGGGTCTGGCCCATTCGGGGCCCGGCCCGGGAGGAGGAGGGGGGTCTGGCCCATTCGGGGCCCGGCCCAGGAGGAGAGGGGTCTGGCCCATTCGGGGCCCGGCCCGGGAGGAGGAGGGGGTCTGGCCCATTCGGGGCCCGGCCCAGGAGGAGAGGGGTCTGGCCCATTCGGGGACCGGCCCGGTAGGGGGGTCGGGCCCATGCGGAGCCCGTCCCGGAGGGGGTTGTCGGGCCCACGCGGAGCCGGGCTGGGGGGTCGGCCCCACGCGGGGCCCGGCCGGGGGGTCGGGCCCGCGAGAGGTCTGCCCCGGAGGGGGTCGGGCCAATGCGGGGCCCGGCCCCGGAGGGGGTCGGGTCAAAGCGGGGCCCGGCCCGGAGGGGGGTCGGGAGGGGGGTCGGGCCAATGCGGGGCCCGGCCCGGAGGGGGGTCGGGCCCGCGCGGGTCCTGCCCGGAGGGGGTCGGGCCTGCGCGGGTCCTGCCCGGAGGGGGTCGGGCCCGCGCAGGTCCTGCCCGGAGGGGGTCGGGCCCGCGGGTCCTGCCCGGAGGGGACCGGGCCCAGGCGGGTCCGGCAGGGGTTGGGCCCAAGCGGGGTCTGGCCCGAAGGGGGGCCGGGCCGGGCCCACGCGGGGTTTCGGCCCGGAGGGCCCGACCCTCCCCCGGGCGGGACCTGGGTCGGCCCGCCGCCGACCCCCTCCGGGCCCGACCGGCGTGGGCCCCCCCGGTCCGGGCCCCGCGTTGGCCCGACCCCTCACCCCCGGACCGGGCCTTGAGTGAGCCCGATCCCCCCTACGGGCCGGGCCCCACATGGGCCCGACGCCTTCTCCTAGCCGGCCCCACATGGGCCCCGAATGGACCAAACCCCCCCCCCCCCCCCCCGAATGGGCCAAACCCCCCTCCTCCAGGGCCGGGGCCCCCATAATGGACCAAACCCCCTCCTCCAGGGCCGGGCCCCGAATGGGCCAGCCCCCCTCCTCCCGGGCCAGGCCCCGAATGGGCCAGACCCCACACACACACCACACAAACACACACATCAATACACACATATAGAGACCCCGCACACACACACCACAGACACAAAATAGACATACAGACACAAACACACAAATAAATACACGTACACATATAGACACACAAAGATGCACATATACAAAGACACAAAGAGAGGAGCACACAGAAGCTGGTTCTTTCTGACACATCGAAATTTCTTGTCTGGAGATGTCGCAGTTTTGTGTCTTGGTAAATCGATTTGACCGTCAAATTTTTCCATCTGTGCAAACTGAGTGAAAATAAGTTAGAATGAATACTTGCAAAATATTTTAGTTAATTTCAAATTTGTTACCTGGTCGATCAGCTTTGATCTCGACAACACCAAAAAAATCGCATGAAGTTGAAGCAGCAACAATTTCTTAAATCTTGATTTCAAGCCTGAAAGCACAAAAAAAAACAATTTTTAGGACTACAAAATCAATTAAACCAGAAAACAACTGCTTTTTCGTATAATGCTTATAATGAAAAATTGACCAGAAAACGAAATTTAACCAAAAAACGTTTCAAACTACAACTGCTTATAATGCAAAATTGAAGAAGCAAGAATAAAAATTGACAACAAGGAAAATTGAAGAAACAAGAATTAATAAAATTAATCACAAACAGAGATGCTTATAATGCAAAATTGACTACAACTTCTTTTGCGTATGGCTTTGATAGATATACCAAATCCTTTAACCAGAAAACGAAAATAGAAGAAACAAGAATAAAAACGACCAAGAGAAAGAATTTCTGGCTTGATTCGTCAACAAACAAAACCATGAAGCAAGATCAAAGAGAATCAAAATAAAATGTTGACAAGATTCACTTACATCCTCGTGTGCGTCCATTAAACAACCATGAAAATTGTAGTTTCGAGCGGTGAGTCCACAAGGAAAGAACAAAGTTCTTCTCGAGTGCCAAAACAGGGGAAAAGAAGCAAGATCGACGAAAAACAGAGGAAGAATAACTTAGTTGTTAAGTATCTGGATCGATCCATGGTTTCTCCATTCCTCTGTGAGAGAGAATAGACAAAGGAGAAGGGATAGAAGAGACAAGAAAGAAGGAATATTGGGGACCAGAGAGAAGAAAAGAGCTTATTTTATTTTATTTATCGATCAACTATAGAGGCGTGTTAGAATAGTTAACAACGTCCCCAGACTAGGTGTACACGTTTAATATTTACACCGTCAGCGAATGGTTATTTGTCTGTAGTCATTAAACTTATTTGTTTGTAGTCATTAAACCGTGGACCAAGTGTATTCTGTATAATATTAAGAAATATTAACGTTACATTTAGATCTGGATTAGAATTTGTTACCGTTAAGGTTAAGATTGGAATTAGATTATGTTAGGTTTGAATGGAGTGAGTTTTGTCTGTGGCCGAGAGTGGGAAGCCACATGTGGCCGTGCCTGCGTGGCTTGATTTCATTGGTCAATACAATATATTTTACATATAAATTCCTACTTTTACGAAAATCCTAAAATGTTAATTTATATAAAGTAGGGGTTTATATGCAAAAATATATTGTATTGACCAATGAAATCAAGCCACGCAGGCACGGCCACATGTGGCTTCCCACTCTCGGCCACAGACAAAACTCACTCGTTTGAATGGTTGTTTATATGTATTTATTGATCTGCTTTTAATAAAAAATATATGTATTCCACTAATTCTATTGTTCCAATTCAATTTGATAATTATGAGATAAATAAATATTTTTAAATATTTGGTAAGATTTATTCCCCACTCATTTGGGATTTAATTTTGTAATTAAGTTGAATTACATGGTTTAGAAATTGTTTGAAAGAATTTTAAGATTTAATTTGATGGTTATGGATTCAATTTTGATGTTTTTGATATGTTTCATGGTGTTTGAGTATTTTAGGGTATTGATTATGATTGGTTTTCTTAAAGTTTTGAAGATGATATTTAAGGTATTTATGAATGTCAAAATAATTTTATATAATTTTTTTTTATTATTACAGTTTTTTTATTAAATTTGTTTTATTAGATTTTGTTCCAATTTTTTATTAGAATTGATCTTGATTTCTCGTTTTGAGTTGAGAACTTGAGAGAGATGAAAATAGTGGGATTTGCAGGTTTATATAGAGAAATAGGTGGTGACGGTTAGTTTGTTCGGAGGAAGAAAATTTAACAAATTTCATGTTTTTAGACCGGAAGAGAATTTATAGAATGGAAAGCGAGGGATTTGTGAGTCTGAGAGAAGACAGAAGGGTTAATGTAATTTTTATAAGTGTAGGGGTTAATATGGATAATTACTTTCTTAGTGGGTTAATGGATTTGGATAATCAGTGGGTTAATGGGATTTGCAGGGTTAATGTAATTTTTATAAGTGCATGGGTTAATATGCATAATTACTTTCTTAGTTAGGTTAGAGGAGCTGTTTTGCAAATTTTTAGTAATGTAGTGATTTGTATGTAATTTTAAAGTTTAGGGTTTAGGATTTAGGGTAATATCGCCGATTTTTTGTATGTAATTTTTAGGAATGAATAATATCACGAAAAGTCGGTACAAACAATATACATTATTAAATAATAAATAGACATTTTAGACTTAAGTCAGTACATTCATCTTTTAATTAACTATTTGCCATATATGCATGATTTTATTTTGATAATTCATGCCCATACGATTCCATATATGCCATATATACATTCACATTTTAGACTTATAAAAAATATACGCATTATTAAATATTCACATGTCATACATGTTATATATGCCGTATAATGTATATACATTCACATTTAAAAATAGCAAAAATATACATTATTAAATAAATATTGATGGCAAATTGGCAAGTTTTGATGGGATCTCAAATCCGGCCGCCTCCCTTTCTCTTTTCATCTACAATTTTACATAATTAAATCATTTAGTATAAGAGGAATAGCAATATCCATAATTATTTACAATTAGACAAAATAAATTTAAAAAAAATGAAATAATTATTTACCAATATTGCTTCAATTAGTGTGTGCAAACATTCAAATCAAATCTTCAAAAAAATCAATCACACATACATAATTAACTTATTTTACATCACAAGAATTTACAAATTACATATAACCGATTTCATGGAAATTTACAAAATAGCCCCTGTATTATGTCTAAATTGTCACGAAACCCTCCATTTTTTTAGGGAAGAGGAATTGACATGCTATTTATACTGGGTGGAAACGGTACACACGCTGGTGCACAATCCATACACGAAGAGGTGAAAAAACATGGAAACCATTTTTACCCGACATTTTTACTAATTTTTTCAATTTTAAACAATGCAGTGTAGAAAGTGGAAACTAAAGATGCCGATTATAGGAGTCTCAATGATTCTCGTTGATAAAATTACCATTTTATTAGTAAATATGTGATTAAATTATATATTAAAAAGTGAAAATTGAATGTAAATAGAGCGAAATTATTTATTTACCACCCCAACCATTTTTTAGGAGTATAACACTACTAAAGGATTATGTGGAAAATGCGCGAGATCAACACCATATTTCATGCTATTAATTGTAGCACCTAAATCAAATACCAAATTGGATTTTAAATAACCAAAATAATGCCGTTAAATCGGAAATTAATTACTGGAAACGGATTAAAAGAGTTTTACAAAATCAATTAAATTTACGCACTGAAAATTGCTAAATTAGTAAAATTAGAAATACCTGATTTCTGGAACCAAACCCACTTCCGTGGATTTGAGAACTTGGCCACTCAACTCCATCTCGACTTCTCCTTAGTCTCTTATACGTTATACCCTATCAATCTTGCACAGAGAAGAAATTACTATCGAGTATCTAAATAATAAGTGCTCGATTCTTTAATCTACAGTGGTATTTTCTTAGAGCAATTTAATCGAATACCTTTTCTTCAACAATTGTGGCTTGACCTCCAATTGGCTCATACCTATTGCTTTAGAAGAAACTTCAAACCACCAAAAGCTTCAATCCTTAAGCGTATCAATATGTTTAAAAAAGGTGATTAATTCGTAAAAACTTCAAACCACCAGAAGCGGTGAAGAAGATATAAAAAGAAAGAGTCGCGAATTGTGCGAGAAGTGAAGGAAGCCCCAAGAATTATATGGAGGCGGAGAAAAGAGTGGAAGAAGAGGCGTGAGTATGGAAATTGGACTATGCCGGCGTGAGGGGCGGAGCCAGGATTGTATATTAGGGGGACCGGAATAAAATAACGCTAAATACAATTTTTTGTACAACATCATAATTAATATTTTAATTAATTATAGACCATAATTATTATTATTTATGTTTTATAATGTACGCATTTTGAACCGCTAAATTATTTCTTTTGAACAGCTATGTGTGGCTAATAAAAGGTTCGTAAACCCCAAAACAAATCACAATGACAAACAAAAATTCAAAAATTATGAAAGTTCGACAAGCATTAATAAAATTTAACATTGTTAATATTTGGTTATGTTTTGCGAGACTAATTATTTTTATCAAAGTTTGAATTAATATATAAATAAACTTCGTATTAATGTACCAAAATAATTTACTTATTATATATTAATTAGTTGTATGAAATTTTTTTGATAAATGATTTTTGCATAATGTTATACTTAAGGACATATTTGCATATTAACATTATACCTTGTTTTGATTGACATATCCAATTATTTCTATTTATTTTTTATTTGACCAATTAAATTATTTGATATTTTGCATGATTTTACATAACAAGCTTTTAAATTATTGATACACATTAGGGGGAGCCAAATCAATTCTCACAACATAAAAATACACACAAAAAATTCCATTTCATGGGGAAGCCGAGGCTCTCCTTGGTCCCCCCTTGTCCCCGCCACTGGCCGGCGCATACATGGAGATGGAGGCGCAGAGAAGGGCTGAAGAAGGAGAAAGTAAAACTGATCATAAAAAACCACAAATTCCGTTTTGTGAAATATGCAAAAAGGTCCCTGCATTTTCGAGTTATTTTCATATTTGTGAAATATGCAACATGATAATTAACCAGAATTTACCCACCCTCTTATTTTACACTTATCTTTGAGTCTTCTCATGAAGCAACGTCATCATGTTTCTAATGATTATTAACAATTAGATTGTGTGATGTGATTTCATATTTGATTATTTAATATATGTATTTCATATGACTATTTGTAAGTATTAATTTGAACCGTTAGATGAAGTGATGTGCTTTAATCTCAATCATTAGTTTTTTGTTATATTTTTTGAAGATCAATTTTTGTGTAGTCATTTACGTGTCATTATTTTATATCATGTTTTAAACATTTTTAGAAACCCACATAATCCTACATTAATGACGTTGACTATTATTATTGGTTATGTTCACATTAGACAAAGTCTAATCAGTTGTTCAATATTTTACATGAGATTACATGATCAAATTTAAATACAATGGAATATGTAAAGTTTATATATAAAATATTAATAATTTAATACGTAATATTATAAAACATACAACATATATTAGTATTTTTAGAAATTTAATTTTAAAAATTCATCGAGTATATTCATTTTAATTTGCTCTTTATTTTGATACTCATATTAACATAGTTCATACATATCTTTTTTCATAATATCAACTTGTAAAGATATTATGTAAGAAAATACAATGCAAAAAAAAAATATTTACATAATAGATTTTTAAGTATTTTATTTGCACAAAGAATTTTAAGTATTATTTTATTTATTTTATTTTTAAACTATAACTATAAGAATCTCATATAATACTAAGTATATATTCATATTTTTAAGCAAACAAATTTAATATTATTTTTTTCAAAAAATAATATAATTAAAAAATAGTTTATCCATCTAAATAATTTCTTAAACTTATAAACACCTATAAAATACTATTGTTATTTTAAAAAAATATAAATTAACAAAAATCATATGATATACAATAATTTGTGTGTAGCGGGGACTGAAAGAGCCTTCTACTCATAACGCACGAGATTTATGTTTATTATAAATTAAATTTTATTATTTATTAAATTACTTTCACTATTAAATTTTATATTATTTTATATTTTTCATTGCATTTTTAATCAATAAATTACCATTACATAAATTAATTATGTGTTATTACATATGTTTTAATTCCGGCGAGTACATTTTGGAGTGCAATAAAATTTAATATTTTTTTTTCACAACTGTAAACTTATATTAGAAAAAATTTACTCTCATCCAAAATGTACTAGTCGAATTCTCCATTATAAAACAATTACATTTAATTAACGTGATAATTAAAACATATAATTAAATATTCATTAAAATTTATTCAAATTTATGAATTCGAATAAATATTAATTATGTATTAAGCTAACAAGCAACATGTATTAGTTATTATTTTAATTAAATGTATTAATTAGATCATAGATGATGTTATGATAAAATTTGGGGAAATATATCATATTTTCAATTAAAATTCTACAAATTTTAACTGGTGGGATTTAAAATTCCGTTATGTATTATTTTTGAAATATTATCAAAAAAAGGTTATTTTTAGAATATTTTCAGAAAAAAATTATTTTTTGAATTTTGATTTCACAAACGGGTTACATCTCCTTATTATGGACCCACGCAAAGTCGATGGCCCGTAAAGAAACACGAAATACTCGTCTACTTCGAGAATTCCTACTGATCCCACCATTCAACACTCAGCACAGAGCCGTTGATTTCTCTCTCTCCGCCATGGAAGGAGAAGGTAAGCTTCTACTAAGCCCAAGCCTCTTGTTCCCCTCTCCATCTCCATCATTCTCTCTGTTCCGCCTCCGCAAACCCATCCTCAGATCCATAGCTCATGTTCAAGCTCGATGCGAGGAGGCTGAGAAAACTGCCAGGTCTTGGCTCGCTTCTCAGCCGGTTTTCGTCGAGGCGGCCGTATCCGGTGCTGCCTCCGCCTTCCAAGGCGCCTTGATTGCTGGCTCCGTCTCGTATGTATCTGGAGACGAGTTTTCATTGCCTGATTTTTCGTCTTTTTTCTCTCTCAATCCTAACAAGAGTAAACCTCAGGTGATCAAATCAGAAGAATTTGATAATTTTTTGACCGATTTTAACTTCAATTGAGCCTTTATTCCTGATTAAAACCTCAATTAAACCCTATAAATCCAAGAAGACCCAAAAATGGAACTGATATTTCTTAGTATGTTAATGGTACCATGTGAGTGTTGAACTATATAATATAAGGATATGGAACTTTTGAATTGTAAAAATTCTAGCTTTCTCTTCAATGTTGACATTGTGTTGCAGATATCTCCGAGTGCTCCAATTGTACAAGCCCGGAATTTTGCAGTAATGGCAGGGTTGAATTCTAGTATTTCGTGTACAATGAAGAGAATTAGAGGTACAGAGGATCTGCAAGGCAGGTACTTTTTCTTAGAACTTCTCAAATCAGAGTCTTTTTCTCAATTTTGCGATTAATTCTCCAAACCAGTGACCTGTCAAGTGTACAATCATTCCTTAATTTAATCCAATTTATAATCATTCACCTAAAATTTTATAATTTAGCCCCATTTATGCTCGGCCATCTTCAATTGTACCCAAATTAGCCTCAATTTTTGCTTAATTGTGCAATTAAACGAGTAACAGAACCATACAAATGTATATTTCTTATTGAATATTATTCTTGTTTTGATTCAACCATTATTTGGTATAATATACTATTTATATAGGTTAGTGGCTGGTTTTGGATCTGGCGCGGTATTCTCCATATTAAGTGGTATCGGAAGTGAGTCCCGTTCCAAACAAACTGCCTTTGCCTTTTCTTCTGGTTTACTTTTCGCATTTCTCCAAGGCAGTCTTTTCACGGTAATTAATATTAATTATATTTTAATTGGAAAAATACTACTACGCCCCTGTAAAACTAGAAATATCACACGGAAAGCTGGTTACCAGATCAATGTGATATGTTTGTACGGTCATATTTTAAATTCAATATTTTGTCAAATTATTCTATGCATTATATTGTTTAACAATAAATTGACTTTGCAAACCCTCTAATTTATCTAATTTACACTTTTTGAAAAATATTTTTGTAGCTGGGCCAAGCAATATCACCAGAAAAATGTTTCCTGTAAAACCTTGGCTAATATGAAGAATATTCGCCTTAATTATAACACATTAACAGGTATGCAAATAACATAATTATTTGTGATCACTACACATTAATTGATTATTAATATCATGGAAATAAACTAATTGTTGGTCTTTATACCATTTTTTCTAAATAAACAGGGATCATGATTGAAGACGGTGATTATATTAAAGTTAAACATCTATTAAGGGAATTTAGTGACAATTTTGGGCAAAATTGTAGAATTATAGTAATATTTCTATTTATTAAAAAAAATGTACCGTCTTAGTTGTATGTATATTCGAGATATTATTTGAATGATTTAGTGTGAAATTAAAAAAAAAAAATCTGACAAATTTACCAAAATCAATTAATTACACAGATGGCAAAAAGAAAGAAAATAAAAACATGTGAGAAATGTGCTTGAATTTGTTTCTCGGCCTCTTAATCCAATTTTGAAAGCTTGTGGTCTGAATTTCCCAGAATTATTGGCTTATTTGAAAAAAAATGTTAAAAAGTTCACATTAATTACTACACAAATATTTAACAGAAAATAAAGAAAATAGACAAAATTATGGGGCGTTGAATTTAATTCTTTTTTGACGTATCTACTTGGACTATATGTCAAATGGATAAAATCCGGATTATATGTATTAAGAATTATAACTATTACTGTACCGGGTCGTTTAAATGAAGAATTATGACTCGCTACATATATTATATTGATGTAGACATGAAATACGGATCTTGGATTTTCAGAGTCCGGTCCAAAATAAGGGAAAAAGGAGCGAAAATAAGGCGATTTGTAATAAAAACAATGAATTATGACATAAGGGCAAATATGATAAATTATGCATCTCAGGTTGTGGATTAATGGTGATCTCCATTGTCTATAAATTTATTATTGTCAAAACAAAATTTTAAATTGATATTTAATTCATTATCAATAAGAATAGTATATAATTTTTCATCTATTTTAATTTGAAAATATTAGAATGTGATATTTTTTGCTTGTTAATGGTGATCTCCATTGATTAGAATGTGATTAATGGTGATCTCCATTGATGATAAAATGAAAATTGTGTAATGAAATATATCAATTAGTTAATATATTTTGATAGCAATTTTTAGATCTATATAAATGAAATTTACAACTAAATGCATTCTTATATTATTTTTTATGTTCATATTTTATTTGTTCAAGTATATTAATATTAACTGATAAATCATAACTGAAAATCTCAACTAGTATAGCAAATATAAAAATTACATTCATAATATTTGATCAATAATTGTCAATGTAATTTTTAGGTGGTAAAGTATATTAACTACATAAAAAGGGTATTAACTGGAAATCTCAACTGCGTGTAAAATTAAAATTAATTTATAATAATATAAACTACATAAAAAAGGTGGATTGTGATATTTTAGGTGGTAAAGTATATTAAGTTATTAACTAATAAAGCATAACTAAAAATCTCAACTAACATAGCAAATATAAAAATTAACTTCATACTATTTGATCAATAATTTATTAACTATCAATAATTATTCACGCTGCGTGTAAAATTAATATTAATTTATAATAATATAAACTACATAAAAAAGGCATATTGTGTGGATTGTGATATTTTAGGTGGTAAAGTATATTAACTAATAAATCATAACTAAAAATCTGAACTAATATAGCAAATATAAAAATTAGATTCATACTATTTAATCAATAATTATCAATAATTATTTACCCTGCGTGTAAAATTAAAATTAATTTAAATAATATAAACTACATAAAAAAGGTATATTGTGTGGATTGTGATATTTTAGGTGGTAAAGTATATTAACTAATAAATCATAACTAAAAATCTCAACTAATATAGCAACTATAAAAATTAAATTCATACTATTTGATCAATAATTATAAATAATTATTCACGCTGCCTGTAAAATTAAAATTAATTTATAATTTATAATAATGTAAACTACATAAAAATGGGTATATTGTGTGGATTGTGATAATTTAGGTGGTAAGTTTTGGCTGCATGATCATTTTCGGTTAGAAACTGGAGAACGTGCACTGGAGGAATCGTGCGGGTAGTGGTGAATGGAGACGATTCAAAGCGAGGAAAGATTTCACGGCAGACCATAGAATTGAAATCTCCATTAAAATTAAAATTAAACGCGAACAGAACTTCAGAAGAATTCTCTCGCTCTATCTTCCTCGCTCTCTCCCTCACATCTCCTGTCTTCGCCCTCTCTCAGTTGCACGCCAATCTATTCAGGCGGGTCGCTAACCTACTTGAGTCGAATCAACAATTCAAATCGCATCGTAGAATTCGAATTCAGGAAGAAAAATTAGGGAGTTTTTCGTTATGATGGATTCTAAATCACCAGAACGGTGTTGTTCGATTTGCTTGGATCCCGTCGTCCGTCGAGGCGGCCAAAGATCCGTTGCCAGACTCCATTGCGGACATGATTTCCATCTTGGTAATAAAATTCTGAATTTTGTCTTGCTGTTTTCTGCTTTTTTTTACCTGATCGATTTGAATTGTTAATTTTATGCCGTAATTTGATCCGGAGATTTTTGAATTTATTGTTTGCCGTTGTGTATTCCTGTTTTGGGCTCATCCGCTGTTGTTAAAATTATAGTTCAAAATTGTTAAATTGTACAATTCGGGGGATTTTATTACTTTCTTTGGTGGTTTTAATCTTTAATCTGGGCCTTAAAGGCTATTTTTCTGGTTGTAATCATAATTGAAAGATTATGGGATTATAGCCATTGATTGCAAAGAGGGGGTAAAAGGGTTCAATTCCTGCCAACACAGAGTTGCTTTAAATTTAGGGCAAGTATAATATGAACAAAGCCATGGCCCTAAAAAATCGCAAAAAAGTGTATGTAGAAGTAATTTCATGTGTACCAATAACCCTAAAAGTATCATCCATAACCTACATTATCAGAAATATTACAGTGAATATTTTCCTTTATTTTTGATAGTATGCATTAATGATTGATGCATGAAATTGGGCGCGTGTAATGTATTCGAATATGATATGCGCGTCTAATATTTGATTTTGTATGTATATACAGATTGCATAGGGTCAGCATTTAATGCAAAAGGACAGATGCAATGCCCTAATTGCAGGACAGTGGAGAAAGGCCAATGGCTCTACGCCAATGGCGAACAAAATCCATCTAATGACTTCGATCTCGAGAATTTCATAGGCGAGGAATTTTACGATCTTGCCACAATTCCTGAACTGGTAATTATTAATGCACCCAATTTATTTTTCTCTTTTATACCTTTTTTTTATCTCTCAATACTTTTTTCATTTAATTATTGCAGCCTGTTTTTCACTGGTGCCCTTTCCGTGGATTTACACAACTAACGCCTGTCAACGCGTAAAATTCTTTTCTTTTTCTTTCTTTTATCAATTTTTTTTCAATTTAGCAAGGATCAAAATCAAATTCATCTAATTATGGTTTCTTTTTGTGCGTTTTTTCAGAGAAAGAGATCCTCCACAATTTGCATGTATACTCTCTAAACCTTCTTTTTTCGTAAATTTAGGAATATTATTTTTTTTTTTTAAATTGTTCAGCATTCCAATTTAATTATTTTTTTTTATTTTTTATTGGATTATACAGATTACGATCTACTGGGCTCGAGCTCCGCAATGCCCGCTGATCTCTCAGTCGGTACGAGTGGACAACACGAATACATGGCTCAGCATTCAATGCACGCATCGTCCTCTAGCTCCGCTCCCATGGACACGAATACCGTTGCATACAGGTATTCCTCCCTTTTCTCCACCCACCCCTGTAAAAATCTCAAAATATTGTGTATACCCCTACACAACATTTTATTTTTTTATTTATTTACAGGCAATTTCCAGGAACGTCAAATGGGTACGGAGTGCCCCCGCGGGGCATGGATTTAATACCGATGCACCTTTTCCCTACCTCCGATGCCACAAATTTTAGGGCAAATACAGACCAGCCTTCCACCTCTCAGTACAATCGAAACAGGAACAACAACGAATCCTCTGCTCTCCAAAGACTCGCCCCTTATCTCCAACCCGTTCCCCTCTTTCACGGGTCAGTAATTTTCATTTTTTTGGTATACTTCTACATGGTAATTCTATTTATTTATTTATTTATTCAAGTGATTACAGGCCGATGTCGAGAGGAGGAAACTCTGTAGGGGCATCAATGGGCCCACCATCTCTGATTCACGCACGCAATACCAATATGAGCGGTAATGGTAATGGTACCATTACAGGTACAGGTACTAGTTCTGGTACGGGTCACCAGTACCAGCACCGTAACAATGTCAATCCTCCACCCCACGTAGCGGCGCCGGTCCCCGTACGCCGTGTCCGTCCGAGAAGCATTACGTTCTTCCCTTCAGCCTCCTCGACTGTGTCCGCCTCTACTTCCTCCAACACTGCTGATGTTGGGGGATTTTACGGTAATACCCTTGGGGTGCGGTCTAGCGGACTCGATGGTGATGGTCCAGGATTAAGGCATATGGACCGAGTCTACGCACCGCCACGAAGCGAACTAACAGCTCCACTGCCTTGGCTACCGTTAGAAGGCGAGTCTCAATGGTGGGGTCCGTTTAATCCTGCACAGAATGGACGAACTGGAGGCGTGTTCAGTCAACGAGGAAATGGAGAGCATCAGCACCGGGACCCGCAGAGACGATCTGATAATAGTAACAGCAACAGCAGCAACAATGGACATCATCAACATCTGGCGTCTCAGCACAATAGGCCGCCTTATATGTGAAAATGTTTCGCCTTGGTGCATCGAAAAAATTAAAAAATTTGGAAATTTGGTTGGTTAATTAATTTACATGGGTTTTTTTTTAAAATGTACATTCATGCATGAAAAAGCTGAGTGACAAAAAAAACCCTAAACTAAACTGTTTTGAAACTGGGGTTTTTGCCGTAAGCCAGTTCATCAGTGTTGAAGCCCGAGAAATCCTAAACTTTGTTGTTTTATTTTATGTAGAAAGTATGAATTGGCCCAAGAAATGATTCTTGATTGGGCTTTTATACAATGCATTATGTTGTGTTGTTATTGCAACTTGCAAATACACAATTCATATGTTACTTTTTGGGTTTAATATGTAATTATTTGCGTTGTGCATTTTTTTTATGGGGGGGGTGAGATTTGTTCACTAAAGAACACTACAATACATCTCTGCCCGAACCCTTCGTTACAGAGACACACAATTCTCCTCTCCTCCTCCCGCAACAACTCGTATGTTAGAAACCCTATACCTCTTATCTTCACGTCAACACCCCCAATGGTGATTATGCATGCATTCTCGTATGTTAGAAACCCTAGACTTCTTATCTTCACGTCATCACCCCAACGGTGATTATGCATTATCGTATGTTAGAAATCCTAGACCTCTTATCTTCACGTCATCACCCCCAATGGTGATTATGCATTCTCGTATGTTAGAAATCCTAGACCTCTTATCTTCACGTCATCACCCCCAATGGTGATTATGCATTCTCGTATGTTAGAAATCCTAGACCTCTTATCTTCACGTCATCACCCCCAATGGTGATTATGCATTCTCGTATGTTAGAAATCCTAGACCTCTTATCTTCACGTCATCACCCCCAATGGTGATTATGCATTCTCGTATGTTAGAAACCCTAGACCTCTTATCTTCACCTCATCACCCCCAACGGTGATTATGCATTATCGTATGTTAGAAATCCTAGACCTCTTATCTTCACGTCATCACCCCCAACGGTGATTATGCATTCTCGTATGTCAGAAACCCTAGACCTCTTATCTTCACCTCATCACCCCCAACGGTGATTATGCATTATCGTATGTTAGAAATCCTAGACCTCTTATCTTCACGTCATCACCCCAATGGTGATTATGCATTCTCGTATGTTAGAAACCCTAGACCTCTTATCTTCACCTCATCACCCCCAACGGTGATTATGCATTATCGTATGTTAGAAATCCTAGACCTCTTATCTTCACGTCATCACCCCCAACGGTGATTATGCATTCTCGTATGTCAGAAACCCTAGATCTCTCATCTTCACGTCATCACCCCCAACGGTGATTATGCATTACTCGTGATTACCTTGTCAACGGCGCCCTCTCAAATCAGAGAAACGGAGAAAGAAGGAGAGAGATACGCTGCGGAGGGCTACCTAGGGTTCTGAGTTTTTGTTGATGCGAGAGAAAGAAACGGAGAAAGAGAGAGATACGGAAGAGCATGTAAAAGAAAAAGGAAAAATGATATTTTGTTAAAAGGGGTCACACACGTTGAGCGAAGAGGTAGGAGACGTGGTTCATTGTGAGGACAATATTTTCGTTCATAATTACAAGTATATTTATGCTTATGTATATTTTTGTACATTTTTTCTCTCATGTCATGATTTGATATTCAGACCCGGCCATGAATTTTGGCCCAGCAAACCAAGACTAAACCCCCCAAATAAGCCCCTAATGTTTTTTTATACCTATATATATACACAATGAGATATCCCAAGCCCACAAATCCAAATCCCTTTATCCTTCAGACCCGATCCGACTCCATCCTAACTCGACCCGGCCAAACTCACCCAACCCATTACCCTCTCTCAAACCCAGTAGGACATTTTACAAACCATGTGTATGTCATAATTTGCATCTTTTGTTCAAAAATAGACAATTTTGAAAGATAAAATGTGGAGGGTTCTGCGGTTAAACAATTATTCCAAACATGTTGGGAAAGTTGCATCGAAAGCATTAAACCATTGCGATTTCATGCTTCACAAATAAGGGATGTTTTAGTTGTTTTGTCAAATAGTGCAACATATGCAATGCTCAAGAGTGAACCTAAGTCTCTAGTATTGAACGAGTTTGAAAATTTCGATTTTTGCTTTGCATTATTATTTGGTATAATATGTTGTTCCATATCAACTCTCTAAGCAAGTTCTTTCAAAGTAAAATTATGGATATAGATGTGGCGGTGGATCAATTGAAAAGACTTGTTACATTTTTTAATCATAGAAAGAATGATTTCATGGAAACAATGATTGAAATGCAAGAATTAACGGGGGAAATGAGTTGATGTTAATTTAACTGAAAAACGCAAAAGAAATAGAAAGAAACAATTTGATGAAAATGTTAGTGAAGAGATCGTTCTTTCAAGAGAAGAATAATTTAGAGTTAATTATTTCTTAAATATTGTTGATATAGCTCTTTCTACATCGCGGTGTAGGTTTGAACAATTCAAAGTTTACGAAAAAAAACTTTGCATTTTTGTTTAAATTGAAATATTATGCCAATGAATTGTTGCTATGTTGTCATAACCTTGAAAATGTTCTAAAACATGGAGATATTTTGAATATTGATGGAAGAGACCTATACACCGAATTAAAAAATTTGAAAAATAGATTGCCAAAAAGAGTCCAAAAATCAATTGAAATTCTCAATTATTTGAACCATATGACCATTTGCTATCCGAATTCATGGATTGTTTATGGAACTTTATTGACAATACCGGTTATGGTTGCATCGGAAGAAAAAAGTTTTTCAAAGTTAAAATTAATAAAAAATTATCTTCGATCAACTATATCACAAGAAAGATTAAATGGATTGGCGTTATTATCCGTTGAGAATGATTTCGCACAAGATTTGGATTTATTCGAATTTAATTGATATGTTTGCTTTTCAAAATGCGAGAAAAATAATTTTTATGTCATGATTATTATGATTGTATTACAATATAATTTTTGTAAACTAATTTTGATTTGAAAAAAAATATTGTTCATGATTTCAAAAGCCCCATTTTTTGTTCGCCTAAAGTCATCAAAAATCTGGACCGGAAATGTTGACATCATCTCAAAAATCTAGGCCATCAAAATATTGTAATCGATTTAAGCACTGATTTCTTTGAATATACATGATGTACACCCAAACATCTAAAAAACAAGCATTCACCTATTTTCATAGACCGTGCACACAAATAATAGTTTAGACTTTTTTTATTGTAAAACTTTTTGTGTTTGAAATAAAATTTTTTTAAAGAAAAATTTAATTTCAAAACTGATTCTTTCAATTTTAATTTCTTTGTATTTTAAAGAAGTTCTATAAAAGTGTTACCTTAAAAAAAAAATTTAATTGTTTTGGTTAAATATTTTTTAATTCTAAATCATATTTTTGTTTGGTTCGAATGATTTTTTTCTTTGAAAAAGTCGAAGCTATTGTCTCTTTCAATGTATTAATGCAAGGTTTAATACATTGGTTAGCACGTAAAATCCTCTAATTATATTATTATATTATAATGTTAGCCCCTCCACCTTGTGATGACACGTGGCAGGGGTAGTTTTTGCTTTTATCCCTATTTTATTTTATTTTACATTTTGGTCATTTTTTACATTTTGATTTTTTTTTTACATTTTGATCATTTTTTCTTATTTTCCAATTTTTTTTTTTACGTTTTGGTCCTTTTTTACATTTTTATCCTTTTTTCCTATTTTACATTTTGGTCATTTTTTACATTTTGATCATTTTTTTATATTTTGGTCATTTTTTACATTTTGATCATTTTTTCCTTTTTTTCAAAAAAAAAAATCATTTGCTCATTGGGCAGGTTATGTATGCAATTTAGTAAGTTCAATTTTTTTTTTTGTAATTTTCCTTTTTACCCATTTTTTTCCCTTTTTACATTTTGGTCCTTTTTTTGCTTCTCAATTTTTTTTTTGTATTTGCTCATTTTGCACGGGTATATATGAAATTTTGTAACATCAAATTTATGCGAGTTTTCATAGAAATTTGTCATTTGCCCGTTGTATACATATGACACGTTGTGATTCTTTAATGAACCGTAACTATAATGCATCTATTGACATCAAATATATTTGCGAATATGTCTTGATTATATTAATCGATTTTAAAAGCACATGAACAAATGCTATTTATACAAATTATATCAGAAAATAATATCCGTGATAGACTAATTTCATGAACCTTATGCATCTATTGACATCATGATATTTGCAAATATGTCATGATTAGATTAATTTAGTTCAAACGCACGCGCGTTAATTCGCACACGCGTTAATTCTATTTAAATAATTATATAAAAAATATGTAAAAAAAATAGATATGTTGCCCCGCGCAATTGCGCATGGATAAAGCTAGTTGATTTAAATGTTGCGAAGTATAAAAAACACTAACTGACAGAAATTGGGATTGACTCGAAAAACTAATTAATTCATAATCATTCAAATTGAAGCTTCAATTAACAAAACAATCATACATCTACAATATTATTGAAACTAAAAGACACTCACAAGAGGCAAATCTAAAAAGACAAAAAGGAAAAAACGGCACAAACACTTGTGGAACAAAGGCATAATTTAGTGGAAAATACCACAAATAATTATCTTCATATAGCATGCCTGCTGCAAGAGAGAAGAAAAGCAACAAAAAAGTGAGCATAGAGGGCAAGGTGAGGATAAGATAACTGACGAAATTAATGAGAAAAATAATGTGTTTATTTAGCCGAGATATTATTCCATAAAAGAAAAAGACAATGTCTTATTTAGCTAAACGAAGAGTTAACATAAATGTTAGCTTTGATCAATCAAAGATTATCAATAAATAGATCGGACGATCACATCGGCATTTGGCCAGACTCTTTGCCAAAGGGAATTGGGCAAGCCCCGTCCCTTTGATGAATATTTTTCTCTAATTACATTATATATTATTATTAAAGTCCAACGGTTATGTGAAAAAATTCAAACGTGACAAATTTTAATACTAATACGAAAATTATTACTATGTTTTTTTCAAATGAACCATGAATTGAATTGAATAAGGAAGATAAATTGATAACGATAACTTTTTAGAACTCTAGAATCTACTAATTTGGTGTTTACATTTCATAAAAGTTGCCTATCTTTATAACTAGATACATATTTAAATCGGATGTCTAAAAAACAAAAAAACAAAAATGAATTTTAAATATCAAATTGGATGATATACTGTATATTGAGGTGAAATATAGTAAGTATAGTTAGTATTTTTTTTTAATAATAATGACCATGTGCGTGAATAGTTGAATTTTTGAACATGTGCATGATCTCGGGCCGCCCCCCCCCCCCCCCCCCCCCCCCCCCCACACACACACACACACAGGGCCCCGGGCCGAAACCCCCCCCCCACTCGACCCCTCCCCGGCCAGGCCCCGCGTGGGCCCGACCCCACCCCCAGGGCCAGGCCCCGTGTGGGCCCGACCCCTCACCCCCGAGCCAGGCCCGCGTGGACCCGACCCAACCCCTCACCACGGAGCCAGGCCCGCGTGGGCCCGACCCCCCAAACCTGAACCCCCTCGGGCCAGGCCCCGCATGGGCCTGACCCCCCGGCCCAGGCAGGCCTGGCCCCGCCTGGGCCCGACCCCCCCCCCCGGACCAGGCCCCGCGTGGGCCCAACCCCCGCCCCCCGGGCCAGGCCCCGCGTGGGCCCAACCCCCCCAGGCCCGACTCCGTGTGGGCCCAACCCCCTCCCGAGGCCCGACCCATATTTGGACCGGACCCCCCCCCCCCCTCCCGAGGCCCGACCCCATTTTGGGCCGGACCCCCTCCCGGGCCTGACCCCTTTTTGGGCCAGACCCCCTCCCGAGGCCCGACCCCATTTTTGGGCCGAACCCCCCCTACCGAGGTCCGACCCCAATTTTGGGCCGGACCCCCCTCCCGAGGCCCGACCCCTTTTTGGGCCGGACCACACACACACACACACACACACACACAGTACAGTACAGTACAGTACAGTTACAGTTCACACAAACATATTCATCATAAACAAAATAATTGGTCAAAAAATCTCTAAGTGATCCTTGCATCCCCATGTGCTGATGTGCTGATAAGTATTTGATGATTGAAGGCTCAGATTTTTTGCCACATTCTCTTATAGCACCTAATCAATAAAAGGAATTAAAAGAATGAGCACATATAGGAATAAAAAGAATTATACACATATCTGATGTAAAACATACAAATATAAAGAAATGTTGATCCAACATATCAGAGAATTTAATCAAGCTTCCTAAACTCTCTCGGTTTTCAAAACCTGCAAGTTCCATCCAATATATTCATCAGAGATGTTGTAATTTTTCATGGGCCTTAAGAATGAACAAAAGTGAAGGTTTTTAAAAAAAAATCATATGGTTACAAGAATGCAGGTTTGGAATTTGTTTGGTTGTCTAAAAAAAGAAGAGAACAAGAGAAGATAAAATTCAATGTCAGGAAGAATACCAAATAAAATTATTCTTCAAAATTTCATATGCCTAGAAAAAGTATATATGTATTCTCACTGTCTCAGTCAAAGGGCAAAAGGCCAACACAGAAACAAAAAGATAAGACAAAATTTCTTTGCGTGAGTCCCCATGGAGGGAAGAAAACAAAAAGATAGCAACATAAAAGCTTGTCACCATCAATATCATCGCTGAAATCAACAACAGAACTAGAACTACTATGGGTTTACCTGTTTGTACTTTGCTAATCACTCCTCGATGAGTGTTATTGAACACGAACCTCTCTCTCATCTGCTCGTTTTCATCATCCTTGATTCAATCGATTCACAATGAGAAATTATGGAGAGGGAACACGAATAAGCTTCTCTCTTTCGATCTCTCTCTCTCTTTCTCTCTCTCTCTCTCTCTGGAAATTAGATCTGAGAAATGGAATTGGCGAGAGAGAATGAATGAAAGGGGTTGCTTATAAAGGGGAGCGGATATATGCGTACTCATGCGTCTAACGGTCGGAAAGGGCGAGAATATTCGGATCAGCTGTCCTAATCCAACGTTCGAATTTCAATTTGACCGTTGCAGAAGATTCAGAGCTCGCAGCACACACTACGCATAGCAATACATTTAATTATAAAGGGGTCATTCTCTCCGATTATATTTTCTTTTGCTCCTCATAAAAGGATTCTCAAGCTAATTAAATTGCTCATAAGGTCTCCATGCAATTAAAGGTCAAAGAATTCAAAATTTCCACTGCATTCATATTCAGTGCTTAATTTTCGCATGATTCAAGTACAATAGTGCAATCGAAAGAAATCATGATGCACATATCAATCGGGAATTAGTTCTACATGTATACTTCTTCAATTCATTAACACATTTTTTCCCTTTTTTATATAGAATTACATATTAGTAAGTTTATCTGTGACGAAATCGAGCTTCGGGATTTCTCTGTTCAACTCGACTCCATCTAAAAATGCTAATGCAGCAAGCGAATTCATCGAGCTTCAGGATTTCTTGATAAATAGAAGGGGATGTAATTTTGTTTGCAATTTAGACATAACATAGAGTTTTTTTTGCAAAATTCCCATAGCTAAATTATGTAATATTACTGTTAAAATGGCAGGAAGCAGCATTATTCAAGGAATTGGTACTCGAAAAAAAGGCTTGTTACATAAAATACTACTTTACAATTTCCATTTTACAAGAAAGAACAAAAATTAAGCAGAAAATGGACATTTGTCCAAACTTCTTGGTTATTGTATGGTGATTTGTCGCTATAGATTTTCATATCTTTTCTTCATTATTTTCTTTTTGATTTGATCCCAATCTCTTCTCTTTTTATAAGATGGCATAATACAATTTGATAACCAATCCACACAACCTACATAGAAAAATGAAACTGCCGGCAGCCGGACGAGACCTTCCACCAAATCGAATAAAAAAAGCAATGGCTCAACGTTCAAGAGTAATGATGATTGTCATCTTCCATTCCAGAATCATCTGACCTTCGTGATGACAAAAAGGACTCCCCATAATCATGTCGCTCGTCGTGGTTCAGTTGAAAATGATCCAGCTTAAAGTATCCGTTGATTATTATTGTTTGCCAGAATTTGCCCTCGCCTCATCTCTCTCCGGAGAGTCAGTAATATGTATATCCCTTTGTATTTTAGATTTTCAGGTGGGTAAATATGATCCAGCTTAAAGGGAGAAAATGGTATTTCTGGATTTTTGGATAGGTAAATATGACATTTTTATTTTTGGAATGATAAATATGAAATTTTAGATTTTTAGGTGGGTAAATATGTATATCCCTTTGTATTGTTATTATTATTATTTTGAATTTTTTATATTTTATGAGTTTTTCAAAGTTAAATATGATATTCTAGATTTTTGAAATGGTAAATATAATATTTTTACTTTTTCGAATTACAAATATAATATTTTGGGTCTTTAGGACAGTAAATATGTTAATCTCCCTTCTTCTTTTTTTATTATTGTTATTATTATTTTGTATTTTGGAAGGATAATGTGATATTCAGGTTTTTAGTAGGGTAAAGATGTAAACTCACCATTTATTTTTATTATATTTTCTTTTTCAAGGGTAAAAATGATATTTTACATTTTTGGAAGGATAAATATGACAATTTAATTTTGTAAATATGATGTTTTTGTTTTTAGGTGGGTAAATTTGTAAATCCCAATTTTTAATTTTATTATTCATTATTTTATAATAATAATTATTATTATTATTATTATTATTATTGTTATTATTGTTGTTGTTGTTGTTGTTGTTGTTGTTATTGTTGTTGTTACATGAAAAAGTTAGTAATCCTTGTAAAAATTCAAAATGTGTAGGATTTATTATGGACGTCATTTGAATATAGTGGTGATATGAAAGATTCACCCCACTTATAAATGAATCATCGCATGCTTCCTCTCCTTGATTGATTGTCGAAGTAATATATGTATATGTGGAGAGTTTGTGTAAAGTTTCGGTTGTTAAATTATTTATGATTATTTGCAAAACGCAACAATTACGTAGACATGTTATGATTTGTTTTTATGTTAGTCGAATAAATGATACGTGACAAATTGTTTAATGATTGAGAAAAACTAATGTCTTCCATAAATTAATGATAATGATAAAACTTGATTGCTCGATAAAACAAAACAATACAAAACATGAACATGACAAGAATGTATCTAATGATTTTTACAATTTAACGATATTTATGTTATTTCATTGGATAAGGGCCGGCACGATATTTTTGGGAACCTTTGACAGAAAAATTAATCAAATTAATTAAATACTAATATTATATTAATTTGATCACCAATATTTCTCAAATATTAAACTAACATAAAATATATTCAAAATTATTACATAACTAACAATTATTACTTAAACATCATTTTTTTCAATATTGATGGACCCTAAACTACATTTAATGCTAAAAAAAATTTGGGTCCTTTTAAACTTAGGGATATGTGCTAACCGATACAATTAGTGAGGTGAAGGGCCGACCCTACTACTAATACAAATTGAAAAAGACACTACAATTTTCGTTGACATAGTGCTAATAAATAATAATATAACAAGTTAAATCAATCACATTAATTTACTCGTTATTTGACAACTAGTCTCTTACCTGTTCGGCGAGACGGAATAAGAATGGAATAGAAGAATAAATTGGAATAATTAATTTTGGGAAATTTTCAAAAAACCCCCTATCTTTGTTGGATATTTAAAAACAAACCCTATCTTTTTGAAAACTCCAAAAAAAACGCCGTCTACCAAACTTTTATTTTCAAATACCGTCCTATAGGAGTTAAATCTAACCATGGATGGTGTTAAAAAAATTTGACCAAAATACCCTTCTATTTTCATATGTAGTAATTAAAAAAATAATTTTGTTATCTTTTGATTAATTTTATTAGTTTTAAGAAAATTCATAAATATTTTTTAACATGTAGTGATTCACAAAAATGAAGTTATTAAATATTTTGTTTGTATAATTTTAATATTTCATTTATTATTCATGAAAAACTAACATCAGATAATAATAAAATATACACCTTGAAAATATAGAGTAATGATACAGACCACACATTTTTCCCACGAATTGACCACACCCTGCCACGTGGCAGCCAGCTATTGGCTGCAGCTAAAGTGGTGGAAAGCTGCAGCCAATAGCTGGCTGCCACGTGGCAATTCGTGGTCAATTCGTGGGAAAAAAGTGTGGTCTGTATCATTACTCGAAAATATATTGATATACATATATTTCTTTAAACATCTAATTTTTTTTTCGTTCTTCTTTTATGTATTTTTTTAACAGTTTCATGATATTTTAATTTTTAAATATTTGCAAGGTGTTATTTTAATATTTTTGTTCATATTATTATTTTATGTTAGTTTTTGAGGATAAAAAATATAAAAATTAAATATATATAATGTATGAAATATTAAGATTATATAAATATAACATAAGATAATTATTTTTATAAATTTATTATGAGCTAAAAGAAATTTAGGACTTTTTTAAAAATTAATAAAAAATAACAAAAATATTCTTTTAATTACTACATATTTAAAAAAGGGTATTTTGGTCATAAAAAAAAATTAACACCATCCAAGGTTAGTTTTAACTCCATAGGGGGTTATTTGAAAATAAAAGTTTGGTATAGGAATTTTTTTGGAGTTTCCAAAAAGATATGGGGTTTTATAGAATATCCAAAAAAATAGGGGGTTTTGTGAAAATTTTCCATTAATTTTTTATTGCCGAACAATGATGGAATAAGATGGAAGTAAAGGGGGAAACTGGAAGATCTCTTCTTCCATGGGGTACCTGGAAGAGGATGGAATAAAGAAAATTTAAAGACGAAAATACCCCTTCATGCTTCCCCGAACTGCTTGTGTGAAAATAAAAAATAAAAATTTGACTCTCTCTCCTCTTTACACCATGGCACAATAAAGAGATGACAAAAATCATCCTCCAAGGTCTTTCTCCAGCTTATTCATGACGATTCATTGCTTACTTTGTTCATTGAAGATGTGCAAATACTTAAAACTCATTTTGCTCTATTTAAAGAGATCCATATCGTAGGGTAGATGATGATTTTTTGGCAATCGGACTATCTCGAGTCGATGTGCTCAGCCATATCTGTTCGTCGATAGTAATTAGTCTTCTCTTGCTCTGACGACATGTATACGATTGAGTTTTCCATCCGAAATTCAGTTTAGAATTTGAAAGCTCAAGCCTTTAACGAAGCTCTTTTTAATGCAATGAAATCATGAAATAAGCGATACTAATATGGAAGATTTGATCAATTTCTATTTTTACAAAAAAATTGTTTCTTGGTCTAATCAGAAAATTAGAAGAAACCAAATTAAATAAAGCTTTCCACGCATATGTCAAGTTTGGAGAATTTCGTCGAACACCTTCAGAGCATGAATTTCCCGACTTGCTAATTCATTTTTTCCAAGGAGCTTGATAATTATGCACGGAGTCGTCGCGAGTATTGCAGCGCAAGAACATCATATATGTAAGTTTAACAAATCTTCATTTTACAACCTCCAAATTTGATATTTACATTATCCCCAAAATATGTTTTTTGTTTGAATTTAGTGGTGAATTTAAGGGATTTTGTTAGGTTTTAGTTGCAATTTATATTGTTCACCTTATGAAACATAATTTTCAGTTTCATAATAAGGTAGTTAAAAAATTCTCAAATTTCTAATCCAGTGTTCTTCGTGTACTCTAATTTGAAATTTCAGGTTCTGGATTAGTTTTCATTTAAATGGACTTAAATTTCTGAGTTTGGTTATTGATTTAAATGAAGAAACTATGAGCTTCTAAACTGAGATAATATTGGACTGAATTTCAAATACCTCGGTACCGGTACCAAAACTGAGATAATATTGGACTGAATTTGTTCAATTTTCTTGTAATATTTTTCTACTTTAGTATTTGTTTTTTATTTGTAAGAATATATTTATCACTCTTTTAAATTGAACAATTGAGTGATGATAAATTATACAAACAAGGATATTTTGGTCATTGAACAAATTCATACATTTTTATTCATATTTTTATTCCAACTACATTGCCGAACACATGAAATAAAAATGAAATTGTTGACTAGTCTCTCTTCCATTATTTTTTTATTCCATATGTCACCAAACAAGCCCCATGGGTATTATATTTGTCATTTTTTCTTTCTTTTAATATTGAAAAATAAATTCTTCACATAAAAAATATGTTTCTTCATCACTACAAATAACAATAATTACTAGTAAATAATTTCAATTGAGAAATAACAATATAAACACTTGAAATGCTGACACGACTGTGGTCGTTATTACAAACATTACAAACCTAGAAAATTACCCAAATCGTAATAAAACACGAACTTGAAATATTACAGAATTACCACCCCGCCAATTAAATCACCCAAAACCATGAAACAAGCGAACCGAAAACTAAACCAATAACTAAAAACAACACAATTGCAATACCAGCAGTCTCGGCATGCTGAATCGGCACAGCCTTAGGAGCGAGGATCATAAGGACAGCTGTCAAGTACCCATTGGTCAAACCCAGAAGACATGTCAGTATAGTTACTGGTATTTCCGTTCTGAAGAATTGGGGTCCGTGTAAACAAGCTATAAAAAGTGGATAAAATATAAGCCTACCAACACATCCCCAAACCGCAATATTTGAATTTTCAACAAAGTAAAATGCGGGAAGTACTTTTCCAACAAGATCAAATACATTATACCCTGCTATCAAAATTATCGGATACCTGAAATAAATACAAAATAGTATATTAGCACATAAAATAGTATAAAGTAGCGTTTTTTTTATATATATACCAACTTTGTCTACGTACCAATCTTTGAGGGTCTCGGAGTGGACGTCCTCAGTAATATAGCCAGGAAATATGGATAGGGTCACCATATAAATGAGAACAATTCCGAACCCGTACCACTTAACTCTTCCTATAATACTCCAAAGAGTTTTTCTCCAAACCGTACCAGTCATGGTACCTTTTTCGCCTTCTTGTTTTACGGCTTGGAGTTTTATGTTCCTGTAGTGTTGCACGACTGGTAAACGGTCTGCTACGTTGTAGCAAACTATGCATATTACCATAAAAATTATGCTCACTACAAAGTACAAAATCGCACTTTTTCTCAATCCTTGTGCGTCTTGAGGGTACACCGATTTCGTTATAATTCGCATTATCGACACAAGAACCCCTGATAAATGCGAAAAAGAGTATTTTAGATCTAATTGGTTTCATTTGGCATATAATTCCAACATAATTAAGCATTTTTTTAAGTTAATCTGTACTAATCTATTTGCTCAGACCGCCAAACAAGCAATTAAGGGACCATTTTGTGGAATTACAAAATCCAGTGGATCTCTAAACAAAAAGTCCCCAAATTTCTCACCTGAAGCTGCTGTACCAGCAACGGTGGCTTGCATGTACCGTTCCGGCATTTCACCGGCGGATCCGATAACTCCTCCCTGAACCAGAGCATCGGCTAGTCCGCAGAGAGCAGTGGCTCCAACGGTGACATCGTAAGCCGCATAGACCCCGCGTTGCCCCTTCACGTACACAGCATCCATCACAGGCACGATTATCAAAGCAAGCGTGAACAACGCCAACCCAGAATTGATCCTCAACGAGGAACTAGACTTGTGCGCATAGCTCACAATGAAAAGTAACGGCACCAAACAGGAAATCATGTAGGAGACTGAGTAAACCCGGTCGACTGACACGCCGGGATAGAGGTAGGAGAAGTAATCTACGGCCGTAATGAACGCGTTCCAAGGTAGAAGAAACCCGGTACCGAGAGTAAAGTACACAATGTACCCCATAGAAAAATGGTCCTTGGGCGGCTCCGGCGAAGACCCGCCCATGGAATTAGGAACCAATAAAGGTATCTCCTCGTCGGGAACGGTGCGAGAGCCGGTATTCTCTTCTTCGCCCATTGTGAGGAATTGGGGATTTAACGGAGAGGGGGTAGAGAGGAAGAGAGCTGATAGAAATTGGGATCTGGCTAGAAATGGTGATTAAGTTGATTATTAGTATGCGTGTAGTTTTGTGTTTTTAGATTAGAAGGGAATGGTATTGGTGGAGTAATGGTTGAGGAAGGAAGAAGGCGACCATGAAGAAGGGTTTGTTTCGTACTCCAATTACATATAACTGGAGATGTCCATTTAAATCATGTATGTTTTTTTACTTTTTGTTGTGATCATCTTAAAATATTAAATAATTAATTTTATTGAATTATTGAAATTTGGAGATGATTTTTGTTTTACGAAAATAATATAATTGATGATCTTTTGAAAAGAATAAGATAATGAACCTATTTAATAAATATATCGTAAACAAATAGTTGTATCAAACTTTAAAAAATACAGGACAAATCTTTAATTCGATCTATTTTATTTATCACATTTTCCCAAAATCTTTATTTTCTTATATATAATTTATAGTTTCTGAACTTGCTTTATTTTTTACAAAAAAAAATAATATTAATTAAAACTTCACTATAAGATGTCAAGACTGCCTTGATAGTTGATACATTGATGTTCCAATTGAGTACAACTGGAGAAGGAATGAATTATTATATGGCACATGATGATTTGGAGGGAAAAGAAGTATGTGGTGGGCAAGTATCCCCCGCCGTGAGAAGTTGTAAAAACATAACCGTTGCTATAGCCGAATTTCTCTTCTTAAAAAATTGACATTGACTTGGTTCAGGCATGTGGTACTGGTGATCCAATTATTGATATTGATAACGACGACCGTTATGCACTTCTACAAGTCTACGACAGTCTACTCGGACAATAATTTAATGGAAATTGGAAAAGCTATATTATATATTTCACAAAGCATGCAGCATGTTTATATTTTTATGCTAATTTTATATATTGTGTGATCAATGCAAAATAATAAAGTAATTAACGGCGATTATAATATCCGGCAAAGCTGGCGCCCACGCAATTGACCCCACACCCACCATGAGTAATGATAGAAACCATATTTTTTTCCCACGAATTTATCACAACTGCCACGTGTCAGCACATCATTGGCTGCAAATTTCCATCAACTTTTGCTGCAGCCAATGGTGTGCTGACACGTGGCAGTTGTGGTAAATTCGTGAGAAAAAGGGTATGGTTTCTATCATTACTCCACCCACCATCATTCCCAAAACCTTTCCCATCCTATATTTTATTTTTTTTTCCCTTTCTAATAAATGTATATATATATATTAAGATAATATTCCAAAACCTTTCTTTTCCGTCTCTAATAAATTTATATTAGTATGATAATTATATTTTTTTTACTTAAATATGAACATATTATTTACGATGATACATATAATATCACTTCAAAATAAAACTATATCAAAGCATATTAAGATTATTACATTTTATAATTTTTTTAAGTATGATCATTTATAAATTTAATGATTAATATATATTAGTATCAGTATATTATATTTGAGATATAATATAATTTTACGAAAAAGACGAGTATTTACAATGAAATGTCGAATTTGAAAGTTTGCAATAAAAGTAGATGTTTTAGTGATTATGGAAAGGAAGAAATAAACAAGAGTGAAGTTATCGCCGAAGAACCAAAAAAAATGATGTCCGATACCATCGAATGTAGTAAAAACAAAATAATTGTTAAAAAATAATTTTGAACAATTTCGTTTCATCGGAAATAATCGTTATGTTGTCGCGATTTGAGTATCTCTTTCGCTAATGATTCTCGTTCCATTGAGCCTACGGGCATTTCAACGGAAAAAAAAAAAAAAAAATTCTCATTCGATTGGAAAAAATAGGATCCCAGACCCCAAGAGTTGTTCGTTCAAGATATGGACCGGAGTTTAAAAGGAAGGAATTGTCGATAAAATTATTAGAATCTCAGACCCAAAAATTATTTCCTTATGAAGGTATAATAGCAAGTATTGTTTTTGAGCATATTAATTTTACAAAAAAAAAATTCTCCATCAATTATAGGAGGTGATGATAACTCAAATAATCATGTATTTAACATGAAGCAAAATGTTGCAAATGTTCACACAAAATTAAATTATTTCCTCGGCCCGATTGTGTTTTTTACTCTCTCTCTGCATATTGTTATCCAAATCAAATTAAATCATAATTATTTTCTTTTATCACATTTCAAAAGATCATACATAAATTCCCTTACTTCTTGATCAAATGAAAACTTTAGGGACCGTTTGGTTCGGGATTTATATTTCAAGACATATATTATAATTATTATAATGTTTAACTCATCACTCATGCATCAATTTGTTCATTAGTATTATTTAACAATTATTATATTGATTGTTAACTCTAATTATAAGCAGTGATAAGTGATGAATTATAATTTTTTGGAAAGTAAAATACCAGCCTTTAAAGATAGGGCAATATTGTGAGAATGATTAGGCCTTGGATTATTTAATTTCTTTTGCTGAATTTTTGAACCATCAATTTAGTTATTTAAGAGCTGTACTGTAATATTATTGGATAAGTTATATAATCTATTGTAATAATTCAGTAATTTCTGAAAGTTATAGATTATTAAAAAAATTAAAAATTAAATAAAAAAAACACATATTTAATTTGCTGCAAAAGTACATGATTCAAATGAAAAACTATTATTTATTTATTTATATCTCATTTCAGAAAGTTGCATGGCCTGCAATATTTAAATTGACAAAGACCCCTCGCTTTTGAAGAAATTGTAAAAAAAGGCCTTTATATACTTTGTATTGGGCTTTATGGCCAACAATTTTATCAAATTTAATCGAAAGTCTCGACCTTTCTTCTTATTTCTTCTGCCTTCTTCTTTCGCCTTGTTTAGTTAGTTGTCCGAAAAATCGAAGAATCGAGGAGAGAAGCGAGAATAAGAAAGCGTAAGAAAATGGCGGAAAACCCCCAATTGATGGCGAACGGAATCCCAGTTGCCTTCGTCGGCGAGTTCTTCGTGCTTGCCAGAGACGGCGTCGAATTCGAGGTCGACAAGATTTCTGGGTACGTCTGATCCCTCTTTCTCTTTCTGAATTTTAGTCATTTATTTAATTTTATTTAATATTTCGTGTTCGGATCACGAGTAATCAGACTAATTTCGGTTTGATTGATTGATTATCATGTAATTCTGCAAAAAAAAGTAATGATTTCAAAATAATTATCTCATTTAATTTTCAGAACTCCGAGTGGTCATGCAAAAGCAAAGGGAACTATATACTTGTCTAACATTCGAATGGTTTTCGTCGCGAATAAACCAGTTGGAAATTTCATAGCTTTCGACATGCCTCTGGTACGTAAACAACGTATTTTCACCATTTTTATTATCTCGTATATTTCTCTAATATCATCATTAATTAACTACATATTTGACGAATATATCTTTTCAATTTTGTATATGAAGTTATACGTGCATCAAGAGAAATTCAACCAGCCTATTTTTTTCTGCAATAACATTTCTGGATATGTCGAACCTGTAAGTTCATGAATTCACAATTTATGATCGAATATATTTATATATTAAATTGAATATACTATTTTGTGAATTAACTAGGTGGTACCAGAAGATCAGAACAGAGCGTTGTATTCGACTCATTCGTTCAAAATTCTATTCAAAGAAGGGGGTTGCGGGACATTCGTGCCTCTTTTCTTCAATCTGATCAAATCGGTCCGACAGTACAACCAGCAAGCAGCGTACGCCTCGGCTAATGAGCCGCCGCCACGTGTCGACCCGTTACAGGCCGCACAAACTCCTGTCGAGGAGATGATGCGCCATGCGTGAGTGCCATCTCTTCTTAGCCCTTTTCTTTCTTATTTAATTATTTCGAAATGTTTTTTGAGGTTTTGAATGGAAATGTAGATATGTGGATCCAAATGATCCAACGAGGATCTATCTTCAGCAACCCGCTTCGGAATCGCAACTAAGGAGGAGATCTTATAATCCACAGAACCACGAGGCCTCTTATTGAGTTCGATTTATTTATATCGTTCATGAAATGGGTAATGGTTTGTGTTGGTTATGCTACACTTGTAACTAACTTGTGTCTATCAAAACAAATAATAAATGAGAAATGAGAGGAATAAGTTGTGTAATTTGAAATGTTATTATTGGGTACCTTGTAAATGGTTTTATTGCGTTTCTACTTTCTTGAATGCTTATTTGTTTGAAAAGATAGCTTGATATATAATTAGCAAATCATCGAATATTATTTGAATTTTTATTCTAATTAAACAGAAAATACTTAAAAATTGGGTCAGTGACCAGTTTGTTCAAAATCAAAATTGTATATCATAATATTTCATTTCTTGAAAAATCAATAAAAGCAAAATACATTGCAACAAAACTTTATCTTCGTAAATAAGAGAGCACCAAAAAAAAATATTTGAGGTCTCATGAAATTCTTGCATTTTTCAAGGATTTGCACGTAACTAAACCTAGTGAAGTTCTCATTGGTTGCGTACCAAGTACCACCACACGATCGTCAGTAGTTTTCAAATGGGGTTGTACAAATTCCCAAATCTTCTTCTTCTGTACCTGCACAATCCAATATCGACTAGTTCAGTCACATACTTTGCACTGGTACGATAATATCTCAAAGGAACGGGCACAAAATCGTTACTACGTACCTGATTTGGAGTAAAAGGATCGGGTTGTTTGTCCTTTTCATGTTCTTCGCCGAACCAGATTCTCTCTCCTGGTACGGAACCTTCTGGCGGTACCAAAAGCTCCACGTTTTCATGTTTCTCGTCCGATGCGGCCATTAGCATTCCATGAGATTTTACTCCTCTCATGTTTCTCGCTTTCAAATTCGCCAGTACTACCACTCTACTATCCTGCACCATTTAAGACATTATGAAATTTAAGCTCGAATTACAAATTTAAGCAAAGAAAATTGATTAATTTGCGGTTTTAAGTATGGATAATGTCAATACGGGATGATTAATATTTGAAGAAATTCAAAAAATTCTGTGGAAATTGAGAAAGAGAGGTGATGAACCTGAATGGATTCTAGAGGAACAAATTCTACAAGACCACTACAGATAGTTCTCGGTTCATCCTCGCCCAAATCTACCTCTTCCACGTACAACGAATCAGCTTCGGGATGTTTCCACACCTTGACCACTCTTCCCACCCTTATATCCAGTGCCTCCGCCGCTTCCTTCAACGGATCCTTCTTCTCCTCTTCCACCACTTTCTTCTCCTCTTCGATCGCTTGAGAATCCACAGTCGTAGGAGTGGTAATGGTAGTGGCGAGGTCTTCGCTGAGGGAACAGCGGGAATGGTGGATTGTGCGAAAGAAGGAGAGGGAAGGGATGTGGACTATATGCTTGTTGTATTTGGGCGTGGTTAGAGGCCGCCGGAGACGGAGGAAAGGGACGGAGGAGAGGAGGAGGCGCGCGTGAATTGACGATAGCGCCATTTCTGATTGCTTATTCTTCGGAGAAAACGACGAGAGAGGTTTTAAGATAAGTGTAGTGGAGACGCTTTATAAACAAACTCCTCAATATACCATTTTTTAGTTATAATATACTATTTCTTAACATTGTTTCTCACATGTTATGCTATTTCGACAAAGAATATAAAAAAAATCTTCTCTTTTTAATCTTTTTCATGGAATTTTTAGAGAGAAAGAAGAAATACAAAAGGGTTGATATAATCTTTCTTTTGTGCTTAATGACTAACTTCGATATATATATATATATATAATCGATTTATTTATTAAATAAGATTCAAATGAAACAATTTTCTAAATCGCATTTCAATCCTTATTAATTTCTTCTTCGCGAAACAATTCTCTATATCGCAATTTCAATCCTTGTCAGTATCCTCTTCGAAATATTCTGCTCAATAGACCTCTGTTCCGTTCTTTCAATTCTTCAACTGTACAAGGGTATGCATGATATTTTATTTCATTACGAGTAGAAGGAATATAAAATATTCCGATTTAATTCTGAATATACCTTTTAATCGTCCAGCTTTGAACAAAGCTTCTTCGGCAATGGGTCTCCATTGCTCGGAACAAGAATAATTAATTCCTAAGCCAACACTTAGCCCTCTTAATAACTGAATCGTTCTCAGAACAGAGAATAACTCCTCTGGAAAACTCTACACCACACAAAAATACAAATGTAAGTACACTATTAAAAGGGAAATTTGCAAAAAGGCCCTTCCATTCTTGACAAATTCAGTCCTATGTAACTTAACGGTGCTAAAATTAGCCTAACAGCAGGGACCATTTTTTTAATTTTTCAAGAATGGAGGTTTTTTTGTTGCAATTATCAAGAATAGAGGGGGTTCTTTGCAATAATACTAACCTGAACTGCGACTTTCTTGAGCGAAGATTCTTCTGCAAAGGGAGACAAGACAGATACGCCAGGTGGCATTCTGGTATCGAACATTCTTAACGATAGCTTTAAAAATTCTGCCTCTCTCTCCTCACAATTGCTCATCGTATCTATTCCAAGCTCCCTAAAATAAAATTTACAAAAATATCCTCACTAACAGAATTATTTCTATAAAAGCCCATAACATCATGAATGCCCCTAGAAAACATAAGGAAACAATGCTAATATTTGAAGGGGTGTCAGTGATATTTTACATTTTGAAAAGGTATCCGTGATATTTTACATTTTGGAGGGGTATAAAATGATAAAATCATACTTGTAACTATCAATAGCTCTCGAAAAATTATTATCGGCCATTGCAAGAACGAGATTTGCATATCCGAGTCTTAAATTCTCTGGTAATTCCTTCACTTGTCCATAATCCAATAAAGCAACCTAAATTCATTAAAAATAATATTAATAAAATGGGAAAAAAATGAAGTTTAGAATGAGGGGAATTTTACATCTGAGCCCTTGCAAATGAGGATATTTCCAGGATGTGGATCTGCATGGAAAAACCCGTCTCTCAACATCATTTGACCGTACGCTAGTGTTAAGTTCTTCAAAATCTTCCTACATATATGAAAAAAAAGGAAATTAATTGCAGAGAATTGCGCGGAATTGCAATTAGTTTTTATGTTGTTAAAAAAAATGAAATTTGAAAAGCATACTTTTTTTGAAATAATGAAGAGGGCTTACTGCTTTGCCATTGCTGCGATTTTGCCACTTGGATCTATGCCTCGCTTTGCTATTTCATTTCCCAAATTCATTATTGGGATCCCCTCTATAAATTCCATCACCAAAACCTCCCTAAAACCCCAAACAATTTAACAACAATACAGCAATTAAATATCAAAAATGCCCCTACAAAACATAACAAATATCATGTATAACAACTCTCCATTTCATAATTGTTTCGGAAGATCCCCAATTGGGTATTTTTGAAAAATTACAGGAGGGGGTTATTGTTGATATTTCGTATGGTTTGCAGGGGTATACGTGATATTTTAAGGTTTTGTGGAATAATAATTATTATTTTTATGCACCTTGTAACCATGTCTTTAATGACGCGCGGAACCAAAACGGGAGACTTTTTATTGTTAAAAGATAAGGAATTGCGAATTCTCTCCATTGCATTGGCTTCTCTTACAAAATCAAATTCATATCCCACCTTTAAGAGAGAGAAAAAGAAATCAAAATTTATTCATTTTCGTATTATATTGTACATTTGTATGCATTCATTTATGATTATTTCGTTAAATGTTTTACCTGTTTTTCGACCTCTTTAGTGAGAGAAAATAAGTCGAATTCAATGTCGGCCTTTTGTAGAAAAAGGACGAATGCTTGGAGATTGTGGATATCTACTCGCATTAAATTCTCCACGCCAGGATGTTGTACCTTTGATTAATTTCATTTCAAAATATAAATACAAGAAATATGTGAAAATAATCATGATTTAATGGTTCAAGTGATCAATGGTTTTTACCTTTACAGCAACATTTGACTGTGATGACTTTAATCTCGCACGATGGACCTAATGATAAAAATATATATCAAATAAGACCAACTTGGTTCTTGTATTGAAGAAATTAGGTTTCAAAAACCCTAAAATAACCTGAGCAATAGAAGCAGAACCAACAGGCACTTCATCGAATTGTTCAAAAATTTCATCGAATCTTTGGCCGAATTGTTTCTCTAATGTTTGCTTAACAATTTCGATTCTAGTAGATGGAGCATTGTCACATAGCGTGACGAGTCTTTTCACCCAAGCTTTTGGAGCCAAATCAGGCTTTCCGAGAATTTGAGCAGCCTGATGAATTCAATACGAACAAATTTCAATTTGGGCCCAAATAGAACGAAATTAAGAACGATGGAAGTCGAATCACAAACGATTACCTTGAGAAAAAGACCTCCAAGCTCAGAGCATAGAGAATACATCTTATCAGCAGCGAGTTCATGTTGTCTCTCCCACATTGCTTCTCTCTTCGCCCCATCCTTAACCAGTCCTACACGAAACTGGCAAACCTGAAACATTACACAAAAACCAAAAATCAAACAGCTAATTTGCTATCTCAGAAAGACAAATAAATTGCTTTAAAACTTGAATTGACACTAATGGCGAAGTCATGCTGTCTGGTACAGTTGAGTACCACGCTATAACAGCTCTATTTTTTCACTCTTTGAATGCAACATAAAGTGCTCGATGAAAGCAACAATGCAAGAGTACACAAAAACGATGATGATAGCTGCACCTTATAGCCGGCGTAGATATCGGCTGCTCGGACCCAGAACTGTACCGACCGGTTCCACGGCCTGAACTGGTCGGCGATCTTCTCTCGCCATTCCTCGACCATAACGACGACGACGAAAATACTGTTTGGGTGAGCAGTGTGTGGTTTTAAGTTTAACGCATGTGGGGAATTTCAGGCTCAAGCAGATTCAATGCATAGAAATTTGCATATAGCCCCTTGTTTTTTCTTATATTTGCAAAATATGTTTGTACTTTTTCAAATAGAACCATACAAAATTGAAGTATTACTTTCTTCCCCGTTGTCTCTGTTCTTTCATTCTTTGTCGTATGCACATATATGACATTTCCGGCGATGCGCTCGGTGATCCGACGCCTCCATGGCTCCGCCGCTGATTTCAAGTCTCAGTCTCCTCGTCTCACTAAACTCGCCCTACATCCCCCCAAATCCGTATGCTTGATTCATTATCATTATTGATTCATTATCATTCTTTTAAGTTTTGGCCTTTTTTCCTTTATATTGATTCATTATCATTATTGATGATTTAAAGTAAAATTTCTTATATTTTCAACTAATTTGCGGAAACATAATTGTGGTCTTCGGGTTTTTTTGTCAGATGGAGGTTGAATTTTCAGATGGGAGCTTGTTCAATCTTTCTGCAGAATTTCTCAGAATATACAGCCCTGCTGCAGATAGCAAAATCAGATCAATTGGGGGTGAAAAGGTAATTTAATTTCATTAATCTCATCCTTTTCCAATTATAGCACAAAAACATATCTATTGCCATACACTTAAATCTTGTAAACATCATTGTATCTGAGTTCAATTTTTTCTTCGTTGGGTACTAAACCCTGAACCCTAAACCTAATTACCATTTCTTAAACCCAAATTTTACGAGACAGGTAATATTTGGGAGGCGACATGTTGGTATCATGTCTGCAGAGCAAATTGGAAACTACGGACTTAGGTATCAAATTAATATAATCCTCCTGATCTCTTTTTTTTTTCGAAAAAAAATCCTCCTTATCTCTAATACAGTCATACCATATTAAAAAGTTATTTAGTATTGGTTATTTACCAGTATGTTAATCATGAATATACTCGTTTTGATGAGTATTTTTTATATTTATAATTCAGGATATTGTTCGATGACTTGCACAAGACTGGAATCTTCACGTGGGAATATTTGCATCATCTTGGCGCCAACAAGTTTGGTCTCATGAGGAATTATATCAAAACCTTGAAAAAACACGGTCTTAGCCGGGACCCACGAGTGAAGAAGTAACCCGATTTGAAAGTGTTGTCGAATTTTCAATATGAATTTTTAGAATTGTGGATATATCTAGATTTTACTATTTTTGTTTTGATCCAGAGTCCATTGTACCACAAAAAATTTGAAATGTATTATTTTGATGCCTCGAGTAAGGTGTTATTGATATATAGTTGGTATTATATATAGAACATAATAGAAGGAACATGAAGATAAAAAATATCTTTCATAGCAAGTAGTTATATATTATCACGTTATAATATAACAAAAGGTCACAAGTAGAGTTATAAAAGATTCTTAAACCATACAGGTAATACAAATACTCAAAACAAATTAAAATCTAAACGAGCACGAATTTCTTCAAATGGCCCTCGAGTCGTTGGACCAAAAATTCCATCTCTGCATTTTTTTAGTACGAAAAATCAAATACTCACTGCAGTAGTTAAATGTATGTAATATATTATTTAACAACTTACAAGACATTAAAATCATTTCTTCTGGGAAGGCACGGTACGAAGAACAGTGGAGACTCCATCGACAAATTTAGTTCTGAAAATCACGTTCGCATTGTTGAACATTCCTTCTTTAAGAGACACCACAATAAACTGCACAAACAAAATATCAATATATTTAAAAAAATAAAAGTAAAATATTTTTTAATAACAAAAAAAGGAAAAATTAAATACCTGAGACCCAGGAAAATTCTCTTTGATCATTTTTCCAATGTTTTGCGTATGGCTCAAATCCAATGCAGCGTCAACCTGATACAAATAAAAAGGTATAATGGACAGATAAAAAGGTATAAGATTAATTTAAAATTTGGAGGGAACCTCGTCGAGAATATAGAGAGGAGCGGGTTTGAAGAGGAGCAAAGCAAGGATGAGAGAGAGAGCGAGGAGAGATCGCTGGCCGCCACTCAATTCAGAGAGAGATTGTTTCCATACGGTTCCAAATGCTACGCGGACTTCGAGACCGTCCAAAAACGTTCCTCCTTCTGGCGGTTCTAATTTTGCCATCGTTCCGGGTAATAGCGTTTTAAATATCTTCCCAAAATCCCTACAAAATAAAATAAATTAAATTATTCTTATTAAATTATTGAACGATTAAAATATACTAACTTGTTCACTTTGACCCATGTCACTTTGAGAGTCTCCTTCTTCTTCTCGTCTAATTGTTCGATTACATTCTGAATTTTTGACTTGTCCTTCTGCAGAAGGATTAATTAATTAGTTAATATACCCAAATTAATACAATGATTAATTAATTAGTTACCTCGACAATATTCTTTTTGGACATCAAATTAGTATATTCCTCCTCCGCCTTTTCAAACATAGCCATGACTTTTTTGTTCACTCTCTTCTCAAGACTACAGATAATTAATAATATTAATCGATATAATATTAATTTGTCAAATAGAAATTAGAAATTACTTGGCTTGTTCAGTTTGAAGCCGTTTGTACTCGTCTCGTGCTTCTTGAGGTTCACGAGACGAAAAATCATAATCGGTACCGGTTTTTCCAAATAATTGTTTCTCGGATTCGATCCAAGTATTTTCTTTAATTAATTTTTCGACCTTTGACGAACATTCCTTTTGTTCCATCTCCTTCTTTTTAACCTACAAGGAAATATCAACTCAGCAAGGGTATGTTTGATATTTTTGGTTTTTAAGTTTTTGGTACCTCGTCTTCGACTCTTATTCTCTCAAGATTTACTTTTGTGAGTTCTTTTTGAAATTTGCTCTGTTCGTTGTTCATGCGTTTTAATTGGGTATCACATTCTTGTAATTTTGATTTACCAATATTATATTCTTTTTTAGCTTTCTCATGCTCTTCTTTGATTTTATTAACCTGTAGAATATATCGACTTAATTATTATTAAAAAAAATTAGACGAAATGTAGAAGATAATGATTGTGAGAATTACCTTTTCCTTAAGATTGTTGAATATTTCAGAAAGAGATTTAATTTGAGATTCTGAACTAGTTAATTGCTCGTTTAAACTTGAAAGTTCGTTAATAACTGCGTCTTTTTCCATAATTAATTTCTCTCTTTCGCTTTCATGTTCCTGTTTTAGTCATATAAAATTCAAAAAAAAAAATTATAAAATTCAAAAAAAAAGTAAATTGAATACCTTGAGTTTATTTGAAGAGGACTGCAATTCTAATTTGAGAGATTTGATTTTCTTATCGAGATCTTTGAGTCTTTTCTCTCGTTGACTTCCATGATCTTTAATAGATTTTTCCAAAGATTTTATAGACGAAATGCAATTATCATAACTTAATTGTTTTTCTTTTAATTCTTGTTTCGCGGCCTCTAATTCTTGTTCAAGCTTCTTCACCAATTCCCCCAACTATACACAAAGAAATAAAATTACAAAATAACAAGGTTGAAAATGCATAAATAAGAAAATAAATACTTTGTGATGCTCGTTTTGTTCGACTCGGGTTTGAAACAAGGATAATTCGTAGGATTTGAGCTCAAATTGTGATTTTAAATCCATATATTTTTTGTGACCTGGTAAAAGAGCATTGATCTGAAACACCAAAAACATATCAAATAAAAAACAATTATAATCACAATAAAAATAATAAATAATTAACAAAAACCTGAGAATCAATTTCATCTAGTCTTTTTTTATGATTTTCTAACTCTGATTCGGCTTTTGATAAAGCATCAAGTTGCTTTAACAATTCACCACCTCCCCTAAAAATAAAATAATATTAATAATTTATTTTGCATTGTTTTAAAATAATAATTATAAATATAAATAAACATATTTACTTGCGACTACCACCGGTTAAGAGGCCAGAAGGCTGATAAACATCGCCGCTGAGCGTTACACTTGTGGCCCTCACCTCTTGATTATAAGCAATCTAATTAATTCAAAAACATAATTACAATTTTAACAAATTAACAATAATAATAAATTATTTATAGATAATTTATAAAAAAACCTGCTTTGCAGCATCCTTAGACGCACAAACAAATGTCGAACCGAATACATAAGCCATTGCATTCTGCATTTCACAAAATTAATAATTACCATAATTATCTAGGATTTAGGGTTTAAAGGAGAAAAATAAACTAACCTTCATTTCTGTTTGGTAGTCAACTAATTGTAAAGCAAGATTTACACTCTCTCCACCACCCTAAAACAAATGAAGGAAATTACGAAACAGTCCTTGAAATTTACACTATTTACATTTCAAAAATAAAGTAAATAATTTACCATTTTGGAAGCGGCATCTTGAGTGTGTTTAGAAAGAATATGAGCATTAATTTTATCCAAGGGTATAAACGTAATTCTCCTTCTCAGTTCCCCTCTGGCAAGCAATTGTTTTCCCGTAATATGCGAGTCCACGACTATATTATACAATTTCCCTCCAGCCACAACCTAAAAGATGCAAAAAGAATATCATATATATCCCTCTTGGAATCTTAGGGGCATGAATGATATTTTTACCTCTAATGCCGTGGCGGTCGAGCTATCTTTGACTTTGATGAGGCGAGCAAGTACGCCTTTGACTTTTGACCGGTCAAAGTTTCTTTCGGGATCGCGGTATGAAAATTGCAAGTTTGCCAGCTGGCCGTTTAACCGCCTCGTTTCGTCTTCTAGCTTCTGCACCGCCTCTACCTCGATTGCCCGTTCCTTCAAATCCAAAAATAATAAAGCAATTTATTTTTATCATATTTGCCATATCAAAACTAGCAAAATATCGAAAATGTCCACATTGTTAACTCGGTGCTATCTTTGGTTTAATTATACAAATCTAGTAAAATTATTATGAAGTTTAAGAATTTTGAGAGTGTAATTATGATATTTTAGATTATTAAAAGGGTAAATATGTACATTGCCCCTTAAAAGATATATAAACCTTTTGCAAAGATTCCATGTGGCCCTCTTGATAAGTAATCTTATCCATAGAAGCTCTGATTAATTCCAACTCTTTGGTTCTAGAATCGAGTTCTTTCTGTACAGTTGTCGCTTCATCTCTCTTTGAGGCTAATTGCGTCTTTTTCTCCATCAATTCCTTTTCAGAATGATTTATTTTCCCTTTCAATTGCTCGATTTGAGATTTGGCTTCGCCAGCTTCTGCTTTTGCGTCACTCAATTGAACATCGAGACATTTTTCTTCGTTTCCACTGCTTTTTCCTGCTATTACGCCCTAAAAAAGTACATGGGTTTTGTACCCTTTTTAGGGTTTAGGGTTTTAGGGCGAGTAAATTCTCGCGATGGATTTTTTGTTTACCTCATGGTCTTTTTCAGACTCGTCTAGGCTTCTAGAAAGTTCTTGTACTTTTAGTTTCAAGTCCGCAGCTCCGTTTTCGCAATTTGTGACCGCAGTTTCTTTCTCTAGAATTGATTTCTTGATTTCTTTGATGCTCTTTTCAATCTAATAAACAATGTAAATTCAATTAATTTATTTATAAAAATATAGTGATTATGACTAAATAAGTACCTTTTTAGCAGCATTTTTCTCAGTATTAAGAGAATCCTCGTGGTTATCCAAGACAGAAGTTTCTTTGATGAGATCTCTAGATAACGTATCCACTTTTTCAGACAAAACCTTCAGCTCCCCCTCCACAGTCATCTGCTTCTCTGCAATCAAGGCAGCAATGGACCTCTCCATTTCACCTATACTTTCCTTCAACTTCTCCATTCCCCCATCCAGTTCTGCGATTTTCTCCTTTGCGTTATTCACCTCTTCTACGCTGCTATCACGAATTCTCTCAGCTTGAACAAAATCCAATGCGACGCAAAATCGTTTCAATCGACCCATTTCTTGATCCCCATTGGCCCATTGAACATACTGACATTTCTCTTTTCGCAATTTATCTAAAGATGGAAGAATTTCTTGGTCTAAAAGTCGGTTAATTTCGTCTACTTTGTTTTCTTTCTTTTCTAGGATTTTGAGGGCATTTTCCTTTTTCATTTCGTACATTCTCGTACCGGCGGCTTCTTCCAACATGGAGAGGATTTCGGGTGGCTTCATGTTTAGAACTTTTGTGATTCGTCCTTGCATGATGAGAAAATGAGGATTGTTCACGTTGAGCTGTACCGAATGAAATAGGGTTTGGACTCGAGATGGCTGAGCGAGGTGCCCGTTTATTAGGTACTTGTTTCTTCCCCCAACCACAATCTGAAATTTAATCAAAATTAGCATTGAGCTGAATTTTTGAAAATTGGAAACTTTTGGCGAATAATGACAAAATGAAGAAAAAAATCAAGTAAATTACCTGTCTGGTGACGGTAATTTCAGAACAATTCTCGTACCCAAGGGGGCTGCGGTTCGGATCAGAGTTATCAAAAACAACTGAAACTGTGGCACGAGTTATACCGGCTTGGCCCTGCTTGTACACGAGCTCCTGTAAAGTTCCGGCACGGACCTGACTCAGATTACTGATACCCAAAACGAAGCAGATCGAATCGAGGATGTTGGATTTTCCCGACCCGTTAAGGCCAGTAATGGCGTTGAAGAACGGGTCGAAACCAGATACGACCGTGCGAGTCGCGTAAGATTTGAATCCCTCGAGACATATCTCCTTGATGTACATGGCTTGGTTGCTTCTCCTTGGTGAAGCAGACGGCGGCGAAGAAGAAGGTGAAACCCTTGTGCGGGTGGGGTGAGGTGATGGGTGAAATGGGCGGGAAAGAAGAGGGACTTTTTGGGTTTTAGGGTTCAAAGTTTGGACGAGCGAGATGGAGTGTTAGGACGATAGCACGATACCATATATTTCAGATATTTTGTATTTAACATTATTATTTTTCATAAATTGTGCCAGAAAATATTTCACGTATATACGTTTCTCTATCTCTCTGTGTATATATATATATATATGGGAGTCTAACCTACTTAACTAAGTACCAAAATTTTGATATTTAATTTTTTTTACAATTGAATTTGTATTGAGATTTGTGTTTTTCCATAGTGATCATGAAATTTTTTTCACATCATTAAATGCTTAAATCTCAATACAAATTCAATGGTGAAAAAATATTAAGTACCAAAATTTTGGTACTTAATTAAGTAGGTTAGCCTTCCTTATATATATATATATATATATATATATATATATATATATATATATTTGATTTCAATTCCTAACAATTATAATTTTTAAAAATAATTTGTACAATTCTTCCTGAATCAATATATTAGTTATAATATTTTTCAAATTTTTAATTAAGTAACCTTGGCTAGCAAAGAAAAAAATATTTTTTTTTAAATAAAAAAATCTGGTACTATTCATTTATCGAAGAGCGTATTTTCTGCTATAATATTTATTATCAAGCGAGAATATACGAGTTACTTTGCTTATCTGTGTTTCTATATATAATAGATTTAATTGTTTACAATAGAAATAACGGTACTGTTTATGTACGAAATAGTAAATAGCAATAACAACAAAAAATATAAAAGATAAAATAGTTCTCGTATTCAAGATGCAACTCTATACAAAATGATGTATAAATTAAGTTAACAAAAAGGATATGATTTATAAAACTAATACCCTAACTCAATTTTTATAAAAAATGACATGTTCCCTCTTTTCATATGCAAGATAATATCTAACAAGATATGTTTAGATTGTATTAAAATAACAACTAACATAAACCAACATGTATATTTTGGAATAAACCAACTTAAGCACATGCATATGTTGGTTTAAGTAATTAGAGAGGTAAAAATAAAATGCCAATTAAGCTCGGTAAAATACAGGAATCAAGTAAAAAATGCATTCAAAAAGTTTAAGGAAAGTTTCAATCCACCTCAGTTCCGAAACCATGATTTGAAAATCAAACAATGCGGGAAAAAAATCGAGATTTATAAAATAAAAATCAATGATTTATCAACCCTATATAAGAAATAAGAAAAAACATCCCCATTTCCAAAACAATGATTTTTGTATATCTTCTTTTATAAAAATGTCTTGTAAAATAGACGGATCAGTTATTCTCAAAACTGCGAAACATAGATTTATCCGATGTAAATAAAACACAAATACTAAGACAACAATTTATGATAAATTAAATTGCAAACAAGGTATTCAAATTGTACCCAACACAATAACTCAAATCCAAATTGAATTACACCAAAGCCCTTCAATTACCGACTAACTCTGTATCCCTGCAAAAAAAAAAAAACAACTCGATTTCAGTCAATTAATCGCTAAAAAAAAAAAAAATTACTATGATCGTACCTTAACAGTCTTGAGGAGATCTCTCGCAGCCTTATCATTCTTGAAGTGGTCTCTGACAGGCTACACAAATTTTGAATTTTACAAACCATACTTTTCGAACCCATAAATAAAAAATAAAGAAATAATATAATACCTGTAAGATTATATTAATGGCTTTGGAAAGAGAAGGCTTCAGATCTGCAGGATGCAAATTACCGCTCTCATAATCACCACTTAATTCCTCCACCGTCGTATACACCCTAAATTCGATAAAAAAAAATATTAATCAATTCTGATTTCAAAAATGAGAGATATTATTGTAAGGAAAAAAAACGAACTTGTTGCCTCCATTTTGTTCGTCTCTAGTAACTTCGAAAGATCCAAACCAAGGGAATACAATGTATTTTATGTACTCTATACAAGGATTTCCCGCTACTATTAAAGGAGGACAATACGCTTTCTTTATCTTCACATTTACTTCCGCCTATCAAAATTCCAAATTTTTTTTAAAATATATTCTTCTAATTTATTTGATATTTATTAATTTATTTTATTTTATTTTATACCTCATCGTCTTCCATGAAGATCGAAGAAGAGGGGTCGCTCTTTGACATTTTCTCTTGCCCTTGCTGTAAACCAGGAAGCATATCTGCAAAATTTATTATGCTATTAATTATAATTAAAATAAATTAAATTGAGTTTATTTAAGATATTTACGGTGCGAGAGAATAATGGGTTTATTCTTCCGTTTGATATCATCGCAATATTCTCTTGCTAAAACGTTCACCTTTCTTTGATCCATTCCCAATTGACAAATATCCGCCTAAATTATACAAAAAACAAACCCAAAAATTACGAAAATATTTTAAGAAAAAAAGAAAGAAAAAAAGAATATTAACCTTGAGGAAAAATATATCAGCACATTGCATACAAGGATAGAATATCTGAGCAGCAGTTAAATCGTCTTGCTCGGTCCTGCCCATTATTTGACTACACCTAAACAAAATTCAAATATAATAAAAGGGTAAATTCGTAATTTCAACTTTCCAGAAGGGTATATATGAAAAATTCCAAGAGGAACGAACAAACAAACCTGATGATTCTAGGGAGATTATTTCTTCTAGCAATATCCATGACGAGTGGCCAGTATTCGCTAGCACGGCCGTTGATCTCGTCAGAGGACCACAAGAACTCGACTTTTTCTAGATCCATCCCCACAGCTTTCCAAATTTCAATTAGGTACCTCCCAATTGTGCGAATTTTCTTCAGGTCACCGCCCATTTTGTTGTTTAGCTGAGCGAACCAATCAGCGATCCAGATTTTGACCGTGCAGCCTGCTGATGTCATCTTGTTCACGTTTATCGTCTTCATCACCCCCTAAAAGTTCAAAATTGGAAATATGCAATTTGCATAAATGTTTTTTTGGAGTAGTTGTGAATAGGTAATTTGCGTAAATAATTTTTTGGAGTGATCGTTGTTGAGAAATGGGAGAATGAATACTTGAGCGATGTGCATTCTTCCAGACGGTTCGAAGCCGTCGTAGCAGATTGGATTTGGTTTCTTGGCAAGCAAGTTTCTTAATTCTTCTTCTTGAATGCATTCTTCGCCTATGCTCCTCACCAGTTGATACTTTTCTTCTGCTGTCATCCTGTATTGTTGGGAAATTAATTGTCAGCATTTCTTCTTTTGATTGAAGACAAAGAAAGCTTATTTCTACAGGCAATGGAAGTGTTTAGGCTGAAATTAACTTCCCAATTCAAGATCGATCAATTGAAATTCCAGAGTTTTGGTAAGATCCGAAAATAGGTGGCTAATAAACCATCAGAGAAAAGGAAATAGTTCAACTGAATTCGATTTCAATTCAGATTTTCTTTATGCAAGGTTAAACGTAATGAGGAAAGTTAGTACCCGGACGGCTGTGTGGAGGGAGAGGCGTCGAGAGAGAGAGATTCGACGGCTGGTAATATGGCGTTCGAGGAATCGACGGCTGGGATTGGCTGCGATGAAGTTTCTGCCATTGCGAATGGTGAGCGGAGGCTCCGATTTGTCGAGTTTCTGCCGGGGCGGCGGTTAGAATACCTCGGGGTTTAAGCACACGGGGAGAAGGCTAGTCGATCTTCGGACAAACTCAGCTAGGGCTGTCGGGGCGGGTAAAACTAGAGATGGCAATCGGGCGGGTTGTCGGGTCGGGTCGGGTCGGGTTCGGTCCGGTCATTTCGGTTCCGGATCGTTTCGGTTTGCGGGTCATTCGGGTCATCAGGTCGTTCGGGTTTCGGACTGTTCGAGTTCGGATCATTCGGGACGTTTCGGTTTTCAGATCATTCGGGTTCGGGTCGTTTCGATTTTCGGGTCATTCGGTTTCGGGTCGTTTCGGTTTTCGAGTCATTCGGTTCCGGATCGTTTCGATTTTCGGATCATGCGGTTCCGGGTCATTCGGGTCTTGACTATTTTGATTTTCGAATAATTCGATTTCGCAAAATTTGATTTCGAATCATTCGATTTTCCAAAAAATTAGTTTTCGGGTAATTTCGGATTTATTTTATTGATTCCAAAATATTTTAGCAATATTATATTAATTTTAACAATAATATTTTAATTTTCGGATCATTCGGATCGTGAACTTCGGGTCATTCGGTCATGAGTTTCGGGTCATTCCGGTTCGAGTCATTCGGTTTCGGGTCAATTTCGAATTCGGATCATTCGGTTTCGGATCGATTTTGTGTTCGGGTTATTCGGTTCGGATCGATTTCGGTTTCGGATTCGGGTCGTTGACTTTTCAACATTTCCGGGTCGGATTCGGACGGGTCGGGTCGGATTTTGCCAGTTCTAGGTAAAATCCATACCCGTGTGTACCTGACGAGCAACACCCGAAAAAATACCCACATGACATTTGATATATATCCCAAAAAAATAAGGACACCTTTTCAAATCGTCCAACTGTTTCAAATTTACAATATATCTACATTTTGAATAAATTTATTGAATCGTGCATTTCAGATATTACTCACGATGATTTCGGGTTCGGGTACAACTAATAACCAGAAATTTGGGTATTTAACAATGTTATAAATGTCAGGCGTTCCGCTATACATATCTTCCATCAGTTATGAGACCCAAGTAATTTTTGGGAGGACCAATGACCCTATAACCTAGTACTGATGTGTTTAACACAAGATATCATCTAATATTCGAGTTTTGTTAGTATTATTTACAAAAAATGAAACCAAATTATATTCACGATTCGTGTATTAGTTTTCCTTCACAAAAATATTTGGGAGACAACATGTTGGCATCATGTCTGCTGAGCAAGTTAGCTTTGGTATTAAATTTACAATCATACCATATTAAAAGGTTATTTGTATCGTAACGGTATTATGTTAATAATAAATGTACCCATTTTGATGATTAATTGGAATATTTATGATGCGGGATTTTGTTCAAGTTTGGTCTCATGAGGCATTATATTATATTTTATGTATAAAGTTAACAAAAATACTTACATGAGAGTGAGCCACGTAGGTCAAAATTATTATATCTTATATATAAAGTTAACAAAAATACTTACATGAGAGTGAGCCACGTAGGCCAAAATTAATTGGATTCCTTAAATATTAATTAATTAGTTACTATTTGATTAAGTGGTTATTAATCGATCCATGAGAGTGAGCCACGTAGGCCAAAATTAATTGGATTCATTAAATATTAATTAATTAGTTACTATTTGATTGAGTGGTCATTAATTGATCCAATAAAAATAATTTGACCCAATAAATATTAATTAAATGGCCACTATTTGATTAACAAAAAATACATCAATACTTATTAATTTGTACTGATTATTATAAACCGTACAGTTCTCCAAAAATTATTAATATATATAATTCTAAAAAAATCATTGCTCTCGGAGAAGGTCATATCGTCATGTTAATCTGTATCGTTTGATCTTGATAACAATGTCCGAATTACCCTGTTTTTTATTTGAACGTGGTCCATATAAATCAACTAATGTTTAAATTATATGAACATTAGTATATTGTGGACCAAGTTCATTTATATATTTTTGTTTGATTTAAATACGGGAAAGTTTCATAACCCCCCCCCCCCCCCCCCCCCCCCCCCCTCCAATTTTTTTTCATTGAGACATGCCTCCTAGGGAATAGAGAAAATCATTGGAGAATGTTTTAGAATGCTTTGGAAACCTTGAGCTATTTATTTTTGAAAATTAAAATAAAATGTATTCGCTCCTCATGGGAATAAAAAAAATTCATCAATTTTGGTGGTAATCATATTCTCATCAACTATTCCCTAGAGAATGAAATATGCCATTACTTTATTACCGAGCATGTAAACCAAACATGGGAATGAAATCCATAAGAGAGTATTCCAAAGCATTCCAAATCCAAAACTCCAACCAAACACTCCCTTAGATTGATGGGATGGAATTGATTCTGTGTTTGAGACTCAGAAAGAGCTAATTCTCCACTGGCAAGAAGGTCTGGAGCATAAAAAAGAAAGAAGAATGGTTATACTTATACATGTGTGTGCATATTTTCTCTTTCACGAAATTCTCTTTTCTGCAGTTTACTCGGTCTCGGATACTGATTTGGTGGGATAAAGAGTACGTACTAAGGCTGACCCTGAAAAATTACTAATAGAAAAAGTCATATTAACTTAGTATTGTAAATGTCCCCAAGTCACATTATCCAAATTTAAAATAAGGGGGAATTTCTGGTATGTCCCTCTAAAAACACAAAATATCATATTTGTCCCTCTAAAATAGTTAATATCAAATTTATCCATCCAAAACTAAAAAACTAACAAATTTATCCTTTCAAAATTAAATATCTATCAAATAAATCTATCTAAACTAAGATAATATCAAATTTGTCCAAATTGTTAACTTGTCATCCAATTAATCATGATTAACAATTAGTAACTCTAGTTAAATCACTAATTATAAATTTACATGACCAAAATACCCTTTTTTGTCTAAAACTCATATCCCGCCTCAAACCCACTTGTATTTCTTTTGTTTTCTTGACGGTGACTTTTCATCTTCTTCCCTCTCATATTAGTACTTCCTCTTTGCACATTAGTCATTAAAATTTTTTTTGCACGGATTTAAAAAGTCGGCAGCTTACCCATCTGCTCTTTCTTCTCCATATTTTGGTCCTTACAAAAGTTTTGCATGGACAAAAATTAAACTTTGACTATGTTTGAAGAAATGTTGAAAAATACAAAAATCTTTGAAGAAATAATTAAAACTAGATCTAAAAATATTTATATACTCAATTTCAATACAATTACAATACAAACTCAACACGATTATGATGCATTTCTCAAAATATATTTCTTAGTAACAATTTGAAGGGATCGAAAGATAAATCCAGTATCATTCTTTACCAAATTTGCAAGCGAAAGAAAGAACCATATGCAAGCTCGCAGTACATATCCTTGGAAAACAAACACTATACAAAAAAACCTCTGCGAACTAACCAAAGTCCATAGCTCCAAGCCCCATAATCGAAGGAACAATCTCCATAGTTCCAAGCTCCATAATCTTTGCTTGATATTTCTCTTTGCTTCCATGCATCACTTCGACACACAAGTCTCCAATGCCTAGCCCTTCTTTCCATTTTTCCAGTCTTTATCCACAATTAGTTAGAAATTAATAAAACTGGTACCGAATCATTTTTTTACAATGTCGATCGAAAAGCATACCAAGTAATCCCTGCTTCCGAAGTTGTGAATGCAAATTGTCTCAATGCTGAGTTTTTGTGGTGTAGCGTTTTATCATATGGTGATGCCACCTATGAATTTCAAGAATTAGTGTGTTTATGAGAAATTTTGCGAAGAACTTAATTGATTGACTCATTTTCATTTAAATCATGAATTGCATAATTAGATGTGAGAAATTAGAGATTTCTAATGAGAAAAAGTCAGATCGCAATAAAGAAGAATGAAATTCCAGTTGGTACCGAATTATTAGCAGAATTTAAGCAAATTCAATCGAAATAACCCAAAATTAAAAGAAAAAAAACTGAAAACTCACCTTAACAGTGATACTAGGATGATTGTAACCACTTCTTTCACACACACACACAGACACGAGTAATAAGCCATAACAACAACTTTAGGCTGGATCTCTTCCGATACATACTCAGTCCCAGTCGCAGGCATCTCAATCCAAATCGCAGCAGCCTTCTCCGCCCACCACACAGCCATCAACACAGCTCCGACCACAACTGATTTCGTAAAACTCCGCATCTCCTGCTCTTTACACCACCAAGCAATGCACCGGACAGAACTACACATCGAAGAGATGATGAAGCTCTTCTGAACCACGATGCTCGCTAGAAGAGAAGAGCGGCTGAGTCAGTGATGGTAGATAGCTTATTTGTTCAGGGGTAAATTAGTAATTGTACACCTTTTCTGTTAAGTTTGACAGATTTGTTAGTGTTGGATTAATTTGATATAAATTGTGTTTTAGAGGGACAATTTTGATATTACTAATTTCATAGGGACAAATATGAAATTTTTAGTTTTTGGAGGGACATACAAGAAATTCCCCCTTAAAATAATTATCATATATAATAATATATTTAACGATTAATAATTAATTTATTAATATTTAAAAAATAATGTTATTATAATCTAAAATAAATATAACTAAAATTAAAGTTATCATGTAAATTCTACAAAACACATCAAAATTCAAATAATACATAAATAGCCAAAAATAAATAACACAGATGAGCAAATAAACAGATAAATATTTGAATTTGAAACGGAAATAAAGTATTTTTTAAAATCATGACCAAAATAGTACGCTATTCATAAATTTAAAATCTACATCATTAAATATTATATTTCTTTCTTTCTTAGATCGACTGAATCAAACATATCCCCGATAATCTTTTTCACCTTGAAATTAATATTATAGTTATTATACAAGTTGGGTGAGATAACCAATGTTGAGAAACATTGAGTCAAAACACGCTCAAGTTCAGGTTATTCCGCAGTGGAAAGACATTCAGTGGGAGAAATATCGATCAAATATCGAATAAAGTCTGGTCGTCCGGTTGATCGACGGATTTGAGACTAATTGGTGAATAATCAAGACATTGCAATACTTATATTTATTAAGAAAATCCTCTAATTTTTATGTGTGTAATTTTTATATTGTTATTTGCTTTTTTATTATTCGATATTAGTTTTTCATGAAAAAAATATATGACAAATGAAATATTGAAATCATATAAATATAACATACAATTTATTTATTTTAGTTTAAATTAGTAGAAGTTAAAAATATTTATAATTTTTTTAAATTAACAAAAATATCAAAATGATCATAGTAAAATCAAACAGGCAAACTATACAAGTGTTTTTGTCCAGATTTTTTGACACCCTTTAATAATATTGTTTAACCTCCATAAAAAAAATGAAATTCTTCTTCATAGTATACAAAAAACGAGGGATTTTATAAGAATCCCCTTCATAATTTCCAATATTGTCATCGATCGCTCGTCAACTCGTCACTTTCCATTTCCAATCCGCAGCCATTTTCCACCCCATTTGTCAACCTCTCTCCACAGTCCACATCCATCATGGCGGGGAAGAAGCGCGACGCCCCAATTCCATGAACCCAAGACCAGATCCCCATTCTCCTTGCTCATCTTTACAATGCAAAACCCAAAATTCATCCACCTCTCTCTTCTCTTCCTCCTGCTCCTCGTTCTGACAAGATCACAAGAACTCGGAACAGAAGAGAAACAACTTCCATGGCGAATGCACACCTTGTTCTCGGTGGAATGTCAGGATTACTTCGATTGGCAAACTGTAGGCCTTGTTCACAGTCTTCGCAAAGCTGGACAACCTGGTCCCGTTACCAGACTCCTGTCATGTACCGAGGAGGAGCTTGACCGGTACAAAGGGATGAACCTCGCCCCTACAATGGTCGTGCCTTCTATGAGCGTACACCCTCGTACCGGTGATGTGTGAGTTAGATTCTTCATCGGAATTTTCAACATTTTAATATTTTTCAGTAATTGAGCTCATTGAGCAGTACGATTTGAAAAATAAGCTTCTTTTTGGAGCAATTACAAGTACCATTGACATTATTCTATCAATTTCTCAGGTATCCTGCGATTAACAAACCAGCTGGAGTTCTCCATTGGCTCGAGAACAGCGAAGAAGCTGAAAATGTAGATTGGGTCTTGATTTTAGATGCTGATATGATTGTTCGCGGCCCATTAATCCCTCAGGAACTCGGTGCAGAAAAAGGCAAACCTGTTGCAGCTTATTACGGGTACTCAATTTCAATTTCATATTTTTCAGAGACCCGCATCGAATTATCCTTTTATTTCTAATTTTCTATCGCGATACAGGTATTTGAAAGGGTGCGATAATATTCTAGCGAAACTACACACATCCCATCCTGAATTATGCGACAAAGTTGGAGGTATTTTAGCGTTTCATATAGAAGATTTAAGAAAATTAGCTCCATTATGGCTCTCCAAAACCGAGGAAGTGAGAGAAGATAGGGCTCATTGGGCCACGAATTTTACCGGCGATATTTATGGCTTGGGTTGGATCAGCGAAATGTACGGCTACTCTTTCGGCGCTGCAGAAGTAAGTCAACTTCCATTTAGGGTTTAGGGTTTATGATTCACGACATTAATTTTGCTCGATTTGACAGGTTGGTTTGCATCATAAAATAAACGAGGATATAATGATATATCCTGGTTATATACCTAGAAGAGGATCCGAACCCATTTTGATGCATTATGGTTTACCATTTCAAGTTGGAAATTGGTCTTTTAGTAAATTGGATCATCACGAAGATAATATCGTTTATGATTGCAATAGATTATTCACCCCTCCCCCTTTTCCTCGTGAGGTATGCGTCTTTTGAAGGGTAAATTTGATATTTTCAGCTTTACCTGACGAGTATTTATTGCTAGAATACAGGTCGAGATTCTAGAACAAAATCCAGATATGAAAAGAGGGTTATATCTGAGCATAGAATGCATGAACACTCTGAACGAGGCTCTTTTCCTCCACCACCTCTCGTCAGGCTGTCCGAAACCGAAATGGTCCAAATATTTAAGTTTTCTCAAAAGCAAACGATTTCAAGAACTCACCAAACCGAAAAATTTCAAAAATGCCCCTGTTGAAGTGGACGATGAAATAATAACGAACCCGAAAATCCACACGCTATTCTCGACGGAGTGTTCGAATTATTTCGACTGGCAAACCGTAGGGTTTATGCACAGCTTTGACCAGAGTCGACAGCCTGGCAACGTGACGAGACTTTTGAGTTGCTCTGACGAGGATTTGAAACGGTACAGAGGTCACGATTTGGCTCCTACTCATTACGTTCCTTCCATGAATCTACACCCCTTAACTGGCGACTGGTATTTTTTTATACCTTTTATCTGTCCGTTATACCTTTTTTTTTATACATTATACCTTTTTTTAAACATCTCGGTGTTCATTATACACATTTGAATGGCAATATACATTATTATCTGTACATAATGTCTGTTTATATGTCTGTTATACCTTTTCATATGTACATTATACCTTCTTGTAAACATCTTGGATGTTCATTATACATCTTTAAATGACAATATGCATTATTATCTGTACATAATACATTTTTATATGTTTTTTTATATTTCTGTATGTCTGTAATACTTTATTATTATTATTATTATTATTTTGTAAGGTATCCGGCAATAAATAAACCAGCTGGAGTTCTCCATTGGTTAAACCACGTGGAAACGGACGCAGAATATATAATTATTTTAGATGCGGATATGATAATGAGAGGCCCAATTACTCCATGGGAATTCGGGGCGCAAAAAGGCCATCCCGTTTCAGCCCCTTACGAGTAAGCCCTTATTTTACAAGGGTATTCGTGAAATTTTCACATTTTGGTATTGTAAATTTGTAATGCTTATATGTTCTTAATTAAAATTTTAAAACAGGTATTTGATAGGGTGTGATAATGTACTAGCGAAAACACACACGCGAAACCCTGATTTTTGCGAGAAAGTTGGCGGAGTAATAATCATGCATATCGAAGATTTGAGAAAATTCGCGCTGTTATGGTTTCATAAATCTGAAGAGGTACGTGCTGACAAGGCGCATTACGGTACGAATATTACTGGCGATATTTATAGCTCTGGTTGGATTAGCGAAATGTACGGCTACTCTTTCGCCGCTGCCGAGGTAATAAAAAATTAAAAAAATTTCATTTTGCCCTTCTGAAAATTTGAAATATCATATTTACCCTTTCATGAATCTTAAACATTTGTAAAATTAAACCATAGTAAAGTTGGCAAATTTAAAACCCTAGTTGATAATTTGTATATTTTTGATATTTTTCAAGTTTTGAAAGGGTACATAATATTTATCGTGCAGATTAAATTTAGGCATGTTATAAGGAGGGATATAATGATATATCCAGGTTATGTACCGGAATATAACAGGGCCAAATATAGAGTATTTCATTACGGGTTGAGATTCGGTGTCGGTAATTGGAGCTTCGATAAGGCTGAATGGAGAGAACCCGATATGGTGAATACATGTTGGGCCAAATTTCCTGACCCGCCCAACCCGTTTGAGATTACTACAGAGGATCAGAACGAGAGAGAAAGGGATCTTTTGAGTATTGAGTGTGGTAAAACCCTAAATACCGCTCTTTATTTGCATCACAAGCGAAGGAATTGTCCTATTACTGGAGAGGTAACTACTGGAGGTAGTAATGTAAATGTAGCGGTAACCACTGGAGACGATGCAAATGGAGAGGTGAATACTGGAGGTGATGTAACTGGAGAGGAAAAGGTAGAGAAGGTCGTTGGCTGGATGATTGTGTTGTGGGGAATTTTGGTTTTAGGGTTTTTTGGTGTGATATGTTTTGTTCTTAGTAGAAGCCGTAAAAAAGATGGATTAAAATCTAAGGCTTCTAGAAGCAAGAGAAAATCTACTATCAAAACCGCGCATAGAAATTCTGATAAAAACTATGAGAATATGAGATTACCATAGCAAAATATCGAAGAGATTATATTCTAACATATTTTTTGAAAAAAAGGATAATGATATTTTTAGGTATATCTTGTTTATTTATTTTCAAATGCCATATATTGATTTTTAAGAGAGAATTTAAGTTATAAAAATGACAATTTTTTGCTTCGAATTATTTAACTTCAATTTTGTCCAAGTTTCTTCTAATTTTGGGTTGTTAAATTTGTCCATAAAAAACAGAAAATAGAAAATAACAATAAAAATCACTATCGAATAATTCTCTTACAAATCATTTTTAGGTTTTAGCTCAATATTAAAAATCCTATTACTATTATCGAAGTAATGATAAATAAAAATAATATTAACCATTTAAAGGGGTTCTCCTAAGCTTCTCCAATTTGAACCCAATTTCAAGAGCCAAATCTTTCTTCCCTTCGCGAATCAAAGCCTCCTTCAAATTAACAAACAATCGACTCGGTGGCCTTATTCCTTTCTCCAACATCTCTTCGAAATACTCACAAGCCTCATCCACTCTATTCTCAGAGCACAATCCTTTAATCACAGAGCAAAACATGTGCATGCAAGGCACGACTCCTTTCTCTCTCATCTCTTCCCAAATTTTCAATGCCATGTCTACCCTCTCGTTCGTGCAAAACATACTTATCATCATCGTGTACGTGTTTATTTGCGGTTCACACCCTTCTTTTTTTGACATTTCGCAAAATACCTTGTATGCCTGGTTTAACTGGTTATCTCTTATAAGGTGATTTATGATTATATCGTAACTACGGGTATTTGGACCCGACCCGTTTTGACCCATTTCGTTTAAAACATTAAATGCATCTTCGAATTGCAAAACGCGACAATATGATCCGATCAATGCGTTGTAAATTGGTATTTCGGGCATAAATTCTTCGTTTTTTGAGAGTTCGAAAATATTCAAGGCCTCATTTAATCTTTTTTCCGAGCCTAATCCATTAATTAAAGTGCAATATATATGCGCGTTTGGTTTGCAATTAATTGCGCCCATTTGATCAAACACTTTAAGTGCTTCGTCAGACAAACCAGATTTGAAAAATGCGTTTATTATGATACCAAATGTGATCACGTCTGGTTCGAACTTTTTGGCCGTCATTTCATCGAACACTTCCTTTAGCATGGTTAAATCTTTCTCTTTGCCCCATCCTTCCAGTAAAATCGTGTAGCTTCTCAAATCAGGAGTGAACCTTTTTCTCCTGGTCATTTCAACGAACAGTTCGTAGGCGAATTTAACATGCTTAGATTTGATAATCGTATCCAAGAACGAATTATAATCCAATGTGTCTAATTTATTCCCAAATTCTTTCTCCATTTTTTGAAAAGTCTCAATAGCCTCGTTTATCTTTCGACCTCTTGCATACCGCCGAATAATGATGTTATAAGTTTCTTTCGTCAATACCCTTTTTTTTCTCATATCCTCAACTAAGCTCCAAATTAATTGAAATTGCTTGATTTTTCCAAGTGCATCGATTAAGTAATGATACATATCCGTTGTATAAAAGAACCCATTTTGTTTCTCGGCCCAACGAAAGAAAGCAAGAGCCAATGTACCAGCATTATTTAATCGTCTCAAAACCTCTGTTACAATAATAGGAGAGAGATTCAAATCTCCAATTTTGTCTAAAGCCGAGGCGAGATTAGAAGTTGGATCGGATGAGATTACTACATGGAAGATTTTATCAACTTCTTTTTCTATTTGGGTGCTTCTAGAAGTTACTAATACGGGTTTATCAGAAAAATCTGGTCTTGTGGGTATTTTGTCGAACAGGTTGCCATCATTGCTGTATGAGGAGGAGAAAGGTCTGATTTTGAATAATAATTCAGGAGGGAATGACGTCCTTTGCAACATTTGATCGAACAACTTGTGGGTATGAGGAAATGGACGGCACCTCAAATTCCTTGCTAATCTTTTTAGCAAATTGAATCCGTGTCTAAGAACCATTTTGAATGAAACGAAGAAAGAGTTTTGATTTTGGTATTGTGAGAGGCGTTCGCCTCGTTGATTCTTTAATATCTCGCCAACTTTCAGCCCAAGACCTAATCTTTAATATTAACGGCCTAAGGCCCAAAAAGTCCGATTCTTCAGCTCTCCATACTCTCTCTCTCTCTCTCTCTCTCTCTCTCTCTCTCCAATGGCAATTTCGGTGTTTTGCGCATATTGCATAATACCATACCCGAACCCGAACCCCGGTACCTCATACCCTTCTTCTTCTCCTCCTCTAGCCACCCAAGATTCCCACTCAGCACTAGCTAGTTTTTACTCGTGGCACTCTGCTTTATACCTCTCTGACATGATCTTAAGCACATGATATGTTTGAGACTTGAGATGGAAGGATCATTTGTTTCTGGTGAATGGTGATAATTACACGAAGAATTTCAGCCTGATAATTATACATTTCTGCGTTTCAATTCAGAGCGTGATGAATTCGGTACGTATCGAGTCTTCGTATCGCAGATTACCAACTTTGCATTTTAATTCACCATGATTAAATCTTGGATTGGACAAGCAGTGTTGGCTTGGTTCGGAATGATTTGATTCGGTAAAATTGAAATACTATGAAATATTGCAAGGTCTATTTCATGATTCATGATCATAGAACTAAGTTTGTGGAGTATATATTTATCATCATTTATGTATATTACAACCATGCATGGACAGACTGCTGCATTTACATCCATCCACCAAACAGTTAACAAAAAAGATTAACTAATTAAAACTTATCCTTGCAAGTTGCAAATTAAAATGCCATATAAAAGCAAGGAACTCCTTAACGGGTTTATGCAAAAAGACATTCATCCAATAACAGGTCAGTCCCGAACTCAAACCCGTTACACCAGTTGTTACTACTACTACTCGCTACTTCTGTTTGAAATACGTCAATGCTATTAACCAACCCTACATTCTCAAAATAATCAAAGTGAAAATCTTCGGGGAACGGTACCAAATCGGTACCGGTTATCAGATTCGGTTCCACTTGATTACCCGTTATCACATCCGGTAACCCGTTAACTCCTAAACTGGATCCATCTATTGTACATGCCAAGGGAGAAATTGCCTTGATGCAATCCGTCAGGGCCGGTTTCACGTCGAATAGATCTCCTCCAGTTTTGGAAATCACTGGAGGCGTGATGTGCAAGTCGGGTTTGGGTAGACAAGAATAGTCGTCTAGTAAATCGCACCTCTCATGGTCGTGTTTAGGGTATTGCATGAATTGCACCAATGGGACGCCTCCAGGCCAGTTTTGATGCTTTAATGTGGTTAATGGGTCTGAAGATTTGGTTTCCGTACCCGGTATGTTGTTCTTGAAAGAAAGAACCGTGCCTAGATTAGGCGGTACGGTTTTGGTTCTCTTTTTCATTGGCACGTCTTCGTCTTCGAACTGTATATTGGGTATGGCTGGCACGGGTAGCTGGGAGGATTGGTACCAATTATTGGTATTGGGGTTTTGTTGTAATTGAGAAGAAGGGGATTTCGGGTCGGGTTTAGGTGGAGAATCTCTCGGGCTGAAATCAGATCGTTTGTTACCGCTGAGGGTACAATCGTCATTCTGCTTTTGAAGCCTGCTTAAATAGAGCCTGTATTTCTGCACATTAATTTCAACCATTATTTCAATTTTTTTAATAAATAATAATCTCTTAAATTTAGGGATACAAATTACAAATGAAATAATACCTGAAGGTGGCTCGCAACATTCTCTCTCGTCAAACCAGGGATGTTCATCAAATCGAGTATCTTCTTCGGACCAACCTCTGCATTTATCATTATACCCAATTAATAATACTAAAATTAAAATTAATTAAATATATACACGACTAAATGGATACGTACTATCAAACCCGATTTGGTTGACGGCATTGACGAACTTCTTATGAAGCTCAACCGACCAAACCACCCTCGCCTTTTTAACGTTGTTTGGATCGTTGCCATCCTGATCCGATTGCTCGTCTTTCCTTCTTCTACCCGAATCAGCCTCCCACCGAGTCAAACACAAATTCCTATTTCCACAAATCACTTAGTTTAGAGAGAGAATAATTTGAAATGTTGTTTAAGCAAATATGTACGCGTAATTAATTACCTTTCTTCAAAGCCCTCGAATCCGGCATCGCGGATCATTTGAAGATCATCACTCACCTCTTGCATCTTTTTGCGATAAACGTGTTGCCATATGTTTCGGAGTTCTTTCATGCGAACCGGCTTGAGTAAATAGTCGCAAGCTCCGTGTTGCACCCCTTTCATTACTCGACTCGTTTCCCCATCTATCGACATCACTACACACAAAAAGAAAAAGAAAACTTGGTAAAAGAAGAAGAAGAAGAAGAAAATAAGAATGTGCGAACTCACTTATGACGGGTAAATCCATCTCGAGACCGATATGCTCGAGGAGCTTGAAGCCGTCCATATCCGGCATGTTGACATCACTGATGACAATATCGAATTTATGTTTTCGTTCTCGCAGAATTTCAAGAGCTACCCTTGCTAACCCGCATGTCGTAACTGCACCAATTAAGAACATCATGAGATTTTTTTGATAAAACTGTAATTTTTTTTTTTTTACCAATTAGGATTAGGAGAATTAAGTAAATAAGCAATAATTTCAATAAAAAAGTTTAAGCATCTTCTCCAAAATCTTTTTTACCCTCCCTTTTCCCTCAAATGATAAAATTAAAAACAAAAACTAATAACAAAACACAAATGAAACTCCGAAACGGTAATTCCTGCAAACAAACGTGCAATTAAACCCATAAAAGGTTCAAAATTTCACCAAAATCAAAACCAAGTACCTTCATAAGAGCACTTTCTGAGCATCTTCTCCAGAATCTTGAGCCAGGTAGGATCATCGTCTACGACGAGAACCCTAAGCCCCATGGGAAAAGCTTCGGTCCGAGTCGGTACCGAGTGGCTCTCCATCAGTACCACTTCTTTTTTTCCCCTTGTCTTTATCTGATTCTTTTTTCCTTTCTTATTTTTTTCTGTGTGTGACAAAGCTTCCAAGGCTTAATGGGAGTTAAAAGGGGCAAGTGGGGTTTCTTGAGGTAGTGACTTGTTTGATAAATATTGGCGCCCTTTTTTAATCAAACTACCTTTATTCTTCATGTAGACTAGATTGTGTGTTACATTTTGAATTCTATATGTCTTTCATGAGCATGCAATCTATGCAACGACTACGAGCTGCGAGAAATATCGAGAATTCGCAACGCGAATCGCACACTATGTAGCAGCAACGAAGAATCCAAAATGATTTGTAAAGTTAATAAACTTATAGTTAGGAAATAATGAAAATATAAGCTTCCCAATCATGGGGTCCTTATCCTCTCATATTCACCTCGATGACAAAATCGTGCAATTCGTCGAAACGGATCGATAAGTAAGTAAATTGTAATATTGTACAATTTAAGGGCCATTTCAGATCTAATCACTAACTAAGAGAATTGGAATAGAAAAGGAAAGAACGGGGAGAAAGGAAAAGCTTGTACTGACCAATGTTACCGAAATGGAATATTTTTAGTCGGCTTATTTTTTATTTTATCTTCTATCTTTTTTAGTATTATCGTTCTCTTTTTGTTTCACAAAAGTATTCTCTTCTCTTCTCTCGTAGGTTAGTTTGTTTTATGAAAATGACCTCGAACTTTTACCAAATGCTACTAGTTGGAGAGATTATTTATTATCTTTACTGTTGTACTAAGAATTTAAGTAATTATGGCTTCAAAATGAGTGTTAAGAAGAAGTTTGAATTATCTAAATTAGAGTGGTTTGTAATTACATTTCGAGTGGCATAATGGTAAATTACTATTTTTTTTAGCTCAACAAATAGCAATATTTAGTACAAACTAAATAAATAATTCAAAATTTTGATTAAATATTTAAGGTGAGACTCTATGGTGCGCAAATATTTAAAAAAACCGACTTTATCGGTATCGCCATATCCGAATCGTATCATAAATCATCATATGTTTAAATATCGTATCGCCGTATTGGCATATCCGTGCAACACAGAGAAACCGGATGAAACAAGCTTGATTGCTTCACTATATAAAACTAATTTCGCTAAATAACGGTGTAGCAAGTAACACACTATATCAAAGATATTGCGCAATATAGCACAATATTATATGTTGTGCGTTGTTGTTCTATTACGTTTATGTAACTCTAAATGATCTTTCCAAACCATAACATATAAAAAATAAAAGGAAATTGATTAAAAAACTTATACAATAACTAAATACTTTTTCATACTTATATTAATCATTTTAGATTATTTTTAATGATGTTGTTTCGTAACTATAGTATGATATTATGGTATGCGGGAAAAAATATTTGTTAAATTTTACTTAGTGAAAAAATGTACAACTCTATCGTCTGTTGTACGCAATAGGCTACAAAAATAATCTAAAATGCTGCAGATTTACTCCATTTTGCAACATTGCTAAATAGCAACAATTCGATAAGCACTCCACCCCATCTCTTTCACTAGTAGGACGATGAAGGTGATGGACAAACATCTTGTTTGGTAACTTGCAGGCCTCGGACGCTAACCTTGCGAACGGATTCCTTTGGTTGCGAAGCCCCCTTTTGACTAGTAGGCTACGTCCTTACGGAACGTAGCTCTACCCAAGTCATTTGCGAAACGTAACAACTCCTATTCGACCAGTTAGCAAACCACTTTATTGGAAGCCTACGTTATATGTTACAATTGCTACTTTGGCCATGCCTCATTCTGGCATGATCGTTGGCTTGGTGGTTGTTCACTTGTTCACTGGATCACTGAGTCCCAGTTGCGCGTCCATTTTGGTGATAATAGGATAGACCCAACGCTTGACTAGCTTCTCAAAGAGTAATATATGGATTTGCTACTACTAGATAATTCATTCAGTGCCCTATGAAAGAAGCATCTAGCTTGCTTTGTCTTTCTTCGACGCTAATCAAGAAAGAAGAAGGGTATTATCAGTTAGTAAATTGGATGTAGTTCACCTTGCCTTTGTGAATTGCTTCCGACATCCTCTGGTGCATTTTCAATAAGTCTTTTTCACTGTTCTTTCTCAGCTTTATTTCATAATCAAGTACATTTCGACTGTCCAATATACCGATGTCTTCTCAAACCCATTAGACCCCGAGATAATCAAAGGGGGGATTTATGTCGAAGAGGAGGGGACTATCCCTTCCTTTCTCTCTTCTTTATGAAGAGAGTGAGTCGTGAAGAAAATAGTTTTTTTTTTTCGTGACGAAGGCCCAAAACTTAGTTGGTTTTCCTTCATTCAAAGTAGACTCGTGCCTATCCGGCGCACCCCTAGACTCGCTTTGACGAAAGGCCTCATCCCGCTTGACTTGAATCGGTGCCGATGCCTACGTTGATCCCGAAGATCCATACGAACTTATCTGGCAAATGACTCAACCAACCATCTTCCGAAACGAGTTGGCTAATAAAATAAATAAATAACTACTGATTTTTTAGCCTTATGCTTTTTGCATAGTGGCGATACTTAAATAGTAAGTGAGAATATATTTATAGTTCAGTTTTAATAATGAGAAATAGAAAAACAAAAATGCTAGAGGAACATTTCTGATTTACTTTTGTGAGGTCCATGTACAAAAATTCCATCAATTCCTATTCGGTGGTACATTTATGATTTACTTTTGTGAGTTCAGACTTTTTGATAGAAAAATACTATTGCTACATATATTTAACTTAATATATTTTTATTGTAATAAAATATAATGCTCTTTAAATTTTATGATAACTATATTAACATTATCAAAATTAAAAATGCATCACTCCTCATATTTTTTTTAATCTCTATTAAGTATAATCAAAACATATTGTTGAAAGTCCAGTGATTTAAATTGCGGCGCAATTGCGCCGCAATAGCGCAAATCACAATAAATATTTCTAAAATGATACCGCAACTTACTAAATAGCACCGCAATATCGCCGCAATATCGCGCAATATCGATGATCATATGTAAATTACAGTCCAAACGCAATGAACCGCTATATTGCAATTTAAAACATTGGTTGAAACATATTAATCTTAGTTTATAAATATATCGTCATCAAATAATACAAATTTATATATTATAAACAATATTTATAATTTATTTAACTGATTATTAATTTATATAATAGTTTATACGAATATCTTATTTTATTTTACAAGTTAATATTAGAATATTGTAGAACTTTATACACAAATTATTTTAGGAAAAAATATTTTAACATATAATTTATTTTGTAATATACTAATTTTTCTTTTCTCGGAACAATTAATATACAAAGATATAATACTCCACATTCAAATAATTATGTATCTTTATTATTTGGAAAAGGAAAAAAATCATAGGTGAAAATTAATGGATATTATTCAAAAGATCTATCATACATAGCATATGTGTGTGGAAAGATATAAACATTTTTTTTTACATTCATTGTCATGTATAAAATATGAAATTTTCGATTTTAATGGGACGATATTAACAAAATAAAAGCACACAATTTAAAAATACGGTAAACAAATAATTTCCTAAAAATATAATATTACAAAATCAAATACACAATCAAAATTTAATGATTAAAAATTAAAAATATATAAATATGTGACTTTCGGATAAATGTTTAAAGATGTGTCGAAAATTAATAGTTTGGGTTAATTCCTTCACAAAGACAATCCTTAATGCCCATACATTTGGAATGCCATGGTTGTCCAAGTGGAAAAGCCTCCTAGGTACTAAAAAACCTAATATATTTGTCAAATAAATCTTGAATATTGGCAAAATTTCACTTCTTGCCGTACTAAAATTTAATAATATATGCATGCCCTCTGCAAAATATATCCAATTATGTAACTATGCAAATCAATAATTTTTTAGTTATGTTGAGTAATTAGGCAACTGAGACAAGATATCTAAGAAGAATACTAATATAATATATGAAAGTTTTATAGGGGTATACATGCAAGGATTTTATGGCTAAAATGAAAGGAAATTGTTGGACATACCCCACCTCTCCCCTCCCCCCACATTCTTGATGACATGAATATGATTTAACACTTTAAAAATTAACATTTTAATTTATGATTTAACATCTTAATTGTATGTTCAATCATAAATTGAGACAATTAAATTATAAATTAAGATGTTAAATTATATTTTTGTGTGTTAATTTTGAAGGTGTTAAATCATATCCACGTCATCAAAGATGTGAGAGAGAGTACTAGTGTGTACATCACTACTCAAAATGAAATAAAGCCAACTAATGCTTGGTAGATTCCCTTATAATTTCATTGAGGCACATAGATTAATTTATGGGTAATTTTACCAAGCCCCTCAAACCCACTTTGGCTTTGCCGATATGGGTTTGAGGAAAATTCCCATCCCCAAATTGCACCCCCCAAAATTCAATTGATGGCTAATTGAAATTATAATTAACAATTAATTCAAAGTTAATTATCGGTTAATACATTTGTACTATTTATCAATAAAATTAATAATTTCAATTAACAGTTAATACAATCTTGGATACACGAATTGGGGACACCAATTGGCCCCCCCATATGAGTGGGTTTTCTCTGTGGCCGAGCATATGAAGCCTCATGTGAAACTGCCTACGTGGCTTGGTTTCATTGGTCAATACAATGTATTTTGCATATAAACCCCTACTTTCACGGAAGCCCCTAGGCAGTTTATTTATATAAAGTATGGGTTTATATGCAAAATATATTGTATTGACCAATGAAATCAAGTCACGTAGGCAGTTTCACATGAGGCTTCATATGCTCGGCCACAGAGAAAACCCACTCCCCCCATATCGGCACATCCGTAGTGGGTTTCAGGGTACCATATACGACCTCTTTATTTATAGAGCAATGATAGATGTACTTCTTGGAAAAGCACTGAAGCTTTAATAGACCATTAGAAAATATTTCACACCATCACATACCGTGCATGCTATATATATATGATATTTGGAGGTTTTATAGGGGTGCCTTCAAAAATTTACCATGAATTTTTCGAAGCCATTTTATATACAGTTATTAACTTATTATATGTGAAACATTGTTCATTTTTTTTAAATGAAATTAATTCACTATTAATTGTGGACATTTTAAGTTTCATATAATATCAATGAGACTTGAAGTTGGTATAATGACTAATGAGGCCATTGGTCATTGTTCATTATTTTTTAACAGAGCTCTTCCACTCTCAAAATCTACTCCTAGACTGAATGACAGGGTTTCCCATTATTCCAAAGATTAAAATAATCAAAATGTTTTTTAATTAAAATAATCCAAATGCTAATTGATTACATGTGCTAGTTTTTTTTTAGTTTGATTACATGTCCTAGTTAAAATAATTTTATTAATGGACTAAAAAAAACAAAATTTCACATTTATAATTTTGAACTCGGATAAATAATTTTATTAATGGACTAAAATACCCCTATCAAATGAAGTAAATGATGCATCTCCTTTCTATAAGGATGAAAATGTTAATTGACTACAGGAATTTGATTGCATAAATATTGGATTTTGGAAAATCTAACACTGAATATATTTTGCTTGTAAATATAATAGTGAGGTTGCAATCCCTAAATCCCTCAGATCAAACATGCCTATAGACTATTATAGTAGCTAGTGCATTTCTTTATAATTTGTGAGAGCAATAGATTGATGTACTTGAAGGGGAAAGCTTTAAAGCTTTGAAGCTTTTAAAGAGTAATGTAGCTCTAGCTATAATTTGCTTGCTCATGATCACATGATTGAAACAATTCATTGGATGGTCTCCAACTAGGGATGTCAATGGTGTGGATATTGCCCGAACCGACCCGAACCGTATCCGAAAAAATATCCGGATTCGAAAAAAATATCCGAATCCGAGTGGATCCGGATATGGATCTGGTTGCTAATTTTAAGATCCGGAACCGGATTCGATATTCGGTTTTGGTGCGGGAACCGGATTCGTGTTCCGGATCCGGGTATTTTTAGGATCCGGATACTCGAAACTAGATTCGAGTATTCGAAATCGGATCCGGATACTCATATTATATATTATTTTTATGTATTATATTTGATATTAGTTGAAAAATCATATACAAATTAATGATTTAACTCACAATCGTAAAATTATGTTTAAATATAATCATATTTATTGTTCATGTCACAAATGATATATATTTATAACTAAAAAGTAAGTTACGTTATGATAACATAATATCCGTTTTAATATCCGAAATAGAACCATATCCGTATCCGTATCCGGCAATATCCGAACCGTATCCGTATCCGTTTATTATCCGAACCGTATCCGGATCCGACAATATGGATATGGATCTGGTATGACCACTATCCGAACCGGATCCGAACCGTTGACACCCCTATCTCCAACTCATATTTATCCAAGTGGGGAAACCACCAAGCTTTGTAGCCAATGGATCTACTTACTAGATTCTCTTTTAATAGAGGTTTTGGTTCTTGATGTAGATGCAATTTTGTATTATTTTTAACTTCAATTATTGAAACTTTGAGCTTAGGATTTATGAAGTAATTAGTTATTTTTATAGATAATTTTTTGTTGTTGTTAACATTTTTGATAATAAATGGAGAAGGCTCATATGTCCTCCATCCATTGATGTCAACGGGGATTGAACCCACAACCTCTCACAACACATGAGTTTTTGTGTCTCACACTCAACCAACTAGACTATGAGTTTTTGTTGTTGTTAACATGATTTTTTTGTTTTGAATTTCTTCAAAGATGGAGGAATGAAATAATGCTTAATGTTAGGTTTATTTGGACTACGATGGCGCCGCTCCTTATCGCTGATCTCGCTTTTCTTTTTCTCCGAAACCATTGCTCTTCTTGCTTCTTGACATTTGTCTCTCGCCCTTCCCTTCGTGAACCGTTCACATTGAAGATTTGAGATTATGATGCACTAATTTTCATTAAATCACGAAAATGCAAAATATCAAATTCATTAATAGAGACAAAGGTGCTTAGAGAACTTTGGAACGAGATAAAAATCGGTATTGATAATTTGTATTATTTATTTACTTTTTTATTAATAAAAAGTAATGCCAAAATGGTTTTTTGTTCTATTTCTAAACTTGTTTAATATTGTTTTTGTATATATGCTTTTGTTGGTAATACGGAATTCGAATATGGATTCAAATAGAGATTTCTAATACACAAAACTCTCTTTTATAATTCTAATAGGTTTTTACAAGTGTTTCTCTCTTTTCTAATTGATATTTTGATAAAAAAATTTCGATATGATTAATTCCTAAACATTTAAGACTTATTTATAGTCTCCATAAACTTTGAATACAAGGAATTAAACCTTGCCTTAAACTTATTTCCTAAACTAATTTCCTTATAATAAAATATGCCCTATAATTATTTCCTAAATTTCTTTCCTTAAAATCTTTCCCTAAACTTATATGGGCTAATTAAACTTGATTTATTATTTCGGACTTGGGCTTATCAACAAATTCCTCCCTTAAGCACAAGCCTCTTCTTCATCCCGATCATCGTCTTGAAAATTTTCTTTTTCTTGTACACCCGCTTGACTCCTATGGGCTTGCATCCTTTTGATAATTCGACCAAGTCCCACGTCTTGTTTTTCTCGATAGCCCCAATCTCTTCATCCATCGCGGCTTGCCATTTCTTATTTCTCACAGCTTCTTCAAAGAAAATGTTCTCCGAATCTGCCAAAAGACAAATAAGATGTACCTCACTGGTTGTATCGTACATCTCTTGTAGGATCCTTGTGCGCGTCTGTCTCGGCTCGTCTTCCTCATTAGGTATTGCGGGGCTAGTCGGTACAGCAGCCGAGGATTCTTCTTTCTCGGACTCGCCTGACTCGGCGTCCTCATCTTCCATCTCACACTTCTTATTCTAGTCCCATGCGCTCTTCTCATTCACATGGACATCTCGGCTCACCACAACTTTTCTTTCAATCTTTTTCTCGGACCAGCACTCCTTCGCGTAGTGTCCAGGCTTGCTGCGGTTGTAACACTCGACACTTGCTCGACTCGACCAGCCTCCTCGTCCACGACCTCGTCCTCGGCTGCGCCAATTTTGCTGATTCGATTGCTTCTTTTCTTCGGAATTATAGTTTCCGCCTCTACCTCGACCACCAAATCTACCTCCACGGCCGCGTCCTCTTCCACGATTGTTCTCAGCGTACATCGCTTTGTCTTCATCTATGGTCGCCTTGACTTGCAGAGCCTCCTGGTGTGACTCGTTCTCCTTCTTTTTCTTTCGCTGCTCCTATGCCTCGAGTGAACCTGCCAGTTCATCAACGGTCATTTGATATAAATCTTTCGACTCTTCAATAGCGCACACCACGTTTTCGAACTTCTCGACGTTAAAGACCGTAGAATATTCTCAACAACTCTTGCGTCGGTTAGAGCTTCTCCGTTGCCCTTTAACTGATTCGCCATTGCTTGTACACGCGAAATGTAATGATTACTTCATCTTCATGGACTACAATTCACCTCGCAAAGTCTGAAGCCTCACTTGCTTAACTCGATCGGCACCCTTGAACACTCTCTCCAAAGTGTCCCATGCTTCCTTCGAAGTTTTTGCGCCTGCAATCTTCTGAAAACCCGACTCGTCTACGGCTTGGTACAGTAGGTACAAAGCGATCTTGTCCTTAACTCGTTTCTCTTTCAATGCTTTCAACTGGTTTACCGTATGATCCTCTTCGGTAACGGGTTCCGTGTAGCCAGCTTCGACTATCTCACAAACATCTTGCGCACCGAGTAACGCCCGCATCTGGATACTCCATACTTCGTAATTCGTTTTCGTCAATCGCGGCAGCGGTATATGACCAAAAGCACTCCCGGAACTCGTCATTGCTCTGATGCCAATTTGTTGGTAATACGGGATTCGAATATGAATTCAAATAGGGATTTCTAATACACAAAACTCTCTCTTATAATTCTAATAGGTTTTTACAAGTGTTTCTCTCTTTTCTATGTATAGGTTCCATAAATTTTGAATACAAGGAATTAAACCTTGCCTTAAACTTATTTCATAAACTAATTTCCTTATAATAAAATCTGCCCTATAATTATTTCCTAAATTTCTTTCCTTAAAATCTTTCCCTAAACTTATATGGACTAATTAAACTTGATTTATTATTTCGGATTTGGGCTTATCAACAGTTTTATGAATCCTTTCTACTATACATTTATTTTCCTTCTTTCAAATTTATATTGGAAATGAACATAATTGGATCATGATAATTGATAGGTCCAACAAAGGAACATTTCATTTTAAATATGCCAAAATGGTTTAAAACAGAGTAGACAGAGTGATAATTAATAACCTTTACATGGTGGAACAAGAAAGAAAATGCCCACTAAAACTAATGCTCCTTTTTGAACATCTTTTTTTTTGTTTACAAATTCTTACAATAGATCGAATGTTAAACAAACCTCAATTTCATTATTTGTTGTTAAAAAGATGTGAAAAATGGAGTTCTCTTATGTTTGTAACACACACAAGACAAACAAGAGATAATTGATTTAAATTTGTTGTGATATATATGCATGCAAACATACCATTTTGGTTCATGGAAGTGAGAGAGAAGAGGAGCTTGAGTGGGAAATCATTGTGTTTATCTGAAGGAGCAAAGTGTAGTTAAATAAATTAAAGTTTCTATTATTTTTGTTCATCCACTTGGCTTTCACATGGCATTGCATCCCTTCTCTAATGGAGAACTTATGTGAACTTGGTGTAGATAACTCTCAAGGAATTAATGTAATTTACTCTCAAATTGGGATGGAACTTTGCGTAGATAACTCAAGGAATTAATGCATTTTACTCTCATATTTGGATGTAGAGGTACAAGAAATGGGGAAATTGAAAATAATCATAATGTATAGCTTTTTGTAAAATTTATTTCTCTCAAATTGGTTATTGGAGACAAATCTTATATCTTTCTACTTTTCTTTTTTTCATTTTTCTGCCAAACTATGAAAAATAGTCTTATATTAAAAGAAATGCATATCATCCTTTTACATATCAACATTGAATTGATAAACAAAACTAAAGGTCAATTAATAGAAGATGTAGAGTTTATTTTATGCAAAGAAAAAAATACAATTCATTGTATAGGTCATTAATTTTCCATAACGGTAATAAAAATAAAAAATATAATATAACATCGAAACAACATGTAATCACACAACATTTATTTATTTATGAAAATGTGTAATTTTATTTAAAATTTTACTTTTTATATTATATATTCTGACATGTTCATATCCGAATTATTTTTTAATTTTTCATGACATATTCATATCTATCACGGCTAAAAAACAAAATTACAATGTTTTATTAAGAAAATGAACAAAATCATTATAATTTTAGATTCTAAAACAATCAAAACTTTCTTTGCATACCATTCAAATGGAGATAAAACTCAAAATCCAGATTCAAAGAACCACAACACTCTATATAAAGATTGAACATGTAGACCAAGTCCAAACATGAATGACATTTCAAAAGTGGAATTGAAATGATTTGAATAAATAATAAGCACCAAAGGAACATAGACACAATGGATAGAGTGAGTCTGTCCCAATTCTACCAGTAAAGACCCTCATTGGAATATGCCAATTTGGTTAAGGCTATTTAACCCCTAGTCTAAATGGACCATGTAACATTGCCCCCTATCCCACCAAAAGCCATTCATGGAGTGAAGTGGAGATCATGTGGAATCAATCAAATTCTTCAGTCAATTGGATACACTTTCATGTTTATTTAAGTTTTTGCATGGAGGTCAAATGGATACTACACTATTTTCTTTTTTCTTTTCTTCTTTTGTCTGAAATCCCTACAAATCGAAACACTAATTCGACATAAAAGGAAACCCGTCAAATTAGAATCGTCGTCAACGTAACGCGATTTAGGTTATGGTCTGATCAAGTCCTATTTGGACCCAATTTCAGATCAATTGCTTCGCAATAAAATTGATAGATTGATAGGATAAAAGAAAAGAACCTTTTCTTTCACACTTTCTTTTCAAGGATATTGCATTCTCTACTCAGTCAAATAGTGTTCAAATAGGATTCTAAGTCAATCTAAAGCTAAAGTTTCGACGTGTAGATGTCGAAGGATCCGAATAAATTGACTGGCCTTTAAGCAGTACCTAATACCGTACCGGTCAGGAATGATACTTCTGCGGTATCGACCGTGTACCAGTTGAGTATTAATCTGATTGCATGCCACTGGTGTGTACTGGCTCTGCGTTTCTAATATTTTTGAAAGATTATATTTTTTGACGAAATAGTGAGAGCTAAAGAACTGGCTAAAAAATATCTGGAGGATGGTTTTCAAATAATACCGAAAGTAACCTGTTTTAATTAATTTCGGTCAATTTTTTTTATCGACAAAATTGGCAGTACTACCAACTAATCAAATTGATGTACAACAATTTATTTCATGAAGTATTAAGTAATAAAATTATAAAGAGCTTATCATCACTAAACTAACTCGTTTTATTTTCAGAACCGACTTTTCGAAAAGATCTCCTCATTTCAGAGCCATTTGTGACAGCCAAACATTCAGAATTAGGTACTGAAGAAATATATTTTTCAAAAATAAAAGGTACTGAAGAAATAGGGGATGTAATGGTAATTTCCTGCTTTATCAACAAAACTTTATCAGCCAAAATCCTGAATTACATTTGCAATCAAAGAAGATGTAAGATCTAGGCTTTGGATTCTCAATCCTGGCCCCTATTTGCCATCATATAAAGAGAGATATTGAAAGCCCATGCCTGATTTTTTGAAACCAAATCCATCAAACCCATAACAAGTTCTCTCTCTCTTTCTCACAACTTATATGCAGATGTAGATGCAAATGATAATTTCCATCTTTTCCAACCAGATGGAGTGCGTTAAACTGACGTCATGTAGTAGATTTCTTTTGTAAAATGGGATTGATGTGTTTTTAAGTTTGCAAGATTTTTTTTTGTTTGTTGCTTGATTTAAAAAACGTCAATCAAATATATGTATATATATTCTCATTAAAATGATATTTTTAACTAGTTAATACAATTAACTGTTAGAAACGTTATATGAAATGACTAAACAAAAAAATACTAATATGTTTTAACCTAATTTTGTTCATTTATTCTGCGAAAATACCATATTTACAAAACAGAACAAAATTCTTTGTGCCAAACTTAAAATCATAGTTTGTAATTCGTGATATGTCAGTAATACAATACGTAATACACGTTTTCATGTGTAATTCGAATCAAATATTTTTCAAGTCGGCCAAATATTTAATTAAATAAAATAGAATACATTACTCATTCGTCAATTCGTTTATTCGCCTATAGTCATGTTTATATTACATAATACAAATGCAATAATTCGATATGCAAATATATATAAATATAATTTATTTTATTCATAAATAATTGCTATTAAATAATGTTTATTTTAGTTCAAAATCATGAAATTGTAAATTATTAACTATATTCTTATTGTTTTAATCATTGTTCGGAATTTAGTATATTTTGTTATTTATTTAAAAAATTTATATAATTTTTTTTTTAAAAAAAAGGGATTATACGGCAATATGTATATAATACATATTGTATTTAAAATTTTGTTTTTATAAAATAAGTGAATTATTGACCAGTTTGGAGAAATTGGACACCTACTGAACAACTTTTTTTCATAATTATATTTTACAAAATAACTCAAAAGATTTGGAACATAAATACGTAAAAAATTCACCTGCCCCGCGCCAACTTTTTTCATAATGGACATTGTTATTTCTTGTCTTTGCTGTGATTGGGACTCCTCAGTCAAAAAGATGAGTTGCAAATATTAGAAAATACAAAGCACTTGTTCTGTTCCATTTCTAATTCAATTCATATTGCTTTCTAAAATCTTTTTATGCATCTGCATTAAGTTCAATCAATTTTGATTTTTCAAATTGCTTTTCATAATAAATAAAAGCAAGTTCTTGTTTCAGTTTGGACCAGTCGTGTCGCTATTCTCGTATCACATCAGATTATTCTTGACGAGTCGGGTTCTGATTTAAAACCCGACCAATTTTAGGTTATTCTGAAATTTTATTCGTCCAAGTGAACCATTTTTGAAATATTAAATCATTCGCGAGTCTGATTTTGAGTTTGTTGAATCGGGCGATTGGTGTTCGATCGAGATTGAGTAAAAACATATAATTTGGATGAAATCACGAGAACAAAATTGTACTTATAATCATGGTTGCAAATAGCTTCGCAAAACGCCTGCACCGATTAATAACTTATTTTATAGGCAAAACGCTGGGCGATTAATAACTTATTTTATAGATGAAATTTATAAAAAAAAAAAATGAATTTAATATAAAAAAAAATCTCATGAAAAATTATAATAATTAAAATCACTTTTAGTTTATAAGTAAACATAAATATCTCTCAGGATGTTATGACTTGTTAGAGATGCTAGTTTTCAAATACTTTGTTAATTATTTTAAATTATTTTATTTGAGATGTTTAATATGAAGATTTGTTATTTTAAATATTGTTCTTATTACATAATGATACTTAATTATTTTATGTGTTACAAACTACAGCATGCACTATAGCTCCCGATATAGCGCACATTAATCGTTTTCGCTATAAAAAAATGATTATCACCTTACGGACCGCTAGACTCTATTTGCAACATTGTTTATAAGTTATAAATATGCTACTTGTTTGTTGAGACTTGATTGCGGATTATAATTCAATTTTTAGATTTTTTTTTTTTTGTTAAATGCATATTTATCGAAAATCCATGAATTATGTAATATATTTAAAAGAAAATCCTAGTGATAGATATATTAGCAAAAATGATACATTTACAAATTACAAGTATAACCCCCAAAATCTATGATGATATTTTTCTGGGTTTAAATTGGGGTAGACCAGGCACACTTCTCTCCATTAACTAATTGTTGGGTGACTCTTCTGTGATTAATTTTTGGAGGTGTATCATTTTTGGATAAATTAGTGCTAATATGTTTTTCAATCAAGTGATAATCACATTTTTTTTCAAACGTGACCTAGAAGGAAGCGTCACATTTGGAAAGTTTAATATGATGTTGTTTGTCAAATATTGACAAGGTTTTTCAAACATGTACATTACTTTTTCTTCAAGCAAAAGGCTTTGATTAATTACAAAAATAATAAGAATATACTTTGATTGAAGAGTTCAAATTGATGAAAGAACGTATATTTTACATAAAAAGTCCTTGGAAGTATTCTTCCCACAAGACCCAAGGCAGTCCTTGAAAGTGAAGAGCTATGGCGCAACTAAACATAATTTAGATTAAAGTTTTGGACTAAATTAAAATTAGATTATCAGAACATTCATGTAAAGATTTTTTTTAATAAGGACAAATTCATATGTACCCTACAAAGTCTCACAATTTCATGTGCCCCTGCAAAACGTGACATGTCATGAAATACCCTTACAAAATTATTATAATTTTCTGAATTTTCTTTTTGTTAGATTTTTGTTAACTATTCGTTAAAATTATCGTTAATTTTTACTTTTTCTATTTTATCCTATATGTAAATAAGAAATAAAATTTATGTCGGAAAATTTGAAAAAACACAAATTAACGATAATCTTAAAGGATAGTTAACTGAAATTTAAAAAAAGAAAGATTCATGAAATTTTAGTAATTTTGTAGATGTATTCATAATATTTTCAGTTTTGTAGGGGTATACATAAAATTGTGGGATTTTTATCAGAGTACATGTGAAATCTAGCCTTTTAATAAAATGTCTGCAACCATATGAAATGATTGCTAGGCTCAGTACGACCGATAAGACAATTTACCAAAAAAAAATACAAATAAAATATACTACATTAGTAACATTACTCATAAAATATTATTTTTTAAAAAATCTGTATATTTCTTAGAAAAAAATGCAGTTTCTGAAATGTTCAAACAATCCAATGCTTCAAAATAACAAAACTAAATGCAAGGGGCTATAGAATAATTTACTTAGTCAAAATAATTACACTCTATTTTGTCAGAATTCTTTTTCATAAAATAATAATTGAAAGTTTGAAACTGGACCATTTCAAACCTATTTTGAAAATTATGGAATAGCAACACCGCAACAACCTTTAATAAATAAGCCCTTAATTTAAAATTAGAGTTTGTCTGTTCAAATAATTGGAAGATTTTGAATTCAAATTTAGGTTTCCAACAAAGAAATCTTCATACATGGAAATGATGAGAATGAAGTGTATTGCATAAAATATATAGTCCATGCAACTTTTTTCTTTAATATCCAAAATTAGTGATATGATTCCTTGCTGAAGTTTTCCAAAGATTCCGATAAATATTTAATAATAAAAAATCAAATTGTTCTTATCCTTTTGAATAAAAAAAATGTTTTTTTGTCATTTTAATTTTGGTGGTTAAATTATCTTTGAGCTGATAATTTCATTTATTCGTTTCCTCCATATCTCGAGAATGATTGTCATATAAATAAACTCATCATAGTTGTATTCGTACAATATCATATTTATTTTGATTTGAGGTACTTTACATAAACATACATATTGCATGATACATAAAATAAATTAAATGAGAGCTGTTTTACAAATTTTTCATAATTTTTAATTACATCATCACTTATTTATCAAAAAAAGTTAATAGAATCATACGTTCTATCAATAGTTTTACATCTATCTTTTGCTTGCATGTGTTCTATTTGTACGACGCCATCGTATTTTCTCAAGCACATTTCATTTACAAGAAAGAGAAAGTAAGAGAAAATACAAGGTTAATAAAAAAAAACCGACATTTGAGTCGGACGAAATATAATTGAGCAAGAAATATTAATTAATGAGGAATTCTATGATAAATCCGTTTGAAAAGGATAATCTGAGTATTTTCAATTAATTGGATTTTTCTTTTATATGTATGGTAAAAACTTCTGCCTACAGGTTTGTAACAAAAAAAAAAGTAAAAACTTTCTATTTTGTCTAGCATTAATTGACAAAATACTTTCGAACATTATCATTAAATATTTATTGATTGAAAAATATTCAAAATTTTTTTTTAAAAAAAATCTACTATAAGAAAAAAGGATCTATTGTAGAACTCCCCTTAATTTTTATCCGCAAAAATTATTTAACTAGAGCTTGTAAATTTAAATCATAATTAGTTTTTATCCGGGAAAATTTATTCTGTAACTCTCACGTAATAGGTGGGTGAGTTTGGAATTGAAAATGTGAAGTTCTCGACAGTAACCGAAAAAATTAACCGTAAAGAGCCCATTTACTATGCCTCCAGAATAGCACACCACATCCTCTACATTATAATCAATGGGTGATTAACAAGAGATATACAATTAATTAATATATGACTAACATATATATGAATTAAATGTTAATTTAATGTGTTAATCATGATATAGAGGATGTGATGGAGAATCGCGGAGCATTGCAAAAAAATTCATTGAAAATAGCCTATGTATTGTGCCACGACATCCTCTATATTCTAATTAACATGGTGATTAACCAGAGATATACAATTAACTACTATATAATTAACATACATATACATTAAATATTAATTTATTTTGTTAATCATGATATAGACGATAGGGTGAAGAATTGTGGAGCATTGTAAAATAGCCTATGTACTATCACCTCGTCCTCTGTATTCTAATTAACACTATGATTAACAAGAAACACACAATTAATACAATTAATGATACATATGAATTAATAAAAGGCAAATAAAATATTTTATACTTTTGAAAAAATAAATACAATATTTTTAATTTTTTTTAAGGATATCAAATCAATCAGTAGGTTAAAAGAATATCTATAAGTACAAGGAGCAGTGGCCCTAAGACCTGAATGGACAGCGGCGGCGGCGGCTTAACAGATAAGCCGGGTTGTTCTTGTAGATGTGTACGCTCACCACATTTCTCATCCATCCATCCATCCATCCATCACTACATATCCTATGTGCCCTCTATCACTCCATATTCACTATCATATCATTCAATAACTTGCTACGTACAAATACATTTCATTGATTTCAAGTATGAGGAGGAGTTAGTAAACCCTCCAATTTTGCATGTGTTCAGCTTCAGACCCCCTCAGAAAAGAGGCCATATATGATGTACCTCAAATTCTCCTCGATTTTTGTATATCATCAATTAACAACGATTAATTACAATAGTAATTAATAAAAATATATTTCATTAATAATTAATTGATATATAATTAAAGTACACATGAATTAACGATTCTTAATAAAAAATATTCAACCTACATAACTATTTCACCGAATGAAGCCCGATATTGAAATTTGTATATGCATTTGCAAAGTGGGTCCCACCTGTATTTATTATTTTTTGTATATAAAATATTATTTCGGGGGTAATTTTGTGGATGAATTCGGTGATTCTAGTATTCTTCATTTTTAATCAATATCAATTAATTATTAATTAGTGATATAGAGAATATTGAGGAGAATTTGAGGAGCATGATATAATTATCCCTCAAGAAAGGCAAGGACCAACTCCGTAAAAAAATGAACTGCATAGACACAAACCAAACCAAACCAAAACAAAACACTTTTTTATTTGTCATGATATCGGTGGGGATAGAAAGAATAGATAGGGATGCAGGACAACCAAACCAACCCCCAATATCATATCTTTCACATTTTTGCTTATATGCTCACCTAAAATAACTAAATATATTGGAGGATTTAATATTTATGTGTTTTCCCTTTTAAAAGTCCAAAATATCAATCCACAAATCATTGCTAAAATCATAAAGTAAAACTGAATAGTTTGTACAAACAAAATGAAATATTTATTTGTACTTTTAAATCACTAGATTTGTTCTTATATATATTTTTTCACGACGGACCTAAATTTAAAAGTTTTGTTACATTAAAATTTATATTCCTAGTGAAAAAGAAAGCATAAATAAAAAAAAGAATCTAATGATTCTTAATTAATTTTTTATTTTTAACTAAATATATTTAAGTAGTTAACAAGTCAATACATAGTTTAAATGGATAAGATAACAATAACATGGATTATAAAAAAAACACAAGGACGTTTTTTTAATAATCTAGATAACGTAAACACTAACTTTGTTTATTTTGTGAGTATTTTACTTTTTTTTTTATTTGCAAAAATATAATATTATTTACTAAGCTAGACAAATAAGAACACACAAGTAACACCACCGTTTGAAATGAAACAAACAAGTATACTAAAATAATATCACGCAAATTGTCAATTTGCGACAATACTATACTTGCATGTAAGAAATTGTACTATTAGATTGATTCCGATGATTTGAATAAACGTCTAGAGCAAACACATGTCCATTCACCAAACAAATATGACTCAATATGCCCGATAATTCGGTTATTTATATATGCATATTTTTCCATCAAGAAATGTATTTAGAGTGAATATATGAAAATACACCAACAATAAATATAATCATCGAAAAGATGTCATCTAAATTATGTTTTTATCCATTAACATTATTAATAATTAATTAATTACATATTAGTATGCTAATTATTATATAAAGATATATGTTACTAGTCTTAATCATATCAAGCAGAGCGTAATATAGATTATAAATTACATTAAATTAAATTCTAACATTGCAAATAAAATAAAATAAATCTTTTTTTAAGATAAAAAAGTTTATTTGAAAACACCAAATTCCACGTGTATCTCTAAAAAAAATTCAAAAATTGAAGCATTATCTATTGAAATATAAAAACATCATTAATACTCCTAGAAAATTACTAAAATTTAAGTATCATCGACATTCTTGTCATTAATGATCTTTCATAATTCGTTCGTGCATATATTCATAGAAGAAAAAAAATAGAAATAAACTCAATATAAATTCTCAATCTTATTTTCACACTAATAATTTCAGAAAAATAAGTATTAACAATAATTCTAACAGTCAGTTCAAACTAATCTAACCAAATGAGGGTATTCATGATATTTATTAACTTTGTAGGGTATTCATGATATATAACATTTTAGAGGGGTATTCACTCAATTTCACATTTTTAGAAGGCCATTTATGATATTTCACATTTTTTTAAGAAGGGTATTGATGAAATTTTGGGGTTTGGAAAAGTAGTCCATTATTCTGCACTACAAATGTATGGGCCCAACATGCCTGCCTTTCTTTTTCAATTTATTTATTTATCGTCACCATATCCATCATCTTAATCTACTCCATTTTGGGTTTTTCTTCCCCAAGCAAAACTTCTCTGTTGTGTTGTGTTGTGTTCTTCTCCCCTGCTTGCTTCTGGTTTCTGTTCCTATCTTGGATTAATTTTATTTAATACAGTTTCTCCTCTTTGTTGAAAAAGCAATATCTTTTTGATTATATAATCCATATCTTTCCCCACCCAATTCCCCGTAATTTCTACTTTTTTTCATCGATTCTTCTCTTTTCTCTGCCAATATCCAAAAAGAAGATTCTTGATTTTTTGGCTTCTGTGTTTCCTCGGATTTTTGTTTTTTGGGGGAAGAGAGAATCGAGTGAAAGAAGTGAGTTTTGAGGATTTCAGGATTGAAGTCATGTATCAAGGCCAAATCACACGGTCCTTCACCTTCAGAGGTTCTCTGAAGGCTCTTGAGGCGGATATCAATCATGCCAATACCTTGTAATTTCTTTCTCTCTTCCTATCTTCAATTATTTTTTGGGGTTTCACAACTCAAAATACATGTTGGGGAATCTTATTTTTGCCTGAAAAACCTCGAATATCACGTATATCACTCAAAATACTGGAAATTTGTTGCTGTTTGTTTAATTTTGAGGTTTTACAGAACTGTTTTTCGAAGTTTTTAACTTTTTACTGGCGTGCAGGTAATTTTAAGGTTTTGTTAGACTGGGCAATACAGCTCAATTTCCCTTGTGTTTATGCTTTTATTTATCAATTTAAAGATACTTTAATCAGAGTTTGGATAAGGATGCCAGTTTTCTCTAATTTTCAAATTACTCTATTATTGCTTCAGTGTTGGCCTTAATCCTTCATACACTAAACAAAACTTGTATAATATTCTGACTTTTATGGGGTTGTTTTTGAAATAATTCAGAGCCGATGCTATCCAAAGAGTTTATGGCGGTGCGTGTGTTCAAATGAGATTATCGTATAGCCCTTTTGCACCGATTTTTCTTTATTTAATGCAATGGATGGATTGTAGTTGTTCTTTCTCTCTACCGAGTTACTTCGGCCTTCTTCACATACTCATATACAAGGTAATAATTGTTACTTTATTCGGGGTTTTCTGCAAAAAACCATACAAGTTTTGAGCCGTATTTGACGTTTTGGGGCTGCAAAATGCAGGTTAGTATTGATGGAGATTCTTCGATTTCGACATATGAAAGAAGAGCAAGCATTAAAGAATTCTACGGTACATTTTTCTTTTAATTTGTTAATGTGAAGCATTTGTATTCTAATTCCGTGCAATTTGAAATAATTGCAGCTATAATTTTCCCCTCTCTGCAACAATTAGAGGGAAGCTTGGCCGAGAAGGAGTTGAAGGAAAAGGCGCGAAGCAAGGATATTATCGGTAGAAAGAGAAGCGAAGAGTGGAAAAAACAGCAACAATTATCCGAGAAAGATCTAGAGAGAGAAGACGAGTGTGGTATTTGCTTAGAAGTCTGTACCAAAATGGTACTGCCTAATTGCAATCACGCCATGTGCATCAATTGCTACCGTGACTGGTACCATTTCGCCATCCCCAAATTCGTCTTGATTTACTCGCAATCGAGTCTAATTTTGATTTTTCTTTTCAGGTATGCGAGATCGCAATCGTGCCCGTTTTGTAGAGGAAGTCTAAAAAGGGTGAGATCGAGAGACCTTTGGGTACTAACGGGGGATGGGGATGTAATCGATCCGATCACATTAGAGAAAGAAAATGTGCGACAATTTCTTAGCTATATAGATAGCTTGCCGTTGATGGTTCCGGACAATTTATTCTTGGTCTATTATGATTATCTAGTGTAAATTATTATGTAGTGTAGTAATTTAGTAAAAATATTTCGAGCAAAAAGAATTCGAGTAGAGGAAATGTTGTACACGTTGTTTGAAAAAGCCGACCTCGCCGTGTAGATTGAGTCTGGCTATGAGGAGATGTTCGCTTCGATCTTCTCGGAATAAATTGTACATGGAAATAAATTCGGTTTTTAAGAAAAATTACAATTGGGCTTGCACTACTATTTTAAAAAGAGTGTATTTGTCCTCTTGATGTACATTTGATTATTGTGTAGAGTATATATTTTATGCATATAAAACTTTATCACGGTGAAATGTTACCAAGATATAGTGACAATATCTGCAAATGTGATGTGAGGCAAATAAGATACAAATTTAATGCTTAATTTGGAGATTTTTAGCCCTTGTGAAGAACAATTATATATACTTTATTAATCATAATTGAGATAACATGAATATTTCTTCACTAAATGTATTTTATTGCTTAATCACAGGAATTAGAAGGAATTTATGGGAATTTGGAGAGTGTAGTTGTCTCCAACACGTCAAGAGGAGTGAAAACGATATATTATACCGATACAATCGGTACATGAATAAGACGGGAGACAAACAATTATCATGATACAAACTTACACAAAAGTCTACACGAAAACCACTCAATCCTTAGCCCTTATCCTTCCCACATACCTTTGGTGGAAATTACCTCCTTACCCCCAATCCTCTCCACCAACTCGTGACCAATAAGAAGACTCCATGAGTGCTATAAATATGACCACAAGAGCCACGAGTTTGAGGACGCTCTTTTACCCTTTTTGCTCTCTCTCTCTCTCTCTCTCTCTCTCTCTCTCTCTCTCTCTCGCTCTCTCCCTCTCTTGACAAGTCCAAGAAACCTTCAAGAACATGCAAGAATTGCAAATCGAACGATAATTCTCTAAGATCGATCACCGAATAGAAGCTCACTTCATTCGGTGAATTGGTCTACACTTCGACGAAGATCGAGTTGTGGGGGTTTGGTTGGAGCTTCCTTCATCCGAATCCGCGCAAGCAAGGAGTCGAGCTTACTCTAAATTGATCGGGAGCTTCCTTCCAATTAATCCCTTGCAAAGACTCGAGTCCACTCAACCGGTACGGAGCTCACTTCGATTGGCGAGTGGATTGGTACGAAAGGAACAAGTTGTGCGAGGCGTCTAGCTCACTAGCATCTCAAAACAACGAGGAAGGCATCCAAGACGAGACTCGAAGCTCACTTCATCTCTCTAGGTGTTTTCTTTCCTTTCTTGAAATTCTTGTAGTTTTAATTGAATTGGATTTGTGTAAAGAACTTGTGGTTTGATGAATCTTTTGTTTTCGAAATCTTCCTTGTTTGTTTGTGTGATCTTAATGCTTGTTACTTAGTTCAATTACTTTTCAATTTGAATACAAAACAAACCCTTTAATTCAATCCTCAAACCAAATACTCAAACTCAGTTCCAGAAACTATTCCGTTATAACGGACATAAATTGCGTTACAACAGACCTTTCGGTTTGTACCTGACTTTCAGTCTGTTGGTACTCCGTTGTAACGCACCTTAATTCCGTTGTAACGGACCAGTGAGGAAAAGCATTAAAGAGCACTCATACTAGTGCGTTGTAACGGACATACTAGTTCGTTGTAACGGATCAACCAATCCGTTATAACGCTACTTCTATCCGTTATAACGGACTATCTCTTTCCGTTGTAACGGACCTTCATATCAATTCCTGCGTTAACAATTACCCTAATGTCCGTTGTAACGGACTCTATTTCCGTTGTAACGGACTACCTTCTGTGATTCTTCTTCGTTATTTCTAGTCCCTTTTTGATTAAATCTTTGACGCAATTGCTCTCCGTGGAACGAATCTGTACATTTACCACTGTACAAACATAGATTATAAATTTTGTTGATTGTTCGGGGTTTTAACACAACGACATATTAAATCACGCGAAAATCCCGTTCATCAAAATGTATTAAGAATATTGTTTAAATTATGCTTGTATAAAGCTTGTTGTAACATTTATGTTATTTTGATAGCCTATTTCTATCAGCTCAATGCTATATTCCTAATTGACAAATTGGGATTTTAGGCTTTAGATAGTCCAGACAGGCCTTTTTTATTTGGCTACTATTTGAAATGAGGTCTTCTACCGCCCCCACATTTTCCCGCCGTATTCATGATGACATCATCATGACATCGTCAAGAGTAATTAATATCATAATTGTTAATTTCAATGACTATTAATCAATTTTTTTTCCGACAATAATTCCCCGTGGGCATAATCAATAATTATAATTTTTGAATGAGTAAAGGTAGGGCCGCTCCCTCCCTCCCTCCCTCCCTCCCTCCCTCTCATATGAATGAATGATTTGGGGTTCCACATGCATTGATTTTTATAAAATAGCATGTGGGTCCCACATGTCAATGACTTGAGGGAGTGAAAATGGGAGTGGTCCTAGCATTGTTCGTTTTAAATTTCAAATTTATCATCACTACAGTGATTTTTGCCAAGATTTCTTGTGTGTGTGTGTGTGTGTGTGTGGGGGGGGGGGGGGGGATAATGAAAGACAAGTTCTGAAATTACACTGTACGATTTCTTTTAGGAGGGGGACAATAAATTTTACAATGTTATACTGATAAAATACACCGAATCACTAATTATATACACAGTTCGATAAAATCTTGGAGGACCATAGTCTTCTGGTCCCTATTAAGATTCGTTCCCGAATGATCATGATCATATTATGTACTAACTAGTTGTCTATGTGTCCTAAATATGGACTAACTTTATGCCACTTGTCATGATCATGTATCTCCTCCAATCATGCACATCCAATTCCAGAAAACTTAAAGCACTTCAATAAATATGTTCATAAAGAGTTGTATACCCAATGAGCTATAATCATGTTGGTTGAGTATTTAATACAAAAATCATATGTCGTGAAATGTTGTGAGTGGGTTCAAATCTCATTAATATCAATTGATAGAAGACAAACTAGTATTCTCCATTTGTTGGTTTTTTTTTATTTTATTTTTTTATATAGAGTTATTATCTATGTTAGTTTTTTTTTTGTCTAGCGGGACTAATATTTTCTCCATAAAACGGGGATATACAATTAATATTTTTAATTTTACATGGGTAATAAAATTTTTGTTCTTTAATAATATCTTTAGTAGTATTTAATAATAAACACATACATTCTTTCTCTTTCAAATGATAAATATACATAATTTTTTTTAATGTGAAACGTTATATAATTTTTAGATAGAAAATATTGTAAATATATTTGTTTTGAATGCGAAAAATAATTGTTTGGAATAAAAAAAATGGTATATTATGTCAAAAGATAATATTATTGCTAACACTCCGAGATACACAATTAGTGTGTTACGCCTAAAATAATATTATGTCTAACAATCCCGTATGTTACAAAAATTGTATGTTATAATCAATATTATAAAAATCGAATATCGCTTACAAATTGGTATACCAATAGTTATTTGCTCAGAGGTGCACATAGAGTTCTTCAATCTGTCCAATCCTTTTTTGCGGGTTTAGAAGTTGTTGAGTCCGGTTTGTGTCGGGACTGAATAATTCGGAAGTATATGTTGGGTTTCGAGTTTGAAGTTAAAAAACTCGTATCAACCCCAACCGGCTCGTACAACTAAAAAATTTCAATTATTTATTTATATTCCTATTGCAAACCATATGGTATGTTATGTTTCTTAAATTATATCGTCATAAATTGTTGTTAGTTATCTTCAGTTATAATTTTCGAGTTATTATGAATTAGTTGTCATAAATAAGTTAATTTATTGAAAAATTGCATTATATCATTAGATCAATTGAATAGAAGTCGTGGAGAATAGAGAAGTTCATGATCTTGATTAAAATACTTTATCAAAACAAATATTTGATTATTTTTAGTATTTTTGTACCTTGTTAAAATATTATATGCAAATTTTAAGCTTAGCATCGATATCGAAATTTTAGTTCCTTGACAAAAGTTTTGCTTTATGTAAATATTCAAATTATAATTTCACAACATGATTTTTGGTGAATATATGGCATGAAATTGTCAATAGTCCAAAGTTTGTTTGATTGAATTTTTTTAAACATTGATTGTGATTTGTTTGGTTGTTAGAAATATTTCTATGATTCAACTAAAATAATATTTTTCGTCCAATTAAAAAAAATGAGTAAATGGAGAAGCTCGGTATTTTTCGTCCAATTATTTCACTCATGTGGAGAAGCTTCAGCAGTTCACAATATTGTGCGAAAGAACTGCACTCAAACTAGCCGTTATAATTAGGCTGTAATTAGATAAATTGATATACAAGCAATTTTACATACGGTTAACTTCATCACTATATCATATTTGGTAGTTATTATCTTTGCCAGTATGGATAAGTAGTCGACTAATTTTCACACATGCTCATAATTTTTTGGAAAAATTCACTGTTTACACACGAAAAAAGAAAAAATTACGAAAATACACACGTTTCTAAAATAATTCCAAAAATACACAATGACGGAGTTACAAACTCCGCCATTGTAAAAAAATGGCGGAATTAAAAAATGGCGGAGTTTGTAACTCCGCCATTTTTTACTTCGTTAATTTGCACTTAAGCCTGATAACTATGTTATATTATTTGGCAGAATTTGTAATTCCGCCAAATTTTATTTTTCAATTAAAAATTGATATTTGCTCCCAAATTTTACCATAACATGATTTATGTTCTAAATTAGTATATTTAATTAAAATAATAACTATTACATGTTGGCTGTTAACTTAATACGTAATTAATAATTATTCGAATTCATAAATTGGAATAAATTTTACTGAATATTTAATTATATTTCTTAATTATCAACAAATTGAACGTAATAACTATATAATGGATAATTCGGCGGGTACATTTTGGAGTAGAATAATTTTTTTTTAATATCCGACACACCACGTGACAATCGTTTGAAAAAAATATATAAAAAATTTATTCTACTCCAAAATGTACCCGCCGAATTATCCATTATTTAGTTATCACGTTCAATTATGCTGATAATTAAGATATATAATTAAATATTCAGTAAAATTTATTCAAATTTAAGTATTCGAATAATTATTAATTACGTATTAAGTTAACAACTAACATATATTGGTTATTATTTTAATTAAATATACTAATTTTGAACATAGATCATATTATGATAAAATTTGGTATTTGTTTTTGAATTTTACCACAACATTATCTATGTTCAAAATTAGTATATTTAATTAAAATAATAACCAATATATGTTAGTTGTTAACTTAATACGTAATTAATAATTATTCGAATACTTAAATTTGAATAAATTTTACTGAATATTTAATTATATATCTTAATTATCAACATAATTGAACGTGATAACTAAATAATGGATAATTCGGCGGGTACATTTTGGAGTAGAATAAATTTTTTATATATTTTTTTCAAACGTTGTCACGTGGTGTGTCGGATATTAAAAAAAAAATTATTCTACTCCAAAATGTACCCGCCGAATTATCCATTATATAGTTATTACGTTCAATTATGTTGATAATTAAGAAATATAATTAAATATTCAGTAAAATTTATTCAAATTTATGAATTCGAATAATTATTAATTACGTATTAAGTTAACAGCCAACATGTACTAGTTATTATTTTAATTAAATATACTAATTTAGAACATAAATCATGTTACGGTAAAATTTGGGAGCAAATATCAATTTTTAATTGAAAAACAAAATTTGGCGGAATTACAAATTCCGCCAAATTATCTAAACACAATTGCCTGGCTTAAGTGCAAATTAATAATTAAATATTTTTTCAACAGTGCCACGTGTGTGTCAGATATTAAAAATAAAAAAATTAATTTCCTCCAAAATGTACCCGCCGAATTATCCATTATTTAGTTATTACGTTCAATTATGTTGATAATTAAGAAATATAATTAAATATTCAGTAAAATTTATTCAAATTTAAGTATTCGAATCATTATTAAATATGTATTAAGTTAACAACCAACATGTACTAGTTATTATTTTTATTAAATATACCAATTTAGAACATAGATAATGTTATGGTAAAATTCGGAAACAAATACCAAATTTTATCATAACATGATCTATGTTCTAAATTAGTATATTTAATTAAAATAATAACCAATATATGTTAGTTGTTAACTTAATACATAATTAATAATTGTTCGAATTCATAAATTTGAATAAATTTTACTGAATATTTAATTATATTTCTTAATTATCAACATAATTGAACGTAATAACTAAATAATGGATAATTCGGCGGGTACATTTTGAGTGAGTGGGGGACCAAACGGGGGTATAAATAGCACAAAGTGCTCGACCTTTGAAAGGTCGAGGGCTTTAGAGAGAGAGAGAGAGAGAGAGAGAGAGAGAGAGTGAGAGAGAGAGAGTGGGGGACCAAATCATTGCAAAATTGCTCGACTTTTCAAAGGTCGAGCAGTTTGGGGAAATAATTAATCCTGCCATGTGATCAGGTGATTAAGGAATAAAAGCGCTCGACTTTTGAAAAGTCGAGCAGTTTAGCAATCTCTCGACTTTTCAAAGGTCGAGAGTGTTATTTCCCAAATTTTGAAACTAGTTGGTCTATTTTTGGTAATACGAAACTTATTTGGTCTAAACAGTAAAATTTCCCTTATTTAAAAGATAAATCAAAGTCATTAAGTGATGACTTAACGATTTTTAGAAAAATAATTTTTGTAACTCATTTTAGAAAGACTAGAGTGAACATAAAGTTGTTATTTTTCGTTCTTTCAGTAATAATTTATCTTGACTGATGATTTCAATTTGTCTTCTAACAATCTCCAAAATAGAATGTTTTGTCGAAATAAGATTTTTCTGTTAATCTGTTATGCGATCCACGTGACATGAATGTATCTCAAGATTATATTTTATTTTCGAAGTAGATCTCAAAGATTTAATTTTCAGTTTATTTTCTGGATATCATCCATTAGCTGGAAGGTGGGAATTTCACAGGAAATAGTTCAGAGAAGCTTGTTGCGAAAACGATACTAAATAATAGCGTATCTTTGAATTATGATATCGACAAAAAAATCCTTTTAACTTATTTCGAATTGTGTATGGTTGTAGAAATGAAAACTTCAGTTTATGCTGCGCAATAGATACGATCAAAGTCAATGAGGATACTTCCGATCATAAAGAGCAGAATGGTAAATCACGAATGGCTGCTCAAATTGAAAACCGGGTCTTTAATATCTCTCTAATTCACCGACGCATGGACGATGCAGATGCTCGATCCATTTTCATCACTAATGTGCAGTGACGAGAGATATTCTATTTCGATATTTCAACCAGTTTGGCGATGTATTTAAAGTAAATGTACTCGATAATTCCACAACGAACCAATCCACAAAATGAGTGTATGTTGAGTTTGCGAAACACAAATCAGCGGAACGGGCCACATCTACGGTTGACGGCAAAATCATTTATGTCAACTATTATCGAGGTTGTTAGAACGGCTTCTTTTTCCTGAAATGATCCGATTTGTGGGATGGTTACTAGACTTGTAGGCGGCAAACCATGTTATTGTAAAATATCAAATATTAAATGGATCGAGGAGAAGATTTCCAAGCTATTGTAAAATAATGACATATAAATAACTACATAAAATATAATCTTCGAAAAATCAAGTAAAATATTAATTAATGAGATCAAACCATATCATTATATCCAATATTTCGAATATTTTGAATTATGACATATAAAATTAATGTATAAAACAAATTCACATCACAAAATCAAATTATTATTAATCATGATGATGTGAATTCATGAAAAATCTCAAAAATAGAAACAAAATAGGAGAATGGATAAATTATCAATTTATATTTATTTATGTACATGGATGATTGTTAAGGTGAAAACTGTATTGATGCCCAAAACACGAGTTTAGAATAAAAGAGACATTATGTTAATACTTCTTAATTTATAATGCTTAAATAATAATAATAATAATAATATTATTATTATTATTATTATTATTATTATTATCAAATTTTGTACTAATAGTTGAAATCTAGATTTTAAGCCACCTTAATCATCTAAAAAGTAAAGAAAATGCCCAATTTCACTTGTACCTCGTAAAATTTGAAAATATACGTGTACTCCGTAAAATGAAAATATCATAAATAGAAATTACCACTGGATCTCAAAAAATTATGTATATCTAAAAAACTGAATATATAACAAGAAATAATTTACCACACACAAAAAAATGAACTAGAAAAAATAATTTTGTATTTAATGAACTTTTTTAAATGATATTTTTGGTAAAATATACTTGCCCCTCCAAACTCACCCAACCCTTGATGAGGTGGCAAAGTAATTGATTAACATTTTAATTAAAGATGAATTAACACGTCAATTTATTTTAATATGTTAATATTAGTACATGTTAATTAACATATCAATTAAATTAAACGTTCAATTAATCCGGTAATCCGTTCCATTAAAAATACTAATCAATTTAACTAAACACATTTTGCTACCTCATCAAGAGTGTTTGAATGAGTTATAAGGGGCTGCATATATGACCCCTTATTTTTCATGCAAACAATATCACTATCCTAAAAGAAATTATGCTACTTTTTTTTTTAAAATTCCTTGAAGAGTATCTTCGAATTATTATTAAAATTAAAATAAAAAAAATATTTTTGATACTTGGTCAGGCCTAAACATATTTTTATTTTTGTAAAAATATATTCATTTATGTAAGTACAATGTACATTTTTGATATCCGTATCCATATCCGTGCAACATAGCGTACATGTTATTTGCCTACGGAAATAAAAAATAAAAAAAATTAACAGCAAAGTAACGCTTTTATCTTTAACGGCAAACGTTATCTACCTAACCTTCTGAGTTGTGACTCGACGTACCGGCACCGCACACAGCTTGCGAGAATCCTAAACCCAGCCGCCAATTCAATTCTGTGATTTTTAATTCCTCGGCGCTATCCCATGAGATTTAACAATGATTTTGTATGAACTTGGTCTACACTATAATATGGCCCGCATGACCCGACATACGTACTCGTTATATTGTTATAATAGTACTGGTGTATATAATACGTATACGCCAAGCTCACTAAAATTGTGAAGAGGTTTAATGGTTTCGGTTCACGTAGTCCAGTTCTGTTCAAGATTTGAAGGGGAAGAAATTGCCTAGTATAAATACAACACCCCCCCATCCCTTTCCCCTTGCCCAAGCAGCACACTGTCTAATTCACTCATCTATTTCTTCTATTTGTTTATCTGCTACTCAGGTGAAAAAATGGCTGCCTTCTGCGGAAAGTACAAGGGTATGCACTCTCTCTTAGATCCTTATCTATATGTGCATGTAGATCTGATTTTGATTGTGTTGTTTGTTGTATTTAAATCTTTTTTTGAGCTGTTTTCAGTGAGATTTGTGAGGTTTTGTAGATTTTTCTAAGCTTAATTTGCTGTGTTCTAAGCTAGATCGAGTCGATCTGTTTGTTTAAGTTTGTTTAATTATCGTTTTGATTATATATGAGTTGGTTTGCTTGATTATTATTCGTATTTGTTTGCTAGATTTGTAGAATTTAGTGAGTAAGATACGATCTGTTTTTTTGTTCTTCGATTATATTAAATAGAGTATTATTCTAGATCTGGTATTTTTGAAGGATTTTTTTGGGCTTAGCCTGACTATATTTGTAAAAGAGAGAAGGTTATTAGTTTCTAGACTATAAATGGTAATAACATAGATTATGTTGTGTTGACGAAATAGATTTCTGGTTTATATATGAATTCTAACTTTTGTACAATTGCAAGTTAAATATGATGGATTCTGTGTAAAGTTTCTATAATTGATCTAACTTTTGTAATTTTTTTCCCTTTCCTCCTTACAGATGAGCTCATTAAGAACGCCACTTACATCGGCACACCAGGAAAGGGGATTTTAGCAGCAGACGAATCAACAGGCACAATCGGAAAGCGTCTCTCGAGCATCAATGTCGAGAACACCGAAGAGAACCGCCGCGACTTGCGTGAACTCCTTTTCTGCACTCCTGGAGCCAGCCAGTACCAGAGCGGTACGATTCTCTTTGAGGAGACTTTGTACCAGAAGACCAAAGATGGCAAGCCCTTTGTTGATGTCCTCAACGAGGGTGGTGTCCTTCCTGGTATTAAGGTCGACAAGGGTACTGTTGAGATTGTTGGTACCGATGGGGAGACCACAACTCAGGTACTATACTTTTCTTAAACCTTCATATTTGAATATATCTGAATAATTTTTAACGATTCTTTATTTATCTGAACAGGGACATGACGACCTTGGAAAACGCTGTGCGAAATACTACGAAGCAGGTGCTAGGTTCGCCAAGTGGCGTGCTGTCCTCAAAATCGGCCCGAACGAGCCGTCCCAGCTCTCAATTGACCTAAATGCACAGGGTCTAGCTCGTTACGCAATAATCTGCCAGGAAAATGGGCTCGTGCCCATTGTCGAGCCCGAAATTCTCGTTGACGGGTCCCACGACATCGACAGAAGCGCTTACGTCACCGAAAAGGTTCTCGCTGCCTGCTACAAAGCATTAAACGAGCACCACGTCCTTCTAGAAGGTACCCTCCTCAAGCCAAACATGGTCACCCCAGGATCGGATGCACCCAAGGTGACTCCTGAGGTCATTGCCGAGTACACCGTACGTACTCTTCAAAGGACCGTTCCACCTGCCGTACCGGCGATCATGTTCCTCTCTGGAGGTCAGTCCGAAGAGGAGGCCACTCTGAACTTGAACGCGATGAACAAACTGGAGACGAAGAAGCCATGGAGTCTCTCGTTCTCATTTGGACGTGCGCTTCAACAGAGCACATTGAAGGCATGGGCTGGGAAGAAGGAGAACGTGGAGAAGGCGAGGGCTGCGTTCCTCAAGAGATGCAAGGCAAATTCGGAGGCGACACTTGGCACGTACAAGGGAGACGCTTCGGGTGGAGAGGGAGTCTCTGAGAGTCTCCACGTGAAGGATTACAAGTACTGAGAATGGCGAGTCGTTAGTTTGTTTGTACCTTTTTGGTTCGTACTAGTGAGGAGAGTTGTTCGTGATGTTTAAATGTCGTGTCGTGGTTAATAAGTTGGAACAGGACAACGTGTTATCGTTGCGGATTTGTGTTTTGATCTATTATTGGTTTTATTTTACTTTTTGCTGTTGTTTTTGGCTAATTTTATTCTGGTTTCTTGATTTTCAATAAGATTGTGTTTCGCTAGGTCTGTGTATGTCAAAACTGGGGTATTTTAGTAAAAAAAGTAGTAGTGTACAAGTGTGAAAAAAGTTATCACCACTCTTTTTAGAGGATAAGATGGGTATAACTCAGTATATCTCCCTTCTGTTGAAAAAAAGGAATTTGATGTTTGGGAGATAAAAGTGGGAATAAAATGTGTTGTTCTTATTCTTATTCCTCGTATATCTATATGAGGCCATTTACTGTATCCCAAAACCCATCACCACATCCTTGATATCCTATCCATCTCCAAAAAATTACCCACTCGATTAACAAGCTTTCAATTAACTGTTAATTGAATTAATGAATTATTAGGTACTAATATGAGGTGTTAATTTACTCACAATTAACTGTTAATTGTAAGCATTAATTAATTTGGAGAGAGTGAGGTGCAAATTGGAGTTGGGGATTAACACCCAACCCAAAAAAAACAAATGGTATTGGAATCGTGGGTGTTGTGATGGGTTTGGAGGTCATGGTATAATTTCCCTATCTATATCTACCCTTCTGTTGAAAAAAAGAAAAAAGATCTTAACGGCGTGATCTAAACAGAGGCGGGTCATTTGGGAAAAAAAAGATCTTAATGACGTGATTCCTTCCTAACTAAATATGGTTCTTATACATCAAAACTTGTGTTATAATAAAGGTTTCCTAAGAGCTTGCATACAAATTTTAAGGGAGTGTTTGGATTGCGGTAACGTGAGATTATCAGGATTGCGATAATTCGTTGTGAAAAAATAGTTTTTGCATGGTGACTTTCATCCCTACCAAATTTAAGCCATGCTATGATAATAAAGTGTAAACTGTGAAGATCAGATCGGAATACGATTTTATCAGATTTCTAATTCTAATTCTAATAGAGTAGGATTATCAGGTGTATACTACTACGATCGGACTATATTAATAGAAAAAATATACTTATCGCTCTTATTAGTGATTTCAATGGGTCGGGTAAAAACTCGAACTCGCGGGTATCCGATCCGAACGGGACGGGTAATACCCGCGGATTGTGTATTACCCGAAAAAAAAAATACCAGCTCGGGATTCGAGTTGGGTACGGGGATAAAAATTTTCCTGCGGGTATACCTGTTATCCGAAACTGGAACCGAACCCGAAAATACCCAATAATATGAATATTTTAGATGTTTTATTGATTAATTATTTGTAATATTTGAATTTTAAATGTATTTGTACATGTTAGTTGTTTTATGTATTTAAAATTGTTGGTGATTTTTATGGATTTGTATAATAATTTTATGACTTTTTATTTTTTTTGATTTTTTATTGGTGATTTTCGGTAACGGGTTCGGGTTCGGGTATGATTTTTACCCGTTGGTATTTTGGTTCGGGTTAGGATAATATCCGAAATTTCGGGTTCAAGTATGGGGAAGGCTTGTCGAACCCGCCCCATCCCGTTGACATCCCTACCTCTAATATCCGCTCAATAAATTGATGTATCGACAATATATAATAAATGTATTAAATGTTAAATTATTTTAAATAATAAATCATAATAGATCACATTAATTATGTAGCAAATCGTATTAATTATGTGACAAACCGTATAGATGATAAACTACATTGAAGGTGATAAACCAAATTAAAAAATGATTTGATTTATTTAATATTTTTAGTATATTTGATTTTATACATCACAATTCATATTTATTAGAAATTATTATTATTATTTTATTTTCAATCTTTTTTAAAAACAAAGTTTTTTCATTTTTATTTTGCTGTTTTTTGCGAAATTATTATTTTTATTTTGATCAAAATAAATAATTTTTGGATTTGGATGTTCCCAAAAGTAAAGGGTAAATACGTAATTTTAAGTTTTATAAAATGTAAATATGTAAATCCCCTATATATTTATGGCAGAATTTGATGTGCATCCTTGCAAAACATCATAATTTCATGTATACCCCTTAAAAACGTGAAATTGCATAAATAGCCCTAGAAAACCTTCAAATATCATGAATATCATTAAATTAAACTTTTAGTAAATAGTTTGTTAATTTTTCGTTCAAAATATTTTTTTGTTTTACTTTTATATCAATATAATACTTACTTAACTTTGAGAATCGTATTGATTTCAGCAATGATTTTTTAAAAAAAATTATGAGATAGAAATGGCAATATTTACTTTGTTGTGGTTTTCAATATTTATTTTAGAGCAAAAAATATTTATTATCATAAAAAATAATTTTAAAAATTAGATAATTGACATATTACCAACGAGAAAGACGTTGGTGATTTTAAAATGATATAATATGGGTATATGTTATATTTTAAGAATTTTACAACGATAACTATGATATTTGAAGGGTTTCGAAGAGGTATCTATGATATTGGTAGGAATTTGCAGAGGTATTCGTGAAATTTCACATTATTGAGGAGTATATATGAAATTATGATATATTACATGCAATAACAAAATTCAAATAATCTTAATAGTTTTTTTGGTTTTACTTTCAGCATTGAACCCCTTATTATCTTTTGGGGGGTTATTTTGCAAATTTTCCATGAAAAATAAATAATTTCTTGATTTGGATGTTCACAAAAGTAATCTTAGGGGCTGTTTGGCAGGTGGAATTAGTGGTTGGAATTGGATATTAAGATTCATCAAAATCTAATTCTTTGTTTGGTACAAGGAATTAGGGAGAGAATTAGAAAGTGGAGAATCTTGATATTCCATCTTTTGTTCACTATTTCGATTCCAACAAAAGCTAGAATTCCAAGATGGAGAATCTTGTTAATCCAAATAATAGTAATAATAATAATGATGATGATAAAAAAAATGATAATACAAAAATAATAATGTAATAATATAATAATTATTATTATATTATATAGTAATTATATCGTACTAATAAAACAATTATATTATAAATATTATATTGATATAACTAATATATATTATTATAAAGAATATTATTTTATGAATAAACTACAATATTACAATCATGTAACAATGCAATTAATAATATTATATTAATTATAATGTATTATATGTATAATATTATTTTATTATAATAATATAATCATTATAAATTAATAAAATAATATTTTAATATTATTATTTTATAATCATATCCATATAATTAATTATATTATAATAATAAAATAATTATTATATCCACATAATTAATATAATATTATATGTAAAGTAAATTTAATATTTTAATATTATTATTATTTAATTGCTAATTTTATAGTAATTATAGTAAAATAATAAGATAATTTTTTAATTATAATATATATTATCATAATATATTGTATAGATATAATATAATATTATTTTATATTGTAATAATGTAATATTACAATAATATTATTTTTTATCAGTTTTAATGAAATATTATTTTTAGATTTTCAATAACAAATATATAATAATTATATTATAATAATAGTATATTGTATTATATATCATTATAATAACATTATAATTGGATAATATATATTATTACAATAATTATGTAATGATAAATTCAATATTATTTGATTATTTAAGAAAGATACTTAATATTTTTTATCAATTTTAATTAAACATTATTTTTACATTGTAATTTTAATATATTATATTATTATTATTAATATAAATGTATTATTTATATTAATAATATTAATATATTAACAATATTAGTAATATTAGTATGTTAATATTATAATAGTATATTATATGAATATGCTAATATAATAGCACTAATATAAAAATATTAATATATTAGTATTATTTACAATATTTTAATATTAATATTAATATTTGTATTATGAATATATATTGTCATATAATATAATATAATTATAATTAAATTTATATTATATTATTATTATTATTATTATTATTATTATTATTATTATTATTATTATTATTATTATTATTATTAGTGCAATAATATAACTACAATTAATAATATTATGATGATTTTATATTATATGATAATACTATTATATTGTATTAATTTTAATCAAACATTTGTTCTATATTTTCAATAATGAAATTCCAGAATTTTTCTAACCATCCAAACGAAGAATTATATTTTCCAACATCTTATAATTCGGACATCCAAACAAACTGTGGAATTACTAATTCCAGAACTTTTTTCTCCTCCACCTTATAATCCAATTCCACTCTACTAATTCCGCTTGCCAAACGGCCCCTTAGTAGAATTTTGGATCTCCCTTGTTAATAATCTTCGATTTGAATACACAACCGCCTCCATTGTCATAAATCTCTACTCCGAACCCTCCTTCCGGATAAGCGCCAAGCAGCGTAGCCAGAGAGAGAGAGAGAGAGAAAGAGAGAGAGACGAATATCAAGAGAGTTCAACTAATGTGAGTTTCCGATCTTTTCATTTTCAATTTCAATTTCATTGACTTTTTAATATTTTTGTTTTTATCTTTACGCTAAAATCCTATTTTTGTAGCTTAAATTTTTGTTCCTTTACATAACCTAAATTAATCTTTGATATTTATCCAATTTTGTGGTTTCCTTTTTTTTCCCGTTAATTTTGTAAAACAGGAGGGGTTCAGTGAATAGACCTCCAACTCCAGATGGAGATGAAGAGCCTCAGAAAGAGCCTTCTCTTAGCGAAATTGTTAATATTAAGGTTCTATTTATCCTAATTCAGTGCTAATTAACCATTAATAGCGCAATAAAACTATAAATTTAGTATGCAATGAAGCTACTGTTAGGCCTCAATCAATAACCAATTCTACATACATGCCTCAGTTTGATCCTAATCAACATTAACTATCCTGTTAATTCATCAATCAAACCTCAATTTGTTAGAAAATTGATTTATTTGCCTTAATTGGGGCTTAATTGTTAAAAATATTGGATTTTTTTTTCGTAAAGTTGATAGAGAGTGGGGAAAAGGAGAAATTGATGGAGCTACTAAGAGAGAGACTCATTGAATGTGGCTGGAGAGACGACATGAAATCTCTATGCAGGTTTTCTTCACTGCCCCCTCAATTTCCACTAAATTATACCTTTTTTTTCAATTTGGTCCCTCATTTAACCCTCTATTGTTGTTAAAATCCAAATGAATATAATTAGGGATTATGCTAAGAACAAGGGGAGAAATAATATAACCGTAGACGATCTCATTCACCTTATTACCCCTCAAGGCCGAGGTAATATCTTTTTCTTAATATATACCTATTTATTTTTCATTATATTATTTTAATATATGAAATTAAAAATTTAATCCAGCGTCAGTGCCGGATTCGGTTAAAGCGGAGCTGTTACAACGTATTCGATCTTTTCTCATGTCAACTACACTTTGGTAAATTCGCAAAACTAGAGGGTTACTTTGTTATTTGTACAAATTAGGCTTTATTGTTATTGTGCTTGTTCTATTGTACCTCCTAGTTGAATTGATATTGCGATGAAGATGATTTGATTAGTGCATGTACTATTGTTTGTAAGGGATGAAGATCATTTTGTTCTTGTGAAAATTATAATGGTTGAATTAATTGGTGGTTGTGAAAATTCATGAACTATGGTTCTAGATTTTTGCATTATTTGTAACATGGATATTTACATCTTATAAAGATTTTTTTTTGACAAGTAGCCTTTTGCAAAGCCAATTTGCAAGAAGAGCTATAGTTTTGTCTAAATTGCAAAACAAGCATTTTTGTCAAGAAGTCTGATGAAAGATAATGTTGTTTTGCCAGATTGTCTAGCGAAAGAGGTTAAAGATGGATTTGGGATGCTAAGAGTGGTTAATTGTCACGTGAATATATTAATTACAAATGTGAACATATTAATACAACTCAAATAGAAAAAACTGAATATTTTTTTTTGCAAAAGCATGAGAATGATTTCATGTGACAATGTCACAAAAAAACAAACGAATCAATTCTTTTATGAAAAGTGAATAGATCCTAGGGTTTAGTAAATAGGGTACTAGGGTTCGGTATTTATAATATCTTCTTCTTCTTCTTCCAGCAAAATTGGAAAATGAATCCATTGAACCCTCCACCTTATGGCCACACTCCACTCCATCATGCCATGGAATTAATTTTTTTAATATCGACGACGTGACAAATCGATATTTCTTTCGTAATTCCTTAACACCAAACATATATCATTCTCAGTACAAGGATCGTCCCGTAAGCCAGTGTGTCCATTTTACTGCACCAGAACCACCAAATCCACATGTCAATTTTATCATTGTAGAATTGAAACAATGTATCAATCATTGGAATCTAAATGACTTTGTAGCAGTGATTCATCCGTACTATGAAATTTTAGTGCAAGTATTCTATGCCAACGGTCAAATGAATGCTCATGAAAATTATACCTCCCACCTCTTTGGACACGAAATCGTCGCGTCCCAAAATTTACTAGAGGATTTGTTCCCGGTAGTAGATTTAGGAGAAGAAAAATATGTGGGTGTGGGTGAAATGTTTTCTCTGATTTTCGTTCAAGAAAGGTCCAAAATATTCAAGCATGTAACAAAACATTACACGGTGGAACCATTTTTTTTACCCGAGCATTTAGCATATGTTCGACATAATTCACCTCATTATCGTTCCATAGAGACATTACAAAATGAACATTCTAAATGCTCATATACTAAGCCACATTTGATATTTAGATTAACACAATCTTCAATGAAAAAATATAGTGTATTTGGAAGGAAAAACTAGGCCACAACTAGGGATGTAAATGGTGCGGGTAATGCCCGACCCGACCCGAACCGGATCCGTCTAAATATCCGGATTCGAATAAAATTACCCGGATCCGGATACTACCCGGATCCGTTTTTTCGGATCCGGAACAAAAAATACGGTCGGATCCGGATCCGGATAATTACCCGGATCCGAATAGCAATGCAAAACGGGTACCCGTTTTTCCAAATTCATTACCATTTTTATTACAAACAAGAATTGTTTGTGTATGATAGAAGCCCCTACATATAAAACTTGAAATATAAGTAATGTATTTAATTACCTATCAATAATTAACATATTGTTAATTACAAATATAACATGGTCTCTGCAAGCCATGGTCTTGTCAAAATAAAGAATTTAAGCCACGACCTATTGTTATTTGTAAAATATCATATAAGAATTTCCTTTAATATAAGAATTAAATTAAAATTTAAGAAATATATTTTGAATTGATTAATTAAAATATAATATTGTATACATTATAAATTATTAGTATCCGTATTCGCGCGACATAAATTATTAGTCAAACTCACGTTTTCATCATTTCGACCAAATTACTCTATTATATTCGACAAATATTTGAATTTAGTAAAGTATAATTATATTATTTATTACTTAAGTATTATCATAATTGTATCATAAATATTTTGGTTAGAAAAAAATAATTAATTACATATACAATATATGTCTGAACTATCCGAATATTATCCGGATCCGTATCCGTATCCGACGATATCCGAACCGTATCCGTATCCGTTTAATATCCGAACTGTATCCGGATCCGACACTATCCGGATCCGGATCCGGATCCGACAAAAAATACGGATCCGGATCTGGTATGACCACTATTCGAACCGGATCCGAACCGTTTACACCCCTAGCCACAACAATGGGCAACAACAATATAGTGTATTTGGAAGGAAAAAAATAACACAATCTTCAATGAAAAAAACCAAAATGCCAGTCTTATTATCTCAGCAAATCATGGATATGAGTACATTTTGGAAATTAGGACGTGTTTAATATATCAATTGGCAACAACAAGAAATCCAAGATTCTAATATTCACAATTTAATAATAAATAAAAAACTACATGAGCACGTTTCATGCTGTAGGTTTTAAAAATAAAACAATTTTAATAAAAATCTAAACCATTCCTACCCTCTAATTTACTAGTGTATCCAAACAAACCCTAATTGATTCAGGGCGTTTACAAAGGAAGATATTCTTTCTAGCTGTTTAAGAAAATGTATTCATCTATTCTAATTTTTAATTCAAAATTGCACAAAATACATATTTGATGTTCTAAAGTATTCATTAAAAATACTAGGATCCAAATTAAAACACATCAAAAAAACATATTCGAGCCATATAATATATATATGGATGTAAGCATTCATTGCCCAAATTGTTTTCGCCATACATATAAAACACAAACATAGAATCACGATAAATTAGTTTCACACAAGTTTGTGATACGAAGTTAGTTATTTAGAAGTTACATTGAAATACTTAAACCAACATGGACGATCTTGAAATGATAAAATAAAACGGACAAACAAATTGTTCAATCAATATTTAGATTATCATCTTCAGAAGTAATTTCTTCAACACGTCAAATTCAGATCGTAGACTTTACTGATCATAAGGAGTCCAGTAGGAATCTGCAAAAATTGAATGATTTAATTACTAAATTTGAAGTTAATCCTTGAAAGTGGAAACACATAGAATCTGCAAAAATAAATTTGGTAAAAGAACTATAAGGTCACCACTTACTCATAACTTGTGGGTCTTGTGGATAGAATGATGGTAAGTCTTCGAACAACCTCGGGAGATCTTCAATACCGAAGCAATCACGGTACCGATAATTAGCCTCACTCTTCTCAAGTCCTAATTTTTGCAGTTCGAGAGCAATAGGAGTGAGTTGGTATTGTTGGTCGTATCTTGTTTCTCCTGTTATAATCTCTATTTCTTCGTTTTCGACTTCCCCATTACTTTTTTCGCTCTCACCGCAACTAGTACTCGGAGACTCGACATGCTGATCACTGTCCCAACCGCTTCTCTTACTCTGATCAGTTTTGTCCATGCTATCAAGATCAATACCCAACCGCATTATTTCATTCGCCAGGTTTCTCATGTTTATGATCTTATTGTTTGCACTGGGAATTTTCTGGTTCTCGACTTCACCATTACCTTTTTTGCTTTCACCGCCACTACGACTCGGAGGCATGACATGCTCGTCACTGTTCCAACCCCTTTTCTGATTCTGATCGGTTATAGTTATGTCCTCGCTGTAATCAATATGAATGCCTAACTCCATTATTTCATTCGCGAAATTTCTCATGATTTTGTTGTTTCCCCCGGTAATTAATCCGATCTCTTGGATTTGATTTGAAAGTGTGCTCGAATCCTCAACCATGGTTGCACCCCGCAACCCAGTCTCTAGATCTTCTTTTACATATTTCCGTGACCACCATCGTCCCACAATGTAAGATATTAGCCACACTAGCGCAATCATGGTGACTACGATGTAGAGAGGAACGAAAGACCCATCATCAGAGTTTGGTGTTGCCATGGTTGTTATGGATAAAGAGAATTCTAGAGAGAGAGAGAGAGAGAGAGAGAGAGGGAGAGAGAGAGAGAGAGAGGGAGGGAGGGAGGGAGGGAGGGAGGGAGAGAGATCAGGAGTTTCTGATGAAAAATGAATGGCTAGTGTAAGTTTAAATGATTAATGAAAAGGCGCAAGAACAAATGAATTAAAGGGTGCGAAGATTATACTAATCAATACTTACTTAGCACTCTTCATTCACATTAAGGATTGAAGTCGCATCCGAATTGCTAATACTAAAAATTAAATCCAATAACTCAAAAACAGTTCACCGGATCATACTCTTGTTGGATCCATATTCGAACCCAATAAGCCTTTGGGTCCACTTCAAAATATTGGTTAGAAATCCCGATATGATATCAATATTTTACAAAATAACTACTGTCATTAAATACAACAGAGTGCTCCCTAATTTATAATGACTAGGAAAATATCCCGCGCTTCGCTGCGGGTTTTTTGATTTAGTTATTCATGCAAATTCTTTTTAATTTCCTTTTCTTTATGATTTGTTATTTTTTTAATAATCAACATAAAACAGAATAGAGATGTAGTTTCTCTTGTAAAAGAGAAGTTTCTCTTTATTATTTGTTTGTTATCAGAAAAGATAATAATCAAAATAATTGACATGACTGTTATTAATTATCAACAAAGCAAAATTATACTAAAATACAATATACCAAATTACGAGTGTCAATTCCCCACCTTTTTCTTGTTCATGTGGGCGCAAATTGCACATTCTTACTATCAACTATCAACCTAATATCTAATATACCCCTCTAAAACTCAAAATATATCAAATATACCCTTCTGAAACCAAAAAATAAAAATAGGAAATTTTGGTACCTCGCCTTTAGCATTTGTTAATTCCTCATTTCTTGATTGCACCAGTTGGTTCTGCACTAATATTTCAGCCTCTAATTGACCTAAAAAAACAAAAAACAATATACTTCAATTAATCTTATGCTTAATCCAAAGTATAATTTTAAAAAGTCTTAAAATTCAACATGCAAATCCAACAAAAGTCTGACCGATACGCTACTTGAAATATCATTACAAAATAAGCAATTTGACCAGCCCTAATATAATTACCCTGATTTTGCCTTTCTCTTGGAACCTCATCAGATCATCCTAAAAAACCCAAAAATAAAATACTTTTATTAATTATTTTCATTGATTATGATATAAAAATAATAACCGAAAGAAAAGAAAAAAAAATGGGCGTCGGAAATTTTTTTGAGATGCTGAAGCTCATTATCAAGATCATTAATAGCGAGATTATAAGCCTGAGTTGGCCAGTAGTATGGATCAACAAATTACATCACAAAAATAAATTAGGTTAAAATTATCAAATATTTCCATCAATTTGATACCATTATTCAGGGTCCCTGTGAAATTATATCCAGCAAAAAGCATATTTGGGTCCCTGTGAAGCTGCCTGAATTTTGTTTCGAAATAAAATTAATTAATTAATTTAGGAAAAGAAGAATAAAAATATAAAATCCTGCAAAATGGAGGGGGTGAAGTGAAAAGTAGGATGAACGAAACTCTTGGAGAACTCAAAACAAACATTAAAAATGGCAATCATGAGTGATGAATCCAACGGGACAAAGAGAAAGCCCATTCTTGAATCGACAATACCCCCTCTGACGCCTCGCCCGATTTTCTTCCACTTGCGGTCTCTAGTAGTAGTAGCACGCCAAAGTTGTACACGTCGCAATTCTGAGTGACTTTTTCTTGAGTGGTGTATTCTAGTGTGAGATAAGCCGGTGCACTTTTGATATATCGGGTAATCACATGCTCTCGGTCCATGAGACAAACTAAACACCAACAGATTTTAATACCTCAGCCCAAGCTGTCCGAGCCCGCCATACAAGGGCCCATGTTACAAATGGGTCAATTTTCTCCTAGCAAAAACAAAATAGATCAAGGCTCAAACTCTTCTGGGCCGACACAGGTGATATTGGGCCGAGATAATTCAACCCGAGCCGACCCAAACTCACTTCAAACGATGGTGATAGAACCCACTCGGAGCCGCGACACAGAGAAGAAAATGTGCGAGCGAGGAATAGGCGACAATCCAACAGCGATCGAAAAGGAGGTTTTCCACAATATCAAATCGGTACAGCATAATGAAGATGACAAGGCTGAAAAGGAGCCGGAGGTCAGCAACTACGAGCAGCTTAAGATGGTAACAATCGAGGGAGATCAGGCAACAAGGGCTCACCAAGAAGATGCCGTAAAGGAGTTGGAAGTCAGCAAAACCAGGATAATTTTATCGAATGCTGAACTGGATCTCATGGACACGGCGCAACTACGTGCAGCTTATGAAGGTAAACAAGAATCACTATCTATTAATTCTAAATTACCGAATAAGGGGACCTTTTTCTTGAGAGAACACACAATCAAAAATGCTGTGTTCAATAACAAAAATCCACCGAGATCCAAAAAAAGATCAAAAGCAGCAGACGGTACTTTAATTACTTTACCAACAAAAAAATCGAGAGGGAAAGGGTTAGCAAAATCGGTCAAAAAAGCAATAAATAGATTAAACATCATTGATTCATTGAATAATGAGATACTAGATCCGAATGGGCTAACCGAAGAAACTATTACCCAAATTGAGCTCTTGTGCCACATAACAAACACCTCTGACCCAATTACACAGTTAGAAGAACAAGAAAACGAAATGCTATTCCAAACAACCAACCACTCACTGCAAAAACGAAATTTAATAGCAAATATTAATAACTCAACTTCACTTACAAGTAATGCCCCATCCTTGACTGACAATATTTTAAATATAGCGGCGTATGGTCCTTTGCTGGAGCAAGCCGAGGCAAGTAAGGAGGAAAAGGGGGCACGAAAAGCTGAGGAAAGGAAAAACAACAGTGACTAAGTGACTTTTTAAATTATGTAATGATGAATCCTCATGACTAGTTTTTGAGTAAGTTTAGAGAGTCATGAGGAAAGAAAGACTATTTTTTTAGTTTGTTGTAAAACTCATTATGTCAGTAAAAAAACTATCAATTATGTGTTGGAATGTTAGGGGTCTTGGATCCAAGGAGAAATGTAAATTAATTAAAGACCAAGTTCGTAACTCTTTGGGCGATGTGATATGCCTCCAAGAGACGAAGTGGTGTAACCCAACAAAATTCAATATACGGCTAGTATGTTCGGCTAAATTTAAACACGCCCAATTTTTACAAGCCAATGGCACTTTTGATATATCGGGTAATTATTGTGCTGATGTCAGGAATCAGCCTCAAGAATCCAAAATCAGTGACTGGGGCCTCGAAATCCGTGTCAAGTAGTATGTTGTTTGACTTTATGTCTGTGTCGACCATGCGTGGTGTTGTATATTGTATTGCGATGAAGATAACTACATTAAGAAGTAAAAAAAAAAACGTTAATTCATCTGTGAAAAATAATAGAAAGAAAGAAATAGGGGATACTTACGCGATGCGATGCCTTGAGTAGATCATCCAATTGCATTTGACATCCTTTTGCGCCAGTCGAAGATCAACAGTCTCTCCTGTCCTTCCGCACACTATTCGAGGAAGCTGAGAAGATTCTTGTGTCTTACTCCACCCACAACCTCCACGAGTAATGACAGGGACCACACTTTTTTTGTTTATATTTGTTATGATCTAAATATACTATTTTTCAGGCTTGAACAGAGACCTCGTGGATGGTTCAAGCACATCATAATTTTCGGTTTAGTGTTGGGATTGAATCAATTATATTGTTGCTTATTTTCGGTTCAAACACAAACTTGTATTATTGCTTATTTTACTGTGCAAAAAAGTTTGGAAATTTGATTCATGATTTATAGTTTATTGCACATTTTATTGTGACAAGTTAGATTCTGCATTGAATCAATTATATTGTTGAATTTGGAAAATTGTGAGACTCTTTGTGATTTGAATTTGAATTTAAAACTTGGCCCTTATACTTGTGTGTTTGCAAAAGACATCGAGATAATTTTTCGTGAATTTTTGGAGTTAGAAAATAATTTTAGAATTAAAATCTTAATTGTACACCGTATTTCTCAGAGGAACGATACTCTCTACTTATCATTGTGCTAAGTTTAGAAAAATAATTAATTGTTGAAATACTCAAATTAAGACATTAAAACGATGCTTAAAAATTGAGTTTTCAATTTACAAAAAAAATACACAGATTGAATTGCTTGCAGGTTCAAATTTTCTAGGATTTGATTATCTCAAAATAATGTCGATACTACTAATCAATTTGCGTAAGTGACATTTATAGAAGGGGATATTACGATTTTAGATTTTAGATTTTAAAAAGGTAAATATGTAAAAGGTAAAATAGTTGACCATTAATTTTAACGAAGAAATTGGATGATTTTTAATTTTTGGAAAAATATGATATTTTAGATTTGTGAAAGTTTAAATATGATATTTTAATTTTAAAAAAGATAAATATGTAATTTTAAGTTTAAAAATGGGTAAATATGTAAATCCACGAAAATAAGAAGGGGAAAAGAATGAAAAGAAAATTCACACAGAGAATAATACGCATTGTGAAGTTAAGAATTTGTTTTTTATTTTATTTACACTGATGTGAAAAACAAGAAAACATAGAAAAATTGAGAAATATTACGATTGACACAAAAAATATTAAAATATCAATGGTAACTATCATTTCCTAAGTTCTCAAATACATGCCTAAGTTGCAAAAAAAAAAATAAAAAAAAATACGTGCCTAAGCTACTATTTTCTCGCTTAAGACATGTATATGTACATACTCTAAAGGAGTGCGACTATTCTACTCGCTTAAGATTAAGACATATATTTGTGAGGTTTGTACCCTTGGATTGGCATCCAGATGAGCTCTTTAACACCGCCGTTTGTTTTTTGTTTTTTGTTTTATTCCGTGAGAAACTTCTCCGTTTCATTCCTTCCTTCCTTCCTTCTCTCCGTAAATACAACTTGGAGAATCTCTCATTCGTGCCTTCTTCTTCGACCTTCTTCCAGATCTTCTCTCTCATTTACATTGAGCAATTGAGCAATCTTCTCCAAGTAGCTCCCTCCTCCTCTCGCGACCCACTATCTACTATCCTTCTCCAAGTAGCTCCCTCTCCTGCTGGCAGCCCAGCATGTCCGCTCTAAAATGTGCACGAAATTGGAGACTAATTTTGGCATAGAAGCTTCTGAAGTTTTAAATTGGGTCTGATACTATAGAAGTACGAAATTGAAGCATGTTGGATCGAACTCCTCACACATCAAGATTGCCGCGTTGAAATCTGACCAAGAAGAAAACGATGTATCCCAGCTCTTACTCACCAAATATGCGATGATGTTATTGGAAAGGTTTATATCCTCCAACTTGCCATTTGTATGGACTTAAAGATAGCGCACTCTAATTGTTCGATAAAATGTTTAAGTGAACTATCAACTATGTTTAATACCAATTCAAATTAGTTTTCAAAATTAATAATCGAATAAATTTTAGTTAATTCATATTTATTTGTACTTTTTTCCTCTTATATGTCAACATTCATTTTGGATCTTATAGGAGATAGCAGGAGAGGAAATCTTGGAGGCGAACTAGTAAAGCATGAAGATGAATTTGGGGAGAAAGGAATGTATTTTCGTTCTTAAATGTAGTTAATATAAAGGCTGCAAATGATTTTTTTTTTTTTGCCTTGGTTATTCAATCGACATCATATTTGATTTTGTCAAATGTTTTTTTTTTTTACAAAAAAGTTAACAGAAGTGAAAGTGCGAGCTTTTCAGTTGTCATGTTATCTTGATATATTTTGTATGATAATTTGGAAAGTTCAACTTTTATATGATCTTTAATTTGCGATGATATATATGTGTTGCTCATTGTTAGAAGGGTGTTAAGTCCCGCGGAAAGCGTGAGGATTGACCCTAAAATTGTTCCTTTTATATACGCCTCGAAAATACATGTTTTTAAATTGCAAATGGTGATTATAAGTTCACTAATTTCATTTGTATGAGTATTTGAATACATGATCTTAAAGTTACAATCAAGTTTTCCTAAATAAAATTACAACCAATTCGTCGAAAATTAACAAATTATAAAAAGAACACAAGTAAAAAATAAAATTTAAATTCGATAAAATATATAATAAAAATAACAAAGATCAGGTGTTAATATAATTTGTGCATAACTCAACAAAATTGAATGTACTTTCAACAATAAATACAAACATAATGATCGTATAAATTCTTCAAGGGACCATATTCAGAATATAACCAATTACAACCATAAACCATGGTACACTCAGAACCAATCAGAAATTAACAAAATTACAACCCCTAAACCCTAAAGTCACTAAATCATTTGGATTCACAATCTCCAGTAATCTTCAGCCCTCTTGTTTAATTTAATTTGAAAGACTATTTTGTGCATCAATGAAATGGGTCGAACAAGTATATCAATTTCTTAGAAAAAGTTTTTTTTGCGTAATTTGCCATGAAATAACATGATATATTTTGATATAAATTTGATAATTTGCATAATTTCTGTCAAACCGAGTATGAATTTCAGCAATAAGTTGGATAATTAAAACAAGTCAACCTTAGATGTGCAATTTTTTTGAAATTAACCAGCAAAATAGATGATATAACCTGCAAAATCGAGGAAATAACTTGCAAGATTTAGAAATAATGTAAATAACATGCAAATTAAGAATGCAAGTCGAGGAAATAACAGCATACATAATTTGATCAATCAACTGCAAATTAAGAAAAATGGTAAATAACCTGCAGAATCGTGGCTGGATTTCAGTATAAAACCTGAATACATAGGGAAAGAAGAATTGTCCTTTTAATAGTAAGTGCAAGAAGAGGAAATATCATTCAGACTTAGGAGAGGAAGTATGCTAAGATACGCATGCGACCCAAGGAAATACATTTTTTTGGGTGTATACATTATATTTCATACATTTTGTAGGGGTATACGTGATATTTTGAATAAATCGTGGCTGGATTTCAGTATTCATGACAGTTTCTGTTTAGGGGTATACGTGATATTTTGAGAATTTACGTAAACATGAAATTACCCCCTTGCCTGCAAAATTGAATATTTTTATAACAAACATTAATTTCTATAACAAACATTTTGTGGGTCCCTTGCTTTTGAACTTTTTTTTTTCTTTCCAAAAAATATGCACAAAAAGCTCCTGCATAAACAATTTTGCACAAACAATTTTTTTAACAACAATTTAAAAATTATTAAATAAATCATCTAGATTTCTTCACCATCATTTTGAATACTCGAAGTAAATCATCTAGATTTCTGATTTTTGTATCTAGCCCCAAAATTTTCGGAATTTTCATTATACAGCCATAAATTTGATTCAATTGTATCAAGCATTTCCTCGTTAGAAACAAAAAAATCCGGACGGGTCCGGCAGTCCGGGCCCGCCCCCCGGCCCGGACCCGCGTGGGCCCGACCCCCCGGACCGGACCCGTGGGCCGGACCCCCCGGGCCGGACCCCGTGGGCCGGACCCGTGGGCCGGACCCCCCGGCCGGACCCGCGTGGGCCGACCCCCCGGGCCGGACCCGCGTGGGCCGACCCCCCGGGCCGGACCCGCATTGGCCCGACCCCCCGGGCCGGACCCGCATTGGCCCGACCCCCCAGGGCCGGACCCGCGCGGGCCCGACCCCCCCGGGCCGGACCCCGCGCGGGCCCGACCCCCCCGGGCCGGACCCCGCGCGGGCCCGACCCCCCCGGGCCGGACCCCGAGCGGGCCCGACCCCCCCGTGCCGGACCCGCGCGGGCCCGACCCCCCCGGGCCGGACCCGCGCGGGCCGGACCCGCGCGGGCCGGACCTGCGTGGGCCCGACCCCCCCGGGCCCGACCCCCCCGGGCCGGACCTGCGTGGGCCGGACCCCCCCGGGCCGGACCCGCGTGGGCCCGCCCCCTCCCGGGCCGGACCCGCGTGGGCCCGCCCCCTCCCGGGCCGGACCCGCGTGGGCCCGCCCCCTCCCGGGCCGGACCCGCGTGGGCCCGACCCCCTCCACCAGCTCCGCCAACCTGCACCTGCATGAACACACATAAAATACACGCACACACAGACGCACCATACAGTACATGCATCATACAGACACACACACACACACACACACACCATGCAGTTCATGCATTTTATACATCACACAGAGTCACACTAATACATTTTATACACATCACTGAGTGAGATTGTTCTGCCACATTGACGAGCAACTTCGATTCTTCGAATCAACACGACGCATAAAAGCCGTAACCTCGCTGCTGACCGGAACATTCTCCGAATCTTGGCCTACAAAACCATATTTATTAATTAGATTCTTCATTGCTGTACACCTTAAAAAATAAACCACATATAATGAAAAAATGGTATAAAAAGGCTGTGCTCACTTGAAGAACCAGACATTTCTGATGCTTGTCATAATAATCGTCGAGTCTGCCGGGTTGCAAGAACGTCTAGTTGAATCCATCCTTCTAAAGAAATTAAAAAAAAAAGTAAGTATATTTTATCCTAGTAATGATCAAATCGAAATTTTGCAACAAAAAAGACCCTTTGAAACAAAAATATCCATCAATTCATTCTTCATAATTTTTGCAAGTGGAAACTTTTTGTCTAAATTGGTAAATCTAATACTGATAAAGAAATTGTCTAAAATAGGACAACACAGGGTCCAAAATTTAAGAAGAGAAATTGCTTAAATTGCAGTGCCTAATCTAATGCTTAAAACAAGAAGAAATAGTGTCTAAATAGAAAAAAAGAAAAGGTAGAAACTTGCAAAATAGTCCCTGCAGATATATTTTTATTTTTATCAAAAGCCCGTAGGCATGGTATTTAAGAAGCAGAAAAAGGGCTTAAAAGCCCAGTGTACATGGTTATATTATATTGAAAGAAAAGAATCACCACCAAAAAGGAGTGATTACGATAAAGTTTTTTGCAGGATTTTAGTAATCCAAATAAGTATTTGGGCCTTTCGAAAGTTTTCACAATAAAAATAGCCCTGAGAAGGAAAGAGGAAAGAATATGGTATACCTGATTAGGATTGGAAAATGTTGTACATACACAACTCCCCTCCCCCCAATGCCTTGATGACGTGGATAGCGCTTAACACCTCAAGAATTAGCACACAAATACATGATTTAACATCTTAATTTGCGCTTTTATTATCTTATGTTATGATTAAACACCCAAATAAGGTGTTAAATCATAAATTTGTGTGTTAATTCTTGAGGTGTTAAGCGGTATCCATGTCATCAAGGATGTTGGTGTAGGTTTGGGGGGTTGTACATCACTACTCATTAGGATTAGGCTATCTTCTCTTGATTCTTGTTTCTAAATGCCACAGTCGCCAATTTCATGTTTCCGCATTATTCGGGGAGAATATCATCAGGCTTCTCGCTCTGCCTGAGATGAGAGATTTTGGAATCTAGAAGAACGGAGATGCTTTGAGTAACTCGTCATTACTTGCGCTGAGAAGAGACGAAGCTGAAACTAGAGTATTGTGAATTTGTGCTGAGAAGAGACGAAGCTGAAACTAGAGTATTGTGAATTTGTGCTGAGAAGAGACGAAGCTGAAACTAGAGTATTGTGAATTTGTGCTGAGAAGAGGAGAAGCAGAAATGAGCGAGTAAGGGGAAGGGGATATATATAACGGCTCATTTAGGATCTCCCAACGTTCGATTTTCCAACGTTCGATTTTCCAACGTTCGGATTTCAAATTATGACCGTTGGAGAACAATCTTCTCCAGTTCGTAGATAACTGGATTAAGCAGCACATGATCTATGCAAAAAAGAGGGGCTATTTTGTAAAAGGAGAGGATACAGTCTTGTGTGTTTCTGATTTTGCATGGTCCCTTTCTTATGTTTTTCCAATCCTTTATATCAATTCTAATCAGGAGATAATTAATTACCTTCAGGCAAAAGTTAAATCAATTATTTGTGTTCAATTATTTATTATAATTTATATTATCTATCCTTCAATTTTAATTCTTAGCAAAAGTTAAATCAATTAAACATTTAATCCTCAATCAATCGAGTGCCATTTTTACCCAATTGGAAGCGGAATATTCAATTTAGCTGCAATCTTGTAATTTATTTTGCGTTTGCAAAAGAAACAGATTTCATAAATCATATTTGCACGGAGCTCCATTACAATGCTGCAATGCGACGAGGTAAATTTTTCATTTTCATCCCTCCACTTTAATTTATGGAAATTTCATTTTCACTCCCCGATTGTATACAAACTGTGTCTGTTTTATTTTTCGTTTCAGATAATTATGGTAGTACCATAGTGCTATGGTAATACCGTACCGTAATAATAAGTTGCTAGGAATACCGGCGCAATTTTGAAACGTCTATGGTTATCTAAGCAAGAAATACCCGATTAGGATCGATTCAAAGAAGTTATTATCTTACCGATTCTTCCCTAATTTTGTTTCTAATTTTTGTGAAACCCTAGTTTTATTCTAATTTTCATCATACTCAAAACCCTAATTCGGATTTTGATTAGGTGGGGGCGAAATGATCAGCGGAGGAGTACGCCAAGAATATTCCAAAAGATTGTGCCGGACCCCTTCAAGGTGAGTGTGAACAGAATATTCCAAAAGATTCCTCTAAAATTTTATTTTTAAAATGTTAAATAAATAAGAAATGACTAAAATACCCTTCAGATTTGAAGCAAGGACTCGGCTCGAGCAGTAGGGCTTGGAGCTGATGCAAATTTCGCTCAAAGGTTGAAATTATTTACATTTTTAATCTTTTATAGGACGAACCATTTATACACGAAAGTTTTTTTTCTATCCTAAAAGTGCGAATTTACGATCCTGCCCTTGGAAATTTTAATCATCGTGCAGGACAAACCATTTTTAATCCTTTCAAGATTTTTTTCACAGAATATTTCATTTTCACAAAATATTTCAAAAGATTCCTCCAATTTTTTTGTTTTTAAAATGATAAATAAATATGAAATGACTAAAATGCCCTTCAACTAATATAACAGATTTAATTTCCAAGAAAAAATTTGCTGTTTTTTATTCATTGTATATTGTTGTAGTCTCAAGTGAAAATTTATTGTAAGAAAATCAAAATCAAAATTACAGTAGCGTCAAATTAAGGAAATGATAACTCTTCATACATAATGTGGTCTACAAGTAAATAAAAAGTTGGGTTTAAATTTGAAGAAAATAGAATGTAAACGTGGAGTCTTCTGATTGGAGACAGAGGCAAGAGTCATGGAAATGATGAGAACTATGACTATTAACAGACACCAATTTAACAACAATTTCAATTTCAATCCAGCACACAATACAGATTTTATTTAATTGAATGGTAAATAAAGTGTACATAATAAGTTAACCCCCAAATTCCCAATTGACTTGTTCTTTGCAGGGGAGCCTCAGTTAGGGGTGTCAACGGTTCGGATCCGGTTCGGATAGTGGTCATACCAGATCCATATCCATATTGTCGGATCCGGATACGGTTCGGATAATAAACGGATACGGATACGGTTCGGATATTGTCGGATACGGATACGGATATGATTCTGTTTCGGATATTAAAACGGATATTATGTTATCATAACGTAACTTACTTTTTAACTATAAATATATATAATTTATGACATGAACGATAAATATGATTATATTTAAACATAATTTTACGATTGTGAGTTAAATCATTTACAAATCATTAATTTGTATATGATTTTTCAACTAATATCAAATATAATACATAAAAATAATATATAATATGAGTATCCGGATCCGATTTCGGATACTCGAATCTAGTTTCGAGTATCCGGATCCTAAAAATACCCGGATCCGGAACACGGATCCGGTTCCCGCACCAAAACCGAATATCGAATCCGGTTCCGGATCTTAAAATTAGCAACCAGATACATATTCGGATCCACTCGGATTCGGATATTTTTTTCGAATCCGGATATTTTTTCGGATACGGTTCGGGTCGGTTCGGGCAATATCCACACCATTGACATCCCTAGCCTCAGTTTGACCAGGCTGTTAACACTAACACAATAAGAAATTGTATCAAAGTATATATTGTTGAGCCTCAATCAATACTAACACTAACACAAGAAAATTAAACCAAATCAGCTTTACGAGTCAAACTTTTCAAATTGAAAAAAATTTGAACATTGATACAAAGAATATGATTTAGCCCAAACTTAACTGGAAATACATAACAAAATTGTAATCTTACCCTACATATAAAATAAAATAAATAATAATAAAATGCATCCAATGAAATTCATACATAACTTAGGAAATGGAAACTATATTACATTAGTTGTATTAGGTCCGAGTTGCATACAAATGTGACTTGGGAGAATTGAGCAAATAGGCAAAGGGCGATTAGGCCTAGGTTTCGCCTTTCAATTTCGGCCCGTCGCTCGTCCCAAGAGGGAAGCACCACGTCGCCGGTAAGGTTCTTCTGTCGGCTGGCGCTGTTTTTTGTTTTGTTTTTTTGTTTGGTCGTGAAAGTGATAAGAGAGAAAGGAGGGGGAGAGTTATTTAGCAAAACAACAGTAAAAGGAGACGTGACCAAGTGTGAAAAAGAGACAATGTTTAGATTTAGTACTATCTTAGAATAATGCTTGTCCTTCCTATAGGAAAGTTTGTTTTTCGATTCAAAACAAGATTTTAACGCTTTGAGGAGTTCCAATAACATGTTTTTAGATCATTTGTATCGTATATTTTACTACATAAATTTTCACCAAATTTCACAAACACTAAGAAAATTTGTTTTTCGATTCAAAACAAGATTTTAACGCTTTGAGCAGTTCGAATAATGTGTTTTTAGATCATTTGTATCGTATATTTTACAACATAATTTTTCACCAAATTTCACAAACACCAAGAAAGTTTGTTTTTCGATTCAAAACAAGATTTTAACGATTTGAGGAGTTCAAATAACGTGTTTTTAGATTATTTGTATCGTATCTTTTACTTCATAATTTTTCACCAAATTTCACAAACACTAGGAAATTTTGTTTTTTGATTCAAAACAAGATTTTAACGCTTTGAGGAGTTCAAATAACATGTTTTTAGATCATATGTATCGTATCTTTTACTACATAACTTTTCACCAAATTTCACAAACACTAAGAAAGTTTGTTTTTCGATTCAAAACAAAATTTTAAGGCTTTGAGGAGTTCAAATAACGTGTTTTTAGATCATTTGTATCGTATCTTTTACTACATAAATTTTCACCAAATTTTACAAACACTAAGTCAGTTTGTTTTTCAATTCAAAACAAGATTTTAACGTTATGAGAAGTTCAAATCACGTGTTTTTAGATCATTTGTATCGTATATTTTACTACATAACTTTTCACCAAATTTCACAAACACTAAGAAATTTTGTTTTTCGATTCAAAACAAGATTTTAACGCTTTGAGAAGCTCAAATAACGTGTTTTTAGATCATTTGTATCGTATCTTTTACTACGTAACTTTTCACAAAATTTTACAAACACTAAGAAAGTTTGTTTTTCGATTCAAAACAAACTTTTAACGCTTTGTGGAGTTCAAATAACGTGTTTTTGGATCATTTGTATCGTATCTTTTACTATATTACTTTTCACCAAATTTCACAAACACTAAGAAAGTTTGTTTTTCGATCCAAAACAAGATTTTAACGCTTTGAGGAGTTCAAATAACGTGTTTTTAGATCATTTGTATCGTATCTTTTACTACATAACTTTTCACAAAATTTCACAAACACTAAGAAAGTTTGTTTTTCGATTCAAAACAAGATTTTAACGCTTTGAGGAATTCCAATAACCTGTTTTTAGATCATTTGTATCGTATCTTTTACTACATAACTTTCCACCAAATTTTACAAACACTAAGAAATTTTTTTTTCGATTCAAAACAAACTTTTAACGTTTTGATGAGTTCAAATAACGTGTTTTTATATAATTTGTATCGTATCTTTTACTATATAACATTTCACCAAATTTCACAAACACTAAGAAAGTTTGTTTTTCGATTCAAAACAAGATTTTAACGCTTTGAGGAGTTCAAATAACGTGTTTTTAGATCATTTGTATCGTATCATTTACTACATAACTTTTCACCAAATTTCACAAACACTAAGAAAGTTTGTTTTTCGATTCAAAACAAGATTTTTACGATTTGAGCAGTTCGAATAACCTGTTTTTAGATCATTTGTATCGTATCTTTTACTACATAACTTTTCACCAAATTTCACACACTAAGAAAGTTTGTTTTTCGAGTCAAAACGAGATTTTAACGCTTTGAGGAGTTCCAATAACCTGTTTTTAGATCATTTGTATCGTATCTTTTACTACATAACTTTCCACCAAATTTCACAAACACCAAGAAAGTTTGTTTTTCGATTCAAAACAAACTTTTAACGCTTCGAGGAGTTCAAATAACGTGTTTTTAGATCATTTGTATCGCATCTTTTACTACATAACTTTTCACCAAATTTTACAAACACTAAGAAAATTTGTTTTTCGATTCAAAACAAGATTTTAACGTTTTGAGGAGTTCAAAATAACATGTTTTTAGATCATTTGTATCGTATCTTTTACTACATAACTTTTCACCAAATTTCACAAACACTAAGAAAGTTTGTTTTTCGATTCAAAACACACTTTTAACGCTTTGAGGAGTTCAAATAACGTGTTTTTAGATCATTTGTATCGTATCTTTTACTACATAACTTTTCACCAAATTTCACAAACACTAAGAAAGTTTGTTTTTTGTTTCAAAACAAGATTTTAACGCTTTGAGGAGTTCAAATAATGTGTTTTTAGATCATTTGTATCGTATCTTTTACTACATAACTTTTCACCAAATTTCACAAACACCAAGAAAGTTTGTTTTTCGATTCAATACAAGATTTTAAGGCTTTGAGGAGTTCAAATAACCTGTTTTTAGATCATTTGTATCGTATCTTTTACTAAATAACTTTTCACCAAATTTCACAAGCACTAAGAATTTTTGTTTTTCGATTCAAAACAAGATTTTAACGTTTTGAGTAGTTCAAATAACATGTTTTAAGATCATTTGTATCGTATCTTTTACTACATATATTTTCACCAAATTTTACAAACTCTAAGTCAGTTTGTTTTCCGATTCAAAACAAGATTTTAACGCTTTGAGGAGTTCAAATAACGTGTTTTTAGATCATTTGTATCGTATATTTTACTACATAACTTTTCACCAAATTTCACAAACACTAATAAAGTTTGTTTTTCGATTCAAAACTAGATTTTAACGCTTTGAGGAGTTCAAATAACATGTTTTTAGATCATTTGTATCGTATCTTTTACTACATAACTTTTCACCAAATTTCACAAACACCAAGAAAGTTTGTTTTTCGATTCAAAACAAGATTTTAACGCTTTGAGGAGTTCAAATAACGTGTTTTTAGATCATTTGTATCGTATCTTTTACTACATAACTCTTCACCAAATTTCTCAAACACTAAGAAAGTTTGTTTTTCGATTCAAAACAAGATTTTAACGCTTTGAGGAGTTCAAATAATGTGTTTTTAGATCATTTGTATCGTATCTTTTACTACATAACTTTTCACAAAATTTCACAAACACTAAGAAATTTTGTTTTTCGATTCAAAACAAGATTTTAACGCTTTGAGGAGTTCAAATACCATGTTTTTAGATCATTTGTATCGTATCTTTTACTACATACATTTTCACCAAATTTTACAAACACTAAGTCAGTTTGTTTTCCGATTCAAAACAAGATTTTAACGCTTTGATGAGTTCAAATAACGTGTTTTTAGATCATTTGTATCGTATCTTCTACTACATAACTTTTCACCAAATTACACAAACACTAAGAAAGTTTGTTTTTCGATTCAAAACAAGATTTTAACGCTTGGAGGAGCTCAAATAACGTGTTTTTAGATCATTTGTATCGTATCTTTTCCTACATAACTTTTCACCAAATTTCATAAACACTAAGAAAGTTTGTTTTTCAATTCAAAATAAGATTTTATCGCTTTGAGGAATTCCAATAACCTGTGTTTAGATCATTTGTATCGTATCTTTTACAACATAACTTTCCACCAAATTTTACAAACACTAAGAAAGTTTTTTTTTCGATTCAAAACAAACTTTTAACGCTTTGAGGAGTTCAAATAACGTGTTTTTAGATCATTTGTATCGTATCTTTTACTACATAACTTTTCACAAAATTTCACATACACTAAGAAAGTTTGTTTTTCGATTCAAAACAAGATTTTAACGCTTTGAGGAATTCCAATAACCTGTTTTTTGATCACTTGTATCGTATCTTTTACTACATAACTTTCCACCAAATTTTACAAACAGTAAGAAAGTTTGTTTTTCGATTCAAAACAAACTTTTAACGCTTTGAGGAGTTCGAATAACCTGTTTTTAGATCATTTGTATCGTATCTTTTACTATATTACTTTTCACCAAATTTCACAAGCACTAAGAAAGTTTGTTTTTCGATTCAAAACGAGATTTTAACGCTTTGAGGAGTTCCAATAACCTGTTTTTAGATCATTTGTATCGTATCTTTTACTACATAACTTTCCACCAAATTTCTTAAACACCAAGAAAGTTTGTTTTTCGATTCAAAACAAGATTTTTACGCTTTGAGCAGTTCGAATAACCTGTTTTTAGATCATTTGTATCGTATCTTTTACTACATAACTTTTTCACCAAATTTCACAAACACTAAGAAAGTTTGTTTTTCGATTCAAAACAAGATTTTAACGCTTTGAGGAGTTCAAATAATGTGTTTTTAGATCATTTGTATCGTATCTTTTACTACATAACTTTTCACCAAATTTCACAAACACTAAGAAAGTTTGTTTTTCGATTCAAAACAAGATTTTTTAACGCTTTGAGGAGTTCAAATAACCTGTTTTTAGATCATTTGTATCGTATCTTTTACTACACAACTTTTCACCAAATTTCACAAACACTAGGAAAGTTTGTTTTTCGATTCAAAACAAGATTTTAACGCTTTGAGGAGTTCCAATAACATGTTTTTAGATCATTTGTATCGTATCTTTTACTACATAACTTTCCACCAAATTTCACAAACACCAAGAAAGTTTGTTTTTCGATTCAAAACAAGATTTTTACGCTTTGAGCAGTTCGAATAACCTGTTTTTAGATCATTTGTATCGTATCTTTTACTACATAACTTTTCACCAAATTTTACAAACACTAAGAAAGTTTGTTTTTCGATTCAAACCAGATTTTAACGCTTTGAGGAGTTCCAATAACCTGTTTTTAGATCATTTGTATCGTATCTTTTACTACATAACTTTCCACCAAATTTCACAAACACCAAGAAATTTTGTTTTTTGATTCAAAACAAACTTTTAACGCTTCGAGGAGTTCAAATAACGTGTTTTTACATTATTTGTATCGTATCTTTTACTTCATAACTTTTCACCAAATTTCACAAACACTAAGAAAGTTTGTTTTTCGATTCAAAACAAGATTTGAACGTTTTGAGGAGTTCAAATAACCTGTTTTTAGATCATTTGTATCGTATCTTTTACTACATAACTTTTCACCAAATTTCACAAACACTAAGAAAGTTTGTTTTTCGATTCAAAACAAGATTTTAAGGCTTTGAGAAGTTCAAATAACGTGTTTTTAGATCATTTGTATCGTATCTTTTACTACATAACTTTTCACCAAATTTGACAAACACTAAGAAAGTTTGTTTTTCGATTCAAAACAAGATTTTAACGCTTTGAGAAGCTCAAATAACGTGTTTTTAGATCATTTGTATCGTATCTTTTACTACGTAACTTTTTCACCAAATTTTACAAACAGTAAGAAAGTTTGTTTTCCGATTCAAAACAAACTTTTAACGCTTTGAGGAGTTCAAATAACCTGTTTTTTGATCATTTATATCGTATCTTTTACTACACAACTTTTCACCAAATTTCACAAACACTAGGAAAGTTTGTTTTTCGATTCAAAACAAGATTTTAACGCTTTGAGGAGTTCCAATAACATGTTTTTAGATCATTTGTATCGTATCTTTTACTACATAACTTTTCACAAAATTTCACAAACACTAAGAAAGTTTGTTTTTCGATTCAAAACAAGATTTTAACGCTTTGAGGAATTCCAATAACCTGTTTTTAGATCATTTGTATCGTATCTTTTACTACATAACTTTCCACCAAATTTTACAAACACTAAGAATTTTTTTTTTCGATTCAAAACAAACTTTTAACGTTTTGATGAGTTCAAATAACGTGTTTTTAGATAATTTGTATCGTATCTTTTACTATATAACATTTCACCAAATTTCACAAACACTAAGAAAGTTTGTTTTTCGATTGAAAACAAGATTTTAATGCTTTGAGGAGTTCAAATAACGTGTTTTTAGATCATTTGTATCGTATCATTTACTACATAACTTTTCACCAAATTTCACAAACACTAAGAAAGTTTGTTTTTCGATTCAAAACAAGATTTTTACGATTTGAGCAGTTCGAATAACCTGTTTTTAGATCATTTGTATCGTATCTTTTACTACATAACTTTTCACCAAATTTCACACACACTAAGAAAGTTTGTTTTTCGAGTCAAAACGAGATTTTAACGCTTTGAGGAGTTCCAATAACCTGTTTTTAGATCATTTGTATCGTATCTTTTACTACATAACTTTCCACCAAATTTCACAAACACCAAGAAAGTTTGTTTTTCGATTCAAAACAAGATTTTAACGCTTTGAGCAGTTCGAATAATGTGTTTTTAGATCATTTGTATCGTATCTTTTACTACATAACTTTTCACCAAATTTCACAAACACCAAGAAAGTTTGTTTTTCGATTCAAAACAAGATTTTAACGCTTTGAGGGGTTCAAATAACGTATTTTTAGATCATTTGTATCGTATCTTTTACTACATAACTTTTCACCAAATTTCACAAACACTAAGAAAGTTTGTTTTTCGATTCAAAACAACATTTTAACGCTTTGAAGAGTTCAAATAATGTGTTTTTAGATCATTTGTATCGTATCTTTTACTACATAACTTTTCACCAAATTTCACAAACACCAAGAAAGTTTGTTTTTCGATTCAAAGCATGATTTTAACGCTTTGAGGAGTTCAAATAACCTGTTTTTAGATCATTTGTATCGTATCTTTTACTACATAACTTTTCACCAAATTTCACAAACACTAAGAAAGTTTGTTTTTCGATTCAAAACAAGATTTTAACGCTTTGAGGAAGTCCAATAACCTGTTTTTAGATCATTTGTATCGTATCTTTTACTACATAACTTTTCACCAAATTTCACAAACACAAAGAAAGTTTGTTTTTCGATTCAAAACAACATTTTAACGCTTTGAAGAGTTCAAATAATGTGTTTTTAGATCATTTGTATCGTATCTTTTACTACATAACTTTTCACCAAATTTCACAAACACCAAGAAAGTTTGTTTTTTGATTCAAAGCATGATTTTAACGCTTTGAGGAGTTCAAATAACCTGTTTTTAGATCATTTGTATCGTATCTTTTACTACATAACTTTTCACGAAATTTCACAAACACTAAGAAAGTTTGTTTTTCGATTCAAAACAAGATTTTAACGCTTTGAGGAGTTCAAATAACATGTTTTTAGATCATTTGTATCGTATCTTTTACTACATAACTCTTCACCAAATTTCTCAAACACTAAGAAAGTTTGTTTTTCGATTCAAAACAAGATTTTAACGCTTTGAGGAGTTCAAATAACGTGTTTTTAGATCATTTGTATCGTATCTTTTACTACATAACTTTTCACAAAATTTCACAAACACTAAGAAATTTTGTTTTTCGATTCAAAACAAGATTTTAACGCTTTGAGCAGTTCGAATAACATGTTTTTAGATCATTTGTATCGTATCTTTTACTACATACATTTTCACCAAATTTCACAAACACCAAGAAAGTTTGTTTTTCGATTCAAAACAAGATTTTAACGCTTTGAGGAGTTCAAATAACGTATTTTTAGATCATTTGTATCGTATCTTTTACTACATAACTTTTCACCAAATTTCACAAACACTAAGAAAGTTTGTTTTTCGATTCAAAACAACATTTTAACGCTTTGAAGAGTTCAAATAATGTGTTTTTAGATCATTTGTATCGTATCTTTTACTACATAACGTTTCACCAAATTTCACAAACACCAAGAAAGTTTGTTTTTCGATTCAAAATAAGATTTTAACGCTTTGAGGAGTTCAAATAACGTGTTTTTAGATCATTTGTATCGTATATTTTACAACATAACTTTTCACCAAATTTCACAAACACTATGAAAGATTGTTTTTCGATTCAAAACAAGATTTTAACGCTTTGAGGAGTTCAAATAACGTGTTTTTAGATCATTTGTATCGTATCTTTTACTACATGCATTTTCACCAAATTTTACAAACACTAAGAAAGTTTGTTTTTCGATTCAAAACACACTTTTAACGCTTTGAGGAGTTCAAATAACGTGTTTTTAGATCATTTGTATCGTATCTTTTACTACATACATTTTCACCAAATTTTACAAACACTAAGTCAGTTTGTTTTCCGATTCAAAACAAGATTTTAACGCTTTGAGGAGTTCAAATAACGTGTTTTTAGATCATTTGTATCGTATGTTTTACTACATAACTTGTCACCAAATTTCACAAACACTAAGAAAGTTTGTTTTTCGATTCAAAACAAGATTTTAACGCTTTGAGGAGTTTAAATAACCTGTTTTTAGATCATTTGTATCGTATCTTTTACTACACAACTTTTCACCAAATTTCACAAACACTAGGAAAGTTTGTTTTTCGATTCAAAATAAGATTTTAACGCTTTGAGGAGTTCCAATAACATGTTTTTAGATCATTTGTATCGTATCTTTTACTACATAACTTTTCACCAAATTTCACAAACACTAAGAAAGTTTGTTTTTCGATTCAAAAAAAGATTTGAACGCTTTGAGGAGTTCGAATAACGTGTTTTTAGATCATTTGTATCGTATCTTTTACTACATAACTTTTCACCAAATTTCACAAACACTAAGTCAGTTTGTTTTTCGATTCAAAACACACTTTTAACGCTTTGAGGAGTTCAAATAACGTGTTTTTAGATCATTTGTATTGTATCTTTTACTACATAACTTTTCACCAAATTTCACAAACACTAATAAAGTTTGTTTTTCGATTCAAAACAACATTTTAACGCTTTGAAGAGTTCAAATAATGTGTTTTTAGATCATTTGTATCGTATCTTTTACTACATAACTTTTCACCAAATTTCACAAACACCAAGTAAGTTTGTTTTTCGATTCAAAGCATGATTTTAACGCTTTGAGGAGTTCAAATAACCTGTTTTTAGATCATTTGTATCGTATCTTTTACTACACAACTTTTCACCAAATTTCACAAACACTAGGAAAGTTTGTTTTTCGATTCAAAACAAGATTTTAACGCTTTGAGGAATTCCAATAACCTGTTTTTAGATCATTTGTATCGTATCTTTTACTACATAACTTTCCACCAAATTTTACAAACACTAAGAAAGTTTGTTTTTCGATTCAAAACAAACTTTTAACGCTTTGAGGAGTTCGAATAATGTGTTTTTAGATCATTTGTATCGTATCTTTTACTACATAACTTTTCACCAAATTTCACAAACACCAAGAAAGTTTGTTTTTCGATTCAAAACAAGATTTTAACGCTTTGAGGAATTCAAATAACCTGTTTTTAGATCACTTGTATCGTATCTTTTACTACATAACTTTCCACCAAATTTTACAAACACTAAGAAAGTTTGTTTTTCGATTCAAAACAACATTTTAACGCTTTGAGGAGTTCGAATAACCTGTTTTTAAATCATTTGTATCGTATCTTTTACTATATTACTTTTCACCAAATTTCACAAACACTAAGAAAGTTTGTTTTTCGATTCAAAACGAGATTTTAACGCTTTGAGGAGTTCCAATAACCTGTTTTTAGATCATTTGTATCGTATCTTTTACTACATAACTTTCCACCAAATTTCACAAACACCAAGAAAGTTTGTTTTTCGATTCAAAACAAGATTTTTACGCTTTGAGCAGTTCGAATAACCTGTTTTTAGATCATTTGTATCGTATCTTTTACTACATAACTTTTCACCAAATTTCACAAACATTAAGAAAGTTTGTTTTTCGATTCAAAACAAGATTTTAACGCTTTGAGGAGTTCAAATAACGTGTTTTTAGATCATTTGTATCGTATCTTTTACTACATAACTTTTCACCAAATTTCACAAACACATAGAAAGTTTGTTTTTCGATTCAAAACAAGATTTTTTAACGCTTTGAGGAGTTCAAATAACCTGTTTTTAGATCATTTGTATCGTATCTTTTACTACACAACTTTTCACCAAATTTCACAAACACTAGGAAAGTTTGTTTTTCGATTCAAAACAAGATTTTAACGCTTTGAGGAGTTCCAATAACATGTTTTTAGATCATTTGTATCGTATCTTTTACAACATAACTTTCCACCAAATTTCACAAACACCAAGAAAGTTTGTTTTTCGATTCAAAACAAGATTTTTACGCTTTGAGCAGTTCGAATAACCTGTTTTTAGATCATTTGTATCGTATCTTTTACTACATAACTTTTCACCAAATTTCACAAACACTAAGAAAGTTTGTTTTTCGATTCAAAACGAGATTTTAACGCTTTGAGGAGTTCCAATAACCTGTTTTTAGATCATTTGTATCGTATCTTTTACTACATAACTTTCCACCAAATTTCACAAACACCAAGAAATTTTGTTTTTTGATTCAAAACAAACTTTTAACGCTTCGAGGAGTTCAAATAACGTGTTTTTAGATCATTTGTATCGTATCTTTTACTACATAACTTTTCACCAAATTTCACAAACACTAAGAAAGTTTGTTTTTCGATTCAAAACAAGATTTTAACGTTTTGAGGAGTTCAAATAACCTGTTTTTAGATCATTTGTATCGTATCTTTTACTACATAACTTTTCACCAAATTTCACAAACACTAAGAAAATTTGTTTTTCGATTCAAAACAAGATTTTAAGGCTTTGAGAAGTTCAAATAACGTGTTTTTAGATCATTTGTATCGTATCTTTTACTACATAACTTTTCACCAAATTTGACAGACACTAAGAAAGTTTGTTTTTCGATTCAAAACAAGATTTTAACGCTTTGAGAAGCTCAAATAACGTGTTTTTAGATCATTTGTATCGTATCTTTTACTACGTAACTTTTTCACCAAATTTTACAAACACTAAGAAAGTTTGTTTTCCGATTCAAAACAAACTTTTAACGCTTTGAGGAGTTCAAATAACGTGTTTTTGGATCATTTGTATCGTATCTTTTACTATATTACTTTTCACCAAATTTCACAAACACTAAGAAAGTTTGTTTTTCGATTCAAAACAAGATTTTAACGCTTTGAGGAGTTCAAATAACGTGTTTTTAGATCATTTGTATCGTATCTTTTACTACATAACTTTTCACAAAATTTCACAAACACTAAGAAAGTTTGTTTTTCGATTCAAAACAAGATTTTAACGCTTTGAGGAATTCCAATAACCTGTTTTTAGACCATTTGTATCGTATCTTTTACTACATAACTTTCCACCAAATTTTACAAACACTAAGAAAGTTTGTTTTTCGATTCAAAACAAACTTTTAACGCTTTGAGGAGTTCAAATAACGTGTTTTTAGATCATTTGTATCGTATCTTTTACTACATAACTTTTCACAAAATTTCACAAACACTAAGAAAGTTTGTTTTTCGATTCAAAACAAGATTTTAACGCTTTGAGGAATTCAAATAACCTGTTTTTAGATCACTTGTATCGTATCTTTTACTACATAACTTTCCACCAAATTTTACAAACACTAAGAAAGTTTGTTTTTCGATTCAAAACAACATTTTAACGCTTTGAGGAGTTCGAATAACCTGTTTTTAAATCATTTGTATCGTATCTTTTACTATATTACTTTTCACCAAATTTCACAAACACTAAGAAAGTTTGTTTTTCGATTCAAAACGAGATTTTAACGCTTTGAGGAGTTCCAATAACCTGTTTTTAGATCATTTGTATCGTATCTTTTACTACATAACTTTCCACCAAATTTCACAAACACCAAGAAAGTTTGTTTTTCGATTCAAAACAAGATTTTTACGCTTTGAGCAGTTCGAATAACCTGTTTTTAGATCATTTGTATCGTATCTTTTACTACATAACTTTTCACCAAATTTCACAAACACTAAGAAAGTTTGTTTTTCGATTCAAAACAAGATTTTAACGCTTTGAGGAGTTCAAATAACGTGTTTTTAGATCATTTGTATCGTATCTTTTACTACATAACTTTTCACCAAATTTCACAAACACATAGAAAGTTTGTTTTTCGATTCAAAACAAGATTTTTTAACGCTTTGAGGAGTTCAAATAACCTGTTTTTAGATCATTTGTATCGTATCTTTTACTACACAACTTTTCACCAAATTTCACAAACACTAGGAAAGTTTGTTTTTCGATTCAAAACAAGATTTTAACGCTTTGAGGAGTTCCAATAACATGTTTTTAGATCATTTGTATCGTATCTTTTACAACATAACTTTCCACCAAATTTCACAAACACCAAGAAAGTTTGTTTTTCGATTCAAAACAAGATTTTTACGCTTTGAGCAGTTCGAATAACCTGTTTTTAGATCATTTGTATCGTATCTTTTACGACATAACTTTTCACCAAATTTCACAAACACTAAGAAAGTTTGTTTTTCGATTCAAAACGAGATTTTAACGCTTTGAGGAGTTCCAATAACCTGTTTTTAGATCATTTGTATCGTATCTTTTACTACATAACTTTCCACCAAATTTCACAAACACCAAGAAATTTTGTTTTTTGATTCAAAACAAACTTTTAACGCTTCGAGGAGTTCAAATAACGTGTTTTTAGATCATTTGTATCGTATCTTTTACTACATTACTTTTCACCAAATTTCACAAACACTAAGAAAGTTTGTTTTTCGATTCAAAACAAGATTTTAACGTTTTGAGGAGTTCAAATAACCTGTTTTTAGATCATTTGTATCGTATCTTTTACTACATAACTTTTCACCAAATTTCACAAACACTAAGAAAGTTTGTTTTTCGATTCAAAACAAGATTTTAAGGCTTTGAGAAGTTCAAATAACGTGTTTTTAGATCATTTGTATCGTATCTTTTACTACATAACTTTTCACCAAATTTGACAGACACTAAGAAAGTTTGTTTTTCGATTCAAAACAAGATTTTAACGCTTTGAGAAGCTCAAATAACGTGTTTTTAGATCATTTGTATCGTATCTTTTACTACGTAACTTTTTCACCAAATTTTACAAACACTAAGAAAGTTTGTTTTCCGATTCAAAACAAACTTTTAACGCTTTGAGGAGTTCAAATAACGTGTTTTTGGATCATTTGTATCGTATCTTTTACTATATTACTTTTCACCAAATTTCACAAACACTAAGAAAGTTTGTTTTTCGATTCAAAACAAGATTTTAACGCTTTAAGGAGTTCAAATAACGTGTTTTTAGATCATTTGTATCGTATCTTTTACTACATAACTTTTCACAAAATTTCACAAACACTAAGAAAGTTTGTTTTTCGATTCAAAACAAGATTTTAACGCTTTGAGGAATTCCAATAACCTGTTTTTAGACCATTTGTATCGTATCTTTTACTACATAACTTTCCACCAAATTTTACAAACACTAAGAAAGTTTGTTTTTCAATTCAAAACAAACTTTTAACGCTTTGAGGAGTTCAAATAACGTGTTTTTAGATCATTTGTATCGTATCTTTTACTACATAACTTTTCACAAAATTTCACAAACACTAAGAAAGTTTGTTTTTCGATTCAAAACAAGATTTTAACGCTTTGAGGAGTTCAAATAACGTGTTTTTAGATCATTTGTATCGTATCTTTTACTACATAACTTTTCACCAAATTTCACAAACACTAAGAAAGTTTGTTTTTCGATTCAAAACAAGATTTTTTAACGCTTTGAGGAGTTCAAATAACGTGTTTTTAGATCATTTGTATCGTATCTTTTACTACATAACTTTTCACCAAATTTTACAAACACTAAGAAAGTTTGTTTTTCGATTCAAAACGAGATTTTAACGCTTTGAGGAGTTCCAATAACCTGTTTTTAGATCATTTGTATCGTATCTTTTACTACATAACTTTCCACCAAATTTCACAAACACCAAGAAATTTTGTTTTTTGATTCAAAACAAACTTTTAACGCTTCGAGGAGTTCAAATAACGTGTTTTTAGATCATTTGTATCGTATCTTTTACTACATTACTTTTCACCAAATTTCACAAACACTAAGAAAGTTTGTTTTTCGATTCAAAACAAGATTTTAACGTTTTGAGGAGTTCAAATAACCTGTTTTTAGATCATTTGTATCGTATCTTTTACTACATAACTTTTCACCAAATTTCACAAACACTAAGAAAGTTTGTTTTTCGATTCAAAACAAGATTTTAAGGCTTTGAGAAGTTCAAATAACGTGTTTTTAGATCATTTGTATCGTATCTTTTACTACATAACTTTTCACCAAATTTGACAAACACTAAGAAAGTTTGTTTTTCGATTCAAAACAAGATTTTAACGCTTTGCGAAGCTCAAATAACGTGTTTTTAGATCATTTGTATCGTATCTTTTACTACGTAACTTTTTCACCAAATTTTACAAACAGTAAGAAAGTTTGTTTTCCGATTCAAAACAAACTTTTAACGCTTTGAGGAGTTCAAATAACCTGTTTTTAGATCATTTGTATCGTATCTTTTACTACATAACTTTTCACCAAATTTCACAAACACTAAGAAAATTTGTTTTTCGATTCAAAACAAGATTTTAACGCTTTGAGGAGTTCAAATAACGTGTTTTTAGATCATTTGTATCGTATCTTTTACTACATAACTTTTCACCAAATTTGACAGACACTAAGAAAGTTTGTTTTTCGATTCAAAACAAGATTTTAACGCTTTGAGAAGCTCAAATAACGTGTTTTTAGATCATTTGTATCGTATCTTTTACTACGTAACTTTTTCACCAAATTTTACAAACACTAAGAAAGTTTGTTTTCCGATTCAAAACAAACTTTTAACGCTTTGAGGAGTTCAAATAACGTGTTTTTGGATCATTTGTATCGTATCTTTTACTATATTACTTTTCACCAAATTTCACAAACACTAAGAAAGTTTGTTTTTCGATTCAAAACAAGATTTTAACGCTTTGAGGAGTTCAAATAACGTGTTTTTAGATCATTTGTATCGTATCTTTTACTACTTAACTTTTCACAAAATTTCACAAACACTAAGAAAGTTTGTTTTTCGATTCAAAACAAGATTTTAACGCTTTGAGGAATTCCAATAACCTGTTTTTAGACCATTTGTATCGTATCTTTTACTACATAACTTTCCACCAAATTTTACAAACACTAAGAAAGTTTGTTTTTCGATTCAAAACAAACTTTTAACGCTTTGAGGAGTTCAAATAACGTGTTTTTAGATCATTTGTATCGTATCTTTTACTACATAACTTTTCACAAAATTTCACAAACACTAAGAAAGTTTGTTTTTCGATTCAAAACAAGATTTTAACGCTTTGAGGAATTCAAATAACCTGTTTTTAGATCACTTGTATCGTATCTTTTACTACATAACTTTCCACCAAATTTTACAAACACTAAGAAAGTTTGTTTTTCGATTCAAAACAACATTTTAACGCTTTGAGGAGTTCGAATAACCTGTTTTTAAATCATTTGTATCGTATCTTTTACTACATAACTTTTCACCAAATTTGACAGACACTAAGAAAGTTTGTTTTTCGATTCAAAACAAGATTTTAACGCTTTGAGAAGCTCAAATAACGTGTTTTTAGATCATTTGTATCGTATCTTTTACTACGTAACTTTTTCACCAAATTTTACAAACACTAAGAAAGTTTGTTTTCCGATTCAAAACAAACTTTTAACGCTTTGAGGAGTTCAAATAACGTGTTTTTGGATCATTTGTATCGTATCTTTTACTATATTACTTTTCACCAAATTTCACAAACACTAAGAAAGTTTGTTTTTCAATTCAAAACAAGATTTTAACGCTTTGAGGAGTTCAAATAACGTGTTTTTAGATCATTTGTATCGTATCTTTTACTACATAACTTTTCACAAAATTTCACAAACACTAAGAAAGTTTGTTTTTCGATTCAAAACAAGATTTTAACGCTTTGAGGAATTCCAATAACCTGTTTTTAGACCATTTGTATCGTATCTTTTACTACATAACTTTCCACCAAATTTTACAAACACTAAGAAAGTTTGTTTTTCGATTCAAAACAAACTTTTAACGCTTTGAGGAGTTCAAATAACGTGTTTTTAGATCATTTGTATCGTATCTTTTACTACATAACTTTTCACAAAATTTCACAAACACTAAGAAAGTTTGTTTTTCGATTCAAAACGAGATTTTAACGCTTTGAGGAGTTCCAATAACCTGTTTTTAGATCATTTGTATCGTATCTTTTACTACATAACTTTCCACCAAATTTCACAAACACCAAGAAAGTTTGTTTTTCGATTCAAAACAAGATTTTTACGCTTTGAGCAGTTCGAATAACCTGTTTTTAGATCATTTGTATCGTATCTTTTACTACATAACTTTTCACAAAATTTCACAAACACTAAGAAAGTTTGTTTTTCGATTCAAAACAAGATTTTAACGCTTTGAGGAGTTCAAATAACGTGTTTTTAGATCATTTGTATCGTATCTTTTACTACATAACTTTTCACCAAATTTCACAAACACTAAGAAAGTTTGTTTTTCGATTCAAAACAAGATTTTTTAACGCTTTGAGGAGTTCAAATAACGTGTTTTTAGATCATTTGTATCGTATCTTTTACTACATAACTTTTCACCAAATTTTACAAACACTAAGAAAGTTTGTTTTTCGATTCAAAACGAGATTTTAACGCTTTGAGGAGTTCCAATAACCTGTTTTTAGATCATTTGTATCGTATCTTTTACTACATAACTTTCCACCAAATTTCACAAACACCAAGAAATTTTGTTTTTTGATTCAAAACAAACTTTTATCGCTTCGAGGAGTTCAAATAACGTGTTTTTACATTATTTGTATCGTATCTTTTACTTCATAACTTTTCACCAAATTTCACAAACACTAAGAAAGTTTGTTTTTCGATTCAAAACAAGATTTGAACGTTTTGAGGAGTTCAAATAACCTGTTTTTAGATCATTTGTATCGTATCTTTTACTACATAACTTTTCACCAAATTTCACAAACACTAAGAAAGTTTGTTTTTCGATTCAAAACAAGATTTTAAGGCTTTGAGAAGTTCAAATAACGTGTTTTTAGATCATTTGTATCGTATCTTTTACTACATAACTTTTCACCAAATTTGACAAACACTAAGAAAGTTTGTTTTTCGATTCAAAACAAGATTTTAACGCTTTGCGAAGCTCAAATAACGTGTTTTTAGATCATTTGTATCGTATCTTTTACTACGTAACTTTTTCACCAAATTTTACAAACAGTAAGAAAGTTTGTTTTCCGATTCAAAACAAACTTTTAACGCTTTGAGGAGTTCAAATAACCTGTTTTTTGATCATTTGTATCGTATCTTTTACTACACAACTTTTCACCAAATTTCACAAACACTAGGAAAGTTTGTTTTTCGATTCAAAACAAGATTTTAACGCTTTGAGGAGTTCCAATAACATGTTTTTAGATCATTTGTATCTTATCTTTTACTACATAACTTTTCACAAAATTTCACAAACACTAAGAAAGTTTGTTTTTCGATTCAAAACAAGATTTTAACGCTTTGAGGAATTCCAATAACCTGTTTTTAGATCATTTGTATCGTATCTTTTACTACATAACTTTCCACCAAATTTTACAAACACTAAGAATTTTTTTTTTCGATTCAAAACAAACTTTTAACGTTTTGATGAGTTCAAATAACGTGTTTTTAGATAATTTGTATCGTATCTTTTACTATATAACATTTCACCAAATTTCACAAACACTAAGAAAGTTTGTTTTTCGATTCAAAACAAGATTTTAATGCTTTGAGGAGTTCAAATAACGTGTTTTTAGATCATTTGTATCGTATCATTTACTACATAACTTTTCACCAAATTTCACAAACACTAAGAAAGTTTGTTTTTCGATTCAAAACAAGATTTTTACGATTTGAGCAGTTCGAATAACCTGTTTTTAGATCATTTGTATCGTATCTTTTACTACATAACTTTTCACCAAATTTCACACACACTAAGAAAGTTTGTTTTTCGAGTCAAAACGAGATTTTAACGCTTTGAGGAGTTCCAATAACCTGTTTTTAGATCATTTGTATCGTATCTTTTACTACATAACTTTCCACCAAATTTCACAAACACCAAGAAAGTTTGTTTTTCGATTCAAAACAAGATTTTAACGCTTTGAGCAGTTCGAATAATGTGTTTTTAGATCATTTGTATCGTATCTTTTACTACATAACTTTTCACCAAATTTCACAAACACCAAGAAAGTTTGTTTTTCGATTCAAAACAAGATTTTAACGCTTTGAGGGGTTCAAATAACGTATTTTTAGATCATTTGTATCGTATCTTTTACTACATAACTTTTCACCAAATTTCACAAACACTAAGAAAGTTTGTTTTTCGATTCAAAACAACATTTTAACGCTTTGAAGAGTTCAAATAATGTGTTTTTAGATCATTTGTATCGTATCTTTTACTACATAACTTTTCACCAAATTTCACAAACACCAAGAAAGTTTGTTTTTCGATTCAAAGCATGATTTTAACGCTTTGAGGAGTTCAAATAACCTGTTTTTAGATCATTTGTATCGTATCTTTTACTACATAACTTTTCACCAAATTTCACAAACACTAAGAAAGTTTGTTTTTCGATTCAAAACAAGATTTTAACGCTTTGAGGAAGTCCAATAACCTGTTTTTAGATCATTTGTATCGTATCTTTTACTACATAACTTTTCACCAAATTTCACAAACACAAAGAAAGTTTGTTTTTCGATTCAAAACAACATTTTAACGCTTTGAAGAGTTCAAATAATGTGTTTTTAGATCATTTGTATCGTATCTTTTACTACATAACTTTTCACCAAATTTCACAAACACCAAGAAAGTTTGTTTTTTGATTCAAAGCATGATTTTAACGCTTTGAGGAGTTCAAATAACCTGTTTTTAGATCATTTGTATCGTATCTTTTACTACATAACTTTTCACGAAATTTCACAAACACTAAGAAAGTTTGTTTTTCGATTCAAAACAAGATTTTAACGCTTTGAGGAGTTCAAATAACATGTTTTTAGATCATTTGTATCGTATCTTTTACTACATAACTCTTCACCAAATTTCTCAAACACTAAGAAAGTTTGTTTTTCGATTCAAAACAAGATTTTAACGCTTTGAGGAGTTCAAATAACGTGTTTTTAGATCATTTGTATCGTATCTTTTACTACATAACTTTTCACAAAATTTCACAAACACTATGAAATTTTGTTTTTCGATTCAAAACAAGATTTTAACGCTTTGAGCAGTTCGAATAACATGTTTTTAGATCATTTGTATCGTATCTTTTACTACATACATTTTCACCAAATTTCACAAACACCAAGAAAGTTTGTTTTTCGATTCAAAACAAGATTTTAACGCTTTGAGGAGTTCAAATAACGTATTTTTAGATCATTTGTATCGTATCTTTTACTACATAACTTTTCACCAAATTTCACAAACACTAAGAAAGTTTGTTTTTCGATTCAAAACAACATTTTAACGCTTTGAAGAGTTCAAATAATGTGTTTTTAGATCATTTGTATCGTATCTTTTACTACATAACGTTTCACCAAATTTCACAAACACCAAGAAAGTTTGTTTTTCGATTCAAAATAAGATTTTAACGCTTTGAGGAGTTCAAATAACGTGTTTTTAGATCATTTGTATCGTATATTTTACAACATAACTTTTCACCAAATTTCACAAACACTATGAAAGATTGTTTTTCGATTCAAAACAAGATTTTAACGCTTTGAGGAGTTCAAATAACGTGTTTTTAGATCATTTGTATCGTATCTTTTACTACATGCATTTTCACCAAATTTTACAAACACTAAGAAAGTTTGTTTTTCGATTCAAAACACACTTTTAACGCTTTGAGGAGTTCAAATAACGTGTTTTTAGATCATTTGTATCGTATCTTTTACTACATACATTTTCACCAAATTTTACAAACACTAAGTCAGTTTGTTTTCCGATTCAAAACAAGATTTTAACGCTTTGAGGAGTTCAAATAACGTGTTTTTAGATCATTTGTATCGTATCTTTTACTACATAACTTGTCACCAAATTTCACAAACACTAAGAAAGTTTGTTTTTCGATTCAAAACAAGATTTTAACGCTTTGAGGAGTTTAAATAACCTGTTTTTAGATCATTTGTATCGTATCTTTTACTACACAACTTTTCACCAAATTTCACAAACACTAGGAAAGTTTGTTTTTCGATTCAAAACAAGATTTTAACGCTTTGAGGAGTTCCAATAACATGTTTTTAGATCATTTGTATCGTATCTTTTACTACATAACTTTTCACCAAATTTCACAAACACTAAGAAAGTTTGTTTTTCGATTCAAAAAAAGATTTGAACGCTTTGAGGAGTTCGAATAACGTGTTTTTAGATCATTTGTATCGTATCTTTTACTACATAACTTTTCACCAAATTTCACAAACACTAAGTCAGTTTGTTTTTCGATTCAAAACACACTTTTAACGCTTTGAGGAGTTCAAATAACGTGTTTTTAGATCATTTGTATTGTATCTTTTACTACATAACTTTTCACCAAATTTCACAAACACTAATAAAGTTTGTTTTTCGATTCAAAACAACATTTTAACGCTTTGAAGAGTTCAAATAATGTGTTTTTAGATCATTTGTATCGTATCTTTTACTACATAACTTTTCACCAAATTTCACAAACACCAAGTAAGTTTGTTTTTCAATTCAAAGCATGATTTTAACGCTTTGAGGAGTTCAAATAACCTGTTTTTAGATCATTTGTATCGTATCTTTTACTACACAACTTTTCACCAAATTTCACAAACACTAGGAAAGTTTGTTTTTCGATTCAAAACAAGATTTTAACGCTTTGAGGAATTCCAATAACCTGTTTTTAGATCATTTGTATCGTATCTTTTACTACATAACTTTCCACCAAATTTTACAAACACTAAGAAAGTTTGTTTTTCGATTCAAAACAAACTTTTAACGCTTTGAGGAGTTCGAATAATGTGTTTTTAGATCATTTGTATCGTATCTTTTACTACATAACTTTTCACCAAATTTCACAAACACCAAGAAAGTTTGTTTTTCGATTCAAAACAAGATTTTAACGCTTTGAGGAATTCAAATAACCTGTTTTTAGATCACTTGTATCGTATCTTTTACTACATAACTTTCCACCAAATTTTACAAACACTAAGAAAGTTTGTTTTTCGATTCAAAACAACATTTTAACGCTTTGAGGAGTTCGAATAACCTGTTTTTAAATCATTTGTATCGTATCTTTTACTATATTACTTTTCACCAAATTTCACAAACACTAAGAAAGTTTGTTTTTCGATTCAAAACGAGATTTTAACGCTTTGACGAGTTCCAATAACCTGTTTTTAGATCATTTGTATCGTATCTTTTACTACATAACTTTCCACCAAATTTCACAAACACCAAGAAAGTTTGTTTTTCGATTCAAAACAAGATTTTTACGCTTTGAGCAGTTCGAATGACCTGTTTTTAGATCATTTGTATCGTATCTTTTACTACATAACTTTTCACCAAATTTCACAAACACCAAGAAAGTTTGTTTTTCGATTCAAAACAAGATTTTAACGCTTTGAGGAGTTCAAATAACGTGTTTTTAGATCATTTGTATCGTATCTTTTACTACATAACTTTTCACCAAATTTCACAAACACCAAGAAAGTTTGTTTTTCGATTCAAAACAAGATTTTGACGCTTTGAGGAGTTCAAATAACCTGTTTTTAGATCATTTGTATCGTATCTTTTACTATATAACTTTTCACCAAATTTCACAAACACTAAGAAATTTTGTTTTTCGATTCAAAACAAGATTTTAATGCTTTGAGGAGTTCAAATAATGTGTTTTTAGATCATTTGTATCGTATCTTTTACTATATAACTTTTCACCAAATTTCACAAACACCAAGAAAGTTTGTTTTTCGATTCAAAACAAGATTTTAACGCTTTGAGGAGTTCAAATAACCTGTTTTTAGATCATTTGTATCGTATCTTTTATAATATAACTTTTCACCAAATTTCACAAACACTAAGAAAGTTTGTTTTTCGATTCAAAACAAGATTTTAACGCTTTGAGGAGTTCAAATAACGCGTTTTTAGATCATTTGTATCCTGTCTTTTACTACATACATTTTCACCAAATTTTACAAACACTAAGTCAGTTTGTTTTTCGATTCAAAACAAGATTTTAACGCTTTGAGGAGTTCAAATAACATGTTTTTAGATCATTTATATCGTATCTTTTACTACATAACTTTTCACCAAATTTCACAAACACTAAGAAAGTTTGTTTTTCGATTCAAAACAAGATTTTAACGCTTTGAGGAGTTCAAATAACGTGTTTTTAGATCATTTGTATCGTATCTTTTACTATATAACTTTTCACCAAATTTCACAAACACCAAGAAAGTTTGTTTTTCAATTCAAAACAAGATTTTAACGCTTTGAGGAGTTCAAATAACGTGTTTTTAGATCATTTGTATCGTATCTTTTACTACATAATTTTTCACCAAATTTCACAAACACCAAGAAAGTTTGTTTTTCGATTCAAAACAAGATTTTGACGCTTTGAGGAGTACAAATAACCTGTTTTTAGATCATTTGTATCGTATCTTTTACTATATAACTTTTCACCAAATTTTACAAACACTAAGAAAGTTTGTTTTTCGATTCAAAACAAGATTTTAACGCTTTGAGGAGTTCAAATAACGTGTTTTTAGATCATTTGTATCGTATCTTTTACTACATAACTTTTCACCAAATTTCACAAACACTAAGAAAGTTTGTTTTTCGATTCAAAACAAGATTTTGACGCTTTGAGGAGTTCAAATAACCTGTTTTTAGATCATTTGTATCGTATCTTTTACTATATAACTTTTCACCAAATTTCACAAACACCAAGAAATTTTGTTTTTCGATTCAAAACAAGATTTTAACGCTTTGAGGAGTTCAAATAACCTGTTTTAAGATCATTTGTATCGTATCTTTTACAATATAAATTTTCACCAAATTTCACAAACACTAAGAAAGTTTGTTTTTCGATTCAAAACAAGATTTTAACGCTTTGAGGAGTTAAAATAACGCGTTTTTAGATCATTTGTATCCTGTCTTTTACTACATACATTTTCACCAAATTTTACAAACACTAAGTCAGTTTGTTTTTCGATTCAAAACAAGATTTTAACGCTTTGAGGAGTTCAAATAACATGTTTTTAGATCATTTATATCGTATCTTTTACTACATAACTTTTCACCAAATTTCACAAACACTAAGAAAGTTTGTTTTTCGATTCAAAACAAGATTTTGACGCTTTGAGGAGTTCAAATAACCTGTTTTTAGATCATTTGTATCGTATCTTTTACTATATAACTTTTCACCAAATTTCACAAACACTAAGAAAGTTTGTTTTTCGATTCAAAACAAGATTTTAACGCTTTGAGGAGTTCAAATAACGTGTTTTTAGATCATTTGTATCGTATCTTTTACTACATAACTTTTCACCAAATTTCACAAACACTAAGAAAGTTTGTTTTTCGATTCAAAACAAGATTTTGACGCTTTGAGGAGTTCAAATAACCTGTTTTTAGATCATTTGTATCGTATCTTTTACTATATAACTTTTCACCAAATTTCACAAACACTAAGAAATTTTGTTTTTCGATTCAAAACAAGATTTTAATGCTTTGAGGAGTTCAAATAATGTGTTTTTAGATCATTTGTATCGTATCTTTTACTATATAACTTTTCACCAAATTTCACAAACACCAAGAAAGTTTGTTTTTCGATTCAAAACAAGATTTTAACGCTTTGAGGAGTTCAAATAACCTGTTTTTAGATCATTTGTATCGTATCTTTTACAATATAACTTTTCACCAAATTTCACAAACACTAAGAAAGTTTGTTTTTCGATTCAAAACAAGATTTTAACGCTTTGAGGAGTTCAAATAACGCGTTTTTAGATCATTTGTATCCTATCTTTTACTATATACATTTTCACCAAATTTTGCAAACACTAAGTCAGTTTGTTTTTCGATTCAAAACAAGATTTTAACGCTTTGAGGAGTTCAAATAACGCGTTTTTAGATCATTTGTATCCTGTCTTTTACTACATACATTTTCACCAAATTTTACAAACACTAAGTCAGTTTGTTTTTCGATTCAAAACAAGATTTTAACGCTTTGAGGAGTTCAAATAACATGTTTTTAGATCATTTATATCGTATCTTTTACTACATAACTTTTCACCAAATTTCACAAACACTAAGAAAGTTTGTTTTTCGATTCAAAACAAGATTTTAACGCTTTGAGGAGTTCCAATAACCTGTTTTTAGATCATTTGTATCGTATATTTTACTACATAACTTTCCACCAAATTTCACAAACACCAAGAAAGTTTGTTTTTCGATTCAAAACAAGCTTTTAACGCTCCGAGGAGTTCAAATAACGTGTTTTTAGATCATTTGTATCGTATCTTTTACTACATAACTTTTCACCAAATTTCACAAACACTAAGAAAGTTTGTTTTTCGATTCAAAACACACTTTTAACGCTTTGACGAGTTGAAATAACGTGTTTTTAGATCATTTGTATCGTATCTTTTACTACATAACTTTTCACCAAATTTCACTAACACTAAGAAAGTTTGTTTTTCGATTCAAAACAAGATTTTGACGCTTTGAGGAGTTCAAATAACCTGTTTTTAGATCATTTGTATCGTATCTTTTACTATATAACTTTTCACCAAATTTCACACAGACTAAGAAATTTTGTTTTTCGATTCAAAACAAGATTTTAATGCATTGAGGAGTTCAAATAATGTGTTTTTAGATCATTTGTATCGTATCTTTTACTATATAACTTTTCACCAAATTTCACAAACACCAAGAAAGTTTGTTTTTCGATTCAAAACAAGATTTTAACGCTTCGAGGAGTTCAAATAACCTGTTTTTAGATCATTTGTATCGTATCTTTTACTATTTAACTTTTCACCAAATTTCACAAACACTAAGAAAGTTTGTTTTTCGATTCAAAACAAGATTTTAACGCTTTGAGGAGTTCAAATAACGCGTTTTTAGATCATTTGTATCCTATCTTTTACTACATACATTTTCACCAAATTTTACAAACACTAAGTCAGTTTGTTTTTCGATTCAAAACAAGATTTTAACGCTTTGAGGAGTTCAAATAACGCGTTTTTAGATCATTTGTATCCTATCTTTTACTACATACATTTTCACCAAATTTTACAAACACTAAGTCAGTTTGTTTTTCGATTCAAAACTAGATTTTAACGCTTTGAGGAGTTCAAATAACGCGTTTTTAGATCATTTGTATCCTATCTTTTACTACATACATTTTCACCAAATTTTACAAACACTAAGTCAGTTTGTTTTTCGATTCAAAACTAGATTTTAACGCTTTGAGGAGTTCAAATAACATGTTTTTAGATCATTTGTATCGTATCTTTTACTATTTAACTTTTCACCAAATTTCACAAACACTAAGAAAGTTTGTTTTTCGATTGAAAACAAGATTTTAACGCTTTGAGGAGTTCAAATAACGCGTTTTTAGATCATTTGTATCCTATCTTTTACTATATACATTTTCACCAAATTTTGCAAACACTAAGTCAGTTTGTTTTTCGATTCAAAACAAGATTTTAACGCTTTGAGGAGTTCAAATAACTCGTTTTTAGATCATTTGTATCCTGTCTTTTACTACATACATTTTCACCAAATTTTACAAACACTAAGTCAGTTTGTTTTTCGATTCAAAACAAGATTTTAACGCTTTGAGGAGTTCAAATAACAAGTTTTTAGATCATTTATATCGTATCTTTTACTACATAACTTTTCACCAAATTTCACAAACACTAAGAAAGTTTGTTTTTTGATTCAAAACGAGATTTTAACGCTTTGAGGAGTTCCAATAACCTGTTTTTAGATCATTTGTATCGTATCTTTTACTACATAACTTTCCACCAAATTTCACAAACACCAAGAAAGTTTGTTTTTCGATTCAAAACAAACTTTTAACGCTCCGAGGAGTTCAAATAACGTGTTATTAGATCATTTGTATCGTATCTTTTACTACATAACTTTTCACCAAATTTCACACACACTAAGAAAGTTTGTTTTTCGATTCAAAACAAGATTTTAACGCTTTGAGGAGTTCAAATAACGTGTTTTTAGATCATTTGTATCGTATCTTTTACTACATAACTTTTCACCAAATTTCACACACACTAAGAAAGTTTGTTTTTCGATTCAAAACAAGATTTTAACACTTTGAGGAGTTCAAATAACGTGTTTTTAGATCATTTGTATCGTATCTTTTACTACATAACTTTTCACCAAATTTCACAAACACCAAGAAAGTTTGTTTTTCGATTCAAAACAAGATTTTAACGCTTTGAGGAGTTCAAATAACGTGTTTTTAGATCATTTGTATCGTATCTTTTACTACATAACTTTTCACCAAATTTCACAAACACCAAGAAAGTTTGTTTTTCGATTCAAAACAAGATTTTGACGCTTTGAGGAGTTCAAATAATGTGTTTTTAGATCATTTGTATCGTATCTTTTACTATATAACTTTTCACCAAATTTCACAAACACCAAGAAAGTTTGTTTTTCGATTCAAAACAAGATTTTAACGCTTTGAGGAGTTCAAATAACGTGTTTTTAGATCATTTGTATCGTATCTTTTACTACATAACTTTTCACCAAATTTCACAAACACCAAGAAAGTTTGTTTTTCGATTCAAAACAAGATTTTGACGCTTTGAGGAGTTCAAATAACCTGTTTTTAGATCATTTGTATCGTATCTTTTACTATAAAACTTTTCACCAAATTTCACAAACACTAAGAAATTTTGTTTTTCGATTCAAAACAAGATTTTAATGCTTTGAGGAGTTCAAATAATGTGTTTTTAGATCATTTGTATCGTATCTTTTACTATATAACTTTTCACCAAATTTCACAAACACTAAGAAAGTTTGTTTTTCGATTCAAAACAAGCTTTTAACGCTCCGAGGAGTTCAAATAACGTGTTTTTAGATCATTTGTATCGTATCTTTTACTACATAACTTTTCACCAAATTTCACAAACACCAAGAAAGTTTGTTTTTCGATTCAAAACAAGATTTTGACGCTTTGAGGAGTTCAAATAACCTGTTTTTAGATCATTTGTATCGTATCTTTTACTATAAAACTTTTCACCAAATTTCACAAACACTAAGAAATTTTGTTTTTCGATTCAAAACAAGATTTTAATGCTTTGAGGAGTTCAAATAATGTGTTTTTAGATCATTTGTATCGTATCTTTTACTATATAACTTTTCACCAAATTTCACAAACACCAAGAAAGTTTGTTTTTCGATTCAAAACAAGATTTTAACGCTTTGAGGAGTTCAAATAACCTGTTTTTAGATCATTTGTATCGTATCTTTTATAATATAACTTTTCACCAAATTTCACAAACACTAAGAAAGTTTGTTTTTCGATTCAAAACAAGATTTTAACGCTTTGAGGAGTTCAAATAACGCGTTTTTAGATCATTTGTATCCTGTCTTTTACTACATACATTTTCACCAAATTTTACAAACACTAAGTCAGTTTGTTTTTCGATTCAAAACAAGATTTTAACGCTTTGAGGAGTTCAAATAACATGTTTTTAGATCATTTATATCGTATCTTTTACTACATAACTTTTCACCAAATTTCACAAACACTAAGAAAGTTTGTTTTTCGATTCAAAACAAGATTTTAACGCTTTGAGGAGTTCAAATAACGTGTTTTTAGATCATTTGTATCGTATCTTTTACTATATAACTTTTCACCAAATTTCACAAACACCAAGAAAGTTTGTTTTTCGATTCAAAACAAGATTTTAACGCTTTGAGGAGTTCAAATAACGTGTTTTTAGATCATTTGTATCGTATCTTTTACTACATAATTTTTCACCAAATTTCACAAACACCAAGAAAGTTTGTTTTTCGATTCAAAACAAGATTTTGACGCTTTGAGGAGTTCAAATAACCTGTTTTTAGATCATTTGTATCGTATCTTTTACTATATAACTTTTCACCAAATTTCACAAACACTAAGAAAGTTTGTTTTTCGATTCAAAACAAGATTTTAACGCTTTGAGGAGTTCAAATAACGTGTTTTTAGATCATTTGTATCGTATCTTTTACTACATAACTTTTCACCAAATTTCACAAACACTAAGAAAGTTTGTTTTTCGATTCAAAACAAGATTTTGACGCTTTGAGGAGTTCAAATAACTTGTTTTTAGATCATTTGTATCGTATCTTTTACTATATAACTTTTCACCAAATTTCACAAACACCAAGAAATTTTGTTTTTCGATTCAAAACAAGATTTTAACGCTTTGAGGAGTTCAAATAACCTGTTTTAAGATCATTTGTATCGTATCTTTTACAATATAACTTTTCACCAAATTTCACAAACACTAAGAAAGTTTGTTTTTCGATTCAAAACAAGATTTTAACGCTTTGAGGAGTTCAAATAACGTGTTTTTAGATCATTTGTATCGTATCTTTTACTACATAACTTTTCACCAAATTTCACAAACACTAAGAAAGTTTGTTTTTCGATTCAAAACAAGATTTTGACGCTTTGAGGAGTTCAAATAACCTGTTTTTAGATCATTTGTATCGTATCTTTTACTATATAACTTTTCACCAAATTTCACAAACACTAAGAAATTTTGTTTTTCGATTCAAAACAAGATTTTAATGCTTTGAGGAGTTCAAATAATGTGTTTTTAGATCATTTGTATCGTATCTTTTCCTATATAACTTTTCACCAAATTTCACAAACACCAAGAAAGTTTGTTTTTCGATTCAAAACAAGATTTTAACGCTTTGAGGAGTTCAAATAACCTGTTTTTAGATCATTTGTATCGTATCTTTTACAATATAACTTTTCACCAAATTTCACAAACACTAAGAAAGTTTGTTTTTCGATTCAAAACAAGATTTTAACGCTTTGAGGAGTTCAAATAACGCATTTTTAGATCATTTGTATCCTATCTTTTACTATATACATTTTCACCAAATTTTGCAAACACTAAGTCAGTTTGTTTTTCGATTCAAAACAAGATTTTAACGCTTTGAGGAGTTCAAATAACGCGTTTTTAGATCATTTGTATCCTGTCTTTTACTACATACATTTTCACCAAATTTTACAAACACTAAGTCAGTTTGTTTTTCGATTCAAAACAATATTTTAACGCTTTGAGGAGTTCAAATAACATGTTTTTATATCATTTATATCGTATCTTTTACTACATAACTTTTCACCAAATTTCACAAACACTAAGAAAGTTTGTTTTTCGATTCAAAACGAGATTTTAACGCTTTGAGGAGTTCCAATAACCTGTTTTTAGTTCATTTGTATCGTATATTTTACTACATAACTTTCCACCAAATTTCACAAACACCAAGAAAGTTTGTTTTTCGATTCAAAACAAGCTTTTAACGCTCCGAGGAGTTCAAATAACGTGTTTTTAGATCATTTGTATCGTATCTTTTACTACATAACTTTTCACCAAATTTCACAAACACTAAGAAAGTTTGTTTTTCGATTCAAAACACACTTTTAACGCTTTGACGAGTTGAAATAACGTGTTTTTAGATCATTTGTATCGTATCTTTTACTACATAACTTTTCACCAAATTTCACTAACACTAAGAAAGTTTGTTTTTCGATTCAAAACAAGATTTTGACGCTTTGAGGAGTTCAAATAACCTGTTTTTAGATCATTTGTATCGTATCTTTTACTATATAACTTTTCACCAAATTTCACACACACTAAGAAATTTTGTTTTTCGATTCAAAACAAGATTTTAATGCATTGAGGAGTTCAAATAATGTGTTTTTAGATCATTTGTATCGTATCTTTTACTATATAACTTTTCACCAAATTTCACAAACACCAAGAAAGTTTGTTTTTCGATTCAAAACAAGATTTTAACGCTTTGAGGAGTTCAAATAACCTGTTTTTAGATCATTTGTATCGTATCTTTTACTATTTAACTTTTCACCAAATTTCACAAACACTAAGAAAGTTTGTTTTTCGATTCAAAACAAGATTTTAACGCTTTGAGGAGTTCAAATAACGCGTTTTTAGATCATTTGTATCCTATCTTTTACTATATACATTTTCACCATTTTTGCAAACACTAAGTCAGTTTGTTTTTCGATTCAAAACAAGATTTTAACGCTTTGAGGAGTTCAAATAACGCGTTTTTAGATCATTTGTATCCTATCTTTTACTACATACATTTTCACCAAATTTTACAAACACTAAGTCAGTTTGTTTTTCGATTCAAAACAAGATTTTAACGCTTTGAGGAGTTCAAATAACGCGTTTTTAGATCATTTGTATCCTATCTTTTACTACATACATTTTCACCAAATTTTACAAACACTAAGTCAGTTTGTTTTTCGATTCAAAACTAGATTTTAACGCTTTGAGGAGTTCAAATAACGCGTTTTTAGATCATTTGTATCCTATCTTTTACTACATACATTTTCACCAAATTTTACAAACACTAAGTCAGTTTGTTTTTCGATTCAAAACTAGATTTTAACGCTTTGAGGAGTTCAAATAACATGTTTTTAGATCAATTGTATCGTATCTTTTACTATTTAACTTTTCACCAAATTTCACAAACACTAAGAAAGTTTGTTTTTCGATTCAAAACAAGATTTTAACGCTTTGAGGAGTTCAAATAACGCGTTTTTAGATCATTTGTATCCTATCTTTTACTATATACATTTTCACCATTTTTGCAAACACTAAGTCAGTTTGTTTTTCGATTCAAAACAAGATTTTAACGCTTTGAGGAGTTCAAATAACTCGTTTTTAGATCATTTGTATCCTGTCTTTTACGACATACATTTTCACCAAATTTTACAAACACTAAGTCAGTTTGTTTTTCGATTCAAAACAAGATTTTAACGCTTTGAGGAGTTCAAATAACAAGTTTTTAGATCATTTATATCGTATCTTTTACTACATAACTTTTCACCAAATTTCACAAACACTAAGAAAGTTTGTTTTTTGATTCAAAACGAGATTTTAACGCTTTGAGGAGTTCAAATAACCTGTTTTTAGATCATTTGTATCGTATCTTTTACTACATAACTTTCCACCAAATTTCACAAACACCAAGAAAGTTTGTTTTTCGATTCAAAACAAATTTTAACGCTCCGAGGAGTTCAAATAACGTGTTTTTAGATCATTTGTATCGTATCTTTTACTACATAACTTTTCACCAAATTTCACAAACACTAAGAATGTTTGTTTTTCGATTCAAAACACACTTTTAACGCTTTGAGGAGTTTAAATAACGTGTTTTTAGATCATTTGTATCGTATCTTTTACTACATAAGTTTTCACCAAATTTCACAAACACCAAGAAAGTTTGTTTTTCGATTCAAAACAAGATTTTAACGCTTTGAGGAGTTCAAATAACCTGTTTTTAGATCATTTGTACCTCATCTCACAAACACTAAGAAAATTATTTTTTCAATGCAAAATGAGATTTTAACGCTTTGAGGAGTTCCAATAACCTGTTTTTAGATCATTTGTATCGTATCTTTTACTTCATAACTTTTCACCAAATTTCACGCACAGTAAGAAAGTTTGTTTTTCGATTCAAAACAAGATTTTAACGTTTTGAGGAGTTCAAATAACATGTTTTTAGATCATTTGTATCGTATCTTTTACTACATAACTTTTCACCAAATTTCACAAACACCAAGAAAGTTTGTTTTTCGATTCAAAACACACTTTTAACGCTTTGAGGAGTTCAAATAACGTGTTATTAGATCATTTGTATCGTATCTTTTACTACATAACTTTTCACCAAATTTCACACACACTAAGAAAGTTTGTTTTTCGATTCAAAACAAGATTTTAACGTTTTGAGGAGTTCAAATAACATGTTTTTATATCATTTGTATCGTATATTTTACTACATAACTTTTCACCAAATTTCACAAACACCAAGAAAGTTTGTTTTTCGATTCAAAACACACTTTTAACGCTTTGAGGAGTTCAAATAACGTGTTATTAGATCATTTGTATCGTATCTTTTACTACATAACTTTTCACCAAATTTCACACACACTAAGAAAGTTTGTTTTTCGATTCAAAACAAGATTTTAACGCTTTGAGGAGTTCAAATAACGTGTTTTTAGATCATTTGTATTGTATCTTTTACTACATAACTTTTCACCAAATTTCACACACACTAAGAAAGTTTGTTTTTCGATTCAAAACAAGATTTTAACGCTTTGAGGAGTTCAAATAACGTGTTTTTAGATCATTTGTATCGTATCTTTTACTACATAACTTTTCACCAAATTTCACAAACACCAAGAAAGTTTGTTTTTCGATTCGAAACAAGATTTTAACGCTTTGAGGAGTTCAAATAACGTGTTTTTAGATCATTTGTATCGTATCTTTTACTACATAACTTTTCACCAAATTTCACAAACACCAAGAAAGTTTGTTTTTCGATTCAAAACAAGATTTTGACGCTTTGAGGAGTTCAAATAACCTGTTTTTAGATCATTTGTATCGTATCTTTTACTATATAACTTTTCACCAAATTTCACAAACACTAAGAAAGTTTGTTTTTCGATTCAAAACAAGATTTTAACGCTTTGAGGAGTTCAAATAACGTGTTTTTAGATCATTTGTATCGTATCTTTTACTACATAACTTTTCACCAAATTTCACAAACACTAAGAAAGTTTGTTTTTCGATTCAAAACAAGATTTTGACGCTTTGAGGAGTTCAAATAACCTGTTTTTAGATCATTTGTATCGTATCTTTTACTATATAACTTTTCACCAAATTTCACAAACACTAAGAAATTTTGTTTTTCGATTCAAAACAAGATTTTAATGCTTTGAGGAGTTCAAATAATGTGTTTTTAGATCATTTGTATCGTATCTTTTACTATATAACTTTTCACCAAATTTCACAAACACCAAGAAAGTTTGTTTTTCGATTCAAAACAAGATTTTAACGCTTTGAGGAGTTCAAATAACCTGTTTTTAGATCATTTGTATCGTATCTTTTATAATATAACTTTTCACCAAATTTCACAAACACTAAGAAAGTTTGTTTTTCGATTCAAAACAAGATTTTAACGCTTTGAGGAGTTCAAATAACGCGTTTTTAGATCATTTGTATCCTGTCTTTTACTACATACATTTTCACCAAATTTTACAAACACTAAGTCAGTTTGTTTTTCGATTCAAAACAAGATTTTAACGCTTTGAGGAGTTCAAATAACATGTTTTTAGATCATTTATATCGTATCTTTTACTACATAACTTTTCACCAAATTTCACAAACACTAAGAAAGTTTGTTTTTCGATTCAAAACAAGATTTTAACGCTTTGAGGAGTTCAAATAACGTGTTTTTAGATCATTTGTATCGTATCTTTTACTATATAACTTTTCACCAAATTTCACAAACACCAAGAAAGTTTGTTTTTCGATTCAAAACAAGATTTTAACGCTTTGAGGAGTTCAAATAACGTGTTTTTAGATCATTTGTATCGTATCTTTTACTACATAACTTTTCACCAAATTTCACAAACACCAAGAAAGTTTGTTTTTTGATTCAAAACAAGATTTTGACGCTTTGAGGAGTTCAAATAACCTGTTTTTAGATCATTTGTATCGTATCTTTTACTATATAACTTTTCACCAAATTTCACAAACACTAAGAAAGTTTGTTTTTCGATTCAAAACAAGATTTTAACGCTTTGAGGAGTTCAAATAACGTGTTTTTAGATCATTTGTATCGTATCTTTTACTACATAACTTTTCACCAAATTTCACAAACACTAAGAAAGTTTGTTTTTCGATTCAAAACAAGATTTTGACGCTTTGAGGAGTTCAAATAACCTGTTTTTAGATCATTTGTATCGTATCTTTTACTATATAACTTTTCACCAAATTTCACAAACACCAAGAAATTTTGTTTTTCGATTCAAAACAAGATTTTAACGCTTTGAGGAGTTCAAATAACCTGTTTTAAGATCATTTGTATCGTATCTTTTACAATATAACTTTTCACCAAATTTCACAAACACTAAGATAGTTTGTTTTTCGATTCAAAACAAGATTTTAACGCTTTGAGGAGTTCAAATAACGCGTTTTTTGATCATTTGTATCCTGTCTTTTACTACATACATTTTCACCAAATTTTACAAACACTAAGTCAGTTTGTTTTTCGATTCAAAACAAGATTTTAACGCTTTGAGGAGTTCAAATAACATGTTTTTAGATCATTTATATCGAATCTTTTACTACATAACTTTTCACCAAATTTCACAAACACTAAGAAAGTTTGTTTTTCGATTCAAAACAAGATTTTGACGCTTTGAGGAGTTCAAATAACCTGTTTTTAGATCATTTGTATCGTATCTTTTACTATATAACTTTTCACCAAATTTCACAAACACTAAGAAAGTTTGTTTTTCGATTCAAAACAAGATTTTAACGCTTTGAGGAGTTCAAATAACGTGTTTTTAGATCATTTGTATCGTATCTTTTACTACATAACTTTTCACCAAATTTCACAAACACTAAGAAAGTTTGTTTTTCGATTCAAAACAAGATTTTGACGCTTTGAGGAGTTCAAATAACCTGTTTTTAGATCATTTGTATCGTATCTTTTACTATATAACTTTTCACCAAATTTCACAAACACTAAGAAATTTTGTTTTTCGATTCAAAACAAGATTTTAATGCTTTGAGGAGTTCAAATAATGTGTTTTTAGATCATTTGTATCGTATCTTTTACTATATAACTTTTCACCAAATTTCACAAACACCAAGAAAGTTTGTTTTTCGATTCAAAACAAGATTTTAACGCTTTGAGGAGTTCAAATAAACTGTTTTTAGATCATTTGTATCGTATCTTTTACAATATAACTTTTCACCAAATTTCACAAACACTAAGAAAGTTTGTTTTTCGATTCAAAACAAGATTTTAACGCTTTGAGGAGTTCAAATAACGCGTTTTTAGATCATTTGTATCCTATCTTTTACTATATACATTTTCACCAAATTTTGCAAACACTAAGTCAGTTTGTTTTTCGATTCAAAACAAGATTTTAACGCTTTGAGGAGTTCAAATAACGCGTTTTTAGATCATTTGTATCCTGTCTTTTACTACATACATTTTCACCAAATTTTACAAACACTAAGTCAGTTTGTTTTTCGATTCAAAACAAGATTTTAACGCTCTGAGGAGTTCAAATAACATGTTTTTAGATCATTTATATCGTATCTTTTACTACATAACTTTTCACCAAATTTCACAAACACTAAGAAAGTTTGTTTTTCGATTCAAAACGAGATTTTAACGCTTTGAGGAGTTCCAATAACCTGTTTTTAGATCATTTGTATCGTATATTTTACTACATAACTTTCCACCAAATTTCACAAACACCAAGAAAGTTTGTTTTTCGATTCAAAACAAGCTTTTAACGCTCCGAGGAGTTCAAATAACGTGTTTTTAGATCATTTGTATCGTATCTTTTACTACATAACTTTTCACCAAATTTCACAAACACTAAGAAAGTTTGTTTTTCGATTCAAAACACACTTTTAACGCTTTGACGAGTTGAAATAACGTGTTTTTAGATCATTTGTATCGTATCTTTTACTACATAACTTTTCACCAAATTTCACTAACACTAAGAAAGTTTGTTTTTCGATTCAAAACAAGATTTTGACGCTTTGAGGAGTTCAAATAACCTGTTTTTAGATCATTTGTATCGTATCTTTTACTATATAACTTTTCACCAAATTTCACACACACTAAGAAATTTTGTTTTTCGATTCAAAACAAGATTTTAATGCATTGAGGAGTTCAAATAATGTGTTTTTAGATCATTTGTATCGTATCTTTTACTATATAACTTTTCACCAAATTTCACAAACACCAAGAAAGTTTGTTTTTCGATTCAAAACAAGATTTTAACGCTTTGAGGAGTTCAAATAACCTGTTTTTAGATCATTTGTATCGTATCTTTTACTATTTAACTTTTCACCAAATTTCACAAACACTAAGAAAGTTTGTTTTTCGATTCAAAACAAGATTTTAACGCTTTGAGGAGTTCAAATAACGCGTTTTTAGATCATTTGTATCCTATCTTTTACTACATACATTTTCACCAAATTTTACAAACACTAAGTCAGTTTGTTTTTCGATTCAAAACAAGATTTTAACGCTTTGAGGAGTTCAAATAACGCGTTTTTAGATCATTTGTATCCTATCTTTTACTACATACATTTTCACCAAATTTTACAAACACTAAGTCAGTTTGTTTTTCGATTCAAAACAAGATTTTAACGCTTTGAGGAGTTCAAATAACAAGTTTTTAGATCATTTATATCGTATCTTTTACTACATAACTTTTCACCAAATTTCACAAACACTAAGAAAGTTTGTTTTTTGATTCAAAACGAGATTTTAACGCTTTGAGGAGTTCCAATAACCTGTTTTTAGATCATTTGTATCGTATCTTTTACTACATAACTTTCCACCAAATTTCACAAACACCAAGAAAGTTTGTTTTTCGATTCAAAACAAACTTTTAACGCTCCGAGGAGTTCAAATAACGTGTTTTTAGATCATTTGTATCGTATCTTTTAATACATAACTTTTCACCAAATTTCACAAACACTAAGAATGTTTGTTTTTCGATTCAAAACACACTTTTAACGCTTTGAGGAGTTTAAATAACGTGTTTTTAGATCATTTGTATCGTATCTTTTACTACATAAGTTTTCACCAAATTTCACAAACACCAAGAAAGTTTGTTTTTCGATTCAAAACAAGATTTTAACGCTTTGAGGAGTTCAAATAACCTGTTTTTAGATCATTTGTACCTCATCTCACAAACACTAAGAAAATTATTTTTTCAATGCAAAATGAGATTTTAACGCTTTGAGGAGTTCCAATAACCTGTTTTTAGATCATTTGTATCGTATCTTTTACTTCATAACTTTTCACCAAATTTCACGCACAGTAAGAAAGTTTGTTTTTCGATTCAAAACAAGATTTTAACGTTTTGAGGAGTTCAAATAACATGTTTTTAGATCATTTGTATCGTATCTTTTACTACATAACTTTTCACCAAATTTCACAAAACCAAGAAAGTTTGTTTTTCGATTCAAAACACACTTTTAACGCTTTGAGGAGTTCAAATAACGTGTTATTAGATCATTTGTATCGTATCTTTTACTACATAACTTTTCACCAAATTTCACACACACTAAGAAAGTTTGTTTTTCGATTCAAAACAAGATTTTAACGTTTTGAGGAGTTCAAATAACATGTTTTTATATCATTTGTATCGTATATTTTACTACATAACTTTTCACCAAATTTCACAAACACCAAGAAAGTTTGTTTTTCGATTCAAAACACACTTTTAACGCTTTGAGGAGTTCAAATAACGTGTTATTAGATCATTTGTATCGTATCTTTTACTACATAACTTTTCACCAAATTTCACACACACTAAGAAAGTTTGTTTTTCGATTCAAAACAAGATTTTAACGCTTTGAGGAGTTCAAATAACGTGTTTTTAGATCATTTGTATTGTATCTTTTACTACATAACTTTTCACCAAATTTCACACACACTAAGAAAGTTTGTTTTTCGATTCAAAACAAGATTTTAACGCTTTGAGGAGTTCAAATAACGTGTTTTTAGATCATTTGTATCGTATCTTTTACTACATAACTTTTCACCAAATTTCACAAACACCAAGAAAGTTTGTTTTTCGATTCAAAACAAGATTTTAACGCTTTGAGGAGTTCAAATAACGTGTTTTTAGATCATTTGTATCGTATCTTTTACTACATAACTTTTCACCAAATTTCACAAACACCAAGAAAGTTTGTTTTTCGATTCAAAACAAGATTTTGACGCTTTGAGGAGTTCAAATGACCTGTTTTTAGATCATTTGTATCGTATCTTTTACTATATAACTTTTCACCAAATTTCACAAACACTAAGAAAGTTTGTTTTTCGATTCAAAACAAGATTTTAACGCTTTGAGGAGTTCAAATAACGTGTTTTTAGATCATTTGTATCGTATCTTTTACTACATAACTTTTCACCAAATTTCACAAACACTAAGAAAGTTTGTTTTTCGATTCAAAACAAGATTTTGACGCTTTGAGGAGTTCAAATAACCTGTTTTTAGATCATTTGTATCGTATCTTTTACTATATAACTTTTCACCAAATTTCACAAACACTAAGAAATTTTGTTTTTCGATTCAAAACAAGATTTTAATGCTTTGAGGAGTTCAAATAATGTGTTTTTAGATCATTTGTATCGTATCTTTTACTATATAACTTTTCACCAAATTTCACAAACACCAAGAAAGTTTGTTTTTCGATTCAAAACAAGATTTTAACGCTTTGAGGAGTTCAAATAACCTGTTTTTAGATCATTTGTATCGTATCTTTTATAATATAACTTTTCACCAAATTTCACAAACACTAAGAAAGTTTGTTTTTCGATTCAAAACAAGATTTTAACGCTTTGAGGAGTTCAAATAACGCGTTTTTAGATCATTTGTATCCTGTCTTTTACTACATACATTTTCACCAAATTTTACAAACACTAAGTCAGTTTGTTTTTCGATTCAAAACAAGATTTTAACGCTTTGAGGAGTTCAAATAACATGTTTTTAGATCATTTATATCGTATCTTTTACTACATAACTTTTCACCAAATTTCACAAACACTAAGAAAGTTTGTTTTTCGATTCAAAACAAGATTTTAACGCTTTGAGGAGTTCAAATAACGTGTTTTTAGATCATTTGTATCGTATCTTTTACTATATAACTTTTCACCAAATTTCACAAACACCAAGAAAGTTTGTTTTTCGATTCAAAACAAGATTTTAACGCTTTGAGGAGTTCAAATAACGTGTTTTTAGATCATTTGTATCGTATCTTTTACTACATAACTTTTCACCAAATTTCACAAACACCAAGAAAGTTTGTTTTTTGATTCAAAACAAGATTTTGACGCTTTGAGGAGTTCAAATAACCTGTTTTTAGATCATTTGTATCGTATCTTTTACTATATAACTTTTCACCAAATTTCACAAACACTAAGAAAGTTTGTTTTTCGATTCAAAACAAGATTTTAACGCTTTGAGGAGTTCAAATAACGTGTTTTTAGATCATTTGTATCGTATCTTTTACTACATAACTTTTCACCAAATTTCACAAACACTAAGAAAGTTTGTTTTTCGATTCAAAACAAGATTTTGACGCTTTGAGGAGTTCAAATAACCTGTTTTTAGATCATTTGTATCGTATCTTTTACTATATAACTTTTCACCAAATTTCACAAACACCAAGAAATTTTGTTTTTCGATTCAAAACAAGATTTTAACGCTTTGAGGAGTTCAAATAACCTGTTTTAAGATCATTTGTATCGTATCTTTTACAATATAACTTTTCACCAAATTTCACAAACACTAAGATAGTTTGTTTTTCGATTCAAAACAAGATTTTAACGCTTTGAGGAGTTCAAATAACGCGTTTTTTGATCATTTGTATCCTGTCTTTTACTACATACATTTTCACCAAATTTTACAAACACTAAGTCAGTTTGTTTTTCGATTCAAAACAAGATTTTAACGCTTTGAGGAGTTCAAATAACATGTTTTTAGATCATTTATATCGAATCTTTTACTACATAACTTTTCACCAAATTTCACAAACACTAAGAAAGTTTGTTTTTCGATTCAAAACAAGATTTTGACGCTTTGAGGAGTTCAAATAACCTGTTTTTAGATCATTTGTATCGTATCTTTTACTATATAACTTTTCACCAAATTTCACAAACACTAAGAAAGTTTGTTTTTCGATTCAAAACAAGATTTTAACGCTTTGAGGAGTTCAAATAACGTGTTTTTAGATCATTTGTATCGTATCTTTTACTACATAACTTTTCACCAAATTTCACAAACACTAAGAAAGTTTGTTTTTCGATTCAAAACAAGATTTTGACGCTTTGAGGAGTTCAAATAACCTGTTTTTAGATCATTTGTATTGTATCTTTTACTATATAACTTTTCACCAAATTTCACAAACACTAAGAAATTTTGTTTTTCGATTCAAAACAAGATTTTAATGCTTTGAGGAGTTCAAATAATGTGTTTTTAGATCATTTGTATCGTATCTTTTACTATATAACTTTTCACCAAATTTCACAAACACCAAGAAAGTTTGTTTTTCGATTCAAAACAAGATTTTAACGCTTTGAGGAGTTCAAATAAACTGTTTTTAGATCATTTGTATCGTATCTTTTACAATATAACTTTTCACCAAATTTCACAAACACTAAGAAAGTTTGTTTTTCGATTCAAAACAAGATTTTAACGCTTTGAGGAGTTCAAATAACGCGTTTTTAGATCATTTGTATCCTATCTTTTACTATATACATTTTCACCAAATTTTGCAAACACTAAGTCAGTTTGTTTTTCGATTCAAAACAAGATTTTAACGCTTTGAGGAGTTCAAATAACGCGTTTTTAGATCATTTGTATCCTGTCTTTTACTACATACATTTTCACCAAATTTTACAAACACTAAGTCAGTTTGTTTTTCGATTCAAAACAAGATTTTAACGCTCTGAGGAGTTCAAATAACATGTTTTTAGATCATTTATATCGTATCTTTTACTACATAACTTTTCACCAAATTTCACAAACACTAAGAAAGTTTGTTTTTCGATTCAAAACGAGATTTTAACGCTTTGAGGAGTTCCAATAACCTGTTTTTAGATCATTTGTATCGTATATTTTACTACATAACTTTCCACCAAATTTCACAAACACCAAGAAAGTTTGTTTTTCGATTCAAAACAAGCTTTTAACGCTCCGAGGAGTTCAAATAACGTGTTTTTAGATCATTTGTATCGTATCTTTTACTACATAACTTTTCACCAAATTTCACAAACACTAAGAAAGTTTGTTTTTCGATTCAAAACACACTTTTAACGCTTTGACGAGTTGAAATAACGTGTTTTTAGATCATTTGTATCGTATCTTTTACTACATAACTTTTCACCAAATTTCACTAACACTAAGAAAGTTTGTTTTTCGATTCAAAACAAGATTTTGACGCTTTGAGGAGTTCAAATAACCTGTTTTTAGATCATTTGTATCGTATCTTTTACTATATAACTTTTCACCAAATTTCACACACACTAAGAAATTTTGTTTTTCGATTCAAAACAAGATTTTAATGCATTGAGGAGTTCAAATAATGTGTTTTTAGATCATTTGTATCGTATCTTTTACTATATAACTTTTCACCAAATTTCACAAACACCAAGAAAGTTTGTTTTTCGATTCAAAACAAGATTTTAACGCTTTGAGGAGTTCAAATAACCTGTTTTTAGATCATTTGTATCGTATCTTTTACTATTTAACTTTTCACCAAATTTCACAAACACTAAGAAAGTTTGTTTTTCGATTCAAAACAAGATTTTAACGCTTTGAGGAGTTCAAATAATGCGTTTTTAGATCATTTGTATCCTATCTTTTACTACATACATTTTCACCAAATTTTACAAACACTAAGTCAGTTTGTTTTTCGATTCAAAACAAGATTTTAACGCTTTGAGGAGTTCAAATAACGCGTTTTTAGATCATTTGTATCCTATCTTTTACTACATACATTTTCACCAAATTTTACAAACACTAAGTCAGTTTGTTTTTCGATTCAAAACAAGATTTTAACGCTTTGAGGAGTTCAAATAACAAGTTTTTAGATCATTTATATCGTATCTTTTACTACATAACTTTTCACCAAATTTCACAAACACTAAGAAAGTTTGTTTTTTGATTCAAAACGAGATTTTAACGCTTTGAGGAGTTCCAATAACCTGTTTTTAGATCATTTGTATCGTATCTTTTACTACATAACTTTCCACCAAATTTCACAAACACCAAGAAAGTTTGTTTTTCGATTCAAAACAAACTTTTAACGCTCCGAGGAGTTCAAATAACGTGTTTTTAGATCATTTGTATCGTATCTTTTAATACATAACTTTTCACCAAATTTCACAAACACTAAGAATGTTTGTTTTTCGATTCAAAACACACTTTTAACGCTTTGAGGAGTTTAAATAACGTGTTTTTAGATCATTTGTATCGTATCTTTTACTACATAAGTTTTCACCAAATTTCACAAACACCAAGAAAGTTTGTTTTTCGATTCAAAACAAGATTTTAACGCTTTGAGGAGTTCAAATAACCTGTTTTTAGATCATTTGTACCTCATCTCACAAACACTAAGAAAATTATTTTTTCAATGCAAAATGAGATTTTAACGCTTTGAGGAGTTCCAATAACCTGTTTTTAGATCATTTGTATCGTATCTTTTACTACATAACTTTTCACCAAATTTCACACACACTAAGAAAGTTTGTTTTTCGATTGAAAACAAGATTTTAACGTTTTGAGGAGTTCAAATAACATGTTTTTATATCATTTGTATCGTATATTTTACTACATAACTTTTCACCAAATTTCACAAACACCAAGAAAGTTTATTTTTCGATTCAAAACACACTTTTAACGCTTTGAGGAGTTCAAATAACCTGTTTTTAGATCATTTGTATCGTATCTTTTACTATTTAACTTTTCACCAAATTTCACAAACACTAAGAAAGTTTGTTTTTCGATTCAAAACAAGATTTTAACGCTTTGAGGAGTTCAAATAACGCGTTTTTAGATCATTTGTATCCTATCTTTTACTACATACATTTTCACCAAATTTTACAAACACTAAGTCAGTTTGTTTTTCGATTCAAAACAAGATTTTAACGCTTTGAGGAGTTCAAATAACGCGTTTTTAGATCATTTGTATCCTATCTTTTACTACATACATTTTCACCAAATTTTACAAACACTAAGTCAGTTTGTTTTTCGATTCAAAACTAGATTTTAACGCTTTGAGGAGTTCAAATAACGCGTTTTTAGATCATTTGTATCCTATCTTTTACTACATACATTTTCACCAAATTTTACAAACACTAAGTCAGTTTGTTTTACGATTCAAAACTAGATTTTAACGCTTTGAGGAGTTCAAATAACATGTTTTTAGATCAATTGCATCGTATCTTTTACTATTTAACTTTTCACCAAATTTCACAAACACTAAGAAAGTTTGTTTTTCGATTCAAAACAAGATTTTAACGCTTTGAGGAGTTCAAATAACGCGTTTTTAGATCATTTGTATCCTATCTTTTACTATATACATTTTCACCAAATTTTGCAAACACTAAGTCAGTTTGTTTTTCGATTCAAAACAAGATTTTAACGCTTTGAGGAGTTCAAATAACTCGTTTTTAGATCATTTGTATCCTGTCTTTTACTACATACATTTTCACCAAATTTTACAAACACTAAGTCAGTTTGTTTTTCGATTCAAAACAAGATTTTAACGCTTTGAGGAGTTCAAATAACAAGTTTTTAGATCATTTATATCGTATCTTTTACTACATAACTTTTCACCAAATTTCACAAACACTAAGAAAGTTTGTTTTTTGATTCAAAACGAGATTTTAACGCTTTGAGGAGTTCCAATAACCTGTTTTTAGATCATTTGTATCGTATCTTTTACTACATAACTTTCCACCAAATTTCACAAACACCAAGAAAGTTTGTTTTTCGATTCAAAACAAACTTTTAACGCTCCGAGGAGTTCAAATAACGTGTTTTTAGATCATTTGTATCGTATCTTTTACTACATAACTTTTCACCAAATTTCACAAACACTAAGAATGTTTGTTTTTCGATTCAAAACACACTTTTAACGCTTTGAGGAGTTTAAATAACGTGTTTTTAGATCATTTGTATCGTATCTTTTACTACATAAGTTTTCACCAAATTTCACAAACACCAAGAAAGTTTGTTTTTCGATTCAAAACAAGATTTTAACGCTTTGAGGAGTTCAAATAACCTGTTTTTAGATCATTTGTACCTCATCTTTTAATACATAACTTTTCACCAAATTTCACAAACACTAAGAAAATTTGTTTTTCAATGCAAAATGAGATTTTAACGCTTTGAGGAGTTCCAATAACGTGTTTTTAGATCATTTGTATCGTATCTTTTACTTCATAACTTTTCACCAAATTTCACGCACAGTAAGAAAGTTTGTTTTTCGATTCAAAACAAGATTTTAACGTTTTGAGGAGTTCAAATAACATGTTTTTAGATAATTTGTATCGTATCTTTTACTACATAACTTTTCACCAAATTTCACAAACACCAAGAAAGTTTGTTTTTCGATTCAAAACACACTTTTAACGCTTTGAGGAGTTCAAATAACGTGTTATTATATCATTTGTATCGTATCTTTTACTACATAACTTTTCACCAAATTTCACACACACTAAGAAAGTTTGTTTTTCGATTCAAAACAAGATTTTAACGCTTTGAGGAGTTCAAATAACGTGTTTTTAGATCATTTGTATCGTATCTTTAACTACATAACTTTTCACCAAATTTCACAAACACCAAGAAAGTTTGTTTTTCGATTCAAAACAAGATTTTAACGCTTTGAGGAGTTCAAATAACGTGTTTTTAGATCATTTGTATCGTATCTTTTAATACATAACTTTTCACCAAATTTCACAAACACCAAGAAAGTTTGTTTTTCGATTCAAAACAAGATTTTGACGCTTTGAGGAGTTCAAATAACCTGTTTTTAGATCATTTGTATCGTATCTTTTACTATATAACTTTTCACCAAATTTCACAAACACTAAGAAAGTTTGTTTTTCGATTCAAAACAAGATTTTAACGCTTTGAGGAGTTCAAATAACGTGTTTTTAGATCATTTGTATCGTATCTTTTACTATATAACATTTCACCAAATTTCACAAACACTAAGAAATTTTGTTTTTCGATTCAAAACAAGATTTTAATGCTTTGAGGAGTTCAAATAATGTGTTTTTAGATCATTTGTATCGTATATTTTATTACATAACTTTCCACCAAATTTCACAAACACCAAGAAAGTTTGTTTTTCGATTCAAAACAAACTTTTAACGCTCCGAGGAGTTCAAATAACGTGTTTTTAGATCATTTGTATCGTATCTTTTACTACATAACTTTTCACCAAATTTCACAAACACTAAGAAACTTTGTTTTTCGATTCAAAACAAGATTTTAACGTTTTGAGGAGTTCAAATAACATGTTTTTAGATCATTTGTATCGTATCTTTTACTACATAACTTTTCACCAAATTTCACAAACACTAAGAAAGTTTGTTTTTCCATTCAAAACAAACTTTTAACGCTCCGAGGAGTTCAAATAACGTGTTTTTAGATCATTTGTATCGTATCTTTTACTACATAACTTTTCACCAAATTTCACAAACACTAAGAAACTTTGTTTTTCGATTCAAAACAAGATTTTAACGTTTTGAGGAGTTCAAATAACATGTTTTTAGATCATTTGTATCGTATCTTTTACTACATAACTTTTCACCAAATTTCACACACACTAAGAAAGTTTGTTTTTCGATTCAAAACAAGATTTTAACGCTTTGAGGAGTTCAAATAACGTGTTTTTAGATGATTTGTATCGTATCTTTTACTACATAACTTTTCACCAAATTTCACAAACACCAAGAAAGTTTTTTTTCGATTCAAAACAAGATTTTAACGTTTTGAGGAGTTCAAATAACATGTTTTTATATCATTTGTATCGTATATTTTACTACATAACTTTTCACCAAATTTCACAAACACCAAGAAAGTTTGTTTTTCGATTCAAAACACACTTTTAACGCTTTGAGGAGTTCAAATAACGTGTTATTAGATCATTTGTATCGTATCTTTTACTACATAACTTTTCACCAAATTTCACACACACTAAGAAAGTTTGTTTTTCGATTCAAAACAAGATTTTAACGCTTTGAGGAGTTCAAATAACGTGTTTTTAGATCATTTGTATCGTATCTTTTACTACATAACTTTTCACCAAATTTCACACACACTAAGAAAGTTTGTTTTTCGATTCAAAACAAGATTTTAACGCTTTCAGGAGTTCAAATAACGTGTTTTTAGATCATTTGTATTTTATCTTTTACTACATAACTTTTCACCAAATTTCACAAACACCAAGAAAGTTTGTTTTTCGATTCAAAACAAGATTTTAACGCTTTGAGGAGTTCAAATAACGTGTTTTTAGATCATTTGTATCGTATCTTTTACTACATAACTTTTCACCAAATTTTACAAACACCAAGAAAGTTTGTTTTTCGATTCAAAACAAGATTTTGACGCTTTGAGGAGTTCAAATAACCTGTTTTTAGATCATTTGTATCGTATCTTTTACTATATAACTTTTCACCAAATTTCACAAACCCTAAGAAACTTTGTTTTTCGATTCAAAACAAGATTTTAACGCTTTGAGGAGTTCAAATAACGTGTTTTTAGATCATTTGTATCGTATCTTTTACTACATAACTTTTCACCAAATTTCACAAACACTAAGAAAGTTTGTTTTTCGATTCAAAACAAGATTTTGACGCTTTGAGGAGTTCAAATAACCTGTTTTTAGATCATTTGTATCGTATCTTTTACTATATAACCTTTCACCAAATTTCACAAACACTAAGAAATTTTGTTTTTCGATTCAAAACAAGATTTTAATGCTTTGAGGAGTTCAAATAATGTGTTTTTAGATCATTTGTATCGTATCTTTTACTATATAACTTTTCACCAAATTTCACAAACACCAAGAAAGTTTTTTTTTCGATTCAAAACAAGATTTTAACGCTTTGAGGAGTTCAAATAACCTGTTTTTAGATCATTTGTATCGTATCTTTTACAATATAACTTTTCACCAAATTTCACAAACACTAAGAAAGTTTGTTTTTCGATTCAAAACAAGATTTTAACGCTTTGAGGAGTTCAAATAACGCGTTTTTAGATCATTTGTATCCTATCTTTTACTATATACATTTTCACCAAATTTTGCAAACACTAAGTCAGTTTGTTTTTCGATTCAAAACAAGATTTTAACGCTTTGAGGAGTTCAAATAACGCGTTTTTAGATCATTTGTATCCTGTCTTTTACTACATACATTTTCACCAAATTTTACAAACACTAAGTCAGTTTGTTTTTCGATTCAAAACAAGATTTTAACGCTTTGAGGAGTTCAAATAACATGTTTTTAGAACATTTATATCGTATCTTTTACTACATAACTTTTCACCAAATTTCACAAACACTAAGAAAGTTTGTTTTTCGATTCAAAACAACATTTTAACGCTTTGAGGAGTTCGAATTACTTGTTTTTAAATCATTTGTATCGTATCTTTTACTATATTACTTTTCACCAAATTTCACAAACACTAAGAAAGTTTGTTTTTCGATTCAAAACGAGATTTTAACGCTTTGAGGAGTTCCAATAACCTGTTTTTAGATCATTTGTATCGTATATTTTACTATATAACTTTCCACCAAATTTCACAAACACCAAGAAAGTTTGTTTTTCGATTCAAAACAAACTTTTAACGCTCCGAAGAGTTCAAATAACGTGTTTTTAGATCATTTGTATCGTATCTTTTACTACATAACTTTTCACCAAATTTCACAAACACTAAGAAAGTTTGTTTTTCGATTCAAAACACACTTTTAACGCTCTGACGAGTTGAAATAACGTGTTTTTAGATCATTTGTATCGTATCTTTTACTACATAACTTTTCACGAAATTTCACTAACACTAAGAAAGTTTGTTTTTCGATTCAAAACAAGATTTTAACGCATTGAGGAGTTCAAATAATGTGTTTTTAGATCATTTGTATCGTATCTTTTACTACATAATTTTTCACCAAATTTCACAAACACCAAGAAAGTTTGTTTTTCGATTCAAAACAAGATTTTAACGCTTTGGAGAGTTCAAATAACCTGTTTTAGATCATTTGTATCTCATCTTTTAATACATAACTTTTCACCAAATTTCACAAACACTAAGAAAGTTTGTTTTTCGATTCAAAACAAGATTTTAACGTTTTGAGGAATTCAAATAACATGTTTTTATATCATTTGTATCGTATATTTTACTACATAACTTTTCACCAAATTTCACAAACACCAAGAAAGTTTGTTTTTCGATTCAAAACACACTTTTAACGCTTTGAGGAGTTCAAATAACGTGTTATTAGTTCATTTGTATCGTATCTTTTACTACATAACTTTTCACCAAATTTCACACACACTAAGAAAGTTTGTTTTTCGATTCAAAACAAGATTTTAACGCTTTGAGGAGTTCAAATAACGTGTTTTTAGATCATTTGTATCGTATCTTTTACTTCATAACTTTTCACCAAATTTCACGCACACTAAGAAAGTTTGTTTTTCGATTCAAAACAAGATTTTAACGTTTTGAGGAATTCAAATAACATGTTTTTATATCATTTGTATCGTATATTTTACTACATAACTTTTCACCAAATTTCACAAACACCAAGAAAGTTTGTTTTTCGATTCAAAACACACTTTCAACGCTTTGAGGAGTTCAAATAACGTGTTATTAGTTCATTTGTATCGTATCTTTTACTACATAACTTTTCACCAAATTTCACACACACCAAGAAAGTTTGTTTTTCGATTCAAAACACACTTTTAACGCTTTGAGGAGTTCTAATAACGTGTTATTATATCATTTGTATCGTATATTTTACTACATAACTTTTCACCAAATTTCACACACACTAAGAAAGTTTGTTTTTCGATTCAAAACAAGATTTTCACGCTTTGAGGAGTTCAAATAACGTGTTTTTAGATCATTTGTATCGTATCTTTTACTACATAACTTTTCACCAAATTTCACAAACACCAAGAAAGTTTGTTTTTCGATTCAAAACAAGATTTTAACGCTTTGAGGAGTTCAAATAACGTGTTTTTAGATCATTTGTATCGTATCTTTTACTATATAACTTTTCACCAAATTTCACGAACACTAAGAAAGTTTGTTTTTCGATTCAAAACAAGATTTTAACGCTTTGAGGAGTTCAAATAACGTGTTTTTAGATCATTTGTATCGTATCTTTTACAACATAACTTTTCACCAAATTTCACAAACACTAAGAAAGTTTGTTTTTCGATTCAAAACAAGATTTTGACGCTTTGAGGAGTTCAAATAACCTGTTTTTAGATCATTTGTATCGTATCTTTTACTATATAACTTTTCACCAAATTTCACAAACACTAAGAAATTTTGTTTTTCGATTCAAAACAAGATTTTAATGCTTTGAGGAGTTCAAATAATGTGTTTTTAGATCATTTGTATCGTATCTTTTACTATATAACTTTTCACCAAATTTCACAAACACCAAGAAAGTTTGTTTTTCGATTCAAAACAAGATTTTGACGCTTTGAGGAGTTCAAATAACCTGTTTTTAGATCATTTGTATCGTATCTTTTACTATATAACTTTTCACCAAATTTCACAAATACTAAGAAAGTTTGTTTTTCGATTCAAAACAAGATTTTAACGCTTTGAGGAGTTCAAATAACGCGTTTTTAGATCATTTGTGTCCTGTCTTTTACTACATACATTTTCACCAAATTTTACAAACACTAAGTCTGTTTGTTTTTCGATTCAAAACAAGATTTTATCGCTTTGAGGAGTTCAAATAACATGTTTTTAGATCATTTATACCGTATCTTTTATTACATAACTTTTCACCAAATTTCACAAACACTAAGAAAGTTTGTTTTTCGATTCAAAACGAGATTTTAACGCTTTGAGGAGTTCCAATAACCTGTTTTTAGATCATTTGTATCGTATATTTTACTACATAACTTTCCACCAAATTTCACAAACACCAAGAAAGTTTGTTTTTCGATTCAAAACAAACTTCTAACGCTCCGAGGAGTTCAAATAACGTGTTTTTAGATCATTTGTATCGTATCTTTTACTACATAACTTTTCACCAAATTTCACAAACACTAAGAAACTTTGTTTTTCGATTCAAAACAAGATTTTTACGTTTTGAGGAGTTCATATACAAGTTTTTATATCATTTGTATCGTATCTTTTACTACATAACTTTTCACCAAATTTCACAAACACTAAGAAAGTTTGTTTTTCGATTCAAAACACACTTTTAACGCTTTGAGGAGTTTAAATAACGTGTTTTTAGATCATTTGTATCGTATCTTTTACTACATAACTTTTCACCAAATTTCACTAACACTAAGAAAGTTTGTTTTTCGATTCAAAACAAGATTTTAACGCTTTGAGGAGTTCAAATAATGTGTTTTTAGATCATTTGTATCGTATCTTTTACTACATAATTTCTCACCAAATTTCACAAACACCAAGAAAGTTTGTTTTTCGATTCAAAACAAGATTTTAACGCTTTGAAGAGTTCAAATAACCTGTTTTAGATCATTTGTATCTCATCTTTTAATACATAACTTTTCACCAAATTTCACAAACACTACGAAAATTTGTTTTTCGATGCAAAATGAGATTTTAACGCTTTGAGGAGTTCCAATAACCTGTTTTTAGATCATTTGTATCGTATCTTTTACTTCATAACTTTTCACCAAATTTCACGCACACTAAGAAAGTTTGTTTTTCGATTCAAAACTAGATTTTAGCGTTTCGAGGAGTTCAAATAACATGTTTTTATATCATTTGTATCGTATATTTTACTACATAACTTTTCACCAAATTTTGCAAACACTAAGTCAGTTTGTTTTTCAATTCAAAACAAGATTTTAACGCTTTGAGGAGTTCAAATAACAAGTTTTTAGATCATTTATATCGTATCTTTTACTACATAACTTTTCACCAAATTTCACAAACACTAAGAAAGTTTGTTTTTTGATTCAAAACGAGATTTTAACGCTTTGAGGAGTTCCAATAACCTGTTTTTAGATCATTTGTATCGTATATTTTACTACATAACTTTCCACCAAATTTCACAAACACCAAGAAAGTTTGTTTTTCGATTCAAAACAAACTTTTAACGCTCCGAGGAGTTCAAATAACGTGTTTTTAGATCATTTGTATCGTATCTTTTACTACATAACTTTTCACCAAATTTCACAAACACTAAGAAACTTTGTTTTTCGATTCAAAACAAGATTTTAACGTTCTGAGGAGTTCAAATAACTCGTTTTTATATCATTTGTAATCCTGTCTTTTACTACATACATTTTCACCAAATTTTACAAAATCTAAGTCAGTTTTTTTTTCGATTCAAAACAAGATTTTAACGCTTTGAGGAGTTCAAATAACCTGTTTTTAGATCATTTTTATCGTATCTTTTACTATATAACTTTTCACCAAATTTCACAAACACTAAGAAATTTTGTTTTTCGATTCAAAACAAGATTTTAATGCTTTGAGGAGTTCAAATAATGTGTTTTTAGATCATTTGTATCGTATCTTTTACTATATAACTTTTCACCAAATTTCACAAACACCAAGAAAGTTTGTTTTTCGATTCAAAACAAGATTTTAACGCTTTGAGGAGTTCAAATAACCTGTTTTTAGATCATTTGTATCGTATCTTTTATAATATAACTTTTCACCAAATTTCACAAACACTAAGAAAGTTTGTTTTTCGATTCAAAACAAGATTTTAACGCTTTGAGGAGTTCAAATAACGCGTTTTTAGATCATTTGTATCCTGTCTTTTACTACATACATTTTCACCAAATTTTACAAACACTAAGTCAGTTTGTTTTTCGATTCAAAACAAGATTTTAACGCTTTGAGGAGTTCAAATAACATGTTTTTAGATCATTTATATCGTATCTTTTACTACATAACTTTTCACCAAATTTCACAAACACTAAGAAAGTTTGTTTTTCGATTCAAAACAAGATTTTAACGCTTTGAGGAGTTCAAATAACGTGTTTTTAGATCATTTGTATCGTATCTTTTACTATATAACTTTTCACCAAATTTCACAAACACCAAGAAAGTTTGTTTTTCGATTCAAAACAAGATTTTAACGCTTTGAGGAGTTCAAATAACGTGTTTTTAGATCATTTGTATCGTATCTTTTACTACATAACTTTTCACCAAATTTCACAAACACCAAGAAAGTTTGTTTTTCGATTCAAAACAAGATTTTGATGCTTTGAGGAGTTCAAATAACCTGTTTTTAGATCATTTGTATCGTATATTTTACTATATAACTTTTCACCAAATTTCACAAACACTAAGAAAGTTTGTTTTTCGATTCAAAACAAGATTTTAACGCTTTGAGGAGTTCAAATAACGTGTTTTTAGATCATTTGTATCGTATCTTTTACTACATAACTTTTCACCAAATTTCACAAACACTAAGAAAGTTTGTTTTTCGATTCAAAACAACATTTTGACGCTTTGAGGAGTTCATATAACCTGTTTTTAGATCATTTGTATCGTATCTTTTACTATATAACTTTTCACCAAATTTCACAAACACCAAGAAATTTTGTTTTTCGATTCAAAACAAGATTTTAACGCTTTGAGGAGTTCAAATAACCTGTTTTAAGATCATTTGTATCGTATCTTTTACAATATAACTTTTCACCAAATTTCACAAACACTAAGATAGTTTGCTTTTCGATTCAAAACAAGATTTTAACGCTTTGAGGAGTTCAAATAACGCGTTTTTTGATCATTTGTATCCTGTCTTTTACTACATACATTTTCACCAAATTTTACAAACACTAAGTCAGTTTGTTTTTCGATTCAAAACAAGATTTTAACGCTTTGAGGAGTTCAAATAACATGTTTTTAGATCATTTATATCGAATCTTTTACTACATAACTTTTCACCAAATTTCACAAACACTAAGAAAGTTTGTTTTTCGATTCAAAACAAGATTTTGACGCTTTGAGGAGTTCAAATAACCTGTTTTTAGATCATTTGTATCGTATCTTTTACTATATAACTTTTCACCAAATTTCACAAACACTAAGAAAGTTTGTTTTTCGATTCAAAACAAGATTTTAACGCTTTGAGGAGTTCAAATAACGTGTTTTTAGATCATTTGTATAGTATCTTTTACTACATAACTTTTCACCAAATTTCACAAACACTAAGAAAGTTTGTTTTTCGATTCAAAACAAGATTTTGACGCTTTGAGGAGTTCAAATAACCTGTTTTTAGATCATTTGTATCGTATCTTTTACTATATAACTTTTCACCAAATTTCACAAACACTAAGAAATTTTGTTTTTCGATTCAAAACAAGATTTTAATGCTTTGAGGAGTTCAAATAATGTGTTTTTAGATCATTTGTATCGTATCTTTTACTATATAACTTTTCACCAAATTTCACAAACACCAAGAAAGTTTGTTTTTCGATTCAAAACAAGATTTTAACGCTTTGAGGAGTTCAAATAACCTGTTTTTAGATCATTTGTATCGTATCTTTTACAATATAACTTTTCACCAAATTTCACAAACACTAAGAAAGTTTGTTTTTCGATTCAAAACAAGATTTTAACGCTTTGAGGAGTTCAAATAACGCGTTTTTAGATCATTTGTATCCTATCTTTTACTATATACATTTTCACCAAATTTTGCAAACACTAAGTCAGTTTGTTTTTCGATTCAAAACAAGATTTTAACGCTTTGAGGAGTTCAAATAACGCGTTTTTAGATCATTTGTATCCTGTCTTTTACTACATACATTTTCACCAAATTTTACAAACACTAAGTCAGTTTGTTTTTCGATTCAAAACAAGATTTTAACGCTTTGAGGAGTTCAAATAACATGTTTTTAGATCATTTATATCGTATCTTTTACTACATAACTTTTCACCAAATTTCACAAACACTAAGAAAGTTTGTTTTTCGATTCAAAACGAGATTTTAACGCATTGAGGAGTTCCAATAACCTGTTTTTAAATCATTTGTATCGTATATTTTACTACATAACTTTCCACCAAATTTCACAAACACCAAGAAAGTTTGTTTTTCGATTCAAAACAAGCTTTTAACGCTCCGAGGAGTTCAAATAACGTGTTTTTAGATCATTTGTATCGTATCTTTTACTACATAACTTTTCACCAAATTTCACAAACACTAAGAAAGTTTGTTTTTCGATTCAAAACACACTTTTAACGCTTTGACGAGTTGAAATAACGTGTTTTTAGATCATTTGTATCGTATCTTTTACTACATAACTTTTCACCAAATTTCACTAACACTAAGAAAGTTTGTTTTTCGATTCAAAACAAGATTTTGACGCTTTGAGGAGTTCAAATAACCTGTTTTTAGATCATTTGTATCGTATCTTTTACTATATAACTTTTCACCAAATTTCACACACACTAAGAAATTTTGTTTTTCGATTCAAAACAAGATTTTAATGCATTGAGGAGTTCAAATAATGTGTTTTTAGATCATTTGTATCGTATCTTTTACTATATAACTTTTCACCAAATTTCACAAACACCAAGAAAGTTTGTTTTTCGATTCAAAACAAGATTTTAACGCTTTGAGGAGTTCAAATAACCTGTTTTTAGATCATTTGTATCGTATCTTTTACTATTTAACTTTTCACCAAATTTCACAAACACTAAGAAAGTTTGTTTTTCGATTCAAAACAAGATTTTAACGCTTTGAGGAGTTCAAATAACGCGTTTTTAGATCATTTGTATCCTATCTTTTACTACATACATTTTCACCAAATTTTACAAACACTAAGTCAGTTTGTTTTTCGATTCAAAACAAGATTTTAACGCTTTGAGGAGTTCAAATAACGCGTTTTTAGATCATTTGTATCCTATCTTTTACTACATACATTTTCACCAAATTTTACAAACACTAAGTCAGTTTGTTTTTCGATTCAAAACTAGATTTTAACGCTTTGAGGAGTTCAAATAACGCGTTTTTAGATCATTTGTATCCTATCTTTTACTACATACATTTTCACCAAATTTTACAAACACTAAGTCAGTTTGTTTTACGATTCAAAACTAGATTTTAACGCTTTGAGGAGTTCAAATAACATGTTTTTAGATCAATTGTATCGTATCTTTTACTATTTAACTTTTCACCAAATTTCACAAACACTAAGAAAGTTTGTTTTTCGATTCAAAACAAGATTTTAACGCTTTGAGGAGTTCAAATAACGCGTTTTTAGATCATTTGTATCCTATCTTTTACTATATACATTTTCACCAAATTTTGCAAACACTAAGTCAGTTTGTTTTTCGATTCAAAACAAGATTTTAACGCTTTGAGGAGTTCAAATAACTCGTTTTTAGATCATTTGTATCCTGTCTTTTACTACATACATTTTCACCAAATTTTACAAACACTAAGTCAGTTTGTTTTTCGATTCAAAACAAGATTTTAACGCTTTGAGGAGTTCAAATAACAAGTTTTTAGATCATTTATATCGTATCTTTTACTACATAACTTTTCACCAAATTTTACAAACACTAAGAAAGTTTGTTTTTTGATTCAAAACGAGATTTTAACGCTTTGAGGAGTTCCAATAACCTGTTTTTAGATCATTTGTATCGTATCTTTTACTACATAACTTTCCACCAAATTTCACAAACACCAAGAAAGTTTGTTTTTCGATTCAAAACAAACTTTTAACGCTCCGAGGAGTTCAAATAACGTGTTTTTAGATCATTTGTATCGTATCTTTTACTACATAACTTTTCACCAAATTTCACAAACACTAAGAATGTTTGTTTTTCGATTCAAAACACACTTTTAACGCTTTGAGGAGTTTAAATAACGTGTTTTTAGATCATTTGTATCGTATCTTTTACTACATAAGTTTTCACCAAATTTCACAAACACCAAGAAAGTTTGTTTTTCGATTCAAAACAAGATTTTAACGCTTTGAGGAGTTCAAATAACCTGTTTTTAGATCATTTGTACCTCATCTTTTAATACATAACTTTTCACCAAATTTCACAAACACTAAGAAAATTTGTTTTTCAATGCAAAATGAGATTTTAACGCTTTGAGGAGTTCCAATAACGTGTTTTTAGATCATTTGTATCGTATCTTTTACTTCATAACTTTTCACCAAATTTCACGCACAGTAAGAAAGTTTGTTTTTCGATTCAAAACAAGATTTTAACGTTTTGAGGAGTTCAAATAACATGTTTTTAGATAATTTGTATCGTATCTTTTACTACATAACTTTTCACCAAATTTCACAAACACCAAGAAAGTTTGTTTTTCGATTCAAAACACACTTTTAACGCTTTGAGGAGTTCAAATAACGTGTTATTATATCATTTGTATCGTATCTTTTACTACATAACTTTTCACCAAATTTCACACACACTAAGAAAGTTTGTTTTTCGATTCAAAACAAGATTTTAACGCTTTGAGGAGTTCAAATAACGTGTTTTTAGATCATTTGTATCGTATCTTTAACTACATAACTTTTCACCAAATTTCACAAACACCAAGAAAGTTTGTTTTTCGATTCAAAACAAGATTTTAACGCTTTGAGGAGTTCAAATAACGTGTTTTTAGATCATTTGTATCGTATCTTTTAATACATAACTTTTCACCAAATTTCACAAACACCAAGAAAGTTTGTTTTTCGATTCAAAACAAGATTTTGACGCTTTGAGGAGTTCAAATAACCTGTTTTTAGATCATTTGTATCGTATCTTTTACTATATAACTTTTCACCAAATTTCACAAACACTAAGAAAGTTTGTTTTTCGATTCAAAACAAGATTTTAACGCTTTGAGGAGTTCAAATAACGTGTTTTTAGATCATTTGTATCGTATCTTTTACTATATAACTTTTCACCAAATTTCACAAACACTAAGAAATTTTGTTTTTCGATTCAAAACAAGATTTTAATGCTTTGAGGAGTTCAAATAATGTGTTTTTAGATCATTTGTATCGTATATTTTATTACATAACTTTCCACCAAATTTCACAAACACCAAGAAAGTTTGTTTTTCGATTCAAAACAAACTTTTAACGCTCCGAGGAGTTCAAATAACGTGTTTTTAGATCATTTGTATCGTATCTTTTACTACATAACTTTTCACCAAATTTCACAAACACTAAGAAACTTTGTTTTTCGATTCAAAACAAGATTTTAACGTTTTGAGGAGTTCAAATAACATGTTTTTAGATCATTTGTATCGTATCTTTTACTACATAACTTTTCACCAAATTTCACAAACACTAAGAAAGTTTGTTTTTCGATTCAAAACAAACTTTTAACGCTCCGAGGAGTTCAAATAACGTGTTTTTAGATCATTTGTATCGTATCTTTTACTACATAACTTTTCACCAAATTTCACAAACACTAAGAAACTTTGTTTTTCGATTCAAAACAAGATTTTAACGTTTTGAGGAGTTCAAATAACATGTTTTTAGATCATTTGTATCGTATCTTTTACTACATAACTTTTCACCAAATTTCACACACACTAAGAAAGTTTGTTTTTCGATTCAAAACAAGATTTTAACGCTTTGAGGAGTTCAAATAACGTGTTTTTAGATGATTTGTATCGTATCTTTTACTACATAACTTTTCACCAAATTTCACAAACACCAAGAAAGTTTTTTTTCGATTCAAAACAAGATTTTAACGTTTTGAGGAGTTCAAATAACATGTTTTTATATCATTTGTATCGTATATTTTACTACATAACTTTTCACCAAATTTCACAAACACCAAGAAAGTTTGTTTTTCGATTCAAAACACACTTTTAACGCTTTGAGGAGTTCAAATAACGTGTTATTAGATCATTTGTATCGTATCTTTTACTACATAACTTTTCACCAAATTTCACACACACTAAGAAAGTTTGTTTTTCGATTCAAAACAAGATTTTAACGCTTTGAGGAGTTCAAATAACGTGTTTTTAGATCATTTGTATCGTATCTTTTACTACATAACTTTTCACCAAATTTCACACACACTAAGAAAGTTTGTTTTTCGATTCAAAACAAGATTTTAACGCTTTCAGGAGTTCAAATAACGTGTTTTTAGATCATTTGTATTTTATCTTTTACTACATAACTTTTCACCAAATTTCACAAACACCAAGAAAGTTTGTTTTTCGATTCAAAACAAGATTTTAACGCTTTGAGGAGTTCAAATAACGTGTTTTTAGATCATTTGTATCGTATCTTTTACTACATAACTTTTCACCAAATTTTACAAACACCAAGAAAGTTTGTTTTTCGATTCAAAACAAGATTTTGACGCTTTGAGGAGTTCAAATAACCTGTTTTTAGATCATTTGTATCGTATCTTTTACTATATAACTTTTCACCAAATTTCACAAACACTAAGAAACTTTGTTTTTCGATTCAAAACAAGATTTTAACGCTTTGAGGAGTTCAAATAACGTGTTTTTAGATCATTTGTATCGTATCTTTTACTACATAACTTTTCACCAAATTTCACAAACACTAAGAAAGTTTGTTTTTCGATTCAAAACAAGATTTTGACGCTTTGAGGAGTTCAAATAACCTGTTTTTAGATCATTTGTATCGTATCTTTTACTATATAACCTTTCACCAAATTTCACAAACACTAAGAAATTTTGTTTTTCGATTCAAAACAAGATTTTAATGCTTTGAGGAGTTCAAATAATGTGTTTTTAGATCATTTGTATCGTATCTTTTACTATATAACTTTTCACCAAATTTCACAAACACCAAGAAAGTTTTTTTTTCGATTCAAAACAAGATTTTAACGCTTTGAGGAGTTCAAATAACCTGTTTTTAGATCATTTGTATCGTATCTTTTACAATATAACTTTTCACCAAATTTCACAAACACTAAGAAAGTTTGTTTTTCGATTCAAAACAAGATTTTAACGCTTTGAGGAGTTCAAATAACGCGTTTTTAGATCATTTGTATCCTATCTTTTACTATATACATTTTCACCAAATTTTGCAAACACTAAGTCAGTTTGTTTTTCGATTCAAAACAAGATTTTAACGCTTTGAGGAGTTCAAATAACGCGTTTTTAGATCATTTGTATCCTGTCTTTTACTACATACATTTTCACCAAATTTTACAAACACTAAGTCAGTTTGTTTTTCGATTCAAAACAAGATTTTAACGCTTTGAGGAGTTCAAATAACATGTTTTTAGAACATTTATATCGTATCTTTTACTACATAACTTTTCACCAAATTTCACAAACACTAAGAAAGTTTGTTTTTCGATTCAAAACGAGATTTTAACGCTTTGAGGAGTTCCAATAACCTGTTTTTAGATCATTTGTATCGTATATTTTACTATATAACTTTCCACCAAATTTCACAAACACCAAGAAAGTTTGTTTTTCGATTCAAAACAAACTTTTAACGCTCCGAGGAGTTCAAATAACGTGTTTTTAGATCATTTGTATCGTATCTTTTACTACATAACTTTTCACCAAATTTCACAAACACTAAGAAAGTTTGTTTTTCGATTCAAAACACACTTTTAACGCTCTGACGAGTTGAAATAACGTGTTTTTAGATCATTTGTATCGTATCTTTTACTACATAAGTTTTCACCAAATTTCACTAACACTAAGAAAGTTTGTTTTTCGATTCAAAACAAGATTTTAACGCATTGAGGAGTTCAAATAATGTGTTTTTAGATCATTTGTATCGTATCTTTTACTACATAATTTTTCACCAAATTTCACAAACACCAAGAAAGTTTGTTTTTCGATTCAAAACAAGATTTTAACGCTTTGGAGAGTTCAAATAACCTGTTTTAGATCATTTGTATCTCATCTTTTAATACATAACTTTTCACCAAATTTCACAAACACTAAGAAAGTTTGTTTTTCGATTCAAAACAAGATTTTAACGTTTTGAGGAATTCAAATAACATGTTTTTATATTATTTGTATCGTATATTTTACTACATAACTTTTCACCAAATTTCACAAACACCAAGAAAGTTTGTTTTTCGATTCAAAACACACTTTTAACGCTTTGAGGAGTTCAAATAACGTGTTATTAGTTCATTTGTATCGTATCTTTTACTACATAACTTTTCACCAAATTTCACACACACTAAGAAAGTTTGTTTTTCGATTCAAAACAAGATTTTAACGCTTTGAGGAGTTCAAATAATGTGTTTTTAGATCATTTGTATCGTATCTTTTACTTCATAACTTTTCACCAAATTTCACGCACACTAAGAAAGTTTGTTTTTCGATTCAAAACAAGATTTTAACGTTTTGAGGAATTCAAATAACATGTTTTTATATCATTTGTATCGTATATTTTACTACATAACTTTTCACCAAATTTCACAAACACCAAGAAAGTTTGTTTTTCGATTCAAAACACACTTTTAACGATTTGAGGAGTTCAAATAACGTGTTATTAGTTCATTTGTATCGTATCTTTTACTACATAACTTTTCACCAAATTTCACACACACCAAGAAAGTTTGTTTTTCGATTCAAAACACACTTTTAACGCTTTGAGGAGTTCTAATAACGTGTTATTATATCATTTGTATCGTATATTTTACTACATAACTTTTCACCAAATTTCACACACACTAAGAAAGTTTGTTTTTCGATTCAAAACAAGATTTTCACGCTTTGAGGAGTTCAAATAACGTGTTTTTAGACCATTTGTATCGTATCTTTTACTACATAACTTTTCACCAAATTTCACAAACACCAAGAAAGTTTGTTTTTCGATTCAAAACAAGATTTTAACGCTTTGAGGAGTTCAAATAACGTGTTTTTAGATCATTTGTATCGTATCTTTTACTATATAACTTTTCACCAAATTTCACGAACACTAAGAAAGTTTGTTTTTCGATTCAAAACAAGATTTTAACGCTTTGAGGAGTTCAAATAACGTGTTTTTAGATCATTTGTATCGTATCTTTTACAACATAACTTTTCACCAAATTTCACAAACACTAAGAAAGTTTGTTTTTCGATTCAAAACAAGATTTTGACGCTTTGAGGAGTTCAAATAACCTGTTTTTAGATCATTTGTATCGTATCTTTTACTATATAACTTTTCACCAAATTTCACAAACACTAAGAAATTTTGTTTTTCGATTCAAAACAAGATTTTAATGCTTTGAGGAGTTCAAATAATGTGTTTTTAGATCATTTGTATCGTATCTTTTACTATATAACTTTTCACCAAATTTCACAAACACCAAGAAAGTTTGTTTTTCGATTCAAAACAAGATTTTAACGCTTTGAGGAGTTCAAATAACCTGTTTTTAGATCATTTGTATCGTATCTTTTACTATATAACTTTTCACCAAATTTCACAAATACTAAGAAAGTTTGTTTTTCGATTCAAAACAAGATTTTAACGCTTTGAGGAGTTCAAATAACGTGTTTTTAGATCATTTGTGTCCTGTCTTTTACTACATACATTTTCACCAAATTTTACAAACACTAAGTCTGTTTGTTTTTCGATTCAAAACAAGATTTTATCGCTTTGAGGAGTTCAAATAACATGTTTTTAGATCATTTATACCGTATCTTTTATTACATAACTTTTCACCAAATTTCACAAACACTAAGAAAGTTTGTTTTTCGATTCAAAACGAGATTTTAACGCTTTGAGGAGTTCCAATAACCTGTTTTTAGATCATTTGTATCGTATATTTTACTACATAACTTTCCACCAAATTTCACAAACACCAAGAAAGTTTGTTTTTCGATTCAAAACAAACTTCTAACGCTCCGAGGAGTTCAAATAACGTGTTTTTAGATCATTTTTATCGTATCTTTTACTACATAACTTTTCACCAAATTTCACAAACACTAAGAAACTTTGTTTTTCGATTCAAAACAAGATTTTAACGTTTTGAGGAGTTCATATACAAGTTTTTTGATCATTTGTATCGTATCTTTTACTACATAACTTTTCACCAAATTTCACAAACACTAAGAAAGTTTGTTTTTCGATTCAAAACACACTTTTAACGCTTTGAGGAGTTTAAATAACGTGTTTTTAGATCATTTGTATCGTATCTTTTACTACATAACTTTTCACCAAATTTCACTAACACTAAGAAAGTTTGTTTTTCGATTCAAAACAAGATTTTAACGCTTTGAGGAGTTCAAATAATGTGTTTTTAGATCATTTGTATCGTATCTTTTACTACATAATTTCTCACCAAATTTCACAAACACCAAGAAAGTTTGTTTTTCGATTCAAAACAAGATTTTAACGCTTTGAAGAGTTCAAATAACCTGTTTTAGATCATTTGTATCTCATCTTTTAATACATAACTTTTCACCAAATTTCACAAACACTACGAAAATTTGTTTTTCGATGCAAAATGAGATTTTAACGCTTTGAGGAGTTCCAATAACCTGTTTTTAGATCATTTGTATCGTATCTTTTACTTCATAACTTTTCACCAAATTTCACGCACACTAAGAAAGTTTGTTTTTCGATTCAAAACTAGATTTTAGCGTTTCGAGGAGTTCAAATAACATGTTTTTATATCATTTGTATCGTATATTTTACTACATAACTTTTCACCAAATTTTGCAAACACTAAGTCAGTTTGTTTTTCGATTCAAAACAAGATTTTAACGCTTTGAGGAGTTCAAATAACAAGTTTTTAGATCATTTATATCGTATCTTTTACTACATAACTTTTCACCAAATTTCACAAACACTAAGAAAGTTTGTTTTTTGATTCAAAACGAGATTTTAACGCTTTGAGGAGTTCCAATAACCTGTTTTTAGATCATTTGTATCGTATATTTTACTACATAACTTTCCACCAAATTTCACAAACACCAAGAAAGTTTGTTTTTCGATTCAAAACAAACTTTTAACGCTCCGAGGAGTTCAAATAACGTGTTTTTAGATCATTTGTATCGTATCTTTTACTACATAACTTTTCACCAAATTTCACAAACACTAAGAAACTTTGTTTTTCGATTCAAAACAAGATTTTAACGTTCTGAGGAGTTCAAATAACTCGTTTTTATATCATTTGTATCCTGTCTTTTACTACATACATTTTCACCAAATTTTACAAAATCTAAGTCAGTTTTTTTTTCGATTCAAAACAAGATTTTAACGCTTTGAGGAGTTCAAATAACAAGTTTTTAGATCATTTATATCGTATCTTTTACTACATAACTTTTCACCAAATTTCACAAACACCAAGAAAGTTTGTTTTTTGATTCAAAACGAGATTTTGACGCTTTGAGGAGTTCCAATAACCTGTTTTTAGATCATTTGTATCGTATATTTTACTACATAACTTTCCACCAAATTTCACAAACACCAAGAAAGTTTGTTTTTCGATTCAAAACAAACTTTTAACGCTCCGAGGAGTTCAAATAACGTGTTTTTAGATCATTTGTATCGTATCTTTTACTACATAACTTTTCACCAAATTTCACAAACACTAAGAAACTTTGTTTTTCGATTCAAAACAAGATTTTAACGTTTTGAGGAGTTCAAATAACATGTTTTTAGATCATTTGTATCGTATCTTTTACTACATAACTTTTCACCAAATTTCACAAACACCAAGAAAGTTTGTTTTTCGATTCAAAACACACTTTTAACGCTTTGAGGAGTTCAAATAACGTATTATTAGATCATTTGTATCGTATCTTTTACTACATAACTTTTCACCAAATTTCCCACACACCAAGAAAGTTTGTTTTTCGATTCAAAACAAGATTTTAACGCTTTGAGGAGTTCAAATAACGTGTTTTTAGATCATTTGTATCGTATCTTTTACTACATAACTTTTCACCAAATTTCACAAACACCAAGAAAGTTTGTTTTTCGATTCAAAACACGATTTTAACGCTTTGAGGAGTTCAAATAACGTGTTTTTAGATCATTTGTATCGTATCTTTTACTACATAACTTTTCACCAAATTTCACAAACACTAAGAAAGTTTGTTTTTCGATTCAAAACAAGATTTTGACGCTTTGAGGAGTTCAAATAACCTGTTTTTAGATCATTTGTATCGTATCTTTTACTATATAACTTTTCACCAAATTTCACAAACACTAAGAAAGTTTGTTTTTCGATTCAAAACAAGATCTTAACGCTTTGAGGAGTTCAAATAACGTGTTTTTAGATCATTTGTATCGTATCTTTTACTACATAACTTTTCACCAAATTTTGCAAATACTAAGAAAGTTTGTTTTTTGATTCAAAACGAGATTTTAACGCTTTGAGGAGTTCCAATAACCTGTTTTTAGATCATTTGTATCGTATATTTTACTACATAACTTTCCACCAAATTTCACAAACACCAAGAAAGTTTGTTTTTCGATTCAAAACAAACTTTTAACGCTCCGAGGAGTTCAAATAACGTGTTTTTAGATCATTTGTATCGTATCTTTTACTACATAACTTTTCACCAAATTTCAAAAACACTAAGAAACTTTGTTTTTCGATTCAAAACAAGATTTTAACGTTTTGAGGAGTTCAAATAACTCGTTTTTATATCATTTGTATCCTGTCTTTTACTACATACATTTTCACCAAATTTTACGAACACTAAGTCAGTTTGTTTTTCGATTCAAAACAAGATTTTAACGCTTTGAGGAGTTCAAATAACAAGTTTTTAGATCATTTGTATCGTATCTTTTACTACATAACTTTTCACCAAATTTCAAAAACACTAAGAAACTTTGTTTTTCGATTCAAAACAAGATTTTAACGTTTTGAGGAGTTCAAATAACTCGTTTTTATATCATTTGTATCCTGTCTTTTACTACATACATTTTCACCAAATTTTACGAACACTAAGTCAGTTTGTTTTTCGATTCAAAACAAGATTTTAACGCTTTGAGGAGTTCAAATAACAAGTTTTTAGATCATTTATATCGTATCTTTTACTACATAACTTTTCACCAAATTTCACAAACACTAAGAAAGTTTGTTTTTCGATTCAAAACGAGATTTTAACGCTTTGAGGAGTTCCAATAACCTGTTTTTAGATCATTTGTATCGTATATTTTACTATATAACTTTCCACCAAATTTCACAAACACCAAGAAAGTTTGTTTTTCGATTCAAAACAAACTTTTAACGCTCCGAGGAGTTCAAATAACGTGTTTTTAGATCATTTGTATCGTATCTTTTACTACATAACTTTTCACCAAATTTCACAAACACTAAGAAAGTTTGTTTTTCGATTCAAAACACACTTTTAACGCTCTGACGAGTTGAAATAACGTGTTTTTAGATCATTTGTATCGTATCTTTTACTACATAAGTTTTCACCAAATTTCACTAACACTAAGAAAGTTTGTTTTTCGATTCAAAACAAGATTTTAACGCATTGAGGAGTTCAAATAATGTGTTTTTAGATCATTTGTATCGTATCTTTTACTACATAATTTTTCACCAAATTTCACAAACACCAAGAAAGTTTGTTTTTCGATTCAAAACAAGATTTTAACGCTTTGGAGAGTTCAAATAACCTGTTTTAGATCATTTGTATCTCATCTTTTAATACATAACTTTTCACCAAATTTCACAAACACTAAGAAAGTTTGTTTTTCGATTCAAAACAAGATTTTAACGTTTTGAGGAATTCAAATAACATGTTTTTATATTATTTGTATCGTATATTTTACTACATAACTTTTCACCAAATTTCACAAACACCAAGAAAGTTTGTTTTTCGATTCAAAACAAGATTTTAACGCTTTGAGGAGTTCAAATAACGCGTTTTTAGATCATTTGTATCCTATCTTTTACTACATACATTTTCACCAAATTTTACAAACACTAAGTCAGTTTGTTTTACGATTCAAAACTAGATTTTAACGCTTTGAGGAGTTCAAATAACATGTTTTTAGATCAATTGTATCGTATCTTTTACTATTTAACTTTTCACCAAATTTCACAAACACTAAGAAAGTTTGTTTTTCGATTCAAAACAAGATTTTAACGCTTTGAGGAGTTCAAATAACGCGTTTTTAGATCATTTGTATCCTATCTTTTACTATATACATTTTCACCAAATTTTGCAAACACTAAGTCAGTTTGTTTTTCGATTCAAAACAAGATTTTAACGCTTTGAGGAGTTCAAATAACTCGTTTTTAGATCATTTGTATCCTGTCTTTTACTACATACATTTTCACCAAATTTTACAAACACTAAGTCAGTTTGTTTTTCGATTCAAAACAAGATTTTAACGCTTTGAGGAGTTCAAATAACAAGTTTTTAGATCATTTATATCGTATCTTTTACTACATAACTTTTCACCAAATTTTACAAACACTAAGAAAGTTTGTTTTTTGATTCAAAACGAGATTTTAACGCTTTGAGGAGTTCCAATAACCTGTTTTTAGATCATTTGTATCGTATCTTTTACTACATAACTTTCCACCAAATTTCACAAACACCAAGAAAGTTTGTTTTTCGATTCAAAACAAACTTTTAACGCTCCGAGGAGTTCAAATAACGTGTTTTTAGATCATTTGTATCGTATCTTTTACTACATAACTTTTCACCAAATTTCACAAACACTAAGAATGTTTGTTTTTCGATTCAAAACACACTTTTAACGCTTTGAGGAGTTTAAATAACGTGTTTTTAGATCATTTGTATCGTATCTTTTACTACATAAGTTTTCACCAAATTTCACAAACACCAAGAAAGTTTGTTTTTCGATTCAAAACAAGATTTTAACGCTTTGAGGAGTTCAAATAACCTGTTTTTAGATCATTTGTACCTCATCTTTTAATACATAACTTTTCACCAAATTTCACAAACACTAAGAAAATTTGTTTTTCAATGCAAAATGAGATTTTAACGCTTTGAGGAGTTCCAATAACGTGTTTTTAGATCATTTGTATCGTATCTTTTACTTCATAACTTTTCACCAAATTTCACGCACAGTAAGAAAGTTTGTTTTTCGATTCAAAACAAGATTTTAACGTTTTGAGGAGTTCAAATAACATGTTTTTAGATAATTTGTATCGTATCTTTTACTACATAACTTTTCACCAAATTTCACAAACACCAAGAAAGTTTGTTTTTCGATTCAAAACACACTTTTAACGCTTTGAGGAGTTCAAATAACGTGTTATTATATCATTTGTATCGTATCTTTTACTACATAACTTTTCACCAAATTTCACACACACTAAGAAAGTTTGTTTTTCGATTCAAAACAAGATTTTAACGCTTTGAGGAGTTCAAATAACGTGTTTTTAGATCATTTGTATCGTATCTTTAACTACATAACTTTTCACCAAATTTCACAAACACCAAGAAAGTTTGTTTTTCGATTCAAAACAAGATTTTAACGCTTTGAGGAGTTCAAATAACGTGTTTTTAGATCATTTGTATCGTATCTTTTAATACATAACTTTTCACCAAATTTCACAAACACCAAGAAAGTTTGTTTTTCGATTCAAAACAAGATTTTGACGCTTTGAGGAGTTCAACTAACCTGTTTTTAGATCATTTGTATCGTATCTTTTACTATATAACTTTTCACCAAATTTCACAAACACTAAGAAAGTTTGTTTTTCGATTCAAAACAAGATTTTAACGCTTTGAGGAGTTCAAATAACGTGTTTTTAGATCATTTGTATCGTATCTTTTACTATATAACTTTTCACCAAATTTCACAAACACTAAGAAATTTTGTTTTTCGATTCAAAACAAGATTTTAATGCTTTGAGGAGTTCAAATAATGTGTTTTTAGATCATTTGTATCGTATATTTTATTACATAACTTTCCACCAAATTTCACAAACACCAAGAAAGTTTGTTTTTCGATTCAAAACAAACTTTTAACGCTCCGAGGAGTTCAAATAACGTGTTTTTAGATCATTTGTATCGTATCTTTTACTACATAACTTTTCACCAAATTTCACAAACACTAAGAAACTTTGTTTTTCGATTCAAAACAAGATTTTAACGTTTTGAGGAGTTCAAATAACATGTTTTTAGATCATTTGTATCGTATCTTTTACTACATAACTTTTCACCAAATTTCACAAACACTAAGAAAGTTTGTTTTTCGATTCAAAACAAACTTTTAACGCTCCGAGGAGTTCAAATAACGTGTTTTTAGATCATTTGTATCGTATCTTTTACTACATAACTTTTCACCAAATTTCACAAACACTAAGAAACTTTGTTTTTCGATTCAAAACAAGATTTTAACGTTTTGAGGAGTTCAAATAACATGTTTTTAGATCATTTGTATCGTATCTTTTACTACATAACTTTTCACCAAATTTCACACACACTAAGAAAGTTTGTTTTTCGATTCAAAACAAGATTTTAACGCTTTGAGGAGTTCAAATAACGTGTTTTTAGATGATTTGTATCGTATCTTTTACTACATAACTTTTCACCAAATTTCACAAACACCAAGAAAGTTTTTTTTCGATTCAAAACAAGATTTTAACGTTTTGAGGAGTTCAAATAACATGTTTTTATATCATTTGTATCGTATATTTTACTACATAACTTTTCACCAAATTTCACAAACACCAAGAAAGTTTGTTTTTCGATTCAAAACACACTTTTAACGCTTTGAGGAGTTCAAATAACGTGTTATTAGATCATTTGTATCGTATCTTTTACTACATAACTTTTCACCAAATTTCACACACACTAAGAAAGTTTGTTTTTCGATTCAAAACAAGATTTTAACGCTTTGAGGAGTTCAAATAACGTGTTTTTAGATCATTTGTATCGTATCTTTTACTACATAACTTTTCACCAAATTTCACACACACTAAGAAAGTTTGTTTTTCGATTCAAAACAAGATTTTAACGCTTTCAGGAGTTCAAATAACGTGTTTTTAGATCATTTGTATTTTATCTTTTACTACATAACTTTTCACCAAATTTCACAAACACCAAGAAAGTTTGTTTTTCGATTCAAAACAAGATTTTAACGCTTTGAGGAGTTCAAATAACGTGTTTTTAGATCATTTGTATCGTATCTTTTACTACATAACTTTTCACCAAATTTTACAAACACCAAGAAAGTTTGTTTTTCGATTCAAAACAAGATTTTGACGCTTTGAGGAGTTCAAATAACCTGTTTTTAGATCATTTGTATCGTATCTTTTACTATATAACTTTTCACCAAATTTCACAAACACTAAGAAACTTTGTTTTTCGATTCAAAACAAGATTTTAACGCTTTGAGGAGTTCAAATAACGTGTTTTTAGATCATTTGTATCGTATCTTTTACTACATAACTTTTCACCAAATTTCACAAACACTAAGAAAGTTTGTTTTTCGATTCAAAACAAGATTTTGACGCTTTGAGGAGTTCAAATAACCTGTTTTTAGATCATTTGTATCGTATCTTTTACTATATAACCTTTCACCAAATTTCACAAACACTAAGAAATTTTGTTTTTCGATTCAAAACAAGATTTTAATGCTTTGAGGAGTTCAAATAATGTGTTTTTAGATCATTTGTATCGTATCTTTTACTATATAACTTTTCACCAAATTTCACAAACACCAAGAAAGTTTTTTTTTCGATTCAAAACAAGATTTTAACGCTTTGAGGAGTTCAAATAACCTGTTTTTAGATCATTTGTATCGTATCTTTTACAATATAACTTTTCACCAAATTTCACAAACACTAAGAAAGTTTGTTTTTCGATTCAAAACAAGATTTTAACGCTTTGAGGAGTTCAAATAACGCGTTTTTAGATCATTTGTATCCTATCTTTTACTATATACATTTTCACCAAATTTTGCAAACACTAAGTCAGTTTGTTTTTCGATTCAAAACAAGATTTTAACGCTTTGAGGAGTTCAAATAACGCGTTTTTAGATCATTTGTATCCTGTCTTTTACTACATACATTTTCACCAAATTTTACAAACACTAAGTCAGTTTGTTTTTCGATTCAAAACAAGATTTTAACGCTTTGAGGAGTTCAAATAACATGTTTTTAGAACATTTATATCGTATCTTTTACTACATAACTTTTCACCAAATTTCACAAACACTAAGAAAGTTTGTTTTTCGATTCAAAACGAGATTTTAACGCTTTGAGGAGTTCCAATAACCTGTTTTTAGATCATTTGTATCGTATATTTTACTATATAACTTTCCACCAAATTTCACAAACACCAAGAAAGTTTGTTTTTCGATTCAAAACAAACTTTTAACGCTCCGAGGAGTTCAAATAACGTGTTTTTAGATCATTTGTATCGTATCTTTTACTACATAACTTTTCACCAAATTTCAAAAACACTAAGAAAGTTTGTTTTTCGATTCAAAACACACTTTTAACGCTCTGACGAGTTGAAATAACGTGTTTTTAGATCATTTGTATCGTATCTTTTACTACATAAGTTTTCACCAAATTTCACTAACACTAAGAAAGTTTGTTTTTCGATTCAAAACAAGATTTTAACGCATTGAGGAGTTCAAATAATGTGTTTTTAGATCATTTGTATCGTATCTTTTACTACATAATTTTTCACCAAATTTCACAAACACCAAGAAAGTTTGTTTTTCGATTCAAAACAAGATTTTAACGCTTTGGAGAGTTCAAATAACCTGTTTTAGATCATTTGTATCTCATCTTTTAATACATAACTTTTCACCAAATTTCACAAACACTAAGAAAGTTTGTTTTTCGATTCAAAACAAGATTTTAACGTTTTGAGGAATTCAAATAACATGTTTTTATATTATTTGTATCGTATATTTTACTACATAACTTTTCACCAAATTTCACAAACACCAAGAAAGTTTGTTTTTCGATTCAAAACACACTTTTAACGCTTTGAGGAGTTCAAATAACGTGTTATTAGTTCATTTGTATCGTATCTTTTACTACATAACTTTTCACCAAATTTCACACACACTAAGAAAGTTTGTTTTTCGATTCAAAACAAGATTTTAACGCTTTGAGGAGTTCAAATAATGTGTTTTTAGATCATTTGTATCGTATCTTTTACTTCATAACTTTTCACCAAATTTCACGCACACTAAGAAAGTTTGTTTTTCGATTCAAAACAAGATTTTAACGTTTTGAGGAATTCAAATAACATGTTTTTATATCATTTGTATCGTATATTTTACTACATAACTTTTCACCAAATTTCACAAACACCAAGAAAGTTTGTTTTTCGATTCAAAACACACTTTTAACGATTTGAGGAGTTCAAATAACGTGTTATTAGTTCATTTGTATCGTATCTTTTACTACATAACTTTTCACCAAATTTCACACACACCAAGAAAGTTTGTTTTTCGATTCAAAACACACTTTTAACGCTTTGAGGAGTTCTAATAACGTGTTATTATATCATTTGTATCGTATATTTTACTACATAACTTTTCACCAAATTTCACACACACTAAGAAAGTTTGTTTTTCGATTCAAAACAAGATTTTCACGCTTTGAGGAGTTCAAATAACGTGTTTTTAGACCATTTGTATCGTATCTTTTACTACATAACTTTTCACCAAATTTCACAAACACCAAGAAAGTTTGTTTTTCGATTCAAAACAAGATTTTAACGCTTTGAGGAGTTCAAATAACGTGTTTTTAGATCATTTGTATCGTATCTTTTACTATATAACTTTTCACCAAATTTCACGAACACTAAGAAAGTTTGTTTTTCGATTCAAAACAAGATTTTAACGCTTTGAGGAGTTCAAATAACGTGTTTTTAGATCATTTGTATCGTATCTTTTACAACATAACTTTTCACCAAATTTCACAAACACTAAGAAAGTTTGTTTTTCGATTCAAAACAAGATTTTGACGCTTTGAGGAGTTCAAATAACCTGTTTTTAGATCATTTGTATCGTATCTTTTACTATATAACTTTTCACCAAATTTCACAAACACTAAGAAATTTTGTTTTTCGATTCAAAACAAGATTTTAATGCTTTGAGGAGTTCAAATAATGTGTTTTTAGATCATTTGTATCGTATCTTTTACTATATAACTTTTCACCAAATTTCACAAACACCAAGAAAGTTTGTTTTTCGATTCAAAACAAGATTTTAACGCTTTGAGGAGTTCAAATAACCTGTTTTTAGATCATTTGTATCGTATCTTTTACTATATAACTTTTCACCAAATTTCACAAATACTAAGAAAGTTTGTTTTTCGATTCAAAACAAGATTTTAACGCTTTGAGGAGTTCAAATAACGTGTTTTTAGATCATTTGTGTCCTGTCTTTTACTACATACATTTTCACCAAATTTTACAAACACTAAGTCTGTTTGTTTTTCGATTCAAAACAAGATTTTATCGCTTTGAGGAGTTCAAATAACATGTTTTTAGATCATTTATACCGTATCTTTTATTACATAACTTTTCACCAAATTTCACAAACACTAAGAAAGTTTGTTTTTCGATTCAAAACGAGATTTTAACGCTTTGAGGAGTTCCAATAACCTGTTTTTAGATCATTTGTATCGTATATTTTACTACATAACTTTCCACCAAATTTCACAAACACCAAGAAAGTTTGTTTTTCGATTCAAAACAAACTTCTAACGCTCCGAGGAGTTCAAATAACGTGTTTTTAGATCATTTTTATCGTATCTTTTACTACATAACTTTTCACCAAATTTCACAAACACTAAGAAACTTTGTTTTTCGATTCAAAACAAGATTTTAACGTTTTGAGGAGTTCATATACAAGTTTTTTGATCATTTGTATCGTATCTTTTACTACATAACTTTTCACCAAATTTCACAAACACTAAGAAAGTTTGTTTTTCGATTCAAAACACACTTTTAACGCTTTGAGGAGTTTAAATAACGTGTTTTTAGATCATTTGTATCGTATCTTTTACTACATAACTTTTCACCAAATTTCACTAACACTAAGAAAGTTTGTTTTTCGATTCAAAACAAGATTTTAACGCTTTGAGGAGTTCAAATAATGTGTTTTTAGATCATTTGTATCGTATCTTTTACTACATAATTTCTCACCAAATTTCACAAACACCAAGAAAGTTTGTTTTTCGATTCAAAACAAGATTTTAACGCTTTGAAGAGTTCAAATAACCTGTTTTAGATCATTTGTATCTCATCTTTTAATACATAACTTTTCACCAAATTTCACAAACACTACGAAAATTTGTTTTTCGATGCAAAATGAGATTTTAACGCTTTGAGGAGTTCCAATAACCTGTTTTTAGATCATTTGTATCGTATCTTTTACTTCATAACTTTTCACCAAATTTCACGCACACTAAGAAAGTTTGTTTTTCGATTCAAAACTAGATTTTAGCGTTTCGAGGAGTTCAAATAACATGTTTTTATATCATTTGTATCGTATATTTTACTACATAACTTTTCACCAAATTTTGCAAACACTAAGTCAGTTTGTTTTTCGATTCAAAACAAGATTTTAACGCTTTGAGGAGTTCAAATAACAAGTTTTTAGATCATTTATATCGTATCTTTTACTACATAACTTTTCACCAAATTTCACAAACACTAAGAAAGTTTGTTTTTTGATTCAAAACGAGATTTTAACGCTTTGAGGAGTTCCAATAACCTGTTTTTAGATCATTTGTATCGTATATTTTACTACATAACTTTCCACCAAATTTCACAAACACCAAGAAAGTTTGTTTTTCGATTCAAAACAAACTTTTAACGCTCCGAGGAGTTCAAATAACGTGTTTTTAGATCATTTGTATCGTATCTTTTACTACATAACTTTTCACCAAATTTCACAAACACTAAGAAACTTTGTTTTTCGATTCAAAACAAGATTTTAACGTTCTGAGGAGTTCAAATAACTCGTTTTTATATCATTTGTATCCTGTCTTTTACTACATACATTTTCACCAAATTTTACAAAATCTAAGTCAGTTTTTTTTTCGATTCAAAACAAGATTTTAACGCTTTGAGGAGTTCAAATAACAAGTTTTTAGATCATTTATATCGTATCTTTTACTACATAACTTTTCACCAAATTTCACAAACACCAAGAAAGTTTGTTTTTTGATTCAAAACGAGATTTTGACGCTTTGAGGAGTTCCAATAACCTGTTTTTAGATCATTTGTATCGTATATTTTACTACATAACTTTCCACCAAATTTCACAAACACCAAGAAAGTTTGTTTTTCGATTCAAAACAAACTTTTAACGCTCCGAGGAGTTCAAATAACGTGTTTTTAGATCATTTGTATCGTATCTTTTACTACATAACTTTTCACCAAATTTCACAAACACTAAGAAACTTTGTTTTTCGATTCAAAACAAGATTTTAACGTTTTGAGGAGTTCAAATAACATGTTTTTAGATCATTTGTATCGTATCTTTTACTACATAACTTTTCACCAAATTTCACAAACACCAAGAAAGTTTGTTTTTCGATTCAAAACACACTTTTAACGCTTTGAGGAGTTCAAATAACGTATTATTAGATCATTTGTATCGTATCTTTTACTACATAACTTTTCACCAAATTTCCCACACACCAAGAAAGTTTGTTTTTCGATTCAAAACAAGATTTTAACGCTTTGAGGAGTTCAAATAACGTGTTTTTAGATCATTTGTATCGTATCTTTTACTACATAACTTTTCACCAAATTTCACAAACACCAAGAAAGTTTGTTTTTCGATTCAAAACACGATTTTAACGCTTTGAGGAGTTCAAATAACGTGTTTTTAGATCATTTGTATCGTATCTTTTACTATTTAACTTTTCACCAAATTTTACAAACACTAAGTCAGTTTGTTTTACGATTCAAAACTAGATTTTAACGCTTTGAGGAGTTCAAATAACATGTTTTTAGATCAATTGTATCGTATCTTTTACTATTTAACTTTTCACCAAATTTCACAAACACTAAGAAAGTTTGTTTTTCGATTCAAAACAAGATTTTAACGCTTTGAGGAGTTCAAATAACGCGTTTTTAGATCATTTGTATCCTATCTTTTACTATATACATTTTCACCAAATTTTGCAAACACTAAGTCAGTTTGTTTTTCGATTCAAAACAAGATTTTAACGCTTTGAGGAGTTCAAATAACTCGTTTTTAGATCATTTGTATCCTGTCTTTTACTACATACATTTTCACCAAATTTTACAAACACTAAGTCAGTTTGTTTTTCGATTCAAAACAAGATTTTAACGCTTTGAGGAGTTCAAATAACAAGTTTTTAGATCATTTATATCGTATCTTTTACTACATAACTTTTCACCAAATTTTACAAACACTAAGAAAGTTTGTTTTTTGATTCAAAACGAGATTTTAACGCTTTGAGGAGTTCCAATAACCTGTTTTTAGATCATTTGTATCGTATCTTTTACTACATAACTTTCCACCAAATTTCACAAACACCAAGAAAGTTTGTTTTTCGATTCAAAACAAACTTTTAACGCTCCGAGGAGTTCAAATAACGTGTTTTTAGATCATTTGTATCGTATCTTTTACTACATAACTTTTCACCAAATTTCACAAACACTAAGAATGTTTGTTTTTCGATTCAAAACACACTTTTAACGCTTTGAGGAGTTTAAATAACGTGTTTTTAGATCATTTGTATCGTATCTTTTACTACATAAGTTTTCACCAAATTTCACAAACACCAAGAAAGTTTGTTTTTCGATTCAAAACAAGATTTTAACGCTTTGAGGAGTTCAAATAACCTGTTTTTAGATCATTTGTACCTCATCTTTTAATACATAACTTTTCACCAAATTTCACAAACACTAAGAAAATTTGTTTTTCAATGCAAAATGAGATTTTAACGCTTTGAGGAGTTCCAATAACGTGTTTTTAGATCATTTGTATCGTATCTTTTACTTCATAACTTTTCACCAAATTTCACGCACAGTAAGAAAGTTTGTTTTTCGATTCAAAACAAGATTTTAACGTTTTGAGGAGTTCAAATAACATGTTTTTAGATAATTTGTATCGTATCTTTTACTACATAACTTTTCACCAAATTTCACAAACACCAAGAAAGTTTGTTTTTCGATTCAAAACACACTTTTAACGCTTTGAGGAGTTCAAATAACGTGTTATTATATCATTTGTATCGTATCTTTTACTACATAACTTTTCACCAAATTTCACACACACTAAGAAAGTTTGTTTTTCGATTCAAAACAAGATTTTAACGCTTTGAGGAGTTCAAATAACGTGTTTTTAGATCATTTGTATCGTATCTTTAACTACATAACTTTTCACCAAATTTCACAAACACCAAGAAAGTTTGTTTTTCGATTCAAAACAAGATTTTAACGCTTTGAGGAGTTCAAATAACGTGTTTTTAGATCATTTGTATCGTATCTTTTAATACATAACTTTTCACCAAATTTCACAAACACCAAGAAAGTTTGTTTTTCGATTCAAAACAAGATTTTGACGCTTTGAGGAGTTCAAATAACCTGTTTTTAGATCATTTGTATCGTATCTTTTACTATATAACTTTTCACCAAATTTCACAAACACTAAGAAAGTTTGTTTTTCGATTCAAAACAAGATTTTAACGCTTTGAGGAGTTCAAATAACGTGTTTTTAGATCATTTGTATCGTATCTTTTACTATATAACTTTTCACCAAATTTCACAAACACTAAGAAATTTTGTTTTTCGATTCAAAACAAGATTTTAATGCTTTGAGGAGTTCAAATAATGTGTTTTTAGATCATTTGTATCGTATATTTTATTACATAACTTTCCACCAAATTTCACAAACACCAAGAAAGTTTGTTTTTCGATTCAAAACAAACTTTTAACGCTCCGAGGAGTTCAAATAACGTGTTTTTAGATCATTTGTATCGTATCTTTTACTACATAACTTTTCACCAAATTTCACAAACACTAAGAAACTTTGTTTTTCGATTCAAAACAAGATTTTAACGTTTTGAGGAGTTCAAATAACATGTTTTTAGATCATTTGTATCGTATCTTTTACTACATAACTTTTCACCAAATTTCACAAACACTAAGAAAGTTTGTTTTTCGATTCAAAACAAACTTTTAACGCTCCGAGGAGTTCAAATAACGTGTTTTTAGATCATTTGTATCGTATCTTTTACTACATAACTTTTCACCAAATTTCACAAACACTAAGAAACTTTGTTTTTCGATTCAAAACAAGATTTTAACGTTTTGAGGAGTTCAAATAACATGTTTTTAGATCATTTGTATCGTATCTTTTACTACATAACTTTTCACCAAATTTCACACACACTAAGAAAGTTTGTTTTTCGATTCAAAACAAGATTTTAACGCTTTGAGGAGTTCAAATAACGTGTTTTTAGATGATTTGTATCGTATCTTTTACTACATAACTTTTCACCAAATTTCACAAACACCAAGAAAGTTTTTTTTCGATTCAAAACAAGATTTTAACGTTTTGAGGAGTTCAAATAACATGTTTTTATATCATTTGTATCGTATATTTTACTACATAACTTTTCACCAAATTTCACAAACACCAAGAAAGTTTGTTTTTCGATTCAAAACACACTTTTAACGCTTTGAGGAGTTCAAATAACGTGTTATTAGATCATTTGTATCGTATCTTTTACTACATAACTTTTCACCAAATTTCACACACACTAAGAAAGTTTGTTTTTCGATTCAAAACAAGATTTTAACGCTTTGAGGAGTTCAAATAACGTGTTTTTAGATCATTTGTATCGTATCTTTTACTACATAACTTTTCACCAAATTTCACACACACTAAGAAAGTTTGTTTTTCGATTCAAAACAAGATTTTAACGCTTTCAGGAGTTCAAATAACGTGTTTTTAGATCATTTGTATTTTATCTTTTACTACATAACTTTTCACCAAATTTCACAAACACCAAGAAAGTTTGTTTTTCGATTCAAAACAAGATTTTAACGCTTTGAGGAGTTCAAATAACGTGTTTTTAGATCATTTGTATCGTATCTTTTACTACATAACTTTTCACCAAATTTTACAAACACCAAGAAAGTTTGTTTTTCGATTCAAAACAAGATTTTGACGCTTTGAGGAGTTCAAATAACCTGTTTTTAGATCATTTGTATCGTATCTTTTACTATATAACTTTTCACCAAATTTCACAAACACTAAGAAACTTTGTTTTTCGATTCAAAACAAGATTTTAACGCTTTGAGGAGTTCAAATAACGTGTTTTTAGATCATTTGTATCGTATCTTTTACTACATAACTTTTCACCAAATTTCACAAACACTAAGAAAGTTTGTTTTTCGATTCAAAACAAGATTTTGACGCTTTGAGGAGTTCAAATAACCTGTTTTTAGATCATTTGTATCGTATCTTTTACTATATAACCTTTCACCAAATTTCACAAACACTAAGAAATTTTGTTTTTCGATTCAAAACAAGATTTTAATGCTTTGAGGAGTTCAAATAATGTGTTTTTAGATCATTTGTATCGTATCTTTTACTATATAACTTTTCACCAAATTTCACAAACACCAAGAAAGTTTTTTTTTCGATTCAAAACAAGATTTTAACGCTTTGAGGAGTTCAAATAACCTGTTTTTAGATCATTTGTATCGTATCTTTTACAATATAACTTTTCACCAAATTTCACAAACACTAAGAAAGTTTGTTTTTCGATTCAAAACAAGATTTTAACGCTTTGAGGAGTTCAAATAACGCGTTTTTAGATCATTTGTATCCTATCTTTTACTATATACATTTTCACCAAATTTTGCAAACACTAAGTCAGTTTGTTTTTCGATTCAAAACAAGATTTTAACGCTTTGAGGAGTTCAAATAACGCGTTTTTAGATCATTTGTATCCTGTCTTTTACTACATACATTTTCACCAAATTTTACAAACACTAAGTCAGTTTGTTTTTCGATTCAAAACAAGATTTTAACGCTTTGAGGAGTTCAAATAACATGTTTTTAGAACATTTATATCGTATCTTTTACTACATAACTTTTCACCAAATTTCACAAACACTAAGAAAGTTTGTTTTTCGATTCAAAACGAGATTTTAACGCTTTGAGGAGTTCCAATAACCTGTTTTTAGATCATTTGTATCGTATATTTTACTATATAACTTTCCACCAAATTTCACAAACACCAAGAAAGTTTGTTTTTCGATTCAAAACAAACTTTTAACGCTCCGAGGAGTTCAAATAACGTGTTTTTAGATCATTTGTATCGTATCTTTTACTACATAACTTTTCACCAAATTTCACAAACACTAAGAAAGTTTGTTTTTCGATTCAAAACACACTTTTAACGCTCTGACGAGTTGAAATAACGTGTTTTTAGATCATTTGTATCGTATCTTTTACTACATAAGTTTTCACCAAATTTCACTAACACTAAGAAAGTTTGTTTTTCGATTCAAAACAAGATTTTAACGCATTGAGGAGTTCAAATAATGTGTTTTTAGATCATTTGTATCGTATCTTTTACTACATAATTTTTCACCAAATTTCACAAACACCAAGAAAGTTTGTTTTTCGATTCAAAACAAGATTTTAACGCTTTGGAGAGTTCAAATAACCTGTTTTAGATCATTTGTATCTCATCTTTTAATACATAACTTTTCACCAAATTTCACAAACACTAAGAAAGTTTGTTTTTCGATTCAAAACAAGATTTTAACGTTTTGAGGAATTCAAATAACATGTTTTTATATTATTTGTATCGTATATTTTACTACATAACTTTTCACCAAATTTCACAAACACCAAGAAAGTTTGTTTTTCGATTCAAAACACACTTTTAACGCTTTGAGGAGTTCAAATAACGTGTTATTAGTTCATTTGTATCGTATCTTTTACTACATAACTTTTCACCAAATTTCACACACACTAAGAAAGTTTGTTTTTCGATTCAAAACAAGATTTTAACGCTTTGAGGAGTTCAAATAATGTGTTTTTAGATCATTTGTATCGTATCTTTTACTTCATAACTTTTCACCAAATTTCACGCACACTAAGAAAGTTTGTTTTTCGATTCAAAACAAGATTTTAACGTTTTGAGGAATTCAAATAACATGTTTTTATATCATTTGTATCGTATATTTTACTACATAACTTTTCACCAAATTTCACAAACACCAAGAAAGTTTGTTTTTCGATTCAAAACACACTTTTAACGATTTGAGGAGTTCAAATAACGTGTTATTAGTTCATTTGTATCGTATCTTTTACTACATAACTTTTCACCAAATTTCACACACACCAAGAAAGTTTGTTTTTCGATTCAAAACACACTTTTAACGCTTTGAGGAGTTCTAATAACGTGTTATTATATCATTTGTATCGTATATTTTACTACATAACTTTTCACCAAATTTCACACACACTAAGAAAGTTTGTTTTTCGATTCAAAACAAGATTTTCACGCTTTGAGGAGTTCAAATAACGTGTTTTTAGACCATTTGTATCGTATCTTTTACTACATAACTTTTCACCAAATTTCACAAACACCAAGAAAGTTTGTTTTTCGATTCAAAACAAGATTTTAACGCTTTGAGGAGTTCAAATAACGTGTTTTTAGATCATTTGTATCGTATCTTTTACTATATAACTTTTCACCAAATTTCACGAACACTAAGAAAGTTTGTTTTTCGATTCAAAACAAGATTTTAACGCTTTGAGGAGTTCAAATAACGTGTTTTTAGATCATTTGTATCGTATCTTTTACAACATAACTTTTCACCAAATTTCACAAACACTAAGAAAGTTTGTTTTTCGATTCAAAACAAGATTTTGACGCTTTGAGGAGTTCAAATAACCTGTTTTTAGATCATTTGTATCGTATCTTTTACTATATAACTTTTCACCAAATTTCACAAACACTAAGAAATTTTGTTTTTCGATTCAAAACAAGATTTTAATGCTTTGAGGAGTTCAAATAATGTGTTTTTAGATCATTTGTATCGTATCTTTTACTATATAACTTTTCACCAAATTTCACAAACACCAAGAAAGTTTGTTTTTCGATTCAAAACAAGATTTTAACGCTTTGAGGAGTTCAAATAACCTGTTTTTAGATCATTTGTATCGTATCTTTTACTATATAACTTTTCACCAAATTTCACAAATACTAAGAAAGTTTGTTTTTCGATTCAAAACAAGATTTTAACGCTTTGAGGAGTTCAAATAACGTGTTTTTAGATCATTTGTGTCCTGTCTTTTACTACATACATTTTCACCAAATTTTACAAACACTAAGTCTGTTTGTTTTTCGATTCAAAACAAGATTTTATCGCTTTGAGGAGTTCAAATAACATGTTTTTAGATCATTTATACCGTATCTTTTATTACATAACTTTTCACCAAATTTCACAAACACTAAGAAAGTTTGTTTTTCGATTCAAAACGAGATTTTAACGCTTTGAGGAGTTCCAATAACCTGTTTTTAGATCATTTGTATCGTATATTTTACTACATAACTTTCCACCAAATTTCACAAACACCAAGAAAGTTTGTTTTTCGATTCAAAACAAACTTCTAACGCTCCGAGGAGTTCAAATAACGTGTTTTTAGATCATTTTTATCGTATCTTTTACTACATAACTTTTCACCAAATTTCACAAACACTAAGAAACTTTGTTTTTCGATTCAAAACAAGATTTTAACGTTTTGAGGAGTTCATATACAAGTTTTTTGATCATTTGTATCGTATCTTTTACTACATAACTTTTCACCAAATTTCACAAACACTAAGAAAGTTTGTTTTTCGATTCAAAACACACTTTTAACGCTTTGAGGAGTTTAAATAACGTGTTTTTAGATCATTTGTATCGTATCTTTTACTACATAACTTTTCACCAAATTTCACTAACACTAAGAAAGTTTGTTTTTCGATTCAAAACAAGATTTTAACGCTTTGAGGAGTTCAAATAATGTGTTTTTAGATCATTTGTATCGTATCTTTTACTACATAATTTCTCACCAAATTTCACAAACACCAAGAAAGTTTGTTTTTCGATTCAAAACAAGATTTTAACGCTTTGAAGAGTTCAAATAACCTGTTTTAGATCATTTGTATCTCATCTTTTAATACATAACTTTTCACCAAATTTCACAAACACTACGAAAATTTGTTTTTCGATGCAAAATGAGATTTTAACGCTTTGAGGAGTTCCAATAACCTGTTTTTAGATCATTTGTATCGTATCTTTTACTTCATAACTTTTCACCAAATTTCACGCACACTAAGAAAGTTTGTTTTTCGATTCAAAACTAGATTTTAGCGTTTCGAGGAGTTCAAATAACATGTTTTTATATCATTTGTATCGTATATTTTACTACATAACTTTTCACCAAATTTTGCAAACACTAAGTCAGTTTGTTTTTCGATTCAAAACAAGATTTTAACGCTTTGAGGAGTTCAAATAACAAGTTTTTAGATCATTTATATCGTATCTTTTACTACATAACTTTTCACCAAATTTCACAAACACTAAGAAAGTTTGTTTTTTGATTCAAAACGAGATTTTAACGCTTTGAGGAGTTCCAATAACCTGTTTTTAGATCATTTGTATCGTATATTTTACTACATAACTTTCCACCAAATTTCACAAACACCAAGAAAGTTTGTTTTTCGATTCAAAACAAACTTTTAACGCTCCGAGGAGTTCAAATAACGTGTTTTTAGATCATTTGTATCGTATCTTTTACTACATAACTTTTCACCAAATTTCACAAACACTAAGAAACTTTGTTTTTCGATTCAAAACAAGATTTTAACGTTCTGAGGAGTTCAAATAACTCGTTTTTATATCATTTGTATCCTGTCTTTTACTACATACATTTTCACCAAATTTTACAAAATCTAAGTCAGTTTTTTTTTCGATTCAAAACAAGATTTTAACGCTTTGAGGAGTTCAAATAACAAGTTTTTAGATCATTTATATCGTATCTTTTACTACATAACTTTTCACCAAATTTCACAAACACCAAGAAAGTTTGTTTTTTGATTCAAAACGAGATTTTGACGCTTTGAGGAGTTCCAATAACCTGTTTTTAGATCATTTGTATCGTATATTTTACTACATAACTTTCCACCAAATTTCACAAACACCAAGAAAGTTTGTTTTTCGATTCAAAACAAACTTTTAACGCTCCGAGGAGTTCAAATAACGTGTTTTTAGATCATTTGTATCGTATCTTTTACTACATAACTTTTCACCAAATTTCACAAACACTAAGAAACTTTGTTTTTCGATTCAAAACAAGATTTTAACGTTTTGAGGAGTTCAAATAACATGTTTTTAGATCATTTGTATCGTATCTTTTACTACATAACTTTTCACCAAATTTCACAAACACCAAGAAAGTTTGTTTTTCGATTCAAAACACACTTTTAACGCTTTGAGGAGTTCAAATAACGTATTATTAGATCATTTGTATCGTATCTTTTACTACATAACTTTTCACCAAATTTCCCACACACCAAGAAAGTTTGTTTTTCGATTCAAAACAAGATTTTAACGCTTTGAGGAGTTCAAATAACGTGTTTTTAGATCATTTGTATCGTATCTTTTACTACATAACTTTTCACCAAATTTCACAAACACCAAGAAAGTTTGTTTTTCGATTCAAAACACGATTTTAACGCTTTGAGGAGTTCAAATAACGTGTTTTTAGATCATTTGTATCGTATCTTTTACTACATAACTTTTCACCAAATTTCACAAACACTAAGAAAGTTTGTTTTTCGATTCAAAACAAGATTTTGACGCTTTGAGGAGTTCAAATAACCTGTTTTTAGATCATTTGTATCGTATCTTTTACTATATAACTTTTCACCAAATTTCACAAACACTAAGAAAGTTTGTTTTTCGATTCAAAACAAGATCTTAACGCTTTGAGGAGTTCAAATAACGTGTTTTTAGATCATTTGTATCGTATCTTTTACTACATAACTTTTCACCAAATTTTGCAAATACTAAGAAAGTTTGTTTTTTGATTCAAAACGAGATTTTAACGCTTTGAGGAGTTCCAATAACCTGTTTTTAGATCATTTGTATCGTATATTTTACTACATAACTTTCCACCAAATTTCACAAACACCAAGAAAGTTTGTTTTTCGATTCAAAACAAACTTTTAACGCTCCGAGGAGTTCAAATAACGTGTTTTTAGATCATTTGTATCGTATCTTTTACTACATAACTTTTCACCAAATTTCAAAAACACTAAGAAACTTTGTTTTTCGATTCAAAACAAGATTTTAACGTTTTGAGGAGTTCAAATAACTCGTTTTTATATCATTTGTATCCTGTCTTTTACTACATACATTTTCACCAAATTTTACGAACACTAAGTCAGTTTGTTTTTCGATTCAAAACAAGATTTTAACGCTTTGAGGAGTTCAAATAACAAGTTTTTAGATCATTTATATCGTATCTTTTACTACATAACTTTTCACCAAATTTCACAAACACTAAGAAAGTTTGTTTTTTGATTCAAAACGAGATTTTAACGCTTTGAGGAGTTCCAATAACCTGTTTTTAGATCATTTGTATCGTATATTTTACTACATAAGTTTCCACCAAATTTCACAAACACCAAGAAAGTTTGTTTTTCGATTCAAAACAAACTTTTAACGCTCCGAGGAGTTCAAATAACGTGTTTTTAGATCATTTGTATCGTATCTTTTACTACATAACTTTTCACCAAATTTCACAAACACTAAGAAACTTTGTTTTTCGATTCAAAACAAGATTTTAACGTTTTGAGGAGTTCAAATAACATGTTTTTAGATCATTTGTATCGTATCTTTTACTACATAACTTTTCACCAAATTTCAAAAACACTAAGAAACTTTGTTTTTCGATTCAAAACAAGATTTTAACGTTTTGAGGAGTTCAAATAACTCGTTTTTATATCATTTGTATCCTGTCTTTTACTACATACATTTTCACCAAATTTTACGAACACTAAGTCAGTTTGTTTTTCGATTCAAAACAAGATTTTAACGCTTTGAGGAGTTCAAATAACAAGTTTTTAGATCATTTATATCGTATCTTTTACTACATAACTTTTCACCAAATTTCACAAACACTAAGAAAGTTTGTTTTTCGATTCAAAACGAGATTTTAACGCTTTGAGGAGTTCCAATAACCTGTTTTTAGATCATTTGTATCGTATATTTTACTATATAACTTTCCACCAAATTTCACAAACACCAAGAAAGTTTGTTTTTCGATTCAAAACAAACTTTTAACGCTCCGAGGAGTTCAAATAACGTGTTTTTAGATCATTTGTATCGTATCTTTTACTACATAACTTTTCACCAAATTTCACAAACACTAAGAAAGTTTGTTTTTCGATTCAAAACACACTTTTAACGCTCTGACGAGTTGAAATAACGTGTTTTTAGATCATTTGTATCGTATCTTTTACTACATAAGTTTTCACCAAATTTCACTAACACTAAGAAAGTTTGTTTTTCGATTCAAAACAAGATTTTAACGCATTGAGGAGTTCAAATAATGTGTTTTTAGATCATTTGTATCGTATCTTTTACTACATAATTTTTCACCAAATTTCACAAACACCAAGAAAGTTTGTTTTTCGATTCAAAACAAGATTTTAACGCTTTGGAGAGTTCAAATAACCTGTTTTAGATCATTTGTATCTCATCTTTTAATACATAACTTTTCACCAAATTTCACAAACACTAAGAAAGTTTGTTTTTCGATTCAAAACAAGATTTTAACGTTTTGAGGAATTCAAATAACATGTTTTTATATTATTTGTATCGTATATTTTACTACATAACTTTTCACCAAATTTCACAAACACCAAGAAAGTTTGTTTTTCGATTCAAAACACACTTTTAACGCTTTGAGGAGTTCAAATAACGTGTTATTAGTTCATTTGTATCGTATCTTTTACTACATAACTTTTCACCAAATTTCACACACACTAAGAAAGTTTGTTTTTCGATTCAAAACAAGATTTTAACGCTTTGAGGAGTTCAAATAACGTGTTTTTAGATCATTTGTATCGTATCTTTTACTTCATAAATTTTCACCAAATTTCACGCACACTAAGAAAGTTTGTTTTTCGATTCAAAACAAGATTTTAACGTTTTGAGGAATTCAAATAACATGTTTTTATATCATTTGTATCGTATATTTTACTACATAACTTTTCACCAAATTTCACAAACACCAAGAAAGTTTGTTTTTCGATTCAAAACACACTTTTAACGATTTGAGGAGTTCAAATAACGTGTCATTAGTTCATTTGTATCGTATCTTTTACTACATAACTTTTCACCAAATTTCACACACACCAAGAAAGTTTGTTTTTCGATTCAAAACACACTTTTAACGCTTTGAGGAGTTCTAATAACGTGTTATTATATCATTTGTATCGTATATTTTACTACATAACTTTTCACCAAATTTCACACACACTAAGAAAGTTTGTTTTTCGATTCAAAACAAGATTTTCACGCTTTGAGGAGTTCAAATAACGTGTTTTTAGACCATTTGTATCGTATCTTTTACTACATAACTTTTCACCAAATTTCACAAACACCAAGAAAGTTTGTTTTTCGATTCAAAACAAGATTTTAACGCTTTGAGGAGTTCAAATAACGTGTTTTTAGATCATTTGTATCGTATCTTTTACTATATAACTTTTCACCAAATTTCACGAACACTAAGAAAGTTTGTTTTTCGATTCAAAACAAGATTTTAACGCTTTGAGGAGTTCAAATAACGTGTTTTTAGATCATTTGTATCGTATCTTTTACAACATAACTTTTCACCAAATTTCACAAACACTAAGAAAGTTTGTTTTTCGATTCAAAACTAGATTTTGACGCTTTGAGGAGTTCAAATAACCTGTTTTTAGATCATTTGTATCGTATCTTTTACTATATAACTTTTCACCAAATTTCACAAACACTAAGAAATTTTGTTTTTCGATTCAAAACAAGATTTTAATGCTTTGAGGAGTTCAAATAATGTGTTTTTAGATCATTTGTATCGTATCTTTTACTATATAACTTTTCACCAAATTTCACAAACACCAAGAAAGTTTGTTTTTCGATTCAAAACAAGATTTTAACGCTTTGAGGAGTTCAAATAACCTGTTTTTAGATCATTTGTATCGTATCTTTTACTATATAACTTTTCACCAAATTTCACAAATACTAAGAAAGTTTGTTTTTCGATTCAAAACAAGATTTTAACGCTTTGAGGAGTTCAAATAACGTGTTTTTAGATCATTTGTGTCCTGTCTTTTACTACATACATTTTCACCAAATTTTACAAACACTAAGTCTGTTTGTTTTTCGATTCAAAACAAGATTTTATCGCTTTGAGGAGTTCAAATAACATGTTTTTAGATCATTTATACCGTATCTTTTATTACATAACTTTTCACCAAATTTCACAAACACTAAGAAAGTTTGTTTTTCGATTCAAAACGAGATTTTAACGCTTTGAGGAGTTCCAATAACCTGTTTTTAGATCATTTGTATCGTATATTTTACTACATAACTTTCCACCAAATTTCACAAACACCAAGAAAGTTTGTTTTTCGATTCAAAACAAACTTCTAACGCTCCGAGGAGTTCAAATAACGTGTTTTTAGATCATTTGTATCGTATCTTTTACTACATAACTTTTCACCAAATTTCACAAACACTAAGAAACTTTGTTTTTCGATTCAAAACAAGATTTTAACGTTTTGAGGAGTTCATATACAAGTTTTTTGATCATTTGTATCGTATCTTTTACTACATAACTTTTCACCAAATTTCACAAACACTAAGAAAGTTTGTTTTTCGATTCAAAACACACTTTTAACGCTTTGAGGAGTTTAAATAACGTGTTTTTAGATCATTTGTATCGTATCTTTTACTACATAACTTTTCACCAAATTTCACTAACACTAAGAAAGTTTGTTTTTCGATTCAAAACAAGATTTTAACGCTTTGAGGAGTTCAAATAATGTGTTTTTAGATCATTTGTATCGTATCTTTTACTACATAATTTCTCACCAAATTTCACAAACACCAAGAAAGTTTGTTTTTCGATTCAAAACAAGATTTTAACGCTTTGAAGAGTTCAAATAACCTGTTTTAGATCATTTGTATCTCATCTTTTAATACATAACTTTTCACCAAATTTCACAAACACTACGAAAATTTGTTTTTCGATGCAAAATGAGATTTTAACGCTTTGAGGAGTTCCAATAACCTGTTTTTAGATCATTTGTATCGTATCTTTTACTTCATAACTTTTCACCAAATTTCACGCACACTAAGAAAGTTTGTTTTTCGATTCAAAACTAGATTTTAGCGTTTCGAGGAGTTCAAATAACATGTTTTTATATCATTTGTATCGTATATTTTACTACATAACTTTTCACCAAATTTTGCAAACACTAAGTCAGTTTGTTTTTCGATTCAAAACAAGATTTTAACGCTTTGAGGAGTTCAAATAACAAGTTTTTAGATCATTTATATCGTATCTTTTACTACATAACTTTTCACCAAATTTCACAAACACTAAGAAAGTTTGTTTTTTGATTCAAAACGAGATTTTAACGCTTTGAGGAGTTCCAATAACCTGTTTTTAGATCATTTGTATCGTATATTTTACTACATAACTTTCCACCAAATTTCACAAACACCAAGAAAGTTTGTTTTTCGATTCAAAACAAACTTTTAACGCTCCGAGGAGTTCAAATAACGTGTTTTTAGATCATTTGTATCGTATCTTTTACTACATAACTTTTCACCAAATTTCACAAACACTAAGAAACTTTGTTTTTCGATTCAAAACAAGATTTTAACGTTCTGAGGAGTTCAAATAACTCGTTTTTATATCATTTGTATCCTGTCTTTTACTACATACATTTTCACCAAATTTTACAAAATCTAAGTCAGTTTTTTTTTCGATTCAAAACAAGATTTTAACGCTTTGAGGAGTTCAAATAACAAGTTTTTAGATCATTTATATCGTATCTTTTACTACATAACTTTTCACCAAATTTCACAAACACCAAGAAAGTTTGTTTTTTGATTCAAAACGAGATTTTGACGCTTTGAGGAGTTCCAATAACCTGTTTTTAGATCATTTGTATCGTATATTTTACTACATAACTTTCCACCAAATTTCACAAACACCAAGAAAGTTTGTTTTTCGATTCAAAACAAACTTTTAACGCTCCGAGGAGTTCAAATAACGTGTTTTTAGATCATTTGTATCGTATCTTTTACTACATAACTTTTCACCAAATTTCACAAACACTAAGAAACTTTGTTTTTCGATTCAAAACAAGATTTTAACGTTTTGAGGAGTTCAAATAACATGTTTTTAGATCATTTGTATCGTATCTTTTACTACATAACTTTTCACCAAATTTCACAAACACCAAGAAAGTTTGTTTTTCGATTCAAAACACACTTTTAACGCTTTGAGGAGTTCAAATAACGTATTATTAGATCATTTGTATCGTATCTTTTACTACATAACTTTTCACCAAATTTCCCACACACCAAGAAAGTTTGTTTTTCGATTCAAAACAAGATTTTAACGCTTTGAGGAGTTCAAATAACGTGTTTTTAGATCATTTGTATCGTATCTTTTACTACATAACTTTTCACCAAATTTCACAAACACCAAGAAAGTTTGTTTTTCGATTCAAAACACGATTTTAACGCTTTGAGGAGTTCAAATAACGTGTTTTTAGATCATTTGTATCGTATCTTTTACTACATAACTTTTCACCAAATTTCACAAACACTAAGAAAGTTTGTTTTTCGATTCAAAACAAGATTTTGACGCTTTGAGGAGTTCAAATAACCTGTTTTTAGATCATTTGTATCGTATCTTTTACTATATAACTTTTCACCAAATTTCACAAACACTAAGAAAGTTTGTTTTTCGATTCAAAACAAGATCTTAACGCTTTGAGGAGTTCAAATAACGTGTTTTTAGATCATTTGTATCGTATCTTTTACTACATAACTTTTCACCAAATTTTGCAAATACTAAGAAAGTTTGTTTTTTGATTCAAAACGAGATTTTAACGCTTTGAGGAGTTCCAATAACCTGTTTTTAGATCATTTGTATCGTATATTTTACTACATAACTTTCCACCAAATTTCACAAACACCAAGAAAGTTTGTTTTTCGATTCAAAACAAACTTTTAACGCTCCGAGGAGTTCAAATAACGTGTTTTTAGATCATTTGTATCGTATCTTTTACTACATAACTTTTCACCAAATTTCAAAAACACTAAGAAACTTTGTTTTTCGATTCAAAACAAGATTTTAACGTTTTGAGGAGTTCAAATAACTCGTTTTTATATCATTTGTATCCTGTCTTTTACTACATACATTTTCACCAAATTTTACGAACACTAAGTCAGTTTGTTTTTCGATTCAAAACAAGATTTTAACGCTTTGAGGAGTTCAAATAACAAGTTTTTAGATCATTTATATCGTATCTTTTACTACATAACTTTTCACCAAATTTCACAAACACTAAGAAAGTTTGTTTTTTGATTCAAAACGAGATTTTAACGCTTTGAGGAGTTCCAATAACCTGTTTTTAGATCATTTGTATCGTATATTTTACTACATAAGTTTCCACCAAATTTCACAAACACCAAGAAAGTTTGTTTTTCGATTCAAAACAAACTTTTAACGCTCCGAGGAGTTCAAATAACGTGTTTTTAGATCATTTGTATCGTATCTTTTACTACATAACTTTTCACCAAATTTCACAAACACTAAGAAACTTTGTTTTTCGATTCAAAACAAGATTTTAACGTTTTGAGGAGTTCAAATAACATGTTTTTAGATCATTTGTATCGTATCTTTTACTACATAACTTTTCACCAAATTTCACAAACACTAAGAAAGTTTGTTTTTCGATTCAAAACAAGATTTTAACGCTTTGAGGAGTTCAAATAACGTGTTTTTAGATCATTTGTATCGTATCTTTTACAACATAACTTTTCACCAAATTTCACAAACACTAAGAAAGTTTGTTTTTCGATTCAAAACTAGATTTTGACGCTTTGAGGAGTTCAAATAACCTGTTTTTAGATCATTTGTATCGTATCTTTTACTATATAACTTTTCACCAAATTTCACAAACACTAAGAAATTTTGTTTTTCGATTCAAAACAAGATTTTAATGCTTTGAGGAGTTCAAATAATGTGTTTTTAGATCATTTGTATCGTATCTTTTACTATATAACTTTTCACCAAATTTCACAAACACCAAGAAAGTTTGTTTTTCGATTCAAAACAAGATTTTAACGCTTTGAGGAGTTCAAATAACCTGTTTTTAGATCATTTGTATCGTATCTTTTACTATATAACTTTTCACCAAATTTCACAAATACTAAGAAAGTTTGTTTTTCGATTCAAAACAAGATTTTAACGCTTTGAGGAGTTCAAATAACGTGTTTTTAGATCATTTGTGTCCTGTCTTTTACTACATACATTTTCACCAAATTTTACAAACACTAAGTCTGTTTGTTTTTCGATTCAAAACAAGATTTTATCGCTTTGAGGAGTTCAAATAACATGTTTTTAGATCATTTATACCGTATCTTTTATTACATAACTTTTCACCAAATTTCACAAACACTAAGAAAGTTTGTTTTTCGATTCAAAACGAGATTTTAACGCTTTGAGGAGTTCCAATAACCTGTTTTTAGATCATTTGTATCGTATATTTTACTACATAACTTTCCACCAAATTTCACAAACACCAAGAAAGTTTGTTTTTCGATTCAAAACAAACTTCTAACGCTCCGAGGAGTTCAAATAACGTGTTTTTAGATCATTTGTATCGTATCTTTTACTACATAACTTTTCACCAAATTTCACAAACACTAAGAAACTTTGTTTTTCGATTCAAAACAAGATTTTAACGTTTTGAGGAGTTCATATACAAGTTTTTTGATCATTTGTATCGTATCTTTTACTACATAACTTTTCACCAAATTTCACAAACACTAAGAAAGTTTGTTTTTCGATTCAAAACACACTTTTAACGCTTTGAGGAGTTTAAATAACGTGTTTTTAGATCATTTGTATCGTATCTTTTACTACATAACTTTTCACCAAATTTCACTAACACTAAGAAAGTTTGTTTTTCGATTCAAAACAAGATTTTAACGCTTTGAGGAGTTCAAATAATGTGTTTTTAGATCATTTGTATCGTATCTTTTACTACATAATTTCTCACCAAATTTCACAAACACCAAGAAAGTTTGTTTTTCGATTCAAAACAAGATTTTAACGCTTTGAAGAGTTCAAATAACCTGTTTTAGATCATTTGTATCTCATCTTTTAATACATAACTTTTCACCAAATTTCACAAACACTACGAAAATTTGTTTTTCGATGCAAAATGAGATTTTAACGCTTTGAGGAGTTCCAATAACCTGTTTTTAGATCATTTGTATCGTATCTTTTACTTCATAACTTTTCACCAAATTTCACGCACACTAAGAAAGTTTGTTTTTCGATTCAAAACTAGATTTTAGCGTTTCGAGGAGTTCAAATAACATGTTTTTATATCATTTGTATCGTATATTTTACTACATAACTTTTCACCAAATTTTGCAAACACTAAGTCAGTTTGTTTTTCGATTCAAAACAAGATTTTAACGCTTTGAGGAGTTCAAATAACAAGTTTTTAGATCATTTATATCGTATCTTTTACTACATAACTTTTCACCAAATTTCACAAACACTAAGAAAGTTTGTTTTTTGATTCAAAACGAGATTTTAACGCTTTGAGGAGTTCCAATAACCTGTTTTTAGATCATTTGTATCGTATATTTTACTACATAACTTTCCACCAAATTTCACAAACACCAAGAAAGTTTGTTTTTCGATTCAAAACAAACTTTTAACGCTCCGAGGAGTTCAAATAACGTGTTTTTAGATCATTTGTATCGTATCTTTTACTACATAACTTTTCACCAAATTTCACAAACACTAAGAAACTTTGTTTTTCGATTCAAAACAAGATTTTAACGTTCTGAGGAGTTCAAATAACTCGTTTTTATATCATTTGTATCCTGTCTTTTACTACATACATTTTCACCAAATTTTACAAAATCTAAGTCAGTTTTTTTTTCGATTCAAAACAAGATTTTAACGCTTTGAGGAGTTCAAATAACAAGTTTTTAGATCATTTATATCGTATCTTTTACTACATAACTTTTCACCAAATTTCACAAACACCAAGAAAGTTTGTTTTTTGATTCAAAACGAGATTTTGACGCTTTGAGGAGTTCCAATAACCTGTTTTTAGATCATTTGTATCGTATATTTTACTACATAACTTTCCACCAAATTTCACAAACACCAAGAAAGTTTGTTTTTCGATTCAAAACAAACTTTTAACGCTCCGAGGAGTTCAAATAACGTGTTTTTAGATCATTTGTATCGTATCTTTTACTACATAACTTTTCACCAAATTTCACAAACACTAAGAAACTTTGTTTTTCGATTCAAAACAAGATTTTAACGTTTTGAGGAGTTCAAATAACATGTTTTTAGATCATTTGTATCGTATCTTTTACTACATAACTTTTCACCAAATTTCACAAACACCAAGAAAGTTTGTTTTTCGATTCAAAACACACTTTTAACGCTTTGAGGAGTTCAAATAACGTATTATTAGATCATTTGTATCGTATCTTTTACTACATAACTTTTCACCAAATTTCCCACACACCAAGAAAGTTTGTTTTTCGATTCAAAACAAGATTTTAACGCTTTGAGGAGTTCAAATAACGTGTTTTTAGATCATTTGTATCGTATCTTTTACTACATAACTTTTCACCAAATTTCACAAACACCAAGAAAGTTTGTTTTTCGATTCAAAACACGATTTTAACGCTTTGAGGAGTTCAAATAACGTGTTTTTAGATCATTTGTATCGTATCTTTTACTACATAACTTTTCACCAAATTTCACAAACACTAAGAAAGTTTGTTTTTCGATTCAAAACAAGATTTTGACGCTTTGAGGAGTTCAAATAACCTGTTTTTAGATCATTTGTATCGTATCTTTTACTATATAACTTTTCACCAAATTTCACAAACACTAAGAAAGTTTGTTTTTCGATTCAAAACAAGATCTTAACGCTTTGAGGAGTTCAAATAACGTGTTTTTAGATCATTTGTATCGTATCTTTTACTACATAACTTTTCACCAAATTTTGCAAATACTAAGAAAGTTTGTTTTTTGATTCAAAACGAGATTTTAACGCTTTGAGGAGTTCCAATAACCTGTTTTTAGATCATTTGTATCGTATATTTTACTACATAACTTTCCACCAAATTTCACAAACACCAAGAAAGTTTGTTTTTCGATTCAAAACAAACTTTTAACGCTCCGAGGAGTTCAAATAACGTGTTTTTAGATCATTTGTATCGTATCTTTTACTACATAACTTTTCACCAAATTTCAAAAACACTAAGAAACTTTGTTTTTCGATTCAAAACAAGATTTTAACGTTTTGAGGAGTTCAAATAACTCGTTTTTATATCATTTGTATCCTGTCTTTTACTACATACAATTTTACCAAATTTTACGAACACTAAGTCAGTTTGTTTTTCGATTCAAAACAAGATTTTAACGCTTTGAGGAGTTCAAATAACAAGTTTTTAGATCATTTATATCGTATCTTTTACTACATAACTTTTCACCAAATTTCACAAACACTAAGAAAGTTTGTTTTTTGATTCAAAACGAGATTTTAACGCTTTGAGGAGTTCCAATAACCTGTTTTTAGATCATTTGTATCGTATATTTTACTACATAAGTTTCCACCAAATTTCACAAACACCAAGAAAGTTTGTTTTTCGATTCAAAACAAACTTTTAACGCTCCGAGGAGTTCAAATAACGTGTTTTTAGATCATTTGTATCGTATCTTTTACTACATAACTTTTCACCAAATTTCACAAACACTAAGAAACTTTGTTTTTCGATTCAAAACAAGATTTTAACGTTTTGAGGAGTTCAAATAACATGTTTTTAGATCATTTGTATCGTATCTTTTACTACATAACTTTTCACCAAATTTCACAAACACTAAGAAAGTTTGTTTTTCGATTCAAAACAAACTTTTAACGCTCCGAGTAGTTCAAATAACGTGTTTTTAGATCATTTGTATCGTATCTTTTACTACATAACTTTTCACCAAATTTCACAAACACTAAGAAACTTTGTTTTTCGATTCAAAACAAGATTTTAACGTTTTGAGGAATTCAAATAACATGTTTTTATATCATTTGTATCGTATATTTTACTACATAACTTTTCACCAAATTTCACAAACACCAAGAAAGTTTGTTTTTCGATTCAAAACACACTTTTAACGCTTTGAGGAGTTCAAATAACGTGTTATTAGTTCATTTGTATCGTATCTTTTACTACATAACTTTTCACCAAATTTCACACACACTAAGAAAGTTTGTTTTTCGATTCAAAACAAGATTTTAACGCTTTGAGGAGTTCAAATAACGTGTTTTTAGATCATTTGTATCGTATCTTTTACTTCATAACTTTTCACCAAATTTCACGCACACTAAGAAAGTTTGTTTTTCGATTCAAAACAAGATTTTAACGTTTTGAGGAATTCAAATAACATGTTTTTATATCATTTATATCGTATATTTTACTACATAACTTTTCACCAAATTTCACAAACACCAAGAAAGTTTGTTTTTCGATTCAAAACACACTTTTAACGATTTGAGGAGTTCAAATAAAGTGTTATTAGTTCATTTGTATCGTATCTTTTACTACATAACTTTTCACCAAATTTCACACACACCAAGAAAGTTTGTTTTTCGATTCAAAACACACTTTTAACGCTTTGAGGAGTTCTAATAACGTGTTATTATATCATTTGTATCGTATATTTTACTACATAACTTTTCACCAAATTTCACACACACTAAGAAAGTTTGTTTTTCGATTCAAAACAAGATTTTCACGCTTTGAGGAGTTCAAATAACGTGTTTTTAGATCATTTGTATCGTATCTTTTACTACATAACTTTTCACCAAATTTCACAAACACCAAGAAAGTTTGTTTTTCGATTCAAAACAAGATTTTAACGCTTTGAGGAGTTCAAATAACGTGTTTTTAGATCATTTGTACCGTATCTTTTACTATATAACTTTTCACCAAATTTCACGAACACTAAGAAAGTTTGTTTTTCGATTCAAAACAAGATTTTAACGCTTTGAGGAGTTCAAATAACGTGTTTTTAGATCATTTGTATCGTATCTTTTACAACATAACTTTTCACCAAATTTCACAAACACTAAGAAAGTTTGTTTTTCGATTCAAAACAAGATTTTGACGCTTTGAGGAGTTCAAATAACCTGTTTTTAGATCATTTGTATCGTATCTTTTACTATATAACTTTTCACCAAATTTCACAAACACTAAGAAATTTTGTTTTTCGATTCAAAACAAGATTTTAATGCTTTGAGGAGTTCAAATAATGTGTTTTTAGATCATTTGTATCGTATCTTTTACTATATAACTTTTCACCAAATTTCACAAACACCAAGAAAGTTTGTTTTTCGATTCAAAACAAGATTTTAACGCTTTGAGGAGTTCAAATAACCTGTTTTTAGATCATTTGTATCGTATCTTTTACTATATAACTTTTCACCAAATTTCACAAATACTAAGAAAGTTTGTTTTTCGATTCAAAACAAGATTTTAACGCTTTGAGGAGTTCAAATAACGCGTTTTTAGATCATTTGTGTCCTGTCTTTTACTACATACATTTTCACCAAATTTTACAAACACTAAGTCTGTTTGTTTTTCGATTCAAAACAAGATTTTATCGCTTTGAGGAGTTCAAATAACTTGTTTTTAGATCATTTATACCGTATCTTTTATTACATAACTTTTCACCAAATTTCACAAACACTAAGAAAATTTGTTTTTCGATTCAAAACGAGATTTTAACGCTTTGAGGAGTTCCAATAACCTGTTTTTAGATCATTTGTATCGTATATTTTACTACATAACTTTCCACCAAATTTCACAAACACCAAGAAAGTTTGTTTTTCGATTCAAAACAAACTTCTAACGCTCCGAGGAGTTCAAATAACGTGTTTTTAGATCATTTGTATCGTATCTTTTACTACATAACTTTTCACCAAATTTCACAAACACTAAGAAACTTTGTTTTTCGATTCAAAACAAGATTTTAACGTTTTGAGGAGTTCATATACAAGTTTTTTGATCATTTGTATCGTATCTTTTACTACATAACTTTTCACCAAATTTCACAAACACTAAGAAAGTTTGTTTTTCGATTCAAAACACACTTTTAACGCTTTGAGGAGTTTAAATAACGTGTTTTTAGATCATTTGTATCGTATCTTTTACTACATAACTTTTCACCAAATTTCACTAACACTAAGAAAGTTTGTTTTTCGATTCAAAACAAGATTTTAACGCTTTGAGGAGTTCAAATAATGTGTTTTTAGATCATTTGTATCGTATCTTTTACTACATAATTTCTCACCAAATTTCACAAACACCAAGAAAGTTTGTTTTTCGATTCAAAACAAGATTTTAACGCTTTGAAGAGTTCAAATAACCTGTTTTAGATCATTTGTATCTCATCTTTTAATACATAACTTTTCACCAAATTTCACAAACACTACGAAAATTTGTTTTTCGATGCAAAATGAGATTTTAACGCTTTGAGGAGTTCCAATAACCTGTTTTTAGATCATTTGTATCGTATCTTTTACTTCATAACTTTTCACCAAATTTCACGCACACTAAGAAAGTTTGTTTTTCGATTCAAAACTAGATTTTAGCGTTTCGAGGAGTTCAAATAACATGTTTTTATATCATTTGTATCGTATATTTTACTACATAACTTTTCACCAAATTTTGCAAACACTAAGTCAGTTTGTTTTTCGATTCAAAACAAGATTTTAACGCTTTGAGGAGTTCAAATAACAAGTTTTTAGATCATTTATATCGTATCTTTTACTACATAACTTTTCACCAAATTTCACAAACACTAAGAAAGTTTGTTTTTTGATTCAAAACGAGATTTTAACGCTTTGAGGAGTTCCAATAACCTGTTTTTAGATCATTTGTATCGTATATTTTACTACATAACTTTCCACCAAATTTCACAAACACCAAGAAAGTTTGTTTTTCGATTCAAAACAAACTTTTAACGCTCCGAGGAGTTCAAATAACGTGTTTTTAGATCATTTGTATCGTATCTTTTACTACATAACTTTTCACCAAATTTCACAAACACTAAGAAACTTTGTTTTTCGATTCAAAACAAGATTTTAACGTTCTGAGGAGTTCAAATAACTCGTTTTTATATCATTTGTATCCTGTCTTTTACTACATACATTTTCACCAAATTTTACAAAATCTAAGTCAGTTTTTTTTTCGATTCAAAACAAGATTTTAACGCTTTGAGGAGTTCAAATAACAAGTTTTTAGATCATTTATATCGTATCTTTTACTACATAACTTTTCACCAAATTTCACAAACACCAAGAAAGTTTGTTTTTTGATTCAAAACGAGATTTTGACGCTTTGAGGAGTTCCAATAACCTGTTTTTAGATCATTTGTATCGTATATTTTACTACATAACTTTCCACCAAATTTCACAAACACCAAGAAAGTTTGTTTTTCGATTCAAAACAAACTTTTAACGCTCCGAGGAGTTCAAATAACGTGTTTTTAGATCATTTGTATCGTATCTTTTACTACATAACTTTTCACCAAATTTCACAAACACTAAGAAACTTTGTTTTTCGATTCAAAACAAGATTTTAACGTTTTGAGGAGTTCAAATAACATGTTTTTAGATCATTTGTATCGTATCTTTTACTACATAACTTTTCACCAAATTTCACAAACACCAAGAAAGTTTGTTTTTCGATTCAAAACACACTTTTAACGCTTTGAGGAGTTCAAATAACGTATTATTAGATCATTTGTATCGTATCTTTTACTACATAACTTTTCACCAAATTTCCCACACACCAAGAAAGTTTGTTTTTCGATTCAAAACAAGATTTTAACGCTTTGAGGAGTTCAAATAACGTGTTTTTAGATCATTTGTATCGTATCTTTTACTACATAACTTTTCACCAAATTTCACAAACACCAAGAAAGTTTGTTTTTCGATTCAAAACACGATTTTAACGCTTTGAGGAGTTCAAATAACGTGTTTTTAGATCATTTGTATCGTATCTTTTACTACATAACTTTTCACCAAATTTCACAAACACTAAGAAAGTTTGTTTTTCGATTCAAAACAAGATTTTGACGCTTTGAGGAGTTCAAATAACCTGTTTTTAGATCATTTGTATCGTATCTTTTACTATATAACTTTTCACCAAATTTCACAAACACTAAGAAAGTTTGTTTTTCGATTCAAAACAAGATCTTAACGCTTTGAGGAGTTCAAATAACGTGTTTTTAGATCATTTGTATCGTATCTTTTACTACATAACTTTTCACCAAATTTTGCAAATACTAAGAAAGTTTGTTTTTTGATTCAAAACGAGATTTTAACGCTTTGAGGAGTTCCAATAACCTGTTTTTAGATCATTTGTATCGTATATTTTACTACATAACTTTCCACCAAATTTCACAAACACCAAGAAAGTTTGTTTTTCGATTCAAAACAAACTTTTAACGCTCCGAGGAGTTCAAATAACGTGTTTTTAGATCATTTGTATCGTATCTTTTACTACATAACTTTTCACCAAATTTCAAAAACACTAAGAAACTTTGTTTTTCGATTCAAAACAAGATTTTAACGTTTTGAGGAGTTCAAATAACTCGTTTTTATATCATTTGTATCCTGTCTTTTACTACGTACATTTTCACCAAATTTTACGAACACTAAGTCAGTTTGTTTTTCGATTCAAAACAAGATTTTAACGCTTTGAGGAGTTCAAATAACAAGTTTTTAGATCATTTATATCGTATCTTTTACTACATAACTTTTCACCAAATTTCACAAACACTAAGAAAGTTTGTTTTTTGATTCAAAACGAGATTTTAACGCTTTGAGGAGTTCCAATAACCTGTTTTTAGATCATTTGTATCGTATATTTTACTACATAAGTTTCCACCAAATTTCACAAACACCAAGAAAGTTTGTTTTTCGATTCAAAACAAACTTTTAACGCTCCGAGGAGTTCAAATAACGTGTTTTTAGATCATTTGTATCGTATCTTTTACTACATAACTTTTCACCAAATTTCACAAACACTAAGAAACTTTGTTTTTCGATTCAAAACAAACTTTTAACGCTCCGAGTAGTTCAAATAACGTGTTTTTAGATCATTTGTATCGTATCTTTTACTACATAACTTTTCACCAAATTTCACAACACTAAGAAACTTTGTTTTTCGATTCAAAACAAGATTTTAACGTTTTGAGGAGATCAAATAACATGTTTTTAGATCATTTGTATCGTATCTTTTACTACATAACTTTTCACCAAATTTCACACACACTAAGAAAGTTTGTTTTTCGATTCAAATCAAGATTTTAACGCTTTGAGGAGTTCAAATAACGTGTTTTTAGATCATTTGTATCGTATCTTTTACTACATAACTTTTCACCAAATTTCACAAACACCAAGAAAGTTTGTTTTTCGATTCAAAACAAGATTTTAACGTTTTGAGGAGTTCAAATAACATGTTTTTATATCATTTGTATCGTATATTTTACTACATAACTTTTCACCAAATTTCACAAACACCAAGAAAGTTTGTTTTTCGATTCAAAACACACTTTTAACGTTTTGAGGAGTTCAAATAACGTGTTATTAGATCATTTGTATCGTATCTTTTACTACATAACTTTTCACCAAATTTCACACACACTAAGAAAGTTTGTTTTTCTATTCAAAACAAGATTTTAACGCTTTGCGGAGTTCAAATAACGTGTTTTTAGATCATTTGTATCGTATCTTTTACTACATAACTTTTCACCAAATTTCACACACCCTAAGAAAGTTTGTTTTTCGATTCAAAACAAGATTTTAACGCTTTGAGGAGTTCAAATAACGTGTTTTTAGATCATTTGTATCGTATCTTTTACTAGATAACTTTTCACCAAATTTCACAAACACCAAGAAAGTTTGTTTTTCGATTCAAAACAAGATTTTAACACTTTGAGGAGTTCAAATAACGTGTTTTTAGATCATTTGTATCGTATCTTTTACTACATAACTTTTCACCAAATTTCACAAACACCAAGAAAGTTTGTTTTTCGATTCAAAACAAGATTTTGACGCTTTGAGGAGTTCAAATAACCTGATTTTAGATCATTTGTATCGTATCTTTTACTATATAACTTTTCACCAAATTTCACAAACACTAAGAAAGTTTGTTTTTCGATTCAAAACAAGATTTTAACGCTTTGAGGAGTTCAAATAACGTGTTTTTAGATCATTTGTATCGTATCTTTTACTACATAACTTTTCACCAAATTTCACAAACACTAAGAAAGTTTGTTTTTCGATTCAAAACAAGATTTTCACGCTTTGAGGAGTTCAAATAACCTGTTTTTAGATCATTTGTATCGTATCTTTTACTATATAACTTTTCACCAAATTTCACAAACACTAAGAAATTTTGTTTTTCGATTCAAAACAAGATTTTAATGCTTTGAGGAGTTCAAATAATGTGTTTTTAGATCATTTGTATCGTATCTTTTACTATATAACTTTTCACCAAATTTCACAAACACCAAGAAAGTTTGTTTTTCGATTCAAAACAAGATTTTAACGCTTTGAGGAGTTCAAATAACCTGTTTTTAGATCATTTGTATCGTATCTTTTACAATATAACTTTTCACCAAATTTCACAAACACTAAGAAAGTTTGTTTTTCGATTCAAAACAAGATTTTAACGATTTGAGGAGTTCAAATAACGCGTTTTTAGATCATTTGTATCGTATCTTTTACTACATAACTTTTCACCAAATTTCACAAACACTAAGAAAGTTTGTTTTTCGATTCAAAACGAGATTTTAACGCTTTGAGGAGTTCCAATAACCTGTTTTTAGATCATTTGTATCGTATATTTTACTACATAACTTTCCACCAAATTTCACAAACACCAAGAAAGTTTGTTTTTCGATTCAAAACAAACTTTTAACGCTCCGAGGAGTTCAAATAACGTGTTTTTAGATCATTTGTATCGTATCTTTTACTACATAACTTTTCACCAAATTTCACAAACACTAAGAAAGTTTGTTTTTCTATTCAAAACAAACTTTTAACGCTCCGAGGAGTTCAAATAACGTGTTTTTAGATCATTTGTATCGTATCTTTTACTACATAACTTTTCACCAAATTTCACAAACACTAAGAAACTTTGTTTTTCGATTCAAAACAAGATTTTAACGTTTTGAGGAGTTCAAATAACATGTTTTTAGATCATTTGTATCGTATCTTTTACTACATAACTTTTCAGCAAATTTCACACACACTAAGAAAGTTTGTTTTTCGATTCAAATCAAGATTTTAACGCTTTGAGGAGTTCAAATAACGTGTTTTTAGATCATTTGTATCGTATCTTTTACTACATAACTTTTCACCAAATTTCACAAACACCAAGAAAGTTTGTTTTTTGATTCAAAACAAGATTTTAACGTTTTGAGGAGTTCAAATAACATGTTTTTATATCATTTGTATCGTATATTTTACTACATAACTTTTCACCAAATTTCACAAACACCAAGAAAGTTTGTTTTTCGATTCAAAACACACTTTTAACGCTTTGAGGAGTTCAAATAACGTGTTATTAGATCATTTGTATCGTATCTTTTACTACATAACTTTTCACCAAATTTCACACACACTAAGAAAGTTTGTTTTTCTATTCAAAACAAGATTTTAACGCTTTGAGGAGTTCAAATAACGTGTTTTTAGATCATTTGTATCGTATCTTTTACTACATAACTTTTCACCAAATTTCACACACACTAAGAAAGTTTGTTTTTCGATTCAAAACAAGATTTTAACGCTTTGAGGAGTTCAAATAAAGTGTTTTTAGATCATTTGTATCGTATCTTTTACTAGATAACTTTTCACCAAATTTCACAAACACCAAGAAAGTTTGTTTTTCGATTCCAAACAAGATTTTAAAGCTTTGAGGAGTTCAAATAACGTGTTTTTAGATCATTTGTATCGTATCTTTTACTACATAACTTTTCACCAAATTTCACAAACACCAAGAAAGTTTGTTTTTCGATTCAAAACAAGATTTTGACGCTTTGAGGAGTTCAAATAACGTGTTTTTAGATCATTTGTATCGTATCTTTTACAACATAACTTTTCACCAAATTTCACAAACACTAAGAAAGTTTGTTTTTCGATTCAAAACAAGATTTTGACGCTTTGAGGAGTTCAAATAACCTGTTTTTAGATCATTTGTATCGTATCTTTTACTATATAACTTTTCACCAAATTTCACAAACACTAAGAAATTTTGTTTTTCGATTCAAAACAAGATTTTAATGCTTTGAGGAGTTCAAATAATGTGTTTTTAGATCATTTGTATCGTATCTTTTACTATATAACTTTTCACCAAATTTCACAAACACCAAGAAAGTTTGTTTTTCGATTCAAAACAAGATTTTAACGCTTTGAGGAGTTCAAATAACCTGTTTTTAGATCATTTGTATCGTATCTTTTACTATATAACTTTTCACCAAATTTCACAAATACTAAGAAAGTTTGTTTTTCGATTCAAAACAAGATTTTAACGCTTTGAGGAGTTCAAATAACGCGTTTTTAGATCATTTGTGTCCTGTCTTTTACTACATACATTTTCACCAAATTTTACAAACACTAAGTCTGTTTGTTTTTCGATTCAAAACAAGATTTTATCGCTTTGAGGAGTTCAAATAACATGTTTTTAGATCATTTATACCGTATCTTTTATTACATAACTTTTCACCAAATTTCACAAACACTAAGAAAGTTTGTTTTTCGATTCAAAACGAGATTTTAACGCTTTGAGGAGTTCCAATAACCTGTTTTTAGATCATTTGTATCGTATATTTTACTACATAACTTTCCACCAAATTTCACAAACACCAAGAAAGTTTGTTTTTCGATTCAAAACAAACTTCTAACGCTCCGAGGAGTTCAAATAACGTGTTTTTAGATCATTTGTATCGTATCTTTTACTACATAACTTTTCACCAAATTTCACAAACACTAAGAAACTTTGTTTTTCGATTCAAAACAAGATTTTAACGTTTTGAGGAGTTCATATACAAGTTTTTTGATCATTTGTATCGTATCTTTTACTACATAACTTTTCACCAAATTTCACAAACACTAAGAAAGTTTGTTTTTCGATTCAAAACACACTTTTAACGCTTTGAGGAGTTTAAATAACGTGTTTTTAGATCATTTGTATCGTATCTTTTACTACATAACTTTTCACCAAATTTCACTAACACTAAGAAAGTTTGTTTTTCGATTCAAAACAAGATTTTAACGCTTTGAGGAGTTCAAATAATGTGTTTTTAGATCATTTGTATCGTATCTTTTACTACATAATTTCTCACCAAATTTCACAAACACCAAGAAAGTTTGTTTTTCGATTCAAAACAAGATTTTAACGCTTTGAAGAGTTCAAATAACCTGTTTTAGATCATTTGTATCTCATCTTTTAATACATAACTTTTCACCAAATTTCACAAACACTACGAAAATTTGTTTTTCGATGCAAAATGAGATTTTAACGCTTTGAGGACTTCCAATAACCTGTTTTTAGATCATTTGTATCGTATCTTTTACTTCATAACTTTTCACCAAATTTCACGCACACTAAGAAAGTTTGTTTTTCGATTCAAAACTAGATTTTAGCGTTTCGAGGAGTTCAAATAACATGTTTTTATATCATTTGTATCGTATATTTTACTACATAACTTTTCACCAAATTTTGCAAACACTAAGTCAGTTTGTTTTTCGATTCAAAACAAGATTTTAACGCTTTGAGGAGTTCAAATAACAAGTTTTAAGATCATTTATATCGTATCTTTTACTACATAACTTTTCACCAAATTTCACAAACACTAAGAAAGTTTGTTTTTTGATTCAAAACGAGATTTTAACGCTTTGAGGAGTTCCAATAACCTGTTTTTAGATCATTTGTATCGTATATTTTACTACATAACTTTCCACCAAATTTCACAAACACCAAGAAAGTTTGTTTTTCGATTCAAAACAAACTTTTAACGCTCCGAGGAGTTCAAATAACGTGTTTTTAGATCATTTGTATCGTATCTTTTACTACATAACTTTTCACCAAATTTCACAAACACTAAGAAACTTTGTTTTTCGATTCAAAACAAGATTTTAACGTTCTGAGGAGTTCAAATAACTCGTTTTTATATCATTTGTATCCTGTCTTTTACTACATACATTTTCACCAAATTTTACAAAATCTAAGTCAGTTTTTTTTTCGATTCAAAACAAGATTTTAACGCTTTGAGGAGTTCAAATAACAAGTTTTTAGATCATTTATATCGTATCTTTTACTACATAACTTTTCACCAAATTTCACAAACACCAAGAAAGTTTGTTTTTTGATTCAAAACGAGATTTTGACGCTTTGAGGAGTTCCAATAACCTGTTTTTAGATCATTTGTATCGTATATTTTACTACATAACTTTCCACCAAATTTCACAAACACCAAGAAAGTTTGTTTTTCGATTCAAAACAAACTTTTAACGCTCCGAGGAGTTCAAATAACGTGTTTTTAGATCATTTGTATCGTATCTTTTACTACATAACTTTTCACCAAATTTCACAAACACTAAGAAACTTTGTTTTTCGATTCAAAACAAGATTTTAACGTTTTGAGGAGTTCAAATAACATGTTTTTAGATCATTTGTATCGTATCTTTTACTACATAACTTTTCACCAAATTTCACAAACACCAAGAAAGTTTGTTTTTCGATTCAAAACACACTTTTAACGCTTTGAGGAGTTCAAATAACGTATTATTAGATCATTTGTATCGTATCTTTTACTACATAACTTTTCACCAAATTTCCCACACACCAAGAAAGTTTGTTTTTCGATTCAAAACAAGATTTTAACGCTTTGAGGAGTTCAAATAACGTGTTTTTAGATCATTTGTATCGTATCTTTTACTACATAACTTTTCACCAAATTTCACAAACACCAAGAAAGTTTGTTTTTCGATTCAAAACACGATTTTAAGGCTTTGAGGAGTTCAAATAACGTGTTTTTAGATCATTTGTATCGTATCTTTTACTACATAACTTTTCACCAAATTTCACAAACACTAAGAAAGTTTGTTTTTCGATTCAAAACAAGATTTTGACGCTTTGAGGAGTTCAAATAACCTGTTTTTAGATCATTTGTATCGTATCTTTTACTATATAACTTTTCACCAAATTTCACAAACACTAAGAAAGTTTGTTTTTCGATTCAAAACAAGATCTTAACGCTTTGAGGAGTTCAAATAACGTGTTTTTAGATCATTTGTATCGTATCTTTTACTACATAACTTTTCACCAAATTTTGCAAATACTAAGAAAGTTTGTTTTTTGATTCAAAACGAGATTTTAACGCTTTGAGGAGTTCCAATAACCTGTTTTTAGATCATTTGTATCGTATATTTTATTACATAACTTTCCACCAAATTTCACAAACACCAAGAAAGTTTGTTTTTCGATTCAAAACAAACTTTTAACGCTCCGAGGAGTTCAAATAACGTGTTTTTAGATCATTTGTATCGTATCTTTTACTACATAACTTTTCACCAAATTTCAAAAACACTAAGAAACTTTGTTTTTCGATTCAAAACAAGATTTTAACGTTTTGAGGAGTTCAAATAACTCGTTTTTATATCATTTGTATCCTGTCTTTTACTACATACATTTTCACCAAATTTTACGAACACTAAGTCAGTTTGTTTTTCGATTCAAAACAAGATTTTAACGCTTTGAGGAGTTCAAATAACAAGTTTTTAGATCATTTATATCGTATCTTTTACTACATAACTTTTCACCAAATTTCACAAACACTTAGAAAGTTTGTTTTTTGATTCAAAACGAGATTTTAACGCTTTGAGGAGTTCCAATAACCTGTTTTTAGATCATTTGTATCGTATATTTTACTACATAAGTTTCCACCAAATTTCACAAACACCAAGAAAGTTTGTTTTTCGATTCAAAACAAACTTTTAACGCTCCGAGGAGTTCAAATAACGTGTTTTTAGATCATTTGTATCGTATCTTTTACTACATAACTTTTCACCAAATTTCACAAACACTAAGAAACTTTGTTTTTCGATTCAAAACAAGATTTTAACGTTTTGAGGAGTTCAAATAACATGTTTTTAGATCATTTGTATCGTATCTTTTACTACATAACTTTTCACCAAATTTCACAAACACTAAGAAAGTTTGTTTTTCGATTCAAAACAAACTTTTAACGCTCCGAGTAGTTCAAATAACGTGTTTTTAGATCATTTGTATCGTATCTTTTACTACATAACTTTTCACCAAATTTCACAAACACTAAGAAACTTTGTTTTTCGATTCAAAACAAGATTTTAACGTTTTGAGGAATTCAAATAACATGTTTTTATATCATTTGTATCGTATATTTTACTACATAACTTTTCACCAAATTTCACAAACACCAAGAAAGTTTGTTTTTCGATTCAAAACACACTTTTAACGCTTTGAGGAGTTCAAATAACGTGTTATTAGTTCATTTGTATCGTATCTTTTACTACATAACTTTTCACCAAATTTCACACACACTAAGAAAGTTTGTTTTTCGATTCAAAACAAGATTTTAACGCTTTGAGGAGTTCAAATAACGTGTTTTTAGATCATTTGTATCGTATCTTTTACTTCATAACTTTTCACCAAATTTCACGCACACTAAGAAAGTTTGTTTTTCGATTCAAAACAAGATTTTAACGTTTTGAGGAATTCAAATAACATGTTTTTATATCATTTGTATCGTATATTTTACTACATAACTTTTCACCAAATTTCACAAACACCAAGAAAGTTTGTTTTTCGATTCAAAACACACTTTTAACGATTTGAGGAGTTCAAATAACGTGTTATTAGTTCATTTGTATCGTATCTTTTACTACATAACTTTTCACCAAATTTCACACACACCAAGAAAGTTTGTTTTTCGATTCAAAACACACTTTTAACGCTTTGAGGAGTTCTAATAACGTGTTATTATATCATTTGTATCGTATATTTTACTACATAACTTTTCACCAAATTTCACACACACTAAGAAAGTTTGTTTTTCGATTCAAAACAAGATTTTCACGCTTTGAGGAGTTCAAATAACGTGTTTTTAGATCATTTGTATCGTATCTTTTACTACATAACTTTTCACCAAATTTCACAAACACCAAGAAAGTTTGTTTTTCGATTCAAAACAAGATTTTAACGCTTTGAGGAGTTCAAATAACGTGTTTTTAGATCATTTGTATCGTATCTTTTACTATATAACTTTTCACCAAATTTCACGAACACTAAGAAAGTTTGTTTTTCGATTCAAAACAAGATTTTAACGCTTTGAGGAGTTCAAATAACGTGTTTTTAGATCATTTGTATCGTATCTTTTACAACATAACTTTTCACCAAATTTCACAAACACTAAGAAAGTTTGTTTTTCGATTCAAAACAAGATTTTGACGCTTTGAGGAGTTCCAATAACCTGTTTTTAGATCATTTGTATCGTATCTTTTACTATATAACTTTTCACCAAATTTCACAAACACTAAGAAATTTTGTTTTTCGATTCAAAACAAGATTTTAATGCTTTGAGGAGTTCAAATAATGTGTTTTTAGATCATTTGTATCGTATCTTTTACTATATAACTTTTCACCAAATTTCACAAACACCAAGAAAGTTTGTTTTTCGATTCAAAACAAGATTTTAACGCTTTGAGGAGTTCAAATAACCTGTTTTTAGATCATTTGTATCGTATCTTTTACTATATAACTTTTCACCAAATTTCACAAATACTAAGAAAGTTTGTTTTTCGATTCAAAACAAGATTTTAACGCTTTGAGGAGTTCAAATAACGCGTTTTTAGATCATTTGTGTCCTGTCTTTTACTACATACATTTTCACCAAATTTTACAAACACTAAGTCTGTTTATTTTTCGATTCAAAACAAGATTTTATCGCTTTGAGGAGTTCAAATAACATGTTTTTAGATCATTTATACCGTATCTTTTATTACATAACTTTTCACCAAATTTCACAAACACTAAGAAAGTTTGTTTTTCGATTCAAAACGAGATTTTAACGCTTTGAGGAGTTCCAATAACCTGTTTTTAGATCATTTGTATCGTATATTTTACTACATAACTTTCCACCAAATTTCACAAACACCAAGAAAGTTTGTTTTTCGATTCAAAACAAACTTCTAACGCTCCGAGGAGTTCAAATAACGTGTTTTTAGATCATTTGTATCGTATCTTTTACTACATAACTTTTCACCAAATTTCACAAACACTAAGAAACTTTGTTTTTCGATTCAAAACAAGATTTTAACGTTTTGAGGAGTTCATATACAAGTTTTTTGATCATTTGTATCGTATCTTTTACTACATAACTTTTCACCAAATTTCACAAACACTAAGGAAGTTTGTTTTTCGATTCAAAACACACTTTTAACGCTTTGAGGAGTTTAAATAACGTGTTTTTAGATCATTTGTATCGTATCTTTTACTACATAACTTTTCACCAAATTTCACTAACACTAAGAAAGTTTGTTTTTCGATTCAAAACAAGATTTTAACGCTTTGAGGAGTTCAAATAATGTGTTTTTAGATCATTTGTATCGTATCTTTTACTACATAATTTCTCACCAAATTTCACAAACACCAAGAAAGTTTGTTTTTCGATTCAAAACAAGATTTTAACGCTTTGAAGAGTTCAAATAACCTGTTTTAGATCATTTGTATCTCATCTTTTAATACATAACTTTTCACCAAATTTCACAAACACTACGAAAATTTGTTTTTCGATGCAAAATGAGATTTTAACGCTTTGAGGAGTTCCAATAACCTGTTTTTAGATCATTTGTATCGTATCTTTTACTTCATAACTTTTCACCAAATTTCACGCACACTAAGAAAGTTTGTTTTTCGATTCAAAACTAGATTTTAGCGTTTCGAGGAGTTCAAATAACATGTTTTTATATCATTTGTATCGTATATTTTACTACATAACTTTTCACCAAATTTTGCAAACACTAAGTCAGTTTGTTTTTCGATTCAAAACAAGATTTTAACGCTTTGAGGAGTTCAAATAACAAGTTTTTAGATCATTTATATCGTATCTTTTACTACATAACTTTTCACCAAATTTCACAAACACTAAGAAAGTTTGTTTTTTGATTCAAAACGAGATTTTAACGCTTTGAGGAGTTCCAATAACCTGTTTTTAGATCATTTGTATCGTATATTTTACTACATAACTTTCCACCAAATTTCACAAACACCAAGAAAGTTTGTTTTTCGATTCAAAACAAACTTTTAACGCTCCGAGGAGTTCAAATAACGTGTTTTTAGATCATTTGTATCGTACCTTTTACTACATAACTTTTCACCAAATTTCACAAACACTAAGAAACTTTGTTTTTCGATTCAAAACAAGATTTTAACGTTCTGAGGAGTTCAAATAACTCGTTTTTATATCATTTGTATCCTGTCTTTTACTACATACATTTTCACCAAATTTTACAAAATCTAAGTCAGTTTTTTTTTCGATTCAAAACAAGATTTTAACGCTTTGAGGAGTTCAAATAACAAGTTTTTAGATCATTTATATCGTATCTTTTACTACATAACTTTTCACCAAATTTCACAAACACCAAGAAAGTTTGTTTTTTGATTCAAAACGAGATTTTGACGCTTTGAGGAGTTCCAATAACCTGTTTTTAGATCATTTGTATCGTATATTTTACTACATAACTTTCCACCAAATTTCACAAACACCAAGAAAGTTTGTTTTTCGATTCAAAACAAACTTTTAACGCTCCGAGGAGTTCAAATAACGTGTTTTTAGATCATTTGTATCGTATCTTTTACTACATAACTTTTCACCAAATTTCACAAACACTAAGAAACTTTGTTTTTCGATTCAAAACAAGATTTTAACGTTTTGAGGAGTTCAAATAACATGTTTTTAGATCATTTGTATCGTATCTTTTACTACATAACTTTTCACCAAATTTCACAAACACCAAGAAAGTTTGTTTTTCGATTCAAAACACACTTTTAACGCTTTGAGGAGTTCAAATAACGTATTATTAGATCATTTGTATCGTATCTTTTACTACATAACTTTTCACCAAATTTCCCACACACCAAGAAAGTTTGTTTTTCGATTCAAAACAAGATTTTAACGCTTTGAGGAGTTCAAATAACGTGTTTTTAGATCATTTGTATCGTATCTTTTACTACATAACTTTTCACCAAATTTCACAAACACCAAGAAAGTTTGTTTTTCGATTCAAAACACGATTTTAACGCTTTGAGGAGTTCAAATAACGTGTTTTTAGATCATTTGTATCGTATCTTTTACTACATAACTTTTCACCAAATTTCACAAACACTAAGAAAGTTTGTTTTTCGATTCAAAACAAGATTTTGACGCTTTGAGGAGTTCAAATAACCTGTTTTTAGATCATTTGTATCGTATCTTTTACTATATAACTTTTCACCAAATTTCACAAACACTAAGAAAGTTTGTTTTTCGATTCAAAACAAGATCTTAACGCTTTGAGGAGTTCAAATAACGTGTTTTTAGATCATTTGTATCGTATCTTTTACTACATAACTTTTCACCAAATTTTGCAAATACTAAGAAAGTTTGTTTTTTGATTCAAAACGAGATTTTAACGCTTTGAGGAGTTCCAATAACCTGTTTTTAGATCATTTGTATCGTATATTTTACTACATAACTTTCCACCAAATTTCACAAACACCAAGAAAGTTTGTTTTTCGATTCAAAACAAACTTTTAACGCTCCGAGGAGTTCAAATAACGTGTTTTTAGATCATTTGTATCGTATCTTTTACTACATAACTTTTCACCAAATTTCAAAAACACTAAGAAACTTTGTTTTTCGATTCAAAACAAGATTTTAACGTTTTGAGGAGTTCAAATAACTCGTTTTTATATCATTTGTATCCTGTCTTTTACTACGTACATTTTCACCAAATTTTACGAACACTAAGTCAGTTTGTTTTTCGATTCAAAACAAGATTTTAACGCTTTGAGGAGTTCAAATAACAAGTTTTTAGATCATTTATATCGTATCTTTTACTACATAACTTTTCACCAAATTTCACAAACACTAAGAAAGTTTGTTTTTTGATTCAAAACGAGATTTTAACGCTTTGAGGAGTTCCAATAACCTGTTTTTAGATCATTTGTATCGTATATTTTACTACATAAGTTTCCACCAAATTTCACAAACACCAAGAAAGTTTGTTTTTCGATTCAAAACAAACTTTTAACGCTCCGAGGAGTTCAAATAACGTGTTTTTAGATCATTTGTATCGTATCTTTTACTACATAACTTTTCACCAAATTTCACAAACACTAAGAAACTTTGTTTTTCGATTCAAAACAAGATTTTAACGTTTTGAGGAGTTCAAATAACATGTTTTTAGATCATTTGTATCGTATCTTTTACTACATAACTTTTCACCAAATTTCACAAACACTAAGAAAGTTTGTTTTTCGATTCAAAACAAACTTTTAACGCTCCGAGTAGTTCAAATAACGTGTTTTTAGATCATTTGTATCGTATCTTTTACTACATAACTTTTCACCAAATTTCACAACACTAAGAAACTTTGTTTTTCGATTCAAAACAAGATTTTAACGTTTTGAGGAGATCAAATAACATGTTTTTAGATCATTTGTATCGTATCTTTTACTACATAACTTTTCACCAAATTTCACACACACTAAGAAAGTTTGTTTTTCGATTCAAATCAAGATTTTAACGCTTTGAGGAGTTCAAATAACGTGTTTTTAGATCATTTGTATCGTATCTTTTACTACATAACTTTTCACCAAATTTCACAAACACCAACAAAGTTTGTTTTTCGATTCAAAACAAGATTTTAACGTTTTGAAGAGTTCAAATAACATGTTTTTATATCATTTGTATCGTATATTTTACTACATAACTTTTCACCAAATTTCACACACACTAAGAAAGTTTGTTTTTCGATTCAAAACAAGATTTTAACGCTTTGAGGAGTTCAAATAAAGTGTTTTTAGATCATTTGTATCGTATCTTTTACTAGATAACTTTTCACCAAATTTCACAAACACCAAGAAAGTTTGTTTTTCGATTCCAAACAAGATTTTAAAGCTTTGAGGAGTTCAAATAACGTGTTTTTAGATCATTTGTATCGTATCTTTTACTACATAACTTTTCACCAAATTTCACAAACACCAAGAAAGTTTGTTTTTCGATTCAAAACAAGATTTTGACGCTTTGAGGAGTTCAAATAACCTGTTTTTAGATCATTTGTATCGTATCTTTTACTATATAACTTTTCACCAAATTTCACGAACACTAAGAAAATTTGTTTTTCGATTCAAAACAAGATTTTAACGCTTTGAGGAGTTCAAATAACGTGTTTTTAGATCATTTGTATCGTATCTTTTACAACATAACTTTTCACCAAATTTCACAAACACTAAGAAAGTTTGTTTTTCGAATCAAAACAAGATTTTGACGCTTTGAGGAGTTCAAATAACCTGTTTTTAGATCATTTGTATCGTATCTTTTACTATATAACTTTTCACCAAATTTCACAAACACTAAGAAATTTTGTTTTTCGATTCAAAACAAGATTTTAATGCTTTGAGGAGTTCAAATAATGTGTTTTTAGATCATTTGTATCGTATCTTTTACTATATAACTTTTCACCAAATTTCAGAAACACCAAGAAAGTTTGTTTTTCGATTCAAAACAAGATTTTAACGCTTTGAGGAGTTCAAATAACCTGTTTTTAGATCATTTGTATCGTATCTTTTACTATATAACTTTTCACCAAATTTCACAAATACTAAGAAAGTTTGTTTTTCGATTCAAAACAAGATTTTAACGCTTTGAGGAGTTCAAATAACGCGTTTTTAGATCATTTGTATCCTATCTTTTACTACATACATTTTCACCAAATTTTGCAAACACTAAGTCAGTTTGTTTTTCGATTCAAAACAAGATTTTAACGCTTTGAGGAGTTCAAATAACGCGTTTTTAGATCATTTGTGTCCTGTCTTTTACTACATACATTTTCACCAAATTATACAAACACTAAGTCAGTTTGTTTTTCGATTCAAAACAAGATTTTAACGCTTTGAGGAGTTCAAATAACGCGTTTTTAGATCATTTGTATCCTGTCTTTTACTACATACATTTTCACCAAATTTTACAAACACTAAGTCAGTTTGTTTTTCGATTCAAAACAAGATTTTAACGCTTTGAGGAGTTCAAATAACATGTTTTTAGATCATTTATATCGTATCTTTTACTACATAACTTTTCACCAAATTTCACAAACACTAAGAAAGTTTGTTTTTTGATTCAAAACGAGATTTTAACGCTTTGAGGAGTTCCAATAACCTATTTTTAGATCATTTGTATCGTATATTTTACTACATAACTTTCCACCAAATTTCACAAACACCAAGAAAGTTTGTTTTTCGATTCAAAACAAACTTTTAACGCTCCGAGGAGTTCAAATAACGTGTTTTTAGATCATTTGTATCGTATCTTTTACTACATAACTTTTCACCAAATTTCACAAACACTAAGAAACTTTGTTTTTCGATTCAAAACAAGATTTTAACGTTCTGAGGAGTTCAAATAACTCGTTTTTATATCATTTGTATCCTGTCTTTTACTACATACATTTTCACCAAATTTTACAAAATCTAAGTCAGTTTTTTTTTCGATTCAAAACAAGATTTTAACGCTTTGAGGAGTTCAAATAACAAGTTTTTAGATCATTTATATCGTATCTTTTACTACATAACTTTTCACCAAATTTCACAAACACCAAGAAAGTTTGTTTTTTGATTCAAAACGAGATTTTGACGCTTTGAGGAGTTCAAATAACGTGTTTTTAGATCATTTGTATCGTATCTTTTACAACATAACTTTTCACCAAATTTCACAAACACTAAGAAAGTTTGTTTTTCGATTCAAAACAAGATTTTGACGCTTTGAGGAGTTCAAATAACCTGTTTTTAGATCATTTGTATCGTATCTTTTACTATATAACTTTTCACCAAATTTCACAAACACTAAGAAATTTTGTTTTTCGATTCAAAACAAGATTTTAATGCTTTGAGGAGTTCAAATAATGTGTTTTTAGATCATTTGTATCGTATCTTTTACTATATAACTTTTCACCAAATTTCACAAACACCAAGAAAGTTTGTTTTTCGATTCAAAACAAGATTTTAACGCTTTGAGGAGTTCAAATAACGCGTTTTTAGATCATTTGTGTCCTGTCTTTTACTACATACATTTTCACCAAATTTTACAAACACTAAGTCTGTTTGTTTTTCGATTCAAAACAAGATTTTATCGCTTTGAGGAGTTCAAATAACATGTTTTTAGATCATTTATACCGTATCTTTTATTACATAACTTTTCACCAAATTTCACAAACACTAAGAAAGTTTGTTTTTCGATTCAAAACGAGATTTTAACGCTTTGAGGAGTTCCAATAACCTGTTTTTAGATCATTTGTATCGTATATTTTACTACATAACTTTCCACCAAATTTCACAAACACCAAGAAAGTTTGTTTTTCGATTCAAAACAAACTTCTAACGCTCCGAGGAGTTCAAATAACGTGTTTTTAGATCATTTGTATCGTATCTTTTACTACATAACTTTTCACCAAATTTCACAAACACTAAGAAACTTTGTTTTTCGATTCAAAACAAGATTTTAACGTTTTGAGGAGTTCATATACAAGTTTTTTGATCATTTGTATCGTATCTTTTACTACATAACTTTTCACCAAATTTCACAAACACTAAGAAAGTTTGTTTTTCGATTCAAAACACACTTTTAACGCTTTGAGGAGTTTAAATAACGTGTTTTTAGATCATTTGTATCGTATCTTTTACTACATAACTTTTCACCAAATTTCACTAACACTAAGAAAGTTTGTTTTTCGATTCAAAACAAGATTTTAACGCTTTGAGGAGTTCAAATAATGTGTTTTTAGATCATTTGTATCGTATCTTTTACTACATAATTTCTCACCAAATTTCACAAACACCAAGAAAGTTTGTTTTTCGATTCAAAACAAGATTTTAACGCTTTGAAGAGTTCAAATAACCTGTTTTAGATCATTTGTATCTCATCTTTTAATACATAACTTTTCACCAAATTTCACAAACACTACGAAAATTTGTTTTTCGATGCAAAATGAGATTTTAACGCTTTGAGGAGTTCCAATAACCTGTTTTTAGATCATTTGTATCGTATCTTTTACTTCATAACTTTTCACCAAATTTCACGCACACTAAGAAAGTTTGTTTTTCGATTCAAAACTAGATTTTAGCGTTTCGAGGAGTTCAAATAACATGTTTTTATATCATTTGTATCGTATATTTTACTACATAACTTTTCACCAAATTTTGCAAACACTAAGTCAGTTTGTTTTTCGATTCAAAACAAGATTTTAACGCTTTGAGGAGTTCAAATAACAAGTTTTTAGATCATTTATATCGTATCTTTTACTACATAACTTTTCACCAAATTTCACAAACACTAAGAAAGTTTGTTTTTTGATTCAAAACGAGATTTTAACGCTTTGAGGAGTTCCAATAACCTATTTTTAGATCATTTGTATCGTATATTTTACTACATAACTTTCCACCAAATTTCACAAACACCAAGAAAGTTTGTTTTTCGATTCAAAACAAACTTTTAACGCTCCGAGGAGTTCAAATAACGTGTTTTTAGATCATTTGTATCGTATCTTTTACTACATAACTTTTCACCAAATTTCACAAACACTAAGAAACTTTGTTTTTCGATTCAAAACAAGATTTTAACGTTCTGAGGAGTTCAAATAACTCGTTTTTATATCATTTGTATCCTGTCTTTTACTACATACATTTTCACCAAATTTTACAAAATCTAAGTCAGTTTTTTTTTCGATTCAAAACAAGATTTTAACGCTTTGAGGAGTTCAAATAACAAGTTTTTAGATCATTTATATCGTATCTTTTACTACATAACTTTTCACCAAATTTCACAAACACCAAGAAAGTTTGTTTTTTGATTCAAAACGAGATTTTGACGCTTTGAGGAGTTCCAATAACCTGTTTTTAGATCATTTGTATCGTATATTTTACTACATAACTTTCCACCAAATTTCACAAACACCAAGAAAGTTTGTTTTTCGATTCAAAACAAACTTTTAACGCTCCGAGGAGTTCAAATAACGTGTTTTTAGATCATTTGTATCGTATCTTTTACTACAAAACTTTTCACCAAATTTCACAAACACTAAGAAACTTTGTTTTTCGATTCAAAACAAGATTTTAACGTTTTGAGGAGTTCAAATAACATGTTTTTAGATCATTTGTATCGTATCTTTTACTACATAACTTTTCACCAAATTTCACAAACACCAAGAAAGTTTGTTTTTCGATTCAAAACACACTTTTAACGCTTTGAGGAGTTCAAATAACGTATTATTAGATCATTTGTATCGTATCTTTTACTACATAACTTTTCACCAAATTTCCCACACACCAAGAAAGTTTGTTTTTCGATTCAAAACAAGATTTTAACGCTTTGAGGAGTTCAAATAACGTGTTTTTAGATCATTTGTATCGTATCTTTTACTACATAACATTTCACCAAATTTCACAAACACCAAGAAAGTTTGTTTTTCGATTCAAAACACGATTTTAACGCTTTGAGGAGTTCAAATAACGTGTTTTTAGATCATTTGTATCGTATCTTTTACTACATAACTTTTCACCAAATTTCACAAACACTAAGAAAGTTTGTTTTTCGATTCAAAACAAGATTTTGACGCTTTGAGGAGTTCAAATAACCTGTTTTTAGATCATTTGTATCGTATCTTTTACTATATAACTTTTCACCAAATTTCACAAACACTAAGAAAGTTTGTTTTTCGATTCAAAACAAGATCTTAACGCTTTGAGGAGTTCAAATAACGTGTTTTTAGATCATTTGTATCGTATCTTTTACTACATAACTTTTCACCAAATTTTGCAAATACTAAGAAAGTTTGTTTTTTGATTCAAAACGAGATTTTAACGCTTTGAGGAGTTCCAATAACCTGTTTTTAGATCATTTGTATCGTATATTTTACTACATAACTTTCCACCAAATTTCACAAACACCAAGAAAGTTTGTTTTTCGATTCAAAACAAACTTTTAACGCTCCGAGGAGTTCAAATAACGTGTTTTTAGATCATTTGTATCGTATCTTTTACTACATAACTTTTCACCAAATTTCAAAAACACTAAGAAACTTTGTTTTTCGATTCAAAACAAGATTTTAACGTTTTGAGGAGTTCAAATAACTCGTTTTTATATCATTTGTATCCTGTCTTTTACTACGTACATTTTCACCAAATTTTACGAACACTAAGTCAGTTTGTTTTTCGATTCAAAACAAGATTTTAACGCTTTGAGGAGTTCAAATAACAAGTTTTTAGATCATTTATATCGTATCTTTTACTACATAACTTTTCACCAAATTTCACAAACACTAAGAAAGTTTGTTTTTTGATTCAAAACGAGATTTTAACGCTTTGAGGAGTTCCAATAACCTGTTTTTAGATCATTTGTATCGTATATTTTACTACATAAGTTTCCACCAAATTTCACAAACACCAAGAAAGTTTGTTTTTCGATTCAAAACAAACTTTTAACGCTCCGAGGAGTTCAAATAACGTGTTTTTAGATCATTTGTATCGTATCTTTTACTACATAACTTTTCACCAAATTTCACAAACACTAAGAAACTTTGTTTTTCGATTCAAAACAAGATTTTAACGTTTTGAGGAGTTCAAATAACATGTTTTTAGATCATTTGTATCGTATCTTTTACTACATAACTTTTCACCAAATTTCACAAACACTAAGAAAGTTTGTTTTTCGATTCAAAACAAACTTTTAACGCTCCGAGTAGTTCAAATAACGTGTTTTTAGATCATTTGTATCGTATCTTTTACTACATAACTTTTCACCAAATTTCACAACACTAAGAAACTTTGTTTTTCGATTCAAAACAAGATTTTAACGTTTTGAGGAGATCAAATAACATGTTTTTAGATCATTTGTATCGTATCTTTTACTACATAACTTTTCACCAAATTTCACACACACTAAGAAAGTTTGTTTTTCGATTCAAATCAAGATTTTAACGCTTTGAGGAGTTCAAATAACGTGTTTTTAGATCATTTGTATCGTATCTTTTACTACATAACTTTTCACCAAATTTCACAAACACCAACAAAGTTTGTTTTTCGATTCAAAACAAGATTTTAACGTTTTGAGGAGTTCAAATAACATGTTTTTATATCATTTGTATCGTATATTTTACTACATAACTTTTCACCAAATTTCACACACACTAAGAAAGTTTGTTTTTCGATTCAAAACAAGATTTTAACGCTTTGAGGAGTTCAAATAAAGTGTTTTTAGATCATTTGTATCGTATCTTTTACTAGATAACTTTTCACCAAATTTCACAAACACCAAGAAAGTTTGTTTTTCGATTCCAAACAAGATTTTAAAGCTTTGAGGAGTTCAAATAACGTGTTTTTAGATCATTTGTATCGTATCTTTTACTACATAACTTTTCACCAAATTTCACAAACACCAAGAAAGTTTGTTTTTCGATTCAAAACAAGATTTTGACGCTTTGAGGAGTTCAAATAACCTGTTTTTAGATCATTTGTATCGTATCTTTTACTATATAACTTTTCACCAAATTTCACGAACACTAAGAAAATTTGTTTTTCGATTCAAAACAAGATTTTAACGCTTTGAGGAGTTCAAATAACGTGTTTTTAGATCATTTGTATCGTATCTTTTACAACATAACTTTTCACCAAATTTCACAAACACTAAGAAAGTTTGTTTTTCGAATCAAAACAAGATTTTGACGCTTTGAGGAGTTCAAATAACCTGTTTTTAGATCATTTGTATCGTATCTTTTACTATATAACTTTTCACCAAATTTCACAAACACTAAGAAATTTTGTTTTTCGATTCAAAACAAGATTTTAATGCTTTGAGGAGTTCAAATAATGTGTTTTTAGATCATTTGTATCGTATCTTTTACTATATAACTTTTCACCAAATTTCAGAAACACCAAGAAAGTTTATTTTTCGATTCAAAACAAGATTTTAACGCTTTGAGGAGTTCAAATAACATGTTTTTAGATCATTTGTATCGTATCTTTTACTACATAACTTTTCACCAAATTTCACAAACACCAAGAAAGTTTGTTTTTCGATTCAAAACACACTTTTAACGCTTTGAGGAGTTCAAATAACGTATTATTAGATCATTTGTATCGTATCTTTTACTACATAACTTTTCACCAAATTTCCCACACACCAAGAAAGTTTGTTTTTCGATTCAAAACAAGATTTTAACGCTTTGAGGAGTTCAAATAACGTGTTTTTAGATCATTTGTATCGTATCTTTTACTACATAACTTTTCACCAAATTTCACAAACACCAAGAAAGTTTGTTTTTCGATTCAAAACACGATTTTAACGCTTTGAGGAGTTCAAATAACGTGTTTTTAGATCATTTGTATCGTATCTTTTACTACATAACTTTTCACCAAATTTCACAAACACTAAGAAAGTTTGTTTTTCGATTCAAAACAAGATTTTGACGCTTTGAGGAGTTCAAATAACCTGTTTTTAGATCATTTGTATCGTATCTTTTACTATATAACTTTTCACCAAATTTCACAAACACTAAGAAAGTTTGTTTTTCGATTCAAAACAAGATCTTAACGCTTTGAGGAGTTCAAATAACGTGTTTTTAGATCATTTGTATCGTATCTTTTACTACATAACTTTTCACCAAATTTTGCAAATACTAAGAAAGTTTGTTTTTTGATTCAAAACGAGATTTTAACGCTTTGAGGAGTTCCAATAACCTGTTTTTAGATCATTTGTATCGTATATTTTACTACATAACTTTCCACCAAATTTCACAAACACCAAGAAAGTTTGTTTTTCGATTCAAAACAAACTTTTAACGCTCCGAGGAGTTCAAATAACGTGTTTTTAGATCATTTGTATCGTATCTTTTACTACATAACTTTTCACCAAATTTCAAAAACACTAAGAAACTTTGTTTTTCGATTCAAAACAAGATTTTAACGTTTTGAGGAGTTCAAATAACTCGTTTTTATATCATTTGTATCCTGTCTTTTACTACGTACATTTTCACCAAATTTTACGAACACTAAGTCAGTTTGTTTTTCGATTCAAAACAAGATTTTAACGCTTTGAGGAGTTCAAATAACAAGTTTTTAGATCATTTATATCGTATCTTTTACTACATAACTTTTCACCAAATTTCACAAACACTAAGAAAGTTTGTTTTTTGATTCAAAACGAGATTTTAACGCTTTGAGGAGTTCCAATAACCTGTTTTTAGATCATTTGTATCGTATATTTTACTACATAAGTTTCCACCAAATTTCACAAACACCAAGAAAGTTTGTTTTTCGATTCAAAACAAACTTTTAACGCTCCGAGGAGTTCAAATAACGTGTTTTTAGATCATTTGTATCGTATCTTTTACTACATAACTTTTCACCAAATTTCACAAACACTAAGAAACTTTGTTTTTCGATTCAAAACAAGATTTTAACGTTTTGAGGAGTTCAAATAACATGTTTTTAGATCATTTGTATCGTATCTTTTACTACATAACTTTTCACCAAATTTCACAAACACTAAGAAAGTTTGTTTTTCGATTCAAAACAAACTTTTAACGCTCCGAGTAGTTCAAATAACGTGTTTTTAGATCATTTGTATCGTATCTTTTACTACATAACTTTTCACCAAATTTCACAACACTAAGAAACTTTGTTTTTCGATTCAAAACAAGATTTTAACGTTTTGAGGAGATCAAATAACATGTTTTTAGATCATTTGTATCGTATCTTTTACTACATAACTTTTCACCAAATTTCACACACACTAAGAAAGTTTGTTTTTCGATTCAAATCAAGATTTTAACGCTTTGAGGAGTTCAAATAACGTGTTTTTAGATCATTTGTATCGTATCTTTTACTACATAACTTTTCACCAAATTTCACAAACACCAACAAAGTTTGTTTTTCGATTCAAAACAAGATTTTAACGTTTTGAAGAGTTCAAATAACATGTTTTTATATCATTTGTATCGTATATTTTACTACATAACTTTTCACCAAATTTCACACACACTAAGAAAGTTTGTTTTTCGATTCAAAACAAGATTTTAACGCTTTGAGGAGTTCAAATAAAGTGTTTTTAGATCATTTGTATCGTATCTTTTACTAGATAACTTTTCACCAAATTTCACAAACACCAAGAAAGTTTGTTTTTCGATTCCAAACAAGATTTTAAAGCTTTGAGGAGTTCAAATAACGTGTTTTTAGATCATTTGTATCGTATCTTTTACTACATAACTTTTCACCAAATTTCACAAACACCAAGAAAGTTTGTTTTTCGATTCAAAACAAGATTTTGACGCTTTGAGGAGTTCAAATAACCTGTTTTTAGATCATTTGTATCGTATCTTTTACTATATAACTTTTCACCAAATTTCACGAACACTAAGAAAATTTGTTTTTCGATTCAAAACAAGATTTTAACGCTTTGAGGAGTTCAAATAACGTGTTTTTAGATCATTTGTATCGTATCTTTTACAACATAACTTTTCACCAAATTTCACAAACACTAAGAAAGTTTGTTTTTCGAATCAAAACAAGATTTTGACGCTTTGAGGAGTTCAAATAACCTGTTTTTAGATCATTTGTATCGTATCTTTTACTATATAACTTTTCACCAAATTTCACAAACACTAAGAAATTTTGTTTTTCGATTCAAAACAAGATTTTAATGCTTTGAGGAGTTCAAATAATGTGTTTTTAGATCATTTGTATCGTATCTTTTACTATATAACTTTTCACCAAATTTCAGAAACACCAAGAAAGTTTGTTTTTCGATTCAAAACAAGATTTTAACGCTTTGAGGAGTTCAAATAACCTGTTTTTAGATCATTTGTATCGTATCTTTTACTATATAACTTTTCACCAAATTTCACAAATACTAAGAAAGTTTGTTTTTCGATTCAAAACAAGATTTTAACGCTTTGAGGAGTTCAAATAACGCGTTTTTAGATCATTTGTATCCTATCTTTTACTACATACATTTTCACCAAATTTTGCAAACACTAAGTCAGTTTGTTTTTCGATTCAAAACAAGATTTTAACGCTTTGAGGAGTTCAAATAACGTGTTTTTAGATCATTTGTGTCCTGTCTTTTACTACATACATTTTCACCAAATTATACAAACACTAAGTCAGTTTGTTTTTCGATTCAAAACAAGATTTTAACGCTTTGAGGAGTTCAAATAACGCGTTTTTAGATCATTTGTATCCTGTCTTTTACTACATACATTTTCACCAAATTTTACAAACACTAAGTCAGTTTGTTTTTCGATTCAAAACAAGATTTTAACGCTTTGAGGAGTTCAAATAACATGTTTTTAGATCATTTATATCGTATCTTTTACTACATAACTTTTCACCAAATTTCACAAACACTAAGAAAGTTTGTTTTTTGATTCAAAACGAGATTTTAACGCTTTGAGGAGTTCCAATAACCTATTTTTAGATCATTTGTATCGTATATTTTACTACATAACTTTCCACCAAATTTCACAAACACCAAGAAAGTTTGTTTTTCGATTCAAAACAAACTTTTAACGCTCCGAGGAGTTCAAATAACGTGTTTTTAGATCATTTGTATCGTATCTTTTACTACATAACTTTTCACCAAATTTCACAAACACTAAGAAACTTTGTTTTTCGATTCAAAACAAGATTTTAACGTTCTGAGGAGTTCAAATAACTCGTTTTTATATCATTTGTATCCTGTCTTTTACTACATACATTTTCACCAAATTTTACAAAATCTAAGTCAGTTTTTTTTTCGATTCAAAACAAGATTTTAACGCTTTGAGGAGTTCAAATAACAAGTTTTTAGATCATTTATATCGTATCTTTTACTACATAACTTTTCACCAAATTTCACAAACACCAAGAAAGTTTGTTTTTTGATTCAAAACGAGATTTTGACGCTTTGAGGAGTTCAAATAACGTGTTTTTAGATCATTTGTATCGTATCTTTTACAACATAACTTTTCACCAAATTTCACAAACACTAAGAAAGTTTGTTTTTCGATTCAAAACAAGATTTTGACGCTTTGAGGAGTTCAAATAACCTGTTTTTAGATCATTTGTATCGTATCTTTTACTATATAACTTTTCACCAAATTTCACAAACACTAAGAAATTTTGTTTTTCGATTCAAAACAAGATTTTAATGCTTTGAGGAGTTCAAATAATGTGTTTTTAGATCATTTGTATCGTATCTTTTACTATATAACTTTTCACCAAATTTCACAAACACCAAGAAAGTTTGTTTTTCGATTCAAAACAAGATTTTAACGCTTTGAGGAGTTCAAATAACGCGTTTTTAGATCATTTGTGTCCTGTCTTTTACTACATACATTTTCACCAAATTTTACAAACACTAAGTCTGTTTGTTTTTCGATTCAAAACAAGATTTTATCGCTTTGAGGAGTTCAAATAACATGTTTTTAGATCATTTATACCGTATCTTTTATTACATAACTTTTCACCAAATTTCACAAACACTAAGAAAGTTTGTTTTTCGATTCAAAACGAGATTTTAACGCTTTGAGGAGTTCCAATAACCTGTTTTTAGATCATTTGTATCGTATATTTTACTACATAACTTTCCACCAAATTTCACAAACACCAAGAAAGTTTGTTTTTCGATTCAAAACAAACTTCTAACGCTCCGAGGAGTTCAAATAACGTGTTTTTAGATCATTTGTATCGTATCTTTTACTACATAACTTTTCACCAAATTTCACAAACACTAAGAAACTTTGTTTTTCGATTCAAAACAAGATTTTAACGTTTTGAGGAGTTCATATACAAGTTTTTTGATCATTTGTATCGTATCTTTTACTACATAACTTTTCACCAAATTTCACAAACACTAAGAAAGTTTGTTTTTCGATTCAAAACACACTTTTAACGCTTTGAGGAGTTTAAATAACGTGTTTTTAGATCATTTGTATCGTATCTTTTACTACATAACTTTTCACCAAATTTCACTAACACTAAGAAAGTTTGTTTTTCGATTCAAAACAAGATTTTAACGCTTTGAGGAGTTCAAATAATGTGTTTTTAGATCATTTGTATCGTATCTTTTACTACATAATTTCTCACCAAATTTCACAAACACCAAGAAAGTTTGTTTTTCGATTCAAAACAAGATTTTAACGCTTTGAAGAGTTCAAATAACCTGTTTTAGATCATTTGTATCTCATCTTTTAATACATAACTTTTCACCAAATTTCACAAACACTACGAAAATTTGTTTTTCGATGCAAAATGAGATTTTAACGCTTTGAGGAGTTCCAATAACCTGTTTTTAGATCATTTGTATCGTATCTTTTACTTCATAACTTTTCACCAAATTTCACGCACACTAAGAAAGTTTGTTTTTCGATTCAAAACTAGATTTTAGCGTTTCGAGGAGTTCAAATAACATGTTTTTATATCATTTGTATCGTATATTTTACTACATAACTTTTCACCAAATTTTGCAAACACTAAGTCAGTTTGTTTTTCGATTCAAAACAAGATTTTAACGCTTTGAGGAGTTCAAATAACAAGTTTTTAGATCATTTATATCGTATCTTTTACTACATAACTTTTCACCAAATTTCACAAACACTAAGAAAGTTTGTTTTTTGATTCAAAACGAGATTTTAACGCTTTGAGGAGTTCCAATAACCTATTTTTAGATCATTTGTATCGTATATTTTACTACATAACTTTCCACCAAATTTCACAAACACCAAGAAAGTTTGTTTTTCGATTCAAAACAAACTTTTAACGCTCCGAGGAGTTCAAATAACGTGTTTTTAGATCATTTGTATCGTATCTTTTACTACATAACTTTTCACCAAATTTCACAAACACTAAGAAACTTTGTTTTTCGATTCAAAACAAGATTTTAACGTTCTGAGGAGTTCAAATAACTCGTTTTTATATCATTTGTATCCTGTCTTTTACTACATACATTTTCACCAAATTTTACAAAATCTAAGTCAGTTTTTTTTTCGATTCAAAACAAGATTTTAACGCTTTGAGGAGTTCAAATAACAAGTTTTTAGATCATTTATATCGTATCTTTTACTACATAACTTTTCACCAAATTTCACAAACACCAAGAAAGTTTGTTTTTTGATTCAAAACGAGATTTTGACGCTTTGAGGAGTTCCAATAACCTGTTTTTAGATCATTTGTATCGTATATTTTACTACATAACTTTCCACCAAATTTCACAAACACCAAGAAAGTTTGTTTTTCGATTCAAAACAAACTTTTAACGCTCCGAGGAGTTCAAATAACGTGTTTTTAGATCATTTGTATCGTATCTTTTACTACAAAACTTTTCACCAAATTTCACAAACACTAAGAAACTTTGTTTTTCGATTCAAAACAAGATTTTAACGTTTTGAGGAGTTCAAATAACATGTTTTTAGATCATTTGTATCGTATCTTTTACTACATAACTTTTCACCAAATTTCACAAACACCAAGAAAGTTTGTTTTTCGATTCAAAACACACTTTTAACGCTTTGAGGAGTTCAAATAACGTATTATTAGATCATTTGTATCGTATCTTTTACTACATAACTTTTCACCAAATTTCCCACACACCAAGAAAGTTTGTTTTTCGATTCAAAACAAGATTTTAACGCTTTGAGGAGTTCAAATAACGTGTTTTTAGATCATTTGTATCGTATCTTTTACTACATAACATTTCACCAAATTTCACAAACACCAAGAAAGTTTGTTTTTCGATTCAAAACACGATTTTAACGCTTTGAGGAGTTCAAATAACGTGTTTTTAGATCATTTGTATCGTATCTTTTACTACATAACTTTTCACCAAATTTCACAAACACTAAGAAAGTTTGTTTTTCGATTCAAAACAAGATTTTGACGCTTTGAGGAGTTCAAATAACCTGTTTTTAGATCATTTGTATCGTATCTTTTACTATATAACTTTTCACCAAATTTCACAAACACTAAGAAAGTTTGTTTTTCGATTCAAAACAAGATCTTAACGCTTTGAGGAGTTCAAATAACGTGTTTTTAGATCATTTGTATCGTATCTTTTACTACATAACTTTTCACCAAATTTTGCAAATACTAAGAAAGTTTGTTTTTTGATTCAAAACGAGATTTTAACGCTTTGAGGAGTTCCAATAACCTGTTTTTAGATCATTTGTATCGTATATTTTACTACATAACTTTCCACCAAATTTCACAAACACCAAGAAAGTTTGTTTTTCGATTCAAAACAAACTTTTAACGCTCCGAGGAGTTCAAATAACGTGTTTTTAGATCATTTGTATCGTATCTTTTACTACATAACTTTTCACCAAATTTCAAAAACACTAAGAAACTTTGTTTTTCGATTCAAAACAAGATTTTAACGTTTTGAGGAGTTCAAATAACTCGTTTTTATATCATTTGTATCCTGTCTTTTACTACGTACATTTTCACCAAATTTTACGAACACTAAGTCAGTTTGTTTTTCGATTCAAAACAAGATTTTAACGCTTTGAGGAGTTCAAATAACAAGTTTTTAGATCATTTATATCGTATCTTTTACTACATAACTTTTCACCAAATTTCACAAACACTAAGAAAGTTTGTTTTTTGATTCAAAACGAGATTTTAACGCTTTGAGGAGTTCCAATAACCTGTTTTTAGATCATTTGTATCGTATATTTTACTACATAAGTTTCCACCAAATTTCACAAACACCAAGAAAGTTTGTTTTTCGATTCAAAACAAACTTTTAACGCTCCGAGGAGTTCAAATAACGTGTTTTTAGATCATTTGTATCGTATCTTTTACTACATAACTTTTCACCAAATTTCACAAACACTAAGAAACTTTGTTTTTCGATTCAAAACAAGATTTTAACGTTTTGAGGAGTTCAAATAACATGTTTTTAGATCATTTGTATCGTATCTTTTACTACATAACTTTTCACCAAATTTCACAAACACTAAGAAAGTTTGTTTTTCGATTCAAAACAAACTTTTAACGCTCCGAGTAGTTCAAATAACGTGTTTTTAGATCATTTGTATCGTATCTTTTACTACATAACTTTTCACCAAATTTCACAACACTAAGAAACTTTGTTTTTCGATTCAAAACAAGATTTTAACGTTTTGAGGAGATCAAATAACATGTTTTTAGATCATTTGTATCGTATCTTTTACTACATAACTTTTCACCAAATTTCACACACACTAAGAAAGTTTGTTTTTCGATTCAAATCAAGATTTTAACGCTTTGAGGAGTTCAAATAACGTGTTTTTAGATCATTTGTATCGTATCTTTTACTACATAACTTTTCACCAAATTTCACAAACACCAACAAAGTTTGTTTTTCGATTCAAAACAAGATTTTAACGTTTTGAGGAGTTCAAATAACATGTTTTTATATCATTTGTATCGTATATTTTACTACATAACTTTTCACCAAATTTCACACACACTAAGAAAGTTTGTTTTTCGATTCAAAACAAGATTTTAACGCTTTGAGGAGTTCAAATAAAGTGTTTTTAGATCATTTGTATCGTATCTTTTACTAGATAACTTTTCACCAAATTTCACAAACACCAAGAAAGTTTGTTTTTCGATTCCAAACAAGATTTTAAAGCTTTGAGGAGTTCAAATAACGTGTTTTTAGATCATTTGTATCGTATCTTTTACTACATAACTTTTCACCAAATTTCACAAACACCAAGAAAGTTTGTTTTTCGATTCAAAACAAGATTTTGACGCTTTGAGGAGTTCAAATAACCTGTTTTTAGATCATTTGTATCGTATCTTTTACTATATAACTTTTCACCAAATTTCACGAACACTAAGAAAATTTGTTTTTCGATTCAAAACAAGATTTTAACGCTTTGAGGAGTTCAAATAACGTGTTTTTAGATCATTTGTATCGTATCTTTTACAACATAACTTTTCACCAAATTTCACAAACACTAAGAAAGTTTGTTTTTCGAATCAAAACAAGATTTTGACGCTTTGAGGAGTTCAAATAACCTGTTTTTAGATCATTTGTATCGTATCTTTTACTATATAACTTTTCACCAAATTTCACAAACACTAAGAAATTTTGTTTTTCGATTCAAAACAAGATTTTAATGCTTTGAGGAGTTCAAATAATGTGTTTTTAGATCATTTGTATCGTATCTTTTACTATATAACTTTTCACCAAATTTCAGAAACACCAAGAAAGTTTATTTTTCGATTCAAAACAAGATTTTAACGCTTTGAGGAGTTCAAATAACCTGTTTTTAGATCATTTGTATCGTATCTTTTACTATATAACTTTTCACCAAATTTCACAAATACTAAGAAAGTTTGTTTTTCGATTCAAAACAAGATTTTAACGCTTTGAGGAGTTCAAATAACGCGTTTTTAGATCATTTGTATCCTATCTTTTACTACATACATTTTCACCAAATTTTGCAAACACTAAGTCAGTTTGTTTTTCGATTCAAAACAAGATTTTAACGCTTTGAGGAGTTCAAATAACGCGTTTTTAGATCATTTGTGTCCTGTCTTTTACTACATACATTTTCACCAAATTATACAAACACTAAGTCAGTTTGTTTTTCGATTCAAAACAAGATTTTAACGCTTTGAGGAGTTCAAATAACGCGTTTTTAGATCATTTGTATCCTGTCTTTTACTACATACATTTTCACCAAATTTTACAAACACTAAGTCAGTTTGTTTTTCGATTCAAAACAAGATTTTAACGCTTTGAGGAGTTCAAATAACATGTTTTTAGATCATTTATATCGTATCTTTTACTACATAACTTTTCACCAAATTTCACAAACACTAAGAAAGTTTGTTTTTTGATTCAAAACGAGATTTTAACGCTTTGAGGAGTTCCAATAACCTATTTTTAGATCATTTGTATCGTATATTTTACTACATAACTTTCCACCAAATTTCACAAACACCAAGAAAGTTTGTTTTTCGATTCAAAACAAACTTTTAACGCTCCGAGGAGTTCAAATAACGTGTTTTTTGATCATTTGTATCGTATCTTTTACTACATAACTTTTCACCAAATTTCACAAACACTAAGAAAGTTTGTTTTTCGATTCAAAACACACTTTTAACGCTTTGACGAGTTGAAATAACGTGTTTTTAGATCATTTGTATCGTATCTTTTACTACATAACTTTTCACCAAATTTCACTAACACTAAGAAAGTTTGTTTTTCGATTCAAAACAAGATTTTAACGCATTGAGGAGTTCAAATAATGTGTTTTTAGATCATTTGTATCGTATCTTTTACTACATAATTTTTCACCAAATTTCACAAACACCAAGAAAGCTTGTTTTTCGATTCAAAACAAGATTTTAACGCTTTGAAGAGTTCAAATAACCTGTTTTAGATCATTTGTATCTCATCTTTTAATACATAACTTTTCACCAAATTTCACAAACACTAAGAAAATTTGTTTTTCGATGCAAAATGAGATTTTAACGCTTTGAGGAGTTCCAATAACCTGTTTTTAGATCATTTGTATCGTATCTTTTACTTCATAACTTTTCACCAAATTTCACGCACACTAAGAAAGTTTGTTTTTCGATTCAAAACAAGATTTTAACGTTTCGAGGAGTTCAAATAACATGTTTTTATATCATTTGTATCGTATCTTTTACTACATAACTTTTCACCAAATTTCACAAACACCAAGAAAGTTTGTTTTTCGATTCCAAACAAGATTTTAAAGCTTTGAGGAGTTCAAATAACGTGTTATTAGATCATTTGTATCGTATCTTTTACTACATAACTTTTCACCAAATTTCACAAACACCAAGAAAGTTTGTTTTTCGATTCAAAACAAGATTTTGACGCTTTGAGGAGTTCAAATAACCTGTTTTTAGATCATTTGTATCGTATCTTTTAATATATAACTTTTCACCAAATTTCACGAACACTAAGAAAATTTGTTTTTCGATTCAAAACAAGATTTTAACGCTTTGAGGAGTTCAAATAACGTGTTTTTAGATCATTTGTATCGTATCTTTTACAACATAACTTTTCACCAAATTTCACAAACACTAAGAAAGTTTGTTTTTCGAATCAAAACAAGATTTTGACGCTTTGAGGAGTTCAAATAACCTGTTTTTAGATCATTTGTATCGTATCTTTTACTATATAACTTTTCACCAAATTTCACAAACACTAAGAAATTTTGTTTTTCGATTCAAAACAAGATTTTAATGCTTTGAGGAGTTCAAATAATGTGTTTTTAGATCATTTGTATCGTATCTTTTACTATATAACTTTTCACCAAATTTCAGAAACACCAAGAAAGTTTGTTTTTCGATTCAAAACAAGATTTTAACGCTTTGAGGAGTTCAAATAACCTGTTTTTAGATCATTTGTATCGTATCTTTTACTATATAACTTTTCACCAAATTTCACAAATACTAAGAAAGTTTGTTTTTCGATTCAAAACAAGATTTTAACGCTTTGAGGAGTTCAAATAACGCGTTTTTAGATCATTTGTATCCTATCTTTTACTACATACATTTTCACCAAATTTTGCAAACACTAAGTCAGTTTGTTTTTCGATTCAAAACAAGATTTTAACGCTTTGAGGAGTTCAAATAACGCGTTTTTAGATCATTTGTGTCCTGTCTTTTACTACATACATTTTCACCAAATTATACAAACACTAAGTCAGTTTGTTTTTCGATTCAAAACAAGATTTTAACGCTTTGAGGAGTTCAAATAACGCGTTTTTAGATCATTTGTATCCTGTCTTTTACTACATACATTTTCACCAAATTTTACAAACACTAAGTCAGTTTGTTTTTCGATTCAAAACAAGATTTTAACGCTTTGAGGAGTTCAAATAACATGTTTTTAGATCATTTATATCGTATCTTTTACTACATAACTTTTCACCAAATTTCACAAACACTAAGAAAGTTTGTTTTTTGATTCAAAACGAGATTTTAACGCTTTGAGGAGTTCCAATAACCTATTTTTAGATCATTTGTATCGTATATTTTACTACATAACTTTCCACCAAATTTCACAAACACCAAGAAAGTTTGTTTTTCGATTCAAAACAAACTTTTAACGCTCCGAGGAGTTCAAATAACGTGTTTTTTGATCATTTGTATCGTATCTTTTACTACATAACTTTTCACCAAATTTCACAAACACTAAGAAAGTTTGTTTTTCGATTCAAAACACACTTTTAACGCTTTGACGAGTTGAAATAACGTGTTTTTAGATCATTTGTATCGTATCTTTTACTACATAACTTTTCACCAAATTTCACTAACACTAAGAAAGTTTGTTTTTCGATTCAAAACAAGATTTTAACGCATTGAGGAGTTCAAATAATGTGTTTTTAGATCATTTGTATCGTATCTTTTACTACATAATTTTTCACCAAATTTCACAAACACCAAGAAAGCTTGTTTTTCGATTCAAAACAAGATTTTAACGCTTTGAAGAGTTCAAATAACCTGTTTTAGATCATTTGTATCTCATCTTTTAATACATAACTTTTCACCAAATTTCACAAACACTAAGAAAATTTGTTTTTCGATGCAAAATGAGATTTTAACGCTTTGAGGAGTTCCAATAACCTGTTTTTAGATCATTTGTATCGTATCTTTTACTTCATAACTTTTCACCAAATTTCACGCACACTAAGAAAGTTTGTTTTTCGATTCAAAACAAGATTTTAACGTTTCGAGGAGTTCAAATAACATGTTTTTATATCATTTGTATCGTATATTTTACTACATAACTTTTCACCAAATTTAACAAACACCAAGAAAGTTTGTTTTTCGATTCAAAACACACTTTTAACGCTTTGAGGAGTTCAAATAACGTGTTATTAGATCATTTGTATCGTATCTTTTACTACATAACTTTTCACCAAATTTCACACACACTAAGAAAGTTTGTTTTTCGATTCAAAACAAGATTTTAACGCTTTGAGGAGTTCAAATATCGTGTTTTTAGATCATTTGTATCGTATCTTTTACTTCATAACTTTTCACCAAATTTCACACACACTAACAAAGTTTGTTTTTCGATTCAAAACAAGATTTTAACGCTTTGAGGAGTTCAAATAACGTGTTTTTAGATCATTTGTATCGTATATTTTACTACATAACTTTTCACCAAATTTCACAAACACCAAGAAAGTTTGTTTTTCGATTCAAAACACACTTTTAACGCTTTGAGGAGTTCAAATAACGTGTTATTAGATCATTTGTATCGTATCTTTTACTACATAACTTTTCACCAAATTTCACACACACTAAGAAAGTTTGTTTTTCTATTCAAAACAAGATTTTAACGCTTTGAGGAGTTCAAATAACGTGTTTTTAGATCATTTGTATCGTATCTTTTACTACATAACTTTTCACCAAATTTCACACACACTAAGAAAGTTTGTTTTTCGATTCAAAACAAGATTTTAACGCTTTGAGGAGTTCAAATAAAGTGTTTTTAGATCATTTGTATCGTATCTTTTACTAGATAACTTTTCACCAAATTTCACAAACACCAAGAAAGTTTGTTTTTCGATTCCAAACAAGATTTTAAAGCTTTGAGGAGTTCAAATAACATGTTTTTAGATCATTTGTATCGTATCTTTTACTACATAACTTTTCACCAAATTTCACAAACACCAAGAAAGTTTGTTTTTCGATTCAAAACAAGATTTTGACGCTTTGAGGAGTTCAAATAACCTGTTTTTAGATCATTTGTATCGTATCTTTTACTATATAACTTTTCACCAAATTTCACGAACACTAAGAAAATTTGTTTTTCGATTCAAAACAAGATTTTAACGCTTTGAGGAGTTCAAATAACGTGTTTTTAGATCATTTGTATCGTATCTTTTACAACATAACTTTTCACCAAATTTCACAAACACTAAGAAAGTTTGTTTTTCGAATCAAAACAAGATTTTGACGCTTTGAGGAGTTCAAATAACCTGTTTTTAGATCATTTGTATCGTATCTTTTACTATATAACTTTTCACCAAATTTCACAAACACTAAGAAATTTTGTTTTTCGATTCAAAACAAGATTTTAATGCTTTGAGGAGTTCAAATAATGTGTTTTTAGATCATTTGTATCGTATCTTTTACTATATAACTTTTCACCAAATTTCAGAAACACCAAGAAAGTTTGTTTTTCGATTCAAAACAAGATTTTAACGCTTTGAGGAGTTCAAATAACCTGTTTTTAGATCATTTGTATCGTATCTTTTACTATATAACTTTTCACCAAATTTCACAAATACTAAGAAAGTTTGTTTTTCGATTCAAAACAAGATTTTAACGCTTTGAGGAGTTCAAATAACGCGTTTTTAGATCATTTGTATCCTATCTTTTACTACATACATTTTCACCAAATTTTGCAAACACTAAGTCAGTTTGTTTTTCGATTCAAAACAAGATTTTAACGCTTTGAGGAGTTCAAATAACGCGTTTTTAGATCATTTGTGTCCTGTCTTTTACTACATACATTTTCACCAAATTATACAAACACTAAGTCAGTTTGTTTTTCGATTCAAAACAAGATTTTAACGCTTTGAGGAGTTCAAATAACGCGTTTTTAGATCATTTGTATCCTGTCTTTTACTACATACATTTTCACCAAATTTTACAAACACTAAGTCAGTTTGTTTTTCGATTCAAAACAAGATTTTAACGCTTTGAGGAGTTCAAATAACATGTTTTTAGATCATTTATATCGTATCTTTTACTACATAACTTTTCACCAAATTTCACAAACACTAAGAAAGTTTGTTTTTTGATTCAAAACGAGATTTTAACGCTTTGAGGAGTTCCAATAACCTATTTTTAGATCATTTGTATCGTATATTTTACTACATAACTTTCCACCAAATTTCACAAACACCAAGAAAGTTTGTTTTTCGATTCAAAACAAACTTTTAACGCTCCGAGGAGTTCAAATAACGTGTTTTTTGATCATTTGTATCGTATCTTTTACTACATAACTTTTCACCAAATTTCACAAACACTAAGAAAGTTTGTTTTTCGATTCAAAACACACTTTTAACGCTTTGACGAGTTGAAATAACGTGTTTTTAGATCATTTGTATCGTATCTTTTACTACATAACTTTTCACCAAATTTCACTAACACTAAGAAAGTTTGTTTTTCGATTCAAAACAAGATTTTAACGCATTGAGGAGTTCAAATAATGTGTTTTTAGATCATTTGTATCGTATCTTTTACTACATAATTTTTCACCAAATTTCACAAACACCAAGAAAGCTTGTTTTTCGATTCAAAACAAGATTTTAACGCTTTGAAGAGTTCAAATAACCTGTTTTAGATCATTTGTATCTCATCTTTTAATACATAACTTTTCACCAAATTTCACAAACACTAAGAAAATTTGTTTTTCGATGCAAAATGAGATTTTAACGCTTTGAGGAGTTCCAATAACCTGTTTTTAGATCATTTGTATCGTATCTTTTACTTCATAACTTTTCACCAAATTTCACGCACACTAAGAAAGTTTGTTTTTCGATTCAAAACAAGATTTTAACGTTTCGAGGAGTTCAAATAAAGTGTTTTTAGATCATTTGTATCGTATCTTTTACTAGATAACTTTTCACCAAATTTCACAAACACCAAGAAAGTTTGTTTTTCGATTCCAAACAAGATTTTAAAGCTTTGAGGAGTTCAAATAACGTGTTTTTAGATCATTTGTATCGTATCTTTTACTACATAACTTTTCACCAAATTTCACAAACACCAAGAAAGTTTGTTTTTCGATTCAAAACAAGATTTTGACGCTTTGAGGAGTTCAAATAACCTGTTTTTAGATCATTTGTATCGTATCTTTTACTATATAACTTTTCACCAAATTTCACGAACACTAAGAAAATTTGTTTTTCGATTCAAAACAAGATTTTAACGCTTTGAGGAGTTCAAATAACGTGTTTTTAGATCATTTGTATCGTATCTTTTACAACATAACTTTTCACCAAATTTCACAAACACTAAGAAAGTTTGTTTTTCGAATCAAAACAAGATTTTGACGCTTTGAGGAGTTCAAATAACCTGTTTTTAGATCATTTGTATCGTATCTTTTACTATATAACTTTTCACCAAATTTCACAAACACTAAGAAATTTTGTTTTTCGATTCAAAACAAGATTTTAATGCTTTGAGGAGTTCAAATAATGTGTTTTTAGATCATTTGTATCGTATCTTTTACTATATAACTTTTCACCAAATTTCAGAAACACCAAGAAAGTTTGTTTTTCGATTCAAAACAAGATTTTAACGCTTTGAGGAGTTCAAATAACCTGTTTTTAGATCATTTGTATCGTATCTTTTACTATATAACTTTTCACCAAATTTCACAAATACTAAGAAAGTTTGTTTTTCGATTCAAAACAAGATTTTAACGCTTTGAGGAGTTCAAATAACGCGTTTTTAGATCATTTGTATCCTATCTTTTACTACATACATTTTCACCAAATTTTGCAAACACTAAGTCAGTTTGTTTTTCGATTCAAAACAAGATTTTAACGCTTTGAGGAGTTCAAATAACGCGTTTTTAGATCATTTGTGTCCTGTCTTTTACTACATACATTTTCACCAAATTATACAAACACTAAGTCAGTTTGTTTTTCGATTCAAAACAAGATTTTAACGCTTTGAGGAGTTCAAATAACGCGTTTTTAGATCATTTGTATCCTGTCTTTTACTACATACATTTTCACCAAATTTTACAAACACTAAGTCAGTTTGTTTTTCGATTCAAAACAAGATTTTAACGCTTTGAGGAGTTCAAATAACATGTTTTTAGATCATTTATATCGTATCTTTTACTACATAACTTTTCACCAAATTTCACAAACACTAAGAAAGTTTGTTTTTTGATTCAAAACGAGATTTTAACGCTTTGAGGAGTTCCAATAACCTATTTTTAGATCATTTGTATCGTATATTTTACTACATAACTTTCCACCAAATTTCACAAACACCAAGAAAGTTTGTTTTTCGATTCAAAACAAACTTTTAACGCTCCGAGGAGTTCAAATAACGTGTTTTTTGATCATTTGTATCGTATCTTTTACTACATAACTTTTCACCAAATTTCACAAACACTAAGAAAGTTTGTTTTTCGATTCAAAACACACTTTTAACGCTTTGACGAGTTGAAATAACGTGTTTTTAGATCATTTGTATCGTATCTTTTACTACATAACTTTTCACCAAATTTCACTAACACTAAGAAAGTTTGTTTTTCGATTCAAAACAAGATTTTAACGCATTGAGGAGTTCAAATAATGTGTTTTTAGATCATTTGTATCGTATCTTTTACTACATAATTTTTCACCAAATTTCACAAACACCAAGAAAGCTTGTTTTTCGATTCAAAACAAGATTTTAACGCTTTGAAGAGTTCAAATAACCTGTTTTAGATCATTTGTATCTCATCTTTTAATACATAACTTTTCACCAAATTTCACAAACACTAAGAAAATTTGTTTTTCGATGCAAAATGAGATTTTAACGCTTTGAGGAGTTCCAATAACCTGTTTTTAGATCATTTGTATCGTATCTTTTACTTCATAACTTTTCACCAAATTTCACGCACACTAAGAAAGTTTGTTTTTCGATTCAAAACAAGATTTTAACGTTTCGAGGAGTTCAAATAACATGTTTTTATATCATTTGTATCGTATATTTTACTACATAACTTTTCACCAAATTTCACAAACACCAAGAAAGTTTGTTTTTCGATTCAAAACACACTTTTAACGCTTTGAGGAGTTCAAATAACGTGTTATTAGATCATTTGTATCGTATCTTTTACTACATAACTTTTCACCAAATTTCACACACACTAAGAAAGTTTGTTTTTCGATTCAAAACAAGATTTTAACGCTTTGAGGAGTTCAAATATCGTGTTTTTAGATCATTTGTATCGTATCTTTTACTTCATAACTTTTCACCAAATTTCACACACACTAACAAAGTTTGTTTTTCGATTCAAAACAAGATTTTAACGCTTTGAGGAGTTCAAATAACGTGTTTTTAGATCATTTGTATCGTATATTTTACTACATAACTTTTCACCAAATTTCACAAACACCAAGAAAGTTTGTTTTTCGATTCAAAACACACTTTTAACGCTTTGAGGAGTTCAAATAACGTGTTATTAGATCATTTGTATCGTATCTTTTACTACATAACTTTTCACCAAATTTCACACACACTAAGAAAGTTTGTTTTTCTATTCAAAACAAGATTTTAACGCTTTGAGGAGTTCAAATAACGTGTTTTTAGATCATTTGTATCGTATCTTTTACTACATAACTTTTCACCAAATTTCACACACACTAAGAAAGTTTGTTTTTCGATTCAAAACAAGATTTTAACGCTTTGAGGAGTTCAAATAAAGTGTTTTTAGATCATTTGTATCGTATCTTTTACTAGATAACTTTTCACCAAATTTCACAAACACCAAGAAAGTTTGTTTTTCGATTCCAAACAAGATTTTAAAGCTTTGAGGAGTTCAAATAACGTGTTTTTAGATCATTTGTATCGTATCTTTTACTACATAACTTTTCACCAAATTTCACAAACACCAAGAAAGTTTGTTTTTCGATTCAAAACAAGATTTTGACGCTTTGAGGAGTTCAAATAACCTGTTTTTAGATCATTTGTATCGTATCTTTTACTATATAACTTTTCACCAAATTTCACGAACACTAAGAAAATTTGTTTTTCGATTCAAAACAAGATTTTAACGCTTTGAGGAGTTCAAATAACGTGTTTTTAGATCATTTGTATCGTATCTTTTACAACATAACTTTTCACCAAATTTCACAAACACTAAGAAAGTTTGTTTTTCGAATCAAAACAAGATTTTGACGCTTTGAGGAGTTCAAATAACCTGTTTTTAGATCATTTGTATCGTATCTTTTACTATATAACTTTTCACCAAATTTCACAAACACTAAGAAATTTTGTTTTTCGATTCAAAACAAGATTTTAATGCTTTGAGGAGTTCAAATAATGTGTTTTTAGATCATTTGTATCGTATCTTTTACTATATAACTTTTCACCAAATTTCAGAAACACCAAGAAAGTTTGTTTTTCGATTCAAAACAAGATTTTAACGCTTTGAGGAGTTCAAATAACCTGTTTTTAGATCATTTGTATCGTATCTTTTACTATATAACTTTTCACCAAATTTCACAAATACTAAGAAAGTTTGTTTTTCGATTCAAAACAAGATTTTAACGCTTTGAGGAGTTCAAATAACGCGTTTTTAGATCATTTGTATCCTATCTTTTACTACATACATTTTCACCAAATTTTGCAAACACTAAGTCAGTTTGTTTTTCGATTCAAAACAAGATTTTAACGCTTTGAGGAGTTCAAATAACGCGTTTTTAGATCATTTGTGTCCTGTCTTTTACTACATACATTTTCACCAAATTATACAAACACTAAGTCAGTTTGTTTTTCGATTCAAAACAAGATTTTAACGCTTTGAGGAGTTCAAATAACGCGTTTTTAGATCATTTGTATCCTGTCTTTTACTACATACATTTTCACCAAATTTTACAAACACTAAGTCAGTTTGTTTTTCGATTCAAAACAAGATTTTAACGCTTTGAGGAGTTCAAATAACATGTTTTTAGATCATTTATATCGTATCTTTTACTACATAACTTTTCACCAAATTTCACAAACACTAAGAAAGTTTGTTTTTTGATTCAAAACGAGATTTTAACGCTTTGAGGAGTTCCAATAACCTATTTTTAGATCATTTGTATCGTATATTTTACTACATAACTTTCCACCAAATTTCACAAACACCAAGAAAGTTTGTTTTTCGATTCAAAACAAACTTTTAACGCTCCGAGGAGTTCAAATAACGTGTTTTTTGATCATTTGTATCGTATCTTTTACTACATAACTTTTCACCAAATTTCACAAACACTAAGAAAGTTTGTTTTTCGATTCAAAACACACTTTTAACGCTTTGACGAGTTGAAATAACGTGTTTTTAGATCATTTGTATCGTATCTTTTACTACATAACTTTTCACCAAATTTCACTAACACTAAGAAAGTTTGTTTTTCGATTCAAAACAAGATTTTAACGCATTGAGGAGTTCAAATAATGTGTTTTTAGATCATTTGTATCGTATCTTTTACTACATAATTTTTCACCAAATTTCACAAACACCAAGAAAGCTTGTTTTTCGATTCAAAACAAGATTTTAACGCTTTGAAGAGTTCAAATAACCTGTTTTAGATCATTTGTATCTCATCTTTTAATACATAACTTTTCACCAAATTTCACAAACACTAAGAAAATTTGTTTTTCGATGCAAAATGAGATTTTAACGCTTTGAGGAGTTCCAATAACCTGTTTTTAGATCATTTGTATCGTATCTTTTACTTCATAACTTTTCACCAAATTTCACGCACACTAAGAAAGTTTGTTTTTCGATTCAAAACAAGATTTTAACGTTTCGAGGAGTTCAAATAACATGTTTTTATATCATTTGTATCGTATATTTTACTACATAACTTTTCACCAAATTTCACAAACACCAAGAAAGTTTGTTTTTCGATTCAAAACACACTTTTAACGCTTTGAGGAGTTCAAATAACGTGTTATTAGATCATTTGTATCGTATCTTTTACTACATAACTTTTCACCAAATTTCACACACACTAAGAAAGTTTGTTTTTCGATTCAAAACAAGATTTTTAACGCTTTGAGGAGTTCCAATAACCTGTTTTTAGATCATTTGTATCGTATATTTTACTACATAACTTTCCACCAAATTTCACAAACACCAAGAAAGTTTGTTTTTCGATTCAAAACAAGATTTTAACGCTTTGAGGAGTTCAAATAACGCGTTTTTAGATCATTTGTATCCTGTCTTTTACTACATACATTTTCACCAAATTTTACAAACACTAAGTCAGTTTGTTTTTCGATTCAAAACAAGATTTTAACGCTTTGAGGAGTTCAAATAACATGTTTTTAGATCATTTATATCGTATCTTTTACTACATAACTTTTCACCAAATTTCACTAACACTAAGAAAGTTTGTTTTTCGATTCAAAACAAGATTTTAACGCATTGAGGAGTTCAAATAATGTGTTTTTAGATCATTTGTATCGTATCTTTTACTACATAATTTTTCACCAAATTTCACAAACACCAAGAAAGCTTGTTTTTCGATTCAAAACAAGATTTTAACGCTTTGAAGAGTTCAAATAACCTGTTTTAGATCATTTGTATCTCATCTTTTAATACATAACTTTTCACCAAATTTCACAAACACTAAGAAAATTTGTTTTTCGATGCAAAATGAGATTTTAACGCTTTGAGGAGTTCCAATAACCTGTTTTTAGATCATTTGTATCGTATCTTTTACTTCATAACTTTTCACCAAATTTCACGCACACTAAGAAAGTTTGTTTTTCGATTCAAAACAAGATTTTAACGTTTCGAGGAGTTCAAATAACATGTTTTTATATCATTTGTATCGTATATTTTACTACATAACTTTTCACCAAATTTCACAAACACCAAGAAAGTTTGTTTTTCGATTCAAAACACACTTTTAACGCTTTGAGGAGTTCAAATAACGTGTTATTAGATCATTTGTATCGTATCTTTTACTACATAACTTTTCACCAAATTTCACACACACTAAGAAAGTTTGTTTTTCGATTCAAAACAAGATTTTAACGCTTTGAGGAGTTCAAATAACGTGTTTTTAGATCATTTGTATGGTATCTTTTACTACATAACTTTTCACCAAATTTCACACACACTAACAAAGTTTGTTTTTCGAATCAAAACAAGATTTTAACGCTTTGAGGAGTTCAAATAACGTGTTTTTAGATCATTTGTATCGTATCTTTTACTACATAACTTTTCACCAAATTTCACAAACACCAAGAAAGTTTGTTTTTCGATTCAAAACAAGATTTTGACGCTTTGAGGAGTTCAAATAACCTGTTTTTAGATCATTTGTATCGTATCTTTTACTATATAACTTTTCACCAAATTTCACAAATACTAAGAATGTTTGTTTTTCGATTCAAAACAAGATTTTAACGCTTTGAGGAGTTCAAATAACGCGTTTTTAGATCATTTGTATCCTATCTTTTACTACATACATTTTCACCAAATTTTGCAAACACTAAGTCAGTTTGTTTTTCGATTCAAAACAAGATTTTAACGCTTTGAGGAGTTCAAATAACGCGTTTTTAGATCATTTGTGTCCTGTCTTTTACTACATACATTTTCACCAAATTATACAAACACTAAGTCAGTTTGTTTTTCGATTCAAAACAAGATTTTAACGCTTTGAGGAGTTCAAATAACGCGTTTTTAGATCATTTGTATCCTGTCTTTTACTACATACATTTTCACCAAATTTTACAAACACTAAGTCAGTTTGTTTTTCGATTCAAAACAAGATTTTAACGCTTTGAGGAGTTCAAATAACATGTTTTTAGATCATTTATATCGTATCTTTTACTACATAACTTTTCACCAAATTTCACAAACACTAAGAAAGTTTGTTTTTTGATTCAAAACGAGATTTTAACGCTTTGAGGAGTTCCAATAACCTATTTTTAGATCATTTGTATCGTATATTTTACTACATAACTTTCCACCAAATTTCACAAACACCAAGAAAGTTTGTTTTTCGATTCAAAACAAACTTTTAACGCTCCGAGGAGTTCAAATAACGTGTTTTTTGATCATTTGTATCGTATCTTTTACTACATAACTTTTCACCAAATTTCACAAACACTAAGAAAGTTTGTTTTTCGATTCAAAACACACTTTTAACGCTTTGACGAGTTGAAATAACGTGTTTTTAGATCATTTGTATCGTATCTTTTACTACATAACTTTTCACCAAATTTCACTAACACTAAGAAAGTTTGTTTTTCGATTCAAAACAAGATTTTAACGCATTGAGGAGTTCAAATAATGTGTTTTTAGATCATTTGTATCGTATCTTTTACTACATAATTTTTCACCAAATTTCACAAACACCAAGAAAGCGTGTTTTTCGATTCAAAACAAGATTTTAACGCTTTGAAGAGTTCAAATAACCTGTTTTAGATCATTTGTATCTCATCTTTTAATACATAACTTTTCACCAAATTTCACAAACACTAAGAAAATTTGTTTTTCGATGCAAAATGAGATTTTAACGCTTTGAGGAGTTCCAATAACCTGTTTTTAGATCATTTGTATCGTATCTTTTACTTCATAACTTTTCACCAAATTTCACGCACACTAAGAAAGTTTGTTTTTCGATTCAAAACAAGATTTTAACGTTTCGAGGAGTTCAAATAACATGTTTTTATATCATTTGTATCGTATATTTTACTACATAACTTTTCACCAAATTTCACAAACACCAAGAAAGTTTGTTTTTCGATTCAAAACACACTTTTAACGCTTTGAGGAGTTCAAATAACGTGTTATTAGATCATTTGTATCGTATCTTTTACTACATAACTTTTCACCAAATTTCACACACACTAAGAAAGTTTGTTTTTCGATTCAAAACAAGATTTTAACGCTTTGAGGAGTTCAAATAACGTGTTTTTAGATCATTTGTATCGTATCTTTTACTTCATAACTTTTCACCAAATTTCACACACACTAACAAAGTTTGTTTTTCGATTCAAAACAAGATTTTAACGCTTTGAGGAGTTCAAATAACGTGTTTTTAGATCATTTGTATCGTATCTTTTACTACATAACTTTTCACCAAATTTCACAAACACCAAGAAAGTTTGTTTTTCGATTCGAAACAAGATTTTAACGCTTTGAGGAGTTCAAATAACGTGTTTTTAGATCATTTGTATCGTATCTTTTACTACATAACTTTTCACCAAATTTCACAAACACCAAGAAAGTTTGTTTTTCGATTCAAAACAAGATTTTGACGCTTTGAGGAGTTCAAATAACCTGTTTTTAGATCATTTGTATCGTATCTTTTACTATATAACTTTTCACCAAATTTCACAAACACTAAGAAATTTTGTTTTTCGATTCAAAACAAGATTTTAACGCTTTGAGGAGTTCAAATAACGTGTTTTTAGATCATTTGTATCGTATCTTTTACTACATAACTTTTCACCAAATTTCACAAACACTAAGAAAGTTTGTTTTTCGATTCAAAACAAGATTTTGACGCTTTGAGGAGTTCAAATAACCTGTTTTTAGATCATTTGTATCGTATCTTTTACTATATAACTTTTCACCAAATTTCACAAACACTAAGAAATTTTGTTTTTCGATTCAAAACAAGATTTTAATGCTTTGAGGAGTTCAAATAATGTGTTTTTAGATCATTTGTATCGTATCTTTTATTATATAACTTTTCACCAAATTTCACAAACACCAAGAAAGTATGTTTTTCGATTCAAAACAAGATTTTAACGCTTTGAGGAGTTCAAATAACCTGTTTTTAGATCATTTGTATCGTATCTTTTACAATATAACTTTTCACCAAATTTCACAAACACTAAGAAAGTTTGTTTTTCGATTCAAAACAAGATATTAACGTTTTGAGGAGTTCAAATAACACGTTTTTAGATCATTTGTATCCTATCTTTTACTATATACATTTTCACCAAATTTTGCAAACACTAAGTCAGTTTGTTTTTCGATTCAAAACAAGATTTTAACGCTTTGAGGAGTTCAAATAACGCGTTTTTAGATCATTTGTATCCTGTCTTTTACTACATACATTTTCACCAAATTTTACAAACACTAAGTCAGTTTGTTTTTCGATTCAAAACAAGATTTTAACGCTTTGAGGAGTTCAAATAACATGTTTTTAGATCATTTATATCGTATCTTTTACTACAAAACTTTTCACCAAATTTCACAAACACTAAGAAAGTTTGTTTTTCGATTCAAAACGAGATTTTAACGCTTTGAGGAGTTCCAATAACCTGTTTTTAGATCATTTGTATCGTATATTTTACTACATAACTTTCCACCAAATTTCACAAACACCAAGAAAGTTTGTTTTTCGATTCAAAACAAGATTTTAACGCTTTGAGGAGTTCAAATAACGCGTTTTTAGATCATTTGTATCCTGTCTTTTACTACATACATTTTCACCAAATTTTACAAACACTAAGTCAGTTTGTTTTTCGATTCAAAACAAGATTTTAACGCTTTGAGGAGTTCAAATAACATGTTTTTAGATCATTTATATCGTATCTTTTACTACATAACTTTTCACCAAATTTCACTAACACTAAGAAAGTTTGTTTTTCGATTCAAAACAAGATTTTAACGCATTGAGGAGTTCAAATAATGTGTTTTTAGATCATTTGTATCGTATCTTTTACTACATAATTTTTCACCAAATTTCACAAACACCAAGAAAGCTTGTTTTTCGATTCAAAACAAGATTTTAACGCTTTGAAGAGTTCAAATAACCTGTTTTAGATCATTTGTATCTCATCTTTTAATACATAACTTTTCACCAAATTTCACAAACACTAAGAAAATTTGTTTTTCGATGCAAAATGAGATTTTAACGCTTTGAGGAGTTCCAATAACCTGTTTTTAGATCATTTGTATCGTATCTTTTACTTCATAACTTTTCACCAAATTTCACGCACACTAAGAAAGTTTGTTTTTCGATTCAAAACAAGATTTTAACGTTTCGAGGAGTTCAAATAACATGTTTTTATATCATTTGTATCGTATATTTTACTACATAACTTTTCACCAAATTTCACAAACACCAAGAAAGTTTGTTTTTCGATTCAAAACACACTTTTAACGCTTTGAGGAGTTCAAATAACGTGTTATTAGATCATTTGTATCGTATCTTTTACTACATAACTTTTCACCAAATTTCACACACACTAAGAAAGTTTGTTTTTCGATTCAAAACAAGATTTTAACGCTTTGAGGAGTTCAAATAACGTGTTTTTAGATCATTTGTATGGTATCTTTTACTACATAACTTTTCACCAAATTTCACACACACTAACAAAGTTTGTTTTTCGAATCAAAACAAGATTTTAACGCTTTGAGGAGTTCAAATAACGTGTTTTTAGATCATTTGTATCGTATCTTTTACTACATAACTTTTCACCAAATTTCACAAACACCAAGAAAGTTTGTTTTTCGATTCAAAACAAGATTTTGACGCTTTGAGGAGTTCAAATAACCTGTTTTTAGATCATTTGTATCGTATCTTTTACTATATAACTTTTCACCAAATTTCACAAATACTAAGAATGTTTGTTTTTCGATTCAAAACAAGATTTTAACGCTTTGAGGAGTTCAAATAACGCGTTTTTAGATCATTTGTATCCTATCTTTTACTACATACATTTTCACCAAATTTTGCAAACACTAAGTCAGTTTGTTTTTCGATTCAAAACAAGATTTTAACGCTTTGAGGAGTTCAAATAACGCGTTTTTAGATCATTTGTGTCCTGTCTTTTACTACATACATTTTCACCAAATTATACAAACACTAAGTCAGTTTGTTTTTCGATTCAAAACAAGATTTTAACGCTTTGAGGAGTTCAAATAACGCGTTTTTAGATCATTTGTATCCTGTCTTTTACTACATACATTTTCACCAAATTTTACAAACACTAAGTCAGTTTGTTTTTCGATTCAAAACAAGATTTTAACGCTTTGAGGAGTTCAAATAACATGTTTTTAGATCATTTATATCGTATCTTTTACTACATAACTTTTCACCAAATTTCACAAACACTAAGAAAGTTTGTTTTTTGATTCAAAACGAGATTTTAACGCTTTGAGGAGTTCCAATAACCTATTTTTAGATCATTTGTATCGTATATTTTACTACATAACTTTCCACCAAATTTCACAAACACCAAGAAAGTTTGTTTTTCGATTCAAAACAAACTTTTAACGCTCCGAGGAGTTCAAATAACGTGTTTTTTGATCATTTGTATCGTATCTTTTACTACATAACTTTTCACCAAATTTCACAAACACTAAGAAAGTTTGTTTTTCGATTCAAAACACACTTTTAACGCTTTGACGAGTTGAAATAACGTGTTTTTAGATCATTTGTATCGTATCTTTTACTACATAACTTTTCACCAAATTTCACTAACACTAAGAAAGTTTGTTTTTCGATTCAAAACAAGATTTTAACGCATTGAGGAGTTCAAATAATGTGTTTTTAGATCATTTGTATCGTATCTTTTACTACATAATTTTTCACCAAATTTCACAAACACCAAGAAAGCGTGTTTTTCGATTCAAAACAAGATTTTAACGCTTTGAAGAGTTCAAATAACCTGTTTTAGATCATTTGTATCTCATCTTTTAATACATAACTTTTCACCAAATTTCACAAACACTAAGAAAATTTGTTTTTCGATGCAAAATGAGATTTTAACGCTTTGAGGAGTTCCAATAACCTGTTTTTAGATCATTTGTATCGTATCTTTTACTTCATAACTTTTCACCAAATTTCACGCACACTAAGAAAGTTTGTTTTTCGATTCAAAACAAGATTTTAACGTTTCGAGGAGTTCAAATAACATGTTTTTATATCATTTGTATCGTATATTTTACTACATAACTTTTCACCAAATTTCACAAACACCAAGAAAGTTTGTTTTTCGATTCAAAACACACTTTTAACGCTTTGAGGAGTTCAAATAACGTGTTATTAGATCATTTGTATCGTATCTTTTACTACATAACTTTTCACCAAATTTCACACACACTAAGAAAGTTTGTTTTTCGATTCAAAACAAGATTTTAACGCTTTGAGGAGTTCAAATAACGTGTTTTTAGATCATTTGTATCGTATCTTTTACTTCATAACTTTTCACCAAATTTCACACACACTAACAAAGTTTGTTTTTCGATTCAAAACAAGATTTTAACGCTTTGAGGAGTTCAAATAACGTGTTTTTAGATCATTTGTATCGTATCTTTTACTACATAACTTTTCACCAAATTTCACAAACACCAAGAAAGTTTGTTTTTCGATTCGAAACAAGATTTTAACGCTTTGAGGAGTTCAAATAACGTGTTTTTAGATCATTTGTATCGTATCTTTTACTACATAACTTTTCACCAAATTTCACAAACACCAAGAAAGTTTGTTTTTCGATTCAAAACAAGATTTTGACGCTTTGAGGAGTTCAAATAACCTGTTTTTAGATCATTTGTATCGTATCTTTTACTATATAACTTTTCACCAAATTTCACAAACACTAAGAAATTTTGTTTTTCGATTCAAAACAAGATTTTAACGCTTTGAGGAGTTCAAATAACGTGTTTTTAGATCATTTGTATCGTATCTTTTACTACATAACTTTTCACCAAATTTCACAAACACTAAGAAAGTTTGTTTTTCGATTCAAAACAAGATTTTGACGCTTTGAGGAGTTCAAATAACCTGTTTTTAGATCATTTGTATCGTATCTTTTACTATATAACTTTTCACCAAATTTCACAAACACTAAGAAATTTTGTTTTTCGATTCAAAACAAGATTTTAATGCTTTGAGGAGTTCAAATAATGTGTTTTTAGATCATTTGTATCGTATCTTTTATTATATAACTTTTCACCAAATTTCACAAACACCAAGAAAGTATGTTTTTCGATTCAAAACAAGATTTTAACGCTTTGAGGAGTTCAAATAACCTGTTTTTAGATCATTTGTATCGTATCTTTTACAATATAACTTTTCACCAAATTTCACAAACACTAAGAAAGTTTGTTTTTCGATTCAAAACAAGATATTAACGTTTTGAGGAGTTCAAATAACACGTTTTTAGATCATTTGTATCCTATCTTTTACTATATACATTTTCACCAAATTTTGCAAACACTAAGTCAGTTTGTTTTTCGATTCAAAACAAGATTTTAACGCTTTGAGGAGTTCAAATAACGCGTTTTTAGATCATTTGTATCCTGTCTTTTACTACATACATTTTCACCAAATTTTACAAACACTAAGTCAGTTTGTTTTTCGATTCAAAACAAGATTTTAACGCTTTGAAGAGTTCAAATAACATGTTTTTAGATCATTTATATCGTATCTTTTACTACAAAACTTTTCACCAAATTTCACAAACACTAAGAAAGTTTGTTTTTCGATTCAAAACGAGATTTTAACGCTTTGAGGAGTTCCAATAACCTGTTTTTAGATCATTTGTATCGTATATTTTACTACATAACTTTCCACCAAATTTCACAAACACCAAGAAAGTTTGTTTTTCGATTCAAAACAAGATTTTAACGCTTTGAGGAGTTCAAATAACGCGTTTTTAGATCATTTGTATCCTGTCTTTTACTACATACATTTTCACCAAATTTTACAAACACTAAGTCAGTTTGTTTTTCGATTCAAAACAAGATTTTAACGCTTTGAGGAGTTCAAATAACATGTTTTTAGATCATTTATATCGTATCTTTTACTACATAACTTTTCACCAAATTTCACTAACACTAAGAAAGTTTGTTTTTCGATTCAAAACAAGATTTTAACGCATTGAGGAGTTCAAATAATGTGTTTTTAGATCATTTGTATCGTATCTTTTACTACATAATTTTTCACCAAATTTCACAAACACCAAGAAAGCTTGTTTTTCGATTCAAAACAAGATTTTAACGCTTTGAAGAGTTCAAATAACCTGTTTTAGATCATTTGTATCTCATCTTTTAATACATAACTTTTCACCAAATTTCACAAACACTAAGAAAATTTGTTTTTCGATGCAAAATGAGATTTTAACGCTTTGAGGAGTTCCAATAACCTGTTTTTAGATCATTTGTATCGTATCTTTTACTTCATAACTTTTCACCAAATTTCACGCACACTAAGAAAGTTTGTTTTTCGATTCAAAACAAGATTTTAACGTTTCGAGGAGTTCAAATAACATGTTTTTATATCATTTGTATCGTATATTTTACTACATAACTTTTCACCAAATTTCACAAACACCAAGAAAGTTTGTTTTTCGATTCAAAACACACTTTTAACGCTTTGAGGAGTTCAAATAACGTGTTATTAGATCATTTGTATCGTATCTTTTACTACATAACTTTTCACCAAATTTCACACACACTAAGAAAGTTTGTTTTTCGATTCAAAACAAGATTTTAACGCTTTGAGGAGTTCAAATAACGTGTTTTTAGATCATTTGTATGGTATCTTTTACTACATAACTTTTCACCAAATTTCACACACACTAACAAAGTTTGTTTTTCGAATCAAAACAAGATTTTAACGCTTTGAGGAGTTCAAATAACGTGTTTTTAGATCATTTGTATCGTATCTTTTACTACATAACTTTTCACCAAATTTCACAAACACCAAGAAAGTTTGTTTTTCGATTCGAAACAAGATTTTAACGCTTTGAGGAGTTCAAATAACGTGTTTTTAGATCATTTGTATCGTATCTTTTACTACATAACTTTTCACCAAATTTCACAAACAACAAGAAAGTTTGTTTTTCGATTCAAAACAAGATTTTGACGCTTTGAGGAGTTCAAATAACCTGTTTTTAGATCATTTGTATCGTATCTTTTACTATATAACTTTTCACCAAATTTCACAAACACTAAGAAATTTTGTTTTTCGATTCAAAACAAGATTTTAACGCTTTGAGGAGTTCAAATAACGTGTTTTTAGATCATTTGTATCGTATCTTTTACTACATAACTTTTCACCAAATTTCACAAACACTAAGAAAGTTTGTTTTTCGATTCAAAACAAGATTTTGACGCTTTGAGGAGTTCAAATAACCTGTTTTTAGATCATTTGTATCGTATCTTTTACTATATAACTTTTCACCAAATTTCACAAACAGTAAGAAATTTTGTTTTTCGATTCAAAACAAGATTTTAATGCTTTGAGGAGTTCAAATAATGTGTTTTTAGATCATTTGTATCGTATCTTTTATTATATAACTTTTCACCAAATTTCACAAACACCAAGAAAGTTTGTTTTTCGATTCAAAACAAGAGTTTAACGCTTTGAGGAGTTCAAATAACCTGTTTTTAGATCATTTGTATCGTATCTTTTACAATATAACTTTTCACCAAATTTCACAAACACTAAGAAAGTTTGTTTTTCGATTCAAAACAAGATTTTAACGTTTTGAGGAGTTCAAATAACACGTTTTTAGATCATTTGTATCCTATCTTTTACTATATACATTTTCACCAAATTTTGCAAACACTAAGTCAGTTTGTTTTTCGATTCAAAACAAGATTTTAACGCTTTGAGGAGTTCAAATAACGCGTTTTTAGATCATTTGTATCCTGTCTTTTACTACATACATTTTCACCAAATTTTACAAACACTAAGTCAGTTTGTTTTTCGATTCAAAACAAGATTTTAACGCTTTGAAGAGTTCAAATAACATGTTTTTAGATCATTTATATCGTATCTTTTACTACATAACTTTTCACCAAATTTCACAAACACTAAGAAAGTTTGTTTTTCGATTCAAAACGAGATTTTAACGCTTTGAGGAGTTCCAATAACCTGTTTTTAGATCATTTGTATCGTATATTTTACTACATAACTTTCCACCAAATTTCACAAACACCAAGAAAGTTTGTTTTTCGATTCAAAACAAGATTTTAACGCTTTGAGGAGTTCAAATAACGCGTTTTTAGATCATTTGTATCCTGTCTTTTACTACATACATTTTCACCAAATTTTACAAACACTAAGTCAGTTTGTTTTTCGATTGAAAACAAGATTTTAACGCTTTGAGGAGTTCAAATAACATGTTTTTAGATCATTTATATCGTATCTTTTACTACATAACTTTTCACCAAATTTCACTAACACTAAGAAAGTTTGTTTTTCGATTCAAAACAAGATTTTAACGCATTGAGGAGTTCAAATAATGTGTTTTTAGATCATTTGTATCGTATCTTTTACTACATAATTTTTCACCAAATTTCACAAACACCAAGAAAGCTTGTTTTTCGATTCAAAACAAGATTTTAACGCTTTGAAGAGTTCAAATAACCTGTTTTAGATCATTTGTATCTCATCTTTTAATACATAACTTTTCACCAAATTTCACAAACACTGAGAAAATTTGTTTTTCGAGGCAAAATGAGATTTTAACGCTTTGAGGAGTTCCAATAACCTGTTTTTAGATCATTTGTATCGTATCTTTTACTTCATAACTTTTCACCAAATTTCACGCACACTAAGAAAGTTTATTTTTCGATTCAAAACAAGATTTTAACGTTTCGAGGAGTTCAAATAACATGTTTTTATATCATTTGTATCGTATATTTTACTACATAACTTTTCACCAAATTTCACAAACACCAAGAAAGTTTGTTTTTCGATTCAAAACACACTTTTAACGCTTTGAGGAGTTCAAATAACGTGTTATTAGATCATTTGTATCGTATCTTTTACTACATAACTTTTCACCAAATTTCACACACACTAAGAAAGTTTGTTTTTCGATTCAAAACAAGATTTTAACGCTTTGAGGAGTTCAAATAACGTGTTTTTAGATCATTTGTATGGTATCTTTTACTACATAACTTTTCACCAAATTTCACACACACTAACAAAGTTTGTTTTTCGAATCAAAACAAGATTTTAACGCTTTGAGGAGTTCAAATAACGTGTTTTCAGATCATTTGTATCGTATCTTTTACTACATAACTTTTCACCAAATTTCACAAACACCAAGAAAGTTTGTTTTTCGATTCGAAACAAGATTTTAACGCTTTGAGGAGTTCAAATAACGTGTTTTTAGATCATTTGTATCGTATCTTTTACTACATAACTTTTCACCAAATTTCACAAACACCAAGAAAGTTTGTTTTTCGATTCAAAACAAGATTTTGACGCTTTGAGGAGTTCAAATAACCTGTTTTTAGATCATTTGTATCGTATCTTTTACTATATAACTTTTCACCAAATTTCACAAACACTAAGAAATTTTGTTTTTCGATTCAAAACAAGATTTTAACGCTTTGAGGAGTTCAAATAACGTGTTTTTAGATCATTTGTATCGTATCTTTTACTACATAACTTTTCACCAAATTGCACAAACACTAAGAAAGTTTGTTTTTCGATTCAAAACAAGATTTTGACGCTTTGAGGAGTTCAAATAACCTGTTTTTAGATCATTTGTATCGTATCTTTTACTATATAACTTTTCACCAAATTTCACAAACAGTAAGAAATTTTGTTTTTCGATTCAAAACAAGATTTTAATGCTTTGAGGAGTTCAAATAATGTGTTTTTAGATCATTTGTATCGTATCTTTTATTATATAACTTTTCACCAAATTTCACAAACACCAAGAAAGTTTGTTTTTCGATTCAAAACAAGAGTTTAACGCTTTGAGGAGTTCAAATAACCTGTTTTTAGATCATTTGTATCGTATCTTTTACAATATAACTTTTCACCAAATTTCACAAACACTAAGAAAGTTTGTTTTTCGATTCAAAACAAGATTTTAACGTTTTGAGGAGTTCAAATAACACGTTTTTAGATCATTTGTATCCTATCTTTTACTATATACATTTTCACCAAATTTTGCAAACACTAAGTCAGTTTGTTTTTCGATTCAAAACAAGATTTTAACGCTTTGAGGAGTTCAAATAACGCGTTTTTAGATCATTTGTATCCTGTCTTTTACTACATACATTTTCACCAAATTTTACAAACACTAAGTCAGTTTGTTTTTCGATTCAAAACAAGATTTTAACGCTTTGAGGAGTTCAAATAACATGTTTTTAGATCATTTATATCGTATCTTTTACTACATAACTTTTCACCAAATTTCACTAACACTAAGAAAGTTTGTTTTTCGATTCAAAACAAGATTTTAACGCATTGAGGAGTTCAAATAATGTGTTTTTAGATCATTTGTATCGTATCTTTTACTACATAATTTTTCACCAAATTTCACAAACACCAAGAAAGCTTGTTTTTCGATTCAAAACAAGATTTTAACGCTTTGAAGAGTTCAAATAACCTGTTTTAGATCATTTGTATCTCATCTTTTAATACATAACTTTTCACCATATTTCACAAACACTAAGAAAATTTGTTTTTCGATGCAAAATGAGATTTTAACGCTTAGAGGAGTTCCAATAACCTGTTTTTAGATCATTTGTATCGTATCTTTTACTTCATAACTTTTCACCAAATTTCACGCACACTAAGAAAGTTTGTTTTTCGATTCAAAACAAGATTTTAACGTTTCGAGGAGTTCAAATAACATGTTTTTATATCATTTGTATCGTATATTTTACTACATAACTTTTCACCAAATTTCACATACACCAAGAAAGTTTGTTTTTCGATTCAAAACACACTTTTAATGCTTTGAGGAGTTCAAATAACGTGTTATTAGATCATTTGTATCGTATCTTTTACTACATAACTTTTCACCAAATTTCACACACACTAAGAAAGTTTGTTTTTCGATTCAAAACAAGATTTTAACGCTTTGAGGAGTTCAAATAACGTGTTTTTAGATCATTTGTATCGTATCTTTTACTTCATAACTTTTCACCAAATTTCACACACACTAACAAAGTTTGTTTTTCGATTCAAAACAAGATTTTAACGCTTTGAGGAGTTCAAATAACGTGTTTTTAGATCATTTGTATCGTATCTTTTACTACATAACTTTTCACCAAATTTCACAAACACCAAGAAAGTTTGTTTTTCGATTCGAAACAAGATTTTAACGCTTTGAGGAGTTCAAATAACGTGTTTTTAGATCATTTGTATCGTATCTTTTACTACATAACTTTTCACCAAATTTCACAAACACCAAGAAAGTTTGTTTTTCGATTCAAAACAAGATTTTGACGCTTTGAGGAGTTCAAATAACCTGTTTTTAGATCATTTGTATCGTATCTTTTACTATATAACTTTTCACCAAATTTCACAAACACTAAGAAATTTTGTTTTTCGATTCAAAACAAGATTTTAACGCTTTGAGGAGTTCAAATAACGTGTTTTTAGATCATTTGTATCGTATCTTTTACTACATAACTTTTCACCAAATTTCACAAACACTAAGAAAGTTTGTTTTTCGATTCAAAACAAGATTTTGACGCTTTGAGGAGTTCAAATAACCTGTTTTTAGATCATTTGTATCGTATCTTTTACTATATAACTTTTCACCAAATTTCACAAACACTAAGAAATTTTGTTTTTCGATTCAAAACAAGATTTTAATGCTTTGAGGAGTTCAAATAATGTGTTTTTAGATCATTTGTATCGTATCTTTTATTATATAACTTTTTACCAAATTTCACAAACACCAAGAAAGTTTGTTTTTCGATTCAAAACAAGATTTTAACGCTTTGAGGAGTTCAAATAACCTGTTTTTAGATCATTTGTATCGTATCTTTTACAATATAACTTTTCACCAAATTTCACAAACACTAAGAAAGTTTGTTTTTCGATTCAAAACAAGATTTTAACGTTTTGAGGAGTTCAAATAACACGTTTTTAGATCATTTGTGTCCTATCTTTTACTATATACATTTTCACCAAATTTTGCAAACACTAAGTCAGTTTGTTTTTCGATTCAAAACAAGATTTTAACGCTTTGAGGAGTTCAAATAACGCGTTTTTAGATCATTTGTATCCTGTCTTTTACTACATACATTTTCACCAAATTTTACAAACACTAAGTCAGTTTGTTTTTCGATTCAAAACAAGATTTTAACGCTTTGAGGAGTTCAAATAACATGTTTTTAGATCATTTATATCGTATCTTTTACTACATAACTTTTCACCAAATTTCACAAACACTAAGAAAGTTTGTTTTTCGATTCAAAACGAGATTTTAACGCTTTGAGGAGTTCCAATAACCTGTTTTTAGATCATTTGTATCGTATATTTTACTACATAACTTTCCACCAAATTTCACAAACACCAAGAAAGTTTGTTTTTCGATTCAAAACAAGATTTTAACGCTTTGAGGAGTTCAAATAACGCGTTTTTAGATCATTTGTATCCTGTCTTTTACTACATACATTTTCACCAAATTTTACAAACACTAAGTCAGTTTGTTTTTCGATTCAAAACAAGATTTTAACGCTTTGAGGAGTTCAAATAACATGTTTTTAGATCATTTATATCGTATCTTTTACTACATAACTTTTCACGAAATTTCACTAACACTAAGAAAGTTTGTTTTTCGATTCAAAACAAGATTTTAACGCATTGAGGAGTTCAAATAATGTGTTTTTAGATCATTTGTATCGTATCTTTTACTACATAATTTTTCACCAAATTTCACAAACACCAAGAAAGCTTGTTTTTCGATTCAAAACAAGATTTTAACGCTTTGAAGAGTTCAAATAACCTGTTTTAGATCATTTGTATCTCATCTTTTAATACATAACTTTTCACCAAATTTCACAAACACTAAGAAAATTTGTTTTTCGATGCAAAATGAGATTTTAACGCTTTGAGGAGTTCCAATAACCTGTTTTTAGATCATTTGTATCGTATCTTTTACTTCATAACTTTTCACCAAATTTCACGCACACTAAGAAAGTTTGTTTTTCGATTCAAAACAAGATTTTAACGTTTCGAGGAGTTCAAATAACATGTTTTTATATCATTTGTATCGTATATTTTACTACATAACTTTTCACCAAATTTCACAAACACCAAGAAAGTTTGTTTTTCGATTCAAAACACACTTTTAACGCTTTGAGGAGTTCAAATAACGTGTTATTAGATCATTTGTATCGTATCTTTTACTACATAACTTTTCACCAAATTTCACACACACTAAGAAAGTTTGTTTTTCGATTCAAAACAAGATTTTAACGCTTTGAGGAGTTCAAATAACGTGTTTTTAGATCATTTGTATCGTATCTTTTACTTCATAACTTTTCACCAAATTTCACACACACTAACAAAGTTTGTTTTTCGATTCAAAACAAGATTTTAACGCTTTGAGGAGTTCAAATAACGTGTTTTTAGATCATTTGTATCGTATCTTTTACTACATAACTTTTCACCAAATTTCACAAACACCAAGAAAGTTTGTTTTTCGATTCGAAACAAGATTTTAACGCTTTGAGGAGTTCAAATAACGTGTTTTTAGATCATTTGTATCGTATCTTTTACTACATAACTTTTCACCAAATTTCACAAACACCAAGAAAGTTTGTTTTTCGATTCAAAACAAGATTTTGACGCTTTGAGGAGTTCAAATAACCTGTTTTTAGATCATTTGTATCGTATCTTTTACTATATAACTTTTCACCAAATTTCACAAACACTAAGAAATTTTGTTTTTCGATTCAAAACAAGATTTTAACGCTTTGAGGAGTTCAAATAACGTGTTTTTAGATCATTTGTATCGTATCTTTTACTACATAACTTTTCACCAAATTGCACAAACACTAAGAAAGTTTGTTTTTCGATTCAAAACAAGATTTTGACGCTTTGAGGAGTTCAAATAACCTGTTTTTAGATCATTTGTATCGTATCTTTTACTATATAACTTTTCACCAAATTTCACAAACAGTAAGAAATTTTGTTTTTCGATTCAAAACAAGATTTTAATGCTTTGAGGAGTTCAAATAATGTGTTTTTAGATCATTTGTATCGTATCTTTTATTATATAACTTTTCACCAAATTTCACAAACACCAAGAAAGTTTGTTTTTCGATTCAAAACAAGAGTTTAACGCTTTGAGGAGTTCAAATAACCTGTTTTTAGATCATTTGTATCGTATCTTTTACAATATAACTTTTCACCAAATTTCACAAACACTAAGAAAGTTTGTTTTTCGATTCAAAACAAGATTTTAACGTTTTGAGGAGTTCAAATAACACGTTTTTAGATCATTTGTGTCCTATCTTTTACTATATACATTTTCACCAAATTTTGCAAACACTAAGTCAGTTTGTTTTTCGATTCAAAACAAGATTTTAACGCTTTGAGGAGTTCAAATAACGCGTTTTTAGATCATTTGTATCCTGTCTTTTACTACATACATTTTCACCAAATTTTACAAACACTAAGTCAGTTTGTTTTTCGATTCAAAACAAGATTTTAACGCTTTGAGGAGTTCAAATAACATGTTTTTAGATCATTTATATCGTATCTTTTACTACATAACTTTTCACCAAATTTCACAAACACTAAGAAAGTTTGTTTTTCGATTCAAAACGAGATTTTAACGCTTTGAGGAGTTCCAATAACCTGTTTTTAGATCATTTGTATCGTATATTTTACTACATAACTTTCCACCAAATTTCACAAACACCAAGAAAGTTTGTTTTTCGATTCAAAACAAGATTTTAACGCTTTGAGGAGTTCAAATAACGCGTTTTTAGATCATTTGTATCCTGTCTTTTACTACATACATTTTCACCAAATTTTACAAACACTAAGTCAGTTTGTTTTTCGATTCAAAACAAGATTTTAACGCTTTGAGGAGTTCAAATAACATGTTTTTAGATCATTTATATCGTATCTTTTACTACATAACTTTTCACGAAATTTCACTAACACTAAGAAAGTTTGTTTTTCGATTCAAAACAAGATTTTAACGCATTGAGGAGTTCAAATAATGTGTTTTTAGATCATTTGTATCGTATCTTTTACTACATAATTTTTCACCAAATTTCACAAACACCAAGAAAGCTTGTTTTTCGATTCAAAACAAGATTTTAACGCTTTGAAGAGTTCAAATAACCTGTTTTAGATCATTTGTATCTCATCTTTTAATACATAACTTTTCACCATATTTCACAAACACTAAGAAAATTTGTTTTTCGATGCAAAATGAGATTTTAACGCTTTGAGGAGTTCCAATAACCTGTTTTTAGATCATTTGTATCGTATCTTTTACTTCATAACTTTTCACCAAATTTCACGCACACTAAGAAAGTTTGTTTTTCGATTCAAAACAAGATTTTAACGTTTCGAGGAGTTCAAATAACATGTTTTTATATCATTTGTATCGTATATTTTACTACATAACTTTTCACCAAATTTCACATACACCAAGAAAGTTTGTTTTTCGATTCAAAACACACTTTTAACGCTTTGAGGAGTTCAAATAACGTGTTATTAGATCATTTGTATCGTATCTTTTACTACATAACTTTTCACCAAATTTCACACACACTAAGAAAGTTTGTTTTTCGATTCAAAACAAGATTTTAACGCTTTGAGGAGTTCAAATAACGTGTTTTTAGATCATTTGTATCGTATCTTTTACTTCATAACTTTTCACCAAATTTCACACACACTAACAAAGTTTGTTTTTCGATTCAAAACAAGATTTTAACGCTTTGAGGAGTTCAAATAACGTGTTTTTAGATCATTTGTATCGTATCTTTTACTACATAACTTTTCACCAAATTTCACAAACACCAAGAAAGTTTGTTTTTCGATTCGAAACAAGATTTTAACGCTTTGAGGAGTTCAAATAACGTGTTTTTAGATCATTTGTATCGTATCTTTTACTACATAACTTTTCACCAAATTTCACAAACACCAAGAAAGTTTGTTTTTCGATTCAAAACAAGATTTTGACGCTTTGAGGAGTTCAAATAACCTGTTTTTAGATCATTTGTATCGTATCTTTTACTATATAACTTTTCACCAAATTTCACAAACACTAAGAAATTTTGTTTTTCGATTCAAAACAAGATTTTAACGCTTTGAGGAGTTCAAATAACGTGTTTTTAGATCATTTGTATCGTATCTTTTACTACATAACTTTTCACCAAATTTCACAAACACTAAGAAAGTTTGTTTTTCGATTCAAAATAAGATTTTGACGCTTTGAGGAGTTCAAATAACCTGTTTTTAGATCATTTGTATCGTATCTTTTACTATATAACTTTTCACCAAATTTCACAAACACTAAGAAATTTTGTTTTTCGATTCAAAACAAGATTTTAATGCTTTGAGGAGTTCAAATAATGTGTTTTTAGATCATTTGTATCGTATCTTTTATTATATAACTTTTCACCAAATTTCACAAACACCAAGAAAGTTTGTTTTTCGATTCAAAACAAGATTTTAACGCTTTGAGGAGTTCAAATAACCTGTTTTTAGATCATTTGTATCGTATCTTTTACAATATAACTTTTCACCAAATTTCACAAACACTAAGAAAGTTTGTTTTTCGATTCAAAACAAGATTTTAACGTTTTGAGGAGTTCAAATAACACGTTTTTAGATCATTTGTGTCCTATCTTTTACTATATACATTTTCACCAAATTTTGCAAACACTAAGTCAGTTTGTTTTTCGATTCAAAACAAGATTTTAACGCTTTGAGGAGTTCAAATAACGCGTTTTTAGATCATTTGTATCCTGTCTTTTACTACATACATTTTCACCAAATTTTACAAACACTAAGTCAGTTTGTTTTTCGATTCAAAACAAGATTTTAACGCTTTGAGGAGTTCAAATAACATGTTTTTAGATCATTTATATCGTATCTTTTACTACATAACTTTTCACCAAATTTCACTAACACTAAGAAAGTTTGTTTTTCGATTCAAAACAAGATTTTAACGCATTGAGGAGTTCAAATAATGAGTTTTTAGATCATTTGTATCGTATCTTTTACTACATAATTTTTCACCAAATTTCACAAACACCAAGAAAGCTTGTTTTTCGATTCAAAACAAGATTTTAACGCTTTGAAGAGTTCAAATAACCTGTTTTAGATCATTTGTATCTCATCTTTTAATACATAACTTTTCACCATATTTCACAAACACTAAGAAAATTTGTTTTTCGATGCAAAATGAGATTTTAACGCTTTGAGGAGTTCCAATAACCTGTTTTTAGATCATTTGTATCGTATCTTTTACTTCATAACTTTTCACCAAATTTCACGCACACTAAGAAAGTTTGTTTTTCGATTCAAAACAAGATTTTAACGTTTCGAGGAGTTCAAATAACATGTTTTTATATCATTTGTATCGTATATTTTACTACATAACTTTTCACCAAATTTCACATACACCAAGAAAGTTTGTTTTTCGATTCAAAACACACTTTTAACGCTTTGAGGAGTTCAAATAACGTGTTATTAGATCATTTGTATCGTATCTTTTACTACATAACTTTTCACCAAATTTCACACACACTAAGAAAGTTTGTTTTTCGATTCAAAACAAGATTTTAACGCTTTGAGGAGTTCAAATAACGTGTTTTTAGATCATTTGTATCGTATCTTTTACTTCATAACTTTTCACCAAATTTCACACACACTAACAAAGTTTGTTTTTCGATTCAAAACAAGATTTTAACGCTTTGAGGAGTTCAAATAACGTGTTTTTAGATCATTTGTATCGTATCTTTTACTACATAACTTTTCACCAAATTTCACAAACACCAAGAAAGTTTGTTTTTCGATTCGAAACAAGATTTTAACGCTTTGAGGAGTTCAAATAACGTGTTTTTAGATCATTTGTATCGTATCTTTTACTACATAACTTTTCACCAAATTTCACAAACACCAAGAAAGTTTGTTTTTCGATTCAAAACAAGATTTTGACGCTTTGAGGAGTTCAAATAACCTGTTTTTAGATCATTTGTATCGTATCTTTTACTATATAACTTTTCACCAAATTTCACAAACACTAAGAAATTTTGTTTTTCGATTCAAAACAAGATTTTAACGCTTTGAGGAGTTCAAATAACGTGTTTTTAGATCATTTGTATCGTATCTTTTACTACATAACTTTTCACCAAATTTCACAAACACTAAGAAAGTTTGTTTTTCGATTCAAAACAAGATTTTGACGCTTTGAGGAGTTCAAATAACCTGTTTTTAGATCATTTGTATCGTATCTTTTACTATATAACTTTTCACCAAATTTCACAAACACTAAGAAATTTTGTTTTTCGATTCAAAACAAGATTTTAATGCTTTGAGGAGTTCAAATAATGTGTTTTTAGATCATTTGTATCGTATCTTTTATTATATAACTTTTCACCAAATTTCACAAACACCAAGAAAGTTTGTTTTTCGATTCAAAACAAGATTTTAACGCTTTGAGGAGTTCAAATAACCTGTTTTTATATCATTTGTATCGTATCTTTTACAATATAACTTTTCACCAAATTTCACAAACACTAAGAAAGTTTGTTTTTCGATTCAAAACAAGATTTTAACGTTTTGAGGAGTTCAAATAACACGTTTTTAGATCATTTGTGTCCTATCTTTTACTATATACATTTTCACCAAATTTTGCAAACACTAAGTCAGTTTGTTTTTCGATTCAAAACAAGATTTTAACGCTTTGAGGAGTTCAAATAACGCGTTTTTAGATCATTTGTATCCTGTCTTTTACTACATACATTTTCACCAAATTTTACAAACACTAAGTCAGTTTGTTTTTCGATTCAAAACAAGATTTTAACGCTTTGAGGAGTTCAAATAACATGTTTTTAGATCATTTATATCGTATCTTTTACTACATAACTTTTCACCAAATTTCACAAACACTAAGAAAGTTTGTTTTTCGATTCAAAACGAGATTTTAACGCTTTGAGGAGTTCCAATAACCTGTTTTTAGATCATTTGTATCGTATATTTTACTACATAACTTTCCACCAAATTTCACAAACACCAAGAAAGTTTGTTTTTCGATTCAAAACAAGATTTTAACGCTTTGAGGAGTTCAAATAACGCGTTTTTAGATCATTTGTATCCTGTCTTTTACTACATACATTTTCACCAAATTTTACAAACACTAAGTCAGTTTGTTTTTCGATTCAAAACAAGATTTTAACGCTTTGAGGAGTTCAAATAACATGTTTTTAGATCATTTATATCGTATCTTTTACTACATAACTTTTCACGAAATTTCACTAACACTAAGAAAGTTTGTTTTTCGATTCAAAACAAGATTTTAACGCATTGAGGAGTTCAAATAATGTGTTTTTAGATCATTTGTATCGTATCTTTTACTACATAATTTTTCACCAAATTTCACAAACACCAAGAAAGCTTGTTTTTCGATTCAAAACAAGATTTTAACGCTTTGAAGAGTTCAAATAACCTGTTTTAGATCATTTGTATCTCATCTTTTAATACATAACTTTTCACCAAATTTCACAAACACTAAGAAAATTTGTTTTTCGATGCAAAATGAGATTTTAACGCTTTGAGGAGTTCCAATAACCTGTTTTTAGATCATTTGTATCGTATCTTTTACTTCATAACTTTTCACCAAATTTCACGCACACTAAGAAAGTTTGTTTTTCGATTCAAAACAAGATTTTAACGTTTCGAGGAGTTCAAATAACATGTTTTTATATCATTTGTATCGTATATTTTACTACATAACTTTTCACCAAATTTCACAAACACCAAGAAAGTTTGTTTTTCGATTCAAAACACACTTTTAACGCTTTGAGGAGTTCAAATAACGTGTTATTAGATCATTTGTATCGTATCTTTTACTACATAACTTTTCACCAAATTTCACACACACTAAGAAAGTTTGTTTTTCGATTCAAAACAAGATTTTAACGCTTTGAGGAGTTCAAATAACGTGTTTTTAGATCATTTGTATGGTATCTTTTACTACATAACTTTTCACCAAATTTCACACACACTAACAAAGTTTGTTTTTCGATTCAAAACAAGATTTTAACGCTTTGAGGAGTTCAAATAACGTGTTTTTAGATCATTTGTATCGTATCTTTTACTACATAACTTTTCACCAAATTTCACAAACACCAAGAAAGTTTGTTTTTCGATTCGAAACAAGATTTTAACGCTTTGAGGAGTTCAAATAACGTGTTTTTAGATCATTTGTATCGTATCTTTTACTACATAACTTTTCACCAAATTTCACAAACACCAAGAAAGTTTGTTTTTCGATTCAAAACAAGATTTTGACGCTTTGAGGAGTTCAAATAACCTGTTTTTAGATCATTTGTATCGTATCTTTTACTATATAACTTTTCACCAAATTTCACAAACACTAAGAAATTTTGTTTTTCGATTCAAAACAAGATTTTAACGCTTTGAGGAGTTCAAATAACGTGTTTTTAGATCATTTGTATCGTATCTTTTACTACATAACTTTTCACCAAATTTCACAAACACTAAGAAAGTTTGTTTTTCGATTCAAAACAAGATTTTGACGCTTTGAGGAGTTCAAATAACCTGTTTTTAGATCATTTGTATCGTATCTTTTACTATATAACTTTTCACCAAATTTCACAAACACTAAGAAATTTTGTTTTTCGATTCAAAACAAGATTTTAATGCTTTGAGGAGTTCAAATAATGTGTTTTTAGATCATTTGTATCGTATCTTTTATTATATAACTTTTCACCAAATTTCACAAACACCAAGAAAGTTTGTTTTTCGATTCAAAACAAGATTTTAACGCTTTGAGGAGTTCAAATAACCTGTTTTTATATCATTTGTATCGTATCTTTTACAATATAACTTTTCACCAAATTTCACAAACACTAAGAAAGTTTGTTTTTCGATTCAAAACAAGATTTTAACGTTTTGAGGAGTTCAAATAACACGTTTTTAGATCATTTGTGTCCTATCTTTTACTATATACATTTTCACCAAATTTTGCAAACACTAAGTCAGTTTGTTTTTCGATTCAAAACAAGATTTTAACGCTTTGAGGAGTTCAAATAACGCGTTTTTAGATCATTTGTATCCTGTCTTTTACTACATACATTTTCACCAAATTTTACAAACACTAAGTCAGTTTGTTTTTCGATTCAAAACAAGATTTTAACGCTTTGAGGAGTTCAAATAACATGATTTTAGATCATTTATATCGTATCTTTTACTACATAACTTTTCACCAAATTTCACAAACACTAAGAAAGTTTGTTTTTCGATTCAAAACGAGATTTTAACGCTTTGAGGAGTTCCAATAACCTGTTTTTAGATCATTTGTATCGTATATTTTACTACATAACTTTCCACCAAATTTCACAAACACCAAGAAAGTTTGTTTTTCGATTCAAAACAAGATTTTAACGCTTTGAGGAGTTCAAATAACGCGTTTTTAGATCATTTGTATCCTGTCTTTTACTACATACATTTTCACCAAATTTTACAAACACTAAGTCAGTTTGTTTTTCGAGTCAAAACAAGATTTTAACGCTTTGAGGAGTTCAAATAACATGTTTTTAGATCATTTATATCGTATCTTTTACTACATAACTTTTCACGAAATTTCACTAACACTAAGAAAGTTTGTTTTTCGATTCAAAACAAGATTTTAACGCATTGAGGAGTTCAAATAATGTGTTTTTAGATCATTTGTATCGTATCTACTACATAATTTTTCACCAAATTTCACAAACACCAAGAAAGCTTGTTTTTCGATTCAAAACAAGATTTTAACGCTTTGAAGAGTTCAAATAACCTGTTTTAGATCATTTGTATCTCATCTTTTAATACATAACTTTTCACCAAATTTCACAAACACTAAGAAAATTTGTTTTTCGATGCAAAATGAGATTTTAACGCTTTGAGGAGTTCCAATAACCTGTTTTTAGATCATTTGTATCGTATCTTTTACTTCATAACTTTTCACCAAATTTCACGCACACTAAGAAAGTTTGTTTTTCGATTCAAAACAAGATTTTAATGTTTCGAGGAGTTCAAATAACATGTTTTTATATCATTTGTATCGTATATTTTACTACATAACTTTTCACCAAATTTCACAAACACCAAGAAAGTTTGTTTTTCGATTCAAAACACACTTTTAACGCTTTGAGGAGTTCAAATAACGTGTTATTAGATCATTTGTATCGTATCTTTTACTACATAACTTTTCACCAAATTTCACACACACTAAGAAAGTTTGTTTTTCGATTCAAAACAAGATTTTAACGCTTTGAGGAGTTCAAATAACGTGTTTTTAGATCATTTGTATGGTATCTTTTACTACATAACTTTTCACCAAATTTCACACACACTAACAAAGTTTGTTTTTCGATTCAAAACAAGATTTTAACGCTTTGAGGAGTTCAAATAACGTGTTTTTAGATCATTTGTATCGTATCTTTTACTACATAACTTTTCACCAAATTTCACAAACACCAAGAAAGTTTGTTTTTCGATTCGAAACAAGATTTTAACGCTTTGAGGAGTTCAAATAACGTGTTTTTAGATCATTTGTATCGTATCTTTTACTACATAACTTTTCACCAAATTTCACAAACACCAAGAAAGTTTGTTTTTCGATTCAAAACAAGATTTTGACGCTTTGAGGAGTTCAAATAACCTGTTTTTAGATCATTTGTATCGTATCTTTTACTATATAACTTTTCACCAAATTTCACAAACACTAAGAAATTTTGTTTTTCGATTCAAAACAAGATTTTAACGCTTTGAGGAGTTCAAATAACGTGTTTTTAGATCATTTGTATCGTATCTTTTACTACATAACTTTTCACCAAATTTCACAAACACTAAGAAAGTTTGTTTTTCGATTCAAAACAAGATTTTGACGCTTTGAGGAGTTCAAATAACCTGTTTTTAGATCATTTGTATCGTATCTTTTACTATATAACTTTTCACCAAATTTCACAAACACTAAGAAATTTTGTTTTTCGATTCAAAACAAGATTTTAATGCTTTGAGGAGTTCAAATAATGTGTTTTTAGATCATTTGTATCGTATCTTTTATTATATAACTTTTCACCAAATTTCACAAACACCAAGAAAGTTTGTTTTTCGATTCAAAACAAGAGTTTAACGCTTTGAGGAGTTCAAATAACCTGTTTTTAGATCATTTGTATCGTATCTTTTACAATATAACTTTTCACCAAATTTCACAAACACTAAGAAAGTTTGTTTTTCGATTCAAAACAAGATTTTAACGTTTTGAGGAGTTCAAATAACACGTTTTTAGATCATTTGTATCCTATCTTTTACTATATACATTTTCACCAAATTTTGCAAACACTAAGTCAGTTTGTTTTTCGATTCAAAACAAGATTTTAACGCTTTGAGGAGTTCAAATAACGCGTTTTTAGATCATTTGTATCCTGTCTTTTACTACATACATTTTCACCAAATTTTACAAACACTAAGTCAGTTTGTTTTTCGATTCAAAACAAGATTTTAACGCTTTGAGGAGTTCAAATAACATGTTTTTAGATCATTTATATCGTATCTTTTACTACATAACTTTTCACCAAATTTCACTAACACTAAGAAAGTTTGTTTTTCGATTCAAAACAAGATTTTAACGCATTGAGGAGTTCAAATAATGTGTTTTTAGATCATTTGTATCGTATCTTTTACTACATAATTTTTCACCAAATTTCACAAACACCAAGAAAGCTTGTTTTTCGATTCAAAACAAGATTTTAACGCTTTGAAGAGTTCAAATAACCTGTTTTAGATCATTTGTATCTCATCTTTTAATACATAACTTTTCACCAAATTTCACAAACACTAAGAAAATTTGTTTTTCGATGCAAAATGAGATTTTAACGCTTTGAGGAGTTCCAATAACCTGTTTTTAGATCATTTGTATCGTATCTTTTACTTCATAACTTTTCACCAAATTTCACGCACACTAAGAAAGTTTGTTTTTCGATTCAAAACAAGATTTTAACGTTTCGAGGAGTTCAAATAACATGTTTTTATATCATTTGTATCGTATATTTTACTACATAACTTTTCACCAAATTTCACAAACACCAAGAAAGTTTGTTTTTCGATTCAAAACACACTTTTAACGCTTTGAGGAGTTCAAATAACGTGTTATTAGATCATTTGTATCGTATCTTTTACTACATAACTTTTCACCAAATTTCACACACACTAAGAAAGTTTGTTTTTCGATTCAAAACAAGATTTTAACGCTTTGAGGAGTTCAAATAACGTGTTTTTAGATCATTTGTATCGTATCTTTCACTTCATAACTTTTCACCAAATTTCACACACACTAACAAAGTTTGTTTTTCGATTCAAAACAAGATTTTAACGCTTTGAGGAGTTCAAATAACGTGTTTTTAGATCATTTGTATCGTATCTTTTACTACATAACTTTTCACCAAATTTCACAAACACCAAGAAAGTTTGTTTTTCGATTCGAAACAAGATTTTAACGCTTTGAGGAGTTCAAATAACGTTTTTTTAGATCATTTGTATCGTATCTTTTACTACATAACTTTTCACCAAATTTCACAAACACTAAGAAAGTTTGTTTTTCGATTCAAAACAAGATTTTGACGCTTTGAGGAGTTCAAATAACCTGTTTTTAGATCATTTGTATCGTATCTTTTACTATATAACTTTTCACCAAATTTCACAAACACTAAGAAATTTTGTTTTTCGATTCAAAACAAGATTTTAATGCTTTGAGGAGTTCAAATAATGTGTTTTTAGATCATTTGTATCGTATCTTTTATTATATAACTTTTCACCAAATTTCACAAACACCAAGAAAGTTTGTTTTTCGATTCAAAACAAGATTTTAACGCTTTGAGGAGTTCAAATAACCTGTTTTTAGATCATTTGTATCGTATCTTTTACAATATAACTTTTCACCAAATTTCACAAACACTAAGAAAGTTTGTTTTTCGATTCAAAACAAGATTTTAACGTTTTGAGGAGTTCAAATAACACGTTTTTAGATCATTTGTATCCTATCTTTTACTATATACATTTTCACCAAATTTTGCAAACACTAAGTCAGTTTGTTTTTCGATTCAAAACAAGATTTTAACGCTTTGAGGAGTTCAAATAACGCGTTTTTAGATCATTTGTATCCTGTCTTTTACTACATACATTTTCACCAAATTTTACAAACACTAAGTCAGTTTGTTTTTCGATTCAAAACAAGATTTTAACGCTTTGAGGAGTTCAAATAACATGTTTTTAGATCATTTATATCGTATCTTTTACTACATAACTTTTCACCAAATTTCACAAACACTAAGAAAGTTTGTTTTTCGATTCAAAACGAGATTTTAACGCTTTGAGGAGTTCCAATAACCTGTTTTTAGATCATTTGTATCGTATATTTTACTACATAACTTTCCACCAAATTTCACAAACACCAAGAAAGTTTGTTTTTCGATTCAAAACACACTTTTAACGCTTTGACGAGTTTAAATAACGTGTTTTTAGATCATTTGTATCGTATCTTTTACTACATAACTTTTCACCAAATTTCACTAACACTAAGAAAGTTTGTTTTTCGATTCAAAACAAGATTTTAACGCATTGAGGAGTTCAAATAATGTGTTTTTAGATCATTTGTATCGTATCTTTTACTACATAATTTTTCACCAAATTTCACAAACACCAAGAAAGCTTGTTTTTCGATTCAAAACAAGATTTTAACGCTTTGAAGAGTTCAAATAACCTGTTTTAGATCATTTGTATCTCTTCTTTTAATACATAACTTTTCACCAAATTTCACAAACACTAAGAAAATTTGTTTTTCGATGCAAAATGAGATTTTAACGCTTTGAGGAGTTCCAATAACCTGTTTTTAGATCATTTGTATCGTATCTTTTACTTCATAACTTTTCACCAAATTTCACGCACACTAAGAAAGTTTGTTTTTCGATTCAAAACAAGATTTTAACGTTTCGAGGAGTTCAAATAACATGTTTTTATATCATTTGTATCGTATATTTTACTACATAACTTTTCACCAAATTTCACAAACACCAAGAAAGTTTGTTTTTCGATTCAAAACACACTTTTAACGCTTTGAGGAGTTCAAATAACGTGTTATTAGATCATTTGTATCGTATCTTTTACTACATAACTTTTCACCAAATTTCACACACACTAAGAAAGTTTGTTTTTCGATTCAAAACAAGATTTTAACGCTTTGAGGAGTTCAAATAACGTGTTTTTAGATCATTTGTATGGTATCTTTTACTACATAACTTTTCACCAAATTTCACACACACTAACAAAGTTTGTTTTTCGATTCAAAACAAGATTTTAACGCTTTGAGGAGTTCAAATAACGTGTTTTTAGATCATTTGTATCGTATCTTTTACTACATAACTTTTCACCAAATTTCACAAACACCAAGAAAGTTTGTTTTTCGATTCGAAACAAGATTTTAACGCTTTGAGGAGTTCAAATAACGTGTTTTTAGATCATTTGTATCGTATCTTTTACTACATAACTTTTCACCAAATTTCACAAACACCAAGAAAGTTTGTTTTTCGATTCAAAACAAGATTTTGACGCTTTGAGGAGTTCAAATAACCTGTTTTTAGATCATTTGTATCGTATCTTTTACTATATAACTTTTCACCAAATTTCACAAACACTAAGAAATTTTGTTTTTCGATTCAAAACAAGATTTTAACGCTTTGAGGAGTTCAAATAACGTGTTTTTAGATCATTTGTATCGTATCTTTTACTACATAACTTTTCACCAAATTTCACAAACACTAAGAAAGTTTGTTTTTCGATTCAAAACAAGATTTTGACGCTTTGAGGAGTTCAAATAACCTGTTTTTAGATCATTTGTATCGTATCTTTTACTATATAACATTTCACCAAATTTCACAAACACTAAGAAATTTTGTTTTTCGATTCAAAACAAGATTTTAATGCTTTGAGGAGTTCAAATAATGTGTTTTTAGATCATTTGTATCGTATCTTTTATTATATAACTTTTCACCAAATTTCACAAACACCAAGAAAGTTTGTTTTTCGATTCAAAACAAGATTTTAACGCTTTGAGGAATTCAAATAACCTGTTTTTAGATCATTTGTATCGTATCTTTTACAATATAACTTTTCACCAAATTTCACAAACACTAAGAAAGTTTGTTTTTCGATTCAAAACAAGATTTTAACGTTTTGAGGAGTTCAAATAACACGTTTTTAGATCATTTGTATCCTATCTTTTACTATATACATTTTCACCAAATTTTGCAAACACTAAGTCAGTTTGTTTTTCGATTCAAAACAAGATTTTAACGCTTTGAGGAGTTCAAATAACGCGTTTTTAGATCATTTGTATCCTGTCTTTTACTACATACATTTTCACCAAATTTTACAAACACTAAGTCAGTTTGTTTTTCGATTCAAAACAAGATTTTAACGCTTTGAGGAGTTCAAATAACATGTTTTTAGATCATTTATATCGTATCTTTTACTACATAACTTTTCACCAAATTTCACAAACACTAAGAAAGTTTGTTTTTCGATTCAAAACGAGATTTTAACGCTTTGAGGAGTTCCAATAACCTGTTTTTAGATCATTTGTATCGTATATTTTACTACATAACTTTCCACCAAATTTCACAAACACCAAGAAAGTTTGTTTTTCGATTCAAAACAAACTTTTAACGCTCCGACGAGTTCAAATAACGTGTTTTTTGATCATTTGTATCGTATCTTTTACTACATAACTTTTCACCAAATTTCACAAACACTAAGAAAGTTTGTTTTTCGATTCAAAACACACTTTTAACGCTTTGACGAGTTGAAATAACGTGTTTTTAGATCATTTGTATCGTATCTTTTACTACATAACTTTTCACCAAATTTCACTAACACTAAGAAAATTTGTTTTTCGATTCAAAACAAGATTTTAACGCATTGAGGAGTTCAAATAATGTGTTTTTAGATCATTTGTATCGTATCTTTTACTACATAATTTTTCACCAAATTTCACAAACACCAAGAAAGTTTGTTTTTCGATTCAAAACAAGATTTTAACGCTTTGAAGAGTTCAAATAACCTGTTTTAGATCATTTGTATCTCATCTTTTAATACATAACTTTTCACCAAATTTCACAAACACTAAGAAAATTTGTTTTTCGATGCAAAATGAGATTTTAACGCTTTGAGGAGTTCCAATAACCTGTTTTTAGATCATTTGTATCGTATCTTTTACTTCATAACTTTTCACCAAATTTCACGCACACTAAGAAAGTTTGTTTTTCGATTCAAAACAAGATTTTAACGTTTCGAGGAGTTCAAATAACATGTTTTTATATCATTTGTATCGTATATTTTACTACATAACTTTTCACCAAATTTCACAAACACCAAGAAAGTTTGTTTTCGATTCAAAACACACTTTTAACGCTTTGAGGAGTTCAAATAACGTGTTATTAGATCATTTGTATCGTATCTTTTACTACATAACTTTTCACCAAATTTCACACACACTAAGAAAGTTTATTTTTCGATTCAAAACAAGATTTTAACGCTTTGAGGAGTTCAAATAACGTGTTTTTAGATCATTTGTATCGTATCTTTTACTACATAACTTTTCACCAAATTTCACACACACTAACAAAGTTTGTTTTTCGATTCAAAACAAGATTTTAACGCTTTCAGGAGTTCAAATAACGTGTTTTTAGATCATTTGTATCGTATCTTTTACTACATAACTTTTCACCAAATTTCACAAACACCAAGAAAGTTTGTTTTTCGATTCGAAACAAGATTTTGACGCTTTGAGGAGTTCAAATAACCTGTTTTTAGATCATTTGTATCGTATCTTTTACTATATAACTTTTCACCAAATTTCACAAACACTAAGAAAGTTTGTTTTTCGATTCAAAACAAGATTTTAACGCTTTGAGGAGTTCAAATAACGTGTTTTTAGATCATTTGTATCTATCTTTTACAACATAACTTTTCACCAAATTTCACAAACACTAAGAAAGTTTGTTTTTCGATTCAAAACAAGATTTTGACGCTTTGACGAGTTCAAATAACCTGTTTTTAGATCATTTGTATCGTATCTTTTACTATATAACTTTTCACCAAATTTCACAAACACTAAGAAATTTTGTTTTTCGATTCAAAACAAGATTTTAATGCTTTGAGGAGTTCAAATAATGTGTTTTTAGATCATTTGTATCGTATCTTTTATTATATAACTTTTCACCAAACTTCACAAACACCAAGAAAGTTTGTTTTTCGATTCAAAACAAGATTTTAACGCTTTGAGGAGTTCAAATAACCTGTTTTTAGATCATTTGTATCGTATCTTTTACAATATAACTTTTCACCAAATTTCACAAACACTAAGAAAGTTTGTTTTTCGATTCAAAACAAGATTTTAACGCTTTGAGGAGTTCAAATAACGCGTTTTTAGATCATTTGTATCCTATCTTTTACTATATACATTTTCACCAAATTTTGCAAACACTAAGTCAGTTTGTTTTTCGATTCAAAACAAGATTTTAACGCTTTGAGGAGTTCAAATAACGCGTTTTAGATCATTTGTATCCTGTCTTTTACTACATACATTTTCACCAAATTTTACAAATGCTAAGTCAGTTTGTTTTTCGATTCAAAACAAGATTTTAACGCTTTGAGGAGTTCAAATAACATGTTTTTAGATCATTTATATCGTATCTTTTACTACATAACTTTTCACCAAATTTCACAAACACTAAGAAAGTTTGTTTTTCGATTCAAAACGAGATTTTAACGCTTTGAGGAGTTCCAATAACCTGTTTTTAGATCATTTGTATCGTATATTTTACTACATAACTTTCCACCAAATTTCACAAACACCAAGAAAGTTTGTTTTTCGATTCAAAACAAACTTTTAACGCTCCGAGGAGTTCAAATAACGTGTTTTTTGTTCATTTGTATCGTATCTTTTACTACATAACTTTTCACCAAATTTCACAAACACCAAGAAAGTTTGTTTTTCGATTCAAAACAAGATTTTGACGCTTTGAGGAGTTCAAATAACCTGTTTTTAGATCATTTGTATCGTATCTTTTACTATATAACTTTTCACCAAATTTCACAAACACTAAGAAATTTTGTTTTTCGATTCAAAACAAGATTTTAACGCTTTGAGGAGTTCAAATAACGTGTTTTTAGATCATTTGTATCGTATCTTTTACTACATAACTTTTCACCAAATTTCACAAACACTAAGAAAGTTTGTTTTTCGATTCAAAACAAGATTTTGACGCTTTGAGGAGTTCAAATAACCTGTTTTTAGATCATTTGTATCGTATCTTTTACTATATAACTTTTCACCAAATTTCACAAACACTAAGAAATTTTGTTTTTCGATTCAAAACAAGATTTTAATGCTTTGAGGAGTTCAAATAATGTGTTTTTAGATCATTTGTATCGTATCTTTTATTATATAACTTTTCACCAAACTTCACAAACACCAAGAAAGTTTGTTTTTCGATTCAAAACAAGATTTTAACGCTTTGAGGAGTTCAAATAACCTGTTTTTAGATCATTTGTATCGTATCTTTTACAATATAACTTTTCACCAAATTTCACAAACACTAAGAAAGTTTGTTTTTCGATTCAAAACAAGATTTTAACGCTTTGAGGAGTTCAAATAACGCGTTTTTAGATCATTTGTATCCTATCTTTTACTATATACATTTTCACCAAATTTTGCAAACACTAAGTCAGTTTGTTTTTCGATTCAAAACAAGATTTTAACGCTTTGAGGAGTTCAAATAACGCGTTTTTAGATCATTTGTATCCTGTCTTTTACTACATACATTTTCACCAAATTTTACAAATGCTAAGTCAGTTTGTTTTTCGATTCAAAACAAGATTTTAACGCTTTGAGGAGTTCAAATAACATGTTTTTAGATCATTTATATCGTATCTTTTACTACATAACTTTTCACCAAATTTCACAAACACTAAGAAAGTTTGTTTTTCGATTCAAAACGAGATTTTAACGCTTTGAGGAGTTCCAATAACCTGTTTTTAGATCATTTGTATCGTATATTTTACTACATAACTTTCCACCAAATTTCACAAACACCAAGAAAGTTTGTTTTTCGATTCAAAACAAACTTTTAACGCTCCGAGGAGTTCAAATAACGTGTTTTTTGATCATTTGTATCGTATCTTTTACTACATAACTTTTCACCAAATTTCACAAACACTAAGAAAGTTTGTTTTTCGATTCAAAACACACTTTTAACGTTTTGACGAGTTGAAATAACGTGTTTTTAGATCATTTGTATCGTATCTTTTACTACATAACTTTTCACCAAATTTCACTAACACTAAGAAAGTTTGTTTTTCGATTCAAAACAAGATTTTAACGCATTGAGGAGTTCAAATAATGTGTTTTTAGATCATTTGTATCGTATCTTTTACTACATAATTTTTCACCAAATTTCACAAACACCAAGAAAGTTTGTTTTTCGATTCAAAACAAGATTTTAACGCTTTGAAGAGTTCAGATAACCTGTTTTAGATCATTTGTATCTCATCTTTTAATACATAACTTTTCACCAAATTTCACAAACACTAAGAAAATTTGTTTTTCGATGCAAAATGAGATTTTAACGCTTTGAGGAGTTCCAATAACCTGTTTTTAGATCATTTGTATCGTATCTTTTACTTCATAACTTTTCACCAAATTTCACGCACACTAAGAAAGTTTGTTTTTCGATTCAAAACAAGATTTTAACGTTTCGAGGAGTTCAAATAACATGTTTTTATATCATTTGTATCGTATATTTTACTACATAACTTTTCACCAAATTTCACAAACACCAAGAAAGTTTGTTTTTCGATTCAAAACACACTTTTAACGCTTTGAGGAGTTCAAATAACGTGTTATTAGATCATTTGTATCGTATCTTTTACTACATAACTTTTCACCAAATTTCACACACACTAAGAAAGTTTGTTTTTCGATTCAAAACAAGATTTTAACGCTTTGAGGAGTTCAAATAACGTGTTTTTAGATCATTTGTATCGTATCTTTTACTACATAACTTTTCACCAAATTTCACACACACTAACAAAGTTTGTTTTTCGATTCAAAACAAGATTTTAACGCTTTGAGGAGTTCAAATAACGTGTTTTTAGATCATTTGTATCGTATCTTTTACTACATAACTTTTCACCAAATTTCACAAACACCAAGAAAGTTTGTTTTTCGATTCGAAACAAGATTTTAACGCTTTGAGGAGTTCAAATAACGTGTTTTTAGATCATTTGTATCGTATCTTTTACTACATAACTTTTCACCAAATTTCACAAACACCAAGAAAGTTTGTTTTTCGATTCAAAACAAGATTTTGACGCTTTGAGGAGTTCAAATAACCTGTTTTTAGATCATTTGTATCGTATCTTTTACTATATAACTTTTCACCAAATTTCACAAACACTAAGAAAGTTTGTTTTTCGATTCAAAACAAGATTTTAACGCTTTGAGGAGTTCAAATAACGTGTTTTTAGATCATTTGTATCGTATCTTTTACTACATAACTTTTCACCAAATTTCACAAACACTAAGAAAGTTTGTTTTTCGATTGAAAACAAGATTTTGACGCTTTGAGGAGTTCAAATAACCTGTTTTTAGATCATTTGTATCGTATCTTTTACTATATAACTTTTCACCAAATTTCACAAACACTAAGAAATTTTGTTTTTCGATTCAAAACAAGATTTTAATGCTTTGAGGAGTTCAAATAATGTGTTTTTAGATCATTTGTATCGTATCTTTTATTATATAACTTTTCACCAAATTTCACAAACACCAAGAAAGTTTGTTTTTCGATTCAAAACAAGATTTTAACGCTTTGAGGAGTTCAAATAACCTGTTTTTAGATCATTTGTATCGTATCTTTTACAATATAACTTTTCACCAAATTTCACAAACACTAAGAAAGTTTGTTTTTCGATTCAAAACAAGATTTTAACGCTTTGAGGAGTTCAAATAACGCGTTTTTAGATCATTTGTATCCTATCTTTTACTATATACATTTTCACCAAATTTTGCAAACACTAAGTCAGTTTGTTTTTCGATTCAAAACAAGATTTTAACGCTTTGAGGAGTTCAAATAACGCGTTTTTAGATCATTTGTATCCTGTCTTTTACTACATACATTTTCACCAAATTTTACAAATGCTAAGTCAGTTTGTTTTTCGATTCAAAACAAGATTTTAACGCTTTGAGGAGTTCAAATAACATGTTTTTAGATCATTTATATCGTATCTTTTACTACATAACTTTTCACCAAATTTCACAAACACTAAGAAAGTTTGTTTTTCGATTCAAAACGAGATTTTAACGCTTTGAGGAGTTCCAATAACCTGTTTTTAGATCATTTGTATCGTATATTTTACTACATAACTTTCCACCAAATTTCACAAACACCAAGAAAGTTTGTTTTTCGATTCAAAACAAACTTTTAACGGTCCGAGGAGTTCAAATAACGTGTTTTTTGTTCATTTGTATCGTATCTTTTACTACATAACTTTTCACCAAATTTCACAAACACTAAGAAATTTGTTTTTCGATTCAAAACACACTTTTAACGCTTTGACGAGTTGAAATAACGTGTTTTTAGATCATTTGTATCGTATCTTTTACTACATAACTTTTCACCAAATTTCACTAACACTAAGAAAGTTTGTTTTTCGATTCAAAACAAGATTTTAACGCATTGAGGAGTTCAAATACTGTGTTTTTAGATCATTTGTATCGTATCTTTTACTACATAATTTTTCACCAAATTTCACAAACACCAAGAAAGTTTGTTTTTCGATTCAAAACAAGATTTTAACGCTTTGAAGAGTTCAAATAACCTGTTTTAGATCATTTGTATCTCATCTTTTAATACATAACTTTTCACCAAATTTCACAAACACTAAGAAAATTTGTTTTTCGATGCAAAATGAGATTTTAACGCTTTGAGGAGTTCCAATAACCTGTTTTTAGATCATTTGTATCGTATCTTTTACTTCATAACTTTTCACCAAATTTCACGCACACTAAGAAAGTTTGTTTTTCGATTCAAAACAAGATTTTAACGTTTCGAGGAGTTCAAATAACATGTTTTTATATCATTTGTATCGTATATTTTACTACATAACTTTTCACCAAATTTCACAAACACCAAGAAAGTTTGTTTTTCGATTCAAAACACACTTTTAACGCTTTGAGGAGTTCAAATAACGTGTTATTAGATCATTAGTATCGTATCTTTTACTACATAACTTTTCACCAAATTTCACACACACTAAGAAAGTTTGTTTTTCGATTCAAAACAAGATTTTAACGCTTTGAGGAGTTCAAATAACGTCTTTTTAGATCATTTGTATCGTATCTTTTACTACATAACTTTTCACCAAATTTCACACACACTAACAAAGTTTGTTTTTCGATTCAAAACAAGATTTTAACGCTTTGAGGAGTTCAAATAACGTGTTTTTAGATCATTTGTATCGTATCTTTTACTACATAACTTTTCACCAAATTTCACAAACACCAAGAAAGTTTGTTTTTCGATTCAAACAAGATTTTAACGCTTTGAGGAGTTCAAATAACGTGTTTTTAGATCATTTGTATCGTATCTTTTACCACATAACTTTTCACCAAATTTCACAAACACCAAGAAAGTTTGTTTTTCGATTCAAAACAAGATTTTGACGCTTTGAGGAGTTCAAAAACCTGTTTTTAGATCATTTGTATCGTATCTTTTACTATATGACTTTTCACCAAATTTCACAAACACTAAGAAAGTTTGTTTTTCGATTCAAAACAAGATTTTAACGCTTTGAGGAGTTCAAATAACGTATTTTTAGATCATTTGTATCGTATCTTTTACTACATAACTTTTCACCAAATTTCACAAACACTAAGAAAATTTGTTTTTCGATTCAAAACAAGATTTTGACGCTTTGAGGAGTTCAAATAACCTGTTTTTAGATCATTTGTATCGTATCTTTTACTATATAACTTTTCACCAAATTTCACAAACACTAAGAAATTTTGTTTTTCGATTCAAAACAAGATTTTAATGCTTTGAGGAGTTCAAATAATGTGTTTTTAGATCATTTGTATCGTATCTTTTATTATATAACTTTTCACCAAATTTCACAAACACCAAGAAAGTTTGTTTTTCGATTCAAAACAAGATTTTAACGCTTTGAGGAGTTCAAATAACCTGTTTTTAGATCATTTGTATCGTATCTTTTACAATATAACTTTTCACCAAATTTCACAAACACTAAGAAAGTTTGTTTTTCGATTCAAAACAAGATTTTAACGCTTTGAGGAGTTCAAATAACGCGTTTTTAGATCATTTGTATCCTATCTTTTACTATATACATTTTCACCAAATTTTGCAAACACTAAGTCAGTTTGTTTTTCGATTCAAAACAAGATTTTAACGCTTTGAGGAGTTCAAATAACGCGTTTTTAGATCATTTGTATCCTGTCTTTTACTACATACATTTTCACCAAATTTTACAAATGCTAAGTCAGTTTGTTTTTCGATTCAAAACAAGATTTTAACGCTTTGAGGAGTTCAAATAACATGTTTTTAGATCATTTATATCGTATCTTTTACTACATAACTTTTCACCAAATTTCACAAACACTAAGAAAGTTTGTTTTTCGATTCAAAACGAGATTTTAACGCTTTGAGGAGTTCCAATAACCTGTTTTTAGATCATTTGTATCGTATATTTTACTACATAACTTTCCACCAAATTTCACAAACACCAAGAAAGTTTGTTTTTCGATTCAAAACAAACTTTTAACGGTCCGAGGAGTTCAAATAACGTGTTTTTTGTTCATTTGTATCGTATCTTTTACTACATAACTTTTCACCAAATTTCACAAACACTAAGAAATTTGTTTTTCGATTCAAAACACACTTTTAACGCTTTGACGAGTTGAAATAACGTGTTTTTAGATCATTTGTATCGTATCTTTTACTACATAACTTTTCACCAAATTTCACTAACACTAAGAAAGTTTGTTTTTCGATTCAAAACAAGATTTTAACGCATTGAGGAGTTCAAATACTGTGTTTTTAGATCATTTGTATCGTATCTTTTACTACATAATTTTTCACCAAATTTCACAAACACCAAGAAAGTTTGTTTTTCGATTCAAAACAAGATTTTAACGCTTTGAAGAGTTCAAATAACCTGTTTTAGATCATTTGTATCTCATCTTTTAATACATAACTTTTCACCAAATTTCACAAACACTAAGAAAATTTGTTTTTCGATGCAAAATGAGATTTTAACGCTTTGAGGAGTTCCAATAACCTGTTTTTAGATCATTTGTATCGTATCTTTTACTTCATAACTTTTCACCAAATTTCACGCACACTAAGAAAGTTTGTTTTTCGATTCAAAACAAGATTTTAACGTTTCGAGGAGTTCAAATAACATGTTTTTATATCATTTGTATCGTATATTTTACTACATAACTTTTCACCAAATTTCACAAACACCAAGAAAGTTTGTTTTTCGATTCAAAACACACTTTTAACGCTTTGAGGAGTTCAAATAACGTGTTATTAGATCATTAGTATCGTATCTTTTACTACATAACTTTTCACCAAATTTCACACACACTAAGAAAGTTTGTTTTTCGATTCAAAACAAGATTTTAACGCTTTGAGGAGTTCAAATAACGTCTTTTTAGATCATTTGTATCGTATCTTTTACTACATAACTTTTCACCAAATTTCACACACACTAACAAAGTTTGTTTTTCGATTCAAAACAAGATTTTAACGCTTTGAGGAGTTCAAATAACGTGTTTTTAGATCATTTGTATCGTATCTTTTACTACATAACTTTTCACCAAATTTCACAAACACCAAGAAAGTTTGTTTTTCGATTCAAACAAGATTTTAACGCTTTGAGGAGTTCAAATAACGTGTTTTTAGATCATTTGTATCGTATCTTTTACCACATAACTTTTCACCAAATTTCACAAACACCAAGAAAGTTTGTTTTTCGATTCAAAACAAGATTTTGACGCTTTGAGGAGTTCAAAAACCTGTTTTTAGATCATTTGTATCGTATCTTTTACTATATGACTTTTCACCAAATTTCACAAACACTAAGAAAGTTTGTTTTTCGATTCAAAACAAGATTTTAACGCTTTGAGGAGTTCAAATAACGTATTTTTAGATCATTTGTATCGTATCTTTTACTACATAACTTTTCACCAAATTTCACAAACACTAAGAAAATTTGTTTTTCGATTCAAAACAAGATTTTGACGCTTTGAGGAGTTCAAATAACCTGTTTTTAGATCATTTGTATCGTATCTTTTACTATATAACTTTTCACCAAATTTCACAAACACTAAGAAATTTTGTTTTTCGATTCAAAACAAGATTTTAATGCTTTGAGGAGTTCAAATAATGTGTTTTTAGATCATTTGTATCGTATCTTTTATTATATAACTTTTCACCAAATTTCACAAACACCAAGAAAGTTTGTTTTTCGATTCAAAACAAGATTTTAACGCTTTGAGGAGTTCAAATAACCTGTTTTTAGATCATTTGTATCGTATCTTTTACAATATAACTTTTCACCGAATTTCACAAACACTAAGAAAGTTTGTTTTTCGATTCAAAACAAGATTTTAACGCTTTGAGGAGTTCAAATAACGCGTTTTTAGATCATTTGTATCCTATCTTTTACTATATACATTTTCACCAAATTTTGCAAACACTAAGTCAGTTTGTTTTTCGATTCAAAACAAGATTTTAACGCTTTGAGGAGTTCAAATAACGCGTTTTTAGATCATTTGTATCCTGTCTTTTACTACATACAATTTCACCAAATTTTACAAATGCTAAGTCAGTTTGTTTTTCGATTCAAAACAAGATTTTAACGCTTTGAGGAGTTCAAATAACATGTTTTTAGATCATTTATATCGTATCTTTTACTACATAACTTTTCACCAAATTTCACAAACACTAAGAAAGTTTGTTTTTCGATTCAAAACGAGATTTTAACGCTTTGAGGAGTTCCAATAACCTGTTTTTAGATCATTTGTATCGTATATTTTACTACATAACTTTCCACCAAATTTCACAAACACCAAGAAAGTTTGTTTTTCGATTCAAAACAAACTTTTAACGCTCCGAGGAGTTCAAATAACGTGTTTTTTGTTCATTTGTATCGTATCTTTTACTACATAACTTTTCACCAAATTTCACAAACACCAAGAAAGTTTGTTTTTCGATTCAAAACAAGATTTTGACGCTTTGAGGAGTTCAAATAACCTGTTTTTAGATCATTTGTATCGTATCTTTTACTACATAACTTTTCACCAAATTTCACTAACACTAAGAAAGTTTGTTTTTCGATTCAAAACAAGATTTTAACGCTTTGAGGAGTTCAAATAACGTGTTTTTAGATCATTTGTATCGTATCTTTTACTACATAACTTTTCACCAAATTTCACACACACTAAGAAAGTTTGTTTTTCGATTCAAAACAAGATTTTAACGCTTTGAGGAGTTCAAATAACGTGTTTTTAGATCATTTGTATCGTATCTTTTACTACCTAACTTTTCACCAAATTTCACAAACACCAAGAAAGTTTGTTTTTCGATTCAAAACAAGATTTTAACGCTTTGAGGAGTTCAAATAACGTGTTTTTAGATCATTTGTATCGTATCTTTTACTACATAAGTTTTCACCAAATTTCACAAACACCAAGAAAGTTTGTTTTTCGATTCAAAACAAGATTTTGACGCTTTGAGGAGTTCAAATAACCTGTTTTTAGATCATTTGTATCGTATCTTTTACTATATAACTTTTCACCAAATTTCACGAACACTAAGAAAGTTTGTTTTTCGATTCAAAACAAGATTTTAACGCTTTGAGGAGTTCAAATAACGTGTTTTTAGATCATTTGTATCGTATCTTTTACAACATAACTTTTCACCAAATTTCACAAACACTAAGAAAGTTTGTTTTTCGATTCAAAACAAGATTTTGACGCTTTGAGGAGTTCAAATAACCTGTTTTTAGATCATTTGTATCGTATCTTTTACTATATAACTTTTCACCAAATTTCACAAACACTAAGAAATTTTGTTTTTCGATTCAAAACAAGATTTTAATGCTTTGAGGATTTCAAATAATGTGTTTTTAGATCATTTGTATCGTATCTTTTACTATATAACTTTTCACCAAATTTCACAAACACCAAGAAAGTTTGTTTTTCGATTCAAAACAAGATTTTAACGCTTTCAGGAGTTCAAATAACCTGTTTTTAGATCATTTGTATCGTATCTTTTACTATATAACTTTTCACCAAATTTCACAAACACTAAGAAAGTTTGTTTTACGATTCAAAACAAGATTTTAACGCTTTGAGGAGTTCAAATAACGCGTTTTTAGATCATTTGTATCCTATCTTTTACTACATACATTTTCACCAAATTTTGCAAACACTAAGTCAGTTTGTTTTTCGATTCAAAACAAGATTTTAACGCTTTGAGGAGTTCAAATAACGCGTTTTTAGATCATTTGTGTCCTGTCTTTTACTACATACATTTTCACCAAATTTTACAAACACTAAGTCAGTTTGTTTTTCGATTCAAAACAAGATTTTAACGCTTTGAGGAGTTCAAATAACATGTTTTTAGATCATTTATATCGTATCTTTTACTACATAACTTTTCACCAAATTTCACAAACACTAAGAAAGTTTGTTTTTCGATTCAAAACGAGATTTTAACGCTTTGAGGAGTTCCAATAACCTGTTTTTAGATCATTTGTATCGTATCTTTTACTACGTAACTTTCCACCAAATTTCACAAACACCAAGAAAGTTTGTTTTTCGATTCAAAACAAACTTTTAACGCTCCGAGGAGTTCAAATAACGTGTTTTTAGATCATTTGTATCGTATCTTTTACTACATAACTTTTCACCAAATTTCACAAACACTAAGAAACTTTGTTTTTCGATTCAAAACAAGATTTTCACGTTTTGAGGAGTTCAAATAACATGTTTTTAGATCATTTGTATCGTATCTTTTACTACATAACTTTTCACCAAATTTCACAAACACTAAGAAAGTTTGTTTTTCGATTCAAAACACACTTTTAACGCTTTGAGGAGTTTAAAAAACGTGTTTTTAGATCATTTGTATCGTATCTTTTACTACATAACTTTTCACCAAATTTCACTAACACTAAGAAAGTTTGTTTTTCGACTCAAAACAAGATTTTAACGCTTTGAGGAGTTCAAATAATGTGTTTTTAGATCATTTGTATCGTATCTTTTACTACATACATTTTCACCAAATTTTACAAACACTAAGTCAGTTTGTTTTTCGATTCAAAACAAGATTTTAACGCTTTGAGGAGTTCAAATAACGTGTTATTAGATCATTTGTATCGTATCTTTTACTACATAACTTTTCACCAAATTTCACACACACTAAGAAAGTTTGTTTTTCGATTCAAAACAAGATTTTAACGCTTTGAGGAGTTCAAATAACGTGTTTTTAGATCATTTGTATCGTATCTTTTACTACATAACTTTTCACCAAATTTCACAAACACCAAGAAAGTTTGTTTTTTGATTCAAAACAAGATTTTGACGCTTTGAGGAGTTCAAATAACCTGTTTTTAGATCATTTGTATCGTATCTTTTACTATATAACTTTTCACCAAATTTCACAAACACTAAGAAAGTTTGTTTTTCGATTCCAAACAAGATTTTAACGCTTTGAGGAGTTCAAATAACGTGTTTTTTGATCATTTGTATCGTATCTTTTACTACATAACTTTTCACCAAATTTCACAAACACTAAGAAAGTTTGTTTTTCGATTCAAAACAAGATTTTGACGCTTTGAGGAGTTCAAATAATGTGTTTTTAGATCATTTGTATCGTATCTTTTACTATGTAACTTTTCACCAAATTTCACAAACACTAAGAAATTTTGTTTTTCGATTCAAAACAAGATTTTTATGCTTTGAGGAGTTCAAATAATGTGTTTTTAGATCATTTGTATCGTATCTTTTACTATATAACTTTTCACAAATTTCACAAACACCAAGAAAGTTTGTTTTTCGATTCAAAACAAGATTTTAACGCTTTGAGGAGTTCAAATAACCTGTTTTTAGATCATTTGTATCGTATCTTTTACTATATAACTTTTCACCAAATTTCACAAACACTAAGAAAGTTTGTTTTTCGATTCAAAACAAGATTTTAACGTTTTGAGGAGTTCAAATAACGCGTTTTTAGATCATTTGTATCCTATCTTTTACTACATACATTTTCACCAAATTTTGCAATCACTAAGTCAGTTTGTTTTTCGATTCAAAACAAGATTTTAACGCTTTGAGGAGTTCAAATAACGCGTTTTTAGATCATTTGTATCCTGTCTTTTACTACATACATTTTCACCAAATTTTACAAACACTAAGTCAGTTTGTTTTTCGATTCAAAACTAGATTTTAACGCTTTGAGGAGTTAAAATAACATGTTTTTAGATCATTTATATACTATCTTTTACTACATAACTTTTCACCAAATTTCACAAACACTAAGAAAGTTTGTTTTTCGATTCAAAACGAGATTTTAACGCTTTGAGGAGTTCCAATAACCTGTTTTTAGATTATTTGTATCGTATCTTTTACTACATAACTTTCCACCAAATTTCACAAACACCAAGAAAGTTTGTTTTTCGATTCAAAACAAACTTTTAACGCTCCGAGGAGTTCAAATAACGTGTTTTTAGATCATTTGTATCGTATCTTTTACTACATAACTTTTCAGCAAATTTCACAAACACTAAGAAAGTTTGTTTTTCGATTCAAAACAAGATTTTAACGCTTTGAGGAGTTCAAATAATATGTTTTTAGATCATTTGTATCGTATCTTTTACTACATAATTTTTCACCAAATTTCACAAACACCAAGAAAGTTTGTTTTTCGATTCAAAACAAGATTTTAACGCTTTGAGGAGTTCAAATAACCTGTTTTTAGATCATTTGTATCTCATCTTTTAATACATAATTTTTCACCAAATTTCACAAACACTAAGAAAATTTGTTTTTCGATGCAAAATGAGATTTTAACGCTTTGAGGAGTTCCAATAACCTGTTTTTAGATTATTTGTATCGTATCTTTTACTACATAACTTACCACCAAATTTCACAAACACCAAGAAAGTTTGTTTTTCGATTCAAAACAAACTTTTAATGCTTCGAGGAGTTCAAATAACGTGTTTTTAGATCATTTGTATCGTATCTTTTACTACATAACTTTTCACCAAATTTCACAAACAGTAAGAAAGTTACGTAACTTTTCACCAAATTTTACATACACTAAGAAAGTTTGTTTTTTGATTCATAACAATCTTTTAACGCTCTTAGGAGCCCAAATATTGTGTTTTTGAGATGATTTGGATCAAACATTTTCCTACGTAACTTTACACCAAATTGTACAAACACTAAGAAAGTTTTCTTTTCGATTCATAGCAATCTTTTTACGTTCTGAGGGGTTCAAATAACGTGTTTTTATATCATTTGTATCGTATCTTTCACTACATAACTTTTCACCAAATTTTACAAACACTAAGAAACCTTGTTATTTGATTGATAACAACCTTTTATCGCTTTTAGGAGCCCAAATAACGTGTTTTTGAGATGATTTGGATCAAATCTTTTACTACGTAACTTTTCCCCAAATTTTACAAACACTAACAAAGTTTGTTTTTTTATTCATAACATCTTTTAACGCTCTTAGGAATCCAAATAACGTCTTTTTGAGATGATTTGGATCAAATCTTTTAATACGTAACTTTTCACCAAATTGTACAAACACTAACATAGTTTTCTTTTCGATTCATAGCAATCTTTTTACGTTTTGAGGAGTTCAAGTAACGTGTTTTTAGATCATTTCTATCGTATCTTTCACTAAATAACTTTTCACCAAATTTTGCATAGACTAAGAAAATTTGTTTTTTGATTCATTACAATCTTTAAACGCTCTTAGGACCCCAAATAACGTGTTTTTGAGATGACTTGGATCAAATCTTTTACTACGTAACTTTTCACCAAATTGTACAAACATTAAGAAAGTTTTCTTTTCGATCCATAGCAATCTTTTTACGTTTTGAGGAGTTCAAATAACGTGTTTTTAGATCATTTCTATCATATCTTTCACTAAATAACTTTTCACCAAATTTTACATAGACTAAGATAGTATGTTTTTTTATTCATAACAATCTTTTGACTCTCTTAGGAGCCCAAATATCATTTTTTTTAGATGATTTGGATAAAATATTTTCCTACGTAACTTTTCACCAAATTGCACAAACACTAAGAAAGTTTTCTTTTCGATTCATAGCAATCTTTTTACATTCTGAGGGGTTCAAATAACGTGTTTTTAGATCATTTGTATCGTAACTTTCACTACATAACTTTTCACACAATTTTACAAACACTAAGAAACTTTGTTATTTGATTCATAACAACCTTTTATCGCTTTTAGGAGCCCAAATAACGTGTTCTTGAGATGATTTGGATCAAATCTTTTACTACGTAACTTTTCACCAAATTTTACAAACACTAAGAAAGTTTGTTTTTTTATTCATAGCAATCTTTTAACGCTCTTAGTAGTCCAAATAACGTGTTTTTGAGATGATTTGGATCAAATCGTTTACTACGTAACTTTTCACCAAATTGTACAAACACTAACATAGTTTTCTTTTCGATTCGTAGCAATCTTTTTACGTTTTGAGGAGTTCAAGTAACGTGTTTTTAGATCATTTGTATCGTATCTTTCACTACATAACTTTTCACCAAATTTTAAAAAGACTAAGAAAGTTTATTTTTTATTCATAACAATCTTTTTAACGCTTTTAGGAGCCCAAATAACGTGTTTTTGAGATCATTTGGATCAAATATCTTACTACGTAACTTTTCACCAAATTGTACAAACACTAAGGAAGTTTGTTTTTTTATTCATAACAATTTTTTTACGCTCTTAGGAGCCCAAATAACGTGTTTTTGAGATGATTTGTATCAAATCTTTTACTACGTAACTTTTCACCAAATTGTACAAACACTAACATATTTTTATTTTCGATTCATATCAATCTTTTTACGTTTTGAGGAGTTCAAATAACGTGTTTTTAGATCATTTCTATCGTATCTTTCACGAAATAACTTTTCACCAAATTTTACATAGACTAAGAAAGTTTGTTTTTTGATTCATCACAATCTTTTAACGCTCTTAGGAGCCCAAATAACGTGGTTTTGAGATGATTTCTATCAAATCTTTTACTACGTAACTTTCACCAAATTTTACAAACACTAAAAAAGTTTGTTTTTTTATTCATAATATTCTTTTAACGCTCTTAGGATCCCAAATAACGTGTTTTTGAGATGATTTGGATCAAATCTTTTACTACGTAACTTTTCACCAAATTGTACAAACACTAACATAGTTTTCTTTTCGATTCATAGCAATCTTTTTACGTTTTGAGGAGTTCAAGTAACGTGTTTTTAGATCATTTGTATCGTATCTTTCACTACATAAATTTTCACCAAATTTTACAAAGACTAAGAAAGTTTTTTTTTTTATTCATAACAATCTTTTAACGCTCTTAGGAGCCCAAATAACGTGTTTTTGAGATGACTTGGATCAAATCATTTACTACGTAACTTTTCACCAAATTGTACAAACACTAAGAAAGTTTTCTTTTCGATTCATAGCAATCTTTTTACGTTTTGAGGAGTTCAAAAAACATGTTTTTAGATCATTTCTATCGTATCTTTCACTAAATAACTTTTCACCAAATTTTACATAGACGAAGAAAGTTTGTTTTTTGATTCATTACAATCTTTTAACGCTCTTAGGAGCCCAAATAACATGTTTTTGAGATGATTTGGATCAAATCTTGTACTACGTAAATTTTCAACAAATTGTACAAACACTATGAAAGTTTTATTTTCAATTCATAGCAATCTTTTTACGTTTTGAGGAGTTCAAATAACGTATTTTCAGATCATTTCTATCGTATCTTTCATTAAATAACTTTTCACCAAATTTTACATAGACTAAGAAAGTTTGTTTTTTTATTCATTACAATCTTTTAACGCTCTTAGGATCCCAAATATCGTGTTTTTGAGATGATTTGGATCAAATCTTTTCCTACGTAACTTTTCACCAAATTGTACAAACACTAAGAAAGTTTTCTTTTCGATTCATAGCAATCTTTTTACGTTCTGAGGGGTTCAAATAACGTGTTTTTAGATCATTTGTACCGTATCTTTCACTACATAACTTTTCACCAAATTTTACAAACACTAAGAAACTTTGTTATTTGATTCATAACAACCTTTTATCGCTTTTAGGTGCCCAAATAACGTGTTTTTGAGATGATTTGGATCAAATCTTTTACTAAGTAAATTTTCACCAAATTGTACAAACCCAAAAAAAGTTTTATTTTCAATTCATAGCAATCTTTTTACGTTTTAACGAGTTGAAATAACGTGTTTAGATCACTTCTATCGTATCTTTCACTAAATAACTTTTCACCAAATTTTACAAACACTAAGAAACTTTGTTATTTGATTCATAACAACCTTTTATCGCTTTTAGGAGCCCAAATAACGTGTTTTTGAGATGATTTGGATCAAGTCTTTTACTACGTAACTTTTCACCAAATTGTACAAACACTAACATAGTTTTCTTTTCGATTCATAGCAATCATTTTACGTTTTGAGGAGTTCAAGTAACGTGTTTTTATATCATTTGTATCGTATCTTTCACTACATAACTTTTCACCAAATTTTACAAAGACTAAGAAAGTTTGTTTTTTTTATTCATAACAATCTTTTAACACTTTTAGGAGCCCAAATAACGTGTTTTCGAGATGATTTGGATCAAATATCTTACTACGTAACTTTTCACCAAATTGTACAAACACTAAGAAATTTTGTTTTTTGATTCATAACAATTTTTTAACGATCTTTGGAGCGCAAATAACGTGTTTTTGAGATGATTTGTATCAAATCTTTTACTACATAACTTTTCACCAAATTTTACAAAGACTAAGAAAGTTTGTTTTTTGATTCATAACAATCTTTTAACGCTCTTAGGAGCACAAATAACGTGTTTTTGAGATGATTCGGATCAATTCTTTTACTACGTAACTTTTCACCAAATTGTACAAACACTAAGAAACTTTTCTTTTCGATTCATAGCAATCTTTTTACGTTTTGAGGAGTTCAAATAACTTGTTTTTAGATCATTTCTATCGTATCTTTCACTAAATAACTTTTCACCAAATTTTACAAAGACTAAGAAAGTTTGTTTTTTGATTCATGACAATCTTTTAACGCTCTTAGGATCCCAAATATCATGTTTTTGAGATGATTTGGATCAAATCTTTTACTACGTAACTTTTCACCAAATTGTACAAACACTAAGAAAATATTCTTTTCGATTCATGGCAATCTTTTTACGTTCTAAGGGGTTCAAATAACCTATTTCACCAAATTTTACATACAATAAGAAACTTTGTTTTTTTATTCATAACAACCTTTTGTCGATTTTAGGAGCCCAAATAACGTGTTTTTGAGATGATTTGGATCAAATCTTTTAGATCCAAATCTTTTACTACGTAATTTTTCACCAAATTTTACATACACTAAGAAACTTTGTTTTTTGATACATAACAACGTTTTATCGATTTTAGGAGTCCAAATAACGTGTTTTTGAGATGATTTGGATCAAATCTTTTACTACGTAACTTTTCACCAAATTGTACAAACACTAACATAGTTTTCTTTTCGATTCATAGCAATCTTTTTACGTTTTGAGGAGTTCAAGTAACGTGTTTTTATATCATTTGTATCATATCTTTCACTACATAACTTTTCACCAAATTTTACAAACACTAAAAAAGTTTGCTTTTCGATTCGTAACAAACTTTTAACACTCTAAGGATCCCAAATAATGTGTTTTTGAGATGGTTTGGATCGAATCTTATGCTACGTAATGTTTCACCAAATTGTACAAACCCAAAGAAAGTTTTCTTTTCGATTCATAGCAATCTTTTTACGTTTTGAAGAGTTCAATTAACGTGTTTTTAGATCATTTCCATTGTATCTTTTACTACATAACTTTTAACCAAATTTTACAAAGACTAATAAATTTTGTTTTTTTATTCACAACAATCTTTTCGCACTTTTAGGAGCCCAAATAACGTGTTTTTGAGATGATTTGGGTCAAATCTCTTACTACGTAACTTTTCACCAAATTGTACAAACACTAAGAAAGTGTTTTTTTATTCGTAACAATCTATTAACGCTCCTAGGTGCCCAAATAACGTGTTTTTGAGATAATTTGTATCAAATCTTTTACTACGTAACTTTGCACCAAATTGTACAAACACTAACAAATTTTTATTTTCGATTCATAGCAATCTTTTTACGTTTTGAGGAGTTCAAATAACGTGTTTTTAGATCATTTCTATCGTATCTTTCACTAAATAACTTTTCACCAAATTTTACATAGACTAAGAAAGTTTATTTTTTGATTCATCACAATCTTTCAATGCTCTTAGGAGCCCAAATAACATTGTTTTGAGATGATTTGTATCAAATCTTTTACTTCGTAACTTTTCACCAAATTGTACAAACACTAAGAAATTTTTCTTTTCGATTCATCGCAATCTTTTTACGTTTTGACGAGTTCAAATAACATGTTTTTAGATCATTTCTATCGTATCTTTCACTAAATAACTTTTCACCAAATTTTACATAGACAAAGAAAGTTTGTTTTTTGATTCATAACAATCTTTTAACGCTCTTAGGATCTCAAATAACGTGTTTTTGAGATGATTTGGATCAAATCTTTTACTAAGTAAATTTTCACCAAATTGTACAAACCCAAAAAAAAGTTTTATTTTCAACTCATAGCAATCTTTTTACGTTTTGACGAGTTGAAATAACGTGGTTAGATCATTTCTATTATATCTTTCACTAAATAACTTTTCGCCAAATTTTACATAGACTAAAAAATTTGTTTTTTGATTCATAACAATCTTTTCACGCTCTTAGCAGCCCAAATATCGTGTTTTTGAGATGATTTGGATCAAATCATTTCCTACATAACTTTTCACCAAATTGTACAAACACTAAGAAAGTTTTTTTTTCGATTCATAGCAATTTTTTTACGTTCTGAGGGGTTCAAATAATGTGTTTTTAGATCATTTGTATCGTATCTTTCACTACATAACTTTTCACCAAATTTTACAAACACTAAGAAACTTTGTTATTTGATTCATAACAACCTTTTATCGCTTTTAGGAGCCCAAATAACGTGTTTTTGAGATGATTTGGATCAAATCTTTTACTACGTAACTTTTCACCAAATTGTACAAACACTAACATAGTTTTCTTTACGATTCATAACAATCTTTTTACGTTTTGAGGAGTTCAAGTAACGTGTTTTATATCATTCGTATCGTATCTTTCACTACATAACTTTTCACCAAATTTTACAAAGACTAAGAAAGTTTGTTTTTTTATTCATAACAATCTTTTAACGCTTTTAGGAGCCCAAATAACGTGTTTTTGAGATGATTTGGATGAAATATCTTACTACGTAACTTTTCACCAAAATGTACAAACACTAAGAAATTTTGTTTTTTGATTCATAACAATTTTTTAACGATCTTAGGAGCCCAAATAACGTGTTTTTGAGATTATTTGTATCAAATCTTTTACTACGTAACTTTTCACCAAACTGTACAAACACTAACAAATTTTTATTTTCGATTCATAGTAATCTTTTTACGTTTTGAGGAGTTCAAATAGCGTGTTTTTAGATCATTTCTATCGCATCTTTCGCTAAATAACTTTTCACCAAATTTTACATAGACTAAGAAAGTTTGTTTTTTGATTCATTACAATATTTTAACGCACTTAGGAGCCCAAATAACGTGTTTTTGAGATGATTTGGATCAAATCTTTTACTACGTAACTTTTCACCAAATTGTACAAACACTAACGTGGTTTTCTTTTCGATTCATAGCAATCTTTTTACGTTTTGAGGAGTTCAAGTAACGTGTTTTTATATCATTTGTATCGTATTTTTCACTACATAACTTTTCACCAAATTATACAAAGACTAAAAAAGTTTTTTTTATTCATAACAATCTTTTAACGCTTTTAGGAGCCCAAATAACGTGATTTTGAGATGATTCGGATCAAATATCTTACTACGTAACTTTTCACCAAATTGTAAAAACACTAAGAAAGTTTGTTTTTTTATTCATAACAATTTTTTAACGCTCTTAGGAGCCCAAATAACGTGTTTTGAGATGATTTGTATCAAATCTTTTGCAACGTAACTTTGCACCAAATTGAACAAACACTAACAAAGTTTCTTTTCGATTCATCGCAATCTTTTTACGTTTTAAGGAGTTCAAATAACGTGTTTTTAGATCATTTCTATCGTAACTTTCACTATATAACTTTTCACCAAATTTTACAAACACTAAGAAACTTTGTTTTTCGATTCGTAACATACTTTTAACACTCTGAGGAGCCCAAATAATGTGTTTTTTAGATGGTTTGGATCGAATCTTATACTCCGTAATTTTTCACCAAGTTGTACAAAACGAAAGAAACTTTTCTTTTTGATTCATGGCAATCTTTTTACGTTTTGAGTAGTTCAAATATCGTGTTTTTAGATCATTTGCATCGTATCATTTACTACATAACTTTTCACCAAATTTTACAAAGACTAAGAAAGTTTGTTTTTTGATTCATTATAATCTTTTAACGCTCTTAGGAGCCCAAATGACGTGTTTTTGAGATGATGTGGATCAAATCTTTTACTACGTAACTTTTCACCAAATTGTACAAACACTAAGAAAGCTTTTTGTTCGATTCATAGCAATATGTTTACGTCTTGAGGAGTTCAAATAATGTGTTTTTAGATCATTTGTATCGTATCTTTCAATAGATAACTTTTCACCAAATTTTACAAATACTAAGAAAGTTGTTTTCTCGATTTGTAACATTCTTTTAACACTCTGAGGAGCCCAAATAATGTGTTTTTGAGATGGTTTGGATCGAATCTTTCACAACGTAACTTTTCACTAAATTGTACAAGCACTAAGAACGTTTTCGTTTCGATTCATAGCAATCTTTTTACGTTTTGAGGAGTTCGAATAACGTGTTTTTAGATCATTTATATCGTATCTTTCACTACATAACTTTTCACCATATTTTACGAACACTAAGAAAGTTTGTTTTTCGTTTCATAACAATATTTTAACACTCTGAGGAGCCCAAATAACGTGTTTTTGAGATGGTTTGGATCGAAGCTTTTACTACGTAACTTTTCACCAAATTGTACAAACACTAAGAAAGTTTTATTTTCGATTCATAGCAATCTTTTTACGTTTTTAGGAGTTCAAATATCGTGTTTTGAGATAATTTGCATCGTATCTTTTACTACATAATTTTTCACCAAATTTTACAAAGACTAAGAAAGTTTGTTTTTTTATTCATAACAATCTTTTAACGCTCTTAGGAGCCCAAATAACGTGTTGTTGAGGTGATTTGTATCAAATCTTTTACTACGTAACTTTTCACCAAATTGTACAAACACTAAGAAAGTTTTCTTTTCGATTCATAGCAATCTTTTTACGTTTTGAGGAGTTCAAATAACGTGTTTTTAGATCATTTGTATCGTATCTTTCACGTCATAACTTTTCACCAAATTTTACAAACACTAAAGAATGTTTGTTTTTCGATTCGTAACATTCTTTTAATACTCTGAAGAACCCAAATAATGTGTTTTTGAGATGGTTTGGATCTAATCTTTTACTACGTAACTTTTCACCAAATTGTACAAACACTAAGAAAGTTTGTTTTTCGATTCATAACAATATTTTGACACTCTGAGGAGCCCAAATAATGTGTTTTTGAGATGGTTTGGATTGTATCTTTTACTACGTAACTTTTCACCAAATTGTACAAACACTAAGAATGTTTTCTTTTCGATTCATAGCAATCTTTTTACGTTTTAAGGAGTTCAAATAACGTGTTTTTAGATCATTTGTATCGTATCTTTAACTATATAACTTTTCACCGAATTTTACAGAGACTAAGAAAGTTTGTTTTTCGATTCATAACAATCTATTAACACTCTGAGGAGTCCAAATAACGTGTTTTTTATAAGATTTGGATCGAATCTTTTACTACGTAACTTTTCACCAAATTGTACAAACACTAAGAAAGTTTTATTTTCAATTCATAGCAATCTTTTTACGTTTTGAGGAGTACTAATAACGTGTTTTTAGATCATTTGTATCGTATCTTTCACTACATATCTTTTCACCAAATTTTACAAACACTAAGAAAGTTTGTTTTTCGATTCATAACATTCTTTTGACACTCTGAGGAGCCCAAATAATGTGTTTTTGACATGGTTTGGATCGAATCTTTAACTATGTTACTTTTCACCAAATTGTACAAACACTAAGAAAGTTTTCTTTTCGATTCATAGCAATATTTTTACGTTTTGAGGAGTTCAAATAACGTGTTTTAGATCATTTATGTCGTATCTTTCACTACATAACTTTTCACCTTATTTTACGAACACTAAGAAAGTTTGTTTTTCGATTCATAACAATATTTTAACACGGTGAGGAGCCCAAATAATGTGTTTTAGATCATTTATATCGTATCTTTCACTACATAACTTTTCACCAAATTTTACAAACACTAAGAAACTTTGTTTTTCGATTCGTAACATACTTTTAACACTCTGAGGAGGCCAAATAAAGTGTTTTTGAGATGGTTTGGATCGAATCTTATACTATGTAATTTTTCACCAAATTGTACAAACCGAAAGAAACTTTTGTTTTCGATTCATAGCAATCTTTTTACGTTTTGAGGAGTTCAAATATCGTGTTTTTAGATCATTTGCATCGTATCGTTTACTACATAACTTTTCACCAAATTTTACATAGACTAAGAAAGTTTGTTTTTTTATTCATAACAATATTTGAACGCACTTGGGAGCCCAAATAACGTGTTTTTGAGATGATTTGGCTCAAATCTTTTACTACGTAATTTTTCACCAAATTGTACAAACACTAGGAAAGTTTTCTTTTTGATTCATAGCAATCTTTTTACTTTTTGAGGAGTTCAAATTACGTGTTTTTGGATCATTTGTATCGTATCTTTCACTACATAACTTTTCACCAATTTTTACAAACACTAAGAAAGTTTGTTTTTCGATTCATAACAATCTTTTAACACTCCGAGGAGTTCAAATAACGTGTTTTGAGATGGTTTGGATCGAATTTTTTACGACGTAACTTTTCACCAAATTGTACAAACCCAAGGAAAGTTTTTTTTTTATTCATAGCAATCTTTTTACGTTTTGAGGACTTCAAATATCGTGTTTTCAGATCATTTGCATCGTATCTTTTACTAGATAACTTTTCACCAAATTTTACAAAGACTAAGAAAGCCTCGAGTGGGCACACACACACACACGCGCACGCCCGCGCGCATACACACACACACACACACACACACACACACACACACACACACACACCAAAGATTTTTGGATCAGTACTAAAAATAGTTTTAGTATATTGAGTGTGCTGGAATTGAAATTTTAGTATGTTCAGTAGGCTGGAATTAAAATTTATGTACTGTTTTTTCAAGTAAGAATGATGATATTTGAAATTTGAAATTTGCTCTTGTTTGCAAATTGAAATATATAAAGAAATATGGAGTTTTCTTTAATTACAATAGCTTAAGATAGGAAAATAGTTCTACATACTTTCTAATTTAAGAAACAAATTTGCATAACTTTCTAATCAATCCATCACAAGCAAATTAATATTAAGGGAGTTACTGTGTCAGTTAGTAAGTGTAGTTACTGCATTAGTCTATTTTTCGTTGTTTGGTTTGATATATTTTATCAAACTTATGTAACTCATTTTTCATCCGCATCCTCTTTTCCTGCAACTCCACCTCCCTTCCAAATTACGAGAAGTGGAGATACATCACAAAGAAAAACTTGGTTGGAGAGTAAATCACCTCTGAACCAGCGGCCCTTCTCTTCGTGCAACTCAACCTCGTCCTCTCTGCTCGCTCCAAATCAGCGTCCCCTCTCTTCGTTCTGCCCAATATCCTCTCTTCGTTCAACCCTCAATGCTCACTCCGACTCTGCAAGTGAATTGACTCGATTTCTTCTCAAATTCAAGGATTTTCTTGTTATTAGGGTTTGAATTGGGGGTATTATTGGGGATCTCGAATTCAACTCAGATTTGTTCTCAAATTGAACTCTGTAAGCCGCCCTCTCTCTCCAACTTAAATCAACTTGAATCTGCCTCCAACTATGTAATTCATTTTTTATTTTTCCAATCGAAGTCAACTTGAATATACCTTCAACTCTCAAATTTGATAAATTTGAAGTAAATAGTTAAAATAAATTTGATTACTTAATTTTTTAATCCATTTTCTTAATCTGACTTAAATACTGTCCACCAGTCGTTCATTCTAGCTATTAAATTGGATAAATAATTGGTGCAGTAACATAATCTTATTTGTGAAGACAATTCTTTGTAAGTATATATATGTTTCGTACAAGATTAGGATTTATGGTACAATTAAGTTTTGTGAATAATTTTTTATACTAACCATTACATACAAGCACAATGATTGTCGTTTTTTTATTAAATTTGGTACGAGTTTTGTGATGAATTAAATTTGGTACGCGTTGGTATACTTACAATGTCATTAATTTGGGTTTCTCACAAAGTCTCTCGATCGGTCCAATTCTTGCATTATTTTTTTATTCAAAAGGTGATTTTATTATTTTTTGTGATTTGCATAGGTTCGACAATGTCAATCGAAGACAAATGTGGGGCTGTTTTAGGTGCTTTGTGGGAGGTTTTATCATTTCAATGCTTCTAAAAAAACTTCAAGGAGGAGAAGCGAGAAGAGTTTCAAGGGACATAATTGACAAAAGACATTACGTCATAAATTCATACATAATAAGCGATGACCTGATTGAGAAGAAGTGTTTTTTCGGATTACGTGATATCATGAAAAATAGGAAGTTAATATGAGATACATTGCACGTGACACTTGTGCAACAAATAGGAAGTGTTTTTGGATGATTATTAGTTTCTTGATTAAATTAAAAATTTATGTCAAAGTTAATGGTTACATTTATTTGAAAATTTTAATACATAAATCTTGAAATTTCATAATTTATTTACATCAAGCCAAACATAAAAAACTAAAATCTAGTAGTGTCACTTTCGTGAACCCAAACATTATAACTTGAAGTGCAATTACGGAAAGTCGACTTGCGGAAAATGAATTTACTTCATATAATTTCTAACACAACCATCCAAACATGCCCTAAAAGAAAAGAGGATCATTGTGCATATTTTCTAATTTGAGGAAAATATTGTATAATACCCTACGAAATTAATACATGGTGCGAGTCAGACCTACCGCCGCCAGAAAATCTCCAGGAAAACAAAATGAAATTTGAGAGAAGAAAAAAAGAAGAGCTAGAAATTGCAAGAACAATAATAATTACAAATAGATGAGTTTCAGTGCCAATCTTTCCTAATCTCAAAGCAGTAACATATAAGGTAGCACTTCTCATCATCACCAACAAATTGAAATATTGCAAGTACCGAGTAATCGTGTGCATACAAACACTTCTTGATAAATTGAATTAAATATCATTTGTCACCCATAATCATAATCATAGAAGCAAACATGGATCAGATAGTATCCCTTCGGTACGAGCAGAATAGGATCCGCGCGCGAACAATCCAAAAGGGGTGGTTTCCTCCTCTAATTCATAGAGAGGAGTGAAGGCATCACCAATTCATGATAGTATTGGTGTATCGGAGGCCCGAAACGATGTTGTTAGAGACAGTGAAGTTGAATTTGAGGTGGTATTTGCTTTCATCTTTTAGGTCAAAAACATAACCCTTTGCATTCGGTACAAATGGGATCGTCAAAACCTGATCGGGTCGGTCTTGCGTCACTATTGTCAAGTCTAGTATCTTCACCTCTGGATCTGGGTTCTCTGACAAATCCCAAATATATCAAGTATCATCATTATCTTCTTTAATTAGGCACGAATTTGATCTTGAAAACCAAGTAAAGGTTTGGAATACGCAAAAAAACATACCTTATCCATCTCCAATTGTTCCTTAAGAACGACTTGGGGGCCACGACAACCACATTCTTCTCGGCATCGTCATCGTCATTATCATGATCATGATCACCATCATCGCCCTCTTTGTTGTTCGAGCCAGTCGATATGATCGAAGCCTCGTTACATTTACGGCTCAAACCCTTCTCTCCGTCTTCTTCAGTAATGGCATCTCCATTTGGCTTTTCTTCCTCTTTTTCCATTTTTGCGTTTGTCGAGTCCTTGGTTTATTCTCCCTTCGCCGCCTTAATTTTTTACAAGGGTCTCATTTGGGGTTTGAAATTTTGTTTCGATTAGATGTTTTTGTTACAGACTTGGTGAACCATGTCCAGATAAGATATTTTATATTCAGTTGGCCGTTGGATGAAATTAGGATGATATGAGCAATTCTAATGCATTTCGATTATTTTTGTTGTGTAAAACATAATTTAAATATACCAAAAGGCTCTCTTCTTTACATTAAACAACTAATAATATGATAACAAATCCAAATATTTTGTAAGAGATTAAAAAAAAGAACTCCACAAACTTCAAGAAAAAGAAAAGAGTGCGCAAATTAATGGCTCCCTTATAAACATTATTACTCGTCTACAAGACGAAAATAACTCTTTATATACCCGTCAAAATGGTATACATTCAAGCAAGCCTTTCGAAGGGTATACTCGTAACTTCCATATTGAACAAGGGTACATCGAAAAATTTGAGCATTTATTACACTGCCAAAATGATATCTTTCCAATATATACCTTTTACAAACTATAATTCTCATATATACCCCTCGAAAACTTAATTTGCCTTTTGACTCCTCTCGACCAAATGAGCATTATTACTGACCAAACCGGGCATGCAACAATTATGACCCACATAATTCAGAACTTTATCTCTCTTCTTTCTCTCTCTAAAAGGGGTCGCTTCGTTGCTAGCACAAACAGAATTGGCCGCAGATTCGTCTGCCAAAACTTTGATCGGTTCTTCATTTTTTGCTTTTTCAATTTCATTCGATTCGTTTAGGGTTTCGGCTTGAGGTTCTTTAAAAAGTTGGCCGAGTTTCATCCTTGGAGAAGGCTCCAATTTCGTGTCAGCAAAATTATCGTTCAAGGACAAATTATTTAAAGTATCATTTAAGGGCCCTGGTGTAAATTTTGGGTGCTTTGGTGTATTTCCACGAGAAGGTGTGAAATCTGAATAAAATGAAAAAATATATCAGCGAAAATTGTAAATATATATGTAAGATTTTTTAAAAGAATATGCATAAAAAATAGTATAATGGGATACAAAAATAGTACATTACCTCCATTTATGCTAAAGAAATCATCTTCACAGTCAGAATCAAGCCAAGGTTTTGAGTCAAAAAATAACTCGTCTTTGCTTCCTGCTAGGTTTAAAATAAATATACGAGCATAAATAATTAAATTACAAGAAAAAATGAATAAATCTAAAAATCATTTAAGGACCACAAACAAATTTTTCTTATAACCAATAAATTTGTTCTTTTTTGTCATGTCAATGATTAATATAGGACATTATAATTATTTATCAATAAGTTTGTCAATGAATATATTTCGAGAGAGAGTATAAGTCATAGCATAAAGTTGATTTAACTTTCACAAAAAAATATTCTATAAAGTTTGTAAATAACAAAACAGAATGGTTTAGGTCTCACTAGAGACAACAAAACAAATTAACCAAAAGCACCCTGTTTTAAAAATTATATTAATTAACATATTTAAACTTTTTGACCTACTTTAAAGTGTGTCATAATTCACTTTTTAATAATTGAAACTACCAGCAAGAGTTTATTCAATTAAGCTCAAGTTTTCATAAAATATAATAAGAAATAGACAAGTCAATTATATACACATATAAAATATAAAATAAAATAAAAGACACATGAGACATTTGAAAATGTAGACTTCACACCTAAACAAACAAAATGTCATAATATTGAATGGTTTTAACTTTTAATATACATATAGAAAAGGACAAGAAAACATATGAATTATTAGATACTATTTCCTCAAAAGTAAAAAACAAATTATTAAATACTGTATAGAAAAAATATAACTTTCTGGCCAAAATATTATGAAGTTACAATTATTCTATTACATACTTCAATTAAAAAAACAATTTTTATTTTTCAATCAATATTTGATATTTAAGATGTCAACAGAATTTAAAAAACTCAAGAGAGACCCACAACTTTAGTTTTTAAAAAACCCATACTCATCAAATAAAAAACAAAAACCATCAATTATAAGCAAACACATCTTAAAATTCAGATCCAAATTCCTTTTTAAATTCAATAATCTCAGTATAATTTTGAGCGGAAAAAACTAAACCCAAAATCAATTTATAGAAACGTACCAGAATTGGGGCTCTTATGACCGAAACTAGAATCCCCTTTTGGGAAAGAATCAAAACTAGTAATACCATTTGAGTCTTTATCTCCATTAAAAATTTCCTTTTCCTTAGTTGGAGAGGAAACAAATAGCCTCTTTGCCTTCGAAACCAGTCTCATTCCATAACCCAAGTTTGTGCCTTGTTTTTTCTGTACTGAAGCACAAGAACCCATTTTTATTCTGTTTTTTCTGCAATTTTAAGCACAAGAACTCGTTTTTATATTGATTTTTCTGCAATTTAAAATATTGGTTAGAAGAAAGAGTGAAAGACAAATTTCTGGTTTAGACTGTATGTTATTGGTACTTTTAATTAAGATTTAATTTGTACAGGTTTCCAATTTCATTAGCTGATCACGCATATAAAAAATTGGGCAAAATATTTAAAAAAAAAACTGGGCACAAACTAAAATTAAATTCAAAAAAGGAGAGTTAAAGGGCAAAAAAAAAAGCATATTACTATATATAATTCATGCAATTTCATTGGCTCGTAAACTGGACAGAATAAATTCCTTCAAAAAAGTTCGATGAAAAAGAAAAAAGATAAATCGGACAAAACTTGTAGGAAAAGGGTAAATAAAGTTAAAAAGAGAGGCGAGGTTTACTTGGTTTAGTGTAGAAAGGAGTAAAATCCCATTATTGGGCTAGTTCCTGCAAAAGAAAGAAACAAAAAGAGGATTTTACAGTCAAAAAAAAGAATAATAAAGAAGGAAATGGCTAAAGACTAAAAAGTTGGCTTAACCTTTTTGGGTTCATTCCTGTTCAGTTCAAGACTTCCATGAATTAATGGACCTATAGAGAGAGAGAGAGAGAGAGAGAGAGAGAGAGAGAGAGAGAGGAAAAGGGGGGTGGAGGCGAGATTGGCGTGATTGATATAGAAGTTCAATACAGTGAAGAGATTGGTGAGAGAAAATGAGTAATGGAAGGAAAAATCCAAAGCCAGAGAGAGAGAAGAAGGAACAGTATTTTTGGTGCTTGAAAGTGAAGGGCCTTTCAATTTTTCAGTGGGATATTTTTTTAGGGAAATTATATTCGGCCTCTTCAAATCACCCAAAATTTCTTGAAGTGATACTTAATTTAATAATTAATAATTTCAACACATACATAAATCCCCATATTAATAGGAGAATTTTTTTTTTCTCATTTTGGCTGCTTAACACACTCCAAACACCCTGCAAAAATGTATAAAAATATGTCATACATACATCAAGATAAAACATGCACCTAAAAATATATAATGAATATGTAATGAATAAAAATATTGTACATCTAAAATATAATGTATTGTATTTGAAAAATATATATCACACATTTTAAAAAATATAAACATAAAGGGTAAACATGCGTTTTAAAAATAATATAAAAAGATATAACATATATCTAAAATTTATGATACGTTTAAAAATATATAAAAAATTAAATAAGGGGTGCCGTGCAGTTGAAGTGTGTTAAGGACCAAAACAACAAATCAACAATGTGACGCGTGTCGCTGTCGTGTTAATTTCGACGATGGGAATACAACCCTCTAGGATGCACATTTTTTTCGCATTTAACATATCCTACCTTGATCCTATTATACTATGATATTTTATCATTTAGGGCATGTTTGATATGAGGGATTTTGGAATACATTGATATATCATGTACATGTATTTGACAATCCATGTATATGAGAATCCATTCAAGTTGTTTGATTAGTTGTATTTTGATATTGTATATGAAATTTTTTGTTTGATTCTTGATTTAAAATTCATGATTCGAATATTTTAATATTTAATGTGATGTTAAATATATACGTGGTGAGCAAGTGAATATATGGTTTAATATATGTATATGTATTTAATAAATACATATTAAATTAGTTAATCAATTTGATTTAATGCATAAAAATTCAAATTTCCCGTATGTTTTGTATTTTACTATTAATTATCAACGTATCGACATAATAGTCAAATTTAGAAGGGACGTGTATTAGTTTCTTATTTAATATTATAAATCAAAATTATTGCGCATCAATGATCAAACCACTATATATTTATTTTGACCCAACTTTTTGGTCATAGTAAAAAAACATTAGTATCCCACATCGTCAATCAATTTTTTCATTGGAATATATATATATTTATATTAATGTAAATTATTATTGTTCGGAATGCTTTTTCAAAGATTAATACTTTTTATAAGTATGACTGGTACATTTTTTTATATTAATGTAAATTATTATTATTAATGTACATTTTTTTTTATATTTTTCATATCCAACATATAGCTTTTTTTTTAATATCCATTCCTAAATCATCGAAACACTATTCTAAGAACCGAACCACTATTTAAGCATGGTCTATGAGAAAATTTAATAGAAATAATATTTTTTTAAGCATAATTTTGATTTGAATTATTCTAAGAACCAAATCATTATTTTTGTAGGATTCCGCTAAAACGCTGAATAAAAATTCTTTTTTGTATATGAATAAAAAAAAAATTTGGATCGGTAGCTCGGGAGGATTAGTACGCGTGACCGGAGACGGAACCAAGGGGCTCGGATCTCTTCAAGAAAAAAAAAATTAGATATTCGTATACAAACTATGTATATTTTTATAATATATATGTCAAAATAATATACATCATTTGGTCTTGATTCCTCTCTTATCATCTCTTCATGGATCCGTCGTTACGCGTGATTACATACCATGATGCCGAGTCTTTCCAAATCGAAGCAATTTAATATCCAACTCGGGTTTATGACCTGACGGGTTGTGAATAAGTAGTATTTAACAGACGATCTAAACCATTTTTTATAGGATATATATTTTCAAAGTGTAAATCTAATCATAGATTTGGTTTAAATTTTCGAGTGAATTATCCTTGAATTGTTTATGAACGTTTTTTTTTATTCACCAGTGGATAATATATTTGGCAGCTTTTCCAAGACGCCCATGATATTATGTTTCTTTTATAAGATCCTTGAATACGTCGATACGTATCGAATACGGCGATGCGACACTTTAACATATGATTTAGCGGGTAAAATCAGTTTTTTTAAACATCTGCGCAACATAGTTCATATGTTTTGTCGAATGACATGATCCCCCGATGAATACATAAATAGCTTGTATTTTGTTATGTGTTTAAATTTTGAAAGCAAGAACATCTATTTTATGTGTTTTCTATGAACCGTTTAAACTTTTAAATATTTATTTTAAAAGTACGGAATCTTTTTATGTTCTTACAAAAAATTCAAACATTAAAAGTTAAAATTATTTGAATAAATTTTTTAACATCAACAAATATAATTATCAGAGTTTATGAGCTAATACCAAAGCTTAGTTTTGTAAGGTGTGAATAACAAGAAGCTTAGTCATAATATTCATTGGACTCTTTTATAATGACAAATCATGAATTAAATTATTCAATGATAACCAAAAAAAATTTGGACTCACTTTTAAAAGACAAGTCATGAATTAAACTACTCAATGGTAACCAAATAATTTATTCATGGCTAAAAAACTCTACTTTTTGAGTATTTTTGATATTTTGAAAAAGAAAATTTCTCAATAGATCATTCCTTATAAAGAGGTCATATACAGTACCCCTCATTTTTCCCAACACCCTCTATATGATTAATTAATGGTTAATTATTGGAGTAATTAACAAAAATACATCGATTAACAATTAATTAATATCAATTAACTGTTATCGAATATATTTTTGGTAATGATCATGTTAATTAATCACAAATTAATGATTAATTATTGATATAGATAATGTGGTGGGAAAATGAGGAGGTATGATATAATTATCCCTTTATAAATACACTGACACAATACTACTAAGATGAACAAAAGCCAAAGAAAAATTTAATCACCAAATTGTTAACAGAATTTTGTAATCCTAACAGCACATTCTAATCAATATTAATATATTTGTTAGGTTTGAGTATAGGACCCCTTTGCCTTGAATAAACAATTCAATAATAATAAATAAATAAATACATAATTTAAGAAAACAAAAATAGAAGGAAAGCTATACTTTTTGTCTCTACCCAGAAAAATACTCCATGGATGAACGTTATTTTCGTGGGATCTCAATTGTTTATTTATTTATTTTGAATTTGAATTTTTTAGTCCATAGAGCAAGTCACCAATTCCTCTAGATTTTTCCTTTTAAACAGAACATATACAAAATAATGCAGACACAAATTTCAATATTATTTGCTAATATAAAAGGTATTAAAACTTGATATCCCTTTATTTGGTTTTTCATGATAAAATTTTGAGCGCATGTTGTTCTCGGTCAATCATTTTTTATGCATTTTTTATTGTACGCGTGTTCTTATCCAACATTGCCCTAATGATTTACACATTTTTGGAAGTATCGTATATTTATAAATTTATGATATATTCTTGTAAGTATAGTATATGTTATACATTTTTATTTATGATATGCATTTATGTTTTGTGCAATTTAAATGCGTCGTATATCTTTTTAAATTTATGATTAAATACGATGCATGTTAACCTTTTACATATATAATATACATTTATATTTTATATTTATGTGATACACATTTTAGATGTAATTTTAGATGTATGCGAGGGTTTGAGGGCATATAAATTGTGAGGGTTTTGAGGGAATATTATAACTTTAGCCATATTTATGAAACTTTTTCACCAACTACCCCAATATACACGTATATATGTGTGCATTCAAAGAGATTTAAATTTAAATTCCCAGTTGTAAACCCCTAATAAGAGTCCAGCTAAGCTAACCCCTAATAATTCTCCACACATGCACTTAGATTCTATCTTTGAAATAACCTTGATGACTATATTAGATTTATATTAGACTATTAGAAACATGTCTCTTTCTCCCTTCATAATGTTTGGAAATTCAAATTCAAATTCAAATTGATTAATTACACTAATTTACAAAAATAGTCCTTCTAGTTTCAAGCAATTTCCCTTTAGTCCTTCAAGTTAACTATTAATTATATCATCTTTTTTTCCAGGGAAACCAAAATATGCTAGTTTGAATTTTCTTTTAGAAATATTATTTTGTTGTTACTATACAAGGGTATATCTGATATTTTCAGATTTTGTAAGGTACTTTAATCTTTTATTTTTCCACTATATGTGATTAGTGGCGGATTTATTAACAAACTATAGAAGATAACGTCATCTCTTAAATTTTCGAACGGTACTATATATATGATTATACTATTATAATTTATGACAAAATTGAAAATTTGTGTACTGTCTCTCTTTTTTTCTAGTTTTTTGTTGTTGTTGTAAATTTCTCACGATAGCTCTCTAGATTACCGTTCTCCGTTGATACATGACAAAATTCGCCACCGTATGTGATGTTCGGAGATTTTACAAGGATATATGCATGTCAAATATTTTGCACTAATATGTGATACTCTCTCTCTCTCTCTCACTTTAATAGATGAGGTCATATATGGTGGCCCCAAGTTTCTCCCCAACATCATTTATATCACCGATTAATAAATAATTAACATGGTAATTAGCATTAATATATTTCATTAACAGTTAATTAATATATAATTAAAATATATATCAATTAACAATTCTTAATCAACATCAATTAATCATTAATGAAATGTATTTTTGTTAATTAATTGTTAATTGGTGTTATAGAAGATGTTAGGAGGGATTTGAGGGGCATGGTATAATTATCCTTAATAGATCAATACTACCTCCATATATTTCGTTTTCCATATTGCGGGATAAAGCGAGTATCGAATTCTTGGCATTATTCATGGTAGCTTTATGAAAATATCAATCACAATTTATATATATATATATATGCAAATGCAATTGTTATTTGCATGCATGAATTTATTCTTACCTTTCTTTGCCGACATGACGTCATATAATTGAAAGTGACTTCATTTGGATATTGTGTGACAGATAAAATAGCTAAAAATTGAGTTTGGAATAAATAAATTTATTATTACGAGCCACAAATGTTATAAAGAGTGGTCCGTATTTAATGGACAAAAAAAATAGACAAAAATATAAGCATAAATTGTATTTTTGCTGTCTGGATTTAACAAAATAATCAATGCAACGATATCAGAGAATAAGTAAAGTACCTTAGATATTAATTTTTATAATATTTTTCTTTCAAATATGTTTTCTACTTTGAAATTGCAAAAATTGAATTATGGGACCCAAATTGCCCTTTTGGAATTGTACATCTTTTAAATTATTTGGAAAATATGTATATATTCGGATAATTTCCCTGAATATTTCTTTTGCAAAAGAAACGTGTTTTTAATTCAAATAATTCAAATGAACTAGTTCGTGAAGTCCGCGTCTTTCAAATTATTAAAAGAAAATACATATATTATAGGTATATAATATTTTTCTTGAACAACCATAAGATATGCATTTTTAAACGAACACTGTATTATTAAACATTGATAAAACTTTGCATTATTGTTTATATTGCAAATATGTCACATTACTCAAATTAGCTATAAATTAACAAAGTATATATATCCTATATTTATTTTTTTTATTAACGAGAAATACAAGGGGCATTTCGTCCTTTTTTTTTTTTTTTCCTTTTGCGATTTTGTCACTGATGGGGCATTTTTATTTGAGGACATATATGGTGCCACCATATTTTCACGAAACATCCTCAATTTTATGGTTAATTTTAAATTAACATTTGAATTAATACATGTTATATTTTTTTATCGTGATAATTAATATCTATCTGAATTAACAAATGATAATTAATATTTTGAAATTATTAATTTAGTATTTTTTATTAGTTAAGTGGATTAATTAATAAATTGATGATATTGTGTGGAAATCTGATGACAAAGTATTGTATAATTGCTCTTTTTATTTTCAGTAATACAAGGATTTCCTTTTGTAATTTGGTCAAGGCCTCATAACGCACTACTGTGCATGTGCTATAAATAAATTAACAAAATATATATTTGAGATAAAATTGAGTTTAGGGCATTAAGGCCTCTTTTTCTCAACGGCCCAAACCAAACTTATGAGCCGAATTTAAAATGGCATAGTTTATTATGTGCTTCTTCTATTGTGCAGCCTTTCGTGTGATAGGTTGTTGCTACGAATGTTCCCATCGATCTGGTTTTCTTAGAGGCTGTTTGGACGGTGGAATTTTGGACTGGAATTTGAAAAAAAATTCCAGCAAATTTGACATTCTTTGTTTGACAACTATTCTAATGGAATTATAATTTGCTGGAATTATATTTACTCTATCAAAGTCATAAACTTCAATTCCAAAAAAAATAGGAGAATTTAGAATAATTTCTTAATATAATAATAAAAGGTTTTGTCAACTCAAACCATTCACTCTCCTTCCTCACTCCTATTTTTGTGACATATTGAAATGATTTTTGTTTATTCAAATATTAAATAAATTATTAGTTTAATTATGTATTTTTTATTTTTTATAATAAAAAATAAAAATTATAAGGAAAATTCGTGTTTTTTTGTTTATGTATAGTAATTTATAAAAAACGGTATTTTATAGTGTGTAATTAAAATAAATAACAATTAGTTGTTGTTACTTTTTTGGCTTAACAGTTTCAAAAAACGATCAAACGTTATTTACCGTGTTTGATCGTTTTTTCTTTAACAGAATTATTTTGATGGTTATTTACATGTAAAATATTGAGCCAATCTTTTTAATTTGGGCCCAAAAATACAAGTTCGCCCAAAAAAATTTCTACTAGCCCACTCAAATTATCATATAATACACATAAAAATATATGTTTAAACTTTATTCGTTCACTGAATAAGAATATTTAAATTAGCATTCTAACATATATGCAAAATTAGTAATATTTTTTAAGTAAACAAAATAACATCTCATAACTCATAAGAATGTAATTAAATGATTTAATTATGAGATCTCAACAATAATAATTGTATATTATAAAATCCAAACGTGAACAAATCCGACAGATCTTTCACGTAAAGTATGTCAAGAGAAATATTATAAGTTAAATAATTTGCAATCGAATTTCACTTTCAAAAAATGATCGAAAAAACTACGAAAATATCTTAAATAAAAGCGACATAAATGATAAAACACACCAGACAGAACACAATACACAATACATACACTTACACAGAAAATCAGAGAACTCCATACTCCCCGAAACTCGGTTAGAGATTGTCTATTAGATCTCAGTCGTCCGATTAATAAAGAGCGTTCTGGATCATACCATTTTCTGATAAGGAAAGTCTCATAAGACATTATATCCGTCCGATCATAAATCAACGGTGCAGATATAATCATCCAAATCTTCGTAGTAGGAGTCTAGGACGCATTAAAGGCAACTTCATCTCCCTCTCTCTCTCTCTCTCATTTCGATCTCCATGATCTCAAGCTTCCTCTCTCCCTCGAGATCGATCGAACAATACTTTCGGATAATCGAGGATTAGCTCAGGTACGGTGCATTTGTCTCTGGATTTGTACTTTTTGATTGATCGGTTTCGATTGAATTGGATATTTTGGTTTTGGATCGAATTGGGTTTATTTATGTTTTAAGATTGCAAATTTATTAGGGGAATTGACGTGGACAGTATCATACTGAATTGGGTATTTTTTTCCGATTTGATTAAATTGGGTGTTTATATCAAAGATTCTAACTTTATTAAGGGGATTCTGAGAGTATGATACTGAATTTCTTGATTAACGTACTAAATGATGCAATTTTTTGCTTTAACTGTTAAGATTCGGCTCTAGTTGATCTGATCTCAGTAACTATTACTTCTTTTGGAAACTTTTGCTTATATGTCCTCGAAAAGATATCTGTATGCGTTATTAATTCTGTATGTGTCGTCTAGTTTCCTATATTAGCAGGCTTAATTATGATTTAGAGTAAATACAATAAAATTGCCCTTACAAATCAATTAATTAGAAAAATATTTATTGATGCTAATTAACCTTCTTATTTGTTATTTATAGGAAAGAACTGAATTTTACCGAGCTCGTACAAAGATGTCTATTAACGGGAATGTACCCGTTAACCCGAGTTATTATAGCGACGATGATGAAGCGCCTTTAGTATTCAAAAGAACAAGTGCACTCCCAAAAAAACCTAACTCTAACCCTAATTTGATAAAGCGTCCCTCGCCTAATACTCCGAATCAAAGGCCTGCACTGAATTCTTCAAACCCTAATACCGTTTCGAGATTAAGTCTCGGATCTTCTAGCTCTAGGAGAGAACCAAATGCAAACCCTAATTTCAAACCTTGCCAATCTAGTGCAAGAAATCCCTCTAACGAGAGACCGAGTAGTTCAAATCCAAAATCAAGTTCGAATTTGGGGATAAAATCGGCTTCGTCTGTTAAACCTAATTCTCGTTCTAGTTTTAAAAACGGTGAAAGTTCTAATATGAGGAGCCCAATTGAAAGGCCAAAATTTTCAAACTCAAATTCGAATTCGAATATAACAAAAAAGGAAAATTTTAACAAGTCTCATCAAGACGGTACCAGCTCAGAGGATGATCCTATTGACGGTATACCATTAAGCCAGAGAGCCAAGAAACCTGTACCTGTACCGGTACCGGCACCGGCACCGGCACCGGCACCGCCTAGATCTACAAGTAAAGAAACCAGAAACTCATTCTTTTTGAATTCAAAAGAATCATCCTCGTTATTTAAAACCAGCGAAGAGAATCATAAAAGACGGTACGATTCCGGTACCAGCGAAAATCCTGAACAAAAAAAAGCGAGAACTACTCTCCCATTAAAACGAGACCGAGATGCAAAATCGTCAGACGAAGATGATTTCGTCCCTCTAGCAAAGAGAGCAAAGGAAATATCTTCTTCGACCTCCAAAGTGAAGGCCAAAACGCAAATTGTGAAAAAAACGGTAAAAATTACCAAAAAGCCCCTGAAAAATTCACAATTCGAAAAGAAGGGTGTGCCTGGCTCGGGTGGAGGAATTAAATGGACCACTTTGGAACATAATGGCGTTATTTTTCCTCCCCCTTATAAATCTCACGGCATAAAAATGTTGTATAATGGCAAGCCTGTTAATTTAACTCAAGATCAAGAAGAGGTATTCTTTTTTTTTTTTTCAAAATAGTCCCTCTATTTTTTTTTCTAACTTTTTTGGGGTGGAAAGGTGGCGACGATGTTTGCGGTGATGATGGAGACGGATTACGCAAAGAAGCCCAAATTTATCGAGAATTTTATGCATGATTGGGGAAAGATTTTGGGGAGAGATCACATAATCAAGAAATTCGAGTTCTGTGATTTTAAGCCTATTTTCGAATGGCACCAGAGAGAGAAAGAGAAGAAGAAACAAATGACTTCTGAGGTATTTTTGCATTTAGCCCCTCTAAATTTTGGAAATTCAAATTTTAAATTATTTGGTTCGTGTTCTCCAGGAGAAGAAGGCTTTGAAAGAGGAGAAATTATTGCAGGAGGAAAATTATATGTATGCTTTGGTTGATGGTGTTAAAGAAAAGGTATCTTTCTCTCTCTCACTCTCTCACTCTCTTGATTTTCTCTCTCTTAATTTTCTCTCTCTTGATTGGAAGGTTGGAAACTTCCGAGTCGAACCTCCAGGACTGTTCCGAGGCCGTGGAGAGCATCCTAAGGTATTATTAACAACTCAAAATTCAACAATTTGAATATTTTCACCGAATTATTTGAAATTTATTTGAACTTTAAAATGTAGATGGGAAAATTAAAGAAGCGAATCAGACCTAGTGACATCACTATTAACATCGGAAAAGGCGCCCGGATTCCCGAATGCCCAATTCCCGGCGAAACGTACCATTTTTTCATATATAACCTCCTAATAATTCCAATTTACACAATTTAATTATTTTTTTATTATTATTAGGTGGAAAGAGGTGAAACACGACAACACAGTCACATGGTTGGCATTTTGGAACGACCCAATAAGCACGAAGGATATAAAATATGTATTTTTAGCCGCGAGTAGTTCTCTCAAGGGAGAAAGCGACAGACAAAAATACGAGAAAGCCAGACTTTTAAAGGTTCTGAAATCCAGGAAACCAATTCCATGTTTTAATTCTGAAATAATTATAACCTCACTAAATTTGTTTATTCTATTTTTTTTTTAGGAATATATAAATAGAATAAGAGAGAATTACACGAGGGATTTCGGGAGCAAGGATTTGACGAGGAGACAAATTGCCGTTGCGACTTATTTAATTGATAAACTCGCTCTTAGAGCTGGCAATGATAAAGTTCGTACCTTTTCATATATTTTATTATTTTTTATTAAATTTATATATTTTTTAATGATATAAGTGTGATTATTTTTATAGGAGGATGATGAGGCGGATACGGTGGGTTGTTGTACTCTCAAAGTCGAAAATGTTGTTTGTGTTCCTCCTAATAAGTTGCAGGTTAAATTTATTTATTTATTGAATTAATAAATCTTCATTTAATTATTTTTTTATATTTATTTATTTATTATTTTGTGTTTTGTAGTTTGATTTTCTTGGTAAAGATTCGATTAGATACTTCAAGACTGTTGAGGTCGAATTACCTGTTTACAAAGCCATCGAAGAATTTCGCACCTGTAATTCTCTCTCTCTCTCCAAAATTTATGATTTTACATTTTAACAAATACAAAATTGATTTCTTTTTTTTAATTAACTATTTGCAGCGAAAAATAGTGATGGACGAAAAAAGAAAGAAGGTGACGATTTATTCGACATGATCGATACGAGTATATTAAATACACATTTAAAGCAATTAATGCCCAATTTAACCGCCAAAGTGTTTCGAACCTACAATGCTTCTATCACCTTAGATCAAATTGTATGAAATTAAATTATATATACATAAATTCCTTTTTAAGAAAATTTTACTTAATTTTAATAAATTATTAAATTTGCCTTTCTAAACTATAGCTGAATAAAGAAACTGAAGAAGGCACCGTTGCAGAAAAGATCGCCGTTTATCAAAGAGCCAACAAAGAGGTACAAAATTAAAATAAATAAATAATCTGAATATTTTTCCCATTAATTCGAGAATTAATTAATTAATTTTATTAAAAATTAGGTGGCGTTAATATGTAACCATCAACGAAGCGTGTCAAAATCGCACGAGTCGCAAATGAGTAAACTCGACGAAAAAATCAACGAACTAAAAGCCGAAAAAGAGGAGCTCGAAGAGGATTTGAACCGAGCGAGAAAAGGAAAGTCTCCACTAAAGGACAAAGACGGAAAGACGAAACGAAATCTCTCCCCCGAAGCGTACGTAAAAATATCTAACTCATTATTTTTTTCTGTGCGGATTTAAAAATTGAGGATTTTTTATGAATTTGTAGGATCGAGAAGAAATTGGCGCAGATCGATGCGAGGATAGAGAAAATGGAATCTGACAAGACGATCAAAGAGGATTTGAAAACCGTCGCGTTGGGAACTTCGAAAGTTAATTACCTCGATCCGAGAATTTCGGTTGCGTGGTGTAAAAGGCACGAAGTACCCATTGAAAAGGTACGTATAATATTTTATTTTTCTATTTGAAAAATTAGATTATGGTTGATATATAATAGTTTGATTTTTTTTTGTAGATATTTAACAAGTCGTTACTTGCGAAATTTTCTTGGGCGATGGATGTGGATCCGGATTATAGATTTTGATGCATGCGTGCAATAATTTTCAATCGAATTTGACATTGATGACTATTTGTTTTTAATTTTATTCTATTTGTTTGAAGTTCTTTTTTTATGAACTAAATACATAATGTATCTCAAGTACATTAAACATGAATTATGAATAATTATACTTTTACAATACTTAATAACTTTATATTTTGTGTCCGAATCAAACCTAGCTCGAGCTAGTTTGATTTTTCATATAAACTAGAGGTGACCCTCGCTCTGCTTCGGAAAATATTTTTTTATTTTTGATGAAATTTTTTTTAAGCTAAATAATATTAAAAAAATTACACCATATAGTCCTCAAATTTACAACCAATAATCTTCAACCTCTCAAATTTTAGCAATATATTCTCATAACGCTCTGCTTCGTAAAATGTTTTTCTATTTTGGATGAAATATTTTAAGCTAAATCATATTAAAAAAAATTACATCGTATAATCCTTAAATTTACAACCAATAATCTTCAACCTCTAACAAATTTACAAAATATACGTAATAATTATATTGATACGCTAATTATTTTATTTTTTTCATTGGCATGTGAAATGGATAGATACGTTGGCGATTTTTGTTTCTCTTTTTTTTTTCTTTTACTGTCGGTTTTTAAATTAATTTTTTTTTTTTTAGCTACAATTTTTTTTATTGTTTGTATCATCGAAAATTTGAATTATAATGTTTTAATTTGTGAATAGTAATATTTTATTTTGAATCATAATAATATTATTTTGAGAATTTCGAAGGGTGTATGTGAATATTTCTTAAAAAAAATATTACTTTATACGGACAATCAGAGCTTGAGAAAGAAAATATACATAGGGCCAAATTATACACACATAAACGAAATGTGATATTGAAACGGGTTGAAATATTATACTAAAAAAGACTCATTTCACACAATATAATATAGATAAGAACACATACAATCTAAGTTGTTTAGTGGTTGTAATAATATGTGGACACAAAATCGTGTAGGTCTCACATAAGACTCACTTTACACACAACTATAATAGTCTGTGCAACACGGAACCTCATAGAAACCACGAGTCTTTTTTGGTGCACATGAACCATGACCTTTGTTGAACATGGTTCGCATGAACCAAGTCCACCTATTTCTTTTTTATGATGATGACATTAGTATGTCACGGGACTTATTGGGATCTCTTGTATACATTGAATTTCCATATCTTAATTTTTGATGAGTTTTACCAAAAAAATGTTACAGAAAATCTGAGAAAACAACACGTGTCAATGAAGGGACAACTGAGTAATGTAGATAGTATAAAGAAAAAAAAAATACACTTTTGTCTTCCAAACTTATTCAAAATGTTCAACTTACTCCCCGTACTAAAATCTGCATCATTTTACTTCCTGAACGTTTAAATGCATTCATGGTCATTAACACGTTTCAATAACATGGTCATTAACAAAAAATACGTAATTAACAATTAACTAATATATAATCAACGTATATATGAATTAAAAATTCTTAGTCAATATCAATGAACTGTTCATTGTGTGTCATTTGTTAATCAACACGATAATTAAGTGTGTTAATTCGGATATCGAGGATGTGGTGGGGGGGATTCTGGGCGCACGATAAAATTTCCCTTCCCAAATGCATTCTTGGGGCGATAACCTGCCACGTGTCAACTGAAAACCGAACGACACTCGTTTCTTATTCTCTCCCAAACCAACCAAGAATAGGGGAGTTCAACAAAAAGCGCTTCTTGTATAAACAATTAAACATAGATTAGTTTATTTCTTGTTCTAATAATAGGCTATTTATTTCATTCCCACCCAAATCCATTTTCTCAAAGAAAACTCCCACCCAAAATCCATTTTCTCAAAGAAAACTCCCACCCAAAATCATTTCTTTGAAATTCTTTCAAATTAGAGCCAGTGACGTACGGAGGTAATTCTTTATTATGATGAATTTTGAGTCTCGATTTGAAGTTTCAAAATTTTGACGAATTTTGTGATTTCTCGTAATGTATTACATCAAAGCAATGTGTCAATAAGTTTTCGATTTTCTCAAATTTTCCATATATTTTTTGAAACTTTCTGTAGAAGTTAATTGAATTTACCTTTAAATTTTTTCCAAAATGCTCATTGGTGAAGTTCCCTTTTTCATATTTTTTTCATTTATTCCATAATCGGGACTGAATGTTGTTGAATGAAGTTTCATGAAAGTGAAATTAGGGTCATAATCATATATAGTGGATTAATTCTTTTTTTGGGGGGGGGGCGAGTATGTATCATAATACAATTGGATTAATTAAGTTTTGTTTTTGGAACAGTTCAAAATAATGGCGAATCAAGAAGAAACCATTGATGCAACTGAGACGGTAATATTCTGACCTCACAATTACTCATCCTTTATTTTCTACATGGAATTGCAATTTTCAATTGAATTTTGCAAATTTCAATCTAATTTCCTTTTTTGTTTTGTAAAAATAGATAATAAAACATGAGGAGGAAAAACCCGAAACGGCAGAAAAATCGGAGGATGCTGATATAGAAGAGCTGGTTCGGTCAATGACACGCGAGTTGGAGTTTTATGCCGAACTAAGTGCGAAACAGGCCGAGCCTAAACCCTTCATAATTCACAAATTGCATCCAAGAGTCAAATCGGTGGACAAGACATCGTACCACCCAACTGTGGTCTCCATCGGCCCGTACCATCATGGGGACGAATGGTTTGTCACTGCCGAGGAGAAGTTGAGGTGTCTGGAGTCGGTAATGGATTTGAACGGAGAGTCCAAAATGGACAAAATTTTGGCTGCTTTAGCGAAGGAAGAGAAAATGGTCCGAAATATTTATTCTGAAGAGATCGAGATGGACGAAAACACGTTTCTAGAAATGTTGGCTCTAGATTCGTGCTATATAATGAGCCAAATTTTCGTTTCCGAGGGTACCGTACCGGGTCACGGCGTACCAAACCCAAAACTAGATGAGAAAATATCCAGTAATGAGCCAAATGTTCTGACCCCATTACTCGCAAGCGAAACCATGGGTGGCGTATCGAACAGTAACGGTACCAAAAGTTTGGAGCCGATCTCGTTGTACCGGCCTTTCTGCACCCCGTACATGGCTCGGGACCTTCTTTTGCTGGAAAACCAGATCCCTTTTTTCTTGATCGAGAAAATCTACGAGATAAGGGAGGGTGCATTCAGCGCAAGTGCTCTTCGCGAAAAAACGGTGTCGTTTATGAAGAAGATTATACAACCGTACTTGAAGAACTTCGAACAAGGAGATGTTTACAAGGTAAAGCCTACAGAATTTCACCATTTGCTCCATTTATGCCACATGTACTTCAAGCCGCTACAGAATCACAAAGAATTCGACTACGAAACCGTTGAAGGGGCTTCCGATTTTATGCGGCACTTAACCCGTTGGCGTCGTGCAACGCAATTCGAGGAAGTCGGAATAAAGATCAAAGCTAAGGAATATGACGAATCCTCCCCTCATTCGCTCTTGGACGTTACTTTCCGAAACGACGAGATTCGGATTCCTTTTTTGCCCATAAATCGAAGCACCGTGTCGCTCTTTAGAAACATGGTTGCGCTCGAGCAAATGAACCCGAGATATGGAAACGATTTTACCTCTTACGTCATTTTCGTGTCGCAAATTATGTGCATGCCTAGTGATGTCACCTTTCTGGTACAGAAGGGGATAATAAGCCATAACTTGAGCAGTGACGAGGAAGTGTCGAATCAGTTCGCTAGTCTCACCCGAAGTGTGGTGTTTGATTTTAGCGGCAAGTATTATTTGAAGACCATGAGTTGGGAGGTGGAGGACCGGTACCAAGCATGCCGGGAAAAATGGCATTTACGAGTTTCTGGTAACCCGTGGTGGACCGTTGCGATCTGGGCGGGGGCTATTTATGTGATTTGCACCCTAGTCCGGTGCTATTTTACCTACGTGTCCTATCTCAGGACAAGCTAGTTTGTTACGAGTTGAAGTATCAATTCGAGGTCGAAATCTCGTGGAATTATTTAAATAAATAAGCGTGTGGGGATTTCGGGTCACGGGTAAAATTCTGTATCAAAATTGTGTGCTGATTATTGTTTCTGGGTAATTGTGATATTGTTATGATCTAGAAATATTGTTTGGGTTTTGGAATTGTGCATTTTGTGAAAAGAGAAATTTGTGCGTTTTTTTTGTTATTTTTAAAGTATGTTTAAGTTGTTGGCTTTTTAATTTCTAACATGTTAATTTAATATTGTTCATAAACCAATAAACCAATATTTTAGTGCTAATAAATAATAATCCTCCTTGTTAGCCTTAGTTCTGAGGCCTTTGCCAGTGTATATATACGGGGTTATATATGGCGCCCCACAAACTTGAAAAAAAATTGTGAATGCGTCAATGGAGGAGGGTTAAAAGGGTTAATTGGATTGATTAACACTTAAATCAATGTTTAATTGATTGATTTAGTTAAGAAATCTAATCAATCCAAATAATTCTTCTCGATTGACGCATCCATGATTTTTTTTTTGTGTTTGTTGGGACATAGTATATTTACCATATATATATCGAGTGACTGTAAAAATTTACAAATAAATCCCTAAAAGTTTGCATATAGGTATATACATATACATATAATTTAGCCATCCCTTTTATGTCTCGAACCCGAACCCGAACCCGAATTCAAATTTAATATGGAAGTTGAAAAATTAATAATATCCCCATCCAAATAGAAATCAAATTATTAAAATTACAAGTGACACACAATCCAAATGATCTATAACATAAATTGTCCAAATGTCTAATAACATGCAAACCCAAATGGCCATAATATGAATTACCTGACATTGATTCAAATCTGTGAGACCACTTCACAAATAACGAGATCAACTAATGTATTTCATAGGTATGCACTTCTATGTGCACGTCACAAATAAGTTTGCTCAGCGGTTTGATTTTTTTTTTTTTTAATTTTGACAATATTTGTCTAATTTTAATCGTATTTGTACACTTCAAATGCACGCAAAAAATATATATAAATTATTATACAAAATAAATAATCCAGTTCAAAAAAATGTATAAAAAATGTTACTCATGTAAAAATAGCTACCTATTAAAAGATATATCATACGTACATAAATATATACCATACAATATAAAAAGGTACAACATGTATTATATTCAAAAAAATATACCATACATCTAAAAAATATATGATACATCTAAAAAGATATAACAGATAAATGTATATTATACATGTAAAAGATATAACATGTATTGTATATAATAAAAAGTAAATCATACATCTAAAAAACTATGACATATTAATATAACATACATCTAAAAAAAGTATAAATTTGGATGAGGGTTGATGTGCCTTTTGGTGTGCACAAATACGGTAAAAATTGGAAAAAATCAAACTACCACATATCGTTTTTCTATTGTTGGCGTGCGCATGAAATGCACAATCTTCTTCCATAATAAATTTTGATTTTGTCTAATTTAATCGATTTTTGTGCACGCCTCATTGTCTCTAACTTAGTTAACCGAACCCAAACGACCCAAAGAACGAACAATTCGAAGAAGGGATATACATATCTTATATATATATTTATATATTATGTAAGGATTATCCATGGTACTTTCAATAAAGGGAAATTAATACTACGCCCTCAGAACTTATCCTAACATTCTGGATGTGAATTTCAAAATTGGTTAATTGGAATAATTAACAACCCATTTCAGAAAAATAAAATATGGCTTAATTATTAATTCATATTTACATGTTAAATTCTCTGATTGGATTGTTAATCACTTCAATTAATTATTTTTAGGATTTACCCAAAGGATGATAGTGTGAGTTTGAAATCACCATATCAAAGCCCAATCTTAGAAGGCTTTATGCGCCAAATCAAAATAAATAAATAAATAAATAAAATTACATGTCCATATAACTCCACTACCATCATTAGCATATAAAAGTACCAATCTCAAGAATTAAATTCTTCAAAAAAAACAAGAAAAAAAACAATGATGAAAGTTCTAATCCGCGGTACAGATAAACACGAAATTAAACCCAACTTCACGGAACTATCTATCTCTGTGACGCACACGATCACGATCACGAGTCCTCTCTCTCTCATAATCACGGTTCCTCTCTCTCTCATAGTCGCGGCTTCTCTCTCTATCTCTTCCATCCCTTCCTCTTTCCTTGTCACGATGATCCCTCTCCCCTCTCTCTCTACTTCGACTCCTACGCCTCTCTCTCTCATGCTCGTCATGATCTCTTCCCTTCTCCTTGCTCTTCTCCCTGTTATTATACCTCCCTAATAAACCAACAACAAAAAGTTAAAATAAAAATTATAAAACTAAGACTAATTAACTCACTAACAAACCTAGATCCTCATCGGCCCAACCGGCACGGCCCGAACCAGGAACCGGCTGTGCCGCCTCGGGTTGTTGAGCCTTGGCTCGAAACTTCTTTTTTAAGTTGCCAAACTCATCATACATCTCTCCATCATCCTAAATCCAAATATAAAAAACAATTTATTTATATTTATATTTTTAAATAAAATCAAATTTTTATAAACCTACTTCTTCAGCTTCTTTTCGACGACGCTTTGTTTCTTCCAATTCCTCTTCGTCGAGCTCTTTGTAGCCACCCCCTCGCCCTCCTCTATATAAACCACAAATAAAATAAATTAATAATACAAAAAATCATAATTTTTTTTAATTCAATAATAAAATACCTGACACCTCCTTCATTGTGACCTGGCTTGTTGGTGTTACAAATATTACATTTCGTACGTTTCGCCCAGTTAATATTCGCACACCTATCACGCCATTAAACAAATCATTAAATCCAAAAAATAATAATATTCTTTTTAAAAACTTACATAGGACAAGACCAATCATTCGGGCCAAAAAGCCCGCCAGTGGGCCCACCAGCAACGGCACGATCTCCCCGTCCACCGCCACCTCTCCCTCTTCCTCTTCCACCGCCGCCACCACCAACGCCAGCTGGCCGAGCAGTTCCGCATCGGTTACACACTCCCCGAAACGCAAAATTCACATTCACACAACTACACACACCAAAAAATAATAATTACAACAAGTAATTAAATAAATATACATTTTTTTCAAGAAAAAAAAAATATGCTCACCGATAAGCACAGACCTTGTATTAGGGCAGGGCCAATCACCATCCTGTTGCCACGCTTTTCCTCTCCCAACACCATCACCCATTTCTTCTCCAACAAAATCGCTCCCAACAATATTATTATTATTATTATTATTATTATTATTAATATTATCGTCATTAATAATATCTTGCGAAGAATCAACGAGAAAGGAATCTTTATTCTTGGATTCTGCTATGTGCACCCCAATAACACTCCCGCGAAACTCTTTGTTGTTGAACCAATCAACCGCTGCCACGGCAGCGTGAGGATCTTCGTACGTCACCGTCGCGTCTCCTTTCGGCTCGTCCGTGATTTTGTCTCGGTATATCCATATTTTCGGCTGACCTGTCCTCTTATCTTTCTGAGAAAAATGTATAATACGAGATTAAATGTGTATAAATATGGGGAGGAGAAATCGAGATTGATTTGAGATTTTGGTTACTACCTGAGAGAAGGTCATACCTTTAGTAACCCAATGGTGCTGAAATGTTCGGCGAGCATGTTCTCGTCAGTGCCAGGTGGCAAGTTGCATACGTAGATCGAACCGTTCATTGATCCTCCTTTGATGGACATATCTTTGACAGATTGGACTGATTGGATGATAATTTGAGATCAGTATGAATCGATGAACAATATACTAGTAGATCAGTATAAATCTGAATAAATTGGGTTAAAATCATGCTAAAAAGAACAAAAGGATTGAGCCCAATACGTTCGAAACATTCCCAAAACCAGAATAAAGATTTGAATTTCATATCAAATAACAAAAGGAGCACTACTAATCAAGAACCCCATAACAAATAAAAAAAAAGCATACCAGAACGCAGAGAAGGAGAGCCTGAGAGGATTCAAGGTATCCGTTTTGGGTTTTTGAGTGCGCTCAAGAGTGAGAAAGAAACGCTGGCAAGAGACCAAGAGAAGGGCTTTAATCAGAAACCCTACTTTCGACTTTCGAGCACGAAAGCGCGATCGTGCGCGAGAGATAGAGTGAGAATGGGAGAGAAGAAAGGGAGGAAAATCGAAAATCCCTTGATAGATTAGGCCTTGAAAAGTTGGAAGCTTTGTATATTTAGGTCTTCTAAACACACGATTTTAGGCCTTTCTTGTAGCCCAATAATGATTTATTTGTTTTTCTACAGAATTTATTATATATGTATGTATTATTTAGTCCAAATTAAAGCTTAATTGATTCTATATTTAATTAAGGTGTCAATTTTCATAATTGATTTTGGATTGTCTAAATCTGATTATTATGTGTAATTCAGATTCTTAATAAATGTCCTTTTTGCAACTTGCATGATCTTAGTCTCCAACTTGTGAAATGAAGAGAAAATAATAGATAATATAATAAAATCAAATGTATATTGTATATGTAAATATATATTGTGGTGAAGGCACTGAAGGGGTGACAAAGACAAGCCAACATGCAATTCATGGATATCAATCATTGCTTTCGATTTAACGAAGAAAGGTCAAATGAATTATTGAGATTTGGATAGTCTATGATGCCTCTAGGTGTATTAATTTGATATCTTATAGATGTGAAAGCTTGCCCTTCAATACCACGTATAACCAAAACCTAATTCTTCATGATAAGTTTCAACCCAATTTATTATTATCAAAAAAGGACATAAAAAGATTCGATCCTGTCACTTAACTTTTGAAATCTCAAACCATATATTTGTGCAAATCCACATTAAGCTCAAATATAAAAACTAGCCTCAATCGTATACTAAATTCATTCAAAGAAACAATCACGATATGTAAGAAATACAAGTTTATTTTCCCAATTTACACTTCAATGACTTCACTCTTTCCGTGAATAAAGAAACAATACGCAAAAAGATCCCCAAAAAAAGAGAGACAAAGCCGCACAATATTTCCCATAAATAGACAAACAAAAAAAAAAGATAAAAAACCAAAAAAAATATATATTCAAGAATTACTAGGCAAAGTAGAAGGCCTTCTCGTAACCGCATTTAAAATATCAACGTACCCAACAATACCCACCAAAGCGCCTCCATTCGACTCGTCCGTGACCCAAACATGCGTAGCGCGATGCGAAAGCATTTGCGCCATCACCGCCGCTAAAGAACTATCGCACTTGCAAGTAAGCGGTGCACTTCTCCCTCTATAAATACCGCCTCCTCTCCCTCTCAACGAAGATATCGTACCGGTTCCGGTACCGTCGACACGGTTATTTAAAAACCCAACACTCCTACTACTAAACAATTTCTTCTTCGGCGAGACCCCCGGACCAATCGACGTCCCGGACTCAATCTCCGGTACCGATACTGGTAACGGTAACAGTATGGTTATCTCACACGACCCGTTTTCACCAGTACCGTTCACAAATTGACCGGCCGATAAGTTCGCCAAGGCCCATGCGGTAGATACATAATCGCACTTCCACATTTTGTACGCGGAAATATCCCCGATGATTTTTTTCGACCCGTTAGGGCCGGTTTCGACCACCGCAATTGCAGACGGGTCGAGGGGCGTTTTGGTAATTATGTCCAATGCGGGGGAGGTGGTTTCGATGAAGGCGTAGTTGGTAGAAATTGCATTGAGAGAGGAAATTGAGGAGAGAGGTATGGGGGCGAGTGCACCGAGACAACCGATTATAAAACGTGTCATGTCTTCGCGCGAAAGGCAACAAAATTTCTCGCGTAATGGTAATGAGGTGGCGGCGTGAGAGGAGGAGATGATAGGGGATGATGAGGTGGCGGATTTGAGCCACTTGCCGTTGAAAAGGACTGAGAAACGCTTTGATAGGCCTTGCCACGATGGACTTTTGCGCACTATGAGTCGCTTCACGCCTTGTTTCATCATATCCAACGCATCTATCAATCTTTGAGGAAAAAAGAGATTAAGATTAATATTTTGATTTTTTTTTTCAATTAGACCCCTGAATTATAGGGTATTGTTCAATTTGTGTCGTGAATGTTATCTTTTGTTCGATTTGGACAATGAATATTTGGGTATTGTTGAAATTGGTCTGATTGGTATGTACCAGTACGAGGGGTAGTTTGATTTCAAGATTCAAACTTTATATAATCAAAGATCCAAACTTTATAATCATGATTGCAACTTTTCTTGAACGTAGTATAATGAGTCCAGAAAAATGGAATTTAAAGAGGCATACCTTGTACCAGGATCGATCTCTTTCAAGGAAGTTTGATCGTCAATCACCACATCTCCGAGTTTCTTTTCCTTCATCAGATTCTCCCTCTGAATCTGATCCTCAGCTGGGCAACTTTTCGCGAGAAAACCCACTAAATCCATAGCATTTATCAGACCCAAGAACCTCTCCTCCCTCACGAACGCAGCCGCCGGCGTAGTTCGCCGGAGAACGACTGCCGAGGCTTCCGGTGACGAGCCAAGCACGCGCGCTGCCGCCTCCAGCGTGTCTGTCTCGTACAGTTCCGTCAATTCCGGTTTTCCGATCGTCAGATCGCCAATGACGTGATGAATAAACACCATAGACATAATTGGATTGATTTTTTTTTCTTGGATCTTTGAACTTCTATTTCAAGTTTTGTTGGGTTTTTGAATTCTGACCAAATTTATTTGTTAATTGATTGAATTGAATTAAGAGGATATTGTATTGTAAGCATGTGTCGTAGAACTAGAAGTGAATGGTGGAGAGAGAGAGAGAGTAATGGGTTTTGTATGGGAAGGTGAGAGAGATATCAATGAAGTTTGGATTAGAGATTGAGCATGGATGCATGGTGGTACAAAAACAAAAGTACAATTGAATTTGAGGGCAAGTCCATGAAATTAGGAGATGAGATGAGATGAGATGAGATGGATAGAGAGAGAGATCAGAAGGGAAAGATTATGATGGAGAGATGAGGGCGGAATATTTGACAAATATGGAGGGTGTACTGAAGTTAGGGGGTGTTTGGTTGGAGCTTTGGAATTGGAATGCCTTGGAATACTTTCTTATGGATTTTATTCCCACGTTTGGTTTACACGCTCGGTAATAAAGTAATGGCATACTCCATTCCCTAGGGAATAGTTGATGGGAATAGGATTACCACCAAAATTGGTGGTTTTTCTCCATTCCCATGAGGAGGGAATACATTTTATTTTAATTTCCAAAAATAAATATCTCAATGTTTCTACAAATAAACTCATTTTTACATTTTTAGAGTATGCCATGGAATAAATAAACGCATCAACCAAACAAGGTATTAGAGTATGCCATGTAATGATATGCCTTGGTATGAGATTCCTTGGCATACTTCATGCCAAGGCATTCGTCAAAGCACGAACCAAACGGCCCCTTAGATTTATGAGAAAAAAACATTTGACCTGTGTGGTGTTGAGTACTGTTGTTTGTGGTAACTACAAGTCCTTGTAACAAAGAAACTCAAATTTTCAATACTAGAAAAAATCTCTAACAATTGATATATGAACTTGTAAAAATAAAAATTAAGAACTTGTAAAAATTAAAAAAAAAAAAAAAAACTTGTAAAAATTATAGCAATTATAAGAATAAATGAAATTGCGTGAGATAAGATTGCAAACAAATTAGACACAATCAATACGAAACATGATATTTTTTGGTGATTGTAAAAGATATAAAAACCAGTCAAATATATTTTACAAAAAAAAAATGACATACAAACATGGAGTTTTCATAACAATTTAACTTAATTATCCAAATATTTTTTATCCTTTTATTTTCTAACTAAATAGAGAAATCTCCAAACATTAAAAAGATTCACAAACAGATAAAGAATGCAAAGTTAATATTTTTAGATTTTTAAACTTCACAAACATGAAGTTTTTTTTCACATAAATCCATAATTAATAGAAAAATATAAATAATTTAGAAATTAAAGACAAAGCTATCAAGCAAATTTCACACACAATATCAAATCTAACAAAACAAACAAAATTTAATTTGGACATACTAGTAAAAAATAATAACAGATTTATTGATAGGTCCATAAAATCGTACAGATAAGTCCCTAAACAGGTGTTGTGGCAAAAGTGCAAAAAAAAAATTACTACTTTAAAATGAAAACAATTATATAAAAAATATTTTTTCCGTCTTTCGCCAGTAGGCTTAACGAAAGTGACTTAATTAAAAAAAAATTCAGGTTAACGTGCAAAAATCATGATTAAACACTTTCTCAGACCCTCTGACGAAAGTTTAATCTCTTTCGCCAAAAAGTCTGGTGAGAACTAGCTTTGCAAATTTAAAAAATTTAGGGTTTTTTGCAAATTTGAAAAATTTGAAAAACTTGTAGCTATTCTACAAGTTTAGGGTATTTTTTAGATGCTACCTATAAAAAAAATGAATATTTTGAGATTTATAGTAACATGTAAAAAGTAAGTGACCAGTTAAAAATTTGAACAATTAAGTTTAACTATAACTTGAGAACACTTAAATTTGAATGACTAATATCGGTAGTTAAAAGTTCAGGGTTTAAAATTTGATTGAGTAACCATTGTAGGTGGGTTGGTGAGAGATGGGAGAAAGAGCTCTGCAAAAAGGCGATTTCTCTAAGCTTAAAGGGCGGCTTGGCAAGTTTTACCAAGGTGAAGGCTGGTGGAATATACAGCGCCTACCACCTAAAAACTGCCACACGTACAGACCCTATAAGAGAACTCACTCTCCCTCCCACACCAGACCCCCTCACCATTACCACCAAAGAAAAAACACACAAACAAACATTAGACGCAACACCATGCAAGGTAACTTCATTGCGAGAAGACAAGGCGGACGAGGACAAACACAGGGGGGACCTAGCCAACACAACCCCCCCACGCAAGTTTGGCGACGCCTCAGCAAGGACCCCAACCAAGCTAACGAAACTGGTCGCCCTCTCCAACAACAAGCTCAAGCACATGTCAACAGCCCACCTCACGCATACATTCTCGACACGCCACTGGCACCACTCCCCTTCCCACCGGACCCCCACCACCCAGCATGGGAAGGTAAATGTCTCAAGTGCACCTCTGATGACCACCTCACCATCGACTGTAGGAGGCCCCGAGCTTGCTGTCACTGCCGAAAGCCCGGGCATCTTTACAAATTCTGCCAAGTAAGGATGCGCGACATAGAAAGCGGCCTGTTTTTCAACCCCACCAACAAGCCTCTCCTTCCCCACCCAAAGATGACAGCACCACCCCCGACGTGCTTCATTCGAAACTCAACCGAACACGCAGCCGAGCTAAGAGAGCTTCGAACGGCCATCGTCCTGGATGCGAGACTAATCGATGGTCATAACCAAACTGTCATCCACTCCATAGTTTACCAAGCCACTCGATCCTTGCAAGGTTACGAACTGGTTTTCTGGGGAGGGGATCGCTATCTCTTCAAGCTCCAATCAGAAGAAGATCGATTCGAATTCATGAAATCAGCAACCATGTTAATGGAGAAGGAAGGACTCGTAGCCTATCCCTGGACAGCGGAGATAGGAGCACAAATCATTAGATACAAATTCAAGATGGAATTGGATCTTTTCGACTTGCCTCTCACAGCATATTGCGAGAAGGAATTGGACCAAATATGCACGAACATTGGCGAGATCATTCACCATGGCCCCATCCAGCATCTCAGAACACTCGAGAGGCTGAGAATCATCATTACAATGCCTGAAATCAAGGAATTACCTCCACACGTATTCACATCATCGGATGGTTACAATAGGAAGGTTCTACTCAGGGTTCACAAGGTAATTCAGGAAGAAGCTTTCTTCTATCGGCCACCGAATGCGATGCCCAACGACAACTTTTTCGAATGCCTCTTTAATGATATAAATTTCAAAAAAATGGAGATGCCGGAACCTTCGTACAAATCAAAATCGAAATCCGAATATTCCCCAACCTCCATCGATTCGGTTCCATCGGAACCGATCAACAAAGAATTACTATCTTCTTCAGAGGCAAGAGCTTTTGAGGAAAGCATCATGCCGCCTCCGACAGTCAACCAGACTTTGCTGCGTCTCTGGCAGCTGGCCCCGCCATCCAAAGAAAAAGATGAGCTTGCACCCCTGGTTTTTGGCAAGCCTCAAACAACAGCACCGGTGGCCAAGAAACAAAAAATCGGTCCGTCGAGCTCTAGCCGATCAAAAATGGAGGAATCCGAGCACGTCGCGGTTCAGATAGAAACTCGTACACCGCCGATAGTCACCCCTGCGCCGAATAATCCGATCGTACCCATCCTGACATTGCAGCCGAGCCCAAAACACAACACGCAACTCTCTCGCTTAGGTACAGGTACGACCCCGGACTTCCCTGACACACAAGAACGAAGTGGCACGCAAACATCCTTTCCACCGGGTTTCCAACCTACTGCACAAGGTACGACCCTAAACCACCTCACACAATGGGCGCAAAGTACACTCGTAGGTGATGCGAGTGGCTCGAGGAATGGACAAGTTGCTGAGAAGGGGAAGAAACACCTCGAAAATGATCATGCAGAAAAGAATAAAGGTACAAAATATTTAATGAAGAAACATGAAAGTACTAAGCAACCTTTTATTGTCCCCAAAGTCTTCAACCAGACATTACAAACTATCAGGAACAATCTTAGGCTAAAAAAAAAGAAGATAATAATAAAAAACCCCAAAATAGACAAGTCCAAAAAACAACACAAAAGTAAGAAGAGTAAAAATAAAGGCCCATCAGAAAATTTAATCATGATAAACAAAACCGAAAGCCCAACTGGAAAATCGAAAATTTTAAAACTCTTCAACATAGAAAAAGAATATCCTAAACAATTAGACCAACATACAATAAACCACATGAGACAATTATGTGGCCTTTCTCCAAATACAACTTCAGTTGAAAACACCAAACACAACCAGTTAGATGAAATAATAAATCACACTAATCAAAACCAGACGGTAATACATATCAATCAAAATCATCTTTTAATGAGTCATCGGGCTAATTCTGAACCAATAAGGCCGCTAAAGGCAAAAAAGAAGAAAAAAAATAATATTATTGGCTCTTGCTCATTACAGATTAATTCTCCTGTTTCAAATATTGACAATCTATCTAATATCTGTGATTTTCGTGTAGTAGACACAAACAACGACTCTAAATTGAAATGCACGATCGGAGATGACACCTCGCAGAAGGTCGATTATGAGGACGAGGAAGAATACTATAGGTAGACTAATCGCCTCAACGAATTTAGAGCTAGATAAATGCTCCTTTTGTTAAAACTTTATTTATGTTAGTTTACAATTATTTAGCCATTTTGTGTTGGAATGTAAGAGGACTAGGAAATGACAAGAAATGTAAACTTGTCAAGAACATGACGAGAGACTCAAAATGTAATATCTTTTGTTTTCAAGAAACCAAATGGGATGACCCGAACTTTTTTAACATGAAAACCGTATGCCCGAGCAATATCACAAACGTTCAATTTAAAGAAGCAATTGGCTCTAAAGGAGGTATCATGACGGCTTGGTCAAGTGACTTCACTCTTCTAAACTTAACAAAATTAACATATTCGCTAAATACGACACTATCACTCTCCAATGGATACACCTTCCTACTCTCAAATATCTATGGACCAACAAATGATAACCAAAAAGATGACTTTTTTAATGAATTAACACAACTAAACCCAAACAATTTGCCATGGATAATCTTGGGCGATTTCAATGCAATACGAAACCCAAGCCAATCAACGGGCAATAATCATAGACCTAACGATATACAAACATTCAACAACACCATTAATGATCTACATCTAGAAGAGATGGACTTACAAGGAAAAAAGTTCACCTACTCCAATAAAAGAGAAAACCCGACCTTCTCGAGAATAGATAGAGCCTTTTATTCTCATCACCACATACCTCTAAATCTAAACATCAATTTAAAACCGCTAACTTCGGTCACGTCCGACCACACACCTCTCATGATAACTTTTGAAAAACCAAGCTATGGAAATCAAACGAGGATAAAAAATTTCGAGAGAGCATGGCTCCAAAACAACACGGCAAAACAAATATTTGAGGAAAATTGGGGTTCAACAATCCTACATAACAATGCCGCCACAAACTTTGCCTACAAAATTAATAAAACATGGGCGGCTCTAAATAAATGGGCGCGAAAAGAAAAAGAAGAAAAACGTAAACTAAAGGAAAACACACTACAAGGAATCCAACTACTAGATTGGATAGAAGAAGAAAGAAGCCTAAACAATGAAGAAAGATTACTAAGAAGAGAACTAAAAGAAAAAGCATACGAACTCATCCTCATTGAAGAAATAACGTGGCAACAAAGATCCTCCGTCACATGGCTCAAATTAGGAGACCGAAACACGACTTACTTTCACACAGTTGCATCGGCCAAACGAAGAAGAAATATGATTAATAAACTAATAATGGACAATAATGAAATAACAGACTCAAAGGAGATACTAGCGGAATTTCACACATACTTCAAAAACCTAATCGGAACTACGAATCCACTAACCTCTCAATGGAACCCGACGGCTATCTTTCCACAAGCAAACAATCCCGTCGAGTTAAATGATCTAGTACAACCATTCACAGAAAAAGAAATATATGAAACCATCAAAGAAATAAGCAAAGGAAAATCGGTCGGTCCGGACGGACTACCAATAGAATTCATACAAACAATGTGGCCAATCATGAAAACCGACATAATAAAACTAATCAATCAATTCCATATGGGAAACCTAAATCTTTCTAAAATTAATCAAGCCGTGATAACACTAATACCCAAGGAAGAAGGCGCGAACACGTTAACATCATTTAGGCCAATAAGTGTAATATCATCACCCATCAAGATAATAACAAAATTATTAGCCACACGCCTACAACCAAAACTATTTGGCTTAATAGATGAACATCAAACGGGATTCATTAAAAAAAGATCCATAATCGACTCTTATGCAACGGCCAAAGAAATACTAAACTTCCATCACAAGAAACGAATTCCATCGGTAATACTTAAAATTGACTTCAAGAAAGCGTTTGATAACGTATCATGGACATTTCTCACAAAGCTACTAGAAATCAAAGGCTTTCCTCCTAAATGGACTCATTGGATAAACCTACTACTAACCACATCATCATCCGCAATTAAGGTAAACGGAAATATATCACCATACTTTACCCATAAAAGAGGCTTAAGGCAAGGAGACCCACTATCACCTCTACTCTTCGATCTTGGAGTAGACATACTACAACATATCATAAGGAAAGTCTCCCCACTTCTAACCACAACTTACCCGATCAAAACACCAATACTACAATATGCGGATGACACCATAATATTCATAGAAGCAACTCCCAACAACCTTAAAATAATCTCTAATGCATTAGACATTTTTACCGAAATAACGGGATTAGAAATAAATAGACAAAAAAGCTCCTTCACCCCGATTTGCACTCCGTTGGAGACGCATGACACAATATCACAAATACTAAGATGCCCCAAAAAGGATTTTCCGATTAATTATCTAGGAATGCCCCTAACATACAAAAAGGCAACCAAAGAATCATACATACCTCTACTAAACAAAATCCAAAACCATTTAGCTGCATGGAAAGGTAGATTACTCTCACTAGGAGGTCGGGTGACATTGGTAAAAGCAACATTGAATGCGGTCCCAATATATCTAATGCAATCGGCTAAATTACCAAAATGGGTCACGAACCAAATCGAAAAACTCATGAGATCATTTCTATGGAGCGGTCAAGAACAATATAAGGCCGGCAAAAGTCTTATTAATTGGGACACGGTATGTCTTCCAAAAACAAATGGCGGATTAGGTATACTACACTTACGAACCATGAATAATGCGCTATTACAAAAATTTCTTTGGAAATTAGATAACGAACCGCAAAATATTTGGACCAAATATATGAGATTATTATACGGCATAGAGGACTCGGAAGCGATGCAAATGGTCCCGACAACAACACAATCCTCTCTCCAAAAAGATATACTAGCCAACATACAAGCCTATAAGATATCGACGAGGAAGAACCCCGCCACGCAAGAAACCACATGGAGATGGACAACAAATGAAAAATATAGTACCAAAACCGCATACATATTCCAAAGAAACCCCGGAGTAAAAATAAGTTGGCAAAAGGAACTTTGGAATACAAAAGCACCATTGAAAGTAAGGATATTTTTATGGTTAGTATTTCACGGAAAAATAAACACGGCCGACGTTCTAGCAATTAAGGGATGGCCAAATACGCCAACTTGTGTATTATGCCAACAAAATCCGGAAACGACCGACCACCTACTCCTAACGTGCCCATTTACCCAAATGACATGGAGTTTAATTGAAGGAACCTCTACGACAAATATGCAGATTGCCACGCAAACCACCGTAAAAGGAGCGTGGGAATGGAATTTAAAATAAAAAACAAAAGAAGAAAAAGAAAAGTGCAAAACAATAGTAGCGGCATTTTTTAGGGAGACATGGAAAGAACGAAATAGAAGAATTTTTCAAAATATCTCCAAAACACCGGAAACACTAACAAACAAGATACTCGACGAAGCAGCCACCTGGAAAAAATACAAAAATTAACGACGGAACCACAAGCACAAAAATTTAGATGTACTGTGTGAACAGTAAAAAATTGATACAAATGGAGGGATTAAAATTTGTTGGATTATAGTTAGGTTTTCATGGCTTTATTAGAATTATGGTTCTTCGGAATAATTTCATAGGGTATCAAAATTAAACATTTTTGGTCCCAAAATTAAATGTGTGTCACGTCCCAAAATCAAAATCAAACACGACTGCCATATATCTTTACACAAATTGAAGATATATGAAGCAATTAACAATATTTGTGCGTTTTAGAGTGATCTAAAATATCGTTCTAGTTTAAATTGCGTACATGTGATAAAACTTACTTCAAGAATTCAAATAAATAAATGAGTTTTGGAAATCAATACACGATTATAAAAATGACGCACTTTTTCTATATAAATCGAATTTATTAAAAATAGTAATATATAATCGAATCAATAAGTATTATTAAAAATGTAAGTTCTGTAAAATCTCACAAAATCCACTTCTTCACTTCAACTTTTCACTTTTTGATGATAAAATTCTAGGTCGTCCATTAGGATCCTGGAATATATCACGTAAATTCGAATACCAAATGCAATTTCATAAAATCTAATTCCTTTCTTAAACTATCGTAAACAACAATGTACAATGATATAATTTTTGTTATTACGTTTTTTTTTTCTTAAAATTGTGTTATAGATATTATTATATATTTGTGCTAATTTATGTATTTATATTCGATAAAAAAAAGTTATTTTTTACCATAACATCAAATACTCGTAAAATATATACATGATTATACATAAATGAGTATTAATAGTATGACGATATTAATAATTAATATGACGTTAACTAATTTTATTTCAATATAAATATTGTTATTATCTCATAAAAAAATAATAATTTGTATTAAAATGAAAAACATGATTATCCTACGGGTCGCATTCATGAGTGCGAATATTATTTCTCTTGTATGAATGATTAATTGCATAGGCACGTTGATTTTTAATTATTTTCAGTGCGTCCTCATCTTCAATTTTACAAATTAAAATGCAATTCTGAATGGAACAAAATGGAAAGTAATTAATGGATGAGAATTACATTAGATTTTGTTTTCTAAATCATCCGAATGAAGTGCAAAGAATTCAAGTCTAGTTGATATCACACGATATCAAAAATCAAGAATTGAAGTATTATTGATATCACAAATAAAAAATGAAAAATAAAAATATTCATGATTTATGAATTCTGTTTTACTTAAAAAAAAATCGATAATAATAATTAATAAACAATCAATATTAGTTGGGTGTGAGACACAAAAATTCATATGTTGTGAGAGATTATGGATTCGAGTCTCATTGACATCAATGAATGGAGAACTATCGAAGCTTCTCCATTTATTCATTTTTTTTTAATAATTAATAAACGGAACTCGATGACAACCGAAATTAGGAAAGTAAAGGTATAAGAAACTTCACATTATAATTTAGGAAAGTATGGTACATAAGAGATATCACAAATAAATTCGCACTATGTATGATAATATTCACGCAAACTATTTTGTTACTAGCTTATTTTCCAATTCAACAAAAATAAGACCATCATATCTGCTAATAACAATAATCAGTCTGTAATTACCACCGTTTCTTCGTAGTCAAGTAAGAAAATATTATTCATATGATTTAAACTATTAAAGGTTGAAACTTCATATATACTCTCATATATAAATACAAACACCCTTTCACACCACCTTTCCTTTTCTTCATAAATTCTCTATATAAATACTCCTATTCTTCTTCAACCTTGTCTCTTCCTCTTCTCCCCCATTGGGATAACAAGTATTCCTCGTTCGCCATTAGAAACTACCTTTCCTTTTATACCCTTCTCTTATTCCTCATCTACTTGATAAAACTGTGAGTATTTCTTTCTCGGTTTATTTTTCTTTTGTTTCTTCTTCATGGGGATTGATTTGTTTTGATTTGGTTGCTACAGTGCTTGTAGCAACCGAAATTTGTGATTAAGGTTAATTATGGTTGAAATCGAGTATATATTGTGCGATTTAGACCTAATTTTAACATCAGTTATGTAATGGTCGAATTTATGATTTGATTTCTATTGATTTTTTAGTAGAGAGAGATTTGAAGATGAGAATTTGGGGATCAATACCAAATTCAATAAAAAAAATCTACTAATTACACAAGAGACTAACTTTGTTTGTTCATCATCCCCTAATTACACATATAAGAATAGGTGATTTTATAATTTTATTTACCACCCACCTTTTTGGTTTTTATTTCACATATAACTTTTCATGACAACCTTATTACATGGACTATAAAGGTCTTATCAACTCTTCTGTTTAGCAAATTAGTCCTGATGAATAATTTGATTTTCTTTGTGAAATCTCAAATTTATGTACAAGTTTTAGATAACTAGGGTTGTTAGTGATTAAGGCAAGTATGAATTAATTATCATAATTAGTGATGAAATAATTTCATAGAAATATCCAGAATTTCGCCAATTAAGAAAGGCAAAATCTCCATTAATGCAAATAAAATGTATTTACCTGATTTAAATTTTAATGCAAGTTATATTCTCCCAAATATGAAAGCACTAACTATGGTTCAATGAAATTTTCCATAAGTGACATAATATTTACATTTACACACTTTCCTAATAATTTTCTCTTTTACAAGTCCCTTTTGCAGGTTGAATACTTCTCTTTCCTTATCAATGGCGAACATATCGTCACCTCTACTCGTACTTTTCCTTTTCATCTCCGTTACTCTTTCCGAGAGCCTTTCATGGCCATTTTCTTCGTCCGCATCATCCAAAGAGGAACACGCAGAGCCCATGATGCCAGAGTTCTCCATGAAGGCCGTGAACGACCCGAAGGCAATGAAACTATTAGAGAATGCTCAGAGCCGATTGGCCGGACCGAGTAATTGTTGGCAAGAGGCATATAGGACCGTCTTCTCTAGTTGCACGGAGATCATGGCCGATAAAGAGAAAAAATCAAGACTCGCATGGCATCTCGGCAATTGCTACCAGCAAGACTCGGGACGGGACGCTTTCCCTTATTGTGATGAAAGGGTCCCCATGGTTAATTGCAGGAAGAAATTGAATGATTTCGATCAGAAGATTTTTCTCGAGTTTTTCCTCGAGACCAATACTCTTTGCCATCAATTACAGTAAGTTTTAATTTATTCGTGTATCGGTGAAGTTATTATTGATATGTTTTATGTTTTCAGGGCCGAGGAATTCAAGGTGGTCACGCAGAGACTAGTCAATGATTTATCAAAGTCGGCCAAGTTTGCCGAGGAAAAGCTAGACATTATAGAGGAACGATCAGAACAAATTCTAGAAGATTCCAATAGAGTCCATGATTCGCTCGCCTCGATAGAACAACAAACAAATAACCTCGCACAAAAATCAAGGGATGTGGATAGTCAAATAAATGATGTGTTAGAGAATTCCAAGAAAATAATCAAGCAATCGATGGGAATTGCTGCGGCGCAGATCGATCTGAAGGAGGGTCAATTGATGATTAAAGAAAACATCGAGTCGGGAATAGCTCACATAGAGGAGTCTTTCGAAAGCTTGAGTGATAGGATGGAGAGGTTAAGGGAGGAGGCAATGGATATAGAGAGAGAAATCAAGTTGGTTGGCCTAACCATGGCCTCGAAAATGCAAGCTCTTCAAAGTACCGCGAATGATATTGTAGATAAAGCCGATATGTCATTAGAAAAACAAAAGAGGCTTTTGGATGGACAAGATATCGCACTTCAAGGTCTCGAGTCTCTTACGCAGTTCCAATCTCAAGCCCTGATGGAAAGCAGGTAAATGACTAAACTTATTAATTATATATCCACATATTCATGATTAATTGATTTGAATTTTATTTAAAGACAAACAGTAGAGAAATTAGCAGAGATTAGTGAAAAGCAGCAGGAGGAATTGATGCGTGGACACGAACAAATTCAGGAGGCTCATGATCGCCTCGCTCAAAACTCGAAAGAAATATTAGCTGCTCAGGTTGTGCATTTTATCTGATCTTTAATTTTCAAATAGTTATAATCAAGTTGGTTCGACCATTAATACGAAAATCTAAACGATTTTTTTTTTACTTGCAGGAAGAGTTTAGAATGAAACAAGCAAGTATTTTCACGGCTTTAGAAAAGCTATCGAGCTTGCACAAAGCTCTCCTTGTCGAGTCTCGTTTCATCAAGTCGTTTTTCTTCTATTCATGTGCCGCGTTTCTTCTGTACATGCTAACTAGTTCGAAGCAAACATTCGGCATTAGAGGCCAACTCATTTTCGGTAAGTTTCAAATTTCAAATAAACCCTGCATTATTGTGAATTACAATTTGATATAATTGTAGGGCTTTGTATCACTTTTATGCTCGAACTCGGACTCATAAAACTCGGGGAGGATGATTTGGACAAACAATTTTCGATTCTGTCTAAGGTTTTCTGGATAAGATCGGCATTTATGTTCGCCGCTTCCATTCAGATTTTATACGCCATATTCACATACAAGTAAGCATATTTTCATGATTTTTTCTACCAAATATATCTATGCTCATTTCCTGCAAATTTCATAATACTCGTGATTATTATTTCAGGGATTATGATGTACTAAACCACGTTCTACTTCAAACTCTGGTTGAGAAAGTTCGCGCACTCGAAGCCTCCTCAGGTATAAATATCATTTGCTATTTTGGAAATTATTTTATGAATAAATTAACAAAATGTTGACTAAATTCAGGCACGAAGTATTTGCAACATGGAGAAGAGAGTGATGACGAGACTCTGATCAATTATTCTTGGATTTGCGAGGATTTGAATGGTGAAGTGGATAGCAACGTCGATCCAGATTATACCTTGCCAGAAGGAATGGGCGAAAATTCAATAACGACATCATCGTTTAATAGGAAATATAATCTTCGGCCCCGTTCCTTACGATATTGAGACAATTTTATTTGAAGAAAATTTTGAATGAGAAATTACTTTAATAAACGGATATATAGTTTAGACGATTTATGCTTTTGAAAATCAATTTTGTAAAAATAGTTATAATAAAGGAATAGTTTTGCCAGAGAAAGATTACAAGCTGTCAAAGATTGTTAATTTGTACACACACCCTTCAAAATTGTCCTCTATACGAACAAACCATTCATAGTTTTGTAGAGTTACAAGTGCAAAACTCAAAATTTAAGGGGTTACACTCCAAAAAAGAAAGAGAAACAATCTAAGTTTAATTCGGTCCTTGAGATTCATATTCAATTTTGACAAGGAAGCCTTTCGCCTCCTCTTCGTTCACATCACTGCTCAAATTGACAAAAAGATTAAAAAAAATCATTACTAAATTTTTTTAAAAAAAAAATAGAATATTATAAATTATAAATTATTACTAAATTTCAAACCTATCTGCAGCCTCTTCTTTGCTAATCAGAGCAACCCCTTTAGAACACAAAAGCCCAAAAAAACTCGCAAGCTCAGTGCTTTTCCATTTTGCATATAGACCCATCACGAATTTATTAAATTCATTCGGCTCCTACAAATATCCTTAACTTAAACCCTAAACCAATCTGTAATATATCAAAAATAACCCATGAATAAAAGAAATTACAAATACCTGCTCGATAATACATCCTTTTCGCAGAGCTGCGAGACATTGAAGAGCTATAGGATGCGAACCGTCTCCATCAAAAGAATTCTCAAGAAGGTCACTAATGTAATTTTTCATTTTCTCAATCGCTACGTGTACCCATTTTGCGCTATCTCTTCTCGCCATCATGGCCTCGAAATCTTTGACTGGATTCGCATCTCCAATTGTATCCCCTCCTCCTCCTTCTTCTAATTTACAAGTACTACTAGAACCTTCTATTTTTAAAGTAGCATCGTTATTATTATTAGATTGTACTTGATTGGTCGAATTTTCTCCTCTCCATGCGATTTTAGAACCTTTCTTTTTCTACAATTTAACAAATTCAACAAATTACTCGATTTTATTACAAAATTCCCCAAAAATAAATTCAAGCATTCAACCTTAGGATTCTCTCTAAGCAGAAAATTCTTGCGAAGATCTTCCATCAAAGGCATTTTAAGAGAGAGAAACTCTTCATCCATTTCGGTAATTCTCTTCAAACTCGTGTCGAGTGGCGGTACTTCCGCGTCAGGTTTCTTCGACTTCAAGTCAAGATATCGATAAAACCTCTAATCACCCCCCCAAAAAAATAAAAATAAAATTAATATATTAAATAAAAAGATAATAATTTTGAAAGTTATTACCTCTAGAACAGGATTGGGAGTAAAATCAGGCATTAAAATCTCCTCTCTACCATTCGGCGCGAGATCGAGACTCAAAACAAAATTATCTGACGCATTTTGCTGTTCCGTGTTCGGCAACCACGCCGGATGATTGAACGAAGGAAATTGAAATTCTCGCAAATCCTCCGCAAAAGGAAGCACGTTAAAATAAAACGAATCCGTCTTTTTCATAATAAAAATAAAAAATCCAATTAATTCTAAAAATTACAAATATATCATATTAAATTTACCCTTACTATTCTATCGTCAGAGGAAATATTTGGAGTGAGGACGCCAATCACGACGTTATTTTGGTTTTGTCTCCAAACGCATCGTAAAATCGCGCATTTATTCATCTCTTTCATCGCTCGAACTATCGACGATACCGCCACAATTGCTTTATTATTTCCCGGTTCGGGAATAAACGCGTACACGTCCTTCATGTAATAATGCCTTCCAAACCAAACCCACAAAAAAATGACAAAAATACCCCCCCGAAACAATATTATTATCTTTTGAGTACCTTGAAATGTTCGAGGAATCGGTGAAACCGAGAAGTTTAACGCCTTTTTCGGGCTTGAGTCGAATCGCGTCTAGTTCTTGCGGCGTGATTGGTACGACTTGTGGGCCGTACCTGTACCCTTTGATTCTTTGCTCTGGCGGTACCACTTTACCTTCTTCCATTGTACTTTTGTACTCGTAGTCTATTTTTACTTCGTGCGTCGCAAATTTATCGCTTGGCGGCGCCTTGTCAGAATATTTTGTCAACGTTGGAAATTTCTCTTCTGAAGTTTTTTTGTATACCCATACCTACAATGTATATAATATATTTAATATATAAAAATATCATGTATAGTAATCCCTAAAGTTACCTTGATTTTGAAATTGGGGTTAATTTCCAAATCGCCCCTAAAAATCGTAACGGGCGAAATATTTCGAGTCTTCAACGCGCCCAAAAGAGAAGTAGCGGTATCAACACGAACCATTTTGGCCGTACTTTCTTTCGAAAAGCGGCTCAATAAACAATCATTCTCCTCGGTCGCTTCGTTGCGTGCAAATTGGGGGTCTCTAAAAATAATAGTTTCGAGTTTGATTCCATGAGTTCTCATTTGATTGGAGATCATATCCACTTGGTCCTCTTTGGTTCCTTCGTACGGCTCTTTTATCGGAAACCGCGCATCCGTTATTAAACATATTCTTTTTTTGCCTTTGTTTGTGGACTCGTATTTTTTGATTAACATGTCTATTCCTACCACGATCGCATCGATAACTTTTACGTGTTAAGCGGTATATATGATATTTTTTATGTTTTGAAAAATAAAATAAATTGGGTGTTTTTTTAAGGATACAATCGCTAGGAGCATTGCCACGTGTAAAATTTTGTACGATTTTGGCGGCGTTTGAATCGACGATTTTTATTTCGCGCAAAACTTGGATGTTTTCGTATCCACCTACTTCTTTTTCCAAATCATTTTCAGTTTCTAATTAAAAAAATAAAAGATTCATTAAAAATATATTATATACGAGTTATTTTGAAACGAGATATGAAGAAATGTACCGTCAGTTCCGAAAAGGACGACTCCAACTTCGTCGTACTTGCCATATATCAACTGAGAAAAGAAAATAATAAGAAATAAGATATAATTTTAATTTATTTAAGGGCGAAATTAAAGAGAAAAGAAAACTCGCCTTTTTTTGCATGAGAAGAGAGGAGACCTTCTCGACCTCAGGAAGGACTCGATGCATGGATGGGCCCACATCGATCATAAGTACCAAACCTTCCTGTATAAAAATGTATAATGTGTACTCGTTATTACATAAAATAGTAAATACTGGTTCGAATTTGAGCCTTATTCTGAAGAAATTTCAAGTTTTGACTGGAATAAGGCCAGTTTCAGGCATTGGTTCGACTAATTAGCTACCCATTAAACCCTTTTGTGCAGATAAACCCATTTTCACATTCAATTAGGAAACCCAAATCGTTTTTTAAATAAACAAAAAGAAATACTTTTTAAAACATATATAAGGATCAGAGACCTAGGGTTTATACCTTATTGCGAGCCATTTTTAGACGGAGAAACGGAGAAGAAGAAAAGATCGTGAACAAGGTCAAAAGTAGTGCGTGCAGCACTCTCTCGTCTCTATTGTTCCTTCCCGCCTACGCTTAATTTTTATCTTGCTCCTAAGTTTTTTTTTTTGACGAGGGAGAAAGAGAATGAAAGGAACACTATTTCTCCTCCATATACAAAAGAGACCAAAAAAATTTCTCCCCAAATTTGGGGGGTAATGGAGGGAACAAAATGTTAAAACATTCAAATACCTAAAATACCCTTATTTTTATTATATAGTTGGTAATTATTTAAAGGGTAAAATTGTAATTTTTTTTATGATGTTATTTTTTTCCTTTCTTTCCCCTTCATTAAATATTTTTGAACTCGGGAGCAAGAGAAAATTCTTCTCTTCCCTTCCCTTTTATTCCCTTCCCTTTCATTCTCTTCCCCTCCATTCTCTCCCCCTTCGAAAAGCTTGGACCTTTCTGTAAAATTGCTCATACAGGCCCAGGCCCGTTAAAAATGTAATCCATTAGTGGATAATGGATGCGATTAATCTAGAAGTATGATTTAGTTTCCACTTAAAAAAATATTATATTGAATATGAACATGAGTAGTATTCACTATTCAATTATATTTGTTTATTTACAAACAAATGCACAAAATAAATTTGATATAAACATCATGAAGTACAGTACAGTACAAGCCTATAAGGTATGTTATTTATACTTTAGATAATAGACAATGGAAATGGATTTGCAAACATCACACATTATCACATTATTTATTGTTTGACCAAAAAAAAAATCTAAAATTATTTGCATTGGTTGATATCAATTATCATTGATATTGATGAATCACGATGATAATTATTTTACTGTTCTTTATTTGTGTCGTTGACGTTGCATTCATATATTATTTTTTATCTAGATTACAAATTCAGAATAACAAGTCTTTTCCGAGAAATCCACGAAGAAGAAAAATACTTAATTTCAAATGATTATGTACGCGATGGTATTACACGTCAAATGCAGTCAGAGATCTCGACACGTTCGGCTCGTTTTTTGCCACGGAGAATGCATTTCTAACGCATATTGTCTTGTTTATATATATTTTATAAATTTTTAGATTTATCATATACTTTGTAAATGTATCATATATTTTTTTACACCGACTCATGATCCTTGTAGGAATGTAAATTATTTTTATAAATGAATGAAACGAATGTAGGACGTACAACCTATTTAATTAGTTAAAAAAAATTATTGTTTACGTAAAATACATGTTATACTTTTTATATTTTATGATATGTCATATTTTTTAGATATACCATATCTTTTTTTTAGATATATGATATATATTTATGCTTTTATATTTCTTTAGGTGTATCATATAAGTTTTCAGATGTACGATATATTTTTTTAAATACAATACATATTTTACATTTTATATGTACGATATATCTTTATTGTTTGTACATTTTTAAATGTGTCATAAGTTTTTTAGATGCATGATATACATATTTAAAATACAATAAATGTTATACACTTTTACATGTATGATACATTTTTTTAGTTGTATTATATATGTTTTCAAACGAGTAATATTCTTATTTATATTTTTTACTAGATTTATATTGTTTATATAACAATTTATACATTTTTAGTTGGCGTACGAAGACGGTCAAAATGATTTTTTTTAATTTTTCAAAGAAAAAACAAACTATCTCGTGACATGCCAGAATAAATCCCGATGGACCGACATGCACGACTCCCGCATGCGTTAGTAGTCCTCTTTTTATAATATTGGAATTTTGTTTAACATAACATATGTATTTCTCACCTAATTCATTTGGGCATATAATTCGGGCTTACTTGTCAAAAAGCATCTAATAACTCCTCAATATCCCTTTGTTTGAGCCTTGAGGCATTAATTTTCTTGGAACAAAATCAGCACATTAGTAGGTGGAGTATTCAATTGTCATGCCTAAATTGCAACTAGAATGGAAGCGTATAAATTTAATCAACCTTCTAATACGACATGCATATAATTATTGTACTTTAGTTAAGCAAGTTCAAATAATTAAAGAAAAGAATTCAGTTTGTTAGTAGTAATTAAATGTCACACCTACCTACTACTCCGCTATTATTTCCTTTTTTTTATTACATAACAAGCTTGCCCTAAACCCTAAACCCCCAAAGGTGCATAAATATAGATTTTTTTTATTTTTATTTATAAAATATGAGATTTGCTATTCATCTCTAGGAAACGCCCGTCATATGCCAAAAACATTATTCAAAAAACATTTTATAATGTCGCGGTCCAGAGTTACTAAAAAAGATTATATATATAGAGAGAGAGATGATGGCTAAGATACTTAATTAAGTATCATGAGTTTGGTACTTATGAATTTTTTACCATTAAATTTGCTTTGAGATTTGTGCAATTAATGATTATCATAACCAGATATGGTAATCATTAATGATGAGTATATATAGCATTAAAAAACAAAAATCTCAAAGTAAATCCAATGGTCAAAAAATCCTAAGTACCGAATTAATGATACTTAATTAAGTATCTTAGCTATCCTCATATATATATATATATATATATATATATATATATATATATATATATATATATATATATATATATATATATATATATACTAGTATTTAGTATAAATTATTATTAAAAAGATATGTAATGGAGGATTATTATGTGATACAACATTTTTTCAAATCATTTTCAAATTAAAAAGATTTTAGGATTTTTTTCATTTACTTATTGCTTGAATAGGAAATAAATCATCATTGCCACATTTGTGCATTCCGGCCGTTGAATTCAACATGTATATGTATTTGACTTCTTCCCATTTGACGGTTTTAATGCACTCCAAACACACGTCGTATACATTTTTTTTTGTATAATTTGTTTAAATAGAATTTGCACGGGTACGTTTATACTCAATTATATAATCATGATATGTTTGCAAATATAGTAATGTCAATAAATGCATTATAATTAATAACAGTTCACGAAATTTGTTATGATATATGCATTATAATTCATAAAGGTCCATGAAATTGATTCATCATTATAAATGCACACAAAATAAATAAAATATAACATGTTATAATTCAAACAAAATCAAAGTTTCAAAACAAATAAAAGAAAACTTTGAATAATACACATAAAACCAAAATATATATTTAAAATGTTATCGATCAACACAATTATTATTATTATTTAAAAAAAAAACACAATTCTAAATCATACCATAAGAAATAAACAATTGAGTCATAGTTTTATACGGGGATTATATGGAGCCCCAATAACACAAAAATAACATCTTTGATGAAGCGACAAGAGAGGATTAAGTAGATCGATTAGTATTAATGATTGACTCAATTAACGATTTAATCGACCGTTTAATTGAATTGACACGTCAATTAACGTTTACTAATATTAACATATTATAAATTATTGACGTGTTAATCAAACATGTCAATTAACATTTAATTGAGTCAATTAGAAATGATAATGAATTAACTTTGTCATCTCATCAAGGATTTGTAATGAGTTTGGAGGCCAATTATACTTTTGTTGTATACATGGGTATAATTTGAATTGCAATAAAAAAAAAGGTGTGACGCGTGTCAAGTTGTCATGATATGTTTTAAATTATAACTATTGATATATATATGATTCATCTAAACATTATATGATACATTTAAAAATATATAAAAAAATAAATGTGTATCATACAAGTACAATGTTATAACACGTATATTGTATTTAAAAAATAAATATCATACATTTAAATATAAATAACACATAAATATATATTATACATGTGAAAATATATAACATACATCTAAAATGTATAACATACATTTTAAAGATTGGTGCAAAAAAGATATATATACATCTACAATATATGACAATCTTAAAAAATATTTAAAAACTCAAATGATAAGTGGCGTGGGTTTTGAAATGCGCATTGAGTGACATGTCACTGCCATCTGTGGTCATCATGTTGATTTCAGTATGCATATGACAACACATCCATATAATGTACAATCATTTCTCAATACTCAAAATACTCTTTTAGAAAGAGTGTACCATATATTACCCCATGCTAAATATTTTTGGAGAAGATGTTTTATATTAATAAATGTATATAGTTGTGTAAAAAATATTGTTATTTTAAAAAATATAATAAATAACTAAAAAGTTTATAATTCAAAAAATATAGTAAAAAATATATTTCCAAAAATATAAATCAAACATGTATTGTATTTCAAATATAAATATCACACATTTACGAAAACATACACACGACTATACAAATTTATCATACACTAAAAAGAGTGAATGATCTAAAGTTTATCATACATTAAAAAAGAGTGATTCTATTCTATGACATATTCATTTTTTCAAATCATATACAAATTAGAAAGGGTAATTTGAAATTTTATCCAATTACTTATTTAATACTATGTTTAATAGGAAATAAAACATCATTCACATAATCAAAATAGATCAAATTAAAGTAAAAAAATACCTAAAATACTCTTTTAAAATAACTGTACGATAGAATCTTGTAATGATAGGGGTATAACTTAGGAGTATTTTAGGTAAAAAAATACCTAAAATACTCTTTTAAAATAAATAAATAAACATCCCCATTAGTAAATTTGAGTTAGTTTAGATAACTCAGGAGTAATGATAGGGACTACGAATTAAGGACCAAAAATAGTCCACATCTGCCACGTGGCAGCTGCCCATTGGCTGCATATTTTGCACAATTTTAATGCAGCCAATGGACAGCTGCCACGTGACAGGTGTGGACAATTCTTGGTCCCTAATTCGTGGTCCCTATCATTACTCATAACTTAGAGCTTAGCTTCTTTTTGTTAGTTTAATTTTTTCTTTATTTCTCACTTGTAAAGAAAAAACATTTGATCTATTAATGTATTTATTTTGTTTGGATGGGGGACCTTGAGCCCTCTCCAAATTTATTCTAAAAAAAAAAATCACCCCTGTCGGCTGTTAGAAATAGGCAGAATTTGGAGTGTGTCCCTGCATAATATGGTAACTTCACATATACCCTTAAAAACGTGAATTTTCACATATATACCCTTCAGATATCATTGATACTCCTAAATTAAATTTCTACAAATTTGTTAATTTTTTCGTTTAAAATATTTTTCCGTTTACCTCTAAATAAATATAGTAGCTACTTAAATTTTTTATAATAGTATTGATTTGAGTAATGATTTTTGAAAGGAAATCATGCGATATATTTAACAATATTTGATTTTTTTTTATGATTTTAAATATTATTTAAGAGCAAAAGTTATTCCTAATCATAAAACAATAATCTTAAAAATTAAATAACTCATAAATTATTAACGAGAAGGACGTTGATTGTTTTTAATAAGATAATAGGGGTATATGTGATATTTTAATAATTTCATAGGAATATCCATGATATTTGAAGGGTTTTAAAGAGATATTCATGATATTCCAAGAATTTGCAGGAATTTTATTTTATTTTTTAGTAGGAGAAGTTTTATTTTAATACTAATGAAAAGATGTGTGTGCTTTGAAATTGAAATACAATAAACAAAGGACAAATTGGTAATTTCAGCCAGATAGTTGGCCAAGTGGCCACAACCTTCTTGTGGCCCTAATTTAACTCTTCTCCCCTCTCTATTCTCTCTCTCTCTCTCTCTCCCGTTCAGACCATCAGCCACTAATCTCTATTGTCTCGCTCGTTCTCTCTCTAATCAGAAGAGGAAAGTTCAAGTTCGGTTCGAGCTAAAATGGCTTATAGGGTTGCACTGCGCCCGGAGCTGTTCGCGTCCTTACCTTCTCCGCCATTGAAGGCTAACAAAGGAAGACGATTGGGTTCTCTTACTGTCACCATGGCTGCTTCTGTTGGTACCAAGTAAGCTGTTTTACTTCTCCTTTCTACCAATTTGGATTTTTCTGAACCTTTTCGCATAACCCTTTTTTTCATTTTGAGATTGGGTTTTTTTACTATTCGATTGATAGTCTGATTTCACAAAAAGTATTGTTCTTTTGTTGAGTTTCTGATTGAATTATCTTCTATATGAAGAAAGTGGAGCCCCTTATGTTTTCTGTTTTGTACCAATTTAGGGTTTTGTCATTTATTTTTTCTTTACCTAAGTTGATTGATAGCCGAATCAGGATTCCCTGTGGATTTCAGCATTGTACTAATCTGTGTAATTTCTGATCGAGATCCTTTATTTTCTTTAAATCATGTCTTAATCTGAACATATCTGAGCAGAAACTGCTATTATGCCCAATTGCCCATCCGATTTGCTCATGTATTGTGTTTCTTATTCCTTTTCCATTGAATATGACTCAATTTGAAAAAAAATTTGTCCAATTTGTTCCTAATTGCATGAACATTTAGCTTCTATTTCTTTCAATTTTATTCTTACATTTTAACTGATTACATTGTGAGTTTTACTACAATATATTCATATATTTCTCAAGTTATACTCATTGAAAATCAAGATTCAACAATCTTTCAAAGTAAACCCCAAATCCCCAAATTAACCTTCAATTAACCAAATCTTGCCATAATTCCATCTTCATCCAGGCTCGAAACCGCAAAAAAGCCATTCACGCCACCACGCGAGGTCCACGAGCAAGTAACCCACTCCCTCCCTCCCCAAAAAGTCGAGCTCTTCAAAAACCTCGAATCCTGGGCCGACGAAACGATCCTCCCTTATCTCAAACCCGTGGAGAAATGCTGGCAGCCCCAAGACTTCCTTCCGGAACCTTCTTCCGAGGAATTCTACGACGAATTGAACGAAATTCGATCACGGGCTAAGGAGATGCCTGACGATTATTTCGTCTGTTTGGTCGGCGACATGATTACCGAAGAAGCCTTGCCTACTTATCAAACCATGCTCAACACTCTCGACGGCGTCAGAGACGAAACCGGTGCGAGTCCGACCAGCTGGGCCGTTTGGACTCGTGCTTGGACTGCAGAGGAGAATCGACATGGTGACTTGTTGAATAAGTATCTTTATTTATCGGGTCGGGTTGACATGAGGATGATCGAGAAGACCATCCAATATTTGATTGGCTCTGGAATGGTAATCTTTATTTATTTATTTTTAACAAACAATTTATTTATTTATTTTATTTTTTTGTGACAGGATCCGAGGACGGAGAATAACCCGTATTTAGGGTTCGTATACACGTCGTTTCAAGAAAGAGCGACTTTTGTTTCGCATGGTAACACCGCAAGACATGCCAAGGACTATGGCGATCTCAAACTCGCACAGGTACGCTATTTTTCAATCGTACCGAACTATTCAACAAACCAATTCTAATTATCCAATTTCAATTTTGACAAGATTTGCGGGACGATAGCGGCAGACGAGAAACGTCACGAAACGGCCTACACGAAAATCGTGGAGAAACTCTTCGAGGTCGACCCGAACGGTACGGTGCTCGCTTTCGAAGACATGATGCGCAAGAAGATCTCCATGCCGGCACATTTAATGTACGACGGCTCTGACGACACCTTGTTCGATCATTTCTCCTCCGTCGCGCAACGTCTCGGTGTTTACACCGCGAAAGACTATGCGGATATCTTGGAGTTCCTTGTCGCTCGTTGGAAGGTAATATTATTATTATTATTATTATTAATTATTATTAATTATTATTAATTGTTGAGTGATTGTTTTAATTGGAATTTTGTAGGTGGGGGAGATAACGGGGCTGTCGAGTGAGGGGAACAAGGCGCAGGATTATGTTTGTGGGTTGGCGACGAGGATAAGGAGGTTGGAGGAGAGGGCGATGAGTAGGGCGTCTAAGGAGAAGAAGAGCGTTCCGTTTAGTTGGATTTATGGAAGGGAGGTTCAACTTTAAAATTTTAAAAAGAAAAAAAGAATGAGTTTATTTGAGTAGAGAGAGAAATGAAGAGTGGCCGATGGATGTTCTCGTGTTTTTGATGTTGTGTTTCCTTTTTTTTGTTGTTGTTTGTTTGATTGTGTAAGTACAATAACATCTAGTATCATGTTTGTTTGGTATTTATACTGGCATGCTTATTAATTTGTTTGTATTTTTATTTTTTATTTTTTATATTATTAATGACTTGGCATCAGTAAAGCATAATTTCCCGAATAGGGTTCAATTTATGAATGTATATTAAATACCCTCGCAGATTTCCCCCACAAGACTTGGTACTGTGGAACAGAGAACTTTGAGTATTTAATGTTTAATTGATAGTGTCATGGTTCTCTTGAATAGTTCAACAGTGTGAATATTTACCAATTCGGTGTAAATTGGTGGGTCTTGGGTTATGATTTCGAGCTATTAACATCTTTCTTTTTTGGTCATTTGAGTTGAAACTTGTAGGTCCTTGATGTTGGATGGAATTGCAAAATAAAGGTAACTCGACATATCTGATAGACCCGGATCAAAATTAGGTCATATAAATGGACTGTTTAGGTTTGGATCACGAGTCATTTGTGTCCGAGTCATTTTTTTTATTGTGAATTAATTTATTCGTGTTACGTTCAATTTGTGTTTTGAGTTATTCTTGTTACGGATCATTCGAACTAGGAAATTATTCGCGATTCGCGACGAATTTGTTTCAATTGTTTTGTCAGAGACATAATATTTAGTTGTCATTTTTTTAAGGAACAAACATGATATTTTGTGAAAATAAAAATCATATTGATTAAAGAAGTTCGAAGACGACGTCAATTGGCACATAACCCAGTTGGTTGAATGTTTGACCAAAAAAATCTTATGTTGTTGGAGGTTGTTGGTTCAAATCTCATTGACATTAATGAATGAAGGACAAACGAACATTTTCTCAATTTATTCTAAAAAAAAAATCGATGATGAAAAAATTATCATATTATTTTTTATTCAGACACAATGCGAAACATTTATCTAGCACTCTAATACGACATAAAAAAAAATGCTACTATAAGATAATAAAATAACATGCGTGAACATAAATAAAAAACTAAACCACATGATATTTTTAAATTTACATATCTAAAAAAATAAGAATAATAACATTTTAGAATTTCAAGAAATTATTTGTGCCAGATAAATTTTTATCTTTCATGTCTATTATGAAAAAAATATGTCATATAAGTTTTTTTTTGAAGTAGATCCTAGAACACGAAACGTGCTCATACAATTTTAATTTTTATTAATTAAAAAGGAAAAGATACATAATTGTCGCAATAGTACAAAATATTTCCAGGTAATGCGGTTTTATGAAAAATAAGTAATCCCTAAGCACTATTGCCTCTAATTCAATATCCCTCTTAACTGAATACAGCCTTAAATTCGTGCACAAATCTAGGAGTGGATTGTTTTTTTGCACTCCGCTTCATTTTTGCTTGAAAATTCGATTGTTACGTTCTTTTCATATTGTCCAGACGCGCAAGCCGCGCACGGCATGTTCTCGCCGGGTCCGTCCTTGGAGATTTGGGTAAGGCTCTAATACACTCCCATGAGTCGAGGAAAGAGTTGTCTTGATGAGAGGTAAGTTGCACAATCAAAAGCATTCCCTAGTGTATGCACATTGCAAAAAAAAAAAAAAATGTGTTTGTTGTTTCTAAACTTCCAAAGCATAATACACACGAGTTGTCATGGGACCAATCTTTTTTAGACATATTTTCTTGAGTTAGAATACGGTTATGTCCCGCTAACCTTATGAATAATTTGATTTTTGTTGGTGTCTTAATTTTGTATATTTGAGTGTTTATAATGTCGTCCTCCGTATCGTCAGAGATATCGTATACAATATTATAAATTGGCATTAGTTTTTTCAAATCTTTTAGAAAAATATGAGATGAAACTTGGACCAACCCCTTGTAGTCCCGAGGCATGTCCATAAAACGTCATTCTCAAAATCTATTTTGAATAGTCATTTAATTAACAATCACTTGTTATGTGTTTGTAAGCCTAATAGCCTCAGACCCCCGTTCTTTGTTGGTAGACAAACATGTTTCCAACTTTCAAGGCATATGCCATTCGAAATGGTTTCCTCTCCAGAAAAGGATCTGATAAGTTTAATTAATTTTGCGAGCAATCATTTTGATAGCAAAAATACCTGCATGTAGTAGATTGGGCGTGCATTCAATACTGCTCTAATTAGAGGAGTTCTACCCCTTGTGATAACATGCTACCATGCTATAAATTTAGTTTTTTCCTAATTTTTTGTAGTAGTGACCGGAAAGAAAGTTTAGATGATTTTTTTGTAGGGAAGTGATAGCCCCAAATACAATATCGACATGCTCTTCTTAGCACAACCTAGAATCGTAGCCACATTTTCTTGTAGCTCATCCGAGATTGAAAGAGGAACAAAACAAGATTTTGTCCAATTAATTTCTAGTCCGGACATGGATGAGAAAGTTTTAATAGTTTGTGTTATATTTTTTAGGTTATTTGAGAATGCCTCAATAGATAATAAAGTATCGTCTGTGTATTGAATCACTTGTGGTTCGAATATGATTGGGGAAGTGAGGAGGGAGTATGTTATATATGTTTAAGAAGTTATTTGTGTTTGGTAAATTAATATCTTTCATTTTTATTAATTTTTTAAAAGATTTAACATAAAAAATTTGAGTAAAAAATATACAAATATAACATACTTAGTAATATGTATAATATCTTTCATGTTTATTAATAATTAGACTTATAAGTCACTAATATAATCATATTTATTTTTTCTTGTATTTTCTTACATAATTATTTTCACAATTTTAAGATTGAGAAAAAATATTGGATATATGATAGTATAGAAATCAAAATAAAGATAAAATTTAAGTGAATATATTTCATAATTTTTAAAATTATAATTAAAAAAATAGAATACTAATGATATTCAATGTATATTGTATTAATTTATTAGTGTTAGATATTTAAACTCTCCCCATTTCATTTGTAATCACATTTGATCATGTAATATAATTTGAAATGATTTAAAATTAAATACAACCGGTCCAACACGAACGTAACGAATAATATTTTGACACATCATCAATGTAAGGTGATGTGACATTCTAAAATTGCTTAAACTATGTGTAAAATAATGAACACATAAATGTTTATAAATAAAACTTAAATCATAAAAATCAATGATTAATTCATGATTCATATTTTGTCACATGTTATAATTTAATAGTTGAAATAATTATGATAACATGACATGAATAAATTGCATAAAGATACGTCTAAATTAAATGGTTGTTAAATTTCAGATTAATTATGTTTGGATCAAATATGTTTCAGATTAATCTTGTCTTATCTGGTTTGTCATGATTTGAATTAAGTCAGATTTTGCTGTCTTTAACTCTACTATATAAATTTTCCATCATTTTTATTACAAAGTTTGAACATCATAAATAACTACACGATGAAAATGACAATTAATACATTATAGTACATGAAAACTAATAAAATTCAAATAGTGTATATAATCCACCGAAACAGTGATAATTACAAGCCATAAATTACTACTAACGGTCCTGGTGATTTTTGGTGGCGAATTTTAAAACGGGACTTTTGAAATAAAATCAAAATGGGTTTAAACATTTGGTAATTTGCTTCACCTGACGTAATCTCTGCATTCGACAAACACTTCATTACTGAGCCAAAATTCTTGATAAATATATATTCCAAGTTGTACCACCCGTATTTTGAAGCTAATTAAATGTATTAGAATTAGAATATCGTAATTTGGAGCTAGAGACATATAATTGAAGAACAATATGATGAAAAATGGTCAAATCATTTGCTTCATGCTCAACCAACACCCTTTATAGTTTATATTCACTTTCTCTAGTATTCTAAGAAAAAAATGATAAAACGGAAAGTTAGAATTATAAAAATACTTTCCCAATTATAAATGGTATATGTATTAGTATATTACTTCTTGATCGAGACATTTGTAAATTGAGGCGAGAATAATGAATGACTAGTTTTTCTTATTCTTCTTTCCTCCATCCAAATTAATCATCTCAATTCTCTAAATCATTTCAAAAACATAAATTCAAATCAATACCAACACAATAACACCATAATTATGTTCTAATTAAATCATGAAATGATTCAATTTATAACAATATTAGCAAATTAAAGTACCTTGAATTGAGAAGAAAAAATTGAAGTAATTAGGAAAAAATCGGGACAAAAATGTGCATTTTCAGTAAAAAAGGGACAAAAATGTGAATTCCCTTCCTTCATTTCATTGGAAAATCGTCCGCAAATAGTGGTCATGAAAACTCACGAAATCGCAGAGAAAACCAACGAAAAACATGGCAGCCGGGTCTAGTTGGTGCTGTCGTGAACCAGACGGGTACATGTGATACCGTGGTTGTCAACAACAGTGGTTCAAGGCATAGGGAGCGCCGGGTCTGTTGATGATGGATTTGCTGGTCGGATCTGTGAATAGGAAAGGGAAGCGAATCGGGTATGGTAAAAACAAGTTTATGGGCTTGATATTTTTTTTTAGGAATATGTATATGTGAGGTTAAAATTTTATGGAGATTTTATTATTGTGGGGGCTTTAGGCCCAGGTCTTATTGCTTAAAATTCAGTGTCAGACCTGCTAACGGGTCATCCAGACAACGTTCATGACAATATTTTTTTTATTTTTTTTAATGACACCCAACAAGCGGCCGCTTGTCGTTACAGGTATATATATATATTTTTTTACATGATGTCGATCAGACTCGAATCCGTAACATCTACAACATATGTTTTTATTGTGTCAAACACTCAACAAACAAATTAAGTAATCGACTGTTGGCAATATTACTTCTACTTGTATTTGACAACTTTTAAATATCAATTAATTTGATCTCATGTAATCATATGCATTATCTCCAAAATCAAATAATATGATTAGTTGATATATGTAATTTCAAAACTATGTTATAAGAAGTCATCAAATTTATGAATATATTAACTATTTATTTAATAATTATGTATCTTTATATTTGATTGGCAATTAACAAGAATGGTTTGATTGCAAAAAATGAGTTTTTGTTGAATATAATACAATAATATATATAGAATATAAATAAATAAACAACCTATAAAAATTACAATAACAGTACAATAATCAAATGATATTTTCTTAGCTGTGAATAAATATTATTTATTTATTAATTATAAGAGATTTAGTTAATTGATTATTTTATTATATCGAGAAGTTTCTTGATATCTCATTCAATAAGGTTTATTGTACTACTCAACCACATGAGTTATAGATTCATTGACAAGTTACGATTTTTAGTTAATTGATATTTGAAAATTCGTTTTTGAATGACACTCAACAAACGTCCGCGCAGGCCCGGCCCTGGGCTTTGGCCCAGTTGGCCCGAGTCACAAGCCTCCATTTTCCCATATGCCTCTCTTTTTCACCTATAAATCAATTATACATATTATTAATTCGACCTGTTAAGTCTTATTTGCACCGGACCCGCTTGTGCAAGGATTCGGATCCATTACTTACCAATCCTGCACGCCCCTAGAAGGCAAACGAAACCCTACACGCTGAAGCGACCGGATCCATTACTCTCTCTACCGCTCTACGACTGAAGCAACTGAAGCGACGCGACGCGACTGAAGCGAGGCCACCATGACAGGAGCCCAGGACCAGGAGACTACTCCCCTCTTCGACTTCAGCTCGTCTAGGTCTCTTCGTCATTTTTTTCGCTGCGGCAGTGATTTTCGTCGAGTTTTTCGTCAATTTCGTGAAATTTCGTCAATCTTCGCAGCGTGTGGCACTTTCCTCTTCAAATTGCTCTTCAATTTCGTGTAATTTCTCTTTAATTTCCGTTTGGTTGAATCAATTTTTGTTGCAATTTCTTTAAATTATGTAATTGAAAATTGAAAGATATATCATGCAATTTCTTGTTATTTACGTAAATTCTCTTCGATATGCTCTGTAAATTATAAATACAAGAGAATTTATGTAATTTATGTTGCAATTTCGAGCCAATTTTTCAATCTCAGAATTTCTGTAATTTAGTAATTTTTATTTCGTCAAAGAGGTGCTCTGTAATTTTTATTTCTGTAATTTATGCTCTGTAATTTCTGCAATTTTCAATTTCGAGCCAATTTCTTGTCATTTTTTATTTCTGTAAATTGTCTTCCTCGTTAATCAATTTTTATTTCTGAGAAACAAAAAAATGATGATTTAAGCCATTCTCTCAGTCTCTGTTCAATTTCTGAGATTGAAATTTTTTTTTATGATTATGTTTGTTGTTTTATATTAAATTTTTTTTTTTTTTTTTAATGATATTATTTCGTAATTTCGAATTATCGTAACATCATGTCACGGACCTCCGAAAACTCAGGACCGGGCCTGCGTCTGCGTTAACAATACCTCTGTTTTGATGCCAACAAAAATTTGAAAAATATCAGTCCTGATTTACTTGATTTACGAACAGAGATACTATCGTTAGTATTATAAAAAAAATTACAAAACCTATTAATAGTAATTTATAGGTGGATTGATCACCATCCCCGTAATACATACATATTTAATCTGATTGTTATATTGACCAACGTCCATCCATCATTCTTTCAAAGAAGAAAGAACAACAAATCCAAAACGACTATTAGAACCGTCACGGCCTCTTATAAACTTCATTTCTGGTTAAACTTAATTCGACACTATTCTTCAATTCTCCCTTTGTCTCTTTTATCAGGCAATTAAGCATGGAATTCATCTTTGCGCTCTCGCCATTTTCCTCGTCAAGCAGTCGTAGGTTCCGGCAATCCGCATTGGCCTCGGTTTCAGTCATAAAAAACAAGAGCAATCATTCGGCCCTACAAAATGCACAAGGGGTTGGCAATGGCATATTATTCATCGCAAGATCATCTTTCTCTTCATCTCTGGTTAACCTTCTTTCAGGGATGGAGATAGGCATTACGAACGTCTCTCCATTCATCTCTCGTCTCTCGAGCAAAGATCAGCATAAGCACCAAAATCGTCTTGCGAGATTCGAGAATGACACAAGGCCAAATTCCGAGGCGGTTCGGTTGCAACATTTTGCAAAGTATGTTCCACTAGTTTATTTCTTGATTGGAATGAATTGAGTTGCTACCTGATTTAGTATGCAATAAAAAGAAAAAAGATCGTTGAATTGTATACAAAAGTAAAAGAATTTATCTTTGAACGATCCAACTAAATTAGGAATTATCTTGGAACTGCATCCTAAAATAGCAAAAAAAAAATTAATTGAATAATTAAGTGCTGTAATTTGATAAAATAAAATTTCAATTTTTCTTTACACGAATGAATTTATTTCTCCTTGTATTTGATATCATAGTATTTATTTTCAACAGATTCACTAAGGTCTCGCGGGAACTATTAAATGCCAGCACGGCACAGCATTATGCAAGTGACGCATCCCCTGCACCTCATTATCATAACGGGGAAAAAGTCGTCTCGAGGTGTCGGTCTAAGCTGCCTGCTTTGACACGACCACTACACAATCATGCCGAGTTTGGTACATGGGCTCGACAAGCCACCAACGGAGCATGTAAGGCCGTCCTTCCCCAAGAAGAGGTTGCAGAATCTGACGACTTTGCCGGCTACGAGTATGAAATAGACCGCAGTGGCAACATAGTGCCACGTTTCCTTTTACCGTCAGCTCCGTCAAGATATGATATCTATAAGAGAAGTAAATTTAATGAAGATCTTATTTTTCAATTTGATAGATAGGAGATACAAATGGTGCTCATGATACTATTTTGTAAAGTTTTGATCTTTATCTAGAGATAGAATCTAGCTTGGCCAGCAATCCAAAGTTTTTGCTGTTGCCTTTTTTTTTGTTTTTTCTCAATGATTTCAGTTAATTATTGTAATGCTATTCTATAAAGCATGTTTTTATGATGGAATTTATTTTCTTTGTTCAATTTGATTAAATTTGTTATTTTTATCAATCATTTCCTTTCCCATATTGTTATTGAATTTTTCTACCTCATTCTTGAGCCTAATTTGGTAACATAATACCAATTTTTTTTTTTTTTTTGCATCAAAGGCCCTTAGACAATATATATACAGAAAGTCACAATTACATATAATTGACGTAGAACTTAATAACGACAAAATAATAAAACGGACACTCCAAAATAGGACCTATAAGCTGAATAATTGCATAACACGAAATGCATTATTTTTGTCGGTGGTGGAAGAAAGTCCACCACCGCTTTCGATTTTTTTTGGGGATGTGAAGCATGATCGGAGATAAGAATTGGGGTCGAAAGAAGAACACGACCATCAAGATCCATGGGAGCCTTCTCAGATGGAATTTGCGACGCACTAGTGGAGTTGCGGCCACGCTTCGATCGCGGAAAAGGAGAGGAAATCGGACAAACCGGTCGGGTCGGTGATGGAGGAGGGGATGAGTGCGGCCAATTAGAGGTTCCCGAGTTTGAATTGAATACGGCTCTAGAAACAAAAAGAGCTTGATTAATCCATTTTCCCAACCATTTTTTTTGTAAGGTGCGAAGCAACCGCATTGTCCTTGAGTCTTTCAATACGATATAGATCCATACAATTTGTGGTTTCGTGACCTATAAGGCCACAAAAGACACAAATTTTCGGTACCTTTTCATAAACTATATAAACAAGGCCGGATGAGAGATCTGGTAGAGAGATTGGAATTGAATCCAGAAGAGGGATAGAGAGCGGGAGATGGAGGCGGATTTTTAACGCTTTATGTCCATTAACAAAGATGTAGTTCGGGTTGGATATTGGGGTCCCAATCCGTTCGGCCACTTGTCGAATGTCGTCGGCATTAATTTGCTCAAGCGGGAGATAGTGAAATTGTACCCATGTCTCAAACGCATCTACATTCTCGTGCCTTATCTCATCTACTCCTTTAACCGGTTTAACCACAACGAGTTCATTTCGAACAACCCATGGTCCATTGAGCAAAACCCGAGTCATGTCGGATTCGGCTTTGAAGAAGACGAGCATAAGCCTATTCCCTTGAGACGAGAATTCCGTATCGGAATCCACTCGCCATAAACGGATAAGTGAGTAGATTAATGTGGCATCTAAGATAGGTTTGAGAGATATTGTGCGGATTAAAGCGGCAAGTTTCCAATTTTTAGGGCTCATTTCGGATTGATAAATAACCACCTCTCGGTCTTGTGATGATTCGATATGGATACCCGATAATTTTTGAATGAGATCTTCATCGGAGAGTGGTGCGGTCGTCATTATCTTTGCGTGGATTTGATAAGATGTCGCACTCGCTACCTGTGGTGACCAGAGTATAACGGGATTAGTAATCGCAACAAAGTCAGGGCCAAATTAGAAAAACGGGATTTTAAATCAATCGATTGAAGTCGAGGCCAAAATTTTCTTGCTGATTTTGGATTGGAATCGATGGGAATGAGGAGAATCGCACACAAGTGCACTATCGCGTAACTGTCACTGTCGCGTAACTATTACTGTCGCGTAATTGTCGCGTAACTGTCGCTGGTTTAAATCAATTAGGGTTGTCGTCAATTAGGATTTTCGTCGATTAGTAACTGTTACTGTTGCGTAACGATTCGACAATTAGGGTTTAACTCACTGTTCACCGCCGAAATTACCGTCGAAAACACTGTTCCATCAAAAACAGAGGGGAGGAAAACAACAACGATTCAGTCGTTGTCGCACTGATGACCTGAGCACTCCGGCGAGCGCGGAGGAGCGCCGATTCAAGCGGTGGGGATGGTTTGCAGTCTAGGGGTGCAAACTAAGGGGTGCGAGTAGTTTTCTCTCCGAAGAGGAATTTAACCAAAATTTATTAAATAGCAGTGTTATAATGTTGTAATAGAACACAATCACTAGTCAATTGCAACCAAAACGTAACGTTACGGACCGCTCCATCACAATGGCTGAACCGTAATTAAATAATTAACATTAATACGGTTGGTCTAAACCGTACTTAAATAACTAATGATATAAATGGTACGAATTCAATGGTAAAAAAAATATAACACGGTCTAAGCTCGGTGGTACCATTTATATACATATGGTTTCTTGTGTCTCACAATGGATGGTTAAATATGATGTTTTTGTTTTTCGAATGATAACATGATATTTTGGGATTTTGAGAGAATAAATATGATGGATAGGTTATAGGTTCGAGTCCAATCGATATTAAATAAAAAATAAAAATAATGACCACGATTCGTAGTTTAATATCATTCTCCTAAATAAAACTTATAACTTATGCTAATTAAGTGTTAAAATTTATGTTCATTTGTTAAAGAGCATACAAAAATGATTATAACTAGCATGGCGAGCGCGGAAAATTATGCGCGTCATTCTCAATTTGTATTAGTATCCAATGAACTGGATCATTAATTATCTACCCAACGAACTGTTGGGAATTCACCCATCCCCGGGCCCGCGCAGCGGATATGAAGGCCCGGTCCGGTTCCCTAAATCCAAGATCACGCCATGACTTTGAGGGTACGATGCAATAGAAGAATAGACGATTACCAGCGTGAAATTGATCACGCACGACGGGTTGATCGCTCGCATCCTTCTCTTCCTTCGGTGTCACGTTGGTGACTAGCCCGTGCGTCCCATACCACACGTCTCCCACCGTCTTGACACGCGTCCGGTTGTCTTCATGCGTCCCGTTTCCGATTCGCTCGTTTCCGTCTTCGACAGATTTCGTTTCTCCGAATCGATCACAACCGAAAGAGCCCCAGATATTGCTCCTCTACTTGTATCCACCTTGACTCGTAAGACGTCGGTCGCGGGTGCAACTGCCTAGACGAAGCACCGGCGAACTTGCTCGATTGATTGATTCTCTTCTCCGGAAAAACTGTTTTTCTCGGTTCTCTCTCTTTACACCATTTCACTCAATAGAAAGATGTCTCTCAATATTTCTGGAATATTCTGAATATTCTTAATGAATTCACATCTGGACTGACCAGAGAGAGAGAGAAAAACATCCTATTTATATCACATAGGATTATGATTGGCCAAAAGACATGTATATCCAATATACAATCTTTCACACAGAAAGTTGCATGAATCTGTCCAGTATTCTGTCCATACGAAATTGGTAAATTTCTCTGACAGAAAATCAACCAACACGAAAGTTGTAGATAATCTTATTATCTACACGACCCAATTTGGCCTGGCCCAATTGGAGTTCGTATACAAAAGTTATGACTGTTTTACTAACTGTATGTCATACTGTTGCACCCTTTCGGTATTTCATAGAAACGACACGGATACTTCGTTCATATGAAATATATTTCTACATGAAGGATGTAGATAATCTTATTATCTATCTAACCCAATTTGAACCATTCAAATTGGATTTTTCTACTGAAAGATATGACCACGAATGTACGCCTACATTCGTTTATCCTTGTGTACACTTTTACGGTTGATCCTGAAACTGTATTTCCTTCACGAACACACATAAATATCGAATAATTATAAAAATCGTGGAATACCTTCTTGTCATGTCCAAATTATACATTGTTTTGTTTTATATTGAGCAATCAAGTTTCATAATTATCATTAATTTTTAACATAAAACATTAGTTTTCCTCAATCCTCAAACAGTATGTCACGTAATATTTATCCGACTCACAAAAAAATAAATCATATGATCAGGTGTACGCAGTTGTTGCGTTTTGCAAATAAGCATAAACAATATATCAATTTGACATTCACACAAACTTTCCACAAAAATATAAATGATTTCGACAATCAATCAAGGAGAAGGGGGCAGGTAAGTATTCTTTTATAAGTAGAACAAATTCTTCATATTATTATTCTATTTGGCGTCGATAATAAATCATACATATTTTGACCTTTTATAAGGATAACTAACCGTCATGTAATAATAATAATAACAATAATAATAAATTATTATTTTTTTTACTATTATAATAGTAATGATTAATAAAGGGTGATTTACATATTTACCCTTCTAAAATACAAAAATATCATATTTACCCTTCCACAAATAAAAATATCTTTTTTACACTTGAAAAACATAGAAATAATAATAAGGGAAAATGTGAGTTTACAAATTTGTCCTTCTAAAAACCCCAAATATTATATTTATCCTTCCAAAAATCAAGAATATTATATTTATCCTTGAAAAACTTAGAAAATATAAAAAATTCAAAATTCAAAATAATAATAACAATAATAAAAAAATGAGAAGAAGGATTTACATATTTACCGTCCTAACAACCCAAAATATCATACTTATCATTCGGAAAAAAAAATCATATTTGCCCTTCAAAAAATCAAGATAATCATATTTACGTTTGAAAAACTTATAAGATAAAAAATAATAAAATTCCAAATAATAATAATAACAATACAAAAGATGATGTACATATTTATCCTCTCAAAATCTCAAAATAAAAACAAAAATATCATATGTAACCATTCACACACAAGAAACTATATGTATATACACGGTACCACCGAGCTTAGACCGTGTTATATTTTTTTAACCATCCATTGTCTCCATATTGGAATGGTATCATTTATATAATTTTTTAAAGCTCATGATCCGGTGATTGAGTGTGAGATACAAGAAACCATATGTTGTGAGAGGTTGTGGATTCGAGTATCATTGGCACCAATGAACGGATGACCATCGAACCTTTCCTATTTACTCGTTTTTTTTATATTACTAGCCAACAAATTTAATTATTCGAACACCTTTTTATATATTTTTGTTTTAGGTTTTATTATGGAAGGACCAGATGCTGGTCATGATGATTCAATTAACTATGCACGAAACAGCTCGAATTGGACCCGATCGGCATTGCACTCATGTTAGTGCACGTCAGACTTCGTTTGATGAAGTACTCATGCACACTGCTCGTACTGACTGCGTGACCGGCATTCACACCGATATCTAGAGTTGTCGATGATTTTGAGAAAAACAATAATATCTATATTTTGTATATTTACTCTGAGAAGATTATTAAAAATATTTTGAAATATTAGTTTTCCAGTTTAGAGGTTCTTGAAATAACTAATGTATTTTTTCAGGCAATAACACGAAAAAATATGACAAATTGTGCATACGTGCACATAAAGGAATAAAACACATTCTGATATAAAATCATTTTTGCTTTCAAATAGTGGTGCATTTAATTTTTGTCCTACCTTTTTCTCCAACAATGGATTCGTTCATTTGCGCTATACAATCTTTTAATAATGTAGACATGTATATATACGTATCTCTTTCAAGCATATAAATATATGTGGCTTCATGATAACCATTACATGCATATTCTCTCTCTTTCCATGCATGGAGCTTGGCCTCTTAGTCAAGCTTTTAACCCTAGCTAGCTAGTTGATGTGAATATGGCCTTTTGTGAAATGAAGTGAAATGATACGAAAAGTGTCTTGCAAAAAATTATAATTATTTTTGTATGCTCTTTAACTTAAGTTATAAGTTTTATAGGAGAATGATATTACATTTCGATTCGTGATCATTATTTTTATTTTTTATTTAATATCGATTGGATTCGAGCTTATAACATATCTAGCATATAATTTTTATTATGTCAAATACTTAATCAACTAAATTATGAATTATCATTGATAATGGAAGTTACAAGTTAAGAACCAATATTTAATAAGTTAAAAAAAAGATATTATGTTTGTTTTAGATGTTCCTATATAATAATTTTAAAACATGCATCATAATATTTGTGCTTAAATAAGATCGTGCTAAGCTAATTGCACACATGCAAGTTATTTTTCTTTTCATACATCAATACAAAATTTAAGGGGCGTTTGGTTGGAGTTTTAGAATGAGAATGCCTTGCCATACTCCATTATGTATTCCATTGCCATGTTTGATTTGCACGTTAGGTAATAAAGTAAGGTAATACTCCATTCCCTAGGACATAATTGATGTGAATATGATTACCACAAAAATTGGTGAATCTTCTCTATTCCCATGAGACAGAAATAACATGTTACGTCATATTGTGTTTATAAAAACAACATATTTATAAAAATAACATATTTATACTAAATTGTTGTTATAAAAAATACTTAGAATAAATTAAAAAATACTACAAAATAAATCATTGCAATTATAAAATAAATAATTCGTCAAAATACAAAATAACCAAATTAGTTTAGTTAATATTTCTTGAATTCCTCCATTGATTAAATATTTGTTCAGCTAGAGTATCTCTCCAATGTATCCACTCGTCACTTGTTTCGATATGCCTAATTCGATTATTCTCTATCTCATCCGCCGACTGAGATAATATTCTCTATCTCATCTGCTGATTAATTAATATGTACTTTGGATGTTTGGTGGTTTCAAGTAGTAGTGTTTTGTGTAATCAATTTTATAATAATATGGTGCTTGATTTATAATATTTATTTGGAATTTTTTTCTTGGATGAATTATTCATCTTATAACATAAATTTAGTATAAATATGTTAGTTTTGTAAATATAGAATGTTTAAAATTTTTATATTTGTGATGAAATAACATGTCATGGAATAAATAAATGTGCTAAACAAACATAGTAATTGAGTATGTCAGAAAATATTATGCCTCGGCATTGAATTCCTTGACATACTTTATGCTAAGACATTCTTCAAAGCTCCAACAAAACGTCCCCCAAAACACATACGTTCGTCCATTGCTATGAATTTTGATACTTTCATCGAAATAAAAATAGTAATTTATTTTCATTACTAAATAAAGGATATGTATTGGTTAAATCTAGATTTTTTTTAGAGTGGTGATATTGAAATCTCTTTGCAATCAATATTTTTGTATTGATGAAGTGACATTTGATATTTGATGTTTAATAATCTGATTTTACACATAATTGTTAATTGTGTAGATGACATATGAGTAAATAGAACCTATTTAACACATAAAAATAATTTCACGCATGAACATGATTAATCGATAATTTCTTATGGTCATAATTTTCTTTATGTACATTTACGTGTATTATTTTACAATAAATATTGAGGATTCTTGGAAGATCACATAATCTTACAGTAAATATGTAGACCATTATCATTTGTTAAGTTCACGTTAGGCCAAGTACATTTAATTATTTTTCATTTCATATTAAATTAATAGTTGAAATGTGAAAACAAATAAGTATAACTAAAATTTAAGTGTCATTATTTTTTAATAATATAATTGCAAGAATCATATCATATATAATATTAAGTTAGCTATGTTTGTGCTTTTGGTCAACTAACTTTCTTATTAACATTTTCAAAAATTAATAGATATGAAAATAATAGAGTATCTATCAAAATATAAATAACTTCTTAAATGTATAAACATATATCAAACACAAATGTTATTCTTAAAATTGGAAATTAAAAAAAATGTTGTTAACTATAATTATATTTTTGTTGAATTAAATTTCTATATTATATTTGAATCATTCACTATTAAATGTGACATTATGAATATTGTTCATTGTTTTTTGGATCAATACTATATAATAAATGATGTGTAGTAAGTGTACAAGTCCGTATGAATCACTAAACTATTAGGAACAATAATGAGATTATATTTGTTGTTGTATTTTTTATGTAGAATTATGTCCTATCTCGATATAATATACACTAACACTAATATAGATATTAATATTGGATAAAAAAAACAAGTCATCGACTAATATAATATAAAATATTCGTAAAATATATACACAATTATTCATAAGTAGTTTCTAACAATTTGATGAGATCAATAAAATGTGAACTAATTTTATTTTGAAATTATATCACATCATTATCATCATAAAATATCACATTTCGTTTTGAAATAATATATAATATAATTATAGTATTGACGCGAGTATTATTATATTATTATTTATTTTGAGGGAGTCAAGTAGGAATAAGGATGTTACTGGTATATATTCGAGTACTATTTTTTTTATATTAACCTTCCTCACATTAGTCGAAACAATTAAATCTATTTTCCCATTGTCATTTATACTTTTTCTTAATATATATTCCACATTTGAATATTGTAACACAACCTTGTTATATAGTACAAGACAAAATAAGACGAGGCTTTGTTCGAATGAATGAAGCATGCAAGATAAATCGAATTTGAAGCCCTTTTTGTTTGATAAAATATTTCAGTGATGTCACAGAATAATTCACTGTTCATACAAGATGTTATTGCTGGCTATTGGCATTTTAGTTCTTTTTGGTTTAGGCATAATTCCCTGTGGTGCCCATAACGAACTTTTTGAAATTTGACGTGTAACTTACTATCCTATCCTACATAAATGAAAAATATAATAAATGCCCTTGTAAAACACAGCAAAGATTAGATATTGTACATTTGATATATTTTTAGATTTCTGTCGCAATTTTCAACTGTTAATGTAATAAAATTGGTACTACATAGAAAAAATATATATTTTTCATATCAAATTAAATGGTTCAAATTGACCTAAAAATTGAAAGTTTTTTTATTCACCTCCTTATGCTATAATAAAATTGTTCCTCATGAAATTTAAAAATATCAACAAAATCATTTAGCATATTTCTATTTTCAGAAAAACGAAAATTAAAATATCATATAAACGCTACAAATTGTACTTTAATTTCAAGTTGAGAATATTTATCTTCACGAGATTACTATAATTTTCTTATGAAGAAAGAAAAAAAAATTTGATGATTGATAAACAATAACTCTTAGTAATCATGGAGGAATAACCTTAGTTTTTTTATAAGAAAATATTTATATTTGATGGTTTTGCGGAATAGTTTTTTTTTTTTTTTTGTAATTATTGTTATTATTAAGTAACATTGGAAGTAAAAAAAACAATTCTAAAAACTACAAAGAAATGTCCAACCAAGTATCGAAAAACATAATATTTTTTGTGGCCTATGAGAGTGTTTGGATGGTGAGAAAATGAGTTCTTTTTGGAATGTTGGTAGATGGAAATCAACTTCTCATGTTTGAGTTTAGACTAGAATTCGATGTGACGGAAATGTTACATTTTCATTATGCGACACATTTTCATGAATATTTGGAAAAATGATTCTCATCAAAATTGGTGTAATGTTATATTCTTGTGTCATTTACAAAAGTACCTCACTTATTATATTGTCTATTATTTGAAATATTTTTTTCTCCATTTGAAAATTAAATATAATTAAATAATTATAGTTATAATTGAAATAATTTGTATACTTAATTTAATAAAAATAACATGTAAATTAAATATAATATAAAAATATAATCCAAATCAATGTTTACATTGCAATATAGCTGTTCGTAGCATTTGGACTGTAATTTATATGTGATTATCTTTATTGCGAGCTATAGCACTGACATATTGTCGTTATTTATATATTGCATTATTGCGTTTTAGTTGTCATTTCTGCTATAGTGAGCTATTAACAATGCTACAGTGACGCTATTAGCACTTGATATGTATTTTCTATATATTATTAAATTATAAATGTATTTAATTCAAAAATTAATGTATTATCTGAAATATAAATAAATGTAGATGATAATATAGAATATATTGTATTAGAAATTAGAAAGATATATGAATATTAGATAATATAAGTAACTCAAACATATACCGGATTTCATAAATTTCAAGAGGATAATGGTCATTTCATAAACATAAACGAATAAATTTAAAAAAGTTTACATTCTTAAAACATAAATTTTAAGAGGATAATGTTCAATTTAAACACGAATAAATTTTAAAAAGTTTACATTCTTAGAAATGTAATTTTTTAATCCAAACAATAATATTTTTAGGACTTGATAATAAGATATCCATCAATCACATTGCAATCAGATTGCGAGAAATATGATTACCATAATAAATTGAGTCGTGATGTATGTACACAAGAACTCTCCCCCCTAACTTGTGATGCGCTGTAAAGGTGGCCTGTCAAAGCATAAAGGCCGAAAATTCGCGGGCCTATTAAGGGGCGGGGGGGAAAATGGGCCTAACATTGAACAGGTGCCGATTATAACTCTTTGGTTGAACACCTTACATGATCTGGGCTCTACGGTTGAACATACCCGGCCTTTTCAGCCCGAAAAGTACAGCAGGGGATTTTAATGCGTGAAATGATGGGCCTGTACAGTGCAGCAGAAGCATTAATTGTCGTGTACAGTGCAACAAAGCGGGAATTACCGTTGACAACCCGGGGAGGGAAAAAAACTTTGATTTGAATTTCGAATGGCAATTACCTTACCCATAAATAGAACAATATTTGGTAGTAATTTTCATTTTGTTGTAATTTCGTGGTTCCCTTCCAATATTGAATTCTTGATCGGCCATTAAGTTGGTATAAGGTGGAAATACCTTCCTATCCCAAATCGTTCTTAGTTTTGAACAGTTGTTTGTGTTTTCTTTCTGAATCCCGTGATTGTTTTATCAGTAAACAGTTTTTTGGGAAACTGATTATGATTTGAACCCTTGTTATTTCAAATACCTGTCTTGAATTGTTATTTTGGAAAATCCTGATTTTTTGAATCTTATATTTAACAGTATTACATGAAATGATTTTGTATTTGACAGTATTCCATGAAATTGTGTTGTATTTAACAGTATTTCTCTAGATGGTTGTGTGGTTTACAGCGTTCCTATTTAACAGTTTTCCCTAAAACGAGTTGCTATTTAACAGTATTCTCCGGAATGAGTTTATATTTGACAGTATTTATAGTTAACAGTTTTTACTGAGACGAGTTTGTATTTAACATTATTTCCTGAAATGAGTTTCCATTTAACAGTGTTACCTAGATGCGTTTTTATTTAACATTATTTATATTTACCAGTGTGTGCTGAGATGATTTTGTATTTAACAGTATTCCCTGAGATGATTTTGTATTTACCAGTATTTCTATTAAACAGTTATCTTTTTAATGGGTTTACATATAACAGTATTTATTTTAAACAGTATTTCTATTAAACAGTTTTCCCTGAAATGAGTTTCTGTTTAACAGTATTTCTATTTTAACAGTATTTCTATTTAACAGTTTTCCCTGAAATGAGTTTACATTTAACAGTATTTCTATTTTAACAGTGCTTCTATTTTACAGTATTTCTATTAAATCACCGAAACGATTTTGTATTGTCTGAAATGAGTTTATATTTGATTTTGTATTTAACAGTATTTATGTTTAACAGTATTGTCTGAAATGAGTTTGTATTTGACAGTATTTCCTGAGATGATTTTCTATTTAACATTAAATTACCTGTTTTGAATTTCAAGTCAGCGGAATTTAAAAAAAGATTGAAGATTTAACAACTTTTGTTTTGTTGAACATTACACTGTTTTTTATTACCTATTTTGATTTCCAAGTTAACAGTTATTTCCTTAAAACACGATTTTATATTTAAAAATAGATTACAATTTTAAATTGTAGAGCTTCGATTTAACACAGTTTTTGATTTTAAAATGGGATGATTGAATTCTATTTTTTATTTAGCTTTAAGTTGAACTACTTTAAATTGCATTTTTGATTTAAAAGTAGATTACAATTTTAAATTATAGAGCATAGGAAATTTTGATTTTAAAATGGGATGATTGAATTCTATTTTTTATTTAGCTTTAAGTTGAAATACTTTAAATTGCATTTTTTATTTAACCCTTTTATTGATTAACATTTATTTCCTTCAAACATGATTTTCGATTTCCTATGCTTGTTTAATACTAGAGATTTTGAAGCGTTGCTGATTTGAAAGTTCATCGGTTTGGAAGCGTCATGATTAAATTGAATCTTTGATTTAACTACTTTAAATTAAAGTTTTGATTTTGCGACTTTGTTTATTAAATTCCTTATGCTTGTTTAATCATCGTGATTTGGAAGCGTTCATCTTTTATCAAACCTTTGTTTATTAAATTACTTATGAAAGTTCATTAAATGGTTTGACATACTTCAGAAATACACAACACAATAATAGTTCATAAATAGTCAGATCCCCTTGGACATAGATAATACATAGTTTGACATACTTCAGGGTTTGACACAACAACATAAATTATTACAACACAAACATAGTTCGACGACGCAGACATCCATAACCATTGTTTAAAAGTAAGACTTTGTTCCTCACAAAACACTCCATTTATTGCTAAATAAATAACTAAAACGCCCAACACTCAGGTTTTGCATTTCTTAACTAAAACGCCCAACACTCAGGTTTTGCATTTCTTAGTGAAACTGGGAAGGCAAATCAAGTTGTATGCACCTGTACCTCTTGCCATGTCAATGTCTTGCTGATTGAAGACCATTGGCATCTGCTTCACAATGCATTCCACATACTTCACCAAGTAAAGGGCGCTATCTTCTGCATTCTGTCCCCTGGGACATCGACCATAACGTTCGACCCAATCTCCAATAGCTGCACAATCCATAGTTTCCTTCAAGTACTCCTTCCAGTCCTTCACGAAAGTATTAACCCTCGCTGCGAAAGTGTCCACCTTGCCAACCGAATTGTAAATCGTAACCTCACTTTTTTCAAAATCAAAGACACCAAAATCCAGTTGCGTCCAACGTTGAAAGGAAGGAATAGCCAACGGTTTGCGCCAAGTTCAGTCATAGATAATGCTTTGGCAGTGTCGACATCAAACTCTTCAGGAAGCATGCTAGGCACTAACACCTGATTAAAGATATAAAAAGTATTGGTCAAGCCTAAATGTTCTTGCAATGTTTAGTAGTATTTTATATGTTTGAACAGATTACCGAACATGTCGGGCTGACATAACTCCACCGATTATACGGATCCATGCAGCATAGACGCGTCATGTCCAGTAAGACATTGAGTAGCTGTAAAGATGACGAATTGTTACATATATGAATGAAAACTATATATGTATAGGAGTAAAAATGTTGTTACCTTGCTCGTAATCTGCTTGCCTTGACACAGAAGTTCTATGTCCATCTTGGTGAACTTCTCCATTGGTTCAACCTTAAAACAGTCTGTGATGTAAGAATAAATAACGCTCTTCATGAAATTTGGTATTAGCTTGAATGGTGGATAGAGATTTTCCAAGTCTTCAGAGCAATAGGCGTCATTGCTGACTACGTTGTAATCACTGCCAGACTTCAACAGTTCGACTGCTTCGAAGGGGCTCTTGATTGAATTGTCTTCCGCGTCAAATCCTGGATTCGAATAGGAAATTATATATTGTACTTATGGACATTGATAAAAAAAAAAAAATACCTAAGTCGAATGTAGGATTCGCACCAAATGGATTGTCAACCTTCCCCTTGGACTTGGTGTTGTCTGCTGTACTAGTCTGACCGGTAAACTGTTTCGCATATCGTTGACCTAATTTCCTTTGGAGATCGTCAGTCTGGCATACCGGGTGTGAAGGGACATTGGATCCTTTTGCAACCGAATAATTTTCATTCTGGGGCGTTTGGTAGGACTTGTTATACACGCTGGTATCTGGTGTGTTTGTTACATTCCCCGAAGATCCTGCTCCTGATTGTCTCGACGGTGTTGACTTGATGGCAACTGGTTGACTCACTGTATAAAAATGGACAGTGTGAAATTGAGTTCGTCAGAATTATGGTTTAATAAATAGTTACCAGCGATAGCAGGGTCGGAATTTGCCTTCCTTATCGGAGGTCGCTGAAATGAGCTCGAACCACCAACCTTCAATCCACCATAGTTCTTGACTGGCGACTGGTTAAACGAATGGATCGAACCACCTCTCTCGCCGGAGACGGAATTTGCTTTGTGTTCGGCTACTATCTTCTCCACATCCGGCAACTCGTGATCTTCAATGTAGGCTGGGTCCTGCTCGTCAACCATAGCCGTCAACTCGTGATCTTCAATGAAGGGGCGGGGGTTAGAGTCACGATGCGTATCTTTTGGTTTGCAAGGCGGCAAAGTCGCGATTAGAATCTTTTAACAGTGTACCTTTGCAGCCTTTCCCACGTGGTTTAACACCTCTAAAAGGTGCGATTTGACTCGTGTATTTCAGGGAGATGTAAAAAATTGATGGGCTTCAAAGTAATGACCTGTGAAAAAATAAGATAAAATGTAATGGGCTTTCAGATATTAATGGGCTGTGAAATATTAATGGGCTAATAGATGTTAATTGTGCTAATATTAATTAGTAATGAGACTCCAAAAATAAGTTTGATTCTACTGATAGCAGGAATTAACATTAAAACAACATTTTTAATTAGGAAACATAAAAAAAAAAAATTGGGGCTTCGTATCAAATAAAATGATAGCGGCCTTGTTTCAATTGTTAAATCGTGAAAATTTCATCATTAGATCGGTGTTTGAAATTCCCGGGTCAGAGCCTTCGAGCTATGGGTGGAAAACAAGAATAAATTAGTATATCCATGTACAGTTAAGCTGAAATGGAATTGTATGTATAAACTTACATGGATGACAGGGGCTTTTGTAGCTTGCTTCTTCTTCTTCATTGAAGCAATCTCGACCTTGGATTTTAGCCTGGTTGATCTGGGTCGTCCAAGACGTTTTACTCGTTTAGGATCATAGATTTTAACACCATCTTCTTCGTCTTCCGAAAGGTATTCTTCATCAGCGACGTCTCGGACAATTTTGTTACTGTCGCATATGCGAATCGCCATTTGTTCGAACCAGCCAAGCAATTGGTTCACCGCTAAATTGTCCCTGTAAGTGCACTCGATCATGTCGACCATGTAGCTGTGTGCGCGTGAATATGCCGAATCGTAAGTGCAAATGTTGCGTTGAACTTTGGTGGAATTAATTTTTATTCTGGTGTGAGTTCGTATGTAGTCTTTTTGCCATCTAGGGAGAACGTAGCAATTGGGGATATCTTGAACGACATGCTGACGATAAATGGTCAAACCATGTCGACACACTATTCCCTTGAATTGGAATAATAAGCATTCGCAATAGTACGTTTTCTGGTCTGAGCAGTATTGAACGGTGTATGTTCTACCATCTGATGTGTCGACGACACGGTACAGATTAATGCCGTCTTGTTCGGACAATTTTTCCGTGTGACACCCGATTAGCGCCTTTATCTCGTCCTGGAGTAAATAGAAAATCCGATGGATGTACAATTCTGAGAACTGCTTCTCGAAGGGTAAAGCAGAAACAAGCAAGGGAGCACGGTTATTGCAATTGAAGTCCTCCATCCTCTCTTTCTCCCATTTCGATTGCAATGCTAGTTCGTATTTTTCAGCAAAATTCAATAGAGACGTGGACGAATTGACGTAACCATCGAAAAAAGCATTCATCGACTCGCTTCTTTGTGTGGTCGACATACCCGCCCAAAAATATTTTCTTACATAAACTGGAACCCAATGAGTCCTTATTGAGAACATACGTTCGAGCCACTTGAGACTAGCTTTGTTTTGGGGATCTTGGATTAACTCCTGCCAACCTTTCTCGAACAGGTCAACTTCAGAAGTGTCGTACACTAATTGACAAACCTGCGTAAGAAAGGTTTGTAATAAACTCAAAAAACGATTAAACCACAATAAATTTGTTACCTTATGTATGAACGCATCTTTGTTTTCTCCCCATCCAGCTTTGGCCGGCAATTTTTTCATTATGTGCCACAAGCACAAACGATGACGAGACTGAGGAAAAACAGTGGAAACCGCATAACATATGGCAGCGCACTGATCAGTTATAATTGCAGGAGGGGGTACTCTGTTCATGCAGTCAAGGAAGGTCTTGAAAAAGCCATTCGTACGTCTCGGTGCATTCGTCAGCTAGTAATGCGCAAGCAAGCAGAATAGAATGTCCGTGGTGGTTGACACCCACGAATGATGCAAAAGGCATGTCATACCTACGATTAGGTTAACGTAAGATTGAACAGTTTTAAATTTGACAAAAATGTATAGCTTACTTGTTTGTTAAATAAGTGGTGTCAAATGTTATAACATCTCCATAAAACTGGTAAGCAGCGCGGCTACGACCATCTGCCCAGAAAACATTGCGCAATCTCCCGTCATCGTCAATTTCACACAGGTAAAAGAAATTGGGGCATTTGTTTTGACGGTCTCTGAAGTATTTCACCAAAGCGTTCGCATCTCCTGCTGCCAGTTTCAAGGACCTACGAGTTTGAACATGATTGCGCAAATCCCGGTCAGTGAACATGCAATTCTCGTGCCCCCCAGCTTGGTTGAACATAGCGTTGAAAGACCGGTGCTGCGGGATCCCTGATATAGGGAATTAAATGTGGGTTAACAGTCAGTTAAACCAAAAATGAGTACACAATATCGAACATAATGGGGGTTTGACAGTTCATCAAAAATGCTGGGATCCCTGATATGGAAAGTTCGAAAAATGGTTTAACAGTAGTCTGTTCAACTAAAACTTAGTAAACACTATCGAACATAATGGGGGTTTAACAGTTCATAAAAAATGCTGTTTAAACTTAACCTGAATCGTCGTTTATTTCTATCTGTTTCTTTACGAATTCAGGAATGTTACGGTGACACCTCATGTAACGAACAGCATCAGGGCGTAAATCATGGTTATGATCCAGTTCGATATGAGAGATGGTCCACAACCCATTCAAAAGGTAGTCCTTGACAATGATTTTTGCAGGACAAGCCGTTCCTTGGTAGCTATTCCTCCTTTTTCCGTATCCGTCTAACTTGGGACGTGTAAGGGGTTTCTTCTCCTTATTGCAAGCAAACGTGGAATCAGAAGTTTGCCCGTAAAAATTATGCTTGGAACGTTTTACAATGCCAAAGCCTTTGATGCAGGAGTACTTCAAATAGAAAAGATATGCATCTTCGCGTGATTCGAATCGCATCCCAACGGAAGGGTCTGGCAAAGTGTGTTCTTGGGTAGCTAAATTGGGAGGGGGGGGGGGGGTTAAATCATGGTGATCGCTGAAAACATCGTTGTACAAATTCTCCATTGTTGAACACGCTGGAAGGGGGGGAGTGATGGAAAATGAGAGAAGGAAAAAATGAGAGAAGGAAAGAGATAAACAGGAGGGAAAAGGTAAATGATGAAGAAAGTACTGTTTTTCGAAAAAAAGTAACGTGGGATGGACGTCCGTGCCAGAAAACGTTGAAAAATGGGAACAAGTACGCCGTGTGTAAGGTTGAACAGTGATGTGAGTTTTGTGCAGTGAGCTGTAAACCATTGAAATGGTGCTCTTGGTTTACCACCTATGCTTTGGTTTAACACGTTGTGCCAGCGCATCAACAGAGCGGGGGGAGGATAGGGGGTCATACAACATTTTCCTAATAAATTATACATTATTGGGACCCAAACACACTTATAAAGTCATGATCATCATAAAGTCGTGATCAAAACATTGAACAAATTGTGCTACCTCATACATGTCTTTTGGGCCACATAAATAGTCAGCTACTACATATTTTAAAGGGAAATTTAAAAATAACCCCCTAATTTTTCTTGAATTTACAAAAAAAAATATCCTAACTTTTGAGAAACTCCAAAAAAATCCCTACATACAAGGTCTTATGTACATTTAACTCCCTATAGGGATATTTCATGTTATTAAAAAAAAATTGGACCAAAATATCCCTTTATTTTTCATCTTTAAATTTAATAAACATATTTTTGTATTCTTTTATTTATTTAAAATCACTATAAATATTTTTTAAGATATAGTAATTAAAAATACTATATGTCATATAAATAATTTTAATCTTTTATTTATTATATATTTTATCATAGAAAACTAAAATTAAATAAAAATATGATATAAAAATATTCCAGGAAATATCTTAACAAATTAATATTATTCTAGTATTTAATTTCAATGTTAAATATTTGTTAATAAAAATAGTTACCGAATAGTTTTTCTTGCCAAATTAACAATGAATGAATGAAAATTAAAATTAGAATTGAAATAATATGTCCGCTAATTTTAATGTCAACAACTATTTTTAGTTCAGCAGTTCGATTTGTAGTAACTATTTTTCAAAATTTATAACTATTTGTATATTTATAGCTCAATATGAACTCTTCATTCCATGATCATCAAAACATAATTCATTTTTTTTGTGAACAAAGATAAGTAAGTAACTAAATGAACGAATTATTTGATAGGACTCTTGAAAGTATTGAATGAGATACTATGCTACGCGGATACTTAAAATATGCAAAAGTATTCTGAAGATACACGTATTCGATACGGATACGGATGCGATACGGCTCGAATACGTGTCGGATACGTCACGTGACATATTCGATATATTTTTTCGGATACGATGGGAATACGGCAGGATACTACTGAGATATTCCATTTATGATAGTTCGGTTCATTATATATTTTGGTCCATAATATTTTCAAATAAATTATATAAGATAAGATTGTTTAGGATTTAGGATTTAGAATTTAGGGGAAAAATTTTATGATACTTTTATTGTTTGGATACTTTTATGATATTTTATGATATTTTAAAAAATATTATTAATTGATTATTTAATATATTATTTGTATATATAATTATATACAATATAAATATATAAAATTAATAATTATATAATCGTATTCGTGTTCGTGATTTTTTAAAAATTGTCATATTATCGTATCTATATTGTATCAGGTGTGATATTCTTATCGTGCAAGTTGATGAAATATAATACCGACTTTATATAATCCGTCCAGTAGGCCTTCGTACATCTGTTTGACATGTCTTGGAATAAATCAGTTAGACCATTATAAAATAATTAACTAACACATAGTCTTTAACCAGGACTTAGCAATGTTTAGACTATAAATAAGACTATAAACTATAAATAGGATTATACAAGACTATAAATAGGAATTAGAGAGAGAAAGTAATAATATTGTATTGTGACTCCTATTTTCACTATAATATTCTTGATACGTCAATCAAAAATATTTAATTGAAATGATTAGAATTGTTGATTTAATCAATTCAATTAACTATTCACTTGAATACTAATCAAATCAATTAAACAGTCTTGATTTACGCATTGACGAGAATGGAAGTCACCTAAGGATGTTAACAATTCGGATCCGGTTCGTCTAGTGGTCGGTGGCCATACCTAATTTCTCTGTTACAACGAATCAAGAGCGTGATTGGTTACTCTGAAATGAGTTCACAAGTCCGTTATAACTGAGAGTAGGTCCGTTATAACTGACATACTCCGTTACAACTGAGAGTAGGTCCGTTACAACTGACATCCTCCTGTGACTTCACTTCAGATTTATTCAATGGTTCTGTTATAACTGAGAAACTTCTGTTACAACGGTTAGTATATGTCCGTTACAACGGATTGGTGAATCCGTTACAACGGATCAAGAGAGTGATTGGTTACTCTGAAGTGAGTTCACAAGTCCCTTATAACCGACATGTAATGTCCGTTATAACTGACAGGATGTCCGTTACAACTGACATGAGTTCCGTTATAACCGACATGCTCTTATTAACACCGTTTACAACTATTAGTGTATGTTCGTTATAACTGACACGAAGTCCGTTATAACCGACAGGATGTCCGTTAGAACTGACATGAGGTCCGTTATAACCGACATGCTCTTATTAACACCGTTACAACTATTGGTGTATGTCCGTTATAACTGACCAGAGGTCCGTTATAACCGACATGCTTCTGGAAGTCTGTTTTATTATTTCATCATTTTGATGGATTTCAAATATATTTCTTTGACTAATTTTGAGCTTAATAATTCATAAACAAGTTTAGGGATACATATAAGTTGTTTTGGTGATTTGTGTGATACACCAACTTGCGGAATCTTCGATGTCTTGATGTCTTCACTTGATCATGCGTTTTCGTGCCATCGTTTCTTCACCGTCTTGACTTCCGACGTCTTGATTATTCTTTTGATCATTTTGTGGGTTACGTCTTATATCTCTATAAATGCCACTCCCGCAAATAGATTAGTGGTATCGACATTATTTTGAGATAATCAAACCCTAGAAAATTTGAACCAGCAGAGTATATATACTCGCACAAAACGTGACCTCCGTGCCCCTTGTAACTACAACTCCCAAACCCGTACCATCTTCGGTCCATGAACCGTCGACATGGCATGTAAATTCCTCATCTCAAATGAAACCACTCGTGGGAGCGATGATGCTTATATCTTGAAATGGGTTACTTGCTTGGGTGATCCCAAGGGCTATGCGAGTTATTGTCGAAGGGGTGTGTCGAATATTTTGAAAAATAAATTCGCATCGACCTTTTCAAATGGCCCATAAGGTATTGGCAAAAATGCCAAATTGCATTTCATTGAGATTTTTGCTTAGATGGAAGATTATCTCTTTGGGCTCACCACTAATATTATCGACTCTCAAGATAAGGGGAGATATAAACCAAACTAACTTTGATAAACAATGTTTACAAGTCGTAGGAATAGAGCTAATTCGACGATGAAGATTATGTTAGTTGGTACGGCATTTAAGCAAACCCGCCAAAGAAAAACAGCCACCCGATGCGAGATTATTTTATTGCGCCAAATAATGGCCCATATTTATCAGATTTGGGTTGGATTGTTTGTGGGCGCGGGTGTAGATGATGGTACGCGCTTTTGAGCGAAAATAACCTGAAGGAAATACAGTTTTGGATCAACGCTAAAATGGTACGTAGAAGAAAAAACGAACGTACGCGTTTGTGGGCATAAGAAACAGTTTTAGTAAAACTGATATAACTTTCAGATAATGACTCTAATTTGAATGGTTCAAATTGGGTTATATAGATAATGAGATTATCTAGAACTTTCATGTAGAAATATAGTTCATTTGAGCGAAGTATCAGTGTCGTTTTAATGAAATACCGAAAGGGTGCGACAGTTTGATATACAGTTAGTAAAACCGTCATAACTATCGGATCCGACCTCCAATTGGGATGGACCAAATTGTGTTGGAAAGATAATAGGATTATCTACAACTTTCGTGAAGGTTTGAAGTCGGTTGGAATGATTTAACAATTTCGTTTCAACAGAATACTGAAAGGGTGTATGCAGTTTCTGTTTGAAAATGTGTATAGTAGATATACATACATTTTGACCCATCCTTATCCTATGTTGAATAAATAGGATGTTTCTCTCTCTCTGTCTATTCAGACTATACAGACAATTCAGATCAATTAAAGTCTAATTCAGTCCAGAAATTAGAGAGACTGTTATCAAGGTGTTGAAAGAGTGTGAAGAGAAAGAGAGAAAGAGAAAAGAAGAGAAAAGAGTTTTCTCCGTCTAGAGAATCGAAAGCAATCATGCAAGTTCGTCGGTGCATCGTCTAGGCATGCAGGTGCATCCGCGACCGAGGTGCTACGACTCACGGTGGATACGAGTAGAGGAGTTCGCACTTTGTGGCTCTTCGGTTGTGATCAAACCGGAGAAGTAAGATAGTGAAAGGCTGTGGAAGCGTGTGGACGTGGAACGCACGAAGACAACCGGAGACGTGTCAAGACGGTGGGAGACGTGTGGTATGGGACGCACGGGCTAGTCACCAACGTGACACCGAAGAAGAGAAGGATGCGAGCGATCAACCCGTCGTGTGTGATCAATTTCACGCTGGTAATCGTATATCCTACTTTGCATCGTACCCTCGATATCGAAGCGTGATCTCGGGATTTGGGAACCGGACCGGGCCTTCATATCTGCTGCGCGGGCCCGGGGATGGGATAATTCCAACATACCCCCATTATTTTCAAGAGTCTACACCAATTTATCTTGTTGGAGAAGAGAGGATGTCGAGATGAGTGTATTTTCGAGGATGTCAAGCGTTTTAGACGTCCCAAAAAATCAAGGAGAAGCGGTACATTCCATCAAGCCGTCTCATAATCAATGAAATTAGAGACAAACATGTTGCGGTGTCGGAGATTTTGGGGGACATCATTCTTCCAATTCCGGTACCAAGGCGATCCGATTGCCGAGCAAGATTCACCATTCTCAATTATCCATTTGATATTGTCTTTGAAGTGGATTCTTTGATCAATAAGACTTCTCCAAAATTTCGTTGTGATACCTCGGCGTTTCGTGTGCCAAATAATTTTGTGGGGGAAGTATTTAGCCTTGATAATGTTAGCCCATGGTTTATTGACATTGGAGATTAAGTACCAAAGGCTTTTTGAATAAGGGCTTGATTGAAACTCAATAAGTTGCAAATACCCAAACCGCCTTCCAATTTCGGTCTCGCCAATTTCTCCCATTTGCAAAGCGCAAGAAATTTGCCCTCTTGTTTACCCCCACCAAAAGCGACGGATGATTCTCGTAATTTTCAATAGGGTATTTTTTGGTAAAATCTCCGTGGACATCGTGTAAATCGGTATAGCTTGAAGAACGGATTTTATGAGGACTAGACGACCGGCGCATGCGAAAGCGTTTGGATTTTCCAACCGGAGAGTTTATTTTGCACTTGTTGGGTTAGATTATGCGTATTTAGCGTACCGTTTTTACGAATATAAATCCTAAGGTATCTTTCAACTTCGTCCGCCCTAGTACCACCTAAGATATCGAGTATCTCATCTTGTCTCATTAGGGATACATTTTTACTAAGCCAAAGTTTGGATTTGCTCGGATTAATTTGTTGACCCGATAAGAGACCAAAAGAGTGTAAGGCCCTGCGAACCCTTCGTCTTCTTGGGAGTTAGCGGCGGCAAAGATGGTGAGGTCGTCGGCATATAAAGAGTGGTTGATTTTGGGTGCGGAGAAGACTAGTTAAATCCATCGATATAATTAGAGTTCATAGCAAAATTTAGTTATCGCGATAATAAATCCATACCTAAAATAAATAGGTACGGAGACAAAGGGCACCTTTGACGTAAATCCCAGTATGGCTTGACGAATCCATCACCGTTGATAAAATAATACGGTCAAAAGCTTTTGATAGATCCGCCTTAAGCGCAAAATAATGAGCGCCAAAATTCAGTTGACTAAACGAGTGTAGCACTTCCTTTAGCACAATTATATTGTCGGAAATAAGGTGTTGTGGTAGGACTGCATTTTGATCCTCGGCAATAATGGTCATGAGGCTCGGGCGATTTCGGGATACAAGGATTTTAGCAATAATTTTATAAATCATATTAAGGATGCTAATCGGTCTATAATCGTTAATAAATTGAGGCTCGCTTAGTTTAGGGATGATAAGCATGTGTGTGTCTCCAAGATCTTTGGGGAGTATTCCGGTTCGAAAAAATGTATGGATCGCGGTGGATATAGTTACGAAGAGATCGCTTAGTTTAGGATATTGTTTCAAGTTTTATTTTATTTAGTAGAAATGTTGTATTTGGACTTGGACCTTTTATTTAGGATAATTGGAATAATTTCTTAGAATGTTAATTGTACTAGTAAATTTTAATTAATTTGTGTTGAACGAATGTGATGGATACATGTAATTTAAGAATATGACATTGTCATCATCCAAAACCTACATTTAGTTTTTGGAACGTGACAATACCAAATTCATATTCATATTATTTTACGAATATGGATCGGGATACGAAATTATACGGATCCGGATACGATTTGGATAGTAAATGGATACAGATACGGTTCAAATATTGTTGAATACCGATACGATTTTTTTTCGGATATTAAAACGGATATCATGTTATGATAACATAACATATTTTGAAATTATAAATATATATAATTTGTGACATGCACGATTATGATTTTAAATGGATTAATAATTATATTTAAACGTGATTTTACGGTTATGATTTTAAATCACTCACAAATCATTAATTTATATATGTTTTTTCAATTAATATCAAATAAATATACATAAAAAATATATAATATACGAATTCGGATCCGAACACTTGAATCCGGTTCCGAGTATCGGATCCTAATAATAGCCGGATCCGGAACGCAGATCCAGTCCCGACACCAAATCCGAATATCGGATCCGGTTCCGAATCCAAAAATTAGTAACCATATTCATATCCGAATTCACTTGGACCCGGATATTTTTTTTTCAAATACGGATATTTCTTCAGATATAGTTCGAGTCGCGTCGGGCAATTTCCACAGCAATGACACCCCAAGGGGCACCATACAATAGATACAGCTTGTGTAATGAAATTATTTTGATATTATTTCGTTGAGCAAAATTTAACAAAAACTACTTAATGTAAATGTACATACAGATCGATTTAATAACAAATCTATTGATTTGTCGAAGAGGTGGCGATGTGGGGAAATGATCACAAAGTTACTTAGTGAAGGCCTTTCGAATATAAGATTGTTCTGTCGGGTCACGGGCTGATTACATATACAAAGTTCTCTCATACAAGTAAATGTTACCTACTTAATTTTTTTTATATTTTCTAGAGGTACTTTACGAAGATTGCAGAATAGCAACATAAATTTTAGTACCAAGAAATAAGAAAGGAAATAAGAGAACAAATGTTTTGCAACATGCGTGGAATAACCCTTACACCTTATTTATTCCTTCATACCCACACTCTGGCAACAATATTATATCTTGAGTTTCCTAATAACATTGATAAATTTAGTAGGGAAAAATATATGGAAAGTAAATGTTTACCATAATACCATGCATTATTATTATGTTTTAAATATGGAAAAAATACGTGAACATATATACTTTCAGGAAATGTTTTAGGAAACAAAGATCATTTTTGTCATTTTTTCATGCAGAAACCCTAGAGCATGCATGACTGTCTCCTTCAACTAGGCATTTGCATCATATGCTCGCACAAATCTACATCCTTTTCTTCTCTCTCATCTATTGTCCCCCCACCACCGCCCCTCTTTCTCTCTCTAGCTAGCTAGCTAACCCTATAAATACACCACTTCTTATTCTTTACTATCATCGCTCTCCATATACACACACACTTCCTAGAAAGACATCTAGAGAGAGATATCTAAAGAGAGAAAATGATAAGGTTGGGGGACATATACAAGGTGGTCGAGGCCATGGCCCCTCTCTACATGGCCCTCGGCCTAGGCTACGGATCAGTTCGATGGTGGCACGTCTTCGCCCCATCAGAGTGCGACAGCATAAACCGCCTCGTGGCATACTTTGCATTTCCGTTCTTCGCATTCCAGTTCACTCTGCACACCGACCCGTTCACCATGAATTACCGCGTCATTGCTGCAGATATTATCTCAAAAGTCGTAATCATAGCAACTCTAGCCTTTTGGGCGAAGTTTAGCAATACTAAAGGGAGTTGTTGTTGGTCTATCACGAGTTTTTCGCTCTCCACGCTGACGAACTCTCTGGTTGTCGGGGTACCGTTATTGCGAGCCATGTACGGTGAATGGGCAAGCCAGTTGGTAGTGCAATTGTCTGTATTTCAGGCTATTTCATGGTTGACATTGCTTTTGTTCGTTCTCGAGGTGAGGAAAGCTGGAAACGGGATGATGGACACGACAAAGGTAATGAATGGGCACCCAGATAGTTGCACGGTTGAGGTGTCCACAAAAAATCCAGAGACTGGTAATAATAATGATACCGTAGGGCTGGTTATCGTTAAGCCGTCCTTCTGCTCTCTGATGAAAGTGGTGTTGCTCAAGCTCGCATTAAACCCTAATTCGTATGCTAGCATTGTTGGTATCACTTGGGCCCTAATTGCTAATAGGTATGCATGCAATGATTCAAGCATGAAATCTTTTAGAACACCATATCCTGAATTGTGTGCAACTTATTCAAAAGAATATTTTGGTCTAAAGTAGACATGCTAATCATTGTATCTGATATATTTTGTCATATACATAGGTGGCATTTTGAGTTGCCTGGAATATTGGATGGGTGTATTCAAATCATGGCAAAGGCTGGAACCGGAATGGCTATGTTTAGCATGGGTATATTCACACTTAAATTTGTTATATATATCTATCCATTAATTTGGTAATTTACTTTTAAAAAGTTCAACAAAGCTAACTTTGTGTGTCAAAAATATATATAGGCCTGTTCATGGCAACACAAGACAAGATGATATCTTGTGGACCGAGTCTCACGGTGTTCGGGATGGTTTTGCGGTTTGTAGCGGGTCCCGCAGCCATGGCGATTGGATCCATCGCCGTTGGCCTCCGAGGCGATATTCTTCATGTCGCGATAATACAGGTAATTTATCCTCCTAGGTTATTTATTATGCTTGCATGCATGGTTCATGTTTTACAATGGTAAATAATAATGGGCCGGATAAACATCTTAGGTCCTTGTTGTTAATTAAGCCAAATCATATTTGTTGCCAAAGGGAATTAATAAGGGATCAGATGCTTAAGAACAATTATTAGAGGGGCACTAAATTATCCTACTTGATTTGATCATACATCATATATTCTAAGCAAAGGGTTATAAATTTTGATAGGGAACTCCACCTCAATACAATTGGAGTTCCCACTTAGAACTAGTGTAAAGAATCTACTCATCTTGATAATATGTCTTACAAGGGTTTGTACCTCCCCTTAATTACTTATGGAGAGCATAGATTCTTTCGGCCAATAATGGGTCGGTTAATTTCATTGCTTAGATGGATCAAGTACTTTACTAGCTCCACTTTAATATATGGCACCTCACAAACACACAAAAATTGTGTTGATGCGTCAATCGAGGAGAGTTAAAATGAATTAATTGGATTGATTAAATTAATATTTAAATTAATTGATTCAATTAAATAATCTAATCAATTCAATTAACTCATCTTGATTGACGCATCAAGGAATCTTGATATATTTACCAAACCTAAATCCTAATTCCATGCGCTTTTTTTCAACAAAACTACACTCACAAAAAATGCATCAAGTACATTACTAGCTCTAGACAAATGAAGAAAAAAAAATGTAATAATCATTAGTAAATTAATTCATGTTTCCTTTATAGCCATTTAATGTACAATATTAATATAGTTTAACCGACCATATCTATGCATAATGATTGCATAGAAGTTATGGAAAGTGTCTCTATAATCGAATTTCAATGTTGGGCTACCAAAAGGTGGTCTAAAAATGATTTGCACTTTTCAAGTGCGGTTTATAAATTTACGTTTAAGAAACAAAAAGAAAGTAGGTTAAAGAGTGAGTGAAATGGATCCGATTTTGAAAAATCTGTCCCAAATTTTGAACCTTATCAATCTTGTCATTATTTGAAATAATGTTAATATATATTTTGCAATTGTGCAATTGTTCGGTCATAATGTCCCAACATGCTTCTTTATCTTAGGTTTGAACTCAAAATATAGTGCTTTTAGTACTGGTGGGGATTACATTCATTTTTCCACTTAATTAGTACTAAATAAAACTATGACTTTTTATCAAAGTGTCCTGATCAGTTCTTTTGAACTCCAGTTTTTTTTCAAAAAAATCGGTGCACGTTGCAAAATTGTGAGGTCATTCTGATGCATGTTGTGCATGAAAAAGAAAGATAATATTTATGACCTTAAAACAAAGGAACACATGATATTTTTCACTTGCAAGGGTATATGTGATATTTTCATGTTTTTCGGGAGCAAAAAGAACTTCTTTATTAAGTTTGTGAAATAATAATTAGATGGTATTAATACAATTTCATTTTTATTTCAGGCTGCAGTTCCTCAATCTATTACTTCTTTCGTCTACGCAAGAGAATACGGACTACACGCAGATGTAATTAGCACTGCGTAAGTATTTAATTAACACGATTAATAAATTAAATTAAATTAAGCACTTAATTTTATTTTACTTTTTTAACCGAGACTAACCCTAATTTTGCTCAATTTGAATTTCAGTGTTATATTTGGAATGCTCGTGTCTTTACCAGTACTCATATCGTATTATATACTTCTAGGGTTCATCAGGTAGAAGAAGAAGAAGAAGAAGAAGAAGAAGTACGATTGTTTTCTTTCATTTTTCGTCTGATTGAAGATACTGTGAGATCAACGTAATTTAATTCTTCAAGAAAATGTATTAACCTTTTAATTTCCGTATAGAATACATATAGCATAATATAATAGCTTAACAAAAAGAAGTTTTTATTTACTCGGCGTCTCTCAATTTCATTTTCTTTTTCTTTTTTTTTATTTGAATGCACAATATATTCTATTCTCTCACTTTAATTATTCATAGGTAAGATCTTAGAACAACAAACATAATATTTATTTTGAAGATGAAAGAGAAAAAAACCGTCGAAATTATAAGTCATGGATTCAATTCTCATTAACATCAATCTCAAGGACAAAGAACCTTCTTTATTTAATAAAAAACGGTCGAAATTATGTCCCCTAAGGGCACTCATAATGTGTAAAAATAAAATAATAAATTTAATATGTGACTAATTACGCTATATAATATGTCATGAATTCGCTCTGTTTTCTTTTGCTTTGAAAAGAACGAGCACAATTGGTCAAGCTTTCGCTATCAAGAAATCCACTTTGCTTAAAAGAAAAGAAAAAAATTCCACTTCTTTTCGCATACGAGGTCAAGAAGCAATCAACACTGATCTGATAGAGAAATGGATAAGAGAAAGCTTCTTTCAGAACACAATTAGTCGATTTATAATTAGAACAATATTTATTTTTCGAAAAAGTACATATGTTCAGAAAAAATATCTCACTAGTATAGTAGTACATTAAAAGTATTATCTTATTATATCTGATATTATCTTGCCAAGCTCTTCTCCATAATTTTCTTGCACATGATGACCAGCCTGCGTAATTATTCCAAACGAGACTAATTTACAATCATGCCCAAAGAAAACTACATATATATTTTTTAGAGAGAGAGAGAGAGACCATAGGGAGTTCGACAAGCTTAATATTATATTCTTTACAAAACTCTTGTACGCCATCGAAACTAAGCCAACGATCACGCATGCCCCAACAAATCGTGGTGGGTATTTTCCACGACTCGCTACGCAATACATTCCTCATCGATTCAACATAACCCTATCGAACAAACAAATTATATTTATTTACTCGATATTAATGAAAAAAATTAATAAAAAAAATGAAAAGTGCCTTTAAATCTTTCTTCATGTTTCTTGTAAGGGCATTGAGGGCGAAACCGGAAGAACCGGAAGTAAGATAGGGTCTTCTATAAACCATCGCGTCTTCTTCTTTCATCGCGTAGGGCCCGCTACTAATCAACACTTTATCGCTTGCTCTTAGAGGATCCTTTAATGTTTGAATTGTGATTTTGAGAAAAAAGAGGGTTTGGATCGTAAATTTATTAACTTGAGAAAATGTTTGGTAATGACCTGGGAGAAAATCTCGCCTAATAAGAAGTTGCTGAATATTGCAAGAGTCGATGGTAGTTTTGCATGGTTGTCCGTTATCTTTGATTAATTAGTCTCGTATTTATTTTATAAATTTGAATTTAGAATTGTAGTTTTTGTTAATTTTAATGTTGTAGCTTACAGGTGGATTGACAAGTATGAGATTTTTTATCTTGTCTTGGTGAGTACTAGCATATTTCACGGCTATAGGTGCAAAATAACCCTGATAATTTCATTAATTACGTCCCTTCAATTAAAAAAATATATAAAATTAATATTAAGAAAAATAGGGTGAAAAGTGATCAATTACTTGAACAACGAGAGAGATCTTCTCAGGAGCAATCACTTCAATTAGTGAGTTCAAAGCTGAAGTATATTCTGAGGAAAAAAGAAAAAGAAAAGATAAAAATTTCAATATTTATTTAATAAAAGGATTAATAAGGTAGTGAACGTGAATATGTACCATCTAGAGTATAGTCAAAACCATATTTTGGCTGTGGTTTATCAGAAAATCCAAAACCTGGAAATTAAAAGGACCAAATCATAAATATTGATAATTTTTATCTCCAAAAATAAAAAAATTGCTAACAAACTCACCGAGCCAATCAAATGCCGACACATGATAATTTTGAGATAATATAGGAAGAACTTTGCGGTAAGAATAAGCCTGTTATATTTGCGATTATTTTAAAAACCAGGGTTCAGAATGTAAAATTAAAATTAAAATTTTTACCTGTGATGGAAAACCGTGCAGTAATAAAATCGAGGGATTAGAGGAATTCCCAGCCTCTACACAAAACCATCTAAAATATAATAACATCAAAATTAATAAAAAAAAATATCGTTCTGGTATTTATTCTATGAGAATAAAAATGAAATTCTAAAATTAGAATTTGGGACTGAATTGAAATTTTGCAGAAATTTACCTAAAAGATTCAGATGAAATTTGTGAATTAGAGCCCATTGTTAGGCCAAAAATGGGATCTTTCGCCTTCCCTTTATCTCCATACACTTGATAAGCTTTAACCTAAAACATAAAAAACATTTGAGGGACTAAACTGAATATATATATAATTTAAGGGGATTTAACGAATATATTCTTCAAAAATACACATACCTTCTTCCCTTGAGCTCGCCACTCATCAGTTTTGTTTGCTCCATCAGTATATTTCCCTAAGTAATTAAAAAATAATCTGAAATCAAAGTTGATTAATAAGCTAAACAATGCATAAAACACGTGAAAGATTATAATAGCACCTCCAGAGAATGAAAACCCATCTCCAGCCGAAATTGGAGCATCAATCAAGTAATCCTACAAAATTTATCAAATTATTCGTTACTTGATCATTGTTGGTCGAATTTATTCGTTCAATTCCAAAAATATAGTGCCTAAAATTAGGTAATTAATCACGTACCTCATCTTTGCCAATTTTTGCTGTAACTCTCAATTGAGTCTTGTACTGATTGATTCTACCAATGGGGAAAAAGCCAGGGAAATATTGAATGGAACTGGTAATACCCATTTGATTAGCCATGTGAATTTTTTGGGTATAATTAGGGATTTCATTGTTGAGGTTAGGTTTTGGGTTCTTCAATTTCCCCCTAAAATTGGTATTTGGGGCTAAGGGATAGATAGGATTTCTCTGGTCCAAAGTCCACAGACTCCACACAGTATTTTACTCTGCTTTGTAGCCACATCATATTGAAAATAAGGAAATTTCATATGTACCCTTAGAAAATTTAAACATGTCAACTAAAATTACAAAAAATATTTATTGACATCAAATAATGAATTTTTATTAAATTTACAATTTTGTAATGTGGATACTTTTGATTTGGAAATATAAATAAAAAAAATTGCTTTTATTTACGAATAAATTCACGAGCAAAAATTGCTTGATTGAATGATTATCTATTTATATTACATTGTACTTCAAAAAACAAAAAAAATTACGCGTGAGTTCACTTACTAATATAGATTCTAGTAATCCCTTTTCACTTTAGATATACTCGAGAATCTACATTAGTAAACGGACTACATTATTGCTTCGCATATATATATAACAACACACGAATATTTTTTTTCTATAACCTACAAACTATAATTTTCATTTTTTTTCCTTTTGTTTGTCGTAAAAAAATATTGATATTTTATGTCTTTTCGGTTTCCGCGTATGGATCCGTCCAACATTCGTCTTCTTCTGTTGCTTTTTTCCATCTCTTGTTGAACGATTGGAGTTCCGCATACGATCTTTGTCTTACCTGTACCGTAAAAATTAAAAGATTAATTTTAACAATAAATCTAAGCACACTAACTAATTTACTGAAATTTGAGTCACAAACATGCTCAAATTATGTATATGAATTTGAAAATCCTTACAATGTATCTATCACTATCTCTAGAAACTGCGGATCCAGGTGACGCCTGCATTACAAGGAAAAAAAAATTAATAATAGGAAATTTGTGAAATTTATAAGGTAGCGCGAACAACGCGTTAGTAAAAACAATTTTTACCTTTTTATCGTCGCCGCCAAGTGAAGGAATTCCCTTGTGAAATACATATTCACTATCCACTACTCCTACGTTTAATGTACGATCCCCCTGTACCGAAACAAACTTTATCTTAGATCAGAGAACATCATATCGAATTTTGCAAAATTAGTTTTATTTTTGGATTGTAATCTATTTATATCAATATAAAATAGAAGTGGAACTTCGAGTCCACTCTATTATTTCTCAAAATTTATTTTTGGACTGTTTTTTTGCGTTGTTAGAACAAATTGGGATAAAAAGTTGTTCAATTACAATTGTGGAATAAGGTTTGTTTAGACAAAATGGGCAGATGGTTTTAGTCAATTAAGGGTTATTTAAGGGATTAATTGATAAATTGGGCAACTAATACAATATCAAACTGATACCGCACAGCAAATTACCTGAGCACAATAACCAAGTCTGTAATCGAGACCCCATGCGTAGATTAAATCATTCTGAAATTAAAAATATTTCAAAATTAGATATGATATAAAGTCGAAAATTACACAAAAGACATCTAAAAATTTATAAGTAAGAAAAACAATAAACATACTTGAATCATGTGCCACACACAACGCCATGCCGATTTCGAGAATACTGGGGCCATCATCTCCACCCAACTAAACATTAATCAATTTTGAATCAATAATTAGACGATTTTTTCATCAAAAAATGGCCTAAAATATATTAAGAAAATATAGGATCACAAATCAAACTGAAAAAATAAAAGAAAAAAAATATATATTCACAAAATACAAATAAAGATTAATTACCCTGTGCATGGAGGAGCAGTACTGTTGAGGTAACACCTCCCACCACCATTCGTCTTAATAAACCTTCTGTTAAAATTAAACACATGTTTTAATTTTAATTAATAAATTCTAATTTCATGATGTTAATATAATGATAATAATAATAATAATACCTGTGAAAATCACCTTTTCGCCAACGAGCCGTGATTTTGTGATGAATTGGAGATCTTGCATCAAGTCCAGGTTGTGATATCTCGAGCCCCTCTCTTCTTACTATAGATAAATATCTACCGAATAGAAGAATAAATAATCATATTAATAATCCATGATTAAAAAAGAAATAAAAATTCAGAACTGAAAAAAGTATTCTAAACAAGAATACACTGAACATTTCTTTACTTTAGAGATTTAAAATAGGGATTTAGGAACAAAATTCAGATTTAATAAATTAAGGTGAATTTGGGTTAATAATACCTTGATGGATCAAAATTGTCTACTCCAAGATCTTCATCCCAAAGGAAAATATATTCGTACTCCGCAACTATATCTGGGTGCAAGAATCTTTTAGCAAACCACCTAAAACATTGATTAATTTTCATAAACAATCATAATTTTGGAATACAAATTCGACAAATTTTCAGAAAGAATCAAAATTTACCATTTTGTTTGGTTAATTACAGAGACATGCAATACATTGTCGCCCCATTTCATGCCCCTCCACTTATCTACAATTCCATCATAATGGAATAGCATCACGGTGAAATGCGCTGAATAAAACTGCAACAAAATTGAAGTCATTGAACTAAATAATCGATATTTTGCAGGGGTATTTAAAAAAAAATTAATTCATTTTTGTTACCTTCGATACGATTTTGTTCACGAGATCCTTTTGCTTTATTCCAACAGGAATTGCTAACAAGCTTTTCGAAGCCTTTCGAGCTTCCTGATTTTGAATAATCAACAAAAAATAAATAAAAAATAATGAACCCATATGTATTATACAAAAAACCCAACCCTTTTTCCATGTAAGCCCAATAAAGGTTCAATTTCCAAATCAGAGGTCTCGACTACTATGCCTTTCGGCAATGGTTCGCTTCCCTTTGGTTTACACCGTGTCTACACAAAAAATTAACAAATTAAATGTTTTCATTAGTAATTTACAAATATTAAAATTTAACCGAAACATAACCAACAGAAAAGAGAAGGATACCTTGCATTTATCTGGTGGGCTCATTTGTAAATTATCTGGTGTACTTATTTGTAAATTATCTTGCGTACTGATTTGTAAATTATCTGGTGGGTCTATTTGCAAATCTGAATTATCCGTTTCATCAGAATTTGTTGTTCTCCAAATTGAGAAATTCTGCAAAGAAAATTGTTAGTCTAATTTAGTTCGACAATATTTTTGTTTATAATATAATAATATAATACAAAACCAACCTCATTGTCTCCAATTGAGAGAAAAGAGCTTGCTATGAAAAAAGCTAGAGAGAGAAGAATAGCAATAGGCAAGAGACTGCAAAAGAATACTCTTTTATTTGAGGGGTCTGTTTGTAAAGTGCCCTGCAGATGAAACTAGAATGAGAAAATTGTCCACTATTAACCAAAAACAATTATGAAATTCTACAAATTCTAAATTTTTCTATTTGTTTTTATGAGAATAGCAGAAGCACCGATATGCGAATTAGAGGGATGAAAATGCAAATAACAAATATGTAAGGTGCTGAATGTGAATTTGAGCAGAAAATTATTTTGGAAAGTTACACCAACAACCTAGACTAAATAGAATAATAGACATAAAGCAAAGCAAGCACCAAATTTAATTTTAAAATTAACCCCTGTAAAATTTAATAATTGCATGGATACTCTTCAAAACATGACAAAAAGTAAATATCATGAATATGGATATCTTTGTTTTCTCCCTCATTTGAATATAATAATCAGGTATATTTGAATGTTTCTGACAACATACGTGATATTTTATATTTTGTAGGGGTATTTATGATATTATGGAAATTTTCAATGGGGGGCAATCGAAAAATATGCTTACACATGATGAGTTCTTCATCTTCCATGAACTCTCGCTAAAAAACTGCTTTAAGAAACAAAAAAGAAAACATGTAAAGTTATCATCTTTTCATCACAAAACAAAAGATAAATTTTGATAATTTAATATCTAAACACAGAATTCAATAAAAAGATATGTGATTTAGAAAAGATTCCAAATTTCCAGCATGCAAAAGCTAAAAAAAGATGAAATTTTTTTTTATTTCGAATTCGGTGAAAAATAATCAAAACGATTAAAACCAACAAAGAATTATAATCCTATTAACCGTATGAAAGAATCAAGACTGAAAATGGTCTGAGAAAAAGGCAAAAGCACTTACCATAAAAAACCCGAATTCTAATTTGAAAAACTGATCACTGTCCGGAGAGAGAAAGAGAAAGAGAGAGAATCCTCTGTTTGTGTAAGTTTAAATAGAAACAAATTAAGGTGAAATGATTTTGAATTTGAACAGGGGGTTATTGTTTTAAGAGAGAGAAACAAATAGGAGTAATTGTGATGGGGGTTTTCGTTTTTGAGAAAGAGCGAGAGAAGCAAAGAGTTTCTCCAGGCTTTGAGTGTGTATTTATTGTTTCTCTCTCTACAAAGAGAGAGAGAGAAAGAACGAGGTTTGGACTTTGGAGAATAACTGATGTTCTTTTCTTCGTTTTCTTCTCTTGTTCTGTATATCTTTTCTTTATAGTGGACTGGGTCTAAATTATTAATACTTGTTCATATATTATCAAATTAAAATTACGTCAAATATTATTATAATAAATCACTAAATCATAGTTAAAAATATTGTTTAAATTATATTAAAATGAATATTTTATGACAAAAATATTTATACACTGTTTTTTTTTTGTTGACAAAAATGGTTATGCATGCATATTATATTGAGCTTTATCATAAAATATTTTTGTCATAAATGTGAGATGTAGAAACCTAAAAACATTATGCTAAGCATGCACTTAATTATGAATTATGAATACATATAATAAAATTAGAATGAACAAGTTATAATAATAATTGTAAATTATAATGATCAATTGAATGGTCTATGTATCAAATGATACACCTGGTCTATGGAAGTGGCGGTATGAAAATGGAATAGTGAGTATCGTGCAAGAAGCGGTAAGGATAATGGTGGAGACTGTGGGTCCTTGTACAAATTTGAATAGCCTCGGCTTATGAACACCGGTACAAAGAAATAAGGCCCATCATTTGGGACCCATTTGGACTGAAAATGATGTAAGAATTTGGACTGGAATATGAAGAAATAATTTCATTGAAAATGAAATTTATTTATTATGCTCCCCATGAAATAAAGTTATTCTATGAGAAGTAATTTAAAATTTTCAAAAATATTTATCCAAGCAAGTTTAATTTCTAGCATTAATTGCCAATTAATACGCTGAATTATGCAAGTAAATATTTTTTTTGAAAAAATAACCCTGTTGCCCTATGATTCAGCCCCCAAGTTTTATTAGCTCGGTCATGATAGGTTTTTACCCATAAACCCGCCCTTTAATAAGTTCAAAAAAAACCTAAGAAATATTAAAAAGAATAATAATTAGCAACACCATACATGATATTTGTGATATTGTTTAGAGCTCGCGAAACATGATCCGATCTAAACATGTCCGAAAGTATGAAATATACAAAAAAAAAATTAATTCATCCGGGACATGAATCGAATCGTGTTAATTCGTTATTTTTATTTAATGGTATCCGACAAACGATCGCTTTCATTATTGATATCTAATTTTTTTGATGTCAGCAGGGATCGAACCCACAACCTCTCACAACATATGATTTTTTATGTTTCACACTCAACCAACTAGGCTATGGACTCATTGACAAGTTAATTCGTAATTTAAACGAGAGTAATTTTACACAACATGTAACATAATTAACAACAGAATAATTAGTATATGTGATGGATTGAATTAATTTAAACTAATTTTATAGTGTGAATACAATATTCAACGTATGATTAATATTTTGCTACAAGGGCATGTTGCGAGAGTATATTGTGTAGAATTACTCATATAAACGATCCAAAATCAGAACATATAGTGACTCGAAACAATTTGAACATAGAAGTATCCGACTCGCCCAATTGTTAACTTTAATGGAGACATTCACGGCACTTGATATGTTAGATCTTTTTAAGATTTCATGGATAGACAAGTTGTTCCTTTTGGATATCATAACAGAATTTATCATGTAAATTCTGAATTTTGTATTGCCAACAAATTTAGCATATAACTTACCTACCAAGTGATAGTGGATTTGGGTATTTGATTAGCCAACATATATGACAAAATTAAAAGCTAATAAAAGGCAATATAACTTGGTTTTGTTGTTTAGCTTTTAGGAATTAGGTAACTTGAGTTGGAAACTTTGTTTTGAAGATTTGGTATGTGGAGTCCCATTTTTTTGGATTATAACTAACAACTTATATTTTTAACTTATAGGATAAATGTTTCTGGATTACTCAAATTATCCAGTATTGTTGTTTCATTTTTTTTTTAAATCTACAATCAAAATTTTGAAAATATTCTTCTAATTTGAAAATTCTAAATTCAATTCCTCGTAAGTATTAAAAACTAAAAAGATATACAAATCAAAATTTCTCCACCTTTATCTTAGCCTTCTATATTTGAGGGAGGCAGTAACCAGAACTTTTGTCATATTTGTAACTACTTCATCCATGTTACATGTTAAAGTGCCAAAAGTCCAAGTCTATAATCTATAGAAAGATTAGAGACCACAAGTTTTATATTCAAGATCCCCCAAATCTTATCCCCTCATGCATTTGAGCACTAAATTGCATCACAAGATATTCGAGCTAGATAATTGACATGTTGATCTCAATTCGTGCATTGGCTCAATCATATATTTGCATAATTACATATCAAAATTATATTATTTTAATTATCATTAAATAAATAAATCCTCAGTAAAATACTTTGGATGTTTTTTTCTTGTCGAAGTTAATTTGATTACTCAATATTCACGTTTGTTTCGACATTCAAAACAAAATTGTATTTTGATAATATAAATTTATGCCCAATACAGGTCGAAATGATGTAAAAGAAGGCCCAACGGAAAGGAAAAACAAAAAAGAAAAATTATAAAAACAGGACATATGAATATTGACTCAACAATTCAATAACTGGAACAACTATAATTTTTTTACTGGTACGAATGAATCACACAAGTGTAAATAAAATCAAACCTTATAGAAAGTTATTCTTAACTCTAAACTCTTTTGAATAGTAAATATGATGTTTTTCTGCAAATTTTCATCCGATGCAACTGTTAATGTTATGCAAGGGTAAATATGTAATGCAATAGTATAATTTTCGCGCTAATAGATTTTAAGTTATTAATATGCGGAAACGAAATTGAAGTTTGAGTTAGAAAGATATTACCGAAACAAATAACACACGATATTTATTTACGGAATTTGGTAGGTGGTTGATTTGTAGTTTTAACTCACCGTTTACTTCCTCAATCGACCGATTCAATTGATTGTAATTACCTACGTCTCTGGAGATGCTTTTACGTATTTCCGGATTTCTATTGAATTCTCAGCTCAACACTTACAAGATTTTGTTTATATCGATTTACACACTTCTATCCCACAAAAACTACAAACGAACAAAAACGTGACCGGTTACGCAAGTTGAGAATCGTTTAGTATAAGAATTCGAAAGTGAATGTTTGATCTAAGTTTGATCTAGAAATATTATCGTTCAAGATCTAGGTTTAGTTTTCTTTCTTTTGAATGACATTTTAATTATTGCAAAGTCAGAGAGAGAAAACTAGGAGGGGTTCTATTTATAAAACGCATAGTCCCCTCTTATTACTAAGTTTTCTGTACAATCCGTCACACCAGACGTAATGGTTCGTCGTGACGGACTATAAACCTAGCTAGCCGTTAAAACAAGTGTATTTGAAATTTGTGACTTCTGTCACAACGAAAGTGGTGTCCGTTGTGACGGATGTGTCTTATACTGAATGTATGTCACGACGTATGAAGTGTCTGTTGTGACAGACATACCACTATAAGTCTGCCTTGTGGCTTGCTCGTATAGTTCATTGTGACGCATGAAATGCTCTGTTGCAACGGATAATATGTATATGCAGGTCCATGCAGGAGGTCTGTCACAACGGTTGAAGTGTCCGTTGTGACGGACATCCTACCGTAACTGGTCATGGATTTGTATGTATAGTCTGATGTGACAGTGTGTGATCTGTCACAACGGACTTGGTGGCTCCGTTTCAAGAGCTTGGTTATTCCATTGTGACAGACGTTGTGAGTTTACAAATCCAGTGTATGGGTCGTATATGTCCGTCACGACAGATGAATGGTCCGTTGTGAGGACCTTCCACTATTTGCACAAGTTGCAAATGTACCCATTTTATTGTTTCGAATATATTTATTTGTTAATCTTGAGTTTAATAATTCAAAGACAAGTTTAGGAATATTTATGAGTTATTTTGGTGATTTTGTGATATGCCAACTTGGAAAAATCTTCGATGTCTTGATTTCTTCACTCGGTCGAGTGCTCTCATTTTTTTTTCTTTTTATCGTCGTCTTGATTCTTCGACGTCTTGAGTATTCCTTGATGATCTTGATACTCTTTAGCTTTTGTCAAAGTACTTGTGTTTGTGTACGCGAATGTTTCTTCTTGAAATTTCACAAGAGAAAAGAAATGTAATTCTGTTTACCGGAAACTAAGGGACGGAGATTAGAGGATATCGAAGTGTTATTTGGAAACAAAGGGAAAGAGGAAGAAAGAATGAGTGAATATCTTGCTTAAATTGGTAAAATTGCTTGAACATGAATTAGAGATGAACAAAAAAGAGAATATTGTGCTAATTTTGTGTCTTTGGAGATGAGAACTTTCAATGCAAGACATCATTAGCGTATGTTTCTAATATCTTTGGGGAACTGTTACGTGAATTACATTTCTTTTCTCTTGTGAAGAATATTGTTATATTAATTGACTGTTGTTGAATGTTGAATTATTCTTTTCGAATCTTTTTGTTATAACACATTTCATTCAAACTGTGTGGGTCATACTATGGAACATTTAGATATTTTCATGGGCCCTTAGTTTTTTTTCTTGCTTAAACCTCTGTCCGAAATTCAAAATTCAAGAATATCTATTAAGAACTGCATACTGGCTCCCTGTGTAATTAGGCCCATAAAGTATCAAATAGTACGATCACATTGCAAAAAAAATTTTAATCAAATGCAGGTTGAAACAAAAAATTCAATACAAATAATATAAACACTTATACTGTTTTGTTTTAATCAAATGACGAAACATTGATGAAATTTTATTTTAGGCAAGAATTATGGCACCATCATATGTTGCGTTGTGTAAGATAGTCGTAAAATTATAGATAATTTAATCCATATTTGCTAAAAAAAAAATCACCAATCTTGTTATCACTAATTGTTCGGAAACTTGATTTTTCTTATGTAATGCAACTTTTTAAAAATCACCAATTTTATATCTATACATCTGATTACTTGTATATCCGAACATTAATTTCATGAGTTCATAAAATTGTTTTTCTCTGACGAATTTATTTATATTAATAGATCTACTCTTTGTCATGTTATATTATTGGGTATGGTGATTAATTTTTTGTCTCAATAATATAGATCTGTTATTTCATTCTCATAATATTATTTTATTAAACCTGGAGATTCTCTTAAGAATTTTGAAACTTATATATTCATAAATGTATCTTTAGTATAATTTTTTGTAGTAGTTTTCGATTTTATTTATTCCTCTCAATTTTACATAATTATGAAAGGAGTTTGATTGGTTCAAATTCAATAATAGCTTTGGTCAGCCATTTATTAAGGAAATCTAAAATAGTTAATTGCAGAAACAAGAAATTTGTTTAAAAGATAAAAATTTAATCTGAAAAAGAAGCATTTAAATTAAAATGAATCAAACATCAATTTACAGAAAATCACTTAAACTAATAATCAAATTCTTCGAATTCATTTTCTATCTACACAATTATAATTATAATCCTAACAGAATAAACCACCAAAAGAAAAATCCTAAATCCTATAGGTCTCTTCTCATGACTGCGCCTACACCAGATCTTAGTGGAACGGTTCGACTCATACCGGCACGACCAAATAAGTTCTGGAGACTATGTACTTGCATCAGTAAGTAATCATCATCTTGTACCGGTCCTTCCTGGTTGTTCGGTACCAGGAAGTAGACCCTTTTCGCCTTGAGGGGTGCACTGCATAGCATCGCCTTCTTTTTTCCCGTCTTAAGGAAGTCCATCGCATCGACGACCTGTTATGAAATAAAACAAACACTATTAATAATTGATTGCCGTGTGATAATGGGGCTTAATATCAGACAAAAGTTACATTATAAATGTACCTCATATGAGGGATGTTCGAGCATCACATCGATTGCCTCTGCAGGTAATTCCCACCTTTCTGGTGCTGACCTGTACAAGTTCATTTCGCCAAAAAAAATTCCTCAAATTAATTACTAAAATGCTTGATTAATAAAAGAGCATATGTTTTTCTAAACGCTGCTTCGAATTCTTATGTATTGAAGCTAACCTATCAGAAGGTATCACCATAGCTGATCCTATGTGCGGACGAATACACGACGTGTAAGCTCCCATATTTGCCGGCTTGTCTATGGGGTTAAAGATGTTTTTCTTGCTCTTAGAGAGAGAGAGAGAGAGAGAGGAGGGATCGAGGAGAGTAAAAAGCTTGAGTCTTGAGATCAGAGAGAGAGGGACTGCAATAAGAGAATTTATGTTCGCTTAATGGTGAATTGAGAAAGGAAGAGATTTTATAGAGGAAATAGATGTACACGTGGCGGCTTCTAAATATAACATCTTACATCACAATGACAGATGTATTTTGCACAAATACAGTTTCGCCAAGTGATCTGCCAAATATTTCCGATAGATTCATATGGACAGGTGCTAATAATCGTTAATTATCTGTAAAAAGAGTGTAAGAATCGGTAAAAGCATGCTAACTGCCAATTTAAATAATGGCGCGAGATATATGAGAAAATGCGAAACGAATCTAAACCCTAAACATGGAATATTCATTTGGAAAGTGACTTAGGAAGCAGTACATGTTCGAGATTTAGTATAATTCATTTGATATATGTCCTAAACATCGAATATAAAGCCTAAACATCTCATCTTAATTTTATAAATTCATTCAAATATAATCACATAAACATTTATTATTAGTTTTATCTTGTATTAGCAGATAACTCAATTTGTTAACAAATAGTAAATGTGTATATTATATTTTAACAAATAGGAGATAACTCAATTGGTATTATTACATAGGTAGTAATTGAGATATGGTAATTTTTTTATGACTGCATAATATCAAAGTTAATAAGAACATTAATATAGGAATTTAACGTAGAAAAATATAATTAAAAATTACTTAACATCATATAATTTTTATATTCATAGTCACACCCTTAAAATATCAATACTATTTTTATAATCACATCAACATTTATTATTTTGTCATACTTTATCTTGTATTAGCAAATAACTCAATTTGTTAACAAATAGTAAACGCGTATATTATTTTTTAACAAAAGGAGATAACTCAATTGGTATTATTACGTAGGTAGGTATTTGAGATATGGTAATTTTTTTATGACTGCATAATATCAAATTTAAAAAGAACATTAATATAGGAATTTAACGTAGAAAAATATAATTAAAAATGACTTAACATCATATAATTTTTATATTCACAGTCACACCATAAAAATATCAGTACTATTTTTATAATCACATCAACATTTATTATTTTGTCATACTCTATCTTGTATTAGCAAATAACTCAATTTGTTAACAAATAGTAAACGCGTATATAATTTTTTAACAAATAGGAGATAACTCAATTGGTATTATTACGTAGGTAGGTATTTGAGATATGGTAATTTTTTTATGACTGCATAATATCAAATTTAATAAAAACATTAATAAAGGAATTTAACGTAGAAAAATATAATTAAAAATTACTTTTTTTTTTGAAAAATAATGATGTAGACTCAAGGCCTGCAATCATTTATATTAATACAGGAATTTTACAAGTTACTATTAAGGGTTTTGATCTAAATAATTACAATCAAGTCTAACCCCTACTTTACTTGATCTAATATCCTATTCTCCCATTAAAAACAAGCCGGGTGATTCTAGAGTAAGACCTTTTTTAATTGCATGGCTGAGATTAAATCTTATAAGTTGATTGGATGGCTGAGATTTAAGTTTCCTGTGGTACATCCTTTGTAGAAAAGGGTAAAATGGTCATTATTTATTCCTTCTCACCTTCTCAACCACGGTCCATCCAGTATTTACATTGTCTTTTTTTTTTGCAATAGCCTCTTTCTCTCACTGTTTTTGTAACTGAAGCGTGAATTTCTCCCTCTAATCTCTCCTCTGTGAATCTCGTGAAACTGAAGCATCAAACTGAAGCGCGACTGTGAATCTCCCTCTCCGTGAATCTCTCGGCTTAAAAAGATCTGAACTTTCACTCGATTGTGAATCTCCATCTCACAAAAGAGAGAAGAGAGAGAAAGAGGGACAAGAGAGAAAGTAGAGAGGAAGAGGCGGATCTAGAGCTCCAGACGAGACGAGTTTGAGCTCACGAAGCGTCAATGTAACCTCGACCTCACCAGATTAGACGTCGAGATGAGTACAATTTGTCCATTTTTTCAATAATTTCAAGATTTTTTTCTTGAAATATATAATCCCTAATTTTAGTAATAGAAATTAGTGTATTTTTTCAGATACTAGTGACTTTAGCTAATTAGGGGTAATTAGCGCTTTCAATTCTGATCATGCTTCATCGCCAGTCTTGCCTAATTCTGATGAGGCGAGTCTTGAATTCTCGACTTATGTTCTTTCAATTCTTTTATATTTCTTTTGAATTTGGATTCCTTAATTTGCAGCTAATATTCATTTTGCTGGATGCCACATATTTCACACTGGAATTTCATCGAACACGTTCCATGCATCCAAACGGAACCACAATTAAAGAGTTAAAGTTTCGAGGTAAATAGTATTATTAATTAGTTTATGTTATTTCAATTCTTCTATGTAGCTTTTGAATTTGGATTCATGAATTTGCAGCTAATATTCGTTTTGCCGGATACCACATATTTCATGCTGGAATTCCATCGAATAAGTTCCATGCATCCAAACGGAACCACAATTGGAGTGTTGTAGTTTCGAGATAAATAGTATAATTAATTAGTGTCAAGTGTTATTCCTGAATACATGAATTCTCGAACACGTTTTTGGTGATATGTTTTAAAAGAGGACAGTCGTACCGAGACGAGATATATGGACAGTCTTTAAAAGAGGGGTGAACTTGCTGCAACAAAATTACAGCGTACCGGCATATACTGTACTTGCACCTCGACCTATCACACTTCTTGTCTCGAAATAATAGTACATATTATTCATTCAATACTTTGATTATTTGTTTGATTGTTTTGCTGAAATGTTCAATTAATGTTTTATTTAGGGTGAACTTGATGACGATTGGAGTTGGCCCTCCTGTAGTTGTAAGTATTAAAGGTCGAGCGAATTCCATATAGAGGCGAAGAACCTGGTAGAAATGTGTTGTATAAATTTCACAATTTAAATGTGTGTGTTTGTATAATGTATGTGTATGTATTATATGTATATGTATGACGCCGCGTGTATGTATTATGTGTGTGCATTTACATGTGTTTTAAGTATTATGTGTATATGTGTTGTGTGTGTATGTATGATCTGTGTATGTATAACACGTCGATGGATCTATACCCGAAGAAATTCGACGACTTTTTGGCATTATACGTGATTTGAGCCATGAACAAAGAAAAGTAGGATTTGATTGAGTTTTTCATTTAAATGATACATGACCGTCGTAGTGTTCGTATCTTATTGAGCGTTACCACAATAATATCAAATCAATCGTCATTAATAATTATACTATTATACTATTTCCTTAGCCTCAAGATTGTGAGAGATTGTGCCAGATTTAAATCAATCGTCATTTAAAGGAAATAAAATTCCGACCGTTGTGGTGTTTGTATCTTAACGAAAAATTAAATTCGAACTGCACCAGATTTTATAAAATGTTAAAAACAAAAAAAATCATTTTATTGGGTCCTTTTTGGAAAATCTCTATAGTGCTATTTTTAGTAACACAATACCAAGATTGAATTCATGCAAAATCTCTACAGTGAGCAAAAATAAAAGAACAACATATCAATTTTATTTTATTTTATTTTAGCCTAACAAAACATTTTCAGGAAATCGAATTCATGAGGAAAAGTTTAGCATATCAAGATTGAATTTAGAAACACTGAACAACGAAATAGAATTCATTGGAATTTAGTAACAACATATTTAATTGAATTTCTGTAATAACCACAACTCAAAATCTGAAAATAAGAAAAAATTAAAAAATTCATGACCCGCGTAAACGAATCAAATTTTAAAACAATAAACGCAGTTTAATTGTTACCATTCGATTGATATGATGCTAGGGGGAGAACGAAATGAGTATAGTGCGAGAGGAGTTCGGCTAGAGAGGGAGAGAAAGAGAGGGCAGTGATTTTAGACAAAGCAAACTGATTGAAGAGGCGGTTCTAGGGAATTGGCCTGAGCAATTGGCTGTAGAGAAATTGGCTCACAAGGAGAGAGAAGATGGACAGTGAGTGAACCGAAGAGAGAGTAAGAAATTAGTGAGATGCAAAGTCGGAGAGTGAGAGATTCACGCTAATTACAATAACTGGAGATATCCAGTTTTATGAGAATGGAGAGTCACAACAAAAAAATTCACATACAAATTTTCAATACCAGAAATATCCTTCTCCAAAATGGTCGTACAGTAGAACTACATTATATGCACAAAACTATAGATAATTTAATCCATATTTGCAAACAAAAAAAAACACCAATCTTGTTATCACTAATTGTTCGGAAACTTTATTTTTCTTAGGAGAATGTTGTACCTCCCCCACTACACATCCCCCACGAGTCTTGATGACGTGGTTATGGATTAACACCGTAAAAATTAACACAAATACATGAGTTAACATCAAATTTTGCGTGTTATTTATATTATGTTATGATTTAACATCAAATTAAGGTGTTAAAATCATGTACTTGTGTGTTAATTTTTAGTGGTGACACGTCATCAAGAGTGGTGGGGGATGTGCATCACTACTCTTTTTCTTATGTAGTGCATTTTTTTAAATTTTAATCTATTGTGTGTGTTGCATGATGGTTCTCTGAATTATGTCATGAAAATTACATTTTATGAAAAAAATACATAAAATTTGCAGCGAAGCTCGAACATCATCCTAGTATGTTTTATGGGAGATAGAGTATCATTATACTCTGAAATCATTAATAAGAAAATATTAATGATTCATAATGAACAAGAAATATGGTTTTTATTACGATAATAAATAAAAGTAACTTTCTGAAATTGAAGCTCTAGTCGTTTTGTTCTTTGCCATTGCCTTTTACATATAAAGATATAGGAAAAAGAAAACAATTTTCAAAATATTCAAGTTACACTCTGAAATTCATTTGTTCTCTGATTATCACCTCGGTTACGCAATCGGGTGCTCGGCTTCACTTTCTTCGAAGTGAACGACATCTTCTTCGCATATTGCGTTGCCGAAGTAGATACGACGTTGCTCGGAATAGAACCTTGGAGGACGTAATTTATCTTTAGGGCAACAATGACTGGATCAAGTGATTGATCCGAGTATTGTTCGAATTATTAATTTATTTGTTTAATTGTTTTATTGCAGATTTTAAAAATAACAACAATCTAAAGATAAATTATGTCGTGTTGATCATATTACTATTAACTTGATCATAATAAATATGTCAAAGTTGATGGTTGTTACATGTCATAATCACCCTATACTTATAGATCACCTTATATCTATACATCTGATTACTTGTATATCCGAACATTAATTTCATGAGTTCATAAAATTCTTTTTCTCTGACGAATTTATTTATTTTAATAGATCTACTCTTTGTCATGTTATATTATTGCGTATGGTGATTAAATTGTTGTCTCAATAATATATAGATCTGTTATTTCATTCTCATAATATTATTTTAAATCTGAAGATTCTTTTAAGAATTTTGAAACTTATATATTCATAAATGTATCTTTAGTATAACTTTTTGTAGTAGTTTTCAATTTTATTTCATTCTCATAATATTATTTTTTTTCTCAAATTAATTACTAAAACGCTTGATTAATAAAAGAGCATATGTTTTTCTAAACGCAGCTGCGAAATTCTTATGTATTGAAGCTAACCTATCATAAGGTATCACCATAGCTGATCCTATGTGCGGGCGAATACACGACGTGTAAGCTACCATTTTTGCTGGCTTGTGTATGGGGTTAAAGATGTTTTTCTTGCTCTTAGAGAGAGAGAGAGAGAGAGAGAGAGAGAGAGAGAGAGAGAGAGAGAGAGAGAGAGAGAGAGAGAGAGAGTAAAAAGCTTGAGTCTTGAGATCAGAGAGAGAGGGACTGCAATAAGAGAATTTATGTTCACTTAATGGTGAATTGAGAAAGGAAGAGATTTTATAGAGGAAATAGATGTACACGTGGCGGCTTCTAAATATAACATCTTACATCACAATGACAGATATATTTTCCACAAATACAGTTTCACCAAGTGATCAACCAAATATTTTCGACAGATTCATATGGACAGGTGCTAATAATCGATAATTATCTATAAAAACATTGTAAGAATCGATAAAAGCATGCTAACAAACAATTTAAATAATGGCGCAAGATATATGAGAAAATGTGAAACGAATCTAAACCCTAAACATGGAATATTCATTTGATTTTGTTTTCAAATAACAAATTTATCAAATCATTTTTGCTATTTTTTATTATTTAAAAAAATCCACAATATTCATTTGATTATATATAATATTTTCATTAGATTTTAGTATTTTATTTATCATATATATTTTGAAAAAACTAACATCCAGTGATAAAAATAAACAACGATATAAAACATTTCGGCACCTAGAAAATATCGTGGAAAGAAAATTTAGCAGTTTTTTAATGCAAATTTTCAATTTTCATATAGAATTTTTTTGATATATAGCATTAAAAAAAAAGCTCATTTGCAAAACTAGCACTAATATGTTTGAATTGCAGAGTTAGCACTTTCGCCAAGCATTCTGGCAAAAAAATTTACTTTCGTCTGACAAATTGGCGATTTTTTTTTTTAATTTTCGATTGGCGAAAGTGCTTAAAATACGATTTATTTTCACCCCATAGCAAGTGCATGTATCTGCAAAAAATCTCATTATAAATATATGATCTAATATATCATTCGTTAAATATGTATTTATTATTTGTTACTCGTTAACTAAATTATATGTCAAACGTATGAATTTGCATTTGATATATAATTATACGAGTTAATATATAATTAATTTATTATGCAATATTTATGAATTTTTAAAATAAAAAAATGCTAATCATTATTTAGCAAAATTGTATTTTATAAAACTAGAGGGGTATTTTTGTCCAAGAAAAAGTAACATTAAAAGAGTTAACTTTAACATCGGGGGTCTTTTGAAAGAAAATTTTGCTTTTGAGGCATTTTTTGGAGTTTCTCAAAAGTAAGGGGTTTTTTTACAATACTGAAAAAAGTTAGGGTTCTTTTTTAAATTTCTCATATTTAAATCAATTTCAATTATGTATGTTCATGTGTTTTATTCTGATGATCAGACTAGTATATGTTTCATGCATTAGATACAAGTAGAAGTATCTATATCGTGTAAGGATATTATCTGTACAACATGCAACTTGAACTGGAATATTATATATGCCAATACTGCCAGATAAACAATATTCACATTTCTTGAAAAAATGCAAAATAAGTGCGGATAAAAATGATAAATCGCTATCTAAGTTCGGCCCAAAAAATGGAATTGATTGTTTTAAGGACTTTTTTTTATCACTATACAATTTTGGGTTATAGTCTAAAATGAAATTTGTTTTATTATTTCGGCCTAAAACAAAGCCCAAGTAAAAGGAACAACAAAAGGAAAACTTATTAAAACTTGATTATAGAGGTTGCAATCGGGCGGGGCGGGTCGGGTTCGGATCGGGTCATTTCGGGTTCGGATCGTTTCGGATTGCGGGTCGTTCGGATCATCGGGTCGCGGGTCGTTCGGGTTGTTTCGATTTTCGGGTCATTCGGGTTCAGGTCGTTTCGGTTTTCGGGTTCATGTCGTTTCGGTTTTCGGGTCATTCGGGTTCGGGTCGTTTTGGTTTTCGGGTCATTCGGGTCGTGACTATTTTGATTTCGAATCATTCGATTTTTCAAAAATTTAGTTTTCGGGTAATTTCTGATTTATTTTATTGATTCCGAGATATTTTAGGATTTTAACAATAATATTTTAATTTTCGGGTCATTCGGGTCGTGAATTTCGGGTCATTCGGGTCGTCAGTTTCGGGTCATTCGGGTTTCGAGTTAGTTCGGGTTTCGGGTCGTTCGGGTTTCGGGTCGTTCGGGTTTCGGGTCGTTCGGTTTCGGGTCGATTTCGGGTTCGGGTCATTCGGTTTCGATTTCGGGTACGGGTTCGGGTCGTTGACTTTTCAATATTTTTGGATCGGGTCGGGTCGGGTTCGGGTTCGGACGGGTCGGGTCATTTTTTCGAGTCGGGTCAGATTTTGCCAGCTCTACTTGATTATATTATTATATACATGATTTATTAATGGCTAAATATTATTTAGTTATTGTTTAAAAAAATATATTTTACAGATAAATTGTTATATGTAAGGGCGATGCTACAGTCACTCCCACTTTCACTCCCAAATCCACTTCCTATATTCATTGACATGTGGGACCCACACCTACTTTTACAAAATTTAATTCGCGTGGGACCCACAAATCACACTATTCATGTGGGAGGGAGGGAGGGAGGGAGGATGGGAGTGGCCGTATCTTTACTCTATATATAATTGTATTATAACTATATGACATTTAAGTACCATATATAACGTACAATAGTACTACATGTACAAACTATTTTGTTTATACCTATATGTATTATTTTATAGGGGAAATTTCTCATATATCCCTACTAAACACATAAATTACATATTTATCCTTCTTAATTTATTATTATCATATATATCCTTATGAAACACAATTAATATCAAATTTACCCCTGTTGAACTGATCTAATATCAAATTCATCCATTCTGTTAACTTAACGTGAAATTAAACAGAATTTGAAATTTACAAATTTATTAAATGAAGACATTTTAATTTTATTGACTAAAATGCCCCTTTAATAACCAATACCCCATTAATTCAAAATCAGAAATCCTCTGAAACTAGGAAGGAGGAACAAGGGTTGCGAACAAGAAAATCCTCTGACGACCAAGGGTAGCGAACAGGGAAATCCTCTGGCGACGGGCGAAGGCGATTGGGTGAAAGGCGACTGACTTTACTCTGGCGTAAGGTGATTGGATTTTCTCTTGTGAAGAACGAATGAATTACGGTAAAACATACAGTCACAAATATATTTTGCTGATTTTTTTATCATTTATGTGATTTTTTGTTACTTGGGGATGGATTACTGTCAATTACGACTGGTTAATTATCAGAATTTGGTTAACTCAGACTATACTAAGGCAAAATTCGACCAATTAGTGTTAATTGGGGACAAAATAAAATGAGCTATGGTTAAAATGACCTCATTAACTCAGACTATATTAACTCAGACTATTAGCTGTGCATTTGGGATTGGTGAAAAATCTAGGATAAAAGCTGTAAAAAGAGTCATTATCGGGTCGGAATTTTTTTTGTTAGGTCTTGTCATATTGTTATTTTATTTTTTTTGCTGAATTTTAGACTGAAATGAAATTATATATCTCATCGGAGCGGTTTAAATGAAGAATACCTAAAAAAGATTCGATGGATTTTAGGTTCAATTGTTTTAAACTTTTAATACAAAGTATAATTTCCTACAAAATACTTTTTATTTAGGAATTCATTTTCAATTAGCAAATTGGTGGGAGGCGAAGAAAGTCGATTTTGGATGTGATTTCATTGATGGTGTATGCAAGCAGTATGTGACGGTACAAACGAGTACACACAATGGAGAAACATGCATTTTGTGTGGTTATATTGAGGAGGTGTGTTGTCATTTATATAGGTAACACAAACATCTACGAATTAGGCCTGGACAGACAACAATCCCAATTCAATTTTTTTCTTCGTATTTCATTATTTGGTGTTTGATTTTATTTTTCTGTTTTTAGGTTTGGAAAACCATGTTCATTTTGTATTCAAAATAATGTTATTAATATTGGATCGTGATATGATTGTGATTAGGTAATGATTTTGTATTGATAATTTGTGTGGATCGTGATATGATTGTGATTGTAAATTGAGTGATGTTATGTATTAGGATTCATACATATTTTGAATGAGGTAGTAACTTGTATATAATTAGAGATTTTTTTCACATAATTGTGGTTTTAAGTATGTAATTCAAATATAAATCCATATTTGAAAGATTTTTTGTATATTACAAGTTGCTACGAAATCAGATGGCCAATTTAACGTATTTAAGTTCATTAGACAAATGTCATGTATTTCACAAACTATAATTAGTATCATGACTCGAACATTTACAAACTTACAACATAATTACAAACAAACATGATTCGAAACATTTACAAATTCACAACATAATTACAACATAATTACAAATTTACTACATAATTTACAACATGACTCGAAACAAACACGACTCGAAACTCCATCTTTATGAGAGAAATCCAGCAGCATTCCAACTGCGCGCAAACCCGCCTTGTACAAAACTCATACCAATTCTTCGTGTACCACTTCATTTCCTTCTGCGGTCAAATGCAATCCATCCCTACAATTTCACAATGCCGTTCAGACAATTTGTAATTATGTTGTGGAAGAGAAAGGAATGGTCGTACCTGAGCCACTCGCAAGTCGCCGGGTCGCCATGTAATCACAATCACCGTCGCCAGGTTGTCGCCAGGTTGCCATGTTCCTAAAAATTGTAATCACAATATCGAGAAATCAACGAGAAATCTGTTGGGGAAGAGAAAGGAATGACAAACCAACTAAATTGCGTACTCTCTCTTTATTCAGATACCAGAGGAGCACCACTGCAATATCAGTTGGTCAGTTTAGAAAACCTCAAACAATCATGTTTTTTATTCCCAAATTACCAATTTGACCGATACTTTGTTTTATTCTCAAATTACCAATTACCTGAGCAATCAACGATAAATCAATACCAATCGCCATGTCGTCGGAGCCATCGCTAGCGGCAAACCAAAGCCACTTGTCGCCATGTCGCCAGTGGTCTTCACGCGTCGCCACATCGCCAGTCTTTTCCACCCGTCGCCCTACCATCAGTGTTCTTCACGCGTCGCCATGTCGCCGGTGTTCTTCACGCGTCGCTCTTCTGCTCTTATCGCCATTGCTCTTCGGAGAAGAGATGCTTCTGGGGTCGGGTATGGATCTAGGTTTAGGTTAGGTTCTTCGGGTTAATGGATAGGCTTAAAGTTCTTAATGGATATTGGATATGGTTAGGTTCTTAATGGATATGATTAGATTTTTATCGGGTTAATGGATTCAAGGGTAAATTAGTCAATAAAAAAAAATTCAGTTAAATTTAACGGGTCTGTTAAATTTTGATGAATTTGAAATAACTTTAGTTAAGAAGGGATAAATATGTAATTATCTATTTTAGAGGGATAAATTTGTTATTTTGAATTTTTTGAGGGACACAAAAGAAATTGCCCCTTTTATATAAGACAAAAAATATTATGTTGCATGTAAGCATAGTTATTGAGAAATCTGTAAAGATACTTACTAACTGTTATATAATATTTTATAATAAACTATATATTACTGAAAAATTATTAGTTGAATATATTTATAAGAATCCAAATTGATTCTAATGCATATTTTGTTACAGACAAGTGCCTAACATAAAATTCAAATTCATGTATATTATTTTATTATCTCATATAAAATAATATAGTATTCTTTTATATATAAATTATATGTAAATGTTATGAACCACTACACAACACTAATATATAATATGAGCCGAAACAATCATGCTTTTGACCAGTATAAATCATGAGATGTGTGAAGTTATCATTTGTCAAGCATGTTCACTCTTCATATAAATAAATGTTAACTAACTTCATTTATTATCAAAAAAAACTTCATATGTTCCAATCATTTAATTCATAATGTATAGTTTAAGTATATATTTCTGACAATGGGTCCAAAGTCTAGTTAGTTGAGTGTGAAATACAAAAAACCGTATGTTGTGAGAGGTTGTGAATTCGATCTTTATTGACTTCGAAAAAATTAGGTACCAATAATAAAAGCGATCGCTTGTCGGATACCATTCAATATATATATATATATATATATATATATATATATATATATATATATATATATATATATATTTCGGTAGGATGCTCGAGAAAACTGAACAAAAATTGGGTGCTACAATTACAATTCACGTCTCTTGGAAAGTATAGATAAAATGAGTAGAGGAAAATATTATAATTTGCCGTCAATACTTACTTGTTTTATTTGTCAATAAAGAGGTGAAAAATGCAATGTGAAATATAAGAAAACATTTTTTTTATTTACAAATAATATATTCAAATCGTATTTGTTCCCTAATTATTGCAAATTGATGTCTTCTCATTTTTTGTATGTGCGCAATAACTCTTGTTTCTGTGCAAGATTAAAAGTACGTCGACAATTGACGATTTCTCATTAAAAATGTTACTGTTTTCCTTTAATCGATATCTGGAAAGTGTGCGAAAATTACTTAAAATCTTGTTGCATGTTTTTATTTGAACTTACCAAAAGTTGAATTTGTATCAGTGCGAGTATATTTCGAGGATTTTTTTTTTAAGTTTTTGCAAACAAGAAATTTTCACATATAGAGCTCGTTCGGCGACACATGAAATAGGGGAATAACGGAAGAGAGACTAGTCAACAATTCCATTTTATTCCATGCGTGTTCGGTAGTGCATTTAGAATAAGAAAATGGATTAAGATGTATGATTAAGATCAATGAGCATACTACCCTTGTTTATAATTTATCATTAACCAATTATTCAATTTTAAGAAAAATAAATAATATATTTTTATAAATGAAGAACAAGTATTTAAGTATTACAAGAAAAATTAAAAAATATTCATTAACTCTCTCCATTCATTTTTTTTCCTCAAAACCATTCCTTATCCTGCAAAAGAATTTTTGTATTGCTTTCGTTATTTGCTTAGTTTTACTTGCCCTAATAACATGCAGCAAAAACTTGTTGAATTTAACTTTCACGATATCCATCCATATTAGTCAGAGCAGAGAAAGAATTAGACAAGTAATACAAGCAAAATGTTAGTTATTTGCACTATTGAAATGGAAAATAAATCAGACATTAATTCGTGAATCTATGGCAATGAGGAAGAATTGGAAAAAAGGGCTTTGAGTTTTAATCTCTTTTGCAAGCTACTGTAACACTTGTGGGCCACAAGTGTGACACAATTTCTCTTTTATCCATCATTGTTTTGTTTGCCACAACTCAGTTTTCTAATTCACTCACAAATTAACCGGTAGCCCAAAACACTGATTTAGCTTCGATTAAGATTTATCCGTATTTAAGATGCACAATCAAGGCATGGGAGCTTGGATCATCACAAAGAAGCCTTGCTCCTACCAAATACAATGTTTCATTTGAAAGAGTTCCTCCTTCAAGAAAAAAAAGGCACTCGAGAGAGAAAAAAGATTATCCATGAAGAGTACTTATGCAATCCAGATTTCATTTGAAAGAGAAAAAAAATGTAGATTCATTAGATGATTTCTAATAGGTGAGATCGAAGACGAGGCTGCGAAATTTCGTCGTCGAAGAAAAAATGATGAGAAAAAAAAAATTCTGATTAATGGTGAGAAGGAGAGAAGAAAGAGGTGAGAAATTAATATTCTATTTGCCACGTTGGAAGAGATGGAATAAGGAAGGACAATTTTGTCCTAAAATTTGTTTTAATCGATGGAATTTCAAGAGAGAAATTCCATCTATTCCATTCTTAATCCAACTTATTCTGACCCTGTTCGGCTGGAATATATAGTTTATTCCATATAATTCCACTATTCCATGTCTGCCGAACGAACAGCTACATAGAGAACAATTTTCAGCGGTTCACCATATAGAAATCTACTAATAACCCATACAAAGGGAAGAGAAACGAAGCCTTCCCCTCTTAACCTAATCTATCAATCCTTCTCCAACAAAACCAAAAACAAAAAAAATGCAACGTGAATTGTGATTCATTCGGCATTGGGTAAATAAACCCGGTGAAAATTACTAATGGAGAGCTTCTTCCTGCAAGTGGGGCACTTTTTTTGCGCTTTTATCGACATTGTTATACACTCCTTACAAAATATGTGGCCACAAATCGTCGACGATGGCTCGACCAACGGATTCATGCACACCGGGCAATTGAATGTCGGCTCCTTCGGTGGCGGAGCGTGTACAGCCACACGTTCCGGATTAGGGTTAGGGTTTGTGAATATTCTCTGCAATTTTTATTTAGTTGCGTTGTTAGAGCCTTTCGATCAAATAATCAAGATAAATATTATAAATTGAAGAAATTTCTTACATTCCGACCCAACAATTTCATATCCAGAGAGAGTTCTAAGTCTATCACTTCCCTAGTATTTCCTACGAAATAAAAACAACGAACCGAAATTAACCATAATTCAAGAGAGGTATATCATATAATTCCTGCATAAAGTGAAGAATTCGAGATTAAAAAAATGAAAAAACCTGAAGATTGAGGATCAATGTCCTCTTCTTCATCCAATATCACAATTGGTGCCTCCTGAATAGCAACAAAGTTATATTAATTATTAAGTATGATGATTAGGGTTTTATAATGACATGCATAAAAAAAAGTTAATTCTATAAACAAAATATAATTGAATGTAGGAAAGAAAGAGGCAAACCGGCACGGGTCTCGAAGCAGGCACTATTCGAACGTTGTCATCGCCATCATCATCGAGATTGATTAGCGAGCCATAGATCGGAACATTCTGGAAGGTTCTGGAAGAAGAAGCTACGTCGCTGATGTCAGCGTCGGGTGGAGGGGAGTTAAGGTCAATGTTTATAACCACCCTCTTTCGATCGAGGGTCCCACGCCGCTTGTAGAACCTTCTAGATGGACCAGGAGTGCTCATTATTTGATCTTTAACTTTTATGGAAATTCCTGGCGATTTTTTAAAACATAGAGAGAATAATTAGATGATATATTAACATCCAACATAACGATTCGACTTACTTGAGGTTTTTTTGGGAAATTCGGGTGCTTAATTTGGGAATTTTTCTAATTTAAAGGTTAATTGGGATTGTACTTAACAATAACTGTTGTTATTTGTTATGAAGAGAAACTAGATTTGTTTCCAATGCAACCATGCACAACAATTAGATATGAATTATTTCGGCTGAAATTGTGCAAAAACAAAGTAATTTACTAATTTTGGTGGGTACGTACGTACAACACCAACAAAGAAAGAAAAAGGGACAAAGAAATTCGACCTGAAATTAACCACAAAAGTTTTCCCTTCGATCACTTTGAAACCTCTAATCTTTCAGAAAATAGGTAGTTTCAAAGTTAAGAAAAGAAAGAAAGAACCAAGCACCAAAATACTACCTTTTATGACCAAATAAAGGGCGAAAGAAAAGTTAAAAAGTTAAAACTCAAAAAGCGACCCACTAAACCCAAAATTGTGGAAATAAATTAACAAGGAAATTCAAGGACAATACTATAAAAAGATCGTATTTTCCAAGAAATCTAGACGAGAAAAGGGCAAACAAACATCCCACTTTGAAGTGCCAAAGAGAACGAGTAAAGGGTTTGCAAATTACTAAATTTCCTGAAATTCCAGAAAAAAGAAAAAGAAAAACAGAACGCGATAAAAAATCAAAACTCAAAATCGTACTAAAAAGAAAAGAAAACAGAACGATATAAAAAATCAAAACCCAAAATCGTACTAAAAAAAAAGAAAAACAGCAAATCAGTAATATACCTTGAAATTGAGAAGATGGTCGACGAGTAACGAGTTGAAGGAAGACCAAGAGTTGTTGCTTGAATTTGTAGCCCTCCTTTCGATTATAATAAACTGGTAACCAAAGCCCTAGAGAGAGAAAGAAGACAGAGAGAGAGAGAAAGAGAGAGGACCAGCCGACTTGTTTGTGCGTATTTTTGAAATGTATTAATAAAACAAGAACTAAACTTGGTACATTGCATAACTTCTGCGCCGTTTAGTTCGTCCCAATTCAATCCTTTCCCATATGAGATTTTTTTTTTTCATAAATTTTGTTGCTACTATTATAATTTTTATAAAGGTTACTTGTTTACATAAAAATATTATTAAAATTAAGAATGATGTTAATTATCTCTAACAATTCAAACAATCCATTTAGATGATTAATGTGTTAACATTATTTTTCTAGTGTTTCTATCTCTAGAGTTAAAATCAACTTGGACTCCTGCTTTCGTTTGCAGTTCATTCAAGTACGTAAGCACAACTACTTGACGGATATGTTCATATATGGTAAGAAAGCAAGAATGTGCATTCAATATTAGTAGTGAACCATCATTTAATTTTTTTTGTCGGAAAAATTATATATGTCCCATTTACAATTCTCCACAATACTTGATGTGTTGGCAGAGATTTAATTGGCCGAATTTAATGCTAAATTTAATTTAATAAATGGAAACAATGAATTAGTGAACTCATATTTTTGTATACATGAATTTTTACCATATGATAAACCTAACATGTATTTACAACACATAAATTAATTGTTTTTCGTATTTGTTCATCTATTTTTCCTTAATTATATGTACATGTGTTTAATATGTGTTAAACGGTGAATTAATTCAATCCAATGATTTGTTTTTTCAAATTTACAAAGTTAAGAGTTAATTGAATATGGACGGTGTGATAAACAATGTTATTGGAAATATTAAATGTCTTGATGATGGGTGAAAATTGTGGATTTAACACGTGTTACACAGTGTAAATGAGTCATATGTACATTTAAAATGTTAATTAATCGAGTTTAATAACTTATTTTTCAAATATGCAAATTTAGATTTAATTAATTATGTATGGTGATGAACAAATCCAATAAAATCACTAAATTTATTAATGATGTGTGAAGTGATGAATTTTTAATTCTCTCTCCTTCTATATAGGATGGTTCAAACAAACAAAAAATTATTTGATATTTATTTCGAAGTATTTCTCATTAGTTGATTGCTGGGGTACACGATTTCTTAACTATTTTTAATGGATGAGCCGAGTCCATGCAACATTTTCTTGTAACATGTTGTGGTGGTGTTGGCTGATACGTTGAACTTTTTTTATTTCCTCCAATGCTCTCCAGTCATACAAACTTGAGTTCTGTTGTACACATTTTCTTCCTAAAACAATTTTCTCAAAATATTGAGATGGATAAATAACCAAGTAAAGATATTTCAATATGTACCATGTACCAATAATTTTGACATAATCATGTTTATGAAAAATGTTGACATCCAACTTAGCATTATCAGTCGCATATATAGGAAATGACGTGTGATATTTTATGAGGAATATTTTTTTTATTGAATTTAATAAGAATATGACAAAATCATCATATCATTCAACAAATACAATTACCAAATATTTTAATGGGGAATTTAAAAAAATCTCCTTTTTTTGGATTTTTGATGCTTAAAAAAACCTCTAATATTTTTTAACATATCTAATTAAAGTTTTATTTGGAGTATAAAAAAAGTGAGGGATTTTACAAATATTCAAAAAATAGTTTTTATAATAATTCCCTTTTTTTAATTGATTAGTTTTCTGTTTTATACTAATTTAATTTGATAAATTGTTAGTTAATAAAAAATCTCCACAAAGATATAATTAGTCAAAAAGAAATCATGTCTAAATATATTATTATTATTATTATAAAAAAATACATTTCTAAGAACGTATATATTATTATTTCGGAAAGTTTAAGAAAGTAGAAAGGATCTAGTAATGATGAAATTGATATTAGCACGCAAAACTGATTTTTTTTTTTTTGAAAGATACCAAAGGTATTCGATAAAAAAAAATTCACCATGTGAAGTTCAAATATTGTGATGATGGGTAATAAATAAATTTGAAAACATAAAGATATTTCAACAATTATAATGTGTTATGATTTATGAACACATGATTTAAATTGACCAATGTCAACTTATCATAAACTAATTAAATGGATCTCTAAGGTTTGCCCACAATGGAGAAGATGCTAAGAATTTAGATAAAACTTAAGCTATACGTCTAAACAAAAACCTTGGAACTAAGACATCATAAAAAATAATACACCCTTCTCTCAAAAAATAACAAAATAATAAACCTAGTGGAGACATGGCTTTTTTCCAACTTTGACAAGCTTTATCATAGTATCAAACCTCAAAGATTGACCAACTATTAACCAGTTTATTCTATTCTATTTTACTGCTTCTTGTTATTTTTATTTTACAATTTAATTTCACATTATTTCACTTTGTAAATATTGTGAAATAGTCAGTATAAAAAATGCTATTTTACAAACAAAATATACTATCAAACTGAAACGTTTAATTCATGTTGCTCTGATTTAAAAAATTTAGTACACAAATAATTTTTGGGGGAATTTTACTTTGCCCCCAGATTTCACCACCACATCCTCTATATCATAATTAACACAATTAATTAACATGGTAATTAACAAGGATAACATAATTAACAATTAATTGATAAATAATTAAGAATTGTTAATTAAGATGGATGTTAATTATATATTATGAAATTGTTAATTGTATAGTATGTGTAAATTATCATGTTAATTAGGATATAGTCATATAGAGGATCTGGTGGTGAAATCTGGGGAGAAGATATATGGCCTCCAATTATTTTTAGAAAAACCTAGAGCACGAAACGTGCTTTTCGATTCTTAATTTTATTAGATTAACCAAAGTTACATAATCATTCATACATGTTCTTTGAATTAATTCAAATTGACTTTAACATATAGCTATCCAACTATTTGCCAGGTTTCAGCATCGAATTCTCCGACTTGTCGTGGATCCTCATTAATTGATATCATCGTAGTGTTTATGAACATTGTGCAAACAGTTGTTTGTGTCGTCGTTTCAATTTGCAAGGAGCATAATTTACATTTTTGTTCATGTAATCATCCTCGTTTCGCAAAATTTTGCGAGTTAAAAATCTATTATTTAGTGTCAACCATAGAAGTACACAAATAAATTATACTAGTTGTATAGTTGCTTAAGAAGAGAAAAAACACAAGAAAAATACGAACCAACATTGCACCGGTACATCACCATAATAATCGATCTCACGTCACGTACACGAAATAATACAAAACAACAAAACCGCATTTTACACAGCAATAATAACGCCACGACAAAATACATACAAATGAAAAAAAAACAGAATCGTTTAGAAAGAAATGGCACGAGGCCCTTCGGTAAAAGTTCCGGTGCAACGGTTCTCACATCGGTATCCCGACTCCTCCCTATTTGCACCAACCAAAGCATGACCAACTCTGAAAAACGAAAAAAAAAGAGTTCAAAATCACAATTGTCCTAAAATTAACCAAATTGAGCCTCACATTAACCAAATTGAGCCTCAAATTAAGCGCACAAAGTAAGTAAGATCCAAGAAAAATTAAACCAAATAAATAAAAAATTCTTACCGAAGTTTTGTAATTGCCACGGTATTGAGAAGAGTTGATATACATTGCATCGTTGGTAATCATCGGAGACTTCGAAGAACCGGTTTGTTTCTCCTCCCTAACTTTTTCGAAAATATCGGTATACCCTTCCGCCGAAGAAGGATCCTTATCCCATTCCCCAAACTTAGGCACCGCTGAGCCAGCATCGAACTGTCAAAAAAAAATACAAATAAAATAAAATAAACCCATCTATTTTGTCGAAATATAAAAAATTGACAAAAAAAAGTGCGTACCAAGTCATTGTCACGACCGTTAGATTTATTAACCTTGTTTCGATTTGTACCGGGATGAAGCGGAGATCTATCGGGTCTGTTTGCCCTCCTCACATGCTCGTCAGAATTTGCACGCTCGCGATTCACACGCACCTCATCTCTGTCTCTCGGCTTCGAATTCGGGTTCAGGACTGATGGATCGGACCCGGTTCGTAATGGAGAAGCTTGAGGAGCAAATGCTTCGGGATTCTCACTCGGGTCGTTTGGATTTACCATTTTGCCCCCTACCTTTTTGTTGACTCGTGCATTGTTGAAGTATGCCGTGTATGGGGCGTTTCCATCGGCCTCCCAATTGCCGAATTTCGGTACATTTGCATGTTGCTGTTATTTTAGGGCAAAACAAAATATAGATTAGCCACAATATTAGCCCAATTAAAAGATATTATCTTTAACCAAATTAATAAGATATCATAATTGAGGATTTTAGTTGACCAAGCCAAAGTACTAACATGATAAGGTTCGATGATTAATCGAACCAACTAAAGCTATTGATTTTTTCACCCACCAAACCAAACTAAAAATTGACTTTCTAAAGCAAACATATTTTCAAATTTAGGAAAAATGATATGGCGAATCTAACTTCTTTCTTAAAGTTAATCCACTACTCAAATGAATCTGGTATGAATTAGGTCTAAATTTGAGATTAGTATATCAAAGTCATAAGTATAACCCACAAAAAGTAGTATCCAGAAAAGAAAAAGGAAAAGAAAAAACTTACTGCCATTTGGATGCTCTTTCTCTCTCTCTCTCTCACTCACTTTCTGCTAGAGAAGCTAATAGTTATCGTCTTCTCTCTCTCACTTTCTCTATGACGGAAGAGAGAAGCAATGGGTTATTGTGCTCTCTCTCTCTCTCTCTCTCTAGTAGTAATTGTTGAAGGGAAGACCAATCAAGCAATAACTCAGGGTTTCAAGAGGGACCCTTTGGCTTTGGCCTTTCTCACACCTATTGGTTGATTGAAAAAAATCACTAGTTCCAAACCAATATATAGAGAGTGAGAAAATAAGAGGGGAGAAGAGAGATGAATTATTGACTGGGCAAGCAGTCTTAATTTGACCTCTGACTCTTCCTTCGTCTCTTTCTTTCTTTCTTCAATCCGTATTTAATTCCTCTTAAAAGTCTCAAGTTCAACTAACATCACAAGTGGCCATTTAATTAACTCAAATATAATACACATAAACCTTTTTATTTAATTGCTGTTAAGCATTGTATATAATCTATAATATCTATTACATTATCACATGCCAATTAGTCTTGGTCCATAAGATTGTTTCGGTATTGTGGACCATGTCGAAGAATATTCAATCGCTGTCGCTCGTTACCCTGAAATTCGAACATTATTGGGTCTTGAGTTTTGTTTGCCCAAATGGCTGAGAAATTACAAAGGAAATAATGATGACAATAATAATAATTGTACCAACCCAGAATATTGGCTCGCCAGCTCAGGTGGTTCGTCACAAACCACGTCCTTGTCCTTGTCCTTGTCCTTTTTATTAATGCTTTGAATTTGATGAATATTTCTAGAAGGTTCGTCAATAGAATTCAGTCTTGATTCGAGGAGCGTAAGGGATGCGTCTAATCTCGATATTTTTCTGAAATGATATTTTAGATATTAATTAGGAACTTATTCATAATTAATTAATTATTATAAAGAATATTTACCAAGAACGTAACATTCGTTGTCACTAATTCTATATTTTTTAGTGTACGACGATTAACAAAAAAAAGGTTCAATTTCATATATACCCCTGCAAAATCTCTAAATATCATGTATACCCCTACAAAACATAGGAAAAATCATGTATACCTAGAAATAGAAAGTATATGGGCTCAATTAATATAAATCAATACCCACTATTTAATTCGAGCCCAATTTGATTTGATTAATTGGATTATAAATTTGAGAAATTTGATTTATAATTAATTGGCCAAGAAAATAAAAGAGGGGTTCGGCAGGGGGACCCAATATATACTACGTACGGGATGTTAAACCACCGTCATTGCATCAAAAAGAAAAAAAAAAGTATACCCAAAATACTATTTATACAAAATAAGTGATTGAGAAAAAGGCAATTTTAGGCATTGTTTTGGAGAGTTAAGAGAGGAGGGGTCTTTATGATATTTCACGTTGGGGAGGGGTACATGTGATATTATTAGGATTTTGGGGGCAATGGTGAAATTTGGAAACAAAAAAAATACCTGTGAAGGAGCGAGAGCTTGTCTTCGCAAAGGGAAGAAAAGGAGTTCAGAAATTGCGCAGTATTTGACACGAAAATGTTCACCTTCAAAATTAGAATGTACATCACATTATTAGATTTCAACATATAACTCAGATTTTAAGCAATGCAATCATAACAATACCAAATTCTCAAATACCGTTTCGGTCAGTACCAGTAACGGTACAGCCATCTACTTTGATTTCCAATTCTTTTAGTAAGAGGTTCTATTGGGCTCTAGGGTTTTTCGAGGATTTAGGTACTGATCAGGATTAACAGGACTTGTAACACTGAGTACTGTAGGTTTTGTTTAATTGTAATTATTGAAGAGAAAGACAGGGAATCGAACCAGATAGATGGTACGTTGATCGGAGATTGATAGCGCTTCTACCTGCTCCTCGTCATCCTCGGCATGGACGACGTGTTCCTGCTGAACGAGGAACGACGACGACACTGGAGATCTCCGGTGTTGCATCGTCGATCGATCAGAGATCAGAGAGAGAAGAAGAAAGCTTGGAAATTAAAGAAATAGAAAGTACATGGGCTGAATTAATATAAATCAATACCCAATATTTAGTTCAGCCCAATTTGATTCCATTAATTCGATCGCTAATCCAGTTAAAAGCCCAGATCATATTCAAAGAAAATGATTGGATGGTGCTATTGTAAGAGCTAACGTAGATTAATTAAAAATAATTTGATTTTTTTTCTAACAAATGATTTTTATACCCCTATTTATTTTGGTTGTTATTTATTACACATATTATTTTATTATCATTTCTCGATCATGCAAAAATATCTTTTTTAATATTATGAAAAATCAAATATAATAAATATAGAAATATAAATAAGTCAAATTGTTCATACATTCCGTAAGGTAGCAATGAGAAAGCAATTGGAAGGAAGCTCCCAATCGAATTAGAGTAAGCTCGATTCCTTGCTTGCGTGGATTCGGATGAAGGAAGCTCCAACCAAATCCCCACAACTCGATCTTCGTCGAAGTGTAGACCAATTCACCGAATGAAGTGAGCTTCTATTCGGTGATCAATCTTAGAGAATTATCGTTCGAATTTGCAATTCTTGCGTGTTCTTGAAAGTTTCTTGGACTTGCTAAGAGAGAGAGAGAGAGAGAGAGAGAGAAACGATTATGCACGTTGGCTCATTGCACTCATTGCACTCTCGTCTGTCAGGATTCATCCTAGCACGACACGCGACATAATCATCTCATACAAAAAAGTAAGTGTTTTGTTGTTTTGCTAGCCTGACATACGCCGACCTTCATCCAAAAATTTTATATGATTTTTAGATTTATGTTATCTATTTTCTACGTGTAGCTTTTATATGCATGTTATACATTTTTACATGTAACTTTTAGATGGATGTGATACATTTTTACACGTATGATATATATGTATGTGTTATATATTTTTAGATGTATATTATTATACTTTTTAGATGTATGATGTGCATTTCTAAGTACAATACATGTTATATCTGTAAAAATCACAAATAAAATAACAAATAAATTTAAAACATAACAAATATGATGATACATATATAAATAATATTAGTATTCGAATATGTAAATATTCGAATCTTATATCTGTATTCGTATCATGTTATTTGAATATGTATTTGTATCCGTATCCAAAAACAAAATCTCTTGATGTATATGTGTTGGTTAATTCTAACCTAGAGGGGGGTGAATAGGTAACCTAATGGGCAATTGTCGACTAGGTATACAACTTATAATTTTAGTGAGGAATATAAATTTAAGTTAGTAATGAAAAGAAGATACCGAACACGCGATGTTTGTTACGGAGTTCGGTAGGTGGTTGCTTTGTAGCTTTAACTCACCCTTTACTCGCTTAATTGACCGATTCAATTAATTGCGAGTACCTACGTCTCCGGGAATGCCTTGTGCCTTTTCGGCGTTCGATTGAATTCCAACTCACTCGTACAAGGTTTTGCCTAGATCGAGTTACACGTTTCTCTCGATCTATGGCGGCTTTACACTCTTGGTACTAGCCTATTACAATATCTAAATACTAACTAAACGTGATCGGTCACGCAAGTTGGGAATAGTATTTGGAAGGGAAGAGGGAAATCTAATCTCTAAGAATTGTTTAGAAGATTGTTTAAGCTCAATGATATAGCAAGGTTTCTCTCTTTGGAAGTTTAGATTTGGATAATTGAAGTCATGAGAGAGAATGAGGGAAGGATTCTATTTATAGAACACATAGTCCCTTCCCTCTCTTGCTTATTCTGACTAGTCCGTTGCAACGGACATATGGTCCGTTGCAACGGAACTTTCAAAAACTAGCCGTTAAGGCTGCCGTACTTGAATTAATTGAACATTCCGTTGTAACGTAAATTAAGTCCGTTACAACGGAACTCTGCGTTTATTAGTTCGTTGCCACGGACTGTAGTCCGTTACAACGGACTTTCTACTGAGACAACACTTCAGCTTTGGATTTAATTCCCGTTGCAACGGAGAGTTTTCCGTTACAACGGTATGAGGTGTTCCGTTACAACGGATTGGTTAATCCGTTGCAACGGACGTATGCGTAAGTTGGCACTGAAGTGAAGCCATGATGTCCGTTACAACGTACATTAATGTCCGTTACAACGGACATTCTTCTGTGACAGGCTTCCTCATTGGAAATAAAATAACGTTGTAACGGAGATAGATTTCCGTTACAACGTACCTTTCCGTTGCAACGTATTGGTGATTACGTTGCAACGGACTATACTGTCCTTTCCAATGTTTAAGTAAATCGAGTAGTTCCGTTACAACGGACTGGAATTCCGTTGCAACGGACATACTGATTTCAGCCTTTTTAATTGAATTCAAGTACTTTTTCATTGAGTTTAATCTTTTAAACAAGTTTAGAAATACCTATATATTGTATTGATGATTAGGTGGGTATCCCAACTTGCGGAATCTTCTATGTCTTGATCTTCTTCGCAATTCTTCAACGTCTTGATTCATGTGCGTCTTGATTTTATCCATGATTCTTCAACGTCTTTGATTCTTGTTATTCTTGATTGATCCTTTCATTTTGTACCTATCTCCTACACATTTATCTTGCTAGATTTCGTTAGTAGTATCGACATTGTATTTGAGATAATCAAACAATAGGAAATTTGAACCAACAAACTCCCCCTTTTGATTCATTTCAAAACAATGTCGATTTGGAGAGATACATCGATTATCGGTAACTTTCCAATATGATTATCGTTTCTCCCCCTTTTTGAAAGTGGATCAAAAGAGATTGAATTTGAAAAATCATGAAGGAAAGCTCCCCCTACATGCAAGCTCCCCCTAAACAAGTGCATATCGCACGTGTATAGGCTTTGATGTAGTTGAATACCTTTTTTTTTTTTAAATTATGAATGATTTTTGAGATTTAATAGGTGATATACTTTTAGATTTTCAGTAATGAGAAGTTTCACAAAGTGATATACTAAGTATTTGCACAAATATTTTAACCAAAACAACTCTTAATCAAATATTCAAATTCATACACGCAAACATGCATGGATACACATATGAAATAGCATAATTAAAACAAGTTTTTCGAAAACAAACATGACAAGACATATGCAAATAGGTACTAATTATAGAAAATGTTTTTATGCTCTAATGAGCTAGGTAGACACACATAACTCTAATCATCTCCGTTCGAGTCTTCATCGTCGGGATCGTTGTAGGCTTTGAAGCGAAGGTTCATTTCCTCGAATTTGGTATCGATATATTCATATAATTCCGTACGGAGTTGAACTTGATGGTTTCGGGTGAGGGCGTTATCAGCGAAAACCTCGTCGCGGGCCGCAAGAACGGTTTCGCGGGTCGTACGATTGTCGGCGAGGATCTCATCGCGTCTTGATTCGGCGCTAGTGTTGAGTTCGAGGGTTTGGGCCGCGAGAAGTGCTTGCATGTTCTCAGAAGTTAGATACGGTTGAGTGGATGAGCTAGAGCCATCATTGAGAGCACGTCGTTTGGGCCGGCGGAACGATTCCGGAGGATTGTTGGTCTCTTGCGTCGGAGGATCAAATCGAACCCATGCGGAGGGAATTTCGGGGAAGAAATAGGGACCGGCTCGGTTGTTTCTAGAATAGTGGTCCGAGATGCCTCGATTGGTCTTTCGACTTAGTCCGAACACTTCAAGGCGTTCGGGAGTCAAGAGATTGTCGGTCGTGACCTTCCCGAATGGCCATTCCGATTCCGGTATCGTAATCCCGGATTTGAAACATGCGAGGGTGATGATGTGGCCATAGGGAAGAGAGGATGTGCCGACTCGCAACGAGTATTCCATATGCTTGATGATCAAGTTGGGAATGTTGATTGTGGGTGTATCTTGGTACCATAAATTGTAGATCAACACCTTATTTCGTGTTTCGAGATTCGTTTTTAATTTAACAACCGGGGTGAGAACGTTATTCCCGATTTGCCACGCGATTCGGAGATTAGGTTCGTATTTGGTGGAGTATGAATACGTTCCATCATTAGTGGTGATTTTCTCCATCTCTTCCGAGTCATTACCGTGATATGAATCACCGCGACTCACATAGAATCGCTCACCATCCGGGGATAGACCGAGCCATTCGATTAAGTTTGATTCCGAGATTGTTAATTCCTTACCGAGTACATAGCTTCGAATACATTTGTTGTCGTCGTCATGTGTGGCGTGAGCATAAAAGAGACGTACAATTTGGTTGTATACGGGGTATTGAAGACTACACAACCCGCCGAGACTCCAATAGGTGATTCGAGGTTCGATGTTTTCGCGAAGCGTGATAGCCTCGGGCGGAATTTCCACGTAGAAACATTTCGCGACCGGACGCTCTTTGAATTCGTCCTGAAATTTACGTGCTCGCGTAATTGATTCGAAGAGGTAGTGGTTTTCGGTGTTGTTGAACTCGAATCGGCGATTTCCGGTTGGTAATGGACGTTTCGCTCTCTTGGTAGACATTTTTCTCGAGAGAGAGAGAGAGAGAGAGAGAGAGAGAGAGTTAGGAGAGAACCAGGGTTTTTGAGAGAGAGGAGGGGTGTTTGGATCTCAATAGAGTGAAGTGTGGAGGTTAAATAGGAAGAGGAAAGAGAGAAAAAGGGGAGGTTTTACCAGTTTGGAGAAGAGAAACCGAAGAGTAACTGGTGAGGAGAGTGGAGAGGGTGAAAACCACGAGAGAAGATGAGGAGAGTGGAGAGAGAGAAAGCCGTCCCTTGGGTTTTATTGCAGTTACCGCCAAGTCCGTTGCAACGGAAGTCTAGTTCCGTTGTAACGCAACTGTCGATTTGGGGGTATTTAACTGGTATTTCAGTAGTCCGTTACCACGCAGTATGTCCGTGGTAACGTACTAGTCCGTTGCAACGTATTGGTTAATACGTTGTAACGGAACAGTGAATTTGGGGGTAGTAGGACTGGATAGCAGACTTCCGTTACAACGTAATAAATTCGTTGTAACGCATACTTACGTTGTAACGGATGGGTTAATCCGTTATAACGGACTTCAGTGTTTGGAGAGGTTTTCAGAACTCAGTTAGTCCGTTGGAACGCACACACTTACGTTGTAACGGAGAGGATATGTCCGTTGCAACGGATTGGTTTATCCGTTGTAACGGACATTATGATTTCGCAGGTTTTGGCTTAGCCTCTTATGTCCGTTGTAACTCACATTGGTGCGTTATAACGGACTATTTACTGTGACGTGGAGTTAAAATTTGATTTTCGACGAGAGTGGTGTTTCAAAAAATTCCAAAAACTTATAGGTTATTTCAAATAGGTTTTATAGATATGAAATCATCTTTCGAAAAGAATTGGTTTACAAAAAAAATTGTATAAAATATGTATGCGAGTATTCATGATCATCGATGATATTTGTAGACATACAAATACTTCTAAAGCTTTAAATCATTTATATAGCGGTTATACCTTTGCTCCGGTCATGGACCCGAGATCCGAGCTTACGAAAGAGAGTTATTGATCGATTTCTAGAGCTCATTTTTCCTCTAAGATAGATCGTGAAGTTTTGTATACGATGAGCTCTTCGACTTCTCTCTTCGCTCTTGTGTGCCTACATGGAAGCAAAATACCTTTCTCGCCCTTTTTGTAAGTGTGTAGATAATTATAAGAAAATAGGGAATTCATATTGAAAATTAATCTAATATGACTTCTTGTACTCGTACTCCCCCTCAATGTTTGGCTTATGGTAGAGAGGCGAGGGAGTGAGTTTTTCACACATGATTTAGGTTCTTGATGGTCCAACACCCTTTGAGGTGGAGGGACCCATGGTGTGTCTATCTTTACGCATCCATACAAAATTTGTAGTGGATTTTGGGTGGCGAAGATCACAACTCGTGGATATGTGTCCTAACTTGCAACAATAATTGCAAAAAGCAAGTGTCGGTTTGTTGATGGTTTCGGAACTCTTGACAAAGTAATTTGAGAGTTGGTTTGTTAGGGGTTTCTTTTGAGGTATCGGTTTGATTGAGTTGACAAAATTGTTTTTCGGTTGAAAAGGTTTGCGCGTATGGTGGTAAGGTCTAGGAGCCCTCGGTTGATATGGACGGTTGGCGGGGTAATTCACCTCATAAAAATACCCATTTGATCCTCGATGAAACCAACACTCGGGTCGTCCCAAATCGGTTCGTCTATGGGATGATGGTTGCGTGAAATGGTTATCCCTATGATAGAACCGATTATGTGTAGGGTGTTTCATTCTAACATTTTTACCTTTGTTTTGATCACGGTATATGAATGCATTTCCGCGATTGTTTCGTTGATTGTTCTCCCGTTTACCTTTTTGATCATTTCATTTTGAGAGGCCGGGTTTACTCTCCTTTTTGAACCCGAGACCCGACTTGTCGTTTGGCTTTTGTCCCACTAACGCCCCTTTCAATATTTGATCCAATGACGGGGTGATTGGTGCGCATGATGCACGAGCCTTCATCAAGGATTCATTTTCTACTTTGGAGTTTTGGAGTTCTAATCTTAGGTGAGATATCTCAAGGTTGAGGTTCTTGCATTCACACTTTGAGAAGCCTTGGAATTCCTTCAATTGTGCTTGGTATGCTTTGACCGATAATTCTAGGGAAGCTACCTTTGCATTTAGAGCTAGAATTGTGCTCTCGACCTTTCTCTCATTTGGACTTGGTTCATCCACGTCTCTTAAGAGAGCGTCGAATGATTCAAGTTCGAGTTGTGAGTTTAATTTTGGTGAGGAACATGAATCCGAGGTTGAACTAGTTGAATATATTATTGGTTTAAGAAATACCTCATGATCTTGGTCCGGCGATGGGTTGGATGTAGATGCATGAGAGGTGACGCTCGGAGAGTGTGGTGCACGTGGTCTCGGTATTGGACCTCGTTGGAGGAGCATTGCTTGAATGGCTCTTTCTACCACATCATCCATCGAAGGAGTGCATTCCGCCATTAGGGTTGCATTTGCGATTGTGTGTACACCATTATACTCCGAGTCGGAAGATGAGTTTGAGCTTTCCGAATCTCCCCATGGATCCGATGTGACAAGTAAAGCCTTAGCGTTACCGAGTTGTTTGGTCTTCTTTTTGCCTTTATAGATTGGACATTTTTCTTCGTGTGTTCGTTCGCGTCTCAATTTCGATATATCTCCACCTTGTAGATAATCTTTTCGTTTGTTCCATGGAGCGTGTTTCGGGTGTGTTGTAATTTGGTTCTTGTAATTAATGGAGGCCATGATCGTTATACAAATTGTCACTTTACACAAAGAGACGGTTAGTATTTTGCTCTGATACCAATTGTTGGTTAATTCTAACCTAGAGGGGGGTGAATAGGTAACCTAATGGGCAATTGTCGACTAGGTATACAACTTATAATTTTAGTGAGGAATATAAATTTAAGTTAGTAATGAAAAGAAGATACCGAACACGCGATGTTTGTTACGGAGTTCGGTAGGTGGTTGCTTTGTAGCTTTAACTCACCCTTTACTCGCTTAATTGACCGATTCAATTAATTGCGAGTACCTACGTCTCCGGGAATGCCTTGTGCCTTTTCGGCGTTCGACTGAATTCCAACTCACTCGTACAAGGTTTTGCCTAGATCGAGTTACACGTTTCTCTCGATCTATGGCGGCTTTACACTCTTGGTACTAGCCTATTACAATATCTAAATACTAACTAAACGTGATCGGTCACGCAAGTTGGGAATAGTATTTGGAAGGGAAGAGGGAAATCTAATCTCTAAGAATTGTTTAGAAGATTGTTTAAGCTCAATGATATAGCAAGGTTTCTCTCTTTGGAAGTTTAGATTTGGATAATTGAAGTCATGAGAAAGAATGAGGGAAGGATTCTATTTATAGAACACATAGTCCCTTCCCTCTCTTGCTTATTCTGACTAGTCCGTTGCAACGGACATATGGTCCGTTGCAACGGAACTTTCAAAAACTAGCCGTTAAGGCTGCCGTACTTGAATTAATTGAACATTCCGTTGTAACGTAAATTAAGTCCGTTACAACGGAACTCTGCGTTTATTAGTTCGTTGCCACGGACTGTAGTCCGTTACAACGGACTTTCTACTGAGACAACACTTCAGCTTTGGATTTAATTCCCGTTGCAACGGAGAGTTTTCCGTTACAACGGTATGAGGTGTTCCGTTACAACGGATTGGTTAATCCGTTGCAACGGACGTATGCGTAAGTTGGCACTGAAGTGAAGCCATGATGTCCGTTACAACGTACATTAATGTCCGTTACAACGGACATTCTTCTGTGACAGGCTTCCTCATTGGAAATAAAATAACGTTGTAACGGAGATAGATTTCCGTTACAACGTACCTTTCCGTTGCAACGTATTGGTGATTACGTTGCAACGGACTATACTGTCCTTTCCAATGTTTAAGTAAATCGAGTAGTTCCGTTACAACGGACTGGAATTCCGTTGCAACGGACATACTGATTTCAGCCTTTTTAATTGAATTCAAGTACTTTTTCATTGAGTTTAATCTTTTAAACAAGTTTAGAAATACCTATATATTGTATTGATGATTAGGTGGGTATCCCAACTTGCGGAATCTTCTATGTCTTGATCTTCTTCGCAATTCTTCAACGTCTTGATTCATGTGCGTCTTGATTTTATCCATGATTCTTCAACGTCTTTGATTCTTGTTATTCTTGATTGATCCTTTCATTTTGTACCTATCTCCTACACATTTATCTTGCTAGATTTCGTTAGTAGTATCGACATTGTATTTGAGATAATCAAACAATAGGAAATTTGAACCAACAATATGTATATGTATCGAAAAAAAAATATTCATATCGTACGCGGTATTCGTTCGGATATGGTTCGGTCGGATAATATTCGACCCGTTTACATCCCTTGGTATGACATTTTGAATTCTTAGGCCTTGCTAGGTTTGGGGTAGAGGAGGGGAAGAGAAGGGAAGGAAATAAATTTTCATGTTTGGTTTGGGATAGCTAGAAAAGGGAAAGGGAAGGGAAAAGAAATGGACATCTCAAGTAATGTATCAAATGAGATGATGAAAAAATATGTTTAGCAAAAAATTAATTATTTAAAAAAAATATCATATTTTGAAAACTTTTGATATTTAAAATATATTGTATTTTGAAATTTTATGTTATCATAATTTTAAAAATTAATTTGCTAATACTTATATAAATTATTTTAAAAGTAAATATATAATATAATATATAAAATTATATCCTCTTCATTTACCCTTACTTCTCTTTTCCCTAAATCAAGCATGAATAAAATAATTTTTTTACCTTGAAAATTTTATTACCTTCTTTTTCCTTCACTTCCCTCTCATTATCCCAAACCAAGCAAAACCTTAGAAAGATAAATATATAAATTCCTATTTTTAAGTTATTCACTTTGTGAATAATATTCATATAACGGCAAAAGCAATTCCTATATTTTTATAAATATTAGTCTTATATGCTCAAAAATAATTGTGGCACAATTCAAAAGCACTTTTTTTTTTATTAATAACAATTCAAAAGCACTTTTAAAGCATTTAGAAATATAAAAGAAAATTATAGTTTAACAAAAAGAATACTTCGACAGAAACAGTACTATAATACATATTACTCAAAATATGAAAATATATCACTTATTTATTAAAAGAAACAAAATTAATGCGGTGATAAGATAACTCATGGAGTTGGGAGTGTGTGCAAGTTAGATTGAATTGATTGCGAACTCAAAATGGAATATCCAGATTCCTGTTTTTTTTTCTTGTGCAATATTAATTCAGATTTCATTTATTGATGTCAAAATGGAATATCTCTGGGTACTTTAAAAAAACGAATAAACGAAGAAGACTCATTTATATTTCATTTATTGATGTCAATAAAATTTAAATATATAATATTTCACAATATATATTTTTATTGTCTCACATTCAACCGACTGGAATAATGATTCATTGACTATATCTAAATATTTATAACAAGTAACTAAGTTAAGTTACAATAATTGAATTTAGAAATATTCTGAATAACATTACTAGGGCTGGCAATTAGCCAAGTTCGAACGAACATAATCAAACTCGAGCTTTGTTCGATCCTGGCTCGAGCTAGCTGTTCGTCTCGGTTCGAAATCGAGGTTCGAGCTCGGCTCGATTCAAACTCGAGCTGACTTGACTTGTCTCTCAAAAAATCAGTGTTATGTTGGGTTCATTTGCAAAATTGTTCGAATTTGATCTAGTTCGAGCCGAGCTCGAGCTCGGCTCGGCTCAAATTCGTTTGAGTCAGTTTTCGAGCGAGCTATTTTCGAGTTATCTTCGAACCGAATTCAAACGAACGTCGATCTTCGAGCTCTTTTTGCCTGTCATAAACATTACCAAGTTCTCTTTTTATTTGTGAAGTCATGAAGTCATACATTCAAAGTTTATATGCAAACTATGATTAAACACGTCAAAAGCTTAGCTATTTTATGTTACAAATAGTTTTCCTTCTCTATGCATAAAAGTATGTATATACTTTTTGTAGTAATAGAGAAAGAGTGATCAGAAATGAAAGAACCAAGTGTGTGTATGTGTTTATAGAGTAGTGACTAGTGACTTATGAGTGTGATTGCGAATGTTTTGTCCAAATCTTATCTAGTTGTATCCATTCTTTGTCATGTCCCAATTATTACAAGTTCCGTAGTGGTCTGTTCATTAAGATAATGGTTATTATAAACTCTTAATTAAGGTAATGGTTATGTAAAATGTAGAGAATACGATTTTTGTCGGGGTACACATGGGATTGTTCCCTTATAATAATAAATAACAAGGGACAAAGAGATGGAAACGAGATATAAATTGGTTGATGGTTGTTACATGGGAAAAGAGCCGAAGTATCACTACCACATACATAGGTATCAAATCACGAATTTAGGGTAATGGTTATGTAAAATGTAGAGAATACGATGTTTTTCATTTCTTCTTCTTTTTTCTATGCCAGCGAGTTCGGACCGTAACCCAGTTGATTAATTGTGAGACAAAAAATATCATATGTTATGAGAAATTGTGGGTTCAAGTTTTATTGATCACGAATGGAGAACCATGAAATTTTCTTTGTTTACTCGCTTTTTTGTCAGTTGACACATAATCCAATTTGTTGAGTGTGAAATAAAAAAAATTATATGTCGTGAGATATTGTGAATTCAAATCTTGTTAACATCAATGGATACAAGATCATCGAACCTTCTCTATTTACTCGTTTTTAAATAGAAAATTATTTTACGAAAATAAATATCATTAAAGCAAGAAGCTTAGAATTTCCTTAATAGCACACGTAATATGATATATTGTTTGCATATAATTCAATTTTTTTGAGAGTATACTCGTGCATGAAAGGTAAAAAGCAATATATATAGTATCTACGTTATGTGTGCCTTTTATGATTTAGAAAGCAAAAAAAAAGTTCTTGTTAGGGTTCTAAACTGAGCCACGGATCTCCTATGTCACTTTCCCGCGCGGCGATTTGTGCAATGATCAAATTAAAATATGGTTAGATATATATACAGGCTTTTGTCGTCGTAAATTTAGCAAACTTATTTGTATGCGTAAATATGTAAATGCATAGACATTAATTTGTTTAATAAAATTAAGTACTACAATTTGCAAACGAATATTAATTTGTCATAGTCAATAAAAATAAGGATGAAAAATCGTATAATAGTAGGCTATCACAATTTTTTCTTCAAACTTATTTTTAATAACACAATTATTCGGTATTTTTATAAATTTTCAATATATCGGGCATGTTCCTAAAAATAAAAAAATAGCATGCATGTTCCTAAAAATTAAAAAATTAATACGGTACGCGTGCCCCCATAAAAAAAAATATCGTCATAACTTTAACATATTACATTTTAAAAAATAAAAAATTGAGCAGTAAAATACTCGGACATTCTTTTGAAATCCAGTCAAGATTAACGTTGATTATCATCATGATAATTTATATTTTATATGAGAATGTACGATAAACTGATATTTACTAGGGGTACACCTAAAAATTTCACAAAATTATTATTATATATGAAATTATTGGAAAGTGTAAGGATGCTAAAGAAGGCAAGGTAAGTTGAGTGGAAATGAAAGGTTATACACAATCATGCCACAGTAATCAAGCACAGGACAAAAAGGAATAAATATTCCAGTTTAGACCTTTATATAAGGTGTCTTCCATTGAACGGCTCAGATTAATCGATCCGTTGTACGAGATATCTTCATATCATATTACAATTTGCATGGAGATACGTGCCATTCCTAGGAGCTCTCAAGCAAGGATATCGTCTTCTCTACACTTGGTGTATCGCCATTAATAACACAAGACCAACCAAGTGAATCGTGTATTTAAGTTATAATATTCAAGAGTTTTGTAACAATTTGATATGCATTGAAATAAATGTTGAAAAAATAATATATATTTTTTTGAATTTTTGTGTGTTATCTTGATAAAATATTAATCTTGATGTCAATCTCAAATTTAGTGACTTGCAAAATCTTGAATTTTACACTTCAAACATATTTTTCTCATATATACAGTTAAATTGACACGTATAAAAAGTTATGAGATTCTTTTTGTTAGATTTTAAGCATATGTTTTTTTGCATTTACTTTGGCGATAATGAAATAAAAGTCAGAATCTTACAAAAATGTTTGGTTATATAGATGCGATTCTAGCTTTAAATCACATTTTGTTATGAATGTCATGGCATAATTCGCTCTCATATGTTGCATAAATACGAATACTTGTATTGTATCGAATACGATACGTACACGGTGATACATCAATTTTGAACATGGGCTCATGATCCAGTAATTGGGTGTGAGACACAAAAAATCATATGTTGTGAGAGGTTGTGGGTTCGAATATCATTGACACCAATGGATGGAGGACCACCGAGCCTTCTCCATTTACTCATAAAATAACACAATTAGTAATGATATATATACTATGTTGCTCGGATACGCCAAAAACCAAGCCGTATCTGTATCTGATACGTATCGGATACGGATACGCGTACGATACGCGTTCGATACATATCAGACACGCCAGTTGGTGTATCCAATTTTTTAATATTAATTTTTTATCCAAATACGTAAGAGATACGTATAGGATACGTTATAAAATACTTTGAATACAGGCGCATAGTTGAAGAATGCAACCACTCATCCTTGAGTAAGTGAACTTTATGGTTCTTGAACCTGGTGGGACAAAAATACTTTGATTGTTCCGGAAATGCGTATTTGATGGGCTTAGATGAGTTGTTTCTTACTATTTTATTATTACAAGACTGTTCAAATAAAACCCTGAGTATTTTAATTTATTAAAAAACCCTACAGTATTTAAAATTTATTCCATAAAATACATTTTTGTGATCTTTTACAATACATCTTATTTTCAAAATCCAAAATAATTAGTAGAATAAAATTAATTATATATATACATTAGATTTTGAATTATTTTTATTAAAATTAAATTTATTCTATTAAAATAATATAAAATGATGTACTTATTAGACATATCATATTCATGATTTTTTTAAAATTGCCGTATCGCCGTATCCGTATCGTATCGGATACGACACTCGTATCCGTATCCGTGCAACATAGTATATATATACACATAATTCAATCATAAATTTGAAACAAAAATTTAATTTTATATTATTAATATTATTAATTAGTCATATATATAAACCCAAAATTAAATACAAATTTAAATTTAAATATTAGATGTCAAACTTTATATTTTATGTCTTTATCTTTACTAAATAAATACCAAGTCTACGTGATATATTATTCATTTATTCCATCACAAATTTTGTGGCGCTGTTAGGCGTTTGATAAGGGCCCATATTTGCCACGTGTCAGTTAATTACCACTCACTTTTCTCTTTTCTCATAATTCACGGGCTCAACAAAACTTCAACTCCTCTCCAGGAACAATTGAACTGGAGATGTCCTTTTTCACTTCTCACTGCCCCCTCACCATCTTTACTAAGAGGCCATCATTTTTTTTCTCTGAATGTTTTCATATTTGATAATATTAAAGATGCTACTAAAAACAACAAATTACGTTGTATTTTAGAAAAACAAAATAAATTCTACCTCAAATAATGATAATAAAATATAAATTATATTCATTTTAAAAGAAAAACAAATTGATAAAAAAGTTAGTTTGTTCGGTAAATACTACATTATTGATTTAGAGTATCATGTCTTTTTAAACAAAGAGTAATGATATATATTCGCTAGTGTCTTTTTTCATGAAGCTTGATAACACATCATGATTTTAAAACCTTAATTTTAACATCTAAATTCATAATTTAACAATTTAATTTATGCTTTTGACTATTTTAATTTATGATTTAATAATCAATTGACGTGCCAAACTACAAATTAAAGTGTTAAAAGTTAAAATGTTAAGTTATAACGATGTCATCAAGTTTTGCAAATAAGAGTTTGGGGACATTGAACATTTTCTTTAAACAAATTACAACTTCCCTAAAAAAAAGAAAAAATACATTAAAAAAATAAAAGAAAAATACCTAAATCGATATAGATAGGGTTAGCCGCCAAATTAATTACTAAGAAAAAATGAGCTAGAAGAAAAACCGGCCATACTTTGTAATATGACGAGAGGTGATGTTGTAGAGATTGCCCCCTCCCCACATAATGAAGAAAGAAAAGATCTTTAAAAAACATGTCATTGACTCATTGTTGATATATTTTTATTTAATTTTGATACCTTGTTATATTGAAAATATAAATACGAAGGTAAAAAATATAAATATAAAAGAAAAATGTATAAAAATAATTATTTAAATATAAAAAAAATATATATATTGGACGCTGTCTGAATATTATATTGAAAAACGTCTGCTCATCTATTTTTTGACCCCTGCATTGTGTCACGTCAGGTTGGCGTTCCGAATGCACATACAACCTGCTAAAAACATATATCAGAATTTAGTCCAATAAAGATCCTCTGCAGTAATTGTTCAAATGGAGACCACCTGAATGGAATGCACCTCATCTTTTATAATCGTCCATTCAGTGTCACGCTCTCACTCACATACACACTCGCATAACAAAACTACCAAGGAAGAAAGATGTGCCCTTTCCTTCTTGTCTCTCCTCTGTCTATCTCATAACAACAGCAAATAACAACCCAAATTCTCCTATTTTCAAGCAAATCCCAATTTTCGATACCTGTAAATCACATAAATATTTACTTGATTCATATCATCACTGTTCGAGAAAGTACAATCTTTTTTAATCTTTCCCGAAATGGCTGCTGGAAATGAATGGATTAATGGTTATTTGGAGGCGATTTTGGCTAGCGGGCCAGGAGGAGACCCTCGGGCTCAGCCGGAGGCGCCTTCTGGCCCGTTGGGTGGTTTTAATCCGACGAAATATTTTGTGGAAGAGGTTGTGATTGGTGTGGATGAGAGTGATTTGCACAAGACTTGGTTGAAAGTTGTAGCGACAAGAGATGCGCATGAAAGGAGTGGAAGATTGGAGAATATGTGCTGGCGAATCTGGCATCTTACTCGCAAGAAGAAGATGGTATTTCTTTTAATTCAATTTTAATTTGATTCGGTGTTTTGGCTATGATGGTGAATTTGTTTGTTTTTTCTTTTCAGTTTCTTACCCTGTTTTTGATTGATTTGTTTAAAATTTCATTCTTTATTGTTGTATCGTCTCTTATTGTAAAAATTGTAAAAATCAGTTTCATTGGTACCCGCCAAATCTCAAGATATCATACATGCCTCTACTAAATTGGAAATATTAAAACATGAAATATCAATCAGGATTAGTAAATAATATATTCCCCGTTTAACATTAGTTTATTTCGATTTATACCATTTTATTCAGAGTTTTTTTCATTTATTTACTAGGTAATTTTGGTACTGCCAAACAAGTTGATATGGCCGAGTTGGTCTAAGGCGCCAGATTAAGGTTCTGGTCCGAAAGGGCGTGGGTTCAAATCCCACTGTCAACACTAATTTTTTAATGTTCCAATGAAAAACGGAATATAGTAGCATATGAATAGTATATTATTGAGCTGATTTGTATCTAGATAGTTTGTGAACTCTCTCCAATTCTTTTTATTTATTTAATTTTTTTTTTACTCTGTTTTGTAAAAAAGGCATTTTTCAAAAACTAAAAGTTTCAACATTGTGTATTGTGTACAGTTGGAGATGGAGGGGTATCAGAGGATGACAGAGAGGAGATGGGAGAGAGAGCAAGGCAGGCGCGACGCCACGGAGGACATGTCCGAGGACTTATCCGAAGGCGAGAAGGAAAAGGCCGACACACTTCCTGAAATGTTGCCTCCTCTCACACCTGTCAGCGTCACCAAGAAGTTCCAGCGAACTATGTCTGACCTGGCCGCTCCTGACTGGTCCGAAGATAACAAGGGCAGGAAACTGTACATCGTTCTCGTCAGTTTGCACGGACTTGTTCGAGGTGAAAACATGGAACTCGGTCGCGACTCTGATACCGGCGGCCAGATAAAATACGTGGTGGAGCTAGCGAGAGCGCTCTCCATGATGCCAGGTGTGTACCGTGTCGATCTCTTCACTCGCCAGGTGGCATCTCCAGAGGTCGATTGGAGCTATGCAGAGCCAACTGAAATGTTGACGAGCGGGTCCTACGAGTCGGAAGGGCTCGGAGAGAGTTCAGGCGCGTATATCATACGTATTCCTTGCGGTTCAAGAAACTCGTATATGAAGAAAGAATCACTTTGGCCTTACCTTCAAGAATTCGTGGATGGGGCCCTCGCGCATATTTTGAACATGTCTAAGGTTTTGAGCGAACAAATCGGTACCGCGGGTCAACCCGTTTGGCCTTATGTCATACACGGTCACTATGCCGACGCAGGTAAAAATAAAATGATCAAATTAAAAATTGCAACATCCCAGAACGGAATTGGTCATCATCGAATTTAAAATTGTGGCCAGTAGACTTAACAGAAATATATCAAACTTGACCATTGAAAACTAAAAAAAAAAATCGAATTTATCCAGGTGATGTGGCAGCGTTGCTTTCGGGAGCGTTGAACGTACCGATGGTACTAACAGGTCACTCGCTTGGGCGAAACAAACTCGAGCAACTATTGAAGCAAGGGAGGATGTCGAAAGAGGACATAAACTCGACGTATAAAATAATGCGGCGTATCGAGGCGGAGGAATTGTCTCTCGACGCGGCTGAGTTGGTCATCACGAGCACTCGCCAAGAGATTGACGAACAATGGGGACTTTACGATGGGTTCGATGTGAAACTCGAGAGGGTTCTTAGAGCTAGAGCGAGACGAAACGTTAATTGTCATGGTCGCTACATGCCTAGGATGGTGGTACGTGTTTTATTATTATTATTTTTTTTTGGAATATTCTGAAAAATAAAAAAATTATAGGTTATTCCACCTGGAATGGATTTCAGTAACGTGGCCGTACCGGATGATGAGGAGAGTGATCTAAGGGATATTATTGGTTCGCCAAGATCGAACCCTGCAATTTGGGCTGAGGTGTTGCGATTCTTTTCAAATCCTCATAAGCCAATGATTTTGGCATTATCTCGGCCCGACCCGAAAAAGAATATCACTACTCTTGTCAAGGCATTTGGTGAATCCCGTTCCTTACGCGAACTCGCTAATCTCGTACGCTTCTTTCTCTTTTCTTTTAAATCGTCATCATTTCAAATCATCTTTATCTTTATGAAAAACATTTTAAATAATCTTTTTTTTTGGGTGTAGACACTGATTATGGGAAATAGGGACGACATAGACGAAATGTCTGGTGGCAATGCGTCAGTGCTCATTACCGTTCTGAAATTAATTGATAAATACGATCTTTATGGTCTTGTTTCGATCCCAAAACATCATAAACAAGCCGATGTGCCTGAAATCTACCGCCTCGCTGCAAAGACAAAGGTCCATTCTTATTTTATTTTAGAATTCCATAATCTTTAAACAAAAATAGAAATTTCTTCTCGTCTCTTTCTTATATGTATTTATTTGCAGGGTGTCTTTATAAATCCTGCTCTTGTTGAGCCCTTTGGTCTCACCCTCATCGAGGCTGCGGCTCATGGGCTTCCTATGGTGGCAACCAAGAATGGTGGTCCTGTCGATATCAACAGGGTAAACAACACTTCCTTTAAAATTTAAAAACTATTAAACTAATATTCACAACAATTAATTTATTACATATTAATTTTCTTCTCTCGATTATAGGCACTGAACAACGGGCTATTGATAGATCCGCACGATCAAAAGGGAATTTCCGAAGCATTGTTCAAACTTTTAGCCAATAAAAACTTATGGCAAGATTGTCGCAAAAACGGTTTGCGAAACATACACCTGTTCTCTTGGCCGGAACATTGCCGCACATATCTGACGCGCGTGGCCGCGTGTCGCATGCGCCACCCGCACTGGCAAACCGATACTCCCCTCGATGACGTGGCAGCCAATGAGGAGTCTCTCTGCGACTCTCTCAAGGACTTCCAAGTACGTGTTAAAATCACAAGGGCATTTTAGTCATTTTTCAGAGTTTAATAATAATTATGTATTTTTATATACTTGTAGGAGTTGTCGTTGAGGCTTTCACTGGACGGCGAGAAATCCGAGATGACAGAAGAACAAGTCAACCGAATCCTCAGCAAGATCAACAGTACCGGTACGGATGCGAGCAATACCACAGTGAATGCCAGCTCGACCGGTACGAACAAGTACCCGTTACTGAGAAGGCGTCGAAGACTTTTTGTGATCGCATTGGATTGTTACCACCAAGACGGTCTTCCACAGAAGAGGATGCTTCAAGTGACGCAAGACGTACTCAGGGCCGTCAGATCCGATCAACAATTGTCGAGAATCTCAGGATTCGCGCTGTCCACGGCGATGCCAATTTCAGAAACTTTAGATCTACTCAAATCGGTGAAAATACCGTTCACGGATTTCGATGCGCTAGTTTGCAGCAGCGGTGGCGAGGTATATTATCCTGGTACGATTCAGTGTACCGACTCAGAAGGGAGGCTTTGCGCGGACCCGGATTATGCGACTCATATCGAGTATAGGTGGGGCCAAGATGGTGTCAAGAGGACCATTATCAAGTTGATGGCCGGTACTGACGAGGGTGGTGACGTGTTGGAGGTCGATGAGAAATCGAGCAATGCTCATTGCGTCTCCTTCTTTGTTAAAGACCCCACAAAGGTACGACTCTTTTTTTCTTTTAATATTATTTTTTGCAATTAATATGTGCTAATTATATTTTATGATTCAAATTGAAGGTAAAACCCGTGGACGAATTGAGACAAAAGCTAAGGATGCGTGGGCTCCGTTGCCACGTCATGTATTGTCGCAACTCAACTAGGTTGCAAATCATACCTCTTCTCGCTTCTAGATCCCAAGCTCTCAGGTACCTAAATTAATTAATTTCCTTGCTTCATTTAATTGTTCAATTACTTAATTAGTTGATGTTAATAATTGATATTGATATTTTTAAAAAATAATGTAGGTATCTTTTTGTGCGTTGGGGTATAAACGTGACAAACATGTACGTTATAATGGGAGAGAAAGGAGACACGGATCACGAAGGGTTTATATCCGGATCCCACAAGACGGTGATAATGAAAGGATTGGTCGAGAAGGGCTCTGACGAGCTCTTAAGAGGTTCGTGGAGCTATCACAGAGACGATATCGTGCCGAACGAAAGTCCCTTGATTATTTATACTGATGGAGGAATCGGTTCCCACGAGATTTTGAAGGCTCTAAAGGAGGCATCGAAGGCGGTAGCTTAATAATGATATCAGAGTGAACTATGTTTGACACGACGACACAATCTTGCGAGTGAATTATTTTCTCTTATTTTTGTTATAATTAAGAAATTAATTACTCAAATGATGAGTTATATATACATGTTAATATTAATCGACTTAAGTTGCCCTGTATATAGGCAACATGGTTGATTAATTAAAATCTCATGACATGATGAGATGTATCTTACTTGTATATTTATTTCTTTGTCATGTAAATTATAGTTAACAATGTTTTCTAATAATAATAATAATAATAATAATTTTACTGTTCATTGTTAAAATTTTCATTTTATCATAACGGGTAGTAAATTTCAGGGTTGATGAATTCAATATTCTGGTCTGGATTAAATATATTTGAATTGTTCTAATTGCCCTGAATTATATATTTTTGATATGGAGAAAAATAGCCATAGTAAACGATATAGTAAAATTTTTGATACAGAAATAGAATACAGAGGTTTATAAAAAACTAAGCATTATAAAACTGCTTATAGTTTATTAAATAATATTTAAGTAGTTTCGCCATGTCCATATTCTTCTTTCTTTTAAAATTGAAGGAAACTTTCTGTGCTGACACGTGTTACTAGAGATAAAATACATAAAATAAAATATTTTACTATGTCAAATGTGTGGTCTAGCACAGTTGATAGTGGAGCATATGTTTTGCATCCTGATGACCACGAATTGAATATGTTTCAAAGTTGATTGCGAGCGCTTCCTACACAAAACTTGATCATCAAATTTTTTCTCGATTCACAATTATAAACCCTTTGAAGTCTTCAAGAAACCGAAGTTTAAGCATTGTCTATCGATGTCATATCTATGAGGACAATTGTGAAAAAAAAATATTTCGAGAATTTTTTTTTGTAATCGAGTTTAGGTAATAGGTTATAGAGTATTATAGGCTTAAAAGATTTAAGGCCGTCTATTTTCTTGACATGTGATTTTGTAAGAAATCTCTATGTAATGTGTCAATGTATATATGCCTAAGGATTTTTTTGCAAAAAAAATAAATAAATATGTTTCAAAGTTAAAAAAAATCAGAAGATATATAACAAACACATGATTAAAAAATTACTAAGTCCTGGACTTAGTATAGATGGTACATATCAATGCTTCTTAGAGACAGGGACGAAATCATGATTGATTTATATATTGATTTATAGGAGAAATCGCAACTTAAAAAAATAAAAAATTGTGATGCTAAAGATTCAATCTTGAGACATCTCAATTCATAAACATAAGCGTGTTACCATTAAACTGCTCAACTCTTTGTGAAATATAAGAAAATATATCGTAATTTTTTTTTTTTTAACAAATAAAATCATTTTGTTCAAGAAATATTTTTTCGATTTTGATTTCACAGGAGGGGTGGGCCTCCCACTCGCCCCCTGGAGCCGTCCCTGCTCACAGATCATAATCAACATATCTTAGGAGCAATAATCTTGAATAATTGCTCGAGTTGCCTCTACCAAGATAAGTCTTAAATTTACCCATGACATGACACAACCTTCATATCCCCAATTGTCTCAGTATGTTACATTCAGATACAAATCCAAAATCCAAAATCATTCATAAATTTGGACCATCACCCATCACCGACTTCTCATACGAGCCCACTCAAATAATTATTGAAGTCGTTACAAACATAAGATCAACCTCAGATATCCATTTACATATTTGGATCATAATTGATCTTTCTTAGAAACACTATCAAACAATTGTTCGAGTTGCCGCTAGGGATGTCAATGGGCCGGGTAGAAACCCGAACCCGCGGGTACCCGACCCGAACGGGACGGGTAATACCCGAAAAAAATACCCGCGGGTCGGGTAATACCCAAAAAAAAATACCCGCTCCGGGTTCGGGTATGATTTTTTACCCGCGGGTATACCCGTTACCCGAACCCGAACCCGAAAAATATCTGAAAATATCTCATAAATAAGAAAATTTTGGATGTTTTATGGATTAATTATTTGTAATATTTGGATTTTTGATGTATTTGTACAAGTTGTTTGTTTTATATATTTAAAATTATTGATAATTTTACGTATTTATATAATAATTTTTAATTTTTTAATTTATTTAGATTATTTATTAATAATTTTCGGGTAACGGGTTCGGGTTCGGGTATACCCGTTACCCGCGGGTTCGGGTTCGGGTATGAATTTTTACCCGCGGATATTTTGGGTTCGGGTTCGGGCAATACCCGAAATTTCGGGTTCGGGTATGGGGGAGGCTTACCCGAACCCGACCCGCCCCGTTGACATCCCTAGTTGCCGCAACATAAGATAAGTCTATGAAATAAAACAATCAATAATTTGAGAAACACACGAGCACAAAAAGAAGAGGAAATAAGCACATATATCAGAAAAAGAACTTATCGAAGAGAAAAAACATACATTAGGATCAAAGTATAAAAAGAAAACACAATGAGAATAAAATCAGACAAATAAAGAACAAATATAAAATAACAACCCTCTTCTAGGGTGTTCAAACGGTTCGGTTTATTCGGATACCGAACCGAACCGGTCGAATTCGATTTAATTGGTTCGGTTTTTCGGTCTATTTGGTTCAGTTCGGTTCAACAAATAGTATTGTTTGGTTTATTTGGTTCGGTTCGGTTTTGAAATTTTCAAAACCGATTAAACCGAACCGACCGAATAACATTCCATTTTTATATTTTTTTAATTTGTTAATGTTTAAATATAACAAAAATCATATAATAATTTTATAAATTAATATAATTATATTTTATAGTATTAATTTATATCTTTTGATAAATAAAATATAAATATTTTTAGTAATTTATTTTTATTTTAAAATTATAATGTTTCTTATTTGGTTCAACCAAATAAACCAAATAACATTTTGGTGTATTCGATTCGGTTTTTAATTGGTTCAATTTTTAAATGGTTCTGTTCGGTTTAAATTTTATTCGGTTCGATTTAAATCGGTTTGACCTTATTCGGTTCGGTTTGGACCGAACCGACCGAATGAACACCCCTACCCTCTTCTCCTGACGAAAAAAAAAATGGTAACTTCGGGTGGGAACATATAGGCCAGCAGAATTATTCATATTAATAAATAATATTAATTGTTTCCTAATTTTTATTTTGTTTCTTAATATCTTATGCATCTTCTATTGATTTGATTCAAGATTTATCACTGTTGATATAAGTACTATTAATTTAATTTTAGGAGAAACTGATTTATATAGTTTGTGGTTTTTATTATATTATAGTTTGTGATTTTTGTTTTATAGGTAGTACTAGATTAGATTCATTAAATATTAAAATATCCGGACTGATAGAATCCAACAATGAGAAATACATATTATGACGTAGAAAAGTGTATTCAACTCAACATTTATCTTATCGTGTCATATAATTCTCATAATCTTAAAATATACACTACTTATGAATGCCAATCTTATAATATTTTTTTACGGATGGAAATAGTGGCAAAAACAATACAGCCAGTGAAACATTTTACTTACAATACCGCCATTGAAAATCACAGTTACACAATATCGGTGGCAATTTATCAATGGCGATATACCGACGCTGATAGTATCAATATTTGGACTTTTAGTAACGATATTTTACCGTCACTGGAAATACAATTTCTAGCAGGGAACATAATAAGTTTTAACATAGTCAAATTGTGGAGAAGAATATGATTTATCAATCCTTTCAAAAGAAAGCGACACCGACTTCCTGAAAAATAAATTGGAAATAATAATAATAATAATAATAAATTTGATCTTCTCAAACATATTTTTCTTCGAAAAACAATAACGTAATAACATATAACACCTTTTCAGAAGTGTATATTTGAAGATATCTTATCTGTAATCTGTTGTTGAAGTAAATCAAAATATTAGTTTCAAGTCAAAATCTATTCAAAACATAACCAACCAAAATCAGTTATTTCAGTTAAAAACAAATACCAGAATTCAATCCAATTAAGATCCTCTCCAGTAATTATTCAAATGGACACGTCTTTTGTACTCTTTTGTACTCGTCTCTTCAATGCCACGTTCTGGCAGACTCGCATCACAGAGTACACACATACACATTCGCTACGGCCTACGGGTGTCGGGTCCAATATTGTCCGAATTAATTTGAAACAAATGTTCGAATCCGATTGGATCCTAGATTCGAATTCAGATCTGATATTAAATTTTAGTGACTAATTTCTATATTACATATTTCTTTTATGTTATGTATTTGATATTACTTGAAAAAAACATAAATAATTAATGATTTGCAAATAATTTAAACTCACAATCATAAAATTATGTTTAAATATAACAATTTAGATTGTTCATGTGATAACTTATCTATATATACAATTAAGAAAAATATATTATGTTAATATATTATGGTATCCATTTTAATATTCGAACTATCTGTATTTATATTCGTTTAATATCCGAATTGTATCCAGATTCGGGTAATTTCGTATCCAAAAAACAATATGGATACTGGATAACGTATGAGCACTATTGGAACCGGATCCGAAGCATTGACACCCCCCACAAAAACTAACAAGGAAAAAAGATGCGTCCGTTTCCTGTGGTCTCTCCTCTGTCCATCTGGTAACAACTGCAAATAACAACCTGAATTCTCCTATTTTCATGCAAATTCCAATTTTAGATACCTATAATTTATATAAGCATCTACTTGATTCATCTCTATTTTCAGAAAAACTACGAAATTTTATAATCTTTCTCAAAATGGCTGCAGGAAATGAATGGATTAATGGTTATTTGGAGGCGATATTGGCTAGCGGACCAGGAGGAGACCCTCGGGCTCAACCGGAGGCGCCTTCTGGCCCATTGGGCGGTTTTAATCCGACCAAGTATTTTGTCGAAGAGGTTGTGACTGGTGTGGATGAGAGTGATTTGCATAAGACTTGGTTGAAAGTTGTAGCGACAAGAGATGCGCATGAAAGGAGTGGAAGATTGGAGAATATGTGCTGGCGAATCTGGCATCTTACTCGCAAGACGAAGATGGTAATTCTTTTTGTTGTACTTCAATTTTTAATTTGATTCGGTGTTGGATATAATGGTGAATTTGTGTGTTTTTTGATTCTCAAATTCTTTCTTTGTTCATAAATGATTTATTCAAAGCTTCATTCTTTTATTGTTGTATCGTCTTTTATTGTGGAAATCAATTTCATTGGTACCCCGCAAAATCTCAAAATATCATTTGTTTCTATACAAAATGGGAAATATCAATCAATATTATTTTATGATAGTATTTTCCTTTTATACATTTATAAATGACATTTCTCAGATTCGGAGGAGGTATACATGATATTTGGATGTTTTGTATTGGTACACAGAAACTTTTGCCTTATATTGATTGTGCTTATTTGATAAAATTCTTTTCTATTTTCAAAATTTCTGAACTTTCAAATATTTCTACTCTTTTGTTGGTTAAACTTGTGTTTGTTTTTAGGGGTGTTCAAAATGTTTCAGTTTAATCGGTTCGATTTTTCGGTTTATTTGATTTTTCTCGGTTGAAAAATAATATTATTCGGTTCATTTGGTTCGGTTCGATTTTGGATTGAAAACTGTTCTAATAACATTTCATTTTTCCAAAATTTATAAAATATAAAAAAATTGATACAATAATCTTATAAAAAAACATAATTATATTTTATAATATTTATTTATATTTTTTGATAAATAAAATATAACTTAATTTTTGTATAATTTTTTCTTGTTTTGGTCCGACTGAATAAATCGAATAACAATTCGGTTCATTCTATTTGATTATCGATTCAAAAAATTAAACGGTTCGATTCGCTTTGAATCTATTTGTTTCTATAATTTTATGTCTCCTGTACAAAAACATCGAATTACAATGAATATTCCATAAATATCAGGAGTATCTTCCTAAAACACACACAAGAAAAAATCAAGGTAATTTCGAAAATACTAAAAGTTCTTAAAATTATGTTTTGTGTATAGTTGGAAATGGAGGGGTATCAAAGGATGACAGAGAGGAGATGGGAGAGAGAGCAAGGCAGGCGTGACGTCACAGACGACATGTCCGAGGACTTATCCGAAGGCGAGAGGGAGAGGCCTGACACACTTCCTGAAATGTTGCCTCCTAGTCCTCTCACCCCTACCAGCGTCAGCAAGAAGTTCCAGCGAAACTTGTCTGACGTCACAGCTCCTGCCTGGTCCGACGATAACCAGGGCAAGAAACTGTACATCGTTCTCGTCAGTTTGCACGGACTTGTTCGAGGTGAAAACATGGAACTCGGCCGTGACTCCGATACCGGTGGCCAGATAAAATACGTGGTGGAGCTCGCGAGAGCGCTCTCCATGATGCCAGGCGTGTACCGTGTCGATCTCTTCACTCGTCAGGTGGCATCCCCAGAGGTCGATTGGAGCTACTCAGAGCCAACTGAAATGTTGACAAGCGGGTCCTACGAGTCGGAAGGGCTTGGAGAGAGCGCGGGCGCGTATATCATACGTATTCCATGCGGCTCAAGGAACTCGTATATGAGGAAAGAGTTACTCTGGCCCCACCTTCAGGAATTCGTGGACGGAGCCCTTGCGCACATTTTGAACATGTCTAAGGTTTTGAGCGAACAAATCGGTACCGCGGGTCAACCTGTTTGGCCTTATGTCGTACACGGTCACTATGCCGACGCAGGTAAAAATAAAATCATCAAATTGTAACATCTCAGAAGGAAATTGGCAATCATCAAATTAAAAATTACAACATAAACTGACCAGTAGACTTATTTGAATGTAACAACCATATATCAAACTTCACCATCGAAAACTAAAAAAATATTGAATTTATCCAGGTGATGTGGCCGCATTGCTTTCCGGAGCATTGAACGTACCGATGGTACTAACAGGTCACTCGCTCGGACGAAATAAATTCGAACAACTAATGAAGCAAGGGAGAATGTCAAAAGAGGACATAAACTCGACGTATAAAATAATGAGACGTATTGAAGCGGAGGAATTGTCTCTCGATGCGGCGGAGTTGGTCATCACGAGCACTCGCCAAGAGATTGATGAACAATGGGGACTTTATGATGGGTTCGATGTGAAACTCGAGAGGGTTCTTAGAGCTAGAGCGAAACGAAATGTTAATTGTAATGGTCGCTACATGCCTAGGATGGTGGTAAGTGTTTTTTTTTTGAATAAATGAAAAAAACTCGTTTGTTCCTCATTCATTAATGTAATGAGACATGAACCCATAATCCTTAAAAAATATAATTTTATATATGAAACAATTAACCAACTGAGATATGGGTTCATTGACTACATCTTATTTTTATTTTTATTGTTTTTTTATTTTCCAAATATTATGGAGAAATTACAAAATTGTAGGTTATTCCACCTGGCATGGATTTTAGTAACGTGGCCGTACCAGATGATGAGGAAAGTGATATAAGGGATATTATTGGTTCACCAAGATCGAACCCTGCAATTTGGTCTGAGGTATTGCGATTCTTTTCGAATCCTCATAAGCCAATGATTTTGGCTTTATCTCGACCCGATCCGAAAAAGAATATCACAACTCTCGTCAAGGCATTTGGTGAATCTCGTTCCTTGAGAGAACTCGCTAATCTCGTAAGCTTTTCTCTCTTTTCTTTAAATCACCTTTTTTTTTTCAAATTATCTTTTATATGTAAATGTATTGCTAACATTTCAAATAATTTTATGGGTGTAGACATTGATTATGGGAAATAGGGATGACATAGATGAAATGTCCGGCGGCAACGCATCAGTACTTGTGACGGTTCTGAAATTAATTGACAAATATGACCTTTATGGTCTCGTTTCGTTCCCAAAACATCATAAGCAAGTGGATGTACCAGAAATCTACCGCCTCGCTGCGAAGACAAAGGTCCTTACTTATTTTGCATTTTCATTATCTTTCGAAAAAAGAAAATTTCTTCTCTAATATTATTTATTTATTTAACTTGTATTCATTAATAGGGTGTTTTTATCAATCCTGCTCTTGTTGAACCCTTCGGCCTCACTCTCATTGAAGCTGCGGCTCATGGGCTTCCCATGGTGGCAACCAAGAACGGCGGTCCCGTTGATATCATCAGAGTAAACAACACTTCCTCTAAAATTTAAATAATTTCAAATTTAAATTCACTATAAAATGATTTTATTAAATATAAATTTTCTTCTTGATTTTTGAAGGCACTGAACAACGGGCTATTGGTAGATCCGCATGATCAAAAGGGAATATCCGAAGCATTGTTCAAACTCTTAGCTGATAAAAACTTATGGCAAGATTCTCGCAAGAACGGGTTGAAAAATATTCACCTGTACTCATGGCCGGAGCACTGCCGCACGTATCTGACGCGCATAGCTGCGTGTCGCATGCGTCACCCACACTGGCAAACCGATACTCCCTTCGATGACGTGGCAACCAATGAGGAGTCCCTTTGTGACTCTCTCAAAGACTTCCCAGTACGTGTTGAAATCACAAGCGCATTTTACTATTTTTGTCATTTCTCGAAAATAATAATAATGATGTATTTTTATATATTTGTAGGAGTTGTCATTGAGGCTTTCACTGGATGGCGAGAAATCCGAGTTGACGGAAGATCAAGTCAACCAAATCCTCAGCAAGATCAACAGTACCAGTACAGATGCGAGCAATGACGCAGTGAGTGCCAGCGCGACCGGCACGAACAAGTACCCGTTATTGAGAAGGCGTCGAAGACTTTTCGTGATCGCATTGGACTGTTACGACCAAGACGGTTTTCCTGAGAAGAGGATGCTTCAGGTGATTCAAGAGGTACTCAGAGCCGTCAGATCTGATCATCAAATGTCGAGAATCTCGGGATTCGCGCTCTCAACGGCAATGCCAGTTTCAGAAACTTTAGATCTGCTCAAATCGGCGAAAATACCGTTCACAGATTTCGATGCGCTGATTTGCAGCAGCGGTGGCGAGGTGTATTATCCCGGTACAGTTCAATGTACCGACTCGGAAGGGAGATTTTGTGCGGACCCAGATTACACGACTCATATCGAATATAGGTGGGGCCAAGATGGTGTCAAGAGAACCATTATCAAGTTGATGGCTGGTATTGACGAGGGTGGTGACGTGTTGGAGGTCGATGAGAAATCGAGCAATGCTCATTGCGTCTCCTTCTTTGTTAAAGACCCCACAAAGGTACGTCATATTTTAAAAAAAAATTGCAATTATTTTGTGCTAATTATATTGTATAATTAAAATTGAAGGCAAAGCTCGTGGACCAATTGAGAGAAAAGCTAAGAATGCGTGGGATCCGTTGCCACGTCATGTATTGTCGCAACTCAACTAGGTTGCAAGTCATACCTCTTCTCGCTTCTAGATCCCAAGCTCTAAGGTGCCTAAATTAATTAACTTCTTTGCTTCATTTAATTGTTTAATTACTTAATTAATTGATATTAATAATGTATTTTAAAACAATAATAATGTAGGTATCTTTTTGTGCGTTGGGGTTTAAACGTGACAAATATGTACGTGATAATGGGCGAGAAAGGAGATACGGATCATGAAGGGTTAATATCCGGGTCCCACAAGAAGGTGATAATGAAAGGATTGGTCGAGAAAGGCTCTGATAAGCTCTCAAGGGGTTCGTGGAGCTATCATAGAGACGATATTGTGCCGAACCAAAGTCCCTTGATTATTTATACTGATGGAGGAATCGGTTACGACGATATTTTGGAGGCTTTGAAGGAGGCATCGAAGGTCGTACCTTAATAAAATGATATGGGAATGAAATATGTTCCACACGACACGAGCTTGTGAATAAATTATTTCTCCTATTCTTGTAATTACTCAAAATGATGAATATATATAGATATGTTTTATGTTAATTAACTAAAGTTGCGCCATGTACAGACAACATGGTTGATTAATTAAGATCTCATGGACATGATAAGCTTGCATATTTAATTGTTTTTCTTGAAGAGTATAACTCACAATTAATCCTACTAATATATTTGGTAAACATTTTTCTCTAATTTCGTGATGCCACGTCAGTTTTTTTATCCAACCATGTTATACCGGATTTCAAATAATCAGTAACCTATAATTGAATTTCCCACGTCACGTCCCATCTCTTGGCGCCTCCCACAAGAGGAAGGCTCCGCTGACGTCTCCCACAGAAGGCATCCCACATCTCCCCTCATAGCGTCTCCCTCCTCATTGTGTCTCGCACATAAAGCCTCCAAGAAGGACGAATCTCTCTCTCGCACATAAGACCTTCAATAAAGGCGCCTCCTCATAATTGAGAAGCACTCTATTTTATTCCATGGGTGAAAGAATGAAATTATTTTGCATAAATGATACTATAATCTTTACCCGTTTGATAGCACATGGAATAACGGAATAGTGAAAGAATGAAAGAAATGTAATTCTATTTTATTCCATGGGTGTTCGAAAGATTAAATATTAGGAGAATGAAAGAAAGAATTAAATTAATATTTTTATTAGTAACGATGAGAGAGGGAGAGAAAAAAACATCTATTCCACTTTCCAACCTTCTTCATGGAATAGAATTAAAATCATTTATTCTTTTTTCTTCCATTCTTGTTCGGCGGAATAAAATTATTTCTTTCACTCTATTTCATTATTTTATTCTAATTCCATTTTGTCAAACGAGCCCACTAATAATATTGATATGGCCACTACTAATAATTGTACTAATATAATAATTTACTCTTCTCTTATTTTGCATCTATTTTTTAGGCTGCTCATGAAGCCACATCATCATAATTACTCATGATTATTGATCATTAAATTTTGTAATATGGTTTCATTCTATACATTAATATTATATTTGATCATTTAATATGTGTATTTTGTATGACTATTTGTAATCATTTGTAAATATTAGTTTGAATCATTAAATGTAATGATGTGGTTTGATCTCAACTATTCTTTTTTTGTTATATGTTTTGAAAATCAATATTTTGTGTAGTCATATATGTGTCATTATTTTACACCATGTTTTAAGCATCCTAAGAAAGTCACATCACCCTACATTAATGACGTGTACTACTATTATTAGCTAGGTTCACATTAGACTAAGGGGCTGGTTCGTGCTTTGAAATATGCTTCGGAATATTTTATGCCAAGGAATTCCATTCCATGGAATACTATTCCTACAATTTTCATGTTTGGTTGATGCATTTTATTTTCCTACAAATTTAGAAAATATGTGAAATAAATAACATTTTTGGAATAATTTTAGTTTTTAATATTTGAATAGATAGAATATCCATGGAAATAGAGAAAAGCCACCAATTTTGGTGGTATTCTTATTCCCATGAGATATGCCCATGGACATCGTGGATGACGTTACTTTATTACCTGGCGTATGAACCAAACATGATAATGGAATTAATTATGATGGATGCAAAGGCATAGTAATTCTAAAGCACGAACCAAGCGTCCCCTAAGTCTATTCAATTGTTTATCATTTCACATAAATTGACATGATCAAATATGAATGCAATGGAAGATGAAATTTTTTTATATGAAATACCAAATAATGTGGTGATGGCAAATTTCAGCACTCCGCCACGCTTGCATGCATCGTTTCAAACGCGTCAAACGGTTAGTTCATTCTCTTAATGAGTTTGTCATTCAAGGGCATTTTCGTCATTCATTCAGGGTTTCGAAAGGGCATTGTATTCATTTTAGTCATTTATGGGTTTCGAAAGTGCAATTATAGTCATGTTTGTTAAGAAGGGCATTTTAGTAAATTTAGAACGATAGTTTTAGCAAATCTGGTCAGAGGACATTTTTGATATTTTTAGTTTTATTCAGTTATTCTAGGGAGGGCATTTCAGTCATTGTAGGGTTTGAAAATGACATTTAGAGTTATGAAAGGGCATTTTAGTAATTCTCGGTTTTGGAATGGGCATTTTAGTCACTTATGAAGGATACATTTAGCAAATCTGGTCAGAGTGTATTTTTTATATTTCCAGGTTTAGTAATTCATTTTTAGGAAGGACATTTTAATCATTTTAGGATTTGCAAATGACAGTTAGGATTTTGAAAGGGCATTTTATTCATGTTGGTAATTTTTGATACAAAACACAAATTACTCTTATACTCTAATATATAGTCCGGTGGGATTGGAGGGAACAACTCGACAAGTGTTTTTGGCGAGAGCACGGTGAAACCCTTCTTCCTCGCAAACAATGATGTCGCGCCTATCGGTTAGTAGGGTTTATGTCAGATTTGGGAGATCGAATATAGTATAGTGTATAGTATAGCGTATGTATATGTGTGTCGTATTAGTATAGTGTCTTATACCTAATGTTTTTTGTTTTGTTTTGTGATGGAGTGTCGAACACACACACCCACACACACACACACACACACACACACGCACGCACGCACGCACGCGCGCGCATACATACATACACAGACGCATGCATACATACATACATACACACACACACATGCATACAGACATACATGATGGGGAATATCCTCGACCCCGGGCCCGCGCAGCGGAATGAAGGCCCGGTTCGATTCCCCGATTCCCGAGATCACGCCACGACTTCGAGGGTACGATGCGAATAGAAGGACATATTCATACCAGTGCCAAATTGATGGCACACGAAGGGTTGATCGCCGCCTTCTATTTCCTTCGGTGTCACGTTGGTGACTAGCCCGTACGTCCCATACCGCACGTCTCCCACCGTTTCGACACGCCTCGGGTTGTCTTCGTGCGTTCCATGCCCGCATGATTCCACAGCCCGTTACTCGATTACTTCTCCGGTTTGATCACAACGAAGAGCCACATGTGTCGCTCCTCTACCCGTATCCACCGTGAGTCGTAGCACCTCGGTCGCGGATGTACCTGCCTAGACGATGCACCGGCGAACTTGCATGATTGCGTTTCGATTCTCTAGACGGAGAAAATTCTTTTCTCCTTCTCTCTCAATCTCTTCGCACTCTTTCATCAAGTGATTAGAGTCTCTTAATTTCTGGATTAATTCTAAATTAACTCCATTAATTTTCTGGTTGAACTAATCTAATTATTCAACTGGTTGGACTGATGAGAGAGAGAAACATCATATATATACTCCATAGGATAAGGATGGGCCAAAAGGTATGTATATCTTATATACACCTTTTCAAACAGAAAACTGCATACACCCTTTCAGTAATCTGTCAGAACGAAAATATTAAATCGTTCCAACCGACTTTGAACATTTACGAAAGTTGTAGATAATCTAATTATCTTTCCAACCCAATTTGGCTCAGCCCAATTGGAGTTCGGACCCGAAAGTTACGACCGTTTTACTGACTGTATGTCAAACTGTCGCACCCTTTCGGTATTTCATTAGAACGATACTGATACTTCGCTCAAATGAAATATATTACAACATGAAAGTTCTACATAATCTCATTATCTAACTAACCCAATTTGAAACATTCAAATCGGAGTTTCCTACTGAAAGTTATACCAGTTTTACTAATCTGTTTCGTATGCCCACGAACGCGTACGTTCGTTTGTCTTACGTACCATTTTAGCGATGATCCAAAACTGTATTTCCTTCAGTCTCCCACTCAGTTTCAGATTTACCTAAAAGGTACTCATGTATATCACATATACACTATATCAGAGAATCTGGCCCGCGTATCAAATACGCTAAAGCCATGCACATCCACTGTGCAAAAACTTGCAATCAAGCCCGACATAGTACGACTCGTTGTGTGACCGTGTAGGTTCGTTTAACGATGGCAGTAGGCCGTTTCCATGGCACTACAAGCCCATGAGCGGGATCTAGTCACTCCATCATGGCTACCCATGTTAAAACGAAAAATGATTGTGATCATTGTGCCTATCTCGAATAGCGGTTACTAGTTCTCTTGTTTACGATATCCGTTAATCAAAAGGCATGGTAATAGTCATCCTTATAATTTGATTAACTACACTTATTCCCCGATTCCGAGTTGATTTAACAAATTTCAATCGATATTAACCATTAATATCATTGACTCTGGCCAGAGATTTCGTTAATCGACTCATCGAGCGGCGCCTAAGAGATATCTCTTCCTTTCGGAATAAACAATTCCTATCTTGGAGACTCACATTGAATTCCGTGTTTCGGACAATACCCAATGATGACCCTTTTAACTCCCTGTTACGGTGAGCGTAAGATCATATCAAAGCATTGTGTTACGCACGTAACGCAATCAATGATCCCCTCAAGTATGAAGAATCTAAAACCCCATCCGTCACAAGTCCATCTATAATGACTAAACCATGTCATGGACTCGCGGCTTTGGTCATATCCAATACATGTAACCTAACATGTATCTACGTTCCCGATTCGACAAGCACCTTGTCCCATGATTAGCAAAACATAATCATCTCCTCGGCAAACGTACTAGTGTACGCGTTCAGTCTATCCAATAATAGAAATGCTTCTCTCTTAAGCAAGCTGATCCGCGACTAGGGATGTTTAGAAATGACACTTTAAGTGTGACGGTTTCGCTGCACATGGTCCTCAACCATGTCGACGTCCACACAAGTTCAAATCAAGGTTCATGTAACAATCATATTACACAACCCGCACACAGTTTTCATATAAGGTGAATGCATATTTAATTTAAGTAAACAAAAATTTTAAAAGGAATGCATTCATATGGACTAAGTATTTGGGTGATACAACGTTTACCTATGGGTATCTCCATACCCATAACCTGCGAGGACTATCGTATTAGATAACTACACTCTACTCTCTTCTTCCTCCTCTAGGTATCTCCATACCCATAGTCATCGCATGACAGTCACGCGCGACTAGAGAGAGCGGTTTTGTAAACGGGTCCGCACGTTCCCGCTAGTGTTAATCATCATCAGGATTGGAACATTTTCAATACCTACGATCACATCTTTTCATAAAATTTCATGGATAAAATGAAATTTTCTGAGTATTGGCTAGAAGTGGTTGTGACCTCGGCATTTTTGGCTTGTACTATTGCGTCTCACGCAATAAACAACCATAAATCCGATAACTCGTGACTACTAGAGTTTGGTCATGTATCCTTGATCCATACCACTTCCTTTTGCGATTAATAACCGCAATATACTCGCCACCGTAAATAGAATCATAAACTATTGGTCTTGTGGAACCTTTCCACATAACCGTGTTTTCATTTAAGCAAAACATGTACACACTTTGTGATCGAAAGTCGTGCTACATATTTGGACGTGCTTAATCTTTGGAAACTGTTGTTTGTTATAACTCTTTATAACCAACACGTCCTCCACACCATTATAGATAATAAATCCTGAATTCTTTCGCAAAGTATTCAAGGATAAACTTCACCTCTATCAATACAAATCCCGATGGGTTTTAAATATACATAACCATTATGTATATATTTGTATAACCATTATACAATCACAAGAGTTAGTCTCATGTAATCGAATTACATTCAAACTCATGTGATTCCCATGAATTTTATTGACGGTGAACTAGACGCTTTATTTGTATGACAGATAGCCACATACATATCATGACAGATATAATAGATCCTAACATCAAATGTAAGGCATCATATTATTACTTTTCGCGCTGCTTGATGTCTCACATCGAGCCGTTGAAAATTTCTGCCATTCGACATTTCGATTTATCTCCTCCAAGGAGTTTACATGTTGAAAACCATTTTCAACAATATGTCGATATATGTGCTATAACATAGAACGAGGAACTTCTTAGATCTATCCTATAGATCTTCACGCTTAATTCATAAGCGGTCTCGTCTAAATCCTTTGTCGTTACAAGAAATATAACGCAGCTCCCACTAACCTTCATGTGTACACAAAGTTTCCATTTGTTTCGACAATTTTATAACAGTTTATAATTTTGTCAAAACGAATATTCCAATTCCGAGAAGCTTTCTCTAATCCATCATATGGATCGTTAAAGCGTGCATATCTTATCCCCGATTCTTATGAATCGACAAAACCGTAAGGTTGTGTCAAGTACACATCCTTTCATAAAATTTCTGTCAAGAAATTAGGTTTTGACATCCATTTTGCCACATCACATAGTCATAATATGCGACCATGGCAAGCAGAATTTCGAGAATGTGAAAGCATGGCAACATGCGAAAACGTTTCTTCATAGTCCGACTATGAATTGCATGAAACACTTCGCAAAAAGCCTCGCTTTACATATATGCGTATTCCTATCCATGTCGGTTCGTCATCTTGAAAAACCCACTCACATTTCACGGGTCTAACCCAGAAAGTAATGAAATCAAGTTCTGAACTTGATAATTTACATGGATCGAATCTCAGATTTCATGACACCATGTCATGTGGAATCAACTTTTCATAACATCCTTGTAGGATATCGAATCATCATATGATTTCGATCTATCATCATTAGCCTCGATAAATCCGTATTTACCGGCTTATGATATAGCCTACTTGATCTACGAAAAATTCTTTTGTGTGTTCGACTTGCGTTCATCAACTCTTGATGAAGCCATGTCAACTTTCATCGGTACAATGTTCATTTTCAAATCACGAACTCTTTCGAGATTTATTCTACTCCCACTAGCCCGCATAGAGATAAATGACACCAAGTTCCAAACTTGTGCGCATCTAGTCCTCCTCCAAGAAGGCATCTCTTCGAGCCACGAAAATCTAATTTTCGTCGGGACGTTAGAACTAATACCCTTTAGTTACCTTAAGGATACACGAACAATTTCCAGATTTGGGATTGAGTTTAACCGAAACAAATTTCGAAATACACTCACATCCTCAAATCTGTACAAGTGACAACTTCGGAACCATTCCGATCCATATCTCATATGGTGTCTTTTGTACCGATTAGAAGGTTTATGGTCCATATCTTAATGCAACCATTCATTAGTGCCGCTGTCTCAAGGGCGTATCCCCAAAATATTTTTGGGAGATCCTATTGACTTATCATTTATCGAACCATGTCCAACATGCGTTCATTTCCTCTTTTCGGACACATCTCAATGTTCCGAATAAGGCAATCGTGAAACGATTCCACAATCATAAATGATCATCAATATTCATAACTCAAATATCGCCTCTTCGATCCTATCGAAAGGTTTAGCTCAAATACTCGCCTTCTCGATCCTATCGAAAAGCTTTGATTTTCTTGCTTAGTTGATTTCGTATTTCGTTTTTGAAACTCTTTGAACCTTTCAAAAGTCTCCGTTTCGGCACGCATTAAATAGATATTTTCATATCTTCTTTAACCGTCCATAAACATAACAAAATACCGATAGCCTCCTCTTGCCTCGGAACTTATCGGAACATTACATCTAAATGTAATTTCCAATAATTCGTTGGATCTTTCTCCAACCTTTGGAGAATGATGCCATTGTCATCTTGCCTAATAAATAAGTATCGCATTAATCAATCGAATCTAATTCGGATGATTCTAGCAATCCATCATATGGAATCTAGATACGCGAATCTCGTTTATATGGCCAAGACGGCAATGCCAAAAGAAGCAATCAACCTCTTGGTTTAATCCTCCTCGGATTTCATCATTCTTTGAGTCATTAGTTTGGACAACTCTTTGTCCGAACTTTCTGTTTTGGAAAACATTTTCCCAAAATACCCTTAGACATACATTTCTTTCGATCCCGCTTTTGAATTACAAGGACATCCACGCATCTATATGCATTGGATTCCTCGGATACTCCGAGCATCTCCAATTCAAATTTAAATCGCATCTCATGCAATTTCGGGATCGACTTATCTATCGAATGCATATGATATTCGGTCACGACGATCAAATCTCGTACCATCAACACACGAGTGTTAATCCAAGACCCATAAGGCGTCTCAAAATTAACCTACTCTTTGAGCCGCATTGAATCATTCAACGCGCTCTAGCTCTTGAAACTATTTCATGAGCGCTGTGTTTTACTTTCATATACACCCGAATTCTCAAAACAATTTTGAGAAATTTGCGTCTATACATGCCACCACAAGGCACGTAATATCGTTCGATTCCTTCTTAAAGTTTATCGAACCCGGCTTTCTCTAAAGCCATAGCATTGAGCCCCGAATCTACCATTTCCGTGTCCAACACGTTCCTTTAAGTCTAAGAACTATTCTTTGACTATCAAGGTTAATAACGGTAATTCCGGCCCAAAAGCCATCTATCATATCGATCTCATCGATATATTTGGTGTTGCTTGAAAACATAATTCTAAACGGATGATGAAGATTAACTCCTAACCGTGCGTACTTAATCTATATGCTTATATGATGAATATATGAATGTGTTATTTTTATCGAATCGATAACCCTCATACCGATACGGGACTCCAAGTCCATAACACTCAAGACCCATATTTTACGATCCTCCCACAAGTTGCTTTGGCAGACGAGTGGGATCTCGCTATTTAGGTAGGATTATATCCAATCGCATCCAATGCGACTCTCGAACCTTTATAGGATTTCGGTGATGGATCGTATCCTATACAATCCCAGTTCCGTGTGTGCATCCTATCTATGCCCCGAACTTCCAATCAAGTCGGCTTTGGCCTCAACCCTTACTGGCTTGAACGGTTAAGTCACAACCATACTCATCGTATCGTTCAAATAAACTACTAATAAGTCGGCTTTGGCCTTAACCCTTATCAGTCCCTATTTAACGCTTGCCACCCCGTCGATGACTACAATAACCCATGTCGGCTTTGGCCTTAACCCATGTGAGACGTAGTACCGATCATAGTGGTTGTGAATATGGAAGGCATTTCCATGACTTAAATATTATGAGGGATCATGCCATTGCATGTTTCTAAATTCGTGGCATAATCATATTATATCACTATCACAAGATTTGTAAATGCATATGATTTATTTAGGGAGATTAATTATTCTAAATAATTAATTATCTAATATGCTAGAATGTTTGATGCCGATCAAATCGATATAAAGAACTCAAAATTCCGAGCTTCGTAGCCAAAGTTATCGCGAAAACAAAAACAGCATCCAGAGAAGGGTCCGTTATAACGGACTTCCCCATCCGTTGTAACGCAAGGGCCGTGGGGCGCGAGAAAACCTCGCCCGGGACGCGTCCGGGGCGCTAAAAACTGCCCCCGGGGCGGCAGAAAAACTGTTTTTCTGCACCCTTTCGTTATTTCATTAGATCGACACTAATACTTCACTCAAATGAAATATATTACAACATGAAAGTTCTAGATAATCTCATTATCTAACTAACAAAATTTGAACCATTCAAATCGGAATTTCCTACTGAAAGTTATACCAGTTTTAGTAAAATACGAACAAACGAAAAGGTAAGTATATCCAATACACACCTTTTCAACCAGAAAACTACAGACACCTTTTCAGTATTATGTTGAAACAAAAATATTAAATTGTTCCAACCGACTTTGAACGTGAACGAAAGTTCTAGATAATCTTATTATCTAACTAACCCAATTGAATTGGACTCAATTGGAGTTTCGATGCGACATATACGGACGTTTTAGTCTCTGTATGTCAAACAGTCGCACCCTTTCAGTATTCCATAAAAACGACACTGATAATTCGCTCAAATGAAAAAACGTTCTGTATCAAAGTCATAGATAATCTCATTATATAACTACGCCAATTTGATCCAATCAATTTGGAGTTTCCCACTGAAAATTATCTTAGTTTTACTCACTGTTTCGTATTCTAACTTTCTGCAGATTTTGCCGTTTCGTCCGTTTTCACTCGTTTCCAAAACGATAAATCATGAAACTTTTTCACGATCATTCCTAGATACTCTCAATCAACTTTTGATCGATCTCTAGCGAATTCCACTTGTGATTTTAACGGAATTTGACTTTCTCTATATGTAACATCATGCAAACGGGTACGAACTTTGATAACCCGTGCGTATATCTAATATACGACTATGATTCGACCCTCGAATCGATGGCGATTGCTCTGATACCACTGATGGGGAATATCCTCGACCCCGGGCCCGCGCAGCGGAATGAAGGCCCGGTTCGATTCCCCGATTCCCGAGATCACGCCACGACTTCGAGGGTACGATGCGAATAGAAGGACATATTCATACCAGTGCCAAATTGATGGCACACGAAGGGTTGATCGCCGCCTTCTATTTCCTTCGGTGTCACGTTGGTGACTAGCCCGTACGTCCCATACCGCACGTCTCCCACCGTTTCGACACGCCTCGGGTTGTCTTCGTGCGTTCCATGCCCGCATGATTCCACAGCCCGTTACTCGATTACTTCTCCGGTTTGATCACAACGAAGAGCCACATGTGTCGCTCCTCTACCCGTATCCACCGTGAGTCGTAGCACCTCGGTCGCGGATGTACCTGCCTAGACGATGCACCGGCGAACTTGCATGATTGCGTTTCGATTCTCTAGACGGAGAAAATTCTTTTCTCCTTCTCTCTCAATCTCTTCGCACTCTTTCATCAAGTGATTAGAGTCTCTTAATTTCTGGATTAATTCTAAATTAACTCCATTAATTTTCTGGTTGAACTAATCTAATTATTCAACTGGTTGGACTGATGAGAGAGAGAAACATCATATATATACTCCATAGGATAAGGATGGGCCAAAAGGTATGTATATCTTATATACACCTTTTCAAACAGAAAACTGCATACACCCTTTCAGTAATCTGTCAGAACGAAAATATTAAATCGTTCCAACCGACTTTGAACATTTACGAAAGTTGTAGATAATCTAATTATCTTTCCAACCCAATTTGGCTCAGCCCAATTGGAGTTCGGACCCGAAAGTTACGACCGTTTTACTGACTGTATGTCAAACTGTCGCACCCTTTCGGTATTTCATTAGAACGATACTGATACTTCGCTCAAATGAAATATATTACAACATGAAAGTTCTACATAATCTCATTATCTAACTAACCCAATTTGAAACATTCAAATCGGAGTTTCCTACTGAAAGTTATACCAGTTTTACTAATCTGTTTCGTATGCCCACGAACGCGTACGTTCGTTTGTCTTACGTACCATTTTAGCGATGATCCAAAACTGTATTTCCTTCAATACATACATCCATGCATGCATGCATGCATCCATACATGCATCCATACATGCATACATACGTACATACATGCATACATGCGTACATGCATACATGCATACGTGCGTACATGCATACATGCATACATACAATCATACATACATACATATGTATGTACCTACGTACATACGTACATATACATACATAGATACATACGTACGTACATACATACATACATACGTACGTACATACATACATACGTACATACATACATACATATACATACACAGATACATACGTACATACATACATACATACATACATACATACATACATACATCCATATGTACGTACCTACATACATACGTACGTACCTACCTACATACGTACGTACGCACGCACACACACACAACCACACGCACACGCACACACACGCACACACGCACGCGCACGCGCGCGCGAACACACACACACAGACATACATACATACATACATACATACATACATACAAACATATTGTATTCATCAATTTTGAAGGTGTTGGAATTTAATTTTTGTATTTTTCCAAAATTTTGAAAAAATACAAATTTTCTTGCTATAATCTTCAATTACGAAGTTTTTTATACAAACATGAAAATTAAGTATCTTGGTCAATTTAGACATCCATATTGGCATTTTTTAGAAAAATATTATAAACTAATTTTTTTTAAGGTGTCAGACTTCAATTTTTGCATTTTTCCGAAATTTTTTACAAAAATAAAAATTTGCTGGTGTTGTTAGGTCTTCAATTGCAGAGCTTTTTTAGGAAAATGGGAAAACTGATTATTTTGCTTGTTTTAGACATTATTTTAGAAGTTTTCAAAAAATATTATAAATTAATTGAGTTAAGATGTTACGCTTCACCTTTTGCAAATTTTTGTAAAATTTTTAATTAAAAATATCAATTTAATTGTGTTAGTATTCAATTACTAAGATATTTAGCAAAAAAACCATGGAAATTAATTATTTTGTTCCTTTTAGACGTCAATTTTTTCAATTTTCAGAAAAACATTATAAAAAAAAATTAAGGTGTCACACTTTATTTGGTTTTGCAAATATAAATTAGCTTGTCATTACGGGTTTGTTTTTTACGAAAACATAAAAATTGGGTATTTTGCTAGAAAAATATTTTATTAAGGTGTCACACTTTATTTGGTTTAGACATCAATCATAGCACTTTTTAGAAAAATATTTTATTAAGGTGTTAGACTTTACTTTTTAAATGTTTTAAAAATAAAATTTGTTTGTGTTACTCTTTAATTACATAGTTGTTTGCTTGTTTTAGACATCAATTTTTGCATTTCTTCGAAACATATTATAAATTGATTTATTTAAAGGTATTGGACTTCACTTTTTGCCTTTTTCAAAAAAGCTAACATAATAGAAATTTGCTTATGTTAGTCTTGTATTACAGAGTTTTTGAGAAAATCATGAAAATTGTGTTTTTTTATTATAGACATCAATTTTGGAATTTTTTAAAAAAATATTATAAATTTATTTTTTTGAGGTGATAAACTTCAGTTTTTAGATTTTTTAAATTTTTCGGAAAAAAAAATAGAAATTAACTTGTGTTAGTCGTCATTTACGGAGTTTTCGGAGGAAAACATGAAAACTAGGTATTTTGCTCGTTTTAGACATCAATTTTGGCATTTCTTGAACATGTTATAAATTGTTTTTTTCTTTTCAAAGTGTTAGACTTCATTTTTTTGCTTTCTTGTTATGAAAATTCTAAAAAATCTAGAAATTTGTTTTTTAGTCTTCGATTACGAAGTTTTTTGAGAAAAACTGGGTATTTTGCTCGTTTTGGACATCAATTATGTCACTTGTTTTGAAAAAAATATAATAATTGTTTTTTAAGGAGTTAGGACTATTTTTCATTTTTTGAAATTTATTGAAAATAGAAATTTGCTAGAGTAAGTCCTCAATTACGAAATTTTATTAGGAAAATATGAAAACTGGGAGATAAATTTTGGCATTTTTGGATCATATTATATATTCATTTTTTTCAAGATGTTAGGCTTCATTTTCTACATTTTCTGAAATTTTTAAACAATAATAGATATTTGTTTGTGATAGTCTTCATCTACAGAATTTTTGGGGAAAACATGAAAATTGGGAATTTTTCTTTCTTTTGACATTAATATTGGCAATTATAAAAAATTTAAGGTTTTATACTTTTATTGGGTATTTAATTGTTCTATCAAAAATTACAAAAAATAGAAATTGTTTCTGTTAGTCTTTAGTTACAGGGTTTTTTGAGGAAAACATGAAAATTGGGTATTTTTTTCGTTTAGATAACAATTTTGTTCGAAATAAATTATAAATTGATTTATTTAAAGGTGTTTAATGTATAGTGATGACGCTGGATTGTCAAATTCCATGTATATCAAAATCTCTCAAATCAAACATGCTCATAAAAGACAAATATCTGAAAAATTTGCAATCTGATCCTTGACAAACTAAAAGGACTAGATATATTGTCATCACAAATTCATCACCCGGGCCTGGTGACACCTATCAACGACACTGTATTTTTTTTTTTTACGTTGTTGTGTATGTATTATGATGTTTCTAAAATCAACTAAAATATATGTAATATTTAAATAAAAGTGTATATGTTCGTTAGATAATCATTTATAAAAAATCTATTCCCTAGGGAATATTATTAAAAAAGTATATACAATAATTATATATATAATATTGTAGTAATTATAATAACAAAAAATTAAAAAATTGTGCTCAATTAAAAAACAAACTCTAGACCACTCAAAATGTTGGCTTCAATCTTTCACCATATCGAAAATAAAACAGAACCACAAAACAAAGAAATTTATTACAAAGTCAAAAAGTCGTGCACCCGAATACTTAAAAAAATACGTTTTTCTATTGTTCGAACAAGGCACGTGCCAAAAAGGAACTTCTTTTTAAGCTTCGGGCTTGCTGTTTTCTTGGGGTGCGTGAGAGAGCAAATCATTTAGTTCCCCCTTCTGAAATACATAAACAAAACAAGTTACAATCTTCAAACACTAGATAGAAATCAAAATTTTATTTCATTCCTACCCCCGTAAGTATTAACCATTGTTTCTTTGAGTAAATATTATAGAAAAGAAGGGGTAATATTGTATTTTTATTTTTGCATGCTATTTGTGATCTTTTATGGACAAAAATGATATAACAAAACCAAATACCTGATGCATGCTGAGAATGATATCAGAGCCACCAACAAACTCTCCCTTGATGAAGATTTGTGGAAATGTTGGCCAATTACTGCTCAAAACAATTTTAAAATTCAATTACTAATGTTTTTTAAATTTGAACTTTTAAAATGAAAATTCGTACTGTACAGAACTAACCTGAATGCTTTTACGCTCCCTTTGAGTCTCATGTCTGACGAGATATCTCTGGCACCGATTGGCGCATCTACGCAGAAACAACAATTAAATTAAAATTGCACATAAAACCAACAAGGAAAAAAAAGATAATTTCAAATGAATTGTGGAATAACTGTATTGCTGGAGAACTTTAACAGCCAGCGCACTGAACCCGCATCTCGGTGCGTCAGGAAGCCCCTTCATGTAAATCATAATTGGATTTTCCTTCACATCCTTCAAAAATTAAACCTCTCAATTAATTCAAATATGAAATTATTACACTTTTTTGCGATAATTACATACCAAGAGAGAAATATGTAAGTACCTGACGAACAATATCATCCAAAGTGATATGAGAGGTTTTAACAGTGGGCTGAAAATCCTCATGAGTGGCTGAATCGGCAGCAACTCTACTCGCAAACGAATCTGGATTTCTTGAATCTGATGAATATCTATTTAATTGCTTCAAACTAGATCCAATTACAATTCCCCCCTGTTCTTTCAATGAGAATATTAATATCAGTTTGGTCACTGGGTTTATTGGGGCTAAATCAAATCATTCTGGGTTAGTAGAGGCTTAATCTGGCGAAATTTGGTCTTAAATAAAGACAAGTAATCGGGGAAAATGGGAATAATCAGCCCAAATCAGAGCAATATAAACGGAAAAACATTGGAAATTAGAAAAATTACATGGAAACCTAGGGCGGGGATAATAGCCTTCTCTTGCAAACGAATCGATGAAGCAACTAAAGAAGCAGAACCGGAAACCAATCTCCTCAACATCTCTTCTCTACTTTCTCTTCTCTTTTCTAGTTAGAGAGATTTTATGGAAGTAACACTTGACGAAGAAAAAATCAGAGAGAGGGGCAAAACCTGGATCGAACTCTTCACTTCGTCCTGTATTTCATACATATCCTTCCAAAATTCTAATATTATACTCCACTGAACCCAAACCCTCTATTTTTCACATATATTCAAGTCTTTTTAATGATTAAATTTTATGTATTGATTTTATCATGTTGGTTGATTTTATATTTAATATTTGAATATAAAAATTTGCGGGTCATATTTCCAACTATAACATATCGTGATCTTATTTAATCTCATTCATTCATTTAGTATTTTTTGTTATTATCAAAGTTTGTATTATGTGAAAAAAAAAATTAAACAATACATTGAGTCATGTTATTTTTTTTCTTTTAAATCCAAATTATACGACGAAATATGGGCACTTCATATTTTGATGCAATGTCTACATACAAAAAAATGAAATATTGATTTAAATTTTTTTCACACACAATTTTGCTCTTCAATAAATATTTTTACCAGCATTTAATAATAATAAAATATTGTCTATTTTCCTTGTAAATAATAAAAATACACAAAATCTTGGATAAAAAAAATTAGCATTTTGAGTTAGTCCTTTCATATATCTTATTATTCTTTAAAAATATAATAGTCTCAAGTCAAATACTGTGCTTGTTAGATTAAAATATTTAAATATAAAATATTTTTAAATTTTCTTTTGAGCTACATATTAATATAGTTTTATATTAAGTATTTCATATTGTAATATAGGAATATGAATTATCAGGGCGGCTCAACTTATTATTTGCAGGCTCTCGGCAAACAAATATTTTTGAAACAAGTATTAGTTGAATGAAGTTTAAATTTCACTTCATTAAATGAATTCTAAAGATCCAAAAACTTCAAAAATTATGGAAAAATCACCTTCCAAAACAAAAACAAGTGGTCACCTTCCAAAACAAAAAACTTGACTTGACTTCTTCAAATTGAAAAATTAATCCAAAAAGTTAATTTTTTATTGACTAAAGATATTAACATTCATCAAGAAATTATATTAATAAATTATGATTTTACTAATGGAGCATTAGTATTATCAAAAAAAATTAATGGAGTTAGAAGAAAAAATGAGATCAACAGAAAAGACCATTAAGAATAGGGAAATTATACTTTGCCCCAAGAATTCATCAAAATTTTCTATATCCTAATTAACACACTTATTTAACATGGTAATTAACAAGGGACACAAAATTAGCAGTTGACTAATATTGATTAAGGAGTCTGTCTACTATGACATTAGTGGTACGCAGATATTGGTGCCATTGAATTTTAAATCGTTAAGCTCATACATCATTCAATTTATTGAAACGAATAGGCCCCCTCGCCAAAGGGGAGAAAAACCGCTCCCTCTCTCCTTCGGAACCCTAGCTCTCGACTCGCCCACCGGATCCGACGCTTCTGTTCAATCGCCGGGGTCCTCAGGCCGTCACCGGTCGAGGGATCCACTGATCGGCACACGTCGACGACCGAGACCTCTTTTTGCTTCCTCTCTCCAACGATCGACAGTGACAGTATTAGTGACAGTGCTTCGTGCGATTTTCTCTCTTCTTTTCTCCCGATATACACCTCAATCTGCAGGAAAGTTTTCGAACAAGAAACCGCTGCCTCCTCTCGGGATAACACTCGCGGGTCTCCGATTGACGGTTTGGCGCCTCGATCTTCTTCGATTTTCTGCGGTTTGGCGAAGTTTTGCTTTGGTTATCTTCGAATTTCTTTGACTTGCTTCGAGTTCAGCGGTTATCTTCGAATTTTCTGCGGTTTTCTTTGAGTTTGTGTGGTTTTCTTTGAGTTTGTGCGGTTTTCTTCGAATTTCTGCTAAATCTCGGCGGTTATCTCCGAATCTCTGCGGTTTTCTTCGAGTCGCCGACTGAATCTCTCCTTCGCTGAACATCTTCTTCCTGACTCGCTGAATCGCTGAATCTCTGCGGTCGTCTTTGGCTCTGATTCCTGAATCGCTGAATCTCTGTGGTAGGATTTTTGAATTTCTCTAGTGGTCACAGAGGGAAAAACCACACAACGGGAGAAAACCGACGATTGGTAACTTCTCCAAACCCTAGCCCTCGTTGAGGAATGATCTAGAAGCATCGATATTTCTAATCGACATTGGCGATACTCAAGATCCACCTCTTCATTTCATCCACGAAGCCATCGACGAATTTTTAACCCGTAGAATCAAGAGGATTGCGAGCGTTTACTACACAAAAATTGATCAACAATTTTTTTCTCGATTCACAATTATTAACACATTGGAGTCTTCAAGAAACCGAGGTTTAAGCATTGTTTATCGATGCCATATCTATGAAGGCAATTGTGAAGAATTTTTATTTTGAGAAATTTTTGTGTATTAAAGTTTATGTAATAGGTCCTCTTATATAGAGTGTCCGTCTTTGCTTGTCATTAAAGAGTCCTACGATATTTATATGTAATGATGATTTTGTAAATATTTTTGCCTACGGGCCGTTTAATGCACACAAAAAAAAAAAAAAAATTTAAATCGTTGGATCTGAACAAGTTAAGCGGATCAACGTTGAATATTTTAAGTTGTGATTAACGGAAGCTTGCCCCCATCCCTCCTCCGTTTGTAACTCTTTGTACCTCCTGCCCTGTATTTTTTCTTTAGCTGAGAGTCTGAGACTCTTATCTAATGGCATATCCGCGCGGTAGTTCTCTCCATGCGAGTTGCTTTCTCTTTGGATCGAACTCTATTTATCTTTCTCTGTTATCGAGTGTATGGATTCGTGCCCTAGCACTGTCTCTAGCGAGGGCCTCTTCTGGAGTGATCTTCATCAGGTTCTCTCCTTCTCTATCGTGATGATGGATGACATCTTTTGCGATCACATCAAAATACCCAATTATGTCAGTTTCTTCGAATCACATCTTTGTCTCTCATTATTTAAATTTGCAGGTTTGCTCGAGATAAGGCCGGTTCTCTCAACCGGCAGGTTTGTGTTTTGTTAAAAGTGGCTCGAGATTTGCAGGTTTGCTCGAGAGAAGGTCTGTTCTCTAGTTGTCAAGAAAACTTGTGTTAACTAAAACGCCTTCTCTTTGACTCTTTCTAACAGAGAATTTTCAACGAACTCCTCGATTTTGTTCCAATATCCTTTCTTTATGTCCAAAGGGCAAGTTCTCTGTTCTGTTCAAATTGTAGTGGATTCTTGCATAATGTTAACTGTCATTCAAAGTTGCGATTGATTGAAACGTAACCAAAATCTTAACACTGAAACAAACTCGCAATACAAAGAACTTTTGAAAGAAATTATTTCTTAAGTACGAACGACACAATACAAAGAACTTTAAAAAGAAGAAAAAATTGCAACTAGAGTTGTACAATAAAATATTATTGTCACTCTTCCATATGGGCAGTTTGTAAGAGAAGGATGCTTTACAAATATGAAATCTCTGTCCGAGCACAAATTTTTCCTTTTTTCATAAACTTCTGGCCCGCCCTAAACCTGTCACAACTGGAAAAAAAAAACAATTTTCTTATTAAATCCATTCATTCGAAAGAATTTAATCAAATAAGTCCAAAATAATCCTAATATTAAGCCTCAGTTAAAAGACTTGTACCAGTCCAAAACCCTAAATAGCACCCACAAGTCCAAAACCTAGCACACACACATAGAGAGAGAGAGAGAGAGAGAGAGAGAGAGAGAGAGAGAGAGAGAGAGAGAGAGAGAGAGAGAGAGAGAGAGAGTACAAAAGGCTAAAATCTTGAGATAGAGTTAGATTGCCGACTTAGAGTCGTTCTCCTCCGAGTAACAGAAAAATCAGGTCTATGGGAGGTCCTCCATCAATGGAGGAGTGAGCGTGAGAGAAAGTCATGTACATCAGTTCACAAGATTGAAGGCACATAATAGAGGTGAGAATGATGGGTCGCCAAGTAAAAACAAACGGGACTAGAGATGGTTTCAGTTTTTTAACACCGTCAATATAATTCAGCGATCAGCACCGATCTTGATCTCACGGTTTAAAATTTAATGGCACCAAAATTCTTGTACCACTAATGTCATAGTAGACAGACTCTTGATTAAGAATTGTTAATTATATATTAGTTTACTGATAATTGAGTGTTATTTGTTAATTATCATGTTAATTAAGTATGTTAATTAGGATAGGAATGTGGCGTTGAAATTTGGGGCAGGGTAAATGGCCTCTTAAGAATAAAAGAAAACATAAGGATCATTTAAACATAGAACTAGAATCTTAATACATGGAAACAACTATAAAGCATGTTTGGATGATCGTATTAGAAATTACAAGAAATAAATTGATCTTTCGCAAGTCGACTTTTCGGAATTGCACTTCAAATTTTAATGTTTGGATTCGCAAATTAAAACTAATGGATTTATAGTTTTTATGTTTGGGTTGATGTAATTGAATTATGAAATTTCAAGATTTACATGTACTAAAATTTTCAAATAAATTGAACCATTAATTATTTGACATAAGTTTTTAATTTAACCAAGAAACTAATAATCATCTAAAACATAATATCATAAATAAATTATACCATCACATTACAATAAAAAAAACTTTTACATAATCAATTTTATATCACAAATTATCACCTACTTCGATATTCTCATTGCGTATCAATCCAATCATCTTGCATATTAGAATTGAACTTTAAAAACATACGGGCAATACATTTATTTATTACTAGATATTTACATGTCGATGACAACAATTGTTTCGGAAACTTGTATTGCATGCGCATGACGGGTCATAGCAACACATCCAACATCGGACTCATGGATCACTCTTATTATGTAAGAATTTCTGACGGAATGTCTTTTGTCTATTATACTCCTAGAAATTATACTTGCTTGTCCTCCTTGAAGTTTTTTGAGAAGCATCAAAACGATATAACCTCCCCCACAAAAGCACTAAAAGCAGCCACACTTTGGTCTTCGATTGCATTGCGAAACCTATACAAATCACCAAAATTCAACATAAATTTACCTTTTTAATAAAAAATAATGCAGAAATTGAACTAATTAATTCATCATAAATTTCTTAAAAAATTTGTGCACAAAACTCACTGTCCCAATTTCATTTTTTTTTTAAATCATCACTTACTGACCCAATTGAGCATAATTAAAATTTAGACAAGACTCAAAACATAAACTATCCATATAGAATTATGAAACATCAAAAAATATTTGTTTTGTCTTGTATGTATGGCAGTAATTAAGTGTCGGAACAAATAGAGCACATATTAGAAGAATTGCCGAAATACTCCTTTGTAATTCTTTTTCTATTTTGACAGATAAAGAGGTCACTTATCAAACATAAAGGGGTCCTTGATTGATTCATTGCTTGAGAATTAGAATTTTTCACAGAAGAGAGAAAAGTCGACGATGCACCGATACATTAAAAAAAATCCTCACTCAACCGGGAATCAATTTTATAATGTGAATTGAAACCCTAATAACAAGAAAGCAAAAATATTGATACTTACAAAGCTGGAGGAGATAGGCGAGCTTGGAGGAGAGAGGTGAGCAGAAAGAGGGGAGGGCGGCGATGCACTGGAGCGAGCAGAGAGGCGACGAGGTGGTTTAAATTTCTTCCGCCAAGTTCTTCTTCTGTGGTTTCTCCACTTCATGTAGTTATGAGGGTATGTTGACTTGGAGAAAAAGGGGATAACAATGAAGTATGAGTTGTAATAGTTTGATAAAATACATCAAACCAAACAATGAAAAATGGGCTAATACAATAACTGTTGGGAAATCTCCGGCCCCGCGCCTCGTGCAGCAGATGAGGGACGCAAATCATTTTTCCTAATTCCGAGAACCCCGTCATCGATTCCGAGCGTGCGAATCTTGGAAGAAATAATAGACAACCATACTGCACCAAATTGATGGTGGACGAAGGGTTGTTGCGTTTATTCTTCCATCTTCTTCTCCACACCGATCGTCTCTTGTGCGTCTCACGTCACATGTCTTGACACCGTCGTGCTTTCCATCGTGCTCCAACTCTGGCAACGCATGCATGCCATTCGCACATGACTCGACACCGTCTTGAACACGTTCTTCATCTTTAGGGTATACCGAAATGATTTCAGTGAAACCCTAATTCTAGTTCGATCACAAACGAGAGTCACAAATGTGAACCCCTCTACTCGTACTCACCGTGAGTTGTAGTCTTTCGGTCACACACGCAACTGCCTAGACGAAGCGTGTGTGAACTTGCTTGATTCGATTTGGAATCTCTAATGGAGAAAACATTTTTCACCTCTTTCTCTTTTTCTCTTGTTCCAACTATTGGACACGCTTGTTAGAATGAATCTGGACTGATTAGTCTGATAGAGGATAGAGAAACATCATAGTTAGAATGAATCTGAACTGGACAGTCCGTTCAAACGAACCACTCTCTTAAATGAGTTTATATAAACACTTTTATACTCGATGCGGTTCGTTCGAACGGACCATATGGTTCGTTCAAATGAACCACTATCTGTCTCATTTATGTGTTAATTTCAAATCACATTCGAAGTAGTCTGTTCGAACGGACCCTAAGGTTCGTTCGAACGAACAACTCCCTGGAACTTAACATCACATAATCTTATTATGCATTTACTTAAATCCATGAACACTCATGTTCATATATCCTTATACGTACACTTTTATTGTTGATCCAAAACTGTATTTCCTTCAGTAACTACACTTACTAACTGCCATACATACAACAACCCAAACACGCAATAAATAGAAGGAAAAAAGATGAGAAATCACAAGAAAATATAAGGAAATTTCTATGAAATGAATAATATTCATTGTGTATTCGATGGATTGATTTGGAAAAAAAAACTTAACAAATCATCAATAAGATCTCAAATCACGCGAATTTTGTGAAATTTGTGAAATGGGAAAAATTCCGGGGAGATAAAAAAGATACTGGCCATAATTTATTAGTTTTACTTGATTTATATATAGAGTCGTGATGAATATCCACCTCTTCCTCCCCCCCCCCCCCCCCAACCAAGGGTTTGATGTACTATAAATGTGCTGGTGTTAAACCATAGGGCCTAAGTTTTCCGGGCCCTTAGAGGTCAGGAAAAAATGGGCATATGGTTTAACGGGTTTTGATGTTAATCCTTATGACACGTAACGCATGACGACATTGACAGCTCGTACACTGTTCTTGCTCACTTGTAACCTTATTTCAAATGTTTTGCATATATATAGTCTCATACAAATAATTCTTCAATTTATTTATTTTTCTTTCATTTCTCCCAATTTTCTCTTTTTTTTTGTTTGTTTTGTTTATGAATTATGTATTGTTGATTTTTTGTTTTTGAACTGCTATCGTTGGTTGTTCACTTGTAACCTTATTTTATTGGTATGAATGTTTCGTAATGTTTACTTGAATTTGTTACTGATTTTTAATTTGAAATGTTTAGTGGTAGCAATGTTTCCTGAATTTATACTGTTTATTGATTATTGATATTGTTTACTTGTTTTTTTTTATTGCTTTGAATTTCAAAATGTTTACTGGTATTTATGTTTCCTAAATTTGAAAAGTTTACAAGTATCGGTGTACTATTTACTGGTATTTTGACTGTTTAATTGAATTTCAAATGTTTACTCGTATTTGACTGATTTTTTAAGTTCATTGATTTTTAATTTCAAATGTTTACTCGTATGAATATTTCATGTTGACTGATATTTATGAAAACTTATTTAACTAGTATTTGATTGATTTTGAATTTGAAATGTTTACTGGTATTTGTGTTGAATATAATTTGAAATGTTTACCGGTATTTGTGTTGAATTTGAAATGTTTACTGGTATTTGTGTTTCATGAATTTATATAGTTTACTTGTATATGTGTTTCCTAATTTTATATAGTCCTTGATTTTCCAATGTTTACTTGTATTTGTGTTTCCTGAATCATGTTTTTATTGGTATTTGTTACTGATTCATTTGACTTATTTGAATTTCAAATGTTTACTGGTATTTGTGTTTCCTGGATTTTGAACTGTTTACTGGTATATGTGTGTTGGTATTGGACTGATTCCTTTTTTTACTGGTTTTTGTTACTGATTTTGGTTTTTGAAATGTTTATTGGTATGATGTTTTCTGAATTTTGACTGTTTACTGGTATTTTGGACTGATTATGATTTCTTAAATGTTTACAGGTATGAAAATTTCCTGAATTAATATAGTTTACTGTTATTCATTTAACCTTAATACACTTACATTTAACTGATTTTTGTTTTCAAATGTTTCCTGAATTTATATTGTTTACTGGTATTTATGTACTGGTATTTGACTTATTTCTTTTTTTTTCTTGTATTTGTGTTGAGTTTGAAATGTTTACTAGTATTTGAGTGATTTGTACTGTCCACTTATTGTTGTTATTTGTTTTTAATTTCAAATGTTTACTGGTATGAATATTTCATGTTGACTGATATTTGTGCAAACTCATTTCACTGGAATTTGACTGATTCCTACTGTTTACTTGTTTGTTTGACTCACTTTAAACTTGAAATGTATACTGGTATAGATGTTTCTTGTGCTCTGGAATTTTCCTGATGCCTACTGGTTCATGGTATGCATGCTTACAGATTTCAACTGATATTCGTTGAAGTTAATTTGACTGGCATTTGAATGATTAGGCATTTAACGTGTTTATCCATACTTAATGAAATTCCATCACACATAAGAATAAAAAATCACACATAATTATCAAATAACAAAACCATCACACATAAAAAAACATACGCAAACATGTATTTATCACTTGTTTTAGACTGGCTTTTACTGTTTACTATTATTTGTGTGATTTTTTTACTTATATGGATGCACGCGTTTTATCCATACTAATATATTCATGGAAAATCAAAACCAAATAAATTCATAACATATCACACACATAATTAGCGACACAAATAAGTGTTCATATCAATGTTTTAAATTGCGATATTGCGGTCCATTGTGGTTGGGTCTTTTTTTGCAGCGGATTGCGTTTGCGGGCGCAATTGCGGCGCAATTACCTTATTGAGGATAGTCGTTGCGATATTAAATTATGTAATAATAAAAGTTTGTTTAAATATATTTTTCACAATATTTTCTTCTAAAAAGAATAAAAAAGTTGATTTTACAGGAACATTTTCAGTATAAATGAAAGTTGATCATAAAATTTCCATTAAAATGGCAATTATACGGGATCTTTGGATTTGTAATTTGTTGAAGAATTTTTTGTCGACATCCAAAAATATCAAAACACTATAACTCAAATTTTAAATCGAAACATCAATGAAATACAATGAAAATTATGAAATTCATACATTTATAGATAAAAATGACACATTTTAGAGGTTATATATGTTATGAGCATATTTTATCAAATATTTTGATAATAAAACGTGGAAACTAAGTATTAAATAATCACAAAAATTATGTTATAATGTTTATATTAAATAATTCTCGACGAAATTAATTTAACGTGTGTTTTGTGTTTAATTCTGGGTAAAAGACAAAATTTTACAAATTCAAACCCATCACTGCGTTCCTCTCGTCGAGACGAGCGATTTCGATATAAATTTCATGTAATTTGGTGGAAGGATTTGAAAATTACAACGATTTTAATATTATTCCTCAATTTTTACCCGCAATTAGCCCGCAATTTTTCGAAAACGCAATATCTCGCTATATGTTATTGCGAAATTGCGATTCTAAATTTCACACCGCAATTTCCGCAATTGCGCCGCAATTTAAAACACTGGTTCCATATACATGTTTTTTTTTTGCAACAATTAAATAACTATTAAATCACAGTTTCACACATGTAGTTATCCGAAATAAGACAAAACTCAATAAAAAAAATCAAAATAAACCTAAACACAACAAGTCCAAGAGATAATTATTACAAAACATTGCTCACAAATACCTAACTCCAAAATAAACATAAAAAAGACACATTAAAGCACAGTCTCAATAAAAAAATTAAATCATAATCACAATTTACATGCGGTATAAGGATGGTCATCATCCAACACTGAACACCATGTCTGTCAAACCATGCTTCATTCTTGAGAAGCTTGAAAAAAATAATGGTTAATCATAAAAAAAATGAATAACTAAATGAAGAAGAGATGAGAGAAATATGAGAGCAAGATCCAAGTCATCAATAATACTGACTCTAACAGTGAAATTTGACAACGTAACATTGAAATATATTTGTTCTAACTTGAGTACTAGTTTTGAGGGAGAAATAATACAAAAAAATTCATCTAAAAGCACGAAAATAGGATTAATACAAGATGAAAAATGCTAGAAAAAATAACAATAATAAGTTTGAACATTGGAAACCAGTATCGATGGAAAATAATAATATTGATTAACCTATATAAGATGAACAATTCGTCTGTCAAGCGGTCAAGCCTTCCTCTTCTAGAAACTGAAATGTACGAGGAGGAAAGAATTGGGTGGAATGAACTATGAAAGAGAAAGAAGAATGGGTGGGAATTGAGAGAGAGAAGAATGGGGAGTGTTTCAAAAAAAAAACATGCCTGCAAGATTGGACGTTTGACAGGATATAAAGTAGAGCCGACATGTGATAGTACACTATTTTGCTTGTAAGACTTAACACCTCAATGATGACCAAAAATGAGTGTGGACCGATGAACGATGATTTACGGCTTACCACATGTCTTATGGTTTAACAGTTAGGGAGGTTTGATGGGGAGGTTAAGGGGGAATGCAACATTTTCCATATATATATGAGTAAAATTATTTAACATTTGACATGATAATATAATAATATAATACATATACACTCGGCCTTGATATTTTTTTTACTCTTAGTCCTAGATGATTTATAAGGTTGGGCCGGTAAATTATGTAATGTGATTATATGATATAGAAAGAAAAATTATATTGAAAATGTAATTTTATACAACTAAAATTAGATTTTTTATAATAAAATGTAAATATAATATTTTGATATGTCAATGAAACTTTGTAAAATATGCATCTTTCACACAATATTTAGGATAATTTTAGATTGTTATACATTTTTTTTTTATTAAGGGATAAAGGGTCGTTTGGTGTAAGAGACTTTAGAGGATTTTAAAAAATTCTTGTATTGCTTAGAGAAACTGAAATGAAGATTAAGTTTTTGAAGAATATGTGTTGTTTGATGAATTAGATGAATGTTCGACAATGAAAAGTGAAATTTATTGTTCGATGTGAAAGAAAAATTAAAAATAGTTAAATATGACTTTTATTTAACTAATATTGTATATATAATATTAATTAATTTGAGTTTAATTAATACTGTGTATATAATATTAACTAATTAATTTTAGAAATGCTAATGATATTATAATTTATAAATAGAAATAATTTAATATTAATTTATGTGCATTTTAAAAAATTGGAATATAAATTGGAATATAAAAATGGGAATAAAAATTGGAATATTTAAAAATATTTATTTGTTCATTCAACTTATATTGATTGTTACAAAATAATACTGATGCTACTAATAATTTATTCTAAGCATGTTTAATTAGGATCAAAAGGAAACAACAAATGAATGTCCAACAAGACACAAGTGGATATTCATCAAGAGACTAATAGATATTCAAGAAAAAAAATATGAAGTCCATATTATTCAAGATGAAGTCCATATTCAAGAAGTAAATATTCCGCAGGACGCACATCTATATTTAAGAAGACAAAAGTGGATACTAAATAATAAGATACATATTCCATATTTTTCAAGACACAAGTCGACATTGAAGTAATGAATATTCAGGAGGACATGAGTCAGTATTTTTGAAGACGGAAGTGAATATTCCAGAAGAATCAAGTGAAAGTACCTCAAAACATCATGTGGATATTTTTTCAAGACGCAAGTGGGATATTCTAGAAATATCAAGCGGAGATTTTGAAAATATATGAAGACCAAGATATCCTAGATTTTCATGAGTTGAGATAACACACTACATGATTTCTCAAGAATATTATCCTAATGTTATCCGAAAGTCATATGTGATTTAATTAAATCTCATTTCATAAAATAAGCAATCATCAAAATTCAAGTATATGCAAAGATAGTAACTTAGAATATTACGGACCAAGCGTTCGAACGATCTTCACTTGCATTTTAACGATTCATGTTTATACGGTGAAAACATTCTATGTTACAACAAGTGTTCGAACGATATTCATTATGCGTTCGAACGCCAAATGACATTTTTGTTCCATGGGTCATTGACACCAAATCTTACAAATAGTGTATGAACAATCCACACCTGGGTTCAAAAGGTAACTGGACAAACACTCTTTCAAATACTCAACCTCGAACAAATGTTGACAAAGTGAATTTTGTGTCCGAACAATCCATACATGCGTTCAAACAATATGTGCATTAATGCATTGATTTCACACTCATTGACTAGTTTGATAAGACAATGTTGCGTTCTAACGCATTGTGCTGTCAAACAAGAATTCTGAGAAGTATCATACTTCTAATAATACATCTCCTCATATATTTCTTTTATTATCTCACTACAAATATGTTAGCAAAATTCTTAGAGAGAAATAGTTATTGGTAGTTATCTAAATAAATCTCCTCATTTTTCTTCCAACTCTTCAAGCGATTCCCACTCGCATGTCGATTGTAGGTTAGTTCAATAGGATTATATTTTGTGTTAGGCTAGTAGTTGGCTCGATATGATTAGATATTGAAAACATTGTAATATTTTATTTCGAAAAATGTATAAAATGTCTGAAATGCACAAGTTGATCTCGTGACTTTTGGAGACATAGATACTCATGAAAACTGAATCAATCCTTTAACAAGTAAAATATAGTTAAAACAAGTACAACTATTCATCGAACTCCGTTATCAAATCTTGTGTTCACTTGATTTGTATAATATTGATTTATTGTGTTCATTATTTCTCCGCACCATTATTAACACATAATTATATTTTAAATTGATAATATCTGAAAAATATAAATTAAAATCATGAATATATCTAGGATAGTGATTCGGACCGGAATGTTTTTTATGGTCGCATGAAATTAATTTCTGTAACAATAAAATTTGTTCTTGTGTTAACTACTATCTCAACATTTTTTATTCGGACATAAATATTTTTGATAGGTACATAAACTAACTTCTTGCAACCATCAAAATCATTCTTGTCCGAATCATTATCGTGTATCTATTTAACCCTTCCTAAGTCATAAAAAACAATATTATTTTCGTAATAATTTCACGTATCATTGAAATGAAAAAGAAATGACCGTAAAAATACCTAAATCCCATAAAAAAACAATATTATTTTTCCACCGAAATACCGTTCTTTCATTGTTTTTCACCTTTTTAGAACACTGCTACAAAGTCAACTCTCTTGGGAGTTGTGAACAGTAATTTGTTTTGAACAAATCATTTGTCGAAGAAAAAGACCAAACGGTTCACGAAACACCAGATTCATTATACATTTCCTCAATTACAAAGTAAACTCGCGTGCAATGAACGCACCGTCCTTTCATAAAAAACACCCGGTTCATACAAATTTTCTAACACCAAAACATTAAAATTATTTTCCTATTCAGAAAACCTTTCTACGGTGTATCATACAAAATGAACCAGGATTATTCAGTAATTTCATTTAAAGACGAGTTTGTGCTTAAAAAATACGCATATAACATACTATGCGACCAATTCTTTAAATCTCATCTTCGCCGTTCACTATGGATTGAATATCATCTAACGGCGTATATAATCTTTTCATATAAATTAATATACGGTAAACCTAACTATTTCGCAGGGGCGGATTTGAAAGTACTATTAAATACAATTTTGAAATGCAGGTATAAATTTGGTCTTTGACGGCTTGGAGCCCGAGTCGTGTTTTTTTGTCGAGTGATCTGTGTTCGTGGATTATTTCATTGCTGAGAATTCCTAGAGTAAATTAGGGTTTTGTTGATAATGTCGGGAGCTGGAGAAGAGGATAAGAAGCCGGATCAGGGCGGTGCTCACATCAATCTCAAGGTTAAGGGCCAGGTATACGATTTTTTCTGACCTTTTCTGTATCGTTAGGGATTTTATTTATTGAAATAATGTTCTTTGATAGCCTTCCGATTCTGATGATTTGATGTTAGTTGAATGTGCGCTAGTTAAAGATCTGAGGATTTGCTGGAATTTTGGATCTTGTTCGATCTTTTAGGTTTTTATTTGTGGATGTGTTACTTTAGTTTGCAGTTCAGTTACTGGCTTGTGAGGGTTTTGTAGTTTCGACAAAATAGATGATAATTGTTGAATTGAAGTGGAGTAGCAGTATTAATTTTTCCTTTAGAATCCATATGGTTCTAAAATTTGGGTGTTTGTTTTCAATTACATTACCTCAATGAATCAAAATTAGGGTTTAGAACCGTAATTTCTCGAAATTTACTGGTGTAGGATTTTCAGTCTCTAATACAGGATAAAGAGTTTAGTTTTTTTGTGAAATTTAGATGGTTCTCGTTTTTGTTTATATTCTTGAATCTAAATTAGCTTTTTTGTAAATACTTTGTGAAAATTACTGTTTAGAAATAGACCAAGTTATTTAGTTACTAACGTAACATTTATAAAATAGGATGGAAATGAAGTATTCTTCAGGATAAAAAGGACGACACAACTCAAGAAGCTGATGAATGCGTATTGCGATCGCCAATCTGTCGATTTCAACTCCATTGCCTTCCTCTTTGATGGCCGTCGCCTCCGTGGCGAACAGACTCCTGACGAGGTATCATTCATTATTCCCCTTTTCTCTTCAATAATTTAACTGATATAAATATAAATTTTATGTCCGTTAAAATGGGCGAAAAAGATGGGTTTGCAAACTAATTTATGATTTTGTGATAATTTGGTAGCTTGAGATGGAAGATGGAGACGAGATCGACGCAATGCTGCACCAAACTGGTGGTGCTCCGGCGAACTAGTTAGTTATTCTAAGGAGAGATTTATTATTTTACCTAATGAATGAATTGAATGAATGAAACATGTAAAGTGGTGTTAGTGGAGTATTTTGTTTTTTTTGGAGGCTTTGCTGTGTGTTGAAATTGGCTTTTAGATGAAATTATGTGCGTTTAGGCTTTTCAATCGTTAATTATATTATATTATATCCTAGAGTTAAATTTAGGCCATTATGGTATACGTTTACTGGTAATGTTGGTCATAGTTTATACAACATAATGAAAACATCGTGGAGAGCAAAAACTAACCCTACAGAAAAAATATTATCTTGGTACAAAAAAAATTTCATTCAAGAAAGAATTTTTTTCATTCTTAAACTCGATGTATGCATTTTCGTTTTACTAAAATAGAAAATACCTCTTGAGAGTTTGTTTCCTTCCATTATGAAAATTAGATTGTTCCATATGGGAAGTTCAGGTACAAAATTAAAACAAAAAACAGTATCAAAATTTTAATATTGTCTACGGAGTCTTCAAATCAAGTCTCAAGATATAGATTATTATTTGTTTTTATTTTCGTAGGATTAATGCAATTATCACAATAACGTAGACCTCAACATAACAGATTGATCAGATAAAAAACATGTAATGTAATTGGGATGCATACAACAAAACAAAATTGTAAGGATTCTAGCAATATAAGTACTTTATTGAAGTTATATAAAATATCAATTGATGGTCTTTATAACTTGTCATCAAACTAAAAACAATTATTTTGGTGCACATTGCAAATTTTTGTAAAGAGTACTTATACATTATTATCATGCAATTAAGAGAGATTAAACAAGAAACAATACTGATCTAATGCTATTTTCTCGGAGATTACTATGCATGACATTATATTTGAAGAGTTCCGCGCAAAGAGAAGAAAGATCATTCTGTGAATTGGCGTCGGATAAAAGGGATTTTGAAAGGCAATTGCAACTAAAACCAAATCTGTCCAATAAGGCTCAGGAGGAGGCTCGTCTGAGAGGGTGGTGTTTATATATAATTTCATATTTATTTTTTATTCAAAATTTTAATTATTGACAATTTATTTCATAATGTATTAATAAAAATAAATCAATATTAATTTCTATTATGTTTAATTAGTTTGAATAAAAATAATTATATATAATATTATAATATATGATATATTAAATAATGTATAATTGTTAATTGTTAATTATATAATTATATTAAATAAAGTAGAATTATATTTAAATAAATTATACTATTATACATAATATAATTGTATTTATTTATTTATCTTTACTTAATATATTTATATAATTATTGAGAGATGAATGATAATTGTGTTTTCCTTGATTTTTTGCTTGATTTTTTGAAGAACATCAAATGAAGAGGTGCTTTAGGTTAGATGAATTGGGCCGGGTTTTATTGAAATTCATTTGTCTGGTCTGATTAGAGTGTTGTAATTTTGATAATGGGCTAAGTTTGTAATTTTGTAATTATAGTATAGTTCGAGGGGATATACAAAAAACTCAGTAAAGTTGTAAAATATATTTTTCTGAATATATTAAAAAGTTTTTGTTCAAAAGAGAGATGAGAAAGCCCTCTCTAAATTTTTTGTGAAAAAAAAAAATTATGGTCAACACTAACTTTATCAATTTTTCTAAGACGATTATACATAACATCATAATTAAACTAAGTGAGAGTAATGCAGATAATTTTTTGTAAGAATAATATAGTGGGAAATTCTGTGATAGGCCATTTTAAAAAACATAAATACTTCTTATTTTTCCTAACATTATTTGATAATAAACACTTGAATTTTAACAAAAAAATTGCATAAATTTACAAATTCTCAATATTTTAAAAAAAAGTCTTATCACAAGAAAAAAAAAGGCCTAACATAAGACTTCCCAATAGTAGTTGGATCCAAAAGAGGGATCGGCACAAATCAAGCTTTCAATTCTTCGAAACGCTTTTCATGGATGGCGCTTTACTTGCGGACGCCTTCAAATTCAATACTCTATTTCGGTTCGTTCTTCTGCTAGAAAAACAAAATCATCCAACCACAATCAAAAGGGAAGTAAACAGTTTCAATAAAAGTGAACAAAACTGAAAAAGAAGACAAATTAATCGAACCACTCATCTGCCGAAATCCGCCACCGAAAGACCAAAGTCACGTACTAAAATGTAATGGAGGAGAAACAACACGAAAAAGAAAATATCAACTTATAAAATTGCATCTGCATTTTGATCTGTAGATAAAATATACGAGACACCAATAACATATATGAACCAAGAAAAAATGGACTTTACTGTCTGGTCCTTTAAAAAGATGGGCAGTAAAAACACAAATTCAAATAAGGAAATTTTTTTTTGCCCCCACAACTCTTATCTCACATTTTCATACAAATTTCGAAAAGGGGTAGTACGGGTAATTAGCAACCAAATTAACACAAAAAACGAATTAACTATTAATTTCAACGTATAAATAAATATACATGTTAATTAATCTTTAATCAATTTTTACATATAAATATAATGATAATTACCGATACCCCGCGCACTTGCGCGGGACTTGAAAAAACCGAAAAAATTATTTGACTAACATGTATACTATTTTTTACATTTTGAAAATCTTGTTTTCGTTGATTGTTCACCGTTTGCATTGCATGTAAATACCAAAAAGTTTAGGCTAACCACAAAGCAAATTTAAAAAGCTACTTACAATAACATTACCGTATTATATGTGATTGATATAGAATATGTATTATGAACAAAGACACAATTTATCTCGAATCTAAATTGCTATACGGCATATGTTGATTGCATGCATGATATAAACGATTTATGGATACATTGTAATTATCATGAAAAATAAAATACATAAAATATGAATATTTCACAACAAAACAACACATGATGTTACATAACTTGTAATATAAGAGAAATTGTAATACTCAAAACAATACAAAGTTGTAATTAATTCAAATATTAAAAAATCATGCAATGAAATGTATTAAAAAGAGAGAATAATTCCATTCCGACATAAAGTATGTAAGGATGTTGCGTTTGCTTCAGTAAATCTTGATTTTTATAAAATTTAAAACAACAACGGTTTGAATTGTTCCAGAGCCGGATTTCTCGAACAATTTAAACGGTTCTTGCTTTAAAATTTGTTTATTCTTTTATACATCATCGGCAAAATTAGCGAAATAGTATTCGTATTTGTATTCGTACTCGCGGCTATCCTAGATATATGAATAGTTGCAGTGGACTAATGTGTTGTTCGGATTGAAACAATTAATCCTAGTAACTTATAGTTGGAAAGGTTTCATACAATATATCCAGATGAATGTAATGAATGTCGTATATCATTGATTGAAGTCCAATTTTATCTTTTGGTATAATGGTTTATATAAGATTGATTTTGATATAATTAGATTGCCAAAAAAATGTCGAGTATCATATAATTATGAGAATTCGCAATAGGCACAGGAAGGTACGGAACATAGTACTGAAATTTTGAATCGTATATCGCCCAATGCCTGCGAAATAGGAATTACCCGAATTAGATTGAAATTAGCCAAGTTGAGTCGAATAATAAATTTTATGAAAAATGACATTTCTAATTAAAAAAAAATGAGAAAAACAAAATTAAAAAAAATCAAAAATTTTATCGTGCTTAATTTTGTATAAAATTTTGTTATTTATCGACAATATTTATGAACAAAATTAGATTACCGGATTCAAACATCTAGAACCGGAATTTCAGTTTATAACTAACAAAAGCTTCCCAAAAAAGTAAAAGAAATCAAACCACAAATTTTAAATATTTTCATTTAAAAATCAAGAATCAAATATCTAAAAACTATATTGATCGGTATATTCTTTACTCCCGGCTACTCAAATACCTCTATGTTAGCGAACGCTGCTCTCTCACATAATTATTAACGCAAAACTAGAACTCTCAAACACATCATCATAATAATCGCGCAATGGACTCAACACCATCTCAAAGATTTTTTATTTTTTTGAATAAATGGAGAAGGCTCTTTGCCCTCCACCTGAAAGATATGTTTGTGATTGGAAATTTATGCACAACCTTCCATCATCATTACAGCAAGCAAAATTTGAAAATTTGAAAAGAACAATTCAATACAAAGCTAGTTTTGCATCTATGGTTTCTTTGAAAATAACCGTGAAAGTCTATTAATCTCTGAAATCCAAGCAATATATTTCAAAATTATATTGACCTCATAAATTTTAAGAGAAGTTCACCCAGTAAATTTTGCCCTTCGCACTTTCAGCTCTAGACGATTACTTCCGGCATAAAGAAACCCCACATTTGTGGACCTTGAAAATATCAAATTTGCACTCATATTATCGAGGAAGGCAAAAATATTATTGTTATTTTAAATGGTGGCTGGACCAGCAGCAAAGTGGAGTCGATATTGTTAAGAACACACGTGATCCCTCGAACACACATCGTGCTTGCTATTCCTTTAAAAAAAATTGAATCATAACTAATCTAAGAAAGAGAACACCATGAATAAGATAATGCAAATAAATATACCTTCTAGATATTAAAAATATAAAATTGTAAAAAATATAGAGGTTATATATGCAGCCCCATACCATAAAACAGTAGTTTTGATGAGATGGCAAATAATGGTTAAGTGGGTTAATTAATATTATTAATTGATTCAATCAGCGATTTAATTGATCGTTTAATTGAATTGACACGTCAATTAATATATATTAATATAATTTATTGACATGTCAATTGAACGTGTCAATTAACAATTAATTGAGTCAATTAGAGAGGTTAATCAACTCGAATGAGTCAATTCGCACACTTAATTAACAGATAATTAACAAGATACACTCGATTTACAATAAATTAATATTAATTATTGATTGTTAATTCATTTGTATGTTAAATATATATTAATTAATTATTAATCGAATGTACTTTCTTAATTACTAATTAATTAAGTGTGCTAATTAGGGATATAGATATAGAGATATGATGATGCATCTTGGGGGAGGGTAAATGGTCACTTACCTATATGGTCTAAACCCTTGACTCTTCTTGATCTTGTTCAGGAAAAGTACAAATATTTTCCTAATTCTTATATTCTTTGCAATTCCTCCTCGCCTATGTTTTAAAGTAAAGAACTATACATAAAAACCAATTAGAAATTTAGTAACAAACTGAAAATTAGCAAACTTTTTGTACCGGTAAGGTAAGGGATCTTTTCATGTATACTTCAGATTTCACAAAAAAAATGCCACCTCCAAAAGGTACAAAAATAAATACATTTAGATGGAATATATTCCACAGAAACTAAAGAACATATTAATATTAATTACAACCGCAATACAAACAAAAAATAACATAACGCAATGATTTTTATAGGAAAGATTTCAGAAAGAAGGTTAGGGGGTTTTGAGGAATTCCCCAATAAATTAAGTATGATGACAAAGTTACTAAAAACGAAGTATGATGACAAAGTTACTAAAAACGAAGTATGATGACAAAGATATTTGAAAAATTACTAAAATAAAAATTACTAGAAACATTATATATTTGACTCTCATTGATCCAAACAATAATATGTATAGCCTCAAATTTCATTAACACTTACCGATAATTGAGCAATGAATAGTAGAAAATTAATCAAGCACCAATAATTGTGATGGCAACGAGAGAGAGCACACCAGTAAACAATCATGCCCTCATCTTGTATGAATGCCGACCAATGTGCTCTCTCTCGTTGTCATCCCAACAAACTCATATATCTCATCTTCCATGTGATTATATACCTAAAAGAAAAATTACTAAAAGAAAAATTACTAGAAAGATTATGTATTTGACTCTCATTGATCCAAACAATAATATGCATCTCCTCAAATTTCATTAAAACTTACCGATAATTGAGCAATGAATAGTAGAAAATTAATCAAGCATCAATAATTGTGATGGCAACGAGAGAGAGCACATCAGTAGACAATCATGCCCTCATCTTGTATGAATGCCGACCAATGTGCTCTCTCTCGTTGTCATCCCAACAAACTCATATACCTCATCTTCCATGTGATTATATACCTAAAAGAAAAATTAAAACTCAACTTAATAATCTAGTCACGTATGAACATCAAGTGCCAAAAAAAATAAGACAATTAAGGACATAAAGAATGGTTTATAAATCGGGAACCGATTAACTTCTTGTGAAGAACATAGGAAGTAATATTGATACAATTAATTTTTTTTTCCAATCGATGAAATCATGAAGGAGCACTCAAAATTCAAGCATTTGAAAGATAATTTGTCAAATAATAAAATTAAGTCTAAGCAATGAATTTGCAAGGGTATATGAAAACTATATCCCCTATGTATAATACTACAGAAACTTGTCAAATTATCAATTACATAGTTGCATATTCTATGAACTTCTTATTCAAAGCATGATGTATCAAAATTCATATGATATTAAAAGGAAAAAAATATATTATTAATAACAAGAAGCATTCGACCTTGGTAAAAAAATTGAGAACATAAAAACCACCAAAAGGAAGTTTCAGAAAAGTACCATTGTACCAAGAATCATTTTTAGCCTTCTCAAAGAGGAAGCTTCTAGAAATAATTTAATTTGAGAGGAAGTAGCAAACTCATTTTTTCTATGTTATTAGGGTTTCACATGCGATACAGATAAAAGAACAATTAGTGGATTAAGAAGAAAAATTCAAAAATCTCACCTGACGAGAAGTTAATCCGTGAGATTTGCCAAAACTCTAAACCAAAAGTTTTGATAAGTTGGGGAATCGCTTGATTTTTTTTCCCTTCTTTGTTTGGGTATTTTTAGTGCGTTGTTTAATGGAGAAGTGGAGAGGGCTCGGTCAAAAGGGGGCCTGGAGGGGGTGAAGGGAAAGGTTGGAACGTGTCGAATCTTTAGATTATTAGATTAGGGGGCCCTGATATGCGTACGATTTGTGTCCTTCTAATGCTCTGCCGCCATCGGTGGGCAAATCCGTGATTGATATTGCAAACCTCCACAGTACGGGTCGATTTCTTTTGAATCTTTGATATATAAAAGGAGCATTTCTATCCATAACCCACTTTATCCTCAATATTTCAAAAATAACCTATCTTTTCAGAATATTCTAAAAATAATCTAAACCGGATTTTTAAAATCCGCCGCTACCAATTTTTTAAAACCCGTATGTTAATTAGCTATGAAACAAGTATATCTTGTTTAACAACTTCAAGATAAGACTTTATACCGAATATTATATTTGTGGGTCCCCGCCACTACCAATTATTTGTGCAATTCAATGTAGGAACATTTTTTTTTGCTTATATAACCTTTAGAATACAACAATTTGTTTAAAACTTCAAAAACATGTTTATATATATTCTGATATCCAAAAAAAATAAGAAGGCCTCAATAAATTTGATATCAAATTTTGTAAAATTTAGAATTCACGCATGCAAAATATACTGATGAAACTAACAAAATATATTATTCGTATATACTGATGAATCCAATATGCTAACATAGTTAAAATTGAGAATAAAATAATATATTTTGGTCTTTGGATTCTTTTTATGGATTCTTGTTATATATATATATATATATATATATATATATATATATATGGATAGGATCAATGGTCAACATTCTTGTTTGGCTAACGCGGCCAACAACCATAATTTTGCTAATTCTAAATATTAAAATCAAATTTCAACCGTATAGATTTGATTTATATCACCTAGATATGACATAGAACAAATTTTGTACAATTTTAATTTTTCTATCTAACAAAATCAATAACATATTTTCACAACCGTTCATTTCGGTGATTTTTTAGATTTCCATGAAGGAAAACTTGAAACATTGTGAAAATTCATCATAAGCCTATCTATATAATTTAAATTAAATCCAAACAAAAAAATTGAATTTCAAAATGTCTTTAATGATGAATCATGTTGTAAATATTTTCGACCGTTAATTTCTTTTAAGTATTATGATGAGCATGATATAAATGTTTATTTATCATGAAATTTAATCTACAACATTCTCAAATGATATAAATCATATCTATACGGTTGGAATTTTATTTTAATATTTATATTTTGTAAAATAAGTATCGTTGGTCATACAAGAGGGTTGGCAATTGATCATATCCCATATATATATATATATATATATATATATATATATATATATATATATATATATATATATATATATATATATATATTGGGATGTTTTGGATAAATCTTAAAACAATTGGTGGTTTTTGAAGAATTCTCCTAAATTTTAAATTGTAAACAAATTATATATTAAAAATAAAGATAAAACATAAAATTCATCTAAATTGAAAATGTAAATAATTTATTTAATTTTTACATAATTAAATTGGATATCAAATTTATCGAGGCCTACTTATTTTTTTTGGATATCAGAATAAATTGTGAATAAACCATATATATATAAACATGTTTTTGAAGTTTTAAACAAATTGTTGTATTCTAAAGGTTATATAAGCAAAAAAGAAATGTTCCTACAGTGAATTGCAGCCGGCGGGGACCCCACAAATATAATATTTGGTATAAAGTTTTAACTTGAAGTTGCTAAACAAGATAAACTTGTTTCATAGCTAATTAACATACGGGTTTTAAAAAATTGGTAGTGGCGGGTTTTAAAAACCCGGTTTAGGTTATTTTTAGAATATTCTGAAAAGATAGGTTATTTTTGAAATATTCAGGATAAAGGATAAAGTGGGTTATTGATAGAAATGCTCCTATATAGAATCCTAAAAAGGCCCAATTTACAACAGAGAAATTATATTTGCCTAGGGGCTTAAAAAAACAACCTCAATTTTTTTGATGAACACATTTAACCAAGGGAAATTTACAAATAATCCCCTAATTTTTCATGAATTTACAAAAAAAACTCCTAACTTTTTAGAAACTCAAAAAAAAAATACTGCATACAAGGTTTTCTTTTCAATTACCCCCCTATAAGGGTATTTCATGGTATTATAATTTTTTTGAACCAAAATATCCCTCTATTTTTCATCTTTGAATTTAATAAACATATTTTTGTTTTATTTAATATTTTTTTAAATATACTAATTTAAAAAAACTATATGTCATATACATAATTTTAATCTTTTATTTATTATATATATTATCATAGAAAACTAAAATTAAATAATAATAATATGATATAAAAAATATTCCTAGAAATATCTTGACAAATTAATATTATTCTAATATTTAATTTTAATGTTAAATAGTTGCTAATAAAAATAGTTGCTAAATACTATTTTTTTACCAAATTAACAATGCATGAGTGAACATCAAAACTATCATTAAAATAATATTGCCGTTAGTTCTAATTTATAGTGATTTTAAATTAATAAAATAATACAAAAATATGTTTGTTAAATTTAAAGATGAAAAATAAGGGGTATTTTGGTCCAAAAAAATGGTAATACCATGAAATACCTCTATAGGGGGGTAATTGAAAAGAAAATCTTGTATGTAGGGTTTTTTTTGGAGTTTCTCAAAAGTTAGGGAGTTTTTTTGTAAATTCAAGAAAAATTAGGGGGTTATTTGCAAATTTCCCTTTAATTAATATAGTAATTAAGAAAGATCATCGAATTAATAATTAAGTAATATCAATTAAGAATTGTTAATTCAAACGGATGTTAATTAAGAATTGTTAATTCGAATGAATGTTAATTATACGTTAATTTAGTTTGTTAATTAGAGAATTAAGAATATTGTGGTCAAATTTGGTGTACAAATATTTTGGATGAAGAAATATTTTGGCAAATGGACAACTTAGCGCACACTATACAGAAGAAGAAAATGGAAGTGAAAAGGAACAATAAATTCATTTTGTCCATTTGTCCATTTGCCAAAATTAGAGAATTAAGATCATCGAATTAATAAAGTATAGTGTACGCAAATTTTTTCACTTCGATTTGGATGAAGAAGATGAAGTCATTGCGGGATGCAGAAGAAGAAAACGAAAAGAAAAAGAAGAAGATGGGCATATAAGTACAACTCAAAAGATAAATACAAATAAATTCATTTTTGCAAAAACATGTCGGTTATAAGACATTACACTGTCATAAAAATAAAAATAAATCAATTCATTTCTGCAAAAATATATCAGTGACAAGACATTACAGATAAAAATTAATCAATTCATTTCTGCTAAAAAAATAAGATATTACACATGTCACAACAAACAAAATGTAATGATTACTTGTGTTAAATAAATTTTAAAATAACTTGAAATTAAAAAAATAAATGGATACAAAAGGCCTAGAACTAAAACTAAAATAAAAACAACTTCAAATTTAAAAAATATATGAAAACAATATGGACTAATAATTAGGTCCACTTCGGGGACAACTTCATTTATTGTATACCGAATGTCAACAAGTTCCACAAAATCGTCGGCTCGTCGAGGTCTGACTAGTCATTGGGTCTATTTCATTTTGACGTCCATATATTTGCCATTTTCACGTTTGGTACCCTTAGAATTTTTTTCTAATTATTTTTTCTCCTGGAACATAGTTGGTTCCTCGATAATTGGCCAGTAATGCATATCTCTCATAGAGAAAAAATTTGGAGCGTATGTACGATCTAGATGATCCACGAAATACATAGGGTATATGAAACGTTCAAAACTTTATTTCTGTTGGTACAAACGTGAGTGAGAGCACGGATAATGAAACAACATGGGGTTTTGACCGGTGCACTTACAATTATTATAATCCACTACGAACATCTTCCGGCCTCTTTGAGAATCACCAGACAATCGAGTGATTGCAGTTACAACTGAATATACGATGTTTGTAACATTTATAAGTTATTACATGTTTCATATTTGCAAATGAATTTGTACATGAGATAACTTAGAAAAATTCAACAGTCGCGCAAGGAAATTTTACATATTAATAAAAGTCCAAACACGGACGAGCGAAATTTTTCACACACGTCCAGCTAGTTGGTAATAAAGTCAAAAGTATATATATTTAAGAAATGACTAATTATTATTATTATTTATTATTATTATATTATTATTATCAGGCCGGTCTTGGTTTGGCCAATTAGGCCCAGGTCTCAAGTCCCAAAAATATTAAGGGCCCATATAATCTTAACCTCCGTAGTATTAAGTATACTAGCTCTATCCCCGCGCCATTATGCGGGACAGTTTGATTTGTTTTTTTTTTATGATTGTGTTTGTTTCTGTAGTTAATTTTCAGTAGCGTTGCATTGGCCAGTGATCCGATCTTGATCGAACGGCCCATAATGAATGGGTGACGTGGCAGCACGAAATGCAAGCATTTCTGGTTGCATTAGTATTTTGCTTAGATGTCTATATAAATATAGACAAGCCCAAACCCAAAATTCATTATTTTTATTTTCTTCTCATATCAAGATTTTTTTTTTCTTAAACAGATTTTTCCTAATTTCTTTTTTCTTTAATTTACTAATATTATTTTAGATTTTGTGGTTAGAAGTTGCATGTCAAAAGCCCCGTCTCAAAATTCACCTGAAGCTCCTGAAAATCTAGAACCGGGCCAGATTATTATACTTCTTAACATTAATTACGAAATAATCCAAAATACAAGATTAGATCATTAGATGGAATCATAATTCATTAGACGGCATGCACCGAAGTAGGCTGGAAAGTTTTGAAGAAAAACTACTTAAAAAGATGGAGTTGTTGGGCTCAATTTGCCCTACAAAATTGGGCTTTTTTTTGTACCAGAAAAATAATAATACTGTTTGTTTGTTTGGTACTCAACTCAACCGAACCAACCAAACCCCAACCCATATTCTCTCTTCCACGAAAACAGTACTGCAATTGCACAACTATTGCAATCTTCACAATTTCATGCTTGCATTGCTATTGTAAGATCGTTTAAATTTAAATTTCCTTTTGCATCTAAAGGCTTTGGTTCTTTTTGCAATTTTGGGAAAGTTAAAGGGTTTCTTTTTTGAAAATTCTTTCTTGTTTTTATATGTCTGTAGAGCCCTTCTCACCAAACAAGTTGAAGACTTATAGTGAACAATGAAATCATTTCATGCTTCGTAACAAAGCCAACACTTCATCTCGCTAGTATAACAAACCCACTCCCCCCATTTCTTTCCTATCATAAGACCATTACCACCTCTCTCTCTCTCTTTCTCTCTCATTCACACACACAAAAACAAACACTTCATGAGGAGATGAAGGACCGGCGAATAGACCGATTCGTGATACTACCGTTCTCCGTGGGTTGCGTGTCCCAATCTAGCATTGCGGTCGTGGAGACACGGTTGCAAAAAGCGCAAGGATATTCAAGTAATTATTACATCATATATATATCTTCAATATCTATATATTCATCCAATATTCTTTAAATCATTTCACTTCTCGTTTGTAAACATGCTAATAGTTCTTGCAAGAAGCAAGCAAAATTATTTAGAGACTGTTTCTGTTTTCGCTTGATTGTGAATAATTCTTGCCTATATATAATTGGTACTTAAATTACTGACATCCAATTTTGATTTCTAAAATTAAGATGATCATGATCAAGGTCCAACCGAACACACAATCTTGGACGAAAAAGCAAAAGGAGGTTCCTTGATCGCAACAGGACTCCAAAGAATCGTAAAATCCTTCAAAAGCTTCTCTTCACAACTATTCCAAGTCTACGGCGAAGAAGACGAGGAGGAAGCAGAAATGGAGATTGGACTTCCTACCGATGTACAACATGTGGGGCACATCGGATGGGACGGTCTTGCAAACAATAACGTTACGAAGAAATGGATAAATGATGGTGGTACCGGAGTTCGAGGCATGACAGGCGGGACCCGCGAACGAGATATTCTCTCTCTATCTTCTTCTCTATCTATGAGACAGCTTGAGCTGGCCATGGCTGGTGTCGCCTCTACAAACCATGGCCCATTTTATGGTTTAGCTTAGCCAGTTACTATTCGGTTCATGTCTTTTTGTTCTTATTCTACAATTAGATTTGGCCTCTATCTCAATCTCATCTCTTGTGATCTTTGGATTGGTGCATGTGAACTTTGTATAGTTTTGTTTTTATATGAGAGATTAATTGGTTTTCACAAATTAATTTGGTTAATTACTTTTACAAATGCATCGTGTTAATTTAACTAAACATAGCACATGTGAACTTTAGATTGCATATGTACTGTTGCTAAAATAAAAATTAAAAAATGCAAAACTCATGTTTCATTGTTTTTATTTTATTTATACAAAAATAAGTACGATATGAAGTCTTTCGTTTAATAATGTGATGCTGAGTATATTAGGTCAAGCGATGAGGGGCATTAATGATATTTTATTTGGTTCAGTAGGAGAGTTCATGATATTGTATGTTATGCTTTTCTAGGGCATATGTGAAATCTTGCGAAAAAAATAATTATCTTTTTTCAGATGCAAGTGGATATTGCTGCTTAAGCACATGTGAGCTTCAAGTTGGATTTTAAATGAATTAATTGTAATTTACAGGGCAACAAGTAAAAAACTATTGAAAAGGAAATAGATAGGACATAAAATAGTTATAAATTATAAAATAAATCACTGAACACTAATATAAAACCAGAAAATATATAAGAGGACACTGCTTCTATTAATATAAACAATATAAACTAAGTGCAGTGACAAAGTTAATTAAGAATTAAGAAAGAAACTAAAACCACTGATTCATCCAGTACAAAAAAGATTTGTATTCTACATGGTGGCATGACAAAATCTGATCCATGTGAATGTTATCCAGGATTACGTAAGTTTCAGATTTGAGGAATGATTTCCTGGGATTTTTCTAAGTTCTCTTTTCTCAGCTTTTTTTTTTTATTTTTCTTTTAATGTACATTTTTAATTACGATATATACTTTTGCAATACCATACATTGTTTTTTGTAATATCTTCTAAAATATATAATTTTCGATGTATTATATATTTCTTTAGTTGTGTGTTATTTATTTTTATATGAATAATATTTTTCTTTTTAGTTGTGCGTTATGTAATTTTTATATGTATGATATACTTTTTTAAACAAAACAATACATGATTTGTTTACTCATTTTCAAATATAAATTTTTAGATGTATTGTATATATTTTTAGATATATGATATACATTTCAAATTGTGTGATTTTTTTTAATGCAATATATTTTTTGAATTAAACTTTTTTTTAAATGTGTATATATATATATATATATTTTACATGTTCATTATACATTTTTAATAGAAGTATTTTTTTCATGAATAGATTTTTTTTTTACTAAGACTACCCACAACATCGTAAAAAAAAGTATCACGTGCCACCAACTAGTTTAGGCTATTATAAACGAATTTAAAGAAAATATGTCCTATATTTGTGTGTGTGTGTGTGTGTGGTGGTGGTGTGGGTGTGGGTGTGTGTGGGGGGGGGGGGGTTTCCCCGTCCAAGATTTTCGAAGAACATTGCAAAATATGTAGTTTACTATATTTTATCACTAGAACAGTATGATATTTATGTTTGGTAAATCAATTTTTCCTCTTCAAAACGGAACTTTTAATATAGCTCATAAAAACGGCATGTTCATTATTTGCAACATAATTATACTCTATTACTAAAAAATAAAAATAAAAAAGTTACATGTTTCGTCATCTTACATGGAGAAACAGCCAGTTATGTAAATTCACAAAAACCAACATTATTTTTGCAAATTCATAAAAAATGAATGTTATACATCAAAATAATTGTAGTCATATCATATGTTCACAACCATTCATATTCTCTATGTCAAATCCATAACATGTTATTTTCTATAAGTTTATTTAATGTCGGCAACACATCAAATTCATATTTAAATATGCAAGTCATAAACAACCTCTAAGTACAAGACATCGTGACTATCCAAAATAAATAAATATTTTTTAATCTTAACCCATTCATCGAATAGATATATACTTAGTTCTTTTGTTCTTCCATATCGAGACATGACAAAGGTCATCCTCATAAATAATGAACTACTTTTCTTATATCTAGAATTAGACTGAACATGTTCAATTGGTATTTGTGATGCATGTTAATATTATTGAGTGTGGCTATCATTTAATTTAATTCAATCTTAATTCATGGGATGGGGGTGGGGTATATCTCCTTCAAACAATAAAAAGAGAACATATCATGTTTTGGTTATTCACATTTTTTATGATGTTTCAGGTGATACTCAATAATAATTTAATAAAGTAATAATTATACAGTTAAAAATAATGTATAATCATATCTAAATATCATGATTCACATACAAGGTATTCGCGATAACTGGAGGTCCAAAACTATAATGTATTTGTCATGAGAATATATATATATATATATATATATATATATATATATATATATATATATATATAGAGAGAGAGAGAGAGAGAGAGAGAGAGAGAGAGGGGAGGGGCTAAACTACTTAATTAAGTATCAACATTTTGGTACTTAATGTTTTTTCACCATTGGATTTGTATTGAGATTTGTGCATTTAATGGTGTGCACAAATTTTAATGATCATCACGAAAAAACAAAAATCTCAATACAAATCTAATGGTAAAAAAACATTAAGTACCAAAATGTTGGTACTTAATTAAGTAGTTTAGGCTCCTTCATATATATATATATATATATATATATAAGACATGTATATTTTCACAAGTTGATGAATTAAATATATAGTCTTCAAATACATATTTATATGTTCATAATCAGTCAAACATAATCCAAACATATTAGTGTTTAACATGTTAATTATTCATGTTGATGTCGCGCCAAAGAAATTTTGGTGAATTGGAAGACCATAACGTAATTTCCCTTTTTCAATATCTCATAAGAAACGGCATGTTCATTATTTCCAGCCGAAATCTACCACCGTTTGTTTGAAGTTTGCACGTTTGTTTCTCCAGAATTTTTGCATCACTTATTTTTGTAACGTCCACGAAGAAATGTGTCTTTTTAACTTTTAAGCATGACTATGACAAGCACTTGCTAATTGCTATTAATGAGTTTGTTATGTTATAAACAGTATCCATGTGTATGTTCATCATTTCAAACTTTTTGATTAAAAATTGTCTGGTCATCTCCTTAGCATCCACGCAAATGCGATGATTTGTTTTTATAGTTTCGTGATAAAGTATGAGTTTATTTTCTGGCAATTTTGTGTATTTTAAATGAGGAGAAGAGTATATATTGATTATTTAATGTTGGGTAGTTGTGTTTTTAAGCCTCTCACAAGGAAAGGTATCGTTTCTTTTTGCAATTCACGTGATTGGGACATCCCACCAAAACACACCCCCCTTTCTTTGCTTGCTTGTAACCCAAGGCCCATTATAAAACCCTAAAAGTAAAAAAACGGCCCATTTGGAAGTAAAATACCATCATTATGAGTCCCCCAAATTCAATCCCCATGCAGAGTATTTGATGACCAATTATGATATCCTAATAAAATATTATGCTTACAAAATAAAATCTATTTTTGTAATTTATAAGATATACACTTGTTAGTTGTTAGCTACCAGGAATTATATTTCTCATGTTATGTATGAGTTTGTTTAATTAGGTTGTTGTTGAGGTTTCCATATTTATTTTTGCAAAACATTTGTTAAAGGGAAATTTTACCCTTCCCTCCAAATACATCACCACATCCTTGATCCTCTAAATCCCTAATTAGCACACTTAATTAACTGGTAATTAACAAAATACACTCGATTAATAATTAATTAATATTAATTTATGTGTATGTTAAATATATATTAAATAATTGTTAATCGAGTGTATCTTGTTAATTACCAATTAATTAAGTGTGTTAATTAGGGATGTAGTCTGTAGAGGATGTGGTGATGCATTTGGGGATGGTAAATGGCCTCTTTGTTAAATGGTATATGGTAGTGAGAAAATCTTATCTAGAAAAATCCAATCGAATCTTTGTCTTTTACCTTTTAATTAAAGGTGTGAAGATCACATAGACGTATGTTATAGACAGGAACTATATTGTATTCTCGCTACGTTTCAGAATAATTTATCAATATAACTAAAAATAATAGTAACATGACTATTGATATTTTAAACAATAATAAATTACTAAAATCATGGATCAAACATGAGAACTAGGCCTAACAATCAACCAAAGGGCCAAATTATAGTATTAACACAATGGACCACATAAAACTTTGATTAGTCTAATAAACTAAATTTCGATCACGAATACAACAACACACGAACTAAACCCTAAAACCATCAATCACTCGTCGTGACAACATGATCGCCACAATCCACCATCTTTATTACCTCTCTAAGCCTTCTAACCACCTCGAGCATGCTCGGTCTCCTCCACGGATCGTCCGAAGTACAAACCCGCGCCACGTCCAAAACCCGACCCATTTGCAACCTACCCGTGCCCGAAACCGGCAAGCACGGATCGAACACGTCGCTCCCTCTCTCTCTAGAAACCATCCACTTCACCCACCCAACCAAATTACCTCCTCCCTCTCCATCCTCTTGCCCCGTCGGGGCCCGCCCTGTCAGCATTTCCATCATTACCACTCCAAAACTATACACATCGCCTTTCGCGGAGCATTTCATCGTTAGCCCGTATTCGGGCGGTATGTACCCAAACGTACCTACGTGAAAATAATTAATCAACCCAAAAATAATTAAAATAAAATAAAATACAACGTACCTGCGAGATCGGTACTAACATGGGTTTCGCAAGCGCTAATAATCCTCGCGAGTCCAAAGTCCGAGACTCTCGGTTCGAAATCCTTGTCGAGCAAAATATTACTCGATTTCATATCGCGATGAATAATATGCGGCACGAAACCATCGTGCAAAAACGCCAATCCTTTGGCGGACCCGTACAAGATTTTCAATCGATTGACCCACCCCAATTTCTCTCGACTCTCTCTCAACCAAACCTCCAAACTCCCATTCTCCATGTACTCGTAAATCAAAAACCTCTCGTCTCTAAAGACGCAATACCCCAACAACGGTACCAAATTCTTGTGTTTCACCTTACCAATCGTCTCCAGTTCGGCGAGGAACTCTCTGTCGCCTTCCCCGTAGTGGGACCCGCCGTGGAGTCGTTTCACAGCGACGGTACCGGTTTGTAGAAATGCTTTGTAAACCGTGCCGAAACCGCCGTCGCCGATTATATGCACCTTGCTGAAATTATCGGTGGCTTTTAAGATATCGTTTGCGGTCACGCGCAGCAACGAATGCTCGAATGTCGCGAGGTTTATGCTTAGGGGCTCTTTCGTCCTTTTCTTGCTCAATAATTCGTCGCTCGAAGCGGGTTCGGTTGAAGATCCGGATTTCAAACTTTTGCTATTATTCGTTAATTCTAGAGTTGAAGATCGTGATTTTACAAGCTTCCATATTAGGACAGCGATTAGAACTAGGGTGAAGGTTATGACAAGACCGAGTATGGTTCGCCACAACGAGGCGTGTTTTGAGGGCTGAGGTGGCGGGTACGCGACGATCGGTACGATATGGCTAGCCAAACAAGGGTTGTTGGTATCGGTACCAAAATCGGCAACTCGGGCACAATTTTCAGGGTTAAATCCGTGAAAACGGTTTCCCGAAAAGTTAGCAAATGATAAACCGACAATGGTACAAATTCCGCACGGTACGAAATCCTGGAAATAATTTCCTGATAAATCAAGATAAGTTAAATAATCTAATTTCGCAATTGAGTTTGGTAACGAGCCTGCGAGTCGATTCGAGTGCAAGTCGAGTACCGCGAGAGACGTGAAGTTCGAAATGGAATTTACGATCGTACCGGACAGGTTATTGTTGCTCGCGTTGAATATGAGGAGCGAGCTGGTACCTGTACCAGTGAAATAAGAGAACGGTACCGGTCCGGAGAGAGAATTCTGACTCACGTCGAGATCCGTGAGGGTTTTGATGCCAAATACCGATTCGGGTAGAGAACCGGTGAGAGAATTACTTGATAAATTGAGCTTAACGAGGCTCGGTAACAACGCGCCGATGTTATCGGGTATTGAACCTGTTAACCCGTTATTGGATAGAATTAACCCTTGAAGGTTTCTTAAAGGGAAAATATGTACCGATCCTGTAAGGGAATTAAACGAGAGGTCTAGATAGGTTAGATTGGTAAGTTCAAATAGTTCAGGAGGGATTCGACCCGTTAACCCATTACCTTGCAACCTCATTTCTTTAAGGACTACACAGCGATTTATATCCGTTGGGATTTGACCCGTTAACCCGTTAAAGGAAAGATCGAGCATGCCATAATGCTGGTTGAACTCCGAATCGGGTAAGAACGAGACTTGGCTGAACCCGTTACAGATTTGACTCGGTATCCCACCAGAGAGACGGTTATTCGACAAAACCAAATTGTCAAGTTGGGTTAATTCGGAGATGGATTCAGGTATGGAGCCGTTAAGCTCGTTCGAGCCCAAATCCAACGCTACGAGATTCGTGCAACCGAATAGCTCGATTGGAATCACACCAGATAATTTATTACCATAAAGGGACAAATTCGTCAAATTTTTCAATTTACCAATCGAACCAGGAATTCGCCCTTCAAATATATTATTATCCAATTGTAATCTTTGCAATCGCGATAAAGAACCGATAGATTCTGGGATCGTACCCGTTAACCCATTATTGCTCACAGAAAGCTCCAAGAGGGTTTTGGACTCGAAAATCTTATCGGGAAGAGACCCGGTAAGGTTGTTTTGCGACATTTCAAGCGTAACGAGCGGTAATTCGCTCAAATAACCAGGTACTCCGCCAGAAAGTTTGTTGCCCGCCAAAATTAGATCCGTTAAGTTCAAACAGGTCTTGAAAGTCTCGTCGATGCTTCCGGAAAGTTCGTTCTCAGACAGAGAGAGAAGATTCAAAGAACTCGCCTCGCAAATTTGAGGAGGAATTTCGCCAGAAAGCTTGTTCGAATCGGCCGAAAAGGTCGTTAGAGACTGAAACGGCAAAGCGGGTAAAGAACCCGCGAACCCATTTTTACCGAATCGTAACGAACTAACCACCTTCCAGTTTTGGATCCATTGAGGAATTGGACCCGTTAATTCGTTACCCTCCACTATAAAAGTGCTGATGGATTCTAATTGGGCGAGCGAATCGGGTAAGGGACCCGTTAAGGCATTGAACGAAAGGTCTAGCATCGACAATTCGGTACAGCGGCCCAAACTCTCGGGTATTCGACCGGTCAAACCCGCATTGGCAGCGAGAAAATACGTTAAATCCTTTAATTCTCCAATATTAGAGGGTAATTCCCCTTCAAACCCGTTAACGGATATATCCAGATCCGTTAGTGCTTTCAGATTGGTTAATTCAGATGGCAATGACCCGCTAAACTTGCAACTCGCTATTGAGAGAACCTCAAGCTTCTCCAAATTGCCGATTTCAATTGGGATTGGACCCGTGAACTCGTTAACACCAAGCCAAAGGGATTCGAGATGAGCCAATTTGCCAATTGTACTCGGTATTTGACCCGTTAACCCGTTAGAGGAGAGATCGAGAGTGCGAAGATTTACCCACGACCCAAAACCGGGAAACAAATTACCCGTGAATCCGTTTCGACTCAGATCCAAATGCAATAACTTCGTGAGGTTTGTAAACGATCCGGGTATAGACCCGGTAAAAAGGTTTACGCTCATAGCCAGCATTTCCAACTCCCGTAATTGGCCCAACTCGGTAGGTAAATCTCCAGTAAAGGAATTACCAGAAATGGAAAGTTTCGCGAGGCTTTTCAGATTTCCAATACTCGGTACCAACTTGCCAGAAAAGGAATTCGAATCGAGAACGAGCTGTTTTAAATTCGTCAAATTCGAAATCGAATTTGGTAGGGATCCTGAAAGGTCGTTGTTACTCAAATCGAGTACTTCGAGTTCGCGTAAACAAGATCCGAATAGTTCGGGTATCGGACCCGTTATACCGCATCCGCTAAGATTGAGCTCTTTCAGAAACTTGAATTGTAATATCGTGTTGGGAAAAGGCGTTTTGAGCGGTACGGAGAAAAGGTTTATGGAAACGACGGTACGGTCCACGCATTTAATGCCGGTCCAGTTGCACGGAGGAGTTTCCGAGTCATACCAGGAACGGAGTGAGTCTCTTGTAGTTGGGTAAAGAGTGGTACGAAGAGAGAAGAGCTTCGATACGTCGGTACTGGTCGTTGTTGGATTGGTCGAATCCACGGTGCAGATTGATAGGAAAAGGATTATTGAGGTGGCGAGAGATAATATGGGGTAGGCTTTTGGGGACATTTTGGGGATGTGAAGTTGGTTTTGATAAGATTCTTCCTTTTTGGATTGAAGGGAGACTATCTGTAATAAAAATAAATGAGAGATATATTAGATTATTAGTATATCTATGTTCGATTCTTTCGTGTTAATGGACTAGGAATAAAGGGCGAAACTTTCTCATATGTATATTTTTCTAGGAATATGTATGATATTTTATGATTTTGCAAAGGATAGGAAGATTCTGTATATTTTGCTAGTTTATTTTTTTGAAAATATACCTTTCATCAGAAGTACACCTCATCACCCCAGCAAAAATACGAAGAATTTCAGTTACAAAACCCTGAAATAAATCAAATTAAAAAAATTATGACAAAACAAATGAATCAAAAAGTTTTTCCATATTTGTAGTCTTGGATCCAGAATGATAAGAGGTTTATATGGACTGAAAAAATTATAGGGCAAAGATAGCACACAAATAAAAAAATATAATAAAATCGAAGTGGGGACGAATAAAAAAAGAAATTGCACTCCAATATTTAAATATATTTTTAGCAAATCACAGAAGTTTTTCACTATTTGTGGATAATAATATTTAATTTTCTCAATTCTGTAATAAAATGTATACATTTTTCTTAGTGAGATATATGCATGTCACATGTCTATCTAAACCCTAAGTTTAAATATATTAAATAATGATGTGACACGAACCAGTGAATAAAAGGAGAATTCAATCCACCACTGAGGAAGCATAAAAGTGCACATACAACCCTAATATTTCTATAAATCACGATTCATTAATTACCAAGTCCTTTTTCTCTATCTCCCCCAATAAAAGAGGTTCAGAGATTCTCTCAAGTTTATTTCTCTGTCTATTCTATCACTCTTTCTTTCTGAGATTTTTCAGTGAGAATGGAAGCTAGAAACAGTAATATGGCAGCAATTGATACGTCATCAAAAATTATCCAAAAACAAAAAAAAAATGAGATTTAAAGATCCATCCATATTTAAGTTCCAAAGAAAATTAGTGGGCTAAGAATGAAAAAAAAAAAAACAATATATTACCATGAAATTTGAATCTTTACAAATTTTAGGTGGTGGTTTAGAAAAAGATGCAAAATTTCAAGTCAAGTTCAGAAAAAATGTTTTAAGATGAGAATATTTAGAGAGAAAAAACGTTATTTGAAGAGATTACAAAAGAGGAAAGGAGATGAAGAGGTTTATCCTGTTTGGAAGATAAACCAAATTCGAAAAAGTACTTGAAAAATTATAGTAAGAAAAACCCAAATTAGAAATGTGGGGGAAGAAAGAACTGATAAAGGAGGCGCCACCTTTCCACGAAATTCGTGCACATAAATCCAAAGAAGAAGCAATATTTTATTCGACCAATTGTTGAAGAGAACAATTCTCTGTGTTAGTGTTAAAAAATTAGAGGGGGGAGACAAGAATGACGCTTTTGTTTCTCAAATCCTAAATAATCCGGCGCAGAAGTATTAAAGAATTGGTAGATAGAATCCATGTTCTCTTGTATTCGTGCAATATTGGGATTAAAACCCAAATTAAAAATTGGTACTTTTCCCCTGAATTTCTTACATGTTTTTCAATTTTAAATTTTAAAAACTCGATTAGAAAACAAAAAACGGTGTTTGATGTGCTTGTTAGTAGAAAATCTTCACTACATTTCTACATAACTATTTTTCATCGTGAAACACGGAGGTTTAGCCATGGAGAAAAAAATCTTCAAACGAAATAGCCATAAATATGCAGTAAAAAAGAGGGAAAATTAAAATTTTCAGAGTAGAGAGCAAGCTCGAAAGAGATGATTCAAAAAGCCCACCAAAAGCATGAAAATAGCATCTATTTTCCCCAATTTATAGTATTATTTTTACCTTTTTCTTCACGAAAATCTCTATCTAGCAGCCTGTATCTTCCAAAATCTTCACGTCTTCACAATTTTCCACCACAGCCTAAAGAAAGATTAAAAAAGCATAAAAAGAACATAAATAATTAGCATAAAAACAATAAATCAACAATTAAAAAATGCAATGGAAGTTCAAAGAGAGAGAAATTAGAAAGATTTACTGCTTAAATTCCTACCTTGATTAATGATAGCCAACAATTTATTTTTCCAAAACTTAATTTCTATATCGTTGAGCATGTAAGAAGCATGGGAGAGTGTAAAGGTTTGTGTGCGTTGTTAAATAGAGAGGGGTTTTGGGTTTCCTTGGGTTTTGGCAATTTTGCAAATACCCCCCTCCAATTTTTCAAAATTAAAATTCAGTACTATAATTCAGTACTATAATCCCTTTCTTATCAAATATCAATTGATAGTCCAAATGTACATAAAATTATGTTTTTCCTTAAGGTTTTGTCCATAAATTTGGCTGAAAGATAAGTGCCAGCTCAGAACCGTAGACCCGGTTCGTATAAATATGAATTACACTTAATAGTAACAATTAATATACAACAAGGTGTATGAACACCGAGTGTATATCAAATGAATAGTAATAAAAGCAAGGCAGTTGCTTGTAACAGTGCATTTTCTCAATTTTATTAATTTTGAATTAATTTAATCTCCGTACTCAGCTTGTTTTTGTTGTGACAACGAAATGGAAAAAAGGCCTGTGCAAAGCATGTGATAGAAGATTTGGAGAGAGAGAGAGAGAGAGAGAGAGAGAGAGAGGATGATTTTGTGTGACACGTTTCACGTGTTTGTTTGCATAATGAATATTTTTCATTATCTTCATTTATTATGTATAATTAGTTTTAACTTTTATGACAATACAAATTTTAAAGATGTAATAGTATTTATGTTTCTAGTAACGATGTATTGGTTCAGAGCGTTTTGTATTTGATTTAATTATGATTTCTGTTATTGCATTAAAGAAAAAGAAAAATATGACGTCGTTCTTTAATTGATTGTGTTGGATTTTAATTATGACTTTTGTTTTTAATGCGAGAATTCAGTGGTATTAATACTTTGATGGTACAATTAACAAACAAATTATATAATAACTTGTAAGGCAAGTATTTATTTTATGCTTTTTGTAGTTTGAATAATATGTATGCGTAAGTTGGTATATCATGGAATGAGCAGGAGAATTTAACTGGTAGAAAAGCTTTGTTTCGGGAAAATATTGTCATAATTTGATATTTAGAAACGGTTTCGTGATGATTGACCATTATAAATGGTTTTTTCTTTTTACCTTTATTTATTTTTTAATAAATTTATACTATTTAATGAGAAAGTATTATAGAAATAATTTTGACCGCCAAAATTAATGTGTTCATTAATTCTTTCACCAATAGATCATTAAAAACAACAATTATTTAATATATTCAATGAGTCGCGAATATAGATATAGAATGGTGATATTTTAAGAACAAATTTTGGAGGAGGGATCATTTAAAAGAAAATCAGTTCGTGATAATTTTATTCATATATTTTTAATGCGTAGAAATAGATGGAACCGTTTTTTTTTTCCTTACAAAGAAATTTTGACGGAGAATATTTTCTTGAAACTATTAATAAAAAATGTAACGACTTTATAGCAAGAGATGAAGAGATAGATGCATTAAAGGTTAGACAAAGCAAAATAGTCGTAAATCATATTTAATAAGATTATGCTAAACATTCATTATTTGCTTTTAAAATATAACCACTCATAGATGTAATCAACTAGTTTTAGAATATGAAATATTTTTTGACCAACATAACAGTAATGGCTTTCCAAAATACATCTCACAAAACGTGTACCTTTGGCTCAAGAAATTATATTCATCATTCATATGTGTACCAATGTGCGAATTTCATTTACATTTTATGTTCTTATTTCAATGTTTTGCTATTTAAATGTTATTTTTATATGGATTTTTAAAAGATATGTTAGTTTTTTAGATTTTTTTAGTTCCTCTATTGTGATTCGAAAATTTTACGCTTTGATAAATGATAATTTGTTTTAAAATAAAGCACAAATAAAAATTAAAAAATAAATAAATAAATTGTATTCAGATAGATGGATCGATACAATAGTCACTATCTTATTGATATAGTATAGGGTGAGTATTAATGCAAAAGAAAAGTTTCCATACAATGAATTAATATTATACTAAACATACTATAATAACTCTTTCATTATTGATATACATACTATTATATTCATAATGAATAATTCTTTTGTACAAGTAGTTTTCATTTTGATCAAAATAACACTTGTGACGTTTTGGTTGTATTTAAAAAATATTAGTTTGCATCCTTGTTAATTAAGTTTATTTACGGGATTATAATTGTATTGTCAATATTCGAATTATGTCGAAAAGAAAAATTATCTGAAAATATAAAACACGTGCAATGTGACAAATCCAAGTCTAGAATCTTAACTAAGTACAATAATATATATTTTGAATAAAATCGAACAGAATAAAAAAATAATATAATCTTAAAATAAAAATAAATTATTAATAAAATTTATATTTTATTTATCATAAAATACAAATAAATCTTATAGAATATAAATATATTATTTTATAAAATTATTATATAAAATTTTAATATTTTGATAATAATTTTTTTTAAAATATGAAAAATGTGATGTTATTCGTTGTGTTCGACGTAACCGTTTCTAAAATACTAAAATCGGACCGAATCGAATAAATCAAACAAAGTTAATTTTTCCACGAAATAAAACCAAAAAAAAATAAACTATTTGAACACCCCTGATTATTTACGATACAGTACGTAGAATAACACGTATGATTATTTAGTCATATATTTTCATTTTTCAATTTGATTATGGATACTAGAGTCGGCAAAATGTGACCCGATCCGAAAAAACGACCCAACCCGTCCGGACCCGTCCCGAACTTAATCGAAAAATGTTGAAAATTCAACGACCTTAATCCGAAACTGAATCGAAACCGAATGGTTCGAACCCGAAATGGATCTGAAACCGAATGAGCCGAATCCGAAATAGATCCGAAACTGAATGACCCGAATTTGAAATCGACCCGAAACCGAAGAATCCGAAACCCGAATATCCAAAACTCGCGACCCGAATGACCTGAAATTCACGATCCGAATGATCCGAAACTCACAAACAAAATGATTTTAAAATCTTGATCAAATATTTATTTATATGTGTTAATAATTTTATAAAAATAAAAATAAATTAATATATTATTGTTAAAATAAATCGGAATCCAAGTAACTCGAAGACCGAGCATGACGAAGGAGGTGGCCTTGTCATGCTCAACACAATGCAATGCAATGCATGCTGGGCATCGAAACAAGTAGAAACAAGTATAACATTTTAAACGTAGAAGTGTTAAGATTAAGAATGGATCGGCCTTGTCATGCTCTCGGCATCGAAACGAGTAGAATCCCAAATCTGCCGTGTTATCCAGTCCCCTTAAGACTTAAAAGTCAGCTTGACTTCAAATGGTCGTCGTATCAATAAAAATTTCAACCCGTGAACCACTGAACCGTGATATGTTGGTACTACGGACTGTACTCTACTAGGCTACTAGCCCCAATAAATATCCATCATTCCACTTCTTCTCTCTCCACGTGCCTTGGGAGTTGAGTATAACTCTGTACCCTACAAAATCATATATAACATTTTACTATAATCTAACATTTTAATTAAATCCAAATTCTTGATTTACTACGACACAACACAACACAATGCATGCCACGCAAATCGAGGCAATCAATCGATGGCCACAGGGTGGGGACGAGATTCTTGCGCACCAAAAGTATCAACTGAAAAGCCAATGGATGCAGAGCTCGCCCGGATAAAAGGGATCTGTTTCATTCATTTATATTAATATTAATATTAATATTAATATTATAAAATATCATATTATCTTTTTGTGAAAAATAATACATTAATATTATAAAAAAAACAACACATAAATTGCAAACCTCAAACAGAAAATAAAAAACACAATATTATAATTATATAAATATATATATATATACCTTGCATTTTATCAACATGAAACAGATAAACAGAGAGGCGGTACTATACATACTCGATTTATACATAAGCTCAATTTTTCTTCAAGTAAATTTTCAGAAAAAAACACATAAAAGAAAGAAAAAGTTTCCTCCTCTCGCAAATTCATCAACCAGCATAAGGTTGGATATTCTCTTCGCCATACACGGGCCCCATCCAAGAAGAGACCAACGAGCGAGTGCCACCTGTCACGTTACTATTCAACGGAGCAGTCGAATATCCGTACGCGAGCATCCCAACAGGAGTCGCCATTGGATGGTCGAATTTACAATTCCCCCCGAATTTACAAATCCCATAACGCGTGTAAAATTTGCATATCACTTCGCCCTACACACCGAAACAAATCAATCAATAATTATTATTACAAAAATACCCAAAAGTGGAGCTTACGGATCTGAGGGGTAGGCCGAGAGGGCTGAGACTGCAATCAGGAGGAGGAACGAGTCGTTGACTTGGATGGTGAAATTTGCAATTAGACCCGAATTTACAATCTCCAGTTTTCAGGTAGTACTGACACTCTGGCTCGTCAGGCCTCTCAGGAAATACATTCTCTCTCTGGTTTGCGTCAGAGGCGAGGCCGTATTGTGGCCGACTATACGTCACGCTTGATTCACCCTGACAGAATATTCACATATAAAATAATATAATATAATATTTAATGTACCTATCAAAATATATTGGACTTACAGTAGTGTAAAAAGGGACCAAGCCTTGAGGAACGATCAATTGGGCGTAGCTAGAGCTCGTTACGAAAGGAGCCGTGGAGACCGGCCAGCTCGTCAGACCATTGTTGCTCGAATTTACAGGAAGAAAAGACGATGACGTGGCGGCGTCAGACGCGTTTGGATCTGGATGGTGGAATTTACATGTCGTGCCGAATTTACATTGTTGTGTCTTTACATAGTATGCACACTCCAACTCCCCCTAAAAAATTAATTATTTTTTCAAATAATCAAATCGATAAAAAAAGATAAGAAAAGAAGACAAGACTAACGGGACGAAGAGGGTATCCAATGCTGTTCAATGAAACTCTTCCAGCAATTCCAGCCTTATCTTTAGGGTGGTCGAATTTACATGTGGGCCCAAACTTGCAAGTTCCGGTCTTTAGGTAATACTGTGTAAATGGATGGAAATATTTATTGGAATTGAAATCCTGGATTTTGATAGTTAGTAACAACTAAGAAGTATACCTGACATTCGGGTTGTCCGGGTCTCTCGGGATATTCCCCCTTAATTCTAGCAGTGGCAATAGCCTGTAAATAAATATGTATCAGTAGTTGTATAGTGAAATTAAAATTAGGCATAGATAGAATAGAAGGTAGCGTACCAGTTGTCTGTCAGGAGGATGGTTGAATCGGCAAATCGAACCGTACCGACAGAGACCAGTCCTGAGATAATACGCACAGCCTGGTTCGCCAGGTCTTTCTGGAAAATTATTAGTTATCATAGTACTCATATTTAATTCGCTAGTGTTGATTATTCCTCTCGTGTTTAGTTCCTGCCACATTGCCTCTGAAATTAAAAAGGAACTATATAATTACACGATGATCATAGATATTTTTGAATAAATTTACACATTTTTTTTATCAATTAATGAAGGATCAGGAGAAGAGTGAACAAATTACAAAATTATTAAAACCCAATGGTTAAGTACTAAATTCTAATGACTAGATTTCAGAACAATTGTATACATACTGGAAACATCTTAATCACTCTTTGCTAACCATCAATCAAACAAAATACAAAACCCCAGCCAGTGATCTCACGGAGCTAACTAAGTTCAACCCAAATACAAACCAAAAAAATCATCAATTATCCAAAAATCGACATAAACCCCCACTCCTTCACCAAAACCCAAACTCAAACCCTAACCGTAACCCTAGAATAAGTACGAACCTCCGTAAGTAACGGGAGGAAGCACGGCAGTCGGCGACGTCGATGCGTCGAACTCCATCGATAAATCCAGGACCCATTACGCGATCATTCTAGGCACTTCCGCCATTAAAGAGCACTAGAGAATCAATGAAGCGAGACAAGTGTGTGTGTGTGTGTCGTCTCTCTGTTTTGTTTTTTCGGTTGGCTCTCTCTCTACCTCAGAGAAAAAAATGTCACTAGCCATGGTCTACCGTAGACCGTGTGGGCTGACAGTGGAGCCCTCTTATTTTATCCGTCGTGTTGTTTAACTTGTAGATATAGACCGGGTTCAAATAAGATTTGTTGGGTAAAGAGGTGGGTGTGAGCCTGTGAGGAGGGGAATGAACAAAAAGGATGTCCATCCATCCAACTCTACAGATTAATTATTAATTAATCTTACTATATTATCTGCTGTCTGCTGATAGGAACATGTGATGATTTTTGTTTTTGTTTTATTCCATTTTAAGAAACTAGTTTGCACTGCTAATTCATTATTTTGATGAAAAAGTTTTTTTTTTTTTGATAATAAATGAAGAAGGTTTAGTGATCCTCCATTTATTAATGTCAATGATGATTTAACTCATAATCTCTTACGATATATGATTTTTTATTTCTTCCACTCAACCAATTAGGTTATGAATCCATTGATTAAAAAATAATTAAATGGAAAAAGCTCGCTAGTCCTCCATCCATTCATGCAGTCAAAAATTTAATTAATAATTTTAATATATTATCAGCTTAATACATACGAATATTATGCACAATGTAAAACTGTTATGTATATATAGAGAGAGACTGAGAGAAAGAGTTCTCTGATATATATATTTTTGGGGAATTTGTGATAGATCCTTTTAAAAATGACAATTTAGGTATTTTCAATTAATTAGATTTTTTTTATATGTCTTGACGAAGATTTTTTATTGTACCTAATATTAATTGATAACAATACACTTGAATTTTATCAAAATGTTTTTATTAATTTACATATTCCCAAAATATACTTTTAAGAAAGATTTATCATAAAAAGAGCCTATCACAAAACTCTCTCCTTTTCTTTATAGTACATTTTTTCATTAAACATTTTAAGAATTTAGAAAACGAGTATTTAAAACATGACTCGAGTGTGTTTATTGATTAATAATTATATGCATAACAAGATTGAAAATAAATCATGATTAATTAAAAGAAGAATCTCACAAACAACTATAAACAAAAAAGTATATATATTTGATTTTTCTAATTGTGAATAGCATTGCCAATAATGTAATCATTAAGAATCCAATAATTATCAAATTATTCGCTTTCCCGCAACTCTTTTCTATTTTACGAAATGTTGAATTTAGCACATGAGTTGATTCGACATGATAATCTGGATATTTTATGATATCACGCGTCTGCATCATGCAAAATTGTAAAGCCACCCACTCAAAAAAAAAAATTGTTACGCTCGAATACTTGATGAAGTGAGGCTTTAGAAATTTCGCAACGGAGAATCCGTTGAAGGAACCGACTTTAAATAATATACTTAACATTTTTGTCAAATATAAAATTTTCTACTATGTGTCGGCCCTGCGAAACAATTCAATTATAAATGAGAAATATCAAATCTACCCTTCGAAAATCCAAAAGATATGGGATTTATTTTTTCAAAATTAAAAACAAAACTATTAATTAATAAATAATTAATAAATATTATTTGACTATTTTCTCAAGGGTCTATATGTAAAAATGATAGTTATAACTTGATTATTACCTTAACATGTTCTCTTTATCGCATCTCATAAACGAAGGCTAGCAAAGAGACCCGTTTGACCAGTTTTAGCATTTCTTTCCTGGTCCTAAATAATGCAATCATATATTAATTAATAAATTGCATAATATTATGCTAATAAATATCAAGTATATTGTTACTAAAATCTTATGTTCTACACGATTTTGCATAATAGAAGTGGTTTTGTGTAATTTCAATGAAGTATTTTATTTATAATCTAAGGATAGTGTAAGGGTCTTTTGCTTCTTCCTTTTTTATAATTATAGTCACTTTTTTTTTTTTTGATACTTTTTTTTTGTTCTACTTTTTTCTCTATTTATTTTATTAATTAAATTATTAATTTAGAACAAAACTATTAATATTACACGTAATTCAGTATGATATAATTCAAATGAAGACGTACCGGATTCGCGAAGCACTCTCTTCATTTCCAAGTCCTCTCAAGCCAAAGCGATGATATTTCCTTTTAATACTCATGTCGATGTTACCATATTACACACCTCTGAGATCACGAAAAAAATTTATTATTAAAACAATAAAATCGCACAACACAAAAATTCAATAAAACAACTCATCAATTAATATTAATACGTGTCGAAATATATACGTCTCGCAAACAACTATCGCGGGACAAAAATAAAATTATTCTATCCCTCCTTCGAAATTCTTTATGTGCATATTGAAACATGGTCCATAAAATTGTATCGCGCACACTAAAAAATTCAAAATCGAACAAACATATACTTGGCGATGCGAGTATAGTTTCCATAATACAATATAAATATATGCAATGTTCCTTAACAAGTTAAGAATATGATAATAAAATTAACACAAATAGAGAAATAAAAGGATTGAGTGATCAGAGACAAACCTGAAATCTTTATTAATTATAACTTCAGCAGAAATCAAACACAACTGATATATAATTTCTTATAATTGTAATATTTCTGATACATACGAGGGATTTATATATACTGAGAAGGTCACGAGCATGGACTCGGTTCACGATGAACTAATTATCACTGACAAGTGGACCCGGATAAAAGTTTACTCTATTCCTTGTGCAACTAAATTTATAATAATTAGGTACAACAAATACTTTGGATTTTTCCTTGGCTTATCTTTGATCTTTTGTAACATTTCCATAACATTTATTTGAACCTTATAAATTTATTATATACATTTTGGCAAAACCACATATGTGATCACACAATAAATTCAATAGAAAAATTAAATTCACAAATGGACAATGAAAAAAGATTCCAAAATATATAAAGTGAAATTAATTTTTTTGTAACGACATTTTGGTAAAGTTGGAAGACAGCTGGCTTTTCAAACAAAATCTGGGACAGGAAAAAAAAATGTGATCTTTGGGCCTTGGACTTGATTTTGAAATAAAAGACCCAAAAAATCTGGATTTATGATCCAAATTTATATATTTTTTAAAATTAATGTTCCATTATATATTTTTTTATAACTCTCATGAATGAACAACATATGCCCCCAAATTACACAAGATAAACCGGCCCAACAAGATCTATAAAAATTAATATTAATATTATCATATAATTTTAAAATTATTTTTTTTATTAGTGCATTAATTACTTATCATATATAGTTGCAGTAGTAATTTTTTTTACATGGTGTCTTTTATGTTTAAAATATACAGAGACCAAAGTACATAGAGATCCTGAAATGGAATATTTAAGAAACAAAATGCGCACATTCAAATTTGGAAACCTTTTGAATCATGTATTAAAATTACAAGAAATTAGTAACAAAATCAAATCAAGGAAAACATGTTATTACATCAATTAATTCTAGAAATTATTACGAAAAGAAAATATCTATAAACAGGACACGCACATGCACTACTAGTTACCTTGATTGTGAACATTACGAGGCAGATTGTATAATAGAATATAGTTAAATTGTGATGAGAGATTTATCTGTTAAAAATGGATTTGAAGAATGAATAAAAAAGACATTTAAGCATTTCTAATAGGGGAGATAGGCAGGATTGGAGACAAGAAATTGCTATTTCTAATTGTGATGTGTGTGTGTGAGAGAGAGAGAGAGTTTTATCATTTTATGATATACTAGGAAAATAACCCGCGCTTCGCTGCGGGTTCTTGTAAGTAATTATTTAATATGAATTAATATACGATTACTTATTTATTTGCTACGAGATTTTTAGGTAATTAATTAATATGAATTAATATATGATTAATTACTCTTGGGGAATTTTTTTGAGGAAATTGGAGAGGGTTTGTACACCCCTCTTCCAAAATTTTCATTTATATGAATATCATCAATTACATTTTTTACACTTATACCCCTATTAATAACTAATCTATACATTTAGCTTGTATTAAAAAAAAAAAGGGTATATTGTAGTGGTAAATGTAATATCCTAGGCTATGACTACATTCTCAGCCCAACTCCTTGTATTATTTACAAGTATATTAGATAAAAAAAATACCGGCCCAACCCATTCTTCTCGTATACTTCGCCCCTCGTTTCCTCCGTCTCTCTTCTTCCTTCCAGACCCTTCTCTTCGTTTCTCTCTCTTCAGCCGCCTCTCTTCTTCTTCATTGTTCTTCGCTTCTTTCTCTCTTTCATTAGATCTGTTCTCTTCTCAGATCTTGCTCTTTTTGTTCCTGTTTTTTCTCTCTTTGCTGCTTTTTTGTTTTCTTTGCGTTTTCGTATTTCTGTTTCTCTTCTAGTATCTCTTTTGCCAGATCTTCCTCAGTTTTTTTATTATCTGTGAAAGACCTCGAGCATCTCTCTCTCCATACAACGAACAGATACAACGCAAATATTTGCCTTTGGATTTGAGGTGTATCGCGGTCTAACAGATCTGATAAAAACAGATTTTCAGTTTTTTTGTGTAATCTTTTGCCAAGTTTTCCATCTCTTTCGAGTATTCTCCACGTTTTTTGGCTAAATGTGCATTCATAGGCAAGGTGAAGTACACTTTCACTGGTTTTGAGACATAAAGGGCATCGATTTGCCATTATCCAACCTCTTTTTTGTAAATTATCGATCGTAAGTATCATGTTTTGCATCGCAAGCCAAATGAACGTTTTGATTCTCTCTGGAATTTGGATTGACCAAACATTGGACAGATCTGAGTGGGAGATAACACCTAGAATCAGCTTTGAGTAAGCATTATTGACAGTGAAGTTGTTTTTTGGGTTGCCTTTCCAGAGTATTATATCCCTTTCATCACTCAAACTAATTTGCTTTATTTGCTCTTTTATTTTCTTCATTTCTTCTCTTGCTTCTTCTGAGATCCTGTTTTTAAAGTGTATTTCTATTGATTTGTTTTTTATTTGTTGGATTGTGATATCATAGCTTGATCTATGGCTATAAAGTAATGGGTATCTCAACTTCATCTTCTCTTCTAATCCCCAATCCCCTTCCCAGAAAGAGATATCTTCTCCCCCCTTGAGATGACAAATAATGTTGGCTTGAAAGAATGATTTATCTTTCTGTAAGATTTTATAGAAGTAAGATAATTTGGGGTTTTTTAGGTTGAGATCAATGGTTGGATTAAGTGAAGGAATCAGGCTTTGCCAGTTTAACCCTTTCGGATGAAAGTATTTCCAATGCCACTTCATCAGCATGGCTCTATTGAACGTTTCTAGATCAAGGATACCTAATCCCCCTCCCATTTTGGGTCTACACACATTTTGCCAGGCTACTAATGGGTACCCTACATCAGAGGTACCTTTCCATAAAAAATCTCTCCTTATTTTATCAATCTCTTTGATTACCCATTTGGGTAATTTGAACACTTGAAGATAATATGTGGCTAATGAAGATAGAGCATAGTTGATTAATATAATTCTGCCTGTCATATTTAATATGGAACCTTTCCATCCTTCAATCTTTCTCTTGAATTTCTCTATTATCTCTCTGAAAAATTCTTTTTTTGGTTTTTTGAAATGGAGAGGATATCCTAAGTATTTGAATGGAAGGTTTTTTTTAGGGCATCCTAATTCTTTTTCAATGTTTCTTATGTTTTCTTCTCTCTCCTCTTCACTTCTCTTATCTCCAATTACTGTGAATTCTGACTTATCATAATTGATAGTGAGTCCTGATGAGTTCCCAAATGCATTAAGAACCAATTTGAGTCTTCTTACTTGTGGGATTTCTGGTTTGATTAAGAACAGAGAATCATCAGCATAGAACAGTGCATTCTCAATTGTTCTAATTGGTTTCTCTATAATTCCTTTTTTACTCATTTGCTCAATTATTCTTCCCAAAGTATCCATGGAAATTATAAAGAGATGTGGTGAGAGTGGATCACCCTGTCTCACACCCCTTTTCAAATGCACTGTTTTACCTGGTATACCATTGAGTAATATCTTTGCTTTATCTTGAAATGAAATATTTGTGACCCAATTGATCCAAGTGGAACCAAAGCCTCTGGCCTTGAGTACTTGGATCATGAAGGGCCAAGAGATTGTATCAAAGGCCTTATGAATATCAGCTTTAAAGAGGAGTAAAGGTTTATTGTGTGTGTGGGAAATATGGGTTACCTCTCTGGCATATACTAGGCATTCACTGATTTCTCTTTTCTCAATGAAACCTAACTGATTTGGGAGAATAATTTGGCTTATAACCGATTTGAGTCTGTTAGCGAGAATTTTTGAGAAAATCTTTTGCATACCAGTGATTAAGCTTATTGGTCTGTAATCTTTTGGTAAAAGAGGATTCTCTTTTTTTGGAATTAGGGTTATGTAAGATAAGGCTGCCTCACCTATACCCTCATGTGGGTTATGATTTTGTATGATTGAGGTATTTCATTTCTCAGATAATGCCAGTATTCCTTAAAGAACTCCCCATTCCATCCATCAGGGCCTGGGGACTTGTTTGGTTTCCAGGTTTTGATCACAGTTTCAATCTCATCTTGAGAAATTGGATCATCTAGTTGCTTTAAGATGGTTGCCTCATTCTGAAAGATACTAGACATGTCCAGTTGGGGAATTGCAGGGTTAATATGTGGATCTTTTCCCATTAGGTCCCTGTAAAAAGAAAAGAGTAAGTTGGCTTTATCTTTATGGTTTGTTACCTCTGATTCATCATGAGGATTGGTAAGAACTGGGATCATCAATCTGCATTTTTGCTGAGTTGCTTGTTTATGAAAGAATCTAGTGTTTTGGTCCCCTTCCATGGCCCATTGAAGCTTGGCTCTTTGTTTCCAATGTTCTTCTTTCTCTTTTACTATATCTCCTATTCTTCTTTTGGCTATGGCTCTCAGCCATTTCTCTTCTTCTCTTAAACTCCTTTTCTCTTCTTCTTTATCAATGTTTTCAATTACTTTTTTGCAATTGGTTTTTTGTTTTTTTTTATCAATTTCCCTGTTTTTCTTCCACTTACTCAATTTACAGCCTAATTCCTTCATTTTCTGATTGAATTGATTAATGTTTGAGGAGGGGTTGTCTTGTAAATGTTGAATTATTATTTGGTTGGCTTCTGGATTTCTGATCCAAGCATTTTCAAATCTGAAGGATGGGTGAGATGGAAAAGAGGAATTGGATGAGTACATTATGGGTGTGTGATCTGAACATGTGTTTGTTAGTGCTGATTGTGACCCATTAGGAAATATATCAGCCCATTTTAGGTTGTATAAGAACCTATCCAGTTTTGCTTTTGCTACTGAGCTTGACCATGTGAATTCTTTGCCATGTAAAGAGAGATTTATTAACTCTTGAGAATCAATAAAGGCATTGAAATTCATAGTTTCTTGCCATTGTTTCATGGATGTGCTTGATCTCTCTTCTTTCGAGCATACCATGTTGAAATCTCCCATTATGAGCCAAGGATCTTTCATTGTATCTCCAATCTCCTTCAACTCATTTAAGAAAATCTCTTTATCTGCCTCACCTTGTGGTCCATATACTCCAGTGATGGAGATCATTGTGTTATCCCATTTACATTTCAATGAGGCAGTAACTGTATGGATCCTTATTTGGGAGTTAATTATTTGAAAAAGATCACTTCTCCAGGATAATAAAATTCCTCCCGAGGCTCCAACCGAATTCAGAGTTATGAAGTCTCTATGATCATGAGGTACCATTTCTCTTTGAATCTGTGAGCTATAAGATTGAATTTTTGTTTCTTGTAGACAGATAATGTCTAGATTTTGATCTCTTAATGATTCTTTTATGATTTGCCTCTTTTCCTTAGCATTTCCTCCTCTTATATTCCAACTCAAAACTTGAATTTTTTTGTGTTTCATTTTTATTTGTGTTCCCCTTTCTACTACCATTTACTGGCAATGATGCTATTTAATAGTCTGAGCCAAAGAGCCTATTGACTCTTTTATGGAGTCATCGACTCTTATCCCCATTGATTCAAGAGCTCTGAATATTTCTTCTTCTGATATGTACTTAACTTCCTTATTCCTTTCTTTTTCTTCTCTAATGGAGTCCATGATTAGCAATTTAGAGTTTTTCTTTTTGCCAAATCCATATGAGATTTCATTATATTGCTTGGATTGTGTATTTTCTGAAATTGGGACGTATAAGCCTTTTTGTTTTTCTTTGATTCTTTGACTTCTCCTCATCTCAATGATATCTTCTATTAGAGGAACTGGAGAACTCCATTTTTCTATGTTATCCTCTTTCTCCTTGTTTTCTTTTCTCAGAGGTACTGGAGAACTCCATTTCTCCTTGTCATCCTCTTTTTCCTTGTTTTCTTTTCTCAGAGCTACTGGAGAACTCCATTTCTCCTTGTCAGCCTCTTTATCCTTATTTTCTTTATTCTTCACTACTGGAGAACTCCTCTTCTCCTTAATCATCTCTATATTCTCTTCTCTTCTCTCTTGAGATACTGGAGAATTCCTTTTCTCATTATCTATTGGGTTTCTCCAAATATCACTGGACTCTCCATTTGTAGTACTCATTGGTATTGGTGAACTCACTGGAGAACTCCATTTGTATGAACTCTCTTGGGGAATTTACCCACCATCTTATTTTTCACCTATCTTTGAGCCTCCTCATGAAGCCACATCATCATGGTTATTCATGATTATTGACCATTAGATTTTGTGATATTGATTCATCCTATAGACTTTTTAGTGATGTGTTTTGATCTAAACCATTGATTTATTTTTTAGATTTTTTGAAGATCATATTTTGTGTAGTCATTTATGTGTCATTATTTTACACCATGTTTTAAGCATCCTTGGAAAGCCACATCATCATACATCAATGACGTGGACTAATATTATTGGTTAGGTTCGCACTAGACTAAGTCTATTCAATTGTTATCATTTCACACAAAATTACACGATCAAATGTGAATACAATGGAAGATGAAAATTTTATATATGAAATACTAATAACTTAATATGTAATATTATAAACATACAACATATAGTAGTATTAATTTTAGAATTTTAATTTTAAAAATTCATCAAATATATTCGTTTTAATTTTCTCTTTATTTTGACATCCATATTAGCATAATTCGTATATACCATTTTCGATAATTTGAATTTGTAAACATATTATGTAAAAAATACAATGCAAAAAGTGCATTTTTAGAAAATAAAATTTTAATTATTTTACTTACATAATAGAAAATGGAAGACGAAAAGTTTATATATGAAATACTAATAACTTAATATGTAATATTATAAACATACAACACATAGTAGTATTAATTTTAGAATTTTAATTTTAAAAATTCATGAAATATATTCATTTTAACTTTCTCTTTATTTTGACATTCATATTAGCATAGTTCGTACATACCATTTTCCATAATTTAAATTTGTAAACATATTATGTAAAATACAATGCAAAAAGTGCATTTTTACAAAATAAAATTTTAATTATTTTAGTTACATAATAGAAATTTTAAATATTAATATTTATTTTTAAAAAATTATCACTATACTAATACCATATAATACAAAGTTGATTATATTTGTGTTTTCTATCAAACAAATTTAATATTAATTTTTTCGAAAAATAATAGAAATAAAAAAAAAGTTTATCCATCGAAATAATTTCTTAAATTTATAAACACTTATCAAATAAAAATGTTATTTTTAAAACTATAAAATAAAAAAAAAAATCATACGCTATAAAATAATTTATATTTATGTTTATGCTAAATTAATTTTTTATATTATTTATTAAATCACTTGCAATATTAAGTTTGGCATTATTTATAATTTTCATTGCATTTTGAATCAATAACAAATTATTAGTAATATATAATTAATAATATGTTATTACGTATGTTGTATGATTCATTATTTTTATATTTGATATTGTATGAAATATTGTGAATAACAATGATATATTATTTGTTGTTATGTTTTTTTGTAAAATCATGTTATAACTCATATTATTATTATTATTATACAATGGCATTAATACAAGTTCTATTATTTTAGAAAATGAAATTTTTTGTCTTCATGATGTAAAATAATTGTAAATCATATACATAATCATGGACAAATTAGTTCAAATAATTATATTATGAAATGATATTATCATTATTATCATATTTATATGTATTTTGTATTACAATGAAAAACATAATTAACATTCTTTGAGATCTTCAAATTTCATAACCTTAGACATCACAAAATTATACATATTAATCCTTACAAAATACTAAAAAAATGTGAAACAATAAGTTCATTCAAATTCAAATTTCAAAATACCTCAGCACAAAAAAACGCACGTTCAAAATCATTGTGGATTGCTCCCGCAGTTTGAGGAGCCTTTGTGTGCTTCCTAATTGGCCAGCATTTGACCTGAAAATAAAGTTACAAGAATATTATAATTACAGGGGCTTTTATGCAGATTGCAAGTATAATATGAATACATGAATACCTCGTCAGGACCAGCAAGGTAGAAATATATCAAATACTCGCCGAGAATCCAGCCCTCGCTATCTTCTTAATACAACTATAAAAGAACAAAGCTAAACAAAACCATCAGTTAATTGAATTCGATGTGATAGAAATCGATTAAAAAATGTCCTTAATTCGTCAATTCGATCAAGGAAAAGGCGGAAAGAAGAGGAATAATTAATCATAAAGAATTCCAACATAAAGGCTGCAAACAACCATGGAACAAGCGACTCAGTTGAGCGAGCTTTTTAGAATGAGGATTTTCCTGTACATAAAAAAAATTAGACCCAATCAAACCGTAAATGGTTAGAATGAGGAGAAAAGATTCAAGTTTCACAACTTACTTATCATGATCTCCTTCAATTTGTTCACCAAATGGGCACCCATGCCGGGTTTTTTGTTGATTCATGCGGATTTTTATTGGAGACTCAATGCAGCCACTCACTCGAGGAAGAAAGGGGCTCCGCCCTAAGCGCATCGTCGGTGGCTGGCTCTCGTTCTCTTTGTTCTTGTTCGATCTGCCTCCACTGTTTGTTCTCTGTCTTCAGGCAGAAGGCAGGATGGTTGTAAGTTTGTAAATATGGCTCTAGCTTTAGTAGGCTGTCCTTTCTCTTTAGCCAGGATGATCGGCTATCTTTCTTTCTTTCTGCTTTTAGCCATGACAAGTGTACGATAAGGCATGTTTGTAAGTATGATTTCTTCTCTTTGGTATTAAAATATAATGGCCATGATCTGTTTAATCGAATGGCTGGAAAATATTTTTTTTTGAGAAAAATAGAATAGGCTCACAAGTCCTACTTCTATTGTTTGATTAAATAATAATTGTAAGAGTTTACGTAATCATGCAATTAGAGAAGGTATTTGTTCTACACTAGCTAAAAAATCACTAATCCTAAATACCCTCTTAACATAATTGCATGATTAGGACTTAATATTACAATAATTAACTTTCATGAAAAACCGGAAAGTAAATTCCTTGTTTCCCCAAATCCTGGAAATCCATTAGTTGGAAACTGCGAAATGCTTTCCATGATCTGATCCACCGAATATCCTTCACTGAACCTGGAAAGAGAGTCCATCGGTACACTCTCGAATGAATTTCCCCTTCTTCAAAGCGATTCATCTTCTTCACAGATCTCTTCTCTTCTTCACAGAGTTCATCTCTTCTCCATCGAAGCTCTTGATCTTTCCACTTTCAACCTTCCTCAAACTCCGTCGGTAGAATTAGCAGCTTGGAATTCTTCGCTTTCTTCAGGTATGTTCTTCGTCGGTTACACAAACTCCCTTAAATTCTCAAATATTTGATTAAAAGCTACTCCTTCTTCCTGTTCGTCTTCTTCAACTAAAGCATTCACTTGATCTCTCTCTTGTTCCTCATTTGCTTGAAACCACCAAAGCCTTCGATCTTCTAATTGAGCTGTATTTTCTTCCTGTATTGTTCCTTCCTCCTCCGTACACATGGTATTATCTTCCCCAATTAAGAAAATCTTCTGCGGTGATAATCTTCTGCCATTAACATCGCTCTTTAACCTTCATCACTTCTCCCTTCTGCGATTCTCTTCCATCAACTGAGTCTTCACCAAACCAGGTACGTTATTCTTCGGTTTACACAAACTCCCTTAAATTAGCGTAGATTTGTAAAAAGGTTTCATCTTCTTCTTGACCATCATCCTCTTGACCTTCTTCTTCCATGAAAGCTTGAGCTTGATTCCTCGTTTGATTTTCAATTGATTGAAACCACCAAAATCTTCGATCTTCTTTAGATAAAGCTACACCTTGCTCCACTTCTCTATTTATATCTGCATAATTTAAATCATAAGTGTAGGAATTATCTAAAATTAAAGTGTGATCATAAGAATTCCCATCTGAATTTGTATCTGAATTATAAAAATTCCCATTTGAATTTGTACTTGATTCTGATATGGCTGGAAAATATGAAACGTGGCATGTGTGAGAGAACGAGTATTGCAATATTAATGGGAGGAGCGATTGTTTTTATTGGTACATTTTTCTCATAAGACATTTAGGCATTTGTGAATACATGAGTATTTAAGATATGACTCAAGTGCATTTATCAATTAATGTATATTATTTTCTTACCAATAAAATATGCATAAAAAAGATTGAAAATAAATCAGGATTATTTAAAAAAAATCTCACAGAAATAAAAAAAATACATATATATGATTTTTCTTATTGTGAGTAGTATCGCCAATAATGTAACCATTAAGAATCGACTAAATTATCAAATTATTCGCTCTCCAGCAACTCTCTTCTATCCTAGGAAATGTTGAATTTAGCGCATGAGTTGGTTCATCATGTGTCGAGTGTTGAACACGATAATCCGACTATTTTATGAAATCACACGTCCGCATCATTCAAAATTGTAAAGCCACCCACCCCAAAATCTTTTTTTGTTATGCTCGAATTCTTGACGAAACGAGGGTTTACAAATTTCGCAACGGGGAATCCATTGAAGGAACTGACTTTAAATAATATGCTTAATTTTTTTTTCAAATATAAAATTTCTACTATGCTGATAGGAAATGCTATTCCAGAATGATGTGTATAAAAGTTTGAAAGAATTTACAATCATGATCTTGGTAGATCAAAACTAGTTCCTATAGTTCAGAAAGAAAATTCCAACTATCCTAGCGGTTTTAAATCAGTTTTTATAAGCGCTCCAAGCGGTCGCCTCCTCTATCGATTTGACTCTTGTGCTCTCCGGAGTTTTCGATTTTTGTTGGAAGATTCTTGAATTGCGTTCCTTCCAAACTTGTCATGTAACTACTAGACATAACGTTTTCCACTCTCTTTTTTTCCCTCCGCTGGTTTAGCTCTCAGGTGTATTTCCCAAGCTTGATCAAAAGTATGTTGTCATTGGAATGACTATTGTGTTTGTGTCCTTCGCTCAACCAATCGCCAGTTGCTTGTGTATATGGGCAAAGGAGAATTAGGTGGTTTTTTGTTTTTTGATCTCTTTCACGAAGAAGGCATGTTGGTGTATTCGGCCATCCCTTGCTTTGTAGCACATCCATCGTGTTAATTCGATAATGGAAGACAAGCCATTGAAACAATCTAGTTTTTAGTGGAGTTCGATAAATATTATTTGACTATTTTTCTCAAGGGTGTATATGTAAAATGATAGTTATAACTTGATCATTACCTTAACATGGTTTTCATCAATATAGATACTCATCATCTTTGTCACATCTCATAATTGAAGGGGAGCAAGCAGACCCGTTTGACCCATTTTAGCCTTTTTTTCCTGGTCCTAAATAATTCAATCGTATATGAATTAATTAATTGCATATTAGGCTTAATAAATATCAGGTATATTATTGTTAAAATAAATTGTTCACGCAATCTTACGTAATAGATGTGGTTTTCTTGTAATTGTAATAAAGTAATTTTTTTTTATAATCTAAGGATAGTGCAAGGGTTTATCGCTTTTTCTTTGTTCTTTTTTCTTCTTCTTTGAACTTCTAAACTTTGATAATTTATGTTTGTTCTACTTCTTTTCTTTTTATTTTATTGAAGTTAGTTTATTTAATTTTATTAACGAATTACTAATTTAGAACAAAACTATATATTGCATGTAATTCACTACAATATAGTTCGAATGAAGATAGATATATACCAGATTCGAGAAGCACTCTCTTTATTTCCAAATCCTCTCATGCCAAAGCGACGATCTTTCCTTTTAATACTCATGCAGATGTTACCATATTATACATCTCTGAGTTCACAAAAAAATAAATATATGATTAAAACAATAAAATGACACAATACACAATCAATGAAATAACTCATCGATTAATAATAATACGCCACGAAATAAAATACATATCCCGCAAACAAATTTCGCGGGACAAAAGTAAAATTATTTCATCCCTCTTTCAAAATTCTTTATATGCATAAAACCGTATCACGCACACTAACAAAATTCAAATCGAACAAACATAATTACTTGACGATGCGAGTATAGTTTCCATAATACAATATAAATATATGCAATGCTCCTTAACAAGTGATGAATATCATAATAAAATTAACACAAATAGAGAAATAAACATTGAATGTAAAGAGGAGGAAACGATACCAAATTTGGATCCCATGAATGGAAATTTCATTTTTGCCCTCCTTCATTCCTCGCCAATCTCCTTCTGCCAGATAATATTCCTCCTCTTTTTCGAAACAAGTTGAAATTATCAAAACAAAAATCGATTCACTCGAAGCCGAACTCAAATCATTCTTCTCTGAACCAGAATGTAGTATTACTATTATATCCTCTCCTAAATTATCCATTAGTAATGTTGAAGGTAATAGAATTTTAATTTTAAATCATTTTTATAATTGTACAAATATCTCATTAAAATTATTTATTCGTTTTTAGGCTCTTGCGTATCACGACGGAAAGTTTTTGGACCTAGTAATATTTAAGAGTGTAAGTAATTATGAAAGGCCAGAGTTTTGATTTTTTTTTTTTTTTTCTTAAGAAAAACGTCATCCCTTTATTCGGCATGTATAGGTTAGTATCGAATTGGGGGTATGTTAATAATGTTATGACCATGTAAAAATTGTGATGCTTTTAATGCAAAATTTGGAAGAGGGGTGTACAAACCCTCTCCAATTTCTTCAATAAAATATGCTTAAAAGATTGAAAATAAATCAGGATTATTAAAAAAGAATCTCAAGAAAAGAAAAAAAAGAAAAAAAAAAATACAAATATTTGATTTTTCTAATTGTGAGTAGCATCACCAATAATGTAATCATTAAGAATTCATTAAAGCATCAAATTATTCACTCTCAAGCCACTTTCTTATATTTTATGAAATGTTGAATTTAACGTATGAGTTGGTTTATCATATGTCAAGTGTCGAACCTTATAACCCGTCTTTTTCCAAATCACACTCGCGCATCGTTCTAAACTGTTAAGCCATCCATCCAACAATATTTTTTGTTACGCTCGAATCCTCGATGAAGTGAGGGTTTCGAAATTTCACAACCGAGAATGCATCAAAGCAACCGAGCTTGAATAATATGCTTAATTTTTTTTTTTGTCAAATATGAAACTTCTCCTATATGTTCGACCCTGCGAAAGAATACAATTATAAATGAGAACTACCCTTCTAAACTTCAAAAGATATGGGATTTAATTTTTCAAAACTCAAAGCATATAATTGCTCCATTCATAAATATTATTTGACCTGTTCTCAAGGGTATATATATAAAATGATAGTTATAACTTGATTATTACCTTAACATGGTTTTCATTAATATAGGTACACATTATCTTTATCACATCTCATAATTGAAGGGGAACAAGCAGACTCGTTTGACCCGTTTTAGTTTTTTTTTTCCTCGTCCTAAATAATTCAATCATACATTATATAATAAATTGTATATTATACTAATAAATATCAAATGTATTGTTAGAAAAAAAATGTATTCGACACGATTTTGCATAATAGAAGTTGTTTCTTCGTAATTTCAATAAAATAGTTTTTTTTTTTTTGTATTCTAAGGATAGTGTAAGGTTCTTTTGCTGCTTTTTTCTTATATAATTATAGTCACTTTGTTATTTTTTTTTTTGGGGTTCTAATCATTTATATTATGATTTCGAATTACCTCCATCTTCGTTATTTCCTTAAAAAACAAGTAATGATGTCAATAATATGATATTATTAATAGACTTGATTTGAGATATGTATTTTTAGTGATACACACAAGTTTTAATGATTTTCATGAAAAAAAAACAAATTTCAAATTAAACTAATGATAAAAAAAAATATAAATATCAAACACTGTGTTTATAATTAAGTATCTTAATATATATACAACGACGAATTATTAAATAACAAGCTTTAATTACGGTCCTACTAATAACTTGAGCACGAAAATAAATCTCTCTCTCTATTCAGTTTCATTTGAGCGATAACAAATAATTTAATCACATGTTCTCTTAATTTCTGTTATTTTTATCAATTCTTCTCGGAAATTCTGAACTTTGGTAATTTGTTTTTGTTTCGCTTCTTTGCTTTTTATTTTATTGAAGTTCATTGCCGCAATAACTAATTTAGAACAAAACTATCAGTATTGCAAGTAATTCAGTGTGATATCATTCAAATGAAGGCATGTATTAGTGTGTAGTGAAATTAAAATTAGGCATAGATAGTATAGAAGAAAGTATTATGAAATTTTGAAAGGAAGAAGATAGCGTACCGATTATCTGTCAGGAGGATGGTTGAATCGACAAATTGAACCGTACCGGCAGAGACCAGTCCTGAGACAATACGTACAGTTCGGTTCGCCAGGTCTTTCTGAAAAATTATTAGTAATCATAGTACTCATATTTAATTTGCTAGTGCTGATTATTCCTCTCGTGTTTAATTGCTGCCACGTTGTCTCTGAAATTACAAAGGAAGTATATAATTACATGATGATCATATGTATATTTGAATAAATTTACACTTTTTTTTACCAATTACTGAAGTATGAGGAGAAGAGTGAACAAATTACAAAATTATTAAAACCCAATGGTTAACTACTAAATTGTAATAACTAGAGAGAAAAGAAATAAAACAAAGTATAAGAAACTAGATTTCAGAACAATTGTATAAATACGGGAAAAAACCTAATCACTCTTCGGTAACCATCAATCAAACAAAATACAAAACCCTAGTCCGTGATTGATAAGGGGATTTTTGTGCACATTTTATATACATACACTATTGAATTTAAGCATTTAATCATGATTAAAATGTAGAAAATATTAATAATTCCACTTTATGAAGAAATGATACTTTAATATGTGTTTTGTGTTTATTTCAGGATTAAAAGACAAATTTTGGATTTAGAGTAAAGTGAGCCCCACACGGGTCAAGAAATTATCAATATTAGAATTAATTTAGTATGATATAATTCAGATGAAGACGCATACCAGATTCGCGAAGCACTCTCTTCATTTCCAAGTCCTCCCAAGCCAAAGTGATGATCTTCCCTTTTAAAACTCGTGTAGATGTTACCATATTATACATCTATGAGATCACAAAAAAGAAATTTATGATTAAAATTTTAAAACAATAAATTCTCACAATATAAAAATTCAACGAAACAACGCATCAATTAATATTAATACGTGTCGAAATAATATATATCCCGCAAACAAATATTGCGGGACGAAAGTAAAATTATGTTATCCCTCCTTCAAAATTCTTTATGTGCATATTGAAATATGGTCCATAAATTTGTATCACGCACACTAAAAATTTCAAATCGAACAAACATAATAACTCGGCGATGCGAGTATAGTTTCCATAATACAATATAAACAAGTGAAGAATATCATAATAAAATTAACACAAATAGAGAAATAAAAAGTTTTTGAGTGATAAGAGACAAAACCTGAAATCTTCATTAATTATCACTTAAGCAGAAATCAAACACAATTGATATAAAATTTCTTTTACTTGAAATATTTCCGATGCATATGAGGGGTTTATATATACAATGAAGGTCACGAACATGGACTCGGTTCACGATGAACTATTTATGATTGGCAAGTGGACCCAGAGCAAAGTTCACTCTATTCCTGGTGCAACTCAATTTATAATAATTAGGTACAACAAATACATTGTATTTTTGCTTGACTTGTCTGGATCTTCTGTAACAATTTCATGAAACTATTTCCTAATAATTTATTTGGACCATATAAATTAACTATATGCATTTTGGCAAAACCACATAAGTGATCACACAATAAACTCAATAGAAAAATTAAATTCACAATAGACAATGAAAAAAGATTCCAAAAGGAATAAAGTGAAATTAATTTTTTTGTAACGGCATTTTGGTAAAGTAGCAGGATAGCTGGCTTTCCAAACAAAAAGTTAGACTGGAACAAAACATGTGATCTTTGGGCCTTGGACTTGATTCTGAAATTAAAAACCAATAAAATATGGATTTATGATCCAATTTATATTTCTGTAGATTAATGTCCCCTTATATTTTTTTTATAACTCTCGTGAATGAACAACATATGCCACCAAATTACACAATAAACCGGCCCAACCTGAACGTTAAAAATTAATATTAATATAATTTTTGAATGATCTTTGATTAGTGGATTATTAATTACTTATTATATAGCTCAGTAATATAATTTTTTTACCCGAAGTCCTTTATATTTTAAATTTACAGAGACCAAAGAACACAGAGATCCTGAAATGGAATATTTAAGAAGAAAAAAAAATACGATAAGTACTTAGATTTTGTATTTATATTTTATCTAGAAGTTTACCCAACAAATCACAGTGTAACCACGTCAATTTTTTTTAAATGAAAACAAAATTATAAGAATTCTAAAATTTAATAGCCCCATGTGTTTTTATGTGCAAATTTATATAAAAATCTAGGTGTCTTTCGGTACCGTAATATTTTTTTCTTTGGGAAGAGAAATTCTCATATGCTAGGACTAACAAGTAACAAGGTAATACAATATTTTAAGTATAGTATTTACAATTATGTTGATGTCATGTCACTACTAAATAGGAACTACCATTCAAAAATTTCTTAATAATGTATTGAATTAAATGAAGGAACAGGAAAAACAGTGAGAAATTTCCAAAATTATTAAAAACGAATGTGGAAGTACTGAATTCTAATCACTAGAAGGAAACAGAAAAAAACAAAGTGTAATGAAAAAAATTTACCTTTAAAAAAAAAAAAAAAATTCGGCACAATCGTATAATGATAATCACTCTTTGCTAACCATCAATCAAACAAAGCACAAACCTAGCCAGACGCCGATGCGTCGAACTCCATTGGTAGCACCAGTACCCATTACGCGATCATCCTAGTTACTTTCGCCATTAAAGATCACCATAGAATCAGTGAAGTAAGATTAGTGGGGTCCGGAACTTGTCCAAAACATTTTGGACAGAAAAATGTCCAAATGCTTCCTAAGTTTTTTTTTTTTTTTTTTGAGTTTTCTCTAAGATAGGTCAACCCTGAAGGAAATAATGTTCAAGGCTAAATTGTTTTGTTTGTATTTAAACGAATATCAGTTATTATTTATGTTTGTTTATCTAATATTTTAATATTTGATTAAAATTTCATTTAATCACTGTACTAATTATTTAATATATTTATGAATATGTGAATAAGTCTTAAATTGTATCACTAGTTTGTATATCATCATAATATATGATTACGATAGTAAAACTGTAAAATGAACGTAATACAATTCTAAATGTCTCTGGTCATATATATGATGTATATGGAGATATACATGTCTTAGGAAATAGAATATATGTGTACACCAGTATATTCGCATATGAAATGATTATTTTTTACTAATCATGGACATAGAAATACATGAAGATGTGAAGATGTCAAATATGAAATATAAATATGTATTAGAGACTACATATTGAACTGACCAACTTATGAGAATATACATGGTTATTGTCATTACATATATTCTCATAAACAAATAGAGTTTTAGTTCTTAGACCTGAGGTTATCATTGGATTTCTCATATGTGAATTGTGATGCTTAGATATATTTATTTTTATCTTTAACAGGGTAATCATAAGATCATCATTGGATATTACATGAAACATGATGGAGGATGTGAATAACTAAGATGAAAATTGTTCTTTTCATGATTTAAAGAAATATCTCTCAGGGTCTCCTAATGAATTAGGATTGAAGGAAATGTGTGGCCACGCTCAATAAGATTAGCATGTGTCGTTAATCTAAATTCAATATTCAATCTAATTCTTGATCGGTAAAATAATTAAGTTGATTTAGAAAAGATGACAATTTACCATGCATTTGATCGGCATATATTGTACGAAGAAGAGAGCTAGTAATTTATCTATTTGATAAATATGTGATCACAAATTATGTTTTTAATTTGGGTACTCATAATGTCTTGCTAGAGGTCAATTATGATTTGCATAGTTAAATGGAGATTTAATATGTTGGCAACATTAAATAAACATATATGATCATACACAAAGATAAGTTTCGATTGGACATAGAAAATCAGGTCAAGATGAAGAGGTATAATCATTAGATGCTACATGTATGTATGGATGCATGGGATTAATATTCAGAATTAATTCATTTGGGAAAATGAAAAATTTGAAAAACCTACGATTTTCATCTGATTATAAATATTCATCAATCTCTTCATAAAAGGTAATCAATCTTTTTAGTGGTTTTCGTTCTCAATATTCAGTATAGAGAGAAAGAAAGAAACCCTAGCCACCGGGCTATTTTCTTGAGAAGAAAGCGAGAGGTGGCAGTAGATTTTTTGAAGGGAGCAAGAATCCGACTAACATCGGAGGTCTTCACATTCTGTCTAAAATCATCGAACACAAAATTAACTGGCATACTAATAGACACAACAACAATAGATCATACCTAGTGAGGAAGATTCCTCGGCGAAGAGAAGCAAGGGAAGAAAAGCCGGCAAAATGATATTGCAAGTAACTTTATTGACGAAATTACTAATCGAGAACAAAACTATTAATATTGCAACTTGCAAGTAATTCAGTGTGATATAATTCAAAATGAAGATGTATACCAGATTCGTGAAGCACTTTCTTCTTTTCCAATTCCTCTCATGCAAAACAGATTGATCTTTCCTTTTAATACTCATATGTAGATGTTACCATATTATTAAAACAATAAATCACATAATACAAAAATTCAATAAAAATAACTCATCAATTAATATTAAAATGTGTCGAAATAAAATATATTCCGCAAACAAATATCGCGAGACAAAAATAAAATTATTTCTATCTCCTTCAAAATTTAATTATGTATGTGCATATTAAAATGAGGTCTATAAAATCGTATCAGTATACTGAAAGATGCACACTAAAAGAAATCATCTCGAAAAAACTAATTATTCCTTAGAAAGTTTAGAGTACATAAAATAGGTAGTTTGATGTTTTTTATGAAAATAAAGAATACAATAACACAATTAACGAATAAAAAAAATAAAAAAACGTGTGAGTTAATGGGCCCATAACCTAGTTGGTTGAGTGTGAGACAAAAAAATCATATATTGTGAGAGATTGTGGGTTTGATTCCAATTGACATTAATGGATTGAGGACACACGCCTTCTTCATTTGTTATAAAAAAAAAAAAAAAAAATGTGATGAGAAGCATACTAAAATGAGCATGAACTGGGTTCACGGTGAACTATCTATGATTGTCAAGTGGAGCCAGAGTAAAGTTTACTCTATTCCTAGTGCAGATCAATTAATAATAATTAGGTACAACAAATACATTGTATTTTTCCTTGCTTTTTCTTGGCTTATCTTAGAATTAAATATCTTTGATCTTTTGTAAATTTTCATAATACTATTTCTTGACAAATTATTTAGACCATATAAATCAACTGTGTGTATTTTGGCCAAACTACGTATGAGATCACACAACAAACTCAATAGAAAAAATTAAATTCTCAATAGAGATAAAGATTAAACAATTCTAGAAGGTGTAAAGTAAAACTATTTTCTTGTAACGGTATTTTGATAAACTTGTAAGACAGATGAGATGATGGCTTTGCAAACAAGATGAGACCAGCACAAAACATGTGATCTTTGGGCCTTTGGACTCCATTTAGATCCTAAGATGAATTTATGATTGGAGCATTTCTGTGCACGTGACATTGTATGAAAAAAGATTGAAAAATAACTAGATTTTTTAAAATATTTCAAAACTAATTCGAACTGATATTTAAAATCTGATGTCACCTGACTTTAAAAACCCGGTGGATTTATTAAATTAAATAAGCTGATTTGAGTTACACACAAAATTAGAAAATAAACCGAATTTTATAAACCCGGTGAATTTGTATTGATTAACATACATTCTTCATGTATTAATTAAAATACTTAATTAACATAATAAATTATACATGTCATATAATTAAGAATTAATTAATATAAAATTAAGAATTAATTTGAATTCATGAATTTGTATTAACATAAACTAATTTTTAGATATATATTTATTTAATTACAAAATTAATTAAGTGTGTTGATTAGAATATAGAATATTTTGTGCGAAAATATGGGGAACAATGTAAAATTGCACTTGCCCGTGGGCCTAAAAAAAAGTGGAAATACTAATTGTGCCCAAGATTCCCCCAAACACTCTTTATATACTATTTAACAAATTTAGTCAGCATGATAATTTTATTAATACATATTTAACAATTAATTGGTGTTAATTTATATGTAGCACTTCAAATGAATATTCATTATATGTTAATTTATTATTAATTATTTGATATGGACTAGTTATCATGTTAATTAATATACTAATTAATAGATAATGATGTTATGGTCAAATTTGGGGATTTTTAAATGTTTAATATTTTGGATTTCTTGACCGGGTAGAACCCGGTGATATTTGTTGTTGTGTTAAATTGGCTGATTAAAAACTAAATCGTTTGATTAATTTAATTAAACCAACTGGTTTTAAAAATCAGTTGGTACCGATTTTTTAAAATCAATTTTGGATTAGTTTTGGAATATTTTGAAAAACTAGTTTATTTTTCGAAAAAATTTCCATACAAGGCCGCATGCATAAATGCTCCTTTATGATCCAATTAAATGGTTAAGTGGTGGTCGTAGGGTTTGTTGGTTCAAATTTCCTGATAGTTTGATTATTTCAAAACACTGTCATTACTAACGTATACATCCAGAAAAGTGCAGGATAACATAGGTACGATACGAAGATGAAGGAGGGTGTGTGAAGTCTCAAGATGAACAAGACAAGAAGAACACAAGGAAGGCCAATGGAATACATCAAGAATCAAGATGTTGAAGTCTTCCGTGAATGGGATGCGCCACAAATAAACCTTAGGTAGAAACCTAGTAGATCTCAAGTAAAATCATGTTCAAAATAACAAAGAGTTCAATCAAACATGAAGTGCGTTCTGAACGAACTCAAAGTCCGTTCAGAACGGACTTGCCACATATCAAAATATTATCTCTTGATAAGAACTAAAACTGTCACAGGATTATGTGCGTTCGAACGAACAAACATGTCCGTTCGAACGGACAGTTAGAATCCGTTCACCTACCATTTAAGTGCGTTGAACGAACAATCCTTTCTGTGAACACAAATGCAATGTATAAGTGAGTCCGTTGTGAACGGACTGTGTCCGTTCGAACGGACCCACAAACATACTTGCACGTTATTTTGAAACGGATAGTACAAACTGCATGTGCGTTCGGAACGAACATTGTGCGTTCGAACGCACTGGCAATTTTCTGAAGGATTTCTATAGAGAGTATAAATAGAATCCTTCTAGGGCTTCTCTCTCCCAACTCTTCATTTTTCACACATTCAAATACAAAAGAGAGAAATCATAAAGCTCTGATTATCTATATCCATTGATAGCTTGAGAAACTCTCTTTAGATCATTGATCTACTTTCGATAACCTCCACTAATCGTATCCCACTCACGTGACCGATCACGTTGTAGCTCGATTAGTGAAAATTGTAATAGACTAGTGCAACTACTTGTAAAGAGCCTAAGTTATAGATCGATAGAAAGCGTGTAAATCGATCTAGGCGACACCTTGTAATCGAGTGAGTTGGAATTCAATCGAAAAGCCAAAAAGAGGCGCAAGGCATTTCCGGAGACGTAGGTACTCGCAACTAATTGAGTCGGTCAATTAAGCGAGTAAAGGGTGAGTTAAGGCTACATAGCAACCACCTACCGAACTTCGTTAAAAAACATCTTGTGTTCAAGTGTTTACGGTATCATCTAATTTATTTAAATTATTATTAATTCCGCATAGTAAATTAGGTAATTAGCTAAAGTAATTGTACGGTAGATTACCAAATTTATCCCCTTCTAGGTTAGAATTAACCAACATGGTTGTGTGTAGAGATGGCGGTCAGGAAGGTCAAGTCGGTTTTTGGTCGGGTCATTTCGGTTTGCTTGTCATTCGAGGCGGGGTTCGGAATGTTTCGGTTTTCGGATTGTTTGGTTTCAGGTTGTTTCGATTTTCAGATTGTTCGATTTTGGGTGGTTGTTTCCGTTTTCGGATCGTTCGCTTCGGGGTCGCCCGGTTCGGATTGTTTCTGTTTTCGAGGCGTTTCGTTTTCGGTTCGTTCGGGTTTCTGAAAATTTAGTTTCGGATCGTTCGGGTTTCAAAAAAATTAATTTTCGGGTCATTCAGGTATCTGAAAATTTAGCTTTCGGATCGTTCGATTTCAAAAATTAGTTTTCGGGTCATTCAGGTTTGTGGAAATTTGTTTTTCGAGCCACCCAAGTTTTCAACATTTAGTGTTTGGATTATTCTGATATGGAACAATTCGAGATTTGTTGATGATTTCGACAGTTAGTTTGTACTTCATATTAAAATTTATAAAATAAACCAATACAATTTTTTTGTAGTGTTTAACATCATTTTTAGCGTCATTATATATGCGATTATATTATTCGACACATTATAACAATAATATATAATATTTTATTTTCAATCGTTCGGGTCATACGGATTTTCGAAATTTGATCTTCGGATCAATTCAGATTTTTGGTCAATTCGACCTCGGTTCAGTTCGGATTGTTCGGGTTCGGTCATTCGATTTCGGTTCTTTTTCAGATTGGAATCATTTGGTCTCGATTTCGGTCTAGGATCGTGTATTTTTCAACATTTTCGAACATTTTCGATTCGAGACGGATATGTAATATTTTACTAGTTCTAAAAAAACAAATAAATGAAGAAGGATCGGTGGCCTTCCATCTATTGTGTGTTGGCTTTCTTCTCCGGAATTCGAACCCTAATATTTTACCACCACCTCTTTACATTAATGAATTAGTGAGATTTACGTGTTTATGCGAAAATTAGTGAATTATATACTGATTAACGGGACTCTAGTTTCCGTACCAGAAGTCAGTACCGGACACCAGCAAAAGTCGGTACAAAAGAGGCACGTGCCACTGAGAAGTCATATGCCAGTAGTCCTATGGGCGACGTCATCAAGAAGATGTCAGAATGCTTTGGCACGTGTCGACGTTGTATACTATCTGCACCAGGGGCTGTCATCTTCTCTTCTCTCTGTGTTTTATGTGCATTGAAATGTTACTGTTTCCAGTTAGATGGACATGGTCTATGCTGTATTTTGGAGACCACATAATATAATGTCTAAATCGAACTGATTAAATTTAATTGTTCGTTATTTTATATTAAGCTGTGTGATCAAATTTAATATAAATATAAATATAAGATTAACGATTTATGTTTCAAATAACATGAATATAGTTCTACGTGCTCATATTCATAATCGTGATTTAAGTATTACATTAGTATTTTGAAACTACAATTCTAGAAAATACTATCCAATATTAAGTTGGTTATAGTGTGTTTTTGCTAACGATATTGAGTTTTCTAAAAAACTACACTGAAATACATGGGTTTATCTATCAAAATACAAATAAATTGTTGAACTTTTAAAACATATATCAATATTTTTATTTGCTTTTGTGGTATGATTCACTACTTATGTGTTTGATATTAACTAATAGTAAATAACAACAATACAAATACTTGTCCATTTTCGTAAAATTATATTATACCTCGAATATTCTCATACACTGGAACTAATATACGTATTATTATATGATAAAAATATATCGAGTCATTTATTAGCATAACTTAACATAATGCAACATATTCAAAAAATATATATGCGTTATTGACTATTGTACTTGAGTGAGTCATGCAAATATAATTAGATTATTATTAGATTAATATAAATTGCGATGCCATTCTTGCAGCATATAGTGAGCATCATACTATTTTATATTTATATTCGATGTCAATAAAGTTATGGCCACCATAAATTAAATTAAGAATATTATGACAATACTTGTTTCCATGATTACTTACTTTCTCACTGCGAGTATTGTCATGATATTTTTCACTCGAATACAAACATCATCTCAAAATAAATCTGTATCACAATATACTAATCACATCACATCATATTTTTGTAATTCATCTTAACATAAACCATGTATATATGTGGTGATTATTTTTGTGTTGAGTTTGCAATTAACTCATTATCTTGTAATATATTAACACATATGTTAGTGTCATTGTATACTAAATAACGCAACTATAATCATTATATCGTCTATTGTTATTTTTAATATTTCAGACAATACTAAACAAAGTAGAAGTGAACTTCAATGACTTGAATTTCAATTTCAGCACTTATCATAATTTAATGGTTCAACGCGACATAACGATATTGCTATTTATAGCTATTTATAATATTTGAATGTTTGGATTAATTAAATTGAATTATCAAGCGTTCTTTTGGGGAAATTTTGGAATAAATGTGACATTAAATAATGAAATAGATATATAATTTTTCATTAATTCATTAATGACTTATAAATTTCTTTAGAAAAAATAGAAAGTTCTGATTATATGTAATCATGACAATATTTAATTCATATTTATACTTCATAATTGTTTATTATTTTTTATTCTGAATAATGATATTGTAATTTTAACAACAATAATTTATAATTAATGGTCACTTAATGGGTATTAAAAAACAATAATAAAAACAAAAAAGAGAAAGTTATTAATGGGTAATTAATGGATGCGAGAATTTACTTCGAAAATTTAACAAATTTGTAAATACGAATATACTTGAAGGTTTCTAATGTGGGGTGCATGCATAGAATCAATATAATTGATACTGTCATCGAAGTGAGAAACACAAAAATACAGTTAGAAATAAAATAAAATGTAAGTAAATTTTTTTATAAAATATAGATAATTTAAGATATTTGATGTCAGAATTTTTATTATACTGATTATTTGATAAATAATTAAATTATAAAAAAAATCATTTTAAGAAAACAAACTTTACAAATATTATTTTCATGATAATATAAAGCCGTTCCACGATGAACTTTATCTAGACAACATTTTATATTTTATATTTTATATAACATTTAATGTCCAGATTTTAGACATCAATTGCAAGATCCTGTCAATAAATAGAAGTTCATGAAACATCCTTCCTCGGAGACACGTGTCCTATATCTATCACTCTTCACAACCTGTTCGCTGTTCTACTCTTCACATCCAATCCCCAACCAATGAAAGTGAATATCACGCCTATAAAATGTATATATGGAAAAACATAGGGGTCGATTTGAAATTTTGAAAGTGACGCCCGGTACTGGATAGAGGCTACGTGTCGACATGCAGAACCGTCCATAGTTCCATGAAGGACACGTGGCGAGTTATTAGGTGGCGACGGTTTCGGATTTCGGTTATTCCAAAGCAACCCACTTTACCCATTTATAACACAGCCCACAAAATTTGCTAAAATTATTACCAAGTTATTATTGTTACTGTTTGTTGGTTTAAATGGCACCGAAAGAGAATATAAGAAGGATGAAGTTATCGGATCCGGGTGTGGATCTTTCTCTCTCGCTTTCTCTCGGTGGTGGTAGTGGTGGTGGCGGCACCGGTACAGGGCGGAAAAGGACGTCTCAGCTGGTAATGGGGGAGGGCATACGTGTAGCAAAGCAGAGGGTTGAAGTTAAGCGTGGTGGTGGTGGTGGTGGTGGTGGTGGCGGCATGAGTGGTGCTGGCTGGTTTGCGTCCATGTACCCGTACCACACACATTTGAAGAAGTCGGTATCGATCGGTACCAGTAGAAGCACGTCCGTTATTGCTGATCAGGATAGCCGATATTTTGTTGGTACAGTTTCTCTCTCTTCCTGTTTATTTTTTGTGTGTGTCTAAGTGCAATTACGTTTATTTGCATGCCATATTTTTTTTTTTTTTATCAATTTTTAATAAGATTATTCGATATTCGATATATTATTTTCACCATCTGTTAATTATAGCCAAAATATTACCTATTAAATTATCTTTTTAAGGATGTACCGTAGAATCGTCCTTGTATGTTTATTATGTTCTTACATGTACTTATTGTATATTTTCTTGTGTATATTATAAAGGATAGTGATTCGGACATGAACGTCGATTTCGATGTGGCAGGAAATTTTCTTGCAACAATAAACAATATTCTCTCTCCCAATCACCATCTCACCATGTCTAATTCAGACATAAATTTTTTCTTATGGTTGCAGGAATTAATTATCTGCAATTATCAAAAAGTTCACGTACGAATCACTATCCTATTAAAAATTTATGGAGATTTTGAATGTGCATCATACTTATTTGAATGTAATATATATGTTTATGTTTATTGTATATATATATATATATATTGTATTTTTTATGATGTCGGAAGTTGATGGCGAATAACAACTCTTAATTTATATTAAATTTATGTATTTCTTACAATAATTACATTACTTGCAGTTAAATCTCTTTTTGTTATCATAATGTTTTTTTAAGAATATAAAGAACTCTGATTGAACACTTGAACGGTACTTGTTGTTTATTACTTCATATTTATTCCCTAAGGTAAGTTAGAAGTACTTGTTGGTTTCTAGAATTTCTATTACATTCCAAATTCTGGTAGAAAGTTAGAAGCAAAGAATTAGTAAATGTTTATTTAAACTGTACCATCAAATGAACTCATTTAATTTAATCCGACAACGAGAAGACGATTACCAAGGATTTGGATGTTTCGCAAATATTAAGTGCGAAACGATGTCCAAACTGCAATTTATTATATTCCAAAAATATCTATTTCTCTAACGAACATAAATCTTTATTATATATCAGGAGGGTCGAGCACAAACAGCGACTCGAGCAGCACCACTAACGCAACACCAACGGATCAATATCAACTCAATTCTCACCTCTCAATGCGTAGCATGCCATCAATCGCCAAACCAAACCAATTCAACGGAACTCAACCCGTCAACCGAAACCAATTCAACCGAACTCAACCCGTCAACCCAAACCCTAATACAAATATTAACACCATCGTTAACAGAATATTTCCCAAAATTCCCCATGTGGGGGTGGCCGTGAAAGGCTACGGGACTGGCAATCCTACCGTGACCGGGTTCCTTTACCGTGTTACTGCATCTGCTGAGGTCATCATTGCCTGTGCTTGCCACGGCACGCTTTTCTCTCCGAGTGGGTTTGTGGAGCATGCTGGTTGGACCAACGTGGCGAATCCTCTTAGGCTCATTGTAGTGAAACGTTACTAAGGTGTGTTAACATAGGTGGCGTTGAACCTAATGTTTAATTTTATTAGTGTTTTTTCTTAAAGTTAAAATCGGGTTGGTTAATAAATGTGAGAACAGGGGTATAGCATGTAAAATGTGTATGCTAATTGGAGGAGCTGAACCTTTATTGGACCTAAATTTATTAAAGGGTGATGGTTATGAGGTTTGTCTCTGGTTCTCTTATGGGTACCCGATTTTTTATTTTGTTTTTGGACTGAACCAAGGAAAAAAATGTATGCATTACATCAGTTTAAAAGAATTGTAAAATAACCCATGTTTGATTATATTTGCACCAGTAAAATAAGGAAATAGAAGTATTTTCGCAAATTTTGACGACGCCAGTTAAACGAACATATTAATCGGTAAAACACGGATTGAAATCCCGAGACATCGGCATGACTCGCAATGACGCCTGGCACAATCATTTTCGCCACCCGGTGAAACGAACTGACTACCGAACTGACTGATGTCCCCGCATCTATTATAGTAGTTATTATTTATCACTCTTAATCTTATTTATTAATATTATTATTTTATAAAATTAAGCAACAAACATATATATAAAAGCTTGTTTTTTTTTTGAGTAAATTCGGAGAGGGCTCAAAGTCCCCCTTCCAAACACAATCTCCTTTTTTATTTATTATTTTTTTTTTATTACAAACCCGTAGGCCACACACTATATTCACTCATTTAACATTTAATCTATAATTCAGTGTCCCCGCCGGGAATCGAACCCCACACCTCTCGCTCCCTAGCCAAGAGGTGTGACCAACTAGGCTAACTCTAGTTGGCATATAAAAGCTTGTTATCTCTTCAATCTTCAAGTCATAAAAAATATCTCATATAAACTGTGTGAAACCAAGAGAGTTTTTTTTAAAGAGGAGGCCGTGGCCTATAGACGAGTTTAGTTACAGTGCTTAAGGTAAAAAACATAGAATTTCTAGAAATTAAATAGTCTAAATAGGTGTGATGGTAAGAAAAGGAGGACGGTCATCTTCTTTGTGTTAGCCCTGGAATGTGCCGTTTTGTGTGTGTGTGTGTGTGTGTGTGTGTGTGTGTGGGGGGGGGGGGGGGGGTTTGAGAGTTTGGGTTATTAAAATTAATGTTTTTAAAATTAGGTAATTTAATTAATATGTGAACAAGTGTGAAAGATAGTGTGTATGGATAAATTAGAATGTCAAGTAAGGGTGCTTTATCAATATGAATCAAATAGTTGTAATTGAGATGATATACGTGAATCTATAAATGAAATCTCATCTCATATGTTTTATAGAGAGAAAAAGAGAGAAAAATTATGTGACAAATTAGAGTAAGAAGTGTAGAAAATAATCTCATCCTTATCTCGAAATATTTGTATCCATATAGTAAAAATCGAACCAAAAACAAACCTAAACGAAAAAAATCAAGCAAAAATCAAGAGCAACAAAAACAATATAGTAAAAATCAAGCAAAAATCGAATCATTCTCGTCAGAAATAACTTCAGCTTTACTCAATGCATCAAATGCAACAACAAATATACCAAAAAACCACAAAAAGAAAGAGCAAAATTGTACAAAAACCTAGGTTTTGCTCGACACCCGTCTCGGCGACGGCTTGCTCGACCGAACTGTTGCGGCTGCTCATCAGATCGTGCGAGTTATGCATAGTGTGTAGGGAATTCACCCCGGGCCCGCGCAGCGGAATGAAGGCCCGGTCCGGTTCCCTAAATCCAAGATCACGCCATGACTTCGAGGGTACAATGCAAATAGAAGGATAGATCTATACTAGTGCCAAATTGATGGCACACGAAGGGTTGATCGCCGCCTTCTATTCCTCCTGTCACGTTGGTGATAATCTGCGCGTCCCATACCACGCGTCCTTCACCACTCGTTAACTACGCCGGTTCACTCGACTTCGTCTTCGTGCGTCCAAGCGTTTCCACCGTCTTTCTCACTCGAGTCGATCACAATCGAAGAACCACAAACGTCGTTCCTCTACTTGTATCCACGTTGATTCGTAAGACGTCGGTCACGGATGCACCTGCCTAGACGATGCACCGGCGAACTTGCTCGATCTAATCGATTCTCTATTTCTCTCTCTTCGCACCTTTTCACTCACGAAAGATCAAATCTGAATTTGCTCTTTTTCTTGTGTATTGGGCAGAATGATAATCTCAATAGTCTGATCTAGATGAGAGAGAAAGTATCATATTTATATCTAATAGGATTAGGATTAGCCAAAAGGCATGTATATCCAATATACATCCTTTCACAGAAAAGTGCATGAACCTGTTCAGTATTCTGTCCAGACGAAATTGATAAATTTCTCTGACAGAAAATCACCCAACATAAAAGTTGTAGATAATCTCATTATCTACACAACCCAATTTGTTCCAGCCCAATTGGAGTTCGTATGCAAAAGTTATGACTGTTTTACTAACTGTATGTCATACTGTTGCACCCTTTCGGTATTTCACATAAACGACACTGATACTTCGTTCATATGAAATATATTTCTACATGAAGGTTATAGATAATATAATTATCTATCTAACCCAATTTGAACCATTCAAATCGGATTTTCCCACTGACAGTTATGGCCATGAATGTACGACTACATTCGTTTATCCTTGTGTACACTTTTACGGTTGATCCTGAAACTGTATTTCCTTCAGTCTCCCACTCAATTTCAGATCTACCTAAAAGGTACTCATGCATATCCAATACGCACGATTTTAGAGAATATAGCTCGCATATCAAATACCAAGCTATGCACATCCAATGTGCCAATTTTATGATCATGCCCGACTTAGTACTACTCGTTGTGTGACCATGTAGGTTCGACTTAACGATGGCAGTAGGTTGTTTCCAATACCTACAAGCTCATGAGCGGGATCTAGTCACTTCATCATAGCTACCCATGTTAAACGAATAATGATTGTGACCATTGTGCCTATCTCGAATAGCGGTTACTAGTTCTCTTGTTTGCGATATCCGTTAATCAAAAGGCATGGTAATAGTCATCCTTATAATTTGATTAACTACACTTATTCTCCGATTCCGAGTTGAGTTAACAAATTTCAATCGATATTAACCATTAATATCATTGACTGTGGCCACAGTTTTCGTTAATCGACTCATCGAGCTGCGCCTAAGAGATATCTCTTCCTTTCGGAATAAACAATTCCTATCTTGGAGACTCACATTGAATTCCGTGTTTCGGACAATACCCAATGATGACCCTTTTAACTTCCTGTTACGGTGAGCGTAAGATCATATCAAAGCATTGTGTTACGCACGTAACTCAATCAATGATCCCCTCAAGTTTGAAGAACCTAAAACCCCATCCGTCGCAAGTCCATCTATAATGACTAAACCATGTCATGGTCTCGCGGCTTCGGTCATATCCAATACATGTAACCTAACATATATCTACGTTCCCGATTCGACAAGCACCTTGTCCCATGATTAGCAAAACATAATCATCTCCTCGGCAAATGTACTAGTGTACGCGTTCAGTCTATTATCTAATAATAGAAATGCTTCTCTCTTAAGCAAACTGATCCGCGACTAGGGATGTTTAGAAATGACACTTTAAGTGTGACGGTTTTGCTGCACATGGTCCTCAACCATGTCGACGTCCACACAAGTTCAAATCAATGTTCATGTAACAATCATATTACACAACCCGCACACAGTTTTCATATAAGGTGAATGCATATTAATTTAAGTCAACAAAATTTTTAAAAGGGATGCATTCATATGGACTAAGTATTTGGGTGATACAACGTTTACCTATGGATATCTCCATACCCATAACCTGCGAGGACTATCGTATTAGATAACTACACTCTACTCTCTTCTTCCTCCTCTAGGTATCTCCATACCCATAGTCATCGCATGACAGTCACGCGCGACTAGAGAGAGCGGTTTTGTAAACGGGTCCGCACGTTTCCGCTAGTGTTAATCATCATCAGGATTGGAACATTTCCAATACCTACGATCACATCTTTTCACAAAATTTCATGGATCAAATGAAATTTTCTGAGTATTGGCTAGAAGTGGTTGTGACCTCGGCATTTTTGGCTTGTACTATTGCGTCTCACGCAATAAACAACCATAAATCCGATAACTCGTGACTACTAGAGTTTGGTCATGTATCCTTGATCCATACCACTTCCTTTTGCGATTAATAACCGCAATATACTCGCCACCGTAAATAGAATCATAAACTATTGGTCTTGTGGAACCTTTCCACATAACCGTGTTTTCATTTAAGCAAAACATGTACACACTTGTGATCGAAAGTCGTACTACATATTTGGACGTGCTTAATCTTTGGAAACTGTTGTTGTTATAACTCTTTATAACCAACACGTCCTCCACACCATTATAGATAAAAAAATCCTGAATTCTTTTGTAAAGTATTCAAGGATAACATTCACCGCTATCAATACAAATCCCGATGAATTTAAATATACATAACCATTATGTATATATATATGTATAACCATTATACATTCACAAGAGTTAGTCTCATGTAATCGCATTACATTCAAACTCATGTGATTCCCATGAATTTATTGACGGTAAATTAGACGACTTATGTGTACGACGTATAGCCACATACATATCATGACAGATATAATAGATACTAACATCAAATGTAAGGCATCATATTATTACTTTTCGCGCTGCTTGATGTCTCACATCGAGCCGTAGAAAATTTCTGCCATTCGACATATCTATTTAACTCCGCCAAGGAGTTATATGTTGAAAACCTTTTTCAACAATATGTCGATATATGTGCTATAATATAGAACGAGGAACTTCTTAGATCTATCCTATAGATCTTCACGCTTAATTCATAAGCGGTCTCGCCTAAATTTTGTGTCGTTACAAGAAATATAACGCGGCTCCCACTAACCTTCATATGTACACAAAGTTTCAATTCGTTCCGACAATGTTATAGCAGTTTATAACTTCATCAAAACGAATATTCCAATTCCGAGAAGCTTTCTCTAATCTATCATATGGATCGTTAAAGCGTGCATATCTTATCCCCGATTCTTATGAATCGACAAAACCGTAAGGTTGTGTCAAGTACACATCCTTTCATAAAATTTCTGTCAAGAAATTCGGTTTTGACATCCATTTTGCTACATCACATAGTCATAATACGCGACCATGTCAAGCAGAATTTCGAGAATGTGAAAGCATGGCAACATGCGAAAACGTTTCTTCATAGTCCGACTATGAAATTCTTGAAACTCTTCGCTACGAGCCTCGCTTTGCATATATGCGTATTCCTATCCGTGTCGGTTCTCATCTTGAAAACCCATTGTCTTTTCACGGGTCTAACCCGGAAAGTAATGAAATCAAGTTCTAAACTTGATAATTTTACACGGATCGAATCTCAGAATTCATGACATCATGTCATGTGGAATCAACCTTTCATAGCATCCCTGTAGGATATCGAATCATCATATGATTTCGATCTATCATCATTAGCCACGGTAAATCCGTATTTACCGGCTTATGATATAGCCTACTTGATCTACAAATAATTCATTTGTGTGTTCGACTCGTATTCATCAACGCTTGATGAAGTCATGTCAACATTCATCGGTACAATGTTCATTTTCAGATCTCGAACTCTTTCGAGATTTATTCTACTCCCACTAGCCCGCATAGAGATTAGCAACATCAAGTTTCAAACTTGTGCGCATCGAGTCCTCCTCCAAGAAGGCATCTCTTCGAGCCACGAAAATCTTATTTTCGTTGGGACGTTAGAACAAATACCCTTTAGTTTCCTTAAGGATAAACGAACAATTTCCAGATTTGGGATTGAGTTTAACCGAAACAAATTTCGAAATACACTCACATCCTCAAATCTGTACAAGTGACAACTTCGGAACCATTCCGATCCATATCTCATATGGCGTCTTTTGTACCGATTAGAAGGATTATGGTCCATATCTCATACGCAACCATTCATTAGTGCCGCTGTCTCAAGGGCGTATCCCCAAAACATTTTTGGGAGATCCTATTGATTTATCATTTATCGAACCATGTCCAACATGCGTTCATTTCCTCTTTTCGGACACGTCTCAATGTTCCGAATAAAGGCCATCGTGAAACGATTCCACAATCATAAATGATCATCAATATTTATAACTCAAATATCGCCTCTTCGATCCTATCGAAAAGTTTAGCTCAAATACTCGCCTTATCGATCCTATCGAAAATCATTGATTTTCTTGCTTAGTTGATTTCGTATTTCGTTTTTGAAACTCTTTGAACCTTTCAAAAGTCTCCGTTTCGGCACGCATTAAATAGATATTTCCATATCTATTTTAACCGTCCATAAACATAACAAAATACTGATAGCCTCCTCTTGCCTCGAAACTTATCGGATCATCTACATGTGAATGTAAGTTCCAATAATTCGTTGGATCTTTCTCCAACCTTTGGAGAATGATGCCCTTTGTCGTCTTGCCTAATAAATAAGTATCGCATTAATCAATCGAATCTAATTCGAATGATTCTAGCAATCCATCATATGGAATCTAGATACGCGAATCTCGTTTATATGGCCAAGACGGTAATGCCAAAAGAAGCAATCAACTTCTAGGTTTAATCCTCCTCGGATTTCACCATTCTTTGAGTAACTAGTTTGGACAACTCCTTGTCCGAACTCTCCGTTTTGGAAAACATTTTTCCAAAATACCCTTAGACATACATTTCTTTCGATCCCGCTTTTGAATTACAAGGACATCCATGCATCTCTATGCTTTGGATTCCCCGGACACTCCAAGCATCTCCTATTCAAATTTACATCGCATCATATGCAATTTCGGGATCGACTTATCTATCGAATGCATATGATATTCGGTCACGAAGATCAAATCTCGTACCATCAACACACGAGTGTTAATCAAAGACTCATAAGGCGTCTCAAAATTAACCTACTCTTTGAGCCGCATTGAACCATTCAACGCGCTCTAGCTCTTGAAACTATTTCATGAGCGTTGTGTTTTACTTTCATATACACCCGAATTCTCAAAACAATTTTGAGAAATTTGCGTCTATGAATGCCACCACAAAGCACGTAATATTGTTCGATTCCTTCTTAAAGTGTATCGAACCCGGCTTTCTCTAAAGCCAAAGCCTCGAGCCCCGAATCTACCATTTTCCGTGTCCAACACGTTCCTTTAAGTCTAAGAACTATTCTTTGACTATCAAGGTTAATTATGGTAATTCCAGCCCAAAAGCCATCTATCATATCGATCTCATCGATATATTTGGTGTTTGCTTGAAAACTTAATTCTAAACGGATGATGAAGATTAAGCTACTAACCGTGCGTACTTAATCTATATGCTTATATGATGATTATATGATAGTGTTATTTTATCGAATCGATAACCCTCATACCAATACGAGACTCCAAGTCCATAACACTCAAGACCCATATATCACGATCCTCCCATAAGTTGCTTTGGCAGACGAATAGGATCTCGCTATTTAGGTAGGATTATATCCAATCGCATCCAATGCGACTCTTGAACCTTTATAGGATTTCAGTGATGAATCGTATCCAATACAATCCCAGTTCCGTGTGTGCATCCTATCTATGCCCCGAACTTCCAATCAAGTCGGCTTTGGCCTCAACCCTTACTGGCTTGAACGGTTAAGTCACAACCATACTCAGCGTATCGTTCAAATAAACTACTACTAAGTCGGCTTTGGCCTTAACCCTTATCAGTCCCTATTTAACGCTTGCCACCCCGTCGATGACTACAATAACCCATGTCGGCTTTGGCCTTAACCCATGTGAGACGTAGTACCGATCATAGTGGTTGTGAATATGGAAGGCATTTCCATGACTTAAATATTATGAGGGATCATGCCATTGCATGTTTCTAAATTCGTGACATAATCATATTATATCACTATCACAAGATTTTCAATATGCATATGATTTTATTAGGGAGACTAATTATTCTAAATAATTAATTATCTAACATGCTAGAATGATTGATGCCGATCGTATCGATATAAAGAACTCAAAATTCCGAGCTTCGTAGCCAAAGTTATCGCGAAAACAAAATCAGCATCCAGAAGGGGATCCGTTATAACGGACTGCCCCATCCGTTGTAACGCAGGGGCCCAACGGGCGCGAGAAAACCTCGCCCGGGACGCGTCCGGGGCGCCAAAAACTGCCCCTGGGTCGGCAGAAAAACTGTTTTTCTGCACCCTTTCGGTATTTCATTAGAACGACACTAATACTTCGCTCAAATGAAATATATTACAACATCAAAATGCTAGATAATCTCATTATCTAACTAACACAATTTGAACCATTCAAATCGGAATTTCCTACAGAAAGTTATACCAGTTTTAGTAAAATACGAACAAACGAAAAGGTAAGTATATCCAATACACACCTTTTCAACCAGAAAAACTACAGACACCTTTTCAGTATTCTGTTGAAACGAAAATATTAAATTGTTCCAACCGACTTTGAACGTGAATGAAAGTTCTAGATAATCTTATTATCTAATTAACCCAATTGGATTGGACTCAATTGGAGCTTCGATACGACATATACGGACGTTTTAGTCTCTGTATGTCAAACAGTCGCACCATTTCAGTATTCCATAAAAACGACACTGATAATTCGTTCAAATGGAAAAACTTTCTGTATTAAAGTCATAGATAATCTCATTATCTAACTACGCCAATTTGATCCAATCAATTTGGAGTTTCCCACTGAAATTTATCTTAGTTTTACTCACTGTTTCGTATTCTAATTTTCTGCAGATTTTGCCGTTTCTTCCGTTTTCGCTCGTTTCGAAAACGATAAATCATGAAACTTTTTCACGATCATTCCTAGATACTCTCAATCAACTTTTGATCGATCTCTAGCGAATTCCACTTGTGATTTTAACGGAATTTGACTTTCTCTATATGTAACATCATCCAAACGGGTACGAACTTTGATAACCCATGCGTATATCTAATATACGACTATGATTCGACCCTCGAATCGATGGTGATCGCTCTGATACCACTGTAGGGAATTCATCCCGGGCCCGCGCAGCGGAATGAAGGCCCGGTCCGGTTCCCTAAATCCAAGATCACGCCATGACTTCGAGGGTACGATGCAAATAGAAGGATAGATCTATACCAGTGCCAAATTGATGGCACACGAAGGGTTGATCGCCGCCTTCTATTCCTCCTGTCACGTTGGTGATAATCCGCGCGTCCCATACCACGCGTCCTTCACCACTCGTTGACTACGCCGGTTCACTCGATTTCGTCTTCGTGCGTCCAAGCGTTTCCACCGTCTTTCTCACTCGAGTCGATCACAATCGAAGAACCACAAATGTCGTTCCTCTACTTGTATCCACGTTGATTCGTAAGACGTCGGTCACGGATGCACCTGCCTAGACGATGCACCGGCGAACTTGCTCGATCTAATCGATTCTCTATTTCTCTCTCTTCGCACCTTTTCACTCACGAAAGATCAAATCTGAATTTGCTCTTTTTCTTGTGTATTGGGCAGAATGATAATCTCAATAGTCTGATCTAGATGAGAGAGAAAGTATCCTATTTATATCTAATAGGATTAGGATTAGCCAAAAGACATGTATATCCAATATACATCCTTTCACACAGAAAAGTGCATGAACCTGTTCAGTATTCTGTCCAGACGAAATTGATAAATTTCTCTGACAGACAATCACCCAACATGAAAGTTGTAGATAATCTCATTATCTACACAACCCAATTTGTTCCAGCCCAATTGGAGTTCGTATGCACAAGTTATGACTGTTTTACTAACTGTATGCCATACTGTTGCACCCTTTCGGTATTTCACATAAACGACACTGATACTTCGTTCATATGAAATATATTTCTACATGAAGGTTATAGATAATATAATTATCTATCTAACCCAATTTGAACCATTCAAATCGGATTTTCCCACTGACAGTTATGGCCACGAATGTACGACTACATTCGTTTATCCTTATGTACACTTTTACGGTTGATCCTGAAACTGTATTTCCTTCATAGTGTTGCCTCCGCATCGCCTGGTTTCGTCTGCTCCTCCGCCTCGCACCGCTCTCCTATTTTTCTTTCTCTCTCGCCATCTCTTTTTCGGCTAGGTTTTAGGTTGGTTGTGGAAATGAGAGAAAGAGAGCGACGGGTACATGTTTTTGAGCGGCGGCGATAAATATTCACATCGGACGGTGGAATAATGAAGCAAAAGCAAAAATTGGACGGCAGAAAAAGATAGAACGTGGCAGCACATAATGCTTGCAAAAACACTTGCATTAGTATTCTGTTTAGATAAGCAAAAAAGCTCTTTCATCCTCGTAGCCTCTCTAGGCTACCCCTTATCCATTAGAAAACTGAAAAAGTCCACTTCCAATCATTGATCCTAAAAATGAACTCGCGTTTGGTTTCATGAAGAGGAAAATTACTCTCCACAAGAGGGAGACTAACTCTTGTCCAATTGGTCCTAGCGGCAACACCGACTTATTTTATGCAAGCTTTTCCTTTGCCGTCATGATTAATTAAAGAGCTCAAAAGAATCATGCGATCTTTTCTTTGGAAAGAAAATAATGTTATGGTATGGAGACTTCTAGAAACCCGAGAAACTAGAAAATTGGAAAAAGGAAACTGTTGAGGAGAAAAGAAAGTTCTCCATATATCTTATTGTCATGATTGAATGATAATTAATGCAATGATTATTTTTTTGTATTATTTTTTTGTATTGGGTTGGGGGCTTATCTGTAAATAGAGGTGCTAGGCTAAAGTTTTATTTATTCCAACAAATAACAACAATTGTACTCTCTCTTTCTCCAGTATAGTAAAATAGTTTGAGTGTCGGCGGCCGTGGTTTTTTCCCTTCGGGGTTTCCACGTAAAATTTTTTGTGTTCGTGTGGTTGTTCGTGATTATTGATTATTAGATTTTGTGATGTGAGTTCATTATATACACTAATTTTATATTTTATCATTCAAGACATGTATATTTGTACGGTCATTTGTAAATATTAATTTGAACTGTTGGATATGGTGATGTGGTTTGATCTCAGTCATTAATTTTTTTCTAGATTTTTTTTAATATCATATTCCATATAGTAATTTATGTGTCATTATTTTATAATAAATTTTAAGTTATTTCCTTAAGCAATGTCATCTTTGATATTTTAAATTCAAACCATACCCTATTAAATATTATGTCCGTATGACAATAGATATAAAAGTTTTGTTAAATGTATTCTTCGGATACTATTATTTGATGAGATTAATATGTCCACATGAAAATGATACAAGTTGTATGTGAAGGAAATATAATTACAGATCAACTAGTACATTGTACACACGAGGGTAGATGAACGTACGCATTCGTCGAAACGGTTGGATGCATAATATGATTATGCAAATCTGACAGAAATTGCATAGTCCGTCATGACGCACCATATGGTCTGTCATGACGCACACTAGTTTAATTATGTACGGACTAATCTGTGAGTATAGCGTCGTGACGCACTATCCAGTGCGTCATGACGGAGGTGCGTCATGACGGACTGTCTTGTCCGTCATGATGGAGCACAATTGTAACAGCTAAATTCAGTACTCATGACACTTCCGTCACGACGCACCATATTGTGCGTCATGACGGACTGTGATCCAAATTCTGGATTGACAGTTTTTGATACTCATTAATCATGCCATTAATAAAGGGATTGAATATAAGATATTCATCCTCTTCTTCTCTCTTTACACATAATTATTATTCTAGATCTGGACTTGTTAGACAAGAAAAGAGAGAAAAGAACTCCATTGGAGATTGAGGGATTTTGGGCAAGTTTAGACAAATTTTAGGAGAATTTGTCACAATCGAGAGACGCTAGCTCGAGGTGGATACGAGTAGAGAAATCTCACTTGAGATTTTCTGTTGTGATCAAGAAAGAGCAAGGCCGGAGACGAATCGGATAATATCCGGTTGTATACGACAAAAGAAGCTTCGAGCAAGGTGTCGAATCGCGCGGGCGTGGGACGTGCGTGTCGCCGAAATCGAAGCAAGCAAGCAGCAACTACGTGAACAATCCGTCTCCGTGATCAATTTCACGCGGTATGTCTCTATGTATATAATAGTTATATTCATAGGTAGTTGCATTTCATGATTCGTACTTTCGAGTCGTTGACGTGGTCCTCGGGATCGGGTCGGACCGTGCCTCACAATCCGCTGCGCAGGGTCCGATAGTGACGCCGATACCCAACAGTATGGTTATATTTTTCGTAAAATTGTATTATATTTCAAATAATATTATTTGCATCAATTATTAAAATTTGACAAAAATGAGCAATTTTTTTATCAGAACATAATATGATAGTAAAATGTATTTTTTATTATACCTAAATTTGTTCTATAATATGAAGGAATTTAATATGATATTATTATTATTATCATCATACAAATTATTATTTTGAAATAAAATGAAAAACATGATTATCATTCTCGTTGTGTATCGCCGAGTATTATCCTAGTAAATGTTCAATTAAAAATTAGGTTGGAATGAAAATATAGTTTCGTTATAAATCAAATTTCATTCTCCCTAATATGTAATATGTTGTATATGGCCCGTTTGATTTGTAAGAATAAGAGCGAATACATGAGAAAGAAAAGTGGATTCTGGGACAACTATAGATTTCTTTTGTTTGATTTGCAAGAATGAGATGAAATGTCATGTTTGGTATAATCTCTCTCATCTCTATTTTCCTTCGGTGTGTCTGTATATATATATTTATTAATTATTAAATATTTTTATTTAACATATTAAATTAATATCTGATTAATATTTATAATTATACATAAATTATATCTATTATTTATTAATTATATATTGCGATACTAATTATGTATTTATTTAATATATTTAATAATTAAATATATTGTATTTATTAACTATTAATTATATATACATATTATATACCTAATTATATATTATTTAATATATTTTGTCAATATATAATTATATATATTATATATAATGTATGAATGCTATATTTATTTAATTTATATATATATATATATATATATATATATATATATATATATATATATATATATATATATATATATATATGATCAATGACCAACACTCTTGTTTGGCCAACTTCGGCCAACACCACTTATTATCCTAATTCTAAATATTAGAATCGAATTTCAACCGTATAGATATGATCTATATCATCTAGATATGATGTAGAATAAATTTTGTACAATTTTCATTTTTCTATCTAACAAAATTGATAACATATTTTCACAACCGTCCATTTCGGTAAATTTTTAGATTTACATGAATGAAAATTCGAAACCTAGCAAAAATTCATCCTAAGCCTATCTATATGATTTAAATTAAATCCAAAGCAAAAAATCGAATTTCAAAATTTATTTAATGATGATTCACGTTGTAAGTGTTGGGAATTCACCCCGACCCCGGGCCCGCGCAGCGGAATGAAGGCCCGGTCCGGTTCCCTAAATCCAAGATCACGCCATGACTTCGAGGGTACGATGCAAAGTAGGATAGACGATTACCAGCGTGAAATTGATCACGCACGACGGGTTGATCGCTCGCATCCTTCTTTTCCTTCGGTGTCACGTTGGTGACTAGCCCGTACGTCCCGTACCGCACGTCTCCCACCGTCTTGACACGCCTCGGGTTGTCTTCGTGCGTTCCATGCCCGCATGCTTCCACAGCCCGTTACTCGATTCGCTCGTTTCCGTCTCCGGCAGATTTCGTTCCTCCGAATCGATCACAACCGAAAGAACCCCAGATGTTGCTCCTCTACTTGTATCCACGTTGATTCGTAAGACGTCGGTCGCGGATGCACCTGCCTAGTGAAGGAAATACAGTTTCAGGATCAACCGTAAAAATGTACACAAGGATAAACGAATGTAGTCGTACATTCGTGGCCATAACTGTCAGTGGGAAAATCCGATTTGAATGGTTCGAATTGGGTTATATAGATAATTAGATTATCTATAACCTTCATGTAGAAATATATTTCAGATGAACGAAGTATTAGTGTCGTTTATGTGAAATACCGAAAGGGTGCAACAGTATGACATACAGTTAGTAAAACAGTCATAACGTTTGCATACGAACTCCAATTGGGCTGGGCCAAATTGGGTTGTGTCAATAATTAGATTATCTGCAACTTTCATGTTGGGTGATTTTCTGTCTGAGAAATTTATCAATTTCGAAATGACAGAATACTGACCAGGTTCATGCAGTTTTCTGTGTGAGAGGGTGTATATTGGATATACATGCCTTTTGGCTAATCCTGATCCTATTAGGTATAAATAGGATATTTTCTCTCTCATCCATATCAGTTGAATCATTCTAAGCAAGTGATTATTCTGCCCAATATACACAAGAAAAAGAGCAAATTCAGATTTGATCTTTAGTGAGTGAAAGGGTGCGAAGAGAGAGAAATCGAGAAAGGAGTTTCTCGAGTAATAGAGAATCGATTAGATCGAGCAAGTTCGCCGGTGCATCGTCTAGGCAGGTGCATCCGCGACCGACGTCTTGCGACTCACGGTGGATACAAGTAGAGGAGCGACAATTGTGGCTCTTGGATTGTGATCGACTCAAGGAGTGAGAAGACGGTCAACGAACGGTGAAAGACGCGTGGTATGGGACGCGCGGATTGTCACCAACGTGACAGGAGATAGAAGGCGGCGATCAACCCTTCATGCGTGATCAATTTCACGCTGGTATAGATCTATCCTTCTATTCGCATCGTACCCTCGAAGTCATGGCGTGATCTTGGATTTAGGGAACCGGACCGGGCCTTCATTCCGCTGCGCGGGCCCGGGGTCGGGGTGAATTCCCAACAGTGGTATCAGAGCGATCGCCATCGATTCGAGGATCGAATCATAGTCGTATATTAGATATACGCACGGGTTATCAAAGTTCGTACCCGTTTGCATGATGTTACATATAGAGAAAGTCAAATTCCGTTAAAATCACAAGTGGAATTCGCTAGAGATCGATCAAAAGTTGATTGAGAGTATCTAGGAATGATCGTGAAAAAGTTTCATGATTTATCGTTTTGGAAACGAGCGAAAACGGACGAAACGGCAAAATCTGCAGAAAATTAGAATACGAAACAGTGAGTAAAACTAAGATAATTTTCAGTGGAAAACTCCCAATTGATTGGATCAAATTGGCGTAGATAGATAATGAGATTATCTATGACTTTGATACAGAAAGTTTTTTCATTTGAACGAATTATCAGTGTCGTTTTTATGAAATACTGAAAGGGTGCGACTGTTTGACATACAGAGACTTAAACGTCCGTATATGTCGCATCGAAACCCAATTGAGTCCAATCCAATTGAGTTAGTTAGATAATAAGATTATCTAGAACTTTTGTTCACGTTCAAAGTCGGTTGGAACAATTTAATATTTTTGTTTCAACAGAATACTGAAAAGGTGTCTGTAGTTTTCTGGTTGAAAAGGTGTGTATTGGATATACTTACCTTTTCATTTGTTCGTATTTTACTAAAACTGGTATAACTTTCCGTAGGAAATTCCGATTTGAATGGTTCAAATTGTGTTAGTTAGATAATGAGATTATCTAGCATTTTCATGTTGTAATATATTTCATTTGAGCGAAGTATTAGTATCGTTCTAATGAAATACCGAAAGGGTGCAGAAAAAACAGTTTTCTGCAGCCCCGAGGGCAGTTTTTGGCGCCCCGGACGCGTCCCGGGCGAGGTTTTCTCGCGCCCGTTGGGCCCCTGCGTTACAACGGATGGGGCAGTCCGTTATAACGGATCCCCTTCTGGATGCTGTTTTTGTTTTCGCGATAACTTTGGCTACGAAGCTCGGAATTTTGAGTTTTTTATATCGATTTGATCGGCATCAAACATACTAGCATATAATTAGATAATTATTTAGAATAATTAGACTCCCAAATAAAATCATATGCATATTGAAAAATCTTGTGATAGTGATATAATTTGATTATGTCACGGATTTAGAAACATGCAATGGCATGATCCCTCATAATATTTAAGTCATGGAAATGCCTTCCATATCCACAACCACCGAGTTTGGTGTTACGTTTCACGTGGGTTCAGGCTAAAGTCGGGCACGTGATATTGTAACCATCGAAAGGGTGGCAAGCGTTAAATCGGGACTTGTGAGGCACAGGCTAAAGTCGACTCACTAGTAGCTTATTTGAACGATACGTTGGAGATGGTTGTGACTTAACCGTCCAGGCCAATCAGATTGGAGTTCGGGGCATAGATAGGATGCACACACGGAACTGGGATTGTATAGGATACAATCCATCACCGAAATCCTATAAAGGTTCAAGAGTCGCATTGGATGCGATTGGATATAATCCTACCTAAATAACGGGATCCCACCCGATAGGCTAAAGTCACTTGTGGGAGGAACGGAAATACGGTTGATCGTGAAACTGTATTTCCTTCAGTAAGTATTTTGGACGGTTAAATTTTTTTAAGTATTATGATGAGTATGATAGAAATTTCTATTTTTCGTGAAATTGAATCTACAACATTCTTAAATTATATAAATCATATCTATACGGTCAAAATTCGATTATAATATTTAGAATTAGGATAATAAGTGGTGTTGGCCGACGTTGGCCAAACAAGGTTCATCGACGAGGTTCATCGAGAGCCAATATCGTGCTCTCCATCTTACCCTCATTTTGACGAGGTTCGTCGACTCTTAAGAGTGCGTCGAAAGACTCAAGTTCTAAGTTTGTATTAAATTTAAATGAGGAACATGAACTCGAGGTTGGCTTAATTGAATGAAGTATGGGGTTGAGATATACCTCATGACCTAGGTCATGTGATGCGTTGGATGTAGAGGAAAGAGAGGTGACCCTCGGAGAGTGAAGCACGAGAGGTTCCGGTATTGGGGCTCGTTGGAGGAGCATTGCTTGAATTGCTCTTTCCACTACATCGTCCACCGACGGAGTGATTTCCGTCATTAGTGCTAATTAAATTCGCCGTTTCTCGGTCCAAGTTGCACTCCGAATCGGATGAGGTGCTTGAAGCATCCGACTCTCCCCATCTTCCTACATGAGATTTATATGCCTTTTTCTTTTTGAAATCTTTACCTTTGTCCTTGTGTCGTTCGTCGCGACCTTTGTCTTCATGTCGCCTTTCATGTCGAGGTTCGCGCCTTTCCCGATATTTGCGCTCGTCATCCTTTTTGTTCCACGAAGCATGTTCGGGATGAAGGGTCCAACATGTCTCGATTGTGTGACCCTTCTTGTTGCACTCGAAGCAATAAGGCTTCAAGTTCTGTCGTTTGCGGTTGTCGTTGAACCGTCTTTCGTTTGACCTGAATTCACGAATCTTTCTTACCAAGAGAGCTATTTCACCCTCATCGTCGCTAGCATCCACTGCGGGTAGAGCGATGGCTTTGGGGTGAGATGTCGAGGTATTTTCTTGGTTTAGTTGCTTGAGCCGTGCCTCGAAGTTTCGAAAATAGCTTACCAAGTCCTCGGGCGACATGTCCTGTGTGGCCATCATTGTCTCCAAGGCTACTCTTAGAGTCTCCCAACTCGTAGGCATTGCTCGAATCAATTTACCTACAACTCTAGAATTTGTTAGGGACTCTCCAAGAGCGGTGAATCCGTTTTTGATATGATTCATCCGAGTATACATATCATCAACGGATTCACCCTCGATCATTCGAAAACTATCAAATTGTTGATCGAGTCCCATTAGTTTGGTTCTCTTCATTTGATCGTTTCCTTCAAATCGATTGAGGAGAGCACGCCACATTTTGAAAGATGTATCACATCCATCTACTAAGACGGAGAGTGATCCTACCATGCTTGTAAGAATTAGATTTTGGGCATAAATATCGGAGGTTTCACTTGAGGAAGCCTCGGATGTTAACGAAACTTTACCGTGGACGTCGGTAATCGTTGTGAGTATGAAACCTTCTTCGACGACCGATTTCAACCCTTGGATGGTGAATACATTTAGCATGCACCTTTTCCAAATATTCCAATTCTTACCATCTAATTTGTCTGGGTAGGTAATTTGCATTTTTGGAATGGTAGAGTTGGCCATGATCGTATACAAGTTGTCAATTACGCTAAGAGACGATTAGTATTTTGCTCTGATACCAATTGTTGGTTAATTCTAACCTAGAGGGGGGGTGAATAGGTAGACCTAGTATACAATTTTCGAACTAAGGTATACAAATTCATGATTGATGCGGAAGCTAAATGATATGAATTTAATGATGCAAATACCGTATGAATTTGACACAAGAAGATTGATAACGGAGTTCGGTAGGTGGTTGCTCTGTAGCTTTAACTCATCATCTACTTGCTTAATCGACCGATTCGATTAAATACAAGTACCTACGTCTCCGGGAATGCCTTGCGCCTTTTTCGGCTTTCGATTGAATTTCCAAATTACTCGTACACGGTTTTGCTTATATCGATTTACACGTATTTCTATCGATCTATATCGGCTTTACAATCGTAGTGCTAGCCTATTACGCGTATCTAATACGAACTACAACGTGATCGGTCACGTGAGTTGGAAATCGTATTTGATGGAAGATTTCGAAAGGAGATCTAGGATCTAGATTTAGTTTCAATTTATCAAGAGCTTGGAAGATCAAGGCTAGGAGTTTCTCTCTTTTGAATGGGGAATTATTTTTCTAAAAACTAGAGAGAGAAAGGTATGAGTGGATTCTATTTATATCACTCATAGAAACCACTCATCCTGTGTCAAAATTGCATAGTTCGTTCGAACGCACAATATAGTGTGGTCGAACGAATTGCAGTTTGAACTAGCCGTTTCAAATGAATTGATCATAAACACGACGGGTTCGTTCAAACTGACTGAGTAGTTAGTTCGAACGAACCTGGATTAGTTCACAGTTCGTTCTATGAATCTTGAACGAACCATGAAGGTTCGTTCGAACGAACAGTTTAATGCGTTCGAACGAACATGGATTAGTTCACAGTTCGTTATATGAATCTTGAACGAACCATGAAGGTTCGTTCGAACGTATAAATGTTCGTTCGAACGAACTATTGATTGTGTTTATTTTCTCACATTACCAGAATTAGGTTCGTTCGAACTTGTTGTGTTTATTAGTTCGAACTGAAGGTTTGTTCGAACGCACATTGTTGTTCGTTCGAACGAACCATAATCTGGTATGGTGATTCACCATTTTCCATTTCATCATGTTTTGAATGTATCTGTTGATCTTGATAAATATGAGATGTTCTTTGGAATACCTAGGGTTTATTTTGGTGATCCCAACTCATAGAAGGCTTCGACATCTTGGATTCTTCAATCGTCTTGGCGCCTTTCCTTTCTTGATGATTTTTGTCTTCTTTTAGTCTTGAATGATCTTCGCGGTCCTCCACTTGTGTTTCTTTTGATCATCCTTAATACCTTGTACCTATTTCTCCTACAAATCTTTCTTAACACAAACCGTTAGTATTGACAGTTGTTTTGATATAATCAAACCGTAGGATATTTGGATCAACAATATGGTGCGTCGCGACGGCCCATAGTGGGTTTGCACAGTAAGTGTTATTGCGTAATCTGAAATTTTTCCAGAGAGTCTAGCGTCATGACATACCATATGGTCCGGCATGACGGTAGAGCTCGAAATCCTTCCAGAGAGCAAATGGCATTGGTCCGTCATGACGGACAAAGGCCGAAATGCACAATAAGACAAGATATTAATACATACGAGTTTGTATGCTTTATATGTGCCTTTTGGGATGTTCTTATCCTATTGAGTATAAATATGAACTTTCTCTCTCCTCTCATTGGACGAATTAATTCTGAATATAGAGAGACACCTGTTCAATGGTTTTAAAGAGCGTGTGTTATATCATGGTATGCGTAACGAATTTCGAAGACGAAATTCTGTTAAGGAGGGGAGAATTTTATATCATGATTATAAATGTCAACAAATAAATTGGATGATGAAATATAAAACAAATTCTCGATAGAAAATAATTACAAGAGAAATGAGGGATCAAAATGAAAAAGAACCATTTACTTTAGAGCTCTATTGGATGGTAGGAGAGGTGGCCGTGGCTAAAGAGAAGTGAAAGAAGAAGAAGAGGAAAGAAGAGGAGATTGGGGAAGAGGAAGGGAACAAGTGATTCAAGCGAAGCAACGAAGAAAGCGAGCTCATTTTCGAGGTCATCTTCATCAAGGCAGCTAGAGATAAGTGGTGGGGGAGTTGTGTAGACCGAAGAAGCAAGGGGTGTGAAGAACAGCAGCACCGTAGGGTTGCAGTTTGTGCATCGGGCAGGAAGAATGGTGCCATGGCGAAGGAAGAGAAGAAACAAACACAAAAACTGTTAGGGTTTGTAGTTAGGGTTTGTGAACGACATAACCATAGCATGTCGGCGTGAGCATCGGAGTAGTGGCTTACACCGTGGCAGCGTTGTGGGGTGTGTATCGGGGGCAAGATCTGGAAAATGGCACTGTGGCGTGGCTGTAGGTGCGTCGGGGCAGGAGGATGATGGCAGTGGCACACGCTCTATCGGGTCATGAAATCGGTGTCGCGGCAGGATTGTGGCAGCATCATGGAGGGACCGTGGCATGCATTTCGATGAAGGAGAATGTGTCGCAGCGATGGTAAAGGTTGCGATACGAAGAGGTATATCTCGGACTTGATATTTAGTAATTATTATACCTCATAATACTGCCATGTGTATCGATATAAATTCGGATTAAGACTTGATTTGTTGGTCGAGTGTTGAGAATTGGATTGTCGGGGAAGATGTTTGGTCGTGATGGTTCGGCCGTTTGAATAGTGGCGGTCGTGCTATTTATTGATCATACGTAGTGGAATTAGGGTTTCGGTATGTGGATGCTTGGAAGAGAGATAATTGAGGTGTTTATTCTTAACGGGTCGGGTTCATGTTTGGTTTGTGTTTGAGATCCAATAACCCGATATGTGTTGTATTCTATTAAATCTGATTTTCAGGGAAGATTTGTAGATAGTCGAGATTGTCGGTTTGAGTCAACGATAAGTAATTAGGAGAAGGCTCGATTGCTCGATAATGTCCAATTAATTAATGGTTGGATTAATGAGAAAACGAGCCAAGATTAAACACATGGCTGAGATTTATTTGGGTAGTTTGTCGTTGTTGTTTGTCGTAGTAGTTGAGGTTTCTTCTAGTAGTTGGAGGCTAGTTGAGTTGTCTCGTGTATCGTTAGGATTTCATCTCGAGGTCAGTAGAAGCTTTGATGTGTCGGATAAGTAGAGATGTCGTAGTTTGATCGGTTCTTTGACGGGTGTATCGGACTAGAATGTGTGTGTCACGTCTTCGTAATTTGGTCATAACTTCTCCGTTCGGTCTCCGTTTCGTGAGTTCTTGGTTCCGTTGGAAAACGTATTCCGAGAAGGTTCAAATGGCAGTAATTATGATTACTGCATCTGAAGTCTTATTTATTTATTCATCATTTTATCTGTATAATATATGTAGTTCTTTGTAGGATGTAGGATTGTTGTTGATGTAGCTCAACTCGATGTGAGGATGAGCGGTGGATAAGGGAACACATGTTTGGACATTAATGTAGTGTCTGGCCAGAGGTGTGCATCTTCGGGTCGCTCCCGAACTTGCGAACCGTTAGACGTAGCAGTACGGTCTCCTCGGGTGGTTGTGGTAAATGTGGTTATCGAGGGGGCGTGGTTGAAACCACCACTCTTGGGATAGAGTGCAGCGGACTTTTACCTCATTGTAGATCCGAGGAACTAGTCTATGAGTGGGGTCCCTTGTGGAAGCCAACCTTATCGAAGTGGTTCTCTAAGCTATGAATTCTGTAGTAGTTGTTACCGTATTTGCAGGATCATAGTAGTAGTGGAAGTTGTTCTCGTAGTATCACACTATGAATTCTGTAGTAGTTGTTACCGTATTTGCAGGATCATAGTTGTGGTAGTAGTTGTTCCCGTGTTGTAGTCGAACACTTGTAGTTGTTTCATGATGAGAATTCTGTAGTGGTTGTTGTCGTATTTGCAGAATTCATAGATCGTTGTAGTTGGTCATCATGGTAGTTCTCGTAGTAGGTTGTCGTGGTAGTCGTCGTCGATAGTAAATAATAATTAAATATTATTTTACTTATCTAACTCTCAGCCAACATTTTCAGGTACCACTTGAGGTGGCAGTGGCATTCGTGTAGATTACGAGCGTAGCGGAGTGTGCGATCACCAGTTAATATATTTGTTTTTGTTATATTGGTTTATGCCCACCATATGTGTGTTTAGTTGTTGTAGATTGTAGATTATATTTTATGCCAACTGGTTTTCGTATTGTGTGTTTTTGACTCTGCTAATGCTCATTTAATGAAGGTAAGTATGTTGTGCACGATTTTTTTTATTTCGGGTCGTGACAGCGTGAACAAAGAAAGAGAGAGAAAAAGAGTTTTTCTTCACTAGAGAATTCAATCGAATCAAGCACGTTTACGCAAGCATATCTCACGGTGGATACAGATAGAGGAGTTCACATCTTGTGACTCTTCGATTGTGGTCAAACCGGAGGGTTAACCGAGTAGGACTTGGAGGAACAACCGAAGCCAACGCTTGCGGTTGTATACGACAACGAAGGAGTGCTCGAAGACGTGAAGGCGTGTGGTATGAGACGCACGTAAAGGCGTGAAGAAAAGCACAATGAGAGCAAATAGCAACGATCAACCCTTCGTATGCTATGAATTTAGCGTGGTATGGATCTAGATCTTCTATTTGCATCGTACTCTCGGAGAGGTGGTGTGATCTCGGAAATTAGGGTAATCCGGACTCAGGACCCTCACTTTCGCTGCGTGGGGCTCCGGGTGCATCGATTCCCAACACATATTTACCCAAAGATTAAAAATCATCCAATTTTTCCGTTAAACTTAACTGCCAACACTTAAAATTACTATTTTATCCTTTACATATTTACCCTTATAAAAGTCCAAAATATCATTTTTATTCCTTTAAAAATAAAAAATATCATATTTACCTTCTCAATAATAAAAATAACATACGTGCCCTTACTCATTCGACAAGAAAAAATTACGTCCTACAATTTAATAATATTTTTAGTTCGTTTTATATTTTTGCTATGAAGATATTCTATTATTTTTATATTATTGTTTTTGTTATTTGAGATCGGTAGAATGATTATATTTTGAAATTTTATTGATGTATTTTTTGCTTTGATATTGTTATATTCTTTGAGATTCGATAAATTGATAGAATGATTATTGAGAGGGTAAATATGATATTTCGTTTCGAAAGAGTACGTATGTTGTTTTTATTATTGAGGGGGTAAATATGATATTTTTATTTCCAAAAGGGTAAATATGATATTTTAGATTTATGAAAGGATAAATATGATATTTTAATTTTAAGAAGGGTAAATATGTAATTTTAAGTTTAAAGGGTAAATACATAAATCCCCCTACTTTTAATTATCAAACTGAAAGGGGCATTTTAGAAAGTTTGCTAAAATAATCCAAAAACTTCTTCTTTCACGGTTACGCCCTCCTCTCTTCCCTCTTTCTATGCTTCTCTGCGAAACCCTAGCTCCCCCCCTCCTCCTAGCTGTTGTTTTTCGCTTTCTCAGTCACCATGTCTGTGGCGATTTCACCTGAGTTCAAGTACGTCACAGAAGAATGCCTCAAGGAATGGAAGAATCCGAACCCGACTCGTTCGGGGGGTTCTTACCGCGTTCCGGATCCGGTACCCATGCCCCGATTCCTCTTCGAGCTCTGCTGGGCCATGGTGAATATTCTTTCCCTTTCAATTTGTTTCTTCATTACGTAATACAAGAAACGAGGGTAGGGTTCTTCCCCTCTAGCCGCCCAATTGATGTCTGCTCAAAATTTCGGGGTGATGAAAAATGGTAGGGCTCATTCAATCCATTGTGAGGAGGATAATGGTGGCAAATTGTGAAAAGATAGCAGCTTTTATTCTCCAGATCATGAAAATGGAAAGTAAATTTGTATCTGAACGATTTTTCGAATGTGGTATTGTGCCAGTGAGGGCCCGTATGAACTGGTTAGTGTTGGCTATTCGGGGATGGTGTTGATCACCTTTTTGCTCTTTTTGTGTTCAATTGCTCTATTCAGGCTAAATCGAGTTGATCCGAGGGCTTTTCGAGGCAAAATTGGGTTAAATTACATACTATTATCATACCCTTTCTCTGAAACGACTTATTTTTTCTCTGTTTTAGTCTTTTTAAATTGGTTGTTTATTGAAAATATATGTAGGTAAGGGGTGACTTGCCATTCCAAAAATGCAAGGTAGCATTGGATTCGGTTTCGTTCAAGGAAGATGAAATAAATGAAGAAATAGAGTCTATTTTAGCCGATATAATTGCCCAATTTGCTCTAGATGTATGTTTTCTAATTTTATTTTTTTCCTTTCTAGATTTTGGTTCACACTGGTACCATTTCTGATCTTTGTGGTACCATATAGTTGGTACTGTTCACCTCAAAAGATTAATTAAACATCAATTTTATCCCAATTGAGCCTCAATTAACCTTCATATGTGCGATTAATAGTCATTAAATTTGTGATGTTTTTCAGCTAACAATATCTGGGGATTATCGTTCTCGTCTTGTCAAAATGGTAAATAAATCTCTCCTTTTTTTTTTTTTTTTTTTTTTTCCGTTAATGACTTAATTTTATATATTTGTTTTGTAAGGATTCCTATATTATTTTTTATAATAAAACATTTTCTTCTGTATCTCTTTCATTTTATTCTCTTTTCTACTATTTTGTAATCATGCATCTTTACATTATAACTCTTATTTGCAGACAAAATCTCTAGTGGAGGCCTCACTGATACCAGTTAGGGTTCTCCAAGAACGATGCGAGGTGAAATTTCTTTTTCATCACAAATAATATTGAAGTGATATGATAATTTTGTATATATGCCCATTAATTTTCATTAATTGCAGGAAGAATTTTTATTCGAGGCTGAATTGAGTAAGATTAAAGCCCAAGAATTGAAGAGCAAGGAGGTATATTTCTAGAATCTTATTTTGTATATCTTCATAATTTTTATTTGATGAGCTATTTGCTTATTATTTTATTTTATTTTTTAAATGGTTTGAATAAATTTCTGCAGGTTAGAGTAAACACACGTCTTCTTTACCAGCAAACAAAATTTAACTTATTACGAGAAGAAAGTGAAGGATATGCAAAATTGGTATGTGTAATATTTTGATTATTCTTCTTTTTAGGGATAATTTCATTTATACCCTTGGAAAACCTCAAAATATCTTATACTAATACTTTTACATGTTTGTAAATCCATAGGTTACGCTACTTTGTCAAGGTGGTTTAGATTCGGCGAGCAATAATTCGCCCACTAGGACAATTAGCATTATTAAGGTTGAACCTTCATTAAAATTCATTTCGAAATTTCTTTCTATATATATATTTTTTCTATTGTTGTAATAATATTATTTTAACTTTTCATCTTGCAGTCTTTAATCGGGCATTTTGATCTGGACCCAAATCGAGTATTTGACATTGTAAGATAACACATCTTTTTTCTTTATTCATTCTCCCCCTTTTAAATTACAATATTTTCAACTAAATCCATCCTTTTAGGTGCTCGACTGCTTCGAACTGTATCCCGAGCAAAAAATATTTTATGATCTCATACCTATATTTCCAAAGGTAATATATATCTCATATCCAATTTAAAAAATAACTTTAATATTGGTATATTGAATCTTTTATCTATATAATTATTTTATGATTTTGCAGTCACATGCAGCTCAAATACTGGGATTTAAATTCCAGTATTATCAAAGAATGGAAGTTACAGATCCGGTTCCATCCTCACTCTTCCACGTCACCGCTTTATTGGTCAAGGCGAAATTTATCGATCTAGATAGCATGTAACTTTCTCTCTCTAAATTATTTTAATTTTCCATTTTGCTGATTTGTTTTTGCGATGTCAGATATGCGCATTTACTTCCCAAGGACGAAGATGCATTCCGGCATTACGACACATTTGTTTCGAAAAGAATCGACGAGGTTAGATTTTAGTTACTTCCTTAATTCAATTTTTAAATTTTCATTTTGTTATAACCTTTTTTTTTTTAAATGAGTAGGCAAATAAAATAGGGAAAATAAACCTGGCTGCGACTGGAAAAGACCTGATGGAAACGGAAGACAAACCAGACATCACTGTCGATTTATATGCCGCTCTCGACATGGAAATCGGTGCACTTAACGAACGGGCCCCTGAAATCGGTACCAACCAGAAACTCGGGTTGCTTATAGGCTTCCTCTCGGTTCATGACTGGTACCATGCACAGATACTTTTCGAAAGGCTTTCGCACCTGAACCCAGTCGAGCATGTCCCAATTTGTGACGGTTTATTTAGGTGCGTTTTTGTTCATATTTATAATTATTATTTGAAGTTTGAATACAAATACGAATTATTTTGTTACCAACTTTCTTTTGTACAGAGTAATCGAGAAGACTATGTCTGGTGCTTACACAACATTTTGTAATAACAAAGAGGCCCCTAAAAAAACCGTTAATTCCGATTCGGATCCAATGGAAGCCGAACCCTCGCGTGATTCGTCAGTCAATCTCCCACGAGATTTTTTTCAGATGCTTTCTGTTGCCGGCCCGTATCTCCACCGCAACACCATGCTTCTTCAAAAGGTAAAATTTTCGATATTCAAATTCAAATAAAAGATGTATTCTTTTAAAAAATTGTGTTATTTAATTTGCAGGTGTGCAGAATACTGAAAGGGTATTATTTGAGTTCAAAAGATGAAAATTCAAAAATACCCGAAATTAGGGTTACCGATGCGATATCATCGTGCCTCCTCCCGTCCTTGCAATTAATACCCGCTAACCCGGCTATTGCACACGAGATTTGGGAGGTCCTCTCCCTTCTCTCTTATGAGGTATTTATTAATATCTTTTTGTTATTATATTAAAAAAATTTCATCTTGAGATAAATTGATGGATCTTTGTTTACAGGTACGGTACCGATTGTATGGCGAATGGGAGAAAGACGATGAACGAAACCCTACTGTTCTGTGTGCGCGGCAAATCGCAAAGGTTTTATACTCTTCATTTTTTCTCAAAATTATCATGTATTGCAGTACCGTTTATTTTGTCCTTTTGTGGTACCAGTTGGATACGAGAAGAATACTAAAAAGGCTAGCAAAGGAGAACTTGAAACAGCTTGGTCGAATGGTTGCTAAGCTTGCTCATGCGAATCCCATGACTGTACTTCGCACAATCGTTCAACAGGTTTTTGTTTTTATTCAAGCAGTTGGTAAATTTCCATTTCGCCCCCTATTAAACCTTGTATTTCTTTTTCTTTTTCAGATTGAAGCGTACAGAGATATGATAGCACCTGTAGTCGATGCTTTCAAGTATCTCACTCAGGTAAAAGACAAAACCATTCATTCCTATTTTATTCAGTTAATAAAAAAATATTATTACTAATATTAATTTGTTTATATTTGTAGCTTGAGTATGATATACTAGAGTATGTGGTGATAGAAAGGTTAGCTCAAGAAGGCCGTGATAAATTAAAAGAAGATGGTCTCAATTTATCTGATTGGCTTCAATCTCTCGCTTCCTTTTGGGGCCACTTGTATACGCCTCTTTCTCTCTCATAAAATCTTTCCTTTATTTATTTATTTTTCTCGATTTTTGAAAAAGAGTGATTTGACTAGGTGCAAAAAGTACCCTTCTATGGAGCTAAGAGGATTGTTTCAGTACCTCGTCAATAGGCTCAAACAGGGATCTGGATCCGAGCTCATTCTACTCGAGGAATTGATTGAGCAAATGGCAAATGTGCATTATACAGAAAACATGACCGAAGATCAACTCGATGCTTTGGCTGGGAGCGAGACCTTGCGATACCAGTCTAATCTTGTTGGCAATGCTCGCAATAATAAGGTTTCATTTTGTTCGTCTTTTTCTGAATTTTGTGGTTTTTTATTTATTTATTTGTTGGGTGTGTAGGTATTGAGCAAATCGACAAACCGGCTCAGAGATTCGTTGCTACCAAAGGACGATCCTAAGCTTGCGATTCCCCTCTTGGTTCTTATCGCTCAGTACCGTTCCATGTAAGACTTAGTTATATATCTTTTTTGTCTTTTTCTTCTTCAAATTTAATCATTTATTTCTTGTATGGTTGTTAGGGTGGTTATAAATGCGGATGCATCGTATATAAAAATGGTGAGCGAGCAATTCGACAGGTCTCACGCTATGCTTCTCCAGTACGTGGATTTCCTCTCCACTGCAGTCTCTCCAGTTTCGGCATATGCTCAGTTGGTTCCATCTCTTCACGACCTTGTTCAGAAATACCATCTCGAACCTGAGGTGGCATTTTTGATATATCGGCCCGTGATGAGGCTATTTAAGAGTCCGAGTAGCGAAGGAGTGTTTTGGCCTCTTGATGGAGGTGAAGATGCCAACGCAGATTCTGACAAACGGTCGTCAGAATTTATTTTGCATCTCGATCAATCCCAAGAGCCTATCAGGTATTATCGAATTTACCCTCTGATATTTACAAGTTTAAGATAATTCTTATTTTTTTTATCTCTTTACGTATAGGTGGTCAAATTTGCTGAACACAATCGAATCGACAATCTTTTCAAACTCATCAACGAGTTTCTCAACCGATATGTATGCGACTTTCTGGGGCCTGACTCTTTACGATCTCTACGTACCGAAAAAGCGGTACGAAGCTGAGTTGGCAAAGCAACACGCTGCCCTCAAAACCCTAGAAGATCTCTCTGATACTTCAAGTGTCGCCATCTCGAAACGAAAGAAAGACAAGGAAAAAATCCAAGAACTTCTCGACAGGTCAAAATATATGAAATTACAAAAATACCCTCACAAATTTAAAAATTTCTGGTATATAACACACACTCTCTCTCTCTGTTAACAGGCTTACATCAGAGTACAACAAGCACGAGAAACACGTGGACTCGGTACGTCAGAGGCTCGTCAGAGAAAAGGACACCTGGCTTATCTCGGGCCACGAAGCCCTAAAAGCGAACATGGAGTTTCTTCAGCGGTGCGTTTTTCCACGATGCGTGTTCAGCGCTAGTGACGCGGTTTACTGTGCGGAATTCGTTCGCATGTTGCATTCTGTGGGGACCCCTTGTTTCAACACGTATAATTATTTTGACGTGTTGATTTCCAAGTTGATTCAGCCAATGATTTGTTGCTGCACGGAACTCGAGGCTGCTAGGTTCGGGCGGTTCTTGTTCGAGACCCTCAAATTGGCTTATCATTGGAAGGTACTATTCGTATGATTTATCACATTTTTTTTATGATATGCTAATCTTTTTTGTTTTTGTTTGTTTATTGTTTGATAGAAATCTGAGTCTACGTATGAAAGGGAGTGCGGTAACATGGCAGGATTTTTGGTGAATTCGCGGAGTCCAAATAGCCAGCATATTAGCTTTCCTAGTTTTGTTAGGGTATATTTTGATATTTAATATTTCATACCAGCGATTTATTAATTTAGATGAGATATATATTTTATTATTTTGTTGGATTTTTTTGATAGGCGCACCATAGATGGAGTGGAAGGATTACGCGAGTGCTCGTGCAGTGTTTGGAGTCGAATGAATATATGGAGATTCGCAATGCGTTAATTGTGCTCACGAAAATATCTAGTGTTTTTCCTGTCATCAAAAAGAGCGGTGGCAACCTTGAAAAACGGGTAACACACTCAACACACACACACACAAAATAAATTTGCATTTCGATGGTTGGTACAATATGGAGTTGAATTTCGAGTAATTTATTTTTTGAAGGTGGCCAAAATAAAAGCGGATGAGAGAGAAGATCTGAAGGTGTTGGCGACCAGCGTTGCCGCAACACTTGCTTCTCGAAAGGTGCACTCTGAGATTTCAATTTCGACCAAAACTTTATAATTTGTACTGGTCTAGTTTATTTATTTAATGTTTTGTTTTATTTTTTGTGACTTGTGCAGAGCACATGGGTTTCTGAAGAAGCGTTCTGTATGGGACACGTCGATCTCAAGCCCATAAACACTTCCCCCAAGAAATCACATTTGGGTATAACCTTTGTTTAATTAATTATTCCTTTATTCAAATTGAAATAATTCTTGTGATTTTGAAATTGTTAAATAGGGAACAATAATCAGGCAGTTCAAGATGCTACGAACAATGCCCCTAAAGACCCTAAAGAGCACACAACACGCCCCAAATCAACTGGAGAGAATAGAACCGAAAAAACAAATGGAGCCGCTTTGCGTCTCCCAGACGAGTCCCCAAAAGGCTCACCAGACGAACAAGCTAAACTCTCTAAAAAACCTTCGATCGATCCTGAGGTATAATAAACCCTTTCCACCGTTGAAGTTTTTTCTTTTGATCTTTTGTAAGTGCTATTTATTTTTTATGTTTTTAGACGAGAGCTCAGCAGAAGAATCGAGGTGGACCAAGTATTCTAGGAAAGCCTCCCAAGACTTCAGAAAGTGGGATCGACCCGATTCCAACAGCTACGAACGGTACGAAGTCAGTACATAGAGGCACTGGTACGACTGGTACCACTCCCAGTGTGGCAAAAGCGGATAGTTCTAAGCCTTCTAATGAACCACCGCCGCAAAAGAGAGCTGCGCAGAACGAGGAGCAAGATAGAGTGAGCAAAAGGCGAAAGGGGGAGGAGAGAGAGAGAGAAACGGATCACGAGAAGGAGAGGGAAAGGGAGAGAGCTAGGACGGAGGAGCGGCACGATAAGGATCTTCTGAGGGAGAGAGAGAAACAGCCGAGGGAGAAGGAGAGAGAAAGAGAGAAAGAGAGGTCGATGGAGAGGAGAGGAGAGAGAGACAGGAGTTTAGATAGAGGAGGGAAGGAGGAGCGAGAGAGGGAGATGCTTCCTCCACCACCGCCCCTCCCGCCGAGCTTCGTACCGCAGTCGTTATCGAGGCATAGTGTAGAGAGAGAAAGGGAGAGAGAAAGAGAGAGAGACGATGATGTGGGCAAAAGGAGGAGAGAGGATGAGTTTAGAGATGGGAGGAAACGTGATGACCGAGAGCCTTCTTCAACTAAGGTAGCAAATAAATATTTTTATATCTTCTTTACACTAAATATTCACACTTCATTTTCTTTATATTTTGTAAAAAAAGATGGAGGAGAGAGAAAGAGAGAAAGCCAAGGATGATGGAGAAGGAAATGCAGGGGCATCGAAGAGGAGAAAAGTAAAGAGGGCCCCTTCTCCCGAGCCTGGAGAGTTTTCACCAGTAATCCCTTCTCACTCCTCGTTGCACGAGGCGAGAGGAGAGAGAAAAGGCGGGACCGGGACCACCCCTCATAAGAGCAGTTATGCCGATGAAAACCCTCGAACACATGCTAAAGACAACGCACCTAGCAAGACAAGTCGCAGAGAGAGCGAACAGTATCCTTTTCTAATAACGTTATAATAATGTTCTTTTATAGGGGCATTTAAGATATATTGCGGTTTTTGTTCTCCTTGATTTTGTTAATACTAATAGATTGCACGAAAGAGAATGGGAGGACGAGAAGAGGCAAAGAGCCGACGCCAAAAGGAAGCACCGAAAATAAATAAATAAATAAAATTTGGTCGTAATGAGCGCGTCAAGCGAAACTTTACTTGACTCGATTCGAGAGCCTAGTGGGATTCATATTTTGTACAGAGGATATTTGGATATTTTGTATTATTTGTAAAACAAAATCCCATAAAAATAATGTGTTATGCTATTTAATGACCAAGAGGGGGCGCTAGAGCGAGATCCGTGACTTGGGCTATTTATTGCTGGCAAAAATGTAATATTGTATCTAGGTAGGTGTTTTATTTGGTATTCGAGTGTTTTTTTTATAGGAGTAGAGTGAACCAATGAGAATTATTTATTTTTATTATCATTGCAACTTTGTAAAAGTTATATTCATTGATTTCGAGAACATTTAATTTGTGTAAGAAATGCGGAAACAAATATAGTATAACAAGCAACAAGTTTAAGAAATTTATTCGGATTCATGTTTTGGGAAATACATGCATGAAGTTATAGACAAGTCAAATTAAAATTATATTTTTGGCACTACAAGGATGATTATCAGGAGAAAATTTAACACATCTGAGCTCTAGCTTCTAAATATTTTTCTTCTTTTTACTTTCTGGTCCTTGCCGATCTAGCAATTTATCTTCCACAAATCCTTTAGAAATTAATTATATATTTTTGGTATTGGTTTGGTATAGTTTTTTTCAATAAAGCAATGGAGGATAATATTTTTCATTGAAGTAATGGATAATAAAATTATATTACAATGGGGGCTTCTATCATACACCCCTTTCCTTATCATACACCCATTTTCAAGGGTATTTGGAGTAATTATCCATTTATGAATATTTAAGGAATATATTTATCAATTAATGTTTAACTAAATAGGAATTTTTTGTTGTTCATTTAAACAAAAATCTCCATAAAAGATAAATTTTATGATACACCCTTTTACAAATATAATTAATTGCTAAAATATCCAAAATACCCTTGTAAAAGGGTGTATGATAGAACTCCCCTATTACAATAATTTACACCCATTAAAAATTGTTACATAATTTATTCCCATAACATCATTTTGAGAAGGACATATATATAAAGGATTTGTGGAACACTTAGAAAACCATATTGATTTACAAACTAAATCACTCATGTAATTAATTATTGTGACACGGCATGTCAAATCCAACTAAATACCAATTAAATGTTAGAATTCTCTGGTATTAAGTTCGGTACCTTTTTTTTTTTTTTTTAAATTTTCTTGTGGAACTTTTAGATATCAATCAAAACTTTTGTTAAATTTTGTCCGAGTTACCAAGTTGCAATGCACTCCTGATAGATTGGACATTTGTTGTGTTGCCTTTGATTTTCCAAGTGAAATTTGTGTTTTCAATATTAATGTTTATTTTTTAATTGTCAAAAGAAATTACTTCAAAGTTTAGTATCTTGATGAAGTTATGGAAATATCAGTTATTATTATTTTTTATTTAGACAAATAAAGAGAATTAACAGGCCCTCCTCATTTATCCGGGCTTGGGACCGGCTATGTTTATATAAACAAACATAGGCTGAGTTACCTGTAACCTACACACAAAAAATATTTCTTTAGAAAAAAAAAACTACAAAGAAAAAAGAGAAAGAAAAATATATATTTTCGATCTTTACCTTTCGTCAAAATTCAATAAAGTCTTTAATATTTTAAATTCGTCAGAATATATACTTTTAGTCTTCTCCTCAAATATGGATGTATGCCTTCTTGTTCTCTTAACCGCATGCATAACCGTTTCTTAAGTTTCTCAAGTATTTTCCAGAGTAAATGTTTTGAGGTAGATTCAATCAATCATCAACATGACAATTTAGCAGAGAACTGGAGCTTCCCAATATTGTGTGCCCTTGGGAGGATTTAGGGTATTTGGTTGGGGGGATTTGATTCCTAAAAATAAAATCAAAATATTATTACAAAAAATCATTCAAAAATATCTCAAAACATGTACGAATTAATGATAAAATATAATAAACTTAATACCTGATAATTTTGTGGTGATATGGGAGGATTTAGCAATTGGTCAGAGGGATTTGATTCCTAAAAAATAAAATCAAAATTGTATTACAAAAATACTTCAAAAAAACTTTCAAATATTGTTGAGTTACCATCTAATTTCTGCATGACATGATCACAGATTGGATGTATGCCTTCCTGTCCTTGGTTTCTCTTAACCGCATGCATTACCAGTCTTTACGTTTCTCAAGTATTTTCCGTGGTGTCTCAAGTAGTGTTTGCAAATAGCCAAATATGCACGTTTCTCAAGTTGATTCAATCATTCAATCATCCACAAAATCATTTTTTGCAGAGAACTGGAGCATCCCAATATTTTGTGGCTGTGTGTGTTCGTGACTTCGTGTCGCCGTGTGTGTTCGTCTCGCTGTGTCTGTGTGTGTGTCGCTCTGTCTCCGAAAGCGCTTAGGAAGGGGAGATGATCTGCCTATAGCTAGCAGCCAGTCAAGATATTACTTCCCATAGTTTTCATACTCAAAAGACATTTGAGAATTGAATGCACTAAAGTAATGGAAAAAAAGCAAAAGAGAGTTATTACCTACTTCCTGTGTGTTTGTGTTACTGTGTGCGTGTTTGTGTGTTCGTGTCGCTGTGTGTGTGGTGTGTTCGTGCCGCTCTCTGTGTTTGTGTCGCTGTCTGTGTGTGTCACTCTGACTCTTTGTGTTTGTGTCGCTGAGTGTGCTTGTGTCACTGTGTCTGTGTTCTTGTCGCTTTGTCTGTGTGTTCGTGTTTCTGAGTGTGTTCGTGTCGCTCTGTGTGTGGTGTGTTTGTGCCGCTCTCTGTGTTTGTGTCGCTGTGTGTGTGTGTCACTCTGACTCTTTGTGTTTGTGTCGCTGAGTGTGCTCGTGTCACTGTGTCTGTGTTCTTGTCGCTTTGTCTGTGTGTTCGTGTTTCTGAGTGTGTTCGTGTCGCTCTGTGTGTGGTGTGTTTGTGCCGCTCTCTGTGTTTGTGTCGCTCTGACTCTTTGTGTTTGTGTCGCTGAGTGTGCTCGTGTCACTGTGTCTGTGTTCTTGTCGCTTTGTCTGTGTGTTCGTGTTTCTGAGTGTGTTCGTGTCGCTCTGTGTGTTCGTGTCGCAGTGTCTATGTGTTCGTGTTGCTCTGTGTGTTCGTGTCGGAAAGTGCTTAGGAAGGAAAGATGATCTGCTATAGCAGCCAATCAAGATATTAGTTCCCATAGTTTTCACACTCTTAAGACATTTGAGAATTGAATCCTCTAAAGTAATGGAAAAAAAGAGCAAAAGAGAGTTAATTACCTACTTCCTGTGTGTTTGTGTTCCTGTGTGCGTGTGTGTGTGTAGAGTGTTTGTGCCGCTCTGTGTGTTTGTGTCTCTGTCTGTGTTTGTGTCGCTGTGTCTATGTGTTCTTGTCGCACTCCTTGTTCGTGTCGCACTCTGAGTTCGTGTCGCTGTGTCTATGTGTTCGTGTCGCACTCTGTCTTCGTGTCGCTCTGTGTGTTCGTGTGTGTGTATTGATCTGATGGAAGAGAAAAAAATGTGTATGATTTGAGTGTAAATTAAATAGAGGAATGAAGATAGATAGATAATTACCCTATTTGTTCGTGTGGCTGCGTCTATGTGTTCTTGACGCACTCTGTGTTCGTGTCGCACTCTGTCTTTCGTGTAGCTGTGTCTATGTGTTTGTGTCGCACTCGGTCTTTGTGTCTCTGTGTGTGTATTGATCTGGATGGAAGAGAAATAAATGTGTGTGTGATTTGAGTGTAAAAGAAATAGAGGAATGAAGATAGAGAGAGAGAGAATTACCAATGGAGATTTGTTGAATTTGGATTGGAAAGAAAGAGAGCTATTCATGGCTTGTGTGGAAAAGAAAGAGAGCAAGAGAGCGACTCTGAAGTGAAGAAATGAAAGGGGAGATGTGTATTATAAGAGAGGCAGGAGAGGGGAGTTACATATCGGTTTCTCCACTTACTCAACTCAACGGGTGAAATGGAGATAATGGGTAACTGTCAAACCGTCCGCCAAATAAAATAAGAAATATTAGGAATATCCCTACACAATTTCACATATATCATGACGATGACGAGGATATGGATAAACCCCTACAAAATATAAAATGTACCGTTTTATACATTTTATTTTCCATTAGTCTCAACTTTAATATGTTTACATTGTGTGCATACAGTAGGGATGTTAATGGACCGGGTAGAAACCCGAACCCGCGGGTACCCGAATGGGCCAGGCATGCCATACAGCAACAGTACTAATGATATCTGGATATCAATACGATTTGAGCACTACCCAAACCGTTTACTCCAAGTTAAAACATACATGCTTCATGTGCTAAAAAAATATGAGGTCGTATATGGTACCCCTGAAACCCACCACGGGAGTACCGATATGGGGGGGCCAATTGGTGTCCCCAATTCGTGTACCCAAAATTATATTAACTGTTAATTGAAATTATTAATTTATATTGATAAATAGTACAAATGTATTAACCGATAATTAATTTTGAATTAACTGTTAATTAAAATTCCAATTAACCATCAATTGAATTTTGGAGGTGCAATTTGGGGATGTGAATTCCCCTCAAACCCATATCGGCAAGGCCAAAGTGGGTTTGAGGGGTTCGGTACAATTACCCAAAAAATATTACAGGAATTATATGGCATACTTGTTTCAAATCTATGATTAATTAAGCATGCATCATTTACTTCAATTTTTTTAAGCATGCACCATAAATTAAATTATCATTTTCGGTTAAATGATTTAAATTTGATTTATCACGAGAATTAAAAAAAAAAAAGTATGTAGTATACCATATTTATTATTTTTTAAATTGGTTGCAAATAATTTTTGTTCAGTTCTTTGGGCATAACAATTTGCTCAAATAGATAAAATCCTAAACAAAAAAAAAAAAAAAAAAAGAGTAAAATTTAAGCATTTCAAATTTGCAACAACTCCAAGTTTCAGATGATAAACTCAACGCAAGCAATTCCACGATCTCAAGTTCATCTCTATAAACGAAATCGTGTCAAATAAATTATCTTGTAAACTCATGAAAACAGTTTGAATAATGAAACAACGAAAAACGAGTTACCTTCCACCAGGAGGCCAGACATAAACAATTATGCTAATGAGCCCAACGAAAAATACACTATTAAAATATCAAAATATCAAAAATACCTTGATATTCAGAAAAAACAAAAATATCATTGTAACCTAGGAAAATATCGAATATACCCCTGAAATGTGAAAAAATAAAAAATACACTTATAAAACCTGAAAAATATCAAGTACACATAAGGATATAAAAATACTCGCAATATCAATTTTTGAAAAAAAAAGATTTAAATTTCTGAGGAAAAGTCTGAAAATTACTGAAATAGTTCTAAAAAGCCAAAAAAACATTACCCTAAAAATGACAAAAATTTGAAATAAACCACTTAATTTCATGTATACCCCTACAAAACCTCTTAATATCATGCAAACCCCATGCAAAATTAGAAATATCATGGATGCTCTTACAAATGCTTACGATGTGAATTTTTGAGGAAAGTACCTAAATACTGTGAAAAGACTGAAAATAACACTCTTAAAATCCGAAATTAATCAATTAGTCTTAAAACTCGAGAGAAATCATAATAATTTGTATCTGACTACGGATGTGACGTTCATCCTCGATCATACAGACTCCTCATCCTAATCGAGCATCTAGGGTTTTTGCCGCTGTTTCAAAGAGGAAAATGCGTACCCAAACAAATAACAGTGCGGTTTGTCTCAATCTCGTCGTCAACCCTTGCACGTATGCTGCCCTGCGAATACGCCAGTCTTTCTCCTCTCGACATGCCAAAATTAACCAAGAAATTGAACATTTCAATCAAAGGATAAATTTTAGAATCGAAATAACTAAATTTTTTATCAAAGCACAGAATTTTCAATTTTGCAAGATTTTGTCTTCATTTACAATTATTATATAGAATAATCTTAAACAATTATTGACTAATTATTACAAATGGCATCGAGCAATTTTGGTTTAAAGTAAATAAATTCGACCAAACTGTTGAATGGGGATCGAACAGTTAATACTTATAAATGAAAATCAAATTTTGTAAAAAGGCCCAAATTTATGCTCGAATTAGATAAATATTCTGCAAATCGAGAAGATTTATATGTCGAAAACTAAAAAAAAGAAGACTGAATGCAAAATCAGAATGACAATGGAGCATAAACGCTGAAATTTGAAAATCACAGAAAATTACCTTTTAGGGAATAGATTTGTGGACTTTTCTCCTATTGGCAAGCAGGTGATGAACCCAAGAATCTCCTCGTCGTTCGTCGCGCTTGTCTAGGGTTAGAGTTTGCGGCCGAAGATTCTGGAGAGAGAGGAGAGAGAAAGAGGGAAGATATATGTCTAGGAAAAAAATTAAATGAACTTGGTTTATCATGATCCAACCTGAGTAATATTTTGTAATATGTACCGGTGTACAAAGACCAAGTTCATGAAAGAAACGGACGGCTCATATGCATATACCAAAATTACCATAGAATCCAATGGTCCAAAACTAAGGAGTGACGTGGATTCATGTGGTGAGGATAATTTTCTTTGAATTATACATAACTTATAATTATACTAAACATGTTCTCGCAACATGATTCGGAACATGATGATGAGGTGTATGGTGTGGATTGAATTAAGTTAATTAATTTTAGAGTGTGAATACAATATCCAACGTAAAATCAATATCCTGCTGCGATAGCATATTGCGAGATCATGTGGTGTAGAATTACTCGGAATTATATGACATATTTGTTCAAATCTATGATTAATTAAGCACGCACCATTTACTTCAATTTTTTTTAAGCATGCACCATAAATTAAATTATCATTCTCGCTTGAATGATTTAAATTAGATTTATCACGAGAATTTAAATAAAAAAAGTACATAGTATACCATATTTATTATTTATTATTTTTGAAATTGGTTGCAAATAATATTTATTCAGTTCTTTGGGCATAAGAATTTGCTCAAATGGATAAAATTCCTAACAAAAAAAGACTAAAATTTAAGCATTTCAAATTTGCAATGATGATGTATCGTTCCCATTTCCGCATGTTGCATCGATAACCGTGTCCCATTTTCTCACAATATTTTTTCATACCCAAATGAATCGTGGATATTTTCTTAATAGTTTCCCATCAATATTAAAAAAATGATATTGAAGTGATCATAATTATAAGTTAGATAATAATTTTTACTATATTTTGTCTTACTTTCGTATTTGATAAAATTTTGTGGTCAAATTAAACCATGACTTGCCAAAATTCCGTGATAAATTCCATATGCAAACCATCGGGCCCCGTAGATTTTCCATGTTGAATATCTTTAATTGTGTCTATGATCTCCTTTTCCGTAAATGGTAGTGTCGGTGGAGAGAAGTCCGCTGCCGTAGTTGGTCGCGCCAATAGTTGTGCATTCTAGCGCGATACAATGGTATTTTCTCTTCCCAACAAGTATTGGTATATTGAAAAGAGCCCATTTACTCTACCCCAAACCCATTTTTGCTGTGATGATGCCATCAGCAATGGGGGGCTCATATACATCCCCAAACTCACCCCACTTAATTGTATTAACAGTTAATTGAAAAATATTAATTATGTTGATAATTCATACAATTGAAAAATATTAGCAACAATCAAGTTTAAAGAAAGTCGGGGTCGGCTGTTTATTTGGGGAGTCACTTCACCAAGAAGAAGATCATTGATAAAATTGTTGAAAGCAAGAATCTCCCACGAAGAATGAGCCCATCGGGTCTTTTTTTGGGGAGTTCTTATCATATTAAAGTCTGCTACCAGCATTCACGGAAGATTGTTGCTATTGAGTTGAGTGTTTCTAACATATGGATTATATTTGAAAAACAAAAAAATATTAAATTTAAAATTGAAATAAATGAACAATATATATAAGTAAATAACTAAATATTAAACATTTACTTATAGCATGATATTGAATAATTACATATTTCTGGTATATTTTCGACGAGCATATAATATTTAATACATAATTATTATTAAATATATAAAGTGATATGATCAATGGTCAACACTCTTGTGCGACTAACGTCGGTCAATGACACTTATTTCGTAAAATCTAAATATTACAATCAAATTTTAACCGTATAGATATGATTTATATCATTTGAGAATGTTGTAGATTCAATTTCATTAAAAATAAAAATTTCTTTCATACTTATCATAATACTTCAAAAAAATTAACGGTCGAAAATATTTACAACATGATTCATCATTAAATAAATTTTGAAATTCGATTTTTTTAGGTTTGGATTTAATTTAAACTATATAGATATGCTTATGATGAATTTTTACTAGGTTTTAAATTTTACTTCATGGAAATCGAAAAATTTACTGAAATAGACGGTTGTGAAAATGTGTTATCAATTTTGGTATATAGAAAAATAAAAATTATACAAAACTTATTCTACATTATATCTAGATGATATGTATCATATCTATATGAGGGTTGGAATTTGATTTTGATATTTAGATTTTGCGAAGTTATCATTTTTGGTCGCGTTGGTCATACAAAAATATTGGCCATTGATCCTATCTTAAATATGAATTATACTTAATAAAATATTGTATGCTAAGTTTTTGAAAATTGTCATGTCGTGCCGAATAGAATACCCATATTATCCGAACAAACATCATACCTAGTGTAGTGCCAAAACCCGTAAGGGTCCCGCCCGACCCGACCCGCCCGGGATTTTGACCCGCCCGACCCGCCCGTTTGGCAAACGGGTTGAAACCCGACGGGTCAACGGGTACGGGTCCAAGGGCGGGTTTCAACCAATGGTTACCACTAAACCCGTGTAAACCCGCCCGTTTGGCAAACCCGACCCGACCGTGCAACCGCCCGACCCGTTACTGTTCACTGTTCACTATTCAATATTTACTGTTCACTATTCACTGTTCACTATTTAACGCTCCAAAAACACTGTTTAACGCTCCAAAACACTGTATAACGCTCCAATTTTTACCCCTATAAAATCCCCCAACCTCCAATTCATTAATTCACACAACCAACTATCAATCTCTCATATTCTCTACACTCAAACTCTCATATTCTTATTTTAAAGCTCTAAATATTTTTTATATTTTATTTAAATTCGTTTATATAAAAAAAATCCAAAAAAAATAGTTATATTAGTTATTTAGTTATATTTAGTTGTTGGAGGTATCCTAAAAAAATCTCAAAAATTCGACATCGCTTGGAAAAATTTGAGGTATGAAGGTCCAATCTTATTATTTATTTTTCTTAATATAATTTTATTTTTGGATTTTTATAGATTTTTTTTATTCGGATTTTTATTTATTAGGAGAGAAATAGTTATATGCTTACATTTTGTAATTAAAAGTTACATTACACGGGAAGAAGTACCAAAAGTGACAATTGTTGCAAATGTCCTCCATCCGACATACAAGTTACATTACACGGTAAGAATGGTAAAAAAATACAAGACTTATTTAGATTTACCGAGAGGAACCGAGGAGCCCGAAATACGAGCTTTGATTGAAGAAATGTTTACTGAATACACCAATCAAAGAAGTACCGCACAACCTACGCCCTCTACGAGATTTAGGTATATATTTTTAAAACTCATATTTTATTTACTATATATATTTTATTTACTATATATATTTTATTTCTTAATAGGTCAAATAGCCGAAGTGCATTGTTACTTGAGTTAGATGATGATGATGATGATAGTGTCATGCCAACTAACACAAATGAAGTACAAAGCTATTTTGCATTACCGAGGGCGTCGGAAGGAGTCGACGTTCTAGATTATTGGAAGAGAAATGCAAATCTTTTTCCCACTCTATCTAGTATGGCTCGTGACATATTCGCTATTCCCATGTCAACGGTGCCTTCCGAATCTTGTTTTAGTTCGGCAAATAGGATTCTTACCGATAGAAGGTACAATTTTTTTAATTCTTATTTATTTTCATAATTATTAAAATTTTCACTTATTTTTAATTATCAATAAAAGGAGCCGGTTGGGGCCAAAAGTTTTCGAGCGTCTTGTATGCCTAAAAGATTGGATTGATGCGGATGATCGAAACGAACTTATGTTAGCTCCCGCAAGTGAATATCCAAATCCAAATGTTGAAGAGACTAGTACCGCCGTCACGGATGTTGATACGGATGATGAATTTGATCCCGATGGAGAAAATCCGCATTGGTATATTGAACAAATGCGCAATATACAAATATAGGTTTGGTATTGATACGTGACAATTTTTTTTTTTTAAAATCACTATTCACGCCGGGACCCGCCCGCCCGTCGACCCGCCCGTCCCGCCCGGGACCCGTCTCGCCCGCCGGGTCTAAGGGCGGGTTTTCCCCATCCCTCCAAACCCACCCGCCCAGACCCGCACCCGTCACACCCGCCAAACCCGCCGACCCGCACCCGTCTAGACCCGCACCCTCCACACCCGTTTGGGCTCGGGACCCGACCCGCACCCGTGGCAACACACTAATCATACCACAACGTATAACAGTCACTACAGAAATTAATAAAAGATTGATAACAAAATTGACATTATTGAGAATGATCTTTTGAAATGATTTCTATTAAGAATAATATAGGGAATGAATAAAAAAGTTAAAAATAATATTTACAATATTGCAATTATTTGTGATCAGTTCAATCTTAACATTAAATTTGACAGTTCACCAATACTTGGAACTTTCACCAGGAAACCGCATAAAAACTGAACTCCCAAAATAAAAATCTACTTGGAATAAATTATCATAATAAATAAAGTTTCTATTTCAAATAAGATTATTTCCTATTAAAACCCAAAATAAAATAGGAATCTTGTTTCAACTCTAATACATTCTAGTATGTTTACCAAAACTCGAATATTCGAACACACAAGTTCTCATAGTTAACAACTACGAAGCAATAACACAATGGAAAAAAACAAATATAGAACTCAAAATAGTAAATCATCACATTCTTCTAGACTAATAAAAAGCAACAACAAACTTCGATAACTCCGTTCAATTTCGAACCGTCAAAAAGCCCATTTAAAAGTCGTTCTGACCGCCACCATAACCGCCACCACCACCATATCCACCGCCGCCACCGCCGCCATAACCACCACGGGGTCCACTTGACGGGGGTCTAGGAGGCCTGTCATTAGCAATGCTCACACGAATACTCCTTCCATCAAGCTCCTACATTCCAAAACCAAGTTTAGCACAACACAATTAAAGGACGATTTAATATCGAAGAAATGAAACGAAATAAGATCGAAACCTTGCCATCCATGCTAGAAACGGCATCGTTGGCAGCTTCGTCAGTCTCAAAACCCACAAACCCGAATCCTCTCGACCTCCCCGTGTCTCTGTCAGTAATTACGCGTGCTACATACCAATTTCAAAAATTAAAGTAAACATTAGTAAATTGTTAATAAAATAAGGATTGATCCAAAATTTCTCGTGCAAAACTACTGACCTTCAGTTACGGTTCCAAAATTGTCGAATGCCTCTTTAAGAGTGTTATCGTTTGTACCCCATGAAAGACCTGCAATTACCAGATAAATAAAGTTGGGTTTAATTGCAAAAATTCAAACTGGGTTGAAAAACTATTTGAAAAATACAAGGGATAGATGGATGGATACCTCCAACGAAAAGCTTAGTAGACATGCAACGAATCGAATTAAACAAATGGGTTGCTGGAGACGGTCCTGCGTGGACCATGCTTTTCAGAGTACCTTGCCTCATAAGGCTTCCGAGCTTGTTCGAAAATGCCATCTTTAGATTGATTATTCGAACTGTTTCAAAAAGAATTTTGAAAGAGATATACAGCATTAGCAAATAAATTAGAAGTTCAAGTAATGCAGGTCATTTGAAAATATATTACAAATTAATAATTACAAACTTAGGATTAATCATTGGTCATAACTTAAATCTAAGATATTGAAACTATTTCTGTGAAACTAGTACAAAACAGCCACATAAATCTTCAAAATACAGATAATGTCATAAACATGCATAAATCTTAGTCCTAAGGATTTAATCACTGAAACACTCTAGGACTCAATTTTACCAAATATGAACATGTACACCTCATGAGAACCTAATTGTATTCAAAATAGCTTTACAAATACCATTACTTTCATTTTTTTTAATAACAAATGTCATAAATGTTCATATGTATGCAAAAAATACTTTTAATTCGAACTTTTTTCCAATACAATTACAAAACAAATTCTTAATCTCACTCGAAATCCAAAAATGAAAAATTATAACCTCAAGATCTAGAGTAGTTAAAACAGAGATCAACAGCACACCAAATTAAAACTACAGAGCATACAAAACTTGAATTAATCAAATAAAAATACACGAACAGTTATATATATTGGCTGTTTACTTGACAAAACACCTTATTTGAAAAAACGAAATTGTAGAATTAACCGATCAATCAACAAACCAATAGATCTGATAGATCAATTAGAAATAAATTCTAAGATAAACGATCTGGAATACAAAAAGTTGCTACCTTGAGTCTCGAGCAGCAGCAGCAGCACACACGATCAGAGTTGCGAGGGTTTAGGGCTTTCGAGCTGAGAGACTGAGGTTTTTATCATGTGAGGAGAACCCTTATAATTACTAGAATAGACAAGGTACATACAGTAAATGAGTATGAATATTGGTTTGGTGGATTCCGCATAACTAAAGCTTGTAAGGGTTTCTGCAAAATTTATACACCGGGTCCATTTAATAAGATTGGTTTGGTTAGGGTTTACAATCTTTGCTGACGGAGAAAAAAATATCTGAGGGCATTTTTCAGATGTACCCCTGAACAATATTAAAATTAGGGTAGTGATCTTCAGTGTTACTTTCTTTTTTGAAAGGAAAAACGAGGTTTCCCTTTTCATTGATTAGGAGCCATTACATTACAACACTACTGTAAACTAAAACTAATTACAGCGGATTATGTATATAAATTATAAAATAATAAAAACTTGAAAGACTCGCTCTACTTCACACACTTTCCGGTTCTTGTTATTTCTTATTTCTCTTATAATATCCAAAACAACATCCCAACTAGTGTTTTTATATGAATGTAATTAATAGGAATACAACTTATACATATACCGCAAAGATTACGACAACATACTCGGATCTCACTGCGAAGATTACGTTGAAGAAATCCGTAGACGAAGACCACGAGATTGAATAACCAAACCCGTAGAAGACTCACCGAGAAGCATCACGAAAATTATGACAACATACTTGTAGATCACGCAAGAAAAATCACATAAGGGGCTATATAAGATCGGGGCCTTACCCGACTTAATACGTTGAAGAAACCTATTTGACGAAGACAGCAAGACCGAAGAACCAAACCCTTAGAAGATTCACCGAGAAGCATCACGAAGATTACGACAAGAAAATCATCGAAAAAGCTTACAAGACATGAACATCAACCCCGAAAAACATCGAAAAATACGTGCATATTCCCGACGAAGACATGAAGACTCACACAACTCCAAACCACTTCTTGATGGACCCTAAACATACCTTGAAAGCGGTGGAACAAATCTCAAATCCTTTCACGAAATCGAATTTGTAAAAACTCTATGGATCAAAAATACACTAACCGCCTGGATCCCAAGATGAGCTGTCTGGACAGTTTAGTATGCCGACCTATAAGGTCCGGACGGGCAAACCAAACGTCCGAACACATAATATGTTTTTAGCCCGTATCTTCCAAACAACCCATTGAAGTGTCCGGACGGATAATTCATTTTTACTGCCCATTATTCCAGACGTGGGGGGCACGCTCCAACCAGCCTGGGACGGGGCGTGATTTGAGACATATTTTGGAGGATTTTGAATTTGAAATCTCCTGAGGCTCCTACCTTCTCGAAGCCTTGATTTCAGACTTGATTTGTGAATGGGATGTGTAATAAATATCAAAAATATGATTTTCATTTTAGTAAAATAATATTCCTAAAATTTCAGAATATATGACTCATATTAAAAATATAATTCTTCCAACGATCAAAACTGACTCCTTATGCGTCAAAGTTTTCGAAAAGCTATAATCGTAATTTTATTTTTATGGATTATTTAAATAAATATTTTTTGGGGTCTTATTTGCAAAATGGTCAGACCATTAATAATACTAAAACTAGAATTTGTAAACTAAACCCCATATAGGTAATGTAAATTAAATAGTTTGCAAATATGTAAGATTAGAGGGTTATGTATGAAAAGTACAATTCAACTATCTTTCTTAGTCGCCTAGTAGATAAGCCTGAAGGAAATACAATTATAGATCAACTAGTAGATTGTGCACATGATGATAAATGAACGTACGCGTTCGTCGAAAAGATTAGATGCATAATAGGATTATGCAAATCTGACAGAAATTAAATAGTCCGTCATGACGCACCATTTGGTCCGTCATGACGCACCATAGAGTATTTTTGTACAGACCAATCTGTGAGTATAACGTCGTGACGCGCTGGTTGGTCCGTAATGAGCATAAGTGTAACGGTTGATTCAGTACTCGTGACACGTCCGTCACGACTCACCATTTCTTGCGTCCTGACGGAATGTGATTCAAATACTGGATTGATAGTTTTCTTTGTACTGATTAATCCTCCATTAATTGATATTTTAGAAGGTATTAGACTTCACTTTTTGCAATTTTACGGAATTATGGAAAACATAAAAATTTCTCATGTGTTAGCCTTCAATTGCAGAATTTTTTTGTGGAAAACAAGAAAATTATAAATTTTGATTGTTTTACACAACCATTTTGGCAATTTAAATGAAATATGATAAGTTCATATTTTTGAAGTTATTAGACTTCACTTTTTTGCAGTTTTGAGCAATTTTTAAAAAACAGAAATTTTGCATTTGTTAGTCTTCAATTACATAATTTTTTGAGACAGAAGAGAAAATTAAGTATTTTTCTGTTTTTACACATATATTTTTACCTTTTATAGCAATTATGATAATTTTTTTATTTTTGAAGGTATTATACTTCACTTTTTGCAATTTTACTGAATTTATGAAAAAATTGAAAATTTGGCATGTATTAGTCATCAATTTCTGAATTATTTTGTGGAAAACAAGAAAATTAAATATTTTGATTGTTTTAGACAATAATTTTGGCATTTTATAGTAAATATGATGAGTTGATACGTTTGAAGGTATTAGAATTCACTTTTTGCAGTTTTGAGCAATTTTTGAAAAAATAGAAATTTTACAAGTGTTAGTCTTCATTTACAGAATTTTTTGGGGTAGACGAGAAAATTAAGTATTTTTTTTATTTTAGACTTCTATTTTGGTATTTTATAGAAAATATGATAAATTGATATTTTTGAAATTTTTAGACTTCTATTTTGGGGTAGACTTCACTTTTTGCAATTTTACGGAATTTACGGAAAACATAGAAATTTCTCATGTGTTAGTCTTCTATTTCAATTTTTTTTTGTGCAAAAACAAGAAAATTATATATTTTGATTGTTTTAGACAACCACTTTGGCATTTTAAATGAAATATGATAAGTTGATATTTTTGAAGTTAAATAGACTTCATTTTTTTTTGCAGTTTTAGGCAATTTTTGAATAAACAGAAATTTTGCATGTGTTAGTCTTCAATTAAAGAATTTTTTGAGGTAGAAGAGAAAATTAAGTATTTTCTATTTTTAAACCTCTATTTTTACCTTTTATATCAAATATGGTAAAATGTATATTTTTGAAGGTAACTGCACTTTTTGCAATTTATTTATGAATAAAATTAAAATTTTGCATGTGTTAGTCTTAGATTTCAGAATTATTTTGTGGAAAACAAAGAAAATTATATATTTTGATTGTTTTAGTCAACAATTTTGGCATTTTATAGGAAATATGATAAGCAGATATTTTTGAAGGTATTAATTAGACTTCACTTTTTTTGCAGTTTTGAGTAATTTTTGAAAAAACAGAAATGTTGCATGTGTTAGTCTTCAACTACATAATTTTTTGAGGTAGAAGAGAAATTAAGTATTTTTTTTTTCTATTTTTCCACATCTATTTTTACCTTTTATAGCAAATATGCAAAAATTTATATTTTTGAAGGTATTAGATTCAACTTTTTGTAATTTTACGGAATTTATGGAAAAAATTAAAATTTTGCTTTTGTTAGTCTTCAATTTCAGAAGTTTTTTGAGGAAAACGAGAAAATTATATATGTTGATTGTTTTAGACATCACTTTTGTGATTTGATAGAATATATGATAAGTTGATATTTTTGAAGGTATTAGACTTAAATTTTACCAGTTTTGCGCAATTTTTGAATTTTTTTTTTTTTCATGTTTTGTTCTTCAATTACATAATCTTTTTGTGGATAGCAATAAAGTTATATATTGTGATTGTATTAGATAAATTTTTTGGTATTTTATAGAAAATATGGTAAGTTGATATTTTTGAAGGTAGACTTCACTTTTTGCAGTTTTGAGCAATTTTTGAAAAAATAGAAATTTTGCACGTGTTAGTCTTCAATTCAAGAATTTTTCGAGCTAGATGAGAAAATTAAGTATTTTTCTATTTTTAGACATCTATTTTACCATTTTATAGAAAATATTACGAATTGAAAATTAAGACTTCAGTTTTTGCAATTTTACGAAATTTATAGAAAACAAAGAAATTTCTAATGTGTCAAGTCTTCAATTTGAGATTTTTTTTTTGGAAAACAAGAAAATTATGTATTTTGATTGTTTTAGACAACAATTTTGGCATTTGAAATGAAATATGATAAGTTGAAAATTTTAAAGTTATTAAACTTCACATTTTTGTAGTCTTGAGCAGTTTTTGAAAAAATAGAAATTTTGCATGTGTTAGTCTTCAATTACAGAAATTTTTGTGGTAGAAGAAAAAATTAAGTATTTTTCTATTTATTGAAATCTAATTTTGCCTTTTATATAAAATATGGTAAATTGAAAATTTTGAAGGTATGAGACTTCACTTTTTGCAATTTTACGGAATTTATGGAAAAATTGAAATTTTGCAAGTGTTAGTCTTCAATTTAAGAATTTTTTTGAGGAAAACAAGAAAATTATATATTTTGATTGTTTTAGACATCACTTCTGTGATTTGATATAATATATGATAATTTGATATTTTTGAATGTATTAGACTACACTTTTAGCAGTTTTGTGGAATTTTTGAAAAAATAGAAATTTTTCATGTTTTAGTTTTCAATTACAGAATTTTTTGTGAAAAACAAGAAAATTATATATTGTTATTGTTTAGACAACAATTTTGGTATTTAATAGAAAATATGATAAGTTGATACTTTTGAAGGTATGTTTTGCGCAATTTTCGAAAAAATATATGTTTTTCATGTTTTGGTCTTCAATTACATAACTTATTTTTGTGGATAACAATAAAGTTATATATTATGATTGTCGTAGACAATAATTTTGGAATTTTATAGAAAATATGATAACTTGATATTTTTGAAGGTATTCACTTTTTGCAATTTTGAAGAATTTTTGGAAAAATAGTAATTTTGCATGTGTTAGTCTTCAATTACAGAATTTTTTTGTGGATAACAAGAAAGTTATATATTGTGATTTTTTTGGACTACAATTTTGGAATTTTATAGAATATATGATAAATTGATATTTTTGAAGGTATTAGACTTCACTTTTAGCAATTTTGCGCAATTTTTGAAAAAAGAGAATTTTTTCATGCTTTAGTCTTCAATTGCAGATTTTTTTGTTTAAAACAAGAAATTATATATTGTTATTGTTTTAGACAACAATTATAGCATTTTATAGAAAATATGATAATGTTATATTTTTGAAGGTATTAGACTTTGATTTTTTCAGTTTTGCTCAATTTTCGAAAAGATATAAGTTTTTCATGTTTTAGTCTTCAATTACAGAACTTTTTTTGTGGATAACAATAAAGTTATTTATTGTGATTTTTTTAGACAACAATTTTAGAATTTTATAGAATATATCATAATTTGATATTTCTGAAGGTATATTAGACTTCACTTTTACGATTTTTCTGCAATTTTTGAGAAAATAGAAATTTTCCATGTTTTAGTCTTCAATTACAGAAGTTTTGTGTGGAAAACAAGAAAATTATATATTTTGATTGTATTAGACAATATTTTTGGCATTTTATTGAAAGTATGATAAGTTGATATATTCGAATGTATTAGACTTCACTTTTTGCAATTTTGAGCATTTTTTTTGAAAAAATAGCAATCTTGCATGTGTTAGTCTTCAATTATTGAATTTTTTTGAGGTTGACGAGAAAGTTAAATATTTTTCTATTTTTAGCAGTTTTGCATAATTTTTGAAAAAATGGAAATTTTTCATGTTTTACTCTTCAATTACAGAATTTTTTGTGGATAACAACAAAGTTATATATATCGATTTTTTTAGACAACTATTTTGGAATTTTATAGAATATATGATAATTTGATATTTTTGAAGGTATTAGAGTTCACTTTTAGCAGTTTTACGCAATTTAAAAAAAAATAGAAATTTTTTATGTTTTATTCTTCAATTACATAATTATTTGTGGAAACCAAGAAAATTATATATTGTTATTGTTTTAGACAACAATGTTGGCAGTTTAAAGAAAATATGATAAGTTGATATTTTTGAAGGTTAGACTTCAGTTTTTGCATTTTTACGAATTTTTTAAAAAAATTGAAATTTGTGTATGTCAATCTTCAATTACTGAATTTTGAGTGCGACATGAAAATTGAGTATTTTGCTTGTGTTACACTTCAATTGTAGCATTGTTTTAAAACATATCATTATTTTATTTTTTGAAGGTATACTTCCGTTTTTGCATTTTTAAGAAATTTTTGAAAAAATTAAAATTTGTGTGTGTTAGTCTTCAATTACGGAGTATTTTGAGTACAACAAGAAAATTGAGTATTTTGCTTGTGTTACACTTCAAGTTTAATTTTTTTTTAAAAAAATATCATAATTTTATTTTTTGAAGGTCCTAGACTTCTATTTTTGCATTTTTTACGAAATTTTTGAAAAAAATCAAATTTTTGTGTGTTAGTCCTCAATTACGGAGTATTTTGAGTGCGACATGAAAATTATGTATTTTGATTGTGTTACACTACCATTGTAGCATTGTTCGAAAACATATCATAATTTTATTTGTTGAAGGTGTTAGACTTCTGTTTTTGCATTTTTAGTAAATTTTTGAAAAAATTTAAATTTGTGTGTGTTAGTCTTCAATTACAGAGTATTTTGAATGCGACATGAAAATTGAGTATTTTGCTTGTGTTACACATAAATTGTAACATTTTAAAAATCATATCATAATTTTATCTTTTGAAGGTGTTAGACTTCTGTTTTTGCATTTTTACGAAAATTTTGAAAAAAATTGAAATTTGTGTGTTAGTCTTCCATTACGGAGTATTTTGAGTATGGAATAAAAATTGAGTATTTCGCTTGTGTTACACTTTAATTTTAACATATTTTTTAAAATTATCTTAATTCAATTTTTTGAAGGTGTTAGACTTCAGTTTTTATATTTTTAAGAAATTTTTGAAACAATTGAAATTTGTGTGTGTTAATCTTCAATTACAGTGTATTTTGTGTATGAAATAAAAATTGAGTATTTTGCTTGTGTTACATTTCAATTTTAAAATATTTTTAAAAAATCTTAATTCAATTTTTTGATGGTGTTAGCCTTTAGTTTTTGCATTTTTAAGAAATTTTTGAAAAAATTGAAATTTGTGTTTGTTAGTCTTCAATTACGGAGTATTTTAAGTCTGTAATAAAAATTGAGTATTTTGGTTGTGTTACACTTCAATTTTAACATTTTTTTAAACAATCTTCATTGAATTTTAAAAAGGTGTTAGACTTCAGTTTCTACATTTTTAAGAAATTTTTTAAAAAATTAAAATTTGTGTGTGTTAGTCTTCAATTACGGAGTATTTTGAGTACGACATGAAAATTGAGTATTTTGTTTGTGCTAAAATTTAATTTTAACATTTTTTAAAAAATATCACAATTTTATTTTTTGAAGGTTTTAGACTTCAGTTTTTGCATTTTTACGAAATTTATAAAAAAATTGAAATTTGTGTTTGTCGGTCTTCAAATACTGAGTATTTTGAGTGCGACATGAAAATTAAGTATTTTGCTTGTGATACACTTCAATTGTAGCATTGTTTTAAAACATATCATAATTTTATTTATTGAATTGTTAAACTTCTCTTTTTGCATTTTTAAGAAAGTTTTGAAAAAATTGAAATTTTTCTGTGTTTGTCTTCAATTACGGAGCATTATGAGTACGGAATAAAAATTGAGTATTTTTCTTGTGTTACACTTCAATTTTAGCATATTTTTTAAATTTATCTTAATTCAATTTTTTGAAGGTGTTAGACTTCGGTTTTTGTATTTTTAAGAAATTTTTGAAAAAATTGAAATTTGTGTGTGTTAATCTTCAATTACGGAGTATTTTGTGTGTGGAATAAAAATTGAGTATTTTGCTTGTGTTACACTTCAATTTTAAAATATTTTAAAAAAAATCTTAATTCAATTTTTTGATGGTGTTAGACTTTAGTTTTTGCATTTTTAAGAAATGTTCGAAAAAATTGAAATTTGTGTGTGTTAGTCTTCAATTACGGAGTATTTTAAGTATGTAATAAAAATTGAGTAATTTGGTTGTGTTACACTTCAATTTTAACATTTTTTTAAACAATCTTCATTGAATTTTAAAAAGGTGTTAGACTTCATTTTCTACATTTTTAAAAAAGTTTTTAAAAAATTAAAATTTCTGTGTGTTAGTCTTCAATTACGGAGTATTTCGAGTACGACATGAAAATTGAATATTATGTTTGTGTTACCATTTAATTTTAACATTTTTTAAAAAATATCACAATTTTATTTTTTGAAGATGTTAGCCTTCAGTTTTTGCATTTTTACGAAAATTTTGAAAAAATTGAAATTTGTGTGTGTTAGTCTTCAATTACGGAGTATTTTGAGTACGGAATAAAAATTGAGTATTTTGCATGTGTTACACTTCAATTTTAACATTTTTTTAAACAATATCATAATTCAATTTTTTGAAGATGTTAGCCTTCAGTTTTTAAGAAATATTTGAAACAATTCTAATGTGTGTGTGTTAGTCTTAAATTACCCAGTATTTTGAGTATGGAATAAAAGTTGAGTATTTTGCTTGTGTTACACATAAATTTTGACATATTTTTAAAAAAATATCATAATTTTATTTTTTGAAGGTGTTAGACTTCTGTTTTTGCATTTTTACGAATATTTTTGAAAAAATTGAAATTTGTGAGTGTGAGTCTTCAATTACGGTGTATTTTGAGTACGGCATACAAATAGAGTCTTTTTTGTGTTACATTTCTATTTTAACATATTTTTAAAAAATATCTTAATTCAATTTTTTGAAGATGTTATAGCCTTCAGTTTTTGCATTTTAAAGAAATTTTTGAAACAATTCAAATGTGTGTGTGTTAGTCTTCAATTACGCAGTATTTTGAGTATGGAATAAAAGTTGAGTATTTTGCTTGAGTAACACATAAATTTTAACATATTTTTAAAAACATATCATGATTTTATTTTTTGAAGCTGTTGAACATCTCCTTTTGCATTTTTAAGAAATTTTTGAAAAGATTAAAATTTGTGTGTGTTAGTCTTCAATTACGGAGTATTTTGAGAGCGACATGAATATTGAGTATTTTTCTTGTGTCACACTTCAATTTTAGAATTGTTTAAAAATCATATAATAATTTTATTTTTTGAAGGTGTTTGACTTCTGTTTTTGTATTTTTACGAAAATTGAAATTTGTGTGTGTTAGTCATCGATTACGGAGTATTTTGAGTACGGCATAAAAATTGAGTATTTTTTGTGTTACACTTCTATTTTAACATATTTTCAAAAAATATCTTAATTCAATTTTTTTGAAGGTGTTAGCTTTCAGTATTTTCATTTTTAAGACATTTTAAAAAAAATTAAAATTTTTGTGTGTTAGTCTTCAATTACGGGGTATTTTGAGTTCGGAACAAAAATTGAGTATTTTGCTTGTGTTACACTTCAATTTTAACATTTAAAAAAAATATCTTAATTGAATTTTTAAAAGGTGTTGGAATTCAGTTTTTGCGTTTTTAAGAAATTTTTGAAAAAATTAAAATTTTTGTGTGTTAGTCTTCAATTACGGAGTATTTTGAGTATGACAAGAAAATTGAGTATTTTGCTTGTGTTACACTTCAATTTTAACATTTTAAAACTCATATCATAATTTTATTTTTTTAAGGTGTTAGATTTCTGTTTTTGCAGTTTTAAGATATTTTTGAAAAAATTGAAATTTGTGTGTGTTAGTCTTCAATTCCTGAGTATTTTGAATGCGACATGAAAATTGAGTATTTTTCTTGTCTTACACTTCAATTTTAACATTTTAAAAATCATATCATAATTTTATTTTTTGAAGGTGTTAGATTTCTGTTTTTGCATTTTTACGAAAATTTTGAAAAAATTGAAATTTGTGTGTGTTAGTCTTCCTTTACGGAGTATTTTGAGTATGGAATAAAAATTGTGGATTTTGCTTATGTTACACTTTAATTTTAATATCTTTTTAAAAAATATCGTAATTTAATTTTTTGAAGGTGTTAGACTTCATTTTTTGCACTTTTAAGAAATTTTTGAAAAAAATTAAAATTTGTGTGTGTTAGTCTTCAATTATGGAGTATTTTATGTATGACATGCGAATTGAGTACTTTGCTTGTGTTACACTTCAATTTTAGAATTGTTTTAAAACATATCATGATTTTATTTTTTGAAGCTGTTGAACTTCTCTTTTGGCATTTTTATGAAATTTTTGAAATTTTTGAAATTTGTGTGTGTTTGTCTTCAATTACGGAGTATTTTGAGAGCGACATGAAAATTTAGTATTTTGTTTGTGTCACACTTCAATTTTAGCATTGTTTATAAACAAATCATAATTTCATTTTCTGAAGGTGTTTGACTTCTGTTTTTGCATTTTTACGAAATTTTTGAAAAAATTGAAATTTGTGTGTGTTAGTCTTCGATTATGGAGTATTTTGTGTACGGCATAAAAATTGAGTATTTTTTGTGTTACAGTTCTATTTGAACATATTTTTAAAAATATCTTAATTCAATTTTTTGAAGGAGCCTTCAGTTTTGGCATTTTTAAGAATTTTTTGAAAATATTGAAATGTGTGTGTGTTAGTCTTCAATTACGAAGTATTTTGAGTACGGAATAAAAATTGAGTATTTCGCTTGGGTTAAACTAAAATTTTAAAATAATTTTAGAAAATATCTTAATTCTATTTTTTGAAGGCGTTAGACTTCAGTTTCTGGATTTTTTAGAAATTGAAATTTGTATGTGCTAGTCTTCAATTACGGAGTATTTTGAGTATGGAATAAAAATTGAGTATTTTTCTTAGGTTATATTTCAATTTTAAAATTTTTTAAAAAATATCTTCATGGAATTTTTTGAAGGTGTTAGACTTCAGTTTTTGCGTTTTTTAGAAATTTTTGAAAAAATTAGAATTTGTGTGTGTTAGTCTTCAATTACGGAGCATTTTATCTATGACAAGAAAATTTAGTATTTTGCTTGTGTTACACTTCAATTTTAGCATTGTTTTAAAATATATTTAAATTCAATTTTTTTGAAGGTGTTAGACTTCAGATTTTGGATTTTTATGAAATTTTTAAAAAAATTGAAATTTGTATGTGTTAGTCTTCAATTACGGAGTTTTTGAGTATGGAATAAAAATTGAGTATTTTTCTTATGTTATACTTCGATTTTTAAATTTTAAAAAAAATATCTTAATTGAATTTTTTGAAGGTGTTAGACTTCAGTTTTTGCATTTTTACGAAATTTTTGAAAAATTTAGAATTTGTGTGTGTTAGTCTTCAATTACGGAGTATTTCATCTATGACATGAAAATTTAGTATTTTGCTTGTGTTACACTTCAATTTTAGCGTTGTTTTAAAACATATCATGATTTTATTTTTTGAAGATGTTGAACTTATCCTTTTGCATTTTTAAGAAATTTTTGAAAAAATTGAAATTTGTGTGTGTTAGTCTTCAATTACGGAGTACTTGGAGAGCGACATGAAAATTGAGTATTTTGCTTGTGTCACACTTTAATTTTAGCATTGTTCAAAAACAAATCATAATTTTATTTTCTGAAGGTGTTTGACTTCTATTTTTGCATTTTTACGAAATTTTTGGAAAAATTGAAATTTGTGTGTGTTAGTCTTCGATTATGGAGTATTTTGAGTACGGCATAAAAATTTAGTATTTTTTGTGTTACAGTTCAATTTGAACATATTTTTAAAAAATATCTTAATTCAATTTTTTGATGGTGTAAGCCTTCAGTTTTTGGAATTTTTTAAATTTTTTTGAAAAAATTGAAATGTGTTTGTGTCAGTCTTCAATTACGGAGTATTTTGAGAATGACATGAAAATTGAGTATTTTGCTTGTGTTACACTTCGATTTTAGCATTGTTTTAAAACATATCTTAATTCAATTTTTTGAAGGTGTGTTAGACTTCTGCTTTTGGATTTTTTGAAAAAATTAGAATTTGTGTGTGTTAGTCTTCAATTACGGAGTATTTTATGTATGATATGCAAATTGAGTATTTTGCTTGTGTTACACTTCAATTTTAGCATTGTTTTAAAACATATCATGATTTTATTTTTTGAAGCTGTTGAACTTCTCTTTTTGCAATTTTATGAAATTTTTGCAAAAATTGAAATTTGTGTGTGTTAGTCTTCAATTACGGAGTATTTTGAGAGCAACATGAAAATTGAGTATTTTGCTTGTGTCACACTTCAAGTACGGAATAAAAATTGAGTATTTTTCTTCTGTTACACTTCAATTTTAAAAATTTCAAAAAAATATCTTAATTGAATTTTTTGAAGGTGTTAGACTTCAGTTTTTGCATTTTTAAGAAATTTTTGAAAAAATTAAAATTTGTGTGTGTTAGTCTTCAATTACGGAGTATTCTGTGTATGACATGAAAATTGAGTATTTTTCTTGTGTTACACTTCAATTTTAACATTGATTTAGAACATATCATAATTTTATTTTTTGAAGGTGTTAGACTTCTGTTTTTGCATTTTTACGAACTTTTTGGAAAAATGGAAATTTGTGTGTGTCAGTCTTCACCGGGCATTTTGAGTACGGAATAAAAATTGAGTATTTTGCTTGTGTTACACTTAAATGTTAACATATTTTTAAAAAATATCTTAATTCAATTTTTTTGAAGGTGTTAGATTTCAGTTTTTGATTTTTAAGAATTTGTTTGATAAAATTGGAATTTGTATGTTTTAGTCTTCAATTACGAAGTATTTTTAGTACGGAATAAAAATTGAGTATTTTTCATATGTTAGACTTCAATTTTAACATTTCGTAATAAAATATCTTAATTGAATTTTTTGAAGGTGTTAGACTTCAGTTTTTGCATTTTTAAGAAATTTTTTAAAAAATTAAAATTTGTGTGTGTTATTCATCAATTACGGAGTATTTTCAGTATGACATGTAAATTGAATATTTTGCTTGTGTTACACTTCAATTTTAGCATTGTCTTAAAACATATCATAATTTTATTTTTTGAAGGTGTTAGACTTCTGTTCAAGCATTTTTATGAACTTTTTGAAAAAATGGAAATTTGTGTGTGTCAATCTTCACGGGACATTTTTAGTACGGAATAAAAATTGAGTATTTTGTTTGTGGTACACTTGAATTTTAACATATTTTTAAAAAATGTCTTAATTCAATTTTTTCAAGGTGATAGACTTCAGTTTTTTGATTTTGAAGAAATTTTTACATAAAATTGAAATTTGTATGTGTTAGTCTTCAATTATGGAGTAATTTGAGTACGGAATAAAAATTGAGAATTTTGCTTGTGTTACACTTCAATTTTAGCATTTTAAAAAACTATCTTAATTGAATTTATAAAAGGAGTTGGAATTCATTTTTTGCATTTATAAGAAATTTTTGAAAAAATAAGAATTTATACATGTTAGTCTTCAATTACGGAGTATTTTGAGTACGACATGAAAATTGAGTATTTTGCTTGTGTTACACTTCAATTTTAACATTTAAAAAAAATATATCATAATTTTATTTTTTGAAGGTGTTAAACTTCCATTTTGCATTTTTACGGAATTTTTGAAAAAATTGAAATTTGTGTGTGTTTGTCTTCATACTGAGTATTTTGAGTGCGACATGAAAATTGAGTATTTTGCTTGTGTTACTCTTTAATTTTAGAATTGTTTTAAATCATATCATAATTTTATTTTTTGAAGGTGTTAGACTTCTGTTTTTGCATTTTTACGAAAATTTTGAGAAAATTGAAATTTGTGTGTGTTAGTTTTCAATTACGGAGTATTTTGAGTATGACATAAAAATTGAGTTTTTTTCTTGTGTTACACTTCAATTTTAACATTTTTTTAAAAATATCTTCATTGAAATTTTGGAAGGTGTGAGACTTTATTTTTTGCATTCTTAAGAAAGTTTTGAAAAAATTTAAATTCGTGGGTGTTAGTCTTCAATTACGGAGTATTTTTAGTATGACATGAAAAATGAGTTTTTTCTTGTGTTACATATCAATTTTAACATACTTTTATGAAATATCTTCATCGAATTATTTGAAGGTGTTAGACTTCATGCATTTTTAAGAAATTATGGAAAAAATTGAAATTTCTGTGTGTTAGTCTTCAATTACGGAGTATTTTGAGTATGACATGAAAATTGAGTATTTTGCTTATGTCACACTTCAATTTATACATTTTTTTAAAAAATATCTTCATTGAATTATTTGAAGGTGTTAGACTTCACTTTTTTGCATTTTTAAGAAATTATTGAAAAAATTTAAATTTGTGTGTGTTAGTCTTCAATTACGGAGTATTTTGAGTATGACATGAAAATTGAGTATTTTTCTTGTGTTACACTTCTATTTTAACATTCTTTTAAAAAATATCTTCATTGAATTTTTGGAAGGTGTTAGACTTCAATTTTTCGATTTTTAAGAAATTTTTGGATAAAATTGATATTTGTTTGTGTTAGTCTTCAATTACGGAGTATTTTGAGTATGACATGAAAATTGAGTTTTTTTCTTGTGTTACACTTCTATTTTAACATTCTATAATGAAATATCTTCGTTGAATTTTTGGAAGGTGTTAGACTTCAATTTTTGCATTTTTAAGAAATGTTTTGAAAAAATTGAAATTTGTGTGTGTTAGTCTTCAATTACGGAGTATTTTGAGTATGACATGAAAATTGAGTTTTTGTTGTTGTTGTGTTACACTTCTATTTTAAAAATTGAGTATGACATGAAAATTGAGTATTTTGTTTATGTCACACTTCAATTTTTACATTTTTTTTAATAATATCTTCATTGAATTTTTTGAAAGTGTTATACTTCTGTTTTTTGCATTTTTATGAAATTTTTGAAAAAATTGAAATTTGTGTGTGTTAGTCTTCAATTACAGAGTATTTTGAGTATGACATGAAAATTGAGTTTTTTTCTTGTGTTACACTTCTATTTTAACATTCTATTATAAAATATCTTCATTGAATTTTTGGAAGGTGTTAGACTTCAATTTTTGCATTTTTAAGAAATTTTTGAAAAAATTGAAATTTGTGTGTGTTAGTCTTGAATTACGGAGTATTTTGGGTATGACATGAAAATTGAGTTTTTTTCTTGTGTTACACTTCAATTTTAACATTCTTTTAAAAAATATATTCATTGAATTTTTTGAAGGTGTAAGAATTCATTTTTTGCATTTTTAAGAAATTTTTTGAAAAAATTGAAATTTGTGTGTGTTAGTCTTCAATTACGGAGTATTTTGAGTATGACATGAAAATTTAGTTTTTTTGTTGTTGTGTTACACTTCTATTTTAAAATTCTTTTAAAAAATATCTTCATTAAATATTTGGAATGTGTTAGACTTCAATTTTTGCATTTTCAAGAAATGTTTGAAAAAATTGAAATTTGTGTGTGTTAGTCTTCAATTACGGAGTATTTTGAGTATGACATGAAAATTGAGTTTTTTTTCTTGTGTTACACTTCAATTTTAACATTCTTTTAAAAAATATATTCATTGAATTTTTTGAAGGTGTCAGACTTCATTTTTTGCATTTTTAAGAAATTTTTTGAAAAAATTGAAATTTTTGTGTGTTAGTCTTCAATTACGGAGTATTTTGAGTATGACATGAAAATTGAGTATTTTTTCTTGTGTTACACTTAAATTTTTACATTCTTTTAAAAAATATCTTCATTGAATTTTTGGAAGGTGTTTGATTTCATTTTTTGTATTTTTAAGAAATTTTTGAAAAAAAATGAAATTTGTGTGTGTTAGTCTTCAATTACGGAGTATTTTGAGTATGACATGAAAACTGAGTATTTTGCTTATGTCACACTTCAATGTTTACATTCTTTTGAAAAATATCTTCATTGAATTTTTGGAAGGTGTTAGACTTCACTTTTTTGCATTTTTAAGAAATTTTTGAAAAAATTTAAATTTGTGTGTGTTAGTCTTTAATTACGGAATATTTTGAGTATGACATGAAAATTGAGTGTTTTGTTTATGTCACACTTCAATTTTTACATTTTTTTTAAAAATATCTTCATTGAATTTTTTGAAGGTGTTAGACTTCTGTTTTTTGCATTTTTATGAAATTTTTGAAAAAATTGAAATTTGTGTGTGTTAGTCTTCAATTACGGAGTATTTTGAGTATGACATGAAAATTGAGTTTTTTTCTTGTGTTACACTTCTATTTTAACATTCTATTAAAAAATATCTTCATTGAATTTTTGGAAGGGGTCAGACTTCAATTTTTGCATTTTTAAGAAATTTTTCAAAAAATTGAAATTTGTGTGTGTTCGTCTTCGATTACGGTGTATTTTGAGTATGACACGAAAATTGAGCATTTTGCTAATGTTAGACTTCAATTTTTACATTTTTTGAAAATGAATCTTCATTTTATTTTTTGAAGGTGTTAGACTTCGGTATTTTGCATTTTTACGAAATTTTTGAAAAAATTGAAATTTGTGTGTGTCAGTCTTCAATTACGGAGTATTTTTAGTACGACATGAAAATTGAGTTTTTTTCTTGTGTTACACTTCAATTTTAACATTCTTTTCAAAAATATCTTCACGGAAATTTTGGAAGGTGTTACACTTCATTTTTTGCATTCGTAAGAAATTTTTGAAAATTTTTAAATTTGTGGGTGTTAGTCTTCAATTACGGAGTATTTTGAGTATGACATGAAAATTGAGTTTTTTCTTGTGTTACATATCAATTTTAACATACTTTTATAAAATATCTTCATTGAATTATTTGAAGGTGTTAGACTTCATTCATTTTTAAGAAATATTGGAAAAAATTGAAATTTCTGTGTGTTAGTCTTCAATTACGGAGTATTTTGATTATGGCACGAAAATTGAGTATTTTGCTTATGTCACACTTCAATTTTTACATTTTTCTAAAAAATATCTTCATTGAATTTTTTGAAGGTGTTAGACTTCTGTTTTTTGCATTTTTAAGAAATTTTTGAAAAAATTGAAATTTTTGTGTGTTAGTCTTCCATTACGGAGTATTTTGAATATGACATGAAAATTGAGTTTTTTTTTCTTGTGTTACACTTCTATTTTAACATTCTTTTAAAAAATATCTTCATTGAATTTTTGGAAGGTGTTAGACTTCAATTTTTGCATTTTTAAGAAATTTTTGAAAAAATTGAAATTTGTGTGTGTTAGTCTTGAATTACGGAGTATTTTGAGTATGACATGAAAATTGAGTTTTTTTTATTGTGTTACACTTCAATTTTAACATTCTTTTAAAAAATATATTCATTGAATTTTTTGAAGGTGTAAGAAATCATTTTTTGCATTTTTAAGAAATTTTTTGAAAAAATTGAAATTTGTGTGTGTTAGTCTTCAATTACGGAGTATTTTGAGTATGACGTGAAAATTGAGTTTTTTTTCTTGTGTTACACTCCTATTTTAAAATTCTTTTAAAAAATATCTTCATTGAATTTTTGGAAGGTGTTAGACTTCAATTTTTGCATTTTCAAGAAAGTTTTGAAAAAATTGAAATTTGTGTGTGTTAGTCTTCAATTACGAAGTATTTTGAGTATGACAAGAAAATTGAGTTTTTTTCTTGTGTTACACTTCAATTTTAACATGCTTTTAAAAAATATATTCATTGAATTTTTTGAAGGTGCCAGACTTCATTTTTTGCATTTTTAAGAAATTTTTTGAAAAAATTGAAATTTGTGTGTGTTAGTCTTCAATTACGGAGTATTTTGAGTATGACATGAAAATTGAGTTTTTTACTTGTGTTACACTTCTATTTTAACATTCTTTTAAAAAATATCTTCATTGAAATTTTGGAAGGTGTGAGACTTCAATTTTTGCATTCTTAAGAAATGTTTGAAAATATTTAAATTTGTGTGTGTTAGTCTTCAATTACGGAGTATTTTGAGTATGATATGAAAATTGAGTTTTTTTCTTGTGTTACACTTCAATTTTAACATTCTTTTAAAAAATATATTCATTGAAATTTTGGAAGGTGTTAGACTTCATTTTTTGCATTCTTAAGAAATTTTTGAAAAAATATAAATTTGTTGGTGTTAGTCTTGAATTACGGAGTATTTTGAGTATGACATGAAAATTGAGTTTTTTTCTTCTGTTACAGTTCTATTTTAACATTCTTTTAAAAAATATCTTCATTGAATTTTTTGAAGGTGTCAGATTTCATTTTTTGCATTTTTAAGAAAAGTTTTGAAAAAATTGAAATTTGTGTGTGTTAGTCTTCAATTACGGAGTATTTTCAGTATGACATGAAAATTGAGTTTTTTTTTCTTGTGTTACACTTCAATTTTTACATTCTTTTAAAAAATATCTTCATTGAATTTTTGGAAGGTGTCAAACTTCATTTTTTGCATTTTTAAGAAATGTTTTGAAAAAATTGAAATTTGTGTGTGTTAGTCTTCAATTCCGGAGTATTTTGAGTATGACATGTAAATTGAGTTTTCTTTTCTTGTGTTACACTTCAATTTTTACATTCTTTTAAAAAATATCTTCATTGAAATTTCGGAAGGTGTTAGACTTCATTTTTTGTATTTTTAAGAAATTTTTGAAAAAAATTGAAATTTTTGTGTGTTAGTCTTCAATTACGGAGTATTTTGAGTATGACATGAAAACTGAGTATTTTGCTTATATCACATTATGTTTACATTCTTTTAAAAAATATCTTCATTGAATTTTTGGAAGGTGTTAGACTTCACTTTTTTGGATTATTAAGATATTTTTGTAAAATTTTAAATTTGTGTGTGTTAGTCTTCAATTACGGAGTATTTTAAGTATGACATGAAAATTAAGTTTTTTTCTTGTGTTACACTTCAATTTTAACATTCTTTTAAAAAATATCTTCATTGAAATTTTTGAAGGTGTTAGACTTCATTTTTTGCATTCTTAAGAAATTTTTGAAAAAATTTAAATTCGTGTGTGTTAGTCTTCAATTAAGGAGTATTTTTAGTATGACATGAAAATTGAGTTTTTTCTTGTGTTACATATCAATTTTAACATTCTTTTATGAAATATCTTCTATGAATTATTCGAAGGTGTTAGACTTCATGCATTTTAAGAAATATAGGAAAAAATTGAAATTTCTGAGTGTTAGTCTTCAATTACGGAGTATTTTGAGTATGGCATGAAAATTGAGTATTTTGCTTATGTCATACTTCAATTTTTACATTTTTAAAAAAAATATCTTTATTGAATTATTTGAAGGTGTTAGACTTCAGTTTTTTGCATTTTTAAGATTTTTTTGAAAAAATTGAAATTTGTGTGTGTTAGTCTTCAATTACGGAGTATTTTGAGTATGACATGAAAATTGAGGTTTTTCTTGTGTTACACTTCTATTTTAACATTCTTTTAAAAATATCTTCATTGAATTTTTGGAAGGTGTTAGACTTCAATTTTTGCATTTTTAAGAAATTTTTGAAAAAATTGAAATTTGTGTGTGTTAGTCTTCAATTACGGAGTATTTTGAGTATGACATGAAAATTGAGTTTTTTTCTTGTGTTACTCTTCAATTTTAACATTCTTTTAAAAAATATATTCATTGAATTTTTTGAAAGTGTCAGACTTCATTTTTTGAATTTTTCAGAATTTTTTTGACAAAATTGAAATTTGTGTTCGTTAGTCTTCAATTACGGAGTATTTTAAGTATGACATGAAAATTGAGTTTTTTTTCTTGTGTTACACTTCAATTTTTACATTCTTTTAAAAAATATCTTCATTGAATTTTTGGAAGGTGTTAGACTTCATTTTTTGTATTTTTAAGAAATTTTTGAAAAAAATTGAAATTTGTGTGTGTTAGTCTTCAATTACGGAGTATTTTGAGTATGACATGAAAACTGAGTATTTTGCTTATGTCACACTTCAATGTTTACGTTCTTTTAAAAATATCTTCATTGAATTTTTGGAAGGTGTTAGACTTCACTTTTTTGCATTTTTAAGATATTTTTGAAAAAATTTAAATTTGTGTGTGTTAGTCTTCAATTACGGAGTATTTTTAGTATGACATGAAAATTAAGTTTTTTTCTTGTGTTACACTTCAATTTTAACATTCTTTTAAAAAATATCTTCATTGAAATTTTGGAAGGTGTTAGACTTCATTTTTTGCATTCTTAAGAAATTTTTGAAAAAATTTAAATTCGTGGGTGTTAGTCTTCAATTACGGAGTATTTTTAGTATGACATGAAAATTGAGTTTTTTCTTGTGTTACATATCAATTTTAACATACTTTTATAAAATATCTTCATTGAATTATTTGAAGGTGTTAGACTTCATGCATTTTAAGAAATATAGGTAAAAAATGAAATTTCTGTGTGTTAGTCTTCAATTACGGAGTATTTTGAGTATGGCATGAAAATTGAGTATTTTGCTTATGTCACACTTCAATTTTTACATTTTTTTTAAAAATATCTTCATTGAATTATTTGAAGGTGTTAGACTTCAGCTTTTTGCAATTTTAAGATTTTTTTGAAAAAATTGAAATTTGTGTGTGTTAGTCTTCAATTACGGAGTATTTTGAGTATGATATGAAAATTGAGTTTTTTTCTTGTGTTACACTTCTATTTTAACATTCTTTTAAAAAATATCTTCATTGAATTTTTGGAAGGTGTTAGACTTCAATTTTTGCATTTTTAAGAAATTTTTGAAAAAATTGAAATTTGTGTGTGTTAGTCTTCAATTACAGAGTAGTTTGAGTATGACATGAAAATTGAGTTTTTTTCTTGTGTTACACTTCAATTTTAACATTCTTTTAAAAAATATATTCATTGAATTGTTTGAAAGTGTCAGACTTCATTTTTAGAATTTTTAAGAATTTTTTTGACAAAATTGAAATTTGTGTGTGTTAGTCTTCAATTACGGAGTATTTTGAGTATGACATGAAAATTGAGTTTTTTTTCTTGTGTTACACTTCAATTTTTACATTCTTTTAAAAAATATCTTCATTGAATTTTTGGAAGGTGTTAGACTTCATTTTTTGTATTTTTAAGAAATTTTTGAAACAAATTGAAATTTCTGTGTTTTAGTCTTCAATTACGGATTATTTTGAGTATGACATGAAAACTGAGTATTTTGCTTATGTCATACTTCAATGTTTACGTTCTTTTAAAAATATCTTCATTGAATTTTTGGAAGGTGTTAGACTTCACTTTTTTGCAATTTTAAGAAAATTTTGAAAACATTTAAATTTGTGTGTGTTAGTCTTCAATTACGGAGTATTTTTAGTATGACATGAAAATTGAGTTTTTTTCTTGTGTTACACTTCAATTTTAACATTCTTTTAAAAAATATCTTCATTGAAATTTCGGAAGGTGTTAGACTTCATTTTTTGTATTTTTAAGAAATTTTTGAAAAAAATTGAAATTTTTGTGTGTTAGTCTTCAATTACGGAGTATTTTGAGTATGACATGAAAACTGAGTATTTTGCTTATATCACACTATGTTTACATTCTTTTAAAAAATATCTTTATTGAATTATTTGAAGGTGTTAGACTTCAGTTTTTTGCATTTTTAAGATTTTTTTGAAAAAATTGAAATTTGTGTGTGTTAGTCTTCAATTACGGAGTATTTTGAGTATGACATGAAAATTGAGGTTTTTCTTGTGTTACACTTCTATTTTAACATTCTTTTAAAAATATCTTCATTGAATTTTTGGAAGGTGTTAGACTTCAATTTTTGCATTTTTAAGAAATTTTTGAAAAAATTGAAATTTGTGTGTGTTAGTCTTCAATTACGGAGTATTTTGAGTATGACATGAAAATTGAGTTTTTTTCTTGTGTTACTCTTCAATTTTAACATTCTTTTAAAAAATATATTCATTGAATTTTTTGAAAGTGTCAGACTTCATTTTTTGAATTTTTCAGAATTTTTTTGACAAAATTGAAATTTGTGTTCGTTAGTCTTCAATTACGGAGTATTTTAAGTATGACATGAAAATTGAGTTTTTTTTCTTGTGTTACACTTCAATTTTTACATTCTTTTAAAAAATATCTTCATTGAATTTTTGGAAGGTGTTAGACTTCATTTTTTGTATTTTTAAGAAATTTTTGAAAAAAATTGAAATTTGTGTGTGTTAGTCTTCAATTACGGAGTATTTTGAGTATGACATGAAAACTGAGTATTTTGCTTATGTCACACTTCAATGTTTACGTTCTTTTAAAAATATCTTCATTGAATTTTTGGAAGGTGTTAGACTTCACTTTTTTGCATTTTTAAGATATTTTTGAAAATTTTTAAATTTGTGTGTGTTAGTCTTCAATTACGGAGTATTTTAAGTATGACATGAAAATTAAGTTTTTTTCTTGTGTTACACTTCAATTTTAACATTCTTTTAAAAAATATCTTCATTGAAAATTTTGAAGGTGTTAGACTTCATTTTTTGCATTCTTAAGAAATTTTTGAAAAAATTTAAATTCGTCGGTGTTAGTCTTCAATTACGGAGTATTTTTAGTATGACATGAAAATTGAGTTTTTTCTTGTGTTACATATCAATTTTAACATTCTTTTATGAAATATCTTCATTGAATTATTTGAAGGTGTTAGACTTCATGCATTTTAAGAAATATAGGAAAAAATTGAAATTTCTGTGTGTTAGTCTTCAATTACGGAGTATTTTGAGTATGGCATGAAAATTGAGTATTTTGCTTATGTCATACTTCAATTTTTACATTTTTTAAAAAAATATCTTCATTGAATTATTTGAAGGTGTTAGACTTCAGTTTTTTGCATATTTAAGATTTTTTTGAAAAAATTGAAATTTGTGTGTGTTAGTCTTCAATTACGGAGTATTTTGAGCATGACATGAAAATTGAGTTTTTTTCTTGTGTTACACTTCTATTTTAACATTCTTTTAAAAATATCTTCATTGAATTTTTGGAAGGTGTTAGACTTCAATTTTTGAAAAAAATTGAAATTTGTGTGTGTTAGTCTTCAATTACGGAGTATTTTGAGTATGACATGAAAATTGAGTTTTTTTCTTGTGTTACACTTCAATTTTAACATTCTTTTAAAAAATATATTCATTGAATTTTTTGAAAGTGTCAGACTTCATTTTTTGAATTTTTAAGAACTTTTTTTGACAAAATTGAAATTTGTGTGTGTTAGTCTTCAATTACGGAGTATTTTGAGTATGACATGAAAATTGAGTTTTTTTTTTCTTGTGTTACACTTCAATTTTTACATTCTTTTAAAAAATATCTTCATTGAATTTTTGGAAGGTGTTAGACTTCATTTTTTGTATTTTTAAGAAATTTTTGAAAAAAATTGAAATTTTTGTGTGTTAGTCTTCAATTACGGAGTATTTTGAGTATGACATGAAAACTGAGTATTTTGCTTATGTCACACTTCAATTTTTACATTCTTTTAAAAAATATCTTCATTGAATTTTTGGAAGGTGTTAGACTTCATTTTTTGTATTTTTAAGAAATTTTTGAAAAAAATTGAAATTTGTGTGTGTTAGTCTTCAATTACGGAGTATTTTGAGTATGACATGAAAACTGAGTATTTTGCTTATGTCACACTTCAATGTTTACATTCTTTTAAAAAATATCTTCAGTGAATATTTGGAAGGTGTTAGACTTCACTTTTTTGCATTATTAAGATATTTTTGAAAAAAATTTAAATTTGTGTGTGTTAGTCTTCAATTACGGAGTATTTTTAGTATGACATGAAAATTAAGTTTTTGTCTTGTGTTACACTTCAATTTTAACATTCTTTTAAAAAATATCTTCATTGAAATTTTTGAAGGTGTTAGACTTCATTTTTTGCATTCTTAAGAAATTTTTGAAAAAATTTAAATTCGTGGGTGTTAGTCTTCAATTACGGAGTATTTTTAGTATGACATGAAAATTGAGTTTTTTCTTGTGTTACATATCAATTTTAACATACTTTTATGAAATATCTTCATTGAATTATTTGAAGGTGTTAGACTTCATGCATTTTAGGAAATATTGGAAAAAAATGAAATTTCTGTGTGTTAGTCTTCAATTACGGAGTATTTTGAGTATGGCATGAAAATTCAGTATTTTGCTTATGTCACACTTCAATTTTTACATTTTTTTTAAAAATATCTTCATTGAATTATTTGAAGGTGTTAGACTTCAGTTTTTTGCAATTTTAAGATTTTTTTGAAAAAATTGAAATTTGTGTGTGTTAGTCTTCAATTACGGAGTATTTTGAGTATGACATGAAAATTGAGTTTTTTTCTTGGGTTACACTTCTATTTTAACATTCTTTTAAAAAATATCTTCATTGAATTTTTGGAAGGTGTTAGACTTCAATTTTTGCATTTTTAAGAAATTTTTGAAAAAATTGAAACTTGTGTTTGTTAGTCTTCAATTACGGAGTATTTTGAGTATGACATGAAAATTGAGTTTTTTTTTTTCTGGTGTTACTCTTCAATTTTAACATTCTTTTAAAAAATATATTCATTGAATTTTTTGAAAGTGTCAGACTTCATTTTTTGAATTTTTAAGAATTGTTTTGACAAAATTGAAATTTGTGTGTGTTAGTCTTCAATTACGGAGTATTTTAAGTATGACATGAAAATTGAGTTTTTTTTCTTGTGTTACACTTCAATTTTTACATTCTTTTAAAAAATATCTTCATTGAATTTTTGGAAGGTGTTAGACTTCATTTTTTGTATTTTTAAGAAATTTTTGAAAAAAATTGAAATTTGTGTGTGTTAGTCTTCAATTACGGAGTATTTTGAGTATGACATGAAAACTGAGTATTTTGCTTATGTCACACTTCAATGTTTACGTTCTTTTAAAAATATCTTCATTGAATTTTTGGAAGGTGTTAGACTTCACTTTTTTGCATTTTTAAGATATTTTTGAAAAAATTTAAATTTGTGTGTGTTAGTCTTCAATTACGGAGTATTTTTAGTATGACATGAAAATTAAGTTTTTTTCTTGTGTTACACTTCAATTTTAACATTCTTTTAAAAAATATCTTCATTGAAATTTTGGAAGGTGTTAGACTTCATTTTTTGCATTCTTAAGAAATTTTTGAAAAAATTTAAATTCGTGGGTGTTAGTCTTCAATTACGGAGTATTTTTAGTATGACATGAAAATTGAGTTTTTTCTTGTGGTACATATCAATTTTAACATACTTTTATGAAATATCTTCATTGAATTATTTGAAGGTGTTAGACTTCATGCATTTTAGGAAATATTGGAAAAAAATGAAATTTCTGTGTGTTAGTCTTCAATTACGGAGTATTTTGAGTATGGCATGAAAATTGAGTATTTTGCTTATGTCACACTTCAATTTTTATATTTTTTTTAAAAATATCTTCATTGAATTATTTGAAGGTGTTAGACTTCAGTTTTTTGCAATTTTAAGATTTTTTTGAAAAAATTGAAATTTGTGTGTGTTAGTCTTCAATTACGGAGTATTTTGAGTATGACATGAAAATTGAGTTTTTTTCTTGTGTTACATTTCTATTTTAACATTCTTTTAAAAAATATCTTCATTGAATTTTTGGAAGGTGTTAGACTTCAATTTTTGCATTTTTAAGAAATTTTTGAAAAAATTGAAATTTGTGTCTGTTAGTCTTCAATTACAGAGTAGTTTGAGTATGACATGAAAATTGAGTTTTTTTCTTGTGTTACACTTCAATTTTAACATTCTTTTAAAAAATATATTCATTGAATTGTTTGAAAGTGTCAGACTTCATTTTTTGAATTTTTAAGAATTTTTTTGACAAAATTGAAATTTGTGTGTGTTAGTCTTCAATTACGGAGTATTTTGAGTATGACATGAAAATTAATTTTTTTTTCTTGTGTTACACTTCAATTTTTACATTCTTTTAAAAAATATCTTCATTGAATTTTTGGAAGGTGTTAGACTTCATTTTTTGTATTTTTAAGAAATTTTTGAAAAAAATTGAAATTTCTGTGTTTTAGTCTTCAATTACGGATTATTTTGAGTATGACATAAAAACTGAGTATTTTGCTTATGTCACACTTCAATGTTTACGTTCTTTTAAAAATATCTTCATTGAATTTTTGGAAGGTGTTAGACTTCACTTTTTTGCAATTTTAAGAAATTTTTGAAAACATTTAAATTTGTGTGTGTTAGTCTTCAATTACGGAGTATTTTTAGTATGACATGAAAATTGAGTTTTTTTCTTGTGTTACACTTTAATTTTAAAATTCTTTTAAAAAATATCTTCATTGAAATTTCGGAAGGTGCTAGACTTCATTTTTTGCATTCTTAAGAAATGTTTGAAAAAATTTAAATTTGTTGGTGTTAGTCTTCAATTACGGAGTATTTTTAGTATGACATGAAAATTGAGATTTTTCTTGTGTTACATATCAATTTTAACATACTTTTATAAAATATCTTCATTGAATTATTTGAAGGTGTTAGACTTCATGCATTTTTAAGAAATATTGGAAAAAATTGAAATTTCTGTGTGTTAGTCTTCAATTACGTAATATTTTGAGTATGGCATGAAAAATGAGTATTTTGCTTATGTCACACTTCAATTTTTACATTTTTTTTAAAAATATCTTCATTGAATTTTTTGAAGGTGTGAGACTTCAGATTTTTGCATTTTTAAGAAATTTTTGAAAAAATTGAAATTTGTGTGTGTTAGTCTTCAATTACGGAGTATTTTGAGTATGACATGAAAATTGAGTGTTTTTCTTATGTTACACTTCTATTTTAACATTCTTTTAAAAAATATCTTCATTGAATTTTTGGAAGGTGTTAGACTTCATTTTTTGCATTCTTAAGAAATTTCTGAAAAAATTTAAATTTGTGGGTGTTAGTCTTCAATTACAGAGTATTTTTAGTATGACATGAAAATTGAGGTTTTTCTTGTGTTACATATCAATTTTAACATACTTTTATAAACTATCTTCATTGAATTATTTGAAGGTGTTAAGACTTCATGCATTTTTAAGAAATATTGGAAAAAATTGAAATTTCTGTGTGTTAGTCTTCAATTACGGAGTATTTTGAGTATGGCATGAAAATTGAGTATTTTACTTATGTCACACTTCAATTTTTTCATTTTTTTAAAAAATATCTTCATTGAATTATTTGAAGGTGTTAGACTTCAAATTTTTGCATTTTTAAGATTTTTTTGAAAAAATTGAAATTTGTGTGTGTTAGTCTTCAATTACGGAGTATTTTGAGTATGACATGAAAATTGAGTTTTTTTCTTGCGTTACACTTCAATTTTAACATTCTTTTAAAAAATATCTTCATTCAATTTTTTGAAGGTGTTATACTTCATTTTTTGCATTTTTAAGAAATGTTTGATGAAATTGAAATTTGTGTGTGTTAGTCTTCAATTACGGTGTATTTTTAGTATGACATGAAAATTGAGCATTTTGCTAATGTTAGACTTCAATTTTTACATTTTTTGAAAATGTATCTTCATTGGATTTTTTGAAGGTGTTAGACTTCAGTATTTTTCATTTTTAAGAAATTTTTTAAAAAATTTAAATTTGTGTGTGTTAGTCTTCAATTACGGAGTATTTTTAGTACGACATGAAAATTGAGTTTTTTTCTTGTGTTACACTTCAATTTTAACATTCTTTTAAAAAATATTTTCATTGAAATTTTGGAAGGTGTTACACTTCATTTTTTGCATACTTAAGAAATTTTTGAAATTTTTGAAATTTGTGGGTGTTAGTCTTCAATTACGGAGTATTTTGAGTATGACATGAAAATTGAGTTTTTTCTTGTGTTACATGTCAATTTTAACATACTTTTATAAAATATTTTCATTGAATTATTTGAAGGTGTTAGACTTCATGCATTTTTAAGAAATATTGGAAAAAATTGAAATTTCTGTGTGTTAGTCTTCAATTACGGATTATTTTGAGTATGGCATGAAAATTGAGTATTTTCCTTATGTCACACTTCAATTTTTACTTTTTTTTTAAAAATATCTTCATTGAATTTTTTGAAGGTGTTAGACTTTAGTGTTTTGCATTTTTAAAATTTTTTTGAAAAAATTGAAATTTTTGTGTGCTAGTCTTCAATTACGGAGTATTTTGAGTATGACATGAAAATTGAGTTTTTTTCTTGTGTTACACTTCTATTTTAACATTCTTTTAAAAAATATCTTCATTGAATTTTTGGAGGGTGTTAGACTTCAATTTTTGCATTTTTAAGAAATTTTTTAAAAAATTGAAATTTGTGTGTGTTAGTCTTGAATTACGGAGTATTTTGAGTATGACATGAAAATTAAGTTTTTTTCTTGTGTTACACTTCAATTTTAACATTCTTTTAAAAAATGTATTCATTGAATTTTTTGAAGGTGTAAGAATTCATTTTTTGCATTTTTAAGAAATTTTTAAAAAAAATTGAAATTTGTGTGGGTTAGTCTTCAATTACGGAGTATTTTGAGTATGACATGAAAATTGAGTTTCTTTCTTGTGTTACACTTCCATTTTAAAATTCTTTTAAAAAATATCATCATTGATTTTTTGGAAGGTGTTAGACTTCAATTTTTGCATTTTTAAGAAATGTTTTGAAAAAATTGAAATTTGTGTGTGTTAGTCTTGAATTACGGAGTATTTTGAGTATGACATGAAAATTGAGTTTTTTTTCTTGTGTTACACTTCAATTTTAACATTCTTTTAAAAAATGTATTCATTGAATTTTTTGAAGGTGTAAGAATTCATTTTTTGCATTTTTAATAAATTTTTGAAAAAAATTGAAATTTCTGTGTTTTAGTCTTCAATTACGGATTATTTTGAGTATGACATGAAAATTAAGTTTTTTTTCTTGTGTTACACTTCAATTTTAACATTCTTTTAAAAAATGTATTCATTGAATTTTTTGAAGGTGTAAGAATTCATTTTTTGCATTTTTAAGAAATTTTTGAAAAAATTAAAATTTGTGTGTGTTAGTCTTCAATTACGGAGTATTTTGAGTATGACATGAAAATTGAGTTTTTTTCTTGCGTTACACTTCAATTTTAACATTCTTTTAAAAAATATCTTCATTCAATTTTTTGAAGGTGTTATACTTCATTTTTTGCATTTTTAAGAAATGTTTGATGAAATTGAAATTTGTGTGTGTTAGTCTTCAATTACGGTGTATTTTTAGTATGACATGAAAATTGAGCATTTTGCTAATGTTAGACTTCAATTTTTACATTTTTTGAAAATGTATCTTCATTGGATTTTTGAAGGTGTTAGACTTCAGTATTTTTCATTTTTAAGAAATTTTTGAAAAAATTTAAATTTGTGTGTGTTAGTCTTCAATTACGGAGTATTTTTAGTACGACATGAAAATTGACTTTTTTTCTTGTGTTACACTTCAATTTTAACATTCTTTTAAAAAATATTTTCATTGAAATTTTGGAAGGTGTTACACTTCATTTTTTGCATACATAAGAAATTTTTGAAATTTTTGAAATTTGTGGGTGTTAGTCTTCAATTACGGAGTATTTTGAGTATGACATGAAAATTTAGTTTTTTCTTGTGTTACATGTCAATTTTAACATACTTTTATAAAATATTTTCATTGAATTATTTGAAGGTGTTAGACTTCATGCATTTTTAAGAAATATTGGAAAAAATTGAAATTTCTGTGTGTTAGTCTTCAATTACGGAATATTTTGAGTATGGCATGAAAATTGAGTATTTTCCTTATGTCACACTTCAATTTTTACATTTTTTTTAAAAATATCTTCATTGAATTTTTTGAAGGTGTTAGACTTTAGTGTTTTGCATTTTTAAAATTTTTTTGAAAAAATTGAAATTTTTGTGTGCTAGTCTTCAATTACGGAGTATTTTGAGTATGACATGAAAATTGAGTTTTTTTCTTGTGTTACACTTCTATTTTAACATTCTTTTAAAAAATATCTTCATTGAATTTTTGGAGGGTGTTAGACTTCAATTTTTGCATTTTTAAGAAATTTTTAAAAAAATTGAAATTTGTGTGTGTTAGTCTTGAATTACGGAGTATTTTGAGTATGACATGAAAATTAAGTTTTTTTCTTGTGTTACACTTCAATTTTAACATTCTTTTAAAAAATGTATTCATTGAATTTTTTGAAGGTGTAAGAATTCATTTTTTGCATTTTTAAGAAATTTTTTAAAAAAATTGAAATTTGTGTGGGTTAGTCTTCAATTACGGAGTATTTTGAGTATGACATGAAAATTGAGTTTCTTTCTTGTGTTACACTTCCATTTTAAAATTCTTTTAAAAAATATCATCATTGATTTTTTGGAAGGTGTTAGACTTCAATTTTTGCATTTTTAAGAAATGTTTTGAAAAAATTGAAATTTGTGTGTGTTAGTCTTGAATTACGGAGTATTTTGAGTATGACATGAAAATTGAGTTTTTTTTCTTGTGTTACACTTCAATTTTAACATTCTTTTAAAAAATGTATTCATTGAATTTTTTGAAGGTGTAAGAATTCATTTTTTGCATTTTTAATAAATTTTTGAAAAAAATTGAAATTTCTGTGTTTTAGTCTTCAATTACGGATTATTTTGAGTATGACATGAAAATTAAGTTTTTTTTCTTGTGTTACACTTCAATTTTAACATTCTTTTAAAAAATGTATTCATTGAATTTTTTGAAGGTGTAAGAATTCATTTTTTGCATTTTTAAGAAATTTTTGAAAAAATTAAAATTTGTGTGTGTTAGTCTTCAATTACGGAGTATTTTGAGTATGACATGAAAATTGAGTTTTTTTCTTGCGTTACACTTCAATTTTAACATTCTTTTAAAAAATATCTTCATTCAATTTTTTGAAGGTGTTATACTTCATTTTTTGCATTTTTAAGAAATGTTTGATGAAATTGAAATTTGTGTGTGTTAGTCTTCAATTACGGTGTATTTTTAGTATGACATGAAAATTGAGCATTTTGCTAATGTTAGACTTCAATTTTTACATTTTTTGAAAATGTATCTTCATTGGATTTTTGAAGGTGTTAGACTTCAGTATTTTTCATTTTTAAGAAATTTTTGAAAAAATTTAAATTTGTGTGTGTTAGTCTTCAATTACGGAGTATTTTTAGTACGACATGAAAATTGACTTTTTTTCTTGTGTTACACTTCAATTTTAACATTCTTTTAAAAAATATTTTCATTGAAATTTTGGAAGGTGTTACACTTCATTTTTTGCATACTTAAGAAATTTTTGAAATTTTTGAAATTTGTGGGTGTTAGTCTTCAATTACGGAGTATTTTGAGTATGACATGAAAATTTAGTTTTTTCTTGTGTTACATGTCAATTTTAACATACTTTTATAAAATATTTTCATTGAATTATTTGAAGGTGTTAGACTTCATGCATTTTTAAGAAATATTGGAAAAAATTGAAATTTCTGTGTGTTAGTCTTCAATTACGGAATATTTTGAGTATGGCATGAAAATTGAGTATTTTCCTTATGTCACACTTCAATTTTTACATTTTTTTTAAAAATATCTTCATTGAATTTTTTGAAGGTGTTAGACTTTAGTGTTTTGCATTTTTAAAATTTTTTTGAAAAAATTGAAATTTTTGTGTGCTAGTCTTCAATTACGGAGTATTTTGAGTATGACATGAAAATTGAGTTTTTTTCTTGTGTTACACTTCTATTTTAACATTCTTTTAAAAAATATCTTCATTGAATTTTTGGAGGGTGTTAGACTTCAATTTTTGCATTTTTAAGAAATTTTTAAAAAAATTGAAATTTGTGTGTGTTAGTCTTGAATTACGGAGTATTTTGAGTATGACATGAAAATTAAGTTTTTTTCTTGTGTTACACTTCAATTTTAACATTCTTTTAAAAAATGTATTCATTGAATTTTTTGAAGGTGTAAGAATTCATTTTTTGCATTTTTAAGAAATTTTTTAAAAAAATTGAAATTTGTGTGGGTTAGTCTTCAATTACGGAGTATTTTGAGTATGACATGAAAATTGAGTTTCTTTCTTGTGTTACACTTCTATTTTAAAATTCTTTTAAAAAATATCATCATTGATTTTTTGGAAGGTGTTAGACTTCAATTTTTGCATTTTTAAGAAATGTTTTGAAAAAATTGAAATTTGTGTGTGTTAGTCTTGAATTACGGAGTATTTTGAGTATGACATGAAAATTGAGTTTTTTTTCTTGTGTTACACTTCAATTTTAACATTCTTTTAAAAAATGTATTCATTGAATTTTTTGAAGGTGTAAGAATTCATTTTTTGCATTTTTAATAAATTTTTGAAAAAAATTGAAATTTCTGTGTTTTAGTCTTCAATTACGGATTATTTTGAGTATGACATGAAAATTAAGTTTTTTTCCTTGTGTTACACTTCAATTTTTACATTCTTTTAAAAAATATCTTCATTGAATATTTGGAAGGTGTTAGACTTCACTTTTTTGCATTATTAAGATATTTTTGAAAAACATTTAAATTTGTGTGTGTTAGTCTTCAATTACGGAGTATTTTTAGTATGACATGAAAATTAAGTTTTTTTTCTTGTGTTACACTTCAATTTTTACATTCTTTTAAAAAATATCTTCATTGAATTTTTGGAAGGTGTTAGACTTCATTTTTTGTATTTTTAAGAAATTTTTGAAAAAAATTGAAATTTCTGTGTTTTAGTCTTCAATTACGGATTATTTTGAGTATGACATGAAAACTGAGTATTTTGCTTATGTCACACTTCAATGTTTACATTCTTTTAAAAATATCTTCATTGAATTTTTGGAAGGTGTTAGACTTCACTTTTTTGTAATTTTAAGAAATTTTTGAAAAAATTTAAATTTGTGTGTGTTAGTCTTCAATTACGGAGTATTTTTAGTAGGACATGAAAATTGAGTTTTTTTCTTGTGTTACACTTCAATTTTAACATTCTTTTAAAAAATATCTTCATTGAAATTTCGGAAGGTGTTAGACTTAATTTTTTGCATTCTTAAGAAATGTTTGAAAAAATTTAAATTTGTTGGTGTTAGTCTTCAATTACGGAGTATTTTTAGTATGACATGAAAATTGAGATTTTTCTTGTGTTACATATCAATTTTAACATACTTTTATAAAATATCTTCATTGAATTATTTGAAGGTGTTAGACTTCATGCATTTTTAAGAAATATTGGAAAAAATTGAAATTTCTGTGTGTTAGTCTTCAATTACGTAATATTTTGAGTATGGCATGAAAAATGAGTATTTTGCTTATCTCACACTTCAATTTTTACATTTTTTTTAAAAATATCTTCATTGAATTTTTTGAAGGTGTTAGACTTCAGATTTTTGCATTTTTAAGAAATTTTTGAAAAAATTGAAATTTGTGTGTGTTAGTCTTCAATTACGGAGTATTTTGAGTATGACATGAAAATTGAGTGTTTTTCTTATGTTACACTTCTATTTTAACATTCTTTTAAAAAATATCTTCATTGAATTTTTGGAAGGTGTCAGACTTCAATTTTTTGCATTTTTAAGAAATTTTTGAAAAAATTGAAATTTGTGTGTGTTAGTCTTGAATTACGGAGTATTTTGAGTATGACATGAAAATTGAGTTTTTTTCTTGTGTTACACTTCTATTTTAACGTTCTTTTAAAAAATGTATTCATTGAATTTTTTGAAGGTGTAAGAATTCATTTTTTGCATTTATAAGAAAGTTTTTGAAAACATTGAAATTTGTGTGTGTTAGTCTTCAATTACGGAGTATTTTGAGTATGACACGAAAATTGAGTTTTTTTCTTGTGTTACACTTCTATTTTAAAATTCTTTTAAAAAATATCTTCATTGAATTTTTGGAAGGTGTTAGACTTCAATTTTTTGCATTTTTAAGAAATTTTTGAAAAAATTGAAATTTGTGTTTGTTAGTCTTCAATTACGGAGTATTTTGAGTATGACATGAAAATTGAGTTTTTTTTCTTGTGTTACACTTCTATTTTAACATTCTTTTAAAAAATATCTTCATTGAATTTTTGGAAGGTGTTAGACTTCAATTTTTGCATTTTTAAGAAATTTTTGAAAAAATTGTAATTTGTGTGTGTTAGTCTTCAATTACGGAGTATTTTGAGTATGACATGAAAATTGAGTTTTTTTCTTTTGTTACACTTCAATTTTAACATTCTTTTAAAAAATATATTCATTGAATTTTTTGAAGGTGTAAGAATTCATTTTTTGCATTTTTAAGAAATTTTTTGAAAAAATTGAAATTTGTGTGTGTTAGTCTTCAATTACAGAGTATTTTGAGTATGACATGAAAATTGAATTTTTTTTCTTGTGTTACACTTGTATTTTAAAATTCTTTTAAAAAATATCTTCATAGAATTTTTGGAAGGTGTTAGACTTCAATTTTTGCATTTTCAAGACATTTTTGAAAAAATTGAAATTTGTGTGTGTTAGTCTTCAATTACGGAGTATTTTGAGTATGACATGAAAATTGAGTTTTTTTCTTGTGTTACACTGCAATTTTAACATTCTTTTAAAAAATATATTCATTGAATTTTTTGAAGGTGTTAGACTTCATTTTTTGTATTTTTATGAATTTTTTGATAAAAATTGAAATTTTTGTGTGTTAGTCTTCAATTACGGAGTATTTTGAGTATGACATGAAAATTGAGTTTTTTTTCTTGTGTTACACTTCTATTTTAACATTCTTTTAAAAAATATCTTCATTGAATTTTTGGAAGGTGTTAGACTTCAATTTTTGCATTTTTAAGAAATTTTTGAAAAAATTGAAATTTGTGTGTGTTAGTCTTCAATTACGGAGTAGTTTGAGTATGACATGAAAATTGAGTTTTTTTTCTTGTGTTACACTTCAATTTTAACATTCTTTTAAAAAATATATTCATTGAATTTTTTGAAAGTATCAGACTTTATTTTTTGAATTTTTAAGAACTTTTTTTGACAAAATTGAAATTTGTGTGTGTTAGTCTTCAATTACGGAGTATTTTGAGTATGACATGAAAATTGAGTTTTTTTTTCTTGTGTTACATTTCAATTTTTACATTCTTTTAAAAAATATCTTCATTGAATTTTTGGAAGGTGTTAGACTTCATTTTTTGTATTTTTAAGAAATTTTTGAAAAAAATTGAAATTTCTGCGTGTTAGTCTTCAATTACGGAGTATTTTTAGTATGACATGAAAACTGAGTATTTTGCTTATGTCACACTTCAATGTTTACGTTCTTTTAAAAAATATCTTCATTGAATATTTGCAAGGTGTTAGACTTCACTTTTTTGCATTTTTAAGAAATTTTTGAAAAAATTTAAATTTGTGTGTGTTAGTCTTCAAATACGGAGTATTTTTAGTATGACATGAAAATTGAGTTTTTTTCTTGTGTTACACTTCAATTTTAACATTTTTTTAAAAAATATCTTCATAGAAATTTTGGAAGGTGTTAGACTTAAATTTTTGCTTTCTTAAGAAATTTTTGAAAAAATTTAAATTTGTTGGTGTTAGTCTTCAATTACGGAGTATTCTTAGTATGACATGAAAATTGAGTTTTTTCTTTTGTTACATATCAATTTTAACATACTTTTATAAAATATCTTCATTGAATTATTTGAAGGTGTTAGACTTCATGCATTTTTAAGAAATATTGGAAAAAATTGAAATTTCTGTGTGTTAGTCTTCAATTACGTAATATTTTGAGTATGGCATGAAAATTGAGTATTTTGCTTATGTCACACTTCAATTTTTACATTTTTAAAAAAAATATCTTCATTGAATTTTTTGAAGGTGTTAGACTTCAGTATTTGGCATTTTTAAGAAATTTTTGAAAAAATTGGAATTTGTGTGTGTTAGTCTTCAATTACGGAGTATTTTGAGTATGACATGAAAATTGAGTTTTTTTTCTTGTGTTACACTTCTATTTTAACATTCTTTTAAAAAATATCTTCATGGAATTTTTGGAAGGTGTCAGACTTCAATTTTTGCATTTTTAAGAAATGTTTGAAAAAATTGAAATTTGTGTGTGTTAGTCTTGAATTACGGAGTACTTTGAGTATGACATGAAAATTTAGTTTTTTTCTTGTGTTACACTTCAATTTTAACATTCTTTTAAAAAATGTATTCATTGAATTTTTTGAAGGTGTAATAATTCATTTTTTGCATTTATAAGAAATTTTTTGAAAAAATTGAAATTTGTGTGTGTTAGTCTTCAATTACGGAGTATTTTGAGTATGACATGAAAATTGAGTTTTTTTCTTGTGTTACACTTCAATTTTAACAGTCTTTTAAAAAATATATTCATTGAATTTTTTGAAAGTGTCAGACTTCATTTTTTGAATTTTTAAGAATTGTTTTGAAAAAATTGAAATTTGTTTGTGTTAGTCTTCAATTACGGAGTATTTTGAGTATGACATGAAAATTGAGTTTTTTTTCTTGTGTTACACTTCAATTTTTACATTCTTTTAAAAAATATCTTCATTGAATTTTTGGAAGGTGTTAGACTTCATTTTTTGAATTTTTAAGAAATTTTTGAAAAAAATTGAAATTTCTGTGTGTTAGTGTTCAATTACGGATTATTTTAAGTATGACATGAAAACTGAGTATTTTGTTTATGTCACACTGCAATGTTTACTTACTATTAAAAAATATCTTCATTGAATTTTTGGATGGTGTTAGACTTCACTTTTTTGCATTTTTAAGAAATTTTTGAAAAAATTTAAATTTGTGTGTGTTATTCTTCAATTACGGAGTATTTTTAGTATGACATGAAAATTGAGTTTTTTTCTTGTGTTACACTTCAATTTTAACATTCTTTTAAAAAATATATTCATTGAAATTTTGGAAAGTGTTAGACTTCATTTTTTGAATTCTTAAGAAATTTCTGAAAAAATTTAAATTTGTGGGTGTTAGTCTTCAATTACAGAGTATTTTTAGTATGACATGAAAATTGAGGTTTTTCTTGTGTTACATATCAATTTTAACATACTTTTATAAACTATCTTCATTGAATTATTTGATGGTGTTAGACTTCATGCATTTTTAAGAAATATTGGAAAAAATTGAAATTTCTGTGTGTTAGTCTTCAATTACGGAATATTTTGAGTATGGCATGAAAATTGAGTATTTTCCTTATGTCACACTTCAATTTTTACATTTTTTTTAAAAATATCTTCATTGAATTTTTTGAAGGTGTTAGACTTTAGTGTTTTGCATTTTTAAAAATTTTTTGAAAAAATTGAAATTTTTGTGTGCTAGTCTTCAATTACGGAGTATTTTGAGTATGACATGAAAATTGAGTTTTTTTCTTGTGTTACACTTCTATTTTAACATTCTTTTAAAAAATATCTTCATTGAATTTTTGGAGGGTGTTAGACTTCAATTTTTGCATTTTTAAGAAATTGAAATTTGTGTGTGTTAGTCTTGAATTACGGAGTATTTTGAGTATGACATGAAAATTAAGTTTTTTTCTTGTGTTACACTTCAATTTTAACATTCTTTTAAAAAATGTATTCATTGAATTTTTTGAAGGTGTAAGAATTCATTTTTTGCATTTTTAAAAAATTTTTTAAAAAAATTGAAATTTGTGTGTGTTAGTCTTCAATTACGGAGTATTTTGAGTATGACATGAAAATTGAGTTTTTTTCTTGTGATACACTTCTATTTTAAAATTCTTCTAAAAAATATCATCATTGATTTTTTGGAAGGTGTTAGACTTCAATTTTTGCATTTTTAAGAAATGTTTTGAAAAAATTGAAATTTGTGTGTGTTAGTCTTGAATTACGGAGTATTTTGAGTATGACATGAAAATTGAGTTTTTTTTCTTGTGTTACATTTCAATTTTAACATTCTTTTAAAAAATGTATTCATTGAATTTTTTGAAGGTGTAAGAATTCATTTTTTGCATTTTTAAGAAATGTTTTGAAAAAATTGAAATTTGTGTGTGTTAGTCTTCAATTACGGAGTATTTTGAGTATGGCATGAAAATTGAGTATTTTCCTTATGTCACACTTCAATTTTTACATTTTTTTTAAAAATATCTTCATTGAATTATTTGAAGGTGTTAGACTTCAGTTTTTTGCAATTTTAAGATTTTTTTGAAAAAATTGAAATTTGTGTGTGTTAGTCTTCAATTACGGAGTATTTCGAGTATGACTTGAAAATTGAGTTTTTTTTCTTGTGTTACACTTCTATTTTAACATTCTTTTAAAAAATATCTTCATTGAATTTTTGGAAGGTGTTAGACTTCAATTTTTGCATTTTTAAGAAATTTTTGAAAAAATTGAAATTTGTGTGTGTTAGCCTTCAATTACGGAGTAGTTTGAGTATGACATGAAAATTGAGTTTTTTTTTCTTGTGTTACACTTCAATTTTAACATTCTTTTAAAAAATATATTCATTGAATTTTTTGAAAGTATCAGACTTTATTTTTTGAATTTTTAAGAACTTTTTTTGACAAAATTGAAATTTGTGTGTGTTAGTCTTCAATTACGGAGTATTTTGAGTATGACATGAAAATTGAGTTTTTTTTTCTTGTGTTACACTTCAATTTTTACATTCTTTTAAAAAATATCTTCATTGAATTTTTGGAAGGTGTTAGACTTCATTTTTTGTATTTTTAAGAAATTTTTGAAAAAAATTGAAATTTCTGCGTGTTAGTCTTCAATTACGGAGTATTTTTAGTATGACATGAAAACTGAGTATTTTGCTTATGTCACACTTCAATGTTTACGTTCTTTTAAAAAATATCTTCATGGAATATTTGGAAGGTGTTAGACTTCACTTATTTGCATTTTTAAGAAATTTTTGAAAAAATTTAAATTTGTGTGTGTTAGTCTTCAAATACGGAGTATTTTTAGTATGACATGAAAATTGAGTTTTTTTCTTGTGTTACACTTCAATTTTAACATTCTTTTCAAAAATATCTTCATTGAAATTTTGGAAGCTGTTAGACTTAAATTTTTGCTTTCTTAAGAAATTTTTGAAAAAATTTAAATTTGTTGGTGTTAGTCTTCAATTACGGAGTATTTTTAGTATGACATGAAAATTGAGTTTTTTCTTGTGTTACATATCAATTTTAACATACTTTTATAAAATATCTTCATTGAATTATTTGAAGGTGTTAGACTTCATGCATTTTTAAGAAATATTGGAAAAAATTGAAATTTCTGTGTGTTAGTCTTCAATTACGTAATATTTTGAGTATGGCATGAAAATTGAGTATTTTGCTTATGTCACACTTCAATTTTTACATTTTTTTAAAAAATATCTTCATTGAATTTTTTGAAGGTGTTAGACTTCAGTTTTTGGCATTTTTAAGAAATTTTTGAAAAAATTGGAATTTGTGTGTTTTAGTCTTCAATTACGGAGTATTTTGAGTATGACATGAAAATTGAGTTTTTTTCTTGTGTTACACTTCTATTTTAACATTCTTTTAAAAAATATCTTCATGGAATTTTTGGAAGGTGTCAGACTTCAATTTTTGCATTTTTAAGAAATGTTTGAAAAAATTGAAATTTGTGTGTGTTAGTCTTGAATTACGGAGTATTTTGAGTATGACATGAAAATTTAGTTTTTTTCTTGTGTTACACTTCAATTTTAACATTCTTTTAAAAAATGTATTCATTGAATTTTTTGAAGGTGTAAGAATTCATTTTTTGCATTTATAAGAAATTTTTTGAAAAAATTGAAATTTGTGTGTGTTAGTCTTCAATTACGGAGTATTTTGAGTATGACATGAAAATTGAGTTTTTTTCTTGTGTTACACTTCAATTTTAACAGTCTTTTAAAAAATATATTCATTGAATTTTTTGAAAGTGTCAGACTTCATTTTTTGAATTTTTAAGAATTGTTTTGAAAAAATTGAAATTTGTTTGTGTTAGTCTTCAATTACGGAGTATTTTGAGTATGACATGAAAATTGAGATTTTTTTCTTGTGTTACACTTCAATTTTTACATTCTTTTAAAAAATATCTTCATTGAATTTTTGGAAGGTGTTAGACTTCATTTTTTGAATTTTTAAGAAATTTTTGAAAAAAATTGAAATTTCTGTGTGTTAGTGTTCAATTACGGATTATTTTAAGTATGACATGAAAACTGAGTATTTTGTTTATGTCACACTTCAATGTTTACTTACTATTAAAAATATCTTCATTGAATTTTTGGAAGGTGTTAGACTTCACTTTTTTGCATTTTTAAGAAATTTTTGAAAAAATTTAAATTTGTGTGTGTTAGTCTTCAATTACGGAGTATTTTTAGTATGACATGAAAATTGAGTTTTTTTCTTGTGTTACACTTCAATTTTAACATTCTTTTAAAAAATATATTCATTGAAATTTTGGAAAGTGTTAGACTTCATTTTTTGCATTCTTAAGAAATTTCTGAAAAAATTTAAATTTGTGGGTGTTAGTCTTCAATTACAGAGTATTTTTAGTATGACATGAAAATTGAGGTTTTTCTTGTGTTACATATCAATTTTAACATACTTTTATAAACTATCTTCATTGAATTATTTGAAGGTGTTAAGACTTCATGCATTTTTAAGAAATATTGGAAAAAATTGAAATTTCTGTGTGTTAGTCTTCAATTACGGAGTATTTTGAGTATGGCATGAAAATTGAGTATTTTACTTATGTCACACTTCAATTTTTTCATTTTTTAAAAAAATATCTTCATTGAATTATTTGAAGGTGTTAGACTTAAAATTTTTGCATTTTTAATATTTTTTTGAAAAAATTGAAATTTGTGTGTGTTAGTCTTCAATTACGGAGCATTTTGAGTATGACATGAAAATTGAGTTTTTTTCTTGCGTTACACTTCAATTTTAACATTCTTTTAAAAAATATCTTCATTCAATTTTTTGAAGGTGTTATACTTCATTTTTTGCATTTTTAAGAAATGTTTGATGAAATTGAAATTTGTGTGTGTTAGTTTTCAATTACGGCGTATTTTTAGTATAACATGAAAATTGAGCATTTTGCTAATGTTAGACTTCAATTTTTACATTTTTTGAAAATGTATCTTCATTGGATTTTTGAAGGTGTTAGACTTCAGTATTTTTCATTTTTAAGAATTTTTTGAAAAAATTTAAATTTGTGTGTGTTAGTCTTCAATTACGGAGTATTTTTAGTACGACATGAAAATTGAGTTTTTTTCTTGTGTTACACTTCAATTTTAACATTCTTTTAAAAAATATTTTCATTGAAATTTTGGAAGGTGTTACACTTCATTTTTTGCATTCTTAAGAAATTTTTGAAATTTTTGGGTGTTAGTCTTCAATTACGGAGTATTTTGAGTATGACATGAAAATTGAATTTTTTCTTGTGTTACATGTCAATTTTAACATACTTTTATAAAATATTTTCATTGAATTATTTGAAGGTGTTAGACTTCATGCATTTTTAAGAAATATTGGAAAAAATTGAAATTTCTGTGTGTTAGTCTTCAATTACGGAATATTTTGAGTATGGCATGAAAATTGAGTATTTTCCTTATGTCACACTTCAATTTTTACATTTTTTTTGAAAATATCTTCATTCAATTTTTTGAAGGTGTTAGACTTTAGTGTTTTGCATTTTTAAAAATTTTTTGAAAAAATTGAAATTTTTGTGTGCTAGTCTTCAATTACGGAGTATTTTGAGTATGACATGAAAATTGAGTTTTTTTCTTGTGTTACACTTCTATTTTAACATTCTTTTAAAAAATATCTTCATTGAATTTTTGGAGGGTGTTAGACTTCAATTTTTGCATTTTTAAGAAATTTTTTAAAAAATTGAAATTTGTGTGTGTTAGTGTTGAATTACGGAGTATTTTGAGTATGACATGAAAATTAAGTTTTTTTCTTGTGTTACACTTCAATTTTAACATTCTTTTAAAAAATGTATTCATTGAATTTTTTGAAGGTGTAAGAATTCATTTTTTGCATTTTTAAGAAATTTTTTAAAAAAATTGAAATTTGTGTGTGTTAGTCTTCAATTACGGAGTATTTTGAGTATGACATGAAAATTGAGTTTTTTTCTTGTGATACACTTCTATTTTAAAATTCTTTTAAAAAATATCATCATTGATTTTTAGGAAGGTGTTAGACTTCAATTTTTGCATTTTTAAGAAATGTTTTGAAAAAATTGAAATTTGTGTGTGTTAGTCTTGAATTACGGAGTATTTTGAGTATGACATGAAAATTGAGTTTTTTTTCTTGTGTTACACTTCAATTTTAACATTCTTTTAAAGAATGTATTCATTGAATTTTTTGAAGGTGTAAGAATTCATTTTTTGCATTTTTAAGAAATGTTTTGAAAAAATTGAAATTTGTGTGTGTTAGTCTTCAATTACGGAGTATTTTGAGTATGACATGAAAATTGAGTTTTTTTCTTGTGTTACACTTCTATTTTAAAATTCTTTTAAAAAATATCTTCATTGAATTTTTGGAAGGTGTTAGACTTCAATTTTTGCATTTTTAAGAAATGTTTTGAAAAAATTGAAATTTGTGTGTGTTAGTCTTCAATTACGGAGTATTTTGAGTATGACATGAAAATTGAGTATTTTTCTTGTGTTACACTTCAATTTTAACAGTCTTTTAAAAAATATATTCATGGAATTTTTTGAAAGTGTCAGACTTCATTTTTTGAATTTTTAAGAATTGTTTTGAAAAAATCGAAATTTGTTTGTGTTAGTCTTCAATTACGGAGTATTTTGAGTATGACATGAAAATTGAGTTTTTTTTCTTGTGTTACACTTCAATTTTTACATTCTTTTAAAAAATATCTTCATTGAATATTTGGAAGGTGTTAGACTTCATTTTTTGTATTTTTAAGAAATTTTTGAAAAAAATTGAAATTTCTGTGTGTTAGTGTTCAATTACGGATTATTTTAAGTATGACATGAAAACTGAGTATTTTGCTTATGTCACACTTCAATGTTTACTTACTATTAAAAAATATCTTCATTGAATTTTTGGAAGGTGTTAGACTTCACGTTTTTGCATTTTTAAGAAATTTTTGAAAAAATTTAAATTTGTGTGTTATTAGTCTTCAATTACGGAGTATTTTTATTATGACATGAAAATTGAGTTTTTTTTCTTGTGTTATACTTCAATTTTAACATTCTTTTAAAAAATATATTCATTGAAATTTTGGAAGGTGTTAGACTTCATTTTTTGCATTCTTAAGAAATTTCTGAAAAAATTTAAATTTGTGGGTGTTAGTCTTCAATTACAGAGTATTTTTAGTATGACATGAAAATTGAGGTTTTTCTTGTGTTACATATCAATTTTAACATACTTTTATAAAATATCTTCATTGAATTATTTGAAGGTGTTAAGACTTCATGCATTTTTAAGAAATATTGGAAAAAATTGAAATTTCTGTGTGTTAGTCTTCAATTACGGAGTATTTTGAGTATGGCATGAAAATTGAGTATTTTACTCATGTCACACTTCAATTTTTACATTTTTTAAAAAAATATCTTCATTGAATTATTTGAAGGTGTTAGACTTCAATTTTTTGCATTTTTAAGATTTTTTTGAAAAAATTGAAATTTGTGTGTGTTAGTCTTCAATTACGGAGTATTTTGAGTATGACATGAAAATTGAGTTTTTTTCTTGCGTTACACTTCAATTTTAACATTCTTTTAAAAAATATCTTCATTCAATTTTTTGAAGGTGTTATACTTCATTTTTTGCATTTTTAAGAAATGTTTGATGAAATTGAAATTTGTGTGTGTTAGTCTTCAATTACGGCATATTTTTAGTATGACATGAAAATTGAGCATTTTGCTAATGTTAGACTTCAATTTTTACATTTTTTGAAAATGTATCTTCATTGTATTTTTGAAGGTGTTAGACTTCAGTATTTTTCATTTTTAAGAAATTTTTGAAAAAATTTAAATTTGTGTGTGTTAGTCTTCAATTACGGAGTATTTTTAGTACGACATGAAAATTGGGTTTTTTTTCTTGTGTTACACTTCAATTTGAACATTCTTTTAAAAAATATTTTCATTGAAATTTTGGAAGGTGTTACACTTCATTTTTTGCATTCTTAAGAAATTTTTGAAATTTTTGAAATTTGTGGGTGTTAGTCTTCAATTACGGAGTATTTTGAGTATGACATGAAAATTGAGTTTTTTCTTGTGTTACATATCAATTTTAACATACTTTTATAAAATATTTTCATTGAATTATTTGAAGGTGTTAGACTTCATGCATTATTAAGAAATATTGGAAAAAATTGAAATTTCTGTGTGTTAGTCTTCAATTACGGAATATTTTGAGTATGGCATGAAAAATGAGTATTTTGCTTATCTCACACTTCAATTTTTACATTTTTTTTAAAAATATCTTCATTGAATTTTTTGAAGGTGTTAGACTTCAGATTTTTGCATTTTTAAGAAATTTTTGAAAAAATTGAAATTTGTGTGTGTTAGTCTTCAATTACGGAGTATTTTGAGTATGACATGAAAATTGAGTGTTTTTCTTATGTTACACTTCTATTTTAACATTCTTTTAAAAAATATCTTCATTGAATTTTTGGAAGGTGTCAGACTTCAATTTTTGCATTTTTAAGAAATGTTTGAAAAAATTGAAATTTGTGTGTGTTAGTCTTGAATTACGGAGTATTTTGAGTATGACATGAAAATTTAGTTTTTTTCTTGTGTTACACTTCAATTTTAACATTCTTTTAAAAAATGTATTCATTGAATTTTTTGAAGGTGTAAGAATTCATTTTTTGCATTTATAAGAAATTTTTTGAAAAAATTGAAATTTGTGTGTGTTAGTCTTCAATTACGGAGTATTTTGAGTATGACATGAAAATTGAGTTTTTTTCTTGTGTTACACTTCAATTTTAACAGTCTTTTAAAAAATATATTCATTGAATTTTTTGAAAGTGTCAGACTTCATTTTTTGAATTTTTAAGAATTGTTTTGAAAAAATTGAAATTTGTTTGTGTTAGTCTTCAATTACGGAGTATTTTGAGTATGACATGAAAATTGAGTTTTTTTTCTTGTGTTACACTTCAATTTTTATATTCTTTTAAAAAATATCTTCATTGAATTTTTGGAAGGTGTTAGACTTCATTTTTTGAATTTTTAAGAAATTTTTGAAAAAAATTGAAATTTCTGTGTGTTAGTGTTCAATTACGGATTATTTTAAGTATGACATGAAAACTGAGTATTTTGTTTATGTCACACTTCAATGTTTACTTACTATTAAAAAATATCTTCATTGAATTTTTGGAAGGTGTTAGACTTCACTTTTTTGCATTTTTAAGAAATTTTTGAAAAAATTGAAATTTGTGTGTGTTAGTCTTCAATTACGGAGTATTTTTAGTATGACATGAAAATTGAGTTTTTTTCTTGTGTTACACTTCAATTTTAACATTCTTTTAAAAAATATATTCATTGAAATTTTGGAAAGTGTTAGACTTCATTTTTTGCATTCTTAAGAAATTTCTGAAAAAATTTAAATTTGTGGGTGTTAGTCTTCAATTACAGAGTATTTTTAGTATGACATGAAAATTGAGGTTTTTCTTGTGTTACATATCAATTTTAACATACTTTTATAAACTATCTTCATTGAATTATTTGAAGGTGTTAAGACTTCATGCATTTTTAAGAAATATTGGAAAAAATTGAAATTTCTGTGTGTTAGTCTTCAATTACGGAGTATTTTGAGTATGGCATGAAAATTGAGTATTTTACTTATGTCACACTTCAATTTTTTCATTTTTTAAAAAAATATCTTCATTGAATTATTTGAAGGTGTTAGACTTAAAATTTTTGCATTTTTAATATTTTTTTGAAAAAATTGAAATTTGTGTGTGTTAGTCTTCAATTACGGAGCATTTTGAGTATGACATGAAAATTGAGTTTTTTTCTTGCGTTACACTTCAATTTTAACATTCTTTTAAAAAATATCTTCATTCAATTTTTTGAAGGTGTTATACTTCATTTTTTGCATTTTTAAGAAATGTTTGATGAAATTGAAATTTGTGTGTGTTAGTCTTCAATTACGGCGTATTTTTAGTATGACATGAAAATTGAGCATTTTGCTAATGTTAGACTTCAATTTTTACATTTTTTGAAAATGTTTCTTCATTGGATTTTTGAAGGTGTTAGACTTCAGTATTTTTCATTTTTAAGAATTTTTTGAAAAAATTTAAATTTGTGTGTGTTAGTCTTCAATTACGGAGTATTTTTAGTACGACATGAAAATTGAGTTTTTTTCTTGTGTTACACTTCAATTTTAACATTCTTTTAAAAAATATTTTCATTGAAATTTTGGAAGGTGTTACACTTCATTTTTTGCATTCTTAAGAAATTTTTGAAATTTTTGAAATTTGTGGGTGTTAGTCTTCAATTACGGAGTATTTTGAGTATGACATGAAAATTGAGTTTTTTCTTGTGTTACATGTCAATTTTAACATACTTTTATAAAATATTTTCATTGAATTATTTGAAGGTGTTAGACTTCATGCATTTTTAAGAAATATTGGAAAAAATTGAAATTTCTGTGTGTTAGTCTTCAATTACGGAATATTTTGAGTATGGTATGAAAATTGAGTATTTTCCTTATGTCACACTTCAATTTTTACATTTTTTTTAAAAATATCTTCATTGAATTTTTTGAAGGTGTTAGACTTTAGTGTTTTGCATTTTTAAAATTTTTTTGAAAAAATTGAAATTTTTGTGTGCTAGTCTTCAATTACGGAGTATTTTGAGTATGACATGAAAATTGAGTTTTTTTCTTGTGTTACACTTCTATTTTAACATTCTTTTAAAAAATATCTTCATTGAATTTTTGGAGGGTGTTAGACTTCAATTTTTGCATTTTTAAGAAATTTTTTAAAAAATTGAAATTTGTGTGTGTTAGTCTTGAATTACGGAGTATTTTGAGTATGACATGAAAATTAAGTTTTTTTCTTGTGTTACACTTCAATTTTAACATTCTTTTAAAAAATGTATTCATTGAATTTTTTGAAGGTGTAAGAATTCATTTTTTGCATTTTTAAGAAATTTTTTAAAAAAATTGAAATTTGTGTGTGTTAGTCTTCAATTACGGAGTATTTTGAGTATGACATGAAAATTGAGTTTTTTTCTTGTGATACACTTCTATTTTAAAATTCTTTTAAAAAATATCATCATTGATTTTTTGGAAGGTGTTAGACTTCAATTTTTGCATTTTTAAGAAATGTTTTGAAAAAATTGAAATTTGTGTGTGTTAGTCTTGAATTACGGAGTATTTTGAGTTTGACATGAAAATTGAGTTTTTTTTCTTGTGTTACACTTCAATTTTAACATTCTTTTAAAAAATGTATTCATTGAATTTTTTGAAGGTGTAAGAATTCATTTTTTGCATTTTTAAGAAATGTTTTGAAAAAATTGAAATTTGTGTGTGTTATTCTTCAATTACGGAGTATTTTGAGGATGACATGAAAATTGAGTTTTTTTCTTGTGTTACACTTCTATTTTAAAATTCTTTTAAAAAATATCTTCATTGAATTTTTGGAAGGTGTTAGACTTCAATTTTTGCATTTTTAAGAAATGTTTTGAAAAAATTGAAATTTGTGTGTGTTAGTCTTCAATTACGGAGTATTTTGAGTATGACATGAAAATTGAGTATTTTTCTTGTGTTACACTTCAATTTTAACAGTCTTTTAAAAAATATATTCATGGAATTTTTTGAAAGTGTCAGACTTCATTTTTTGAATTTTTAAGAATTGTTTTGAAAAAATTGAAATTTGTTTGTGTTAGTCTTCAATTACGGAGTATTTTGAGTATGACATGAAAATTGAGTTTTTTTTCTTGTGTTACACTTCAATTTTTACATTCTTTTAAAAAATATCTTCATTGAATTTTTGGAAGGTGTTAGACTTCATTTTTTGTATTTTTAAGAAATTTTTGAAAAAAATTGAAATTTCTGTGTGTTAGTGTTCAATTACGGATTATTTTAAGTATGACATGAAAACTGAGTATTTTGCTTATGTCACACTTCAATGTTTACTTACTATTAAAAAATATCTTCATTGAATTTTTGGAAGGTGTTAGACTTCACGTTTTTGCATTTTTAAGAAATTTTTGAAAAAATTTAAATTTGTGTGTGTTAGTCTTCAATTACGGAGTATTTTTAGTATGACATGAAAATTGAGTTTTTTTTCTTGTGTTATACTTCAATTTTAACATTCTTTTAAAAAATATATTCATTGAAATTTTGGAAGGTGTTAGACTTCATTTTTTGCATTCTTAAGAAATTTCTGAAAAAATTTAAATTTGTGGGTGTTAGTCTTCAATTACAGAGTATTTTTAGTATGACATGAAAATTGAGGTTTTTCTTGTGTTACATATCAATTTTAACATACTTTTATAAAATATCTTCATTGAATTATTTGAAGGTGTTAAGACTTCATGCATTTTTAAGAAATATTGGAAAAAATTGAAATTTCTGTGTGTTAGTCTTCAATTACGGAGTATTTTGAGTATGGCATGAAAATTGAGTATTTTACTTATGTCACACTTCAATTTTTACATTTTTTTAAAAAATATCTTCATTGAATTATTTGAAGGTGTTAGACTTCAATTTTTTGCATTTTTAAGATTTTTTTGAAAAAAATTGAAATTTGTGTGTGTTAGTCTTCAATTACGGAGTATTTTGAGTATGACATGAAAATTGAGTTTTTTTCTTGCGTTACACTTCAATTTTAACATTCTTTTAAAAAATATCTTCATTCAATTTTTTGAAGGTGTTATACTTCATTTTTTGCATTTTTAAGAAATGTTTGATGAAATTGAAATTTGTGTGTGTTAGTCTTCAATTACGGCGTATTTTTAGTATGACATGAAAATTGAGCATTTTGCTAATGTTAGACTTCAATTTTTACATTTTTTGAAAATGTATCTTCATTGGATTTTTGAAGGTGTTAGACTTCAGTATTTTTCATTTTTAAGAATTTTTTGAAAAAATTTAAATTTGTGTGTGTTAGTTTTCAATTACGGAGTATTTTTAGTACGACATGAAAATTGAGTTTTTTTCTTGTGTTACACTTCAATTTTAACATTCTTTTAAAAAATATTTTCATTGAAATTTTGGAAGGTGTTACACTTCATTTTTTGCATTCTTAAGAAATTTTTGAAATTTTTGAAATTAGTGGGTGTTAGTCTTCAATTACGGAGTATTTTGAGTATGACATGAAAATTGAGTTTTTTCTTGTGTTACATGTCAATTTTAACATACTTTTATAAAATATTTTCATTGAATTATTTGAAGGTGTTAGACTTCATGCATTTTTAAGAAATATTGGAAAAAATTGAAATTTCTGTGTGTTAGTCTTCAATTACGGAATATTTTGAGTATGGCATGAAAATTGAGTATTTTCCTTATGTCACACTTCAATTTTTACATTTTTTTTAAAAATATCTTCATTGAATTTTTTGAAGGTGTTAGACTTTAGTGTTTTGCATTTTTAAAATTTTTTTGAAAAAATTGAAATTTTTGTGTGCTAGTCTTCAATTACGGAGTATTTTGAGTATGACATGAAAATTGAGTTTTTTTCTTGTGTTACACTTCTATTTTAACATTCTTTTAAAAAATATCTTCATTGAATTTTTGGAGGGTGTTAGACTTCAATTTTTGCATTTTTAAGAAATTTTTTAAAAAATTGAAATTTGTGTGTGTTAGTCTTGAATTACGGAGTATTTTGAGTATGACATGAAAATTAAGTTTTTTTCTTGTGTTACACTTCAATTTTAACATTCTTTTAAAAAATGTACTCATTGAATTTTTTGAAGGTGTAAGAATTCATTTTTTGCAATTTTAAGAAATTTTTTAAAAAAATTGAAATTTGTGTGTGTTAGTCTTCAATTACGGAGTATTTTGAGTATGACATGAAAATTGAGTTTTTTTTCTTGTGATACACTTCTATTTTAAAATTCTTTTAAAAAATATCATCATTGATTTTTTGGAAGGTGTTAGACTTCAATTTTTGCATTTTTGAGAAATGTTTTGAAAAAATTGAAATTTGTGTGTGTTAGTCTTGAATTACGGAGTATTTTGAGTATGACATGAAAATTGAGTTTTTTTTCTTGTGTTACACTTCAATTTTAACATTCTTTTAAAAAATGTATTCATTGAATTTTTTGAAGGTGTAAGAATTCATTTTTTGCATTTTTAAGAAATGTTTTGAAAAAATTGAAATTTGTGTGTGTTAGTCTTCAATTACGGAGTATTTTGAGTATGACATGAAAATTGAGTTTTTTTCTTGTGTTACACTTCTATTTTAAAATTCTTTTAAAAAATATCTTCATTGAATTTTTGGAAGGTGTTAGACTTCAATTTTTGCATTTTTAAGAAATGTTTTGAAAAAATTGAAATTTGTGTGTGTTAGTCTTCAATTACGGAGTATTTTGAGTATGACATGAAAATTGAGTATTTTTCTTGTGTTACACTTCAATTTTAACAGTCTTTTAAAAAATATATTCATGGAATTTTTTGAAAGTGTCAGACTTCATTTTTTGAATTTTTAAGAATTGTTTTGAAAAAATTGAAATTTGTTTGTGTTAGTCTTCAATTACGGAGTATTTTGAGTATGACATGAAAATTGAGTTTTTTTTCTTGTGTTACACTTCAATTTTTACATTCTTTTAAAAAATATCTTCATTGAATTTTTGGAAGGTGTTAGACTTCATTTTTTGTATTTTTAAGAAATTTTTGAAAAAAATTGAAATTTCTGTGTGTTAGTGTTCAATTACGGATTATTTTAAGTATGACATGAAAACTGAGTATTTTGCTTATGTCACACTTCAATGTTTACTTACTATTAAAAAATATCTTCATTGAATTTTTGGAAGGTGTTAGACTTCACGTTTTTGCATTTTTTAGAAATTTTTGAAAAAATTTAAATTTGTGTGTGTTAGTCTTCAATTACGGAGTATTTTTAGTATGACATGAAAATTGAGTTTTTTTTCTTGTGTTACACTTCAATTTTAACATTCTTTTAAAAAATATATTCATTGATATTTTGGAAGGTGTTAGACTTCATTTTTTGCATTCTTAAGAAATTTCTGAAAAAATTTAAATTTGTGGGTGTTAGTCTTCAATTACAGAGTATTTTTAGTATGACATGAAAATTGAGGTTTTTCTTGTGTTACATATCAATTTTAACATACTTTTATAAAATATCTTCATTGAATTATTTGAAGGTGTTAAGACTTCATGCATTTTTAAGAAATATTGGAAAAAATTGAAATTTCTGTGTGTTAGTCTTCAATTACGGAGTATTTTGAGTATGGCATGAAAATTGAGGATTTTACTTATGTCACACTTCAATTTTTACATTTTTTTAAAAAATATCTTCATTGAATTATTTGAAGGTGTCAGACTTCAATTTTTTGCATTTTTAAGATTTTTTTGAAAAAATTGAAATTTGTGTGTGTTAGTCTTCAATTACGGAGTATTTTGAGTATGACATGAAAATTGAGTTTTTTTTCTTGCGTTACACTTCAATTTTAACATTCTTTTAAAAAATATCTTCATTCAATTTTTTGAAGGTGTTATACTTCATTTTTTGCATTTTTAAGAAATGTTTGATGAAATTGAAATTTGTGTGTGTTAGTCTTCAATTACTGTGTATTTTTAGTATGACATGAAAATTGAGCATTTTGCTAATGTTAGACTTCAATTTTTACATTTTTTGAAAATGTATCTTCATTGTATTTTTGAAGGTGTTAGACTTCAGTATTTTTCATTTTTAAGAAATTTTTGAAAAAATTTAAATTTGTGTTTGTTAGTCTTCAATTACGGAGTATTTTTAGTACGACATGAAAATTGAGTTTTTTTTCTTGTGTTACACTTCAATTTGAACATTCTTTTAAAAAATATTTTCATTGAAATTTTGGAAGGTGTTACACTTCATTTTTTGCATTCTTAAGAAATTTTTGAAATTTTTGAAATTTGTGGGTGTTAGTCTTCAATTACGGAGTATTTTGAGTATGACATGAAAATTGAGTTTTTTCTTGTGTTACATATCAATTTTAACATACTTTTATAAAATATTTTCATTGAATTATTTGAAGGTGTTAGACTTCATGCATTTTTAAGAAATATTGGAAAAAATTGAAATTTCTGTGTGTTAGTCTTCAATTACGGAATATTTTGAGTATGACATGAAAATTGAGTTTTTTTCTTGCGTTACACTTCAATTTTAACATTCTTTTAAAAAATATCTTCATTCAATTTTTTGAAGGTGTTATACTTCATTTTTTGCATTTTTAAGAAATGTTTGATGAAATTGAAATTTGTGTGTGTTAGTCTTCAATTACGGCGTATTTTTAGTATGACATGAAAATTGAGCATTTTGCTAATGTTAGACTTCAATTTTTACATTTTTTGAAAATGTATCTTCATTGGATTTTTGAAGGTGTTAGACTTCAGTATTTTTCATTTTTACGAATTTTTTGAAAAAATTTAAATTTGTGTGTGTTAGTCTTCAATTACGGAGTATTTTTAGTACGACATGAAAATTGAGTTTTTTTCTTGTGTTACACTTCAATTTTAACATTCTTTTAAAAAATATTTTCATTGAAATTTTGGAAGGTGTTACACTTCATTTTTTGCATTCTTAAGAAATTTTTGAAATTTTTGAAATTAGTGGGTGTTAGTCTTCAATTACGGAGTATTTTGAGTATGACATGAAAATTGAGTTTTTTCTTGTGTTACATGTCAATTTTAACATAGTTTTATAAAATATTTTCATTGAATTATTTGAAGGTGTTAGACTTCATGCATTTTTAAGAAATATTGGAAAAAATTGAAATTTCTGTGTGTTAGTCTTCAATTACGGAATATTTTGAGTATGGCATGAAAATTGAGTATTTTCCTTATGTCACACTTCAATTTTTACATTTTTTTTAAAAATATCTTCATTGAATTTTTTGAAGGTGTTAGACTTTAGTGTTTTGCATTTTTAAAATTTTTTTGAAAAAATTGAAATTTTTGTGTGCTAGTCTTCAATTACGGAGTATTTTGAGTATGACATGAAAATTGAGTTTTTTTCTTGTGTTACACTTCTATTTTAACATTCTTTTAAAAAATATCTTCATTGAATTTTTGGAGGGTGTTAGACTTCAATTTTTGCATTTTTAAGAAATTTTTTAAAAAATTGAAATTTGTGTGTGTTAGTCTTGAATTACGGAGTATTTTGAGTATGACATGAAAATTAAGTTTTTTTCTTGTGTTACACTTCAATTTTAACATTCTTTTAAAAAATGTATTCATTGAATTTTTTGAAGGCGTAAGAATTCATTTTTTGCATTTTTAAGAAATTGTTTAAAAAAATTGAAATTTGTGTGTGTTAGTCTTCAATTACGGAGTATTTTGAGTATGACATGAAAATTGAGTTTTTTTCTTGTGTTACACTTCTATTTTAAAATTCTTTTAAAAAATATCATCATTGATTTTTTGGAAGGTGTTAGACTTCAATTTTTGCATTTTTAAGAAATGTTTTGAAAAAATTGAAATTTGTGTGTGTTAGTCTTGAATTACGGAGTATTTTGAGTATGACATGAAAATTGAGTTTTTTTTCTTGTGTTACACTTCAATTTTAACATTCTTTTAAAAAATGTATTCATTGAATTTTTTGAAGGTGTAAGAATTCATTTTTTGCATTTTTACGAAATGTTTTGAAAAAATTGAAATTTGTGTGTGTTAGTCTTCAATTACGGAGTATTTTGAGTATGACAAGAAAATTGAGTTTTTTTCTTGTGTTACACATCTAATTTAAAATTCTTTTAAAAAATATCTTCATGGAATTTTTGGAAGGTGTTAGACTTCAATTTTTGCATTTTTAAGAAATGTTTTGAAAAAATTGAAATTTGTGTGTGTTAGTCTTCAATTACGGAGTATTTTGAGTATGACATGAAAATTGAGTGTTTTTTCTTGTGTTACACTTCAATTTTTACATTCTTTTAAAATATATCTTCATTGAATTTTTGGAAGGTGTTAGACTTCATTTTTTTTATTTTTAAGAAAGTTTTGAAAAAAATTGAAATTTGTGTGTGTTAGTCTTCAATTAGGGAGTATTTTTAGTATGCCATGAAAATTGTGTTTTTTTTCTTGTGTTACACTTCAATTTTAACATTCTTTTAAAAAATATCTTCATTGAAATTTTGGAAGGTGTTAGACTTCATTTTTTGCATTCTTAAGAAATTTTTGAAAAAATATAAATTTGTGGGTGTTAGTTTTCAATTACGGAGTATTTTTAGTACGACATGAAAATTGAGTTTTTTTCTTGTGTTACACTTCAATTTTAACATTCTTTTAAAAAATATATTCATTGAAATTTTGGAAGGTGTTAGACTTCATTTTTTGCATTCTTATGAAATTTTCGAAAAAATATAAATTTGTTGGTGTTAGTCTTCAATTACGGAGTATTTTTAGTATGACATGAAAATTGAGTTTTTTCTTGTGTTACATATCAATTTTAACATACTTTTATAAAATGTCTTCATTGAATTATTTGAAGGTGTTAGACTTCATGCATTTTTAAGAAATATTGGAAAAAATTGAAATTTCTGTGTGTTAGTCTTCAATTACGGAGTATTTTGAGTATGGCTTGAAAATTGAGTATTTTGCTTATGTCACACTTCAATTTTTACATTTTTTTAAAAAATATCTTCATTGAATTATTTGAAGGTGTTAGACTTCAGTTTTTTGCATTTTTAAGATTTTTTTGAAAAAATTGAAATTTGTGTGTGTTAGTCTTCAATTACGGAGTATTTTTAGTATGACATGAAAATTGAGTTTTTTCTTGTGTTACACTTCTATTTTAACATTCTTTTAAAAAATATCTTCATTGAATTTTTGGAAGGTGTTAGACTTCAATTTTTTCATTTTTAAGAAAGTTTTGAAAAAATTGAAATTTGTGTGTGTTAGTATACAATTACGGAGTATTTTCAGTATGACATGAAAATTGAGTTTTTTTTCTTGTGTTACACTTCAATTTTAACATTCTTTTAAAAAATATATTCATTGAATTTTTTAAAGGTGTCAGAATTCATTTTTTGCATTTTTAAGAAACATTTTGAAAAAATTGAAATTTGTGTGTGTTTGTCTTCAATTACGGAGTATTTTGAGTATGACATGAAAATTGAGTTTTTTTCTTGTGTTACACTTCTATTTTAACATTGTTTTAAAAAATATCTTCATTGAATTTTTTGAAGGTGTCAGACATCATTTTTTGCATTTTGAAGAAATGTTTTGAAAAAATTGAAATTTGTGGGTGTTAGTCTTCAATTACGGAGTATTTTGAGTATGGCATGAAAATTGAGTATTTTGCTTATGTCACACTTCAATTTTTACATTTTTAAAAAAACTATCTTCATTGAATTATTTGAAGGTGTTAGACTTCAATTTTTTGCATTTTTAAGATTTTTTTTGAAAAAATTGACATTTGTGTGTGTTAGTCTTCAATTACGGAGTATTTTGAGTATGATATGAAAATTGAGATTCAATTTTTTGAAGGTGTTATACTTCATTTTTTGCATTTTTAAGAAATGTTTCATAAAATTGAAATTTGTGTCTGTTAGTCTTCAATTACGGTTTATTTTGAGTATGACATGAAAATTGAGCATTTTGCTAATGTTAGACTTCAATTTTTACATTTTTTGAAAATGTATCTTCATTGGATTTTTTGAAGGTGTTAGACTTCAGTATTTTGCATTTTTAAGAAATTTTTGAAAAAATTGAAATTTGTGTGTGTTAGTCTTCAATTACGGAGTATTTTTAGTATGAAATGAAAATTGAGTTTTTTTCTTGCGTTACACTTCAATTTTAACATTCTTTTAAAAAATATCTTCATTGAAATTTTGGAAGGTGTTACACTTCATTTTTTGCATTCCTAAGAAATTTTTGAAAATTTTTAAATTTTTGGGCGTTAGTCTTCAATTACGGAGTATTTTGAGTATGACATGAAAATTGAGTTTTTTCTTGTGTTACATATCAATTTTAACATACTTTTATAAAATATCTTCATTGAATTATTTGAAGGTGTTAGACTTCATGCATTTTTAAGAAATATTTGAAAAAATTGAAATTTCTGTGTGTTAGTCTTCAATTACGGAATATTTTGAGTATGGCATGAAAAGTGAGTATTTTGCTTATGTCACACTTCTATTTTTACATTTTTTTAAAAATATCTTCATTGAATTATTTGAAGGTGTTAGACTTCAGTTTTTTGCATTTTTAAGATTTTTTTGAAAAAATTGAAATTTGTGTGTGTTAGTCTTCAATTACGGAGTATTTTGAGTGTGACATGAAAATTGAGTTTTTTCTTGTGTTACACTTCTATTTTAACATTCTTTTAAAAAATATCTTCATTGAATTTTTGGAAGGTGTTAGACTTCAATTTTTGCATTTTTAAGAAAGTTTTGAAAAAATTGAAATTTGTGTGTGTTAGTATACAATTACGGAGTATTTTGAGTATGACATAAAAATTGAGTTTTTTTCTTGTGTTTCACTTGAATTTTAATATTCTTTTAAAAAATATATTCATGGAATTTTTTAAAGGTGTCAGAATGCATTTTTTGCATTTTTAAGAAATGTTTTGAAAAAATTGAAATTTGTGTGTGTTTGTCTTCAATTACGGAGTATTTTGAGTATGACATGAAAATTGAGTTTTTTTCTTGTGTTACACTTCTATTTTAACAGTCTTTTAAAAAATATCTTCATTGAATTTTTTGAAGGTGTCAGACTTCATTTTTTGCATTTTTAAGAAATTTTTTGAAAAAATTGAAATTTGTGTGTGTTAGTCTTCAATTACGGAGTATTTTGAGTATGACATGAAAATTGAGTTTTTTTTATTGTGTTACACTTCAATTTTTACATTCTTTTAAAAAATATCCTCATTGAATTTTTTGAAGGTGTCAGACATCATTTTTTGCATTTTGAAGAAATGTTTTGAAAAAATTGAAATTTGTGGGTGTTAGTCTTCAATTACGGAGTATTTTGAGTATGGCATGAAAATTGAGTATTTTGCTTATGTCACACTTCAATTTTTACATTTTAAAAAAAAATATCTTCATTGAATTATTTGAAGGTGTTAGACTTCAATTTTTTGCATTTTTAAGATTTTTTTGAAAAAATTGACATTTGTGTGTGTTAGTCTTCAATTACGGAGTATTTTGAGTATGACATGAAAATTGAGATTCAATTTTTTGAAGGTGTTATACTTCATTTTTTGCATTTTTAAGAAATGTTTGATGAAATTGAAATTTGTGTCTGTTAGTCTTCAATTACGGTTTATTTTGAGTATGACATGAAAATTGAGCATTTTGCTAATGTTAGACTTCAATTTTTACATTTTTTGAAAATGTATCTTCATTGGATTTTTTGAAGGTGTTAGGCTTCAGTATTTTGCATTTTTCAGAAATTTTTGAAAAAATTGAAATTTGTGTGTGTTAGTCTTCAATTACGGAGTATTTTTAGTATGACATGAAAATTGAGTTTTTTTCTTGCGTTACACTTCAATTTTAACATTCTTTTAAAAAATATCTTCATTGAAATTTTGGAAGGTGTTACACTTCATTTTTTGCATTCCTAAGAAATTTTTAAAAATTTTTAAATTTTTGGGCGTTAGTCTTCAATTACGGAGTATTTTGAGTATGACATGAAAATTGAGTTTTTTCTTGTGTTACATATCAATTTTAACATACTTTTATAAAATATCTTCATTGAATTATTTGAAGGTGTTAGACTTCATGCATTTTTAAGAAATATTTGAAAAAATTGAAATTTCTGTGTGTTAGTCTTCAATTACGGAATATTTTGAGTATGGCATGAAAATTGAGTATTTTGCTTATGTCACACTTCTATTTTTACATTTTTTTAAAAATATCTTCATTGAATTATTTGAAGGTGTTAGACTTCAGTTTTTTGCATTTTTAAAATTTTTTTGAAAAAATTGAAATTTGTGTGTGTTAGTCTTCAATTACGGAGTATTTTGAGTGTGACATGAAAATTGTGTTTTTTCTTGTGTTACACTTCAATTTTAACATTCTTTTAAAAAATATCTTCATTGAATTTTTGGAAGGTGTTAGACTTCAAATTTTGCATTTTTAAGAAATGTTTTGAAAAAATTGAAATTTGTGTGTGTTAGTCTTCAATTACGGAGTATTTTGAGTATGACATGAAAATTGAGTTTTTTTCTTGTGTTACACTTCTATTTTAAAATTCTTTTAAAAAATATCTTCATTGAATTTTTGGAAGGTGTTAGACTTCAATTTTTGCATTTTTAAGAAATGTTTTGAAAAAATTGAAATTTGTGTGTGTTAGTCTTCAATTACGGAGTATTTTGAGTATGACATGAAAATTGAGTATTTTTCTTGTGTTACACTTCAATTTTAACAGTCTTTTAAAAAATATTTTCATTGAATATTATGAATGTGTTAGACTTCATTTTTTGTATTTTTAAGAAATTTTTGAAAAAAATTGAAATTTCTGTGTGTTAGTGTTCAATTACGGATTATTTTAAGTATGACATTAAAACTGAGTATTTTGCTTATGTCACACTTCAAAGTTTACTTACTATTAAAAAATATCTTCATTGAATTTTTGGAAGGTGTTAGACTTCAATTTTTGCATTTTTAAGAAATGTTTTGAAAAAATTGAAATTTGTGTGTGTTAGTCTTCAATTACGGAGTATTTTGAGTATGACATGAAAATTGAGTTTTTTTCTTGTGTTACACTTCTATTTTAAAATTCTTTTAAAAAATATCTTCATTGAATTTTTGGAAGGTGTTAGACTTCAATTTTTGCATTTTTAAGAAATGTTTTGAAAAAATTGAAATTTGTGTGTATTAGTCTTCAATTACGGAGTATTTTGAGTATGACATGAAAATTGAGTATTTTTCTTGTGTTACACTTCAATTTTAACAGTCTTTTAAAAAATATATTCATGGAATTTTTTGAAAGTGTCAGACTTCATTTTTTGAATTTTTAAGAATTGTTTTGAAAAAATTGAAATTTGTTTGTGTTAGTCTTCAATTACGGAGTATTTTGAGTATGACATGAAAATTGAGTTTTTTTTCTTGTGTTACACTTCAATTTTTACATTCTTTTAAAAAATATCTTCATTGAATTTTTGGAAGGTGTTAGACTTCATTTTTTGTATTTTTAAGAAATTTCTGAAAAAAATTGAAATTTCTGTGTGTTAGTGTTCAATTACGGATTATTTTAAGTATGACATGAAAACTGAGTATTTTGCTTATGTCACACTTCAATGTTTACTTACTATTAAAAAATATCTTCATTGAATTTTTGGAAGGTGTTAGACTTCACATTTTTGCATTTTTAAGAAATGTTTGAAAAAATTTAAATTTGTGTGTGTTAGTCTTCAATTACGGAGTATTTTTAGTATGACATGAAAATTGAGTTTTTTTTCTTGTGTTACACTTCAATTTTAACATTCTTTTAAAAAATATATTCATTGATATTTTGGAAGGTGTTAGACTTCATTTTTTGCATTCTTAAGAAATTTCTGAAAAAATTTAAATTTGTGGGTGTTAGTCTTCAATTACAGAGTATTTTTAGTATGACATGAAAATTGAGGTTTTTCTTGTGTTACATATCAATTTTAACATACTTTTATAAAATATCTTCATTGAATTATTTGAAGGTGTTAAGACTTCATGCATTTTTAAGAAATATTGGAAAAAATTGAAATTTCTGTGTGTTAGTCTTCAATTACGGAGTATTTTGAGTATGGCATGAAAATTGAGGATTTTACTTATGTCACACTTCAATTTTTACATTTTTTTAAAAAATATCTTCATTGAATTATTTGAAGGTGTCAGACTTCAATTTTTTGCATTTTTAAGATTTTTTTGAAAAAATTGAAATTTGTGTGTGTTAGTCTTCAATTACGGAGTATTTTGAGTATGACATGAAAATTGAGTTTTTTTTCTTGCGTTACACTTCAATTTTAACATTCTTTTAAAAAATATCTTCATTCAATTTTTTGAAGGTGTTATACTTCATTTTTTGCATTTTTAAGAAATGTTTGATGAAATTGAAATTTGTGTGTGTTAGTCTTCAATTACTGTGTATTTTTAGTATGACATGAAAATTGAGCATTTTGCTAATGTTAGACTTCAATTTTTACATTTTTTGAAAATGTATCTTCATTGTATTTTTGAAGGTGTTAGACTTCAGTATTTTTCATTTTTAAGAAATTTTTGAAAAAATTTAAATTTGTGTTTGTTAGTCTTCAATTACGGAGTATTTTTAGTACGACATGAAAATTGAGTTTTTTTTCTTGTGTTACACTTCAATTTGAACATTCTTTTAAAAAATATTTTCATTGAAATTTTGGAAGGTGTTACACTTCATTTTTTGCATTCTTAAGAAATTTTTGAAATTTTTGAAATTTGTGGGTGTTAGTCTTCAATTACGGAGTATTTTGAGTATGACATGAAAATTGAGTTTTTTCTTGTGTTACATATCAATTTTAACATACTTTTATAAAATATTTTCATTGAATTATTTGAAGGTGTTAGACTTCATGCATTTTTAAGAAATATTGGAAAAAATTGAAATTTCTGTGTGTTAGTCTTCAATTACGGAATATTTTGAGTATGACATGAAAATTGAGTTTTTTTCTTGCGTTACACTTCAATTTTAACATTCTTTTAAAAAATATCTTCATTCAATTTTTTGAAGGTGTTATACTTCATTTTTTGCATTTTTAAGAAATGTTTGATGAAATTGAAATTTGTGTGTGTTAGTCTTCAATTACGGCGTATTTTTAGTATGACATGAAAATTGAGCATTTTGCTAATGTTAGACTTCAATTTTTACATTTTTTGAAAATGTATCTTCATTCGATTTTTGAAGGTGTTAGACTTCAGTATTTTTCATTTTTACGAATTTTTTGAAAAAATTTAAATTTGTGTGTGTTAGTCTTCAATTACGGAGTATTTTTAGTACGACATGAAAATTGAGTTTTTTTCTTGTGTTACACTTCAATTTTAACATTCTTTTAAAAAATATTTTCATTGAAATTTTGGAAGGTGTTACACTTCATTTTTTGCATTCTTAAGAAATTTTTGAAATTTTTGAAATTAGTGGGTGTTAGTCTTCAATTACGGAGTATTTTGAGTATGACATGAAAATTGAGTTTTTTCTTGTGTTACATGTCAATTTTAACATAGTTTTATAAAATATTTTCATTGAATTATTTGAAGGTGTTAGACTTCATGCATTTTTAAGAAATATTGGAAAAAATTGAAATTTCTGTGTGTTAGTCTTCAATTACGGAATATTTTGAGTATGGCATGAAAATTGAGTATTTTCCTTATGTCACACTTCAATTTTTACATTTTTTTTAAAAATATCTTCATTGAATTTTTTGAAGGTGTTAGACTTTAGTGTTTTGCATTTTTAAAATTTTTTTGAAAAAATTGAAATTTTTGTGTGCTAGTCTTCAATTACGGAGTATTTTGAGTATGACATGAAAATTGAGTTTTTTTCTTGTGTTACACTTCTATTTTAACATTCTTTTAAAAAATATCTTCATTGAATTTTTGGAGGGTGTTAGACTTCAATTTTTGCATTTTTAAGAAATTTTTTAAAAAATTGAAATTTGTGTGTGTTAGTCTTGAATTACGGAGTATTTTGAGTATGACATGAAAATTAAGTTTTTTTCTTGTGTTACACTTCAATTTTAACATTCTTTTAAAAAATGTACTCATTGAATTTTTTGAAGGTGTAAGAATTCATTTTTTGCATTTTTAAGAAATTTTTTAAAAAAATTGAAATTTGTGTGTGTTAGTCTTCAATTACGGAGTATTTTGAGTATGACATGAAAATTGAGTTTTTTTTCTTGTGATACACTTCTATTTTAAAATTCTTTTAAAAAATATCATCATTGATTTTTTGGAAGGTGTTAGACTTCAATTTTTGCATTTTTAAGAAATGTTTTGAAAAAATTGAAATTTGTGTGTGTTAGTCTTGAATTACGGAGTATTTTGAGTATGACATGAAAATTGAGTTTTTTTTCTTGTGTTACACTTCAATTTTAACATTCTTTTAAAAAATGTATTCATTGAATTTTTTGAAGGTGTAAGAATTCATTTTTTGCATTTTTAAGAAATGTTTTGAAAAAATTGAAATTTGTGTGTGTTAGTCTTCAATTACGGAGTATTTTGAGTATGACATGAAAATTGAGTTTTTTTCTTGTGTTACACTTCTATTTTAAAATTCTTTTAAAAAATATCTTCATTGAATTTTTGGAAGGTGTTAGACTTCAATTTTTGCATTTTTAAGAAATGTTTTGAAAAAATTGAAATTTGTGTGTGTTAGTCTTCAATTACGGAGTATTTTGAGTATGACATGAAAATTGAGTATTTTTCTTGTGTTACACTTCAATTTTAACAGTCTTTTAAAAAATATATTCATGGAATTTTTTGAAAGTGTTAGACTTCATTTTTTGAATTTTTAAGAATTGTTTTGAAAAAATTGAAATTTGTTTGTGTTAGTCTTCAATTACGGAGTATTTTGAGTATGACATGAAAATTGAGTTTTTTTTCTTGTGTTACACTTCAATTTTTACATTCTTTTAAAAAATATCTTCATTGAATTTTTGGAAGGTGTTAGACTTCATTTTTTGTATTTTTAAGAAATTTTTGAAAAAAATTGAAATTTCTGTGTGTTAGTGTTCAATTACGGATTATTTTAAGTATGACATGAAAACTGAGTATTTTGCTTATGTCACACTTCAATGTTTACTTACTATTAAAAAATATCTTCATTGAATTTTTGGAAGGTGTTAGACTTCACGTTTTTGCATTTTTAAGAAATTTTTGAAAAAATTTAAATTTGTGTGTGTTAGTCTTCAATTACGGAGTATTTTTAGTATGACATGAAAATTGAGTTTTTTTTCTTGTGTTATACTTCAATTTTAACATTCTTTTAAAAAATATATTCATTGAAATTTTGGAAGGTGTTAGACTTCATTTTTTGCATTCTTAAGAAATTTCTGAAAAAATTTAAATTTGTGGGTGTTAGTCTTCAATTACAGAGTATTTTTAGTATGACATGAAAATTGAGGTTTTTCTTGTGTTACATATCAATTTTAACATACTTTTATAAAATATCTTCATTGAATTATTTGAAGGTGTTAAGACTTCATGCATTTTTAAGAAATATTGGAAAAAATTGAAATTTCTGTGTGTTAGTCTTCAATTACGGAGTATTTTGAGTATGGCATGAAAATTGAGTATTTTACTTATGTCAGACTTCAATTTTTACATTTTTTTAAAAAATATCTTCATTGAATTATTTGAAGGTGTTAGACTTCAATTTTTTGCATTTTTAAGATTTTTTTGAAAAAATTGAAATTTGTGTGTGTTAGTCTTCAATTACGGAGTATTTTGAGTATGACATGAAAATTGAGTTTTTTTCTTGCGTTACACTTCAATTTTAACATTCTTTTAAAAAATATCTTCATTCAATTTTTTGAAGGTGTTATACTTCATTTTTTGCATTTTTAAGAAATGTTTGATGAAATTGAAATTTGTGTGTGTTAGTCTTCAATTACGGTGTATTTTTAGTATGACATGAAAATTGAGCATTTTGCTAATGTTAGACTTCAATTTTTACATTTTTTGAAAATGTATCTTCATTGTATTTTTGAAGGTGTTAGACTTCAGTATTTTTCATTTTTAAGAAATTTTTGAAAAAATTTAAATTTGTGTGTGTTAGTCTTTAATTACGGAGTATTTTTAGTACGACATGAAAATTGAGTTTTTTTTCTTGTGTTACACTTCAATTTGAACATTCTTTTAAAAAATATTTTCATTGAAATTTTGGAAGGTGTTACACTTCATTTTTTGCATTCTTAAGAAATTTTTGAAATTTTTGAAATTTGTGGGTGTTAGTCTTCAATTACGGAGTATTTTGAGTATGACATGAAAATTGAGTTTTTTCTTGTGTTACATATCAATTTTAACATACTTTTATAAAATATTTTCATTGAATTATTTGAAGGTGTTAGACTTCATGCATTATTAAGAAATATTGGAAAAAATTGAAATTTCTGTGTGTTAGTCTTCAATTACGGAATATTTTGAGTATGGCATGAAAATTGAGTATTTTCCTTATGTCACACTTCAATTTTTACATTTTTTTTAAAAATATCTTCATTGAATTTTTTGAAGGTGTTAGACTTGATTGTTTTGCATTTTTTAAATTTTTTTGAAAAAATTGAAATTTTTGTGTGCTAGTCTTCAATTACGGAGTATTTTGAGTATGACATGAAAATTGAGTTTTTTTCTTGTGTTACACTTCTATTTTAACATTCTTTTAAAAAATATCTTCATTGAATTTTTGGAGGGTGTTAGACTTCAATTTTTGCATTTTTAAGAAATTTTTAAAAAAATTGAAATTTGTGTGTGTTAGTCTTGAATTACGGAGTATTTTGAGTATGACATGAAAATTAAGTTTTTTTCTTGTGTTACACTTCAATTTTAACATTCTTTTAAAAAATGTATTCATTGAATTTTTTGAAGGCGTAAGAATTCATTTTTTGCATTTTTAAGAAATTGTTTAAAAAAATTGAAATTTGTGTGTGTTAGTCTTCAATTACGGAGTATTTTGAGTATGACATGAAAATTGAGTTTTTTTCTTGTGTTACACTTCTATTTTAAAATTCTTTTAAAAAATATCATCATTGATTTTTTGGAAGGTGTTAGACTTCAATTTTTGCATTTTTAAGAAATGTTTTGAAAAAATTGAAATTTGTGTGTGTTAGTCTTGAATTACGGAGTATTTTGAGTATGACATGAAAATTGAGTTTTTTTTTCTTGTGTTACACTTCAATTTTAACATTCTTTTAAAAAATGTATTCACTGAATTTTTTGAAGGTGTAAGAATTCATTTTTTGCATTTTTACGAAATGTTTTGAAAAAATTGAAATTTGTGTGTGTTAGTCTTCAATTACGGAGTATTTTGAGTATGACAAGAAAATTGAGTTTTTTTTCTTGTGTTACACATCTAATTTAAAATTCTTTTAAAAAATATCTTCATGGAATTTTTGGAAGGTGTTAGACTTCAATTTTTGCATTTTTAAGAAATGTTTTGAAAAAATTGAAATTTGTGTGTGTTAGTCTTCAATTACGGAGTATTTTGAGTATGACATGAAAATTGAGTGTTTTTTCTAGTGTTACACTTCAATTTTTACATTCTTTCAAAATATATCTTCATTGAATTTTTGGAAGGTGTTAGACTTCATTTTTTTTATTTTTAAGAAAGTTTTGAAAAAAATTGAAATTTGTGTGTGTTAGTCTTCAATTAGGGAGTATTTTTAGTATGCCATGAAAATTGTGTTTTTTTTCTTGTGTTACACTTCAATTTTAACATTCTTTTAAAAAATATCTTCATTGAAATTTTGGAAGGTGTTAGACTTCATTTTTTGCATTCTTAAGAAATTTTTGAAAAAATATAAATTTGTGGGTGTTAGTTTTCAATTACGGAGTATTTTTAGTATGACATGAAAATTGAGTTTTTTTCTTGTGTTACACTTCAATTTTAACATTCTTTTAAAAAATATATTCATTGAAATTTTGGAAGGTGTTATACTTCATTTTTTGCATTCTTATGAAATTTTCGAAAAAATATAAATTTGTTGGTGTTAGTCTTCAATTACGGAGTATTTTTAGTATGACATGAAAATTGAGTTTTTTCTTGTGTTACATATCAATTTTAACATACTTTTATAAAATGTCTTCATTGAATTATTTGAAGGTGTTAGACTTCATGCATTTTTAAGAAATATTGGAAAAAATTGAAATTTCTGTGTGTTAGTCTTCAATTACGGAGTATTTTGAGTATGGCTTGAAAATTGAGTATTTTGCTTATGTCACACTTCAATTTTTACATTTTTTTAAAAAATATCTTCATTGAATTATTTGAAGGTGTTAGACTTCAGTTTTTTGCATTTTTAAGATTTTTTTGAAAAAATTGAAATTTGTGTGTGTTAGTCTTCAATTACGGAGTATTTTTAGTATGACATGAAAATTGAGTTTTTTCTTGTGTGACACTTCTATTTTAACATTCTTTTAAAAAATATCTTCATTGAATTTTTGGAAGGTGTTAGACTTCAATTTTTTCATTTTTAAGAAAGTTTTGAAAAAATTGAAATTTGTGTGTGTTAGTATACAATTACGGAGTATTTTCAGTATGACATGAAAATTGAGTTTTTTTTCTTGTGTTACACTTCAATTTTAACATTCTTTTAAAAAATATATTCATTGAATTTTTTAAAGGTGTCAGAATTCATTTTTTGCATTTTTATGAAACTTTTTGAAAAAATTGAAATTTGTGTGTCTTTGTCTTCAATTACGGAGTATTTTGAGTATGACATGAAAATTGAGTTTTTTTCTTGTGTTACACTTCTATTTTAACATTGTTTTAAAAAATATCTTCATTGAATTTTTTGAAGGTGTCAGACATCATTTTTTGCATTTTGAAGAAATGTTTTGAAAAAATTGAAATTTGTGGGTGTTAGTCTTCAATTACGGAGTATTTTGAGTATGGCATGAAAATTGAGTATTTTGCTTATGTCACACTTCAATTTTTACATTTTTAAAAAAAATATCTTCATTGAATTATTTGAAGGTGTTAGACTACAATTTTTTGCATTTTTAAGATTTTTTTTGAAAAAATTGACATTTGTGTGTGTTAGTTTTCAATTACGGAGTATTTTGAGTAAGACATGAAAATTGAGATTCAATTTTTTGAAGGTGTTATACTTCATTTTTTGCATTTTTAAGAAATGTTTCATGAAATTGAAATTTGTGTCTGTTAGTCTTCAATTACGGTTTATTTTGAGTATGACATGAAAATTGAGCATTTTGCTAATGTTAGACTTCAATTTTTACATTTTTTGAAAATGTATCTTCATTGGATTTTTTGAAGGTGTTAGACTTCAGTATTTTGCATTTTTAAGAAATTTTTGAAAAAATTGAAATTTGTGTGTGTTAGTCTTCAATTACGGAGTATTTTTAGTATGAAATGAAAATTGAGTTTTTTTCTTGCGTTACACTTCAATTTTAACATTCTTTTAAAAAATATCTTCATTGAAATTTTGGAAGGTGTTACACTTCATTTTTTGCATTCCTAAGAAATTTTTGAAAATTTTTAAATTTTTGGGCGTTAGTCTTCAATTACGGAGTATTTTGAGTATGACATGAAAATTGAGTTTTTTCTTGTGTTACATATCAATTTTAACATACTTTTATAAAATATCTTCATTGAATTATTTGAAGGTGTTAGACTTCATGCATTTTTAAGAAATATTTGAAAAAATTGAAATTTCTGTGTGTTAGTCTTCAATTACGGAATATTTTGAGTATGGCATGAAAATTGAGTATTTTTCTTATGTCACACTTCTATTTTTACATTTTTTTAAAAATATCTTCATTGAATTATTTGAAGGTGTTAGACTTCAGTTTTTTGCATTTTTAAGATTTTTTTGAAAAAATTGAAATTTGTGTGTGTTAGTCTTCAATTACGGAGTATTTTGAGTGTGACATGAAAATTGAGTTTTTTCTTGTGTTACACTTCTATTTTAACATTCTTTTAAAAAATATCTTCATTGAATTTTTGGAAGGTGTTAGACTTCAATTTTTGCATTTTTAAGAAAGTTTTGAAAAAATTGAAATTTGTGTGTTTTAGTATACAATTACGGAGTATTTTCAGTATGACATAAAAATTGAGTTTTTTTCTTCTGTTTCACTTCAATTTTAATATTCTTTTAAAAAATATATTCATGGAATTTTTTAAAGGTGTCAGAATACATTTTTTGCATTTTTAAGAAATTTTTTGAAAAAATTGAAATTTGTGTGTGTTTGTCTTCAATTACGGAGTATTTTGAGTATGACATGAAAATTGAGTTTTTTTCTTGTGTTACACTTCTATTTTAACATTGTTTTAAAAAATATCTTCATTGAATTTTTTGAAGGTGTCAGACTTCATTTTTTGCATTTTTAAGAAATTTTTTGAAAAAATTGAAATTTGTGTGTGTTAGTCTTCAATTACGGAGTATTTTGAGTATGACATGAAAATTGAGTTTTTTTTATTGGGTTACACTTCAATTTTTACATTCTTTTAAAAAATATCCTCATTGAATTTTTTGAAGGTGTCAGACATCATTTTTTGCATTTTGAAGAAGTGTTTTGAAAAAATTGAAATTTGTGGGTGTTAGTCTTCAATTACGGAGTATTTTGAGTATGGCATGAAAATTGAGTATTTTGCTTATGTCACACTTCAATTTTTACATTTTAAAAAAAAATATCTTCATTGAATTATTTGAAGGTGTTAGACTTCAATTTTTTGCATTTTTAAGATTTTTTTGAAAAAATTGACATTTGTGTGTGTTAGTCTTCAATTACGGAGTATTTTGAGTATGACATGAAAATTGAGATTCAATTTTTTGAAGGTGTTATACTTCATTTTTTGCATTTTTAAGAAATGTTTGATGAAATTGAAATTTGTGTCTGTTAGTCTTCAATTACGGTTTATTTTGAGTATGACATGAAAATTGAGCATTTTGCTAATGTTAGACTTCAATTTTTACATTTTTTGAAAATGTATCTTCATTGGATTTTTTGAAGGTGTTAGACTTCAGTATTTTGCATTTTTCAGAAATTTTTGAAAAAATTGAAATTTGTGTGTGTTAGTCTTCAATTACGGAGTATTTTTAGTATGACATGAAAATTGAGTTTTTTTCTTGCGTTACACTTCAATTTTAACATTCTTTTAAAAAATATCTTCATTGAAATTTTGGAAGGTGTTACACTTCATTTTTTGCATTCCTAAGAAATTTTTGAAAATTTTTAAATTTTTGGGCGTTAGTCGTCAATTACGGAGTATTTTGAGTATGACATGAAAATTGAGTTTTTTCTTGTGTTACATATCAATTTTAACATACTTTTATAAAATATCTTCATTGAATTATTTGAAGGTGTTAGACTTCATGCATTTTTAAGAAATATTTGAAAAAATTGAAATTTCTGTGTGTTAGTCTTCAATTACGGAATATTTTGAGTATGGCATGAAAATTGAGTATTTTGCTTATGTCACACTTCTATTTTTACATTTTTTTAAAAATATCTTCATTGAATTATTTGAAGGTGTTAGACTTCAGTTTTTTGCATTTTAAAGATTTTTTTGAAAAAATTGAAATTTGTGTGTGTTAGTCTTCAATTACGGAGTATTTTGAGTGTGACATGAAAATTGAGTTTTTTCTTGTGTTACACTTCTATTTTAACATTCTTTTAAAAAATATCTTCATTGAATTTTTGGAAGGTGTTAGACTTCAAATTTTGCATTTTTAAGAAATGTTTTGAAAAAATTGAAATTTATGTGTGTTAGTCTTCAATTACGGAGTATTTTGAGTATGACATGAAAATTGAGTATTTTTCTTGTGTTACACTTCAATTTTAACAGTCTTTTAAAAAATATTTTCATTGAATATTATGAATGTGTTAGACTTCATTTTTTGTATTTTTAAGAAATTTTTGAAAAAAATTGAAATTTCTGTGTGTTAGTGTTCAATTACGGATTATTTTAAGTTTGACATGAAAACTGAGTATTTTGCTTATGTCACACTTCAATGTTTACTTACTATTAAAAAATATCTTCATTGAATTTTTGGAAGGTGTTAGACTTCAATTTTTGCATTTTTAAGAAATGTTTTGAAAAAATTGAAATTTGTGTGTGTTAGTCTTCAATTACGGAGTATTTTGAGTATGACATGAAAATTGAGTTTTTTTCTTGTGTTACACTTCTATTTTAAAATTCTTTTAAAAAATATCTTCATTGAATTTTTGGAAGGTGTTAGACTTCAATTTTTGCATTTTTAAGAAATGTTTTGAAAAAATTGAAATTTGTGTGTATTAGTCTTCAATTACGGAGTATTTTGAGTATGACATGAAAATTGAGTATTTTTCTTGTGTTACACTTCAATTTTAACAGTCTTTTAAAAAATATATTCATGGAATTTTTTGAAAGTGTCAGACTTCATTTTTTGAATTTTTAAGAATTGTTTTGAAAAAATTGAAATTTGTTTGTGTTAGTCTTCAATTACGGAGTATTTTGAGTATGACATGAATATTGAGTTTTTTTTCTTGTGTTACACTTCAATTTTTACATTCTTTTAAAAAATATCTTCATTGAATTTTTGGAAGGTGTTAGACTTCATTTTTTGTATTTTTAAGAAATTTCTGAAAAAAATTGAAATTTCTGTGTGTTAGTGTTCAATTACGGATTATTTTAAGTATGACATGAAAACTGAGTATTTTGCTTATGTCACACTTCAATGTTTACTTACTATTAAAAAATATCTTCATTGAATTTTTGGAAGGTGTTAGACTTCACATTTTTGCATTTTTAAGAAATTTTTGAAAAAATTTAAATTTGTGTGTGTTAGTCTTCAATTACGGAGTATTTTTAGTATGACATGAAAATTGAGTTTTTTTTCTTGTGTTACACTTCAATTTTAACATTCTTTTAAAAAATATATTCATTGATATTTTGGAAGGTGTTAGACTTCATTTTTTGCATTCTTAAGAAATTTCTGAAAAAATTTAAATTTGTGGGTGTTAGTCTTCAATTACAGAGTATTTTTAGTATGACATGAAAATTGAGGTTTTTCTTGTGTTACATATCAATTTTAACATACTTTTATAAAATATCTTCATTGAATTATTTGAAGGTGTTAAGACTTCATGCATTTTTAAGAAATATTGGAAAAAATTGAAATTTCTGTGTGTTAGTCTTCAATTACGGAGTATTTTGAGTATGGCATGAAAATTGAGTATTTTACTTATGTCACACTTCAATTTTTACATTTTTTTAAAAAATATCTTCATTGAATTATTTGAAGGTGTCAGACTTCAATTTTTTGCATTTTTAAGATTTTTTTGAAAAAATTGAAATTTGTGTGTGTTAGTCTTCAATTACGGAGTATTTTGAGTATGACATGAAAATTGAGTTTTTTTTCTTGCGTTACACTTCAATTTTAACATTCTTTTAAAAAATATCTTCATTCAATTTTTTGAAGGTGTTATACTTCATTTTTTGCATTTTTAAGAAATGTTTGATGAAATTGAAATTTGTGTGTGTTAGTCTTCAATTACGGTGTATTTTTAGTATGACATGAAAATTGAGCATTTTGCTAATGTTAGACTTCAATTTTTACATTTTTTGAAAATGTATCTTCATTGTATTTTTGAAGGTGTTAGACTTCAGTATTTTTCATTTTTAAGAAATTTTTGAAAAAATTTAAATTTGTGTGTGTTAGTCTTCAATTACGGAGTATTTTTAGTACGACATGAAAATTGAGTTTTTTTTCTTGTGTTACACTTCAATTTGAACATTCTTTTAAAAAATATTTTCATTGAAATTTTGGAAGGTGTTACACTTCATTTTTTGCATTCTTAAGAAATTTTTGAAATTTTTGAAATTTGTGGGTGTTAGTCTTCAATTACGGAGTATTTTGAGTATGACATGAAAATTGAGTTTTTTCTTGTGTTACATATCAATTTTAACATACTTTTATAAAATATTTTCATTGAATTATTTGAAGGTGTTAGACTTCATGCATTATTAAGAAATATTGGAAAAAATTGAAATTTCTGTGTGTTAGTCTTCAATTACGGAATATTTTGAGTATGGCATGAAAATTGAGTATTTTCCTTATGTCACACTTCAATTTTTACATTTTTTTAAAAAATGTCTTCATTGAATTTTTTGAAGGTGTTAGACTTGAGTGTTTTGCATTTTTTAAATTTTTTTGAAAAAATTGAAATTTTTGTGTGCTAGTCTTCAATTACGGAGTATTTTGAGTATGACATGAAAATTGAGTTTTTTTCTTGTGTTACACTTCTATTTTAACATTCTTTTAAAAAATATCTTCATTGAATTTTTGGAGGGTGTTAGACTTCAATTTTTGCATTTTTAAGAAATTTTTAAAAAAATTGAAATTTGTGTGTGTTAGTCTTGAATTACGGAGTATTTTGAGTATGACATGAAAATTAAGTTTTTTTCTTGTGTTACACTTCAATTTTAACATTCTTTTAAAAAATGTATTCATTGAATTTTTTGAAGGCGTAAGAATTCATTTTTTGCATTTTTAAGAAATTGTTTAAAAAAATTGAAATTTGTGTGTGTTAGTCTTCAATTACGGAGTATTTTGAGTATGACATGAAAATTGAGTTTTTTTCTTGTGTTACACTTCTATTTTAAAATTCTTTTAAAAAATATCATCATTGATTTTTTGGAAGGTGTTAGACTTCAATTTTTGCATTTTTAAGAAATGTTTTGAAAAAATTGAAATTTGTGTGTGTTAGTCTTGAATTACGGAGTATTTTGAGTATGACATGAAAATTGAGTTTTTTTTTCTTGTGTTACACTTCAATTTTAACATTCTTTTAAAAAATGTATTCATTGAATTTTTTGAAGGTGTAAGAATTCATTTTTTGCATTTTTACGAAATGTTTTGAAAAAATTGAAATTTGTGTGTGTTAGTCTTCAATTACGGAGTATTTTGAGTATGACAAGAAAATTGAGTTTTTTTCTTGTGTTACACTTCTAATTTAAAATTCTTTTAAAAAATATCTTCATGGAATTTTTGGAAGGTGTTAGACTTCAATTTTTGCATTTTTAAGAAATGTTTTGAAAAAATTGAAATTTGTGTGTGTTAGTCTTCAATTACGGAGTATTTTTAGTACGACATGAAAATTGAGTTTTTTTTCTTGTGTTACACTTCAATTTGAACATTCTTTTAAAAAATATTTTCATTGAAATTTTGGAAGGTGTTACACTTCATTTTTTGCATTCTTAAGAAATTTTTGAAATTTTTGAAATTTGTGGGTGTTAGTCTTCAATTACGGAGTATTTTGAGTATGACATGAAAATTGAGTTTTTTCTTGTGTTACATATCAATTTTAACATACTTTTATAAAATATTTTCATTGAATTATTTGAAGGTGTTAGACTTCATGCATTATTAAGAAATATTGGAAAAAATTGAAATTTCTGTGTGTTAGTCTTCAATTACGGAATATTTTGAGTATGGCATGAAAATTGAGTATTTTCCTTATGTCACACTTCAATTTTTACATTTTTTTAAAAAATGTCTTCATTGAATTTTTTGAAGGTGTTAGACTTGAGTGTTTTGCATTTTTTAAATTTTTTTGAAAAAATTGAAATTTTTGTGTGCTAGTCTTCAATTACGGAGTATTTTGAGTATGACATGAAAATTGAGTTTTTTTCTTGTGTTACACTTCTATTTTAACATTCTTTTAAAAAATATCTTCATTGAATTTTTGGAGGGTGTTAGACTTCAATTTTTGCATTTTTAAGAAATTTTTAAAAAAATTGAAATTTGTGTGTGTTAGTCTTGAATTACGGAGTATTTTGAGTATGACATGAAAATTAAGTTTTTTTCTTGTGTTACACTTCAATTTTAACATTCTTTTAAAAAATGTATTCATTGAATTTTTTGAAGGCGTAAGAATTCATTTTTTGCATTTTTAAGAAATTGTTTAAAAAAATTGAAATTTGTGTGTGTTAGTCTTCAATTACGGAGTATTTTGAGTATGACATGAAAATTGAGTTTTTTTCTTGTGTTACACTTCTATTTTAAAATTCTTTTAAAAAATATCATCATTGATTTTTTGGAAGGTGTTAGACTTCAATTTTTGCATTTTTCAGAAATGTTTTGAAAAAATTGAAATTTGTGTGTGTTAGTCTTGAATTACGGAGTATTTTGAGTATGACATGAAAATTGAGTTTTTTTTTCTTGTGTTACACTTCAATTTTAACATTCTTTTAAAAAATGTATTCATTGAATTTTTTGAAGGTGTAAGAATTCATTTTTTGCATTTTTACGAAATGTTTTGAAAAAATTGAAATTTGTGTGTGTTAGTCTTCAATTACGGAGTATTTTGAGTATGACAAGAAAATTGAGTTTTTTTCTTGTGTTACACTTCTAATTTAAAATTCTTTTAAAAAATATCTTCATGGAATTTTTGGAAGGTGTTAGACTTCAATTTTTGCATTTTTAAGAAATGTTTTGAAAAAATTGAAATTTGTGTGTGTTAGTCTTCAATTACGGAGTATTTTGAGTATGACATGAAAATTGAGTGTTTTTTCTTGTGTTACACTTCAATTTTTACATTCTTTTAAAATATATCTTCATTGAATTTTTGGAAGGTGTTAGACTTCATTTTTTTTATTTTTAAGAAAGTTTTGAAAAAAATTGAAATTTGTGTGCGCTAGTCTTCAATTAGGGAGTATTTTTAGTATGCCATGAAAATTGTGTTTTTTTTTCTTGTGTTACACTTCAATTTTAACATTCTTTTAAAAAATATCTTCATTGAAATTTTGGAAGGTGTTAGACTTCAGTTTTTGCATTCTTAAGAAATTTTTGAAAAAATATAAATTTGTGGGTGTTAGTTTTCAATTACGGAGTATTTTTAGTACGACATGAAAATTGAGTTTTTTTCTTGTGTTACACTTCAATTTTAACATTCTTTTAAAAAATATATTCATTGAAATTTTGGAAGGTGTTAGACTTCATTTTTTGCATTCTTATGAAATTTTCGAAAAAATATAAATTTGTTGGTGTTAGTCTTCAATTACGGAGTATTTTTAGTATGACATGAAAATTGAGTTTTTTCTTGTGTTACATATCAATTTTAACATACTTTTATAAAATGTCTTCATTGAATTATTTGAAGGTGTTAGACTTCATGCATTTTTAAGACATATTGGAAAAAATTGAAATTTCTGTGTGTTAGTCTTCAATTACGGAGTATTTTGAGTATGGCTTGAAAATTGAGTATTTTGCTTATGTCACACTTCAATTTTTACATTTTTTTAAAAAATATCTTCATTGAATTATTTGAAGGTGTTAGACTTCAGTTTTTTGCATTTTTAAGATTTTTTTGAAAAAATTGAAATTTGTGTGTGTTAGTCTTCAATTACGGAGTATTTTGAGTATGACATGAAAATTGAGTTTTTTCTTGTGTTACACTTCTATTTTAACATTCTTTTAAAAAATATCTTCATTGAATTTTTGGAAGGTGTTAGACTTCAATTTTTTCATTTTTAAGAAAGTTTTGAAAAAATTGAAATTTGTGTGTGTTAGTATACAATTACGGAGTATTTTCAGTATGACATGAAAATTGAGTTTTTTTTCTTGTGTTACACTTCAATTTTAACATCCTTTTAAAAAATATATTCATTGAATTTTTTAAAGGTGTCAGAATTCATTTTTTGCATTTTTAAGAAATTTTTTGAAAAAATTGAAATTTTTGTGTGTTTGTCTTCAATTACGGAGTATTTTGAGTATGACATGAAAATTGAGTTTTTTTCTTGTGTTACACTTCTATTTTAACATTGTTTTAAAAAATATCTTCATTGAATTTTTTGAAGGTGTCAGACATCATTTTTTGCATTTTGTAGAAATGTTTTGAAAAAATTGAAATTTGTGGGTGTTAGTCTTCAATTACGGAGTATTTTGAGTATGGCATGAAAATTGAGTATTTTGCTTATGTCACACTTCAATTTTTACATTTTTAAAAAAATATCTTCATTGAATTATTTGAAGGTGTTAGACTTCAATTTTTTGCATTTTTAAGATTTTTTTTGAAAAAATTGACATTTGTGTGTGTTAGTCTTCAATTACGGAGTATTTTGAGTATGACATGAAAATTGAGTTTTTTTTTCTTGTGTTACACTTCAATTTTAACATTCTTTTAAAAAATGTATTAATTGAATTTTTTGAAGGTGTAAGAATTCATTTTTTGCATTTTTATGAAATGTTTTGAAAAAATTGAAATTTGTGTGTGTTAGTCTTCAATTACGGAGTATTTTGAGTATGACATGAAAATTGAGTTTTTTTTCTTGTGTTACACTTCTAATTTAAAATTCTTTTAAAAAATATCTTCATAGAATTTTTGGAAGGTGTTAGACTTCAATTTTTGCATTTTTAAGAAATGTTTTGAAAAAATTGAAATTTGTGTGTGTTAGTCTTCAATTACGGAGTATTTTGAGTATGACATGAAAATTGAGTGTTTTTTTCTTGTGTTACACTTCAATTTTAACATTCTTTTAAAAAATGTATTAATTGAATTTTTTGTAGGTGTAAGAATTCATTTTTTGCATTTTTATGAAATGTTTTGAAAAAATTGAAATTTGTGTGTGTTAGTCTTCAATTACGGAGTATTTTGAGTATGACATGAAAATTGAGTTTTTTTTCTTGTGTTACACTTCTAATTTAAAATTCTTTTAAAAAATATCTTCATAGAATTTTTGGAAGGTGTTAGACTTCAATTTTTGCATTTTTAAGAAATGTTTTGAAAAAATTGAAATTTGTGTGTGTTAGTCTTCAATTACGGAGTATTTTGAGTATGACATGAAAATTGAGTGTTTTTTCTTGTGTTACACTTCAATTTTTACATTCTTTTAAAATATATCTTCATTGAATTTTTGGAAGGTGTTAGACTTCATTTTTTTTATTTTTAAGAAAGTTTTGAAAAAAATTGAAATTTGTGTGTGTTAGTCTTCAATTACGGAGTATTTTTAGTATGCCATGAAAATTGCGTTTTTTTTCTTGTGTTACACTTCAATTTTAACATTCTTTTAAAAAATATCTTCATTGAAATTTTGGAAGGTGTTAGACTTTATTTTTTGCATTCTTAAGAAATTTTTGAAAAAATATAAATTTGTGGGTGTTAGTTTTCAATTACGGAGTATTTTTAGTATGACATGAAAATTGAGTTTTTTTCCTGTGTTACACTTCAATTTTAACATTCTTTTAAAAAATATATTCATTGAAATTTTGGAAGGTGTTAGACTTCATTTTTTGCATTCTTATGAAATTTTCGAAAAAATATAAATTTGTTGGTGTTAGTCTTCAATTACGGAGTATTTTTAGTATGACATGAAAATTGAGTTTTTTCTTGTGTTACATATCAATTTTAACATACTTTTATAAAATGTCTTCATTGAATTATTTAAAGGTGTTAGACTTCATGCATTTTTAAGAAATATTGGAAAAAATTGAAATTTCTGTGTGTTAGTCTTCAATTACGGAGTATTTTGAGTATGGCTTGAAAATTCAGTATTTTGCTTATGTCACACTTCAATTTTTACATTTTTTAAAAAAATATCTTCATTGAATTATTTGAAGGTGTTAGACTTCAGTTTTTTTGCATTTTTAAGAGTTTTTTGAAAAAATTGAAATTTGTGTGTGTTAGTCTTCAATTACGGAGTATTTTGAGTATGACATGAAAATTGAGTTTTTTCTTGTGTTACACTTCTATTTTAACATTCTTTTAAAAAATATCTTCATTGAATTTTTGGAAGGTGTTAGACTTCAATTTTTTCATTTTTATGAAAGTTTTGAAAAAATTGAAATTTGTGTGTGTTAGTATACAATTACGGAGTATTTTCAGTATGACATGAAAATTGAGTTTTTTTTCTTGTGTTACACTTCAATTTTAACATTCTTTTAAAAAATATATTCATTGAATTTTTTAAAGGTGTCAGAATTCATTTTTTGCATTTTTAAGAAATTTTTTGAAAAAATTGAAATTTGTGTGTGTTTGTTTTCAATTACGGAGTATTTTGAGTATGACATGAAAATTGAGTTTTTTTCTTGTGTTACACTTCTATTTTAACATTGTTTTAAAAAATATCTTCATTGAATTTTTTGAAGGTGTCAGACTTCATTTTTTGCATTTTTAAGAAATTTTTTGAAAAAATTGAAATTTGTGTGTGTTAGTCTTCAATTACGGAGTATTTTGAGTATGACATGAAAATTGAGTTTTTTTTCTTGTGTTACACTTCAATTTTTACATTCTTTTAAAAAATATCTTCATTGAATTTTTTGAAGGTGTCAGACATCATTTTTTGCATTTTGAAGAAATGTTTTGAAAAAATTGAAATTTGTGGGTGTTAGTCTTCAATTACGGAGTATTTTGAGTATGGCATGAAAATTGAGTATTTTGCTTATGTCACACTTCAATTTTTACATTTAAAAAAAAAATATCTTCATTGAATTATTTGAAGGTGTTAGACTTCAATTTTTTGCATTTTTAAGATTTTTTTTAAAAAAATTGACATTTGTGTGTGTTAGTCTTCAATTACGGAGTATTTTGAGTATGACATGAAAATTGAGATTCAATTTTTTGAAGGTGTTATACTTCATTTTTTGCATTTTTAAGAAATGTTTGATGAAATTGAAATTTGTGTCTGTTAGTCTTCAATTACGGTTTATTTTGAGTATGACATGAAAATTGAGCATTTTGCTAATGTTAGACTTCAATTTTTACATTTTTTGAAAATGTATCTTCATTGGATTTTTTGAAGGTGTTAGACTTCAGTATTTTGCATTTTTAAGAAATTTTTGAAAAAATTGAAATTTGTGTGTGTTAGTCTTCAATTACGGAGTATTTTTAGTATGACATGAAAATTGAGTTTTTTTCTTGCGTTACACTTCAATTTTAACATTCTTTTAAAAAATATCTTCATTGAAATTTTGGAAGGTGTTACACTTCATTTTTTGCATTCCTAAGAAATTTTTGAAAATTTTTAAATTTTTGGGCGTTAGTCTTCAATTACGGAGTATTTTGAGTTTTTGAGTATGACATGAAAATTGAGTTTTTTCTTGTGTTACATATCAATTTTAACATACTTTTATAAAATATCTTCATTGAATTATTTGAAGGTGTTAGACTTCATGCATTTTTAAGAAATATTTGAAAAACTTGAAATTTCTGTGTGTTAGTCTTCAATTACGGAATATTTTGAGTATGGCATGAAAATTGAGTATTTTGCTTATGTCACACTTCTATTTTTACATTTTTTTTAAAATATTTTCATTGAATTATTTGAAGGTGTTAGACTTCAGTTTTTTGCATTTTTTAGATTTTTTTGAAAAAATTGAAATTTGTGTGTGTTAGTCTTCAATTACGGAGTATTTTGAGTGTGACATGAAAATTGAGTTTTTTCTTGTGTTACACTTCTATTTTAACATTCTTTTAAAAAATATCTTCATTGAATTTTTGGAAGGTGTTAGACTTCAATTTTTGCATTTTTAAGAAAGTTTTGAAAAAATTGAAATTTGTGTGTGTTAGTATACAATTACGGAGTATTTTCAGTATGACATAAAAATTGAGTTTTTTTCTTGTGTTTCACTTCAATTTTAATATTCTTTTAAAAAATATATTCATTGAATTTTTTAAAGGTGTCAGAATTCATTTTTTGCATTTTTAAGAAATTTTTTGAAAAAATTGAAATTTGTGTGTGTTTGTCTTCAATTACGGAGTATTTTGAGTATGACATGAAAATTGAGTTTTTTTCTTGTGTTACACTTCTATTTTAACATTGTTTTAAAAAATGTCTTCATTGAATTTTTTGAAGGTGTCAGACTTCATTTTTTGCATTTTTAAGAAATTTTTTGAAAAAATTGAAATTTGTGTGTGTTAGTATACAATTACGGAGTATTTTCAGTATGACATAAAAATTGAGTTTTTTTCTTGTGTTTCACTTCAATTTTAATATTCTTTTAAAAAATATATTCATTGAATTTTTTAAAGGTGTCAAAATTCATTTTTTGCATTTTTAAGAAATTTTTTGAAAAAATTGAAATTTGTGTGTGTTTGTCTTCAATTACGGAGTATTTTGAGTATGACATGAAAATTGAGTTTTTTTCTTGTGTTACACTTCTATTTCAACATTCTTTTCAAAAATATCTTCATTGAATTTTTTGAAAGTGTCAAACTTCATTTTTTGAATTTTTAAGAATGTTTTTGACAAAATTGAAATTTGTGTGTGTTAGTCTTCAATTACGGAGTATTTTGAGTATGACATGAAAATTGAGTTTTTTTTCTTGTGTTACACTTCAATTTTTACATTGTTTTAAAAAATATCTTCATTGAATTTTTGGAAGGTGTTAGACTTCATTTTTTGTATATTTAAGAAAGTTTTGAAAAAAAATGAAATTTCTGCGTGTTAGTCTTCAATTACGGATTATTTTGAGTATGACATGAAAACTAAGTATTTTGCTTATGTCACACTTCAATGTTTATGTTCTTTTAAAAAATATCTTCATTGAATTTTTGGAAGGTGTTAGACTTCACTTTTTTGCATTTTTAAGAAATTTTTGAAAAAATTTAAATTTGTGTGTGTTAGTCTTCAATTACGGAGTGTTTTTAGTATGACATGAAAATTGAGTTTTTTTCTTGTGTTACACTTCAATTTTAACATTCTTTTAAAAAATATCTTCATTGAAATTTTGGAAGGTGATAGACTTAATTTTTTGCTTTATTAAGAAAGTTTTGAAAAAATTTAAATTTGTTGGTGTTAGTCTTCAATTACGGAGTATTTTTAGTATGACATGAAAATTGAGTTTTTTCTTGTGTTACATATTAATTTTAACATACTTTTATAAAATATCTTCATTGAATTATTTGAAGGTGTTAGACTTCATGCATTTTTAAGAAATATTGGAACAAATTGAAATTTCTGTGTGTTAGTCTTCAATTACGTAATATTTTGAGTATGGCATGAAAATTGAGTATTTTGCTTATGTCACACTTCAATTTTTACATTTTTTTTAAAAATATCTTCATTGAATTTTTTGAAGGTGTTAGACTTCAGTTTTTGGCATTTTTAAGAAATTTTTTAAAAAATTGGAATTTCTGTGTGTTAGTCTTCAATTACGGAGTATTTTGAGTATGACATGAAAATTGAGTTTTTTTTTCTAGTGTTACACTTCTCTTTTCAGATTCTTTTAAAAAATATCTTCATGGAATTTTTTGAAGGTGTCAGACTTCAATTTTTGCATTTTTAAGAAATGTTTGAAAAAATTGAAATTTGTGTGTGTTAGTCTTGAATTACGGAGTATTTTGAGTATGACATGAAAATTTAGTTTTTTTCTTGTGTTACACTTCAATTTTAACATTCTTTTAAAAAATGTATTCATTGAATTTTTTGAAGGTGTAAGAATTCATTTTTTGCATTTATAAGAAATTTTTCGAAAAAATTGAAATTTGTGTGTGTTAGTGTTCAATTACGGAGTATTTTGAGTATGACATGAAAATTGAGTTTTTTTCTTGTGTTACACTTCAATTTTAACAGTCTTTTAAAAAATATATTCATTGAATTTTTTGAAAGTGTCAGACTTCATTTTTTGAATTTTTAAGAATTGTTTTGAAAAAATTGAAATTTGTTTGTGTTAGTCTTCAATTACGGAGTATTTTGAGTATGACATGAAAATTGAGTTTTTTTCTTCTTGTGTTACACTTCAATTTTTACATTCTTTTAAAAAATATCTTCATTGAATTTTTGGAAGGTGTTAGACTTCATTTTTTGTATTTTTAAGAAAATTTTGAAAAAAATTGAAATTTCTGGGTGTTAGTCTTCAATTACGGAGTATTTTGAGTATGACATGAAAATTGAGTTTTTTCTTGTGTTACATATCAATTTTAACATACTTTTATAAAATATCTTCATTGAATTATTTGAAGGTGTTAGACTTCATGCATTTTTAAGAAATATTGGTAAAAATTGAAATTTCTTTGTGTTAGTCTTCAATTACGGAATATTTTGAGTATGGCATGAAAATTGAGTATTTTCCTTATGTCACACTTCAATTTTTACATTTTTTTTAAAAATATCTTCATTGAATTTTTTGAAGGTGTTAGACTTTAGTGTTTTGCATTTTTTAGAAATGTTTGAAAAAATTGAAATTTGTGTGTGCTAGTCTTCAATTACGGAGTATTTTGAGTATGACATGAAAATTGAGTTTTTTTCTTGTGTTACACTTCTATTTTAACATTCTTTTAAAAAATATCTTCATTGAATTTTTGGAGGGTGTTAGACTTCAATGTTTGCATTTTTAAGAATTTTTTAAAAAAATTGAAATTTGTGTGTGTTAGTCTTGAATTACGGAGTATTTTGAGGATGACATGAAAATTGTGTTTTTTTTCTTGTGTTACACTTCAATTTTAACATTCTTTTAAAAAATGTATTCATTGAATTTTTTGAAGGTGTAAGAATTCATTTTTTGCATTTTTAAGAATTTTTTTGAAAAAATTGAAATTTGTGTGTGTTAGTCTTCAATTACGGAGTATTTTGAGTATGACATGAAAATTGAGTTTTTTTCTTGTGTCACACTTCTATTTTAAAATTCTTTTAAAAAATATCATCATTGAATTTTTGGAAGGTGTTAGACTTCAATTTTTGCATTTTTAAGAAATTTTTTGAAAAAATTGAAATTTGTGTGTGTTAGTCTTGAATTAGGGAGTATTTTGAGTATGACATGAAAATTGAGTTTTTTTCTTGTGTTACACTTCAATTTTAACATTCTTTTAAAAAATGTATTCATTGAATTTTTTGAAGGTGTAAGAATTCATTTTTTGCATTTTTAAGAAATTTTTTCAAAAAATTGAAATTTGTGTGTGTTAGTCTTCAATTACGGAGTATTTTGAGTATGACATGAAAATTGAGTTTTTTTCTTGTGTTACACTTCTATTTTAAAATTCTTTTAAAAAATATCTTCATTGAATTTTTGGAAGGTGTTATACTTCAATTTTTGCATTTTTAAGAAATTTTTTGAAAAAATCGAAATTTGTGTGTGTTAGTCTTCAATTAAGGAGTATTTTGAGTATGACATGAAAATTGAGTTTTTTTTCTTGTGTTACACTTCAATTTTTACATCTTTTAAAAAATATCTTCATTGAATTTTTGGAAGGTGTTAGACTTCATTTTTTTTATTATTAAGAAAATTTTGAAAAAAATTGAATTTTGTGTGTGTTAGTCTTCAATTACGGAGTATTTTTAGTATGCCATGAAAATTGAGTTTTTTTCTTGTGTTACACTTCAATTTTTAACATTCTTTTAAAAAATATCTTCATTGAAATTTTGGAAGGTGTTAGACTTCATTTTTTGCATTCTTAAGAAATTTTTGAAGAAATATAAATTTGTGGGTGTTAGTCTTCAATTACGGAGTATTTTTAGTATGACATGAAAATTGAGTTTTTATGTTGTGTTACACTTCAATTTTAACATTCTTTTAAAAAATGTATTCATTGAATTTTTTGAAGGTGTAAGAATTCATTTTTTGCATTTTTAAGAAATTTTTTGAAAAAATTGAAATTTGTGTGTGTTAGTCTTCAATTACGGAGTATTTTGAGTATGACATGGAAATTGAGTTTTTTTCTTGTGTTACACTTCTATTTTAAAATTCTTTTAAAAAATATTTTAATTGAATTTTTGGAAGGTGTCAGACTTCAATTTTAGCATTTTTAAAATTTTTTTGAAAAAATTGAAATTTGTGTGTGTTAGTCTTCAATTACGGAGTATTTTGAGTATGACATGAAAATTGAGTTTTTTTTCTTGTGTTAAACTTCAATTTTAACATTCTTTTAAAAAATGTATTCATTGAATTTTTTGAAGGTGTAAGAATTCATTATTTGCATTTTTAAGAAATTTTTGAAAAAAATTGAAATTTGTGTGTGTTAGTCTTCAATTACGAAGTATTTTGGGTATGACATGAAAACTGAGTATTTTTCTTTTGTCACACTTCAATGTTTACAATCTTTTAAAAAATATCTTCATTGAATTTTTGGAAGTTGTTAGACTTCACTTTTTTGCATTTTTAAGAAATTTTTGAAAAAATTGAAATTTGTGTGTGTTAGTCTTCAATTACGGAGTATTTTTAGTATGACATGAAAATTGAGTTTTTTTCTTGTGTTACACTTCAATTTTAACATTCTTTTAAAAAATATCTTCATTGAAATTTTGGAAGGTGTTAGACTTCATTTTTTGTATTCTTTAAAAAATTTTGAAAAAAAAAAAATTTGTGGGTGTTAGTCTTCAATTACGGAGTATTTTTAGTATGACATGGAAATTGAGTTTTTTCTTGTGTTACATATCAATTTTAACATACTTTTATAAAATATCTTCATTGAATTATTTGAAGGTGTTAGACTTCATGCATTTTTAAGAAATATTGGAAAACATTGAAATTTCTGTGTGTTAGTCTTCAATTACGGAGTATTTTGAGTATGGCATGAAAATTTAGTATTTTGCTTATGTCACACTTCAATTTTTACATTTTTTTTTAAAATATCTTCATGGAATAATTTGAAGGTGTTAGACTTCAGTTTTTTGCATTTTTAAGATTTTTTTGAAAAAATTGAAATTTGTGTGTGTTAGTCTTCAATTACGGACTATTTTGAGTATGACATGAAAATTGAGTTTTTTTCTTGTGTTACACTTCTATTTTAACATTCTTTTAAAAAATATCTTCATCGAATTTTTGGAAGGTGCTAGACTTCAATTTTTGAATTTTTAAGAAATTTTTGAAAAAATTGAAATTTGTGTGTGTTAGTCTTCAATTACGGAGTATTTTTAGTATGACATGAAAATTGAGTTTATTTCTTGTGTTACACTTCAATTTTAACATTCTTTTAAAAAATATCTTCATTGAAATTTTGGAAGGTGTTACACTTCATTTTTTGCATTCTTAAGAAATTTTTGTAAAATTTTAAATTTGTGGGCGTTAGTCTTCAATTACGGAGTATTTTGAGTATGACATGAAAATTGAGTTTTTTCTTGTGTTACATATCAATTTTAACATACTTTTATAAAATATCTTCATTGAATTATTTGAAGGTGTTAGACTTCATGCATTTTTAAGAAATATTGGAAAAAATTGAAATTTCTGTGTGTTAGTCTTCAATTACGGAATATTTTGAGTATGGCATGAAAATTGAGTATTTTGCTTATGTCACACTTCAATTTTTACATTTTTTTTAAAAATATCTTCATTGAATTTTTTGAAGGTGTTAGACTTCAGTTTTTTGCATTTTTAAGAAATTTTTGGAAAAATTGAAATTTGTATGTGTTAGTCTTCAATTACGGAGTATTTTGAGTATGACATGAAAATTGAGTTTTTTTCTTGTGTTACACTTCTATTTTAACATTCTTTTAAAAAATATCTTCATTGAATTTTTGGAAGGTGTGAGACTTCAATTTTTGCATTTTTAGGAATTTTTTGAAAAAATTGAAATTTGTGTGTGTTAGTCTTGAATTACGGAATATTTTGAGTATGACATTAAAATTGAGTTTTTTTCTTTTGTTACACTTCAATTTTAACATTCTTTTAAAAAATGTATTCATTGAATTTTTTGAAGGTGTAAGAATCCATTTGTTGCATTTTTAAGAAATTTTTTGAAAAAATTGAAATTTGTGTGTGTTAGTCCTCAATTACGGAGTATTTTGAGTATGACATGAAAATTGAGTTTTTTTTCTTGTGTTACACTTCAATTTTTACATTCTTTCAAAAAATATCTATATTGAATTTTTGGAAGGTGTTAGACTTCATTTTTTGTATTTTTAAGAAATTTTTGAAAAAAATTGAAATTTGTGTGTGTTAGTCTTCAATTACGAAGTATTTTGGGTATGACATGAAAACTGAGTATTTTGCTTATGTCACACTTCAATGTTTACAATCTTTTAAAAAATATCTTCATTGAATTTTTGGAAGGTGTTAGACTTCACTTTTTTGCATTTTTAAAAAAATTTTGAAAAAATTTAAATTTGTGTGTGTTAGTCTTCAATTACGGAGTATTTTTAGTATGACATGAAAATTGAGTTTTTTTCTTGTGTTACACTTCAATTTTGACATTCTTTTAAAAAATATCTTCATCGAAATTTTGGAAGGTGTTAGACTTCATTTTTTGCATTCTTTAAAAATTTTTGAAAAAAAAAAAATTTGTGGGTGTTAGTCTTCAATTACGGAGTATTTTTAGTATGACATGAAAATTGAGTTTTTTCTTGTGTTACATATCAATTTTAACATACTTTTATAAAATATCTTCATTGAATTATTTGAAGGTGTTAGACTTCATGCATTTTTATGAAATATTGGAAAACATTGAAATTTCTGTGTGTTAGTCTTCAATTACGGAGTATTTTGAGTATGGCATGAAAATTTAGTATTTTGCTTATGTCGCACTTCAATTTTTACATTTTTTTTAAAAATATCTTCATTGAATTATTTGAAGGTGTTAGACTTCAGTTTTTTGCATTTTTAAGATTTTTTTGAAAAAATTGAAATTTGTGTGTGTTAGTCTTCAATTACGGACTATTTTGAGTATGACATGAAAATTGAGTTTTTTTCTTGTGTTACACTTCTATTTTAACATTCTTTTAAAAAATATCTTCATCGAATTTTTGGAAGGTGCTAGACTTCAATTTTTGAATTTTTAAGAAATTTTTGAAAAAATTGAAATTTGTGTGTGTTAGTCTTCAATTACGGAGTATTTTTAGTATGACATGAAAATTGAGTTTATTTCTTGTGTTACACTTCAATTTTAACATTCTTTTAAAAAATATCTTCATTGAAATTTTGGAAGGTGTTACACTTCATTTTTTGCATTCTTAAGAAATTTTTGAAAAATTTTAAATTTGTGGGCGTTAGTCTTCAATTACGGAGTATTTTGAGTATGACATGAAAATTGAGTTTTTTCTTGTGTTACATATCAATTTTAACATACTTTTATAAAATATCCTCATTGAATTATTTGAAGGTGTTAGACTTCATGCATTTTTAAGAAATATTGGAAAAAATTGAAATTTCTGTGTGTTAGTCTTCAATTACGGAATATTTTAAGTATGGCATGAAAATTAAGTATTTTGCTTATGTCACACTTCAATTTTTACATTTTTTTAAAAAATATCTTCATGAATTATTTGAAGGTGTTACACTTCAATTTTAGCATTCTTTTAAAAATATATATTCATTGATTTTTTTGAAGGTGTCAGACTTCATTTTTTGCATTTTTAAGAAATGTTTTGAAAAAATTGAAATTTGTGTGTGTTAGTCTTCAATTACGGGGTATTTTGAGTATGACATGGAACTTGAGTTTTTTTCTTGTGTTACACTTCTATTTTAAAATTCTTTTAAAAAATATCTTAAATGAATTTTTGGAAGGTGTTAGACTTCAATTTTAGCATTTTTAAAATTTTTTTGAAAAATTGAAATTTGTGTGTGTTAGTCTTCAATTACGGATTATTTTGAGTATGACATGAAAATTGAGTTTTTTTCTTGTGTTACACTTCTATTTTAACATTCTTTTAGAAAATATCTTCATTGAATTTTTGGAAGGTGTTAGACTTCAATTTTTGCATTTTTAAGAATTTTTTGAAAAAATTGAAATTTGTGTGTGTTAGTCTTGAATTACGGAATATTTTGAGTATGACATTAAAATTGAGTTTTTTTCTTTTGTTACACTTCAATTTTAACATTCTTTTAAAAAATGTATTCATTGAATTTTTTGAAGGTGTAAGAATTCATTTTTTGTATTTTTAAGAAATTTTTGAAAAAAATTCATATTTGTGTGTGTTAGTTTTCAATTACGAAGTATTTTGGGTATGACATGAAAACTGAGTATTTTGCTTATGTCACACTTCAATGTTTACAATCTTTTAAAAAATATCTTCATTGAATTTTTGGAAGGTGTTAGACTTCACTTTTTTGCATTGTTAAAAAAATTTTGAAAAAATTTAAATTTGTGTGTGTTAGTCATCAATTACGGAGTATTTTTAGTATGACAAGAAAATTGAGTTTTTTCTTGTGTTACGTATCAATTTTAACATACTTTTATAAAATATCTTCATTGAATTATTTGAAGGTGTTAGACTTCATGCATTTTTAAGAAATATTGGAAAAAATTGAAATTTCTGTGTGTTAGTCTTCAATTACGGAATATTTTGAGTATGGCATGAAAATTAAGTATTTTGCTTATGTCACACTTCAATTTTTACATTTTTTTTAAAAATATCTTCATTGAATTTTTTGAAGGTGTTAGACTTCAGTTTTTTGCATTTTTAAGAATTTTTTGAAAAAATTGAAATTTGTGTGTGTTAGTCTTGAATTACGGAATATTTTGAGTATGACATTAAAATTGAGTTTTTTTCTTTTGTTACACTTCAATTTTAACATTCTTTTAAAAAATGTATTCATTGAATTTTTTGAAGGTGTAAGAATTCATTTTTTGCATTTTTAAGAAATTTTTTGAAAAAATTGAAATTTGTGTGTGTTAGTCTTCAATTACGGAGTATTTTGAGTATGACATGGAAATTGAGTTTTTTTCTTGTGTTACACTTCTATTTTAAAATTCTTTTAAAAAATATCTTCATTGAATTTTTGGAAGGTGTTAGACTTCAATTTTAGCATTTTTAAAATTTTTTTGAAAAAATTGAAATTTGTGTGTGTTAGTCTTCAATTACGGAGTATTTTGAATATGACATGAAAATTGACTTTTTTTCTTGTGTTACACTTCTATTTTAACATTCTTTTAAAAAATATCTTCATTGAATTTTTGGAAGGTGTTAGACTTCAATTTTTTCATTTTAAAGAATTTTTTGAAAAAATTGAAATTTGTGTGTGTTAGTCTTGAATTACGGAATATTTTGAGTATGAAATTAAAATTGAGTTTTTTTCTTTTGTTACACTTCAATTTTAACATTCTTTTAAAAAATGTATTCATTGAATTTTTTGAAGGTGTAAGAATTCATTTTTTGCATTTTTAAGAAATTTTTTGAAAAAATTGAAATTTGTGTGTGTTAGTCTTCAATTACGGAGTATTTTGAGTATGACATGGAACTTGAGTTTTTTTCTTGTGTTACACTTCTATTTTAAAATTCTTTTAAAAAATATCTTAAATGAATTTTTGGAAGGTGTTAGACTTCAATTTTAGCATTTTTAAAATTTTTTTGAAAAATTGAAATTTGTGTGTGTTAGTCTTCAATTACGGAGTATTTTGAGTATGACATGAAAATTGAGTTTTTTTCTTGTGTTACACTTCTATTTTAACATTCGTTTAGAAAATATCTTCATTGAATTTTTGGAAGGTGTTAGACTTCAATTTTTGCATTTTTAAGAATTTTTTGAAAAAATTGAAATTTGTGTGTGTTAGTCTTGAATTACGGAATATTTTGAGTATGACATTAAAATTGAGTTTTTTTCTTTTGTTACACTTCAATTTTAACATTCTTTTAAAAAATGTATTCATTGAATTTTTTGAAGGTGTAAGAATTCATTTTTTGCATTTTTAAGAAATTTTTTGAAAAAATTGAAATTTGTGTGTGTTAGTCTTCAATTACGGAGCATTTTGAGTATGACATGGAAATTGAGTTTTTTTCTTGGGTTACACTTCTATTTTAAAATTCTTTTAAAAAATATCTTAATTGAATTTTTGGAAGGTGTTAGACTACAATTTTAGCATTTTTAAATTTTTTTTTAAAAAATTGAAATTTGTGTGTGTTAGTCTTGAATTACGGAATATTTTGAGTATGACATTAAAATTGAGTTTTTTTCTTTTGTTACACTTCAATTTTAACATTCTTTTAAAAAATGTATTCGTTGAATTTTTTGAAGGTGTAAGAATTCATTTTTTGCATTTTTAAGAAATTTTTTGAAAAAATTGAAATTTGTGTGTGTTAGTCTTCAATTACGGAGTATTTTGAGTATGACATGAAAATTGAGTTTTTTTTCTTGTGTTACACTTCAATTTTTACATTCTTTCAAAAAATATCTTTATTGAATTTTTGGAAGGTGTTAGACTTCATTTTTTGTATTTTTAAGAAATGTTTGAAAAAAATTGAAATTTGTGTGTGTTAGTCTTCAATTACGAAGTATTTTGGGTATGACATGAAAACTGGGTATTTTGCTTATGTCACACTTCAATGTTTACAATCTTTTAAAAAATATCTTCATTGAATTTTTGGAAGGTGCTAGACTTCACTTTTTTGCATTTTTAAAAAAATTTTGAAAAAATTTAAATTTGTGTGTGTTAGTCTTCAATTACGGAATATTTTTAGTATGACATGAAAATTGAGTTTTTTTCTTGTGTTACACTTCAATTTTAACATTCTTTTAAAAAATATCTTCATTTAAATTTTGGAAGGTGTTAGACTTCATTTTTTGCATACTTTAAAAAATTTTGAAAAAAAAAAAATTTGTGGGTGTTAGTCTTCAATTACGGAGTATTTTTAGTATGACATGAAAATTGAGTTTTTTCTTGTGTTACATATCAATTTTAACATACTTTTATAAAATATCTTCATTGAATTATTTGAAGGTGTTAGACTTCATGAATTTTTAAGAAATATTGGAAAACATTGAAATTTCTGTGTGTTAGTCTTCAATTACGGAGTATTTTGAGTATGGCATGAAAATTTAGTATTTTGCTTATGTCGCACTTCAATTTTTACATTTTTTTTAAAAATATCTTCATTGAATTATTTGAAGGTGTTAGACTTCAGTTTTTTGCATTTTTAAGATTTTTTTGAAAAAATTGAAATTTGTGTGTGTTAGTCTTCAATTACGGACTATTTTGAGTATGACATGAAAATTGAGTTTTTTTCTTGTGTTACACTTCTATTTTAACATTCTTTCAAAAAATATCTTCATCGAATTTTTGGAAGGTGCTAGACTTCAATTTTTGAATTTTTAAGAAATGTTTGAAAAAATTGAAATTTGTGTGAGTTAGTCTTCAATTACGGAGTATTTTGAGTATGACATGAAAATTGAGTTTTTTTTTCTTGTGTTACACTTCAATTTTAACATTCTTTTAAAAAATATCTTCATGGAAATTTTGGAAGGTGTTACACTTCATTTTTTGCATTCTTAAGAAATTTTTGAAAAATTTTAAATTTGTGGGCGTTAGTCTTCAATTACGGAGTATTTTGAGTATGACATGAAAATTGAGTTTTTTCTTGTGTTACATATCAATTTTAACATACATTTATAAAATATCTTCATTGAATTATTTGAAGGTGTTAGACTTCATGCATTTTTAAGAAATAGTGGAAAACATTGAAATTTCTGTGTGTTAGTCTTCAATTACGGAGTATTTTGAGTATGGCATGAAAATTTAGTATTTTGCTTATGTCACACTTCAATTTTTACATTTTTTTAAAAAATATCTTCATTGAATTATTTGAAGGTGTTAGACTTCAGTTTTTTGCATTTTTAAGATTTTTTTGAAAAAATTGAAATTTGTGTGTGTTAGTCTTCAATTACGGAATATTTTGAGTATGGCATGAAAATTTAGTATTTTGCTTATGTCACACTTCAATTTTTACATTTTTTTTAAAAATATCTTCATTGAATTTTTTGAAGGTGTTAGACTTCAGTTTTTTGCATTTTTAAGAATGTTTTGAAAAAATTGAAATTTGTGTGTGTTAGTCTTGAATTACGGAATATTTTGAGTATGACATTAAAATTGAGTTTTTTTCTTTTGTTACACTTCAATTTTAACATTCTTTTAGAAAATGTATTCATTGAATTTTTTGAAGGTGTAAGAATTCATTTTTTGCATTTTTAAGAAATTTTTTGAAAAAATTGAAATTTGTGTGTGTTAGTCTTCAATTACGGAGTATTTTGAGTATGACATGGAAATTGCGTTTTTTTCTTGTGTTACACTTCTATTTTAAAATTATTTTAAAAAATATCTTAATTGAATTTTTGGAAGGTGTTAGACTTCAATTTTAGCATTTTTAAAATATTTTTGAAAAATTGAAATTTGTGTGTGTTAGTCTTCAATTACGGGGTATTTTGAGTATGACATGAAAATTGAGTTTTTTTTCTTGTGTTACACTTCTATTTTAACATTATTTTAAAAAATATCTTCATTGAATTTTTGGAAGGTGTTAGACTTCAATTTTTGCATTTTTAAGAATTTTTTGAAAAAATTGAAATTTGTGTGTGTTAGTCTTGAATTACGGAATATTTTGAGTATGACATTAAAATTGAGTTTTTTTCTTTTGTTACACTTCAATTTTAACATTCTTTTAAAAAATGTATTCATTGAATTTTTTGAAGGTGTAAGAATTCATTTTTTGCATTTTTAAGAAATTTTTTGAAAAAATTGAAATTTGTGTGTGTTAGTCTTCAATTACGGAGTATTTTGAGTATGACATGGAAATTGAGTTTTTTTCTTGTGTTACACTTCTATTTTAAAATTCTTTTAAAAAATATCTTAATTGAATTTTTGGAAGGTGTTAGACTTCAATTTTAGCATTTTTAAAATTGTTTTGAAAAAATTGAAATTTGTGTGTGTTAGTCTTCAATTACGGAGTATTTTGAGTATGACATGAAAATTGAGTATTTTCTTGTGTTACATATCAATTTTAACATACTTTTATAAAATATCTTCATTGAATTATTTGAAGGTGTTAGACTTCATGCATTTTTATGAAATATTGGAAAACATTGAAATTTCTGTGTGTTAGTCTTCAATTACGGAGTATTTTGAGTATGGCATGAAAATTTAGTATTTTGCTTATGTCGCACTTCAATTTTTACATTTTTTTTAAAAATATCTTCATTGAATTATTTGAAGGTGTTAGACTTCAGTTTTTTGCATTTTTAAGATTTTTTTGAAAAAATTGAAATTTGTGTGTGTTAGTCTTCAATTACGGACTATTTTGAGTATGACATGAAAATTGAGTTTTTTTCTTGTGTTACACTTCTATTTTAACATTCTTTCAAAAAATATCTTCATCGAATTTTTGGAAGGTGCTAGACTTCAATTTTTGAATTTTTAAGAAATGTTTGAAGAAATTGAAATTTGTGTGAGTTAGTCTTCAATTACGGAGTATTTTGAGTATGACATGAAAATTGAGTTTTTTTTCTGGTGTTACACTTCAATTTTAACATTCTTTTAAAAAATATTTTCATTGAAATTTTGGAAGGTGTTACACTTCATTTTTTGCATTCTTAAGAAATTTTTGAAAAATTTTAAATTTGTGGGCGTTAGTCTTCAATTACGGAGTATTTTGAGTATGACATGAAAATTGAGTTTTTTCTTGTGTTACATATCAATTTTAACATACTTTTATAAAATATCTTCATTGAATTATTTGAAGGTGTTAGACTTCATTCATTTTTAAGAAATATTGGAAAACATTGAAATTTCTGTGTGTTAGTCTTCAATTACGGAGTATTTTGAGTATGGCATGAAAATTTAGTATTTTGCTTATGTCACACTTCAATTTTTACATTTTTTTTAAAAATATCTTCATTGAATTATTTGAAGGTGTTAGACTTCAGTTTTTTGCATTTTTAAGATTTTTTTGAAAAAATTGAAATTTGTGTGTGTTAGTCTTCAATTACGGACTATTTTGAGTATGACGTGAAAATTGAGTTTTTATCTTGTGTTACACTTCTATTTTAACATTCTTTTAAAAAATATCTTCATCGAATTTTTGGAAGGTGCTAGACTTCAATTTTTGAATTTTTAAGAAATTTTTGAAAAAATTGAAATTTGTGTGTGTTAGTCTTCAATTACGGAGTATTTTTAGTATGACATGAAAATTGAGGTTATTTCTTGTGTTACACTTCAATTTTAACATTCTTTTAAAAAATATCTTCATTGAAATTTTGGAAGGTGTTACACTTCATTTTTTGCATTCTTAAGAAATTTTTGAAAATTTTTAAATTTGTGGGCGTTAGTCTTCAATTACGGAGTATTTTGAGTATGACATGAAAATTGAGTTTTTTCTTGTGTTACATATCAATTTTAACATACTTTTATAAAATATCTTCATTGAATTATTTGAAGGTGTTAGACTTCATTCATTTTTAAGAAATATTGGAAAACATTGAAATTTCTGTGTGTTAGTCTTCAATTACGGAGTATTTTGAGTATGGCATGAAAATTTAGTATTTTGCTTATGTCACACTTCAATTTTTACATTTTTTTTAAAAATATCTTCATTGAATTATTTGAAGGTGTTAGACTTCAGTTTTTTGCATTTTTAAGATTTTTTTGAAAAAATTGAAATTTGTGTGTGTTAGTCTTCAATTACGGACTATTTTGAGTATGACGTGAAAATTGAGTTTTTATCTTGTGTTACACTTCTATTTTAACATTCTTTTAAAAAATATCTTCATCGAATTTTTGGAAGGTGCTAGACTTCAATTTTTGAATTTTTAAGAAATTTTTGAAAAAATTGAAATTTGTGTGTGTTAGTCTTCAATTACGGAGTATTTTTAGTATGACATGAAAATTGAGGTTATTTCTTGTGTTACACTTCAATTTTAACATTCTTTTAAAAAATATCTTCATTGAAATTTTGGAAGGTGTTACACTTCATTTTTTGCATTCTTAAGAAATTTTTGAAAATTTTTAAATTTGTGGGCGTTAGTCTTCAATTACGGAGTATTTTGAGTATGACATGAAAATTGAGTTTTTTCTTGTGTTACATATCAATTTTAACATACTTTTATTAAATATCTTCATTGAATTATTTGAAGGTGTTAGACTTCATTCATTTTTAAGAAATATTGGAAAACATTGAAATTTCTGTGTGTTAGTCTTCAATTACGGAGTATTTTGAGTATGGCATGAAAATTTAGTATTTTGCTTATGTCACACTTCAATTTTTACATTTTTTTTAAAAATATCTTCATTGAATTATTTGAAGGTGTTAGACTTCAGTTTTTTGCATTTTTAAGATTTTTTTGAAAAAATTGAAATTTGTGTGTGTTAGTCTTCAATTACGGACTATTTTGAGTATGACGTGAAAATTGAGTTTTTATCTTGTGTTACACTTCTATTTTAACATTCTTTTAAAAAATATCTTCATCGAATTTTTGGAAGGTGCTAGACTTCAATTTTTGAATTTTTAAGAAATTTTTGAAAAAATTGAAATTTGTGTGTGTTAGTCTTCAATTACGGAGTATTTTTAGTATGACATGAAAATTGAGGTTATTTCTTGTGTTACACTTCAATTTTAACATTCTTTTAAAAAATATCTTCATTGAAATTTTGGAAGGTGTTACACTTCATTTTTTGCATTCTTAAGAAATTTTTGAAAATTTTTAAATTTGTGGGCGTTAGTCTTCAATTACGGAGTATTTTGAGTATGACATGAAAATTGAGTTTTTTCTTGTGTTACATATCAATTTTAACATACTTTTATAAAATATCTTCATTGAATTATTTGAAGGTGTTAGACTTCATTCATTTTTAAGAAATATTGGAAAACATTGAAATTTCTGTGTGTTAGTCTTCAATTACGGAGTATTTTGAGTATGGCATGAAAATTTAGTATTTTGCTTATGTCACACTTCAATTTTTACATTTTTTTTAAAAATATCTTCATTGAATTATTTGAAGGTGTTAGACTTCAGTTTTTTGCATTTTTAAGATTTTTTTGAAAAAATTGAAATTTGTGTGTGTTAGTCTTCAATTACGGACTATTTTGAGTATGACGTGAAAATTGAGTTTTTATCTTGTGTTACACTTCTATTTTAACATTCTTTTAAAAAATATCTTCATCGAATTTTTGGAAGGTGCTAGACTTCAATTTTTGAATTTTTAAGAAATTTTTGAAAAAATTGAAATTTGTGTGTGTTAGTCTTCAATTACGGAGTATTTTTAGTATGACATGAAAATTGAGGTTATTTCTTGTGTTACACTTCAGTTTTAACATTCTTTTAAAAAATATCTTCATTGAAATTTTGGAAGGTGTTACACTTCATTTTTTGCATTCTTAAGAAATTTTTGAAATTTTTTAAATTTGTGGGCGTTAGTCTTCAATTACGGAGTATTTTGAGTATGACATGAAAATTGAGTTTTTTCTTGTGTTACATATCAATTTTAACATACTTTTATTAAATATCTTCATTGAATTATTTGAAGGTGTTAGACTTCATTCATTTTTAAGAAATATTGGAAAACATTGAAATTTCTGTGTGTTAGTCTTCAATTACGGAGTATTTTGAGTATGGCATGAAAATTTAGTATTTTGCTTATGTCACACTTCAATTTTTACATTTTTTTTAAAAATATCTTCATTGAATTATTTGAAGGTGTTAGACTTCAGTTTTTTGCATTTTTAAGATTTTTTTGAAAAAATTGAAATTTGTGTGTGTTAGTCTTCAATTACGGACTATTTTGAGTATGACGTGAAAATTGAGTTTTTATCTTGTGTTACACTTCTATTTTAACATTCTTTTAAAAAATATCTTCATCGAATTTTTGGAAGGTGCTAGACTTCAATTTTTGAATTTTTAAGAAATTTTTGAAAAAATTGAAATTTGTGTGTGTTAGTCTTCAATTACGGAGTATTTTTAGTATGACATGAAAATTGAGGTTTTTTCTTGTGTTACACTTCAATTTTAACATTCTTTTAAAAAATATCTTCATTGAAATTTTGGAAGGTGTTACACTTCATTTTTTGCATTCTTAAGAAATTTTTGAAAATTTTTAAATTTGTGGGCGTTAGTCTTCAATTACGGAGTATTTTGAGTATGACATGAAAATTGAGTTTTTTCTTGTGTTACATATCAATTTTAACATACTTTTATTAAATATCTTCATTGAATTATTTGAAGGTGTTAGACTTCATTCATTTTTAAGAAATATTGGAAAACATTGAAATTTCTGTGTGTTAGTCTTCAATTACGGAGTATTTTGAGTATGGCATGAAAATTTAGTATTTTGCTTATGTCACACTTCAATTTTTACATTTTTTTTAAAAATATCTTCATTGAATTATTTGAAGGTGTTAGACTTCAGTTTTTTGCATTTTTAAGATTTTTTTGAAAAAATTGAAATTTGTGTGTGTTAGTCTTCAATTACGGACTATTTTGAGTATGACGTGAAAATTGAGTTTTTATCTTGTGTTACACTTCTATTTTAACATTCTTTTAAAAAATATCTTCATCGAATTTTTGGAAGGTGCTAGACTTCAATTTTTGAATTTTTAAGAAATTTTTGAAAAAATTGAAATTTGTGTGTGTTAGTCTTCAATTACGGAGTATTTTTAGTATGACATGAAAATTGAGGTTATTTCTTGTGTTACACTTCAGTTTTAACATTCTTTTAAAAAATATCTTCATTGAAATTTTGGAAGGTGTTACACTTCATTTTTTGCATTCTTAAGAAATTTTTGAAAATTTTTAAATTTGTGGGCGTTAGTCTTCAATTACGGAGTATTTTGAGTATGACATGAAAATTGAGTTTTTTCTTGTGTTACATATCAATTTTAACATACTTTTATTAAATATCTTCATTGAATTATTTGAAGGTGTTAGACTTCATTCATTTTTAAGAAATATTGGAAAACATTGAAATTTCTGTGTGTTAGTCTTCAATTACGGAGTATTTTGAGTATGGCATGAAAATTTAGTATTTTGCTTATGTCACACTTCAATTTTTACATTTTTTTTAAAAATATCTTCATTGAATTATTTGAAGGTGTTAGACTTCAGTTTTTTGCATTTTTAAGATTTTTTTGAAAAAATTGAAATTTGTGTGTGTTAGTCTTCAATTACGGACTATTTTGAGTATGACGTGAAAATTGAGTTTTTATCTTGTGTTACACTTCTATTTTAACATTCTTTTAAAACATATCTTCATCGAATTTTTGGAAGGTGCTAGACTTCAATTTTTGAATTTTTAAGAAATTTTTGAAAAAATTGAAATTTGTGTGTGTTAGTCTTCAATTACGGAGTATTTTTAGTATGACATGAAAATTGAGGTTATTTCTTGTGTTACACTTCAATTTTAACATTCTTTTAAAAAATATCTTCATTGAAATTTTGGAAGGTGTTACACTTCATTTTTTGCATTCTTAAGAAATTTTTGAAAAATTTTAAATTTGTGGGCGTTAGTCTTCAATTACGGAGTATTTTGAGTATGACATGAAAATTGAGTTTTTTCTTGTGTTACATATCAATTTTAACATACTTTTATTAAATATCTTCATTGAATTATTTGAAGGTGTTAGACTTCATGCATTTTTAAGAAATATTGGAAAAAATTGAAATTTCTGTGTGTTAGTCTTCAATTACGGAATATTTTGAGTATGGCATGAAAATTGAGTATTTTGCTTATGTCACACTTCAATTTTTACATTTTTTTTAAAAATATCTTCATTGAATTTTTTGAAGGTGTTAGACTTCAGTTTTTTGCATTTTTAAGAAATTTTTGGAAAAATTGAAATTTGTGTGTGTTAGTCTTCAATTACGGAGTATTTTGAGTATGACATGAAAATTGAGTTTTTTTTCTTGTGTTACACTTCAATTTTTACATTCTTTCAAAAAATATCTTTATTGAATTTTTGGAAGGTGTTAGACTTCATTTTTTGTATTTTTAAGAAATGTTTGAAAAAAATTGAAATTTGTGTGTGTTAGTCTTCAATTACGAAGTATTTTGGGTATGACATGAAAACTGGGTATTTTGCTTATGTCACACTTCAATGTTTACAATCTTTCAAAAAATATCTTCATTGAATTTTTGGAAGGTGTTAGACTTCACTTTTTTGCATTTTTAAAAAATTTTTGAAAAAATTTAAATTTGTGTGTGTTAGTCTTCAATTACGGAGTATTTTTAGTATGACATGAAAATTGAGTTTTTTTCTTGTGTTACACTTCAATTTTAACATTCTTTTAAAAAATATCTTAATTTAAATTTTGGAAGGTGTTAGACTTAATTTTTTGCATTCTTTAAAAAATTTTGAAAAAAAAAAAATTTGTGGGTGTTAGTCTTCAATTACGGAGTATTTTTAGTATGACATGAAAATTGAGTTTTTTCTTGTGTTACATATCAATTTTAACATACTTTTATAAAATATCTTCATTGAATTATTTGAAGGTGTTAGACTTCATGAATTTTTAAGAAATATTGGAAAACATTGAAATTTCTGTGTGTTAGTCTTCAATTACGGAGTATTTTGAGTATGGCATGAAAATTTAGTATTTTGCTTATGTCGCACTTCAATTTTTACATTTTTTTTAAAAATATCTTCATTGAATTATTTGAAGGTGTTAGACTTCAGTTTTTTGCATTTTTAAGATTTTTTTGAAAAAATTGAAATTTGTGTGTGTTAGTCTTCAATTACGGACTATTTTGAGTATGACATGAAAATTGAGTTTTTTTCTTGTGTTACACTTCTATTTTAACATTCTTTCAAAAAATATCTTCATCGAATTTTTGGAAGGTGCTAGACTTCAATTTTTGAATTTTTAAGAAATGTTTGGAAAAATTGAAATTTGTGTGAGTTAGTCTTCAATTACGGAGTATTTTGAGTATGACATGAAAATTGAGTTTTTTTTCTTGTGTTATACTTCAATTTTAACATTCTTTTAAAAAATATCTTCATTGAAATTTTGGAAGGTGTTACACTTCATTTTTTGCATTCTTAAGAAATTTTTGAAAAATTTTAAATTTGTGGGCGTTAGTCTTCAATTACGGAGTATTTTGAGTATGACATGAAAATTGAGTTTTTTCTTGTGTTACATATCAATTTTAACATACATTTATAAAATATCTTCATTGAATTATTTGAAGGTGTTAGACTTCATGCATTTTTAAGAAATATTGGAAAACATTGAAATTTCTGTGTGTTAGTCTTCAATTACGGAGTATTTTGAGTATGGCATGAAAATTTAGTATTTTGCTTATGTCACACTTCAATTTTTACATTTTTTTAAAAAATATCTTCATTGAATTATTTGAAGGTGTTAGACTTCAGTTTTTTGCATTTTTAAGATTTTTTTGAAAAAATTGAAATTTGTGTGTGTTAGTCTTCAATTACGGAATATTTTGAGTATGGCATGAAAATTTAGTATTTTGCTTATGTCACACTTCAATTTTTACATTTTTTTTAAAAATATCTTCATTGAATTTTTTGAAGGTGTTAGACTTCAGTTTTTTGCATTTTTAAGAATGTTTTGAAAAAATTGAAATTTGTGTGTGTTAGTCTTGAATTACGGAATATTTTGAGTATGACATTAAAATTGAGTTTTTTTTCTTTTGTTACACTTCAATTTTAACATTCTTTTAGAAAATGTATTCATTGAATTTTTTGAAGGTGTAAGAATTCATTTTTTGCATTTTTAAGAAATTTTTTGAAAAAATTGAAATTTGTGTGTGTTAGTCTTCAATTACGGAGTATTTTGAGTATGACATGGAAATTGAGTTTTTTTCTTGTGTTACACTTCTATTTTAAAATTATTTTAAAAAATATCTTAATTGAATTTTTGGAAGGTGTTAGACTTCAATTTTAGCATTTTTAAAATTTTTTTGAAAAATTGAAATTTGTGTGTGTTAGTCTTCAATTACGGGGTATTTTGAGTATGACATGAAAATTGAGTTTTTTTTCTTGTGTTACACTTCTATTTTAACATTCTTTTAAAAAATATCTTCATTGAATTTTTGGAAGGTGTTAGACTTCAATTTTTGCATTTTTAAGAATTTTTTGAAAAAATTGAAATTTGTGTGTGTTAGTCTTGAATTACGGAATATTTTGAGTATGACATTAAAATTGAGTTTTTTTCTTTTGTTACACTTCAATTTTAACATTCTTTTAAAAAATGTATTCATTGAATTTTTTGAAGGTGTAAGAATTCATTTTTTGCATTTTTAAGAAATTTTTTGAAAAAATTGAAATTTGTGTGTGTTAGTCTTCAATTACGGAGTATTTTGAGTATGACATGGAAATTGAGTTTTTTTCTTGTGTTACACTTCTATTTTAAAATTCTTTTAAAAAATATCTTAATTGAATTTTTGGAAGGTGTTAGACTTCAATTTTAGCATTTTTAAAATTGTTTTGAAAAAATTGAAATTTGTGTGTGTTAGTCTTCAATTACGGAGTATTTTGAGTATGACATGAAAATTGAGTATTTTCTTGTGTTACATATCAATTTTAACATACTTTTATTAAATATCTTCATTGAATTATTTGAAGGTGTTAGACTTCATGCATTTTTATGAAATATTGGAAAACATTGAAATTTCTGTGTGTTAGTCTTCAATTACGGAGTATTTTGAGTATGGCATGAAAATTTAGTATTTTGCTTATGTCGCACTTCAATTTTTACATTTTTTTTAAAAATATCTTCATTGAATTATTTGAAGGTGTTAGACTTCAGTTTTTTGCATTTTAAAGATTTTTTTGAAAAAATTGAAATTTGTGTGTGTTAGTCTTCAATTACGGACTATTTTGAGTATGACATGAAAATTGAGTTTTTTTCTTGTGTTACACTTCTATTTTAACATTCTTTCAAAAAATATCTTCATCGAATTTTTGGAAGGTGCTAGACTTCAATTTTTGAATTTTTAAGAAATGTTTGAAGAAATTGAAATTTGTGTGAGTTAGTCTTCAATTACGGAGTATTTTGAGTATGACATGAAAATTGAGTTTTTTTTCTGGTGTTACACTTCAATTTTAACATTCTTTTAAAAAATATCTTCATTGAAATTTTGGAAGGTGTTACACTTCATTTTTTGCATTCTTAAGAAATTTTTGAAAAATTTTAAATTTGTGGGCGTTAGTCTTCAATTACGGAGTATTTTGAGTATGACATGAAAATTGAGTTTTTTCTTGTGTTACATATCAATTTTAACATACTTTTATAAAATATCTTCATTGAATTATTTGAAGGTGTTAGACTTCATTCATTTTTAAGAAATATTGGAAAACATTGAAATTTCTGTGTGTTAGTCTTCAATTACGGAGTATTTTGAGTATGGCATGAAAATTTAGTATTTTGCTTATGTCACACTTCAATTTTTACATTTTTTTTAAAAATATCTTCATTGAATTATTTGAAGGTGTTAGACTTCAGTTTTTTGCATTTTTAAGATTTTTTTGAAAAAATTGAAATTTGTGTGTGTTAGTCTTCAATTACGGACTATTTTGAGTATGACGTGAAAATTGAGTTTTTATCTTGTGTTACACTTCTATTTTAACATTCTTTTAAAAAATATCTTCATCGAATTTTTGGAAGGTGCTAGACTTCAATTTTTGAATTTTTAAGAAATTTTTGAAAAAATTGAAATTTGTGTGTGTTAGTCTTCAATTACGGAGTATTTTTAGTATGACATGAAAATTGAGGTTATTTCTTGTGTTACACTTCAATTTTAACATTCTTTTAAAAAATATCTTCATTGAAATTTTGGAAGGTGTTACACTTCATTTTTTGCATTCTTAAGAAATTTTTGAAAATTTTTAAATTTGTGGGCGTTATTCTTCAATTACGGAGTATTTTGAGTATGACATGAAAATTGAGTTTTTTCTTGTGTTACATATCAATTTTAATATACTTTTATAAAATATCTTCATTGAATTATTTGAAGGTGTTAGACTTCATTCATTTTTAAGAAATATTGGAAAACATTGAAATTTCTGTGTGTTAGTCTTCAATTACGGAGTATTTTGAGTATGGCATGAAAATTTAGTATTTTGCTTATGTCACACTTCAATTTTTACATTTTTTTTAAAAATATCTTCATTGAATTATTTGAAGGTGTTAGACTTCAGTTTTTTGCATTTTTAAGATTTTTTTGAAAAAATTGAAATTTGTGTGTGTTAGTCTTCAATTACGGACTATTTTGAGTATGACGTGAAAATTGAGTTTTTATCTTGTGTTACACTTCTATTTTAACATTCTTTTAAAAAATATCTTCATCGAATTTTTGGAAGGTGCTAGACTTCAATTTTTGAATTTTTAAGAAATTTTTGAAAAAATTGAAATTTGTGTGTGTTAGTCCTCAATTACGGAGTATTTTTAGTATGACATGAAAATTGAGGTTATTTCTTGTGTTACACTTCAATTTTAACATTCTTTTAAAAAATATCTTCATTGAAATTTTGGAAGTTGTTACACTTCATTTTTTGCATTCTTAAGAAATTTTTGAAAATTTTTAAATTTGTGGGCGTTAGTCTTCAATTACGGAGTATTTTGAGTATGACATGAAAATTGAGTTTTTTCTTGTGTTACATATCAATTTTAACATACTTTTATTAAATATCTTCATTGAATTATTTGAAGGTGTTAGACTTCATGCATTTTTAAGAAATATTGGAAAAAATTGAAATTTCTGTGTGTTAGTCTTCAATTACGGAATATTTTGAGTATGGCATGAAAATTGAGTATTTTGCTTATGTCACACTTCAATTTTTACATTTTTTTTAAAAATATCTTCATTGAATTTTTTGAAGGTGTTAGACTTCAGTTTTTTGCATTTTTAAGAAATTTTTGGAAAAATTGAAATTTGTGTGTGTTAGTCTTCAATTACGGAGTATTTTGAGTATGACATGAAAATTGAGTTTTTTTCTTGTGTTACACTTCTATTTTAACATTCTTTTAAAAAATATCTTCATTGAATTTTTGGAAGGTGTTAGACTTCAATTTTAGCATTTTTAAAATTGTTTTGAAAAAATTGAAATTTGTGTGTGTTAGTCTTCAATTACGGTGTATTTTGAGTATGACATGAAAATTGAGTATTTTTCTTGTTTTACACTTCAATTTTAGCATTCTTTTAAAAATATATATTCATTGATTTTTTTGAAGGTGTCAGACTTCATTTTTTGCATTTTTAAGAAATGTTTTGAAAAAATTGAAATTTGTGTGTGTTAGTCTTCAATTACGGGGTATTTTGAGTATGACATGAAAATTGAGTTTTTTTTCTTGTGTTACACTTCAATTTTTACATTCTTTCAAAAAATATCTTTATTGAATTTTTGGAAGGTGTTAGACTTAATTTTTTGTATTTTTAAGAAATTTTTGAAAAAAATTGATATTTGTGTGTGTTAGTCTTCAATTACGAAGTATTTTGGGTATGACATGAAAACTGAGTATTTTGCTTATGTCACACTTCAATGTTTACAATCTTTTAAAAAATATCTTCATTGAATTTTTGGAAGGTGTTAGACTTCACATTTTTGCATTGTTAAAAAAATTTTGAAAAAATTTAAATTTGTGTGTGTTAGTCTTGAATTACGGAATATTTTGAGTATGACATTAAAATTGAGTTTTTTTTCTTGTGTTACACTTCAATTTTAACATTCTTTTAAAAAATATCTTCATTGAAATTTTGGAAGGTGTTACACTTCATTTTTTGCATTATTAAGAAATTTTTGAAAAATTTTAAATTTGTGGGCGTTAGTCTTCAATTACGGAGTATTTTGAGTATGACATGAAAATTGAGTTTTTTCTTGTGTTACATATCAATTTTAACATACATTTATAAAATATCTTCATTGAATTATTTGAAGGTGTTAGACTTCATGCATTTTTAAGAAATATTGGAAAACATTGAAATTTCTGTGTGTTAGTCTTCAATTACGGAGTATTTTGAGTATGGCATGAAAATTTAGTATTTTGCTTATGTCACACTTCAATTTTTACATTTTTTTAAAAAATATCTTCATTGAATTATTTGAAGGTGTTAGACTTCAGTTTTTTGCATTTTTAAGATTTTTTTGAAAAAATTGAAATTTGTGTGTGTTAGTCTTCAATTACGGAATATTTTGAGTATGGCATGAAAATTTAGTATTTTGCTTATGTCACACTTCAATTTTTACATTTTTTTTAAAAATATCTTCATTGAATTTTTTGAAGGTGTTAGACATCAGTTTTTTGCATTTTTAAGAATGTTTTGAAAAAATTGAAATTTGTGTGTGTTAGTCTTGAATTACGGAATATTTTGAGTATGACATTAAAATTGAGTTTTTTTCTTTTGTTACACTTCAATTTTAACATTCTTTTAGAAAATGTATTCATTGAATTTTTTGAAGGTGTAAGAATTCATTTTTTGCATTTTTAAGAAATTTTTTGAAAAAATTGAAATTTGTGTGTGTTAGTCTTCAATTACGGAGTATTTTGAGTATGACATGGAAATTGAGTTTTTTTCTTGTGTTACACTTCTATTTTAAAATTATTTTAAAAAATATCTTAATTGAATTTTTGGAAGGTGTTAGACTTCAATTTTAGCATTTTTAAAATTTTTTTGAAAAATTGAAATTTGTGTGTGTTAGTCTTCAATTACGGGGTATTTTGAGTATGACATGAAAATTGAGTTTTTTTTTCTTGTGTTACACTTCTATTTTAACATTCTTTTAAAAAATATCTTCATTGAATTTTTGGAAGGTGTTAGACTTCAATTTTTGCATTTTTAAGAATTTTTTGAAAAAATTGAAATTTGTGTGTGTTAGTCTTGAATTACGGAATATTTTGAGTATGACATTAAAATTGAGTTTTTTTCTTTTGTTACACTTCAATTTTAACATTCTTTTAAAAAATGTATTCATTGAATTTTTTGAAGGTGTAAGAATTCATTTTTTGCATTTTTAAGAAATTTTTTGAAAAAATTGAAATTTGTGTGTGTTAGTCTTCAATTACGGAGTATATTGAGTATGACATGGAAATTGAGTTTTTTTCTTGTGTTACACTTCTATTTTAAAATTCTTTTAAAAAATATCTTAATTGAATTTTTGGAAGGTGTTAGACTTCAATTTTAGCATTTTTAAAATGGTTTTGAAAAAATTGAAATTTGTGTGTGTTAGTCTTCAATTACGGAGTATTTTGAGTATGACATGAAAATTGAGTATTTTCTTGTGTTACATATCAATTTTAACATACTTTTAAAAAATATCTTCATTGAATTATTTGAAGGTGTTAGACTTCATGCATTTTTATGAAATATTGGAAAACATTGAAATTTCTGTGTGTTAGTCTTCAATTACGGAGTATTTTGAGTATGGCATGAAAATTTAGTATTTTGCTTATGTCGCACTTCAATTTTTACATTTTTTTTAAAAATATCTTCATTGAATTATTTGAAGGTGTTAGACTTCAGTTTTTTGGATTTTTAAGATTTTTTTGAAAAAATTGAAATTTGTGTGTGTTAGTCTTCAATTACGGACTATTTTGAGTATGACATGAAAATTGAGTTTTTTTCTTGTGTTACACTTCTATTTTAACATTCTTTCAAAAAATATCTTCATCGAATTTTTGGAAGGTGCTAGACTTCAATTTTTGAATTTTTAAGAAATGTTTGAAGAAATTGAAATTTGTGTGAGTTAGTCTTCAATTACGGAGTATTTTGAGTATGACATGAAAATTGAGTTTTTTTTCTGGTGTTACACTTCAATTTTAACATTCTTTTAAAAAATATCTTCATTGAAATTTTGGAAGGTGTTACACTTCATTTTTTGCATTCTTAAGAAATTTTTGAAAAATTTTAAATTTGTGGGCGTTAGTCTTCAATTACGGAGTATTGTGAGTATGACATGAAAATTGAGTTTTTTCTTGTGTTACATATCAATTTTAACATACTTTTATAAAATATCTTCATTGAATTATTTGAAGGTGTTAGACTTCATTCATTTTTAAGAAATATTGGAAAACATTGAAATTTCTGTGTGTTAGTCTTCAATTACGGAGTATTTTGAGTATGGCATGAAAATTTAGTATTTTGCTTATGTCACACTTCAATTTTTACATTTTTTTTAAAAATATCTTCATTGAATTATTTGAAGGTGTTAGACTTCAGTTTTTTGCATTTTTAAGATTTTTTTGAAAAAATTGAAATTTGTGTGTGTTAGTCTTCAATTACGGACTATTTTGAGTATGACGTGAAAATTGAGTTTTTTTCTTGTGTTACACTTCTATTTTAACATTCTTTTAAAAAATATCTTCATCGAATTTTTGGAAGGTGCTAGACTTCAATTTTTGAATTTTTAAGAAATGTTTGAAGAAATTGAAATTTGTGTGAGTTAGTCTTCAATTACGGAGTATTTTGAGTATGACATGAAAATTGAGTTTTTTTTCTGGTGTTACACTTCAATTTTAACATTCTTTTAAAAAATATCTTCATTGAAATTTTGGAAGGTGTTACACTTCATTTTTTGCATTCTTAAGAAATTTTTGAAAAATTTTAAATTTGTTGGCGTTAGTCTTCAATTACGGAGTATTGTGAGTATGACATGAAAATTGAGTTTTTTCTTGTGTTACATATCAATTTTAACATACTTTTATAAAATATCTTCATTGAATTATTTGAAGGTGTTAGACTTCATTCATTTTTAAGAAATATTGGAAAACATTGAAATTTCTGTGTGTTAGTCTTCAATTACGGAGTATTTTGAGTATGGCATGAAAATTTAGTATTTTGCTTATGTCACACTTCAATTTTTACATTTTTTTTAAAAATATCTTCATTGAATTATTTGAAGGTGTTAGACTTCAGTTTTTTGCATTTTTAAGATTTTTTTGAAAAAATTGAAATTTGTGTGTGTTAGTCTTCAATTACGGACTATTTTGAGTATGACGTGAAAATTGAGTTTTTTTCTTGTGTTACACTTCTATTTTAACATTCTTTTAAAAAATATCTTCATCGAATTTTTGGAAGGTGCTAGACTTCAATTTTTGAATTTTTAAGAATTTTTTGAAAAAATTGAAATTTGTGTGTGTTAGTCTTCAATTACGGAGTATTTTTAGTATGACATGAAAATTGAGGTTATTTCTTGTGTTACACTTCAATTTTAACATTATTTTAAAAAATATCTTCATTGAAATTTTGGAAGGTGTTACACTTCATTTTTTGCATTCTTAAGAAATTTTTGAAATTTTTTAAATTTGTGGGCGTTAGTCTTCAATTACGGAGTATTTTGAGTATGACATGAAAATTGAGTTTTTTCTTGTGTTACATATCAATTTTAACATACTTTTATTAAATATCTTCATTGAATTATTTGAAGGTGTTAGACTTCATGCATTTTTAAGAAATATTGGAAAAAATTGAAATTTCTGTGTGTTAGTCTTCAATTACGGAATATTTTGAGTATGGCATGAAAATTGAGTATTTTGCTTATGTCACACTTCAATTTTTACATTTTTTTTAAAAATATCTTCATTGAATTTTTTGAAGGTGTTAGACTTCAGTTTTTTGCATTTTTAAGAAATTTTTGGAAAAATTGAAATTTGTGTGTGTTAGTCTTCAATTACGGAGTATTTTGAGTATGACATGAAAATTGAGTTTTTTTCTTGTGTTACACTTCTATTTTAACATTCTTTTAAAAAATATCTTCATTGAATTTTTGGAAGGTGTTAGACTTCAATTTTAGCATTTTTAAAATTGTTTTGAAAAAATTGAAATTTGTGTGTGTTAGTCTTCAATTACGGAGTTTTTTGAGTATGACATGAAAATTGAGTATTTTTCTTGTGTTACACTTCAATTTTAGCATTCTTTTAAAAATATATATTCATTGATTTTTTTGAAGGTGTCAGACTTCATTTTTTGCATTTTTAAGAAATGTTTTGAAAAAATTGAAATTTGTGTGTGTTAGTCTTCAATTACGGGGTATTTTGAGTATGACATGAAAATTGAGTTTTTTTTCTTGTGTTACACTTCAATTTTTACATTCTTTCAAAAAATATCTTTATTGAATTTTTGGAAGGTGTTAGACTTAATTTTTTGTATTTTTAAGAAATTTTTGAAAAAAATTGATATTTGTGTGTGTTAGTCTTCAATTACGAAGTATTTTGGGTATGACATGAAAACTGAGTATTTTGCTTATGTCACACTTCAATGTTTACAATCTTTTAAAAAATATCTTCATTGAATTTTTGGAAGGTGTTAGACTTCACTTTTTTGCATTGTTAAAAAAATTTTGAAAAAATTTAAATTTGTGTGTGTTAGTCTTGAATTACGGAATATTTTGAGTATGACATTAAAATTGAGTTTTTTTTCTTGTGTTACACTTCAATTTTGACATTCTTTTAAAAAATATCTTCATTGAAATTTTGGAAGGTGTTACACTTCATTTTTTGCATTATTAAGAAATTTTTGAAAAATTTTAAATTTGTGGGCGTTAGTCTTCAATTACGGAGTATTTTGAGTATGACATGAAAATTGTGTTTTTTCTTGTGTTACATATCAATTTTAACATACATTTATAAAATATCTTCATTGAATTATTTGAAGGTGTTAGACTTCATGCATTTTTAAGAAATATTGGAAAACATTGAAATTTCTGTGTGTTAGTCTTCAATTACGGAGTATTTTGAGTATGGCATGAAAATTTAGTATTTTGCTTATGTCACACTTCAATTTTTACATTTTTTAAAAAAATATCTTCATTGAATTATTTGAAGGTGTTAGACTTCAGTTTTTTGCATTTTTAAGATTTTTTTGAAAAAATTGAAATTTGTGTGTGTTAGTCTTCAATTACGGAATATTTTGAGTATGGCATGAAAATTTAGTATTTTGCTTATGTCACACTTCAATTTTTACATTTTTTTTAAAAATATCTTCATTGAATTTTTTGAAGGTGTTAGACATCAGTTTTTTGCATTTTTAAGAATGTTTTGAAAAAATTGAAATTTGTGTGTGTTAGTCTTGAATTACGGAATATTTTGAGTATGACATTAAAATTGAGTTTTTTTCTTTTGTTACACTTCAATTTTAACATTCTTTTAGAAAATGTATTCATTGAATTTTTTGAAGGTGTAAGAATTCATTTTTTGCATTTTTAAGAAATTTTTTGAAAAAATTGAAATTTGTGTGTGTTAGTCTTCAATTACGGAGTATTTTGAGTATGACATGGAAATTGAGTTTTTTTCTTGTGTTACACTTCTATTTTAAAATTATTTTAAAAAATATCTTAATTGAATTTTTGGAAGGTGTTAGACTTCAATTTTAGCATTTTTAAAATTTTTTTGAAAAATTGAAATTTGTGTGTGTTAGTCTTCAATTACGGGGTATTTTGAGTATGACATGAAAATTGAGTTTTTTTTCTTGTGTTACACTTCTATTTTAACATTCTTTTAAAAAATATCTTCTTTGAATTTTTGGAAGGTGTTAGACTTCAATTTTTGCATTTTTAAGAATTTTTTGAAAAAATTGAAATTTGTGTGTGTTAGTCTTGAATTACGGAATATTTTGAGTATGACATTAAAATTGAGTTTTTTTCTTTTGTTACACTTCAATTTTAACATTCTTTTAAAAAATGTATTCATTGAATTTTTTGAAGGTGTAAGAATTCATTTTTTGCATTTTTAAGAAATTTTTTGAAAAAATTGAAATTTGTGTGTGTTAGTCTTCAATTACGGAGTATTTTGAGTATGACATGGAAATTGAGTTTTTTTCTTGTGTTACACTTCTATTTTAAAATTCTTTTAAAAAATATCTTAATTGAATTTTTGGAAGGTGTTAGACTTCAATTTTAGCATTTTTAAAATTGTTTTGAAAAAATTGAAATTTGTGTGTGTTAGTCTTCAATTACGGAGTATTTTGAGTATGACATGAAAATTGAGTAATTTCTTGTGTTACATATCAATTTTAACATACTTTTATAAAATATCTTCATTGAATTATTTGAAGGTGTTAGACTTCATGCATTTTTATGAAATATTGGAAAACATTGAAATTTCTGTGTGTTAGTCTTCAATTACGGAGTATTTTGAGTATGGCATGAAAATTTAGTATTTTGCTTATGTCGCACTTCAATTTTTACATTTTTTTTAAAAATATCTTCATTGAATTATTTGAAGGTGTTAGACTTCAGTTTTTTGCATTTTTAAGATTTTTTTGAAAAAATTGAAATTTGTGTGTGTTAGTCTTCAATTACGGACTATTTTGAGTATGACATGAAAATTGAGTTTTTTTCTTGTGTTACACTTCTATTTTAACATTCTTTCAAAAAATATCTTCATCGAATTTTTGGAAGGTGCTAGACTTCAATTTTTGAATTTTTAAGAAATGTTTGAAGAAATTGAAATTTGTGTGAGTTAGTCTTCAATTACGGAGTATTTTGAGTATGACATGAAAATTGAGTTTTTTTTCTGGTGTTACACTTCAATTTTAACATTCTTTTAAAAAATATCTTCATTGAAATTTTGGAAGGTGTTACACTTCATTTTTTGCATTCTTAAGAAATTTTTGAAAAATTTTAAATTTGTGGGCGTTAGTCTTCAATTACGGAGTATTGTGAGTATGACATGAAAATTGAGTTTTTTCTTGTGTTACATATCAATTTTAACATACTTTTATAAAATATCTTCATTGAATTATTTGAAGGTGTTAGACTTCATTCATTTTTAAGAAATATTGGAAAACATTGAAATTTCTGTGTGTTAGTCTTCAATTACGGAGTATTTTGAGTATGGCATGAAAATTTAGTATTTTGCTTATGTCACACTTCAATTTTTACATTTTTTTTAAAAATATCTTCATTGAATTATTTGAAGGTGTTAGACTTCAGTTTTTTGCATTTTTAAGATTTTTTTGAAAAAATTGAAATTTGTGTGTGTTAGTCTTCAATTACGGACTATTTTGAGTATGACGTGAAAATTGAGTTTTTTTCTTGTGTTACACTTCTATTTTAACATTCTTTTAAAAAATATCTTCATCGAATTTTTGGAAGGTGCTAGACTTCAATTTTTGAATTTTTAAGAAATTTTTGAAAAAATTGAAATTTGTGTGTGTTAGTCTTCAATTACGGAGTATTTTTAGTATGACATGAAAATTGAGGTTATTTCTTGTGTTACACTTCAATTTTAACATTCTTTTAAAAAATATCTTCATTGAAATTTTGGAAGGTGTTTCACTTCATTTTTTGCATTCTTAAGAAATTTTTGAAAATTTTTAAATTTGTGGGCGTTAGTCTTCAATTACGGAGTATTTTGAGTATGACATGAAAATTGAGTTTTTTCTTGTGTTACATATCAATTTTAACATACTTTTATTAAATATCTTCATTGAATTATTTGAAGGTGTTAGACTTCATGCATTTTTAAGAAATATTGGAAAAAATTGAAATTTCTGTGTGTTAGTCTTCAATTACGGAATATTTTGAGTATGGCATGAAAATTGAGTATTTTGCTTATGTCACACTTCAATTTTTACATTTTTTTTAAAAATATCTTCATTGAATTTTTTGAAGGTGTTAGACTTCAGTTTTTTGCATTTTTAAGAAATTTTTGGAAAAATTGAAATTTGTGTGTGTTAGTCTTCAATTACGGAGTATTTTGAGTATGACATGAAAATTGAGTTTTTTTCTTGTGTTACACTTCTATTTTAACATTCTTTTAAAAAATATCTTCATTGAATTTTTGGAAGGTGTTAGACTTCAATTTTAGCATTTTTAAAATTGTTTTGAAAAAATTGAAATTTGTGTGTGTTAGTCTTCAATTACGGAGTATTTTGAGTATGACATGAAAATTGAGTATTTTTCTTGTGTTACACTTCAATTTTAGCATTCTTTTAAAAATATATATTCATTGATTTTTTTGAAGGTGTCAGACTTCATTTTTTGCATTTTTAAGAAATGTTTTGAAAAAATTGAAATTTGTGTGTGTTAGTCTTCAATTACGGGGTATTTTGAGTATGACATGAAAATTGAGTTTTTTTTCTTGTGTTACACTTCAATTTTTACATTCTTTCAAAAAATATCTTTATTGAATTTTTGGAAGGTGTTAGACTTCATTTTTTGTATTTTTAAGAAATTTTTGAAAAAAATTGATATTTGTGTGTGTTAGTCTTCAATTACGAAGTATTTTGGGTATGACATGAAAACTGAGTATTTTGCTTATGTCACACTTCAATGTTTACAATCTTTTAAAAAATATCTTCATTGAATTTTTGGAAGGTGTTAGACTTCACTTTTTTGCATTGTTAAAAAAATTTTGAAAAAATTTAAATTTGTGTGTGTTAGTCTTGAATTACGGAATATTTTGAGTATGACATTAAAATTGAGTTTTTTTTCTTGTGTTACACTTCAATTTTAACTTTCTTTTAAAAAATATCTTCATTGAAATTTTGGAAGGTGTTACACTTCATTTTTTGCATTATTAAGAAATTTTTGAAAAATTTTAAATTTGTGGGCGTTAGTCTTCAATTACGGAGTATTTTGACTATGACATGAAAATTGAGTTTTTTCTTGTGTTACATATCAATTTTAACATACATTTATAAAATATCTTCATTGAATTATTTGAAGGTGTTAGACTTCATGCATTTTTAAGAAATATTGGAAAACATTGAAATTTCTGTGTGTTAGTCTTCAATTACGGAGTATTTTGAGTATGGCATGAAAATTTAGTATTTTGCTTATGTCACACTTCAATTTTTACATTTTTTTAAAAAATATCTTCATTGAATTATTTGAAGGTGTTAGACTTCAGTTTTTTGCATTTTTAAGATTTTTTTGAAAAAATTGAAATTTGTGTGTGTTAGTCTTCAATTACGGAATATTTTGAGTATGGCATGAAAATTTAGTATTTTGCTTATGTCACACTTCAATTTTTACATTTTTTTTAAAAATATCTTCATTGAATTTTTTGAAGGTGTTAGACATCAGTTTTTTGCATTTTTAAGAATGTTTTGAAAAAATTGAAATTTGTGTGTGTTAGTCTTGAATTACGGAATATTTTGAGTATGACATTAAAATTGAGTTTTTTTCTTTTGTTACACTTCAATTTTAACATTCTTTTAGAAAATGTATTCATTGAATTTTTTGAAGGTGTAAGAATTCATTTTTTGCATTTTTAAGAAATTTTTTGAAAAAATTGAAATTTGTGTGTGTTAGTCTTCAATTACGGAGTATTTTGAGTATGACATGGAAATTGAATTTTTTTCTTGTGTTACACTTCTATTTTAAAATTATTTTAAAAAATATCTTAATTGACTTTTTGGAAGGTGTTAGACTTCAATTTTAGCATTTTTAAAATTTTTTTGAAAAATTGAAATTTGTGTGTGTTAGTCTTCAATTACGGAGTATTTTGAGTATGACATGAAAATTGAGTTTTTTTTCTTGTGTTACACTTCTATTTTAACATTCTTTTAAAAAATATCTTCATTGAATTTTTGGAAGGTGTTAGACTTCAATTTTTGCATTTTTAAGAATTTTTTGAAAAAATTGAAATTTGTGTGTGTTAGTCTTGAATTACGGAATATTTTGAGTATGACATTAAAATTGAGTTTTTTTCTTTTGTTACACTTCAATTTTAACATTCTTTTAAAAAATGTATTCATTGAATTTTTTGAAGGTGTAAGAATTCATTTTTTGCATTTTTAAGAAATTTTTTGAAAAAATTGAAATTTGTGTGTGTTAGTCTTCAATTACGGAGTATTTTTAGTATGACAAGAAAATTGAGTTTTTTCTTGTGTTACATATCAATTTTAACATACTTTTATAAAATATCTTCATTGAATTATTTGAAGGTGTTAGACTTCATGCATTTTTAAGAAATATTGGAAAAAATTGAAATTTCTGTGTGTTAGTCTTCAATTACGGAATATTTTGAGTATGGCATGAAAATAAAGTATTTTGCTTATGTCACACTTCAATTTTTACATTTTTTTTAAAAATATCTTCATTGAATTTTTTGAAGGTGTTAGACTTCAGTTTTTTGCATTTTTAAGAATTTTTTGAAAAAATTGAAATTTGTGTGTGTTAGTCTTGAATTACGGAATATTTTGAGTATGACATTAAAATTGAGTTTTTTTCTTTTGTTACACTTCAATTTTAACATTCTTTTAAAAAATGTATTCATTGAATTTTTTGAAGGTGTAAGAATTCATTTTTTGCATTTTTAAGAAATTTTTTGAAAAAATTGAAATTTGTGTGTGTTAGTCTTCAATTACGGAGTATTTTGAGTATGACATGGAAATTGAGTTTTTTTCTTGTGTTACACTTCTATTTTAAAATTCTTTTAAAAAATATCTTCATTGAATTTTTGGAAGGTGTTAGACTTCAATTTTAGCATTTTTAAAATTTTTTTGAAAAAATTGAAATTTGTGTGTGTTAGTCTTCAATTACGGAGTATTTTGAGTATGACATGAAAATTGACTTTTTTTCTTGTGTTACACTTCTATTTTAACATTCTTTTAAAAAATATCTTCATTGAATTTTTGGAAGGTGTTAGACTTCAATTTTTTCATTTTAAAGAATTTTTTGAAAAAATTGAAATTTGTGTGTGTTAGTCTTGAATTACGGAATATTTTGAGTATGAAATTAAAATTGAGTTTTTTTCTTTTGTTACACTTCAATTTTAACATTCTTTTAAAAAATGTATTCATTGAATTTTTTGAAGGTGTAAGAATTCATTTTTTGCATTTTTAAGAAATTTTTTGAAAAAATTGAAATTTGTGTGTGTTAGTCTTCAATTACGGAGTATTTTGAGTATGACATGGAACTTGTGTTTTTTTCTTGTGTTACACTTCTATTTTAAAATTCTTTTAAAAAATATCTTAAATGAATTTTTGGAAGGTGTTAGACTTCAATTTTAGCATTTTTAAAATTTTTTTGAAAAATTGAAATTTGTGTGTGTTAGTCTTCAATTACGGAGTATTTTGAGTATGACATGAAAATTGAGTTTTTTTCTTGTGTTACACTTCTATTTTAACATTCTTTTAGAAAATATCTTCATTGAATTTTTGGAAGGTGTTAGACTTCAATTTTTGCATTTTTAAGAATTTTTTGAAAAAATTGAAATTTGTGTGTGTTAGTCTTGAATTACGGAATATTTTGAGTATGACATTAAAATTGAGTTTTTTTCTTTTGTTACACTTCAATATTAACATTCTTTTAAAAAATGTATTCATTGAATTTTTTGAAGGTGTAAGAATTCATTTTTTGCATTTTTAAGAAATTTTTTGAAAAAATTGAAATTTGTGTGTGTTAGTCTTCAATTACGGAGTATTTTGAGTATGACATGGAAATTGAGTTTTTTCTTGTGTTACACTTCTATTTTAAAATTCTTTTAAAAAATATCTTCATTGAATTTTTGGAAGGTGTTAGACTTCAATTTTAGCATTTTTAAAATTTTTTTGAAAAAATTGAAATTTGTGTGTGTTAGTCTTCAATTACGGAGTATTTTGAGTATGACATGAAAATTGACTTTTTTTCTTGTGTTACACTTCTATTTTAACATTCTTTTAAAAAATATCTTCATTGAATTTTTGGAAGGTGTTAGACTTCAATTTTTTCATTTTAAAGAATTTTTTGAAAAAATTGAAATTTGTGTGTGTTAGTCTTGAATTACGGAATATTTTGAGTATGAAATTAAAATTGAGTTTTTTTTCTTTTGTTACACTTCAATTTTAACATTCTTTTAAAAAATGTATTCATTGAATTTTTTGAAGGTGTAAGAATTCATTTTTTGCATTTTTAAGAAATTTTTTGAAAAAATTGAAATTTGTGTGTGTTAGTCTTCAACTACGGAGTATTTTGAGTATGACATGGAACTTGTGTTTTTTTCTTGTGTTACACTTCTATTTTAAAATTCTTTTAAAAAATATCTTAAATGAATTTTTGGAAGGTGTTAGACTTCAATTTTAGCATTTTTAAAATTTTTTTGAAAAATTGAAATTTGTGTGTGTTAGTCTTCAATTACGGAGTATTTTGAGTATGACATGAAAATTGAGTTTTTTTCTTGTGTTACACTTCTATTTTAACATTCTTTTAGAAAATATCTTCATTGAATTTTTGGAAGGTGTTAGACTTCAATTTTTGCATTTTTAAGAATTTTTTGAAAAAATTGAAATTTGTGTGTGTTAGTCTTGAATTACGGAATATTTTGAGTATGACATTAAAATTGAGTTTTTTTCTTTTGTTACACTTCAATTTTAACATTCTTTTAAAAAATGTATTCATTGAATTTTTTGAAGGTGTAAGAATTCATTTTTTGCATTTTTAAGAAATGTTTTGAAAAAATTGAAATTTGTGTGTGTTAGTCTTCAATTACGGAGCATTTTGAGTATGACATGGAAATTGAGTTTTTTTCTTGGGTTACACTTCTATTTTAAAATTCTTTTAAAAAATATCTTAATTGAATTTTTGGAAGGTGTTAGACTACAATTTTAGCATTTTTAAAATTTTTTTTAAAAAATTGAAATTTGTGTGTGTTAGTCTTCAATTACGGAGTATTTTGAGTATGGCATGAAAATTGAGTTTTTTTTCTTGTGTTACACTTCAATTTTTACATTCTTTCAAAAAATATCTTTATTGAATTTTTGGAAGGTGTTAGACTTCATTATTTGTATTTTTAAGAAATGTTTGAAAAAAATTGAAATTTGTGTGTGTTAGTCTTCAATTACGAAGTATTTTGGGTATGACATGAAAACTGGGTATTTTGCTTATGTCACACTTCAATGTTTACAATCTTTTAAAAAATATCTTCATTGAATTTTTGGAAGGTGTTAGACTTCACTTTTTTGCATTTTTAAAAAATTTTTGAAAAAATTTAAATTTGTGTGTGTTAGTCTTCAATTACGGAGTATTTTTAGTATGACATGAAAATTGAGTTTTTTTCTTGTGTTACACTTCAATTTTAACATTCTTTTAAAAAATATCTTCATTTAAATTTTGGAAGGTGTTAGACTTCATTTTTTGCATTCTTTAAAAAATTTTGAAAAAAAAAAAATTTGTGGGTGTTAGTCTTCAATTACGGAGTATTTTTAGTATGACATGAAAATTGAGTTTTTTCTTGTGTTACATATCAATTTTAACATACTTTTATAAAATATCTTCATTGAATTATTTGAAGGTGTTAGACTTCATGAATTTTTAAGAAATATTGGAAAACATTGAAATTTCTGTGTGTTAGTCTTCAATTACGGAGTATTTTGAGTATGGCATGAAAATTTAGTATTTTGCTTATGTCGCACTTCAATTTTTACATTTTTTTTAAAAATATCTTCATTGAATTATTTGAAGGTGTTAGACTTCAGTTTTTTGCATTTTTAAGATTTTTTTGAAAAAATTGAAATTTGTGTGTGTTAGTCTTCAATTACGGACTATTTTGAGTATGACATGAAAATTGAGTTTTTTTCTTGTGTTACACTTCTATTTTAACATTCTTTCAAAAAATATCTTCATCGAATTTTTGGAAGGTGCAAGACTTCAATTTTTGAATTTTTAAGAAATGTTTGAAAAAATTGAAATTTGTGTGAGTTAGTCTTCAATTACGGAGTATTTTGAGTATGACATGAAAATTGAGTTTTTTTTCTTGTGTTACACTTCAATTTTAACATTCTTTTAAAAAATATCTTCATTGAAATTTTGGAAGGTGTTACACTTCATTTTTTGCATTATTAAGAAATTTTTGAAAAATTTTAAATTTGTGGGCGTTAGTCTTCAATTACGGAGTATTTTGAGTATGACATGAAAATTGAGTTTTTTCTTGTGTTACATATCAATTTTAACATACATTTATAAAATATCTTCATTGAATTATTTGAAGGTGTTAGACTTCATGCATTTTTAAGAAATATTGGAAAACATTGAAATTTCTGTGTGTTAGTCTTCAATTACGGAGTATTTTGAGTATGGCATGAAAATTTAGTATTTTGCTTATGTCACACTTCAATTTTTACATTTTTTTAAAAAATATCTTCATTGAATTATTTGAAGGTGTTAGACTTCAGTTTTTTGCATTTTTAAGATTTTTTTGAAAAAATTGAAATTTGTGTGTGTTAGTCTTCAATTACGGAATATTTTGAGTATGGCATGAAAATTTAGTATTTTGCTTATGTCACACTACAATTTTTACATTTTTTTTAAAAATATCTTCATTGAATTTTTTGAAGGTGTTAGACTTCAGTTTTTTGCATTTTTAAGAATGTTTTGAAAAAATTGAAATTTGTGTGTGTTAGTCTTGAATTACGGAATATTTTGAGTATGACATTAAAATTGAGTTTTTTTCTTTTGTTACACTTCAATTTTAACATTCTTTTAGAAAATGTATTCATTGAATTTTTTGAAGGTGTAAGAATTCATTTTTTGCATTTCTAAGAAATTTTTTGAAAAAATTGAAATTTGTGTGTGTTAGTCTTCAATTACGGAGTATTTTGAGTATGACATGGAAATTGAGTTTTTTTCTTGTGTTACACTTCTATTTTAAAATTATTTTAAAAAATATCTTAATTGAATTTTTGGAAGGTGTTAGACTTCAATTTTAGCATTTTTAAAATTTTTTTGAAAAATTGAAATTTGTGTGTGTTAGTCTTCAATTACGGAGTATTTTGAGTATGACATGAAAATTGAGTTTTTTTTCTTGTGTTACACTTCTATTTTAACATTCTTTTAAAAAATATCTTCATTGAATTTTTGGAAGGTGTTAGACTTCAATTTTTGCATTTTTAAGAATTTTTTGAAAAAATTGAAATTTGTGTGTGTTAGTCTTGAATTACGGAATATTTTGAGTATGACATTAAAATTGAGTTTTTTTCTTTTGTTACACTTCAATTTTAACATTCTTTTAAAAAATGTATTCATTGAATTTTTTGAAGGTGTAAGAATTCATTTTTTGCATTTTTAAGAAATTTTTTGAAAAAATTGAAATTTGTGTGTGTTAGTCTTCAATTACGGAGTATTTTGAGTATGACATGGAAATTGAGTTTTTTTCTTGTGTTACACTTCTATTTTAAAATTCTTTTAAAAAATATCTTAATTGAATTTTTGGAAGGTGTTAGACTTCAATTTTAGCATTTTTAAAATTGTTTTGAAAAAATTGAAATTTGTGTGTGTTAGTCTTCAATTACGGAGTATTTTGAGTATGACATGAAAATTGAGTATTTTTCTTGTGTTACACTTCAATTTTAGCATTCTTTTAAAAATATATATTCATTGAATTTTTTGAAGGTGTCAGACTTCATTTTTTGCATTTTTAAGAAATGTTTTGAAAAAATTGAAATTTGTGTGTGTTAGTCTTCAATTACGGGGTATTTTGAGTATGACATGAAAATTGAGTTTTTTTTCTTGTGTTACACTTCAATTTTTACATTCTTTCAAAAAATATCTTTATTGAATTTTTGGAAGGTGTTAGACTTCATTTTATGTATTTTTAAGAAATTTTTGAAAAAAATTGATATTTGTGTGTGTTAGTCTTCAATTACGAAGTATTTTGGGTATGACATGAAAACTGAGTATTTTGCTTATGTCACACTTCAATGTTTACAATCTTTAAAAAAATATCTTCATTGAATTTTTGGAAGGTGTTAGACTTCACTTTTTTGCATTTTTAAAAAAATTTTGAAAAAATTTAAATTTGTGTGTCTTAGTCTTCAATTACGGAGTATTTTTAGTATGACATGAAAATTGAGTTTTTTTCTTGTGTTACACTTCAATTTTAACATTCTTTTAAAAAATATCTTCATTGAAATTTTGGAAGGTGTTAGACTTCATTTTTTGCATTCTTTAAAAAATTTTGAAAAAAAAAAAAATTTGTGGGCGTTAGTCTTCAATTACGGAGTATTTTTAGTATGACATGAAAATTGAGTTTTTTCTTGTGTTACATATCAATTTTAACATACTTTTAAAAAATATCTTCATTGAATTATTTGAAGGTGTTAGACTTCATGCATTTTTAAGAAATATTGGAAAACATTGAAATTTCTGTGTGTTAGTCTTCAATTACGGAGTATTTTGAGTATGGCATGAAAATTTAGTATTTTGCTTATGTCGCACTTCAATTTTTACATTTTTTTAAAAAATATCTTCATTGAATTATTTGAAGGTGTTAGACTTCAGTTTTTTGCATTTTTAAGATTTTTTTGAAAAAATTGAAATTTGTGTGTGTTAGTCTTCAATTACGGACTATTTTGAGTATGACATGAAAATTGAGTTTTTTTCTTGTGTTACACTTCTATTTTAACATTCTTTCAAAAAATATCTTCATCGAATTTTTGGAAGGTGCTAGACTTCAATTTTTGAATTTTTAAGAAATGTTTGAAAAAATTGAAATTTGTGTGAGTTAGTCTTCAATTACGGAGTATTTTGAGTATGACATGAAAATTGAGTTTTTTTTCTTGTGTTACACTTCAATTTTAGCATTCTTTTAAAAAATATCTTCATTGAAATTTTGGAAGGTGTTACACTTCATTTTTTGCATTCTTAAGAAATTTTTGAAAAATTTTAAATTTGTGGGCGTTAGTCTTCAATTACGGAGTATTTTGAGTATGACATGAAAATTGAGTTTTTTCTTGTGTTACATATCAATTTTAACATACTTTTATAAAATATCTTCATTGAATTATTTGAAGGTGTTAGACTTCATGCATTTTTAAGAAATATTGGAAAACATTGAAATTTCTGTGTGTTAGTCTTCAATTACGGAGTATTTTGAGTATGGCATGAAAATTTAGTATTTTGCTTATGTCGCACTTCAATTTTTACATTTTTTTAAGAAATATCTTCATTGAATTATTTGAAGGTGTTAGACTTCAGTTTTTTGCATTTTTAAGATTTTTTTGAAAAAATTGAAATTTGTGTGTGTTAGTCTTCAATTACGGACTATTTTGAGTATGACATGAAAATTGAGTTTTTTTCTTGTGTTACACTTCTATTTTAACAATCTTTCAAAAAATATCTTCATCGAATTTTTGGAAGGTGCTAGACTTCAATTTTTGAATTTTTAAGAAATGTTTGAAAAAATTGAAATTTGTGTGAGTTAGTCTTCAATTACGGAGTATTTTGAGTATGACATGAAAATTGAGTTTTTTTTCTTGTGTTACACTTCAATTTTAACATTCTTTTAAAAAATATCTTCATTGAAATTTTGGAAGGTGTTACACTTCATTTTTTGCATTCTTAAGAAATTTTTGAAAAATTTTAAATTTGTGGGCGTTAGTCTTCAATTACGGAGTATTTTGAGTATGACATGAAAATTGAGTTTTTTCTTGTGTTACATATCAATTTTAACATACTTTTATAAAATATCTTCATTGAATTATTTGAAGGTGTTAGACTTCATGCATTTTTAAGAAATATTGGAAAACATTGAAATTTCTGTGTGTTAGTCTTCAATTACGGAGTATTTTGAGTATGGCATGAAAATTTAGTATTTTGCTTATGTCACACTTCAATTTTTACATTTTTTTAAAAAATATCTTCATTGAATTATTTGAAGGTGTTAGACTTCAGTTTTTTGCATTTTTAAGATTTTTTTGAAAAAATTGAAATTTGTGTGTGTTAGTCTTCAATTACGGACTATTTTGAGTATGACATGAAAAATTGAGTTTTTTTCTTGTGTTACACTTCAATTTTAACATTCTTTTAAAAAATATATTCATTGATATTTTGGAAGGTGTTAGACTTCATTTTTTGCATTCTTAAGAAATTTCTGAAAAAATTTAAATTTGTGGGTGTTAGTCTTCAATTACAGAGTATTTTTAGTATGACATGAAAATTGAGGTTTTTCTTGTGTTACATATCAATTTTAACATACTTTTATAAAATATCTTCATTGAATTATTTGAAGGTGTTAGACTTCATGCATTTTTAAGAAATATTGGAAAAAATTGAAATTTCTGTGTGTTAGTCTTCAATTACGGAATATTTTGAGTATGGCATGAAAATTGAGTATTTTGCTTATGTCACACTTCAATTTTTACATTTTTTTTAAAAATATCTTCATTGAATTTTTTGAAGGTGTTAGACTTCAGTTTTTTGCATTTTTAAGAAATTTTTGGAAAAATTGAAATTTGTGTGTGTTAGTTTTCAATTACGGAGTATTTTGAGTATGACATGAAAATTGAGTTTTTTTCTTGTGTTACACTTCTATTTTAACATTCTTTTAAAAAATATCTTCATTGAATTTTTGGAAGGTGTTAGACTTCAATTTTTGCATTTTTAAGAATTTTTTGAAATAATTGAAATTTGTGTGTGTTAGTCTTGAATTACGGAATATTTTGAGTATGACATTAAAATTGAGTTTTTTTTCTTTTGTTACACTTCAATTTTGACATTCTTTTAAAAAATGTATTCATTGAATTTTTTGAAGGTGTAAGAATTCATTTTTTGCATTTTTAAGAAATTTTTTGAAAAAATTGAAATTTGTGTGTGTTAGTCTTCAATTACGGAGTATTTTGAGTATGACATGGAAATTGAGTTTTTTTCTTGTGTTACACTTCTATTTTAAAATTCTTTTAAAAAATATCTTAATTGAATTTTTGGAAGGTTTTAGACTTCAATTTTAGCATTTTTAAAATTGTTTTGAAAAAATTGAAATTTGTGTGTGTTAGTCTTCAATTACGGAGTATTTTGAGTATGACATGAAAATTGAGTATTTTTCTTGTGTTACACTTCAATTTTTGCATTCTTTTAAAAATATATATTCATTGAATTTTTTGAAGGTGTCAGACTTCATTTTTTGCATTTTTAAGAAATGTTTTGAAAAAATTGAAATTTGTGTGTGTTAGTCTTCAATTACGGAGTATTTTGAGTATGACATGAAAATTGAGTTTTTTTTCTTGTGTTACACTTCAATTTTTACATTCTTTCAAAAAATATCTTTATTGAATTTTTGGAAGGTGTTAGACTTCATTTTTTGTATTTTTAAGAAATTTTTGAAAAAAATTGATATTTGTGTGTGTTAGTCTTCAATTACGAAGTATTTTGGGTATGACATGAAAACTGAGTATTTTGCTTATGTCACACTTCAATGTTTACAATCTTTAAAAAAATATCTTCATTGAATTTTTGGAAGGTGTTAGACTTCACTTTTTTGCATTTTTAAAAAAATTTTGAAAAAATTTAAATTTGTGTGTGTTAGTCTTCAATTACGGAGTATTTTTAGTATGACATGAAAATTGAGTTTTTTTCTTGTGTTACACTTCAATTTTAACATTCTTTTAAAAAATATCTTCATTGAAATTTTGGAAGGTGTTAGACTTAATTTTTTGCATTCTTTAAAAAATTTTGAAAAAAAAAAAAATTTGTGGGTGTTAGTCTTCAATTACGGAGTATTTTTAGTATGACATGAAAATTGAGTTTTTTCTTGTGTTACATATCAATTTTAACATACTTTTAAAAAATATCTTCATTGAATTATTTGAAGGTGTTAGACTTCATGCATTTTTAAGAAATATTGGAAAACATTGAAATTTCTGTGTGTTAGTCTTCAATTACGGAGTATTTTGAGTATGGCATGAAAATTTAGTAATTTGCTTATGTCGCACTTCAATTTTTACATTTTTTTTAAAAATATCTTCATTGAATTATTTGAAGGTGTTAGACTTCAGTTTTTTGCATTTTTAAGATTTTTTTGAAAAAATTGAAATTTGTGTGTGTTAGTCTTCAATTACGGACTATTTTGAGTATGACATGAAAATTGAGTTTTTTTCTTGTGTTACACTTCTATTTTAACATTCTTTCAAAAAATATCTTCATCGAATTTTTGGAAGGTGCTAGACTTCAATTTTTGAATTTTTAAGAAATTTTTGAAAAAATTGAAATTTGTGTGTGTTAGTCTTCAATTACGGAGTATTTTTAGTATGACATGAAAATTGAGTTTTTTTTCTTGTGTTACACTTCAATTTTAACATTCTTTTAAAAAATATCTTCATTGAAATTTTGGAAGGTGTCAGAATTCATTTTTTGCATTTTTTAGAAATTTTTGAAAATATATAAATTTGTGGGTGTTAGTCTTCAATTACGGAGTATTTTTAGTGTGACATGAAAATTGAGTTTTTTCTTGTGTTACACTTCAATTTTAACATTCTTTTAAAAAATATCTTCATTGAATATTATGAATGTGTTAGACTTCATTTTTTGCATTTTTAAGAAATTTTTGAAAAAATTGAAATTTGTGTGTGTTAGTCTTCAATTATGGAGTATTTTGGGTATGACATGAAAACTGAGTATTTTGCTTATGTCACACTTCAATGTTTACATTCTTTTAAAAAATATCTTCATTGAATTTTTGGACTTCACTTTTTTGCATTTTTAACAAAGTTTTGAAAAAATTTAAATTTGTGTGTGTTAGTCTTCAATTACGGAGTATTTTTAGTATGACACGAAAATTGAGTCTTTTCCTTGTGTTACACTTCAATTTTAACATTCTTTTAAAAAATATCTTCATTGAAATTTTGGAAGGTGTTAGACTTCATTTTTTGCATTCTTAAGAAATGTTTGAAAAAATATAGATTTGTTGGTGTTAGTCTTCAATTACGGAGTATTTTTAGTATGACATGAAAATTGAGTGTTTTTCTTGTGTTATACTTCAATTTTAACATTCTTTTAAAAAATATCTTCATTGAATTTTTTGAAGGTGTCAGACTTCATTTTTTGCAATTTTAAGAAATTTTTTGAAAAAATAGAAATTTATGTGTGTTAGTCTTAAATTACGGAGTATTTTTAGTATGACATGAAAATTTAGTTTTTTTTCTTGTGTTACACTTCAATTTTTACATTTTTTTAAAAAATATCTTCATTGAATTTTTGGAAGGTGTCAGACTTCATTTTTTGCATTTTTAAGAAATTTTTTGAAAAAATTGAAATTTGTGTGTGTGTCTTGAATTACGGAGTATTTTTAGTATGACATGAAAATTGAGTTTTTTTTCTTGTGTTACACTTCAATTTTTACATTCTTTTAAAAAATATCTTCATTGAATTTTTGGAAGGTGTTAGACTTCATGCATTTTTAAGAAATATTGGAAAACATTGAAATTTCGGTGTGTTAGTCTTCAATTACGGAGTATTTTGAGTATGGCATGAAAATTTACTATTTTGCTTATGTCGCACTTCAATTTTTACATTTTTTTTAAAAATATCTTCATTGAATTATTTGAAGGTGTTAGACTTCAGTTTTTTGCATTTTTAAGATTTGTTTGAAAAAATTGAAATTTGTGTGTGTTAGTCTTCAATTACGGACTATTTTGAGTATGACATGAAAATTGAGTTTTTTTCTTGTGTTACACTTAAATTTTAACATTCTTTCAAAAAAAATCTTCATCGAATTTTTGGAAGGTGCTAGACTTCAATTTTTGAATTTTTATGAAATGTTTGAAAAAATTGAAATTTGTGTGAGCTAGTCTTCAATTACGGAGTATTTTGAGTATGACATGAAAATTGAGTTTTTTTTCTTGTGTTACAGTTCAATTTTAACATTCTTTTAAAAAATATATTTATTGAATTTTTTGAAGGTGTCAGAATTCATTTTTTGCATTTTTAAGAAATTTTTGAAAAAATATAAATTTGTGGGTGTTAGTCTTCAATTAAAGAGTATTTTTAGTGTGAAATGAAAATTGAGTTTTTTCTTGTGTTACACTTCTATTTTAACATTCTTTTAAAAAATATCTTCATTGAATTTTTGGAAGATGTTATACTTCAATTTTTGCATTTTTAAGAATTTTTTGAAAAAATTGAAATTTCTGTGTGTTAGTCTTGAATTACGGAATATTTTGAGTATGACATGAAAATTGAGTTTCTTTCTTGTGTTACACTTCAATTTTAACATTCTTTTAAAAAATATCTTCATTCAAATTTTGGAAGGTGTTAGACTTCATTTTTTGCATTCTTTAAAAAATTTTGAAAAAACAAAAAGTTGTGGGTGTTAGTCTTCAATTACGGAGTATTTTTAGTATGACATGAAAATTGAGTTTTTTCTTGTGTTACATATCAATTTTAACATACTTTTATAAAATATCTTCATTGAATTATTTGAAAGTGTTAGACTTCATGCATTTTTAAGAAATATTGGAAAACATTGAAATTTCTGTGTGTTAGTCTTCAATTACGGAGTATTTTGAGTATGGCATGAAAATTTAGTATTTTGCTTATGTCACACTTCAATTTTTACATTTTTTTTAAAAATATCTTCATTGAATTATTTGAAGGTGTTAGACCTCAGTTTTTTGCATTTTTAAGATTTTTTTGAAAAAATTGAAATTTGTGTGTGTTAGTCTTCAATTACGGACTATTTTGAGTATGACATGAAAATTGAGTTTTTTTTCTTGTGTTACACTTCTATTTTAACATTCTTTTAAAAAATTTCTTCATCGAATTTTTGGAAGGTGCTAGACTTCAATTTTTGAATTTTTAAGAAATTTTTGAAAAAATTGAAATTTGTGTGAGTTAGTCTTCAATTACGGAGTATTTTGAGTATGACATGAAAATTGAGTTTTTTTTTTCTTGTGTTACACTTCAGTTTTAACATTCTTTTAAAAAATATATTTATTGAATTTTTTGAAGGTGTCAGAATTCATTTTTTGCATTTTTAAGAAATTTTTGAAAAAATATAAATTTGTGGGTGTTAGTCTTCAATTACGGAGTATTTTTAGTGTGACATGAAAATTGAGTTTTTTCTTGTGTTACACTTCAATTTTAACATTCTTTTAAAAAATATCTTCATTGAATATTATGAATGTGTTAGACTTCATTTTTTGCATTTTTAAGATATTTTTGAAAAAATTGAAATTTGTATGTGTTAGTCTTCAATTATGGAGTATTTTGGGTATGACATGAAAACTAAGTATTTTGCTTATGTCACACTTCAATGTTTACATTCTTTTAAAAAATATCTTCATTGAATTTTTGGACTTCACTTTTTTGCATTTTTAACAAAGTTTTGAAAAAATTTAAATTTGTGTGTGTTAGTCTTCAATGACGGAGTATTTTTAGTATGACACGAAAATTGAGTCTTTTTCTTGTGTTACACTTCAATTTTAACATTCTTTTAAAAAATATCTTCATTGAAATTTTGGAAGGTGTTAGACTTCATTTTTTGCATTCTTAAGAAATGTTTGAAAAAATATAGATTTGTTGGTGTTAGTCTTCAATTACGGAGTATTTTTAGTATGACATGAAAATTGAGTGTTTTTCTTGTGTTATACTTCAATTTTAACATTCTTTTAAAAAATATCTTCATTGAATTTTTTGAAGGTGTCAGACTTCATTTTTTGCAATTTTAAGAAATTTTTTGAAAAAATAGAAATTTATGTGTGTTAGTCTTAAATTACGGAGTATTTTTAGTATGACATGAAAATTTAGTTTTTTTTTCTTGTGTTACACTTCAATTTTTACATTTTTTTAAAAAATATCTTCATTGAATTTTTGGAAGGTGTCAGACTTCATTTTTTGCATTTTTAAGAAATTTTTTGAAAAAATTGAAATTTGTGTGTGTGCCTTGAATTACGGAGTATTTTTAGTATGACATGAAAATTGAGTTTTTTTTCTTGTGTTACACTTCAATTTTTACATTCTTTTAAAAAATATCTTCATTGAATTTTTGGAAGGTGTTAGACTTCATGCATTTTTAAGAAATATTGGAAAACATTGAAATTTCGGTGTGTTAGTCTTCAATTACGGAGTATTTTGAGTATGGCATGAAAATTTACTATTTTGCTTATGTCGCACTTCAATTTTTACATTTTTTTTAAAAATATCTTCATTGAATTATTTGAAGGTGTTAGACTTCAGTTTCTTGCATTTTTAAGAAATTTTTTGAAAAAATTGAAATTTGTGTATGTTAGTCTTAAATTACGGAGTATTTTGAGTATGACATGAAAATTGAGTCTTTTTTCTGGTGTTACACTTCAATTTTTACATTCTTTTAAAAAATATCTTCATTGAATTTTTGGAAGGTGTTAGAATTCATTTTTTGTATTTTTAAAAAAATTTTGAAAAAAATTGAAATTTGTGTGTGTCAGTCTTCAATTACGGAGTATTTTGAGTATGACATGAAAACTGAGTATTTTGCTTATGTCACACTTCAATGTTTACATTCTTTTAAAAAATATCTTCATTGAATTTTTGGAAGGTGTTATACTTTACTTTTTTGCATTTTTAAGGAATTTTTTAAAAAATTTAAATTTGTGTGTGTTAGTCTTCAATTACGGAGAATTTTTAGTATGACATGAAAATTGAGTTTGTTCCTTGTGTTACACTTCAATTTTAACATTCTTTTAAAAAATATCTTCATTGAAATTTTGGAAGGTGTTAGACTTCATTTTTTGCATTCTTGAGAAATTTTTGAAAAAAATTTAAATTCGTGGGTGTTAGTCTTCAATTACGGAGTATTTTTAGTATGACATGAAAATTAAGTTTTTTGTTGTATTACATACAAATTTTAACATACTTTTATGAAATATATTCAATGAATTATTTGAAGGGGTTAGACTTCATGCATTTTTAAGAAATATTGGAAAAAATTGAAATTTCTGTGTGTTAGTCTTCAATTACGGAGTATTTTGAGAATGGCATGAAAATTGAGTATTTTGCTTATGTCACACTTCAGTTTTTACATTTTTTTTAAAATATCTTCATTGAATTATTTGAAGGTGTTAGACTTCAATTTTTTCCATTTTGAAGATTTTTTTGGAAAAATTGAAATTTGTGTGGTATAGTCTTCAATTACGGAGTATTTTGAGTATGACATGAAAATTGAGTTTTTTTTCTTGTGTTACACTTCTATTTTAACATTCTTTTAAAAAATATCTTCATTGAAATTTTGGAAGGTGTTGGACTTCATTTTTTGCATTTTTAAGAAATTTTTTGAAAAAATTGAAATTTATGTGTGTTAGTCTTAAATTACGGAGTATTTTGAGTATGACATGAAAATTAAGTTTTTTTTCTTGTGTTACACTTCAATTTTTACATTTTTTAAAAAAATATCTTCATTGAATTTTTGGAAGGTGCCAGACTTCATTTTTTGCATTTTTAAGAAATTTTTTGAAAAAATTGAAATTTGTGTGTGTGTCTTGAATTACGGAGTACTTTGAGTATGACATGAAAATTGAGTTTTTTTTCTTGTGTTACACTTCAATTTTTACATTCTTTTAAAAAATATCTTCATCGAATTTTTTGAAGGTGTCAGACTTCAATTTTTACATTTTGAAGAAATTTTTTGAAAAAATTGAAATTTATGGGTGTTAGTCTTCAATTACGGAGTATTTTGAGTATGGCATGAAAATTGAATATTTTGCTTATGTCGCACTTCAATTTTTACATTTTTTTTAAAATATCTTCATTGAATTATTTGAAGGTGTTAGACTTCAATTTTTTCCATTTTGAAGATTTTTTTGGAAAAATTGAAATTTGTGTGGTATAGTCTTCCATTACGGAGTATTTTTAGTATGACATGAAAATTGAGTATTTTGCTTAAGTCACACTTCAATGTTTACATTCTTTAAAAAAATGTCTTCATTGAATTTATGGAAGGTGTTAGACTTCACTTTTTTGCATTTTTAAGAAATTTTTTGAAAAAATTGAAATATATGTGTGTTAGTCTTAAATTACGGAGTATTTTGAGTATGACACGATAATTTAGTTTTTTTTCTGGTGTTACACTTCAATTTTTACATTTTTTAAAAAAATATCTTCATTGAATTTTTGGAAGGTGCCAGACTTCATTTTTTGCATTTTTAAGAAATTTTTTGAAAAAATTGAAATTTGTGTGTGTGTCTTGAATTACGGAGTACTTTGAGTATGACATGAAAATTGAGTTTTTTTTCTTGTGTTACACTTCAATTTTTACATTCTTTTAAAAAATATCTTCATTGAATTTTTGGAAGGTGTTAGACTTCATTTTTTGTATTTTTAAGAAATTTGTGTGTCTCAGTCTTCAATTACAGAGTATTTTGAGTATGACATGAAAACTGAGTATTTTGCTTATGTCACACTTCAATGATTACATTCTTTTAAGAAATATCTTCATTGAATTTTTTGAAGGTGTCAGACTTCATTTTTTGCATTTTTAAGAATTTTTTTGTTAAAATAGAAATTTGTGTGTGTTAGTCTTCAATTACGGAGTACTTTTAGTATGACATGAAAATTGAGTTTTTTTTCTTGTGTTACACTTCAATTTTAACATTCTTTTAAAAAATATCTTCATTGAATTTTTGGAAGGTGTCAGACTTCATTTTTTGCATTTTGAAGAAATTTTTGAAAAAATACAAATTTGTTGGTGTTAGTCCTCAATTACGGAGTATTTTTAGTATGACCTGAAAATTGAGTTTTTTCTTGTGTTACATATCAATTTTAACATACTTTTATAAAATATCTTCATTGAATTATTTGAAGGTGTTAGACTTCATGCATTTTTAAGAAATATTGGAAAAAATTGAAATTTCTGTGTGTTAGCCTTCAATTACGGAGTATTTTGAGTATGCCTTGAAAATTGAGTATTTTGCTTATGTCACACTTCAATTTTTACATTTTTTTTAAAAATATCTTCATGGAATTATTTGAAGGTGTTAGACTTCAGTTTTTTGCATTTTTAAGATTTTTTTGAAAAAATTGAAATTTGTGTGTGTTAGTCTTCAATAACGGAATATTTTGAGTATGACATGAAAATTGAGTTTTTTTTCTTGTGTTACACTTCTATTTTAACATTCTTTTAAAAAATATCTTCATTGAATTTTTGGAAGGTGTCAGACCTCAATTTTTGCATTTTTAAGAAATTTTTGAAAAAATTGAAATTTGTGTGTGTCAGTCTTCAATTACGGAGTATTTTGAGTACGCCATGAAAACTGAGTATTTTACTTATGTCACACTTCAATGTTTACATTCTTTTAAAAAATATCTTCATTCAATTTTTGGAAGGTGTTAGACTTCACTTTTTTGCATTTCTAAGAAAGTTTTGAAAAAATATAAATTTGTGGGTGTTAGTCTTCAATTACGGAGTATTTTTGGTATGACATGAAAATTGAGTTTTTTTCTTGTGTTACAATTCAATTTTAACATTCTTTTAAAAAATATATTTATTAAATTTTTTGAAGGTGTCAGAATTCATTTTTTGCATTTCTAAGAAAGTTTTGAAAAAATATAAATTTGTGGGTGTTAGTCTTCAATTACGGAGTATTTTTGGTATGACATGAAAATTGAGTTTTTTCTTGTGTTACACTTCAATTTTAACATTCTTTTAAAAAATATCTTCATTGAATATTTTGAATGTGTTAGACTTCATTTTTTGCATTTTTATGAAATTTTTGAAAAAATTGAAATTTGTGTGTGTTAGTCTTCCATTACGGAGTATTTTGGGTATGACATGAAAACTGAGTATTTTGCTTATGTCACACTTCAATGTTTACATTCTTTTAAAAAATATCTTCATTGAATTTAAATTTGTGTGTGTTAGTCTTCAATTACGGAGTATTTTTAGTATGACACGAAAATTGAGTCTTTTTCTTGTGTTACACTTCAATTTTAACATTCTTTTAAAAAATATCTTCAATGAAATTTTGGAAGGTGTTAGACTTCATTTTTTGCATTCTTAAGAAATTTTTGAAAAAATATAAATTTGTTGGTGTTAGTCTTCAATTACGGAGTATTTTTAGTAAGACATGAAAATTGAGTTTTTTCTTGTGTTACATATCAATTTGAACATACTTTTATAAAATATCTTAATTGAATTATTTGAAAGTGTTAGACTTCATGCGTTTTTAAGAAATATTGGAAAAAATTGAAATTTCTGTGTGTTAGTCTATCATTACGGAGTATTTTGAGTATGGCTTGATAATTGAGTATTTTGCTTATGTCACACTTCCATTTTTTTACATTTTTTAAAAAAATATCTTCATTGAATTATTTGAAGGTGTTAGACTTCAGTTTTTTGCATTTTTAAGATTTTTTTGAAAAAATTGAAATTTGTGTGTGTTAGTCTTCAATTACGGAGTATTTTGGGTATGACATGAAAATTGAGTATTTTTCTTGTGTTACACTTCTATTTTAACATTCTTTTAAAAAGTATCTTCATCGAATTTTTGGAAGGTGTTAGACTTCAATTTTTGAATTTTTAAGAAATTTTTGAAAGAATTGAAATTTGTGTGTGTTAGTCTTCAATTACGGAGTATTTTGAGTATGACATGAAAATTGAGTTTTTTTCATGTGTTACAATTCAATTTTAACATTCTTTTAAAAAATATATTTATTGAATTTTTTGAAGGTGTCAGAATTCATTTTTTGCATTTTTAAGAAATTTTTGAAAAAATATAAATTTGTGGGTGTTAGTCTTCAATTACGGAGTATTTTTGGTATGACAGGAAAATTGAGTTTTTTCTTGTGTTACACTTCAATTTTAGCATTCTTTTAAAAAATATCTTCATTGAATATATTGAATGTGTTAGACTTCATTTTTTGCATTTTTAAGAAATTTTTGAAAAAATTGAAATTTGTGTGTGTTAGTCTTCAATTACGGAATATTTTGGGTATGACATGAAAACTGAGTATTTTGCTTATGTCACACTTCAATGTTTACATTCTTTTCAAAAATAACTTCATCGAATTTTTGGAAGGTGTTAGACTTCACTTTTTTGCATTTTTACGAAATTTTTGAAAAAATTTAAGTGTTAGTCATCAATTACGGAGTATTTTTAGTATGACATGAAAATTGAGTTTTTTTCTTGTGTTACACTTCAATTTTAACATTCTTTTAAAAAATATCTTCTTTGAAATTTTGGAAGGTGTTAGACTTCATTTTTTGCATTCTAAAGAAATTTTTGAAAAAATATAAATTTGTTGGTGTTAGTCTTCAATTACGGAGTATTTTTAGTATGACATGAAAATTGAGTTTTTTCTTGTCTTACATATCAAATTTAACATACTTTTATAAAATATCTTCATTGAATTATTTGAAGGTGTTAGACTTCATGCATTTTTAAGAAATATTGGAAAAAATTGAAATTTCTGTGTGTTAGTCTTCAATTACGGAGTATTTTCAGTATGACATGAAAATTGAGTTTTTTTTCTTGTGTTACACTTCTATTTTAACATTCTTTTAAAAAATATCTTCATTGAATTTTTGGAAGGTGTCAGACCTCAATTTTTGCATTTTTAAGAAATTTTTGAAAAAATTGAAATTTGTGTGTGTTAGTCTTCAATTACGGAGTATTTTGAGTACGACATGAAAACTGAGTATTTTGCTTATGTCACACTTCAATGTTTACATTCTTTTAAAAAATATCTTCATTGAATATTTGGAAGGTGTTAGACTTCACTTTTTTGCATTTTTTAGAAATTTTTGAAAAAATTTAAATTTGTGTGTGTTAGTCTTCAATTACGGAGTATTTTTAGTATGACATGAAAATTGAGTTTTTTTCTTGTGTTACACTTCAATTTTAACTTTCTTTTAAAAAATATCTTCATTGAATTTTTTGAAGGTGTCAGACTTCATTTTTTGCATTCTTAAGAAATTTTTGAAAAAATATAAATTTGTGGGTGTTAGTCTTCAATTACGGAGTATTTTTAGTATGACATGAAAATTGAGTTTTTTCTTGTGTTACATATCAATTTTAACATACTTTTATAAAATATCTTCATTGAATTATTGGAAGGTGTTAGACTTCATGCATTTTTAAGAAATATTGGAAAAAATTGAAATTTGTGTGTGTTAGTCGTCAATTACGGAGTATTTTTAGTATTACATGAAAACTGAGTTTTTTTCTTGTGTTACACTTCAATTTTAACATTCTTTTAAAAAATATCTTCATTGAAATTTTGGAAGGTGTTAGACTTCATTTTTTGCATTCTTAAGAAATTTTTGAAAAAATTTAAATTTGTGGGTGTTAGTCTTTAATTACGGAGTATTTTTAGTATGATATGAAAATGGAGTTTTTTCTTGTGTTACGTATCAATTTTAACATACTTTTACGAAATATCTTCATTGAATTATTTGAAGGTGTTAGACTTCATGCATTTTTATGAAATATTGGAAAAAATTGAAATTTCTGTGTGTTAGTCTTCAATTAAGGAGTATTTTCAGTATGGCCTGAAAATTGAGTATTTTGCTTATGTCATACTTCAATTTTTACATTTTTTTAAAAAATATCTTCATTGAATTATTTGAAGGTGTTAGACTTCAGTTTTTTGCATTTTTAAGATTTTTTTTTAGAAAATTGAAATTTGTGTGTGTTAGTCTTCAATTACGGAGTATTTTGAGTATGACATGAAAATTGAGTTTTTTTCTTGTGTTACACTTCTACTTTAACATTCTTTTAAAAAATATATTCATTGAATTTTTGGAAGGTGTTACACTTCAATTTTTGCATTTTTAAGAAATTTTTGAAAAAATTGAAATTTGTGTGTGTTAGTCTTCAATTTCGTAGTATTTTGAGTATGACATGAAAATTGAGTTTTTTTCTTGTGTTACACTTCAATTTTAACATTCTTTTAAAAAATATCTTCATTGAATATTTTTAATGTGTTAGACTTAATATTTTGCATTTTCAAGAAATTTTTGAAAAAATTGAAATTTGTGTGTGATAGTCTTCAATTACGGAGTATTTTGAGTATGACATGAAAACTGAGTATTTTGCTTATGTCACACTTCAATGTTTACATTCTTTTAAAAAATATCTTCATTGAATTTTTGGAAGGTGTTAGACTTCACTTTTTTGCATTTTTAAAAAAAATTTGAAAAAATTTAAATTTGTTTGTGTTAGTCATCAATTACGGAGTATTTTTAGTATGACATGAAAACTGAGTTTTTTTCTTGTGTTATACTTCAATTTTAACATTCTTTTAAAAAATATCTTCATTGAAATTTTGGAAGGTGTTAGACTTCATTTTTTGCATTCTTAAGAAATTTTTGAAAAAATTTAAATTTGTGGGTGTTAGTCTTCAATTACGGAGTATTTTTAGTATGACATGAAAATTGAGTTTTTTCTTATGTTACACTTCAATTTTAACATTCTTTTAAAAAATATCTTCATTGAATATTTTGAATGTGTTAGACTTAATTTTTTGCATTTTTAAGAAATTTTTGAAAAAATTGAAATTTGTGTGTGATAGATAGTCTTCAATTACGGAGTATTTTGAGTATGACATGAAAACTGAGTATTTTGCTTATGTCACACTTCAATATTTACATTCTTTTAAAAAATATCTTTATTGAATTTTTGGAAAGTGTTAGACTTCACTTTTTTGCATTTTTATGAAATTTTTTAGTATGACATGAGTATTTTGTGGGTGTTAGTCTTCAATTACGGAGTATTTTGAGTATGACATGAAAATTGAGTTATTTTCTTGCGTTACACTTCAATTTTAACATTCTTTTAAAAAATGTCTTCATTCAATTTTTTGAAGGTTTCAATTTTTTCCATTTTTAAGAAATTTTTGAAAAAATATAAATTTGTGAGTGTTAGACTTCAATTACGGAGTATTTTGAGTATGACATGAAAATTGAGTATTTTGCTAATGTTACACTTCAAATTTTGCATTTTTTTTAAAAATATCTGCATTGAATTTTAGTTTTTGTAGGTGTTAGACTTTATTTTTTGCATTTTTACGAAATTTTAGAAAAAATTGAAATTTGCGTGTGTTAGTCTTCAATTACAGAGTATTTTTAGTATGACATGAAAACTGAGTATTTTGCTTATGTCACACTTAAATTTTGACATTCTTTTAAAAAATATCTTCATTGAATTTTCGGAAAGTGTTAGACTTCACTTATTTGCATTTTTATGAAATTTTTGAAAAAATTTAAATTTGTTTGTGTTAGTCTTCAATTACGGAGTATTTTGAGTTTGACATGAAAATTGAGTTTTTTTCTTGTGTTACACTTCAATTTTAACATTCTTTTAAAAAATATCTTCATTGAATTTTTGGAATATGTTAGACTTCATTTTTTGCATTCTTTAGAATTTTTTGAAAAAAATTATATTTGTGGGTGATAGTGTTTAATTAAGTAGTGTTTAATTAGGTAATATCTTCATTCAATTTTTTGAAGGTGTTAGACTTCAGTTTTTTTCATTTTGAAGAAATTTTAAAAAAATTGAAATTTGTGTGTGTTAGTCTTCAATTACGGAGGATTTCGAGTATGACATCAAAATTTAGTTTTTTTCTTGTGTTACACTTCAATTTTAACATTCCTTTAAAAAATATCTTCATTGAATTTGTTGAAGGCGTTAGACTTCATTTTTTGCATTTTTAAGACATTTTTGAAAAAATTGAAATTTGTGTGTGTTAGTCTTCAATTACGGAGTATTTTGAGTATGACATGAAAATTGAGTTTTTTTCTTGTGTTACACTTCAATTTTAACATTATTTTAAAAAATATCTTCATTGAATTTTTTGAAGGTGTTAAGACTTAATTTTTTGCATTTTCAAGAAATTTTTGATGAAATTGAAATTTGTGTGTGTTAGTTGTCAAATACGGTGTATTTTGAGTATGACGTGAAAATTGAGCATTTTGCTTATGTTACACTTCAATTTTTACATTTTTAAAAAATATATCTTCAATGAATTTTTTGAAGGTGTTAGACTTCAATATTTTTCATTTTTAAGAAATTTTAGAAAAAATTTAAATTTGTGAGTGTTAGTCTTCAATTACGGATTATTTTGAGTATGACATGAAAATTGAGTATTTTGCTAATGTTAGACTTCAATTTTTACATTTTTTTAAAAAGTATCTTCATAAGATTTTTTGACGATGTTAGACTTCAGTATTTTTCATTCTTAAGAAATTTTTGAAAAAATTGAAATTTGTGTGGGTTAGTCTTCAATTACGGAGTATTTTGAGTATGACATGAAAATTGAGTTATTTTTTTGTGTTACACTTCAATTTTAACATTCTTTTAAAAAATATCTTCATTAAATGTTTTGAAGGTGTTATACTTCATTTTTTGCATTTTTAAGAAATTTTTGATGAAATTGAAATTTGTGTGTGGTAGTCTTCAATTACGGTGTATTTTGAGTATGACATGAAAATTGAGCATTTTGCTTATGTTACACTCCAATTTTTACATTTTTTAAAAAGATATCTTCAATGAATTTTTTGAAGGTGTTAAACTTAAATTTTTTGCATATTTAAGAAATTTTTGAAAAAATTTAAATTTGTGAGTGTTAGTCTTTAATTACGGAGTATTTTTAGTACGACATGAAAATTGTGTATTTTGCTAATGTTACACTTCAAATTTACATTTTTTTTAAAAATATCTTCATTGAATTTTAGTTTTTGAAGATGTTAGACTTTATTTTGTGCATTTTTATGAAATTTTTGAAAAAATTGAAATTTGTGTGTGTTAGTCTTCAATTGCGGAGTATTTTGAGTTTGACATGAAAATTGAGTTTTTTTCTTGTGTTACAATTCAATTTTAACATTCTTTTAAAAAATATCTTCATTGAATTTTTGGAATGTGTTGGGCTTCATTTTTTGCATTCTTTAGAATGTTTTGAAAAAATTTAAATTTGTGGGTGTTAGTGTTTAATTACGGAGTATTTTGAGTATGACATGAATATTGAGTTTTTTCTTGTGTTACATATCAATTTTAACATACTTTTAGAAAATATCTTCATTGAATTATTTGAAGGTGTTAGATTTCATGCATTTTTTAGAAATATTGGAAAAAATTGAAATTTCTGTGTGTTAGTCTTCAATTACGGAGTATTTTGAGTATGGCATGAAAATTGAGTACTTTGCTTATGTCACACTTCAATTTTTACATTTTTTTAAAAAATATCTTCATTGAATTTATTGAAGGTGTTAGACTTAATTTTTTTGCATTTTTAAAAAAATTTTGAAAAAATTGAAATTTGTGTGTGTTAGTCTTCAATTACGGAGTATTTTGAGCATGACCTGAAAATTGAGTTATTTTCTTGCGTTAGACTTAAATTTTTACATTCTTTTAAAAAATATCTTCATTCAATTTTTTGAAGGTGTTAGACTTCATTTTTTTGCATTTTTAAGAAATTTTTGATGAAATTGAAATTTGTGTGTGTTAGTCTTCAATTACGGAGTATTTTGAGTATGACATGAAAATTGAGTATTTTGCTAATATTACACTTCAAATTTTACATTTTTTAAAAAAAATATCTTCATTCAATTTTTTGAAGGTGTTAGACTTCAGTTTTTTTCATTTTTAAGAAATGTTTTTAAAAATTGAAATTTGTGTGTGTTAGTCTTCAATTACGGAGTATTTCGAGTAGGACATCAAAACTTAGTTTTTTTCTTGTGTTACACTTCAATTCTAACATTCTTTTAAAAAATATCTTCATTGAATTTTTTGAAGGTGTTATACTTCATTTTTTGCATCTTCAAGAAATTTTTGAAAAAATTGAAATTTGTGTGTGTTAGTCTTCAATTACGGAGTATTTTGAGTATGACATGAAAATTGAGTTTTTTTCTTGTGTTACACTTCAATTTTAATATTTTTTTAAAAAATGTCTTCATTGAATTTTTTGAAGGTGTTAAGACTTAATTTTTTGCATTTTCAAGAAATTTGTGTGTGTTAGTCTTCAATTACGGTGTATTCTGAGTATGACATGAAAACTGAGTATTTTGCTTATGTCACACTTAAATTTTTACATTCTTTTAAAAAATATCTTCATTGAATTTTTGGAAGGTGTTAGACTGCAGTTTTTTGCATTTTTATGAAAATTTTGAAAAAATTTAAATTTGTTTGTGTTAGTCTTCAATTACGGAGTATTTTGAGTTTGACATGAAAATTGAGTTTTTTTCTTGTGTTACACTTCAATTTTAACATTCTTTTAAAAAATATCTTCATTGAATTTTTGGAAGGTGTTAGACTTCATTTTTTGCATTTTTAAGAAATTTTTTAAAAAATTGAAATTTGTGTGTGTTAGTCTTCAATTACAGAGTATTTCGAGCATGACATGAAAACAGATATTTTGCTTATGTTACACTTCAATTTTTACATTTTTAAAAAATATATCTTCATTGAATTTTTTGCAGGTGTTAGACTTCACTTTTTTGCATTTTTAAGAAATTTTTGAAAAAATTTAAATTTGTGTGTGTTAGTCTTCAATTACGGAGTATTTTGAGTATGACATGAAAATTGAGTTTTTTTCTTGCGTTACACTTCAATTTTAACATTCATTTAAAAAATATCTTCGTTCAATTTTTTGAAGGTGGGACTTCATTTTTTACATTCTTAAGAAATTTTTGAAAAAATTTAAATTTGTGGGTGTTAGTCTTCAATTACGGAGTATTTTGAGTACGACATGAAAATTGAGTTTTTTTCTTGCGTTACACTTCAATTTTAACATTCTTTTAAAAAATATCTTCGTTCAATTTTTTGAAGATGTTAGACTTCATTTTTTGCACTTTTAAGAAATTTTGGATGAAATTGAAATTTGTGTGTGTTAGTCTTCAATTACGGTGTATTTTGAGTATGACATGAAAACTGAGTATTTTGCTTATGTCACACTTAAATTTTTACATTCTTTTAAAAAATATCTTCATTGAATTTTTGGAAGGTATTAGACTGCAGTTTTTTGCATTTTTATGAAAATTTTGAAAAAATTTAAATTTGTTTGTGTTAGTCTTCAATTACGGAGTATTTTGAGTTTGACATGAAAATTGAGTTTTTTTCTTGTGTTACACTTCAATTTTAACATTCTTTTAAAAAATATCTTCATTGAATTTTTGGAAGGTGTTAGACTTCATTTTTTGCATTTTTAAGAAATTTTTTAAAAAATTGAAATTTGTGTGTGTTAGTCTTCAATTACAGAGTATTTCGAGCATGACATGAAAACAGATATTTTGCTTATGTTACACTTCAATTTTTACATTTTTAAAAAATATATCTTCATTGAATTTTTTGAAGGTGTTAGACTTCACTTTTTTGCATTTTTAAGAAATTTTTGAAAAAATTTAAATTTGTGTGTGTTAGTCTTCAATTGCGGAGTATTTTGAGTATGACATGAAAATTGAGTTTTTTTCTTGCGTTACACTTCAATTTTAACATTCATTTAAAAAATATCTTCGTTCAATTTTTTGAAGGTGGGACTTCATTTTTTACATTCTTAAGAAATTTTTGAAAAAATTTAAATTTGTGGGTGTTAGTCTTCAATTACGGAGTATTTTGAGTACGACATGAAAATTGAGTTTTTTTCTTGCGTTACACTTCAATTTTAACATTCTTTTAAAAAATATCTTCGTTCAATTTTTTGAAGATGTTAGACTTCATTTTTTGCACTTTTAAGAAATTTTGGATGAAATTGAAATTTGTGTGTGTTAGTCTTCAATTACGGTGTATTTTGAGTATGACATGAAAACTGAGTATTTTGCTTATGTCACACTTCAATATTTACATTCTTTTAAAAAATATCTTTATTGAATTTTTGGAAAGTGTTAGACTTCACTTTTTTGCATTTTTATGAAATTTTTTAGTATGACATGAGTATTTTGTGGGTGTTAGTCTTCAATTACGGAGTATTTTGAGTATGACATGAAAATTGAGTTATTTTCTTGCGTTACACTTCAATTTTAACATTCTTTTAAAAAATGTCTTCATTCAATTTTTTGAAGGTTTCAATTTTTTCCATTTTTAAGAAATTTTTGAAAAAATATAAATTTGTGAGTGTTAGACTTCAATTACGGAGTATTTTGAGTATGACATGAAAATTGAGTATTTTGCTAATGTTACACTTCAAATTTTGCATTTTTTTTAAAAATATCTGCATTGAATTTTAGTTTTTGTAGGTGTTAGACTTTATTTTTTGCATTTTTACGAAATTTTAGAAAAAATTGAAATTTGCGTGTGTTAGTCTTCAATTACAGAGTATTTTTAGTATGACATGAAAACTGAGTATTTTGCTTATGTCACACTTAAATTTTGACATTCTTTTAAAAAATATCTTCATTGAATTTTCGGAAAGTGTTAGACTTCACTTATTTGCATTTTTATGAAATTTTTGAAAAAATTTAAATTTGTTTGTGTTAGTCTTCAATTACGGAGTATTTTGAGTTTGACATGAAAATTGAGTTTTTTTCTTGTGTTACACTTCAATTTTAACATTCTTTTAAAAAATATCTTCATTGAATTTTTGGAATATGTTAGACTTCATTTTTTGCATTCTTTAGAATTTTTTGAAAAAAATTATATTTGTGGGTGATAGTGTTTAATTAAGTAGTGTTTAATTAGGTAATATCTTCATTCAATTTTTTGAAGGTGTTAGACTTCAGTTTTTTTCATTTTGAAGAAATTTTAAAAAAATTGAAATTTGTGTGTGTTAGTCTTCAATTACGGAGGATTTCGAGTATGACATCAAAATTTAGTTTTTTTCTTGTGTTACACTTCAATTTTAACATTCCTTTAAAAAATATCTTCATTGAATTTGTTGAAGGCGTTAGACTTCATTTTTTGCATTTTTAAGACATTTTTGAAAAAATTGAAATTTGTGTGTGTTAGTCTTCAATTACGGAGTATTTTGAGTATGACATGAAAATTGAGTTTTTTTCTTGTGTTACACTTCAATTTTAACATTATTTTAAAAAATATCTTCATTGAATTTTTTGAAGGTGTTAAGACTTAATTTTTTGCATTTTCAAGAAATTTTTGATGAAATTGAAATTTGTGTGTGTTAGTTGTCAAATACGGTGTATTTTGAGTATGACGTGAAAATTGAGCATTTTGCTTATGTTACACTTCAATTTTTACATTTTTAAAAAATATATCTTCAATGAATTTTTTGAAGGTGTTAGACTTCAATTTTTTTCATTTTTAAGAAATTTTAGAAAAAATTTAAATTTGTGAGTGTTAGTCTTCAATTACGGATTATTTTGAGTATGACATGAAAATTGAGTATTTTGCTAATGTTAGACTTCAATTTTTACATTTTTTTAAAAAGTATCTTCATAAGATTTTTTGACGATGTTAGACTTCAGTATTTTTCATTCTTAAGAAATTTTTGAAAAAATTGAAATTTGTGTGGGTTAGTCTTCAATTACGGAGTATTTTGAGTATGACATGAAAATTGAGTTATTTTTTTGTGTTACACTTCAATTTTAACATTCTTTTAAAAAATATCTTCATTAAATGTTTTGAAGGTGTTATACTTCATTTTTTGCATTTTTAAGAAATTTTTGATGAAATTGAAATTTGTGTGTGGTAGTCTTCAATTACGGTGTATTTTGAGTATGACATGAAAATTGAGCATTTTGCTTATGTTACACTCCAATTTTTACATTTTTTAAAAAGATATCTTCAATGAATTTTTTGAAGGTGTTAAACTTAAATTTTTTGCATATTTAAGAAATTTTTGAAAAAATTTAAATTTGTGAGTGTTAGTCTTTAATTACGGAGTATTTTTAGTACGACATGAAAATTGTGTATTTTGCTAATGTTACACTTCAAATTTACATTTTTTTTAAAAATATCTTCATTGAATTTTAGTTTTTGAAGATGTTAGACTTTATTTTGTGCATTTTTATGAAATTTTTGAAAAAATTGAAATTTGTGTGTGTTAGTCTTCAATTGCGGAGTATTTTGAGTTTGACATGAAAATTGAGTTTTTTTCTTGTGTTACAATTCAATTTTAACATTCTTTTAAAAAATATCTTCATTGAATTTTTGGAATGTGTTGGGCTTCATTTTTTGCATTCTTTAGAATGTTTTGAAAAAATTTAAATTTGTGGGTGTTAGTGTTTAATTACGGAGTATTTTGAGTATGACATGAATATTGAGTTTTTTCTTGTGTTACATATCAATTTTAACATACTTTTAGAAAATATCTTCATTGAATTATTTGAAGGTGTTAGATTTCATGCATTTTTTAGAAATATTGGAAAAAATTGAAATTTCTGTGTGTTAGTCTTCAATTACGGAGTATTTTGAGTATGGCATGAAAATTGAGTACTTTGCTTATGTCACACTTCAATTTTTACATTTTTTTAAAAAATATCTTCATTGAATTTATTGAAGGTGTTAGACTTAATTTTTTTGCATTTTTAAAAAAATTTTGAAAAAATTGAAATTTGTGTGTGTTAGTCTTCAATTACGGAGTATTTTGAGCATGACCTGAAAATTGAGTTATTTTCTTGCGTTAGACTTAAATTTTTACATTCTTTTAAAAAATATCTTCATTCAATTTTTTGAAGGTGTTAGACTTCATTTTTTTGCATTTTTAAGAAATTTTTGATGAAATTGAAATTTGTGTGTGTTAGTCTTCAATTACGGAGTATTTTGAGTATGACATGAAAATTGAGTATTTTGCTAATATTACACTTCAAATTTTACATTTTTTAAAAAAAATATCTTCATTCAATTTTTTGAAGGTGTTAGACTTCAGTTTTTTTCATTTTTAAGAAATGTTTTTAAAAATTGAAATTTGTGTGTGTTAGTCTTCAATTACGGAGTATTTCGAGTAGGACATCAAAACTTAGTTTTTTTCTTGTGTTACACTTCAATTCTAACATTCTTTTAAAAAATATCTTCATTGAATTTTTTGAAGGTGTTATACTTCATTTTTTGCATCTTCAAGAAATTTTTGAAAAAATTGAAATTTGTGTGTGTTAGTCTTCAATTACGGAGTATTTTGAGTATGACATGAAAATTGAGTTTTTTTCTTGTGTTACACTTCAATTTTAATATTTTTTTAAAAAATGTCTTCATTGAATTTTTTGAAGGTGTTAAGACTTAATTTTTTGCATTTTCAAGAAATTTGTGTGTGTTAGTCTTCAATTACGGTGTATTCTGAGTATGACATGAAAACTGAGTATTTTGCTTATGTCACACTTAAATTTTTACATTCTTTTAAAAAATATCTTCATTGAATTTTTGGAAGGTGTTAGACTGCAGTTTTTTGCATTTTTATGAAAATTTTGAAAAAATTTAAATTTGTTTGTGTTAGTCTTCAATTACGGAGTATTTTGAGTTTGACATGAAAATTGAGTTTTTTTCTTGTGTTACACTTCAATTTTAACATTCTTTTAAAAAATATCTTCATTGAATTTTTGGAAGGTGTTAGACTTCATTTTTTGCATTTTTAAGAAATTTTTTAAAAAATTGAAATTTGTGTGTGTTAGTCTTCAATTACAGAGTATTTCGAGCATGACATGAAAACAGATATTTTGCTTATGTTACACTTCAATTTTTACATTTTTAAAAAATATATCTTCATTGAATTTTTTGCAGGTGTTAGACTTCACTTTTTTGCATTTTTAAGAAATTTTTGAAAAAATTTAAATTTGTGTGTGTTAGTCTTCAATTACGGAGTATTTTGAGTATGACATGAAAATTGAGTTTTTTTCTTGCGTTACACTTCAATTTTAACATTCATTTAAAAAATATCTTCGTTCAATTTTTTGAAGGTGGGACTTCATTTTTTACATTCTTAAGAAATTTTTGAAAAAATTTAAATTTGTGGGTGTTAGTCTTCAATTACGGAGTATTTTGAGTACGACATGAAAATTGAGTTTTTTTCTTGCGTTACACTTCAATTTTAACATTCTTTTAAAAAATATCTTCGTTCAATTTTTTGAAGATGTTAGACTTCATTTTTTGCACTTTTAAGAAATTTTGGATGAAATTGAAATTTGTGTGTGTTAGTCTTCAATTACGGTGTATTTTGAGTATGACATGAAAACTGAGTATTTTGCTTATGTCACACTTAAATTTTTACATTCTTTTAAAAAATATCTTCATTGAATTTTTGGAAGGTATTAGACTGCAGTTTTTTGCATTTTTATGAAAATTTTGAAAAAATTTAAATTTGTTTGTGTTAGTCTTCAATTACGGAGTATTTTGAGTTTGACATGAAAATTGAGTTTTTTTCTTGTGTTACACTTCAATTTTAACATTCTTTTAAAAAATATCTTCATTGAATTTTTGGAAGGTGTTAGACTTCATTTTTTGCATTTTTAAGAAATTTTTTAAAAAATTGAAATTTGTGTGTGTTAGTCTTCAATTACAGAGTATTTCGAGCATGACATGAAAACAGATATTTTGCTTATGTTACACTTCAATTTTTACATTTTTAAAAAATATATCTTCATTGAATTTTTTGAAGGTGTTAGACTTCACTTTTTTGCATTTTTAAGAAATTTTTGAAAAAATTTAAATTTGTGTGTGTTAGTCTTCAATTGCGGAGTATTTTGAGTATGACATGAAAATTGAGTTTTTTTCTTGCGTTACACTTCAATTTTAACATTCATTTAAAAAATATCTTCGTTCAATTTTTTGAAGGTGGGACTTCATTTTTTACATTCTTAAGAAATTTTTGAAAAAATTTAAATTTGTGGGTGTTAGTCTTCAATTACGGAGTATTTTGAGTACGACATGAAAATTGAGTTTTTTTCTTGCGTTACACTTCAATTTTAACATTCTTTTAAAAAATATCTTCGTTCAATTTTTTGAAGATGTTAGACTTCATTTTTTGCACTTTTAAGAAATTTTGGATGAAATTGAAATTTGTGTGTGTTAGTCTTCAATTACGGTGTATTTTGAGTATGACATAAAAATTGAGTTTTTTTCTTGTGGTACACTTCAATTTTAACATTCTTTTAAAAAATATCTTCATTGAATGTTTTGAAGGTGTCAGACTTCATTTTTTTTATATATATGAAATTTTTGAAAAAAATTGAAATTTGTGTGTGTTAGTCTTCAATTACGTTGTATTTTGAGTATGACATTAAAATTGAGTATTTTGCTTATGTTAAACTTCATTTTTTGCATTTTTAAGAAATTTTTGAAAGCATTGAAATTTGTGTGTGTTAGTCTTCAATTATAGAGTATTTTGAGCATGACATGACAACTGAGTATTTTGCTTATGTTAGACTAAAATTTTTACATTTTAAAAAAAAAATATCTTCATTGAATTTTTTGAAGGTGTTAGACTTCAGTTTTTTGGATTTTTAAGAAATTTTTTAAAAAATTTAAATTTGTATGTGTTAGTCTTCAATTACGGAGTATTTTGAGTATGGCATGAAAATTGAGATTTTTGCTTGTGTTACACTTCAATTTTAACATTCTTTCAAAAAATATCTTCATTGAATTTTTGGAAAGTGTTAGACTTCATTTTTTGCATTCTTAAGATATTTTTTACAAAATTTAAATTTGTGGGTGTTAGTCTTCAATTACGGAGTATTTTGAGCATGACATGAAAATTGAGTTTTTTCTTGTGTTACATATCAATTTTAACATACTTTTCCAAAATATCATCATTGAATTTTTGGAAGATGTTAGACTTCATTTTTTTGCATTTTTAAGAAATTTTTGAAAAAATTTAAATTTGTGCGTGTTAGTCTTCAATTACAGAGTATTTTGAGTATGACATGAAAATTGAGTTTTTTTTTCTTGTGTTACACTTCAATTTTAACATTCTTTTAAAAAATATCTTCATTGAATTTTTGGAAGGTGTTAGACTTCTTTTTTTGCATTCTTATGAAATTTTTGAAAAAATTTAAATTTGTGGGTGTTAGTCGTCAATTACGGAGTATTTTGAGTATGACATGAAAATTAAGTTTTTTCTTGTGTTACATATCAATTTCCACATACTTTTATAAAATATCTTCATTGAATTATTTGAAGGTGTTAGACTTCATGCATTTTTAAGAAATTTTTGAAAAAATTAAAATTTTTGTGTGTTAGTCTTCAATTACTGAGTATTTTGAGTATGGCATGAAAATTGAGTATTTTGCTTGTGTCACACTTCAATTTTTATATTTTTTAAAAAAATATCTTAATTGAATTTTTTGAAGATATTAGACTTCAGTTTTTGCATTTTTAAGAAATTTTTGAAAAAATTAAAATTTGTGTGTGTTAGTCTTCAATTACGGAGTATTTTGTGTATGACATGAAAATTGAGTAATTTGCTTGGGTTACACTTCAATTTTAGCATTGTTTTAAGACATATCATAATTTTAGTTTTGAAGGCGTTAGACTTCTGTTTTGGTATTTTTGAAGGTGTTAGCATTTGTGTGTTAGTCTCCAATTACGGAGTATTTTCAATACGACAAGAAAATTGAGTATATTGCTTTTGTTACACTTCAATTTTAATATTTTAAAACTCATATCATAATTTTTTTTTTTGAAGGTGTTAGATTTCTGTTTTTGCAGTTTTCCGAAATTTTTGAAAAAATTGAAATTTGTTTGTGTTAGTCTTCAATTACAGAGTATTTTGAATGCGACATGAAAATTGTTTATTTTGCATGTCTTACACTTCAATTTTAACATTTTAAAACTCATATCATAATTTTATTTTTTGAAGATGTTAGACTTATGTTGTTGCATTTTTACAAAAATTTTGAAAAAAATGAGATTTTTGTGTGTTAGTCTACCATTACGGAGTATTTTGAGTATGGAATAAAAATTGAGTATTTTGCTTGTGTTAAACTTTAATTTTAACATATTTTTAAAAAATATCGCAATTCATTTTTTTGATGGTGTTTGCCTTGTGTTTTTTCATTTTTGAGATATTTTTGAAAAAATTTAAATGTGTGTGTGTTGGTCTTCAATTATGGGAGTACGGAATAAAAATTGAGTATTTTGCTTGTGTTACACTTAAATTCTAAAATATTTCTAAAAAATATCTAAATTCAATTTTTGAAGGTGTTAGACATCAGCATTTGGATTTTTAAGAAATTTTGTAAAAATTGAAATTTGTATGTGTTAGTCTTCAATTACGGAGTATTTTGAGTAAGGAATAAAAATTGAGTATTTTTCTTATGTTACACTTGAATATTAACATTTTTTTTAAAAATATCTGAGTTGAATTTTTTTTAAGATATTAGACTTCAGTTTTTGCATTTTTAAGAAATTTTTGAAAAAATTAAAATTTGTGTGTGTTTGTCTTCAATTAAGGATTATTTTGTGTATGACATGAAAATTTAGTAATTTGCTTGGGTTACACTTCAATTTTAGCATTGTTTTAAAACATATCATAATTTTATTTTTGAAGGTGTTAGACTTCTGTTTTTGCATTTTTACAAAAAATTTGAAAAAATTCGATTACGGAGTATTTTGAGTACGGCATAAAAATTGAGTATTTTTGGGTTATACTTCTATTTTATCATATTTTAAAAAATTATATTATTTAAATTTTTTGAAGGTGTTAGACTTCAGTTTTTGCATTTTTAAGAAATGTTTGAAAAAAATGAAATTTATGTGTGTTAAGTCTTCAATTACGGAGTATTTAGAGTAAGGAATAAAAATTGAGTATTGTGCTTGTGTTACACTTCAATTTTTACATTTTAAAAATCATACCATAATTTTCTTTTTTGAAGGTGTCAGACTTCTGTTATTGCATTTTTATGAAAATTTTGAAAAAATTGAAATTTGTGTGTGTTAGTCTTCCTTTACGGAGTATTTTGAGTATGGAATAAAATTGAGTATTTTGCTTGTGTTACACTTTAATTTTAACATATTTTTAAAAAATATCGTAATTCAGTTTTTTGGAGGGCCTTCAGTTTTGCATTTTTAAGATATTTTTGAAAAAATTGAAATGTGATTTTGAGTTCAGTTTTTTGCATTTTTAAGAAATTTTTGAAAAAATTTAAATTTGTGTGTCTTAGTCTTCAATTACGGAGTATTTTTAGTATGACATGAAAATTGAGTTTTTTTTGTTGTGTTACACTTCAATTTTAACATTCTTTTAAAAAATATCTTCATTGAATTATTTGAAGGTATTAGACTTCATGCATTTTTAAGAAATATTGGAAAAAATTGAAATTTCTGTGTGTTAATCTTCAATTACGGAGTATTTTGAGTATGGCATGAAAATTGAGTATTTTGCTAATGTCACACTTCAATTTTTACCTTTTTTTAAAAAATATCTTCATTGAATTTTTGGAAGGTTTTAGACTTCATTTTTTGCATTCTTAAGAAATTTTTGAAAAAATTTAAATTTCTATGTGTTAGTCTTCAATTACGGAGTATTTTGAGTATGGAATGAAAATTGAGTATTTTGCTAATGTCACACTTCAATTTTTACATTTTTTTTAAAAATACCTTCATTGAATTTTTTGAAGTTGTGAGAGTTCAGTTTTTTGCATTTTTAAGAAATTTTTGAAAAAATTGAAATTTTTGTGTGGTAGTCGTCAATTACGCAGTATTTTGAGTATGACATGAAAATTGAGTTTTTTTCTTGTGTTACACTTCAATTTTAACATTCTTCAAAAAAATATATTCATTCAATTTTTTGAAGGTGTTAGACTTCATTTTTTGCACTTTTAAAAAAATTTTGATGAAATTGAAATTTGTGTGTGTTAGTCTTCAATTACGGAGTATTTTGAGTATGACATGACAATTGAGATTTTTTCTTCTGTTACAGTTCAATTTTACCATTCTTTTAAAAAATATCTTCATTGAATTTTTTGAATGTGTTAGGCTTCATTTTTTGCATCTTTAAGAAATTTTTGAAAAAATTGAAATTTGTGTGTGTTAGTCTTCAATTACGGAGTATTTTGAGATTGACATGAAAATTTAGTTTTTTTCTTGTGTTACACTTCAATTTTAACATTCTTTTATAAAATATCTTCATTGAATATTTGGAAGGTGTTAGACTTCATTTTTTTGCATTCTTAAGAAATTTTTGAAAAAAATTAAATTTGTGGGTGTTAGTCTTCAATTACGGAGTATTTTGAGTATGACATGAAAATTGAGTTTTCTCTTGTGTTACATATCAATTTTTACATACTTTTATAAAATATCTTCATTGAATTATTTGAAGGTGTTAGACTTCATGCATTTTTAGGAAATATTGGAAAAAATTGAAATTTGTGTGTGTTAGTCTTCAATTACGGAGTATTTTGAGTATGGCATGAAAATTGAGTATTTTGCTTATGTCACACTTCAATTTTTACATTTTTTTAAAAAATAACCTCATTGAATTTTTTGAAGGTGTTAGACTTCAGTTTTTTGTATTTTAAAGAAATTTTTGAAAATTTTTGAATTTGTGTGTGTTAGTCTTCAATTATGGAGTATTTTGAGTATGACATGAAAATTGAGTTTTTTTCTTGCGTTACACTTCAATTTTAACATTCTTTTAAAAAATATCTTCGTTCAATTTTTAGACCTCTTTTTTTGCACTTTTAAGAAATTTTTTATGAAATTGAAATTTGTGTGTGTTAGTCTTCAATTACGGAGTATTTTGAGTATGACATGAAAATTGAGTTTTTTTCTTGTGTTACAGTTCAATTTTACCATTCTTTTAAAAAATACCTTCATTGTTTGAAGGTGTTAGGCTTCATTTTTAGCATTTTTAATAATTTTTTGAAAAAATTGAAATTTGTGTGTGTTTGTCTTCAATTACAGAGTATTTTGAGTATGACTTGAAAATTGAGTCTTTTTTCTTGTGTTACACTTCAATTTTAACATTCTTTTAAAAAATATCTTCATTGAATTTTTTGAAGGTGTTAGACTTCATTTTTTGCATTCTTAAAAATTTTTGAAAAAATTTAAATTTGTGGGTGTTAGTCTTCAATTACGGAGTATTTTGAGTATGACATGAAAATTGAGTTTTCTCTTGTGTTACATATCAATTTTAACATACTTTTATAAAATATTTTTATTGAATTATTTGAAGGTGTTAGACTTCATGCATTTTTAAGATATATTGGAAAAAATTGAAATTTGTGTGTGTTAGTCTTCAATTATGGAGTATTTTGAGTATGACATGAAAATTGAGTATTTTTCTTGCGTTACACTTCAATTTTAACATTCCATTAAAAAATATCTCCATTCAATTTTTTGAAGGTGTTAGACTTGATTTTTTGCACTTTTAAGAAATTTTTGATGAAATTGAAATTTGTGTGTGTTAGTCTTCAATTACGGAGTATTATGAGTATGACATGCAAATTGAGTATTTTTCTTGTGTTACAGTTCAATTTTACCATTCTTTTAAAAAATATCTTCATTGAATTGTTTTGAAGGTGTTAGACTTCATTTTTTGCTTTTTTAAGAAATTTTTGAAAAAATTGAAATTTGTGTGTGTTAGTCTTCAATTACGGAGTATTTTGAGTATGGCATGAAAATTGAGTATTTTGCTTATGTCACACTTCAATTTTTACATTTTTTTAAAAAATAACCTCATTGAATTTTTTGAAGGTGTTAGACTTCAGTTTTTTGTATTTTTAAGAAATTTTTGAAAAAATTTAAATTTGTGTGTGTTAGTCTTCAATTATGGAGTATTTTGAGTATGACATGAAAATTGAGTTTTTTTCTTGCGTTACACTTCAATTTTAACATTCTTTTAAAAAATATCTTCATTGAATTTTTAGAAGGTGTTAGACTTCATTTTTTGCACTTTTAAGAAATTTTTTATGAAATTGAAATTTGTGTGTGTTTGTCTTCAATTACAGAGTATTTTGAGTATGACATGAAAATTGAGTTTTTTTTCTTGTGTTACACTTCAATTTTAACATTCTTTTAAAAAATATCTTCATTGAATTGTTTGAAGGTGTTAGACTTCATTTTTTGCATTCTTTTGAAATTTTTCAAAAAATTTAAATTTGTGGGTGTTTGTCTTCAATTACGGAGTATTTTGAGTATGACAATAAAATTGAGTTTTCTCTTGTGTTACATATCAATTTTAACATACTTTTATAAAATATTTTCATTGAATTATTTGAAGGTGTTAGACTTCATGCATTTTTAAGAAATATTGGAAAAAATTGAAATTTGTGTGTGTTAGTCTTCAATTATGGAGTATTTTGAGTATGACATGAAAATTGAGTATTTTTCTTGCGTTACACTTCAATTTTACCATTCTTTTAAAAGATATCTTCATTCAATTTTTTGAAGGTGTTAGACTTCATTTTTTGCACTTTTAAGAAATTTTTGATGAAATTGAAATTTGTGTGTGTTAATCTTCAATTACGGAGTATTTTGAGTATGACATGCAAATTGAATTTTTTTCTTGTGTTACAGTTCAATTTTACCATTCTTTTTAAAAATATCTTCATTGAATTGTTTTGAAGGTAGACTTCATTTTTTGTATTTTTAAGAAATTTTTGAAAAAATTGAAATTTGTGTGTGTTAGTCTTCAATTACGGAGTATTTTGAGTATGACATGAAAATTGAGTTTTTTTCTTGTGTTACACTTCAATTTTAACATTCTTCTATAAAATATCTTCATGGAATATTTGGAAGGTGTTAGAGTTCATTTTTTGCATTCTTACGAAATTTTTGAAAAAATTTAAATTTGTGGGTGTTAGTCTTCAATTATGGAGTATTTTGAGTATGACATGAAAATTGAGTTTTCTCTTGTGTTACATATCAATTTTAACATACTTTTATAAACTATCTTCATTGAATTATTTGAGGGTGTTAGACTTCATGCATTTTTAAGAAATATTGGAAAAAATTTAAATTTGTGTGTGTTAGTCTTCAATTACGGAGTATTTTGAGTATGACATGAAAATTGAGTATTTTGCCTATGTCACACTTCAATTTTTACATTTTTTTAAAAAAATATCCGCATTGAATTTTTGGAAGGTGTTAGGCTTCTGTTTTTTGCATTTTTAAGAAATTTTTTGAAAAAATTGAAATTTGTGCGTGTAAGTCTTCAATTATGGAGTATTTTGAGTATGACATAAAAAATGAGTTTTTTTCTTGCGTTACACTTCAATTTTAACATTCTTTTAAAAAATATCTTCATTCAATTTTTTGAAGGTGTTAGACTTCATTTTTTGCACTTTTAAGAAATTTTTGATGAAATTGAAATTTGTGTGTGTTAGTCTTCAATTACGGAGTATTTTCAGTATTACGTGAAAATTGAGTTTTTTTCTTGTGTTACAGTTCAATTTTACCATTCTTTTTAATAATATCTTCATTGAATTTTTTGAAGGTGTTAGACTTCATTTTTTGCATTTTTAAGAAATTTTTGAAACAATTGAAATTTGTGTGTGTTTGTCTTTAATTACGGAGTATTTTGAGTATGACATGAAAATTGAGTTTTTTTCTTGTGTTACACTTCAATTTTAACATTCTTTTAAAAAATATCTTCATTGAATTTTTGGAAGGTGTTAGACTTCATTTTTTTTGCATTCTTAAGAAATTTTTGAAAACATTTCAATTTGTGGGTGTTAGTCTTCAATTACGGAGTATTTTGAGTATGACATGAAAATTTAGTTTTTTTCTTGTGTTACACTTCAATTTTAACATTCTTTTAAAAAATATCTTCATGGAATTTTTTGAATGTGTTAGACTTCATTTTTTGCATTTTTAAGAAATTTTTGAAAAAATGGAAATTTGTGTGTGTTAGTCTTCAATTACGGAGTATTTTGAGTATGACATGAAAATTGAGTTTTCTCTTGTGTTACATATCAATTTTTACATACTTTTATAAAATATCTTCATTGAATTATTTGAAGGTGTTAGACTTCATGCATTTTTAAGAAATATTGGAAAAAATTGAAATTCGTGTGTGTTAGACTTCAATTACGGAGTATTTTGAGTATGGCATGAAAATTGAGTATTTTGCTTATGTCACACTTCAATTTTTACATTTTTTTAAAAAATAACCTCATTGAATTTTTTGAAGGTGTTAGACTTCAGTTTTTTGTATTTTTAAGAAATTTTTGAAAAAATTTAAATTTGTGTGTGTTAGTCTTCAATTATGGAGTATTTTGAGTATGACATGAAAATTGAGTTTTTTTCTTGCGTTACACTTCAATTTTAACATTCTTTTAAAAAATATCTTCATTCAATTTTTTGAAGGTGTTAGACTTCATTTTTTGCACTTTTAAGAAATTTTTTATGAAATTGAAATTTGTGTGTGTTAGTCTTCAATTACGGAGTCTTTTGAGTATGACATGAAAATTGAGTTTTTTTCTTGTGTTACAGTTCAATTTTACCATTCTTTTAAAAAATATCTTCATTCAATTTTTTGAAGGTGTTAGACTTCATTTTTTGCATTTTGAAGAAAATTTTGAAAAAATTGAAATTTGTGTTACATGAAAATTGAGTTTTTTTTCTTGTGTTACACTTCAATTTTAACATTCTTTTAAAAAATATCTTCATTGAATTTTTTGAAGGTGTTAGACTTCATTTTTTGCATTCTTAAGAAATTTTTGAAAAAATTTAAATTTGTGGGTGTTAGTCTTCAATTACGGAGTATTTTGAGTATGACATGAAAATTGAGTTTTCTCTTGTGTTACATATCAATTTTAACATACTTTTATAAAATATTTTCATTGAAATATTTGAAGGTGTTAGACTTCATGCATTTTTAAGAAATATTGGAAAAAATTGAAATTTGTTCGTGTTAATCTTCAATTATGGAGTATTTTGAGTATGGCATGAAAATTGAGTTTTTTTCTTGCGTTACACTTCAATTTTAACATTCTTTTAAAAAATATCTTCATTCAATTTTTTGAAGGTGTTAGACTTCATTTTTTGCACTTTTAAGAAATTTTTGATGAAATTGAAATTTGTGTGTGTTAGTCTTCAATTACGGAGTATTTTGAGTATGACATGCAAATTGAATTTTTTTCTTGTGTTACAGTTCAATTTTACCATTCTTTTAAAAATATCTTCATTGAATTGTTTTGAAGGTGTTAGACTTCATTTTTTGCATTTTTAAGAAATTTTTGAAAAAATTGAAATTTGTGTGTGTTAGTCTTCAATTACGGAGTATTTTGAGTATGACATGAAAATTGAGTTTTTTTCTTGTGTTACACTTCAATTTTAACATTCTTTTATAAAATATCTTCATGGAATATTTGGAAGGTGTTAGACTTCATTTTTTGCATTCTTAAGAAATTTTTGAAAAAATTTAAATTTGTGGGTGTTAGTCTTCAATTATGGAGTATTTTGAGTATGACATGACAATTGAGTTTTCTCTTGTGTTACATATCAATTTTAACATACTTTTATAAAATATCTTCATTGAATTATTTGAAGGTGTTAGACTTCATGCGTTTTTAAGAAATATTGGAAAAAATTGAAATTTGTGTGTGTTAGTCTTCAATTACGGAGTATTTTGAGTATGGCATGAAAATTGAGTATTTTGCCTATGTCACACTTCAATTTTTACATTTTTTTAAAAAATATCCTCATTGAATTTTTGGAAGGTGTTAGGCTTCAGTTTTTTGCATTTTTAAGAAATATTTTGAAAAAATTGAAATTTGTGCGTGTAAGTCTTCAATTATGGAGTATTTTGAGTATGACATAAAAAATGAGTTTTTTTCTTGCGTTACACTTCAATTTTAACATTCTTTTAAAAAATATCTTCATTCAATTTTTTGAAGGTGTTAAGACTTCATTTTTTTCACTTTTAAGAAATTTTTGATGAAATTGAAATATGTGTGTGTTAGTCTTCAATTACGGAGTATTTTGAGTACGACGTGAAAATTGAGTTTTTTTCTTGTGTTACAGTTCAATTTTACCATTCTTTTAAAAAATATCTTCATTGAATTTTTTGAAGGTGTTAGACTTCATTTTTTGCATTTTTAAGAAATTTTTGAAAAAATTGAAATTTGTGTGTGTTTGTCTTTAATTACGGAGTATTTTGAGTATGACATGAAAATTGAGTTTTTTTCTTGTGTTACACTTCAATTTTAACATTCTTTTAAAAAATATCTTCATTGAATTTTTGGAAGGTGTTATACTTCATTTTTTGCATTCTTAAGAAATTTTTGAAAAAATTTAAATTTGTGGGTGTTAGTTTTTAATTACGGAGTATTTTGAGTATGACATGAAAATTGAGTTTTCTCATGTGTTACATATCAATTTTAACATACTTTTATAAAATATCTTCATTGATCTTACAAGTTCTTTTTTATACAAAAAAAGACCTCTGTTTTGCAAAAAAAACAAAAAAATTAAATTTTACAACAAAAAGAAAACCTTGATTTTGCTGACATTTATTACAAACTCATTTTTTCTTGAAACCTCTGACATTTATCTTAGACTAATTAAATCGTGTCTCGCTGAAATTCATAGTTCTCACAAATTTCAAAAAAGTTGAGAACTTTTGGGACAACAATTTCTTTCATTGAAATTCTGTAAGTTTCAGAAATTTCAACAATTTAAACATCTCTCTTTCACGGAGATTCTATAATTTCTATTGCAGTTTCAACAATTTGAAAAAGATTTGGTACTATATTGATTAAATATAACAGAGACATAACAAAAAAGTACAATTAAGATTTGGTTGGAAAAACAGAGGGTAATTGAAGCTATATTGATGTATAGTCTTTTAAGAATTAATTTTATTAAACTAAAACATTAATGGAATCATCAAAATACCCCTAAATAGGTTTCTATAAAATATTAGATTTTGACAATTGTAGTAGTTTAAATTCTATTTTAAATAAATATATTGTATGGGACTGTTTGTTCATGAATATTATTCTAATTCTAATTCTAATTCTAATAAACTCTAATTATTATGAAAGTGAAAAACACTATCATAGAAGCAAAATGAATTAATGCAACGAATTGTTCTTTGTCGATTAGTTTAGTTGGTAATTTAATTATATTTTACATCATTGTAGATAACCATGCAAGTCTAAATTTGCTACAAAGAAATGTTGCAAATTAACATGGACCTACTTGGCTTCTGGACGAGCAAATTTATTTTTAATATTATAATGTCAATTCACATTTTAACTCATTCAATGAAATAAAGATATACACTGGCCTAATGACCTTTAAATAAATAAAATAATGATATAATTTTTATGTTTATGAACATGTAAAAAACAATTCATTAATATTTACAAAAAGAGTAAAAACAAATTAGCATATCAAAGTAATGAAAGTATTAATCATAAAAAAAAGTGTTGATCCAATTTGCATCATAAGTACTTGCTAAAAGAAAAGACAAAGGTTGAACAAAAATGCCAACAAAAATCATATATCTCATCAAATGTCTAGTATAAAAAAGGGTTGACATATTAGTTGAGATAAATTTAAAAACAATGTAGTGGAACAAGAAAATAACATTTGTGATATAAATTGATATTTTATACTTATCCACAAATCAAGCGAATAAAAATAAAAAATTTCATATTTCAATATATTTTTCAGGGGTCATTCCATGTATATCCCTTTAAAAGGATAAATTTTATACTTTTCTTCTTAAATTTAACAAAAAAAGTTAACACGGGTCAAAATTTGATAGCCATTGATATTTAGAAGGATAAATTTGATATTGTAAGTTTTAGAAGGTCAAATTTGATATTTTGTGTTTTTGGAGGAATATACATGAAAACACCCATATTTTTTAAATACTTCTCACAAATTTCATAAAAATATATTTTTCTTTTGTAAGTGCATTTCTCCAGTTTCTTATAAAATAATTTTTGAAATATTTTTGCAAAAAGTCTAAGAAAAAGATTATTTAAATATAATTCTCAATTTCATAGAATTGTTTTAAAATACTTTTCTCAAATCTTTATATAGATAGATGTTTTGTAAATATTCTTCTCAAATGTTTTGTAATTTTTTTTTTTTGAAATACATTTATCAAATTTCAAAGAATTCTTTTACACCCCTTTTCAAACAAATAACAACATAATATGTTTTTTAAAAATTGTTACTCACATTTTTAATCTAATATTTGTTTAAAGTAAAAAGTCATTAAAATACTTCCATATTGTGTTTGTAAATATGCTCTATTTTTGTGAAAATATGTCAAAAATGCATTTATAAGAAAATTATGTTTGTTTCTAAAATATATAATTTTTGCAAGTTATTTAAAAAAAAATATGTATTGTACAATACATTTTCATTTTGTCCACATCTTAATGTTACATAGCCATTTAACTAAATAAGTATTTTCTCTAATTTAATCACCACATCACCACTTAGCCAAAAGAGATATTACATTAAAGTATTAATCCCAAATTGAGATTATATTTAAGTTTGACCCATGCAGAATAAAGCCCTAATTACAAATTTCGAGTAGGGATTAGGATTTATAATATATTCACGTAACTTGTGTTCTTAGAGATGTATATTATCTATAATTAATATATAAAATGACAGCCTATTTCATTAATTTTCAAAAAAAAAATATTAAATTTGATTTTGGAGCACACAATTATATGTTTTCATCAAGTGTACAATGAAGGTTCATATTTTTGGAAGGAGGATCGACAATGTGTCGATGCCTCGAATATATTAGATAAATGAATGTGATCTATTTTGACATTCATATTATATGATAGTTTTCTTAATCACTTGTACATTATTTCAAAAACAACAACAAAACATGAATGTACAAAATATTATTACCTAGTTATTTATTAAACAATTATTATTATTATTTAGTATTAATTGATTAATTTGGGTTTCAAAATTTGAACAAACTATTAATATTATTCTATTTTATTTTTAAAAATATCACTCGCGTGGGTCCATTCATATTATATGATAGTTTCTTAATCACTTGTACATTATTTCAAAAACAACAACAAAACATGAATGTACAAAATATTATTACCTAGTTATTTATTAAACAATTATTATTATTATTTAGTATTAATTGATTAATTTTGGTTTCAAAATTTGAACAAACTATTAATATTATTTTATTTTATTTTTAAAAATATCACTCGCGTGGGTCCGATCCCCCCCCCCCGGCCAGGACCGCATGGGCCCGACCCCCCCCCCCCCCCCCCCCCCCCCCCGGGCCCGGCACCCCAGGCCCGGCCCGCGTGGGCCCGACCCCCAACCTCCGGGCCAGGCCCCCGTGGGCCCGACCCCCCCCCCCCGGCCAGGCCCCCGTGGGCCCGACCCCCCCCCGGACCAGGCCCCGTGGGCCCGACCCCCCCCCCCCCGGGCCAGGCCCCCGTGGTCCCGACCCCCGCGGGCCCAACCCCCCGGGCCAGGACCGCATGGGGCCCGGCCCCCCGGGCAGGACCACGTGGGCCCGACCCCCACCAGGCCAGGCCGGCCCAGCCCCCGTGAGCCCGGCCCAACTCGGACCAAAGCCATCCTCTCCACCGCGGGTCCGGCCCCACTCGGCCCGAACCCACCCCCTTCCTGCGGTCCCGACGCCACTTGGACCGGACCGGACTTGCCTGACCCCACTTTGGTCAGACACACACACTACTCACTACACACTACACACACACAAACATACACACTCTTACATAGACACACACAAAGACACACAAGCACAAAACAAGCAAATACACACAAGATACACATGCATATATACACAACACAAAAACACACATCTCTCCTCATCCATTTTGCACATGAAGCCTTCTTTTTCGACACTCTCTGAAATTTCTTGTATTGAGATGCCCCGATTTTATGTAAAACGATTCGATCATCCATTTTTTTGTCATCGCTGCATATTGATAGAAAATAAATTATATTGAATAATAAAAAAATTTATTGGATTATTTAGTAAGGAATAAGATTGAAATTTACCTCTTGTACTGGGGTTTGCAATTGATTATACTCAAATAACCTAAGTCATCGAGTTTGTAATTGATTAATTTGCCCTATTCTCCTGAACCAATATGAAGACAATTAGTTAATATTTTGTAGAAAATAAATAAATTATTAATTGGTTTGGTTTTGAACCTGATCGAGTTTGATTTGTTTAGTTTCCTGCATCACTATTCCTCCTTTAAAATCTGATGATTGTCTTCTGATTTTTTAGTAACATTCTTCGAGAGCTTAATCGAATGTCTCGATTCGAACTGGTTTAAGAGAATTGGCCACCATTGATTATAACCCTGAAAACACATAATGAAATCAAGAATGTACATGTACAGAAATTCCCTCTAATTTAGTAACAAAAAGCCATGTACATGTACAACACCTCTTCTTCAATACATACAAGAAAAGAACAGAAAGGAAAAAGAGAAGATTAAAAAAATAACCTATTGCCAAGAAGTGCACGGAGTTGAATATTGTGACGCTCAAAGCTCTGTTCCATCGAGATGAAATCTTTTGGCTTGAAATGACCTCTTCAAGGCTGTTCTCGAAGGAACTCACCAAATCTCTGCACCAATTGTGCAAATAAATTAGATCGAATAATTATCAAAATAGATTGAATTAATTTAGAAAGAGTTAAAATTGAAAATAACCTTGTACAGTAGGCAAATCCTTCTCTGCTTCTTCGTCTCGTTCTCATCTAATTCGAAGAGGGGTAAAAGAGAAGAAATTCTTGTACTAGAGTAATCGAATTCATGTGCAACTCTCACTCATAGGAATTTTGTAAACTACAATCAATCACAAACATAATCAATAATTATGATCAAGAACGAGTTAAAAAGAAACTAAATACCAAAGAAAATCGAATTGAAAAACAAATCCAGCCATTTGCTGTCTTGATTTGGGGGTAATCGAAAAATCATTAATTCCTGTAAAATAAAAACAAATGGAGAAGAAACACTTACGTTTTCGTGTCTGTCCAGTAACGAATCCCACGTCAACCATAGAAATTGTCTATTGAATAGATCTCAGGCCGCGAGTTAAAGCTCGCCGATTTCACATCTCGTCTCCCAATCGAACAATCTGAGAACGGAATAGAAGTTGTGTGTTGGTTCTCGAGTATATGGATGCAGGGTTTCGTGGTGGGAGATAATAGAGAAAAAGGGAGAGATGAGAGAAGAACGAGATTTCTTGTAGAGGAGGAATGGATCTGTGGAGACTTGAGAGAGAAGAAGATAGGCGGAGGAGTATTAATAGATTATACAACAAATCTTATTGCCAGGTAACATATTCCCTAAACTCGGTTTACAATTTAAATTATACACCAGCTCTTATTGTCAAACTACGGTTTATTCATTAAACTATGCACCGAGTTCATTTTGTATAACATTGAAATATTAACGTTGGATTATATTTTCTTAACGTTGGGGATTAAGATATTTTCAAAATTTATGACCGTTGGAAGTGAGATTATGTTAGATAATTCGATTTGTTATTTTTTAAAAACTATGTTTATTTTAAATCTGGGTTCTCGATCATTTGTGGGTTAATATTAGACTAATAAAAGAAATAAATTACATTAGTGGGCAGAAAAATAGGATGAAATAATTAGCATGATACATAGTTTTTGTGTATCTCTAAAATATTTATTAATGACTATCATATAATTGTTGTATGAATGGTTTGACATAAACTTGTAAAAAAAATTATTTTCATAAAATTGAATTGCAATCATATTGTAATTGTATCCTTTCCATTCCTACATACAAAGATCAGTTTTTGCACAAATCATGCCACGTTTCAATCCAAAATGTTGCCTTTTGTATCAATATTTGAAAAGTTATATTTCAAAAAAATAAAAATAAATAAATAAATTTTGAAAAGTTATATTTCCGAAATGTTGCCTTTTGTTATCAACTAAGTGGATAATTTTTTTTTTGGTACAATAAAGTATGTTAGCATAATTATATGTATACCACTAATATGTATGCCACGTTTTTTTGAAGGATATGAAGTTATATCAATATTATGTAAGGATACAATTTTTCTTTCTGTGGTTCTAGATTGTAATTGAGACAAATCTTTTCATGTATAGTATACCTTCAAAGATATTTGAGATACTAAATGAGTAGAAAATTTTCATGAATAAAGAAATTTCTAAAATTTAAAAAGAGAATTTTTTTCATGTATACCCGTGAAAAATGAGGATAAATATTCTTTATTTTTTCAATAGTAATATTATATTATATTATGTTTATATGCCCAACTTATTCACATTTTAAGAAGTTCAGGAATCATGTAAATTTATCTACAGACTGAAATGTATTTTCCAAATTAGTGTTGGCCACAAATGTCAATTAGTGTTGCACCCCAAAACAAACCCAAATTACATTAATAATCTTCGATACTCTTTACTTTCTTTTCCATGTATGATGTGTACAGTGTACCCTGAAAAGAATACCAAATAAATTCACGAGTCACACAAAATAAAACCTAAGTCACCAAAAGGTCCAAAAATCAATCCGAATTATCAGAATTAACTCAAATTTCAGAGAGCCGCATAAGTTCGGACCAGGTCCATTTGATATTTTGAGTCGAAAGATAAATAAAGGAGAGAAAAAAATTAATTTGCAATTTTACAGTTCAATATTAAGTATATACACCAATTTATTCATATTCCATTTCACGAATCCTACACTTCAATTAAAAATCCAACCCCATGGTTCAAAATCTAAAAAAAAAAATCACGACACAATTAAAGATCAATTACAATTACAATTTATAACACAAAATAAATTATTTTTAAACTAACTACAAGCATACTGATGAATTTTTTTTTTTGAAATATAATTCCTAGTACAAAATAATTATTGTTCTTTTTTGAAACTTTTTTTTGAAGAAAATATGATTCTCGAATCGTTAATATAACTGGTTTCCTATTTTTATTGATAATTTTAACGAAATTTGAACTCTAAACCTATATATATCCTGTACTAAACACCTCACTACTAAACTATGAAACCATCATTATGATTACTCAAAATTCTCCAACTCATCCAAACCGCTCAATCCGACTTAGACCGATTCGTTTTTACGGATTTCAAAGTTGTTGGGTCGGATCCGGATTGGAACTTTGAAAAACCTAAAAATATGTGTTGAATTACGGATTTGAAACAAAAAAAATCTGCATTAACCCAACTCGACATAGGTCTTCGAAATCTTAGGACCGGCCTGTATGATGGTTAATCATGCCACATAAATGATATCACGGAGATTTATTTTTTTGGTTAGAAAAGTAGAAGGATTTGCGATTTGTGTGAACAATATTGGCCGGGATGAGAAATTACTAATTATCCAAATTTTTAACTGGTTTTTATAAATTAGTATAACAGAAAATTCGAAGTTTTGGATACCAAATTAACTCGTACAACTAGAAATACAATCAAATTTAATAAAGCTATAATGTCAGAAAAATAAGAAATTAATCCCCCAGAATCTCATATTCCACTTGCAAGCAAACTAAGAAAATAATTAATTTTTTTCATTCCTATTATTTTATCAGGCCTTCTCCGTTCAGAATATCGTATAAATTGCATAGTAAATTGTTGATATATTGCAATGGACATGCCACTGTAACTTGTATTTTTTACATGATTAATATGATTGATGGTTAAAAATAATTCAAAAGAAAATAATTAATATATGAAGTTTTGTGTTTTAAAAATATTTACTGCTATTACGTTATAACGACACTATTCAATTTAGGGGAATTTTCAAATGACTTCTTATTTATTTATTTATTTTGAATTTGTACGAAAACTCCTAAGTTTTTGGACACGCCAAAAAAAACCTTCAAACAAAATTTTTTTTTTTTTGAGTAAATTCGGAGAGGGCTCAAAGTCCCACTTCCAAACACAATCTCATTTTTTTTTTTTTTATTATTACAAATCCGTAGGCCACACACTCTATTCACTCATTTAACATTTAATCTATAATCCAGTGTCTCCGCCGGGAATTGAACCCCACACCTTCAAACAAAATTTTATTTTCATTTATCTCCTTATAAGGATTAATCTTACAATTTCATGATATTAAAAAAATTAGACAAAAATATCCATCAATTTCATGATATTTTTGTATTATTTTATAATTTAAATTTTTTCATAAATATTTTTTAACATATACGGCTTGATCATCCTGCTAGCTGTGTGGATCTCTATTTCGTTACTCAGGCGAGCTTTTGAATTTTAAATGATTCAAATTTCAGATGTACAAAATTATAAATTGGACAAGTTATTGACCGGTATGGATTTTGTTTTTTACAGGATGGTTCTACCTTCAAGGTTAAGCACAAATTCAAGCCCCACTTTTACATAGCTACAAAGGTAATTCTGTGAGAAATCTCCACAAAATTAAAAATTAAAACCAAGTGTATTTTACTTTATTTGTTCAATTAATCCCTATATGGAAATCATACCTCTCAAATTGGTCTCTCGAAAACCTCGAATCAAACTCAAGCCCTAATTTATGCAATAAAATTTCATCAGGAGGGTTTACTCGCAAAAATTCCAAATTAAACGAAAATATGGTCTCGGCATCACTGGTACTATCAGGGGATTCGTTTGTACAGCACTCGATAATATACTGTTTCAATACCGGTGAAATCGAAATAGTTCCAAATTAGCATCAATTCACCGTAATTTGATCCAAAATAGTCTCAAAATTGTGCAATTCAACATGAAACAAGCCAATAAAGAGATAAAAATAACAGAGAAATAGTTATCTATTTTCTGTACCTATACCAAGGCTAAATTGAAGATGTAGAAATTGCCGCGTTCGAATTCATTTACAACAATAAAAGATTATTTTTCACTTAGCGCCCGTTATAATAGAAAAAACAAAATAAAATCAGTAGTAATATTTACATAATTTTCGATTATTTTTTACTTTTCACTTAGCACCCTGTAGAGATGGTTTATTTTGTTAAAAGCCAACCCGAGGCATGTACTTATGCGATAACGGTACAAGAAAAATAATTTACCACAAGTTGCAAAAAAAACCTCCAATAACAGGAAATAGATTTCAATGGAAATATTATCTTGTTAAAAGTCAACTATTATATTGTACTGGTGAATATTGTATTAGGAAATAGATTTCAATGGAAATCTCCACGGTGGTATATTGTCTCCTTGGTTTTCTTCAATAACAGTCGAATCCTATAAATCACAGTAACAAATCGTTAGGACGAAAATAAATTGCAGTAGAAAATAGTGCTAACCTTCAATAAAAGACTCGTCGTCATGTTCAAAGTTCAATAGTATTCCTCCAATTAAAATAGAGAATCTCTTGAAACCCTAAATCGAACTTCCATATCAAATCGATCTCATGTTACATGTATGGAAGGAATGGCGTGCGTGAATAGAAAGCAGCAGCAATAGAAGGAACATACGGAAATAGAAAGAAGTACAATGAACAGAGGAGATTATGCGGAACGGAATAGGATGCGGATTTAACAAACTAACCCCATTTACCCTTTTAACTTACCTGGTATACTATAACTAGTATTTTATTGGGCTCTCAACCATGGCCTAGATGACCTATGTGGTTGGGCCGGCCCTGCATACAAATAATAGTAGATGGTCTAATGTGTTGTTCATTTGTTTGAATTATCATGACATCATATTAAACCTATCTAAGGGATTAACCAAGTGTTAAATGCTTTTATAAATTATTTACGCCCAAAAAGCATTTGTAAATCAATTGAGTCAAAAACGTACCAATTTCAAAACGGTTCAAGTTTGAATTCAAATATGTTAATCAAAAATAATTATTTTCAACCGTAGTTGAATTAAATCCATTAGTCTATGAAATTCTCCGTCAAATCAAATAATATTTGATTTTCTCAAATATCTTATGAAATCTTGATATTTTTTGAGATTTAATTCAGTGGGGAACATTTAATTAAAAAATATAATTAAAGCGCTTCCTCTATCATTCATATATATATATATATGATGCTAAACTACTTAATTAACTACCAATATTTTGATACTTAATGTTTTTTCACCAATGGATTTGCATCGAGATTTGTGCATTTAATGATGTGCACAAATTTTTATGATCATCATGAAAAAACACAAATCTCAATGTAAATCTAATGATAAAAAAACATTAAGTACCAAAATGTTGGTACTTAATTAAGTAGTTTAGTTTCCCTCATATATATATATATATATATTATATATATATATATATATATATATATATATATATATATATATATATATATATATATATATATATATATATATATATATATATATATATATATATATATATATATATATTAACAAACTAACTTATATCGATCATGCATATTTAATTCACTGAATTGGTTAATCATGCCAAAGAAAAGACCTCATGTGATTTTATCATGATTATTTAATTACAAATTTAATTTTTTTAAATAAAATCTTAAAAATGAAAAAACAGAAGTCTAATACCTTCAAAAAATTCAATTATGATGTTTCTTAAAAATATGTTAAAATTGAAGTGTAACACAAGCAAAATACTCAATTTTCATGTTGTACTCAAAATACACCGTAATTGAAGACTAACACACACAAATTTCAATTTTTTCGAAAGATTTCTTAAAAATGCAAAAACAAAAGTCTAAAACCTTCAGAAAATTCAATTATCATTTTTTTTTTAAATATGTAAAAATTTAAGTGTAACACGAGAAAAATACTTCGTTTACTACACAACTCTTCACAAAATTTCACGAACACTCGGAAAGTTTTCATTATGATTCATAGCATTCTTTTTATGCTCTGAGGAATTCAAATAACGTGTTTTTAGATCATTCGTATCGTATCGTTTACTACATAACTTTTCACCAAACTTTACAAACGCTAAGAAAGTTTCTTTACGATTCGTAGCAATCAGTTTACGCTTTGAGGAGTTCAAATAACGTGTTTTAGATCATTTGCACCGTATCATTTCCTACATAACGTTTCACCAAATTTTACAAACGCGAAGAAAGTTTTCTTTACGATTCATAGCAATATGTTTACGCTTTGAGGAGTTCAAAAAACGCGAAGAAAGTTTTCCACCGTATCGTTTAATACATAACGTTTCACCAAATTCTACAAACACGAAAAAAGTTTTCTTTACGATTCATAGCAATATGTCTACGCTTTGAGGAATTCGAATAACGTGTTTTTAGATCATTTGTATCGTATCATTTACTACATAACTTTTCACCAAATTTTACAATCGCTAAGAAAGTTTCTTTACAGTTCATAGCAATCAGTTTAAGCTTTGAGGAGTTCAAATAACGTGTTTTTAGATCATTTGCACCGTATCGTTTACTACATAACGTTTCACCAAATTTTACAAACACGAAGAAAGTTTTCTTTACGATTCAAAACAATATGTTTAGCTTTGAGGAGTTCAAATAACGTGTTTTTGGATCATTTGTATCGTATCGTTTACTACATAACTTTTCACCAAATTTCACAAACACTCAGAAAGTTTTCATTACGATTCGTAGCATTCTTTTTATGCTTTTAGGAGTTCAAATAACGTGTTTTTAGATCATTTGTATCGTATCGTTTACTACATAATTTTTCACCAAAATTTACAAACGCCAAGAGAGTTTCTTTACAATTCATAGCAATCAGTTTAAGCTTTGAGAAGTTTAAATAACGTGTTTTTAGATCATTTAAACCGTATCGTACTACATAACGTTTCACAAAAATTTACAAACGCCAAGAAAGTTTCTTAATTTTTTTGAAGGAACATTTTTTTCTTATACGGTTCGGTTTAATATAAAAAACTGATTTAAAATTCGGTTTAACTGATTCGATTTAGTTTCGGTTGAAAACATTGAACTCGTATTGTTATTGTTATTGTTATATATAACTCCGGTAATAATGAACTAGTAAAATATTCGCGACTTCGCTACGGGGATTTTCATTTGTTCTACCTTTATTATAGTTGTCATCATAAAATTTGAGTCACAAACTAATAATGACACTATCATATTTATTTGACAAAAAAAAAATACTATAACCTAAGGACAGAGAGTAATTATACAATCTTCCTTCCTCGTTAAAGTGATATATAATATCAAACGACCAATTATAATTATAATTAGTCCTGAATTTTAAACAACCCTAAATAATGCTAAAATTGGTATATATAACTCCAGTAATGTTAAAATTGCTATAAGGACCTTAAAAGTGTGGAAATTTCAAAAAGAATATCTAATTTATCTAAAAATACTTTAGAATACTTAATTTTTTCAAATAAAAGATTAAAGTGCTGAAAATTTAGAAAAATGTCCCCTAACATACATAAACTAAAAAACAAAAAAAGGAAGAAAAAAAACTGAAAATTTTGAAATAAATTCCCCATATTTCTCAAATAAAAAAAGCAAGTATGAAATTATCTGAAAAAACAGAACTTTTCAAAATAAACATTCGAAATGGTGTAATTTACAAAAGAGAAAAGACGGCACAACAATTCCGAAAAGTCATAAAAAAACATAAAAATCTAAAATTTATAATAAAAACTACTAAAATATTTAAGAGAACCTTAACAATTAATGAAATTTAGAAGAAAAAAAAGAAACTACAATAATGCTTATTTAGCAAGTCAAACCCTACATAATTCTGAAATTTGCTACAAAAATCTCGAATATGCTGAAATTTTACTAAAAACCGTAAAAAAAAAATACTAAAAAACAGTGACAATATAAATAATAAACAAAAAATTGAAAAATGATGGGAAGAAAGAACTCACTTTAAAAAATTGTAGAACATTCTAGAATCTCCATAAGGAGTGGATAAACTCATTTATCTAACTTTTTTGGTGAGAATGAAACTGGTATGGGCTTGCTCGATGGTACCGAATAGGCTACATAGGCTTCTCCCTAGCAAAAAAAATTAATTAATTAATTATAAGGGTAATTATGTAATTTTAATTTTTATAATTCCGTAAGATTTATAAAATTTTCATTTATTTAGTTAATTTGCTTGAAATAAGAATCGTTGAATTTGAGAGGCTCGTTGGTCCAAGGGTCTTCGAATCGAGACCTTTCTGGATGAGTTCTGCCCTATAAAACAAATTAAATATAGTTTTATTGTGATGTATTTTTATAATTAGTACGGACTAAATTGTAAAAATAAAAATTTAATTAAATACCAAGGTTTTGAACACCGATTTGATTTAGAAGTTCCAGCTGCACACAATTTATAATTCTATCTTTTCGAACAATTATGCATTTTCTAATGCATGAGCTTTTGCCAGATCATAATATATATCTTCACGGGCTCCAATATGTACTTGATTTCATGATCACTTAACTTCATGAAAAAACCATGCCTAATTCCCTTCGAACACCTAATAAAAAAATAAAAAAATTAGCAAATATGCCCCTGGAAATTGAAAGATTGCAAAAATACCCTGAAAGAAGGGAATATTACGAACAAAGAATGTTCTATCGATCTCTTGTAATCACCCACCATATTTCTTTGTCTCTTAAATCTTTGTACTCTTGAAGTTATAAATTTAATGGAGAGTATGGGTACCTATTTGGTTTACTGTCTGTCAATAAACACTTTATTTCATTTCATTACAGTCGATTCTTGTTCATATCATCTCATATGGGGTTCCGTACATGCAGCAATCTGGCCAAAACTTTTGATATTGTTCTATTCACCTAAATCGAGAAAACAATATAGCACTAAATTAAATTTAAAATAATAAGTAATTTCGACACAGAAAAATTTACCTATTAATTGTGGTGAACACCTCATCGACACAAGTCTTTTCTTTTGTTTTTATGATAACCTATTCACCTAAATCGAGAAAACAATATAGCACTAAATTAAATTTAAAATAATAAATAATTTCGACGAACACCTTATGATCAGAAAAATTTGCCTATTAATTTCGACGAATACCTTATTGGCACAAGCCTTTTCCTTTCAATTTATGATATCCTATTCACCTAAATCGAGAAAACAATATATATCACTGAATTGAATTTAAAAAAATAAGTAATTTCGACGAACACCCTATGATCAGAAAAATTTACCAATTAATTTCGGTGAACACTTTATCGGCACAAGTTTTTTCCTTTCATTTTATGATACCCTATTCACCAAAATCGAAAAAACAATACATAACTAAATTAAATTTCAACAAATAAGTAATTTCGACAAAAATCAGAAAAATATGAATATACTTTCAAGGGTAAAGTAGTCATTTTACAAACTTTTCGGTAATTTTAATTGTTGTGTTAAGTTTATGTTAGTTTGAAATGAATAAAGGTTTGGAGAGACAAGTATGATGATATTAACAAATTTGGAAGAACAAGTATGATGATATTAGCAAAAATTAAATAGTACAAAGTAAAACTATTAAAACGAGTGCGATGTTTTTACGGAAAACTAATTCAACCAGGAATTAGGATACTAATCCAACGAGGAATTAGGATTAGGCACGAACCAAATAGGACATGATTGTAGGGGATGGTAAATCTCCGGTGGATAGAAGTGCCCAAAACTCTCATCCTCTAATTTATACACACCTAAATCATCATATCCATGCTTGCTAGTTTCTACACCCAACGCGTTCTAAGAATAAGAAAAGTATATGCTGTTTTTTATGCAGCCATTGAAATCTGAAACACGAAGAACAATACCGCAGTTCCTTCCCAAAAAAATTGCATGTCCCTCAAGAGACGGGGGACGGAGATGGGGGACGAGGATGGGGACGGGGACGGGGACGGGAGTTATCAACCTTGAAGACCCGAAACCCCTTTGTTGTCAAATGATCATTATCATTAGCATCGCGCACCAAATCTCTACAAACAACAAAGAGATGCTCGACCAAGTAGTCCACCAAATATTCTGAATAACATCTAATATATTCGCGACCCAGCCATTTTTCCTCTATTATTTTCTGCTCGGGACCAACATCAAAATTTACGAGCGTATTATTAGCAAGAAGAGCATAAGTTTGGCCTTTAAAAGAAATTATATCATATACCCATGATCTAGTATTAAATACTTTCCAGGTAGAGTGCCCAGATTTGTGAAAGGCCACCTTGGTATGAGAGCCACAAAAAACAATCATGACCAACAGATCGGTGCAATTGGTAGGATCAGCCGAGTATAGCATTGCGCACGCCCCAACGGTGCTTTGGCCGACCGTCTTGGTCTCGCTCTATCAAGGACTCGTCATCAGTAAGGTTCTGCGGTCTGCACTCCTCGCAATACACACAAAGCAGCTCATGATCACCAAAGCACAGTGGGGGCAAACAAGGAAGAGAGATTGTGGCGCGAGAGAGAGGGTTGACGATATAAGCATCTATTCTCGGACTGACCGCAAAGAGCCACCCGAAAGAAGAGCCTATAATAAACGCACCACGTAGCTCAGGAATATCAAAGTGGTAATGCTTATTCTCGGACATGTTGAAGACCCGTCGTTTACCACTGTCCTCGCCATCTGCGAGAACCAACCATGACAGTTGTGGGATCGGAATATAGTGATTCTCTTTGGTGTACGAGCGCCAATTTCGACAAACGGAAGAAAATCGGCATGTGTCGGGAATACCAAAATAACTGGTGATGAGTGCGAGCATATCTCTTGGCAGCTCTGACCACTCTGCCATTCTGCATATAAATAAATAAACATGAGTCCAAAATTAATATTACTTTTTTTTAATCAAATGCCAAAACAAACAGCTACATATTGTATATTAATCATAAAAGTGCTCTCTCAAGAGAATTGATACAGAGAGAAGAAGAGAGGTGATCTATAATAGTTCTAATCGGTAACATTGGGCCGTAAAATCCCGCTTCCACGTCGAAGTTACTGTAGCAGTTACTGTATGGCTTCTCTAAATAAATTCACGTATCTCGCGATTGATTTTTCGATTGTATCTAGGGTTTTGCGAATTCTGACAAGAGAGAAAGGAGAGCGGGTACCGGCCGTCGCCGATGCCGATGCCGAGTCGTTCGACGCGATCTTCAACCTTCTTTGCAGCGGTTCTTTGCAGCGGGCCCAGCCTTCTCTGCATTTCTCGGTTGGACCTCCTCTGTGTTCAAGACGATCACGAATATTCTTTGCAACCGGATGGACCTTCTCTGTGTTCATCGAGTATAGTTCTAATTTTGAATGTTTCAGGAAAAATTGACACGTGGCAGTTTTTTCTCCATATGTTCATCCCTCCATCTGTCGTAGGGCTAAATCTCCCTCTCTCATTTGAGCGATGAGAAAAAAAAGAGAAATGAAGCTATCGAAACCTAGCGGCCAAAGTCTGGCAGAGAAAGTGTGAAACGCCGGCCAAAAAAGACGTCGATGAAGCTGTCCACCCTGATCAACACGAGCAGAAACCTAACCTCTCCCCATGCTGCCTTTTCTGCTCCTCGAACCCTAAATAAGATGTCTTTCTACCTGAATTTAGAGTAAGATTGTTCTATTTTATCCCTTTTTCTTCTCGACTTCTCTAATGATTTGCATATTTTTGGTTGCTTTTCAAGAAATCGGCTGATCAGAGATAATTGTTTCTATTTATTTATTTCAATCCAGAATCGTCGTCTTTGAATGATCTTTAAATTGAAATTGTTGTACAATTGAGTTTTTTTATACAATAAATAAATTGGGTCGATGGATAGATCATGTGACAATTATATCATTACTAGTTACATTATTTCATTATGGGCCATGAAAACAAAAAAAGTCATATCCTATGTTGCACGGATACGGATACGGGTATCGTATCCGATACGATACGGATACGGCGATACGGCAATTTTCAAAAAATTACGGATACGGATACGGCTATATAATTATTATTTTAATATATTTATATTGTATACAATAAATAAATAAATAATAAATTAAATAATATTTTGAATTTAAATATCATGACAATAAATAAAATCAACATAACAATACAAGTATCATAAAAATATTCTAAATTTATTTTAGAAGTATCATAGAATTAATTTAGAAGTATCCTAGAAGTATCCTAAAAGTATCCTATATAATTTATTTAAAAATATTATGGGCCAAAATATATAACGGGCCGAAGTATCCTAAATGGAGTATCCCAGCCGTATCCTGAACGTATCCCAGCCGTATCCTGCCGTATCCCCGCCGTATCCGAAAAAAAAAAAATATTAAAATAATCGGATACGGCACGTGGCGTATCCGATACGTATCCGAACCGTATCGTACCTGTATCCGTATCGGATACCCGTATCCTCAGGATACTTCTGTGTTTTTGAAGTATCCGCGTAACATAGGTCATATCACATGAATAAATAAATAGATACAGGAATCTAAGATACGCAAATTCAACAAGGTGATGTTTGGGGTCTGATTTGAGACTTTGAGTGTGACATCTAGGGGTGTAAACGGTTCGGATCCGGTTCAGATAGTTGTCATTCTATATATGTATTCATATTTTTTCGAATATGGATATTCGGATACGGAACAATCCGGATCCGAATACGGTTCGGATATTAAACGGATACGGATACGATTCAGATATTGTCGGATACGAATACGGATACGGATTTTTTTCGGATATTAAAATGAATACTATTGTTGATTCAAATGTTTTATTGTTTGATTATCTCATGACAATGTCGATAACACTAATTAATTTGTATAAGTGTCACATGTACAGATATAGGTGCAATCCGCAAAAGATATCAAAAAAAACAAATAAGAACAAGCAAACACAAGAACATCAAGAAAAGCAAGGAAGTCAAGACCGTGAAGAAAAACAATAGCACGGAAACGCACGATCAAGTGAAGATGTCAAGACGTAGAAGACTTCCGCAAGTTGGGATATCATAATCATCAAAATAACCATTGAATTATAACTCAAGATTAAGAAACAAATTTTCGAAAACATAAAATAGATAAGGTGTGAAAACTGTGTACAGTCTGTCACGACGGACAACCAGTCCGTCCTGACGGACACACACGTTGAAACTTGAGAACTGTACACTCTATACAGTCCGTCATGACGGTTCACTAAACCGTCCGTCATGACGGTTCACTAAACCGTCATGACTAAGACGCAAAGTCCGTCGTGACGAACCAATAAATGTCATGACGGACTATACAAAAAGTTCTCAAAGCAAACTCACTGTGAGTTACAAAAGAGGTCCGTTATCACTGACAACAGAGCGCCATGATGGATCTTAACTCATACATGAGCTTGAACATACTGTCCGTCACAACGGATGAACCAATCGTTGTGACTGACCTATGACATCCGTCATGACGCACTTGACTCAGTCATGACAGACAATGTAAGTTGATAAATAATCAAACTTACAGTGACAGTCCGTCACGACGCACATTACTCGGTCATGACGGATCTTGTGCATACTTGAAGTCTGTCGTGACACGCATTACTCAGTCACGACGGACTATTAAGAAAATCAAAGTCAGAGCATGATGTTCGTTGTAACGAACTATATGTGTGTTGGAACGAATCCCATGCATACTTGAGGTCCGTCATGATGGACTACAAGTCAGTCATGACGGACTGAGTAGTATTTCGAATATTCTGTTGTAACGACTAGTTTTGACTTGCAATCCGTCACGAAGGACCATTATGTCCATCACGACGGACTGTACAGAAAAACTGAAAAATAAGAAGAGTCTATGTGTTCTACAAATATAACTCTTCCTATCTTTCTCTCTCTAACTTTTCTTGCAAAATCACAACTCCATTAAAAGAGAGAAAACTAAGCCTAGATATTGAGCCATAAATTCTTTAGATAAAATCCTGGATCATTGATCTATTTCGCTTTCCTCTACTAAACGATTCTCAACTTGCGTGACCGATCACGACTAGTTCGTTTGTAGTAATTTGTAATAAGTTAGTTACTATTTGTAAAATCCGTCATAGATCGATAGATTCGTATAAATCGATCTAGGCAAAATCTTGTAAAAGTTGAGTTGGGTATTCATTCAAAATCCGAAAATATGGAAGGCAACTCCGGAGACGTAAGTACTTGCAATCAATCGAGTCGGTAGATTGAACAAGTAACTAGTGAGTTAAAACTGCAAAACAACCATCTACCGAACTCCGTAAACAAATATCGCGTGTTATTTGTTTCGGTATTGCATTTCTTTCTTTAATTTATTTACGTTTTCGTCCAAATTGTAATTGTATTCCTTTACCCCAAAAATTAGATCTTAAGAATTCGAATTCACCCCCTCTAGGCCTAAATTAAACAGGTTTATCTCTAATTTTAGAAGTTCATCTATCAATTGAGTGAGAATTTGATATTTAGTGTGTCTATTAAATTATGATTTTTTTTCTTCTCAAGAATCGACTTTTCCCTTCTCGGTTTTTTTTTACCCTGTTCCTTCCTCCGATCTTTACAATCCTCAATATGTTTGCTCTTCGAAACCTAAGATCGAGAACGATTAAAAAAAAACTAGTCTTTTTTTGGTTTTTTTTTTGTGGAGAAATTTCATAGTGAGCTACGTGTCTCACTTCTGAAAGTTACTTGTTCCATATTAAAAAAAAAAAAAAAAAAATTTACAAATTATACAATTGTATTTTTTCCTTACTTTTCCTATCCAATGCGTAAATAAATAAATGAGAAATTAAGAGGTTTTTTATCAAAAAGGTTGCCTCTCTCCTTTCTGCACACTAATTACAGGGAAAAGGGAAAAAACGAAAAAAGAACCTCAAAAAGGAGGCAGCCCAATTATAAAAGCCCAACCCTAATATCTTTTCTTCAGTAGCTTTTTTTTTCCTACTACTAACTAACGAGGTTTTCTTATTATTGCCCCCAACTTTTCAGGACGATGTTCTCAATAAAAATTGAGTGAAAGTGTTTCCAATTTGTATCCCAAATTTTTTTATTTTATTAATAAAATACAATTAAAAGTCACTAATTGACTTCTAATTAAACTAATTAATGATCTAATAAACTAAATTTTAATTAAAATAATCAAATTAAAATTAAAAATTTAATTAAAAACAACATTGAGGTACAAATTGAGGACAGTTTATACCCAATTTTAATTGGTGACTCATCACCAAAAATTAGGTGAAATTGAGAGACATAACATAATATTTTTAACTAAAATTGCAACTAAACTTAAAATGCAAGGAATGTCGTAAAATAGAGCAAATTGGGTGCTAATATTAATAATGACGAAAAACAGAATATATGGGGACAGTTCAAAATCTTATCATGATATATTGATGGATATAATTATGGTTGTTATTGAAAACATTGACATACAACAATCGAAACAGATTACAAAGCAACAAAAAAAAAAGTCCAAATTTTTTAGAGAAAAAAAAAAGCCAAAATTACAAGAAAAAAAAATAGAACCTACAATAAAATAATTCAAAATATAATAATAATTGTACAACTCAAAATGACACTATGTTATTAAAGATGAACTAAGAACTGAGTGAGATAATAGTTCATTTTCTCTCTTGTTATTTGAAGCTTGCAAAACAAATACACAAAATTACTATGCCTTCTCATCTCAGCCCAGAAAGTACATCTAATTTTCGTTTAAAGCCTTATAAAGAAAAAGAATTCGAATTAATAACCTTGTATGGAGAATGTAGTTTTAAATTTAATTCATGTAGAATTCATGTAGAAATGAATCGGAGCAAGAAATGCAAATTGGGAATTATACCTCTTAATTAATTAACTACATCCTAACTCAATTAGACTACACCAAATACAAATTTAAGCACCAACTACACCCCTCTAACCATTAATAAAGTATTTTAAAAATTAAAATAAACGTTATGAATATAAATTATCATGGAATGTACGTCATTCTTTTAAATAAAATTTTATAAAAACAAATTGATGTAAAAATTTCAAAATATTATGTATTGATGTAAATATAGAAAATAATAATGTTTACAACAATATATATTGGAGGCAAGCAAGTATATAAATATAAAATATCATGTCATGTCAGGTAATATATATCATTATTTTTTGAAATAGAATTTTATAAAATGAAAAACTATATGTAAATATAAGTTTTTCAGCATTGTACTTTGGAATTGTACTTTGGAGACAAACATGCAATTAGTAATTCAAAAGATATCATTTTGTTTGAAGGGAAATTACCTTGGGTTTTAATTCAAAAGATACCAATTAAAGCTTTCAATTCTTGATTTTTTTTTCACAGATAAAATTGATGATAATCATTTTATCAATTTGCATTTGAAATCTGAGAGAGGAGACCACGATGACAGAGCTTAAGAACGGGTCGATCATACGTCAAAATTCAGATAGATGGAAGTGAAATTGAGCGGAGAGACTACATCATTGAACTATCAAATTTCTCAATTCTAATTGATGAAGGGGGATTTACGTATTTACCTTTCTTTAACTTAAATTCATGTTTATCCTTTTTAAAATTAAAATATCATATTTATCCTCTCGTAAATGTAAAATGTCATATTTACTCAAAAATTAAAATCATTCAATTTCGTTAAAATTAACTTTCAACATTTAAAAATTTATCCTTTAAAAACTCAAAATATCATATCTATAGTTATGATTAACATTTTGAACTTATTTTATTCATTTTTATGATGTAAGGATTTACTCATTTTAAAAAAAAACATAAAATTTCTGAAATTATTTAAAAAACATAAAATTTCATATTTAAAATATACAAACTTATTTTATTCATTTTGAACTTTTGATCAACATTTTTGTTTGTTTGTACGAATGTAATGATCATGATTATTTTGGATCTTTCTAATGGTTTAGTGATATCTTTGTTTAGTAGTGTAATGGTTCCGTTATTATGATCAGGGCGGCTCAACTCTTTTGGTGTATATGAAGCAAATTTTGAATTTCATTTCACTGACTAGATTATATTAAAACTTTGAAAAACTAAAAAAATATATAAGTAACAATTTAACAGGTTGATTAGAAGGGGATACAAGGTAATAATTCAGTTCGTTTGTTTTCAATTCCGAATTTTGCATAACATTGGTAACTTTTTTCAGGGAATTTGGCTGATGTAGTCGTTGCGTATGATAGACATTGGTCAGAGCTTTAACTCCTCTTCGATTCTTAGTAAAATTTTGATGACCAAGCATTCGAGTGATTTGAAAGACAGAGATATTGAGAAGTGAAATATGAAGCAAATCTTAAATCGAACTCAAGGTATTTGTCTTTTCAGCTATTTTCTTAAAATGCATATTAGGTGTTTGATTAATTGCCATATTGAGTTTTTGTACTTAATGAATGGTGGTGGTGTAATTTACCAACCCCCTTATTTTTGACCCATCTTTATGCAATTTCTTCATGCCACCTCATCACAACTCATGCCACATCATCACAATTATTTGAACCATTAGATTATGATATGTGGCAATACATGAACCATAGATTAATTTTTGATTTTGTGTGATTATGTTTTATTTGTAGATATTTATGTGTCCCTTATTTTACACATACTTTTAAGCAATTTTAGAAGGCCACATCACCTTACACTGATGACGTGTCAAAATATTATTTGTTAAGTTCATGTTGAACCAATTGTATTTGATTTTGATTTTTTTCACAATATGTTACATGATCAATTGTGAATACAAATAGAATGTGAAGAGTTTAAATATCTAACATTAATAAATTAATATATAATATCATAAATAAATCAAATATTGTTAGTATTTTCATAATATAATTTAAAAAAATTAAGAAATGTATTCGCTTGAATTTTATCTTTATTTTGAGATCCATATTATCATATATTTAATATTTTTCTCTAACTTAAAATTATGAAAACAATTATGTAAAAAAAGATATACAAATAAATATAATTACATTAATGACTTGTAATCCTAATAATAATTATTTTTAAAACTATAATTGATAAAAAAATTGCACATACTACTAAGTATGTTATTATCATATATTCAATACTTTTCTCTAACATAAAATTTTGAAAACAATTATGTAAAAAAATATAATTACATTAATAACTTATAATCCTAATTATTATTTTTATTTTTAAACATGTAATTGAAAAAAATTGCACATCCTAATTATTATTATTATTTTTTAAAACAATTATGTTATATTTGTATTTTTACTTAAAACAGTTTCATGTTAATCTCTAAAAAAAATAATAAAATATATTTATTTACAAAACACAAATAATTTCTTTCGCTTATATAATATTTTTCAATAATAAACATGAAACATAAAAATTATCAGACACAAATATTTTTTTTAAATTTTTTACAATGTTATTATTCTTAATTTTATATATGAAAATTTAGAATATGGTTTTGATTTTTGTTTATATCCACGCATGTTGTTTTATTATTTTATAGTGATATTTTTTTTTGTATATGTTGTATTAAAATACTAAATTAATATTTCGTAATGTGTCATATTCAAAAATAATATAATAATTTTGTCATAATCAAACTTTCTTAATCAATATGATATTTATTTTTATAAAGTCTTATATATGATCCCGAAAAATCATAACTATATATTATGCGTATGATAAATCAAATGAAACAAAACCGCCGCGAAGCGCGGGTAATCTCCTAGTGAATTTGATTTTGTACTAATGAGATTACAATCAAATTCTTGTTAATTCATCTAAAATATATACCTTAGGTTAAACTTTAGTATGGGAAACTCTTTCCAAGTTTCGGGTATATTATGGAATTTAAATCAAGGAAACCTATTTCAATATATATAATTGGAAACAGGGAAATATATTATATAATAGAATTAGGACATAATACCCTATTCTATTTTTTTCAAAAAATATTCATTGACAATATTTATTCTTGTTGAATTCTTATTTGCAGGTAGGTTATTAAGTGGTTTTAGGGAGACAATTATGAAACATAATATTAATTTATTGTTAATTCTTCCATTAACTATAGATGATTTTTGGTAAATAAAATTTTGTATTTTTTTTTTTTTACATTTTTAGTTTCATTCTTGTAATTAATTCTTGTACTAAATTAGTGTAATAAATTGTTGAAATTTCTGGTTGTTAATTGGACTGCACATATTTAATAGAATCTTCAGCCCTTGTATATGAGTATTTAATATTTAATTTTTTTGGTCAAATTAACCGCCAATATAATTAACAAGCCGATAGTTCATATGAATTTCGGACTTTAATTTAATTTTTCGGTCCACTTAAACAGTCCATTGAATTAACAAGTAAATAACTCATAAAAAATTTGGGCTCTTGTATATATGTATTTTAATTTAAATTTGTAGTTCAATTAACAACCCATTGAGTCAACGGCCTGTTGGATTAACAAGATAATTCACTGCCTATTTAACTAAGCTTAATTAATTGACTCTAATAAACTGCCTAATTATGTTTAGTTACTGCATAAATGTGCGTTAATTAACACCACCAATTAACGCTCACGATAATGAATTTTTGGATTTAATTAACACATCATTTATATACAAAAATTAACAACAAAAAATACAGAAAAAACTAATAACCATTCAATTAATAGTCCTCCTTAATCCAATAAACCATTCGATACACATTAAAAGTCGTACGAAATCCAACTAGGAAATTTATTGACAAATGTGCTAATTAAAATTCATTCATTAATATGTACAAATTAGTCTTCATGCAAAAACCCTATGAAATTCAATAAATTTGACTGTTATGGGCCTTTTGAATAGTCCATAAAGAAAAATATAACCCTGTATTTTGCCTAAATAAAACAACATAAAGAAAAAATTTAATATTTATTTAATATAAAATAATAGTAGGGTTCTTTTGAATATTAGGAAATTATGGGTTTTTGGAGTAGTTCAAAAGTTTTGGGATATGTTAAAATTAAAGATAAAACAGTAATTTTTTTTAAAAAAATTCAAAATAAGAACAATGTTGATATGTTAAAATAAGCTAGTTGTATTGATTGAATTTAATTGCGTAGTCACGATTTTACTCATGATTTGTTGTAATGACTAATATTTCATATTTTGTAAAAAAAAAAAATACATTTCATAAAATTGAATTGCAATTATATACAAAGTCCAGTTTTAAGACAAATCAGCCGACGAAACAACAAATTTATGTAACTTTTTACAAAGCACTAGTTTCAAGAACGTGCCACGCACGTGTTAATCTTTATTTATTTGGATTTAATAAATTATTTAATAATTCATTTAACATTAGTCTATATTTTTATTACTTTTCTGTTATTGATTTTATATTTCATTTAAAAATAATATTATTTGTTGTTATGGCCAAAAAAAGTATTGTCATCTTCTGTCAAATGAATAGCATGTAAGGTATAAGTATTCGAAATACATGTAGTGTCCATGTCTTTATAATGTATTTGTTATGAATATATGTAATATTTTAAAATTTTATCATTAATACAGTTATATCAATGTTTAAAATTGCGATACAACGATCTATTGCGTTTGGTCTGTAATTTACATATAATCATCGATATTGCGCGATTTTGCGAAAATATTGCGACGTTATTTAGTAAGTTGCGATATTACGCTTAAAAAATATTTATTGTGATTTGCGTTATGACGGCCCATTGCGTCATAATTTAAATTACTGAGTTATAAGTTGATTTTTTGACATACCGATATCTCCGTTTTGTGAGATTTAATGATATCATTTTTATTTTTTTCGGAATAAAGGGCAAAATTAACTTTTTAATGTCATAGACACATATGACACACCACCACGTCTCCAGTTATATTTTGGGTTTGTAGATACCCAATAATAATCATAAGTAAAACTAAATGGCCCAACAATATAACATTGGTTTGACAAATTGAGCAGTTTAATTATGGATAATATTAACAAAATTAATTTAATTCCGATCACAATTCATCATATGAATGTACAATAAGTAAATGATACAACACATAATAATTAAATAATAATATTTCATTACCATTTTATCATCACATATCATTAGATTGGTAGGGTTCGGATCGGGTCATGTCGGGTTCGGATCGTTTCGATTTATGAGTCATTCGGGTCATCGGATCCTTGTACATTATTTCAAAAACAACAACAAAACATGAATGTACAAAATATTATTACCTAGTTATTTATTAAAAATTAATAATTATTGTTGAGATCATACTAGTAGTATTAATTGATTAATTTTGGTTTCAAAATTTGAACAAAATATAAATATTATTTATGTTATTTTTTAAAAATATCACAAAAGTTTGAATAATCTTGTAAATTTAACGTAATAATATTTTTTTCTAATTCTATTTCTAATTTATAATGATAATAATACTTTTACAAATTTAAGAAGGTATATATACAGATAGATAAGTCAGATTTAGAAAAATAATACCAAATACCGTATGTTCATCTTGTATAATATTAATTTGTAAATATAAAGGTGATAGTTTAAGATTAAATTTGTCAAGTCATATAATATTTTGAAATAATAAAATTTAAGGTCCTGTATGAAAAAAAATATCATATTAAGGAAATCCAGGGGAAATCGAACTCCCGTGACTCCCATTCCCATTCCACGGAAAAAATATCATATTTTAACCGGAGAGCCCACACATTCCAAAAAGAAGAAGAGTCCATTTTGTATGTTGCTTTCAATAAAAACCTAATACTTCTTTCATCTTTCATGTTTAATATTTGAATATATTATTATACTTATTCTTCTTTCATTCTTAAATAATTATTTTTGCTTTTTTCATGTATTTTTTTATTAATTCAGTTAAATACTTATGACGATATTTTTTAACATTTTTTTTCTCTGGATTTTAGGTGTAAATTACATCCTTTCAAGGCATTCAAATAGTATACAATAAGTTTGTTTTTCCCTATAATCACTCTCGTGGAATCAAGTTATAAGAAACTATTTACAAAAAACTATTTACAAAAAACAATATGTTAAAAGATATGTTGCGCGGATACTTCAAAAAACTGAATTTATCCGTATCGCCGTACCCGTATCGTATCATAAATTATATGGTAAAATGCCGTATCGGCGTATCCGTGCAACACAAGTTAAAACTAAGTAGTTGGAATTGCGCAAATGGGAATTTATGCAAAAAGACAAATTTTTAAAAATTTGTGTTCACATGATATTTTGAAATATCACTTCACCAAAAAAGAAAAATTCTGAAATATATTTGATCTTTTAGAATAGTTTCGAATAAAAATATATTTTATGATTCAAAAATAATTTTTAAAAATATTCACGGGATCTAATAGAACATTCTTTTTAAAGAATTTATAATGAAAATTTTGTTTTGGAAGTATTTTCATGATGGCTATTTTTTATTTTTAGAATATTATTTATAATATATTTTCATGGCCATACCTCCCGGGCCAGGCCCGCGTGGGCCCGACCCTCCTCCCGCGTGGGCCGGCCCTTCTCCCGGACCAGGCCCGCGTGGGCCCGACCCTCCCCCCGGCCGCGTGGGCCCGACCTGGCCCGACCCCCCCTCCGGGCCAGGCCCGCGTGGGCCCGAACCCCCCTCCCCGGGCCAGGCCCGCGTGGGCCCGACCACCCCCCGGGCCAGGCCCGCCCCCCCCCGGGCCAGGCCCGCGTGGGCCCGACCCCCCTCCCGGGCCAGGCCCGCGTGAGCCCGACCCACCCACCCCCCCGGGCCAGGCCCTCGTGGGCCCAACCCCCCCCACCCGGGCCAGGCCCTCGTGGGCCCAACCCATGCGGGCCCGGCACCCCCCATGAGCCCGGCCCAACTCAGACCAGAGCCATCCTCTCCACCGCGGGTCCGGCCACTTGGACCGAACCCACCCCCTCCCTGCTGTCCCGGCGCCACTTGGACCGGATCTGACTTGCCTGGCCCCACTTTGGTCTGACACACACACACACACAAACATACACACTTACATACACACACATAAAGACACACAAGCACAAAACAAGCAAATACAAACCAAATACACATGCACATATATACACAACACAAAAACACACCTCTCCTCATCCATTTTGCACAAGCATGTCTGAAATTTTATGTAAAACGATTCGATCATCCATTTTTTTTTCATCGCTGCACATTGAGAGAAAATAAATTATACTGAATAATAAAAAAATGTATTGGATTATTTAGTAAGGAATAAGATTGAAATTTACCTCTTGTACAGGGGTTTGTAATTGATTAAACCCAAATAACGTAAGTCATCGAGTTTGAAATTGATTAACTGTGCCCTATTCTCCTGCACCAATATGAAGAGAATTAGTTAATACTTTGAAGAAAATAAATAAATTATTAATTGGTTTGGTTTTGAACCTGATCGAGTTTGATTTTTAGTTTCTGCATCACTATTCCTCCTTTAAAATCTGATTGTTGTGTTCTGATTTTTGAGTAACATTCTTTCAGAGCTTAATCGAATGTCTCGATTCGAATTGGTTTAAGAGAATTGGCCACCATTGATTATAACCCTGAAAACACATAATGAAATCAATAATGTACATGTACAGAAATTCCCTCTAATTTAGTAACAAAAAATCATGTACATGTACAACACCTCTTCATCAATACATACAAGAAAAGAACAGAAAGGAAAAAGAGAAGATTAAAAAAATAACCTATTGCCAAGAAGTGCATGTAGTTGAATTTTGTAACGCTCTAAAGCTCTGTTGCATCGAGATGAAATCTTTTGGCCTGAAATGACCTCTTCGAGGCTGTTCTCGAAGGAACTCACCAAATCTCTGCACGAATTGTGAAAATAAATTAGATCGAATAATTACCAAAATAGATTGGATTAATTTAGAAAGAGATAAAATTGAAAATAACCTTGTACAGTAGGCAAATCCTTCTCTGCTTCTTCGTCTCGTTCTCATCCAATTCGAAGAGGGATAAAAGAGAAGAAATTCTTGTACTAGGGTAATCGAATTCATGTGCAACTCTCACTCATAGGAATTTTGTAAACTACAATCAACCACAAACATAATCAATAATTATGATCAAGAACGAGTTAAGAAGAAACTAAATACCAAATAAAATCGAATTGAAAAAGAAATCCAGCCATTTGCTGTCTTGATTTGGGGGTAATCGAAAAATCATTAATTCCTGTAAAATACAAACAAATGGAGAAGAAACACTTACGTTTTCGTGTCTGTCCAGTTACGAATCCCACGTCAACCATAGAAATTGTCCATTGAATAGATCTCAGTCGGCGAGTTAGAGCTCGCCGATTTCACATCTCGTCACGCAATCGAACAATCTAAGTACGGAATAGAAGTTGTGTGTTGGTTCTCGAGTATATGGATCTCAGGGTTTCGTAGTGGTAGATAATAGAGAAAAAGGGAGAGATGAGAGAACAACGACGATTTCTTGTAGAGGACGAATGGAACTGTTGAGAGAGAAGAAGATAGGCGGAGGAGTATTAATAGATTATACAACAAATCTTATTGCCAGGTAACATATTCCCTAAACTCGGTTTACAATTTAAATTATACACCAACTCTTATCTCCAAACTACGGTTTTTTCATTAACTATGCACCGAGTTCATTTTGTATAACATTGAAATATTAACGTTGGATTATATTTTCTTAACGTTGGGGATTAAGATATTTTCAAAATTTATGACCGTTGGAAGTGAGATTATGTTAGATAATTCGATTTGTTATTTTTTAAAAACTATGTTTATTTTAAATCTGGGTTCTGGATCATTTGTGGGTTACTATTAGACTAATATAAGAAATAAATAATTACATTAGTGGGCAGAAAAATAAGATGAAATAATTACAAGATTATTGCAATAATTAGCATGATACATAATTTTTGTGGATCTCTAAAATATTTATTAATCGCTATCATATAAATTTGCTATAAACAATATGTTGGATAATTAATTATTCTAAGTACAAATAAAACTAATCATTGCTTTGTTTTATTTTTCTAAGGTTTTTTCTTTAAACTATGTACAATATACTATACACCACCTCTTATTGCCATACTAAGGTTTTTTCTTTAAACTATGTACCGAGTTCATTTTGTATAACATTGAAATATTAACGTTGGATTATATTTTCTTAACGTTGGGGATTAAGATATTTTCAAAATTTATGACCGTTGGAAGAGAGATTATGTTAGATAATTCCATTTGTTATTTTTTAAAAACTATGTTTATTTTAAATCTGGGTTCTGGATCATTTGTGGGTTAATATTAGACTAATATATGAAATAAATAATTACATTAGTGGGCAGAAAAATAAGATGAAATAATTACATGATTATTGCAATAATTAGTATGATACATAATTTTTGTGTATCTCTAAAAATTTATTAATCAAAAAGAGTGGTAACCATCACGAGCCAACAATTCAATTTTCTCTTTAATTTCATCCATAGTTTCAGTTGAGCACACAATTGTAGAAGCACACAATTCAATTTTCTCTTTAATTTCTTCCGCTCTTCTCTCCTTCTTTTCGTCTATCATCTCCTCTTCTCCCCTTTTCTTCGGACTCTCTCGTCTCGCATCTCCACCCTCTAAATCCCATCCCTTGAAAATCTCTGTCCTATTCGGATCTTTATTCGGTAATCCCCTCGATTATAGCTGCCTCGACAATGGATGATATTCTTGCTTGGCCGAACGAACCACTCCAACGACAATACAGTACTCTAATCCCCATTGATGGCCACCAAGAAATTCAAAGGAAGCTTGCGAAAACAGTGCTCCTCCAATCTAACATCCCCAATCAGATTCAGTCTAACTACGAAATAAGCCAATTGTTAGTAGAATTATATGGCGGTACCACATCCGATTATCGAACAGTGAGCTATGAAGGAAATAGTGTATTAAGTACCCTTCCTCCATGGGCATCGGTTAATCGTATTTTAGGGGACTCAGAGATCTTTGAACAGCAATATGACCTATCCCCATCCCCTTGGCAGACGGCGATGGTTTCGAACTTAGTTAGAAGGATTTTTCCGGGTCTCTCTCAGGCTGACAAATTTCCCCTTAGATTACTGGCATTACGAGTATTTCAAGCAAGCTTTATTACCACTGGGAAAATTGGTGGCTGTTCATCCTAATACTCTGAATGAAAATGACAAATCGGCAGCCAGAGTAACCATCGTCACTCAAACGATAAATCTCATTGCGCCGAGTCTAAGAGTGACACATGATTTAGACTGGACAGACGTTTTAGTCGAAATTGTCGGCCAGCCGGTAGCCACCGACGAGAATGGACTCCAACCACCACCACCTCAGGTTCCAAATCAACTCCCAGAACAAATAGAGCAGGAATCTCCACCGGACTTACGCAACGGTGAAGAATTAACGGACTCCGAGGCCGCCCGTATCCATAATTATCTAATCCCTACTATTACAACCGGCAGTATAGGGAATCCAGTTGGTAGAGGCGAGGAAGAGCGAACCAGGACACAAACCACCATACCGAAATACACATCGGTTATACATCACGAGAAGCTGCAGGCCGCAGAAAATCGCAAAGAATCCAAAAAGAAAGCACCTGACTGTACGATTCCTGCAAAGCTGGTAAATAGACACGCGTCCATCCAGTGTAAGAAGATGAATATACACAAATTCGAGCGTGCAGATATTTCCAAAAGGAAGCTTCTAGAAAATAAAGAATACATCTCATCCAATAAGATTGCTTCTATTCTTGGACCAATTCCAGAAAGAAAACTCCATATCACGTCATTTTGTCTTGATACCCATGCTACTCTAAGAAACAATCATCCTCTGCACCAAAGAATACCTTATCCCTCACTCTCTTCTCACACTACGCAAAAACTCTCCTCTAAAATGGCGGCACAAGGATCCAGCTCTAGTCATAGCAGAGCTCGTTTCTCTTCTCCGGCTCAGGAACTAATCTCCAAAATGGCAAATATCCATATGCCAAAGGATCCACAAGCAGGAAAATTATGCATTTCGGAAGAGGGTATTATTACGAGAAACTGGAAACACATTTTGGTAATCAAGGTGATATGGACCTTTTGGTGACTTAGGTTTTATTTTGTGTGACTCGTGAATTTATTTGGTATTCTTTTCAGGGGTACACATCATACATGGAAAAGAAAGTAAAGAGTATCGAAGATTATTAATGTAATTTGGGTTTGTTTTGGGGTGCAACACTAATTGGCATTTGTGGCCAACACTAATTTGGAAAATACATTTCAGTCTGTAGATAAATTTACATGATTCCTGAACTTCTTAAAATGTGAATAAGTTGGGCATATAAACATAATATAATATAATATTACTATTGAAAAAATAAAGAATATTTATCCTCATTTTTCACGGGTATACATGAAAAAAATTCTCTTTTTAAATTTTAGAAATTTCTTTATTCATGAAAATTTTCTACTCATTTAGTATCTCAAATATCTTTGAAGGTATACTATACATGAAAAGATTTCTCTCAATTACAATCTAGAACCACAGAAAGAAAAATTGTATCCTTACATAATATTGATATAACTTCATATCCTTCAAAAAAACTTCAAAATAAAAAATGGTGCCCATGATTTAATAAAATATAAAAATAATATTTATTCACATACATTATTTTTAAATTGATACAAAATATCTTTAAAATGATGACAATTTTTTTAATTTTATATCATGATAATTCAAGCAAATGACAAATACAATGATAGCAAATAACAACCCTCTTAAATGAATTAGTATTTTATTAGATATTAGTGGTATACATATAATTATGCTAACATACTTTATTGTACCAAAAAAAAAATTATCCACTTAGTTGATAACAAAAGGCAACATTTCGGAAATATAACTTTTCAAAATTTATTTTTTCTAGAATTTTTTTTTTTTTTTTTTTTTTTTTTTTTGAAATATAACTTTTCAAATATTGATACAAAAGGCAACATTTTGGATTGAAACGTGGCATGATTTGTGCAAAAACTGATCTTTGTATGTAGGAATGGAAAGGATACAATTACAATATGATTGCAATTCAATTTTATGAAAATAATTTTTTTTACAAGTTTATGTCAAACCATTCATACAACAATTATATGATAGTCATTAATAAATATTTTAGAGATACACAAAAACTATGTATCATGCTAATTATTATTTCATCCTATTTTTCTGCCCACTAATGTAATTTATTTCTTTTATTAGTCTAATATTAACCCACAAATGACCGAGAACCCAGATTTAAAATAAACATAGTTTTTAAAAAATAACAAATCGAATTATCTAACATAATCTCACTTCCAACGGTCATAAATTTTGAAAATATCTTAATCCCCAACGTTAAGAAAATATAATCCAACGTTAATATTTCAATGTTATACAAAATGAACTCGGTGCATAGTTTAATGAATAAACCGTAGTTTGACAATAAGAGGTGGTGTATAATTTAAATTGTAAACCGAGTTTAGGGAATATGTTACCTGGCAATAAGATTTGTTGTATAATCTATTAATACTCCTCCGCCTATCTTCTTCTCTCTCAAGTCTCCACAGATCCATTCCTCCTCTACAAGAAATCTCGTTCTTCTCTCATCTCTCCCTTTTTCTCTATTATCTCCCACCACGAAACCCTGCATCCATATACTCGAGAACCAACACACAACTTCTATTCCGTTCTCAGATTGTTCGATTGGGAGACGAGATGTGAAATCGGCGAGCTTTAACTCGCGGCCTGAGATCTATTCAATAGACAATTTCTATGGTTGACGTGGGATTCGTTACTGGACAGACACGAAAACGTAAGTGTTTCTTCTCCATTTGTTTTTATTTTACAGGAATTAATGATTTTTCGATTACCCCCAAATCAAGACAGCAAATGGCTGGATTTGTTTTTCAATTCGATTTTCTTTGGTATTTAGTTTCTTTTTAACTCGTTCTTGATCATAATTATTGATTATGTTTGTGATTGATTGTAGTTTACAAAATTCCTATGAGTGAGAGTTGCACATGAATTCGATTACTCTAGTACAAGAATTTCTTCTCTTTTATCCCTCTTCGAATTAGATGAGAACGAGACGAAGAAGCAGAGAAGGATTTGCCTACTGTACAAGGTTATTTTCAATTTTAACTCTTTCTAAATTAATTCAATCTATTTTGATAATTATTCGATCTAATTTATTTGCACAATTGGTGCAGAGATTTGGTGAGTTCCTTCGAGAACAGCCTTGAAGAGGTCATTTCAAGCCAAAAGATTTCATCTCGATGGAACAGAGCTTTGAGCGTCACAATATTCAACTCCGTGCACTTCTTGGCAATAGGTTATTTTTTTAATCTTCTCTTTTTCCTTTCTGTTCTTTTCTTGTATGTATTGAAGAAGAGGTGTTGTACACGTACATGGCTTTTTGTTACTAAATTAGAGGGAATTTCTGTACATGTACATTATTGATTTCATTATGTGTTTTCAGGGTTATAATCAATGGTGGCCAATTCTCTTAAACCAGTTCGAATCGAGACATTCGATTAAGCTCTCGAAGAATGTTACTAAAAAATCAGAAGACAATCATCAGATTTTAAAGGAGGAATAGTGATGCAGGAAACTAAACAAATCAAACTCGATCAGGTTCAAAACCAAACCAATTAATAATTTATTTATTTTCTACAAAATATTAACTAATTGTCTTCATATTGGTTCAGGAGAATAGGGCAAATTAATCAATTACAAACTCGATGACTTAGGTTATTTGAGTTTAATCAATTGCAAACCCCTGTACAAGAGGTAAATTTCAATCTTATTCCTTACTAAATAATCCAATAAATTTTTTTATTATTCAATATAATTTATTTTCTATCAATATGCAGCGATGACAAAAAAATGGATGATCGAATCGTTTTACATAAAATCGGGGCATCTCAATACTAGAAATTTCAGAGAGTGTCGAAAAAGAAGGCTTGATGTGCAAAATGGATGAGGATCTTATTCCTTACTAAATAATCCAATAAATTTTTTTATTATTCAATATAATTTATTTTCTATCAATATGCAGCGATGACAAAAAAATGGATGATCGAATCATTTTACATAAAATCGGGGCATTTCAATACTAGAAATTTCAGAGAGTGTCGAAAAAGAAGGCTTCATGTGCAAAATGGATGAGGAGAGATGTGTGTTTTTGTGTTGTGTATATATGCATGTGTATCTGGTGTGTATTTGCTTGTTTTGTGCTTGTGTGTCTTTGTGTGTGTCTATGTAAGAGTGTGTATGTTTGTGTGTGTGTAGTGTGTAGTGAGTAGTGTGTGTGTCTGACCAAAGTGGGGTCAGGCAAGTCCGGTCCGGTCCTAGTGGCGTCGGGCCCGCAGGAAGGGGGTGGGTTCGGTCCGAGTGGGGCCGGACCCGCGGTGGAGAGGATGGCTTTGGTCCGAGTCGGGCCGGGCTCACGGGGGCTGGGCCGGCCTGGCCTGGTGGGGGTCGGGCCCACGCGGTCCTGCGCGGGGGGGCCGGGCCCCATGCGGTCCTGGCCCGGGGGGTCGGGCCGGGCGTCGGGCCCACGGGGGCCTGGCCGGGGGGTCGGGCCCACGGGGGCCTGGCTCGGGGGGGGGGGGGGGGGGGGGTCGGGCCCACGGGGGCCTGGCCCGGGGGTGGGGGGTCGGGCCCACGGGGGCCTGGCCCGGGGGTTTGGGGTCGGGCCCACGGGGGCCTGGCCCGGGGGTTTGGGGTCGGGCCCACGGGGGCCTGGCCCGGGGGTTTGGGGTCGGGCCCACGGTGGCCTGGCCCGGGGGTTTGGGGTCGGGCCCACGGGGGCCTGGCCCGGGGGGGGGGGGGGGTCGGGCCCACGGGGGCCTGGCCCGGGGGGATCGGGCCCACGGGGGTAAAATTGATATTTTCATTTTCAAGAGATAAATTTTGACTTTTGAAACTATAAATTCGACATGAGATAAATTTTGAGGGGATAAAATTGATATTTTCATTTTCAAGAGACAAATTTAATATTTTGAGTTGTAAAATAATAATATTTTTTGAACAAATTTATTTAATTGTGTATTGTGTATTTTTTGTTAATCATCGTGTTGATTAAGTATGTTAATTATAATACATAGGATGTGGTGGTGAATTATGAGGGCAAAGTATAATCCAATCCGATCAACCATTAATTAACAGTCTTCCTTAATCCGATAAACCATTCAATACGCATTAAAAACCCTAGTCTGAAGATGATTTCGAATACAATAGTGATAAATTATTTTTGCCTATATAAAACAACATAAAGAAAAAAAAAATTGAATTGAAAATAAAATAAAAGTAAGTAGGGTTTAGGATGTTATGGATATTTGGAGTAGTTCAATGGGATATGTTAAAATAAAAGATAAACAGTGATTTTAAAAAAAAATCCAAAATAAGAACAATGTTAATAATAATTGAATTTGATTACTATTATATCCACAACAATTCAAAAGCTTGTTCTATTAATTGAACAAGGAAAATACCACGAATTTTTAGTTTTGTTAAATCAAACATGTAAATACCATGAATTTTTAGTTTAGTTAAATCAAACAAGTAAATACCATGAATTTGTAGTTTTGCTAAATCCAACAAGTAAATACCATAAATTTTAGTTTTACTAAAGCAAACAAGTAAATACCATGAATTTTTAGTTTAGCTAAATCAAACAATTAAATACCATGAATTTTTATTTTTGCTAAATCGAACAAGCAAATACCATGAATTTTAATTTTTGCTAAATCAAACAAGTAAATACCATAAATTTTAAATTTTGCTAAATCAAACAAGTAAATATCATGAATTTTTAGTTTATTATACACATTATGGCGGTCATGACCATTTTTTCGGTCCAATTAAAGACTTGTGAAACCTAATTGAAGTAAATCCATCAGAGATGTCCTTTATAATGTTCATGACTTTCATTGAAAAAATGAATGATTTGGAATTATATGTTTGTACCAGAAGAGTTCAAGTGGAAGTTCGTATTTGGCTGCAAATGGTCCTTGCCTACAAAGTCCTTTCTAATGTTTCACAATTTTCACATAAATTTCTTTAAATGCTTTTACAATATTATTTTTACACTTACATGTTTCACCGAGAACCATGAAATATTTCTATAAGAGCTGATAACACTAACAGTTAATAAAGAAAGAAACAGAAAAAAAAAACTCAATTGTACAAAAATTTCAATTTAAAGATCATCCAAAGACGACGATTCTGGATTGAAATAAATAAATAGAAACAATTATAAGTACATCCCATTAAACAAGAGGCCATTTACTGTGCCCCCCAAACCCATCACCACATCCTTGATACCCTATCCATCTCCCAAAAATTACCCACTTGATTAACAATGCTTCGAATTAACAGTTAATTGAATTAATGAATTATTAGGTACTAATATGAGGTGTTAATTTACTCAAAATTAACTGTTAATTCGAAGCATTAATTAATTTGGAGAGAGAGTGGGGTGCAAATTGGAGTTGGGGATTAACACCCAACCCAAAAAAAACAAAAGAGAATGGGATCGTGGGTGTGGTGATGGGTTTTGGGGGCAAGGTATAATTTCCCATTAAACAATTACCATAAAACCTCTTCAGTAATAATTGGGTCGATGGATAGATCATGTGACAATTATATCATTACTAGTTACATTATTTCATTATGGGCCCTGGAAACAAAAAAGTCATATCCTATGTTGCACGGATACGGATACGGCGATACGGTAATTTTCAAAAAATCACGGATACGGATACGGCTATATAATTATTATTTTAATATATTTATATTGTATACAATAAATAAATAAATAATAAATTAAATAATATTTTGAATTTAAATATCATGACAATAAATAAAATCAACATAACAATACAAGTATCATAAAAATATTCTAAATTTATTTTAGAACTATCCTAGAATTAATTTAGAAGTATCCTAGATGTATCCTACAAGTATCCTATATAATTTATTTAAAAATATTATGGGCCAAAATATATAACGGGTCGAAGTATCCAAAATGGAGTATCCCAGCCGTATCCTGAACGTATCCCAGCCGTATCCTGCCGTATCCCCGCCGTATTCGAAAAAAATAAATATTAAAATAATCGGATACGTCACGTGGCGTATCCGATACGTATCCGAGCCGTATCGTACCCGTATCCGTATCGGATACCCGTATCCTCAGGATACTTCTGCGTTTTTGAAGTATCCGCGTAGCATAGGTCATATCACATGAATAAATAAATAGATACAGGAATCTAAGATACGCAAATTCAACAAGGTGATGTTTGGGGTCTGATTTGAGACTTTGAGTGTGACATCTAGGGGTGTAAACGGTTCGGATCCGGTTCAGATAGTTGTCATTCTATATCTGTATTCATATTTTTTCGAATATGGATATTCGGATACGGAACAATCCGGATCCGAATACGGTTCGGATATTAAACGGATACGGATACGGTTCGGATATTGTCGGATACGAATACGGATACGGATTTTTTTCGGATATTAAAATGAATACTATTGATGATTCAAATGTTTTATTGTTTGATTATCTCATGACAATGTCGATAACACTAATTAATTTGTATAAGTGTCACATGTACAGATATAGGTGCAATCCGCAAAAGATATCAAAAAAACAAATAAGAACAAGCAAACACAAGAACATCAAGAAAAGCAAGGAAGTCAAGACCGTGAAGAAAAACAATAGCACGGAAACGCACGATCAAGTGAAGATGTCAAGGCGTAGAAGACTTCCGCAAGTTGGGATATCATAATCATCAAAATAACCATTGAATTATAACTCAAGATTAAGAAACAAATTTTCGAAAACATAAAATATATAAGGTGTGAAAACTGTGTACAGTCTGTCACGACGGACAACCAGTCCGTCCTGACGGACACACACGTTGAAACTTGAGAACTGTACACTCTGTCACGCGGGCCGGGCCGGGGGGGGGGGGGGGGGGGGGGGGGGGGGGGGTCGGGCCCATGCGGTCCTGGCCGGGGGCCCAAAATTAATCAATTAATACTAAATAATAATAATAATTGTTTAATAAATAACTAGGTAATAATATTTGTACATTCATGTTTTGTTGTTGTTTTTGAAATAATGTACAAGTGATTAAGAAACTATCATATAATATGATTGTCAAAATAGATCACATTCATTTATCTAATATATTCGAGGCCTCGACACATTGTCGATCCTCCTTCCAAAAATATGAACCTTCATTGTACACTTGATGAAAACATATAATTGTGTGCTCCAAAATCAAATTTAATATTTTTTTTTTGAAAATTAATGAAATAGGCTTTCATTTTATATATTAATTATAGATAATATACATCTCTAAGAACACAAGTTACGTGAATATATTATAAATCCTAATCCCTCACTACAACAATACTGGTATTTCGAAGCATTCGCATATGCTGTTGAATGCATGTATTAATGCTGTTATTTACATTTGACAGCATAAGCTGAAAATGCAGTCCGGGCTGGTGCCCTCTATTCTTACGAATGCATTTCACGTAATGCCACGTAATTGTGAAATCAACAGGATATGTTTGCGTCGGCAATTATAATGAAAATCGAGAGCATTTCGTAATGTCGTCAAAACTGTCAAAATAATGCAATTACAAATGCTGTCATATCCGCAAATGCATTGAATTATGAGAAATGAAAGTATTAACAAATATCTAGTAAGGGCATTATAAAATGCATTTGATTGGGACAATAAAAGCATTTACTAATGCATTGGCATGGGCACGGGCACGAGCACGGGCATGGGTTTGGGCACGGGTATGGACAAATAATAGCATTTTCGAATGCCTAGGTTGTGAAAATTGGTGGCATTTAGAAATGCATTGTGTTGTATAAATTAACAACATATAAAAATGCTTGCAATGAAAAATTCAACATTTACAAATGCATCAAATAGTCATTTGCCGAATAGTCATTTGCCGACATTTATATAATTCTAAATTATACCAAAATAGAAATACTATATTGAAATATAAAATTTCATTTCATTTAATTCTAAATAAAATCACTATCATACAAAATATTGATCACAATTACAAAATTAATTATAAAAATATACTGAACATCGAAATTAACCTAAATCCAGAAAACATACTCCGTCCAAACCATCATACTTTACATTCCGTACAAAATTGTTGAAACACAATTGCATATAAGTAAATATTATAAAGTTGCGAGTTATTTGGATTTATAGTACACCTTACGAAATGTTATATGCGATCTCGAACCTGTGCAATAGTTAAAAGACAATTGTCCTATTATTCAAAAGATACAATTATTAAAATTGAAAACCAAAAGAATTTCGAATGAAAGAAACATTACCATCTCATCATTATGAGAGATGAATGTGTCGAACTCTTCCAATGTCCCCTCTGCCTCCATCTTTGTTATTGTGTTTCGATCTCTCTCGCATCTTTCCTCCTTTGCTGGGAATTTACAAACCAGCCCCTCATTACAAAATATAAGTCCCTACATCACTGATTTAAAATTGCCGTTGAAACCCTATTCAAAACAGCCCCTGTACCGAAAGAGGCAAATTAAACAAAATCAAAATTGATGACACTAAAAAAAATATTTAGAAAAAGTGTTAAAAGTTACCATGTCGTAATTTCAGCCAATAAACTCTTCAAATTATCTTCGGTTTCATTATCTACGCCGAAAACGAGCTCTCCTGCAACACAACCATCCATGCACACACGTCGAGCCTAACAAGCTGGTGCTTCTTGCCTACAAAAAAGAGAAACGACAAAATTCAGGCTCTAGCCAAGAAGCTCGCGTGATCCGAAACTCTCGAACATGGATCTCTGAAAATCCAGCACCAATTTAATGATCGCTTGAGCCACACCTTGTTCCCTTTCTGCATTTATTCAAAAGTTAAAAATATCAAATTAGCACATTCATTGCAAAAACTAAAAACTACCAAATTTAACCTTCCGAAAAAAGACCAACGCCACGCAGTAGAATATAAAGGATTACTCTTGCACGCCAGTTAGGCCTCGATGATCTTGATTGCTATTTTGGTTTCGAAACATGGAACTTTGTCGTGTAGCTTTCACAAAGCCTACTCGCATTAGAAAAAAAATGAAACACAATTAAGTTTGAAAAAAATGATGGAACGTATAAATAAGTTTACCTAAAAAAAAAAAAAATATAAGAATTTTTTACCAATCAACATAGCTGTGATTATCACAGTCAGTAAACATCGGATGTATTAAAAATTGTCGCCTCGTTTTTTATACCAGAACCTGCCGGAAATCCGTCGTAACTGCAAGAATGTAAGTAATGTCTCCTACTCGAAGTTGTGATCTCGTCCACGTAAACAGTTAAGACTGGCCAAAAGCTTCTGCTAATCCATCGTCGATGCACGGAATCTTTCAGGGTTAATATAGATTCACAGAATCTGCTAGGGTTAGCTATCTGTCTCCTCCAGTTTTGCGAAACCAGAAATCGCAAAACAAAATCAGAATAAATTATTGAAAAATACAGATAAACAAGTGAAAAGAAAGTATACATACATGATCATAATGAATCACGTACAACAGAGACGAGCTTGTTTTTGGGGTTCTTAGCCTTGAATTCCTCCCTGTACTCTTCCCTACAAATCAAAAACAGAATACTCAAAATAAAACAAAATGAGAAAATAAATCTGTAAAATTGAGAGATCGACAGAGATTTCAAATAGTTACATGAAAACGAATTAGGCTTGTTGGGGTCCTTAGTCTTCTTAATTTTCTTTGCACTGGAAGATGTCGACTTGCTCTTTCCAGCAGCTCTACAATAAAAAAAAATTAAATCAAATAATCAAACTCATAAACCCTAAAACCTATTTACGAATCAGCAAATCAATCAAATAAAGCTTACTTCCTTCCATCTTTCCTAGGTATTCCAATCGCAAAAACTACAAAATCAAACAAAATGTACAATATCAGTCAACAATTTGACCAAATCGAAATGAAATCAATCAAATGACCCCGAATCAAAGAGAAAGGACAAAATCAGAGAAAATATCGAGGGAAATTGGTGAGGAAATCGAAGGATCGTACCTTCAAGTCGGAATTAGGTTTAGGGTTTGAACAAAGGGCGAGAGAAAGGCGGTGAGATCCGGTTAGGGTTAGGGTATCGTTCCGCCTCGCGCCAAGGCCCAATCTGCCTTGCGACATCGCCGGCTCCGCCTCGCACGATTGCCTTCTTCGCCTCGTGCATCGCCTTTTTTTTCTTTTTCGCTTTTGTCTGTCGTGTTGAATTAGGGTTATACGAGAGAGAAAGGGGGTGGATTTGAAAATGGAAATTTTTCAGCGGGAGGCAAAAATAGTTCTGAAATTTTTGGATAAAACATTTGGCGGGCTTTTTACTATAGTCTTAACTTAGACTTGATGTTTTTTACTTCCACTTAATAAATTAAAATTACTTCAAAAATAATTTTATGGTGAATACATTTTTAATACTATACAAACTTCATATAAAACTTGAAAATGTAAAATAAAGAATATTTATTGTAAAATGATATATAAAAAACTAAAAACTAAATATTTGAAAAATAATATAGACTGAACAATAAATCATAAAATCTAACATAATTAAATATATAGTATTATATGTTGGGAATTTTTTTTACCATGTAGGGGTGTGCATACGATTTGTTTTTTCCGTTCGTTTGGTTCGATTAAGTTTTGTTGAAAAAATATTATTGTTCGATTTATTCGGTTTGGATCGGGTTTGTTGGTATTTTGAAAACTGGTTAAACCGAACCAGCCGAATAATATTTTATTTTTCATATTATTTTTAATATACTAATGTTAAAATATTAAAATTAATGTAATAATATTATAAAATAATACAATAATATTTTATAAAAAAAATTATATTTGTTTATAAGTAAAACATACACTTTGTTAATACTTCATTTTTATTTGAAGATATTTTTAATAGAAATATAAATGAAAAAGATTAAATTTGATTTTTTTTATATATGTATTTAATATGTGTATGTTCCGTATTGCACTTGTTTATGATATTTTTAAGGGTCTAATTTGGTTTTGATTACTATAATGTAAATGGGATGGATTAAAATTAAAATTTGATATATGTTTGAACTAATTTCCGACGAAGCGTAAATGCTCGGAATTTTAACGAGAAGAAGTCGAACAGTAAATAAAGTTTTCTATGTGAATATACCATTTAATTCTCTATGTTTTGAGTTTGTAATGCAAATATAACATTTTCAGTAATAATATATTATTTTATGTGTCGATATACTCTTTTCAATGTGAATAACAAGTTTTAAGGGTTAACATACTCTTCGCGGTGTGAATATATTATATTCAGGGACAAAATATTATCTTCACCAATCAATCTATCGTTTGTAATGTTGATATATTGAGTTTTCAACGTCAACCATTTTCAATACTAATATATCATTTTAAGATCAATTTACATTTTTCATTGTTATTATATTATTTTCAATATCAATATACCATTTTTCAATAATAATATATCATTTTTAGTGTCAATATTTTTATTGCCGAGGTCAATATATTGCTTTTAAGTGTTAAATATATATTTTTTGTTTTATGTTCTCCGATTTACTATTTTAACCTTTTAGTTTGTTAGCTAATAATAATAATATTTTTGTTTTAGATAATATATCCAACAATATGCCCTACATATGAAATTAAACCTATTAAGCACCATAATACATGAATGCAATATATCAATTTTAAACTTTTTGTTTGTTAGTTATTCTATTTTATTCCAATAATACAATAAGAAAATGATTTAAAATTGTTAATGTCCATTTATTGTTTAAATACTTATAGATATATTGTTTTATGAGAAAAATTTGATATTAATAGAAATATACACATATGTGGTTTTATAACACATTTTCATATTGTTTATAATAAATATATGTTTTATCTACATAATATATACGTGAAAATAAAACACAATAGTGAAAAAACAACGAGAAATTTGATAATGTCAATTATGTTTCACAAATTTCGACAGACAAGTTTGCAGAGTAACCACTTTAAATCCTAATTAAGACTTTACTTTTTATACCGGTTTAAGCATTTCAACTAAAAAAACAAAATACGCACCACAGACCATTTAAGCATTTCAACCCATCAAAAGCAAACTTATTACAATTCGGAATGGATTCTCTCCATGGCTCTCTTTATATTAGAACAAACTAATCAATCTGTACAATACTTTAAGTGTGCACCACAAAGGATATCATCTAAATTTTCAATCTATCACCCATTTCCTGGAAAAAAAAATACCCATTTTATTGGATGTAGCGTATGTTGTAATTTGTTTTGTTGTTTGCATATTTATTTTGAGAACCCTCGCATTGGGCAAGTTGCCCCCCATCTTCAAGCGCAACCTGCAAATGGAGATCTCCATTTATTAGTTCCATTTTTAAAAATAAAAATAAAAAATATCATATTTACCCTTCGAAAATTAAATATATCAAATATCTGAATAGTTAAATTCTTACTTGATATCTTGTATTTCGCTCCCAATGTTCATTGCACTTTGTAATTGAAAAAAGAAGTTCAATATTTGGATTGAAACTAAATAAATAAAAATGTTTAGGGTAGATATGAAAATTTCTCTGACCCTGTTGCCATATCGAACATTTATCTGCATCTTTTTCCTAATAGCTCCAACACTGTACCCATGTACTCTTCCGGCAGCTCCATTGTAGCACTGTACCACTCCAAATTCAGACATTAAGAGGGGTATTTATGATATTCTAAATTTTGGAGGCTCGGCCTATTTAATATTTTGATGGTCTCGTAAGGATATACCTCGTAAAGCTCGAGTGTTTTACCATCGATAACTTTGTTAATCACATTGGGCGGTCCCACCATGAATTCATACCCTTCCCTCCTAAAAAGTAAAGTAAATAATTATACAAATTGCAGTATAGAAAAACGTGAAGGTTCTTTTCGTAAAAAAACAATATAGTGATTTAGAATCATACATGTTTTCTATTATGATGGTGATGTGAAGAGTGCCTCTACAGCTAACAATAAATGTATCTACAGTTTCACCGTCTTCTATTTTCATCATCAAATTCCTCTCCAGTTCACGATGCAACTTATCTCTGAAGTTGCTGCAGAAAAGTTCAGATAAAATTATGGTCAATCAAATTTCTAATATACTGCACCTTCGGCTAAAAAGTGACAATTTTTCATTCATGCCTAAAGATTCGCATCATTAATAAAATGTAGAACTGAATCAAGGAAGAAAACTAGAAGACAAACAATATTAGAAAAAAAAAGCAAAGTATATTCTCAAGAATACAAATTGTCGAAATACTTGTACATGCCAAAATTTGGTGAAGTAGTTCCTTCGATTTTCATTCCATTTTCCACCTAGTAGCACTCCATCTAATTCATCTTGCTGCATAAACAAGCCGTCATTATAACCATAAACAAATTACTTCACAAAAGTCCCTTCTTTTTTGGGTATTGGTAAAACAATCCTTCAATATTAAATATTTACAAATAAGTCCTTATTACCAAATATTTCCAAAACTAATCAATCTACTATGTTCTCTGTTGATTGTGGAGTATGAGTCTTAACTCTATATTTTGCTCACAATCTTAACTAAATTAAGAAAAGTAATCCCAGTAAATAATACAAAACAATTATTAGTTTCCGAGGCTCCAAGGTAATTTAGTAATTAATGAAATCATGCTGGAAATTTTAGGCTGCAGGGCAATTTTAGATACAAAACCACGATGAAATGAAATCGAAGGGACATTAACCTAAATTCAGAGACTATGAACTGTACACAAATACAATAACCCTAAATTATGAAAAATGTCCCTCTCTAATATTGTAAAATCAGCCATAATTACTAATTTTCATGCGAACCCCTGAAAACAGGCCCTATGCAACTGAAAATTTATATGCAATGTTCATTATTATAAAAACATTCCATGCAAACCCCGCCAATAAAAATTGCATATCTTATAAGGGTATATATGCAAAAAATGCTACTTTAAGTATGGGTGAAACCTAGAATAAACGAATTGAATAATGAAGAGCTCTACATTTGAACAAGTAATTGCAAAATGTAATTATCAATTTCTGAAAAGTGTACCTCTCGACATGAATAAATTATTTGCCTCACTGGATTATTCGCCATTTTGCTGTATGACCTGTTTGAAAAATACAATTCCAGTGGTAATTAGGAAAAAGATAAATAAAGTAATATAAATATTAATTTGTTTAGCACTTAGCACTTGGTTATTAGAGCAAAAATAATGATAATTGGGATTAATTTACCTAACTTTGGGTACCACCAGTACCATTCTGGTAGCAAATGGTCACAATATCTTCGGGTTTTGGTGGGTGAAATGGTTGTATATTTATATGCCCCTAATTAAAAAAATGAAAATATAATTAAGTATAATAAAATTTACAGTTCCTAAAAAAGTTCAATAAATAAAATAACCCGAGAAATTAACACGGAGAAAGAAATAACTTGAACTCCATTACTTGGAGGCATATTTTCTTCGGTTCCTCCAACAACCTGAATTACCAAAATAAAAGAAATGCAAATTGAGCATTATTTTATTTTTTTTTTTTGAAAGAAAGGCAAGCGCGATACGCGCTCGGTCCTATCATTTTTCATTAATTAAAATAAGAATTAAAATACAAATACATCATGTACAAGAAATCGTAAATACATTTCATCTTCTCCTAAGAGTAAGCCTACTATGTGGTGTCCTAACAACTCATGGTCCATTGATGAAGTAGGTTCCTAATCGCATCGGCTATTAGGACATGCATTCTTCCTTTTCGTTGGAAGATTCGGTTGTTTCGTTCCCTCCAAATGGTCCAAATTGTTGCGCACCATGTTATGTCCCATTTTGCGCGTTGTATGCTCGTTTTTGACCGTCTTTGGTTCCACCAAAATTCTCGTATAGTAAGTCCGGAAGGGTCGGCCATTGGCTCGATGATGCGCCATATTTCGGAAGTGAAAGGACAACTCAAAAATAGGTGTTGGACCGATTCCATTGTCCCCCCGCAAAGTGTACATGTCGGGTCGTGTGGCCAATTTCGTTTTGCAAGATTATCCGCCGTTAAGAGTCGATTATTTAGAAGTAGCCATCCGAAGATTTGCACCTTTTTGGGCACTTTGATTTTGAAGAGCGGGTTGGTCCAAAAACATTCGACACCCGTGTATGAGATGAAGGCATAAACCTTGGCCGTCGGGTATGATGGCGCGATTATTATGTTGTGGAGGGGGGCCGGTGTAATTTGGGCTCGGAGATCGCCTTTCATTGCGTTGTAAAGGGGAAGTAGTTTTTGAAGATCACGGATGAAGAACGAGGAGGTGAAATGTGACACATTCGTTAAGTCACTAATGTTGTCAATATTGTAAATGGTTCGAACCGTCGTGGCCCAATACGATTCGCGATCAAATTCAATTTTAAATAGCCACTTAATCATTAAAGCTTGATTTTGGCGTTGTATGTCAAGAAGTCCCATTCCGCCATGTAATTTGGGTAAGCAAACCTTTTTCCAATTTGCGAGACAATGGCCTCCAACTATTTTATTCGTGCCTTTCCAAAAGAAAGCTCGCATTGTTTGGTTAATTTCTTTTATGATGCCTTTTGGTAGGAGGAAGGTTTGCATCATAAAGTTAGGAATTGCACTTATGACGGATTTTAATAGCGTCATGCGGCCTCCCATTGTGAGAAATTTATTTTTCCAATTGTTGATTTTTCCTTGGATTTTATTTAGTAGTGGTTGGAAGATTAGTTTCGTGGGTTTTTTGTATGAGAGCGGGAGCCCTAGATATTTAATCGGTAATGTCATCTTCGAGCAACGCATGATTGTGGTTAGGAAATTGTTGTAGTGATCGGGTATTGAGATTGGAACATATCCACTTTTATCCCAATTTATTTCTAGACCCGAGATCTCCGAAAAGATAGAGATCGTATGCATTATAATTCGAAGGTTTTGTGGTACCGCTTCGATGAACATTAGTGTATCATCCGCATATTGTAAGGTGGTAGGGGGAAATAGTATCGGGGTAGTAAGTAATGGATTAATTCTTTTTAACATGACTTGAAGTGCATCGACTACTAATGTAAAAAGAAGTGGTGATAATGGGTCTCCTTGTCGGAGACCCCTTTTATGATTAAAATATTCACCCCTAGTGCCGTTAGTGTGAACCGATGAGCTCGATGTAACCAATAAGGATTGTATCCATTGAATCCACCTCATCGGGAATTTTCGTGCCAGTAAAATTTGTTCGAGGAATGACCACGAGACGTTGTCAAATGCTTTTTTGAAGTCTAATTTTAGCATGATCGTTGGGATCTTTGTTTTGTGATATGCATTGAGCATTTCTCGTGAAGCTAGAAAGAGCTCATTGATTGTGCGTCCTTTGATGAATGCGGCTTGGCAACGATTAATAAGTAGCGGCATATAAGGTTGTAACCGTTTTGCCAATATTTTTGTGATAAGTTTGATTGGTGTGGCTATTATACTAATGGGCCTATAGTCCGTTAGATTTGAAGCGCCCACTTTCTTTGGTAGCAAGATAATGGATGCCTTGTTAAGTTTTTGTAGTGGTAAATTATTGCGGAAGAATAAGTTAATCATGGCGAGAAGGTCGATTTTTAAGACGTTCCAAAAATATTGGTAAAATTCGCTAGGGAACCCGTCCGGTCCACAACTCTTCCCTTTTTTTAGCTCTTCGAGCGACGCTTTAATTTCTTCTTCAATAAATTCCGAGGCTAATATATCAAGATCAATTAAGTCATTAGTGATGTTGTAAAAGGGGGCCATATTGATCGTTCTCCCATTCGGTGATGGGGAGCCAAGAGATGATTTGTAAAAATTGGTGAATGTTTTATTAATCTCTTCTTCGTTAACAATCTCTATATCATTAAGAGTAATTTTGGAGATGATATTTTGTTGTTTGCGATTAGAGGCGAATGCATGGAAGTAAGATGTGTTATTGTCCCCAAGTTTGAGCCAATTAACCGACGATCTTTGTTGCCACTTCATCTCTTTTATGTTTATGAGCTCCCTTAGTTTTTCTCGAAGTTTAATTCGTAATAAGAATTCCATTTCATTTAGGATTTGTTGTTCTTCTTTCAAATCCAAGGAATGAATGACTTGTTTGCACGTTTGTAATACGTAATTTGGGGTGTTAAATTTTTCTTTTGCCCATCGTGTTAAAACCATCTTGATTGTGTTTAGTTTAGTTAAAAAAATTGTGGTGTAGTCACTTGTCATGGGATCAAGAGCAATGTTCCACCCGGAGGAGACTAAAGGTGTTAGTTCATCGTAACGAAGCCAATAACGTTCGAACTTAAAGTGGTAAGGTGGTCTAATTCTTTGTTTAATGCTTAACATTAGAGGTGTGTGATCGGATGTTGTGTTTGGGAGGTCAATTAGGGAAAGGTCATAATGATGCGATAAGAAGAATGGTGTAACTAATACCCTATCGAGCTTCGATAAGGTGGGAAGTTGTCGCCGGCTTGACCAAGTGTATTTTCGGTTTGTGAGTGCAATTTCTATCAAGTCGTTAGAATGAATAACGTGATTAAATGTTTGTGTTGAGGAGTTCGAGTGACTAGTGCCCGTTGATTCATCGCGGGTCCGTATTAAGTTAAAATCTCCGAGAATTATAGTTGGTAAATTAGAGGGCCAAATAGAGGATATTTCGTCAAGAAAAGATATTTTCAATAATTCATTTTCGGTTGGACCGTAAACATTACAAATCCTAAAACGTTCTTCATTCGCACTAGCGAATGTACATGTTAGGGTATACTCTCCCTCTTGTACTTCTATCAATCTTAGCCTATCGGACCAAGCGGTCATAAGACCCCCTTTTGTACCGTTAGCGTTCAAAAAACATACATTTTTAAATTTGGAGGAACAAACAAAACGAACGTTAAATCGAGTAGGTCGTGACCATTTAGTCTCTTGAAGGCATACTACATCGCACATTGATTCCCTAATTTGGTCCTTAACTACGTTACATTTTTCACTTGATCCTAATCCTCTTACATTCCAACATAGAATTGATAATTTCTTAAATAACATAATAAAAATAATCCAAAAAAACTCTCATCTCCCTAACTACCACAAGAAGTTGGAGTGAGAGATTGTCAATCCAACTCGGGACCTTAGTCATCACTTCCGGCCAAAGCTCTCGGGTTGAAGTCCTCACTATGGGGCTCCGAGAGATTCTCTATTGGGCCAAATTCCGCTACAATATTAGTTAAATCGTTAAAAACCGAGCAAGACTCGTTAGTTTTATTAATTTGCATTATTAAATTTCTCTTAGATTCAATTGACTCATTAGATGAGCTGAACAATAAGTTGTTTTCAGATGATTGTAATGATTGTTCCTTGTCATGAGGTGTGTTAATTTGACAGAGACTTTCAATTCGGTTACACATGTCTTTATCCAACCCCTTTGGTTCCGATAATTCTTTGTCTAGTTGCTCTAATATGTCAATACGTTTAATTGATTTTTTGAGTGATTTTGGTAAACCTTTTCTCCTAGACTTTTTGTGTGGTAATTGCAATTCGCACCCATCACCGGCTTTCGATTTCGACCTAAGCCGAGTGGATTTTTTGGTTGCAAATACAGCTTTTTTAACATTATTTTCTCTAAGAAAAAAGACTCCTTTGGATGGTAATTTTGGAATTGAAATAGATGAGGAAATATGCTGTGTACCTTCAAGGTCCTTGAGGAATTGCTCCGGATCAACGGTTTCGTATCCCGAGTCATCGTCGGATAGAACCATTTTCGCGTCCCCGTCCATTGATGTCGTGGCTGCCAGTACTGCCGCCTCTATGGTTGTTCCGTCTCTGTCGTCCGCTGGTGAAGTGACGCCGTTCGCTGTTCTCATTACGCGCGAACCGACAGGTGGATTAGTCGTGAACGAAATCCCGCCCGTTGAGCTGGCCCCGAGAAGGACAAGCAAGGTGTCTTGCGCAACAGTGGCGCTGGGGTGAGCATTGAGCTCCCTGGTTTGTGTCGAGACATTTTGACTCCATTTATTTTTCTCCATTCTCGAAATGTGAGATGATGAATTGATTGTAAGTGTGGATTTATCTTCTCCTTGGGCTGGGCCACTATTGGTGATGGTTAATTCTTTAGTGTATGGGGTTAATGATTTTTTTCCTTTACTGGGATCTGATGGCCCATGTGGGTCATATTTTCGAATGGCATTAATGCCAATTGGGTTACTTGAGCCCACCATTAGTGTGAGTAATGGAGATGATGCACTTCTTTGTAATTTGTATGGTGCAATTAATGCCTCTTTTTTGTCAGGTTTTGCTTTATAAGAAACCGAGATTTCTTTCTTATTTTTGCATGCCTCATGCATAGAAATAGTAGAGACCATAGTACTCTTGAGCTTGTTATTTTTTTCAGAAAATGCCCTAAATAGATCTCGCACCTTGTGAAATGAGCCTTTAGGAAGTACTAAGTCATTGGTGTTTGAATGGGTCAACACTTTAGTGGGTTCGGATAAAATTGTTAATGGATTCTGTGGGTTAATGGTAACGGGTTCCTGGATTTGTTCATTTCGGGTTAATGGTAACGGCAAATTGAGCATTATTAAATGCATAAAAATTAAAATACTAAATTGTATAATTTGCATACCACTATAAGACACAGTTGGAATTTGTGCGGTGATGCTCGACAACTTCAAAATAATCCCTGGCTTTAGAAATAATTAAGTCAAAGAAGAAGAGAAACCACAAAGCAAATCATGAAAAATGAAATCGAAACAGCCAAACCAAGAAATATAACATTTTTGTATGATATAACTAAATATAACATTTTGTCTGATGCTAAGATTTTTTAGTTCATAATTCAGAAGTTCTAGGCACATAAAAAATCATGAAAAATAAAATCGAAACAGCCAGCCAAAAAACCTTCAGATTCTTTAGAAAACAAAATAGAATATATATATTTATATACTTTTAAAACTCAAAAATATGACACTAACCAACCAATAAATCGAAACATATAAAGATGTATATTACTTTTACCTTGAAATCATCCCAATCTCAATAATAAATAAGAAATGAGTCCACTGAGGCATTTCACCAAACATCTTAAAGGCTCTTATTCTTCCACATAATTACTTGTGTAAAATTATAAAGAAAGCAACTTCAGTTTCTGATGGAATCGGGGAAATAATCACAGTAAATCGAAGTTAGCAAATATAAGATCTGAAGGGGAAAAAGAAAAGAAAACCAAATGCATACATAAAAGAAACATTTACCAAAAAAAAAATCATCGAGCCATTGCTTTCCTGCTGTTAATTCACACATATATCTTCATAGCCAATTAGATATTCATACTAACAAAGAAGCAATGTTGTAAAAATCGGTCTAGGCGGCCGCCTAGGCGGCGCCTAGGCGCTAGGCGTTGGGAAAACGCCCACGTATAGCCTAGGCGTTCCTGTCTAGGCGGAATTCCGCCTAGGTCCGTCTAAATAGCGTCTAGGCCCGCATAATTCCGCCTGGGTCCGTCAAGGCCAATTTTTTTTTTTTTTTTTTAAGACCCACAACTCATTTCCCTTCTTATTTTTATTTTTAGTAATTTTATTTTATGATTTATTTGAATTTGTATTAATGTTATTTTGTAGATTTCATGTTATAATTTGTTTGGACGTTGTTTTAAATAAATTAATATGTATATTTCATGTTATGATTTGTTTGGACGTTGTTTTAAATAAATCAATATATATTATTTTTAGTATAAAAAATTATATCACAAATTATAATATATAAAAATTTAAAAAATGACAAAAACTATGTAAAATTACAAATCCGTCTAGATCCGATTAATCCCCGATTAATCCCCGATTAATCCCTCTAGGCGCTAGACGGTGCCCGTCCGCCCGACTAGCGCCTAGCGATTTCTGTAACATTGCAAAGAAGTAACCCCAATCGCCAAACCAAGATAGAAAAACATACGGAAGGAACAATGAGAAGCTTTATTCGGTTCCATGGAGGATAAATGGCGGGATCACGAAATGGAAAGTAAATCTTTTAGATTGGCGCCAATATTTGACCAATTTTGGTAAGGCGCAACGCGCAAGTGAGATGCCCGCCTATATTTCACCAAAATTAACGCCGCGCTTCGAGAGTATGGGTCGACGTAGATGACAGCATTAGTTGGCGTGAGTGAGGATGGGGAGCCGTTTGGCTTGTGCGTAAGATATGGGTGTGGTGTGGGGTGGCCCAGGGAAGGGGTAAACGTGGCGTGGCTGAGGTACCGATGTACAGGGTCTGTGTTGTGCATGAGATGGAGATGATGGGTCTGGTTTAGGGATAGGGTAAAAGCGGGTTGGGCTGGGCTAGTATTTGGATTTGGGGAAGATGAAAATGTAAGTGCTATGATTTGAACTGTATGTTATGCATAATTATTAACTAATATAATTGACAGCATTAATTATTGCTGTATACTTTTTTTCCAATAACAGCATTCCATATGAAATGACCCTGTAACCAGTACCGCAGCATTTATTATACAATGCTGTGTTTTATAATGATATAGTAGCATAAATTAGTTAATGCCACCTTATCTACAACAAATAACAGCACATGAACAAATGCCAAAAACTAAGTGTCACCATATCAAGGTATTGTTGTAGTGCCTACTCGAAATTTGTAATTAGGGCTTTATTCTGCATGGGTCAAACTTAAATATAATCTCAATTTGGGATTAATACTTTAATGTAATATCTCTTTTGGCTAAGTGGTGATGTGGTGATTAAATTAGAGAAAATACTTATTTAGTTAAATGGCTATGTAACATTAAGATGTGGACAAAATGAAAATGTATTGTACAATACATATTTTTTTTAAAATAACTTGCAAAAATTATATATTTTAGAAACAAACATAATTTTCTTATAAATGCATTTTTGACATATTTTCACAAAAATAGAGCATATTTACAAACACAATATGGAAGTATTTTAATGACTTTTTACTTTAAACAAATATTAGATTAAAAATGTGAGTAACAATTTTTCAAAAACATATTATGTTGTTATTTGTTTGAAAAGGGGTGTAAAAGAATTCTTTGAAATTTGATAAATGTATTTCAAAAAAAAAAATTACAAAACATTTGAGAAGAATATTTACAAAACATCTATCTATATAAAGATTTGAGAAAAGTATTTTAAAACAATTCTATGAAATTGAGAATTATATTTAAATAATCTTTTTCTTAGACTTTTTGCAAAAGTATTTCAAAAATGATTTTATAAGAAACTGGAGAAATGCACTTACAAAAGAAAAATATATTTTTATGAAATTTGAGAGAAGTATTTAAAAAATATGGGTGTTTTCATGTATATTCCTCCAAAAACACAAAATATCAAATTTGACCTTCTAAAACTTACAATATCAAATTTATCCTTCTAAATATCAATGTCTATCAAATTTTGACCCGTGTTAACTTTTTTTTGTTAAATTTAAGAGGAAAAGTATAAAATTTATCCTTTTAAAGGGATATACATGGAATGACCCCTGAAAAATATATTGAAATATGAAATTTTTTATTTTTATTCGCTTGATTTGTGGATAAGTATAAAATATCAATTTATATCACAAATGTTATTTTCTTGTTCCACTACATTGTTTTTAAATTTATCTCAACTAATATGTCAACCCTTTTTTATACTAGACATTTGATGAGATATATGATTTTTGTTGGCATTTTTGTTCAACCTTTGTCTTTTCTTTTAGCAAGTACTTACGATGCAAATTGGATCAACACTTTTTTTTATGATTAATACTTTCATTACTTTGATATGCTAATTTGATTTTACTATTTTTGTTAATATTAATGAATTGTTTTTTACATGTTCATAAACATAAAAATTATATCATTATTTTATTTATTTAAAGGTCATTAGGCCAGTGTATATCTTTATTTCATTGAATGAGTTAAAATGTGAATTGACATTATAATATTAAAAATAAATTTGCTCGTCCAGAAGCCTAGTAGGTCCATGTTAATTTGCAACATTTCTTTGTAGCAAATTTAGACTTGCATGGTTATCTACAATGATGTAAAATATAATTAAATTACCAACTAAACTAATCGACAAAGAACAATTCGTTGCATTAATTCATTTTGCTTCTATGATAGTGTTTTTCACTTTCATAATAATTAGAGTTTATTAGAATTAGAATTAGAATTAGAATAATATTCATGAACAAACAGTCCCATACAATATATTTATTTAAAATAGAATTTAAACTACTACAATTGTCAAAATCTCATATTTTATAGAAACCTATTTAGGGGTATTTTGATGATTCCATTAATGTTTTAGTTTAATAAAATTAATTCTTAAAAGACTATACATCAATATAGCTTCAATTACCCTCTGTTTTTCCAACCAAATCTTAATTGTACTTTTTTGTTATGTCTCTGTTATATTTAATCAACATAGTACCAAATCTTTTTCAAATTGTTGAAACTGCAATAGAAATTATAGAATCTCCGTGAAAGAGAGATGTTTAAATTGTTGAAATTTCTGAAACTTACAGAATTTCAATGAAAGAAATTGTTGTCCCAAAAGTTCTCAACTTTTTCGAAATTTGTGAGAACTATGAATTTCAGCGAGACACGATTTAATTAGTCTAAGATAAATGTCAGAGGTTTCAAGAAAAAATGAGTTTGTAATAAATGTCAGCAAAATCAAGGTTTTCTTTTTGTTGTAAAATTTAATTTTTTTGTATTTTTTGCAAATCAGAGGTCTTTTTTTGTATAAAAAAGAACTTGTAAGATCAAATAACTTTTTTAGCTTCGTAATGTTTAAAAATAGTATGATTTTTGTTTGGTATTTTAGCTCTACGGACTACGAATTTAGGGTGTCAACGGTTCGGATCCGGTTCGGATAGTGGTCGTACCAGATCCATATCCATATTTTTTTCGGATACGGATCCGGATTCGGAACTATCGGGATCCGGATACGGTTCGGATAGTAAACGAATACGGATACGGATACGGGCTATATGCGGATATTAAAACGGATACTACAATATAAAATTATTAAAATTTTAATTTTTTTAAAATAAATATATACCATCATGAAAAAATTATGTAATAATTATTTCAGAAAACAATGTAAGATTTAGTAAGATTGAAGAGAATGGATACTAAAAGCCCATAATAAAATAAATACTCAAAGCTCGCAGTTCAGAAAAGAAGTTGAGTTTGACCGGAACATGAATAGGTGGTTTAGTCCCACCGTATCTATATTAAATTGTATCTCTTTGTTTTCACTTATAAATATATGGCTATATGGTTGTTAACTGTTCAACAGCTCTACCCTCAAATTGACTGGCATTAAATGTCTTGATTTGAATGCACGTGAAATGCACATAATTGGTCTAGAGAATAGACTAAAACAGTACGAACCTTTATATGAAAACGGGTACCCGTTTTTTTGTATAAAATATGGATCCAGATATTACCGAATACGTATTCGGATCCGACTGATAATTGTGTCCCATATCCGGATCCGGATTCGAAAAAATGGATCCGGTTAATTCCGATCGGATCCGGTTAATTTTATTCGGATTCGGTTATATTTCCGGATATGGTTCGGGTCGGTTCGGATAATATCCGACCCATTGACATCCTTATGATGCCTTATCATGATATGTTTTAGTTAAATCTTTTATTTTTTTCTATTGCAACTATATGTTGTTTATATATTTTACAATTTGGTTAACACACATATTGTCTTGATCAAACATTTTTTGCTTCAAGTCTAAAGAATTAACAAAAATATTGGCATCATTAGATTAATAATTAATGTTTGATATTAATGAGGATATTTGTCTCTCACAACTATTTCTATCAAGTAAACCTACTACTGACTCTATTGCATTTGTTGGAACCATTGGAATAGTGGATTACCTGTCTATTCCATATTCCATTATCTATACTTAGTACTAAAGAATAACAATTTGCTGCCCCCACAATGAGCCACGTCGCCAGGGGCTTTTTTGTAAATTTTTTTTTTTTTACATTTTGGTTATTTTTTATTTACAAATTAGTCATTTTTAAAAAAAAAATTACGTTTTGGTCCTTTTATTTTTACATTTTAGTCCTTTAAATTTGCATTTTGGTCCTTCGAAGTTTTACAATTTACATTTTGGTCCAGGGGCCTCAAATTGGTCATCTTTTTTAAAAAAAATTACATTTTGGTCCTTTATATTTGCATTTTGGTCCTTCAAAGTTTTAAAATTAAAAAATTTGCTGCCCCCAAAATGAGCCACGTCGCCAGGGGCCTATTTGTAATTTTTTTTTTTTACGTTTTGGTCCTTTTTTATTTACATTATGGTCCTTTTTTTAAAAGAAATTTACATTTTGGTCCTTTATATTTGGATTTTGGTCCTTCGAAGTTTTAAAATTTACATTTTGGTCCAGGGGCCTCAAATTGGTCCTTTTTTAAAAAAAAAATTACATTTTGCTCCTTTTTTTCACATTTTGGTCCTTTATATTTGCATTTTGGTCCTTCAAAGTTTTAAAATTAAAAAATTTGCTGCCCCCTCATTAAGCCACGTCGTCAGGGGCCTATTTGTAAATTTTTTTTTTTTTTACATTTTGGTCCTTTTTTATTTACATTATGGTCCTTTTTTTTAAAAAAATTTACATTTCGGTCCTTTTTAAAAAAAAAAAATATACGGGTATATAAGTTTCATATTTACTAGGGATATATGTGATAATTCTATTTTTTTTTAAAAGACAGGGTTTTTTTGAAATATTTGTCATAAGTACACCAGATTCGGAAAAACGTTGGGACTTTGCTATGTTTCGGGAAATCGAAAAGAGAGAAACAAATTCGGGACCTTTGCAGGACCAGGGTAATATGGTAATTTTATCCTGACTAGAGACCATGATTTTGGTTATGATTGGTGCAACCAAAACGAGTTCGTTCAGGCAGAATGGAATGGCTTTGAGTGCGAGGGAGATGGAGAGCAAAATTAAACCCACAAGACGACATAAAAAATGTCCACGATACTCAGTTGCATTCGGCGAGGAGTATTTTCGTCATTTACAATATTTTGATTCTAAATGTTGATAATTTCTTTCGCGTTTTGGGCAGAATGGAATGATTTTTGAGTGCGACGAGGTGGAGATCAGTATTATACCCGAAAGACTACTTCAAAATGGCCACAATACTCAGCTACATTCATTGAGGGGTAATTTCGTCATTTTCAATATTTTGATTATGACCGTTGATAATTTATTTCATGTTTTAGGCATTACTTTTATCTTATGTATAAAGTAGAGAAAAATTCTTGCAATTCTATGCCTCCATGCCATCAAGGGCTTTTGTGTACAAAAATATTTTTTAATTTACATTTTCCTCATTTTTATTTATATTTTGGTCCTTTTTAGTTTTAATTTATATTTTGGTCCTTTTTATTTACATTTCGGTACTTTTTATTTACATTTGAATTTATATTTTGGTCCTTTTTATTTACATTTTGGTCCTTTTTTGTTTAATTTACATTTTGATCCTTTTTATTAACATTTTGGTCCTTTCTTATTTACATTTCTGTCCTTTTTATATTTTTTTATTTATATTCTGGTCCATTTTATCTATATTTTGGTCCTTTTTAGTTCTAATTTGCATTTGGTCCTTTTTTTACATTTTGGTCCTTTTTATTTATATTTCGGTCTTTTTTTAAATTTTGATCATTTTTCCTTATTTTACATTTGGTTTTTGTTTCCTATTTTACATACATATTAAAATTTGCGAATATGTCATGATTATATTAATCGACTTTAGAAACACCTAAGCAAATGCTATTTATACAAATTATATTAGAAAATAATATCTGCGATAGACTAATTTCATGAACCTCATGCATCTATTGACATCATGATATTTGTTAATATATCATGATTAGATTTATTTAGTTCAAACGCATGCGTGTTAATTCTATTTAAATAATTATATAAAAAACATCCCGCGCAATTGCGCGGGCACAAAGCTAGTTATCTATAAATCAAATCAGAACTTTTGTGATGAAATCATTGCTTGCAATTCGACCAAATGAGTTATGTGCACATTGACTACAATTCGACTCTTGGAACATTACATTTTTTTTTCTCAATTGTTATAGCATACATTGTCCCTATATATATATTCTAAGTACTAAAGTTCACACCTGATTTCATGTGTACACCTGCAAAAAGAAAACCCTGCAATTGCATAATTTCTTTTATTTATTCATAAAAAAAAAAGTTCTATTTGAGATAACATTTTCTCTCTTAAGTTTTGTTTTTATCGATTTTTTGGTATGTATTATATTGTAGATTACCAAATGAGGAAGCAGGGGAAATTCCAGCTGATTGTGTGGGTGATGAAACAAGATTGATCCATTTTTCTGACTACCTCTTGCGATATTAGCCAAATATACTGTCCACGATTGGTCATTAATATATTATTTCTCCCTTTTCAAAGTTTTTAAATCCAATTAATTTTTCATCAATTTTATGTTATCTGGGTAGAATTTGGAAATTTTATCTTCTGTTTAAGGTTATCGATGCAAAAGTGGCCTAATGGTGTTAATAAAAAAATCAAGTGTAGTGCTCAATGAAGTTGAATTGAACTCAGTCTAGAGCGAAATCATCGGTCAAGAGGCCTCTTTCAGATCAGGTTATTTGTCAATACCTTTGATTTGTATCTTGATGATGAAGTGGATCTTTTTACTGAATTTGGTTAATTTAAATTTACTTAATTGGTTTTTCTAATATATTTGTATGTGTTTATTTAGGGATGACTTCGGGTTATTTAGGGATTGCACGAAGGGGAGTGAGGTTTGTGCCACAAAGAATAGACGATGTGGCCACTGGAACAATGAATGAACGGCTAGAATTAGGTACAAAATTACTGACAAATTAATCTCTCTAATTGTTAATGTTGAGTCAGATAATGGCTGAATATATTAATTCTCCATTTCTTTGATTGTTAATCTTCGTTGTTAATCTAATCAGTTATGAAATTATTAACCGTCCTGAATGTTATTTCGAATGAATACTTAAGGTCATCTCAAAATTCAATTGTAATCTATTACGTAAATTAGAACTCGACATCATTCAGTAATGGCCTTAATTGCAGCTGAAAATGAGCCAAATCACGGGAAGAGAAAATGATCCACAACTTGCTTCAGGTATTAAATTAACAAAAAATAAAGGGTTGTGAATGAATCTTTTCTTATAAAATTCTTCTGATTTTACTTTTGTTAAATTGATTTGTTTATAACAACAGATTTTTCCAATACGTGTCGGTATTTTGCTTTTGGTTTTGGTGAAATTTCAAACAACAGGAAAGAGGTGCGCGGTAATGAATTTTGACACGGTGAGTTATTTTGCTTTTACTGTATTGAAAAAGTTTTCTATCGACTCCTCAAAAACCTAAAATCATTTTATGCTCAAATTGGTTAAACTAGAAATTCTGTCGAGGTAACTAGGTCCATAACGATAAATTGTGTACCCCGGAGTATTTCAGGCTCTTAACGGGTTCTCGGATTTGTTTGTCAAGGCTTTGGAATCTGTTTGTCAAAAGGCTGGATCTCAATGAATGAATTTTTAAGAGAGAGAAGTATATATATTAATATATGTATTAAGATTATATTGAGGGAACAATTTAAAGTTTGTTTTGAAAATAATTCAGTTCTGTTTTCGAAGAATATTTTTTTGTTATTTTTAGAAGAGAAAACCGAGAGAGAGAGAGAGAGAGAGAGAGAGAGAGAGAGAGAGAGAGAGAGAGAACTTTAAAGGTGTAATATCCATATACTAACACAAATCATAAAAATAAGAAGAAAATACGAAAATAACTTTTTTTTTACAACGAACCCGCGCAATTGCGTGGGTAACACGCTAGTAAATTATAATACAATACTATTCTTTCGTAAACTATCTGTATGAGCCCATATCCTTTTATAAAAAATATTTGTTTCCTACAAATAAAATATTTTTAATTGACTATCTTTTCAAGAAAAAAAAACAATGCTCGTAACTAAGATCTGCATATTTTAACGTTTTTTACAAACATTTTCTTTTTTCATATTAAAAATGGTAATCAAATTTAATATAATAATTAATAATATATTATTTGAGTTTAACAATAAACAAATAACAGTTTGTTTAATAGTGTAACAACAAACGATAGAGTTTCATAATTATAATATTAAATTAAATTTTATGTGTTATGTAACAATTAACAATTAATAATATATTATCTGAAAAATTAAATTTTGAATGAGTTAAAACTTAAAATGTGAATTGATTTTATTATAATTATAATTATAATATTAAATTAATTTTGCCCAGAAGCCTAGTAGGCCCATGTTAATTCAAAACATTAATTTGAATTTCGAGGTATTTTTGATGAAATTACCGTGTCCTTTCCATTTTCACAATAAAACACACACAATATATTATATACATGATATTAAAAAGAATATTCATCAGAGTTTATTATAATAATATTCATGAACAAATAGTCCAATAAAATATTTATTTATATATAATTTAAACTACTAAAATTGTCAAAATCTCATATTTTGGTTTATTTTAATAAAATGGAAGTTGTAAACTAATCACAGTTTAGAGACTTGAGTAGAAAAATATCATCACACATTTTCCCGTCCAGTTCTTCTGTTGAGTAAAAGCAAAATAAATGTTGAAGAGTTATGCTTTAAGATTCGTGCAATGGATTTGATTTAACGGTACGAGATATATATTTGAAATGTCTCTATAAATGGAGCAAGCATGTGAGCTCTTTGTGCGCACAAGTTAATTGAATTCATAATGAAAAATTATATTTGTCTCATTTACATTCACCCACAATACTTGATTTGTTGGCAAATATTAAATTGACTCAATTTAATGCTAAATTCAAATTAATACATGGTAAACAATAAAATTATTCAAATTAATACATGATATTAATTATGTGGTAAAATCGTATTAATTAGATGGTAATCGATATTTATTATGTGATAAATCAAATTATTTAAAAATAATTTGTTTTATTTAATTATTTATTATGTGAAAAATCCCCTGACTTTTTAGAAAACCGCCTATCTTTTTTAGTTTCTCTCAAAATCACCTATTTCTTCTAAAAACCCCCTAACTTTTTTAGATTTCCTAAAAAACTCCCTATATTTTTGTTATGTTTTTAAAAATGACCATTATGCCCCCATAATGTTATTTTATAAATCTCTATAATTTAATAAATAAAAAATAGATATTAAACTATTATAAACAAATAAAAAAAGTTAAAAAAGAAATAATGCATAATATTAAAATATTATAATAAATAATACGTCGGTATTAAAATATTATAATAAATAATATATTGAAATTAAAATGTTATTTCAACAATTATTAGTATTTTAATATGTATGTATTATTTATTATAATATTTTAATATCTATGTATTATTTATAATAATAATTTAATATCTATTTATTATTTATTATAAAATTTTAATATCTATTTATGATTTACTTTTTGTATTTTAATATATATTTATTATTTATTAAATTATGGATGTTTATAAAATAAAATTATGAGGAAGGATATAACGGTAATCTTCAAAATCATAACAAAAAGGCAGGGAATTTTTGAAGAAATCTAAAAACGTTAGGGAGTTTTGGAGGAAACCTCAAATATAGGGAATTTTTTAGAGAATCTAAAAGATAGGGGATTTTTCATAATTTCCAAAATATTAGGAAATTTTTGTAGAATTCCCCTTTATTTTTCATCTCGCCTGTTGATTTTGAAGAGGTATTAATGTAGATATGAGTTGTGTGAAGTGGATTTGCGATGTATTTTTTGATGCTTTCCGGCATAATTTGAGTTGATACAATTGTGAATTTGTAAATTTTTTCATGTGAATAATGATTTTTTTATATATGAATATTTACAAAGAAAGCTGACCAGTGGGATCGAACTCATGTTCTGTGAGATCTTTGCCAACCAACCACACGAACTGCTACAATCAACTTATGTGTTCAAATCAGTGTTGCAAAAAACGGTGTAAAACGGTGTAAAACGGTCAAAAAACGGTAAAACGGTGCCATACTGTACTGTTTTTTACAAGAAAATTTCAAAAAACGGTCAACCGTTTTTTTACTGTCTTTGACCTTTTTTTTTTCAAAAAACGTTTTAAACACTGTTTTTTTATCGTTTTTTTCATAAAACTGTGATGGACTACTGAATATTAAATTTATTTTGGGCCATTTGTTGCAGCCCAAAATTGTGTTAGTTCTTTTACTTCCTTCTCATCTCAGTACCACTTAATCATTCATCTCTCTAACCTTCATTCTCATCTCACGATCAACACAAGAAAGAAAAGTAAAGCATGGCAGCGCCCTAGGGTAGAAGGAAAAACGACCAAGAAAGATATTTTTAAGACGGTTTTCTCCACGGCAAGAGCTGGCAAAAGGCTTGCCAACAAGAGACGACTATTTTCGACGCATACCACGACAACATTTCTGGTGAGTTGTGATTTTCATGGCAATTTGTGATTTTTACTTGTAAATTGGATACTGATTTGAAAAGTGGAAGTTAAAAAAATTCAAATCACAAATTGTATACTGATCTGAAAAAACCCAAATCACAAATTGTATACTGATATGAAAAGTGAAAGTTAAACGGAGGGAGATGATGTGGCACCAAATGGATCAACTTCGACGGATTTGGCACCAAACGATTTTAATGATTTTATAATTTAGTGTTTGTTTGATTTAGATTTTAATTTGGATTATATGTTTATGTCGATGGACTATTTGATATGTTTTATTAGTATTTGATATGTTATTTTTAATTTTGGACTTTCATGTATGTTTAATTTGAATTTAAAAATTGAAATATTCTATTTTTGTTTGTTATATTTCTTAATTTGTATTATAATTGTTATAAAATATTGTCGATTTAAGTAATCGTTTTTTAACCGTTTTACGATCGTTTTACGATAAAACACTAAAACGGTGACCGACCGTACCGTACCGTTTCCCGTCATTTGCAACATTGGTTCAAATATGGTTTACACATTATTTTAACACCACGGACACATGTCAAAATTATGTACAAACTCTATATTTTTAATTTATACTAGCAGGAGGTTCGGAGGAGATTCGTATATTTTGTTCTCTCGAGAATATTTCGAAAAGTGAAATGATGATCAATTAGTTTTTATTTCAAAAAAAATATATCAATTAGTTTTTTATTCATATGTTGAACTTATAAAAAATTATGAGGAATAAATTTATTTCTTTTCCATGGAAATAAAGAAAATCTGTCATTTTTGAGGTAATCAAATTCTCACCACGTATGTTCTAGAAAATTTTGTATTAATTTATTTTATTATATAGTGCATGAGAATGAAACTAACCAAAAGTGAGTTGTATTGCGCAAGACAATGCTCTAGTTTGCTAGAATCCGGGATTTCTAATCTTGTCATTCGTTCGAGAATGTAAGTCTTGGATTTATGATATGATTGGGAAAAGAAAAGTAAAAATGAATTTAGCATGAACCCATCATCTAAAATGAATGATTAATTGAGTTATATTGATGAAGGCGGAACTATATAACTAACTCATATTTTCAATTAAAAAAATACGTACTGAAATAGTACAATATGGAAACCTAAAAGTAAGAAAAAGAAATGAAGAATTATCATGTTGATTCTTTCCTATTAAGAAATTGGAGAAAACTAATTATTCACAGAAAATTATATATCGTAGTTATGTCAGTTAAGTTTATCATTTTCAACATTACTAGAAGAAAAAAATGCAAAATCCAAGTTTCCAATCCAGATTTTGCTAGAAAGTAAGGATTAAAGCCAAGGGAAATATCCAACTGCACCAACTAACTGTTTCAACAAGTTTTCAATTTTAAAATATTTATAAATATATATTAGTAATAGTGAGAATTGAGAAAAAAAAAGAAAAAACTGCGATAACACGGTATTGAAGAACTCAGGACCGGGTGACAGATAAGGGATTTTGGTCAGAGCAATCAAAGGACTGAGCTCGTTCCAAGAAATGTATTATTTGCTTCATATTACTTGATGTATCATGTAAGTATAAATAATGTCCTTGTTGAATTATTTTGCAATTGATACATATGGTTTTCTTACCGAAATAACATTTTGAGGCCAGCGTCTCTTATTTCCTCCTTTATATTATGGATTATTGATTAATGGCATAAATAATTATCAAAAGTAGATTTCAATAACAATTAATTATTATATAATTAAAATACATATGCATTAAGAATTTTTAATTAATATTCATTAACAATTTATGAGACGTATTTTGTTAAGTACTTGGACTATTAAACACTAATCAATGATATAGAGATGTGACGAGAAATGAGGGGACACCAAATAGTTTCCATAATATTTTTTAGGCCATTTACTGTGTCTTGTGCTTGAGATTTCTCATCACATCTTTTATATCATCGAACACTTAATTAACATGGTGATTAACAAAAAAAACACCGCATTATTAATTAATTAATATATAATTAAAATACATATGTATTCACAATTCTTAATAAATATCAATTAATTGTCAATATGATGTTCTTTTATTAGTTACCATGTTAATTAACTGTTAATTGCGGTTGGTTAGTTGTATGTGTTTTTTTTTGAAATATTTGCATAAAAGATCATATTAAGATATATAATTTAATTATTGAAATTTTAATCTTGTAGTAATCGTATTATTTTTAATTGAAAGAAATGTAGGACTAGTGAACGCTCTTTATTTTTTCTCAAAAAAAATTTAACTGTTAATTGTATGTTAATTGATGATACGGAAGATATGATGGGAAATCTCAAAGACATGACATAATTTACCAACATTTTTACTCCTCATACGAAGGCTTGAACTAACATTATCCATACATGAAATTCGCGGCATAGTGTGGCTAATAGTATTGATATATAAGGTTCTCTTTTGCGAAAGATGGCGGGCTATGGAGACTGCCGGACTGGTGCGGGTTATTTTCATAATATCGATATATACAAGTTAGTCCTTACATAATATTGATATATCGTCCATGTCCTTCAAAATGAGAAATGCTTACAATGATTAAACAAAATATAAAAATAATATTGATTCATATACATTATTTTTAAATTGATACAGATTATCGTTGAAATCATGAAAACTTTTTTAACTTTCTATCATGATAATTTAAGCAAAATGGCAAATAAAATGGCAGTGCATAACAACTCTCTTAATAGAATTAGTAATTTATTAGATATTACTGTATTAGTGGTATACATGTAATTATGCTAACAGACTTTTATTGTTAATAAAAAAAATTGACATCCTCTTAGTGGATAGTAAAAAATTCAAAATTGATTTTTCCGAGAAGTTCTTTCAATTTTTTCTTATTTTTTCGAAAATAGAAGTTTCCAAATATTTATACAAAAAGAAAACATTTTTGGTATGTTAATGTCAAATCCATTCATACAACAATTCGTACACCAAAAAAAGATTATATTACTTATTAGTTATGTTACGCGAATACTTCAAAAATACAGAATTATCCTGAGGATACGTGTATCCGATACGGATACAAGTGCGATACGGCTCAGATACATATCGGATACGTCACGTGGCGTACTCGAATATTATAATATTTATTTTTTTCGGATACGGCAGAGATACATCAGGATACGACGGGGTACGACTGGGATACGTTCAGGATACGACTGTAATACTCCAATTATGATACTTCGGCCCATTATATATTTTGGTCCATAATATTTTTAAATAAATTATATATGATATTTCTAGATTAGTTCTAGGATATTTTGAGAATAAGTTTATAATATTTTTATGATACATGTATTGTTTAGTTGATATTATTTATTGTCGGGATATTTAATTTAAAAAATTTATTAATATTATTTAATTTATTATTTATTTATCAATTATATGTAGTATAAATATATTAAAATAATAATTATATAGTGATATTCATATCCGTAATTTTTTTAAAATCGCCGTACCGCCGTACGATATCCGTATCCGTACAACATAACTTATTACTTATTAGTCATTACAACCAAATATAAATCAGTCCTATAAATCCATGATTGTGGATCAGGTTAAGGGGTTCTTTGTTTCGTGGATGCATCTTGGATAAATAAAGCAAAGAGTGGATTGGGATATTAAAAATACAAAAACCAAATATGCAATATGGAAGAAAAAAAATATATAATCACTCATTCTTTGAAAAAAAACACACACACACACACACACACACATATATATATATATATATATATATATATATATATATATATATATAACAAATACGTTATAAAGACGTGGACACTACATGTATTTCGAATACTTAAGACCTTAAATACTTTTCATATGACAGAAAATGACATATAATATTTTTTTGGCCATAACAACAAATATTGTTATTTTTAAATGAAATATTAAATAAATAACAGCAAAATAATAAAAATAAAAATCAATGTGAAATGAATTATTAAATAATTAATTAAATTGAAACAAATAAAGATTAACACGTGCGTAGCAAGTTCTTGAAATTAGTGCTTTGTAAAAAGTTCTATAAATTTGTTATTTCGTGGGCTGCATTTTGGTGGAGAAAAGTATTGGCCCGAGTCCTGAAAAGATAAACATGACATTTTTGTTTCGTTGGTTGCAATTCAATTTTATGAAATGTTTTTTTTTTTTACAAAATATGCAATATTAATTAGTCATTACAGCAAAATAAAGTTATTTTTTGTACAAAATAATTGCAATTCAATTTACGTCAAAACCATTCATACAACAAAAAAAAGTTATTAGTCATTACAACAAAATATGCAATATGGAAGAAAGAAAAATACAATCACTCATTTTTTCAAAAAAGAAAAAAAGAAAAAACACACATAAACATAAGTGACCCAAAAATATACATCATAACATCAAACCTCAATGTACTAAATACGCACCACATTTTTTTTAAGGAGTAATAATTTTACGTAGTGTATGTATATTTTTTTGGTATACGAATTTTTGTATATGAAGTAGCAATTTGTTGCGTGTTTTCTACAAAAAACAATGAATAGTTATCCGGTATTAAAAAAAGCGAACTCTTGAATTTTAAGAAAAAAACAACACTCATAACTAAGGTCTGCATATTTTAATGTTATTTTATTGACAATTTTGTTTTCATATTAAAAATTGGTAGTTAAATTTAATGTAATAATTAACAGTATATTATTTTGAGTACAACAATTAACAAATAACAGTTTGTTTAATAGTGTAAGAACAAGCAATTGCTTATTCAGAGTTATATATATATATATATACAAAAAAACAGTTTGTTTATATTTTTTAGGGGCAACAACAACATTTATTTTTTGTGCAAAATAATATAGAGTTTTTATGTGCATACGACATTTTAAATAGGGAAATTTGATGTATGTCCTTTCAAAAACTCTAAATATCATATTTGCCCTTATAAAAACGTAAATATCAAATTTATCCTTATTAAAGACGAACTGTATGAAATTTGTCCAAACGTTCATTTTTCTGTTAAACATAATTATTGAAGGTGAAATTATATTTTTGCCCCCCTCTCCTCTCTCTCTCTCTCCCTTCCTTTCTCTCACACACATGCATCTTTTGCTGAGGATGAATTGGGATCATGTAATGGGGAAGTCTTTCATTTAAGTTTGTAGAATTCATTCTTAATTTATTGTACACTTTTCAATTTCATCCATTTTCAAATTCTGGAGAGAATCTAAAACAGTACAAGATGAAGATTAATTCTTTTGTAACGATATAACGTATGTTTCGGGGCCACTCTTTTCGATGTGGTTCAACACTTCCATTTGCTTTTTGAGGTACTCTTTTTTAATACGTTATTATGATATTGATTGATAATAGGAACAAAAACAACAATTTTATATTTGATGCCATTTGCAGAATCAATAAAAACAAAAATCACTTTATTCTTGTCTTCTCGTTCATTCATCTCTATTTATATTTATTCTCATCTTTATTTATTGTCCATTCCTCTTCATTTACATATATACATAGATTTTTCAACGTGGCAAAATAACTCTTGTTGAAAAAAAAAGGCTTAATTAAAATTGTATGTTTAAATGAATGATTGATTTTGGGTTCTGGGATGAAAACATTTAGTTAAAACCAAGAAGGTGCAAACAAATAATAATGAAAAATTGGCAAAGAAATTCAGAAATTAAATAATAATTAAATAATTTTATTTTGCCATCATTTTAATATATAAATTAAATAAATTAGATAATCATACATAATACTTCTAATTGTGTAACTAAAATAATTTTATCGGTCTATGCCATTTGAATAAGAGATAAAAAGGTATTGTAGACAATTCAATATAAAGTTAATTGATCCAACATGTTGTTTATATCAAAATTATATGAGAGTAATTAATTAAATATTTAGGGGTACACAAAAACTGTATCATATTAATTATTGCAAAAACTATGAATCAAAATAATACTCTTTTCCATTTCCGAAAGAAGTAATTTTGTGACATTCTTCCATATGATTATTTTTTTTTTTTTCTTGTTATTTCTCACTTTGTGAGGTACACGAAATAAGATGGGATTTTTTCAAGGTCCCACAAAAATATGTACTATCTTTATGTGTAATATAGAGAGTTTTAAAATATTATTTTCTTGTGAAATTTTGAAGAAAAATATTATAATGCAATGCTGGCTACCTAAAAAAACAGTGTATATGCTTCTGTTGAAAATTTAAAATGTAATACATTTTTACAAAGCTCTTTGACATTCAATATTAGCATCCAAACGAATATAAACAATATAGAATTAAACTGTACATTTTGACTTTTTATTTTATTTTATAATTTGTAATTTTATAATGCAATACAAAATCCTACATATCAAAGTCTGAAAGTCTTGATATTTGAATTCCAGATCAGAGTAAATTAAAACTAATGAAATATGCATGGAAACAAAAAAAATATCATTGATGAATTATACTATGCATATAATAATTAATGTTTCTAAACATTTTCATTTTTGTTAGATTGTATATATGTGAAAATATATATTCTATTTTTATCATATTATTAGAAAAATAAAACAAAACAATGATTAGTTTTATTTGTACTTAGAATAATTAATTATCCAACATATTGTTTATAGAAAAATTATATGAGAGTGATTAATACATTTTTAGAGATACACAAAAATTATGTATCATACTAATTATTGCAATAATCATGTAATTATTTCATCTTATTTTTGTGCCCACTAATGTAATTATTTATTTCTTATATTAGTCTCATATTAACCCACAAATGATCGAGAACCCAGATTTAAAATAAACATAGTTTTAAAAAAATAACAAATCGAATTATCTAACATAATCTCACTTCCAACGGTCATAAATTTTTAAAATATCTTAATCCCCAACGTTAAGAAAATATAATCCAACGTTAATATTTCAATGTTATACAAAATGAACTCGGTGCATAGTTAATGAAAAAACCTTAGTATGGAAATAAGAGGTGGTGTATAATTTAAATTATAAACCGAGTTTAGGGAATATGTTACCTGGCAATAAGATGTGTTGTATAATCTATTAATACTCCTCCGCCTATCTTCTTCTTCTCTCAAGTCTCAACAGATCCATTCCTCCTCTCCAAGAAATCTCGTTCTTCTCTCATCTCGCCCTTTTTCTCTATTATCTCCCACCACGAAACCCTGCATCCATATACTCGAGAACCAACACACAACTTCTATTCCGTTCTCAGATTGTTCGATTGGGAGACGAGATGTGAAATCGGCGAGCTCTAACTCGCGGACTGAGATCTATTCAATAGACAATTTCTATGGTTGACGTGGGATTCGTTACTGGACAGACACGAAAACGTAAGTGTTTCTTCTCCATTTGTTTTTATTTTACAGGAATTAATGATTTTTCGATTACCCCCAAATCAAGACAGCAAATGGCTGGATTTGTTTTTCAATTCGATTTTCTTTAGTATTTAGTTTCTTTTTAACTCGTTCTTGATCATAATTATTGATTATGTTTGTGATTGATTGTAGTTTACAAAATTCCTATGAGTGAGAGTTGCACATGAATTCGATTACTCTAGTACAAGAATTTCTTCTCTTTTATCCCTCTTCGAATTAGATGAGAACGAGACGAAGAAGCAGAGAAGGATTTGCCTACTGTACAAGGTTATTTTCAATTTTAACTCTTTCTAAATTAATCCAATCTATTTTGATAATTATTCGATCTAATTTATTTGCACAATTGGTGCAGAGATTTGGTGAGTTCCTTCGAGAACAGCCTTGAAGAGGTCATTTCAAGCCAAAAGATTTCATCTCGACGGAACAGAGCTTTGAGCGTCACAATATTCAACTCCGCGCACTTCTTGGCAATAGGTTATTTTTTTAATCTTCTCTTTTTCCTTTCTGTTCTTTTCTTGTATGTATTGAAGAAGAGGTGTTGTACATGTACATGGCTTTTTGTTACTAAATTAGAGGGAATTTCTGTACATGTACATTATTGATTTCATTATGTGTTTTCAGGGTTATAATCAATGGTGGCCAATTCTCTTAAACCAGTTCGAATCGAGACATTCGATTAAGCTCTCGAAGAATGTTACTAAAAAATCAGAAGACAATCATCAGATTTTAAAGGAGGAATAGTGATGCAGGAAACTAAACAAATCAAACTCGATCAGGTTCAAAACCAAACCAATTAATAATTTATTTATTTTCTACAAAATATTAACTAATTGTCTTCATATTGGTTCAGGAGAATAGGGCAAATTAATCAATTACAAACTCGATGACTTAGGTTATTTGAGTTTAATCAATTGCAAACCCCTGTACAAGAGGTAAATTTCAATCTTATTCCTTACTAAATAATCCAATAAATTTTTTTATTATTCAATATAATTTATTTTCTATCAATATGCAGCGATGACAAAAAAAATGGATGATCGAATCGTTTTACATAAAATCGGGGCATCTCAATACAAGAAATTTCAGAGTGTGTCGAAAAAGAAGGCTTCATGTGCAAAATGGATGAGGAGAGATGTGTGTTTTTGTGTTGTGTATATATGTGCATGTGTATCTGGTGTGTATTTGCTTGTTTTGTGCTTGTGTGTCTTTGTGTGTGTCTATGTAAGAGTGTGTATGTTTGTGTGTGTGTAGTGTGTAGTGAGTAGTGTGTGTGTCTGACCAAAGTAGGGTCAGGCAAGTCCGGTCCGGTCCTAGTGGCGTCGGGCCCGCAGGAAGGGGGTGGGTTCGGTCCGAGTGGGGCCGGACCCGCGGTGGAGAGGATGGCTTTGGTCCGAGTCGGGCCGGGCTCACGGGGGCTGGGCCGGCCTGGCCTGGTGGGGGTCGGGCCTACGCGGTCCTGCCCGGGGGGGCCGGGCCCCATGCGGTCCTGGCCCGGGGGGTCGGGCCCGCGGGGGTCGGGCCGGGGGTCGGGCTCACGGGGGCCTGGCCTTGGCCGGGGAGTCGGGCCCACGGGGGCCTGGCCCGGGGGGGGGTCGGGCCCACGGGGGCCTGGCCCGGGGGGGGGGGGTCGGGCCCACGGGGGCCTGGCCCGGGGTGGGAGGGGGTCGGGCCCACGGGGGCCTGGCCCGGGGGGGGTCGGGCCCACGGGGGCCTGGCCCGGGTGGGGGTCGGGCCCACGGGGGCCTGGCCCGGGTGGGGGTCGGGCCCACGGGGGCCTGGCCCGGGTGGGGTCGGGCCCACGGGGGCCTGGCCGGGGGGGGGGGGGGGGGTCGGGCCCACGGGGGCCTGGCCGGGGGGGGGTCGGGCCCACGGGGGCCTGGCCCCGGGGGCGGGGGTCGGGCCCACGGGGGCCTGGCCCCGGGGGGCGGGGGTCGGGCCCACGGGGGCCTGGCCCCGGGTGGGGGGGGGGTCGGGCCCACGGGGGCCTGGGCCCGGGGGGGGGGGGGGTCGGGCCCACGCGGGCCGGGCCCGGGGGGGTGGGGTCGGGCCCACGCGGGCCGGGCCTGGGGGGCCGGGCCCGGGGGGGGGGGGGGTCGGGCCCATGCGGTCCTGGCCCGGGGGGGGGGGGGGGTCGGACCCACGCGAGTGATATTTTTAAAAATAAAATAAAATAATATTAATAGTTTGTTCAAATTTTGAAACCAAAATTAATCAATTAATACTAAATAATAATAATAATTGTTTGATAAATAACTAGGTAATAATATTTTGTACATTCATGTTTTGTTGTTGTTTTTGAAATAATGTACAAGTGATTAAGAAACTATCATATAATATGAATGTCAAAATAGATCGCATTCATTTATCTAATATATTCGAGGCCTCGACACATTGTCGATCCTCCTTCCAAAAATATGAACCTTCATTGTACACTTGATGAAAACATATAATTGTGTGCTCCAAAATCAAAGTTAATATTTTTTTTTTGAAAATTAATGAAATAGGCTGTCATTTTATATATTAATTATAGATAATATACATCTCTAAGAACACAAGTTACGTGAATATATTATAAATCCTAATCCCTACTCGAAATTTGTAATTAGGGCTTTATTCTGCATGGGTCAAACTTAAATATAATCTCAATTTGGGATTAATACTTTAATGTAATATCTCTTTTGGCTAAGTGGTGATGTGGTGATTAAATTAGAGAAAATACTTATTTAGTTAAATGGCTATGTAACATTAAGATGTGGACAAAATGAAAATGTATTGTACAATACATATTTTTTTTAAAATAACTTGCAAAAATTATATATTTGAGAAACAAACATAATTTTCTTATAAATGCATTTTTGATATATTTTCACAAAAATAGAGCATATTTACAAACACAATATGGAAGTATTTTAATGACTTTTTACTTTAAACAAATATTAAGTTAAAAATGTGAGTAACAATTTTTCAAAAACATATTATGTTGTTATTTGTTTGACAAAAGGTGTAAAAGAATTCTTTGAAATTTGATAAATGTATTTAAAAAAAAAAAATTTGCAAAACATTTGAGAAGAATATTTACAAAACATCTATATAAAGATTTGAGAAAAGTATTTTAAAACAATTCTATGAAATTGAGAATTATATTTAAATAATCTTTTTCTTAGACTTTTTACAAAATTATTTCAAAAATGATTTTATAAGAAACTGGAGAAATGCACTTACAAAAGAAAAATATATTTTTATGAAATTTGAGAGAAGTATTTAAAAAATATGGGTGTTTTCATGTATATTCCTCCAAAAACACAAAATATCAAATTTGACCCTCTAAAACTTACAATATCAAAATTTTCCTTCTAAATATCAATGTCTATCAAATTTGACCCGTGTTAACTTTTTTTTGTTAAATTTAAGAGGAAAAGTTCATAATGACCATTCTACCCTTCGAACTCTTCTTCCCCAAATTCTAAGTGGCGAAAATTCATTGACCCAAATTCTACATAGGAACTCATTTGCTTCTCGCTTTCTTTAAAAATATCACTATGATAAAACCATACAAGCAGGGCCGGTCCAAGGGTTCAAGAGGTTCTAAGCCAAATCATAAACTTAGCTCAAATTTTTTTAGAATGGACCCTAATTCTTTTTATTATACTATATAATTTGTTAAAATGAACCCTAAATTTTTTATAATTGACCCCAAATTTTATGAATTATACCACGTATTCTTTTTTTTTTTTTACCTGAACCCGAAACGGGTGTTTCAATTTTTGTACATATGGGCCGGCCCTGCATACAAGTACAAATTTATGTTGTTTTGGGGAACCAATCATGTATTATTATTATTTTTAAAGAAGATCATGGGTTAATTAGATGTATTATTGTGAACGAATTGTAATTTTCGGTCAATTAGTTGTTAAATTGAGTATATTTTCAAAAATTGACTCGTAATATCGAATATCTGTTTGAAATTTGTAATATTTGTGTTATTGAGTTGTAACATTGACATGGAAAGAATTGTGTTATTTCAATTATTTCATAGTAATATTGAGTTTGAGAAATAAATCCCAGTAAGAATGAAGAGAGGGGTGTTGCATTGCAACAGATTGTCAAAAGAAACGAAGAAGGGGAATTAGAGGGGGGCTATTTTGGTAATTTTCAGTTATGGTCATCTATTTGATGAGAGCCGATAAACTTCAATACACCAAAAAGTTGAAAATTTGGATGAATTTGATAATTTATATGTTTTAAGTGGATATTTTTGATATTTTTTTTTATTTTTTCAAAGATAAATTTGTTAGGTTTTGAAATTTATAAGGATAAATTTAGTATTATTAGTTTTAGAGGGACTAGTTTGATATTTTTGGTTTTTAAAGGGATATACATGGAATTACCCCTCAAAAATATATTGAAATTTGAAATTTTCTATTTTTATTCACTTGATTTGTGGATAAGTATAATATATCAATTTATATCACAAATGTTACTTTTTTGTTCCACTACATTGTTTGTAAATTTATCTCAACTAATATGTCGACCTTTTTTTTATACGCATTTCATGAGATATGTGTGATTTTTGTTGGCATTTTTTTTGAACCTGTCTTTTATTTTAGCAAGTACTGAAGATGCAAATTAGATCAACAAATTTTTAAGATTAATACTCTCATTGCTTTGATATGCTAATTTGTTTTTACTCTTTCTTGTTAGTGTTAATGAATTGTTTTTTACATGCTCATAAACATAAAAGTTATATCATTATTTTATTTATTTAAAGGTCATTAGGCAAGTGTATATCTTTATTTCATTGAATGTGTTAAAATGTGAATTGACATTATAATATTAAAAATAATTATAATATTAAAAATAAATTTGCTCGTCCAGAATCATAGTAGGCCCATGTTAATGAAACATTTGTTTGTAGCAAATTTAGACTTTGCATGGTTATCTGATAATAATGTAAAATATAATTAAATTACCAACTAAACTAATTTGACAAAGAAAAAATTCGTTGCATTAATTCATTTTTCTTCTATGATGGTGTTTATCACTTTCACAATAATTAGAGTTGATTAGAATGATATTCATGAACAAACAGTCCAATAAAAATATTTATTTAAAATTGAATTTAAACTAATAAAATTGTCAAAATCTCATAGTTTATAGAAACCTATTTAGGTGTATTTTGATGATTCCATTAATGTTTTAGTTTAATAAAGTTAATTTTTTTTTTAAAAAAGATATACATTTTTAGCAACTTGAATTTTGTAAATATGAGATATAAAATGAAAGTTGTAGTTAATCACAGTTTAGGTGGAAAATGTCATTACACATTCTTTCCTCTGTTGAGTAAAAGCAAAATAAACGTTGGTAGTTATTTGAATTTTGAAAATTGAAATTTATTTATTTATACAAATATCCTAAGTATCAACGAGAATTATCATACTATTGAGAAGCTTTTTATTTGATTGACGGTAGGAAATTTTTATTTGAAATGTCTCTCTTTGTGCACACTAGTTAATCAATAATTAATCAAGTGCTTAATAAACCTTATAATAATGTATTGAAAATATTAAAGAAACGATAAAAAAAAAAGGTAGATCTAAAAATTAGACTTGCTTTTCCACTATAATTAGAGTCTTCTTGGAAGTCAAAATATCATATTTACCCCTCCTGACAAATTATAAAATTATCATATACCCAAAATATTATATTAATCAAAAGTTTTGAATCATCTGTCCATTTGTCTTAAAATTAATTGTTAATTTTTTTAATTACTATTGTACTATTTATGTTGTAATTTTTTTAATTAGGATATGCTAAATTAAATCTTAATTAACTTGACACATTTAATACTAATTTATTAACTTTGAGTTTTTTCTAAAAATATTTTGTATGTTTTTAAAAAATAAATATGATATTTTTGATTTTTGATAAGGTAAAACGACATCTATCAACTCAAGCATTTGATATTTGCCAGGCAAATACTATTTTTTAGTTTGTGATTAATACATTTTTTTTGTCTGGCCTTCTCAGAGCAGTGATATAATTAAGTGGCAACGGCAATGTTCTAGGAATTATATTTTGTGTTAAATGGATATTGATTTCGTCAATATGATTTTAAGTTTTAAAAAATATATATTTTTTGAGAAAAATTTAAAAAATATATATTATGTGTTGTGAACTTTTATTTTAGATTTTCAACTATGAGTTTGGATTTTCAATATTTTTTTTTGCAGGATTCATGAAATGAAACGTGAATTAATTGAGTATATATTAGGGGAATTCTATGGTAAATCTTTTTTTTTAATGGGTAATTTGTACAAGACCCTCCCTCACTTCATTCATTTTTTCTCCGACCTACGCTGCTTCTCTCTCTCTCTCTCTCTGGTCATGCTTCCTCCTTAACAGAGAGAGAATCAAATCAAGATAATGAAATATGAAAAGTCCATTGGTTTTTAAAATAAAAGGGGTTTGATCATTTTATATCAGTTTATTGGTGTAATCATGGGTATGTTAATATAACTAATGATGCTAAAGTCCCTCTTTCCAATGCAAGAGATTTTTGTGCAAAATTGAAGAAATAAGGAAGATTTGAGGGAAAGGGTACAAATCCAATTTTACAAAAAAAAAAAGACTTATATTTTGTATTATTGTTTTGATTTTTTACAATATTGGTAACAAATTCACAGTAGTTACTTCTCTAGAAAAATTACGTATATGTGGAGCTTTGTAAATGACCATATTGTCCTTATTAAGTTGATGTTTACATTGTAAAAATCTGTGTGTTTTAAACAAATATTTTCATAATCCATTTATAAGTTCATTTTTCGTCCAATACAATCTACAATTAGGATAGTACAATTACATTATATTAAAAATATCAAACTTTACAACAACTATTTAATAATCTAAAAAGTAACAAAAATTTAGTTCCCAAACGAAGCCTTGTCAATTGAATCGGGTAAAGGCAATTATGTTGATGCTACGAGCATGGTAACCAAAATTTCTGAAGGTTAGCAAGTTAGCATTGATGAATCATAATTGTTTGTTTGGTTTGAAATTGACCAAAATTAATCAAAAAGTATAGGGACCCAGAATTTAAATACCGAATTGCTCCCGAATAGGAGTGTTCAAGCGGTTCGATTTATTCGGATACCGAACCGAACCGGTCGAATTCGGTTTAATCGGTTCGGTTTTTCGATTTATTTGGTTCGGTTCGGTTCAAAAAATGGCATTGTTCGGCTTGTTCGGCTCAGTTCGGTTTTGGTGTGATGAAACCCGGTAAAACCGAACCGACCGAATAACATCTCATTTTTCGTAATTTTTAATATAATAATGTTAAAATATAAAAAAATAATATAATTTTTTATAAAATAATATAATTATCTTTTATAATATGTATTTATATTTTTTGATAAATAAAATATATTTTTTCGATAAATTTAATTTTATTTTAAAGTTATAATGTTTCTTATTCGGTTCAACCGAATAAACCGAATAAGAATTCAGTTTATTCAGTCGGTTCTTAATCGGTTCGAAAGTTAAAACGGTTCGGTTCGGTTTGAATTTAGTTCGGTTCGGTTTAAATTGGTTTGATCTTGTTCGGTTCGATTTGAACCGAAACGATCGAATGAACACCCCTACTCCCGAATACTGACGTTGAGGTGATCCTATCTGTGGCGCACCGCATCAGTTCTTTTTCTTTCCACAAATGTTAATTCCAGCAATATGTTGCATTGTAATTTGTAATGTTGCATTATGAACGTCTTTCCATGTTGGTCTCTTTTCATTATGTTGCATTGTAATTTGCAATGTGCTAGCCAAAAGTTTTCTCCCTCTATGTATCATGCCAAAGCTTGATTTAAACGGTTCTCTTTCTCTCTTAGGTGCCAAATTCATCTTTCTTATAGTGAGAAATTCGCATGTCCTCTCTTTCTCTCTTTAGATACAAAATTCACCTCCTCACTCATTCTCTCTCTCTCGAGAAGCGCAATTCACATCTGATCTCATACTATCTTTTTCTTCGCTGTGACCTTTTTCTTTGCAAATTCTCATCTATTCACCGCAAATAATCGTATTTCTAATTTTCTTTTTCAAGACAACAAAGTGAAATATGAAATACATGCAGGTTTGGTACCAATTTGTTTTGGATATATTTTTTGTTAGTTTCACCATAATTTCATTATACAAGTTTTGTTAGGTTTGTAATAATCAACGATTGACTGACTGGTACCATATTTTGTCAAATTTTCATTCGAAATCAAAATCTTACTCGTGCATTCAACAAACCAAAACATATCATATTTAAACAAGATACATCAATATAGCTTCAATTTTCACCCTAAATGCGCTTCTTAAAAGAGTAAATTGGGCAACAAAACTTCATTTTATGCAAATAATGTTCAATTACCCTCTGTTTTTCCAACCAAATCTTAATTGTACTTCTTTGTTATCGGTCTCTGTCATATTTAATCAACATAGTACCAAATCTTTTTCAAATTGTTGAAACTGCAATAGAAATTATAGAATCTCCGTGAAAGAGAGGTGTTTAAATTGTTGAAATTTCTGAAACTTACAGAATTTCAATGAAAGAAATTGTTGATTAACGGTAGAAAATTTATATTCGAAATGTATCTCTTTGTGCACACTAGTTAATCAATAATCAATCAAGTGCTTAATAAACCTTATAATAATGTATTGAAAATATTAAAGAAACGATTAAAAAAAGGTAGATCTAAAAATTAGACTTGCTTTTCCACTATAATTAACCCTTCCTGACAAATTATAAAATTATCATATACCCAAAATATTATATTAATCAAAAGTTTTGAGTCATCTGTCCATTTGTCTTAAAATTAATTGTTAATTTTTTTAATTACTATTGTACTATTTATGTTGTAATTTTTTTAATTATGATATGCTAAATTAAATCTTAATTAACTTGACACATTTAATACTAATTTATTAACTTTGAGTTTTTTCTAAAAATATTTTGTATGTTTTTAAAAAATAAATATGATATTTTTGATTTTTGATAAGGTAAAACGACATCTATCAACTCAAGCATTTGATATTGCCAGGCAAATACTAATTTTTAGTTTGTGATTAATACATTTTTTTTTGTCTGGCCTTCTCAGATCGGCAAAAGCAGTGATATAATTAAGTGGCAACGGCAATGTTCTAGGAACTAGGAGATTACCCGCGCTTCGCGGCGGTTTTGATTCATTTGTTTTACCATACACATAATATATACACATAATATATATTTATGATTTTTCGGGAGCAAATATAAGACTTTAAGAAAATAAATATCATATTGATTAAGAAAGTTTGATGATTACAAAATTATTATATTATTTTTTAATATGACACAGTGCAAAATATTTATTTAGTACTTTAATTCAACACATACAAAAAAAATGTCACTATAAAATAATAAAACAACATGCGTGAACATAAACAAAAATCAAAACCATATGATATTTTAAATTTTCATATCTAAAATTAAGAATAATAACATTGTAAAAATTTAAAAAACTTATTTGTGTCTAATAAATTTTATGTTTCATGTTTATTATTAAAAAATATTACATAAGTTAAAAAAATTATTTGTGTTTAGTAAATTAATATATTTCATTACTTTTTTTTTAAAGATTAACATGAAAGTGTTTTAAGTAAAAATACAAATATAGCATAATTATTTTAAAAAATAATAATAATAATTAGGATGTGCATTTTTTTTAATTATATTTTTAAAAATAATAATAATAAGGATTCAAGTCATTAATGTAATTATATTTATTTTTATATCTTTCTTTTACATAATTATTTTCATAATTTTAAGTTAGAGAAAAATATTGAATATATGATAATAACATACTTAGTAGTATGTGTAATTTTTTTCAATTATAGTTTAAAAAATAATAATAATTAGGCTTACAAGTCATTAATGTAATTATATTTATTTTTATATCTTTTTTTACATAATTGTTTTCATAATTTTAAGTTAGATAAAATAATTAAATATATGAGAATATGGATCTCAAAATAAAGATAAAATTCAAGCCAATATATTTCTTAATTTTTTTAAATTATATTATGAAAATACTAACAATATTTGATGTATGTTTTATGATATTATATATTAATTTATTAATGTTAGATATTTAAACTCCTCAAATTCTATTTGTATTCACAATTGATCATGTAACATATTGTGAAAAAAATTCAAAATAAAATACAACTTGTCCAACATGAACCTAACAAATAATATTTTGACACATCATCAATGTAAGGTGATGTGGCTTTCTAAAATTGCTTAAAACTATGTGTAAAATAAGAGACACATAAATATCTACAAATAAAATATAATCACAAAAAATCAAAGGTTAATCTATGGCTCATATGTTGTCACATATCATAATATAATGGTTGAAATAACTGCGATGATGTGGCATGAGTTGTGATGAGGTGGCATGTGGAGATTGCATAAAGATGGGTCAAAAATAAGGAGGTTGGTTAATTATATTTTGTGTTAAATGGATATTGATTTCATCAATATATTTTTAAGTTTTAAATCTGTGTTTTTAAATAAATATGTTCATAATCCATTTATAAGTTCATTTTTCACCCAATACAATCTACAATTAGGATAGTACAATTTACATTATATTAAAAATAACAAAAGTTTCGTTTCCAAACAGAGCCTTGTCAATTGAATCGGATATAGGCAATTATGTTGATGTTACGAGTATGGTAACCAAAATTTCTCAAGGTTAGCAAGTTAGCATTCATGGATCATAATTGTTTGGTTTGAAATTGACCAAAATTAATAGGTACATTACATATAATAATACCATTTTTCACAAGGACAAAATAGGTACTGGTTTCTTTACTTAATGGGTGCGATTTGCACGCAAGTCCTTAGGTTTAATTATTCAATCGACAAGGACAAAAGGGGTTTTCTAGCAATTTCCAATAACATAGGGGCATTTTTGCAATTTATGATTTTTTTTTTAAATTTCAGAAAAAAAATCAGTTTGTAATAAATTTCAGCATAATCAAGGTTTTTTGTTGTTGTAAAAAATCATTTTTTTGCAAATCAAAGGTCTCTTTTGTAAAATAAGAACTTGTAAGATCAAATAACTTTTTTAGCTTCGTATGAATGTTTAAATAGTATGATTTTTGTTTGGTATTTTAGCTCTACGATGCCTTATCATGATATGTTTTAGTTGAGAAATTGTGTTTAAAATTTATATATTTTTACTTTATTAAAAAAAATCCTTATATAGTTATATCTTTTATTTTTTTTCTGTTGCAACTATCTGTTGTTAATATATTTTACAATTTGGTTAAAGACACACATATGGTCTTTGATCAAACATTTTTGCTTCAAGTCTAAAGAATTAAGAAAAATATTGACATCATTAGATTAATAATTAATGTTTGATATTAATGAGGATATTTGTCTTTGATCACCACTATTTCTATCAAGTAAACCTACTACTGATTCTATTGCATTTGTTGAACCATTGGAATAGGATTATACTACGCACCATGCTAAGTAAACACGCATATACCCCGCATGTACTAATTAAGCATGTAATAAATGCAATTAATTTCCTAATTAATAATTGCGGGGATATTGCGGGTAATTAAGCGGGGTGCCTAATATTGTTGTTGGATTAGAGTGGAATACATGTCTATTACCTATTCCATTATTCCTTTTTTTATCCGGCGGTTCAGGCAAACATTCGTGACGTGGACAAATCCCGAGGGAGGAAAGACAGTAAAATTAGTACTATTAATAAATGGGGGATTTACATATTTACTCTTTTTTTTTTCTTTCTTTTTTTTTTTTTTTTAAAATCGAAAATATCATATTTACTTAATTAACCATTCAATTTTTCCGTTATAATTAACGGCGGTCAACATTTAAAGTTATTATTTTACTTTTTACATATTTACTCTTCTAAAAATCCAAAATATCATATTTACCATTTATACCCGAATAATATGACATTGTAATCTCATAGATAACAATATAAATGCAAAAAATATATCAGTAATATTTCAAAAAATAATCATTCTATCAATCTCAAATGACAAAAACAAAAATGTACAAATATAACTTCATAGCAAAAATATAATCATAACTAAAAATATTATTCAACTGTATGGCGTGATTTCTTCTTGTCGAGTAAGTAAGGATACGTATGTTATTTTATTACTGAGGGTAAATGTGATATTTTTATTTTTAAAGGAATAGATACGATATTTTGGATTTTTAGAATGGTAAAATAGTAATTTTAAATGTTGACCCGGTAGTTTAACGGAAAAATTGGATGGTTTTTAGTTTTTGGATAAATATGATATTTTAAATTTATGAAAGAATAAATATGTAATTTTAAGTTTGATAACAAAAGGCAACATTTCGGAAATATAACTTTTCAAAATTTATTTTTTCTAGAATTTATTTATTTATTTTTATTTTTTGAAATATAACTTTTCAAATATTGATACAAAAGGCAACATTTTGGATTGAAACATGGCATGATTTGTGCAAAAACTGATCTTTGTATGTAGGAATGGAAAGGATACAATTACAATATGATTGCAATTCAATTTTATGAAAATAATATTTTTTACAAGTTTATGTCAAACCATTCATACAACAATTATATGATAGTCATTAATAAATATTTTAGAGATACACAAAAACTATGTATCATGCTAATTATTTCATCCTATTTTTCTGCCCACTAATGTAATTTATTTCTTTTATTAGTCTAATATTAACCCACAAATGATCGAGAACCCAGATTTAAAATAAACATAGTTTTTAAAAAATAACAAATCGAATTATCTAACATAATCTCACTTCCAACGGTCATAAATTTTGAAAATATCTTAATCCCCAACGTTAAGAAAATATAATCCAACGTTAATATTTCAATGTTATACGAAATGAACTCGGTGCATAGTTTAATGAATAAACCGTAGTTTGACAATAAGAGGGGGTGTATAATTTAAATTGTAAACCGAGTTTAGGGAATATGTTACCTGGCAATAAGATTTGTTGTATAATATATTAATACTCCTCCGCCTATCTTCTTCTCTCTCAAGTCTCCACAGATCCATTCCTCCTCTACAAGAAATCTCGTTCTTCTCTCATCTCTACCTTTTTCTCTATTATCTCCCACCACGAAACCCTGCATCCATATACTCGAGAACCAACACACAACTTCTATTCCGTTCTCAGATTGTTCGATTGGGAGACGAGATGTGAAATCGGCGAGCTTTAACTCGCGGCCTGAGATCTATTCAATAGACAATTTCTATGGTTGACGTGGGATTCGTTACTGGACAGACACGAAAACGTAAGTGTTTCTTCTCCATTTGTTTTTATTTTACAGGAATTAATGATTTTTCGATTACCCCCAAATCAAGACAGCAAATGGCTGGATTTGTTTTTCAATTCGATTTTCTTTGGTATTTAGTTTCTTTTTAACTCGTTCTTGATCATAATTATTGATTATGTTTGTGATTGATTGTAGTTTACAAAATTCCTATGAGTGAGAGTTGCACAATATTCGATTACTCTAGTACAAGAATTTCTTCTCTTTTATCCCTCTTCGAATTAGATGAGAACGAGACGAAGAAGCAGAGAAGGATTTGCCTACTGTACAAGGTTATTTTCAATTTTAACTCTTTCTAAATTAATTCGATCTATTTTGATAATTATTCGATCTAATTTATTTGCACAATTGGTGCAGAGATTTGGTGAGTTCCTTCGAGAACAGCCTTGAAGAGGTCATCTCAAGCCAAAAGATTTCATCTCGATGGAACAGAGCTTTGAGCGTCACAATATTCAACTCCGTGCACTTCTTGGCAATAGGTTATTTTTTTAATCTTCTCTTTTTCCTTTCTGTTCTTTTCTTGTATGTATTGAAGAAGAGGTGTTGTACATGTACATGGCTTTTTGTTACTAAATTAGAGGGAATTTCTGTACATGTACATTATTGATTTCATTATGTGTTTTCAGGGTTATAATCAATGGTGGCCAATTCTCTTAAACCAGTTCGAATCGAGACATTCGATTAAGCTCTCGAAGAATGTTACTAAAAAATCAGAAGACAATCATCAGATTTTAAAGGAGGAATAGTGATGCAGGAAACTAAACAAATCAAACTCGATCAGGTTCAAAACCAAACCAATTAATAATTTATTTATTTTCTACAAAATATTAACTAATTGTCTTCATATTGGTTCAGGAGAATAGGGCAAATTAATCAATTACAAACTCGATGACTTAGGTTATTTGAGTTTAATCAAATTGCAAACCCCTGTACAAGAGGTAAATTTCAATCTTATTCCTTACTAAATAATCCAATAAATTTTTTTATTATTCAATATAATTTATTTTCTATCAATATGCAGCGATGACAAAAAAATGGATGATCGAATCGTTTTACATAAAATCGGGGCATCTCAATACAAGAAATTTCAGAAGAAGGCTTCATGTGCAAAATGGATGAGGAGAGATGTGTGTTTTTGTGTTGTGTATATATGTGCATGTGTATCTGGTGTGTATTTGCTTGTTTTGTGCTTGTGTGTCTTTGTGTGTGTCTATGTAAGAGTGTGTATGTGTATGTTTGTGTGTGTGTAGTGTGTAGTGAGTAGTGTGTGTGTCTGACCAAAGTGGGGTCAGGCAAGTCCGGTCCGGTCCGGTCCTAGTGGCGTCGGGCCCGCAGGAAGGGGGTGGGTTCGGTCCGAGTGGGGCCGGACCCGCGGTGGAGAGGATGGCTTTGGTCCGAGTCGGGCCGGGCTCACGGGGGCTGGGCCGACCTTGCCTGGTGGGGCTCGGGCCCATGCGGTCCTGCCCGGGGGGGGGCGGGCCCCATGCGGTCCTGGCCCGGGGGGTCGGGCCCGCGGGGGCCTGGCCCGGGCCGGGGGGTCGGTCCCACGGGGGCCTGGCCGGGGGGGGGGGGTCGGGCCCACGTGGGCCTGGGCGGGGGGGGTCGGGCCCACGGGGGCCTGGCCCGGGGGGGGGGGGTCGGGCCCACGGGGGCCTGGCCCGGGGGGGGGGTCGGGCCCACGGGGGCCTGGCCAGGAGGGGGGGGGTCGGGCCCACGGGGGCCCGGCCTGGGGGGGTCGGGCCCACGCGGGCCGGTCCCGGGGGGGTCGGGCCCACGCGGGCCGGGCCCGGGGGGGTCGGGGCCCACGCGGGCCGGGCCTGGGGGGCCGGGCCCGGGGGGGTGGGTTTGGGTCGGGCCCACGCGAGTGATATTTTTAAAAATAAAATAAAATAATATTAATAGTTTGTTCAAATTTTGAAACCAAAATTAATCAATTAATACTAAATAATAATAATAATTGTTTAATAAATAACTAGGTAATAATATTTTGTACATTCATGTTTTGTTGTTGTTTTTGAAATAATGTACAAGTGATTAAGAAACTATCATATAATATGAATGTCAAAATAGATCACATTCATTTATCTAATATATTTGAGACCTCGTCACATTGTCGATCCTCCTTCCAAAAATATGAACCTTCATTGTACACTTGATGAAAACATATAATTGTGTGCTCCAAAATCAAATTTAATATTTTATTTTTGAAAATTAATGAAATAGGCTGTCATTTTATATATTAATCATAGATAATATACATCTCTAAGAACACAAGTTACGTGAATATATTATAAATCCTAATCCCTACTCGAAATTTGTAATTAGGGCTTTATTCTGCATGGGTCAAACTTAAATATAATCTCAATTTGGGATTAATACTTTAATGTAATATCTCTTTTGGCTAAGTGGTGATGTGGTGATTAAATTAGAGAAAATACTTATTTAGTTAAATGGCTATGTAACATTAAGATGTGGACAAAATGAAAATGTATTGTACAATACATATTTTTTTTTAAATAACTTGCAAAAATTATATATTTTAGAAACAAACATAATTTTCTTATAAATGCATTTTTGACATATTTTCACAAAAATAGAGCATATTTACAAACACAATATGGAAGTATTTTAATGACTTTTTACTTTAAACAAATATTAGATTAAAAATGTGAGTAACAATTTTTCAAAAACATATTATGTTGTTATTTGTTTGAAAAGGGGTGTAAAAGAATTCTTTGAAATTTGATAAATGTATTTCAAAAAAAAAAATTACAAAACATTTGAGAAGAATATTTACAAAACATCTATCTATATAAAGATTTGAGAAAAGTATTTTAAAACAATTCTATGAAATTGAGAATTATATTTAAATAATCTTATTCTTAGACTTTTTGCAAAAGTATTTCAAAAATGATTTTATAAGAAACTGGAGAAATGCACTTACAAAAGAAAAATATATTTTTATGAAATTTGAGAGAAGTATTTAAAAAATATGGATGTTTTCATGTATATTCCTCCAAAAACACAAAATATCAAATTTGACCTTCTAAAACTTACAATATGAAATTTATCCTTGTAAATATCAATGTCTATCAAATTTTGACCCGTATTAACTTTTTTTGTTAAATTTAAGAAGAAAAGTATAAAATTTATCCTTTTAAATGGATATACATGGAATGAGCCCTGAAAAATATATTGAAATATGAAATTTTTTATTTTTATTCGCTTGATTTGTGAAGTATAAAATATCAATTTATATCACAAATGTTATTTTCTTGTTCCACTACATTGTTTTTAAATTTATCTCAACTAATATGTCAACCCTTTTTTATACAAGACATTTGATGAGATATATGATTTTTGTTGGCATTTTTGTTCAACCTTTGTCTTTTCTTTTCTTCATTTTTGCATTTTTAAGAAATTTTTGAAAAAAATGAAATTTGTGTATGTTAGTCTTCAATTACGGAATATTAAAAAATATCTTCGTTGAATTTTTCGAACGTGTTAGACTTCATTTTTAGCATTTTCAAGAAATTTTTGAAAAAATTGAAATTTGTGTGTGTGTTAGTCTCCAATTACTGAGTATTTTGAGTATGACATGAAAATTAAGTTTTTTTTTCTTGTGTTACATTTCAATTTTTACATTCTTTTAAAACATATCTTCATTGAATTTTTTGTGAAGGTGTTTGTCTTCAGTTTTGTGCATTGTGAAGAAATTTTTCAAAAAAATTGAAATTTGTGTGTGTGTTAGTCTCCAATTACGGAGTATTTTGAGTATGACATGAAAATTGAGTTTTTCTTCTTCTTGTGTTACACTTCAATTTTAACATTCTTCTAAAAAATATCTTCATTGAATTATTTGAACGAGTTAGACTTCATTTTTTGCATTTTTGAGAATTTTTTGACTAAATTAAAATTTGTGTGTGTTAGTCTTCAATTACGGAGTATTTTGAGTATGGCATGAAAATTGAGTATTTTGCTTATGTTACACTTCAATTTTTGCATTTTTTTTTAAATATCTTCATTGAATGTTTTTGAGATGTTAGACTTCAATTTTTTGCATTTTTAAGAATTTTTTGAAAAATTGAAATTTGTGTGTGTTAGTCTTCAATTACTAAGTATTTTGAGTATGACATGAAAATTTATTTTGCTTATGTTGCACTTCAGTTTTAACATTCTTTTAAAAAATATCTTCATTGAATTTGTTGAAGGTCATAGACTTATTTTTTTGCATTTTGAAGAAATTTTTGAAAAAATTGAAATTGGTGTGTGTTTGTCTTGAATTACGGAGTATTTTGAGTATGACATGAAAATTGAGTATTTTGCTTATGTTACACTTCAATTTTAACATTCTTTTATAAAATATCTTCATTGAATTTATTGAAGGTGTTAGACTTCATTTTTTGCATTTTTAAGAAATTTTTGAAAAAATTGAAATTTGTGTGTGTTAGTTTTCAATTACGGAGTATTTTTAGTATGACATGAAAATTGAGTTTTTTTCTTGGGTTACACTTCAATTTTAACATTCTTTTAAAAAATATATTCAATGAATTTTGAAGGTGTTAGACTTCATTTTTTGCAGTTTTAAGAAATTTTTGAAAAAATTGAAATTTGTGTATGTTATTCTCCGATTACGGAAAATTTTGACTATGACATGAAAATTGGGTATTTTGCTTATTTTACACTTCAATTTTTACATTTTTTTGAAAAATATCTTCATTGAATTTGTTGAAGGTGTTAGACTTCATTTTTTGCATTTTTAAGAAATGTATGAAAAATGGAAATTTGTGTGTGTTTGTCTTCAATTACGGAGTATTTTGAGTATGACATGAAAAATGAGTATTTTGCTTATGTTACACTTCAATTTTTACATTTTTAAAAAAAATATCTTCATTGAATTTTTTGAAGGTGTTAGACTTCAGTTTTTTGCATTTTGAAGAAATTGAAATTTGTGTGCGTTAGTCTCCAATTACGGAGTATTTTTTAGTATGACTTGAAAATTGAGTATTTTACTTATGTTACACTTCAATTTTTGCATTATTTTAAAAAATATCTTCATTGAATTTATTGAAGGTGTTAGACTTCATTTTTTACATTCTTAAGAAATTTTTGAAAAAATTGAAACTTGTGTGTGTTAGTCTTCAATTACGGAGTATTTTGAGTATGACATGAAAATTGAGTATTTTGCTTATGTTACACTTCAATTTTAACATTCTTTTAAAAAATATCTTCCTTGAATTTTTCGAAGGTATTAGACTTCATTTTTTGCATTTTCAAGAAATTTTTGAAAAAATTGAAATTTGTGTGAGCTATTCTTCAATTATGGTGTATTTTGCGTATGACATGAAAATTGAGTATTTTGCTTATGTTACACTTCTATTTTTACATTTTTTTAAAACGTATCTTCATTAAATTTTTCTGAAGATAGACTTCATTTTTTTTTCATTTTTAAGAAATTTTTGAAAAAATTGAAAATTGTGTGTGTTAGTCTTCAATTACGGAGTATTTTGAGTATGACATAAAAATTGAGTTTTTTTCTTGTGTTACACATAAATTTTAACATTCTTATAAAAAATATCTTCATTGAATTTATTGAATGTGTTAGACTTCATTTTTTCCATTTTTAAGAAATTTTTGAAAAAATTGAAATTTTTGTGTGTTTGTCTTCAATTATGGAGTATTTTGAGTATGACATGAAAATTCAGTATTTTGGTTATGTTACACTTCAATTTTTACATTTTTAAAAAAAATATCTTCATTCGATTTTTTGAAGGTGTCAGAATTTAGTTTTTTGCATTTTTAAGAAATTTTTGAAAAAATTGAAACTTGTGTGTGTTAGTCTTCAATTACGGAGTATTTTGAGTTTGACATAAAAATTGTGTTTTTTTCTTGTGTTAGACATCTACTTTATCATTATTTTAAAAAATATCTTCATTGAATTTTTTGAAGGTATGACTTCATTTTTTGCATTTTTAAGAAATTTTTGGAAAAATTGAAATTTTTGTGTGTTAGTCTTCAACTACGGAGTATTTTGAGTATGACATGGAAATTGAGTATTTTGCTTATGTTACACTTTAATTTTTACATTCTTTTAAAATATATCTTCATTCAAAATTTTGAAGGTGTTAGACTTCATATTTTGCATTTTCAAGAAATTTTTGAAAAAATTGAAATTTGTGTGTGTTAGTGTTCAATTACGGAGTATTTTTAGTATGACATGAAAATTGAGTTTTTTCTTGTGTTACACTTCAATTTTAACATTCTTTTAAAAAAATATATTCAATTAATTTTTTGAAGGTGTCAGCCTTCATTTTTTGCATTTTTAAGATATTTTTGAAAAAAATTGAAATTTGTGAGTGTGAGTCTTCAATTACGGAGTATTTTGAGTATGACATGAAAATTGAGTATTTTGCTTATGTTACACTTAAATTTTAACATTCATTTAAAAAATATATTCATTGAATTTGTGGAAGGTGTTAGACTTAAATTTTTGCATTTTTAAGAAATTTTTGGAAAAATTGAAATTTGTGTGTGTTACTCTTCAATTACGGAGTATTTTGAGTATGACATGAAAATTGAGTATTTTGCTTACGTTGCAACTCAGTTTTAACATTCTTTTAAAAAATATCTTCATTGAATTTGTGGAAGGTGTTAGACTTAATTTTTTGCATTTTTAAGAAATTTTTGAAAAAATTGAAATTTGTGTGTGTTTCTCTTCAATTACGGAGTATTTTGAGTATGCCATGAAAATTGAGTATTTTGCTTATGTTACACTTCAATTTTAACATTATTTTAAAAAATATCTTCATTGAATTTATTGAAGGTGTTAGACTTCATTTTTAAGAAATTTTTTAAAAAATTGAAATTTGTGTATGTTAGTCTTCAACTACGGAGTATTTTGAGTATGACATGAAAATTGAGTATTTTGCTTATGTTACACTTCAATTTTAACATTCTTTTAAAAAATATCTTCATTGAATTTTTCGAAGGTGTTAGACTTTATTTTTTGCATTTTCAAGAAATTTTTGAAAAAATTGAAATTTGTTTGTGTGTTAGTCTCCAATTACGGAGTATTTTGAGTATGACATGAAAATTGAGTTTTTTTTTCTTGTGTTACAATTCAATTTTTACATTTTTTTTAAAACATATCTTCATTGAATTTTTGTGAAGGTGTTAGACTTCAATTTTTTGCATTTTGAAGAAATTGAAATTCGTGTGTGTGTTAGTCTCCAATTACGGAGTATTTTGAGCAATGTTGTAAAATACGGAAAACGGTACGGAACGGTCGGGGACCGAAAAACGGGATTACCGTAAAACGGTGAAAAAATGGTGGAAAAACGGTGAAAAAACGGTCATCGAAATCGATAGTAATTTAATTAAAATTTATAGATAAAACCAAAAAAATATATAATAATGTAATTTTTTAATAGTAAAAAAATAACATAAACAACATCCAACATAAAACATAATATCAAAACGAATGTCTAACATAAACGTAACATCAAAACGAATGTCCAACAAAACGTAACATCAAAATAAAAACTCAAATCCAAACATAAACTAAATAGTAAAATCATTAACATCATTCGGGACGACCGTAAGTAAAAAAAATGGTAATTTTATTGGGTTGGAAAAAAAAAATGGGCCAAAAAACGGTAAATATTCAAAATTTCAATTTTTTGTTGTGTAAAACGGCCGTTTTTCGAACCGAAAAACGTTTTTTCCCAAAAAAAATGGTCAAACACGGTAAAAAAACGTTTGACCATTTTTTCAAACCGTCTTGTAAAAAACGGAATGTTTTTCCACCGAAACACCGTTTTTCCACCGTTTTTCACCGTTTTTTACAACAGTGATTTTGAGTATGACATGAAAATTGAGTTTTTTTACTTGTGTTACACTTCAATTTTCACATTCTTTTAAAAAATATCTTCATGGAATTATTTGATCGAGTTAGACTTCATTTTTTCCATTTCTAAGAAATGTTTGAAAAAATTTAAATTTGTGTGTGTTAGTCTTCAATTATGGAGTATTTTGAGTATGACATGAAAATTGAGTATTTTGCTTATGTTACAGTTCAATTTTTACATTTTTTAAAAAAATATCTTCATTGAATGTTTTTAAGAAGTTAGACTTCAATTTTTTGCATTTTTAATAATTTTTTGAAAAATTGAAATTTGTGTGTGTTAGTCTTTAATTACGGAGTATTTTGAGTATGACATGAAAATTGAGTATTTTGCTTATGTTGCACTTCAGTTTTAACATTTTTTTAAAAAATATCTTCATTGAATTTGGCGAAAGCGTTAGAATTAATTTTTTGCATTTTTAAGAAATTTTTGAAAAAATTGAAATTTGTGTGTGTTTGCCTTCAATTACGGAGTATTTTGAGTAAGACATGAAAATTGAGTATTTTGCTTATGCTGCACTTCAATTTTAACATTCTTTTAAAAAATATCTTCATTGAATTTATTGAAGGTGTTAGACTTCATTTTTTCATTTTTAAGAAATTTTTTAAAAAATTGAAATTTGTGTATGTTAGTCTTCAATTACGGAGTATTTTGAGTATGACATGAGAATTGAGTATTTTGCTTATGTTACCCTTCAATTTTAACATTCTTTTAAAAAATATCTTCATGGAATTTTTCGAAGGTGTTAGACTTCATTTTTTGCATTTCTAAGAAATGTTTGAAAAAATTTAAATTTGTGTGTGTTAGTCTTCAATTATGGAGTATTTTGAGTATGACATGAAAATTGAGTATTTTGCTTATGTTACAGTTCAATTTTTACATTTTTAAAAAAAATATCTTCATTGAATGTTTTTATGGTGTTAGACTTCAATTTTTTGCATTTTTAATAATTTTTAGAAAAATTGAAATTTGTGTGTGTTAGTCTTCAATTACGGAGTATTTTGAGTATGACATGAAAATTGAGTATTTTGCTTATGTTGCACTTCAGTTTTAACATTTTTTAAAAAAATATCTTCATTAAATTTGGTGAAGTTGTTAGACTTCATTTTTTGCATTTTTAAGAAATTTTTGAAAAAATTGAAATTTGGGTGTGTTAGTTTTCAATTACGGAGTATTTTTAGTATGACATGAAAATTGAGTATTTTGCTTATGTCACACCTCTTGGGTAGGGAGCGAGAGGTGTGGGGTTCGATTCCCGACGGGGACACTGGATTATAGATTAAATGTTAAATGAGTGAATAGAGTGTGTGGCTACGGGCCAGCCTACGGGTTTGTAATAAAAAAAAAAAAGGAGATTGTGTTTGGAAGGGGGACTTTGAGCCCTCTCCGAATTTACTCAAAAAAAAAATATGTTTTTAAGGTGTTAGACTTCAATTTTTTGCATTTTTAATAATTTTTTGAAAAATTGAAATTTGTGTGTGTTACTCTTCAATTACGGAGTTTTTTGAGTATGACATGAGAATTGAGTATTTTGCTTATGTTACACTTTATTTTTTACATGTTTTAAAAAATATCTTCATTCAATTTTTTTAAGGTGTTACACTTCAGTTTTTTGCATTTTTAAGAAATTTTAGAAAAAATTGAAATTTTTGTGTGTTAGTTTCGAATTACGGAGTATTTTGAGTATGACATGAAAATTGAGTTTTTTTCTTGTGTTACAGTTCAATTTTTACATTTTTTAAAAAAATATCTTCATCGAATGTTTTTATGGTGTTAGACTTCAATTTTTTGCATTTTTAATAATTTTTTGAAAAATTGAAATTTGTGTGTGTTAGTCTTCAATTACGGAGTATTTTGAGTATGACATGAAAATTGAGTATTTTGCTTATGTTGCACTTCAGTTTTAACATTTTTTAATAAAATATCTTCATTAAATTTGGTGAAGTTGTTAGACTTCATTTTTTGTATTTTTAAGAAATTTTTGAAAAAATTGAAATTTGGGTGTGTTAGTTTTCAATTACGGAGTATTTTTAGTATGACATGAAAATTGAGTTTTTTTTCTTGTGTTACACTTCAATTTTAAAATTCTTTTAAAAAATATATTCAATGAATTTTGCAGGTGTTAGACTTCATTTTTTGCATTTTTAAGAAATTTTTGAAAAAATTGAAATGTGTGTATGTTATTCTTCAATTACGGAGTATTTTGAGTATGACATGAAAATTGAGTATTTTGCTTATTTTACATTTCAATTTTTACATTTTTTTGAAAAATATCTTCACTGAATTTGTTGAAGGTGTTAGACTTCATTTTTTGCATTTTTAAGAAATGTTTCAAAAATTGAAATTTGTGTGTGTTTGTCTTCAATTACGGAGTATTTTGAGTATGACATGAAAATTGAGTATTTTGCTTATGTTACACTTCAATTTTTACATTTTTAATTAAAATATCTTCATTGAATTTATTGAAGGTGTTAGACTTCATTTTTTGCATTTTTAAGAAATTTTTGAAAAAATTGAAATTTGTGTGTGTTAGTCTTCAATTACGGAGTATTTTGAGTATGACATAAAAATTGAGTTTTTTTTCTTGTGTTACACATGAATTTTAACATTGTTTTAAAAAATATCTTCATTGAATTTTTTGAAGGTGTTAGACTTCATTTTTTGCATTTTTAAGAAATTTTTGAAAAAATTGAAATTTGTGTGTGTGAGTCTTCAATTACGGAGTATTTTTAGTATGACATGAAAATTGAGTTTTTTTCTTGTGTAACACTTCAATTTTAACATTCTTTTAAAAAATATATTCAATGATTTTTTTGAATGTGTAAGACTTCATTTTTGCATTTTTAAGAAATTTTTTTAAAAATTGAAATTTGTGTATGTTAGTCTTCAATTAGGGAGTATTTTAAGTATGACATGAAAATTGAGTATTTTGCTTATGTTACACTTCAATTTTAACATTCTTTTAAAAAATATCTTCATTGAATTTTTCGAAGGTGTTAGACTTCATTTTTTGCATTTTCAAGAAATTTTTGAAAAAATTGAAATTTGTGTGTGTGTTGGTCTCCAATTACGGAGTATTTTGAGTATGACATGAAAATTGAGTTTTTTTTTATTGTGTTACACTTCAATTTTTACATTTTTTTAAAACATGTCTTCATTGAATTTTTGTGAAGGTGTTAGACTTCAGCTTTTTGCATTCTGAAGAAATTTTTGAAAAAATGGAAATTTGTGTGTGTGTTAGTCTCCAATTGCGGAGTATTTTGTGTATGACATGAAAATTGAGTTTTTTTTCTTGTGTTACACTTCAATTTTATCATTCTTTTAAAAAATCTCTTCATTGAATTATTTGAACGAGTTAGACTTCATTTTTTGCATTTTTAAGAAAGTTTTGAAAAAATTTAAATTTGTGTGTGTTAGTCTTCAATTATGTAGTATTTTGAGTATGACATGAAAATTGAGTATTTTGCTTATGTCACACCTCTTGGGTAGGGAGCGAGAGGTGTGGGGTTCGATTCCCGACGGGGACACTGGATTATAGATTAAATGTTAAATGAGTGAATAGAGTGTGTGGCTACGGGCCAGCCTACGGGTTTGTAATAAAAAAAAAAAGGAGATTGTGTTTGGAAGGGGGACTTTGAGCCCTCTCCGAATTTACTCAAAAAAAAAAAATGTTTTTAAGGTGTTAGACTTTAATTTTTTGCATTTTTAATAATTTTTTGAAAAATTGAAATTTGTGTGTGTTACTCTTCAATTACGGAGTTTTTTGAGTATGACATGAGAATTGAGTATTTTGCTTATGTTACACTTCATTTTTTACATGTTTTAAAAAATATCTTCATTCAATTTTTTTAAGGTGTTACACTTCAGTTTTTTGCATTTTTAAGAAATTTTAGAAAAAATTGAAATTTTTGTGTGTTAGTTTCGAATTACGGAGTATTTTGAGTATGACATGAAAATTGAGTTTTTTTTTCTGGTGTTACAGTTCAATTTTTACATTTTTTTAAAAAATATCTTCATTGAATGTTTTTATGGTGTTAGACTTCAATTTTTTGCATTTTTAATAATTTTTTGAAAAATTGAAATTTGTGTATGTTATTCTCCAATTACGGAGTATTTTGAGTATGACATGAAAATTGAGTATTTTGCTTATTTTACATTTCAATTTTTACATTTTTTTGAAAAATATCTTCACTGATTCAGCTTTTTGCATTCTGAAGAAATTTTTGAAAAAATGGAAATTTGTGTGTGTGTGTTAGTCTCCAATTGCGGAGTATTTTGTGTATGACATGAAAATTGAGTTTTTTTTCTTGTGTTACACTTCAATTTTATCATTCTTTTAAAAAATCTCTTCATTGAATTATTTGAACGAGTTAGACTTCATTTTTTGCATTTTTAAGAAAGTTTTGAAAAAATTGAAATTTGTGTCTGTTATTCTCCAATTACGGAGTATTTTGAGTACGACATGAAAATTGAGTATTTTGCTTATTTTACATTTCAATTTTTACATTTTTTTGAAAAATATCTTCACTGAATTTGTTGAAGGTGTTAGACTTCATTTTTTGCATTTTTAAGAAATGTTTCAAAAATTGAAATTTGTGTGTGTTTGTCTTCAATTACGGAGTATTTTGAGTATGACATGAAAATTGAGTATTTTGATTATGTTACACTTCAATTTTTACATTTTTAATTAAAATATCTTCATTGAATTTATTGAAGGTGTTAGACTTCATTTTTTGCATTTTTAAGAAATTTTTGAAAAAATTGAAATTTGTGTGTGTTAGTCTTCAATTACGGAGTATTTTGAGTATGACATAAAAATTGAGTCTTTTTCTTGTGTTACACATGAATTTTAACATTGTTTTAAAAAATATTTGCATTTTTAAGAAATTTTTGAAAAAATTGAAATTTGTGTGTGTGAGTCTTCAATTACGGAGTATTTTTAGTATGACATGAAAATTGAATTTTTTTCTTGTGAAACACTTCAATTTTAACATTCTTTTAAAAAATATATTCAATGAATTTTTTGAATGTGTAAGACTTCATTTTTGCATTTTTAAGAAATTTTTTTAAAAATTGAAATTTGTGTATGTTAGTCTTCAATTAGGGAGTATTTTGAGTATGACATGAAAATTGTGTATTTTGCTTATGTTACACTTCAATTTTAACATTCTTTTAAAAAATATCTTCATTCAATTTTTCGAAGGTGTTAGACTTCATTTTTTGCATTTTCAAGAAATTTTTGAAAAAATTGAAATTTGTGTGTGTGTTGGTCTCCAATTACGGAGTATTTTGAGTATGACATGAAAATTGAGTTTTTTTTTTATTGTGTTACACTTCAATTTTTACATTTTTTTAAAACATGTCTTCATTGAATTTTTGTGAAGGTGTCAGACTTCAGTTTTTTGCATTCTGAAGAAATTTTTGAAAAAATGGAAATTTGTGTGTGTGTTAGTCTCCAATTACGGAGTATTTTGTGTATGACATGAAAATTGAGTTTTTTTTCTTGTGTTACACTTCAATTTTATCATTCTTTTAAAAAATCTCTTCATTGAATTATTTGAACGAGTTAGACTTCATTTTTTGCATTTTTAAGAAATTTTTGAAAAAATTTAAATTTGTGTGTGTTAGTCTTCAATTATGGAGTATTTTGAGAATGACATGAAAATTGAGTATTTTGCTTATGTCACACCTCTTGGGTAGGGAGCGAGAGGTGTGGGGTTCGATTCCCGACGGGGACACTGGATTATAGATTAAATGTTAAATGAGTGAATAGAGTGTGTGCCCTACGGGCCGGCCTACGGGTTTGTAATAAAAAAAAAAAAGGAGATTGTGTTTGGAAGGGGGACTTTGAGCCCTCTCCGAATTTACTCAAAAAAAAAAAAATGTTTTTAAGGTGTTAGACTTCAATTTTTTGCATTTTTAATAATTTTTTGAAAAATTGAAATTTGTGTGTGTTACTCTTCAATTACGGAGTTTTTTGAGTATGACATGAGAATTGAGTATTTTGCTTATGTTACACTTCATTTTTTACATGTTTTAAAAAATATCTTCATTCAATTTTTTTAAGGTGTTACACTTCAGTTTTTTGCATTTTTAAAAAATTTTAGAAAAAATTGAAATTTTTGTGTGTTAGTTTCGAATTACGGAGTATTTTGAGTATGACATGAAAATTGAGTTTTTTTCTTGTGTTACACTTCAATTTTAACATTCTTTAAAAAAATATCTTCATGGAATTATTAGAACGAGTTAGACTTCATTTTTTGCATTTTTAAGAAATTTTTGAAAAAATTTAAATTTGTGTGTGTTAGTGTTCAATTACGGAGTATTTTGAGTATTTTTCTTATGTTACATTCAAGTTTTACATTTTTTAAAAAAATATCTTCATTGAATTTATTGAAGGTGTTAGACTTCATTTTTTGCATTTTTAAGAAATTTTTGAAAAAATTGAAATTTGTGTGTGTTTGTCTTCAATTACGGAGTATTTCGAGTATGGCATAAAAATTGAGTTTTTTTCTTGTGTTACACATGAATTTTAACATTCTTTTAAAAATATCTTCATTGAATTTTTTGAAGGTGTAGACTTCATTTTTTGCATTTTTGAGAAATTTTTGAAAAAATTAAAATTTGTGTGTGTGAGTCTTCAATAATGGGGTATACTGAGTATGCAATGAAAATTGAGTACTTTGCTTATGTTACACTTCAATTTTAACATTATTTTAAAAAATACCTTCATCGAATTATTTGAACGAGTTAGGCTTCATATTTTGCATTTTTGAGAAATTTTTTAAAAAATTGAAATTTGTGTGTGTTTGTCTTCAATTACGGAGTATTTTGAGTATGACAAGAAAATTGAGTATTTAGCTTATGTTACACTTCAATTTTTACATTTTTTTTAAAATATCTTCATTGAATGTTTTTAAGGTGTTAGACTTCAATTTTTTGCACTTTTAAGAAATTTTTAAAAAAATTGAAATTTGTGTGTGTTAGTCTCCAATTACGGAGTATTTTGAGTATGACATGAAAATTGAGTTTTTTTTATTGTGTTACACTTCATTTTTTGCATTTTTAAAAAAATTTTGAAAAAATTGAAATTTGTGTGTGTTAGACTTCAATTACGGAATTTTTGAGTATGACCTGAAAATTGAGTATTTTGCTTGTGTTACACTTCAATTTTAAATTTTTTAAAAAAAATAACTTAATTGAAATTTTTGAAGGTGTTAGACTTCAGTGTTTTGCATTTTTAAGAAATTTTTAAAAAAATTGAAATTTGTGGGTGGTAGTTTTCAATTACGGAGTATTTTGAGTGCGACATGAAAATCGAGTATTTTGATTGTGTTACACTTCAATTTTATCCTAATAGAATTTTTGGAAGGTGTTAGACTTCTGTTTTTGCATTTCTTAAAAAATATTTGAAAAAATTGAAATTTGTGTGTGTTAGTCTTCAATTACGGAGTTTTTTTGTGTGACCTGACAATTGAGTATTTTGCTTGTGTTACACTTAAATTTAAAATTTTTTAAATAACTTAATGCAAATTTTTTAAGGTGTTAGACTTCATTTTTTGCATTTTTAAGAAACATGAAAATTCGTATGTGTTATTCTTCAATTACAGAGTATTTTGAGTATGACATGAAAATTGAGTATTTTTCTTATGTTACACTTCAATTTTTACATTTTTTTAAAAGATATCTTCATTGAATTTTTTAAAGGTGTTAGACTTCAAGTTTTTGCATTTTTAAGAAATTTGTGAAAAAATTGAAATTTGTGTGTGTTAGTCTTAAATTACGGAGTATTTTTAGTATGACTTGAAAATTGAGTTTTTTTATTGTGTTACACTTAAATTTTAACATTCTTTTAAAAAATATATTCATTCAATTTTTTGAAGGTGTTCGACTTCATATTTTGCATTTTTAAGAAATTTTATAAAAAATTGAAATATCTGTGTGTTAGTCTTCAATTACGGAGTATTTTGAGTACGCCATGAAAATTGAGTATTTTGCTTATGTTACACATCAATTTTTACATTTTTAAAAAAAATATCTTCATTGAATTTTTTGTTGGGGTTAGACTTCATGTTTTTGTATTTTTATAAAATTTTTGAAAAAATTGAAATTTGTGTGTGTTAGTCTTCAATTACGGGGTATTCTGAGTATGACATGAAAATTGAGTTTTTTTCTTGTGTTACACTTAAATTTTAACAATCTTTTAAAAAATATCTTCATGGAATTTTTTGAAAGCGTTAGACTTCATTTTTTGCATTTTTAAGAAATTTTTTAAAAAATTGAAATATTTGTGTGTTAGTCTTCAATTATGGCGTATTGTGAGTATGACATGAAAATTGAGTATTTTGCTTGTGTTACACTTCAATTTTAACATTTTTTTTAAAAAATATCGTCATTGAGTTTTTTGAAGGTGTTAGACTTCAGTTTTTTGTATTTTTAAGAAATTTTTGTAAAAAAAGAAATTTGTATGTGTTAGTCTTCAATGACATAGTATTTTCAGTACGACAGGAAAATTGAGTATTTTGCTTGTGTTAGTCTTTAAAAAGAAATTTTTAACATTTTGAAAAATATCTTAATTGAATTTTTTTTATTGTGTTAGTATTGTAATTTTTTTTCATGAATTTTTTGTAAAAAAATTAAATTTGTGTGTGTTAGTCTACAATTATGAATATTTTGAGTAAGGCATGAGAATTTAGTTTTTTTCTTGTGTTACAATTCAGTTTTAACATTCTTTTAAAAAATATCATCATTGAATTTTTTTGAATGTGTTAGACTTCATTTTTTGCATTTTTAAGAAATTTTGAAAAAATTAAAATTTGTGTGTGTTAGTCTTCAATTACGGAGTATTTTGAGTATGACATAAAAATTGAGTATTTTGCTTATGTTGCACTTCAATTTTAACATTTTTTTAAAAAATATCTTCATTGAATTTTTTGAAGGTGTTAGACTTCATTTTTTGAATTTTTAAAAAAAATTTAAAAAAATTGAAATTTGTGTGTGTTAGTCTTGAATTACGGAATTTTTGAGTATGACCTGAAAATTGAGTATTTTGCTTGTGTTACACTTCAATTTTAAATTAAAAAAAAAATAACTTAATTGAAAATTTTGAAGGTGTTAGACTTCAGTGTTTTGCATTTTTAAGAAATTTTTAAAAAAATTGAAATTTGTGTGTGGTAGTCTTTAATTACGGAGTATTTTGAGTGCGACATGAAAATTGAGTATTTTGCTTGTGTTACACTTCAATTTTATCTTAATAAATTTTTTGAAAGGTGTTAGGCTTCATTTTTTGCATTTTGAAGAATTTTTTGAAAAAATTAAAATTTCTATGTGTTAGTCTTCAATTACGGAGTATTTTGAGTATGACATGAAAATTGAGTATATTTTTTTTTTTACACTTCAATTTTTACATTCTTAAAAACATATCTTCATTAAATTTTTTGATGGTGTTAGACTTCAGTTTTTGTATTATTTAGAAATTTTTGAAAAATGAAATTTGTGTGTGTTAGTCTTCAATTACGGAGTATTTTGAGTACGACACGAAAATTGAGTATTTTTCTTGTGTTACACTTTAATTTTAACATTTTTTAAAAAATATATTCATTAAATTTTTTGAAGGTGTTAGACTTCCATTTTTGCATTTTTAAGAAATTTTTGAAAAAATTGAAATTTGTGTGTGTTTGTCTTCAATTACGGAGTATTTTGAATATAACATGAAAATTGAGTTTTTTTCTTGTGTTACACTTCAATTTTAACATTCTTTTAAGAAATATATTCATTGAATTTTTTGAAGGTGTTAGACTTCATTTTTTGCATTTTTAAGAAATTTTTGAAAAAATTGAAATTTGTGTGTGTCTTCAATTACGGAGTATTTTGAGTATGACATGAAAATTGAGTTTTTTTCTTGTGTTACACTTCAATTTTAACAATCTTTTAAAAAATATCTTCATTGAATTTTTGGAAGGTGTTAGACTTCATTTTTTGCATTTTTAAGAAATTTTTGAAAAAATTGAAATTTGTGTGTGTTAGTCTTCAATTACGGAGTATTTTGAGTATGACATTCAAATTGAGTTTTTTTCTTGTGTTACAATTCAATTTAAACATTCTTTTAAAAAATATATTCATTAAATTTTTTGAAGGTGTTAGACTTCCATTTTTGCATTTTTAAGAAATGTTTGGAAAAATGGAAATTTGTGTGTGTTTGTCTTCAATTACGGAATATTTTGAGTATGACATGAAAATTGAGTTTTTTTTGTTGTGTTACACTTCAATTTTAACATTCTTATAAAAAATATCTTCATTGAAATTTTTGAAGGTGTTAGACTTCATGTTTTGCATTTTTAACAAATTTTTGATGAAATTGAAATTTGTGTGTGTTAGTCTTCAATTCCGGTGTATTTTGAGTATGGCATGAAAACTGAGTATTTTGCTTATGTTACACTTCAATTTTTACATTTTTTAAAAATATATCTTCAATGAATTTTTTGAAGGTGTTAGACTTCAATTTTTTGCATTTTTAAAAAAATTTAGAAAAAATTTAATTTTGTGAGTGTTAGTCTTCAATTACGGAGTATTTTGAGTGTGACATGAAAATTGAGTAATTTGGTAATGTTACACTTCAATTTATATATTTTTTGAAAAAATATCTTCATTGGATTTTTTTAAGGTGTTAGACTTCAGTTTTTTGCATTTTTAAGAAATTTTTGAAAAAATTGAAATTTGTGGGTGTTAGTCTTCAATTACGGAGTATTTTGAGTATGACATGAAAATTTAGTTTTTTTCTTCTGTTACACTTGAATTTTAACATTCTTTCAAAAAATATATTCATTGAATTTTTTGAAGGTGTTATACTTCATTTTTTGCATTTTTAAGAAATTTTTGAAAAAATTGAAATTTGTGTGTGTTTGTCTTCAATTACGGAGTATTTTGAGTATGACATGAAAATTGAGTTTTTTTCTTGTGTTACACTTCAATTTTAACATTCTTTTAAAAAAATATATTCATTGAATTTTTAAAAGGAGTTAGACTTCATTTTTTGAATTTTTAAGAAATTTTTGAAAAAATTGAAATTTGTGTGTGTTAGTCTTCAACTACGGAGTATTTTGATTATGACATGAAAATTGAGTTTTTTTCTTCTGTTACACTTCAATTTTAACATTCTTTTAAAAAATATCTTCACTGAAATTTTCGAAGATGTTAGACTTCATTTTTTGCATTTTTAAGAAATTTTTGATGAAATTGAAATTTGTGTGTGTCAGTCTTCAATTACGGTGTATTTTGAGTATGACATGAAAACTGAGCATTTTGCTTATGTTACACTTCAATTTTCACATTTTAAAAAAATATATCTTCAATGAATTTTTTGAAGGTGTTAGACTTCAATTTTTTGCATTTTTAAGAAATTTTTGAAAAAATTTAAACTTGTGAGTGTTAGTCTTCAATTACGGTGTATTTTGAATATGACATGAAAATTGAGTATTTTTCTAATGTTACACTTCAATTTTTACATTTTTTGAAAAAATATCTTCATTGGAATTTTTTGAAGGTGTTAGACTTCAGTTTTTTGCATTTTTAAGAAATTTTTGAAAAAATTGAAATTTGTGTGTGTTAGTCTTCAATTACGGAGTATTTTGAGTATGACATGAAAATTGAGTTTTTTTCTTGTGTTACAATTCAATTTTAACATTCTTTTAAAAAATACCTTCATTGAATTTTTTGAAGGTGTTAGACTTCATTTTTTGCATTATTAAGAAATTTTTGAAAAAATTGAAATTTGTGTGTGTTAGTCTTCAATTACGGAGTATTTTGAGTATAACATGAAAATTGAGTTTTTTTCTTGTGTTACACTTCAATTTTAACAATCTTTTAAAAAATATCTTCATTGAATTTTTGGAAGATGTTAGACTTCATTTTTTGCATTTTTAAGAAATTTTTGAAAAAATTGAAATTTGTGTGTGTTAGTCTTCAATTACGGAGTATTTTGAGTATGATATTCAAATTAAGTTTTTTTCTTGTGTTACAATTCAATTTTAACATTCTTTTAAAAATATATATTCATTAAATTTTTTGAAGGTGTTAGACTTCCTTTTTTGAATTTTTAAGAAATTTTTGAAAAAATTGAAATTTGTGTGTGTTTGTCTTCAATTACGGAGTATTTTGAGTATGACATGAAAATTGAGTTTTTTTTTCTTGTGTTACACTTCAATTTTAACATTCTTATAAAAAATATCTTCATTGAAATTTTTGAAGGTGTTAGACTTCATTTTTTGCATTTTTAAGAAATTTTTGATGAAATTGAAATTTGTGTGTGTTAGTCTTCAATTACGGTGTATTTTGAGTATGACATGAAAACTGAGTATTTTGCTTATGTTACACTTCCATTTTTACATTTCTTAAAAATACATCTTCAATGAATTTTTTGAAGGTGACTTCAATTTTTTGCATTTTTAAAAAATTTTAGAAAAAATTTAAATTTGTGAGTGTTAGTCTTCAATTACGGAGTATTTTGAGTATGACATGAAAATTGAGTAATTTGGTAATGTTACACTTCAAATTATATATTTTTTGAAAAAATATCTTCATTGGATTTTTTGAAGGTGTTAGACTTCAGTTTTTTGCATTTTTAAGAAATTTTGAAAAAAATTGAAATTTGTATGTGTTAGTCTTCAATTACGGAGTATTTTGAGTATGACATGAAAATTGAGTTTTTTTCTTCTGTTACACTTCAATTTTAACATTGTTTTAAAAAATATATTCATTGAATTTTTTTAAGGTGTTAGACTTCATTTTTTGCATTTTTAGGAAATTTTTAAAAAAATTGAAATTTGTGTGTGTTTGTCTTCAATTACTGAGTATTTTGAGTATGACATGAAAATTGAGTTTTTTTTCTTGTGTTTCAATTCAATTTTAACATTCTTTTAAAAAATATATTCATTGAATTTTTTGAAGGTGTTAGACTTCATTTTTTGTATTTTTAAGAAATATTTGAAAAAATTGAAATTTTTGTAAGTTAGTCTTCAATTACGGAGTATTTTGAGTATGACATGAAAATTGAGTTTTTTTCTTGTGTTACACTTCAATTTTAACATTCTTTTAAAAAAATATATTCATTGAATTTTTAAAAGGTGTTAGACTTCATTTTTTGCATTTTTAAGAAATTTTTGAAAAAATTGAAATTTGTGTGTGATAGTCTTCAATTACGGAGTATTTTAAGTATGACATGAAAATTGAGTTTTTTTCTTGTGTTACACTTCAACTTTAACATTCTTATAAAAAATATATTCATTGAATTTTTAAAAGGTGTTAGACTTCATTTTTTGCATTTGTAAGAAAGTTTTGAAAAAATTGAAATTTGTGTGTGTTAGTCTTCAATTACGGAGTATTTTGAGTATGACATGAAAATTGAGTTTTTTTCTTGTGTTACACTTCAATTTTAACATTCTTTTAAAAAATAACTTCACTGAAATTTTCGAAGATGTTAGACTTCATTTTTTGCATTTTTAAGAAATTTTTGATGAAATTGAAATTTGTGTGTGTTAGTCTTCAATTACGGTGTATTTTGAGTAAGACATGAAAACTGAGCATTTTGCTTATGTTACACTTCAATTTTCACATTTTTTAAAAATATATCTTCAATGAATTTTTTGAAGGCGTAAGACTTCAATTTTTTTCATTTTTAAGAAATTTTTGAAAAAATTTAAATTTGTGAGTGTTAGTCTTCAATTACGGAGTATTTTAAATATGACATGAAAATTGAGTATTTTTCTAATGTTACACTTCAATTTTCACATTTTTTTAAAAAATATCTTCATTGGAATTTTTTGAAGGTGTTCGACTTCAGTTTTTTGCATTTTTAATAAATTTTTTAAATAATTGAAATTTGTGTGTGTTAGTCTTCAATTACGGAGTATTTTGAGTATGACATGAAAATTGAGTTTTTTTCTTCTGTTACACTTCAATTTTAACATTCTTTTAAAAAAATATATTCATTGAATTTTTTGAAGGTGTTAGACTTCATTTTTTGCATTTTTAAGAAATTTTTGAAAAAATTGAAATTTGTGTGTGTTAGTCTTCAATTACGGAGTATTTTGAGTATGACATGAAAATTGAGTTTTTTTCTTGTGTTACACTTCAATATTAACATTCTTTTAGAAAATATCTTCATTGAAATTTTTGAAGGTGTTAGACTTCATTTTTTGCATTATTAAGAAATTTTTGAAAAAATATAAATTTGTGAGTGTTAGTCTTCAATTACGGAGTATTTTGAGTATGACATGAAAATTTAGTATTTTGCTAATGTTACACTTCAATTTTTATATTTTTTGAAAAAATATCTTCATTGGATTTTTAGACTTCAGTTTTTAGCATTTTTAAGAAATTTTTGGAAAAATTGAAATTTGTGTGTGTTAGTCTTCAATTACGGAGTATTTTGAATATAACATGAAAATTGAGTTTTTATCTTGTGTTACACTTCAATTTTAACATTCTTTTAAGAAATATATTTATTGAATTTTTTGAAGGTGTTAGACTTTATTTTTTGCATTTTTACGAAATTTTTGAAAAAATTGAAATTTGTTTGTGTTAGTCTTCAATTACGGAGTATTTTGAGTATGACATGAAAATTGAGTTTTTTTTCTTGTGTTACACTTCTATTTTAACATTCTTTTAAAAAATATCTTCACTGAAATTTTCGAAGATGTTAGACTTCATTTTTTGCATTTTTAAGAAATTTTTGCTGAAATTGAAATTTGTGTGTGTTAGTCTTCAATTACGGTGTATTTTGAGTAAGACATGAAAACTGAGCATTTTGCTTATGTTACACTTCAATTTTCACATTTTTTAAAAATATATCTTCAATGAATTTTTTGAAGGTGTTAGACATGAATTTTTTGCATTTTTAAGAAATTTTTGAAAAAATTTAAATTTGTGAGTGTTAGTCTTCAATTACGGAGTATTTTGAATATGACATGAAAACTGAGTATTTTTCTATTGTTACACTTCAATTTTTACATTTTTTGAAAAAATATCTTCATTGGAATTTTTTGAAGGTGTTAGACTTCAGTTTTTTGCATTTTGAAGAAATTTTTGAAAAAATTGAAATTTGTGTGTGTTAGTCTTCAATTACGGAGTATTTTGAGTATGAGATGAAAATTGAGTTTTTTTCTTGTGTTACACTTCAATTTTAACATTCTTTTAAAAAATACCTTCATTGAATTTTTTGAAGGTGTCAGACTTCATTTTTTGCATTTTTAAGAAATTTTTGAAAAAAATGAAATTTGTGTGTGTTAGTCTTCAATTACGGAGTATTTTGAGTATGACATGTAAATTGAGTTTTTTTCTTGTGTTACACTTCAATTTTAACAATCTTTTAAAAAATATCTTCATTGAATTTTTGGAAGGTGTTAGACTTCATTTTTTGCATTTTTAAGAAATTTTTGAACAAATTTAAATTTGTGTGTGTTAGACTTCAATTACGGAGTATTTTGAGTATGACATTCAAATTGAGTTTTTTTTCTTGTGTTACAATTCAATTTTAACATTCTTTTAAAAAATATATTCATTAAATTTTTTGAAGGTGTTAGACTTCCTTTTTTGCATTTTTAAGAAATTTTTGAAAAAATTGAAATTTGTGTGTGTTTGTCTTCAATTACGGAGTATTTTGAGTATGACTTGAAAATTGAGTTTTTTTTTCTTGTGTTACACTTCAATTTTGACATTCTTATAAAAAATATCTTCATGGAAATTTTTGAAGGTGTTAGACTTAATTTTTTGCATTTTTAAGAAATTTTTGATGAAATTGAAATTTGTGTGTGTTAGTCTTCAATTACGGTGTATTTTGAGTATGACATGAAAACAGAGCATTTTGCTTATGTTACACTTCCATTTTTACATTTTTTAAAAATATATCTTCAATGAATTGTTTGAAGGTGTTAGACTTCAATTTTTTGCATTTTTAAAAAAATTTAGAAAAAATTTAAATTTGTGAGTGTTAGTCTTCAATTACGGAGTATTTTGAGTATGACATGAAAATTGAGTAATTTGGTAATGTTACACTTCAATTTATATATATTTTGAAAAAATATCTTCATTGGATTTTTTGAAGGTGTTAGACTTCAGTTTTTTGCATTTTTAAGAAATTTTTGAAAAAATTGAAATTTGTGTGTGTTAGTCTTCAATTACGTAGTATTTTAAGTATGACATGAAAATTGAGTTTTTTTTCTTGTGTTACACTTCAATTTTATCATTCTTATAAAAAATATCTTCATTGAAAATTTTGAAGGTGTTAGACTTCATTTTTTCCATTTTTAAGAAATTTTTGATGAAATTGAAATTTGTGTGTGTTAGTCTTCAATTACGGTGTATTTTGAGTATGACATGAAAACTGAGTATTTTGCTTAAGTTAGACTTCCATTTTTACATTTTTTAAAAATATATCTTCAATGAATTTTTTGATGGTGTTAGACTTCAATTTTTTGCATTTTTAAAATTTTTTTGAAAAAAGTTAAATTTGTGAGTGTTAGTCTTCAATTACGGAGTATTTTGAGTATGCCATGAAAATTGAGTAATTTGGTAATGTTACACTTGAATTTATATATTTTTTGGAAAAATATCTTCATTGGATTTTTTGAAGGTGTTAGACTTCAGTTTTTTGCATTTTTAAGAAATTATTGAAAAAATTGAAATTTGTGTGTGTTAGTCTTCAATTACGTAGTATTTTGAGTATGACATGAAAATTGAGTTTTTTTCTTCTGTTACACTTCAATTTTAACATTCTTTTAAAAACTATATTCATTGAATTTTTTGAAGGTGTTAGACTTCATTTTTTGCATTTTTAAGAAATTTTTGAAAAAATTGAAATTTGTGTGTGTTTGTCTTCAATTACGGAGTATTTTGAGTATGACATGAAAATTGAGTTTTTTTCTTGTGTTTCAATTCAATTTTAACATTCTTTTAAAAAATATATTCATTGAATTTTTTGAAGGTGTTAGACTTCATTTTTTGCATTTTTAAGAAATTTTTGAAAAAATTGAAATTTTTGTAAGTTAGTCTTCAATTACGGAGTATTTTGAGTATGACATGAAAATTGAGTTTTTTTCTTGTGTTACACTTCAATTTTAACATTCTTTTATAAAAATATATTCATTGAATTTTTAAAAGGTGTTAGACTTCATTTTTTGAATTTTTAAGAAATTTTTGAAAAAATTGAAATTTGTGTGTGTTAATCTTCAATTACGGAGTTTTTTGAGTATGACATGAAAATTGAGTTTTTTTCTTGTGTTACACTTCAATTTTAACATTCTTTTAAAAAATATCTTCATTGAAATTTTTGAAGTCTTCAATTACGGAGTATTTTGAGTATGACATGAAAATTGAGTTTTTTTCTTGTGTTACACTTCAATTTTAACAATCTTTTAAAAAATATCTTCATTGAATTTTTGGAAGGAGACTTCATTTTTTGCATTTTTAAGAAATTTTTGAAAAAATTGAAATTTGTGTGTGTTAGTCTTCAATTATGGAGTATTTTGAGTATGACATTCAAATTGAGTTTTTTTCTTGTGTTACAATTCAATTTTAACATTCTGTTAGAAAATATATTCGTTAATTTTTTTGAAGGTGTTAGACTTCCTTTTTTGCATTTTTAAGAAATTTTTGAAAAAATTGAAATATGTGTCTGTTTGTCTTCAATAAGGGAGTATTTTGAGTATGACATGAAAACTGAGTATTTTGCTTATGTTACACTTCAATTTTTACATTTTTTAAAAATATATCTTCAATGAATTTTTTGAAGGTGACTTCAATTTTTAGCATTTTAAAAAATTTTTAGAAAAAAGTTAAATTTGTGAGTGTTAGTCTTCAATTACGGAGTATTTTGAGTATGACATGAAAATTGAGTAATTTGGTAATGTTACACTTCAAATTATATATTTTTTGAAAAAATATCTTCATTGGATATTTTGAAGGTGTTAGACTTCAGTTTTTTGCATTTTTAAGAAATTTTTGAAAAAATTGAAATTTGTGTGTGTTAGTCTTCAATTACGTAGTATTTTGAGTATGACATGAAAATTGAGTTTTTTTCTTCTGTTACACTTCAATTTTAACATTCTTTTAAAAAATATATTCATTGAATTTTTTGAAGGTGTTAGACTTCATTTTTTGCATTTTGAAGAAATTTTTGAAAAAATTGAAATTTGTGTGTGTTTGTCTTCAATTACGGAGTATTTTGAGTATGACATGAAAATTGAGTTTTTTTCTTGTGTTTCAATTCAATTTTAACATTCTTTTAAAAAATATATTCATTGAATTTTTTGAAGGTGTTAGACTTCATTTTTTGCATTTTTAAGAAATATTTGAAAAAATTTAAATTTTTGTAAGTTAGTCTTCAATTACGGAGTATTTTGAGTATGACATGAAAATTGAGTTTTTTTCTTGTGTTGCACTTCAATTTTAACATTCTTATAAAAAATATCTTCATTGAAATTTTTAAAAGGTGTTAGACTTCATTTTTTGCATTTTTAAGAAATTTTTGAAAAAATTGAAATTTGTGTGTGTTAGTCTTCAATTACGGAGTATTTTGAGTATGACATGAAAATTGAGTTTTTTTCTTGTGTTACACTTCAATGTTAACATTCTTTTAAAAAATATCTTCATTGAAATTTTGGAAGGTGTTAGACTTCATTTTTTGCATTTTTATGAAATATTTGATGAAATTGAAATTTGTGTCTGTTAGTCTTCAATTACGGTGTATTTTGAGTATGACATGAAAACTGAGCATTTTGCTTATGTTACACTTGAATTTTTACATTTTTAAAAAATATACCTTCAATGAATTTTTTGAAGGTGACTTCAATTGTTTTCATTTTAAAGAAATTTTAGAAAAAATATAAATTTATGAGTGTTAAGTCTTCAATTACGGAGTATTTTGAGTATGACATGAAAATTTAGTATTTTGTTAATGTTACACTTCAATTTTTATATTTTTTGAAAAAATATCTTCATTGGATTTTTAGACTTGAGTTTTTAGCATTTTTAAGAAATTTTTGAAAAAATTGAAATTTGTGTGTGTTAGTCTTCAATTACGGAGTATTTTGAATATAACATGAAAATTGAGTTTTTTTCTTGTGTTACACTTCAATTTTAACATTCTTTTAAGAAATATATTCATTGAATTTTTGAAGGTGTTAGACTTCATTTTTTACATTTTTAAGAAATTTTTGAAAAAATTGAAATTTGTGTGTGTTAGTCTTCAATTACGGAGTATTTTGAGTATGACATGCAAATTGTGTTTTTTTCTTGTGTTACACTTCAATTTTAACAATCTTTTAAAAAATATCTTCATTGAATTTTTGGAAGGTGTTAGACTTCATTTTTTGCATTTTTAAGAAATTTTTGAAAAAATTGAAATTTGTGTGTGTTAGTCTTCAATTACGGAGTATTTTGAGTATGAAATTCAAATTGAGTTTTTTTCTTGTGTTCGTATTCAATTTTAACTTCTTTTCAAAAATATATTCATTAAATTTTTTGAAGGTGTTAGACTTCCTTTTTTGCATTTTTAAGAAATTTTTGAAAAAATTGAACTTTGTGAGTGTTAGTCTTCAATTACGGAGTATTTTGAGTATAACATTCAAATTGAGTTTTTTTCTTGTGTTAAAATTCAATTTTAACATTCTTTTGAAAAATATATTCATTAATTTTTTTGAAGGTGTTAGACTTCATTTTTTGAATTTTTAAGAATTTTTTGAAAAAATTGAAATTTATGTGTGTTAGACTTCAATTACGGAGTATTTTGAGTATGACATGAAAATTGAGTTTTTTTTCTTGTTTTACACTTCAATTTTAACATTCTTTTAAAAAATACCTTCATTGAATTTTTTGAAAGTGTTAAGACTTCATTTTTTGCATTTTTAAGAAATTTTTGAAAAAAATGAAATTTGTGCGTCTTAGTCTTCAATTACGGAGTATTTTGAGTATGACATGAAAATTGAGTTTTTTTCTTGTGTTACACTTCAATTTTAACAATCTTTTAAAAAATATCTTCATTGAATTTTTGGAAGGTGTTAGGCTTCATTTTTTGCATTTTTAAGAAATTTTTGAAAAAATTGAAATTTGTGTGTGTTAGTCTTCAATTACGGAGTATTTTGAGTATGACATTCAAATTGAGTTTTTTTCTTGTGTTCCAATTCAATTTTAACATTCTTTTAAAAAATATATTCATTAAATTTTTTGAAGGTGTTAGACTTCCTTTTTTACATTTTTAAGAAATTTTTGAAAAAATTGAAATTTGTGTGTGTTTGTCTTCAATTACGGAGTATTTTGAGTATGACATGAAAATTGAGTAATTTGGTAATGTTACACTTCGATTTATATATTTTTTGAAAAAAATATCTTCATTGGATTTTTTGAAGGTGTTAGACTTTAGTTTTTTGCATTTTGAAGAAATTTTTGAAAAAATTGAAATTTGTGTGTGTTAGTCTTCAATTACGGGGTATTTTGAGTATCACATGAAAATTGAGTTTTTTTCTTCTGTTACACTTCAATTTTAACATTCTTTTAAAAAATATATTCATCGAATTTTTTGAAGGTGTTAGACTTCATTTTATGCATTTTTAAGAAATTTTTGAAAAAATTGAAATTTGTGTGTGTTAGTCTTCAATTACGGAGTATTTTGAGTATGACATTCAAATTGAGTTTTTTTCCTGTGTTACAATTCAATTTTAACATTCTTTTAAAAAATATATTCATTAAATTTTTTGAAGGTGTTAGACTTCCTTTTTTGCATTTTTAAGAAAATTTCGAAAAAATTGAAATTTGTGTGTGTTAGTCTTCAATTATGGTGTATTTTGAGTATGACATGAAAACTGAGTATTTTGCTTATGTTACACTTCCATTTTTACATTTTTTAAAAATATATCTTCAATGAATTTTTTGAAGGTGTTAGACTTCAATTTTTTGCATTTTTAAAAAATTTTAGAAAAAATTTAAATTTGTGAGTGTTAGTCTTCAATTACGGAGTATTTTGAGTATGACATGAAAATTGAGTAATTTGGTAATGTTACACTTCAATTTATATATTTTTTGAAAAAATATTTTCATTGGATTTTTTGAAGGTGTTAGACTTCAGTTTTTTGCATTTTTAAGAAATTTTTTAAAAAATTGAAATTTGTGTGTGCAAGTCTTCAATTACGGAGTATTTTGAGTATGACATGAAAATTGAGGTTTTTTCTTCTGTTACACTTCAATTTTAACATTCTTTTAAAAAATATATTCATTGAATTTTTTGAAGGAGTTAGACTTCATTTTTTGCATTTTTAAGAAATTTTTAAAAAATTGAAATTTGTGTGTGTTAGTCTTCAATTACGGAGTATTTTGAGTATGACATTCAAATTGAGTTTTTTTCTTGTGTCACAATTCAATTTTAACATTCTTTGAAAAAATATATTCATTAAATTTTTTGAAGGTGTTAGACTTCCTTTTTTGCATTTTTAAGAAAGTTTTGAAAAAATTGAAATTTGTGTGTGTTTGTCTTCAATTACGGAGTATTTTGAGTATGAATTGAAAATTGAGTTTTTTTTCTTGTGTTACACTTCAATTGTAACATTCTTATAAAAAATATCTTCATTGAAATTTTTGAAGGTGTTAGACTTCATTTTTTGCATTTTTAAGAAATTTTTGATGAAATTCAAATTTGTGTGTGTTAGTCTTAAATTACGGTGTATTTTTAGTATGACATGAAAACTGAGTATTTTGCTTAAGTTACACTTCCATTTTTACATTTTTTAAAATTATATCTTCAATGAATTTTTTGATGGTGTTAGACTTCCATTTTTTGCATTTTTAAAAAATTTTAGATAAAAGTTAAATTTGTGAGTGTTAGTCTTCAATTACGGAGTATTTTGAGTATGACATGAAAATTTAGTAATTTGGTAATGTTACACTTCAATTTATATATTTTTTGAAAAAATATTTTCATTGGATTTTTTGAAGGTGTTAGACTTCAGTTTTTTGCATTTTTAAGAAATTTTTGAAAAAATTGAAATTTGTGCGTGTTAGTCTTCAATTACGTAGTATTTTAAGTATGACATGAAAATTGAGTTTTTTTTCTTCTGTTACACTTCAATTTTAACATTCTTTTAAAAAATATATTCATTGAATTTTTTGAAGGTGTTAGACTTCATTTTTTGCATTTGTAAGAAATATTTGAAAAAATTGAAATTTGTGTGTGTTTGTCTTCAATTACGGAGTATTTTGAGTATGACATGAAAATTGAGTTTTTTTTCTTGTGTTTCAATTCAATTTTGACATTCTTTTGAAAAATATATTCATTGAATTTTTTGAAGGTGTTAGACTTCATTTTTTGCATTTTTAAGAAATATTTGAAAAAATTGAAATTTTTGTAAGTTAGTCTTCAATTACGGAGTATTTTTGTATGACATGAAAATTTAGTATTTTGCTAATGTTACACTTCAATTTTTATATTTTTTGAAAAAATATCTTCATTGGATTTTTAGACTTCAGTTTTTAGCATTTTTAAGAAATTTTTGAAAAAATTGAAATTTGTGTGTGTTAGTCTTCAATTACGGAGTATTTTGAATATAACATGAAAATTGAGTTTTTTTCTTGTGTTACAATTCAATTTTAACATTCTTTTGAAAAATATATTCATTAAATTTTTTGAAGGTGTTAGACTTCATTTTTTGCATTTTTAAGAATTTTTTGAAAAAATTGAAATTTGTGTGTGTTAGTCTTCAATTACGGAGTATTTTGAGTATGACATGAAAATTGAGTTTTTTTCTTGTGTTACACTTCAATTTTAACATTCTTTTAAGAAATATATTCATTGAATTTTTGAAGGTGTTAGACTTCATTTTTTGCATTTCTAAGAAATTTTTGAAAAAATTGAAATTTGTGTGTGTTAGTCTTCAATTACGGAGTATTTTGAGTGTGACATGCAAATTGTGTTTTTTCTTGTGTTACACTTCAATTTTAACAATCTTTTAAAAAATATCTTCATTGAATTTTTGGAAGGTGTTAGACTTCATTTTTTGCATTTTTAAGAAATTTTTGAAAAAATTGAAATTTGTGTGTGTTAGTCTTCAATTACGGAGTATTTTGAGTATGAAATTCAAATTGAGTTTTTTTCTTGTGTTCGTATTCAATTTTAACTTCTTTTCAAAAATATATTCATTAAATTTTTTGAAGGTGTTAGACTTCCTTTTTTGCATTTTTAAGAAATTTTTAAAAAAATTGAAATTTGTGTGTGTTAGTCTTCAATTACGGAGTATTTTGAGTATGACATTCAAATTGAGTTTTTTTCTTGTGTTCGTATTCAATTTTTACTTCTTTTCAAAAATATATTCATTAAATTTTTTGAAGGTGTTAGACTTCCTTTTTTGCATTTTTAAGAAATTTTTGAAAAAATTGAAATTTGTGTGTGTTAGTCTTCAATTACGGAGTATTTTGAGTATAACATTCAAATTGAGTTTTTTTCTTGTGTTAAAATTCAATTTTAACATTCTTTTGAAAAATATATTCATTAAATTATTTGAAGGTGTTAGACTTCATTTTTTGAATTTTTAAGAATTTTTTGAAAAAATTGAAATTTGTGTGTGTTAGTCTTCAATTACGGAGTATTTTGAGTATGACATGAAAATTGAGTTTTTTTTCTTGTGTTACACTTCAATTTTAACATTCTTTTAAAAAATACCTTCATTGAATTTTTTGAAAGTGTTAAGACTTCATTTTTTGCATTTTTAAGAAATTTTTGAAAAAAATTAAATTTGTGCGTCTTAGCCTTCAATTACGGAGTATTTTGAGTATGACATGAAAATTGAGTTTTTTTCTTGTGTTACACTTCAATTTTAACAATCTTTTAAAAAATATCTTCATTGAATTTTTGGAAGGTGTTAGGCTTCATTTTTTGCATTTTTATGAAATTTTTGAAAAAATTGAAATTTGTGTGTGTTAGTCTTCAATTACGGAGTATTTTGAGTATGACATTCAAATTGAGTTTTTTTCTTGTGTTACAATTCAATTTTAACAATCTTTTAAAAAATATATTCATTAAATTTTTTGAAGGTGTTAGACTTCCTTTTTTGCATTTTTAAGAAATTTTTGAAAAAATTGAAATTTGTGTGTGTTTGTCTTCAATTACGGAGTATTTTGAGTATGACATGAAAATTGAGTTTTTTTCTTGTGTTACACTTCAATTTTAACATTCTTTTAAAAAATACCTTCATTGAATTTTTTGAAAGTGTTAGACTTCATTTTTTGCATTTTTAAGAAATTTTTGAAAAAAATGAAATTTGTGCGTGTTAGTCTTCAATTACGGAGTATTTTGAGTATGACATGAAAATTGAGTTTTTTTCTTGTGTTACACTTCAATTTTAACAATCTTTTAAAAAATATCTTCATTGAATTTTTGGAAGGTGTTAGACTTCATTTTTTGCATTTTTAACAAATTTTTGAAAAAATTGAAATTTGGGTGTGTTAGTCTTCAATTACGGAGTATTTTGAGTATGACATTCAAATTGAGTTTTTTTCTTGTGTTACAATTCAATTTTAACATTCTTTTAAAAATTATATTCATTAAATTTTTGACTTCCTTTTTTGCATTTTTAAGAAATTTTTGAAAAAATTGAAATTTGTGTGTGTTTGTCTTCAATTACGGAGTATTTTGAGTATGACATGAAAATTGAGTAATTTGGTAATGTTACACTTCGATTTATATATTTTTTGAAAAAATATCTTCATTGGATTTTTTGAAGGTGTTAGACTTCAGTTTTTTGCATTTTTAAGAAATTTTTGAAAAAATAGAAATTTGTGTGTGTTAGTCTTCAATTACGGAGTATTTTGAGTATCACATGAAAATTGAGTTTTTTTTCTTCTGTTACACTTCAATTTTAACATTCTTTTAAAAATATATTCATTGAATTTTTTGAAGGTGTTAGACTTCATTTTTTGTATTTTTAAGAAATTTTTGAAAAAATTGAAATTTGTGTGTGTTAGTCTTCAATTACGGAGTATTTTGAGTATGACATTCAAATTGAGTTTTTTTCTTGTGTTACAATTCAATTTTAACATTCTTTTAAAAAATATATTCATTAAATTTTTTGAAGGTGTTAGACTTCCTTTTTTGCATATTTAAGAAATTTTTGAAAAAATTGAAATTTGTGTGTGTTAGTCTTCAATTACGTAGTATTTTGAGTATGACATTCAAATTGTGTTTTTTTCTTCTGTTACACTTCAATTTTAACATTCTTTTGAAAAATATATTCATTAAATTTTTTGAAGGTGTTAAGACTTCATTTTTTGCATTTTTAAGAAATTTTTGAAAAAATTGAAATTTGTGTGTGTTAGTCTTCAATTACGGAGTATTTTGAGTATGACATGAAAATTGAGTTTTTTTCTTGTGTTACACTTCAATTTTAACATTCTTTTAAAAAATACCTTCATTGAATTTTTTGAAGGTGTTAGACTTCATTTTTTGCATTTTTAAGAAATTTTTGAAAAAATTGAAATTTGTGTGTGTTAGTCTTCTATTACGGAGTATTTCGAGTTTGACATGAAAATTGAGTTTTTTTCTTGTGTTACAATTCAATTTTAACAATCTTTTAAAAAATATCTTCATTGAATTTTTGGAAGGTGTTAGACTTCATTTTTAGCATTTTTAAGAAATTTTTGAAAAAATTGAAATTTGTTTGTGTAGTCTTCAATTACGGAGTATTTTGAGTATGACATTCAAATTGAGTTTTTTTCTTGTGTTACAATTCAATTTTAACATTCTTTTAAAAAATATATTCAATAAATTTTTTGAAGGTGTTAGACTTCCTTTTTTGCATTTTTAAGAAATTTTTGAAAAAAACGAAATTTGTGTGTGTTTGTCTTCAATTACGGTGTATTTTGAGTATGACATGAAAATTTTTTGAAGGTGTTAGACTTCCTTTTTTGCATTTTTAAGAAATTTTTGAAAAAAACGAAATTTGTGTGTGTTTGTCTTCAATTACGGAGTATTTTGAGTATCACATGAAAATTGAGTTTTTTTCTTCTATTACACTTCAATTTTAACATTCTTTTAAAAAATATATTCATTGAATTTTTTGAAGGTGTTAGACTTCATTTTTTGCATTTTTAAGAAATTTTTGAAAAAATTGAAATTTGTGTGTGTTAGTCTTCAATTACGGAGTATTTTGAGTATGACATTCAAATTGAGTTTTTTTCTTGTGTTACAATTCAATTTTAACATTCTTTTAAAAAATATATTCATTAAATTTTTTGAAGGTGTTAGACTTCCTTTTTTGCATTTTTAAGAAATTTTTGAAAAAATTGAAATTTGTGTGTGTTTGTCTTCAATTACGGAGTATTTTGAGTATGACATGAAAATTGAGTTTTTTTTCTTGTGTTACACTTCAATTTTAACATTCTTATAAAAAATATCTTCATTGAAATTTTTGAAGGTGTTAGACTTCATTTTTTGCATTTTTAAGAATTTTTTGATGAAATTGAAATTTGTGTGTGTTAGTCTTCAATTACGGTGTATTTTGAGTATGACAAGAAAACTGAGTATTTTGCTTACGTTACACTTCAATTTTTACATTTTTTAAAAATATATCTTCAATGAATTTTTTGATGGTGTTAGACTTCATTTTTTTGCATTTTTAAAAAATTTTAGAAAAAAGTTAAATTTGTGAGTGTTAGTCTTCAATTACGGAGTATTTTGAGTATGCCAGGAAAATTGAGTAATTTGGTAATGTTACACTTCAATTTATATATTTTTTGAAAAAATAACCTTCATTGGATTTTTTGAAGGTGTTAGACTTCAGTTTTTTGCATTTTAAAGAAATTTTTGAAAAAATTGAAATTTGTGTGTGTTAGTCTTCAATTACGTAGTATTTTGAGTATGACATGAAAATTTAGTTTTTTTCTTCTGTTACACTTCAATTTTAACATTCTTTTAAAAAATATAATCATTGAATTTTTTGAAGGTGTTAGACTTCATTTTTTGCATGTTGAAGAAATTTTTGAAAAAATTGAAATTTGTGTGTGTTCGTCTTCAATTACGGAGTATTTTGAGTATGACATGAAAATTGAGTTTTTTTCTTGTGTTTCAATTCAATTTTAACATTCTTTTAAAAAATATATTCATTGAATTTTTTGAAGGTGTTAGACTTCATTTTTTGCATTTTTAAGAAATATTTGAAAAAATTGAAATTTTTGTAAGTTAGTCTTCAATTACGGAGTATTTTGAGTATGACATGAAAATTGAGTTTTTTTCTTGTGTTACACTTCAATTTTAACATTCTTTTATTAAAATATATTCATGGAATTTTTAAAAGGTGTTAGACTTCATTTTTAGCATTTTTAAGAAATTTTTGAAAAAATTGAAATTTGTGTGTGTTAGTCTTCAATTATGGAGTATTTTGAGTATGACATTCAAATTGAGTTTTTTTCTTGTGTTACAATTCAATTTTAACATTCTTTTAAAAAATATCTTCATTGAAATTTTTGAAGGTGTTAGACATCATTTTTTGCATTTTTATGAAATTTTTGATGAAATTGAAATTTGTGTCTGTTAGTCTTCAATTACGGTGTATTTTGAGTATGACATGAAAACTGAGCATTTTGCTTAAGTTAACACTTCCATTTTTACATTTTTAAGAAATTTTTGAAAAAATTGAAATTTGTATGTGTTAGTCTTCAATTACGTAGTATTTTGAGTATGACATGAAAATTGAGTTTTTTTCTTCTGTTACACTTCAATTTTAACATTCTTTTAAAAAATATATTCATTGAATTTTTTGAAGGTGTTAGACTTAATTTTTTGCATTTTGAAGAAATTTTTGACAAAATTGAAATTTGTGTGTGTTTGTCTTCAATTATGGAGTATTTTGAGTATGACATGAAAATTGAGTTTTTTTCTTGTGTTTCAATTCAATTTTAACATTCTTTTAAAAAATATATTCATTGAATTTTTTGAAGGTGTTAGACTTCATTTTTTGCATTTTTAAGAAATTTTTGAAAAAATTGAAATTTTTGTGTGTTAGTCTTCAATTACGGAGTATTTTTAGTATGACATTCAAATTGAGTTTTTTTCTTGTGTTACAATTCAATTTTAACATTCTTTTAAAAAATATATTCATTAAATTTTTTGAAGGTGTTAGACTTCCTTTTTTGCATTTTTAAGAAATTTTTGAAAAAATTGAAATTTGTGTGTGTTTGTCTTCAATTACGGAGTATTTTGAGTATGACATGAAAATTGAGTTTTTTTTCTTGTGTTACACTTCAATTTTAACATTCTTATAAAAAATATCTTCATTGAAATTTTTGAAGGTGTTAGACTTCATTTTTTGCATTTTTAAGAATTTTTTGATGAAATTGAAATTTGTGTGTGTTAGTCTTCAATTACGGTGTATTTTGAGTATGACAAGAAAACTGAGTATTTTGCTTAAGTTACACTTCAATTTTTACATTTTTTAAAAATATATCTTCAATGAATTTTTTGATGGTGTTAGACTTCATTTTTTTGCATTTTTAAAAAATTTTAGAAAAAAGTTAAATTTGTGAGTGTTAGTCTTCAATTACGGAGTATTTTGAGTATGCCAGGAAAATTGAGTAATTTGGTAATGTTACACTTCAATTTATATATTTTTTGAAAAAATAACCTTCATTGGATTTTTTGAAGGTGTTAGACTTCAGTTTTTTGCATTTTTAAGAAATTTTTGAAAAAATTGAAATTTGTGTGTGTTAGTCTTCAATTACGTAGTATTTTTAGTATGACATGAAAATTTAGTTTTTTTCTTCTGTTACACTTCAATTTTAACATTCTTTTAAAAAATATATTCATTGAATTTTTTGAAGGTGTTAGACTTCATTTTTTGCATTTTGAAGAAATTTTTGAAAAAATTGAAATTTGTGTGTGTTCGTCTTCAATTACGGAGCATTTTGAGTATGACATGAAAATTGAGTTTTTTTCTTGTGTTACACTTCAATTTTAACATTCTTTTATTAAAATATATTCATGGAATTTTTAAAAGGTGTTAGACTTCATTTTTAGCATTTTTAAGAAATTTTTGAAAAAATTGAAATTTGTGTGTGTTAGTCTTCAATTACGGAGTATTTTGAGTATGACATTCAAATTGAGTTTTTTTCTTGTGTTACAATTCAATATTAACATTCTTTTAAAAAATATATTCATTAAATTTTTTGAAGGTGTTAGACTTCCTTTTTTGCATTTTTAAGAAATTTTTGAAAAAATTGAAATTTGTGTGTGTTTGTCTTCAATTACGGAATATTTTGAGTATGACATGAAAATTGAGTTTTGTTTGTTGTGTTACACTTCAATTTTAACATTCTTATAAAAAAATATCTTCATTGAAATTTTTGAAGGTGTTAGACTTCATTTTTTGCATTTTTAAGAAATTTTTGATGAAATTGAAATTTGTGTGTGTTAGTCTTCAATTACGGAGTATTTTGAGTATGACATGAAAATTGAGTTTTTTTCTTGTGTTACACTTCAATTTTAACATTCTTTTAAAAAATATCTTCATTGAAATTTTTGAAGGTGTTAGACTTCATTTTTTGCATTTTTATGAAATTTTTGATTGAATTGAAATTTGTGTCTGTTAGTCTTCAATTACGGTGTATTTTGAGTATGACATGAAAACTGAGCATTTTGCTTATGTTATACTTGAATTTTTACATTTTTAAAAAATATACCTTCAATGAATTTTTTGAAGGTGTTAGACTTCTATTTTTTTCATTTTTAAGAAATTTTAGAAAAAATATAAATTTATGAGTGTTAAGTCTTCAATTACGGAGTATTTTGTGTATGACATGAAAATTTAGTATTTTGTTAATGTTACACTTCAATTTTTTTATTTTTTGAAAAAATATCTTCATTGGATTTTTAGACTTCAGTTTTTAGCATTTTTAAGAAATTTTTGAAAAAATTGAAATTTGTGTGTGTTAGTCTTCAATTACGGAGTATTTTGAATATAACACGAAAATTGAGTTTTTTTCTTGTCTTACACTTCAATTTTAACATTCTTTTAAGAAATATATTCATTGAATTTTTTGAAGGTGTTAGACTTCATCTTTTGCATTTTTAAGAAATTTTTGAAAAAATTTAAATTTGTGTGTGTTAGTCTTCAATTACGGAGTATTTTGAGTATGAAATGCAAATTGTGTTTTTTTCTTGTGTTACACTTCAATTTTAACAATCTTTTAAAAAATATCTTCATTGAATTTTTGGAAGGTGTTAGACTTCATTTTTTGCATTTTTTAGAAATTTTTGAAAAAATTGAAATTTGTGTGTGTTAGTCTTCAATTACGGAGTATTTTGAGTATGACATTCAAATTGAGTTTTTTTCTTGTGTTCGTATTCAATTTTAACTTCTTTTCAAAAATATATTCATGAAATTTTTTGAAGGTGTTAGACTTCCTTTTTTGCATTTTTAAGAAATTTTTGAAAAAATTGAAATTTGTGTGTTTTAGTCTTCAATTACGGAGTATTTTGAGTATAACATTCAAATTGAGTTTTTTTCTTGTGTTACAATTCAATTTTAACATTCTTTTGAAAAATATATTCATTAAATTTTTTGAAGGTGTTAGACTTCATTTTTTGCATTTTTAAGAATTTTTTGAAAAAATTGAAATTTGTGTGTGTTAGTCTTCAATTACGGAGTATTTTGAGTATGACATGAAAATTGAGTTTTTTTCTTGTGTTACACTTCAATTTTAACATTCTTTTAAAAAATATATTCATTGAATTTTTTGAAAGTGTTAGACTTCATTTTTTGCATTTTTAAGAAATTTTTGAAAAAAATGAAATTTGTGCGTGTTAGTCTTCAATTACGGAGTATTTTGACTATGACATGAAAATTGAGTTTTTTTCTTGTGTTACACTTCAATTGTAACATTCTTTTAAAAAATATATTCATTGAATTTTTGGATGGTGTTAGACTTCATTTTTTGCATTTTTAAGAAATATTTGAAAAAATTGAAATTTGTGTGTGTTAGTCTTCAATTACGGAGTATTTCGAGTATGACATTCAAATTGAGTTTTTTTCTTGTGTTACAATTCAATTTTAACATTCTTTTATAAAAATATATTCATGGAATTTTTTGAAGGTGTTAGACTTCCTTTTTTGCATTTTTAAGAATTTTTTGAAAAAATTGAAATTTGTGTGTGTTTGTCTTCAATTACGGAGTATTTTGAGTATGACATGAAAAGTGAGTAATTTGGTAATGTTACACTTCGATTTATATATTTTTTGAAAAAATATCTTCATTGGATTTTTTGAAGGTGTTAGACTTCAGTTTTTTGCATTTTTAAGAAATTTTTGAAAAAATTGAAATTTGTGTGTGTTAGTCTTCAATTACGGAGTATTTTGAGTATCACATGAAAATTGAGTTTTTTTCTTCTATTACACTTCAATTTTAACATTCTTTTAAAAAATATATTCATTGAATTTTTTCAAGGTGTTAGACTTCATTTTTTGCATTTTTAAGAAATTTTTGAAAAAATTGAAATTTGTGTGTGTTAGTCTTCAATTACGGAGTATTTTGAGTATGACATTCAAATTGAGTTTTTTTCTTGTGTTACAATTCAATTTTAACATTCTTTTAAAAAATATATTCATTAAATTTTTTGAAGGTGTTAGACTTCATTTTTTCCATTTTTAAGAAATTTTTGAAAAAATTGAAATTTGTGTGTGTTTGTCTTCAATTACGGAGTATTTTGAGTATGACATGAAAATTGAGTTTTTTTTTCTTGTGTTACACTTCAATTTTAACATTCTTATAAAAAATATCTTCATTGCAATTTTTGAAGGTGTTAGACTTCATTTTTTGCATTTTTAAGAAATTTTTGATGAAATTGAAATTTGTGTGTGTTAGTCTTCAATTACGGTGTATTTTGAGTATGACAAGAAAACTGAGTATTTTGCTTAAGTTACACTTCCATTTTTACATTTTTTAAAAATATATCTTCAATGAATTTTTTGATGGTGTTAGACTTCAATTTTTTGCATTTTTAAAAAATTTTAGAAAAAAGTTAAATTTGTGAGTGTTAGTCTTCAATTACGGAGTATTTTGAGTATGACATGAAAATTGAGTAATTAGGTAATGTTACACTTCAATTTATATATTTTTTGAAAAAATAACCTTCATTGGATTTTTTGAAGGTGTTAGACTTCAGTTTTTTGCATTTTTAAGAAATTTTTGAAAAAATTGAAATTTGTGTGTGTTAGTCTTCAATTACGTAGTATTTTGAGTATGACATGAAAATTGAGTTTTTTTCTTCTGTTACACTTCAATTTTAACATTCTTTTAAAAAATATATTCATTGAATTTTTTGAAGGTGTTAGACTTCATTTTTTGCATTTTGAAGAAATTTTTGAAAAAATTGAAATTTGTGTGTGTTTGTCTTCAATTACGGAGTATTTTGAGTATGACATGAAAATTGAGTTTTTTTCTTGTGTTTCAATTCAATTTTGACATTCTTTTAAAAAATATATTCATTGAATTTTTTGAAGGTGTTAGACTTCATTTTTTGCATTTTTAAGAAATATTTGAAAAAATTGAAATTTTTGTAAGTTAGTCTTCAATTACGAAGTATTTTGAGTATGACATGAAAATTGAGTTTTTTTCTTGTGGTACACTTCAATTTTAACATTCTTTTATAAAAATATATTCATGGAATTTTTAAAAGGTGTTAGACTTCATTTTTTGCATTTTTAAGAAATTTTTGAAAAAATTGAAATTTGTGTGTGTTAGTCTTCAATTACGGCGTATTTTGAGAATGACATGAAAATTGAGTTTTTTTCTTGTGTTACACTTCAATTTTAACATTCTTTTAAAAAATATCTTCATTGAAATTTTTGAAGGTGTTGGACTTCATTTTTTGCATTTTTATGAAATTTTTGATGAAATTGAAATTTGTGTCTGTTAGTCTTCAATTACGGTGTATTTTGAGTATGACATGAAAACTGAGCATTTTGCTTATGTTACACTTGAATTTTTACATTTTTAAAAAATATACCTTCAATGAATTTTTTGAAGGTGTTAGACTTCTATTTTTTTCATTTTTAAGAAATTTTAGAAAAAATATAAATTTATGAGTGTTAAGTCTTCAATTACGGAGTATTTTGAGTATGACATGAAAATTTTGTATTTTGTTAATGTTACACTTCAATTTTTATATTTTTTTAAAAAATATCTTCATTGGATTTTTAGACTTCAGTTTTTAGCATTTTTAAGAAATTTTTGAAAAAATTGAAATTTGTGTGTGTTAGTCTTCAATTACGGAGTATTTTGAATATAACATGAAAATTGAGTTTTTTTCTTGTGTTACACTTCAATTTTAACATTCTTTTAAGAAATATATTCATTGAATTTTTTGAAGGTGTTAGACTTCATTTTTTGCATTTTTAAGAAATTTTTGAATAAATTGAAATTTGTGTGTGTTAGTCTTCAATTACGGAGTATTTTGAGTATGACATGCAAATTGTGTTTTTTTCTTGTGTTACACTTCAATTTTAACAATCATTTAAAAAATATCTTCATTGAATTTTTGGAAGGTGTTAGACTTCATTTTTTGCATTTTTTAGAAATTTTTCAAAAAATTGAAATTTGTGTGTGTTAGTCTTCAATTACGGAGTATTTTGAGTATGACATTCAAATTGAGTTTTTTTCTTGTGTTCGTATTCAATTTTAACTTCTTTTCAAAAATATATTTATGAATTTTTTTGAAGGTATTAGACTTCCTTTTTTGCATTTTTAAGAAATTTTTGAAAAAATTGAAATTTGTGTGTGTTAGTCTTCAATTACGGAGTATTTTGAGTATAACATTCAAATTGAGTTTTTTTCTTGTCTTACAATTCAATTTTAACATTCTTTTGAAAAATATATTCATTAAATTTTTTGAAGGTGTTAGACTTCATTTTTTGCATTTTTAAGAATGTTTTTAAAAAATTGAAATTTGTGCGTGTTAGTCTTCAATTACGGAGTATTTTGAGTATGACATGAAAATTGAGTTTTTTTCTTGTGTTACACTTCAATTTTAACATTCTTTTAAAAAATATATTCATTGAATTTTTTGAAAGTGTTAGACTTCATTTTTTGCATTTTTAAGAAATTTTTGAAAAAAATGAAATTTGTGCGTGTTAGTCTTCAATTACGGAGTATTTTGAGTATGACATGAAAATTGAGTTTTTTTCTTGTGTTACACTTCAATTTTAACATTCTTTTAAAAAATATATTCATTGAATTTTTGGAAGGTGTTAGACTTCATTTTTTGCATTTTTAAGAAATATTTGAAAAAATTGAAATTTGTGTGTGTTTGTCTTCAATTACGGAGTATTTTGAGTATGACATGAAAATTGAGTAATTTGGTAATGTTACACTTCGATTTGTATATTTTTTGAAAAAATATCTTCATTGGATTTTTTGAAGGTTAACAGACTTCAGTTTTTTGCATTTTTAAGAAATTTTTGAAAAAATTGAAATTTGTGTGTGTTAGTCTTCAATTACGGAGTATTTTGAGTATCACATGAAAATTGAGTTTTTTTCTTCTATTACACTTCAATTTTAACATTCTTTTAAAAAATATATTCATTGAATTTTTTCAAGGTGTTAGACTTCATTTTTTGCATTTTTAAGAAATTTTTGAAAAAATTGAAATTTGTGTGTGTTAGTCTTCAATTACGGAGTATTTTGAGTATGACATTCAAATTGAGTTTTTTTCTTGTGTTACAATTCAATTTTAACATTCTTTTAAAAAATATATTCATTAAATTTTTTGAAGGTGTTAGACTTCCTTTTTTGCATTTTTAAGAAATTTTTGAAAAAATTGAAATTTGTGTGTGTTTGTCTTCAATTACGGATTATTTTGAGTATGACATGAAAATTGAGTTTTTTTTCTTGTGTTACACTTCAATTTTAACATTCTTATAAAAAATATCTTCATTGAAATTTTTGAAGGTGTTAGACTTCATTTTTTGCATTTTTAACAAATTTTTGATGAAATTGAAATTTGTGTGTGTTAGTCTTCAATTACGGTGTATTTTGAGTATGACAAGAAAACTGAGTATTTTGCTTAAGTTACACTTCCATTTTTACATTTTTTAAAAATATATCTTCAATGAATTTTTTGATGGTGTTAGACTTCAATTTTTTGCATTTTTAAAAAATTTTAGAAAAAAGTTAAATTTGTGAGTGTTAGTCTTCAATTACGGAGTATTTTGAGTATGACATGAAAATTGAGTAATTTGGTAATGTTACACTTCAATTTATATATTTTTTTAAAAAAATATCTTCATTGGATTTTTTGAAGGTGTTAGACTTCAGTTTTTTGCATTTTTAAGAAATTTTTGAAAAAATTGAAATTTGTGTGTGTTAGTCTTCAATTACGGAGTATTTTGAGTATCACATGAAAATTGAGTTTTTTTCTACTATTACACTTCAATTTTAACAATCTTTTAAAAAATATCTTCATTGAATTTTTGCAAGGTGTTAGACTTCATTTTTTGCATTTTTAAGAAATTTTTGAAAAAATTGAAATTTGTGTGTGTTAGTCTTCAATTACGGAGTATTTTGAGTATGACATTCAAATTGAGTTTTTTTCTTGTGTTACAATTCAATTTTAGCATTCTTTTAAAAAATATATTCATTAATTTTTTTGAAGGTGTTAGACTTCCTTTTTTGCATTTTTAAGAAATTTTTGAAAAAATTGAAATTTGTGTGTGTTAGTCTTCAATTACGGAGTATTTTGAGTATGACATTCAAATTGAGTTTTTTTCTTGTGTTTCAATTCAATTTTAACATTCTTTTGAAAAATATATTCATTAAATTTTTTGAAGGTGTTAGACTTCATTTTTTGCATTTTTAAGAAATTTTTGAAAAAATTGAAATTTGTGTGTGTTAGTCTTCAATTACGGAGTATTTTGAGTATGACATGAAAATTTAGTTTTTTTCTTCTGTTACACTTCAATTTTAACATTCTTTTAAAAAATACCTTCATTGAATTTTTTGAAGGTGTTCGACTTCATTTTTTGCATTTTTACGAAATTTTTGAAAAAAATGAAATTTGTGTGTGTTAGTCTTCTATTACGGAGTATTTTGAGTATGACATGAAAATTGAGTTTTTTTCTTGTGTTACACTTCAATTTTAACAATCTTTTAAAAAATATCTTCATTGAATTTCTGGAAGGTGTTAGACTTCATTTTTTGCATTTTTAAGAAATTTTTGAAAAAATTGAAATTTGTGTGTGTTAGTCTTCAATTACGGAGTATTTTGAGTATGACATGAAAATTGAGTTTTTTTCTTGTGTTACAATTCAATTTTAACATTCTTTTAAAAAATATATTCATTAAATTTTTTGAAGGTGTTAGACTTCCTTGTTTGCATTTTTAAGAAATTTTTGAAAAAATTAAAATTTGTGTGTGTCTGTCTTCAATTACGGAGTATTTTGAGTATGACATGAAAAGTGAGTTTTTTTCTTGTGTTACAATTCAATTTTAACATTCTTTTGAAAAATATATTCATCGAAATTTTTGAAGGTGTTGGACTTCATTTTTTGCATTTTTAAGAAATTTTTGATGAAATTGAAATTTGTGTGTGTTAGTCTTCAATTACGGTGTATTTTGAGTATGACATGAAAACTGAGTATTTTGCTTAAGTTACATTTCCATTTTTACATTTTTTAAAAATATATCTTCAATCAATTTTTTGATGGTGTTAGACTTCAATTTTTTGCATTTTTAAAAAAAATTTGAAATAAGTTAAATTTGTGAGTGTTAGTCTTCAATTACGGAGTATTTTGAGTATGACATGAAAATTGAGTAATTTGGTAATGTTACACTTCAATTTATATATTTTTTGAAAAAATATCTTCATTGGATTTTTTGAAGGTTTTAGACTTCAGTTTTTTGCAATTTTAAGAAATTTTTGAAAAAATTGAAATTTGTGTGTGTTAGTCTTCAATTACGTAGTATTTTGAGTATGACATGAAAATTGAGTTTTTTTCTTCTGTTACACTTCAATTTTAACATTCTTTTAAAAAATATATTCATTGAATTTTTTGAAGGTGTTAGACTTCATTTTTTGCATTTTTAAGAAATTTTTGAAAAAATTGAAATTTGTGTGTGTTTGTCTTCAATTACGGAGTATTTTGAGTATGACATGAAAATTGAGTTTTTTTCTTGTGTTTCAATTCAATTTTAACATTCTTTTAAAAAATATATTCATTGAATTTTTTGAAGGGGTTAGACTTCATTTTTTGCATTTTTAAGAAATATTTGAAAAAATTGAAATTTTTGTAAGTTAGTCTTCAATTACGGAGTATTTTGAGTATGACATGAAAATTGAGTTTTTTTCTTGTGTTACACTTCAATTTTAACATTCTTTTATAAAAATATATTCATGGAATTTTTAAAAGGTGTTAGACTTCATTTTTTGCATTTTTAAGAAATTTTTGAAAAAATTGAAATTTGTGTGTGTTTGTCTTCAATTACGGAGTATTTTGAGTATGACATGAAAATTGAGTTTTTTTCTTGTGTTTCAATTCAATTTTAACATTCTTTTAAAAAATATATTCATTGAATTTTTTGAAGGGGTTAGACTTCATTTTTTGCATTTTTAAGAAATATTTGAAAAAATTGAAATTTTTGTAAGTTAGTCTTCAATTACGGAGTATTTTGAGTATGACATGAAAATTGAGTTTTTTTCTTGTGCTACACTTCAATTTTAACATTCTTTTTAAAAATATCTTCATTGAAAATTTTGAAGGTGTTAGACTTCATTTTTTGCATTTTTAAGAAATTTTTGATGAAATTGAAATTTGTGTCTGTTAGTCTTCAATTACGGTGTATTTTGAGTATGACATGAAAACTGAGCATTTTGCTTATGTTACACTTGAATTTTTACATTTTTAAAAAAATATACCTTCCATGAATTTTTTGAAGGTGTTAGACTTCAATTTTTTCATTTTTAAGAAATTTTAGAAAAAATATAAATTTATGAGTGTTAGTCTTCAATTACGGAGTAATTTGAGTATGACATGAAAATTTAGTATTTTGCAAATGTTACACTTCAATTTTTATATTTTTTGAAAAAATATCTTCATTGGATTTTTAGACTTCAGTTTTTAGCATTTTAAAGAAATTTTTGAAAAAATTGAAATTTGTGTGTGTTAGTTTTCAATTACGGTGTATTTTGAATATAACATGAAAATTGAGTTTTTTTCTTGTGTTACACTTCAATTTCAACATTCTTTGAAGAAATATATTCATTGAATTTTTTGAAGGTGTTAGACTTCATTTTTTGCATTTTTAAGAAATTTTTGAAAAAATTGAAATTTGTGTGTGTTAGTCTTCAATTACGGAGTATTTTGAGTATGACATGCAAATTGAGTTTTTTTCTTGTGTTACACTTCAATTTTCACAATCTTTTAAAAAATATCTTCATTGAATTTTTGGAAGGTGTTAGACTTACTTTTTTGCTTTTTTATGAAATATTTGGAAAAATTGAAATTTGTGTGTGTTAGACTTCAATTACGGAGTATTTTGAGTACGACATTCAAATTGAGTTTTTTTCTTGTGTTACAATTCAATTTTAACATTCTTTTGAAATATATTCATTAAATTTTTTTGAAGGTGTTAGACTTCATTTTTTGCATTTTTAAGAAATTTTTGAAAAAACTGAAATTTGTGTGTGTTAGTCTTCAATTACGGAGTATTTTGAGTATGACATGAAAATTGAGTTTTTTTCTTGTGTTACACTTCAATTTTAACAATCTTTTAAAAAATATTTTCATCGAAATTTTGGAAATGTTTAGACTTCATTTTTTGCATTTTTAAGAAATTTTTTAAAAAATTGAAATTTGTGTGTGTTAGTCTTCAAATCCGGAGTATTTTGAGTATGACATTCAAATTGAGTTTTTTTCTTGTGTTACAATTCAATTTTAACATTCTTTTAAAAAATATATTCATTAAATTTTTTGAAGGTGTTAGACTTCCTTTTTTGCATTTTTAAGAAATTTTTGAAAAAATTGAAATTTGTGTGTGTTAGTCTTCAATTACGGAGTATTTTGAGTATGACATGAAAATTGAGTTTTTTTCTTGTGTTACACTTCAATTTTAACATTCTTTTAAAAAATACCTTCATTGAATTTTTTGAAGGTGTTAGACTTCATTTTTTGCATTTTTAAGAAATTTTTGAAAAAATTGAAATTTGTGTGTGTTAGTCTTCAATTACGGAGTATTTTGAGTATGACATGAAAATTGAGTTTTTTTCTTCTGTTACACTTCAATTTTAACAATCTTTTAAAAAATATCTTCATTGAATTTTTGGAAGGTGTTAGACTTCATTTTTTGCATTTTTAAGAAATTTTTGAAAAAATTGAAATTTGTGTGTGTTAGTCTTCAATTACGGAGTATTTTGAGTATGACATTCAAATTGAGTTTTTTTCTTGTGTTACAATTCAATTTTAACATTCTTTTAAAAAATATATTCATTAAATTTTTTGAGGGTGACTTCCTTTTTTGCATTTTTCAGAAATTTTTGAAAAAATTGAAATTTGTGTGTGTTTGTCTTCAATTACGGAGTATTTTGAGTATGACATGAAAATTGAGTTTTTTTTCTTGTGTCACACTTCAATTTTAACATTCTTATAAAAAATATCTTCATTGAAAATTTTGAAGGTGTTAGACTTCATTTTTTGCATTTTTAAGAAATTTTTTATGAAATTGAAATTTGTGTGTGTTAGTCTTCAATTATGGTGTATTTTGAGTATGACATGAAAACTGAGTATTTTGCTTATGCTACACTTCCATTTTTACATTTTTTAAAAATATATCTTCAATTAATTTTTTGAAGGTGTTAGACTTCAATTTTTTGCATTTTTAAAAAATTTTACAAAAAATTTAAATTTGTGAGTGTTAGTCTTCAATTACGGAGTATTTTGAGTATGACATGAAAATTGAGTAATTTGGTAATGTTACACTTCAATTTATATATTTTATGAAAAAATATCTTTATTGGATTTTTTGATGGTGTTATACTTCATTTTTTGCATTTTTAAGAAATTTTTGAAAAAATTGAAATTTGTGTGTGTTTGTCTTCAATTACGGAGTATTTTGAGTATGACATGAAAATTGAGTTTTTATCTTGTGTTTCAATTCAATTTTAACATTCTTTTAAAAAATATATTCATTGAATTTTTAAAAGGTGTTAGACTTCATTTTTTGAATTTTTAAGAAATTTTTGAAAAAATTGAAATTTGTGTGTGTTACTTCAATTACGGAGTATTTTGAGTATGACATGAAAATTTAGTATTTTGCTAATGTTACACTTAAATTTTTATATTTTTTGAAAAAATATCTTCATTGGATTTTTAGACTTCAGTTTTTAGCATTTTTAAGAAATTTTTGAAAAAATTGAAATTTGTGTGTGTTATAGTCTTCAATTACGGAGTATTTTGAATATAACATGAAAATTGAGTTTTTTTCTTGTGTTACACTTCAATTTTAAGATTCTTTTAAGAAATATATTCATTGAATTTTTTGAAGGTGTTAGACTTCATTTTTTGCATTTTTAAGAAATTTTTGAAAAAATTGAAATTTGTGTGTGTTAGTCTTCAATTACGGAGTATTTTGAGTATGACATGCAAATTGAGTTTTTTTTCTTGTGTTACACTTCAATTTTAACAATCTTTTAAAAAATATCTTCATTGAATTTTTGGAAGGTGTTAGACTTCAGTTTTTTGCATTTTTAAGAAATTTTTGAAAAAATTGAAATTTGTGTGTGTTAGTCTTCAATTACGGAGTATTTTGAGTATGATATGAAAATTTAGTTTTTTTCGTGTGTTACACTTCAATTTTAGCATTCTTTTAAAAAATATCTTCATTGAATTTTTTGAAGGTGTTAGACTTCATTTTTTGCATTTTTAAGAAATTTTTGAAAAAATTGAAATCTGTGTGTGTTAGTCTTCAATTACGGAGTATTTTGAGTATGACATGAAAATTGAGTTTTTTTTCTTGTGTTACACTTCAATTTTAACATTCTTTTAAAAAATATCTTCATGGAATTTTTTGAAGGTGTTAGACTTAATTTTTTGCATTTTGAAGAAATTTTTGAAAAAATTAAAATTTGTGTGTGTTAGTCTTCAATTACGGAGTATTTTGAGTATGACATGAAAATTGAGTTTTTTTCTTGTGTTACAATTCAATTTTAACATTCTTTTAAAAAATATATTCATGAAATTTTTTGAAGGTGTTAGACTTCCTTTTTTGCATTTTTAAGAAATTTTTGAAAAAATTAAAATTTGTGTGTGTCTGTCTTCAATTACGGAGTATTTTGAGTATGACATGAAAAGTGAGTTTTTTTCTTGTGTTACAATTCAATTTTAACATTCTTTTGAAAAATATATTCATCGAAATTTTTGAAGGTGTTGGACTTCATTTTTTGCATTTTTAAGAAATTTTTGATGAAATTGAAATTTGTGTGTGTTAGTCTTCAATTACGGTGTATTTTGAGTATGACATGAAAACTGAGTATTTTGCTTAAGTTACATTTCCATTTTTACATTTTTTAAAAATATATCTTCAATCAATTTTTTGATGGTGTTAGACTTCAATTTTTTGCATTTTTAAAAAAAATTTGAAATAAGTTAAATTTGTGAGTGTTAGTCTTCAATTACGGAGTATTTTGAGTATGACATGAAAATTGAGTAATTTGGTAATGTTACACTTCAATTTATATATTTTTTGAAAAAATATCTTCATTGGATTTTTTGAAGGTTTTAGACTTCAGTTTTTTGCATTTTTAAGAAATTTTTGAAAAAATTGAAATTTGTGTGTGTTAGTCTTCAATTACGTAGTATTTTGAGTATGACATGAAAATTGAGTTTTTTTCTTCTGTTACACTTCAATTTTAACATTCTTTTAAAAAATATATTCATTGAATTTTTTGAAGGTGTTAGACTTCATTTTTTGCATTTTTAAGAAATTTTTGAAAAAATTGAAATTTGTGTGTGTTTGTCTTCAATTACGGAGTATTTTGAGTATGACATGAAAATTGAGTTTTTTTCTTGTGTTTCAATTCAATTTTGACATTCTTTTAAAAAATATATTCATTGAATTTTTTGAAGGTGTTAGACTTCATTTTTTGCATTTTAAAGAAATATTTGAAAAAATTGAAATTTTTGTAAGTTAGTCTTCAATTACGGAGTATTTTGAGTTTGACATGAAAATTGAGTTTTTTTCTTGTGTTACACTTCAATTTTAACATTCTTTTATAAAAATATATTCATGGAATTTTTAAAAGGTCTTAGACTTCATTTTTTGCATTTTTAAGAAATTTTTGAAAAAATTGAAATTTGTGTGTGTTAGTCTTCAATTACGGAGTATTTTGAATATGACATGAAAATTGAGTTTTTTTCTTGTGTTACACTTCAATTTTAACATTCTTTTAAAAAATATCTTCATTGAAATTTTTGAAGGTGTTAGACTTCATTTTTTGCATTTTTAAGAAATTTTTGATGAAATTGAAATTTGTGTCTGTTAGTCTTCAATTACGGTGTATTTTGAGTATGACATGAAAACTGAGCATTTTGCTTATGTTACACTTGAATTTTTACATTTTTAAAAAATATACCTTCCATGAATTTTTTGAAGGTGTTAGACTTCAATTTTTTTCATTTTTAAGAAATTTTAGAAAAAATATAAATTTATGAGTGTTAGTCTTCAATTACGGAGTAATTTGAGTATGACATGAAAATTTAGTATTTTGCAAATGTTACACTTCAATTTTTATATTTTTTGAAAAAATATCTTCATTGGATTTTTAGACTTCAGTTTTTAGCATTTTTAAGAAATTTTTGAAAAAATTGAAATTTGTGTGTGTTAGTTTTCAATTACGGTGTATTTTGAATATAACATGAAAATTGAGTTTTTTTCTTGTGTTACACTTCAATTTTAACATTCTTTGAAGAAATATATTCATTGAATTTTTTGAAGGTGTTAGACTTCATTTTTTGCATTTTTAAGAAATTTTTGAAAAAATTGAAATTTGTGTGTGTTAGTCTTCAATTACGGAGTATTTTGAGTATGACATGCAAATTGAGTTTTTTTCTTGTGTTACACTTCAATTTTAACAATCTTTTAAAAAATATCTTCATTGAATTTTTGGAAGGTGTTAGACTTCCTTTTTTGCATTTTTAAGAAATTTTTGAAAAAATTGAAATTTGTGTGTGTTAGTCTTCAATTACGGAGTATTTTGAGTATGACATTCAAATTTAGTTTTTTTCTTGTGTTACAATTCAATTTTAACATTCTATTAAAAAATATATTCATTAAATTTTTTGAAGGTGTTAGACTTCCTTTTTTGCTTTTTTAAGAAATATTTGGAAAAATTGAAATTTGTGTGTGTTAGTCTTCAATTACGGAGTATTTTGAGTATGACATTCAAATTGAGTTTTTTTCTTGTGTTACAATTCAATTTTAACATTCTTTTGAAATATATTCATTAAATTTTTTGAAGGTGTTAGACTTCATTTTTTGCATTTTTAAGAAATTTTTGAAAAAACTGAAATTTGTGTGTGTTAGTCTTCAATTACGGAGTATTTTGAGTATGACATGAAAATTGAGTTTTTTTCTTGTGTTACACTTCAATTTTAACAATCTTTTAAAAAATATTTTCATTGAAATTTTGGAAATGTTTAGACTTCATTTTTTGCATTTTTAAGAAATTTTTTAAAAAATTGAAATTTGTGTGTGTTAGTCTTCAAATCCGGAGTATTTTGAGTATGACATTCAAATTGAGTTTTTTTCTTGTGTTACAATTCAATTTTAACATTCTTTTAAAAAATATATTCATTAAATTTGTTGAAGGTGTTAGACTTCCTTTTTTGCATTATTCAGAAATTTTTGAAAAAATTGAAATTTGTGTGTGTTAGTCTTCAATTACGGAGTATTTTGAGTATGACATGAAAATTGAGTTTTTTTCTTGTGTTACACTTCAATTTTAACATTCTTTTAAAAAATACCTTCATTGAATTTTTTGAAGGTGTTAGACTTCATTTTTTGCATTTTTATGAAATTTTTGAAAAAATTGAAATTTGTGTGTGTTAGTCTTCAATTACGGAGTATTTTGAGTATGACATTCAAATTGAGTTTTTTTCTTGTGTTACAATTCAATTTTAACATTCTTTTAAAAAATATATTCATTAAATTTTTTGAAGGTGTTAGACTTCCTTTTTTGCATTTTTCAGAAATTTTTGAAAAAATTGAAATTTGTGTGTGTTTGTCTTCAATTACGGAGTATTTTGAGTATGACATGAAAATTGAGTTTTTGTTTCTTGTGTCACACTTCAATTTTAACATTCTTATAAAAAATATCTTCATTGAAATTTTTGAAGGTGTTAGACTTCATTTTTTGCATTTTTAAGAAATTTTTTATGAAATTGAAATTTGTGTGTGCTAGTCTTCAATTATGGTGTATTTTGAGTATGACATGAAAACTGAGTATTTTGCTTATGCTACACTTCCATTTTTACATTTTTTAAAAATATATCTTCAATTAATTTTTTGAAGGTGTTAGACTTCAATTTTTTGCATTTTTAAAAATTTTTACAAAAAATTTAAATTTGTGAGTGTTAGTCTTCAATTACGGAGTATTTTGAGTATGACATGAAAATTGAGTAATTTGGTAATGTTACACTTCAATTTATATATTTTATGAAAAAATATCTTCATTGGATTTTTTGAAGGTGTTAGACTTCAGTTTTTTGCATTTTTAAGAAATTTTTGAAAAAATTGAAATTTGTGTGTGTTAGTCTTCAATTACGGAGTATTTTGAGTATGACATGCAAATTGAGTATCTTTTCTTGTGTTACACTTCAATTTTAACAATCTTTTAAAAAATATCTTCATTGAATTTTTGGAAGGTGTTAGACTTCAGTTTTTTGCATTTTTAAGAAATTTTTGAAAAAATTGAAATTTGTGTGTGTTAGTCTTCAATTACGGAGTAATTTGAGTATGATATGAAAATTTAGTTTTTTTCGTGTGTTACACTTCAATTTTAGCATTCTTTTAAAAAATATCTTCATTGAATTTTTTGAAGGTGTTAGACTTCATTTTTTATCATTTTAAAGAAATTTTTGAAAAAATTGAAATCTGTGTGTGTTAGTCTGCAATTACGGAGTATTTTGAGTATGACATGAAAATTGAGTTTTTTTTCTTGTGTTACACTTCAATTTTAACATTCTTTTAAAAAATATCTTCATGGAATTTTTTGAAGGTGTTAGACTTTATTTTTTGCATTTTTAAGAAATTTTTGAAAAAATTGAAATTTGTGTGTGTTAGTCTTCAATTACGGAGTATTTTGAGTATGACATGAAAATTGAGTTTTTTTCTTGTGTTACACTTCAATTTTAACATTCTTTTAAAAAATATCTTCATGGAAATTTGTTAAGGTGTCAGACTTCATTTTTTGCATTTTTAAGAAATTTTTGATGAAATTGAAATTTTTGTGTGTTAGTCTTCAATTACGGTGTATTTTGAATATGACATGAAAACTGAGCATTTTGCTTATGTTGCACTTCAATTTTTACATTTTTTAAAAATATATCTTCAATGAATTTTTTGATGGTGTTAGACTTCAATTTTTTGCATTTTTAAGAAATTTTATAAAACATTTAAATTTCTGAGTGTTAGTCTTCAATTACGGAGTATTTTGAGTATAACATGAAAATTGAGTATTTTCCTAATGTTACACTTCAATTTTTACATTCTTTTAAAAAATATCATCGTTGAATTTTTTGAAGGTGTTAGACTTCATTTTTTGCATTTTTAAGAAATTTTTGAAAAAATTGAAATTTGTGTGTGTTTGTCTTCAATTACGGAGTATTTTGAGTATGACATGAAAATTGAGTTTTTATCTTGTGTTTCAATTCAATTTTAACATTCTTTTAAAAAATATATTCATTGAATTTTTAGAAGGTGTTAGACTTCATTTTTTGCATTTTTAAGAAATATTTCAAAAAATTGAAATTTTTGTAAGTTAGTCTTCAATTACGGAGTATTTTGAGTATGACATGAAAATTGAGTTTTTTTCTTGTGTTACACTTCAATTTTAATATTCTTTTATAAAAATATATTCATTGAATTTTTAAAAGGTGTTAGACTTCATTTTTTGCATTTTTAAGAAATTTTTGAAAAAATTTAAATTTGTGTGTGTTAGTCTTCAATTACGGAGTATTTTGAGTATGACATGAAAATTGAGTTTTGTTCTTGTGTTACACTTCAATTTTAACATTCTTTTAAAAAATATCTTCATTGAAATTTTTGAAGGTGTTAGACTTCATTTTTTGCATTTTTAAGAAATTTTTGATGAAATTGAAATTTGTGTCTGTTAGTCTTCAATTACGGTGTATTTTGAGTATGTCATGAAAACTGAGCATTTTGCTTACGTTACACTTGAATTTTTACATTTTTAAAAAATATACCTTCAATGAATTTTTTGAAGGTGTTAGACTTCAATTTTTTTCATTTTTAATAAATTTTCGAAAAAATATAAATTTGTGAGTGTTACTTCAATTACGGAGTATTTTGAGTATGACATGAAAATTTAGTATTTTGCTAATGTTACACTTCAATTTTTATATTTTTTGAAAAAATATCTTCATTGGATTTTTAGACTTCAGTTTTTAGCATTTTTAAGAAATTTTTGAAAAAAATGAAATTTGTGTGTGTTAGTCTTCAATTACGGAGTATTTTGAATATAACATGAAAATTGAGTTTTTTTCTTGTGTTACACTTCAATTTTAACATTCTTTTAAGAAATATATTCATTGAATTTTTTGAAGGTGTTAGACTTCATTTTTTGCATTTTTAATAAATTTTTGATGAAATTGAAATTTGTGTCTGTTAGTCTTCAATTACGGTGTATTTTGAGTATGTCATGAAAACTGAGCATTTTGCTTATGTTACACTTGAATTTTTACATTTTTAAAAAATATACCTTCAATGAATTTTTTGAAGGTGTTTGACTTCAATTTTTTTCATTTTTAAGAAATTTTAGAAAAAATATAAATTTGTAAGTGTTACTTCAATTACGGAGTATTTTGAGTATGACATGAAAATTTAGTATTTTGCTAATGTTACACTTAAATTTTTTATATTTTTTGAAAAAATATCTTCATTGCATTTTTAGACTTCAGTTTTTAGCATTTTTAAGAAATTTTTGAAAAAATTGAAATTTGTGTGTGTTAGTCTTCAATTACGGAGTATTTTGAATATAACATGAAAATTGAGTTCTTTTCTTGTGTTACACTTCAATTTTAACATTCTTTTAAGAAATATATTCATTGAATTTTTTGAAGGTGTTAGACTTCATTTTTTGCATTTTTAAGAAATTTTTGAAAAAATTGAAATTTGTGTGTGTTAGTCTTCAATTACGGAGTATTTTGAGTATGACATGCAAATTGAGTATTTTTTTCTTGTGTTACACTTCAATTTTAACAATCTTTTAAAAAATATCTTCATTGAATTTTTGGAAGGTGTTAGACTTCAGTTTTTTGCATTTTTAAGAAATTTTTGAAAAAATTGAAATTTGTGTGTGTTAGTCTTCAATTACGGAGTATTTTGAGTATGATATGAAAATTTAGTTTTTTTCGTGTGTTACACTTCAATTTTAGCATTCTTTTAAAAAATATCTTCATTGAATTTTTTGAAGGTGTTAGACTTCATTTTTTATCATTTTAAAGAAATTTTTGAAAAAATTGAAATCTGTGTGTGTTAGTCTGCAATTACGGAGTATTTTGAGTATGACATGAAAATTGAGTTTTTTTTCTTGTGTTACACTTCAATTTTAACATTCTTTTAAAAAATATCTTCATGGAATTTTTTGAAGGTGTTAGACTTTATTTTTTGCATTTTTAAGAAATTTTTGAAAAAATTGAAATTTGTGTGTGTTAGTCTTCAATTACGGAGTATTTTGAGTATGACATGAAAATTGAGTTTTTTTCTTGTGTTACACTTCAATTTTAACATTCTTTTAAAAAATATCTTCATGGAAATTTGTTAAGGTGTCAGACTTCATTTTTTGCATTTTTAAGAAATTTTTGATGAAATTGAAATTTTTGTGTGTTAGTCTTCAATTACGGTGTATTTTGAATATGACATGAAAACTGAGCATTTTGCTTATGTTGCACTTCAATTTTTACATTTTTTGAAAATATATCTTCAATGAATTTTTTGAAGGTGTTAGAATTCAATTTTTTGCATTTTTAAGAAATTTTATAAAACATTTAAATTTCTGAGTGTTAGTCTTCAATTATGGAGTATTTTGAGTATAACATGAAAATTGAGTATTTTCCTAATGTTACACTTCAATTTTTACATTTTTTTAAAAAATATCTTCATTGGATTTTTTGAAGGTGTTAGACTTCAGTTTTTTGCATTTTTAAGAAATTTTTGAAAAATTGAAATTTGTGTGTGTTAGTCTTTAATTACGGAGTATTTTGAGTATGACATGAAAATTGAGTTTTTTTCTTGTGTTACACTTCAATTTTAACATTCTTTTAAAAAATATCTTCGTTGAATTTTTTGAAGGTGTTAGACTTCATTTTTTGCATTTTTAATAAATTTTAGAAAAAATATAAATTTGTGTGTGTTTGTCTTCAATTACGGAGTATTTTGAGTATGACATGAAAATTGAGTTTTTATCTTGTGTTTCAATTCAATTTTAACATTCTTTTAAAAAATATATTCATTGAATTTTTAGAAGGTGTTAGACTTCATTTTTTGCATTTTTAAGAAATATTTCAAAAAATTGAAATTTTTGTAAGTTAGTCTTCAATTACGGAGTATTTTGAGTATGACATGAAAATTGAGTTTTTTTCTTGTGTTACACTTCAATTTTAACATTCTTTTATAAAAATATATTCATTGAATTTTTAAAAGGTGTTAGACTTCATTTTTTGCATTTTTAAGAAATTTTTGAAAAAATTTAAATTTGTGTGTGTTAGTCTTCAATTACGGAGTATTTTGAGTATGACATGAAAATTGAGTTTTGTTCTTGTGTTACACTTCAATTTTAACATTCTTTTAAAAAATATCTTCATTGAAATTTTTGAAGGTGTTAGACTTCATTTTTTGCATTTTTAAGAAATTTTTGATGAAATTGAAATTTGTGTCTGTTAGTCTTCAATTACGGTGTATTTTGAGTATGTCATGAAAACTGAGCATTTTGCTTACGTTACACTTGAATTTTTACATTTTTAAAAAATATACCTTCAATGAATTTTTTGAAGGTGTTAGACTTCAATTTTTTTCATTTTTAATAAATTTTAGAAAAAATATAAATTTGTGAGTGTTACTTCAATTACGGAGTATTTTGAGTATGACATGAAAATTTAGTATTTTGCTAATGTTACACTTCAATTTTTATATTTTTTGAAAAAATATCTTCATTGGATTTTTAGACTTCAGTTTTTAGCATTTTTAAGAAATTTTTGAAAAAAATGAAATTTGTGTGTGTTAGTCTTCAATTACGGAGTATTTTGAATATAACATGAAAATTGAGTTTTTTTCTTGTGTTACACTTCAATTTTAACATTCTTTTAAGAAATATATTCATTGAATTTTTTGAAGGTGTTAGACTTCATTTTTTGCATTTTTAATAAATTTTTGATGAAATTGAAATTTGTGTCTGTTAGTCTTCAATTACGGTGTATTTTGAGTATGTCATGAAAACTGAGCATTTTGCTTATGTTACACTTGAATTTTTACATTTTTAAAAAATATACCTTCAATGAATTTTTTGAAGGTGTTAGACTTCAATTTTTTTCATTTTTAAGAAATTTTAGAAAAAATATAAATTTGTAAGTGTTACTTCAATTACGGAGTATTTTGAGTATGACATGAAAATTTAGTATTTTGCTAATGTTACACTTAAATTTTTTATTTTTTTTGAAAAAATATCTTCATTGCATTTTTAGACTTCAGTTTTTAGCATTTTTAAGAAATTTTTGAAAAAATTGAAATTTCTGTGTGTTAGTCTTCAATTACGGAGTATTTTGAATATAACATGAAAATTGAGTTCTTTTCTTGTGTTACACTTCAATTTTAACATTCTTTTAAGAAATATATTCATTGAATTTTTTGAAGGTGTTAGACTTCATTTTTTGCATTTTTAAGAAATTTTTGAAAAAATTGAAATTTGTGTGTGTTAGTCTTCAATTACGGAGTATTTTGAGTATGACATGCAAATTGAGTATTTTTTCTTGTGTTACACTTCAATTTTAACAATCTTTTAAAAAATATCTTCATTGAATTTTTGGAAGGTGTTAGACTTCAGTTTTTTGCATTTTTAAGAAATTTTTGAAAAAATTGAAATTTGTGTGTGTTAGTCTTCAATTACGGAGTATTTTGAGTATGATATGAAAATTTAGTTTTTTTCGTGTGTTACACTTCAATTTTAGCATTCTTTTAAAAAATATCTTCATTGAATTTTTTGAAGGTGTTAGACTTCATTTTTTATCATTTTAAAGAAATTTTTGAAAAAATTGAAATCTGTGTGTGTTAGTCTGCAATTACGGAGTATTTTGAGTATGACATGAAAATTGAGTTTTTTTTCTTGTGTTACACTTCAATTTTAACATTCTTTTAAAAAATATCTTCATGGAATTTTTTGAAGGTGTTAGACTTTATTTTTTGCATTTTTAAGAAATTTTTGAAAAAATTGAAATTTGTGTGTGTTAGTCTTCAATTACGGAGTATTTTGAGTATGACATGAAAATTGAGTTTTTTTCTTGTGTTACACTTCAATTTTAACATTCTTTTAAAAAATATCTTCATGGAAATTTGTTAAGGTGTCAAACTTCATTTTTTGCATTTTTAAGAAATTTTTGATGAAATTGAAATTTTTGTGTGTTAGTCTTCAATTACGGTGTATTTTGAATATGACATGAAAACTGAGCATTTTGCTTATGTTGCACTTCAATTTTTACATTTTTTAAAAATATATCTTCAATGAATTTTTTGAAGGTGTTAGAATTCAATTTTTTGCATTTTTAAGAAATTTTATAAAACATTTAAATTTCTGAGTGTTAGTCTTCAATTACGGAGTATTTTGAGTATAACATGAAAATTGAGTATTTTCCTAATGTTACACTTCAATTTTTACATTTTTTTAAAAAATATCTTCATTGGATTTTTTGAAGGTGTTAGACTTCAGTTTTTTGCATTTTTAAGAAATTTTTGAAAAATTGAAATTTGTGTGTGTTAGTCTTTAATTACGGAGTATTTTGAGTATGACATGAAAATTGAGTTTTTTTCTTGTGTTACACTTCAATTTTAACATTCTTTTAAAAAATATCTTCGTTGAATTTTTTGAAGGTGTTAGACTTCATTTTTTGCATTTTTAATAAATTTTAGAAAAAATATAAATTTGTGTGTGTTTGTCTTCAATTACGGAGTATTTTGAGTATGACATGAAAATTGAGTTTTTATCTTGTGTTTCAATTCAATTTTAACATTCTTTTAAAAAATATATTCATTGAATTTTTAGAAGGTGTTAGACTTCATTTTTTGCATTTTTAAGAAATATTTCAAAAAATTGAAATTTTTGTAAGTTAGTCTTCAATTACGGAGTATTTTGAGTATGACATGAAAATTGAGTTTTTTTCTTGTGTTACACTTCAATTTTAACATTCTTTTATAAAAATATATTCATTGAATTTTTAAAAGGTGTTAGACTTCATTTTTTGCATTTTTAAGAAATTTTTGAAAAAATTTAAATTTGTGTGTGTTAGTCTTCAATTACGGAGTATTTTGAGTATGACATGAAAATTGAGTTTTGTTCTTGTGTTACACTTCAATTTTAACATTCTTTTAAAAAATATCTTCATTGAAATTTTTGAAGGTGTTAGACTTCATTTTTTGCATTTTTAAGAAATTTTTGATGAAATTGAAATTTGTGTCTGTTAGTCTTCAATTACGGTGTATTTTGAATATGTCATGAAAACTGAGCATTTTGCTTACGTTACACTTGAATTTTTACATTTTTAAAAAATATACCTTCAATGAATTTTTTGAAGGTGTTAGACTTCAATTTTTTTCATTTTTAATAAATTTTAGAAAAAATATAAATTTGTGAGTGTTACTTCAATTACGGAGTATTTTGAGTATGACATGAAAATTTAGTATTTTGCTAATGTTACACTTCAATTTTTATATTTTTTGAAAAAATATCTTCATTGGATTTTTAGACTTCAGTTTTTAGCATTTTTAAGAAATTTTTGAAAAAAATGAAATTTGTGTGTGTTAGTCTTCAATTACGGAGTATTTTGAATATAACATGAAAATTGAGTTTTTTTCTTGTGTTACACTTCAATTTTAACATTCTTTTAAGAAATATATTCATTGAATTTTTTGAAGGTGTTAGACTTCATTTTTTGCATTTTTAATAAATTTTTGATGAAATTGAAATTTGTGTCTGTTAGTCTTCAATTACGGTGTATTTTGAGTATGTCATGAAAACTGAGCATTTTGCTTATGTTACACTTGAATTTTTACATTTTTAAAAAATATACCTTCAATGAATTTTTTGAAGGTGTTAGACTTCAATTTTTTTCATTTTTAAGAAATTTTAGAAAAAATATAAATTTGTAAGTGTTACTTCAATTACGGAGTATTTTGAGTATGACATGAAAATTTAGTATTTTGCTAATGTTACACTTAAATTTTTTATATTTTTTGAAAAAATATCTTCATTGCATTTTTAGACTTCAGTTTTTAGCATTTTTAAGAAATTTTTGAAAAAATTGAAATTTGTGTGTGTTAGTCTTCAATTACGGAGTATTTTGAATATAACATGAAAATTGAGTTCTTTTCTTGTGTTACACTTCAATTTTAACATTCTTTTAAGAAATATATTCATTGAATTTTTTGAAGGTGTTAGACTTCATTTTTTGCATTTTTAAGAAATTTTTGAAAAAATTGAAATTTGTGTGTGTTAGTCTTCAATTACGGAGTATTTTGAGTATGACATGCAAATTGAGTATTTTTTTCTTGTGTTACACTTCAATTTTAACAATCTTTTAAAAAATATCTTCATTGAATTTTTGGAAGGTGTTAGACTTCAGTTTTTTGCATTTTTAAGAAATTTTTGAAAAAATTGAAATTTGTGTGTGTTAGTCTTCAATTACGGAGTATTTTGAGTATGATATGAAAATTTAGTTTTTTTCGTGTGTTACACTTCAATTTTAGCATTCTTTTAAAAAATATCTTCATTGAATTTTTTGAAGGTGTTAGACTTCATTTTTTATCATTTTAAAGAAATTTTTGAAAAAATTGAAATCTGTGTGTGTTAGTCTGCAATTACGGAGTATTTTGAGTATGACATGAAAATTGAGTTTTTTTTCTTGTGTTACACTTCAATTTTAACATTCTTTTAAAAAATATCTTCATGGAATTTTTTGAAGGTGTTAGACTTTATTTTTTGCATTTTTAAGAAATTTTTGAAAAAATTGAAATTTGTGTGTGTTAGTCTTCAATTACGGAGTATTTTGAGTATGACATGAAAATTGAGTTTTTTTCTTGTGTTACACTTCAATTTTAACATTCTTTTAAAAAATATCTTCATGGAAATTTGTTAAGGTGTCAGACTTCATTTTTTGCATTTTTAAGAAATTTTTGATGAAATTGAAATTTTTGTGTGTTAGTCTTCAATTACGGTGTATTTTGAATATGACATGAAAACTGAGCATTTTGCTTATGTTGCACTTCAATTTTTACATTTTTTAAAAATATATCTTCAATGAATTTTTTGAAGGTGTTAGACTTCAATTTTTTGCATTTTTAAGAAATTTTATAAAACATTTAAATTTCTGAGTGTTAGTCTTCAATTACGGAGTATTTTGAGTATAACATGAAAATTGAGTATTTTCCTAATGTTACACTTCAATTTTTACATTTTTTGAAAAAATATCTTCATTGTATTTTTTGAAGGTGTTAGACTTCAGTTTTTTGCATTTTTAAGAAATTTTTGAAAAATTGAAATTTGTGTGTGTTAGTCTTTAATTACGGAGTATTTTGAGTATGACATGAAAATTGAGTTTTTTTCTTGTGTTACACTTCAATTTTAACATTCTTTTAAAAAATATCTTCGTTGAATTTTTTGAAGGTGTTAGACTTCATTTTTTGCATTTTTAATAAATTTTAGAAAAAATATAAATTTGTGAGTGTTACTTCAATTACGGAGTATTTTGAGTATGACATGAAAATTTAGTATTTTGCTAATGTTACACTTCAATTTTTATATTTTTTGAAAAAATATCTTCATTGGATTTTTAGACTTCAGTTTTTAGCATTTTTAAGAAATTTTTGAAAAAATTGAAATTTGTGTGTGTTAGTCTTCAATTACGGAGTATTTTGAATATAACATGAAAATTGAGTTTTTTTCTTGTGTTACACTTCAATTTTAACATTCTTTTAAGAAATATATTCATTGAATTTTTTGAAGGTGTTAGACTTCATTTTTTGCATTTTTAAGAAATTTTTGAAAAAATTGAAATTTGTGTGTGTTAGTCCTCAATTACGGAGTATTTTGAGTATGACATGCTAATTGAGTTTTTTTTCTTGTGTTAGACTTCAATTTTAACAATCTTTTAAAAAATATCTTCATTGAATTTTTGGAAGGTGTTAGACTTCATTTTTTGCATTTTTAAGAAATTTTTGAAAAAATTGAAATTTGTGTGTGTTAGTCTTCAATTACGGAGTATTTTGAGTATGACATTCAAATTGAGTTTTTTTCTTGTGTCACAATTCAATTTGAACATTATTTTAAAAAATATATTCATTAAATTTTTTGAAGGTGTTAGACTTCCTTTTTTGCATTTTTAAGAAATTTTTGAAAAAATTGAAATTTGTGTGTGTTAGTCTTCAATTACGGAGTATTTTGAGTATGACATGAAAATTGAGTTTTTTTCTTGTGTTACACTTCAATTTTAACATTCTTTTAAAAAATATCTTCATGGAAATTTGTTAAGGTGTCAAACTTCATTTTTTGCATTTTTAAGAAATTTTTGATGAAATTGAAATTTTTGTGTGTTAGTCTTCAATTACGGTGTATTTTGAATATGACATGAAAACTGAGCATTTTGCTTATGTTGCACTTCAATTTTTACATTTTTTAAAAACATATCTTCAATGAATTTTTTGAAGGTGTTAGACTTCAATTTTTTGCATTTTTAAGAAATTTTATAAAACATTTAAATTTCTGAGTGTTAGTCTTCAATTACAAAGTATTTTGAGTATAACATGAAAATTGAGTATTTTGCTAATGTTACACTTCAATTTTTACATTTTTTGAAAAAATATCTTCATTGGATATTTTGAAGGTGTTAGACTTCAGTTTTTTGCATTTTTAAGAAATTTTTGAAAAATTGAAATTTGTGTGTGTTAGTCTTTAATTACGGAGTATTTTGAGTATGACATGAAAATTGAGTTTTTTTCTTGTGTTACAATTCAATTTTAACATTCTTTTAAAAAATATCTTCGTTGAATTTTTTGAAGGTGGACTTCATTTTTTGCATTTTTAAGAAATTTTTGAAAAAATTGAAATTTGTGTGTGTTTGTCTTCAATTACGGAGTATTTTGAGTATGACATGAAAATTGAGTTTTTATCTTGTGTTTCAATTCAATTTTAACATTCTTTTAAAAAATATATTCATTGAATTTTTAGAAGGTGTTAGACTTCATTTTTTGCATTTTTAATAAATATTTCAAAAAATTGAAATTTTTGTAAGTTAGTCTTCAATTACGGAGTATTTTGAGTATGACATGAAAATTGAGTTTGTTTCTTGTGTTACACTTCAATTTTAACATTCTTTTATAAAAATATATTCATTGAATTTTTAAAAGGTGATAGACTTCATTTTTTGCATTTTTAAAAATTTTTGAAAAAATTGAAATTTGTGTGTGTTAGTCTTCAATTACGGAGTATTATGAGTATGACATGAAAATTGAGTTTTGTTCTTGTGTTACACTTCAATTTTAACATTCTTTTAAAAAATATCTTCATTGAAATTTTTGAAGGTGTTAGACTTCATTTTTTGCATTTTTAAGAAATTTTTGATGAAATTGAAATTTGTGTCTGTTAGTCTTCAATTACGGTGTATTTTGAGTATGTCATGAAAACTGAGCATTTTGCTTATGTTACACTTGAATTTTTACATTTTTAAAAAATATACCTTCAATGAATTTTTTGAAGGTGTTAGACTTCAATTTTTTTCATTTTTAAGAAATTTTAGAAAAAATATAAATTTGTGAGTGTTAGTCTTCAATTACGGAGTATTTTGAGTATGACATGAAAATTTAGTATTTTGCTAATGTTACACTTCAATTTTTATATTTTTTGAAAAAATATCTTCATTGGATTTTTAGATTTCAGTTTTTAGCATTTTTAAGAAATTTTTGAAAAAATTGAAATTTGTGTGTGTTAGTCTTCAATTACGGAGTATTTTGAATATAACATGAAAATTGAGTTTTTTTCTTGTGTTACACTTCAATTTTAACATTCTTTTAAGAAATATATTCATTGAATTTTTTGAAGGTGTTAGACTTCATTTTTTGCATTTTTAAGAAATTTTTGAAAAAATTGAAATTTGTGCGTGTTAGTCTTCAATTACGGAGTATTTTGAGTATGACATGCAAATTGAGTTTTTTTCTTGTGTTACACTTCAATTTTTACATTTTTTGAAAAAATATCTTCATTGGATTTTTTGAAGGTGTTAGACTTCAGTTTTTTGCATTTTTAAGAAATTTTTGAAAAAATTGAAATTTGTGTGTGTTAGTCTTTAATTACGGAGTATTTTGAGTATGACATGAAAATTGAGTTTTTTTCTTGTGTTACACTTCAATTTTAACATTCTTTTAAAAAATATCATAATTTTATTTTTTGAAGGTGTTAGACTTCAGTTTTTGCATTTTTACGAAATTTTTGAAAATATGGAAATTTGTGTGTGTCAGTCTTCAGGGGCATTTTGAGTATGGAATAAAAATTGAGTATTTTGCATGTGTTACACTTAAAATTTTAACATATTTTTAAAAAATATCGTAATTCAATTTTTTTAAGGTGTTAGACTACTGTTTTTGGATATTTAAGAAATTTTTGAAAAATTGAAATTTGTTTGTGTTAGTCTTCAATTACGGAGTATTTTGAGTACGGAATAAAAATTGAGTATTTTTCTTAAGTTACACTTAAATTTTAACATTTATTAATAAAAATATCTTACTTGAATTTTTTGAAGGTGTTAAACTTCAATTTTTGCATTTTTACGAAATGTTTGAAAAAATTAAAATTTGTGTGTGTTAGTCTTCAATTACTGAGTATTTTGAGTGCGACATGAAAATTGAGTATTTTTCTTGTGTTACTCTTCAATTTTAGCATTGTTTTAAATCATATCATAATTTTATTTTTTGAAGGTGTTAGACTTCTATTTTTTCATTTTTACGAAAATTTGGAAAAAATTGAAATTTGTGTGTGTTAGTCTTCCATTACGGAGTATTTTGAGTATCGGATAAAAATTGAGTATTTTGCTTGTGTTACACTTTAATTTTAACATATTTTTAAAAAATATCGTAATCCAATTTTTTGAAGGTATTAAGCCTTCAGTTTTTACATTTTTAAGAAATTTTTGAAAAAATGGAAATGTGTGTGTGTTAGTCTTCAATTAAGGAGTATTTTGAGTACGGAATAAAAATTTAGTATTTTGCTTGTGTTACACTTAAATTTTAACATATTTTTAAGGAGATCTTAATTCAATTTTTTGAAGGTGTTAGACTTCAATTTTTGGATTTTTAAGAAATTTTTGAAAAAATTGAAATTTGTATTTTTTTTAGTCTTCAATTATAGAGTATTTTGAGTACGGAATAAAAATTGAGTATTTTTATTATGTTACACTTCAATTTTAACATTTTTTAAAAAAATATCTTAATTGAATTTTTGGAAGGTGTTAGACTTCAGTTTTTGCATTTTTAAGAAATTTTTGAAAAAAATAAAATTTGTGTGTGTTAGTCTTCAAATACGGAGTATTTTGAGTATGACATGAAAATTGAGTATTTTGCTTGTGTTACACTTGAATTTTAGCATTGTTTTAAAACATATCATAATTTTATTTTTTGAAGGTGTTAGACTTCAGTTTTTGCATTTTTACGAACTTTTTGAAAAAATGGAAATTTGTGTGTGTCAGTCTTCAGGGGCATTTTGAGTACGGAATAAGAATTGAGTATTTTGCTTGTGTTACACTTAAATTTTAACTTATTTTTAAAAAATATCTTAATTCAATTTTTTGAAGGTGTTAGACTCTAGTTTTTGGATATTTAAGAAATTTTTGAAAAAATTGAAATTTGTATGTGTTAGTCTTCAATTACGGAGTATTTTGAATACGGAATAAAAATTGAGTATTTTCTTATGTTACACTTCAATTTTAACATTTTTAAAAAAAAATATCTTAATTGAATTTTTTTTAAGGTGTTAGACTTCAGTTTTTGCATTTTTAAGAAATTTTTGAAAAAAATAAATTTTTTGTGTGTGTGTGTTAGTATTCAATTACGGAGTATTTTGAGTATGACATGAAAATTGAGTATTTTGCGTGTGTTACACTTCAATTTTAGCACTGTTTTAAAACATATGATAATTTTATTTTTTGAAGGTGTTAGACTTCTGTTTTTGCATTTTTACGAAAATTTTGAAAAAATGGAAAGTTGTGTGTGTCAGTCTTCAGGAGCATTTTGAGTATGGAATAAAAATTGAGTATTTTGCATGTGTTACACTTAAAATTTTAAAATATTTTTAAAAAATATCGTAATTCAATTTTTTTAAGGTGTTAGACTACAGTTTTTGGATATTTAAGAAATTTTTGAAAAATTGAAATTTGTTTGTGTTAGTCTTCAATTACGGAGTATTTTGAGTACGGAATAAAAATTGAGTATTTTTCTTATGTTACACTTAAATTTTAACATTTATTAATAAAAATATCTTACTTGAATTTTTTGAAGGTGTTAAACTTCAGTTTTTGCATTTTTAAGAAATGTTTGAAAAAATTAAAATTTGTGTGTGTTAGTCTTCAATTACGGAGTATTTTGTGTGTGACATGAAAATTGAGTATTTTTCTTGTGTTACACTTCAATTTTAGCATTATTTTAAAACATATCATAATTTTATTTTTTGAAGGTGTTAGAGTTATGTTTTCGCATTTTTACGAAAATTTTAAGAAAATTGAAATTTGTGTGTGTTAGTCTTCACGGGGTATTTTTAGAGCGGAATAAAAATTGAGTATTTTGCTTGTGTTACACTTCAATTTTCACATTTTAAAAAAATATCTTAATTGAATTTTTAAAAGGTGTTGGAATTCATTTTTTGCATATTTAAGAAATTTTCGAAAAAATTAGAATGTATGTGTGTTAGTCTTCAATTACGGAGTATTTTGAGTGTTACATGAAAATTGAGTATTTTGCTTGTTTTACACTTCAATTTTAACATTTTAAAAAAAATATCATAATTTTATTTTTTGAAGGTGTTAAAGTTTCGTTTTTGCATTTTTACGAAATTTTTGAAAAAATTGAAATTTGTGTGTGTTAGTCTTCAATTACTGAGTATTTTGAGTGCGACATGAAAATTGAGTATTTTTCTTGTGTTACTCTTCAATTATAGCATTGTTTTAAATCATATCATAATTTTATTTTTTGAAGGTGTTAGACTTCTATTTTTTCATTTTTACGAAAATTTGGAAAAAATTGAAATTTGTGTGTGTTAGTCTTCCATTACGGAGTATTTTGACTATCGGATAAAAATTGAGTATTTTGCTTGTGTTACACTTTAATTTTAACATATTTTTAAAAAATATCGTAATCCAATTTTTTGAAGGTGTTAAGCCTTCAGTTTTTACATTTTTAAGAAATTTTTGAAAAAATGGAAATGTGTGTGTGTTAGTCTTCAATTACGGAGTATTTTAAGTACGGAATAAAAATTTAGTATTTTGCTTGTGTTACACTTAAATTTTAACATATTTTTAAGGAGATCTTAATTCAATTTTTTGAAGGTGTTAGACTTCAATTTTTGGATTTTTAAGAAATTTTTGAAAAAATTGAAATTTGTATTTTTTTTAGTCTTCAATTACAGAGTATTTTGAGTACGGAATAAAAATTGAGTATTTTTATTATGTTACACTTCAATTTTAACATTTTTTAAAAAAATATCTTAATTGAATTTTTGGAAGGTGTTAGACTTCAGTTTTTGCATTTTTAAGAAATTTTTGAAAAAAATAAAATTTGTGTGTGTTAGTCTTCAAATACGGAGTATTTTGAGTATGACATGAAAATTGAGTATTTTTCTTGTGTTACACCTGAATTTTAGCATTGTTTTAAAACATATCATAATTTTATTTTTTGAAGGTGTTAGACTTCAGTTTTTGCATTTTTACGAACTTTTTGAAAAAATGGAAATTTGTGTGTGTCAGTCTTCAGGGGTATTTTGAGTACGGAATAAGAATTGAGTATTTTGCTTGTGTTACACTTAAATTTTAACTTATTTTTAAAAAATATCTTAATTCAATTTTTTGAAGGTGATAGACTCCAGTTTTTGGATATTTAAGAAATTTTTGAAAAAATTGAAATTTGTATGTGTTAGTCTTCAATTACGGAGTATTATGAAAACGGAATAAAAATTGATTCTTATGTTACTCTTCAATTTTAACATTTTTTAAAAAAAATATCTTAATTGAATTTTTTTTTAAGGTGTTAGACGACTTCAGTTTTTGCATTTTTAAGAAATTTTTGAAAAAATTAAATTTTTTGTGTGTGTGTGTTAGTATTCAATTACGGAGTATTTTGAGTATGACATGAAAATTGAGTATTTTGCGTGTGTTACACTTCAATTTTAGCATTGTTTTAAAACATATCATAATTTTATTTTTTGAAGGTGTTAGACTTCTGTTTTTGCATTTTTACGAAAATTTTGAAAAAATGGAAAGTTGTGTGTGTCAGTCTTCAGGAGCATTTTGAGTATGGAATAAAAATTGAGTATTTTGCATGTGTTACACTTCAAATTTCAACATATTTTTAAAAAATATCGTAATTCAATTTTTTTAAGGTGTTAGACTACAGTTTTTGGATATTTAAGAAATTTTTGAAAAATTGAAATTTGTTTGTGTTAGTCTTCAGTTACGGAGTATTTTGAGTACGGAATAAAAATTGAGTATTTTTCTTATGTTACACTTAAATTTTAACATTTACTAATAAAAATATCTTACTTGAATTTTTTGAAGGTGTTAAACTTCAGTTTTTGCATTTTTAAGAAATGTTTGAAAAAATTAAAATTTGTGTGTGTTAGTTTTCAATTACGGAGTATTTTGTGTATGACATGAAAATTGAGTATTTTTCTTGTGTTACACTTCAATTTTAGCATTATTATTAAACATATCATAATTTTATTTTTTGAAGGTGTTAGACTTCTGTTTTAGCATTTTTACGAAAATTTTAAGAAAATTGAAATTTGTGTGTGTTAGTCTTCACGGGGTATTTTGAGAGCGGAATAAAAATTGAGTATTTTGCTTGTGTTACACTTCAATTTTCACATTTTAAAAAAATATCTTAATTGAATTTTTAAAAGGTGTTGGAATTCATTTTTTGCATTTTTAAGAAATTTTCGAAAAAATTAGAATGTATGTGTGTTAGTCTTCAATTACGGAGTATTTTGAGTGTTACATGAAAATTGAGTATTTTGCTTGTTTTACACTTCAATTTTAACATTTTAAAAAAAATATCAAAATTTTATTTTTTGAAGGTGTTAAAGTTTCGTTTTTGCATTTTTACGAAATTTTTGAAAAAATTGAAATTTATGTGTGTTAGTCTTCAATTACTGAGTATTTTGAGTGCGACATGAAAATTGAGTATTTTTCTTGTGTTACTCTTCAATTATAGCATTGTTTTAAATCATATCATAATTTTATTTTTTGAAGGTGTTAAACTTCTATTTTTTCATTTTTACGAAAATTTAGAAAAAATTGAAATTTGTGTGTGTTAGTCTTCCATTACGGAGTATTTTGAGTATCGGATAAAAATTGAGTATTTTGCTTGTGTTACACTTTAATTTTAACATATTTTTAAAAAATATCGTAATCCAATTTTTTGAAGGTGTTAAGCCTTCAGTTTTTACATTTTTAATAAATTTTTGAAAAAATGGAAATGTGTGTGTGTTAATCTTCAATTACGGAGTATTTTGAGTACGGAATAAAAATTTAGTATTTTGCTTGTGTTACACTTAAATTTTAACATATTTTTAAGGAGATCTTAATTCAATTTTTTGAAGGTGTTAGACTTCAATTTTTGGATTTTTAAGAAATTTTTAAAAAAATTGAAATTTGTATTTTTTTTTAGTCTTCAATTACAGAGTATTTTGAGTACGGAATAAAAATTGAGAATTTTTATTATGTTACACTTCAAATTGAACATTTTTTAAAAAAATATCTTAATTGAATTTTTGGAAGGTGTTAGACTTCAGTTTTTGCATTTTTAAGAAATTTTTGAAAAAAATAAAATTTGTGTGTGTTAGTCTTCAAATATGGAGTATTTTGAGTATGACATGAAAATTGAGTATTTTGCTTGTGTTACACTTGAATTTTAGCATTGTTTTAAAACATATCATAATTTTATTTTTTGAAGGTGTTAGACTTCAGTTTTTACATTTTTACGAACTTTTTGAAAAAATGGAAATTTGTGTGTGTCAGTCTTCAGGGGCATTTTGAGTACGGAATAAGAATTGAGTATTTTGCTTGTGTTACACTTAAATTTTAACTTATTTTTAAAAAATATCTTAATTCAATTTATTGAAGGTGTTAGACTCCAGTTTTTGGATATTTAAGAAATTTTTGAAAAAATTGAAATTTGTATGTGTTAGTCTTCAATTACGGAGTATTTTGAATACGGAATAAAAATTGAGTATTTTTCTTATGTTACACTTCAATTTTAACATTTTTAAAAAAAAATATCTTAATTGAATTTTTTTTTAAGGTGTTAAACTTCAGTTTTTGCATTTTTAAGAAATGTTTGAAAAAATTAAAATTTGTGTGTGTTAGTCTTCAATTACGGAGTATTTAGTGTATGACATGAAAATTGAGTATTTTTCTTGTGTTACACTTCAATTTTAGCATTATTATTAAACATATCATAATTTTATTTTTTGAAGGTGTTAGACTTCTGTTTTAGCATTTTTACGAAAATTTTAAGAAAATTGAAATTTGTGTGTGTTAGTCTTCACGGGTATTTTGAGAGCGGAATAAAAATTGAGTATTTTGCTTGTGTTACACTTCAATTTTCACATTTTAAAAAAATATCTTAATTGAATTTTTAAAAGGTGTTGGAATTCATTTTTTGCATTTTTAAGAAATTTTCGAAAAAATTAGAATGTATGTGTGTTAGTCTTCAATTACGGAGTATTTTGAGTGTTACATGAAAATTGAGTATTTTGCTTGTTTTACACTTCAATTTTAACATTTTAAAAAAAATATCATAATTTTATTTTTTGAAGGTGTTAAAGTTTCGTTTTTGCATTTTTACGAAATTTTTGAAAAAATTGAAATTTGTTTGTGTTAGTCTTCAATTACTGAGTATTTTGAGTGCGACATGAAAATTGAGTATTTTTCTTGTGTTACTCTTCTATTTTAGCATTGTTTTAAATCATATCACAATTTTATTCTTTGAAGGTGTTAGACTTCTATTTTTTCATTTTTACGAAAATTTGGAAAAAATTGAAATTTGTGTGTGTTAGTCTTCCATTACGAAGTATTTTGAGTATCGAATAAAAATTGAGTATTTTGCTTGTGTTACACTTTAATTTTAACATATTTTTAAAAAATATCGTAATCCAATTTTTTGAAGGTGTTAATCCTTAAGTTTTTACATTTTTAAGAAATTTTTGAAAAAATGGAAATGTGTGTGTGTTAGTCTTCAATTACGGAGTATTTTGAGTACGGAATAAAAATTTAGTATTTTGCTTGTGTTACACTTAAATTTTAACATATTTTTAAGGAGATCTTAATTCAATATTTTGAAGGTGTTAGACTTCAATTTTTGGATTTTTATGAAATATTTGAAAAAATTGAAATTTGTATTTTTTTTTAGTCTTCAATTACAGAGTATTTTGAGTACGGAATAAAAATTGAGTATTTTTATTATGTTGCACATCAATTTTAACATTTTTTAAAAAATATCTTAATTGAAATTTTGGAAGGTGTTAGACTTCAGTTTTTGCATTTTTAAGAAATTTTTGAAAAAAATAAAATGTGTGTGTGTTAGTCTTCAAATACGGAGTATTTTGAGTACGACATGAAAATTGAGTATTTTGCTTGTGTTACACTTCAATTTTAGCATTGTTTTAAAACATATCATAATTTTATTTTTTGAAGGTGTTAGACTTCAGTTTTTGCATTTTTACGAACTTTTTGAAAAAATGGAAATTTGTGTGTGTCAGTCTTCAGGGGCATTTTGAGTACGGAATAAGAATTGAGTATTTTGCTTGTGTTACACTTAAATTTGAACTTATTTTTAAAAAATATCTTAATTCAATTTTTTGAAGGTGTTAGACTTCAGTTTTTGGATATTTAAGAAATTTTCGAAAAAATTGAAATTTGTATGTGTTAGTCTTCAATTACGGAGTATTTTGAATACGGAATAAAAATTGAGTATTTTTCTTATGTTACACTTCAATTTTAACATTTTTTAAAAAAAAATATCTTAATTGAATTTTTTTTTAAGGTGTTAGACTTCAGTTTTTGCATTTTTGAGAAATTTTTGAAAAAATTAAATTTTGTGTGTGTGTGTGTGTTAGTATTCAATTACGGAGTATTTTGAGTATGACATGAAAATTGAGTATTTTGCGTGTGTTACACTTCAATTTTAGCATTGTTTTAAAACATATCATAATTTTATTTTTTGAAGGTGTTAGACTTCTGTTTTTGCATTTTTACGAAAATTTTGAAAAAATGGAAATTTGTGTGTGTCAGTCTTCAGGAGCATTTTGAGTATGGAATAAAAATTGAGTATTTTGCATGTGTTACACTTAAATTTTAACATATTTTTAAAATATATCGTAATTCAATTTTTTGAAGGTGTTAGACTACAGTTTTTGGATATTTAAGAAATTTTTGAAAAATTGAAATTTGTTTGTGTTAGTCTTCATTTCCGGAGTATTTTCTGTGCGTCATGAAATTTGAGTATTTTGCTTGTGTTACACTTCCGTTGTAGCATTGTTCGAAAACATATCATAATTTTATTTTTGGAAGGTGTTAGACTTCTGTTTTAGCATTTTTACGAAATTTTTGAAAGAAATTGTAATTTGTGTGTGTTAGTCTCCAATTGCGGAGTATTTTGAGTGGGACGTGCAAATTGTGTATTTTGCTTGTGTTACATTTCAATTATAGCATTGTTTTAAAACCTATCATAATTTTATTTTTTGAATTGTTATACTTCATTTTTTGCATTTTTAAGAAATTTTTAAAAAAATTGAAATTCGTGTGTTACAAGTCTTCAATTACGGTGTATTTTGAGTACGGAATAAAAATTGAGTATTTTGCTTGTGTTACACTTCAATTTTAACATATTTTTAAGAAATATCTTAATTCAATTTTTTTTCTTGTGTTATACTTCAATTTTAGAGACTTTACTTTTTGCAGTTTTGCACAATTTTCGAAAAATATAAGTTATTCATGTTTTAGTCTTCAATTACATAATTTTTTTGTGGATAACAATAAACTTATATATTGTGATTGTTTTAGACAACAATTTTGTGATTGTTTTAAACTTATATATTGTGATTGTTTTAGACAACAATTTTGGCATTTTATAGAAAATATAATAACTTGATATTTTTGAAGGTATTAGACTTCACTTTTTGCAGTTTAGAACATTTTATGAAAAAATAGAAATATTGCATGTGTTAGTCTTCAATTATAGAATTTTTTTGAGGTAGACGAGAAAATTAATGTTTTTCTATTTTTAGACATTTATTTTTGCCTTTTATATAAAATATGGTAAATTGATATTTTTTTAAGGTGTTAGACATCATTTTTTACAATTTTACTGAAATTATGGAAAAAAAATAGAAATTTTGCATGTGTTCATCTTCAATTTCAGAATTTTCTTGAGGAAAACAAGAAAATTATATATTTTTAATTTTTTAGACATCACTTTTGGAATTAGATAGAATATATGAAAAGTTAATATTTTCGAAGGTCTTAGACTTCACTTTTAGCAGTTTTGCACAATTTTAGAAAAAATAGAAATTTTTCATGTTTTAGTATTCAATTACTGAATTTTTTTTTGGATAACAATAAAGTTATATATTGTGATTGTTTTAGACAACAATCTTGGAATTTTATAGAATATATGAATATTTGATATTTTTGAAGGTATTAGGCCACTTTTAGAAATTTTGTGCAATTTTTGAAAAAACTAAATTTTTCATGGTTTAGTCTTCAATTACATAATTTTTTGGTGGAAAACAAGAAAATTTTATATTTTGATTGTTTTAGAGATCAATTTTGGTACTTTATAGAAAATATGATATGTTAATAATTTGCAAGGTATTAGACTTCACTTTTTGCAGTTTCAAGAAATTTTGAAAAAAAATAGAAATTTTTCATGTGTTAGTCTTCAATTACATAATTTTTTGACATAGACGAGAAAATTAAGTATTTTTGTATTGTTAGAGGTCTGTTATTTACTTTTATATAAAATATGGTAAATTAATATTTTTGAAGGTATTCGACTTCACTTTTTGCTATTTTACGGAATTTATGGAAACAATTGAAATTTTTCATGTGTTAATCTTCAATTCGGATTTTTTTTGGTGGATAACAAAAAAATTATATATTTTGAACTTTTTAGACATCATTTTTGTGATTTGAAAAAATATATGATAAGTTGATATTTTTGAAGGTATTAAGACTTCACTTTTAGCAGTTTTGCGCAATTTGTGAAAAAATAGAAATGTTTCATGTTTTAGTCACCAATTACATAATTTTTTGTGGAAACCAAGAAAATTATATATTATGATTGTTTTAGACAAAAATTATGGAATTTTATAGAAAAAATAATAAGTTGATATTTTTGAAGGTATTAGACTTCACTTTTTTTAGTTTTGCGCAATTTTCGAAAAAATATAAATTTTTCTTGTTTTAGTCTTCAATTACATAATATTTTGTGGATAACAATAAAGTTATATATTGTGATTGTTTTAGACAAACATTTTTTGCATTTTATAGTAAATATGATAAGTCGATATTTTTGAAGGTATTAGAGTTCACTTTTTGCAATTTTGAGCAATTTTTGAAAAAATAGAAACTTTACAAGTGGTAGTCTTCAATTATATAGTTTTTTAAGGTAGACGGGAAAATTAAGTATTTTTCCATTTTTAGACATCTATTTTGGCATTTTTTTAGAAAATATGATAAATTGATATTTCTGAAGGTACTTCACTTTTTGCAATTTTACGGAATGTATGGAAAACATAGAAATTTCTCATGTGTTAGTCTTCAATTGCTAAATTTTTTTGGGGAAAAAAAGAAAATTATAAATTTTTATTGTTTTAGACAACAATTTTGGTAATTTAAATGAAATGTGATAAGTAGATATTTTTGAAGTTATTAGACATCACTCTTTCCAGCTTTAAGCATTTTTTGAAAAAATAGAAATTTTGCATGTGTTAGTCTTCAATAACAGAATTTTTTGAGGTAGATGAAAAAATGAAGTATTTTTCTATTTTTAGACATATATTTTTGCCTTTTATAGAAAATATGTAAAATTGATATTTTTCAAGGTATTAGACTTCATTTTTTGCAATTTTATAGAATTTATGAAAAAAATAGAAATTTCTCATGTGTTACTCTTCAATTTCATAATTTTTTGTGAAAAACAAGAAAATTATATATTTTAATTGTTTTAGAAAACAATTTTGGGATTTTACAGAAAATATGATAAGTTGATATTTTTGAAGATATTAAGACTTCACTTTTTACATGTTTAAGCAATTTTGAAAAAAAAATAGAAATTTTGCATGTGTTAGTCTTCAATTTCAGAATTGTTTTGTCTAAAACAAGAAAATTATATATTTTGGTTGTTTTAGACAACAATTTTGGCAGTTTAAATGAAATCTGATAAGTTGATATTTTTGAAGTCAGTGGACTTCCTTTTTTGCATTTTTGAGCAATTTTGGAAAAACAGAAATTTTGCATCTGTTAGTCTTCAACTATAGAATTTTTTGAGGTAGACGAGAAAATTATGTATTTTTCTGTTTTTAGCCATCTATTTTTTACTTTTATAGCTAATATGGTAAATTGATATTTTTGAAGATATTAGACTTCACTTTTTACAATTTTACGGAATTTATGGAGAAAATTGAAATTTTGCATGTGTTAGTGTTCAATTTCAGAATTTTTTTGTGGAAAACATGAAAATTATATATTTTCATTGTTTAAAATAACAATTGTGGCATTTTCATGTTTTAAGCAATTTTTGAAAAAATAGAATTTTTCCATATCTTAGTCTTCAATTACATAATTTTTTGAGGTAGACAAGAAAATTACGTAATTTTCTATTTTTAGACATATATTTTTGTCTTTTATAGAAAATAAGAAATTTTTTCTCATGTGTTAGTCTTCACTTTCAGAAATTTTTTGTGTAAAATAAGAAAATTATATATTTTGATTGTTTTAGACAACAATTTTGGAATTTTGCAGAAAATATGATAAATTGATATTTTGGAAGGTATTATACTTCACACTTTGCAGTTTTGAGAAATTTTTTAAAAAATAGAAATTTTGCATGTGTTAGTATTCAATTACATAATTTTTTTGAGGTAGACGACAAAATTAAGTATTTTTGTATTGTTAGACATCTATTTTTTTCATTTTATGGCAATATGGTAAATTGATATTTTTGAAGGTATTAAGACTTCACTTTTTGCTATTTTACGGAATTTATGGAAAAAATTGAAATTTTGCATGTATTAGTCTTCAATTTCAGAAAAAAAATTTGTGGAAAACAAGAAACTTATATATATTGGTTGTTTTAGACAACAATTGCATTTTACAGAAAATATGATAAGTTAATATTATTGTAGGTATTAGACTTCACTTTTTGCAGTATTGAGCAATTTTTGAAAAATAGAAATTTGGCATGTGTTAGTCTTCAATTACAGAATTTTTATGAAGTAGACGATAAAATTAAGTATTTTTCTATTTTTAGAAAAATAGAAAATACGGTAAATTGATATTTTTTTAAGGTATCAGACTTCACTTTTTGCAATTTTACGAAATTAATCGAAAAAATTAAAATTTTGCATGTGTTAGTCTTCAATTTCAGAATTTTTGTGTGGAAAACAAGAAAATTACATATTTTTATTGTTTTAAACAAAAATTTTGACATTTTAAAGGAAATATGATAAGTTTATATTTTTGAAGGTATTAGACTTCACTCTTTGTAGTTTTGTGCAATTTTTGAAAAAAAAAATATCAATTTTCATGTTTTATTCTTCAATTAAATCTTCAATTATGTAGTATTTTGAGATAACCATGCAAATGGATCATTTTGCTCGTTTTAGACATGAAATTTGGCATTTTGTAGAAAATGTAATAATTGATTTTTTGAAGACTTGAAGGTGTTCTCTTCAGTTTTTCTCAATTTTTAATATTTTTATAAAATAGAAATTTGCGTGCAACATGAAGATTGATCATTTTGATCGTTTTAGACATAAATTCTAGCATTTTCAAGATAAATCTGATCATTTTTTCTGAAGGTGTTAGACTTTTTTTTTATTTTTGATAATTTTTTGAAAAAACTGAAATTTGCAAATGTTTGTCTTAAATTACCGAGTTTTTGAGGATAACACGAAAATTAAGTAATTGCTCTTTTAGGACATCAATTTTAGAATTTTATAGAAAATTTGATAATTCAGTTTATTGAAGGAGTTAGACTTCACTGTTTGCTTTTTCTCGAAATTTCACAAAAACTACAAATTTACAGTTGTTAGTCTACGATTACGGATTTTTTGAGAAAAACATGAAAATGGATTAGATTTCTCATTTTAGACATACTTTTTAGATTTTTCTAAAAAATATATTATAATTATTTGTTTGCATGTGTTAGACTTCACTGGCTGCATTTTCTCAATAACTTTGAAAAAATTAAAATTTCCTTGGGTTAGTCTTCAAATACAGAGTTTTTTTAGAAAAACTCTAAAATTAATATTTTGCTGGTTCTCGAAAATATTTTTTGGCAGTTTTTAAAAAACATTAAAAATTTAGTTTTATGAAGGTGTTAGACTTCACTTTTTGAATTTTTTCGAAATTGTGTAAAAAAAAAAATCTTCAATTACGGAAAATTTTGAGAAAAACATGAAAATTATTTATTTTGCTCATTTCAGGCATCAAATTTGGCATTTTGTAGAAAATGTAATAATTGATTTTTTGAAGACTTAAAGGTGTTTCGCTTCAGTTTTTGCATTTTTTTCATTTTTTTTGAAAAAATTGAAATTTGCGCGCGTTAGTCTTCAATTATGGAGTTTTTTTCTAGGAAAACATGAAAAATGATCATTTTGCTAGTTTTAGACATAAATTCTTGTATTTTTAAGATAAATATGATAATTTATTTGAAGGTGTTAGACTTCTTATTTTGCATTTTTTTGAACATTTTCGAAAAACATGAAATTTCTAAATGTTGGTGAAGATTACTGAGTTTTTCAGGAAAACACTAAAACTAGGTATTTTGCTTGTTTGGGACATCGATTTTAGTATTTTATAAGAAATTTGGTAATTGGGTTTTCTGAGGTGTAGACTTTACTTTTTGCATTTTCTTGAAATTTCAGAAAAAAGGGAAAATTTGCATGTTGTTAATCTTCGATTACGGAATTTTTTAGAACAACTTGAAAATTCTGTAGTTTTTTTATTTTAGGCATCAATTTTATAAATTTCTAGAAAAATATTATAATTATTTGTTTGCATGTGTTACACTTCACTGGCTGCATTTTGTCAAAAAATTAAAAAAAATTAAAACTTGCATGTGTTAGTCTTCAAATACGGAATTTTTTTAGGAAAACTTAAAAATTAAGTATTTCACTAGTTTTCGACAACATTTTTGGCATTTTTTAAAAAATATTAAAAATTTAGTTTTATGAAGGTGTTAGACTGCACTTTTTGAATTTTTTCGAAATTTTGGGAAAAACAAAAAATTTCTTGTGTTAGTCTTCAATTATGGAGTTTTTTTTTTTTTTTTTAGGAAAAACTGAAACTTACGTATTTTACTTTTTTAGACATTAAAATTTGTTTTTTTGAAAAAATAGTATAAATTTATTTTATTTTATTTTTGAAGGTTTTAGACTTCATTCTTTAGACAATAATATTTGTATTTTTTCGAAATTTAGGAAAAAAATAAAATTTTCATTTTTTAGACAAAAATTAACGGTTCTTCCAACAAACAACTAACACTCCACTAATTAAGCCGCACTATCTGGTGAGAGAAAATCCGACGGTCTAAAATTGAGAGATAATCTACCCACATATATAGCCCCAACCCATAGAGGATTCAAAATTTAAATTAATCCGCACGGGCCTGTTGGTACCAGGGCCAATTAACTCGATTAAATCGAGACGATGTGACCCCCGGCAAAAATGGTACAAGGGCCAGCTTTTTTCAAAAAAAAAAAGATTCAAACGGGCCACGGGTTAATCCAACTGTTCGGGTCGTGTTTTTAGTGATTTTTAAGGGAGTTAACAGGGCCGTCTGTTAATCCGCCGCGAAAAAATGAAGATGAAAAATGCCTAATAGGGGGCAGCATTTCAGGCTCACTTAATTCAGGCCTGGATTAATTCAGGCTCATGTCATCAAGAATCAAATTGAGGGTTCTCTGATGCTGGATATATGTCCTCTAATATAGTTCTGAGTTTGCAGAACCAATTATTAATTGTTCAAGTACGGTTGAAAGTTGAATGATTGAACGGTCACACTGGCAGTTTGATTGATGAAAGACCGAACTTCAAATGAAGGTTTACATGAAAGGAGTGTGTGGTTCGCAGACTCCTGACCACTCTTACCCAGCGTGAATCTACTCATGAGAATTCATCCCGGTAAATTGTTCATTGTTAAGATTTTTCTTTGCAGAAATAACCATTCGAAAATTTGAATTCTTAACGGTTACCTAATCTTCCATATATTATTAAGATCTGATAATATGACTTAATCTTCTATATATCATTGCATACTTTAGTGTCCTGTATTGCATATATCACAAAGTTACTTCAATGCAATTAAACACAAATAAGAAGAATATAAACAAGGGGATAAGGGTAAACAAGGGACGTCTCCGTACGGTACCGACTGGCGACGGCTGGTACTAGCTGACAAGACACCCTATTGAGACACTCAACCCCTCCCCACCAGCATTATCCTTCCCTCCCCCTCACTCTCTGTCCTCTCTCCCACCCCCATTGACCCCTCTCCTCTCCTCCATACAAGCCACATTAATGGATAAGGGTAAACAAGCAATGACTTATTCGGATGAGGAGGACAACCGCAATCGATCATACGCGCGGGTTTTACGGGACCCGGCACCAACGGCCTTCATGGCGGATACCCGAAAGAAAAGAGCGAACCTCGGATCACTTGTGACGGCGACTCTCGAGCATGGTAACACAAGGAAAAGGCCGGAACCGGAACAAGGGGATGATTCCACGGGTTTATCCCCGAAGCGTCTCTCATGGCCGCCGAGTAACAAACCCGTGTTGGTTAAGTCTAACCTAGAAGGGGGTATTTCAGGTAATTTACCGTACAATTACTTTATCTATTTACCCAACTTACTATGCGGAATTAATAATTTAGATGATATAGATGATACCGTAAAAACACTTGAACACAAGATGTTTTTTAACGAAGTTCGGTAGGTGGTTGCTATGTAGCCTTAACTCACCATTTACTCGCTTAATTGACCGATTCAATTAAGTTGCGAGTACCTACGTCTCCGGAAATGCCTTGCGCCTCTTTTTGGCTTTTCGATTGAATTCCAACTCACTCGAGTACAAGGTTTTGCCTAGATCGATTTACACGCTTCTATCGATCTATAGCTTAGGCTCTTTACAAGTTGTTGCACTAGCCTATTACAAATTTTCTCTAATCGAACTACAACGTGATCGGTCACGTGAGTGGGAAACGATTAGTGGAGAATATCGAAAGTAGATCAAAGATCTAAAGAGGGGTTTCTCAAGCTATCAATGGATATAGATAATCACAGCTTTAGGTTTTCTCTCTTTTGTTTTGAATGTATGAAAGTGAAGAGTTGAGAGAGAAAGGTCCTTCAAGGATTCTATTTATACTCTCTATAGAAATCCTTCAGAAAACCGTAAGTCCGTTCAGAACGCACAATGTTCGTTCTGAACGCACTTGTAGTTTATACTAGCCGTTTCAAAATAACGTGCAAGTACATATGTTAGTTCGTTTGAACGAACAAAGTCCGTTCAGAACGAACTCACTTATACATTGCTTTTGTTGTTCACAGTGATGATAGTCCGTTCAACGCACTTAAATTGTGAGTGAACGGATTCTAAGTGTCCGTTCGAACGTACATGTTTGTTCGTTCGAACGTACACAATCCTGTGACACAAGTGGTTTAATCAAGATATGATATTTTGATATGTGGTAAGTCCGTTCTGAACGGACTTGGAGTTCGTTCAGAACGCACTTCTTGCTTGATTGAACTCTTTGTTATTTGAACATGATTTTATTTGAGATCTACTTGGTTTTTCCCTAAGGTTTATTAGTGGCGAATCCCACTCACGGAAGGCTTCGACATCTTGATTCTTGATATGCTTCAAGGGCCTTCCTTCTAATCTTCTTTTAGTTGTGCTTCTTTTGACTTCGAGATTCTTCGTCATCTTCATGTCGTACCTGTGTTATCCTGCACATTTTCTCGATGCAAACGTTAGTAATGACAGTGTTTTGAAATAATCAAACCATTAGGAAATTTGAACCAACAAACTCCCCCTTTTGATTAATTTCAAAACACTGTCGGTTTGGAGAGTTTCAACATTTCATTGAGAACTTTCCGTACGATCGTTTCTCCCCCATTTTGAAATAGATCAAAAGGGCCAATGAGACTTCATGAAGGGCGGGCTCCCCCTAAATGCGAGCTCCCCCTCAAATAATGAAGTTTATGAATGTATGAGTTCGTGAAAACCATCATATATTATTATTATTTTTTTTTAAACAGATATGATGTGAGTGCGTTCCGAACGAACAAAAGTGGTTCGTTCGAACGCACTTGATTCTGTGATGATACCAATAACTGGTCTGAAATTTATGTTCCTAGAACCACCACAAAATATGAAAAATATCAGATTACTACAATAAAAATGTTCCAAATTCATGACAGCACAACCACACATTATCCTAATTATCAAAGGTATACAATTTCCACATAAATCACTCACACACTCACTCACTCTCAACACACAAGAAGATACAATAAAACATTTTACATTCCTAGTGATCACATCTCATTGGGGTTCGGGTATTCCGCGAAGAAGTTGTCGGTGTTGAATTGTCCCGAGAGGGAGTCCGACGGATGATCGGTGGTAGGATGTGGATGAGTAGGAGGTACTTGGTCTTGAGGAGAAGAGAGATTTGGTAAGGAAAGTTTTGGAGATCTGAATAGAGAGAGAGATGAAGAGCAATTTATGTGAATCAAAAGGTGTCTCTTCAAATCTTTGAGTTGGAAGAGGAAGAGAAAGAATCGCATGTATTGAATAGGTAGGTTGCATGCAGATGGAGAGTAAAGACGATGAGTTCGTTCGAACGAACCTATATGTGCGTTAGAACGCACATGAATCTGAGAAAAGACGCGATTGTTTAGGTTTAAGCTGCATGTGTATGTGGACAACATTCGTTGAGTTCGTTCAGAACGAACATATTTGTACGTTCGAACGCACATGGAACTGATTGAAAACTAAAAGGTGCGAAGAAAAAGGGTTTAAGCCTTATGACTAGGTCGGTTTAATGAATGAGGCATGTGCGTTCGAACGGTACCTTTGTTCGTTGTAACGCACTTGAAGCTGTTTGAGAAGACAAAAAGACGCAATGAAGAGGATTCACTGAATGAGATGAGTGCGTTCGAACGTATATTAAGTGCGTTCGAACTCACTGTATATCCTAAATCCAAAGTTAGGTCCTTGGCGCGTACTTTTGATCTTTGAATTTTGAATATCCAATCACAGGTTCTCATCCTTTTAAGTTCGTTAGAACGAACAATTTGTTCGTTCTGAAATAGTGATTACCTTTCTACTAAGGATCCTTGATTACATTTGTTCGTTCTGAACGAATAGTCTGTTCGTTCGAACGCACTTGGCACTGTGATGCGGCCACTAATTTGAGGTTGATGAGGATACTTATGTTTCACATGTTCGTTCTGAACGAACAATAAGTTCGGTCGAACGGACTATATACTGTGATGTGATCACTAAATCGACTCTATACGGGATTAAGATAGTATATTACGCTACATTTACTACACTCCCCCTCAATATTTGGCTTATGGTATGGTAAATGAGGGAGTATATTTTCACATTGAGGCTTAAGCCCTAGGGGGTCCAACACCGTATGAGGTAGAGGGACTCATCGTGTGACGATCTTTGCGCATCCAAACGACATTTGATGTCAATTTTGGATTGCGAAGATCACAATTTGACGAGATATGACCACTTTTGCAACAATAATTACAAACGGCCACGGTTGGCTTATCTGTGGTTGTGGAACTCTTCACAAAATAGTTAGAGAGTTGATTTGAGTCGCTTCTCTGGGGAATTATCGATTTTGGCATTTGATAAAATTGATTCGATGGAAATTCATTTGATTGAAATCGATTCAATTTACCTTGTTTTGGTTTAAAATGTTTTTGTGTGTTGGTGTAATGTTTGGGAGCCCCTTTTTTATACGAAGCCTCGGTGTAGTTTGTTACTTCATAGAAGTAACCATTTGGTCCCCGTTTGAACAAGCAATCGGTTCTTCCCAAATTGTTATGTCTAGGATGTGAATTTTGTGTGACATGATTATTCCTATGATTATGACTAGCACGTTTAGGTTGTTCCTTTTTCACATTTTTATCCTTGTTGTAATCATGGTACATGAACGCATTTCCATGACTACCAACTCGATTGTTCTCCCATTTTGATTTTTGATTTTTGGAGTTGGAAGAATCGGGTTTATTACCGTTATTCTTCTTATATCCTAAACCGGATTTGTCATTGGGCTTTTGTCCCATGAATGACGATTTCAAAATTTCATCCAATGAAGGAGGATTCGATGCAATGGATGCACACGCCTTCTTCAAGGAATCATTTTCAATTTTAGAATTTTGAAGTTCGACTTTTAAGTGAGCAATCTCGCCTTTTAAAGCTTGACATTCACATTTTGAAAAACCTTTAAATTCATGTATTTGAGATTTAAATGCCAAAATAGATAGTTCAAGAGAAGCTACCTTATCCTTGAGAGCTTGTGTTGAGCTCTCAAGTTTACCCTCATTTAGTTGATAGTTTTCATCATCCCTTAGAAACTCGTCACACGACTCGAGTTCTAATTTGAACGCGGGAGAAAATTTAGGTCGATGTAATGATTCTACGTTAATTAAAGAGTTGATACGTACCTCATGACTTTGGTCATGGGTAGAGTTTGGAGAGGGAGTAGAAGATTCCACGTCTACGATGATGGGTGTGCGAGGTGTCGTAGTTAGTCCTCGTTCAATTCGGAGAGATCGAATTGCTGCTTCCACCACGCTCATCGGTGGAGGGTCGATCCTTACCATGAGTGCATGGTTAGCGGTGTGTCGATTTGACTGACCATCTGAGTCGGATGAAGAGCTTGATCCGTCCGTCTCTCCCTACATACAATCAACATTAGCTTTGTATGCCTTTTTCTTTTTGAATTCTTTACCTTTGTATTTTTGGCGATCTTCCCGGCCCTTGTCCTCGTATTTTTTCTCATATCGAGGTTCTCGCCTTTCCCGATCCTTGTGGTCATCATCCTTTTTGTTCCACCGGTAATTTTCAGGATGAAGCGTCCAACATGACTCCATCATGTGACCAATTTTCTTGCACCAAAAGCAGTAAAGTTTCAACCCCTTTTGTTTTCGGTTCTCGTTGAATCGCTTTTCATCCCTTTGCCATTCGAGGAGTCGTAGGGTTAGGTTGTCAATCTCATTGTCCTCATTGCTCGTGTTTACGGCTGGCAGAGCTATGGCTTTGGATTGAGAGGTAGATGGGGCGATTCCATACTCCTCATCTAGTTGCTTGAGTCGAATCTCGAAGTTTCGGAATTGACTTACCAATTCCTCGGGTGTGAGGTCTTGTGAGGCGATTGCCGTACCTAAAGCTACACGTAACGATTCCCAACTACGGGGCATAGCTTGAAGTAATCGTGCAATAATTCTATCATCGGTGAGAGGTGCATGTTGGGTGGCATATCGGGTTTTAAGTACATTTATTTTTGCCCAAATTATGTCAACTGACTCGCCCTCAATCATGCGGAGATTGTTAAATTCTTGTTCAAGTCCGATGATATTCGTTCTCCTCATTTGAGATGTTCCCTCATATCTCTCATTGAGCATACGCCACATTTCATATGAGGTATCACAGTGATCAACCAGAGATCCGATAGAACTAATTACATTATTGAGGATCAAGTTTTGAGCGTATATATCATTAGTTCTATCTTCTCTAGTTTGAGCAGGGTAGGTTATGTTACCGGCATCGTCGACCTCTTGGACTGAGACGAAGCCTCGTAACACTACCTTGTCAATACCTTGGAGAGTGAATGCATTCAACATGCATTTCTTCCAAGAACTCCAATTGGTTCCATCTAACTCACGTGAGTTTGAGATGTTCGATTTCAGGATGGTATTTATTGGATTAGATGATGAAGGTTGTACAACTGGGTTAAGTTCGGCCATTTAGATCGTTAAGTACAAGTTATCCCTAATATTCCAAGAGATGGTCTGTACCTTGCTCTGATACCAATTGTTAGTTAAGTCTAACCTAGAAGGGGGTATTTCAGGTAATTTACCGTACAATTACTTTATCTATTTACCCAACTTACTATGCGGAATTAATAATTTAGATGATATAGATGATACCGTAAAAACACTTGAACACAAGATGTTTTTTAACGAAGTTCGGTAGGTGGTTGCTATGTAGCCTTAACTCACCATTTACTCGCTTAATTGACCGATTCAATTAAGTTGCGAGTACCTACGTCTCCGGAAATGCCTTGCGCCTCTTTTTGGCTTTTCGATTGAATTCCAACTCACTCGAGTACAAGGTTTTGCCTAGATCGATTTACACGCTTCTATCGATCTATAGCTTAGGCTCTTTACAAGTTGTTGCACTAGCCTATTACAAATTTTCTCTAATCGAACTACAACGTGATCGGTCACGTGAGTGGGAAACGATTAGTGGAGAATATCGAAAGTAGATCAAAGATCTAAAGAGGGGTTTCTCAAGCTATCAATGGATATAGATAATCACAGCTTTAGGTTTTCTCTCTTTTGTTTTGAATGTATGAAAGTGAAGAGTTGAGAGAGAAAGGTCCTTCAAGGATTCTATTTATACTCTCTATAGAAATCCTTCAGAAAACCGTAAGTCCGTTCAGAACGCACAATGTTCGTTCTGAACGCACTTGTAGTTTATACTAGCCGTTTCAAAATAACGTGCAAGTACATATGTTAGTTCGTTTGAACGAACAAAGTCCGTTCAGAACGAACTCACTTATACATTGCTTTTGTTGTTCACAGTGATGATAGTCCGTTCAACGCACTTAAATTGTGAGTGAACGGATTCTAAGTGTCCGTTCGAACGTACATGTTTGTTCGTTCGAACGTACACAATCCTGTGACACAAGTGGTTTAATCAAGATATGATATTTTGATATGTGGTAAGTCCGTTCTGAACGGACTTGGAGTTCGTTCAGAACGCACTTCTTGCTTGATTGAACTCTTTGTTATTTGAACATGATTTTATTTGAGATCTACTTGGTTTTTCCCTAAGGTTTATTTGTGGCGAATCCCACTCACGGAAGGCTTCGACATCTTGATTCTTGATATGCTTCAAGGGCCTTCATTCTAATCTTCTTTTAGTTGTGCTTCTTTTGACTTCGAGATTCTTCGTCATCTTCATGTCGTACCTGTGTTATCCTGCACATTTTCTCGATGCAAACGTTAGTAATGACAGTGTTTTGAAATAATCAAACCATTAGGAAATTTGAACCAACAACCCGAATGGCAAGATTTATGTCGCAAATGCCTAGTCAAGGGACACCCGACCGAACGATGCCGCAAGCCGCGAGCTTGTGTCAATTGTTGTCTCCCCGGGCACATCGCAAAATTTTGCCCAAAAAAAATCTCCAAAAAGACATCGGTTTGGTCTCGGGTCGAAGAGCCGGGTCAAAACTCCAAATCGGATAGAAACTCAAATGCGGGCTCGAACCAAACCACTTCCAACGGACTGACCCGACCCGCAGAGATCCGGTACCGGTCCCAAACCCGGAAACAAGATCCGATTGTTACCCGCAACCCGAAACCGGACCAAAAAATAGAGAGAAAGGAAGTTACCTCGGACAAGAGGATAGTCACGGTTTTCTCGAGACAAACACTCAAGCAAGAAGGAGAATTAATCCGATGGAGAAGAGGCGTGATTATCGACGAAAATTGGAACCGCCGCGAAGCCTCCGCATCCTCATCCAAGAAAATTGGAACCGCCGCGAGAAATATGACATCTCACATTTCTCCAAGGACCGCTACATCCTTATTTTGCCGGATGGCATGAACCGAGACGATTTTATCGCCAAGGACTTGCTTCCACTTCGTCAAGCCAACTACGTAAATTTCCCTTGGGAACTAGCTCTAGGGGGTGAGCGCGCCATCTTCCCCAAACGCATTTGGGTTACCCTCCATAATCCGCCGCCCCCCCGCATGGTGCGTGGAAGAGCTCAACAAAATCGCGGGATCTTTTGGCATATTAATTGACCACGGTCCTCTAGTGAATCTCACCTCGATGGAAGCTCTAGGCGTTCTAGTAGGCATCACGGAAAATACGTCCATCCCGACCGAGATAGAGTACACACACGCCGGAATCAAGTGGAACATAAAGGTGGCCGAGAAAAAGACTCTAGCCGAACCTCTAGTCTTCTTTAACGCCCCTAACCCGGAACCGCCGAAGGAAATTTTCGAAGATATCCAAAATCGCCTACAACAAGAAATTAAACGTGGTCTCATCGCAAGAGATATCGAAAACGCCCCAAAATCCAACGTGGCCGAACCGTTATCGGCTCGAGTTTGGATGAACGATGTCTCGACCGATTCCTCGAAGAGGGTGGGAAACAATCCTCTAACGGGAAAAATAACCATAGATAGAGCTTGGTTCCACCAACTTTGGAGTCTTGCGGGCAAAGGATTAAAAACAAACCCGGACTCGTCACCCTTGTTAATAGGAGAAATCGGCCGAAAAGCACTCCGTGATTCCGGCATCATAACGGAAATTTTAGACAAGGAAAAAGCCGACGGATTCATAAAATCGACTCGCGATGAATCGGCTAGCAATGAAGCAACGGAGAGATCCAACGACAAGCCAACAAATAATAAATCCGAGCCGAAAAAAAGGAAAATCGTCCCCTCCAAATCCAGCCAGGGACCTCCAGCAGCAGCGACCGTCACAGGGGCGGAAACTGAGAAAAAAAAATTTGAGCTGAACCAGGGACCAAAAACAGCTCGCGGTACTGTAGCAGGTCCTGTATGTGACACTGTAGCAGGTCCTGTAGCTGAAACTGTAGCAGTCGCTGGAACAGAAACTGCAGCGGAAAAAAAAATGGAACGGAAACGGGGAATCTCGTCAGCGACAAGAACTGTTGTGGCGCCGAAATTGATATCGGGTCGGGCAACCGCTACGGATCCTATTAAAGCCAAGGATAAAAAATCTTTGACCCATGTTGACATCGGGATGGAGGCCGAAAGTGACCCCACCCGGGCACCTCCCCCCCCCCCCCCCCCCCACCTCAATCGGACGGGTTAGCTCCCGCCCAAAAAAACCATCCACGAAACTAAGAGAAAATTTGGCATCCTCGACAAAAGGAAAAAAGCAAATCGAGAACAAGATGGCCCAAAACAAAAAAATGAGGGCTAAAACACTAATCAAACGGCTAATAAAAGAGGACATCTCCGAAAAACCACTTACCCCCGAGTTGATTACCAAAATACACGAAGCGCTAAATATCCCCCCCCCCCTCTCCTAGTACTAAAGGAAAGCGAATTAATTGATCTTGAAAAATTAAAACCGATCGAACCTCCTTTGGTTCGGATCAAGCCGGTAGAAAAAAACAAGGAAAAAAAAAACAACATAATTTTAAAAAATAAATTATCAAAGTTCCTCGACCGAACTAAAATTAAACAAAACAATTTTTCAAAATTAAGAATAACACACCCGTCTAATTCGCCTTCACCCTTGTTGCTTAAAGGAAAATCAATATCAAGGGATTTCATCAAGGATATGGATGAAGCAACCGAATCAAAGGACGCGGAAGAGGTTGAGGTGGACGGTTTGTTGGAAACCCAAGCCGAGGATGACTATATCGACAAGGTCGATTACGGCGAGGAGCCGATGCTCTAGATGTAGGCCTACGTGGAATGTTAAGCTAAGGACTAAACAATGTTATCATGTTTTGTACGAATATTAATATCTTATCGTGGAATGTAAGAGGCTTAGGCCTACGTGGAAAATGTAACGTAGTCAAGGAAATTATATCTAAATCCAAGGCGAATGTAGTTTGTATCCAAGAAACGAAATGGGCCCTCGCTAGCGATTTCCAAAATCGCCGCGTCTTACCGCGACGATATAAAACGGCCTTAACAAAGGAAGCGGTCGGCTCAAAGGGCGGGTTACTAGTTGCATGGGATGACAAAGTCACGCTCATAGAGCACTCACACTCCGCCGCATGTCTAACCATAATTGTCGCCGATGAAAAAGGAAACAAAATTAGAATAACAAACACCTACGGTGCCTCGTCGGCAAGAGGCAAAGATGAATACATAGCCGAAATTAGATCCCTTAAGGAGAACCACGAATATCCGTGGATTCTAATCGGCGACCTAAATCTAATTAGGGCAAGGGAGGACACAACGTCCACTAACATAAACACTCGCCTCATCCTAAAACTAGATGAGGCTCTTGATGCGGCCCAATTAGATGAAATCCCATTAATTGGAAGGAAATTCACTTGGTCCAATAATAGAGCCGAGCCAACCCTTGCTCGACTAGATGGAGCGTTCGTCTCCAAACATCCCCTATTCGAAAATACGGCCATAACTCTCAACGACCTCCCATTGGTAACCTCGGACCACTCCCCCATCCTCCTCGCCATAAAACACAATAGGCCGAGGACACAAAAACTCTTTCGTTTCGAACGTGCATGGCTACGCCTCCCATCCACGCGGGAAATAGTTCACGCATCATGGCCCGACGACCGCCAAATTTCGTTGAACCCGGTGGATCGGCTCCAATTAGGTCTCAAAAAATCGAGAGGAAAATTCAAAGAATGGGCAAAGGTGCACTTCAAACCGAATCAAATAATAGAAGATGGCAAACTATTAGTCAAGATTCTCGATTTAGCCGAAGAATTGAGAACACTAACCTTGGAAGAAAGGCGCCTAAGAATATCGACTAAGGAAAAACTTTTCGATTTAATAAATCAAAAAGAGGCCGTTTGGCAACAAAGGAGTTCTTGCACGTGGCTTAAACTAGGTGACTCAAATTCTAAATACTTTCACGCATTAGCTTCCGCAAGAAAAAAGGAAATAAAATTGGGTTGATCCAAGTGAACAACATTGTAATAACGGAACCGAATTTGATCCGAGCAAATTTCGACGCCTATTACGAAAACATTCTAGGCCACCCTCACGACGACACACCGCCCGGGGCTCAACCCTCGGCCGAGAATTTGGACCCGACCCAATCGCCCGACCTACGGGACTTAGCCAATCCTTTCGCGCTTGAGGAGATAAGGAAGACGATAATGGAAATGAAGAAAGGAAAGGCGGTCGGAACCGAGGGATATCCCATAGAATTTTATCAAGAACACTACGAGGTGTTCGAACCGATCATCGTAGGCTTATTCAGAGACTTCTTTGAACACAACCTAAGTTTGCACGGAATCAACACGGCCTCCATCTCGCTCATCCCAAAAAAGGAGGGGGCCAAGGAAATGAAAGACTTTAGGCATATAAGTGTAATCAACACAATAGGAAAAACAATAACCAAAGTGCTCGCAAACCGACTCCAACCGAAAATGGAATCGCTAATCCACCGCGATCAAGCGGCATTCATTAAGAATAGGTCGATCGGAGAGGTGTTCCTATCGGCTAGAGAGCGACTTAGCGTGGCACATAGAAGGAAGATCCCCACGATCATATTCAAAATAGACTTTCACAAGGCCTTTGACACAATATCGTGGAGCTACTTACAAGAAGTATTAAAGGAACGTGGATTCCCGCCGAGATGGAACCGTTGGATCGCCGACCTACTAACCTCGGCGTCATCGAGGATTAAAATAAACGGGTCGCTCGGTAGGAAAATCCCACATAAAAGGGGAGTGAGACAAGGAGACCCATTATCCCCAATGATTTTTAATCTAGTGGCCGACTCACTCCAAGTTTTCATTCGACGAATCAACCATCTAATGAATTCACCCGTTAGATTCGCAACAAGGGCATTCCAATACGCGGATGATACTATTCTTTTTGTCGAGGCGGACCCGTCCAACCTCAAAATTCTCGCATATGTTTTGACGCTATTCCAAAACATCTCGGGGCTCCGTATTAATTTGGAAAAATCCAAATTCGTTCTGATAGCCATCCCGCCCGAGCTTCACGCCCTCATTGCGAGGCTCCTAGCTTGCGACAAACAAGAACTCCCAATCACATACCTAGGCATGCCTCTAAATGTCAAGAAACCGAGGAAAATTGACTTCATCCCCCTCATCAAAAAAATGAGAAACCGGTTATCGGGATGGAAGGGAAAATGCCTTTCGCTAGGCGGCCGACTAGTCCTTGCAAAATCGGCTAGCGATTAACAATAGGATCCTAACCGCCGACAATCTAGCAAAAAGGAATTGGCCGACCATCCAAAATTGTCAAAATTGTGGCACACAAGGGGAATCGGCGCTCCACATATTGTTTTCTTGTCGGTATGCAAAGAGAGTTTGGAGAGCTATGGGGGACCCGATCCCCCGAAACCTACCGACCCATTCCTCCATTCTACAAATTTGGGAGGCAAGTAGGATACTCAAGACCGGAGAGGAAAGAAATACACTCGACACTCACTTCATAGCCACCATATGGGGAATTTGGAAGGAGCGGAACTCTAGGATTTTTAAGGCTCTACGAACCACGTCCGCGATCACGGCGGCAAGGATTAAGCAAGAAGGGAACCAATGGCTCCTCTATTGTTAGGAAGTTTTAAATTTGAAATTTCGAATGTGAAATTTAATTTTATTGGAACCCACGTGTAAGGGTAGCGAGTAGTATTTTTTACATTGATCATGTAAAATCTAAAACCAATGTATTAAACTTCGCTTTAATATATTAAAAGAAGCTATACGCTTCTTTAGTTCTCAAAAAAAAAAATATATATAAACAATGAAAATTGTTGATATTTTGAATCTAATTAAGCCCCAAAAAGAATCATACAAAACGCTACATCACATGGAATTTGTGAAATGCAGAAATATGCATAGCCATAACACAAAACTAGTGAGAATACATAAATAGAACACGTGGCGGCTGCGCGAGTATAACAGTATACTCATGGGATCAATGCACACGGAAATATGAATAAATAAGGCGCAATTATACTCCCAAGAAAAGATTCAAACACACCGTGCTCCTTCCGAAATTCTTTCCTAAATTTTCCAGTTGTGTTAAATATCGACTTTTTAAAAGGAAGTTTCGGCATTCCATCTACTATAACTGGCCCAATAACATAGATAAATATACCGATGCATAACTAACAGAGACATTACTAAATACAAACCTAATCCAAATGCCAAAACCATACTTTTCGCACTGGAAGTGAAAAGATGCAAAGGGATTGCGAGAAATGCACCTCTAGCAGAAAGATCTATAGAACTTAAAGTCTTAAACCACCATATATAAGTGTAACCAGGCAAAATAATGATTGAGTAAATGCCGATGCATCTGCTAAAAGAAGGCTTTGAAAATATATTTCCTTCCTAATGCTAGTGAGCCATTTGAATCATAACCCTCCTGAAAGTGTAAATGCTGCAGCAAATGTTACTGTGGTGGTGATTGTTTGGAGTGTCGTTGTAGCCGCGGAGGATTTGTTGTTGAATATTCTCGAGTTTTGTTCCTTCCAAATTCCCCAAATTCCCGCGAGGAAAAAGGTGTCTGTGATCCTTTTGTTTTCCATGGTTTTATGTGTTCGATTTTCCGTCCAAAATTCGGTGATACACTCTTTGGGGTTGAACTAAAAGCCCAAGTGTGCCCCTATTCATTCCCATATTTGGCATGCAAAGGGGCATCTCACTAGCAAATTATTTGCCGTTTCGTCTTCGGAATTACAATTTGGGCAAAAGATATTTCTTGGTCAATTCCTTTTTTGTCGGTTATTCCCCGTGAGGATCCTCTGATGACATGCTAGCCATGCAAAAAATTTCACTTTCGTTGGCTACGTTATCTAGATCGAAGGAGTCGTTTATGCCGTCAATTTCCTTGACGGCTGATCCCCACATTCCGTCTTTATTTGAGTTTAGCTTCCATAGCCATTTCATGAGCAACGAGGTTTGTGGGTTTCGAGGTGGATTAACCCAAAACCTCCATTTTCCTTCGGCAAACAAATTGTTTCTCAATTCATTAGGCAATATCCCCCGAGGGAATCAAGGATATGATTACCTCACTTATGGATCCTAGGTTTAAGTTGTGATTGTGGAAATCTTCGAATATTTTCTCCACGTTCGATTTTAGAAATTCATAAAAAGTTTGATAGAATTATATAGGGAATCCTTCGGGGCTAGCGGGGTCCCCCCCCCCCCCCCCATGAAATCGTAAAAAGCGACAGGATTTTTCATCGAAAAAAACATATATAGAGAGAAAAGTTCACTTAAAAACAGAGAGTTTTCTAGTTTAATCACAAGGATCCTGTTGCTCCCATGGAAGTGTCTTTATTAATATTCGGCGCCTGGTTCCGTCTCTGCTTTGAGCCCAATTTTTTATTAGAAGTTTCCAAATATCCCTGAACTTTATTGAAAAAATTTAGATTTCATATTCCGTTTCTTTTGTCCTTTGATGATCTAAAAATTGACAGAACGATTAAACTAATATGAAGTTACTACATACTTTATTGTCCAATATATAATATCACAAAGTTGAATGCAAAAAATTATATATAACAAGGAAAATTGTTAATGAGTTCAATTCTAATTATCCCCAGCAAAATCAAAATCACACAAAGACCCTACAGCACGTGTAAATTGTGAAATGAACAAAATTACATAGCCATAACACAAAGCTATACATGAATAGAACGCGTGACTGAACGATTATAACAGTACACTCATGGGATCAATGCACAGAGAAATATGAATAAAGAAGGCGCGAGTATACTCCCGAGAAACGATTCAGATACACCCTGTTCCTCCTGTATTTCTTTCCTAAATAATCCAGTTTTGTTAAATACCAGCATTTTAAAAGGAAGTTTCGGTATTTCATCTACCATAAGTGCCCCGATAACATAGACAAGGATAAATATACCGAATGCATGACTAACAGAAGACAATAGTAAATACAAACCTAATCCAAATGCCAAAACCATACTTTTCGCACTGGAAGCGAAAAGATCCAAAGGGATTGAGAGAAACGCATCTCTAGTATAACGATCTAAAGAACTTAAACCGCCGTATATAAGTGTCACCAGGCAAAAGAATGACTGAATAAATGCGGATGCGTCTGCTAAGAGGAATGCCTTGAAAATATATCTCCTTCCTAATACTGGCCAGCCATTTGAATCATAGCCTCCGGGCAGAGTAAATGCCGCAGAAAATGTTACTGTGGTGATTAGTACGGCACCTAGACCTATGATTTGAAGCTCATCCATGATCATTTGTGACCTTTTTCCTTCACTGGTTCGCATGAACTGATTGAACCAAGCCCACGTAAACTTTGTTCCATTTTCTTGAGTGTATTGCTCGATTCGGAGTTGCATATCCTATGATAAAAACAACCTTTATAATCAAGCTAAAGAAAACTTAATATTACTTCATACACAAATCAGCAAAAGAAAATCAGAAACTTCAATAAACAAATTAACACGATTGTAACTTGATTAAAGTTTCAAGCGAAAAAAAGATATTGTTACGTTAGTGACCCAAATTGCTAATTAAGCCCATGTTAGTTAGGTCTATTTTCTGTGTTTGTATAAAAGAACAATAGACGATGAATGAGATAATTTCTCCACTCTTCAATATTATTTTTTCTCTAAACAACTCTCTCGGTCATTAAAACCCTCGCTTCTCTCTTGCTCCATATCTTGCTATCTCTCTCAATCGTTCTCAGTATTTCGCATATTCCTAATAGATATATAACAGAAATTCATATTTTATTAAACATACCTGTGAATTGTTGGTACTTTCTTTTACTTGAATCACCGCAATGTTAAATGGAGTTAAGCCCTCCCTGTTTCTTAGATTGAGGTTAATGTGTTCGTTTACGAACAGACTCTTCATAACAGATTTGTACCCCATCTTCGCTGCTAAATGTAACGGTGTGTTTCCATCACAATCGGTTTCGTTGATCAATCTTACGAACATTTTGTCCATGTCTTTGAGTGGATTATTCTCTGATTTTGCCAGTAGCTTGTGAAACACTCCTGACATGTTCTCTTCTGCAGCAAAATGAAATAAGTTTTTTCCATGATGATCCAACAATTCACCAGAATCAGGATACATTTGAATCAGAAGGACAATAATTTCAACATTGCCCCTACTAGCAGCTTGATGAATCGGAAACAATCCACTAGAATCTTGAAGATATGCTAGCGAGGCATCTTTTTCTAAAAGGAATTTGATCATTGAAATGCATTCTGCATGCGATGCTAAAAAGTGTATGGGCACGTTTTTTGAGATTGCGTCATTTTTCTCAACAGAAGTCGATGCATGTATCGTTGATTTTTTATTTGTTCCTAAAATCAGTAGTTTATAAGGAAAAGAATACTGATAAAAGAAACACTTGAAAATGTATTACAAACAATACCTGAACTCTTGTGAACAGTATGCCGTGTGGGTTGTTGGTTTGGTCTATCGGGGCATGGCGAATCAATATTTTGGTTCAGCAATTGTTCTAGCATTTTTTGAACCATATTAATATCATCTGGGGTACCTCTGGCAGCAGCCAAGGATAATGGAGATAAACCTGTTAGGAAAACAGATGTCGTGCAGATCGTGTTACAAAAATCATGGTTGGTCCTATAAAGGGTTATATATGGTGCCCCACTCTCAATACAACACTTCTAATGCGTCAATCAGGATGTTTAATTGCATTGATTAGCATCCAAGTCAATATTTAATTAAATTGATTCAATCAAGAAATCTAATCACTCCAATTACACCCTCAATTGACGCATCAAGAATATTGGAATGAGAATGGGTGGCATAGTATATTTTCCCGCATTATAATATGTGTAACATTTGCTAGATAAATTTATATATTGCAGTTGCCCATCAATGAAAATTAACAGTTTTGTAATTGGAAAAATATAAGGACAAACCTTAAATGAAAATTTATGGAACATAATTGACAATAGAAGAAGAAAATCTATGTGATGTTCGAGTTTGGAAGAAGTTTGGTGGCTCTACCTGACCATTTATTTTCATATTGAACTTGTAGTTCTTTGTCATTTTAAAAAAAAAATATGTTCCTATTTACTTGTAGTATATAAGTCTGAGACAAAGTACATGTAAAATTAAAGATGAAAAAAAATCAACGTATAAAATGCTATTTTACAAATATCAATGGTTCGATATATTTTTGTAATATTTTAGAAATGAAAAATGCAAAGTTGAATTTATATTCTAGAATCCGAATTGAATCCATAAGTATAATTCAAGTACGATTCAATATAATCACCGACAACTTTGGTGGAATCAAATGACAGGCGATATCGGGAATCCGATAAGGGGTGCCGAGAAATATATTTTAGTACATAATAACACGAGGTCCTCAAAAATCATCGTAGGATGTTGATATTGTTGGGGGTGCTCGGGCTTTCGCCGGTCCCCTCCTAAATCGACAAGTTAATAATTACTTATCTACAGAAGAATATGCACTTGTGATTCTGCTAGTTCAGATTATTTATGGATTCGAGTTCGATGCCTTGCTCTCTTGTATGTAGGGCCGGTAGCACAGCACTAAAATTTTAATATATTGAGTATGTTGGAATTAAAATTTATACATAATTACTCTCTCTCCCAAAAACTTTTTCTGTATCTCTTTTGTTTAATTATATATTAGGGGAGTTCTATCATACATCATTTCAAAAAAATATTTTTTATAGATATTTTTTTATAGATATTTTAATATTATTTAGAAGGATATATCATAAAATTTATTTTTTATAGATATTTTTTTTTTCATGAACAATTCAAATTTCCTATTTAGTATATCATTATTGATAAATACCCTTGAAAATTACTTTAAATACTCATTAATTGATAATTACACAAAATATTTTTGAAAATTGATGTATCATAAGCAAAATAGGTATATGATATAACTCCCCTGTATATTATGGTTTCCAATCAAATCTGTTAAAGATTAGCCACAACTTGTATGTACCAACTTCTCTTTTTCATTTCTTAACGAAAGCTGGCCTAATTTTGAATCTTTTATAAATTAAAAAATGGGAAATTAGAACAATATGTTTACAATACCATCATTGTTGTGCTCGCATGCCAAGATTGGATTGACCCGCATAATCTCGGAGACTACAGCTTCATAGCCCCGTCTGGTAGCGTCATGTAATGCCGTCTCTCCCCACCTATTTCTTTCTTTAAGCACCTCCTTGAGCTCGTCTTCCGAACCACGCGCAAATTCAATGAGTGCAGAGATGGTCTTGTCATGCCCAGCCTTTGCAGCACAGTGGAAAGGCGTTTCGAGCATATTATTTTTTTTTCCCCACATGAGCCCATCTTTCTGACATATCATAGATGCAATCTCATCATGGCCATATGTAGCAATCTCGTGAAGGACGGTGTTACCCATGAATGTACTGCTATGGAGGTAGCTACTGCAAGATGGCGCTGTTTCGGAGGTTTCGATTGTCAACTTGATCGCATTTTCTGATCCGAAAACTTGTTCGAAGAGTTGTTTGTTGCCTTGGATCGCTGCATGGAGAAGCCAAGCTGGCATTTGTTGGTGTTGAACCATTGATTCCACATAACAAATTGATCAATACTTTCTTCTTTATTTGGGATTGGGTGTTAATTTAGCAAGAAAAGAATCAACACAAACACTTCCATCAAAGTCAAAGTTTTTCATAGAAAACGAAGTTAGCAAATAAAACATTGTTCATATTATTATTTTTATTAGATTTGCCAATGGCTATTTGACACTAGTAATTAGTCGGTGGTATAAGATAAATTATTAAAGTTAATAGGTGGCTCTATGACAATATTTATTGAGGTCAATGACTTCCCTGATGGACAAAATCTGAAACCAATTATTAAATTTAATAGATGAATTATTTATATTCAGAGTTGCGTGTATACAATCCGTCAGAAGTGATAAAAGGAATAAATAAAATGTAAAACAAATTTCTTAATTTTTATCCGATCCAATCTGTTTAAATCAAAATGATATAATAACTCTCTTGCATCTGGTAATACCAGTCAACTAAATAGCAGCAATACAGCGTGCAATAGCAACAATGACAACTACAATACAATACCGTAATCAATTAAGTAGCAGAACTATATTGTAGTTATAGCGCGCAATATCAGAAATCACATGTAAATTATAATCTAAGTGCTACGGACCGCTATATCGAAAACATAACACGTTGAGTAATACTATCCAGATTGGCAATTTATAATTTCATCTCCGAGTATATTTTTCTGGTAATTCACAAGAATAATGTGAAGAGATGGATGGTCGCAAACTCGCAATTATAACAATTATAAGTGCAAGTATATATTTTGAGGAGGAATTCGGTGTAATCAAGCGTGCGGCGACAAAAGAGAGGAAACTTAAGTTCTCACAACAGATAATATCAGCCAGATCAATTCATTCTGCTTCTGTGCGTGTCGTCGCAACGACATTCTGCCTATTACGACTTCACTGAACAAAATTACGTCACATGCAAATTAAAAAAATCAAGTCATATACCGACAATCCTATAGGCGACTAGCTCTGTCAACACCAAGACTACATATGAATTAGATCAAGATTAGTTTGCTTGGAAAGAATATCACTGTTTGGGTTTTCGATACCTCAAGAATACAAATTTATAACGTCCAGTGTTCTTCAGTTAGATTATACAAAAGAGAACTAAATTTAGTTATAGAAGGCCTAAAGAAAACAAATCTGAAGAACAATTCCATTAAAATATGAATCCAATCTATAAATGCATGCAAAAAGAAAATGTAATTTAAATTAGAATTTTCTTCGGCAAATAAATATTCACGCATATATCCAATCTAATCTCTCTATATTTACACGACACGAGTAAGAACTCTTAAGATGGTGAGAATTTTCATACACCAGCCTTATGCGGGGCGTGCTCGATCACATAAGTAATCGCCTCCCAAAGATTTTTCCAGAAGCCCGTCGCCATGTCCATGCCGGTCTCGATTGCAAACCCATATACCTCCTTAGTTGCATTAAGGATCAACTCTGGCTTATCCTTCGTCATGTCTGCAAGTGAACTCATAGTATTTGCAGTTACATTCGATGCGATATCTATTGTCGTTTTTGACGTGAACAAGATTCCACCTCCGATAATCGAGAGGGTTGCGTAGAATGCTGCGGTGATATACTGCCTTATCATACAAAGAACACAATTGATTGCCCATCCAGGTAATTCGAGGACCCGCAGTACCACGACTATCGTCATAGCAGTTCCTTTGAACAGAGCCAAGGATAACATGTTCGATAATGTGCTCAAGTTTGAGAGGAATAGCTTGGCTATTTCAACTGCCATTTGGAGAACGAGACGGCTGAATTGAATACTTTTTGTTGGGAAGACAGTTGTTTTGTTATTTGTGCGAGCAATTGTGTCATTCTCTCGATAAATTGTTTACGATTGAATTTTTCTCATTCTCTTGATAAAGGTTTCTTATGTTTTGTTATCTTCTTTATTTTTCTTTTCAAAAAGCCAGACCTTGGGTAATGAGCTGTTAATTTAATTATATATTATCTTGATAAATTATAAATTAATATTAGAATGAATATTGTGTTTCTCTTAGATTGGCAACTTGATTTAATTAATTTTCTTGCTTATCTTGAACAAGTCATATTAGAAGGAAGATATATATATTTTTTGACACATCTTCTGCTCACCGGAACTGATTTTAATTTTCAAATATAGAAAAAGTAAAAGAAAGTTTAAGATGGAAAGAACAACTTTATTTAATTTTCAAACAGAGTTCCATGCACAATCAATTGTTTTAAAAACAAACCATTCATTGCCTTACAATTATTATAACTCCAAGCCCAAAGGCTTTTTATTCGACTTCAAAATATACTATTTTTCTTAAAACCCTAAATCCAAATATCCGAGGTGCAATCCCCACCAGGATACCTCATCTCATGAGCCAGAGAAGGGCCGTCAGGCTCAGACCCGAAATCCACGAAGAAATCCGGGTTAATCGCTAACCCGCCTTTCTCCGTATCCACATCAATTTGTAGCATGTGAGATCCTTTCTTGATAAGATCCGGGCCATAGAATTGATTGTCCCATACGCTGAACAGTGAATTAGTCACGTATAATCGTTTCCCATCTAAGCTTAGCTGAATCATTTGGGGCCCGCCTCTCAGCTTATTCCCCTGATAATATTATCAATTTATAAGATCAACACATTGACAATATTAATTCGAATCGAAAATTACAATCATACCTTGACCAAAGGCACGTCGATCTGGGCTTCCGTACCGTCATCCTTAACGTAGACGACATCGCTACCCTTTTGGAGGAGACCACCCACCCAGAGTTGACCGGTCAACACCGGCTTGGTGGGGTCCACGATATTATATTGCCTTATGTCCCCGTGAAGCCAGTTCACGAAGTAGAGGAATCTATCGTCGAGCGAAAGCAGAAAATCTGTTATCAGACCTGGCATTTGTGGTAATATCCAGTTTTTCACCGTCAACGGCTCCACAGTTATTGCCAGCTGTATAAAATCGTAAACATCAATATTGAAAAAAATAAAAATAAATAAATAAAGAGAAAATTAAATTACCTCATGGTTCCAAGATCCATCGGCATTCTTGAAGAACCGAACCATGTTGCTCGTCAAAGCACACCCAACATAACCCGTGTCTTTCGAAGGATCGTGCAAAAACCTTATCTACAACGTACCCAAAAAAAATTAAAATCAACATAAATTAAAAATATTCGAAATTTAATTTAAATGAACACGTCTACCTCCAAGGGAAGAAGGCCCGAATCGCCAAGATCGAGTGTTTGTTTCAATTCCCCTTCAGGCCAAGAATAAACATTCAAGTGCTTTCCATAAAGCCCGTCTTTGACGTGTTGAAGATCAAATCCCTTGGAGAAAGCACAAGGCGCACCCCACGAGGAACTTATCATGGTTTTGTGTCTCGGCTGGTACCAGTAATCATACCCAAATGCCGGGCTATGACCTGGCTTCTCCCACCTATCCATTCACTCCCAATTAAGCACCAATGTTTTTTTGTAAATTTAAACAATATGAGGGCAGTTTTGCAAAAACGTACCTTCCTTTGACATTGAAGTCTGAATCGAGTAAGAGAAAGCCGTTTCCCTCTGCGTTTCCTTTGGGGTCGCCGAGGCAGGAAATCATAATATCACCAGATGCAAGACAGTGCGATGTGTGTGGATATGCCAAACCCGTTTTTTCGGCGATTTCGGTGGGCTCCACCACTTTATGCAAAGACGGGGCACGAGGGTCCTTTATCGTGTCCACTATGTATACTCGACTCGACCTATGAAAAGATAATTTGAGGTTTTGTAGGGGTACAGATAAAATTTTGCGTACAACTTACAGGAGGGAAGGGAGGATGAGGAATCTGCGATTGGCTGAAGGATCGCCATGGCAGGAGCTGCAAGAGTTCCAACCAGAATGGTGCAGTTCGTCTCCAATGTGCGGTACGGGAAGCCTGTGCACCACTTGGGAATATGTAGGAGAGTTTGGGTTCACGTCTACTGTGCCGAGATAGTCTGGTTTCTCGATTCCAGTTCCTGTGAAGAAAAAGACGAACAATATGAAATGTTTGATATGAATTTTATACTAATTTGTTACTTTATTGACTAGATTAGATCTGAATTTATCTTCTGACCCTAATTTCATTGAGATTTATCCAATATAATAATCAGGAAGACCAGATATTTAAAAAAAATCAAGGAATTAATTGAACCTAGTTCAACCCAAATACTAAATCAGAGTAACCAGTGACTGCGCTATGATCTGATCAGTACTTAAATAAATAACAATTAATGAAGAAAAGATGCACCATTGTCGACACCAGTGACTGAGCTAAGCTAACCAGTAAGGAGTGATCCAATAATATATCTAAATAATTATAAATTGATGAACAAAAGATAGATATACCATTGTAGACACAAGTAACATAGATGAGTGTCTCTCTAGGTCCTTTCATGGCCTCAATCGGAGTCGCATATCCCGGCCCCTTGTTTCCGCAACATCCATTGTTCACTTCCGCCATTTTCTTCTTGATGTGTTCTCAGGTCACCCTTCCAACTTTTAAACCCCAATTACTTCCTTCCAATTCCACCCCGCTCTCTGACAAAGATGATAAGAATCTTTCCTTTCTTTTTGTTAAATCACGAGAGAGTTATTATGTCTGAGAGGTGGTGTGGTGTGGTGCGGTGTGGGCTCGTTATGTAGTGCACAGTGCACTGATGAGTGATGGGCAGCTCTGTGAACAGTATTTTGTTGTGGTCGGATCTACATAAGAGGATAATGACTTGCTACGAGAAAACTTACAAAGTAAAGGAAACAGAGAGTATGTATTCCCAGGCAAAGGTGGGGGTTTGGATTGGTTCGAAGAAATGGGTCCAGGTGGGATGAACCTCAGAGCGAGGTGTTTCGGTCAATTTGGTTTCTTAGGAAATTCTCTCCATTTATCATAACTGGAGATGTATATATATTTGTGACATGTCAAGCAAGTCTTCTGTTCTGAGCAGGTCTGGCCTCGGGGGGATTCTACTGAGAGGAATGGAATAGAGAGGTTAGTAGTGTGGATAAGTGAACGAAGATTGTCGTATCTGGACGGGGGAGATGTTCTGGAGCGAAAGGAGAGAACAGAGATTGGTTTTACTTTTCTTCCCCACTTTACCCCATCCGAATCCGATCACCACAGTGTGTTTAATATTATTTCATGTGAAATTATTGGGCATGGGTTTAAAATCCATTTAGGGCTTGTTCGATTTGAGAGATTAGATGGGATATGATTTCAGCCCTTTCCAGCCCTTTCCTCCCGGCGCCAGTCGCCAGTCGCTGTTGCCCTTTCCTCCCTTTCCAGTCTTCGCCAGTCCCTGCCAGTCGCCCGTCGCCAATCCATTTCCTCCCTTTCCTCGAGTCTGGGTGTCCAGAATACGTTTAGGGTTTCGATACGGCAGTCGCCAGTCGCCAGTCGCGCCTTTCGCCTCGGTGGCCTCGGTTGCCAGTCCCTGCCTCCGTCGCGCCGTTCGTCGCCGCTCGCCTCGGTTAGTCTCCGTCACCGCTGTGGCCTCGGTCGCCGCGCCGTTCCCCGCGCCGTTTGCTCACCTCGGTCGCCTCGCCATTCGCCTCGCAAAGGACCTCCAGGAGCTGGAGAGGAAGGCGTGAGAGAGGAAGACTCATATGTCATCCATCAATAACTTCACACATTCATTACAAAAATATTTAATTTGTGGAAAAATGTCTAAAAAAAAAATAAGTCATTATTTCTTCAAGAAGATAGATAATAACAATGTTGATTCTCAAGACAATAATTCAAGTAATTCTAATTTGCCTAATACAAATAATGAATCAAACCTAGTTCATCTACAATCTTCAAAACCTACCGAACAACAATCTTCTCAAGATACAAAAACCTACTTTATAGAGTTTAAGAACATGCAATTCAAGAAAAATTGATCAAACACTTTCATATAATGATTATACTAAATAAATTTTCTCCAATTTTTTTTTTATTATTATTGACAATTTACAAATAAAAATATTATAATAATTTATTTTTTTAAGTGTTTATTTTTTAAAAAATCGCATGAAACTTGTTAGCATAACCGAATTAAAACTAAAATAGACATGGATTATTTCTACTTACTAGTCTTTAATAATACTACTTAATAGTCTTTAATAATGAAAAAAAATCGCACGCATGCTTAGTAATGGAATTTTTTTTTTCCAGTCCCCTTATAAATGAATCCTGAATCCGTCCCTGAGTATCTCATATATGTAAAGGAAAAACGTACATCGTATACGGTATATGTAAAGGTAAATTAATTATAATGGACAAAAATGTATATTCTAAACGATATATTAACATGTAACAAAAGACATATTAATATTCAGAAAGATATATTATATATTATTAGTTTGATACAATATAAAGATATATTGAAATGCTATACATGTTAAAAATTATATTAAATTAAAAAAATGTAAAAAAGATCAAACAAATTTTGATTTTAAAATTACTACTGCAAATTTATGCGTGCATGATGGTCGAACTTTGTCAACATTTAGTGGTGGTGCCAATCAATACCCCAAAACAAAATAATAAAAGCGATACAATTACTTTTTACATTCAATAAGAAAAACACGTATCAAGAAAACTAAAAAGTAAAAAATTATATTGGCCATCAAATTGATTAAATAAAATTAGCTCGAATAAAGTGTAGATCTGAATTTAGTAATTAATGGACTTCCCAATAGAATCGGATATGTTATTATATATTTTCTATGATATATCTGGACAGGATCCCAGGACCGCAGAGGCTCAGACTCAAAAGTCACAGGCACAGAACATTTTAAATACTTACAAACTTAAAAAATCGAGTGTGACTTGCACAATTAGTTTTTTTAACAAATTAGTTAATCGAGTTTATAGTTTCTTCTTTTCTTAAAAAATCGAGTGTGACTTGCAGAAATCTCTGATCTTTACTTGGGGAATCTGAGAATTGATCTTTCTTTTGCTCGGCCTCCTCTACTCTGCGAAAATATTTGATGGCATGTGAATTTAGGAGTGTCAACGGTTTGATATTGCCAAACCAAATCGAACCGTACTTGTATTCGTATATGTATTCGTATCTGTATCGAAATAAATATTCGGATCCGGTATTCTATTTGGTGTAGGATTCGGATCTGGACATTATATAATTTTATGATATTAATTGAGAAAAACATAAATAATTAATGGTTTATGAATGATTTAAACACACAACTATAAAATTAAATTTTAATATAACAATTTATAATGTTTATAATTAAAAAATATATTATGTTATCATATATCATAATATCCGAAAAATATCTATATTTCTATCCGTATCCAATAATATCTGAACCATATCGGTTTAATATCTGAACCGTATCCAAAAATAATATGGATACTGATCTGGTATGACCACTATCCGAACAGTTAACACCCCTACATGTGACCATTTGCTTTTTACTATTATTGTTGTTTTTCAAAAGCTATGTATGATGGCATGTTAGTTGTGCAAATTAAAATACTCAACAATTTTTCTACAGTCAGCAAGACTTTTTATTAGCCTGGGACACCTTAAATATTGGCCGCATTTATGTGCAGCAGATCAATCAGATCAGATCCTCGATCTGATTGGTGGATCATTATTAGGATGTAATCAGAGTTAGTGAGAAAAATTTACCCTTGAAGACCTTGTTGTGTATCGTCATTCGGCATGCCAGTTTGTTTTTAGAGTAATACATATTATATTATATTATACTATTATACTATAGTAATTAAAAATATAGAGTTTTCATCATGTTATGACACGTGTCAAATATATATAAATAAGTTAAAGACCATTCTATTTCACAAAAACAGCCTAGCGCAGATGGTTGAGTCTATTGGCACTCATTCTTGGTGTTTCGAGTTCAATCCCATGAGAACTCAATTTTTGGTGCAAAATAGAAGGCAACTTCCAGCTTTATATTATGGTATAAATAAAATAAAAGTCTTTACATATCACATGGGTTGCTCAGCGCAGGTGGTGAAGAGTGCATTCTTACGTGCTTGAGGTCATGAGTTCGAATCTGTGTACAATTTTTTTTCAATTTCTTTAACAAGAAATTAAAGCAAATATTTATTATCTACAACTAATTTAAGATTATACTCATATAAATATTTGAAATTTCATCAAGAAGTAATCTAAGACCATATTAATATAAATATTTGAAATTTCATTATATTTTAAGGAAATTATTTTGTGATCATATATTTCATCGATTTAAGTAATTTATATTATTTTCACAATTATTTGTATTCATGCCCTTAAACTATTAAATAACAACATCACATTATACTATCTATATTAAAAAAATTCAAATGGACCCGAGACATGTCCAAATTTTAGATTTTCCATAATATTTTATATTTCCGACATAACGAGTTGTATAATGAGTCATATAGTATAATGACAATATGCAAGGTAGTTGAATGATAAGTGTTGTTAACCGACAATCATGATTCACATAAACTCAGTCTAACTAATAAAAGGACTATATATTTGGATATGTTGACAAGGTCGTAGAGGACATCATTTATATTAGATTTTTGATTCATTATAATATTTACGTACAACAAACTATATTGATACTTTTGATAATTTAAAGTATAATTGTATGTATATAATAAAAAATAGATTTAATGCTGAAAGTTAAGTAATATTATAATTGTGTTTACTCTCTAATGTTTGCTGAAAGGAAAATATCCACAAATTTTGTTTTAACCTGTAATAGTATTGTTACTATGAATCGCTTTTTCTGCATGTAAAATTATCATAATATTTTGTTGTGTGCATATTAATAATTATATACAAAATATTTGGTATAAAAATAAAGTGTAATCTAAAAAATTATATATTTTAAAATAATACATCAATCATGAAACAAAACACAACATATCACCAAAACTATATAGCATACATCTATCAATATAATATATTGAATGCTGACAAAAAAATGGATTACTCTTCCAAAATATATGTTTTCGATAAAAACATTTCACATTAAAAAAAACTGACAATAAATATTGTTTTTTCTATGATAATATTTAATTACAAAAGAATATTCCGAAGCGAAGCGAGGGAAACATCTCGTATATATTAAAAATATGTATATTCATAAAAATATGTATCGTCTATATATATATATATTAAAAATATGTATATTCATAAAAAGTAAGCTTATCGAGAAAAATGTATATGCATAAAAGATGTATAAATATAAAAATAATAGGCGGTGAAAAACCTACCAAATATCAGCACAAGAGCATCTCCCATCTTTAAAATTGTGGAATCTATTCGCATCTCTTACAACATCTCTCTCCTCGTTATCTTACTAACCATCTTCAGAAAAACATGACAATCACCACAAACCCTAATCACCGACCCTTGTACCGATCGTACCAGTCCATACGCCACCGCCAACCTCTCGCTATGCATGAACAATTGGTTCTTCTTCTCTCCCTCCTCCAAATCATGCATCGCAAAGTCCCATTTACCAACTATATCCACCTTCTTTTTTATGTATCCCCAATTCGTCCATCAAATTTCGAACCTTGCTCACAAAGTCCCATTTACCAGCTAGAGCATAGATATTAGACATTAATACGTATGTAGAAGGGTTTTTTGGTTTTAATTCTAACAATTGGTGTGAAACCCTAATTCCCATTTCTAAATCTTTGTGTTTGTTACATGCACTTAATAACACACACCATGTGGCCTCGTCAGGTACACAAGGCATTGTTGAAATTATATCCTCTACTTCTGATAAATAACCTGACCTAGTTAATAAATCGAATAGGCAAGTATAATGTTGTAACTTAGGCTCGATACCATGGTCTCTAATCATTGAATCGAATAATTCACGACCTTTTTGAACTAGACCAGCATGACTGCATGCATAGATTAGCCCTACAAAGGTAGCGTCGTTTGGTCTCACACCTGTACGAGACATTTCGTCGAACAGGTCGAGTGCTTGTTCAGCCCGTCCATGTTGTGCCTCGCCTATTATCATTGTCGTCCATGAAACTACGTCTCTTGAAGGACTTTCATCAAACACCTTGCGTGCAGATGATATGTCGCTGCATTTTGAATACATATCTACCAAAGCATTGCCAACAATCATATTTAGTTCGTATCCGAGTTTTAAAACCAAGCCATGGATCTGTTTGCCCAATTCTAAACCGGCCAAACGGGCTGCACCACCAATTACACTGGAAATAACAAAGCAATCCTCGATCCTCACCCCTTCTTTCCTCATCGCATTAAAAACCATAATTCCATTAACCCACTCGCCAGAATGAAAAAAGCCAGTAACCAACGCAGTCCAAGATACTAAATTCTTGACTGGCATTTGCCCGAAAAGATCCAAAGCCTCTTGTACTCTCCCATTGGAAGCATAGCCAGAAACCAGAGCAGTCCAAACGACTTTATTCTTCACTGTAATTTTGTCAAACGCATTGCATGCATCGTCTACTGCACTGCACTTACAATACATATCGACAAGAGATGATTGGATGACAGGATCAGTTGAACAGCCATAGAGAATTACTAGAGCGTGAGCTTGCTTACTCAAAGATAATTGCTTGAGAGAAGAGCAGGATTTCAGAAGGGTTGAAAGGAGAAATGGGTCGAGGAGAGAAAGCGAAAGGAGGTAACGGAAGAAGGGTAGGGTGAGGGAAGGGTTAGAATGAGAGAGAGGGGAGAGAAAGGAGGAGAATAGGTGAGGCGTGAGGAGGGGGAGGGGAATGGAACGTATCAGTGAGAGAGAAAAGGGAGGAGAAAGGAAGGAGTAGGAGGAGAGGAGGAGAGACGAGAAGGGAGGGAAATGGAGAGTGCCTGATTTGACGAGTAAGGCGTGGATTGAGAGAGCTAATGAGAGAGGGTGGGAGCGGAGAGGGAGAAGAAGGCGGAGGCGGGTGGCCAGTAGACGGAGCGCCGGAGGAAAGACGTGCATGGATGAATTGTGGATGGATTGTTTGATTCGAGGAATTTTGGTGAGAATTATTTTGAAATCCTGGATTACATCGAAACCCAGTGTTTAATTTTAAGTTGTACTGCATTTCAGGTCTAAAATACAGGGTTTTGGACCAGCCAAAAAATCTGTATTTCACGATCCTTTATTTCTCTCTCTCAGTCTCATTGGTGTGATTGTCAGTCTCATTCCTTTTCTCGTCTGAAGTCTCTCTATTTTATTTTATTTTTGGAAAAAGATTGTGCAACTCGTAGTAGGTATTCATTTTCTTTTTTGAAGAGATATACAAGATGAGCTCGATCCAATCTATTTGTATTAAACGAAAAATGTAAGTTATTCTAGATACAATATGAAAAGCAAAATAGCTCAACCCTTATCTAACTACATACTTAATGTATAACTATTCTATCCAAGATCTTAATAGCAAACGAGTTCACTAGCTTAACAATGCTTGCGTTATTTGCCTGCCTTGCGTCATTTGCCTACTATATATTCTATGATTGTCAACATTAAATCGTGCATTCTTTCTTTCCGTTGAAATATTCTATTGTTCCGTTCTTTTCAAATCGTCCAAATTGTTGCCAACCAAAGGTTATCCCATTTGTTGAGGCCGTTTCATACTTGGGCGGTGGTTGTCCTAGGCTTGTGGATGTAAGGGTATCAACTTGAATTGTAAATAGTCCTCGTATCGAGTTATATAATGATAATAATTTTTGAAGGGCCTTCATGAAATATGATGCAAGGGTATTTGATATTGACGATATATCCTAGGTTGTATTTTTGGTCCTTCAAGAAATAGGTATGCATTTTCATATGCACGTCATCAATATGAAAGTTACACGTGAATTTTTAAAATTGTAATCAAAATTTATACATTTGGAGTGCATATTGACATGTGTCGTGTTTCTATTAATCACGTGTATTTGAAATTCATACTCGTGAAATACATTATTTAATTTATTTTTTTCGCAGAGGAAACATTCTCCCGCTCTTGTAAGAGCCATCCTGGACTCTCTCTCTCTCTCTCTCAAAGACACTCTTTAAGTCATTTTGGACTCTCTCAAGTTAACCTCAAATCCAATATGTAAGCCGTCTCGTCAAATGACTCAAATCTCCAATATTTAAGGTTGCATCAAAGAATATTTTTTTGTTGAAAAAACATGGAATGAGCTTAATATCTTACTTCTATTGTATTTGTATTATATAAAAACTATTTACAGGTTACCTATCTTTCCATCTTTTCATCTTTCCTTTCATGTTATATTATTAAAATGGGGAATTTACATATTTACCCTTTCTTAAACTCAAAATTACATATTTACCCTTCCTAAAATTAAAATATCATATTTACCCTTTCATAAATCTAAAATATCATATTTACCCAAAAATTAAAAAAATCCAATTTTTCAGTTAAAATTAACGATTAACATTCAAAATTACTATTTTATCCTTTACATATTTACCCTTCTAAAAATCCAAAATATCATATTTACCCTTTTAACAATAAAAAATATCATCTTCACCCAAAAAATATAACAATGTAATTTTATAGATAACACTATGAATGCAAAAAATACATCAAAAAAATTCCATAAGATTATCAATCTACCAATTTCAAATGTCAAAAACAAAAATCTAAAAATATAGTTTCTTGACAAAAATATAACCATAACTAAAAATATTATTAAATATGATATTTTTATTTGTAAAGAGGTAAATATGATATTTTGGATTTTTAGAAGCAAATACGCAAAGGATGAAATAGTAATTTTAAATGTTTACCGTTAAGTTTAACGGAGAAATTGGATGGTTTTTAATTTTTGGACAAATATGATATTTTAGATTTATGAAAGGGTAAATATCATATTTTAATTTTAAGATGGGTAAATATGTAATTTTAGGTTTAACATAGGATAAAAATGTAAATCTCCCAACTAAAATTAATGTTTTTTTAAAGTTAAATATTATAATTATGTAGTTAATAAATTAATAGATGTATAAAAATTAGTGTGTGGGTGGATAAGAATTTATTCACACTCTTATTTTGGACTCAACTTTGTGCAATTTCCTTGTGCCAAATCATCACTTTCTTTTTAACCATTAGATTATGATATGTGGCAAAATTTAGATCATTGATTAATCATAGATTTTTTATAAATATTTTTTATTTGTAGTCATTTAAGTGCCCTTATTTTACACTATGTTTTAATGATTCTTAGAAAGCCACATCATCATATATTATTAACATGGACTATTATTATTGGTTAGGTTCATGTTAAACTAAGTTTATTCAATTGTTTATCATTTCACATAATATAACATGATCAAATGTGAATGTCATGGAAGATGAAAAATTTATATATAAAATATTAATAACTTAATATCTAATATTTTAAAGATCTTTTGCATAGATAAAACATTCCCCTATTTCTCTTGTGGCAAGAAATCCTAATTTGACTAGGTCATTTATCACTTTTTTTAATCTATTAGCTAACACTTTGGAAATGACATTATGTATGCATGAGATCAAGCTAATAGGCCTAAATTTCTTGGTTAGGATTGGATTATCTTTTTTTGGCAAGAGTGTAATCTTAAAATAGATCTAATCTTAAACATTTTGCTACTCCCTTATTCGGCCACGCCGTCTTTTACTGTAGCAGCCCTAAATAATTCCCCCGCCACCTAGGGTATTTGTGCATCTAAGAGGGTTTTTGTTCTGGCTATAATCAGTTCTCCACCCTTTGCGGAGAGTAAACGAAAATGTTTCGTCCGGCGAAACCTACGATTTTATTCGTCTGAGAGTGTTTTCGTTCGATCTATAATCACTTCTCCTCCCATCGTGGGCAGTAAAAGAAAAGAGAGAACCACTTCTTTATCGCCAGCCCTTCTCTTATACGTTTTTTCAAGTTTATCGATTCGGTTTACCTGATTGCTGCAAATTCCATCATCGATAAACTCTAAATGGCTGACAATTGCGGGCTTCTTATTTGCTTGCTATAACTCGATCTCTTAAACGGCTGAGAATGAGGCCTTACTCATGTGTTCGTACTGTTATCGACAAACTTGGTTCTTACAGGCCTCTAAATTCATCATCCATTTTGAGGTAATAGAAAATTTTCATATTGACATTCTCAAATTTGAATCAGTATTCTCAGTATTCTCTCTATAGATGAATCTAATGTTACTTTTCTCAAATTGGCTTATGGAGTGTTGCAGGTTGGTTCTTGCAAGGTGTTCGATAAAATGCTTATCCTCCAAATTGTGTCATTCAGCAATTTATGAACAATATGAGGTTCATTTTATTCCTTCTTATATTTGCTTATTTCATTCCATTTATGATCAAAATCTATGAAATTCATCGATTTGTCACTCAAATTTTTATTTGTTTCATGAACATTTGTTTGACTTTTCTCCAAAAGTTTGGATCTTTCTGCAAATAAAGCTGGAATATAAAATATGGGAACCATTTTTTTCCTGAAATTCATGATTTGTTTTGCATTTCTGAACCAATTTTATTATCCTGTTGTATGTGAATGTGTTAAAAATTACCACCCTTTCCACATTATTAATCCAAATTGTTTTTTATTTAATTGATTTGATTGCAATTCTATTTTGATTGCAGGGAAAAAGATGAGAGGTCGTCCTGGACTTATTTCTGATCGCCCTGCTCAAGTAATGTGAGTCTCGCTCATTTTAATTTTATTCACTAATTCAAGTAATTCTACATTTCTATTGAATTTTAAGATCACTGCATATGAATTTTCTCGAACTATATTCTTATTTTCACTCAGAAGTCGGTATTTTATCTATACAAACGAGTATAAATGTGTAATTTGGGAGTGGCGCTGAGCCGGTATATTCAATTTTTCTCGCCTATTACTCCATATTTAACTTGCTTTAATTTGAACTCTTATTAATTGTTTTTGTACAGGGATATTAATTCCTTTTTATTTAATTAAAAACATCTAACATGTATTTTTATTCTCCGAATTGTTTTCAAACGCAGCATCGTGGTTCAACAAATCCGGTTATACTTATCGACACAGCAGCTCAGTGTGGCATCTAAAAAGTACTAATGTAAGTGTTTTTGCTTGCATTTAGTTCTTCCACGTTCTGCCTTTTTTTTGCCGTCTGATGATTTTTTGCGGAGCTATTCTGAGCCGTCTGATTGGTGTTTTTGGTCTTTTCGCTTTTGGGCCGTCTGATTGTGGCTTTATGCGTTCAGTATTTGATGGTTTTGTGGCCGTTTGATCTTTTCGTGATGGTTAAGATGTGCCGACTTGGTTCTTCTTTATTTTTTTTGTGCTTGCATTCGGTGTTTGTGGGCTGTCTGTGTATTTCGTTCTGGCCTATGGGTGTACACAGATTGGTGCACTATGTTTTTTATTGGATGCTCCTGGTCTTCGTGATCTGTCACTGTAGTTCATGTTATGTGCTTCGTGTGCCGAGTGTACATGTTTTGCTTTTCTTATCAACCCAACCGCTTATTGAAATTAATGTTTTTAATATATTAATTAATAATATTATGTATAATTTAAGGACAGGATAATTATGTTAAATGTGTATGTAAAATAGAAGTATCTAGAATAGGTGTCTAAAAGGGATGTCTTTTAAATAAATATGTGTCTATTAAATAAATAGGTGTCTATTAAATATAATAGAAGTATCTAGATAAACCAAGAGTTGTATTGAGAGGGCATGTGATCTATAAATACAACTCAGCTCATATGTTTTTAGAGAGAGAAAATCTCCAGAAAAATAGAAAAAATATTCAGAAAAATAAAGTAAGGAGTGGGGAAAACAATCTCACCCTTATATCGAAATATTGTATCTAGTTATTATTTTGGGTACACCTTTTGGGTGCCTTGTATCAATTATCTATGTAGAAGAAAACCTTCCGTCAGATTCTTTGGTGAAGTGTATCATTTCTTTTTAAGAAATATATCACACTCTCTCTCCAGCGTGTCTCTCTTGATAATTTCTATTCAATTATTTATTTATCCTTCTCAGATATTGATCTCCCAAAATATATCCCCAATCTAAAGCCCTCCATATTATCTCCAATCAAGACATAATTCAATTAAACCCCCAAAATCCCAACACCGCTTTACCCTATTCTTGTTAGGGTTTTTTTTATTTTTAATTTGTTCATTTCTCTGCTGTGGCTTTGGTTTTGCTTCGCTGTTTAGGTCTCCGGCTTTGGTATGGTTTCTCTTCATTCCTTCTTTTCTGTTTGTTTCTTTTAGTTGTCTTTTTTGTGATCTTGCTGCTCTATTCAATACGGCTTTTAGTTTGCTGTCATTTATGTGTTTTGGCTGTTTCTGTCGTTTGAGGTGTTGTTTTCGTTTGTGTTCGTTATTTCGAACGTTTGGCAAATCTTTAGATTCGATAGATTTGACGAGATTTGACGAGGCATGTATTGTTTGTTGTTGATTCTTTGCTTTGAGGCTGCAGGTTGTTATTTGCTTCGTAGATTTGTTTGTTCGTATCGTCTTTGTGTTTATTTGGTTGTTTTTGGATCTTACTAAAAAAAATTTGGTGTGGTATTGTTTTGTGGTGCTTTTGATTCTTTGTCCTGTTTGGGATTTCTTTTTTTTTGCCCCAACTATGGCTTATCTGAAATTGGATGCTTCATATGTTTTGCTAATTTCTTTTGTTTTCCGAGCTTTTTTGGTTCGTGTTTCACCACCATATTGTTCTGCCATGTTGTACTCTTCTATCGATGACAATACCAAAACAATTTGCTTTTCTGTGTTTTGTTGCAGTGTCAACTTTTCTGTTACATACTGCGATGAGCGTGCTCTGTGTTTCGTGAGATACGGTAGCGGAACCTTATCACAATACATGGTTTTGTTTTTACTGCGAAAATATGGGATTGCCACAAGTATGGCTCATCTAAAATTAGATGCTTCATATCTTTTGTTATCTAACAAGAATACTGATGCAAGTGTTTTTGCTTGCATTGCGTTCTTCCACGTTCTGCCGTTTTTGCGGTCCGATGACGTTTTTGCGGGGCTGTTCTGAGTTGGATGATTTGTTTGGTGAGTTAGGTTTGTTTGATTGGTGTTTTTTGGTCTTGCTTTTGGGCTGTTTGATCAAGGCCTTCTACGTTCAGTAACTGATGGTTTTGTGGCTGTTTGATATTTTCGTAATGGTTAAGATGTGCCGACTTGATCATTCTATATCTATTTCTCCTCTTTGAAAGACTGGTAGGCTGTTTTTTTTGGAAATATTACTGGTTTCTCTTAAGGTTGGTTTCTTCAATGTTTTATTTCTATTTACCCTCAATTTTTTTTGTAAATTGTGTAATAAACCTGAATCAAGCTTTAGCTTCTCCTAATTTAGTCCAAATTGTGCTTGATTTACAGTCAGTCATGCAATTAATATATGTTCATGTTAACATGTTTCCTTTTTTTATAGTATATTATTTTAAAATATATTGTATTATATTATATTATATTATACTATTTTATATTATATTGTTTTATGTTATATAATATTGTTTTATATTATATTTGATTGTACAATATTATAATGTGACATATTATATTGTGTCATATTATTATTATATTATACTGTATTGTATTGTAATTGTATTGCATTGTATTATATTATATATATTATATTATATTGTTTTATATTTAATTATATTGTAATATATATTACATTATATTAAATTGTTTATATTATATTATATTATATTATATTGTTTTATATAATATTATTGTAAATTATATTATGTAATATAATATTATATTGTTCTATGTTATATTATATTTCTTATATGATATTTTATTATATCACATTATATTGTAACATATTATATTGTATTAATATATCATATTATATCATGTTATGTTATGTTATGTTATATTATATTATGTTGTTTTATGTTGTGTTATGTTATATTATATTATATTATATTGTACATATATTATTATTATATCATATTATATTATATTATTACTATATTGTTTTCTATTGTATTGTATTATATTATATTATATTATATTATATTATATTATATTATATTACATTACATAATTTATTATTAGTATATTATTATTATTATTATTATTATTATTATTGAATTATATTATGTTGTATTATATTGTATTATATTATATTATATTATATTATAGTGTATTATATTATATTATTATTATTATTATTATTATTATTATTTTTTTTAGTATTATTATTATTATTATTATTATTATTATTATTATATTATAATTTACTATATAATATTATATTATATTCATATGATTACACTATTTTATTACTTTAAAATATTACATGTCACTACTAATACATATAATATGAATAAAATATTATTATAATGAAATACATGGATTAGCTCTCTCCATATATTTCGGAATACCAATTTTTTTTTTGTATTTCACTATCCATGGATTTGGAGGGTGAATACGACACCCAAAAATCTATCCATGTATTTGAAAATACATATCCATCAAAATCCCTCAAATCAAACATGCCCTACGATATTCTCGGCAAAGGGAGTCTACACATTCTTATGAGAGCCGGAGGCAAGGATGGAGTGCGCAAGCGACTATGGAAAGCCAAGGTTCCCCCAAAAATAAAAACGTTTGTATGGCTAGACATTAGGGATGTAAATGGTGCAGATATTGCCCGAACTAATCTGAACCGTATCCGAAAAAAAAAATCGGATCTGATCGGATCCGGGTACTTTTAATCGGATCTGGATCCGGATCCGATTTTCTGTTTTAGTGTCGGATCCGGATCCGAATCCAGGTATTATCCGGATCTGGGTATTTTTTTCAGGATCTGGTGCTCGAATCCGGATTCGGGTATCCGGATCCGGATCCGGATCCGAATCTGGATATTATATTTTTTATGTGTCTTATTCCATATTGTTGGAAAAATTATAAATAATTAATGATTTAAAATCGCAGTCATAAAATTAAGTTTAAATAGAATATTGATGTCGTAACTTATGTATATTTAATTAATAAATATATTATATTATGATATTATAATAGTGTCCGTTTTAATATCCGAAAAAATCCGTATCCATATTCGTATCCGACAATATCCGAACTGTGTCCATATTCGTTTAATATCCGAACCGTATCCGAATCCGGGTTGGTATGACCACTATTTGAACCGGATCCGAACCGTTTACACCCCTACTAGACATACTACGAAGTATAAACACGGTCGATGTGCTTGCAAAGAAGGCGTAGCTACACACAACTAATTGTCGAACGGCGAACAACATATTATCCCAATGTACCTACATGGTGAGCGTATGACAAATGATACAAATAAAGACTAACCTATCAAATCTACTTAGAAAACAAACAGAGGTGGCCGAGACGAGACATGGGGAACAAATAGGAACACTTACACGAAAGAAAAGAGGAAAGATTGGGACATTCTATGGGTGGTGTCTCGTGACAAATATGGAAAGAAAGAAATGTGCGAATATTCCGGGACGAGGATATATCACTCTCTATGACAGCCAATAGAGCAAGAGAAGAATTCTTTGATGGAAGGGGAGTCGGCAAAATACTAACAACACTGGTTTAGCAATACTAATATTACAATAGATAACGAAACTTTGTAAATAGACTTTATTCTTCTTTTATTATTTATAAAATGAGGATGAGGAGAACAATTTATATCGAAAGATCTATAGTACAGAGCTTACAAATCATAACGAAGATGAGGATGAGGAGAACAGGTTTCAGCATGAATACTCTTAAATCAATCAAATGATTTGCCTTGTGTGGTGGAAAGCTTGCTTCTTTTCGACCGAGCTTTGAATAGAGATGATGTTTGGCCGGGAGAAACAAGAAGAAAAAGAAGAAGAAGAAGAAGAAGAAATAAATAAATATAAAATAGAAGTGGAGCTTTGAATCCACTATCTATTCTAAGTTCTAAAGTTGGAAAAAATACTGCCCCAGCATGCAGCCACGTCGCATTTGCTACTGTTCACAACACTGTTCACGAACACTATTTTTTGAGATTACTGTTCATGAACACTATTTTTTGATTTTGGAAATTTCAGTAAATATAGGGACTTTTTAAGATTTTTATATGTTCTAACAATTTCAGTCTTTTTAAATGTAAGGACTTTTTAAATATTTCTCATGCGATATCATTATTTTAAGATTATTACAGGGGTATATATGGTAATATCAGATTTTGAAAGGTTATACATGATAATTTCAGATTTTTTAAATATTTCTCATATTGTATCATTAATTAAGAATTTTTTATAAGGGTAAATATGATAATTTATGTTTTTTCCAGAGGTATGCATGCTAATTTTTTATTTTTTCAAACACAGTTTTTATTTTATTTCACATATTACATCATTAATTTGAGATTTGTATAGGGATATATATGATAATTAATATTTTTGTGGCGGGATACATCATAGTTTCAGATTTTTTAAAACATATAAGCTTTTTGTGATAATTCTCAACTTCTCATATTATATCATTTTTTTTTCTGGAAATTTCAGTAAATATAGGGCTTTTTAAGATTTTTCTATGTTCTAACAATTTCAGTTTTTTTAAATGTAAGGGCTTTTTAAATATTTCTCATGCGATATCATTATTTTAAGATTATTATAAGGGTATATATGGTAATATCAGATTTTGTAAGGTTATACATGATAATTTCAGATTTTTTAAATATTTCTCATATTGTATCATTAATTCAGGATTTTTTATAAGGGTAAATATGATAATTTATGTTTTTTCCAGAGGTATGCATGCTAATTTTTTATTTTTTCAAATACAGTTTTTATTTTATTCCACATATCACATCATTAATTTCAGATTTATATAGGGATATATATGATAATTAATATTTTTGTAGGGGGATACATCATAGTTTCAGATTTTTTAAAACATAGAAGTTTTTTGTGATAATTCTCAACTTCTCATATTATATCATTTTTTTTTTCTGGAAATTTAAGTAAATATAGGGGCTTTTTAAGATTTTTCTATGTTTTAACAATTTCAGTTTTTTAAATGTAAGGGCTTTTTAAATATTTCTCATGCGATATCATTATTTTGAGATTATTATAGGGGTATATATGGTAATATCAGATTTTGTAAGGTTATACATGATAATTTCAGATTTTTTAAATATTTTGAAAGAAAATATGGCTTAAGAATTAACTTGGAAGAATTTATATAAATAGGCAAATCTGCAGTCAGAATTGGACCCGTTCAGAATTATGGGTTTTAACCTAATTTCAGATAATTATGATTTAATCTAATTTCGGGCCCATTCAGATAATTAAGATTTTAACCTAATTTCGGCCCAATCCGAAAGCTAGGGTTTTAACCTAATTTTTGCCTATATATATATTCTGATTTCAACTTTCTCTCTCTTCGAGGCTGCCATTTTTCTGACCTAATTTTGGCCGCCGAAATTCTTCTTTCTCCCACAGAATTTCAAAGTGAGATCGAGAGAGAAATAGAAGAGAGATCTGAGCAATTTGTTGAGAGAAATAATCGTGACACCGGCTAGAACGGCGTTGACGGTTCCGATCGGACGAATATCAAGGTGGACACGAGTAGAGGGGCTGCACGAGCAATCCTTGGAGAAGGTTCAACAGATTGGAGAAGAAGACATCACGTACTAACTTGTACGAGGTAAAATTCTGATTACTCTTCCTTTTTCGGTGTTTTTCGAGTGTGATCCAGGGTAGAATTAGGTTACGCATGCGTGAATAATTCCGCTGCATACTCTAATAATCGTATGCGTAATCCTACATATTTCTCATATTGTATCATTAATTCAGAATTTTTTATAAGGGTAAATATGATAATTTATGTTTTTTCCAGAGGTATGCATGCTAATTTTTTATTTTTTGAAATACATTTTTTATTTTATTCCACATATTACATCATTAATTTCATATTTGTATAGGGATATATATGATAATTAATATTTTTGTAAGGAGATACATCATAGTTTCAGATTTTTTAAAACATAGAAGCTTTTTGTGATAATTCTCAACTTCTCATATTATATCATTTTTTTTTTTTGGAAATTTCAGTAAATATAATGGCTTTTTAAGATTTTTCTACGTTCTAACAGTTTCAGTTTTTTGATACATGTCAATTATATATATATTTCAATTTTTTTTCTTTTTAATATTTTTCATATGATATCATTACTTTCATATTTTTATAGGGTTATATATGATAATTTCATATTTTTGTAGGGGTATTCATTCAAATTTTAGTTTTTTTTTTAAATATAGACTTTTTATATTTGTCAAATTATATCATGACTTTCATATATTTATACGGGTATATAAGTTTCATATTTACTAGGGATATATGTGATAATTTCATTTTTTTTAAAAGACAGGGTTTTTTTGTAATATTTGTCGTATTATATTATTTTTTGTAGATTTTAATGATATTTATAATTTCATAAGTAAACCAGATTCGGAAAAACGTTGGGACTTTGTTATATTTCGGAAAAACGAAAAGAGAGAAAGAAATTCGGGACCTTTGCAGGGCCAGGGTAATATGGTAATTTTATTCTGACTCGAGACCATGATTTTGGTTATGATTGGTGCAACCGAAACGAGTTCGTTCAGGCATAATGGAATGGCTTTGAGTGCGAGGGAGATGTAGAGCAAAATTAAACCCACAAGACTACATAAAAATGTCCACGATACTCAGTTGCATTCTGTGAGGGGTATTTTCGTCATTTACAATATTTTTATTCTAAATGTAGATAATTTCTTTCGTGTTTTGGACAGAATGGAATGGTTTTTGAGTGCGACGAGGTGGAGATCAGTATTATACCCGGAAGACTACTTCAAAATGGCCACAATACTCCGCCGCATTCATTGAGGGGTAATTTCGTCATTTCCAATATTTTGATTATGACCATTGATAATTTCTTTCATGTTTTAGGCATAACTTTTATCTTATGTATAAAGTAGAGAAAATTCTTGCAATTCCATGCCTCCACGTCATCAAGGGCTTTTGTGTAAAAAAATATTTTTTAATTTACATTTTGATCCTTTTTATTTAATTTTGGTCCTTTTTAATTTTAATTTACATTTTGGTCCTTTTTATTTACATTTCGGTTCTTTTTATTTACATTTCGGTCCTTTTTTACATTTTTGAATTTATATTTTGGTCCTTTTTATTTACATTTTGGTCCTTTTTAGTTTTAATTTACAATTTGGTCCTTTTTATTAACATTTTCGTCCTCTCTTATTTACATTTCAGTCCTTTTTTATATTTTTTCTTTATATTCTGGTCCATTTTATTTATATTTTGATCCTTTTTAGTTCTAATTTACATTTTGGTCCTTTTATTTACATTTTGGTCCTTTTTTATTTACATTTCGGTCTTTTATTAAATTTTGATCATTTTTTCTGATTTTACATTTGGTCTTTGTTTCCTATTTTACATACATATTAAAATTTGCGAATATGTGCTGATTATATTAATCGATTTTAGAAGCACCTGAGCAAATGCTATTTATACAAATTATATTAGAAAATAATATCTGTGATAGACTAATTTCATGAACCTTATGTATCTATTGACATCATGATATTTGTAAATATATCATGATTAAATTTATTTAGTTCAAACGCATGCGCGTTAATTCTATTTAAATAATTATATAAAAAGCATCCCGCACAATTGCGCGGGCCCAAATCTAGTTATTTCTAAAAAAAAAAAAAAAAAAAAAAAAGAAGGAGAGGGGGCTTTATGCAAAAATCAGGTCATGGTGTTAAAAAACAGGGATTTCTTTTCCTTATTTTTTTTTCCTGATTTTTTGTGTATGGCTCAGGGTGTATTTTTTTGGAGTGAGACATTAGCCTTAGTTCATACTCAAAGATATAGAGCTCCATTGTTTGGAACTCTTTATCTTTTCATAGAGGCAGTAAAATTTTCTTTTAATATAAGCAACGGACGGAGGAGTTTGGGCCTTATCTGTTTTTTCAAAAAAAAATATTTATAAAATGATCGAAAATCGTGGGTATTCATTCAAAAAAGAAAAGAAAAAAAGATAGATTGTACATGACCTAGTTTATTTTGTATGCATGGCTATATCATACTTTAATGATTTTTAGAGACATTGTATTATGATTAATGATCTCGTATATGATTTCTTTGGTAATAAACTGAGCCGTGTTAAATATTTGGACATTGTGTTGGTTTATGATCACCGGTATTAACCAATACTATGTGTACTACTAGTGTTGGACATTGTGTTGCTTATAAGCCCATTGTGTTGGTTGATGACCTTGGATCCTGATGATTTTCTCTATATATAATCACGAGATAATGTGTACTACTAGTGCTTATAAGCCCAAAAAAACCCCAATAAAATCTCAAAGCCCAATTAACGAATTAAGATGTAAGGGATTCAATGTCGGACCGAAACATGGGGGAACAAGATTAACTGATTTATACACACAGAAGGTAGCATTCTTATTAAATGACTTCAAATTAGATTTTGAGAGATTCTTTACCAACTTACCGAGCAAAAGAAATACATGGGTGCACGGAACCGGGGCACCGCATCCCGTGCAGCGGAATGAGGAACGCGACGTCTTTTCCGTCCACGAGATCTCGTCGTTGATTCGTCGTACAAATATGATAAGAATATATAACCCGTACCTCATGAAATTAATCACGAACGAAAGGTTGATGTGATTATTTCTTCGTGATTTCGTTGCGGTTACTTCCCGTGCGTCCCATGCCCACACGTCTTTGAATCGTCGACACGGCTCCCGTTATTTTTTGTGCGTCCCAGACCACATGTCTCAATATACCATCAATTGCTCGACAGAGCCAAAGTTCCTCTAGGATCACAATTGAGAATCACATGTGTGATTCCTCTACCCATATTCATCTTGAATTGTCGTCTATCGGTTACACACGTATCTCCCTAGTCGATCCATGTATAAACTTGTTGAGTTTTTCTTCAGTACACCAAAACTTTCCTAACCGTCCACTCTCCTAAATCTAATGGTCCAGATTAAACAAGAAAACCTGCTAGATCTATTCAGCAGGTAAAAAATGTTATTCAGCAGGTTACCGTTATGAGACAAAATGACATAAAAGTAATTTTACTTGGCTCAATATTCTTTCTTCTCTTCAATTACTGACACGCCTCATTTACTCATCAATTACTGGCACGCGCACGCCTCTTTCTTCTCTTCATTTGCACGCCTCATTTACTTCATGCATGATCATTTATTGCTAGGTGTGGGACCCATCTTTTCTATGTTAACATACTAATTTCAATGTTAGTAAATTTCTGCATAAACCAATAAAAATTAAATCCTCACATTATACGTATTTCAATGTTAACATACTAATTTAAGAAAAAATATATAATTTTCATATTCATATTCATTATATCATTATCAAGTTGTTAGTAGCAATATACCATTTTCAATATTAATAGATATATTACGATATTATGTTTTGGATACATACAATTTTCAATGTGAATATTGAAGGAAATACAGTTTCAGGATCAACCATAAAAGTGTGCACAAGGATAAACGAATGTAGTCGTACATTCGTGGCCATAACTGTCAGTGGGAAAATCCGATTTGAATGGTTCAAATTGGATTAGATAGATAATGAGATTATCTACAACCTTCATATAGAAATATATTTCATATGAACGAAGTATAAGTGTCGTTTCTGTGAAATACCGAAAGGGTGCAACAGTATGACATACAGTTAGTAAAACAGTCATAACTTTTGCATACGAACTCCAATTGGGCTGGGCCAAATTGGGTTGAGTAGATAATAAGATTATCTAAAACTTTCGTGTTGGTTGATTTTCTGTCAGAGAAATTTATCAATTTCGTCTGGACAGAATACTGAACAGGTTCATACAGTTTTCTGTGTGAAAGGGTGTATATTGGATATACATGCCTTTTGGCTAATCCTTATCCTATTAGGTATAAATAGGATTTTCTCTCTCATCTTCACTAAGGGAATTCAGAAGCAATTCATTCAGAATTATCCAGATGAGTTGAATCATTCTAAGCAAATGATTATTCTGCCCAATATACACAAGAAAAAGAGCAAATTCAGATTTGATCTTTAGTGAGTGAAAGGGTGCGAAGAGAGAGAAATCGAGAAAGGAGTTTCTCGAGTAATAGAGAATCGATTAGATCGAGCAAGTTCGCCGGTGCATCGTCTAGGCAGATGCATCCGCGACCGACGTCTTGCGACTCACGGTGGATACAAGTAGAGGAGCGACAATTGTGGCTCTTGGATTGTGATCGACTCAAGGAGTGAGAAGACGGCCAACGAACGGTGAAAGACGCGTGGTATGGGACGCGCGGATTGTCACCAACGTGACAGGAGATAGAAGGCGGCGATCAACCCTTCGTGCGTGATCAATTTCACGCTGGTATGGATCTATCCTTCTATTCGCATCGTACCCTCGAAGTCATGGCGTGATCTCGGGAATCGGGGAATCGGACCGGGCCTTCATTCCGCTGCGCGGGCCCGGGGTCGAGGATATTCTCCATCAGTGGTATCAGAGCGATCGCCATCGATTCGAGGGTCGAATCATAGTCGTATATTAGATATACGCACGGGTTATCAAAGTTCGTACCCGTTTGCATGATGTTACATATAGAGAAAGTCAAATTCCGTTAAAATCACAAGTGGAATTCGCTAGAGATCGATCAAAAGTTGATTGAGAGTATCTAGGAATGATCGTGAAAAAGTTTCATGATTTATCGTTTTGGAAACGAGCGAAAACGGACGAAACGGCAAAATCTGCAGAAAATTAGAATACGAAACAGTGAGTAAAACTAAGATAATTTTCAGTGGTAAACTCCAAATTGATTGGATCAAATTGGCGTAGTTAGATAATGGGATTATCTATGACTTTGATACAGAAAGTGTTTTCATTTGAACGAATTATCAGTGTCGTTTTTATGGAATACTGAAAGGGTGCGACTGTTTGACATACAGAGACTAAAACGTCCGTATATGTCGCATAGAAAATCCAATTGAGTCCAATCCAATTGGGTTAGTTAGATAATACGATTATCTAGAACTTTCGTTCACGTTCAAAGTCGGTTGGAACAATTTAATATTTTTGTTTCAACAGAATACTGAAAAGGTGTCTGTAGTTTTCTGGTTGAAAAGGTGTCTATTGGATAAACTTACCTTTTCATTTGTTCGTATTTTACTAAAACTGGTATAACTTTCAGTAGAAAATTCCGATTTGAATGGTTCAAATTGGGTTAGTTAGATAATGAGATTATCTAGAACTTTCATGTTGTAATATATTTCATTTGAGCGAAGTATTAGTGTCGTTCTAATGAAATACCGAAAGGGTGCAGAAAAATAGTTTTTCTGCCGCCCCGGGGGCAGTTTTTGGCGCCCCGGACGCGTCCCGGGCGAGGTTTTCTCGCGCCCCACGGCCCCTGCGTTACAACGGATGGGGCAGTCCGTTATAACGGACCATTCTCTGGATGCTGTTTTTGTTTTCGCGATAACTTTGGCTACGAAGCTCGGAATTTTGAGTTCTTTATATCGATTTGATCGGCATCAAACATTCTAGCATATTAGATAATTAATTATTTAGAATAATTAATCTCCCTAAATAAATCATATGCATTTACAAATCTTGTGATAGTGATATAATATGATTATGTCACGAATTTAGAAACATGCAATGGCATGATCCCTCATAATATTTAAGTCATGGAAATGCCTTCCATATTCACAACCACTATGATCGGTACTACGTCTCACATGGGTTAAGGCCAAAGCCGACATGGGTTATTGTAGTCATCGACGGGGTGGCAAGCGTTAAATAGGGACTGATAAGGGTTAAGGCCAAAGCCGACTTATTAGTAGTTTATTTGAACGATACGCTGAGTATGGTTGTGACTTAACCGTTCAAGCCAGTAAGGGTTGAGGCCAAAGCTGACTTGATTGGAAGTTCGGGGCATAGATAGGATGCACACACGGAACTGGGATTGTATTGGATACGATTCATCACCGAAATCCTATAAAGGTTCAAGAGTCGCATTGGATGCGATTGGATATAATCCTACCTAAATAGCGAGATCCCATTCGTCTGCCAAAGCAACTTATGGGAGGATCGTGATATATGGATCTTGAGTGTTATGGACTTGGAGTCCCGTATCGGTATGAGGGTTATCGATTCGATAAAATAACACTATCATATAATTATCATATAAGCATATAGATTAAGTACGCACGGTTAGGAATTAATCTTCATCATCCGTTTAGAATTATGTTTTCAAGCAACACCAAATATATCGATTAGATCGATATGATAGATGGCTTTTGGGCCGGAATTACCGTTATTAACCTTGATAGTCAAAGAATTGTTCTTAGACTTAAAGGAACGTGTTGGACACGGAAATGGTAGATTCGGGGCTCGAGGCTTTGGCTTTAGAGAAAGCCGGGTTCGATAAACTTAAGAAGGAATCGAACAATATTACGTGCCTTGTGGTGGCATGTATAGACGCAAATTTCTCAAAATTATTTTGAGAATTCGGGTGTATATGAAAGTAAAACACAACGCTCATGAAATAGTTTCAAGAGCTAGAGCGCGTTGAATGACTCAATGCGGCTCAAAGAGTAGGTTAATTTTGAGACGCCTTATGGGTCTTTGATTAACACTCGTGTGTTGATGGTACGAGATTTGATCTTTGTGACCGAATATCATATGCATTCGATAGATAAGTCGATCCCTGAATTGCATGAGATGCGATTTAAAATTGAATTGGAGATGCTCGGAGTATCCGAGGAATCCAATGTATATAGATGCGTGGATGTCCTTGTAATTCAAAGGAGGGATCGAAAGAAATGTATGTCTAAGGGTATTTTGGGAACATGTTTTCCAAAACAGAAAGTTCGGACAAGGAGTTGTTCAAACTAATGACTCAAAGAATGGTGAAATCCGAGGAGGATTAAACCAAGAGGTTGATTGCTTCTTTTGGCATTGCCGTCTTGGCCATATAAACGAGATTCGCGTATCTAGATTCCATATGATGGATTCCTAGAATCATTCGAATTAGATTCGATTGATTAATGCGATACTTATTTATTAGGAAAGACGACAAAGGGCATCATTCTCCAAAGGTTGGAGAAAGATCCAACGAATTATTGGAAATTACATTTAAATGTAAATGTTCCGATAAGTTCCGAGGCAAGAGGAGGCTATCGATATTTTGTTACATTTATGGACGGTTAAAGTAGATATGAAAATATCTATTTAATGCGTACCGAAATGGAGACTTTTGAAAGGTTCATAGAGTTTCAAAACGAAATACGAAATCAACTAAGCAAGAAAATCAAAGCTTTTCGATAGGATCGAGAAGGCGAGTATTTGAGCTAGACCTTTCGATAGGATCGAAGAGGCGATATTTGAGTTATGAATATTGATGATCATTTATGATTGTGGAATCGTTTCACGATTGTCTTCATTTGGAACATTGAGATGTGTCCAAAAAGAGGAAATGAACGCATGTTGGACATGGTTCGATAAATGATAAGCCAATATGATCTCCCAAAAATGTTTTGGGGATACGCCCTTGAGACAGCGGCACTAATGAATGGTTGCATATAAGATATGGACCATAAACCTTCTAATCGGTACAAAAACGCCATATGAGATATGGATCGGAATGGTTCCGAAGTTGTCATTTGTACATATTTGAGGATATGAGTATATTTCGAAATTTGTTTCGGTTAAACTCAATCCCAAATCTGGAAATTGTTCGTTTATCCTTAAGGAAACTAAAGGGTATTAGTTCTAACGTCCCTATGAAAATGAGATTTTCGTGGCTCGAAGAGATGCCTTCTTGGAGGAGGACTAGATGCGCACAAGTTTGGAACTTGGTGCCATTTATCTCTATGCGGGCTAGTGGGAGTAGAATAAATCTCGAAAGAGTTCGTGATTTGAAAATGAACATTTTACCGATGAAAGTTGACATGGCTTCATCAAGAGTTGATGAACGCAAGTCAAACACACAAATGAATTTTTCATAGCATCCTTGTAGGATATCGAATCATCATATGATTTCAATCTATCATCATTAGCCACGATAAATCCGTATTTATCGGCTTATGATATAGCCTACTTGATCTATGAAAGGTTGATTCCACATGACATGGTGTCATGACATCTGAGATTCGATCCATGTAAATTATCAAGTTTAGAACTTGATTTCATTACTTTCTGGGTTAGACCCGTGAAATGTGAGTAGGTTTTTCAAGATGAAGAACCTACATGGATAGGAATACGCATATATATAAAGCGAGGCTTTTTGCGAAGAGTTTCATGCAATTCATAGTCGGACTATGAAGAAATGTTTTCGCATGTTGCCATTCTTTCCTATTCTCGAAATTATGCTTGCCATAATCGCGTATTATGACTATGTGATGTGGCAAGATGGATGTCAAACCGTATTTCTTAACAGAAATTTTATTAAAGGATGTGTACTTGACACAACCTTACGGTTTTGCCAATTCATAAGAATTGGAATAGGATATGCATGCTTTAACGATCCATATGATGGATTAAAGAATGCTTCTCGGAATTGGAATATTCGTTTTGACAAAGTTATAAACAGTTATATCATTGTCGGAACGAATGAAAACTTTGTGTACACATGAAGGTTAGTGGGAGCTGCGTTATATTTCTTGTAACGACAAAGGATTTAGACGAGACCGCTTATGAATAAGCGTGAATATCTATAGGATAGATCTAAGAAGTTCCTCGTTCTATGTTATGACACATATATCGACATATTGTTGAAAATGGTTTTCAACATTTAACTTCTTGGAGGAGTTAAATCAAAATGTCGCATGACAGAAATTTTCAAAGGCTCGATGTGAGACATCAAGCAGCGCGAAAAGTAATAATATGATGCCTTACATTTGATGTTAGGATCTATTATATCTGTCATGATATGTATGTGGCTATACGTCGTACACATAAGTCGTCTAATTTACCGTCAATAAATTCATGGGAATCACATGAGTTTGAATGTAATTCTATTACATAAGACTAACTCTTGTGAATGTATAATGGTTACACATTTATATACATAATGGTTATGTATATTTAAACCCATTAGAATCTGTATTTATAGCGGTGAATGTTATCCTTGAATACTTTGCGAAAGAATTCAGGATTTTTATCTATAATGGTGTGGAGGACGTGTTGGTTATAAAGAGTTATAACAACAACAGTTTCCAAAGATTAAGCACGTCCAAATATGTAGCACGACTTTCGATCACAAAGTGTGTACATGTTTTGCTTAAATGAAAACACGGTTATGTGGAATGGTTCCACAAGACCAATAGTTTATGATTCTATGTACGGAGGCGAGTATATTGCGGTTATTAATCGCAAAAGGAAGTGGTATGGATCAAGGAAACATGACCAAACTCTCGTAGCCACGAGTTATCGGATTTATGGTTGTTTATTGCGTGAAACGCAATAGTACAAGCCAAAAATGCCGAGGTCACAACCACTTCTAACCAATACTCAGAAAATTTCATTTGATCCATGAAATTTTATGAAAAGATGTGATCGTAGGTATTGGAAATGTTCCAATCCTGATGATGATTAACACTAGCGGGAACGTGCGGACCCGTTTACAAAACCGCTCTCTCTAGTCGCGCGTGACTGTCATGCGATGACTATGGGTATGGAGATACCTAGAGGAGGAAGAAGAAAGTAGAGTGTAGTTATCTAATACGATAGTCCTCGCAGGTTATGGGTATGGAGATACCCATAGGTAAACGTTGTATCACCCAAATACTTAGTCCATATGAATGCATTCCTTTTAAAATTTTTGTTTACTTAAATTAAATATGCATTCACCTTATATGAAAACAGTGTGCGGGTTGTGTAATATGATTGTTACATGAACCTTGATTTGAACTTGTGTGGACGTCGACATGGTTGAGGACCATGTGCAGCGAAACCGTCACACTTAAAGTGTCATTTCTAAACATCCCTAGTCGCGGATCAGCTTGCTTAAGAGAGAAGCATTTCTATTATTGGATAGACTGAACGCGTACACTAGTACGTTTGCCGAGGAGATGATTATGTTTTGCTAATCATGGGACAAAGGAGTTTGTCGAATCGGGAACGTAGATATATGTTAGGTTACATGTATTGGATATGACCGAAGCCGCGAGACCATGACATGGTTTAGTCATTATAGATGGACTTGCGACGGATGGGGTTTTAGATTCTTCATACTTGAGGGGATCATTGATTGCGTTACGTGCGTAACACAATGCTTTGATATGATCTTACGCTCACCGTAACAGGGAGTTAAAAGGGTCATCATTGGGTATTGTCCGAAACACGGAATTTAATATGAGTCTCCAAGATAGGAATTGTTTATTCCGAAAGGAAGAGATATCTCTTAGGCGCCGCTCGATGAGTCGATTAACGAAAACCGTGGCCACGGTCAATGATATTAATGGTTAATATCGATTGAAATTTGTTAACTCAACTCGGAATCGGGGAATAAGTGTAGTTAATCAAATTATAAGGATGACTATTACCATGCCTTTTGATTAACGGATATCGTAAACAAGAGAACTAGTAACCGCTATTCGAGATAGGCACAATGATCACAATCATTTTTCGTTTAACATGGGTAGCTATGATGGAGTGACTAGATCCCGCTCATGAGCTTGTAGGCATTGGAAACAACCTACTGCCATCGTTAAGTCGAACCTACATGGTCACACAACGAGTCGTACTAAGTCGGGCTTGATCATAAAATCGGCACATTGGATGTGCATAGCTTGGTATTTGATACGCGAGCTATATTCTCTAAAATCGTGCGTATTGGATATGCATGAGTACCTTTTAGGTAGATCTGAAATTGAGTGGGAGACTGAAGGAAATACAGTTTCAGGATCAACCATAAAAGTGTGCACAAGGATAAACGAATGTAGTCGTACATTCGTGGCCATAACTGTCAGTGGGAAAATCCGATTTGAATGGTTCAAATTGGATTAGATAGATAATGAGATTATCTACAACCTTCATATAGAAATATATTTCATATGAACGAAGTATAAGTGTCGTTTCTGTGAAATACCGAAAGGGTGCAACAGTATGACATACAGTTAGTAAAACAGTCATAACTTTTGCATACGAACTCCAATTGGGCTGGGCCAAATTGGGTTGAGTAGATAATAAGATTATCTACAACTTTCGTGTTGGTTGATTTTCTGTCAGAGAAATTTATCAATTTCGTCTGGACAGAATACTGAACAGGTTCATACAGTTTTCTGTGTGAAAGGGTGTATATTGGATATACATGCCTTTTGGCTAATCCTTATCCTATTAGGTATAAATAGGATTTTCTCTCTCATCTTCACTAAGGGAATTCAGAAGCAATTCATTCAGAATTATCCAGATGAGTTGAATCATTCTAAGCAAATGATTATTCTGCCCAATATACACAAGAAAAAGAGCAAATTCAGATTTGATCTTTAGTGAGTGAAAGGGTGCGAAGAGAGAGAAATCGAGAAAGGAGTTTCTCGAGTAATAGAGAATCGATTAGATCGAGCAAGTTCGCCGGTGCATCGTCTAGGCAGATGCATCCGCGACCGACGTCTTGCGACTCACGGTGGATACAAGTAGAGGAGCGACAATTGTGGCTCTTGGATTGTGATCGACTCAAGGAGTGAGAAGACGGCCAACGAACGGTGAAAGACGCGTGGTATGGGACGCGCGGATTGTCACCAACGTGACAGGAGATAGAAGGCGGCGATCAACCCTTCGTGCGTGATCAATTTCACGCTGGTATGGATCTATCCTTCTATTCGCATCGTACCCTCGAAGTCATGGCGTGATCTCGGGAATCGGGGAATCGGACCGGGCCTTCATTCCGCTGCGCGGGCCCGGGGTCGAGGATATTCTCCATCAAATATAATATTCTCACTGTCAATATTTTTATTAAATAAAATATCGTAATATATAAATGAAATTATGCAGGCATTTTATGATTGGGTACTCTTGAAATTACTATATTCTTGAAATATAAAAATGTTAAGTATTAAATATTATTAATTCTTGTATATTTTCATGCGACAAATATCATTTATATATAATCAGAAATTCAAAAGTATATAACAAGTTAAACAACATACTTAAAAATACACAAGAGAAATACTAATTGCAAATAAAACCATAAACATCATACTTAAAAATTATCTTTAATAAACAACATCAAGCTAGGATTTATTTTGACATGTTTTCCTATTATTTTGACATCAAGCTAGGTAAGACGAATAAAAGTTATTTTCGTAGCTTGCGTAGCCAATTTTTTGTTTTTTGTTTTTGTTATCATATTATATTCTTATCCATATTCATATTCTTATTGCTATTCGTATTCGTGTTTGTTTTTTATATTTCGTAATCCGATATTCGCAATTCATATTTCGTATTTTGTTTTTTATTTTCATAGTTCGCGGCTAATAATTTGTTGTTCACAATCATATTCATCTTCGCATTCGAGTTCGTATTCAAATTTGTATTTCATATTCGTACTGATATTTCGTGTTTGTATATATGTATATGTGTATCTACTCTTCTTTTTTTCATATTTCGTATTTTCAAATTATTCCAGAGCCGGATTTATCAAACAATTAAAACAATTTTGGTTATAATATTTGTTTATTATTTTATACATCATTGACAAAATCAAGATTATGAGCCGGAAGGTTATCATGAAATCGTTTGGTCTGGTTTATTTGCATGCGTATAATATTCGAATTTTAAAATTGATTTCATGATGAATCATGTCGTAAATATTGTCATCCGTCAATATCTTTACGTATCATGATAGATATGCTAAAAATATTTATTTTTCATGAAATTAAATCTATAGCATTCTCAAGTGATGTATATCACATCTATACGGTTGGATTTTTATTTTCATGTATATATTATGCGAAATAAAAGTTGTTGGCTGAATTGGCCAAACAAGGATGTTGAAACATATTATTGTTAATAATAATAATATTATTATTAAAAAATTACAAGTTTAATTTATTTATATTATTTTAGAAGCATATGGATTTGTTTATGATGATCATGGTGACACAATGAATCTTTTCAAAGGCAAATCTAATTAAAGATGTAAAAAATGAAAATATAAATGAGATTATACATAAGTTGTATAATGTAATTTTTTTAGTGATATCTCAATATATCATTAAATGAAATATTATAAGACCAATTTTTTATATTTCGTAAGCGATATACCAACTATATTTTTATTGTAAACATATTATTGTAAATATTATAAGAACTAATTTATAATTATCCTAGAAATATCATGTATAATTTATTTAAAAATATTATGGTCTAAAATATATAATGGGCGAAAGTATCATAAATGAAGTATTCCAGTCGTATCATGAACGTATACAAGCCGTATTCTCCCATGTCTCCGCCGTACTAAAAAAAAAATATTAAAAAAATTTATGGCGAGATTTAAAATCTCGTTTGGGGTTATTTTTGGAATATTATCAAAAAGAGGGTTATTTTTGGAATATTTCTAAAAAGGGGGTTATTTTTAAAATTTTGGTTTGAAATGGGGTTATATGTAGAAATGTTCCTTATTTTCATTTCAATTCTTAAATGAATTGGGTAAGTTAACTCTTCAACTGCCTTCTTTATTTATCGGAGGAAGTTTATTTAAATCTGATTCTTTATTTAAATTAGTGTATCTAGTGTTTTTAAACCTTCCCAAGTTCCAAAGCAAACTCTTCAATTGCCTTCTTTAAATGTACAAAATATAAATTAGTGTATATCTGGTACGTTAACTGCACTATTTTTTTGCTAGTCTTCTTTTTTTGTGCTAGGATAATGGTACGTTAACTTGCTTCATTTTTTTTGAAGTGGGATTTGAATTTGGTTCGTTTGTATTGGATATCGAATATGTTTATTTTATTTTCTATAAACTTGCTTTGCTTGAAGTGTTTGTTTATTAGGAAGAAAGGTGCTTATGGATATGCCGAGGAGACCATTGATTTGGTAAATTAGTTCATAATATGTATCGCTTAGTATGATTTTATTTTTTCCTTTTTAACATTTTTTTATTCAGCGGTCCGGTATTCAAATATGTATAAAGGCTGCACTGGAAACATCTAAAAATATATGTATAAAATGGACGAAATCTCTTAATATAATGAACTGGCCCGTGAAAATTATTAACAATCTTCCTGAACAAAAAGACGGGTAATAATATAATATTTTGCATTAACTGTATTTATAACATACATGTCTTATCATTACAACATGATTATGTTTTGCACTAGTTATATTAACACACAAAGATTGTAGGTATTCATGTGGGATATTTGCAATAAAATACATGCAATATTGGGACGGAACAGAACTTAGATGTCAATTTTCTCAGGTTATATATGTGATTTATTATTTTTTAAAATAAGCGTACTTTTCAAAGGCAAATTTAATTAAAGATGTTCAAGAAGAAATAATTTGTTTGTCGTGTAAAAAATAAATAAAAATATAAATGTTATTATACATAAGTTGTATAATATGTTCTTTGCTTTGATATATTAACTTTTGCTTTTATATGTAATTCATGTTTTAATTAAAGGTGCCCAAGACATTTAATCATGTTTTGTTTAATATTATTTTTTTCTTTTATATGTAATTTATGTTTTAATGATCATTAAAACTTTCATTTATTTTTTCATTTAACGGTGCCCAAGACATTTAATCTTTGCTTTCATACAAGGTTAAAAGAGTTCGACTCGGAGCAAATGGAACGACCGAGCAAAGAATGTCGATGAGGAAAGCAATTTCGACGTTAAAGTTCGATTCTGAAATTGTCAATTTGGTTATAGAATATCATGATAATGACAACTCCACGTCTAGTAATATTTTTGATTGATTCTGAAATGGTCAATTCGATTCTGCATTGTACCGATTTATAACAGTCCTCTTGATTATTACTACGAATGAAAAGCAAAATTATTCTCTCGGCACTGGAGAAAGAAATTAAATTCTACAAATTAAAAAAAAAAATACGAGTCCCAAAAAAAACGAAAAATAAATCCAAGCCTTCATCTTCTTCTTCTTCGACTTGGACTTGGACTTGGACTTGGACTTGGATTGGGTCCTTTTATAATCGGGAACTTTAAACTCGGGCACGTCGCGGAGACCGAGTTTGGATAACACGAGACAATACGAGTCCCAATCTGTTCGTCTCAGATATTTCAGAAGTTTCTTTCTTCTCTGAACCATTTCTTGCAATCCCTTTTTCGAATGTTTATCCTGTACTCATTCGCAATAACAAAGTTTTCGATAAATTTTTTAGAATATTATGAATTTTTTTCAAGGTTCTGAAAATCGGAATCGGAAACGGAATCGGGGAATGGCCTGGAGGAGTAATCGGAATCGGAATCGGCAAAATCGGAATCGGAATCGGAAATGGAATCGGTTTTTTGTTTTAAGGCATAGTATTAAAAAAAAATGTAAAAATAATATTTACACATAAATAAAGCTAATGTAAATATTTATTTGTAATAAAAAAAATTACATGAAATTTCCTCCATATTAATGTCAAATTATTTATTTGTTAATGTCAAATTACCTCCATATTAATGCAAAAAAAAAAAAAATTACCCCATACAACACACACTCTCTCTCTCTCTCTCTCTCTCTCTCTCTCTCTCTCTCTCCCTTTACTTTCCCCCGACCACTCACTCTCTCTCTCTCTCTCTCTCTCTCTCTCTCTCTCTCTCTCCCTTTACTTTCCCCCGACCACTCACTCTCTCTCTCCCTTTACTTCCCCCCAACAGCGACCTCTACGCGACCCCTACGCGACCTCTACGCACGCGTCCTCTCTCTCCTCTCTTCAGCAGCCCTACGCACGCGACCTCTCTCTCTTCTCTTCGGCAGCCAGCCATGGCGTTTCCTCGCTGGAGTTTTTCAGACCGAAACTGGAGCCCTCCACGACCGAAGCAGGAGGCTGGAACCCTCCACGACGAAGCTACAGGTAAAATCGGCGAGCCTTTCTCGGATTTAACTCTTTTTTGTCGTTTTTTCTCGGGTTTAAATCGATTTTTTTCGTTTTTCAGACCAAATCGGCCGATTCCGACTAAAAAGGGTGAAATCGTATCGGTGCCGGCCGATTCGGAGACCAAATCGGCGATTCCTCGAACCATGATTACAATAAACAATAATAATGTATCTGGATTCCAATTCAGATATTCGGTTCCGAAAATAAATACCATATTCGAATACAAATATATATACTTGATTTGTATACATATGCATATATCATATTCATATATTTAACCAATTCTTATAATTCATATATGCATCGTCATATTTATTTATTTTATTTTATTTTTGTGTTTATTGGTTGTTTATACCTTGAACTTGAGCTGAACCACAGTCTGAATCAGACATTTTGAACTCGTCTCTGACTCTCTTGAGCTCGATTTCATCTTCTCAGCTGAGGACATAATAAAAAAAATTATGTGCTTTTAGAACATACAATTGAGTATGCAAAGAAAGAAAATAATAATAATAAAAAAAATTAAAATTAAGATTGAACATTGCAAAATTGAGAAAAGAACATACAATTCTTCTTCTTATCATTGTCTTGGGTGAGACTGACGAGTGACTCTAAAATCACTAGATGAGAGACCATAAATGGTCGAGTCTTTCTTGAGTTTTCTCAGCTTTGTGAGCCTCTCATTCATCTCGGTCAAAGAAAACCCTTTCTTTTCGCTTTCCTCAGGCCTTAATTTCCTCAATTTCTCCTCCAATTCGGCCTCCGTGTACGATTTCAGAAACTCTGTCCTCAAACTGTTGTCGTCTCCATCTTCCTTCCTCAACCCCTTCGCCTCCCTGCCGAATATCGAATCGGGGAGAGAACCGCCAGATCCAAAAAGCGAGGATTAGCCTGAGTTGCCCTCTGCGAGATGGCTCCTGAGTGTCTCTTGGAGGGAACTAAGATTAAGAGGGTCATTTTGACCTTGAGATGGGCGCTGGCGTAAGCTCTCTCTGATGGAATTGAAAGGAAGGACTTTGGAATCAGAACCAGACGGGTTGTTTCTCAAAAGTTCTTGAAAAGAGATGTTGGGGGAGAAGGAGGTGGCGGAGGAAGGGGCGCTTTGACGGTAGGAGGAAAGATTTTCGCGAATGTCGTCAAAGGATGAAGAAGTGGTATCCGACTACCCTTCCCTTTCATTCACGTTTAATCCTGATCTGATTCTTTTCTCGTTCTCCTTTCTTCTCGAATATGCCATGGAGACTCTTCTATTAGCCATTGCAGCACTGATATTTTCACTCTCACAGAAGAGAGAAGAGAGAGAGAGGAGTAAATGTTGTACTTGAGACTTGTAATGTCTTGGACAAAAAGAAAAAATGACCTGTTGAATTTTGTTTTCGAAAATACCCTTTGTTAATTTAACGGTTGAGATTAAATTTTACAAAAAAATTAGAAAAAATTATGGTGTATGGAAGAATAACTCAAACTTGTTTAATCTCGTTTAGATTTTTTCTGATGAAGAAAACTATTTTTCTCCCCTTCTCTCTTTCTCTCTTTGTTGTACACACGTACACTCTTTAGAATTTATTCAAGCCTACGCCTTCTATCAAAAATATTTCTAGTCAAAATCTCATTCCACACGAAAAAACTTAATCAATGTCTATATTTAGTATCTCCCACATCGAGCGCTTTAACATTCAAATAGCATCATTAATCACATAAAATATATATTTATTTTTCTGGATTGTATGACTTTTTTTTTTTATCAAATAGTAATACAAATATAATATAACTGTGGTCATACAATAATTAATATCCGAGGTATGGTCTAATACAACTTTAAGAAAAAACATAACCAATGATAAAACAGATAGAATCGAAATTCAGTTTTGTTTTTTTTTTCAAAAACAAATTACAGATCTTTTGGGTTCTTCTTACACACATCACTCAAATAACAAAACAAAATCCATCAATGAATTTACAAAAAAAAATTTAATCGCCTCTTCTCTCTTCATCCCCATCGATTCATTCATCAAAGCCCAATTATTCCCCTCGATTAAATTTATCAAAATTCCCTTCAAATTTATCAATTCCTTTTCATTTTCCTCCTCACAAATTAACCTCAAAATCAGTCTGTGTTTCGCAATCACCGAAACTAGAATTTCCTCAAAATTTGACAAAAATTCCTTATTTTTTGAAATTAAAATCTCAAACCCAACAACTCTCATATTTCAATTCCTCACACTCGAAACCCAATTTCAAAAATTTCTTCACAATTAAAAAAAAAAAACCCAACATCTTCTCATCATTAAGCAAACAAATTAAATTCCACGAAAGATCAAAAATCTTTCTTCTTCCAGAAACTCATCAATTAATTTCCAAACTTCACTTTCACTCTCCTCATACATTAAATCCAAGAACCAATTCATGAAATATTCAGGGTCTATTTGCAAAATTTCCCCGTCGTGAACTGAGTCCGCCAGCTCATTAGAGGACCATAAATCCGGTACAAAATCTAGAAAGTTCCGTATTGTTCATACCACGTCTAGGCTTTTGAAGTAGTGGGGTTTCTAGGCGAGGACAGAAGGTGATTTGCCTCGATTTCCGTGGCACTCGAGTTCCTCCCAAATTGAATTTCGATTGGAAAATGCGAATCTGGCTACAGTTTTTGATCCCTTTTTATGGCCCAGTCTTCGCTCGTGAGGGCAAATTGCAACTTCAGAATTCTATTAGGGGGTGTTTGGATGCATGGAATTAGAGGTGGAATTGGATTTTGAGATTCTTCAAATATAAATTTTTTGTTTGGATCATAGAATTAGAGAGGGAATTAAATGGTGGAGCATCTCATTATTCCATTTTTATGGCAAATTTCAATTCCAATAAAAATTGGAGTGCCAAAGTGGAGCATCTCCTCTCATTATTAAATCAATAATTAATATTATAATTTGATTATAATTGTATTAATATTATAATTAACATTACAACAATATTATAAATAATACTATTTAACACAATAATAATAATAATATCAATATTAATATATTAATATTAATAATTAATATTATTATAATATATGTTAATATTATTTTAATATAATTATAAAAATTAAATATATTAATATTATTATTTAATATAATATATTAAAATATTAATACTATAATTATTAATTAATAATACAATAATATTATAATAAACATTATTATAATATGTTAATATTAATATTAATATGTTAATATTATTTTAATATAATTATAAAAATTTAAATATATTAATATTATTATTTAATATAATATATTAAAATATTAATATTAAAATATATTATTAATATTCATATATTATTAATTAGTAATACAATAATTATTATAATAAACATTATTATAATGTTAATATTAATATGTTAATATTATTTTAATATATTTATATAAATTTTAATATATTAATATTATTATTCATATAATATATTAATATCATAATATAAATAATATTATTAATATTAATATATTAACAATATTAATAATATGAATATGCTAAATTATAATATTATCTTATATGAAAATACTAATATAATAGAATTAATATAAAAATATTAATAATGTATTAATTTTAATATAAATATTAGTATTATTATTATATTAATATCATAATATATTATAATATTATTAAAATTAGTACCATAATATTACTACAATTAATAATATTATGATAATTTTATATTGCAATAATGTTATATTATAATCATATTATTATTTTTTTCAAACTAATTTTATTATAATAATAATATAATATAATAATAAAAATAATAATATTATTACTATAATAATAATAATAATAATAATAATAATAATAATAATAATAATAATAATTTAATTTTATGATAATACTATTATATTGTATTCATTTTAATGAAACATTGTTACATTAGTTTTACATTTCCAATAACGAAATTCCAAAATTTTGTAAACAACCAAACAAAGAATTATATTTTCCAGCATCTTATAATTCGGACATCCAAACAAACTGTGGAATTACTAATTCCAGAACTTTTTTCTCCTCCACCTTATAATCCAATTCCACTCTACTAATTCCGCTTGCCAAACGGCCCCTTAGGGATCCCTAAAGTGAAAAGAAAAAAAGTGATTTGTTTCGAATTGTAAGGTTCTCATTATGCATTAGTTAGCAAATGAACTAAAAATAAAATATTTAAGCATGGAAGTACCTTGAAAGAATTTCTCGGGCATGGCGGACCTTTTTCCAATAATACGCCCAACTTATCGAGGACTATTCATTTTCGTTTCCTCCCGTGTTCTCTCTCTCTCTCTCTCTCTCTCTCTCTCTCTCTCTCTCTCTCTCTCTCTCTCTCTCTCTCTCTCTCTGTGTGTCAATTATCATGTCACTTATGGCCAGGGGCGGAACCAGACATAAATATTAGGGGGGGCCGAAAAGATATAAATTTTTTTATCTAATATTTATTAAAACATGACCTGCAAAATAACAAAAAAAATATAATATTATTAAATTGGAAGTAAATTTCAAAAGTATATATTCGTCTAAAATAACAAAATATCCAAAATAAATATAATTTAAACGTAGTGGAACCCGCCTTTTATGCACTAAATAAAAGTTTTAAATAAAAAAGATTCGACAATTTTCTTTTCAACATAAACATTCATATAGTTAATTAAAAACATCCTCCATTGTACCCAAATTAAAAATATTCAAAAAAATTTGAGATTTGTCTTGAAACGCTTTGCAAAAATTTCAGTGAAATCTCCAAATAATTAATCTAATTTTATCTATTAGTTATATTTTTTTTACTTATAGATTTTGCACATTTAATACGAAATTAATTATTAGTTTTGAAAATTTTAAGAAACTTGAAGAGGACATAACTTGCTTGCTATAGCTTGATTTTATTTTATTTGTAGTTTGAAAAAGAGTTTGAGTTGTTTTGAAAAAAAATTGGTGATTCACAAAAAAAAAAAACATAAAATAAATAAGATGAGAAATATTTGTAAATTGGGAAATAAGCATGATATATTATATTGGCATGATAAAAATTGATTTTTTGTTGAATGATATTGGGCCAGCCCATTTGAATATGCATTAATTGCATGGCTCAAATACATGCAAAAAAAAGATTCCCGGCTTTGATAATTTCACTAATTTCATCATCCAAACAAAGAATATTAACTTTGATGGAAAATTTTTTGCAATTCCACTCCAAAATCTCACCATCCAAACAACCCCGTGAATAGGAATCCTGGATAAGAAAAACAAAGGATCAATTATTTAAAAATAATTAAATAATTTAGTATTCCCGGCCTATTGAAGTCATGTTGTGTATTTAAAAAAAATTTAGTATTCTCATATTACTTTTGCATAGTATTATTGCGAAATGGCAAACAGTAAGTTTGCAATGTTCATGGAATTAAAGAAAGAAAGAAACCAAACTATACCTCTCAAAAGAAAGATTCGAACTTTGGTGAATGATAATCAAGAGTAACTCAACACACATTCTTATATTTTTTTTACAATTTTTCAAAAAATTTAGGGATTTATTTGAATAGTTACTTCTCCTTACATCTGGACATTAACCACGAAGCAGTGTTGATTAGTGGAGGAGCATCGATGAATTAACCGTGTCGGTGAAAAAAAAATTTTAAGTGTCGTACGTGATAATTGGAGGGCAAATGGGCAATGCATGATATTTGAGGTTTTGGTTTGTTATCAAATTCGATGGATGTCTTGCATTAATTTTGCATTAATAATTGAATCAATTATTTTGTATTAATTTTTCATTTATTGAATTTTATTAATATTTTGTGTGAATCATAGGAAAACTGAGGTGCATTAATTAGAAGAAAGATTAGACCGATATTAATATTAAGTAGGAAAGAGAAAATAAGAAATTGACTGAATTGAACAAAACAAATAATAATGAACTGGAGAAGATAAATAGAAATAGCATTATAATTTTTATAATACCTAAATTACCCTTTTAACAAAAGGATGTACTATAGAATCACCCCCAAAATATTTTTTAAATCAATTGCCTAAACAAGTGAGGCGTATCCATATATATTCTCTTAATTAACGAGACATGATTTGGGATTGCATTATTTTATTTTGTAACAGACGGTTATTCCTGCCTAAAGTTAAATAATTAGGAAGGTTAGTGGGATGAAGTTTTGACACGATTCAAAGGGTGATTCTATAGTAATTTTTAGGAAAATGTTGGACATACTCTCACTTCTCCCCAAGAGTCTCGATGGCACGTGAATATGATTTAACACATTAATAATTGACACATTAATCATGATTTGACATCTTAATTGAATGTTCAGTCATAAATTAAGATAATTAAGTCACAAATCAAGATGTTAAACAATATACTTATGTGTTAATTTTTAAGATGTTAAGTCATATCCACGTTATCAATGTTCTCGGGGGAGAGTACGAGGGGATGTACATCACTACTCTTTGTTTTAAATGACGAGATTTGAAACCCTTCAAATAAAACTAATTTGGAATTAATTTAAAGAGATTTATTTTTGGTATTTTGGATTTGTAGTAGGCTAGTTTAAATATCTTGCTCAATGTTTCTATTTTTTCGTATTTATATTAAAGACAAAATTATGTACTCCGCTCTTAACGCACGTCAGACATCTATATATCTTTTACCTTCATATTTTACCTTTTTCTACTATAAATACAAATTTTGTTCTTATTTAAACCTTTTTAGCATGGATGAAGATCAGTGATTTTACTATTAATTATACATTTTGTAATATTTGTTATAGAAAAATATATAAATACTAGTGTTTTTATTATGAGTCGTTGTAAAAATATATAAATATGAAGATGAAAGATAAATGACGGCTGGACGTGCATTAAGAACGGTGTGCGTTAACAACCCTTTTTATATTACATGTTTGATGTTTTGTTTGCCAAGAATATATATCATTCCTCTCACAAAGGCCATTCTTGATTCTTTGAAGGAGAGAAGTTCTTTGCCACATAATAGAGCAAGCAAAGTGTTGATGCAAAAAGAAAATATACTTGGACAAGGAATATTTAGGTAGTTACCTCTTGCACTCAACGGACAAAACAATTCTACTGAACGTGCCATGCTTTACCATAAAATTGATCGACTAAAAGGTTACGTGACCTATACGACATCCATAAGGTACTGATTCGATGTGGCTAGATACAACTAATCCATTAATTTTAATACCAATTATTTTTTATATTTCATATTCCTATCTTATCTTTTCTTGTTAAACACTCATATAAACTACTAAACATCTTCATTTTTTTTATAATTTATTTAAATAATTAATATTTTTATTAATTAATACGGTGCACCCACATTTCACCAAAACATGACTAATTCACATATTATTAACACACATGACACAATTAATATATAAATTATATTGATTAGCATATGTTTAAATCTTTTACATATTAATTATGTGACACATGTTAATTAATTATTTATGACATGTTAATTACTTATGGTAATTATAATAGATAAATTGTTGTTGAAATGTGGGGGAAAAGTTAAAATTTATTTTCTTTCCATTGATCTCGTATTACTTGGTATGGAAGTGATCCCAAGAGCTAACAACTCAAATAAACGGGATCCGTGGAAACCCCTAGTTAGGCATTTTGTAGAGAGAGAGAGAGAGAGAGAGAGAGAGAGAGAGAGAGAGAGAGAGAGAGAGAAATATGGCGATCCATGTGCCTGATAAAGTGAGGACTATATGGAACGAAGAGGAAATAAGAATAGTGGTGATGGGCAGTCTTTTGCTTCAAATTCTTCTTATCCTTCTAGCACCTCTACGAAAGCGCATGGGGAGCAAATTGCTGGCTTACGCTCTGTGGTCATTCTATCTAGCAACCGATTACATGGCATTTTTTGCTCTAGGTAACAAAAAAAAAAATAGGCGGGCTTTAAGTCCCGCACCCAATCTATATTAATGGAAAATGTACAAATGATTATTTACATACAAGACGTCCGTTTTTTTATATATTTGGACAATCCCAAGCAATTTGAATATTTAACTTATATTTCTCTAATATTACCGCCTTCTTTAATTGTTGTAGTTAACATTCTTAGTGGACAAATCGCTTTTGAGGATAACACTCAATCAGCCAGCTTAGACGCCGAGCTGCTAGCCTTTTGGGCCCCATTCTTGCTCCTCCACCTAGGGGGACCCGATACAATCACGTCGTATTCCCTAGCGGACAATGAACTCTGGTCGAGACATTTCCTGGGCCTCGTTGTCCAGGTTTCTATGGTTTTCTTGGTACTTCTATTTTCCTCATTTTCGAGCCGTCTGCTCCTCGTAGGCACTTTGCTCGTATTTTTGGCTGGATTTATCAAATTTGCTGAAAGAATATGCGCCCTCCGCTCGGCTAGTAATAACTCACTCAACCAAACCTTACTCTCTATTCCATTGCTCACCTCTCTTGATGATCGTGCCTCTGAAATACGTGAAATGGATGCACATTCCCTCTTTTCGAATACCCTCACGGAACCCGTGATGATATCAACCGCCTATTATCTCTTTGTAAGTTGCATCCAGTCAGTATTACATAAAAAACCCGACAATAATAGTGAGAGGCGTAGATCATTGCGTTTCATTCGAGAATGTGATAGTGAAGAAGAATTTCACATGGCTGAGATCGAGGCATCCTTTTTGCATGACCTCCTCCACACAAAAGCAAGTTGTTTACGCGCCTTGCATGGCGTTGCATGGCGTTGTGGGACCCTCGTGATGGTTATGACTTCATTCTTGTTATTTCATTTGAGCGAGAAACAAGGTTACAAGAAGATCAATGTTATTATTACCTACATATTGGTTTGTATGGGTGTTCTCCTTGAGGTGATTTCTGTCCTCACCATGATTGTTTCGGACTGGACAATCGCTTTCCTAGAGAGGAAAGATTGCAAAAAATTGGCAAAAGCAATTTCTAATGTTGTTCATTGTGCTTTTGGAAAATCAAAGCCGCGATGGTCCATCCAAATGGAGCAATATAACCTGATGCGTATATTTATCAAATCGATTAATACACCTTCCATTGTTAGAAGGCTCCTATGCCTTTTCAACTTGGAAGACAGCTGGAACAACTTTTGGTATGTCGACCATGTTGAAGTAGGAGCAAAGGTGAAAGACCTGATAATACAAACCCTTCGGTTAAGTAGCCATGGCTATGATCTTGATTCTCTTAGAGACCACCTAAGCACAATCTATAAACCAGAACACCGTATATCGGAATCACATTGGCTCGTGTTTCAAGATATCTCTAGATCTTCCTTCAATGACAAGGAAGGGTTGATTGAATTCCATATTGTCACAGGATTATGCTACAACATGACAAATGCCAGTGAACGGGAGGATGAAAGAATCGTGATGTTCAAATTGATTGGATATCAATTATCGAACTACATGATGAATTATTTTGGCATGAATTCAATGCCTTTTATACAATCAGTTTTTGGCGAATTAAAAGAATCATTTATGGGGCAATCTATTATCGAAGTCGAAGCATGCCATCAACTATTTATTATTCCAATGGGAAATGGTATACTCTCAAAGGCAACCTCCCTCGCAAGGAAATTGAATGAGATGGATGTTGGATTGAGGTGGCGGCTGATATGTATGCTATGGGTCGATTTACTAATCTACCGGGTCGGACGTATTAATTTGGAAAGGATAATGTTGAGAACCCAAGGAAATCTGACCACGCTTGTTTGGTTTTTGAGTAATCATCATAAATGTATTTAATTTTATTTGTATGTTAATAACCGTAGTTTTATTTGTATATTTTTGTATGGATGTGTATCCTGTAAGAAACTATTGTCTTGTCATGAATGAAAGAATATATATTGTATCAAGAAATTTCATGTTCTTTATATAGGTATATTTTTGTGTTAATTAATTGTATCACGAATTATATGATCCTATAACCAAAATCTTATGGATAACATGCCCAATGCATGTTTTGTGATAACCTCCAAATATGCCTTCCATCTAAAATCAAACATGCTCGAAGCATTCATCAAAACAATTTTTTGTGTGAAAACCACACGTTTGGTAATTAAATTAAAAAGCATGACCATACTTGTACAATGTACGACTATATATATTGAAAAATAAGTATGCCTTTATTTATTAAAAGATGAGAATCATAATTTGAATGGTCAAAATGACTGCATATGTTATATTTGATACTTGCATAAGATATCGAAAGAAATCAATAGTAAAAAAATTGTGAAACTTCGGTTTCTTATCATATTTTTCGTGCGTATCAACTTTCTAATCAACTAACTTGTTAATTAGTGACAATATACGTTTCATGATGACTGACGAAATACTCATGATCAAATTGGACATGAAACCGCTTGTGAAGTATTTAGAAGAGGTAATCAACAAGAATATATCATTCCTTTCGCAAGCAATGACCATTCTTTGAAGCAGAGAAGTTCTTTGCCACATAATAGAGCAAAGTGTTGATGCAAAAAGAAAACATACTTGGACAAAGAATATTTAGGTAGTTACCTCTTGCACTCAACGGACAAAACAATTATGCTGAACGTGCCATGCCTTACCATAAAATTGATCGACTAAAAAGCTATGTTGTGTATAAAAATGGTCCGTACCCATATCAGATAGGTCACCGATACGACACCCATAAGGTACCGATACGTATCCGATATGTCACGTGACGTATCGAATTATTTTGTAATAAAATTACGGCTATGATACGGATTCGATGTGGCTAGATACGGATCCGATATAGCTAATTCATTAATTTTTATTTAGCCCAAGAAAAAAGTACCTACTAACTTTAATACCTATTATTTTTTATATTTCATATTCATATCTTATCATTTCTCGTTAAACACTCATATAAACTACTAAACATCTTGATTTTTTTTTATAATTTATTAAAATAATATATTTAAATAATTTAAACTACTAAACACCCATATAATTTATTCGAGGGCTCTTATAACGTTGCCATCCGTCCAGGTCTCGATTCCTCCTCCATATGTTGTGAAGATGATAGCTCAACTCAATAAATTTGTTTCATTCGGTAGGTATGAAATCTCAGATGAAAATTCTATTTCGAAACCAGTAAGACTTTTATTGTAATCAATTTTGTCTGTTTATTATTTCTGAATCCGACTAATTTTCTAAATAAAGTACGCAAAAAAAATTTGAATTAGAAAGTATGAAAATTATTGAATTTAATTTTCAATAATTGAATTTTGAAGAATATGTTATCGAGATCCATTTCATTTTCTCTTTATACTATGATTACCTTGTATATATTATCAAAAATGACAAAACCTGACGTATATTTATACTTTTTTTATTAATTAAATGCTGATTAATATATGGATGATGAGCGGGTTTTCAATCACTTTTAATTTGAGATATCGTTGTATGTGAAAATCAATTCAATCAACAAGTTGGAAATATATGTGTATAGTGGAAATATAGAAGTTCGTTCCACGAGGAGTATATGCGCCGAAGAATGAATCAAAATAATTATTTCGAAGTTTCCAAAATTAATGAAAATTTGTGCAGAGATAGGTCTGAATATTATCAAATTTATCCTAAAATTTCAAACAATTTGGACAACGGAATAAAAAGTTATTAACGAATTACAATCAGGTCTCTGAAAAAACAGTCCCTGGAAACAGCAGGTTTTCAATTTAAGTTACAATTTTCAAAAACTCATATCAATTCAAATATTTCATGAAATTCAACGATTCAAAAAGTTCCCGAAACTAGAAATCAAGATCTACGCAATGAAAGAAACAATTTTAATAGGCAGAAACTTTTTAATAGGCAGAACTTAATCAAAACGAGTTAATTAAGGGCTGAAATGCAAGTGAAAGAGCAAAGATTCAATTCAAACAAGAAACATTCATTCACACAAACAAGCAAAGATTCACACTCTTTACACAAGTCCAATTCATTTTATACTACAAGAATTTAAAGAAAGGAAAGAAAACACCTAGAGAGATGAAGAAAGATTCGAGTCTCGTCGTAAATGCCTTCCTCGTTGGTTGAGATGCGTAGAAAGCTAGTCACCTCGCACAACGTGTTCCTTTTGTACCGATTCGCTCGCCGATCGAAGAAAGCTCCAAACCGGTTACGTGAACTTGAGATTTGCAAGGAACCAATTGGAAGAAAGCTCCCAATCGATTAGAGTAAGCTCGACTCCTTGCTCGCGCGGATTCGGACGAAGAAAGCTCCTATCCTAAACCTCACAACTCGATCTTCGTTGAAGTGTAGATCGATCCACCGAATGAAGAAAGCTTCTACTCGTTGATCAATCCTGGGAATTATCGTTCGTATTTGCAATTCTTGTGTGTTCTTGAAAGTTCTTGGACTTGCTTAAGAGGGAGAGAGTTCGAGAGAGAGAGAGAGAGAGAGAGAGGGCAGAAAAATGGTGAAGAGAATGTAATCCTGCCCCAAGGGCCTTTGGGGTCTATTTATAGTGCATTATGAGCCTTCCCATTGGTCTAGAGATTGTTGAGAGGATTGAGGGTAGTTTGGTAATTGTAGGTGAGGTAGGTGGGCTGAATGGTGGTTAAAGTGTGAGTGGTTTTCGTATAGAATTTGGTGTAGACTTTTGTGTGGTAGATTTCTTGCCTCCTTCTTCATACGTGTACCGAAATGGACAGTATAATATATCGATTTTATCGGCGCGAGGAGAGGAAGACAACTACACTGTTGGAATGCCAAAAACTTTAGCCCAAAAACCTAAAATTATCAATAAAACACACTTAGTGAAGAAATATTCTTGCTATCTCAAATATGAACAATTATATATATAAAGTTGTGATTCAAAAGGGCTAAAATCCCCAAATTAGATATCAAAAAGGTGCTTTATTTTCCTCTTATCAATGGACAATTATAATTTGTTACAAAAAAAAGGTAAAATCTTTCAACCATCAATTAAGAAAAAAAAATACGTAAAAACAACCTACCATCTTTCGCCAAAGAACACTGGCATTTACTACTTGTAAATACTTGTTTTTTCATTGAAGTTAAATTAAGCATAATTGAATACCCAAATTATTTTTCTATCTACTTACAATGTAGCTATAAATTTAATTATACAATATAATTATTGTATCTTTGGTAATAAATAAAAAATAGGAAAAAATGATAATATATATAATAAACACGTCCATCTGCTCCCACATGTGGCCACGTACATGTTTTTCCCTCAGGATATCACCTATTGTTTTTTATCAGAATAAATATTTTTCTTGATCAGAAACGGATCGTGCGGTTGTTTAGTTCACAAATGTTTCTGTTTCAGCCATCACATTTTAATATATAAGAAGAATAGGAAACAAAAAGAAATTTACAAAATTATAGAGGGAATTTAATATAAAATCAATAAAAAGGTTATTTAGGAAAGCTTTCAACAGTTATAATTTTGAATGTATCACCACATCATGACACGTGTCATGTTTTTTTTTTTTTTTTTTTTTGAATTTTGTTTCTGTTGCAATAAGAATTATACTCATATATGGAAGAAAAATATAATTAACCCCCAAACTCATCACAATATCTTTGATGAGGTGACAAAGTGAATTGATTAGCATTTCTAATTGACTCAATTAAATGTTAATTGACTTATTTAATTAACACATCAATAATTTATAATATGTTAATATTAGTAAATGTTAATTGACGTGTCAATTCAAACAAACGGTCAATTAAATCGTTAATTGAGCCAATCAATAAGACTAATCCACCTTCTTAATCCTCTCTTGCCGTTTCATCAAGGATGTTATTTTTGTGTTATTGGGGCTCCATATATAATCTCCATATGAAACTATGGCTCAATTATTTATTTCTTATGGCATAATTTACAATTGTGTTTTTTTTTTAAAAAATAATATTTTTTATGTTAATGGATAACATTTTAAATATATATTTCGGTTTTATGTGTATTATTCACGGTTTTCTTTTATTTATTTTGAAACTTTAATTTGTTTGAATTACAATATGTTATATTTTATTTATTTTGTGTGAATTTATAATGATGGACCAATTTCATGGATCATTCTTAATTATAATACATATATCTATGATAGACAAATTTCCTAAATTTTTATTAATTATAATGCATTTATCGACATCAATATGTTTGAAAAAAATATCATGATTATATAATTGAGTTTAAACGTACCCGCGCAAATTCTATTTCAACAAATTATACAAAAAATGTAAAACAAAAAGGTATGAAGTCCCGCGCAATTGTTACGCGAGCTATTGCTAGTAAAATCTAAAACTATAACTACTATTGATTTAGTTTACCTCCATTTATGTATATTATATATGAGAGATATCACAATCACTTACAAAAATACAAACCCTTTTTCTCTTTTGAGAACAATGTTTAAAATATTTCCAAAAGATATGGAAGAGATAGTACTTTTAATTGATTGATTGATTAATTAATAAATTACAAATATATACATATTTATAGATACATTCTTAACTAATTTAATTAGCCACTAAATTACTTGACTAATCCTAACCTTCAATTTTTAATCCCTAACACACTAAATAACTAGAAATAACTAATACAATTTCAATCATTTATCTTTAATCAATCGTCTCAAGTTCACTATATGCAATGAACACCTCCAATTCACTCTTCTAACAATTATTTTTCATTACTTCTCTATTTATTTGAGCACGGAACAGAAAGAAAAAAAAAAACAGAAAATAAGTGTAAATTACACTCTCTTTTTTCTTTTGAATTGATATTTCTTTTCTTTGTAAATTATGTCATTTGTAAATTTCAATTATATCTGGGGATGAGCAAATGGTTCGGTTACCGAACAGAACCGTTCAATTTCGGTTCGGTTGTTCGGTTTAACCGGTTCGGTTCGATTAAAAATTCATAAATTTCGGTTTATCAGTTTCGGTTCGGTTTATAATCTTCCAGAACGATTCTAAAATAAAATTACAAATTTTAGAAGGGGCCAAACAATAAATTTTATTCGGGTACAATAGTAAATTTTAGAATTCATGGGGGGAGCCAAGGCTCCCCTTGGTCCCCCTTAGTTCCGCCACTGCTTATGGCTTGTGCTAGAAGGAACAAGGAAGCTCTCTCTGCTTCTCGCTGAGTCGTTGCCGTGTTGGAAGAAGTTGTTGCTGTGTCGGAAGAAGAAATCGCGTCGTGCATGTGCTGGAGCCTCGAGCAGCGGGGTTTCTCTGCTGTCGTCTGGCGCGTAGACTCTCTCTCTCTCTCTCTCTCTCTCTCTCCGTTTGCTGCTACAGAAGAGGTCCAACATGAGGTGTTTGCTGCTGCACAAAATTTCACTTTAGTATGTTAATTTTAGTTGTTGATATTGATATTCATTTTAGTATTAATTTTTGTTTCCAAAATAGATACATCGACGTCAATCGTCATGCCTATATCCGAATGTCAAAACAGGAAAAAAAGAAAAAGAGACCGATTGGAAAATCACTTTAGCGATGGTGGAGGAAGTGGAAGTAGGAAATATTTTAATGTCGAATTTGCACCTCCCAATATTGATGATCCAAATAATAGGAACGAAATTGATCAAAAAATTAAAAAAGCGATTAAAATTAGTGATTTTCAATTTCCCAAAAATAACGATGAAAAAAAATCGACATTTTCCAATTGAGAGAAACGTGTTTTAACATTGTGATATCCTTTTATATTAAAAATAACGATTTTTTTGAAATTTTACATTTGATATTTTTCGAATAATTAATTGGATACAGGATCCATTCTCAAACTAGACTTCGGGTAGCCGAAAATCTGGGACCGGACCTGGGGATGCGCATAATCATTTCAGCACATCACGTTTTTTTAATTGAAAAAAGGTATTATCTTTTTTCAAAAATATTTCAATTACCAATAAAGATTAGTATATCTTTGTCAGAATTACCATCTGGAGTATCAGTGGTATTAATTTGTTAGAATTAAATTACGCATAATATTAGTGTTCTTTGTTGTGGCCTTAATTTCAATTTATGGTCATGTGCTGAGATTATTAACATATAATAATTGATATAATTCAGGGCTGTGTCACAGAACCAGCCAGATGTGGTTTTGACGGGTCTTTGTGTGAATAAAACGGTTACGGAGGATTGTGGACAACGGTGTTCGACAAATTGTCTAATAGGCTTTTTGACTTTTAGTAAATCCTTCTATTTGGTGGTGGTTTCTATCCTTGTGTTTTGTAAAAATTAGATGATGAGAAATTAGTGATATCATTAATTGAATGTTAATTTTGTAGTCGTAATAATATTTATTATGTAATCGATGTATTTTTCCATTTTGATTATTTTCTTGTTGTTGTCTTGGTTAGAATTAAATGCATATTGGTATATTCATGCATATTTATATTGGTACATCATATCCTTATACGAATATTAAGCAATGACTAAATGCATTTTGGTAATTCATGCAAGTTGCATTGGACACTAAGTCCTTAATTCCCATTCGTTCATGTCAACTGTTTGTTAATTTTGGATCATCATTTTAACAACCAGTTTGCAATTTAGTTCTTAAAGTTTCTACAACAATAATATCACAATTTTGTTTTGATGAAAGCCAATTTTTTTATTTAGTATTAACCGCATATAAATTTATTTAAAAAATAACAAATAAATATAATATACTTAGAAACAAATAAGCGGTTCAACCGGTTGACCCGCTAGTCTGACCAATGAACCGGTAACCCGAAGACCGGCCGGGTCGATGTCCGGTCCGGGTTTAAAAACATTGGTAATTAATGTTATTTTTTTAATTTAAGGAAATAAAACATGAATGAGTTTTGTGATACATTAAATAGGTAATTGCAGAACTTGAGTAATTAAGGAAACCAAAGCTGATCATCAAACATTATTTTTCAACTAATAATTATGGAATCACTTATAAATTCATTTTTACGAGAACAAAAAAAGTACAAACTCATCAAGAAATCATTGATCTCATATATCTACCAAAAATACATAAAAATAACCAAACGCAGAACTAAATATATCACAAAGTCAAAAATTCAAAAATTCAAATTATGGTTCGTTTTATTTATTTTTATTTTGTTTGAAAGCAACAAAATAAATGTGTTGTGATGTATCATTAACGAAAATTGGGATTACATTTTGCTTAAAAAAAAACAAAAGAAAATAACAAAAATGGTTCATGAGCCACGGCATATAGCCCACATAAACAAGAAGAAAAATACTAAGACGGTACGCTTCGGCCACCGCCACAATGCCGACCGGCGCCATTTTGGACATATGTGTCGTTGTCGATCTTCCTGTCTTCGGAGACCGTTGGGCCTAACCGTTTTGTCGTGATCACGATACACCGTTGGGCCTAACCATTTTGCCGAGATCACGATGTCTACGAATCCATCGTCATCGATTGGACTTTAGGGGCCTAACCATTTTTTATACTCAAACCGGTTGAGTGTTGTATCTGCAAAATACCAATCCGGATCCAAAATAATTTGGACTCAGATCTGTAAGGTACCCAACCCAGAACCCGGTCGATCTTGTATGGAAGAAGGGTGAATTTTGGATCTGAAGAGGCAATAGTAGGAGGACGAGATCGACGTCGATATCGATGCCGATTCCTTTTGTCGTTCTTTTGGCCCTTCACCCGCTGTAGTTTTGCCTTCAAAATTCAGCCGCGGCTGGCAAGGAAAATCAGATCTGCCCCCTTTAATTTTTGTTTTGCTATAGAGGAATCGAAAAAGGGAGATTAGATTTGGGTGTCCCTCGAGAGAGGAGTCGGGGAGAATGCGGATGGTGGGCGGAACCGTTTCTAATCAAGCCTCGTTAGGGCCTGCACTCTCCTTAACGGGCAGGACCTTTTTAATGCCGCTCCTACCCATTAACTTCTTTAGCCCTTTCATTTTCGGAACCAACTCCGCTTCTTCTTGTATCCATCCTTCTCCTTCGATATGTCTTGGTACCAGGAAGTAGACTTTCTTTGCCTTGAGTGGCTCTTCACACCTCATCGGTGTCTTCCTTCCGGTCTTCACAAATTTATCACCATCAATTACCCATTATTAAAAATTCAACATTAATCAATGTCAGTACTTTAATTACACAATATTATGAAAACAAATATACATATGTTTTTTCTTATTTACATACATCATGAAATGGGTGCTCGATCATAATATCGATTGCCTCAGCCGGCAACTGCCACCTCTCTGGTGCTGACGCGGCATCGGCGATCACCATGGCGCACCCGGTGTTAAGGCCACCAACACATGAAATGTGCGCTCCCATCGTGTTCGTAACTTTGCTTGGAATTTTGGGCTCTTTTACTTGTTCAGAGAGAGAGAGAGAGAGAAAGAGATTAAGTTAATTACTTGGTTAATGGCGAGACTAGTGAAGAGTATATATACTTAGAAGAGGGCAGTTTAGATTGTTATGTATAGTTAAAATCCAGTTTAGATTGTTATGTATAGTTAAAATCCAGTTTAAATCGTTATGCATAGTTAAAATCCACGTCCATTGAATTTATTCAAGCCACCTTCTATCAAAAATATTTCTAGTCAAAATCTCATTCTACACGAAAAAACTCAACCAATGTCTATATTTAGTATCTCCAACATCGAGCGCTTTAACATTCAAATAGCATCATTAATCACATAAAATATATATTTATTTTTCTGGGTTGTATGACTTTTTTTTTATCAAATAGTAATACAAATATTATATTACTATGGTCGTACAATAATATCCGAGTTATGGTCTAACACAACTTTAAGAAAAAAACATAACCAATGATAAAACATATAGCATCGAAATTCAGTTTCTTTTTTTTTTTTTCAAAAACCGATTCCAAATCTTTTGGGTTCTTCTTACACACATCACTCAAATGATAAAACAAAATCAATCAATGAATTTACAAAAATGATTTTAATCGCCTCTTCTCTCTTCATACCAATCAATTCATTCATCAAATCCCAATTATTCCCCTCGATTAAATTTATCAAAATGTCCTTCAAATTTATCAATTCCATTTCATTTTCCTCCTCACAAATTAATCGCAAAATCTGTGTGGGTTTCGTAATCACCGAAACTTGCATTTCCTCAAAATTCGACAAAAATTCCTTATTTTTGGAAATTAAAATTTCAAACCAACAACTCTCATATTTCAATTCCTCACACTCGAAACCCAATTTCAAAAACTTCTTCACAATTTAAAAAAAAAACACAACATCTTCTCGTCATTAAGCAAACAAATTAAATTCCTCGAAAGATCAAAAATCTCTCTACTTCCAGAAACTCATCAATTAATTTCCAAACTTCTCATTCTCACTCCTCATACATTAAATCCAAGAACCAATTCACTAAATATTCAGGGTCTATTTGCAAAATTTCCCCGTCGCGAACCGAGTCCGCCAGCTCATCAGAGGACCATAAATCCGGTACAAAATCTAGAAAGTTCCGTATTGTTCGTACCACGTCTAGGCTTTTGAAGTAGTGGGATTTCTAGGCGAGGACAGATGGCGATTTTGCTCGATTTCCGTGCCACTCGAGTTCCTCCCAAATTGAATTTCGGATGGAAAATGCAAATCTGGCTACAGTTTTTGATCCCTTTTTGTGGCCCAGGCTTCGCTCGTGAGGGTAAAATTGCAACTTCAGAATTCTATTAGGGTCTGCTAAAGTGAAATGAAAAAAGGTGATTTGTTTCGAATTATAGGGTTCTCATTATGCATTAGTTAGCAAATGAACTAAAAATTAAATATTTAATCATGGAAGTACCTTGAAAGAATTTCTCGAGCATGGCGGACCTTTTTCCAATAATATGCCCAACTTTTCAAGGACTATTTTGAAAAATCAAGTTCAGTAAACCTTCTTGTCCAAAAGATCGAGAAATATCTCGAGTTTATCAGATTTGCTAATTGAATGGATGGCCGAGATTGTGCCATAATCGATCCTCGCATCTGCTTCATGTTTTTATTACTGTATGGAGAGTCGATTCGATTTTTTCAAGGAGAGATCATTTCTCTTTTTAATTGATCGTTGTATTGCTGGCATTATCGTGTTTGGGATTTTGAAGGAACGGGAAAACCATTTCGTAGTTCGAATTATCTTTTCTCCCGGTAATGAAGGAATTATTAAAGTGGTTAAATTGTATCTTTTTTTTTGACGGAATTCAAAGGAAGCACATAATCCTCCATTTGAATAATTTTATAAATAAAGATTAAATTGTGTTTTTCATTAGATATTCACTTATATAGGATAAATGAAATGAGTGAAATTAAATTATCGTCTCTCTAACCTGATCATTTTCTTTAATCCTTGCTCATATCACTCAAAGAACCCGAAATTACTTGAAATTCCTACAGTCTACTAGTTTACAATATATAATCTGGATATAATCACATAATTTGTCCCGCTTAAACTCAAAATTTGAAATATATATGAATCAAAATATGTTAAATTAAAAGTAGAATAAAAGAAACTAAATTACAACAAGTTTTGAACGCAAAAGAAAAAGAAAGAAATTCAAACCTTGTATCCTTCCTAATTCGCAAAGTTCTCTTCTAGTTCTTCTTCGAGTTTGCCTCCACTTCGATTCGGGATTTGAAGCGTTTGTATAATCCGGTATTCCGAATTTCGAATTTTGAGTTAGATATGTGGGATGAAATAGGGGTATTGACAGAACCCGGCATTTTTAATCATGCTAATCCGAGAAGTCAAGTCCCTTTATTCAAGTTGATATCATGGGTTGATAATTGGTCTTCATACATATCAAACAATTGTCCCAGTCCATATAGATGTGTTTCAAAATATCAAATATATTTTCTAAAATTGGAAATATCATAAATACGCTGAGAGGAAACAAAATATATACGCCTATGAAACATAAAAAATATCATGTTTGCCCATTCCTTTTATGTTTGTTTAAAAATTGTTTCCACAATGTTCTTGCTTCATTATTATTTTTATCGATACGTGAACAAGTGAGAAGGAAAAATAATATATGCAAATTTTGTAAAACAAATAAATATTTGAATTGGCTGCTGCATAAGTAATTAATATATTTTTTTTTGTTATAAGGAAATAAAACATGATTGTGCTTTGTGATACATTAAATAGGTAATTGCATCACATGAGTAATTAAGTAAACAAAAGTTGATCATCAAACATTATTTTTCAACTAATAATTATGGAATCACTTATAGATCTATTTTTACGAGAACAAAAAAAGGACAAACTCATCAAGAAATCATTGATCTCATCTATCTACCAAAAATGCATAAAAATAACCAAACGCAAAACTAAATATATCTCAAAGTCAAAAATCCAAATTATAGTTCGTTTTATTTATTTTTATTTTGTTTGAAAGCAACAAAATAAATGTGTTGTGATGTATCATTAACGAAAAATGGGATTACAATTTTTCTTAAAAAAACAAAAGAAAAGAACAAAAATGGTCCATCAGCCACGGCATATAGCCCACATAAACAACAAGAAAAATACTAAAAACGTTAGGATGATAAACCCGTACGCTTCGGCCACCGCCACCATGCCAGCCTGCGCCATTTTGGGCATATGTGTCATTGTCGATCTTCCTATCTTCGGAGACCGTTGGGCCTAACCGTTTTGTCGTGATCATGATACACCGTTGGGCCTGGCCTAACCATTTTGCCGTGATCACGATGTCTACGAATCCATCGCCATTGATTGGACTTTAGGGGATGAGAAGGGATATGTTGGTACCGAGACCGGTACCGGATTTTTTTATACTCAAACCGTTGAGTGTTGTATCTGAAAAATACCAACCCGGGTCCAAAATAATTTGGACTCGGATCTTTAAGGTACCCAACCCGGAACCCGGTCGATCTTGTATGGAAGAAGGGTGAATTTCGGATCTGAAGAGGCGATAGTAGGAGGACGAGATCGACGTCGATATCGATGTCGATTCCTTTTGTCGTTCTTTTGCCCTTCACCCGCGGCAGTTTTGCCTTCAAAATTCAACCGCGGCTGGCAAGGAAAATCAGATCTTCCCCCTTTAATTTTTGTTTTGCCGAAGAGGAATAGAAAAAAGGAGGTTAGATTTGGCTCTCCCTCGAGAGAGGAGTCGGGAGAATGGGGATGGTGTGCGGAACCGTTTATAATCATGTCTCGTTAGGACCTGCACTCTCCTCAACGGGTAGGACCTTTTTAATACCGGTCCTACCCATTAACTTCTTTAGCCCTTTTATTTTCGGAGCCAACTCCGCTTCTTCTTGTACCCATCCTTCCCCTTCCATATGTGTTGGTATCAGAAAGTAGACTTTCTTAGCCTTGAGTGGCTCTTCACACCTCATCGGTGTCTTCCTTCCGGTCTTCACAAATTTATCACCATCAATTACCTATTATTAAAAATTCAACATTAATCAATGTCAGTACTTTAATTACACAATATTATGAAAACAAATATACATATGTTTTTTTTTATTTACATACATCATGAAATGGGTGCTCGATCATAATATCGATTGCCTCAGCCGGCAAGGGCCACCTCTCTGGTGCTGACGTGGCATCGGCGATCACCATGGCGCACCCGGTGTTAAGGCCACCAACACATGAAATGTGGGCTCCCATCGTGTTCGTAACTTTGCTTGAATTTTTGGGCTCTTATACTTGTTCAGAGAGAGAAAGAGAGAGAAAGACATTAAGTTAATTACTTGGTTAATGGCGAGACTAGTGAAGGATATATATACTTAGAAGAGGGCAGTTTAGATTGTTATGTATAGTTAAAATCCATGTCAATTTATTCAAGCCCTACGCCTTCTATCAAAAATATTTCCAGTCAAAGTCTCATTCCACACGAAAAAACTTAACCAATGTCTATATTTAGTATCTCCAACAGCGACCGCTTTAACATTCAAATAGCATCATTAATCACATAAAATATATATTTATTTTTCTGGGTGGTATGACTTTTTTTATCAAATAGTAATACAAATATTATATTACCATGGTCGTACAATAACATCCGAGGTATGGTCTAACACAACCTTCAAGAAAAAATATAACCAATGATAAAACATATGACATCGAAATTCAGTTTCGTTTTTTGTCTTTTCAAAAACCGATTCCAAATCTTTTGGGTTCTTCTTACACACATCACTCAAATAATAAAATAAAATCCATCAATGAATTTACAAAAATGATTTTAATCGCCTCTTCTCTCTTCTTCCCCGTCAATTCATTCATCAAAGCCCAATTATTCCCCTCGATTAAATTTATCAAAATGTCTTTAAATTTATCAATTCCTTTTCATTTTCCTCCTCACAAATTAATCGCAAAATCTGTCTGGGTTTCGCAATCACCGAAACTAGAATTTCCTCAAAATTCGACAAAAATTCCTTATTTTTCGAAATTAAAATTTGAAACCCTCAACTCTCATATTTCAATTCCTCACACTCGAAACCCAATTTCAAAAACTACTTCATAATTTAATAAAAAAACCAACATCTTCTCAGTTCTCATCATTAAGCAAACAAATCATATTCCAAGAAAAATAAAAAATCTCTCCTTCTAGAAACTCATCAATTAATTTCCAAACTTCTCTTTCTCTCTCCTTGTACATTAAATCCAAGAACCAATGCACTAAATATTCAGGGTCTATTTGCGAAATTTCCCCGTTGCGAACCGAGTTCGTCGGCTCATTAGAGGACCATAAATCTGGTACAAAATCTAGAGACTAGAAAGTTCCGTATTGTTTGTACCTCGTCTAGGCTTTTTAAATAGTGGGGTTTCTAGGCGAGGACAGATGGCGATTTGCCTCGATTTCCGTGCCACTCGTGTTCCTCCCAAATTGAATTTTGTATGGAAAATACGAATAGCTAGAGTTTTTGATCCCTTTTTGTGGCCCAGGCTTCGCTCATGAGGGCAAAATTGCAACTTCATAATTCTATTATGGTCCCCTAAAGTGAAAAGTAAAAAGGTGATTTGTTTCGAATTGTAGGGTTCTCATTATGGATTAGTTAGCAACTGAACTAAAAATTAAATATTTAAGCATGGAAGTACCTTGAAAGAATTTCTCAAGCATGACGGGACTTTTTCCTATAATACGCCCAACTTTTCGAGAACTATTTTGAAAAATCAAGTTCAATAAACCTTCTTGTCCAAAAATCAAGTGAAAATATCCAATCTCTTTCTCTCTTCTATTTTCTTGTCTAACAAGAATAATTCTCAGATCTAGAATGACCAGGATGATTGAGAGAAGACACCATGATCTTATAATCAAGGCTGAATTAATAGGGTATTAATGAGTATCTAAAAAGAAACTGCAAATTCAGAATTCGGAGTACAGTCCGTCATGACGCACCATGGTCCGTCACGACGGACGTATCACATTTACTGATATAGCCGTTACTACTATGCTCCGTCGTGACGGATCAACCAGTCCGTCGTGACGCAGCTCCGTCAGGACGGACAACCAGTCCGTCACAACACTATACCCACAGATTGGTGCACAAAATCCCTTTTGGTCCATCACGACGGTCCAACTTGTCCGTCCTGACGGACTGTGTATAATTATGTGTAATACTGCAGAAACCCTTGTGGTTCGTCATGACGGACCACCAATCCGTCACGACGGACTATGTGTTTTCTGTCAGATTTGCACAATCATATTGTGCATCCAATCGTCACGATGAACGCGTACGTTCATCTACCCTTATGAGTACAATCTAATAGTTGATTTATAACTGTATTTCCTTCAGTCTCCCACTCAGTTTAAGATCCAACTAAATAAAGTATTTTCTTTTCTTTTTTTTTTTTTTTTTGAGGAAATTCAAGGACGGATCGAATCCCTTCACTTGAAGTTTTAAATATAACAAAAACAAAAGTCATTTTACATCAAGCTTCCTATTACAAAAATAACCAAAAAAAATATATTACAAAGGAAACTGAACCTAAATGTAATTTACCCTAATCTGTGGACTAGATTGAAAAAATGTACTTATTCAGTACTTCTAATCCCCAGACATCAATTCCAATTTTTCATCTTACTTTACTCTTCTGTACTTATCCTGTACTTGTCCTCTCTTTCTTTACTTCTTGTTTCCACCGCTTCTTCATTCATCCTTCTCTAACCCTAACCGCACTCTTCTTGCGGTTCACCATTATCAAGCTCCTCTTCTCTCTTTAGAGCTTTCTCCACTAATTTATATTCCATCACCACTTCACCCAACAGTTCATTACCTTCACTCTTACGATCTGAGAAGGCTCTTCTACATCTTTCTCTCCACAGAACAAAGAAGAAAAGAGCAAAAACTTGATTCGCCTGAAGGTTTTCATGGCTGCTGAACTTACTGATCATCTCCTTCACCTCGATATTTAGCCCTTTGATTTGAGGAAATTCGAAACAGATCATTTCCCAATGCAATTGCAAGAAACAGCATTCATTTTCCAAGTGCCAAATCGATTCCTCAGCCCTACAACACAGGTAACACCTGTTAACAATTTCTAAACCCCTTTTTTTAAGATTTTCAATCGTTAGAATTTTCCCCTGCAATAAATTCCATAAAAATACTCTGATTCTAGCTGGAATTTTTATTCCCCAAATTGCCCCTAGTTTAGAATACGATAAAACCCCAACTCTTATCATTTCATATGCATTTTTTACTGAAAATTTATTATTTTTACTCCAATTCCATTTAATCTCATCTTTTTGATTCCTCCATTTTATTTCTGATAACAAAATTTTTATATAATCTAGCTCGTTCTTAGCTTTATCAGATAATTTTCTATTAAAACCTTTCTCCAGAGGAATTATTTTCCTGTATTGATCTACTGTTCCATATTGTTTTTTTGCATTTTCAAAAATATTTGGGCATTTCTGATAAAGTAGACCTCCACCCCAATTATTATACCAAAAACTGGTATTTCTACCATCTCCTATTTCAAATTCTACACTTCTCCAAAAGAAATTTAGCATTTTAATTAGATCATTCCAGAAATGTGAATTTTTAGGGTTCCTTTTTTCTTCAATTAGTCCTTCTTCTAATGGTTGAACTAATAGTTTCCATTCCAGTCCCTCTGATTTGGAATAATAAGCCCATAGCCATTTCATCATCAAGGTTTTATTGAAATCTTCCAAATTTTTTATCCCTAATCCTCCTGCATATTTAGGTCTACATACTTGTTCCCATTTAACAAAATTGAAACCTTTTTCTTTATTTCGTTTTCATAAAAAAAAAATTCTCAATTTATCAATTTCTTTCAACACCCACTTAGGAAATATATCCACCATAAAATAGTATACTGGTATGGCAGATAATACATAATTTATTAACACTACCCTTCCTCCAATATTTAATAAGGACCCCTTCCATCCAGCCAATTTTTTTCAATTTTTTCAATAATAATCCTGAAATCTTTTTTACCTAGCTTTTTATCATTCATTTGAAACCCTAAATAGCTAAATGGTGGGTTTACATATTCACATTCTAGCACTTCCTTTATTTTTTCAGTTATCTCCTGATTTAATACTGATACATTATTAAATTCTGATTTTTGGTAATTTATTTTCAGGCCAGATGAATTTCCAAAGGAATTTAGGATGAACTTGATTCTCTTGGCTTGCATTAACTCAGGCTTTAATATAAACAAGGTATCATCAGCATAGAGTAGTGCAATTTCACAATCTGGTATGGGTCTTTCTATAAAATTCCTCTTTACTAAATTCTCTATTATTCTTGCTAGAGTATCAATTGCCAGAATAAATAAATGAGGAGAGAGTGGATCTCCCTGTCTCACTCTTCTCCTCATATATACTGTTTTTCCTGGCATTCCATTCAAGATTATTTTAGTTCCACCTTTTAATAGCCAATTTTTTTATCCAATTTATCCAAATTGGACCAAATCCTCTTGCCATCAATATTTCTATCAAAAAGTCCCATGATAATGTATCAAATGCTTTTTGTATATCAACTTTAAATAGTAACACTGGTACCTTATCAACTTTAGCTCTGTTGATTGCCTCTCTGGCATAAATATAGCACTCAGATATTTGCCTATTTTTTTATAAACCCTAATTGATTGGGAAGGACTAGCTTGCTTATCACCCCTTTTAATTTGTTGGCTAATGCCTTAGATATTATCTTCTGAATTCCACTTATCAAACTAATGGGCCTAAAATCTTTTGGCAAACTTGGATCATCTTTTTTGGGGATCAAGGTTAAATATGATATTTCAAATCCCCCTAATCCAGAATTAGGGTTTTGATTTTCTATTAAGTAGAAAATCTCTTCTCTTATTATATGCCAATATTTTTTGAAAAATTCACCATTAAAACCATCTGGTCCTAGTGATTTTTCTCTCTTCCAGTATTTGATTACTCCCTCTAGTTCTTCCATTCTAATGGGGGACTCAAGATCACTAAGATCTTCTCTAATTTCATAGAACACATTTGCTGAATTGATCATAGCACTTGTCTGTTCTTTAACTGGCTCATTCCCTATGAGATTAAGATAATAGTCAAACAGAATTATTGCTTTATCTTTCAATTCTCTTTGTGGATTATTATTACTGTCCATGAGTATTGGAATCATGAGCTTATTTTTCTTTGAAGTTGCATACTTGTGAAATAATTTTGTATTGCAATCTCCTTCCTTAACCCATTTGTGCTTAGCTCTTTGTTTCCAATGTGCTTCTTTATCAGAGTTTATATCATTGAATATTTGCTTGATTATGATTTTTAGCCAATTTTCCATTGCATTTAATCTTCTTTCTTCTTGTTTTTATCAATCCACTCAATTATGATTTTACAGTTTTCTAATTGTCTTATGTTATTGAATTTTTTATTCTTTTCCCATCTTTTCAATTTAGTCCCTGATGACTGAAATTTCTTAAACAGATCCTTGAAAGATTTTGATTTTCCTATGTTTAGATGATTTATTATTATTTCATTTGCTTCTTTGTCTCTTAACCAACTGTTTTCAAATCTAAATCCTTGGAAGATTGGAAAAGTTGTTTCAGCTTTATATAACAGTGGACAATGATCATAATTAGTATTTGGTAAAGCTACTTGTTCTGAATTTGGGAATAAATTATCCCAATCCATATTAATAAGGAATCTGTCAAGCCTTGCCTTAGCTACACTTGTTGCCCATGTATATCTTCTTCCTCTTAAAGGTAAATCAATCAAATTATAGTTATTTATAAACTCATTAAAAATTTGAATTTCATCCCAATGTCTATTTTCACTTTGTTCTCTTTCTTTCAGACTGGCCACCATGTTGAAATCTCCATTTATTAGCCATGGTAAATTACACTTATCCCCAATCTTCTCTAATTCTTCAATTAATTTTATTTTTTCCTGTTTTATTACTGGCCCATACACCCCAGTAATCTTAATTTTTGTTTTATTCCATTTACAGATTAAATCCACTGTTAATGTATATTGCCCTTTATCACAACTGTCCATACTGAAGTAATTTTCATTCCATGCCAGTATGATCCCTCCTGAGGTACCAATAGCATTTAGGGTTTCATATCCATTTAACAAACCTCCCATTATCTCCTTATTCACCTGTTTATTATAAGAGTCTAGTTTAGATTCTTGCAAACATACTATGCAGGTCTATTAATTGTAATACTATCTTTTATGCTTATTCTCTTTAATTTTGCATTTAGACCCCTGACATTCCAACAAAATATTTTAATGCTTTTTGTCTTCATAAACAACCATTTCTTTCCCTTTTTCCTTTAGATTCTCATTTATACATTTTGTTTTTATGCCTAGTTCTTCTTCCTCTTTTGCCAGGGATTGGATTACTTCTTTTAACTCTTGGCTTATTTGTATCCCTACTGAATTTAGAACTTCATAAACATCTTCCTCTTGTAAGTATAATTTTGAAGAATCTATTTTCAATACTGGATTTGATTTTCTTGTTTTATATTGCCTCTTTTTATGCCCATGTGGAATTGTTTTTAAATTGATTTCTTGTGCTTTTAACCTATTACTTCTTCTTAAAGTATTTTCTTCCTCTTCTACTATTTTCTCTACTTCTCTGCTCCTCTGAACTTCTGTTTGCTCATGGATGATCATTGCTAGATTATTATTTGAATCATGATCATCTTCATTATATGATTCTGGGTCACCATTTAATTGATACTCATTTTCAGCTTGAAATATCTCTGGTTGAATTATTTATTCTTCGATTTCTTCCTTTTCACTGATTTTTTCTTTTGGTTTACTTGATTCCCCTGTGAAATAATTTTTTTCTTTGTTTTCTTCATATATTATCATCTCCTTACATTGATTTGAGCTCCTTCTCAAATCCTTGATCACTTTCCAAGCTTCTTTGTTTTCCTGTGTTTTATTGTTTTCCCCTCTCTAACTTTTGGTATCCATTTTCTATGATGAACCCTAAAATTCAAGATACTACACATATATATTCTGAGAGAATTGGAACCATCTTCAATTTGAATTTGTTTTGGGAATTTTTCATCATGATTGCTTAATATTCTCAGGTAAACTTCCTTCATCTCAATATTTCCTCTAATACTCATTATTTCTTTTAATATACCAATATGTGCTATCATTATTCTTAATGACTCTATATCACACATATTTTCAGGTATTCTTCTCAAGCACACCTTCATCTCTCTCCACTGAGACATGAATTTTTTCCCTTTACCCATCAAAACTCCATTTATATATACCTTATGTAATATAATTTTGTTTGTTTGTTGAGTATTTGTAAAATTATTACCATGAGAATCCTGCCCCGTATATGTATGATGAAATGCTTCTTTGAGATCTTCCTTTTTTCTTTGCTCATCAACTGTTTGTTGAAATGTTCTATTATTTTCTGAACAATTTCTTTCCAAATGACCAGTTTTTTTTGCATTTTCTGCATTTAAGTGGATCTCTACAATCAATCTTCCAATGTCCATAACCTAGACATTTGAAGCACCTGTTTTTTACCCAGTTACCCCTTTCTTCTTTCGTTCCTTTTCTCACAGCGTTCGCATAGGATGTTTTGAAGTTATTTTTGTGAGAAGAGGTGAATGAATTTTGTACTCGTACATCATTGCTAAAGTTGTATGGATCCCCCATGGGGGATCCTATCACCTGGATCGAGACTCTCTCTATCCCCTTCCTTATCGCCCCTTATCGCCTACAATATCGCCTCTCTGAGAAATTTTTTTTGTTAACTAAAGAAAGTATTAGTGTACATCTCATGTACATGAAGAAAATACAGTTACATATCAACTAGTAGGTTGTACACATGAGGGTAGATGAACGTACGCGTTCGTCGAAACGGTTGGATGCATAATAAGATTATGCAAATCTGACAGAAATATCATAGTCCGTCATGACGCACACAAGTGTATTTCTGTGCAGTCCAATATGTAAGTATAGCATCATGACGCACCATTCAGTGGGTCATAACGGAGGTGCGTCATGACGCACCATTCAGTGTGTCATGACGGAGCACATGTATAACTGTTGGATTCAGTAATAGTGACTGGTCCGTCATGACGCACCAAGTTGTGCGTCATGACGCACTGTGATCTGAATTCTGGATTGACAGTTTTTGATACTCATTAATGCCCTACTAATGGAGGCTTTAATTATAAGATCTGAGCAATTCCTCTCTCTCTCTCTGGTGATTCTAGATCTGAAAAAGGAGAATACTTGTGAGACAAGTTGTGAGAGAACTCCATTAGAGATTAAAGATTTTGAGCAAGTTTACGGTGATTTTAGGGGAATCACGCATAACCGAGAGACGCTAGCTCGAGGTGGATACAAGTAGAAAAATTTCATCTGAGATTTTCTGTGGTGATCAAGGTCGAGCAAGGTCGGAGACGAACCGGAGAAATTTCGGTTGTATACGACAAAAGGAGCTTCGAGTAAGGTGTCGAATCGCGCGGGCATGGGATATGTGTGTCGCCGGAGTCGAAGCAATCACAACAGCAGCTACGCAAGAATCAACCCGTCTCCGTGATAAATTTCACGTGGTATGATTCTCTATGAATATAAGAGTTAAATTCATAGGTATTAGTTGCATTTCATGATTCGTACTTTCGAGTCGTCGACGTGGTCCTCGGGATCGGGTCGGACCGGGCCTCACAATCCGCAGCGCGGGTCTCGGTAGTGACGCCGATACCCAACAGTACACATAACCTTAGATATTGAAATTTAAGCCCGAAATAAGACAGCTCTATGTGTGACCGCGTAGGTTCGTATCAACCGATGGTCGTGAACTTATGCCTAAGTTCACGGACTCATGAGAGGGATCTAGGAAGAAATTCATCATAGCTTTCCCACATTGAAAACGAAAATGATTGTTATCATTTATGCCCATCTCGAACGGTGGTGTTTAGCTCTCTTGTTCACAATATCCGTCAATCAAAAGGTACGATAATAGTTGTAATAAATATCAAAAAAAAGATTTTGATATTTGTAGATTATTATTCCTAAATTCTCAGAATATAAGACCCATATTAAATATATAACCCTTCCCACGATCAAAACCGACTCCTTATGCGTCAAAGTTGTCAAAAGGGTATAACCGTAATTTCATTTTTATGGTTATTTAAATAACTATATGATAGGGATTTATTTGCATAATTACCCAACCATTAATAATAGTAAGACTAGATTTTGTAAAATAAACCCCATATAGATGTAAATTAAATGGTTTGCAAATATGCAAGATTTGGGGATTATGTATGAAAAGTGCAATTTCTGCTAACTTTCTTAGTCGGCCAGTAGATAAGCTCTCTTCTCTTCATCCATGGAAGACAAAACATTCATGAAACCCTAAGAAAAGAAGACAGAAAAGAGGAAAAATCAAGGAAAATAGGAGATTTCGCAAAACGAAAAGTGCCATAATCTTCAGGAGGTTAAGTTGTGCGAGTTTGCAAGATCAAAAGAAGAATTCCATCCAAGTTTCGAGTATCTCCATTTTCACTCCATCTTGTGCGCCGTTTCGATTAATCTCTTGTTTGTCGAGTTTCTTTCCATTAGGTGAGTGCTACTCTCACTTCTCTCTTATTAAGAATCCAATTACAAGTGTTTCTAAACCTTACATGATAGTCTAGGGTTCTCGCTTTAAAAATCCGAATTTTGTTTTAAAAATCGTGTTACTTCACAAGATGTATATTATGTAGATTTGATCATATATATGTATGTAGAATTTGAGTTTGATAAAACGTAAGACGGGCTTACGATTTTGAAAGAGGGTCTAATGAGAACATTACGCGGCTCTTCCGGTATGTTTTAGTTTGTTAGGTGTAGTGTCGCGTGACCCCGTGGCACTTTTTGGAGGGAATTTCGGAGCAATCTTGATGTAGTGCAAAGTCCAGACCCATGAGGGGTCTGGCTGTGGCTGTGGCGCATGGAATTTCGTTAGCTTTTGGATTTGTTCCAGCCCGTGTGTGACTTGCTATCAGCGCGGGTTGGCACTTCAGTCGAGAGTTATTTGCGCCCTCACCCCGGGTAAAATCATTAGTAGTATGTATATGATTAGATATAAAGGTAAGTGATTTTGATTTCGAAAAACCCGGGGCAAGTATTTGAGAAGTATTTATATACATATATGATTTATGATTTGATTATTTTCGAGCGAGGTTTTTGACTAGCCATGTATAAGGTCGATCTTAATAAGCTAGGCTCAAAACTCACTCACTTAGTCACTTCCGTGACTAACCATTTTATTTGAATGTTTTGAGTCTAGGTACGGTGGACAGATCATTCGGGGCAGCGGGTATGTAGAGTGTGAGTTCGACGGTTTCGTTTTCATCGCGGAACCTCCATCTTGTGTATATTAGTTTATTTCTGTTTCTGGCCAGAGAGCCTTTTGTTGCTGCGACTTATTTAGTTTTGTGTTTGTTTAAATCGCGTATGTGTTTATAAGCTTCCGCTAGGTTTCTTTGTGTTCGTTTGTATATGTTATGGTGATGCATATGTACATATATGTGTGTGTCGTTGTTTTCGAGTTGTGGTATTTGTGTTTTTGTGAAATTATCATATAAGAGCCTGTGGTATACGAGTTGTATACTGGCGGGTTGCCGCACCCTTTCCCATTTTATTTTTGGGGTGTGACAATAGTCATCCTTATAACTTGATTGACTAAACTTATGTCTCGATGCCGAATTGGATCAACAAATACAATCGATATTAACCATTAATATCATTGACTCTGGCCAGAGATTTCGTTGATCAATTCATCGATAGGAATAAGGGATATCTCTTTCTCTCGAAATGAACAATTTCTATCTTTATGACTCACATCAAATTCCGTGTTTTAGGTAATACCCGTTTATAATCCCATGACCATCCTATTACAGATAGTGGAAGACTATATCGAAGCATTATGTTACGCACGAAAAATGATCTATGATCATCTCAAGTGTGAGGAACTAAGACCTCATTCGTTACGATTCCATCTAGAATGACTAAACCATGTCATGGTATTGCACTTTTTGGTCAAGTCACAATATGCATAACCTAATGCATATCCATATTCCCAATTCGACAAACTCTTTGTCCTATGATTAGAAAAACATAATCATCACCTCGGCGAATATGCTAGTGTACACGTTAATCTATTATCTTATAATAGATATACTTATCATATAAGTATCCTAATCATGACTAGGGACGTTTTTGAAATATAACTTTTGAAATGTGACGATTTTACTTAACATGATCACGTATCATGTAGACACTCACACAAGTCATAAATCAAGGTTCGTGTAATCAAATTACACAACCACGCACAAGTTTTCATATAAGAGATAAATGCAAATAAAATATAATTTTTTTGAAAAATGCATTCATAGAATAAATATTGGGTGATACATCGTTTACAACTAATAACTCATCATAACAACTATTATTTTAGATAACTAGAAACCAACTTCCTTCTCTAGGTATCTCAAACCTATAATTCTAGCACGACGATCATGTTTCGCAACAGGAAGTGACTTCGTAAATGGATCCGCAACATTCTCGTCAGTATCAATCTTCAAAATCACAACATCGTGCCTTTGTAAAATCTCACGAATCAAGTGGAATTTACACATAATGTGTTTGGAGCGATGATGCGATCTCGGTTCTTTGGCCTGTGCTATTGCGCCAGTATTGTCACAATACACGGCCACGAGTTCCTCGATGCTCGGCACAACACCAAGCTCGGTCACGAATTTATTGACCCAAACCGCCTCCTTTGCGGCTTCCGAAGCCGCGATGTATTCCGCTTCCGTCGTAGAGTCAGCAACTGTCGGTTGTTTGTAACTCTTCCATATAACCGCGCCACCGTTCAAGCAGAACACGTACCCATTTTGTGATCAAAAATCATCGGTACATGTTTGAAAACTGGCATCGGTGTAATCCGTTACAACCAATCCATTATCCTCGCCACCATAGACTAGAAACTGATCATTAGTTCTTCGCAAGTACATAAGGATAGTTTTCACGGCTTGCCAATGCAGATCACGTGGATTCGATTGGTAATGTGATAGAACTCTCAATGCATACGACACGTCAGGTCTCGTACATATCATGGCATACATGATAGATGTTGGACATCAATTTGGAACAAAGTTTATACCATGTTAATATATATATATATATATATATATATATATATATATATATATATATATATATATATATATATATATATATATATATATATATATATATATATATATATATTAATGTTATGTATAAATCTAAATCTAAGAAAATTGGATCTTTCTCAGGCGGCCACGTCATCAAAGAAATATCAGCCGTTGGATCACTTTTAATGATGATCGAATGGTTCTTATTTACTTGAACATGGTGTATGTGGACTGACATGTATTATTATGACATGGTGCACATAAACCGAGTCCAGCCTGTGATTTCTCCATCTCACACAATTACTACCCCTTCCCCCTCTCCCTCTTCTCATTTTTCACGATGGGAGACAAAAAAAAAGCGGCTGAACAGAGGGGAAACCCTAATGGGCGATAGCGGGCGAAAATAGAGGCGAAATGGTCCCGTCGATGATGGAAGTTGCTGTGACAGAGACATCGCGCCCTTTTGCTTCTCTTTCTCGCCGCTTTTAGAGTCGCAATCGCGCGGGAGAAAAAGCTAGTATATATATATGTAATTAGACGTTATACACGTTATGAGCATATTTTATCAAATATTTTGAGAATAAAACATGAAAACTAAGTAATAAATAATCACAAAATCATGTTATAATTTTTATATTAAATAATTCTCGATGAAATTACTTTAAAGTATGTTTTGTGTTCAATTTAGGGTAAAAGACAAAATTTGACAAATCCAAGCCCATTACTACGTTCCTCTCGTCGAGTCGAACGATTTCGATATAAAATTCATATCATTTGATGGAAGGATGAGAAAGTTACAATAATTTTAATATATGACCGCAATTATTAGTCGCAATACCGCAAATTACTGATATTTGACCGCAATATCGCCGTAATTTCCGCAATTTTCCTAAAACGCAATATTGCGGAATATATGGTTGCGATGTTGCGATTCTAAATTGCAGACCGCAATATCCGCAATTGCGCCGCAATTTAAAACACTTATATATATATATATATATATATATATATATATATATATATATATATATATATATATAGAGAGAGAGAGAGAGAGAGTGTGTGAAAATTGAACATATAAACATAGATATGGCATAAATTATAACCTATAACCACTGTGGAACAGTTCAAACCCCTAGACAAAACATACTCTGCAAGATAGTATAATAGTACATAAAATGATTTTTCTTTTTTGAGTTCTTTACTGGGAATAAAATGAATATTAACACCAAAAACCTTTTGTGTTGGATATCGGCATCACTATCGAGCCCCGCGCAGCGGATTGTGAGGCCCGGTCCGACCCAATCCCGAGGACCACGTCGTCCATTCAGAAATACGAATCATGAAATGCAACTAAAACCTATGAAATTAACTCTTAATTCATAGAGAATCATACCACGTGAAATTGATCACGGAGACGGGTTGATTCTTGTGTAGTTGCTGCTGTCCTTGCTTCGACTCCGGCGACACGCACGTCCCACGCCCGTGCGATTCGACACCTAATTCGAAGCTCTGATTTGTCGTATACAACCGGAATCATTCCGGTTAAGATCCGACCTTGTCCGTTCTTGCTCTCCTTAGATCACAATGAAAGATCTCAACTGAGATCTCTCTACCCGTATCCACCTCGAGTTATCATCTTACGGTTACACATAAATTCTCCTAGTATATTCACGCGTAAACTTGCTTGAATCTGAATTTGAGAACTCTTCTCCAAATTATCTCTATTCTCTAATGGCTTTTCTTGAGGAAGAAGATGAAAAATTATCACCCCCATATCTCCACCAGATCTGAGAATAAATATCATTAATCTCTGATCATACCATTAATTACAGAACAATTAATTAGAGATAAAAAACGGTCAACACAGAATTCGGAACATAGTTCGTTCGAACGCACCTTACGGTTCGTTCGAACGAACCAGTCACTGTTAATGTGTTACATATGTTCGTTCGAACTGAATAACTTTTGAACAGAACGAACCATAGTGCGTTCGAACGAACCATATTAGTTCGTTCGAACGAACCATCTCCTGGTTCTTAAGTTTACACAATCTCGTTGTGAACTCAACCACTTTTATCATCCTCATTTGTACGTTCTTCTAGTTGATCCAAAACTGTAGTTCCTTCAGTTTATTGAGATCAGAAACGGTAAACAACACTGGAAGTATATATTAACACTTTGTTGGTTCAAATTTCCTATTGTTTGATTATCTCAAATACAATGTCGATACTACTAACGAAATCTAGCAAGATAAATGTGTAGGAGATAGGTACAAAATGAAAGGATCAATCAAGAATAACAACAATCAAAGACGTCAAAGAATCACGAATAAAATCAAGACGCACATGAATCAAGACATTGAAGAATTGCGAAGAAGATCAAGACATAGAAGATTCCGCAAGTTGGGATATCTACCTAATCATCAATACAATATATAGGTATCTCTAAACTTGTTTAAAAGATTAAACTCAATGAAAAAGTACTTGAATTCAATTAAAAAAGGCTGAAATCAGTATGTCCGTTGCAACGGAATTCCAGTCCGTTGTAACGGAACTACTCGATTTATTCAACATGGGAAAAACCAGTATAGTCCGTTGCAACGTAATCACCAATACGTTGTAACGGAAATTTACGTTGTAACGGAACTCTATCTCCGTTGCAACGTTCTTTTATTTCCAATGAGGAAGCCTGTCACAGAAGAATATCCGTTGTAACGGACATCAATGTCCGTTGTAACAGACATTCTTGCTTCACTTCAGTATAAACTTACACATAAGTCCGTTGCAACGGATTAACCAATACGTTGTAACGGAACACCTCATCCCGTTGTAACGGAAAACTCTCCGTTGCAACGAGAATTAAATCCAAAGATGAAGTGTTGTCTCAGTAGAAGGTCCGTTGTAACGGACACAAGTCCGTGGCAACGGACTAGCTAACACAGAGTTCCGTTGTAACGGACTACTTACGTTACAACGGACTGTGTAATAAATTCAAGTACGACAGCCTCCAACGGCTAGTTTTTGAATCACTCCGTTGCAACGGACCATATGTCCGTTGCAACGGACTATTCAGAATAAGCAAGTGAGGGAAGGGACTATGTGTTCTATAAATAGAACCCTTCCCTCATTCTCTCTCATCACTTCAACTATCCAAAATTATACCTTCCAAAGAGAGAATCCTTGCTATACCATTGAGTTAGATAATCTTCTAAAACATTCTTAGAGATTAGATTTCCCTCTTCTCCCTTCAAATACTATTCCCAACTTGCGTGACCGATCACGTTTTAGTTCGTATTTAGAAATTGTAATAGGCTAGTACAAAAAGTGTAAAGAGCCTTAGCTATAGATCGATAGAAGCGTGTAAATCGATCTAGGCAAATCCTTGTAATCGAGTTGAGTTGGAATTCAATCGAAAGCCAAAAAGAGGCACAAGGCATTCCCGGAGACGTAGGTACTCGCAAATAATTGAGTCGGTCAATTAAGCGAGTAAAGGGTGAGTTAAAGCTACAAAGCAACCACCTACCGAACTTCGTAAACAAACATCTTGTGTCAAAGTGTTTGTACGGTATCATCTTTATCATCTAAATTATTATTTATTCCGCACCGTAAATTAGGTTTAAATCTAAACTAAGTGTAAGTTAGATTGCCAAATTTACCCCCCTCTAGGTTAGAATTAACCAACACACTTAACACTAAAATAATACATTAATATAATTTTTTTTACCAACCTCCTTATTTGGACTCATCTTTATGTAATCTACTCATGCCAAATTATTACAATTATTTCAATCATTAAATTATTTTGTGTGAATATGTTTTATTTGTCGATATTTATATGTCCCTTATTTTACACATAATTTTAAGCAATTTTAGAAGTCCACATCATCTTACACTGATGATGTGTCAAAATATTATTCGTTAGGTTCATGTTGGATCAGTTGTATTTGATTTTGAATTTTTTTCACAATATGTTACATGATCAATTGTGAATACAAATAGAATGTAAGTAGTTTAAATATGTAACATTAATAAATTAATATATAATATCATAAAACATACATCAAATATTGTTAGTATTTTTCATAATATAATTTTAAAAAATTAAGAAATATATTCACTTGAATTTTATCTTTATTTTGAGATCTATATTATTATATATTCAATATTTTTCTCTAACTTAAAATTATGAAAATAATTATGTAAAAGAATATATAAAAATAAGTATAATTAAATTAATGACTTGTAAGCCTAATTATTATTATTTTTAAAACTATAATTGGAAAAAAAAAATTGCACATACTACTAAGTATGTTATATTTATATTTTTACTTAAAACAATTTCATGTTAATCTTTAAAAAAAAAAATGAAAGATATTTATTTACTAAACACAAATAATTTCTTTAACTTATATAATATTTTTCAATAATAAAGATGAAACATAAAATCACATACTACTAAGTAAGTTATATTTGTATTTTTACTTGAAACAATTTCATGTTAATCTTTAAAGAAAATAATAAAAATGAAAGATATTTATTTACTAAACACAAATAATTTCTTTAACTTAATATTTTTCAATCATAAAGATGAAACATAAAATTTATCAGACACAAATATTTTGTTCAACTTTTAAAATGTTATTATTTTTATTTTTAGATATGAAAATTTATAATATCATATGACTTTGCTTTTTATTTATGTTCATTGTTATTTTATTATCTTATAGTAACATTTATTTTTTTTTGTATTTGTTGTATTAAAGTACTAAATAAATATTTCGAATTGTGTCGGATTCAAAAATAATATAATAATTTTGTCATCATCAAATTTTCTTAATCAATATAATTTTTCTTTTCACAAAATTTTATGTTTGATCCCGAAAAATCATAACTATATATTATGTGTATGACAAAACAAATGAAACAAAAAGTTTTGCGAAGCGCGAGTAATCTTCTAGTTATCGTATTAACATTGAATTTACCATGTTCGTACCAAAATATAAAATACAAAAGAAACGATTTTCTACCTCAAAAATAATACTTTTTTAATTAATAATAAAATAAATATAATGTACTGTACCAAAATGTAATTTAGCCAAAAAAAAAGACCGACCCGAACCCAAACGTCTCAACCGGTTAACCCCTTCATTACATCTCGCCTCCCTTCTCTCTCTCTCTTCCCCTCCACCTCTTCTCTCTCTCTCTCTCTCTCTTTCTCTGATCCAGATCTCACTTTCCACTCCCATCTCACCATGGAGCAGCTCAAATTCATCGGCCGTGAGCTCGCCATGGGTTCCAATAGCGGGGCCTCCAAGGAATTTCTCGATCTCGTCAAATCTATTGGTGAGTCGCGATCCAAATCCGAGGAGGATCGTATAATCCTCCGTGAACTCGAAACGCTCAGGCGCCGTCTCTTAGAACCCGATATCCCTCGTAAGAAGATGAAGGAATATATTTTGCGTTTGGTCTATGCCGAGATGCTTGGACACGATGCTTCCTTTGGCCACATCCATGCTGTCAAAATGGCCCATGATGATAATATAGTGTTGAAAAGAACTGGATATTTGGCCGTAGCGTTGTTTTTGGGGGATGACGACGATTTGATTATATTGATTGTGAATACGATTCAAAAGGACCTGAGATCGGATAATTATTTGGTGGTTTCTGCTGCATTGGTGGCAGTTTGTAGGTTGATTAATGAGGAGACGATACCAGCAGTTTTGCCTCAAGTGGTGGAGTTATTAGGCCATCAAAAAGAGACGGTTAGGAAGAAGGCTGTAATGGCGCTCCATCGATTTTATCAGAAATCGCCCAGTTCTGTGTCGCATTTGGTTTCCAATTTTCGAAAGGTGAGTTCTTTGACCTCCAAAGTTTGGATCTTTTCATTTATTTTGTATTTTCTGAATCACGTCACATTCAATTTATGAAAGAAACAATATCAGACCTTAACAATGGGATTTTAGTTTCTTCTTTTTTCTGATTAAATGCAGAAGCTTTGCGACAACGATCCAGGAGTAATGGGGGCGACACTATGCCCTTTATACGATCTAATTTCAGAGGATGCAAACGCATACAAGGATTTGGTTACAAGCCTCGTTGGCATTCTAAAACAAGTATCCGAGAAAAAGCTTCCTACTTCCTATGACTACCATCACATGCCTGCCCCATTCATCCAAGTACCCAAAATAACCCCCAAAAAATCTTTAATATTTGATTTGACACGAATTTACTCTTTCTAATTTCTTTTTGTTGTGATTCGCAGATTAAGTTACTGAAGATCCTCGCATTGCTTGGTAATGGCGATAAACAAGCTAGTACTCACATGTATTCAGTACTTATTGAAATTTTCAGGAAATGTGAATCGTCGAGTAATATAGGAAATGCGATTTTGTATGAATGTGTATGCTGTGTTTCGTCCATTTATCCCAATCCTAAATTACTCGATGCTGCAGTGGAGGCCACTTCGAAGTTTCTGAAGGTCAGTATGTTGTTACTCATTGGCCAAATAAAATAACTAAATATATTTAAAAAAACTAAATATAATTTTATGTTATAGAGTGATAGTCACAATTTGAAGTATATGGGAATTGACGCTCTTGGAAGACTAATTAGAATAAATCCTGATATTGCCGAAGACCACCAACTTGCTGTCATTGATTGCTTAGAGGTCTCTCTCTCTCTTCTCTTTCGCTCTCTATCTTTCTTCAAAATTCATATCGTTGGTTTTTTTGTTTGAGTAGGATCCAGACGATACACTGAAAAGAAAGACGTTTGAGTTGCTATACAAAATGACAAAGTCAACGAATGTGGAGGTCATAGTCGACCGAATGATCGGCTACATGATCAACATTACCGACAGCCATTACAAAACCGAAATCGCATCGCGTTGCGTCGAACTCGCCGAACAGTTCGCTCCCAGCAACCACTGGTTCATCCAGGTGCCTCCACAAATATTCTTATATTGACTAAATTTATAAAAAAGTCCCTGCATTGTTCTCAAATTGCATTCTTGCTCTTCTTTGCCGAAACAGACAATGAACAAGGTGTTTGAGCATGCGGGAGATTTGGTGAATTCACGCGTCGCGCATAATCTCATGCGTCTTATTGCCGAAGGATTCGGTGACGACGATGAAGGTGCTGATACGCAGCTCCGATCCTCAGCTGTATGTTGATAAAACACTACAAAGTTCACTGATTTTGTTTTGAATCTTGGATAATTATAAATTAATAATAATAATGCAGGTTGATTCCTATCTAAGGATTCTTGGGGAACCGAAGCTTCCTTCTTTGTTTCTACAAGTACTCGTCCCTCTACTTATTTATTTTTTTGTAAAAAGTTTGAAATAATAATGTTATTAATACAATAAATATACCATTAAATGCAGGTGATATGTTGGGTTTTGGGAGAGTACGGTACTGCTGATGGGAAGTACCCCGCCTCTTACATCATCGGCAAATTATGTGACGTGGCCGAGGCCCACTCAAGTGATGACGTTGTCAAGGTACCCTTCTTTCCAATTCAATTAATTATTCAAATTTGTGTCATTTGCTTCTTCTTCTTCTTCTTCTTCTTCTTCTTATTATTTATTTTCTTTTTGTTGGAAGGGTTATGCCGTGTCAGCGATAATGAAGATTTCTGCTTTTGACGTCGCAGCTGGACGAAAGGTCGATATGCTGCCAGAGGTAAAACTTTGTTTTTGACATTTCCATTTCTTTTTCCTTTTACAGAAATTAATACTTTTTTATTGGATATGTAAGTGCCAAGCATTGATCGATGAGGTGTCGGCTTCTCATTCGACAGACCTCCAACAAAGAGGTTACGAACTTCAAGCCTTGCTTGCGTTGGATCGACAAGCCATAGAAAGCGTCATTCCTCCTGATGCCAGCTGTGAAGATATCGAGGTATAATCAATAAAGAAAATTAGAGTATAATATCACAAATATAATATTTTATTTTATTTTAATCATGCAGATTGATACGAGCTTGTCCTTCTTAACAAACTACATTAACCAAGCAATAGAAAACGGTGCGCGTCCCTACATCTCAGAGACCGAGCGGTACGGAGCAACGAACACCATCACACCAGCCAGAGCCAGCCAATACCAGCACGACACATCAGCATCTCATTCCCTCCGTTTCGAGGCCTACGAGCTTCCCAAAGCTCCTCCTTCCTTACCATCCTCCACTCCTACCAGTATCTTTACCGGTTCCGGTACCGGTACCAAGGATCTCATACCAGTCAGCGAGCCGGTTTACACAACCAGAGAAGAACAACCTAAAATTCAAACCCTAGCCGAACAGATAAACGCCGAAATGGGGATCAGGTTAAGATTGGATGGAGTTCAGAAGAAATGGGGACGGCCGAGTTACTCCTCCCCTTCGCCTCCATCTACGTCGAATTCCAGTACGCAAAAATCGACCAATGGCAGCTCAACAAGCGAGATGCCACGCGAAAGTCTACACAATTCCAGGAAGCAGCAAGTTCCTGAAGTCTCGGCCGAGAAGCAAAAGCTGGCAGCTTCTCTGTTTGGCGGCTCTTCTTCAAAGGCAGAGAAAAGGGCGCAGGCTTCCACACGCAGAACAGCAAAGGATAGCCAATCGAGTGTCGCCACGTCAGCACCAGAGCTGCCGAAAGAGAAACCCGTTGTTGTCGCCCCTGCTGCACCTCCGCCTGATCTGCTTGATTTAGGCGAACCGGCTCAAACGGGTTTAAGTTCGGGTTCGGTTTCGGGTTCGGGTTCGCTAAATGTGGACCCGTTTATGCAACTCGAAGGGCTTTTGGGACCAACGACTGGGAGTGAACCGGTTCATTCAGGCCCGTCTGTCAGTGCACCAAAAACTCCTGATTTGATGTCGATATTTACGGAAACGCCACTGGCAGTTGATAGTAAGAGCTCAAGTAATAAAGGGGTTAAGAAAGGGCCGAATGTGCAGGATGCGTTGCAGAAGGACGCGACGGCTCGTCAGGTTGGGGTCACTCCTACTGGGAACAACCCTAATCTTTTCAAGGACTTGCTCGGGTAGGACAATTTTTTGGAAGGGTAGAACTGGGAATTTGCGTCCGAGTTGGAAATGAGTGTGACGATGGTGATATCTTTTGATAGTAGGGGAAGTTGGATATTTTTTTTTTGTGTTTTATATTTTTAGCATTTTGGTATCCATTTCTTTTTGTTATTTTTTTTGTTTTCGTGTCGAGGATTGAGATGTAAAATGTGTCGTTACAATTCTTGGGAGGTACAGGTGTACATGAGACCATTGTGGGATGTGTTTTGTTTGGGTTGTGGAAGGGGTTCCGGTTTGATATACAGCGAGAGGAATAATGTTGGTTTTAGTTTTTCGTGTGGACTGTATTTGTTTGTTACCTTGATGAAATAATAGGACATGTTATCATTTATCAATCTTGATATTTAGAACTTGTAAATCTTTTGGATTTTACTTTATGGTCTGTGTTTTGTATATGATGAATTTTACTTAAATTAGCATAAGAATGTTTAAAATTCCAAAAACTTACAATTTGATATCTTGTGATAACTCTAAATGGGCCGAAAGCTATATCTATTATCTGGTCCAAAACTTATAACTTTATTCACATCATATGAATGGCCCAACATTGCACAAAATCAGATAAAAGAGTATTGTTAATTGGAGAGATTAGTGGAAAGCGACAGAACCTGGTCAGCCATGGCGAAACTGGCTTTAGCGATCATTATCACGGCGGCGATTCTCTTATTCGGTAGGGATTACTTATTTTCGTATTATGAGATTTCGTTATTGCTTCCTAAAGAGTTTAATAACCATTTCTTTTCTGCAGTGTCAGCAAAGAAATCTAAAGATGTTACTGAACTCCAGATCGGTGTAAAGGTGCATACTTTATCCCAATTTGGTTCTTATAAGCATGTTGGATTTGATTTTTAGTATCCAATTCTTTGACTTGGTTTGTAATTTTGGTTTTTTTTTTTTTTTTTTTTTTTTTTTTTTCCAGTTCAAGCCCGATTCGTGCAGCATTCAATCTCACAAAGGGGACAAAATTAAAGTGCATTATCGGGTAATTTGTTCTTATATTTTGAAATGAATCAGCTATATTTTTTTTCAATGAAGAATCATTCATCAATAACCAATTTAACCTGCAAATTTGCCTAGAATTCCAATTTAATCTCTTTTTTTTCATTGCTGATCTTCGTTTAGGGGAAATTGACAGATGGCACGGTGTTTGATTCGAGCTATGAGAGAGGCACTCCATTTGAATTCACTCTTGGCGGTGGTCAAGTAATTAAAGGTATATTCTCGTATTCTCTAAAAAAGATGAAATATTCACGGTGCCGAGTTAAACCCGCGTTGAATTATTGGTGTATTTGTAGGATGGGACCAAGGATTATTAGGAATGTGTGTTGGCGAAAAGAGAAAGTTGAAGATACCTTCCAAAATGGGTTATGGCGATCGTGGCTCGCCTCCCAAGATTCCCGGTACACATACTTCCTCTCTCTGAAATATTTACCACTTAAACTAATTGGAATTACCACTTGTATCCTTCTTCTAAATTCATCAAAAATACTGGAACTATATTTACATTCTCAGGCGGCGCGACATTAATTTTTGACACGGAGCTTATTTCGGTGAATGGTAAGCCATTTGATGAGAGTGAACTTTAGTTTTTCTTGGTTAGTTTTCTTATTGCAAATGGCATCTAAGTTATTTAGTTTCATTGAATTCAACTTTTGAGTTTTTGTATGCTTGTTTGAATAAATTAGATATGACATTTTATCCTTTGGGTTTGTCTGATTTGGAAATATCGAAGAATTACGGGAACTAAGTAATTATAATTAATTATTTTGAACTGTCAAAAAAAATTAGTGCATTTTAATAAACAATGGAATTAGTTAGATCTGATTTATAGGATCTAAATTGATAGTTAAAAATGTATAATAATACGATTATTAGGTTTAAGTGGGGCCTTTGACAGCCCTAAAAAGTATACCTGTGGTTGTGAGATCTTGACCTGATTGATTCTTCTTTTTATAAATTCTCCTACGTGTTGAAAGTTTTCATTTTACCCCCTTCACATATTTTATATTAACACGAGTTAATTATCTTGTCAATGAGTCTCGAATTCGCTGGCCATGGATCTACGTATAACTTGGGATCTCGAATCATCGTCCACCTCGCATATGAGTGCATATCATGACTTCTTTTATATATCATGTTGTATCCAACATATAATTTATACCTCTTTATCTTCTTTTTTATATTTGATGTGTAATATTCAGTAATATATTGAAAGGATGAGAAAAACAATGTATCACATATGAGATACTTTGTATATTTTTGTGTTGGATTTTATGTCAAGATTTTGTGAGCAATGTAGTACATATATAATTAATCATTCAATGTATTTTACTCACAATAATCTACATTTATGTGTTTGAATTTCTCGTGTATCATTGTTTGAGTAGTTATCTTTTCTATTCTGCTTAACTGCTTAGTTTCTCATAATATTCGTAAAAATGTATTTATTAAGTTTACGAGGGTGTATGTGCAATGGTCCATATTTGTTTTCTCAACTTTTCAAGAGTAATCAATTCGCACAATATTGTAGCAGTAGCACTCATAGTCAGTCATTCGGGATACGGCAATAATACGATACGGGATACGTTCGTGTATAATTCGGATAGTGCGTTTTTCAATACGGCAAAAAATTCGGACCTAAAAAACGTGAACGGGTAATATTCGTATTCGTATAGGTTCGGGTATAATACGATTTTTATTAAAAATTCGGTTAAAAAAATTCGGCAAAATATAATACCGAGAAGTTCGCGTATTTTTCAAAATACGTATAAATCGTGTATTATTCGCGAACTATTCGCGAATTGACTAACTTAGATCATGCTATGACTCATGTAACTTAGAAATTTTAATACATATAAACAATTAAAAATTCGGCAAAAAATCACTGAATTCGGCAAAAAATCGGCCGAATATTTTTTGGCCATAAAATTCGCGAATATTTCCGAATCACTGAATTGGATACGCGAAGTTCGCGTATTTTTCAAAATTCGTATAATTCGTGTATTATTCGCGAATTATTCGCGAATTGACTAACTTAGGTAGCACTTACAAATAATGCATAGCACTCACAGTCAGTAACCATTTTCTTCTATTCTTAGTTTTTTTTTTTTTGAGGTTTAATATTTGATCTCTTGTTAAACTGTTTAATTTGGTACATCTTTGCATATTCATCAAAAATATTTTAGTTTTTTTTGACATCTTTTGTCGTCGCAGGAATTGTGCATGTGCAGGATTCATCTGTAGCAATAGTGCTTAGTCTCCTAATCGCAATTGGGTTATTTGACTTAACAGGAACTAAAATTGTCACCAACCAGAAAAAAATGTCCGATATATTCGAATTTGTGCCGAACCGGACATGAAAATGTTGACAAGCCAACAATCCAAAACTTGACCGGACCCGAAACTAAATGGCCCCTCAAATTATTCAAAAACTAAATGACATGTAATATGAACTATGTTGCGCAGATACTTCAAAAATCAATTTGTATCGTATCGGATATCGATACTCGTCGGATACGTATCGGATACTCCACGTGACGTATTCGAATATTTTATTTCAAAATAATAACGGATACCGCTCGGATACTTCCTAACAATATTATATAAAATTATTATTTTAATATATTTCAAAATAATAACGGATACTTTTCGGCTATATAATTATTATTTTAATATATTTATATTATATATAATCAATAAAATAATTTATTAATTATATAATAAATTAATAAGATTTGAAAATTAAATTTCATGACAATAAATAAAATCAACATAACAATACAAGTATCATAAAAAAATATCCTAAATTTATTTTAAAAGTATCCAAAAATTAATTTTGAAGTATCCTATATAATTTATTTGAAAATATTATGGAACAAAATATATAATGGGACGAAGTATCTATAAATATAGTATCCCAGTCGTTTCCTGAACGTATATCAGCCGTATCCTGCCGTATCCCCGTCGTATCCGAAAAAAATAAATATTAAACTAATCGGATACGTCATATGACGTATCCGAGCCGTATCGTACCCTTATCCTCAGGATACTTCTACATTTTTTAAATATCCGCGTAACACAGAATATTAATGATATGTGACTGGAATGATTTGTTCAATTTGGGATCGGGTCGGCTGGCTATAGATTGTTCAGATTAGGAGCCATATGCAGATTGTTATGTATACTCTTTTAATATTATTTATACATTTTTCTATGCTTGGGACTAAAGATATGTTATTATTTATATTTTTTTAACGACTATTTCCATATTTTTTCTATACGACGGAGAAACTTATTGTTATTTATACATCTTTACTCTTACGTTACTTTTTTTATACAATGAATTAAAAATATGTAAATAATTGTAATTTATATATCTTTTTTCTATGCCATGGATACAAATTTGTTCTTATTTATACATTTTTTTCATTGTAAAAAGTTAGAAATATGAAGGTAAAGTGAATAAAAACAACTACCTAAATCTGAAGGTGGAAGGTATATTGATGTTGTCCGTAAAAAACGGTCGTTCTTCTATTTTTTACCACGTCTCTTTTTTACCGTCGTTTTGTCACGTGACACGTTGTCGTTTTGCCACATGACACTAGCAGTCCCCTAATTGTAATTGTAACTAGGAGATTACCCGCGCTTCGCGGCGGTTTTGTTTCATTTGTTTTGCCATACATATAATATATACACAAAATATATAGTTATGACTTTTCGGTGAAAATAAAAATCATATTGATTAAGGAAGTTTGATGATGACAAAATTATTATACTATTTTTAAATCCGACATAATTCGAAATATTTATTTAGTATATTAATGCAACACATACAAAAAAAAATAAATGTTACTATAAGATAATAAAATAACAGTGGACATAAATAAAAAGCAAAACCATATGATATTATAAATTTTCATATCTAAAAATAAGAATAATAACATTTTAAAAGTTCAAAAAAATTATTTGTGTCTGATAAATTTTATGTTTCATGTTTATTATTGAAAAATATTATATAAGTTAAAGAAATTATTTGTGTTTAGTAAATAAATATATTTCCTTTTTATTATTTTTTTAAATATTAACATGAAATTATTTTAAGTAAAAAATACAAAAATAACATACTTAGTAGTATGTGCAATTTTTTTCAATTATAGTTTTAAAAATAATAATAATTATGCTTACAAGTCATTAATGTAATTATATTTATCTTTATATATATTTTTACATAATTGTTTTCATAATTTTAAGTTAGAGAAAAATATTGAATATATGATAATATGGATCTCAAAATAAAGATAAAATTCAAGTGAATATATTTCTTAATTTTTAAAAATTATATTATGAAAAATACTAACAATATTTGATGTACGTTTTATGATATTATATATTAATTTATTAATGTTAGATATTTAAACTCTTCACATTATATTTGTATTCACAATTGATCATGTAACATATTGTGAAAATTCAAAATCAAATACAACTGGTCCAACATGAACCTAACGAATAATTTTTTGACACGTCATCGGGGTAAGGTGATGTGGCCTTCTAAAATTGTTTAAAACTATGTGCAAAATAAGGGATACATAAATGTCTATAAATAAAACATAATCATACAAAATCAAAGGTTAATCCATGGTTCATGTGTTGCCACATATCATAATCTAATGGTTGAAATAATTATGATGATGTGGTATAAGCTGGAGATTGCATAAATATGGGTCCAAAATAAGGGGTTGATAAATTGTTAGAAAAATAAACTAGGCACAAGAGGAAAATCAACACAATATTTTCTTTCATTAATTTTGCTTATTATTCTCACGCATATCTTTATTCTCTTATTTTTATTTTCCTATTACAAGTTGCAATCCTCTTTTTTATATAGAAGCCTCAGTAGTTCCAGTTTACAAAATTTGTTAAAATTATGAACAATAAATTATCTCTTAGATCAAAATACACACGTTAATCACTTCAAGGTTGTTTCTTCATATTGGAATAAAAAAACAGAAAGAGAAAAAAAAAATTAATTTCCATAGCTCCAAATAAAAAGTTTCGGCTAGTGATATCGACAGGAAATAGTTTTACTTTTTACAGGAAAATTAATGTAAAATGACTAATTTACCCTTACAAATGATTTGAAAAAAAAATCTAAATAGATATGTTTGGAGAAAATTTAGAAAGTTCGGATCTTAATAATTATGAACAATACAAATCAAAATTTAGAAAATGTCAATTTGGATCTTCTTACCAATTCCTAACTAAAACTAAAAAATATTTTTTTCTTCTCGGATCCATTGTTTGGTCTCTCCTGAGTCTCCTCCTCAAATTTCAAAATTTTTAATCTTAAAAAACTCAAGAATCAAAGTAGTTATGTTTATTATGTTTTATTATATTTCTACATGTTATATTTTCCAAATTATTGTGGTATTCATTTTTTTTCTTTATGTTTTTCCAATAACTATTTAAATAATTTAATTTAGGAATCATAGTAGTTATGTTTATTTTCATTTTATCATTAACAACTATCATATAATATTATCATATTATTTTTTTATGTAATTGCAATATTCTTTTATTTTTAATCTTCTTTTGTTCATGATATTTAATCATGGATGTTCATACTTCATACAATTAAAACTGGAATCTAGAAATAATACATACAAAGTTCACATCATTCCAGTTATAATCTACTTTCCAAATAACATGTAAAGGTTCATATCATTTAAATCTTCACTTGATACATAATAATCTACTTTCCAAATAACATATAATCATTAATTAAGGGTAAATTAGTCATTTCAAATTAATTTTCTGTAACAAGTAATACAATTTCCTGCCGATATCACTAGCCAAAGTTTCTCCTAACTATCAAGTTTAGATCCTGGGAGTCTATGGAAGAATATCCAATCTTGGTTCGCAACAAAATCCATAGAACAATCCAGATGACTTTTGTTTCCTGGAAATTGGTGTCTCGTCTACCAACCTCCAAACATTTTGGCTTAAATTAAATATTGCCATATTTCCTGAACCATATGAGTATATATAAACAAAATCGTTAAATCCACAGCTTCTACAATTGCACAATATATTATCACCAAGACATTGATAATTGGGAAACAATATATCCATTATTTCATGTGGCATCTTTGAAATCTCTTTCCATTTTTTTTCACATAATTCCCAAATGATTAATTCCCAAATGTCTTGATTTTTTAGAGACCCTACCAAGATCAACTTGCCACACACATTCATTATACGTTTACGTATATCATTTTGTGGTAGTAAAATTGTCAAATCTGTGAGAGAATGTTCAAACCTTGTGCTTGATAGGTCATACGCGAGCAGTACTTTACTAATCGACTTTTCGAACCCAATCTCACAATATAAGATGTCATTGCATATCACGGCTTGAAAACCAATACAACCATTAACCAAATACCCATCATACAAATTTGTCCAACATTTTTTTTTCGAATCATATAATTCAATCCCTACTTCCTGTCTATCGAACGTACCGTACTTGTAATATCCCTTAACCATGACTGCGTAGTATGTTTTAGCCTGAATATCTACCGATAATGCTATAACAAGACAACGTTCTTGCGTGTTAGTCGGAACCCTCGGTAACTCCCTCCAACACTTCAATATCGGGTTGCATATCAAAATCTTACCATTCTCAATATCACGGTTTGTTATACAAATTAATCCATGTGACGATGAAAAGTTACAATGAAAAAAATCTCGTGAAGGGATTCCGAGTGAACAAAGATTCGACAAGTTTAAATCGAACTTGCTCCAAGATCGTGCATCCCACTCATAGAAAATACACCCGGCGTGTCTGTTATAATGGTTAAACCTAAAAAACCAGGGATTATGTGTCGCGACCAAACCGTCGCTATAAACACATTTCATGGTTGAGATCATGTGTTTTTGCCAATCTTTCGAGACACATCCAGCTCTGATTCCGTCCTTTGCACCGAGTAAGGCGAAAATTTTATGTAATAAATCCGGTAATGCCTGTCTAATAGAAATGGCTTTTTTAGCTTCGGATTCTTCATCATTGTAACGACTCATTAGCGAAAAATCTTAGCACAAAAAGAAAGAAAAAAATGAAAAGTTTTCTTATACGCGTTAGGGAGCAATAGAAGAAAATTGTGAATGGGGAGATGATCATGAGACGTATATACCAGATATCATATTCAGAGTCGACTTTTCGAATTAACAACAAATTTCGGTCCTATGAGTAGTTCTGTAACAATTTTTTACTAAATAAAAGTCCATCAACTTCAAATATAAAACTAGTTTTGATATGAACTAAATTTAGGATGATTTGTTAACAATCATACGAAAAGGAGCCTTCTCCGTCTAAAAAAAAAGCATATGAAAAGGTAGTCAAGGTGAGTACTAAGACATGCCAACCCATTAATTGACAAAAATACAGAACTCTAAAAACTATATTTTGTTTTGAACATATATATTCGTGTATTGTATTTATATAAGAATCCATGTTACAAACATATTTCTAAAATGTTGAAGAATTTTAGAGATAGGGTGCGACACGACTGATACACCACGTGGAGTATCTGAATATTTTAATATTTATTTTTTCAAATACGGTTCGGATACTTTAGGATACATCAGGATACTTCAGGGTTACGGTCAAAATACCGTTGGTACCACTTCTTCCAGGATACTTCGATCACATTATATATTTTGGTCCATAATATATTTGTATAAAAATATATCGGATACTTCTAGGATACTTTTAAAATTAACTCCCTGATATTTTTATGATAAATCTACGATACTTCTGTGATATTTGTTTTGTCATGATATTTAACTTAAAAATATTATTAATATAAAATATAATTAATTTTTATTTGTATATTATATAATATAAATATATTAAAATAAAACTATATAATTGGATTTGTATATTTTATTTTTGAAAAGTATCGTATCGTCATATATGTATCGTGTCTGATACGATGTGAAAAATCAACTTTTCCATAGTATTAAAATTAAAATAGATTTTTATTTGTGCAAGTCATACTCACAAATTTTGGTTTTGAAAAATATATGTCCTTCTCTAGATTTGGCCCAATCACTTTTAAGTAAAAAAAACTAATCACAGTAAAAATAGTTACAATAAACAAATTACCTAAAAAAACAAGAAAAATATTCCGGTCTTATAATGTTACACAATAATATATCGCAGCAGGATTGACAACATGATACTAAGTTGACATAGATAAATATAAAATCTCATCCAATCATATTACACCACATCACAAAAAATATAATGTCGACAAAATATCATGTTTCTATCGTGTTGTATATACTTACTCGTCTCATACACAACAACCTATATCGAAAATCATATTTTCACATGTATCATAATTAGCAATACATGACGAGGTTTAATGATTTTATGTTTGCTTGAGATTGGAGTTGACGTGGATAGAAACGAGGAGGAGGAGGAAAAGGGTGAAGTAGAGAGATAAAACGTTCTTTGAGGTTCTTTTTTAGGGGCTGTTTGAGATTGCGAAGTTGGATGGGGGAGTGGCATTAAAAATGCCCGCAATATACAATTATTTGTTTGATTCTAAACTACAATGAAATTTGAAAATTCAAAAATTCCGTAATACCACAAAATTTGGCTTCAAGATAAGTTGGAGTGTCAAGGTGGAAGAAATTTTTTCTCTCTTTCATGTGTCCCTAATGTTAATTGTTTTAATACTTTATTGAAAAATGTATGTCCCATATCAGGGATGGACAAATGGTTCAATTTATTTGAAAATCGAACCGAACCGATTGAATTCGGTTTGATCAGTTCGATTTTTCGGTTTATTCGGTTCGGTTCGTTCCGTTTCAAAAATTGATATTATTCGGGTCGGTTTATTCGGTTCGGTTCGGTTTTCGTATTTCAAAACCGATTAAACCGAACCGACCAAATTAATAATATTTTTTCACGCTTTTTATTATTTTAATTTAAAAAAACTAAAATTTCATATTGTAAAATTAGAAATAACATACTAATATTTTATATGATTTGTTTTTATATTTTTTTTTCCTAAATAAGATTGAATGTTATCATGATCATAAAGCTTCTTATTTGGTTCAATCGAACAAACCGAAAAAAAAATCCGGTTTGTTGGTTCGGTTTTAAATCAGTTAATATTTTATTCGGTTCCGTTCGGTTCGTTTTGAATTTAGTTCGCGGTTTGTTTGGTTCGACCGAATGCTCACCCTTATCCCCTATTGCGATTCTTGATGGAATAATTAATTAGTTGCTCTCATATCATTGTGCATAATCATAATCATAATCATATAATCACAACAACAAGCAATTATATAATAATAATTATTATAATAATTATAATAATAATAATAATAATATATTTATATAATTAATATAACATTATTTACATTACTGTAATAATATGTAATAATTATATTATAATAGTACTATAATTATTATATTCATATGATTAATATAATATTATAAATATTATTGTTATAATACATAATCATTAATATAATATACTATTATTAATACTGTATAATTCTTATATATTATTAGAAAATATATAATATTATATTAATTATATGGATATAATAATTAAAATCAAATTATTTTTAAGACAATATAACTACAATATAATTGCAAATATTATAGTGATTATATTATAATAACAAAATAATTATATTGTTATAATATATAATATATAATAATAAAATAATAATAATAATATCGTAATAATATAGAAGTACATTTAATATTTTTATTATAATATATTATATGCATATAATATAATATTATTTTATACAATAATATTATTATTTCATATTGAATAAAGTTATATTATTCAATTATAACAAAAATATAATGCTGTATTATATCCATAAAATACATATAATATAACTACTATATAATTGCCAATCTAATAGTAATTATATTATCATCATTAAATGATTATATTTTAATAATTATATCCATATAATTAATATAATATTATATACATATACGTATTATATTATAAATTATTATAGTTACACGGATTTAATAAACTATTATTATATTTTATCGATTTTAATGAAACGTTTTTTTTATATCTTCAATAACAAAATTTCAAAATTTTATATATAACTAAACAAAAAGTTATATTTTTGAACATATTATAATTTTGACACCCAACAAATTATGAAACTGTTAATTTCATAATTTTTTCCTCTTCCATTCATCTTATAATCTTATATTCCACTTTACTAATCTCACTTACCAAACGGCCCTCACTTATAATCTTACCCACTTTAGGGATTATTAAATATTGGGGTTTGAGGCTTGAGATCAAGGTGTAATATTATTTGTTTGGCATTTTTTTTTTTTTGGGAGGGAGGAAGGAGCGAGGGAGGGTGGGGTGGGAGTTCCGTGTTAGAACCATTTTCTCATGACACATTTTTTATCAAAAGGATATTTTGAATATCTATCAATTAATAATTTTAATTTGGTAAAATTTAAGTTTAAGTGTATTGTTATCATTTAATGCTAGGTAAAACAGAAAATATATATCATTAATTGACAAATACTCAATATATCATTTTGAAAAATGATCTATCATAAAAAAAAAAATCTACCGTCGAACTCTCCTATTTTTTATATCATTTTTCAAATTGTGATTAGAATGTCTTGAAAATGATATTCTAAATTCTAACTATATATTAAAGCATTTGTGCAATATTTTTATCAATAATAAAATCAATTATATATAATTAAGTTATTTTGTATTACGAGAGATGGGAGGTACATATGTGCATGAGAGCATCATGAGATGCGTTTTATTTGGGCTGTGAAAGGGGTTCTTGTTTAATATCATATCGGCGGGAATAATGGTTGGTTTCTTCGTAGTTTTTCGTGCGGACTGTATTTTTTTGTTACCTTGATCGAATGATAGGACATGCCATCAATTCTTGATATTTAGACTTTTAAATCTTTTGGATTTGACTTTATGATCTGTCTTGTATATGATGAATTTTACTTAAACTAGAGCTAATATCACTTCACTTCGATTAATAATGTGATACAATATATTTTTTTTTATTTTGACGGGACTTATCATAATTTTAAGTAAAGAAATTATTTTATTTTAAATATTAAAGATGATGCTTCCTATTTTTTTGGTAGCATGAATGATATAAAGAAATTATATTATATCTTATATAATTTTAACTTTTTTGCAAATTAAATGTTACATATATAATGGCGTATGTAGTAAGTCTTATATCTAGGAGCCACTACAACATATTTGATTTTTACCGGCGGTTTGACCCGTCGGAAATAATGATAAAATCCGTCGATAATAGTATCTGCGATCGTCGGTAAAAATCCGTCGGCAAAAAAGTCGTCGGTGATGCGCTTTGTTGTTACGGGCCGTCGGTAAAAACATTTATCATCGACGGGTCCTTTTTGCGACAGGTTGTCGGTGATGCTAGCACATAAAATTATTGGATTTGTCCTTTACATGAGAGATGTATGTTCTGGTAGTATTTAAGAAATAGAAATGTAAGTACAATATTTAAGATCGATAAGATGATGATTAAAAAGTATTACGCATTGCTGATAAGAATATTACGACAATGATGTTGACTATTTCGCGTTTGGGCATAATTACTATTTCGAAGCTTCTAGTTCTTATATTTTTCGAACAATATCCATTTTTTCATAATATTTATTTATTATAAACAATATTTTAAATGTTATAATTTGGTGTTTTTGATGATTTCTTGTCAATGTCATTATCCATTTTTAATCTGGCAACAAATATTCTCATTTTTTTTGTATTGAACTTTAGGAAAAACAAAAAAAAAATGTCCAAGTTCGAAATTGAACTTGAAACCTCGAGCATAAAAGTCAATGATATAACCCACCATACTAGTTAAGATTTGTGAAGTGGTTTTAGGTTTTAACTTATTTATCATTTTTAGGGAAGTGTCAACATTTGAAAAAACAAAAATGCACACATCCAGGATCAAACCCGAAACTTCTTGCACTAGCTCAATTTTGTATACGTATTTAGCATTTAAACTATTTATTGTTTGCGCTAGCTACATTCTTTTGTCTTGTTTAGCATTTAAATTGTTTATTGTCACAGACTCACAGTCACGTGTCAACATATATTGATTCTCTCAACCTTAAAAGAAAAAAGAATTAGCATACATATGTTGAAACTAGAAGAATACTCACGCTACGTGGCGAGTATGTAATATGTTAATTATGTTTTTCATTGTAATACAAAGTACATATTTGTTTAATAATATTGATAATATTATTTCATAATAAAATTATTTGAACTCATTTATTTATGATTATGTATATGTTTTACAATTATTTTACATTACGATAGCAATAAATCATATTTTGTTAATCAAATAATAACATTTATATTAATGTCATTGTATAAAAATATTTGAGGTATGACACGATTTTACAAAAAAACATGACAAAAATATTATATCATTGTTGTTCACAATATGAAATTATCAAATATAAAATTAATTAATCATATGACATATGTAGTAACTTATAATTATATAGTATTAATAGTTTGTTATTGATTTAAAATGAAATGAAAATTATAAATAATATCAAACTTAAATAGTGGAAGTAATATAATAAATAATATACAAATTTAAGTTAGAATAAACATAAATATAAATTATTTTATATCATATGATTTTTTTTTAATTTTATATTTTTAAAAATAACAATACAATAGGTGTTTATAAATTTAAGAAGTTATTTAAATGGATAAACTATTTCTTTTATTTCTATTAATTTTTAAAAAACTTAATAATAATTTTGTTTAATTAAAAACACAAATATAATTAACTTAGTATTATATGAGATTATTATGATTATAATCTTTTAAAATAAATATTAATACTTAATATTCTATTATGTAAATAAAATACTTAAAATTATATTATGTAAAAATGCACTATTTTGCATTGTATTTTTTACATAATGTTTTTACAAATTCATATTAAGAAAAATGATATGCTTGAAATATACTAATATGGATGTCAAAATAAGGAGAAAAATTAAAACGAATATATTTGATGAATTTTTAAAATTAATTTTTAAAAAATAATACTAATATATATTGTATGTTTTATAATATTACATATTTAGTTATTGGTATTTTATATATAAATTTTTTATTTTTCATTGCATTCAAATCCGGTCATGTAATCTTATGTGAAATGATAAACAATTGAATAAATTTAATATAATATGAAACTAGTCAATAATAATAGTTTACGTTATTAATGTAAGATTACGTGATTTTTTGAAAATGTTTAAAACATGGTGTAAAATTAAGGAACACTTAAATAGTTACAAAAAAAAATTGTTTCATAAAATATCAATGATTAATAAATTATCCAAATTTTGTCAATGTCATGATCTAATAATCTAATGGTTGACACCATAAACGTAGCACAATTAAATTGTATAAAATAAAATTGGGTCGAAACTTCAAATTTTATATCTAATGATAACTCTGAATGGGCCGAAAGCTATATCTATTATCTGGTCCAAACTTATAATTTCATTCACATCATATCAGTGGCCCAACATTGAAAAAAAAAAAAGATTATTAATCAAAGCATTGTTAATCCGAGATATTAGTGAAAGAGAGGATAGAACAGCCATGGCGAAACTGGCTCTAGCGATCATTATCACGGCGACGATTTTCTAATTCGGCACAGATTACTTATTTTTCGTATTGTTAGATTTCATTATTGCTTCCTAAAGAGTTTAATAGCCATTGTTTTTCTGCAGCGTCAGCAAAGAAATCTAAAGATGTTACTGAACTCCAGATCGGTATAAAGGTGTATACTTTATCCCAATTCGCTTCTTTTAAGCATGTTATCCCAATTCTTTGATTTAGTTTGTAACTCTTTTTTTTTATTGTTTCAGTTCAAGCCCGATTCGTGAGCATTCAATCTCACAAAGGGGACAAAATTAAAGTGCATTGTTGGGTAATTTTTTCTAATATTTTGAAATGAATCTGCTACCTTCAGTTCCATAACCCGATTTAACCTTAGTTACCTTCAGTTCAGTGTTGCAAATTTGCCTACAATTCCAATTTAATCTCATTTTATTTTTCATGTATGCTCTTCATTTAGGGGAAATCGACAGATGGCACGGTTTTTTATTTAAGCTATGAAAGAGGTACTCCGTTTGAATTTACTCTTGGCGGTGGTCGAGTAATTAAAGGTATATTCACTTACTCTGTAAAAATATGAAATATTCATGGTGCCGAGTTAGACCCACGTTGAATTATTGATGTTTTGTAGGATGGCATGGGGCCAAGGATTATTAGGAATGTGTGTTGGTGAAAAGAGAAAGTTGAAAATACCTTCCAAACTGGGTTCTGCCGTTCTGGTGATCGTGGGGCGCCTCCCATGATTTCCGGTACACATACTTTTCCCTTTGAAATATTTACCACTTCAAAGAATTGGAATTACCATATACACCCATTTTCTGAGGAAAAAATTGTGCCCTCCATGGATATGTGCATACCATCAATAATCAATAGGAGAGCGACACGTGACAGTTGATTTTTTTTTTTATTTTGCCTGAATTTTGTGCACTCCGACGCACTCCAAAATGCATGTAGTCTCTCATCAAAATTTTACATCTTATTTAAATGTATGATATATATTTATGTGTTATACTTTTTTTGATGTGTATATATATATATATATATATATATATATATTTTACATATATAATATATATTTGTTTGTTATACCTTTGTAATGTATCATATACGTTTTGTATGTGTGATATAAATTTTTTAAATACAAATACATATTATACATTTTTATATGTATAATATATTTTTATGTATGTATGATATACTTTTTAAGATAAAATATTTTTTATATGAGTGGATCAGATTTATACTTTTTGTGGCGTGCATTTGGAGTGTCCAAATGCAGTCAAAATTGAACAAATGCGGTCAAAATTGAAAAATTCAATATGTCATGTGTCGTGTGTCGTGTTTCTGTTGATGACATGTATTTGAAGTGCATACCCATTAAGGGGGAGGCGATTGCCTCGCTCTAATTTGCATTAATTATAAAAAAGTTCAATTACAAAACTAAGAAAATATGAAAGAAAAGAGAAAATAATTAGGAGCCTAGTGCACTCTAATTAAGCCGACGTGTGAACTCAAAAGGAAGTTCGAAACATTTGTGAGTAGAAGGTTGGAGATTTAGCCGGAGAGCATGTTTAGGGAGTTGTTGAGACAGAAGACATGTATGTGTGCGTGAAGAAAGGAGATTTCACGGCCAAGCATTGCGCTCCCGTCTTTATCATGAGAAGAAAGAAGAAACAAAGAAACACATTCATATTCAAGAGTAAGACCATCACTTGTAGACTAGCAAATCGTCTCAAAAGGAAAGAGTCCGAACCAACCGACTGGGATGGAAGCTCGCTCGTTGGTTGCTGTGAGAACCAAAAGAAAGAAAGAGAACCATCAGAGCATCATACCGATAAAAGGGAGAAAGGAAGGATGATGCACCAAAGGTAGAGAAAAGCGAACGCTCCAAAGGGATGGGGAGGGCTGCCGAGGTGGTTCCGCCTTATGGAGTCACCAGCAGTGAAAGAGAACCATCTCGGAGCCTAGAATTTCGGCTCCGTACAAAATTCCGCGAGAAATATAAGATATGCTCGAACAAGAGTTAACCTCAAGGGAAGATAACTTGGTGGATGTGCCAATGGGTCCATAGCCTAGTTGGTTGAGTGTGAGACACAAAATACCATACGTTGTGAGAGGTTGTGGGTTCGATCCCCAGTGGCATCAAAAATATTAGGTATCAGTAACGAAAGCGATCGCTTGTCGGATACCATTCAAAAAAAACTTGGTGGATGTGCGAAGTGAAAAATCCAAAAGACGGGCAAAGACCCCCTAACTTATCTGCGTCATCGAAAATATTGAAACTATCTTTACATTCTCAGACAGCGCGACGTTAATTTTTGACACGGAGCTTATTTCGGTCATAGAAAGCCATTTGATTAGAGCGAACTTTAGTTTTTCTTTGATAATTTTCTTGTTGCAAATGGCATTCTAAGTTATTTAGTTTCATTGAATTCAACTTCTTAGTTTTTGTATGATTGTTTGAATAAATTAGATATTAGACGATTTATCCTTTGGGCTTTGAAAAATTCGAAGAACTACAGGAACTAATAATTAATAAATAATAATTTTAATTATCAAAGAAAATTAGTGCACTTTGATAAACAATATATGTGAAAAGTGAGACTATGTTTATGTTTTGAATTGAAATTACTGACTTGCCCCTTAACTACTAATTAAGAAACAAGGTTGCTCCCTCTCAAAATGCAAGACAATGGAAATAGTTAGATCTGATTTATAGGATCTAAATTGATAGTTAAAATGTATAATAATACGATTATTTGGTTTAGGTGGGGCCTTTGACAGCCCTAAAAAGTATCCTTGTGGTTGTTAGATCTTGACCTGATTGATTATTTTTTTGATAAATTTTCCTATGTGTTGAAAGTTTGCGTTTTAATCCTTCATATATTGTATATTAACACCGAGTTAATTATCTTGTCAATGAGTCTCGATGGCCATAGCTCCTACATATAACTTGGATCTCGAATCATCGTCCACCTCGCGCGTGTGTGCATATCATGACTTCTTTTATATATCATATTGTATCCAACATATAAAAATACGAGTAATAGAGAAGGCCCGTTTATTCTCTATTTATTGATGTTAATGAGATTGGTTTTTTGTATCAAACACTCGTCCAACTGGGTTATCAATCCATTCACGGTATTCAACACATAATATATTGCTTTTTATCTTCTTCTTTTTTATATTTAATGTGTAATATTCAGTAATATATTGAAAGACGAGAAAAACAATGTAGCACATATGAGATACTTTGTATATTTTGTGTTGGATTTTATGTCTTAAGATTTCATGAGCAATGTAGTAGATATGTAATTAATCATTCAATGTATTTTACGCACAAGATTCTATATTTATATGTTTGAATTTCGCGTGTATCATTATTTAAGTATTTATCTTTTCTATTTTGCCTAACTCCTTATTTTTCATAATATTTGTGAAAATGCATTTGTTAAGTTTACGAGGGTGTATATGCAATGATAGTAATCAATTCACACAATATTGTAGCACTATCACAATATAAATAATGCATAGCACACATAGTAACCATTTTCTTCTATTCTTAAATTTGATCTCTCGTTAAACTGTTTAATTTGGTACTTTTTTTGCAACATATTCATCCAAAAATATTTTAGTTTTTTGCACATCTTTTGTCCTGAAAGGAATTGTGCAGGATTCATCTGTATCAATTCTGGAGGAATTTGCACATCTTTAGTCTCTTAATCACTGGAACTAAAATTCGAACCAACCAGAAAAAATTGTCGGATATATTCAAATTTGTGCCCAACTGGACATAAGTATGTCGACAAGCCAACAATCTGAAACTTGACCGGACCCGAAACTAAACGGCCCCTCAAATTATTCAAAAACTGAATGGCGTGTAATATGAATGATTTGTTCAATCTGGGCCATAGATTGTTCAGATTACGAGCCGTATGCAAATTATATGTATCATCTGATTTCGATCATTCAGATTTTGGATCCTTCGATTTTTTGTATCTCAAGTTCGAATTAGTCCAGTTCTAGCAAATCAGTTCAAACGATGAATAATAAAATTTGTACTCCAAATAATTCGTATTTATTTGTCAAAATCATGAATTTAAAATTCGACAAAACTGATGTTTTTGATAAAAACCTAAAACACAAGCCATAATGACACAAAACTCATAACTTGTCCGAAAGATACGAGACCCGAAATTCAAATGACCTCGTCCAAACAGCTTCCAACTCGAAATGATCTGATCCGAACCCAATCCAACCATTGTGAACAAGATAGGATCACAAGTGGGGGCTATGGGAACAAATAGGTCCACAAGTGGAGGCTATGTGTATGTGCTTCTGGATATCTTCTTTTTAGCTAATATTATTGAGTTTAACCAATATATTTTACATTTAATTTGATATATATATATATATATATATATATATATATAGAGGAAGACTAACATACTTAATTAAGTACCAAGGATTTGGTACTTAATGTTTTTTAACCATTGGATTTGCATTGCGATTTGTGCATTTAATGATGTGCACAAAATTTCGTGATCATCATGAAAAAACACAAATCCCAAAGCAAATCCAATGGTTAAAAAGCATTAAGTACCAAATCATTGGTACTTAATTAAGTAGGTTAGCCTCCCTCATATATATATATATATATATATATAGCTAATATTATTGAGTTTAACCAATATTTTTACATTTAATTTGATATCTTCTTAATTTGATATATATATATATATATATATATATATATATATATATTGTGAATTTAAATATTTTTCATCTTATTGTATTACAAATATCAATAAGTACAGGGAAAATATACTTGGCCCTCCAAACTCATCCCAAGTCTCTTGATGAGGTGGCAACAACAAGTTTAAATGGATTGATTAGTTTTTCTAATTGACTCAATTAATTATTAATTGACACGTTTAATTAACACATCAATAAATTATATTAGTGTATATTAATTAACGTATCAATTCAATTGAGATGTCAATTAAATTGAGAATCAATTAACAATACTAATCAATTCACTTAATTATCATTTGTCATCTCATCGAGGTTATTTTTGGTGTTGTGGAAGTTGAATATATAACCCCGTAAGTATACTCTTTTGCCTACTCAACCCTAATCTTATTTAAAATTTTGTTCCCGTAAACACAAATGACAAATGTGAACTATTCCCTCCCATTTGACTTGTCTACAATAAGAGAAAAGATCATCGTGGCTGTCTAAATATCTCATTTTTCTCAATTGTCAACTATTTTTCCTAATTCCTAATTGTTAGTTTATTCATGAAGTTTCTCAATAAATCAGTTAAATGATGATATAACCGTCAATTAGTCGCTAAATGTCGTACTTTTTTATGTCTATTTAGAATGCTACGATGTGGAGGGAAATAAACTTTTACAAATTTAAATCATCTTCTATGAAGTTGGTAGATATGTTGCACGGATACGGATATGGATACGGATGTCGTATCCGATACGATACGGATACGACGATACGGTAATTTTCAAAAAATCACGGATATGAATGCGGCTGCATAATTATTATTTTAATATATTTATATTGTATATAATTAATAACTAAATAATAAATTAATAATACTTTTAAGGAAATTTAAAAAAAAAATTCTATTTTTTTGGATATTCCAAAAAAATTCCTATCTTTTTGGATATTCCAAAAAAATTCCTATCTTTTTGAAAACTCCAAAAAAAATCTTTACCAAACTTTTAATTTCAAATACCCTATAGGTTAAAATTAACCACGAATGGTGTTAAAAAATTTTTGATCAAAATAGTTTTTTATTTTCATATGTAGTAATTAAAAAATAATTTTGTTATTTTTTATTAATTTTATTAACACACTGAAAATATATTGATAAAAAAATACTTATTTACATATCTAGTTGTTTTATTTTCATTCTCCTTTCTATTACACGGCACCTCTTGTGAATCGGTAGTGAATAATAGCTTCTTCTTCTTTTTAATTAAACCAATGTCTGTGGAAATGGTTTTTGTGAATAAATTTCGAATGTATTTTTTGAGGAAAAAAAATCGTTTTTTAAAATATTGTTTTTCATGAAAATAAAAGTGTCATGTATGTGTGTGTCCAAGTAATTAAGATCGTCATGTTAGCTTTTAACTATCACATTGTCACTTAATTGATGGAGAAAACAAATTCAGTGAAGAAAGTTTTTTTCGAATTGAATGGACAAATTCAGTGAAGGAAGTTGAACACACCAGAATTGGATTTAACAAGTTAAAAGTTTTAGAGCATAATTAATTTATGAAACATTATGCTAGGCCAAATCTACACTTGTCCGTTCATATAACATTGTGTTTAATTTCTTATATATTTTTATGACTTTTTTGTTCTCCATTTGGTGGCGACTATTAAACGGTGAAAGGTGGAAGCTTGATGCACTTTTTCTAATCATCAAAAGCATCATCACGCAGTAAATAATAATTTGATGCATTTTTAGTCAACAAAATATCAACCTAGAATAAAGAAAAAGATTTAGAAAAGAATAAAATAACCACACTACACTAAATAATCAATTGATTAGACACTAAATAATCAATTGATTAGCTCTTCAATTGAGTATAATGATTAATCTGTGTAATTATAGAGGCTAAAACATCATTAAAGAAAGTTGATGAATTAAGGGTGGGATAATGCATGTTGAATGGTCAAAGGATTATTATATTCATATCCTAAATTTAACGAGTACATAAATAAAAAAATAACAAAAATAGATGAGAAGTTATAATAAGTTAATAATATTAACAGTAAATGAATAGATGAATAAATAATTAGAAATGAGAACATGCATGTGACAGTCTGCAGCAATCCCGAGGCCTGTCATTAGAATAATCTTCATTATATTTTATGGGGTTATATATTTAGCCCCAAACTCAAAATAACACTACGATGTGACAAACGAAGAATAAGTGAATTAATTAATATTATTAATTAATTTAATTAAAAATTTAATTAATCATTTAATTAAATTTACATGAATTAACATGTACTAATTCACCAGCGTTGTAGCGTCTTGGATGGTACCAATTATGTTATGCACAAGACCAGGGTTCGAGTCCGAAAGAAAACTGGAGAAAAATGAAGGTAGATATGTAATTGGTGTGGGTGTCATGTGCCCATGAGATACTAAAATTAAAAAAAGTAAAAAAAAATTAGCATGTACTAATATTAATATATCACAAATTATTCACGGATTAATTAAACGTGTCAATTCATATTTAATTAAGTCATAGAGACTAATCAACTCATTTAACTATTTTTTGCTACTTCATTAAAAATGTTGGGATAATTTGGGAGGCCAACTATATTTTCCCATATTTTAATACACTACCCACAATCAATTCATTTTTTTATTTTTTGACAGAGCACATAGTGAAATGGAACTGCTACACTTAGGGATGTCAATGGTGTGGATATTGCCCGAACCGACCCGAACCGTATCCGAAGAAATATCCGGATTCGAAAAAATTATCCGGATCCGAGTGGATCCGGATATGGATCTGGTTGCTAATTTTAGGATCCGGAACCGGATTCGATATTCAATTTTGGTGCGGGGACCGGATCCGTGTTCCGGATCCGGGTATTTTTAGGATCCGGATACTCGGAACCGGATTCGAGTATCCGGAACCGTATCCGAATACGTATATTATATATTATTTTTATGTATTATATTTGATATTAGTTAAAAAATCATATACAAATTAATGATTTGTGATTGATTTAAAATCACAATCGTAAAATTATGTTTAAATATAATCGTATATATCGTTAATGTCAAAATTATATATATTTATAACTAAAAAGTAAATTATGTTATAATAACATTGTATTCGTTTTAATATCCGAAAAAGAACCGTATCCGTATCCGTATCCGACAATATCCGAACCGTATCCGTATCCGTTTATTATCCGAACCGTATCCGGATCCGAGTAATTCCGTATCCGAAAAAAAATATGGATATGGATCTGGTATGACCACTATCCGAACCGGATCCGAACCGTCGACACCCCTAGCTACACTACTTTCTCTCAGTATTTTTTTTTTTTTCTTTTCTTAATTTATAAAAAAAAAATGAATTGATATGTTTTTTCTCCAATTGTCAGATTTGAATCCAAATCGCCGGCAGCTATTTTTCGACGATCTCCTTGTTTAGTCGTCGGATCCAAAATATGTTTCTCCTCCCATCGTCGGATTTCTATCTCGTCTTCCCGTCACCGGATTTCTATCTCCTCCTTCGTCGTCATATTTCTTTCTTCTTCTTTTGTCACTAAATCTTTTTTTCGTCCTACGATCGTCAACTCCAATCTAAGACGCGGCAGCTCTTTTCGTATTAATTAAAATAATATCTTGTATTTAACAAGATCGTATGTTGTACTTACCATAACAATATATTATATTAATCACAAATGTTATCTTAAATCAACCAAAACAATATATTATATAATATTATACACTTACGAAGAATATTGTTTTTAGTAATCATAATCCCATCTTGAATAATTCTCAATAGAGGATAATATATTACAGAGGATTGTTAATACATTCCTTCTTATTGCATTCTCGAACGTTTATTTTCATGTAATGTCATGTACCAAAGCAAGCTTAATAAAGGAACATACATAAAATTAGACAAACAGCCGATTTTTTCGGATAACGTCAGATATTCTGACAACATTAAAGCTGCAAACGAGCCAAGCTCGAGCGAGCTGTGCCAAACTCAAACTCGACTCGGAACTTACTCGAGCTGGCTCGGCTCGTTTAGAATTATGATTCGAACTAAAAAATCAATCTCAAGCTCGGCTCGTTCTAATTCGAACTAGCTCGGCTTTGCTCAACAGTAGCTCAATTAAAAAACAACTTGAATTTTAATTTCAAAGATTGTAATAGTTGCGAATAAACAAAAAATATTCTAAATACCAAAATATCTTAAAACGTAACAATAATAAATCAAACATACAACACAAAACATAAAAAAATATAATTTGGACTTGGTATTATTAATTTGTCTTCCTTACTTAATATTTTTTTTAGGACCTAAGTTGTAATCTGACTTGGAATTAATATGGAGATAAAGTTTTTCTTTATAAAATTTCAAATTATAATAATATATATAATATGAATTAATCATGATAAAAGTATTTAATTTTTTAAATTGAGCTCAAATTCTTTTCGAGCTTAATACGAGCGAGCTGAGTCTGGCTCAAGCTTGGCTCGGCTCGTTTAATTTCGAGTTAATATCGAGCGAGCTATTATCGAACTATTATCGAGTTGAGCTCGAGCGAGTCACGAGCCACGACCTAAAGTTACAGTCCGAGATAACATCAAATATATTTTTCACCTTTAAATTAACGTAGTTGTTTTTATACTTTTAAACTCCATATTTATATTTTTTTACAATGAAATAAACAGCAGCAGAGTTTACCTATAATATAGAGAAAAATATAAATATTTAGATAGTTATTTTTATACATTTCACATTCACATTTATATATTATGAAAGGTATAAATAACAACATATCGTTTTCATAGTATAGAAAAGCGTATAAATAATAGTAAAAATATAAATAATAACAAATGATTAATCTTTGAAAAAGGTTTAAATAATAAAAAAATATAAAAGGGTATAAATAATAGTAAAAATACAAATAATAACAGATGATTAATCCCAAGTATAAAAAGGTTTAAATTATAAAAATATATAAAAGGGTATAAATAATAGTAAAAAAAGTTTAGTAAAAATGTATAAACAACAACATATATGTATAGAGAAAATGATAAAATAATAGAAAATATATAAATAATAATAAAATCGATTTAAATAACAACATATATTTTATCCATATATTATAGAAAAATATAAAATAATAAAAAATATATATATAAGAGAGGGTAGGACCGGGCAACCAGCCAGTGGGTAACACCACAATGCATCCGAAGTCATTTTTTCGGACAATGAGCAATGAACAGTCACCAATGGTCATTTTCATTGAAGTGTAAAATCGTTTCTCTATATTGTATTAAGTGACAGATATTGATCAAATTGTTGAGAGTCAGAATATAACAAAAACAACGAATAATACATTAAAAAAATTAGCAGCTCTAAAGGGGAGGGGCATTACACTAAGATTTATTTATAGCACACCCCAATAATAAAAAATAATGATGCGACAATCCACCAATATACAACTCGTATATCACATATTCCTATATGATAATTTCATAAAGCATAAATTTTACAATTCGAAAACAATGACACACACATGTATATACACATATGCATATCCTTAACATATACAAACAAACATCACGGAGATAGTATGGCCATAAAAAAAATCTAGCATAAATATATAAACACATACACGACATAAACACACACACAACTCAAAAGTTACTGCAACAAAAAACTCGTTGCCATAAACAGAACTGCACTAATATAAAAATGAAATTACACTAATATAAACAATATAGAGGCTTCGTGTTGAAAAATAAGCACGCGTACTCCCTCTCTACATATCCGTTTTCTCCCAAAATATTTTCATAATATCTAAACTCAAAACAATTAAATATATAAAAAAATAATTCATAGAGAAACTTCACGAAACGAGAGATAAGTACACAAGCACTAATAATTTACAATAAAATTCATAAATTAAAAAGAGAAAAACATCTATATTATTTTTTCTATCTCCTGTTTACTAGGCCTAATTTTGACTCCAACCTAGTGAAAAATTAGGCTGATTTTGCAAATTGAAGCTCTTCATGGATCTCAACTCCAATCTAGACCGTGCAAAAGGAATATTATTATGATATTATGATATCAATATAAATAGTAGAATCTCCCTAGATCTAATTATTATGCATGTCTAGGTAGATGGATGCTCTATACACAAACTACATAACCTTTATTTTTATGGGATAATGGATAATTCATATATCCTACGCAATAATTGAAAGGGGGGTCAATGGCAAAGCTCAAAGAGTGGGATCAAAGCAAAATTAATTACTCCCCCTTTATTTTTATCTCGTTACTTGTTTTTTAAGATTTTGAAGAAGATATGAGATAGCCCCTCAACACTGAACACTTACTTTATTAAATAATGATTTTTTTCACAAACTCAAAAAATAAATTAAAAACTGCTCCTACATTTATCATTTCTCTTGTCTATAATAAATGTACATCATTATGATGTATTTTAATATAGACTAGAGTGCTATGAGTATTCCAAGATTTTCTTAAAAGTAGCCTGTAATGACAAAAAATAAGATTATATATAATTGACCCTAAAAGTATTTTCAATTGTGTAATTGTTATATATCTAATTTAATAATGCTACACAACATAATATCGTAGTAGAATTGCTAATAAAGAAGGAACCAAACTAATAAGCATCATTTTGTCTCCTTCTCCATCCAATTAATGATTGGTGATCTCAAAACCTCATGACAAACAATCTGCTTAGGGACTAGCAATCCCATTCCACACACACCAGAGGAGAGAACACAATTGTATACAAGAAAATAAAAATAATACTAATCAAACCACCCACAAATCCCCAACATTCATCCCCTTTTCCCCCTCTCTCTCTCTCTCTCTCTCTCTCACCCCACCTCCTATTCTCTCTCTCTCTCTCTCTCTCTCTCTCTCTCTCTGTTCAGGCCCTTTTTCATGGCAGAAAAGCTGTGTGGATGCCCATAAAGATTTAGATATGGAGAGGAGACAAAACCCCTCAATTTAACCTAAATGCTCCAAATCTAGTTGCTTGTATTTAGTAAGAGTTCAATTTCTCTCTCTTTTCTTTCTCTAGAGAAACATTGTGTTACTTTTCAGAAAAAAAAGGGGGAAAACAGAAACCTCTTTGGTCTCAACATCTTTATTCTGCTTTTCTTTTGCATTTCTACGCTCTATTTTTTGTACATTTCTCCTCTGTGCTACCAAAAAGATTCCAATTTTAGTTGTTGGTTTCTTATTTTTGGAGCAAAATTGAGTGCTCAGATTTGTTGCTTGCTTTCAAGTACCTCACTTCAGTCCCTTTCCTATTTTGACAAGATATTCTATTTCCTCTCAGTTGTGACCCAAATTTGGTGTCTTCAATTGTAAACAGAGAGAGATCTTAGCGATTCAACAGAAATTCTCCAATTTTACTCGAGAATTATCATCTTGGTCCTTGATGCCAACACCCAATTAAGTGTTCTCCCAGAATTCAAGAGATCTTGCAAAATTGTGCTGGAATTTCAACAATGAACTGTGGACAACCCAACGAGTTGCCTCATTGCTTCTTAAATCTCAATTGGGATCAATGCATAGATCAAAATGGGCAGTTAGACTCTGCACTTGGCTCAATGGTCTCTTCTCCTTCCTCGAACCTTCTCTCACAACCTGAAATCCCGTCTCAATCTCACTACATCGGTCCCAGCAGCACAATCGGTACCGGTAATGGATCTCTCTCTACACCACCAGAACTCAACCTCTCAATGGGATCAATTTTGCCGAATCTCATACCGATGAACCACCTGGGCCATTTCCAACCCGATCCAGATTTCGCCGAAAGAGCCGCAAGACTATCTTCCTTTGAAGGGTTTGCAAACCAATTCGATTTACCGTCCATTAAGAACAAAAGACCCGAAATTGGCCATTTAGGCGGTGGCGAATTTACCCAATTACTCGATAAAAATCAATTGGGAGTGAATAATATGAATAATGGCCGTGATGAATCTTCAGTTTCGGACCCTGTTTCTGGTAACGTTGCGAGAAAGAGAAAGGCTCCGGCGAAAGGAAAAGGAAAAGAATCTCAAAAGGTAAAATTAACACGTTATAACTTACAATTGCATCACTAGATCTACGAAACGAGGGGTATTTTCGTAATTTTTCCAAAATTCAAATTCGAACCAAATTACTGAAGTGAAATTGTTGAATCAATGTTTAGAAGGAGACAGAGTCGAAGAGATGCAAATCTATTGAAAGTAACGGTACACAAGAAGAGGGAATGAAGCTCAAGTCAGAACCTAATGGGAGTATGAGTACCGGTACGACCGAGACTGGTACGAAAAACAAAGGCAAGGAACCGAAACAAATCGAGCCTCTAAAGGATTATATACACGTTAGGGCTAGAAGAGGCGAGGCCACTGATAGTCACAGCTTAGCTGAAAGGGTAAATAATTCGATTTATTTATTTATTTTTGAACTATTTTTTAATTTTTATACGTATTGTTTAATTTTTTCTTTTTCTTGGTATTTGTTTTGGTTTGTATTTAGGTGAGAAGAGAGAAGATTAGTCAAAGGATGAAATTACTGCAAGATCTCGTACCAGGATGCAACAAGGTAACCTGTTAATTTTCATATACCCCCCTGTAAAATCTTTAAATAAATCAGGGGTCCAAATTCGAAAAATTTAATTTTTTCTTTGGTTTTATATAGGTAGTAGGCAAAGCAGTGATGCTAGATGAGATCATAAATTACGTGCAATCTCTACAACGACAAGTTGAGGTACGAAAATCACTTTTTTGGAAAATTTCAAAATTCAAATATTCCATCTAATACAATTTTTTTTTGTTAATGCAGTTTTTATCGATGAAATTGGCAACGGTGAATCCCCAATTGGATTTCAACAATTTACCGAACCTCCTTCAGAAAGACGTGAGTTTTTTTTTGTTTTTAAAAGAACAATTCTAAATTTAATAATATTTATTTATTTGTAGATGCAGCAAGCATGTGGGTCGTTAATGGGGGCGTCGTTTCCACTGGACACGTCCGGTTCGGCATTGCCCTACGGCAATAACCAAATGCAAGGGAATCCTCTCCATTTCATGTCCTCTAATTCCTCTCCAGTCGACCCTCAAAACTCCATTCACTCTTTCCTCAATGCTGGCCCTGATGGTTCTCAGGTTAAAGTTCAATTTTTATTTCGACTTTTTACTCATGATCATTAAATAAATCGAACTTATTTTTATATATTTTCTGTTTTGCAGTTAGGGACATATTGGCACGATGATTTGCAAAACGTAGTACCAATGGATATTAGGCAAAATCAAGAGGAAATTGCACAAGGCTTCAGTGGTATGTTTTGATTTTTATAAATATTTTCTTTTTCTTTTTAATCAATTTATTTTTGTTTTTTAGGGGGAATACAACAAGTTCATATGAAGATGGAACTCTGAGACTAATTCAGAACTTGATGCCTTTGTGTATATAGAGAGGGGAAGAGATTTGAGCTAACAAGATATGAGCAAAAAATATTCCCATTTTACCCCTACAAGTATGTTTTTTGTGGGAGCTTTGCACTATGTTATATGTTGTAATATTCTTGTAGCTTAGTGTTATTATTATTATTATTATATTATATATCTTGGGGTGAAAATGATGGAAAAGTTTACCCACCTTATGAAGACAATACAATTATGACTGCATTTATATGTTTTTATATATATCTAGTATTTTTCTTAATCTAGGGGAATAATATTCATGACACTTTCTGTATGGTAAATGTAAAAGATTGGAAAAAGACTTCAATAAACTGTTTTTTATTTTAATTCTCAAATCAAAAATTTGCATAGCATTCTTAGCTTAAATAATTGTGATTGTTTCCACCATTAAATAATGTGTCAAGAAATAAAGAAAATAATGATGATTGGAAATTTTATCAAACCTCTTTCATATTTTCGATCATTAATCTAAACCCACTCGAAACCGAATCCAAGTGATCCAAAATTTGATTGACCTGAACTCTTGATCTGAGACTCGAATGATCTATTGAATGTCTCATCTAACTGACCTGAAAATATAAAAAAGATTAATCGGTGACGTGAATCCGACCCATAAAATCCAAAATTCAAACAATCCGCTATCGAAATGACTGGTAACCCGAATTATCTAACATAAAAATGATTAAATCCATATCCAACCAATCCGTCCGATTTGACCTCTAACCAAAATACACACATTGCGTCACAGGTTCTTTTCTTTGGATTTGATTCGCTTGATTCTTCGATCATTGCAGTTCTGGTTGTGTTTTGTTTTGTTTTGAGTATTGCTCTAATTATCGGTTTAAATCACCGATATATTGGTTTTATGTCTCTAATTGATTGATGATTGTAGTGATTTATCCATAATCGGCTGGACCGTTCAGTTCAGTCATCCGGTTTTTATCTGATTTGGACCGAATTCTGTCTGATAAATTTAGTTTTGAACTTGGGCCGTTTAAGTTTGATTTGAATTTGACCATTTATGTTTTGATCCATTTATTTATTCGTTCTCTTTTCCCCTACTAATTAATATGTATCTATGTTATTGGTTTTCGATGAGCATGATTGTATGATTAAACTTTCCATTTGTCGCACAATTTATGACCATGCTGCAGTAACTACTTAGAAAGGTATATTTCTATTAAAGAAGATATCACACATCTCAAACAATTATCATTAAAAAAAATACATTGCAGATTAAAAAGGTATATCACTTTTTTAAAATATGTGTCATATCTAAAAAAAGACGTTCGAAAAAATATATATGCCAGAAGGTATTAAGCACTAATATACTGTACTTTTAAAAAAAACATAGCACACAATTAAAAAAAAAAAATAACACACAACTAAAAAATATATATTATACATCTAAAAAATAGTTCCAAGTTCGCTTCGCTCGAATTGGATGCACGGTTTCGAGCATTTCTTACAGCTCGAACACAAATCGGTATGAATCGAACCAGCTCGGCTCGACCAATTTAACTCCAATAATTCTTAATCTTACAAAAGTCAATTATATAATAATCAAATCAGTTATAAGATTATTTTCTATGAAAAAATTAGTTCAAATAAAATAATAAACGAAAATAAAAAACAAACAAATTAAACTAAATTAATATTAATACTTCTCTTTAAAATTTTATGAAAAGCACAAAAAATTGGCACGTATCCTTGTATAATATATATTTAATAACTATACATTTTACACAAATGCTTCGTAGCCCAATTGGTAAATAAACGTGACATCATCCTAATGATCAGGGGTCGAGACTCGTTGAGCAACTATTTTTTCCTCACTTCACGTGTTTTTATGTAATATATACTTCAGAACAATAGAAAAAACACAAAGACATCGTAGCTCAGTTTATTTTTTCTCACTTCTATGTCATTTTTTTTTTAAAATAGTCCAGTTGGTAAATAAACGTGACATCTACCCTAATGATCAGGGTTCGAGACTTATTGGGCAACTATTTTTTCCCCACTTCACGTATTTTTATGTAATATATACTTAAGAACTATAGAACTATAGAAAAAACACAAAGACATCCTAGCTCAGTTTATTTTTTTCTCACTTCAATGTCATTTTTTTTTAAATAGTCCAGTTGGTAAATAAACGGGACATCTACCCTAATGAACATGGTTCGTGACATATTGGGCAACTACTTTTTTCTCACTTCACGTGTTTTCATGTTATATATACTTAAGAACAATAGAAAAAACACAAAGACATCGTAGCTCAGTTTATTTTTTTCTCACTTCTATGTCATTTTTCTTAAAAATAGTCCAGTTGGTAAATAAACATGACATCTACCCTAATGATCAGGGTTCAAGACCTATTGGGCAACCACTTTTTCCTCGCTTCACGTATTTTTATGTAATATATACTTAAGAACAATAGAAAAAACACAAAGACATCGTAGCTCAGTTTATTTTTTTCTCACTTCTATGTCATTTTTTTTTAAAATAGTCCAGTTGGTAAATAAACGTGACATCTACCCTAAATGATCAGGGTTCGAGACCTATTGGACAACTACTTTTTCCTCACTTCACGTATTTTATGTAATATATACTTTAAGAACTATAGAAAAAACACAAAGACATTGTAGCTCAGTTTATTTTTTCACACTTCTATATCATTTTTTTTAAATAGTCCAGTTGGTAAATAAACATGACATCTACCCTAATGAACAGGGTTCGAGACCTATTGGGCAACTATTTTTTTTCTCACTTCACGTGTTTTTATGTAATATATACTTAAGAACAATAGAAAAAACACAAAGACATCGTAGCTCAGTTTATTTTTTTCTCACTTATGTGTCATTTTTTTTAAAATAGTCCAGTTGGTAAATAAACGTGACATCTAACCTAATGATCAGGGTTCGAAACTTATTGGGCAACTACTTTTTCCTCACTTCACGTATTTTTATGTAATATATACTTAAGAACTATAGAAAAAACAGAAAGACATCGTAGCTCAGTTTATTTTTTTCTCACTTCTATGCCATTTTTTTAAAAATAGTTCAGTTCGTAAATAAACATGACATCTACCCTAATGATCAGGATTCGAAACCTATTGGGCAACTACTTTTTCCTCCCTTCACGTGTTTGTATGTAATATATACTTAAGAACTATAGAAAAAACACAAAGGCATCGTAGCTCATTTTATTTTTTCCTCGCTTATATGTCATTTCTTCTTAAAATTATCCAATTAGTAAATCAACGTGACATCTATCCTAATGCTCAGGGTTTGAGACCCGTTGGGCAACTATTTTTTCTTCATTTCACGTGTTTTTATGTTATAAATATTTAAAAACTATAGGAAAAACACAAAGACTTTGTTGCCCAATTTATTTTTTCTCATTTCTATGTCATTTCTTCTCAAAATGATTATTTTTTATTTTTTGCTCAACCCCTCCAAACATTTAAATCCATATTTATACCTTCGAATATTTAAAACAATCGCATATACATCTCTATAAAAACAAAAATATAGTAAACACCCTTACAAAATAGATAAATTAGTATATGCACCTTTACAAAAAACGTTAGAAATATTAATTTGTGGGCGCATTGCTTACTAAGACAAAGATATATGAGCTATTCAGAGGTTGTGTGGGGTTACACGTGAAATTCCTTCAAATGAAAAATATCACGTAGTCACATGAATAATATAAAATATTGAGCAAATGAGATTATAGATATAATGTATTGCTAAATATGTATGATAAGGATAGATTATAGATATTATACACCGTCAAATGATAAATATCAAGAAAAATAATGTGAATACAAAAAATATTTTTCAGGTTCAAACGTATCAATTTGAAACTATTATGTTAACCCAACAAAGTGAAGTACCATGAAATGGACCACACAATATATATCTCCTGTAAAATCTTACAAAAATTAGAGAACATATGGGTAAAGCTGGCAAAATCTGACCCGATCCGAAAAAATGATCTGACCCGTCCGAATTCAAATCCGACCCGAATCGAAAAATGTTGAAAAGTCAACGACCCGAATCCGAAATCGAACTGAAACCGAATGACCCGAACCCAAAATGGAACCGAAACCGAATGACCCGAACCCGAAATCGTCCCGAACCCGAATGACCCGAAACCCGAACTAATCCGAAACCCGAATGACCCGAAACTCATGACCCGAATGATCCGAAATTTAATATATTATTGCTAAAATCAATATAATATTGCTAAAATATTTTGGAATCAATAAAATAAATTCCGAATTATCCGAAAACTAAATTTTCGAAAAATCGAATGATTCAAAATTAACTTTTGCGAAATCCGAATGATCCGAAAATCAAAATAACCAAGACCCAATGATCCGAAAATCGAAACGACCCGAAATCGAATGGCCCGAAAACCGAAACGATCCGAAACCGAATGATCCGAAAATCGAAACGACCCGAAACCGAATGATCCGTAAACCGAAACGATCCGAACCCAAACGACATGTTGACCCGAACGACCCTCAATCTGAAACGACCCGAACCCGAAATGACCCGACCCGACTCGTCCGATTGCCACCTCTACGCATGTGGTCTTAACTATTAACAATGTACACCTATCAAAAATATGATATAACATGATTACTCAAAAGGAAAATATTGTTTTATTTTTTAACTCAAAATATAATATACAATATTATTAAATCGTGATAATATTGTAACATACAATTATACAATTATGATCGAAGCGAATCAAGGTACTCCTTAGCACCATTTTAATTCTCAACATAATTCAAACTTTGAACATATTAAAAATTTAAGATTATTCTCAGCCGCAGGGGCGGATCTAGGGGGGGCGAGCGGGAGGCCCGGCCCCCCCTATGAAATCGGGAACCGATATATTAGCGATAAAATGAGGTGATTTTGTTTTTTTTAGAAAGTGATAAATATGATAAATTTGTAAGTATTTCACAAAGATTAGTGTTGTCTAGGAGTAAAATTGTTGCTTGAGAGATTGGAGGTCTTGAGTTAAACCCTTTTAACTTGCAAATGTGCCCCTGAAAGATATACCCGAAAATTAAAAGGGGTATAAACCCGATCGAGCCCTTTCTCTCTTATCAAACTACAAGACTCTCTTCGAAGACACCCGAGCCTCCTACAATTAGTGCCAATATAAAGAAGTGCTCCGTCCGATATTGTATTTGCCAAGTCCAATTTGTTGAAGATATTTGCAAATTTGACTGAGTGGTTTGAGGTTAATTCCTGAAATTTAAATCAAATATATAAATTAAAGAGTGTAATGTGTCGTGAAGTAAGAATAATGAAATAGTGATAATTGACTTACATGATTACAATCACCAAAATTGATCTTTTTGAAACATTTTTGCCCTTCGACTAAAGCAGACAAGTCATGCGAAGTCACATTCTCGCACCTCGACACATCAATGCTCAGCCATCAAAGACAAAATATAAGATTAAAAAAAAAAAAAACTCAATTCCTGAATTTCATGACAATACGAGTCCACTGTCCACCTAGTAATGAGTTGTTTCCATTGCCAAGATATAACAGGCCTTCATCATCTATGTAGGAGCATCCAACCATGGCGAAGCCTTCAAGCTTTGCTAGAGAGCCTATCAATCTCACAGTGACTCATTTCCTTTCAACCTGATAACAGAAATCATGAATAAAACTCAAATCTTCAAACAAGTGTTTCTTGAACGAGAAAAATAGGTAACAGTAAAGGATATAGATAGCAACCTTCAGATAAGAAATAGCGAGTTCTCTAAATCTGCCGCCTAAATCCATAGCAATCTGTCGATTTTAGAGAAAAGGCAGGGAGGCTCAAGCAATCAAGAAAGGTTGTGAAATTGGGCGTGAGCATGAAGTCGTCTTGCTGAGTTCACAGATGCGAGGCTGGAAAGTTGGTGCGACGAGATGTAGAGAAGGGCTGAAGGAGTGGAGTTGTGGAGAATGGCAACCAGATCTGGAGGGAAGCTTTGATAAAAAAAATTCTTAGATAGACTGGGTATTGTTACGTGGGAAGGAAATTAGATGGGACCCACGTCCACCTCATACTTCGGTAAGAATTCGGTGATTTACTTCCTGCTCTGTATACTTTTTGCATATTAAATATCCAAAAAAAGAAAATTGCACCGTCTAAAAACGTCTAAAAAAGAAAGGAGATAATTGACGAATTATGAACTACAAGCTCAAAGCTCAATAATTAGTCTTGTTTTTAGTTTTCTCGAGCCATAAACGAAACCTAGCCAGACTTAGTTCAAACTCGATTCGATTCGATTTCCTTCAGGTCATATTTAAACAAACGATTTACAAATCGAACTCGAACGAGCATTAAACCAAGAACTGAATTATCAATCATAGTCAGGATTGAATGCCATTGGCGGCTTGTCCTTTTTGACCCGTTCAGTTTATTTTCTTTCGTTGAAAAACTTGGACCATTCGGATTCAAATACCGGTTCTGAAACCGGATAGTTTTCGAAACCAAGGGCGTAATGTAGTGATGAGATCAAAGCTCGAATTACAAGTGTGAGAAGAAGAGTGAGAACGTGGCAGCAATGTAACAGAAACACCAAAAGAGATGGCCACGTGAATGAATGAATGAATACAGCAGCCATGGCGAGCATATCATGATGCAGTTGGGAGACGCGGCGCACAAAACCCAGCAGCCCCATCCCATCCCCTTTACGTGTCGTTTCCCTTCCTTCCTCATTTTTATTCTTGTCTATCTTTTCTCCTGTTCATCTCAATCTACAATTGTCATCAATAAAATTTCTTGGCCAATACAATTATGTCTGGATAAGATTTTTAACAAATGAGAAACATACATTAAATATTAGAGTTATTTTTTTATGCATGCATTGTAAAATTCGAGAAAAAATAAGTTTTAAAATTATTGTTTTTAGTAGAAAATCTACACCATAAATGTGTATGGTTAAATTGACAACAAAATAAAAATTAACGTAAAATTTACGATTAAATTGATATATGATGTCGATGTACAATCTATGTTGACTGGACCTATCTTACGTCGTGAGTGATGATTGAACCGAACCCTAGCACACGTGTTCTCGAACTAATCGCTTCAAAATATTTATTATTTTAAGCCAAGTCAAATTGGACTGTACGAGTTCCCAATCAAAAAATTAGCTTACTCTTTTGTTAAAAAACAAGATTTCTTTCTAAAAAGCAAGAGATAATGTAAAATCAAATAGAACTGAATCGAGTTTGAATTATTCTAGAAACTTGAAATTACTTCGAGTTATAACCGAACCGAGCCAAATCAAGTCGGGTTCGAGCTCGAACTTTCAACTTGAAATTTATGACAATTTCGAATCGAATCAGTTCGAGTTTTATTTTAAATCGAGTCGAGCTGGATCTGACTCATTCGAACTCGATTCATTTGGAGTTTTGCAAATAAGAGCGAGAAATTGACGTTTCTTAATCAATTACATAATAGACATTACTTAACCAAGCATGATAAAAAAAATTTACTTTTTGGAGATCTTTCAAATTAAAAAATATTGATAGTTGAATTTGAATTTGAATATACATAAAAAAAAGATAATCATGCAAATGAGATTTAATTAAATGAAAATTATTTAAGTTAAATTAAGTGATATTACCCATTTTAATTTAGCATCATAATATTCGTTAACATTTATGCTAACAAACATAGATCAATTATGTATCCCAAAAACATGAATAAAATTTAGAAAATGTTCAAGGACTGTAAAATATTATTATTGTAGAGGAACTATTTTATTCTGGCCACCTCGTTTGGGTCACAAAGTCATTTAATCACATTTCTAACCTGTAGTGCAGGGCTTTCTTAGACCCGGTTTATCAAATTTTCGTGAAAAGATTCGTTGTTTTTGTAAAAAATACAAACATATTTTTTAAGTAACTCCGTTTTGAAAAAGAAAAAAATTTAGAAAAAAAAGAAAACAAAGACAACCATTGTTTTTTTAAATCTTATATATAATTTCAAATAAACTGTTTCTTCTTCTTTTTTCAATTATTTAATGAAAACAAATCGAGATATGTAAATTTATTTATCCAGATAGCGAAAATGATAGTTAATATTAATAACGATATTAAAAAGAGATATGATTATGTACGTTAACGAAAAAATGACTTGCATGTCAATCCGCGAATATTCATCCTAGCGCGACACATGACAATTTTGTTTAAAAAAAATAACTTTTGTCGTCTAACGCACCTCAGTCTTCACCCGAGATTAGGATTTATATATATATTTTTAGTTGTATGTTATTTATTTATTTTTTTGAAAGAAGTAGTAGTATGTTATACTTTTTACATGTATCTTTTATATGTCCGTTATAATTTTTTATATCCATGATTTAATATTTATATGTTATATCTTTTTACGTGTATGCTACATTTACATGTTATATTTCTTAAATATATCATATATCTTAAAGATGTATTTATATACAATTTTTAAATATAATACATGTTATACTTTTTACATATGTGACATATTTTTTTATATGTACGATATATATATTTTAGATGTAGTATATATATTTTTAAAATACAATACATGTTGTACATTTTGACAAGTATGGTATTTTTTATGCGAATAATATTTTTGTATTTTTATATCGGTTGTATAACAATTTATATTTATTGTCGCCGTGGTCCGCCAACGTAAATCTTGACGTATACTAAGCCAAAATCATTCGCATGCGTTAATCGGTTTCATGAAATCACGTTTGTTTACGATATGTTTTAAATATAGCGTACGCACAAAAATATAACAAATTAAAATTATATAAAATGAATAGGCTGTAGAAATATTTCTCAAGTAATAATAGACCGAGTCTAAACGTAATATTTTCCCATTCCCCTTTGTGATCATCGACCTCCCTATATAATCCCCTCCCCCCTCTTATTTTCTCACACAATCCCTTTAATCTCCACTTTCTCTCTCAAAACGACAACAATACAAATGGCTTCTACCTTGTTCGTCCCTTTCCTCCTCCTCGTCTCCCTTTCTCTCTCCACCGCTTTCCAACTCCGTCCTATCGAGCTGGTAAGAGATGAAACTAATACAGGTCTTGACATCGGTCCTGGTCGAAAAGTAGGAGGACGCAGCCAAGTTCCAAAAGTCGAATGCAACGAAGAGGTGCAAGATCTAGGCCGATTCTCGGTACAAGAGTACAATCGACAAATCCACGGCGACCTCGCAGAGGAAAAACTCCTGAATTTCTCAAAGGTTACTCATGCTCAAAGACAGGTCGTGTCGGGAATAAAATATTACTTACGTATTGTCACGACGGTTACATGGGACGTGACTGGAGAGCATAAGGAGAGGGTTTTCGATGCAGTTGTTGTGGCCAAACCGTGGCTTGGATCGCGCACGTTGGTTTCGTTCGTCCCGGCCGAATCAAAGTGATTGTCGAAACGGGTTTGGTGATGAGTTACAATGTAAAGGCGTGAAACTTTTCGAGTTGAATAATACAAATGTTGCAAATTTTGGTACTGGTTTTTTTGGAAGTATTAATAATTTAATAATCAAAATTGTCTCTTTTATTCTTTTATTATTATTATTATTATTTTTGTCTTTTAATAAAGGCTGATGACGTTGATCAAAATAAATATGGCAAAGCCATTAAGAGTACATCTGTACAAGTCTACAAGTTAATACATATTAGAAAAATAAGAAAAGGCTACTGAGAATAAGGTAAACAAATATATTGGTCAAAAGATGAAACTAAACTGCAATTCTAATTCTAATTAATCAAATTTATAATTCGATTTGCCAAAAATTGCCAAGTGTTGGCTTTTATTATTATTTATGAATATAAATTTGGGAGAACGAAATTGGACTTGTGCCATTCTTAAAATGATATTTTAAACAAACAAAAAAATATATATAACAAATTGGCCATGAGCAAGGAGTAATGATAGAAACCACACATTTTTTCCCACGAATTTACCACAACTGCCACGTGTCAGCCATCCATTGGCTGCAGCAAAAATTGATGGAAACTTGCAGCCAATGAATGGCTGACACGTGACAGTTGTGGTAAATTTGTGAGAAAAATGTTTGGTTTCTATCATTACTCATGAGCAAGGCCCCCTGTAGTTCAAATTATTAATGCATAATAAGTTTGAAAGTTCTGGGCCTAATTTCTATTGTCACAAAATATTGACAGTGAAACCAAATAAGAATTTAAATGGGCCTTGATCAATTTTCATACTAAAGTGATGAAAAGTTAAATGGGTCATGGTCGATTATCAGGTAAATTACTATTACTAAAATTCATACTCAAGCAGGATAAAAGTTTAAATCGAAATTAATTGAAAATTCAAATGAAAAAGGTTTTAAGTAAAGAGATCATAATATTTCAAAAAGTTTTTCGGGCATAATATTCATTTTCACAAAATATTAAGGTGGAAAAAAAATGAAAAAGGGACCCCCGATCAATGATAAGTTATATTTAGGAGCATTTCTGTAACCTGTAACCTGTATGATAAAAGAAATTCGAAAAATAATTCTGATGTTTCAAAACTAATTCAAAACTGATTTTAAATTTATATACCATTTGATTTAAAAATCCGATGAGTTTATTGGCATAAACCATCATTGGTGCTAGGTTTAGATGTGGGAGAGAAATAAGGGGTTTTATAACCTAGTTTGACTTTTAAGTGTTCCCTAATTTTACCAACCCATCATTTGTATCTAGGGATGTCAATGGTGTGGATATTGTCCGAACCGATCCGAACCGTATCCGACGAAATATCCGGATTCAAAAAAAATATCCGAATCCGAGTGGATCCGGATATGGATCTGGTTGCTAATTTTAGGATCCGGAACCGGATTCGATATTCGGTTTTGGTGCGGGGACCGGATCCGTGTTCCGGATCCGAGTATTTTAGGATCCTGATACTCGGAACAAGATTCGAGTATCCGGAACCGGATCCAGATACGCATATTATATATTATTTTTATGTATTATATTTGATATTAGTTGAAAAATCATATATAAATTAATAATTTGTGAGTGATTTAAACTCACAATCGTAAAACTACGTTTAAATATAATAAAATTTATCGTTTATGTCACAAATTATATATATTTATAGTTAAAAAGTAAGTTATGTTACGATACCATATTATCCGTTTTAATATCCGAAAGAGAACCGTATCCGTATCCGTATCCGACAATATCCGAACCGTATCCGTATCCGTTTATTATCCGAACCGTATCCGGATCCGGATAATTCCGTATCCGGATCCGTATCCGAAAAAAAATATGGATATGGATCTGGTATGACCACTATCCGAACCGGATCCGAACCGTTGACACCCCTATTTGTATCACATTTTTTTTTTTTGAGAAATTCCAAATCATTTGTATCACATTTTGACATATTTATTTAACATTATAACTAATATATGTCATCTAATTCACAAATAACTAATATATAATTGACATTCATTTAAATTATTAAATTTGAGATAATATGAATTAAATTTGTTAATTATGTGTTTATATAAATTATCATGTTAATTAAGTGTGTTAATTGTGTTAATAAGAATATACATAATTTGATGGGGAGACTTGGGACAGGACAAAGTAAAATTCCTACGTCAGACTTTAAATGTAATAAAGAGATATTTTACTATGCCCCAATTAGATATTTCAATATTTTGTGTGGGGTGAAAATTGAATTATACCAAATCTTTCCATGACTTGTTATACTTATAAAGCAATTAGCACCTGCTAATTCGCTTTCACAAAGTCAAGACACATAAGAATAATGGTTTCAAGCATATTGACCAAGTTAGTTCATGATTTAAAAATTCACATCATATCATTATTAACCCACCCACCACCCTCTATTTGCTTAATTCATCATGGCCCCATTGAAAAGTTCCAAAGGAATATTGGTTTCAAGCATATTGGTGCTTTTTCTTTGCATTCTTACACCTGCATTGGATCCAAAAATCAGGTATTCGACTCAAAAAGAAAATGAATTGCGAAAAAAAAATGCGTGCACGTTTCTTTTGTGTATCTTAATAGAATGTTTGTATTAGCAAATTGATTGATTGGTTGCATTTTAGCGAAGACAAAGAAAATGATAGGAGTCTCCTTCAAGCCATTAATGGCTCCAATGCAAGCTACACTTGGACGGTGGTGCAAAATGAATTCACGTTTATTGCCGGCACTGCACCGTTTAAAAGCTGTCATGCATCGACCATAGTTGAGGTACTTGAATTCACGTTTTAAAAAAAAAAATCGTAATTTTAACTACATGATCGTACAAAACAAATATCTAATTTTTTATTTTGCAAAATCTGTATTTGGGGATAGAAATAAGGAACCTCGATAATTTTTTAGTGTATTAAAAGAACTCGTATTCTATAGATTCAGCAAAATCATCTCCTCGTCGCCTACTTTGGCGGCTCTAGCGAAGGGGCTCCTGATGTAAAAATTTGGCTTCAAAGGTTCAAGGTTAGAATCCGATTCGAGTATACATGATTTTTTTTCAACTCCTAATCTTACTAAATGTTTCTATATTCACCCTTTTAAAATTTTCGATAGAAGAACATAAAAAGGAGAATTTTCGATAAACTCAAAATCAATTTAATGCATATGAATTAACTTTCTTTTTTAAACATTTTTACTTATTTTACAGGATGGAATTTGGAATGCACCATACGTAGCGGACGAAGAAGCGAACGTGCCAATGTGGAACCCGGTTTTGTACAAAATGCCTAACAATACCGTGCTTCTCTTCTACAAAATCGGTCCAAGCGTGCAAACGTAAGTTAAAAACATTAATTTTTTGTTATATTTTTTTCAGATCCTCCATTGAAATAAATCCGCTAAATTAAGAATAACATAATTTTATGTTGATGTACAAGAAATAGAACTTGTCCTTTTTCTAGTTAGGATTGTACTTCCAACAAAGGTTTCTCCAGACCTGGTTAGAGAAGAAAGAGCAAAAATGACACTATTTTCAAATTAACTTTTTTATTCGTTGGAGATTTTATTTAATAGTACCTGAAAGAAGTAATCCATATATTAAGTACCAAAAACGTGATACTTTTTGCAAATATGCTGAAATATTGGATGTGATTTGCTAAACAATATACAAATACTTGGTTGGCATAATGACTAATCACTAACCAAGGACACATTCTCTCTGTCTTTCTTTTCCACACAATTATCATTATTATCTTAATACAATCATCTTTGAATAATATAACTCCACTTCACCAACCATATATGCCTCGTATTATTCCTTATTAATGGACAAATATTCCTTCAATTATTATTCATACTTAATAATTAATACAAATAAAATTTATGATTCACATAAAATATATTTACACAGTAATGTATTTATACAATCTCATGTTGGCCTTCAATTGTGCATTCTTAAGCGAAATTTACTTCAGTATTTCACAATATTTAATACTAATCAAGAATTTGTTTTGATTGATTATCATGTCATGCACTCAATGATCAATTGGATTATGAACTGGTCAAGGATTTTGGAGATGAATGTCGAAAATTGTATCTGTAGTGACTAACTTAATGGATTTGTAATATGCTAAAATTAATCGCAAGTGATTTCGTAAAATCAACAAATTACAGATGGAGCGGTTTCATGAAAAGATCTTTCGATGGAGGTGTTACATGGCTACCCAGAGAGCAACTGCCACCTGGCATCCTCGGGCCAATTAAAAACAAGGTACGAAAACAACTCGAATGTTCACTTTTTCCTGAAATTTGTACTGAAAATTTAACCGATTTGTAATTAGCTAGATTCAATTTGCAAGTAAATGAAAATACACCGCAACTTCCTTCAAAAAGAAAAAAAAATACACCACAACAAAATAAATCATATGTCATGTGTTCAATGAATGCATTTTTTTCAGCCTCTTCTTATGAACGATGGACGATTGCTATGCGGGACATCTATCGAGAGCTGGAATTCATGGGGATCATGGATAGACGTACATATATTATTATTTTTCCAAAATTCTCGGGTATTTAATTTAACCGAAAAATAATTCCACCGGTAATTTTTCAGGTAACGTCAGATTACGGCTACACATGGAGCAAGTATGGCCCTATATACATCAAGGATAAACCACAAGGTGTGATCCAACCATTTCCGTACCAAACGGAGAGCGGCACCATCCGTGTTCTAGTGCGATCCTTCACAAATCTCGCCAAGATTTACATGTCAGAATCGACCGATGGCGGTACGACTTGGAGTTATGCAACGCCAACCTCATTACCGAACCCTAATTCTGGTTATTTACTTTCTCTTTGAATCAATCTCGAATATTTTCTGAATTATGTTTCTTTGATTGTTTAGGAATTGATGGCGTGAAATTAAACGGAAGCGAGGTTTTAGTAGCATATAACACATATTCGCGGGAAGAGCTTAAAATTTCATTTTCTGAAGATGACGGGGATTCATGGACCGAAATTCTTACTCTCGAAAAGAAATCAAATATGGAATTTTCTTATCCCGCGGTCATAAAAACTTCGGATGGATCCATACATATCACATACACCTATAATAGAACTCAAATCAAGGTTAGATTTGTTTTAAATAGAAATATGAAAATATCTATTATCGATTGGAACGATAACTACGTTAACTAAAAATAACGAATATAAAACTTCTCCATCCAATAAAAAAATATAAAAAAACTGAGCGCGAAAGACTAAAGCAAGATCCATTGGTATTTCTAATTACAGCATGTTGTCATTCGACGAAGGAAGCAATGATGTGTTTTACGATTGGTCCCTTACACTGGTACACCATGTCCGAGACTCTGATTTAATCGGGTATTTCGAAATATATGTGACTGTAGGATTCTTTTTAAGGATTCTAAACTGTAAATTAGTATATTGTTGCGCATGATTTTTTTTTTTATTTCTACTAAATAATTAAAATTTATTATATCCTTTACATTTTTTAACTAAACTCAATGTACAAACCTTTTTCCTCGCAGCAGCCAGAATATTTCTCAATTTACTTAAATGAAAGTACTCGACCTCCATCACTAGGCTTACTTGCACCAACCGACAATTAACAACCCAATTAATATATAAACTAACAAGTATCACATAATTAACAATTAATTAGTACATGTTAATTAATATTACATATTAGTTAATTTATTTATTTTTTCAATTAACAATTCTAGAAATTCGCATAAAGATGTTGAAATGAAATTGAGATGCACATATCAGAACTCTTCGCGTAATGCAGAACACAACTCATTGAGAAAGAAATGATTTTAGTGATTATGTGATTCTAATCTAGAGTGTTATTTTCAATAAATAATGAAGTGTGCTAGGGAAATTATTGGGTGTACCAATAAGTTTACTCTCTTACTATCCGTTTATATCGCGGTAATGTAAAATTATCATGACAATCGCATTTTTAGGAATGTGATTGATGAAAATCACATGCCATGTGAATATAATTGTTTGGTTTCAAAATTTTGATTTTCTAGAAATGTAAATCTTCATTAATTAATTTATTCTTTTATTAAATTGAGAAGATATTTTCTCCTCCGTTCATTATTTGGTACCAGGGAGAATTGATCATGACATGATTTGTTGTGATATGCACTCAATCACTTGAATTATGAGTTCATATGAGTTTATTGGCTCATTAATTTATTTTTTATAAATAAAAAATTTATTTTTCGTCCTCCATCTTTCATCTAAGCTTCAATCAAGTCATTGACGTTTCAATTTAGCCAATCAAGTCTCTCTTACGTTTTTAATTTGGTTAAGTTATGTCCTTCTATTGATGACTGAACCATTAAATCATTACGTGATCACAACATACATATTTGATGACGTGACAATATAAATTATTTTAGTTTTAAGAAAAATCTACTTGATTTCATACATCTATAATAATACATCAACAACTACATTCACATTTACCAATATATTGATATTCAATAGATTCATAAATAAAATAATTTATATTGTTACATCATTAAATATATCACGTCATAAGTTACCAAGTCAAAATTTAACGGATCATTCATCAATTAATGGATGAAAAGATCCAATTGAACCAAATTAAAAAAATAACGATCATGATTGACCAAAAATAGACTTTTCCATTTAGAAAATTATCATTATACTCTTGAGATTTATGAAATCAATTGTACGTTTTAGCTACCTCACTCCTTTATTCGGTTTATTCGGATACCGAACCGAACTGGTTGAATTCGGTTTAACCGGTTCGTTTTTCGGTTTATATGGTTCGGTTCGGTTTAAAAAATTGTATTGTTCGGTATATTCGGTTCGGTTCGATTTTGGAGTTTTGAAAACCAGTTAAACCGAAACGACAGATTAACATCACATTTTTAATATTTTTTTAATATTTTAATGATAAGATATAAAAAATGATATAGTAATGTTATAAAATAATATAATCATATTTTATAATATTTAATTATATTTTTTGATAAATGAAATATTATTTTTTTATTAATTTATTTTTATTTTAAAATTATAATGTTTCTTATTCAGTTTAACCGAATAAATCGTATAAATTCGATTAACATGCATTTAACTAATGCAAACAAATATAGCATTGTATTTAATATATAATAATTCATTTATATTACATTTTTTGTATTGAATTTATTATTTAATTCCAATTAATAATATATACTATATGTTAATATTATAAAAAATATATTAATGTTTAATATTATATTAAATATATTAATATATAACAATATATTATTAATATTTCATGTATGAATTATAATATGAATTATATACAATTAATATTATATGAAATAATAATTTTATATTAATATGTTTATATATAATTGATAAATAATTTATATTATCTGCATTTTAATAAATATATAATTAATTTATATTCCAAATTTAATATTTAATTATTATTATATTCCAAATTTATATTAACTAGAATACCTGTACAACAAACTAGTAAATTAAAAATTTTATTAGTCTATGGCAATAAATAATATGTATCAATTTATATACAAACCATCCAAATTTCTCTTCAATAAAATTTTCATTTTATAACGTTCTAACGTATCAAACAACATATTTGGAAAACACGCATCCTTCAAATACCTACCCATATTACGCTTTCTCAAAATAATTCAAAAAATTCTTCAAAATCTTTCAAATTTTTTTTATATCAAACGGTCCCTATACTGACTTAAAAAAAAATCCAATTTTTTTAGGAGACTGTTCTTATATAAATTTTGATTCACCGTAAATATACTATTTTTTTCTAAGTTTTAATGGGTCAGTGCCCCCTATATCGTTAATAGATTCGCCAAGATACAACGACAAAGATGAAAACTTTTTTTTTCGAGAGTTTCAAAAACTAAAAAGAAAGAAAGAAACGAGATCTTTGAGGTGTACTGTGTATTGAAATAAATTTTTTTCATAATATTATTAATAATTTGGGGCAGGATTAATAATTAATTAGGTGTGAAAATATGAGAGATACATATTAAATTAGGGGGTGTATCTTGACATGAATAGATGTCTATTTAATTAGAAGTATCTAAAATTTAGATAAATATGATGTATGTTTGAATGGGTGTCTCTTGGAGAGACTTATCAATTATTATAAATACCCGTGTAATGTACGAAATAGTTATGAGAAAAAAAAATTCAATTGCCCCTGTGGGCTCTCTCTCTCTCTCTCTCTCTCTCTCTCTCTCTCTCTCTCTCTCTCTCTCTCTCTCTCTCTCTCTCTCCGTGTTAATGTTTCCATTGTTTTTTTATATCTATCTCCCAAACTAAAACTCCACAAATATCTCTAATCAAATGAAGTTCAAATACTAACATGGTATCAGAGCCAAGGTTATCGATCGACGGTTATCTAAAGCGACGATTATCGAGCGACGGTTATAAAAAAAAACGACGGTTATCGAGTTTAGTAGAAGTAGGAGAAGGAGTCACCAAGACAATCAAAGAGGTTACGTACTTAGGCTCATACGAACTTCACAACTCATTTCCGAATTATCGAGTTTAGTAGAAGTCGAAGAAGGAGTCACCAAGACAACCAAGAAGGTTACGTACTTGGGCTCACACGAACTTCACAACTCATTACCGATTTATCGAGTTCAGCAGAAATTTGGAGTAGGAGAAGGCCACGACAACCCAAGACGGTATGTTCGGGTTCCCACAAGTTTCGCAACTCAATTTCGATGAAGAAAAAAAAAGGACGATTCGGTAAAAGACGATTCGAAAAAGATGATCCGAAAAAAGGACGATTCGACAAAAAGCCGATTAAAAAAAAACGAGTTTAAAAAAAGGAAAATAGACGAGCGTGACGGAAAAAAATATCACAGGAGAGTATCGAGAGGAAAAAAAATAACGAAAAAAAACATTAAGGAGGAGTATTGAAATTAATGTTTTTAATAATATTATTAATAATTTGGGGCATGATTAATAATTAATTAGGTGTGAAAATATGAGAGATACATATTAAATTAGGGGGTGTATCTTGACATGAATGGGTGTCTATTTCATTAGAAGTATCTAAAATTTAGATAAATATTATGTATGTTTGAAAGGGTGTCTCTTGGAGAGACTTATCAATTATTATAAATACCCATGTAATGGACGAAATAGTTATGAGAAGAAAAAAAATTCAATTGCCCCTGTGGGCTCTCTCTCTCTCTCTCTCTCCGTGTTCTATATGATTGAATGTTTCCGTTGCTTTTTGATATCTATCTCCCAAACTAAAACTCCACAAATATCTCTAATCAAATGAAGTCCAAATTCTAACAATACATAACACAATTCTTGAAAATGGAGGTCACTCTCTCCTTTATCTTTACTTTGTTCTCTAATGCCCAGCTTTTTTTATGGGCCAAAATTGCTCTTTGGAGAAGGATAACGAACACGGGCAACACATCAATTGATCTTTTGGAGAAGGTTAATGAACACAAAAAAGAATTTATACTTTGCCTCTATACTTCACCTTTAACTCGTTCTTTTTTTCTTTTCTTTTTTATAATAAACGGATCCATTGATAGCAATGAAAATTAAACCCACGATTTTTTTACAACATATGAGCCTCAACCTTATTTTTTTTATATCAAATACCCATATTAACACATTAACTTATGTTAAAAATAATTAATATATTATGCTATTATTTATAAAATATCACAAATATATTTATAATTTTAACATATTGTTTTTTGTGCCTCATACTCGTTCTCGATGATGGTATTATTTATAATTAGTATAAATAATTAATATATTAAAAATGAAAGAAAAATATGACAAATATATTGAGGTCCTTATGTTTTTATCTCATCTGACTATAATCCTACTTGTTTCGTGATTATTTTATATTATGCTATCAAATGACTAATTATTTTATTTATCAGATATCAGTATATACATGTCGGTATATGATCATATTAGGAGTATAATACAATTGTACGAAATTGACAATAAATATTATATCAGTATTATTCATAATAAATCAATCAATACTAAAAAAAAGTAGTGACAATTGCCACCCATTTGCATACCAATGGTTATATAATACTAACATAATTTTCATTTGATACGAAAAGACAATTAAAATTATACACGATATCATATTCAAATATTTAGTAAAGAAAACAACTAAAAAATAATATCCAAATTTAACAAAGAAAAAAACAATTAGAAAATATTTGGTATCATATGGTATTTTTAAATTTTTAACTTTAAAAATAAAAATAACATTTGATATATGTTTGAGAAGATACCATATGATTTCTCATATCATAACTTAACGTTATTAGAAAATATTTGGTATCTACAACTTGACGTTATTAATGCAAGTTATAGATATGTCACAAATAAATTGGTCAAAGTTGAATGAAAAATAAAAACTCCGAGTTAATAACACACAATTAACTTGCATTGATTAATATAACTAACAATTTATCTCAATTCCTCGTGTTAATTTAAGTTAATTTTTCATGAAAAATGTGTGGGTCACATTGATGGAAATAATTGATGAAAATAGTAAATGGCTTAGTTGGAAATAGTAAATGACATTCAGGACATTCGATTTTGGAGTCATTCGATTTCATTTTTTATTTCAGTTCGCAGATCGTTTGGTCTTAAGTCGTTCCGTTTTCGAATCGTTTGGGCATGGGGTCATTCAGATTTCGGATCACTTGGTTCTCAGGTCATTCGATTTTCAAGTCATTGGATCCTCTGCTCATTCGTGTTCTGTGATTCAAGATTTTTCGAATTTTCGACAAATTTGATTTTCAGATCATTTAGATTTCATGATATTTGATTCTTGAGTCATTCGATTCGGTAATATTTAGTTTTGGGGTTATTCAGATTTTAGAGCATTTAATTTTTGGGCTTTTCGGGTACACGTCAATTCATTATTTGAATAAATATAATATGGTCGTGGTAATTTGGATTTGTTCTTCTAGTTATTCGTATTATTGGTTGAGAAATTTTACTTTGTCCCCACAACACGTGGTCAAAAATCTTGATGCAGTCACGCTTATGTCAGCAGTTAATCGGTTGCACCGTTAATTGGTTGTTCCGTAGACTCGATTTTCATTTCCCAAATAACGTTGACATTAATATATTTTTTAAAAATTAACAAATTATAATTAAATATTAAACTTGCCAATTAACATTCAAAATTCTATTTAATTGACACATTTCGATTACTAACTTCTAATATCTAATTTTCACAAAATGAACTTTTAATATTTCTAATTTCATAAATAATTAGCAATATGATTAGTAAAATTTCTAATAGTTTTTTTAGAAAATTAACACATTAACATATTATAATTTAAAAAAAATTAGACTTGCTAATTAACATTCAAAATTCTATTTAATTAACAAATTTTAATTACTTACTTTTAATATCTAATTTCTACAAAGTAATTATTTAATATTTCTAATTTTTAATTTAATTGCTAGCAACTTTTAATTTCTGTTTAATTATTCATATTCATCAATGCATTTAATTAACCAACAAATTAACGATTAATTTCAACTTAACTAAATTCACAATCCAGTTAACCGAATTAACAGTAAACAAACAAAATTCTCGAAAATATATATTACACATAACAGTCAATTAAAGACTAATTCTCAATTAACTTAATTCAAAATCAACTATTAATAAGAATCTATTAACAATCGTTAATCTATTACAGATTATCTACTAGTCTCCGCTAGTGCCTCGAATTAACAAACAATTCATAACACCTTAACTATTGGTCCCTGCCAGCACCTCCAATTAACAGTCAATTCGCGCTCCATAACTGCAGATTATCAAGTGAAATAAAAAATCAACACAAATTAGCAAGTGAAATCGCCATGAAGTTGCTTATTTTGAAGTCAAAATCACAAATAAAACACAAAATCAGCAAACGAACACTAATTCAACCCAAAAATGAACACAAAATCAGAAGAAAAAAATTAACAGTAAACACAAAATCAGCAAAAAAACAACACACAATAAGTCAAAACAACACAAAATCAGTAAATAAACAACAAATGAGGAAAAAAATAACCTTGAGAAGTTGGCTCGCGTCGCAGCCGTGAAATGTTCATAAAAACCAACAAATGAACACAAAATCAGAAAAAACAAAAAGAATCAGCAATAAACACAAAATTAACAAAAAACAACAAAATCAACAAAATTCGTCTTCAAAATCAGCAAATAAACAACAAATGAGGAAGAAAAATAACTTGAGAAAATGGTTCGCGTCGCAGTCGGAAAATCGCCATGAAATTGTGTGCTTCTATTGTGTGTGTGTGTGTGTGTGTGTGTGTGTGTGTGTGTGGTGGGGGGGGGGGGGGGGGGGGGGGGGGGGGGGGGGGGCACGCGCGTGTTTTTGTGTGTGTGGGTGTGGTGTGTTTCTTTTGTGTGTGGGTTGTGTGTGTTTGAGTGGACAAAATATGAGAAGAGAAAAAGTAGGGTATGGGTTAATAAGGATTGATAAATGAATTAAAAAAGAATTGAAATTTTTGGGCGAGAAAGCCTCGAATTAATCATTAATTGGAGGCCGAATTAATCGGTGGCGACAAAGAATCTCCTTATATATAGGGAATTTTTTTTGGATTGAGTTCCGGATCCTTCAATTAACATGCTGACATCATACTAACTGCATCAACACTTTTTTCACATATTGTGGGGCATTGTATATGCTCTCTTTTTGTTTTGGGTTATTTGATATGTGCATTCAATACACTATGCATCTACATATATGTTATGTAGTATTCATATGTGCATTCAATACAAATATATTATTTTTATCGTGACGTGACTATATAATTGTTAATACATTTTTTAGTAATAATATTTTTTTATTTTACTATTATATCATTATTGGTGTTAATTGTTAATATATTGTATTATTGTTAATTTACAATATATATTGATTATATTATATTTTGGTGTCAAATTATGAACTCGAAAATTAAATATCGAGAAAATGAAGGGCATGTGTTATATTGAATACAGGTCATAATTGGCTAAAATTTTCAATTATAACAGGAGGTTCATCAGTTTCAGTTTTCGAATTGTTTAGGTTCGAGATTTGTTTGTTTAAGATCGGGTCATTCGAGTTGTGAGTCACTCATGTTACGAGTGAATCGGGCGGCGAGTCACTTGGTCACGGACTCACGGGTCATTCGGGTCAATGATATATTTTTTTTATATGTACATTTAAAATGAATGTTATATGCTATATATTTCCATATGTATAGTATATTTTTATGTGCTATATATTTTTATATATATCTTATACATTTTAGAGTTATGATATACTTTAAAAAAAATACAATACATGTTATATATTCTACATGTATGATACATTTTTTTAAATGTATCATATACATTTTAAATGTATGATATATTTTCTAAATACAATACATATAATATACCATATGGTATACCTTTAAGATTTTTTTTTACGTGAGTAACATTTTGTATAAAAGCATTTAGGATAGATTTGTATATATATATTTTGCAACGTGCGTTTGGAGTGCACGGATGCGATCAAAATTAAAAAAAAAAAAAATCAAATTGTCACGTATCACTTTCACGTTTAATTGGACAATCCGAACATGTTCATTATTGGATTGAAATACTCTAATCGGTCCCTTTTAAAATATGTTTGATAACAAATTTTAAAAATATCTCATGAATAGGTTATAGGCATCATATTGGTGGGTAGTTACAACCTATGGGCGTTACTTATTTTTCTTCCCTTTCTGTTTTGTATGTGCTACACACTAAACTCCGTACTCTCGGTTATGATAATTAGGGCTAACAATTTATATGATGATTAGGGTTATCAATTTGGTCCCTTCATTCAAAAAAAATCTCACCATATTGCCGAATTTTTCTTATTTTATATTTTTCGTGATAGAAAAAGAATTTTCAAGAAGAGTGGAGAAATTTAAGGAGAGATTTGAAAAATTATTTTGTTTTACATGTTCCATATTTCCATCTAATATTATGATGAAAATATCAACAGCACTAAGGAAAAATGACACTAGAAAAGTTTCTATTTGGTTGAATTGATTGAGACGATGACTCATCATCCAATTCCAAATTACCAAATGGTTGGCTTATCTTGATCTCTAATCTTCCACAGTGGACCTAATAATTCAATTTTCGTCAATTTTAACGTTCAGGATTCCCTACAATCAATCCTTATATCTCTTTTCTCAACACAAAAAAGGGAGAATTACGTGTATATCCTTACTTGACATCGGAATAACAAATTTATCCTTCTGTAATTATTAATTACACATTTGTCCCAAGTAAATTCACTTTGTATCGAATTTGACCATAACTTATAACTTCTGTTAAGTGTAACAGAGAAGTGATGATTTTACAATTATAACCTTCCCTCATATATGTTATTCATCTCCTTTTTAAATTCCTACCCTCCATACTTCCCATAGTCCCGTCTTTCACGATCTCTCTCCCTCTATCAGACCTCGGTACTCTTCTAGTTTGCAGTACTTCTTCCAGTTCAAAAAGGGAGTGCACATCTTCCCTCTCTTACGATTTCTCTCCCTTTTCACAATTTCTATCTTTCCTTGAACCTCGCGTTGATTCAAAAGCTTCATTAGTGTATTTTTTTCGAATCTCTTTCATCTAAGAAGGGATCAAATTGCTTTCTGGGTATTCAATTGAAAAGAAAGAGCAAAGTCTCCATGCATTCATTAAGAAAAAAGAACCTCAATTAAGAAGAAAAATAAATTGTTAAAACAACTTCTCAAGAAAAGTATTGCTTCAGTATGTTTCGGGGGATCAAATCAAAACTTTACTATTGATATTTCATTCATATGCAGCTTCTAAAAATAAATATAAAAGAAACACAAACTTGGTATCTTTTTCCAAATTGATATTTCCCGACTTTGAAACTCCGAGAGATCGGAAAATTTTGAACTTTACGAGTCCGAAATTCATTACAAATGAGATTAAAAAGTTCAAAATCGAAACATGTTGACTATCTTAGCTTCATTCTTTTTTGTTAACCTCCAAATTCCTACAATCTCTCTCTCAATCTCTACAATAGGGTCAGATTGTCCGGTACCGACCAGTATCAAACTATCCAATTTCATTTTCTTTCCTCAAACTACTAAAATCTTATAAATTCAAAATAATCCTCTGGAATTCTTCTTTCTTCGACTATTTTTCAACTGTATGTTAACCTCCAAATTTATCTCGTTATTCATGGATTTTTCTATAAATTTAAGAGTGGGTTTGATAAGGCGAAGAAAAAGAGAAGTGCGGAGGTAAGGTCCTAAGGAAACAGAGGTGCAACGGGGCCAAGAGGAGAAATGAGAGATGGTCTCGTCACACGCCAAGAGAGTTTAAATGCTTTTTTGCTTTTGTCTGAGCAGAGTCAAAACAGAGGAGGCCAAACGTGAACAAAGGAAGAAGAAAAGTGAAGAGGGAGGGGCTTGTACTGGAGAGTCCAGTTTAGAGTGGGCTAATGAAATTATAAAGGGTATTTTTGTCATCTCAATATATATTTGTTAATTTAATTAAGTTTCAAATCTGAAATAATGATTAATTTAACAGAGATTTCACAGTTTGGGTATATTAGATATTAAGTGAGTTTAGAGAGGATAAATATGTTATTAGTTGTTTTAGAGGGATAAATTTGTTATTTTTAATTTTTAGAGGGATACGTTAGAAATTCCCCCAAAAAAAAAGCATAAGAAGAAAAAAGAAATCTTTATATCTCATATCTCTACATTACTAACCCCCTCGCGCTAAACTAAACTCTAACTCATACATAGATAAACAAACCTAACAAAATCTGATAAATTAAAGATCACTAAGAAACTAAATCTCTCTCGTCTTTAATTAATCTCGCTCTCTCTACCTAGTTCGTCCGGCTTGAACACATTGGAACCCTCTCACACTCGAAAAATCAGCCGTTCTGCACATCACCTCGAGTGTACTGCCAAAACCACCCATTAAACTGCTTGTTGTGCGCTTATACGGTCCGAGCCATTTGGCCAACATGTAACGACTTTTCCGCCAAGGGGGGACGTGCATTCCCCTCTTTCTGAGCGATCTCCTCGCCGCTTGAGCTACTATCCTGATTACTTGCCCAATTGCCTCCGTTCTTGCCACCACCACATTCGGCATTGCTGCGACTAATTTATCATACTCATCCGTCGCTCTGGCCACCTCCATTCCTGACGCGAACTCTGGATCAACAATGTACCTGCAAACAGTATCAGAGCTTAAACAATTAGTATATAGTCGAGAATGATGGGGGCACAACAACATTTACTTGTCAAATATTTTGATAAAAATGCGTCTTTTTTTTCAACATAAAGAGGTTGGTTGAGTGATACATAATTTCAACATACATTTGTCAATGAGTTCATAAGCTAGTTGGTTGAGTGTGAGACACAAAAAATAATATGTAATTAGAAATTATGATTCGATTTTCATTGACATCAATGAATGTAGGACATATGATCCTCCATTTATTATCAAAAAAAAAAAAAAAAACAATAAATAAATATGTAGTACCTGTCTTTGTTTATCACCACATCAATATACTCGTAGGTTCCCGCCGTAACTCCACCGCCACTTTGCCAACTCGACTTACAAATTCCCGAATCGTACCCCAATTTGCATAACCGGCCTGCCACGGCTCGCCGAAACAAACTCGGTTTCTCTCTGAGTTTCACTCTTTCCGCTTCGATTGCATTCTTAACATCTGATTTCAATCGAATTCTGAACGGGTCGATCTGATAACCCGGATCAAGTAGCTCTCTGATCTCAGCTTCAGTATAGCAAATATCAGACTCGCATCCATCGTCTAATTCATCTCTGATGCAGTCTTGGTCATTGGATTCGTCATTGCTTGTTTCGAGAAATGCTTGCACAAGACCAGAGAGACACGTGGCGGCTTCGTGTTCGCTCCCACTAGTACTCGAATAACTGGGAGTTTCGCCGGTTAAACGGGCCCGGACCACCGTGCATAGAGGCCCCGTTACCCTTTTCGGTCGAGTTGTGATATTCATGTGGGGGTTGCAGATGGTGTGTTGATTTATGGAATAAGAGAGTTCTGCAGAGAAGAGAAGATACAGCATACATGGGTTATATAGAAAAGGTGAAAAAAGGATGAAACGATTCGAAATGGTTTATTCTTGTCAGTGGATAATTTAAATTAGTCTAATAATGATTTTGGTGCATTGGATTTTTATTTGATTAGGCATTTTACTACGGAATATTCGTATGGCTTCTGAGTTGATTCGGATTTTGTTTGGCCCCTACTTTGATGCCATACATATGCCCCCCTCATGTATGAACATAACAGATGGCTAACTTAGAAAATAAAATTAGCAATTATTACAATGTGTGTAGACATAATTGTAATTTGTATTTTCTATTTAAAAAATTTCAGCAATTTATATTTCATGAAAAATCAATGCGATGTAAATCTCAATATGACTAGTAATATAATAGTTTATCTTTTGAAACAACTATGCATTGTGATATTATCGAATGCATAATTGTTTGCGCGTGCATTGTTTATGTTATAAAATTTCATTTCACAATAATAAATTCTTGATCGAAAGTCGATATCGAGTCATTTTTAATAAGACATATCATAATCGTCAACCAAATATAACAATACTAAATCCCATTTTTATACAAAAAAAAATAGAAAAATACCATGGTAATATAATTTCCAAACGAAAAAACTATGTCAATATTTCTAGTTACCAACATTGGTTTAATAAAATAGTGAGAAGCAAGAAATCATAATAACCAGAGCCGATCCAAGAGTATAAGAAATCATAAACCAAATCATAAACATAACTCAATTTTTTTTGTAATGAACCTTAATTTTTTTTATTATACTATATAATTTGTTAAAATAAACTCCAATTTTTTTTTTTATAATGAACCAAATTTTCATATAACCACATATTTGGCCACCGGTGGCCATCACAAAAAACATTAAACATTCATGTTTTACCAACTTAGTTGAAGAGATAGGAGCAAAGAGAAATAAATCATTTTGGTCCCCCGTAGGATTATTTTTATTATGCATTGGTTGGGGGTGGGACATATCAAGGGAACAAGAAAATCGGATATACCTTTCTTTTGGGGTCCTCTTAATTTGCCACGTAGAACAATATGCCCTAGCATATCCTTTTCAACAAGAAGAAACAGATAGAACTTAGTTAAACAAAATTAAATTTCCAAAATGAATACATAAATAATATGATTTATTGTGATTTGTAAATAAGGCAAAAGAAATATGTAACATGATTATCAAGGTGTGTTGAGGGCAAGAGGGCACGTGCTACATGCATGAAAGCACATTCTTTGGCTATTCGTGGTGAGGTTGAGTCATTGTTTGGACTATATTTCATTGGCCCTTAGAAACTAGTGCACTCCAATCTCCATAACCGCGTCAAATACAAGGAATTCATGAATAATTGAAGGAAAAATATATGAAGCCCCGTAACTCAATACAGTATCTTTCATTCGTTAATAAAAAAATGTTTAATTAAATTGATTAATTTTTTTAATTGAATCAATTAAATTAAATATTAATTTGAAAATTAATCAATCCAAACAACATATTAAAACAGTCTCGATTGGACATTAAAATTATATATCAAGGATTGTGGGAGCGTCGTATCAAACCCATAATTGGATATTTTAGATTGACCTCTAAATTGATAATCTTGCATTGGCAAGGAAATGTATGTGGTCGATATACAAGCAAAATTGCAAGATTTGTTATCGTGGTAAGCATGAATGTGTGTATACAAAACAAAATTTGTTAATGATTCGTTGCATGAATTCATAATTTGAATTTGAATTTATACATGTCATGAAGAAAATCTGGGTTCGTCGCGATTTTCTCAAGATTTGGTTGGATAAAGCACAAATTCAAAATGATTATCCTTAAGAGAGTATTTTATTTTGGATAATGCTTGGGTCTTTTGAGTGAAACAATGATTCTAATTTAAAATTGAGAACCAGCTACAACCCGGAGTATTTTATTCTTAAGAGAGTATTTTATGCTAGGTGAAATGAGAATTGTAATTATATCTACTTTTCGGAGTATTTACTAACGTTCCGAACTAAGCTACCACATAAATGGTCAATATTCATCTATGATATCAAGATCTGGTCTCTTATAATAAATCAGTAGGAATTCAAAATCCCGCTTTATAATTTTAAGATTTTTTCTAAGGCCTCAAGAGTTCATTCATTCTAAAGTCTCGAGAGTACTCCGCGGATTGATTTCCTCTTGCTTGATCAATATGTGTTTTTTTAGTTCATTTTCACTTGTATTTTGAGAAGTATCATAAGACGGAGAAAAAAAATGAGCAAATAGCTTCTTTGTGGAAGAATTTTTTTCTCTTTAGACTTTGCTTTGGTATTATAACTTATGTTGCACGAATATATATATATATATGGATAGGATCAATGACCAACACTCTTGTTTGGCCAACGTCGGCCAACATCACTTATTTCACTACATCTAAATATTAAAACTGAATTTTAACCGTATAGATATGATTTATATCATTTGAGAATGTTGTAGATTCAATTTCATGAAAAATAAAAATATCTATCATACTTATCATAATACTTAAAAAAATTTAACGGTCGAAAATAGTTACAACATGAACCATCATTAAATAAAATTTGAAATTCAATTTTTTTGGTTTGGATGTATTTTAAATCTTATAGATTGGCTTAGGATGAATTTTTACTAGGTTTCGAGTTTTCTTTCATGAAAATTTATAAATTTACCGAAATGGACGGTTGTGAAAATATGTTATCGATTTTGTTAGATACAAAAATCAAAATTGTACAAAATTTATTCTACATCATATCTAAATGATATAAAACATATCTATATGATTGAAATTTGATTGTAATATTTAGATTTCGTGTAATGAGTGTGTTGGCCGACGTTTACCAAACAATAGTGTTGGTCATTGATCATATATATATATATATGTTGCACCGACACGATATATATACGATGATACGGTAATTTTCAAAATAACATAGAAAACGATACGTTTATTATATATAATATTATATTATTTTATTAATTATAATTTGTATATTTAATTTGTATATATTATATATTTGACATAAAATATACTAAAAGTTTGTTTTTAAAGAAATAACTTATTTTAAGTAAAGTTTTATTTTATTTAGTTATTTAGTTATTTACTTATATGTATGACTCATTTATTTTGATTTTTATATTTCAAGTACATTTTTTATACGTTAGAAATATACGACAAGTATTCGGAAGTATTCGTTATTATTTCGAATTAAAATATTGGAATATGTCACGTAGAGTATCCGATAGGTATCCGACGAATATCGGTATCCGGTACGATACGACTTGATTTTTGAAATATCATTGCAACATAGATTATAACTTCTTTTGACTGATAGAAAGAGCTGACATGTAGTGAATGTATGCTGGCTCTTTAATTAATATAGTTTTCGAATAAAAAACTAATTTTATTGACAAAATAAGAAAAAAAATTAATTAATTACAATAACCAAAATACTTTAAAAAAAAAAATCTAACACAAAACTCTCCAATAGTTAAAATAAAGGAAAAAAAAAAATTTTGGGGGGGGGGGGGTAATCTAAGAAGGACAACTATGAGCAATTTTCAAAAAAATTGGGAGGACGGTAGTACATAATTTTTCTGTTATATCGTAAAATACACTGACATAATCACATATATATACTACTGTTCAAAAATCTAGAAGGGACATCAACACCACCCCACCCAGTCACTTAATGGATCCGTCACTGATTTCGTGCAGAAGATATAGACAATTGAAAATGTGTTTTCGACTCAAGTTGAAAAGGCGCGGAGTTTAGGGCATAATTACTAAAAAAAAAAATAGTTATGGTTAAACCGGCTGTAGCACATCAAAGAATTGTTGTAAGTTACTATAAGAGAGATTTGTATCAATGCTCTTTTTTACTTGACTAGGATATTGTCCGCGCTTCGCGACGGTTTTTTTTATTTTTTATGATCATTATTATATTATTTAATAATTAGTTACTCTTTAATTCAATTTTTTCAAATTATATAAAAGTTAACCAACACGAAGTGACTATATAAAAATGATAGTAATATAAACATAATATATGGTCAAATTATCAAAAGTTATTGTAACTGATCATCTGTACAAAAAAAGACTCACGCTACTCCAAATTCCATGTTAGAACCATGAATCATAAAAAAATATTGAAAATCTCTTTGAACATTTGTTTTTTTAGTTGTCATGTTACGAAAAACTAATGTTCTCATTGTTAATATGTCTTAGTAAAATAATCATATTATATATATAGTAGTTAAAATAAATTATTTTGAATATGTTGATTTTATTATCTTAAATTAAAACACACAACAATCACAATCTTCAAGTTCCATGGAAAAAGTTTATGGATAGTTATGTAAAAATACCATTCCATTGAAAAGCACATACAAATATCTATAAATCATGCACATACATGAGATACGTAAAAAAAAAATTCCTTTGAAAGACATTTAGTATACATCATGCACATATATGAGGTACATAAAAAATGTCATTGAAAGACACTTACAAATACATGTACGTCATGCTTATACATGAGATACACATTTGAAGCTAACACATAGCTTTCACGATCTTAAATGAAAGAGTATAAAATGAAGAATATATTTATGTGGTTTATTTAAGAAGATTATGATCTTGCAAGAAATAGTTTGGAGATAAATGAGAAATGATGAGAGATATGAAGTTGTTAGAAAATATTATTTGTCTTGATGAAGATAAAATATAATATCAATGAATCCTTTGAGAGACAAAGTCAAAAAGTATATCAAAATCAATGTCTCATGTGAATGAATGGCAAAAAAAATATACGTGGTTCATTGTGAGAGCTTAGAATGGTTGAAAATTTAAAGGGAGGATAAATTTCCAACTAACATCTCAAATTTTTAAATTCTTTGTAAATTGTATGGCACGAGAAGAATACAAGACAATCTACCTCGCTTGAAAATTGTTAACATATTGCTAGATGACCAAATTTATATCTTCGTATCAATAAATATTGTAATTTTTCGGGAAGCAATGAATAGGTGGCAAGTGTTTTTCTTGTGAAAGGCCAAGCAAATTTAGTGCGACTTTCTTTAGATTATATGTTTTTTCTTTTTAAAATAACACTAAAAGTAGGTTTACAGTTAATTGAAATGTTTTGGTTTGTAAAAGAAATAAAATTTTGAATTTTGGAGTGTAGAATATTGGTGAAATTATCATTTGGTGAAATGTTTTTGTGCACAAGTATTTTCACAATATTAGTTAACATGAATGTAAAACTATTGTTCATTGAGAAGGTCGTTGTTAAAGTAAATTATTGTGAAAATACTTGCGCACAAAAAAGTAAATTATTGTGAAAATAATACTAAAAAAGCAAATTATAATTTCACCAAAAGCAAATTAAGCACAATTCTTTAGCCAAATTAATGAGAAGTTCTATGATAGGATTTTTTTTACTGATAGATTTTTTTTAAAAGGATATTTTGAATATTTGTTTATTTAATTATAATATTTAAGAATTTTTTTATCAATTAGTGCTTGGCAAAATAGAAAAGATTAATACATCTACTAACAAAAAACTCAATCCAAAAATTAATACAGTCTCCAATAATTATCTCACCTCAATATAATTTTCATTAATTTCAATATAATTTTCATCAAAAATCAATTACAATTTCATCAAAACACAATCCCACAATTTTTATTGAGAGAAAATAAAAAAAATGACAAGTGAGAAATTGTTACTGGACCTATTTTATGCAATTAATTCGAACTAAAATTTCATTTGTTCTTCAATTATTTTCATGTAAACATTTGTCCTTCAAACTGTTCATACAATTAGATAAATTTGCTTTTTTTTAGTCAGACGGCATTCAAACTCGTTATTGTAATTATAAGAGAGATTTGTATCGGTGCTATTTCTTGGTTTCCGCCAACATCTCAAAGTTGTTTGTAAATTGTATCTTTGTATGCCACGAGAAGTTTAAAAGACAAATCTACATCCAGCAAAAATTAACAATATAACTCGCCTGAAACCTAATCACGGATTCCTAGAATACGAAATAAGCAAGTATCTCAGTATCAATAAATATTGTATTATTTTCGGAAGCGATGAATACGTGACAAGTGCTTTTCTTGTGAAGGACGAAACAAATTTAGTGTGACTTCCTTAAGATTAGCTGTTCTTCAAACAGCACTAAAAGGAGGTTTACAAAAAATAATATTAATTGAAATGTTTTGGTTTTTGTAAAAAGGTAAAAGTTTTGAATTTCGGAGTGTGCATAATATTTTTTTTTTGAATGAGGTAATGTAACATTACCAAGTATCCAACAAATAATGCGAAATAAAAACAATGTTATTTTCTCTTTATTCCTCTTTATTTGTATTCATATTCATATTCATATTCATATTATTATTATTTTCTCGTAAAGCTCTTGCAAAATATAACAAAACAACCCAATTAAGCCCAACTAAGCCTCAATGACTTGCAATTATACAATTATGCCCCAATTGTGTAGCAATTATACAATTATACAATTATGCCTCAGTTTGACCCAATTTCTGGTCTATTAGCCCTCCGTTAAGCATCAATTTTTAACAAACTAATCCTCAAGTAACCTCAATTGTGGATTGAAGAGAGAGTAAAAAAAATAGAAATAAAAAGGGCTGATAAGAGTTAAACGAGGTACCGGCAGTAACTTATTAACAAGACCATAGAGCACGACTACGAATCATTTGTACAAATTGCCACTCTTTACTCTATAAAAAATAAAAAATATCCAATATATTAACCATAAAAGTTTTTAAAATCTCAAACACATTTCAACCATTTTCTTCTCTTCGTATACGTCTTATTCTCTCTAACCCCCTCATACAAAGCCTCGTAAGTACCGTACGTAATACACCCTTTCTTCAAAAGATCTTCCACTAATAATTTCGGAGCTGCTATTTCCCTTTTATCAGTACTCAAAATCGTACCAACCACCTCCGGTACCACCCCTTTTCGTACCATAATTTCAATTATACCAACCGCCTCATCTCTCCTCTTGTTCACGCACAAAATATTCATCACCTTTCCAAACATCACCATAGAAGGAACAAACCCTAAATCAACCATAGTCAATAAATACTTATAACCACGGCTTACCATACCGGCCTTACACGTACCGTCAATTAGTACACGGTACGTATATTCGTCAGGCAAAATACCACTTTGATCCATCTCCATTAATATTTTCTCGGCCATTGGTACATTTAATTTACGACAATAAGCACTTATCAAAATATTATATGTATTTACCGAAGGAGAAAATATATTTTCCTCTTTAAGTTTGTCATAAAACCGAAACGCACCATCTAAATCGTCATTATTACAGAACCCAAATATTAACGTGTCGAAAATCACACCATCAACATTCAAACCCTCGTTTTTCATCTTCGTTACCAAATTACACGCCTCCTCGATTTTACGTGCCTTGCAAAGGCTCTCTATTAATATATTATACGAAATAGTATTCCGTTTACACCCTTTCGAAACCATGTCTTCGAATGTTTGAGTTACCTCGGTTAACTTACCGGCTTTACATAATCCATTTAATATCGAATTATACGTAACCGAATCGGGCTCGAGACCATGGCCCCACATGCTATCTACTAATAATAAAGCCTCGTCTAACTTGAGTACCTTGCAATATCCATCTATTAATGTGTTGAACGTGAAGAGATCCGGTACGTAACCTCGTACCAAACATTCGTTTAACACCACGCTTGCTTGCGATACGTTTCCCATTTTGCACAACCCGTTCATTAATATGTTATACGTTCTTATATCGGGTTTGCACCCGTTAAGTTCCATCTCATTAAAAACCTCTAAAGCTTGCAAAACCAAACCTTGTCTTAAGATCCCCTTAATAAGAGAATTGTATATAGAGAGAATTGATTTAACTCCACGATTTTGGGCTTCGTTGAAAAACTCGAAAGCTCTTTTAATATCTCCTTCTTCACAAAATCCATTAATAAGAGAACAATAAGTCACCTTATCGGGTTTAAACCCTTTAAAAATTGCATCCTTTAATTGCTCACATGCATCTTGTACCAAACCAATCTTGCAATAACCATCTATAATAGTATTATATGTGAAATCATCTGGAAAACAACCCGAATTATACATTCTAGATAAATATTTTGCAGCTTCGTGAACCCTAAATTTCTTGCACAAACCATGAATCACGGTATTATAAGTCGTTACATCTGGTTTCGTACCGATAACATTCATATTTTCTAGTAAAAATATAGCTTCCTCCAATTTGTCCCCTTTACAAAGTCCCAAAATTAATAAATTATACGTGAACAAATTTAACTTGAACCCTTTTTTCATAACCTTGGCTAAAATCCTCAAACTCTCCAAAACCTCCCCTTTTTTACAAAGCACGTGCAAAACCTTGTTCAAATCCGCCATGTCTGGAAATAGATCTTGATCGAGCATTTCATCGAACACTTCCAATGCATCGAATTTTAAACCATTTTCATAGAACCCACAGACTACCGTGCAATACGTAACTGCACAAACACCAAATCCTCTCTCAGGCATACTTTTCAACAGTCTAAGTGCAATGTGGGGCCGACCTGTCAGACAAAATGCTTTTATACGTACTGTATGAGTACATGTATCAGCTCCAATTCCTCGATCCAGCATTCGCATGTACACCTTGTGAGCCTGGTCAAAATACCCATAATCCACCAAAGCATTCATAATCACATTATAAGAAACGACACCAGGTTCGCAATCGTACAGAGGCATTCTTTCAAACACGTTGACTGCGTCTTGCAACCGGCCATTACGTGCAAAAGAACGAATTGCAGAGACATAAACTGGTTCGTGGGTCAATGGGTTTGCGGCAGATTTTTGCATGTGCGAGAGAACGGTGTCTATGTGGTCTGTGTGGCCATGAGAAGTGAGATTTTGGAGTAGAGATTTGTAAGTGGAAACGGGTTGAAAGGTTAAAGAAAAGGAGCTTAAGATGGTTTCGAGGGATAAGAGAGGGTTGGTTTGGGTTCTGATGAATGCAGAGAGTTGATTTGGGAGTAGCTGGCGAGGCATTAATGGTGATATTGCTAGCTTTGTGTTGTGCTGATCACTGATCTGTGAGGGGTATAATGTGAGGGGGTGAGCATTGTCGGTTCGGTTCAAACCGAATGAAACGTTCAAATTAATTTAGAAAGAAGTTCACCGTTAACATCCCCACCCACCCAACACACACACGCGCGCCTAGGGATATCAATGGTGTGGATATTGTCCGAACCGACCCGAATCGTATCCGAAGAAATATCCGGATTCGAAAAAAATATCCGAATCCGAGTGGATCCGGATATGGATCTGGTTGCTAATTTTAGGATCCGGAACCGGATTCGATATTCAGTTTTGGTGCGGGGAACGGATCCGTGTTCCGGATCCGAGTATTTTAGGATCCGGATACTCGGAACCCGATTCGAGTATCCGGAACCGGATCCGGATACACATATTATATATTATTTTTATGTATTATATTTGATATTAGTTGAAAAATCATATACAAATTAATGATTTGTGGGTGACTTAACCTCACAATCGTAAAATTACGTTTAAATATAATCACATTCTTAAATAACAAGAGAGAATTCAGTCCATATGATAGAAATCACACTTAAAATTGATAAGACTAGGAATATAGCCCGCGCTTCGCAGCGGGATATATTATTTGATAAGAAATAATATAATTAGCAAAAATAATAATTTTATATATTATTTGATATATTATTTGATATATTATTTTGCTGCGGGATATATTATTTGATATATTATTTGATAAGAAAATAGAAATATTTCTCGTGCTTCGCTGCGATTTTTCAAAATGTGTTATGATCATAAAATAATAATTTTATCTAAAATGTTACAAGTATAAAACAAAAGTAATTTTCATAAATGTTAATTTAAAAAAAAAAATCTGATATTAAATAGTGTCACAAGTATTATGCAATAAATGCAAATTTTTTTCTTCCTCAAAACATATCATATGTTCGAAAAGAAAAATTCAAATGTTTTATTTAGAATACAAAACATGTCAAATAAAATAAAATTCTGAAAAAGACAAACAAAAAAACATAAAAAACGCAGCTTGGTACCAATTAAAAATATTATGATAAGCACAAAAAAACGCAGCTTGGTACCAATCAAAATTGTTGTAATAAGCAAAAAAAATAAAATAATACCAGCTGAGGCTAACAAAAAGTATTTGTGTGAATAGTATTTTATTAAATTCAAATATTTTATTAATACGATGAAAAATTCAAATATTTTATTCAGAACACAAGATATATTTCAAATAAAATAAAATTCAAAAAAAAAAAAAAAAAAAAAAAAAATACATAAACAGTAACCGGGGTGAACAGTACTCGGTTGAACAGTATGAACAGTGTTTGGTGAACAGTAATCGCCGACGTGGCCTCACCATATCTCTTGTATTCTAAAATTAATGGGAGGGGGAATTGGCGGGGTCTTACAAGCCATGATTTGGGGTAAATATATATACATGTTTTCACAACATGATAAAAATTTGATGTCTTGATGATCTTTATTTTCTTGATATGATGTAATGTAATTGGATAAAATTGCATATGTGTCTATGCTAATTCAATGTCATGTTGTCGATCTTATTGCGTAATACTATTCCATGATTTGTATTGCATTTTTTATTCTCTATGAATTTTTTGTGTAATGAACATAATTTATGTAATGGATCTCATTGTCATTGATAGTCCTTATACTACAATAGTTATAATTCTAAACACTTCACCCAAATATGACACGTGGCCCCCCCTCTCTCTCTCTCTCCTTCCATGTCTCCTTTCTATTCATTTCCATCAAAAAATAATAATATATGTTATATTTGTTCTCTTCATTTTCCGCAAAAAAAAAAAAACTATCTACACGCCTAGAGGTGGCAATCGGGCAGGCCGGTCAGGTTCGGGTCGGGTCATTTCTGGTTCGGATCGTTTCGGTTTGTGGGTCATTCGGGTCATCGGGTCGTTCGGGTCGCGGGTCATTCGGGTCGCGGGTCGTTCGATTTCGTGTTGTTTCGGTTTTCGGGTCCTTCGGTTCCGGGTCGTTTCGGTTTTCAGGTCATTCGGGTTCGGGTCGTTTCGATTTTCGGGTCATTCGGTTCCGGGTCGTTTCGGTTTTTGGATCATTCGGTTCCGGGTCGTTTCGATTTTCGGGTCATTCGGGTCTTGGCTATTTTGATTTTCGGATAATTCGGATTTCACAAAATTTGATTTCGAATCATTCGATTTTCCAAAAATTTAGTTTTCGGATAATTCCAAATTTATTTAATTGATTCCCAAATATTTTAGCAATATTATACTAATTTTAACAATAATATTTTAATTTTAGGATTATTCGAATCGTGAATTTCGGGTCATTCAGATCGTGAGTTTCGGCTCATTCGGATTTCGGATTAGTTCGGGTTTCGGATCATTCGGTTTCGGATCGATTTCGAGTTCGGGTCATTCGGTTTCGGATCGATTTCGGTTTCGGATCATTCGGTTTCGGATCGATTACGGCTTCGGATCATTCGGTTTCGAGTCGATTATGGGTTAGGGTCATTCGGTTTCGGTTTTGGCTTCGGTTTCGGGTCGTTGACTTTTCAACATTTTCGGGTCGGGTAAGGTCTGGTTCGGACAGGCCGGGTCATTTTTTCGGGTTGGGTCAGATTTTGCCAGCTTTATACATGCCACAAATAAGAGAAAAAAGAAAGCAATGGCGAGAAAAGCGAAAGTGATGGCACGAGGCGAGGCATGCCATGACGCCAAGCGGAGCAGGCCATGAGGCCAAGCGGAGCAGTCCATGACACGAGGCGGAGCAGCGCTACGTCTCCAAGCGTCAAACCCTAACCCTAACCCTGACAAGACCTGCGAGAGAGATACGACGGCTCATTTCTTCAAGTCTTGCGAGATCCCTTTTCTTTTGTCAAGATACAATCTCATCTCAATTAATACGATTTAGGACATTAATAAAACTACAAGTTAGTCATGTAAATTCGTCGATTCTCTGAAATCCCATGCAATTTTTCAGTCCTTACGGGGGGGCTGCACAATTCTACACGATTCTTCTTCTTCTATGTCATTAAATATAATTTTTTTTTTTTGAAGAGAATCCTAGACCACGAATCGTGACCATTATAGGTTTCTTTTTTTTTATATTGATCCCGTCGGGATTCGAACCCACAACCTCTACAACATGAGGGTTTATTGTGCTGAACACTCAACCATCTAGGTTATGGGACCATTGGCCATCATTAAATATAACTTACACGACATATGTGCACAAATACACATTGCCAAATAAATAAAACTACAACATAAAAAAAAAAAGGCCCGCGCAATCGCGCGGACACGACGCTAGTGAATAATAATTATTGTACTTTAAATATGAAATCCAAAAGTTGAACATACAAAATAATATCCTAAATATTTTAATTTAACCATATATGTAAGTAAGTCCAAAATTTAAATTAGCCAAAATGTTGTAATTAACCAGTACTTAATTTAATTATTAATACGATATCTTTTTTCTCATAAAATATCAAAAAATCATCAATATTTACTAATTACATATAACAATTATCATAATTAACTTCATTTTGTATTTTTAACATTTTTATTTTTAGAGACGTCAAAAAAAAAAAAAAATTATGCGTTATAACGGGGTTATAATCAAGGATAGATTTTTGTATTTTAAGAAAAAAAAAATAGATGTGTTATTTAAAATATTTCTTTGTTTTGATATTCTAATATTAATACTGGAATTTCTAATATGAATGGGTATATGTACATGCATTGAATATATCTAATCGAGTTATGATTTTTAATTATCTTTTTGTTTAGGGCAATCTCCAACTACTTTGAAAATAAGTTGAATACTTTAAATAAAAAATAATGGACATTATACTTTTCCCTCTCATTTCTCCCACAATTCCTCCACACTAATTAATCTCATAATTAACAAAATGAATTAACAATTAATTCATGGTTACTAAAAAAATAATATGAAATTAAGGTCCATACTAATTAATGATTAATTCTAAATATTTAAAAATAAATAATTATGAATTAATCGTTAATTGAAATCACTAATTATTAAATTAATCATAAATTATTATTGTAGAGAAATTGTGAGGAAATTTGAGAGGCAGGATATATGGCCTCAAAAATAATAGTAATGCTCGCTAGCTGAAAAACTGGAAACATAACTCATATAAACGCGCAGATGTACATGTGGGGAAATTTTAAACAGTCCAATCGTTTAGGTAAATAAAATAATGACAAAATGCATATAAAAAAATATTTTTTGCTCCAAAATGACAACATGAAACGGTCCAAACGCGCAGATGTTTTAACACATTTATAAAGTTAATATCCGTACAATATTCAACAAAAATATCAATTTTATATGAAGCGAAGCAAGAATGGACGTTTAAAAATCTAATCTAAAATTCCCCCAAAATCCCGCTAAAATGTGAGCGGAGCAAAATTTAATGACTCAAACGGAAAAGAAAAATGATAAATCACGAGTTTTACAGGCGTGGTTCTTGGAAGTACATGTGCATTTGAATTTCGCCGGTGCCACCAAATCCCAATTCTTACCCTACATCATACATTAATTTCACTCTCTCTATCTTACAAATATTTACTTAAATCCACGATCACAAAAAGTTCATTTCTTTACTATCAAACATTAAGACACGTCGTCATAATTGTAAAACTTTGTATATATTTTACGTCGAATTAGCTTTTTCTTGAATATCTCTTTATATTCTTCATTAATTTCTAAAATAAAAAAGAAAAAAGAAATTCAATTTCCCCCCATCTCTCTCTCTCTCGCTCTCGCTAGCTAGCTAAAATGGTGGTAGCAACGAGTGCAAACGAGGCGAATGGAAAGCCCAAGCTTCATCCTTCCTACAAAGAGGTAAAATCAAACGAGACTGATTTCTTTGAACTTCAAATTTTATTCATTTTTAACAAAGTTAAGCTAGATCTGTTAGGGTTTGTGTTTATTTACCCAAAACCGAAATAATTCAAAGTTAAAAAATTTGTTCTAGGTCTAGTTGTTTATATTTCGTATTACTCTACCTGATTTGTTCCTCGCAGTGCTCAATTCTTTTTTATTGTCGCATCACTGTCCCTGAAACTAAATCTTGAAAAATCTCTCCACATTTTGTCTGTTACAACTAATTCAGGTCGAATTAGTTTCCTGCAAAAAAAAAGAAATTATCTTGTAACTTAAAAAGTGTCATAACTAAACAAATTGTTCAAAATTTTCATTCTCGCCACAGATGATCTTGACCGCAGTCGGTTCGCTGAAAGAGCGCGGCGGCTCGAGCCGTCGCGCCATCTCAAAATTCATTTCCACCACATACACCGACCTCCCAAAAAAACACGACGCGTTACTATCCTGCCACCTCCGTCGCCTCCGCACAAAAGGCTCTCTACTAATGATCAAGCACTCTTACAAACTCAAACCCAGTCTTAAATCCATTTCGTCCGTTCCTACCGGAGAGAAGAAAAAGCCAGGCCGGCCAAAGAAAGTCGTCGGCAATGTCGGCCTGGCCATACTGAGCGGGATTCGTAAGAGAGGCAGACCATCTAGCAGCGAGAAGAAAAAACCGGGAAGGCCCAAAAAGGAGATCGAGGGCCCACAAGAGGTGAAGGGAGCCGGTCGCCCTAAAAAGGTTGTTGTGGTCGACCCGAAAGAAATTTCTGAGAAGAAGAAGGCTGGCAGGCCTAAAAAGATTAGCGAGAAGAAAAAACCTGGCCGACCCAAAAAGGTTGAAACGGGGGTTCCCGAAGAGGCTTCGGAGAAGAAGAAGGGTGGTAGGCCTAAAAAGGTTGAAACGGGGGTTCCCGAAGAGGCTTCTGAGAAGAAGAAGGGCGGTAGGCCTAAAAAGGTGAAAACGGGGGATCCCGAAGAGGCTTCTGAGAAGAAGAAGGGCGGTAGGCCTAAAAAGGTGAAAACGGGGGATCCCGAAGAGGCTTCTGAGAAGAAGAAGGGCGGTAGGCCTAAAAAGGTGAAGACGGGGGATCTGCAAGAGAGTATTACTAGTGTGGAGAAATCGGGGGATTTGCAAGTGATCAGTGAGAAGAAAAAGGGGCGTGGTAGGCCCAAAAAAGAGTAATTCTTGTTGATTCTTAATGGGTTAGGGTTTAATTTCTTTTGGTCGGTCGGTTCGTTGTTCGAGGTTTTGTTTATTATAGTCTAATGTCGGTTTCGTTTCTTTTCCGTAGTTGGTTTGTGTTGTAGCGACGTAACTTCCCAAAATAATTCTTCGATTAGGTGCGAAAGATTGCCAATTAATTGGATTTGTCGCGCGCAAAGGACTTTGATTGTCCTGCGACAATTGAAAATTTTGGTGATTTTTTTTAATTGTTGGGAAGAAGCTATGGTGTATTTTAATTTATGTACTAGTGTAGTCTAATTAACTATTGTTGTGGTTGGAGACATTGTGACCAGTATTTTTTTTTTTCGGCACACACTTCTATTTATTAGATAATGTTTATTTCATACAATTTATCCATAGAATTAGAAACCAGAAATTTGGGGGTACTTCCAGTTTTACAGTTAAGTTAGCCATCTTAACTTGGCTATTATCTCTTTTACAAAGATTAAAGCCTTGTCCTGAGAAATATATGCAATTTATTTTTTGTTAAAAATATAGTTATTAGTTTTCCATGTAGATATTTACAGCTATTATGAAGAACTTTTTTTAACTTCAAACCGCCGCCGATTCTTCGTCACTAGTTCTTTGCACTTTGAAGTTCCAAATATCTTTGAATTCTCTTCTTATAGCACCCAAGATCATTATAAGACCTATAAATTGTCCAAAGAAAAAGTTTATTATTGAATTTAAATTAGCCAATGATTTTTGCCGCAAAGATTCGCTAGATTTATTTATATTTATTACCTAGAGTGCAAGGAACAAGATAGAGAAGAGCTGGTTGTCCGTGACCTTTCATTAGGAAAAGCGCCAAATACGTGAGCGATAATCCTGCAACGAAAACGTAAATTATATATTTTTAACCACATACAAACTATGTTTGCACATTAAATAAAATGTACGACTTACCGACTGCATAGCCAAACGATAACCAAGGAAAATAGCCGTTCAAGCATCCCTTCTTTCTTATTTGATCATATCTGCAATAAATTAAATTCAAATTTAGTTTCTAATAATAAAGAAAAAACAAAATGCTTAAAATTAGCCAAATTTAAGTAGCGACCTGAAACTGAAGGCGACAAGTAGGCCGGGGAAAAGGATATCTCCAAATCCAATCATGTCGTATCCGTAATATGGATCGAAATATCTTGGTACTTTAAGAAGCATCGGTATCGCGGGTCCACCCATCTTCGCATTTCCTTTAGCAACCTAAAATTAAAATTCATCCATATTTTTGTTAGATTAAAAGTAAAAAAAATATAATAAATTTAGAGGCTGAGCAAAAGAAATTCAAGGGGGTTATGTACTTACTGTTATCATGACGCTTTTTTGGAATATGAGAGGCGAGAGAAACACCCAAAATATATCATAGAAAAATGCACATCCAAGTAGTGCTGCCGCGACCTAAAAATAATTCAATTGAATGTATTGCTTATTTTTCTTTTTACTATTCTTACTGAATTGATTTGTGTTTAATTTAATTACATAATTGAACGTAAATAGGGTTACACAATGAGGCTTAAAAGACTAAAAAGAAATATTATATATGATAAAAAAAGAAGAAAATCACCTTTACATTCGGTAGTTCGGCCAATTGCAACACTGTTATCATCAAACAAACTCCCTGAAATCATCGAAATAATACCATTTCATTAAATTTGAAACAAACAAACAAACATTTTGACCATTACCCCTTGTTTTCATCTTTCGATAGATTAGTATAGAAAATACGTGGAAGAAAATGAAAGCAAACTATGAAATTTGCCTCCTTCCTTTAGATTAATTGCAAAAAATATTCCCTCAAAAAAAAGAAAAAGGTTAATTGCAAAAAAATGTTGTGTAGAGAGCTTACAAAAATATCTTGACCAATAAAAGCTGTAGGGGAATCCTGATGAAGAGCCCACCAAACGGCACCAAAAATGCAAAATGGCAACAAAACCAAAGTGAGGACTAATACCTCTCCTATTTTTGGAATTTTCACAGTAATTTGTCCACATCCTTTGAATACTCTGTTTTTAATTTACCACAATTTCATTAAAAAGTAAGAAATGAAAGTTCGCTTATATCAAAAATATACTGGCTGAACCGAAACAAAACAAGTGCTTTAAAGATTTCACGTACCTCGTGATAAGAGTTATCAAACAAAAGTGCAACCCCTGAAAAAAATATGGAAAATAATAAATAAATAAATCACTAGCATTTATTTCTCGAGTTTCCAAGAGCGAATTCTATACCTCGACGCCACCAATGCAGAACAAGACGACGAGAACCCAAAGAAAACCAGAAGACATGAAGAAGTATAAAAGTATCAAGAAAACCGAGGCGACGACAACAAATATTATCGCTCCCTTTACCTTCAGTTCTACTTTATCTCCTTCCTTGTCCAACGATTCGGCACCATGCACGTCCTTCAAATGCAAAACAAGTCGTTAATGTTATGAATTATCAGAATGATAAAAAGTTAAAAACAACATCGCGTAATACCTCATCACTCGTAATGTATTTATCCCATACGGAGGATATGACGACGCATCCGACGGCCATTAACCATAGAATCAGTATTGCCATGTCGGCCACGGGTTTATTCGGCGTGTATAATTTAACCTCGGCTACGAAAAGACAAAAATGTTAGGATGATTAACGGTAAAGGGTATAAAACAAAAACAAACCTCTTTTGCCTTTTTGCAAAGAATCTATGAGTTTGCTTCCGGTTGAAGATGGAATCAGCACGACTGGTATTTTAACTCCAGATGCCGTATCGTTTGCCGAGCATACAATCTTTTCGAGATCTGTTGAAACCAAAAAATTATTAAGATTATAAAAAGATTTAAAATTATTCATAGGGAGAGAGAGGAACCTTCGCTCTCGTTAACTATTAGTAGTCCTTTCGCACCGGATGATTGCGCAGCTTTTGCTTTTTCAAGGAATGTGCAATCGCCGCGTTTTGCAAGCATTATACCATTTGTCACCTATTAACGTAAATATTAATAAAGGCTTAATTAAAGATTCAATTTAAATATGATGATTTTGAGATTTTTACCTGTGGAGATGATTTAGAACAGCCATTTATAGGGTCTGCAAGAAATACTTGCTGCATTGTAGCTTCGGATTTAAGAATTGGCAGAACTGTACCGAATCTAGCGTTGATTGCAAGGACGCTGGGATTTTCAACCCCATTCAACCAAAAATTTAGCCTCACCTGAAAAATGGCAAAAGAAAACAGGTATGATTTCGACTTGTTCATGCAAAATTAGAAATATCAAGTTTTCTACAAGAAACACTTATCTTACTCGCTTTCTTGAAAAAATGACAAATATACTCGTTACATAACAAAAATTTGTTGTATTATTTGATAATACGTAATACTATGAAAAATTTAAAAGTTTACAATTTGTTGAATGGAATATTAATAGTCCGGTTTCATTTCGATAAATAAATTATAACCTCTCTGGAAATTAACAAAGAGATTATGGATTATAGAAATTAAGGAGATTATGGGGGCAGATAAATATATATGGTAGACATATAACAACAATAATTCTGCAACCAAGGAAATTTGCTCCCGAATAATGAAGTAACGATGTGGTCTAGCTTGGTGTCACCTACTTATACGGTTTTATCATTAAAACGCGAATCGGGGAGATATCTGTATTTTAGTTCGGTGACATTAGCTCTGCCCATTATATATCAAAAGCAAGAATACAACATATATTTTTTCTCTCATATGAGCTTGTCTTAATTGGCTCACACCATTACATGTAGGCTTGTCTCAATTCAAATCTCATTATTTATACTATTATTTTGTAATTGTCTTAATTAATTCATTTGTAAGAATATAACCAACATAAAAGTTCTTATGAAGAAACTAGCATAAACAACATAAAAGCTAGTTTTCCTTTTTTAATATCTCGATTCATGCTCGGATTAACCCAAAATTTGGTAATTGAGCTGTTATTTTCAAAACCTTTCAATCTCTAATTTCATATTTCCAATCCAATTTCAAGCGAAACCAACACCTAATCATCCTCCAATTCCATTTTTTAAGTACGAATTAATATACCAAATGATCAGAGCACAAAAATTCTCACCAATCAAGAAAATGTACCTTCTTAAATTCGTTGCTACAACCAGGAAATTTCTGAGCCGGCCCATCTTCGAACGATTCCCCTTCCCCCTCCGCGACGGCCACATGAACGAACTCCGACCCGAAAAGAATCGACAGAATTACAAACAGTGCACCAAATTTGAACGATGAAAGAGGGGAAAACATGCTTCTAATAGCCATTAATGAAGTCGAATATTCTCAAGCTTAATTCTCACGCTTTCTGTACCTTGTTAAACAAAAATGTCAAGACAAAGAGACGAGATCTTTTTCTTTAGTGCTTCTACTTTTCCTATATTTGGCATGGATAAAAAGGATCCTCTCGGTTTGTGCCTTGTGGGTTCGCGGGACGGTGGTATAGTGAAACTGTGAAAGCAAGTCTTAAATCTCGTGGGGACGCTTGTATAGGGAGAGAGTAATTAATGTCATTTAATTTTTGGAAATCCTTCAAAACACATCCCTCCCTATAAATGGGCCTGTTTGGATAGCTGCATTAGAGTTTGCAAGTGCATTTAGAAAATATGTTGTTACAATTGCTGCATTGTATTTGATTTTTTAAATGTTTGGATCAAAGTAATAAGAATTGCTTATGTGATAATTCTATTGTTTGGATCTAAAAAATGATAACAACTACTATTGCAGTTTTTATATTTGAATTTGTGAAACTATATAAACAAATGAAACACAATAAATTAAAAATATTTTACAAAATTCATGATCAAATAAAATTCTAAAAATCATGTCTAAATATTTACAATTATAACCCTGAAAAAGCAATTCAACACAATTTAGAAGGAACCCTTCATAAAGATTAAATTTCCCTCGATACCACTCTCGAAGAAATTCGACCACGAAACCCTAAACCCAATCCCACTATAAAGGACAAAGGAAAAGCTATTTGGGTACCGGAACTGGTACCGAAACAAGATTAAGCGATGGGTAAAACGGTAATTAACCAATCCTCCTCTTCTTCATCCTCGGGTTTTATAAACTATTCACCGTCATTACTGGCACAACAACCTGTACAAGGGAGATTCACTCGAAAAAATAATGAAATTCCCCCTGATTGAAAAACATTAGATTCAATAATCGAAAAAGCAGAGATTAGATTACATCATATGAAAATCGAAAAATCAGACATTATATTCAACAAATCAAGTCAAGACGGATATTAAGAATATGGACACAGATTCTCTCGGTGAACTTTTGCTGGATGATAATTTATCTTTTTAGTTGAGTAGGTGGTAGTAGTCAATTAGTCGTGGCATGAAACAAGAAGCATACATGATATTGGTCATGGCGGGAAAAAATAGAGCAAGTTTAAAGGCAAAAGTGAAAATTGGATTTGAACAACAAAATTAAGAGAAAAATACAACTCAGTGCCTAATTTAGAAAAGAAGACAACAAATTAAGAGAAGAATGCAACAAAATTGAGAGAGAGAGAGGGGATAAAAAAACTAATCTAACTTTGCAAAGAGAGGAGCTTGCCGTAAAGAGAAGAAATGAAGCAACACAACTTCTGGCTCAGAAAAGAAAAGAAAACGACGATGAGAAACAAACCTAGCTTTTTTGGTTATGAAGTGTTTTGGCGATGAAGGCGAAAGAGAAGGCCGAGAGGGATTGTTAATTTCTCCCGCCAAACTTTTTCATTCCCGCTTTTGTGATTCTTGGACTTTCGACGAGGGTTACCAATGCTGTAATAAGATAGTCTGTGGAAGATACAACTACAGCAATACACCAACTACTATAGTCCAAACACAAACATTAGACAAATTGCAGCAATTCATACTACTAACTGCCCTAATTACACTCATCCAAACACGCCCGAGCCCTTCTACCATGTCCCCTCATTTCCCCCACAAAATTATGATACAAATTCCAAGGCAATTAATCCCTAATTATCTCACTCTCAATTAACGGTTAATTCATATTTATTAATATTTGAATATTTCTAATTAATCTTTAATCTATAGCGATCTTAATTATGTATTAAATTTTTAATAATTAATAATTAATTGTTAATTAACTTTATTAATGATAGATTAATTGGAAATAGTGATGCAATCATGATTTTGTGGGAGAAAGTTGGGGGGGGGGGGGGGGGGGGGGGGGGGGGGGGGCAAGGCATAATTTTCCATAAATTAATTATCTTTTTAAAACTAATCACAATTTTTTACTCGTATAAACTAATTTTTTTTGTATAGTCGATTTTTTTTTTAGTCCTATGAAATTAATCACAATTTTTTCCGTCCAATATATTTTATTGGGGAGTTCTATGATAGACCAATTTTCTTATGATGAACCCATTTTAAAAAAAAAAATTCGAATATTTGTTAAGTAATGATTTTGTTGTTGTTAGATTCTTGTGTATATTTATCATTTAATGCTATCCAAAACATAAATTTGGTATAATTAATTAATAAATAGCTAAAATTCTTAAAATAATTTTTTGAAAAAGGGTACATAATAAGAAAATGGGTCTATCATAGAACTTTCCTATTTTATTTGGATCAAAATATTCACAAATTTTCTTTTATTTTCAATTACCAAAATGACAAAACAAAAATTATATTATATTTTATATTTAATATAAATAAATAAGAACTAAAACATAAATACAATCATAATAAATAATAATAATAAAATATTTTAGGTAAAATAAATTTATAATTTACATATAAATAAACAGAAACATATATTTTATGTATATAATATCGTAAAATAAATTAACGCATTGCGAAAATATCATAATATTATGTTGAGAAATATTTTAATCGTATTTCAAATCAAATCAATAAAATGAATATTATTAAGTGAAAGGTATTTTAGTCTAAAAAAATATTATAGAATGCAAAAAGTTAAAATTAACATCACAGGGGGTTAAAAGATAATACAAACCACTTAATAGGAGGTTTGGAAGGAATCTTAAAAGAATGGGCATAGTTTCGATAATTTCAAAAAAGTAAGGTTGTTTGTTTAAGAATTTTCCTTAAATTTTATACCATAAAATAGAGAAATTTTCCAAATTCGTTGAATTTGGGCGTGTTTCTATGAAAAAAAGCTACGGTTATGGAAGTAAATTGCAGAATTATGTCCTAATAATCTTTTTAAGGCTCAAATACATATACAATTTTAGGTCTTCGAGGTTTATTACGTAAATACTTCGGAAATTCAAAGATTTGATTTATAGACTATTTGTTTTTCCCTTTGTATGTAATAGTAACGAAAAACTGAGATCGAAGTCGACGATAAAAAAATAGGGGCGAAGAAGAAAAACGCCAGACATAAAAAATTCAACATCGAAGAAGTCGATCATAAAAAAGACAAAAAAAAAACTACATAAACAAAAATAAGGTCGAAGTCGACGAAAAAAAAACAAGGACAAGAGAGAAAAGCAACATGAATTAAAAAAAAACCAAATACCGAACTAAAAAAGACAATTACAAAAAAGAGCATACTTCTCCCTAAATTCTCTCACACCGATACGTTAACAATTCATAATAAATCAAACAAATAAGAAAAATATAAAATTTAATTTTTGTATACGTTAAACATGATTTATCTATTCTTTTGTCATCTATTTATAATCTACTCAGTTAACACTAGCATGTGTTAAACTTGATTTGTTTACTTATTTATCCCCTATTCAATTTTCTTTTGATATATAACATTGGTTTTAATCCAATTTACAAAAATAGCATTTTCACCAGCTAAAATGGCGCAACTCACTAACTTTCGCAACTATTCTGGCGAAAGAGATCAAAAGTTCATTTTTTTTATCCAAATAGGTTTAGAAAATTGTTATCAAGACAAATTGTTAATAAAGTTCAGTCACTTAATATGTCGGAAAACACTACTTTCGCTAGTTGGAATGGAGAAAATAGATTCATTATTTTCGCGAATTAGATTGACAAAATTTTAGGTATCATTGTTATTTTTAGGGTATAGGTCAACTTTTATGACTCTGAACTAATAATTAATTGATTTTCAGATAATATTTGTGAGAGCGATGTCTTCTCAATATGCACATCTTTAAATCTTTAAATAGCTATAATGCTGAACGCTGGTCTCTGATTTCCCTCTTCCACGCGATTTATCATTTACCGTTCGATTCTTTACCCATTAACTGTTCGATCGTAGTTCAATCATATAAAAAGAGCCGCGAAGCAACTAACCCTAGCGGCGAAAGAGCAAAGGACGACGCGCGAAAAGAGCAAACAAAGAGGAAATAACTGCCAAAACCTAGCGGCAACAGTAGGGCAACAGTGTTTGGCGAGAAATGAGTCAGAAGGGCGATGACATCGCTGGTTCAGACTCAAAAGAATGAATTGTGCTGATTTTTTCTCTTTTTTCTTACTGATTTCCCTGCTCATTCGATTTAAATGGGTGTTTAGTGATGCTTTTTGTTGTTGAAGAAGCAAAAAGGGTGGATATAAGCTCCAGATTTCTTGTCTTGAATGAAAACTTAGGTAAATCATCAACATATAACTCAAAATTCCTTGATTTAATCATTTATTCACAACATATTTACTTATATTGGCAAAGCAGGACAATTGAAAAAGTTGATATGCATGCACAATTGTGCCAGTTGATTGGATTAGTTGGTGAGGTGAGATGTGCGTCTCTTTTTCCTTTCAATTTCTGGTATTTTGTTTGCTAATTTGTTCCCAAAATTCATATTTTTGTACTGAAAGTTCGAAATTGCAAATTTGTTTTGTCAATTCAATATGAAAGGGTGTTTTTTTATTTTTAGGAATTTATGGATATTACATCCATTCTTTTGCACGCTTCATTTCATCTCAGAGATGCAGGATGGCGACAATGCGTGGTGTGTTGGAAAGCTATTTGGGGGTAAAATTTCATTTCAGAAACTTTTGAAATCCCGTAACTTTTTGTACTGAAAGTTTATCGATGTTTTTTTTCAGTCACGTGCGGAATTACCTTTCTTTACTTCCATTCTTTAGTGCCCATCGTTTGATCAAAGCGATTCATCAAGGATGACGTATAGTAAAAATTACGATACAAATGATCTAAAAACACGTTATTTAAACTCCTCAAAGCGTAAAAAGATTGTTATGAGTCGAAAAGAAAATTTTCTTATTGTATGTACAATTTGGTGAAAAGTTACGTAGTAAAAGATTCGATCCAAACTATCTGAAAACACATTATTTGGACTGCTCAGAGTGTTAAAAGATTGTTATGAATCGAAAAACAAACATTCTTAGTGTTTGTAAAATTTGGTGAAAAGTTATGTAGTAAAAAATACGATACAAATGATCTAAAAATACGTTATTTGAACTCCTCAAAATGTAAAAAGATTGCTATTAATCGAAAAGAAAACTCTCTTTGTGTTTGTACAATTTGGTGAAAAGTTAGGTAGTAAAAGATTCGATCCAAACCTTCTCGAAAACAAGTTGTTTGGACTCCTCAGAGCTTTAAAAGAATGTTATGAATCGAAAAACAAACTTTCTCAGTGTTTGTCAAATTTGTTGAAAAGTTATGTACTAAAAGATACGATACAAATGATTTAAAAACACGTTATTTGAACTCCTTGAAATGTAAAAAGATTCCTATAAATCGAAAAGAAAACTTTCTTTGGCTTGTACAATTTGGTGAAAAGTTACGTAATAAAAGATTCGATCAAAACCATCTCAAAAACACGTTATTTGGACTCCTCGAAATGTAAACAGATTGCTATGAATCGAAAAAAAAAACTTTCTTACTGTTTGTACAATTTGGTGAAAAGTTACGTAGTAAAAGGTTTGACCCAAACCATCTCAAAAACACGTTATTTGGACTCCTTAGAGTGTTAAAAGATTGTTATGAATCGAAAAACAAACTTTCTTAGTGTATGTAAAATTTGATAAAAAGTTATGTAATAAAAGATACAATACAAAAGATCTAAAATCACGTTATTTGAACTCCTCAAAATGTAAAAAGATTGCTATGAATTTTAAAGAAAACTTTCTTTGTGTTTGTACAATTTGGTGAAAAGTTACGTAGTATAAGATTCGATCCAAATCATCTCAAAAACACGTTATTTGGATTCCTCGAAGCGTTAAAAGTTTGATATGAATCGAAAAGCAAACTTTCTTAGTGTTTGTGAAATTTGGTGAAAAGTTATGTAGTAAAAGATACGATACAAATGATCTAAAAACACGTTATTTGGACTCCTCGAAGAGTTAAAAGATTGATATGAATCGAAAAACAAACTTTCTTAGTGTTTGTAAAATTTGGTGAAAAGTTATGAGGTAAAAGATTCGATCAAAACCATCATAAAAACACGTTATTTGGACTCCTCGAAGCGTTAAAAGATTGATATGATTCGAAAAAAAAAACTTTCTTAGTGTTTTGTAAAATTTGGTGAAAAGTTGTGTAGTAAAAGGTACGTTACAAATGATCTAAAAACACGTAATTTGAACTCCTCAAAATGTAAAAAGATTGCTATGAATCGAAAAGAAAATTTTCTTTGTGTTTGTACAATTTGATGAAAAGTTACGTAGTAAAAGATTCGATTCAAATCATCTCAATAACAGGTTATTTGGACTCCTCAAAGCGATAAAAGATTGATATGAATCGAAAAACAAACTTTTCTTAGTGTTTGTAAAATTTGGTGAAAAGTTATGTAGTAAAAGATACGATACAATTGATCTAAAAACACGTTATTTGGACTCCTCGAAGCGTTAAAAAATTGATATGAATCGAAAAACAAACTTTCTTAGTGTTTGTAAAATTTGGTAAAAAGTTATGTCGTAAAAGGTACGATACAAACGATCTACAAACACGTTATTTGAACTCCTCATAGCGTAAAATGATTGCTATGAATCGAAAAGAAAAGTTTCTTAGTATTTGTACAATTTGGTGAAAAGTTACGTAGTAAAAGATTTGATCCAAACCATATGAAAACACGTTATTTGGACTCCTTAGAGTTTTAAAAGATGGTTATGAATCGAAAAACTAACATTCTTAGTGCTTGTAAAATTGGGTGAAAAGTTACGTAGTAAAAATACGATACAAATGATCTAAAAACACGTTATTTGAACTCCTCAAAATGTAAAAAGATTGCTATGAATCGAAAAGAAAAATTTCTTTGTGTTTGTACAATTTGGTGAAAAGTTACGTAGTAAAAGATTCGATCCAAACCATCTCAAAAATACGTTATTTGGACTCCTCAAAGCGTTAAAAGATTCATATGAATCGAAAAACAAACTTTCTTAGCGTTTGTAAAATTTGGCAAAAAGTTATGGAGTAAAAGATACGATAAAAATACTCTAAAAACACGTTATTTGGACTCCTCGAAGCGTTTAAAGATTGTTATGAATCGAAAAACAAACTTTCTTAGTGTTTGTAAAATTTGATGAAAAGTTAAGTAATAAAAGATACGATACATATGATCTAAAATCACGTTATTTGAACTCCTTAAAATGTAAAATGATTGCTACGAATCGAAAAGAAAAGTTTCTTAGTATTTGTACAATTTGGTGAAAAGTTACGTAGTAAAAGATTTGATCCAAACCATCTGAAAACACGTTATTTGGACTACTTAGAGTTTTAAAAGATTGTTATGAATCGAAAAACTAACATTCATAGTGCTTGTAAAATTTGGTGAAAAGTTACGTAGTAAAAATACGATACAAATGATCTAAAAACACGTTATTTGAACTCCTCAAAATGTAAAAAGATTGCTATGAATCGAAAAAAAGCTTTCTTTGTGTTTGTACAATTTGGTGAAAAGTTACGTAGTAAAAGATTCGATCCAAACCATCTCAGAAACACGTTATTTGGACTCCTCAAAGCGTTAAAAGATTGATATGAATCGAAAAACAAACTTTCTTAGCGTTCGTAAAATTTTGCAAAAAGTTATGTAGTAAAATATACGATAAAAATGATCTAAAAACATGTTATTTGGACTCCTCGAAGCGTTTAAAGATTGATATGAATCGTAAAACAAACTTTCTTAGTGTTCGTACAATTTGGCCAAAAGTTGCGTAGTAAACGATTTGATCCAAACCATCTCAAAAACACCTTATTTGAACTCCTTAGAGTGTTAAAAGATTGTTATAAATCGAAAAACAATCATTCTTAGTGTTTGTAAAATTTGGTGAAAACTTATGTAGTAAAAGTAAGATACAAATGATCTAAAAACACGTTATTTGTACATCTCAAAATGTAAAAAGATTGCTATGAATCGAAAAGAAAACTTTCTAAGTGTTTGTACAATTTGGTGAAAAGTTACGTAGTAAAAGATTTGATCCAAACCTTCTCAAAAACAAGTTATTTGGACTCCTCAGAGCGTTAGAAGATTGATATGAATCGAAAAAACAAACTTTCTTAGTGTATGTAAAATTTGTTCAAAAGTTATGTACTAAAAGATACGATACAAATGATGTAAAAACACGTTATTTGAACTCTTCAAAATGTACAGACTTTTCTATGAATCGAAAAGAAAACTTCCTTAGTGTTTGTACAATTTGGTGAAAAGTTACGTAGTCAAAGGTTTGACCCAAACCATCTCAAAAACACGTTATTTGGACTCCTTAGAGTGTTAAAAGATTGTTATGAATCGAAAAACAAACTTTCTTAGTGTTTGTAAAATTTGATGAAAAGTTGTGTAATAAAAGATACGATACATATGATCTAAAATCACGTTATTTGAACTCCTCAAAATGTAAAAAGAATTCTATGAATCTAAAAGAAAATTTTCTTTGTGTTTGTACAATTTGGTGAAAAGTTACGCAGTAAAAGAATCGATCCAAACCATCTCAAAAACACGTTATTTGGATTCCTCGAAGCGTTAAAAGATTGATATGAATCGAAAAACAACCTTTCTTAGTGTTTGTAAAATTTGGTAAAAAGTTATGTAGTAAAAGATACGATACAATTGATCTAAAAACACGTTATTTGGTCTCCTCGAAGCGCTAAAATATTGATATGAATAGAAAATCAAACGTTCTTAGTGTTTGTAAAATATGATGAAAAGTTACGCGGTTAAAGATTCGATCCAAACCATCATAAAAACATGTTATTTGGACACCTCGAAGCGTTAAAAGATTGATATGAATCGAAAAACAAACTTTCTTAGTGTTTGTAAAATTTAGTGAAAAGTTGTGTAGTAAAAGATACGATGCAAATGATCTAAAAACACGCTATTTGAAATCCTCATAGCGTAAAATGATTGCTTTGAATCGAAAAGGAAAGTTTCTTAGTGTGTACAATTTGGTGAAAAGTTGCGTAGTAAAAGATTTGATTTGATCCGAACCATCTCAAAAACACGTTATTTGGACTCTTTTGAGTGTTAAAAGATTGTTATGAATCGAAAAACAACCATTCTTAGAGTTTGTAAAATTTGGTGAAAATTTATGTAGGAAAAGTAAGATACAAATGATCTAAAAACACGTTATTTGAACTCCTCAAAATGTAAAAAGGTTGCTATGAATCGAAAAGAAAACTCTCTAAGTGTTTGTACAATTTGGTGAAAAGTTACGTAGTAAAAGATTCGATCCAAACCTTCTCAAAAACAAGTTATTTGGACTCCTCAGAGCGTTAAAAGAATGATATGAATCGAAAAAAAAACTTTCTTAGTGTGTGTAAAATTTGTTAAAAAGTTATGTACTAAAAGATACGATACAAATGATCTAAAAACACGTCATTTGAACTCTTCAAAATGTAAGGAGATTGCTATGAATCGAAAAGAAAACTTTCTTTGTGTTTGTACAATTTGGTGAAAAGTTACGTAGTAAAAGATTCGATCCAAACCATCTCAAAAACACGTTATTTGGATTCCTCGAATCGTTAAAAGATTCATATGAATCGAAAAACAAAATTTCTTAGTGTTGTAAAATTTGGTGAAAAGTTATGTAGCAAAAGATACAATACAAATGATCTAAAAACACGTTATTTGGACTCCTCGAAGCGTTAAGAGATTGATATGAATCGAAAAACAAACTTTGTTACTGTTTGTAAAGTTTGGTGAAAAGTTAGGAGGTAAAGATTCGATCCAAACCATCATAAAAACACGTTATTTGGACTCCTCGAAGCGTTAAAAGACTGATATGAATCGGAAAAAAAAACATTCTTAGTGTTTTGTAAAATTTGGTGAAAAGTTGTGTAGTAAAAGATACGATACAAATGATCTAAAAACACGTTATTTGAACTCCTCAAAATGTAAAAAGATTGCTATGAATCGAAAAGAAAATTTTCATTGTGTTTGTACAATTTGGTGAAAAGTTACGTAGTAAAAGATTTGATCCAAACCATCTGAAAAACACGTTATTTGGACTCCTTAGAGTGTCAAAAGATTGTTATGAATGGAAAAACAAACATTCTTAGTGCTTGTAAAATTAGGTGAAAAGTTACGTCGTAAAAATACGATACAAATAATCTAAAAACACGTTATTTGAACTCCTCAAAATGTAAAAAGATTGCTATGAATCGAAGAAAAAAAATTTCTTTGTGTTCGTACAATTTGGTGAAAAGTTACGTAGTAAAAAATTCGATCCAAGCCATCTCAAAAACACGTTATTTGGACTCCTCACAGCGTTAAAAGATTGATATGAATCGAAAAACAAACTTTCTTAGTGTTTGTAAAATTTGGTGAAAAGTTATGTAGTAGAAGATACGATAAAAATGATCTAAAAACACGTTATTTGGACTCCTCGAAGCGTTAAAAGATTGATATGAATCGAAAAACAAACTTTCTAAGTGTTTGTAAAATATGGTGAAAAGTTACGAGGTAAAAGATTCCATCCAAACCATCATAAAAACACGTTATTTGGACTCCTCGAAGCGTTAAGAGATTGATATGAATCGGAAAAACAAACTTTCTTAGTGTTTGTAAAAGTTGGAGAAAAGTTATGTAGTAAAAGATACGATACATTTGATCTAAAAACACGTTATTTGAACTCCTCAAAGCGTTAAAATATTGTTTTGAATCGAAAAACAAACTTTCTTAGTGTTTGTAAAAACACGTTATTTGGACTCCTCGAAGCGTAAAATGATTGCTATGAATCGAAAAGAAAAGGTTCTTATTGTTTCTACAATATGGTCAAAAGTTACGTAGTAAAAGATTTGATCCAAACCATTTGAAAAACACGTTATTTGGACTCCTTAGAGTGTTAAAAGATTGTTATGCATCGAAAACAAACATTCTTAGTGCTTGTAAAATTAGGTGAAAATTACATAGTAAAAATACGATACAAATGATCTAAAAACACGTTATTTGAACTCCTCAAAATGTAAAAAGATTGCTATGAATCGAAAAATAACTTTCTTTGTGTTCATACAATTTGGTGAAAAGTTACATAGTAAGAGATTCGATCCAAACCATCTCAAAAACACGTTATTTGTTCTCCTCGAAGAGTTAAAAGATTGATATGAATCAAAAAACAAACTTTCTTAGTGTTTCTAAAATTTGGTGAAAAGTTATGTTGTAAAAAATACGATAAAAATGGTCTAAAAACACGTTATTTGGACTCCTCGATGCGTTAAAAGATTGATATGAATCGGAAAACAAATTTTCTTAGAGTTTGTAAAATATGGTGAAAAGTTACGAGGTAAAAGATTCGATCCAAACCATCATAAAAACACGTTATTTGGATTCCTCGAAGCTTTAAAAGATTGTTATGAATCGAAAAACAAACTTTCTTTGTGTTTGTAAAATTTAGTGAAAAGTTGTGTAGTAAAAGATACGATGCAAATGATCTAAAAACACGTTATTTGAAATCCTCATAGCGTAAAATGATTGGTATGAATCGAAAAGAAAAGTTTCTTAGTGTTTGTACAATATGGTGAAAAGTTACGTAGTAAAAGATTTGATCCAAACCATCTGAAAAACACGTTATTTGGACACCTTAGAGTGTTAAAAGATTGTTATGAATTGAAAAACAAACATTCTTAGTGCTTGTAAAATTAGCTGAAAAGTTACGTCGTAAAAATACGATACAAATGATCTAAAAATACGTTATTTGAACTCCTCAAAATGTAAAAAGATTGCTATGAATCGAAAAAAAACTTTCTATGTGTTCGTACAATTTGGTGAATAGTTACGTAGTAAAATATTCGATCCAAACCATCTCAAAAACACGTTATTTGGACTCCTCGCAGCGTTAAAAGATTGATATGAATCGAAAAACAAACTTTCTTAATGTTTGTAAAATTTGGTGAAAAGTTATGTAGTAGAAGATACGATAAAAATGATCTACAAACACGTTATCTGTACTCCTCGAAGCTTTAAAAGATTGATATGAATCGAAAATAAAACTTTCTAAGTGTTTGTAAAATATGGTGAAAAGTTACGAGGTAAAAGATTCGATCCAAACCATCATAAAAACATGTTATTTGGACACCTCGAAGCGTTAAAAGATTGATATGAATCGAAAAACAAACTTTCATAGTGTTTGTAAAATTTAGTGAAAAGTTGTGTAGTAAAAGATACGATGCAAATGATCTAAAAACACGTTATTTGAACTCCTCATAGCGTAAAACGATTGCTTTGAATCGAAAAGAAAAGTTTCTTAGTGTGTACAATTTGGTGAAAAGTTGCGTAGTAAAAGATTTGATCCGAACCATCTCAAAAACACGTTATTTGGACTCTTTTGAGTGTTAAAAGATTGTTATGAATCGAAAAACAACCATTCTTAGAGTTTGTAAAATTTGGTGAAAATTTATGTAGTAAAAGTAAGATACAAATGATCTAAAAACACGTCATTTGAACTTCTCAAAATGTAAAAAGATTGCTATGAATCAAAAAAAAACTCTCTAAGTGTTTGTACAATTTGGTGAAAAGTAACGTAGTAAAAGATTTGATCCAAACCTTCTCAAAAACAAGTTATTTGGACTCCTCAGAGCGTTAAAAGAATGTTATGAATCGAAAAACAAACTTTCTTAGTGTGTGTAAAATTTGTTGAAAAGTTATGTACTAAAAGATACGATACAAATGATATAAAAACACGTTATTTGAACTCCTCAAAATGTAAAAATATTACTATGAATCAAAAATAAAACTTTGTTAGTGTTTGTACAATTTGGTGAAAAGTTGCGTGGTAAAAGATTTGACCCAAACCATCTCAAAAACACGTTATTTGGACTCCTTAGATTGTTAAAAGATTGTTATGAATCGAAAAACAAACTTTCTTAGTGTTGGTAAAATTTGTTGAAAAGTTATGTAATAAAAAATACGATACATATGATCTAAAATCACGTTATTTGAACTATTCAAAATGTAAAGAGATTGCTATGAATCGAAAAGAAAACTTTCTTTGTGTTTGTACAATTTGGTGAAAAGTTACGTAGTAAAAGATTCAATCCAAACCATCTCCAAAACACGTTATTTTGATTCCTCGGATCGTTAAAAGATTGATATGAATCGAAAAACAAAATTTCTTAGTGTTTGTAAAATTTTGTGAAATGTTATGTAGCAAAAGATAAAATACAAATGATCTAAAAACACGTTATTTGGACTCCTCGAAGCGTTAAGAGATTGATATGAATCGAAAAACAAACTTTGTTACTGTTTGTAAAGTTTGGTGAAAAGTTACGAGGTAAAGATTCGATCCAAACCATCATAAAAACACGTTATTTGGACTCCTCGAAGCGTTAAAAGACTGATATGAATCGGAAAAAAAACTTTCTTAGTGTTTTGTAAAATTTGGTGAAAAGTCGTGTAGTAAAAGATACGATACAAATGATCTAAAAAGCGTGTAAAAGATTGATCCAAACTTTCTTACGATTTGTACAAGCGTCAGGATTAAGGATAAATTACGACAAATCGGAATACGTGCCTACAAAAAGCACAAATGAAAATATGCAGGAAGTAAAGGATATACTAAGGTGCAACCAAACGGAATTTTCAATTAAATATCTCGGTCTTCCCCTAAAACCCGGAAAATTAAAGAAGCAGGATTATCAAGAACTAATCGACAAAATAGCTTCTACATTATCAGGTTGGACACGAGATATTCTAAATTCATCGGTAAGTTTGGTATTGATACAATCAGTATTGATGCCATGCCGATATACTTCATGTCTATATTTTTATTGTCAAATTGGGTAATCAAAAAATTGAAGAGGATCATGAGGAATTTTCTATGAAAAGGTAACAATATCGACGGAAAGGGAATATCATTGATATCATAGAAGTATGTAGACCTAAGGATCAGTGAGGTTTATCCATACTAAATATAAAAGTATTCAATGAAGCATTAGTGTCAAAATGGATATGGAAACTACTCGAACTTACATGTATAAAGTAAATGCAATTCTCACGGTGGATAATCTCATCAAGCGAGGTTGGCAACTCCCGAATCGTTGTGTATCATGCAAGGAATAAGCGGAATCTATTCAACACATGGTAAACAAATGTCCATACTCGGTGGCTATATGGACATACTTGAATGCTACATATGAGCTTCAAATCCTACATATAAATGATATCATACAAAGTCTGATGGAGGGGGCGTTCAACAAGGAGAGGAAAATAATAATTATGTATGGTATATTAATATATGTATAAAGTAAACAAATTTCTTGCAATTCTAAACCTCCACGTCATCAAGGGGTTATTTACATTTTGGTCCTTTTTATTTATATTTTGGTCTCTTTTTTATTTACATTTCGATCTTTTTTTACATTTTGATCATTTTTCCTATTTTACATTTTTGTCATTTTTTACATTTTGGTCTTTTTTCCTATTTTACATACATATTAAAATTTGTGAATATGTCCTGATTATATTAATCGATTTTAGAATCACCTGAACAAATGCTATTTATACAAATTATATCATAAAATAATATCCGTGATAGACTAATTTCATGAACCTTATGCATCTATTGACATCATAATATTTGCAAATATGTCCTGATTAGATTAATTTAGTTCAAACGCATGCACGTTAATTCGCACACGCGTTAATTCTATTTGAATAATTATATAAAAAACATCCCGCGCAATTGCGCGGGGATAAAGCTAGTTTAATATATGAAAAGAAAGATGCATGAGAATCTTCCAAGATAAAGAGCGGCTAAGTAAAAAATTAGTGGAAGAAATAGTTCTAGAAGTTAATATACTGAAGAACAACGAAGTTAGCGAAATATTGGATTAGGAAATAACTACATTATTCATTACTAACCAAAATCTGTATATTACATTGTAAATACCAGGGTACGATTGTACTATATTTCATCAATATAGTTTGGGTGCGGGGCTTTGAACCCGCCTCATTTAATAAAAAAAAAAAATCAGTAATTGCCACTTCACAGAAATATTCAAAAATAATGAACCACAATATGCATAACAATGTATTCATCGAATTACAATTACAATATAGTTAACTTCCCAATCAATTGAAACAAGCAATGATATGATTTGAATCATAACTTGCTAGAGGAAAGGTATGAAATTCAGTACTCAGCAGTCACTAAGCAGTATTTTAAGCCAGCAAGATAGGTTCTAAAGAACTCAGCAATGACGTACACCAACCAAAGCACCAGAAAGAAACCACAAGGGCCTCTTGGAAACTTGTTAAGACCCGTTCGTACCACCCACCTGTTCAGGCTCTTCTGGTACGACTCTTCCACTGCACGGTTAGCATGATTCAAATAGTACCTCCCATTGAAATCAAAGTTGATGTTTTCGCTCAAACTCGAAAAGATATCTGCAACCATGTTGTCACTGGTTAGCGTGTGTGAAATGATCCCATTGTTTTCAAGAAATGCAACGTCACTGGACGTGCACATGATATGAGACAGGAACATAACGTATGCAGTAAAGTAGTTTCCGCGTTCAGGCTCTGTCTGTTCAAGTGCAACAATGTTTTTGAAGAGCGTGGCTGTGGTGACATCCATGCGCAAATGAGGGATTTCAATCACATTGTTCGTGAATGTTATGTCCAAAAGTGAATGAGGGTTCTTTTCGTCGAACTTCTTTTCCCTCAGTTTTATTCCCACATGATCGTACGCGGTCGCTCTGCGCCAGCGATCCACGTGATGTCGATATGCAAACGGATGATTAGGAGAAGAATTACAACCACTCTCCATTTCTTTGTGATATTGGGTTGGTTTGAAGTACATGTGGTACAAGTGAAGCAAATGATGAAAATCCTTTGGCTTGTTGTTCTCTGGGATGTGGATGGTTTTTGGATAAGAAGAATTGAAGATTATGCGATCCATAAAGGCGACCATCCTATCCCGAAGTGCACCGGCTGTGTATTTATCCACCATCAACTCGTATATCTTCTCGATTGCGAAAAACGGAATCTGGCATTCCGGCAAGAGCATATCACAGGCAACAAACCCATTTTGCCACGACTTCACGTAGGGTGGAAGAGAATTTTGGTCGGTTTCTTCAGACCCGAGAACTTGCGCTAGAATGAAACATCCATCCAGCAAAATCTTTTGCAAAAATGGTCTCCCATCCATACTTATCTCTTCTGAGTAAGCATTCCTGATCTTCTGCTCAATGCTCTCCATTGTATCCAAATACTTTTCGAGAGTTTCTTCGCTTGAGTATTGGATGTTCTTATCTTGCTTTAACCTGGCAAGAAAGTCAAAACATTTTCTTTTGTAACTTTGGAACATTATGGCTTCCATCTTCATGGCTTCGAAGAAATCGACCTCATGGTGGTACGGCCCCAAACAAACTTTCCTTGGTACATACTTGATCTTCTTCTCAGTTAATTTTATAAAAGGGTGAATTTTGCGGATCACGAATGGTCCAGAATTGTTATTTTGGGCTTCGCGCAAACCAGCAAAGTAAGCAACCTCCTTTGCCATACTTGAAACATCGATTTCTGAATTTTCCATCTCGTTAGCCTGATACAAAGAACGCGACCAAATACTAAATTAAATCACTCAAAATCAAAACAGGAAATAAGGCAATATATAACAATGATTTATGTAGCTAATACACATTCTTTTATATGAAATATATCTCTTGAAAGATTGACTTAGCATAGCCAGATTCATGCACCTAATAGGCAAAATTATTGAAATGACCAAAAAGAAACAGGAATATTTTTGTAGGTTTTACGGGTGAAAAAATATTTCTCTTTTCTAAGGAACAGGTAGGTTAAACAAAAATACAGGATTAAACTTTTACATTTTCAAAAGTATTCATAGCCTGAATGACAACATATTAGCTTTTTATTGATGAAAATACACTATATTGGATGAATTGTGTAAGGTTGGTTGTCCAATTTTACTTGTTATAACGAATTTTGTCGGTCAAAGCGATTCGCCTTAAAAGAATGTTATTTCTTATAATTTTATTAAGAAAAATTAAAAAACTTTCAAAATGGGAAGAGAACTCCGTTCATAAACAGAAAGGAATTGAAGAATTTTGTAAAAAGAGGAATTGAGAACTATTCTTTGTTAAATTTAATGTTTTTGTAATATTATTTATTTTGGTTTATTAGCTTAATGTGTAATTGTTAATATGTGGCCCCATGTGTATGTGTATGGGAGATGTGTAACAAAAATACTTTTTGTTATGTTTGGGTTTTGTGTCTCTTTGCCAGAGAGCAATTGACAAGAACCATAACAATCATCTATTTCGTGTATTGAAGTAAAGAGGGAGAATAATCCCCACTTCATAACTCTTTAAAACCCAACTCATCCATTTGTGTATGTCTCTTGAAAAGGGAAATAATCCCCTCCTATCTCTTTCAAAAATACCCTAGTTATTTCTCTGAAAAATCTCTCTCACTAATTCACCAAAGTACAAAACTAAACCTCACTAACTCCAACAAATTGGTATCTAGAGCTAAGGTTGCAAGAAAAATTGAGGTTGTAGAAGAAGAAAGAGGAGATCACCATGACCAACCAAGGAGGTGTGCTTGGGCTTCCATTATCTTCACAACTCATTTTCGATGGTGAGAACTATGATTATTGGAGTATTAAGTTGAGAACTTTGTTGATCTCAAAGGATCTATGGGAAATAGTAGAAGAGGGGTTTGAAGAAATGAGTGCACACAAGGTGCTCGATGAAATGACCAAGAAGGGAAAAGAGAAAGAAGATGAATCGAGTAAACTAGAATACAAGGAGAATAAAAAGAAGGATGCGAAGGCGTTATTCTTGATCCCAAATGCAATTTCGGATAAACTATTTCCGAGAATTATTGGGGCGAAAACCTCAAAAGAAGCTTGGGAAATTTTGCAAAAAGAATTTCAAGGAAACGAAAAGGTTAGAACCGTGAAACTCTTGACTCTAAAAAGAGATTTCCAAAATTTGAAGATGAATGAGAATGAACTTCTTAAGGATTATTTCTCTAATATCATGGAATTGGTAAATCAAATAAGAAGCTTGGGTGAGGATTTAACCGACAAATCGGTTTGCGAAAAAATCATAATTAGCCTTTCTCCCAAATACGACAACATGGCCTTTATTATTGAAGAAACCAAAGACCTCTCTATTATAAGTGTTCATGACCTAATGGGTTCTTTAGAAAGGCATGAGCGAAAATTAAATAGGGATGTCGAAAAATCTTTCGAGAGTGCGTTCCAATCAAATCTCACCGTTTCTAAACCACCAAACCAAAATACGGTAAAGGGAGAATCTTCCCGTGGAGGTTATTGCGGTAGAGGAAGAGGGTATTATTCCAATAGAGGAAGTGGACAATTTGGAAGAGGAGGTGGTGGAAATAATTACCAAAATAACCAAGCAAAATGTAATATTTGCAAAAGGACTTCTCGTCTTGAAAAAGATTGTTGGTTCAAGGATAAACCACAATGCCATAATTGTAAGAAATTTGGGCATCTCCAAAAAGATTGTCGAGTTCGAAATAACGAACAAGCCAACTACACCGAAAATAAAGAATATTACGACAATACGTTTTATGCGTGTCAAACGGCCGTGGAGAAAAAGAGCGATGTATAGTATGTTGATATTGGTTGTAGTAACCACATGACCGGAATTGAATCGGTCTTCACCGAAATTGATGCGACCGACACTACTCAAATTACGATGGATAATGGTGCGGTTGTCCAATCAAGAGGAAAAGGTACAATCGTCATTGAAACGAAAAATGAAAGGAAAACCATACGTGATGTGATGCTTGTGCCGGAGTTGGCACAAAATTTATTGAGTGTGGGACAATTAATCGAGCATGACCACTCGGTTCATTTTGAAGGTGAGAGTTGTAAAATCTACGATACATCGAAAAATGGAAGTCAAATTATGACAACCATAAAAATGGAGAAAAATAGAAATTTTCCACTCGTTCTTAAAATGCAAAATCGATGGCATTAAAAGCGGGTGTTGAAGATGTGTCGAGGTTGTGGCATAAACGACTTGGCCACGTAAATTTCGAAAGCTTGAAATTGTTGAGTAGAAAAAATATGGTGTACGGTTTGCCGAATATTGAAGACAAGGCAATGTGTGTGAAGCTTGCGTGCTCGGTAAAATACACCGACAACCATTCCCAAAAGAACGGGCTTGGAGAGCAACAAATCATTTGGAACTTGTACACACCGATGTGTGCGGTCCAATGAAGCAACCTTCACATCGAGGTAATAGATATTTCATCACCTTCAGTGATGATTATTCAAGGATGTGTTGGATTTATTTCATGAAACAAAAATCCGATGCATTCTCAATCTTTAAAAAATTCCAAAAATTGGTTGAGCGGCAAAGTGGCCGATTGATTAAAAAATTGAGAAGTGATCGAGGTGGTGAATATAACTCCAATGATTTTAATAAATTTTGTGAAGACATTGGAGTTGAAAGGCAATTAACCGTACACTACAACAGATGGGCTTATCAGCGACGGGGCCCTTTTTTCAGCGATGGGCCGTCGCAAATATAAGACACTTTCACCGACGGGCCGTAGCTGAAAACATATTTCCGACGGTATTCTTTTCCGACGGCCCCTCGCAAATTCCCACAGCCCGTCGCAATTGCGAAACCCGTCGCAAAAGTCCCATTTCCGACGGTTCTTTCATCGATGGCCCGTCGATAAAGATTTGGCCCGTCGGTGAATCTTTCTCCCGTCGCAGAAGCTGAGCCACGGCCCGTCGCTGATGCACATACCGTTGCAGATAACCTAGCTACGGCCCGTCACAGATGAAATAGAGCAGCCCATATTAGCGCCCTGGCCCCCTTCTCCCTCCATTTACATCACCTCTTCTCTCTCCTCTCGCTCTCCTCCCCACACAGCCCTCTCGCGCTCCCCTCACAGCCCCACATAGCCCCTCTCGCTCTCCCCACGCAGCCCCTCTTTTCCCCACCACCCCCCCACCACAGCCCTCTCGGCCTTTCTCCCTCTCCTGTTCTGTCTCCTGGTGGAAGCTCCCCTGCCTGCTGTCCTCAGCCCCTCATCTCGGCTAGCTCGCTCGGATCTGGTTAATATGTGGCCCCATGTGTATGTGTATGGGAGATGTGTAACAAAATACTTTTTGTGATGTTTGGGTTTTGTGTCTCTTTGCCAGAGAGCAATTGACAAGAACCATAACAATCATCTATTTCGTGTATTGAAGTAAAGAGGGAGAATAATCCCCACTTCATAATTCTTTAAAACTCAACTCATCCATTTGTGTATGTCTCTTGAGAAGGGAAATAATCCCCTCCTATCTCTTTGAAAAATACCCTAGTTATTTCTCTGAAAAATCGCTCTCACTAATTCACCAAAGTACAAAACTAAACCTCACTAACTCCAACATTATTCTGTAGAAAAAGAAGATAAAAAGTAATCAAATGGGAATACCTGAATATCTGGAGAATTAGAACTGAAGCCTAAGAAGGAATGAGATCACGCACATTAACTGAAGGAAGAAAAGAATGTAAATTGACGAGATATAGTCTCCCCCAAAATATAGCATTTTCTAATGACGGAACAAACGAGGGGTTTTTTGTTTTGCTTCACGAACAGTCAAAAGTCTATTTTTATCTTTGACCACGGGTGTTCAAATGATTTGGTTTATTCGGATATCGAAACCGAATCGGTCGAATTTAGTTTAATTGGTTCATTTTTTCGATCTATTTGGTTTGATTCGATTAAAAAAATTGTATTGTTCGATTTATTCGGTTTTGATGTTCTAAAAATCGATTAAACCGAACTGACTATTTGGTTTTATTCGATTAAAAAAATTATATTGTTTGGTTTATTCGGTTCGATTCGGTTTAGATGTTCGATCTATTTGGTTTCATTGGTTCGCTTTTTCGATCTATTTAGTTTAATTGGTTCGCTTTTTATATATTTTTAGTATATTAATATTAAAATATACAAAAATGATATAATGATCTCATAAATTAATATAATTATATTTTATAATATTTATTTATATATTTTGATATATAAAATATAATTTTTTTTTATTTTAAATTCTAATGTTTCTTATTTGGTTCAACCGAATAAACCGAATAACAATTGAGTTTATTCGGTTTGGTTTTTAATCGGTTCAAAATTTAAAACGGTTCGGTACGATTTGAATTTTGTCGATTCAGTTTAAATTCTTTTATTTCATCTTTTTTGTGGAAGTAAAAAGAGTGGAAGTAAAAATTAAAATAATATTCTTTATTGGAGAGGTTGAGAGGGAGGAAAAGAAAAATTCTTTTATTTCGTCTTTTTTCACTCTTTCGTCTCTTCCATGCAATAAAGTTAAATCACTCTATTTATTTTCTTCCAACTTTCTTGGGTATATTAGAATTATTTCTTTCTCTATCTTTCTTTACTCCATTTTAATTTCACGTTGAGCGAACGGTTATAATCTTTATAAAATTACTAGTACAATACCCGCGACTTCGCTGCGGGCTTTTAAATTGTTCCCATTTTAAAATAAAGTAATGATAATAATTATTTATTTTTCATAGTTTCCTTTCCGTACATGATACATACAAAAAAATCCAACAACATTGTTGCTGCGGGATTTTTCATTTTACCACAAGTATACTCTTTGTTGACATTATTAAATACACATTCCATATTTCTAAAAAAGATGATACTGTTAAAATGTTCGCAATATAGGAAATACGTTGAATATAAAAAATCATTACAATTTTCACGAATAAGCATTGTTCCTTGCAATAGCACACAATAACATAATTTTTAGTCCATGACATATACATTACCATTTTCACGAATAAGCATTATTCCTTGCAATAATAGCACACAATAACATAATTTTGTCCATGACATATACATTACCATATTCACGATTAAGCATTATTCCTTGCAACAATAGAAGACAATAACATAATTTTTATAAAAATGATAATGTTATTAATATAATTTAAATACCTTAATAAGGCCACCTGCAACCCACGGGTGTAAACAAAAAAAACATTGATTTTTATAATCCAGGGGTTAATTTGCATAAAAACTACATATAACTTACAATGGAGAAAGGATATACTTGTTAGAGGATTTCTAGCTATCCACACATTCAAATGAAGAATAATAAGAATTCAAATGTCTTTTGAAAAAATAAGTAAAAATTCAAAAAATTTCAAACATGATACAATTACTTTTTTTTTAATTTCAAAGAAAATACAATTAAATTAAAAAAATAAGTATAATTATTTTTTCAAACCTGAAACAGAGTGATTACACAGTAAAAATTCAGTGAGTGATCCCAAGTAAGGTTTGGTCAACAGAACGTGGATACATTATTATAATCTCCTGAAATTCAAAACTATCAAACAATTATGAGTATGTAAAAGAAATATTCACTTCATATGATGATTAATTCATTATTATGTAAAAATGTAGGGTTGCGGATTCTAAAGCGGCATAATGACACAATTTGTGAAATATTGCGGTTGCGATACCAAACACATCCCGCATGACATGGCAGGAAGAGGAGCCAGAAGTCGATTTTGGCCATGGCTTCGATTAGGTTAATGTTTGTGGTTTGGTTTGATTTCGACAGTGATTGCCTGTGGATTGGTTTGATTTCGAAAATGGTCTATATTGCAAAAAACGCTCTTGCAATATTAGAAATTGTATAAATTTTGTTATAAAGCAAGATTTTTTTTGATAGAAATTTTTGCTAATTTATATTATTGGGAATATAGTAATAACCTGGTTTTGTATTTTGTAGCAAAGTAAGTCTACAATCATTGTTTGGAATTTCATCGAGCACCTTCTGGGTCTCTATATTTGTACCAGTATTGTTCACCTCAGTCCCAAAAACCCTATATTAAAATAACATAAAAAAAAATCAAAATGAAGTAAATTAAAGAGAATGAGTAGCGCACATTGATATAAAAAAAATCGATTAAAATTAATGATAAATCATTTAGCCAAAGAAACTTATTCAAAGCCCAAAAAGAGAACATAAATGAACAGATAGGGAAACAAAGAATAATCCACTCATTCCTTCTATTTCAAAAGTTTTGAACTTGATTGATTTCTTAATTTTTTTAGAAATTTTAGATGCATAACAAAAATCGACTTATGTATAACAAGAGATATAATTAAATATAGCATAAACACCATGTGCAGTTTTCTTCTAATTAAACAAAAATTATGCCCAAACTCAGTGACAAATATGAAGTTCGAGAGCAATAAAGACAACTACTTTCATAAATTCATACCTTGCACCTTCGAGAACGGAAAATCGAGAAAACAAGATTGAAAAACAAAGACAACATCTATCAGTTCTTTGCTCAGTTTGTTTCGTGACTTGAGAGGAGAGGTGGAACTGCCGGAGATACCATGGTTCCTACTCGAATCAGAGCCGCCCACGTTTTCATTCTACGGCTTGTTTTCTCTTCGGGTTATTCTCACAAATTATTTCTCGTACGGAGTCCAAATAAAGAATCTAGAGAGAATCGCCGCGGAGACATCAGGGGTGCTACGTGTTTTTTCTTATAAAATCGCCGGAGGAAGAATAGAGAAGAAGAGACAACGCAATGGGTAAATCATGGTTTACGAAGAGACACGTTGCCTTGTGTTTTTCAAGAGAAGCCTTCTGATGAAAGAGAAGCTTTTGGGTGAAGAGACATGCGGGATAGGGTTAACGAAGAGGCGTGGGCAGGTAAAACTTTTTTACTGAAATTCAATTATATTCAAATTATGATGACGTGGCAAATCGTGGAGGTAAAAAATAACATGTAAAATATATTAGTAGGATTAATTAGTAAGGAAGAAGGAGGGCATACTCTAGGGTACATTAGACATGTATTTCGGCCCATTTTCATAATTTAAAACCCACCACGGAATTGAATCTAAAAAACATATAGGTACGTATAGTTTACTACGGAAGGAAAATGTATAGGTATGTATAGTTTTAAGTATGTATATATATATATATATATATATATATATATATATATGGTTTAAGAATGTTATGGATTTATTTCTTGCAATATTAAAATTTCTATCATATCAATCATGGCACGTAAAAATATTAACGGTCTATAGTATTTATGTCATGATTCATCGTGCAATCAATTTTAAAATTTGAAATTTTTTGCATTGGATTTAATTTAAATTATATAGATAGGCATAGGATTGATTTTCACAATATTTCGACTTTTCATTCATCGAAATTCAAAAGCTTATCAAAATAGACGGTTGTGAAAATATGTTATCGATTTTTTTAGATAGAAAAATACAAATGAAACAAAATTTGTTCTACAACATATCTAAATGATATAGATCACATATATACGGTTAGAATTTAATTTTTATGTATAGACTTTGAGAACTAAGCATTGTTGGCCGTGTGGGCCACATAACAGTGTTGGCCACATATATATATATATATATATATATAGAGAGAGAGAGAGAGAGAGAGAGAGAGAGAGAGAGGGGGGGAGCTAAAATACTTAATTAAGTATTGGTATTTTGGTACTTAACATCTTTCTACCGTCAGATTGCATCAAGATCTGTACTAGCAGATAAACGGGACGGTGATTTTATTAAACGGTGGTGTGAATTAAACGGTGCCTCTTCTAACCTAGCGTAGGTACTCCTCTCACCCTCTCATCCAAATTGCAGCAGAAGCCGCACGGAGATCGACCTCTGCGCTCACCAACTGGAGAGAAGGAAAAAGATCGCCCCTCTTCTCTCACGAAATGAAGAAGAACACGCATCGGGAAGGAGACGCCTCTTGGTGAATTGAAGAAGATAAACCTAATCCACCTTGTCGCAAATTGAAGAGACAGCAAAATAGGCGAAAACCCTACCCGTGACGATTACAGATGAAGGTGAATCCTTGCTCCTCTAGCCCCTTCATTCTTCTCGTATTGAGGTAACATTAAATCTAGTTGAATTCAATTTGGTGCTGGCAATGATTAATTCCCCTTCTGGCAGAATTAATCCTGTTTTAGTTCTTAATTCAATTCTGGGTTAGAATTGAGGAATCTTAAGTTGCAAACCTAATCAATTTCACATATGGTGATCAACACTCGATTCTAAAAATCTGGGGATCAAATTCCAATCAGAATGTCGAAACGAAGCCAAAATTTATATGTACAATGATAGTGACATTAGTTTCTCAATATAACATCTGACACTGATATGCAAAATTGATTTGTGCAATCGTAAATATTCTTAGTTATGCATTATCGACATTTAATGACTCGTATTTTCCTTAAAAAATATTTGCCTTGATCAGAAAAATGCGGTTTTATGTAGTATTCCCTTGTATTTATACTTTATTGTTTTATTTAGGCAGAAGAGTTATATGAGGTAGACATTCCTCTCAACATAACAACTTCGGTTGGGACGAGCTGTCGAGCGCACGAATTGGCTTGCTGGTTTGAAACATAAAATCCATCCTTGTAACTTCGACTGATGTATATTTATATATTTCATTATGATGCTGACATTGCAGCGGGTTCGCCCCCAACACACGTGTACCGGCTTGGATTTGTGTGGGGCTGTTAGCGTATTGCACTAATGTTGAAGTTATATGTAAATTGTATACAACTAATGTTGAAGGAAATTAGTGTATTGCATTATATTGTGAATTATGTATACACTGTGTAAGTTATGTATGTAAATTATATTATTGTTGAATTAATTTCTAAACGGACATGTTTAAATATTTACTATACTAATTTTTTTATCGGGTACATTTTGCACTTTGTTCTTCATTTTTTTATTCCTAATTTTTAAACAAGAAACCCATAATTGGTATGAATCATTATTCACAGTTCTTAATTACATGCATAATTCATGTTCATACATAATTTCCCAATTACATCGATACGGATAATTACATGACCATCTATGCCTATATACTAATATAAGCAACAGTTCCTTAATTGTATCGATACAGATAATTATGTGACCAACTACACATATACACATACATATTATAAAAAAACAAAACAATATCCTCAATGGTTCGAAATCATCCCACCCGTCTTCATCTCTTGCAACCATAATGCCTCTCCCTTTATATTTGCTTGCTCAGTACCAATTGGTACAGGTACAAAAGTACAAGTAAAAAATGTCCTCAAACGGGTCGAAATCATCCCACCATCTTCGTCAATGGATCAGAAATAACATCCTGCAAATGATAAAATGGTTATTCATAATCACTTCATATATAAATAAGTTATCGATTTGATATTGTGGAAGGGCGAGCCGAGTAATATGAATTGAAAGGCTTACGCAGAGAGCACTTTTTACTGCGACATAGCTACAAATCTGCAATTTCATTATTAATATCATTATTTTGATGTCTTCATTATTAATATCATTATACATTAAACAACAAATCATCAAAAATTAACTAACCTTCCCATTGATGAAGTGTAAAAGAAAATTATTTTGATGCCTTCTTTTGTTGTTACCAACTAATTACAAGCAATAAGAGTGATCAATCAAGTGGTAAAAACAAATAAATAACCTATAAATAATTAGAAGTCAAATTAGAAGTGAAATTGAGAACATATAAATTGAGCAATTAGAAGTGAAATTGAGAACCAATAAAAACAAGCTAAACAAGAGTTACCTCATGAAAAAGGAATGGGCAAAACAATAATGGCAGGGGGTGCACTTCGTAGCTGCTCAAAGACAGTTCTCGTCTACCTCAATGAAGTGAAATTGAGAACCAATTAAAACTAAAATCGAGCTAGTGTTACCTTAACGATGAACAATTAGGGTTTTTCAGCCAAGCCGAGAAAAGTTTTCCTCGCCTCACCCACATATCGTTTTGTGTTTCTCGCCTCCAAGGTTTCTTTGCCTCTCACAGATCAATATCAATGCTAGAAGAAAGATTTCTCGTCTCCCTCACAGATCGATTGCTATCTCCATTGCTATCGCCATGGGGGAGTCGATTTATCTTCTGGTTTCTACGTTGTCATTGCTAGGAGAGGCGAGCGCCTATGGTCTGCTGGTTCAGGTTTGAACAAGGATGGAAGGAAACGAGATGGCAAAATGAATAAATGGCTGGACAGACCTTACCGTTCCGTGAAATCTTGAGCACATATCTTGATGAGATCTAACGGTAGAAAGATGTTAAGTACCAAAAGACTAATACTTAATTAAGTACTTTAGCCCCTCTCTATATATATATATATATATATATATATGTGTGTGTGTGTGTGTGTGTGTGTGTGTGTGTTCCCATGATGATCATCAAAGTTTGTGCACATCATTAATTGCACAAATCTCAATACAAATCTAATGATGAAAAAATATTAAGTACCAAAATGTTGGTACTTAATTAAGTAGGTTAGCCTCCCTCATATGTGTGTGTGTGTGTGTGTGTGTGTTAATGAGATTAAAATATGATATACATTGGTGTGTCATGAATATATGTTTGTAAATAGGATTAAGACACCACTAATATTGGACCGAACCCAAATTTAGAGTTTGACCTAAAATCCCTTCCTTGCATGCAAACGCCTCCTCCCCTCTAGTATACAAGAGTACCCCCACCATAGGGTCTCGGGTTACGCGCGCGCGCACACACACGCGCGTGCGTGCACGCCCGCCCGCCCGCACGCGTGCACGCTCGCACGCACACACACATACACGGGAGAGACACACACGCCTCTACCTTCAGAAGAGTTCTCGGGTTTAGGGTTTGGGCATCTAATTTGTGTTGACGGGCACCATAGCCGAGAAGGTCTCGGTTAGGGTAGGTTTCGGGTGAGAGTTTCCAAAACATATGAGAGGTGTTCGGTTTGGTTGTAGTCGAGGAAAGGAGAGGGAGAAGAGAAATATTCAAGACGACCATTGTATTGCTAGTACCAAACGATGTTCTTCCTCCGAGACGAGCACGGTGGATACGAATAGAGGCTCTGAAGTTTCGGAGCTAGTCGTGATCAACCCCGTTGCCGTGAGTGCTGTCATGACCGAATCAAGCATGATTTGGAGGTAATAAATACAAACTTTTCCTTCGGTGTGTAATTTTATTTACACGGATCCTTGTGATTAAGTCCCGCGGATTATTTTTTATTTTCATTGTGTTTCTAACCGCAGGACCCAACAATATTAGTGGAAGGTGTTCATTATTTGTGTATGATCAGTTATATTTGTGTTATTTACTGATATACAAAAGATATAATTTCTTGTTTTCTTCACCTTTGCGATGTCGTCGAAGTATGACGTGTTCTTTTCCTCAAATTCGAACCACGTGCAGGAGGAAGTTGTTTTCACTTGTTTCTTTCTCAAAATATATGTCGTTTGCTTTAATCTAAGTTCAATTGAACAAATAGTTGTCCTCGCTCTCTTCATGTACGGAAAGAAAAACAAAAAAGAAATTGTGTGATTTATCGACATTCCTAGAATCGTTTAAGGGTAGAATCGAATCGATCGTAAAATCGTATTTTGAATTGGAAGATTATATGAAATATGAACATTAACTAGAAAGCTAATCTAACGAAAACGATTTTCTAAATAAAAAGATATAACTTAACCGCCACCTTATTTTGCACCTATTTTTTAACCTCATCATGAAGCCACATCATCATGTTTATCATTATTATTAATCATTGTATTGTGTGATGTGGATTTATCCTATACATTTGTTGGGAATCGGCGTCACTACCGAGCCCCGCGCAGCGGATTGAGAGGCCCGGTCCGACCCGATCCCGAGGACCACGTCAACGACCCGAAAGTACGAATCATGAAATGCATCTAACCTATGAAATTAACGCTTAATTCATAGAGAATCATACCGCGTGAAATTGATCACGGAGACGGGTTGACTCTGTTAGCTGCTGCTTGCTTCGATTCCGGCGACACGCACGTCCCACGCCCGCGCGATTCGACACCTAATACGAAGCTCCGATTTGTCGTATACAACCGGAATTTATCCGGTTCGTCTCCGACCTTGCTCGTCCTTGCTCTCGATTGATCACAGTCGAAGATCTCAGTTGAGATCTCTCTACTCGTATCCACCTCGAGCTAACGTCTTTCGGTTGCGGCGAATTCCCCTAAAATTCCCGCAAACTTGCTCAAAACAATCTCCAATTCTCCTTCACTTGTCACACAAGTTTCTCTCTTCTTCTCAAGAATTAGGTCTGGCAGCCAGAGAGAGAGAGGAAGAAGAATCCACAGATCTTATATTAATCTGAGAGTTAATGGTGTATTAATGAGTATCAGAAACTGCTAATCCAGAATTCGGATCACTGTGCGTCATGACGCACGATATGGTGCGTCATGACGCACAAGTCACATTTACTTGGATATAGCCGTTACACAGTGTACCGTCATGACGCACGATAACGTCCGTCATGACGCACCACTCATGTGTACCGTCATGACGCAAGATAACTTGCGTCATGACGCACTACTCACAGATTGGCTTTCTCAGAATTACTCTATTGTGCGTCATGACGCACAATTTGGTGCGTCATGACGCACCATGTAATTTCTGCCAGATTTGCATAATCTTATTATGCATCCAATCGTTCCGACGAACACGTATGTTTGTCTACACTCATTTGTACATTCAACTAGTTGATCTGTAACTGTATTTCCTTCAGTCTCCCACTCAGTTCAAGATCCAACTAAAGAAAGTACTAGCGTACATCTCATGTACACATAACCTCAGAGATTGAAATTTAAGCCCGAAATAAGACAGCTCTATGTGTGACCGCGTAGGTTCGTATCAAGCAATGGTAGTAAACTTATGCCCAAGTTTACGGGCTCATGAGAGGGATCTAGGAAGAAATCCATCATAGCTTTCCCACGTTGAAAACGAAAATGATTGTGATCATTTATACCCATCTCGAACGGTGGTGTTTAGTTCTCTTGTTCACGATATCCGTCAATCAAAAGGCACGGTAATAGTCATCCTTATAATTTGATTGACTAAACTTATTGTCTCGATACCGAATTGAATCAACAAACACAATCGATATTAACAATTTAATATCATTGACTCTGGCCAGAGATTTCGTTGATCAATTCATCGATAGGCCTAAGGGATATCTCTTTCTCTCGAAAGGAACAATTTCTATCTTGATGACTCACATCAAATTCCGTGTTTCAGATAATACCCGATCATAATCCCATGACCATCCTGTTACAGATGGTGGAAGATTATATCTAAGCATTATGTTACGCACGAAAAATGATCCATGATCATCTCAAGTGTGAAGAACTAAGACCCCATTCGTTACGATTCCATCTACAATGACTAAACCATGTCATGATATCGCACTTTTGGTCAAGTCACAATATGCATAACCTAATGCATATCCATATTCCCGATTTGACAAACTCTTTGTCCTATGATTAGCAAAACATAATCATCACCTCGGCGAATATGCTAGTGTACATGTTAGTCTATTATCTTATAATAGATATACTTATCACATAAGTATCCTAATCATGACTAGGGACGTTTTTGAAATATAACTTTTGAAATGTGATGGTTTTACTTAACATGATCACGTATCACGTAGACACTCACACAAGTCATAAATCAAGGTTCGTGTAATCAAATTACACAACCTCGCACAAGTTTTCATATAAGATAAATGCAAATGAAATATAAAATTTTTGAAAGTGCATTAATATAACATAAGTCTTGGGTGATACATCGTTTACAACAAATAACTTATCATAACAACTATTGTTTTAGATAACTACAAACCAACTTCCTCCTCTAGGTATCTCAAACCTATAGTTCTAGCATGACGATCATGTTTCGTAACTGGAAGTGGCTTCGTAAACGGATCCGCTACATTCTCGTCAGTATCAATCTTCAAAATCACAACATCCTGCCTTTGTAAAATCTCACGTATCAAGTGGAATTTACGCAGGATGTGTTTGGAGCGATGATGCGATCTCGGTTCCTTGGCCTGTGCTATTGCTCCCGTATTGTCACAATACACAGCCACGGGTTCCGAGATACTCGGTACAACACCAAGTTCGGTCACGAACTTCTTGACCCAAACCGCCTCCTTTGCGGCTTCCGAAGCCGCGATGTATTCTGCTTCCGTCGTAGAGTCAGCAACAGTCGGTTGTTTGGAACTCTTCCATATAACCGCGCCACCGTTCAAGCAAAACACGTACCCACTTTGTGATCGAAAATCATCAGTACATGTTTGGAAACTGGCATCGGTGTAACCCGTTACAACCAATCCATTATCCTCGCCACCATATACTAAAAACTGGTCCTTAGTTCTTCGTAAGTACTTGAGGATAGTTTTCACGGCTTGCCAATGCGGATCACCTGGATTCGATTGGTAACGTGATAGGACGCTCAATGCATACGATACGTCAGGTCTCGTACAGATCATGGCATACATGATAGATCCAACCGCCGAAGCATATGGAACCTTATCCATGTTATTTTTCTCTTCGCTCGATGTCGGACATTGAGCTTTCGAAAAATTTATACCACTCGACATGGGAAGAAACCCTTTCTTAGAGTTTGGCATGAAAAATCTTTTCAGCACCTTGTCGATGTACGTACTCTGACTTAGGCCGAGGAGTCTCTTGGATCTATCTCTATAGATCCTCACGCCTAAAATGTAGGCGGCCTCTCCTAAATCTTTCATAGCGAAACGAGTATTCAAATACTTCTTAACATCCGATAACATCGGAATGTCGTTTCCTATGATCAATATATCGTCCACATAAAGAACAAGAAATGCTACGCGGCTCCCACTAACCTTCTTATATACACAAGGTTCTTCTTCGTTCTTGATAAAATCATACTCGCGTATGACTTCATCAAAACGAATGTTCCAACTCCGAGAAGCTTGTTTCAGCCCATAAATGGACCTTTGAAGCTTGCATACTTTCTTAGGATTCTTTGGATCGATAAAACCTTCGGGTTGTGTCATGTACACATCCTCCGATAAGTTTCCGTTAAGGAAAGCAGTTTTAACATCCATTTGCCATATCTCATAGTCATAATATGCAGCTATGGCAAGGATAATCCTTATAGACTTAAGCATGGCTACCGGCGAAAACGTTTCATCATAGTCTACACCATGAATTTGCTTGAAACCTTTCGCAACTAACCGTGCTTTGTAAGTATGCACTTTCCCATCCATGTCGATTTTCTTCTTGAAAACCCATTTACACCCGACGGGTTTAACCAAGGGTGGTGGATCAATCAAGTTCCAAACTTGATTATCATACATGGATTGGATTTCGGACTTCATGGCATCATGCCATTTGTCGGAATCTTCGCTCAACATAGCATCTTTGTAGGTTGTCGGCTCATCATCTATGAGTTCGACGTTGCCTTCATCAGTCACGATAAATCCATATCGTACTGGTTCCAGCCGGGTCCTACTAGACCTACGAGGAGCACCTTGTGCTATTGGCTCGACATCCTCAACTATTGATGGATTCGGGTCAACATCCATCGGTTCAATGTTTATTTCTGAATCTCGAACCTCTTCGAGATCAATCTTACTCCCACTAGCTCGTTGAGATATAAAGTCCTCCTCCAAGAAGGTACCTCTTCGAGCTATGAAAACCTTGTTTTCCTCGGGATTGTAAAAATAATATCCTTTAGTTTCCTTAGGATATCCTACAAATAAACATTTTTCAGATTTGGGTTCGAGTTTATCCGAAAACATTTTTCGAACATAAACATCACATCCCCAAATTCTAATAAAAGATAACACCGGAGGTTGTCCGGTCCACATCTCATATGGTGTCTTTTGAACCGATTTAGAAGGTAAGCGGTTTATTAGAAAAGCCGCTGTCTCAAGGGCATATCCCCAAAACGATTTTGGGAGACTAGTTTGACTCATCATAGATCGAACCATATTCAATAAGGTCCGATTCCTCCTCTCGGACACGCCATTCCATTGAGGCGTTCCAGGTGGAGTCAATTGTGAAACGATTCCACAATCTTTGAGATGATCTTCAAACTCATAGCTCAAATACTCGCCTCCTCGATCTGATCGAAGTGCTTTGATTGTCTTGCCAAGTTGATTTTGAACCTCATTTTGAAATTCTTTGAACTTTTCAAAAGATTCAGATTTGTTACGCATTAAGTAGATATACCCATATCTACTAAAATCATCCGTAAACGTTATGAAGTATCGATAACCTCCTCTTGCCTCGGTACTCATTGGACCACATACATCAGAATGTATAAGTTCCAATAGTTCCTTGGACCTTTCTCCAACTTTTGAGAATGGTGCTTTTGTCATCTTGCCAAGTAAACAAGATTCGCATTGTCCATATGAATCAAATTCAAATGAATCCAAAAGTCCATCCTTATGGAGTTTTGAGATGCGCTTCTCGTTTATATGGCCAAGTCGACAATGCCAAAAGTAAGTTTTACTATCAACTTTAGGTTTAATCCGATTCGTGTTTATATTATAGATTGATTTATCATTTGTGTAATTCATATCTAAAATGTAAAGACCATTTTCTAATAGAACATTTCCATAGAATAAATTATCCTTACAAATAGAAAATTCATTATTCTTAATAATAAATTCATAACCATCATTAGCTAGTCTAGACACACTAATAATGTTCTTACACAAACTTGGAACAAAATAACAATTATTTAGTTCTAAAATAAATCCACTCGGTAAAGTAATAAAAATATCTCCGACGGCCAATGCAGCAACGCTTGCTCCATTCCCTACTCGAAAATCCACTTCACCGCGTGTTAACTTCCTTCTATTTTGAAGAACCTGCATATTTCGACAAATATGAGTTCCACAACCGGTATCTAATACCCAATTGTCCAAAATTGAAATGTTAACATCTATAATAGTCATACCTGCGGTTCCGGCTTCCAAAGCCTTCCCCTTGCTTTTCTTCACCTCCTCGAGGTAAATCTTGCAATTTCTCTTCCAATGCCCAGTCTTTTTGCAATGGAAGCAGGTGACATCCTCAGATTTCTCCTTTCCTTTAGTCTTTGGTTTGGACAACGACTTGCCCGCACCACCCTTGGACTTTTGTTTCTTCCGAATCCCGCCTTGAATCACGAGAACATCCCTAGCAACCTTTGCTTTGGGTTCCCCCGATGCCTTAAGCATCTCTGACTCAAAGTTCTTAAGCATCCCATGCAACTCGGGAATCGTCTTGTTAAACGAATGCATATGATAGTTCGTTACGAAAGTTGAAAAAATCGGTGGCAATGCACATAAGATCAAATCTTGTTGCATTATTGGTGACACCTTTTCTCCCAATTTCTCGAGACGATCAATCAATGATTGTACCTTTAACACGTGAGTGCTAACCGAAAATCCGTTAGGCATCTTACAGTTAACCAACTCCTTTAACGTATTGAACCTTTCAATGCGTTCTTGCTCTTGGAACATTTCCTTGAGCGTGGCGTTAATTTCGTACGCATCCGAATCCTCGAACTGCTTCTGCAAGTTCGCGTCCATACATGCCAACATGAGGCATGTCACGTCATTTGACTCCTTCTTAAGTTTGTCAAATGCCGCCTTTTCTTCGGGCGAAGCGTTCTCGTCGGGAGTAACCATCTTCGTGTCTAACACGTGACTTTTGCACTCTTGCCTAAGAACAATTCTTAGGTTACGGTGCCAGTCAAGATAGTTCTTGCCGACTAGCTTCTCCCTCTCCAATACCGATCTAATCGACATTGAGTTGGTGTTGCTTGATGTCATGATTGCTACAACGAAAAATACTTTAAAATGAGATTGATACTGATATGTGCGAACTTATGCTATATGCTTATATGATGATATGAAATATGTTACTTTTATCAAATCAATAACCCTAATATTGATTCGGGATTCTAAATCCAATAACACTTCAAGACCCATATTTCATGATCCTCCCACAAGTGACTTTGGCCGACAAATGGGATCTCACTATTTAGGTAGGATAAATCCAATCGCATCCAATACGACTCTTGACCTTTTATAGGATTTCGGTATCGAACCATATCATATATGATTCAAATTCCGTTTGTGCATCCTAACTATGCCCCGAACCCCAATCGGATTGGCTTGGACGGTTAAGTCACAACCATGATCACATATCGTTCAATTGAACTACAAATGCGCCCGACTTTGGCCTGAACCCGCATTTGTCCCCAATTAACGCTTGCCTCTCACGTTGATACATACAACAATGCACGCCCGACTTTGGCCTGAAACCGTGCAAGGTGTGATGACCAACCTCGGAGGTTGTGAACATGGAAGGCATTTCATGACTTAAGTATTATGCAGGGATTTATGTGATATAATCTAATTATATCAATAAGCAAGTATATCATGATGAATGAACATAATTAATAATGATTAGAACCACAATTAAATAAATCAATAAAAATTACACTGTGCGTCACGACGCAACATAACGTCCGTCATGACGCACCGTACTAAAATGGACTTCCATTGACTTCCGTCATGACGCAACATAACGTGCGTCACGACGGACTTCACAGGTCCGTCATGACGCCAGACAGTGCGTCACGACGGACCATATAAAACAATTTTGTTGTCTATTCCAGAAACTATTTCAGGTTCCTCCGTCATGACGGTTGGTTACTACCGTCACGACGGACCGTGTTCTTCCGTCATGATGCCAGACGGTGCGTCATGACGGACTGTACAAAACTATTTTGTCCAGATTTCCAGAAACTTTTTGAGGTTCTTCCGTCATGATGGTTGATTATACCGTCATGACGGACTGTTCTGGTCCGTCATGACGCCAGAGGGTGCGTCATGACGCACTGAACAAAACCATTTTGTTCAGTTTGCCAGAAACTTTTGGACTTCTACCGTCACGACGCACCAAATGGTCCGTCATGATGGTACGAATTTACACAGTGCGTCATGACGCACAACTTTTGTGCGTCACGACGGACTGAGTAACGCCTCAGATCCAACTCTTGGATTTCCCGTGTGCGTCATGACGCACCATATCGTGCGTCATGACGCACCAGACCTGAAATTCAGTTTTATTTTGTAATTTTAACAGATTTTAATCGTTTCAAAAACGATTAATCATGAACAATTCATGATTACTTCTAGATTCTTTTGATCATCTCATGATCAAATACTAGTAAGATTTCTATGGTCCTAATTTTACAACTACATGATTATGTCCTAAAATTCTACATGAAATTCCGAATAACACTTATTCGAAATCGATTCGACGATCGAATCGTGACGATCGCTCTGATACCACTGTTGGGAATCGGCGTCACTACCGAGCCCCGCGCAGCGGATTGAGAGGCCCGGTCCGACCCGATCCCGAGGACCACGTCAACGACCCGAAAGTACGAATCATGAAATGCATCTAACCTATGAAATTAACGCTTAATTCATAGAGAATCATACCGCGTGAAATTGATCACGGAGACGGGTTGACTCTGTTAGCTGCTGCTTGCTTCGATTCCGGCGACACGCACGTCCCACGCCCGCGCGATTCGACACCTAATACGAAGCTCCGATTTGTCGTATACAACCGGAATTTATCCGGTTCGTCTCCGACCTTGCTCGTCCTTGCTCTCGATTGATCACAGTCGAAGATCTCAGTTGAGATCTCTCTACTCGTATCCACCTCGAGCTAACGTCTTTCGGTTGCGGCGAATTCCCCTAAAATTCCCGCAAACTTGCTCAAAACAATCTCCAATTCTCCTTCACTTGTCACACAAGTTTCTCTCTTCTTCTCAAGAATTAGGTCTGGCAGCCAGAGAGAGAGAGGAAGAAGAATCCACAGATCTTATATTAATCTGAGAGTTAATGGTGTATTAATGAGTATCAGAAACTGCTAATCCAGAATTCGGATCACTGTGCGTCATGACGCACGATATGGTGCGTCATGACGCACAAGTCACATTTACTTGGATATAGCCGTTACACAGTGTACCGTCATGACGCACGATAACGTCCGTCATGACGCACCACTCATGTGTACCGTCATGACGCAAGATAACTTGCGTCATGACGCACTACTCACAGATTGGCTTTCTCAGAATTACTCTATTGTGCGTCATGACGCACAATTTGGTGCGTCATGACGCACCATGTAATTTCTGCCAGATTTGCATAATCTTATTATGCATCCAATCGTTCCGACGAACACGTATGTTTGTCTACACTCATTTGTACATTCAACTAGTTGATCTGTAACTGTATTTCCTTCAACATTAATATAATATTTGATTATTTAAGACATGCATTTTGTATGATTATTTGTAAGTATTAATTTGAACCGTTAGATACAGTGATGTGGTTAAATCTCAATCATTATTTGTTTGTTAAATTTTTTGAAGATCATATTATGTGTGGTCATTTATGTGTCATTATTTTATACCATATTTTATACATTTTTAGAAACCCGCATCATCCTCCATAATGATTTGGACTATTATTATTGGTTAGGTTCACTTATAGCAAGTTTAATCAATTTTTTAATATTTCGCATAAGATTACATGATCAAATGTGAATTCAATGGAATATGAAAAATTTATATATGCAATACTAATAACTTAATTATATGTAATATTATAAAACATACAACATATATTTTTATTATTTTTATAAATTTAATTTCAAAAACCCACTAAGTAAATTCCTTTTTATTTTCTTTTTATTTTCACATCCATATTAGTATATTTTATACATACATTTTTCATAATTTCAATGTGTAAATATATTATGTAAGAAAATACAATGCAAAAAAAAAGATATTTACATAATAAATTTTTAAGTAATTTATTTGCATAGTATAATTTTCAAGTATTATTAGTTATTTTTTAAAAAAAAATATGACTATAAGAATCTCATATAATACTAAGTATATTATATTTGATTATATTTGTGATTCTAAGCAAACACAATTAATATTAATTTTTCCGAAGAATAATAGAATTAAAAAATAGTTTATCCATATAAATAACTTCTTAATCTTATGAACACCTATAAAATAGTATTGTTATTTTAAAAAATATAAATTTAAAAACAAATCATATGATATAAAATAATTTGTTTTAATATTTATTATAAATTAAATTTTGATATTATTTATTAAATTACTTTCACAAGTTTGATATTATTTTATATTTGTCATTACATTTTGAATCAATAAAAATTATTAGTACTATATAATTAATAATGTATTACTACATATGTTGTATGATTCATTAGTTCCATATTTGGTATTGTATGAAATATTATGAACAATGATATAATATTTGTTGTTGTGTTTTTTCGTAAAGTTAGATTATATCTCATAGGTTATTATATAATGACACTAATATTAGTATTATTATTTGATTAAAAAAATAGATGTTTCGTTATCATAATGTAAAATAATTATAAAATATATAAATAATCATAGATAAATGGATTCAAATAACTTTAATCTAAGATGATATTATTAATATTATCATACAACTGTGTTATTTCTATTACAATGAAAAATATAATTTACATGCTCGCCGTGTAGCGCGAGTATTCTCCTATTTAATAGAGTATAATTTTTAATTTGCAAAAAAAACTCATCCGTACATATGCAAATATTAAGCACAACCAACCAAAATATTATGGATTAATCATATTATTAATATGTTATACAAAATTCAAATTCGGATTAACCAAACTAAGATAAAATAAAATAAATAATACACACAAAAGTAAGTTAAGTAAACATAAAATAAATAAGATATGTGGAAAAAACAAGTTATTTTATTTTTGTAATGTTATCTTATATTATAATATGTCAATATTTTATTTTGTATTTCAAGTGACTTAATTAGACTTAGGTCAGAATCATTAGAAATTAAATATTTTGTAAATCATGACGGTAAATCGTAAAATCAAAATATATGAGATTCTACTCGATTCTACGATCGAATTGAAATTTTATACTCAACTCGAGTTACACTAACTCTATCTAATACTTAATGTAAATCTTTCTTCTTTTAATATACGAAAAAGCTAAACCCTTTCTAAAAGAAATTTTTTTTTGGCATGCTTCCGTTTGTCTATTACATACACAATACATACACCTGTGATTGATGCTAAGACAAGCAAATTGGATAATGACAATTAAGTACACAGGTCCAGGTCCAGGTCCAGGTCCAGGTCCAGTACCATGCGTTAGATCCACACAAATCACAATGTCCCAGCCTGCTGCTAGCGTAGGCATCTTATGCCAGTTGCTTCTTAGCTTTACAAATCTACACATGTGGTCTGTTTCCATTTCTCTGTATATTACTTGCCATTGGCTAGTAATAGATCTAATGAATCGCCTGCAGCGAGTCATTTAGGGCATGTTTGATTTGAGGGATTTTGCTGAACATGTATTTTGAAATTCTGAATATCTTCAAAATCTATTTTTTGGTTTGGTGATGTAGTGTATTTTGGACTCGAAATTCCTGAATTTTGTTATACATCTAAAAAATTGGTATTTCATCTTTCATCCTTGTATTCTACGACTCTGTATAGGACCAAATAGTTCACACTCCCACCATGTATTCTCTCTTTCTCCATCTCGCTAACTCTTGCTCGTCTACTCGTGAAACGTAGTCCCTCGCCTATTTTGGAACACGTCATTCAACACCAGAGTACTAATTAGGTTAATTTGATTTTTTTTGTACATATTGGTAATTTGATTTTGAAGTCATCTATTATTTCCCCTTATTTATCCCAGATTTTCCACAACCCAACTAACACTATAATTAACATTATGAATTAATTATTAACACATAATTACACGTCAATTTTTTACTAATTACGCATTAACCGTTAATTTACCGTGCTAATTAAGGTATTACTTGGGATTGGGGGAAATGAGCGTGCTAATTAAGGTGTTACTTGGGATTGGGGAAAATGAGGGGACAAACTAGAATTTTTTTTTTTACTTTTGTATTAATTAGGTTTTACCAAAGTACTAGAGGCCATTAATTAGGTTTTATCATCAATTGAAAGATGGTTTTACTAGATTCCACCAATTTGAATTGTTTAGATTTGAAATTTTTATCAATGGTCCCTTATCCTAATGGTTTCTTAGCCTGATGGTAAACTGTTTAGCATAAAATATCAAATGTCAAAGGTTCAAGTGTTATTGGTATGACAAATAAAAAATGAAACCAAAATATTCATGATTCATGTATTATGTTTCACTTCAAAAAAAAATCTAAAATTTAAGTTGTAATTTTTTTCCTTTTAATTAGGCGTTAACTAGGCTTTAGGCTTTAATATTTTTAAATAGTATTAATTTGTTTTGATTATGATTGGTTAATTTGGTTTTTGTCTATCTCATCCAAATTCTAAGATTAACATTTAACTTAGCATTAATTAACCTTCGATTTGGCAAGAGAATTGACAATTTTATTACTCAAATTAATTTAGCATTAGTTAACCTATGATTAAGTTAATTGCCATGTGTTTCAACAAGATTGCCTCAAATTAACTTAACAATATTCAGATTTTAATCAAACATGCTCAATATATCAATTACAATTCCTCACCATTACAAAATCTCATTTTTTTTCAGGGTTCTTCTTGAACAAATGTATGCACCTCTCATCCAAATGTAAGTTTACTAGACAATCCGAAGCGTATACATTTATGAGATTCTTGAGAAACCCTTCATAAACCGATGTTCAAGTGTATTGGCGGCATCGGTAGGTACGAATGGGGCACAGAGGCAGATCTGGGGCTGGCGAGCGGGAGGCCCGGGCCCCCTATGAAAACGAAACCGAAAAAATATTCATTCAAAGAGATGATTTTGTTTGTTAAAAAAATAATAATTATAATAAAAAAATTTATATTTCATAAATAGTTGAGTAGTTTAGTGGTAAAATCAATGATTAGGAATTGAAAGGTACTCAAGTTTGAATCCTTAATACAACAAATTTTCATTTTTTTTTTTTTTTAAGTTCAGTCCCCCTCAGGGGCGGACCTGAAAAGAGGCGAACAAAACGGTCGCTTTGGGCCAACGAAAATATAGGACTGCATATTTATAAATCAATATATATGACGTTATGTAATATAAAGATAAAAAAAAATGGAACATCTAAATCAGTAGAAATAATCTAAAATATGATCATGACCCCAGTCACATCCATACATTGTGCTAGAGAAATGGGCGTGGTTTAATGTGATGTGTTGTGCATGAGACGTTTAATTTTTCTTCTTCTTGTATATGTTTACCATTTGGTGAATTCATAACATAAAATATAAATTTTGTGAATTATTAGATGGTAATGTCGATAATATTTTGTGAATGATCGAATATTAGTGTATGTTTATGTTTTATGTATATTTTCTATCGGCGATAGTGATTTATTTAATATTTTCATCTTATAAATAAGTATAATTAAAATTTAAAATCATGAATTTTTCATCAAAGAATCAAACAGGAATTTTTTGTATACATGAATTTAAAACACAACCACCAACAACAAATACATGTTTTTAATGTATTCATGTATTTTAAAATCCTTCAAATCAAACATGAATTTATGTATATCGACGTTTTAAATTGAAAATAGTTGAGTAGTTTAGTGGTAAAATCAACGCAATTTATATTATAACACATTTTTCAATTATATATGATTCCTCCCAAATTATTTTGTCAAGTCTATGGATTATTACATTTACGCCCCCTCTCCCCAAATAATCCAAAAAATGACCTGTCATTTAACTTCGAACATGCCAAAAAATCAAAGGATATTTTAAAACAAAAATAAATGCAGTACACAAAAAAAAACTCAGCCAAAAAGTTCATCTGTGGCCTGTGGGAGTAACCTAATTATCAAAAAAAAAATCCAGTACACAAAAAAAAACTACAAGAAAATAACGGAGAGACTAAAAATTCAATCATTTTGAGTGGGAGTAAATGAATAATATAATTAACTAACAAATAAAACTCAACTAACTAATTTATCAAAACTGATAAATAAATAAATAGATACATCTTATCTAGCACCAAAAGGTTCATCTGTGGCATACACATTTATAGCGGTATGCAGTATTCATCGGGTCGCCAGCATCGATTGGTATCTGCTCGGCACGACACCTCAGCCTACACCCTTTGCATTCATTAACCGTACAACTCGGAGCCGCCGAGCCGATCATTTTCCTTTCATTTTCTCCAAATTGCTTGTCTCCCTTTTTCAAAACCAACAATATAATATCAATGCCAATCCACTCATATGAAATTGCCATAGTAAAAAACAAGGATATCTTAGTATAACACTGTAGCCTTTTTAAATTTTTTTACATCTATATTTGAAAATAACTTTGGAATTACATCTTAAGCTCACAATTAGTAGAAATAAAATTAAAATAAATAAATCAAAAGCTATGTTAAAGTGAGAGATTTTATACGAGATTTTTGAACTTTAACCGGAGCTTGACATCTGAAACGAGCATTGCTTTCTTTCTATCTTCGGCCTCCTTATCTGCAAAGAGTTCTCAAATGAGAAGTTCATATATTGAGTCCTTGCAGAAAATAATAAGTTCGAATAAACAAGCTTTTTTGTTTATTAAGCATTATAAACATCTTCATGATAAAATCTGAAGTTTCAAACAATTGTTATATATATTCTGAAAATTTACCTGGCCTCGAGAGAGCCCCTATGTAAAGTAGACAGAAAATGAGAATGAAGAAAATGATAGCATTTGTATTTGCAGCCATGAAGAGAGAGGAGATAATTTCCTTTTAGAACCAGATAGGAAATGGAACTTGCACTTGGAAAAGAAACAAGGGAACCTGTAAAAATGAGAAGATGGTGAGTTCATTTATCATTCTCGTTATCTTTTCCCAATCTACACGCGTTGAGTTTTAACGGGTCGGATATTGTTCTAACCGACCCGAATTGTATCCGAAAGAATATTCGGATCTGTTTGGATCCAGATCAGACCCGTATCCGTTTATTTGGATTCGGATTTAGAAATTATATTTTCAGTCGGCTCTGAATAAAATTTGTAACCGAATATTTTTTTATTAAAATCATGATCTTATTTATAATAATATCCGATAAACATTAACTTTATTTTATTTTCCTATGCCACATGTAGAGATTTTTAGAATTCCCTACTCCAAATTTATTTTCCGTCCTCTTCGCATAAAATATTCAAAATTGAAAATTCATTTTCAAAGTAAAACCTATTCGTAATGGTCAAAAATGAAAATATGTATATCGACGTTTTAAATTGCGTTGTAGCGGTTCATCAATGGTAATAAATACAACCAAGTTGAGTATTACTCTACTCAAGTCACCATAACTACACAAAGTTAAAGGTGCCTCATGTAGTATAATTTCTACTTCTCTTAATGTAGATTTTGAATTTTGAATCGAATCATTGGAATGAGCAGGTAGATAGACCAATGGACAGCCATTGCCCTCAGATTGTGAACTTAAGATTTCCATTATCCCCTTACTTGTTTGTGTTTGTATTGTAGGTGTTGTTGCAGCAATGGGTTGATTGCCGGCCCGGCCCTGTCCATTGGCAAGGTTAGGCACAGACCACAGGCCTCCCAATTTTAATTGGCCTCCAAAAAATTTATATTATCTTTGCATGAGTATGATCTTTTCTTTTCAGCCTTTGAAAGAGAACGAGAGAGACAGAATGAGAAGTGAGCGAGGAGGAACAAAACCATAGACATGACGAAGAGAGGCGGAAACACAGTAACAGCGACGTGGACCGTCGACTACAAGGCTGCTCGCTCGGTGCAACCGCTGGACGTCCAAAGCTTGAGGTTTGCAGACCAAATCAACCCCTAAATCCATTTTCGCTCGCCGTGATAGAACTTAGAAGGTGAAGGAGTTCAGTTCTCCCCTTAGTCTCTCTGTTTCAAGGTACTAATTTCGATTTGAGATTACATTTTTTTATTTTTCCCCTGATTTGCACTTTTTTCTATAATTTGTGAAATAATATGTAAAAATAGCATGCAAAATTTGCCCCTCATTTTCAGTTATGGTCATTTTCATGTAAAATAATATATTCCTTTTTTTCTTGATTCATATCACCCTTCTTGCATTGCTTCAGTGGGATTTGATTTGTTTTGTGGATCTGATGAATAAATTTCCTGAATTTGATATTCTAAGAGATACATCACTGTTCTGAGTTTGCTACTTCCTTTCGATTTTGTTATGTTTACTTTCGATATCTCTAATTGATTTTAAGATAATCAAGATTTGTGAGCATGATAATAGGCTGAAGAAGTGTGATAATAGGCTGATATGTGAGCATGATTCTTTCATCTTTTTAGTTTCGATTTCTGCCAATTTTCCTCACGACAATCTTTTCGAGAATGGTTGTTTCTTATTTGGACAACGAATTGATCACGTGTTAACCGTGCCTGTTCATGAGGTATAGAATTGTAAGAGACCTCGTACTGAAGCAAAACATGTCGAATAGGTATATTTCAAACTCAAAATCAGAGAGAGACCTCATCCCGAGAATCTTTAAGAAAACTAAGGTCTCAAGCTCTTTAAAACTGGTACGTCTTTAAGATGACAAAGACTCGTAGGATGAGAAAGACACGTCTGAGAAATCGGTACCAACATTGATTACTTCGATTATGTAAGATTGAAATCGGTATCGACAATGATTGCTCTTCAATTCTGTAGGACTATAATGTATGGAGTAACCAGAAAAAATACAAGGAATGTTGTGGGTGTTTTTGCATAATTGTTTTGAATTGGAGATATTTTTTTGATAAGTTAAAAAGAGATTCCAGTACCCATGATTTTATCAAATAATTGAGAGAATATTATTATTTTTTCTTAATTTTAATTATTTCAATTAATATAATTTTTATTTTCTTTTTTATTAGGACAGGAACTCATGACCATCTAATTAAATTGAAACATAATTCCACTTGTTTTATTTAACCAAATATAAAAATAAGGATATTTTAGTCAATTGATACTACTTATACATTCTAGTACACATTTAAATTCCACTTGTTTCGCTGAACTTACTTGTAATAAAATGGATTAGTGGGATATTTACTATTCCGTGCAATATTGCTGAACGGGCTCTTAATGTTTTATATTTTCAAGGACATTGATCGTCATTACTCGTCAGGCCTCCAAAATCGCAAGACCGGGCTTGGTTGATTGGTATTGGCACCTAAAGCTATGCAGAGATTTTGAGATATTATGTGTTGTAACTTGTATATGGGGTTTTTTTTGTAAGATTGTACATTTGCTTCTTGTATGTCCTAATTTAAAACACTGTAAACACCTCACATGTTCTCTACATTGAGCTACACAGTGTGAGGTTGATGGATACTTGTAGCATTTTTGGTGAATTTGTATATACTTTTTTCTTCTTGCGTTGAACTAGTATCCAATCATTTTGAGTCTTCTAGATTTACTTGTATTCATTTTTATGCAACTGGCAAATAATTAGGCTTTGTATTCATTTGACTATCTTTGAAAAAAAATGGTTTTGGTGGGTTGAAGGGCGCTTTCAACAAGGAGCCTTGTGAGAGGAGAGAGAAATTATTTCTTGCTTAATGAATTCAAACAATTACAAAACTCGTTTATATATTTTCTAACCTAAAACGAAAATAATAAAACACAATGGACTAAATTGAATAAATTCACAAAACCTAAACGGATCATCCATTATCTCTTAATGGATGATCCATTATCTTAACATCCCCCCTCAAACGAAACCGGGGAGGCATCAACGGTGAGTTTGGAACGAAGAGCAACGAAACGCGGAGCGGGAAGGGCTTTGGTTAGGGCATCCGCAACTTGATCGGAGGAGCAAATGAATTTCACCTGTAGTTGCTTGGAATCGATGCGATCACGGATGAAGTGAAAATCAATCTCGATGTGCTTCGTTCGAGCATGGAATACGGGATTGGAGGCAAGAAAGGTTGCACCCAAGTTGTCGCACCAAAGTACCGGCGAGGCTAAAAGTGGAAAATTGAGCTCGCGAAGGAGAGATTGGAGCCAAATTACCTCGGCGGTGGCCATTGCGAGACTCCGGTATTCCGATTCGGTACTTGACCGAGCAACGGTATGTTGCTTCTTTGAGCTCCAAGAAACGAGATTCGGTCCGAGATAAATGCAAAAACCCGTCGTGGAGCGGCGATCATCTGGACAACTCGCCCAATCGGCATCGGAATACGCATGAAGGGTCGGAGAGTCAAGGTTGGATAGGTGCAAGCCGTGAGTAATGGATCCTTTTAGGTAGCGAAGGACCCGTTTCACCGCGGTCCAATGGTCCGCGGTGGGACAATGCATGAATTGCGAAAGTCGGTTGACCGCAAACGAAATGTCCGGTCGGGTAATAGTGGCATATTGAAGTGCACCTACAACACTCCGATATTCGAAAGGATCGTCGAGAGGTTTACCTTCGTACTTGGAGAGAACCGAGGCCGATGGAAGGGGAGAAGAAATCGGCTTGGCTCCATCCATGTTGGTTTTTCGGAGAAGAGAGGAGATATAGCGAGCTTGGTTGAGGTGAATACCGTTGGGGGTGTGAACGGCATGGATTCCGAGAAAGTACGAAAGCACACCGAGATCCTTCAACGAGAATCGAGCACCAAGTTCGCGAATGAGGGTGTTGACGATGGACTCATCACTACCCGAAATAATGATATCATCAACATACACTAGAAGAAATACCGTATGGGCATCGCGAGTACGGATGAAGAGGGATAAATCCGAGGAAGACACGGTGAAGCCGAGGCTAAGGAGGGCCGCGCGAAGTTTATGAAACCACGCGCGGGGTGCTTGCTTGAGACCGTAAAGTGCCTTCTTCAACAAACACACATAGTTGGGGAATTCCGAGTTTGTAAAACCAGGAGGTTGAGACATGTATACCGTCTCATGAAGATCTCCGTGAAGAAAGGCATTGTTGACATCAAGTTGTCGTAGGGTCCAACCGCGAGAAATTGCGATCGAGAGCACCACCCGAATGGTAACCGGTTTGACAACCGGACTAAACGTCTCCGTATAATCGACACCTTCGGTTTGGTTATAACCTTTGGCGACCAACCGCGCCTTGTGACGTTCAATCGACCCATCCGGACGTCGTTTGAGCTTGAAGACCCATTTGCATCCCACGACGGTTTGGTTGGAGGGTGGTGGTACTAGGATCCACGTCTTGTTTTGAACGAGAGCATCGAGTTCATGAGCCATGGCTTGGCGCCAAGGAAGCTGCTTGTTGGCATTTGAGAAACACGTCGGTTCGTCATCATCGACCGATACGGAGAAGGCCAAGGGATGCTTCGTGGCCGTATAAAGGTGGTAATCGGAGAGGTCTTTGAGGCGGCGTGTATTGTCACGTTGACGAGTGACCATGGGATGTCGACGAATAGGAACGGCTAGTGTCGACGTAGACGAGGAAGGAGGTAGGGGCACGTCGGGAGGTAAGACCGAGGAATGCTCGGTAATCTCGATGGAGGTCATCGGTCTCGGTGTGTTTGGAGCGTCAGTGGGTCGGACCGAGGTATGCTCGGCAAGCTCGAGGGTGATCGGCGGTCTCGGCGGACTAGAAGCGTCAGGGGGTAAGACCGAGGTATGCTCGGCGGACTTGGCAGGGCACGTGGGTCTCGGTGGACAAGGAGGGACATGTGGTACGGTAGCGGCGGTACCGATTGTGCGCGCGGGAACCGGCCGAATAGCGTCAACATGTGGTAAGTCCGCACCGCGAGTATGAGGGACGGGCGTTGGCGTCGAATGCCGAGCAGTGTCCTCCCGAGTGTCCCTAAAAAATGGCAAAACCGTTAGAGGAGAGTAAAACGTATCAATAGTCCGAGAAGAAGGCGGATCGTGTCGCGCGGCAAACGGGAATGTTTGTTCGTCGAAGGTGACATCACGGCTAATGTACACTCGATTCGTCTCAAGATGAAGGCATTTGTATCCTTTGTGGCTCGATGAATACCCCATAAAGACACACGGTAGCGAGCGAAATTCGAGCTTGTTCTTATTATAGGGGCGCAAGTTCGGAAAGCATGCGCACCCAAGGACTCGTAGGAACGCATAATCCGGCTCTTGTTGAAAAAGACACTCGAAAGGGGATTTTTGCGAGGATATAGGTAAGCGATTGATAATGAAAATAACGCTTAAAAATACCTCATCCCAATATTCGAGAGGGATGGAAGCCGAGGAGATGCACGAAAGGGCGAGCTCGAGGATATGGCGATGTTTGCGCTCGGCTACACCGTTTTGCTCGGGGGTGTGAGGGCATGAAAGTTGAGGCGTGATGCCGGGATGAAGTCGAAAAATCGGCTTGTATTCGGTACCACCATCCGTTTGGAGAACCTTGATGGATCGAGCAAACAAGTTTTCCACAATCTTTTTAAATTTCTCAAACACAACCGACACTTGATCCTTGGAAGAAAGAAAATATAACCAAGTGAAACGAGAGAATTCATCGACAAAAATGACATAATACTTATAACCCGAATTCGATACAACCGGAGACGGACCCCACAAATCCGAATGAACAACATCAAGAGGAAACTTAGCACGAAAACTAGAACGAGAAAATGGTAATTTGTGTGCTTTCGCTTTAGAACAATCGTTACAAAAAGAAATAGTTTGAGACATAAACGGAAGAGAAAACTTCTTTAAAATTTGAGTGGTGGTGGAAGATGACGCATGATAAAACCGACGATGCCACGTATCGGCGGAAACTCGACTCGTCAAGAAAGCTAGGGGCGAAGACACTAAGGAAGAAGAAAGCTTGTAAAGACCATCAACAAGAGTGGCTTGAAGAAGCACCTTGTGCGTTGCTCGATCCTTGACAAAACAAAGAGAAGAATAGAATTCAAGATAAACATTATTGTCACGGGTAAAACGAGAGATACTTAAAAGATTTTGAGTAATGGACGGGACATGAAGAATATCTTTTAAAAGAAAAGATTTTGATGGAGAAGAAATACGAGAAGACCCAAGATTAAGAATTTTTAAACCTTCGCCATTGCCGACACGTAATTGATCATGGCCGAGATACATGGAGTGTGTCGAGAGGTTGTTGAGGTCGGCCGTCACATGATGCGTGGCACCCGTATCAAGAAACCACTCGGTGGGAACGACGGAGTTCGGTGGAGCATCGGTGGAGATGGCTTGTGCGGTTTGGGCTTGAGGCGAAGCATTCGTCATCGGTTGAATAGTTGCGTCGAAACGGCTCCAACAACGCAACGCAACATGGCCCGGCTTGTCGCAAATTTGGCACACATCTTCTGATTTTCGTCCCCCACGACCATTGCGGCCACCACGTTCACCATTGCCGCGACCACGATTCGGAAAAGGAGGCCTCGAAAACCGTGAAGGTGCGGTGTGAGCCGGTGTCGGAAGTAAACCTGCAAAAGAATTCGGAACCTTAGGTTTGGCGGCGGCAATTTGGGCAATCGGCGGCATGGCATCATGAGAGTCGAGGCGACGCTCGAGGCAGCGAAGATGACCGAGAAGCTCCATGAGAGGCAACGGATTCGGACGCATGGAAACGTTCATGACAAAGGCGTCGTATTCGCGGCCAAGTCCGTTGAGGATGTGGTGAACAAGATCCATCTCCGAAATTGGGGACCCCAAAGAAGCGAGGCGATCCGCAAATGTTTGCATCTTTTGTACGTAATCCGAGCAAGAAAGGGAGTCCTTTTTGGTCGAGTGGAGAAGTTGCTTGATTTCGAGGAGAGAGGACATCGCCGGATTTGCGTATAATTGATGGATGACTCGCCAAAGATCCAAGGACGTGCCACAATTTACAAATTGAACAAGTACCGTTTCGGAGAGGGATGAGAAAAGCCACGCAAGGATGAGAGCATCTTGACGTTTCCACAAGTCGTGATGCGGATTGAGGACAAAAGAATAAGAGTCGCCTTCTTGAACGGTAATATGTGAGGGAGGCGAGAGTTGAGAACCGTCGACGAAATGCATGAGTCCGTAACCGGTTAGAACCGGAATAACTTGCGATTTCCAAAGGAGAAAATTTTCGCGAGTCAACTTAATCGAGAGTGGGTGATTGAATGTAACCGGTGATCGAGGAGGTGTATCACCCGAATTGTAGAGGTTGGCACTAATCGGCGGAGAAGGATGGCCAATTTGATGAGACACGGGCGGACCGTATGCGCCAAACGATCCGGCCGGAATAAAGAGTGGGGCGGAAGCGTGAGAGATGGTTGGAGGAGCGGGAAACCCGGGCGGAAAAGAGGGAGAGACTCGCGGCAAAGTGGGCGAATAAGTGACTCGAGGCAGAAAGTTCGGGGCAGAAAATTCGGGGCCGAGTGATGACCCAAGAGGAGGCAGAAAATTAGTGCCCGCGGGCATGGTTGGGGCGGGATTTGTTGTGCCCGAGAGGAGATATGGGCCAGTGGGGAGGAGATATGGTGCGCCCGATAGTAGATATGGTGTGCCCGAGGGGCTGCTATGGGCCCGGGCTGCTGCTGTGGGCTGCTGCTGTGGGCGAGGGCTGCTGTGGGCGAGGGCCAGTTGAGTGGAGTGGGGTGCAGTGGGGTGCAGTGGGGTGTTGTGGGCGAGAGGAGAGATGGAGGGCGAGGGCTGCAGTGGGCTGCTCTGGACGTCTGCAGCAAGGGGAAGATCCGGCTGCAGTGAGGTGCTCTGGACGGGTGTAGGAGGAGGTGGGGAGGCCGAGGAGAGTGCCGCAGGATTAGGGTTTGGCGACGGCTGCGCCGTGTGAAGAGAAAACGCACCAAGATCTTCCTGCGCCATGAAGAGAAAAGGAGCGCTAGGCGATTTTGACAATTTTGGCGTCGCTACTGTTGCTACAGTAGCTACGACGGGATTCGAAGAAAAGGAGAAGAAGAGAGAGGTTGCCGGGTTAAGGAAGCCTGGCGTCTGATACCATGTGAGAGGAGAGAGAAATTATTTCTTGCTTAATGAATTCAAACAATTACAAAACTCGTTTATATATTTTCTAACCTAAAACGAAAATAATAAAACACAATGGACTAAATTGAATAAATTCACAAAACCTAAACGGATCATCCATTATCTCTTAATGGATGATCCATTATCTTAACAAGCCTCTCCTTCCCCCCACCATAGATCTTCTTCACCGTCTAGTGTTTGAACAATCACACTAATATTGGTAAAAATTGCACATAAAAGAAAATGCTTACCCTAAAAAAAAATTCTCCGAAAATCGCCCAAGATCCTGACTCTTCCATTTAAAATTACAAAATTATCAAAACTTGAGTTTTAAAAATAATATTATATTATTATATCATAGTATCTGTTTTAATATTCAAATATGATGTGTATCCGTATATGTATCCGAAAATATATGTATCGTATATGTATCCATTTAATATTTAAATCGTATCTATATCCATTTAATATATGTATCCGAAAAAATATGGATATGGATTTGTTGAGATTTTTCGCACCCATGTACCATACAAGGGCAGCAGAATATGCAGAAATCCCAAATCCAAAAATCTCGTTTCAACGTTTAACATGTACGAACGAAAGAGTATTATGATAATACCTCGCCAAATTGATGGTGTAAGACGTCTTGATCACTAGCATCTTTACTCGAAGACATCTACACCATCGTACGCATTGATCACTAGTCTCCTTATTCGAAGACATCTACACTTGATCCACCGTGAATTTTCTCTTCTCAAAAAGTCAACGATTGTCCTAGTCCAATCGTTGAGTCCCTTTACGTTTCATCTCACAAAAACTCATAAACACAAAAATGGAGCAACGCTTTGTCTCTCGTTTTCTCTCTACTCTAAACACACATCATCGTGTATGATGATCGGGTTAGAGAAAGAAACTAGTTTTAGGATATATATACATATAGATAAGATTTAGTGAAAAGATACTTTTTGAAATTGTCACCTTTCATTAATCCGTAAAAACGAAAATGATAAATCATTCTAACAGAAAAACTCCTTCACGGAAGCTGTAAATCTAATTATCAATCCAAACCAATTTGACTCAGCCCAATTGGAGTTCGAATGTGAAAGTTGTGATAGTTTAACTAAATGTGCATAAAATTATCGTACCATTTGGTATTCCATTATACCTCACTCGTTAAAGTTGAAGGGAATCGCCGACCCCGAATCCCGCGCAACGAAAGTGAGGGTCCAGTCCGGTTCCCTAATCTCAGGGTCACGTTGTATGCAATAAAAGGATAGAACCATACCACGTGAAATTGTTCACGTCGAAAGGTTGGTTACTTCCTTCTTTGATTTTCTTCTTGCTATCACTATGGTGACTAGTCGTGTGTCCCACGCCCACATGTATCCCACCGTCTTGACACGATCTCAGTTGTCTTTGTGTGTCCCACGCCCACACGCTTCCACAGCCTTCTTGTCGATTACTTCTCCGGTTTAATCACAAACGAAGAGTCACATATGTGAACTCTTTTATCCGTATCCACCGTGAGTTGTAGTTTCTCGGTCACACACACAACTGTCTAGACGAGGCGTGTGTGAACTTGCTTGATTCGTTTATTATGTTCTCTGATGGAGAAAAATGCTTTTCCTCCCCTTTTTTCTTTCTCTCTATGGTTATACTCTTTCAACAATTGCTAGAGTGATTTAGACTTAATTGGAACTCCTAGAGGAGAGAGAAACATCATATTTATACTTAATAGGATGAGGACATATAAAAGGGTGCGTATCATATATGCAAAACTGTGTATATCATAATATACTCAAACAGACTTTCGGCGAGACTTTCATTATGACGGAACTTTACTTCCGTCATAACGGAACCTTCACTGCTTCTCAGTGAATCTGCTCGTAGTCTTCCGTTGTAACGAAGCCTAGCTTATGTTACAACGGAACCTTCTCTGGAACTGTTGTTTGTACATAACATCATACGATTAACAAATTCATAACCGTCTGTTACTATGGAGCCTAGCTTCCGTTACAACGAACCCCCTTCTAGAACTAATATTTGCATAATCTTATTATGCACATATTGGTTCCGATGAACGCGTACGTTCGTTTGTCCTTATATGTACAATTTACCGTTGATCCAAAACTGTATTTCCTTCAAAAGTGTTCAAATGAAAAAACTTAGAACATAAAAATGATAGATAATATAATTATATATCCAACCTAATTTGGCTCGGTCTAATTGGAGTTCAGATGTGTAAGTTGTGACGGTTTTACTAAATCGTGTTTCTACAGAAATATTGTGATATTTTCATAAACATTCAATGGTTATCTTATCAATTTAACTACGTGTATTTAGTATATGTATGTTTATCCAATATAAACATTACTAATTTTATGCCCGTATTGTTGACTCATTTTATGATATACAAAATAATACCCGAGATATTAATGTTTTCATCTAAGTGTGATTAATAGGGACACAACATATACACATATCATGAAGCATAACAACATACTTGGAAATCACACAAGAAGAGTCACACAAGGAGCTACATAAGATCGGGACAATTTTCGATTTAATATGTTGAAGAAACCAGTAGACGAAGACCGTCAGACCGAAAAACCAAACTCGTAGAAGACTCACCGAGAATCACCGCGAAGAATATGACACGAAACTCAACCGGGAATGCTTACAAGACTAAAATATCAACCCCGAAAAACACCAAAAAAGACGTGAAGATTTTCGGAGAAGACTTGAAGACCCACACGCCTCTTAACCACTCGCTGGTATACGCTAAACATACCCTAGAAGTGGTGGAATAAATCTAAAAGCATTCCACAAAATAAAATTTGGAAAAACTCTCTGGTCAGTGCAAAAATACATTATCCGTCAGGACGATTAATTTGGCCAACCTAATACAGTACGGACACCTCAACCCAGTGCCTCAATGCAATGTGTATTTTTTGCGAACATCGTCCAGACAGCCCATCGAAGCGTCCAAACGGTTAAATTCATTTTTGCAGTCCATCAGTCTAGCCGTGTGGGGGGACACTAGGGCCTAGGGGTGCTCCTTCCATAATGGGGGCATGATTTCAGGCAGATTTTGAGGGTTTTCAAAATTCAAATCCCCTGAGGCTCCTACCTTCTTGGGGCCTTGATTTTAGGCTTAATTTGTGGGGTGTGTGCTCCCTCAACCCCTGTAAATAGCCAAATTCATTTCTACACCTCCCAACAGCCAAATTATTGAAAACATAGCCACTTTTGTTGTGAGTATAATGTGAGAGCCTCATTGTTAGGCTAGATTCAATCTTCACTATTCTTTGAGAGTAGTTTTAATCTCGAGAGCGTTCTTTGAGAGATGGTGTGGTGGTTTGGATAGTTGTTATATCTGTTGTTTTATAGAGCTACTTTGTTGTGTAAAGACTCTACGCACTTGTTAGACTTTATTATAAATAGAAACTATCATAAGAGGTTCAGGGGCGGAACCAAAGTCAAAAATTGAGGGGGGCCAAATTTTTCTATCTAACATTATTGAAATATAGCATGAAAAATAACAAAAAAGAACATAATAGTATTAAATTATAAATAAAATTCATATGTATATATTAGTCCAAAACAATAAAATATCCAAAATCTAATTTAAACGTAGCGGAACCCGTCCTTTTTGCATTAAATCGAAGTCTTCTATAATTGTTTCCGTTGAATATAAACAATCAAATAGTTAAATAAAAAATCATCCTCCATTTTATTACGGAATCTTGTTTTCACGATTTTCATTGTCGAGAAAACACGTTCTATAATTGCCGTCGAAATCGGGAGAGTTAAAATGAGACGTAAAAGTCTATCAACATAAGATAAAATCATAAATTCTATTCGAAATGTAATATTTCAATTTTTTTCAACTAAAAACTAACATTTGTTACAACTATATTAGTCATAAATGGAAATCTCCAAGTAATTGTTCTAATTTTATCAATTAATTTTATTTTCTTATTTCTAAATTTTGCAAGTTTAAGATAAATTCTATAAAATTAATTACTAACCTTGAGAATCTTAAGGAACTTGAAGAAAATACTTGTTTCCTTTTCTCTAGCTTGTTTATATTTTGTTTGTAATTTGAAGAAAATTTTGGGTTATTTTGAAAAAATAATGGTGAGGTTCATTGGGGCAAAAACATGATCATTGTTGCATTGGGGAAGAACCAATGCCAAGAATATAATATTCAGATGAAAAAATATATAATTTCTTCAAAAAATTCGTTATGTTGGATGTTTATATATCATCTAATTATTCTCTCTATGTTTTAAAAAATCGCCAGGAATTTCCATAAAAGTTAAAGATCAAATAATGAGCACTCCTGGTCCATCTAGAAGGTTCTACGAGCGGCGTGGAACCCACGATCGAAAGAGGATGGTTATAAACATTGACCTTAACTCCCCTCCACCCGACGCTGACATCAGCGACATAGCGTCTTCTTCCAGAACCTTCCAGAATGTTCCGATCTATGGCTCGCTAATCAATCTTGATGATGATGGCGATGACAACGTTCGAATAGTGCCTGCTTCGAGACCCGTGCCGGTTTGCCTCTTTTTTCCCTACATTCAATTCTATTTTGTTTATAGAATTAACTTTTTTGTATGCATGTCATTTATAAAACCCTAATCATCATACTTAATAATTAATATAACTTTGTTGCTATTCAGGAGGCACCAATTGTGATATTGGATGAAGAAGAGGACATTAATCCTCAATCTTCAGGTTTTTTCATTTTTTTAATCTCGAATTCTTCACTTTATGCAGGAATTATATGACATACCTCTCTTGAATTATGGTTAATTTCGGTTCGTTGTTTTTATTTTGTAGGAAATACTAGGGAAGTGATAGACTTAGAACTCTCTCTGGATATGAAATTGTTGGGTTGGAATGTAAGAAATTTCTTCAATGCATAATATGTATCTTGATTATTTGATCGAAAGGCTCTAACAATACAACTAAATAAAAATTGCAGAGAATATTCACAAACCCTAACCCTAATCCGGAACGTGTGGTTGTACACGCCCCGCCACCTAAGGAGCCGACATTTAATTGCCCGGTGTGCATGAATCCGTTGGTCGAGCCATCGACAATTTGTGGCCACATATTTTGTAAGGAGTGTATAACAATGTCGATAAAAGCGCAAAAAAAGTGCCCCACTTGCAGGAGGAAGCTCTCCATTAGTAATTTTCACTGGGTTTATTTACCCAATGCCGAATGAATCACAATTCACATCGCATTTTTTTGTTTTTGGTTTTGTTGGAGAAGGATTGATAGCTTAGGTTAGAGGGGAAGGCTTCGCTTCTCTTCCCGTTGTATGGGTTATTTTATTTGTAGATTAGATATGGTGAATTGCTGAAAATTGTTCTCTATATGTGAAAATTTCTTTTTTTTTGAAGAAAAATAGAGAGGGCTCGATGGTCCCTCGTCTATTTAAAATATTTCATTAATTTGAAATATTACAGCCTCTAATAGGGTATTAAAGATTAGTAAATCCCTAATACCCTTAAATTAGTTTAAACACACTAATATCTCAGATAAAAAAAACATCTCCAACAAAAAACTGGAAAAGAAAACCCAATTTACATTAAACCCAGAATTAGAACACCAATTCCAACATTGAGGAAAACCAGATTTCCAATTCCAGCACCACACAGCCCATATAAAAGCCTCCATCCTTCTTCTTTTCACTCTTCCTTCGCTTGCTTCTTCTTTTGTCTGAAAGAGCTTTTTGTCGGAAAACCCTAATATGAATTGAACCTTGCTCTCACCAGATTGAATCTCAGAAGTCTTCATTATCGCCCAAAAATCGGTTTCACGCTTACATAATCTGCATCTATACCTCGTAAGCTTCAAATAATCCTTCTGTTGCAGAAACTTAAAAAAAAAATCCTCGAAATATACTCGCACCGATACAAAATCAACTTTTGGTAAGTTCAAATGAAAACATAGAACAAGATTTTAAGTAATTTTCGTGCCAAATTCTTATTATAAACTGAAATGTCGATAATGTAAATCTTACTATATCATTTTATTTGCATGACTTGCAATTCACACTTTCTACATATCGATTAAGGGAAACGGTAATATTTTTTTATAATATTATTCTGTTGCATTATATTGGTGGGGCCAAATGAGAAATCGTCAATTGTTGACGGCACTTTTAATCTTTTGCACAGAAACAAGAAATATTGCCTACATACAAAAAATGAGGCGACATCAATTTGCAATAATTAGGGAACAAATACGATTTGAATATATTATTTGTAAATAAAAAAAAATGTTTTCTTACATTTCACATTGAATTTTCACCGCTTTATTGATAAATTAAATAAGTAAGTATTGAGGGCAAATTATAATTATATTTTCCTCTACTCATTTTATCTATACTTTCCTAGAGACGTGAATTGTAATTGTAGCACCCAATTATTGTTCAGTTTTCTCGAGCATCCTACAGAAATAGATACTTAAGCTATACATTATGAGTTAAATGATTGGAACATATCAAGTTAACATTTATATTTATATGAAGAATGAACATGCTTAACACATGATAACTTCACACATTTGATGATTTATACCGGTGAAAATCATGATTGTTTCGGCTCATATATATATATATATATATATATATGAGAGGAGCTATTGTACTTAATTAAGTACTAGGCTTTTGGTACTTAAAACTTCTGTACCGTCAGATTTTCTTTAAGATGTGTGTTGATGATACAGTGGGATGGTGATTAACTGAGGTTCAACTTAACGGTAACCTAATAGATAAATTGATAAACTAATAGATAAACTGATAAACTAATATATATGAAAGATTTTATTTGCGTGATTTATGAAAATTGATAAACTAATAGATAAATTGAAGAAATATCAATCATCAATTCATCATTAACAGGGTTATAACGGTCATTTGATAAAACAAAATTAAAATCGCTCTCAATTTAACCATGTTGGCTCTTGCAATAGCGTCACCCTATCGAAAATGACATGTGCTCTGAACTTGTGTTGACGTGTTTCATTATGAAAAACTTTTCCAATTATGATCCATTAAATGTTTAAGATTGTAATTCTTTTGTTGTGTTATAAATTGTCATTATCTAGAAGGAGAATTATAAGAAAGATATGAATATGAATAATTGTATTTATTTATGTTTACATATTTTTTAGATTTGGTTTTACATAACACTAAAAAAATGACATGATTTATGATAGATAAGTATAATAAATATTTTTTGCCACGAATAAAGGTATAATGGTTATTTTATCTATGAACTTGTGTTGACATGTTTCATTTGGAAAAAACTCTTTTCCAATTATGATCCTTTAAATATTTAAGATTGTAATTTTTTTGTTGTGCTATAATTGTCATTATCTAGAAAGGAGAAATATAAGAAAAATATGAATAATTGTATTTATTTATGTTTCTATATTTGTTAGATTTGAATTTTCACAGCATTAAAAAAAATTGACATGATTTATGATAGATAAGTATAGTAAATATTATTTGTCATAAATAAGGATATAATAGTTATTTGATTTATGAACTTGTGTTGACATGTTTCATTAGGAAAAAAAAAAACCAATTATGATCATTAAATGTTTAAGATTGTACTTTTTTGTTGTGTTATTTTTTTTTAAATTAATGTTTCTATACTTATTAGATTTGGTTTCTCGTAACATTAAAAAAATTAACATGATTTATGATAGATAAGTATAATAAATATTATTGTCATCAATAAGGGTACAATGGTTTGGTACGTTGAAATCTCTCTTAATTAAGTCATGTTAATTCTTGTAATAATTTATTATTCGTGTATTTTATTGAAATTTGTGATTGTATTATGTATTACGTGACCATAACATCGGTTAACCGTAGATGAATCTTCATTATTAATTGATTTTGTGATAGTCATTTTATATTTAACTTTAGTAATTATTGATATTAAATTCACCAAATCTTTGATTGACTACACATTCCTAGCATATCATTATTAAAGGCAATAACATTAGTGATATTAATGAATTTTGCAGGGCACTCATGATGTATTTCAGTGATTTTTACATGTATATATACGATATTTCACATTTTAGAGGGGTATATAAGAAATTAAAATGTTGCTGAAATTTATTCTTCAGTCCTCTGAAGTCTGGAAACGACAATAATTCATTACTAACCAGCTTTTAAAGTCCCGTTGCACAATTTGTTTTCTGACTTGAGTTTGAAAACATTCTTGTACTCTCCATTTGTGAAGCAAACTGGAAACAGAAATTTGACTCATTGTCTGTTTCAAACTTTATTAAGAAAAATAATAATGAAATTTCATTAATTTTTTTTAAAAAAAAATTGTACTATATATAAATTATTTCAAGTAATTAATTTTAGAGAGTGAAGGTAGAATTGGAAATAAATTTACAATTATATATCAATTATTAGTGATTTCATTTGTACAACTGTAATTATTTTTTATGAATATAATATTAAAAAATCTAGACACGTAACTATAAACAATTTTATAATATTCTTTCAAATTAAAAAAATTTGACATTTACATCCTACACTCTCCATTTGGCAAGAATTATAGACAGGAATTTGACTGTTATGTATGTTTTCATATATTAATGAAATTTCAAGTAATTACTCCAAGTAATTATGAAAAATAATTGTACAATTATATATCAGGTACTAATCATTCCATTTGTATGATTGTAATTAATTTCTATGAGTATAATATGAAGAAAATCAAAACATGTAATTATAAACAATTTCATAGTATTCTTTTAAAATAAAAAATCTGACGTTTACATCTCACTAAAATAATAATAATTCGATGTAATGACTAAAAAATTAGTATTAGTGATAGTAAATTAATTTTCGAACTAAGTTATAGAAGTTCATCCAACGTTTATTTGATCATTATTATGTACACAATTATTATTTTAGTTATCATTTTTATAGTTAATTTTGTGGCGCATCTGACAATTTATTATTAAAGTCGTGTATTTTTAGGCCGATCTAACAAGAAAATACATCCAACCAATTGAAATATGGAGTCATCCGGCATACTACATTGTAGATGTGTGACATGTTTTAAATTATTTTTTTAATTTTTTTATGTCTAAAATAAATTATAAAATTATTTTTGCGCATCCATATAATTGTATAAATGCCACATTTGTACAATAATATTTACCCTAATCAATTTTGCTGAAAATAATTTCAATATGAAATTGTACAAGAAAATGGATGTATCCAGTGATTTTGTAACTGTTGACAAAATTTCAAATTTTGAATATCATCAGTTCCTCACGCTCCACATATGTTTTGTACTTCTTTCCGTTGCAATACTCTTTCTCTCTCCTCTCTCCTCTCTCCTCTCTCTCAGACAAACTGAGCTGCACAAAGCCCCACCCATCATCTCTCTCTCTCTCTCTCTCTCTCTCTCTCTCTCTCCATCCCAAGACCCACCAAAAGTTCAAATCAGCTCAATAATCCTCCAAAGCCAGGAAGAAGAAAAATCTAATCACCAACTTTGGTCCTTACCTCTCTCCCTGTCCGTCTTCTGAGAAAACCCAAAATCAAACAGAGAAGAAAGGAGGAACAATATACTAGAGTTGTAATGGCTGGTTTTGTGGGTATTGTAGTCTCAGATCCATGGCTTCAAAACCAGTTCACCCAAGTAGAACTCCGGTCACTCAAATCCCAGTTCCTCTCAATCCAGGAAGAAAATTTCAAGTCTAAGAATGAAAATTTGCCTCTGAAAGATCTATCTTTAGCCATGGCGAACCTGAAGATGACACCTTTGACTGAAGAAGAGAGGGTCATTTTCCTGCAAGAGAATTTTCATGAACTGGAGAACCACAAAGTCGATTTCGAGCAATTTCTTCGCTTCTATCTCAAGATTCAGGGAAGAACCGGCACCAAGGGGTCTGCTACATCAGCATTTCTCAAAGCCGCAACCACTACACTGCTTCACACGATTAGCGAATCAGAAAAGGCGGCTTATGTGAATCATATCAATAGTTACCTCGGTGAAGATGTGTTCTTGAAGAAGTACTTGCCTATCGACGCAGCAACGAATGATTTGTTTGAGATCTCTAAACATGGTGTTCTTCTCTGGTAAGTACTGAATGCTTTTTATCTTGGATTTTGTAGGAATTGTCATCATAATTTGTAGATTGATGGAATTTAACTCATAACTTGAATTAACATATTGACCTAAGTAGTTTATTCATGCATGAATTGGAATTGGAATAGTAAACATATTGAGATGGGTTCTTACTGTTCAGTAACTCGATTAGGAAACTAGAGCTAAAGAGACTGATCATGTTTCTTATTCTGAAGTTGTACTGTCACATTCGTTGTGTTTGCTAATTTAGCTTTAATACATGTGGAAATTATTGATTTCATAGCAAGTTGATTTCTTATTATGTTCTATTATTGTACATAACCATGTGCAATATTTTCATTTTTCGCATAAGTACCTGTCTTGTTGACCCAACAATGCATGATCTTATTGATTTCCTAAACATTTGAGTCAACCATTTAGATAAATTCACTTTGATATTTTTTCTACACATTCAAGTCAACTCTTTGAGTTTGGACGAAACACTAACATTTGATTATTTATTTTTTGTCCTTTTTGTGCGTGAATGAAGCAAGCTAATAAATGTGGCGGTACCGGGGACGATAGACGAAAGGGCAATAAACACGAAGACGGCGTTGAATCCATGGGAGAAGAATGAGAACCACACTCTTTGCCTCAATTCCGCCAAGGCCATTGGTTGTACCCTCGTTAATATCGGCACTCAAGACCTCGCCGAAGGAAGGGTACCCACTTTTTTATTTTAGGGAAATTTACAAAAGGGCCCTGCATTAGGACCTAACTTACAAAAAAAACTGTATTTCTAAAACCATTTACGCAATTTGGGACATCAATTTAGCCCAATTTTGCCTTGACTGACCTTCAGACCCAATTTATGGCAATTTCATACATCTTTTCCTTTTGATTGCAGCCACATCTTGTTCTTGGGTTGATTTCTCAGATCATTAAGGTATGTCTAATACATGTTATATTATTTCATCTAACTTCACTTATCACGTGTTTGACAAATTTTCTATTGCAATGCTACTTCTAGATTCAACTTTTAGCGGATGTGAACTTAAAGAAAACACCTCAACTTCTTGAATTGGTCGGCAATAGCGAAGTAAGCCCACATAATCTTCCCTCACAATTCTCAAATACTTTTTTTGTACGGGCCAGAATGTAATTAACTTGATATTTTTTGTAGGAGGTTGAGGAACTAATGAGCCTTCCTCCCGATAAGATTTTGCTAAGGTGGATGAACTTTCAGTTGAAAAAAGGCGGTCTATCTCGTCAAGTATCAAATTTCTCATCAGATGTGAAAGTATGCTTTCTTAAACTTTTATCTATTTTATCATATTTTATGATAATACCTTTTCTTATTATTCATTATTGTTTTGTTTTGTTTTTGACAGGATAGCGAGGCATATACATGCTTGTTAAACGTGTTGGCACCGGAGTTGAGGAAAGAACCGAACCCAATGAATGTGAAGAACCTTCTAGAAAGGGCAAAATTGGTATTGGAGCACGCAGACAGAATGGGCTGTAAAAGATATCTCTCCCCTAAAGACATCGTTGATGGCTCTCCTAATTTGAATCTCGCCTTTGTTGCTCACATTTTTCAGAAACGGTATCGTCATTTCCTATTTGTTACTGGTTTGACCACATTTTTCTCGTAATAATTGCTGATATATTTTTTTTTGATGGAATTGGTACAGAAATGGATTATCGAAACAGATGAAACAAATGTCTTTTCTGGAATCGCAGTTCGAGGAGGACGATGCCTTGGTTTCTAGGGAAGAAAGAGCATTTAGACTTTGGATCAATAGTCTCGGTATTTCACACTATATCAATAATGTTTTTGAGGATCTCAGAAATGGGTACGTTTTTTTTTACTTTCAATTTGTGTGCATTTTATTTTTTACTTTCGATTTGCATGTTCACTTATTGGTATAAACTTTATTAAAGGTGGCTGCTTTTAGAGGCATTGGAGAAGGTTCATCCCGGGATAGTGAATTGGAAATTAGCAAATAAGCCCCCGATAAAAATGCCATTTAGAAAAGTGGAGAATTGTAACCAAGTCGTGAAGATTGGGAAAGAGCTCAAGTTTTCTCTCGTCAATGTTGCTGGAAATGATATCGTGCAAGGAAACAAGAAATTGATCTTAGGTAACTTTAAAATATCATTTCACTTGTAAATTGATGCTATTTAATTGATGCGATTCTTATATTTCTTTGGCATTTCAGCATTTCTGTGGCAATTGATGAGATACAATATTCTCCAATTGTTGAAGAACTTGAGGCTCCATTCGCATGGAAAGGAGATAAAAGACTCTGATATTCTGACATGGGCCAATTCTCAGGTCAAGAGTTCTGGAAAGTTCTTTCGTATGGAGAGCTTCAAGGTACTCTAATCATTTTACCTATTATTTTCTTGTCCTTTTTAACAAACATATCGAGGCATTGATTTTTATCTAATTAATTAATTACAGGACAAAAGCCTCTCAAGCGGTATATTTTTCCTAAACCTTCTCACCGCAGTGGAGCCTCGTGTCGTGAATTGGAGCCTCGTTACTTCAGGCGAAAAAGGTAAAAACGTAAACAATAATAATGAAAGAATTAAAAGATTTTTTTCGTAATGATTCTAATGCGAAAAAATAACAAAACAGAGGACGAGAAAAAGATGAATGCATCTTACATTATATCAATTGCAAGAAAGCTCGGTTGCTCCATATTTTTACTACCCGAGGACATAGTGGAGGTAAAATTACTAATTTACACTTTTCCTCTCATTTAATTTGACGAAATAATCATTTTTTTTCTCACATATCGTTTGCGTATAAATTTAGGTGAACCAAAAGATGATGTTAACACTGACGGCGAGCATAATGTACTGGCATTTAAAAAGACCATCGAATTGCGAGCAATCTCGGCCGTCAGATTTTGAAACTGCGAGTTTGACCGAGTCGAACTCGATTTCTAGTTCTGACGACTCGGCTTCGGATTCTTCTGCTGACGACAATGCATCGCGATAAACGAATCTTCAATTACAAAGACGATAATTTTTTTATTCATAAAAGAAAAGAGGATAATTTGATGTTACTTGTCTAACTTCAGTTTGCTGGCGAGATATAAACTGTGGGATTATTTGGTGTGTTTTTGTTTGAAGGTTTGGACTTTGGAGTGTATTGTTGTAATGATTGGTGTAAATATATTAATTTTGAAGTTTATCTTTGCTAAAAACTCGATATGGTTTCGCAGTTTCGAATGCACACATAAAAAGTATTTGTAGATAGACAAACTACAATTTAACATTTATATGCAAAATCAAAATCAATTTAAATCATCAAAACACATATTAAATAGAACAAGCAACAAACAATGCATATTAGTTGCTATCGCAGTAGTTTCACTGAAGAGCTGGCCAATCCTTTCTGATCTCGAAATAATAACTCATGTCGAGATAGCACTTCGCATCATCGTCGATAAACTGAAATGAGTACCGAGAAGATTAAAAAGAGAAAACAATATACATGTCAAAATTAATTTAGATATAACGTACCTTGGTACGAGCGGAATAAGATCCACGAGCGAACATGCCAGATGGCGTGGTTTCCTCTTCCAATTCATAGGTATAAACTTCATTTTGAGGACTAAATGTCCCTAGCATAACCTTCGTGTTCTCCACTGCATTCAATCAAAAAATCATTTATATCCATTTAACAAAAGTGAAAGAAAAGTATTTATGTACCTCGCAAACCGGTTTTCCAGACGGTATTGGTGTACCGAAGGCCCGAAACAATGTTGTTGGAGACGGTGAAGTTGAATTTAAGGCGGTACTTGCTTCCGTCTTTCAGCGCAAAAGCAAATCCCTTCGCATCCGGTACGAATGGGATCGGTAAGACCTGGTCAGGCCTGTCCTGTGTTATTATCGTCAGATCAAGTATCTTCACCTTTGGATCCGGGTCCTCTGAAATTTTCCAACACAATAGTCGTTAATGCATATTCGATTCGCATCGACACCAAATAATAAATGTGCACCAATATTGAAAATTCATACCTCCAACAACAGATAGATCCACGCCAGCGAGGAGCTGTTCCTTCCACCTCCTTAGGCTCTCATCATCCTGTCATCATTATAATTTCAAATCGATACTATTTTATTCGAATTATCATTCAAGTAATTAAACGTACCTTGTCCTTCTCCAATTGTTCCTTGAGTGCGAGTTGTGGGCCCAAGACAACGGCAGGATTCTCATTGTTGTCTTCATCGCGATCATCGTCTTCTTCGCGAACGGCGGCTACATTTTGCTTTTCTTCGCCATTGCTGCCTGCCATTTCTATCTTTAGCTTGGTTAACTTGCGAGAAGAGGAGACGCGTTTCGTAATGGATGTATTTGTGGCAAATCTTCAACCCCAAAAAGAATAAATAAGAGTCTATAATATCGAGTTGTTGATTTTACAATCCGTTGCGTCTTTTATCTAAATTTAGAGGGAGGTTGAGGTTTTTCAATATTCGAGTCCCCTGAGGCTCTCAACTCTGCAAAAAAACGGGTCTGTTACATTATTTGTGCTCGAAAGTTCCTATTGACTACAAATACTATTTGGATCAGGGATAAGATGGAAGGCTCAATGACTAATAATATCAAAAAAATAATATTGCCTTCAAATTATACGAAATTTTCTTAATTCGTATATATATATATATATATAGCCTTCAAATGATGATCATGAAATTTTGTGTACATCATTAAATGCACAAATCTTAATGCAAATTCAATGGTTAAAAAACAGTAAGTATCAAATCTTTGGTACTTAATTAAGTAAATTAGCTTCCCTCATATATATATATATATAGAGAGAGAAAGTAAGTTCCTAAATGATATATAATTTAATACCTAATATTTATCCCTGAGAGTGAGATATATTAATTATGAAATGAAATAAATTAATTTTTGCTATGATAATTGTACGAAATAGAACTTCTAAGCGAAATCATCGAGTCATGCTATCTTTGATTTTTAAAGCAAATTGTATGATTAAAATGGAGTGGTCTTATTCGATGCAATGTACATGCCAAGGAAATTGGAATATGAATTTTTTTAGTTCTTTCATACACACAATTTAATAGTGCTGTTATTAATGCACGCACATGCACGGTTTTCCATCTCCCATATAATAAAAAAATAATTCTTTTTTAGAAAATAAATTGTTTGGAAATAAAAAAAAACAAGCATATAAAATTAACTCATCTGAGTTTTTCTTTTCTCGAATCCTCAACTAAAGCCTTCACGAACCCAACTCATTTACAATACTGACCACCCTTTCATTATCGACACAAAAGCACTTCACCAAAGCCATCCAAGCCACTAAATCCACCTCAAATTTTCCTTTCTTCTCCATTTCCTCCAAAACAAAACAAGCCTCCTCAACATTTTTATTCTCGCAAAGCCCCTTTATCAAACAAACTAGGGTCGCCGACTTAGGCCAATGATTTCCCACCAACATGATATTTAAAACCCTAAACCCTAATTCAAATTCATTAACCCTACAACACCCATCAACTAACACACGAAAAGTAGCTGCACTTGTTTCACACTTATCCTTGATTTGCATGTCCATTAAAATCTTATATGCATCGTGAACTTTACCTTCCTTGCATAAATGACCAATAATCATATTATAAATCACATGATCTAGTTTTAATTTCCTTTTCTTCATTTCAGAGAGTAGCTCGTTGATTCCTTCATGATCATCTCTTTTAACGCAATCATTAATCAAAACGCCGTAATTTATAAGACCCGCTTTGCAATTTTGGTATTCCATATCAAACATGAGCTTCTTTGCATCGTTACACTTAGCCTCTTCACACAATTTCTTCATAATCATTGCATATGTAATTTGATTTGGCGGGACCTTCCATCGTGTCACCATCTCCTCTTTTAATCGCATAGCAGAATCCACACTCTCCTTTTTACACAAAAACCCAATTAAAATGTTAAATGTCACAACCGATGGTCTAATGTTTCTTCTATCGACCATTTCATCGAGCACCTTGCTTGCGCCAGCCAAATCACCATTTTTACAATAGCCCTTGATGATTATGTTGTACGAAACAATATTTGAGCGAATACCCAACTGGGGACAGGAGTCGAGCATGTCACGGGCCTGGTCTAATCGGCCATTATCAACAAGAGAATTAAGTAAAGAGTTGAGTGAAATCTTAGAAGGGCAATTTGGGGGCACATTGAAACGAGTAATTGAGTTGAACACTCGAATCGCTACATCGGGTAGACCCAAATCACCGAGATTTTGAATCAGGGTAGAGAAGAGAGGTTCCTGTAAAGGGACCCGTCTTACATGAATGAAAGAGAGAAAAGAGAGCAATACAGAGATAAAGTATGGGACTCGAGAGAGGCGATAAATGAGTGAAGAACACGAGGGGTAGTCGACGATTGAAGGGGGGGAAGAAAGGAGATGATGGACTGCCAAGATTGGGTCTGAGATGGATTTGAGGTGGTGAAAATCCGAGTGATGACTTGTCCAAGATGGACCCGACTTCTTCTTCTTGGAGTTAGGGTGATTGTTTCTTTGATGGTTTTGTGGTTTTGAGTGAAAGGAGACGGATTGAAGTTTCAATCTGGTGATTAGTCTGTAACAGCGGGAGATCATGTTACTGATTATTGCTTATTAGTAGGCCATGCAGATGTTAAGCAATGAAATGTTCAAGTGAGGAGAGAAGAAGAAGAGAGAAAGAAGCACAAGCATCGGAGACTTCTCGCCTGGGCTTAAGAGCAGTAGTGAAGATCGCCAAAAGATGGAAAGAACGGAACGATGAAGCCAAGGAGACGAAAAATAAAGGAAATTATAATTATAATTTGTCCCCAGAATTCACCACCACATCCTCTTATCCTAATTAACACCCTTAATTAACAGGATGATTAACGAGGATACAATCAACAGTTAATTAATATTAATTAAAAATTATCAATTTATATATATGTTAATTATATATTATTGAACTGTTCATTGTTAATTGTATGATATTTTTAATTATCATATTAATTAATTAAGTATGTAAATTAGAATATAAAGGATAGAATAATTATACGCACCATGCTCTCGCAACATGATTGACAGCATGATGATGAGGTGTATGGTGTGGACTGAATTAAGTTAACTAATTTTATAGTGTGAATACAATATCCAACATATGATCAATATCCTGCTGCGAGAGCATGTTGCGAAAACATGTTGTGCAGAATTACTCATAAATGATGTGGCTGTGAATTTTGAGGCAAGGTAAATGGCCTAGGAAAAAATGGGAGAGGAGCTATGTTGCGCGGATATTCCAAAAAATCGAATTTAGCCGTATCGCCGTATCCGTATCGTATCCTAAATCATATGTTAAATTGCCGTATCCCCGTATCCGATACGCGTCGCAGTATCGCCGTATCGGCGTATCCGTGCAACACAGGAGAGGAGGTGTTACGCGGATACTTCAAAAACGCAGAAGTATCCTGAGGATACGCGTATCCGATACGGATACGGATGCGATACTGCTCGGATACGTATCGGATACGTCACGTGGCGTATCCGAATATTTTAATATTTTTTTTTTCGGATACGGCGGGGATACGGCAGGATACGGCTGGGGATACGGCCAGAATACGGCTGAGATACTCCATTTAGGATACTTCGGCCCATTATATATTTTGGCCCATAATATTTTTAAATACATTATATAGGATACTTCTAGATTAGTTCTAAAATATTTCTAGAACAAGTTTATGATAGTTTTATGATACTTGTATTGTTTGCTTGATACTATTTATTGCCATGATATTTAATTTATTACTTATTTATTAATTATATATAATATAAATATATTAAATTGCCGTATCCCCGTATCCGTGATTTTTTGAAAATCGCCGTATCGCCGTATCCGTATCGTATCGGATACGCTACCCGTATCCGTATCCGTGCAACATACGAGAGGAGTCTTGGGGTGAGTGTTTTAACATTTTCGAAGAATATGAATCCAGTGAATATTATACGAATAGAGTTCCGAATAGAGTTCTATATTATCAAGTATAAATACCAATACGAATTATTTTTGGGTACTCAAACATGTTATTATATCATAATTATATTATTTGCTAAAAAAATATATCCAATACTAAAAAAAGAAATTCCAATTACAAATATTAAATTTCAGCATAAATATTATTTTATAAAATTATTAAAATTATTATCATGTTAACCATCAAATATAGTATGCATTTTTCTTATTCGAGATATTCAAGTATAGCTAATAAAAATAAAAATAATAAAATATAACGATATATTATTATATATAAAAAAAAAATATTAGTATCGAATTTTGTCAATATAGGAATTTGATATTTGTGTTTGTATCCGGTTAAAAAGTCCCAAAACGTTGATTGGATTTTCGATTGGTATGTATAATTTATTATAGTAAAGTTTCGCTTTGTGTGATATTTTTTACTAGGATATATTGTACTGAATTGAAGATTTAACATAATTACTTCTTGAGTAATGATTTTATAAAAATATGTAAATAATCATTATTCATACTTTTTTATACTATGAATACAAGTTTTGTTGTTATTTATAAATTTTTTATTGTGGGTACAAATCTCTTGATATTTATATTTTGTTTACTGTTATTCATACATTATTTATATTTGTTGTACAAAAAATACTAGTGTTTTTAATTAGGAATCGTTGTAAGAATGTATAAATATGAAAATGAAAGGTATATCACAAAATCAATTATCTAAAAACGTTGGAGGCAGTCCGCATTTTTAGACGCTGCCCGTTAATTGCGACCGCTGATCTATTTTTGTTGCTCGCTTTTTTGTTAAATCAGCTCCTCTGCCACGTGTTGATTTCTGGTTGAGAGTGACGTTTTGGAGTGCGTTAACACTGAAGTGCATTAGCAACTTCCTTACTTTTTTCTAACATATTCGATTTCGAGAGGGCGGGAGAGTTGGAGCCTGTACTGGATTAAACATAATTTACTTTTTTATTGAACATTTTAACAAAATCTCAATTCACTCTCGGATGTCTCCGTCCATTCTATCTCCCTTCGTTACAAACTCGGGACCAATCCTTGATCAATTTAAACATTACTTTGTGAACGTTAAAAATTCGTTAAAAACTCGGGAGCAATCCTTGATCAATTTACACATTACTAATGGGAATTTTACTGTAGTAACCGTGTTTGGAAAAAAAATTCACGAAATAACCAAGTTTTGAACATAATTACAAAAATGTCTTTTGCGGGGTACCATTCAGCGCTTTTTTGCTGGGCGGGGAATGGTTCAGCGCCTTTTCTTAATTACGCGCTAAACAGATAATTAAAAGGGGGGCGGACTTTGAAACATCGTCTAGTGAAAAGGCGGGCTTTGAAATGGCGCCATGGTGAAAAGGCGGAGTTTGAAACTGCGCCTTTTATATACCAGATATTTAAAAAAAAAATAATTATTCCATTCCAAAATGTACCCGCCGAATTCTCCATTATTTAGTTACTACGTTCAATTATATTGATAATTAAGATATATAATTAAATATTCTGTAAAATTTATTCAAATTTATGAATTTGAATGAATATTAATTATGTATTAAGTTAACAGCTAATATGTAATGGTTATTATTTTAATTAAATATACGAATCGAAATTATCCAAATTTTATCATAACATTTCTATGTTATAATTAATATATTTAATTAAAATGATAACCAGTACATGTTAGCTGTTAACTTAATACGTAATTAATAATTGTTCGAATTCATAAATTTGAATAAATTTTACTGAATATTTAATTATATATCTTAATTATCAATATAATTGAACGTAATAACTAAATAATGGAGAATTCGGCGTGTACACTTTGGAGGGGTTTAATTTTTTTATATATAATTTTTCAACAGTGCCGCGTGTGTGTCCGATATTAAAAATAAAAAAAATTAATTTCCTCCAAAATGTACCCGCCGAATTATCCATTATTTAGTTATTACGTTCAATTATGTTGATAATTAAGAAATATAATTAAATATTTAGTAAAATTTATTCAAATTTAAGTATTCGAATAATTATTAAATATGTATTAAGTTAACAACCAACATGTACTAGTTATTATTTTTATTAAATATACCAATTTAGAACATAGATAATGTTATGGTAAAATTCGGAAACAAATACCAAATTTTATCGTAACATGATCAATGTTCTAAATTAGTATATTTAATTAAAATAATGACCAATATATGTTAGTTGTTAACTTAATACGTAATTAATAATTGTTCGAATTCATAAATTTGAATAAATTTTACTGAATATTTAATTATATTTCTTAATTATCAACATAATTGAACGTAATAACTAAATAAATGGATAATTCGGCGGGTACATTTTGGAGTAGAATAATTTTTTTTTAATATTTGACACACACACGTGACCCGTTTGAAAAAATATTTAAAAAATTTATTCTACTCCAAAATGTACTCGCTGAATAATCCATTATTTAGTTATCACGTTCAATTATATTGATAATTAAGATATATAATTAAATATTCAGTAAAATTTATTCAAATTTAAGTATTCGAATAATTATTAATTACGTATTAAGTTAACAACTAACATGTACTGGTTATCATTTTAATTAAATATACTAATTATAAAATAGAAATGTTATGATAAAATTTGGATAATTTCGATTCGTATATTTAATTAAAATAATAACCATTACATATTAGATGTTAATTTAATACATAATTAATATTCATTCAAATTCATAAATTTGAATAAATTTTACTGAATATTTAATTATATATCTTAATTATCAATATAATTGAACGTAATAACTAAATAATGGAGAATTCGGCGGTTACATCTTGGAGTGGAATAATTTTTTTTTTTAAATATCTGATGTATATTAAAGGCGCAGTTTCAAACTCCGCTTTTCACCAAGGCGCCATTTCAAAACTCGCTTTTTTTACTAGGCGCTGTTTCAAAGCCCGCCCCCCTTTTAATTATCTGTTCAGCACGTAATTAAAAAAAGGCGCTGAACCATTCCCCGCCCAGCAAAAAAACCCTGAATGGTACTCCGCAAAAGACATTTTGGTAATTATGTTCAAAACTTGGTTATTTCGTGAATTTTTTTTCCAAACACGGTTACTACAGTAAAATTCCCCATTACTAATACTATGCTATAAATTTCTTGTGATCCAAACTAGTCCTTAGTAAGTCAAATTATCATTGTATTTTTCTTTTTCTTTTAGTACTTATCGTGAATTTTAGTAAGTAGGAATTGTCTTTTGTTCATGATTTTGAAATATGTAGAGCTAATTACGAAGTTAATCGAGGTGTTTCTCGTAAATATTTCATGTTCGATATTTAATTCATAAAGATTGTTATTTTATTCCATGTTGAGCATGTGTCATTTGAGGGATATTGATGAGATTTTTTTAGGGAAAATATACTTGGTCTCCAAACTCATTCCAACATCCTTGATGAAGTGGCAAAAAATGGTTAGATGGGTTGATTAGCCTCTCTAATTGTCTCAAATAAATATTAATTGACACGTAAATAATTTATAATATGTTAATTGACGTGTCAATTTAATTAAACGATTAATTAAATCGTTAATTAAGTCAATTAATAATACTAATCAACTCGTTTATCCCTTCGTTGCCACATCACCAAGTGTACTTTTTTTAGTTTGCGGGGCTGCATATATTACCCTCTTTTTATTGTTGTTGTTTGAGATGCATCATTTCAAGTAAAAGAATTTGGTGAATTGTAAAGTCAAATTTTGTATTTCAGCGTTCCTTCGAACTTTTGGGATATTACCAAGTTGTATCAGTAAAACTATTAGTGATTGACAATTTGATATATACCGGTGGAGTTTTTAAATAACATTTTGGACATTTTTACAATGTTCTCTTCGAATTTGATTAATGTTTATATAAGTAAAATTAAAAAAAATGAATTAACCATAACGTGACGTTCTATTTACGACGTGTTGATTATCATTTCATTTTCCGGTGTTATCCAACCGAAACAAATTTGTGCATTTATTTTTCATTTTCAATAAAATCTAGTCTATATTAAATACCAACACATATATCCTACAATGAATACACTTTATCTGGCTTTATTGAAGGACCGATCTGTAATTTAGTTGTGATAACATCAAAATATTCTTTTTTTATGAAATAACATCAAAAAAAATTGTACAGGATTAACTTGTGTGCAAATCTAAATACATGAATTTATATGTTAATTCATATACTTAAATACATAAATTCAACAAACTAGACGTAAAAATCTAACACTCTTAACAAAAAAAACTTTTTGATTCCACATGATAGAAGATTTTTACGATTTTCAATAATGTAAAGGTACTTATTTGAAAAAACAACTCTATTATAATAAAATCTTTAGTCAGTCACTACACAGGACACACATACATGCCACAATAAATTCAGATTCATCCTATGAACCAAGTACAAGTCAATAAAATATTCACACCTGGTTCACAATTGTATTAAACTATTATAATCAATGTTACAGATAGCGTATATCGTTTACAGATCGGTCAGTCGCCGATAAGAGATATGACCGACACAGCGGATTCATAGCGGAAAATATCAGTGGTATACCGGTTGTGTACTTTTTAATATTAATATATTAAATTAATTATTATAACATTAATTTATATTAAGTTTTTTAAACTTATTTAAGTTTTACATGATTAATATTCAAAATTCAACAATACAACATAAATTTCAAGTTAAATTAAAGATACATTTAAAATTATACCATAAAATTCATAAATAATATAATAAACTAAACCACGAAATCGTGTTCATTAACCATCGATATAGATGCGGATGCCCCCAATGAAAGTCTAACCTCGTCCGGATCAAAATCGATTTCATCTCCGATCATCTCTTCATCCGAGTCACTCGAATCAAACTCTTCATTATCAACATCTCTTGTATCGTCGTTAGCCGTGTCGTAATTCTCATCAATTTCGCCAACTAACCAATGTTGAGCCGTGTTGCTTGTACCGTCCGAAGCAATAAGCACATCTTCGATCTTTCTTTTTTTCTTGTTAAGCAACGTAGAATTGAATTGAACATACACTAAATGGCTTAATCGCGCGGACTCCAATCTATTTCTTTTTTTTGTATGAATCTGACTCCACAAAAAAACAAATAAAAATTGTTTTAACAAAAATATTATTCTAAAATGGGCCAGCCCAAATCATTATTCAAAATATATTATTTTTCAAGCCCAAATCGGTTTAAACCGGTCCAATATCGGCCCATATCGGCCCATATCGGTCCATGTATCGGTCGACCGATTTACTCAAGTGATACGGGGTATATCGTAACGGAGGGGCACTGATTAGAGATATGAAACCGACATACCGGTCCGTATCAGTGATATTTAGAACAGTGATTATAGTTCATAGTCTAACTTCCAAAACCCCCTAACTTTTCCGTATCATCTCGTTTTTTCATAAAACACCGTCTTTTTTAAGATTCTGTCAAAATCCCTTATATTTTTTTGTCTTTCAAAAACTCCCTAATATTTTTAAATTACCTCAGAAAACTCTTATTCTTTTGTTATGTTTTTAAAAATAACCATTATACCCCCATAATTTTATTTTATATATCTCTATAATTAAATAAATAATAAAAAATATTAAACTATTATAAAAAAATTACAAAACAAATAATACATAGATATTAAAATATTTTAATAAATAATATATTGATATTAAGATATCATTTTCAACAATTATTAACATTTTAATATCTATGTTTTATTTATTATAATATTATAATATTTTAATATCTATGTATTATTTATTATAATATTTTAATATCTATGTATTATTAATTTATTTATAATAATTTTTTAATGTCTATGTATTATTTAGTATAATATTTTAATACTTATGCATTGTTTTTTTTTTTGTATTTTAATATCTATTTATTATTGATTAAATTATGGATATTTATAAAATAAAATTATGGGAAGTGGTATAATGGTCATCTTCAAAATCAAAACAAAATGTACGAATTTTTTTGAGGTAATCTAAAAATGTTAGGGAGTTTTTGGAGGAATCCAAAAGTATAGAGGTTTTTCTAGAAAATCTAAAAAAATAGGGAGTTTTCAAAATTTTCAAAAAAATTAGGAATTTTTTGAAAAAGTCCCCTATATTTTATTGTACACCTGGTGTATGGAACTTTTGTAATTTATGACAAATAATCCCATAAATATATTAGATGACAATTCTTATGCAATAACTAATATGAACCGATTAAGAGCGATTTAATTATTTTTAATCACACCATTATATTCCTACTTATGATAATTGATATTTTTTAAACTTATTTATTATTATTTCTATTTTTCATAAATCACGTAAAATTATTTTTTCTAATATTACGAAGAATAAAATCTAACTAATATACATTAATTTTCACATGTATATATATGATGTTATAATCTGGATGATTTTTTATGGTGGAGAAAAATAAAAAACAATAATATTTTTTACATATGAAAGATTTTTGTTGTATAATTTATGAAAGATTAACACTAATAGATAAATGTAATAATATCAATCGTCGTAAATAAGAATATAATAATTATTTGGTACAACAAAATTGAAATAGTTTTTAATTAAGTCATGTTAATTATTGCGGCAATGTCACGTCGTCATCCATATATTAATATACAAAATTAGAAAGACAAATCGGGAACTCATCAAAGCTCTCTCTCTCTCTCTCTCTCTCTCTCTCTCTCTCTCTATATATATATATATATATATATATATATATATATATATATATCAATCATCCTAGATTAGGGCTTTGGGTTTTGTTTGAAGTTCGATGTTCGTTCGTTAATTGTTCGTTCTGTTGGTTCAAATTTCCTAAGGTTTGATTATCTCAAAATAATGTCGATACTACTAATCAAGTTGTGTAAGTGACAATTATAGAGATAAAAGACGAAGCCCGCAAAAGGATCAAAAGATGAAGCAAGACGCACAAGGACAATCAAAGAAAATAAAGAATCAAGATGTCGAAGATCAAAGTGAAGATTCCGCAATTTGGGATATCAAATCATCACCTCAAATATCAAATAGGTATCCATAAACTTGTCTTTGGAATTATTAAACTCAAGAAAAATAAGTTGGAAATGTTCAAAACAAAGTTTTATCTTACAGTGCGTCATGACGCACAATAAGCACCGTCATGACGCACCTTAGTGAAATTGTTTCTTGAGTTGGGTAGCGTCATGACGCACCAATCCAAGCGTCATGACGCTATAACAGCTCTTGAGAGAAATAATGTATTGTGCGTCATGACGCACAGACCATACGTCATGACGCATCAAGTGAGTAACATCACAGGATGGGGTTCGTTACAACGAACCATTCTAGGGTTAGAACGAACCCTAAAGTACACATGTTACCGTCATGACGCACCTTCTTGTGCGTCATGACGCAAGACAAGAGTTTTTGAATTAACACTACCTTAACGACTAGTTCCACAGTCTGTGCGTCATGACGCACCATTCCTTGCGTCATGACGCACTGTGCAGAAAACTTGGTTTATGAGGGAACTATGTGTTCTATAAATAGTTCCCCTCTTTAGTTTCTCTCAAATAAAACTCTTCCACAAATAAAAATACCAAACTAAAAGAGAGAAACTAAGCCAAAATCTTGAGCTCATATTTCCAAACCATATTAGGGATTATTACATCCACTTTCGAATCCACTACTTAACGATTCCCAACTTGCGTGACCGATCACGACTAGTTCGTTAATAGTAAATTGTAATATGCTAGTTACTAATTGTAAAGCCCGTCATTGATCGATAAAATCGTGTAAATCGATCTAGACAAACCTTGTAATTGTTTGAGTTGGGTATTCAATCGAAAGCCGAAAAGGTGCAAGGCAACCCCGGAGACGTAGGTACTTGCAATCAATCGAGTCGGTCGATTGAGCAAGTAGCCGGTGAGTTAAAGCTACGAAGCAACCACCTACCGAACTCCGTAAACAAATATTGTGTGTTATTTGTTTCGGTATTGTATTTCTTTCTCTAATTTATTTACGCTTCCGCCCAAATTGTATTTGTATTCCATTACCGCGAAAATTGGACCTTAGGACTTCCTATTCATCCCCCCCCCCCCCCCCCCCCCCAACCCCCTCTAGGTCTAAATTAAACAACACGTTCGATAACCGTTTGGAATTTTTATCGAACTGAATCGAACTTTGTTCGATAACTAAAGAATCGAACTCGAACTTAATGTGTGTTCGTTCGGTTCGTTCAAATGATTGATTATTATATTTATTAATCTATATAAATTAGAGTCTATACTCTAATTAATTAATATAAATTAAAATTAATGTTAAACTTTCATATAAACAATGAGTCCAAATAATTAATATAAATTAAAATTAATGTTGAAATTTCATATAAACAATGATTCCAAATAGTGACGGAGTTTCTTGACATATTTTTTTATTCATTTATCTTCGTTGTTAATCTATGTTTTATTTTAGTTAGATTTATATCTTTTGGATTATAAATGTTTTTCTTGTGTTAAATAGTAAAAAATTTAATTTTAATTATTATTTTTAAAGTTTGTAATCTGATATTTTTATTAATAAAATATAAAAATGAATTAAAGATGAGTTCTACAATATTTTGAACAAATATTGAACAAATATTGAACGAAAATTCCAAATATTAACAAAACACGAACAAGTTCTCGAAACTTTACACCGAACCGAACAAAGTTTTCGATCCGAATTCGAATTTCAAGTTAGGTTCGTTAAGAGCCCTACCCTAGCCCATAACAAATCCTCCTTCTACACTGAGGTTTTGCTTGGTTTTAGGGTATGGGAGGGGAAGGGAGGGAAAGAAAAAAAAATTTCATGTTTGGTTTGGAGTAAAGAAGGAGAAGAAAAATTGACATCTCAAATAATGCGTCAAATGAAGATGATAAAAAAATATGTCTATAAAAAATTAATTATTTTCAAAAATATCATATTTTAAAATTTTGTATGTTTATAATATATTCTATTAAAAATTTCGTTATCGTAACTTTAAAAATTAATTTATTATATTTATATAAATTATTTTAAAAATAAATATATAATACAATACGTATAATCTATGTTGTACGGATACATATATCGTATCCGGCACGATACGGATACGATGATACAATAAATTTCAAAAAAAATATAGGATACGATACGTCTATTATATATAATATTTTATTAATTATTATTTATATTTTTATATATTCTATATTTGACATAAAATATACTTAAAATTTGTTTTTACAAAAAATAACTTTATTTTAAGTAAATGTTTGTTACATTTAGTTATTTACTTGTATGTATTACTCATTTATTTCGATTTTTCAAATTTTTATTTTTATTCTTCAAGTATATTTAATTATACGTTAGAAGTATCCGGAAGTATCCGAAAAATATTCGTTATTATTTTGAAATAAAATATTCAGATACATCACGTGAAGTATCCGATACGTATCCGACAAGTATTCGTCGAGTATCGATATCCGATACGATATGACTTGATTTTTGAAGTATATAAGGTGACATGTAACGTAGCATAATTATATGATTATATCTCTCCATTTATCCTCCTTCCCTTCTGTTACCCTTGAGTCCCTTCCCTTCCCTTCCCTCCCGTTACCCCCAAACCAAGCCCTGAGAGTTTCAGGCGGAAAAAGATCACGGATTAGGAGCGATTAGGAGCGAAGGAGGTAATTGAGGATTTATTTGTGGTTTTCAAATCGATTTGGGTCGTGTTGTGTTGCCGTTTTTGTGCAGGTTAGATCTAGGTTAATTGGACTGATTTCTTTGCCCTAGTTTCCTATTTTAGTATGGTTAGGTCAATTACTGGTTGCATCATGATGTGAATGTACATTGCCTAGTTAAATGGAGTTTGAATCACTACTGATTAAGAATTTGGAATCGTTTTACTTGTTGAACTCGGTTCCTGTCATCTAATCAGTCAATTTATTAGGGTTTTATCACAAAGTTTGAAACTTTAGGCTTAGTTTTGGACTGGTATTGTAGAACATGCAAAATCTTACCTAAGTTTATACTTTAGTGTCCTCGTGTGTCGATTCATGTTCCTTGTTAGTGTTTAGTCATACCAGTGTGTAATTATACTTTTTTTTCTACCATATTCATGGATTTAACATAATTACTTTTTAATGAAACATTTTTAACAAATTCTAAATGAGCTTTCCATCCATTTGATCCCCCTTTGTTAAAAATTCTTTAAAAACTCAGGAGCAACATTTAATCAATGGCGGATCGTACCGGCGCCGGCACCAGCACCTCAGATTCTCCCGCCTCTGTAGAAGGACCGCCCAGCCGGACGACTGTGCCGGGCACCAAGCGCCTCTTTCTTACCATTTCCGTACTCGTCTCCTTTCTCGCAGGTAAATGGCTATATCAATTTCACTTCTTTCTTTTCTTCTTAAATTCTTACTGTGAATTTTAATCAAACCATAAACCAAATAAATCAAACTGAATTAGTTTTTTAATTTACACAGGTGCTCCATTTCTTCTAAAATCTACTGAGATCCACCGCTCGCCTCTCCCGTCACTCTCCATTTCATCTCTTTCGAGTCATCTCCATTCCAATCCCCCTACCTTCCCAATCCATTTCCATGTGATCTTCCTTTCTCTCTCCTCCGACCGTCCCGACCAATCTCTCACCACCCATCTTTCTCTCTCCATCTCAAACCAACTAAACCAACATAATACCACCCTTAATAATTTCACCGTGTCAGTCACCATCGACAACGATCTCGGTTTGATTGAAAGCATTACAAATGGAGACGACGAGAATGTAGACGAGTTATTATACAATGCGTTGAACGAGAAAAAAAGTGAATTTATTGGGAGATTATATTCGTTATTTATAATTGAGGGGGAAAAAGAGAAACAAAAAGTGGTAATGGGAAAGTACAGACATGCATGGATGATTGTAGATAAGTTTGATGAGAGAGAAAGTGTTGGTACGATGATTGGTACGGTATTTGGAGACTATTTTGTCAATGGAGGGGTCGAGAATAAGGGTTTGGGAAAAGGTGAGTTCGTACCAGTTGGTTCTGACGGAAACCTCGTTCTCTCTTTTAGCTTGCTAAATGCAGATCCAAGTGATTGGGTTTTCGATTGGTATATATAATTTATTATACTAATGTTTCGCTTTGTGTTATATTTTTTTCTAGGTTTTTTCTTGTACTGAATTGTTTATGATTTAACAGAATTACTTTTTCTACCATATTCAGGGATTTCCAGAGGACTGGAGAGGTCCTGTTAGAGCCTGTACTGGAGGCCTTGGCACCCATTGCAAATATTACTGTGGAAAGTCAGGTATGTTGGTTATTGTGAACAATGATATTCCTTTCTGATTCATTTTCTTAATGTCTTTGGATTTATTGATACTTAATCGCAGAAGTTAGTGAAAAATAAGGCTAATTTGGGTTGAATTGGGGGATGATTAAGCTTAATTGAAATTGTTGTGCCCAACTGAGGGCTCTTAATCTTATCGGGACTAAGTCTGGCTTAATTGAGTCATAAGTGCATGATTCAGGGTTAATTGATGCATAATTGGATCAAATTGAGGGTTAATTTCACTATTTAGGGTTAATCGAGCTTAATTAGACAGTTCAATTGAGATTTAATTTCACAATAGAGGGTTAAAGCAAGATTCTCGCAACACATTTTCTAAAATTATTAGGGTTTATACACAGGTTTTGTACCATACACCAAAGTCATCAATTTCGTACTGGGATGATGAGTTAAGCGGTTACGTGCTTAATACTGGAGATCTCCCTTTCTTTGTACGTCCTCTATTTACCTTTACTTTATACATTATTTCATGCATTTATACACTCTAATATAGTATAATAAATATTTTCATGTGGTATTACACCCAAAATAAAATAGGTAAACTCAAATGAATGGCATTTGGATACCTCTCTCTCCGCTTCTGGCCGCTCCAAGGTTCTTCAATTTGTGGTGTATATTTCTCACTCCTGTGTGTGTGTGTGTGTGTGTGTGTGTGTGTGTGTGTGTGTGTCTTCATTAAATTTAGCGTAATTTTTATGTGGCTAGATATGTTCCATCATCAAGTGAATGCCCACTATACATAAGAGCCCCAAATGGAGAGACTTCACAAACCAACGCATTCATATCTCCAGTGAGTACTATTTTGTACTCTCCATTTCAACAAATATGCATTAATTTATATTTATATATTTATGTTAACAATATATTAATTAGATGTGGGGAGGAGTAGTTATATGGAATCCACCAACTTGCTCTATGGAATCTCACAAGACCCATCTTGTCAGAGACAAACTATCTTCTCAGGTATATATTATCTTTAATTATGTAATCATTAATGATAAAATAAGATATTAATTAAGAAAATAATTGGTACAGGAGCTTGAGAAAATAATTGAAACTTTCATTGGGCAATTACGTCTTTTATTCGGTCTAAACTCAAATCACGTCGAACCAAATGAGAATCAAGTATTCAAGTTTATTCCTAGCGAGAATGGTTTCACACAGTGGTATTTAATTCAAATATTTTTCTTCTCTTTCTCTCTCTAAAATTATGTCCCATTTAACATTTTTTTTATTCAGGGAATTGGATTTGTTGTACAGACACCATACATATTTCAATTTATTATCCTGCACCACCACACTAGAATCTCTCTCTAGATTAGTACGTTATAACACTACTTTCTTTTAATCTTTTTATAAATATAATTGCTAATTTAAATATTTATTCTTCGTTAGGTTGAATCGCTTCCAAGAATGATCGTCAAGGACGAAATTGGAAAACAGGTTTGCTTTTCATTTGCCACATATTTTTTAAATATCTATTTACTTTATATTTATATGCATATGTATATATGTGTGTCTTTATATATTTTAATCATTAATGCGATTTAAGGTCGAGCTTTCACTCGAAGCAGCATATTTAGCGGAGAAAAACATTTCACTTGGCATGAACAATGCTTCTGCTCGTGAGTGACAAATTAATTCCTTTATTGATTATTTTACAAAAATACCCTCTAATTTCAATGAAACTTCGCAGTGTCGTCAATGAAAGCGAGGGCTTTAGCAGAGAATGCGTTCTTTCATCCATCAGTTATGTCGATTAGCTATTCGTCAATGGAACATTACTTTGCCATTTACATGGTTAGTTATTATTATGGACTGGACTCTCCAGTAGTATTTTATTCTTATCTTTACGACAAATTATGTATGATGTTTATCTTTTTTTTGTGGCAGCCTTTCTTTGCACCGGTTTCTTTGCATGTATTGCTGGCAGCTGTGAAGGAAATTAAACGTTACTATGTGGAAAGATCAAAATATTTATCGAAAGTCTAATTATCATGATTTATTGTAAGTCAAATTATGATTGTAACTTTATTTTTTTTTGTAGTATTTATCGTGAATTTTATGTAAGAGCTAATTACGCAGTCAATCGAGGTGTTTTTTGATAAATATTTCATTGTCAATATTTAATTCATAAAGATTGTTATTTTATTCCATGTTGAGCATGTGTGATTTGAGGGATATTGATGAGGCTTTTTGTTATTGTTCGAGATGCAGTATTTCTGGTCAAAGGTTGTATCAGTTGAACTGTTAGGGATTGACAATTTGATATATTTATAATTATAAAATATTTTGGATATTTGTGAGATTTTCTCTTTGAATTTGATTCATGTCATATAAGTAAAATAAAAAAAAAATGAATTAACTATGCCATGTCAATCTATTTATGACGTCTTGATTATCATTTTATTTTCCGTGTTATACGATCCGATCAAATTGTGTGAATTAATTTTCCATTTTAAGTAAAATTTAGCCTATATTAAATACCTATACATGAATTTATCTTGGCTTTATATAAAACAATCAATTTTTTTTGGTAACAGAGATTAACCACTTTCGATAGCAATTAGCATTAACTTACGTGGAAATCTAAATAAATGAATTTATGTTTTTATCCATAACAAAAGAAACTAGATGTAAAAATTTAACACCCTTAACAAAAAAAAAGCTATTTTTTGATTTTTCCACATGATAGAGGATCTTTACAATTTTCAACAATGTAAATGTACTTATTTGCAAAACAATCTATTATAATACTACTTTTAGTGACTCGCTTCACAGGACACACATACATAGAGACCACAGTAGATTCAAATTCATCCTATGAACCAAGTACAAGTCAATAGAATATTCACACCTGGTTCACAATTGTATTAAACAATTCTTTCTCACTGACAGTTGGGACCCTTTATGGTAATATAATTGTACACCGTGTGTAGGGAATTTATAATTTATGACAAATAATCTCATAAATATATTAATATATAAAAATAGAAAGAAAATTGGGAACTCATCAGCGCTCTCTCTATATAACCCTAGGCCATATCAAAGCCCCCTTCAGCCTTGAAAGCTTGAACCTTTCTCTCTCTTAGAATTCGATTCGTGCTTAATTGCAGCACCCCATCTCTCTGTACTCTGTAGAGTTTGTAGCGGAAGAAGATCACGGATTTTGCGATCCTTTTGGTCTTAATTGGTTAATTTGTTTGGTTATTTTGACGTTCCGTATTCTGATTAATATTGTTTTGAACGCGATTAGGAGCGAAGGAGGTAATTGAGGATTTATTTGTGGTTTTCAAATCGATTTGGGTTGTGTTGTGTTGCCGTTTTTGTGCAGGTTAGATCTAGGTTAATTGGACTGTTTTCTTTGCCCTAGTTTCCTATTTTAGTATGGTTAGGTCAATTATTGGTCGTATGATGATGCGAATGTACATTGCCTAGTTAAATGGACTGTGAATTGAAAGTAATTAATAAATTGAATCCTTTGTACTTGTTGACCTTTATTTTGTTGTCTAATGAGTCAATTTATTAGGGTTTTATTAGAAATTTCGAAACTTTAGGCTCCTGTTTCGACTGGTATTGTAGAATATGCAAAATCTTACTTCCTTTCATGCTTTAGCGTCCTTGTGTGTCAATTCATGTTCCTTGTAAGTGTTTAGTCATACCAGTGTGTAATTATACTTTTTGTTGATTGATTTCTCTTTTTATTTTCTTGCAGAAATAGGCGCAAAGTAATTGAAGCTCTGTTTCTTTACTTCACTGAGAAATAGTCGATTTATATGCATTTACATATGAAATGGGTTCTCGTGGTAAGATATTTTTTGACCTTAATGAGCTCCCGTCTGAAGAAGATGATTCCAATAATTCCGTTGTTCCGTCGCAACCCCCTAATTCTCTCCCTATTCCAATCTCACCCCCTAATTCTCTCCCTATTCCAATACCACCCCCCAATTCTCTCTCAATTCCAAGTTCAAGTATCCAACAAACCCCCCCTATTCCAATCCCGGCCCCTAATTCTCTCTCTATTCCAAGTTCAAGTACCCAACAAACCTCCCCTATTTCAAACTCAAGTGCCCCAAATGCATCCAAACAGGGTTCTAAAACTAATCAAGGCATTTTAAACAACAATGCATTTAAGCACGCTTCTATCGGTTCTGGTTTCCAACCCTTTATCAAAAACAAGGATCCAAACCCTAATACCGATAGCAAAGGCGTGCTAGAGAGAGAAGAAGGAGAATGGTCCGATGTAGATGGAAATTCTGATATGGCAACAAGCAATAATAACTCTAGCAATAAAGAAGAAACAGACGGTACAGATACTACTAACACTGGTACCGAAGAGAGAGAAACAGATAAAGCTTCCAAGGATACAACAATACATGGAGGAGATGCGATTGCAAAGTCAAAGGAAGTCAAAGGGGTCGAAGCGAGTTATGCGTTGAAATTCGCTAGTAATCCCACAAAAAGACCCAAAATCGACGAGCATAAAGAAGCAATGCTCGGTAAAAAACGCGCGAGACAAACTGTATTCATAAATGTTGAAGACGCCAAGCAAGCCAGTACGATGAAAGGTACCACACCAAAGAGACAAACTTCATTTCCTACCCCTATTGTCACCCGTACCGTCAAAGAGAAACCCGCAGAAGGAACTGACAACAACAATGGAGATCAAAATTTGGACAGTAATCCAGACGTGAAGCCGAAGCAGGTACCCAAGGGATCTTCGAGGAAACTGGGTTTAACGGGTGCGGATCCGAAACCCGTTAGCACTAAAAGACACGCTTCGTCTTCTTCGAATGCTAAGAAACAAGTGAATATAAGTCTTCAGTATCAGGATACTTCTGTGGAGAGGCTTATTCGAGAAGTCACTAGCGATAAATTCTGGCATAATCCAGGTCAGTAGTACTGCATTAACTAATTCTCAAATTAAATATCAGTTTGAATGAAATACCAAAAATTGAATATTTTTTTTGTTTTTTTTTTTCAGAGGAAACGGAGCTTCAGTGCGTACCTGGAAGCTTCGAGTCGGTAGAGGAATATGTACGAGTATTCGAGCCGTTACTTTTTGAAGAGTGTCGCGCTCAGTTACACAGTACTTATGATGAACAACTCGAGTCTAGTTCGAGGGATGCGTATTTTACTGTTCGAATAAAGCTCGTCGAAAGGCGAGAAAGAGGTAAGAATTATCTTATTATATTTTATTTATTTTCTCTATTTGTCAATTATTATACTTCTGTTTTAATTTGGATTGAACGTGTGTGTGTTTAGGTTGGTACGATATAATACTTCTTCCGATGCACGAATGCAAGTGGAATTTCAAGGAAGGTGACGTGGCCGTCTTGGCATCCTCTCGCCCCGGTACAGGGTTGCAAGCGAGCAGGTCGAATAGGAGAAATAACGGCTCAAATGAGGACATGGATATTGATGCAAATATCGGTCGTCTCACTGGTACAGTCCGACGACACACTCCTATCGACACCCGCGACCCTACCGGTGCTATCTTTCATTTCTTCGTTGATTCCGAATCTTCCAGGTTTTTCTTGCTCTCTCTCTCCCTCGCTCTCTCTCTCTTTAAATTTTTTATTATTATTACAGTGTTTTTGACATTATTTTACTGTTTTAAAATTGAAAAAAACAGCAAGATGGATGAGAATCACATATTGAGAAAGCTTTTACCCAAGAGCGTTTGGTATCTCTCCGTTCTCGGAACCCTCGCCACGACTCAACGCGAATACATTGCTCTTCACGCTTTTCGCCGCCTCAATTCTCAGGTAATTAATTTCTCCGCATCTCCACTCCACTACATTTTCATTGGTCCTCACAATAATAAAATAATTATTTATTTTCCAATTTGCTTGTCAGATGCAAACCGCGATACTAAAACCGAGTCCCGAGCATTTCCCCAAGTATCAGGAGCAAACACCGTCTCTTCCAGATTGCTTCACTCAAAATTTCGTGGACCATCTTCACCGCAGCTTCAATACTCCGCAACTCTCCGCCATTCAATGGGCCGCGATGCATACCGCTGCGGGTACTGCCAGTACCGGTACGGTGAAAAGACAACAAGAACCTTGGCCATTCACTCTGGTACAAGGCCCTCCTGGTACGGGCAAGACTCATACCGTTTGGGGCATGCTAAACGTCATCCATTTGGTCCAGTACCAACATTACTACGCAGCCTTGCTGAAAAAGCTAGCTCCAGAGAGCTACAAACAGGTCACTGGTACAACCGAGAGTGTAGGCACCGGTACCGGCTCAATGGACGAGGTCCTTCAAAGCATGGATCTGAATTTATTCCGTACATTACCAAAACTCTGCCCGAAACCGAGAATGCTCGTGTGTGCTCCATCTAATGCCGCTACTGACGAGTTACTAGCCCGTGTTTTGGACCGCGGATTTATAGACGGAGAAATGAAGGTGTACCGTCCCGACGTGGCCCGTGTTGGCGTCGACAATAATTCTCGAGCGGCCCAAGCAGTTTCGGTCGAACGCAGAACCGAACAATTATTATTCAAAGGCCGAGACGAGGTGATTGGTTGGCTCCATCAATTAAAAGGCCGCGAGCATCAAATGTCCCAACAAATCGGCACGCTACAACGTGAGCTCAGCATGGTGGCCGCGCAAGGAAGATCGCAAGGCTCGGTTGGCGTCGATCCCGACGTCCTCGCTGCTAGAGATCGAAGCCGTGATGTTTTGTTACAAAACCTCGCTTCTGCGGTCGAAAACCGCGATAAGAATTTAGTCGAGATGTCACGGTTTTTAATCCTCGAGAGTCGGTTTCGACCCGGAAGTAATTTCAATTTAGAAGACGCGAGAGCGAGTTTGGAAGCGAGTTTCGCCAACGAGGCCGAGATCGTCTTCACCACCGTTTCGAGTTCGGGGAGGAAGCTCTTTTCGAGACTTACCCACGGTTTCGACATGGTGGTGATAGACGAGGCCGCCCAAGCGAGTGAAATGGCGATTTTGCCCCCGCTTGCTCTAGGAGCAGCGCGTTGTGTACTCGTCGGAGATCCTCAACAGCTCCCTGCTACCGTGATAAGCAAAGCCGCTGGTACGCTTTTATACAGCCGTTCGCTTTTCGAACGGTTCCAACAAGCCGGTTGTCCCACGATGTTACTTTCGGTACAGTACCGAATGCATCCACAGATCCGCGACTTCCCTTCTAGATACTTCTACCAAGGCCGATTAACCGATAGCGACAGCATCACGAATTTACCTGACGAGCCGCATTACAAGGACTTCTTATTGAAACCATATATGTTTTACGACATTACCCACGGACGCGAGTCGCATCGCGGGGGATCCGTATCGTACCAGAACGTGCACGAAGCGCAATTCGCGTTGAGATTGTACGAGCATTTGGTGAAGTTTGTGAAGGCGAATTGTGGAGGGAAGAAAGTGACGGTTGGGATAATTACACCGTATAAACTCCAGTTGAAATGCTTGCAGAGAGAATTCGACGAGGTTTTGAATACTGACGAAGGAAAGGATATTTATATTAATACTGTCGATGCGTTTCAGGGGCAAGAGAGAGATGTCATTATTATGTCGTGTGTGCGCGCTTCGAATCATGGCGTTGGTTTTGTCGCGGATATTAGACGCATGAATGTTGCTCTTACTCGTGCCCGCCGAGCCCTTTGGGTACTCTCTCTCTCTCTCTCTCTCTCTCTCTCTAGAATATTGTGTAATTTTTATATTTTTGATTTATAGGTTGTGGGAAATGCGAATGCGTTGATGCAGAGTGAAGATTGGGGGGCGTTGATAACTGATGCTAAAGGACGAAAATGTTTCATGGATATGGAGAATATTCCCAAAGAGTTCTTTTCGAGAGGGCCTTCTTCGTCCAATAACCTCCTCCCTACGAGAAACTCTTCGAATAATAATAATATGAGAGGAGGGTTCAGATCCAAACCGGGTTTGAAGCCCGATTTCGACGTAGAGAAACCAAACCCGTATATGACCCGGAATGGTAATTATAGAAATGTGGACGACCCGCATCATAGAAGGATGAATCCGTCTTCGTTTTCTTCGAGGAGAGATGTATGAGAGGTGAAGGTATTTGGATTCCGTGGGGTCTTTTGCGTAACGGGTCGACGTGGGTTGGAAAACCCGAAGATACTCTGTTGGAACCGGTACCGTGGTGGTAAAGATGCATATGCACAAGTCCTGGAAAGTGTACAGGTATGATATCTGGGACTTCAAAATTCTTTTAGGGTTGGTTGGTTTGGTAGGCCTTGATTTGGAACTGGGTTATTATGGAAGGATAATTTAAAGAAAAAGAGAAAAATGTAGGGGTTTAATGTAATTTTTGTCGTTTAGTTTAATGTTCTTCTGCTGAAAAATCTGGTCCAAAAGGGGGTAGGGTTGTAAGATAAAAAAGTCATATAAAATAGCAAAGTTAGCTCAATTTTTTCATTCATTTTCTTGCCTTTTGAATCTGTTTATGTTCTACTATTTTTTGTTATTCTCTTGGCACAATTTTACACTGCAAAATCAAATATTATGTTACCCCTATAAGATGAGAAATATCATGAATCCCCTCGCACAATGTCTCGGAATATTTCATATGACTCGTATCCCTATAAATTGGTTAATATCATGAATCCCCTCGCACAATGTCTCGGAATATTTCACACGACTCGTATCCCTATAAATTGGTTAATATCATGAATGCCATTCCAAAACTTATGAAATATCACGATTACCCCTGTTTTTTTTTTGTCTACCCCCGCAGACATTAGAGTTCAGTAAAACAGTTATGTCAACTCCGAGTCCAAAGAATCAGGAACTTGCTAGCTTTCCTCTCTTTTGGATGCACGGAGTTACATACTTTTAATAGGTTGATTCGTTCTGTATCAACAATTGTGATTTTCACTATTTTTAAGGCTATATGTATTAAATAGATACGGGTTCGGATCCGGTTTGGATATTAAATAGATACGGGTTCGGATCCGGCTCGGATAGTGGTCCGTCCTATCAGATCCGTATTCATATTATTTTTCTGATGCAAATCCGGATACGAAACTATCCGAAATTATACACGGTTCGGATATTAAATGGATACGGATACAGTTCGGATATTGCCGGTTTGCAACATGAATGATCTAAATTATTATATTTAAGCATAACTTTATGATTGAGTATTTAAATCATTCACAAATCATTAATTAGTGTTGATCTAAAACCTCAACAAAAATAATCCGACTTTATTCTGGAGTTGACTTGGCAATTTCTTATTGGTCGAAATCAGCAGGTAACCATTGTGTTATCCAATGAAAAGCCTGCCACGCCAGCTTCAAGACGAAATAGGGTATAATTCTCGAGGTTAGTATCATTACTCTTTTTAACATTGCAATAAACCAAAATAAAAATCTTGAATAAAAACAAATCAGAAAAGAAAAATAATGATCAAGCTCTCTGTACTTAAACCCTAATGAATTATTTTGCATGGCACACCCATGAGTTGTGCAAGTGTAGTTGCCCTCAATTTCCTCTCTCTAAGTGCTGGATCTTCCAAAAGGAGCACTTTGTCCTTGTTTTGGACCCCCACAATGTGTAGATGGTCATTATCTTCTCTCTCTTTGCCTCTGAATATCAATCTTTGCTCTCTAGGCCACAGGCCTGTCACCATGGACAATAAAACCTTCAATTCCCCTGTATTTTATTGACATGATAATATTAGCTTCATCATATAGTAGAGATTTGAGAGAAATTTAATCTGAGTTTACCAAATGTAGAGGTGGAAGCGATGGAGATATCATGCCATTGGTAACCGGTCGAGACTTTAATTTGAATCATCCCTCGTTCTCTCCCCTCGACTCTTTTCTGTACCAGCATTCCTCCTGGTCTAACTTCCCATTCGATCTCGTACCGATCATTCAATCTCTTTTCTGTACCAGAATTCATACCGACACTCACACAACTAGGGCTCTCGCCGTTTTGGTTAACGAGCTTCGGATTTCTCTTGAAGAATCTCTTTGGACTTAGCTTCATCTCTCTCTCTCTCTCTCTCTCTCTCTCTCTCTCTCTCTCTCTCTCTCTCTCTCTCTCTCTCTCTCTCTCTCTCTCTCTGTGTGTGTGTGTGTGTGTGTGTGTGTGTGTGTGTGTGTTAAGTGGGTTAAGGATAAGAATAATAGAAGATCAAAAGAAGAACACTTTTATAGAAGATTAGGAGCATGCATTTAGACAAAACTAATCAAGAACTTTCATGTAAAGACAAGCCGTCCTTAGGTGTTTGAAAAGCGCTTAAAGAAAGGAAAATGAGTAGATTGAGATACGTGGCATAAGGAGAGAATGATTCCATCTCTTGATAATATTGTAAAGTAGATAGAACATGCATGGATGGATGGATGGATGGTACCTTGGATTTATTAGCTTTCTAATTTTTCTAAAGTTTTAGGTTAGGCATTACTTTTTGAGGGCATATGGTGCCACCGGATTTCAACCCAACATTTTCGTATTAGAGTTAATCCACTTAATTAACATGATAATTAACATTCATTTGGATTAATATTCATTGAATTAACATCCATTTGAATTGACAATTTCTAATTAATATTTACAAATTCTTAATTCAATGGTTCTTGTTAATTACTATGTCAATTAAAGAACTGTGATGTCATCGAGGCTATTCTGTTAAAATCTGGTGGCAAAGTATAATTTTCCTTACTTTTTTCCTTCCGTGAAATTTGTAAATGTAGATCCCTTGTATATTAATTAAACAGTTGCTCCTATAATTGCGGAAGAATAACATCAATCAAGATGAAAATTTTCTTAATTGTGAAATAAGAGCAATATTTCCTGATCATTTTTTGTTCGACTGAATAAATATATAACCGTGCTGAAATTAATTAAGTTAAATCTGGTTCGACGTGAGGTAATGAGAACTCGATCAAAGGAAGAAAACCCGTACATTAGCTATCATATCTAATTTTGTTTCCGAATAGTTATTTGTGTGATTACTAGTGGGGTTATTGTGAGTGAACGGAACGATTTGGCAAATGTGATAATCGGTTCGGACAGTAACTGGTTAGAATTAGGATCATAATTAAGGATCATCTAATACAAATCAATATCAATTTTACCACTTGAAATTTATAATGTTATGTACATGTAATCAAACAAAACAATATGAGAGGAAACCGATGATTTTAACATCTCGACATAGATGATCATTGATCAGACAAACAAGTTACAAACTTGAAACTTTTTATGATCATATTATATAGTTCATAGATAAAAATTGTGATTGAGAGAAGCACATGGGGAGGTAGAATAAACACGGTTTGCATGAACGGTAGGCCAAACTAAAATCATTGGTTAGTCGGTTACACTTAATTGTTTTTCAAAACAGTTTGTACCTAATTAAGTTAAAAAAAACGCGACAACACCAAATTCTAATATTAAACATATATCATCCCATTAAGAATTATGGGCTGGGCCCATTAAACAGGTGTTTAGGGCCAACAAAACCAAAGCCCGAAATTTCCCGAGGGGCCCTCGAAATTAGGGGTGTAAACGGTTCGGATAGTGATTATACCAGATCCGTTCATATTTTTTCGGATACGGAACAACCCGGATCCGGATACGGTTCGGACAAACAGATACGGATAGTTTCGGATATTGTCGGATACGAATACAGATACGAATTCTTTTCGATTAATTAAAACGGATATTTGATACGTAACATAACTATTTATTTTATCTTTCACATTCAAATAAAATTAAAATAACTTAAATAATACTTAAAAAGTACATTCATAATTTTTCAAAAAATGTTCAGAAAAACCTTGATTTTCAGAAAAAAACACTCATAAAACTTAAAAAAAAAGAGGAGAGAGAGGAAAAGTCTTGCAGAAAAGAAAAATAATTTTGGGATTTAAAAATATTTTGAAAATAAATTTCATTTATTTTTTTAAAGTAAAATTGGTTCATGGATAATGAGTCATGTGAATATGAATTTTTATTAGGTCTATGAGATCATAACCATTTAAATATAAAATAAATTTTGAAAAAGGATATCCGTTTTTATTGTTATTCAGATCTGGATAGTATCCGGATTCGGATTCGGATAATATTTTGAATACCGGATTTGGATCCGGATCCGGATTTATTTCGAATCCGAATAATTTTATTCGAATCCTGATATTTAGTCGGATTCGGTTCGGGTCGGTTCGGATAATATCCGTATCGTTTACACCCCTAGTAGAAATAAAACGAAAAGCAATTTTACAAACTAAATTGTGTTTTACACTCATCTAGTGTTCGATGTCAGTAGTAGTCGTAAAGTGTTCGAAGTATCATGCTTATAATTGTTCGATATATTTATTAAGAGATTTTGTACTCGAGTTGTATTGGTCCCTGGGACATTCAAAATCTCGAGGCCGGGCTTGCTTGATATATGTACCAGAGTTTGAATCCACTGGTAAAAGTACGAGATTGGATCGAGAGTACGAAGGGGATTATAATTGTGTTTCATCCGGATTTAAACACAAAACTAGTTTAATGGCAAGTTAACATATCTAACCGATTCAATTCGTACGATTCTCTTCGACCAGATCAATCAATACTCATAGAAAACACAAGGCACCGACCACATCTAACATTGGTTGGAATAAAATTTCGTCATTTTACTTGGCGAAACACAGTTGTTTCGCCAACTCAGATGGCGAAACAGATTAAATTGTTTTTACAAAGTAAAAAAAGTAAATTTTTTTTTAATTAACCTACTCCATAAACCTCAAATCCTAATCCATTTGCATTTGAATCCTCCAGTTTAAACATCATTGAATCCGCCATTATAAACATTATTGCAAAAAGTCTCTGGTTTTACCTCGTCTACACCCTCGATTCTTTTTTTTGTATTTGTATTCCAGTTCGTCGTCAAAGTTCGTTTCGGTGGTCGACTTGTGTAGGATATGAAGGTAGTATCTCTTGTTGGTTAATTCTAACCTAGAGGGGGGTGAATAGGTAATCCTAGTGTACAATTTTCGTACTAAAGTATACAAATTCTTAATTGATGCGGAAGCTAAATAATATGAATTGAATGATGCAAATGCCGTATGAATTTGACACAAGAAGTTTGATAGCGGAGTTCGGTAGGTGGTTGCTATGTAGCTTTAACTCACCGTCTACTTGCTTAATCGACCGATTCGATTAAATACAAGTACCTACGTCTCCGGGAATGCCTTGCACCTTTTTCGGCTTTCGATTGAATTTCCAACTCACTCGTACAAGGTTTTGTTTAGATCGATTTACACGTTTTTCTATCGATCTATAGCGGGCTTTACAATCGTAGTACTAGCCTATTACACGTATCTAATACGAACTACGACGTGATCGGTCACGTGAGTTGGGAGTCGTATTTGATGGAAGATTTCGAAGGGAGATCTAGGATCTAGATTTGGTCTCAATTTATCAAGAGATTGGAAGATCAAGGCTAGGAGTTTCTCTCTTTTTGAATGGGGAATAATTTTCTAAAAGCTTGGAGAGAGAAAGGTATGAGTGGGTTCTATTTATATAACTCATAGAAACCACTCATCCTGTGTCAAAATTGCATAGTTCGTTCGAACGCACAATATAGTGTGGTCGAACGAACTGCAGTTTGAACTAGCCGTTTCAAATGAATTGTTCATAAACACGATGGGTTCGTTCGAACGAACATGGATTAGTTCACAGTTCGTTCTATGAATCTTGAACGAACCATGAAGGTTCGTTCACTACAACACATCTGATTTTTAGGGTCGTGCCGCCCCTAAAATGTGCTCTTTATTGGGTCGGGCCGCCCCAATAACGCTTTTGGGTCGGTCAGAACAGGGTCAGCCCGCCCCTATAGTTCAAAATGTTGGGTCAGCCCGCCCCAATAATTATTGGGTCTGCCACGACCGTCCCTGTAACGCTGTTGGGTCGTCCTTTTTTTGGGTCGGCCCGCCCCTAACTGCAGGGTCGGCCCGCCCCAACCTTGCTGACCGCCCCAATAGCATTAGGGTCGGCCCGCCCCAACCCCCTGACCGCCCCAATAGCATTAGGGTCGGCCCGCCCCAACACCCTGACCGCCGCAATAGCATTAGGGTCGGCCCGCCCCAACCCCCCTGACCGCCCCAATAGAATTAGGGTCGGCCCGCCCCAACCCCCTGACCGCCCCAATAGAATTAGGGTCGGCCCGCCCCAACTTCTCACCGCCCCAATAACTGCCTCTTTATTATCCCCCTCCCACAGCACTTAGCGAACTTTCCCCTCTCGCGCCCTCATCTCCCCTCTCTCCCGCCCTCATCTCCTCTCTCTCCCTCGCAGACGCCCTCAATCCTCACCAAGCTCTCGTCCTCGAATCTTTTTCTTCCTCGATTTGAATATGGCAACTGAAGAATACGGATGAGTCTACTTCGATTTCAGATTTTTATTTGAAGGTATCATTTTTTTTTGCTAGTTTATTTTTGTTCAATCCAGTGTAGAAATCTATTTTTGTCGTGGAAATCTGTTCTAGTGTGGAATTTGTTTTTGATAGTAATTTGAAGTTATATACGATTTCAGATCTGTTTTTGTTTCAATTTTTTTGACTGTTTTTTAAAGCTGGTAGGATTTAATTTTTCGGGGTTCAAAAATTTGGGGTTAATTTTTTGTTTTTCAAATCTGGCAGGTTTTAATTTTTTGTTTTTGAAATTTGGCAGGTTTTAATTTTTTGTTCTAGTGTGGAAAATTTTTTTGCTAGTAAAAAGAGAACCATATACGATTTCAGATCTGTTTTTGTTCCAATTTTTTGACTGTTTTTTTAAGCTGGCAGGATTTAATTTTTCGGGGTTCAAAAATTTGGGGTTAATTTTTTGTTTTTCAAATCTGGCAGGTTTTATTTTTTTGTTTTTGAAATCTGGCAGGTTTTAATTTCTTGTTCTAGTGTGGAAACTTTTTTTGCTAGTAAAAAGAGAACTATATACGATTTCAGATCTGTTTTTGTTGCAAGTTTTTTGACTGTTTTTTAAAGCTGGCAGGATTTAATTTTTCGGGGTTCAAAAATTTGGGGTTAATTTTTTGTTTTTCAAATCTGGCAGGTTTTAAATTTTCGGAGGTTTTTTGGAAGCAAGAAGAAGACTAGGACTCGAGGATAGACGAGGCGAGAAGAGACAATTTAGGGTTAATATATTTTTTGTATGTTAGGAATAATAATAATTTAGGGTTAATATATTTTATTTAAAAATGTGGCAGGTTAGAAACGGGAGGATATACGAGGCGAGAAGAGAAGTTAGTATTTCGGCATATTTTTGTGGACTAAGGTGAACGATTTAAATTTAAACAATTTGGTTGTATTGTTTAATATTTGAAATATGATTTAGGATTAATATTAATTTAGGGTTAATTTAGGTTTTTTTTGGAAGCGAGAAGAGAACTATATACGAGGCGAGAAGAGACAAGTTATTTTCGGAAGATTTCGTTGGACTAAGGCGAGAAGAGACAAGTTATTTTTTTCAAGTTGATTCATAATTTCAAAATTTTGAATTTGAAATGCAGATATCCATTCCAACCACCAAATGTGACATTTTTAAAACTGTTTTAAGTATTAATATTTGCTGTTCTTTTCAATGAGGATATGGATCCCCCACTTCTCGACAAACAGTTGGACGATCGGCTCGGACGCTCTCTATTCTCTCTTCTCGCCTGATTTCTCTCTTTGCGGTAATTTCTTTCTCTCTCTCTCTCTCTCTCTCTCTCGTACTTCTCAACTGATTTCTTTCTCTCTCTCTCTCTCTCTCTCTCTCTCTCTCTCTCTCTCTCTCTCTTCTCTCTCTCTCTCTCTCTCTCTCTCTCTCTCTCTCTCTCTCTCTCTCTCTCTCTCTCTCTTTCTGAATTAGGGTTTACTGTTTTCTTTCGCTCTCTATTCGAGCCCTGGAGCAAGCCTCAAATAGGTTTGTAATTATTTTCTTCGTAGATTTTATTACAAATTTTCAAAAAGGGTAATTTGGTAAATTGGCAAATCATTTTGTTTATTCTTTTATTTCAGTATACAAAACTGGATATTTCATTTTGTATGGCAAGGAGCTCGATTTAAAACTACCAAACATGTCTAAACAGTGGTACGCATAACATTATCCCGTTTCCTTCCAAAATAAAGAAGTAATAATTTCACAAATACCCCTCTAAAATTATATATTCAAAAAGGGTAATTTTTAGTCATTTTTTCATTGCTTTTTTGTTGTTTTCAAATATTTTTTTAGGGTTTTTAATTAAGTATCTCTTCACAGATTTTTTGTTAAATACTTCTATTAATTTATTTTCAAATTATAGTACTAATCATTTATTTTGATATTTGATTTTTTGTTAAATACTTCCATTAATTTATTACCTAAGGATAAATATGATGTTTTTATATTTCGAATGATTAATGTAATATTTTGGGTTTTAGAATGGTAAAAATGTAAATTCTTCTTTATTAATTGTTTGTGTTTTATTTTTAGGAATAGATGGGTTAATTGAAAGATGATGAGGATGGTGGTTGGCTACTGAGGAGGGGCCATGGAGGGAGGTGGTAATTTGTAATTTGTAATTTGATTTTGTATTTATAATTTGTATCGTCGGAAAATATATGGAATTTGTTGTTGATATACTTTTTGCTACTGATGGGTTAATATACTTTTTGCTATTGATGTGTGTTTGTAATTTGTAATTTGATTTTGTATTTGTAATTTGTATCGTCGGAAAGTATATGTTTGTGTATTTTGTATCATCGAGAAATATATGTTTGTGTATTTTGTATCATGGATTTAAAAAAATATATGTATTATATATATATATATATATATATATATATATATATATATATATATGGAAATTAAAAAAATATTAATAAATACTATTAGGGTCGGCCAGCCCCATTAGCTGACGCGTCAGTACTGACAGTACTATTTCTGCTGTGAATTGACAGATGGTTATAGGGTCGGCCCGCCCCATTAAATACCGCCCCAAAAACGTTATAGGGTCGGCCCGCCCCTGACAGGAACGCAGCTTTTAGGGACACCCATTTAGGGTCGCCTCACCGACCCAATAACCTATAGGGGCGGTTTTGAGGCCTTATTGGGTCAGTTTTGGCCGCCCCAATAGGCCAGGTATGTTGTAGTGGTTCGAACGAACAGTTTAATACGTTCGAACGAACATGGATTAGTTCACAGTTCGTTCTATGAATCTGGAACGAACCATGAAGGTTCGTTCGAACGAACTATTGATTGTGTTTATTTTTTCACATTACCAGAATTAGGTTCGTTCGAACCTGTTGTGTTTATTAGTTCGAATTGAAGGTTCATTTGAACGCACAGTGTGGTTCGTTCGAACGAACCATAATCTGGTATGGTGATTCACCATTTTCCATTTCATCATGTTTTGAATGTATCCTTTGATCTTGATAAATATGAGATGTTCTTTGGAATACCTAGGGTTTATTTTGGTGATCCCAACTCACGGAAGGTTTCAACATCTTGGATTCTTCAATCGTCTTGACGCCTTTCCTTTCTTGATGATTTGTGTCTTCTTTTAGTCTTGAATGATCTTCGCGGTCCTCCACTTGTGTTTCTTTTGATCATCCTTAATACGTTGTACTTATTTCTCCTACAAGTTGTTCTTAACACAAACCGTTAGTATTGATAGTTGTTTTGATATAATCAAACCGTAGGATATTTGGATCAACATCTCTTGGCGAAATAAATTAGTCAGCCAGGTCCCCACACAGCCTCGATCGCAAAAGAACTCGCAAAACTTGAAATAATGAGAAAAAAGAAAAAAAAGACTACATGTTGAGAGGAAGAGGTCAAGGTTTTATCAGCATGAATCCTAACCAACTCTGTTCGAGTCAGTACCCGTCAGGAACGGATATTCCCCAGCTCACCGACATCTAGGGGTGTTCATTCGGTCGGTTCGGTTTAAACCGAACCGAATAAGGTCAAACCGATTTGAACCGAACCGAATAAAATTCAATCCGAACTGAACCGTTTAACACTTGAACCAATTAAAAACCGAACCGAATAAACCAAATTGTTATTCGGTTTATTTGATTGAACCGAATAAGAAGCATTATAATTTTTAAATAAAAGTAAATTACTAAAAAAGTTTATATTTTAATTATCAAAAAGATATAAATTAATACTATAAAATATAATTATATTAATTTATAAGATTATCATATGATTTTTGTTATATTTAAGTATTAACATATTAAAGAAATGTAAAAATGAAATGTTATTCGGTCGGTTCGGTTTAATTGATTTTTCAAATTTCAAAACCGAACCGAACCAAATAAACCAAACAATATCATTTTTTGAACCAAACCGAACCACATAGACCGAAAAACCGAACCAATTAAACCGAATTCGACCGGTTCGGTTCGGTATCCGAATAAACCGAACAGTTTGAACACCCCTACTAACATCTCCAGCAACAAAATTGCACTATTCTATTTTCTTTGCTTACTGATTCATTTCTACATTGGTGTTCTTTTACATGTGAAATGCTTTTTACTTGTGTTGGAGACACAATTTACATGTGTTCTACTCTATTTTGTGCAGATACTTCAAAAATCAAGCCGTATCGTATCAAATACCGTTACTCGTCGAATACTCGTTGGATACGCATCGGATACTTCACGTGGCGTATCCGAATATTTTATTTCGAAATAATAACGAATACTTTTCGGATACTTCCGGATACTTGTCGGATACCTCTAACGTATAAATAAAAATAAATGTCGGATACTTGAATTAAGTAAAAATAAATGTCGGATACCTCTAACGTATAAATAAAAATAAATGTCGGATACTTCCGGATACTTGTCGGATACTTGAAAAATAAAAATAAAAATTTGAAATCGAAATAAATGAGTAATACATACAAGTAAATAACTAAATATAACAAGCATTTACTTAAAAAAAAGTTATTTCTGTAAAAACAAATTTTAAATATATTTTATGTCAAATATATAATATATAAAAATATTAAATATATAAATAATAAAATATTATATATAATAGACGTATCGTGTTCTATGTTTTTTTTGAAAATTGACATATCGTCGTATTCGTGTCTTGTCGGATACGATATCCGTATCCGTATTCGTGCAACATAGGTTTTACTTGAGAAATATCATGTATAAATAAAGTACAAATTGGTAAATATCAAGGACATAATTGCAAAAAAGAAAATTAATAAGTAATGCGAAGCCTTTGATTGTTTTGGGCCAGTAAGGCCGGTTCACATTGAAAGCATTTTAATCCCACCTGCATTAAAATTAGCTATGATATAGAGAAGCTAATATAAATAAGGAGACTAATGCGCTCAACAATTCATACCTTTCTCGGCCTTTTGGCTAAGATCAAGTGTAGTATCTGTTCTTATCAGTTTAATATCTGATATGTGGACCATGTGTTCACAACGATATTAAATTTATTTTATATGGGGGAGAGTTCATCACAGTAGCTTGCTATTGGAGCTCTCGCGCGTCGTCCTTGCGTTGCACTACTGCATGGGCCTGGCATACCCCTATCAATTGAAATTTAAAATTACTAGTGTATGCCTCGCTCCGCTTGGTCATAATTTTTTTATCATTATTTTAACATGTATTTTTTCAACATTAGTATTTATTTTTTCATTGAACTTGAATTAAGTATAATTAAGGGTATATTTTTTTCCATTGCACTTACAATGTTGCTACAAAGTTAATTACATATACATTCATTGATTTTTTTGGAAAAATTAGAAAAAATTTCTAATCGTTACATACATGACACATGCGACAATGTGTAACCACTATAATACTAAAATTGCAATGAAATAATATATAATTTTTTGAGCAATAGTAGGAAACATTTTTTTTAATGTTATTTAATGTATTTTCTCAATTAGGTACATCTTCTTTATTATGTAAATGGTAATTTTTTTTCATACTTAAACATGACATATATATGCAGTTCAAAATTTCCTCAAATTACCCTACTTAATTTTAATATTGTTTACATTCTTTTTTTGCAAAATAAAAAAGTTTAATTGTGGGCCTATGCTTGAATAATATTGGCCTAAATTGTATAATATATTTGAAGGTTGTTAAAAAATATTGAAGTTTTTTAGTTCATGTAAAATTTATCAAATCAATGCAAATTATATTATATTTAATATATTCTTTTCAATATTTTTTTTTAATGTATCTTTCATAATGTACATAGGTCTTTTTAATTTGTACTTTAAGATGGTTTTAATAATTACATAATATTTTTTTTTCATATATCATAGTTACTTAGGTTTTGTAGAGAGACATGCAGACATATCGCAGAGAAACTTGTATTAAAACATTATTATAATTATTAAGTATTAAAAATATTTAATCAAAAATTTGTGTAGAAAGATATAAAATTCAAAATTATATTATGAAATATACATTACAAAAAGAATCTAGAACATGCAACGCGCACAATTCATTTTTATATTATATATTATATTATTATGGAAAAAGTCTGATTTTGCCCCCCCATCAATTACCAAAATGTTCAAGTTGCCCCCTCACTTTTTTTTTTGCGCGTTTTTGCCCCCTAAACTTGTTATGTTTGTTCGTTGTGCCCCCTTCCGTCAAATAATGGTGCCCCCCAGTTACATGACCGTTAAATGATGACCCGATCCGTTAACCCGACCCATTAACCCGACCCGTTACTTAACCCCTCTCTTTCTGTCTCGCCAGCTCTCTCTCTCTCTCTCTCTCTCTCTCTCTCTCTCTCTCTCGCCAGCTCTCTCTCTCTCTCACCCCTTCTCTCTCTCTCGCCAGCTCTCTCTCCATCTCTCTCTCGCCCACTCAGCAGCTCTCTCCATCTCTCTCTCTCTCTCTCTCTCTCTCTCTCTCTCTCTCTCTCTCTCTCTCTCTCTCTCTCTCTCTCTCTCTCTCGCCCACTCAGCAGCTCTCTCTCCATCTCTCTCTCCATCTCTCTCTCTCGCCCCCTTCTCTCTCTGTCTCTTTACCCTCATCCAAACCGCGGCTCGCTCGGCGACCTCTTCAGCTACGCCTCCGGTGGCGGTGGCGGCGGCGGCTGTGGTGTCTAGGCGGTGGTACCACGAGAGAGTGGTCGATCACTACAACCACCCTAGGAATGTCGGGTCGTTCGATAAGGACGATCGGACCATCGGAACGGGACTCGTCGGTGCCCCGGCTTGCGGTGATGTGATGAAGCTTCAGATCAAAGTCGATGAGAAATCGGGAAAGATTGTCGATGCTTGTTTCAAGGCCTTCGGTTGCGGATCCGCCATCGCCTCTTCTTCTGTTGGTATGATATATTTGTTTGCCAATACTCAGGAAATTCAAAATTGAATTTTTGTGAAAATTAACTTGAATTTGTTTTTAGGGGTGAGCGAGAGAGAGAGAGAGCGAGATGGCGAGAGACAGAGAAAGAAGGGGGGGCGAGAGAGAGCTGTCGAGAGAGAGAGATGGAGAGAGAGAGAGAGAGAGCTGGCGAGCGAGAGAGAGAGAGAGAGAGAGAGAGAGAGAGAGAGAGAGAGAGAGAGAGAGAGAGAGAGAGAGAGAGAGAGAGAGAGAGAGAGAGCTGGCGAGAGAGAAAGAGAGGGGTTAAGTAACGGGTCGGGTTAATGGGTCGGGTTAACGGATCGGGTCAACATTTAACGGTCATGTAACTGGGGGGCACCATTATTTGACGGAAGGGGGCAAAACGAACAAACATAACAAGTTTAGGGGGCAAAAACGCGCAAAAAAAAAGTGAGGGGGCAACTTGAACATTTTGGTAATTGTTGGGGGGCAAAATCAGACTTTTTCCTATTATTATTAATTACAATATATGTCCGTATGGCATAACATACTCTTTACAATTTTGCTAGTGACATGATTTACCAACACCCTTATTTTGGACCAAACTTTGTGCAATTTTCTTGTGCCACATCATCATTTTTTCATCACTTTTTTTTAGCCATTAGATTATGATATGTGGCAAAATTTAGACCATTGATTAATCATGGATTTTTTATAAATATTTTCCTTTGTAGCCATTTAAATGTCCCTTATTTTACACTATATTTTAAGGATTCTTAGAAATCCACATCACCATAAATTAATGATGCGAACTATTATTATTGGTTAGGTTCATGTTAAACTAAGATTATTCAATTGTTTACCATTTCACATAAGATTACATGATCAAATGTGAATGCAATGGAAGATGAAAAGTTTATATATGTAATACTAATAACTTAATATGTGATATTATAAACATAACACACATAGTTGTATTATTTTTAGAATTTTAATTTTAAAAAGTCATCAATTATATTCGTTTTAATTTTCTCTTTATTTTGACATCCATATTAACATAGTTCATACACACCATTTTCCATAATTCTAATTTGTAAAAATAGAATGTAAAAAATGCAATGCAAAAAGTGTTTTTTTTACAAAATAAACTTTATTATTTATTCACATAATAGAATTTTAATATTAATTTTTATTTTTAAAAATTATAATCAAACAAATTTAATATTAAACCTTTTGAAAAATAATGAAAATAAAAAAAATTTATCCATCGAAATAATTTCTTAAATTTATAAACACTTATCAAATAATATAATAATGTTATTTTTAAAAATATAAAATTTTAAAAGATCATATGATATAAAATTATTTATGTTTATGCTAAATTATTTTTTATATTGTTTACTAAATTACTTTCACTATTTAGTTTGATATATTATTTATAATCTTATTTGCATTTTTAATCAATAACAAATTGTTAGTACTATATAATTAATGATATGTTACTACGTATGTTGTATGATTCATTAATTTTATATTTGATAGTGTATGAAATATTGTGAAAAACAATGATATAATATTTGTTGTTATTTTTTTTTTTGTAAAATCGTGTTATACCTTATATATTATTATTATATAATAACGTTAATATAAGTGTTATTATTTGATTAAGAAAATGAAACTTTTTTTCATCTGAATGTAAAATAATTGTAAATCATATACATAATCATAGATAAATTAGTTAAAATAATTATATTATGAAATGGTATTATTATATTTATATGTACTTTGTATTATCTTGAAAAATATAATTAATGTTCTCGCTGCGTAGCGCGAGTATTCTCCTAGTCTTAATAAACTCTTACAATTATCTACTAACAGTAAAGACATCCTAGTTTGTTTTGTTGATTATTCTATTATTTCTTTCATTTTAAGATTGACCACATCATGACCGTCATGTTCTCAATATATTTGTGTTTTTCATTAATTTCGTGAATTAGCTTTGAGCCATTCCCATAGATTGTTTTTCGATTCTTCTATTGTTTCTTTGATTCCTAATTTATTTAAGCATTTCATGTTGTATTCACGTTGCGCAAAGAGATATTTTGTTGTTTCTAATTTCTGAGAACACAATACACATATGAATAATTCTAGCTTAATGATGTTTTGGTGTGGCCGTCATCTGTTTGCCAAATTTTCTTGGATTATGATTTTGTTTTCAAATGCAAATCATATGAATAATTCTATTTTGGGTGGTATTTTAAAATCGAAGATTTCGTCTGTCCATTCTAGCTTAATTCCGGAGTTTGTGATGAAATTATACACCTTTTGTCTTGAATTTAAGGTTGTCCCTATTTAGTTTCCCGAAAAAGGTTTCGCCGTCTTGTGGTTTTTTGAGAATTTTGTAAATGCCAAATAGTTTGTTGATATCCTTGATAGAAAATATTTCTTTTATAAAAGGAAAATTTTGAAAAAAACCCCTATCTTTTTTGGATATTCTAAAAAACCCCCTATCTTTTTGGAAACTCCAAAAAAACCCCTCTAACAAATTTTTATTTTCAAATACCCCCCTAAAGGGGTTAAAACTAATCATGGATGGTGTTAAAATTTTTTTTTTGACCAAAATACACTTCTATTTTCATATGTATATTTTTGTTATTTTTTCATTAATTTTATTAGTTTTAAAAAAATTCATAAATAATTTTTAACATATAATGATATCACAAAAATAAAATTATTAAATGTTGTGTTTGTATAATTTTAATATTTCATTTATTATTCGTGAAAAACTAACATCAGATAATAATAAAATAAACACCTTGAAAATATACTAAAAAAAAAATATTTCTTTAAACATCTATTTTAATTTTATTTTCGTCCTTCTTTTATGTATGATTTTAATAGATTCATGATATTTTAATTTTTAAATATTTACAAGGTGTTCTTTTAATATTGTTGTTCATATTATTATTATTTTTTTTATGTTATTTTTTCAATAAAATGTTATGAAAGTCAAATATATGTAATGTATGAAATATTAAAATTATATAAATATAACATATGACAATTATTTTTTTAAAAATATTATAAGCAAAAAAAAAATTAGGACTTTTTTAAAATTAATAAAAATAACAAAAACATTATTTTAATTACTAAATATGTAAAATGAAGGGTATTTTGGTCATAAAAAAATATTTAACACCATCCATAGTTAATTTTAACCCCATAGGGGGGGGGGGGTATTTGAAAATAAAAGTTTGGTAGAGGGTTTTTTTTGGAGTTTCCAAAAAGATAGGGGTTTTTTTAGAATATCCAAAAAAGATAGAGAGTTTTTTGAAAATTTCCCTTTATAAAATGTGTCGACAATGTGTTGGGTCAAAATCTATCTTAAATAGTTATTTGATTAGTAGATTTTGATTTTGCGCTATCAAACCTATTCCACCGTGTTTGTTCGATGCACATATTTTTTCTCATCGGACTAACGCTAAACCCGCTAAACACACCCCCCCCCCCCCCTCCCCCTTGACAATGTTATTTTTCTTATTAGTCAAGTTGGGAGAAGAAAAAATTGCATATAGTAGGAGGATAATGTTTGCGGTACAGATTTAATTAGGACGATTCTTCCTCCTAGTGATAGCTTTTTGCCGTTCCACGTATTTAATCTTGTTTTTTTTTAAGGAATAACGACAGCGATACGCGCTCGATCTATTTTTTATTATTATTATAATTAAAGGGAAAAAGTTTTTTATAAATATTTACATTAGCTCCTCTCGAAGCAGTTACCATAGCATGGTGAAGAAAACTACGCACTAAGAATTTTGCGGAAGTGATGAATAGTTTTTTAACAAAATCAGCTCCATTTATATGCTAGGTCCTTTACCACCGGTGTAAGAAGACAATACATCATCGCTTTTCTATCGAAAATTCGTCGGTTCCGTTCACGTCATATGGTCCAAATTGTAGCTAGCCAAAGCATATTCCATTTCTTTGCCTCGGTGGCATTCACTCTTCTTCTTGTTTGGAACCACATATCTTCGAGTGTTGCGTCCGTGGTACAAACCGCGGGTTGCAACATTCGGTCTTCTCCATGTATTTAGTCTTTGCTTTTATCTCTTTCACGCTATCGTTATACTATTTGAAGCAGAATTGATACTATTTTTTTTTTATCTTTTCTTTCTCAAATTCTACATATTTGTTACGCAACCCACGATGACTGGGTGTTCTTCTATGCATTTTTTACCGTACCTAATCTCTTCTCGTTACGTGACACGTGAATAAAATTCGGGGAAAAAATGTGGGTTCTTATCAATACTCCAGCTGAAAGCTACTAAAGCTATCCGAGCTAAGAATTTCGTTATGGAACTTCATGGTGAAGCCCCCCTTTTAATGTGTTGGTTAGAAAAACGGACCATACAGCCGTTTTATAGAAGGTGCAAAGGAAAACGGAAAGACTTGGCAAGTGAGCCATACGCCTTTGGCACTCTCACCGTGATGGTTCTTGTGACGTTTGGTCCAGCCTAACAAGCCAAAAACGTTATTAAATGAAAAATTATAACAGCATAAAAGGAACTTGCTCCACCAAAGAAACCGAAAAAAAAAAGCAATTGAGTATTATTTTTTCAAATTTAATTCTCACACTCATTAAATGTCCATTAATGATTTTTCATTTCAAAATATGCGTGGTAAATGCGGGATAAAATGTGCAGGGTGCATATATTTATTCGAGAAAATCAATGATTTTGTACACCCCGCATTGAAAATTCTCAACTCTACCTACACCCATCAATGATATTCTGTACTTATTCTTGAATCAAAAGAATCTTTGTTGTATTTGCTTAGAAGTCTTAAAAGAGGATTAGAGAGATCAAATGCCATGCACTGAAATATATTGTAGCATAACCTATGTTGTACGGATACGAATACGGATATCGTATCCGACACGATACGGATACGGCGATACGACAGTTTTCGAAAAAACATAGGATACGATACGTCTATTATATATAATATTTTATTATTTTATTCATTATAATTTATATATTAAATATTTTTTATTTTTATGTATATCATATTTTGACATAAAATATACTCAAATTTTGTCATTGCAGAAATCAACTCATATTAAGTAAATGTTTATTATATTTAGTTGTTTATTTATATGTATTACTCATTTATTTCGATTTAAAATTTATAAATTTTTGTTTTCAAGTATATTTATTGATGCGTTATAAGTATCCGACAAGTATCTGGAAGTATCCGAAAAGTATTCGCTATTGTATTAGAATAAACTATTCGGATACGACACGTGGAGTATCAGATACATATCCGACGAGTATCCGACGAGTATCGGTATCTGATACGAGATCCGATACGATACGGCTTGATTTTTGAAATATCCGCGTAACCTAGAGCATAACTAATTTAGTTACCACCCCAACATATTTGACATTTGGTATAATTATTTTGAATAAATTTTCTCCTTGCCATTAACAATTGTCAAATGACTCATAACATAGATGGTTGAGTGTGAGACACAAAAAGTCATATGTTATGAGAAATTGTAGGTTCGATCTTTATTGGAATAAAAATAAAATTATATATCAATAATGAAAACGATTGCTTGTCGGATACTATTGAAAAAAAAAGTTTTAAAAGAAACTGTCGTTGCCGTTTGGTATAACATGGAGAAAATGTTGGAGATTTTAAACAAATCACTGCTCTATTATTTCTTTTTTCAATTATATAAACTAATATTTATTTATCTATTCTATTTTGGGCTCGTTGCATGTTGGTCCATATATTTTGCTCAATATAATATTCATGTGCATAATACATAAAAAGTGACGTTATTGCAAGAGCTAACATGACTAAATTGAGAGCGATTTCAATTTTTTTTAATCAAATGATCACTATCCCCTATTTATGGTGATTGATATTTATTATACTTATATATTATTATATATATTTTCCATTAATAATGCAAAACTATTTTTCCTAATATTATGAAAAAACCAAATCTAACATATATTAATTTTCATATTTAAATATATATGACATTTTACAATTTAATTGTTTTTTTATGATGAAAAAAATTAAGAATAAAAATATTTTTTTATATATGAAAGATTTTATTTGCATGATTTATGAAAAGTGATAAACTAATAGATAAATGTAAGAAATATCAATCATCAATTCATTATTAATAGAGGTATACAATAGTCATTTGATAAAACGAAATTGAAATCGCTCTCAATTTAGCCATTTTGACTCTTGCAATAGTGCCACCCTACATAAAATGATCAGTTTGGTGTATAATTTGACAACATAATTTGTTTTTTATTAAATTGAGAAAGTTTTTTGTATTTTCATTCAAGACCTACGATTTATTGTGTTATATACTCAACCACTTTTACTATAAGCCCACAACCTGTGTTGCACGGATACGCCGATACGGCGATACGGCAACGCGTATCGGATACGACGGTGCGACAATTTAACATATGATTTAGGATACGATACGGATACGGCGATACGGGTAAATTCGATTTTTTGAAGTATCCGCGCAACATAGCCCACAACCCATTAGTATAGACATAATGTCATATATTGTCTACATATCATGTTTGTAGAATTTTGTATAGATGTGAAAAATTGGGGGTTCAAATTTCGTTGACATCAATGGATGGAGGACAAATGAGGTTTCTCTATTTATTCGTTTTGACAATCGTCTCATTCAGTTAGTTGAGTGTTTCACACAATAAATCATATATTGTGAGATGTTGTGAGTTCAAGTTTCATTGACATAAATGGATATGGAACAATTTTTGTTCTTCATTCATTCTCAAAAAAAATAATATTACATATAATGTCATTGATGAATAAATACTACGGAAATTTCTTACTGTTCTTTCTTTTTTCGACATTCTTGTATGATTTACCTGCAACTATTACAACCCGAATTAACTCCATGTGTCCTTCTCGGATTCGAACTCGGGTTGTGCCTATCCAGCTTAACTGGACGGCTGTTTTCACAAAAAAGATGCAATGCCTTTAGAAATATCGCATTCTACAATTTTAAAGAGACATGAAAATCCCAAAATTGTGCCTATTTTCTCCCATTATATATTATAAATGATAAAATAAATGCCTAGAAAAAAAAAAATGAAAATGAAAATGAAAATGGAAATCATATATCATGATTTCTAGTTTATAGGAGACTAGATCACATCACGTCACAAATGAGCGATCATTAAGCTAACACATTAGACAGGTTTAAGGTTTAAGAAAGAAATTGAATATTTTTCAATTGCACACGGAGGTTTAGAGATGTGGCATGAATTTTGTTTCCCACAAGTTACCTTCAAATCTTAACTCTGTGCCAAAAATATTGAGAACATGAATATAACTTATCTTAATTCACGATTATACATATCAAATTATGAATTAATGTGATAATTTTTAAATTATTAAGTTATATATAAGTCATCAAATTTCTTCTAAGAAAAGTGGTGGTATGTCTAACATTTTTCTGAGATATTATACTATTCCCTCCAAATTCACCTACCAAATCGTGACGAGGTAAGCATGACATCATTTTGCCATGCTTATCAATTCACCCACCCAATTTACATCTAATTAATTAAACATTGAATTAACACCTAAATAAAATATAATTAAAAATTCAATTAATTAACTTCTAATTAAATTAATCGATGGTCTAATGAATTAATTTTCAATTAAAATAATCAAATTAAAATTACAAAATTAATTAGAAGACATTTTGGATGTAAATTGGATCCCCCATTTAATCGTGATGACAACATCACGATTTGGTGAGTGAAATATGGGGACATGATAGAAGGAATCTTTCCTTTAGAGGTTTGATTTGGGGTCGTACACATCCTTGATGTAGAGCATTGATGTGTCATTCGATGCTGCTTTAATGAAATTGATTGAATTGATTAACTCTCAAATTAATACTTAGTTTAATTGATTCAATTAAAGAAGTTAATCAATTTAATTAAGTATCCTCGATTGATGCATCAATAATGTTTCATTGAGTTATTGGTGCTCCGTATATTTTTCCTTCCTTCATGTTTCTTTACTTTTGCTCCCTCCTCTCCTTCTATAAAAACCCTAACCCCTTCACGCAGAATATCCCCACTACATCCCCACATCTCACATTTTCTCCTCATACATACATCTCATACCCTAAATGGCCAAAGTTCTCTTTCTTGCAATATTCCTAGCCTTGCATTTTTTCACTGACACCCAATCCATACCATTTGACGAAAGAGACCTCGAGTCAGAGGAGAAACTGTGGGATCTATATGGGCGGTGGCAAACTTACCATGCGGTATCTCGTGAACATCACGAGAAACACAAACGGTTTGATGCCTTCAAAGAGAACGCTAGGTTCATCCACAAGTTTAACAAAAAGGACAAGCCATTCAAACTCGCGCTAAATAAATTCGGTGATTTGACCAAAGAAGAGTTTAAGGGGAGTTATGCCGGTTCCAAGGTTAGGGATCATAGGATGATTCGTCCTCGCATGAGCAAAGAGAAGTTCATGTACGAGAATGTTAACGTCGGTGATCTTCCTTCATCTGTGGATTGGAGACAGAATGGGGCGGTCACCAGCGTCAAGGATCAAGGCAAATGTGGTTAGTAAACTAAGCGTGAAAACGTTTTATTTGTTTATGAATTAGATATGATGTAAAATCGATATAAACTCCTATACATTTGTGAATGATTCAGGGAGCTGTTGGGCATTCTCGACGGTTGTAGCGGTGGAAGGCATAAATCAAATAAAAACTAGTAATCTTATTTCCTTGTCAGAACAAGAGCTCATCGACTGTGACACGGACGACAATAGTGGTTGCCAAGGAGGTCTCATGGAGAATGCTTTTGAATTTATCAAAAGAATTGGTGGCATAACAACAGAGACCGATTATCCTTACATTGCCGCAAATGGAACATGCAATGCGTCGAAGGTACTAAAAGATCATATTGATCGACAATAATGTACCAGTGACATAATTAACTCTTGTTCTTGTTAACTCTGAGCAGAAAAATTCACCGATGGTAGTGATAGACGGGCATGAGAATGTACCGGTGAACAGTGAGGAATCTTTGCAGAAAGCCGTAGCAAATCAGCCAGTCTCGGTAGCCATTGAAGCTGCTGGAAAGGCATTCCAGTTCTACGCGAAAGTAAAAATTATTAATATTTAAAGTGATTAAATAAAATCATGTGTTGATATTTGCCTTTTGTTAATGCTCTAAAAATCATCCTCACATAAGATATTATATCTGTATTTTCTGGTACTAGGTGTACAAATTATGAAGTCCAAATTAGGCCCAAAATACAAACGCAAAGCTTTCAAATAATGAGTTTTTCTTATCATAAAGTTATTATTTGAAATCTAATACAAGGAAAATACTTGACAATTAGGACAAGCATTATATTTTTATCCAAATTTGGTTATCTAATTGCTCCCGTAATAATTACGGTCTTTCTGATCTTGAAAATTTATTGATGAACAGGGCGTGTTCACCGGGGATTGCGGTACCGAGTTGGACCATGGCGTGGCAGTTGTTGGGTACGGTATGGATGGTAGCGACTACTGGATTGTGAAGAACTCGTGGGGCCCAGAGTGGGGAGAGAAGGGCTATATCAGAATGCAACGTGGGGCCAAAGCTAAAGAGGGGCTTTGCGGTATTGCCATGGAGGCCTCTTATCCTATCAAAACATCACCAAACCCTCCCAAGAAGGGTAATGCTTCTCTCCTAGATGAACTCTAGGATTTGAGTACTCAAAACCGTTACAAACTGGTCGATACAACACAATACTCGTTGCTAACATTTGGATTTCGACAAAGTAAAAAACCAATTGCTTTGCCAAAAGATTCATTTGTGGTCCTGTATTACAAATTGTACCTGTTTTGTACTTTAACCGTATGTACGTACCAACTTGATATGATGTGTATAGTTTGGTTCTGAGATTCGCCTCAGATTACATAGGAACGTCCGAAAGTGCTGATTTCATAATCTCTTGGTTCGTATATAGTGAACTCGACCAACTAAACTACAGTAAATAAGTATATACCCTCTTTAACTCGGCGGTTTCTAGAATTTTGGTTCTGATTCCCTGAGTCAAACAGTTAGGAGTTCAATTCCATTAGCACCATTTGAAATCAAAATTGAAACTTTGAGATTTCCTCGAGGTGCCCGTAACAAAGGTACATTGTCCGATGAAGAATCTGCTCTGCGCGTAGTTTAGCAAGCGGCTAAAATAGGTCCAGCTTAGGAGAGTTAACATGCTCTCTTTGCCTACAGTATGGTGAATATACAAGGAAATCTCTTTTTCGACTAATTTACTTTTATTTACATGTCCTATTTACTTGTTCATTATATATATATTCTTAATTCTTAATATTTTAGGATATCTGTGATATCTTTTGATATATTCACTATATATTTTGTATGTCCTTAAACTTTTTGTGTGCATACTAAAAGCCCATAGTAACTAATGGCTCCCAGAATTTGGAGGCCCATGAAACAAAATTCTGGGGGTTTAAAGTGCATTTAGCACTTCCCAATTCCCATTCAAATATTTATATTTATATTTTTATTGATGCATTGTAGGCAATACGTACAGAAGAGAGTTGAGGAAAATCGGCCCACAGGAATTATGAAGCCGAGGAAATCAAGTTACTCGTCGACACAAGAAATTGCAAGAATTATAGTCCTTTTGATGATTCGAAAATTTTACTTTTGTTATATGTTGTGAGACTGAAAATAATCAAGTTGTTTCCCATACTTGAAGCTAATAGAAGGTTATTATTTGATTTTATGAGGTTCGTTTTGGTGTTTTGGGTCATTATTAGAAGTTAAAAGGACAAAATGTATCACAAAAATATAATACTGAGAATTTTGATTGATGAAGTTTATTATTTCAATCCAAAAAATTAATTTTCTTTCGAGAAACAGGCCACTTGCCTACTAAGACTTGTAGTAATTAATAAAAAAAATTAAGAATTTAATCATTTTCATGTGAAGTTTACTCTGTTTGAGAAGTGCTTGCGTTCTTTGTTTGCTTGATAAATGGACAAGAAAAAAAATAAGACGAGGTTATTACAAGAATTAACATGACTTAACAAAAAATAAATAATAAAAAATAATTATTTTGCTCCAGTAATAATGATTACTATTTAGTATTCTTATTTATAATACTATTTGTTGGAGCATATAACTAAAACACAAAATTAATATTAAATCAAATGACTTAATATTCTTGGTGGCCAAGTAGTGAGCATTTTATATTAATAACATGTTTGTAACCTTTTACGGTTTCATCATTTACCATTAACTATTTTAGTAACTTCTTATAATTATAATCATATTAAATGTTAAATAGTGAAACGATACGGCGGCTCTTGTATGCACCAGATGCGACGAAAAACATCTTCGACGGCGTTAGAAAGAAACCCTAGATTTCGTCCGACAAAAATGCAGCCAGAACTCTCCCGCGAGTATCGAGCTCAGCGTCTGACGGTTCCAGGCGTGTCGTACCGGTTTTGCCACCGTTTCGTACCGATCACCTCGCTAGGGTTTGATCGCGGCGCCGATTTTTCTCTCCTCTTTTCTTTCGGTCGCGTCATTCTCTTTTTCCTCTAGGGTTTTTTTTAATGAACTGGAGAGAGAAAGAGAAGAGAGAAGAGAATGAGGTATATGTTATCTGCAGTCTAACAATTTGAATAGACATGGTTCACGGTGGATCAGCGGCGTTGAACAAAGTGCAAGTGTTGGTACATGAAAACCGGACTCATTCAAGAATTGAACGGTTCAGATAAGAACCGCTTAAAATTAGCACATCCGACGGCAGAGATTAAAGGGGTGACGTGGAGCATTATGAGAGCAGGGGGACCAGTAAAAATATACTAATTAAAATTCCGAGACAACTAAATAATAACACAGAAATGTGGGGGTAAGTCTTAATGTTGGCAAATAGTATTTTAGTCATTTATGTTTTGTTTTAGTAAATTAAGTAAACAATTAATTTGTCTTGAGTTATATATGAAAATATATGGAGAAGTTTGTAAGTTTGTTTTGCAGATATATATGACAAGTGGAAAGACTTTCAAAAAATAATCAAGTCACTGTTACATGATCACACAGATGATAAAATAAAGGGTGATGATCATTTTCCCAAGCACCAAATTTCAGATGAGTTAATTTGTAAAAACATTTTTCTTTTATATATTTATATAATATTTGTTTATTATGAGAACAATATAATAATTGTATGAACTAATATTTCTACGAAGAAATTTTGTTTCGCAAGTTTTCATTGCAGATAAATAAATAAACTTGCAAGCTCGAACTACAAGAAAAGAGATCTAGATGATCAATTATAAGAATATATATTGATCCTTAATTTCATCGAGGGGGATAGGTTGGCCCATAATTGATCTCTTACAGCGGTAACCCAACATCTGTGATAGGCGATTCCTTGAAGGATGTTCAATGGGTAATGACGAACTGATAAGTTGGTCCAAAGCACACATTTGTTGGAGCACTGACTCCAAACCCTATCCCTATGGTGAGTGTGTTTGTGTAGTGGTAAAAGTTGAGCAAGTAGCTCTTAATGAGTGCCGAGGCGGTAATTTCCGCGAGATGTGACTCTACACACATCCCTGGTAGGAACTCACCTATATGAGAATGTCTGTATATGGCCGCGGTGCGGGACATGGGTAAGTCCCTAGAATTCTCATGAAAAATCCAAGATACATGTGTATGGCCAATAATAATGCACAACCCGCCGATGATAATCTTCATGTTATGCGTGTGTTAGTGGAGTCTAGGTCAAAGGTATGAGTTCAAGACTTAGTTCACTCCTCTTCCTCTAGACAGAAATTAACATACAAGGTGAAGTTCAAATTTTATAAAATACTTACTGATATAAACACCCAACAACTTATATATTTTTTAAATAAAATATATATTTATAAAATAATGATTAAATGATTTTCAATCAATAATAATTTTGAGTTTTGTGGGGGATTGTTGGAGCATATAACTAAAACACAAAATTAATATTAAATCAAATGACTTAATATTCTTGGTGGCCAAGTAGTGAGCATTTTATATTAATAACATGTTTGTAACCTTTTACGGTTTCATCATTTACCATTAACTATTTTAGTAACTTCTTATAACTAGGAGATTACCCGCGCTTCGCGGCGGTTTTGTTTCATTTGTTTTACCATACACGTAATATATACACATAATATATAGTTATGATTTTTCGGGATCAAATATAAGACTTTATGAAAATAAATATCATATTGATTAAGGAAGTTTGATGATGACAAAATTATCATACTATTTTTGAATATGACACATTGCGAAATATTTATTTAGTACTATAATGCAATACATACAAAAAAGAATAAATGTCACTATAAAATAATAAAACAACATGGGTGGACATAAACAAAAATAAAAACCATATGATATTTTAAATTTTCATATTTAAAATCAAGAATAATAACATTGTAAAAGTTTAAAAAAATTATTTCTATCTGATAAATTTTAAGTTTCATGTTTATTATTGAAAAATATTATATAAGTTAAAAAATTTATTTGTGTTTAATAAATAAATATCTTTCATTTTTTTTTTTAAAGATTAACATGAAACTGTTTTAAGTACAAATACAAATATAACATAATTGTTTTAAAAATAATAATAATAATTAGGATGTGCAAAATTTTTTCTATGATATTTTAAAAAATAATAATAATAAGGATTACAAGTCATTAATATAATTATATTTATTTTTATATCTTTTTTACATAATTGTTTTCATAATTTTAAGTTAGAGAAAAATATTGAATATATGATAATAACATACTTAGTAGTATGTGCAAGTTTTTTCAATTATAATTTTAAAAATAATAATAATTAGTCTTACAAGTCATTAATGTAATTATATTTATTTTTATATCTTTTTTTACACAATTGTTTTCATAATTTTAAGTTAGAAAAAATATTAAATATATGATAATATGGATCTCAAAATAAAGATAAAATTACAGCGAATATATTTCTTAATTTTTTAAAATTATATTATGAAAATACTAACAATATTTGTCGTATGCTTTATTATATTATGTATTGATTTAAACTCTTCACATTCTATTTGTATTCACAATTGATCATGTATCATATTATGAAAAAATTCAAAATCAAATACAATTGGTCCAACATGAACCTAACAAATAATATTTTGATACGTCATTAGTGTAAGGTGATTTGGCCTTCTAAAATTGCTTAAAATTATGTGTGAAATAATGGACACATAAATATCTACAAATAAAACATAACCACACAAAATCAAAGGTCAATATATGGTTCATATGTTGCCGCATATCCTAATCTAATTGTTGAAATAATTGTGATGATGTGGCATGAGTTGTGATGAGGTGACATGAGGAAATTGCATAAAGATGGATCCAAAATAAGAGGGTTGGTAAATTATAATCATGTTAAATGTTAAATAGTGAAACGTACTAGCTGTACTAAGTATTGTCTTCAACTATATAAATCGTACAGATCTACACTTATAATATATATATTATACAGAGAGATAAAGGATGAGAGACATGAAATATCATATCCATACCTCATATACTCATATATTCATATGCTCTTAATAATCCCCATATTACTCTCAATATACTATTTTATATATACAATATACAACTTCGAGTTGGGTGTTGAAGAAGGCTATCATCCGTTGTTCTCATGGACGTGCCCTAAAGAACGACAACCCCGGATTATCTTGGGGCATTTCCAACAGTCTGCACGAACGGACGGAATAATGTCTAATGACAGCGTTCACGCGATCCGGGTAAACGGTTTCAATTTTATTGTTATTATTTTTATCTTATATTGATTTTGTATGTATCAATATTATAATTTATGTATTTTATTCTTTATCAATATCCGAATATACCGTTTGTTTTATTTTGTTTTAACAACTATTACATTTCATAAATTGTGGAAAACACATTATATATAACAAATCACAATCTTTAGGAAAAAGTCTGTTTTTGGTCCCTAACAAATACCGAAATGTTCAACTTGCTTCCTGACTATTTTTTTTTTGTCATTTTGCCCCCTAAACTTGCTATTTTTGTTCGGTTTGCCCCCTCCGTCCAATAACTCGTGCCCCCCCCCCCCCCCCCAGTTAAATGGCTGTTAAATATGCTGACGTGGCATTATTTTATACTTATTTTATGTTGACGTGACAAGATTCAAATTCAAAAATCCCTTTCTTTACCGACGGGCCGTCGGTAATCGTCGAGCCGTAGGTAATATTGTATGAGCCGTCGGTAATATTGTATTAGCTGTCGGTAAAGGTGAAACAGCGACGGGCCGTCGGTAAAGGTGAAACAGCCCTATACACATCTGTTTGCTAGTCTCACTATCAGCGACGGTAATATTGTACATATTTATGAGTCCTGTTTGCACCAAATTTAATAGGTACAAAGAGCTATTATTATTCTCTTTTCTTATATATCCTTATTCAATATGTTTTGTAGTAGTTCTTGTTGTCCCGGGATGACCTAGAGGGGAAGGGGAGGAGGGGATTAATAGGCTTATATGCGAAAGTTGTAAACCTAATCGAACTTATGTAACTATATGATCATTTTTAATCATGTCATTTTTGAAGTAGATGTTGTGATAATTAACAAAATACTTGTAAATAAATAAATAATATAAGAAAAGGGAAGAACGTAAATAAATAAATAAATATCAAGAAATCTGATAAAGAAAATAAATAAAAGTACTAGTACGAAAAGTAAATAATGCACTTGGTGCACAATAATGTTAGTCACGAATTGATACGTGACTTACGGATGACTCAAGAAACTATATATGCGGCGGTTAAGATTCGCACACAACTACAGTGGGAGTACGTGTTGGGAATCGATCCGATCCCAGGCCCCACGCAGTCGAAGTTAGGGCTCGGTCTTGTTCCCAAAATCCGAGATCTCGTTATCTTTCCTAGGGTACGACGCAATAGAAGGATAGATCTCTACCGCGTGAAATTGATCCTGCTCGATGGGTTGATTACTTTCTTCCAGGCTTCACTTCTGTGTCACGTTGGTGACTGGTCGTACGTTCCACATCCGCACGTCTCTCACCGTCTTGACTCGTTTCCTTCTCCGGTTTGATCACAAACGAAAAGGCACAAAGCGCGAACTCCTCTACCCGTCTCCATCATGAGTCGTAGTCTCTCGATCACACACGCAACTACCCAAACGAAGCATGTACGAACTTGCTTGATTGATTCGATTGGTTCTCTAATGGAGAAAACGTCTTTTCTCCTTTCTCTCTTACTCTTTGCACTCTTTCATATCTTGATAGAATAGATTGCTTAGACTGGATTAAACTAATGAGAGAGAAACATCATATTTATATGTAACAGGATAATGACACCCCAAAAGGCACATATTGAACATACAAACTCGTGTATAACAATAACATGCCTAAAATAGTTTCTGGCAGACTTCCGTCATGATGAACTAAATGATCCGTCATGACGTACCATACGGTCCGTCATGGTGGACTGATGTCAATTAGCCCCTGGACAAATCACGCATAATTTCGTCACGACGGAACTTATGATCCGTCATGACGAACTGGTATGTATAGCTGAATTTTGGATAAGTCAAATAATCCTTATTGACTGTACATACATGTTCCGTCATGACGCACTACAATGTTCGTCATGACAGACTGTATATAAAAACCGAATTCGTCGCAATCATATTATGGATTCATTCGTTTCGTTGAACGTGTACGTTCATGTGTCCTTGTATGTATTCTTTTATAGTTGATCCAAAATATTATTCCTTCAGTCTCCCACTCAGTTTCAGATCTAACAAAAATGTACTCATATATATCACATATACACGATATTAGAGAATATAGCTTGCATTTCATATATGCCAAAGCTATCCACATCATATGTGTCATAATTTACAAATCAAGCCCGAAATAATACTACTCGTTGTGTGACCGTGTATATTCGTTTAACAATGGCAGCAAACTGTTTCCAAAGCGTTACAAGCTCATGAGTGGGATCTAGTCACTCCATCATGGCTACCCATGTTTAATCGAAAAATTATTGTGATCATTATGTCTAACTCGAATAGTGGTTATTCGTTCTCTTTTGCGATATCTGTTAATGGAAAGATATGGTGATAGTCATCCTTATATTTTGATTAACAACACTTAATTTCCGATACCAAATTGAGTTAACAAATTTCAAACGATATTAACTATTAATATCATTGACTATGGTCATAATTTTCGTTAATCAATTCATCGAGCGGCCTAAGAAATATTAATAAATTATTGGTGATATATTTTTTGAATTATCATGTTCATTATGTGCATTAATTCAAATTCAAATATAAATACTTCCGCGGAGAAATCTGGGCATTTTTCCATTTTTAATGTCATGAACACTGTTCATAAAATAAAATAAAAGAAATGTTAGTTTGCCCTGAGTTTTTTTTTGCCGAATTACCTATATTGGAACTAAAAAGCATAATTAACAAGATAATTAAATAAGTATATAATATAATTAATATTGATTTAAATTTATAAATTTGAATAAATATTAATTTATTATTAATTAAATAATATGTATTAGTTATCAAGTATATTAAATATGTTAATTATTTAACATTCAAGAATTTAGGTGTAAAATTAGGGAACATCTCTTCTTTTTAAATTGAATTCTTCACCAGGTTTATAAATCCGGTGGTTATTTTTTTTCAAAACATTTCATGTCTAATCATGATTTAAATTTAATTAATCAATCGGATTTTTTTTTAAAACCAATTTCAAATTAATTTTGAAATATTTTCGAAATCAGAATTATTTTTCGAATTCCCCACTCATACCAAGGTCACATGCAGATATGCATATGCTCCATTTTTATCCACGTATCATATTCATATGTTACAAAATTCTTGTGGGGATTGTTGGAGTTGTGTTGCATAATGATTTTGTGGGTCGAGATGGAAGTACGGATTTGGTCAATGGGAAGACCCACAGGCGTTGAAGGCCCTGCCAAATCTTTTGCCATTTTCGTTTCTTCTTGGTCCAGGTCCACCATAAATTATACAGTCACTAATACATTTTACATGAATATTTGTTTCAAGGTTCATATATTAATTTAATTTAGTTAAATATTATTGATAATATTTATTAAGCTTTGATTTTATACGAGAAAACTCAAATATACATTGGCCAACTTGGCGAGAGTAATAAAATTAAAGTGTCTTAACATAATCATACACACTTTACTATGTAAATTCCAAATTATTTTCACTTGTTTTATCTTACACAAATATTAGGTTTTGTAAGTGTTCCGGGTTTATTTTGTTGTTTATTCGAATTAGAGAAGTTACGAGAATCACTTATAATAATCATATGCAAAATCCATATGATTTTGTCTTTGAATAGTATATACGAGGAAACATAATTGAAATATATAAAAAGAAAATTGATGTTAATAAACATTGCATGCCTAATTTGTGTCGATACTAACTTGATATCATAATAATTCTAAAATTTGGCTACTATGAGTAGTTGTAATCAATCCAATATAACAATAAAATTGTATAAATTCTGAATGTATCTTGAAATATAATTTCTAATTATCACAAATGTTCCCTTGACTTCTTATTTTACTATATGAAATTATCATTTCTAAAGAAATGGACATAGTTGACGAAACTCGTTCATTGATTGTTCAAGTCCATAATAATAAAAATATAACAAACATATAAAAGATTAAATTATTAACTTTATTGTAACTAATATGCAATATGAAAAACAATAACACTTATTATCATCATTTTTATATATACATCCAGTTATGCATATGACATAAGCGTGTAGAAATAATTACTATGTAATATAAATAAAAAAATTTCAACATAGAGAGCTATTATGACAGAAATATGACGATGTTCCAAATAAATTTGGAAGGAAACAAAACTATTTTCCATTTAAAAGCAATATGATGATTATTATTGTGATTATTATATATTAATATGACATAATTATGTAGAAATAATTACTATGTAATAGAAGTTTTTTTTTTTCAACATTGCTCTCCATACTATTATGACAACAATATGGCGATGTTCCAAATAAATTTGGACGCAAACGAACATATTTTTCATTTGAAGTAATATTACTATTATGATTGTGATTATTATATATTAATTGCTGAAAAAAATAATTGCTGAACTTTTTCTAGATTGACCAAGAAAAAATTAGAATAAAAGGGGAGCATGGTGCACCAGGAGCAAGCAGTAAATGTATATTTGGGAAATGTCCTACGTGGCAGGGCGAGATACCTCTGAGGCACTTAGCGCTGACACCCTCCTCGATATCCACCCACACTCTCTCTCTTCTCTCCTTTGTTTCTCTCTCTTCTTTTATTGATGCATGCTTCGTCCATTCACGCTCCAACCTTTTGCATGAGAAGCACCCTTGTAACCGGTTAATACAATGCTTCGTCCTCTCTCTCTCTCTCTCTCTCTCTCTCTCTCTCTCTCTCTCTCTCGTGTTTCATTTCAAGTAGAAAGATATAACAGAATAAAGAGAGATAAGACGAAAGTAAAGCAAAAAATGGAAAAAAATATGGTTGTGTGTGGTAGCTACTACTTTCATTTTGGTTAAGTTATATTGTAAAGGAAATTGCGAATTTTATTGGTCTTGTAAATATATTTATGTATTAAGATGAAATAGACCTGCAAAATTATGTTTTTATTTATTTATTATCAAACTGCCAAATTCAAGAAAATAAATGGCATGTATATATTCTCTCTCCATATAAAAACAAGATGATCATGGCTAGTAATATAAATGCTAAAACTAAAAGAATTTCCATGATTAAACAAACAAACAAACAAACATCTAAAGTAGTACTGAAAAATTTAGACATTCTAATATTTGTGACCATTTTTATGTAACAGGACCACCACAACTCGGATTGAAACTAAAAAATCCAAAAAAAAAAAAAAATTTGGTAGAATTTGTACTTGTCAAACTGGTTTGTTTTATACGATCAATGCACCTTTAGGCAAACAAACACCTTTGAAGCATGTAATTGTCACCACTATTTCGAGTTACAACAAAACCTCTTCGAAACCCACAAATCATGCAAATAAAATTGTATATTCAAATGTGGCTCCAAATTATTCAGATAAAAATTAAAAAGTACATGCACAAGCCCCTTGTCTAACGGGGAGTTGCACCTTCTCGTTCAGAATACCTTTTCGGTGTCTTTTTTGACCTTTTTTTTTGAAGATTAACAAAAGAGGTTTCCAATTTATTGAGGACACATAATGCAAATCGCAGTCTTCTTTGTAAATGTACACGTAGCAAAAATATAAATCACCAAATCTTTACTATTTTGTAGTGACACATCTACTTTGGTTACCTAAAAAGTTACAATAAAAGCGATACGAATGAGGTAAGAAATATTATTGCTTAAGTAGTGAGTACTATATTAACCATAATATATGTTCCTGGTCAAAGGCACCCATATCAACATGGAGCCCACCTTGTGCATGTTAGCACAAGACTCATATTTTTGCTAACTCGAGTTCAATTAAAATATTTGATTCGTGATGTCAAATTTGTACATGTGATTTCAATATATTTTTTTTAAGTACAAACTCTTCAAACAGTGTACCAAACAAATACACCACAAATTCTTCAAAAATGGAAAGAAAAAAATGCACAAAACATTTACATGAAATGGTGAAAAGGGATGAATGAATAATTAACAATTTAATTACCACAAATTAGTTTCATTGCACTCGTGCTAGTACAGGTACCAAACAAATACGCCAACCTAACGAGCCAAATTTAAAAACAGTTAGTAATAGAAGTGAAATATTTATGAAAAAATGTAAATTTCAATATATAAAGATGTAACATGAAAAAATATAGTAACTAACATATATACTATAAAAAATATTAGGGACCAAAAAGATAATCTAGGAAGAGTAATGGACAAACAGTGTAACATTGGAACTCTACACAGCCGGAATATAAGTTGACAAGTATGAAAATCCATTATAATATAATATTAATAACACAACAACATGAATGTAATTTCCATCAATCGATTTGATTGCCGTCCACCTAAACCTACATCGCATAGATTAATCTAGAGAGAGAGTAAGAAAGAGAAGAGAAGAGAGAGAAACATGTCTATAATGATTCCACTTACATTCACGATGCAAATAACAAACAAACCCAGAAACAAAATGAGAAATCAAACTGAGAAACAAGTTACTAAAACAGGTCTAGTCTGAGCCTAGCTAGCTAGTCTAGTCACTATAACCTTGTTCATGAAGACCCAACAAACCAAGCTCTCTAGAGGTCTCGTCACAGCCGCCCATTTCTTCTCTTTCATCTTGATCGGACGGTTCTCGGGTGGTTGTAGTGGTGGAGGATGACTGAGCTGGTGGTGGTGGTTCGCGGCCACCAATGGTAAGTGGTTCGGTCTTTTGCTTCCCGTCTCGCGGTGGAGAAAACTCCACAGGCATATACTCGTCATTGTCACATGCGAATTTCGAGTTTTTGAAGTGTTCCTTCAGTGCCTCCAAACCCTAGTTGCAGAAAATAAATTCATGTAAATAGTAGAAAAAACTTTGGCATAAAAATAGAGAATTAAGGAGAAACTAAACCGACTTGTAATCGAGCATAGGTGACTTGACAAATCTTGCGAGAATTGAAAACCTCCCATGGCTGCTTGTTAAAAGCTTTGTATAGGCGAAATGCACCTTGCGGCGAGGTCATGTTTACAAAGCCATAACCTACATTGCATTTGTTGCTACAAAAAAAATCAAGAATTCAATCATGTGCTAAAAAGACTAATCAATACCATTTAAGAACAAGTATAAAAAGAAACATTGATTGATTTCTTTGACACTGAATTTTAAAATTAACACATGATTTCTTATCACGAGTACAATATAATGACACAAAAATTATTATTCTATGTAGGGATAAAATAATCAAACTAGCAACAAATGGAAACCATTGATTATTATATTTGGTATTTTATAGTTGTATTATATATGTTATCTTTTTGCAAGATTGAAAGTAGATTTTATATTTTTATAAGTTCAGTTTGATTGATAACGCCTTTTTTTTCTGCATCATCAAAGCTGCGAGTCACTTGAGCTATTGATGGGTCTTTTCCAACTCTTACTTCAAAAGGAACAAAGAATTAAATATTTTGAAAGATACCATACAATCCATTATATATCATGGAAAAAACTTTGTTTATTCTATGTGAAAAAGAAAGACTTTTCGCCCTTGATTAGGGTTTTGATGTTTTCTTGTTTGTTTCATCATGATGTCTCCTATCTTTTGCTTCTCCTGTGTATCGATCTTTACATATTGTTGGGCTTCGTATGGATCTTACAAGTAAAGAAATTGCAGAAAAAGAGACCTTTTGAGAGAGGCAAAAATGAAAATAAAGAGAAAGAGAGAGAGGAGAGAGAAAGAGAGGAAGTTAGAACTGTTCATCTTTAGCCTGAGTTGCCAGCTATTCCCAATTCCACTTGAGTTATTACCCATCGCTGGAATTGTGGCTTGTGCAGTGTACGGACTTAGAGAGAGAGAGAGAGAGAGAGAGAGAGAGAGAGAGAGAGAGAGAGAGAGAGAGGATATCCACAAAAGTTGTCAAATTTAAAGAACTCTTTCGTGATTTCATCACTTCTCTTGTTACACATTATACTATTTTTAGGCTTATTTCTGGATCTGCAATCCTATATCGCAGTATCTGGTTCTTTCCATTTTCTCCTCTCATTTTGTTATTTTGGGTCGTTATATCTTTTCTCCGGAATTCACTCGTACCAAGAAACAACCGATAATATATATATATATATATATATATATATATATATATCGAACCTAACAACAAACTTGAAAAGAAGCAAGAGAAAGAAAAGAAAAAACACACAAAAACACCCACAAAGCTTTGCATTGGTTTGAACAAAATGCTTTGAGAATCAATCCACAAAACCAAAAAAGGAATAGAGAAAAATAACTCGAGGGAAATAGATAAATTATCGACTTACTTGAAATCAATTGGGAGATAGACAAAATCATAGGCAGAATGAGGCTCCTCAAGTCCTTCCTCTACAATTGGCTCATTGCAACGTATGCAATGATTATCCAGCATATTCAACAATAGCTTTTGACTGCAGATCACAAAATGAAAACAAAAAGATGAAGAAAAGATTCAAAAACATTGCCATAGAATAATCAAGCAATACGAGCACGTCGAATTATGAATTTTGCATTAGCTACCTATATTTGTTTGGTATGTTTCTGATCATGACAGTAGTTCTCTCATCGTTGCAAAGACCGCTCGATTGCCCTTCACTTTCTAATTCCTTAAAAAGAAACCTAGCTTCCGCACCGCCCTTTCCTTTCCAATTTTTTCGGTTCGGTTGATTTTTGGAACACGCACTTGATGATGACGACGGTGATAGACTTTTACTACTGGTAAGAGGAGAACCTTCCTTACTTTTTCGATTACTACTAGGACCCGATAAGTCACCACGGATTCTGTTACTCTCGCTCGGACCAACAATGTTTTCGCCCCTTCTTAGAATAACAACATGCTGTTCTTCCTGAACCTTCGCCTTATCTGATGGGTTATTTTGTGTATTTTGTGTATTTTGTGAACGTAGCCTTGGTGGCACGGGGAAATGCTGATGGTGACTTTGATGAACACTCCAATTCCTCCTATGTATATAAATTTAACAATCACATTATTAACCTCTATGTAGTTTTTGCACATTGTGAGTGCATGATGAAATTTATTGACTAACCTTCTAGGATGATTGTTCGTGGACCGAGTGAATTCGATCAACAAACGACGACCAAACATTTCTTTTCCATTGAGTTGAACAAGTGCTTGTGCCGCATCCCGCGTGTCGAAGAACTCAACAAACTTATTGTAAGGTTTCACGGCCGATTCTCGAACTTCCTTAACCGCACCTACACAAAATCAAAAAATAGAATTGAGATAATCTGAAAAAAAGGAGGACCAAGTAGGTATATCTTTTTTATTGAACTTCCATAAATGACAACAAACCCACCCCAAAAGGATGACAAACAAAAGGAATTTAGTTTATCTTAGCCAAAAAGAGAATTGCACATGTTTTGAAGGATTGAAAGAACTCAAAAGTACAAAAATGACCACCAAATTCCCCTTTAGGTTGATAAAATCATCAAATTTAGAGATGTAAAAGTGGGTGAAAAAGAAACCCTATACAAAATGAAAATATTGTTTGATGAAAGAAGAAGGCATACCAAACGATTCAAAAGTCTCTCTCAAGGCATGAAGAGAAACACCATGAGGTAAATGATTGATCACAACAATTGTCCCTTGATTGTTCGACTCGTCTGTACCGGTCAAGGCAAAATTGGCCCACACTGCTTGCCCACAAACAAGGCCTCTAATCATGGTAACATTAACAGTCTCCTGCAAATCCCACGGTGCCGCTGCCGCTGCCGCTGCCGCCATCATCGGTATCGGAACCGGCAGGCCATACAACTGGCCCATCCGGCTTTGTTGCCTCACATGCTGCTCTCTCACCTCATGTACCGCGGCTTGCGAACTTCTCAAGTCATAAAAATGAACTAATACAATTCCATCAGAAGCAAGCTCCGTCATATCTACTGCACGCACCGTGCCGAAGCACTCCATGGAGGTAAACACATCGGATTCAGACACGTGGCGCGGTACCATGCTTAGAACGACGCCACGTGTCGGCACAGCATCATCGGTAATCCATGCCGGTTGTACGTACTGTGCAGGTGGCTGGACTGAGTGAGGGGACAGCACCGGAGGATAGTAGAATTGAGGATAGGGAGGTGGTATAGGAGGAGCTAAGACAGATACGGGCTGTATAGGAGGAGAGAGAGAGGGGTAGAACTCTTGGGCCGATGGGTCGAGAAGGTTGCCCCCTACTTCCATGACTGACTTGCCTCCTGCTCTTCAGCACACAGTAGGTTATAGATGTCAAGACACACTTAGCACAGTCTCTCTCTCTTTATCTCACTTGTTTTAGTGTAAATATATCCTTCTTCCCAGTTGTAAACAGTGAAAGAGGAGTCCTCAAAGTTCAATCTTTTTCTCTCTCTCTCTCTCTCTCTCTCTCTTCTCTCTCTGTTTGGAGTGTCTCGGGTAACACATATATTTTTCTATAATTTATTGACGAGACTCCTCTAGAATCCTTCCGAGTACAATGGTGATATTAATCTTTATTTTGGTGAAAATTCATCTCTGGAATGGAAATAAAAAGCATTTATGTTTTATACATGAATCTACCTTAAAAATTAATATTTTAAGTATGTATACAAACGTTTTTTTTATGATTTATAAAGAAGTCATTGGAGAGTCAGAGAGGAGAGAGGAGAGGTATGGAGGTCTCAGGTATGGGGTGAGCAATGGAGAGGATATGGACGAGAGAGTTAATGAGGGGGGATGGTACGCCGGCGCATGGTTTGATAGTAAGCGAGTTCCACTTAACGATCCCTATTATTGTCGTCCTGTCCTGTCGTTCCATATTCTCTCCACTATTTATCTCATTTAACTCCACTCTGGTTTCCCACGCAATTTCACATTTTCTTTGTTCATGCTAAACAATGCTTCCAACAAACTTACAATGGGAAATTAATCAAATGATAGATTCGGGCCAATATGAATTGTAAATCGTTCGGATTTACAGCAGAACTAGTAACACATGACCCGATCCGAAAAAACGATTCAATCCGTTCGAATCCGAGTCCGATCCTAATTAACAAATATGAAAAAGTCAGCCATCCTAAACTAAACTAAACTAAATCAAAACCGAATTATCCGAATTCAAAATGGAACCAAAATCAAATGATCTGAATTTGAAATCGAATGACCTGAATTCAAAATTCAAAATCGAATCGAAAATTCGAACGACCCGAGACCAAACGATCCAAAATTCGAACGGACCTGAAACCAAACTGATATGAGGCCGAACTAATTAAAAATCCGAGTGATTCGGATATTGATGTCAATATATTGGATAATACATATGTCCGACGGGTATCCGATCCGGACAGGTCGAGTAATATCCGATTAAACCTATCTGCAAGTCGAGTATTACCCAATTATAAAATATTCGATATGGAAACGGGTAAAGTATGGATGAGGTCGTACCCGATCCGTGAGTATACCCGACCCGAAACCGATTCTTAATAAGCCTAATTACATTAATATTTTAATTCTCATTAATCTCATTTTCTTTATTCATCAACCATGCTCTCTTTCGAGTATCGTATTTTTTTCACAAGACACGGATGAAGAGGACGAGATAATTGATCGTACGGAATAAAAAAATCGAATGTAGTGACGTCGATTTTATTTTACGCGACTTAAAAATATTTTGTTGTGTATTTTGTGATTTTGTGATATTATTTTGTTATGTGATGTTATTTAATTTAAAAAAATATATTTTCCGTTTGTATATTTTAATGTTTATGTATATATTTAAGTGTGGGTAAAAATTTTGTGGGTAATCCAAAAATCCGCGGATACTAAACGAGGCGGGTAAAAACTTACTCGTTTAATTGAAGGGTCGGGTACGAGAATTATTCGATTAAGATGGATACGGATATGGATGAGCCTATACCTGACCCGACCCACTGACATCCCTTCAGAAACCAAATTTTCAAAAATCCATATAATCTGAACGATATATTATTAAAATTAAAAGTATTATATATTATTGCTACAATGTGTAATAGCATCATTGTTTAATCACGCCAAATATAATGTTAAAAAAATTATATATCTAAGTCAATATGTCTAATAATTATTACAAAGTTGGTTACAAGCACTAATCCCTACGTAATAACTAATCACCTTTTTTTTTAATACATTTTTATGTCAATGAGAAACAAGTATTACAATAAGTACTACTATTTGAACTACCATAATAAATGCATATTAGTATTGAATGCGAACATTGATACTACAAAAGAACTAAAATTTTCAAAATACGAACAACTAGATAATCGAAACATCCGGAATCGAACGACTTAAAAATTGAAATGACCCGGAGCCGAACGTCCCGAATATCGAAAAATGACACGGAGCCAAACGATCCAAAAACTGAAATGATCCGGAAGTGAACGACTCGAAATGATCCGTAATGAAGTGACTCGAAAATCGAAATGATCCGTAACCGAATGAATCGAAAATCGAAACGACCCGAATCGAACGATTCGAAAATCGAAACCATCCGAAACCGAATGACCTGCGGCCGATTGACCCGCAAACTGAAATGATCTGAACTCGAAATGACCCGACCTGACCCGTCCGATTGTCACCTCTAATTACGAGTCACTATGATTGTGAACCTTTCAAACTATAGTTCGAACGCATGATTGTTGAATCATGTATACAATCTCATTGTACACTCATGAAGGGAATCGTTCCGACCCCGGGACCGCACAGCGGATATGAAGGCCCGGTCTGGTTTCTAAAACCCGATATCTCGCAACGACTTCGAGGTCACGATGCATAGAAGGATATATGATTACCGGCGTGAAATTGATCACACACGACGAGTTGATGACGAGTCCTTCATTCTCCTTGTCACGTTGGTGACTAGCCGTGCGTCTCACGCCCACACGTCTCCCACCAATTCGTTGACGATAAACGCGTCTCCGGTTTGATCACAACGAAGAGACACAAATCGCGCGCTCCTCTACTCTTATTCATCGTGAGTTGTAGCACCTCGGTCACGGATGCACCTGCCTAGACGATGCACCGGCGAACTTGCCTGATCGCGTTTGATTCTCTAAACCGAGATAACTCTTTTTCTCTTTCTCCTTTTCTCTTGGCACTTCCTCAACTATTGATGGAATGCCTTCAACTCACAAATCTAATATGAAGAGAGAGAAACATCCTATTTATATGTAATATGATAAGGACATCTCAAATGGTGTATATCATATATACCAATTTGTGTATAATCTAATTATACATAACTCAGATCCAGAACTATGTTCGTTGTAACACACTATATGGTCCGTTACAACGGACTATACACTATTTACGCGTATTCATAGCCGTTTGTGTTGGTTCAAATTTCCTGGTAGTTTGATTATTTCAAAACACTGTCAGTACTAATGTATACATCCAGAAAAGTGCAGGATAACATAGGTACGATACGAAGATGAAGGAGGACTTGTGAAGGAGGAGTTCATTGGATTACATCAAGAATCAGGACATGAAGTCTCAAGATAAACAAGAAAAGAAGAACACAAGGAAGGCCATTGGAACACATCAAGACTCAAGATGTTGAAGCCTTCCGTGAGTGGGATACGCCACAAATAAACCATAGGTACAAACCTAGTAGACCTCAAGTAAAATCATGTTCAAAATAACAAAGAGTTCAGTCAAGCAGGAAGTGCGTTCTGAACGAACTCAAAGTCCGTTCAGAACGGACTTGCTAAATATCAAAACTGTAAAGCTTGATTAGAACCAAACGTGTCACAGGGATGTGTGCGTTCGAACGAACAATCATGTCCGTTCGAACGGACAATTAGAATCCGTTCACTCACCTTCTGAGTGCGTTGAACGGACAATCTTTCCTGTGAACGGAAATATGTCACAGGGATGTGTGCGTTCGAACGAACACACATGTGCGTTCGAACGGACAACCTGGAATCCGTTCACCCACTTTTCAGTGCGTTGAACGGACTCTTGTTCCTGTGAACGCAAAATGCTATGTATAATTGAGTCCGTTACGAACGGACATTGTCCGTTTGAACGGACCCAAGATGTACTTGCACGTTATTTTGAAACGGCTAGTGCAAACTTCAAGTGCGTTCTGAACGGACTGTATGCGTTCGAACGCACTGCAAGTTTTCTGAAGGATTTCTATAGAGAGTATAAATAGAATCCTTCATGGGTCTCTCTCTCCCACTTCCTCATTTTAAAACTTTCAAACCTAAAAAGAGAGAAACCCTAAGCTGTGATTATCTATATCCATTGATAGCTTGAGAAACCTCTTTAGATCGTTGATCTACTTTCGATATTCTCCACTAATCGTATCCCACTCACGTGACCGATCACGTTGTAGCTCGATTAGTGAAAAAGTGTAATAGGCTAGTGCAACAAATTGTAAAGAGCCTAAGCTATAGATCGATAGAAGCGTGTAAATCGATCTAGGCAAATCCTTGTAATCGAGTTGAGTTGGAATTCAATCGAAGGCCAAAAAGAGGCACAAGGCATTCCCGGAGACGTAGGTACTCGTGAATAATTGAGTCGGTCAATTAAGCGAGTAAAGGGTGAGTTAAAGCTACAAAGCAACCACCTACCGAACTTCGTAAACAAACATCTTGTGTCAAAGTGTTTGTACGGTATCATCTTTATCATCCAAATTATTATTTATTCCGCACCGTAAATTAGGTTTAAATCTAAACTAAGTATAAGTTAGATTGCCGAATTTACCCCCCTCTAGGTTAGAATTAACCAACAATTGGTATCAGAGCAAGGTACTAACCATCTCTTTGAATATTAGGGATAACTTGTACTTAACGATCAAATGACCGAAATTAATCCTATTGTACAAAACTCATCGATAAATCCGATAAATACCGTACCCAAATCAAATATATCAAACTCACGTGAATTAGATGGAACCAATTGGAGTTCTTGGAAGAAATGCATGCTAAATGCATTCGCTCTCCAAGGACTTGACAAGGTAGTGTTACGAGGCTTTGTCTTGGCCCAAGAGGTTGACAAGGACGGAAATGTAACCTACCCTTCTCAAACTAGGGAAGATAGAACTAATGACATTTACGCTCAAAACTTAATACTAAACAATGTAATTAGTTCTATTGGATCGCTAGTTGATCATTGTGATAACTCATATGAAATGTGGCGTATGCTCAATGAGAGATACGAGGGCACATCTCAAATGAGAAGAACTAATATCATCGGACTTGAACAAGAATTCAACAATCTCCGAATGATTGAGGGAGAGTCCGTTGATAAAATCTGGGCAAAAATCAATGTACTAAAAACTCGATATGCCACCCAAAATGCACCTCTTACTGATGATAGAATTATTGCTAGATTACTTCAATCTATGCCCCGTAGTTGGGAATCTTTACGTGTAGCTTTAGGTACAGCGGTAGCTTCACAAGACCTCACGCCTGAAGAATTGGTAAGTCAATTCCGAAACTTCGAGATTCGACTCAAGCAACTCGATGAAGAACAAGGAATCTACATGCCCTCTCCTCACTCCAAAACCGTAGCTTTGCCCGCCGTGAATGCAAGCAATGACGACAATGAAATGGATGATCTCACGTTGCGACTCCTAGAGTGGCAAAGGGACGAGAAGCGATTCAACGAGAATCGGAAACAAAAGGGGCTAAAGCTCCATTGCTTTTGGTGCAAGAAAATTGGACACATGATGGAGTCATGCTGGACTCTCCATCCGGAAAATTCGAGGTGGATCAAAAAGGATGAGGACCACAAGGATCGGGAAAGGCGAGAGCCCCGATACGAAAGAAGATACGAGGACAAGGGGCGAGAAAATCGTCAAAACTACAAAGGTAAAGAAATCAATAAGAAAAAGGCATATAAAGCTAACATCGATTGTAGATGGGGAGAAACGGACGGGTCAAGCCCATCATCCGACCCGGATGGTCCGTCAAGTCGACACACCGCAAACCGTGCACTCATGGTAAGGATCGATCCTCCACTAATAAGCGCAGTGGAAGCGGCCATCAAATCTATTCGAATTGAACGAGGTCTAACTACTACATATCACACACCCATGGATGTGGACTCGGAACCATCCACTCCTAATACCTGCTCAACACATGACCAATGTCATGAGGTACGTACATACTCACTGCGTGACATAGAATCAATACATAAATCTAAATTTTCTCCCGCATTCAAACTAGAACTCGACTCATGTGACGAGTTTCTTAGAGATGAAGGGAACTCTCAACTAAATGAGGGTAAACTTGAGAGCTCAACACAAGCTCTCAAGGATAAGGTAGCTTCTCTTGAGCTATCCATTTTGGCATATAAAACTCAAATAAATGAATTTAAAGGTTTTTCAAAGTGTGAGTGTCAAACCCTAAAAGGTGAGATTTCTCATCTAAAAGTCGAAATTCAAACTCTTAAAGTTGAAAATGAATCCCTGAAGAAGGCTTGTGCAAATATTGCATTGAGTCCTCCTTCATTGGATGATGTTTTAAGATTGTCATTGATAGGACAAAAGCCAAATGACAAATCCGGTTTAGGATATAAGAAAAATAACGGTAATAAACCCGATTTTTCAATATCTCAAAATCAAAAATCTAAATGGGAAAACAATAAATTAAGTAGTCATGGAAATGCTTTCATGTACCATGACTACAACAAAGGCAAATATGCTAAAAATGATCAACCTAAGCGTGTCAATAATAATTATAAGAAAAATCATTATACACAAAATTCACAATCTAGACATACTAATTTGGGAAGAACCGATTGCTTGTTCAAAAGGGGACCAAATGGGTATTTCTATGAAGTGACAAACTACACCGAAGCTTCATATCAACAAGGGCCTCCCAAACATTTCACCAACACACATAAACAATTTAAACAAAATAATTTTAAGCAAACTAAATTGAAATCAAATAACCTTTATCAATTGCCAAAATCGATAAATCCTAAGAGAAGTAATCCGAATCAACTCTCGGACTATTTTGTGAAGAGTACCACACCCACAAATAAGCCCACCGTAGCATTTTGTAACTATTGTTGCAAAACGGGTCATGTCTCAACAAGTTGTGATCTTCGCAATCCAAAATTAACGTCAAACTCAATATGGATGCGTAAAGATCGTCACTCGATGGGTCCCTCTACGTCGTTTGGTATAGGACCTCCTAGGGCTTAAGCCCTAATTTGAAACACTATACTCCTTAGTATCCCTCACCTTAAAACCAAATTTGTAAGGGGAGTATAGGAAATGGGCTAAATTGAATTCGAGCCAAACTGGTCGAGTATTATATAGATACATCACATGTGTTAATAGAGGAGTACATTGGAACACGTGTCTCAATAAATAAATAACGATATCAGTCCAGTGATCACACTTCAGGAACCAGTCCGTTCGAACGAAAAACATGTGCGTTGGGAACGGACAAATGAAGTCACCAAATACCCTCTTAACAGTCTCAAGTCCGGTCGAACGGATTAAAATGCGTTCTCAACGGATGACTGAACGATGAGACCCAAATTCAGTTAAACTGTGGCGCCATCTAATTTTCCTACCAGGATCAAGTGCGTTCGAACGTACAACTTAATGCGTTCCGAACGGAAAAGTGAATTATAGGATTATGGCGCCGGATCATACTTTGGCACCGACTCTTAGTGTCAACAGTGTTCAGTGCGTTCGAACGAACAACTAATGCATTCGAACGCACATGCCTCACTCAGCGAATCTACTTCGAACCCTTACACTCGCGCCTTTTCATATTCTGGCGCCTCTTCTACGTTGTGTGTGCGTTCTGACGCACATAAGAGTCCGTTCGAACGGACTTAACAACTTCCTAGATACAACTTAAAAACCCAGGATAGCGCCTTTTCTCAGACATGAATGCGTTCCAACGAACTTGAGAAGTGCGTTCGAACGGACTCGTCGTAATAACTCTTCGTCCACATGCAACCGACTGCATTCAATGGATGTGATGGCCCCTTTTCCTTACAACGCGACCTGAAGGGACAAGATCTCTTCAGTTACTTAGCCCCCACCCCTTCATTCTCTCTCCTTGTTTCTCTTCCAAAACTCTCTCTCTCTCTCTCTCTCAGAAAAACTAAAACCTTCAACAACAGCCATGGACGCCTCAAACTCGAGATCGAAAGCCAAGGCAAAGGGGAAGAAGATAGTAGGCGAGAGTTCGAACGCTCAAAGAAGAATGAAGCAAGCGGCAAAGAAGCCTACTCTTGAAGAACGCATTCAAAGTGACTATGACTTCTCTGACCCAAACAACGAGCATCTGTTTCGAACTCAGGAGGCTGGTATCCTCTTCAATGAATGGGTATCCAAGAGACCAATTGCTCCATGCTACTACTACGAGTTTCCGCCAAACATACATCACCTCCTCGACAAAGTCGAGGAAATCGAACGTACATGGGGATTCGCAAATTTAGCATGCCTAAACGTCAAATCGCATGATGTAATCACGCGACTATTTTACGCAAATGCTGAATTCCATCGTGACGAAGAGAAGGTAACGTCATACATCCTCGGTGAAGATGTCGAAATCTCTATCAAAAACTTGACTGTTTTGCTCGGACTAAGGGACGGCGGAGAGAAAATCTACGACACTCGCAAGGCAAGACTCGAAGCTGCCATCACGGGTATCAAACCTGGGCAAGGGGCATCTCACTTGGCCGCCCATGAACAGTTTATCTGGGCCATCGGTAATAACATTCTCACTCCCTCAGAAAAATTTAAGATGAATCTCGAACAGCGGGATATTATACTCTTGCATCGCATGTGGTACAAGGATCAATTACCCATCCACGTGCCCTTTCTCATCACAAGCCACATGGAAAGTGTTATGAGTCATAAGAACGCGTCCTTGCCATACGGAACATTGATTGCTCGTATGATGGAACTCCAAGGTATTGAGATACCACTGAGCGATTGGGATTTTCGTCCGAAATCACCAATCAACCTCGCATCCGATGCAAACCTCCGACGGTTTGGATATCGGTATTCGCCGAGCATCCTAGGATGGATTATTGACTCCGCAAAGGATGCGGTGGCGTACCACCTTCCCCGCGATCCTACCCGATGGACGAAGGGCAACACCTTGAATGAGGAAGAGGACAACGTCGACCCAACCAATACCGATGAAAGCGGTGAAGAACCGGCTCCCAAACGAAAGAGGAATGTGGGGAAGGGGGAATCCTCAAATGCCCAAACGGAACGGGATGATAAGAGGTTTTGCCTATGTGAAGGAAATGCTCGATGAAATGGATGAGCGCATGGAGCAACACGGAAGAGCAATGCATGATGCATTTCGTGTATCTGAAGCACGGATGCTTGAGAACGTGGATCGTCAATTTGCCGATCTTTACGTTCATCTTGAGAACAGGTTCGGAACGCACCATTAATTCATAACCCGAGCAAAATGAAGTGTGATCAACATTGGTTGTGGTGTGTTGTGTCGTATTATATTATATTATGTTATGTTATGTCTAAAGTATTGAGTATACATGAGAGTATGTGAGAACTTATAAATGTGTCGGTATGATTGAACAATTAGGTCTATTGAGTAATTGTGTTTGATGAATAATTATGGTATATTGTCAGTTTAAACTGTTGCATCCATTTTGGTTTTTATTATTTATTTTTATAACCTATCAGTCCAGATGCAAGTGCGTTCGAACGCACCACTTTTTCCGTTCAGAACGCACATATTTTCTTAAAAATCTGCTAAATTTTGAAAAGATTGTCATCATTCCAAAACAAAAGAATTTGATCATATTTACGAGCTCATACATTCATCAATTCATTCTTTGAGGGGGAGCTCGCATTTAGGGGGAGCCTTCCGGTGTTGAAGTCTCCTTGGCCCTTTTGATCTCTTTCAAAATGGGGGAGAAACGATCGTACGGAAAGTTCTCAACTAAATGATGAAACTCTCCGAACCGACAGTGTTTTGAAATTAATCAAAAGGGGGAGTTTGTTGGTTCAAATTTCCTGGTAGTTTGATTATTTCAAAACACTGTCAGTACTAATGTATACATCCAGAAAAGTGCAGGATAACATAGGTACGATACGAAGATGAAGGAGGACTTGTGAAGGAGGAGTTCATTGGATTACATCAAGAATCAGGACATGAAGTCTCAAGATAAACAAGAAAAGAAGAACACAAGGAAGGCCATTGGAACACATCAAGACTCAAGATGTTGAAGCCTTCCGTGAGTGGGATACGCCACAAATAAACCATAGGTACAAACCTAGTAGACCTCAAGTAAAATCATGTTCAAAATAACAAAGAGTTCAGTCAAGCAGGAAGTGCGTTCTGAACGAACTCAAAGTCCGTTCAGAACGGACTTGCTAAATATCAAAACTGTAAAGCTTGATTAGAACCAAACGTGTCACAGGGATGTGTGCGTTCGAACGAACAATCATGTCCGTTCGAACGGACAATTAGAATCCGTTCACTCACCTTCTGAGTGCGTTGAACGGACAATCTTTCCTGTGAACGGAAATATGTCACAGGGATGTGTGCGTTCGAACGAACACACATGTGCGTTCGAACGGACAACCTGGAATCCGTTCACCCACTTTTCAGTGCGTTGAACGGACTCTTGTTCCTGTGAACGCAAAATGCTATGTATAATTGAGTCCGTTACGAACGGACATTGTCCGTTTGAACGGACCCAAGATGTACTTGCACGTTATTTTGAAACGGCTAGTGCAAACTTCAAGTGCGTTCTGAACGGACTGTATGCGTTCGAACGCACTGCAAGTTTTCTGAAGGATTTCTATAGAGAGTATAAATAGAATCCTTCATGGGTCTCTCTCTCCCACTTCCTCATTTTAAAACTTTCAAACCTAAAAAGAGAGAAACCCTAAGCTGTGATTACCTATATCCATTGATAGCTTGAGAAACCTCTTTAGATCGTTGATCTACTTTCGATATTCTCCACTAATCGTATCCCACTCACGTGACCGATCACGTTGTAGCTCGATTAGTGAAAAAGTGTAATAGGCTAGTGCAACAAATTGTAAAGAGCCTAAGCTATAGATCGATAGAAGCGTGTAAATCGATCTAGGCAAATCCTTGTAATCGAGTTGAGTTGGAATTCAATCGAAGGCCAAAAAGAGGCACAAGGCATTCCCGGAGACGTAGGTACTCGTGAATAATTGAGTCGGTCAATTAAGCGAGTAAAGGGTGAGTTAAAGCTACAAAGCAACCACCTACCGAACTTCGTAAACAAACATCTTGTGTCAAAGTGTTTGTACGGTATCATCTTTATCATCCAAATTATTATTTATTCCGCACCGTAAATTAGGTTTAAATCTAAACTAAGTATAAGTTAGATTGCCGAATTTACCCCCCTCTAGGTTAGAATTAACCAACAGTTTGTTGCGACATGGTCCGTTACAACGGATTATTCATTGTTGCATAGTGAACTAATACTCGTATAGGTCCGTTACAACGGACAACATGGTCCGTTGTAATATACTTTCTCCTGGAACTGTTATTTGCATAATTCTATTATGCATTCATTTATTCCATGGAACATGTATGTTCTTTTGTCGTTATACATACACTTTTAACGTTGATCCAAAAATTTATTCCCTTCAATATAATCCAAATTTCGTTTGTGCATCCTAACTATGCCCCGAACCCCAATCGGATTGGATTGGCCGGTTAAGTCACAATCGTGTCCACATATCGTTCAATTGGACTACAAACGTGCCCGACTTTGGTCCGAACCTACGTTTGTCCCCAATTAACGTGTGCCTTTCACATTGATAGAGACAACATCGCACGCCCGACTTTGGCCTGAACCGTGCAAAGTGTAAGACTAACCTCGAAGGTTGTGAACACGGAAGGCATATCCATGACTTAAATATTACTTAGGGATTTTATGACATAATCTAATTATATCAATGAACAGAGATAATCATGATGAATGACATATATTTTGTAAAATGAACATAATTTCCAACTATTAGAACCAAAATAAAAAATCCAGAAAAAATCACATGGTCCGTCACGACGGACGTGTATAGTTCGTCATGACGCTGTGGTTAAGCCGTCGTGACAGACCATGCCCAAATTTCCTCTTGTTTGGACCTTCCTTGACTTCCGTCATGACGAATAAACCAGTGCGTCACAATAGACTTCACATGTCCGTCACAATGCCATAACGTGCGTCATGACAGACTATACTGTTGTTTTAATTTAGACCTAGAGGAGGGTGAATAGGAAGTCCGAAGGTCCAATTTTTGCGATAATGAAATACAATTACTATTTGGTGCGGAAGCATAAATAAATTAGAGAAAGAAATACAATACCGAAACAAATAACACGCGATATTTGTTTACAGAGTTCGGTAGGTGGTTGCTTTGTAGCTTTAACTCACCGGCTACTTGCTCAATCGACCGACTCGATTGATTGCAAGTACATACGTCTCCGGGGTTGCCTTGCGCCTTTTCGGCTTTCGATTGAATACTCAACTCAAACTATTACAAGGTTTGCCTATATCGATTTACACGAATTTATCGATCAATGACGGGTTTTACAATTAGTAACTATCCTATTACAATTTACTACTACCGAACTAGTCCTGATCGGTCACGCAAGTCGGGAATCGTTGAGTAGTGGATTCGAAAATGGATCTAATAATTCCTAATATGGTTTGGAAATATGAGCTCAAGATTTTGGCTAAGTTACTCTATTTTAGTTTGATCTTTTAATTTGTGGAAGAGTTGGAGAGAGAAACCTAAGAGGGGAACTATTTATATAACACATAGTCCCCTCATAACTTAAGTTTTCCATGTGCGTCATGACGGAACACAAGAGTTTTGAATAAACACCAGCGTAACGGCTAGTTCCACAGTCTATGCGTCATGACGTAAGGAATGATGCGTCATGACGCATAGACTGTGGAACTAGCCGTTACGCTGGTGTTTATTCAAAACTCTTGTGTTCCGTCATGACGCACATGAACGTGCGTCATGACGGTAGCATGTGTACTTGAGGGTTCGTTCTAACCCTTGAATGGTTCGTTGTAACGAACCCCTCCTGTGATATTTACTCACTTGGTCCGTCATGACGCATGGTCAGTGAGTCATGACGTACTGTACAATGTTTTTCTCAAGAGCTGTTATAGCGTCATGACGCTTGGATTGGTCCGTCATGACGCTATACAACTCAAGACACATTTTCTCTTAGGTGCGTCTTGACGATGCTTATAGTGCGCCATGAAGCACTTTAATATAAAACTAAGTACACCTTTAGGTGTGTCATGACTGTGCTTATTGTGCGTCAAGACGCACCATGACTCAAGGCAGTTTTTACTTTGGTTTTATTGCTTTGAATATTTCCAACTTATTTTCTTGAGTTTAATTATTCCAAAGGCAAATTTAGGGATACCTATTGGTTATTTGAGGTGATGATTTGATATCCCAACTTGCGGAATCTTCAACTTGATCTTCGATGTCTTGATTCTTTATTTCCTTTGACCGTCCTTGTGCGTCTTGCTTCATCTTTTGATCCTTTTGCGGGCTACGTCTTTTATCTCTATAATTATCACTTACATAAATTGATTAGTAGTATCGATATTATTTTGAGATAATCAAAACCTAGGAAATTTGAACCAACATATACAACTATTTTGTTGTCCAAACCAGGGGATAATTCGAGGGATTCCGTCATGACGCACCACTTGGCATCACGACGGACTCCTTCAGCCCGTTAAAACGCAACATCGTGCGTCATGACGGACTATGCAAAATAATTTTGCCTCGAGTTCCAGGGCTAATTCAAGTCCGTCCGTCATGACGCATAGATAAGCATCACGACGGACTTCACGTGTCCGTCACAATGCAACAACTTGCGTCATGACGGACTGTACAAAATAATTTTGTACCAACATCCAGGAGCTAATTCGTGTCATGTTTGTCACGGCGGACCATTTGGTCCGTCATGACGGAGCTAGTTAACACAGTCCGTCACGACAGACCATTATAACTCGTAACATCCAACTCCTGGACTGCATGATACATAGTGTGCGTCACGACGGACCATATGATCCGTCATGACGCACCAAGCCTGAAACCTGTTTTGACTTGCAATTTTATCTCATTTCAATCGTTTCAAAAACGATTAATCATGAAACTCTTTCAGGATTACTTCAAGATTCTTTTAATCATCAAATGATCAAATTCTAGTAAAATTTACATGGTCCTGTTGGGTTTCGGTGTCACTACCGAGCCCCGTGCGGCGGATTGTGAGGCCCGGTCAGACCCGATCCCGAGGACCACGTCTCCGATCCGAACGTAAAAATCATGAAATGCAACTAATACCTATGAAATTAACTATTAATTCATAAAGAATCATAGCACGTGAAATTGATCACGGAGACGGGTTGATTCTTGCGTAGTTGTTGCTGTCCTTGCTTCGACTCCGGCGACACGCACGTCCCACGATCGCATGATTCGACACCTAGATCGAAGCTCCGATTTGTCGTATACAACCGGAATTGTTCCGGTTTGTCTCTGACCTTGCCCGACCTTGATCACAACATAAAGTTTCAGTTGAAACTTCTCTACTTGTATCTACCGCGAGCCTCGTCTCTCGGTTACGCGTTATTCCCCTAAAATTACCGTAAACTTGCTCAATCTCAATCTCTTTCTCTCTCTTTCTTTCTTGTCTCACAAGAATGTTTCTTAGCAAAGACGAATGGCCAGAAGGAAGAAGATGAATCAACCATAATCTTATAATCAAGGCTGATTTAATGGGGTATTAATGAGTATCTGAAAAGAAGATGCAAATCCAGAATTCGGAGTACAGTCCGTCATGACGCACCATAGTCCGTCACGATGGACGCATCACATTTACTGATCAACTAGTCCGTCGTGGCGGATCAACTAGTCCGTCGTGACGCAACTCCGTCATGACGGACAACCAGTCCGTCACAACGCTATACTCACAGATTGGAACACAAAAATCCATTATGGTCCGTCACGACGGACCAACTAGTTCGTCACGATGGACTATATATATTTCTGTGTAATACTACAGAAAACCTTAAGGTCCGTCACGACGGACCACCGGTCCGTCACGACGGACTATGTTATTTCTGTTAGATTTGCACAATCATATTGTGCATCCAATCATCACAATGGACGTGTACGTTCATCTACCCTCATGTGTACAATCTACTAGTTGATCTATAACTGTATTTCCTTCAGTTCCTAAAATATAAATTTTATGATATTATGACAAATTCTGTTGGGTATTGGAATCACTACCGAGCTCCGCGCAGCGGATTGAAGAACCCGGTCCGACCCGATCCCGAGGACCACGTCGTGGATTTCACGATACGAATCATAATCCTGCGTGCAACTACAAATATATAACTATTATATATAGTGTCATACCACGTGAAATTGATCACACAGAAGGGTTGACACGCGCTTGTAGTTGCTCTTCTCGCTTCGTTCTTCGGCAAAACGTGCATCCCACGTCCGCACGATTCGACACCGTCGATGAAACTTCGCCTTGTCGTATACGACCGGAATCATTCCGGTTAAGCTCCAACCTTGCTCGTTTTTTCTCTCCTTGGATCACAATGAAAGATCTCAATTGAGATCTCTCTACCCGTATCCACCTCGAGTTCGGGCCTTCCAGTTACACGTGAATCCTCCTAATGTACTCACGTGTAAACTCGCTTAAATCTGAATTTGAGAACTTTTCTCCAAAATTCTCTCTTTTCTCTAATGGCTTTCTTGAGTAAGAAGAAGTAGAATAATCACACAAAAACTTTCTTCCATATATGAGATTTAATACCATTAATCTTAGATCATACCATTAATTACTGGATAATTAATTGGAGATAAAAAACTGTCAACACAGAATTCGGAACATAGTCCGTTCGAACACATCTTAAGGTTCGTTCGAACGAACTTGCCACTGTTACTGTGTTCTAGTTCTACACAGATGCGTTCGAACTGAATAACTCATTCATTCGAACCTACCATAGTCCGTTCGAACGAACCATCTTGGTCCGTTCGAACGAACCATCTCCTGGTTCATGAGTTTACACAATCTCATTGTGAACTCAACCATTTCATCATCCTTATTTGTACGTTCTTCTAGTTGATCCAAATCTATATTTTCTTCATGTGTTATTTTTATCGAATCGGTAACTCTCATACCGATACGGGACTACAAGTCCCTGACACCCATGATCGATATTTCGCAATCCTACCACAAGTGACGAAGGCCTATCGAGTGGTATCTCGCTTATTCAGGTAGGATAAATGATTATCGGTGTGAAATTGATCACACACGACGGGTTGATCACGAGTCATTCTTTCCCGTTGTCACGTTGGTGACTAGCCGTGCGTCCCACTCCCAGACTTCTCCCACCGATTTGTTGACGATAAAATCGTCACCGATTTGTTGACGATAAAATCGTCACCGATTTGATTACAACAAAGTGTCACAAATCGCGCACTCCTCTACTCGTATCCACCGTGAGTCGTAGCACCCCGGTCGCAGGTGCAACTGCCTGAACGATGCACCGGCAAACTTGCTTGATCCCGTTCGATTCTCTAAACCGAGAAAACTCTTATCTCTCATTCTCTCTTTCTTCACACTCGCTCAATATATGATGATGTGATTTCAAATGACTTCCTTAACCAGGAGAGAGAAATTCATCTATTTATATGTCATAGGATAATGACACCCAAAAGGCACATATTAGACACACCATCCCGTGTGTATCAAAAACTGCCAAAAAATAATTTCAGCCATGGTCCGTCACGACGCATCGTACTTTCAGAAAGGTGGCGTGATCTTGGGGACTAAGGTAGTCCGGACTCGGTGACCTCTAATCCGTTGCGCCGGGCTCCATGCACATCGCTACCCTTCATCTTAGGCCACTCGATGAATTGGTTAACGAAAAGTATGACCATAGTCAATGATATTAATAGTTAATATCGATTGAAATTTGTTAACTCAATTCGGTATCGAAAAATAAGGGTAGTTAATCAAAATACAAGGATGACTATCACCATGTTTTTTGATTAACGGATATCGCAAACAATAGAACGAATAACCACTATTCGAGTTAGGCACAATGATCACAATCATTTTTCGATTTAACATGGGTAGCCATGATGAAGTGACCAGATTCCGCTCATGAGCTTGTAACGCTTTGGAAACATCTTACTGCCATCGTTAAACGAACCTATCCGGTCACACAACGAGTCGTACTATATCGGGCTTGATTTGTAAATTATGGCACATATGATGTGCATAACTTTAACGTATTTGATATGGGGCTATATTCTCTATTATCGTGTATATTTGATATACATGAGTACCTTTTAGTTAAATATGAAACTGGGAGACTGAATGAATTACAATTTTGGATCAACAATTAAAGAGTACATACAAGGACACATGAACATATTGTTGGTTAATTCTAACCTAGAGGGGGGTAAATTTGGCAATCTAACTTACACTTAGTTTAGATTTAAACCTAATTTACGATCAGGAATAAATAATAATTTAGATGATAAAGATGATACCGTACAAACACTTTGACACAAGATGTTTGTTTACGAAGTTCGGTAGGTGGTTGCTTTGTAGCTTTAACTCACCCTTTACTCGCTTAATTGACCGACTCAATTATTTCCGAGTACCTACGTCTCCGGGAATGCCTTGTGCCTCTTTTTGGCTTTCGATTGAATTCCAACTCAACTCGATTACAAGGATTTGCCTAAATCGATTTACACGCTTCTATCGATCTATAGCTTAGGCTCTTTACAATTTGTTGCACTAGCCTATTACACTTTTTCACTAATCGAGCTACAACGTGATCGGTCACGTGAGTGGGATACGATTAGTGGAGAATATCGAAAGTAGATCAACGATCCAAAGAGGTTTCTCAAGCTATCAATGGATATAGAAAATCACAGCTTAGGGTTTCTCTCTTTTTAGGTTTGAAAGTTTGAAATTGAGGAAGTGGGAGAGAGAGACCCATGAAGGATTCTATTTATACTCTCTATAGAAATCCTTCAGAAAACTTGTAGTGCGTTCGAACGCATATAGTCCGTTCAGAACGCACTTGAAGTTTGCACTAGCCGTTTCAAAATAACGTGCAAGTACATCTTGGGTCCGTTCGAACGGACAATGTCCGTTCGTAACGGACTCAATTATACATAGCATTTTGCGTTCACAGGAACAAGAGTCCGTTCAACGCACTGAAAAGTGGGTGAACGGATTCCAGGTTGTCCGTTCGAACGCACATGTGTGTTCGTTCGAACGCATAAATCCCTGTGACATTTTCCGTTCACAGGAAGGATTGTCCGTTCAACGCACTCAGAAGGTGGGTGAACGGATTCTAATTATCCGTTCGAACTGACATGATTGTTCGTTCGAACGCACACATCCCTGTGACACGTTTGGTTCTAATCAAGCTTTAAAGTTTTGATATTTAGCAAGTCCGTTCTGAACGGACTTTGAGTTCGTTCAGAACGCACTTCCTGCTTGACTGAACTCTTTGTTATTTTGAACATGATTTTACTTGAGTTCTACTAGGTTTGTACCTATGGTTTATTTGTGGCGTATCCCACTCACGGAAGGCTTCAACATCTTGAGTCTTGATGTATTCCAATGGCCTTCCTTGTGTTCTTCTTTTTCTTGTTTATGTTGAGACTTCATGTCCTGATTCTTGATGTAATCCAATGAAGTCTTCCTTCACAAGTCCTCCTTCATCTTCGTATCGTACCTATGTTATCCTGCACATTTCTGGATGTATACATTAGTAATGACAGTGTTTTGAAATAATCAAACTATCAGGAAATTTGAACCAACAAACTCCCCCTTTTGATTAATTTCAAAACACTGTCGGTTTGGAGAGTTTCACCATTTAGTTGAGAACTTTCCGTACGATCGTTTCTCCCCCATTTTGAAAGAGATCAAAAGGGCCAAGGAGACTTCATCAACGGAAGGCTCCCCCTAAATGCGAGCTCCCCCTCAAAGAATGAATTGATGAATGTATGAGCTCGTAAATATGATCACATTCTTTTGTTTTGAATGATGACAATCTTTTCAAATTTAGCAGATTTAAGGAAATAAAACAATTTTTGTGTTTGTGTGCGTTCCGAACGGAAAAAGTGATGCGTTCGAACGCACTTGCATCTGAACTGATAGGAATTTCACAGAATTTATACTGAAGAGTGCATGAACACTAAACCAAAATAGGATAATAAAAGAAATGCACAAGTTTATGCTACTGACATACTACCATAATTATTCATCAAACATAATTATTCAATAGACCTAATTGTTCAATCATACCGACACACATCAAAGTTTGGATAAGTTCTCACATACTCTCATGTATACTCAAGACTTAGACATAACATAACATAATACGACACAACACACACTACAATCAAGGGTGATCACAATTCATTTGGCTCGGGTTAGGTATTTAAGATGGACGGTGGGTAGAAGGTGGAGCTTGCTCCTGAGATTCATGTTGCGTTCCGAACCGGTTCTCAAGATGAACGTAAAGATCGGCAAATTGTCGATCCACGTTCTCAAGCATCCGTGCTTCAGATACACGAAACGCATCATGCATTGCTCTTCCGTGTCGTTCCATGCGCTCATCCATTTCGTCGAGCATCTCCTTCACATAGGCAAACCTCTTATCATCCCGTTCCGTTTGGGCATTTGAGGATTCCCCCCTCCCCACATTCCTCTTTCGTTTGGGAGCCGGTTCTTCACCGCTTTCATCGGTATTGGCTGGGTCGACGTTGTCCTCTTCCTCGTCCAAGGTGTTACCCTTCGTCCACCGGGTAGGATCGCGGGGAAGGTGATACGCCACCGCATCCTTTGCGGAGTCAATAATCCATCTGAGGATGCTTGACGAATACCGATATCCAAAACGTCGGAGGTTTGCATCGGATGCGAGGTTGATTGGTGATTTCGGTCGAAAATCCCAATCGCTCAATGGTATCTCGATCCCTTGAAGTTCCAACATACGGGCAATCAAAGTTCCGTATGGTAAGGACGCGTTCTTATGACTCATTACACTTTCCATGTGGCTTGTGATGAGAAAGGGCACGTGGATGGGTAGTTGATCCTTGTACCACATGCGATGCAAAAGTATAATATCCCGATGTTCGAGATTTATCTTAAATTTTTCTGAGGGAGTGAGAATGTTATTACCGATAGCCCATATAAACTGTTCATGGGCGGCCAAGTGAGATGCCCCTTGCCCAGCTCTGATACCAATTGTTGGTTAATTCTAACCTAGAGGGGGGTAAATTTGACAATCTAACTTACACTTAGTTTAGATTTAAACCTAATTTACGATGCGGAATAAATAATAATTTAGATGATAAAGATGATACCGTACAAACACTTTGACACAAGATGTTTGTTTACGAAGTTCGGTAGGTGGTTGCTTTGTAGCTTTAACTCACCCTTTACTCGCTTAATTGACCGACTCAATTATTTGCGAGTACCTACGTCTCCGGGAATGCCTTGTGCCTCTTTTTGGCTTTCGATTGAATTCCAACTCAACTCGATTACAAGGATTTGCCTAGATCGATTTACACTCTTCTATCGATCTATAACTTAGGCTCTTTACAATTTGTTGCACTAGCCTATTACACTTTTTCACTAATCGAGCTACAACGTGACCGGTCACGTGAGTGGGATACGATTAGTGGAGAATATCGAAAGTAGATCAACGATCTAAAGAGGTTTCTCAAGCTATCAATAGATATAGAAAATCACAGCTTAGGGTTTCTCTCTTTTTAGGTTTGAAAGTTTGAAATTGAGGAAGTGGGAGAGAGAGACCCATGAAGGATTCTATTTATACTCTCTATAGAAATCCTTCAGAAAACTTGTAGTCCGTTCGAACGCATACAGTCCGTTCAGAAAACGAACAAATGCACAATGGGATTGTGCAGAATTCGAGTTTTGCATGTAGTGCGTCATTACGTACCGTACGGTGCATCATGACGCAACGAGCGTGCACAGTAAGCAATGGTTATTGACTTAGCCAAATTCAGCCAAATACATCAATCCGTCATGACAGACCGTATGCTGCGTCATGATGGAAGTAGGCGTAATTTGTCTAGAGAGTAATTGACATTCGTGTGTGATGACGCACCATGCCTTGTGTCATGACGGTAGAATGCCAGGGCCGTTTTATGCATGTTATTGTTATACACGGATTTGTATGTTCAATATGTGTATTTTGGGATGTCCTTATCCTGTTTATATATAAATATGAGGTTTCTCTCTTATCTAAATCAATCCATCCATTCTATCAAGAGTTAAAAAAGTGAAAAGAGAAAGAGAAAAATGAAAAAAGATGTTTTCTCCATTAGAGAATCAAACGAATCAATCAAGCAAGTTCGTACACGCTTCGTTTAGGCAGTTGTGTGTGTGACCGAGAGACTACGACTCACGATGGACACGGATAGATGAGTTCGCGATTTGTGATTTTTTGTTTGTGATCAAACCGGAGAAGTAATCAGAAAAATGAATGTGGAAACATGTGGGCATGAGACACACGAATACAACCAAAAACGTGTCAAGACGGTGGGAGACGTGCGAGCGTGTGACGTACGACTAGTCACCAACGTGACATCGAAGAAGTGAAGCAAAGAAAAAAGTGATTAACCCGTCGAGCGTGATAAATTTCATAACGATCTATCATTTCATTTCATCGTAACCTCGGAAAGATGTCGTGATCTCAAATTTTGAGAATCGAAACGGACCTTAACTTTCGCTGCGCGTGACCCGAGATAGTATCGATTACATTCACAAACAAACTGTGAAATTACAAATTCCATAACTTTTTACTCGTTTACCTTATAATTCAATTATACTCTACTAATTTCCGCTTGTCAAACGGCTCGTAACTTAAAATCCCTCCATCAAATCTTAATGACCACCAAGAAATCCATTTGAAAATCACAAGGTCCCATCACTCTAACGTGGCCTTATTTATAATTATGGTTCTTACAATCTTTACGATGCATCAAAATCAAACTGAAACTACGCGATACTACTCTAAACAAGTTAACTACTACATCATTGTTCATTAATGTCTCCATGTGTTTTTAATCATTAGGACTTAGACAGAAGAAGCAGATCTTCAGATTGCGTAGCTGCTTCCACTCCTCTCCAGTAATAAAATACTAAGGACATCTCGTTTTACAGATACATTCATTCTTACAGAATGGATGGACACTCCGTTCTATCAAAACTGGAGATTGTGAAAATTTGTTACCGTGGAGAAGTAAGGAATGAAAATTACGTAAATATCCCTATAGGAAGGCACTACAGGTCTACAGTACACTAGTAGCCTAGCCGCAGCCATGAGGTTTGCATTTCTTCCATTTTATTGCCCTTTGCACGAAAAAAGGTAGTCTGGGTTGGGTATTAAGTTGAGGTACAGCTCGTGTCTTCTTCTCCATATCAAGTAACCATGCACATAAAAACAAAAGAAAAGCTCGGCACTTGGCTTTTGAGTCTTTGGTTTTCTATTTGTAGGAGGGTAATTATGATGGGCGGCAAGGCGAAGCATGCAGCAGAGTTGTAGTGGTTGAAGCTGGCCGAAAATAAATATAAACAAACAGAGTGTGAGGGAGAGAAACACAGTCATTAACAAATTTTGATTAGTTAAAGAGGAAAAGAGTTTGACAACAAGGACTGAGTTCATAAGGTGTCTAATATGGATTGACTTGGTTGAGGTAAATATATAATAGTTGTTGGAACATCAGTGAATGTTTGTGAGTCAGATCTCAGATGATATAGGAAGCCTCCTTTATGCAAGGCCGGTTCCGAATTTGGAAGGTCTCGAAGCCATTTTGTAAACAAGGATTCATAAACTTTGTTAATTCTTCGTAGTTCGAAAAAAGCATAATAATCATAATTAATTATGTACTAACCACAATTTTAATCACTGTGTATTAATTTCTCTATGCTTCAATTATTTTTCTAATGATCAGTTGATATGTATGCTAAAATAAACAACAAATATCATTCCTCTCTATTCCAGGTAGGGGTGTCAATGGTTCTGATCCGGTTCGGATAGTGGTCGTACCAGATCCATATCCATATTATTTTTCGGATACGGATCCGGATACGGATACGGTTCGGATAGTAAACGGATACGGATACGGTTCGGATATTGTCGGATACGGATACGGATACGGTTTTTTTTCGAATAGTAAAACGGATAATATGTTATGATAACATAACTTATTTTTTAATTAAAAATATATATAATTTGTAACATAAACGATATATATGATTATATTTAAACGTTATTTTACGATTGTGATTTTAAATCACTCACAAATAATTAATTTATATATGATATATGAACTAATATCAAATAATATACATAAAACAATACATAACATACGGATCCGGATCCGGTTCCGGATACTCGAATCCGGTTCCGAGTATCCGGATCCTAAAAATACTCGGATCCGGAACACGATCCGGTCCTGGCACCAAAACCGAATATCGGATCCGGTTCCGGTTCCAAAAATGTGCAACCATATCCATATCCGGATCCACTCGGATCCGGATATTTTTTTCGAATCCGGATATTTCTTCGGATACGGTTCGGGTCGGTTCGGGCAATAACCACACCATTGACACCCCTAATTCCAGGCCCTAGGTTCGTCTCATTTTCTTACGCATAGAGATGGCCCTATCCTTACGCAGGGCGGATTCATATAGAGACTGGAAAAGTCTCGATCGCTCAAGCTGTTTAAAACTATAATATATTATATGTTGAGATTTGTAGGGTTTGATTGAATTGATTGAGTGGAAATTTTGGGGATCAATATCAAAGATGAAAGAAAGATATAATACAGTGAAATAAACACAGAGAGAGATACAAAACAATTATGTTTTCTCTTTTTATTACCTGAGAGAGAGAGTCAATAGCAATATGCCTTTTTTTTTCTTTATTATTCTCTCTCTCTATTTTGCTACAGTGCAAATGTCTTTAAATAGAGATCAATAAACATCCCCAAAAGACACATTATTCTAAACACTTTTATTTGTTTTCAATAGACACCTCATCTATTCAAGAGACATCTACCATTCACACACAAGTACATTGAATATTATTCTGCCTCTAAATCACACATAATATTATTAATTAATATATTAAAAAAACATTAATTTTCAATACTCCCCCTTAATGTTTTTTTCGTTATTTTTTTTTTTAATTTTTTTGTTGTTGTTGTCGATACTGATCCGTGATATTTTCCACCACGCTTGTCATATCTTCTTTCCTCTTCTAAACTCGTTTTTTTAATAGGTTTTTTTCGGATCATCTTTTTCAAATCGTCTTTTTTCGAATCGTCATTTTTTCGAATCGTCCTCTTTTCGGATCGTTTTTTCTTCTTCTTTGAATCGTCTCCTTTCTTCGTCATGCCCATACCATCGATAATTTCTTCTCCTTCTATTATTTTTCATAGACCATGCGAGATCAAAATAACTCTCGTGATAATACTCCAAAAAATTATATTTTTCTCCATCGAAATTGAGTTGCGAAATTTGTGGGAACCCGAACATACCGTCTTGTGTTGTCGTCGTTTTCTCCTACTCCAAATTTTTAATAAACTCGATAAATCGAAAATGAGTTGTGAAGTGCTTGAGAGCCCAAATACGTAACCTCATTGGTTGTCTTGGTGATCTCGTTCTTGAACATCTACTAAACTCGATAAATCGGAAATGAGTTGTGAAATTCGTGTGAGCCCAAGTACGTAACCTCTTTGGTTGTCTTGGTGACTCCTTCTCCGACTTCTACTAAACTCGATAACCGTCGCTCTGATACCAATTTGTTGGGATTTTTGGGGTTTGATTGAATTGATTGAGTGGAAATTTTGGGGATCAATATCAAAGATGAAAGAAAGATATAATATAGTGGAATAAACACAGAGAGGGAGATACAAAGCAATTATGCTTTCTTTTTTTATTACGTGACAGAGAGAGTCCATGGCAATCTGCCTTTTTTTTCTTCTCTCTCTAAATTTTGCTACAGTACAAATCCCTTTAAATAGAGATCAATAAACATCCCAAAAAACACATTATTCTAGACACTTCTCTTTGTCTCCAATAGACACCTTATCTATTCAAGAGACATCTATCATTCACATACAAATACATTTAATATTATTCTGTCCTTAAATTACACATAATATTATTAATTAATATAAATTAATTTTCAATATTATAATGCATTGTATTATAATGAAACTGTAAATTTATGTATTTGTGCATATTTGGCTTCTCCAAACTTTTAACAAAGTTTAATTTTTTTTTCATTTTTTTCATCATTATAAAACTAACATTTTATTTTTACAAGACTATTGTATACGTGTACTCAATTCATTGTCATAAATTTGTACAAGGCACGTACTATTTTACATTACAATACTAAAATAAGTTTATTTTATGGATCACCAAATTTTACGCCATTAAAAAGTTTCAAAATTAATGAATATTTCTTTTAATTATAGACGTATTTCTAAAATTTCTACATTCATATATAAAAAGAAAACACATGTTTGTCGCACGATATCCTGAACTACCTTTTTCGGCCAAGTGTATACAAGTCTCTACTCATTATTATTATTATTATTATTATTATTATTATTATTATAACTTTAAACCAAAATTGCATATTTTCTTTAGCACGGTAGACTATTATCTCGACGACATTGATTTTTCCGAGAAGATCGTCGTATCTCTCTCTCTCTCTCTCTCTCTCTCTCTCTCTCTCTCTGTGTGTGGGTGCGCGCGCGCGCCTCGAGTTCCCGTCAACCATGTTACATCCTAAAAGTTCGGTAGGAATTACTATTTTTGTATGGCAAATTTTTTGTTTTGAAGATAGTAGACATTGCTAAATTTTCATTAAAAAGAAGAAAAAGTTACATTTTTACAAAGAAAATTTTTAAATTCCATATAAGAAAATTCAAAATCCTAATACACATCAAGATTTTTTCGGCCTCAATATCGTTTGACGTCGTCTCACATCTTGTCTATGCCAAAATGACTGCTCTGACTTTTGACTGATGTGATGTGGCGTTCGAGAAGTTTATATGCGCGTTGATTTGTTTCTTTCATATCGATTGAGAAACTTCAATCATGTCGAAACCATGGTCAAATCAGGGACAGGCAAGTTTGTCTCCCATCGATCTAGGCTCGTTTTCCATGACTATCCGCCTTCATGATCCATGACCTTTGCTATTGGTGAAGCTAGAAAATGAGACCGTGGCCGCAATGGTCGTAGTCTTTTCGTGACCGTTGTTGTCGTGATCGTAATCTTCTTGTGACCATGATCGTCGCTGTGGATGTAGTCTACTCGTGACCGTGATCGTAATTTTCTCGTGGCATGCATTGCAATAGGAGAAACCAATGGAAAGGGGATCGGTCTTAGAGAAGGGGATTAGGTGTAGTGGCCACCTCTGCCGCTCTTTTAAGTTTTTTTTGGTAAACATTTTTGTTATAATTATGGCTAATTATGTGAACAACAATTATAGATGTCGAAAATGAACGTTTCTTTTTTGTGATTTTTTATTTTTTTGCATTCATTAAATTCTTCATTACTCTCTAAATCATATTTTTTTTAATAAAAAAATGGAATTCACTATAAATTCGGTTATATATTTTTAAGTATTTAAAATCTAGTTTGAAAGTGAATCTCGTATCTAATTAATTAATTCGGATGCATAAAAACGTATTTGTGTCTTATTGATTGATGTTTTGAATTTTTTCTAGCCGATCAAAAATACAAATCTCGCATAGACTAATTTTTGTCTTATATTTTGATTGTGTTTTGAAAAAAAAAAACATTTAAAATTATAATTGGTAAGATTTGAATACATCAATAAATTATAAAACTTATTACGATATTCTCCGGACGGTCCAGTCCTGATACTCTATACCACGTTTCGAATACAAGTGATCGGGTCCATGCACTAGTCAACCCAATGCATTATTATGTGGTACATCGACATGGTCCCAGCAAAACACAGAAGTGGTGCTATTTTTCTTGTTGGGTGTGTGATTGGATCGAAGGGAAGGCAGCCAAAAACCAACAAAACAAAACAAAGCGCCCTATCTCGATTGGGTCTCGGTCTCGAACTAGAAACAATCAAGGATTCAAGGCATTTGTGGGACTGAACTGGACTGGACATGCAATGCAAACAGACAAATGGTCGGTCTCCCATCCTAGCCATCTTTGTTCTGTTCAAACACCTGATCAAATTGCATTCTGAATTTACCACTTTTGTACTTCTCAATTGGCACCGAGCACTTCTTTTTTCTTTTGGTGTATTCTAGCTCAATTATTTTTAGGAGCATTCAAATTTCGAAAAATAATCGTCTTGTTCAAAATAATTTCGTACATACCGGATTTTAAAATCCCGATTTGTTAATTGTCACAAATTACCTAACATGTCATGTTTGACAGGAAAACTAATAATATCGGATTTTAAAATTCCGGACCAATAAATCTGACTAAACACCGGGTTTTAAAATCCCGTCGTATTAAATAGCACTAGCTATCGAGTTTTTAAATCCCGTACGTTTAAATCTTAATTATACAGTGTTAAGCATAATTATTAATTAAAAAAAAAGAGATTTAAAAACCCGGTGAAGAAAAAGGCCAAAATGGAGAACCGGGTTTTATAATCCCGCCCACTAAAAGACAAAAATAATGATTGTCCACTAATGACAGTAATTTGGTGCTATTCTTTTGGTTCGGGTTTTTAAAACCGTATAGTATTTTTCGTTTTTTCCCATTACTTCTTTATTCATTTTCCATTCCTATAAAAAATATAATTATAAATAATGTTTATTAATATTATTATATTATTATTAATTATAGTAAAAAAATATAATCTGTTTTTTTTATAAAAGTAATAATATTATTATAATATTGTTATATTTTTATTACAAATAAAAACATATAATATATTTTTTTAAAAAGTTTTACTATATTATCAACATAAATTTATTTTAATATAAATTATATCAAATTTCTAATATTATTCATATAAAATAGAATATTTTTTTTAATATAAATTACATTAAATTTCGAATATTAATTCATATATCACAAATAATATTTTAGTATTAATTTTATTAATACAATTCCAATATAAATAATATGATATAATATAAAAAAATACATTTTCCCAAATCATTCATATATAATATCGAATTAATATTATAATAATGCTATAATAATAATAATATGACATCCAAATAATTTAGCATATATTTTTCTAGTCTTTCTTAATTCATATATCACAAATAATACTTTAATATTAATAAAATAATATAATATAGTATTAATTTCATTAATATAATACAAATATAAATAATATATAGTATAATATAAAAATACTACATTTCTCGAGACCCTAAACCGGAAATCGGCAATTTCCCGATCAGAAAGTACTATCATGAAATTTATGTTTTTTTTAAAACAAATTCATACATCACAAATAATACTTTAATATTAATATAATACAATTTAAATTTTATTAATATAATTCAAATATAAATAATATGATATAATATAAAAAATTATTATTTCCCAAACCCAAAATTGACCATTTGATGCTCTACAAATACTATATCGAGTAGAACAAATTAATTTTTTTTTTATCATTTTTATATTAATATATCACAAGTAATATAATAATAATAATAATAATAATAATAATAATAATAATAATAATAATAATAATAATAATAATAATAATATATAATACAGAATTACAGTCATAAACTACCGGGTTTTAAAAACCGGACCCAAAAAAAACACCAAATTACAATCATCAGTGGGCAATATTTATTTTTCACTTTTAGTGTGCGAGATTATAAAACTAGGTTCTCTATTTTGACCTTTTCATCACCGGGTTTTTAAATCTCGTTTTTTTAAAAAATAAAAAAATAAATTCGTGTGAGTTAGTTTTCTATTATAGAGTATTTTCGGATAACATGAAAATTGAGAATTTTCCTTGTGATATACTTCAATGTTGACATTTTAAGGAAATAGGATAACTGAATCTTTTTGAAGGTATTAAGACTTCACTTTGCGTATTTTTAATTTTTTTTTTAGAAAAATAGAAATTCGTGTGTGTTAGTCTTCTATTACAGAGTATTTTTCGGATGGCATAAAAACAGTGAATTTTGCACGTGTTACACTTCAATGTTGACATTTTTCAGGAAAGAGGATAATAGAATATTTTTGAAGTTATTAGACTTCTCTTTTTGAATTTTTTAAGAAAGTTTTCAAAAAATAGAAATTTGTGTGTGTTAATCTTCTGTTACGGAGTATTTTTCGGACAACATGAATATTAAGTATGTTGCTCGTGTTACAGTTCAATGTTGACATTTTTCAGGAAATATGATAATTGAATATTTTTGAAGGAGTTAGACTTCACTTCTTGCATTTTTTAAGAATGTTTCTAAAAAATAGAAATTCGCATATGTTAGTCTTCTTTTACCGAGTATTTTTCGAACAACACGAAAATTGAGTATGTTGCTCGTGTTACACTTCAATGTTGATAATTTTCAGGAAATATGATAATTTAATATTTTTGAAGGTGTTAGACTTCCCTTCTTGCATTTTTTGTGAATGTTTCGAAAAAATAGAAATTGGTATGTGTTAGTCTTCTATTACAGAGTATTTTTCTGACAAGATGAAAATAGAGAATTTTGCTCGTGCTACACTTCAATGTTGAAATTTTTCAGGAAATAGGATAATAGACTATTTTTTGAAGGTGTTAGACTTCGATTCCTGTATTTTTTAAGAATGTTTTGAAAAAATAAAAATTCGTGTGTGTTAGTCTTCTCTTACGGAGTATTTTTCGGACAACATCAAAATTGAGTATGTTGCTCGTGTTACACTTCAAGATTGACATTTTTCAGGAAATTTGATAATTGAATATTTTTGAAGGTGTTAGACTTCACTTCTTGCATTTTTAAAGAATGTTTTGAAAAAATAGAAATTCGTGTGTGTTAGTCTTCGATAACGGAGTATTTTGGGACAACATTAAATTGAGTATGTTGCTGGTGTTATACTTCAATGTTGGCATTTTTAAGAAATTAGGATAATTGAATATTTTTGAAGGTGTTAAACTTCACTTCTTGCATTTTTTAAGAATGTTTTAAAAAAAACAGAAATCATGTGTGTCAGTCTTCTATTACGGAGTATTTTAGGATAACATGAAAATTGAGTATGTTGCTCGTTGTACACTTCAATGTTGACATTTTTAAGGAATTTCGATAATTGAATATTTTTGAAGGTGTTAGACATCACTTCTTACATTTTTTAAGAATGTTTTCAAAAAACAGAAATTCGTGTGTGTTAGTCTTCTATTACGGAGTATTTTTGGATAACATGAAAATTGAGTATCTTGCTCGTTGTACACTTCAATGTTGACATTTTCATGAAATAGGATAACTGAATTTTTTTGAAGCTATTACACTTCACCTTGTGTATTTTTTATTTTTTTTTAAAAAATAAAAAAAAGTGCGTGTGTGTTAGTCTTCAATTATGGAGTATTTTTCGGACAACATCAAAATTGAGTATTTTACTCGTGTTACACTTCAATGTTTACATTTTTCAGGAAATATGATAATTGAATATTTTTGAAAGTGTTAGACTTCACTTCTTGCATTTTTTAAGAATTTTTTAAAAAATAGAAATTCGTGTGTGTTAGTCTTCGATAACGGAGTATTTTTCCTACAACATGAAAATTGAGTATGTTGCTGGTGTTACACTTCAATTTTGACATTTTTAAGAAATTAGGATAATTGAATATTTTTTAAGGTGTTAAACTTCACTTCTTGCATTTTTTAAGAATGTTTTCAAAAAACAGAAATCCGTGTGTTTTATTCTTCTATTACCGAGAATTTTCGGACAACATGACAATTGAGAATTTTGCTCGTGCTATACTTCACAATGTTCACATTTTTCAAGAAATAGGATAACTGGATTTTGTGTAAGTATTAGACTTCACTTTTGTTTTTTTAAAAAAAAACGTTTAAAAAATAGAAATTCATTTGTGTTAGTCTTCTATTACGGAGTATTTTTCGGACAACATGAAAAAGGAGAATTTGGCTCGTGTTACACTTCAATGTTGACAATTTTCAGGTAAGGGGATAATTTAATATTTTTGAAGGTGACTTCAGTTTTTTGCATTTTTAAGAAATTTTTGAAAAAATTGAAATTTGCGTGTGTTAGTCTTCAATTACGGAGTATTTTGAGTAAGACATGAAAATTGAGTATTTTCCTTACGTTACACTTCAATTTTTACATTTTTAATAAAATGTCTTCATTGAATTTTTTGAAAGTGTTAGACTACAGTTTTTTGCATTTTTTAGGAATTTTTGAAAAAATTGAAATTTGTGTGTGTTAGTCTTCAATTACGGAGTATTTTGAGTATGACATGAAAATTGAGTATTTTGCTTATGTTAAACTTCAATTTTAACATTCTTTTCAAAAATATCTTCATTTAATTATTTGAAGGTGTTAGACCTCAGATTTTAGCATTTTTAAGAAATTTTGGAACAATTTCTATTTGTGTGTGTTGTTCAATTTCGGAGTATTTTGAGTATGACATGAAAATTGAGTTTTTTTCTTGTGTTACACTTTCAATTTTAACATTATTTTTAAAAATATCTTCATTGAATTTTTTGATGGTGTTAGACTTCATTTTTTGCATTTTGAGAATTTTGGAAAATATTGAAATTTGTGTGTGTTAGTCTTCAATTACGGAGTATTTTGAGTATGACATTAAAATTGAGTATTTCGCTTATATTACACTTCAATTTTAGCATTTTTTTTAAAAATATCTTCATTGAATTTATTGAAGGTGTTAGACTTCATTTTTTGCATTTTTAATAAATTTTTGAAAAAATTGAATTTTGCGTGTGTTAGTCTTCAATTACGGAGTATTTTGAGTAAGATATGAAAATTGAGTATTTTTCTTATGTTACACTTCAATTTTTACATTTTTTAAAAAATTTCTTCATTGATTTTTTTGAAGGTGTTAGACTTCAGTTTTTTGCATTTTTAAGAAATTTTTGAAAAAATTGAAATTTGCGTGTGTTAGTCTTCAATTACGGAGTATTTTGAGTAAGACATGAAAATTGAGTATTTTTCTTATGTTACACTTCAATTTTTACATTTTTAAAAAAATATCTTCATTGAATTTTTTGAAGGTGTTAGACTTCAGTTTTTTGCATTTTTAAGAAATTTTTGAAAAAATTGAACTTTGTGTGTGTTAGTCTTCAATTACGGAGTATTTTGAGTATGACTTGAAAATTGAGTATTTTGCTTATGTTACACTTCAATTTTAACATTCTTTTAGAAAAATAGCTTCATGACTTCATTTTTTTGCATTTTTAAGAAAATTTTGAAAAAATTGAAATTTGTGTGTGTTAGTCTTCATTTACGGAGTATTTTTAGTATGACATGAAAATTGAGTTTTTTTCTTGTGTCACACTTCAATTTTATCATTCTTTTAAAAAATATCTTCATTGAATTTGTTGAAGGTGTTAGACTTCATTTTTTGTATTTTTAAGAAATTTTTGAAAAAATTGAAATTTGAGTGTGTTAGTCTTCAATTACGGAGTATTTTGAGTAAGACATGAAAATTGATTTTTTTTTTCCTATGTTACACTTCAATTTTTACATTTTTTAAGAAATATCTTCATTGAATTTTTGAAGATGTTAGACATCAGGTTTTTGCATTTTTAAGAAATTTTTGAAAAAATTAAAATTTGTGTGTGTTAGTCTTCAATTACGGAGTCTTTTGAGTATGACATGAAAATTGAGTATTTTGCTTATGTTACACTTCAATTTTAACATTCTTTTAAAAAATATCTTCATTGAATTTTTTGAAGGTGTTAGCCTTCAGTTTTTTGCATTTTTCAGAAAATTTTCAAAAAAATTGAAATTTGTGTGTGTTAGTCTTCAATTACGGAGTATTTTGATTATGACATGAAAATTGAGTATTTTCCTTATATTACACTTCAATTTTAACATTCTTTTAAAAAATATCTTCATTGGATTTATTGAAGGTGTTAGACTTCATTTTTTGCATTTTTAAGAAAAGTTTGAAAAAATTGAAATTTTTGTGTGTTAGTCCTCAATTACGGAGTATTTTGAGCGTGACACGAAAATTGAGCTTTTTTCTTGTGTTACACATCAATTTTAACATTCATTTAAAAAATATGTTCATTGAATTTATTGAAGGGGTTAGACTTCATTTTTTGTATTTTTAAGAAATTTTTGAAAAAATTGAAATTTGAGTGTGTTAGTCTTCAATTACGGAGTATTTTGAGTAAGACATGAAAATTGACTATTTTTTTGCCTATGTTACACTTCAATTTTTACATTTTTTAAGAAATATCTTCATTGAATTTTTGAAGATGTTAGACATCAGTTTTTTGCATTTTTAAGAAATTTTTGAAAAAATTAAAATTTGTGTGTGTTAGTCTTCAATTACGGAGTCTTTTGAGTATGACATGAAAATTGAGTATTTTGCTTATGGTACACTTCAATTTTAACATTCTTTTAAAAAATATCTTCATTGAATTTTTTGAAGGTGTTAGACTTTAGTATTTTGCATTTTTCAGAAAATTTTGAAAAAAATTGAAATTTGTGTGTGTTAGTCTTCAATTACGGAGTATTTTGAGTATGACTTGAAAATTAAGGGCTTTTCTTGTGTTACACTTCAAATTTGACATTCTTAAAAAATATCTTCATTGAATTTTTTGAAGGTGTTAGACTTCAGTTTTTTGCATTTTTATGAAAAGTTTGAAAAAATTGAAATTTTTGGGTGTTAGTCTTCAATTACGGAGTATTTGAGTATGACATGAAAATTGAGTATTTTTCTTGTGTTACACTTCAATTTTTACATTTTTTTAAAAAATATCTTCATTGAATTTTTTGAAGGTGTTAGACTTCAGTTTTTTGCATTTTTTAGAAAATTTTCAAAAAAATTGAAATTTGTGTGTGTTACTCTTCAATTACGGAGTATTTTTGATTATGACATGAAAATTGAGTATTTTGCTTTTATTACACTTCAATTTTAACATTCTTTTAAAAAATATCTTCATTGGATTTATTGAAGGTGTTAGACTTCATTTTTTGCATTTTTAAGAAAATTTTGAAAAAATTGAAATTTGTGTGTTAGTCTTCAATTACGGAGTATTTTGAGTGTGACACGAAAATTGAGCTTTTTTCTTGTGTTACACATCAATTTTAAAATTCATTTAAAAAATATGTTCATTGAATTTTGAAGGTGTTAGACTTCATTTTTTGCATTTTTGAGATATTTTTGAAAAAATTGAATCAATCCAAGTATACTCGCGAACTACTCAAGAGATTCGAGTTGGATCAAACCAAAACGAGTGATACTCCAATGGCCAAGGAATCGAAATTGGATGCGGACGAAGATGGTGAGTCTTTCGATATCACGGCTTATCGAGGAATGATCGGAAGCCTTATCTATCTCACTGCTAGTCGACCCGACATTATGTTCTCCGTATGCTTGTGCGCTCGTTTTCAAGCAAACCCCGAGGTATCACATTATAATGCCGTGAAACGTATATTCCGTTACTTGAAAGGTACAATAGAACTTGGGATATGGTATGGGCATAGTGCAAATCTAAACCTAGTAGGGTACACGGATATCACTACAACATTTCAGGGTATGAGCGACGGTCATAACCGTCGCTAATAGTCTCAAAAACCGTCGCTAAAGCCTTTACCGACGGCCAACCGTCGCTAAAAAACCGTCGCTGAAAGTGGCGTCGCTGATGGCACTTTCACCGACGGTTAAGCTTTCACCGACGGCCCGTCACCGAAGACATCTCCGACGGCCCAACGCTAACTGTATTATTTAAATGATATATTTCATACGTTAAGTTATTTCCGACGGCCCGTCGGTAATAAGTATATTAATTAAATAATATATTACTTAATTTATTCAGTTATTATGTAATTATTAATTAATAAGGTACATTAATCATTATTAATATTTAACAAATCAATTAATAATTAACATATCAACTGAATTAATTTACAAATAAGCATAAACATATAAACACATAATCGGAGAGTACCGGTATTCCACAAATAAACATAAACACATAATCTCACAATAAACACATAATCACAATAAACACATTATCTCACAAATATACAAATTCAACGCCGTTAATCGGAGAGTACCGGTATTCCAACAAGTAATCCAAGCCGTCCCATTTACTATCCAAATTGTACCACTAATCGGACCCGTACCAGTCCATATTAGCCTTCAATTCATCTCCTGCACAGAAACCATCTCAATCCATCAATTCCGGTCCCGGCTCCACTACAATCTCCTGCTCCAGCTCCTGCTCCTGCTCTTGCTCCTGCTCCTGTTCCTGCTCCACATCCATCTCCTGCTCCAGCTCCTGCTCCGGCATGACATATACGCAACGATACAACTCAAACCATCAAAACTGCACAGAAAATTAATTAAATATATTAGTTAATTTCAGGGGCATAAATCTAATTATATAAAAAAGAATTAAGAATTAACAAGAATTAAGAACAATTCAAGCCGTACCAGTAAGAATCGTCCCTGTCCCTGCTCCAGAACATCCCATTGAATCATCGTCTTCAATCCAAGCTCCAAAGATCTAAACCCTAGTAGCAGCAATCGCACCGGTACCAGTAATTGTCTTCAATCGTACTAAATAAAATCTTAATCCCGATGGTGGCGTCGACGTCTCCTGAAATCCTCTAACATTGAAACACACAAATCCTCATCCCTCTTGCTCTTCATATCTTCCTCCAGCTTGCGATTTTTCTACACATAAATTCAAAATATTTCAAATAATATATAAAATGAATATTTTAAAATATAAAACAGTTTAAAACAGAATTAAATAAGAATTGCATACACTTAAAAAAAAACAGTTTAAAATATTTCAAATATACATAAATTCAAAATATAAAACAGTTTAAAATAATTCAAACAAAATATAATATTTCTAAATTAAATAAGTAACCTACACATAAATAATTATATAACAAACATAATTAATACATAAATTAAAACAAAATTACATAAACTTAAAAAAACAGTTTAAAAAAGAATTAAAAAAGAATTACATACACTTAAAAAAAATAGTTAAAAAAAAAGAATTTAACAACAGAAATTAAATAATTCTATACTAGAAAAACTTAGTTTTAAAAAAAGAAATTAACACAAACAAAAATAACCTAAAAAACAAAATAATTTTTATTTAAACTAAAAGAGAACATGATGTAAAATAACAGAGAAAGAACATGATATAAAAAAATTAACTCGATTTTTTGTAAAAGTAACAGGATTTAAAAATCCTAAGAGTACTTAAAACTCTAAAAAATTTAGAAACCCTAAATCTCGAAATAATAAAACAATGAGATAAAATTATATACGTCGGAGGGAAAGAGGGGCGTCGGAGGCGAAGAGGGGCGTCGGAGCGAAGAGGGGAGGGGCTGTGAAGAGGGGAAGAGGGGCGTCGGAGGCGAAGAGGGGCATCAGAGCGAAGAGGGGCGTCGGAGCGAAGAGGGGAATATGGGCTGTGAAGAGGGGAAGAGGGGCGTCGGAGGCGAAGAGGAGAAGAGGCGAATTTAGGTTTAGGGTTAAGAGAGAGAGGAGGAGGCCAGCGGTGTATATAAGAAGGTGTATACAACATCACTGACGGGCCGTCGGAAGGGTATTAGCGACGGCTCTATTAGCGACGGGCCGTAGGAGAAGAGCATTAGCGACGGTTTCACGTAACGACGGGCCGACGGAGAATTTTTGAAAATTTGGCGATTTTTTTGAAAATGTAGCGTAACCTTTCTGCGACGGGGATTCTTTCACCGACGGGCCGTAGGAAGGGTATTAGCGACGGGGCTAGCATCACCGACGGGCCGTCGCAGACTATTAGCGACGGTTTCGAAGTTTAGCGACGGGCCGACGGAAAAATTTGAACATCACCGACGGGCCGTCGCTAATAAAACCGTCGGTAATGCTCTTCTGCGACGGGCCATCGCAGAAAGGTTGTTTTATTTGCGACGGGCCGTCGCTGATGGCATACCCCCGTCGCTAAAACGCCCATCTGTTGTAGTGCGATGCGGATTTTGCCGGTTCCCGTGTTGACCGTAAAAGCACGAGTGGTACGTAACAATTCCTAGGCGGATCACTTGTCTCATGGTCAAGCCGAAAACAACACTCCGTAGCCTTATCAACTGCAGAGGCCGAATATGTGGCGGCCGGAAGTTGTTGTGCACAACTACTGTGGTTGAATCAAACACTCAGAGACTACGGTTTAGAATTCCGCAAAATCCCCATATTATGCGACAACAATAGTGCAATATGCATTTCGAAAAACCCCGTCCACCATTCGCGAACCAAGCACATCGACATACGTCACCATTGTTGGGAATTCACCCGTCCCTGGGCCCGCGCAGCGGATATGTAGGCCCTGTCCGGTTCCCTAAATCCAAGATCACGCCATGACTTCGAGGGTACGATGCAATAGAAGGATAGACGATTACCAGCGTGAAATTGATCACGCACGATGGGTTGATCGCTCGCATCCTTCTCTTCCTTCGGTGTCACGTTGGTGACTAGCTCGTGCATCCCATACCACACGTCTCCCACCGTCTTGACACGCGTCCGGTTGTCTTCATGCGTCCCGTTTACGATTCGCTCGTTTCCGTCTTCGATAGATTTCGTTTCGCCGAATCGATCACAACCGAAAGAGCCCCAAATGTTCCTCCTCTACTTGTATCCACCTTGACTCGTAAGACGTCGGTCGCGGGTGCAACTGCCTAGACGAAGCACCGGCGAACTTGCTCGATTGATTGATTCTCTTCTCCGGAAAAACTGTTTTTCTCGGTTCTCTCTCTTTACACCCTTTCACTCAATAGAAAGATGTCTCTCAATATTTCTGGAATATTCTGAATATTCTGAATCAATTTACATCTGGATTGACTAGAGAGAGAGAGAGAGAGAAACATCCTATTTATATCACATAGGATTAGGATTGGCCAAAAGACATGTATATCCAATATACACTCTTTCACACAGAAAGTTGCATGAATCTGTCCAGTATTCTGTCCATACGAAATTGGTACATTTCTCTGACAGAAAATCAACCAACACGTAAGTTGTAGATAATCTTATTATCTACACTACCCAATTTGTCCTGGACCAATTGGAGTTCGTATGCAAAAGTTATGACTGTTTTACTAACTGTATGTCATACTGTTGCACCCTTTCGGTATTTCATAGAAACGACCCTGATACTTCGTTCATATGAAATATATTTCTACATGAAGGTTGTAGATAATCTTATTATCTATCTAACCCAATTTGAACCATTCAAATTGGATTTTCCTACTGAAAGATATGACCACGAATGTACGCTTACATTCGTTTATCCTTGTGTACACTTTTACGGTTGATCCTGAAACTGTATTTCCTTCAGTCTCCCACTCAATTTCAGATCTACCTAAAAGGTACTCATGCATATCCAATATGCAGGATTTTAGAGAATATAGCTCGCATATCAAATACCAAGCTACGCACATCTTATGTGCCAATTTTATAATCAAGCCCGACTTAGTACGACTCGTTGTGTGACCAGGTAGGTTCGGTTAACGATGGCAGTAGGCTGTTTCCATAGCACTACAAGCCCATGAGCGGGATCTAGTCACTCCATCATGGCTACCCATGTTAACACGAAGAATGATTGTGATCATTGTGCCTATCTCGAATAGCGGTCATTAGTTCTCTTGTTAGCGATATCCGTTAATCAAAAGGCATGGTTATAGTCATCCTTATATTTTGATTAACTATACTTATTCCTCGATTCCGAATTGAGTTAACAAATTTCAATCGATATTAACCGTTAATATCATTGACTGTGGCCACAGTTTTCGTTAATCAATTCATCGAGTGGCCAAAGAGATATCTCTTCCTTTCGGAATAAACAATTCCTATCTTGGAGACTCACATTGAATTCCGTGTTTCGGACAATACCCAATGATGACCGTTTTAACTCCCTGTTACGGTGAGCGTAAGATCATACCAAAGCATTGTGTTACGCACGTAACGCAATCAATGGTCCCCTCAAGTATGAAGAACCTAATACCCTACTCGTCGCGAGTCCATCTATAATGACTAAACCATGTCATGGTCTCGCGGCTTCGGTCATATCCAATATATGTCACCTAGCATATATCTATGTTCCTGATTCGACAAACACCTTTGTCCTATGATTAGCAAAACATAATCATCTCCTCGGCTAACGTACTAGTGTACGCGTTCAGTCTATTCCCTTGTAATAGAAATGCTTCTCTCTTAAGCAAACTGACCCGCGACTAGGGATGTTTAGAAATGAAACTTTAAGTGCGACGGTTTCGCTGCACATGGTCCTCAACCATGTCGACGTCCACACAACTTCAAATCAAGGTTCATGCAATCATATTACACAACCCCGCACATAGTTTTCATATAAGGTGAATGCATGAAAATTTAAGTAAACAAATTTTTTAAAAGGGATGCATTCATACGGATTAAGTATTTGTGTGATACAACGTTTACCTATGGGTATCTCCATACCCACAACCTGCGAGGACTATCGTATTAGATAACTACACTCTACTCTCTTCTTCCTCCTATAGGTATCTCCATACCCATAGTCATCGCATGACAGTCACGCGCGACTAGAGAGAGCAGTTTTGTAAACGGGTCCGCACGTTGCCGTTAGTGTTAATCAACATCAGGTTTGGAACATTTCCAATACCTACGATAACATCATTTCATAAAATTTCATGGATCAATGAAATTTTCTGAGTATTGGCCAGAAGTGATTGTGACCTCGGCATTTTTGGCTTGTACTATTGCGTGTCACGCAATATACAACCATAAATCCGATAACTCGTGACTACTCGAGTTTGGTCATGTATCCTTGATCCATACCGCTTCCTTTTGTGATTCATAACCACAATATACTCGCCCCGTAAATAGAATCATTATTGGTCATGTGGAACCTTTCCACATAACCATGTTTTTGTTTAAGCAAATCATGTACACACTTTGTGATCGAAAGTCGTGCTACATATTTGGACGTGCTAAATCTTTGGAAACTGTCGTTGTTATAACTCTTTATAACCAACACGTCCTCCACACCATTATAGATAAAATAAAATCCTGAATTCTTTTGTAAAGTATTCAAGGATAACATTCACCGCTATCAATACAAATCCCGATGAATTTAAATATACATAACCATTATGTATATATATATGTATAACCATTATACATTCACAAGAGTTAGTCTCATGTAATCGCATTACATTCAAACTTGTGTGATTACTTGGATTTTAATGACGGTGAATTAGACGATTCATCTATACGACATATAGCCACATACATATCATGACAGATATAATAGATCCTCACGTCGAATGTAAAGCATCATATTTTTATTTTCGCCCTGCTTGATGTCTCACATCGAGCCGTAGAAAATTTGTGCCATTCGACATCTCTATTTAACTCCGCCAAGGAGTTATATGTTGAAAACCTTTTTCAACAATATGTCGATATACGTGCTATAATATAGAACGAGAAACTTCTTAGATCTATCCTATAGATCTTCACGCTTAATTCATAAGCGGTCTCGCCTAAATTTTGTGTCGTTACAAGAAATATAACGCGGCTCACACTAACCTTCATGTGTACACAAAGTTTCCATTCGTTCCGACAATGTTATAGCAGTTTATAACTTCATCAAAACGAATATTCCAATTCCGAGAAGCTTTCTCAAATCCATCATATGGATCGTTAAAGCGTGCATATCTTATCCCCGATTCTTATGAATCGACAAAACCGTAAGGTTGTGTCAAGTACACATCCTTTCATAAAATTTCTGTCAAGAAATTCGGTTTTGACATCCATTTTGCCACATCACATAGTCATAATACGCGACCATGTCAAGCAGAATTTCGAGAATGTGAAAGCATGGCAACATGCGAAAACGTTTCTTCATAGTCCGACTATGAAATTCTTGAAACTCTTCGCTACGAGCCTCGCTTTGCATATATGCGTATTCCTATCCGTGTTGGTTCTCATCTTGAAAACCCATTGTCTTTTCACGGGTCTAACCCGGAAAGTAATGAAATCAAGTTCTAAACTTGATAATATTACACGGATCGAATCTCAGAATTCATGACATCATGTCATGTGGAATCAACCTTTCATAGCATCCCTGTAGGATATCGAATCATCATATGATTTCGATCTATCATCATTAGCCAAGGTAAATCCGTATTTACCGGCTTATGATATAGCCTACTTGATCTACAAATAATTCCTTTGTGTGTTCGACTCGTATTCATCAACGCTTGATGAAGTCGTGTCAACATTCATCGGTACAATGTTCATTTTCAGATCTCGAACTCTTTCGAGATTTATTCTACTCCCACTAGCCCGCATAGAGATTAGCAACATCATGTTTCAAACTTGTGCGCATCGAGTCCTCCTCCAAGAAGGCATCTCTTCGAGCCACGAAAATCTTATTTTCGTTGGAACGTTAGAACTAATACCCTTTAGTTTCCTTAAGGATATATGTCATAAACGAACAATTTTCAGATTTGGGATTGAGTTTAACCGAAACAAATTTCGAAATATACTCACATCCACAAATCTGTACAAATGACAACTCCGGAACCATTCCGATCCATATCTAATATGGCGTCTTTTATACCGATTAGAAGGTTTATGGTCCATATCATATATGTAACCATTCATTAGTGCCACTGTCACAAGGGCGTATCCCCAAAACATTTTTGGGATATCCGTTTGACTTATCATTTATCGAACCATGTCCAACATGAGTTCAATTCCTCTTTTCGGACACATCTCAATGTTCCGAAATGAATATAATCGTAAAACGATTCCACAATCATGAATGATAATCAATACTTATAACTCAAATATCGCCTCTTCGATCCTATCGAAGTGCGTAGCTCAAATACTCGCCTTTTCGATCCTATCGAAAGGGCTTTGATTTTCTTGCTAAGTCGATTTTGTATTTTGTTTTTGAAACTCTTTGAACCTTTCAAAAAATCTCCGTTGCGGCACGCATTAAACAGATATTATCATATCTACTTTAATCATCCGTAAACGTAACAAAATACCGATAGCCTCCTCTTGCCTCGGAATTTATCGGATCTTTTACATCTTAATGTAATTTCCAATAATTCGTTGAATCTTTCTCCAACCTTTGGAGAATGATGCCCTTTGTCGTCTTGCCTAATAAATAAGTATCGCATTAAACAATCGAATCTAATTCAAATGATTCTAGCAATCCATCAGATGGAATCTAGATACACGTATCTCGTTTATATGGCCAAGATGGCAACGCCAAAAGAACCAATCAACTTCTAGGTTTAATCCTCCTCGGATTTCACCGTTCTTTGAGTCATTAGTTTGGACAACTCTTTGTCCGAACTTTCTGTTTGGAAAACTTTTTCCCAAAATAACCTTAAACATTTATTTTTTTCGATCCCGTCCTTTATTTACAAGGACATCCACGCATCTCAATGCATTGGATTCCTCGGATGTTCCGAGCATCTCCAATTCAAATTTAAATCGCATCTTATGCAATTTCGGGATCGACTTATCTATCGAATGCAAATGATATTCGGTCACGAAGATCAAATCTCGTACCATCAACACATGAGTGTTAATTAAAGACCCATAAGGTGTCTCAAAATTAACCTACTCTTTGAGCCGTATTGAACCTTTCAACACGCTCTATCTCTTGAAACTATTTCTTGAGATTTGCGTTTTTCTTTCATATATACTCGAATTCTCAAAGAAATTTTGAGAAATTTGCGTCTATACATGCTGTTGGTTCAAATTTCCTGATAGTTTGATTATTTCAAAACACTGTCATTACTAATGTATACATCCAGAAATGTGCATGATAACATAGGTACGATACGAAGATGAAGGAGGATTTGTGAAGGAAGACTTCATTGGACTACATCAAGAATCAGGACATGAAGTCTCAACATAAACAAGAAAAGAAGAACACAAGGAAGGCCATTGGAATACATCAAGACTCAAGATGTTGAAGCCTTCCGTGAGTGGGATACGCCACAAATAAACCTTAGGTACAAACCTAGTAGAACTCAAGTAAAATCATATTCAAAATAACAAAGAGTTCAGTCAACCAGGAAGTGCGTTCTGAACGAACTCAAAGTCCGTTCAGAACGGACTTGCTACATATCAAAACTTTAAAGCTTGATTAGAACCAAACGTGTCACAGGGATGTGTGCGTTCGAACGAACAATCATGTCCGTTCGAACGGACAATTAGAATCCGTTCACCCACCTTCTGAGTGCGTTGAACGGACAATCCTTCCTGTGAACGGAAAACGTCACAGGGATGTGTGCGTTCGAACGACCACACATGTGCGTTCGAACGGACAACCTGGAATCCGTTCACCCACTTTTCAGTGCGTTGAACGAACTCTTGTTCCTGTGAACGCAAAATGCTATGTATAATTGAGTCCGTTACGCACGGACATTGTCCGTTCGAACGGACCCAAAATGTACTTGCACGTTATTTTGAAACGGCTAGTGCAAACAACAAGTGTGTTCTGAACGGACTTTATGCGTTCGAACGCACTTCAAGTTTTCTGAAGGATTTCTATAGAGAGTATAAATAGAATCCTTCATGGGTCTCTCTCTCCCACCCTTCATTTTCAAACATTTAAAACCTAAAAAGAGAGAAACCCTAAGCTGTGATTATCTATATCCATTGATAGCTTGAGAAACCTCTTTAGATCGTTGATCTACTTTCGATATTCTCCACTAATCGTATCCCACTCACGTGACCGATCACGTTGTAGCTCGATTAGTGAAAAAGTGTAATAGGCTAGTGCAACAAATTGTAAATAGCCTAAGCTATAGATCGATAGAAGCGTGTAAATCGATCTAGGCAAATCCTTGTAATCGAGTTGAGTTAGAAGTCAATCGAAAGCCAAAAAGAGGCACAAGGCATTCCCGGAGACGTAGGTACTCGCAAATAATTGAGTCGGTCAATTAAGCGAGTAAAGGGTGAGTTAAAGCTACAAAGCAACCACCTACCGAACTTCGTAAACAAACATCTTGTGTCAAAGTGTTTGTACGGTATCATCTTTATCATCTAAATTATTATTTATTCCGCACCGTAAATTAGGTTTAAATCTAAACTAAGTGTAAGTTAGATTGCCAAATTTACCCCCCTCTAGGTTAGAATTGAACAACAATTGGTATCAGAGCAAGGTACTAACCATCTCTTTGAGTAGTAGGGATAACTTGTACTTAACGATCAAATGGCCGAAATTAATCCTATTGTACAAAACTCATCGATAAATCCGATAAATACCGTACCCAAATCAAATATATCAAACTCACGTGAATTAGATGGAACCAATTGGAGTTCTTGGAAGAAATGCATGCTAAATACATTCGCTCTCCAAGGACTTGACAAGGTAGTGTTACGAGGCTTTGTCTTGGCCCAAGAGGTTGACACGGACGGAAATGTAACCTACCCTGATCAAACTAGGGAAGATAGAACTAATGACATTTACGCTCAAAACTTAATACTGAACAACGTAATTAGTTCTATCGGATCGCTATTTGATCATTGTGAAAACTCATATGAAATGTGGCGTATGCTCAATGAGAGATACCAGGGTACATCTCAAATGAGAAGAACTAATATCATCGGACTTGAACAAGAATTCAACAATCTTCGTATGATTGAGGGAGAGTCCGTTGATAAAATCTGGGCAAAAATCAATGTACTAAAAACCCGATATGCCACCCAAAATGCACCTCTTACTGATGATAGAATTATTGCTAGATTGCTTCAATCTATGCCCCGTAGTTGGGAATCTTTACGTGTAGCTTTAGGTACAGCGGTAGCTTCACAAGACCTCACGCCTGAAGAATTGGTAAGTCAATTCCGAAATTTCGAGATTCGACTTAAGCAACTCGATGAAGAACAAGGAATCTACATACCCTCTCCTCACTCCAAAACCGTAGCTTTGCCCGCCTTGAATGCAAGCAATGACGACAATGAAATGGATGATCTCACGTTGCGACTCCTAGAGTGGCAAAGGGACGAGAAGCGATTCAACGAGAATCGGAAACAAAAGGGACTAAAGCTCCATTGCTTTTGGTGCAAGAAAATTGGACACATGATGGAGTCATGTTGGACTCTCCATCCGGAAAATTCGAGGTGGATCAAAAAGGATGAGGACCACAAGGATCGGGAAAGGCGAGAGCCCCGATACGAAAGAAGATACGAGGACAAGGGGCGAGAAAATCGTCAAAACTACAAAGGTAAAGAAATCAATAAGAAAAAGGCATATAAAGCTAACGTCGATTGTAGGTGGGGAGAAACGGACGGATCAAGCTCATCATCCGACACGGATGGTCCGTCAAGTCGACACACCGCAAACCTTGCACTCATGGTAAGGATAGATCCTCCACTAATGAACGCAGTGGAAGCGGCCATCAAATCTCTTCGTATTGAACGAGGTCTAACTACTACACATCACACGCCCATGGTTGTGGACTCGGAACCATCTACTCCCAATACCAGCTCAACACATGACAAATGTCATGAGGTACGTACATACTCTCTGCTTGACATAGAATCAATACATAAATCTAAATTTTCTCCCGCATTCGAACTAGAACTCGAATCTTGTGACGAGTTTCTTAGAGATGAAGGGAACTCTCAACTAAATGAGGGTAAACTTGAGAGCCCAACACAAGCTCTCGAGGATAAGGTAGCCTCTCTTGAGCTATCCATTTTGGCATATAAAACTCAAATAAATGAATTTAAAGGTTTTTCAAAGTGTGAGTGTCAAACCATAAAAGGTGAGATTTCTCATCTAAAAGTCGAAATTCAAATTCTTAAAGTTGAAAATGAATCCCTGAAGAAGGCTTGTGCAAACATTGCATTAAGTCCTCCTTCATTGGATGATGTTTTAAGATCGTCATTGATAGGACAAAAGCCAAATGACAAATCCGGTTTAGGATATAAGAAAAATAACGGTAATAAACCCGATTTTTCAATATCTCAAAATCAAAAATCTAAATGGGAAAACAATAAAGTAAGTAGTCATGGAAATGCTTTCATGTACCATGACTACAACAAAGGTAAATATGCTAAAAATGAACAACCTAAACGTGTCAATAATAATTATAGGAAAAATCATTGTACACAAAATTCACAACCTAGACATACTAATTTGGGAAGAACCGATTGTTTGTTCAAAAGGGGACCAAATGGGTATTTCTATGAAGTGACAAACTACACCGAAGCTTCATATCAACAAGGGCCTCCCAAACATTTCACCAACACACGTAAACAATTTAAACAAAATAATTTTAAGCAAAATAAATTGAAATCAAATAACCTTTATCAAATGCCAAAATCGATAACTTCTAAGAGAAGTAATCCGAATCAACTCTCGGACTATTTTGTGAAGAGTACCTCACCCACAAATAAGCCCACCGTAGCATTGTGTAACTATTGTTGCAAAATTGGTCATGTCTCAACAAGTTGTGATCTTCGCAATCCAAAATTAACGTCAAACTCAATATGGATGCGTAAAGATCGTCACTCGATGGGTCCCTCTACGTCTTTCGGTATAGGACCTCCTAGGGCTTAAGCCCTAACTTGAAAAACTATACTCCTTAGTATCCCACACCTTAAGCCAAATATGTAAGGAGAGTATAGGAAATGGGCTAAATTAAATTCTAGTCAAATTGGTCGAATCTCATGTAACTACCTCACAAGTGTTAATAGAGGATTACATTAGAACACTTGTCTCGGTAAATAAATCACGAATTCAGTCCAGTGATCACATCTCAGGAACCAGTCCGTTCGAACGAAAAACATGTGCGTTCGGAACGGACAAATGAAGTCACCAAATACCCTCTTAACAGTCTCAAGTCCGGTCGAACGGACTAAAATGCGTTCGAAACGGACAACTGGACTATAAGATCCAAAGTCACAGTTAAATTATGGCGCCATCCAATTTTCCTACCAGGATCAAGTGCGTTCGAACGTACAACTGAATGCGTTCCGAACGGAAAAATGAATTATAGGATTATGGCGCCGGATCATCCTTTGGCGCCGACTCTTAGTGTCAACAGTGTTAAGTGCGTTCGAACGAACAACTACTGCGTTCGAACGCACATGCCTCATTCAACGAACCTACTTCAAACCCTTACACTCGCACCGTTCCATATTCTGGCGCCTCTTCTCTGTTGTGTGAGCGTTCGAACGCACATAGGAGTCCGTTCGAACGGACTTAACAACTTCCCCGATACAACTTAAAATCCCAAAATAGCGCCTTTTCTCAGACATAAATGCGTTCAAACGCACATAGAAGTGCGTTCGAGCGGATTCGTCGTAATAACTCTTCATCCACATGCAACCGACTGACTTCAATGGATGTGATGGTTCCTTTTCCCTTACGACGTGACTTGAAGGGACACAATTTCATCAGTTACTTAGCCCCCATTCATTCTCTTTCCTTGTATCTCTTCCAAAACTCTCTCTCTCTCAGAAAAACTAAAATCTTCAACGATAGCCATGGACGCCTCAAACTCGAGATCGAAAGCCAAGGGCATGGGGAAGAAGATAGTGGGCGAGAGTTCGAACGCTCGACGAAGAATGAAGCAAGCGGCCAAGAAGCCTACTCTTGAAGAACGCATTCAAAGTGAATACGATTTCTCTGACCCAAACAACGAGCATCTGTTTCGAACTCCGGAGGCTGGTATTCTTTTCCATGAATGGGTATCCAAGAGACCAATTGCTCCATGCTACTACTACGATTTTCCGCCAAACATACATCACCTCCTCGACAAAGTCGAGGAAATCGAACGTCAATGGGGATTCGCGAATTTAGCATGCCTAAACGTCAAATCGTATGATGTAATCACGCGACTATTTTACGCAAACGCTAAATTCCACCATGACGAAGAAAAGGTAACGTCATACATCCTCGGTGAAGATGTCGAAATCTCTATCAAAAACTTGAGTGTTCTGCTCGGACTCAGGGACGACGGAGAGAAAATATACGACACTCGCAAGGCAAGACTCGAAGCTGCCATCACGGGTATCAGACCTGGGCAAGGGGCATCTCACTTGGCCGCCCATGAACAGTTTATATGGGCCATCGGTAATAACATTCTCACTCCCTCAGAAAAATTTAAGATAAATCTCGAACATCGGGATATTATACTTTTGCATCGCATGTGGTACAAGGATCAACTACCCATCCACGTGCCCTTTCTCATCACAAGCCACATGGAAAGTGTAATGAGTCATAAGAACGCGTCCTTACCATACGGAACTTTGATTGCCCGTATGTTGGAACTTCAAGGGATCGAGATACCATTGAGCGATTGGGATTTTCGACCGAAATCACCAATCAACCTCGCATCCGATGCAAACCTCCGACGTTTTGGATATCGGTATTCGTCAAGCATCCTCGGATGGATTATTGACTCCGCAAAGGATGCGGTGGCGTATCACCTTCCCCGCGATCCTACCCGGTGGACGAAGGGTAACACCTTGGACGAGGAAGAGGACAACGTCGACCCAGCCAATACCGATGAAAGCGGTGAAGAACCGGCTCCCAAACGAAAGAGGAATGTGGGGAGGGGGTAATCCTCAAATGCCCAAACGGAACGGGATGATAAGAGGTTTGCCTATGTGAAGGAGATGCTCGACGAAATGGATGAGCGCATGGAACGACACGGAAGAGCAATGCATGATGCGTTTCGTGTATTTGAAGCACGGATGCTTGAGAACGTGGATCGACAATTTGCCGATCTTTACGTTCATCTTGAGAACCGGTTCGGAACGCAACATGAATCTCAGGAGCAAGCTCCACCTTCTACCCACCGTCCATCTTAAATACCTAACCCGAGCCAAATGAATTGTGATCACCCTTGATTGTAGTGTGTTGTGTCGTATTATGTTATGTTATGTCTAAGTCTTGAGTATACATGAGAGTATGTGAGAACTTATCCAAACTTTGATGTGTGTCGGTATGATTGAACAATTAGGTCAATTGAATAATTATGTTTGATGAATAATTATGGTAGTATGTCAGTAGCATAAACTTGTGCATTTCTTTTATTATCCTATTTTGGTTTAGTGTTCATGCACTCTTCAGTATAAATTCTGTGAAATGCCTATCAGTTCAGATGCAAGTGCGTTCGAACGCATCACTTTTTCCGTTCGGAACGCACACAAACACAAAAATTGTTTTATTTTCCTTAAATCTGCTAAATTTGAAAAGATTGTCATCATTCAAAACAAAAGAATGTGATCATATTTACGAGCTCATACATTCATCAATTCATTCTTTGAGGGGGAGCTCGCATTTAGGGGGAGCCTTCCGTTGATGAAGTCTCCTTGGCCCTTTTGATCTCTTTCAAAATGGGGGAGAAACGATCGTACGGAAAGTTCTCAACTAAATGGTGAAACTCTCCAAACCGACAGTGTTTTGAAATTAATCAAAAGGGGGAGTTTGTTGGTTCAAATTTCCTGATAGTTTGATTATTTCAAAACACTGTCATTACTAATGTATACATCCAGAAATGTGCAGGATAACATAGGTACGATACGAAGATGAAGGAGGATTTGTGAAGGAAGACTTCATTGGACTACATCAAGAATCAGGACATGAAGTCTCAACATAAACAAGAAAAGAAGAACACAAGGAAGGCCATTGGAATACATCAAGACTCAAGATGTTGAAGCCTTCCGTGAGTGGGATACGCCACAAATAAACCTTAGGTACAAACCTAGTAGAACTCAAGTAAAATCATATTCAAAATAACAAAGAGTTCAGTCAAGCAGGAAGTGCGTTCTGAACGAACTCAAAGTCCGTTCAGAACGGACTTGCTACATATCAAAACTTTAAAGCTTGATTAGAACCAAACGTGTCACAGGGATGTGTGCGTTCGAACGAACAATCATGTCCGTTCGAACGGACAATTAGAATCCGTTCACCCACCTTCTGAGTGCGTTGAACGGACAATCCTTCCTGTGAACGGAAAACGTCACAGGGATGTGTGCGTTCGAACGACCACACATGTGCGTTCGAACGGACAACCTGGAATCCGTTCACCCACTTTTCAGTGCGTTGAACGGACTCTTGTTCCTGTGAACGCAAAATGCTATGTATAATTGAGTCCGTTACGCACGGACATTGTCCGTTCGAACGGTCCCAAAATGTACTTGCACGTTATTTTGAAACGGCTAGTGCAAACAACAAGTGCGTTCTGAACGGACTTTATGCGTTCGAACGCACTTCAAGTTTTCTGAAGGATTTCTATAGAGAGTATAAATAGAATCCTTCATGGGTCTCTCTCTCCCACCCTTCATTTTCAAACATTTAAAACCTAAAAAGAGAGAAACCCTAAGCTGTGATTATCTATATCCATTGATAGCTTGAGAAGCCTCTTTAGATCGTTGATCTACTTTCGATATTCTCCACTAATCGTATCCCACTCACGTGACCGATCACGTTGTAGCTCGATTAGTGAAAAAGTGTAATAGGCTAGTGCAACAAATTGTAAAGAGCCTAAGCTATAGATCGATAGAAGCGTGTAAATCGATCTAGGCAAATCCTTGTAATCGAGTTGAGTTGGAAGTCAATCGAAAGCCAAAAAGAGGCACAAGGCATTCCCGGAGACGCAGGTACTCGCAAATAATTGAGTCGGTCAATTAAGCGAGTAAAGGGTGAGTTAAAGCTACAAAGCAACCACCTACCGAACTTCGTAAACAAACATCTTGTGTCAAAGTGTTTGTACGGTATCATCTTTATCATCTAAATTATTATTTATTCCGCACCGTAAATTAGGTTTAAATCTAAACTAAGTGTAAGTTAGATTGCCAAATTTACCCCCCTCTAGGTTAGAATTGAACAACACATGCCACCACAAGGCACGTAATATTGTTCGATTTCTTCTTAAGTTTATCGAACCCGGCTTTCTCTAAAGCCAAAGCCTCGAGCCCTGAATGTACCATTTCCGTGTCCAACACGTTCCTTTATTACGGTAATTCCGGCCCAAAAGCCATCTATCATATCGATCTCATCGATATATTTGGTGTTGCTTGAAAACATGATTCTAAATAGATGATGAAGATTAAGCTCCTAACCGTGCGTACTTAATCTATAAGCTTATATGATGAATATATGAATAGTGTTATTTTATCGAATCGATAACCCTCATACCGATATGGGACTCCAAGTCCATAACACTCGAGATCCATATTTCGCAATTCTCCCACAAGTGACGAAGGCCTATCGAGTGGGATCTCGCTTATTTAGGTAGGATATAATCCAATCGCATCATATGCGACTCTCGAACCTTTTAGAATTTCGGTGATGGATCGTATCACATACAATCCCAGTTCCGTGTGTGCATTCTAACTATGCCCCGAACTCCAATCGGATTGGCTTGGACGGTTAAGTCATAACCATATCAAACGTATCGTTCAAATGAACTACTCACGTGCATGACGAAGGCCTAGAAACACGTAAGTGCCCATTTAACGCTTGCCACCCATTAGTACCATCAACATGTGTGCATGACGAAGGCCTAGAAACACACATATTGTGATACCAATTTCGATGGTTGATGATATGGAAGACATTTCCATGACTTAAATATTATGAGGGATCATGACATTCATGTTTAATAATTCGTGACATAATCATATTATATCACTATCACAAGATTTTCAAAATGCATATGATTTATTTAGGGAGACTAATTATTCTAAATAATTAATTATCTAATATGCTAGTATGATTGAATTAATTGATTAGAGATAAAGATTAAATGTATGTATATCTCATATACACCTTTTCAAACAGAAAACTGCATACACCCTTTCAGTAATCTATCAGAACGAAAATGGTAAATTTCTCTGACAGAAAATCAACTAACACGAAAGTTGTAGATAATCTTATTATATTTCCAACCCAATTTGGGCCAGCCCAATTGGAGTTCGGACCCGAAAGTTACGGCCGTTTTACTGACTATATGTCAAACTGTCGCACCCTTTCGGCATTACGTTAGAACGACACTGATTCTTCGCTCAAACGAAATATATTACAACATGGAAGTTCTAGATAATCTCATTATATAACTAAACCAATTTGAACCATACAAATCGGAATTTCCTACTGAAAGTTATACCAGTTTTAGTAAAATACGAACAAACGAAAAGGTAAGTATATCCAATAGACACCTTTTCAACCAGAAAACTACAGACACCTTTTCAGTATTCTGTCGAAACGAAAATATTAAATTGTTCCAACCGACTTTGAACGTGAACGAAAGTTCTAGATAATCTTATTATCTAACTAACCCAATTAGATTGGACTCAATTGGAGTTCCTATGCAATATATACGGACGTTTTAGTATCTGTATGTCAAACAGTCGCACCCTTTCAGTATTCCACAAAAACGACACTGATAATTCGTTCAAATGAAAACATTTTCTGTATCAAAGTCATAGATAATCTCATTATCTAACTACGCCAATTTGATCCAATCAATTTGGAGTTTGCCACTGAAAATTATCTTAGTTTTACTCACTGTTTCGTATTCTAATTTTCTGCAGATTTTGCCGTTTCTTCCGTTTTCGCTCGTTTCTGAAACGATAAATCATGAAACCTTTTCACGATCATTCCTAGATACTCTCAATCAAATTTTGATTGATCTCTAGTGAATTCTACTTGTGATTTTTAACGAAATTGGAATCTCTATATCTATCATCATGCAAACGGGTACGAACTTTGATAACCCGTGCGTATATCGAATATACGACTATAATTCGACCCTCGAATCGATGGCGATCGCTTTGATACCACTGTTGGGAATTCACCCGTCCCCGGGCCCGTGCAGCGGATATGTAGGCCCGGTCCGGTTCCCTAAATCCAAGATCACGCCATGACTTCGAGGGTACGATGCAATAGAAGGATAGACGTTTACCAGCGTGAAATTGATCACGCACGACGGGTTGATCGCTCGCATCCTTCTCTTCCTTCAGTGTCACGTTGGTGACTAGCCCGTGCGTCCCATACCACACGTCTCCCACCGTCTTGACACGCGTCCGGTTGTCTTCATGCGTCCCGTTTCCGATTCGCTCGTTTCCGTCTTCGACAGATTTCGTTTCGCCGAATCGATCACAACCGAAAGAGCCCCAAATGTTGCTCCTCTACTTGTATCCACCTTGAATCGTAAGACGTCGGTCGCGGGTGCAACTGCCTAGACGAAGCACCGGCGAACTTGCTCGATTGATTGATTCTCTTCTCCGGAAAAACTGTTTTTCTCGGTTCTCTCTCTTTACACCTTTTCACTAAATAGAAAGATGTCTCTCAATATTTCTGGAATATTCTGAATATTCTGAATTAATTTACATCTGGATTGACTAGAGAGAGAGAGAGAAACATCCTATTTATATCACATAGGATTAGGATTGGCCAAAAGACATGTATATCCAATATACACTCTTTCACACAGAAAGTTGCATGAATCTGTCCAGTATTCTGTCCATACGAAATTGGTAAATTTCTCTGACAGAAAATCAACCAACACGAAAGTTGTAGATAATCGTATTATATAAAAACGACACTGATAATTCGTTCAAATGAAAACACTTTCTGTATCAAAGTCATAGATAATCTCATTATCTAACTACGCCAATTTGATCCAATCAATTTGGAGTTTGCCACTGAAAATTATCTTAGTTTTACTCACTGTTTCGTATTCTAATTTTCTGCAGATTTTGCCGTTTCTTCCGTTTTCGCTCGTTTCTGAAATGATAAATCATGAAACCTTTTCACGATCATTCCTAGATACTCTCAATCAAATTTTGATTGATCTCTAGTGAATTCTACTTGTGATTTTTAACGAAATTGGAATCTCTATATCTATCATCATGCAAACGGGTACGAACTTTGATAACCCGTGCGTATATCGAATATACGACTATAATTCGACCCTCGAATCGATGGCGATCGCTTTGATACCACTGTTGGGAATTCACCCGTCCCCGGGCCCGCGTAGCGGATATGTAGGCCCGGTCCGGTTCCCTAAATCCAAGATCACGCCATGACTTCGAGGGTACGATGCAATAGAAGGATAGACGTTTACCAGCGTGAAATTGATCACGCACGACGGGTTGATCGCTCGCATCCTTCTCTTCCTTCAGTGTCACGTTGGTGACTAGCCCGTGCGTCCCATACCACACGTCTCCCACCGTCTTGACACGCGTCCGGTTGTCTTCATGCGTCCCGTTTCCGATTCGCTCGTTTCCATCTTCGACAGATTTCGTTTCGCCGAATCGATCACAACCGAAAGAGCCCCAAATGTTGCTCCTCTACTTGTATCCACCTTGAATCGTAAGACGTCGGTCACGGGTGCAACTGCCTAGACGAAGCACCGGCGAACTTGCTCGATTGATTGATTCTCTTCTCCGGAAAAACTGTTTTTCTCGGTTCTCTCTCTTTACACCTTTTCACTCAATAGAAAGATGTCTCTCAATATTTCTGGAATATTCTGAATATTCTGAATTAATTTACATCTGGATTGACTAGAGAGAGAGAGAGAAACATCCTATTTATATCACATAGGATTAGGATTGGCCAAAAGACATGTATATCCAATATACACTCTTTCACACAGAAAGTTGCATGAATCTGTCCAGTATTCTGTCCATACGAAATTGGTAAATTTCTCTGACAGAAAATCAACCAACACGAAAGTTGTAGATAATCGTATTATCTACACGACCCAATTTGGCATGGCCCAATTGGAGTTCGTATGCAAAAGTTATAACTGTTTTACTAACTGTATATCGTACTGTTGCACCCTTTTGGTATTTCATTGAAACGACCCTGATACTTCGTTCATATGAAATATATTTCTACATGAAGGTTGTAGATAATCTTATTATCTATCTAACCCAATTTGAACCATTCAAATTGGATTTTCCTACTGAACGATATGACCACGAATGTACGCTTACATTCGTTTATCCTTGTGTACACTTTTACGGTTGATCCTGAAACTGTATTTCCTTCAACCATTTCATTCGGGATCATGTTGAAAAAGGTGATGTCAGACTCGAATGGATAGATACGCACGATCAAATTGCTGACATTTTCACCAAGCCTTTGCCATTTGCGCCATTCTCCACTCTACGACTAAAGTTAGGTATGTTATCTCTCAAAACTTAAATTCTCGCATAATTGGTACATATCGATGTCATACCACTCAACATGTGCAAACATGATTATCCATATACAAACTATATTTTGTGTTGGTTCTAGTAAAATCACTTTTGGACCATTTATTGGTCTCATCACAGAACCAAGTGCGTTCGAACGAACCAAAATGTTCGTTCGGAACGCACTCACATCTTTAATCTGCTTGCAAAATGTGTTCTTACGAGCCCATACATTCATAAAATTCATTTATTGAGGGGGAGCTCGTATTTAGGGGGAGCTTTCCGTGTTCGAAGTCTCATTGGCCCTTTTGATCACTTTCAAAATGGGGGAGAAACGATCGTACGGAAAGTTCTCCATAAAATGCCGAAACTCTCCAAATCGACGGTGTTTTGAAATTAATCAAAAGGGGGAGTTTGTTGGTTCAAATTTCCTAATAGTTTGATTATTTCAAAACACTGTCACTACTAACGTATACATCGAGAAAGTGTGTAGGATAACACAGGTTCGACACGAAGATGATGAAGAACTTCGAAGTCACAAGAAGCACAAGAATAGAAGATTAGAAGGAAGGCTCTTCGAAGGATAACCCTAAGTTCGTTCACTCACAACTAAGTACGTTGAACGAATTTAAATACTGTAATTGGGCCAAAAACAATGCATGATTGTGTTCGTTCGAACGAACACATTGTTCATTCGAACGGACAGTCAAAGTACAATTGCGTTATTTGCAACGGCTAGTTCAAATTATATGTTCGTTCAGAACAAAATAGTGTGCGTTCGAACGAACTGGTAATTTTCTGAAGGATTTCTATAGAGAGTATAAATAGAAACCTTCAAGGAGTTTTCTCTCACCCATTAAGATTTTTAGAAATATCACACATTCAATACACTTGAGAGAAAACCCTAAAAGCCGAGATAAGCTATATCCATTGATTGATTGGAGAAACCCTTCTAGATCATTGATCTAATTTCGATATCCCTCCACTAATCGTTTCCCACTCACATGACCGATCACGTTGTAGTTTGATTAGTGAAAAGTGTATTAGGCTAGTGCAAGAAATTTGTAAGAGACCTAGCTATAGATCGATAGAAAGCGTGTAAATCGATCTAGGCAAAACCTTGTAATCGAGTGAGTTGGAATTCAATCGAAAGCCAAAAAAAGAGGCACAAGGCATTCCCGGAGAAGTAGGTACTCGCAACTAATTGAATCGGTCAATTAAGCGAGTAAAGGGTGAGTTAAAGCTACTTAGCAACCACCTACCGAACTTCGTTAAAAAACATCTTGTGTTCAAGTGTTCACGGTATCATCTATTTCTTTTAAATTATCATTAATTCCGTATAGTAAATTAGGTAATTAGAGAAAGTAATTGTACGGTAGATTACCAAATTTACCCCCCTCTAGGTTGTAATTAACCAACATAATTTATTGAAGGTGTTAGACTTCATTTTTTTGCATTTTTAAGAAATTTTTGAAAAAATTGAAATTTTTGTGTGTTAGTCTTCAATTACGGAGTATTTTGAGTGTGACACGAAAATTGAGCGTTTTTCTTGTGTTACACATCAATTTTAACATTCATTTAAAAAATATGTTCATTGAATTTATTGAAGGTGTTAGATTTCGTTTTTTGCATTTTTGAGAAATTTTTGAAAAAATTAAAATTTGTGTGTGTTAGTCTTCAATTACGGAGTCTTTTGAGTATGAAATGAAAATTGAGTAGTTCGCATATGTTACACTTCAATTTTAACATTCTTTTAAAAAATATCTTCATTGAATTTTTTGAAGGTGTTAGACTTCAGTTTTTTGCATTTTTCAGAAAATTTTGAAACAATTGAAATTTGTGTTATAGTCTTCAATTACGGAGTATTTTGAGTGTGACACGAAAATTGAGCTTTTTTCTTGTGTTTCACATAAATTTTAACATTCATTTAAAAAATATGTTCCTTGAATTTTTTGAAGGGGTTAGACTTCATTTTTTGCATTTTTAAGAAATTTTTGAAATAATTTAAATTTGCGTGTGTTAGTCCTCAATTACGGAGTATTTTGAGTAAGACATTAAAATTGAGTACTTTTCTTATGTTACACTTCAATTTTTACATTTTTAAAAAAATATCTTCATTGAATTTTTTGAAGGTGTTAGACATCAGTTTTTTGCATTTTTGAGAAATTTAGAAAAAAATGAAATTAGTGTGTGTTAGTCTTCAATTATGGAGTATTTTGAGTATGACATGAAAATTGAGTATTTTGCTTATATTATACTTCAATTTTAACATTCTTTTAAAAAATATCTTCATTGGATTTATTGAAGGTGTTAGACTTCATTTTTTGCATTTTTAAGCAAATTTTTAAAAAATTGAAATTTGTGCGTGTTAGTCTTCAATTACGGAGTATTTTTAGTATGACATGAAAATTGAGTTTTTTTCTTGTGTCACACTTCAATTTTAACATTCTTTTAAAAAATATCTTCATTGAATTTGTTGAAGGTGTTAGACTTCATTTTTTGTATTTTTAAGAAATTTTTGAAAAAATTGAAATTTACGTATGTTAGTCTTCAATTACGAAGTATTTCGAGTAAGACATGAAAATTGGCTATTTGTTTTTGCCTATGTTACACTTCAATTTTTACATTTTTAAAAAAATATCTTCATTGAATTTTTTTAAGGTGTTAGACATCAGTTTTTTGCATTTTTAAGAAATTTTTGAAAAAATTGAAATTTGTGTGTGTTAGTCTTCAATTACGGAGTATTTTGAGTGTGACACGAAAATTGAGCTTTTTTCTTGTGTTACACATCAATTTTAACATTCATTTAAAAAATATGTTCAATGAATTTTTGGAAGGTGTTAGACGTCAGTTTTTTTCATTTTTTAGAAAATTTCGAAAAAATTGAAATTTGTGTGTGTTAGTCTTCAATAACGGAGTATTTTGATAATGACATGAAAATTTAATTTTTTTCATGTGTTACACTTCAATTTTAACATTCTTTTCAAAAATATCTTCATTGAATTTTTTGATGGTGTTAGACTTCATTTTTTGCATTTTTGAGAGTTTTGAAAAAAATCGAAATTTATGTGTGTTCGTCTTCCATTACGGAGTATTTTGAGTATGACATGAAAATTGAGTATTTTGCTTATGTTACACTTCAATTTTAACATTGTTTTAAAAAATATCTTCATTGAATTTATCGAAGGTGTTAGACTTCCTTTTTTGCATTTTAAGATATTTTTGAAAATATTGAAATTTGCGTGTGTTAGTCTTCAATTACGGAGTATATTGAGTAAGACATGAAAATTGAGTATTTTGCTTATGTTACACTTCAATTTATATATTTTTTAAAAAATATCTTCATTCAATTTTTTGAAGGTGTTAGACATAAGTTTTTTGCATTTTTTAGAAATTTTTTAAAAAATTGAAATTTGTATGTGTTAGTCTTCAATTACGGAGTATTTCGAGTATGACATGAAAATTAAGCTTTTTTCTTATGTTACACTTCAATCTTGACATTCTTTTAAAAAATATATTCATTGAATTTTTTGAAGGCGTTAGACTTCATTTTTTGCTTTTTTGAGATTTTTTTAAAAAATTGAAATTTGTGTGTGTTAGTATTCAATTACGGAGAATTTTGAGTATGACATGAAAATTGAGTATTTTGCTTATGTTACACTTCAATTTTAACATTCTTTTAAAAAATAACCTCATTGAATTTTTTGAAGGTGTTAGACTTCAGTTTTTTGCATTATTAAGAAAATTTTGAAAAAATTGAAATTTGTGTGTGTTAGTCTTCAATTACGGAGTATTTTGAATATGACATGAAAATTGAAATTTTTTCTTGTGTTACACTTCAATTTTAACACTCTTTTAAAAAATATGTTCATTGCATTTTTTGAAGGTGTTAGACTTCAATTTTTGCATTTTTGAGATTTTTTTAAAAAATTGAAATTTGTGTGTGTTAGTCTTCAATTACGGAGAATTTTGAGTATGACATGAAAATTGAGTATTTTGCATATGTTACACTTCAATTTTGACATTCTTTTAAAAATAACTTCATTGAATTTTTTGAAGGTGTTAGACTTCAGTTTTTTGCATTTTTATGAAAATTTTGAAAAAATTGAAATTTGTGTGTGTTGGTCTTCAATTACGGAGTATTTTGAGTATGACATGACAATTGAGCATTTTTCTTGTGTTACACTTCAATTTTAACATTCTTTTAAAAAATATGTTCATTGAATTTTTTGAAGGTGTTAGACTTCATTTTTTGCATTTTTGAGATTTTTTTATAAAATTTAAATTTGTGTGTATTAGTCTTCAATTACGGAGAATTTTGAGTATGACATGAAAATTGAGTATTTTGCTTATGTTATACTTCAATTTTAACATTCTTTTAATAAATAACTTCATTGAATTTTTTGAAGGTGTTAGACTTCAGTTTTTTGCATTTTTAAGAAAATTTTGAAAAAATTGAAATTTGTGTGTGCCAGTCTTCAATTACGGAGTATTTTGAGTATGGCATGAAAATTGAGTGTTTTTCATGTGTTACACTTCAATTGTAACGTTCTTTTAAAAAATATCTTCATTGAATTTTTTGAAGGTGTTAGACTTCAGTTTTTACATTTTTAAGAAAGTTTTGAAAAAATTGAAATTTGTGTGTGTCAATCTTCAATCACGGAGTATTTGAGCATGACATGAAAATTGAGTACTTTGCTTATATTACACTTCAATTTTTTCATTTTTTTAAGAAATATCTTCATTGAATTTTTTGAAGGTGTTAGACTTCGGTTTTTCGCATTTTTAAGAAAATTTTGAAAAAATTTGAATTTGTGTGTGTTAGTCTTCAATTACGGAGTATTTTGAGTATGACATGAAAATTTAGTTTTTTTCATGTGTTACACTTCAATTTTAACATTCTTTTCAAAAATAGCATTATTGAATTTTTTGATGGTGTTAGACTTCATTTTTTGCATTTTTAAGAGTTTTGGAAAAAATTTAAATTTGTGTGTGTTCGTCTTCCATTACGGAGTATTTTGAGTATGACATGAAAATTGAGTATTTTGCTTATGTTACACTTCAATTTTAAAATTGTTTCAAAAACTATCTTCATTGAATTTATTGAAGGAGTTACACTTCATTTTTTGCATTTTTAAGAAATTTTTGAAAATATTGAAATTTGCGTGTGTTAGTCTTCAATTACAGAGTATTTTGAGTAAGACATGAAAATTGACTATTTTGCATATGTTACACTTCAATTTTTACTTTTTAAAAAAAATATCTTCATTCAATGTTTTGAAGGTGTTAGACATCAGTTATTTGCATTTTTTAGAAATTTTTGAAAAAATTGAAATTTGTGTGTGGTAGTCTTCAATTACGGAGTATTTTGAGTATAACATGAAAATTGAGCTTTTTTCTTGTGTTACACTTCAATTTTAACATTCTTTTAAAAAATATGTTCATTGAATTTTTTGAAGGTGGACTTCATTTTTTGCATTTTTGAGATTTTTAAAAAAAATTGAAATTTTTGTGTGTAAGTCTTCAATTACGATGAATTTTGAGTATGACATGAAAATTGAGTATTTTACTTATGTTACACTTCAATTTCAACTTTATTTTAAAAAATAACTTCATTGAATTTTTTGAAGGTGTTAGACTTCAGTTTTTTGCATTTTTAAGAAAATTTTGAAAAAATTGAAATTTGTGTGTGTTAGTCTTCAATTACGGAGTATTTTGGGTATTGCATGAAAATTGAGTGCTTTTCTTGTGTTACACTTCAATTGTAACATTATTTTAAAAAATATCTTCTTTGAATTTTTTGAAGGTGACTTCAGTTTTTTGCATTATTAAGAAATTTTGTAAAAAATTGAAATTTGTGTGTGTTAGTCTTCAATTACGGAGTATTTGAGTATGACATGAAAATTGAGTATTTTGCTTATATTACACTTTAATTTTTACATTTTTTTAAAAAAATATCCTCATTGAATTTTTTGAAGGCGTTAGACTTCAGTTTTTTGCATTTTGTAAGAAATTTTTTAATAAATTGAAATTTGAGTGTTTTAGTCTTCAATTACGGAGTATTTTGAGTATGACATGAAAATTGAGTTTTTTTCATGTGTTACACTTCAATTTTAACATTCTTTTCAAAAATATCTTCATTGAATTTTTTGGTGGTGTTAGACTTCATTTTTAGCATTTTTGTGAGTTTTGGAAAAAATTTAAATTTGTGTGTGTTCTTCTTCCATTACGGAGTATTTTGTGTATGACATGAAAATTGAGTATTTTGCTTATGTTACACTTCAATTTTAACATTGTTTTAAAAAATATCTTCATGGAATTTATTGAAGGTGTTGGACTTCATTTTTTTGCATTTTTTAGAAATTTTTGAAAAAATTGAAATTTGTGTGTTAGTCTTCAATTACGGAGTATTTTGAGTATGACATGAAAATTGAGCTTTTTTCTTGTGTTACACTTCAATTTTAACATTATTTTAAAAAAAATGTTCATTGAATTTTTTGAAGATGTTAGACTTCATTTTTTGCATTTTTGAGGTTTTTTTAAAAAATTGAAATTTGTGTGTGTTAGTCTTCAATTACGAAGAATTTTGAGTATGACATGAAAATTGAGTATTTTGTTTATGTTACACTTCAATTTTAACATTCTTTTAAAAATTAACTTCATTGAATTTTTAGAAGGTGTTAGACTTCAGTTTTTTGCATTTTTAAGAAAATTTTGAAAAAATTGAAATTTGTGTGTGTTAGTGTTCAATTACGGAGTATTTTGAGTATGGCATGAAAATTGAGGGTTTTTCTTGTGTTACACTTCAATTGTAACCTTCTTTTAAAAAATATCTTCATTGAATTTTTTGAAGGTGTTAGACTTCAGCTTTTTGCATTTTAAAGAAAGTTTTGAAAAAATTGAAATTTGTTTGTGTTAGTCTTCAATTACGGAGTATTTGAGTATGACATGAAAATTGCGTATTTTGCTTATATTACACTTCAATTTTTACATTTTTTTTAGAAAATATCTTCATTGAATTTTTTGAAGGTGTTAGACTTCAGTTTTTTGCATTTTCAAGAAATTTTTTAAAAAATTGAAATTTGTGTGTGTTACTCTTCAATTACGGAATATTTTGAGTATGACATGAAAATTTAGTTTTTTTCATGTGTTACATTTCAATTTTAACATTATTTTCATAAATATCTTCGTTGAATTTTTTGATGGTGTTAGACTTCTTTTTTTGCATTTTTGAGAGTTTTGGAAAAAACAGAAATTTGTGTGTGTTCGTCTTCCATTACGGAGTATTTTGAGTATGACATGAAAATTGAGTATTTTGCTTATGTTACAGTTCAATTTTAACATTGTTTTAAAAAATATCTTCATGGAATTTATTGAAGGTGTTGGACTTCATTTTTTGCCTTTTTAAGAAATTTCTGAAAAAATTGAAATTTGCGTGTGTTAGTCTTCAATTACGGAGTATTTTGAGTAAGACATGAAAATTGAGTATTTTGCTTATGTTACACTTAAATCTTTACATTTTTAAAAAAATAGCATCATTCAATTTTTTGAAGGTGTTAGACATCAGTTTTTTGCATTTTTAAGAAATGTTTTAAAAAATTGAAATTTGTGTGTGTTAGTCTTCAAGTACGGAGTATTTTGAGTATCACATGAAAATTGAGCTTTTTTCTTGTGTTACACTTCAATTTTAACATTCTTTTCAAAAATATGTTCATTGAATATTTTGAAGGTGTTAGGATTCATTTTTTGCATTTTTGAGATGTTTTGAAAAAATTGAAATTTGTGTGTGTTAGTGTTCAATTACGGAATATTTTGAGTATGACATGAAAATTTTGTATTTTTCTTATGTTACCCTTCAATTTTAACATTCTTTTAAAAAAAGACTTCATTGAATTTTTTGAAGGTGTTAGACTTCAATTTTTTGCATTTTAAGACAATTTTGAAAAAGTAGAAATTTTTGTGTGTTAGTCTTCAATTACGGAGTATTTTGAGTATGACATGAAAATTGAGCTTTTTTCTTGTGTTACACTTCAATTTTAACATACTTTTAAATAATATGTTCATTGAATATTTTGAAGGTGTTAGACTTAATTTTTTGCATTTTTGAGATTTTTTGAAAAAATTGAAATTTGTGTGTGTTGGTCTTCAATTACGGAGTATTTGAGTATGACATGAAAATTGAGTATTTTGCTTATATTAAACTTCAATTCTTTCATTTTTTTAAAAAATATCTTCATTGAATTTTTTGAAGGTGTTAGACTTCAGTTTTTTGCATTTTTTAGAAAATTTTGAAAAAATTGAAATTTATGTGTGTTAGTCTTCAATTACGGAGTATTTGAGTATGACATGAAAATTGAGTCTTTTGCTTATATTACACTTCAATTCTTTCATTTTTTTTAAAAATATCTTCATTGAATTTTTTGAAGGTGTTAGACTTCAGTTTTTTGCATTTTTAAGAAATGTTTGAAAAAATTGAAATTTGTTTGTGTTAGTATTCAATTACGGAGTATTTTAGTATGACATAAAAATTGAGTATTTTGCTTATATTACACATCAATTTTTACATTTTTTTTAGAAAATATCTTCATTGAATTTTTTGAAGGTGTTAGACTTCAGTTTTTTGCATTTTTAAGAAATATTTTAAAAAAGCGAAATTTGTGTGTGTTAGTCTTCAATTACTTAGTATATTGAGTATGACATGAAAATTTAATTTTTTTGCATGTGTTAGACTTCAATTTTAACATTCTTTTCAAAAATATCTTCATTGAATTTTTTTATGGTGTTAGACTTCATTTTTTGCATTTTTGAGAGTTTTGGAAAAAAATTAAATTGGTGTGTGTTCGTCTTCCATTACGGAGTATTTTGAGTATGACATGAAAATTGAGTATTTTGCTTATGTTACACTTCAATTTTAACATTCTTTTAAAAAATATGTTCATTGAATTTATTGAAGGTGTTGGACTTCATTTTTTGCATTTTTGAGATGTTTTGAAAAAATTGAAATTTGTGTGTGTTAGTCTTCAATTACGGAGTATTTTGAGTAAGATAAGAAAATTGAGTATTTTGCTTATATTACCCTTCAATTTTAACCTTCTTTTAAAAAATAACTTCAATGGTTTTTTTCGAAGGTGTTAGACTTCATTTTTTGCATTTTTGAGAGTTTTGGAAAAAATTGAAATTTGTGTGTGTTCGTCTTCAATTACGGAGTATTTTGAGTATGACATGAAAATTGAGCTTTTTTCTTGTGTTACACTTCAATTTTAACATTCTTTTAAAAAATATGTTCATTGAATTTTTTGAAGGTGTTAGACTTCATTTTTTGCATTTTTGAGATTTTTTGAAAAAATTGAAATTTGTGTGTGTTAGTCTTCAATTACGGAGTATTTGAGTATGACATGAAAATTGAGTATTTTACTTATATTACACTTCAATTTTTTCATTTTTTTAAAAATATCTTCATTGAATTTTTTGAAGGTGTTAGACTTCAGTTTTTTGCATTTTTAAGAAAATTTTGAAAAAATAGAAATTTGTGTGTGTTAGTCTTCAATTACGGAGTTTTTTTTGTACGACATGAAAATTTAGTTTTTTTTCATGTGTTACACTTTAATTCAAACATTCTTTTCAAAAATATCTTCATCGAATTTTTTGATGGTGTTAGACTTCATTTTTTGCATTTTTGATATTTTTTGAAAAAATTGAAATTTGTGTGTGTTCGTCTTCAATTACGGAGTATTTTGAGTATGACATGAAAATTGAGCTTTTTTCTTGTGTTACACTTCAATTTTAACATTCTTTTAAAAAATATGTTCATTGAATTTTTTGAAGGTGTTAGACTTCATTTTTTTGCATTTTTGAGATTTTTTGAAAAAATTGAAATTTGTGTGTGTTAGTCTTCAATTACGGAGTATTTGAGTATGACATGAAAATTGAGTATTTTACTTATATTACCCTTCAATTTTTTCATTTTTTTAAAAATATCTTCATTGAATTTTTTGAAGGTGTCAGACTTTAGTTTTTTGCATTTTTAAGAAAATTTTGAAAAAATAGAAATTTGTGTGTGTTAGTCTTCAATTACGGAGTATTTTGAGTATGACATGAAAATTTAGTTTTTTTTCTTGTGTTACACTTCAATTTGAACAATCTTTTCAAAAATATTTTCATTGAATTTTTTGATGGTGCTAGACTTCATTTTTTGCATTTTTGAGAGTTTTGGAAAAAATTGAAATTTGTGTGTGTTCGTCTTCCATTACGGAGTATTTTGAGTATGACATGAAAATTGAGTATTTTGCTTATGTTAGACTTCAATTTTAACATTGTTTTAAAAAATATCTTCATTGAATTTATTGAAGGTGTTGGACTTCATTTTTTGCATTTTTCACAAATTTTTGAAAAAATTGAAATTTGTGATCGTTAGTCTTCAATTACGGAGTATTTGAGTACGACATGAAAATTGAGTATTTTGCTTATGTTAGACTTCAATTTTAACATTGTTTTAAAAAATATCTTCATGGAATTTATTGAAGGTGTTGGACTTCATTTTTTGCATTTTTCACAAATTTTTGAAAAAATTGAAATTTGTGATTGTTAGTCTTCAATTACGGAGTATTTTGAGTATGACATGAAAATTGAGCTTTTTTCTAGTGTTACACTTCAATTTTAACATTCTTTAAAAAAATATGTTCATTGAATTATTTGAAGGTGTTAGAATTAATTTTTTGCATTTTTGTGATTTTTTTAAGAAATTGAAATTTGTGTGTGTTAGTCTTCAATTACGAAGAATTTTGAGTATGACATGAAAATTGAGTATTTTGCTTATGTTACACTTCAATTTTAACATTCTATTAAAAAATAACTTCGTTGAATTTTTTGAACGTGTTAGATTTCAGTTTTTTGCATTTTTAAGAAAATTTTGAAAAAATTGAAATTTGTTTGTGTTAGTCTTCAATTACGGAATATTTTGAGTATGACATGAAAATTTAGTTTTTTTCATGCGTTACAGTTCAATTTTAACATTCTTTTAAAAAATATGTTCATTGAATTTTTTGAAGGAGTTAGACTTCATTTTTTGCATATTTGAGATTTTTTGAAAAAATTGAAATTTGTGTGTGTTAGTCTTCAATTACGGAGTATTTGAGTATGACATGAAAATTGAGTATTTTACTTATATTACACTTCAATTTTTTCATTTTTTTAAAAATATCTTCATGGAATTTTTTGAAGGTGTTAGACTTCAGTTTTTTGCATTTTTAAGAAAATTTTGAAAAAATAGAAATTTGTGTGTGTTAGTCTTCAATTACGGAGTATTTTGAGTATGACATGAAAATTTAGTTTTTTTCTTGTGTTACACTTTAATTTTAACATTCTTTACAAAAATATCTTCATTGAATTTTTTGATGGTGTTAGACTTCATTTTTTGCATTTTTGATATTTTTTGAAAAAATTGAAATTTGTTTGTGTTAGTCTTCAATTACGGAGTATTTGAGTATGACATGAAAATTGAGTATTTTACTTATATTACACTTCAATTTTTTCATTTTTTTAAAAATATCTTCATTGATTTTTTTGAAGGTGTTAGATTTCAGTTTATTGCATTTTGAAGAAAATTTTGAAAAAATTGAAATTTGTGTGTGTTAGTCTTCAATTACGGAGTATTTTGAGTATGACATGAAAATTTAGTTTTTTTCATGTGTTACACTTCAATTTTAACATTCTTTTCAAAAATATCTTCATTGAATTTTTTGATGGTGTTAGACTTCATTTTTTTGCATTTTTGAGAGTTTTGGAAAAAATTGAAATTTGTGTGTGTTCGTCTTCAATTACGGAGTATTTTGAGTATGACATGAAAATTGAGCTTTTTTCTTGTGTTACACTTCAATTTTAACATTCTTTTCAAAAATATATGTTCATTGAATTTTTTGAAGGTGTTAGACTTCATATTTTGCATTTTTGAGATTTTTTGAAAAAATTGAAATTTGTGTGTGTTAGTCTTCAATTACGGAGTATTTGAGTATGACATGAAAATTGAGTATTTTACTTATATTACCCTTCAATTTTTTCATTTTTTTAAAAATATCTTCATTGAATTTTTTGAAGGTGTTATACTTCAGTTTTATGCATTTTTATGAAAATTTTGAAAAAATAGAAATTTGTGTGTGTTAGTCTTCAATTACGGAGTATTTTGAGTATGACATGAAAATTTAGTTTTTTTCATGTGTTACACTTCAATTTTAACATTCTTTTCAAAAATATCTTCATTGAATTTTTTGATGGTGTTAGACTTCATTTTTTTGCATTTTTGAGAGTTTTGGAAAAAATTGAAATTTGTGTGTGTTCGTCTTCAATTACGGAGTATTTTGAGTATGACATGAAAATTGAGCTTTTTTCTTGTGTTACACTTCAATTTTAACATTCTTTTCAAAAAAATATGTTCATTGAATTTTTTGAAGGTGTTAGACTTCATATTTTGCATTTTTGAGATTTTTTGAAAAAATTGAAATTTGTGTGTGTTAGTCTTCAATTACGGAGTATTTGAGTATGACATGAAAATTGAGTATTTTACTTATATTACCCTTCAATTTTTTCATTTTTTTAAAAATATCTTCATTGAATTTTTTGAAGGTGTTATACTTCAGTTTTATGTATTTTTATGAAAATTTTGAAAAAATAGAAATTTGTGTGTGTTAGTCTTCAATTACGGAGTATTTTGAGTATGACATGAAAATTTAGTTTTTTTCATGTGTTACACTTCAATTTTAACATTCTTTTCAAAAATATCTTCATTGAATTTTTTGATGGTGCTAGACTTCATTTTTTGCATTTTTGAGAGTTTTGGAAAAAATTGAAATTTGTGTGTGTTCGTCTTCAATTACGGAGTATTTTGAGTATGACATGAAAATTGAGCTTTTTTCTTGTGTTACACTTCAATTTTAACATTCTTTCAAAAAATATGTTCATTGAATTTTTTGATGGTGCTAGACTTCATTTTTTGCATTTTTAAGAGTTTTGGAAAAAATTGAAATTTGTGTGTGTTCGTCTTCCATTACGGAGTATTTTGAGTATGACATGAAAATTGAGTATTTTGCTTATGTTAGACTTCAATTTTCACATTGTTTTAAAAAATATCTTCATGGAATTTATTGAAGGTGTTGGACTTCATTTTTTGCAATTTTCACAAATTTTTGAAAAAATTGAAATTTGTGATTGTTAGTCTTCAATTACGGAGTATTTTGAGTATGACATGAAAATTGAGCTTTTTTCTAGTGTTACACTTCAATTTTAACATTCTTTCAAAAAATATGTTCATTGAATTATTTGAAGGTGTTAGACTTAATTTTTTGCATTTTTGATATTTTTTGAAAAAATTGAAATTTGTGTGTGTTAGTCTTCAATTACGGAGTATTTGAGTATGACATGAAAATTGAGTATTTTGCTTATGTTAGACTTCAATTTTAACATTGTTTTAAAAAATATCTTCATTGAATTTTTTGATGGTGTTAGACTTCATTTTTTGCATTTTTGAGAGTTTTGGAAAAAATTGAAATTTGTGTGTGTTAGTCTTCAATTACGGAGTATTTTGAGTATGACATGAAAATTGAGCTTTTTTCTAGTGTTACACTTCAATTTTATAATTCTTTCAAAAAATATGTTCATTGAAATATTTGAAGGTGTTAGACTTAATTTTTTGCATTTTTGTGATTTTTTTAAGAAATTGAAATTTGTGTGTGTTAGTCTTCAATTACAAAGAATTTTGAGTATGTCATGAAAATTGAGTATTTTGCTTATGTTACACTTCAATTTTAACATTCTTTTAAAAAATAACTTCGTTGAATTTTTTGAACGTGTTAGATTTCAGTTTTTTGCATTTTTAAGAAAATTTTGAAAAAATTGAAATTTGTGTATGTTAGACTTCAATTACGGAATAGTTTGAGTATGACATGAAAATTTAGTTTTTTTCATGTGTTACACTTCAATTTTAACATTCTTTTCAAAAATATCTTCATTGAATTTTTTGATGGTGTTAGACTTCATTTTTTGCATTTTTGAGAGTTTTGGAAAAAATTGAAATTTGTGTGTGTTCGTCTTCAATTACGGAGTATTTTGAGTATGACATGAAAATTGAGCTTTTTTCTTGTGTTACACTTCAATTTTAACATTCTTTTAAAAAATATGTTCATTGAATTTTTTGAAGGTGTTAGACTTCATTTTTTTGCATTTTTGAGATTTTTTGAAAAAATTGAAATTTGTGTGTGTTAGTCTTCAATTACGGAGTATTTGAGTATGACATGAAAATTGAGTATTTTACTTATATTACCCTTCAATTTTTTCATTTTTTTAAAAATATCTTCATTGAATTTTTTGAAGGTGTCAGACTTTAGTTTTTTGCATTTTTAAGAAAATTTTGAAAAAATAGAAATTTGTGTGTGTTAGTCTTCAATTACGGAGTATTTTGAGTATGACATGAAAATTTAGTTTTTTTCTTGTGTTACACTTCAATTTGAACATTCTTTTCAAAAATATTTTCATTGAATTTTTTGATGGTGCTAGACTTCATTTTTTGCATTTTTGAGAGTTTTGGAAAAAATTGAAATTTGTGTGTGTTCGTCTTCCATTACGGAGTATTTTGAGTATGACATGAAAATTGAGTATTTTGCTTATGTTAGACTTCAATTTTAACATTGTTTTAAAAAATATCTTCATTGAATTTATTGAAGGTGTTGGACTTCATTTTTTGCATTTTTCACAAATTTTTGAAAAAATTGAAATTTGTGATCGTTAGTCTTCAATTACGGAGTATTTTGAGTATGACATGAAAATTGAGCTTTTTTCTAGTGTTACACTTCAATTTTATAATTCTTTCAAAAAATATGTTCATTGAAATATTTGAAGGTGTTAGACTTAATTTTTTGCATTTTTTTGATTTTTTTAAGAAATTGAAATTTGTGTGTGTTAGTCTTCAATTACGAAGAATTTTGAGTATGTCATGAAAATTGAGTATTTTGCTTATGTTACACTTCAATTTTAACATTCTTTTAAAAAATAACTTCGTTGAATTTTTTGAACGTGTTAGATTTCAGTTTTTTGCATTTTTAAGAAAATTTTGAAAAAATTGAAATTTGTGTGTGTTAGTCTTCAATTACGGAATATTTTGAGTATGACATGAAAATTTAGTTTTTTTCATGTGTTACACTTCAATTTTAACATTCTTTTCAAAAATATCTTCATTGAATTTTTTGATGGTGTTAGACTTCATTTTTTGCATTTTTGAGAGTTTTGGAAAAAATTGAAATTTGTGTGTGTTCGTCTTCAATTACGGAGTATTTTGAGTATGACATGAAAATTGAGCTTTTTTCTTGTGTTACACTTCAATTTTAACATTCTTTTAAAAAATATGTTCATTGAATTTTTTGAAGGTGTTAGACTTCATTTTTTTGCATTTTTGAGATTTTTTGAAAAAATTGAAATTTGTGTGTGTTAGTCTTCAATTACGGAGTATTTGAGTATGACATGAAAATTGAGTATTTTACTTATATTACCCTTCAATTTTTTCATTTTTTTAAAAATATCTTCATTGAATTTTTTGAAGGTGTCAGACTTTAGTTTTTTGCATTTTTAAGAAAATTTTGAAAAAAAAGAAATTTGTGTGTGTTAGTCTTCAATTACGGAGTATTTTGAGTATGACATGAAAATTTAGTTTTTTTTCTTGTGTTACACTTCAATTTGAACATTCTTTTCAAAAATATTTTCATTGAATTTTTTGATGGTGCTAGTCTTCATTTTTTGCATTTTTGAGAGTTTTGGAAAAAATTGAAATTTGTGTGTGTTCGTCTTCCATTACGGAGTATTTTGAGTATGACATGAAAATTGAGTATTTTGCTTATGTTAGACTTCAATTTTAACATTGTTTTAAAAAATATCTTCATTGAATTTATTGAAGGTGTTGGACTTCATTTTTTGCATTTTTCACAAATTTTTGAAAAAATTGAAATTTGTGATCGTTAGTCTTCAATTACGGAGTATTTTGAGTATGACATGAAAATTGAGCTTTTTTCTAGTGTTACACTTCAATTTTATAATTCTTTCAAAAAATATGTTCATTGAAATATTTGAAGGTGTTAGACTTAATTTTTTGCATTTTTTTGATTTTTTTAAGAAATTGAAATTTGTGTGTGTTAGTCTTCAATTACGAAGAATTTTGAGTATGTCATAAAAATTGAGTATTTTGCTTATGTTACACTTCAATTTTAACATTCTTTTAAAAAATAACTTCGTTGAATTTTTTGAACGTGTTAGATTTCAGTTTTTTGCATTTTTAAGAAAATTTTGAAAAAATTGAAATTTGTGTGTGTTAGTCTTCAATTACGGAATATTTTGAGTATGACATGAAAATTTAGTTTTTTTCATGTGTTACACTTCAATTTTAACATTCTTTTCAAAAATATCTTCATTGAATTTTTTGATGGTGTTAGACTTCATTTTTTGCATTTTTGAGAGTTTTGGAAAAAATTGAAATTTGTGTGTGTTCGTCTTCAATTACGGAGTATTTTGAGTATGACATGAAAATTGAGCTTTTTTCTTGTGTTACACTTCAATTTTAACATTCTTTTAAAAAATATGTTCGTTGAATTTTTTGAAGGTGTTAGACTTCATTTTTTTGCATTTTTGAGATTTTTTGAAAAAATTGAAATTTGTGTGTGTTAGTCTTCAATTACGGAGTATTTGAGTATGACATGAAAATTGAGTATTTTACTTATATTACCCTTCAATTTTTTCATTTTTTTAAAAATATCTTCATTGAATTTTTTGAAGGTGTCAGACTTTAGTTTTTTGCATTTTTAAGAAAATTTTGAAAAAATAGAAATTTGTGTGTGTTAGTCTTCAATTACGGAGTATTTTGAGTATGACATGAAAATTTAGTTTTTTTTCTTGTGTTACACTTCAATTTGAACAATCTTTTCAAAAATATTTTCATTGAATTTTTTGATGGTGCTAGACTTCATTTTTTGCATTTTTTAGAGTTTTGGAAAAAATTGAAATTTGTGTGTGTTCGTCTTCCATTACGGAGTATTTTGAGTATGACATGAAAATTGAGTATTTTGCTTATGTTAGACTTCAATTTTAACATTGTTTTAAAAAATATCTTCATTGAATTTATTGAAGGTGTTGGACTTCATTTTTTGCATTTTTCACAAATTTTTGAAAAAATTGAAATTTGTGATCGTTAGTCTTCAATTACGGAGTATTTTGAGTATGACATGAAAATTGAGCTTTTTTCTAGTGTTACACTTCAATTTTGTAATTCTTTCAAAAAATATGTTCATTGAAATATTTGAAGGTGTTAGACTTAATTTTTTGCATTTTTGATATTTTTTTAAGAAATTGAAATTTGTGTGTGTTAGTCTTCAATTACGAAGAATTTTGAGTATGTCATGAAAATTGAGTATTTTGCTTATGTTACACTTCAATTTTAACATTCTTTTAAAAAATAACTTCGTTGAATTTTTTGAACGTGTTAGATTTCAGTTTTTTGCATTTGTAAGAAAATTTTGAAAAAATTGAAATTTGTGTGTGTTAGTCTTCAATTACGGAGTATTTTGAGTATGACATGAAAATTTAGTTTTTTTCATGTGTTACACTTCAATTTTAACATTCTTTTCAAAAATATCTTCATTGAATTTTTTGATGGTGTTAGACTTCATTTTTTGCATTTTTGAGAGTTTTGGAAAAAATTGAAATTTGTGTGTGTTCGTCTTCAATTACGGAGTATTTTGAGTATGACATGAAAATTGAGCATTTTTCTTGTGTTACACTTCAATTTTAACATTCTTTTAAAAAATATGTTCATTGAATTTTTTGAAGGTGTTAGACTTCATTTTTTGCATTTTTGAGATTTTTTGAAAAAATTGAAATTTGTGTGTGTTAGTCTTCAATTACGGATTATTCGAGTATGACATGAAAATTGAGTATTTTACTTATATTACACTTCAATTTTTTCATTTTTTTAAAAATATCTTCATTGAATTTTTTGAAAGTGTTGGACTTCAGTTTTTTGCATTTTTAAGAAAATTTTGAAAAAATAGAAATTTGTGTGTGTTAGTCTTCAATTACGGAGTATTTTGAGTATGACATGAAAATTTAGTTTTTTTCATGTGTTACACTTCAAATCTAACATTCTTTTCAAAAATATCTTAATTGAATTTTTTGACGGTGTTAGACTTCATTTATTGCATTTTTGATATTTTTTGAAAAAATAGAAATTTGTGTGTGTTAGTCTTCAATTACGGAGTATTTGAGTATGACATGAAAATTGAGTATTTTACTTACTTCAATTTTTTTCATTTTTTTAAAAATATCTTCATTGAATTTTTGAAGGTGTTAGACTTCAGTTTATTGCATTTTGAAGAAAATTTTGAAAAAATTGAAATTTGTGTGTGTTAGTCTTCAATTACGGAGTATTTTGAGTATGACATGAAAATTTAGTTTTTTTCATGTGTTACACTTCAATTTTAACATTCTTTTCAAAAATATCTTCATTGAATTTTTTGATGGTGTTAGACTTCATTTTTTTGCATTTTTGAGAGTTTTGGAAAAAATTGAAATTTGTGTGTGTTCGTCTTCAATTACGGAGTATTTTGAGTATGACATGAAAATTGAGCTATTTTCTTGTGTTACACTTCAATTTTAACATTCTTTTAAAAAATATGTTCATTGAATTTTTTTAAGGTGTTAGACTTCATTTTTTGCATTTTTGAGATTTTTTGAAAAAATTGAAATTTGTGTGTGTTAGTCTTCAATTACGGAGTATTTGAGTATGACATGAAAATTGAGTATTTTACTTATATTACACTTCAATTTTTTCATTTTTTTAAAAATATCTTCATTGAATTTTTTGAAGGTGTTGGACTTCAGTTTTTTGCATTTTTATGAAAATTTTGAAAAAATAGAAATTTGTGTGTGTTAGTCTTCAATTACGGAGTATTTTGAGTATGACATGAAAATTTAGTTTTTTTCATGTGTTACACTTCAATTTTAACATTCTTTTAAAAAATAACTTCATAGAATTTTTTGACGGTGTTAGACTTCATTTTTTGCATTTTTGAGAGTTTTGGAAAAAATAGAAATTTGTGTGTGTTCGTATTCAATTACGGAGTATTTTGAGTATGACATGAAAATTGAGCTTTTTTCTTGTGTTACACTTCAATTTTAACATTCTTTTAAAAAATATGTTCATTGAATTTTTTGAAGGTGTTAGACTTCATTTTTTGCATTTTTGAGATTTTTTGAAAAAATTGAAATTTGTGTGTGTTAGTCTTCAATTACGGAGTATTTGTGTATGACATGAAAATTGAGTATTTTACTTATATTACACTTCAATTTTTTCATTTTTTTTAAAATATCTTAATTGAATTTTTTGAAGGTGTTAGACTTCAGTTTTTTACATTTTTAAGAAAATTTTGAAAAAATAGAAATTTGTGTGTGTTAGTCTTCAATTACGGAGTATTTTGAGTATGACATGAAAATTTAGTTTTTTTCATGTGTTACACTTCAATTTTAACATTCTTTTCAAAAATATCTTCATTGAATTTTTTGACGGTGTTAGACTTCATTTTTTGCATTTTTGATATTTTTTGAAAAAATTGAAATTTGTGTGTGTTAGTCTTCAATTACGGAGTATTTGAGTATGACATGAAAATTGATTATTTTACTTATATTACACTTCAATTTTTTTCATTTTTTAAAAAATATCTTCATTGAATTTTTTGAAGGTGTTAGACTTCAGTTTATTGCATTTTGAAGAAAATTTTGAAAAAATTGAAATTTGTGTGTGTTAGTCTTCAATTACGGAGTATTTTGAGTATGACATGAAAATTTAGTTTTTTTCATGAGTTACACTTCAATTTTAACATTCTTTTCAAAAATATCTTCATTGAATTTTTTGATGGTGTTAGACTTCATTTTTTTGCATTTTTGAGAGTTTTGGAAAAAATTGAAATTTGTGTGTGTTCGTCTTCAATTACGGAGTATTTTGAGTATGACATGAAAATTGAGCTTTTTTCTTGTGTTACACTTCGATTTTAACATTCTTTTAAAAAATATGTTCATTGAATTTTTTGAAGGTGTTAGACTTCATTTTTTGCATTTTTGAGATTTTTTGAAAAAATTGAAATTTGTGTGTGTTAGTCTTCAATTACGGAGTATTTGAGTATGACATGAAAATTGAGTATTTTACTTATATTACACTTCAATTTTTTCGTTTTTTTAAAAATATCTTCATTGAATTTTTTGAAGGTGTTAGACTTCAGTTTTATGCATTTTTAAGAAAATTTTGAAAAAATTGAAATTTGTGTGTGTTAGTCTTCAATTACGGAGTATTTTGAGTATGGCATGAAAATTTAGTTTTTTTCATGAGTTACACTTCAATTTTAACATTCTTTTCAAAAATATATTCATTGAATTTTTTGATGGTGCTAGACTTCATTTTTTGCATTTTTGAGAGTTTTGGAAAAAATTGAAATTTGTGTGTGTTCGTCTTCCATTACGGAGTATTTTGAGTATGACATGAAAATTGAGTATTTTGCTTATGTTAGACTTCAATTTTAACATTGTTCAAAAAAATATCTTCATGGAATTTATGGAAGGTGTTGGACTTCATTTTTTGCAATTTTCACAAATTTTTGAAAAAATTGAAATTTGTGATTGTTAGTCTTCAATTACGGAGTATTTTGAGTATGACATGAAAATTGAGTATTTTACTTATATTACACTTCAACTTTTTTCATTTTTTTAAAAATATCTTCATTGAATTTTTTGAAGGTGTTAGACTTCAGTTTATTGCATTTTGAAGAAAATTTTGAAAAAATAGAAATTTGTGTGTGTTAGTCTTCAATTACGGAGTATTTGAGTATGACATGAAAATTGAGTATTTTACTTATATTATACTTCAATTTTTTTCATTTTTTTAAAAATATCTTCATTGAATTTTTTGAAGGTGTTAGACTTCAATTTATTGCATTTTGAAGAAAATTTTGAAAAAATAGAAATTTGTGTGTGTTAGTCTTCAATTACGGAGTATTTTGAGTATGACATGAAAATTTAGTTTTTTTCATGTGTTACACTTCAATTTTAACATTCTTTTAAAAAATATCTTCATAGAATTTTTTGACGGTGTTAGACTTCATTTTTTGCATTTTTGAGAGTTTTGGAAAAAATTGAAATTTGTGTGTGTTCGTCTTCAATTACGGAGTATTTTGAGTATGACATGAAAATTGAGCTTTTTTCTTGTGTTACACTTCAATTTTAACATTCTTTTAAAAAATATGTTCATTGAATTTTTTGAAGGTGTTAGACTTCATTTTTTGCATTTTTGAGATTTTTTGAAAAAATTGAAATTTGTGTGTGTTAGTCTTCAATTACGGAGTATTTGAGTATGACATGAAAATTGAGTATTTTACTTATATTACACTTCAATTTTTTCATTTTTTTTAAAATATCTTCATTGAATTTTTTGAAGGTGTTAGACTTCAGTTTTTTACATTTTTAAGAAAATTTTGAAAAAATAGAAATTTGTGTGTGTTAGTCTTCAATTACGGAGTATTTTGAGTATGACATGAAAATTTAGTTTTTTTCATGTGTTACACTTCAATTTTAACATTCTTTTCAAAAATATCTTCATTGAATTTTTTGACGGTGTTAGACTTCATTTTTTGCATTTTTGATATTTTTTGAAAAAATTGAAATTTGTGTGTGTTAGTCTTCAATTACGGAGTATTTGAGTTTGACATGAAAATTGAGTATTTTACTTATATTACACTTCAATTTTTTTCATTTTTTTAAAAATATCTTCATTGAATTTTTTGAAGGTGTTAGACTTCAGTTTATTACATTTTGAAGAAAATTTTGAAAAAATTGAAATTTGTGTGTGTTAGTCTTCAATTACGGAGTATTTTGAGTATGACATGAAAATTTAGTTTTTTTCATGAGTTACACTTCAATTTTAACATTCTTTTCAAAAATATCTTCATTGAATTTTTTGATAGTGTTAAACTTCATTTTTTTGCATTTTTGAGAGTTTTGGAAAAAATTGAAATTTGTGTGTGTTCGTCTTCAATTACGGAGTATTTTGAGTATGACATGAAAATTGAGCTTTTTTCTTGTGTTACACTTCAATTTTAACATTCTTTTAAAAAATATGTTCATTGAATTTTTTGAAGGTGTTAGACTTCATTTTTTGCATTTTTGAGATTTTTTGAAAAAATTGAAATTTGTGTGTGTTAGTCTTCAATTACGGAGTATTTGAGTATGACATGAAAATTGAGTATTTTACTTATATTACACTTCAATTTTTTCGTTTTTTTAAAAATATCTTCATTGAATTTTTTGAAGGTGTTAGACTTCAGTTTTATGCATTTTTAAGAAAATTTTGAAAAAATTGAAATTTGTGTGTGTTAGTCTTCAATTACGGAGTATTTTGAGTATGACATGAAAATTTAGTTTTTTTCATGTGTTACACTTCAATTTTAACATTCTTTTCAAAAATATCTTCATTGAATTTTTTGATGGTGCTAGACTTCATTTTTTGCATTTTTGAGAGTTTTGGAAAAAATTGAAATTTGTGTGTGTTCGTCTTCCATTACGGAGTATTTTGAGTATGACATGAAAATTGAGTATTTTGCTTATGTTAGACTTCAATTTTAACATTGTTTAAAAAAATATCTTCATGGAATTTATTGAAGGTGTTGGACTTCATTTTTTGCAATTTTCACAAATTTTTGAAAAAATTGAAATTTGTGATTGTTAGTCTTCAATTACGGAGTATTCTGAGTATGACATGAAAATTGAGCTTTTTTCTAGTGTTAGACTTCAATTTTAACATTCTTTCAAAAAATATGTTCATTGAATTATTTGAAGGTGTTAGACTTAATTTTTTGCATTTTTGTGATTTTTTTAAGAAATTGAAATTTGTGTGTGTTAGTCTTCAATTACGAAGAATTTTGAGTGTTTTGCTTATGTTACACTTCAATTTTAACATTCTTTTAAAAAATAACTTCGTTGAATTTTTTGAACGTGTTAGATTTCAGTTTTTTGCATTTTTAAGGAAATTTTAAAAAAATTGAAATTTGTGTGTGTTAGTCTTCAATTACGGAATATTTTGAGTATGACATGAAAATTTAGTTTTTTTCATGTGTTATACTTCAATTTTAACATTCTTTTCAAAAAAATCTTCATTGAATTTTTTGATGGTGTTAGACTTCATTTTTTGCATTTTTGAGATTTTTTGAAAAAATTGAAATTTGTGTGTGTTAGTCTTCAATTACGGAGTATTTGAGTATGACATGAAACTTGAGTATTTTACTTATATGACACTTCAATTTTTTCATTTTTTTAAAATATCTTCATTGAATTTTTTGAAGGTGTTAGACTTCAGTTTTTTGCATTTTTAAGAAAATTTTGAAAAAATAGAAATTTGTGTGTGTTAGTCTTCAATTACGGAGTATTTTGAGTATGACATGAAAATTTAGTTTTTTTCATGTGTTACACTTCAATTCTAACATTCTTTTCAAAAATATCTTCATGGAATTTTTTGATGGTGTTAGACTTCATTTTTTGCATTTTTGATATTTTTTGAAAAAATTGAAATTTGTGTGTGTTAGTCTTCAATTACGGAGTATTTGAGTATGACATGAAAATAGAGTATTTTACTTATATTACACTTCAATTTTTTCATTTTTTTAAAAATATCTTCATTGAATTTTTTGAAGGTGTTAGACTTCCGTTTATTGCATTTTGAAGAAAACTTTGAAAAAATTGAAATTTGTGTGTGTTAGTCTTCAATTACGGAGTATTTTGAGTATGACATGAAAATTTAGTTTTTTTCATGTGTTACACTTCAATTTTAACATTCTTTTCAAAAATATCTTCATTGAATTTTTTGATGGTGTTAGACTTCATTTTTTTGCATTTTTGAGAGTTTTGGAAAAAATTGAAATTTGTGCGTGTTCGTCTTCAATTGTGGAGTATTTTGAGTATGACATGAAAATTGAGCTTTTTTCTTGTGTTACACTTCAATTTTAACATTCTTTTAAAAAATATGTTCATTGAATTTTTTGAAGGTGTTAGACTTCAGTTTTTTGCATTTTTAAGAAAATTTTGAAAAAATAGAAATTTGTGTGTGTTAGTCTTCAATTACGGAGTATTTTGAGTATGACATGAAAATTTAGTTTTTTTCATGTGTTACACTTCAATTTTAACATTCTTTTCAAAAATATCTTCATTGAGTTTTTTGATGGTGCTAGACTTCATTTTTTGCATTTTTGAGAGTTTTGGAAAAAATTGAAATTTGTGTGTGTTCGTCTTCCATTACGGAGTATTTTGAGTATGACATGAAAATTGAGTATTTTGCCTATGTTAGACTTCAATTTTAACATTGTTTTAAAAAATATCTTCATGGAATTTATTGAAGGTGTTGGACTTCATTTTTTGCATTTTTGAGAGTTTTGGAAAAAATTGAAATTTGTGTGTGTTAGTCTTCAATTACGGAGTATTTTGAGTATGACATGAAAATTTAGTTTTTTTCATGTGTTACACTTCAATTTTAACATTCTTTTCAAAAATATCTTCATTGAATTTTTTGATGGTGTTAGACTTCATTTTTTGCATTTTTGAGATTTTTTGAAAAATTGAAATTTGTGTGTGTTAGTCTTCAATTACGGAGTATTTGAGTATGACATGAAAATTGAGTATTTTACTTATATTACACTTCAATTTTTTCATTTTTTTAAAAATATCTTCATTGAATTTTTTGAAGGTGTTAGACTTCAGTTTTTTGCATTTTGAAGAAAATTTTGAAAAAATTGAAATTTGTGTGTGTTATTCTTCAATTACGGAGTATTTTGAGTATGACATGAAAATTTAGTTTTTTTCATGTGTTACACTTCAATTTTAACATTCTTTTCAAAAATATCTTCATTGAATTTTTTGATGGTGTTAGACTTCATTTTTTTGCATTTTTGAGAGTTTTGGGAAAAATAGAAATTTGTTTGTGTTCGTCTTCAATTACGGAGTATTTTGAGTATGACATGAAAATTGAGCTTTTTTCTTGTGTTACACTTCAATTTTAACATTCTTTTAAAAAATATGTTCATTGAATTTTTTGAAGGTGTTAGACTTCATTTTTTGCATTTTTGAGATTTTTTGAAAAAATTGAAATTTGTGTGTGTTAGTCTTCAATTACGGAGTATTTGAGTATGACATGAAAATTGAGTATTTTACTTATATTACCCTTCAATTTTTTCATTTTTTTAAAATTATCTTCATTGAATTTTTTGAAGGTGTCAGACTTTAGTTTTTTGCATTTTTAAGAAAATTTTGAAAAAATAGAAATTTGTGTGTGTTAGTCTTCAATTACGGAGTATTTTGAGTATGACATGAAAATTTAGTTTTTTTCATGTGTTACACTTCAATTTTAACATTGTTTTCAAAAATATCTTCATTGAATTTTTTAATGGTGTTAGACTTCATTTTTTGCATTTTTGAGATTTTTTGAAAAAATTGAAATTTGTATGTGTTAGTCTTCAATTACGGAGTATTTGAGTATGACATGAAAATTGAGTATTTTACTTATATTACCCTTCAATTTTTTCATTTTTTTAAAAATATCTTCATTGAATTTTTTGAAGGTGTTAGACTTCAGTTTTTTGCATTTTTAAGAAAATTTTGAAAAAATAGAAATTTGTGTGTGTTAGTTTTCAATTACGGAGTATTTTGAGTATGACATGAAAATTTAGTTTTTTTCATGTGTTACACTTCAATTTTAACATTCTTTTCAAAAATATCTTCATTGAGTTTTTTGATGGTGCTAGACTTCATTTTTTGCATTTTTGAGAGTTTTGGAAAAAATTGAAATTTGTGTGTGTTCGTCTTCCATTACGGAGTATTTTGAGTATGACATGAAAATTGAGTATTTTGCTTACGTTAGTCTTCAATTTTAACATTGTTTTAAAAAATATCTTCATGGAATTTATTGAAGGTGTTGGACTTCATTTTTTGCATTTTTTAGAGTTTTGCAAAAAATTGAAATTTGTGTGTGTTAGTCTTCAATTACGGAGTATTTTGAGTATGACATGAAAATTTAGTTTTTTTCATGTGTTACACTTCAATTTTAACATTCTTTTCAAAAATATCTTCATTGAATTTTTTGATGGTGTTAGACTTCATTTTTTGCATTTTTGAGATTTTTTGAAAAATTGAAATTTGTGTGTGTTAGTCTTCAATTACGGAGTATTTGAGCATGACATGAAAATTGAGTATTTTACTTATATTACACTTCAATTTTTTCATTTTTTTAAAAATATCTTCATTGAATTTTTTGAAGGTGTTAGACTTCAGTTTATTGCATTTTGAAGAAAATTTTGAAAAAATTGAAATTTGTGTGTGTTAGTCTTCAATTACGGAGTATTTTGAGTATGACATGAAAATTTAGTTTTTTTCATGTGTTACACTTCAATTTTAACATTCTTTTCAAAAATATCTTCATTGAATTTTTTGATGGTGTTAGACTTCATTTTTTTGCATTTTTGAGAGTTTTGGGAAAAATTGAAATTTGTTTGTGTTCGTCTTCAATTACGGAGTATTTTGAGTTTGACATGAAAATTGAGCTTTTTTCTTGTGTTACACTTCAATTTTAACATTCTTTTAAAAAATATGTTCATTGAATTTTTTGAAGGTGTTAGACTTCATTTTTTGCAGTTTTGAGATTTTTTGAAAAAATTGAAATTTGTGTGTGTTAGTCTTCAATTACGGAGTATTTGAGTATGATATGAAAATTGAGTATTTTACTTATATTACCCTTCAATTTTTTCATTTTTTTAAAAATATCTTCATTGAATTTTTTGAAGGTGTCAGACTTTAGTTTTTTGCATTTTTAAGAAAATTTTGAAAAAATAGAAATTTGTGTGTGTTAGTCTTCAATTACGGAGTATTTTGAGTATGACATGAAAATTTAGTTTTTTTCATGTGTTACACTTCAATTTTAACATTGTTTTCAAAAATATCTTCATTGAATTTTTTGATGGTGTTAGACTTCATTTTTTGCATTTTTGAGATTTTTTGAAAAAATTGAAATTTGTATGTGTTAGTCTTCAATTACGGAGTATTTGAGTATGACATGAAAATTGAGTATTTTACTTATATTACCCTTCAATTTTTTCATTTTTTTAAAAATATCTTCATTTAATTTTTTGAAGGTGTTAGACTTCAGTTTTATGCATTTTTAAGAAAATTGTGAAAAAATAGAAATTTGTGTGTGTTAGTCTTCAATTACGGAGTATTTTGAGTATGACATGAAAATTTAGTTTTTTTCATGTGTTACACTTCAATTTTAACATTCTTTTCAAAAATATCTTCATTGAGTTTTTTGATGGTGCTAGACTTCATTTTTTGCATTTTTGAGAGTTTTGGAAAAAATTGAAATTTGTGTGTGTTCGTCTTCCATTACGGAGTATTTTGAGTATGACATGAAAATTGAGTATTTTGCTTATGTTAGTCTTCAATTTTAACATTGTTTTAAAAAATATCTTCATGGAATTTATTGAAGGTGTTGGACTTCATTTTTTGCATTTTTGAGAGTTTTGGAAAAAATTGAAATTTGTGTGTGTTAGTCTTCAATTACGGAGTATTTTGAGTATGACATGAAAATTTAGTTTTTTTCATGTGTTACACTTCAATTTTAACATTCTTTTCAAAAATATCTTCATTGAATTTTTTGATGGTGTTAGACTTCATTTTTTGCATTTTTTAGATTTTTTGAAAAAATTGAAATTTTTGTGTGTTAGTCTTCAATTACGGAGTATTTGAGTATGACATGAAAATTGAGTATTTTACTTATATTACACTTCAATTTTTTCATTTTTTTAAAAATATCTTCATTGAATTTTTTGAAGGTGTTAGACTTCAGTTTATTGCATTTTGAAGAAAATTTTGAAAAAATTGAAATTTGTGTGTGTTAGTCTTCAATTACAGAGTATTTTGAGTATGACATGAAAATTTAGTTTTTTTCATGTGTTACACTTCAATTTTAACATTCTTTTCAAAAATATCTTCATTGAATTTTTTGATGGTGTTAGACTTCATTTTTTTGCATTTTTGAGAGTTTTGGAAAAAATTGAAATTTGTTTGTGTTCGTCTTCAATTACGGAGTATTTTGAGTATGACATGAAAATTGTGCTTTTTTCTTGTGTTACACTTCAATTTTAACATTCTTTTAAAAAATATGTTCATTGAATTTTTTGAAGGTGTTAGACTTCATTTTTTGCATTTTTGAGATTTTTTGAAAAAATTGAAATTTGTGTGTGTTAGTCTTCAATTACGCAGTATTTGAGTATGACATGAAAATTGAGTATTTTACTTATATTACCCTTCAATTTTTTCATTTTTTTAAAAATATCTTCATTGAATTTTTTGAAGGTGTCAGACTTTAGTTTTTTGCATTTTTAAGAAAATTTTGAAAAAATAGAAATTTGTGTGTGTTAGTCTTCAATTACGGAGTATTTTGAGTATGACATGAAAATTTAGTTTTTTTCATGTGTTACACTTCAATTTTAACATTGTTTTCAAAAATATCTTCATTGAATTTTTTGATGGTGTTAGACATCATTTTTTGCATTTTTGAGATTTTTTGAAAAAATTGAAATTTGTATGTGTTAGTCTTCAATTACGGAGTATTTGAGTATGACATGAAAATTGAGTATTTTACTTATATTACACTTCAATTTTTTCATTTTTTAAAAAATATCTTCATTGAATTTTTTGAATGTGTTAGACTTCAGTTTTTTGCATTTTTAAGAAAATTTTGAAAAAATAGAAATTTGTGTGTGTTAGTCTTCAATTACGGAGTATTTTGAGTATGACATGAAAATTTAGTTTTTTTCATATGTTACACTTCAATTTTAACATTCTTTTCAAAAATATCTTCATTGAATTTTTTGTTGGTGTTAGACTTCATTTTTTGCATTTTTCATATTTTTTGAAAAAATTGAAATTTGTGTGTGTTAGTCTTCAATTACGGAGTATTTTGAGTATGACATGAAAATTTAGTTTTTTTCATGTGTTACACTTCAATTTTAACATTCTTTTCAAAAATATCTTCATTGAATTTTTTGATGGTGTTAGACTTCATTTTTTTGCATTTTTGAGAGTTTTGGAAAAAATTGAAATTTGTTTGTGTTCGTCTTCAATTACGGAGTATTTTGAGTATGACATGAAAATTGAGCTTTTTTCTTGTGTTACACTTCAATTTTAACATTCTTTTAAAAAATATGTTCATTGAATTTTTTGAAGGTGTTAGACTTCATTTTTTGCATTTTTGAGATTTTTTGAAAAAATTGAAATTTGTGTGTGTTAGTCTTCAATTACGGAGTATTTGAGTATGAGATGAAAATTGAGTATTTGACTTATATTACCCTTCAATTTTTTCATTTTTTTAAAAATATCTTCATTGAATTTTTTGAAGGTGTCAGACTTTAGTTTTTTGCATTTTTAAGAAAATTTTGAAAAAATAGAAATTTGTGTGTGTTAGTCTTCAATTACGGAGTATTTTGAGTATGACATGAAAATTTAGTTTTTTTCATGTGTTACACTTCAATTTTAACATTGTTTTCAAAAATATCTTCATTGAATTTTTTGATGGTGTTAGACTTCATTTTTTGCATTTTTGAGATTTTTTGAAAAAATTGAAATTTGTATGTGTTAGTCTTCAATTACGGAGTATTTGAGTATGACATGAAAATTGAGTATTTTACTTATATTACACTTCAATTTTTTCATTTTTTTAAAAATATCTTCATTGAATTTTTTGAAGGTGTTAGACTTCAGTTTATTGCATTTTGAAGAAAATTTTGAAAAAATTGAAATTTGTGTGTGTTAGTCTTCAATTACGGAGTATTTTGAGTATGACATGAAAATTTAGTTTTTTTCATGTGTTACACTTCAATTTTAACATTCTTTTCAAAAATATCTTCATGGAATTTTTTGATGGTGTTAGACTTCATTTTTTTGCATTTTTGATAGTTTTGGAAAAAATTGAAATTTGTGTGTGTTCTTCTTCAATTACGGAGTATTTTGAGTATGACATGAAAATTGGGCTTTTTTCTTGTGTTACACTTCAATTTTAACATTCTTTTAAAAAATATGTTCATTGAATTTTTTGAAGGTGACTTCATTTTTTGCATTTTTGAGATTTTTTGAAAAAATTGAAATTTGTGTGTGTTAGTCTTCAATTACGGAGTATTTGAGTATGACATGAAAATTGAGTATTTTACTGATATTACCCTTCAATTTTTTCATTTTTTTAAAAATATCTTCATTGAATTTTTTGAAGGTGTTAGACTTCAGTTTTTTGCATTTTTAAGTAAATTTTGAAAAAATAGAAATTTGTGTGTGTTAGTCTTCAATTACGGAGTATTTTGAGTATGACATGAAAATTTAGTTTTTTTCATGTGTTACACTTCAGTTTTAACATTCTTTTCAAAAATATCTTCATTGAGTTTTTTGATGGTGCTAGACTTCATTTTTTGCATTTTTGAGAGTTTTGGAAAAAATTGAAATTTGTGTGTGTTCGTCTTCCATTACGGAGTATTTTGAGTATGACATGAAAATTTAGTATTTTTCTTATGTTAGACTTCAATTTTAACATTGTTTTAAAAAATATCTTCATGGAATTTATTGAAGGTGTTGGACTTCATTTTTTGCATTTTTGAGAGTTTTGGAAAAAATTGAAATTTGTGTGTGTTAGTCTTCAATTACGGAGTATTTTGAGGATGACATGAAAATTTAGTTTTTTTCATGTGTTACACTTCAATTTTAACATTCTTTTCAAAAATATCTTCATTGAATTTATTGATGGTGTTAGACTTCATTTTTTGCATTTTTGAGATTTTTTCAAAAAATTGAAATTTGTGTGTGTTATTCTTCAATTACGGAGTATTTGAGTATGACATGAAAATTGAGTATTTTACTTATATTACAATTCAATTTTTTCATTTTTTTAAAAATATCTTCATTGAATTTTTTGAAGGTGTTAGACTTCAGTTTATTGCATTTTGAAATTTTTTTTGAAAAAATTGAAATTAGTGCGTGTTAGTCTTCAATTACGGAGTATTTTGAGTATGACTTGAAAATTTAGTTTTTTTCATGTGTTACACTTCAATTTTAACATTCTTTTCAAAAATATCTCCATTGAATTTTTTGATGGTGTTAGACTTCATTTTTTTGCATTTTTGAGAGTTTTGGAAAAAATTGAAATTTGTGTGTGTTCGTCTTCAATTACGGAGTATTTTGAGTATGACATGAAAATTGAGCTTTTTTCTTGTCTTACACTTCAATTTTAACATTCTTTTAAAAAATATGTTCATTGAATTTTTTGAAGGTGACTTCATTTTTTGCATGTTTGAGATTTTTTGAAAAAATTGAAATTTGTGTGTGTTAGTCTTCAATTACGGAGTATTTGAGTATGACATGAAAATTGAGTATTTTACTTATATTACCCTTCAATTTTTTCATTTTTTTAAAAATGTCTTCATTGAATTTTTTGAAGGTGTTAGACTTCAGATTTTTGCATTTTTAAGAAAATTTTGAAAAAATAGAAATTTGTGTGTGTTAGTCTTCAATTACGGAGTATTTTGAGTATGACATGAAAAATTAGTTTTTTTCATGTGTTACACTTCAATTTTAACATTCTTTTCAAAAATATCTTCATTGAGTTTTTTGATGGTGCTAGACTTCATTTTTTGCTTTTTTGAGAGTTTTGGAAAAAATTGAAATTTGTGTGTGTTCGTCTTCCATTACGGAGTATTTTGAGTATGACATGAAAATTTAGTATTTTTCTTATGTTAGACTTCAATTTTAACATTGTTTTAAAAAATATCTTCTTGGAATTTATTGAAGGTGTTGGACTTCATTTTTTGCATTTTTGAGAGTTTTGGAAAAAATTGAAATTTGTGTGTGTTAGTCTTCAATTACGGAGTATTTTGAGTATGACATGAAAATTTAGTTTTTTTCATGTGTTACACTTCAATTTTAACATTCTTTTCAAAAATATCTTCATTGAATTTTTTGATGGTGTTAGACTTCATTTTTTTGCATTTTTGAGAGTTTTGGAAAAAATTGAAATTTGTTTGTGTTCGTCTTCAATTACGGAGTATTTTGAGTATGACATGAAAATTGAGCTTTTTTCTTGTGTTACACTTCAATTTTAACATTCTTTTAAAAAATATGTTCATTGAATTTTTTGAAGGTGTTAGACTTCATTTTTTGCATTTTTGAGATTTTTTGAAAAAATTGAAATTTGTGTGTGTTAGTCTTCAATTACGGAGTATTTGAGTATGACATGAAAATTGAGTATTTCACTTATATTACTCTTCAATTTTTTCATTTTTTTTAAAATATCTTCATTGAATTTTTTGAAGGTGTCAGACTTTAGTTTTTTGCATTTTTAAGAAAATTTTGAAAAAATAGAAATTTGTGTGTGTTAGTCTTCAATTACGGAGTATTTTGAGTATGACATGAAAATTTAGTTTTTTTCATGTGTTACACTTCAACTTTAACATTGTTTTCAAAAATATCTTCATTGAATTTTTTGATGGTGTTAGACTTCATTTTTTGCATTTTTGAGATTTTTTGAAAAAATTGAAATTTGTATGTGTTAGTCTTCAATTACTGAGTATTTGAGTATGACATGAAAATTGAGTATTTTACTTATATTACACTTCAATTTTTTCATTTTTTTAAAAATATCTTCATTGAATTTTTTGAAGGTGTTAGACTTCAGTTTATTGCATTTTGAAGAAAATTTTGAAAAAATTGAAATTTGTGTGTGTTAGTCTTCAATTACGGAGTATTTTGAGTATGACATGAAAATTTAGTTTTTTTCATGTGTTACACTTCAATTTTAACATTCTTTTCAAAAATATCTTCATGGAATTTTTTGATGGTGTTAGACTTCATTTTTTTGCATTTTTGAGAGTTTAGGAAAAAATTGAAATTTGTGTGTGTTCTTCTTCAATTACGGAGTATTTTGAGTATGACATGAAAATTGGGCTTTTTTCTTGTGTTACACTTCAATTTTAACATTCTTTTAAAAAATATGTTCATTGAATTTTTTGAAGGTGACTTCATTTTTTGCATTTTTGAGATTTTTTGAAAAAATTGAAATTTGTGTGTGTTAGTCTTCAATTACGGAGTATTTGAGTATGACATGAAAATTGAGTATTTTACTGATATTACCCTTCAATTTTTTCATTTTTTTAAAAATATCTTCATTTAATTTTTTGAAGGTGTTAGACTTCAGTTTTTTGCATTTTTAAGTAAAATTTTGAAAAAATAGAAATTTGTGTGTGTTAGTCTTCAATTACGGAGTATTTTGAGTATGACATGAAAATTTAGTTTTTTTCATGTGTTACACTTCAGTTTTAACATTCTTTTCAAAAATATCTTCATTGAGTTTTTTGATGGTGCTAGACTTCATTTTTTGCATTTTTGAGAGTTTTGGAAAAAATTGAAATTTGTGTGTGTTCGTCTTCCATTACGGAGTATTTTGAGTATGACATGAAAATTTAGTATTTTTCTTATGTTAGACTTCAATTTTAACATTGTTTTAAAAAATATCTTCATGGAATTTATTGAAGGTGTTGGACTTCATTTTTTGCATTTTTGAGAGTTTTGGAAAAAATTGAAATTTGTGTGTGTTAGTCTTCAATTACGGAGTATTTTGAGGATGACATGAAAATTTAGTTTTTTTCATGTGTTACACTTCAATTTTAACATTATTTTCAAAAATATCTTCATTGAATTTTTTGATGGTGTTAGACTTCATTTTTTGCATTTTTGAGATTTTTTCAAAAAATTGAAATTTGTGTGTGTTAGTCTTCAATTACGGAGTATTTGAGTATGACATGAAAATTGAGTATTTTACTTATATTACACTTCAATTTTTTCATTTTTTTAAAAATATCTTCATTGAATTTTTTGAAGGTGTTAGACTTCAGTTTATTGCATTTTGAAGAAAATTTTGAAAAAATTGAAATTTGTGTGTGTTAGTCTTCAATTACGAAGTATTTTGAGTATGACATGAAAATTTAGTTTTTTTCATGTGTTACACTTCAATTTTAACATTCTTTTCAAAAATATCTTCATGGAATTTTTTGATGGTGTTAGACTTCATTTTTTTGCATTTTTGAGAGTTTAGGAAAAAATTGAAATTTGTGTGTGTTCTTCTTCAATTACGGAGTATTTTGAGTATGACATGAAAATTGGGCTTTTTTCTTGTGTTACACTTCAATTTTAACATTCTTTTAAAAAATATGTTCATTGAATTTTTTGAAGGTGACTTCATTTTTTGCATTTTTGAGATTTTTTGAAAAAATTGAAATTTGTGTGTGTTAGTCTTCAATTACGGAGTATTTGAGTATGACATGAAAATTGAGTATTTTACTGATATTACCCTTCAATTTTTTCATTTTTTTAAAAATATCTTCATTTAATTTTTTGAAGGTGTTAGACTTCAGTTTTTTGCATTTTTAAGTAAATTTTGAAAAAATAGAAATTTGTGTGTGTTAGTCTTCAATTACGGAGTATTTTGAGTATGACATGAAAATTTAGTTTTTTTCATGTGTTACACTTCAGTTTTAACATTCTTTTCAAAAATATCTTCATTGAGTTTTTTGATGGTGCTAGACTTCATTTTTTGCATTTTTGAGAGTTTTGGAAAAAATTGAAATTTGTGTGTGTTCGTCTTCCATTACGGAGTATTTTGAGTATGACATGAAAATTTAGTATTTTTCTTATGTTAGACTTCAATTTTAACATTGTTTTAAAAAATATCTTCATGGAATTTATTGAAGGTGTTGGACTTCATTTTTTGCATTTTTGAGAGTTTTGGAAAAAATTGAAATTTGTGTGTGTTAGTCTTCAATTACGGAGTATTTTGAGGATGACATGAAAATTTAGTTTTTTTCATGTGTTACACTTCAATTTTAACATTATTTTCAAAAATATCTTCATTGAATTTTTTGATGGTGTTAGACTTCATTTTTTGCATTTTTGAGATTTTTTCAAAAAATTGAAATTTGTGTGTGTTAGTCTTCAATTACGGAGTATTTGAGTATGACATGAAAATTGAGTATTTTACTTATATTACACTTCAATTTTTTCATTTTTTTAAAAATATCTTCATTGAATTTTTTGAAGGTGTTAGACTTCAGTTTATTGCATTTTGAAAAAAATTTTGAAAAAATTGAAATTAGTGCGTGTTAGTCTTCAATTACGGAGTATTTTGAGTATGACATGAAAATTTAGTTTTTTTCATGTGTTACACTTCAATTTTAACATTCTTTTCAAAAATATCTCCATTGAATTTTTTGATGGTGTTAGACTTCATTTTTTTGCATTTTTGAGAGTTTTGGAAAAAATTGAAATTTGTGTGTGTTCGTCTTCAATTACGGAGTATTTTGAGTATGACATGAAAATTGAGCTTTTTTCTTGTCTTACAATTCAATTTTAACATTCTTTTAAAAAATATGTTCATTGAATTTTTTGAAGGTGACTTCATTTTTTGCATGTTTGAGATTTTTTGAAAAAATAGAAATTTGTGTGTGTTAGTCTTCAATTACGGAGTATTTGAGTATGACATGAAAATTGAGTATTTTACTTATATTACCCTTCAATTTTTTCATTTTTTTAAAAATGTCTTCATTGAATTTTTTGAAGGTGTTAGACTTCAGTTTTTTGCATTTTTAAGAAAATTTTGAAAAAATAGAAATTTGTGTGTTAGTCTTCAATTACGGAGTATTTTGAGTATGACATGAAAATTTAGTTTTTTTCATGTGTTACACTTCAATTTTAACATTCTTTTCAAAAATATCTTCATGGAATTTTTTGATGGTGTTAGACTTCATTTTTTTGCATTTTTGAGAGTTTTGGAAAAAATTGAAATTTGTGTGTGTTCTTCTTCAATTACGGAGTATTTTGAGTATGACATGAAAATTGGGCTTTTTTCTTGTGTTACACTTCAATTTTAACATTCTTTTAAAAAATATGTTCATTGAATTTTTTGAAGGTGACTTCATTTTTTGCATTTTTGAGATTTTTTGAAAAAATTGAAATTTGTGTGTGTTAGTCTTCAATTACGGAGTATTTGAGTATGACATGAAAATTGAGTATTTTACTGATATTACCCTTCAATTTTTTCATTTTTTTAAAAATATCTTCATTGAATTTTTTGAAGGTGTTAGACTTCAGTTTTTTGCATTTTTAAGTAAATTTTGAAAAAATAGAAATTTGTGTGTGTTAGTCTTCAATTACGGAGTATTTTGAGTATGACATGAAAATTTAGTTTTTTTCATGTGTTACACTTCAGTTTTAACATTCTTTTCAAAAATATCTTCATTGAGTTTTTTGATGGTGCTAGACTTCATTTTTTGCATTTTTGAGAGTTTTGGAAAAAATTGAAATTTGTGTGTGTTCGTCTTCCATTACGGAGTATTTTGAGTATGACATGAAAATTTAGTATTTTTCTTATGTTAGACTTCAATTTTAACATTGTTTTAAAAAATATCTTCATGGAATTTATTGAAGGTGTTGGACTTCATTTTTTGCATTTTTGAGAGTTTTGGAAAAAATTGAAATTTGTGTGTGTTAGTCTTCAATTACGGAGTATTTTGAGGATGGCATGAAAATTTAGTTTTTTTCATGTGTTACACTTCAATTTTAACATTCTTTTCAAAAATATCTTCATTGAATTTTTTGATGGTGTTAGACTTCATTTTTTGCATTTTTGAGATTTTTTCAAAAAATTGAAATTTGTGTGTGTTAGTCTTCAATTACGGAGTATTTGAGTATGACATGAAAATTGAGTATTTTACTTATATTACACTTCAATTTTTTCATTTTTTTAAAAATATCTTCATTGAATTTTTTGAAGGTGTTAGACTTCAGTTTATTGCATTTTGAAAAATATTTTGAAAAAATTGAAATTAGTGCGTGTTAGTCTTCAATTACGGAGTATTTTGAGTATGACTTGAAAATTTAGTTTTTTTCATGTGTTACACTTCAATTTTAACATTCTTTTCAAAAATATCTCCATTGAATTTTTTGATGGTGTTAGACTTCATTTTTTTGCATTTTTGAGAGTTTTGGAAAAAATTGAAATTTGTGTGTGTTCGTCTTCAATTACGGAGTATTTTGAGTATGACATGAAAATTGAGCTTTTTTCTTGTCTTACACTTCAATTTTAACATTCTTTTAAAAAATATGTTCATTGAATTTTTTGAAGGTGACTTCATTTTTTGCATGTTTGAGATTTTTTGAAAAAATAGAAATTTGTGTGTGTTAGTCTTCAATTACGGAGTATTTGAGTATGACATGAAAATTGAGTATTTTACTTATATTACCCTTCAATTTTTTCATTTTTTTAAAAATGTCTTCATTGAATTTTTTGAAGGTGTTAGACTTCAGTTTTTTGCATTTTTAAGAAAATTTTGAAAAAATAGAAATTTGTGTGTGTTAGTCTTCAATTACGGAGTATTTTGAGTATGACATGAAAATTTAGTTTTTTTCATGTGTTACACTTCAATTTTAACATTCTTTTCAAAAATATCTTCATTGAGTTTTTTGATGGTGCTAGACTTCATTTTTTGCTTTTTTGAGAGTTTTGGAAAAAATTGAAATTTGTGTGTGTTCGTCTTCCATTACGGAGTATTTTGAGTATGACATGAAAATTTAGTATTTTTCTTATGTTAGACTTCAATTTTAACATTGTTTTAAAAAATATCTTCTTGGAATTTATTGAAGGTGTTGGACTTCATTTTTTGCATTTTTGAGAGTTTTGGAAAAAATTGAAATTTGTGTGTGTTAGTCTTCAATTACGGAGTATTTTGAGTATGACATGAAAATTTAGTTTTTTTCATGTGTTACACTTCAATTTTAACATTCTTTTCAAAAATATCTTCATTGAATTTTTTGATGGTGTTAGACTTCATTTTTTTGCATTTTTGAGAGTTTTGGAAAAAATTGAAATTTGTTTGTGTTCGTCTTCAATTACGGAGTATTTTGAGTATGACATGAAAATTGAGCTTTTTTCTTGTGTTACACTTCAATTTTAACATTCTTTTAAAAAATATGTTCATTGAATTTTTTGAAGGTGTTAGACTTCATTTTTTGCATTTTTGAGATTTTTTGAAAAAATTGAAATTTGTGTGTGTTAGTCTTCAATTACGGAGTATTTGAGTATGACATGAAAATTGAGTATTTTACTGATATTACCCTTCAATTTTTTCATTTTTTTAAAAATATCTTAATTGAATTTTTTGAAGGTGTTAGACTTCAGTTTTTTGCATTTTTAAGTAAATTTTGAAAAAATAGAAATTTGTGTGTGTTAGTCTTCAATTACGGAGTATTTTGAGTATGACATGAAAATTTAGTTTTTTTCATGTGTTACACTTCAGTTTTCACATTCTTTTCAAAAATATCTTCATTGAGTTTTTTGATGGTGCTAGACTTCATTTTTTGCTTTTTTGAGAGTTTTGGAAAAAATTGAAATTTGTGGGTGTTCGTCTTCCATTACGGAGTATTTTGAGTATGACATGAAAATTTAGTATTTTTCTTACGTTAGACTTCAATTTTTTCATTTTTTAAAAAATATCTTCATTGAATTTTTTGAATGTGTTAGACTTCAGTTTTTTGCATTTATAAGAAAATTTTGAAAAAATAGAAATTTGTGTGTGTTAGTCTTCAATTACGGAGTATTTTGAGTATGACATGAAAATTTAGTTTTTTTCATGTGTTCCACTTAAATTTTAACATTCTTTTCAAAAATATCTTCATTGAATTTTTTGATGGTGTTAGACTTCATTTTTTGCATTTTTCATATTTTTTGAAAAAATTGAAATTTGTGTGTGTTAGTCTTCAATTACGGAGTATTTGAGTATGACATGAAAATTGAGTATTTTACTTATATTACACTTCAATTTTTTCATTTTTTAAAAAATATCTTTATTGAAATTTTTGAAGGTGTTAGACTTCAGTTTATTGCATTTTGAAGAAAATTTTGAAAAAATTGAAATATGTGTGTGTTAGTCTTCAATTACGGAGTATTTTGAGTATGACATGAAAATTTAGTTTTTTTCATGTGTTACACTTCAATTTTAACATTCTTTTCAAAAATATCTTCATGGAATTTTTTGATGGTGTTAGACTTCATTTTTTTGCATTTTTGAGAGTTTTGGAAAAAATTGAAATTTGTGTGTGTTCTTCTTCAATTACGGAGTATTTTGAGTATGACATGAAAATTGAGCTTTTTTCTTGTGTTACACTTCAATTTTAACATTCTTTTAAAAAATATGTTCATTGAATTTTTTGAAGGTGACTTCATTTTTTGCATTTTTGAGATTTTTTGAAAAAATTGAAATTTGTGTGTGTTAGTCCTCAATTACGGAGTATTTGAGTATGACATGAAAATTGAGTATTTTACTTATATTACCCATCAATTTTTTCATTTTTTTTAAAATATCTTCATGGAATTTTTTGAAGGTGTTAGACTTCAGTTTTTTGCATTTTTAAGAAAATTTTGAAAAAATAGAAATTTGTGTGTGTTAGTCTTCAATTACGGAGTATTTTGAGTATGACATGAAAATTTAGTTTTTTTCATGTGTTACACTTCAATTTTAACATTCTTTTCAAAAATATCTTCATTGAGTTTTTTGATGGTGCTAGACTTCATTTTTTGCATTTTTGAGAGTTTTGGAAAAAATTGAAATTTGTGTGTGTTCGTCTTCCATTACGGAGTATTTTGAGTATGACATGAAAATTTAGTATTTTTCTTATGTTAGACTTCAATTTTAACATTGTTTTAAAAAATATCTTCATGGAATTTATTGAAGGTGTTGGACTTCATTTTTTGCATTTTTGAGAGTTTTGGAAAAAATTGAAATTTGTGTGTGTTAGTCTTCAATTACGGAGTATTTTGAGTATGACATGAAAATTTAGTTTTTTTCATGTGTTACACTTCAATTTTAACATTCTTTTCAAAAATATCTTCATTGAATTTTTTGATGGTGTTAGACTTCATTTTTTGCATTTTTGAGATTTTTTCAAAAAATTGAAATTTGTGTGTGTTCGTCTTGAATTACGGAGTATTTGAGTATGACATGAAAATTGAGTATTTTACTTATATTACACTTCAATTTTTTCATTTTTTTAAAAATATCTTCATTGAATTTTTTGAAGGTGTTAGACTTCAGTTTATTGCATTTTGAAGAAAATTTTGAAAAAATTGAAATTTGTGTGTGTTAGTCTTCAATTACGGAGTATTTTGAGTTTGACTTGAAAATTTAGTTTTTTTCATGTGTTACACTTCAATTTTAACATTCTTTTCAAAAATATCTCCATTGAATTTTTTGATGGTGTTAGACTTCATTTTTTTTGCATTTTTGAGAGTTTTGGAAAAAATTGAAATTTGTGTGTGTTCGTCTTCAATTACGGAGTATTTTGAGTATGACATGAAAATTGAGCTTTTTTCTTGTCTTACACTTCAATTTTAACATTCTTTTAAAAAATATGTTCATTGAATTTTTTGAAGGTGACTTCATTTTTTGCATGTTTGAGATTTTTTGAAAAAATTGAAATTTGTGTGTGTTAGTCTTCAATTACGGAGTATTTGAGTATGACATGAAAATTGAGTATTTAACTTATATTACCCTTCTATTTTTTCATTTTTTTAAAAATATCTTCATTGAATTTTTTGAAGGTGTTAGACTTCAGTTTTTTGCATTTTTAAGAAAATTTTGAAAAAATAGAAATTTGTGTGTGTTAGTCTTCAATTACGGAGTATTTTGAGTATGACATGAAAATTTAGTTTTTTTCATGTGTTACACTTCAATTTTAACATTCTTTTCAAAAATATCTTCATGGAGTTTTTTGATGGTCCTAGACTTCATTTTTTGCATTTTTGAGAGTTTTGGAAAAAATTGAAATTTGTGTGTGTTCGTCTTCCATTACGGAGTATTTTGAGTATGACATGAAAATTTAGTATTTTTCTTATGTTAGACTTCAATTTTAACATTGTTTTAAAAAATATCTTCATGGAATTTATTGAAGGTGTTGGACTTCATTTTTTGCATTTTTGAGAGTTTTGGAAAAAATTGAAATTTGTGTGTGTTAGTCTTCAATTACGGAGTATTTTGAGTATGACATGAAAATTTAGTTTTTTTCATGTGTTACACTTCAATTTTAACATTCTTTTCAAAAATATCTTCATTGAATTTTTTGATGGTGTTAGACTTCATTTTTTTGCATTTTTGAGAGTTTTGGAAAAAATTGAAATTTGTGTGTGTTAGTCTTCAATTACGGAGTATTTTGAGTATGACATGAAAATTTAGTTTTTTTCATGTGTTACACTTCAATTCTAACATTCTTTTCAAAAATATCTTCATTGAATTTTTTGATGGTGTTAGACTTCATTTTTTGCATTTTTGATATTTTTTTAAAAAATTGAAATTTGTGTGTGTTAGTCTTCAATTACGGAGTATTTGAGTATGACATGAAAATTGAGTATTTTACTTATATTACACTTCAATTTTTTCATTTTTTAAAAAATATCTTCATTGAATTTTTTGAATGTGTTAGACTTCAGTTTTTTGCATTTATAAGAAAATTTTGTAAAAATAGAAATTTGTGTGTGTTAGTCTTCAATTACGGAGTATTTTGAGTATGACATGAAAATTTAGTTTTTTTCATGTGTTACACTTAAATTTTAACATTCTTTTCAAAAATATCTTCATTGAATTTTTTGATGGTGTTAGACTTCATTTTTTGCATTTTTCATATTTTTTGAAAAAATTGAAATTTGTGTGTGTTAGTCTTCAATTACGGAGTATTTGAGTATGACATGAAAATTGAGTATTTTATTTATATTACACTTCAATTTTTTCATTTTTTTAAAAATATCTTTATTGAATTTTTTGAAGGTGTTAGACTTCAGTTTATTGCATTTTGAAGAAAATTTTGAAAAAATTGAAATTTGTGTGTGTTAGTCTTCAATTACGGAGTATTTTGAGTATGACATGAAAATTTAGTTTTTTTCATGTGTTACACTTCAATTTTAACATTCTTTTCAAAAATATCTTCATGGAATTTTTTGATGGTGTTAGACTTCATTTTTTTGCATTTTTGAGAGTTTTGGAAAAAATTGAAATTTGTGTGTGTTCTTCTTCAATTACGGAGTATTTTGAGTATGACATGAAAATTGAGCTTTTTTCTTGTGTTACACTTCAATTTTAACATTCTTTTAAAAAATATGTTCATTGAATTTTTTGAAGGTGACTTCATTTTTTGCATTTTTGAGATTTTTTGAAAAAATTGAAATTTGTGTGTGTTAGTCTTCAATTACGGAGTATTTGAGTATGACATGAAAATTGAGTATTTTACTTATATTACACTTCAATTTTTTCATTTTTTTAAAAATATCTTTATTGAATTTTTTGAAGGTGTTAGACTTCAGTTTTTTGCATTTTTAAGAAAATTTTGAAAAAATAGAAATTTGTGTGTGTTAGTCTTCAATTACGGAGTATTTTGAGTATGACATGAAAATTTAGTTTTTTTCATGTGTTACACTTCAATTTTAACATTCTTTTCAAAAATATCTTCATTGAGTTTTTTGATGGTGCTAGACTTCATTTTTTGCATTTTTGAGAGTTTTGGAAAAAATTGAAATTTGTGTGTGTTCGTCTTCCATTACGGAGTATTTTGAGTATGACATGAAAATTTAGTATTTTTCTTATGTTAGACTTCAATTTTAACATTGTTTTAAAAAATATCTTCATGGAATTTATTGAAGGTGTTGGACTTCATTTTTTGCATTTTTGAGAGTTTTGGAAAAAATTGAAATTTGTGTGTGTTAGTCTTCAATTACGGAGTATTTTGAGTATGACATGAAAATTTAGTTTTTTTCATGTGTTACACTTCAATTTTAACATTCTTTTCAAAAATATCTTCATTGAATTTTTTGACGGTGTTAGACTTCATTTTTTGCATTTTTGAGATTTTTTCAAAAAATTGAAATTTGTGTGTGCTAGTCTTCAATTACGGAGTATTTGAGTATGACATGAAAATAGAGTATTTTTCTTATATTACACTTCAATTTTTTCATTTTTTTAAAAATATCTTCATTGAATTTTTTGAAGGTGTTAGACTTCAGTTTATTGCATTTTGAAGAAAATTTTGAAAAAATTGAAATTTGTGTGTGTTAGTCTTCAATTACGGAGTATTTTGAGTATGACTTGAAAATTTAGTTTTTTTCATGTGTTACACTTCAATTTTAACATTCTTTTCAAAAATATCTCCATGGAATTTTTTGATGGTGTTAGACTTCATTTTTTTGCATTTTTGAGAGTTTTGGAAAAAATTGAAATTTGTGTGTGTTCGTCTTCAATTACGGAGTATTTTGAGTATGACATGAAAATTGAGCTTTTTTCTTGTCTTACACTTCTATTTTAACATTCTTTTAAAAAATATGTTCATTGAATTTTTTGAAGGTGACTTCATTTTTTGCATGTTTGAGATTTTTTGAAAAAATAGAAATTTGTGAGTGTTAGTCTTCAATTACGGAGTATTTGAGTATGACATGAAAATTGAGTATTTTACTTATATTACCCTTCAATTTTTTCATTTTTTTAAAAATATCTTCATTGAATTTTTTGAAGGTGTTAGACTTCAGTTTTTTGCATTTTTAAGAAAATTTTGAAAAAATAGAAATTTGTGTGTGTTAGTCTTCAATTACGGAGTATTTTGAGTATGACATGAAAATTTAGTTTTTTTCATGTGTTACACTTCAATTTTAACATTCTTTTCAAAAATATCTTCATTGAGTTTTTTGATGGTGCTAGACTTCATTTTTTGCATTTTTGAGAGTTTTGGAAAAAATTGAAATTTGTGTATGTTCGTCTTCCATTACGGAGTATTTTGAGTATGACATGAAAATTTAGTATTTTTCTTATGTTAGACTTCATTTTTGACATTGTTTTAAAAAATATCTTCATGGAATTTATTGAAGGTGTTGGACTTCATTTTTTGCATTTTTGAGAGTTTTGGAAAAAATTGAAATTTGTGTGTGTTAGTCTTCAATTACGGAGTATTTTGAGTAAGACATGAAAATTTAGTTTTTTTCATGTGTTACACTTCAATTTTAACATTCTTTTCAAAAATATCTTCATTGAATTTTTTGATGGTGTTAGACTTCATTTTTTGCATTTTTGAGATTTTTTCAAAAAATTGAAATTTTTTGTGTTAGTCTTCAATTACGGAGTATTTGAGTATGACATGAAAATTGAGTATTTTACTTATATTACACTTCAATTTTTTCATTTTTTTAAAAATATCTTCATTGAATTTTTTGAAGGTGTTAGACTTCCGTTTATTACATTTTGAAGAAAATTTTGAAAAAATTGAAATTTGTGTGTGTTAGTCTTCAATTACGGAGTATTTTGAGTATGACTTGAAAATTTAGTTTTTTTTTCATGTGTTACACTTCAATTTTAACATTCTTTTCAAAAATATCTTCATGGAGTTTTTTGATGGTGCTAGACTTCATTTTTTGCATTTTTGAGAGTTTTGGAAAAAATTGAAATTTGTGTGTGTTCGTCTTCAATTACGGAGTATTTTGAGTATGACATGAAAATTGAGCTTTTTTCTTGTCTTACACTTCAATTTTAACATTCTTTTAAAAAATATGTTCATTGAATTTTTTGAAGGTGACTTCATTTTTTGCATTTTTGAGATTTTTTGAAAAAATAGAAATTTGTGTGTGTTAGTCTTCAATTACGGAGTATTTGAGTATGACATGAAAATTGAGTATTTTACTTATATTACCCTTCAATTTTTTCATTTTTTTAAAAATATCTTCATTGAATTTTTTGAAGGTGTTAGACTTCAGTTTTTTGCATTTTTAAGAAAATTTTGAAAAAATAGAAATTTGTGTGTGTTAGTCTTCAATTACGGAGTATTTTGAGTATGACATGAAAATTTAGTTTTTTTCATGTGTTACACTTCAATTTTAACATTCTTTTCAAAAATATCTTCATTGAGTTTTTTGATGGTGCTAGACTTCATTTTTTGCATTTTTGAGAGTTTTGGAAAAAATTGAAATTTGTGTATGTTCGTCTTTCATTACGGAGTATTTTGAGTATGACATGAAAATTTAGTATTTTTCTTATGTTAGACTTCAATTTTGACATTGTTTTAAAAAATATCTTCATGGAATTTATTGAAGGTGTTGGACTTCATTTTTTGCATTTTTGAGAGTTTTGGAAAAAATTGAAATTTGTGTGTGTTAGTCTTCAATTACGGAGTATTTTGAGTATGACATGAAAATTTAGTTTTTTTCATGTGTTACACTTCAATTCTAACATTCTTTTCAAAAATATCTTCATTGAATTTTTTGATGGTGTTAGACTTCATTTTTTGCATTTTTGATATTTTTTTAAAAAATTGAAATTTGTGTGTGTTAGTCTTCAATTACGGAGTATTTGAGTATGACATGAAAATTGAGTATTTTACTTATATTACACTTCAATTTTTTCATTTTTTAAAAAATATCTTCATTGAATTTTTTGAATGTGTTAGACTTCAGATTTTTGCATTTATAAGAAAATTTTGAAAAAATAGAAATTTGTGTGTGTTAGTCTTCAATTACGGAGTATTTTGAGTATGACATGAAAATTTAGTTTTTTTCATGTGTTACACTTCAATTCTAACATTCTTTTCAAAAATATCTTCATTGAATTTTTTGATGGTGTTAGACTTCATTTTTTGCATTTTTGATATTTTTTTAAAAAATTGAAATTTGTGTGTGTTAGTCTTCAATTACGGAGTATTTGAGTATGACATGAAAATTGAGTATTTTACTTATATTACACTTCAATTTTTTCATTTTTTAAAAAATATCTTCATTGAATTTTTTGAATGTGTTAGACTTCAGTTTTTTGCATTTATAAGAAAATTTTGAAAAAATAGAAATTTGTGTGTGTTAGTCTTCAATTACGGAGTATTTTGAGTATGACATGAAAATTTAGTTTTTTTCATGTGTTACACTTAAATTTTAACATTCCTTTCAAAAATATCTTCATTGAATTTTTTGATGGTGTTAGACTTCATTTTTTGCATTTTTCATATTTTTTGAAAAAATTGAAATTTGTGTGTGTTAGTCTTCAATTACGGAGTATTTGAGTATGACATGAAAATTGAGTATTTTACTTATATTACACTTCAATTTTTTCATTTTTTTAAAAATATCTTTATTGAATTTTTTGAAGGTGTTAGACTTCAGTTTATTGCATTTTGAAGAAAATTTTGAAAAAATTGAAATTTGTGTGTGTTAGTCTTCAATTACGGAGTATTTTGAGTATGACATGAAAATTTAGTTTTTTTCATGTGTTACACTTCAATTTTAACATTCTTTTCAAAAATATCTTCATGGAATTTTTTGATGGTGTTAGACTTCATTTTTTTGCATTTTTGAGAGTTTTGGAAAAAATTGAAATTTGTGTGTGTTCTTCTTCAATTACGGAGTATTTTGAGTATGACATGAAAATTGAGCTTTTTTCTTGTGTTACACTTCAATTTTAACATTCTTTTAAAAAATATGTTCATTGAATTTTTTGAAGGTGACTTCATTTTTTGCATTTTTGAGATTTTTTGAAAAAATTGAAATTTGTGTGTGTTAGTCTTCAATTACGGAGTATTTGAGTATGACATGAAAATTGAGTATTTTACTTATATTACACTTCAATTTTTTCATTTTTTAAAAAATATCTTTATTGAATTTTTTGAAGGTGTTAGACTTCAGTTTTTTGCATTTTTAAGAAAATTTTGAAAAAATAGAAATTTGTGTGTGTTAGTCTTCAATTACGGAGTATTTTGAGTATGACATGAAAATTTAGTTTTTTTCATGTGTTACACTTCAATTTTAACATTCTTTTCAAAAATATCTTCATTGAGTTTTTTGATGGTGCTAGACTTCATTTTTTGCATTTTTGAGAGTTTTGGAAAAAATTGAAATTTGTGTGTGTTCGTCTTCCATTACGGAGTATTTTGAGTATGACATGAAAATTTAGTATTTTTCTTATGTTAGACTTCAATTTTAACATTGTTTTAAAAAATATCTTCATGGAATTTATTGAAGGTGTTGGACTTCATTTTTTGCATTTTTGAGAGTTTTGGAAAAAATTGAAATTTGTGTGTGTTAGTCTTCAATTACGGAGTATTTTGAGTATGACATGAAAATTTAGTTTTTTTCATGTGTTACACTTCAATTTTAACATTCTTTTCAAAAATATCTTCATTGAATTTTTTGATGGTGTTAGACTTCATTTTTTGCATTTTTGAGATTTTTTCAAAAAATTGAAATTTGTGTGTGCTAGTCTTCAATTACGGAGTATTTGAGTATGACATGAAAATTGAGTATTTTACTTATATTACACTTCAATTTTTTCATTTTTTTAAAAATATCTTCATTGAATTTTTTGAAGGTGTTAGACTTCAGTTTATTGCATTTTGAAGAAAATTTTGAAAAAATTGAAATTTGTGTGTGTTAGTCTTCAATTACGGAGTATTTTGAGTATGACTTGAAAATTTAGTTTTTTTCATGTGTTACACTTCAATTTTAACATTCTTTTCAAAAATATCTCCATGGAATTTTTTGATGGTGTTAGACTTCATTTTTTTGCATTTTTGAGAGTTTTGGAAAAAATTGAAATTTGTGTGTGTTCGTCTTCAATTACGGAGTATTTTGAGTATGACATGAAAATTGAGCTTTTTTCTTGTCTTACACTTCAATTTTAACATTCTTTTAAAAAATATGTTCATTGAATTTTTTGAAGGTGACTTCATTTTTTGCATGTTTGAGATTTTTTGAAAAAATAGAAATTTGTGTGTGTTAGTCTTCAATTACGGAGTATTTGAGTATGACATGAAAATTGAGTATTTTACTTATATTACCCTTCAATTTTTTCATTTTTTTAAAAATATCTTCATTGAATTTTTTGAAGGTGTTAGACTTCAGTTTTTTGCATTTTTAAGAAAATTTTGAAAAAATAGAAATTTGTGTGTGTTAGTCTTCAATTACGGAGTATTTTGAGTATGACATGAAAATTTAGTTTTTTTCATGTGTTACACTTCAATTTTAACATTCTTTTCAAAAATATCTTCATTGAGTTTTTTGATGGTGCTAGACTTCATTTTTTGCATTTTTGAGAGTTTTGGAAAAAATTGAAATTTGTGTATGTTCGTCTTCCATTACGGAGTATTTTGAGTATGACATGAAAATTTAGTATTTTTCTTATGTTAGACTTCAATTTTGACATTGTTTTAAAAAATATCTTCATGGAATTTATTGAAGGTGTTGGACTTCATTTTTTGCATTTTTGAGAGTTTTGGAAAAAATTGAAATTTGTGTGTGTTAGTCTTCAATTACGGAGTATTTTGAGTATGACATGAAAATTTAGTTTTTTTCATGTGTTACACTTCAATTTTAACATTCTTTTCAAAAATATCTTCATTGAATTTTTTGATGGTGTTAGACTTCATTTTTTGCATTTTTGAAATTTTTTCAAAGAATTGAAATTTTTTGTGTTAGTCTTCAATTACGGAGTATTTGAGTATGACATGAAAATTGAGTATTTTACTTATATTACACTTCAATTTTTTCATTTTTTTAAAAATATCTTCATTGAATTTTTTGAAGGTGTTAGACTTCCGTTTATTGCATTTTGAAGAAAATTTTGAAAAAATTGAAATTTGTGTGTGTTAGTCTTCAATTACGGAGTATTTTGAGTATGACTTGAAAATTTAGTTTTTTTCATGTGTTACACTTCAATTTTAACATTCTTTTCAAAAATATCTTCATGGAGTTTTTTGATGGTGCTAGACTTCATTTTTTGCATTTTTGAGAGTTTTGGAAAAAATTGAAATTTGTGTGTGTTCGTCTTCAATTACGGAGTATTTTGAGTATGACATGAAAATTGAGCTTTTTTCTTGTCTTACACTTCAATTTTAACATTCTTTTAAAAAATATGTTCATTGAATTTTTTGAAGGTGACTTCATTTTTTGCATGTTTGAGATTTTTTGAAAAAATAGAAATTTGTGTGTGTTAGTCTTCAATTACGGAGTATTTGAGTATGACATGAAAATTGAGTATTTTACTTATATTACCCTTCAATTTTTTCATTTTTTTAAAAATATCTTCATTGAATTTTTTGAAGGTGTTAGACTTCAGTTTTTTGCATTTTTAAGAAAATTTTGAAAAAATAGAAATTTGTGTGTGTTAGTCTTCAATTACGGAGTCTTTTGAGTATGACATGAAAATTTAGTTTTTTTCATGTGTTACACTTCAATTTTAACATTCTTTTCAAAAATATCTTCATTGAGTTTTTTGATGGTGCTAGACTTCATTTTTTGCATTTTTGAGAGTTTTGGAAAAAATTGAAATTTGTGTATGTTCGTCTTTCATTACGGAGTATTTTGAGTATGACATGAAAATTTAGTATTTTTCTTATGTTAGACTTCAATTTTGACATTGTTTTAAAAAATATCTTCATGGAATTTATTGAAGGTGTTGGACTTCATTTTTTGCATTTTTGAGAGTTTTGGAAAAAATTGAAATTTGTGTGTGTTAGTCTTCAATTACGGAGTATTTTGAGTATGACATGAAAATTTAGTTTTTTTCATGTGTTACACTTCAATTCTAACATTCTTTTCAAAAATATCTTCATTGAATTTTTTGATGGTGTTAGACTTCATTTTTTGCATTTTTGATATTTTTTTAAAAAATTGAAATTTGTGTGTGTTAGTCTTCAATTACGGAGTATTTGAGTATGACATGAAAATTGAGTATTTTACTTATATTACACTTCAATTTTTTCATTTTTTAAAAAATATCTTCATTGAATTTTTTGAATGTGTTAGACTTCAGATTTTTGCATTTATAAGAAAATTTTGAAAAAATAGAAATTTGTGTGTGTTAGTCTTCAATTACGGAGTATTTTGAGTATGACATGAAAATTTAGTTTTTTTCATGTGTTACACTTCAATTCTAACATTCTTTTCAAAAATATCTTCATTGAATTTTTTGATGGTGTTAGACTTCATTTTTTGCATTTTTGATATTTTTTTAAAAAATTGAAATTTGTGTGTGTTAGTCTTCAATTACGGAGTATTTGAGTATGACATGAAAATTGAGTATTTTACTTATATTACACTTCAATTTTTTCATTTTTTAAAAAATATCTTCATTGAATTTTTTGAATGTGTTAGACTTCAGTTTTTTGCATTTATAAGAAAATTTTGAAAAAATAGAAATTTGTGTGTGTTAGTCTTCAATTACGGAGTATTTTGAGTATGACATGAAAATTTAGTTTTTTTCATGTGTTACACTTAAATTTTAACATTCTTTTCAAAAATATCTTCATTGAATTTTTTGATGGTGTTAGACTTCATTTTTTGCATTTTTCATATTTTTTGAAAAAATTGAAATTTGTGTGTGTTAGTCTTCAATTACGGAGTATTTGAGTATGACATGAAAATTGAGTATTTTACTTATATTACACTTCAATTTTTTCATTTTTTTAAAAATATCTTTATTGAATTTTTTGAAGGTGTTAGACTTCAGTTTATTGCATTTTGAAGAAAATTTTGAAAAAATTGAAATTTGTGTGTGTTAGTCTTCAATTACGGAGTATTTTGAGTATGACATGAAAATTTAGTTTTTTTCATGTGTTACACTTCAATTTTAACATTCTTTTCAAAAATATCTTCATGGAATTTTTTGATGGTGTTAGACTTCATTTTTTTGCATTTTTGAGAGTTTTGGAAAAAATTGAAATTTGTGTGTGTTCTTCTTCAATTACGGAGTATTTTGAGTATGACATGAAAATTGAGCTTTTTTCTTGTGTTACACTTCAATTTTAACATTCTTTTAAAAAATATGTTCATTGAATTTTTTGAAGGTGACTTCATTTTTTGCATTTTTGAGATTTTTTGAAAAAATTGAAATTTGTGTGTGTTAGTCTTCAATTACGGAGTATTTGAGTATGACATGAAAATTGAGTATTTTACTTATATTACACTTCAATTTTTTCATTTTTAAAAAAATATCTTTATTGAATTTTTTGAAGGTGTTAGACTTCAGTTTTTTGCATTTTTAAGAAAATTTTGAAAAAATAGAAATTTGTGTGTGTTAGTCTTCAATTACGGAGTATTTTGAGTATGACATGAAAATTTAGTTTTTTTCATGTGTTACACTTCAATTTTAACATTCTTTTCAAAAATATCTTCATTGAGTTTTTTGATGGTGCTAGACTTCATTTTTTGCATTTTTGAGAGTTTTGGAAAAAATTGAAATTTGTGTGTGTTCGTCTTCCATTACGGAGTATTTTGAGTATGACATGAAAATTTAGTATTTTTCTTATGTTAGACTTCAATTTTAACATTGTTTTAAAAAATATCTTCATGGAATTTATTGAAGGTGTTGGACTTCATTTTTTGCATTTTTGAGAGTTTTGGAAAAAATTGAAATTTGTGTGTGTTAGTCTTCAATTACGGAGTATTTTGAGTATGACATGAAAATTTAGTTTTTTTCATGTGTTACACTTCAATTTTAACATTCTTTTCAAAAATATCTTCATTGAATTTTTTGATGGTGTTAGACTTCATTTTTTGCATTTTTGAGATTTTTTCAAAAAATTGAAATTTGTGTGTGCTAGTCTTCAATTACGGAGTATTTGAGTATGACATGAAAATTGAGTATTTTACTTATATTACACTTCAATTTTTTCATTTTTTTAAAAATATCTTCATTGAATTTTTTGAAGGTGTTAGACTTCAGTTTATTGCATTTTGAAGAAAATTTTGAAAAAATTGAAATTTGTGTGTGTTAGTCTTCAATTACGGAGTATTTTGAGTATGACTTGAAAATTTAGTTTTTTTCATGTGTTACACTTCAATTTTAACATTCTTTTCAAAAATATCTCCATGGAATTTTTTGATGGTGTTAGACTTCATTTTTTTGCATTTTTGAGAGTTTTGGAAAAAATTGAAATTTGTGTGTGTTCGTCTTCAATTACGGAGTATTTTGAGTATGACATGAAAATTGAGCTTTTTTCTTGTCTTACACTTCAATTTTAACATTCTTTTAAAAAATATGTTCATTGAATTTTTTGAAGGTGACTTCATTTTTTGCATGTTTGAGATTTTTTGAAAAAATAGAAATTTGTGTGTGTTAGTCTTCAATTACGGAGTATTTGAGTATGACATGAAAATTGAGTATTTTACTTATATTACCCTTCAATTTTTTCATTTTTTTAAAAATATCTTCATTGAATTTTTTGAAGGTGTTAGACTTCAGTTTTTTGCATTTTTAAGAAAATTTTGAAAAAATAGAAATTTGTGTGTGTTAGTCTTCAATTACGGAGTATTTTGAGTATGACATGAAAATTTAGTTTTTTTCATGTGTTACACTTCAATTTTAACATTCTTTTCAAAAATATCTTCATTGAGTTTTTTGATGGTGCTAGACTTCATTTTTTGCATTTTTGAGAGTTTTGGAAAAAATTGAAATTTGTGTATGTTCGTCTTCCATTACGGAGTATTTTGAGTATGACATGAAAATTTAGTATTTTTCTTATGTTAGACTTCAATTTTGACATTGTTTTAAAAAATATCTTCATGGAATTTATTGAAGGTGTTGGACTTCATTTTTTGCATTTTTGAGAGTTTTGGAAAAAATTGAAATTTGTGTGTGTTAGTCTTCAATTACGGAGTATTTTGAGTATGACATGAAAATTTAGTTTTTTTCATGTGTTACACTTCAATTTTAACATTCTTTTCAAAAATATCTTCATTGAATTTTTTGATGGTGTTAGACTTCATTTTTTGCATTTTTGAGATTTTTTCAAAAAATTGAAATTTTTTGTGTTAGTCTTCAATTACGGAGTATTTGAGTATGACATGAAAATTGAGTATTTTACTTATATTACACTTCAATTTTTTCATTTTTTTAAAAATATCTTCATTGAATTTTTTGAAGGTGTTAGACTTCCGTTTATTGCATTTTGAAGAAAATTTTGAAAAAATTGAAATTTGTGTGTGTTAGTCTTCAATTACGGAGTATTTTGATTATGACTTGAAAATTTAGTTTTTTTCATGTGTTACACTTCAATTTTAACATTCTTTTCAAAAATATCTTCATGGAGTTTTTTGATGGTGCTAGACTTCATTTTTTGCATTTTTGAGAGTTTTGGAAAAAATTGAAATTTGTGTGTGTTCGTCTTCAATTACGGAGTATTTTGAGTATGACATGAAAATTGAGCTTTTTTCTTGTCTTACACTTCAATTTTAACATTCTTTTAAAAAATATGTTCATTGAATTTTTTGAAGGTGACTTCATTTTTTGCATGTTTGAGATTTTTTGAAAAAATAGAAATTTGTGTGTGTTAGTCTTCAATTACGGAGTATTTGAGTATGACATGAAAATTGAATATTTTACTTATATTACCCTTCAATTTTTTCATTTTTTTAAAAATATCTTCATTGAATTTTTTGAAGGTGTTAGACTTCAGTTTTTTGCATTTTTAAGAAAATTTTGAAAAAATAGAAATTTGTGTGTGTTAGTCTTCAATTACGGAGTATTTTGAGTATGACATGAAAATTTAGTTTTTTTCATGTGTTACACTTCAATTTTAACATTCTTTTCAAAAATATCTTCATTGAGTTTTTTGATGGTGCTAGACTTCATTTTTTGCATTTTTGAGAGTTTTGGAAAAAATTGAAATTTGTGTGTGTTCGTCTTCCATTACGGAGTATTTTGAGTATGACATGAAAATTTAGTATTTTTCTTATGTTAGACTTCAATTTTGACATTGTTTTAAAAAATATCTTCATGGAATTTATTGAAGGTGTTGGACTTCATTTTTTGCATTTTTGAGAGTTTTGGAAAAAATTGAAATTTGTGTGTGTTAGTCTTCAATTACGGAGTATTTTGAGTATGACATGAAAATTTAGTTTTTTTCATGTGTTACACTTCAATTTTAACATTCTTTTCAAAAATATCTTCATTGAATTTTTTGATGGTGTTAGACTTCATTTTTTGCATTTTTGAGATTTTTTCAAAAAATTGAAATTTTTTGTGTTAGTCTTCAATTACGGAGTATTTGAGTATGACATGAAAATTGAGTATTTTACTTATATTACACTTCAATTTTTTCATTTTTTTAAAAATATCTTCATTGAATTTTTTGAAGGTGTTAGACTTCCGTTTATTGCATTTTGAAGAAAATTTTGAAAAAATTGAAATTTGTTTGTGTTAGTCTTCAATTACGGAGTATTTTGAGTATGACTTGAAAATTTAGTTTTTTTCATGTGTTACACTTCAATTTTAACATTCTTTTCAAAAATATCTTCATGGAGTTTTTTGATGGTGCTAGACTTCATTTTTTGCATTTTTGAGAGTTTTGGAAAAAATTGAAATTTGTGTGTGTTCGTCTTCAATTACGGAGTATTTTGAGTATGACATGAAAATTGAGCTTTTTTCTTGTCTTACACTTCAATTTTAACATTCTTTTAAAAAATATGTTCATTGAATTTTTTGAAGGTGACTTCATTTTTTGCATGTTTGAGATTTTTTGAAAAAATAGAAATTTGTGTGTGTTAGTCTTCAATTACGGAGTATTTGAGTATGACATGAAAATTGAGTATTTTACTTATATTACCCTTCAATTTTTTCATTTTTTTAAAAATATCTTCATTGAATTTTTTGAAGGTGTTAGACTTCAGTTTTTTGCATTTTTAAGAAAATTTTGAAAAAATAGAAATTTGTGTGTGTTGGTCTTCAATTACGGAGTATTTTGAGTATGACATGAAAATTTAGTTTTTTTCATGTGTTACACTTCAATTTTAACATTCTTTTCAAAAATATCTTCATTGAGTTTTTTGATGGTGCTAGACTTCATTTTTTGCATTTTTGAGAGTTTTGGAAAAAATTGAAATTTGTGTATGTTCGTCTTCCATTACGGAGTATTTTGAGTATGACATGAAAATTTAGTATTTTTCTTATGTTAGACTTCAATTTTGACATTGTTTTAAAAAATATCTTCATGGAATTTATTGAAGGTGTTGGACTTCATTTTTTGCATTTTTGAGAGTTTTGGAAAAAATTGAAATTTGTGTGTGTTAGTCTTCAATTACGGAGTATTTTGAGTATGACATGAAAATTTAGTTTTTTTCATGTGTTACACTTCAATTTTAACATTCTTTTCAAAAATATCTTCATTGAATTTTTTGATGGTGTTAGACTTCATTTTTTGCATTTTTGAGATTTTTTCAAAAAATTGAAATTTTTTGTGTTAGTCTTCAATTACGGAGTATTTGAGTATGACATGAAAATTGAGTATTTTACTTATATTACACTTCAATTTTTTCATTTTTTTAAAAATATCTTCATTGAATTTTTTGAAGGTGTTAGACTTCCGTTTATTGCATTTTGAAGAAAATTTTGAAAAAATTGAAATTTGTGTGTGTTAGTCTTCAATTACGGAGTATTTTGATTATGACTTGAAAATTTAGTTTTTTTCATGTGTTACACTTCAATTTTAACATTCTTTTCAAAAATATCTTCATGGAGTTTTTTGATGGTGCTAGACTTCATTTTTTGCATTTTTGAGAGTTTTGGAAAAAATTGAAATTTGTGTGTGTTCGTCTTCAATTACGGAGTATTTTGAGTATGACATGAAAATTGAGCTTTTTTCTTGTCTTACACTTCAATTTTAACATTCTTTTAAAAAATATGTTCATTGAATTTTTTGAAGGTGACTTCATTTTTTGCATGTTTGAGATTTTTTGAAAAAATAGAAATTTGTGTGTGTTAGTCTTCAATTACGGAGTATTTGAGTATGACATGAAAATTGAATATTTTACTTATATTACCCTTCAATTTTTTCATTTTTTTAAAAATATCTTCATTGAATTTTTTGAAGGTGTTAGACTTCAGTTTTTTGCATTTTTAAGAAAATTTTGAAAAAATAGAAATTTGTGTGTGTTAGTCTTCAATTACGGAGTATTTTGAGTATGACATGAAAATTTAGTTTTTTTCATGTGTTACACTTCAATTTTAACATTCTTTTCAAAAATATCTTCATTGAGTTTTTTGATGGTGCTAGACTTCATTTTTTGCATTTTTGAGAGTTTTGGAAAAAATTGAAATTTGTGTATGTTCGTCTTCCATTACGGAGTATTTTGAGTATGACATGAAAATTTAGTATTTTTCTTATGTTAGACTTCAATTTTGACATTGTTTTAAAAAATATCTTCATGGAATTTATTGAAGGTGTTGGACTTCATTTTTTGCATTTTTGAGAGTTTTGGAAAAAATTGAAATTTGTGTGTGTTAGTCTTCAATTACGGAGTATTTTGAGTATGACATGAAAATTTAGTTTTTTTCATGTGTTACACTTCAATTTTAACATTCTTTTCAAAAATATCTTCATTGAATTTTTTGATGGTGTTAGACTTCATTTTTTGCATTTTTGAAATTTTTTCAAAAAATTGAAATTTTTTGTGTTAGTCTTCAATTACGGAGTATTTGAGTATGACATGAAAATTGAGTATTTTACTTATATTACACTTCAATTTTTTCATTTTTTTAAAAATATCTTCATTGAATTTTTTGAAGGTGTTAGACTTCCGTTTATTGCATTTTGAAGAAAATTTTGAAAAAATTGAAATTTGTTTGTGTTAGTCTTCAATTACGGAGTATTTTGAGTATGACTTGAAAATTTAGTTTTTTTCATGTGTTACACTTCAATTTTAACATTCTTTTCAAAAATATCTTCATGGAGTTTTTTGATGGTGCTAGACTTCATTTTTTGCATTTTTGAGAGTTTTGGAAAAAATTGAAATTTGTGTGTGTTCGTCTTCAATTACGGAGTATTTTGAGTATGACATGAAAATTGAGCTTTTTTCTTGTCTTACACTTCAATTTTAACATTCTTTTAAAAAATATGTTCATTGAATTTTTTGAAGGTGACTTCATTTTTTGCATGTTTGAGATTTTTTGAAAAAATAGAAATTTGTGTGTGTTAGTCTTCAATTACGGAGTATTTGAGTATGACATGAAAATTGAGTATTTTACTTATATTACCCTTCAATTTTTTCATTTTTTTAAAAATATCTTCATTGAATTTTTTGAAGGTGTTAGACTTCAGTTTTTTGCATTTTTAAGAAAATTTTGAAAAAATAGAAATTTGTGTGTGTTAGTCTTCAATTACGGAGTATTTTGAGTATGACATGAAAATTTAGTTTTTTTCATGTGTTACACTTCAATTTTAACATTCTTTTCAAAAATATCTTCATTGAGTTTTTTGATGGTGCTAGACTTCATTTTTTGCATTTTTGAGAGTTTTGGAAAAAATTGAAATTTGTGTATGTTCGTCTTCCATTACGGAGTATTTTGAGTATGACATGAAAATTTAGTATTTTTCTTATGTTAGACTTCAATTTTGACATTGTTTTAAAAAATATCTTCATGGAATTTATTGAAGGTGTTGGACTTCATTTTTTGCATTTTTGAGAGTTTTGGAAAAAATTGAAATTTGTGTGTGTTAGTCTTCAATTACGGAGTATTTTGAGTATGACATGAAAATTTAGTTTTTTTCATGTGTTACACTTCAATTTTAACATTCTTTTCAAAAATATCTTCATTGAATTTTTTGATGGTGTTAGACTTCATTTTTTGCATTTTTGAAATTTTTTCAAAAAATTGAAATTTTTTGTGTTAGTCTTCAATTACGGAGTATTTGAGTATGACATGAAAATTGAGTATTTTACTTATATTACACTTCAATTTTTTCATTTTTTTAAAAATATCTTCATTGAATTTTTTGAAGGTGTTAGACTTCCGTTTATTGCATTTTGAAGAAAATTTTGAAAAAATTGAAATTTGTTTGTGTTAGTCTTCAATTACGGAGTATTTTGAGTATGACTTGAAAATTTAGTTTTTTTCATGTGTTACACTTCAATTTTAACATTCTTTTCAAAAATATCTTCATGGAGTTTTTTGATGGTGCTAGACTTCATTTTTTGCATTTTTGAGAGTTTTGGAAAAAATTGAAATTTGTGTGTGTTCGTCTTCAATTACGGAGTATTTTGAGTATGACATGAAAATTGAGCTTTTTTCTTGTCTTACACTTCAATTTTAACATTCTTTTAAAAAATATGTTCATTGAATTTTTTGAAGGTGACTTCATTTTTTGCATGTTTGAGATTTTTTGAAAAAATAGAAATTTGTGTGTGTTAGTCTTCAATTACGGAGTATTTGAGTATGACATGAAAATTGAGTATTTTACTTATATTACCCTTCAATTTTTTCATTTTTTTAAAAATATCTTCATTGAATTTTTTGAAGGTGTTAGACTTCAGTTTTTTGCATTTTTAAGAAAATTTTGAAAAAATAGAAATTTGTGTGTGTTAGTCTTCAATTACGGAGTATTTTGAGTATGACATGAAAATTTAGTTTTTTTCATGTGTTACACTTCAATTTTAACATTCTTTTCAAAAATATCTTCATTGAGTTTTTTGATGGTGCTAGACTTCATTTTTTCCATTTTTGAGAGTTTTGGAAAAAATTGAAATTTGTGTGTGTTCGTCTTCCATTACGGAGTATTTTGAGTATGACTTGAAAATTTAGTATTTTTCTTATGTTAGACTTCAATTTTAACATTGTTTTAAAAAATATCTTCATGGAATTTATTGAAGGTGTTGGACTTCATTTTTTGCATTTTTGAGAGTTTTGGAAAAAATTGAAATTTGTGTGTGTTAGTCTTCAATTACGGAGTATTTTGAGTATGACATGAAAATTTAGTTTTTTTCATGTGTTACACTTCAATTTTAACATTCTTTTCAAAAATATCTTCATTGAATTTTTTGATGGTGTTAGACTTCATTTTTTGCATTTTTGAGATTTTTTCAAAAAATTGAAATTTGTGTGTGCTAGTCTTCAATTACGGAGTATTTGAGTATGACATGAAAATTGAGTATTTTACTTATATTACACTTCAATTTTTTCATTTTTTTAAAAATATCTTCATTGAATTTTTTGAAGGTGTTAGACTTCAGTTTATTGCATTTTGAAGAAAATTTTGAAAAAATTGAAATTTGTGTGTGTTAGTCTTCAATTACGGAGTATTTTGAGTATGACTTGAAAATTTAGTTTTTTTCATGTGTTACACTTCAATTTTAACATTCTTTTCAAAAATATCTCCATGGAATTTTTTGATGGTGTTAGACTTCATTTTTTTGCATTTTTGAGAGTTTTGGAAAAAATTGAAATTTGTGTGTGTTCGTCTTCAATTACGGAGTATTTTGAGTATGACATGAAAATTGAGCTTTTTTCTTGTCTTACACTTCAATTTTAACATTCTTTTAAAAAATATGTTCATTGAATTTTTTGAAGGTGACTTCATTTTTTGCATGTTTGAGATTTTTTGAAAAAATAGAAATTTGTGTGTGTTAGTCTTCAATTACGGAGTATTTGAGTATGACATGAAAATTGAGTATTTTACTTATATTACCCTTCAATTTTTTCATTTTTTTAAAAATATCTTCATTGAATTTTTTGAAGGTGTTAGACTTCAGTTTTTTGCATTTTTAAGAAAATTTTGAAAAAATAGAAATTTGTGTGTGTTAGTCTTCAATTACGGAGTATTTTGAGTATGACATGAAAATTTAGTTTTTTTCATGTGTTACACTTCAATTTTAACATTCTTTTCAAAAATATCTTCATTGAGTTTTTTGATGGTGCTAGACTTCATTTTTTGCATATTTGAGAGTTTTGGAAAAAATTGAAATTTGTGTATGTTCGTCTTCCATTACGGAGTATTTTGAGTATGACATGAAAATTTAGTATTTTTCTTATGTTAGACTTCAATTTTGACATTGTTTTAAAAAATATCTTCATGGAATTTATTGAAGGTGTTGGACTTCATTTTTTGCATTTTTGAGAGTTTTGGAAAAAATTGAAATTTGTGTGTGTTAGTCTTCAATTACGGAGTATTTTGAGTATGACATGAAAATTTAGTTTTTTTCATGTGTTACACTTCAATTTTAACATTCTTTTCAAAAATATCTTCATTGAATTTTTTGATGGTGTTAGACTTCATTTTTTGCATTTTTGAAATTTTTTGTGTTAGTCTTCAATTACGGAGTATTTGAGTATGACATGAAAATTGAGTATTTTACTTATATTACACTTCAATTTTTTCATTTTTTTAAAAATATCTTCATTGAATTTTTTGAAGGTGTTAGACTTCCGTTTATTGCATTTTGAAGAAAATTTTGAAAAAATTGAAATTTGTGTGTGTTAGTCTTCAATTACGGAGTATTTTGAGTATGACATGAAAATTTAGTTTTTTTCATGTGTTACACTTCAATTTTAACATTCTTTTCAAAAATATCTTCATTGAATTTTTTGATGGTGTTAGACTTCATTTTTTGCATTTTTGAAATTTTTTCAAAAAATTGAAATTTTTTGTGTTAGTCTTCAATTACGGAGTATTTGAGTATGACATGAAAATTGAGTATTTTACTTATATTACACTTCAATTTTTTCATTTTTTTAAAAATATCTTCATTGAATTTTTTGAAGGTGTTAGACTTCCGTTTATTCCATTTTGAAGAAAATTTTGAAAAAATTGAAATTTGTGTGTGTTAGTCTTCAATTACGGAGTATTTTGAGTATGACTTGAAAATTTAGTTTTTTTCATGTGTTACACTTCAATTTTAACATTCTTTTCAAAAATATCTTCATGGAGTTTTTTGATGGTGCTAGACTTCATTTTTTGCATTTTTGAGAGTTTTGGAAAAAATTGAAATTTGTGTGTGTTCGTCTTCAATTACGGAGTATTTTGAGTATGACATGAAAATTGAGCTTTTTTCTTGTCTTACACTTCAATTTTAACATTCTTTTAAAAAATATGTTCATTGAATTTTTTGAAGGTGACTTCATTTTTTGCATGTTTGAGATTTTTTGAAAAAATAGAAATTTGTGTGTGTTAGGCTTCAATTACGGAGTATTTGAGTATGACATGAAAATTGAGTATTTTACTTATATTACCCTTCAATTTTTTCATTTTTTTAAAAATATCTTCATTGAATTTTTGAAGGTGTTAGACTTCAGTTTTTTGCATTTTTAAGAAAATTTTGAAAAAATAGAAATTTGTGTGTGTTAGTCTTCAATTACGGAGTATTTTGAGTATGACATGAAAATTTAGTTTTTTTCATGTGTTACACTTCAATTTTAACATTCTTTTCAAAAATATCTTCATTGAGTTTTTTGATGGTGCTAGACTTCATTTTTTGCATTTTTGAGAGTTTTGGAAAAAATTGAAATTTGTGTGTGTTCGTCTTCCATTACGGAGTATTTTGAGTATGACATGAAAATTTAGTATTTTTCTTATGTTAGACTTCAATTTTAACATTGTTTTAAAAAATATCTTCATGGAATTTATTGAAGGTGTTGGACTTCATTTTTTGCATTTTTGAGAGTTTTGGAAAAAATTGAAATTTGTGTGTGTTAGTCTTCAATTACGGAGTATTTTGAGTATGACATGAAAATTTAGTTTTTTTCATGTGTTACACTTCAATTTTAACATTCTTTTCAAAAATATCTTCATTGAATTTTTTGATGGTGTTAGACTTCATTTTTTGCATTTTTGAAATTTTTTCAAAAAATTGAAATTTTTTGTGTTAGTCTTCAATTACGGAGTATTTGAGTATGACATGAAAATTGAGTATTTTACTTATATTACACTTCAATTTTTTCATTTTTTTAAAAATATCTTCATTGAATTTTTTGAAGGTGTTAGACTTCAGTTTATTGCATTTTGAAGAAAATTTTGAAAAAATTGAAATTTGTTTGTGTTAGTCTTCAATTACGGAGTATTTTGAGTATGACTTGAAAATTTAGTTTTTTTCATGTGTTACACTTCAATTTTAACATTCTTTTCAAAAATATCTCCATTGAATTTTTTGATGGTGTTAGACTTCATTTTTTTGCATTTTTGAGAGTTTTGGAAAAAATTGAAATTTGTGTGTGTTCGTCTTCAATTACGGAGTATTTTGAGTATGACATGAAAATTGAGCTTTTTTCTTGTCTTACACTTCAATTTTAACATTCTTTTAAAAAATATGTTCATTGAATTTTTTGAAGGTGACTTCATTTTTTGCATGTTTGAGATTTTTTGAAAAAATTGAAATTTGTGTGTGTTAGTCTTCAATTACGGAGTATTTGAGTATGACATGAAAATTGAGTATTTTACTTATATTACCCTTAAAATTTTTCATTTTTCTAAAAATATCTTCATTGAATTTTTTGAAGGTGTTAGACTTCAGTTTATTGCATTTTGAAGAAAATTTTGAAAAAATTGAAATTTGTGTGTGTTAGTCTTCAATTACGGAGTATTTTGAGTATGACATGAAAATTTAGTTTTTTTCATGTGTTACACTTCAATTTTAACATTCTTTTCAAAAATATCTTCATTGAGTTTTTTGATGGTGCTAGACTTCATTTTTTGCATTTTTGAGAGTTTTGGAAAAAATTGAAATTTGTGTGTGTTCGTCTTCCATTACGGAGTATTTTGAGTATGACATGAAAATTTAGTATTTTTCTTAGGTTAGACTTCAATTTTAACATTGTTTTAAAAAATATCTTCATGGAATTTATTGAAGGTGTTGGACTTCATTTTTTGCATTTTTGAGAGTTTTGGAAAAAATTGAAATTTGTGTGTGTTAGTCTTCAATTACGGAGTATTTTGAGTATGACATGAAAATTTAGTTTTTTTCATGTGTTACACTTCAATTTTAACATTCTTTTCAAAAATATCTTCATTGAATTTTTTGATGGTGTTAGACTTCATTTTTTGCATTTTTGAAATTTTTTCAAAAAATTGAAATTTTTTGTGTTAGTCTTCAATTACGGAATATTTGAGTATGACATGAAAATTGAGTATTTTACTTATATTACACTTCAATTTTTTCATTTTTTTAAAAATATCTTCATTGAATTTTTTGAAGGTGTTAGACTTCCGTTTATTGCATTTTGAAGAAAATTTTGAAAAAATTGAAATTTGTGTGTGTTAGTCTTCAATTACGGAGTATTTTGAGTATGACTTGAAAATTTAGTTTTTTTCATGTGTTACACTTCAATTTTAACATTCTTTTCAAAAATATCTTCATGGAGTTTTTTGATGGTGCTAGACTTCATTTTTTGCATTTTTGAGAGTTTTGGAAAAAATTGAAATTTGTGTGTGTTCGTCTTCAATTACGAAGTATTTTGAGTATGACTTGAAAATTTAGTTTTTTTCATGTGTTACACTTCAATTTTAACATTCTTTTAAAAAATATGTTCATCGAATTTTTTGAAGGTGACTTCATTTTTTGCATGTTTGAGATTTTTTGAAAAAATTGAAATTTGTGTGTGTTAGTCTTCAATTACGGAGTATTTGAGTATGACATGAAAATTGAGTATTTTACTTATATTACCCTTAAATTTTTTCATTTTTCTAAAAATATCTTCATTGAATTTTTTGAAGGTGTTAGACTTCAGTTTATTGCATTTTGAAGAAAATTTTGAAAAAATTGAAATTTGTGTGTGTTAGTCTTCAATTACGGAGTATTTTGAGTATGACATGAAAATTTAGTTTTTTTCATGTGTTACACTTCAATTTTAACATTCTTTTCAAAAATATCTTCATTGAGTTTTTTGATGGTGCTAGACTTCATTTTTTGCATTTTTGAGAGTTTTGGAAAAAATTGAAATTTGTGTGTGTTCGTCTTCCATTACGAAGTATTTTGAGTATGACATGAAAATTTAGTATTTTTCTTATGTTAGACTTCAATTTTAACATTGTTTTAAAAAATATCTTCATGGAATTTATTGAAGGTGTTGTACTTCATTTTTTGCATTTTTGAGAGTTTTGGAAAAAATTGAAATTTGTGTGTGTTAGTCTTCAATTACGGAGTATTTTGAGTATGACATGAAAATTTAGTTTTTTTCATGTGTTACACTTCAATTTTAACATTCTTTTCAAAAATATCTTCATTGAATTTTTTGATGGTGTTAGACTTCATTTTTTGCATTTTTGAAATTTTTTCAAAAAATTGAAATTTTTTGTGTTAGTCTTCAATTACGGAGTATTTGAGTATGACATGAAAATTGAGTATTTTACTAATATTACACTTCAATTTTTTCATTTTTTTAAAAATATCTTCATTGAATTTTTTGAAGGTGTTAGACTTCAGTTTATTGCATTTTGAAGAAAATTTTGAAAAAATTGAAATTTGTTTGTGTTAGTCTTCAATTACGGAGTATTTTGAGTATGACTTGAAAATTTAGTTTTTTCATGTGTTACACTTCAATTTTAACATTCTTTTCAAAAATATCTCCATTGAATTTTTTGATGGTGTTAGACTTCATTTTTTTGCATTTTTGAGAGTTTTGGAAAAAATTGAAATTTGTGTGTGTTCGTCTTCAATTACGGAGTATTTTGAGTATGACATGAAAATTGAGCTTTTTTCTTGTCTTACACTTCAATTTTAACATTCTTTTAAAAAAGATGTTCATTGAATTTTTTGAAGGTGACTTCATTTTTTGCATGTTTGAGATTTTTTGAAAAAATTGAAATTTGTGTGTGTTAGTCTTCAATTACGGAGTATTTGAGTATGACATGAAAATTGAGTATTTTACTTATATTACCCTTAAATTTTTTCATTTTTCTAAAAATATCTTCATTGAATTTTTTGAAGGTGTTAGACTTCAGTTTATTGCATTTTGAAGAAAATTTTGAAAAAATTGAAATTTGTGTGTGTTAGTCTTCAATTACGGAGTATTTTGAGTATGACTTGAAAATTTAGTTTTTTTCATGTGTTACACTTCAATTTTAACATTCTTTTCAAAAATATCTCCATTGAATTTTTTGATGGTGTTAGACTTCATTTTTTTTGCATTTTTGAGAGTTTTGGAAAAAATTGAAATTTGTGTGTGTTCGTCTTCAATTACGGAGTATTTTGAGTATGACATGAAAATTGAGCTTTTTTCTTGTCTTACACTTCAATTTTAACATTCTTTTAAAAAATATGTTCATTGAATTTTTTGAAGGTGACTTCATTTTTTGCATGTTTGAGATTTTTTGAAAAAATTGAAATTTGTGTGTGTTAGTCTTCATTTACGGAGTATTTGAGTATGACATGAAAATTGAGTATTTTACTTATATTACCCTTAAATTTTTTCATTTTTCTAAAAATATCTTCATTGAATTTTTTGAAGGTGTTAGACTTCAGTTTATTGCATTTTGAAGAAAATTTTGAAAAAATTGAAATTTGTGTGTGTTAGTCTTCAATTACGGAGTATTTTGAGTATGACATGAAAATTTAGTTTTTTTCATGTGTTACACTTCAATTTTAACATTCTTTTCAAAAATATCTTCATTGAGTTTTTTGATGGTGCTAGACTTCATTTTTTGCATTTTTGAGAGTTTTGGAAAAAATTGAAATTTGTGTGTGTTCGTCTTCCATTACGGAGTATTTTGAGTATGACATGAAAATTTAGTATTTTTCTTATGTTAGACTTCAATTTTAACATTGTTTTAAAAAATATCTTCATGGAATTTATTGAAGGTGTTGGACTTCATTTTTTGCATTTTTGAGAGTTTTGCAAAAAAAATTGAAATTTGTGTGTGTTAGTCTTCAATTACGGAGTATTTTGAGTATGACATGAAAATTTAGTTTTTTTCATATGTTACACTTCAATTTTAACATTCTTTTCAAAAATATCTTCATTGAATTTTTTGATGGTGTTAGACTTCATTTTTTGCATTTTTGAAATTTTTTCAAAAAATTGAAATTTTTTGTGTTAGTCTTCAATTACGGAGTATTTGAGTATGACATGAAAATTGAGTATTTTACTTATATTACACTTCAATTTTTTCATTTTTTTAAAAATATCTTCATTGAATTTTTTGAAGGTGTTAGACTTCAGTTTATTGCATTTTGAAGAAAATTTTGAAAAAATTGAAATTTGTTTGTGTTAGTCTTCAATTACGGAGTATTTTGAGTATGACTTGAAAATTTAGTTTTTTTCATGTGTTACACTTCAATTTTAACATTCTTTTCAAAAATATCTCCATTGAATTTTTTGATGGTGTTAGACTTCATTTTTTTGCATTTTTGAGAGTTTTGGAAAAAATTGAAATTTGTGTGTGTTCGTCTTCAATTACGGAGTATTTTGAGTATGACATGAAAATTGAGGTTTTTTCTTGTCTTACACTTCAATTTTAACATTCTTTTAAAAAATATGTTCATTGAATTTTTTGAAGGTGACTTCATTTTTTGCATGTTTGAGATTTTTTGAAAAAATTGAAATTTGTGTGTGTTAGTCTTCAATTACGGAGTATTTGAGTATGACATGAAAATTGAGTATTTTACTTATATTACCCTTAAATTTTTTCATTTTTCTAAAAATATCTTCATTGAATTTTTTGAAGGTGTTAGACTTCAGTTTATTGCATTTTGAAGAAAATTTTGAAAAAATTGAAATTTGTGTGTGTTAGTCTTCAATTACGGAGTATTTTGAGTATGACATGAAAATTTAGTTTTTTTCATGTGTTACACTTCAATTTTAACATTCTTTTCAAAAATATCTTCATTGAGTTTTTTGATGGTGCTAGACTTCATTTTTTGCATTTTTGAGAGTTTTGGAAAAAATTGAAATTTGTGTGTGTTCGTCTTCCATTACGGAGTATTTTGAGTATGACATGAAAATTTAGTATTTTTCTTATGTTAGACTTCAATTTTAACATTGTTTTAAAAAATATCTTCATGGAATTTATTGAAGGTGTTGGACTTCATTTTTTGCATTTTTGAGAGTTTTGGAAAAAATTGAAATTTGTGTGTGTTAGTCTTCAATTACGGAGTATTTTGAGTATGACATGAAAATTTAGTTTTTTTCATGTGTTACACTTCAATTTTAACATTCTTTTCAAAAATATCTTCATTGAATTTTTTGATGGTGTTAGACTTCATTTTTTGCATTTTTGAAATTTTTTCAAAAAATTGAAATTTTTTGTGTTAGTCTTCAATTACGGAGTATTTGAGTATGACATGAAAATTGAGTATTTTACTAATATTACACTTCAATTTTTTCATTTTTTTAAAAATATCTTCATTGAATTTTTTGAAGGTGTTAGACTTCAGTTTATTGCATTTTGAAGAAAATTTTGAAAAAATTGAAATTTGTTTGTGTTAGTCTTCAATTACGGAGTATTTTGAGTATGACTTGAAAATTTAGTTTTTTCATGTGTTACACTTCAATTTTAACATTCTTTTCAAAAATATCTCCATTGAATTTTTTGATGGTGTTAGACTTCATTTTTTTGCATTTTTGAGAGTTTTGGAAAAAATTGAAATTTGTGTGTGTTCGTCTTCAATTACGGAGTATTTTGAGTATGACATGAAAATTGAGGTTTTTTCTTGTCTTACACTTCAATTTTAACATTCTTTTAAAAAATATGTTCATTGAATTTTTTGAAGGTGACTTCATTTTTTGCATGTTTGAGATTTTTTGAAAAAATTGAAATTTGTGTGTGTTAGTCTTCAATTACGGAGTATTTGAGTATGACATGAAAATTGAGTATTTTACTTATATTACCCTTAAATTTTTTCATTTTTCTAAAAATATCTTCATTGAATTTTTTGAAGGTGTTAGACTTCAGTTTATTGCATTTTGAAGAAAATTTTGAAAAAATTGAAATTTGTGTGTGTTAGTCTTCAATTACGGAGTATTTTGAGTATGACATGAAAATTTAGTTTTTTTCATGTGTTACACTTCAATTTTAACATTCTTTTCAAAAATATCTTCATTGAGTTTTTTGATGGTGCTAGACTTCATTTTTTGCATTTTTGAGAGTTTTGGAAAAAATTGAAATTTGTGTGTGTTCGTCTTCCATTACGGAGTATTTTGAGTATGACATGAAAATTTAGTATTTTTCTTATGTTAGACTTCAATTTTAACATTGTTTTAAAAAATATCTTCATGGAATTTATTGAAGGTGTTGGACTTCATTTTTTGCATTTTTGAGAGTTTTGGAAAAAATTGAAATTTGTGTGTGTTAGTCTTCAATTACGGAGTATTTTGAGTATGACATGAAAATTTAGTTTTTTTCATGTGTTACACTTCAATTTTAACATTCTTTTCAAAAATATCTTCATTTAATTTTTTGATGGTGTTAGACTTCATTTTTTGCATTTTTGAAATTTTTTCAAAAAATTGAAATTTTTTGTGTTAGTCTTCAATTACGGAGTATTTGAGTATGACATGAAAATTGAGTATTTTACTAATATTACACTTCAATTTTTTCATTTTTTTAAAAATATCTTCATTGAATTTTTTGAAGGTGTTAGACTTCAGTTTATTGCATTTTGAAGAAAATTTTGAAAAAATTGAAATTTGTTTGTGTTAGTCTTCAATTACGGAGTATTTTGAGTATGACTTGAAAATTTAGTTTTTTCATGTGTTACACTTCAATTTTAACATTCTTTTCAAAAATATCTCCATTGAATTTTTTGATGGTGTTAGACTTCATTTTTTTGCATTTTTGAGAGTTTTGGAAAAAATTGAAATTTGTGTGTGTTCGTCTTCAATTACGGAGTATTTTGAGTATGACATGAAAATTGAGCTTTTTTCTTGTCTTACACTTCAATTTTAACATTCTTTTAAAAAAGATGTTCATTGAATTTTTTGAAGGTGACTTCATTTTTTGCATGTTTGAGATTTTTTGAAAAAATTGAAATTTGTGTGTGTTAGTCTTCAATTACGGAGTATTTGAGTATGACATGAAAATTGAGTATTTTACTTATATTACCCTTAAATTTTTTCATTTTTCTAAAAATATCTTCATTGAATTTTTTGAAGGTGTTAGACTTCAGTTTATTGCATTTTGAAGAAAATTTTGAAAAAATTGAAATTTGTGTGTGTTAGTCTTCAATTACGGAGTATTTTGAGTATGACTTGAAAATTTAGTTTTTTTCATGTGTTACACTTCAATTTTAACATTCTTTTCAAAAATATCTCCATTGAATTTTTTGATGGTGTTAGACTTCATTTTTTTTGCATTTTTGAGAGTTTTGGAAAAAATTGAAATTTGTGTGTGTTCGTCTTCAATTACGGAGTATTTTGAGTATGACATGAAAATTGAGCTTTTTTCTTGTCTTACACTTCAATTTTAACATTCTTTTAAAAAATATGTTCATTGAATTTTTTGAAGGTGACTTCATTTTTTGCATGTTTGAGATTTTTTGAAAAAATAGAAATTTGTGTGTGTTAGTCTTCAATTACGGAGTATTTGAGTATGACATGAAAATTGAGTATTTAACTTATATTACCCTTCTATTTTTTCATTTTTTTAAAAATATCTTCATTGAATTTTTTGAAGGTGTTAGACTTCAGTTTTTTGCATTTTTAAGAAAATTTTGAAAAAATAGAAATTTGTGTGTGTTAGTCTTCAATTACGGAGTATTTTGAGTATGACATGAAAATTTAGTTTTTTTCATGTGTTACACTTCAATTTTAACATTCTTTTCAAAAATATCTTCATGGAGTTTTTTGATGGTGCTAGACTTCATTTTTTGCATTTTTGAGAGTTTTGGAAAAAATTGAAATTTGTGTGTGTTCGTCTTCCATTACGGAGTATTTTGAGTATGACATGAAAATTTAGTATTTTTCTTATGTTAGACTTCAATTTTAACATTGTTTTAAAAAATATCTTCATGGAATTTATTGAAGGTGTTGGACTTCATTTTTTGCATTTTTGAGAGTTTTGGAAAAAATTGAAATTTGTGTGTGTTAGTCTTCAATTACGGAGTATTTTGAGTATGACATGAAAATTTAGTTTTTTTCATGTGTTACACTTCAATTTTAACATTCTTTTCAAAAATATCTTCATTGAATTTTTTGATGGTGTTAGACTTCATTTTTTTGCATTTTTGAGAGTTTTGGAAAAAATTGAAATTTGTGTGTGTTCGTCTTCAATTACGGAGTATTTTGAGTATGACATGAAAATTGAGCTTTTTTCTTGTGTTACACTTCAATTGTAACATTCTTTTAAAAAATATGTTCATTGAATTTTTTGAAGGTGACTTCATTTTTTGCATTTTTGAGATTTTTTGAAAAAATTGAAATTTGTGTGTGTTAGTCTTCAATTACGGAGTATTTGAGTATGACATGAAAATTGAGTATTTTACTTATATTACCCTTAAATTTTTTCATTTTTCTAAAAATATCTTCATTGAATTTTTTGAAGGTGTTAGACTTCAGTTTATTGCATTTTGAAGAAAATTTTGAAAAAATTGAAATTTGTGTGTGTTAGTCTTCAATTACGGAGTATTTTGAGTATGACATGAAAATTTAGTTTTTTTCATGTGTTACACTTCAATTTTAACATTCTTTTCAAAAATATCTTCATTGAGTTTTTTGATGGTGCTAGACTTCATTTTTTGCATTTTTGAGAGTTTTGGAAAAAATTGAAATTTGTGTGTGTTCGTCTTCCATTACGGAGTATTTTGAGTATGACATGAAAATTTAGTATTTTTCTTATGTTAGACTTCAATTTTAAGATTGTTTTAAAAAATATCTTCATGGAATTTATTGAAGGTGTTGGACTTCATTTTTTGCATTTTTGAGAGTTTTGGAAAAAATTGAAATTTGTGTGTGTTAGTCTTCAATTACGGAGTATTTTGAGTATGACATGAAAATTTAGTTTTTTTCATGTGTTACACTTCAATTTTAACATTCTTTTCAAAAATATCTTCATTGAATTTTTTGATGGTGTTAGACTTCATTTTTTGCATTTTTGAAATTTTTTCAAAAAATTGAAATTTTTTGTGTTAGTCTTCAATTACGGAGTATTTGAGTATGACATGAAAATTGAGTATTTTACTAATATTACACTTCAATTTTTTCATTTTTTTAAAAATATCTTCATTGAATTTTTTGAAGGTGTTAGACTTCAGTTTATTGCATTTTGAAGAAAATTTTGAAAAAATTGAAATTTGTTTGTGTTAGTCTTCAATTACGGAGTATTTTGAGTATGACTTGAAAATTTAGTTTTTTCATGTGTTACACTTCAATTTTAACATTCTTTTCAAAAATATCTCCATTGAATTTTTTGATGGTGTTAGACTTCATTTTTTTGCATTTTTGAGAGTTTTGGAAAAAATTGAAATTTGTGTGTGTTCGTCTTCAATTACGGAGTATTTTGAGTATGACATGAAAATTGAGCTTTTTTCTTGTCTTACACTTCAATTTTAACATTCTTTTAAAAAAGATGTTCATTGAATTTTTTGAAGGTGACTTCATTTTTTGCATGTTTGAGATTTTTTGAAAAAATTGAAATTTGTGTGTGTTAGTCTTCAATTACGGAGTATTTGAGTATGACATGAAAATTGAGTATTTTACTTATATTACCCTTAAATTTTTTCATTTTTCTAAAAATATCTTCATTGAATTTTTTGAAGGTGTTAGACTTCAGTTTATTGCATTTTGAAGAAAATTTTGAAAAAATTGAAATTTGTGTGTGTTAGTCTTCAATTACGGAGTATTTTGAGTATGACTTGAAAATTTAGTTTTTTTCATGTGTTACACTTCAATTTTAACATTCTTTTCAAAAATATCTCCATTGAATTTTTTGATGGTGTTAGACTTCATTTTTTTTGCATTTTTGAGAGTTTTGGAAAAAATTGAAATTTGTGTGTGTTCGTCTTCAATTACGGAGTATTTTGAGTATGACATGAAAATTGAGCTTTTTTCTTGTCTTACACTTCAATTTTAACATTCTTTTAAAAAATATGTTCATTGAATTTTTTGAAGGTGACTTCATTTTTTGCATGTTTGAGATTTTTTGAAAAAATAGAAATTTGTGTGTGTTAGTCTTCAATTACGGAGTATTTGAGTATGACATGAAAATTGAGTATTTAACTTATATTACCCTTCTATTTTTTCATTTTTTTAAAAATATCTTCATTGAATTTTTTGAAGGTGTTAGACTTCAGTTTTTTGCATTTTTAAGAAAATTTTGAAAAAATAGAAATTTGTGTGTGTTAGTCTTCAATTACGGAGTATTTTGAGTATGACATGAAAATTTAGTTTTTTTCATGTGTTACACTTCAATTTTAACATTCTTTTCAAAAATATCTTCATGGAGTTTTTTGATGGTGCTAGACTTCATTTTTTGCATTTTTGAGAGTTTTGGAAAAAATTGAAATTTGTGTGTGTTCGTCTTCCATTACGGAGTATTTTGAGTATGACATGAAAATTTAGTATTTTTCTTATGTTAGACTTCAATTTTAACATTGTTTTAAAAAATATCTTCATGGAATTTATTGAAGGTGTTGGACTTCATTTTTTGCATTTTTGAGAGTTTTGGAAAAAATTGAAATTTGTGTGTGTTAGTCTTCAATTACGGAGTATTTTGAGTATGACATGAAAATTTAGTTTTTTTCATGTGTTACACTTCAATTTTAACATTCTTTTCAAAAATATCTTCATTGAATTTTTTGATGGTGTTAGACTTCATTTTTTTGCATTTTTGAGAGTTTTGGAAAAAATTGAAATTTGTGTGTGTTCGTCTTCAATTACGGAGTATTTTGAGTATGACATGAAAATTGAGCTTTTTTCTTGTGTTACACTTCAATTGTAACATTCTTTTAAAAAATATGTTCATTGAATTTTTTGAAGGTGACTTCATTTTTTGCATTTTTGAGATTTTTTGAAAAAATTGAAATTTGTGTGTGTTAGTCTTCAATTACGGAGTATTTGAGTATGACATGAATATTGAGTATTTTACTTATATTACCCTTCAATTTTTTCATTTTTTTAAAAATATCTTCATGGAATTTTTTGAAGGTGTTAGACTTCAGTTTTTTGCATTTTTAAGAAAATTTTGAAAAAATAGAAATTTGTGTGTGTTAGTCTTCAATTACGGAGTATTTTGAGTATGACATGAAAATTGAGTATTTTACTTATATTACACTTTAATTTTTTCATTTTTTTAAAAATATCTTCATTGAATTTTTTGAAGGTGTTAGACTTCAGTTTATTGCATTTTGAAGAAAATTTTGAAAAAATTGAAATTTGTGTGTGTTAGTCTTCAATTACGGAGTATTTTGAGTATGACATGAAAATTTAGTTTTTTTCATGTGTTACACTTCAATTTTAACATTCTTTTAAAAAATATCTTCATGGAATTTTTTGATGGTGTTAGACTTCATTTTTTTGCATTTTTGAGAGTTTTGGAAAAAATTGAAATTTGTGTGTGTTAGTCTTCTATTACGGAGTATTTTGAGTATGACATGAAAATTTAGTTTTTTTCATGTGTTACACTTCAATTTTAACATTCTTTTCAAAAATATCTTCATTGAATTTTTTGATGGTGTTAGACTTCATTTTTTGCATTTTTGAGATTTTTTCAAAAAATTGAAATTTGTGTGTGTTAGTCTTCAATTACGGAGTATTTGAGTATGACATGAAAATTGAGTATTTTACTTATATTACACTTCAATTTTTTCATTTTTTTAAAAATATCTTCATTGAATTTTTTGAAGGTGTTAGACTTCAGTTTATTGCATTTTGAAGAAAAGTTTGAAAAAATTGAAATTTGTGTGTGTTAGTCTTCAATTACGCAGTATTTTGAGTATGACTTGAAAATTTAGTTTTTTTCATGTGTTACACTTCAATTTTAACATTCTTTTCAAAAATATCTCCATTGAATTTTTTGATGGTGTTAGACTTCATTTTTTTGCATTTTTGAGAGTTTTGGAAAAAATTGAAATTTGTGTGTGTTCGTCTTCAATTACGGAGTATTTTGAGTATGACATGAAAATTGAGCTTTTTTCTTGTCTTACACTTCAATTTTAACATTCTTTTAAAAAATATGTTCATTGAATTTTTTGAAGGTGACTTCATTTTTTGCATGTTTGAGATTTTTTGAAAAAATAGAAATTTGTGTGTGTTAGTCTTCAATTACGGAGTATTTGAGTATGACATGAAAATTGAGTATTTTACTTATATTACGCTTCAATTTTTTCATTTTTTTAAAAATATCTTCATTGAATTTTTTGAAGGTGTTAGACTTCAGTTTTTTGCATTTTTAAGAAAATTTTGAAAAAATAGAAATTTGTGTGTGTTAGTCTTCAATTACGGAGTATTTTGAGTATGACATGAAAATTTAGTTTTTTTCATGTGTTACACTTCAATTTTAACATTCTTTTCAAAAATATCTTCATTGAGTTTTTTGATGGTGCTAGACTTCATTTTTTGCATTTTTGAGAGTTTTGGAAAAAATTGAAATTTGTGTGTGTTCGTCTTCCATTACGGAGTATTTTGAGTATGACATGAAAATTTAGTATTTTTCTTATGTTAGACTTCAATTTTAACATTGTTTTAAAAAATATCTTCATGGAATTTATTGAAGGTGTTGGACTTCATTTTTTGCATTTTTGAGAGTTTTGGAAAAAATTGAAATTTGTGTGTGTTAGTCTTCAATTACGGAGTATTTTGAGTATGACATGAAAATTTAGTTTTTTTCATGTGTTACACTTCAATTTTAACATTCTTTTCAAAAATATCTTCATTGAATTTTTTGATGGTGTTAGACTTCATTTTTTGCATTTTTGAAATTTTTTCAAAAAATTGAAATTTTTTGTGTTAGTCTTCAATTACGGAGTATTTGAGTATGACATGAAAATTGAGTATTTTACTAATATTACACTTCAATTTTTTCATTTTTTTAAAAATATCTTCATTGAATTTTTTGAAGGTGTTAGACTTCAGTTTATTGCATTTTGAAGAAAATTTTGAAAAAATTGAAATTTGTTTGTGTTAGTCTTCAATTACGGAGTATTTTGAGTATGACTTGAAAATTTAGTTTTTTCATGTGTTACACTTCAATTTTAACATTCTTTTCAAAAATATCTCCATTGAATTTTTTGATGGTGTTAGACTTCATTTTTTTGCATTTTTGAGAGTTTTGGAAAAAATTGAAATTTGTGTGTGTTCGTCTTCAATTACGGAGTATTTTGAGTATGACATGAAAATTGAGCTTTTTTCTTGTCTTACACTTCAATTTTAACATTCTTTTAAAAAAGATGTTCATTGAATTTTTTGAAGGTGACTTCATTTTTTGCATGTTTGAGATTTTTTGAAAAAATTGAAATTTGTGTGTGTTAGTCTTCAATTACGGAGTATTTGAGTATGACATGAAAATTGAGTATTTTACTTATATTACCCTTAAATTTTTTCATTTTTCTAAAAATATCTTCATTGAATTTTTTGAAGGTGTTAGACTTCAGTTTATTGCATTTTGAAGAAAATTTTGAAAAAATTGAAATTTGTGTGTGTTAGTCTTCAATTACGGAGTATTTTGAGTATGACTTGAAAATTTAGTTTTTTTCATGTGTTACACTTCAATTTTAACATTCTTTTCAAAAATATCTCCATTGAATTTTTTGATGGTGTTAGACTTCATTTTTTTTGCATTTTTGAGAGTTTTGGAAAAAATTGAAATTTGTGTGTGTTCGTCTTCAATTACGGAGTATTTTGAGTATGACATGAAAATTGAGCTTTTTTCTTGTCTTACACTTCAATTTTAACATTCTTTTAAAAAATATGTTCATTGAATTTTTTGAAGGTGACTTCATTTTTTGCATGTTTGAGATTTTTTGAAAAAATAGAAATTTGTGTGTGTTAGTCTTCAATTACGGAGTATTTGAGTATGACATGAAAATTGAGTATTTAACTTATATTACCCTTCTATTTTTTCATTTTTTTAAAAATATCTTCATTGAATTTTTTGAAGGTGTTAGACTTCAGTTTTTTGCATTTTTAAGAAAATTTTGAAAAAATAGAAATTTGTGTGTGTTAGTCTTCAATTACGGAGTATTTTGAGTATGACATGAAAATTTAGTTTTTTTCATGTGTTACACTTCAATTTTAACATTCTTTTCAAAAATATCTTCATGGAGTTTTTTGATGGTGCTAGACTTCATTTTTTGCATTTTTGAGAGTTTTGGAAAAAATTGAAATTTGTGTGTGTTCGTCTTCCATTACGGAGTATTTTGAGTATGACATGAAAATTTAGTATTTTTCTTATGTTAGACTTCAATTTTAACATTGTTTTAAAAAATATCTTCATGGAATTTATTGAAGGTGTTGGACTTCATTTTTTGCATTTTTGAGAGTTTTGGAAAAAATTGAAATTTGTGTGTGTTAGTCTTCAATTACGGAGTATTTTGAGTATGACATGAAAATTTAGTTTTTTTCATGTGTTACACTTCAATTTTAACATTCTTTTCAAAAATATCTTCATTGAATTTTTTGATGGTGTTAGACTTCATTTTTTTGCATTTTTGAGAGTTTTGGAAAAAATTGAAATTTGTGTGTGTTCGTCTTCAATTACGGAGTATTTTGAGTATGACATGAAAATTGAGCTTTTTTCTTGTGTTACACTTCAATTGTAACATTCTTTTAAAAAATATGTTCATTGAATTTTTTGAAGGTGACTTCATTTTTTGCATTTTTGAGATTTTTTGAAAAAATTGAAATTTGTGTGTGTTAGTCTTCAATTACGGAGTATTTGAGTATGACATGAATATTGAGTATTTTACTTATATTACCCTTCAATTTTTTCATTTTTTTAAAAATATCTTCATGGAATTTTTTGAAGGTGTTAGACTTCAGTTTTTTGCATTTTTAAGAAAATTTTGAAAAAATAGAAATTTGTGTGTGTTAGTCTTCAATTACGGAGTATTTTGAGTATGACATGAAAATTGAGTATTTTACTTATATTACACTTTAATTTTTTCATTTTTTTAAAAATATCTTCATTGAATTTTTTGAAGGTGTTAGACTTCAGTTTATTGCATTTTGAAGAAAATTTTGAAAAAATTGAAATTTGTGTGTGTTAGTCTTCAATTACGGAGTATTTTGAGTATGACATGAAAATTTAGTTTTTTTCATGTGTTACACTTCAATTTTAACATTCTTTTAAAAAATATCTTCATGGAATTTTTTGATGGTGTTAGACTTCATTTTTTTGCATTTTTGAGAGTTTTGGAAAAAATTGAAATTTGTGTGTGTTAGTCTTCTATTACGGAGTATTTTGAGTATGACATGAAAATTTAGTTTTTTTCATGTGTTACACTTCAATTTTAACATTCTTTTCAAAAATATCTTCATTGAATTTTTTGATGGTGTTAGACTTCATTTTTTGCATTTTTGAGATTTTTTCAAAAAATTGAAATTTGTGTGTGTTAGTCTTCAATTACGGAGTATTTGAGTATGACATGAAAATTGAGTATTTTACTTATATTACACTTCAATTTTTTCATTTTTTTAAAAATATCTTCATTGAATTTTTTGAAGGTGTTAGACTTCAGTTTATTGCATTTTGAAGAAAAGTTTGAAAAAATTGAAATTTGTGTGTGTTAGTCTTCAATTACGCAGTATTTTGAGTATGACTTGAAAATTTAGTTTTTTTCATGTGTTACACTTCAATTTTAACATTCTTTTCAAAAATATCTCCATTGAATTTTTTGATGGTGTTAGACTTCATTTTTTTGCATTTTTGAGAGTTTTGGAAAAAATTGAAATTTGTGTGTGTTCGTCTTCAATTACGGAGTATTTTGAGTATGACATGAAAATTGAGCTTTTTTCTTGTCTTACACTTCAATTTTAACATTCTTTTAAAAAATATGTTCATTGAATTTTTTGAAGGTGACTTCATTTTTTGCATGTTTGAGATTTTTTGAAAAAATAGAAATTTGTGTGTGTTAGTCTTCAATTACGGAGTATTTGAGTATGACATGAAAATTGAGTATTTTACTTATATTACGCTTCAATTTTTTCATTTTTTTAAAAATATCTTCATTGAATTTTTTGAAGGTGTTAGACTTCAGTTTTTTGCATTTTTAAGAAAATTTTGAAAAAATAGAAATTTGTGTGTGTTAGTCTTCAATTACGGAGTATTTTGAGTATGACATGAAAATTTAGTTTTTTTCATGTGTTACACTTCAATTTTAACATTCTTTTCAAAAATATCTTCATTGAGTTTTTTGATGGTGCTAGACTTCATTTTTTGCATTTTTGAGAGTTTTGGAAAAAATTGAAATTTGTGTGTGTTCGTCTTCCATTACGGAGTATTTTGAGTATGACATGAAAATTTAGTATTTTTCTTATGTTAGACTTCAATTTTAACATTGTTTTAAAAAATATCTTCATGGAATTTATTGAAGGTGTTGGACTTCATTTTTTGCATTTTTGAGAGTTTTGGAAAAAATTGAAATTTGTGTGTGTTAGTCTTCAATTACGGAGTATTTTGAGTATGACATGAAAATTTAGTTTTTTTCATGTGTTACACTTCAATTTTAACATTCTTTTCAAAAATATCTTCATTGAATTTTTTGATGGTGTTAGACTTCATTTTTTGCATTTTTGAAATTTTTTCAAAAAATTGAAATTTTTTGTGTTAGTCTTCAATTACGGAGTATTTGAGTATGACATGAAAATTGAGTATTTTACTTATATTACACTTCAATTTTTTCATTTTTTTAAAAATATCTTCATTGAATTTTTTGAAGGTGTTAGACTTCAGTTTATTGCATTTTGAAGAAAATTTTGAAAAAATTGAAATTTGTTTGTGTTAGTCTTCAATTACGGAGTATTTTGAGTATGACTTGAAAATTTAGTTTTTTTCATGTGTTACACTTCAATTTTAACATTCTTTTCAAAAATATCTCCATTGAATTTTTTGATGGTGTTAGACTTCATTTTTTTGCATTTTTGAGAGTTTTGGAAAAAATTGAAATTTGTGTGTGTTCGTCTTCAATTACGGAGTATTTTGAGTATGACATGAAAATTGAGCTTTTTTCTTGTCTTACACTTCAATTTTAACATTCTTTTAAAAAATATGTTCATTGAATTTTTTGAAGGTGACTTCATTTTTTGCATGTTTGAGATTTTTTGAAAAAATTGAAATTTGTGTGTGTTAGTCTTCAATTACGGAGTATTTGAGTATGACATGAAAATTGAGTATTTTACTTATATTACCCTTAAATTTTTTCATTTTTTTAAAAATATCTTCATTGAATTTTTTGAAGGTGTTAGACTTCAGTTTATTGCATTTTGAAGAAAATTTTGAAAAAATTGAAATTTGTGTGTGTTAGTCTTCAATTACGGAGTATTTTGAGTATGACTTGAAAATTTAGTTTTTTTCATGTGTTACACTTCAATTTTAACATTCTTTTCAAAAATATCTCCATTGAATTTTTTGTGGTGTTAGACTTCATATTTTTGCATTTTTGAGAGTTTTGGAAAAAATTGAAATTTGTGTGTGTTCGTCTTCAATTACGGAGTATTTTGAGTATGACATGAAAATTGAGCTTTTTTCTTGTCTTACACTTCAATTTTAACATTCTTTTAAAAAATATGTTCATTGAATTTTTTGAAGGTGACTTCATTTTTTGCATGTTTGAGATTTTTTGAAAAAATAGAAATTTGTGTGTGTTAGTCTTCAATTACGGAGTATTTGAGTATGACATGAAAATTGAGTATTTTACTTATATTACCCTTCAATTTTTTCATTTTTTTAAAAATATCTTCATTGAATTTTTTGAAGGTGTTAGACTTCAGTTTTTTGCATTTTTAAGAAAATTTTGAAAAAATAGAAATTTGTGTGTGTTAGTCTTCAATTACAGAGTATTTTGAGTTTGACATGAAAATTTAGTTTTTTTCATGTGTTACACTTCAATTTTAACATTCTTTTCAAAAATATCTTCATTGAGTTTTTTGATGGTGCTAGACTTCATTTTTTGCATTTTTGAGAGTTTTGGAAAAAATTGAAATTTGTGTGTGTTCGTCTTCCATTACGGAGTATTTTGAGTATGACATGAAAATTTAGTATTTTTCTTATGTTAGACTTCAATTTTAACATTGTTTTAAAAAATATCTTCATGGAATTTATTGAATGTGTTGGACTTCATTTTTTGCATTTTTGAGAGTTTTGGAAAAAATTGAAATTTGTATGTGTTAGTCTTCTATTACGGAGTATTTTGAGTATGACATGAAAATTTAGTTTTTTTCATGTGTTACATTTCAATTTTAACATTCTTTTCAAAAATATCTTCATTGAATTTTTTGATGGTGTTAGACTTCATTTTTTGCATTTTTGAGATTTTTTCAAAAAATTGAAATTTGTGTGTGTTAGTCTTCAATTACGGAGTATTTGAGTATGACATGAAAATTGAGTATTTTACTTATATTACACTTCAATTTTTTCATTTTTTTAAAAATATCTTCATTGAATTTTTTGAAGGTGTTAGACTTCAGTTTATTGCATTTTGAAGAAAATTTTGAAAAAATTGAAATTTGTGTGTGTTAGTCTTCAATTACGGAGTATTTTGAGTATGACTTGAAAATTTAGTTTTTTTCATGTGTTACACTTCAATTTTAACATTCTTTTCAAAAATATCTCCATTGAATTTTTTGATGGTGTTAGACTTCATTTTTTTGCATTTTTGAGAGTTTTGGAAAAAATTGAAATTTGTGTGTGTTCGTCTTCAATTACGGAGTATTTTGAGTATGACATGAAAATTGAGCTTTTTTCTTGTCTTACACTTCAATTTTAACATTCTTTTAAAAAATATGTTCATTGAATTTTTTGAAGGTGACTTCATTTTTTGCATGTTTGAGATTTTTTGAAAAAATTGAAATTTGTGTGTGTTAGTCTTCAATTACGGAGTATTTGAGTATGACATGAAAATTGAGTATTTTACTTATATTACCCTTCAATTTTTTCATTTTTTTAAAAATATCTTCATTGAATCTTTTGAAGGTGTTAGACTTCAGTTTTTTGCATTTTTAAGAAAATTTTGAAAAAATAGAAATTTGTGTGTGTTAGTCTTCAATTACGGAGTATTTTGAGTATGACATGAAAATTTAGTTTTTTTCATGTGTTACACTTCAATTTTAACATTCTTTTCAAAAATATCTTCATTGAGTTTTTTGATGGTGCTAGACTTCATTTTTTGCATTTTTGAGAGTTTTGGAAAAAATTGAAATTTGTGTGTGTTCGTCTTCCATTACGGAGTATTTTGAGTATGACATGAAAATTTAGTATTTTTCTTATGTTAGACTTCAATTTTAACATTGTTTTAAAAAATATCTTCATGGAATTTATTGAAGGTGTTGGACTTCATTTTTTGCATTTTTGAGAGTTTTGGAAAAAATTGAAATTTGTGTGTGTTAGTCTTCAATTACGGAGTATTTTGAGTATGACATGAAAATTTAGTTTTTTTCATGTGTTACACTTCAATTTTAACATTCTTTTCAAAAATATCTTCATTGAATTTTTTGATGGTGTTAGACTTCATTTTTTGCATTTTTGAAATTTTTTCAAAAAATTGAAATTTTTTGTGTTAGTCTTCAATTACGGAGTATTTGAGTATGACATGAAAATTGAGTATTTTACTTATATTACACTTCAATTTTTTCATTTTTTTAAAAATATCTTCATTGAATTTTTTGAAGGTGTTAGACTTCAGTTTATTGCATTTTGAAGAAAATTTTGAAAAAATTGAAATTTGTTTGTGTTAGTCTTCAATTACGGAGTATTTTGAGTATGACTTGAAAATTTAGTTTTTTTCATGTGTTACACTTCAATTTTAACATTCTTTTCAAAAATATCTCCATTGAATTTTTTGATGGTGTAAGACTTCATTTTTTTGCATTTTTGAGAGTTTTGGAAAAAATTGAAATTTGTGTGTGTTCGTCTTCAATTACGGAGTATTTTGAGTATGACATGAAAATTGAGCTTTTTTCTTGTCTTACACTTCAATTTTAACATTCTTTTAAAAAATATGTTCATTGAATTTTTTGAAGGTGACTTCATTTTTTGCATGTTTGAGATTTTTTGAAAAAATTGAAATTTGTGTGTGTTAATCTTCAATTACGGAGTATTTGAGTATGACATGAAAATTGAGTATTTTACTTATATTACCCTTAAATTTTTTCATTTTTTTAAAAATATCTTCATTGAATTTTTTGAAGGTGTTAGACTTCAGTTTATTGCATTTTGAAGAAAATTTTGAAAAAATTGAAATTTGTGTGTGTTAGTCTTCAATTACGGAGTATTTTGAGTATGACTTGAAAATTTAGTTTTTTTCATGTGTTACACTTCAATTTTAACATTCTTTTCAAAAATATCTCCATTGAATTTTTTGTGGTGTTAGACTTCATTTTTTTGCATTTTTGAGAGTTTTGGAAAAAATTGAAATTTGTGTGTGTTCGTCTTCAATTACGGAGTATTTTGAGTATGACATGAAAATTGAGCTTTTTTCTTGTCTTACACTTCAATTTTAACATTCTTTTAAAAAATATGTTCATTGAATTTTTTGAAGGTGACTTCATTTTTTGCATGTTTGAGATTTTTTGAAAAAATAGAAATTTGTGTGTGTTAGTCTTCAATTACGGAGTATTTGAGTATGACATGAAAATTGAGTATTTTACTTATATTACCCTTCAATTTTTTCATTTTTTTAAAAATATCTTCATTGAATTTTTTGAAGGTGTTAGACTTCAGTTTTTTGCATTTTTAAGAAAATTTTGAAAAAATAGAAATTTGTGTGTGTTAGTCTTCAATTACGGAGTATTTTGAGTATGACATGAAAATTTAGTTTTTTTCATGTGTTACACTTCAATTTTAACATTCTTTTCAAAAATATCTTCATTGAGTTTTTTGATGGTGCTAGACTTCATTTTTTGCATTTTTGAGAGTTTTGGAAAAAATTGAAATTTGTGTGTGTTCGTCTTCCATTACGGAGTATTTTGAGTATGACATGAAAATTTAGTATTTTTCTTATGTTAGACTTCAATTTTAACATTGTTTTAAAAAATATCTTCATGGAATTTATTGAATGTGTTGGACTTCATTTTTTGCATTTTTGAGAGTTTTGGAAAAAATTGAAATTTGTGTGTGTTAGTCTTCTATTACGGAGTATTTTGAGTATGACATGAAAATTTAGTTTTTTTCATGTGTTACACTTCAATTTTAACATTCTTTTCAAAAATATCTTCATTGAATTTTTTGATGGTGTTAGACTTCATTTTTTGCATTTTTGAGATTTTTTCAAAAAATTGAAATTTGTGTGTGTTAGTCTTCAATTACGGAGTATTTGAGTATGACATGAAAATTGAGTATTTTACTTATATTACACTTCAATTTTTTCATTTTTTTAAAAATATCTTCATTGAATTTTTTGAAGGTGTTAGACTTCAGTTTATTGCATTTTGAAGAAAATTTTGAAAAAATTGAAATTTGTGTGTGTTAGTCTTCAATTACGGAGTATTTTGAGTATGACTTGAAAATTTAGTTTTTTTCATGTGTTACACTTCAATTTTAACATTCTTTTCAAAAATATCTCCATTGAATTTTTTGATGGTGTTAGACTTCATTTTTTTGCATTTTTGAGAGTTTTGGAAAAAATTGAAATTTGTGTGTGTTCGTCTTCAATTACGGAGTATTTTGAGTATGACATGAAAATTGAGCTTTTTTCTTGTCTTACACTTCAATTTTAACATTCTTTTAAAAAATATGTTCATTGAATTTTTTGAAGGTGACTTCATTTTTTGCATGTTTGAGATTTTTTGAAAAAATTGAAATTTGTGTGTGTTAGTCTTCAATTACTGAGTATTTGAGTATGACATGAAAATTGAGTATTTTACTTATATTACCCTTCAATTTTTTCAATTTTTTAAAAATATCTTCATTGATTTTTTTGAAGGTGTTAGACTTCAGTTTTTTGCATTTTTAAGAAAATTTTGAAAAAATAGAAATTTGTGTGTGTTAGTCTTCAATTACGGAGTATTTTTAGTATGACATGAAAATTTAGTTTTTTTCATGTGTTACACTTCAATTTTAACATTCTTTTCAAAAATATCTTCATTGAGTTTTTTGATGGTGCTAGACTTCATTTTTTGCATTTTTGAGAGTTTTGGAAAAAATTGAAATTTGTGTGTGTTCGTCTTCCATTACGGAGTATTTTGAGTATGACATGAAAATTTAGTATTTTTCTTATGTTAGACTTCAATTTTAACATTGTTTTAAAAAATATCTTCATGGAATTTATTGAAGGTGTTGGACTTCATTTTTTGCATTTTTGAGAGTTTTGGAAAAAATTGAAATTTGTGTGTGTTAGTCTTCTATTACGGAGTATTTTGAGTATGACATGAAAATTTAGTTTTTTTCATGTGTTACACTTCAATTTTAACATTCTTTTCAAAAATATCTTCATTGAATTTTTTGATGGTGTTAGACTTCATTTTTTGCATTTTTGAGATTTTTTCAAAAAATTGAAATTTGTGTGTGTTAGTCTTCAATTACGGAGTATTTGAGTATGACATGAAAATTGAGTATTTTACTTCTATTACACTTCAATTTTTTCATTTTTTTAAAAATATCTTCATTGAATTTTTTGAAGGTGTTAGACTTCAGTTTATTGCATTTTGAAGAAAATTTTGAAAAAATTGAAATTTGTGTGTGTTAGTCTTCAATTACGGAGTATTTTGAGTATGACTTGAAAATTTAGTTTTTTTCATGTGTTACACTTCAATTTTAACATTCTTTTCAAAAATATCTCCATTGAATTTTTTGATGGTGTTAGACTTCATTTTTTTGCATTTTTGAGAGTTTTGGAAAAAATTGAAATTTGTGTGTGTTCGTCTTCAATTACGGAGTATTTTAAGTATGACATGAAAATTGAGCTTTTTTCTTGTCTTACACTTCAATTTTAACATTCTTTTAAAAAATATGTTCATTGAATTTTTTGAAGGTGACTTCATTTTTTGCATGTTTGAGATTTTTTGAAAAAATTGAAATTTGTGTATGTTAGTCTTCAATTACGGAGTATTTGAGTATGACATGAAAATTGAGTATTTTACTTATATTACCCTTCAATTTTTTCATTTTTTTAAAAATATCTTCATTGAATTTTTTGAAGGTGTTAGACTTCAGTTTTTTGCATTTTTAAGAAAATTTTGAAAAAATAGAAATTTGTGTGTGTTAGTATTCAATTACGGAGTATTTTGAGTATGACATGAACATTTAGTTTTTTTCATGTGTGACACTTCAATTTTAACATTCTTTTCAAAAATATCTTCATTGAGTTTTTTGATGGTGCTAGACTTCATTTTTTGCATTTTTGAGAGTTTTGGAAAAAATTGAAATTTGTGTGTGTTCGTCTTCCATTACGGAGTATTTTGAGTATGACATGAAAATTTCGTATTTTTCTTATGTTAGACTTCAATTTTAACATTGTTTTAAAAAATATCTTCATGGAATTTATTGAAGGTGTTGGACTTCATTTTTTGCATTTTTGAGAGTTTTGGAAAAAATTGAAATTTGTGTGTGTTAGTCTTCTATTACGGAGTATTTTGAGTATGACATGAAAATTTAGTTTTTTTCATGTGTTACACTTCAATTTTAACATTCTTTTCAAAAATATCTTCATTGAATTTTTTGATGGTGTTAGACTTCATTTTTTGCATTTTTGAGATTTTTTCAAAAAATTGAAATTTGTGTGTGTTAGTCTTCAATTACGGAGTATTTGAGTATGACATGAAAATTGAGTATTTTACTTATATTACACTTCAATTTTTTCATTTTTTTAAAAATATCTTCATTGAATTTTTTGAAGGTGTTAGACTTCAGTTTATTGCATTTTGAAGAAAATTTTGAAAAAATTGAAATTTGTGTGTGTTAGTCTTCAATTACGGAGTATTTTGAGTATGACTTGAAAATTTAGTTTTTTTCATGTGTTACACTTCAATTTTAACATTCTTTTCAAAAATATCTCCATTGAATTTTTTGATGGTGTTAGACTTCATTTTTTTGCATTTTTGAGAGTTTTGGAAAAAATTGAAATTTGTGTGTGTTCGTCTTCAATTACGGAGTATTTTGAGTATGACATGAAAATTGAGCTTTTTTCTTGTCTTACACTTCAATTTTAACATTCTTTTAAAAAATATGTTCATTGAATTTTTTGAAGGTGACTTCATTTTTTGCATGTTTGAGATTTTTTGAAAAAATTGAAATTTGTGTGTGTTAGTCTTCAATTACGGAGTATTTGAGTATGACATGAAAATTGAGTATTTTACTTATATTACCCTTCAATTTTTTCATTTTTTTAAAAATATCTTGATTGAATTTTTTGAAGGTGTTAGACTTCAGTTTTTTGCATTTTTAAGAAAATTTTGAAAAAATAGAAATTTGTGTGTGTTAGTCTTCAATTACGGAGTATTTTGAGTATGACATGAAAATTTAGTTTTTTTCATGTGTTACACTTCAATTTTAACATTCTTTTCAAAAATATCTTCATTGAGTTTTTTGATGGTGCTAGACTTCATTTTTTGCATTTTTGAGAGTTTTGGAAAAAATTGAAATTTGTGTGTGTTCGTCTTCCATTACGGAGTATTTTGAGTATGACATGAAAATTTAGTATTTTTCTTATGTTAGACTTCAATTTTAACATTGTTTTAAAAAATATCTTCATGGAATTTATTGAAGGTGTTGGACTTCATTTTTTGCATTTTTGAGAGTTTTGGAAAAAATTGAAATTTGTGTGTGTTAGTCTTCAATTACGGAGTATTTTGAGTATGACATGAAAATTTAGTTTTTTTCATGTGTTACACTTCATTTTTAACATTCTTTTCAAAAATATCTTCATTGAATTTTTTGATGGTGTTAGACTTCATTTTTTGCATTTTTGAGATTTTTTCAAAAAATTGAAATTTTCTGTGTTAGTCTTCAATTACGGAGTATTTGAGTATGACATGAAAATTGAGTATTTTACTTATATTACACTTCAATTTTTTCATTTTTTAAAAAATATCTTCATTGAATTTTTTGAAGGTGTTAGACTTCAGTTTATTGCATTTTGAAGAAAATTTTGAAAAAATTGAAATTTGTGTGTGTTAGTCTTCAATTACGGAGTATTTTGAGTATGACTTGAAAATTTAGTTTTTTTCATGTATTACATTTCAATTTTAACATTCTTTTCAAAAATATCTCCATTGAATTTTTTGATGGTGTTAGACTTCATTTTTTTGCATTTTTGAGAGTTTTGGAAAAAATTGAAATTTGTGTGTGTTCGTCTTCAATTACGGATTATTTTGAGTATGACATGAAAATTGAGCTTTTTTCTTGTCTTACACTTCAATTTTAACATTCTTTTAAAAAATATGTTCATTGAATTTTTTGAAGGTGACTTCATTTTTTGCATGTTTGAGATTTTTTGAAAAAATTGAAATTTGTGTGTGTTAGTCTTCAATTACTGAGTATTTGAGTATGACATGAAAATTGAGTATTTTACTTATATTACCCTTCAATTTTTTCAATTTTTTAAAAATATCTTCATTGATTTTTTTGAAGGTGTTAGACTTCAGTTTGTTGCATTTTTAAGAAAATTTTGAAAAAATAGAAATTTGTGTGTGTTAGTCTTCAATTACGGAGTATTTTGAGTATGACATGAAAATTTAGTTTTTTTCATGTGTTACACTTCAATTTTAACATTCTTTTCAAAAATATCTTCATTGAGTTTTTTGATGGTGCTAGACTTCATTTTTTGCATTTTTGAGAGTTTTGGAAAAAATTGAAATTTGTGTGTGTTCGTCTTCCATTACGGAGTATTTTGAGTATGACATGAAAATTTAGTATTTTTCTTATGTTAGACTTCAATTTTAACATTGTTTTAAAAAATATCTTCATGGAATTTATTGAAGGTGTTGGACTTCATTTTTTGCATTTTTGAGAGTTTTGGAAAAAATTGAAATTTGTGTGTGTTAGTCTTCTATTACGGAGTATTTTGAGTATGACATGAAAATTTAGTTTTTTTCATGTGTTACACTTCAATTTTAACATTCTTTTCAAAAATATCTTCATTGAATTTTTTGATGGTGTTAGACTTCATTTTTTGCATTTTTGAGATTTTTTCAAAAAATTGAAATTTGTGTGTGTTAGTCTTCAATTACGGAGTATTTGAGTATGACATGAAAATTGAGTATTTTACTTATATTACACTTCAATTTTTTCATTTTTTTAAAAATATCTTCATTGAATTTTTTGAAGGTGTTAGACTTCAGTTTATTGCATTTTGAAGAAAATTTTGAAAAAATTGAAATTTGTGTGTGTTAGTCTTCAATTACGGAGTATTTTGAGTATGACTTGAAAATTTAGTTTTTTTCATGTGTTACACTTCAATTTTAACATTCTTTTCAAAAATATCTCCATTGAATTTTTTGATGGTGTTAGACTTCATTTTTTTGCATTTTTGAGAGTTTTGGAAAAAATTGAAATTTGTGTGTGTTCGTCTTCAATTACGGAGTATTTTAAGTATGACATGAAAATTGAGCTTTTTTCTTGTCTTACACTTCAATTTTAACATTCTTTTAAAAAATATGTTCATTGAATTTTTTGAAGGTGACTTCATTTTTTGCATGTTTGAGATTTTTTGAAAAAATTGAAATTTGTGTATGTTAGTCTTCAATTACGGAGTATTTGAGTATGACATGAAAATTGAGTATTTTACTTATATTACCCTTCAATTTTTTCATTTTTTTAAAAATATCTTCATTGAATTTTTTGAAGGTGTTAGACTTCAGTTTTTTGCATTTTTAAGAAAATTTTGAAAAAATAGAAATTTGTGTGTGTTAGTATTCAATTACGGAGTATTTTGAGTATGACATGAACATTTAGTTTTTTTCATGTGTGACACTTCAATTTTAACATTCTTTTCAAAAATATCTTCATTGAGTTTTTTGATGGTGCTAGACTTCATTTTTTGCATTTTTGAGAGTTTTGGAAAAAATTGAAATTTGTGTGTGTTCGTCTTCCATTACGGAGTATTTTGAGTATGACATGAAAATTTCGTATTTTTCTTATGTTAGACTTCAATTTTAACATTGTTTTAAAAAATATCTTCATGGAATTTATTGAAGGTGTTGGACTTCATTTTTTGCATTTTTGAGAGTTTTGGAAAAAATTGAAATTTGTGTGTGTTAGTCTTCTATTACGGAGTATTTTGAGTATGACATGAAAATTTAGTTTTTTTCATGTGTTACACTTCAATTTTAACATTCTTTTCAAAAATATCTTCATTGAATTTTTTGATGGTGTTAGACTTCATTTTTTGCATTTTTGAGATTTTTTCAAAAAATTGAAATTTGTGTGTGTTAGTCTTCAATTACGGAGTATTTGAGTATGACATGAAAATTGAGTATTTTACTTATATTACACTTCAATTTTTTCATTTTTTTAAAAATATCTTCATTGAATTTTTTGAAGGTGTTAGACTTCAGTTTATTGCATTTTGAAGAAAATTTTGAAAAAATTGAAATTTGTGTGTGTTAGTCTTCAATTACGGAGTATTTTGAGTATGACTTGAAAATTTAGTTTTTTTCATGTGTTACACTTCAATTTTAACATTCTTTTCAAAAATATCTCCATTGAATTTTTTGATGGTGTTAGACTTCATTTTTTTGCATTTTTGAGAGTTTTGGAAAAAATTGAAATTTGTGTGTGTTCGTCTTCAATTACGGAGTATTTTGAGTATGACATGAAAATTGAGCTTTTTTCTTGGCTTACACTTCAATTTTAACATTCTTTTAAAAAATATGTTCATTGAATTTTTTGAAGGTGACTTCATTTTTTGCATGTTTGAGATTTTTTGAAAAAATTGAAATTTGTGTGTGTTAGTCTTCAATTACGGAGTATTTGAGTATGACATGAAAATTGAGTATTTTACTTATATTACCCTTCAATTTTTTCATTTTTTTAAAAATATCTTCATTGAATTTTTTGAAGGTGTTAGACTTCAGTTTTTTGCATTTTTAAGAAAATTTTGAAAAAATAGAAATTTGTGTGTGTTAGTCTTCAATTACGGAGTATTTTGAGTATGACATGAAAATTTAGTTTTTTTCATGTGTTACACTTCAATTTTAACATTCTTTTCAAAAATATCTTCATTGAGTTTTTTGATGGTGCTAGACTTCATTTTTTGCATTTTTGAGAGTTTTGGAAAAAATTGAAATTTGTGTGTGTTCGTCTTCCATTACGGAGTATTTTGAGTATGACATGAAAATTTAGTATTTTTCTTATGTTAGACTTCAATTTTAACATTGTTTTAAAAAATATCTTCATGGAATTTATTGAAGGTGTTGGACTTCATTTTTTGCATTTTTGAGAGTTTTGGAAAAAATTGAAATTTGTGTGTGTTAGTCTTCAATTACGGAGTATTTTGAGTATGACATGAAAATTTAGTTTTTTTCATGTGTTACACTTCATTTTTAACATTCTTTTCAAAAATATCTTCATTGAATTTTTTGATGGTGTTAGACTTCATTTTTTGCATTTTTGAGATTTTTTCAAAAAATTGAAATTTTCTGTGTTAGTCTTCAATTACGGAGTATTTGAGTATGACATGAAAATTGAGTATTTTACTTATATTACACTTCAATTTTTTCATTTTTTAAAAAATATCTTCATTGAATTTTTTGAAGGTGTTAGACTTCAGTTTATTGCATTTTGAAGAAAATTTTGAAAAAATTGAAATTTGTGTGTGTTAGTCTTCAATTACGGAGTATTTTGAGTATGACTTGAAAATTTAGTTTTTTTCATGTGTTACATTTCAATTTTAACATTCTTTTCAAAAATATCTCCATTGAATTTTTTGATGGTGTTAGACTTCATTTTTTTGCATTTTTGAGAGTTTTGGAAAAAATTGAAATTTGTGTGTGTTCGTCTTCAATTACGGAGTATTTTGAGTATGACATGAAAATTGAGATTTTTTCTTGTCTTACACTTCAATTTTAACATTCTTTTAAAAAATATGTTCATTGAATTTTTTGAAGGTGACTTCATTTTTTGCATTTTTGAGATTTTTTGAAAAAATTGAAATTTGTGTGTGTTAGTCTTCAATTACGGAGTAGTTGAGTATGACATGAAAATTGAGTATTTTACTTATATTACCCTTCAATTTTTTCATTTTTTTAAAAATATCTTCATTGAATTTTTTGAAGGTGTTAGACATCAGTTTATTGCATTTTGAAGAAAATTTTGAAAAAATTGAAATTTGTGTGTGTTAGTATTCAATTACGGAGTATTTTGATTATGACTTGAAAATTTAGTTATTTTCATGTGTTACACTTCAATTTTAACATTCTTTTCAAAAATATCTCCATTGAATTTTTTGATGGTGTTAGACTTCATTTTTTTGCATTTTTGAGAGTTTTGGAAAAAATTGAAATTTGTGTGTGTTCGTCTTCAATTACGGAGTATTTTGAGTATGACATGAAAATTGAGATTTTTTCTTGTCTTACACTTCAATTTTAACATTCTTTTAAAAAATATGTTCATTGAATTTTTTGAAGGTGACTTCATTTTTTGCATTTTTGAGATTTTTTGAAAAAATTGAAATTTGTGTGTGTTAGTCTTCAATTACGGAGTATTTGAGTATGACATGAAAATTGAGTATTTTACTTATATTACCCTTCAATTTTTTCATTTTTTTAAAAATATCTTCATTGAATTTTTTGAAGGTGTTAGACATCAGTTTATTGCATTTTGAAGAAAATTTTGAAAAAATTGAAATTTGTGTGTGTTAGTATTCAATTACGGAGTATTTTGATTATGACTTGAAAATTTAGTTATTTTCATGTGTTACACTTCAATTTTAACATTCTTTTCAAAAATATCTCCATTGAATTTTTTGATGGTGTTAGACTTCATTTTTTTGCATTTTTGAGAGTTTTGGAAAAAATTGAAATTTGTGTGTGTTCGTCTTCAATTACGGAGTATTTTGAGTATGACATGAAAATTGAGATTTTTTCTTGTCTTACACTTCAATTTTAACATTCTTTTAAAAAATATGTTCATTGAATTTTTTGAAGGTGACTTCATTTTTTGCATTTTTGAGATTTTTTGAAAAAATTGAAATTTGTGTGTGTTAGTCTTCAATTACGGAGTATTTGAGTATGACATGAAAATTGAGTATTTTACTTATATTACCCTTCAATTTTTTCATTTTTTTAAAAATATCTTCATTGAATTTTTTGAAGGTGTTAGACTTCAGTTTTTTGCATTTTGAAGAAAATTTTGAAAAAATTGAAATTTGTGTGTGTTAGTCTTCAATTACGGAGTATTTTGAGTATGACTTGAAAATTTAGTTTTTTTCATGTGTTACACTTCAATTTTAACATTCTTTTCAAAAATATCTCCATTGAATTTTTTGATGGTGTTAGACTTCATTTTTTTGCATTTTTGAGAGTTTTGGAAAAAATTGAAATTTGTGTGTGTTCGTCTTCAATTACGGAGTATTTTGAGTATGACATGAAAATTGAGCTTTTTTCTTGTCTTACACTTCAATTTTAACATTCTTTTAAAAAATATGTTCATTGAATTTTTTGAAGGTGACTTCATTTTTTGCATGTTTGAGATTTTTTGAAAAAATTGAAATTTGTGTGTGTTAGTCTTCAATTACGGAGTATTTGAGTATGACATGAAAATTGAGTATTTTACTTATATTACCCTTCAATTTTTTCATTTTTTTAAAAATATCTTCATTGAATTTTTTGAAGGTGTTAGACTTCAGTTTTTTGCATTTTTAAGAAAATTTTGAAAAAATAGAAATTTGTGTGTGTTAGTCTTCAATTACGGAGTATTTTGAGTATGACATGAAAATTTAGTTTTTTTCATGTGTTACACTTCAATTTTAACATTCTTTTCTAAAATATCTTCATTGAGTTTTTTGATGGTGCTAGACTTCATTTTTTGCATTTTTGAGAGTTTTGGAAAAAATTGAAATTTGTGTGTGTTCGTCTTCCATTACGGAGTATTTTGAGTATGACATGAAAATTTAGTATTTTTCTTATGTTAGACTTCAATTTTAACATTGTTTTAAAAAATATCTTCATGGAATTTATTGAAGGTGTTGGACTTCATTTTTTGCATTTTTGAGAGTTTTGGAAAAAATTGAAATTTGTGTGTGTTAGTCTTCAATTACGGAGTATTTTGAGTATGACATGAAAATTTTGTTTTTTTCATGTGTTACACTTCATTTTTAACATTCTTTTCAAAAATATCTTCATTGAATTTTTTGATGGTGTTAGACTTCATTTTTTGCATTTTTGAGATTTTTTCAAAAAATTGAAATTTTCTGTGTTAGTCTTCAATTACGGAGTATTTGAGTATGACATGAAAATTGAGTATTTTACTTATATTACACTTCAATTTTTTCATTTTTTAAAAAATATCTTCATTGAATTTTTTGAAGGTGTTAGACTTCAGTTTATTGCATTTTGAAGAAAATTTTGAAAAAATTGAAATTTGTGTGTGTTAGTCTTCAATTACGGAGTATTTTGAGTATGACTTGAAAATTTAGTTTTTTTCATGTGTTACATTTCAATTTTAACATTCTTTTCAAAAATATCTCCATTGAATTTTTTGATGGTGTTAGACTTCATTTTTTTGCATTTTTGAGAGTTTTGGAAAAAATTGAAATTTGTGTGTGTTCGTCTTCAATTACGGAGTATTTTGAGTATGACATGAAAATTGAGATTTTTTCTTGTCTTACACTTCAATTTTAACATTCTTTTAAAAAATATGTTCATTGAATTTTTTGAAGGTGACTTCATTTTTTGCATTTTTGAGATTTTTTGAAAAAATTGAAATTTGTGTGTGTTAGTCTTCAATTACGGAGTATTTGAGTATGACATGAAAATTGAGTATTTTACTTATATTACCCTTCAATTTTTTCATTTTTTTAAAAATATCTTCATTGAATTTTTTGAAGGTGTTAGACTTCAGTTTTTTGCATTTTTAAGAAAATTTTGAAAAAATTGAAATTTGTGTGTGTTAGTCTTCAATTACGGAGTATTTTGAGTATGACATGAAAATTTAGTTTTTTTCATGTGTTACACTTCAATTTTAACATTCGTTTCAAAAATATCTTCATTGAGTTTTTTGATGGTGCTAGACTTCATTTTTTGCATTTTTGAGAGTTTTGGAAAAAATTGAAATTTGTGTGTGTTCGTATTCCATTACGGAGTATTTCGAGTATGACATGAAAATTTAGTATTTTTCTTATGTTAGACTTCAATTTTAACATTGTTTTAAAAAATATCTTCATGGAATTTATTGAAGGTGTTGGGCTTCATTTTTTGCATTTTTGAGAGTTTTGGAAAAAATTGAAATTTGTGTGTGTTAGTCATCAATTACGGAGTATTTTGAGTATGACATGAAAATTTAGTTTTTTTCATGTGTTACACTTCAATTTTAACATTCTTTTCAAAAATATCTTCATTGAATTTTTTGATGGTGTTAGACTTCATTTTTTGCATTTTTGAGATTTTTTCAAAAAATTGAAATTTGTGTGTGTTAGTCTTCAATTACGGAGTATTTGAGTATGACATGAAAATTGAGTATTTTACTTATATTACACTTCAATTTTTTCATTTTTTTAAAAATATCTTCATTGAATTTTTTGAAGGTGTTAGACATCAGTTTATTGCATTTTGAAGAAAATTTTGAAAAAATTGAAATTTGTGTGTGTTAGTATTCAATTACGGAGTATTTTGATTATGACTTGAAAATTTAGTTTTTTTCATGTGTTACACTTCAATTTTAACATTCTTTTCAAAAATATCTCCATTGAATTTTTTGATGGTGTTAGACTTCATTTTTTTGCATTTTTGAGAGTTTTGGAAAAAATTGAAATTTGTGTGTGTTCGTCTTCAATTACGGAGTATTTTGAGTATGACATGAAAATTGAGATTTTTTCTTGTCTTACACTTCAATTTTAACATTCTTTTAAAAAATATGTTCATTGAATTTTTTAAAGGTGACTTCATTTTTTGCATTTTTGAGATTTTTTGAAAAAATTGAAATTTGTGTGTGTTAGTGTTCAATTACGGATTATTTGAGTATGACATGAAAATTGAGTATTTTACTTATATTACCCTTCAATTTTTTCATTTTTTTAAAAATATCTTCATTGAATTTTTTGAAGGTGTTAGACATCAGTTTATTGCATTTTGAAGAAAATTTTGAAAAAATTGAAATTTGTGTGTGTTAGTATTCAATTACGGAGTATTTTGATTATGACTTGAAAATTTAGTTATTTTCATGTGTTACACTTCAATTTTAACATTCTTTTCAAAAATATCTCCATTGAATTTTTTGATGGTGTTAGACTTCATTTTTTTGCATTTTTGAGAGTTTTGGAAAAAATTGAAATTTGTGTGTGTTCGTCTTCAATTACGGAGTATTTTGAGTATGACATGAAAATTGAGATTTTTTCTTGTCTTACACTTCAATTTTAACATTCTTTTAAAAAATATGTTCATTGAATTTTTTGAAGGTGACTTCATTTTTTGCATTTTTGAGATTTTTTGAAAAAATTGAAATTTGTGTGTGTTAGTCTTCAATTACGGAGTATTTGAGTATGACATGAAAATTGAGTATTTTACTTATATTACCCTTCAATTTTTTCATTTTTTTAAAAATATCTTCATTGAATTTTTTGAAGGTGTTAGACTTCAGTTTTTTGCATTTTGAAGAAAATTTTGAAAAAATTGAAATTTGTGTGTGTTAGTCTTCAATTACGGAGTATTTTGAGTATGACTTGAAAATTTAGTTTTTTTCATGTGTTACACTTCAATTTTAACATTCTTTTCAAAAATATCTCCATTGAATTTTTTGATGGTGTTAGACTTCATTTTTTTGCATTTTTGAGAGTTTTGGAAAAAATTGAAATTTGTGTGTGTTCGTCTTCAATTACGGAGTATTTTGAGTATGACATGAAAATTGAGCTTTTTTCTTGTCTTACACTTCAATTTTAACATTCTTTTAAAAAATATGTTCATTGAATTTTTTGAAGGTGACTTCATTTTTTGCATGTTTGAGATTTTTTGAAAAAATTGAAATTTGTGTGTGTTAGTCTTCAATTACGGAGTATTTGAGTATGACATGAAAATTGAGTATTTTACTTATATTACCCTTCAATTTTTTCATTTTTTTAAAAATATCTTCATTGAATTTTTTGAAGGTGTTAGACTTCAGTTTTTTGCATTTTTAAGAAAATTTTGAAAAAATAGAAATTTGTGTGTGTTAGTCTTCAATTACGGAGTATTTTGAGTATGACATGAAAATTTAGTTTTTTTCATGTGTTACACTTCAATTTTAACATTCTTTTCTAAAATATCTTCATTGAGTTTTTTGATGGTGCTAGACTTCATTTTTTGCATTTTTGAGAGTTTTGGAAAAAATTGAAATTTGTGTGTGTTCGTCTTCCATTACGGAGTATTTTGAGTATGACATGAAAATTTAGTATTTTTCTTATGTTAGACTTCAATTTTAACATTGTTTTAAAAAATATCTTCATGGAATTTATTGAAGGTGTTGGACTTCATTTTTTGCATTTTTGAGAGTTTTGGAAAAAATTGAAATTTGTGTGTGTTAGTCTTCAATTACGGAGTATTTTGAGTATGACATGAAAATTTTGTTTTTTTCATGTGTTACACTTCATTTTTAACATTCTTTTCAAAAATATCTTCATTGAATTTTTTGATGGTGTTAGACTTCATTTTTTGCATTTTTGAGATTTTTTCAAAAAATTGAAATTTTCTGTGTTAGTCTTCAATTACGGAGTATTTGAGTATGACATGAAAATTGAGTATTTTACTTATATTACACTTCAATTTTTTCATTTTTTAAAAAATATCTTCATTGAATTTTTTGAAGGTGTTAGACTTCAGTTTATTGCATTTTGAAGAAAATTTTGAAAAAATTGAAATTTGTGTGTGTTAGTCTTCAATTACGGAGTATTTTGAGTATGACTTGAAAATTTAGTTTTTTTCATGTGTTACATTTCAATTTTAACATTCTTTTCAAAAATATCTCCATTGAATTTTTTGATGGTGTTAGACTTCATTTTTTTGCATTTTTGAGAGTTTTGGAAAAAATTGAAATTTGTGTGTGTTCGTCTTCAATTACGGAGTATTTTGAGTATGACATGAAAATTGAGATTTTTTCTTGTCTTACACTTCAATTTTAACATTCTTTTAAAAAATATGTTCATTGAATTTTTTGAAGGTGACTTCATTTTTTGCATTTTTGAGATTTTTTGAAAAAATTGAAATTTGTGTGTGTTAGTCTTCAATTACGGAGTATTTGAGTATGACATGAAAATTGAGTATTTTACTTATATTACCCTTCAATTTTTTCATTTTTTTAAAAATATCTTCATTGAATTTTTTGAAGGTGTTAGACTTCAGTTTTTTGCATTTTTAAGAAAATTTTGAAAAAATTGAAATTTGTGTGTGTTAGTCTTCAATTACGGAGTATTTTGAGTATGACATGAAAATTTAGTTTTTTTCATGTGTTACACTTCAATTTTAACATTCGTTTCAAAAATATCTTCATTGAGTTTTTTGATGGTGCTAGACTTCATTTTTTGCATTTTTGAGAGTTTTGGAAAAAATTGAAATTTGTGTGTGTTCGTATTCCATTACGGAGTATTTCGAGTATGACATGAAAATTTAGTATTTTTCTTATGTTAGACTTCAATTTTAACATTGTTTTAAAAAATATCTTCATGGAATTTATTGAAGGTGTTGGGCTTCATTTTTTGCATTTTTGAGAGTTTTGGAAAAAATTGAAATTTGTGTGTGTTAGTCATCAATTACGGAGTATTTTGAGTATGACATGAAAATTTAGTTTTTTTCATGTGTTACACTTCAATTTTAACATTCTTTTCAAAAATATCTTCATTGAATTTTTTGATGGTGTTAGACTTCATTTTTTGCATTTTTGAGATTTTTTCAAAAAATTGAAATTTGTGTGTGTTAGTCTTCAATTACGGAGTATTTGAGTATGACATGAAAATTGAGTATTTTACTTATATTACACTTCAATTTTTTCATTTTTTTAAAAATATCTTCATTGAATTTTTTGAAGGTGTTAGACATCAGTTTATTGCATTTTGAAGAAAATTTTGAAAAAATTGAAATTTGTGTGTGTTAGTATTCAATTACGGAGTATTTTGATTATGACTTGAAAATTTAGTTTTTTTCATGTGTTACACTTCAATTTTAACATTCTTTTCAAAAATATCTCCATTGAATTTTTTGATGGTGTTAGACTTCATTTTTTTGCATTTTTGAGAGTTTTGGAAAAAATTGAAATTTGTGTGTGTTCGTCTTCAATTACGGAGTATTTTGAGTATGACATGAAAATTGAGATTTTTTCTTGTCTTACACTTCAATTTTAACATTCTTTTAAAAAATATGTTCATTGAATTTTTTAAAGGTGACTTCATTTTTTGCATTTTTGAGATTTTTTGAAAAAATTGAAATTTGTGTGTGTTAGTGTTCAATTACGGATTATTTGAGTATGACATGAAAATTGAGTATTTTACTTATATTACCCTTCAATTTTTTCATTTTTTTAAAAATATCTTCATTGAATTTTTTGAAGGTGTTAGACTTCAGTTTTTTGCATTTTTAAGAAAATTTTGAAAAAATTGAAATTTGTGTGTGTTAGTCTTCAATTACGGAGTATTTTGAGTATGACATGAAAATTTAGTTTTTTTCATGTGTTACACTTCAATTTTAACATTTGTTTCAAAAATATCTTCATTGAGTTTTTTGATGGTGCCAGACTTCATTTTTTGTATTTTTGAGAGTTTTGGAAAAAATTGAAATTTGTGTGTGTTCGTCTTCCATTACGGAGTATTTTGAGTATGACATGAAAATTTAGTATTTTTCTTATGTTAGACTTCAATTTTAACATTGTTTTAAAAAATATCTTCATGGAATTTATTGAAGGTGTTGGGCTTCATTTTTTGCATTTTTGAGAGTTTTGGAAAAAATTGAAATTTGTGTGTGTTAGTCTTCAATTACGGAGTATTTTGAGTATGACATGAAAATTTAGTTTTTTTCATGTGTTACACTTCAATTTTAACATTCTTTTCAAAAATATCTTCATTGAATTTTTTGATGGTGTTAGACTTCATTTTTTGCATTTTTGAGATTTTTTCAAAAAATTGAAATTTGTGTGTGTTAGTCTTCAATTACGGAGTATTTGAGTATGACATGAAAATTGAGTATTTTACTTATATTACACTTCAATTTTTTCATTTTTTTAAAAATATCTTCATTGAATTTTTTGAAGGTGTTAGACTTACGTTTATTGCATTTTGAAGAAAATTTTGAAAAAATTGAAATTTGTGTGTGTTAGTATTCAATTACGGAGTATTTTGATTATGACTTGAAAATTTAGTTTTTTTCATGTGTTACACTTCAATTTTAACATTCTTTTCAAAAATATCTCCATTGATTTTTTTGATGGTGTTAGACTTCATTTTTTTGCATTTTTGAGAGTTTTGGAAAAAATTGAAATTTGTGTGTGTTCGTCTTCAATTACGGAGTATTTTGAGTATGACATGAAAATTGAGATTTTTTCTTGTCTTACACTTCAATTTTAACATTCTTTTAAAAAATATGTTCATTGAATTTTTTGAAGGTGACTTCATTTTTTGCATTTTTGAGATTTTTTGAAAAAATTGAAATTTGTGTGTGTTAGTCTTCAATTACGGAGTATTTGAGTATGACATGAAAATTGAGTATTTTACTTATATTACCCTTCAATTTTTTCATTTTTTTAAAAATATCTTCATTGAATTTTTTGAAGGTGTTAGACTTCATTTTTTTGCATTTTTAAGAAAATTTTGAAAAAATTGAAATTTGTGTGTGTTAGTCTTCAATTACGGAGTATTTTGAGTATGACATGAAAATTTAGTTTTTTTCATGTGTTACACTTCAATTTTAACATTCGTTTCAAAAATATCTTCATTGAGTTTTTTGATGGTGCTAGACTTCATTTTTTGCATTTTTGAGAGTTTTGGAAAAAATTGAAATTTGTGTGTGTTCGTCTTCAATTACGGAGTATTTTGAGTATGACATGAAAATTGAGATTTTTTCTTGTCTTACACTTCAATTTTAACATTCTTTTAAATAATATGTTCATTGAATTTTTTGAAGGTGACTTCATTTTTTGCATTTTTGAGATTTTTTGAAAAAATTGAAATTTGTGTGTGTTAGTCTTCAATTACGGATTATTTGAGTATGACATGAAAATTGAGTATTTTACTTATATTACCCTTCAATTTTTTCATTTTTTTAAAAATATCTTCATTGAATTTTTTGAAGGTGTTAGACTTCAGTTTTTTGCATTTTTAAGAAAATTTTGAAAAAATTGAAATTTGTGTGTGTTAGTCTTCAATTACGGAGTATTTTGAGTATGACATGAAAATTTAGTTTTTTTCATGTGTTACACTTCAATTTTAACATTTGTTTCAAAAATATCTTCATTGAGTTTTTTGATGGTGCTAGACTTCATTTTTTGTATTTTTGAGAGTTTTGGAAAAAATTGAAATTTGTGTGTGTTCGTCTTCCATTACGGAGTATTTTGAGTATGACATGAAAATTTAGTATTTTTCTTATGTTAGACTTCAATTTTAACATTGTTTTAAAAAATATCTTCATGGAATTTATTGAAGGTGTTGGGCTTCATTTTTTGCATTTTTGAGAGTTTTGGAAAAAATTGAAATTTGTGTGTGTTAGTCTTCAATTACGGAGTATTTTGAGTATGACATGAAAATTTAGTTTTTTTCATGTGTTACACTTCAATTTTAACATTCTTTTCAAAAATATCTTCATTGAATTTTTTGATGGTGTTAGACTTCATTTTTTGCATTTTTGAGATTTTTTCAAAAAATTGAAATTTGTGTGTGTTAGTCTTCAATTACGGAGTATTTGAGTATGACATGAAAATTGAGTATTTTACTTATATTACACTTCAATTTTTTCATTTTTTTAAAAATATCTTCATTGAATTTTTTGAAGGTGTTAGACTTACGTTTATTGCATTTTGAAGAAAATTTTGAAAAAATTGAAATTTGTGTGTGTTAGTATTCAATTACGGAGTATTTTGATTATGACTTGAAAATTTAGTTTTTTTCATGTGTTACACTTCAATTTTAACATTCTTTTCAAAAATATCTCCATTGATTTTTTTGATGGTGTTAGACTTCATTTTTTTGCATTTTTGAGAGTTTTGGAAAAAATTGAAATTTGTGTGTGTTCGTCTTCAATTACGGAGTATTTTGAGTATGACATGAAAATTGAGATTTTTTCTTGTCTTACACTTCAATTTTAACATTCTTTTAAAAAATATGTTCATTGAATTTTTTGAAGGTGACTTCATTTTTTGCATTTTTGAGATTTTTTGAAAAAATTGAAATTTGTGTGTGTTAGTCTTCAATTACGGAGTATTTGAGTATGACATGAAAATTGAGTATTTTACTTATATTACCCTTCAATTTTTTCATTTTTTTAAAAATATCTTCATTGAATTTTTTGAAGGTGTTAGACTTCAGTTTTTTGCATTTTTAAGAAAATTTTGAAAAAATTGAAATTTGTGTGTGTTAGTCTTCAATTACGGAGTATTTTGAGTATGACATGAAAATTTAGTTTTTTTCATGTGTTACACTTCAATTTTAACATTCGTTTCAAAAATATCTTCATTGAGTTTTTTGATGGTGCTAGACTTCATTTTTTGCATTTTTGAGAGTTTTGGAAAAAATTGAAATTTGTGTGTGTTCGTCTTCCATTACGGAGTATTTTGAGTATGACATGAAAATTTAGTATTTTTCTTATGTTAGACTTCAATTTTAACATTGTTTTAAAAAATATCTTCATGGAATTTATTGAAGGTGTTGGGCTTCATTTTTTTCATTTTTGAGAGTTTTGGAAAAAATTGAAATTTGTGTGTGTTAGTCTTCAATTACGGAGTATTTTGAGTATGACATGAAAATTTAGTTTTTTTCATGTGTTACACTTCAATTTTAACATTCTTTTCAAAAATATCTTCATTGAATTTTTTGATGGTGTTAGACTTCATTTTTTGCATTTTTGAGATTTTTTCAAAAAATTGAAATTTGTGTGTGTTAGTCTTCAATTACGGAGTATTTGAGTATGACATGAAAATTGAGTATTTTACTTATATTACACTTCAATTTTTTCATTTTTTTAAAAATATCTTCATTGAATTTTTTGAAGGTGTTAGACTTCAGTTTATTGCATTTTGAAGAAAATTTTGAAAAAATTGAAATTTGTGTGTGTTAGTATTCAATTACGGAGTATTTTGATTATGACTTGAAAATTTAGTTTTTTTCATGTGTTACACTTCAATTTTAACATTCTTTTCAAAAATATCTCCATTGAATTTTTTGATGGTGTTAGACTTCATTTTTTTGCATTTTTGAGAGTTTTGGAAAAAATTGAAATTTGTGTGTGTTCGTCTTCAATTACGGAGTATTTTGAGTATGACATGAAAATTGAGATTTTTTCTTGTCTTACACTTCAATTTTAACATTCTTTTAAAAAATATGTTCATTGAATTTTTTGAAGGTGACTTCATTTTTTGCATTTTTGAGATTTTTTGAAAAAATTGAAATTTGTGTGTGTTAGTCTTCAATTACGGAGTATTTGAGTATGACATGAAAATTGAGTATTTTACTTATATTACCCTTCAATTTTTTCATTTTTTTAAAAATATCTTCATTGAATTTTTTGAAGGTGTTAGACTTCAGTTTTTTGCATTTTTAAGAAAATTTTGAAAAAATTGAAATTTGTGTGTGTTAGTCTTCAATTACGGAGTATTTTGAGTATGACATGAAAATTTAGTTTTTTTCATGTGTTACACTTCAATTTTAACATTCGTTTCAAAAATATCTTCATTGAGTTTTTTGATGGTGCTAGACTTCATTTTTTGCATTTTTGAGAGTTTTGGAAAAAATTGAAATTTGTGTGTGTTCGTCTTCCATTACGGAGTATTTTGAGTATGACATGAAAATTTAGTATTTTTCTTATGTTAGACTTCAATTTTAACATTGTTTTAAAAAATATCTTCATGGAATTTATTGAAGGTGTTGGGCTTCATTTTTTGCATTTTTGAGAGTTTTGGAAAAAATTGAAATTTGTGTGTGTTAGTCTTCAATTACGGAGTATTTTGAGTATGACATGAAAATTTAGTTTTTTTCATGTGTTACACTTCAATTTTAACATTCTTTTCAAAAATATCTTCATTGAATTTTTTGATGGTGTTAGACTTCATTTTTTGCATTTTTGAGATTTTTTCAAAAAATTGAAATTTGTGTGTGTTAGTCTTCAATTACGGAGTATTTGAGTATGACATGAAAATTGAGTATTTTACTTATATTACACTTCAATTTTTTCATTTTTTTAAAAATATCTTCATTGAATTTTTTGAAGGTGTTAGACTTCAGTTTATTGCATTTTGAAGAAAATTTTGAAAAAATTGAAATTTGTGTGTGTTAGTATTCAATTACGGAGTATTTTGATTATGACTTGAAAATTTAGTTTTTTTCATGTGTTACACTTCAATTTTAACATTCTTTTCAAAAATATCTCCATTGAATTTTTTTGATGGTGTTAGACTTCATTTTTTTGCATTTTTGAGAGTTTTGGAAAAAAATGAAATTTGTGTGTGTTCGTCTTCAATTACGGAGTATTTTGAGTATGACATGAAAATTGAGATTTTTTCTTGTCTTACACTTCAATTTTAACATTCTTTTAAAAAATATGTTCATTGAATTTTTTGAAGGTGACTTCATTTTTTGCATTTTTGAGATTTTTTGAAAAAATTGAAATTTGTGTGTGTTAGTCTTCAATTACGGAGTATTTGAGTATGACATGAAAATTGAGTATTTTACTTATATTACCCTTCAATTTTTTCATTTTTTTAAAAATATCTTCATTGAATTTTTTGAAGGTGTTAGACTTCAGTTTTTTGCATTTTTAAGAAAATTTTGAAAAAATTGAAATTTGTGTGTGTTAGTCTTCAATTACGGAGTATTTTGAGTATGACATGAAAATTTAGTTTTTTTCATGTGTTACACTTCAATTTTAACATTCGTTTCAAAAATATCTTTATTGAGTTTTTTGATGGTGCTAGACTTCATTTTTTGCATTTTTGAGAGTTTTGGAAAAAATTGAAATTTGTGTGTGTTCGTCTTCCATTACGGAGTATTTTGAGTATGACATGAAAATTTAGTATTTTTCTTATGTTAGACTTCAATTTTAACATTGTTTTAAAAAATATCTTCATGGAATTTATTGAAGGTGTCGGGCTTCATTTTTTGCATTTTTGAGAGTTTTGGAAAAAATTGAAATTTGTGTGTGTTAGTCTTCAATTACGGAGTATTTTGAGTATGACATGAAAATTTAGTATTTTTCATGTGTTACACTTCAATTTTAACATTCTTTTCAAAAATATCTTCATTGAATTTTTTGATGGTGTTAGACTTCATTTTTTGCATTTTTGAGATTTTTTGAAAAAATTGAAATTTGTGTGTGTTAGTCTTCAATTACGGAGTATTTGAGTATGACATGAAAATTGAGTATTTTACTTATATTACACTTCAATTTTTTCATTTTTTTAAAAATATCTTCATTGAATTTTTTGAAGGTGTTAGACTTCAGTTTATTGCATTTTGAAGAAAATTTTGAAAAAATTGAAATTTGTGTGTGTTAGTATTCAATTACGGAGTATTTTGATTATGACTTGAAAATTTAGTTTTTTTCATGTGTTACACTTCAATTTTAACATTCTTTTCAAAAATATCTCCATTGAATTTTTTGATGGTGTTAGACTTCATTTTTTTGCATTTTTGAGAGTTTTGGAAAAAATTGAAATTTGTGTGTGTTCGTCTTTAATTACGGAGTATTTTGAGTATGACATGAAAATTGAGATTTTTTCTTGTCTTACACTTCAATTTTAACATTCTTTTAAAAAATATGTTCATTGAATTTTTTGAAGGTGACTTCATTTTTTGCATTTTTGAGATTTTTTGAAAAAATTGAAATTTGTGTGTGTTAGTCTTCAATTACGGAGTATTTGAGTATGACATGAAAATTGAGTATTTTACTTATATTACCATTCAATTTTTTCATTTTTTTAAAAATATCTTCATTGAATTTTTTGAAGGTGTTAGACTTCAGTTTTTTGCATTTTTAAGAAAATTTTGAAAAAATTGAAATTTGTGTGTGTTAGTCTTCAATTACGGAGTATTTTGAGTATGACATGAAAATTTAGTTTTTTTCATGTGTTACACTTCAATTTTAACATTCGTTTCAAAAATATCTTCCTTGAGTTTTTTGATGGTGCTAGACTTCATTTTTTGCATTTTTGAGAGTTTTGGAAAAAATTGAAATTTGTGTGTGTTCGTCTTCCATTACGGAGTATTTTGAGTATGACATGAAAATTTAGTATTTTTCTTATGTTAGACTTCAATTTTAACATTGTTTTAAAAAATATCGTCATTGAATTTATTGAAGGTGTTGGGCTTCATTTTTTGCATTTTTGAGAGTTTTGGAAAAAATTGAAATTTGTGTGTGTTAGTCTTCAATTACGGAGTATTTTGAGTATGACATGAAAATTGAGTATTTTACTTATATTACACTTCAATTTTTTCATTTTTTTAAAAATATCTTCATTGAATTTTTTGAAGGTGTTAGACTTCAGTTTATTGCATTTTGAAGAAAATTTTGAAAAAATTGAAATTTGTGTGTGTTAGTATTCAATTACGTAGAATTTTGATTATGACTTGAAAATTTAGTTTTTTTCATGTGTTACACTTCAATTTTAACATTCTTTTCAAAAATATCTCCATTGAACTTTTTTGATGGTGTTAGACTTCATTTTTTGCATTTTTGAGATTTTTTCAAAAAATTGAAATTTGTGTGTGTTAGTCTTCAATTACGGAGTATTTGAGTATGACATGAAAATTGAGTATTTTACTTATATTACACTTCAATTTTTTCATTTTTTTAAAAATATCTTCATTGAATTTTTTGAAGGTGTTAGACTTCAGTTTATTGCATTTTGAAGAAAATTTTGAAAAAATTGAAATTTGTGTGTGTTAGTATTCAATTACGTAGAATTTTGATTATGACTTGAAAATTTAGTTTTTTTCATGTGTTACACTTCAATTTTAACATTCTTTTCAAAAATATCTCCATTAAATTTTTTCATGGTGTTAGACTTCATTTTTTTGCATTTTTGAGAGTTTTGGAAAAAATTGAAATTTGTGTGTGTTCGTCTTCAATTACGGAGTATTTTGAGTATGACATGAAAATTGAGCTTTTTTCTTGTCTTACACTTCAATTTTAACATTCTTTTAAAAAATATGTTCATTGAATTTTTTGAAGGTGTTAGACTTCATTTTTTGCATTTTTGAGATTTTTTGAAAAAATTGAAATTTGTGTGTGTTAGTCTTCAATTACGGAGTATTTGAGTATGACAAGAAAATTGAGTATTTTACTTATATTACACTTCAATTTTTTCATTTTTTTAAAAATATCTTCATTGAATTTTTTGAAGGTGTTAGACTTCAGTTTTTTGCATTTTTAAGAAAATTTTGAAAAAATAGAAATTTGTGTGTGTTAGTCTTCAATTACGGAGTATTTTGAGTATGACATGAAAATTTAGTTTTTTTTCATGTGTTACACTTCAATTCTAACATTCTTTTCAAAAATATCTTCATTGAATTTTTTGATGGTGTTAGACTTCATTTTTTGCATTTTTGATATTTTTTGAAAAAATTGAAATTTGTGTGTGTTACTCTTCAATTACGGAGTATTTGAGTATGACATGAAAATTGAGTATTTTACTTATATTACACTTCAATTTTTCCATTTTTTAAAAAATATCTTCATTGAATTTTTTGAAGGTGTTAGACTTCAGTTTTTTGCATTTTTAAGGAAAATTTTGAAAAAATAGAAATTTGTGTGTGTTAGTCTTCAATTACGGAGTATTTTGAGTATGACATGAAAATTTAGTTTTTTTCATGTGTTACACTTCAATTTTAACATTCTTTTCAAAAATATCTTCATTGAATTTTTTGATGGTGTTAGACTTCATTTTTTGCATTTTTCATATTTTTTGAAAAAATTGAAATTTGTGTGTGTTAGTCTTCAATTACGGAGTATTTGAGTATGACATGAAAATTGAGTATTTTACTTATATAACACTTCAATTTTTTCATTTTTTTAAAAATATCTTCATTGAATTTTTTGAAGGTGTTAGACTTCAGTTTATTGCATTTTGAAGAAAATTTTGAAAAAATTGAAATTTGTGTGTGTTAGTCTTCAATTACGGAGTATATTGAGTATGACTTGAAAATTTAGTTTTTTTCATGTGTTACATTTCAATTTTAACATTCTTTTCAAAAATATCTCCATTGAATTTTTTGATGGTGTTGGACTTCATTTTTTTGCATTTTTGAGAGTTTTGGAAAAAATTGAAATTTGTGTGTGGTCGTCTTCAATTACGGAGTATTTTGAGTATGACATGAAAATTGAGCTTTTTTCTTATCTTACACTTCAATTTTAACATTCTTTTAAAAAATATGTTCATTGAATTTTTTGAAGGTGACTTCATTTTTTGCATTTTTGAGATTTTTTGAAAAAATTGAAATTTGTGTGTGTTAGTCTTCAATTACGGAGTATTTGAGTATGACATGAAAATTGAGTATTTTACTTATATTACACTTCAATTTTTTCATTTTTTTAAAAATATCTTCATTGAATTTTTTGAAGGTGTTAGACTTCAGTTTTTTGCATTTTTAAGAAAATTTTGAAAAAATAGAAATTTGTGTGTGTTAGTCTTCAATTACGGAGTATTTTGAGTATGACATGAAAATTTAGTTTTTTTCATGTGTTACACTTCAATTTTAACATTCGTTTCAAAAATATCTTCATTGAATTTTTTGATGGTGCTAGACTTCATTTTTTGCATTTTTGAGAGTTTTGGAAAAAATTGAAATTTGTGTGTGTTCGTCTTCCATTACGGAGTATTTTGAGTATGACATGAAAATTTAGTATTTTTCTTATGTTAGACTTCAATTTTAACATTGTTTTAAAAAATATCTTCATGGAATTTATTGAAGGTGTTGGACTTCATTTTTTGCATTTTTGAGAGTTTTGGAAAAAATTGAAATTTGTGTGTGTTAGTCTTCAATTACGGAGTATTTTGAGTATGACATGAAAATTTAGTTTTTTTCATGTGTTACACTTCAATTTTAACATTCTTTTCAAAAATATCTTCATTGAACTTTTTTGATGGTGTTAGACTTCATTTTTTGCATTTTTGAGATTTTTTCAAAAAATTGAAATTTGTGTGTGTTAGTCTTCAATTACGGAGTATTTGAGTATGACATGAAAATTGAGTATTTTACTTATATTACACTTCAATTTTTTCATTTTTTTAAAAATATCTTCATTGAATTTTTTGAAGGTGTTAGACTTCAGTTTATTGCATTTTGAAGAAAATTTTGAAAAAATTGAAATTTGTGTGTGTTAGTATTCAATTACGTAGAATTTTGATTATGACTTGAAAATTTAGTTTTTTTCATGTGTTACACTTCAATTTTAACATTCTTTTCAAAAATATCTCCATTAAATTTTTTGATGGTGTTAGACTTCATTTTTTTGCATTTTTGAGAGTTTTGGAAAAAATTGAAATTTGTGTGTGTTCGTCTTCAATTACGGAGTATTTTGAGTATGACATGAAAATTGAGCTTTTTTCTTGTCTTACACTTCAATTTTAACATTCTTTTAAAAAATATGTTCATTGAATTTTTTGAAGGTGTTAGACTTCATTTTTTGCATTTTTGAGATTTTTTGAAAAAATTGAAATTTGTGTGTGTTAGTCTTCAATTACGGAGTATTTGAGTATTACAAGAAAATTGAGTATTTTACTTATATTACACTTCAATTTTTTCATTTTTTTAAAAATATCTTCATTGAATTTTTTGAAGGTGTTAGACTTCAGTTTTTTGCATTTTTAAGAAAATTTTGAAAAAATAGAAATTTGTGTGTGTTAGTCTTCAATTACGGAGTATTTTGAGTATGACATGAAAATTTAGTTTTTTTTCATGTGTTACACTTCAATTCTAACATTCTTTTCAAAAATATCTTCATTGAATTTTTTGATGGTGTTAGACTTCATTTTTTGCATTTTTGATATTTTTTGAAAAAATTGAAATTTGTGTGTGTTAGTCTTCAATTACGGAGTATTTGAGTATGACATGAAAATTGAGTATTTTACTTATATTACACTTCAATTTTTTCATTTTTTAAAAAATATCTTCATTGAATTTTTTGAAGGTGTTAGACTTCAGTTTTTTGCATTTTTAAGGAAAATTTTGAAAAAATAGAAATTTGTGTGTGTTAGTCTTCAATTACGGAGTATTTTGAGTATGACATGAAAATTTAGTTTTTTTCATGTGTTACACTTCAATTTTAACATTCTTTTCAAAAATATCTTCATTGAATTTTTTGATGGTGTTAGACTTCATTTTTTGCATTTTTCATATTTTTTGAAAAAATTGAAATTTGTGTGTGTTAGTCTTCAATTACGGAGTATTTGAGTATGACATGAAAATTGAGTATTTTACTTATATTACACTTCAATTTTTTCATTTTTTTAAAAATATCTTCATTGAATTTTTTGAAGGTGTTAGACTTCAGTTTATTGCATTTTGAAGAAAATTTTGAAAAAATTGAAATTTGTGTGTGTTAGTATTCAATTACGTAGAATTTTGATTATGACTTCAAAATTTAGTTTTTTTCATGTGTTACACTTCAATTTTAACATTCTTTTCAAAAATATCTCCATTGAATTTTTTGATGGTGTTAGACTTCATTTTTTTGCATTTTTGAGAGTTTTGGAAAAAATTGAAATTTGTGTGTGTTCGTCTTCAATTACGGAGTATTTTGAGTATGACATGAAAATTGAGCTTTTTTCTTGTCTTACACTTCAATTTTAACATTCTTTTAAAAAATATGTTCATTGAATTTTTAGAAGGTGTTAGACTTCATTTTTTGCATTTTTGAGATTTTTTGAAAAAATTGAAATTTGTGTGTGTTAGTCTTCAATTACGGAGTATTTGAGTATGACATGAAAATTGAGTATTTTAATTATATTACACTTCAATTTTTTCATTTTTTTAAAAATATCTTCATTGAATTTTTTGAAGGTGTTAGACTTCAGTTTTTTGCATTTTTAAGAAAATTTTGAAAAAATAGAAATTTGTGTGTGTTAGTCTTCAATTACGGAGTATTTTGAGTATGACATGAAAATTTAGTTTTTTTTTCATGTGTTACACTTCAATTCTTACATTCTTTTCAAAAATATCTTCATTGAATTTTTTGATGGTGTTAGACTTCATTTTTTCCATTTTTGATATTTTTTGAAAAAATTGAAATTTGTGTGTGTTAGTCTTCAATTACGGAGTATTTGAGTATGACATGAAAATTGAGTATTTTACTTATATTACACTTCAATTTTTTCATTTTTTAAAAAATATCTTCATTGAATTTTTTGAAGGTGTTAGACTTCAGTTTTTTGCATTTTTAAGAAAATTTTGAAAAAATAGAAATTTGTGTGTGTTAGTCTTCAATTACGGAGTATTTTGAGTATGACATGAAAATTTTGTTTTTTTCATGTGTTACACTTCAATTTTAACATTCTTTTCAAAAATATCTTCATTGAATTTTTTGATGGTGTTAGACTTCATTTTTTGCATTTTTCATATTTTTTGAAAAAATTGAAATTTGTGTGTGTTAGTCTTCAATTACGGAGTATTTGAGTATGACATGAAAATTGAGTATTTTACTTATATTACACTTCAATTTTTTCATTTTTTTAAAAATATCTTCATTGAATTTTTTGAAGGTGTTAGACTTCAGTTTATTGCATTTTGAAGAAAATTTTGAAAAAATTGAAATTTGTGTGTGTTAGTCTTCAATTACGGAGTATTTTGAGTATGACATGAAAATTTAGTTTTTTTCATGTGTTACACTTCAATTTTAACATTCTTTTCAAAAATATCTTCATTGAATTTTTTGATGGTGTTAGACTTCATTTTTTTGCATTTTTGAGAGTTTTGGAAAAATTGAAATTTGTGTGTGTTCGTCTTCAATTACGGAGTATTTTGAGTATGACATGAAAATTGAGCTTTTTTCTTGTGTTACACTTCAATTTTAACATTCTTTTAAAAAATATGTTCATTGAATTTTTTGAAGGTGTTAGACTTCATTTTTTGCATTTTTGAGATTTTTTGAAAAAATTGAAATTTGTGTGTGTTAGTCTTCAATTACGGAGTATTTGAGTATGACATGAAAATTGAGTATTTTACTTATATTACCCTTCAATTTTTTCAATTTTTTAAAAATATCTTCATTGAATTTTTTGAAGGTGTTAGACTTCAGTTTTTTGCATTTTTAAGAAAATTTTGAAAAAATAGAAATTTGTGTGTGTTAGTCTTCAATTACGGAGTATTTTGAGTATGACATGAAAATTTAGTTTTTTTTCATGTGTTACACTTCAATTTTAACATTCTTTTCAAAAATATCTTCATTGAATTTTTTGATGGTGTTAGACTTCATTTTTTGCATTTTTTAGAGTTTTGGAAAATATTGAAATTTGTGTGTGTTAGTCTTCAATTACGGAGTATTTTGAGTATGACATGAAAATTTAGTTTTTTTTCATGTGTTTCACTTCAATTTTAACATTCTTTTCAAAAATATCTTCATTGAATTTTTTGATGGTGTTAGACTTCATTTTTTGCATTTTTGAGATTTTTTGAAAAAATTGAAATTTGTGTGTGTTAGTCTTCAATTACGGAGTATTTGAGTATGACATGAAAATTGAGTATTTTACTTATATTACACTTCAATTTTTTCATTTTTTTAAAAATATCTTCATTGAATTTTTTGAAGGTGTTAGACTTCAGTTTATTGCATTTTGAAGAAAATTTTGAAAAAATTGAAATTTGTGTGTGTTAGTCTTCAATTACGGAGTATTTTTAGTATGACATGAAAATTTAGTTTTTTTCATGTGTTACACTTCAATTTTAACATTCTTTTCAAAAATATCTCCATTGAATTTTTTGATGGTGTTAGACTTCATTTTTTTGCATTTTTGAGAGTTTTGGAAAAAATTGAAATTTGTGTGTGTTCGTCTTCAATTACGGAGTATTTTGAGTATGACATGAAAATTGAGCTTTTTTCTTGTCTTACACTTCAATTTTAACATTCTTTTAAAAAATATGTTCATTGAATTTTTTGAAGGTGTTAGACTTAATTTTTTGCATTTTTGAGATTTTTTGAAAAAATTGAAATTTGTGTGTGTTAGTCTTCAATTACGGAGTATTTGAGTATGACATGAAAATTGAGTATTTTAATTATATTACACTTCAATTTTTTCATTTTTTTTAAAATATCTTCATTGAATTTTTTGAAGGTGTTAGACTTCAGTTTTTTGCATTTTTAAGAAAATTTTGAAAAAATAGAAATTTGTGTGTGTTAGTCTTCAATTACGGAGTATTTTGAGTATGACATGAAAATTTAGTTTTTTTCATGTGTTACACTTCAATTCTTACATTCTTTTCAAAAATATCTTCATTGAATTTTTTGATGGTGTTAGACTTCATTTTTTCCATTTTTGATATTTTTTGAAAAAATTGAAATTTGTGTGTGTTAGTCTTCAATTACGGAGTATTTGAGTATGACATGAAAATTGAGTATTTTACTTATATTACACTTCAATTTTTTCATTTTTTAAAAAATATCTTCATTGAATTTTTTGAAGGTGTTAGACTTCAGTTTTTTGCATTTTTAAGAAAATTTTGAAAAAATAGAAATTTGTGTGTGTTAGTCTTCAATTACGGAGTATTTTGAGTATGACATGAAAATTTAGTTTTTTTCTTGTGTTACACTTCAATTCTTACATTCTTTTCAAAAATATCTTCATTGAATTTTTTGATGGTGTTAGACTTCATTTTTTCCATTTTTGATATTTTTTGAAAAAATTGAAATTTGTGTGTGTTAGTCTTCAATTACGGAGTATTTGAGTATGACATGAAAATTGAGTATTTTACTTATATTACACTTCAATTTTTTCATTTTTTAAAAAATATCTTCATTGAATTTTTTGAAGGTGTTAGACTTCAGTTTTTTGCATTTTTAAGGAAAATTTTGAAAAAATAGAAATTTGTGTGTGTTAGTCTTCAATTACGGAGTATTTTGAGTATGACATGAAAATTTAGTTTTTTTCATGTGTTACACTTCAATTTTAACATTCTTTTCAAAAATATCTTCATTGAATTTTTTGATGGTGTTAGACTTCATTTTTTGCATTTTTCATATTTTTTGAAAAAATTGAAATTTGTGTGTGTTAGTCTTCAATTACGGAGTATTTGAGTATGACATGAAAATTGAGTATTTTACTTATATTACACTTCAATTTTTTCATTTTTTTAAAAATATCTTCATTGAATTTTTTGAAGGTGTTAGACTTCAGTTTATTGCATTTTGAAGAAAATTTTGAAAAAATTGAAATTTGTGTGTGTTAGTATTCAATTACGTAGAATTTTGATTATGACTTCAAAATTTAGTTTTTTTCATGTGTTACACTTCAATTTTAACATTCTTTTCAAAAATATCTCCATTGAATTTTTTGATGGTGTTAGACTTCATTTTTTTGCATTTTTGAGAGTTTTGGAAAAAATTGAAATTTGTGTGTGTTCGTCTTCAATTACGGAGTATTTTGAGTATGACATGAAAATTGAGCTTTTTTCTTGTCTTACACTTCAATTTTAACATTCTTTTAAAAAATATGTTCATTGAATTTTTAGAAGGTGTTAGACTTCATTTTTTGCATTTTTGAGATTTTTTGAAAAAATTGAAATTTGTGTGTGTTAGTCTTCAATTACGGAGTATTTGAGTATGACATGAAAATTGAGTATTTTAATTATATTACACTTCAATTTTTTCATTTTTTTAAAAATATCTTCATTGAATTTTTTGAAGGTGTTAGACTTCAGTTTTTTGCATTTTTAAGAAAATTTTGAAAAAATAGAAATTTGTGTGTGTTAGTCTTCAATTACGGAGTATTTTGAGTATGACATGAAAATTTAGTTTTTTTTCATGTGTTACACTTCAATTCTTACATTCTTTTCAAAAATATCTTCATTGAATTTTTTGATGGTGTTAGACTTCATTTTTTCCATTTTTGATATTTTTTGAAAAAATTGAAATTTGTGTGTGTTAGTCTTCAATTACGGAGTATTTGAGTATGACATGAAAATTGAGTATTTTACTTATATTACACTTCAATTTTTTCATTTTTTAAAAAATATCTTCATTGAATTTTTTGAAGGTGTTAGACTTCAGTTTTTTGCATTTTTAAGAAAATTTTGAAAAAATAGAAATTTGTGTGTGTTAGTCTTCAATTACGGAGTATTTTGAGTATGACATGAAAATTTTGTTTTTTTCATGTGCTACACTTCAATTTTAACATTCTTTTCAAAAATATCTTCATTGAATTTTTTGATGGTGTTAGACTTCATTTTTTGCATTTTTCATATTTTTTGAAAAAATTGAAATTTGTGTGTGTTAGTCTTCAATTACGGAGTATTTGAGTATGACATGAAAATTGAGTATTTTACTTATATTACACTTCAATTTTTTCATTTTTTTAAAAATATCTTCATTGAATTTTTTGAAGGTGTTAGACTTCAGTTTATTGCATTTTGAAGAAAATTTTGAAAAAATTGAAATTTGTGTGTGTTAGTCTTCAATTACGGAGTATTTTGAGTATGACATGAAAATTTAGTTTTTTTCATGTGTTACACTTCAATTTTAACATTCTTTTCAAAAATATCTTCATTGAATTTTTTGATGGTGTTAGACTTCATTTTTTTGCATTTTTGAGAGTTTTGGAAAAATTGAAATTTGTGTGTGTTCGTCTTCAATTACGGAGTATTTTGAGTATGACATGAAAATTGAGCTTTTTTCTTGTGTTACACTTCAATTTTAACATTCTTTTAAAAAATATGTTCATTGAATTTTTTGAAGGTGTTAGACTTCATTTTTTGCATTTTTGAGATTTTTTGAAAAAATTGAAATTTGTGTGTGTTAGTCTTCAATTACGGAGTATTTGAGTATGACATGAAAATTGAGTATTTTACTTATATTACCCTTCAATTTTTTCAATTTTTTAAAAATATCTTCATTGAATTTTTTGAAGGTGTTAGACTTCAGTTTTTTGCATTTTTAAGAAAATTTTGAAAAAATAGAAATTTGTGTGTGTTAGTCTTCAATTACGGAGTATTTTGAGTATGACATGAAAATTTAGTTTTTTTTCATGTGTTACACTTCAATTTTAACATTCTTTTCAAAAATATCTTCATTGAATTTTTTGATGGTGTTAGACTTCATTTTTTGCATTTTTTAGAGTTTTGGAAAATATTGAAATTTGTGTGTGTTAGTCTTCAATTACGGAGTATTTTGAGTATGACATGAAAATTTAGTTTTTTTTCATGTGTTTCACTTCAATTTTAACATTCTTTTCAAAAATATCTTCATTGAATTTTTTGATGGTGTTAGACTTCATTTTTTGCATTTTTGAGATTTTTTGAAAAAATTGAAATTTGTGTGTGTTAGTCTTCAATTACGGAGTATTTGAGTATGACATGAAAATTGAGTATTTTACTTATATTACACTTCAATTTTTTCATTTTTTTAAAAATATCTTCATTGAATTTTTTGAAGGTGTTAGACTTCAGTTTATTGCATTTTGAAGAAAATTTTGAAAAAATTGAAATTTGTGTGTGTTAGTCTTCAATTACGGAGTATTTTTAGTATGACATGAAAATTTAGTTTTTTTCATGTGTTACACTTCAATTTTAACATTCTTTTCAAAAATATCTCCATTGAATTTTTTGATGGTGTTAGACTTCATTTTTTTGCATTTTTGAGAGTTTTGGAAAAAATTGAAATTTGTGTGTGTTCGTCTTCAATTACGGAGTATTTTGAGTATGACATGAAAATTGAGCTTTTTTCTTGTCTTACACTTCAATTTTAACATTCTTTTAAAAAATATGTTCATTGAATTTTTTGAAGGTGTTAGACTTCATTTTTTGCATTTTTGAGATTTTTTGAAAAAAATGAAATTTGTGTGTGTTAGTCTTCAATTACGGAGTATTTGAGTATGACATGAAAATTGAGTATTTTAATTATATTACACTTCAATTTTTTCATTTTTTTTAAAATATCTTCATTGAATTTTTTGAAGGTGTTAGACTTCAGTTTTTTGCATTTTTAAGAAAATTTTGAAAAAATAGAAATTTGTGTGTGTTAGTCTTCAATTACGGAGTATTTTGAGTATGACATGAAAATTTAGTTTTTTTCATGTGTTGCACTTCAATTCTTACATTCTTTTCAAAAATATCTTCATTGAATTTTTTGATGGTGTTAGACTTCATTTTTTCCATATTTGATATTTTTTGAAAAAATTGAAATTTGTGTGTGTTAGTCTTCAATTACGGAGTATTTGAGTATGACATGAAAATTGAGTATTTTACTTATATTACACTTCAATTTTTTCATTTTTTAAAAAATATCTTCATTGAATTTTTTGAAGGTGTTAGACTTCAGTTTTTTGCATTTTTAAGAAAATTTTGAAAAAATAGAAATTTGTGTGTGTTAGTCTTCAATTACGGAGTATTTTGAGTATGACATGAAAATTTAGTTTTTTTCATGTGTTACACTTCAATTCTTACATTCTTTTCAAAAATATCTTCATTGAATTTTTTGATGGTGTTAGACTTCATATTTTCCATTTTTGATATTTTTTGAAAAAATTGAAATTTGTGTGTGTTAGTCTTCAATTACGGAGTATTTGAGTATGACATGAAAATTGAGTATTTTACTTATATTACACTTCAATTTTTTCATTTTTTAAAAAATATCTTCATTGAATTTTTTGAAGGTGTTAGACTTCAGTTTTTTGCATTTTTAAGAAAATTTTGAAAAAATAGAAATTTGTGTGTGTTAGTCTTCAATTACGGAGTATTTTGAGTATGACATGAAAATTTTGTTTTTTTCATGTGTTACACTTCAATTTTAACATTCTTTTCAAAAATATCTTCATTGAATTTTTTGATGGTGTTAGACTTCATTTTTTGCATTTTTCATATTTTTTGAAAAAATTGAAATTTGTGTGTGTTAGTCTTCAATTACGGAGTATTTGAGTATGACATGAAAATTGAGTATTTTACTTATATTACACTTCAATTTTTTCATTTTTTTAAAAATATCTTCATTGAATTTTTTGAAGGTGTTAGACTTCAGTTTATTGCATTTTGAAGAAAATTTTGAAAAAATTGAAATTTGTGTGTGTTAGTCTTCAATTACGGAGTATTTTGAGTATGACATGAAAATTTAGTTTTTTTCATGTGTTACACTTCAATTTTAACATTCTTTTCAAAAATATCTTCATTGAATTTTTTGATGGTGTTAGACTTCATTTTTTTGCATTTTTGAGAGTTTTGGAAAAAATTGAAATTTGTGTGTGTTCGTCTTCAATTACGGAGTATTTTGAGTATGACATGAAAATTGAGCTTTTTTCTTGTGTTACACTTCAATTTTAACATTCTTTTAAAAAATATGTTCATTGAATTTTTTGAAGGTGTTAGACTTCATTTTTTGCATTTTTGAGATTTTTTGAAAAAATTGAAATTTGTGTGTGTTAGTCTTCAATTACGGAGTATTTGAGTATGACATGAAAATTGAGTATTTTACTTATATTACCCTTCAATTTGTTCATTTTTTTAAAAATATCTTCATTGAATTTTTTGAAGGTGTTAGACTTCAGTTTTTTGCATTTTTAAGAAAATTTTGAAAAAATAGAAATTTGTGTGTGTTAGTCTTCAATTACGGAGTATTTTGAGTATGACATGAAAATTTAGTTTTTTTTCATGTGTTACACTTCAATTTTAACATTCTTTTCAAAAATATCTTCATTGAATTTTTTGATGGTGTTAGACTTCATTTTTTGCATTTTTTAGAGTTTTGGAAAAAATTGAAATTTGTGTGTGTTAGTCTTCAATTACGGAGTATTTTGAGTATGACATGAAAATTTAGTTTTTTTTCATGTGTTTCACTTCAATTTTAACATTCTTTTCAAAAATATCTTCATTGAATTTTTTGATGGTGTTAGACTTCATTTTTTGCATTTTTGAGATTTTTTGAAAAAATTGAAATTTGTGTGTGTTAGTCTTCAATTACGGAGTATTTGAGTATGACATGAAAATTGAGTATTTTACTTATATTACACTTCAATTTTTTCATTTTTTTAAAAATATCTTCATTGAATTTTTTGAAGGTGTTAGACTTCAGTTTATTGCATTTTGAAGAAAATTTTGAAAAAATTGAAATTTGTGTGTGTTAGTCTTCAATTACGGAGTATTTTTAGTATGACATGAAAATTTAGTTTTTTTCATGTGTTACACTTCAATTTTAACATTCTTTTCAAAAATATCTCCATTGAATTTTTTGATGGTGTTAGACTTCATTTTTTTGCATTTTTGAGAGTTTTGGAAAAAATTGAAATTTGTGTGTGTTCGTCTTCAATTACGGAGTATTTTGAGTATGACATGAAAATTGAGCTTTTTTCTTGTCTTACACTTCAATTTTAACATTCGTTTAAAAAATATGTTCATTGAATTTTTTGAAGGTGTTAGACTTCATTTTTTGCATTTTTGAGATTTTTTGAAAAAATTGAAATTTGTGTGTGTTAGTCTTCAATTACGGAGTATTTGAGTATGACATGAAAATTGAGTATTTTAATTATATTACACTTCAATTTTTTCATTTTTTTAAAAATATCTTCATTGAATTTTTTGAAGGTGTTAGACTTCAGTTTTTTGCATTTTTAAGAAAATTTTGAAAAAATAGAAATTTGTGTGTGTTAGTCTTCAATTACGGAGTATTTTGAGTATGACATGGAAATTTAGTTTTTTTCATGTGTTACACTTCAATTCTTACATTCTTTTCAAAAATATCTTCATTGAATTTTTTGATGGTGTTAGACTTCATTTTTTCCATTTTTGATATTTTTTGAAAAAATTGAAATTTGTGTGTGTTAGTCTTCAATTACGGAGTATTTGAGTATGACATGAAAATTGAGTATTTTACTTATATTACACTTCAATTTTTTCATTTTTTAAAAAATATCTTCATTGAATTTTTTGAAGGTGTTAGACTTCAGTTTTTTGCATTTTTAAGAAAATTTTGAAAAAATAGAAATTTGTGTGTGTTAGTCTTCAATTACGGAGTATTTTGAGTATGACATGAAAATTTTGTTTTTTTCATGTGTTACACTTAAATTTTAACATTCTTTTCAAAAATATCTTTATTGAATTTTTTGATGGTGTTAGACTTCATTTTTTGCATTTTTCATATTTTTTGAAAAAATTGAAATTTGTGTGTGTTAGTCTTCAATTACGGAGTATGTGAGTATGACATGAAAATTGAGTATTTTACTTATATTACACTTCAATTTTTTCATTTTTTTAAAAATATCTTCATTGAATTTTTTGAAGGTGTTAGACTTCAGTTTATTGCATTTTGAAGAAAATTTTGAAAAAATTGAAATTTGTGTGTGTTAGTCTTCAATTACGGAGTATTTTGAGTATGACATGAAAATTTAGTTTTTTTCATGTGTTACACTTCAATTTTAACATTCTTTTCAAAAATATCTTCATTGAATTTTTTGATGGTGTTAGACTTCATTTTTTTGCATTTTTGAGAGTTTTGGAAAAAATTGAAATTTGTGTGTGTTCGTCTTCAATTACGGAGTATTTTGAGTATGACATGAAAATTGAGCTTTTTTCTTGTGTTACACTTCAATTTTAACATTCTTTTAAAAAATATGTTCATTGAATTTTTTGAAGGTGTTAGACTTCATTTTTTGCATTTTTGAGATTTTTTGAAAAAATTGAAATTTGTGTGTGTTAGTCTTCAATTACGGAGTATTTGAGTATGACATGAAAATTGAGTATTTTAATTATATTACACTTCAATTTTTTCATTTTTTTAAAAATATCTTCATTGAATTTTTTGAAGGTGTTAGACTTCAGTTTTTTGCATTTTTAAGAAAATTTTGAAAAAATAGAAATTTGTGTGTGTTAGTCTTCAATTACGGAGTATTTTGAGTATGACATGAAAATTTAGTTTTTTTCATGTGTTACACTTCAATTCTTACATTCTTTTCAAAAATATCTTCATTGAATTTTTTGATGGTGTTAGACTTCATTTTTTCCATTTTTGATATTTTTTGAAAAAATTGAAATTTGTGTGTGTTAGTCTTCAATTACGGAGTATTTGAGTATGACATGAAAATTGAGTATTTTACTTATATTACACTTCAATTTTTTCATTTTTTAAAAAATATCTTCATTGAATTTTTTGAAGGTGTTAGACTTCAGTTTTTTGCATTTTTAAGAAAATTTTGAAAAAATAGAAATTTGTGTGTGTTAGTCTTCAATTACGGAGTATTTTGAGTATGACATGAAAATTTTGTGTTTTTCATATGTTACACTTAAATTTTAACATTCTTTTCAAAAATATCTTCATTGAATTTTTTGATGGTGTTAGACTTCATTTTTTGCATTTTTCATATTTTTTGAAAAAATTGAAATTTGTGTGTGTTAGTCTTCAATTACGGAGTATTTGAGTATGACATGAAAATTGAGTATTTTACTTATATTACACTTCAATTTTTTCATTTTTTTAAAAATATCTTCATTGAATTTTTTGAAGGTGTTAGACTTCAGTTTATTGCATTTTGAAGAAAATTTTGAAAAAATTGAAATTTGTGTGTGTTAGTCTTCAATTACGGAGTATTTTGAGTATGACATGAAAATTTAGTTTTTTTCATGTGTTACACTTCAATTTTAACATTCTTTTCAAAAATATCTTCATTGAATTTTTTGATGGTGTTAGACTTCATTTTTTTGCATTTTTGAGAGTTTTGGAAAAAATTGAAATTTGTGTGTGTTCGTCTTCAATTACGGAGTATTTTGAGTATGACATGAAAATTGAGCTTTTTTCTTGTGTTACACATCAATTTTAACATTCTTTTAAAAAATATGTTCATTGAATTTTTTGAAGGTGTTAGACTTCATTTTGTGCATTTTTGAGATTTTTTGAAAAAATTGAAATTTGTGTGTGTTAGTCTTCAATTACGGAGTATTTGAGTATGACATGAAAATTGAGTATTTTACTTATATTACCCTTCAATTTGTTCATTTTTTTAAAAATATCTTCATTGAATTTTTTGAAGGTGTTAGACTTCAGTTTTTTGCATTTTTAAGAAAATTTTGAAAAAATAGAAATTTGTGTGTGTTAGTCTTCAATTACGGAGTATTTTGAGTATGACATGAAAATTTAGTTTTTTTTCATGTGTTACACTTCAATTTTAACATTCTTTTCAAAAATATCTTCATTGAATTTTTTGATGGTGTTAGACTTCATTTTTTGCATTTTTTAGAGTTTTGGAAAAAATTGAAATTTGTGTGTGTTAGTCTTCAATTACGGAGTATTTTGAGTATGACATGAAAATTTAGTTTTTTTTCATGTGTTTCACTTCAATTTTAACATTCTTTTCAAAAATATCTTCATTGAATTTTTTGATGGTGTTAGACTTCATTTTTTGCATTTTTGAGATTTTTTGAAAAAATTGAAATTTGTGTGTGTTAGTCTTCAATTACGGAGTATTTGAGTATGACATGAAAATTGAGTATTTTACTTATATTACACTTCAATTTTTTCATTTTTTTAAAAATATCTTCATTGAATTTTTTGAAGGTGTTAGACTTCAGTTTATTGCATTTTGAAGAAAATTTTGAAAAAATTGAAATTTGTGTGTGTTAGTCTTCAATTACGGAGTATTTTTAGTATGACATGAAAATTTAGTTTTTTTCATGTGTTACACTTCAATTTTAACATTCTTTTCAAAAATATCTCCATTGAATTTTTTGATGGTGTTAGACTTCATTTTTTTGCATTTTTGAGAGTTTTGGAAAAAATTAAAATTTGTGTGTGTTCGTCTTCAATTACGGAGTATTTTGAGTATGACATGAAAATTGAGCTTTTTTCTTGTGTTAGACTTCAATTTTAACATTGTTTTAAAAAATACCTTCATGGAATTTATTGAAGGTGTTGGACTTCATTTTTTGCATTTTTCGCAATTTTTTGAAAAAATTGAAATTTGTGATTGTTAGTCTTCAATTACGGAGTATTTTGAGTATGACATGAAAATTGAACTTTTTTCTAGTGTTACACTTCAATTTTAACATTCTTTCAAAAAATATGTTCAATGAATTATTTGAAGGTGTTAGACTTAATTTTTTGCATTTTTGTGATTTTTTTAAGAAATTGAAATTTGTTTGTGTTAGTCTTCAATTACGAAGAATTTTGAGTATGACATGAAAATTGACTATTTTGCTTATGTTACACTTCAATTTTAACATTCTTTTAAAAAATAACTTCGTTGAATTTTTTGAACGTGTTAGATTTCAGTTTTTTGCATTTTTAAGAAAATTTTGACAAAATTGAAATTTGTGTGTTAGTCGTCAATTACGGAATATTTTGAGTATGACATGAAAATTTAGTTTTTTTCATGTGTTACACTTCAATTTTAACATTCTTTTCAAAAATATCTTCATTGATTTTTTTGATGGTGTTAGACTTCATTTTTTGCATTTTTGAGAGTTTTGGAAAAAATTGAAATTTGTGTGTGTTCGTCTTCAATTACGGAGTATTTTGAGTATGACATGAAAATTGAGCTTTTTTCTTGTGTTACACTTCAATTTTAACATTCTTTTAAAAAATATGTTCATTGAATTTTTTGAAGGTGTTAGACTTCATTTTTTGCATTTTTGAGATTTTTTGAAAAAATTGAAATTTGTGTGTGTTAGTCTTCATTTACGGAGTATTTGAGTATGACATGAAAATTGAGTATTTTACTTATATTACACTTCAATTTTTTCATTTTTTAAAAAATATCTTCATTGAATTTTTTGAAGGTGTTAGACTTCAGTTTTTTGCATTTTTAAGAAAATTTTGAAAAAATAGAAATTTGTGTGTGTTAGTCTTCAATTACGGAGTATTTTGAGTATGACATGAAAATTTTGTTTTTTTCATGTGTTACACTTAAATTTTAACATTCTTTTCAAAAATATCTTCATTGAATTTTTTGATGGTGTTAGACTTCATTTTTTGCATTTTTCATATTTTTTGAAAAAATTGAAATTTGTGTGTGTTAGTCTTCAATTACGGAGTATTTGAGTATGACATGAAAATTGAGTATTTTACTTATATTACACTTCAATTTTTTCATTTTTTTAAAAATATCTTCATTGAATTTTTTGAAGGTGTTAGACTTCAGTTTATTGCATTTTGAAGAAAATTTTGAAAAAATTGAAATTTGTGTGTGTTAGTCTTCAATTACGGAGTATTTTGAGTATGACATGAAAATTTAGTTTTTTTCATGTGTTACACTTCAATTTTAACATTCTTTTAAAAAATATGTTCATTGAATTTTTTGAAGGTGTTAGACTTCATTTTTTGCATTTTTGAGATTTTTTGAAAAAATTGAAATTTGTGTGTGTTAGTCTTCATTTACGGAGTATTTGAGTATGACATGAAAATTGAGTATTTTACTTATATTACACTTCAATTTTTTCATTTTTTAAAAAATATCTTCATTGAATTTTTTGAAGTTGTTAGACTTCAGTTTTTTGCATTTTTAAGAAAATTTTGAAAAAATAGAAATTTGTGTGTGTTAGTCTTCAATTACGGAGTATTTTGAGTATGACATGAAAATTTTGTTTTTTTCATGTGTTACACTTAAATTTTAACATTCTTTTCAAAAATATCTTCATTGAATTTTTTGATGGTGTTAGACTTCATTTTTTGCATTTTTCATATTTTTTGAAAAAATTGAAATTTGTGTGTGTTAGTCTTCAATTACGGAGTATTTGAGTATGACATGAAAATTGAGTATTTTACTTATATTACACTTCAATTTTTTCATTTTTTTAAAAATATCTTCATTGAATTTTTTGAAGGTGTTAGACTTCAGTTTATTGCATTTTGAAGAAAATTTTGAAAAAATTGAAATTTGTGTGTGTTAGTCTTCAATTACGGAGTATTTTGAGTATGACATGAAAATTTAGTTTTTTTCATGTGTTACACTTCAATTTTAACATTCTTTTCAAAAATATCTTCATTGAATTTTTTGATGGTGTTAGACTTCATTTTTTTGCATTTTTGAGAGTTTTGGAAAAAATTGAAATTTGTGTGTGTTCGTCTTCAATTACGGAGTATTTTGAGTATGACATGGAAATTGAGCTTTTTTCTTGTGTTACACTTCAATTTTAACATTCTTTTAAAAAATATGTTCATTGAATTTTTTGAAGGTGTTAGACTTCATTTTTTGAATTTTTGAGATTTTTTGAAAAAATTGAAATTTGTGTGTGTTAGTCTTCAATTACGGAGTATTTGAGTATGACATGAAAATTGAGTATTTTACTTATATTACCCTTCAATTTGTTCATTTTTTAAAAAATATCTTCATTGAATTTTTTGAAGGTGTTAGACTTCAGTTTTTTGCATTTTTAAGAAAATTTTGAAAAAATAGAAATTTGTGTGTGTTAGTCTTCAATTACGGAGTATTTTGAGTATGACATGAAAATTTAGTTTTTTTTCATGTGTTACACTTCAATTTTAACATTCTTTTCAAAAATATCTTCATTGAATTTTTTGATGGTGTTAGACTTCATTTTTTGCATTTTTTAGAGTTTTGGAAAAAATTGAAATATGTGTGTGTTAGTCTTCAATTACGGAGTATTTTGAGTATGACATGAAAATTTAGTTTTTTTTCATGTGTTTCACTTCAATTTTAACATTCTTTTCAAAAATATCTTCATTGAATTTTTTGATGGTGTTAGACTTCATTTTTTGCTTTTTTGAGATTTTTTGAAAAAATTGAAATTTGTGTGTGTTAGTCTTCAATTACGGAGTATTTGAGTATGACATGAAAATTGAGTATTTTACTTATATTACACTTCAATTTTTTCATTTTTTTAAAAATATCTTCATTGAATTTTTTGAAGGTGTTAGACTTCAGTTTATTGCATTTTGAAGAAAATTTTGAAAAAATTGAAATTTGTGTGTGTTAGTCTTCAATTACGGAGTATTTTTAGTATGACATGAAAATTTAGTTTTTTTCATGTGTTACACTTCAATTTTAACATTCTTTTCAAAAATATCTCCATTGAATTTTTTGATGGTGTTAGACTTCATTTTTTTGCATTTTTGAGAGTTTTGGAAAAAATTAAAATTTGTGTGTGTTCGTCTTCAATTACGGAGTATTTTGAGTATGACATGAAAATTGAGCTTTTTTCTTGTGTTAGACTTCAATTTTAACATTGTTTTAAAAAATACCTTCATGGAATTTATTGAAGGTGTTGGACTTCATTTTTTGCATTTTTCACAAATTTTTGAAAAAATTGAAATTTGTGATTGTTAGTCTTCAATTACGGAGTATTTTGAGTATGACATGAAAATTGAACTTTTTTCTAGTGTTACACTTCAATTTTAACATTCTTTCAAAAAATATGTTCAATGAATTATTTGAAGGTGTTAGACTTAATTTTTTGCATTTTTGTGATTTTTTTAAGAAATTGAAATTTGTGTGTGTTAGTCTTCAATTACGAAGAATTTTGAGTATGACATGAAAATTGAGTATTTTGCTTATGTTACACTTCAATTTTAACATTCTTTTAAAAAATAACTTCATTGAATTTTTTGAACGTGTTAGATTTCAGTTTTTTGCATTTTTAAGAAAATTTTGACAAAATTGAAATTTGTGTGTTAGTCGTCAATTACGGAATATTTTGAGTATGACATGAAAATTTAGTTTTTTTCATGTGTTACACTTCAATTTTAACATTCTTTTCAAAAATATCTTCATTGATTTTTTTGATGGTGTTAGACTTCATTTTTTGCATTTTTGAGAGTTTTGGAAAAAATTGAAATTTGTGTGTGTTCGTCTTCAATTACGGAGTATTTTGAGTATGACATGAAAATTGAGCTTTTTTCTTGTGTTACACTTCAATTTTAACATTCTTTTAAAAAATATGTTCATTGAATTTTTTGAAGGTGTTAGACTTCATTTTTTGCATTTTTGAGATTTTTTGAAAAAATTGAAATTTGTGTGTGTTAGTCTTCATTTACGGAGTATTTGAGTATGACATGAAAATTGAGTATTTTACTTATATTACACTTCAATTTTTTCATTTTTTTAAAAATATCTTCATTGAATTTTATGAAGGTGTTAGACTTCAGTTTATTGCATTTTGAAGAAAATTTTGAAAAAATTGAAATTTGTGTGTGTTAGTCTTCAATTACGGAGTATTTTGAGTATGACATGAAAATTTAGTTTTTTTAATGTGTTACACTTCAATTTTAACATTCTTTTCAAAAATATCTACATTGAATTTTTTGATGGTGTTAGACTTCATTTTTTTTCATTTTTGAGAGTTTTGGAAAAAATTGAAATTTGTGTGTGTTCGTCTTCAATTACGGAGTATTTTGAGTATGACATGAAAATTGAGCTTTTTTCTTGTGTTACACTTCAATTTTAACATTCTTTTAAAAAATATGTTCATTGAATTTTTTGAAGGTGTTAGACTTCATTTTTTGCATTTTTTGATTTTTTGAAAAAATTGGAATTTGTGTGTGTTAGTCTTCAATTACGGAGTATTTGAGTATGACATGGAAATTGAGTATTTTACTTATATTAACCTTCAATTTTTTCATTTTTTTAAAAATATCTTCATTGAATTTTTTGAAGGTGTTAGACTTCAGTTTTTTGCATTTTTAAGAAAATTTTGAAAAAATAGAAATTTGTGTGTGTTAGTCTTCAATTACGGAGTATTTTGAGTATGACATGAAAATCTAGTTTTTTTCATGTGTTACACTTCAATTTTAACATTCTTTTCAAAAATATCTTCATTGAGTTTTTTGATGGTGCTAGACTTAATTTTTTGCATTTTTTAGAGTTTTGGAAAAAAATGAAATTTGTGTGTGTTCGTCTTCCATTACGGAGTATTTTGAGTATGACATGAAAATTGAGTATTTTGCTTATGTTAGACTTCAATTTTAACATTGTTTTAAAAAATATCTTCATGGAATTTATTGAAGGTGTTGGACTTCATTTTTTGCATTTTTGAGAGTTCTGGAAAAAATTGAAATTTGTGTGTGTTTGTCTTCAATTACGGAGTATTTTGAGTATGACATGAAAATTTAGTTTTTTTCATGTGTTACACTTCAATTTTAACATTCTTTTCAAAAATATCTTCATTGAATTTTTTGATGGTGTTAGACTTCATTTTTTGCATTTTTCATATTTTTTGAAAAAATTGAAATTTGTGTGTGTTAGTCTTCAATTACGGAGTATTTGAGTATGACATGAAAATTGAGTATTTTACTTATATTACACTTCAATTTTTTCATTTTTTTAAAAATATCTTCATTGAATTTTTTGAAGGTGTTAGACTTCAGTTTATTGCATTTTGAAGAAAATTTTGAAAAAATTGAAATTTGTGTGTGTTAGTCTTCAATTACGGAGTATTTTGAGTATGAGATGAAAATTTAGTTTTTTTCATGTGTTACATTTCAATTTTAACATTCTTTTCAAAAATATCTCCATTGAATTTTTTGATGGTGTTAGACTTCATTTTTTTGCATTTTTGAGAGTTTTGGAAAAAATTGAAATTTGTGTGTGTTCGTCTTCAATTACGGAGTATTTTGAGTATGACATGAAAATTGAGCTTTTTTCTTGTGTTAGACTTCAATTTTAACATTGTTTTAAAAAATATCTTCATGGAATTTATTGAAGGTGTTGGACTTCATTTTTTGCATTTTTCACAATTTTTTGAAAAAATTGAAATTTGTTATTGTTAGTCTTCAATTACGGAGTATTTTGAGTATGACATGAAAATTGAGCTTTTTTCTAGTGTTACACTTCAATTTTAACATTCTTTCAAAAAATATGTTCATTGAATTATTTGAAGGTGTTAGACTTAATTTTTTGCATTTTTGTGATTTTTTTAAGAAATTGAAATTTGTGTGTGTTAGTCTTCAATTACGAAGAATTTTGAGTATGACATGAAAATTGAGTATTTTGCTTATGTTACACTTCAATTTTAACATTCTTTTAAAAAATAACTTCGTTGAGTTTTTTGAACGTGTTAGATTTCAGTTTTTTGCATTTTTAAGAAAATTTTGAAAAAATTGAAATTTGTGTGTGTTAGTCTTCAATTACGGAATATTTTGAGTATGACATGAAAATTTAGTTTTTTTCATGTGTTACACTTCAATTTTAACATTCTTTTCAAAAATATCTTCATTGAATTTTTTGATGGTGTTAGACTTCATTTTTTGCATTTTTGAGAGTTTTGGAAAAAATTGAAATTTGTGTGTGTTCGTCTTCAATTACGGAGTATTTTGAGTATGACATGAAAATTGACCTTTTTTCTTGTGTTACACTTCAATTTTAACATTCTTTTAAAAAATATGTTCATTGAATTTTTTGAAGGTGTTAGACTTCATTTTTTGCATTTTTGAGATTTTTTGAAAAAATTGAAATTTGTGTGTGTTAGTCTTCAATTACGGAGTATTTGAGTATGACATGAAAATTGAGTATTTTACTTATATTACACTTCAATTTTTTCATTTTTTTAAAAATATCTTCATTGAATTTTTTGAAGGTGTTAGACTTCAGTTTATTGCATTTTGAAGAAAATTTTGAAAAAATTGAAATTTGTGTGTGTTAGTCTTCAATTATGGAGTATTTTGAGTATGACATGAAAATTTAGTTTTTTTCATGTGTTACACTTCAATTTTAACATTCTTTTCAAAAATATCTTCATTGAATTTTTTGATGGTGTTAGACTTCATTTTTTTGCATTTGTGAGAGTTTTGGAAAAAATTGAAATTTGTGTGTGTTCGTCTTCAATTACGGAGTATTTTGAGTATGACATGAAAAGTGAGCTTTTTTCTTGTGTTACACTTCAATTTTAACATTCTTTTCAAAAATATCTTCATTGAATTTTTTGATGGTGTTAGACTTCATTTTTTGCATTTTTGAGATTTTTTGAAAAAATTGAAATTTGTGTGTGTTAGTCTTCAATTACGGAGTATTTGAGTATTTTACTTATATTACCCTTCAATTTTTTCATTTTTTTAAAAATATCTTCATTGAATTTTTTGAAGGTGTTAGACTTCAGTTTTTTGCATTTTTAAGAAAATTTTGAAAAAATAGAAATTTGTGTGTGTTAGTCTTCAATTACGGAGTATTTTGAGTATGACATGAAAATTTAGTTTTTTTCATGTGTTACACTTCAATTTTAACATTCTTTTCAAAAATATCTTCATTGAGTTTTTTGATGGTGCTAGACTTCATTTTTTGCATTTTTGAGAGTTTTGGAAAAAATTGAAATTTGTGTGTGTTCGTCTTCCATTACGGAGTATTTTGAGTATGACATGAAAATTGAGTATTTTGCTTATGTTAGACTTCAATTTTAACATTGTTTTAAAAAATATCTTCATGGAATTTATTGAAGGTGTTGGACTTCATTTTTTGCATTTTTGAGAGTTTTGGAAAAAATTGAAATTTGTGTGTGTTAGTCTTCAATTACGGAGTATTTTGAGTATGACATGAAAATTTAGTTTTTTTCATGTGTTACACTTCAATTTTAACATTCTTTTCAAAAATATCTTCATTGAATTTTTTGATGGTGTTAGACTTCATTTTTCGCATTTTTGAGATTTTTTGAAAAAATTGAAATTTGTGTGTGTTAGTCTTCAATTACGGAGTATTAGAGTATGACATGAAAATTGAGTATTTTACTTATATTACACTTCAATTTTTTCATTTTTTTAAAAATATCTTCATTGAATTTTTTGAAGCTGTTAGACTTCAGTTTATTGCATTTTGAAGAAAATTTTGAAAAAATTGAAATTTGTGTGTCTTAGTCTTCAATTACGGAGTATTTTGAGTATGACATGAAAATTTAGTTTTTTTCATGTGTTACACTTCAATTTTAACATTCTTTTCAAAAATATCTCCATTGAATTTTTTGATGGTGTTAGACTTCATTTTTTTGCATTTTTGAGAGTTTTGGAAAAAATTGAAATTTGTGTGTGTTCGTCTTCAATTACGGAGTATTTTGAGTATGACATGAAAATTGAGCTTTTTTCTTGTGTTAGACTTCAATTTTAACATTGTTTTAAAAAATATCTTCATGGAATTTATTGAAGGTGTTGGACTTCATTTTTTGCATTTTTCACAATTTTTTGAAAAAATTGAAATTTGTTATTGTTAGTCTTCAATTACGGAGTATTTTGAGTATGACATGAAAATTGAGCTTTTTTCTAGTGTTACACTTCAATTTTAACATTCTTTCAAAAAATATGTTCATTGAATTATTTGAAGGTGTTAGACTTAATTTTTTGCATTTTTGTGATTTTTTTAAGAAATTGAAATTTGTGTGTGTTAGTCTTCAATTACGAAGAATTTTGAGTATGACATGAAAATTGATTATTTTGCTTATGTTACACTTCAATTTTAACATTCTTTTAAAAAATAACTTCGTTGAGTTTTTTGAACGTGTTAGATTTCAGTTTTTTGCATTTTTATGAAAATTTTGAAAAAATTGAAATTTGTGTGTGTTAGTCTTCAATTACGGAATATTTTGAGTATGACATGAAAATTTAATTTTTTTCATGTGTTACACTTCAATTTTAACATTCTTTTAAAAAATATCTTCATTGAATTTTTTGATGGTGTTAGACTTCATTTTTTGCATTTTTGAGAGTTTTGGAAAAAATTGAAATTTGTGTGTGTTCGTCTTCAATTACGGAGTATTTTGAGTATGACATGAAAATTGACCTTTTTTCTTGTGTTACACTTCAATTTTAACATTCTTTTAAAAAATATGTTCATTGAATTTTTTGAAGGTGTTAGACTTCATTTTTTGCATTTTTGAGATTTTTTGAAAAAATTGAAATTTGTATGTGTTAGTCTTCAATTACGGAGTATTTGAGTATGACATGAAAATTGAGTATTTTACTTATATTACACTTCAATTTTTTCATTTTTTTAAAAATATCTTCATTGAATTTTTTGAAGGTGTTAGACTTCAGTTTATTGCATTTTGAAGAAAATTTTGAAAAAATTGAAATTTGTGTGTGTTAGTCTTCAATTATGGAGTATTTTGAGTATGACATGAAAATTTAGTTTTTTTCATGTGTTACACTTCAATTTTAACATTCTTTTCAAAAATATCTTCATTGAATTTTTTGATGGTGTTAGACTTCATTTTTATGCATTTGTGAGAGTTTTGGAAAAAATTGAAATTTGTGTGTGTTCGTCTTCAATTACGGAGTATTTTGAGTATGACATGAAAAGTGAGCTTTTTTCTTGTGTTACACTTCAATTTTAACATTCTTTTCAAAAATATCTTCATTGAATTTTTTGATGGTGTTAGACTTCATTTTTTTCATTTTTGAGATTTTTTGAAAAAATTGAAATTTGTGTGTGTTAGTCTTCAATTACGGAGTATTTGAGTATTTTACTTATATTACCCTTCAATTTTTTAATTTTTTTAAAAATATCTTCATTGAATTTTTTGAAGGTGTTAGACTTCAGTTTTTTGCATTTTTAAGAAAATTTTGAAAAAATAGAAATTTGTGTGTGTTAGTCTTCAATTACGGAGTATTTTGAGTATGACATGAAAATTTAGTTTTTTTCATGTGTTACACTTCAATTTTAACATTCTTTTAAAAAATATCTTCATTGAGTTTTTTGATGGTGCTAGACTTCATTTTTTGCATTTTTGAGAGTTTTGGAAAAAATTGAAATTTGTGTGTGTTCGTCTTCCATTACGGAGTATTTTGAGTATGACATGAAAATTGAGTATTTTGCTTATGTTAGACTTCAATTTTAACATTGTTTTAAAAAATATCTTCATGGAATTTATTGAAGGTGTTGGACTTCATTTTTTGCATTTTTGAGAGTTTTGGAAAAAAATTGAAATTTGTGTGTGTTAGTCTTCAATTACGGAGTATTTTGAGTATGACATGAAAATTTAGTTTTTTTCATGTGTTACACTTCAATTTTAACATTCTTTTCAAAAATATCTTCATTGAATTTTTTGATGGTGTTAGACTTCATTTTTCGCATTTTTGAGATTTTTTGAAAAAATTGAAATTTGTGTGTGTTAGTCTTCAATTACGGAGTATTTGAGTATGACATGAAAATTGAGTATTTTACTTATATTACACTTCAATTTTTTCATTTTTTTAAAAATATCTTCATTGAATTTTTTGAAGCTGTTAGACTTCAGTTTATTGCATTTTGAAGAAAATTTTGAAAAAATTGAAATTTGTGTGTGTTAGTCTTCAATTACGGAGTATTTTGAGTATGACATGAAAATTTAGTTTTTTTCATGTGTTACACTTCAATTTTAACATTCTTTTCAAAAATATCTCCATTGAATTTTTTGATGGTGTTAGACTTCATTTTTTTGCATTTTTGAGAGTTTTGGAAAAAATTGAAATTTGTGTGTGTTCGTCTTCAATTACGGAGTATTTTGAGTATGACATGAAAATTGAGCTTTTTTCTTGTGTTAGACTTCAATTTTAACATTGTTTTAAAAAATATCTTCATGGAATTTATTGAAGGTGTTGGACTTCTTTTTTTGCATTTTTCACAATTTTTTGAAAAAATTGAAATTTGTGATTGTTAGTCTTCAATTACGGAGTATTTTGAGTATGACATGAAAATTGAGCTTTTTTCTAGTGTTACACTTCAATTTTAACATTCTTTCGAAAAATATGTTCATTGAATTATTTGAAGGTGTTAGACTTAATTTTTTGCATTTTTGTGATTTTTTTAAAAAATTGATATTTGTGTGTGTTAGTTTTCAATTACGAAGAATTTTGAGTATGACATGAAAATTGAGTATTTTGCTTATGTTACACTTCAATTTTAACATTCTTTTAAAAAATAACTTCGTTGAGTTTTTTGAACGTGTTAGATTTCAGTTTTTTGCATTTTTAAGAAAATTTTGAAAAAATTAAAATTTGTGTGTGTTAGTCTTCAATTACGGAATATTTTGAGTATGACATGAAAATTTAGTTTTTTTCATGTGTTACACTTCAATTTTAACATTCTTTTCAAAAATATCTTCATTGAATTTTTTGATGGTGTTAGACTTCATTTTTTGCATTTTTGAGAGTTTTGGAAAAAATTGAAATTTGTGTGTGTTCGTCTTCAATTACGGAGTATTTTGAGTATGACATGAAAATTGACCTTTTTTCTTGTGTTACACTTCAATTTTAACATTCTTTTAAAAAATATGTTCATTGAATTTTTTGAAGGTGTTAGACTTCATTTTTTGCATTTTTGAGATTTTTTGAAAAAATTGAAATTTGTGTGTGTTAGTCTTCAATTACGGAGTATTTGAGTATGACATGAAAATTTAGTTTTTTTCATGTGTTACACTTCAATTTTAACATTCTTTTCAAAAATATCTCCATTGAATTTTTTGATGGTGTTAGACTTCATTTTTTTGCATTTTTGAGAGTTTTGGAAAAAATTGAAATTTGTGTGTGTTCGTCTTCAATTACGGAGTATTTTGAGTATGACATGAAAATTGAGCTTTTTTCTTGTGTTAGACTTCAATTTTAACATTGTTTTAAAAAATATCTTCATGGAATTTATTGAAGGTGTTGGACTTCTTTTTTTGCATTTTTCACAATTTTTTGAAAAAATTGAAATTTGTGATTGTTAGTCTTCAATTACGGAGTATTTTGAGTATGACATGAAAATTGAGCTTTTTTCTAGTGTTACACTTCAATTTTAACATTCTTTCGAAAAATATGTTCATTGAATTATTTGAAGGTGTTAGACTTAATTTTTTGCATTTTTGTGATTTTTTTAAGAAATTGATATTTGTGTGTGTTAGTCTTCAATTACGAAGAATTTTGAGTATGACATGAAAATTGAGTATTTTGCTTATGTTACACTTCAATTTTAACATTCTTTTAAAAAATAACTTCGTTGAGTTTTTTGAACGTGTTAGATTTCAGTTTTTTGCATTTTTAAGAAAATTTTGAAAAAATTGAAATTTGTGTGTGTTAGTCTTCAATTACGGAATATTTTGAGTATGACATGAAAATTTAGTTTTTTTCATGTGTTACACTTCAATTTTAACATTCTTTTCAAAAATATCTTCATTGAATTTTTTGATGGTGTTAGACTTCATTTTTTGCATTTTTGAGAGTTTTGGAAAAAATTGAAATTTGTGTGTGTTCGTCTTCAATTACGGAGTATTTTGAGTATGACATGAAAATTGACCTTTTTTCTTGTGTTACACTTCAATTTTAACATTCTTTTAAAAAATATGTTCATTGAATTTTTTGAAGGTGTTAGACTTCATTTTTTGCATTTTTGAGATTTTTTGAAAAAATTGAAATTTGTGTGTGTTAGTCTTCAATTACGGAGTATTTGAGTATGACATGAAAATTTAGTTTTTTTCATGTGTTACACTTCAATTTTAACATTCTTTTCAAAAATATCTCCATTGAATTTTTTGATGGTGTTAGACTTCATTTTTTTGCATTTTTGAGAGTTTTGGAAAAAATTGAAATTTGTGTGTGTTCATCTTCAATTACGGAGTATTTTGAGTATGACATGAAAATTGAGCTTTTTTCTTGTGTTAGACTTCAATTTTAACATTGTTTTAAAAAATATCTTCATGGAATTTATTGAAGGTGTTGGACTTCATTTTTTGCATTTTTCACAATTTTTTGAAAAAATTGAAATTTGTTATTTGTTAGTCTTCAATTACGGAGTATTTTGAGTATGACATGAAAATTGAGCTTTTTTCTAGTGTTACACTTCAATTTTAACATTCTTTCAAAAAATATGTTCATTGAATTATTTGAAGGTGTTAGACTTCATTTTTTGCATTTTTGAGAGTTTTGGAAAAAATTGAAATTTGTGTGTGTTCGTCTTCAATTACGGAGTATTTTGAGTATGACATGAAAATTGACCTTTTTTCTTGTGTTACACTTCAATTTTAACATTCTTTTAAAAAATATGTTCATTGAATTTTTTGAAGGTGTTAGACTTCATTTTTTGCATTTTTGAGATTTTTTGAAAAAATTGAAATTTGTGTGTGTTAGTCTTCAATTACGGAGTATTTGAGTATGACATGAAAATTGAGTATTTTACTTATATTACACTTCAATTTTTTCATTTTTTTAAAAATATCTTCATTGAATTTTTTGAAGGTGTTAGACTTCAGTTTATTGCATTTTGAAGAAAATTTTGAAAAAATTGAAATTTGTGTGTGTTAGTCTTCAATTATGGAGTATTTTGAGTATGACATGAAAATTTAGTTTTTTTCATGTGTTACACTTCAATTTTAACATTCTTTTCAAAAATATCTTCATTGAATTTTTTGATGGTGTTAGACTTCATTTTTTTGCATTTGTGAGAGTTTTGGAAAAAATTGAAATTTGTGTGTGTTCGTCTTCAATTACGGATTATTTTGAGTATGACATGAAAAGTGAGCTTTTTTCTTGTGTTACACTTCAATTTTAACATTCTTTTCAAAAATATCTTCATTGAATTTTTTGATGGTGTTAGACTTCATTTTTTGCATTTTTGAGATTTTTTGAAAAAATTGAAATTTGTGTGTGTTAGTCTTCAATTACAGAGTATTTGAGTATTTTACTTATATTACCCTTCAATTTTTTAATTTTTTTAAAAATATCTTCATTGAATTTTTTGAAGGTGTTAGACTTCAGTTTTTTGCATTTTTAAGAAAATTTTGAAAAAATAGAAATTTGTGTGTGTTAGTCTTCAATTACGGAGTATTTTGAGTATGACATGAAAATTTAGTTTTTTTCATGTGTTACACTTCAATTTTAACATTCTTTTCAAAAATATCTTCATTGAGTTTTTTGATGGTGCTAGACTTCATTTTTTGCATTTTTGAGAGTTTTGGAAAAAATTGAAATTTGTGTGTGTTCGTCTTCCATTACGGAGTATTTTGAGTATGACATGAAAATTGAGTATTTTGCTTATGTTAGACTTCAATTTTAACATTGTTTTAAAAAATATCTTCATGGAATTTATTGAAGGTGTTGGACTTCATTTTTTGCATTTTTGAGAGTTTTGGAAAAAATTGAAATTTGTGTGTGTTAGTCTTCAATTACGGAGTATTTTGAGTATGACATGAAAATTTAGTTTTTTTCATGTGTTACACTTCAATTTTAACATTCTTTTCAAAAATATCTTCATTGAATTTTTTGATGGTGTTAGACTTCATTTTTCGCATTTTTGAGATTTTTTGAAAAAATTGAAATTTGTGTGTGTTAGTCTTCAATTACGGAGTATTTGAGTATGACATGAAAATTGAGTATTTTACTTATATTACACTTCAATTTTTTCATTTTTTTAAAAATATCTAGATTGAATTTTTTGAAGCTGTTAGACTTCAGTTTATTGCATTTTGAAGAAAATTTTGAAAAAATTGAAATTTGTGTGTGTTAGTCTTCAATTACGGAGTATTTTGAGTATGACATGAAAATTTAGTTTTTTTCATGTGTTACACTTCAATTTTAACATTCTTTTCAAAAATATCTCCATTGAATTTTTTGATGGTGTTAGACTTCATTTTTTTGCATTTTTGAGAGTTTTGGAAAAAATTGAAATTTGTGTGTGTTCGTCTTCAATTACGTAGTATTTTGAGTATGACATGAAAATTGAGCTTTTTTCTTGTGTTAGACTTCAATTTTAACATTGTTTTAAAAAATATCTTCATGGAATTTATTGAAGGTGTTGGACTTCTTTTTTTGCATTTTTCACAATTTTTTGAAAAAATTGAAATTTGTGATTGTTAGTCTTCAATTACGGAGTATTTTGAGTATGACATGAAAATTGAGCTTTTTTCTAGTGTTACACTTCAATTTTAACATTCTTTCGAAAAATATGTTCATTGAATTATTTGAAGGTGTTAGACTTAATTTTTTGCATTTTTGTGATTTTTTTACGAAATTGATATTTGTGTGTGTTAGTCTTCAATTACGAAGAATTTTGAGTATGACATGAAAATTGAGTATTTTGCTTATGTTACACTTCAATTTTAACATTCTTTTAAAAAATAACTTCGTTGAGTTTTTTGAACGTGTTAGATTTCAGTTTTTTGCATTTTTAAGAAAATTTTGAAAAAATTGAAATTTGTGTGTGTTAGTCTTCAATTACGGAATATTTTGAGTATGACATGAAAATTTAGTTTTTTTCATGTGTTACACTTCAATTTTAACATTCTTTTCAAAAATATCTTCATTGAATTTTTTGATGGTGTTAGACTTCATTTTTTGCATTTTTGAGAGTTTTGGAAAAAATTGAAATTTGTGTGTGTTCGTCTTCAATTACGGAGTATTTTGAGTATGACATGAAAATTGACCTTTTTTCTTGTGTTACACTTCAATTTTAACATTCTTTTAAAAAATATGTTCATTGAATTTTTTGAAGGTGTTAGACTTCATTTTTTGCATTTTTGAGATTTTTTGAAAAAATTGAAATTTGTGTGTGTTAGTCTTCAATTACGGAGTATTTGAGTATGACATGAAAATTTAGTTTTTTTCATGTGTTACACTTCAATTTTAACATTCTTTTCAAAAATATCTCCATTGAATTTTTTGATGGTGTTAGACTTCATTTTTTTGCATTTTTGAGAGTTTTGGAAAAAATTGAAATTTGTGTGTGTTCGTCTTCAATTACGGAGTATTTTGAGTATGACATGAAAATTGAGCTTTTTTCTTGTGTTAGACTTCAATTTTAACATTGTTTTAAAAAATATCTTCATGGAATTTATTGAAGGTGTTGGACTTCATTTTTTGCATTTTTCACAATTTTTTGAAAAAATTGAAATTTGTTATTGTTAGTCTTCAATTACGGAGTATTTTGAGTATGACATGAAAATTGAGCTTTTTTCTAGTGTTACACTTCAATTTTAACATTCTTTCAAAAAATATGTTCATTGAATTATTTGAAGGTGTTAGACTTAATTTTTTGCATTTTTGTGATTTTTTTAAGAAATTGAAATTTGTGTGTGTTAGTCTTCAATTACGAAGAATTTTGAGTATGACATGAAAATTGAGTATTTTGCTTATCTTACACTTCAATTTTAACATTCTTTTAAAAAATAACTTCGTTGAATTTTTTGAACGTGTTAGATTTCAGTTTTTTGCATTTTTAAGAAAATTTTGAAAAAATTTAAATTTGTGTGTGTTAGTCTTCAATTACGGAATATTTTGAGTAGGACATGAAAATTTAGTTTTTTTCATGTGTTACGCTTCAATTTTAACATTCTTTTCAAAAATATCTTCATTGAATTTTTTGATGGTGTTAGACTTCATTTTTTGCATTTTTGAGAGTTTTGGAAAAAATTGAAATTTGTGTGTGTTCGTCTTCAATTACGGAGTATTTTGAGTATGACATGAAAATTGAGCTTTTTTCTTGTGTTACACTTCAATTTTAACATTCTTTTAAAAAATATGTTCAATGAATTTTTTGAAGGTGTTAGACTTCATTTTTTGCATTTTTGAGATTTTTTGAAAAAATTGAAATTTGTGTGTGTTAGTCTTCAATTACGGAGTATTTGAGTATGACATGAAAATTGAGTATTTTACTTATATTACACTTCAATTTTTTCATTTTTTTAAAAATATCTTCATTGAATTTTTTGAAGGTGTTAGACTTCAGTTTATTGCATTTTGAAGAAAATTTTGAAAAAATTGAAATTTGTGTGTGTTAGTCTTCAATTACGGAGTATTTTGAGTATGACATGAAAATTTAGTTTTTTTCATGTGTTACACTTCAATTTTAACATTCTTTTCAAAAATATCTCCATTGAATTTTTTGATGGTGTTAGACTTCTTTTTTTGCATTTTTGAGAGTTTTGGAAAAAATTGAAATTTGTGTGTGTTCGTCTTCAATTACGGAGTATTTTGAGTATGACATGAAAATTGACCTTTTTTCTTGTGTTACACTTCAATTTTAACATTCTTTTAAAAAATATGTTCAATGAATTTTTTGAAGGTGTTAGACTTCATTTTTTGCATTTTTGAGATTTTTTGAAAAAATTGAAATTTGTGTGTGTTAGTCTTCAATTACGGAGTATTTGAGTATGACATGAAAATTGAGAATTTTACTTATATTACACTTCAATTTTTTCATTTTTTTAAAAATATCTTCATTGAATTTTTTGAAGGTGTTAGACTTCAGTTTATTGCATTTTGAAGAAAATTTTGAAAAAATTGAAATTTGTGTGTGTTTGTCTTCAATTACGGAGTATTTTGAGTATGACATGAAAATTTAGTTTTTTTCATGTGTTACACTTCAATTTTAACATTCTTTTCAAAAATATCTTCATTGAGTTTTTTGATGGTGCTAGACTTCATTTTTTGCATTTTTGAGAGTTTTGGAAAAAATTGAAATTTGTGTGTGTTCGTCTTCCATTACGGAGTATTTTGAGTATGACATGAAAATTTAGTATTTTTCTTATGTTAGACTTCAATTTTAACATTGTTTTAAAAAATATCTTCATGGAATTTATTGAAGGTGTTGGACTTCATTTTTTGCATTTTTGAGAGTTTTGGAAAAAATTGAAATTTGTGTGTGTTAGTCTTCAATTACGGAGTATTTTGAGTATGACATGAAAATTTAGTTTTTTTCATGTGTTACACTTCAATTTTAACATTCTTTTCAAAAATATCTTCATTGAATTTTTTGATGGTGTTAGACTTCATTTTTTGCATTTTTGAGATTTTTTGAAAAAATTGAAATTTGTGTGTGTTAGTCTTCAATTACGGAGTATTTGAGTATGACATGAAAATTGAGTATTTTACTTATATTACACTTCAATTTTTTCATTTTTTTTAAAATATCTTCATTGAATTTTTTGAAGGTGTTAGACTTCAGTTTATTGCATTTTGAAGAAAATTTTGAAAAAATTGAAATTTGTGTGTGTTGGTCTTCAATTACGGAGTATTTTGAGTATGACATGAAAATTTAGTTTTTTTCATGTGTTACACTTCAATTTTAACATTCTTTTCAAAAATATCTTCATTGAGTTTTTTGATGGTGCTAGACTTCATTTTTTGCATTTTTGAGAGTTTTGGAAAAAATTGAAATTTGTGTGTGTTCGTCTTCCATTACGGAGTATTTTGAGTATGACATGAAAATTTAGTATTTTTCTTATGTTAGACATCAATTTTAACATTGTTTTAAAAAATATCTTCATGGAATTTATTGAAGGTGTTGGACTTCATTTTTTGCATTTTTGAGAGTTTTGGAAAAAATTGAAATTTGTGTGTGTTAGTCTTCAATTACGGAGTATTTTGAGTATGACATGAAAATTTAGTTTTTTTCATGTGTTACACTTCAATTTTAACATTCTTTTCAAAAATATCTTCATTGAATTTTTTGATGGTGTTAGACTTCATTTTTTGCATTTTTGAGAGTTTTGGAAAAAATTGAAATTTGTGTGTGTTCGTCTTCAATTACGGAGTATTTTGAGTATGACTTGAATATTGACCTTTTTTCTTGTGTTACACTTCAATTTTAACATTCTTTTAAAAAATATGTTCATTGAATTTTTTGAAGGTGTTAGACTTCATTTTTTGCATTTTTGAGATTTTTTGAAAAAATTGAAATTTGTGTGTGTTAGTCTTCAATTACGGAGTATTTGAGTATGACATGAAAATTGAGTATTTTACTTATATTACACTTCAATTTTTTCATTTTTTTAAAAATATCTTCATTGAATTTTTTGAAGGTGTTAGACTTCAGTTTATTGCATTATAAAGAAAATTTTGAAAAAATTGAAATTTGTGTGTGTTAGTCTTCAATTATGTAGTATTTTGAGTATGACATGAAAATTTAGTTTTTTTCATGTGTTACACTTCAATTTTAACATTCTTTTCAAAAATATCTTCATTGAATTTTTTGATGGTGTTAGACTTCATTTTTTTGCATTTGTGATAGTTTTGGAAAAAATTGAAATTTGTGTGTGTTCGTCTTCAATTACGGAGTATTTTGAGTATGACATGAAAATTGAGCTTTTTTCTTGTGTTACACTTCAATTTTAACATTCTTTTCAAAAATATCTTCATTGAATTTTTTGATGGTGTTAGACTTCATTTTTTGCATTTTTGAGATTTTTTGAAAAAATTGAAATTTGTGTGTGTTAGTCTTCAATTACGGAGTATTTGAGTATGACATGAAAATTGAGTATTTTACTTATATTACCCTTCAATTTTTTCATTTTTTTAAAAATATCTTCATTGAATTTTTTGAAGGTGTTAGACTTCAGTTTTTTGCATTTTTAAGAAAATTTTGAAAAAATAGAAATTTGTGTGTGTTAGTCTTCAATTACGGAGTATTTTGAGTATGACATGAAAATTTAGTTTTTTTCATGTGTTACACTTCAATTTTAACATTATTTTCAAAAATATCTTCATTGAGTTTTTTGATGGTGCTAGACTTCATTTTTTGCATTTTTGAGAGTTTTGGAAAAAATTGAAATTTGTGTGTGTTCGTCTTCCATTACGGAGTATTTTGAGTATGACATGAAAATTGAGTATTTTGCTTATGTTAGACTTCAATTTTAACATTGTTTTAAAAAATATCTTCATGGAATTTATTGAAGGTGTTGGACTTCATTTTTTGCATTTTTGAGAGTTTTGGAAAAAATTGAAATTTGTGTGTGTTAGTCTTCAATTACGGAGTATTTTGAGTATGACATGAAAATTTAGTTTTTTTCATGTGTTACACTTCAATTTTAACATTCTTTTCAAAAATATCTTCATTGAATTTTTTGATCCTGTTAGACTTCATTTTTTGCATTTTTGAGATTTTTTGAAAAAATTGAAATTTGTGTATGTTAGTCTTCAATTACGGAGTATTTGAGTATGACATGAAAATTGAGTATTTTACTTATATTACACTTCAATTTTTTCATTTTTTTTAAAATATCTTCATTGAATTTTTTGAAGGTGTTAGACTTCAGTTTATTGCATTTTGAAGAAAATTTTGAAAAAATTGAAATTTGTGTGTGTTAGTCTTCAATTACTGAGTATTTTGAGTATGACATGAAAATTTAGTTTTTTTCATGTGTTACACTTCAATTTTAACATTCTTTTCAAAAATATCTTCATTGAGTTTTTTGATGGTGCTAGACTTCATTTTTTGCATTTTTGAGAGTTTTGGAAAAAATTGAAATTTGTGTGTGTTCGTCTTCCATTACGGAGTATTTTGAGTATGACATGAAAATTTAGTATTTTTCTTATGTTAGACTTCAATTTTAACATTGTTTTAATAAATATCTTCATGGAATTTATTGAAGGTGTTGGACTTCATTTTTTGCATTTTTTAGAGTTTTGGAAAAAATTGAAATTTGTGTGTGTTAGTCTTCAATTACGGAGTATTTTGAGTATGACATGAAAATTTAGTTTTTTTCATGTGTTACACTTCAATTTTAACATTCTTTTCAAAAATATCTTCATTGAATTTTTTGATGGTGTTAGACTTCATTTTTCGCATTTTTGAGATTTTTTGAAAAAATTGAAATTTGTGTGTGTTAGTCTTCAATTACGGAGTATTTGAGTATGACATGAAAATTGAGTATTTTACTTATATTACACTTCAATTTTTTCATTTTTTTAAAAATATCTTCATTGAATTTTTTGAAGCTGTTAGACTTCAGTTTATTGTATTTTGAAGAACATTTTGAAAAAATTGAAATTTGCGTGTGTTAGTCTTCAATTACGGAGTATTTTGAGTATGACATGAAAATTTAGTTTTTTTCATGTGTTACACTTCAATTTTAACATTCTTTTCAAAAATATCTCCATTGAATTTTTTGATGGTGTTAGACTACATTTTTTTGCATTTTTGAGAGTTTTGGAAAAAATTGAAATTTGTGTGTGTTCGTCTTCAATTACGGAGTATTTTGAGTATGACATGAAAATTGAGCTTTTTTCTTGTGTTAGACTTCAATTTTAACATTGTTTTAAAAAATATCTTCATGGAATTTATTGAAGGTGTTGGACTTCATTTTTTGCATTTTTCACAATTTTTTGAAAAAATTGAAATTTGTGATTGTTAGTCTTCAATTACGGAGTATTTTGAGTATGACATAAAAATTGAGCTTTTTTCTAGTGTTACACTTCAATTTTAACATTCTTTCAAAAAATATGTTCATTGAATTATTTGAAGGTGTTAGACTTAATTTTTTGCATTTTTGTGATTTTTTTCAGAAATTGAAATTTGTGTGTGTTAGTCTTCAATTACGAAGAATTTTGAGTATGACATGAAAATTGAGTACTTTGCTTATGTTACACTTCAATTTTAACATTCTTTTAAAAAATAACTTCGTTGAGTTTTTTGAACGTGTTAGATTTCAGTTTTTTGCATTTTTAAGAAAATTATGAAAAAATAGAAATTTGTGTGTGTTAGTCTTCAATTACGGAATATTTTGAGTATGACATGAAAATTTAGTTTTTTTCATGTGTTACACTTCAATTTTAACATTCTTTTCAAAAATATCTTCATTGAATTTTTTGATGGTGTTAGACTTCATTTTTTGCATTTTTGAGAGTTTTGGAAAAAATTGAAATTAGTGTGTGTTCGTCTTCAATTACGGAGTATTTTGAGTATGACATGAAAATTGACCTTTTTTCTTGTGTTACACTTCAATTTTAAGATTCTTTTAAAAAATATGTTCATTGAATTTTTTGAAGGTGTTAGACTTCATTTTTTGCATTTTTGAGATTTTTTGAAAAAATTGAAATTTGTGTGTGTTAGTCTTCAATTACGGAGTATTTGAGTATGACATGAAAATTGAGTATTTTACTTATATTACACTTCAATTTTTTCATTTTTTTAAAAATATCTTCATTGAATTTTTTGAAGGTCTTAGACTTCAGTTTATTGCATTTTGAAGAAAATTTTGAAAAAATTGAAATTTGTGTGTGTTAGTCTTCAATTACGGAGTATTTTGAGTATGACATGAAAATTTAGTTTTTTTCATGTGTTACACTTCAATTTTAACATTCTTTTCAAAAATATCTTTATGGAATTTTTTGAGGGTGTTAGACTTCATTTTTTTGCATTTTTGAGAGTTTTGGAAAAAATTGAAATTTGTGTGTGTTCGTCTTCAATTACGGAGTATTTTGAGTATGACATGAAAATTGAGCTTTTTTCTTGTGTTACACTTCAATTTTAACATTCTTTTAAAAAATATGTTCATTGAATATTTTGAAGGTGTTAGACTTCATTTTTTGCATTTTTGAGATTTTTTGAAAAAATTGAAATTTATGTGTGTTAATCTTCAATTACAGAGTATTTGAGTATGACATGAAAATTGAGTATTTCACTTATATTACCCTTCAATTTTTTCATTTTTTTAAAAATATCTTCATTGAATTTTTTGAAGGTGTTAGACTTCAGTTTTTTGCATTTTTAAGAAAATTTTGAAAAAATAGAAATTTGTGTGTGTTAGTCTTCAATTACGGAGTATTTTGAGTATGACATGAAAATTTAGTTTTTTTCATGTGTTACACTTCAATTTTAACATTCTTTTCAAAAATATCTTCATTGAATTTTTTGATGGTGCTAGACTTCATTTTTTGCATTTTTGAGAGTTTTGGAAAAAATTGAAATATGTGTGTGTTCGTCTTCCATTACGGAGTATTTTGAGTATGACATGAAAATTGAGTATTTTGCTTATGTTAGACTTCAATTTTAACATTGTTTTAAAAAATATCTTCATGGAATTTATTGAAGGTGTTGGACTTCATTTTTTGCATTTTTCACAAATTTTTGAAAAAATTGAAATTTGTGATTGTTAGTCTTCAATTACGGAGTATTTTGAGTATGACATGAAAATTGAGATTTTTTCTAGTGTTCCACTTCAATTTTAACATTCTTTCAAAAAATATGTTCATTGAATTATTTGAAGGTGTTAGACTTAATTTTTGGCATTTTTGTGATTTTTTTAAGTAATTGAAATTTGTGTGTGTTAGTCTTCAATTACGAAGAATTTTGAGTATGACATGAAAATTGAGTATGTTGCTTATGTTACACTTCAATTTTAACATTCTTTTAAAAAATAACTTCGTTGAATTTTTTGAACGTGTTAGATTTCAGTTTTTTGCATTTTTAAGAAAATTTTGAAAAAATTTAAATTTGTGTGTGTTAGTCTTCAATTACGGAATATTTTGAGTATGACATGAAAATTTAGTTTTTTTCATGTGTTACACTTCAATTTTAACATTCTTTTCAAAAATATCTCCATTGAATTTTTTGATGGTGTTAGACTTCATTTTTTTGCATTTTTGAGAGTTTTGGAAAAAATTGAAATTTGTGTGTGTTCGTCTTCAATTACGGAGTATTTTGAGTATGACATGAAAATTGAGCTTTTTTCTTGTGTTAGACTTCAATTTTAACATTGTTTTAAAAAATATCTTCATGGAATTTATTGAAGGTGTTAGACTTCATTTTTTGCATTTTTCACAATTTTTTGAAAAAATTGAAATTTGTGATTGTTAGTCTTCAATTACGGAGTATTTTGAGTATGACTTAAAAATTGAGCTTTTTTCTAGTGTTACACTTTAATTTTAACATTCTTTCAAAAAATATGTTCATTGAATTATTTGAAGGTGTTAGACTTAATTTTTTGCATTTTTGTGATTTTTTTAAGAAATTGAAATTTGTGTGTGTTAGTCTTCAATTACGAAGAATTTTGAGTATGACATGAAAATTGAGTATTTTGCTTATGTTACACTTCAATTTTAACATTCTTTTAAAAAATAACTTCGTTGAGTTTTTTGAACGTGTTAGATTTTAGTTTTTTGCATTTTTAAGAAAATTATGAAAAAATTGAAATTTGTGTGTGTTATTCTTCAATTACGGAATATTTTGAGTATGACATGAAAATTTAGTTTTTTTCATGTGTTACGCTTCAATTTTAACATTCTTTTCAAAAATATCTTCATTGAATTTTTTGATGGTGTTAGACTTCTTTTTTTGCATTTTTGAGAGTTTTGGAAAAAATTGAAATTTGTGTGTGTTCGTCTTCAATTACGGAGTATTTTGAGTATGACATGAAAATTGAGCTTTTTTCTTGTGTTACACTTCAATTTTAACATTCTTTTAAAAAATATGTTCAATGAATTTTTTGAAGGTGTTAGACTTCATTTTTTGCATTTTTGAGATTTTTTGAAAAAATTGAAATTTGTGTGTGTTAGTCTTCAATTACGGAGTATTTGAGTATGACATGAAAATTGAGTATTTTACTTATATTACACTTCAATTTTTTCATTTTTTTAAAAATATCTTCATTGAATTTTTTGAAGGTGTTAGACTTCAGTTTTTAGAATTTTTAAGAAAATTTTGAAAAAATAGAAATTTGTGTGTGTTAGTCTTCAATTACGGAGTATTTTGAGTATGATAGGAAAATTTAGTTTTTTCATGTGTTACACTTCAATTCTAACATTCTTTTCAAAAATATCTTCATTGAATTTTTTTATGGTGTTAGACTTCATTTTTTGCATTTTTGATATTTTTTGAAAAAATTGAAATTTGTGTGTGTTAGTCTTCAATTACGGAGTATTTGAGTATGACATGAAAATTGAGTATTTTACTTATATTACCCTTCAATTTTTTCATTTTTTTAAAAATATCTTCATTGAATTTTTTGAAGGTGTTAGACTTCAGTTTTTTGCATTTTTAAGAAAATTTTGAAAAAATAGAAATTTGTGTGTGTTAGTCTTCAATTACGGAGTATTTTGAGTATGACATGAAAATTTAGTTTTTTTCATGTGTTACACTTCAATTTTAACATTCTTTTCAAAAATATCTTCATTGAGTTTTTTGATGGTGCTAGACTTCATTTTTTGCATTTTTGAGAGTTTTGGAAAAAATTGAAATTTGTGTGTGTTCGTCTTCCATTACGGAGTATTTTGAGTATGACATGAAAATTGAGTATTTTGCTTATGTTAGACTTCAATTTTAACATTGTTTTAAAAAATATCTTCATGGAATTTATTGAAGGTGTTGGACTTCATTTTTTGCATTTTTGAGAGTTTTGGAAAAAATTGAAATTTGTGTGTGTTAGTCTTCAATTACGGAGTATTTTGAGTATGACATGAAAATTTAGTTTTTTTCATGTGTTACACTTCAATTTTAACATTCTTTTCAAAAATATCTTCATTGAATTTTTTGATGGTGTTAGACTTCATTTTTCGCATTTTTGAGATTTTTTGAAAAAATTGAAATTTGTGTGTGTTAGTCTTCAATTACGGAGTATTTGAGTATGACATGAAAATTGAGGATTTTACTTATATTACACTTCAATTTTTTCATTTTTTTAAAAATATCTTCATTGAATTTTTTGAAGCTGTTAGACTTCAATTTATTGCATTTTGAAGAAAATTTGGAAAAAATTGAAATTTGCGTTTGTTAGTCTTCAATTACGGAGTATTTTGAGTATGACATGAAAATTTAGTTTTTTTCATGTGTTACACTTCAATTTTAACATTCTTTTCAAAAATATCTCCATTGAATTTTTTGATGGTGTTAGACTTCATTTTTTTGCATTTTTGAGAGTTTTGGAAAAAATTGAAATTTGTGTGTGTTCGTCTTCAATTACGGAGTATTTTGAGTATGACATGAAAATTGAGCTTTTTTCTTGTGTTAGACTTCAATTTTAACATTGTTTTAAAAAATATCTTCATGGAATTTATTGAAGGTGTTGGACTTCATTTTTTGCATTTTTCACAATTTTTTGAAAAAATTGAAATTTGTGATTGTTAGTCTTCAATTACGGAGTATTTTGAGTATGACATAAAAATTGAGCTTTTTTCTAGTGTTACACTTCAATTTTAACATTCTTTCAAAAAATATGTTCATTGAATTATTTGAAGGTGTTAGACTTAATTTTTTGCATTTTTGTGATTTTTTTCAGAAATTGAAATTTGTGTGTGTTAGTCTTCAATTACGAAGAATTTTGAGTATGACATGAAAATTGAGTATTTTGCTTATGTTACACTTCAATTTTAACATTCTTTTAAAAAATAACTTCGTTGAGTTTTTTGAACGTGTTAGATTTCAGTTTTTTGCATTTTTAAGAAAATTATGAAAAAATAGAAATTTGTGTGTGTTAGTCTTCAATTACGGAATATTTTGAGTATGACATGAAAATTTAGTTTTTTTCATGTGTTACACTTCAATTTTAACATTCTTTTCAAAAATATCTTCATTGAATTTTTTGATGGTGTTAGACTTCATTTTTTGCATTTTTGAGAGTTTTGGAAAAAATTGAAATTTGTGTGTGTTCGTCTTCCATTACGGAGTATTTTGAGTATGACATGAAAATTGAGTATTTTGCTTATGTTAGACTTCAATTTTAACATTGTTTTAAAAAATATCTTCATGGAATTTATTGAAGGTGTTGGACTTCATTTTTTGCATTTTTCACAAATTTTTGAAAAAATTGAAATTTGTGATTGTTAGTCTTCAATTACGGAGTATTTTGAGTATGACATGAAAATTGAGATTTTTTCTAGTGTTCCACTTCAATTTTAACATTCTTTCAAAAAATATGTTCATTGAATTATTTGAAGGTGTTAGACTTAATTTTTGGCATTTTTGTGATTTTTTTAAGAAATTGAAATTTGTGTGTGTTAGTCTTCAATTACGAAGAATTTTGAGTATGACATGAAAATTGAGTATTTTGCTTATGTTACACTTCAATTTTAACATTCTTTTAAAAAATAACTTCGTTGAATTTTTTGAACGTGTTAGATTTCAATTTTTTGCATTTTTAAGAAAATTTTGAAAAAATTTAAATTTGTGTGTGTTAGTCTTCAATTACGGAATATTTTGAGTATGACATGAAAATTTAGTTTTTTTCATGTGTTACACTTCAATTTTAACATTCTTTTCAAAAATATCTCCATTGAATTTTTTGATGGTGTTAGACTTCATTTTTTTGCATTTTTGAGAGTTTTGGAAAAAATTGAAATTTGTGTGTGTTCGTCTTCAATTACGGAGTATTTTGAGTATGACATGAAAATTGAGCTTTTTTCTTGTGTTAGACTTCAATTTTAACATTGTTTTAAAAAATATCTTCATGGAATTTATTGAAGGTGTTAGACTTCATTTTTTGCATTTTTCACAATTTTTTGAAAAAATTGAAATTTGTGATTGTTAGTCTTCAATTACGGAGTATTTTGAGTATGACATAAAAATTGAGCTTTTTTCTAGTGTTACACTTCAATTTTAATATTCTTTCAAAAAATATGTTCATTGAATTATTTGAAGGTGTTAGACTTAATTTTTTGCATTTTTGTGATTTTTTTAAGAAATTGAAATTTGTGTGTGTTAGTCTTCAATTACGAAGAATTTTGAGTATGACATGAAAATTGAGTATTTTGCTTATGTTACACTTCAATTTTAACATTCTTTTAAAAAATAACTTCGTTGAGTTTTTTGAACGTGTTAGATTTCAGTTTTTTGCATTTTTAAGAAAATTATGAAAAAATTGAAATTTGTGTGTGTTAGTCTTCAATTACGGAATATTTTGAGTATGACATGAAAATTTAGTTTTTTTCATGTGTTACACTTCAATTTTAACATTCTTTTCAAAAATATCTTCATTGAATTTTTTGATGGTGTTAGACTTCATTTTTTGCATTTTTGAGAGTTTTGGAAAAAATTGAAATTTGTGTGTGTTCGTCTTCAATTACGGAGTATTTTGAGTATGACATGAAAATTGACCTTTTTTCTTGTGTTACACTTCAATTTTAACATTCTTTTAAAAAATATGTTCATTGAATTTTTTGAAGGTGTTAGACTTCATTTTTTGCATTTTTGAGATTTTTTGAAAAAATTGAAATTTGTGTGTGTTAGTCTTCAATTACGGAGTATTTGAGTATGACATGAAAATTGAGTATTTTACTTATATTACACTTCAATTTTTTCATTTTTTTTAAAATATCTTCATTGAATTTTTTGAAGGTCTTAGACTTCAGTTTATTGCATTTTGAAGAAAATTTTGAAAAAATTGAAATTTGTGTGTGTTAGTCTTCAACTACGGAGTATTTTGAGTATGACATGAAAATTTAGTTTTTTTCATGTGTTACACTTCAATTTTAACATTCTTTTCAAAAATATCTTCATTGAATTTTTTTGAGGGTGTTAGACTTCATTTTTTTGCATTTTTGAGAGTTTTGGAAAAAATTGAAATTTGTGTGTGTTCGTCTTCAATTACGGAGTATTTTGAGTATGACATAAAAATTGAGCTTTTTTCTTGTCTTACACTTCAATTTTAACATTCTTTTAAAAAATATGTTCATTGAATTTTTTGAAGGTGTTAGACTTCATTTTTTGCATTTTTGAGATTTTTTGAAAAAATTGAAATTTATGTGTGTTAATCTTCAATTACGGAGTATTTGAGTATGACATGAAAATTGAGTATTTCACTTATATTACCCTTCAATTTTTTCATTTTTTTAAAAATATCTTCATTGAATTTTTTGAAGGTGTTAGACTTCAGTTTTTTGCATTTTTAAGAAAATTTTGAAAAAATAGAAATTTGTGTGTGTTAGTCTTCAATTACGGAGTATTTTGAGTATGACATGAAAATTTAGTTTTTTTCATGTGTTACACTTCAATTTTAACATTCTTCTCAAAAATATCTTCATTGAATTTTTTGATGATGCTAGACTTCATTTTTTGCATTTTTGAGAGTTTTGGAAAAAATTGAAATATGTGTGTGTTCGTCTTCCATTACGGAGTATTTTGAGTATGACATGAAAATTGAGTATTTTGCTTATGTTAGACTTCAATTTTAACAATGTTTTAAAAAATATCTTCATGGAATTTATTGAAGGTGTTGGACTTCATTTTTTGCATTTTTCACAAATTTTTGAAAAAATTGAAATTTGTGATTGTTAGTCTTCAATTACGGAGTATTTTGAGTATGACATGAAAATTGAGATTTTTTCTAGTGTTACACTTCAATTTTAACATTCTTTCAAAAAATATGTTCATTGAATTATTTCAAGGTGTTAGACTTAATTTTTGGCATTTTTGTGATTTTTTTAAGAAATTGAAATTTATGTGTGTTAGTCTTCAATTACGAAGAATTTTGAGTATGACATGAAAATTGAGTATTTTGCTTATGTTACACTTCAATTTTAACATTCTTTTAAAAAATAACTTCGTTGAATTTTTTGAACGTGTTAGATTTCAGTTTTTTGCATTTTTAAGAAAATTTTGAAAAAATTTAAATTTGTGTGTGTTAGTCTTCAATTACGGAATATTTTGAGTATGACATGAAAATTTAGTTTTTTTCATGTGTTACGCTTCAATTTTAACATTCTTTTCAAAAATATCTTCATTGAATTTTTTGATGGTGTTAGACTTCTTTTTTTGCATTTTTGAGAGTTTTGGAAAAAATTGAAATTTGTGTGTGTTCGTCTTCAATTACGGAGTATTTTGAGTATGACATGAAAATTGAGCTTTTTTCTTGTGTTACACTTCAATTTTAACATTCTTTTAAAAAATATGTTCAATGAATTTTTTGAAGGTGTTAGACTTCATTTTTTGCATTTTTGAGATTTATTGAAAAAATTGAAATTTGTGTGTGTTAGTCTTCAATTACGGAGTATTTGAGTATGACATGAAAATTGAGTATTTTACTTATATTACACTTCAATTTTTTCATTTTTTTAAACATATCTTCATTGAATTTTTTGAAGGTGTTAGACTTCAGTTTTTAGAATTTTTAAGAAAATTTTGAAAAAATAGAAATTTGTGTGTGTTAGTCTTCAATTACGGAGTATTTTGAGTATGATAGGAAAATTTAGTTTTTTTCATGTGTTACACTTCAATTCTAACATTCTTTTCAAAAATATCTTCATTGAATTTTTTGATGGTGTTAGACTTCATTTTTTGCATTTTTGATATTTTTTGAAAAAATTGAAATTTGTGTGTGTTAGTCTTCAATTACGGAGTATTTGAGTATGACATGAAAATTGAGTATTTTACTTATATTACACTTCAATTTTTTCATTTTTTTAAAAATATCTTCATTGAATTTTTTGAAGGTCTTAGACTTCAGTTTATTGCATTTTGAAGAAAATTTTGAAAAAATTGAAATTTGTGTGTGTTAGTCTTCAATTACGGAGTATTTTGAGTATGACATGAAAATTTAGTTTTTTTCATGTGTTACACTTCAATTTTAACATTCTTTTCAAAAATATCTTCATTGAATTTTTTGAGGGTGTTAGACTTCCTTTTTTTGCATTTTTGAGAGTTTTGGAAAAAATTGAAATTTGTGTGTGTTCGTCTTCAATTACGGAGTATTTTGAGTATGACATGAAAATTGAGCTTTTTTCTTGTGTTACACTTCAATTTTAACATTCTTTTAAAAAATATGTTCATTGAATTTTTTGAAGGTGTTAGACTTCATTTTTTGCATTTTTGAGATTTTTTGAAAAAATTGAAATTTATGTGTGTTAATCTTCAATTACGGAGTATTTGAGTATGACATGAAAATTGAGTATTTCATTTATATTACCCTTCAATTTTTTCATTTTTTTAAAAATATCTTCATTGAATTTTTTGAAGGTGTTAGACTTCAGTTTTTTGCATTTTTAAGAAAATTTTGAAAAAATAGAAATTTGTGTGTGTTAGTCTTCAATTACGGAGTATTTTGAGTATGACATGAAAATTTAGTTTTTTTCATGTGTTACACTTCAATTTTAACATTCTTTTCAAAAATATCTTCATTGAATTTTTTGATGGTGCTAGACTTCATTTTTTGCATTTTTTAGAGTTTTGGAAAAAATTGAAATATGTGTGTGTTCGTCTTCCATTACGGAGTATTTTGAGTATGACATGAAAATTGAGTATTTTGCTTATGTTAGACTTCAATTTTAACATTGTTTTAAAAAATATCTTCATGGAATTTATTGAAGGTGTTGGACTTCATTTTTTGCATTTTTCACAAATTTTTGAAAAAATTGAAATTTGTGATTGTTAGTCTTCAATTACGGAGTATTTTGAGTATGACATGAAAATTGAGATTTTTTCTAGTGTTACACTTCAATTTTAACATTCTTTCAAAAAATATGTTCATTGAATTATTTGAAGGTGTTAGACTTAATTTTTGGCATTTTTGTGATTTTTTTAAGAAATTGAAATTTGTGTGTGTTAGTCTTCAATTACGAAGAATTTTGAGTATGACATGAAAATTGAGTATTTTGCTTATGTTACACTTCAATTTTAACATTCTTTTAAAAAATAACTTCGTTGAATTTTTTGAACGTGTTAGATTTCAGTTTTTTGCATTTTTAAGAAAATTTTGAAAAAATTTAAATTTGTGTGTGTTAGTCTTCAATTACGGAATATTTTGAGTATGACATGAAAATTTAGTTTTTTTCATGTGTTACGCTTCAATTTTAACATTCTTTTCAAAAATATCTTCATTGAATTTTTTGATGGTGTTAGACTTCTTTTTTTGCATTTTTGAGAGTTTTGGAAAAAATTGAAATTTGTGTGTGTTCGTCTTCAATTACGGAGTATTTTGAGTATGACATGAAAATTGTGCTTTTTTCTTGTGTTACACTTCAATTTTAACTTTCTTTTAAAAAATATGTTCAATGAATTTTTTGAAGGTGTTAGACTTCATTTTTTGCATTTTTGAGATTTTTTGAAAAATTTGAAATTTGTGTGTGTTAGTCTTCAATTACGGAGTATTTGAGTATGACATGAAAATTGAGTATTTTACTTATATTACACTTCAATTTTTTCATTTTTTTAAAAATATCTTCATTGAATTTTTTGAAGGTGTTAGACTTCAGTTTTTAGAATTTTTAAGAAAATTTTGAAAAAATAGAAATTTGTGTGTGTTAGTCTTCAATTACGGAGTATTTTGAGTATGATAGGAAAATTTAGTTTTTTTCATGTGTTACACTTCAATTCTAACATTCTTTTCAAAAATATCTTCATTGAATTTTTTGATGGTGTTAGACTTCATTTTTTGCATTTTTGATATTTTTTGAAAAAATTGAAATTTGTGTGTGTTAGTCTTCAATTACGGAGTATTTGAGTATGACATGAAAATTGAGTATTTTACTTATATTACCCTTCAATTTTTTCATTTTTTTAAAAATATCTTCATTGAATTTTTTGAAGGTGTTAGACTTCAGTTTTTTGCATTTTTAAGAAAATTTTGAAAAAATAGAAATTTGTGTGTGTTAGTCTTCAATTACGGAGTATTTTGAGTATGACATGAAAATTTAGTTTTTTTCATGTGTTACACTTCAATTTTAACATTCTTTTCAAAAATATCTTCATTGAATTTTTTGATGGTGCTAGACTTCATTTTTTGCATTTTTGAGAGTTTTGGAAAAAATTGAAATTTGTGTGTGTTCGTCTTCCATTACGGAGTATTTTGAGTATGACATGAAAATTGAGTATTTTGCTTATGTTAGACTTCAATTTTAACATTGTTTTAAAAAATATCGTCATGAAATTTATTGAAGGTGTTGGACTTCATTTTTTGCATTTTTGAGAGTTTTGGAAAAAATTGAAATTTGTGTGTGTTAGTCTTCAATTACGGAGTATTTTGAGTATGACATGATAATTTAGTTTTTTTCATGTGTTACACTTCAATTTTAACATTCTTTTCAAAAATATCTTCATTGAATTTTTTGATGGTGTTAGACTTCATTTTTTGCATTTTTGAGATTTTTTGAAAAAATTGAAATTTGTGTGTGTTAGTCTTCAATTACGGAGTATTTGAGTATGACATGAAAATTGAGTATTTTACTTATATTACACTTCAATTTTTTCATTTTTTTTAAAATATCTTCATTGAATTTTTTGAAGGTGCTAGACTTCTGTTTATTGCATTTTGAAGAAAATTTTGAAAAAATTGAAATTTGTGTGTGTTAGTTTTCAATTACGGAGTATTTTGAGTATGACTTGAAAATTTAGTTTTTTTCATGTGTTACACTTCAATTTTAACATTCTTTTCAAAAATATCTCCATTGAATTTTTTGATGGTGTTAGAATTCATTTTTTTGGATTTTTGAGAGTTTTGGAAAAAATTGAAATTTGTGTGTGTTCGTCTTCAATTACGGAGTATTTTGAGTATGACATGAAAATTGAGCTTTTTTCTTGTCTTACACTTCAATTTTAACATTCTTTTAAAAAATATGTTCATTGAATTTTTTGAAGGTGACTTCATTTTTTGCATGTTTGAGATTTTTTGAAAAAATAGAAATTTGTGTGTGTTAGTCTTCAATTACGGATTATTTGAGTATGACATGAAAATTGAGTATTTTACTTATATTACCCTTCAATTTTTTCATTTTTTTAAAAATATCTTCATTGAATTTTTTGAAGGTGTTAGATTTCAGTTTTTTGCATTTTTAAGAAAATTTTGAAAAAATAGAAATTTATGTGTGTTAGTCTTCAATTACGGAGTATTTTGAGTATGACATGAAAATTTAGTTTTTTTCATGTGTTACACTTCAATTTTAACATTCTTTTCAAAAATATCTTCATTGAGTTTTTTGATGGTGCTAGACTTCATTTTTTGCATTTTTGAGAATTTTGGAAAAAATTGAAATTTGTGTGTGTTCGTCTTCCATTACGGAGTATTTTGAGTATGACATGAAAATTTAGTATTTTTCTTATGTTAGACTTCAATTTTAACATTGTTTTAAAAAATATCTTCATGGAATTTATTGAAGGTGTTGGACTTCATTTTTTGCATTTTTGAGAGTTTTGGAAAAAATTGAAATTTGTGTGTGTTAGTCTTCAATTACGGAGTATTTTGAGTATGACATGAAAATTTAGTTTTTTTCATGTGTTACACTTCATTTTTAACATTCTTTTCAAAAATATATTCATTGAATATTTTGATGGTGTTAGACTTCATTTTTTGCATTTTTGAGATTTTTTCAAAAAATTGAAATTTTTTGTGTTAGTCTTCAATTACGGAGTATTTGAGTATGACATGAAAATTGAGTATTTTACTTATATTACACTTCAATTTTTTCATTTTTTAAAAAATATCTTCATTGAATATTTTGAAGGTGTTAGACTTCAGTTTATTGCATTTTGAAGAAAATTTTGAAAAAATTGAAATTTGTGTGTGTTAGTCTTCAATTACGAAGTATTTTGAGTATGACTTGAAAATTTAGTTTTTTTCATGTGTTACATTTCAATTTTAACATTCTTTTCAAAAATATCTCCATTGAATTTTTTGAAGGTGTTAGACTTCATTTTTTTGCATTTTTGAGAGTTTTGGAAAAAATTGAAATTTGTGTGTGTTCGTCTTCAATTACGGAGTATTTTGAGTATGACATGAAAATTCAGCTTTTTTCTTGTCTTACACTTCAACTTTAACATTCTTTCAAAAAATATGTTCATTGAATTTTTTGAAGGTGACTTCATTTTATGCATGTTTGAGATTTTTTGAAAAAATTGAAATTTGTGTGTGTTAGTCTTCAATTACGGAGTATTTGAGTATGACATGAAAATTGAGTATTTTACATATATTACCCTTCAATTTTTTCATTTTTTTAAAAATATCTTCATTGAATTTTTTGAAGGTGTTAGATTTCAGTTTTTTGCATTTTTATGAAAATTTTGAAAAAATAGAAATTTGTGTGTGTTAGTCTTCAATTACGGAGTATTTTGAGTATGACATGAAAATTTAGTTTTTTTCATGTGTTACACTTCAATTTTAACATTCTTTTCAAAAATATCTTCATTGAGTTTTTTGATGGTGCTAGACTTCATTTTTTGCATTTTTGAGAGTTTTGGAAAAAATTGAAATTTGTGTGTGTTCGTCTTCCATTACGGAGTATTTTGAGTATGACATGAAAATTTAGTATTTTTCTTATGTTAGACTTCAATTTTAACATTGTTTTAAAAAATATCTTCATGGAATTTATTGAAGGTGTTGGACTTCATTTTTTGCATTTTTGAGAGTTTTGGAAAAAATAGAAATTTGTGTGTGTTAGTCTTCAATTACGGAGTATTTTGAGTATGACATGAAAATTTAGTTTTTTTCTTGTGTTACACTTCAATTTTAACATTCTTTTCAAAAATATCTTCATTGAATTTTTTGATGGTGCTAGACTTCATTTTTTGCATTTTTGAGAGTTTTGGAAAAAATTGAAATTTGTGTGTGTTCGTCTTCCATTACGGAGTATTTTGAGTATGACATGAAAATTGAGTATTTTGCTTATGTTAGACTTCAATTTTAACATTGTTTTAAAAAATATCGTCATGAAATTTATTGAAGGTGTTGGACTTCATTTTTTGCATTTTTGAGAGTTTTGGAAAAAATTGAAATTTGTGTGTGTTAGTCTTCAATTACGGAGTATTTTGAGTATGACATGATAATTTAGTTTTTTTCATGTGTTACACTTCAATTTTGACATTCTTTTCAAAAATATCTTCATTGAATTTTTTGATGGTGTTAGACTTCATTTTTTGCATTTTTGAGATTTTTTGAAAAAATTGACATTTGTGTGTGTTAGCCTTCAATTACGGAGTATTTGAGTATGACATGAAAATTGATTATTTTACTTATATTACACTTCAATTTTTTCATTTTTTTTAAAATATCTTCATTGAATTTTTTGAAGGTGCTAGACTTCTGTTTATTGCATTTTGAAGAAAATTTTGAAAAAATTGAAATTTGTGTGTGTTAGTCTTCAATTACGGAGTATTTTGAGTATGACTTGAAAATTTAGTTTTTTTCATGTGTTACACTTCAATTTTAACATTCTTTTCAAAAATATCTCCATTGAATTTTTTGATGGTGTTAGACTTCATTTTTTTGCATTTTTGAGAGTTTTGGAAAAAATTGAAATTTGTGTGTGTTCGTCTTCAATTACGGAGTATTTTGAGTATGACATGAAAATTGAGCTTTTTTCTTGTCTTACACTTCAATTTTAACATTCTTTTAAAAAATATGTTCATTGAATTTTTTGAAGGTGACTTCATTTTTTGCATGTTTGAGATTTTTTGAAAAAATAGAAATTTGTGTATGTTAGTCTTCAATTACGGATTATTTGAGTATGACATGAAAATTGAGTATTGTACTTATATTACCCTTCAATTTTTTCATTTTTTTAAAAATATCTTCATTGAATTTTTTGAAGGTGTTAGACTTCAGTTTTTTGCATTTTTAAGAAAATTTTGAAAAAATAGAAATTTGTGTGTGTTAGTCTTCAATTACGGAGTATTTTGAGTATGACATGAAAATTTAGTTTTTTTCATGTGTTACACTTCAATTTTAACATTCTTTTCAAAAATATCTTCATTGAGTTTTTTGATGGTGCTAGACTTCATTTTTTGCATTTTTGAGAGTTTTGGAAAAAATTGAAATTTGTGTGTGTTCGTCTTCCATTACGGAGTATTTTGAGTATGACATGAAAATTTAGTATTTTTCTTATGTTAGACTTCAATTTTAACATTGTTTTAAAAAATATCTTCATGGAATTTATTGAAGGTGTTGGACTTCATTTTTTGCATTTTTGAGAGTTTTGGAAAAAATTGAAATTTGTGTGTGTTAGTCTTCAATTACGGAGTATTTTGAGTATGACATGAAAATTTAGTTTTTTTCATGTGTTACACTTCATTTTTAACATTCTTTTCAAAAATATATTCATTGAATATTTTGATGGTGTTAGACTTCATTTTTTGCATTTTTGAGATTTTTTCAAAAAATTGAAATTTTTTGTGTTAGTCTTCAATTACGGAGTATTTGAGTATGACATGAAAATTGAGTATTTTACTTATATTACACTTCAATTTTTCCATTTTTTAAAAAATATCTTCATTGAATTTTTTGAAGGTGTTAGACTTCAGTTTATTGCATTTTGAAGAAAATTTTGAAAAAATTGAAATTTGTGTGTGTTAGTCTTCAATTACGGAGTATTTTGAGTATGACTTGAAAATTTAGTTTTTTTCATGTGTTACATTTCAATTTTAACATTCTTTTCAAAAATATCTCCATTGAATTTTTTGAAGGTTAGACTTCATTTTTTTGCATTTTTGAGAGTTTTGGAAAAAATTGAAATTTGTGTGTGTTCGTCTTCAATTACGGAGTATTTTGAGTATGACATGAAAATTCAGCTTTTTTCTTGTCTTACACTTCAATTTTAACATTCTTTTAAAAAATATGTTCATTGAATTTTTTGAAGGTGACTTCATTTTTTGCATGTTTGAGATTTTTTGAAAAAATTGAAATTTGTGTGTGTTAGTCTTCAATTACGGAGTATTTGAGTATGACATGAAAATTGAGTATTTTACTTATATTACCCTTCAATTTTTTGATTTTTTTAAAAATATCTTCATTGAATTTTTTGAAGGTGTTAGATTTCAGTTTATTGCATTTTTAAGAAAATTTTGAAAAAATAGAAATTTGTGTGTGTTAGTCTTCAATTACGGAGTATTTTGAGTATGACATGAAAATTTAGTTTTTTTCATGTGTTACACTTCAATTTTAACATTCTTTTCAAAAATATCTTCATTGAGTTTTTTGATGGTGCTAGACTTCATTTTTTGCATTTTTGAGAGTTTTAGAAAAAAATTAAATTTGTGTGTGTTCGTCTTCCATTACGGAGTATTTTGAGTATGACATGAAAATTTAGTATTTTTCTTATGTTAGACTTCAATTTTAACATTCTTTTAAAAAATATCTTCATGGAATTTATTGAAGGTGTTGGACTTCATTTTTTGCATTTTTGAGAGTTTTGGAAAAAATTGAAATTTGTGTGTGTTAGTCTTCAATTACGGAGTATTTTGAGTATGACATGAAAATTTAGTTTTTTTCATGTGTTACACTTCATTTTTAACATTCTTTTCAAAAATATCTTCAATGAATATTTTGATGGTGTTAGACTTCATTTTTTGCATTTTTGAGATTTTTTCAAAAAATTGAAATTTTTTGTGTTAGTCTTCAATTACGGAGTATTTGAGTATGACATGAAAATTGAGTATTTTACTTATATTACACTTCAATTTTTTCATTTTTTAAAAAATATCTTCATTGAATTTTTTGAAGGTGTTAGACTTCAGTTTATTGCATTTTGAAGAAAATTTTGAAAAAATTGAAATTTGTGTGTGTTAGTCTTCAATTACGGAGTATTTTGAGTATGACTTGAAAATTTAGTATTTTTCTTATGTTAGACTTCAATTTTAACATTGTTTTAAAAAATATCTTCATGGAATTTATTGAAGGTGTTGGACTTCATTTTTTGCATTTTTGAGAGTTTTGGAAAAAATAGAAATTTGTGTGTGTTAGTCTTCAATTACGGAGTATTTTGAGTATGACATGAAAATTTAGTTTTTTTCTTGTGTTACACTTCAATTTTAACATTCTTTTCAAAAATATCTTCATTGAATTTTTTGATGGTGCTAGACTTCATTTTTTGCATTTTTGAGAGTTTTGGAAAAAATTGAAATTTGTGTGTGTTCGTCTTCCATTACGGAGTATTTTGAGTATGACATGAAAATTGAGTATTTTGCTTATGTTAGACTTCAATTTTAACATTGTTTTAAAAAATATCGTCATGAAATTTATTGAAGGTGTTGGACTTCATTTTTTGCATTTTTGAGAGTTTTGGAAAAAATTGAAATTTGTGTGTGTTAGTCTTCAATTACGGAGTATTTTGAGTATGACATGATAATTTAGTTTTTTTCATGTGTTACACTTCAATTTTGACATTCTTTTCAAAAATATCTTCATTGAATTTTTTGATGGTGTTAGACTTCATTTTTTGCATTTTTGAGATTTTTTGAAAAAATTGAAATTTGTGTGTGTTAGTCTTCAATTACGGAGTATTTGAGTATGACATGAAAATTGAGTATTTTACTTATATTACACTTCAATTTTTTCATTTTTTTTAAAATATCTTCATTGAATTTTTTGAAGGTGCTAGACTTCTGTTTATTGCATTTTGAAGAAAATTTTGAAAAAATTGAAATTTGTGTGTGTTAGTCTTCAATTACGGAGTATTTTGAGTATGACTTGAAAATTTAGTTTTTTTCATGTGTTACACTTCAATTTTAACATTCTTTTCAAAAATATCTCCATTGAATTTTTTGATGGTGTTAGACTTCATTTTTTTGCATTTTTGAGAGTTTTGGAAAAAATTGAAATTTGTGTGTGTTCGTCTTCAATTACGGAGTATTTTGAGTATGACATGAAAATTGATCTTTTTTCTTGTCTTACACTTCAATTTTAACATTCTTTTAAAAAATATGTTCATTGAATTTTTTGAAGGTGACTTCATTTTTTGCATGTTTGAGATTTTTTGAAAAAATAGAAATTTGTGTGTGTTAGTCTTCAATTACGGATTATTTGAGTATGACATGAAAATTGAGTATTGTACTTATATTACCCTTCAATTTTTTCATTTTTTTAAAAATATCTTCATTGAATTTTTTGAAGGTGTTAGACTTCAGTTTTTTGCATTTTTAAGAAAATTTTGAAAAAATAGAAATTTGTGTGTGTTAGTCTTCAATTACGGAGTATTTTGAGTATGACATGAAAATTTAGTTTTTTTCATGTGTTACACTTCAATTTTAACATTCTTTTCAAAAATATCTTCATTGAGTTTTTTGATGGTGCTAGACTTCATTTTTTGCATTTTTGAGAGTTTTGGAAAAAATTGAAATTTGTGTGTGTTCGTCTTCCATTACGGAGTATTTTGAGTATGACATGAAAATTTAGTATTTTTCTTATGTTAGACTTCAATTTTAACATTGTTTTAAAAAATATCTTCATGGAATTTATTGAAGGTGTTGGACTTCATTTTTTGCATTTTTGAGAGTTTTGGAAAAAATTGAAATTTGTGTGTGTTAGTCTTCAATTACGGAGTATTTTGAGTATGACATGAAAATTTAGTTTTTTTCATGTGTTACACTTCATTTTTAACATTCTTTTCAAAAATATATTCATTGAATATTTTGATGGTGTTAGACTTCATTTTTTGCATTTTTGAGATTTTTTCAAAAAATTGAAATTTTTTGTGTTAGTCTTCAATTACGGAGTATTTGAGTATGACATGAAAATTGAGTATTTTACTTATATTACACTTCAATTTTTTCATTTTTTAAAAAATATCTTCATTGAATTTTTTGAAGGTGTTAGACTTCAGTTTATTGCATTTTGAAGAAAATTTTGAAAAAATTGAAATTTGTGTGTGTTAGTCTTCAATTACGAAGTATTTTGAGTATGACTTGAAAATTTAGTTTTTTTCATGTGTTACATTTCAATTTTAACATTCTTTTCAAAAATATCTCCATTGAATTTTTTGAAGGTGTTAGACTTCATTTTTTTGCATTTTTGAGAGTTTTGGAAAAAATTGAAATTTGTGTGTGTTCGTCTTCAATTACGGAGTATTTTGAGTATGACATGAAAATTCAGCTTTTTTCTTGTCTTACACTTCAACTTTAACATTCTTTTAAAAAATATGTTCATTGAATTTTTTTAAGGTGACTTCATTTTATGCATGTTTGAGATTTTTTGAAAAAATTGAAATTTGTGTGTGTTAGTCTTCAATTACGGAGTATTTGAGTATGACATGAAAATTGAGTATTTTACATATATTACCCTTCAATTTTTTCATTTTTTTAAAAATATCTTCATTGAATTTTTTGAAGGTGTTAGATTTCAGTTTTTTGCATTTTTATGAAAATTTTGAAAAAATAGAAATTTGTGTATGTTAGTCTTCAATTACGGAGTATTTTGAGTATGACATGAAAATTTAGTTTTTTTCATGTGTTACACTTCAATTTTAACATTCTTTTCAAAAATATCTTCATTGAGTTTTTTGATGGTGCTAGACTTCATTTTTTGCATTTTTGAGAGTTTTGGAAAAAATTGAAATTTGTGTGTGTTCGTCTTCCATTACGGAGTATTTTGAGTATGACATGAAAATTTAGTATTTTTCTTATGTTAGACTTCAATTTTAACATTGTTTTAAAAAATATCTTCATGGAATTTATTGAAGGTGTTGGACTTCATTTTTTGCATTTTTGAGAGTTTTGGAAAAAATAGAAATTTGTGTGTGTTAGTCTTCAATTACGGAGTATTTTGAGTATGACATGAAAATTTAGTTTTTTTCTTGTGTTACACTTCAATTTTAACAATCTTTTCAAAAATATCTCCATTGAATTTTTTGATGGTGTTAGACTTCATTTTTTTGCATTTTTGAGAGTTTTGGAAAAAATTGAAATTTGTGTGTGTTCGTCTTCAATTACGGAGTATTTTGAGTATGACATGAAAATTGAGCTTTTTTCTTGTCTTACACTTCAATTTTAACATTCTTTTAAAAAATATGTTTATTGAATTTTTTGAAGGTGACTTCATTTTTTGCATGTTTGAGATTTTTTGAAAAAATAGAAATTTGTGTGTGTTAGTCTTCAATTACGGATTATTTGAGTATGACATGAAAATTGAGTATTGTACTTATATTACCCTTCAATTTTTTCATTTTTTTAAAAATATCTTCATTGAATTTTTTGAAGGTGTTAGACTTCAGTTTTTTGCATTTTTAAGAAAATTTTGAAAAAATAGAAATTTGTGTGTGTTAGTCTTCAATTACGGAGTATTTTGAGTATGACATGAAAATTTAGTTTTTTTCATGTGTTACACTTCAATTTTAACATTCTTTTCAAAAATATCTTCATTGAGTTTTTTGATGGTGCTAGACTTCATTTTTTGCATTTTTGAGAGTTTTGGAAAAAATTGAAATTTGTGTGTGTTCGTCTTCCATTACGGAGTATTTTGAGTATGACATGAAAATTTAGTATTTTTCTTATGTTAGACTTCAATTTTAACATTGTTTTAAAAAATATCTTCATGGAATTTATTGAAGGTGTTGGACTTCATTTTTTGCATTTTTGAGAGTTTTGGAAAAAATTGAAATTTGTGTGTGTTAGTCTTCAATTACGGAGTATTTTGAGTATGACATGAAAATTTAGTTTTTTTCATGTGTTACACTTCATTTTTAACATTCTTTTCAAAAATATATTCATTGAATATTTTGATGGTGTTAGACTTCATTTTTTGCATTTTTGAGATTTTTTCAAAAAATTGAAATTTTTTGTGTTAGTCTTCAATTACGGAGTATTTGAGTATGACATGAAAATTGAGTATTTTACTTATATTACACTTCAATTTTTTCATTTTTTAAAAAATATCTTCATTGAATTTTTTGAAGGTGTTAGACTTCAGTTTATTGCATTTTGAAGAAAATTTTGAAAAAATTGAAATTTGTGTGTGTTAGTCTTCAATTACGGAGTATTTTGAGTATGACTTGAAAATTTAGTTTTTTTCATGTGTTACATTTCAATTTTAACATTCTTTTCAAAAATATCTCCATTGAATTTTTTGAAGGTGTTAGACTTCATTTTTTTGCATTTTTGAGAGTTTTGGAAAAAATTGAAATTTGTGTGTGTTCGTCTTCAATTACGGAGTATTTTGAGTATGACATGAAAATTCAGCTTTTTTCTTGTCTTACACTTCAATTTTAACATTCTTTTAAAAAATATGTTCATTGAATTTTTTGAAGGTGACTTCATTTTTTGCATGTTTGAGATTTTTTGAAAAAATTGAAATTTGTGTGTGTTAGTCTTCAATTACGGAGTATTTGAGTATGACATGAAAATTGAGTATTTTACTTATATTACCCTTCAATTTTTTCATTTTTTTAAAAATATCTTCATTGAATTTTTTGAAGGTGTTAGATTTCAGTTTATTGCATTTTTAAGAAAATTTTGAAAAAATAGAAATTTGTGTGTGTTAGTCTTCAATTACGGAGTATTTTGAGTATGACATGAAAATTTAGTTTTTTTCATGTGTTACACTTCAATTTTAACATTCTTTTCAAAAATATCTTCATTGAGTTTTTTGATGGTGCTAGACTTCATTTTTTGCATTTTTGAGAGTTTTAGAAAAAAATGAAATTTGTGTGTGTTCGTCTTCCATTACGGAGTATTTTGAGTATGACATGAAAATTTAGTATTTTTCTTATGTTAGACTTCAATTTTAACATTGTTTTAAAAAATATCTTCATGGAATTTATTGAAGGTGTAGGACTTCATTTTTTGCATTTTTGAGAGTTTTGGAAAAAATTGAAATTTGTGTGTGTTAGTCTTCAATTACGGAGTATTTTGAGTATGACATGAAAATTTAGTTTTTTTCATGTGTTACACTTCATTTTTAACATTCTTTTCAAAAATATCTTCAATGAATATTTTGATGGTGTTAGACTTCATTTTTTGCATTTTTGAGATTTTTTCAAAAAATTGAAATTTTTTGTGTTAGTCTTCAATTACGGAGTATTTGAGTATGACATGAAAATTGAGTATTTTACTTATATTACACTTCAATTTTTTCATTTTTTAAAAAATATCTTCATTGAATTTTTTGAAGGTGTTAGACTTCAGTTTATTGCATTTTGAAGAAAATTTTGAAAAAATTGAAATTTGTGTGTGTTAGTCTTCAATTACGGAGTATTTTGAGTATGACTTGAAAATTTAGTATTTTTCTTATGTTAGACTTCAATTTTAACATTGTTTTAAAAAATATCTTCATGGAATTTATTGAAGGTGTTGGACTTCATTTTTTGCATTTTTGAGAGTTTTGGAAAAAATAGAAATTTGTGTGTGTTAGTCTTCAATTACGGAGTATTTTGAGTATGACATGAAAATTTAGTTTTTTTCTTGTGTTACACTTCAATTTTAACATTCTTTTCAAAAATATCTTCATTGAATTTTTTGATGGTGCTAGACTTCATTTTTTGCATTTTTGAGAGTTTTGGAAAAAATTGAAATTTGTATGTGTTCGTCTTCCATTACGGAATATTTTGAGTATGACATGAAAATTGAGTATTTTGCTTATGTTAGACTTCAATTTTAACATTGTTTTAAAAAATATCGTCATGAAATTTATTGAAGGTGTTGGACTTCATTTTTTGCATTTTTGAGAGTTTTGGAAAAAATTGAAATTTGTGTGTGTTAGTCTTCAATTACGGAGTATTTTGAGTATGACATGATAATTTAGTTTTTTTCATGTGTTACACTTCAATTTTGACATTCTTCTCAAAAATATCTTCATTGAATTTTTTGATGGTGTTAGACTTCATTTTTTGCATTTTTGACATTTTTTGAAAAAATTGAAATTTGTGTGTGTTAGTCTTCAATTACGGAGTATTTGAGTATGACATGAAAATTGAGTATTTTACTTATATTACACTTCAATTTTTTCATTTTTTTTAAAATATCTTCATTGAATTTTTTGAAGGTGCTAGACTTCTGTTTATTGCATTTTGAAGAAAATTTTGAAAAAATTGAAATTTGTGTGTGTTAGTCTTCAATTACGGAGTATTTTGAGTATGACTTGAAAATTTAGTTTTTTTCATGTGTTACACTTCAATTTTACCATTCTTTTCAAAAATATCTCCATTGAATTTTTTGATGGTGTTAGACTTCATTTTTTTGCATTTTTGAGAGTTTTGGAAAAAATTGAAATTTGTGTGTGTTCGTCTTCAATTACGGAGTATTTTGAGTATGACATGAAAATTGATCTTTTTTCTTGTCTTACACTTCAATTTTAACATTCTTTTAAAAAATATGTTCATTGAATTTTTTGAAGGTGACTTCATTTTTTGCATGTTTGAGATTTTTTGAAAAAATAGAAATTTGTGTGTGTTAGTCTTCAATTACGGATTATTTGAGTATGACATGAAAATTGAGTATTGTACTTATATTACCCTTCAATTTTTTCATTTTTTTAAAAATATCTTCATTGAATTTTTTGAAGGTGTTAGACTTCAGTTTTTTGCATTTTTAAGAAAATTTTGAAAAAATAGAAATTTGTGTGTGTTAGTCTTCAATTACGGAGTATTTTGAGTATGACATGAAAATTTAGTTCTTTTCATGTGTTACACTTCAATTTTAACATTCTTTTCAAAAATATCTTCATTGAGTTTTTTGATGGTGCTAGACTTCATTTTTTGCATTTTTGAGAGTTTTGGAAAAAATTGAAATTTGTGTGTGTTCGTCTTCCATTACGGAGTATTTTGAGTATGACATGAAAATTTAGTATTTTTCTTATGTTAGACATCAATTTTAACATTGTTTTAAAAAATATCTTCATGGAATTTATTGAAGGTGTTGGACTTCATTTTTTGCATTTTTGAGAGTTTTGGAAAAAATTGAAATTTGTGTGTGTTAGTCTTCAATTACGGAGTATTTTGAGTATGACATGAAAATTTAGTTTTTTTCATGTGTTACACTTCATTTTTAACATTCTTTTCAAAAATATATTCATTGAATATTTTGATGGTGTTAGACTTCATTTTTTGCATTTTTGAGATTTTTTCAAAAAATTGAAATTTTTTGTGTTAGTCTTCAATTACGGAGTATTTGAGTATGACATGAAAATTGAGTATTTTACTTATATTACACTTCAATTTTTTCATTTTTTAAAAAATATCTTCATTGAATTTTTTGAAGGTGTTAGACTTCAGTTTATTGCATTTTGAAGAAAATTTTGAAAAAATTGAAATTTGTGTGTGTTAGTCTTCAATTACGGAGTATTTTGAGTATGACTTGAAAATTTAGTTTTTTTCATGTGTTAAATTTCAATTTTAACATTCTTTTCAAAAATATCTCCATTGAATTTTTTGAAGGTGTTAGACTTCATTTTTTTGCATTTTTGAGAGTTTTGGAAAAAATTGAAATTTGTGTGTGTTCGTCTTCAATTACGGAGTATTTTGAGTATGACATGAAAATTCAGCTTTTTTCTTGTCTTACACTTCAATTTTAACATTCTTTTAAAAAATATGTTCATTGAATTTTTTGAAGGTGACTTCATTTTTTGCATGTTTGAGATTTTTTGAAAAAATTGAAATTTGTGTGTGTTAGTCTTCAATTACGGAGTATTTGAGTATGACATGAAAATTGAGTATTTTACTTATATTACCCTTCAATTTTTTCATTTTTTTAAAAATATCTTCATTGAATTTTTTGAAGGTGTTAGATTTCAGTTTATTGCATTTTTAAGAAAATTTTGAAAAAATAGAAATTTGTGTGTGTTAGTCTTCAATTACGGAGTATTTTGAGTATGACATGAAAATTTAGTTTTTTTCATGTGTTACACTTCAATTTTAACATTCTTTTCAAAAATATCTTCATTGAGTTTTTTGATGGTGCTAGACTTCATTTTTTGCATTTTTGAGAGTTTTAGAAAAAAATGAAATTTGTGTGTGTTCGTCTTCCATTACGGAGTATTTTGAGTATGACATGAAAATTTAGTATTTTTCTTATGTTAGACTTCAATTTTAACATTGTTTTAAAAAATATCTTCATGGAATTTATTGAAGGTGTTGGACTCCATTTTTTGCATTTTTGAGAGTTTTGGAAAAAATTGAAATTTGTGTGTGTTAGTCTTCAATTACGGAGTATTTTGAGTATGACATGAAAATTGAGTATTTTACTTATATTACACTTCAATTTTTTCATTTTTTAAAAAATATCTTCATTGAATTTTTTGAAGGTGTTAGACTTCAGTTTATTGCATTTTGAAGAAAATTTTGAAAAAATTGAAATTTGTGTGTGTTAGTCTTCAATTACGGAGTATTTTGAGTATGACTTGAAAATTTAGTTTTTTTCATGTGTTACATTTCAATTTTAACATTCTTTTCAAAAATATCTCCATTGAATTTTTTGATGGTGTTAGACTTCATTTTTTTGCATTTTTGAGAGTTTTGGAAAAAATTGAAATTTGTGTGTGTTCGTCTTCAATTACGGAGTATTTTGAGTATGACATGAAAATTGAGCTTTTTTCTTGTCTTACACTTCAATTTTAACATTCTTTTAAAAAATATGTTCATTGAATTTTTTGAAGGTGACTTCATTTTTTGCATTTTTGAGATTTTTTGAAAAAATTGAAATTTGTGTGTGTTAGTCTTCAATTACGGAGTATTTGAGTATGACATGAAAATTGAGTATTTTACTTATATTACCCTTCAATTTTTTCATTTTTTTAAAAATATCTTCATTGAATTTTTTGAAGGTGTTAGACTTCAGTTTTTTGCATTTTTAAGAAAATTTTGAAAAAATAGAAATTTGTGTGTGTTAGTCTTCAATTACGGAGTATTTTGAGTATGACATGAAAATTTAGTTTTTTTCATGTGTTACACTTCAATTTTAACATTCGTTTCAAAAATATCATCATTGAGTTTTTTGATGGTGCTAGACTTCATTTTTTGCATTTTTGAGAGTTTTGGAAAAAATTGAAATTTGTGTGTGTTCGTCTTCCATTACGGAGTATTTTGAGTATGACATGAAAATTTAGTTTTTTTCATGTGTTACACTTCAATTTTAACATTCTTTTCAAAAATATCTTCATTGAATTTTTTGATGGTGCTAGACTTCATTTTTTGCATTTTTGAGAGTTTTGGAAAAAATTGAAATATGTGTGTGTTCGTCTTCCATTACGGAGTATTTTGAGTATGACATGAAAATTCAGTATTTTGCTTATGTTAGACTTCAATTTTAACATTGTTTTAAAAAATATCTTCATGGAATTTATTGAAGGTGTTGGACTTCATTTTTTGCATTTTTCACAAATTTTTGAAAAAATTGAAATTTGTGATTGTTAGTCTTCAATTACGGAGTATTTTGAGTATGACATGAAAATTGAGCTTTTTTCATGTGTTACACTTCAATTTTAACATTCTTTTCAAAAATATCTTCATTTTTTGCATTTTTGAGAGTTTTGGAAAAAATTGAAATTTGTGTGTGTTAGTCTTCAATTACGGAGTATTTTGAGTATGACATGAAAATTTAGTTTTTTTCATGTGTTACACTTCATTTTTAACATTCTTTTCAAAAATATATTCATTGAATATTTTGATGGTGTTAGACTTCATTTTTTGCATTTTTGAGATTTTTTCAAAAAATTGAAATTTTTTGTGTTAGTCTTCAATTACGGAGTATTTGAGTATGACATGAAAATTGAGTATTTTACTTATATTACACTTCAATTTTTTCATTTTTTAAAAAATATCTTCATTGAATTTTTTGAAGGTGTTAGACTTCAGTTTATTGCATTTTGAAGAAAATTTTGAAAAAATTGAAATTTGTGTGTGTTAGTCTTCAATTACGGAGTATTTTGAGTATGACTTGAAAATTTAGTTTTTTTCATGTGTTACATTTCAATTTTAACATTCTTTTCAAAAATATCTCCATTGAATTTTTTGAAGGTGTTAGACTTCATTTTTTTGAATTTTTGAGAGTTTTGGAAAAAATTGAAATTTGTGTGTGTTCGTCTTCTATTACGGAGTATTTTGAGTATGACATGAAAATTCAGCTTTTTTCTTGTCTTACACTTCAATTTTAACATTCTTTTAAAAAATATGTTCATTGAATTTTTTGAAGGTGACTTCATTTTTTGCATGTTTGAGATTTTTTGAAAAAATTGAAATTTGTGTGTGTTAGTCTTCAATTACGGAGTATTTGAGTATGACATGAAAATTGAGTATTTTACTTATATTACCCTTCAATTTTTTCATTTTTTTAAAAATATCTTCATAGAATTTTTTGAAGGTGTTAGATTTCAGTTTTTTGCATTTTTAAGAAAATTTTGAAAAAAAAGAAATTTGTGTGTGTTAGTCTTCAATTACGGAGTATTTTGAGTATGACATGAAAATTTAGTTTTTTTCATGTGTTACACTTCAATTTTAACATTCTTTTCAAAAATATCTTCATTGAATTTTTTGATGGTGCTAGACTTCATTTTTTGCATTTTTGAGAGTTTTGGAAAAAATTGAAATTTGTGTGTGTTCGTTTTCCATTACGGAGTATTTTGAGTATGACATGAAAATTGAGTATTTTGCTTATGTTAGACTTCAATTTTAACATTGTTTTAAAAAATATCGTCATGAAATTTATTGAAGGTGTTGGACTTCATTTTTTGCATTTTTGAGAGTATTGGAAAAAATTGAAATTTGTGTGTGTTAGTCTTCAATTACGGAGTATTTTGAGTATGACATGATAATTTAGTTTTTTTCATGTGTTACACTTCAATTTTAACATTCTTTTCAAAAAATATCTTCATTGAATTTTTTGATGGTGTTAGACTTCATTTTTTGTATTTTTGAGATTTTTTGAAAAAATTGAAATTTGTGTGTGTTAGTCTTCAATTACGGAGTATTTGAGTATGACATGAAAATTGAGTATTTTACCTATATTACACTTCAATTTTTTCATTTTTTTTAAAATATCTTCATTGAATTTTTTGAAGGTGCTAGACTTCTGTTTATTGCATTTTGAAGAAAATTTTGAAAAAATTGAAATTTGTGTGTGTTAGTCTTCAATTACGGAGTATTTTGAGTATGACTTGAAAATTTAGTTTTTTTCATGTGTTACACTTCAATTTTAACATTCTTTTCAAAAATATCTCCATTGAATTTTTTGATGGTGTTAGACTTCATTTTTTTGCATTTTTGAGAGTTTTGGAAAAAATTGAAATTTGTGTGTGTTCGTCTTCAATTACGGAGTATTTTGAGTATGACATGAAAATTGAGCTTTTTTCTTGTCTTACACTTCAATTTTAACATTCTTTTAAAAAATATGTTCATTGAATTTTTTGAAGGTGACTTCATTTTTTGCATGTTTGATATTTTTTGAAAAAATAGAAATTTGTGTGTGTTAGTCTTCAATTACGGATTATTTGAGTATGACATGAATATTGAGTATTTTACTTATATTAACCTTCAATTTTTTCATTTTTTTAAAAATATCTTCATTGAATTTTTTGAAGGTGTTAGACTTCAGTTTTTTGCATTTTTAAGAAAATTTTGAAAAAATAGAAATTTGTGTGTGTTAGTCTTCAATTACGGAGTATTTTGAGTATGACATGAAAATTTAGTTTTTTTCATGTGTTACACTTCAATTTTAACATTCGTTTCAAAATATCTTCATTGAGTTTTTTGATGGTGCTAGACTTCATTTTTTGCATTTTTGAGAGTTTTGGAAAAAATTGAAATTTGTGTGTGTTCGTCTTCCATTACGGAGTATTTTGAGTATGACATGAAAATTTAGTATTTTTCTTATGTTAGACTTCAATTTTAACATTGTTTTAAAAAATATCTTCATGGAATTTATTGAAGGTGTTGGACTTCATTTTTTGCATTTTTGAGAGTTTTGGAAAAAATTGAAATTTGTGTGTGTTAGTCTTCAATTACGGAATATTTTGAGTATGACATGAAAATTTAGTTTTTTTCATGTGTTACACTTCAATTTTAATATTCTTTTCAAAAATATCTTCATTGAATTTTTTGATGGTGTTAGACTTCATTTTTTGCATTTTTGAGATTTTTTCAAAAAATTGAAATTTGTGTGTGTTAGTCTTCAATTACGGAGTATTTGAGTATGACATGAAAATTGAGTATTTTACTTATATTACACTTCAATTTTTTCATTTTTTTAAAAATATCTTCATTGAATTTTTTGAAGGTGTTAGACTTCAGTTTATTGCATTTTGAAGAAAAGTTTGAAAAAATTGAAATTTGTGTGTGTTAGTATTCAATTACGGAGTATTTTGAGTATGACTTGAAAATTTAGTTTTTTTCATGTGTTACACTTCAATTTTAACATTCTTTTCAAAAATATCTCCATTGAATTTTTTGATGGTGTTAGACTTCATTTTTTTGCATTTTTGAGAGTTTTGGAAAAAATTGAAATTTGTGTGTGTTCGTCTTCAATTACGGAGTATTTTGAGTATGACATGAAAATTGAGCTTTTTTCTTGTCTTACACTTCAATTTTAACATTCTTTTAAAAAATATGTTCATTGAATTTTTTGAAGGTGTTAGACTTCATTTTTTGCATTTTTGAGATTTTTTGAAAAAATTGAAATTTGTGTGTGTTAGTCTTCAATTACGGAGTATTTGAGTATGACATGAAAATTGAGTATTTTACTTATATTACACTTCAATTTTTTCATTTTTTTTAAAATATCTTCATTGAATTTTTTGAAAGTGTTAGACTTCAGTTTTTTGCATTTTTAAGAAAATTTTGAAAAAATATAAATTTGTGTGTGTTAGTATTCAATTACGGAGTATTTTGAGTATGACATGAAAATTTAGTTTTTTTCATGTGTTACACTTCAATTCTAACATTCTTTTCAAAAATATCTTCATTGAATTTTTTGATGGTGTTAGACTTCATTTTTTGCATTTTTGATATTTTTTCAAAAAATTGAAATTTGTGTGTGTTAGTCTTCAATTACGGAGTATTTGAGTATGACATGAAAATTGAGTATTTTACTTATATTACACTTCAATTTTTTCATTTTTTTAAAAATATCTTCATTGAATTTTTTGAAGGTGTTAGACTTCAGTTTATTGCATTTTGAAGAAAAGTTTGAAAAAATTGAAATTTGTGTGTGTTAGTATTCAATTACGGAGTATTTTGAGTATGACTTGAAAATTTAGTTTTTTTCATGTGTTACACTTCAATTTTAACATTCTTTTCAAAAATATCTCCATTGAATTTTTTGAAGGTGTTAGACTTCATTTTTTTGAATTTTTGAGAGTTTTGGAAAAAATTGAAATTTGTGTGTGTTCGTCTTCTATTACGGAGTATTTTGAGTATGACATGAAAATTCAGCTTTTTTCTTGTCTTACACTTCAATTTTAACATTCTTTTAAAAAATATGTTCATTGAATTTTTTGAAGGTGACTTCATTTTTTGCATGTTTGAGATTTTTTGAAAAAATTGAAATTTGTGTGTGTTAGTCTTCAATTACGGAGTATTTGAGTATGACATGAAAATTGAGTATTTTACTTATATTACCCTTCAATTTTTTCATTTTTTTAAAAATATCTTCATAGAATTTTTTGAAGGTGTTAGATTTCAGTTTTTTGCATTTTTAAGAAAATTTTGAAAAAAAAGAAATTTGTGTGTGTTAGTCTTCAATTACGGAGTATTTTGAGTATGACATGAAAATTTAGTTTTTTTCATGTGTTACACTTCAATTTTAACATTCTTTTCAAAAATATCTTCATTGAATTTTTTGATGGTGCTAGACTTCATTTTTTGCATTTTTGAGAGTTTTGGAAAAAATTGAAATTTGTGTGTGTTCGTTTTCCATTACGGAGTATTTTGAGTATGACATGAAAATTGAGTATTTTGCTTATGTTAGACTTCAATTTTAACATTGTTTTAAAAAATATCGTCATGAAATTTATTGAAGGTGTTGGACTTCATTTTTTGCATTTTTGAGAGTATTGGAAAAAATTGAAATTTGTGTGTGTTAGTCTTCAATTACGGAGTATTTTGAGTATGACATGATAATTTAGTTTTTTTCATGTGTTACACTTCAATTTTAACATTCTTTTCAAAAAATATCTTCATTGAATTTTTTGATGGTGTTAGACTTCATTTTTTGTATTTTTGAGATTTTTTGAAAAAATTGAAATTTGTGTGTGTTAGTCTTCAATTACGGAGTATTTGAGTATGACATGAAAATTGAGTATTTTACCTATATTACACTTCAATTTTTTCATTTTTTTTAAAATATCTTCATTGAATTTTTTGAAGGTGCTAGACTTCTGTTTATTGCATTTTGAAGAAAATTTTGAAAAAATTGAAATTTGTGTGTGTTAGTCTTCAATTACGGAGTATTTTGAGTATGACTTGAAAATTTAGTTTTTTTCATGTGTTACACTTCAATTTTAACATTCTTTTCAAAAATATCTCCATTGAATTTTTTGATGGTGTTAGACTTCATTTTTTTGCATTTTTGAGAGTTTTGGAAAAAATTGAAATTTGTGTGTGTTCGTCTTCAATTACGGAGTATTTTGAGTATGACATGAAAATTGAGCTTTTTTCTTGTCTTACACTTCAATTTTAACATTCTTTTAAAAAATATGTTCATTGAATTTTTTGAAGGTGACTTCATTTTTTGCATGTTTGATATTTTTTGAAAAAATAGAAATTTGTGTGTGTTAGTCTTCAATTACGGATTATTTGAGTATGACATGAATATTGAGTATTTTACTTATATTAACCTTCAATTTTTTCATTTTTTTAAAAATATCTTCATTGAATTTTTTGAAGGTGTTAGACTTCAGTTTTTTGCATTTTTAAGAAAATTTTGAAAAAATAGAAATTTGTGTGTGTTAGTCTTCAATTACGGAGTATTTTGAGTATGACATGAAAATTTAGTTTTTTTCATGTGTTACACTTCAATTTTAACATTCGTTTCAAAATATCTTCATTGAGTTTTTTGATGGTGCTAGACTTCATTTTTTGCATTTTTGAGAGTTTTGGAAAAAATTGAAATTTGTGTGTGTTCGTCTTCCATTACGGAGTATTTTGAGTATGACATGAAAATTTAGTATTTTTCTTATGTTAGACTTCAATTTTAACATTGTTTTAAAAAATATCTTCATGGAATTTATTGAAGGTGTTGGACTTCATTTTTTGCATTTTTGAGAGTTTTGGAAAAAATTGAAATTTGTGTGTGTTAGTCTTCAATTACGGAATATTTTGAGTATGACATGAAAATTTAGTTTTTTTCATGTGTTACACTTCAATTTTAATATTCTTTTCAAAAATATCTTCATTGAATTTTTTGATGGTGTTAGACTTCATTTTTTGCATTTTTGAGATTTTTTCAAAAAATTGAAATTTGTGTGTGTTAGTCTTCAATTACGGAGTATTTGAGTATGACATGAAAATTGAGTATTTTACTTATATTACACTTCAATTTTTTCATTTTTTTAAAAATATCTTCATTGAATTTTTTGAAGGTGTTAGACTTCAGTTTATTGCATTTTGAAGAAAAGTTTGAAAAAATTGAAATTTGTGTGTGTTAGTATTCAATTACGGAGTATTTTGAGTATGACTTGAAAATTTAGTTTTTTTCATGTGTTACACTTCAATTTTAACATTCTTTTCAAAAATATCTCCATTGAATTTTTTGATGGTGTTAGACTTCATTTTTTTGCATTTTTGAGAGTTTTGGAAAAAATTGAAATTTGTGTGTGTTCGTCTTCAATTACGGAGTATTTTGAGTATGACATGAAAATTGAGCTTTTTTCTTGTCTTACACTTCAATTTTAACATTCTTTTAAAAAATATGTTCATTGAATTTTTTGAAGGTGTTAGACTTCATTTTTTGCATTTTTGAGATTTTTTGAAAAAATTGAAATTTGTGTGTGTTAGTCTTCAATTACGGAGTATTTGAGTATGACATGAAAATTGAGTATTTTACTTATATTACACTTCAATTTTTTCATTTTTTTTAAAATATCTTCATTGAATTTTTTGAAAGTGTTAGACTTCAGTTTTTTGCATTTTTAAGAAAATTTTGAAAAAATATAAATTTGTGTGTGTTAGTATTCAATTACGGAGTATTTTGAGTATGACATGAAAATTTAGTTTTTTTCATGTGTTACACTTCAATTCTAACATTCTTTTCAAAAATATCTTCATTGAATTTTTTGATGGTGTTAGACTTCATTTTTTGCATTTTTGATATTTTTTGAAAAAATTGAAATTTGTGTGTGTTAGTCTTCAATTACGGAGTATTTGAGTATGACATGAAAATTGAGTATTTTACTTATATTACACTTCAATTTTTTCATTTTTTAAAAAATATCTTCATTGAATTTTTTGAAGGTGTTAGACTTCAGTTTTTTGCATTTTTAAGAAAATTTTGAAAAAATAGAAATTTGTGTGTGTTAGTCTTCGATTACGGAGTATTTTGAGTATGACATGAAAATTTTGTTTTTTTCATGTGTTACACTTCAATTTTAACATTCTTTTCAAAAATATCTTCATTGAATTTTTTGATGGTGTTAGACTTCATTTTTTGCATTTTTCATATTTTTTGAAAAAAATGAAATTTGTGTGTGTTAGTCTTCAATTACGGAGTATTTGAGTATGACATGAAAATTGAGTATTTTACTTATATTACACTTCAATTTTTTCATTTTTTTAAAAATATCTTCATTGAATTTTTTGAAGGTGTTAGACTTCAGTTTATTGCATTTTGAAGAAAATTTTGAAAAAATTGAAATTTGTGTGTGTTAGTCTTCAATTACGGAGTATTTTGAGTATGACATGAAAATTTAGTTTTTTTCATGTGTTACACTTCAATTTTAACATTCTTTTCAAAAATATCTTGATTGAATTTTTTGATGGTGTTAGACTTCATTTTTTTGCATTTTTGAGAGTTTTGGAAAAAATTGAAATTTGTGTGTGTTCGTCTTCAATTACGGAGTATTTTGAGTATGACATGAAAATTGAGCTTTTTTCTTGTGTTACACTTCAATTTTAACATTCTTTTAAAAAATATGTTCATTGAATTTTTTGAAGGTGTTAGACTTCATTTTTTGCATTTTTGAGATTTTTTGAAAAAATTGAAATTTGTGTGTGGTAGTCTTCAATTACGGAGTATTTGAGTATGACATGAAAATTGAGTATTTTACTTATATTACCCTTCAATTTTTTCATTTTTTTAAAAATATCTTCATTGAATTTTTTGAAGGTGTTAGACTTCAGTTTTTTGCATTTTTAAGAAAATTTTGAAAAAATAGAAATTTGTGTGTGTTAGTCTTCAATTACGGAGTATTTTGAGTATGACATGAAAATTTAGTTTTTTTTCATGTGTTACACTTCAATTTTAACATTCTTTTCAAAAATATCTTCATTGAATTTTTTTGATGGTGTTAGACTTCATTTTTTGCATTTTTGAGAGTTTTGGAAAAAATTGAAATTTGTGTGTGTTCGTCTTCAATTACGGAGTATTTTGAGTATGACATGAAAATTGAGCTTTTTTTCATGTGTTTCACTTCAATTTTAACATTCTTTTAAAAAATATGTTCATTGAATTTTTTGAAGGTGTTAGACTTCATTTTTTGCATTTTTGAGATTTTTTGAAAAAATTGAAATTTATGTGTGTTAGTCTTCAATTACGGAGTATTTGAGTATGACATGAAAATTGAGTATTTCACTTATATTACCCTTCAATGTTTTCATTTTTTTAAAAATATCTTCATTGAATTTTTTGAAGGTGTTAGACTTCAGTTTTTTGCATTTTTAAGAAAATTTTGAAAAAATAGAAATTTGTGTGTGTTAGTCTTCAATTACGGAGTATTTTGAGTATGACATGAAAATTTAGTTTTTTTCATGTGTTACACTTCAATTTTAACATTCTTTTCAAAAATATCTTCATTGAATTTTTTGATGGTGCTAGACTTCATTTTTTGCATTTTTGAGAGTTTTGGAAAAAATTGAAATATGTGTGTGTTCGTCTTCCATTACGGAGTATTTTGAGTATGACATGAAAATTGAGTATTTTGCTTATGTTAGACTTCAATTTTAACATTGTTTTAAAAAATATCTTCATGGAATTTATTGAAGGTGTTGGACTTCATTTTTTGCATTTTTCACAAATTTTTGAAAAAATTGAAATTTGTGATTGTTAGTCTTCAATTACGGAGTATTTTGAGTATGACATGAAAATTGAGCTTTTTTCTAGTGTTACACTTCAATTTTAACATTCTTTCAAAAAATATGTTCATTGAATTATTTGAAGGTGTTAGACTTAATTTTTTGCATTTTTGTGATTTTTTTAAGAAATTGAAATTTGTGTGTGTTAGTCTTCAATTACGAAGAATTTTGAGTATGACATGAAAATTGAGTATTTTGCTTATGTTACACTTCAATTTTAACATTCTTTTAAAAAATAACTTCGTTGAATTTTTTGAACGTGTTAGATTTCAGTTTTTTGCATTTTTAAGAAAATTTTGACAAAATTGAAATTTGTGTGTTAGTCTTCAATTACGGAATATTTTGAGTATGACATGAAAATTCAGTTTTTTTCATGTGTTACACTTCAATTTTAACATTCTTTTCAAAAATATCTTCATTGATTTTTTTGATGGTGTTAGACTTCATTTTTTGCATTTTTGAGAGTTTTGGAAAAAATTGAAATTTGTGTGTGTTCGTCTTCAATTACGGAGTATTTTGAGTATGACATGAAAATTGAGCTTTTTTCTTGTGTTACACTTCAATTTTAACATTCTTTTAAAAAATATGTTCATTGAATTTTTTGAAGGTGTTAGACTTCATTTTTTGCATTTTTGAGATTTTTTGAAAAAATTGAAATTTGTGTGTGTTAGTCTTCAATTACGGAGTATTTTGAGTATGACATGAAAATTTAGTTTTTTTCATGTGTTACACTTCAATTTTAACATTCTTTTCAAAAATATCTTCATTGAATTTTTTGATGGTGTTAGACTTCATTTTTTTGCATTTGTGAGAGTTTTGGAAAAAATTGAAATTTGTGTGTGTTCGTCTTCAATTACGGAGTATTTTGAGTATGACATGAAAATTGAGCTTTTTTCTTGTGTTACACTTCAATTTTAACATTCTTTTCAAAAATATCTTCTTTGAATTTTTTGATGGTGTTAGACTTCATTTTTTGCATTTTTGAGATTTTTTGAAAAAATTGAAATTTGTGTGTGTTAGTCTTCAATTACGGAGTATTTGAGTATGACATCAAAATTGAGTATTTTACTTATATTACCCTTCAATTTTATCATTTTTTCAAAAATATCTTCATTGAGTTTTTTGATGGTGCTAGACTTCATTTTTTGCATTTTTGAGAGTTTTGGAAAAAATTGAAATTTGTGTGTGTTCGTCTTCCATTACGGAGTATTTTGAGTATGACATGAAAATTGAGTATTTTGCTTATGTTAGACTTCAATTTTAACATTGTTTTAAAAAATATCTTCATGGAATTTATTGAAGGTGTTGGACTTCATTTTTTGCATTTTTGAGAGTTTTGGAAAAAATTGAAATTTGTGTGTGTTAGTCTTCAATTACGGAGTATTTTGAGTATGACATGAAAATTTAGTTTTTTTCATGTGTTACAATTCAATTTTAACATTCTTTTCAAAAATATCTTCATTGAATATTTTGATGGTGTTAGACTTCATTTTTCGCATTTTTGAGATTTTTTGAAAAAATTGAAATTTGTGTGTGTTAGTCTTCAATTACGGAGTATTTGAGTATGACATGAAAATTGAGTATTTTACTTATATTACACTTCAATTTTTTCATTTTTTTAAAAATATCTTCATTGAATTTTTTGAAGGTGTTAGACTTCAGTTTATTGCATTTTGAAGAAAATTTTGAAAAAATTGAAATTTGTGTGTGTTAGTCTTCAATTACGGAGTATTTTGAGTATGACATGAAAATTTAGTTTTTTTCATGTGTTACACTTCAATTTTAACATTCTTTTCAAAAATATCTCCATTGAATTTTTTGATGGTGTTAGACTTCATTTATTTGCATTTTTGAGAGTTTTGGAAAAAATTGAAATTTGTGTGTGTTCGTCTTCAATTACGGAGTATTTTGAGTATGACATGAAAATTGAGCTTTTTTCTTGTGTTAGACTTCAATTTTAACATTGTTTTAAAAAATATCTTCATGGAATTTATTGAAGGTGTTGGATTTCATTTTTTGCATTTTTCACAATTTTTTGAAAAAATTGAAATTTGTGATTGTTAGTCTTCAATTACGGAGTATTTTGAGTATGACATAAAAATTGTGCTTTTTCCTAGTGTTACACTTCAATTTTAACATTCTTTCAAAAAATATGTTCATTGAATTATTTGAAGGTGTTAGACTTAATTTTTTGCATTTTTGTGATTTTTTTAAGAAATTAAAATTTGTGTGTGTTAGTCTTCAATTACGAAGAATTTTGAGTATGACATGAAAATTGAGTATTTTGCTGATGTTACACTTCAATTTTAACATTCTTTTAAAAAATAACTTCGTTGAGTTTTTTGAACGTGTTAGATTTCAGTTTTTTGCATTTTTAAGAAAATTTTGAAAAAATTGAAATTTGTGTGTGTTAGTCTTCAATTAGGGAATATTTTGAGTATGACATGAAAATTTAGTTTTTTTCATGTGTTACACTTCAATTTTAACATTCTTTTCAAAAATATCTTCATTGAATTTTTTGATGGTGTTAGACTTCATTTTTTGCATTTTTGAGAGATTTGGAAAAAATTGAAATTTGTTTGTGTTCGTCTTCAATTACGGAGTATTTTGAGTATGACATGAAAATTGACCTTTTTTCTTGTGTTACACTTCAATTTTAACATTCTTTTAAAAAATATGTTCATTGAATTTTTTGAAGGTGTTACACTTCATTTTTTGCATTTTTGAGATTTTTTGAAAAAATTGAAATTTATGTGTGTTAGTCTTCAATTACGGAGTATTTGAGTATGACATGAAAATTGAGTATTTTACTTATATTACACTTCAATTTTTTCATTTTTTTAAAAATATCTTCATTGAATTTTTTGAAGGTCTTAGACTTCAGTTTATTGCATTTGGAAGAAAATTTTGAAAAAATTGAAATTTGTGTGTGTTAGTCTTCAATTACGGAGTATTTTGAGTATGACATGAAAATTTAGTTTTTTTCATGTGTTACACTTCAATTTTAACATTCTTTTCAAAAATATCTTCATTGAATTTTTTGATGGTGTTAGACTTCATTTTTTTGCATTTTTGAGAGTTTTGGAAAAAATTGAAATTTGTGTGTGTTCGTCTTCAATTACGGAGTATTTTGAGTATGACATGAAAATTGAGCTTTTTTCTTGTGTTACACTTCAATTTTAACATTCTTTTAAAAAATATGTTCATTGAATTTTTTGAAGGTGTTAGACTTCATTTTTTGCATTTTTGAGATTTTTTGAAAAAATTGAAATTTATGTGTGTTAGTCTTCAATTACGGAGTATTTGAGTATGACATGAAAATTGAGTATTTCACTTATATTACCCTTCAATTTTTACATTTTTTTAAAAATATCTTCATTGAATTTTTTGAAGGTGTTAGACTTCAGTTTTTTGCATTTTTAAGAAAATTTTGAAAAAATAGAAATTTGTGTGTGTTAGTCTTCAATTACGGAGTATTTTGAGTATGATATGAAAATTTAGTTTTTTTCATGTGTTACACTTCAATTTTAACATTCTTTTCAAAAATATCTTCATTGAATTTTTTGATGGTGCTAGACTTCATTTTTTGCATTTTTGAGAGTTTTGGAAAAAATTGAAATATGTGTGTGTTCGTCTTCCATTACGGAGTATTTTGAGTATGACATGAAAATTGAGTATTTTGCTTATGTTAGACTTCAATTTTAACATTGTTTTAAAAAATATCTTCATGGAATTTATTGAAGGTGTTGGACTTCATTTTTTGCATTTCTCACAAATTTTTGAAAAAATTGAAATTTGTGAATGTTAGTCTTCAATTACGGAGTATTTTGAGTATGACATGAAAATTGAGCTTTTTTCTAGTGTTACACTTCAATTTTAACATTCTTTCAAAAAATATGTTGATTGAATTATATAAAGGTGTTAGACTTAATTTTTTGCATTTTTGTGATTTTTTTAAGAAATTGAAATTTGTGTGTGTTAGTCTTCAATTACGAAGAATTTTGAGTATGACATGAAAATTGAGTATTTTGCTTTTGTTACACTTCAATTTTAACATTCTTTTAAAAAATAACTTCGTTGAATTTTTTGAACGTGTTAGATTTCAGTTTTTTGCATTTTTAAGAAAATTTTGAAAAAATTGAAATTTGTGTGTGTTAGTCTTCAATTACGGAATATTTTGAGTATGACATGAAAATTTAGTTTTTTTCATGTGTTACGCTTCAATTTTAACATTCTTTTCAAAAATATCTTCATTGAATTTTTTGATGGTGTTAGACTTCTTTTTTTGCATTTTTGAGAGTTTTGGAAAAAATTGAAATTTGTGTATGTTCGTCTTCAATTACGGAGTATTTTGAGTATGACATGAAAATTGACCTTTTTTCTTGTGTTACACTTCAATTTTAACATTCTTTTAAAAAATATGTTCATTGAATTTTTTGAAGGTGTTAGACTTCATTTTTTGCATTTTTGAGATTTTTTGAAAAAATTGAATTTTGTGTGTGTTAGTCTTCAATTACGGAGTATTTTAGTATGACATGAAAATTGAGTATTTTACTTATATTACACTTCAATTTTTTCATTTTTTTAAAAATATCTTCATTGAATTTTTTGAAGGTGTTAGACTTCAGTTTTTTGAATTTTTAAGAAAATTTTGAAAAAATAGAAATTGGTGTGTGTTAGTCTTCAATTACGGAGTATTTTGAGTATGATAGGAAAATTTAGTTTTTTTCATGTGTTACACTTCAATTCTAACATTCTTTTCAAAAATATCTTCATTGAATTTTTTGATGGTGTTAGACTTCATTTTTTGCATTTTTGATATTTTTTGAAAAAATTGAAATTTGTGTATGTTAGTCTTCAATTACGGAGTATTTGAGTATGACATGAAAATTGAGTATTTTACTTATATTACCCTTCAATTTTATCATTTTTTTAAAAATATCTTCATTGAATTTTTTGAAGGTGTTAGACTTCAGTTTTTTGCATTTTTAAGAAAATTTTGAAAAAATAGAAATTTGTGTGTGTTAGTCTTCAATTACGGAGTATTTTGAGTATGACATGAAAATTTAGTTTTTTTCATGTGTTACACTTCAATTTTAACATTCTTTTCAAAAATATCTTCATTGAATTTTTTGATGGTGCTAGACTTCATTTTTTGCATTTTTGAGAGTTTTGGAAAAAATTGAAATTTGTGTGTGTTCGTCTTCCATTACGGAGTATTTTGAGTATGACATGAAAATTGAGTATTTTGCTAATGTTAGACTTCAATTTTAACATTGTTTTAAAAAATATCGTCATGGAATTTATTGAAGGTGTTGGACTTCATTTTTTGCATTTTTGAGAGTTTTGGAAAAAATTGAAATTTGTGTGTGTTAGTCTTCAATTACGGAGTATTTTGAGTATGACATGATAATTTAGTTTTTTTCATGTGTTACACTTCAATTTTAACATTCTTTTCAAAAATATCTTCATGGAATTTTTTGATGGTGTTAGACTTCATTTTTTGCATTTTTGAGATTTTTTGAAAAAATTGAAATTTGTGTGTGTTAGTCTTCAATTACGGAGTTTTTGAGTATGACATGAAAATTGAGTATTTTACTTATATTACACTTCAATTTTTTCATTTTTTTAAAAATATCTTCATGGAATTTTTTGAAGGTGTTAGACTTCAGTTCATTGCATTTTGAAGAAAATTTTGAAAAAATTGAAATTTGTGTGTGTTAGTCTTCAATTACGGAGTATTTTGAGTATGACATGAAAATTTAGTTTTTTTCATGTGTTACACTTAAATTTTAACATTCTTTTCAAAAATATCTCCATTGAATTTTTTGATGGTGTTAGACTTCATTTTTTTGCATTTTTGAGAGTTTTGGAAAAAATTGAAATTTGTGTGTGTTCGTCTTCAATTACGGAGTATTTTGAGTGTGACATGAAAATTGAGCTTTTTTCTTGTGTTAGACTTCAATTTTAACATTGTTTTAAAAAATATCTTCATGGAATTTATTGAAGGTGTTGGACTTCATTTTTTCATTTTTCACAAATTTTTGAAAAAATTGAAATTTGTGATTGTTAGTCTTCAATTACGGAGTATTTTGAGTATGACATGAAAATTGAGCTTTTTTCTAGTGTTACACTTCAATTTTAACATTCTTTCAAAAAATATGTTCATTGAATTATTTGAAGGTGTTAGACTTAATTTTTTGCATTTTTGTGATTTTTTTAAGAAATTGAAATTTGTGTGTGTTAGTCTTCAATTACGAAGAATTTTGAGTATGACATGAAAATTGAGTATTTTGCTTATGTCACACTTCAATTTTAACATTCTTTTAAAAAATAACTTCGTTGAATTTTTTGAACGTGTTAGATTTCAGTTTTTTGCATTTTTAAGAAAATTTTGAAAAAATTGAAATTTGTGTGTGTTAGTCTTCAATTACGTAATATTTTGAGTATGACATGAAAATTTAGTTTTTTTCATGTGTTACACTTCAATTTTAACATTCTTTTCAAAAATATCTTCATTGATTTTTTTGATGGTGTTAGACTTCATTTTTTGCATTTTTGAGAGTTTTGGAAAAAATTGAAATTTGTGTGTGTTCGTCTTCAATTACGGAGTATTTTGAGTATGACATGAAAATTGAGCTTTTTTCTTGTGTTACACTTCAATTTTAACATTCTTTTAAAAAATATGTTCAATGAATTTTTTGAAGGTGTTAGACTTCATTTTTTGCATTTTTGAGATTTTTTGAAAAAATTGAAATTTGTGTGTGTTAGTCTTCAATTACGGAGTATTTGAGTATGACATGAAAATTGAGTATTTTACTTATATTACACTTCAATTTTTTCATTTTTTTAAAAATATCTTCATTGAATTTTTTGAAGGTGTTAGACTTCAGTTTATTGCATTTTGAAGAAAATTTTGAAAAAATTGAAATTTGTGTGTGTTAGTCTTCAATTACGGAGTATTTCGAGTATGACATGAAAATTTAGTTTTTTTCATGTGTTACGCTTCAATTTGAACATTCTTTTCAAAAATATCTTCATTGAATTTTTTGATGGTGTTAGACTTCATTTTTTTGCATTTTTGAGAGTTTTGGAAAAAATTGAAATTTGTGTGTGTTCGTCTTCAATTACGGAGTATTTTGAGTATGACATGAAAATTGAGCTTTTTTCTTGTGTTACACTTCAATTTTAACATTCTTTTAAAAAATATGCTCATTGAATTTTTTGAAGGTGTTAGACTTAATTTTTTGCATTTTTGTGATTTTTTTAAGAAATTGAAATTTGTGTGTGTTAGTCTTCAATTACGAAGAATTTTGAGTATGACATGAAAATTGAGTATTTTGCTTATGTTACACTTCAATTTTAACATTCTTTTAAAAAATAACTTCGTTGAATTTTTTGAACGTGTTAGATTTCAGTTTTTTGCATTTTTAAGAAAATTTTGAAAAAATTGAAATTTGTGTGTGTTAGTCTTCAATTACGGAATAATTTGAGTATGACATGAAAATTTAGTTTTTTTCATGTGTTACGCTTCAATTTTAACATTCTTTTCAAAAATATCTTCATTGAATTTTTTGATGGTGTTAGACTTCTTTTTTTGCATTTTTGAGAGTTTTGGAAAAAATTGAAATTTGTGTGTGTTCGTCTTCAATTACGGAGTATTTTGAGTATGACGTGAAAATTGACCTTTTTTCTTGTGTTACACTTCAATTTTATCATTCTTTTAAAAAATATGTTCATTGAATTTTTTGAAGGTGTTAGACTTCATTTTTAGCATTTTTGAGATTTTTTGAAAAAATTGAAATTTGTGTGTGTTAGTCTTCAATTACGGAGTATTTGAGTATGACATGAAAATTGAGTGTTTTACTTATATTACACTTCAATTTTTTCATTTTTTTAAAAATATCTTCATTGAATTTTTTCAAGGTGTTAGACTTCAGTTTATTGCATTTTGAAGAAAATTTTGAAAAAATTGAAATTTGTGTGTGGTAGTCTTCAATTACGGAGTATTTTGAGTATGACATGAAAATTTAGTTTTTTTCATGTGTTACACTTCAATTTTAACATTCTTTTCAAAAATATCTCCATTGAATTTTTTGATGGTGTTAGACTTCATTTTTTTGCATTTTTGAGAGTTTTGGAAAAAATTGAAATTTGTGTGTGTTCGTCTTCAATTACGGAGTATTTTGAGTATGACATGAAAATTGAGCTTTTTTCTTGTGTTAGACTTCAATTTTAACATTGTTTTAAAAAATATCTTCATGGAATTTATTGAAGGTGTTGGACTTCATTTTTTGCATTTTTCACAATTTTTTGAAAAAATTGAAATTTGTGATTGTTAGTCTTCAATGACGGAGTATTTTGAGTATGACATGAAAATTGAGCTTTTTTCTAGTGTTACACTTCAATTTTAACATTCTTTCAAAAAATATGTTCATTGAATTATTTGAAGGTGTTAGACTTAATTTTTTGCATTTTTGTGATTTTTTTGAGAAATTGAAATTTGTGTGTGTTAGTCTTCAATTACGAAGAATTTTGAGTATGACATGAAAATTGAGTATTTTGCTTATGTTATACTTCAATTTTAACATTCTTTTAAAAAATAACTTCGTTGAGTTTTTTGAACGTGTTAGATTTCAGTTTTTTGCATTTTTAAGAAAATTTTGAAAAAATTGAAATTTGTGTATGTTAGTCTTCAATTACGGAGTATTTGAGTATGACATGAAAATTGAGTATTTTACTTATATTACCCTTCAATTTTATCATTTTTTTAAAAATATCTTCATTGAATTTTTTGAAGGTGTTAGACTTCAGTTTTTTGCATTTTTAAGAAAATTTTGAAAAAATAGAAATTTGTGTGTGTTAGTCTTCAATTACGGAGTATTTTGAGTATGACATGAAAATTTAGTTTTTTTCATGTGTTACACTTCAATTTTAACATTCTTTTCAAAAATATCTTCATTGAATTTTTTGATGGTGCTAGACTTCATTTTTTGCATTTTTGAGAGTTTTGGAAAAAATTGAAATTTGTGTGTGTTCGTCTTCCATTACGGAGTATTTTGAGTATGACATGAAAATTGAGTATTTTGCTAATGTTAGACTTCAATTTTAACATTGTTTTAAAAAATATCGTCATGGAATTTATTGAAGGTGTTGGACTTCATTTTTTGCATTTTTGAGAGTTTTGGAAAAAATTGAAATTTGTGTGTGTTAGTCTTCAATTACGGAGTATTTTGAGTATGACATGATAATTTAGTTTTTTTCATGTGTTACACTTCAATTTTAACATTCTTTTCAAAAATATCTTCATGGAATTTTTTGATGGTGTTAGACTTCATTTTTTGCATTTTTGAGATTTTTTGAAAAAATTGAAATTTGTGTGTGTTAGTCTTCAATTACGGAGTTTTTGAGTATGACATGAAAATTGAGTATTTTACTTATATTACACTTCAATTTTTTCATTTTTTTAAAAATATCTTCATGGAATTTTTTGAAGGTGTTAGACTTCAATTCATTGCATTTTGAAGAAAATTTTGAAAAAATTGAAATTTGTGTGTGTTAGTCTTCAATTACGGAGTATTTTGAGTATGACATGAAAATTTAGTTTTTTTCATGTGTTACACTTAAATTTTAACATTCTTTTCAAAAATATCTCCATTGAATTTTTTGATGGTGTTAGACTTCATTTTTTTGCATTTTTGAGAGTTTTGGAAAAAATTGAAATTTGTGTGTGTTCGTCTTCAATTACGGAGTATTTTGAGTGTGACATGAAAATTGAGCTTTTTTCTTGTGTTAGACTTCAATTTTAACATTGTTTTAAAAAATATCTTCATGGAATTTATTGAAGGTGTTGGACTTCATTTTTTCATTTTTCACAAATTTTTGAAAAAATTGAAATTTGTGATTGTTAGTCTTCAATTACGGAGTATTTTGAGTATGACATGAAAATTGAGCTTTTTTCTAGTGTTACACTTCAATTTTAACATTCTTTCAAAAAATATGTTCATTGAATTATTTGAAGGTGTTAGACTTAATTTTTTGCATTTTTGTGATTTTTTTAAGAAATTGAAATTTGTGTGTGTTAGTCTTCAATTACGAAGAATTTTGAGTATGACATGAAAATTGAGTATTTTGCTTATGTCACACTTCAATTTTAACATTCTTTTAAAAAATAACTTCGTTGAATTTTTTGAACGTGTTAGATTTCAGTTTTTTGCATTTTTAAGAAAATTTTGAAAAAATTGAAATTTGTGTGTGTTAGTCTTCAATTACGTAATATTTTGAGTATGACATGAAAATTTAGTTTTTTTCATGTGTTACACTTCAATTTTAACATTCTTTTCAAAAATATCTTCATTGATTTTTTTGATGGTGTTAGACTTCATTTTTTGCATTTTTGAGAGTTTTGGAAAAAATTGAAATTTGTGTGTGTTCGTCTTCAATTACGGAGTATTTTGAGTATGACATGAAAATTGAGCTTTTTTCTTGTGTTACACTTCAATTTTAACATTCTTTTAAAAAATATGTTCAATGAATTTTTTGAAGGTGTTAGACTTCATTTTTTGCATTTTTGAGATTTTTTGAAAAAATTGAAATTTGTGTGTGTTAGTCTTCAATTACGGAGTATTTGAGTATGACATGAAAATTGAGTATTTTACTTATATTACACTTCAATTTTTTCATTTTTTTAAAAATATCTTCATTGAATTTTTTGAAGGTGTTAGACTTCAGTTTATTGCATTTTGAAGAAAATTTTGAAAAAATTGAAATTTGTGTGTGTTAGTCTTCAATTACGGAGTATTTCGAGTATGACATGAAAATTTAGTTTTTTTCATGTGTTACGCTTCAATTTGAACATTCTTTTCAAAAATATCTTCATTGAATTTTTTGATGGTGTTAGACTTCATTTTTTTGCATTTTTGAGAGTTTTGGAAAAAATTGAAATTTTTGTGTGTTCGTCTTCAATTACGGAGTATTTTGAGTATGACATGAAAATTGAGCTTTTTTCTTGTGTTACACTTCAATTTTAACATTCTTTTAAAAAATATGCTCATTGAATTTTTTGAAGGTGTTAGACTTAATTTTTTGCATTTTTGTGATTTTTTTAAGAAATTGAAATTTGTGTGTGTTAGTCTTCAATTACGAAGAATTTTGAGTATGACATGAAAATTGAGTATTTTGCTTATGTTACACTTCAATTTTAACATTCTTTTAAAAAATAACTTCGTTGAATTTTTTGAACGTGTTAGATTTCAGTTTTTTGCATTTTTAAGAAAATTTTGAAAAAATTGAAATTTGTGTGTGTTAGTCTTCAATTACGGAATAATTTGAGTATGACATGAAAATTTAGTTTTTTTCATGTGTTACGCTTCAATTTTAACATTCTTTTCAAAAATATCTTCATTGAATTTTTTGATGGTGTTAGACTTCTTTTTTTGCATTTTTGAGAGTTTTGGAAAAAATTGAAATTTGTGTGTGTTCGTCTTCAATTACGGAGTATTTTGAGTATGACGTGAAAATTGACCTTTTTTCTTGTGTTACACTTCAATTTTATCATTCTTTTAAAAAATATGTTCATTGAATTTTTTGAAGGTGTTAGACTTCATTTTTAGCATTTTTGAGATTTTTTGAAAAAATTGAAATTTGTGTGTGTTAGTCTTCAATTACGGAGTATTTGAGTATGACATGAAAATTGAGTGTTTTACTTATATTACACTTCAATTTTTTCATTTTTTTAAAAATATCTTCATTGAATTTTTTCAAGGTGTTAGACTTCAGTTTATTGCATTTTGAAGAAAATTTTGAAAAAATTGAAATTTGTGTGTGGTAGTCTTCAATTACGGAGTATTTTGAGTATGACATGAAAATTTAGTTTTTTTCATGTGTTACACTTCAATTTTAACATTCTTTTCAAAAATATCTCCATTGAATTTTTTGATGGTGTTAGACTTCATTTTTTTGCATTTTTGAGAGTTTTGGAAAAAATTGAAATTTGTGTGTGTTCGTCTTCAATTACGGAGTATTTTGAGTATGACATGAAAATTGAGCTTTTTTCTTGTGTTAGACTTCAATTTTAACATTGTTTTAAAAAATATCTTCATGGAATTTATTGAAGGTGTTGGACTTCATTTTTTGCATTTTTCACAATTTTTTGAAAAAATTGAAATTTGTGATTGTTAGTCTTCAATGACGGAGTATTTTGAGTATGACATGAAAATTGAGCTTTTTTCTAGTGTTACACTTCAATTTTAACATTCTTTCAAAAAATATGTTCATTGAATTATTTGAAGGTGTTAGACTTAATTTTTTGCATTTTTGTGATTTTTTTGAGAAATTGAAATTTGTGTGTGTTAGTCTTCAATTACGAAGAATTTTGAGTATGACATGAAAATTGAGTATTTTGCTTATGTTATACTTCAATTTTAACATTCTTTTAAAAAATAACTTCGTTGAGTTTTTTGAACGTGTTAGATTTCAGTTTTTTGCATTTTTAAGAAAATTTTGAAAAAATTGAAATTTGTGTGTGTTAGTATTCAATTACGGAATATTTTGAGTATGACATGAAAATTTAGTTTTTTTCATGTGTTACACTTCATTTTTTGCATTTTTGAGAGTTTTGGAAAAAATTGAAATTTGTGTGTGTTCGTCTTCAATTACGGAGTATTTTGAGTATGACATGAAAATTGAGCTTTTTTCTTGTGTTACACTTCAATTTTAACATTCTTTTAAAAAATATGTTCATTGAATTTTTTGAAGGTGTTAGACTTCATTTTTTGCATTTTTGAGATTTTTTGAAAAAATTGAAATTTGTGTGTGTTAGTCTTCAATTACGGAGTATTTGAGTATGACATGAAAATTGAGTATTTTACTTATATTACCCTTCAATTTTTTCATTTTTTTAAAAATATCTTCCTTGAATTTTTTGAAGGTGTTAGACTTCAGTTTTTTGCATTTTTATGAAAATTTTGAAAAAATAGAAATTTGTGTGTGTTAGTCTTCAATTACGGAGTATTTTGAGTATGACATGAAAATTTAGTTTTTTTCATGTGTTACACTTCAATTCTAACATTCTTTTCAAAAATATCTTCATTGAATTTTTTGATGGTGTTAGACTTCATTTTTTGCATTTTTGAGATTTTTTGAAAAAATGGAAATTTGTGTGTGTTAGTCTTCAATTACGGAGTATTTGAGTATGACATGAAAATTGAGTATTTTACTTATATTACCCTTCAATTTTTACATTTTTTTAAAAATATCTTCATTGAATTTTTTGAAGGTGGACTTCAGTTTTTTGCATTTTTAAGAAAATTTTGAAAAAATACAAATTTGTGTGTGTTAGTCTTCAATTACAGAGTATTTTGAGTATGACATGAAAATTTAGTTTTTTTCATGTGTTACACTTCAATTTTAACATTCTTTTCAAAAATATCTTCATTGAATTTTTTGATGGTGCTAGACTTCATTTTTTGCATTTTTGAGAGTTTTTTGAAAAAATTGAAATTTGTGATTGTTAGTCTTCAATGACGGAGTATTTTGAGTATGACATGAAAATTGAGCTTTTTTCTTGTGTTAGACTTCAATTTTAACATTGTTTTAAAAAATATCTTCATGGAATTTATTGAAGGTGTTGGACTTCATTTTTTGCATTTTTCACAATTTTTTGAAAAAATTGAAATTTGTGATTGTTAGTCTTCAATGACGGAGTATTTTGAGTATGACATGAAAATTGAGCTTTTTTCTAGTGTTACACTTCAATTTTAACATTCTTTCAAAAAATATGTTCATTGAATTATTTGAAGGTGTTAGACTTAATTTTTTGCATTTTTGTGATTTTTTTGAGAAATTGAAATTTGTGTGTGTTAGTCTTCAATTACGAAGAATTTTGAGTATGACATGAAAATTGAGTATTTTGCTTATGTTATACTTCAATTTTAACATTCTTTTAAAAAATAACTTCGTTGAGTTTTTTGAACGTGTTAGATTTCAGTTTTTTGCATTTTTAAGAAAATTTTGAAAAAATTGAAATTTGTGTATGTTAGTCTTCAATTACGGAGTATTTGAGTATGACATGAAAATTGAGTATTTTACTTATATTACCCTTCAATTTTATCATTTTTTTAAAAATATCTTCATTGAATTTTTTGAAGGTGTTAGACTTCAGTTTTTTGCATTTTTAAGAAAATTTTGAAAAAATAGAAATTTGTGTGTGTTAGTCTTCAATTACGGAGTATTTTGAGTATGACATGAAAATTTAGTTTTTTTCATGTGTTACACTTCAATTTTAACATTCTTTTCAAAAATATCTTCATTGAATTTTTTGATGGTGCTAGACTTCATTTTTTGCATTTTTGAGAGTTTTGGAAAAAATTGAAATTTGTGTGTGTTCGTCTTCCATTACGGAGTATTTTGAGTATGACATGAAAATTGAGTATTTTGCTAATGTTAGACTTCAATTTTAACATTGTTTTAAAAAATATCGTCATGGAATTTATTGAAGGTGTTGGACTTCATTTTTTGCATTTTTGAGAGTTTTGGAAAAAATTGAAATTTGTGTGTGTTAGTCTTCAATTACGGAGTATTTTGAGTATGACATGATAATTTAGTTTTTTTCATGTGTTACACTTCAATTTTAACATTCTTTTCAAAAATATCTTCATGGAATTTTTTGATGGTGTTAGACTTCATTTTTTGCATTTTTGAGATTTTTTGAAAAAATTGAAATTTGTGTGTGTTAGTCTTCAATTACGGAGTTTTTGAGTATGACATGAAAATTGAGTATTTTACTTATATTACACTTCAATTTTTTCATTTTTTTAAAAATATCTTCATGGAATTTTTTGAAGGTGTTAGACTTCAATTCATTGCATTTTGAAGAAAATTTTGAAAAAATTGAAATTTGTGTGTGTTAGTCTTCAATTACGGAGTATTTTGAGTATGACATGAAAATTTAGTTTTTTTCATGTGTTACACTTAAATTTTAACATTCTTTTCAAAAATATCTCCATTGAATTTTTTGATGGTGTTAGACTTCATTTTTTTGCATTTTTGAGAGTTTTGGAAAAAATTGAAATTTGTGTGTGTTCGTCTTCAATTACGGAGTATTTTGAGTGTGACATGAAAATTGAGCTTTTTTCTTGTGTTAGACTTCAATTTTAACATTGTTTTAAAAAATATCTTCATGGAATTTATTGAAGGTGTTGGACTTCATTTTTTCATTTTTCACAAATTTTTGAAAAAATTGAAATTTGTGATTGTTAGTCTTCAATTACGGAGTATTTTGAGTATGACATGAAAATTGAGCTTTTTTCTAGTGTTACACTTCAATTTTAACATTCTTTCAAAAAATATGTTCATTGAATTATTTGAAGGTGTTAGACTTAATTTTTTGCATTTTTGTGATTTTTTTAAGAAATTGAAATTTGTGTGTGTTAGTCTTCAATTACGAAGAATTTTGAGTATGACATGAAAATTGAGTATTTTGCTTATGTCACACTTCAATTTTAACATTCTTTTAAAAAATAACTTCGTTGAATTTTTTGAACGTGTTAGATTTCAGTTTTTTGCATTTTTAAGAAAATTTTGAAAAAATTGAAATTTGTGTGTGTTAGTCTTCAATTACGTAATATTTTGAGTATGACATGAAAATTTAGTTTTTTTCATGTGTTACACTTCAATTTTAACATTCTTTTCAAAAATATCTTCATTGATTTTTTTGATGGTGTTAGACTTCATTTTTTGCATTTTTGAGAGTTTTGGAAAAAATTGAAATTTGTGTGTGTTCGTCTTCAATTACGGAGTATTTTGAGTATGACATGAAAATTGAGCTTTTTTCTTGTGTTACACTTCAATTTTAACATTCTTTTAAAAAATATGTTCAATGAATTTTTTGAAGGTGTTAGACTTCATTTTTTGCATTTTTGAGATTTTTTGAAAAAATTGAAATTTGTGTGTGTTAGTCTTCAATTACGGAGTATTTGAGTATGACATGAAAATTGAGTATTTTACTTATATTACACTTCAATTTTTTCATTTTTTTAAAAATATCTTCATTGAATTTTTTGAAGGTGTTAGACTTCAGTTTATTGCATTTTGAAGAAAATTTTGAAAAAATTGAAATTTGTGTGTGTTAGTCTTCAATTACGGAGTATTTCGAGTATGACATGAAAATTTAGTTTTTTTCATGTGTTACGCTTCAATTTGAACATTCTTTTCAAAAATATCTTCATTGAATTTTTTGATGGTGTTAGACTTCATTTTTTTGCATTTTTGAGAGTTTTGGAAAAAATTGAAATTTTTGTGTGTTCGTCTTCAATTACGGAGTATTTTGAGTATGACATGAAAATTGAGCTTTTTTCTTGTGTTACACTTCAATTTTAACATTCTTTTAAAAAATATGCTCATTGAATTTTTTGAAGGTGTTAGACTTAATTTTTTGCATTTTTGTGATTTTTTTAAGAAATTGAAATTTGTGTGTGTTAGTCTTCAATTACGAAGAATTTTGAGTATGACATGAAAATTGAGTATTTTGCTTATGTTACACTTCAATTTTAACATTCTTTTAAAAAATAACTTCGTTGAATTTTTTGAACGTGTTAGATTTCAGTTTTTTGCATTTTTAAGAAAATTTTGAAAAAATTGAAATTTGTGTGTGTTAGTCTTCAATTACGGAATAATTTGAGTATGACATGAAAATTTAGTTTTTTTCATGTGTTACGCTTCAATTTTAACATTCTTTTCAAAAATATCTTCATTGAATTTTTTGATGGTGTTAGACTTCTTTTTTTGCATTTTTGAGAGTTTTGGAAAAAATTGAAATTTGTGTGTGTTCGTCTTCAATTACGGAGTATTTTGAGTATGACGTGAAAATTGACCTTTTTTCTTGTGTTACACTTCAATTTTATCATTCTTTTAAAAAATATGTTCATTGAATTTTTTGAAGGTGTTAGACTTCATTTTTAGCATTTTTGAGATTTTTTGAAAAAATTGAAATTTGTGTGTGTTAGTCTTCAATTACGGAGTATTTGAGTATGACATGAAAATTGAGTGTTTTACTTATATTACACTTCAATTTTTTCATTTTTTTAAAAATATCTTCATTGAATTTTTTCAAGGTGTTAGACTTCAGTTTATTGCATTTTGAAGAAAATTTTGAAAAAATTGAAATTTGTGTGTGGTAGTCTTCAATTACGGAGTATTTTGAGTATGACATGAAAATTTAGTTTTTTTCATGTGTTACACTTCAATTTTAACATTCTTTTCAAAAATATCTCCATTGAATTTTTTGATGGTGTTAGACTTCATTTTTTTGCATTTTTGAGAGTTTTGGAAAAAATTGAAATTTGTGTGTGTTCGTCTTCAATTACGGAGTATTTTGAGTATGACATGAAAATTGAGCTTTTTTCTTGTGTTAGACTTCAATTTTAACATTGTTTTAAAAAATATCTTCATGGAATTTATTGAAGGTGTTGGACTTCATTTTTTGCATTTTTCACAATTTTTTGAAAAAATTGAAATTTGTGATTGTTAGTCTTCAATGACGGAGTATTTTGAGTATGACATGAAAATTGAGCTTTTTTCTAGTGTTACACTTCAATTTTAACATTCTTTCAAAAAATATGTTCATTGAATTATTTGAAGGTGTTAGACTTAATTTTTTGCATTTTTGTGATTTTTTTGAGAAATTGAAATTTGTGTGTGTTAGTCTTCAATTACGAAGAATTTTGAGTATGACATGAAAATTGAGTATTTTGCTTATGTTATACTTCAATTTTAACATTCTTTTAAAAAATAACTTCGTTGAGTTTTTTGAACGTGTTAGATTTCAGTTTTTTGCATTTTTAAGAAAATTTTGAAAAAATTGAAATTTGTGTGTGTTAGTATTCAATTACGGAATATTTTGAGTATGACATGAAAATTTAGTTTTTTTCATGTGTTACACTTCATTTTTTGCATTTTTGAGAGTTTTGGAAAAAATTGAAATTTGTGTGTGTTCGTCTTCAATTACGGAGTATTTTGAGTATGACATGAAAATTGAGCTTTTTTCTTGTGTTACACTTCAATTTTAACATTCTTTTAAAAAATATGTTCATTGAATTTTTTGAAGGTGTTAGACTTCATTTTTTGCATTTTTGAGATTTTTTGAAAAAATTGAAATTTGTGTGTGTTAGTCTTCAATTACGGAGTATTTGAGTATGACATGAAAATTGAGTATTTTACTTATATTACCCTTCAATTTTTTCATTTTTTTAAAAATATCTTCCTTGAATTTTTTGAAGGTGTTAGACTTCAGTTTTTTGCATTTTTATGAAAATTTTGAAAAAATAGAAATTTGTGTGTGTTAGTCTTCAATTACGGAGTATTTTGAGTATGACATGAAAATTTAGTTTTTTTCATGTGTTACACTTCAATTCTAACATTCTTTTCAAAAATATCTTCATTGAATTTTTTGATGGTGTTAGACTTCATTTTTTGCATTTTTGAGATTTTTTGAAAAAATGGAAATTTGTGTGTGTTAGTCTTCAATTACGGAGTATTTGAGTATGACATGAAAATTGAGTATTTTACTTATATTACCCTTCAATTTTTACATTTTTTTAAAAATATCTTCATTGAATTTTTTGAAGGTGGACTTCAGTTTTTTGCATTTTTAAGAAAATTTTGAAAAAATACAAATTTGTGTGTGTTAGTCTTCAATTACAGAGTATTTTGAGTATGACATGAAAATTTAGTTTTTTTCATGTGTTACACTTCAATTTTAACATTCTTTTCAAAAATATCTTCATTGAATTTTTTGATGGTGCTAGACTTCATTTTTTGCATTTTTGAGAGTTTTGGAAAAAATTTAAATTTGTGTGTGTTCGTCTTCCATTACGGAGTATTTTGAGTATGACATGAAAATTGAGTATTTTGCTTATGTTAGACTTCAATTTTAACATTGTTTTAAAAAATATCTTCATGGAATTTATTGAAGGTGTTGGACTTCATTTTTTGCATTTTTGAGAGTTTTGGAAAAAATTGAAATTTGTGTGTGTTAATCTTCAATTACGGAGTATTTTGAGTATGACATGAAAATTTAGTTTTTTTCATGTGTTACACTTCAATTTTAACATTCTTTTCAAAAATATCTTCATTGAATTTTTTTGATGGTGTTAGACTTCATTTTGCATTTTTGAGATTTTTTGAAAAAATTGAAATTTGTGTGTGTTAGTCTTCAATTACGGAGTATTTTGAGTATGACATGAAAATTGAGCTTTTTTCTAGTGTTACACTTCAATTTTAACATTCTTTCAAAAAATATGTTCATTGAATTATTTGAAGGTGTTAGACTTAATTTTTTGCATTTTTGTGATTTTTTTAAGAAAATGAAATTTGTGTGTGTTAGTCTTCAATTACGAAGAATTTTGAGTATGACATGAGAATTGAGTATTTTGCTTATGTTACACTTCAATTTTAACATTCTTTCAAAAAATAACTTCGTTGAATTTTTTGAACGTGTTAGAGTTCAGTTTTTTGCATTTTCTAGAAAATTTTGAAAAAATTGAAATTTGTGTGTTTTAGTCTTCAATTACGGAATATTTTGAGTATGACATGAAAATTTAGTTTTTTTCATGTGTTACACTTCAATTTTAACATTTTTTTCAAAAATATCTTCATTGAATTTATTGAAGGTGTTGGACTTCATTTTTTGCATTTTTCACAAATTTTTGAAAAAATTGAAAATTGTGATTGTTAGTCTTCAATTACGGAGTATTTTGAGTATGACATGAAAATTGAGCTTTTTTCTAGTGTTACACTTCAATTTTTACATTCTTTCAAAAAATATGTTCATTGAATTATTTGAAGGTGTTAGACTTAATTTTTTGCATTTTTGTGATTTTTTTAAGGAATTTAAATTTGTGTGTGTTGGTCTTCAATTACGAAGAATTTTGAGTATGACATGAAAATTGAGTATTTTGCTTATGTTACACTTCAATTTTAACATTCTTTTAAAAAATAACTTCGTTGAATTTTTTAAACGTGTTAGACTTCAGTTTTTTGCATTTTTATGAAAATTTTGAAAAAATTGAAATTTGTGTGTGTTAGTCTTCAATTACGGAGTATTTTGAGTATGACATGAAAATTTAGTTTTTTTCATGTGTTACCCTTCAATTTTTACATTCTTTTCAAAAATATCTTCAATGAATTTTTTGATGGTGTTAGACTTCATTTTTTGCATTTTTGAGAGTTTTGGAAAAAATTGAAATTTGTGTGTGTTCGTCTTCAATTACGGAGTATTTTGAGTATGACATGAAAATTGAGCTTTTTTCTTGTGTTACACTTCGATTTTAACATTCTTTTAAAAAATATGTTCATTGAATTTTTTGAAGGTGTTAGACTTCATTTTTTGCATTTTTGAGATTTTTTCAAAAATTGAAATTTGTGTGTGTTAGTCTTCAATTACGGAGTATTTGAGTATGACATGAAAATTGATTATTTTACTTATATTACACTTCAATTTTTTCATTTTTTTAAAAATATCTTCATTGAATTTTTTGAAGGTGTTAGACTTCAGTTTTTTGCATTTTTATGAAAATTTTGAAAAAATAGAAATTTGTGTGTGTTAGTCTTCAATTACGGGGTATTTTGAGTATGACATGAAAATTTAGTTTTTTTCATGTGCTACACTTCAATTTTAACATTCTTTTCAAAAATATCTTCATTGAATTTTTTGATGGTGTTAGACTTCATTTTTTGCATTTTTGAGAGTTTTGGAAAAAATTGAAATTTGTGTGTGTTCGTCTTCCATTACGGAGTATTTTGAGTATGACATGAAAATTGAGTATTTTGCTTATGTTACACTTCAATTTTAACATTGTTTTAAAAAATATCTTCATTGAATTTATTGAAGGTGTTGTACTTAATTTTTTGCATTTTTCACAAATTTTTGAAAAAATTGAAATTTGTGATTGTTAGTCTTCAATTACGGAGTATTTTGAGTATGACATGAAAATTGAGCTTTTTTCTAGTGTTACACTTCAATTTTGACATTCTTTCAAAAAATATGTTCATTGAATTATTTGAAGGTGTTAGACTTAATTTTTTGCATTTTTGTGATTTTTTTAAGAAATTGAAATTTGTGTGTGCTAGTCTTCAATTACGAAGAATTTTGAGTATGACATGAAAATTGAGTATTTTGTTTGTGTTACCCTTCAATTTTAACATTGTTTTAAAAAATAACTTCGTTGAATTTTTTGAACGTGTTAGACTTCAGTTTTTTTCATTTTTAAGAAAATTTTGAAAAAATTGAAATTTGTGTGTGTTAGTCTTCAATTACGGAGTATTTTGAGTATGGCATGAAAATTGAGGGTTTGTCTTGTGTTACACTTCAATTGTAACATTCTTTTAAAAATATCATCATTGAATGTTTTGAAGATGTTAGACTTCAGTTTTTTGCATTTTTAAGAAATTTTTGAAAAAATTGAAATTTGTTTGTGTTAGTCTTCAATTACGGAGTATTAGAGTATGACATTAAAATTGAGTATTTTGGTTATATTACACTTCAATTTTTACATTTTTTAGGAAAATATCTTCATTGAATTTTTTGAAGGTGGACTTCAGTTTTTTGCATTTTTAAGAAAATTTTTAAAAAATTGAAATTTGTGTGTGTGAGTCTTCAATTACGGAGTATTTTGATTATGACATGAAAATTTAGTTTTTTTCATGTGTTACACTTCAATTTTAACATTCTTTTCAAAAATATCTTCAATGAATTTTTTGATGGTGTTAGACTTCATTTTTTGCATTTTTGAGAGTTTTGGAAAAAACTAAAATTTGTTTGTGTTCGTCTTCCATTACGGAGTATTTTGAGTATGACATGAAAATTGAGTATTTTCCTTATGTTACACTTCAATTTTAACATTCTTTTAAAAAATATGTTCATTGAATTTATTGAAGGTGTTGGACTTCATTTTTTGCATTTATGAGATGTTTTGAAAAAATTGAAATTTTTGTGTGTTAGTCTTCAATTACGGAGTATTTTGAGTAAGACATGAAAATTGAGTATTTTGCTTATGTTACCTTTCAATTTTAACCTTCTTTTAAAAAATAACTTCAATGAATTTTTCGAAGGTGTTAGACTTCAGATTTTTGCATTTTTAAGAAAATTTTGAAAAAATTGAAATTTGTGTGTGTTAGTCTTCAATTACGGAGTATTTTGAGTATGGCATGAAAATTAAGGGTTTTTCTTGTGTTACACTTCAATTGTAACCTTCTTTTCAAAAATATCTTCATTGAATTTTTTGAAGGTGTTAGACTTCAGCTTTTTTGCATTTTTGAGAGTTTTGGAAAAAACAGAAATTTGTGTGTGTTCGCCTTCCATTACGGAGTATTTTGAGTATGACATGAAAATTGAGTATTTTGCTTATGTTACACTTCAATTATAACATTGTTTTCATAAATATCTTCGTTGAATTTTTTGATGGTGTTGGACTTCATTTTTTGCATTTTTATGAAATTTCTGAAAAAATTGAAATTTGTGTGTGTTAGTCTTCAATTACGGAGTATTTTGAGTAAGACATGAAAGTTGAGTATTTTGCTTATGTTACACATAAATTTTTACATTTTAAAAAAAATAGCTTAATTCAATTTTTTGAAGGTGTTAGACATCAGTTTTTTGCATTTTTAAGAAATGTTTTAAAAAATTGAAATTTGTGTGTGTTAGTCTTCGAGTACGGAGTATTTTGAGTATGACATGAAAATTGAGCTTTTTTCTTGTGTTACACTTCAATTTTAACATTCTTTTAAAAAATATGTTCATGGAATATTTTGAAGGTGGTAGGCTTCATTTTTTGCATTTTTGACATGTTTTGAAAAAATTGAAATTTGTGTGTGTTAAGTCTTCAATTACGGAATATTTTGAGTATGACATGAAAATTTTGTATTTTGCTTATGTTACCCTTCAATTTTAACATTCTTTTAAAAAAAGACTTCTTTGAATTTTTTGAAGGTGTTGGACTTCAGTTTTTTGCATTTTTAAGACAATTTTGAAAAAAATTGAAATTTTTGTGTGTTAGTCTTCAATTACGGAGTATTTTGAGTATGACATGAAAATTGAGCCTTTTTCTTGTGTTACACTTCAATTTTAACATTCTTTTAAAAAATATGTTCATTGAATTTTTTGAAGGTGTTAGACTTCATTTTTTGCATTTTTATGAAATTTTTGAAAAAATTGAAATTTATTTGTGTTAGTCTTCAATTACGGAGTATTTGAGTATGACATGAAAATTGAGTAGTTTGCTTATATTAAACTTCAATTCTTTCATTTTTTTTAAAAATATCTTCATTGAATTTTTTGAAGGTGTTAGACTACAGTTTATTGCATTTTTTAGAAACTTTTGAAAAAATTGAAATTTGTGTGTGTTAGTCTTCAATTACGGAGTATTTGAGTATGACATGAAAATTGAGTATTTTGCTTATATTACACTTCAATTCTTTCATTTTTTTAAAAAATATCTTCATTGAATTTTTTGAAGGTGTTAGACTTCAGTTTTTTGCATTTTTAAGAAATGTTTGAAAAAATTGAAATTTGTTTGTGTTAGTCTTCAATTACGGAGTATTTGAGTATGACATAAAAATTGAGTATTTTCCTTGTATTACACTTCAATTTTTACATTTTTTTTAGAAAATATCTTCATTGAATTTTTTGAAGGTGTTAGACTTCAGTTTTTTGCATTTTTAAGAAAAATTTTAAAAAATCGAAATTTGTGTGTGTTTGTCTTCAATTACTGAGTATATTGAGTATGACATGAAAATTTAATTTTTTTGCATGTGTTAGACTCCAATTTTAACATTCTTTTCAAAAATATCTTCATTGAATTTTTTTATGGTGTTAGACTTCATTTTTTGCATTTTTGAGAGTGTTGGAAAAAACTGAAATTGGTGTGTGTTCGTCTTCCATTACGGAGTATTCTGAGTATGACATGAAAATTGAGTATTTTGCTTATGTTAAACTTCAATTTTAACATTCTTTTAAAAAATATGTTCATGGAATTTATTGAAGGTGTTGGACATCATTTTTTGCATTTTTGAGATGTTTTGAAAAAATTGAAATTTGTGTGTGTTAGTCTTCAATTACGGAGTATTTTGAGTAAGACATGAAAATTGAGTATTTTGCTTATGTTACCCTTCAATTTTAACCTTCTTTTAAAAAATAACTTCAATGGTTTTTTTCGATGATGTTAGACTTAATTTTTTGCATTTTTGAGATTTTTTGAAAAAATTGAAATTTGTGTGTGTTAGTCTTCAATTACGGAGTATTTGAGTGTTACATGAAAATTGAGTATTATGCTTATATTACACTTCAATTTTTTCATTTTTTTTAAATATCTTCATTGAATTTTTTGAAGGTTTTAGACTTCAGTTTTTTGCATTTTTAAGAAAATTTTGAAAAAATTGAAATTTGTGTGTGTTAGTCTTCAATTACGGAGTATTTTGAGCATGACATGAAAATTTAGTTTTTTTCACGTGTTACACTTCAATTTTAACATTATTTTCAAAAATAACTTCATAGAATTTTTTGATGGTGTTAGACTTCATTTTTTGCATTTTTGAGAGTTTTGGAAAATACTTAAATTTGTGTGTGTTCGTCTTCCATTACGGAGTATTTTGAGTATGACATGAAAATTGAGTATTTTGCTTATGTTACACTTCAATTTTAACATTGTTTTAAAAAAATATCTTCATTGAATTTATTGAAGGTGTTGGACTTCATTTTTTGCATTTGTTAGAAATTTTTGAAAAAATTGAAATTTGTGTGTGTTAGTCTTCAATTACGGAGTATTTTGAGTATGACATGAAAATTGAGCTTTTTTCTTGTGTTACACTTCAATTTTAACATTCTTTTAAAAAATATGTTCATTGAAATTTTTGAAGGTGGTTTCATTTTTTGCATTTTTTAGATGTTTTGAAAAAATTGAAATTTGTGTGTGTAAGTCTTCAATTACGGAGTATTTTGAGTATGACATGAAAATTGAGTATTTTTCTTATGTTACCCTTCAATTTTAAAATTTATTTAAAAAATAACTTCATTGAATTTTTTGAAGGTCTTCAATTTTTTGCATTTTTAAGACAATTTTGAAAAAATTGAAATTTCTGTGTGTTCGTCTTCAATTACGGAGTATTTTGAGTATGACATGAAAATTGGGCTTTTTTCTTGTGTTACACATCAATTTTAACATTCATTTAAAAAATATGTTCATTGAATTTTTTGAAGGTGTTAGACTTCATTTTTTGCATTTTTGAGATTTTTTGAAAAAATTGAAATTTGTGTGTGTTAGTCTTCAATTACGGAGTATTTGAGTATGACATAAAAATTGAGTATTTTACTTATATTACACTTCAATTTTTTCATTTTTTTAAAAATATCTTCATTGAATTTTTTGAAGTTTTAGACTTCAGTTTTTTGCATTTTTAAGAAAATTTTGAAAAAATAGAAATTTGTGTGTGTTAGTCTTCAATTACGGAGTATTTTGAGCATGACATGAAAATTTAGTTTTTTCATGTGTTACACGTCAATTTAAACATTATTTTAAAAAATATCTTCATATAATTTTTTGATGGTGTTAGACTTCATTTTTTGCATTTTTGAGAGTTTTGGAAAATACTTAAATTTGTGTGTGTTCGTCTTCCATTACGGAGTATTTTGAGTATGACATGAAAATTGAGTATTTTGCTTATGTTACACTTCAATTTTAACATTGTTTTAAAAAATATCTTCATTGAATTTATTGAAGGTGTTGGACTTCATTTTTTGCATTTTTAAGAAATTTTTGAAAAAATTGAAATTTGTGTATGTTAGTCTTCAATTACGGAGTATTTTGAGTAAGACATGAAAATTGAGCATTATGCTTATGTTACACTTAAATTTTTACATTTTTTAAAAAATAGCTTCATTCAATTTTTTGAAAGTGTTAGACATCAGTTTTTTCATTTTTTAGAAATTTTTGAAAAAATTGAAATTTGTGTGTGTTAGTCTTCAATTACGGAGTATTTTGAGTATGACATGAAAATTTAGCTTTTTTCTTGTGTTACTCTTCAATTTTAACATTCTTTTAAAAAATATGTTCATTGAATTTTTTGAAGGTGTTAGGCTTCATTTTTTGCATTTTTTAGATGTTTTGAAAAAATTGAAATTTGTGTGTGTAAGTCTTCAATTACGGAGTATTTTGAGTATGACAAGAAAATTGAGTATTTTTCTTATGTTACCCTTCAATTTTAACATTCTTTTAAAAAATAACTTCATTGAATTTTTTGAAGGTGTTAGACTTCAGTGTTTTGCATTTTTAAGAAAATTTTGAAAAAATAGAAATTTGTGTGTGTTAGTCTTCAATTACGGAGTATTTTGAGTATGACATGAAAATTTAGTTTTTTTCATGTGTTACACTTCAATATTAACATTCTTTTCAAAAATATCTTCATTGAATTTTTTGATGGTGTTAGACTTCATTTTTTGCATTTTTGAGAGTTTTGGGAAAAATTGAAATTTGTGTGTGTTCGTCTTCGATTACGGAGTATTTTGAGTATGACATGAAAATTGAGTATTTTGCTTATGTTACACTTCAATTTTAACATTGTTTTAAAAAATATGTTCATTGAATTTATTGAAGGTGTTGGACTTCATATTTTGAATTTTTCTCAAATTTTTGAAAAAATTAAAATTTGTGATTGTTAGTCTTCAATTACGGAGTATTTTGAGTATGACATGAAAATTGAGATTTTTTCTAGTGTTACACTTCAATTTTAACATTCTTTCAAAAAATATGTTCATTGAATTATTTGAAGGTGTTAGACTTAATTTTTTGCATTTTTGTGATTTTTTGTAAGAAATTGAAATTTGTGTGTGTTAGTCTTCAATTACGAAGAATTTTGAGTATGAGATGAAAATTGAGTATTTTGGTTATGTTACACTTCAATTTTAACATTCTTTTAAAAAATAACTTCGTTGAATTTTTTGAACGTGTTAGACTTCAGTTTTTTTGCATTTTTAAGAAAATTTTGAAAAAATTGAAATTTGTGTATGTTAGTCTTCAATTACGGAGTATTTTGAGTATGACATGAAAATTTAGTTTTTTTCATGTGTTACACTTCAATTTTAACATTCTTTTCAAAAATATCTTCATTGAATTTTTTGACGGTGTTAGACTTCATTTTTTGCATTTTTGAGAGTTTTGGAAAAAATTGAAATTTGTCTGTGTTCGTCTTCAATTACGGAGTATTTTGAGTATCACATGAAAATTTAGCTTTTTTCTTGTGTTACACTTCAATTTTAACATTCTTTTAAAAAATATGTTCATTGAATTTTTTGAAGGTGTTAGATTTCATTTTTTGCATTTTTGAGATTTTTTTGAAAAAATTGAAATTTGTGTGTGTTAGTCTTCAATTACGGAGTATTTGAGTATGACATTAAAATTGAGTATTTTACTTATATTACACTTCAATTTTTTCATTTTTTTAAAAATATCTTCATTGAATTTTTTGAAGGTGTTAGACTTCAGTTTTTTGCATTTTTAAGAAAATTTTGAAAAAATAGAAATTTGTGTGTGTTAGTCTTCAATTACGGAGTATTTTGAGTATGACATGAAAATTTAGTTTTTTTCATGTGTTACACTTCAATTTTAACATTCTTTTCAAAAATATCTTCATTGAAATTTTTGATGGTGTTAGACTTCATTTTTTGCATTTTTGAGAGTTTTGGAAAAAATTGAAATTTGTGTGTGTTCGTCTTCCATTACGGAGTATTTTGAGTATGACATGAAAATTGAGTATTTTGCTTATCTTATACTTCAATTTTAACATTGTTTTAAAAAATATCTTCATTGAATTTATTGAAGGTGTTGGACTTCATTTTCTGCATTTTTCACAAATTTTTGAAAAAATTGAAATTTGTGATTGTTAGTCTTCAATTACGGCGTATTTTGAGTATGACATGAAAATTGGGCTTTTTTCTAGTGTTACACTTCAATTTTAACATTCTTTCAAAAAATATGTTCATTGAATTATTTGAAGGTGTTAGACTTAATTTTTTGCATTTTTGTGATTTTTTTAAGAAATTGAAATTTGTGTGTGTTAGTCTTCAATTACGAATAATTTTGAGTATGACATGAAAATTGAGTATTTTGCTTATGTTACACTTCAATTTTAACATTCTTTTAAAAAATAACTTCGTTGAACTTTTTGAACGTGTTAGACTTCAGTTTTTTGCATTTTTAAGAAAATTTTGAAAAAATTTAAATTTGTGTGTGTTAGTCTTCAATTACGGAGTATTTTGAGTATGGCATGAAAATTGAGGGTTTTTCTTGTGTTACACTTCAATTGTAACATTCTTTTCAAAAATATCTTCAATGAATTTTTTGATGGTGTTAGACTTCATTTTTTGCATTTTTGAGAGTTTTGGAAAAAACTGAAATTTCTGTGTGTTCGTCTTCCATTACGGAGTATTTTGAGTATGACATGAAAATTGAGTATTTTGCTTATGTTACACTTCAATTTTAACATTCTTTTAAAAAATGTGTTCATAGAATTTATTGAAGGTGTTGGACTTCATTTTTTGCATTTTTGAGATGTTTTGAAAAAATTGAAATTTGTGTGTGTTAGTCTTCAATTACGGAGTAATTTGAGAAAAACATGAAAATTGAATATTTTGCTTATGTTACCCTTCAATTTTAACATTCTTTTAAAAAATTACTTCATTTAATTTTCTGAAGGTGTTAGACTTCATTTTTTGGATTTTTGAGATTTTTTGAAAAAATTGAAATTTGTGTGCTAGTCTTCAATTACGGAGTATTTGAGTATGACATGAAAATTGAGTATTTTGCTTATATTACACTTCAATTTTTTCATTTTTTTTAAATATATCTTCATTGAATTTTTTGAAGGTTTTAGACTTCAGTTTTTTGCATTTGTTAGAAAATTTTGAAAAAATAGAAATTTGTGTGTGTTAGTCTTCAATTACGGAGTATTTTGAGTATGACATGAAAATTTAGTTTTTTTCATGTGTTACACTTCAATTTTAACATTCTTTTCAAAAATATCTTCATTGAATTTTTTGATGGTGTTAGACTTCTTTTTTTGCATTTTTGAGAGTCTTGGAAAAAATTGAAATTTGTGTGTCTTCGTCTTCCATTACGGAGTATTTTGAGTATGACATGAAAATTGAGTATATTTCTTATGTTACACTTCAATTTTAACATTGTTTTAAAAAATATCTTCATTGAATTTATTGAAGGTGTTAGACTTCGTTTTTTGAATTTTTAAGAAATTTTTGAAAATATTGAAATTTGCGTGTGATAGTCTTCAATTACGGTGTATTTTGAGTAAGACATGAAAATTGAGTATTTTGATTATGTTATCCTTCAATTTTTACATTTAAAAAAAATATCTTCATTCAATGTTTTGAACGTGTTAGACATCAGTTTTTTGCATTTTTTAGAAAATTTTGAAAAAAATGAAATTTGTGTGTCTTAGTCTTCAATTACGGAGTATTTTGAGTATGACATGAAAATTGAACTTTTTTCTAGTGTTGCACTTCAATTTTAACATTCTTTTAAAAAATATGTTCATTGAATTTTTTGAAGGTGTTAGACTTAATTTTTTGAATTTTTGAGATTTTAAAAAAAAATTGAAATCTGTGTGTGTTAGTCTTCAATTACGAAGAATTTTGAGTATGACATGAAAATTGAGTATTTTGCTTATGTTACACTTCAATTTTAACATTCTTTTAAAAAATAACTTCATTGAATTTTTTGAAGGTGTTAGACTTCAGTTTTTTGCATTTCTAAGAAAATTTGTGTGTGTTAGTCTTCAATTTCGGAGTATTTTGAGTATGGCATGAAAATTGAGGGTTTTTCTTGTGTTACACTTCAATTGTAACATTCTTTTAAAAAATATCTTCATTGAATTTTTTGAACGTGTTAGACATCAGTTTTTTGCATTTTTAAGAAATTTTTGAAAAAATTGAAATTTGTGTGTGTTAGTCTTCAATTACGAAGTATTTGAGTATGACATGAAAATTGAGTATTTTGCTTATATTACACTTCTATTTTTACATTTTTTAAAAAAATAGCTTCATTGAATTTTTTGATGGTGTTAGACTTCATTTTTTGCATTTTTGAGAGTTTTGGAAAAAACTGAAATTTGTGTGTGTTAGTCTTCAATTACGGAGTATTTTGAGAATGACATGAAAATTTAGTTTTTTTCATGTGTTACACTTCAATTTTAACATTCTTTTCAAAAATATCATCATGGAATTTTTTGATGGTGCTATACTTCATTTTTTTGCATTTTTGAGAGTTTTGGAAAAAATTGAAATTTGTGTGTGTTCGTCTTCCATTACGGAGTATTTTTAGTAAGACATGAAAATTGAGTATTTTGCTTATGTACACTTCAATTTTTACATTTTTAAAAAAATATCTTCATGCAATTTTTTGAAGGTGCTAGACATCTGTTTTTTGCATTTTTAAGAAATATTTGAAAAAATTGAAATTTTTGTTTGTTAGTCTTCAATTACGGAGTATTTTGAGTATGACATGAAAATTTTGTTTTTTTCTTGTGTTACACTTCAATTTTAACACTCTTTTCAAAAATATCTTCATTGAATTTATTGATGGTGTTAGACTTCATTTTTTATATTTTTGTGAATTTTGGAAAAAATTGAAATTAGTGTGTGTTAGTCTTCAATTACGGAGTATTTTGAGTAAGGCATGAAAATTGAGTATTTCGCTTATGTTACACTCCAATTTTTAAAATTTTTAAAAAATATCTTCATTGAATTTTTTTGAAGGTGCTAGACATCAGCTTTTTGCATTTTTATGAAATTTTTGAAAAAATTGAAATTTGTGTGTGTTAGTACGGAGTATTTTGAGTATGACATGGAAATTGAGCTTTTTTCTTGTGTTACTCTTCAATTTTAACATTCTTTTAAAAAATATGTTCATTGAATTTTTTGAAGGTGTTGGACTTCATTTTTTGCATTTCTGAGAAATTTTTGAAAAAATTGATATTTTTGTGTGTTACTCTTCAATTACGGAGTATTTTGAGTATAACATGAAAATTGAGTATTTTGCTTATGTTACACTTCAATTTTAACATTATTTTAAAAAATAACTTCATTGAATTTTTTGAAGGTGTTACACTTCAGATTTTTGGATTTATAAGAAAATTTTGAAAAAATTGAAATTTGTGTGTGTTAGTCTTCAATTACAGAGTATTTTGAGTATGACATGAAAATGGAGTATTTTGCTTATGTTACACATCAATTTTAACATTCTTTTATAAAATCTCTTCATTGAATTTATTGATGGTGTTAGACTTCATTTTTTGCATTTTTTAGAAAGTTTTGAAAAAATTGAAATTTGTGTGTGTTAGTCTTCAATTACGGAGTATTTTTAGTAAGACATGAAAATTGAGTATTTTGCTTATGTACACTTCAATTTTTACATTTTTACAAAAATATCTTCGTTGAATTTTTTGAAGGTGTTACACATCAGTTTTTTGCATTTTTTAGAAATTCTTGAAAAAATTGAAATATGTGTTTGTTAGTCTTCAATTACGGTGTATTTTGAGTACGACATGAAAATTTAGTTTTTTTCTTGTGTTACACTTCAATTTTAACATTCTTTTCAAAAATATCTTCATTGAATTTTTTGATGGTGTTAGACTTCATTTTTTGCATTTTTGAGAGTTTTGGAGTAAATTGAAATTTGTGTGTCTTCGTCTTCCATTACGGAGTATTTTGAGTATGACATGAAAATTGAGTATATTTCTTATGTTACACTTCAATTTTAACATTGTTTTAAAAAATATCTTCATTGAATTTATTGAAGGTGTTAGACTTCGTTTTTTGAATTTTTAAGAAATTTTTGAAAATATTGAAATTTGCGTGTGATAGTCTTCAATTACGGTGTATTTTGAGTAAGACATGAAAATTGAGTATTTTGATTATGTTACACTTCAATTTTTACATTTAAAAAAAATATCTTCATTCAATGTTTTGAAGGTGTTAGACATCAGTTTTTTGCATTTTTTGGAAAATTTTGAAAAAATTGAAATTTGTGTGTCTTAGTCTTCAATTACGGAGTATTTTGAGTATGACATGAAAATTGAACTTTTTTCTAGTGTTGCACTTCAATTTTAACATTCTTTTAAAAAATATGTTCATTGAATTTTTTTAAGGTGTTAGACTTAATTTTTTGAATTTTTGAGATTTTAAAAAAAAATTGAAATTTGTGTGTGTAAGTCTTCAATTACGAAGAATTTTGAGTATGACATGAAAATTGAGTATTTTGCTTATGTTACACTTCAATTTTAACATTCTTTTAAAAAATAACTTCATTGAATTTTTTGAAGGTGTTAGACTTCAGTTTTTTGCATTTTTAAGAAAATTTTGAAAAAAATTGAAATTTGTGTGTGTTAGTCTTCAATTTCGGAGTATTTTGAGTATGGCATGAAAATTGAGGGTTTTTCTTGTGTTACACTTCAATTGTAACATTCTTTTAAAAAATATCTTCATTGAATTTTTTGAAGGTGTTAGACTTCAGTTTTTTGCATTTTTAAGAAATTTTTGAAAAAATTGAAATTTGTGTGTGTTAGTCTTCAATTACGAAGTATTTGAGTATGACATGAAAATTGAGTATTTTGCTTATATTACACTTCTATTTTTACATTTTTTAAAAAAATAGCTTCATTGAATTTTTTGATGGTGTTAGACTTCATTTTTTGCATTTTTGACAGTTTTGGAAAAAACTGAAATTTGTGTGTGTTAGTCTTCAATTACGGAGTATTTTGAGAATGACATGAAAATTTAGTTTTTTTCATGTGTTACACTTCAATTTTAACATTCTTTTCAAAAATATCTTCATGGAATTTTTTGATGGTGTACTTCATTTTTTTTGCATTTTTGAGAGTTTTGGAAAAAATTGAAATTTGTGTGTGTTCGTCTTCCATTACGGAGTATTTTTAGTAAGACATGAAAATTGAGTATTTTGCTTATGTACACTTCAATTTTTACATTTTTATAAAAATATCTTCATGGAATTTTTTGAAGGTGTTACACATCAGTTTATTTTGAGTATGACATGAAAATTTTGTATTTTGCTTATGCTACACTTCAATTTTAACATTCTTTTCAAAAATATCTTCATTGAATTTATTGCTGGTGTTAGACTTCATTTTTTGCATTTTAAAGAAAATATTGAAAAAAATGAAATTTGTGTGTGTTAGTCTTCAATTACGGAGCATTTTGAGTATGACATGAAAATTAAGTATTTTGCTTATGTTACACTTCAATTTTAATATTCTTTTAAAACATAACTTCATTGAATTTTTTTAAGGTTTTAGACTTCAGTTTTTTGCATTTTTAAGAAATTTTTCAAAAAAATTGAAATTTGTGTGTGTTAGTCTTCAATTACGGAGTATTTGAGTATGACATGAAAATTGAGTATTTTGCTTATGTTACACTTCAATTTTTACATTGTTTTAAAAAATATCTTCATTGAATTTATTGAAGGTGTTAGACTTCATTTTTTGCATTTTTAAGAAATTTTTGAAAAATTGAAATTTGCGTGTGTTAGTCTTCGATTACGGAGTATTTTGAGCAAGACATGAAAATTTAGTTTTTTTCATGTGTTACACTTCAATTTTAACATTCTTTTAAAAAATATCTTCATTGAATTTATTGATGGTGTTAGACTTCATTTTTTGCATTTTTAAGAACATTTCGAAAAAAATGAAATTTGTGTGTGTTAGTCTTTAATTACGGAGCATTTTGAGTATGACACGAAAATTAAGTATTTTGCTTGTGTTACACTTCAATTTTAACAATCTTTTAAAAAATATCTTGATGGAATTTATTGAAGGTGTTAAACTTCATGTTTTGCATTTTTAAGAAATGTTTGAAAAAATTGAAATTTGCGTGTGTTAGTCTTCAATTACGGAGTATTTTTAGTAAGACATGAAAATTGAGTATTTTGCTTATGTACACTTAAATTTTTACATTTTTAAAAAAATATCTTCGTTGAATTTTTTGAATGTGTTAGACATCAGTTTTTTGCATTTTTAAAAAATTATTGAAAAAATTGAAATTTGTGTTTGTTAGTCTTCAATTGCGGTGTATTTTCAGTATGACATGAAAGTTTAGTCTTTTTCTTGTGTTACACTTCAATTTTAACATTCTTTTGAAAAATATCTTCGTTGAATTTATTGATGGTGTTAGACTTCATTTTTTGCATTTTTGTGAATTTTGGAAAAAATTGAAATTTATGTGTTTTAGTGTTCAATTACGGAGTATTTTTAGTAAGAAATGAAAATTGAGTATTTTCCTTATGTTACACTTCAATTTTTACATTTTTCAAAAAATATCTTCATGGAATTTTTTGAAGGTGTTAGACATCAGTTTTATGCGTTTTTATGAAATTTTTGAAATAATTGAAATTTGTGTGTGTTAGTCTTCGATTACGGAGTATTTTGAGTATGACATGAAAATTGAGTATTTTGCTTATGTTACACTTCAATTTTGACATTGTTTTAAAAAATATCTTCATTGAATTTATTGAAGGTGTTAGACTTCATTTTTTGAATTTTTAAGAAATTTTTGAAAAAATTGAAATTTTCGTGTGTTAGTCTTCAATTACGGGGTATTTTGAGCAAGACATGAAAATTTACTATTTTGCTTATGTTACACTTCAATTTTTACATTTTTAACAAAATATCTTCGTTGAATTTTTTTGAAGGTGTTAGACATCAGTTTTTTGCATTTTTTAGAAATTTTTGAAAAAATTGAAATTTGTGGGTGTTCGTCTTCAATTACGGAGTATTTTGAGTATGACATGAAAATTGTGCTTTTTTCTTGTGTTACACTTCAATTGTAACATTCTTTTAAAAAATATCTTCGTTGAATTATTTTGAAGGTGTTAGACCTCAGTTTTTTGCATTTTTTAGAAATTTTTGAAAAAATTGAAATTTGTGGGTGTTCGTCTTCAATAACGGAGTATTTTGAGTATGGCATGAAAATTGAGGGTTTTTCTTGTGTTACACTTTAATTGTAACATTCTTTTAAAAAATATCTTCATTGAATTTTTTGAAGGTGTTAGACTTCAATTTTTTGCATTTTTAAGAAATGTTTGAAAAAATTGAAATTTGTGTGTGTTAGTCTTCAATTACGGAGTATTTGAGTATGACATGAAAATTGAGTATTTTGCTTATGGTACACTTCAATTTTTATATTTTAAAAAAATATATCTTCATTGAATTTTTTAAAGGTGTTAGACTTCAGTTTTTTGAATTTTTAAGAAATTTTTGAAAAAATTGAAATTTGTGTGTGTTAGTCTTCAATTACGGAGTATTTTGAGTATGACATGAAAATTGAGTATTTTGCTTATGTTACACTTCAATTTTAACATTCTTTTAAAAAATAACTTCATTGAATTTTTTGAAGGTCACTTCAGATTTTTGCATTTATAAGAAAATTTTGAAAAAATTGAAATTTGTGTGTGTTTGTCTTCAATTACAGAGTATTTTGAGTACGACATGAAAATTGAGTATTTTGCTTATTTTACACATCAATTTTAACATTCTTTTAAAAAATATCTTCATTGAATTTGTTGAAGGTGTTAGACTTCATTTTTTGCATTTTTTAGAAATTTTTTAAAAAATTGAAATTTGCGTGTGTTAGTCTTGAATTACGGAGTATTTTTAGTAAGACATGAAAATTGAGTATTTTGCTTATGTTACACTTCAATTTTTACATTTTTCAAAAAATATCTTCATGGAATTTTTTGAAGGTGTTACACATCAGTTTTATGCGTTTTTATGAAATTTTTGAAAAAATTGAAATTTGTGTGTGTTAGTCTTCGATTACGGAGTATTTTGAGTATGACATGAAAATTGAGTATTTTGCTTATGTTACACTTCAATTTTGACATTGTTTTAAAAAATATCTTCATTGAATTTATTGAAGGTGACTTCATTTTTTGAATTTTTAAGAAATTTTTGAAAAAATTGAAATTTGCGTGTGTTAGTCTTCAATTACGGGGTATTTTGAGCAAGACATGAAAATTTACTATTTTGCTTATGTTACACTTCAATTTTTACATTTTTAAAAAAATATCTTCGTTGAATTTTTTTGAAGGTGTTAGACATCAGTTTTTTGCATTTTTTAGAAATTTTTCAAAAAATTTAAATTTGTGGGTGTTCGTCTTCAATTACGGTGTATTTTGAGAATGACACGAAAATTGAGGGTTTTTCTTGTGTTACACTTCAATTTTAACATTCTTTTATAAAATATCATCATTGAATTTTTTGGAGGTGTTAGACTTTAGTGTTTTGCATTTTTAACAAATTTTTGAAAAAATTGAAATTTGTGTGTGTTAGTCTTCAATTACGGAGTATTTGAGTATGACATGAAAATTGAGTATTTTGCTTATGTTACACTTCGATTTTTATATTTTTTTAAAAAATATCTTCATTGAATTTTTTGAAGGTGTTAGACTTCAGTTTTTTGCATTTTTAAGAAAATTTTGAAAAAATAGAAATTTGGGTGTGTTAGTCTTCAATTACGGAGTATTTTTAGTATGACATGAAAATTGAGATTTTTTCTTGTGTTACACTTAAATTTTAACATTCTTATAAAAAATATCTTCATTGAATTTATTGAAGGTGTTAGACTTCATTTGCATTTGAAAGAAATTTTTGAAAAAATTGAAATATGCGTGTGTTAGTCTTCAATTACGGAGTATTTTGAGTAAGACATGAAAATTGAGTATATGGCTTATGTCACACTTCAATTTTTACATTTTTAAAAAAATATCTTCATTGACTTTTTTGAAGGTGTTAGACATCAGTTTTTTGCATTTTTAAGAAATTTTTCAAAAAATTTAAATTTGTGTCTGTTAGTCTTCAATTACGGAGTATTTTGAGTATGACATGAAAATTGAGTATTTTCTTGTGTTACACTTCAATTTTAACATTCTTTTAAAAAATATGTTCATTGAATATTTTGAAGGTGTTAGACTTCATTTTTTGCATTTTTGAGAAATGTTTGAAAAAATTAAAATTTGTGTGCGTTTGTCTTCAATTGCGGAGTATTTTGAGTATGACATGAAAATTGAGTATTTTCTTGTGTTACACTTCAATTTTAACATTCTTTTTAAAAATATATTCATTGAATATTTTCACGGTGTTAGACTTCATTTTTTGCATTTTTGAGAAATTTTTGAAAAATTTAAATTTGTGGGTATTAGTCTTCAATTACGGAGTATTTTGAGTATGACATGAAAATAGAGTTTTTTTCTTGTGTTGCACTTCAATTTTAACATTCTTTTAAAAAATATGTTCATTGAATTTTTTGAAGATGTTAGACTTCATTTTTTGCATTTTTGAGAAATTTATGAAAAAATTGAAATTTTTTTGTGTTAATCTTCAATTACGGAGTATTTGAGTATGACATGAAAATTGAGTATTTTGCTTATGTCACAATTCTATTTTTACATTTTATTTAAAAATATCTTCATTGAATTTTTTGAAGGTGTTATACTTCAGTTTTTTCCATTTTTAAGAAAATTTTGAAAAAATTGAAATTTGTGTGTTTTAGTCTTCAATTACGGAGTATTTTGAGTATGAAAGGGAAATTGAGTTTTTTTTCTTGTGTTACACTTCAATTTTAACATTCATTTAAAAAATATCTTCATGGAATTTTTTGAAGGTGTTAGACTTCAGTTTTTTGCATTTTTAAGAAAATTTTGAAAAAATTGAAATTTGTGTGTGTTAATCTTCAATTATGGAGTATTTTGAGTATGACACGAAAATTGAGGGTTTTCATGTGCTACACTTCAATTTGAACATTCTTTTATATAATATCTTCATTGAATTTTTTGAAGGTGTTAGACTTCAGTTTTTTGCATTTTTAAAAAAATTTTGAAAAAATTGAAATTTGTGTGTGTTAGTCTTCAATTACGGTGTATTTTGAGAATAACACGAAAATTGAGGGTTTTTCTTGTGTTACACTTCAATTTTAACATTCTTTTAAAAAATATCATCATTGAATTTTTTGGAGGTGTTAGACTTTAGTTTTTAGCATTTTTAACAAATTTTTGAAAAAATTGAAATTTGTGTGTGTTAGTCTTCAATTACGGAGTATTTGAGTATGACATGAAAATTGAGTATTTTGCTTATGTTACATTTCGATTTTTATATTTTTTTAAAAAATATCTTCATTGAATTTTTTGAAGGTGTTAGACTTCAGTTTTTTGCATTTTTAAGAAAATTTTGAAAAAATAGAAATTTGTGTGTGTTAGTCTTCAATTACGGAGTATTTTTTGTATGACATGAAAATTGAGTTTTTTTCTTGTGTTACACTTAAATTTTAACATTCTTATAAAAAATATCTTCATTGAATTTATTGAAGGTGTTAGACTTCATTTGCATTTTTAAGAAATTTTTGAAAAAATTGAAATTTGCGTGTGTTAGTCTTCAATTACGGAGTATTTTGAGTAAGACATGAAAATTGAGTATATGGCTTATGTCACACTTCAATTTTTACATTTTTTAAAAAATACCTTCATTGACTTTTTTGAAGGTGTTAGACATCAGTTTTTTGCATTTTTAAGAAATTTTTCAAAAAATTTGAATTTGTGTGTGTTAGTCTTCAATTACGGAGTATTTTGAGTATGACGTGAAAATTGAGTATTTTCTTGTGTTACACTTCCATTTTAACATTCTTTTAAAAAATATCTTCATTGAATTTTTTGAAGTTGTTAGACTTCAGTTTTTTGGATTTTTAAGAAATTTTTGAAAAAATTGAAAGTTATGTGTGTTCGTCTTTAATTACGGAGTATTTGAGTATGACATGAAAATTGAGTATATTGCTTATGTTACACTTCAATTTTAACATTATTTTAAAAAATATCTTCAATGAATTTTTTGAAGGTGTTAGACCTCAGTTTTTTGCATTTTTAAGAAATTTTTGAAAAAATTTAAATTTATTGTGTGTTAGTCTTCAATTACGGAGTATTTGAGTATGACATGAAAATTTAGTATTTTGCTTATGTTACACTTCGATTTTTACATTTTATTTAAAAATATCTTCATTGAATTTTTTGAAGGTACTTCAGTTTTTTCCATTTTTAGGAAAATTTTGAAAAAATTGAAATTTTTGAGTGTTAGTTTTCAATTACGGAGTATTTTGAGTATCATATGAAAATTGAGTTTTTTTTTCTTGTGTTACACTTCAATTTTAACATTCTTTTAAAAAATATCTTCATTAAATTTTTTGAAGGTGTTAGACATCAGTTTTTTGTATTTTTATGAAATTTTTGAAAAAATTGAAATATGTGTGTGTTAGTCTTCGATTACGGAGTATTTTGAGTATGATATGTAAATTGAGATTTTTTCATTTGTTACTCTTCAATTTTAACATTCTGTTAAAATATATGTTCATTGAATATTTTGGAGCTGTTAGAGTTCATTTTTTGCATTTTTGAGAAACTTTTGAAAAAATTGAAATTTCCATGTGTTAGTCTTCAATTATGGAGTATTTTGAGTATGACATGAAAATTGAGTTTTTTTCTTTTGTTACACTTCAATTTTAACATTCTTTTGAAAAATATGTTCACTGAATTTTTTGAAGGTGTTAGACTTCATGTTTTGCATTTTTGAGAAATTTTTGAAAAAATTGAAATTTGTGTGTGTTTGTCTTCAATTGCGGAGTATTTTGAGTATGACATGAAAATTGAGTATTTTGCTTATGTTACATTTTAATATTAACATTCTTTTAAAAAATAACTTCATTCAATTTTTTGAAGGTGTTAGACTTCAGTTTTTTGAATTTTTAAGAAAATTTTGAAATAATTGAAATTTGTGTGTGTTAGTCTTCAATTACGGAGTATTTTGAGTATGACATGAAAATTGAGGGTTTTTCTTGTGTTACACTTCAATTTTAACATTCTTTTAAAAAATATCTTCATTGAATTTTCCGAAGGTGTTAGACTTCAATTTTTTGCATTTTTAAGAAATTTTTGAAAAAATTGAAATTTATGTTTGTTCGTCTTCAATTACGGAGTATTTGAGTATGACTTGAAAATTGAGTATTTTGCTTATGTTACACTTCTCTTGTTACATTTTTAAAAAAAATATCTTCATTGAATTTTTTGAATGTGTTAGACTTCAGTTTTTTGCATTTTAAAGAAAATTTTGAAAAAATTGAAATTTGTCTGTGTTAGTCATCAATTACTGGGTATTTTGAGTATGACATGAAAATTGAGTTTTTTTCTTGTGTTACACTTCAATTTTAATATTCTTTTAAGAAATATCTTCATTGAATTTTTAGAAGGTGTTAGACATCATTTTTTGCATTTTTAAGAAATTTTTGAAAAAATTGAATTTGGTGTGTGTTAGTCTTCAATTACGGAGTATTTTTGAAAAAATTGAAATTTGTGTGTGTTAGTCTTCAATTACGGAGTATTTTTAGTATGACATGAAAATTGAGTTTTTTCTTGTGTTACACTTAAATTTTAACATTCTTTTAAATAATAACTTCATTGAATTTATTGAAGGTGTTAGACTTCATTTTTTGCTTTTTTAAGAAATTTTTGAAAAAATTGAAATTTAAGTGTGTTAGTCTTCAATTGCGGAGTATTTTGAGTAAGACGTGAAAATGGAGTATTTTGCTTAAGTAACACTTCTCTTTTTATATTTTTAAAAAAAATATCTGCATTGAATTTTTTGAAGGTGTTAGACTTCAGTTTTTTCAATTTTTAAGAAAAGTTTGAAAAAATTGAAATATGTGTGTGTTAGTCTTCAATTACGGAGTATTTTGAGTATGACATGGAAATTGAGTTTGTTTCTTGAGTTGCACTTCAATTTTAAAATTCTTTTAAAAAATATCTTCATTGAATTTTTTGAAGGTGTTAGACTTCAGTTTTTTGCATTTTTAAGAAATTTTTGAAAAAATTGAAATTTATGTTTGTTAGTCTTCAATTACGGAGTATTTGAGTATCACATGAAAATTGAGTATTTTGCTTAAGTTACACTTCAATATTAAAATTCTTTTAAAAAATAACTTCATTGAATTTTTTGAAGGTGTTAGACATCAGTTTTTTGCATTTTGAAGAATATTTTGAAAAAATTGAAATTTGAGTGTGTTAGTCTTCAATTACGGAGTATTTTGAGTATGACATGAAAATTGAGGGTTTTTCTTGTGTTATACATCAATTTTAACATTCTTTTAAAAAATATATTCATTGAATTTTTTGAAGGTGTTAGACTTCAGTTTTTTTGCATTTTTAAGAAATTTTTTAAAAAATTGAAATTTATGTGTGTTTGTCTTCAATTACGGAGTATTTGAGTATGACATGAAAATTGAGTATTTTTCTTATGTTACACTTCTCTTTTTTCATTTTTTTAAAAAATATCTTCATTGAATTTTTTGAAGGTGTTAGACTTCAGTTTTTTGCATTTTTAAGAAAATTTTGAAAAAATTGAAATTTGTGTGTGTTAGTCTTCAATTACGGATTATTTTGGGTATGACATGAAAATCGAGTTTTTTTCTTGTGTTACACTTCAATTTTAATATTCTTTTAAGAAATATCTTCATTGAATTTTTAGAAGGTGTTAGACATCATTTTTTGCATTTTTAAGAAATTTTTGAAAAAATTGAATTTTGTGTGTGTTAGTCTTCAATTACGGAGTATTTTGGCTGTGACATGAAAATTGAGGCTTTTTCTTGTGTTACACTTAAATTTTAACATTCGTTTAAAAAATATCTTCATTGAATTTATTGAAGGTGATAGACTTCATTTTTTGTATTTTTATGAAATGTCTGAAAAAATTGATATTTGCGTGTGTTAGTCTTCAATTACGGAGTATTTTGAGTATGACATGAAAATCGAGTTTTTTTCTTGTGTTACACTTAAATTTTAACATTATTTTAAAAAATATCTTCATTGGATTTATTGAAGGTGTTAGTCTTCATTTTTTGTATTTTTATGAAATTTTAAAAAAAAATTTTAATTTGCGTGTGTTAGTCTTCAATTACGGAGTATTTTGATTAAGACATGAAAATTGAGTATTTTGCTTATGTCACACTTCAATTTTTACATTTTTTAAAAAATACCTTCATTGACTTTTTTGAAGGTGTTAGACATCAGTTTTTTGCATTTTTAAGAAATATTTCAAAACATTTAAATTTGTGTGTGTTAGTCTTCAATTACGGAGTATTTTGAGTATGACATGAAAATTGGGGGTTTTTCTGGTGTTACACTTCAATTTTAACATTCTTTTAAAAAATATCTTCATTGAATTTTTTGAAGGTGTTCTAATTCAGTTTTTTGCATTTTTAAGAAATTTTTAAAAAAATTAAAATTTATGTGTGTTATTCTTCAATTACGGAGTATTTTGAGTATGACATGAAAATTGAGTATTTTGCTTATGTTACACTTCAGTATTAACATTCTTTTAAAAAATAACTTCATTGAATTTTTTTTAAGGTGTTAGACTTCAATTTTTTGCATTTTTAAGAAATTTTAGAAAAAATTGAAATTTATTTGTGTTAGTCTTCAATTACGGAGTATTTGAGTATGACATGAAAATTGAGTATTTTGCTTATGTTACAATTCTATTTTTTTATTTTTTAAAAAAATATCTTCCTTGAATTTTTTGAAGGTGTTAGACTTCAGTTTTTTGAATTTTTAAGAAAATTTTAAAAAATTTAAATTTGTGTGTGTTAGTCTTCAATTACAGAGTATTTTGACTATGACTTGAAAATTGAGGGTTTTTCTTTTGTTACACTTCAATTTTAACATTCTTTTAAAAAATATCTTCATTGAATTTTTTGAAGATGTTAGACTTCATTTTTTGCATTTTTGAGGAATGTTTGAAAAAATTGAAATTTGTGTGCGTTAGTCTTCAATTGCGGAGTATTTTGAGTATGACATGAAAATTGAGTATTTTACTTATGTTACACTTCAATATTGACATTCTTTTAAAAAATAACTTCATTGAATTTTTTGAAGGTGTTAGACTTCATTTTTTGCATTTTTAAGAAAATTTTGAAAAAATTGAAATTTGCGTGTGTTAATCTTCAAGTACGGAGTATTTTCAGTATGACATGAAAATTGAGTTTTTTTCTTATGTTACACTTCTCTTTTTTCATTTTTTTAAAAAATATCTTCATTGAATTTTTTGAAGGTGTTAGACTTCAGTTTTTTGCATTTTTAAGAAAATTTTGAAAAAATTGAAATTTGTGTGTGTTAGTCTTCAATTACGGAGTATTTTGGGTATGACATGAAAATTGAGGGTTTTTCTTGTGTTACACTTCAATTTTAACATTCTTTTAAAAAATATATTCATTGAATTTTTTGAAGGTGTTAGACTTCAGATTTTTGCATTTTTAAGAAATTTTTGAAAAAATTGAAATTTATGTGTTAACCTCTTCAATTACGGAGTATTTGAGTATGACATGAAAATTGAGTATTTTTCTTATGTTACACTTCTCTTTTTACATTTAAAAAAAATATATCTTCATTGAATTTTTTGAAGGTGTTAGAATTCAGTTTTTTGCATTTTTATGAAATTTTTTAAAAAATTGAAATTTATGTGTGTTTGTCTTCAATTACGGAGTATTTGAGTATGACATGAAAATTGAGTATTTTTCTTATGTTACACTTCTCTTTTTTCATTTTTTTAAAAAATATCTTCATTGAATTTTTTGAAGGTGTTAGACTTCAGTTTTTTGCATTTTTAAGAAAATTTTGAAAAAATTGAAATTTGTGTGTGTTAGTCTTCAATTACGGAGTATTTTGGGTATGACATGAAAATTGAGGGTTTTTCTTGTGTTACACTTCAATTTTAACATTCTTTTAAAAAATATATTAATTGAATTTTTTGAAGGTGTTAGACTTCAGATTTTTGCATTTTTAAGAAATTTTTGAAAAAATTGAAATTTATGTGTTAACGTCTTCAATTACGGAGTATTTGAGTATGACATGAAAATTGAGTATTTTTCTTATGTTACACTTCTCTTTTTACATTTAAAAAAAAATATCTTCATTGAATTTTTTGAAGGTGTTAGACTTCAGTTTTTTGCATGTTTAAGAAAATTTTTAAAAAATTGAAATTTATGTGTGTTAGTCTTCAATTACGGAGTATTTGAGTTTGAAATGAAAATTGAGTATTTTTCTTATGTTACACTTCTCTTTTTACATTTTTTAAAAAAATATCTTCATTGAATTTTTTGAAGGTGTTAGACTTCAGTATTTTGCATTTTTTAGAAAATTTTGAAAAAATTGAAATTTGTGTTCGTTAGTCTTCAATTGCGGAGTATTTTGAGTATGACATGAAAATTGCGTATTTTGCTTATGTTACACTTCAATATTAACATTCTTTTAAAAAATAACATCATTCAATTTTTTGAAGGTGTTAGACTTCAGTATTTTGCATTTATAAGAAAATTTTGAAAAAATTGAAATTTGTGTGTGTTAGTCTTCAATTACGGAGTATTTTGAGTATGACATGAAAATTACGGAGTATTTTTTTTAAAAAATATCTTCGTTGAATTTTTTTAAGTTGTTAGACATCAGTTTTTTGCGTTTTTAAGAAATTTTTTTAAAAATTGAAATTTTTGTGTGTTTGTCTTCAATTACGGAGTATTTTGAGTATGACACGAAAATTGAGCTTTTTTCTTGTGTTACAATTCAATTTTAATATTATTTTAAAAAATATGTTCATTGAATTTTTTGAAGGTGTTAGATTTCATTTTTTGCATTTTTGAGAAATATTTGAAAAAATTGAAATTTGTGTGTTTTAGTCTTCAATTACGGAGTATTTTGAGTATGACATGAAAATTGAGTATTTTGGTTATCTTACACTTCAATTTTAACATTCTTTTTAAAAATATCTTCATTGAATTTTTTGAAGTTGTTAGACTTCAGGTTTTTGCATTTTTCTGAAAATTTTGAAAAAATTGAAATTTGTGTGTGTTAGTCTTCAATTACGGAGTATTTTGTGTATGACATGAAAATTGAGGGTTTTTCTTGTGTTACACTTCAATTTTGACATTCTTTTAAAAAATATCTTCTTTGAATTTTTTGAAGGTGTTAGACTTCATTTTTTGCATTTTTAAGAGTTTTTCAAAAAAATTGAAATTTTTGTGTGTTTGTCTTCAATTACGGAGTATTTTGAGTATGACATTAAAATTGAATTTTTTTTCTTGTGTTACACTTCATTTTTTAAATTTTTTAAAAAATATCTTCATTGAATTTTTTGAAGGTTAGACTTCATTTTTTGCATTTTTAAGAAAATTTGGAAAAAATTGAAATTTGTGTGTGTTAGTCTTCAATTACGGAGTATTTTTAGTATGACATGAAAATTGAGTTTTTTTCTTGTGTCACACTTCAATTTTAACATTCTTTTAAAAAAATATCTTCATTGGATTTATTGAAGGTGTTAGACTTCATTTTTTGTATTTTTAAGAAAGTTTTAAAAAAATTGAAATTTGAGTGTGTTAGTCTTCAATTACGGAGTATTTTGAGTAAGACATGAAAATTGACTATTTTTTTTGCCTATGTTACACTTCAATTTTTACATTTTTTAAAAAATATCTTCATTGAATTTTTGAAGATGTTAGACATCAGTTTTTTGCATTTTTAAGAAATTTTTGAGTCAATTGAAATTTGTGTGTGTTAGTCTTCAATTCCGGAGTATTTTAAGTGTGACACGAAAATTGAGCTTTTTTCGTGTGTTACACATCAATTTTAACATTCATTTAAAAAATATGTTCATTGAAATTTTTGAAGGTGTTAGACTTCATTTTTTGCATTTTTAAGAGTTTTTTAAAAAAATTGAAATTTCTGTTTGTTTGTCTTCAATTATGGAGTATTTTGAGTATGACATTAAAATTGATTTTTTTTTTCTTGTGTTACACTTCAATTTTAACATTCTTTTATAAAATATCTTCATTGAATTTTTTGAAGGTGTTAGATTTCAGTTTTTTGCATTTTTAAGAAAATTTATGAAAAAATTGAAATTTGTGCGTGCTAGTTTTCAATTACGGAGTATTTTGAGTATGACATGAAAATTGAGTTTTTTTCTTGTGTTACACTTCAATTTTAACCTTCTTTTCAAAAATATCTTCATTGAATTATTTGAAGTTGTTAGACCTCAGTTTTTAGCATTTTTAAGAAATTTTGGAACAATTTCTATTTGTGTGTGTTGTTCAATTTCGGAGTATTTTGAGTATGACATGAAAATTGAGTTTTTTTTCTTGTGTTACACTTCAATTTTAACATTATTTTTAAAAATATCTTCATTGAACTTTTTGATGGTGTTAGACTTCATTTTTTGAATTTTTGGGAATTTTGGAAAATATTGAAATTTGTGTGTGTTAGTCTTTAATTACGGCGTATTTTGAGTATGACATTAAAATTGAGTATTTTGCTTATGTTACACTTCAATTTTAGCATTTTTTTAAAAAATATATTCATTGAATTTATTGAAGGTGATAGACTTCATTTTTTGCATTTTTTAATAAATTTTTGAAAAAATTGAAATTTGCGTGTGCTAGTCTTCAATTACGTAGTATTTTGAGTAAGATATGAAAATTGAGTATTTTTCTTATGTTACACTTCAATTTTTACATTTTTTAAAAAATATCTTGATTGAATTTTTTGAAGGTGTCTTCACTTTTTGTATTTGTTTATTTTTTAAAAAAAAAAAAGAATTTGTGTGTTTTAGTCTTATATTATGGAGTATTTTTCGGACAACATCAAAATTGAGTACGTTGCTCGTGTTACACTTCAAGGTAGCCATTTTTCTGGAAGTTTGATAATTGAATATTTTTGAAAGTGTTAGACTTCACTTCTTGCATTTTTTAAGAATGTTTTGAAAAAATAGAATTTCGTGTGTGTTAGTCTTCGATAACGGAGTATTTTCGGACAACATGAAAATTGAATATGTTGCTGGTGTTATACTTCAATGTCGGCATTTTTAAGGAATTGGGACAATTGAATATTTTTGAAGGTGTTAAACTTCACTTCTTGCTTTTTTTAAGAATGTTTTCAAAAAACAGAAATTTGTGTGTGTTAGTCTTTTATTACGGACTATTTTCGGACAACATGAAAATTGAGTATGTTGCTCGTTGTACACTTCAATTTTGACATTTTTAAGGAATTAGGATAATTGAATATTTTTAAAGTTTTTAGACTTCACTTCTTTCATTTTTTAAGAATGTGTTCAAAAAATAGAAATCCATGTGTGTTAGTCGACTAACACACACGGATTTCTATAACCGAGCATTTTCGGACAACATGAAAATTGAGAATTTTTCTCGTGCTATACTTCAATGTTTACATTTATCATGAAATGGGATAACTGCATATTGTGTAAGGTATTAGACTTCAATTTTTGTATTTTAAAAAAAAACATTTAAAAAATAGAAATTCATGTGTGTTAGTCTTCTATTACAGAGTATTTTTAGGACAACATGAAAATGGAGAATTTTGCTTGTGTTACACTTCAATGTTGACATTTTTCAGGTAGGAGGATAATTCAATATTTTTGAAGGTATTAGACTTAGTTTTTTGCATTTTTTAAGAAAGTTGTAAAAATTAGAAATTCGGGTGTGTAAGTCTTCTATTATGGAGTATTTTTCGGACAACATGATAATTGAGTATGTTGCTCGTTTTACAATTCAATTGTGATATTTTTCTGGAAATAGGATAATTAAATATTTTTGAAGTCGTTAGACTTCACTTCTTGCATTTTTTTAGAATTTTTTGAAAAAATAGAATTTCGTGTGTTTTAGTCTTATATTACGGAGTATTTTTCGGACAACATGAAAATTGAGTATGTTGCTCGTATGACACTTCAATGTTGACATTTTTAAGGAATTTGGATAATTGAATATTTTTGAAGGTCTTAAACTTCACATCTTGCATTTTTTGAGAATGTTTAAAAAAAATAGAAATTTGTGTGTGTTAGTCTTCTATTACGGAGACTTTCTCGGACAACATGAAAATTGAGAATTTTCCTCGTGCTACACTTCAATGTTGACATTTTCATGAAATAGGATAACTGAATTTTTTTGAAGGTGTTAGACTTCACTTCTTGCATTTTTGAAGAATGTTTTGAAAAAATAGAAATTCGTGTGTGTTAGTCTTCGATAACGGAGTATTTTCGGACAACATTAAATTGAGTATGTTGCTGGTGTTATACTTCAATGTTGGTATTTTTAAGGTATTAGGGTAATTGAATATTTTTGAAGGCGTTAAACTTCACTTCTTGCATTTTCTAAGAATGTTTTAAAAAAAACAGAAATTCGTGTGTGTTAGTTTTCTATTACGGAGTATTTTCAGACAACATGAAAATTGAGTATGTTGCTCGTTGTACACTTCAATGTTGACATTTTTAAGGAATTTGGAGAATTGAATATTTTTTAAGGTGTTAGACATCACTACTTATATTTTTTAAGAATGTTTTCAAAAAAACAGAAATTTGCATGTGTTAGTATTCTATTACGGAGTATTTTTGGACAACATGAAAATTGAGTATGTTGCTCGTTGTACACTTCAATGTTGACATTTTCATGAAATAGGATAACTGAATTTTTTTGAAGGTATTACACTTCACCTTTTGTATTTTTTAATTTTTTTTAAAAAATAAAAAAAAGTGCGTGTGTGTTAGTCTTCTATTATGGAGTATTTTTCGAACAACATCAAAATTGAGTATGTTACTCGTGTTACACTTCAAAGTTTACATTTTTCAGGAAATATGATAATTGAATATTTTTTAAGGTGTTAGACTTCACTTCTTGCATTTTTTAAGAATTGTTTAAAAAATAGAAATTCGTGTGTGTTAGTCCTCGATAACGGAGTATTTTTCGTACAACATGAAATTGAGTATGTTGCCGCTGTTACACTTCAATTTTGACATTTTTAAGGAATTAGGATAATTGAATATTTTTTAAGGTGTTAAACATCACTTCTTGCATTTTTTAAGAATGTTTTCAAAAAACAGAAATCCGTGTGTGTTAGTCTTCTATTACCAAGAATTTTCGGACAACATGACAATTGAGAATTTTTCTCGTGCTATACTTCAATGTTCACATTTTTCAAGAAATAGGATAACTCAATTTTGTGTAAGTATTAGACTTCACATTTTGTTTTTTTTAAAATAACATTAAAAAAAAGAAATTCATGTGTGTTAGTCTTCTATTACGGATTATTTTTCGGACAACATGAAAATGGAGAATTTTGCTTGTGTTACACTTCAATGTTGACATTTTTCAGGTAAGAGGATAATTTAATATTTTTGAAGGTATTAGACTTTGTTTTTTGCATTTTTTAAGAAAGTTGTAAAAAATAGAAATTCGTGTATGTTAGTCTTCTATTACGGAGTATTATTCGTACAACATGTTAATTGAGTATGGTTCTCGTGTTACACTTCAATTGTGATATTTTTCAGGAAACATGATAATTAAATATTTTTGAAGACGTTAGATTTCACTTTTTGCATTTTTTAAGAATGTTTAAAAAAATAGAATTTCGTGTGTTTTAGTCTTATAATACGGCGTATTTTTCAAGCAACATGAAAATTGAGTATGTTGCTCGTTGTACACTTCAATTTTGATATTTTGCAGGAAATAGGATAATTAAATATTTTTGAAGTTGTTAGACTTCACTTCTTGCATTTTTTAAGAATGTTTTTAAAAAATAGAATTTCGTGTGTTTTAGTCTTATATTACGGCGTATTTTTCGGACACCATGAAAATTGAGTATGTTACCCGTATTGCACTTCAATGTTGACATTTTTATGGAATTTGGATAATTGAATATTTTGGAAGGTGTTCAAATTCACATCTTGCATTTTTTAAGAATGTTTTTAAAAAATTGAAATATGTGTCTGTTAGTCTTCTATTACGGACTATTTTACGGAAAACATGCAAATTGTGAATTTTCCTCGTGCTACACTTCAATGTTGACATTTTCATGAAATAGGATAACTTAATTTTTTTGAAGGTGTTAAACTTCACTTCTATTACGGAGTATTTTTCGGACAACATGATAATTGAGTATGTTGCTCGTGTTACACTTCAATTGTGATATTTTCCAGGAAATAGGATAATTAAATATTTTTTAAGTTGTTAGACTTCACTTCTTGCATTATTTAAGAATGTTTTTCAAAAATAGAATTTCATGTGTTTTAGTCTAATATTACGGAGTATTTTTCAGACAACATGAAAATTGAGAATTTTCCTCATGCTACACTTCAATGTTGACATTTTCAAGAAATAGGATAACTGAATTTTTTTGAAGGTATTATAGACTTCACTTTTTGTATTTTTTAATTTTTTTAAAAAAGAAACGAAATGCGTGTGTGTTAGTCTTCTATTACGGAGTATTTTTCGGAGAACATAAAAATTGAGTATGTTGCTCGTGTTACACTTCAACTTTGACATTTTTCAGGAAATATGATAATTGAATATTTTTGAAGGTGTTAGACTTGACTTCTTGCATGTTTTAAGAATTTTTTAAAAAAACATATATCCGTGTGTGTTAGTCTCCTATTACCGAGTATTTTCGGACAACATGAAAATTGAGAATTTTGCTTGTGCTATACTTCAACGTTCACATTTTTCAGGAAATAGGATAACTGAATATTGTGTAAGGTATTAAACATCGCTTCTTGCATTTTTTGAGAATGTTTTCAAAAAAACAGAAATCCGTGTGTGTTAGTCTTCTATTACCGAGTATTTTCGGACAACATGGAAATTGAGAATTTTGCTCGTGCTATACTTCAATGTTCACATTTTTCAGGAAATAGTATAACTGAATATTGTGTAAGGTATTAGACTTAACTTTTTGTATTTTTTTAAAAAAACATTTAAAAAATAGAAATTCATGTGTGTTAGTCTTCTATTAGGGAGTATTTTTCGTACAACTTGAAAATGGAGAATTTTGCTCGTGTTACACTTCAATGTTGACATTTTTCAGGTAAGAGGATAATTTAATATTTTTGAAGGTGACTTTGTTTTTTGCATTTTTTAAGAAAGTTGTAAAAAATAGAAATTCGTGTGTGTTAGTCTTCTATTACGGAGTATTTTTCGGACAACATGATAATTGAGTATGTTGCTCGTGTTACGCTTCAATTGTGATATTTTCAGGAAATAGTATAATTAAATATTTTTGAAATCGTTAGACTTCACTTCTTGCCTTTTTTAAGAATGTTTTCAAAAAATAGAATTTCGTGTGTTTTAGTCTTATATTACGGCACATTTTTCGGACAACATGAAAATTGAGTATGTTGCTCGTATGACACTTCAATGTTGACATTTTTAAGGAATTTGGATAATTGAATATTTTATCTTGCATTTTTAAGAATGTTTTAAAAATTTGAAATTTGTGTCTGTTGGTCTTCTATTACGGAGTATGTTTCGGAGAACATAAAAATTGAGTATGTTACTCGTGTTACACTTCAACTTTGACATTTTTGAGGAAATATGATAATTGAATATTTTTTAAGGTACTTCACTTCTTGCATTTTATAAGAATTTTTTAAAAAATAGAAATTCATGTGTGTGAGTCTTCGATAACGGAGTATTTATCGGACAACATGAAAATGGAGAATTTTGCTCGTGTTACACTTCAATTTTGACATTTTTAAGGAATTAGGATAATTGAATACTTTTTAAGGTGTTAAACTTCACATCTTGCATTTTTTAAGAATGTTTTAAAAAAACAGAAATCCGTGTGTGTTAGTCTCTAATTACCGAGTATTTTCGGACAACATGAAAATTGAGAATTTTGCTTGTGCTATACTTCAATGTTCACATTTTTCAGGAAATAGGATAACTGAATATTGTGTAAGGTATTAAACTTCACTTCTTGCATTTTTTGTGAATGTCAAAAAACAGAAATCCGTGTGTGTTAGTCTTCTATTACCGAGTATTTTCGGACAACATGAAAATTGAGAATTTTGCTCGTGCTATACTTCAATGTTCACATTTTTCATGAAATAGTATTACGGAATATTGTATAAGGTATTAGACTTCACTTTTTGTATTTTTTAAAAAAACATATAAAAAATAGAAATTCATGTGTGTTAGTCTTCTATTTCGGAGTATTTTTAGGACAACATGATAATTAAGTATGTTGGTCGTGTTACGCTTCAATTGTGATATTTTCAGGAAACGGGATAATTAAATATTTTTGAAGTCGTTAGACTTCACTTCTTGCATTTTTTAAGAATGTTTGAAAAAAATTGAATTTAGTGTGTTTTTGTCTTATATTACGGCGTATTTTTCGGACAACATGAAAATTGAGTATGTTGCTCGTATGACACTTCAATGTTGACATTTTTAAGGAATTTGGAGAATTGAATATTTTTGAAGGTGTTCAACTTCACATCTTGCATTTTCTAAGAATGTTTAAAAAAATTAGAAATTTGTGTGTGTTAGTCTTCTAGTACGGAGTATTTTTCAGAGAACATAAAAATTGAGTATGTTGCTCGTGTTACACTTCAACTTTGACATTTTTGAGTAAATATGATAATTGAATATTTTTTAATGTGTTAAACTTCACTTCATGCATTTTTTAAGAATGTATTAAAAAACAGAAATCTGTGTGTGTTAGTCTTTTATTACCGAATATTTTCGGACAATATGAAAATTGGGAATTTTTCACGTGCTATACTTCAATGTTCACATTTTCAGGAAATAGGATAACTGAATATTGTGAAAGGTATTAAACTTCACTTTTTGTATTTTTTTTTCAAAACATTTGAAAAATAGAAATTCATGTGTGTTAGTCTTCTATTATGGAGTATTTATAGGACAACATGAAAATGGAGAATTTTGCTCGTATTACACTTCAATGTTGACATTTTTCAGGTAAGAGGATAACTTAATATTTTTGAAGGTATTAGACTTTGTTTTTTGCACTTTTTAAGAAAGTTGTAAAAAATAGAAATTCGTGTGTGTTAGTCTTCTAATACGGAGTATTTTTCGGACAACATGATAATTGAGTATGTTGCTCGTGTTACGCTTCAATTGTGATATTTACAGGAAACATGATAATTAAATATTTTTGAAATCGTTAGACTTCACTTCTTGCATTTTTTAAGAATGTTTTTAAAAAATAGAATTTCGTGTGTTTTAGCCTTATATTACGGCGCATTTTTCGGACAAAATGAAAATTCAGTATGTTCCTCGTATGAAACTTCAATGTTGACATTTTTAAGGAATTTGGATAATTGAATATATTTGAAGGTGTCCAACTTCACATCTTGCATTTTTTAAGAATGTTTTAAAAAATTAGAAATTTTTTGTTTGTTAGTCTTCTATTACGGAGTATTTTTCGGAGAACATAAAAATTGAGTATGTTACTCGTGTTACACTTCAACTTTGACATTTTGAGGAAATATGATAATTGAATATTTTTTAAGGTGTTAGACTTCACTTCATGCTTTTTTAAGAATTTTAAAAAAAATAGAAATTCGTGTGTGTTAGTCTTCGATAACGGAGTGTTTTTCGTACAACACGAAAATTGAGAATGTTGCTGGTGTTACACTTCAATTTTGATATTTTTAAGGAATTAGGATAATTGAATTTTTTTTTTAAGGTGTTAAACTTCACTTCTTGCATTTTTTAAGAATGTTTTCAAAAAACACAAATCCGTGTGTGTTAGTCTTCTATTACCGAGTATTTTCGGACAACATGAAAATTGAGAATTTTGCTGGTGCTATACTTTAATGTTCAAATTTTTCAGGAAATAGAATAACTGAATATTGTGTAAGGTATTAAACTTCACTTCTTGCATTTTTTGAGAATGTCTTCAAAAAACAGAAATCCGTGTGTGTTAGTCTTCTATTACCGAGTATTTTCGGACAACATGAAAATTGAGAATTTTGCTCGTGCTATACTTCAATGTTCACATTTTTCAGGAAATAGTATAACTGGATATTGTGTAAGGTATTAGACTTAACTTTTTGTATTTTTTAAAAAAAACATTTAAAAAATAGAAATGCTTGTGTGTTAGTCTTCTATTACGGAGTATTTTTCGTACAACATGAAAATGGAGAATTTTGCTCGTGTTACACTTCAATGTTGACATTTTTCAGGTAAGAGGATAATTTAATATTTTTGAAGGTATTAGACTTTGTTTTTTGCATTTTTTAAGAAAGTTGTAAAAAATAGAAATTCGTGTGTGTTAGTCTTCTATTACGGAGTATTTTTCGGACAACATGATAATTGAGTATGTTGCTCGTGTTACACTTCAATTGTGATATTTTCAGGAAACGGGACAATTAAATATTTTTGAAGTCGTTAGACTTCACTTCTTGCATTTTTTAAGAATGTTTTCAAAAAATAGAATTTCGTGTGTTTTAGTCTTATATTACGGCGCATTTTTCGGACAACATTAAAATTGAGTATGTTGCCCGTATGACACTTCAATGTTGACATTTTTTAGGAATTTGGATAATTGAATATTTTTTTCGGGGTTCAACTTCACATCTTGCATTTTTTTAAGAATGTTTTAAAAAATTAGAAATTTGTGTGTGTTAGTCTTCTATTACGGAGTATTTTTCGGAGAACATAAAAATTGAATATGTTACTCGTGTTACACTTCAACTTTGACATTTTTGAGGAAATATGATAATTGAATATTTTTTAGAGTGTTAGACTTCACTTCTTGCTTTTTTAAGAATTTTATAAAAAATAGAAATTCGTGTGTGTTAGTCTTCGATAACGGAGTATTTTTCGTACAACATGAAAATTGAGTATGTTGCTGCTGTTACACTTCAATTTTGACATTTTCAAGGAATTAGGATAATTGAATATTTTTTAAGGTGTTAGACTTCACTTCTTGCATTTTTTAAGAATGTTTTAAAAAAACAGAAATCCTTCTGTGTTAGTCTTCTATTACTGAGTATTTTCGGACAACATGAAAATTGAGAATTTTGCTTGAGCCTTCAATGTTCACATTTTTCAGGAAATAGGATTACTGAATATTGTGTAAGGTATTAAACTTCACTTCTTGCATTTTTTGAGAATGTTTTCAAAAAACAGAAATCCGTGTATGTTGGTCTTCTATTAGCGAGTATTTTAGGACAACAAGAAAATTGAGAATTTTGCTCGTGCTATACTTCAATGTTCACATTTTTCAGGAAATAGTTTAACTGAATATTGTGTAAGGTATTAGACTTAACTTTTTGTATTTTTTTAAAAAAACATTTAAAAAATAGAAATTCATGTGTGTTAGTCTTCTATTACGGAGTATTTTTCGTACAACACGAAAATGGAGAATTTAGCTCGTGTTACACTTCAATGTTGACATTTTTCAGGTAAGAGGATAACTTATTATTTTTGAAGGTATTAGACTTTGTTTTTTGCATTTTTTAAGAAAGTTGTAAAAAATAAAAATTCGTGTGTGTTAGTCTTCTATTACGGAGTATTTTTCAGACAACATGATAATTGAGTATGTTGCTCGTGTTACTCTTCAATTGTGATATTTTCAGGAAACAGGATAATTAAATATTTTTGAAGTCGTTAGACTTCACTTCTTGCATTTTTTAAGAATGTTTTTAAAAAATAGAATTTTGTGTGTTTCAGTCTTATATTACGGCGCATTTTTCGGACAACATGAAAATTGAGTATGTTGCTCCTATGACACTTCAATTGTGATATTTTTCAGGAAATAAGATAATTAAATATTTTTGAAGTTGTTAGACTTCACTTCTTGCATTTTTTAAGAATATTTTTAAAAAATAGAATTTCGTGTGTTTTAGTCTTATATTACGGCGTATTTTTCGGATAACATGAAAATTGAGTATGTTGCTGCGGCTACACTTCAATTTTGACATTTTTAAGGAATTAGGATAATTGAATATTTTTTAAGGTGTTAAACTTCACTTCTTGCATTTTTTAAGAATGTTTTTCAAAAAATAGAAATTCTTGTGTGTTAGTCTTCTATTATGGAGTATTTTAGGACAACATGAAAATTGAGAATTTTGCTCATGCTATACTTCAATGTTCACATTTTTCAGGAAATAGTATAACTGAATATTGTATAATGTATTAGACTTCACTTTTTGTATTTTTTTAAAAAAAACATATAAAAAATAGAAATTCATGTGTGTTAGTCTTCTATTACGGAGTATTTTTCGTACAACATGAAAATGGATAATTTTGCTCGTGTTATACTTCAATGTTGACATTTTTCAGGTAAGAGGATAATTTAACATTTTTGAAGGTATTAAACTTTCTTTTTTGCATTTTTTTAAGAAAGTTGTAAAAAATAGAAATTCGTGTGTGTTAGTCTTCTATTACGGAGTATTTTTCGGACAACATGATAATTAAGTATGTTGGTCGTGTTACGCTTCAATTGAGATATTTTCAGGAAACGGAATAATTAAATATTTTTTAAGTCGTTAAACTTCACTTCTTGCATTTTTTAAGAATGTTTTAAAAAAATAGAAATTTGTGTGTGTTAGTCTTCTAGTACGGAGTACTTTTCGGACAACATCAAAATTGAGTATGTTACTAGTGTTACACTTCAATGTTGACATTTTTGAGGAAATATGATGATTGAATATTTTTGAAGGTGTTGGACTTCACTTCTTGCATTTTTTTAAGAATTTTTTAAAAAATAGAAATTCGTGTGTGTTAGTCTTCGATAACGGAGTATTTTTCGTACAACATGAAAATTGAGTATGTTGCTGGTGTTACTCTTCAATTTTGACATTTTTAAGGAATTAGGATAATTGAATATTTTTTAAGGTATTAAACTTCACTTCTTGCTTTTTTTAAGAATGTTTTCAAAAAACAGAAATTCGTGTGTGTTAGTCTTCTATTACGGACTATTTTCGGACAACATGAAAATTGAGTATGTCGCTCCTTGTACACTTTAATTGTGATATTTTTCGGGATATATGATAATTAAATATTTTTTAAGGTGTTAGACTTCACTTCTTGCATTTTTTAAGAATATTTTTAAAAAATAGAATTTCGTGTCTTTTAGTCTTATATTACGGCGTATTTTTCGGACAACATGAAAATTGAGTGTGTTGCTCGTATTACACTTCAATGTTTACATTTTTAAGGAATTTGGATAATTGAATATTTTTGAAGGTGTTAAACTTCACATCTAGCAATTTTTAAGAATGTTTTAAAAAAATAAAAATTTGTGTGTGTTAGTCTTCTATCACGGAGTATTTTTCGGACAACATGAAAAATGAGAATTTTACTCGTGCTACACTTCAATGTTGATATTTTTCAGGAAATATGATAATTGAATATTTTTTAAGGTGTTAAACTTCACTTCTTACATTTTTTAAGAATATTTTAAAAAAACAGAAATACTTGTGTGTTAGTTTTCTATTACGGAGTATTTTCGGACAACATGAAAATTGGGAATTTTGCTCGTGCTATACTTCAATGTTCACATTTTTCAAGAAATAGGACAACTGAATATTTTGTAAGGTATTAGCCTTCACTTTTTGTATTTTTCAAAAAAAAAAAATTAAAAAAATAGAAATTCATGTGTGTTAATCTTCTATCACGGAGTATTTTTCGGACCACATGAAAATGGAGAATTTTACCCGTGTTACACTTCAATGTTGACATTTTTCAGGTAAGATGATAATTGAATATTTTTGAAGGTATATGACTTTGTTTTTTGCATTTTTTAAGAAAGTTGTAAAAAATAGAAATTCGTGTGTGTTAGTGTTCTATTACGGAGTATTTTTTTACAACATCAAATCTGATTATGTTGCTCGTGTTACACTTCAATGTTGACATTTGTCAGGTAAGAGTATAATTGAATATATTCGAAGGTATTAGACTATGCTTTTTGCTTTTTTTAAGAAAGGTGTACAAAATAGAAATTTGTGTGTGTTAGTCTTCAATTACGTAGTATTTTCGGACAAAATGAAAATTGTGAATTTTGCTCGTGCCCTACTTCAATGTAGACATTATACAAGAAATAGGATAACTGAATATTTTTTGAGGTATTAGTCTTCACTTTTTATATTTTAAAAAAAACATTTAAAAAAAAGAATTCTTGTGTGTTAGTCTTCTATTATGGAGTATTTTTCGGACAACATCAAAATTGAGTATGTTGCTCGTGTTACACATCAAGGTTGACATTTTTCAGGAAATATGATAATTGACTTTTTTTTTAAGGTGCTAGACTTCACTTCTTGCATTTTTTAGGAATGTTTTGAAAAAATAGAAATTTGTGTGTGTTAGTCTTCGACAACGGAGTATTTTCGGACAACATGAATATTGAGTATGTTGCTGGTGTTATACTTCGATGTTGGCATTTATAAGGAATTAGGATAATTGAATATTTTTGAAGGTGTTAAATTTCACTTCTTGTATTTTTTAAGAATGTTTTCAAAAAACAGAAATTCGTCTGTGTTATTCTACTATTACGGAGTATTTTCGGATAACATGAAAATTTAGTATGTTGCTCGTTGTACGCTTCAATTGTGATATTTTTCAGGAAATATGATAATCAAATATTTTTGAAGTTGTTAGACTTCACTTCTTGCATTTTTTAAGAATGTTTTTAAAAAATAGAATTTTGTGTGTTTTAGTCTTATATTACGGCATATTTTTCGGAAAACATGAAAATTGAGTATGTTGCTCGTACTACACTTCAATGTTGACATTTTTAAGGAATTTGGATAATTGAATATTTTTTAAGGTGTTAAACTTCACATCTTGCATTTTTTAAGAATGTTTTTAATAAAATAGAAATTTGTGCGTGTTAGTCTTCTATTACGGAGTATTTTTCGGACAACATGAAAATTGAGAATTTTCCTCGTTCTACACTTCATTGTTGATATTTTCATGAAATAGGATAACTGAATTTTTTTGAAGGTATTATTAGACTTCACATTTTGTATTTTTGAATTTTTTTTTTTTTTTAAAAACGAATTCGTTTGTGGTAGTCTTCTGTTATGGAGTATTATTCGGACAACATCAAAATTGAGTATGTTGCTCGTGTTACACTTCAAGGTTGACATTTTTCAGGAAATTTGATAATCGAATATTTTTTAAGGTGTTAGACTTCACTTCTTGCATTTTTTAAGATTGTTTTGAAAAAAATAGATATTCGTGTGTGTTAGTCTTCTATAATGGAGTATTTCCGGACAACATGAAAATTGATTATGTTGCTGGTGTTATACTTCAATGTTGGAATTTTTAAGGAATTTGGATTATTGAATATTTTAGAAAGTATTAAACTTCACTTCTTGCATTTTTTAAGAATGTTTTCAAAAAACAGAAATTCGTGTGTGTTAGTCTTCTATTACGGAGTATTTTCGGACAACATGAAAATAGAGTATGTTGCTCGTTGTACAACACTTCAATTGTGATATTTTTCAGGAAATAGGATAATTAAATATTTTTGAAGTTGTTAGACTTCACTTCTTGCATTTTTTAAGAATGTTTTTAAAAAATAGAATTTCGTGTGTTTTAGTCTTATATTACGGCGTATTTTTCGGACAACATGAAAATTGAGTATGTTGCTCGTATTACACTTAAACGTTGACATTTTAAAGGAATTAGGATAATTGAATATTTTTGAAGGTGTTATACTTCACTTCTTGCATTTTTTATGAATGTTTTGAAAAAATAGAAATTCGTGTGTGTTAGTCTTCGATAACGGAATATTTTCGGACAACACGAATATTCATTATGTTGCTGGTGTTATACTTCAATGTTGGCATTTTTATGGAATTTGGATAATTGAATTTTTTTGAAGGTGTTATTGTTCACTTCTTGCATTTTTACGAATGTTTTCAAAAAACAGAAATTCGTGTGTGTTAGTCTTCTATTACAGAGTATTTTCGGACAACATGAAAATTGAGTATGTTGCTCGTCGTACACTTCAATTGTGATATCTTTCAGGAAATAGGATAATTAAATATTTTTGAAGTTGTTAGACTTCACTTCTTTCATTTTTTAAGAATGTTTTAAAAAATAGAATTTCGTGTGTTTTTGTCTTATATTATGGCGAATTTTTCGGACAACATGAAAATTGAGTATGTTGCTAGTATTATACTTCCATGTTGACATTTTTAAGGAATTTGGATAATTGAATATTTTTTAAGGTGTTAAACTTCACATCTTGAATTTTTTAACAATGTTTTAAAAAAATAGAAATTTGTGTGTGTTAGTCTTCTCTTACGGAGTATTTTTCAGACAACATGAAAATTGAGAATTTTCCTCGTTCTACACTTCAATGTTGACATTTTCATGAAATAGGATAACTGAATTTTTTTTGTAGGTATTAGACTTCACTTTTTGTATTTTTCAATTTTTTTTTTAAAAAGAAAGAAATGTGTGTGTGTTAGTCTTCTATTATGGAGTATTTTTCGGCAAACATCAAAATTGAGTATGTTACTCGTGTTACTCTTCAATATTGACATTCTTCAGGAAATATGATAATTGAATATTTTTAAGGTGTTAGACTTCACTTCTTGCATTTTTTAAGAACTTTTTAAAAAATAAAAAATCGTGTGTGTTAGTCTTCGATAACGTAGTATTTTTCGTACAACATGAAAATTGAGTATGTTGCTAGTGTTACACTTCAATTTTGACATTTTTAATGAATTAGGATAATTGAATATTTCTTAAGGTGTTAAACTTCACTTCTTGCATTTTTTGAGAATGTTTTCAAAAAAATAGAAATCCGTATGTGTTAGTCTTCTATTACCGAGTATTTTCGGAAAACATGAAAATTGAGAATTTTGCTCGTGCTATACTTCAATGTTCACATTTTTCAAGAAATAGGATAACTGAATATTTTGTATGGTATTATACTTCACTTTTTGTATTTTATAAAAAAAATATTTAAAAAATTGAAACTCATGTGTGTTAGTCTTCTATTACGGAGTATTTTTCGGAAAACACGAAAATGGAGAATTTTGCTCGTGTTACACGTCAATGTTGACATTTTCCAGGTAAGAGGATAATTTAATATTTTTGAAGGTATTAGACTTTATTTTTTGCATTTTTTAAGAAAGTTGTAAAAAATAGAAATTCGTGTGTGTTGGTCTTCTATTACGGAGTATTTTTCGGACAACATGATAATTGAGTATGTTGCTCGTGTCACACTTCAATCGTGATATTTTTCAGGAAATAGGATAATTAAATATTTTTGATGTCGTTAGACTTCACTTCTTGCATTTTTTAAGAATATTTTTAAAATATAGAATTTCGTGTGTTTTAGTCTTATATTACGGCGTATTTTTCAGACAACATCAAAATTGAGTATGTTGACATTTTCCTCGTGCTACACTTCAATGTTGACATTTTCATGAAATAGGATAACGGAATTTTTTTTGAAGGTGACTTCAATTTTTGTATTTGTTAATTTTTTTTTTAAAAAAAAAAGAATTCGTGTGTGTTAGTCTTCCATTATGGATTATTTTTCGGACAACATCAAAATTGAGTATGTTGCTCGTGTTAAACTTCAAGGTTGACATTTTTCATGAAATTTGATAATTGAATGTTTTTGAAGGTGTTAGACTTCACTTCTTTTATTTTTTAAGAATGTTTTGAAAAAATAGAAATTCGTGTGTGTTAGTCTTCGATAACGGAGTATTTTCGGACAACATGAATATTGAGTATGTTGTAGGTGTTATACTTCGATGTTGGCATTTTTTAGGAATTAGGATAATTGAATATTTTTTAAGGTGTTAAAGTTCACTTCTTGCATTTTTTAAGAATGTTTTCAAAAAACAGAAATTCGTGTGTGTTAGTCTTCTATTACGGAGTATTTTCGGACAACATCAAAATTTAGTATGTTGCTCGTGTTACACTTCAATTGTCATATTTTTCAGGAAATTTGATAATTGAATATTTTTGAAGGTGTTAGACTTCACTTCTTGCATTTTTTTAGAAGTTTTTGAAAAATAAAAATTCGTGTGTGTTAGTCTTCGATAACGGAGTATTTTCGGACAACATGAATATTGAGTATGTTGCTGGTGTTATACTTCAAAGTTGGCATTTTTTAGGAATTAGGATAATTGAATATTTTTCAAGGTGTCAAAGTTCACTTCTTGCATTTTTTAAGAATGTTTTAAAAAAATAGAAATTTGTGTGTGTTAGTCTTCTATTATGGAGTATTTTTCGGACAATATGAAAATTGAGAATTTTCCTCGTGCTATACTTCAATGTTGACATTTTCATGAAATAGGATAACTGAATTGTTTTGAAGGTATTAGACTTCAATTTTTTTATTTGTTAATTTTTTTTAAAAAAAAAAAAGAATTCGTGTGTGTTAGTCTTCTATTATGCAGTATTTTTCGGACAACATCAAAATTTAGTATGTTGCTTGTGTTACACTTCAAGGTTGACATTTTTCAGGAAATAGGATAATTAAACATTTTTGAAGTTGTTAGACCTCACTTCTTGCATTTTTTAAGAATGTTTTCAAAAAACAGAAATTCACGTGTGTAAGTCTTCTATTACGGAGCATTTTCGGACAACACGAAAATTGAGTACGTTGCTCGTTGTACACTTCAATTGTCATATTTTTCAGGAAATAGGATAATTATATATTTTGGAAGTTGTTAGACTTCACTTCTTGTATTTTTTTAAAAATATTTTTAAAAAATAGAATTCCGTGTGTGTTGTAGTCTTATATTACGGCGTATTTTTCGGACAACATGAAAATTGAGTATGTTGCTTGTATTACACTTCAATGTTGACATATTTAAGGAATTTGGATAATTGAATATTTTTGAAGGTCTTATACTTCACATCTTGCATTTTTTAAGAATGTTTTAAAAAAATAGAAATTTGTGTGTGTTTGTCTTCTATTATGGGGTATTTTTCGGACAACATCAAAATTGAGTACGTTCCTCGTCTTACACTTCAATGTTGACATTTTTCAGGAAATATGATAATTGAATATTTTTTAAGGTGTTAGACTTCACTTCTTGCAATTTTTAAGAATTTTTAAAAAAATAGAAATTCGTGTGTGTTAGTCTTCGATAACGGAGTATTTTTCGTCCAACGTGAAAATTGAGTATGTTGCTGGTGTTACACTTTAATTTTGACATTTTTATGGAATTAGGATAATTGAATATTTCTTAAGGTGTTAAACTTCACTTCTTGTATTGTATAAGAATGTTTTCAAAAAACAGAAATCCGTGTGTGTTAGTCTTCTATTACCGAGTATTTTCGGACAACATGCAAATTGAGAATTTTGCTCGTGCTATACTTCAATGTTCTTATTTTTCAAGAAATAGGATAACTGAATATTATGTAAGGTATTAGACTTCACTTTCTATATTTTATAAAAAAAACATTTAATAATTAGAAATTCATGGATGTTAGTCTTCTATTACGGAGTATTTTTCGGACAACATGAAAATTAAGAATTTTGCTCGTGTTACACGTCAATTTTGAAATTTTTCAGGTAAGAGGATAATTTAATATTTTTGAAGGTATTAGACTTTGTTTTTTGCATTTTTTAAGAATGTTTTCAAAAAACAGAAATTCGTGTGTTAGTCTTCTATTACGGAGTATTTTCGGACAACATGAAAATTGAGTATGTTGCTCGTTGTACACTTCAATTGTCATATTTTTCAGGAAATAGGATTATTAAATACTTTAGAAGTTGTTAGACTTCACTTCTTGCATTTTTTAAGAATGTTTTTAAAAAATTAAATTTCGTGTGTTTCAGTCTTATATTACGGCGTATTTGTCGGACAACATGGAAATTGAGTATGTTGCTCGTATTACACTTCAATGTTGACATTTTTAAGGAATTTGGATAATTGAATATTTTTGAAGGTGTTAAACTTCACATCTTGCATTTTTTTAGAATGTTTTAAAAAAATAGAAATTTGTGTGTGTTAGTCTTCTATTACGGAGTATTTTTCGGACAACATGAAAATCGAGAATTTTCCTCGTGCTACACTTCAATGTTAACATTTTCTTGAAATAGGATAACTGAATTTTTTTTTAAGGTATTAGACTTCACTTTTTGCATTTTTTAATTTTTTTTTTTTAAAAAAAATGCGTGTGTGTTAGTCTTCTATTAAGGAGTATTTTTCGGACAACATCAAAATTGAGTATGTTACTCGTGTTACACTTCAATGTTGACATTTTTCAGGAAATATGATGATTGAATATTTTTTAAGGTGTTAGACTTCACTTCTTGCATTTTTTAAGAATTTTTTAAAAAAATAGAAATTCCTGTGTGTTAGTCTTCGATAACGAAGTATTTTTCATACAACTTGAAAATTGAGTATGTTGCTGGTGTTACACTTCAATTTTGACATTTTTATGGAATTAGGATAATTGAATATTTCTTAAGGTGTTAAACTTCATATCTTGCATTTTGTAAGAATGTTTTCAAAAAACAGAAATCTCTATGTGTTAGTCTTCTATTACCGAGTATTTTCAGACAACATGAAAATTGAGAATTTTGCTCGTGCTATACTTCAATGTTCACATTTTTCAAGAAATAGGATAACTGAATATTTTGCAAGGTATTAGACTTCACTTTCCGTGTTTTATAAAAAAAAACATTTAAAAAATAGAAATTTATGTGTGTTAGTCATTTATTACGGAGTATTTTTTGGACAACATGAAAATGGAGAATTTTGCTCGTGTTACACGTCAATGTTGACATTTTTAGGTAAGAGGATAATTTAATATTTTTGAAGGTATTAGACTTTGTTTTTTGTATTTTTTATGAAAGTAGTAAAAAATAGAAATTCGTGTGTGTTAGTCTTTAATTACGGAGTATTTTTCGGACAACATGATAATTGAGTATGTTGCTCGTGTTACACTTCAATTGTGATATTTTTCAGGAAATAGGATAATTAAATATATTCTGATGTCGTTAGACTTCACTTCTTGGATTTTTTAAGAATATTTTTAAAATATATAATTTCGTGTGTTTTAGTCTTATATCACGGTATATTTTTCGGACAACATGAAAATTGAGTATGTTGCTCGTATGACACTGCAATGTTGACATTTTTAAGGAATTTGGATAATTGAATATTTTTGAAGGTGTTAAACTTCACATCTTGCATTTTTTTAGAATGTTTTAAAAAAATAGAAATTTATGTGTGTTAGTCTTCTATTACGGAATATTTTTCAGACAACATGAAAATTGAGAATTTTCCTCGTGCTACACTTCATTGTTGACATTTTCATGAAATAGGATAACTGAATTTTTTTGAAGTTATTATTAGACTTCACTTTTTGTATTTTTTACTTTTTATTTAAAAAAAAAGAATTCGTTTTTGTTAGTCTTCTATTATGGAGTATTTTCGGACAACATCAAAACTGAGTATGTTGCTCGTGTTACACTTCAAGGTTGACATTTTTCAGGAAATTTGATAATTGAATATTTTTGAAGCTGTTAGACTTCACTTCTTGCATTTTTTTAAGAATGTTTTGAAAAAATAGAAATTCGTGTGTGTTAGTCTTCGATAACGGAGTATTTTCGGACAACATGAATATTGAGTATGTTGCTGGTGTATACTTCGATGTTGGCATTTTTTAGGGATTAGGATAATTGAATATTTTTGAAGGTGTTAAAGTTCACTTCTTGCATTTTTTTAAGAATGTTTTCAAAAAACAGAAATTCGTGTGTGTTAGTCTTCTATTACGGAGTATTTTCGGACAACATGAAAATTGAGTATGTTGCTCGTTGTACACTTCAATTGTCATATTTTTCAGGAAATAGGATAATTAAATATTTTTGAAGTTGTTAGACTTCACTTCTTGCATTTTTTAAGAATGTTTTTAAAAAATAGAATTTTGTGTGTTTTAGTCTTATATTACGGCGTATTTTTCGGACAACATCGAAATTGAGTATGTTGCTCGTATTACACTTCAATGTTGACATTTTTAAGGAATTTGGATAATTGAATATTTTTTAAGGTGTTAAACTTCACATCTTGCATTTTTTAAGAATGTTTTAAAAAAATAGAAATTTGTGTGTGTTAGTCTCCTAATATGGAGAATTTTTCGGACAAAATGAAAATTGAGAATTTTCCTTGTGCTACACTTCAATGTTGACATTTTCATGAAATAGGATAACTTAAATTTTTTTTGAAGGTATGACTTCACTTTTTGTATTTTTTAATTTTTTTTTATAAAAAATTAAATTTGTGTGTGTTAGTCTTCTATTATGGAGTATTTTTCGGACAACATCAAAATTGAGTATGTTACTCGTGTTACACTTCAATGTTGACATTTTTCAGGAAATATGATAATTGAATATTTTTGAAGGTGTTAAACTTCACTTCTTGCATTTTTTAAGAATTTTTAAAAAAATTGAAATTCGTGTGTTTTAATCTTCGATAACGGAGTATTTTTCTGACAACATGAAAATTGGGTATGTTGCTTGTGTTACACTTCAATTTTGACATTTTTAAGGAATTAGGATAATTGAATTTTTTTAAGGTGTTAAACTTCACTTCTTGCATTTTTTTAAGAATGTTTTCAAAAAACCGAAATTCGTGTGTGTTTGTCTTCTATTACAAAATATTTTCTGACGACATGAAAATTGAGAATTTTGCTCGTGCTACACTTCAATGTTGACATTTTTCAAGAAATATGATAACTATATATTTTTGAAGTTATTAGACTTCGCTTTTTGTATTTTTTTTAAAAAATTCAAAAATAGAAATTCATGTGTGTTAGTGTTCTATTACAGAGTATTTTTCGGACAACATGATAATGGAGAATTCTGCTCGTGTTACACTTCCATGTTGACATCTTTCAGGAAAGTGGATAATTGAATTTTGAGAAGGTATTAGACTTTTCTTTTTGCATTTTTGAGGATTTTGCTCGTGCTACAATTTAATGTTGACACTTGAAAAATGCAAAAGCAAAGTCTAATAATTTGCGGGTAGAGCATTTTTGAGGATTTTGTGAAGGTATTAGACCTTCAAAAATATTCAATTATCCTCTTTCCTGAAAAATGTCAACATCGAAGTGTAACATGAGAAAAATTCTCCATATTCATGTTGTCCGAAAAATACTCCGTAATAGAAGACTAACACACATGAAATTCTATTTTTTAAAATTGTTTTAAAAAATACAAAAAAAGAAGTCTAATACCTTCATAAATATTCAGTTATCATATTTTCTAAAAAAGGTCAAAATTAAAGTCTAACACGAGCAAAATACCCAACTTTCATGTTCGTCATCAAAGTACTCCGTAATAGAAGACTTACACACACAATGTTTTTCAAAAATTTTGTAAAAATGCAAAAAAGTATAGTCTAACACCTTCAAACAATTTCAATTATCTATTTTCTAAAAGTCGTCAAAATTGATGTGTAACACGAGCAAAATAATCAATTTTTACTCGTGTTACACATCAATTTTTATGTTGTCCTCTAAATACTCCATAATATATAACTAATACACACGAATTTCTATTTTTTCAAATTTTCCTAAAAATGTAAAAAGCGAAGTGTATCAACTTCAAGAAATATCAATTATCCTATTTTCTAAAAAATGTAAAAATTGAAGTATAACACAAGCAAACTACTCAATATTCATGTTGTCCTAAAAATACTTCGTGATAGAAGACTAACACACACAAATTTCTATTTTTTTGTATTTTCATAAAAATGCAAAAAGTGATGTCTAACACCTTCAAAAAATATCAATTATCTTATTTTCTAAAGGACGTCAAAATTGAAGTGTAACACGAGAAAAGTAATCAATTTTCCGTTTGCCCTCGAAATATTCTGTAATAGACAACTAATACACACAAATTTCTATTTTTTCAAAATTTTCTTAAAAATGCAAAAAGTGAAGTCTAACACCTTCAAGAAATATCAATTATTCAATTATCTAAAAAATGTCAAAATTGAAGTATAACATGAGCAAAATGCTCAATTTTCAGGGTGTCCTCAAAATTCTTCATAATAGAATACTAACACACACAAATTTCTATTTTTGAAATTTTCTTAAAAATGCAAAAATCGAAGTCTGACACACCTTCAAAAAACATCAATTATCTTATTTTCAAAAAGACGTCAAAATTGAAGTGTAACACGAGCAAAGTAATCAATTTTCATGTGGTCTTCGAAATACTCCGTAATAGAAGACTAACACTCACAAATTCTTTTTTTTTTAAAAACTTTCTTAAAAATGCAAAAAGTGAAGTCTACACCTTCAAAAAATTCAATTATCATATTACCTAAAAAATGTCAAAATTAAAGTATAACACGAGCAAAAAACCCAACTTTCATGTTCGTAATCAAAATACTCCGTAATAGAAGACTAACACACACAATGTTTTCAAAAATTTAGTAAAAATGCAAAAAGTGAAGTCTAACACCTTCAAAAAAATTCAATTATCTATTTTCTAAGAGTCGTCAAAATTAAAGTGTAACATGAGCAAATAATCAATTTTTATATTATCCTCGAAATACTCTGTAATAGATGACTAATAGACACAAATTTCAATTTTTTCCAAATTTTCTTAAAAATGTAAAAAAGTGAACTCTTAACAACTTCAAGAAATCTCAATTATTCTATTTTCTAAAAAAATATAAAAATTGAAGTACAACACAAGCAAAATACTCAATATTCATGTTGTCCTAAAAATACTTCGTAATAGATGACTAACACACACAAATTTCTATTTTTTTTTTAACTTTCATAAAAATGCTAAAAGTGATATGTAACACCTTCAAAAAATATCAATTATCTTGTTTTCTGAAAGACTTCAAAATTGAAGTTTAACACGAGGAAAGTAATCAATTTTTTGTTTGTCCTTGAAATATTCTGTAATAGACGACTAACACACACAAATTTCTATTTTTTCAACATTTTCTTTGAAATGCAAAAAGTGAAGTCACCTTCAAGAAATATCAATTATCCTATTTTCAAAAAATGTCAAAATTGAAGTATCACAAGAGAAAAATACTCCATTTTCATGTTGTCCTCAAAATTCTTCATAGTAGAAGACACACACAAATTTTTATTTCTTTCACAATTTTCTTAAAAATTCAAAAAGCGAAGTCTAACACCTTCAAGAAATATCAATTATCCTATTATCTAAAAAATGTCAAAATTGAAGTATAACACGAGCAAAATACTCAATTTTCAGGTTGTCCTCAAAAAATTTCATAGTAGAAGACGAACACACACAAATTTCTAGTTTTTCAAAATTTTCTTGAAGATGCAAAAATTGAAGTCTAACACCTTCAAAAAAATCAGTTATCCTTTTTCCAAAAAAATGTCAAAATTAAAGTATAACACGAGCAAAATACTTAACTTTCATGTTCGTCGTCAAAATACTCTGTAATAGAAAACTAACACACACAATGTTTTTCAAAAATTTCGTAAAAATGCAAAAAGTGAAGTCTAACACCTTCAATAAAATTCAATTATCTATTTTCTAAAAGTCATCAAAATTATGTTGTCGTCGAAATGCTCCGTAATAGATGATTAATACACATGAATTTCAATTTTTTCCAAATTTTCTTAAAAATGTAAAAAGTGAAGTCAAACAACTTCAAGAAATATCAATTATCCTATTTTCTACAAAATGCAAAAATTGAAGTATAACACGAGCAAAATACTCAATATTCAAGCTTGGTGTAAGAGATACACATGCACTCTTCAAGGACTCATTCACAAATTTCAAGTTTTGGATTCCGACTTTTAGAAGCGAAGTCTTGCTTTTTAGGGCTTGACATTCGCATTTCAAAATCCATTGAATTCTTTGATTTGTGCCTTGTACAATTTAACCGATAATTCAAAAGTAGATACCTTTTCCTTAAGAGCGAGTATCATGCTCTCATTTTTCTTCTCAATTTGTCGAAGTCGAGTGACTTCTCGCATTAGACTCTCACGAGAGTCAAGCTCTAGCTTATTTCCGACTCATCGGATGAGCATGAATCTCCCTCCATTGTAATTGATTTAAATTCGAAATTTAAATTTACCTCATGACCGAAATCATGCGTAGCATCAATGTCGGAGGTTGGTGAAGAGGATTGGGGAGGCTCGTAGGTATGTGGCTCCGGAAGAGGAGTTCGTTGTGCGAACATTTCTAATATGGCTCGCTCAACTACCTCATCGACGTTGAAGGAGTGTCGGCCATGAGCACAAGATCCGCGTCCCCTCTTGCACATAGAGAGTCCGAGTCGGAGGATTCGCTTGAGCATTCCGAGTCTCCCCAAGGATCCGTGTTGGCAAAGAAGCCCTCTCCTTTTTTTGATCCCTCACTTTCTATTTACCTTTGACGTTTAGAGGACTTTCGTCGTGTCTTCGCTCACGCCTCGAATCATTTCTATCCTTACCTTTTAGATCGTTTTCACGTTCGTCCCAAGGAGCATGTTCGGGATGAATTGACCGACATGTGTCGGTAGTGGGACCCTCTTTGTTGCACTCGAAACATACCGGCTTCAAGCATAGGCATTTTCGGTCATTGTTGAACTTACGTTCTTGTTCCTTTAGGTCCTTGTGCCTTCTTACCAACAAGGACATCTCGTTCTCATTTTCGTTCGTTTCGACGGCGGATTTGGCTATGGGTCCGGGATATGAGGTGCTCGTCGTATTGTTGCTTCGTTGGTTTAGGCGAGCCTCAAAATTTTGGAGATAACTTACGAGATTTTCCGGTGTGAGATCTTGGATAGCCATCATGGTCTCCAAGCCGACGAGGAGAGTTTCCCAACTTGGCGGTATAGCTCGAATTAGTTTTCCTACAACCTCGAGAATTCGTTATGGTCTCTGCTAGAGAGATGAATCCAGTTTTGATATGCGTCATTCGCAAGTACGTATCATCTACGGATTCATTCTCGATCATTCGGAAACTATCAAATGATTGTTCGAGTCTCATTAGTTTGGTTCTCTTCATATGATCGTTTTCTTCAAATCGATCTAGGAGAGCTCGCCACATAGAATGAGACGTGGTACATATGTCCACTATTATGAAAAGCGACCCGACTATACTGGTGAGAATAAGATTTTGGGCATAAATGTCGGAGTTCATATTGAGATCGGTGGCATGACATAATTTAGGGGTAGAGTCGGTTTCGGAGATGGTTACCTTGAAAACCTCGAAACCGTCTTCCACCACCGATCACAACTTTTGAAGAGTGAATACATTTAGCATGCATCTCTTCCAAAGATTTCAATTCTTTCCGTCTAATTTTTCGGGGTATAAAATGTGTGTCCTACTATCGAGTAAGGCCATGATCGTATACAAGTTGTCACTTACACAAAGAGACGGTTAGTATTTTGCTCTGGTACCAATTGTTGTTTAATTAAGACATAAGGGCAGTGAATAGGAAGTCCTAAGGTCCAATTTTCGCGGTAGTGGTATACGATTACTATTAAGTGCGGAAGCATAAATAAATTAGAGAAAATAAAATAATACCGAAACAAATAACACATGATATTTGTTTACGGAGTTCGGTAGGTGGTTTCTATGTAGCTTCAACTCACCAACTACTTGCTCAATCGACCGACTCGATTGAATACAAATACCTACGTCTCCGGGAATGCCTTGCGACTTTTCAGATTTCGATTGAATTCTCGTATGAACTCTTTCAAGGTTTTGCCTAGATCGATTTACACGTTTCTATCGATCCATGGAGGGCTTTACAACTCTTGTATTGGCCTATTACAAATTGTCTAATACGAACTAAACGTGATGTTGGTTAATTCTAACCTAGAGGGGCATGAATAGGTATTCCTAATCTACTATTTTCGATTAAGGTGTACCAATTCTCAATTTTGCGGAAGCTTAAAATGGTAGAAATAATATAATGCAAATACCGAAGAGATGAACACACGATGTTTGTTACGGAGTTCGGTAGGTGGTTGCTTTGTAGCTTTAACTCACCCGTTACTTGCTTAATCGACTGATTCGATTAGTGGCAAGTACCTACGTCTCCGGGAAGGCCTTGTGCCGTTTCGGCGTTCGATTGAATTCCAACTCACTCGTACAAGGTTTTGCCTAGATCGATTTACACGCTTTATATCGATCTATGGCGGGCTTTACAATTCAAGAATTAGCCTATTACACGTATCCAATACGAACTACAACGTGATCGGTCACGTGAGTTGGGAATCGTATAGAAGAGTAGAGTCGAAGATGGATCTTGGATCTAGAAGGTTGAACCACACTATCAAGAGATTAGGGAAATCACGGCTTGTAATCTTTCTCTCTTTTAGATGTAGAATAAGTTTTTGTAAAAGGTTAGAGAGAGAAAGGTATGAGTGATTCTATTTATATGACTCATAGAACCCACTCAAACTGTGTAAAAATTACATAGTTCGTTCGAACTAACTGTTATGTTCGTTCGAACTAACTGCAATTTCAACTAGCCGTTTCAAATGAAATATTCATAAACACGATGAGTTCGTTCGAACGTACCCATAGGTTCGTTCGAACGGACATGGATTAGGTCACAGTTCGTTCTATGAATCTTGGAACGAACCATGAAGGTTCGTTCGAACGAACAAATAAGTTCGTTCGAACGAATATTAATTGTGTCTAGTTTTGGTATATTTTCATACAACACCAGATCTCGGTTCGTTCGAACTAACTGGATTGTTCGTTCGAACTAACTTGAAATGATTTAGAGTTCGTTCTATGAGTTGAACGAACCATGAATGTTCGTTCGAACGAATGTATTTGTTCGTTCCAACGAATATTAATTGTGTCTAGTGTTGTCTATTTCCTCACAATACCAGGTCTTGGTTCGTTCGAACTGATGATGTTCATTAGTTCGAACCGATGGTTCGTTCGAACGCACTGTGTTGTTAGTTCGAACGCACCATAATCTGGTATTGTGATTTTCCAATTTTCATTTCATCGTGTTTCGAATTTATCTTTTGACCTTGATAAGTATGAGTAGTTCTTTGGAATACCTAGGGTTTATTTTAATGATCCCAACTCACGGAAAGCTTCGACGTCTTGAATTCTTGAATGTCGTGACACCTTTCCTTCCACGGATGATCTTCATCTTGAATTCTTCAGTCTTCTCTTTTGATCATCCTCAGTTCGTTGTACCTACTTCTCCTACAAGTTGATCTAGACTTAAACCGTTAGTATTGACAGTGTTTTGATATAATCAAACCATAGGATATTTGGATCAACACGTGATCGGTCACGCAAGTTGGGAATCATATTTGATTGAATTTGAAAGTAGATCTAATAATCCCTAAGAATGTTTGGAATGTTAAGCTCGAGATCTTTGGCTAGGTTTCTCTCTTTTAGTTTGTGTTGAAAAAGTGTGGAAGAGTTGGTGAGAGAAACCCAAGAAGGGAGCTATTTATATAACTCATAGTCCCCTCCTAATACATTGTTTTTTTGCACAGTTTTTCATGACGCGAGGAATGGTCCGTCATGACGGACGGCAAGTCAAACTAGTCGTTAGAAGGATTATATTCAAAACTGGGCTCTACCGTCATGACGCAAGAAAAGGTGCGTCATGACGGACGTGCCTTGTACTTAGGGTTCGTTCACAGCACTTGAATGGTTCGTGTCAATGAACTAACCCCTGCGAATTTTCATGTCATTTCCGTCATGACGCAAGATATTGTGCGTCAGGACGTACAGTCTGTGTTGGCAAGATATTTCATGTGTCCGTCATGACGGACTATACGTGAGAATTATACACATGTATGACATGTAGGTGCGTCATGACGCATGATATGGTCCGTCATGACGCACCTAAACTCAAGACACATATTCTTTAGTTTTTGTATTGTTTCGAATATAATTATTCTATTTTCTTGAATTTAATCATTTCAATGACAAGTTTAGTGATACCTATTGGGTTATTTAGGTGATGATGTGATATCCCAACTTGCGGAATCTTCGATGTAATCTTCGATGTCTTGATTCTTTATCGCTCTTGATTATTCTTTGACGTCTTGATTCTTCTTTAATTATCTTGATATGTATTGTCTATTTTCTTCTTTTGATCCTTTTGCGGGCTACGTCTTTATCTCTACAAATGTCACTTACACAATTCGATTAGTAGTATCGACATTATTTTGAGATAATCAAATCTTAGGAAATTTGAACCAACAGTCTTTGCTTCCGTTGGGACGGAATAATCACTCTGTCACAACGGAGCAGCATTCTCCGTTTGAACAGAACATTCAACGTTCGAACGGAATAGTACATGCAAGACCAAGTATACTTACAGAGAGTCTTTTGTTCAGAAGGACCATACGTACGTCTGAACGGAAGCAATCACATTGAAGCTTTCTGTTCAGATGAAACACTCATACGTCTGAACGGAAGCTTCGTGCAAATGCTAAGTAGACTTACAGTGAGTCTTCTGTTCAGACGAACCATCCATGCGTCTGAACGGAAGAAAACACAATGAAGCCTTCCGTTCAGACGGAACACTATTGCGTATGAACGGAAGCGTCGGATTTCGAATGACTATACTGTAACAGCTAGTTTTGACTTATGCTCCGTCCGAACGAAAATCATATTCCGTCCAGACGAAACGTACAGAAAAACTCTTCTATAATTTTCCCTTGTTTCTCTCTCTAACTCTTCTATAATTTTCCAAACTAAATAAAATTAAGAAACCCTAGCCTAGTATTCTAGAACTTAATTCCTCCAAAATCAAACCTAGATCTAAGATTTATTTTTCCAATATCCATTACAAACGGTTTCCAACTTGCGTGACCAATCACGTTTAGTTCGTTAGTAGACTCGTAATAGGATAGTTCAAAATTGTAAGGTCCGTCATAGATCGATAGAAACGTATAAATCGATCTAGGCATAACCTTGTAATCATTGATACGAGAATTCAATAGAAACACGCAAGGAAACTCCGGAAACGTAGGTACTTGCAAACTATCAAATCGGTTGATTCAGTAAGTAGAAAGTGAGTTAAAACTACATAGCAATCACTTGATCGTATATTATTAGCAATCACGTGTAATCATTGATAATCGGTTTGTGTTATTCGTTTTGGTATTATTTCGATATACTATAATTTAATTACGTTTCTGCATAAATCATAATCGTATGAATCGAATAATCCGAACAACGTTATTTTTTCACCAAATGAAACCAAATAATTCGTAAAACTAAACCGATTAAATCAAATATGATCGGTCCGATTCGAATCAACCGAACTATTTGTACACCCCTATATTTTTATTTTTATTTTTGTTTTTGTTTTTGTGTTCAACAGGTATTTGAGACTTAAGTCCGTCCATTCGACACGACGGTGAAAGAAGGTAAACTCTGTTGCCATCTCGTCCCCATTTCTCTTCCAATGTAAAACATGCCCTTTGTGTGTTGTAAAAGAAAGGATTTTCGGCCGGAGAGGTGAATCTTTTGACGAACATAACCTACCCACTACTGCCTTCTCCTTGAACATATTTGGCTTCACGTTTTTTTCTCTTTCTTGGAAGTCTCAATTCTTAATTTCAGGGTTTCTTTTTTGTTATTATCAGTTGTAAGTTCGTAACTGCAATTGTGGAGTTGAATTTTAGAATATCTCGTAAATGCTGGGTGGTTTTTGACTGATTGTTCATTTGAACTCTTTTTCTTTTTAGTGTGCTCACAAGGTGTTTGCTGAATTGCTTCTTGAATATCGAATCTTATTTTGCCTCACATTCTTAATTTTTAACAATTTATCTTACAAAAAAATTATAGGACTACTTACTTGTACATATTTAGCTTCACACTTTTTCTCTCTCTTGTAAGTCGCAGTTCTAAGTTCGTAACTGCAACTCTCTGGCTGTGGAGTTGAATTTTATAATATCCCTTAAAATGCTGTGAGATTTTTGTCACTCAAACTCCTTTTTTTTTGTATGATTACAAGGTGTTCGATGAAATGCTTCTTGAGTAATTTTGCCTCGCATTCTTGAATCTTGATTATTAACAATTTCTCTTAACTATCTTTCATGTCTAGGACAAATTACTTCGCAATGTCGAAAGATCCACGTATGAAAAACGAGAACGGGCCGAACTTTGCTGGTTACTTCAAGGATCTTGTCTCAGCGCTTCTAAGTGAAATCGAAGAAGCTTTTTCTCCCTCCACGGAAAATAATTCTCAAAATTCATTTTTTCCCGAAATTAAAAACGAGAAATTGAGGATTCCTCTTCAGGAGTTTCTTGTTTCTTGTAACCAAGAAGCCAATGAGGTACGACACTTTGATTTTACTATTAAATTCATCAAATTATGTACATGATTTTTACTATAATCATTTGCAGATCTTGGATAAGATCTTAGCAATCCTTCACATGAAATCTGAAATCGGAGAGGAAATTACGGACTCGTTTGGCGTTTCGAAGAATGATTTGATTTTGGTAGATTCTAACAAGAAAAGGAAGGTACATAATAGTCTGAATTTGGGGCCTAAATTAGTAATATTTTCATGAAACGCTCAATTTAAAATTACAGGTGCATAGAGATATACAATCTATGCAAGACAATTATGAAATATCCGAACCAGTTATCGACAGCTTGGCTGAATTATTCGATAAGGTACATAATAGTATTTACAAATATTTCACACCCCAAAATTTAATTTGGTTATTTGCTAATTCTGTATCTCTTTTCTTTGTAAAGATTTCCATGATGAAGCAAGATGTGGATGAACTTCTAAATGTAATTGTCGACCATTTCAGGTTCTTGAACTTTACTCCATGAATGAAATTGATGAATAAAAAATAAATGGTAGATTTAGTTTCTGATTTGGCGATTTTGTAGACCGATGAGTAGTTTGGAGAAGAATCGACTTGGCAGAAGGATAAAGAAGCTTCCAGAAAAGTCTCTCGATCGTGTGGTGGAGATTCTGGAGTCCAGAAACGTCTTTTTCGTACCGAATGCGAAACTGATTCCTATTGATTTAGAGAAACAGGTAGTTTTTATTTTCATTTACTTTTCGCATATTTTAGTGTCTTTATTTCTCAATTCATTTATATAATAATTTATTTAACCAAGTTTTTTTTTGTAATGGTCTCTTTTGTAGGATGATGTGGCATTATGGAGGCTATATTACTATGTTGAGACTGTGCTTCAGGCAAGCAGTGACTAGGCTTAGCGCGTTACGCACCCAATCAAAGAGAGAAATATAAGTTTTTTCTTTGGACCAAGTATATGGTTTCTTTTTTTTTGTATCAAGGTTTGTCTCCCCCAATTTTTTTTTGTGGCGGGGCTGTACACTCGAAATGAAATATTTGCAAATCTTGATGAAATATTAGCATATCTGTCATTTCTGTATAGTCTGTGGACATGTAGACATGTTTGTTAAATCAGATTTGTATCTTTCGTGGCCTTTCCTTGTTTGTGACTTCTGATGAATAGCAACTTGGATAAACTACAAGTTTGGTTGATGAAAATGAAAATAATTAGAATTTGGTTGATGAAATAATTAGATTTGGGTGAAATATTTAGTCAAAATGCAGTTGGGTGTTAATTGATGACGATTTGGAGTCATTTATTTTTGGAACTGTTGGACCCACGGATAGGGGTGTACAATAAACCCAAAACCCACCCAACCCGTCCAACCCAACCCGACCCGACTCGTTTTTTTATGGGTTTGTATGCTATTAAATTGGGTTTGGGTTTTAATTTGAAAAATCTGAAATTATCGGTCGGTTTATGGGTTAGAAATTAAAACCCGAATTAACCCAACCCGATCCGTATTTTCTATTGTTAGTAATTATTTTTAATAAAACTAAATATGTCATGAATTTTTTTTACGAATATGGAACTATGACTTGCCATGTTTGGAGAAAATGTGTATAATTGTAATTCATTTATTTCCTTATATATATAAATTATTTCTTTCTTATGTTTTTTTTTTTAGGAAACAATATAACATGGCAATAATATATTTCTTCATTCATGGTATTATTTCATATTCATTATTTAATTAACAAAAAGACATGCCTTCATATGTTTCATGAAAGAGATAACTAATCATTTAATTCCACAAAATAATTTTTATTTTTTTCTCGATTCTCTTTCATCAAGAGAGTCTCATCAAAAGTGCCTCTTTCGTATTACAATTGCCATTTTTTCATCACAAATTTGGACTCCAGATTTGAGTCCAAGTTTGAGTCCAAGGTAAAATGATTAATCTCTTTTTCTTTCTTTTTTCTATTTTTTTTCGAATAGTTTTATATAAGTTTTTGTTATTTCGATTTTGAGACCTTAAATTTTAAATTAAATTGTCACATGGTTGGTATATATTTAATATATCAAGTACTTCGTATATACTTATTATTGTGCTGATATATATTTTTTATTTCAAATAATAGATATAAGCGGTGTGCTTAAAATTTCTTATTAAATTAAATTAATAAGATAGTTTTTAAAAGTTTTGATTTTTGAGATGTCGATTTTTTTTTAGTTTTTAGTTTTGAATTTCATTATTTATGTTGTTTTAGTGACATTATAAAATAAAATTTATGCATTTTATTATCTACTTACGTATAAAATTATTATTTTTTATGAAATTATTTTATGTTTAATTGTATTATTATTAATCGATTTCAAAACATATCCTACCCGGCCAACCTGGCCAACCCATCCAACCCGACCTTTATCATATAGAATGGATGTTTCAAATATTATGGGTTGTGTCGGATTCAAAAATTCAAATCCGACATAATTGGGTTGGGTCATAGTGATCATCAAAACCCGTTTAACCCAACCCGTGTACACTACCCACGGACATCAGAGAGATTAAATTGTCTTGTTTCTTGCTATTTGGATCAATCAATCGTTGCCCCCATGGTGTGAACAAGGCATCCGAGTTCATACTAGCTTGGGCCTTTTCAAGCGTTTTTCCCCGTCCCACCACCACAAGTCCCCAACATAAGAAGAAAAACAAGAGAGAGAGAGAGAGAGAGAGAGAGAGAGAGAAGAGAGATGAGGTTGTCTTTGGTACCACAGCTAGTATGGCTCTGCACAGGTCTTGCTTTGCAAGACTTATCCCTTGTTGCACTTTCCTCTCCCATGTTCTCTACCCAATCCCCTCTCTCTCATCAAACTGGTAACTTAAGTCATCCAAATATATCATTCTTTACTGAGAAAACAATATATTTTAATGGTACCAGTGTATTGTACTCATACCAGTTACCGGTACAAGCACAACAATCCTGATTACAACCCTTTGTTTTCATTATTTGGCTTGTAAATGCATTTCTGAAAGTAAATCAAGATCAAATTTTGTCAAAATTACTGCCCAATTATCGGTTAACTTCATAATTGGGGAATCAATTTAGGGTTGAATACTTGGTTTAACTAATGCTATTTCAGTTCTCACTGCAAGAAGACCAACGAATGTATTATTCCATCCGTCGACGGGTAAATGTGTGTTGCGTACAACCCTAACAGCACCGTTAATTCTCGGTCCATGCGACCAATCAGATGCTTGGAATTACACGCCACAGAAGTTCCTCACTGTAAAAGGAACCTATTACTGTTTACAAGCCGTTGGATCCGACAAGCCGGCCAGACTTAGCATACTATGCTCCAAATCTGATTCGGAATGGAACTTGGATTCAAGCTTGAGTTTGAATGTCAGAACGCATTTATCGACGGAATCAGAAGATTGGGGATCCTTGTGCTTGGCCGTTGGATCTGAAAATATGCTTTTTACGAGTCCGTGTTTGGATTCTGATGCGCAATCTTTCAAGTTCACGACTAAAGATAAGGTCCAGACTGCAGGTTAATGGAAGTCTGTTATATAAATTACTATGAATAATGACTTCCATTATGAAAAGAATGTTGATTGTAAATGTAATCTGTGGGTTTGCTTTCATTTGAAACTGAATGGTTGAGTCTAAAATCAATTAATTAACAAATAAAATATTGTACTCGTAAGTTTTGGTGGTTCTAATAACAAAAAATGGTTTGGGGTTCCACCATTTGATTATTTCTGTTGTTTACCAATCCATGCATGTAGGGCTGGCAACGAGCCGAGTTCGAACGAACAACACCCATCTCGAGATCCGTTCGATCCTGGCTCGAGTCAACTCGGCTCGATATAGAAATTCGAGTTGTGTTTCTCAGCTCGAGCTAGCTGGTTCGGTTGCTCGACCCAGCTCAAAAAAATTCTGTGTTTTTGCAATCTGTGTTTTTGGGAATTATATGTAAAATTTTCGAATTTGACCTAGTTCCAGCCGAACTCGACCCTCGGTTTGAGCTCGTTCGAACCAATTTTCAAACTTTTTTTTGAACGATCTTCGAGACCAGTTTGAACGAACGTCCATTTTTGAGCTTTTTTTTTTTTTTTTTTGCCGGTCCTACAAATGTTTAATCATATCCATATTATACAGATAATTATCCATATATACACATATGTAATACTATATAATAGCCCAGCCCAAGGTATAAGCCCAGTAATCAATGTAGTATCGGACGCGTATAGGAAAGAATCCGGCCCGTTTTTGAAAAAAAAAAAACAAATCCGCTCACTCGTCACTCCATCTCACTCTGTCCTCGCCCTCTCGTCGGAGGAAACACTTCGCCGCTCGCTGCTCGCCGCTCGCCGCGCTCCGTCGTCACTCCGACTCTCTGTTTCTCGCCTTCATACCGTGGCTCCGTCGCCACTCCAGGCCTCGAACAAAACGCCTCCTGCCTCCACCAGTCCCCTGCCAGACCACGAATAGGAACTACAATATATTTCTCTAGGAATATCGACGAGTGCCTGAACTAAAAAAATAGCTGTGCCCGTGCCGGAATCTCTCTCTCTCTAGCCTCCTCTTCTATGAAGCTGGTACTCTCCACACTCAGTGTCCATTTCTTTTCTTTTCCTCATAATTTCTTATAATTATCTTACAATTCACAATTGAGAGTAATTACCCATTGATAATTTCCTTCATACATGCACAGACATGTTTGAGCGAAGGCAATGGTTTCTACAATCCACCCTGTCATATTTTACAACTATGTGGTTTCTCTCTCCTCTTCGAATGCCCACTCGATCTCTCCTCTCTCGTCGATTTCTCCCCAATTCCAATTGTGGATTCTTCTAACGGTGCCAATAACCTTATTAGATCCGTACCACAGTACAACACGGTTCGTTCCCTCGACCAGTGCGATGTATCTCTCATAGACATGGTTTTGATCTCTTCTCCTTATTCATTACTCGGGCTTCCTTTTCTCACAAGAAAACTTGGCTTCTCGAAATCCACAAAGGTTTTTTCTTTTCTTTCTTCCTTAAAATAAAATAAAAATAAATAAATAATCGAGACTATTTTAGATTTATGCTACAGAAGCAACGGTGAGGATCGGCCAATTAATGATGGAGGATATTGTTTCCATGAACATGGAGTATGTGAACTACTATGGACCAGCTAAAACCTCAGCCTTGTCTCTTTACAAGTTGGTATTTTTTATCCAAATTAAAAAAAAATAAGAATTTCTTCATGGACCGAATTGCATAACCGAGAATTATGTTTAGTGCTGGCGAGATAAAAGATTCCATCCAAAAAATACACACATTAAAATTCGGCGAGGAGGTTTGTTTCAATGGAATGTTAATGATTAAAGCCCTTAGTTCGGGTTTGGATATTGGATCTTGTAATTGGTCCATTAAGAGCCCAAAAAGATCCATTGCATATCTCTCGAGCTCTATATTTGGGTCTGTTTGCGCAATGGAATTCGATTACGCGTCCTTATCCAGACATGACTTGGTTTTATTTTCTGATTCTTCGACCTTCAATAGCATCGATCATGATTCTGAAATTACTATGAGGTACATTTGTGTTACTCTTGATTCGTTTGGTAAATGAATGCTAAGAAATATCTTTCGTGAGGTAGTGAAGAAAATGAAGAGGGTGGTACTGGTAAGAGTGCAGAGTTGACTGGTACGGATGAAATTGAAGAGGAGAGTGAGAAGATGCGGTTTGTTTGCTCGTGTATTGTTGACTCGGTACGAGTTGGGGGTTCGGTTCTAATTCCTTTGGATCGAATCGCAATACTCACCAACCTTTTGGAGCATATTTTTTATTTGCTTGATTCTTTGAATTTGAAGGTACCTATCTATTTCAATGTTAGTACGTGTAAATAATAGTTCGTGTTCTATTATTTAATTTACTTTTTATTATTTTTGTAGGTACCGGTATTTATAATTTCTGAGAAGGTAGAAGAAATGTTGACCTTCACGAATGCCGTACCAGAATGGCTCTGTAAACAACGTCAAGAAAAGGTAAAATTTTAGAATATTTTTTGGTATTTATCCATAAATTCTTAATCGAGGGAAAAAATGATTTTGAATTTGTTTTTTTAATGGTATCTTAGCTCTTTTGTGGAGAGGCATTGTTTCGGCACGTGGAGCTCATCAAAGAGGGGAAAATCAGTTTGCATCGCGCAATATACTCAACTAGTTTGTTGTATGTAATCTTCTTTTCATTCAGATTTGCAAATATACCCTTAAAATATTTTTATATTTGCGAGCAGGGAAAAATGGGAGGAGCCTTGCATAGTGATAAGCCCACATTGGAGTCTTCGTTTGGGCTCTGTCGTTCCGTTGCTTCATCGTTGGCATTCCGATCCCAAATCTCTTCTTGTTCTCGAGGTAAACCCTAAACCCTAAATCATACTTTATCCTCTTATCTTCGTTATCGGTACCAAAGAAATAATGCAGGAAGGGGTGGATGCTGAGCTGGCACTTTTGCCGTTCCAACCGGTGGAAATGAAGGTTCTTCAGTGTTCTTTCCTTTCTGGGATTAAGTAAGCAATTTTTTTTTTTCATTTTCTTTCTTTGTTTTTTTCCCATTTCGGATGAAGTAATATTTCAATATTAATTGGTAGTATTTATGATATTTATAATATAATTAATATCTCGAAATTGCTTTTATAGGATGAAGAAGTTAAGCCTGTTGTTAGAAGAACTGGAACCAAAGACCGTATTGGTATTTGTCTCTTTTCTTTAAACCTAAAACACTAAACCCTGATTAGCCCATTATTCTAATATATTATAATTATAATGTTCAATTTTGCAGTTACCAGAAAGTTTGAGGAAGCATTACCCAATAAAAAATAACATTTCATACTCGTTACAATATTATTCCAAAACAAAAACCACCGATATTCCAATCTCTAGAAACGAATACGATGCGTATTTATCTACAAACCTTGCATTTCAATTGCAACCCACGAAATTATCCGAGAATAATAATAACATGGCCGTTGCGAGATTAAAGGGGAAGCTCGTGTTAAGAAACGGCGTGTATCTCTTGACTTCGCTGAACAAACCATTAATCGGATCCAATAACCCGGTTTTGAGATGGGGTAATGTGGATCCGGTTCGTTTAATGCTCGCTTTGAACGAGAGAGAATTCGTTGGCTCGATTTCGAGAAATGATTGTGTTGAAGGGGTGGAATTTTCGATTGGTTTGACCGAGCCGGTTGAGGCTTTGATCCGAGCAAGGGGTAACGAGATTGTAATTTCGTGTACCGATGAAAGGGTCTCTGTTTTGATTTGCGAGGCTCTGAGTAGCGTGTGTAATGGAATTTGAAGTCTCCATGTTTTTACTAACAATTTCATGACGTATTTATTTAACTATATTAAATATCATAATGCCTGAAAATGGATATGTTATGTAGTAATGGGGACATGTTATCCTTTTCTCCTTTCATTATCCCTCCAGAAATATCGTGTAACATGTTGAATGTAGTGATGGGGACATGTATTAATTGAACGGGTCCAGCAAAACCACCTAATATATTTTGTGATTTTTGAGCCAGATAAATAAAGTCAAAAAGTCGATATATCTCAATTGAATTTAAAAGAATCAAAACGAGAAATTCCCCCTCCTATATTGAAGTGTTGAAACCTACCCAAAATTTTCAACTCTTAGCAGCCCATATTGGACTTTGGAGAGTTCACATCACTTTCACACTTCTCTGTAGCTCAAGCTCTCCTTTTCTTCAAATTGTAAAGGTGAGTTCTCTTCAAAATTGGCTTTCTTTCTCTTAAGTTACCATATAATTTCTCCTTCTGTGGGATACTTCAATCGTCGATAATGGTATTAAGCTTCCAATTTCCCCAAAAATAAGTGCAACAAAAACCCATTTGTTCTCTGAGATGGCAAACATAATGCAAAAAATTTGCCCCTTTATCTTCATATTGGCACAATTCGCCATTTATAAGACCGGTAAAGCCGATCCGCGCACCAGTGTAGCGGGTCTGTTTTGTAACAAGGAGTCTTCCTCGTCGGGTCCGGTACTGGCTGACAACTTTGTACCGTCTATGGATAACTTGTACTCTGCAGTTAGGTCAAACGGGTACGGTACCTCCATTGTTGGGTCTGGCTCGGAGGCGGTTTATGGCTTGGGCCAGTGTTTGGGGGATCTTAGTGCAATTGATTGCCAGCTGTGCTTTGGCCAGGTCTCTCTCTCTCTCTCTCAAATATAATACATTTGTTATGAAGGTAAATAAATAAGTTGATCCTTTTTTGTGTAGGTAAGGTCTCTTTTGCCGAAATGTTACCCTAATACCGGAGGTAGATTGTACCTGGATGGGTGTTTCGGCCGGTACGGTAACAACCCATTCTTCAACGAGACTTCCGATTCTTACTCCACGAGAGTTTGCAACGCTACTTCTGGTAATTCGACACACGCAAATTTCGCCGAAACAGTGAAAAAGTCGGTGAATAACATAACTTCAGAGGGTAAAAACAAAGGTGGATTTGCCGTTGGATCCTTTGTGGAGTCAAATATACCCGTTTATGTGCTCGTTCAATGCTGGGAGGTTCTCAACCAATCAGCATGCTCCACCTGTCTTGATGATGCGGCTTCGTCATTGGTTGGTTGTGTGCCCGCACTCGAGGGGCGTGCTTTGTTTGCCGGTTGTTATATTAGGTACTCGAATGAGTTGTTTTGGAATTTGAATGACACCAGTTCATCAGGTAATATTCTTTCTCATAAAATAAATGGAGTAATTTGATTTTTAAGTTTTATTTGCTGAATATTCTTAAATAGCAATTTTTCATAAATTTAGGAAATCATAACCTTCTTTGGATAATTTTGGGCTCTTGTCTTGGCGCGTTTGTGATAGTATCAATACTAGGTGTTTTGGTGTGGAAAAGAAAATTAGTTTGGGGCAAACCAAGTGCTCAATCGTTAATGCGTGAGTATCTTCTAATAATATAAATAATATTAATTGTAAAACAATAACGATATTCTATTTTCCTAAAATTGTAATGATTGCAGAGTTGTACGGCGTAGAGCTCCCCCCTGCAATTGCTCAGTCAAGTTTGAATTTCAAATACGAAGAATTGAGAAAAGCAACTGGCAACTTCAGTATGGCGAACAAACTCGGTCAAGGAAGCTATGGCGAAGTTTTTCATGTAAAAATTAAATTCTTGGAATAATCTTGTTTTCAAATGACAAGAAAATAATTGTACAATCTCATGAAATTTTGTTCGCGTGTGTAATTCAGGCAGTTCTTTTGGACGGAAAAGAAGTTGCGGTGAAACGGCTATTTCTTAATACAAGACAATGGGCTCAGCAATTCTTCAACGAGGTCGATTTGATAAGTCAAGTTCGACACAAATATTTAGTCAAGTTATTAGGTTGTAGTATGGATGGACCCGAGAGCTTGCTCGTGTATGAATATTACCCCAACAGAAGTCTCGATTTTTTCTTATTTGGTGCGTTATTTATTGCTAACTAACTTATCAAGGGCGTATTCGTACTTTTCAGACTTCAAATATTTGTGTTTGCTCTTTCGTGTGACAGATTCGAGTGACGAGAAGAATTTAAGTTGGACCCAAAGACTCGACATAGTAAAAGGCGTAGCAGAAGGTCTCTTATACTTACACGAGGAATCGGAGACACGAATAATTCACCGTGACATAAAGGCTAGCAATATACTATTAGACGATAAATTAAAGCCTAAAATCACCGATTTTGGCCTTGCAAAAGCATTCTCGGAAGAACAAACTCATCTCACTACAGGGGTGGTTGGTACATTGTAAGAAATTTTTATTTCCGTACATACAAGTCGAGATTTTCCAAAAAGAAACATATATATATATGGGTTTTAATTGCAAATATTACAGGGGATACATGGCGCCAGAATATGTGGTGCATGGGCATTTGACCGAGAAAGCCGATGTGTATAGTTACGGCATGCTGGTAATTGAAATTGTTACTGGTACGAGATGTAGCGGTTCAACTGGCTCACATTTCAGCCATTCCTTCTTAACTAAGGCACAATCAATTAATCATAGTTAAACTTCCATCATCGAACACATAATTCTAATTCTTTTATATTTTTTGGTCTCTAGGTGTGGAAACATTACAGGAACAAAACTATAGAAAAAATAACGGATAAAAGAATCTACGGGGAGTCGAAAGACGAGATAATGAGCGTGTTGCAAATAGGATTCTTGTGCATCCAGGCTAGTCCACTCGATAGACCAGCGATGAGTAAAGTAGTCGAATTTCTCAGAAGCCAAACATATGATTCGGAGATTATGTTAAATGATCCACCTTTTTTAAGTATAGATATGATAAATGAAAATACAGAGGAGAGGGAGAACTCAAGATTACTTTAGATCCAATATTATGGTTTTAATCGTTTTTGTCCGTATTTTTGTAATAGCTATGTAAAAATTTTGGATTTATTTGTGGAAATTTTTGATCTATGTACAAGTTTAAAAAATTAATAAGGAAAAAATCAATTATGGAATTCTTTTGCAAAACTAACATGTTCAGACTTTTAGAGTCTGGAAAAGTGGATAATTTTCGAGATAATTTTCGAACTCTTCGAAAGTGATTAAGTTGCATATTTGGGTGCGATGCTCTAGTTAAGAAAAAAAAGATTCGGGGTACGTAAAAATTAGGGCATTGGTAAAATTATATGTTCCCATGTTGACGTTGTAAACAACAATTTATTTTTGGAAAGAATTTGTTTATTTAATTTACTCAAATGTAATAAAATAATTTACCTGATGAAAAATAAACTAATAATTTAATAAAATAAAATTATATGAATTAAGTTCAGTTATCGTTCAAGTAATTAATATTTACAAAAGAAATTACCTGGATTTTACGATTTTTAATTATTTGTAAAATATGTTTATAATAGGATATTATTCAATTTTGCTAAAATCTTGAAACTATTAAATCGGGTCATTTATTCAATTAACATATACTCATTTAACGAATGTCCATGCTTTAAATCAGATTCCATTTACTTATTTGTCACATATAATTTAACATCCCATTTAGCACTAAATAACAAAATATAATTTGAGATGAATACAAAATATTTGAGATAAAGTAAATAATGAAGATTAATGTATTTTAATATCATGTTTTGATCATATTCAATGAAGTTATAAATATACGAGTATGCATACAATTTTTTACGATATTTTTATTATTATCATCATAAAATTTAGAGAACTATAATTATTTTTTATTACAATAAAAACATAATTTAGATAACAGACCTAATTTGTAAGAAAATTGCACAAAATGAACTACAATCCCTACCAATCTCAATTATCAACCACAACAACACAGCAAAGCTCAAGCGTCAAGCATTCTCTTTCTCTCTCTCTCTCTCTCTCTCTCTCTCTCTCTCTCTCTCAGCAACCTCCAAAAGGTCTCTCTCTCTCTCTCTCTCCCTCAGCAACCTCCAAAAGGTCTCTCTCTCTCTCTCTCTCTCTCTCTCTCTCTCTGTATGCATCAGAATGGCATCCATCCAGTTGATATCTACAATCCGCCGGTTCTCAGCTCCGCCTTCCTTTCCCTTGTCACTGACTCGCCACTCGCGATGTCGCCACAGAAGATCCGTCCGTGTCAAAGCTGCTGCTTCTTCTTCGTCCGCGCTCTCTATGGATGGTATTGATTTCAAGAGGTTGAAGTCGGTGTTACCAGGCGGGGCATGGTGGAGACTCGAAGAAGAGGACAAAGAAGGAGGAGATGTGGCGAAGAATAATGCGGGGCTGTCTGTGTTCACTGCTTTGAATAGGATGTGGGTTCTTGTGGCCGAGGATAAATGGGTCGTTTTTATTGGATTCACTTCTCTTCTTGTTGCTGCGGTAAACAAATTTCCATCTTTTTTAAACTTGGATTCGTATATGATAATTAATTTTGTTTAATTCAAGTGTAATTCATACTGAATAGGGTGCATGCTAAATTGATTCTCTGTTGTGGCATGATCAAAGAAATTAGTTTCAATTAAGTTAGTTTAGGTGAAATTAAGGTTCACTTCTTCTCCTCGCCCATTTCAATCATATTAATCGACAAAAATCTCGATTCGATTGGAAACATAAACATAACCCATCTCATTTTGTTTCTTCTAACCCTTTAATAACCGATTGATTTGTTTTAGTGCAGTTTTCAGAGATATGCATCCCCCATTTTCTGGCTGCAGCTATTTTTTCCGCTCAAAATGGTGGAGAAATGTTTTACAATAATGCAAAATTGCTCGTTCTTCTTTGCTTGACTTCAGGAATTTGTAGGTTCGTCTCTCTCTCTCTCCTCTCTCTCTCTCTCTCTCTCTCTCTCTCTCTAATAGTTTACTGTTCTTGTTTTTGGTATTACCAATACTTCAACAAATATACTTTTGTTTTGTAACTCAAATTTTATATTTGGCTTGACACTATAACTTATTTAATCACTCTGTTTTGTAGTGGGTTAAGAGGCGTCTGTTTCAGCATAGCTAATATGATACTGGTATTCAAATCGTCCTTTTAAATTTTTTAATTCGTTCACAAAAGTTTGGTAATGTCCAAGTTTTCTCTCTCCTTAAAATTCGTGCAGGTCAGACGAATGAGAGAAACTCTCTACACTGCTCTTCTCTCTCAGGTTATTTTTAAAAGGTTTATTTTATTTATTTATTACCAAGCACCCCCAATATTTACGCAATTTTGCTATATAGGAAATATCATTCTTTGACGAAGAAACCGTGGGTGATTTAACGAGTAGACTCGGTTCAGACTGTCAACAAGTTTCTAGAGTCATAGGCAATGATCTTAATCTTATATCACGAAATGTACTTCAGGTTATATTCTTTTTATAAACAATTAAGGATCTTTCTTTATGTAAAATATAAAAAAAAAATATTATTTGATATTTACTTGTGTTACCATTTATTTCAGGGAGCTGGTGCGTTAATATATCTACTAGTCTTATCTTGGCCACTTGGTTTATCTACTCTCGTTATTTGCTGTACACTCTCGGCCATTATGCTCCTTCATGGAAGGTGAGACTTTTCTTCGTTTTTGTTTTTAAAATTTAAAATATTCTTTTTTTCTGGTTTTGCTAACCGAATTTACAGGTACCAAAAACAAGCTGCCAAGTTAACACAAGAATATACCGCAAATGCCAACGAGGTTACTCTAATTCTCTTTCTCTTCACATTCATAGAAATAATATTCCTACTTAAATTTTTCTAATTCTAAAACTAGGTTGCGCAAGAGACATTATCTTTAGCGAGAACGGTACGAGTGTACGGAACCGAAAAACAAGAATTTACGAGGTACGAAAAATTCACTATAAATTCGTTTTTTATATATTGTTCAAAAGGCGCGAATAATTCGCCGTAATTTCGAACAGGTACGATACGTGGCTGGACAAGTTGTACAACATAAGCTTGCGACAGAGCATGGCATACGGATTCTGGAGCCTCAGCTTTAACTATCTCTATCACTCCACTCAGGTTTCTTGAATCTTGATTTCTTGATTTTCTTGATTTTCTTGATTATTATACTGCTTGGCGAATAAGTGTTTGGTAGGTCATTGCAGTGGTGATAGGGGGGATGTTTATCATGCAAGGGAGGATAACCGCCGAGAAACTGACGAAATTCATTTTGTACTCGGAGTGGTTGATTTTGTCCACTTGGTGGATCGGAGATAATTGGTCGAGTCTCATGCAATCTGTCGGCGCGAGCGAAAAAGTCTTTCGTCTCATGAATCTCGTACCGAGTTCGAATTGCTCATCTGAAGGTAATTTAAGTCGATTGTTTTTTTTCTTGGATAATTAATTTTATTTTATTTTTGTGGAATATTCATGGATGGTGATTTCTTTTGGCAGGGAAAATATTGGAGAAGTTGGAAGGAAGGATTCAGTTTGTTAATGTATCTTTCTCTTATCCTTCACGATCCAAAGTGAGATTTTGCGCCTTTTTTTACTCTTTCAGTCTTTCTTTTTGTATTTAATTTTAAAAAGTTAGATTAAACTATATTTAGAAAATATTATTTTTATGTGAGTTAACAGATAGCAGTTGTGAGGCACGTTCATTTGTCCGTTCAACCAAATGAAGTAGTTGCCATTGTAAGTTAAAACATTTAAATAGGGCCTCATATTTTATAATTTTTTCCAGTTTTTTTTTTTTTAATTATTTTTTTTGTCTTGCAGGTTGGTCTTAGCGGAAGTGGAAAAAGCACACTAGTAAATCTACTCCTTCGTCTCTATGATCCAACAAGTGGCCAGGTCAGCTTCATTTTTTTATTTTTTATTCTATATATATACCAATTAAAACCTAGTCGATTTATTTATTTATTCTAATTTCATTTTGTTTTTTCCAGATATTAGTCGACGACACCCCAATTGGCGAATTAGACATCAAGTGGCTAAGAGAAAGAATCGGATACGTTGGCCAGGTCAGCAAGCCGCCACGCTAAACCTCACAAATCATCAAATATAAAAAATTCTCCAAATTAATTTAAACAAAAATATATTTATACAGGAACCACGGCTTTTTCGAACTGATATAAGTTCGAACATAAAATACGGGTGCCCTAGAGAAGTTAGTCACGAAGAAGTCGTAGACGCGGCAAAACAAGCATATGCACACGATTTCATTTCGGCCTTGCCAAACGGGTACGAAACCCTAGTGGATAATTCACTTTTGAGTGGAGGACAAAAACAAAGGATTGCGATTGCAAGAGCAATTTTACGTAACCCCAAAATTTTGATCCTTGATGAGGCCACTAGCGCACTAGATGCCGAAAGCGAGCATTATGTCAAGGTTAATTTCTTTTTTGAGCAAATATTATGGTATGCGGATTTCTCGGTTCAGTTTACATAATAGATTAAATCTACACCGTTCAAACTATTTACATAATTCCCCAAATTTTTTTTATATATTTGTTTGTAAATATTGAATTGGCTAAAACATAGTTTGATTTATATTTTTGGCTTGATTTAGAGGGTGATGCGATCAGTCAATGGCGGTTCGAGAAGGACTGTGATCGTCATAGCGCATAGGTACTTTTCCACTCCCATTTTTTAATTTTTTTTTTTGCAATTTAGGCATAATGCAGGGTCTTTTTGCAAATTTTTCATATTTTTTTTTCCAAAATATATCATTACATTTTTTTAACAAGCGACGATTTTTTGCAGGTTATCCACGATTCAGGCTGCTGATAGGATAGTCGTGATGGATGATGGCAAAATTATCGAGGTACGTATTTTTGGAAACTATATCTTAACAAATATTTAAATATTACATATAAAATATAAGCATATATCTCAGCCTATCTTTATGTTTATTTAGATGGGAAGTCACAAAGAACTAATTCTAAAGGATGGGTTGTATTCGAGACTAGCCAAAAGACAGGCTGATTCTTTTGCTTAGAGTTTCGTTATCCAAATTATAAAATACTTGGTTTCGCTAATTTACAAAGGGCTAATTTTAGAATTTTCTTTTTTGAATTACGCACAAGGCTATATTACCAAAGAAAAATGAACCACATTTACAGAGATATGAGACTAGTTGCAAATATAATCGTGTGAATTTCCATCAAATTAAATAACTTCCTGTTCTATTTATATGAAGATATGTTTCTTCTAAATGAATATCAATTCTCTTGAATTGTATTTTATCCTATTGCATGCTAGTACCATTTTAAATGTGGTTTATAATCCCATATTTTTGTTTGCATTATCAATACAATTAGATTTGTACAAGCAAGAAGCTACAATATATACAAAATAAAATTGTTGAGGTATAAAGAAAAGTAAGAATCAGATGAAATCTATTTCTGTGCATGAAACCAACAAACTCGAACCGCCCAAATTAACCTTTTTAACCCTATACAAAAGCAGTTAAAAAATACTAAAAAAACTAAATAATTTTTAACCGCACTCCTTCCCCAAGATACCGCCATTGGGCGGGGCACCAACACGGATCTTGCAACCTTGGTGCAACCGAGTTGTGAAGCGTAACCACCTACCAAAAAGCCATCGCATTTGAAATTTTCCATTCAGTTGCAACATCACTCCGTTTCCACCTGGCTGAGTTCCATTGGTCCAGGCTTGCACTGCATCGAGCGGCAACTCCATCTGGCTCGTTATGATCTGTACGTTTCGTATCGTTGATTGTCCCCTCGGCTGGTAGAAGGCCTGGACTATTTGCGTCCCGATCATGATATCCTGATAAAATAAGGTTTATGGTTGGATAATGATTTTGACATGAAATTATTGTACTGAGAACATGAAATTATAACTTCAATTGGTAAATCATCGCTCAACATAATCAAATTTGATAATTCTTTTGCTGTATGTAGTATTTGTTTTTCCCGTCAATATCACTATGTTTTTATGGTACAAACTTTGTGCCAAAACCAAGAAGCCATGTGTCAAATGATCAAGTGCATAAAGAATTTAATTTCATCGATACCAAGTAATTGATGTAGGATAAGAACTCATTCAATAAAAATAAGTAAATATAACAAAACAATAATGACCACAATTTGTGGTCTAGAATTTTTCTTGAAAAAACGATACAAATGAACGTCCATTTTTTAAGAGGGTTATCATTTGTTGTGGGCCTTACAACCCACCAGCACCGTCGGTATCTTAAAATGTCCCGCAGGCATATAAAAATGTATGACAAAACATACAAAAAAAGATACAATTTTTTTAAAATATATATATATATATATAAAAAAAAAATTGTATAATGTATATATGAGAATGCATAAGTATATAACAAATATAAGGGACGGATACAAAAATATAAAATTAATAAACAACATTTGGGCATCAATTAACGGGGCTTAAAAAAAAATTTCTATTATTTCAATAAAAGCATTTTATTTTGATTATTGAAGACCTTGAACCATAAAAAAAATGGTTGTGTCAATTTCTAGTCCACAATAGAGAATATTTCTCGCATGAGACTTATTCACTCATATTCTTGAACTCTTATTGGATGCAATTTGTCTTAATGGATGTAATTAAACTTAACGGATAATCAACTTGTATTACGATAGGTACATATTGGTTCATTAGGCTTAGGTGGTAATTCGTTAGAATATTTTCACTTCAGACTTGTTCACTCATACCCTTGATCTCTTATTGGCTACAATTTGTCTTAATGGATGTAATTAGACTTGGTAGATAATTCACTTGTATTAGGATAGTTGATGATATGTATATGATTAAAACTAGTTGTGCTAGGTTAAGGGTACACAATACTTGCGTGATTAGCTAATGAATTATACCTGGTAATACAAATCGAGCTCGAAATAGGAAAAGGACATATCGACCTTCTGATTATGGTTTACGACATTGATAAGCAGAGTGAGGTCAGCATTGAGCAAATTCCCCATATCAAGATATCCTGAATTTAGTGTTGCAGAGGCTATGTCTAATCGAGGGTTCTTGGGCTTGTACACGAGATACACCGTCAGAACGGCGAGGCCGCCGAGTATGACAACGAGCCAGAACAACGTGCAGATCACCGCAAAACACCATGCCATGGGGGGTGTCTTTTGCTTCGGTAGTATCGGATTGAATTGCTTTCGGTACATATCATTGTGCCTGTTTGGCTTGTCATTTGAATTTGGATTTGGATTTAGCATTGTGTCGACTTCCAGCTTCCAGAACTTCCAGAGGGAGAGAGAAAGAGAATGAGAATGAGATAGAGACAGGAATGAAGTACTACTGGTAAGGAATAGATTGAACGGAGAGAAAGAATCAGTGTGAACGGAGGGCTAGTTGTGCCTTTGGAGGGAACGAGGGGAAAGGAATAAGGAAATTCTTAAACGGATCCTTAGTTTTGATCTGCAAGTAACCGATTGATATACATGGGTTTGCTTTAACAGCCCATACTCAACTTGATCCAATAAAAAAATATGGACTAAATGACTAGCCAATTAACAGTACACTTTTAATAATACAAAATAGAATTGCAGCTAATACACGAATAGAATTAAATGACCTACTTACTCTCATAAAAGATTCTTTGTTTGCGATTTTAATAAAAGCATAATGTAACAACATAGCTCACATTACCTACGGGTTTCATCAAAAAAAAAAAAAAAAAACATAGCTAACAAACAATAACATTATTGCCTACAACTAATCAAATTTACTTCTTACGAAACTACAAAGTTTCGTTAATCTCGCACCTACGTTGCTTCTGAAGTTCATAAAGCATACACATCGCAGCCGAATCTTGCGCGCTCTTTTTATCGGACCGGCCTTCTCCCAGTACCTTTATCGCCCCCAAAAATGGTATATGTAAATTAATAATACCGATGAAGATCAAGGGCCCACCTTTTGCCTCGGGACTGTCATCCATTAAAATAAAATAATTAGCACGAGTTAAATATAAAGTCTCCCAAAAGAAAAGAAAATGAAATATTATTTACTTTTGTTTCTGTTCGATGAAATCAAATGTGGGCATTGGCCATTGTTTCTTTTTGCAAAGTTGGAACAGTGCTGAGCGGGGTCCACCTTTCTTTACACTTACATTCATTGCCACTGCAAAAAAAAATAATAATAATCAGCGAAATAAAATAGTATATTCTGACAAGTAAAATTTCTGATTATCTTGTGTACCTGGTACACCATTATCCGAATCAGGGAGCACTGGTACGTCCAAATCCATACTAGAAACTTGTGGTTTTTCACACGACTCTTTTCCATTTAAGGTCTCGCTTTGCTTCTCATTGGAAGAACCATGCCTCGAATGCACGAGTCCCCTTTTCTATAAAACAAAAAATTAAAAGTAAATAACACATAATTAAATAAATTTCCTTTTTAGATCATTAATTACCTCGAGGTCTTTGAGCAAGAGAAAAGCAGCCTTTCCTTTCGCCTCCTTTTTTATCGTGTGGGTCACGGTTCGAGTAACCCAATCGTTCTTTAACTGCACGTCAATGACAGCTGTCACCGTATCGTTTTTGGTTTTCATGCAATTGGTCTCCAAGAAGTACCCGTGATGCGAGCACAACTCAATAAGCTCGCGCCATGGTGGCAACTCGAGGCTCTCGGGCGTGACAAGTGGACATAATAACCGCTCAAATATCTCCCATATTTTATCGAGATTGAATTTCGTGTCGATTAGCATCGCCCCAGCTATGCTCTCTACTATATCTCCAAGTACCTATACGCGTGGTAGTTTTAGGCATCCTTTTCAAGAATTAGGAACAGAGGGGTATTTGTGATATTTTGATGTTTTGCTCACCTTAGGCCCTTTGGGCGGGGTTTTTGACGGATCAGAGCTATGATTGAACTCTTCGAGACACTTGATATAATTAGTGATTTGCTCGAGAAGGAATTGAGATCCGTGCTGAAGATGCGGATACAGATTGTGTTTAACCGCACACTGCGCAAAAGTGTCGTTACTTACTGACGCGGACCTCAAATCTGTCAGTTCGCCAGGATCGATATCGGCATGCGTGTTATATAGATACTTCGTTATTAGTATGTCCAGTACCGCGTCACCTAAAAACTCGAGCCTCTACACAAAATTAATCACACAAAATTAAATAAATAGAAGGGTAAATATGTAAAAAAAACGTACTTATTTTAGAATACCTGGTAGCAATAATTAACGCCCAATTCTTGCTGAGAAGGATGCGTAATGGCCTCTAACAAAAGACCCTTAACCCCAAACTCGTACCCGATTTTTTCTTCGATCATCTCGATCTCACGAACTTTCGGCACGTAATCCCAAATCGACGCGGCCTTTATCGCATTTCCAATCAATTCCATGGTGATGGTAGTATCCACACCAAGCCATTTCAAAAATGAAATCGCAGCGTCCAAGCCGCCACCGACAAAGTACGCACCGATCAAGGCCTCGACGCAATCAGAAACGGTCTTGGAGCAAATCCAGCGATGCCCTTTATCGCACGCTTTCCCAATAATCAAAGAATTCTTCGCGTCATCGTTTATAATGTATTTCTCTAAATTCTCGTCATCGTTTTCGATCATGCACTCGCAAGGAGAAGGATGGATCGTGATTTGACCAGGTGCGAGCCATCGTCTCGGTTCGAACGCTGCGTCTCGAATGTAGGTCTGTATGTTTTGTCTTATTCCGAGTCTGTGAAGAGTCGCGTTGCAGATGAGGTGGCACCGTGTAGAAGTTAACTGGCCCTCGTGTTTGTCGAGGTGTTTGAGAAAGAGGTTGCAACTAATCGTGTATTTCAATACCGAGTCGCCGAGAAGTTCGAGTCGTTCGAAACAGAAGTCTTCGGCCGATCTGAGTGTCGTTAACGCCTCCAAAATCTACAAATTAAGACAATTTAGGGTTTACTTTAGGGTTTATTTGTATGGAAAATATTTGATATGTATGAAATATAAAGTACCAGAGAACTAGGTATGGTGTGAGTATTATATCCAATTTGTGAACGTAATTGGCTTGCTAACATTAGAGACTCAATTCGATGCATTACAGAAGGGAGTAAGTAGAAAGACTTGAAAACTTCGACTGGTACGTTTATGCGTACCAACAACTCGGGTGGCATGTGCGCGTGAGCCTCTGGCTTCTTTATCGGTGCACATTTCTTGTGCTTCTTTTTCTCACTTGCACTCTCTGAAACTAGGAATATTATTATTATTCATTATATTTTCACTTTTTCAGGGGTATTTTTGAAAATATGTGCTTATTAACTAACCAGCTTCGATAGCATGTGGAAAGAGAAGATTGTGAGAATTATGGCTGTGCTTTAGTAATACCATTGGTTGGTTCGGATACTTGAGCGGAATATTGTACCTATAAACTCGAAGTAAATACTCGAATAATACAAAAAAATAAAAAATATTTCGAGACATACTTTTTGTTGAAATATTCGGTGAAAGTTGGAAACTTGCAATTTGAGTTTTCGATAGCTCCATCGAACAAGCTCTGAGAGCTCAAATCATCCAAAACCTCCAAAACTAAATATATTTTCCCTGTATGAACCGCCATAACTACCGAATCCTTAAGATTCTCGATTTTTACAGATTCATTCGCCAGACAAATTTCGCCGTCTTCACGATGCGTCTCTAATTTAGAAAAATCCCCATCAGGGGTAGAATAGACATTTCTGAAGAACTGGACGACAGAGACGGTCGAGTCGATTCCACCCCAGTGGATTTGCACGGGTTCGTCACAACTGGAGACGATTGGAAGGAGAAGATACATTTTCGAGGAAGACCAGAGTGACGTGTCAGAATTTTCTTTTAACAAGAACCTTTTAGATTGATTTTCAGATTTTCTCCCTACGATTACTCGCCCGAATAATCCGTTGAAAAATAGTTCCTGAAATCTTTTCGCTTTCTCAACCTGAAAAAAACGAAGATAAATTCAATGGAATAAAAAAAACTAGGGTTACATTAAAATCATAAAATAAAAAAAATAAAAACCTGTTCTTCGTCCAGCTCGAAGACACCACAAGGAGAGACGGTGGCCTTGACCATTTTCTCAACCAAATAAAGATCCAAATCCAACGAACCCACATCGTCATCGAGAACCGTGTCAATTAACAGAACAAAGCTCGAGTACTGTATTTCTGGCAAATTACACACAAAATCAAACCTATAACCTCGCAGCTTCACACCGCCTTTCACGTGGGCCCAAGTTCCTGACAGGGCTTCGATCTTTGCCGTGCCATGCAATTCTTTCCTTTTACTCGTTCCTTCACCAGAAGTAGTAGATACCTTCTTCGACGAATTATTATCGCGAGACATATCATCATCGTTGTTCATCTTTAACACGGACACGTCAGTGCAAGGACAAAGGTAATCGTCGAGTACGCCCATTTGGTGCAATTTTTTGCACGCTTCGAGACAAACGCTTTGCTTTGCCTTGTGCGAGTTGGTTGCGGCAGGCCCCACTAGGGTTTGAAACGCCGAGTTTGGGGGTAAGATTAACGTGCACTCGTACAATCCACTCGCAATTTGCTTCGCTTCGTAATTTGGTTTCGGGTTGTAAAACCTGACGAATCAAATCAAACCATTGATTCTAACTTGTGTTAATTCTTATACTAATAACATGAGAATTCACGTACTTGTCTTTAGGGAGTTTCGTGCAGTATTGGTGGATAAGGTTAATACTGGACTCTAAAGTAACTTTTGCGCCGGTAGATTCCACGCAATATTCATCTGCATCGATATCCGTGCAGAATCTAGAAGGTGAAGGAGTATCTGACGGGTCTCTCTTCATGGCCGTATCGTTCATCGAAAACTTGCTTCGCAATATATCGAACAGCAAATCTCTCTGCTGCACGTTCCCTCTACAAAAATAAAACCACAAATCAAGATTTACAGTGTCGTAATATTTAGGGTTTAGGGTTTAGTACCGTTCGAGCATGATGAAAAAGTGAGAGTTGTCCTGACGAACACGGCCGCATGATTGGACGTAGCTTCGTAACGTCTTTGGCAAGTCGAATCGGACCACGCACGAACAATCGGGCACGTCGAGCCCTTCTTCCGCCACGTCAGTGGTCAACAACAAATTCACCTACACCCAAATTACCCCCAATTTCGCAAATTAAGACTCGATTTAGATTTTATAATTTGGATTAGGATTGAATACCTCTCCAGTGCGAAACGATTCGAGGGTTTCTCGTTGCATTTTCGAAGTCAATGCGTCAGGCGAAGAATTGCCTCCGCCAGTAAGGTACGAAAATCTGAAATGCGACAAGGATTTAATGCTCCTCATGAGTCTCTTCACCACTTTAGCGGTTATTATTCGCTCCACGAATATTAGACACCGAATTTGGTTCGATTCGCTGCGATGTTTTTACAATTGTTAACTTAATAAAGGTATTAAATGAAGTATATATACAGGTACTTACCCAAATGAGCGAAAGATCTGGATGAGCTCGTGAATCTTGGGAGATAAATAACCCAATTTCAAAGCTTCTTTGCAGCCAATTTCAGATTTTAAGAGCTCTTCATATCCTACACACAAAATTAAAAACATGAAAAAAAGCAATTAAATAAATAAATGGTCGTGTATTTTCGAGTAGAAAAATACGTACCGTCAACGAAATATTCTTCAATTGTGACCAAAATAGTCTCGAGAAACTCATTGCATAATTTGCTAGTAGAAGTAGAGAGAACTGAAGAATCGGTATCTTGTTGAATGTTATTCGACTCCAAACATATTTTTATGGCCTGCGAAATAAAATAAATAAAATTATATTTTGTTGAAGAGAGAGAATCGAGGAAAAAAGAAGTACCTCTCTAGCACATATAAGGCCACATTCATCGAGGCAAACAAAAAAGCGGTTCAACACAGCAGAGATGCGTTTTCTAGAATCTTTAATTATTTCGTCTGCATCCTTGTATTGAATCGTATTTGCTTTTTGCAAGTTCTCTATCTTGCCATCGTACTGTCCAAAGACAAAATTATAAATATTTCGTTTGACATTTCGAAAATATTTTGTTTATTAATGTACATAAAAAAAATGCACGACCAGAGATAAAATGTGTTGTAGTTTCTCTCGCAGGGGTTCGAATTGAACGGGATTTGGGTCGTAATATCGGTTCACTTGTTTTGCGCTAGGAACGATTTTGTCTAGCTCAGTTCTATCGGTCAAAGTATAAATCTACAAAATTTTAAAAATAATATTAGATATTTAACATTTATCAGCATAATAATGGTCTTTCTCAAAAAATAAAAAAATAAAAAATAATAATACCTGTGCATCTAAGAGTGTTTCGAGTCCATTTAGCTGGTCCTCACAATCAGTAGATGACAACACACCTATTTATATAAAAACGATTAACAAAATAATGAAATTTTATTTTGCAAAATTCATGTTAGCATATTTTATTCAAGACCAAAATATCTAAACTAGAGAATATAAAGTAAATTACAAAATAGTAATTAGAACATGCCTTTTCTAATAACTGGAGACGCAGTCATTCCAAATATACTTGGCTTGTGCTCTTCCTGGTGGTAAAATTCCTAATTTCACAAAAACAAAAACAAAAAGTTCGAACTAATACAAAAACCTTAATAAGGTTATTTTTGTCAATTCATACAAAGTAAGGGTTGTTCTGTAATTTCGCTTGGAATAACTTTGCAACGAATGAATACCTTCATGATGAGAGTGTATGGGTGATTACCCGTTGCTCTATGGCACTCGTCTAGAATCAAAAGGCGTACCATATTCAGAGTTATGAACGCTCTTCTCAACGCATCTAATAGAATTTGCGGTGTCATAATCATTACCTATATTTTCCACAAAAAAAGAAAAAAAAAAGGTTTTAAACAAGTAAAGATAAGGTATGTATTAAATAGCGCGAAATAATATACCTGGTGCTTGGAGATTTCTCTCTGCCAAATCTCAGCCGTCCATGTGTCAACACCTCTCGAACCGTAATACTTCTCTATTTCGACATTGGCATGTGATTTTATCTCCTCGTATTGCTAAAAGAACAAAAATGGAATTAGTCGAAATAAAAATTGCGTGAATATTGTTTTTAAAGAAGGTAAACCTGTTCGACGAGAACTACAGTAGGGGCGAGGAAAATGATTAGGCGTCTCATGTCATCGTTTCGATCTGGACGGTTGATTTCGTTGCAAATGTGTTTGATTAGCATCACGGCTATCATGGTTTTTCCAGCGCCGGTGTCGAGCATGGCGATTGTGTTCCTCTTCACTGCCACGTCAAACATCGCCACTTGATAACTGTAGAGAAAACAAAATATTATGAGAGAGAGAGAGAGAGAGAGATCTGAATATTAAATTATATCGAGTACAAGGATATATTTATGGTGTTAACTAAAGTGGTTATATTCAGTAATCAGTACTATATCATGCATTAATCCTAGTATTAATCCATGTGAATCTCTCTAAACCAATCATATCCTACTAATCCTAATATTAATCCCAATATGAAATGACAGAGAGAAAAAGAAAATTTTGTTGGTTTTATTTGTTTCACTGTTCTCAATTTAAAGCTAAATTGCATGCAAAAAATCACAAATGGAGTAAAGAAATTACTGTTTTCCCTTACAAGGGCGTGAATTGGGGCATGAAGAGGGGAAGTTCTATTACCCCCAAAATGGGCAATTTACATTCCATTTAATTTAGGTCCAAGAAGGTAAAGGAGAAGTGTATAATACCAACAAAACAAAATTAAAAGAGCTACTAAATTCGGAAAAATAAATAGAAAGATCAATTATTCTAATTGGTTTTTCATTAGAAACAATGATCATGATCACAACCAAATTGCAAGATCAATTTCTAGGGCCCTGGTATTTTTGCAGAAAACAACCTCAAATTCACTAAAAAGCACAAAGTAATAGTAAAATGGCCACAGCCCACAACTTTGGGAATACCAAAAAAACAGCTCATGACTTCCCAACGAATAAAAAGATCAAACAAAAGTACTATTTCAATTTCAACAAGAATAACATAAATTCACCCAAAAATAAAGGAATTAACCCAAAATGGCTAAAAACGAAGAAGAAAAATTATATAAAAATCCTTGCCTTCTAGGTTCGAATTCTGTGCACTCTCTCTTCGTCTTCTTGGTATCCGCCTCTTCAGCACCGTCTACTTTTTCTACAGTCATCGGTTCAGGCGACCTCTTGGGCGGAAGCATGGTAGACCTTCAGTTCAGGCGATTGATCGAGGAAACGAAAAAAATAAAAAAGAATTGTGTTCCTCTTTGGTTTTCCCGAGGGAGAGAGAAGGGGTTTAAGAGGGAAACGATTGGCATGAGGGGGGTTTTACTGCTTCGGCTATTCTTACTCCAACACTTTTTACTTATTTTTTACTTGCCACGTCACGCAGATAACACGACCACGTAATCTCACAAATTTGACATAATTTGATATATATATATTATATATTCTCAAATCAAATACAACTTTTTTGCAAAAAAAAACAAACACGAACTTATATATTTGTATTTAACTTTTTTGCATGAAATTATATGTTCATATCGTTACTCGGTGCGCCACACAGAAACAAAATGAAATATATATAAACTAAAAGAAAATATAGAGGAGTAAAAATCAATAATTTAGTAAATAAAAGTCTACTTTTATTTAATTTTATAAAATGTTAAATGTATCTTAAATTTTAATTTTATTCAATAGGTTAAATGGTTAAATAATGATTTGACAACTGGCACGTTAACATATGACGTGGCTGTTAAATACGAATATTATTTCATTTCGAACTCATATTTTATGCGGGCCTCTTTTTCGTCCACATGCATTTTCATTGAAATATTAACTGAACAAAATCAAAAGTCCCAGATTCACTGAAAAAAATTAAAGTTTCGGAAGCAGTGAATATTTGGCAAGATGATTATGTAGAACCTTCCATAAACAAACATTTAGCAAGAATCAAGGGATTAAAAAAAACTCGTCGTATAGAAATAATCATATGGACCGAATGTTTATACAAACAGAAATCGAAATGGTTATTTTTATAATGTGAGTTCACATATAAGAGGACGTGGCATGCACATAAAAAAAAACTTGTTACTACACACATACCCATACAAAATTGAGGATTAAATCAAACCGATCCTAGAGAATTGCCTTCTCTAAACCGGGATAAGTTATTCTTTCTTGTTCAAACACTTACAAGCAATGCGAACGAACAACCCACCAAACTTGGAGTGGAGTTTGATGTCAGTGTTTTCGTTGCATAGGTTTCGTGTCGACTTCATGTATCGATTTTTGCATGAAATCGAAAACTGCCTGGCCCCATGCGTAATCCCATAGCGAATCAACTTGAAGTGCATACTCCTAGAACAACTGGGGAGTACCGAAATTACTCATCAAAAATAGTACTGTGATGAACAAATACATGATGAGTATGGTGACCCATTCCTTTTGGGGTAGTTTTGGGTTTGTTTGCTGGTATGTGGTCCAATTGCTCCTCTAACACTGACTCCATCGCAACTGTTGGGAATTCACCCGACCCCGGGCCCGCGCAGCGGATATGAAGGCCCGGTCCGGTTCCCTAAATCCAAGATCACGCCATGACTTCGAGGGTACGATGCAATAGAAGGATAGACGATTACCAGCGTGAAATTGATCACGCACGACGGGTTGATCGCTCGCATCCTTCTGTTCCTTCGGTGTCACATTGGTGACTAGCCCGTGTGTCCCATACCACACGTCTCCCACCGTCTTGACACGCCTCCGGTTGTCTTCATGCGTCCCGTTTCCGATTCGCTCGTTTCCGTCTCCGACAGATTTCGTTCCTCCGAATCGATCACAACCGAAAGAGCCCCAAATGTTGCTCCTCTACTTGTATCCACCTTGACTCGTAAGACGTCGGTCGCGGGTGCAACTGCCTAGACGAAGCACCGGCGAACTTGCTCGATTGATTGATTCTCTTCTCCGGAAAAACTGATTTTCTCGGTTCTCTCTATTTACACCCTTTCACTCAATAGAAAGATGTCTCTCAATATTTCTGGAATATTCTGAATATTCTGAATGAATTCACATCTATATTGACTAGAGAGAGAGAGAGAGAGAGAGAGAAACATCCTATTTATATCACATAGGATTAGGATTGGCCAAAAGACATGTATATCCAATATACACTCTTTCACAAAGAAAGTTGCATGAATCTGTCCAGTATTCTGTCCATACGAAATTGGTAAATTTCTCTCACAGAAAATCAACCAACACGAAAGTTGTAGATAATCTTATTATCTACACGACCCAATTTGGGCTGGCTCAATTGGAGTTCGTATACAAAAGTTATGACTGTTGTACTAACTGTATGTCATACTGTTGCACCCTTTCGGTATTTCATATAAACGACACTGATACTTCGTTCATATGAAATATATTTCTACATGAAGGTTGTAGATAATCTTATTATCTATCTAACCCAATTTGAACCATTCAAATTGGATTTTCCTACTGAAAGATATGACCACGAATGTACGCTTACATTCGTTTATCCTTGTGTACACTTTTACGGTTGATCCTGAAACTGTATTTCCTTCAGCAACGACCTCAGGACTTGAATTATCATCAAATAATTTGTTGGTTATTGAACAATCAACCATGCGGCGGTGAGAAATATCGACAGGAGACCCCCTTCCTCTTAGGCCAAGTATTATGCACACGTCATGTGCAAAAAATCGTATGTACTTGCCATTGACGATGAAACAGAAAAGGAGGGGGTTCCAATAGCACATGACACCGGTTAGATACTCTCTCTGCATCCCTATGATCGGCAAGGTTAGAAAGTTCCTGAAAGGCCAACTAACTTTTCAGTACTTCGTTGTGTTGTGGAGTCAGTTTTGGAGCCAAGAACTGGGCCCAGAAGTTGGAAAAGCGCTTAGGATTGCAACGAGTTTTCACAACGAAGGTCGTCTCCTTGGAGGCTTTCCTCCCTGCCTTCCTCTTTGGTGCCATGTTGAGAATATTCGATCGCTAGGTCAACAATGAAGTTTGGGAATAATTGTCAGGGCAAAGTAAAACGTCTATAATGGATTTAGGGGTAACGATTTTGAAACGAAGCGACCTTTAATGGCGTTTGTTTGTAGGAATAGGAAAGAGTTATGTTAGTGGAGAGTCTTGATTTTGATTGGTGCAAAGAGCGGCAATTGAGTTAGTAGTGTGGAAGAAAACAAATCGGGAAGACATCTGTTGATGAAGTGACTAGACATGTTAGAAAGAAGAGAAGGCTGCAATTCTTGTAGGGGCCGTTTGGCAAGCGGAATTAGTAGATTGGAATTGGATTATAAGGTGGAGGAGAAAAAAGTTCTGGAATTAGTAATTCCACAGTTTGTTTGGATGTCCGAATTATAAGATGCTGGAAAGTATAATTCTTTGTTTGGTTGGTTAGAAAAATTCCGGAATTTCATTATTGAAAATATAGAACAAATGTTTGATTAAAATTAATACAATATAATAGTATTATCATATAATATTAAATTATTATAATATTATTATTATTATGTTATTATATTATTATTCTTCTTCTTCTTCTTCTTCTTCTTCTTCTTATTATTATTATTATTATTTATTATTATTATTATTATTATTATTATTATTATTATTATTATTGTTGTTGTTATGGTATTATAATATAATATTATTATAATGTTATAATATTATTATTATTATTATTATTATTATTGTTGTTGTTGTTGTTGTTGTTGTTGTTGTTGTTGTTGTTGTTGTTGTTGTTGTAATCAAATTAGTTTAAATAAATAAATAATATGATTATAATATAACATTATTAAAATATAAAGTCATCATAATATTATTAATTGTAGTAATATTATTGTACTAATTTTAATATTATAATATTAATTATAATAATAATATAATATTAATTATAATTATAATATATAGTCATAATACTTATATTAATATTAATATTAAAATATTGTAAATAATACTAATATATTAATATTTTTATATTAATGCTATTATATTAGCAAATTCATATAATATACTATTATAATATTAACATACTAATATTATTAATATTATTAATATTAATAATACATTTATATTAATAATAATATAATATATTAAAATTACATAAATATATTAAAATAATATTAACATATTAATATTAATATTAGTAAATTATTGTATTATTAACTAATAATATATTAATATTAATATTAATATTAATAATATACTCTAATATTAATATTTTTATATAGTATATTAATATTAATATTTATATAAATATATTGAAATAATATTAACATATTGCTATTAATATATTATAATAATTATTATTATTATAATATTATTTTAATATTAATTAATAGTATATTAATAAGAACAATATTAATTATTAATATTAATATATTAATATATTAATAAATTAATATTATTATTATTATTATTATTATTATTTAAAATTAATACAATATAATAGTATTATCATATAAGGTGTTTTATTTTATGATTTAACATCTTAATTTGCGCTTTTAGTATTTTATTTTATGATTGAACACTCAAATAAGGTGTTAAATCATGTTTTTGTGTGTTAATTCTTAAGGTGTTAATTCGTATCCATGTCATCAAGGCTCCAACTGTAGGTTGGGGGGATGTACATCACTGCTCTTTGATTAATTATTTAACATTTCATTTAACATTATTTTTTATAGATATGATTTAACTATAATTATAATTTGAGGGATTTTGGACTATACAGTTATATAAACAAAACAAAAATTCTGACTCAAAAGGATCTAATAAATATATCTTGTATAGAAATGAAGTAAATATATAGAATAAATTTAACCACTAATTTTAAGTAAACAAGTTACATATTTTTTCGATTATCCACCTATAATTAATAATTATCATTGGTATACATGTATGTTCTATATAGTAACTAAGTAACGAACTATACAATATTGTACATAACAATGGGCCTAGTTAATTAATCTTCGAGAGATCTCTTTCGTGCTCTTAAGTTCCTTTCGAGGCTATTAGGCAAGGGAGGAGTTCTTCCCCTTCGAAACAAAACCGCAAGTGCTTTCATTTTGCGACATATATCAAAAACCTACATTACATAGACCAAAACTATATTATTTACTAGTTTAATAAATTCGGAAAAAATGAAAAGAACAAATACAAAATTTGGGTTCATTTGTCTGGTTTTAGATTTAGATTTTAGGATTTACCGATGATGCTTCAAGTTCTGCAATGCCTTCGTAACCTTGACCGCCTCCTTCTAAAATATCACAATATTTTACCGCCTCATTTTCATCTTCAAAAACCTAAATTAAAAAAAAAAAAATAGAAGAATATAGTGATAATATATTAATATGTCAATTAAAGTATAAAATAGAAATTTGTTAAAAAAAAGCTTACAAGAACTCCATCTCTAATATCTTCTACATGCATGTTAAACCCAAACCCTGAATTTTTAGCCTTGGTTTCAAATTTCGAACCTCTTTTGCTTCCTTTCGAGAAGAGCATTCCGAGCTCTCTCTCTACCTCACTAATTAATTACAAAGTTCCTAAATTATGTATCTTTTTCGAATTGAATTATGAAATTATTAAACATGGATATAGAAATTGCTGATCTTACTTGCGATTCATTCGGGTTTTCATCGTCCACAAATGGTTGTCTCTTTGAGTCAGCACATACACCGGTTTCGAATCCTCTCTCCCCGGATTCTTCTCCAATACTGCAATTATCGCCATTTAATTCGATTCAGAAGTTATCTAAAATGGCCAAGAGAAAGAGAAGAAGAAGAAATACCGTCATAGGCTCATAGCTAAGAGAATCAATGGATTGGATGAGTTTTCTACGCATATCATAAGCACGAGAAGAGACCCGCCTGAGGAACTCTTGAGAGCTGCCAGGTATGCTTCCGTCCATGCCCAAAGCCCTCTCCACCTCTTCTCTCTCCCCTTCATCTCCATTTCCAGTAGACCAAGAAGAAAAAGAGGGGAAGAAGAAGGCAAGCAATTCTCCATCTCCATTGTTTTATGGATTAACATCCCCCAAAGTCAATGGTATTATGGATTAACACCCGAAAGTCTGTTAATCCCAAAGTCCGATTTGCCTTATAGGAGGGGGAAAACAATTGGTGTTATGGATTAACACTCCGAAATTATTTTATGGATTAACATCCCCCAAAGTCAATGGTATTATGGATTAACACCCGAAAGTCTGTTAATCCCAAAGTCCGATTTGCCTTATAGGAGGGGGAAAACAATTGGTGTTATGGATTAACACCCCGAAATTGTTTTATGGATTAACATCCCCCAAAATCAATGGTATTATGGATTAACACCCGAAAGTCTGTTAAGCCCAAAGTCCGATTTGCCTTATAGGAGGGGGAAAACAATTGGTGTTATGGATTAACATCCCAAAATTGTTTTATGGATTAACATCCCCCAAAGTCAATGGTATTATGAATTAACACCCGAAATAACCACGAAAAAGTCAGCGGGAGTAATAATACGAACCGCGAATTAACCACGAATGACACGTGACAGCTTCTGATTGGTTGCATTAAAGTTGTGTAAAAGATCCAACCAATCAGAAGCTGCCACGGTGTTATGGATTAACACCCCCAAAGTCAACGGTGTTATGGATTAACACCCCAAAAAAAATGGATTAAGTCAATGGTATTATGGATTAACACCCGAAAAGTCAGCGGGAGTAATAATACGAACCGCGAATTAACCACGAATGCCACGTGACAGTTTCTGATTGGTTGCATTAAAGTTGTGTAAAAGATCCAACCAATCAGAAGCTGCCACGGTGTTATGGATTAACACCCCCAAAGTCAACGGTGTTAATCTTAGAATAATATATTTTTAGGAGTTGATTGAGTAATACTTTTACTATCCATGGAATAATATATTTATGCTCCTAGAATAATATTATTTTTAGTAGTATAAATTTTTTATTTTAGAAGCATAAAAATATTACTATTGGAATATAAATATATTATTTGGGTTAAATTTTTCTAAACATACAAATATTATTTGGAATAAATTTTCTAAACATAAAAATTTGCATGTAGTTTTCACAACCATTAATAAATAATAAAAAATCAACAACACAAAAATTGAATGAAATATACCAAATTTATGTCAGAATAAGACATATTAAGTAGTGAGAATTCATAATTGAAATTGATGCTGAGAAATTAATTTTTTGTATCATGAACTCATACATAACTCATTTATTAACCGAATACTAATTCTCGAAATACTGAAATTAATTTGGCAGTGATTAGCACAAATCTCGGCAGTAACCTTCCGAAGAAAACTCGCACATTTATAGAAACACAACCGTAGAAAATTCGGATCCTTTTGCATCAATCCAATTAAAAAGTTTTGGCCAGATATCTCAAAATGAGTCTAAATTTGGTGCCTTCAGTTCAAAAAAATGAAATAAGGTAGTCTTTATTTTTTCATCTTGATTTGTGTTACTCAGCTTAAATTATCCAAGTTAGTGACACAATTTTAATTGATTTCCATTCTATCAATTACAAAATGCAAAATAATTTGTATTTTGCTAATTATTATATTTTTAAAATTTTAAGTCATTTACTATAATAATTTACACAATGTATATAATAATTCACTTTCAAACATAAAATTTGACATAATAAACTATATCCAATTTACACATTGTCAACCATACAACTAAAATTTATTAAATTAACACATAATTATTATTTTAGTCAATATAAAAATAAAAGGATCTTTAAAATATTAAAAAATATATAATAATCGAATCGAAATTAAAGCTAGTTGCTAAAAATAATCCTGCCAATATATTTTGAAATTGTTTAGTTTTTTTATATCGTTGTTGTTTTTTCTTTGAAGTTAGTTTTTGTTGATAAAGATATAATAAGTGTAATATTAAAATTATATAATATAACATGAACCGTCTTTTAAAAAAAATAGTATATGTCAAAGAATATTTATGGAATTTTTTTTAAATAATAAAATGCCAAGAGGAGTGTAGTAAAATTAAATATGAAAAACAAAAAGATATTTTGATCCATATATTTTTAAAATAATCTAATGTTAATTGTTAAACTTAACCCCTATATTTTGAAAACGAAGTATTTGGACTTCCGAGTTTTTTTTCCCTAAACAAAGTATTTGGAGTATTGAAATACCATAAACAAATTAGGTAATTTCAGTACATGGCATATCAAAATACCATTCAAAAATCAGGCAATTTCAGTATTAAGAGTATCGAAATACCATAAACAAATAATGTAATTATAAACAAATGAGATATTTTCAGTATTTGGACTATCAAAGTAAAATGAAATTATTTTGGGATGAAACTGTAAAACAAGATATAACAAATAAACCCCATTAAATATCAGTTCTCTTGGAATGTAAAATTTCAATCCAAACTACAATATTTCAAAAAATGTGATTATCATGATAATCTTAAATTATCGCAATTCAAACACACCCTTAAGACACAATTCATGGGTACACCTGTAAAATAACAACCTACCAAATATCTATCAAATATTAAAAAATATCATTTACTAACCCGTGCGTATGTATCCTGTAAATACACCAACTATACACTCAATGGAAACTATACACTGAATGGAAACTGCGTATATATCCTGTAAATAACAACCTACCAAATATCTATCAAATTTTTATTGTTGTTCATTCTTCATAATTCATTTGTAAATAAAATAAAATCAAAGTAAATAAACAACACCGTTTGGATAAAGATATGTAGTAAATTAAGAGATAAGGAGCATACATAATGTAGTTCAATTTTAAAAAATTTAAGCCATAATGTAGTTCAATTTTTTAAATTTTAAGCCATAATGTAGTTCAATTTTTTTTTATATCCAGCGAAGAAGATTAGTCTCAGTTCAGAAAATGCAATCATTCAACAAACAACAAAGTCTAGATACTTGCAACCCAAATATAAAATGAATTCAGAAATTTGAATTGGATTTTACTGATTGAAATCGAAAGATACTTTTTATTTGCTCATGTATAGAAGGGTTTTTTTAAATTACAAATATGCATAGAAGGGTTTTTTTTTTTATATGCAGTGAAGCAGATTTTAAAAATGGATAAATCGAAAATCAAAATGAAAAAATCGAAGATAAAGATGCGAAAACAATTACCAAGAGGATTGAGGAATTCAAAACGACCACAGTAGATGGGTAATCGATGCTGTTTGAGCGGCGTTGTATCGACGGCGAAGAACAGATCAGGCGGTTTCCTTGCTTGTTGGCGCGACGAGGAATGAAGAGAGCGGTCGTTTTCGGAGGGGCTACACGTTTTGCGAGGGGCAACAGTCAGATTTTTGTAGCGGCAAAGAGAGGAAATTTTGTAGCGACCAAGAACGACGATTTTAGGATTTTTCTAGGCCAAAGATTTTTTCTTCTTCGAATGACAGAATGGGGTGAGAGAGAATTTTTTTTTTTTTTTTTTTTTTTTTTTTTGCATAAAGCTCTTAGGCTAAATTAAAACAAACAATGTCACATTACATAAAGTGGAAGTACGCATAAATACATGATTATAAAAATCGGCTTCTAAACGAACGTTGAGCCTTTACGAAAGAAAATCACAACCATGATAGGAAACTTTATCAATTCTTGCTTTGCGAGCTAGTGCGTCCGCCTTCGTGTTGTCCCTTCTCGATATATGATAGAAATGCCACCCATCTTCATCCTTAATCATAGCTCGGCCATCTTGAAGTTAAAAATATAATCTCCAATCCAAGTCATGAGTGAGATTCTTCATGGCTCGGATGATTGAGATATTATCACACAAAATTGCACAAGACTTAATTTTTGACAATTTAAGATGATGTAGCGCCTCTATACAAGCCTTTAATTCCGAATGAAGAGGAGAAATGGCTTGAGTATATATACTCGCACAAAACGTGACCTCCGAGCCCCTTGTAACTACAACGCCCAAACCCGTACCATCTTCAGTCCATGAACCGTCGACATGGCATGTAAATTCCTCATCTCCAATGAAATCGTTTGTGGGAGCAATGATGCTTATATCCTGAAACGGGTTATTTGCTTTGGTGATCCCAAGAGCTATGTGAGTAATTGTCGAAGGGGTATGTCGAATATTTTGGAAAATAAATTCGCATCGACCTTTTCAAATGGCCCATAAGGTATTGGCAAAAATGCCAAATTGCGTTTCATTGAGGTTTTTGCTTAGATGGAAGATTACTTCTTTGGGCTCACCATTAATATATATATATATGATTTTAAAATATAACTAATCAAACAACTCAGATGAATTCTCTTATACATAGATTATAATATAATATATGCATGAATTTCGAAATTCCTCAAATCATACATGTCCCTAATACGATTGGTATCTTGGATTTTATAGTGAGCCCACCAGCAAAGAATATATTTTCATTTTTTTAAGATATATTAAGCAAGGATTGAAAATAGTAAATTTTGAACTTACACCAAACAAACGAAAAAGATATATATACAAGAGATCTAAATTTACTTCATCGGGCCAAGTCCTTAACTAATATACTTTTAGTTTTGGGATAATGCAAGGGCTATTATGCAAATATCTCTTCTTAAAAATATAAATCTACTTCATTGGGCCAAGTCCTTAACTTGAAAAAGGCCTTCTAAAGTTCTTTTTATCAGTCTATCATCTTCTTCTTCAGGCACAAAAAAGAACCAGTGAGAAAGAGATGGATTTTCTCATACGCACTATCCCTGCATCGCCATCTCTCCTCCGTCTACCTACGGGTCAGAAAAACCTCAGGGTTATTTGTCAGTCTCAGCCGTCCTCCTTGCCGTCTTCTCGTGAGAAGAAAATATTGGAAGACTTACTGATGCCCAATGCTCGCCGGAAGAAAACCGACTCGGTTGGGTCCAGCCTCGGAGTTGATCTCGGAAATGCAAGAACTGGCCTAGCTCTTGGAAATGGCCTCGCTGTTGCTCGCCCATTGATGGTACTTCTTCCATTTTGTTAATTACAAATTTGATGCAGAACAAGATTATAATTTTTGAATTAGGTTTTGGAGATGAAAGGACAAGAGCTGGAGATCAGGCTCGTCGAAGTTGCCGAGAAAGAGGTTTGATATAATTTAGAAAAATCGACATAACGATTCATTAATTATATAAATTAACGCGTTAATTGTTTCGTAGGAAGTTAATGAGCTCATAGTTGGTATTCCAAAATCAATAGACGGCACCGAAAATCCACAATCAATCAAGGTCCGCGGCTTCGTCAGAAAACTCGCTGTACGAGCCGCAGATAGGTTCGTGTTTCATCGCTAATTTTGATCATTTCATGAAAGAGATAGTTTATTGATTGTGTTGATTTGAACATAACAGAGGCGTGAGGGTTTATTTGCAAAATGAGCATGGCACATCAAAGGATGCCGTTGATTACATGTTCGATATGTAAGTTTTTATGCCATTATTAAATTTTGGTACTCTTTATCTTCTTTTTTTTAATTGCATTTTGAAATATACATCGCAGTGGGATCAAAAAATCGTCTCGAAGGGTAAATTCAGATGCTTACGCTGCAGTGGTGCGTAGAACTCGATAGTTTATGGATCATATTTGAAATTCTTGGAATTGAGTTTTAATTTTGCAATTTTTTTTATTTAATTCGATTTTTGGTAGATGGTTTTGGAGAGATACTTTGAAGGGTCAGGTTATGAAACAGAGCTTATTCTTCCCAAACAACCCGAGTTAAGGGAAAAATTGCGCGCAAGATTGGAACAAGCGAAATCATTTATTGATGAAGACGAGCCTGGCGAGGGCATTTTTGACTTTTCCATTTAATAAATATTGTAATACTAGACTGATGGAAAAAAGAAAATTCAGTTTAAATTTGATAAAGGAAATAGTTTATTAAACATAACAAATAGTATATCAGCGAAACATCAAGCCTATCAAACATAAATCAATTACTCAGCCTCATAGTGTCCAAATAGCTTCTTCCTTCAAGTTTTGCAGATAAATACCCTCTAAAATATTCCAAATAATTAATCTTCTTATAATTCTCCTTGCCACCTTTGACAATCTCAGGGAGAGGGCCCACCATGCTCGACAAAGGCGGGGTAGTGAAGGTCGCGACCGAGATTCGCTCTTTGGCGGCATTTACTATCGCTCTGTGCTCTATGCTTCTGTACTTCCCATTCGAAACCATCTGCGTGCAGAAAATTTACATCATAATAAAGAAATATATTTCGTTAGAATTAATACACATAGCCATCCGCCGTTTGACACGATATTGAGACTCACCTCATTATTTTCTGAATTATCTGAACTTGTTCTTTGTGAACCTTTTACATAATTACAAAGCATAGTCTCCGATTCACATGGACCATCACTCATACATAATTACTAATTCCTCTCTGGCATCTTGAACCCGTCACTCCATCATGCCGTAAGAAAACCCACTGTTGCCCTTCCCAAAACGACTACTTGCCTCTTCACTCCTCGTAGCCCCAACAACCAAGCAAACCGCCTGTTCCGTTGTTCGTCGTCGCTCCAACGCTGCACAAATAGCCTCTTGGACAACAACCAAGCAAACCACCTGCTCCGTTGTTCGTCGTCGCTCCAACGCCGCACAAACAGCCTCTTGGACAACAACCAAGCAAACCGCCTGCTCCGTTGTTCATCGTCGCTCCACCGCCACACAAACAGCCTCTTAGACAACAACCAAGCAAACCGCCTGCTCCGTTGTTCGGCTCAACCGCCGCACAAACAGCCTCTTGGATTACCTTATTAGCATGCACTGTCGCGGTTTTCAAATTCCTCAATCCTCTCGGTGATGATGATTTTAGCATCTTTGTCTACGATTTTGACTTTAATGATTTTGATTTTCGATTCCTCCATTTTTAAGATCTGCTGGAGTTAACCGCGAAATAATCACAAATACATTTTTAACCACTGAGCAACACTTCATATCTATAGTGCCTTGCCTCCTAATTGGTACTTTTTCGTTTCTATTTGTAATTGTATATTCTCGAAGAAAAAAAAATCTAATCATATCAATCAATCGATGCAATTTAAACAATTTTATCTATAGCAGATTTTTCGTATGTTGACATGTATAAAAGTCGTTAATTCTTTTTGTATCAGAAGATATGTGCGGGAGGATTATGATTACAATTTCCAAAACTGAATTCTAATCAAGGGGAGGGTGATTGTGTCGTGACACAATAGTCTAATTCATTCTTTACTCTTCCCTTTTGTAAGGGAATGCTAATGTACTTGTACATGACAGAAAAGATGAGTTTAATTAGTAGATTAATAATTCGGTTTTCTTATTGTTACAACATAATATACTGACAATCAAATTGTGTGGACGTTTAAGATCATGTTCTTAAGGCAAGATGAATAAATGTTTTCATGACCATGTTCTTCAAGGTATATGCAAACAAAACATTAATATTTGTCTCATGAAATCATGTTTTTCAACGTATAGGAAACAAAGTATTAATATTTGTCTCACGAAATCATGTTTTGCAAGGTATTATTTTTTTTAAACAAAAATGCGCTCAATCCCCAAAAAGAGTGTTCAAAATATCAGCTCCTTTGGAATTATTAGGATTGGAGGATAATTGTAGAATTATCATGTATGTCGAGATTTATAATTAAGGTATCTGAATTGTTAACATTGTAATTACTATTATTTGAAGTTTTTCCATCAATTTTTTTATAATCCTAATTTCAGTTTCGTTTATAATTGGACTTTTGAAGGTTATATTGTGATAATTTCAGTATTCCATTTTTTTTGGTATGTTAGTTGTGAAAAAGTAGAAAAATATTATATCAATACAAAATCTATCGAGTCATATAATTTAACAATTCTTAAATTAAAATCTTTTTTAACACGTGCGAAGGTATAATTTTAAACTCCTATAGATAAGGGTTAACACGTGCGAAGCATGGGAGACCTTCAGTTCAGGCGATTGATCGAGGAAGCGAAAAAAATAAAAAAGAATTGTGTTCCTCTTTGGTTTTCCCGAGGGAGAGAGAAGGGGTTTAAGAGGGAAACGATTGGCGTGAGGGGGGTTTTACTGCTTCGGCTATTCTTACTCCAACACTTTTTACTTATTTTTTACTTGCCACGTCACACAGATAACACGACCACGTAATCTCACAAATTTGACATAATTACAGAAATTAATTTGGTATATATATATCCTCAAATCAAATACAATTTTTTGGAAAAAAAAAAAAAAAAAAAAAATCAAACACTAACACATACATTTGTATTAAAAAAAATTGCATGAAATTATATGTTCATATCATTACTCGGTACGCCGAAACAAAATGAAAAATATATAAACTAAAAGAAAATATAAAGGAGTAAAAATCAATAATTTAGTAAATAAAAGTCTACTTTTATCTTTTTTTATCAAAGGTTAAATGTATGTTAAATTTTAATTTTATTCAATAGATTAAATGGTTAAATAATGATTTGACAACTGGCACGATAATATATGACATGGCATAACTAATGTGTTAAATACAAATATTATTTCATTTCGATCTCATTTTTAATGCGGGCCTCTTTTCCGTCCGCATACATTTTCATTGAAATATTAATTGAACAAAATCAAAAGTCCAGAGATTCACTGAAAAAAAATAAAGTTTCGGAAGCAGTGAATATTTGGCAAGACGTTTTTTTAGAACCTTCCATAAATAAACATTTAGCAAGAATCGAGGGGGTTAAAATATGGATTTTTTTTTCATAAACAAATAATAAATTTTTTTGATTCATAAAGATAATATATATAATAAAAAAATATTGAAAATATATATTTTAATTTCAAGAAAATAACACAAATTTTAAAAAATTTGACAACCACGCTTCCGTTTCCCCTAAAAATTGTTAAAACAAAGAATACAAATTGTATAAATAACTTTGCTTTCTTGGTTTGAATTATGTATGTTCTCCTTCCAGTTTATTTGAACATGTCGCTTCAGCATCGTCTACTTCTTCTGAAGTAGCAGATTGAAGCGACATTTTTATGATATATGCGTGCGACACCTTTCTAAGATTGAGCGATTGATGGATCAAGAGTGAATGTTAAAATCGGGGCTGTTATTTTTTTGTTTTTTTCGGAGAAAGATAGGAATAGTAAAAGAAACAATGGCATGTTTGGATCTTGATCTGAACGGAGTCCCGAGAGGTTCTTATTTTATTTTATTTTATTTATAAATTCCAGACCAATTGCTCCCGACAAATTATATTAAACACACAATACACATGTAAAGGAGAATCTTATGTTCTACATGCAAATGAACTTACATATACATATCATATCATGACAGGTTTTTTGTTGTCCGTCGAATAAGTTTTAACACAAGAATATAATAACGTGAACAAAAATCATCTATTAGCGATAGAGATTTTTTCAAACCTATTGGCATTTTATAAAACTTGATATTTTACGTATGATATTCGAGTTTCGTGCAAAAATCCAAGATTATTGGAGAGTTAATCAAGTTATACCCAAAAAAAAGAGACGATCATATTAATAGAAGGCTACCGGCCTATTAATATAATCAATGCCCCCATTAAACTCATTATTAAACTCATTATTAAACTAACGGCTAATCGACTACAGATGTTCCTTCCGCCTTTGGTTCGTAACATATTTCATTGAAGAACAATCAATCATTGATACCTTCTCGGCAACGCGTGGAATTCTCAACCATTATCATAAAATAAAAATCGGTGACGATTAAGGCCGATTTTCAAAAGTATTTGATATGTTTCGTAGTCTTTTCTTATTAAATTGTTGGGTGTCCGAGGATTTTTGAAAATATGGCTATTGTGGATTCAACATTAGACTAAAATCATCATGCTCCGCCATTCGGGTCAACGGATATGCGGATCAATCTTTTTTCACCAAAAAATATTACAGCAAGGGGATCCACTATCCCCTATGTTATTCAATTTGGTACTAAATGTATTGTAATTTTTTTCGCAACCCCCTCCCTTTGACATCTCATGTATCTATGGCTTCAAGAAAACTTCAATTTGTCGATTATACAATTTTATTTGTCGAGGCTCGTTCGGAAAATGTAGAAAATAATTTTTCATGTGTTGGACGTGTTTACATCCGTCACAATTAGTACCTAGGACTATTGTTGATCTTGAGGAGGTCAAAACAGTTATATCTTTTTCCATCTATACAAAAACTGTAATCGAGACTAACATCTTGGAAAGGAGAAATTTTGTCTACGAAATGACGCTTAACTCTAACAAAATCAGTCATCATTGTCATCTCTACTTATCTTATGTAAGTCTTTGTCAATTTTGGCTTATTGAAGAGGTAAGAAAATAACGAGAACCTAATGAAGCTTAATGAAGATAATCTTCCAACCCGATTCTCTATGGACTACAATTTTTAACGAGATCTATCAATGTACTGATGAGAAATTGATGATAAATGCAACACGAGAATGATATTGGGACTATTTAATATCGTATTTTATTGTGCGGGATGAGACGAAGTTGAATCTAGTTGCTAATATATTGCCGACCTTCTTCCGCCTCTACTTACGTTCATTCGACGTGATCCCCACGCGGTAAGATGAGTAGCATTTTGGAAGTCCATAAAGGAAATCGACGGGTAAGTCAAAGACTCTTAGTATAAGAGCGAGATTGCTTCTAAATATGCACAACAGGACGTGGCACGCACATAAAAAAGACTCGTTACTACATACATACTCGTCTAAACTGATGATCAAATCAAGCCGAGCCTATGGAATTGCCTTCACTAAACCTGGACAAGTTGTCTTTTCTCGTTCAAGACCTAATGAAGCTTATTCCTTTCAATAATCGGTCGGTTGAGTGACACCACATATCGGGGTCACCTACATGGTATTGGAATTCTTCCTCTAATTGTATCTTACTAAATCCGAGAGTTGTTGTTCCTCGGACACCAATGATTTGGAAAATTGAGGTTCCAACAAAGGTACGCTTTTGTTGTATTATTTGGTTACAAGTAATATTACCAAATTTTAAAACATTAACATTAATGTTTCCAAAAAATTTCTTTTGATGCAAATTATGTTCATTACGTGAATTACAAAATCAAGAGAGATATTAACAAGAGGATTGTGAGAAAGAATAATGAAATTAACAAAAAGGAATTATGAAGAAAAATGAAACATATATGAGTTACAATAGATTTCTTCTTTGTTATAAATAAGTACCGTCATCTGTACCATGATATAGAATATATATATATATATATATATATTTCTCTTATTAAATATAATATTCCGAAGGAGAATGTTGCTCTTCCCCCACTGCACGCCCCCCACAACTCTTGATGTGCTTGATGTGCTGACTATGGATTAACACCCTACAAATTAACACAAAACACATGAGTTAACATCAAAATTTGCATGTTATTTATATTATGTTATGATTTAACATCAAATTAAGGTGTTATGTCATGTATTTGTGTGTTAATTTTTAGTGGTGACACGTCATCAAGAGTGGTGGGGGATGATAGTGGGGGATGTACATCAGCACTCTATTCCGAATACACAAGTGAGACTTTAGTTGACAAATTGATGTATGTGACGCTATCTGTTTCAAGATGATAGTCATTCATTCTACGATTGTACTACTCGATTAGAACTGAGACAAATAATTTTGGAGACGGATAACAAGAATATCATGTAATAGATGACGGCATCTGTCTTTATGACAACTGTGACACGACCACACGACTACATGCATGTTTTTTCTCGTTTTATTTATTTATAATTATTTTAATTAATTATTTGGTTATTTTTATAAATATAACCAACAGTTTCTTCGATTAACAACTAATACATAATCGTATCCTCACGGCGGGAAATCTCGAAAAGCGAGGATGACCCAATAACGAAGTTACGCTTATGTTCCCAATAACGTAAAGGGGTCCATCATCTTCTTCTACAATGTAACTACTGATCTCGGGCTCAAATATGGTTCAAAATCTCCCTCATAAATTCTATTACCATCGCGCAAGATATTCTCTCACTTTGGATCCAAAGCATATGCAAAGGAGATAAGATGAGAATACCAAATGATCACGTTCATTTAAAACTCTTCCTCTCTCTCTCTCTCTCTCTCTCTCTCTCTCTCTCATTATGAATGTCAAAATAGATCACGTTCATTTATCTAATATATTCGAGGCCTCGACACATTGTCGATCCTCCTTAAAAAAAAGAGAGAATACCAAATGATAATGTTTATGGATAGCGGCGTTGTGAAACATATGGAAGGAAAGAAATAGACGAATTTTTACAAGCAAGGGCATGTCGATAACTAGTTTGTTGACCTTCATCTAGGGGTGTTCAAACGGTTCGATTTATTCGGATACCGAACCGAACCGGTCGAATTCGGTTTAATCGGTTCGGTTTTTCGATTTATTTGGTTCGGTTCGGTTCAAAAAATGATATTGTTCGATTTATTCGGTTCGGTTCGGTTTAGATGTGATGAAAATCGGTTAAACCGAACCGACCGAATAACATCTCATTTTTCATAATTTTTAATATAATAATATTCAAATATAAAAAAATAATATAAATTTTTTATAAAATAATATAATTATATTTTATAATATGTATTTATATTTTTTGATAAATAAAATATATTTTTTTTTCGATAAATTCATTTTAATTTTAAAGTTATAATGTTTCTTATTCGGTTCGGTTCTTAATCGGTTCGAAAGTTAGAACGGTTCGGTTCGGTTTAAATTTAGTTCGGTTCAATTTAAATTAGTTTGGCCTTATTCGATTCGGTTTGAACCGAACTGACCGAATGAAGGCTTCATCCTCTCTGACGCTCGTGAGTGATATCTTCACTGTTAGCCGTCCTAACTACTCTACTCCTCCTCTAACAAATTTGTAGTGCTTCGGAGATTTACGGCTTCGGAGATTTTTTTTCTCTTGTATTTGTAGTGCTGTAATCTGTTCCTTACTAGAACAACACTTGTAATTAAACTCTTTTTTATTTTTGTTAATACAAATGAGTGAGGCCGCTGTAAAAAAAACTCTTTATATTGCTTCTCCTCCTCTAGAGTCCAATCGATGACGATGGATATGTCGACATTGTAATCACGGCAACACGGTTAGGCCGAATGGTGTCGGAGGACAAGACATTTGATAATGACAAAGATGGCCAAAATGGCGCTGGCCGGCATATGGTGGCAGCGGACGAAAGATATTGTCTTATGGTGAAGGTCACGGTAGTGAGTGTCGGCATATATGTGACAGAACATCTCGCAAGAACTCCTGAGTAGCGAGCAAAAGGCATAGATACCTTCAAGGTGAAGACGTGCGCGCACAAATCCGGCAACGAAGTTCACGGCGAAGACGCGAGCATGCAACTAGGCGGCTGGCCGTCGGCAGCTCAGTTAGGGTTTGTTACAATCCTAATTAGGGTTTTGTTTTCTTAATTTTTGCGAACCATGTGGATCATAGACAATAGGTCTTACGTGTAATTTTTCTCTTTCGAAAATGTACCTCTCTCCTCTTGTTATTATTTAATGCATCCTAAGGTGGCTTAAGCCCCTTAATTCAAAAAAAAAAAGGTTAAAATCCACTTGCACTCACTTGATCACAGACAACACAAACACAAGTTTATTAAATTATTATTGTTTTATTATACCATCATCTAATACAAAGCTCAAATATGAAGGATGTTTACAAGATACATAGATAAGAACATTGCTTATTTCATAACATCACCATGTAATTTGCTGAGTGGGCACACATTAGGTGGCCTTCACCGGACGCTTATCCCCGAAACGCATGAATCCCATGCTTTCAGAGTCGACAGTCTCCTCCTTGCGGACGTTGTAATTCAGACCATGACGTCCCTGCTCCTCGCAGGCGTTGTAATTCTGACGACGACGTCCCTGCTCCTCGCAGGCGTTGTAGTTCTGACCACGACGTCCCTGCTCCTCGCAGGCATTGTAATTCTGACCACGACGCCCGTGCTTATCCGTGTGCGTGGAACGGCCAAAGCGACCCACAACCTCCGACTCTTCCTCCTCATCCACCTCTTCGTACCTATCTACACGTTCGAACGCATACTGCATGCTACCTGTGCATGGCATATTGACATCCAGCGATTAGTACCGGTAGTGGTGGCATATCTATTCAAATTCTATGTAATTCATTCGTATCACCAGATGTGATATCGATATAGTCCTGATACGATATAATTTTTTTGAGTAACTAGTGTTTACCGAAGTGAGGTCCTTCAGTCATGCTTGTTTTCTTCTCAAGACGAGTGATATAGGTGTTTTCATCCTCCTCCCAGGCAACACGGTCGTCACAGTGGTAGTTGTGAGCAGGGACTTGTTGGTGCCTCCTCATTTTTGCTGAAATTCCTGAAAATATATGTAATTTTGTTGTTTAGTTCCGGGATTTCTTTAATGTTTTATCAGACATAGCCTCATTTTATAGGGAGCAAATATGTAAATATGTCTGTAAGTGGGAGAACTTATTCCCACGAGATAAGACGGCCATTTAGAAAGACCGATTCTCAACTTTAGTCATGTCAAGCAGGAAGCATCTTGGTCCTGTAAGTTTCACTATTTTGTTCTGTGTTGAAAAGTGGTTACCACCTGTGCTTTTGATCGAAATAGAAAGTTACAAATTATTCTTGTTCTCACGAAATCGGATAAATATCCTCGATGACGAGGATGTGTTAATTTTTTGTTAACCGACTCGTACCTATCATAATCTTAATTAAAATTAATTATTTGTTAATTTATATGTTTGTTAATTGATCCGCACCTATAGTATTTTATTAAAATTAAATTTTCAACTCAATTAACATGATAATGTCATCGAGAAAAATTTTCTCACTTTTGTGGGGCACCATATGTGCCCTCAAAAGTTATATTCTTTCCGTATTGGGAATTAAATTAAGTCGGCATCTTCTGAAGATGGACATCACAGTCTTGTAAATATGATTATCAATCAGGTGGTCAATCTTGCCCGGATTTCTTTGGGGACTAAATGAAAGACTGGTTTACGATTTTTTTGGAAAGGACGAAACAGTAAAATTTGCACTGTTCTATTAATAAAATACAATGGATCACTAGTTATATATATTGTTCAGCAAAAAATTTGGAAGAGGCGACAGCCTTACTGACCCCTACTAAGATTCGTCCCTGATATCAATGGACTTCGCAGCCTTGCAAATATGGGGTTATCAAAGGATATCGGTAATTCATAAATTCACATAGGATCAAAACCCAAATAAGGTCATGTTAGTTTTCTTGTTTATGTTAAAATAATTTTTGATTTATTTATGTTCAACTTTCCTTTTCCAAATTAGCCAACACAATTCAAAATCTAATACGAATTACGGAACCAATAAAAAAAAAACAAATTCTACAGTTGGGGATTTTTTTAGCACATTTTATATGCCTACAATTTACAGTTTAAGCACTTTGAACAATATTAAAGTATACAAATATTATTAATTTTATATCATTGAGTAAAAAATATTTAAATATTTATTTTTGTGTTTACTTCAGATAAAAAAAATACAAATTCTCTCAAAACCAAAGCCATGGTTGCATTACAGAGAAACAAGGCTTTTCGTTCAAATGGGTCAAAAGAGGCGACTCCTTACTACCTCCACGATGCTCCAAATCGAGCAAACTCAACGGCTATGCCTTCGTGGCTCCGTCGTGAGCATCACGACAATGTGAATTTCCATCCATTTGAGCCAAAAACGAGTTATCCAGTTCGAATAGGCTTTAAAACGAGCCAGAGAGAGAGACACACACACACATTCCCTACCTCTTGCGTTTGAGCCCTCGAGCACACTCAAGAGACTCCCTAGAAGCTTACTGCAACCTTTGATTCATCCCAATTGACTTTGATTTTCGCCATCTTCCCTGAACTCACTCAATCTGGCTAAGATTAGGATTTTCTCACTCATCCTTTTTCTGATATTTTTTAGGTTTTTAATTTTAGTTCTTTGTAAAAATTGAATGAATTATGTTTGATTATGTAATATAAAGTTTATTGAGTGTTTATAATCAATGTCATATTTTTCCTAAAATTTTTTGAATTTTTTTTTGAATTTTTTTGTTAATTGTCTTGAACATTTAATTAATTTCTGAAGCTATTTTGACACTGGTATAACAATTAATCTACTTTTGTTAAAAATATAACAAAAATAGATCCTCAATGTCTACATCTAGTACTTGAGATCTGTGTAAATAATTTCTCATTTTGATCATTATAAAACTTGTTAAAAATTCCGAAAGTTCACTTTAGGATTAAATTCCTGAATATTCAATTTTTCTTGTGTTTTGTTTGTATTTTTAAGTATTTTATAGATCTCTAAAAAGTATATAAAAAATAAGGTGATTCTACTATTCTTATGATGGATCCTAGTAAATAGGTCATTTATCTATTTAATAATAATATTCAAGTGTTTTTTTTTATCAATTAATGATAGAAAAATAGGAAACATTTATCATACATCAAATTAGAAAAATTATAATTAATTAAAAATACTAAAAATTACCCTTTTAAAAAAATTCTACCATAGAATGACCCTAAAAATATCTTGTGATAGAACTCATCTTTTAATTTCCAGAGAATTTCCCTCATATAATTTGGACACTTTTTGAAATTGTTATGACTGTTTAAAGATTGAGGAAAATCTAAATATGTGAGGGTATTTTCGAAATACTGTGAAAATCTTGATTTTTATCCTATTTTCACTCAATTTTCTGTGAGATCTAGATTTTGAAAAGTCGAATTAAGTATATCATATTGTAATTCATTAGATCTAGTTTGTGAGAACACTTGTTTCATAGCTTCAAAAGAACCCTACAATTTGTTATAGACCTTTAAAGATACCTTCTTGCACATAAAAAGTTACTGGATTTTCTTGTAAATTTCCAGCTGTACAACTCCAAATTGCACCCAAATTGTTTTGTGAGTTCTTGATTTTGAGATACACCTTTGTGTGAAATTTGGGACCCAAATTCGAGAATTTGGAATTTATAACTCTAAATACGCAATTATTTCTCCATTGAACGAATTTTTACTTACCCTATTATCCCTTACGGGTGTGCTTCGCCTAATACTTAATAGTATCAGCGAAGGAGGACTAGCAGCGGCATAAGAAGATCGAGTTGGCTGCCTTTCTGGGAGCTGGACAGAAGGAAAAAAGGAAGAAATGAGATTCAAATAAGTAATCCATCTATTATCCTTCCGACGCCCTACAAGATAATCTTATCGTTCGCCTATAGCCTCCCTCTTATTGGTATCCCTGGAAACAGGCCTGCTCGCGAACTGCTTACTCTCTGAACTCATCTGAAAAGGACCTTATTGGCCTATCTAGAGCGTATTGTCTCGTATGGAATGTATTCCTTCCCTACTTTTGCGGCACTATGAAAAGTGAGTTTGTTTTTTCCTCGTTGCCCTAGATTTCAAACTGAAAAAAACATCAACTGAAAAAAAACAATAGATGTGTCCCAGACCTCGTGGAAAATGATCTCTGGAAGTACTCTCCCCCTTGTGCTTCGACGCTCTAGTCGTCTTCGGAAGGTTTTCTTTGGGCTTGGGCCCTTTTGATCTCCGGCCTCAGCCTTTGCGAGGTGCTCGGGACTCGGGTCTCATACGACGTCTACTTTGGAAGGCAGATTGCTCTCGATGTCTTTCCTCCCCTACATCACCTCCTTGACTTTCCCACCCTTGTTGGCTAATTTTTGATATCGAAACGCGAGTCCTTCTCAATGACTGAAGTTGCTTTATGTAGTTTATACGTCGAAATATTAGGTAAAGTTTAAACAAATCTTGTTGATTATTCCAAAAATTCCAAGATATAAAAACGATATTATTTTGAGTTGATGGTGCAAGAAAAAGCACAAGAAAGAAACAATACATTCCTATACTAAAGATTAAAAGAGAAAAAGAAATCAATACAAGTAGTGAAAATTCACATGAAGCGAGATGTAATAATCCACACAGTGAAAAATATAGGGTCTCAATAATAAAGTGTTCATAAATATAACAAGCTAGTACAATTTAAACATTACCATAACTAAAAACAAAATTTTCCTTGGTGAAATTTCCATTAAGAATCCACCAAAATTAAGCGAGATGCAACTTGTCTACATACTTAAAAGCGAACCTGCAATGAAAAGATAATCATACAAAATAAGAACAACATTTGCGAAACCTAAAACTTCTCAACTCAGAAAGATAAATGAATTTATGCACCATCAAGTCTAAATTTAATCCCTAAACCCTGAATTGTGTGATTAAGTCTAAATCAATCCTCAATTATACAATTAATAATAAATTATCCTCAGTTTAATCCTAATTAGCCACACATTTGAGAATTAATTTCTAAAAATATATAAGAAAACGAACACAAAATCATTAATTTTGTACACCATACCTTTTGTTTTTTGTTTTTTCTCTTTCCTGTACCACTAGCCTTTTCAGGGCCCTCATTCTCTCCCTCTTCACGAGGTAGCATCTTAATGTCGTCATAGAATCCATCAGCCAAACCGATCAATCTGTTCCAAAAACACACCCCACATTTTCCATTCAAACATATTTATTAATTTCCATTTTTTTTCCACTTTAGCTTTTAAATTAAAAAAATACCCGTTTCTTGACTTCTGCATGTGTTTCTCTTGCATCTTATCACGCCTCGTAACAGGAGCACGAGTAAAAAGCTCTTCTTCCTCTCTCTCCTTCGCGGCTCTTTTGGCTAGGTATCGCGTTAACTCCCTGCTTTCTGCACCTACCGTTTCTCTCACCTACAATCAAATCACCTAGAGTTAGGGTTTAGGGTTTATATGATTTACTTCACGGTCAAGCAACCAAAAGAATGAACAAACCTCTTCTGGTCTATCGTCAAAGTCGGTCATAAGATCATTAATGTAGCTACTCTGCTTAGCTCGTCGCAAAAGTTCTTTCTCTCTCCTCACAGCTTGCTTCTCTTTCTTCGATATCTTGTCCTCGTCATCAATGCTCGTAGGCGCAAATCTTGGCGGCCTGTACAAACCATCTTCATTCTCCTGCATTCCAATGGGATTCAAATTCAATCACTCAATTTATATTTGATAGAATATTCTAGCTATATTTGAAATTTACCTCTGTCTTAGAAGCGAGCATTTCAGGATTCGGTCTGAATTTCAATGGGTCTTCGTCCTTTTGCGACTCATTTTTCCCCTTTGTATCGTTAATCACACTCTTATCTGCCACGTCACCATTTTCAGCGGCTTTTGTCAGCTTTTGAAATTGGTACTCGAGCTTCTTGTCGATCGGCCGAATCTAACAATAACCAAATTAAGTTATAATAAATAAATAGTTCAAATTACAAGTATGTGAAATAATTAGGATAGAGAATTAAAGATTAAACCTTTTCTAAGAAGAGTCTGTTTTCGACGAGATCTCTAATGACTGGATGAGACTCAATTGATAGTCCTTTAGCTTTTCGAAGCATGTAATATACGATAGATTGACAGTAATTCATAAGCGAAAGGTTCTTCGCCTCGAGATAGCTTATCCCCTCTGAAGTTGGAACTTGGTTCTGCTTTACCTTCTCTGTAAAAGCATCCACTTTACTCTTCACAGTACCCAATAAACCCTCCATTTCTTTCAACACGTTCATAAGCTCAGGAGATTCATCCCTGCATTAATTTCAGTTATTTATTTCAAATTGAAATGTCTCTTCAGACTTCGACCCTAAACTATACAAATACTAAGAATTTCAGAGCTTTACCTTGCTATGGTTTCGCCATCACCATAGTCTCCGCTCATATTCAGAGAGAGAGAGAGATTCTGAGATTTCGTTAATGGAGGTCGCGGCCTTCGATCGACGAACAGCGACGCCTTGATTTCTCGCAGAAGTGAGTAGGATCGAAAATTAGGGTTTCGGTGAGGATAAACCCTAACCCTAAACAGATGATAACGGGTTTGGCTAATAATGGGCCGGGTTGAATTATTTTATTTTAATTAAGGTATTGGGCTTCGCCATCTGAACGATATAAAAGCAATAATGGATCTTGAACCCGACCCGTACTTTAAAAACCCGATCCAGCCTCCTCATGTATTACCGCTTGTCGGCCATTTCAACGTTTCTACACACACTGTCTCTCTCTTCCCACCTACCTCCCTTCAGGTTCGAAGGGCGAAAACCTAGCCGCGTTTTTTTCTCTAAGATCGAAGATCGAAGATTTCTCACAGTTTGAAGAAGAATAAAGATGAGTTCATACGACACGAGATACGGCGATCCTAGTTCTTACAGAGAGAGACGCAGGTAACGAAGCTGTCTCGAAACCCTAAATTAAATTTCATCTTTTTGTTTTTTGTTGTTATATTTGTTAGGAGAAATTCGAACTATATCTGTTGTTAATTGTTAATATTTGTTAATTGCAGCGAGTTTTCGAGGCCAGATCCAATGAATGGACCTGCGATGCCTCCGGCTTACTCGGTAGGTCCGACCTATGCATCGCGTCCGCTTCGCCCAGCCTATGGTCATTCACAGATGTCCACACACGGTTCTTCAAGGCCACACCCTTATCATCCACCTTCCTCCAATGGAAGAGGCGGCTATGGAGGAAGAGGAGGTGGCAGAGGCGGGGCGAGATCGAAAGACGATTTGAATAATATCACTCTGCCGAAACAGGATTTTAAAAACTTGGCACCCTTCGAGAAGAACTTCTATGTCGAGTGCCCTGCGGTCAAAGACATGCCTGAGCAAGAAGTCATCTCGTATCGTGCAAAAAGGGACATCACTGTTGAGGGACACGATGTTCCCAACCCGATAAGATTCTTTCACGAGGCTAAATTCCCAGGTTTTTATTTTATTTTAATATTTTAATGATTTGACCATCATGACTAACTTATTATTGTTTATTTGTTGGTGAAAAGAAAACTGCTTACAAGCGATTGAGAGGTCTGGATTTGTGGAGCCAACTGCTATACAATCTCAAGGGTGGCCTATGGCCTTAAAGGGCAGAGATCTTATTGGTATTGCCGAAACTGGTTCGGGTAAAACACTTGCTTATTTGCTACCCGCATTGGTCCACGTCAGCGCTCAACCTCCATTAGGTCAGTCTGAATTCTCGAGTATTATAAATCTGCATGGTTATTTTTTATTTAATTTTGATAATCTTTTTTTTTCAGTACAAGGTGACGGACCAATGGTGCTTGTGCTGGCACCAACAAGAGAGCTGGCAGTTCAGATACAAGACGAAGCGAGGAAATTTGGATCTCAGTCTCGTATTAGGAGCACGTGCATTTATGGCGGAGCGCCTAAAGGACCTCAGATAGGCGATCTCAGAAGAGGTAAATAAATAAATTAGTAATTGTTTCTCTATTCCAAACAATTAAAAAAAATGCAATGTTAATTATTATTCATGCATATTTTTATTGTAGGGGTTGAAATTGTGATTGGGACACCTGGACGATTAATCGATATGCTGGAAAATGGGCATACCAACTTGCGACACGTGACGTACCTTGTCTTGGACGAGGCAGATCGCATGCTCGACATGGGTTTTGAGCCTCAAATTAAGAAGATTGTATCACAGGTATGATTGGCCCTCTTGGATTTTCTTTTCAAACTTTCTTTTTTGAAGTTAAATCCTTCATTTGGTGTCTTTGTGCATTGGTTAGATTCGTCCTGATAGACAGACACTATATTGGAGTGCCACATGGCCCAAAGAAGTCGAGACCTTAGCAAGGCGGTTTTTGCATGACCCTTACAAGGTTTTATTTACTTTCTTAATATTACTATTGTTTTGAATAAATTTCTTAATAATTTATTAAATTTGACTTTTTAGATTATCATTGGTTCCCCCGATCTGAAAGCCAATCAATCCATTAACCAAATCATTGAAGTGATCTCCGAGCACGAGAAGTATCCCAGGTGCTTGAAACACAATATTTTTTATGGTATTCGAGACTTAATTTTTATTTTTATTTACCCAAATTTTTTAATGTAGGTTAAAAGATATTTTGGGGACGGTGATGGATGGAGGCCGAATCATAATATTCGTAGAGACGAAAAAAGGTTGCGACAGAGTGACTCGACAACTCCAGATGGACGGTTGGCCGGCTTTGTCGATCCACGGGGATAAAAGCCAAGGGGAGAGAGATTGGGTTTTGGGACAGTTCAAAACCGGAAAGAGCCCCATTATGGCCGCCACAGACGTAGCTGCACGTGGTCTTGGTAAAACCTACTTTTTGTTTTATATGTTCAAAATAAATAAATAAAAATATAATTGATTTTTCGCGAGTCAGTACAGGCGCATTTTTTACCAGCTTCTGAATGAAAAATGGATGTGGTGTTTGCTCGGGTGCCATTATTTCAAAGGTAGGAAAAGAACTTCTGTTATTTTTTTAACTCATGGGTGGCAGTGTTTACTTTATGGCACATATGGTCTTTTATCTTTTATTTTATTTTATTTTTTTGTGTTCTTTGGAAAAACTGCATTTACGTGGTGATACATTTTTAGGGTTTGGGATGGTAAGTTCCTTATAACCCTGAATTGGTATGCTTTCGTCTTGTAGCGCTCAAGTATTTATTTATGATAGTATCCATAACTAGACCATTTGTGCCTTTTCTTTTAAATTGGAATCACTGCCTTAAAGTATACTCATGTCGTTGATTTTGTACCTGGTTCTTTTCCTCTCTTTTTAGTTTTTTTTTAAGTTTTGGGCATTCTCATGTCCTAAATAATGGAATAGTGATATGAACAAATTTAAACACCACCCATCAAAGCAATGAAGCTGGTTCTCTTGTGGCAGACTGTACCGAGTTTGATCATTTGAAATTCTGATAAGAGTATCAGATTATTTTGCATGATTCGTCTCATAAATGGCATACATATCTGAATATTATGATTGTGTGTGAATGTTACAGATGTGAAGGACATAAAATGTGTGATCAATTATGATTTCCCCACAAGTCTAGAGGACTACGTGCATAGGATCGGTCGTACCGGTCGTGCCGGTGCGAAGGGAACGGCCTTCACATTCTTCACGTCATCAAATGCAAGACTTGCTAAAGACCTAATTAAGATATTAAGGGAGGCTAATCAGGATGTTATCCCTGCGTTAGACTCCATGGCCATGTCTGGTGGCTTCAACGGAGGTAACATAATCACTTCGTTAATATTATTGTTTTTTCTAGAATTTCCATAAATACCCTCTGAAAATATGGCAATCCGTGTCAATTAAGCAATACATTTTTTTATTACAGGAAAGGCGAAGTCTAAGGGTCGACCGTTTTATGGCAACCGAACTGGTGGCTATCATGGAGGATATTATTGATCTACTTGGTAGAATCATTATTTTATTAGTGTGCGTTACATTCTTATAATAAAGTTAGCCCTGCTAAATAATCCACCAACCGCGGAGTTCTGAGTCTTGTATGATTTGCAGAATTTGTGAGTGAGTTAGTGGACTATTTGATGAGGCTAGTTTTATTGTATTCATATTAGTTGGTTGGTTCCAATTGCAGTAACGAAAGAGTATTATGAATTATGATATGAGATTGTTTGCGTTTATGTATCCTGGATTGAAATATTGTTTGATTAATTACCAAATAATTGTCGATGACAAGATATTTATTTGGTTATTTTTGGTTAAATGTGTTGTGCTATGGTTACAAATTATCATGAACTTCGCTTCCTTTTGTCAGAGTTGAGTTCTTGTTATGAGTTTAGATTTAGATCTTTGGGTCGTGACGTACTTTATGTTTTATTGCACAAAACAATGCTTAAACACTCGGGATTGATTGCGCAAAAATAAATGTTTTTCAGACCAAATTCTAGCAATAATTACAGGCACCTAGATTTTTTTATCTAAATTTGTACCTAACAATATACGTGGGAATCAAATTTAGAATTTTTAAAATTTCGTTTTCATTTAAAAGTTTGATTCGTTACGTATGCTTCTCGATGAAATTTATGTGTGAAATCTAGATGCATATAATTATTGAAATTCTAGTTTGAATTTGATTGGGAAGTATTGAAATGTTGAAACATAACTTGATTGTTGAGGAAGTTCCCTTTTTGATACATTGTTCTTAATAATTGCTTTAGTTAATGCAATTATTTTTCTTAATAATTGCATTGACTATATTAAGCCCTTAATTGTTTAGTCGTTTTCAATGCATTGTTCGTTTATTATCTTGGGACTTTGTAAAGCGTAGTTGAACGTCATTAGCAACACCTGGCATACTGAGTCTGAGATAAAGCGAGAATAAACTTTTTGTAGGAATATAATTTGTTCTTTCCTGTCCCTTGATTTAGCTCGGTAATAAATTAATAGTATTTATTATTTATTAATGCTATATACATATTCTCAATCATATATTAGAATGCTATTATACGATGTCTATTAAAATATCTCAGAATCTCCCGAATAATTATGTAGTATATATCAATTAAAACTAGGTTATAACTTATAACATGCTTGACCAATGGCCTCATATCCCAGATGGTTGATTGTTTAGCACAATAAATCATCATGTTGTAAATGTTGTATGTTCGAGTCCCGACGGCATCAATATAAAAAAAAAACTTATAATAGTCACGATTCGTGATTTATGATTCTCTTCAAAAAAATTATAATATACTTGACTTGTATTATTTTATCTAGCAATATATATACTTAGCAACTTCAAAAGTTAGCACCCTAGACATCAAGATCACCAGCAATTTGGCGTTAAAATAATCAATATGGTAGACTTAATATATATATATATATATATATATATATATATATATATATATATATAGAAATGCTAAATAGAATCCACAAAAAGAATCCACAAAACGAATCCAAGGACTAAAATTAAATATATTTACAGGCGGAAGGGCTTTTTTCATAATTTGTTAAACTCATGTAACGGAAGGACCTTTTTGTAAATGACCTGCTCATTTCTCCCCACCCTCCTCACGATTCTTCTCTCTCTCTTTGGACATTATTTCCCTGAAAATCAAGATCAAGAAAATCAAGATTAGGCAATTCCGTTCCCTTCTTCCTCTTGCGCACGATATTTCCCTCCAGATTGCCGAGAGTTCTCCCTCCTCCCTTCCATTAGTTACGACCAGAGATCTGTCTCTCCTGCGACCGACGAAAAAGGAGGACGACGGCATCTATCTTGCTTTCTCTCGCACTCTCCATGGATGAATCCCTCCTACCTAACTCTAGTGCGATGCGGTAAGAGATGAGGGCGATTGTTCCAGAAAACACGCAATTTCGATCCATTTTTCTTCGTTTTTTGTGATTTTATCGGTTTAATGGAGGTAGTTTGAAAATTTTTGATTGATTGATTCCGTATTGCTGATTTTCCTTTTGTCAATTTGAATTTCTGTTTATGACTCAATTAAGCCTAACTTTATGATTTTTTTAATCCTGATACTCGCAGTTTGCCGTTTAAATTCTCTGAACCAATTCAAGCTGAAATTTCCAATGGACTCGCTGATCTCGCTGCTCTTTCTCGATTTTTTATTTTGTAAGGTTTTTCAAATGTTTTATTTTTTAGTTTATGGTATTGGCAAATTATTAATTTAATTGTATTGATATGCAACTAGGTTTAATAGTATATTGTTCTAATTACAGTTTTGAATCGAGAAAGAATTAATTTTCTGATGTTGTTTTAATTGCAACTAGATTTAATAGTATTGGCAGTATATAGTCCTAATATTATATTGTTCTAATTGCAACTAGATTTAATAATACTGGCAATTTATTGTTCTAATTGCAGTTTTAATAGTATATTGTTCTCATTGCAGCTTGAATTGGCATTTTTCTGATATGCAACTAGATTTCAAGTTGCAATTCTATTTTTTTTGTCTCCATTGATATGCAACCAGATTAAAAACTTTGAACTAATTTTGGTATAAAGGACTTGATGCTTGATCATTTTGTTATTAAATTTTGTAATATTATTCTAATTGTATTTTTTACATTATTGAATTAATCTTACAATTATTTGTAATTCACCACAGCTTTTCAGTGGAATTTGTCGCGGATTTTTGTAAATTGGGTTGATTTTGGTAGAATTGGGACTAATCATATATTTACAAAATTTCCCCTGTAATTTATTCTTGTGTTTTATTATCAGGATTATGAATATTGGGCATTGTCGCAATCAAACCAAGAGAAAGAAATTATGGTGAATCAACAGAGAGATGTCGAAATTAAGAAATAATTGGTTTGCCTCATAAAGCGTGTCCAATCTTTTCATGCAAGAATTGGTTTTGTCGACGAGATTTGACTCTCCATTTTCAAATGGTGTCCAATCTTTTCATGCAAGAATTGGTTTTGTTGACCAACTTTGACTCTCCATTTTCAAATGGTCGATTTGAATTTGAATTTCATGTTTGTAATTGTAGTTGTAAATTGACCATGTTTTATTTGTAAGGTTATCCTGTTTTATTGGTAATGGTAAGTTTACGATCCATTTTTAGGGCTTTCATGACGAATGTTTGTAATTGTAATTTTTCCTGTATTATTTGTTTTAATTTTCTTTTCCTTTGATGTTTTGTTGGTATTAAGAAATTAGTTTTAGAATTCAAGAGTATATCTTGCGACGTTAGATAATATATGTTTTTAAGTTCAGTAATATATTTTGCAAAATATACGATTGAATTTAGCAAAATATACGATTGAATCTAGCAAAATATACGATTGAATTCAGCAAAATATATTATTGAATTTAGCAAAATATACGATTAAATTTAACAAAATATACGATTGAATTTACTAAAATATAGTTAGTTATCCGATGAACACGATCATTAATTTCATATAATCAGCAAAATATATTATTGAAATTAGCAAAATATATGATTAAATTTAACAGAATATACGATTGAATTTACTAAAATATAGTTAATTATCCGATGAACACGATCATTAATTTCATATAATTCAACAAAATATATAATTGAATTTAGCAAAATATATGATTAAATTTAACATAATATACGATTGAATATATTAAAATATAGTTAATTATCCGATGAATACGATCATTAATTTCATATAATTCAGCAAAATATATGATTGAATTTAGCAAAATATACGATTAAATTTAACAGAATATATGATTGAATTTACTAAAATATAGTTAATTATCCGATGAACACGATCATTAATTTCATATAATCAGCAAAATATATTAGTGAAATTAGCAAAATATATGATTAATTTTAGCAGAATATACGATTGAATTTACTAAAATATAGTTAATTATCCGATGAACATGGTCATTAATTTCATATAATCAGCAAAATATATTATTGAATTTGGCAAAATATATGATTAAATTTAACAGAATATATGATTGAATTTACTAAAATATATTTAATTATCCGATGAACGTGACCATTAATTTCATATAATTCAGCAAAATATATTATTAAATTTAGCAAAATATACGATTAAATTTAACATAATATACGATTGAATTTACTAAAATATAGTTAATTATCCGATGAATACGATCATTAATTTCATATAATTCAGCAAAATATATGATTGAATTTAGAAAAATGTATGATTAAATTTAACAGAATATACGATTGAATTTATTAAAATATAGTTAATTATCCGATGAACACGATCATTAATTTCAAATAATTCAGTAAAATATATTATTGAATTTAGCAAAACCAACGATTAAATTTAACAAAATATATGATTGAATTTATCTAAATATACGATTGTTATATGCAGAAGTATATATTCGTGTGCTTCACCAATTTTTTTGTATCATAAATAAATGAATTAATTAAACTAATTTCACAAAGAAAAAAAAACTAATGATTTTCGACTGTGTAATTTCCTTTATTAGATCGAATCTATTCCTGTGTACAAATATTTCCATTGATCTTTCTTTTTTCTATGAAGTATCACCTATTGGTTTATAAACTCCCTACTGTCCAAACAATAAAAAAAAAATAAACCCACAAAAAGTCAAACCAAGAAGGTTCAAAATTACAAAATGCCAACTTTATTCAATTGCTTTTCTAAATTTATATAGTCACGGCCAAGAAAATTTTCTCTCTGACATGTGAGCCATTCTTATGATCAATAATTTGGCTCTCCCATTTCATTCTATCTGATAGACTCTTTAATTTACTTAAAATATCCTCATCATCTCTAAATATCACTCCCTTCTGATCTCAATATTATATTCATCTGTATTAGTAAATCTTCCATTTCGTAACTACGCATCGAAATATCAATACATTAGTTCATAATAACTCAAAAATATAATATTGTTGTAAAACTATTTATTTACCTTCCTTTATAGAGTAAAAACCGAATCACCATGGATGAGAGCATACGTTCTCGGATAAGTAGACATCGCCTCACATCAACTTGAAACAATTCCCCGAAAATTTAGTTAACTCTAAAATGGAGAAAATATAAAATGGATTGAAATTCAAATTTGAATCGAATGGGCATATCTGAAAATGTCGCTGCACTTTGGCATGTGTAGCATTTAACCCTTCTAGATAAATTTGTTTACGACAATCTCAACGCACAAATAAATCCCAAATAAGTCCCTGCATTATATGTCCCTCTATTATGCTGAAACTACAAATTTGCCAAATATTTGCAAATTAAATTTTAAATAACCTGAGAGGAGTTCAGCCGAATCGTCTTCTCCGAACACAATTGATCCAGAGGTATAAGGTGCGCCGTACGAACAAAGTCTGCAAACAAAATCTGCGTTTATTAAACTCCAAAATAACAGCAAAAGGCTTGGACACAATTCATCGAACAGCTTGTGATTGAACAAAAATTAGCTGCATATCCAATTATTCTCTCTTAAGATTCGAAATTAGCTGCAAATCACCGAAATCAGATTCATTAATATCATATTTCTATAAAATCAGTCCCAAATCAACCAAATTTGAAGGTTGTGACGGCGGTACCATATTTCGAAGGTTAAGTGAACTTGCAACATTAAAATTGGCACAAATCTGAATCTGACAGCAATAGAAAACCGGCAGCAGTGATTCTGGCACGAATCTAGCAGGGAAAGAGCTTATTGGATATCGTCCTAAACAACTGGACATGATCTCAACTCAGACAAAAGAAACCTTGTCACTAGGTTTTTCGTCAGGCCCGTTCTGCAAACAGAGAGAAATGGAGAGAGAGAGAGGGGAAAGGGTCACCCGGAGAGACATAAACTTGTAAGAATCTCCATCTTGAATCACCTGAACGCCGTGTTGGAGAAAATCCTCGACCCCGGGCCCGCGCAGCGGAATGAAGGCCCGGTCCGATTCCCCGATTCCCGAGATCACGCCATGACTTCGAGGGTACGATGCGAATAGAAGGATAGATCTATACCAGCGTGAAATTGATCACGCACGAAGGGTTGATCGCCGCCTTCTATCTCCTGTCACGTTGGTGACAATCCGCGCGTCCCATACCACGCGTCTTTCACCGTTCGTTGACCGTCTTCTCACTCCTTGAGTCGATCACAATCCAAGAGCCACAATTGTCGCTCCTCTACTTGTATCCACCGTGAGTCGCAAGACGTCGGTCGCGGATGCACCTGCCTAGACGATGCACCGGCGAACTTGCTCGATCTAATCGATTCTCTATTACTCGAGAAACTCCTTTCTCGATTTCTCTCTCTTCGCACCCTTTCACTCACTAAAGATCAAATCTGAATTTGCTCTTTTTCTTGTGTATATTGGGCAGAATAATCACTTGCTTAGAATGATTCAACTGATTTCCATAGTGAAGATGAGAGAGAAAATCCTATTTATACCTAAATAGGATAAGGATTAGCCAAAAGGCATGTATATCCAATATACACCCTTTCACACAGAAAACTGTATGAACCTGTTCAGTATTCTGTCCAGACGAAATTGACAAATTTCTCTGACAGAAAATCAACCAACACGAAAGTTGTAGATAATCTTATTATCTACACAACCCAATTTGGCCCAGCCCAATTGGAGTTCGTATGCAAACGTTATGACTGTTTTACTAACTGTATGTCATACTGTTGCACCCTTTCGGTATTTCACAGAAACGACACTTATACTTCGTTCATATGAAATATATTTCTATATGAAGGTTGTAGATAATCTCATTATCTATCTAACCCAATTTGAACCATTCTAATTGGATTTTCCCACTGAAAGTTATGGCCACGAATGTACGACTACATTCGTTTATCCTTGTGTACACTTTTACGGTTGATCCAAAACTGTATTTCTTTCAGTCTCCCACTCAATTTCAGATCTACCTAAAAGGTACTCATGAATATCCAATACGCACGATTTTAGAGAATATAGCTCGCGTATCAAATACCAAGCTATGCACATCCAATGTGCCGATTTTATGATCAAGCCCGACTTAGTACGACTCGTTGTGTGACCATGTAGGTTCGACTTAACGATGGTAGTAGGTTGTTTCCAATGCCTACAAGCTCATGAGCGGGATCTAGTCACTCCATCATAGCTACCCATGTTAAACGAAAAATGATTGTGATCATTGTGCCTATCTCGAATAGCGGTTACTAGTTCTCTTGTTTACGATATCCGTTAATCAAAAGGCATGGTAATATTCATCCTTATAATTTGATTAACTACACTTATTCCCCGATTCCGAGTTGAGTTAACAAATTTCAATCGATATTAACCATTAATATCATTGACCGTGGCCACGGTTTTCGTTAATCGACTCATCGAGCGGCGCCTAAGAGATATCTCTTCCTTTCGGAATAAACAATTCCTATCTTGGAGACTCACATTGAATTCCGTGTTTCGGACAATACCCAATGATGACCCTTTTAACTCCCTGTTACGGTGAGCGTAAGATCATATCAAAGCATTGTGTTACGCACGTAACGCAATCAATGATCCCCTCAAGTATGAAGAATCTAAAACCCCATCCGTCGCAAGTCCATCTATAATGACTAAACCATGTCATGGTCTCGCGGCTTCGGTCATATCCAATACATGTAACCTAACATATATCTACGTTCCCGATTCGACAAACACCTTGTCCCATGATTAGCAAAACATAATCATCTCCTCGGCTAACGTACTAGTGTACGCGTTCAGTCTATTCCCTTGTAATAGTAATGCTTCTCTCTTAAGCAAACTGACCCGCGACTAGGGATGTTTAGAAATGACACTTTAAGTGTGACGGTTTCGCTGCACATGGTCCTCAACCATGTCGACGTCCACACAAGCTCAAATCAGGGTTCATGTAACAATCATATTACACAACCCGCACACAGTTTTCATATAAGGTGAATGCATGAAAATTTAAGTAAACAAAATTTTTAAAAGGGATACATTCATATGGACTAAGTATTTGGGTGATACAACGTTTACCTATGGGTATCTCCATATCCACAACCTGCGAGGACTATCGTATTAGATAGCTACACTCTACTCTCTTCTTCCTCCTCTAGGTATCTCCATACCCATAGTCATCGCATGACAGTCACGCGCGACTAGAGAGAGCGGTTTTGTAAACGGGTCCGCACGTTCCCGCTAGTGTTAATCATCATCAGGATTGGAACATTTCCAATACCTACGATCACATCTTGTTATAAAATTTCATGGATCAAATGAAATTTTCTGAGTATTGGCTAGAAGTGGTTGTGACCTCGGCATTTTTGGCTTGTACTATTGCGTTTCACGCAATAAACAACCATAAATCCGATAACTCGTGGCTACGAGAGTTTGGTCATGTTTCCTTGATCCATACCACTTCCTTTTGCGATTAATAACCGCAATATACTCGTCACCGTAAATAGAATCATAAACTATTGGTCTTGTGGAACCTTTCCACATAACCGTGTTTTCATTTAAGCAAAACATGTACACACTTTGTGATCGAAAGTCGTGCTACATATTTGGACGTGCTTAATCTTTGGAAACTGTTGTTGTTATAACTCTTTATAACCAACACGTCCTCCACACCATTATAGATAAAAATCCTGAATTCTTTCGTAAAGTATTTGATAAACTTCACCTCTATCAAGAGTTAGTCTCATGTAATCGAATTACATTCACAAGAGTTAGTCTCATGTAATCGAATTACATTCAAACTTATGTGATTCCCATGAATTGTATTGACGGTGAACTAGATGCTTTATTTGTATGACAGATAGCCACATACATATCATGACAGATATAATAGATCCTAACATCAAATGTAAGGCATCATATTACTACTTTTCGCGCTGCTTGATGTCTCACATCGAGCCGTTGAAAATTTCTGCCATTCGACATTTCGTTTTAACTCCTCCAAGGAGTTTACATGTTGAAAACCATTTTCAACAATATGTCGATATATGTGCTATAACATAGAACGAGGAACTTCTTAGATCTATCCTATAGATCTTCACGCTTATTTCCTAAGCGGTCTCGCCTAAATCCGTTGTCGTTACAAGAAATATAATGCGGCTCCCACTAACCTTCATGTGTACACAAAGTTTTTATTCGTTCCGACAATTTTATAACAGTTTATAACATCGTCAAAACGAATATTCCAATTCCGAGAAGCTTTCTCGAATCCATCATATGGATCGTTAAAGCGTGCATATCTTATCCCCGATTCTTATGAATCGACAAAACCGTAAGGTTGTGTCAAGTACACATCCTTTCATAAAATTTCTGTCAAGAAATTTGGTTTTGACATCCATTGTGCCACATCACATAGTCATAATACGCGACCATGGCAAGCAGAATTTCAAGAATGTGAAAGCATGGCAACATGCGAAAACGTTTCTTCATAGTCCGACTATGAATTGCATGAAACTCTTCGCAAAAAGCCTCGCTTTACATATATGCGTATTCCTATCCATGTAGGTTCTTCATCTTGAAAAACCTACTCACATTTCACGGGTCTAACCCAGAAAGTGATGAAATCAAGTTCTGAACTTGATAATTTACATGGATCGAATCTCAGATTTCATGACACCATGTCATGTGGAATCAACTTTTCATAGCATCCTTGTAGGATATCGAATCATCATATGAGTTCGATCTATCATCATTAGCCACGATAAATCCGTATTTACCGGCTTATGATATAGCCTACTTGATCGACGAAAAATTCATTTGTGTGTTCGACTTGCGTTCATCAATTCTTGATGAAGCCATGTCAACTTTCATCGGTACAATGTTCATTTTCAGATCTCGAACTCTTTCGAGATTTATTCTACTCCCACTAGCCCGCATAGAGATAAATGACACCAAGTTCCAAACTTGTGTGCATCTAGTCCTCCTCCAAGAAGGCATCTCTTCGAGCCACGAAAATTTCATTTTCGTCGGGACGTTAGAACTAATACCCTTTAGTTTCCTGAAGGATAAACGAACAATTTCCAGATTTGGGATTGAGTTTAACCGAAACAAATTTCGAAATAGACTCACATCCTCAAATCTGTACAAATGACAACTTCGGAACCATTCCGGTCCATATCTCATATGACGTCTTTTGTACCGATTAGAAGGTTTATGGTTCATATCTTATATGCAACCATTCATTAGTGCCGCTGTCTCAAGGGCGTATCCCCAAAACATTTTTGGGAGATCCTATTGGCTTATCATTTATCGAACCATGTCCAACATGCGTTCATTTCCTCTTTTCGGACACATCTCAATGTTCCAAATGAAGACAATCGTGAAACGATTCCACAATCATAAATGATCATCAATATTCATAACTCAAATATCGCCTCTTCGATCCTATCGAAAGGTCTAGCTCAAATACTCGCCTTCTCGATCCTATCGAAAAGCTTTGATTTTCTTGCTTAGTTGATTTCGTATTTTGTTTTGAAACTCTATGAACCTTTCAAAAGTCTCCGTTTCGGTACGCATTAAATAGATATTTTCATATCTACTTTAACCGTCCATAAACGTAACAAAATATCGATAGCCTCCTCTTGCCTCGGAACTTATCGGAACATTTACATTTAAATGTAATTTCCAATAATTCGTTGGATCTTTCTCCAACCTTTGGAGAATGATGCCCTTTGTCGTCTTTCCTAATAAATAAGTATCGCATTAATCAATCGAATCTAATTCGAATGATTCTAGCAATCCATCATATGGAATCTAGATACGCGAATCTCGTTTATATGGCCAAGACGGCAATGCCAAAAGAAGCAATCAACCTCTTGGTTTAATCCTCCTCGGATTTCACCATTCTTTGAGTCATTAGTTTGAACAACTCCTTGTCCGAACTTTCTGTTTTGGAAAACATTTTCCCAAAATACCCTTAGACATACATTTCTTTCGATCCCTCCTTTGAATTACAAGGACATCCACGCATCTATATACATTGGATTCCTCGGATACTCCGAGCATCTCCAATTCAATTTTAAATCGCATCTCATGCAATTCAGGGATCGACTTATCTATCGAATGCATATGATATTCGGTCACAAAGATCAAATCTCGTACCATCAACACACGAGTGTTAATCAAAGACCCATAAGGCGTCTCAAAATTAACCTACTCTTTGAGCCGCATTGAGTCATTCAACGCGCTCTAGCTCTTGAAACTATTTCATGAGTGTTGTGTTTTACTTTCATATACACCCGAATTCTCAAAACAATTTTGAGAAATTTGCGTCTATACATGCCACCACAAGGCACGTAATATTGTTCGATTCCTTCTTAAGTTTATCGAACCCGGCTTTCTCTAAAGCCATAGCCTCGAGCCCCGAATCTACCATTTCCGTGTCCAACACGTTCCTTTAAGTCTAAGAACTATTCTTTGACTATCAAGGTTAATAACGGTAATTCCGGCCCAAAAGCCATCTATCATATCGATCTAATCGATATATTTGGTGTTGCTTGAAAACATAATTCTAAACGGATGATGAAGATTAATTCCTAACCGTGCGTACTTAATCTATATGCTTATATGATAATTATATGATAGTGTTATTTTATCGAATCGATAACCCTCATACCGATACGGGACTCCAAGTCCATAACACTCAAGATCCATATATCACGATCCTCCCATAAGTTGCTTTGGCAGACGAATGGGATCTCGCTATTTAGGTAGGATTATATCCAATCGCATCCAATGCGACTCTTGAACCTTTATAGGATTTCGGTGATGAATCGTATCCAATACAATCCCAGTTCCGTGTGTGCATCCTATCTATGCCCCGAACTTCCAATCAAGTCGGCTTTGGCCTCAACCCTTACTGGCTTGAACGGCTAAGTCACAACCATACTCAGCGTATCGTTCAAATAAACTACTAATAAGTCGGCTTTGGCCTTAACCCTTATCAGTCCCTATTTAACGCTTGCCACCCCGTCGATGACTACAATAACCCATGTCGGCTTTGGCCTTAACCCATGTGAGACGTAGTACCGATCATAGTGGTTGTGAATATGGAAGGCATTTCCATGACTTAAATATTATGAGGGATCATGCCATTGCATGTTTCTAAATTCGTGACATAATCATATTATATCACTATCACAAGATTTGTAAATGCATATGATTTATTTAGGGAGATTAATTATTCTAAATAATTAATTATCTAATATGCTAGAATGTTTGATGCCGATCAAATCGATATAAAGAACTCAAAATTCCGAGCTTCGTAGCCAAAGTTATCGCGAAAACAAAAACAGCATCCAGAGAAGGGTCCGTTATAACGGACTGCCCCATCCGTTGTAACGCAGGGGCCGTGGGGCGCGAGAAAACCTCGCCCGGGACGCGTCCGGGGCGCCAAAAACTGGCCCCGGGGCGGCAGAAAAACAGTTTTTCTGCACCCTTTCGGTATTTCATTAGAACGACACTAATACTTCGCTCAAATGAAATATATTACAACATGAACGTTCTAGATAATCTCATTATCTAACTAACCCAATTTGAACCATTCAAATCGGAATTTTCTACTGAAAGTTATACCAGTTTTAGTAAAATACGAACAAATGAAAAGGTAAGTTTATCCAATAGACACCTTTTCAACCAGAAAACTACAGACACCTTTTCAGTATTCTGTTGAAACAAAAATATTAAATTGTTCCAACCGACTTTGAACGTGAACGAAAGTTCTAGATAATCGTATTATCTAACTAACCCAATTGGATTGGACTCAATTGGATTTTCGATGCGACATATACAGACGTTTTAGTCTCTGTATGTCAAACAGTCGCACCCTTTCAGTATTCCATAAAAAACGACACTGATAATTCGTTCAAATGAAAAAACTTTCTGTATCAAAGTCATAGATAATCCCATTATCTAACTACGCCAATTTGATCCAATCAATTTGGAGTTTTCCACTGAAAATTATCTTAGTTTTACTCACTGTTTCGTATTCTAATTTTCTGCAGATTTTGCCGTTTCGTCCGTTTTCGCTCGTTTCCAAAACGATAAATCATGAAACTTTTTCACGATCATTCCTAGATACTCTCAATCAACTTTTGATCGATCTCTAGCAAATTCCACTTGTGATTTTAACGGAATTTGACTTTCTCTATATGTAACATCATGCAAACGGGTACGAACTTTGATAACCCGTGCGTATATCTAATATACGACTATGATTCGACCCTCGAATCGATGGCGATCGCTCTGATACCACTGATGGGGAATATCCTCGACCCCGGGCCCGCGCAGCGGAATGAAGGCCCGGTCCGATTCCCCGATTCCCGAGATCACGCCATGACTTCGAGGGTACGATGCGAATAGAAGGATAGATCTATACCAGCGTGAAATTGATCACGCACGAAGGGTTGATCGCCGCCTTCTATCTCCTGTCACGTTGGTGACAATCCGCGCGTCCCATACCACGCGTCTTTCACCGTTCGTTGACCGTCTTCTCACTCCTTGAGTCGATCACAATCCAAGAGCCACAATTGTCGCTCCTCTACTTGTATCCACCGTGAGTCGCAAGACGTCGGTCGCGGATGCACCTGCCTAGACGATGCACCGGCGAACTTGCTCGATCTAATCGATTCTCTATTACTCGAGAAACTCCTTTCTCGATTTCTCTCTCTTCGCACCCTTTCACTCACTAAAGATCAAATCTGAATTTGCTCTTTTTCTTGTGTATATTGGGCAGAATAATCACTTGCTTAGAATGATTCAACTGATTTCCATAGTGAAGATGAGAGAGAAAATCCTATTTATACCTAAATAGGATAAGGATTAGCCAAAAGGCATGTATATCCAATATACACCCTTTCACACAGAAAACTGTATGAACCTGTTCAGTATTCTGTCCAGACGAAATTGACAAATTTCTCTGACAGAAAATCAACCAACACGAAAGTTGTAGATAATCTTATTATCTACACAACCCAATTTGGCCCAGCCCAATTGGAGTTCGTATGCAAACGTTATGACTGTTTTACTAACTGTATGTCATACTGTTGCACCCTTTCGGTATTTCACAGAAACGACACTTATACTTCGTTCATATGAAATATATTTCTATATGAAGGTTGTAGATAATCTCATTATCTATCTAACCCAATTTGAACCATTCTAATTGGATTTTCCCACTGAAAGTTATGGCCACGAATGTACGACTACATTCGTTTATCCTTGTGTACACTTTTACGGTTGATCCAAAACTGTATTTCTTTCACGCCGGAGACCAAAGAAAGAACTGCCGGAATCGCCGGAATCTCATGAATCGCGTCGTTTAGGGTCAGGGTTCGTGGGATTGGGGATCATGGCCCCTTGGTCTTCACTCTTGTGGACAGAGAAAGTTATATTCGTGAAGAGACATTAATTCTTTTTTGGATTTGTAAAAATTATAAAAAGGCCCCTCCGCTTTTTAAAAAAATTATAAATAAACCCTTCCGCTTTTTAATATTAACGTTTGTTCATTTGAAACCTGTATAAGCATGTTGAATTTCATCGATATATTTTGCTTATTTGAAGCATATATTTTGCTAATTTTATCGAAATATTTTGCGCGTGGATTCTTTTTTCGGATTCTCCTTAGCAGGCCTGTATATATATATATATATATATATATATATATATATATATATATATTATATATATATATATATATATATATATATATATATATATATATTTGATAATAAATGGAAAAGGTTTATATGTTTTTCATCCAGTGATGTCAAGGAAGATCGAACCCACAACCTCTCACAAAACATGATTTTTTGTATCTCACGCTCAATCAAATAGGCTATGAATCCGTTGACTAAGATATGAATGATTTAATATATATATATTTTATAATATTATTTTTTATTAAATAAAAATTATTTATATATCAAATATATGTGTTCATACATTACTAAGACATGAATGATTATACAAAGAACATACCTTTTTTATATTATTCAAAATAAAAAAACTTCAATATATTAAATACATGGAATTGACAAAATACATATGATATGATATTTAAGTAAAACTAGAAATTGCCACTCAAAAAATATACACAAATGATCATGCATTTACACAAATCTATTTAATAGAAATATAAATTTGTATTAGAAATTATACTAGATTTTTTTTCTCTCCAGAAATGCATAATTCTAGTAAAAAAGTATCATAGTCATGTAAAAACATTTGTGAATTATTCAAAAATGTATCCCACACATTTAAAACATTTAAGAACCATTGGTTCCTTAGCTTAGTGGTAAAATATTTAGCACAAAATATCAAAAGTCAAGGATTCAAGTCTTATTGGTATCACAAATAAAAAATGAAATAAAAAATATTAATGTTTCATGGATTATGGATTATGTTTCATTTAAAAAAAAAAATTAAGTAATTTATAAATTACTATTTAAAAATATATAATGTAAACAAATCTATTAAAATATATATAAATGGTGGTGTTATGACCATTCTCATCTTCACTCCTAAGTTCATTGCCATGGGAGACTCGCATCCAATTTTAAAAAATCAATGCAGACGAGACCCACATATCATCCAACTCAGAAGCGAATGTGGGAGGGAACGAGAAAGTGGCAAGGGCTTTATTTTATTTAAAAAGTACATTTCTAATTTCTGAAATGGATATCATGTGAAAATATATATATTTTAAAAGATAGTAAAAAATGTATTATGCTTTAAAAATATATATTATCATTAAAAAAACACCAGCAGCCGAGCTGTCAGAAAAGTAATTGCCGACACAAACGAATTCTCTAGAGGGGAATTGGATTATAAGGTGGAGGAGTAAAAAATTTTGGAATTAATAATTCCATAGTTTGTTTGGATGTCCAAATTATAAGATGCTGGAAAACATAATTTTTTGTTTGGTTGTTTACAAAAAATCGGAATTTCGTTAATGAAAATGTAAACATAATATTTCATTAAAATTGATTAAAAATTATAATATTATATTACTGTAAAATTATTATAATAATATTAGTTTGAATTTATTATTGCAATATAAAATAATAATAATATTATTGTACATAATAATAATAATAATTATTATTATAATAATAATAATAATAATAATAATATTATTATTATTAAATGAACTTTTATATTATTATAATATAATATTTATATACAAATATATATTATAATTACTATAATATTAGCAATTGTATAATAATAACATAATATTATAACATATAATATATTATTATAAGATTATGTTGTATGTTAATTATTATAATACTATATAATATAATCATTATTATTACAATATTATTATAATATGATAATAATAATTATTATATATATTGTTGTATTATTATATTATTTTATTTTATCCATGTAATAATACTATAACAATAACATATATAATATTTATTATATGGATGTAATATAAGATTATATAATAATAATAATAATAATAGAATGATATAACATTATTGCAATATAAAATTACAATAGTAATATATTATAATAATAATTAAAATGATAAACAAACGTTTATATTATTATATTATTATATTTAATCTATTAGTATTATTATATATTATAATTAATACAATTACTATAATATTAGCAATTATATAGTATTTATATTATCATAAAAATTATATTTTATAATATTATATATTATTGCAAAAATATATAATAATAATATAATAATACAATAATATTATTGTTATCTTATTATAATATTATATTTCAGAAATATAATTATATTATTTATAATATATTATTATATATACATATTATATTAATTACATGAATATAATATAATATTATTATATTATAATTAATGTATAATGTCATAATAATATATACAGTGTTACATTATAATATAATTGTTATATTATTATTATTATAAAATATAGTTAGTCTTATTATAAAGTATAATTGTTATTTAATTATTATGATATATTATATATTATAATATGATTATATAATTAAAATAATTATTATAAAATTATAAAATATAGTTTAATGAAGATGTGGTTCATGAACTATAATATAATTATGATTTATAAAAGTGGGCCATGCACCTAAACTTTTGCTGGAAATTGACACTTCAAGATTTTGAGAGAAAAAGTTTGCAAGCTTATGGGGAGAAACAATAATCCGGCAATTTCTAATTCCAAATCTGAAATGTTACCAAACAAGGAATCTATGTCATGGAGGAATACATTTTCCAATTCCATTGTAAATTCCAGTCATCCAAACATGCCCTAATAATATAATACAACATAAATTTAAAAATCCCCAAAAATTGGAAATATTGGCTAACAGACCCACACAGCACAGAAACACGATATACAATACAGAACTGCAGTGCACAACATTAGATCCGAAATTGGAAATCTAGCGAAAACCCGTAATTGGAAGGGAAATAGTTGTCCCAAAGAAAAGAAAACTTGCCTCACCGAGTCCGAGTCACCCCCCTTCCGTTTCCCTCTTCCTAATCCTACCTTTCTTCCGCCAACCCTACACAGCCATTTCTCTTCCTTCAGCTGGCAATCCGTCTCCCACCTCCTCGTCCCTGCACCGACTGCGCCTCCTTCTTCGTATTTTCATCTTAATTTTGGTCTTTTGTTTGTTGTGTTCCTGAATTATTCTTCGCATCTCGCGTGCCCAGAAGATCTTCTTGGCGATCTCAATCGGGAACCGACATTTCCGTTGGAGTCACGAAAGGAGAAATTGGGCCTGAATTCATCCTTCTCTCATCATATGTCAGGTATGATTTTTCACTAATTTGGTACTTTTTCACTAATTTGGTACTAATTTTTCATCATAATTCGAATTTCTCTGTAGTTCGTGATTCTCTTAAGAACAGTCAATTTCAAACTTTCCTATTGCTAATGCTAAAATAATTATCATTGAATAGGCCTTGATCTTTCTCGCCTCTCTGATATCGAATTGAATAAATGCCGTTACTCTCTGATTTACATTTTCTTATTTTGGGTATTTATTTGAATTTCAGGAGAAGTCCAATAACACGGATTTGTTCAGCATTAATTCTTTCTTAAAATAAAAAGAAATTTTACGTGCATGTTATACGATTCTCCTGCATGAGTGGGAGTTATTTCTCCATTACCAAGCTGGTAGAAATGGTTGGTTGTGGATGCTTTGAATTTTTGAAAAAACCAGTTTCAAAATCCTTACACGATGATCTCTTGTCCGAATACTCGAGTGGAGAAGAAGAAGAAGAAGGGCTCGAGAGAGGACCATCGATTGCACGGTCTGAAGATATTCTCGAACGTAGGTTTCAAAACGGGTTGATTTGTAGAGACGTTCCTGTCAGAGAAACTCATTGTGTTTTTGTCCACGAGGTATATATTATATAATCTATATATTATGATTCGATAATACATTTATGTGCTAATTTGTTATATGCCATTTTAGGATGAAAATGGAAAAAAGATGCTTAACGAGTATGCTCGTATTGAATGGATCGCAGCTGGTAACTATGGCAAAGTGGTATGTTATTTATTCTATTAAAAACTTGTATATTTTACCAGCACGTTTCTTTTGCAAATTACAACCAAGTATTCTTGTGATTTGCAAAATAATCAGAGTTTATTATTTTAGATAAGTTTTGTAAAGTAAGTTGTAAACAGATTTTGTACAGAAGCACCAAAGATTTGGAACTGTACGCGATAAAGGTGTTAAATAAACCGAAGCTATTGAGGTCACGGGTCGGCCCTTCTGAAACTGGCATGAGTGATGTGCTTAGGGAGGTGAGTTCATTTTAGATTATTAATTCGGAGTTCCATAACATAGATAAAAGGCAGGATTTCAGGTGTACCCTGCAAAACATCATAATTTCATGTATACCCCTAAAAAACGTGAAATTTCATAAATACCCCTATATAAACCTTCAAATATCATGGATACCCTTGAATTAAACTTTTAGTTAATAATTTGTTAATTTTTTTGTTCAATTTTTTTTCTTTTCGTTTTACCCTTATAGCAATATAATAGTTACTTAAAATTTTGAGAATAGTATTGATTCAGCAATAATTTTTGGAAAGAAATTATGTGATAGAATTGGCTATATTTGATTTTTTATAGTTTTCAATATTATTTTAGAGCAAAAGTTATTGATTATGATAAAAAAATTTTTTTAAAAATTAGGTAATTGACATATTACCAACGAGAAAGAAGTTGATGATTTTTAAATGATATAATAGGAGTATATGTGATATTTTAGGAATTTTATAGGGGTATATTGAAGGGTTCTGAAGGGGTATCCATGATATTTGAATGAATTTGCAGGGGTATTCGTGAATTTTCACATTATTGAGAGGTATATGTGAAATTATGATGTATGAATTTTTCATGTGTCAGGTATCCATCATGAAAATGTTGAGTCATCCTAATATCGTGAATTTGATTGAGGTGATTGATGACCCCAAATGCGACAACTTCTACATGGGTATTTATATTTTCTTTTGTCCCTAAATCTCATTTCCTTAACTGAGCCATTGATTAAAGTAATTCTTTTTTTTTGTTCTGTTCGATGCAGTTTTGGAATATGTAGAAAATAAATGGGTTTGTGACGGTTCTGGAGCAGCATGCAGTCTAAGCGAAAGTACAGCGCGGAGTTATCTTCGAGATGTTGTTGCTGGTCTAATGTACCTTCATTCTCATGTATGTTTTTTTCAGTACCATGCCACTCTTATATCTTTTTTTGGGTTTAATATTTGTTTTTTGTTGTTGAACAGAATATAATCCACGGTGACATTAAGCCGGATAACTTGTTAATTACAGGATCTGGCCAAGTCAAGATTGCCGATTTCAGCGTCAGCCAAGCTTTCGAGGTACTCAATTCTTCTTTTCTTTTCCATCGTGCCGTTTTTGTTATAATAGGTTTTGTGTATGGGAATAACAGGATGATAATGATATGCTGAGGAGGACACCTGGCACGCCGGTCTTCACTGCACCCGAGTGTTGTACAGGTATACCTATCCCTTTTACATAATGTTTTTGAGGAAGGTTGTGTAGATATTTAATTGTGTTTGTTTGTTCTGTTTTAGGGTTAGTATACTACGGAAGAGCAGCAGATACCTGGGCAGTAGGAGTGACTCTATACTGCATGGTTTTGGGTCAATATCCCTTTCTAGGCGGCACTCTTCACGACACTTTTGACAAGGTTTCCTCAATTTCATAAACAAGACTCGATTTCTTAATTTCATTTGGTCCTTCAAAATTTTAACTTTTTGCATTGTAATAAAAAAAATACAGATTGTTAAGGACCCGCTCACTTTACCAGACCATCTCAACCCCGAACTAACAGACTTGCTGGAACGCCTTCTTTGCAAAGGTTTGATTATTATAATAATAATTATTATTATTTTCGGTTCAACTAAATAATATTCTCATGTTATTCTTCTCGTGGCTTGTTGATAGATCCAGCTGAGCGAATCACGCTACAAGACGTCGCAAAGCATCCTTGGGTAATAGGCGACGAAGGACCGATCCCCAATTACGTATGCACATGTAAACACATAATTAAACGTAATTCTTCTTCTTCACGAAATATTACGAAATTATTTTGCTTAAGTGGTGGTTCTGGTTCAATTCCCGAGTTCCTAGACATCCTCTCTTGCGGAATGTTTGGACTTTCTAGAAAACCGGTACCGGTACCGGAACCATTAAGCCAATACACTGCCCCTGGGTCCTTGGACGATAATCTCTTGAACGATAGCATGTACATCATGGACGGAAATGATAGCATGTATATCGTCGACGAAAGCTTCTTTAATAATGGGGACGAATCGGAGTTCTCGCATGATGTTGATTGGAACGGTCTTGAGAGAGAAATAGAGAGACCGCCTGTTAGGCAATCCGAAGATACTCTTCAGCTTAGGCTTCAAAACGAGTTGATTTGCAGAGATGTGCCTGTTAGGGAAACTCATTCAGTTTTTTTCGATGAGGATGAAAATGGAAATAAGATGGTTAACGAGTATGTTCGTCAAAAAAGGATTGGAGCCGGTAGCTACGGCAAAGTGGTATGTTTATTCTATTCAAACCCTTGGGGGTCATTTTGCAAATATGTTATGTCCGTAAATAAGTTTATAAATAAATTTGCAAACAGGTATTGTACCAAAGCACCAAAGATTCGGAACTGTATGCGATAAAAGTGTTTCATAAATCGCATTTATTGAAATTACGAGTCGCCCCAAATGAAACTGCCATGTCCGATGTCCTTAGGGAGGCGAGTTCATTTTATCATATACTTTTTTCTCCTTGCTTCATCATCACTTGTATGAATTTGTATCTAACTGTGATTCATATTTTTCACTTGTTAGGTATCCATCATGAAAATGTTGGGTCATCCTAATATCGTGAATTTGATTGAAGTAATAGATGACCCCAATGTTGATAACTTCTACATGGGTATTTTTCTTTATATTATTTCTAACCATGTATTGTAATTGTCAAGCCAATGATTAAAATAATAAATATTTTTCAAGGCACATATATTTCTTCTTCTAACCATTTTATTCATGCAGTGATGGAATACATAGAAAGCAAATGGATTTGTGATGGTTCGGGTGCAGCGTGCAGTCTCGGTGAAAGTACGGCGCGAAGTTACCTTCGAGATATCGTTGCTGGTCTTATGTATCTTCATTCTCATGTATGTTTTTTAGTACCATGCCACTTGTATATATTTTCTTGAGTTTAATATTTGTTTTGTTGGACAGCATATAATCCATGGCGACATTAAGCCGGATAACCTGTTAGTTACGGGATCTGGCCAAGTCAAGATCGGAGATTTCGGCGTGAGCCATGTTTTTGAGGTTTACAATTATTCTTTTATTCCTTATTATTTTTGCGTGGATTTAGAAATTTTTTTTTGTTTGTTAATGACGAGTTTGATATGTTTGAATGATGAAAAGGGTGATAATGATGCGTTGAGGAGATCGCCCGGCACGCCTGCCTTCACAGCTCCCGAGTGTTGTACAGGTAAATTCTTGAAAAAATATCATTTTTACCCCCCTTCACAACACCTTGTTTCGTAGTGGTATTTCAGTAATTTATTAATCTTTAGGTGTAACGTACCGTGGAAAATCTGCGGATATATGGGCTGTAGGGGTGACTCTGTACTGCATGGTTTTGGGCCAGTATCCCTTTCTTGGTGACAGTCTTCAGGACACTTATGACAAGGTATGTTCATTTATCAATTTTCTTTTCGATTAATTAATTTCATGTGATTCTCCTTCAATTTTATTTTATTATTTTTTTTGCATTGTGGGCAAAAACAGATTGTTAACGACGCGGTCTCTGTACCGGACCATATTAACCCCGAAGTAACGGACTTACTTGAACGCCTTCTTTGCAAAGGTTAGATTCATTGTCATGGTTATTAGTTTGAATCTTGTGACATAAAAAAGTAATGTAATTTTTGATTTGTAGATCCAAATAAGCGGATCACATTGCAAGAGGTGGCGGAACATGATTGGGTGATAGGAGAGGAGGGACCCATACCTGATTTTGTATGTACATGTAGACGCAAATATTCTTCTACTTTGCAAGATGGATCTTCCTAGCTAAAAAAAGCTGGTTCGATTCCATTTTTTCTGTTTTGGGTTTTGGGATGGTTTACACTTGTATCATAGGATTTTCTTTTTCTTCTTTTTCATGTGTGATATTTGTAATTTTCGAAAATTTGACTAATTCTTTTAACGTCGAAAGTGGTGAGAAATGATTTGATTGTACTAATGTTGTAACGTAACTGCAATGCTCAACATAACTTGACAGATATAAATTTGTACTGTTGGATAAATATTTTTAGCCATGCTCGACATTCTTGACAAATAAAAAAAAAACTTGGTAACGTTGAGCAACTATTTTGAACAATCTTGAAACAAACATATTTGTTATGGTATATTTACAACTTGACCTCGGAAAATATTATTATATTGATGTGATTTTCCCATGTTATGGCGATTATATTTTTTGTTGCATGGATACTAACGGTGATACGAAAATTTTCAAAATTGCTAGGATACCATAACATTTGTGTAACGGTGATACGGCAATCATATCACAATATATCCGACTGTCAATTCTTTTACTTATTACGATATACTTTTTTTTTTTTTTTCATGAAATTATGGCTACAATATTTAATGTATATATTTATTTTACCTCTAATATTATAAACATGATTGAATGTTGTTTTTAAATGTTTAATTTCATAAAAGTATTAATATAAAATAATATTTTATTCAATTTTATTACAAGTATGTAACTCCGAAAATAAAATTTATGTGTTTCTTAACGTATAAACAAGTATATGGAAGATTTTTTTTTAAAAAAAAACAAATTATTATATATTTTTTTTCAAAATATGCATTGAATATATAGAATAAATAAGTCATATTTTAATTTTTCTCCAAATTTGTTCTCAACCCCCAAATGTAATTCTTAAAATATCATTACTCAAAAACGTTGGTCATTAGGAACGTTGCCCAATGAACTACCTCTTAATATAAAATATATCCATCCTATTTTGAGTTATATATTTTGAGCCGTTCACTCAAATTCCCCCAACATCTTCTATATAACGAATTAACGATTAATTACCTTGGTGATTAGTAAAAAAATATTTTATTTATAATTAATTAATATATAATTAAAGTACATATATATTAGCGGATACTAATCAATATTAATTAATTGTTATTGGAATGTATTTTTGTTAATCATCACGGTGACTAACCACTAATTCTTAATATAGAGAATGTTGGAGGAATTTGAGGGGAATAATAGAATTGTTAGTATATTTTTAGCAGAAAATCACCAAGGACAAGTTGTCATTTTGAAGACGAAATCTGCCTCTATTAATTCTACCACAAGTTTATTTTTAGCTTAACTTTCAGATATAAATAGCGGAGTTTGAACTCATAATTCACATTCCCTTTCTAATTTTTGTTTTCAGAGGTTTACCATTTTTCTCTCTAGATTATGGCCAGAAATCCTAGCTCTATCTCACCATCTCCGATCCTAACCAAATTTTAACCATCACTTAGACCACTCGCCTGGCCATCGGATCTACATTAAATGACAGAGCTGATTGTTGGACAACAATGACGTGGGTTGGGTTACACGACAGGGACGAAGGTTGGACGACACTGACGTAGGTTGGGTTATGCGACTGCCATATTATTATCAAAGGCCGAATATTTAGGGTCACCTTGTTTTGCACGGCCGCATATTGCGGGCCACGTTATTTTGGACGGCCGCAGATCGGTGGCCACGTAGTTTTTGGACGGCCGCAGATCGGCGGCCACATTTTTTGGCCGGTCGTGGATCGAGAGCCAGAGTTGTTTTGGAGGGCCGTGAATCGGCGACCACGTAGCTTTTGGACCGCCGTGGATCGAGGGCCACGTTGTTTCGAACAACCGCGGATCGGCGGCCACGTAGTTTTTGGCCGGCCGCAGATCGGTGGACACATTTTTTCGGGCGGGGGTGGATCGAGGGCCACGTTTTTTTTGACGGTCGGGGATCGGCGGCCACGTAGTTTTTGGACGGCCGTGGATCGTCGGCCACGTGTTTTTGACGGCCGTGGATCGAGGGGCACACTATTTTGGACGGCCGCAAATCGGCGGCAACGTAGTTTTTGGACGGTCGCAGATCGGCGGCCACGTTTTTTTGCGCGGCTGGGGATCGAGGACCACGTCGTTCTGGATGGCAAGGGTTCCATGACCATGTAGTTTTTGGACAATCACGGATTAAGGGCTACGTTCTTTTGGACGGACGCGGATCGGGAGCCACATACTTTTTGGACAATTGTGAATCGACGACCGCGGATCGGCGACCAAGTCGTTTTTGGACAGCCACCGAACAACGGCCACATATTTTTCGGACGATGATGGATGACCACGTAGTTTTCGGACGGCTGCAGATCGGCGGCCATGCTTTTTTGGGGAACCGTGGATCGGCGGCCACGTTTTTTTGGATGGCCCGCCACGTTTTTGACGGCCGTTAATTGACAGTCACGTCGTTTTGGACTGTCACGGATCGGCGATCGTGAATCGACGGTCACATAATGTGTGGACGACAGTGAATCGACGACCATGTTGTGTGGTTGGGGGGGGAGCAAAGTAGAATTTCCCATACCTCGGCCATTTACTTTATACGTATGCTTCGAATTTGAAGACTTGTTATAGTTTATTTAAGTTACAGACTATATTTATAATTGACCTCGTGTGTTGTTATTTTGTTTACTTTTCTTAAAATATTATATTCTTTGGCGATTTTCCCATATCATGATGGTTATAATTCTTCCATCTAAATAAAATGAATGAAAAATAATTAGACATCAACATGTCTTCAGCGTTTCTTAGCAAAAAGGTTTTACACTTGATAAACCATTGCTTGAAAATTTGAGTACAAAAAAAAAGTTTCAAAAAAACACAAACAAGTTTGCAAGTTACAAATGATAATCTGTAATTAATCTCAATCCATATGAAACTAAAAACCGTAATATAGATCTCGTCATATTTGACATCCAAAACACTTCGAATTAATCAAACAATAAACAAACAATAATAACGCTTATTTATTACGACACCGATGTAACCGGTCACCAAAAAAGAATGGACCAACACTCAAGAAGACACAAATACCACAGAAGTTTGCTTGTACGGCGCTTTGCTGGCCCGCCAGGAAATAGCTTAATTATCCAACCAAGCACCCTCTCCACAACCTTGAATACATTAAATAATACTTTTTCAACGATCATATAAAACGTATACAGAATAAAATGAAATGGTAACAGTACAAAAAGCTGACCTCATCGCCTTCGTCAGCATAGACCGAAGTTTCGGCGATTAAATTTAACGAATCAGATGGATTCGACAAGCTGCTAGTTTCATTAGACATCATTCTTTCTGATACTATCAGTTCCAATCTTTGTGTTTGTGCTTCGAGTTTCTGAGTCAAATCCTTGTTCAAGTCCTTTCAAAATTTAATCAAATCATTAGATTAATAAATTCGTTAATAAAAGTAAACGAGTACCTTTAACTTGGAACAATTGGACGATTCAATCCTCAGTGCTTTAGTCAGCTCTTCTCTCTCCACTGATAACTGTACACAAAAATTATTAATAAAAATTATATTAAAAATAATAGACAATTTATATATAAAAATAAAGGGAAAAGAGAACCTCAGAAACTAAGGAATTAATGTTATCGATAATTCTGAGCTGATCAGACGGTACAGAATTATTCATCTCTTCGAGCGAAAATAATATTTCAGAAGTATTATTTAGAGGCTGCGATCCAGATGGTATATCACGAGCATTATTAACAACCACACTTTCTTGTACTACACGAATTTCACCTGAAAAATTACAATTTTTTTCAAAGATTAAAAATTAAATATTTATATATAACAATCTCGAGAGGATAGAGAAAGAAAAGGACTTAGGTCATTAGTAGAAGCGGATGCATTTGTTCTTCTAATCTCTGGAGCAATTGTACTTGTATTTCTTATCTTAGTTTGTAATAATTTCTTCTCTGTACTGCATCGTTTTGGGCCAGTATCCTTTTCTTGGCGACAGTCTTCAGGACACTTATGACAAGGTATGTTCATTTATCAATATTCTTTACGATTAATTATTTTCATGTGATTCTCCTTCAATTTTATTTAATTATTTTTTTGCATTGTGAGCAAAAACAGATTGTTAACGACGCGGTCTCAGTACCGGACCATATTAACCCCGAAGTCACGGACTTGCTTGAACGCCTTCTTTGCAAAGGTTAGATTCATTGTCATGGTTATTAGTTTGAATCTTTTGACATAAAAAAGTAATGTAATTTTTGATTTGTAGATCCAAATAAGCGGATCACATTGCAAGAGGTGGCGGAACAAGATTGGGTGATAGGAGAGGAGGGACGGATTTGGAGCTAGCGGGTATGGGATACCATACGATAACGGATAACGAGGGCTGGATCCGTTATGTCCGCACCCAAAAACCATTATGGGCGACCCCTTTTACTCCTTACAGTAAAAAAACCAAGAGACCACCTCATTTCTCTCACAACAGTAAGCCAAATACTTTCCAAAAAAAGAGTTATTTGGCCATGGCTTCTCAAGCTCAACTAAGAGCAAACCGCCTTGGTGACAAACCTTCGTACGTGCCATGGAGACCCTTCAACCCGCACGGCCCTGTCCCGGCAAACCCTTCAGGCATGTGGGTGGAGAAACGAGCTCCTTCGACGGCCCCGATAAGATCTACAAGAACCAACCCGAAAACACTCTCTCCATTCCTTCCCCCGATACCTACTAAGCAGGGCCGGGTCTGGGCTTTGGCCCAGTTGGCCCAGGCCACAGGCCTAAAAAAAAAAAAAGCCTCCAAATTTCTAATAATACCAATAATATCAATAATACCAATAAATTAAACCCACAACCCAAACAAACCCAAACCCACTTCAGACCCGTCACCCGTTAAAGCTAATACAGGTTACGCTCACTTCTCTCTCTCTCGTTACGCTCTGCCCCTCTCTCGTTACGATCGCTCGCGCTCTCTCTCTCTCTCTCTCTCTCTCTCTCTCTCTCTCTCTCTCTCTCTCTCTCTCTCTCTCTCTCTCTCGCTCTCTCGCTCTCTCGCTTCTCTCAGTTCAACCTAGACCGAGGTCGTACGAAACGACTCGTATCGTAGCTGCTGATAGGCGATAGCTGTCCTCTCCTCTGCCATACCTTTACCTAGCGACGCTGCTTGTCTCCTCTCCTCTGCCGTATCGTAGAATGATGATGCTCTGCTGTACAGCCTGTACTGTTCGCCGTTTGTCTCCTCGAAGCTCGATTTCTCCTAGTCCTCTTCTCGTCTCCCAAAGAAGTGAAGAGAGAATATGCAGCAGCAGTTTGGGGATTTTTCTGGTGTTGGTATTTCGAGTATTTCTTCGAGAATGTAGTTCAAGAACTGATTTTTCATTCAAATTGAGTTCAAGAGTTCAAGAGTTCAAGAATCTAGTTCAAGGTATAATCAATTTGAGACTGAATTAGTTTAATTTGCTCGAGTTGTGGGTCAATTTGTGCCAATTTATGTTTAATTTGCTGAAAAATTGTAAAATTTGTGTTTAATTTATGCCAATTTGTGTTTAATTTGCTGATTTTAGTTTGTTCTGTGATTAATTGATCCCATTTCAGCAGATAATCCGTCTCCAGTCGCTAATTTCAGCAGTTCTTCAGGATTTTTCCATCAATTTGGCAGAAAATCAGTTTAGGAGTTCGATAATTAAAGGTATAATCCTATTTAGAATTCAATCACTCATTTGCAGAATTCTACTTAATGAATTATTAACTTTTCTTAATTCCAAATTGCATTTCAGGGTATTCTCTCATCTTCTTTGCTCGAGCCAGAGCGCGTAAGTCCCAATAAGAATTATTAACTTCTTTGTGCTCAATTGAAATTTAAATTAGTAATTTGGGATTTAATTAGGGCTTTTTTGTTCAGTTTATGCAATTGAAGCTAGTGAGATTGGCCTTCTATGTATTAACAATTAAAGTTTAAACTTTTTTGTTCATATTCAATCGGGTGCCGCGACGAGCTCACATGGCCAATGTTTGCGAGTCAACAACTAGAGCACAAAAAGTCTTTTCTCCAAATACAAGTACGATTTGTTGTATTTTTGTGTGTTTATCATACCAACTTTGGTTGGCACCAACCCGTGCTTGAACTAATTGTGGTCAAAGTTAAAATCTTTGCATTTTGTGAAATTTCATTAAATTAAGCACAATTCAGCAACTTCTAAGTTTTCAAGAAATTTTTAATAAATATATAGTATTTTTGCATAATACAACTCATTTGAACAAAATACAATTGTAAAAAAATACATTTTTTCTGACTTCATAATCTCCTAACACTATTCGTCATAGGTCTCCGAAATCTCAGGACCGGCCCTGCTACTAAGGAGGAACTTGCCAAGGAAGACAAACGGCTGAACAACGTGAAGTCGGGGGGTCTCCGAACTGAGCCAGAAGAGACCTTGGCGTTTCCACTACCAAAAGATCTCACACACCCGTTTTGGTTCCGTCGTTGTTATCGGTGTTTCGAAATGGGCCACCGAGCATCGAGTTGCACTAACCCGAGAAGGTGCACAAATTGTGGCAAGAAGGGACATTTGGTGGCGGCTTGCAAAAACCCGGAGACGACTCCGCGGCCGTTCAACCCGCTTCAACCTCGAGGTAAAATAGGTCCGGATTGCCTCCCACAAGGACGACCAAAATCGGTACCATGTTTTCACACTCCAACTCAACGGTTTCGTGAGCTATCTGATTCCATGCGTCAAACTGTGGTAGTTGATGCTAGGTTAGTGCGAGGTCACTCCTTGTCGACTGTACGTCAATTTCTACTCGCTATGCGAAAGTGGACATCACCATTTCAACTTGCCTTCTTGAATGACAACCGATATATAGTCAAGTTACCGGACTATATGTCGAGAGAGGAATTCATTGCAACCGAGTTGAACCGGTTCCTCGAGAAATCCTATGTAGTATATCCGCGAGAGATCTCCATTGATGCGTCACCGGCGAAATATGAGTTTAAGGCATGGCTCCGTTTAAAATACTTACCAATTCACTGCTTTTGCATTGAAGAGTTAAGTAGAATAACTTCCACCTTCGGCGAGATATTATATCACGGTCCTCTAACCAACATCTCCTATATGGATAAGCTCGACATCTTAATAGGAACAACAAATCTTGGTTTGATTGCGGAATCGGTGTCCTCGCTCGTTGTCGGGGGAAGTCAAGACGTTGAGGTGCAACCGCTTAGCTCGATAGTGGAACCTCTCCCCTACTATCTTCCAAATGATCCAACACCACCTCTCCAATTTTTTGAATCTCAACTCAACAAGGTTATTTCTGGTGCAAAATGGCAAACCAACTCAAACACCGATGAGCCCCAAGAGAAGTTGAGTGCCCATGACACCGCATCCATTAACCATCCTCCGTCATCGAAGAGACCGCGGGTCGACAAGGCGGAGACAGATATCACGACAGCGGTAGCGCATGTAGCGGAACAGAAATCTTTACCTCCTCGAGCAAATAGTCATGGTGCCGCTATCGGGTCAGAACCCGATAATGACTCCCCACAACTAGGGGTGTAAACGGTTCGGATCCGGTTCGGATAGTGGTCATACCAGATCCGGATCCGTATTTTTTTTCGGATACGGATCCGGATACGGATATTCCCGGATCCGGATACGGTTCGGATATTAAACGGATACGGATTCGGTTCGGATATCTCGGATACGGATACGAATCTGGATATTACTCGGATAGTTCAAACGGATATTTTGTATGTAACATAACTATCTATTTTACCAACGAATCTCAAACAATATCAAAATAATACTTAAATAATACATAAAAAGACATTATAATTTTACGAAACAAAATCAAGTATTTGTCAAATATTTTGAGATTTGAAAAATCATACATGAAATATATTCATTTTTTTTTAGAATGAACTTGGTTTATTAATTATAAGTCATGCAAACATAAACTTATATTGGGTCTATAAGACCATAGTTATTTAAAAACATAATAAATTTTCAAAAACGGATATCCGTTTTTATACTGTTATTCGGATCCGGATAATATCCGGATTCGGATCCGGATCCGATCCCAATTATCAAAACCGAATCCGGATCCGTTCGGATCCGGATAATTTTATTCGGATCCGGATATTTAGGCGGATTCGGTTCGGGTCGGTTCGGGTCGGTTCGGATAATATCCGAACCGTTTACATCCCTACCCACAAACCAACCCGCCAAGAGAAATTTCAAAACAAAGCCCTTTATCTCAGACCCAAGACATGTTGTATCCTACTCTAGCTTTACCAGAAGGGGCACTTTTTCACAAGCTACAAGATATGTTTCAAGCTTACTCACAAAAACAAGACAAGAGAAAGATTCCTCCTACCATTCCACCAATAGATGAAGCAATTATCGAGCAGAGCACTGCAGAAAAGAAGAAAGACTCTAAAAAAAAGTGATGATGTACCTCCCCCTTATACTCTCCCCAACTCTTGATGTGGTCATCATAAGAATTAACACCATCAACTTTAACATCTTAATTATGGTTTAACATCTTAATTTATGATTTAACATCTTAGTTATGATGTTAAATCATAAATTAAGATGTTAAATTATAATTAAGATGTTAAGTTTTGATGGTGTTAATCCTTATGATGACCACATCAAGAGTTGGGGGGGTATAAGGGGGAGGTACAACATTTTTCCTAACAAAAAATGCATTAAATGCATCTTTATTTTCAGATGTTAGTACCACTTTATCTCCAGTTAAAATAAGACTGGATGGATTCAGCTCGAGCCAGCCAATTTTAAATGAAAAAAAAAATCCTTAAAGTTGACTCTAAATTAGAAGCTACAAAAAAGACCCTCATTACTAAGGCCCAAAAATCTACAACCAAATTAACTCCCCCACACCTCATCCTCTAAAAAAGGCCCGAGAATTACCAAGAAGGCCCTTAATCCCTCCCCTTCAATTAGCAAAGAACCAAACCTGCCTATTCTAGAGCAGACAGTAACATCAGGACTCTATCTCGAGACGACGACAAGAATGGAAATCGGGTCCAACAAGGTGTGTGATCCGGCAGATAAAGAGAATAACGAAGCAAATATCAAAATGGACTGCACAACGGACGACAGAGCAGCAGGGGCCGACGCAGCGGACGGCGGAGCAGCAGGGGCCGAGGATAAAGCAGACAGACTAAGAGGGACGGTGCTGTCAATGGAGACCGGGACACAACAAGAAGAAATTGAGGAAACCGCGCCGATAATGGGAAAGACAGTGGATCTCGAGATGATGGAGACAATTACCTCAATGGATGAGGATCCGCTAGCACAGCTGATTGAAGAATATGAAGGTACCTCTCTTAATCCGAAATTAAAATTACCATCTAAGGGTACTTTCTTTCTAAGAGAAAATGTCATTAAAAGTGCAATCTTTAACACCAAAAAATCGATACGACAAAAAATCCAAACTAAAGCCGGGGATGGCACACCTTTAACACTCCCACTAAAAAAACAAAAGGAAAATGATTACCTAAATCAACTAGAAATACAATAAAAAAGATTAACACACTTGAGGCTTTAAAACTTGACATGGATAACTCTTGCGGTTTAGACGAAGAAACCTGTAAAAAAATTGAAGAATTATGTCACATTTCAACTAATAATAACGATTCTAATAACATGCAAATAGAGGATGTTGAAAAGAAATTACTGTTTGACACGAATGTGAGTGACGGTACTATTAGGAATAAACTAGTAACTCAACTTAATCTTAACAATAAATCTTCTTGTAACACATCCATATGTCCGGATTCTAACAAAATTAACAATGTGGAGGCGGTATATGGCCCGATTGAGATTGCGGATGGGGCGGAAGAGACCGATTTAGAGGGCTAGGAAGGACTTAGATAAGAGGAAGACATTGTGTAGTGTAGGGAGTCATTTACTTTAGGTTGGTTATTTTATTATGTCATTGAAAAACTTATCTATTTTATGTTGGAACGTGAGAGACCTTGGTAGTAAGGATAAATGTAACTTAATTAAGGATCAAGTTAGAGAGTCGCTAAGTGATGTCGTATGTTTACAAGAGACAAAATGGAACTCACCATCTAAATTCAATATTAGAATGGTGTGCTCTTCGAAATTTAGAAATGCCAAATTCTTAAATGCAAATGGGGCCAAAGGAGGTCTTATGACGGCTTGGTTGGAGAAGTTAGTATTAACGGATTCAAGTGAGGGAAATTATTCGTTAACATCTCTGTTACGCGGATACTTCAAAAATGCAGAAGTATCCTGAGGATACGCGTATCCGATACGGATACGGGTGCGATACGGCTCGGATACGTATCGGATACGCCACGTGGCGTATCCGAATATTTTAATATTTATTTTTTTCGGATACGGGGGGGATACGGCAGGATACGGCAGGATACGGCTGGGGATACGTCCAGGATACGGCTGGGATACTCCATTTAGGATACTTCGGCCCATTATATATTTTGGCCCATAATATTTTTAAATAAATTATATAGGATACTTCTAGGATACTTTTAGATTAGTTCTAAAATATTTTAGAACAAGTTTATGATAGTTTTATGATACTTGTATTGTTTGCTTGATATTATTTATTGTCATGATATTTAATTTAAAAATATTATTAATTTATTATTTAATTTATTACTTATTTATTAATTATATATAATATAAATATATTAAATTGCCGTATCCCCGTATCCGTGATTTTTTGAAAATTGCCGTATCGCCGTATCCGTATCGTATCGGATACGCTACCCGTATCCGTATCCGTGCAACATAGGTTAACATGTACATTTAAAATAGCTAACGGAAATTTTTTTGGTATTTGTAATGTCTATGGTCCAACCGAAAATTAGACTAACAAAGCTACCTTCTTAGATGAATTAGCAACATGGTTACAATCTCCCTTACCAACCATATTTCTTGGCGATTTCAACTTAATTAGACGTGAGGAAGAATCCACAGGACATGGCCACTCGGCCAGCTCTATGCAAATGTTCAACAATTTCGTAAATGATAACTCACTAGTAGAGATAGATTTACCGCATCGCAATTTCACTTGGTCGAGTCGAAGACAATTACCTACACTCTCAAAACTTGACCGAGTGATAGTAACCACATCATTGATCGGTAACCAAAATGTATTTACGTTACTTGATCTCCCTAACGTTACTTCTGATCATGCTCCACTCAAACTTAACATTAAAAAACCGAACAGACCTCCCCAACAATTCAAGTTCGAGAGATATTGGTTAAAACATCTCGCAAGTAGTCAATGAAGGATGGAGATCCACAATTGCAATGTCAAACGACTTCGCAACAAGTTTCTTACAAAGACTAAATAACACAAAGAAAATTCTCACATCATGGTCCAAAGAAAAGTGTAACACCCCTAATGCGGTAATTGAAGTATGTAAGACCTTCCTAAATACACTTGATAGGATGGAGGAGACGAGATTTCTAAATGACATGGAATTTTTGTTGAGAATCCGAATTAGGGAAAAATTACATAACTTAATAAATATGAAAGAGACCAAATGGCAACAACGAACTTCGATCAATTGGCTAAAACTTGGAGATAATAACACCTCTTATTTTCACGCATTCGCTTCCAATCGTAGACAACAAAATATTATATCGAAATTAACACTAGGGAATAGGACAATCACAAACGAGTTAGAAATAAATAGGGTGTTCACACAATTTTACAAAGAGTCACTCGGCTCGCCCCCCCTTACGAACCTTTCGGTCGCGATGACCCCATTTTACACCTCCACAATCTCGCCAATTAATCTAACCATTCTTGCGGCTCCCTTCTTGGGAGAAGAATTCAAAGCCGCCCTTGAATCGTTAAAAAAAGGGAAAAGTTGTGGACCGGATGGCTTTCCGAGCGAATTTTATCAACAATTTTGGTCCATATTGAAAAACGACCTAAGTTCAATGATGAACCAATTTTACTCCCACAACTTGCAACTCCAAAAAATGAATAAGGCTTCCATCCAACTAATACCAAAGAAGGAAGATGCTGCTTCGATCAATGACTTTAGGCCGATAAGCATTATTACAACACCCATCAAACTAATCACAAAAATCTTAGCAAGACGTCTCCAACCTTATATGCCTTTATTAATTCACCGGTGTCAAACGGCTTTTATTAAGGGCCGGACCATAAATGAATTATTCCTCGCTTCTAGAGAATTCCTAAATATCTATCACAAAACGAGAGTCCCAACGGTGATGTTAAAACTTGATTTCAAGAAAGCGTTTGGCAATGTCTCTTGGGCATTTCTCGAAGAAATTTTACTAGCACGAGGATTCCCGTCAAGATGGATAAGTTGGATGACTAGTCTCCTTTCGACTTCTAGTTCATCAATCCATTCAAACGGCATTAGAGGGGAATATCTAACTCACAAGAGGGGATTACGTCAAGGGGACCCGTTATCTCCCCTCTTATTTACATTAATAGTGGATGCATTACAAGCGATGTTAAAAAAACTAAACCCGATACTTACATCTCCTACATTGTTTGCACCGACCACATTACAATACGCGGACGATACTTTACTCTTTATAGAAGCTCATCCTCGTAACTTACGTATAATTATGCATACTATCTCCCTTTTTCACAAATTTCGGGACTAGAAATTAATTGGGAAAAAAGCGGGTTCGTCCCGATTTCGATTCCCGAATCACATCACTTACACCTAACGACGATTATGCGCTGTGCAAAAAAATCTTTGCCATTAAAATATTTAGGGCTACCTCTCTCTTACAAAAAACCTACAAAATTAGTATTCCAACCCATAATTAATAAAATGAGAGGCAAGATCACTAATTGGAAGAATAAGTTCCTCACATTAGGGGGCCGCACAACTCTAGTAAAATCGGTGTTAGGGACAATACCAAGTTTCATAATGCAATCGTTTATATTACCGAAAGGGGTTATAGAAGAGATTAACAAAATAATGAGAGCTTTTCTTTGGAAAGGTGGAGAAAAAATTATGGGAGGTCAATGTCTAATTAATTGGAAAGCGATATGTTTACCAAAGCTCAATGGAGGGATGGGAGTTATTGATCTAGAGCGACAAAATAAAACCTTAGTCATGAAATGGCTTTTTAAGATGGATTTCGATAAAGAATCATATTGGGCTTCGACTATGCGCTCCATATATAACATAAATGACTCCGGAGACATTGCTCGGGTAGCCAACAATCTATCATCTTACTTTATACGAGACTTACAAAACTTACTACCCCTTTACAATTATCTAAAGCAGGGACTAGCAACGCAACAACCAATTTTGAACTCCCTAACCATGGCCGAACCCCCCATTTACCCAACCGCAAAGATATATGCGCAACTATTCCACCCCGGAGTCGAGTGTTATTGGACCGAGGCAATCTTCAAGATTAAAGCACCGTACAAAGTAGCGATCTTTGGATGGCTTAACCTCAACGATCGCATTCTTACGGCGGATAACTTGGCGAGGAGAGGGTGGCCCCACAATCTGAGTTGCAACTTATGTGCGGGCCCCTTAGAAACGACTAGTCATCTATTCATAACTTGCCCCTTCACGTCGGAGATATGGCGTACAATTGAACCGAGGGCAAACACATCCACCGTATCCCTTCTCGATTTTTGGTGGAATACAAGAACGATGAAGACGAAAAAAGATGCCGAAAAATGGGACACCAAATGGCTTGCCACAATTTGGTCGGTATGGAGAGAGAGAAATAATCGAATATTTCAACGAAAAGGTAGAATGCCAGGGCTAGTGATTACTTACTTGCATCACCGACCTTTATATGCAATGGACTAAATTTTGTTGATATGATTATTGGTTTAGAGATGCGAAGATACACATTTGGGTACCGAGTTGCTCATTTGTACATTTATTTCAACAAACTCTTTGTAATGTTTTGATTTATTTTATAATGAAAATTGATCGGACCGGCGCGCTCACTTTTCCTTAAAAAAAAAGATAGGAGAGGAGGGACCCATACCTGCTTTTGTATGAACATGTAGACGCAAATATTCTTCTGCTTTGCAAGATGGATCTTCCTAGCTCAAAAAAGCTGGTTCGATTCCATTTTTTCTGTTTTGGGTTTTGGGATGGTTTATTGTATCATAGGATTTTCTTATTTTTTCTTTTTCATGTGTGATATTTGTAATTTTCGAAAATTTGACTAATTCTTTTAACGTCGAAAGTGGCGAGAAATGATTTGATTGTACTAATGTTGTAACGTAACTACAATGCTCAACATAACTTGACAGATATAAACTTGTACTGTTGGATAAATATTTTGTAAGCCATGCTCGACATTCTTGACAAATAAAAAAAAAAACTTGGCAACATTGAGCAACTATTTTGAACAATCTTGAAATGAACATATTTGTTATGGTATATTTACAACTTGACCTCGGAAAAATTATTATATTGATGTGATTTTACCATGTTATGGCGATTATATTTTTTGTTGCATGGATACTAACGGTGATACGAAAATTTTCAAAATTGCTAGGATACCATACATTTGTGTAACGGTGATACGGCAATCATATCACAATATATCCGACTGCTTTTACTTATTACGATATACTTTTTTTATTTTTCATGAAATTATGGCTACAATATTTAATGTATATATTTATTTTACCTCTAATATTATAAACATGATTGAATGTTGTTTTTAAATGTTTAATTTCATAAAAGTATTAATATAAAATAATATTTTATTCAATTTTATTACAAGTATGTAACTCCGAAAATAAAATTTATGTGTTTCTTAACGTATAAACAAGTAAATGGAAGATTTTTTTTTTAAAAAAAAACAAATTATTATATATTTTTTTCAAAATATGCATTAAATATATAGAATAAATATCATTACTCAAAAACATGGTCATTAGGAACGTTGCCCAAACTTATCTTGAGCCGTTCACTCAAATTTCCCAAACATCTTCTATATAAAGAATTAACGATTAATTACCTTGGTGATTAGTAAAAAAATATTTTATTTATAATTAATTAATATATAATTAAAGTACATATATATTAGCGGATACTAATCAATATTAATTAATTGTTATTGTAATGTATTTTTGTTAATCATCACGGTGACTAACCACTAATTCTTAATATAGAGAATGTTGGAGGAATTTGAGGGGAATAATAGAATTGTTAGTATATTTTTAGCAGAAAATCACCAAGGACAAGTTGTTATTTTGAAGACGAAATCTGGCTCTATTAATTCCACCACAAGTTTATTTTTAGCTTAACTTTCAGATATAAATAGCTGAGTTTCAACTCATAATTCACATTCCCTTTCTAATTTTTGTTTTCAGAGGTTTACCATTTTTCTCTCTAGATTATGGCCAGAAATCCTAGCTCTATCTCACCATCTCCGATCCTAACCAAATTTTAACCATCACTTAGACCACTCGCCTGGCCATCGGATCTACATTAAATGACAGAGCTGATTGTTGGACAACAATGACGTGGGTTGGGTTACACGACAGGGACGAAGGTTGGACGACACTGACGTAGGTTGGGTTATGCGACTGCCATATTATTATCGACGGCCGAATATTTTGGGTCACCTTGTTTTGCATGGCCGCATATTGAGGGCCACGTTATTTTGGACGGCCGCAGATCGGTGGCCACGTAGTTTTTGGACGGCCGCAGATCGGCGGCCACATTTTTTGGCCGGTCGTGGATCGAGAGCCAGAGTTGTTTTGGAGGGCCGTGAATCGGCGACCACGTAGCTTTTGGACCGCCGTGGATCGAGGGCCACGTTGTTTCGAACAACCGCGGATCGGCGGCCACGTAGTTTTTGGACGGCCGCAGATCGGTGGACACATTTTTTGGGGCGGGGGTGGATCGAGGGCCACGTTTTTTTTGACGGTCGGGGATCGGCGGTCACGTAGTTTTTGGACGGCCGTGGATCGTCGGCCACGTGTTTTTGACGGCCGTGGATCGAGGGGCACACTATTTTGGACGGCCGCAAATCGGCGGCAACGTAGTTTTTGGACGGTCGCAGATCGGCGGCCACGTTTTTTTGCGCGGCTGTGGATCGAGGACCACGTCGTTCTGGATGGCAAGGGTTCCACGACCATGTAGTTTTTGGACAATCACGGATTAAGGGCTACGTTCTTTTGGACGGCCGCGGATCGGGAGCCACATACTTTTTGGACAATTGTGAATCGACAACCGCGGATCGGCGACCATGTCGTTTTTGGACAGCCACCGAACAACGGCCACGTAGTTTTCGGACGATGATGGATGACCACGTTATTTTGGACGGTCGCTGATCGGCGGCCACGTAATTTTCGGACGGATCGACAGCCATGTTTTTTTGGGGAACCGTGGATCGGCGGCCACGTTTTTTTGGACGGCCGCGGATCAGAGGCCACGTTGTTTGTGACGGCCGTTAATTGACTGTCACGTCGTTTTGGACTGTCACGGATCGGCGGTCGTGAATTGACGGTCACATAATGTGTGGACGACAATGAATCGACGACCAGGGTGTGTGGTTGGGGGTGTGGGGGTGGAGGTGGGTGGGGGCAAACTAAAATTTCCCATACCTCGGCCACTTACTTTATACGTATGCTTTGAATTTGAAGACTTGTTATAGTTTATTTAAGTTACAGACTATATTTACAATTGACCTCGTGTATTGTTATTTTGCTTATTTTTTCTTAAAATTATGTTTTTTGACGATTTTCCCATATTATGATGGTTATAATTCTTCCATCCAAATAAAATGAATGAAAAATAATTAGACATCTACATGTTACTAAAAACACAAACAAGTTTGCAAGTTACAAATGATAATCTGTAATTAATCTCAATCCATATGATACTAAAAACTGTAATATAGATCTCATCATATTTGACATCCAAAACACTTCAAATTAATGAAACAATAAACAAACAATAATAACGCTTATTTATTACGACACCGATGTAACCGTTCACCAAAAAAGAATGGACCAACACTCAAGAGGACACAAATACATGTCTCTATTCCAACTTCATACTTACCACAGAAATAAAATAAAAAAAAAGAATATTAATCGAACACCTATATAGTTTCAGATTCGTTTCTTTCCATATTTCTTTACTTTTCTCTCATTAGAGAAGTTTACTTGTACGGCGCTTTGCTGGCCCGCCAGGAAATAGCTTAATTATCCAACCAAGCACCCTCTCCACAACCTTGAATACATTAAATAATACTTTTTCAACGATCATATAAAACGTATACAGAATAAAATGAAATGGTAACAGTACAAAAAGCTGACCTCATCGCCTTCGTCAGCATAGACCGAAGTTTCGGCGATTAAATTTAACGAATCAGATGGATTCGACAAGCTGCTAGTTTCATTAGACATCATTCTTTCTGATACTATCAGTTCCAATCTTTGTGTTTGTGCTTCGAGTTTCTGAGTCAAATCCTTGTTCAAGTCCTTTCAAAATTTAATCAAATCATTAGATTAATAAATTCGTTAATAAAAGTAAACGAGTACCTTTAACTTGGAACAATTGGACGATTCAATCCTCAGTGCTTTAGTCAGCTCTTCTCTCTCCACTGATAACTGTACACAAAAATTATTAATAAAAATTATATTAAAAATAATAGACAATTTATATATAAAAATAAAGGGAAAAGAGAACCTCAGAAACTAAGGAATTAATGTTATCGATAATTCTGAGCTGATCAGACGGTACAGAATTATTCATCTCTTCGAGCGAAAATAATATTTCAGAAGTATTATTTAGAGGCTGCGATCCAGATGGTATATCACGAGCATTATTAACAACCACACTTTCTTGTACTACACGAATTTCACCTGAAAAATTACAATTTTTTTCAAAGATTAAATATTAAATATTTATTTATAAAAATCGAGAGAGGATAAAAAAAGAAAAGGACTTAGGTCATTAGTAGAAGTGGATGCATTTGTTCTTCTAATCTCTGGAGCAATTGTACTTGTATTCCTTATTTTACTCTGCAATAATTTCTTCTCTGTTCAAAAAATAATTTTAAGTTATATAAAGTTAGCCCCAAAGTAACCCAAAAAATAAAATAAATTTATGAATAAAAAAATAGTACCTTCTTGAAGAGCATCGATAGTTGATTGAAAATCCTGACGCTCTCTGTCCAGTGTCGATAATTTACGCCTGTATGCATCAATTCAATAAAATAAACAAAAATTCAAACATGAAAAAAAAGAAAAAAAAGAAAAATAAAAAGTGAATAAACACACTTGAACGAAGAAATCTCGGAGTGTAAAGACTCGACTTGCTTTTCGAGCTTCAATTCGTTGGACCTCAGTCTAAGAGCCTGAACATAAATTAACAGAAACAAATAAATATATATTTATATAAATCAGTAAATAGATAATATACATAATTATATATTTATATATACCCTCTCCTCTGAAGTAATGAGATCAGAAGCGAGTAGTTTGGCCCTTTCATCGGCAGCCCTGCATTCTAGCTGGGCGTTTTCATACTCCATTCTTAGCGAATCAAGCGCCAACTATTTTCATTTTGCAAAATTCAAAATCATAATCAAATATTATACTAACAAAATGAAAAAAAACAAATGAAAGGAAATAACTCACCGATTGAGCGTTGATTTCGCCTTGAAACGTTTCCATGTCATATCTCAACTGACTAATAACTTGACCCTATATCCATAAAAAAGCGAATGTTTCAGAATATTTTTTAATAAAAATATTATTTTAATAAATAAAAGGACCTGTTTGTTATAATCTTCGGTTAGAGATGCATTATCAGAAGTTAAAGTATCGGCAATAGATTTGGATGCATCGAGAGCTCTTTGCAAAGAGAATTTCTCTACCGTTAAATCCTCGATAAGCTGCTCCAAGGCAGTAAAATCATTATCCTTTTCTCGTGTAGGTACATTCTGATAATTCAAATCTTGAACATGCGAATAATTCGAATTCGAATTATTCGGAGCGAACAAGGAAGTGGAATTCTCGGGCTCTTCGTGCCTCTCGTGAGAGGAAGAGGAAGCAGGAGTTACTCCAATCGATTCGAGAAAGGATCGACGAGATCGAGAGGTGTTTCTGAATTCGGTAGATAAAGTGTTTGATTGATTCGAATCAAAACCAAGATTTGAATATGGATTCATCGAGCTGGACGAATCGTGATGAACGAGGCCAAATTGCGAACTAGAACCTTCCAATTGACTCGGAGCAACTTCTGGAGGGTTCCTTGTCAGGAAATAATTTGAACTCGATGCTTCGTGCACAGGTTGATTCATGCTGGAGAGACCAAAATTAGGAGTCGAGAACAAAGGCTCAGAGTTCTGAATCGAATTGGTATCTTTATTCTCTCTCCAGTCATTGTGGTACCCATTTGAAATGTTTGATATAAAAGTTGAACTTTGTTGTTCCCCCAATTTTTCAAGCAATCCATTTGAGGAAATATGTGGGATTGAATTTGGGTGAATTGTGGTTGTGGTGGTTTCGGTATTATTTAAAGCGGGTCCGTTAGGATAAATAGTAGTGTTTTCAGAGGAATCGTGTTTTGTGTTTGTTTCGGTTATGTTTAATTGGTTTGGTTGATTCTGTGTAGAAGTTTCTGTCTTTCTACCAGTTTTTGCCTTTCGTTGTCTGCGAAATTCCTCTAGCTGAAAAAAGTTTGAGAAAGATTTCAGGTCAGAATAAAAATCGTACTAATTGATGGTTGTGGGGAAGTAATTCTCCTATATCATGCAAGCAAGATAAGACAATTAAAATATGGAATCTTTTTCAGCAATGCTGATTCAGATCAGTATCGTGTTTCTACACCAGAACTTTTTTTTTTCAGTGACCCATCACTTAAATTATAAAAATAGAACAATTGCAGTATTGGGTCTTCAAAATCTCATAATAAATAAACTCAGAAGGCAAAGAACCAAATTTTCCTATCAATTTACTCACATAACAAGAAATTAAACTATTACAGTTACCTTTTTCTTCCCAGCCTCCAAATGATTCTCGCGGGACGAACTGGGCAAGACTTGCGGAGACGCCATGTCCGAACTAGTAATTTTTCGACCCTTCTCCAATTCTTGGATTCAAAACGCCGATTAAGAGACTCGATTAGAGAAGTAGGAGCATACAGGAGCAAAATTTTCGAATTTCGAGAAGTGGGTCGGGTTTTGGGAAGTGAACGGAGATCGATCCTAGATCTCTGTCTCTCTCTCTCTCTCTCTTTCTTTCTCTCTCTGGAGTCGAGGACGAGACTCGAGTCCGAGGCTTCTTCTTCTTCGGTTACGTATTCGAATTATTATTTTGATTTCGTATGTTTTGGTGGGTGCGGAAACAGTGTATAAGATCGACGGCCTGGATTTCATCTGTATTTCTGATCTAACGGCTAAACATGAGATTTAAAAATTATAATAGTAGGGTTAATTATTGGAATTGAGACGAGTTAGTGATTATTAAAAATATTTATTATGATATTAATGAATTTTATGGAGTGTCGGAAAGAATTTGTGATTTGTGAATAGAGAATTAGCTGAAGATTTCATTTCATTGTCCCAGTGAATAATAATTAATATATAGTTATTATATGTTTATTATTGAAAATTCTAAACTATTATTCGAACCAGATTCAATTTCTACAACTGTTTTATTGAGAAAATGTTTTATAATATAATTGCAACAAACATCAACAAGGTGGTCGTGCCGGAGTGGTTATCGGGCATGACTAGAAATCATGTGGGCTTTGCCCGCGCAGGTTCGAATCCTGCCGACCACGCTTTTTTGAAAGCTTCTGTTTCATCAAACAATAATAATTTAGAAATTCCTCTTTTTAGGAATAAATATTAAATGTAGTTAATTTATGGGGGATTTACATATTTACCCTTTCTTAAACTCAAAATTACATATTTACCATTCTTAAAATTAAAATATCATATTTACCCTTTCATAAATCTAAAATATCATATTTACCCAAAAATTTAATACCATCCAATTTTTCCGTTAAAATTAACGGTCCAATATTTTACGCTTTACATATTTACCTTTTTTAAAATAAAAATATCATATTTACCCAAAGAATATAACAATGTAATATCATAAATAATCATTCTACCAATCTCAAATGACAAACACAAAAATATTACAAATAAAGCTTCATTGCAAAAAAAATAACCATAGCTAAAAATATGATTTAAATTGTAGGGCGTGATTTCTTCTTGTCGAGTGAGTAAGGGTACGTATGTTATTTTTATTATTGAGAGAGTAAATATGATATTATTATTTTTAAAGGGCTAAATATAATATTTTGGATTTTTAGAAGGGTAAAATAGTATTATTAAATGTTTTGACCGTTAAGTTTAACGAAAAAATTGGATGATTTTTAATATTTGGGCAAATATGATATTTTAGATTTATGAAAGGGTAAATATGATATTTTAATTTTAAGAAGGGTAAATATGTAATTTTAAATTTAACAAAGGGTAAATATGTAAATCTCCCTTAATTTATTGGACAAAATATATCTAGAACTATTTGTTTTCATCTAAAATATAGTTAATTTGTTTATTAATATTCCTAAAATGTCTTCGTCTAATTATGTGTTATCTTTGTTATCTTATCCCGAATCAAAATTTTCTTTGGGCATTTGATTTTACCAAACAAAAGAAGTCTCCATCACACCTAATTTGATTGATTCTATTTGCAAATCAAACATAATTTTCTTGCAAAGTCTATAGATATCTTTTAATTTGATACTGATGTTTAGAACTGGCAAAATCTAATTTTACCCGAAAAACTAGTTCTAACCCGTATCTGCCCAAGTAGGACCATCCATGGATCGGGTTCGGGTCGAAATCACGTAATGTTCAAATCCAATTAGAATTGAAATTCCGAAGATCCACATCAAATCTAAACCCAATTAAAAAAAAATGAGATCCCTGTGTGAATCTAAAATCATCTAAAAGCGATTTTTTTTTCTTAAATAGAACCTAGAGCACGAAGCGTGCTCGTTTTGGTCTTGTTTTTTTATTATTAGTATTACGATAAAATAATTTTACGTGCGAAACTATTGTAAGATAATATATATATATTTTTTTTAATGGTATCCGACGAATGATCGTTTTCGTTACTGATACTTAATTTTTTTGATACCTAATTTACTGACTAATATTAATATTAGATATTACAATATTACAATTTCCCAATTTCACAATCTTGGAATATTTCCTCCAAGGCCCTTATAACTTTGCGATTCTCCATGAATCCAGCAACTACTGAGCTGTGATTTTGATCAGTTTGACCTTCAACCAAAAAGATTTTGATCAGTATGAGCATTCGAGCTTTATGTTTGTTGGATAATCCTATTGTTCTTCTCTTTCTAAATCGTCTAAAATCGTTACCTAGCAGGTCTCAAATTAGATTTTAAATCTTGTTATCTTGTTTTTGAAATTTCTTTTAATATTGTCCTGCCACCGATGTTTCTTTTATAATTTGATTGCTTCTAAATTACGTGGCAATAATTAAACATAACATATTTTTATCTACACATGTTTACTAGACATACATTACTTTTGATATTTAGATTAATATTTCCGAATTACTATTTAAATTAATATATTATTGGTGTCCCAAACAGCAAATATAATATATTATGGGAGATGCTATATCTACCGAAATATTTTACAAATTTAATACCGAATGATATGTGTACTTGATTTATTGGTTGGATGTATTTGAGTTCCCCCATATATATTTCAAATTTATTTTAGAAGCCATTTACCTTTCCCATGGATGCATCACCATATCCTCTATATCCCTAATTAACACACTTAATTAATAAGATACACTCGATTAACAATTAATTACTATATATTTAACATATACATGAATTAACAATTTACAATTAATATTAATTAAATGTTAATTGAGTATATCTTGTTAATTATTAATTAATTAAGTGTGTCAATTAAGGATATAGGAGATGTGGTGGTGCATATTGGGAGAAGGGTAAAGTTTCTCTTTATTTTATATTAGACACTTCGTTGTCATTTCGGTGATCTACTTATGTAGACCAAGTGTTTTTGATGTATTATGTGTTATGTTGCACGAATACGGATACGAGTAGCGTATCCGATACGATACGGATACGGCGATACGGCAATTTTAAAAAAATCACGAATACGGATACGGTTATATAATTATTAGTTTAATATTTTTATATTATATATAATTAATAAATTATTAATAAATTAAATAATAAATTAATAATATTTTTAAATTAAATATCACGACAATAAATAATATCAACCAAACAATACAAGTATCATAAAACTATCATAAACTTGTTCTAGAAATATTTTAGAACTAATTTAGAAGTATCCTAGAAGCATCCTATATAATTTATTTAAAAATATTATGGGCCAAAATATATAATGGGGCGAAGTATCCTAAATGGAGTATTCCAGCCGTATCCTGCCGTATCCGAAAAAAATAAATATTAAAATATTCGAATACGCCACGTGGCGTATCCGATACGTATCCGAGCCGTATCGCATCCGTATCTGTATCGGATACGCGTATCCTCAGGATACTTCTGCATTTTTGAAGTATCCGCGTAACACAGATTATGTGACAATAAATTTCTTATTTATTGATCACATTCTTTCTATTTATGTTATTATTTATATTTATGTTATGTATATTGACATTTCCTTTTATAATTTGATTGACTTCTAAATTTTGTAGCAATAAATTATATATAATATTTTTTTATCTAAACAATATTTACTAGTCATATATGAACGTATACAATTTATCGGACCCATACATCGTGTTTTGAATTCAATTCTTATTAAATCGAAATCGAAATCCGGCAAGTTAATGAATCCTTTTTCTAAATACACATGCGTATCCATTTTACAGTCGGGTACATTTTTATAATCCGGATTCAGATCTGGATCAAAATTTTGATCATCCATTAACAACCATAAATCCAGTTCCCGAAATGTTGATAAATCAATGATCCTCACCCCGCCCAAACCTAAACCAAACGATTACAAGAAATTTATCTCCCTTTAAAAGGAGAATGGTTTTGTGTTCCCACAAAAGAATACATCATCACTTATTAATAGTGAAGAGATGGATGTCAAATAGTTTTATTCATCAACAAAAAATATTACACATATAATTATTTTCATACTTGTTTTATTCGATATTTTTCAACAAAATAATATTACACATTTAATTATACAAAAAATTACACATTTTATTATATTACACATTTAATTATTTTTGTATTACACATTTAATTATTTTCATAAAAATTACACATTTTATTATATTACACATTTAATTATTTTTGTATTACACATTTAATTATTTTCATATTTGTTTGATGATATATTTTGCATTGTATTAATTTAATTTATGATACTATATTACACAAACACAATGATTATTTTAGATGCTAAATAACTCGGCTCGTATTTTTCTTTTCTTTTTTAGAATTATATTTGTTTTATTCAATAAAAAATATGATTAAAATATTTTTCAACATATTCATTTAATTATATAAAAAAATTAAACATTTCATTATATTACACATTTAATTATTTTATATTACACATTTAATTATTTTCATATTTGTTTGATGATATATTTCGCATTGTATTAATATAATTTATGATACTATATTACACAAACGCAATGATTATTTTAGATGCTAAATAAGTCTCTTATTTTTCTTTTCTTTTTTAGAATTATATTTGTTTTATTAAAAAAAAAATATGATTAAAATAATTTTCAACATATTATTTTCATATTTGTTTGATGATATATTTCGCAATGCAATAATTTATTTCGTGGTTTTGTGCTCCCACAAAAGAACACCTCATCACTTATGAATAGTGAAGAGATGGATGCCAAATAGTTCTATTCATCAACAAAAAATATTACACATATAATTATTTTCATACTTTTTTTATTCAATATTCTTCAACAAAAAATATTACACATTTAATTATACAAAAAAAATTACACATTTAATTATTTTTATATTACACATTTAATTATTTTCATATTTGTTTGATGCAGGGCCGGCTCTACTGTTTTAGAGGCTCTCGGCAGAAAAAAAGAACTTTTATTATTATTTTATATAATTTGATTAAAGTTAAATTTTATTCTAATAAAGTAATCCAAATAAATTACTTGAAGGAACTACAATCGTTGCAAAATCTCAAAAAAATTACTATCAACATATCATATTATAAATAAAATCAACTTTACAAACACTAACAGATAAAAAAAAATGATGTAAAAGTTTACAAGAATAGACTAATATTCTATAATTTCAATATTCAAATCATCTTTCGCCGAATCTCCATTGTTTGGCACCATACAAAAATTACAAATTATTAATTATTTATAAAGTTTCATCTAGCTTCTTTAGTGACCGGTATACACTGAAGAGATTTGACCTTGAAAGATTTTATGGAGAAGATTAATCTTTTGTATCTGACTTGATTAATGAAGATTTGATCTACAATTTGCATCTTCAACAGTTCATGGTTATGCGCTTATAGTTGTGAGAAATGATAATAATTGTGTCTTTCAAAATTTTCTTATAGATTGAACATAGAATTAGGAGATCAAGATTTCGCATTAGATGCATTCGAAGATATGCTTTAAATATCAAATTTTCAATCCTAAAATTTATTACATATTCAACATAAATTAGAAAGAGGGAGAAGAAATATAATGACCAGAACATAGAAGGAATGACGATAGTATCAAAATGAAAAATATAATAATGACAAAATCAATATCAAAATTGTAATCAGATTAAGTAATTAATTGGTGTCAGATTTGGCAAATAGAATCATTTGCATAAATGATTGGATTTGCGTAATTTCAACGATTTGGGGCCAAATTACTAAATTAGAAATGAAAATTGAAAACTAAGAAACTAAGCAGTCTGAATGGGCAAAAGAAAGGAAAATGAGACAAGGTCTGTATTTTTTCCAATTACTTACCAAAATGTTACATATTAATATTTTATACTTGAGGCCATCGAAAATTTTAGGCTCTCGGCCCATGCCTAGATCGCCTATGTATTTGGGCCGGCCCTGGTTTGATGATATATTTCGCATTGTATTAATTTAATTTATGATATTATATTACACAAACACAATGATTATTTTAGATGCCACGTAACTCTCTTATTTTTCTTTTCTTTTTTAGAATTATATTTGTTTTATTCAATAAAAAAATACGATTAAAATAATTTTCAACATATTATTTTCATATTTGTTTGATGATATATTTCACAATGCAATAATTCATTTCATGATATTATATTATATTACACAAACACAATGATTATTTTAGATACAAATAGTTCTCTTTCTTTTCTTTTTTTTTTAGAATTATATTTGTCACATATGAATAGTGAAGAGATGGATGCCAAATAGTTCTCTTCATCAACAAAAAATATTACACATTTAATTATATTTTATCTAATGTTAAATAATTTATTTCGCTATATAAAAAAAATAATAACATTATTGATCTAACAATTATATATAATTTGACTATCTATATATTAAATCCGCCGCGAATCGCGGACAATTCTTCTAGTATAGAAAAATCGATTTGGGATGTGAATCTCACAAATTAACAAAACAATTTTATTGTCGGATTGGGTTCCGTGTCCGGATCTCAATATTATATTGTATTTCATGTGTCATATTTGATATTTGTTGAGGAAGACATAGATAATTAATGATTTGTAAATGATTTAAATTCTTTATCATAAAATTACATTTAGATACATTAACTTATTCACAAATTATGTATATATAATTAAAAATTATATTATGTTATCATATCTAGGTATTTGTTTTAATATTCGAATCGTATTAGTACCCGACAATATCCGAATCATATCCGTATCCGACAATGTCCGAATCGTATTCGTTTAATGTTTGTTGTATCCGGATCCGTGAATTTCGTATCCGAAAAACAATATGGATTCGAATCTGGTATTATCACTATCCGAACCGTTGACACGCCTACTCGTAACACACCCCTATGTCATCTCTCCTGGTGACGGTATATTTTCTTGAAAAATCTATCAATAGTTATAATTCAGAACATTTGACCTGAACTTGGTGTCATATAATTTTTTTTTTGTTTCTATTGCAACCCAAATTATACCCATGTATACAAAAAAAATATAATTGACTCCAAACTCATCACAATATCATTGATGAGATAAAAAAGTGAATTAATTAGCATTTCTAATTGACTCAATTAAATGTTAATTGACGCGTTTGATTAACATATCAGGAATTTATAATATGTTAATATTAGTAAATGTTAATTGACGTGTCAATTCAATTAAACTGTCAATTAAATCGTTAATTGAGTTAATCAATAATACTAATCAATCTACTTAATAATTGCTTGCCATTTCATCAATGATGTTATTTTTGTGTTATTGGGGCTCCATATAAAATTCCCGTATAAAACTATGGATCAATTGTTTATTTCTTATGATATAATTTACAATTGTGTTCTTTTTGTAAAAAAAAAAAAAAAATTATGTTAATGGATAACTTTTTAAATATATATTTCGATTTTATGTGTATTATTCAAGGTTTTTCTTTTATTTGTTGAAACTTTAGTTTTGTTTGAATTATAACATATTATATTTTATTTATTTTGTGTGAATTTATAATAATGAACCAATCTCATGGATCCTTATTAACTATAATGCATATATCAATGATAGACAAATTTAATGAATCTTTATTAATTATAATGCATTTATTGACATTAATATATTTGTAAACATATCATGATTATATAATTTAGTTTAAACGTACCCGCGCAAATTCTATTTAAACAAATTATACAAAAAAATGTAAAAAAATAAAAAGGTATGAAGTCCCGCGCAATTGTTGCGCGGGCTATTGCTAGTAATATTCTAAAATTTGACAAGGTAATTTTATTTTTTATGTATTTTGAATAAGGACATGATATTGGTAGTTTTGTAAGGATGTAGTAGTTGATATTTTGGGTTTCTAAAGGGGAATAATAATAGAGCCCATATATGGAACCCCCCAGATCCACCACACCATCAACGATGTGGGGGGGCCAATTCTCATCTCCCAAATTTGCATCCAAAAATGTATTAACCGTTAATTAAAATTGTTAATTTTGATGCAATTGCATTAACCGGTAATCAACTTTGAATTAACTATTAATTGAAATTTGAATTAACAAACAATCGAAAATGTGGGATGCAAATTGGGGAGATTTATTGATGCAAAGATGGGTTTTTGTACGGATCGTGGATGGTTGAGTGGGTTTGAGGGGTATGGAACAATTGCCCATAATAATATACATGAAATTCCCAAAAATAAAATTGAAAACGTAGGCCCATGAACCATAGAAACGGAAGGAGGAAGAGGCCTTATCCAAATCGATTGAAATGCCCGCCTTTCCTTTTGACACGCTCACCATAATGGGAGGGATCCGTCCTTCATGGCCACCACCAGCACCAGCACCGCTTCAGGCCTTCTATCTTTCGGTTCGCGCACCTTGTCAACCTCCTTCCATCGCCCCCGCTACACTGCCGGCGATGTTGGTTTTCGGTCCACTCCCTTTCTTCAATTTCCTCAAAGAACCTCTTCTCATCGCATCTTTCCTTTACATGGTTGGTACCGTACCCCTACTTTCTTCTTGTTTGTTCTAATTCAATCCCTTATCCTTGAATTATGTAAAGTTGTATCCAACCATTACCAATTTGCACCGCAATTCCAGAGCCCTTAAATTCAATTATTGAATTTGATAGTTTTTTCATCTCAAACTTCTGTTCAGTTATAGACGAACCCAAAGAACTGGAAACATTTGAGGAGAGTGCAAATGAGATACCAGATCCAGACAAACTGGTGGACAGCATCAATTTTGGGGTGCTTTGTGACGAATTTGAATGCTTTAGTAGTCCCTCAGTCGAGGCTACAGCTAGGCAACTCGCAAGAGATATTTCGCAGCTACGTGAAGGGAATCGTGCTCTAGGATGCTTTGCTGTTTCAGTCAAGTACAAGGTACAAAATAATCTCCTTTTTGCGTGATTAATTTCTATAATCATTTGAGATGGTGAAAATCTCGTTTTGTTGAAGTTTGAACGGAGAATCGTTACCATATTTTGGTGTCGAGTAAAGATTATAATTCTCTTGTTTTTTCTTAATGTAGGATCCTCTAAGGAGCTTTCAAGGGCGTGAGAAATACAAACGGTCAATATGGGCTACTACTGCATTGGAAAAACCTGTAGCGGTAAGGTTTCATTTAAACATCGTACTCTTTGTTTCATTCTTATTCCAACTTATTATTTTACTTAGAATACAAAAAAAAATATTTTTCTTGTTACAGATAGTTCGAGAGATGGCAATGTTATCAACGAGCGAACTAAGCATCAAATGGACGCTCAAGGGGAGACCCAAAAACCCTCTCTTCTCCAGTATCGGCGGAGATTTAACCGTTGATATCGATGCCAAGTTTGTTATTAACCAAATAAGTGGTCAAGTAATCGAACATTATGAATCTTGGGACTTGAGTGCTTCGTCTCTCGTCGCGCAAGCCTACTTTTGGGGCTCTAGAAGGGCATTCTCTATTAAAGAATCTGGTAAAGATACTATTGATGAAGTTAAGAGTAAAATATCTGGATTTTCACAAAAGGAAGAGAATTTGGAGATTTATCCTGACCTATCTGGCGATCCTACAAAGGTACGTAAACGTTTTATTAAATTATTTTGGTATTTGATTGACGACGACACTTTTTTGTTCAGTTCTTTCAACGTGACGATGGGTTCCAGCGAGATGCATATCAGCTAGCGATTTTGTTGGCAATCATCTATTTTACTGTGGAGTTTTTGAGAGCTACTCTCTAGAAGCTTAATTAACAGGGTTTTGTATATAAAAGTATTTAGCATGCGTGAAAGTGTTATATTCCACTCTACAAACGAATACTCGTGTGAATGAATTATAATTGGGTCTTAAAATTTTAAATCAGTTCTTTTTAATAAAATGTTAGAATATGACATCTTAATGCATCTCTCGAATTTTTTGGATAAAAAATGATACATTTGAAACAATGCCATTCAATGAATTGTCTGAGTTCTTATTGTGTATCAATCTTTTCATCATTCAGGTTTTAAATTATTTAAATTTCAAATCATTCAAATGCGGCATAATTTTTGGAATATCAACTCTACAATATTTTCGAATCTATTTCGAGAAGTTTTTTCAATCACAAGTTCAGATTTTGCCAGCCTATTATTATTTTTTCTTTCTCGGCCCTATTTGAGCATGCATGTCCCCAGATAACGAAAAAAAAAGATAACAAGCACAATTTATCTTCAAACTAGACGGCAAAACCAGACACCCTAAGTACATCTATGACTCGAAAGGTCTTGAATTTGATTAACACGCACACATCTAGTCTCATCCAACCCGCTTCATTTCTAAATCGAGTAATTATGTCAATTGTTCAAAAACTCCCTTGTCGGTATTTTACCGAAAACGAACCATTCTCGTCACTATTGATTTTCTTCTCCACATTGGCATGTTTCTCTTGACTGCCCTGGTCTACACTCTCTTGTGCCTGCCTTATCTTCACACCTCTTATGACCTATTTTTATTTTGCACGACAAAAAATTTATCAGCATTTACAACAAAAGATATTTTGTCTTCTCTTCCTGTACTGAATTTTGGAGATCTAATTTTGTATGCATTGCTATGCTAATCAGCACAGAACTATTTAAATGAATAACTAGGTAGCATATCAGCACTTCAATTCAAGAAGTTTACCAAATGAATTTCGGATCTTGTATTTAATTTAATCTAGAAAAGTAAATGATAGTAATGAGAGATAACAGAATAAGAGAATGTGACATTACATATTTGCCAGAGATGACATCCGAGTAAATCACGATAAAATCACCTTCTTCTAACCCATTCGAACGAACAAAATCCCCTGCGTGAATTCATGAGCCCATAAGCCACAAGTCTATTAGGTCAATTTTTACATGGTTGTGAAACATAGGAAACTAGGCCAAAAAAAAGGGAAAAAGGGAAATTTTGAATAGTGCACCTCTTTCAAAACGTAAATGTTATTAGAGAAATAATTAAGCAAATTAATGTGTTATTAAGGATTAAAAGAAATACATTCCAAATATTGTTAAATTGTATCAGTGTGAGCATCGATGTTGGAAAATAGCTCGAAACAATATAACATTGCAATATTATTTTTGGTGCAAATAATGTCAATATAATATATACTATATTTGGTGTCTATAATGATAATAAAAAAATAGTAAACTATTTGATGTGTTAATATACTATGTTTGTGTCAACTGATCAAAGTAAATACATTATTTTTAGTGCTAATATATGTGTCAAGTTAATATACCATTTTTAATGTCAATATATATTCTTTGTGACAACACACTATTTTCAAATATATATAATTTTCGGCATTTAATACACTATTTTAAACACAAATAAACAGTTTTTAGCATTAATATACTGACTTGGGTGTTAACATATTATTTTCAACACCAATGGACGCTAACACTCAAAAGAAAAAATAATAACCTTGGGATTGTATTTTCTTAATCATTAATAACATATCAATTTTCTTAATTATTTCTCTATGGACATTCAGATTTTGAAAATCCCAAATATTATGTTTGACCAGTCCGGATATGTCATGATTTTGACAAAACATTTCTGGAACTTAACTTTTTTTTTTTCTATTTAGTTTTGAAAGATGGTGTTCTTCAAAATTTCCCATAAAATTATAGTGTGAATAAAAGTAATGCAACAGACGGGACGGACATTCCCATCATATTAAGAAAAAGGTAGTTTCACTATACCCGTGTTCTCCAAGAGATACATCCTGCTCTTGTTGTTCGGCCAAAACCTGCATTCAGTTGTTTCATTATGTTTTTTTCCCCTATATTAAACTCTATATAGTTTTCTTGGTATCCAATTATAAAAAATACAATCCAAATATATATAAAGAGAGAATATATTAGAGAGATTCACACCCTGATTTGTACAAAGTACGTACCTATAGCGCATGTTCCAAACACATGATGTTGTAATATCCTCCATTGGGATAGTGATTCCGTCCCTTGAATCGAGCTCTGGCAAGTGAAGTTCTGCTTCCTTCTGTATCAAAATTGAAGCACACAAACAACCGTGAATAATTTTTTGTCATTTTGGACCATGCAAGCATTGTATTTACAAGCAAAAATTTCTTAGAAGAACGGCATCATGATTTTTTTTTTCCGTAAAAAACAAGTCATCATATTTAAATTTGTACAAATAGTATTTTCAAACTTCGGTGGTTCAGAAACTTTATTTTTTTAGTTTGTGTCGAACTTAAGTTGAAAGTTCAAACAACATCCTTTTCATGTCCGATCAAATAGAAAGTGTGCAAATTTTTTATTTTTGAACCACAGTTTGAAAAAAAGAGTATAAAAAGATAATGTACAAAAAGTTATATTTGTACAAATTCTCATATTCTAATACTATTCTAAAAAATATTGCATGTTTGTAACCGGTGATACTCACTTTGGGCAGAACGATTCTTCCAAGGCTACCCACGTCGCTTTGCTTCAACACCTTTTGCAGAAGAAATCGAAGATTCTTCTCATGAGGCTTTATGCACTATATATAAAAACACATCATCATAACACATGCATGAACTTAATTTGTAAGCATTTATAGCAAATGAAAGGGAGATGATCCATTTCTTTCTAGCAAAGGAAAAGGATCAAAGAGTACTGGTAATTAAGGAAGTCGTTAACTCGTTATCATCATTAGCATTTCTGTAACAGAAGTTTTATCACGGCAAAAATACTCTAATAGAATCATAAAATTTATGCCACCTTTGTTTATAAGAACTATTGCCAAAATGAATCTATCACATATTTCTTTTCTTTGATCATATATGAGGTTTTTTAAGCCTACTGGCATTTTTTATGCAAAAAAAAAACATGAGAGGTTTTTTTAGTGCATCAAATATGCAACATTCTATTTCTTATCCTAGACCATATGAATTAATGTACATGTGGATATCAAAGATAATGAACAAAAAATAGTTTAATAAATGAGTTTAGAAATAAAGAGAAAAAGAAAAGAAAACTTATAGACAATTTGACAACTAAGGTTATTATAACAAGAAACCAATCAAGGATTGGGTTATATATGGTGCCCCCAAAACTCACCCAAACACCCTTGATGATGTTGACAAGGATGTTCAATTAGATTGATTAACACCTTTAATTAAATTAATTAACGGATTAATTGTATTAATAATAACATATTAAAATGAATTAACGTGTCAAATAATTCTTGATTGAAGTGTTAATCAACTCAACTAACCCTACTTGTCCACCTCATCAAGGTTGTTGGGGTGACACGATATATTTTCCCATCAAGGATAGCTCAAGCAAAAAGTTGGAAAATATAATATGCCCCCCCAACTCTCCATCCTTGATGCGACCGAATATGTTTAATTGGAGTATTAAACTTCTTGATTGAATCAATTCAATTAACCATTGATTTGTATGTTAATCAATCCAATTAAACATTCCTCGATTGACGCATCAAAAGTGTTTGGGTGAGAGTGGGGGAACTATATATAACCCCAAAAGTTCATATATATACTACAAGAAGATTGATTAAGAACATACTTGCATGTGCCGCCTCTCTAAGGCCGAAACTCCTGGGCGGAACATATTACGCTCTTGCTGACTCGATCCCTGTAGACTGGTCTGTTTCATTTGTGAAGCAGGAGTGTTTGTCCCGTCTGGCGGCAAACACATATCCATCATACCTTTTCCTTGCTGAGAATTCGAAGAATAAGAAGACCAAAAGTTGAAATTCCTATTAGAGTTGGCGGTGTGTCCCACCGAACCACAGTGGACTTGGTTGCTGTTATGTGTCAGTGCTCGGTTTTGGTGCAACGAAGAAATTCTTCTTTGTCGAGCCATTCTTTTCTTTCGAGCCTCTCTCGTGGCCGATGCTATTCCAGCCATTTGTTGTTGCTGATGGTGGTGGTACAAAGTGCTGATCGGTTTTGTTGTACTGTATTGTGTCGGTTGTAACCCAGCAGAACATGTCAAGGATGAATATCCTTGAAACGGTGTGTTATTATAGTTTTGCGTCCATGACAACGAAGGATCGGTTGCATGAAAATCTGAAACAGGCGAGATTGGCTGGCTATTTACCACAACACTGCTTGTGCTGCAACTTTGCGGAAAATTATAGAGATTACTAGTTGGAAACCAAGAATTGCACAAATTCACGGCACCACCAAGGTCAAGTTCTACATTAGGGTTAATGTCAGGGTTATTGGGGGTCTGGTTAAAGATTGGCAATTGGTTAGGAGAAGCAGCCATGCATGACTCTTCAGCTTCTCTTTTTCGCTTATTTTGTAAATGGTGGTTTTGCACCCAAGCAAGGATGAGCTTCAGCAATTGCATGCGAGCGTTTCTGCCTCCGCCGAGCCGGCGTGCTGCGGTGTCGATAGTAGACTTCTTGAGGCGTATGGTTCGGAGATCTTCGGGAGATATTGCATCTTTGTTACTCTTTAACCACTCAAGAAAGAAGTTACCTAGATCCTCATCCTCTTCTTTATCTCCCCCTTGTGTTGCACCGCTGCTGTTTGTTTGATCGAATTTCGGACATGAAAGTTCGTCATTAAACGGTCTGGCTGTGCATGCACTAGGTTCATCCACGGCAATATGATCGGGAAAGAGAGTTGATGGGTCCCATGGTACTGATAAATCAAATAGATCGACGTCACCCAGTAAATCCAAGTCGAGTTGCAGCTCGGGTGCCTGATCTGAACTTGGCTGCTGTCCGTGAGTGGTTGCCTCAGTGGAGCATCTAGGTCCAGATCCAGTGATACCATCAGGGGCGCGAAGAAACGGCCAGGAGGACGAAGGAGAGGAGGAAGAGGAAGATGAAGAGGGGCATGAGGGAGCGACGGTGCTTGCAGGGACGTTTTTGGTGAGATGAGGAACGGGAGAGGGAGAAGGTGAGCTGGAAGGTGAAGAGAGGCAACGGAAGTCAGGGAGAGTGGCAAACGCTTCATCGGAGAAGATTAAATCCTCGCCCTCCATGTTGAGTATTGTGTCGAATCCGGCCTTTGGATATTGCACCACGGTTTGATCTTGCGATTCGAACTGTTTTTGGTCTTGTTCTTTCTTCATCTTTTCTTGATTTTTGTTTCGGGCTGAGAGGATGGATTCTTTGAGTTCCTGTTTCACATCTTCCATTGTGCGTGGAGAGAGAGAAAGAGTGAAGAGAGAGAGTGTGAGGTTTGGATTTGCTTCAGTTACAGTGGGTGACAAAGGAGAATTACGTCTTGCCTAGACTTGTTCCACCAATTATCTTTGAGTTCCAAATTTCAACTTATGTTTTCATTCTTAATGGGAATTTTGAGAAAAGTTAATGAAGATTAATTAGCAACCAAATTAACACAAAAAATTAATTAATTGTTAATTTCAATATATCGATAAAAGTATATATTAATTAATCATTAATTTCTTTTAGATATAAATTTGATGTTAATTGGATTATTAATTAACCTCATTAATTTTTTTCGAAATCCGCATCAAGAATGAGAAACATAAGTTGTGGGGACAAAATAAAAAATTTCCTTGTATCTTCAAGTGTGGGAGAAAAGTCATAGTTGTAAATAAATCAAATCAAATAAGTTTTATTTTTATTTAAAAGAACAATAATTTCGGTGATATGATTTGACAAAAAATTCAAAATTCAACTGTATAGCACTTTTACTTATTTTATTTTATTTTTTCAAATTTTGTTAACTAAAATTTAATTGTGTTTTACTTATAAAAGAAAATGAAAAGTTCAATTGTATCTAACTCGATTTTTTTATTAACGATGTATACATTTATCAAGACTGTAATAATGTATGAGTTTGTTTCTCTAATAGTTTAACTTATTTTTAAAGTCCACATCAAGTTTCACGTCAAGGGCGAAAGTCAATCAGGCTCTCTCATTGGCTCTATCTAAATATACAGTTCAATGAAATAAGAAAATAAAATAAAGAAATTGTATTCAAGTTACTACATCTTTTATTTTATTTTTGTATTATCTTAAAAAACAATATCTATTTGAGATGTATTTAATGATTTTATTTTCAAATTTGAGATATACTTTGAACTATATATAGTATCCTGTAAACATATGTATTCTTCCTACATTAAATTAATAGCATATTTTTATAATTTATTCTAGCTATAAAAACCATTGAATATTATTAATTCTATTAATTTGATGACCAAGTTATATATAAATTTTGTTGTAAATAATGAACCATTATTTACAACTTATTGTTACATTAATCAACTTATGATAAAATTATAATATTTAATAAATTTACAATCACTAAAAATTAGTTGACAATTTTATTAAAATTTTACTAACGGTTGAATTTCATAGATGCACATCTTTGTCATAAATACACATTTTTGTCAATTTTAACAGTCAAACGGAAAAATTAGTGAATCAAGTAATCAACTAGTGAAATATTTATTGATGATATTTTTATTTTATTTCAATAACAACTTGAAAGGGAAGTAGTATAAAAATATAATAGTAGACCATGTCTAAGAATGTATTTATCTGAGATTTTTGGAAATAGGCGCATGACAAAGCAAAGTAAACACGTGTCCGTAATTAGTTGCTCTGAGTTGCCTCCCACCGCCCCCCGGAGCCTCTCCTTGTATTCGTATTTTATGTATCACATAGCACATCTTATATCTGTGTAACGAGTTAAATATTACGTTCAACTACCAAGGACTAAAGGAGTATCCCGGTTAAAAATTAGGAGCGAGTAATTCTGTGTAGATTATTTTTCAAAGATTAATCTAATTTTTAAAATTATTTCAAAACTAATTTAAAACAGATTTTAAAAATACGGTACCGACTGATTTTAAAAATTTGAGTAAATCATATAATTAATCGAGAAAAATTAAACAATGTAAAACATCGGATATTATAAATCTTATAAATCGGGTCAAAAAAATTATACATATAAGATATAACTAATACATGTACCCAATTTTACCTCTACATTCTTTATATTTTAGTTAGTACGGTTTAATCAACATAATAATTTACACATGTCACGTAAATACTAATTAGTTAATATTTATTTGAATTAATAAATTTAAATTAATATTAATTAATTTTTAATTATATATTTTTGAATTATCATGTTAATAATGTGTGATACACAAAATATAAAGAGTGTTTGGAGAAATTTTGGGGCAATGTAAATTTTTTTCTTTTTGTAACGGTTCATTGGCATCCTAGGAAATTTTAATTGGACCCAAGATTTCCCCAAAGACTTTCTTTATTCTAATTAAGATACTTAATTAGCATGCTATTTTAAAAAATATATAATGAACAATTAATTTGTATTAATTCAAATAAAATTTAATTATATATTAACTAATTATCAATTAAATTATATGTATTAGTTATCATGATAATTAAATAGGTTAACTGAAAAACATAAACAATGTGATGGTAAAAATTGGAGATCTCTACCAATTTACTGGAATAATTGTTCACCGGGTTGTTAAAACCCGGTTGTTTTTTTCTCAAATTATGTGATTCCTTAAATTCTTTGCCGAGTTTTTTAAATCAGTTGGTACCGAATTTTCAAAATCAATTTTGAATTAGTTTTGAGAACTAGGTTATTTTTTGAACAAAAATTCCAAACATAATTACGTGCAGAAGTGCTCCTAAAAATTATGGGTTTATTTGTCAAAAAGCACGACATCACGAGTGAAGGTTAACCGAAGATTGTACAATTTGTGTTGATGAGTTTGAGGATATAACATGGTTCAAATACTACCCCCGTGTATCTATATCTGGGATTAGATGGGATAGGATTTCAATATCCGGGATAAGCCGAAAATTTCTTGTTTGTTTTGAGGGATTAAATGGGATATTATTTCTTGTCCCAGTACTTCGTACTCCCACTTCAAAATCGGTATTACAAATCCATGGATAGAGCTATCCATGTATTTGATTATAATATTATTTCTTTAAATTATATTCATGAACAATAATTATATTATAATTATATTATATTATATTAAACAACAATAATAATATATTATGTACTATTTTATAATGTAATATAATAAAATTTAAAACAATTTATAATATAATATAAAACAATATAACATAATATAATATAATATATTATAATATAATATAATATAATATAACATAATATAATATAATATAAAATATTATAATATAATATAAGCCAATATAATATAAAACAATATAATATAATATAATATAACATCAGATAACAACCTAAAAAATATATACTATAATATAAAACAATATAAATAATATAAATTGATTAAAGTAATATAATATAATATTACATTATATTATATTATATTATAAGAATTAAATGACATACATATAATATTATATTAAATTATATAATGTTATTTTATGATATAATATTATAATATAATATAATATTATATTATATTATATAATAAGAATTGAAGTAATATAATATAATATAATATTATAATATAATACATTATTATATTATACAATAAAATAATATAAATATAATATTTTATAATATTCAAATATTCAAATCCTGAATTTTGTACCAAAGAACCAAACAAGGGATTTGATATACATGATTTCAAAATACAACAAATCAAACAACTCACATGGATTACCAAATATATGGATAGCACTATCCATGCATATCACAATCCCTCGAAACAAACAAGCCCTATGTTGCACGTGTATTTGTATACCAATGGCTTCAAAGACATGCCACATATCCTATGTGTCCATGCAACCTTTCTAAGGAAAATGAAAGAAAAAATCATGTTATAGTCGATGTGGACATTTTATCAAAAAGTTACGACCAATGTTAGGATCAAGTTTCCTGTGGATGCTGGTCGGATCGGTGGATCGATCGATTCAATTACTGATTTGAAAATGCAAAAATAATTAATAATATATTTAATAATTTAAATTTCAAATATTAGACATAAATTTTTTAGATTCAATATAATTATTTAACCATAAAATTTGTTTTGCCTCTTATATTTATAGACTTCGTGATAACTGATATTTTACAAGAATTTAAATGTAGTTTTACATGGTATTTACAAACCTACTTATTTTGGATCAATATTTATGCAATCTCATAATGGCACATCATCACATTTTTTTTCAATCATTAGATTATGATATGTGGCAACATATGAACCATGGATTAACTTTTGATTTTGTGTGATTATGTTTTATTTGTAGACATTTATGTGTCCCTTATTTTACACATAAGTTTAAACAATTTTAGAAGTCTACATCACCTTACAGTCACCATTGTAAAAAACGGTGAAAAACGGTGAAAAACGATGGAAAAACAGTGTTTCGGTGGAAAAACGTTTCGTTTTTTACAAGACGGTTTGAAAAAACGTTTTACGGTTCGAAAAACGGCCGTTTTTCACAACAAAAATTGGAATTTTGATTATTTACCGTTTTTCAGCCCATTTTTTTTACTTACGGTCGTCCCGAATGATGTTAATGATTTTACTATTTTGTTTATGTTTGGATTTGAGTTTATATTTTGATGTTACGTTTTGTTGGACATTCGTTTTGATGTTACATTTATGTTAGACATTCGTTTTGATGTTATGTTTTATGTTGGATGTTGTTTATGTTATTTTTTTACTATTAAAAAATTAAATTACTATATATTTTTTGGTTTCATCTATAAATTTTAATTAAATTATTATCGATTTCGGTGATCGTTTTTTCACCTTTTTCCACCGTTTTTTCACCGTTTTACGGTCCCCGACCGTTCCGTACCGTTTTCCGTATTTTACAACATTGCCTTACACTGATGATGTGTCAAAATATTATTTGTTAGGTTCATGTCAGACAATTGTATTTGATTTTGAATTTTTTTCACAATATGTTACATGATCAATTATGATTAAAAATAGAATGTGAAAAGTTTAAATATCTAACATTAATAAATTAATATATAATATCATAAACATACATCTAATATTGTTAGTATTTTTCATAATATAATTTTAAAAAATTAAGAAATATATTCACTTGAATTTTATCTTTATTTTGAGATTCATATTATCATATATTCAATATTTTTCTCTAACTTAAAATTATGAAAATAATTATGTAAAAAATATATAAAAATAAAGATAATTTCATTAATGACTGGTAAGCCTTATTATTATTATTATTTTTATTTTTAAAACTATAATTGAAAAAATTGTACATACTACTAAGTATGTTATATTTGTATTTTTACTTAAAATAATTTCATGTTAATCTTTAAAAAATAAATAATGAAAGATATTTATTTACTAAACACAAATAATTTTTGTAACTTATATAATATTTTTAATAATAAACATGAAACATAAAATTTATCAGACACAAATAATTTTTTTGAACTTTTACAATGTTATTATTCTTATTTTTAGATATGAAAATTTAAAATATATTATGGTTTTGTTTTTTATTCATGTCCACCTATGTTATTTTATTATATTATAGTAACATTTATTATTTTTTATATGTGTTGCATTAAAGTATTAATAAATATTTCGTATTGTGTCGGATTCATAAAAAGTATAATAATTTTGTCACCATCAAAATTTCTTAATCAATATGATTTTTATTTTCACAAAGTCTTATATTTGATTTCGAAAAATCATAACTATATATTATGCATGGAATTCAGATGGAAATTGAGAGCTGAGAAATTCTTAACAATAATGATTTTTCGTAAGAAAAAAATTAAGAATTGAGAACCGAGAAAAAACTAAAATTTAACTTATTTTTCATAGTTTTTACCGTTTACGTGGGTATATTTGTAATCGAATAACTAAAATTTAACTTATTTTTCATAGTTTTTACCGTTCATAACTAAAAAATACTTTCAAGTCTCTCAAATTGATAGTCAACTAAATATCATATTATGAAAATTAACTTTGAATCGAATAAAATTATGCCCGAGTACTAATCAAAGCTTCAAATCACAGTGTGTACAAAATATCAGTCAAGCTAATTGGTTCCTACCACTATTCCAAATCACAATAGTAATCAAATAATTCATGAAGAATCAGCTAAAAATTAAGCAATTACTGAATTCTAATAGAAGTAACAAAAAAAGACAGATTTAAAGAGAAACAAGGAACAAAAATCATTTGGTAAAGAAAGACAGATGAAATTATACTGAGATTACAATTTCAATTCGTATCGTGTAGCCCCGATTTCAAACTCGCATCGGAACAATACGGACATTCTACCTTGATTGAAGAACCTCGAGTTTCAAGTTCACAAAAATTGAAATTTCAAACTCAATAGAGAACTAAAATTGAACAATACCGATTCGTTTGGCAAATCTGTTAATTAGTACTCACTCCATCCCTGTTTTATCGCCAATATGTTGTGAGTTTTGGATTTTTGGCAATCTATCTATTGAGAAAAAAAGCCTATCGAGAGGGAATTAATCGGTAGAGTGAGAATAACAAAATTGAAAGATAAACGGCAGGGAGAGAAGAAGAATTTTGAGAGGAATAATCGTCGGAGAAAGAAGAAGAATCTTCAAAGAGAAACTAATCGGGCAGAGATAGAAGAAGAAATAAATGGAGAACATAGTGAAAGAACTCAATTTCAGAAGAAGAAAAAATCCGGGTTTTCTTAGTGGTCCGGGTAGCGGTTTTTGCTACTAAACTGGGCAGTTCGAACGGTTTTAACCGAGTCGATGGCATTTCCGGTCTTATGACTGAACCGAACAGTTTTTAGGCCTGGGGCCGGTTTATTCCGGTCTAACCATCCGGTCCGGTCCGATTTTTAAAACAATGGTTCAGATGGTAACAGGGACATGCCGAGAGCTATTGATAAGGTGAAGTGGAAAGGTGAAGGTTTTTAAAACATAACGAGTATGTGATGATTTCCCATACTCGTGCGAGTATGGATATATCCCTCGTGCGAGTACAGGGAAATGGATTTAATGATCCATTTAATGTAGGTGTCTCTCCATTGGTTGCGATCGCGGCTGGTGGGATTGATCGTGGAGCAGGCAGCGTCAGTGGTGTCCGAATGGAAAAGCCTCGTGATTTGCGCTCGCAAGGATAGAGGTCGTCGTCCCGGCGGATGGGACTACACGTGATGATGTTCTTTGTTTGCAATTGAATTTTCTTTCTTGCAATGTTAAAAAATAATTTTGTTTGTGCATGTTTTCCAAAGAATTATGCATCATACTGATACAAAGTGTGCTTTGTTGTTTCGAAATGGCAAGGAAGCCGATTTTCCATTGATATGTAACAATTTTTCCTTTGTTCCCAAATATGTGAAACCTACAAGGAATCTACGAGGTCGAACAACGAAAATATGTTTTCTATTTTACTTCAATGAGAATATGTTTTCTATTTGTTCCCAAATATGTTTTCGTCGAATATTTTACTTCAATGAGAATATGTTTTCGTCGAATATTTTTTAGTAAATATAAAATTTACAAATATGGGCTTTTCAAATTACTACTCAAAAGATAAAACAGTATGCTGATGTAATTCCATGCATTTGCCGAATTTGATCTAAGTTTTTATGGTCTTCGTTCGGGCATGCCAAAATTCGGAAGATCTTTTACGCATCCAATTTTAAACTGGCTATGTTTAGTTTAATTTAATAATGAGTAATCAACTATTAACTTATCAAAAAATGGTCGCGGGATCTGTTGTATTTGTAAGAAGATTTGAGAAATCGAGTCGCTATTCTCATGCAAGTTCGTTTGTTCAAGAGAGGTTATGCTCTAAAGGGCTCGGTCCGAGATCTCCATTTAGAAAATTGAATCATCATACATTGCAAAATGCTTCTTTCTCTATCAGCAGGAATCTGACAAGTGACGCTAACAAGGCCCGTCACTTGCTTTTCATCGAGGTTCTTGGAGTATTGTAGCCCTCAATATTTTTTTAAAGGTGTTTTTAAAAAAAATGTATTTATTGAGTATTCATAAGTAATAAAATAGTTTTCTATTGTTCGTTTGTAATTTATCTTTGAGTAACGAGTATTTGTTTGTTTTCAAATATATGAAACTAAAAGGAATCGACGAGGTCGACCAATGAAAAATATTAACTTCGCTCAATCAGGAAGAGTTTGATGAGGTATTGTTCTATTTTATTTTCATTCAAAACATATTTTAATTAAACATATTTAATAATTTAAAATTTACAAATAAGTCCTGTTCATATTGATTTCAAGGGTTTCAAGGATCAGATCCCGAAGGACCTCTATCAACATGTTTTTTTTTAGTGAAACATAATCCATGAATCGTGAACATTTTTAATTTCATATTTTATTGATGATACCAATGAGATTTGAACCTTTCATTTTTGATATTTTGTCCAAAACACTCAATGGCGCCATTGGTTTCTATAAACATGTTTAATATATGAAAATCCTACAACTGTTTTTTTTTTTTTTTTTGAAAGTTAATAATCCATTAATCATTATTAAAATATGCAAATATACTCGAAAAAAAATCTTAAATAGAAGAACTTACAATGACAAGTTGCTTAACATATCTTGTAGGTTACTTAATATATCGTGTAGATTGATTAACATCATATAAGAGAGGATTTGTACAATTGTGACCTTCTCATGCAAGTTCAACAAATGAGCTGCTTGTCTCTCAGTGAGTTTCTTTCAATATTTTTGGTCCTCAATATTTTTTAAAATGTGTTTCTTATAGGTGTTAGTAAATCTATACTAAGTTCTAAAGTTGGAAAAATACTGCCCCAGCAATCAGCCACGTCGCCTTACTGTTCAAACCACTGTTCACAGCTACTGTTCATGAACACTATTTTTTTTGGAAATTTCAGTAAATATAGGGGCTTTTTAAGATTTTTCTATGTTCTAACAATTTCAGTTTTTTTAAATGTAAGGGCTTTTTAAATATTTCTCATGCGATATCATTATTTTAAGATTATTATAAGGGTATATATGGTAATATCAGATTTTGTAAGGTTATACATGATAATTTCAGATTTTTTAAATATTTCTCATATTGTATCATTAATTCAGAATTTTTTATAAGGGTAAATATGATAATTTATGTTTTTTCCAGAGGTATGCATGCTAATTTTTTTATTTTTTCAAATACAATTTTTATTTTATTCCACATATTACATCATTAATTTGAGATTTGTATAGGGATATATATGATAATTAATATTTTTGTAGGGGGATACATCATAGTTTCAGATTTTTTAAAACAAAGAAGTTTTTTGTGATAATTCTCAACTTCTCATATTATTTCATTTTTTTTTTTTTTTTTTTTTTTTGGAAATTTCAGTAAATATAAGGGCTTTTTAAGATTTTTCTATGTTCTAACAGTTTCAGTTTTTTGATACATGTCAATTATATATATTTTTCAATTTTTTTTCTTTTTAATATTTTTCATATGATATCATTACTTTCATATTTTTATAGGGTTATATATGATAATTTCAGATTTTTGTAGGGGTATTCATTCAAATTTTAGGTTTTTTTTAAATATAGACTTTTTATATTTGTCAAATTATATCATTACTTTCATATATTTATACGGGTATATAAGTTTCATATTTACTAGGGATATATGTGATAATTTCATTTTTTTTAAAAGACAGGGTTTTTTTGAAATATTTGTCGTATTATATTATTTTTGGTAGATTTTAATGATAATTATAATTTCATAAGTAAACCAGATTCGGAAAAACGTTGGGACTTTGTTATATTTCGGAAAAACGAAAAGAGAGAAAGAAATTCGGGAGCTTTACAGGGCCAGGGTAATATGGTAATTTTATTCTGACTCGAGACCATGATTTTGGTTATGATTGGTGCAACCGAAACGAGTTCGTTCAGGCAGAATGGAATGGCTTTGAGTGCGAGGGAGATGTAGAGCAAAATTAAACCCACAAAACTACATAAAAATGTCCACGATACTCAGTTGCATTCTGCGAGGGGTATTTTCGTCATTTACAATATTTTTATTCTAAATGTTGATAATTTCTTTCGTGTTTTGGACAGAATGGAATGGTTTTTGAATGCGACGAGGTGGAGATCAGTATTATACCCGGAAGACTACTTCAAAATGGCCACAATACTCCGCCGCATTCATTGAGGGGTGATTTTCGTCATTTCCAATATTTTGATTATGACCGTTGATAATTTCTTTCATGTTTTAGGCATAACTTTTATCTTATGTATAAAGTAGAGAAAATTCTTGCAATTCTATGCCTCCACGTCATATCAAGGGCTTTTGTGTAAAAAAAGATTTTTTAATTTACATTTTGATCCTTTTTATTTACATTTTGGTCCTTTTTAATTTTAATTTACATTTTGGTCCTTTTTATTTACATTTCGGTTCTTTTTATTTACATTTCGGTCCTTTTTTACATTTTTGAATTTATATTTTGGTCCTTTTTATTTACATTTTGGTCCTTTTTAGTTTTAATTTACATTTTGGTCCTTTTTATTAACATTTTCGTCCTCTCTTATTTACATTTCGGTCCTTTTTTATATTTTTTATTTATATTCTGGTCCATTTTATTTATATTTTGATCCTTTTTAGTTATAATTTACATTTTGGTCCTTTTATTTACATTTTGGTCCTTTTTTATTTACATTTCGGTCTTTTATTAAATTTTGATAATTTTTTCTGATTTTACATTTGGTCTTTGTTTCCTATTTGACATTTACGTTATCTCGTATGCTAAGCTTGCTCAATTCGATGTTTCAATGATTTGACATTTCAATAATGCTAGTTTTTCTATGAGGACATATATGATGCCACCAAATTTCAACGAAACATTCTTGTATTAGAGTTAATTTACTAAATTAACATGATAATTAATATTTGTATGAACTAATATTCATAAAGTTAACATCCATCTGGATTGAAAATTTCTTATTAATATTTAAAAATTATTAATTCAGTGATCTTTATTAATTATCATGTTAATTAGGTGGGTTAATTAAAAAATTATGAGGTCGTCGAGATTATTTTGTTGAAATCTGATGGCAAAATATAATTTCTCTTTTTCTATAGGAGTTTGATATGATATTGATGCCCCTCAAACTCAAAAAAACATCATTGATGAGATGATATGAGAGAATTAAATGGATTGATTAATATTATTAATTGATTCAATTAATAATTTAATTGATTGTTTAATTAAATTGACAAATCAATTAACATATATTAATATTAACATTTTATAAATTATCAATGTGTCAATTAAACGAATCAATGTTAATCAACCCAATTGGTTTTTTTTTTCCACCTCGTCAATATATTTTTTTATCCCACACTATTAATGATTTTAATGATTCATAAATAATTTTCTACAACCTTGTTGTCTCTGCGAGCAATGATACAAACCATACTTTTTTCCTCGAATTCTTTCCCGAATTGCTGACGTGACACTGGTTTGCCACGTCAACAAACCCCATGGTCCGATCTTCTCTTTCCTGTGATAATCCCAACAAGTCCATCTCTGCTGCTAGCTCCCTCTCTTTCTCCGCCTAGGGTTTGCTCTTTTTTTCGCGGTCTCTCTAGTTCCGGTGAACACACTTTTCTCTCCACATCTATTTCACTCGCTCTTTATTTCTCTCTTCCCAATAATATACTGAAGCACGCTCTCTATTTATATATAGAAAAGCTCTTTCTCTCCTTTAAGACAATTAAAACTAAGAAATTTTAACAAAGTCCTGTGTTTAGTTAAAATGCTCTCTTTCTAAGTTTTTCCACGTTTTCAATGTGAATAAGTTCAGAAAGTTGCATCGAACCCTTCGATTCTGTTCAAATTCCCGTGTTTTATGTCCAAAATGCCTGTTCTTTGTTCAAATTTGAATCGACACATGTTTGGAAAATGTGGAAAAAAATCCCCTGACCATCCTCTTAATCAGGTTCTGACTTATGTGCTATTGATCAGTAAAGACATTGATATATTATGCCATGTGTTCTTTATGCGAACGTTAAACTTCGCGACACTAAGAAATATTACAGTTCCCAATTCACAGAGAGTAAGAGATATAACCTCTTCAATAACAATGATCGACACCTTCAAATGCAGAGTGAGAGATAGAGGTGTCGATATGCAAATTGGATACTTCTTTTTTCGAATAGACGAGATGAATTGAAATTTGTATTTTTGCCTATGTATATTGTGGTCAATTATACTTTCTATGTTACCTTTAGTTGTCCATACTAATGATATATGCCAATTTAATAAATAATTGTGAAATTGAAGTTAAGGACATGAAGAAAAAAGAAAATATAAAGATAAGTAAAATAGATTATAAAAAATTGTGAAATTAAGGAACTTCAAGGCGAATTTGAAACAAATCTCAAATTTTGAACCCGGCAAGTAGCATCAAATAAATGGTTAAGCAACCAGACAGACAAATCAGTGCTCAAAATTTAAGTGTCAATCAAATAGTTGTGCGCTCGAAATCCTAATGTACCATTACAAAATTCTAATAAATCATTACAAATTAAAAAAAATTAATACAATATGATATAAATCCATTACAGAACACAGCAAAATCCTAACAAATCAAAATAATAAAATCATTACAAAACCCTAATAAACATATTACAACCCCTAATTGCGATTTTATCTCATTAGACAACTCCCAACTTGTAATCCATTATACATACAATTGCATACATAAATCCAACAAGTAGTTAATACACAATTCTCCATGATGATTTATATTACATATCAAGCATGCATACAATTAATGGAAGTAGAGCATACAATTGCTCCTAATTGCGATTTTAATCCTTCAGCATATAGAATTATTCCTTCAGCATACAATTGCATACAGTTGAATCGGTTGTCTTTTCGCTTCCCTTAACCCTTCACACATATAAAAGAAGAGAAAGGAAATGGCTGTAAACCGTTAGTAAAATTAGCATCGTCGAATGCGGATACTGGTACGGCTAGAGAAGGAGTTGCCGTACCAATATCACAAGGAAATGGCTGTAATTGTAAACCCTTCACGCATACAGTCAAGGTACCGTTAGTACTGGTACGGCTGATGTACCATTAAATAAAAGTATAGAAACGAAATGTAACAACATACCTTGTGATAAGACCATCCATTTAGGATTCTTTTCATACCAGTGAACTCATCGGTTTGGGGTTTCTTGTCATTTTTTGTTGATTTAGCATAGAGAAGGAGTTTGTGGCTGGCTTTGGGATGCAATTAGGGGCAATCACTCCAAAATTATCAAATTCAATACTGTACAGTATGAACCAGTTTAGCTATTGTGGAGAAATGGAAAGAAATAACTTTAATTTAAAAAACCCAAATTGAAAAAAACGAAAATTGACAGAAAAAACTTCAATTTTAAAAAAACCCACATTGAAAAAAAAACGGAACCTGACAGAACCTTACCATTTTAGTGAAAAAGCTCATATTAAAAATACTAATTTCAGTTAAAAATATTAATTTGAAGAAATATACTATTCGAGGATGAAACCTGGTGGCTTTGAGTGGCTTTGAGTGGCTTCGCCAGTTAGTCGCTCGAGATCCGGATCCATCAAGTGGTTCACGATCCGGAGGCTTCACAATCCAGATCTCTCAAGCGGCTCACGATCCGGATTCGCCGAGTGGCTTCTCCAGCAAGTAGGATCGTGATTTCTCGTCACGAGTGGCCACGAGTGGCTCACTCTCTGGCTCTCGATCAAGAAGGGATGAGTTCTCCTTCTCTTCCTCTCTGTTTTGTTTCTTTTGTTTATATGAGGCGTGTTTAAGGGCGATGCTACAGTCACTCCCTCTCACATCCATTTTCACAAAAATAAATATATGTGGGACCCATATGTCAGTGGGACCCATATGTCAGCCAACCCTAGGGAGGGGATATGGGAGGGTGGGAGGGAGTGGCTTGAGCTTTACCGATAAAGTTATGGTCCCTATCGTTACTCTTGTCTCTGCTCCGCTCCATTCATGTTTGGAGTTGGACTCCGTACCTTCCGATAACCCCGCCCCAATAAAACTCCGCTCCGCAGAAGAGAAGGGACTAGGAGGAGAAAGGAAGTTAGAGAAGGGAAGATCGATTGATTTGATGCTGTAGCGTGGCCAGAGTCGGAAGAGATGAGATGGGTTTCGGGTAGAGGTAGATGGATCCAAGAACTGCCTCGCGCTGTCGTCATTGGTGCGGTGGGCGCCTGGGCCAAGGCGGTGACCTCCTTCTTCAATCGCACTAGGGTTTGTAATGGAGAAGCCTTGCTTGACCTCGTTTCCCGCCGACCGAAGGGTCTCCCTCTTCTCACTGTCAGCAATCATATGTCCACGTTAGTTTTCTTTTGTGTGTTTAGTATAACTTCATCTTCTTGCGGATTCGAATCACTGTTTTGTGACTTTACTCTTAACATTGCTGATCAAATTACATACCTGTTTGAGCGAATGAATCCAAATGATAGTTGAATTTTCATTATACATGTGAAATTTAGGCTTGTAGCATATTGGTAATTGATACTGTAATGATTGGTTTAAGCCTTTTAAGGTTTAATTTCATCAATTATATCATAAATCAGACCAATTTTGGGAATTTCATTTTTGGATGTTATACTTGATTAGCTTACTATACTCAATGCTTTTATATGCCAACCTATTTGACCTGTAAGTAAAAAATGAAACAGATTAGATGACCCGTTAATGTGGGGATTTAAAACATTTCCAATAATGGACGCAAAATTGGCAAGGTGGTCTCTACCCGCCGAAGACATCTGCTTTAAGAACCCTCTCTTATCCTACTTTTTTCGCCTCGGTGAATTTTTCCTTTTTTTGATTCGTCTCATTTCCATTAATTCCAAAATCCAAATTAAAATCTACTTATCCGTTGTGTTTGATTTATTAATTATTTTGCGTGGTTTATAATGGGATAGGGAAATGCATACCGATAACTAGAGGTGGCGGAATCTATCAAGAACATATGAATGAGGCTCTTCAAGTCTTGACCAGAGGAGAATGGGTAATTTATCTATCGTAACTATCGAGTAAAATCACAATAATATTCTTCATATTTTCTAATTTTATGATAATAAATTTATGTTACGAGATATTTGTATTAGTTTGCAGGCATTTCACGTGTTCTGAAAACCTTATTTTATCTTTTTATAATAATAAAGCATCCTAACTTTTAAAATATTCAATAAAAAACCCTATTTTATCTTTTTATAATAATAAAGCATCCTAACTTTTAAAATATTCAATAAAAAACCCTATTTTATCTTTTTCCAATGTTTCAGAATTTTACAAATAAAAAACCAATTTTTTTATTAAATAAATATTTCAAATGTCAGTTTTTTTTGTAAATATGAGAAAACAGTCTGAAAATAAAGATATCCCTTTATTTTTCTTATTATTTTTTTAATTTCAATGTAGTTGCATACATTTCCAGAAGGCAAAATGTCCCAAGAGAGCGGACCAATCATGCGGCTCAAATGGGGTACGGCTAGCCTTATTGTCAGATCACCCGTTACACCAATCATTTTACCCATTGCTCACTCTGGTTTCGAGAAGGTATTTTTCATCTCTCAAAAACTTCAAATCTTTTGGTTTATTTTTCTTAATATTATTTATGATTTCAAAGTTGAACTTGTAGGTGATGCCAGAAAAACCATGGTTTTTCTTGAAAAGACCGCCATTACCTCTTCACAACAAAGATATTCGCATAATCGTCGGGAAGCCCTTGGAGTTTGATCTCCAGTCGTTGAAACGAACCGCGCTCTCCATTTCTGAAAAGGAGAGATCTGTCCATAATCAATGTGCTGGTTGGCCCACTCTCATGCCAGATGGACTCGACGAGCCTGCGCAGAGATGGTTATACTCCACTATTTCCCATAAGATCCATTCTGCTTTGGAGAGATTAAGAACCACCTTTTAGTTAGAATATTGGTTCTTACGAATTTTTATATTTTTTATTCTTTATAATAATCGACTATATTGGTTGATTGCGTATTATTTTCATAGGGATGCCATTTGTGTTTGCAAAAAGATTACTTTCAATGTGAATAAATTGCACGACCCGCCTTTTTAAACAATCTTCTGGCTGGGTAAATATTTTGGACTAAAATTCTTACTGTTGAAAGTTATTATATATGTATACATAAATATATTGTACATGGCATATTATTGCCATGTTTTGTCGAGAATTAAGAGGGTCGAAGAGTAGATTATTCTAGACTGAAAAAAATGTGTTCTAACTTGTACCGTTAAGCAAATTGAGCTCGAGTTACATCGTGATCCAAAAAAAAAAATGAACTCAATTTACACTATTTATTTAATTTTTACCTAAAAAAATACTATTTTACTTTTTTGTTCATAAAGGCAAATCAGTAATCTAGCAACCAATTTGGATCCATGAAATAAATTTTCTGTACCCCAAAAGACTTGTTTTTCGTTTACTCGGCTTTTTCTTCTTACCGTCCAATTGCATCTCTATTTTCTCATCAATTTTTTTTTCCTCAAAATGAACATTCGGCTTTTTCTTCGTGCCCTCGAATTGCATCTCCATTTTCTCATCGAGTTCCTTTTCCTGAAAATGAGCACAATATAGTAGTTAACCACAAGAATATCATAATCTCTTTAAGCGAAGGCCGCAATCTCATGCGTACCCCTACAAAATATAAAAATATAGTGTACAGTAAAAAATAAATTGTGGATATGCTTATAAAATCTCAAAATATCATGCATACCCCTCCAAAATGAGAAATGTACCAATAAAACATATGAGATCATGATTACCCTACATATAACATAAAAAAAAATCTTTAGACACCTTATGTCCAATTTTCTTCAACATATCTTCAAACATCATTTTTTTTATTTACAAAAGGATGAGAAAAAATTAATAATAATTTAGAAAAAAAACTAAGAGAGAAGAGCCATACATAATATTCTCCATGCTTATAGGGTTATGCACAATATTTCCATTTTCCTAAGGATTTGCGTGGTATTTATAAGGGATATATTATATTTTCACTTCTATAGGCGCATACGTGATACTAATAAGTTTGGTAGAAAGACGCGCACAATTTTGTCTGATATAAAAACGTAGGAAACTAAAAGCTTCACAAACAAAAAAATTAATTTTAATTACTCGAATTTCTAGTCCATGTTGATCTTCAACTCCGGTTGATTGCGACAGTATATTCTCCTCATATTTTTCTTCGCCGCTGCTCGAAGATGGTCTTCTGAATGATTTCGATTTGATCTGTTCTAGCTCAACTGTTAGCTAATAGAGGAATCACAAATGAAACGAAAATAAGTAAATTGCGCAACACTTGACACATTTTTAACTTATGGACTCATTTATTGAAGGGGTGTGATATGGTGCCCCTACACATCCTTGATGTAGAGCCTTGATGTGTCAATCGAGACTATTTTAATGGGGTCGATTGGATTGATTAACCCTCAAATCAATGCTTAGTTTAATTGATTCAATTGATGGAGTTAATCAATCTAATTAAGTATCCCCGATTGACGCATCAATGATGCTTTATTGAGTTATGGGGGGCTCCATATATTTTCCCTTTATTGAATGTCCAAGTTTATTGAAGATTATAAAACTAACATAATAGACATTAGCTATATCTACCTTTAAAAGACGATGCTCGAGAGAAGTGACTCTTTCTAGGAGAGATCCTTTAGTAGGCACCTCTTCAAGAACGACATCGATATTTCTACCCGCATGGTCATTATCTATTTGAACTGTTGGTACCAATAAACTGTTACAAGCTTCTTCTACACGAGTCATCTGCTCATCATGTGTACCAAAAATCCTAAATTTTAATCCATATATCCAATTCAAACCTAATTTACCATCTCATCATGGCAAATCGGGTGGGTCGGGTCATAATAGGGTGGGTATTTCGGGTTCGGGTCATTTTTATGTCCGGGTTATTTTCGGGTGAAGTTAACTCGGATCGGGTCGGGTTGTGTTCGGGTTTTGTTTTGGTCGGGTTCTTTTCGGGTTAAATTATGTTTTCGGGTCAGATTCTTCGGGTTCGGGTTATGTCGGGTTTGAATTGATTTAGTTTTGGACAAAAATAATAACTAAAATTCCAAACTATAAGAATTGAATCAACCAGTATATTCGGGTTATATTCGGGTCTCGGGTTACTCGGTTTCGGATCGGGTCGAGTTCGGGTACCATATAAAACATCAACTTTCGGGTTCGGGTTATTTAGTCCCGGGTCGGTCCGAGTCGGGTTGTTTGATTTTCGTAAATTATGTATAGTCAGGTCGGGTCGGGCTTCAGGTTACTCAGGTCGGTTTTTCGGGTTCGGGTCAACTTTGCCGGCTATTGGTACATACCAAGAGATCCAACTTGTCGAGTCTAGGTATAAGTGGTAAATGGACATGCTCTTGAGTCTCTTCTTGCTCCATTGATAGAAAACTAGCTTTACCCCGCGCAATTGCGCGGGATTGCTTAGTTTTGTGGAATTGTTGAAATTTAGTGAGTTGTTATTTCCTTGGGTTCTTATGCTATGTATATATGGTGGATTGCTTTGTTTTGTGAAATTGTTGAATTTCGCTGAGTTGTTATTTCTCTGGGTTCATATGGTACGTATATGGTCATTTTTTTTTTTTTTTTTGAAAAACTAAAGAGGCGAAGCCTCTTTTAATATATTAAAGCAAAGTTTAATACATTGGTGCGATTTTACATGATAAATGTAAAAAAGTAGTTTCGCAAAAATAAATTATAATTGCAAAAGTAAGATACATGCCGAGAGATGATGCTTTCGGCCATCCTTAGACGAACGCAACCTCCCTCTGCCCTTGGTTTGCCACGCGAGCTCGGATTGTCATCGAAGCTGTCGCGGCCCGTCGCTCTCGGACTCGCCCCCAGACTCGCCCCAGACTCGGCCGTCGCTCTCGGCCTCGCCCCAGGCTCGGCCCAGACTCGTCCCAGACTCGCCCCAGACTCGGCACCAGCCTCGCGTTTTTTCGATTTCCCTTTTTCCCTTCCCGCTTTTTCCTTTCGAGTTTTTGCTCTTCGAGGAGCTCCAAAATCGCCCCGATGACAGCCCTCGCTAGCTTCGGAAACCCTAGCCGCCGCCGCTCGCTAGCTTCGGAAACCTTCGCCGTCCGCCGCCGCCGTCGAATCTGCGTCGAAACCCTAGCCGCCGCCCTCGCCTCGCCCTCCGAGTCGCCTGGCGATCGCCCTTAGAATCGCCTACCCTCGCAAGTTTCCGTCGCCGGATTTCCGCCAGGGCCTCTTTCCTCTCCCGCTGGCTCCCTTTCCTCGCCGTCGTCGCGGAGTTCGAGTCTCGCCGTCGCTCGTCGCGGAGTTCGGAGTTCGAGTTCGCCTCTCGGAACTGTCGGCCTCGCCCGTCGCTCTTGGGCTGGTGAGGGGAGGTGGTGGCGGAGGCGGAGGCAGCTAGGGTTTGCCTCCGCCTCAGAGTCTCCCTTTTCGCCCTTTTGGCTTTCCCGCTTAGCGACTAAATCTTTTGTAAAAGGGAGTCATATGGTCATTTTTGTAATGTGTGATTGCAAGTACTTGTCTATTTTAGCATGCTATTTGTGGTTGATACTTATCGATATTTGTTAATTGTTTGGTACATAATTTGACGTTATGTTTTCATAGTTGCATGACACATGTGCACTGCATTCTATGATTTGACTATCTTTTTGGGTGCTATTTGGAAAGGAGATAGTGCAAGTTATGTGTGTACATGCCGGAATCAAGTAAGTTGGGAAAAGAATGCGAGATAATACGTATACAAATAACTGTTAAATAGTACAATAACACCGAACCAAAATATGAGATTGAAATGCATTGAAATAACTAAAAGAGCTACAATTCGTAATATCATAATCCTAATTGTTCAAGATTGCAAAATAGTTGGCACTACTCAACAAAATATGAGATGGAAATGATATTTGTAAATCTGACAGTATGAATATACAACTATATACATGAAAATTTTAAAACTTGTACCCAATAAAAAAAATATCAAGTATAACCCTCTTAATATCTGAAATTACAAAAATACACATGTAAAATCTGATAATATCTAAATACCTATATAAATTTTGAAAATTACAATAATACCCTTGTAAAACTTCCTAAAAATATCAAATGTACCCCTGAAAATGTGAGAAATATAAAAACATCCCTCTAAAATGTCGTCGTGAAATCTAAAATATACCACTATAATTTGAAATTGCCAACTAGAGTTAGCCTAGTTGGTCACACCTCTTGACTAGGGAGCGAGAGATGTGGGGTTCGATTCCCAACGGGAACACTGGATTATAGATTAAATGTTAAATAAGTTAATAGAGTATGTGGCCTACGGGTTTATAATAAAAAAAAAAAAAGGAGATTGTGTTTGGAAGGGGGACTTTGAGCCCTCTCCGAATTTACTCAAAAAAAAAAAAAAAAAAAATATGAAATTGAAGATTACACTTGTAAAATCTTATAATATCAAAATACGTCCATAAAATTTGAAAATTGCAAAAATACCATTTAAAACTTCCTGTAAATCTCAAATATCCCCCTGCAAAATGTGGAAAATGTGAAAAATGAACAATAAATTAAAATTAGTTCGACAATGTGCTTTACCTGTTGCAGACGTCACGGAGACACATTATGAGACGACACATAGCGTGTCGCTCTGACTGACCTTTGGTTTTCATTTCTGACAGCTTGGGTCCACTTGCCTTTTTCGGAGCCTTTGCGAGTTCAAACAGGGTTTTGCAGTCCTTCTCTTTGCTTCGTCTTCTTTTTGTAGCGAAAGTACCGCCTCCATTAACGCGTGGAAGAAGCTACACCTGTCCTCTTCTGTCGGCTTGTCCACTTCATACCTAATTATCAAAAGAAAAGAAAATATGAATAATGTAGGGGATTTTTGCAATTTTTTCAGAATTAAGTAATAATCGACGACAAAAATTAACAACAGTTTGAATTAACAACCCTAAATTGAATCACTCTCGGATGAAATCGTCTCAATCTTACTCGATATGTGCTTCGAAGAAGCTATACCTGCCCTCTTTTCTCGGCTTGTCCACTTCAATACCTAATTATCAAAAGAAAATAAAATATGAATAATGGAGGGGCTTTTCTAAAAACACCAGCAAAATCGAAGAACATTTTTATTGAGTTGTAGCGATGAATTCATATGCGTATACAGAAATTCGAACAAAAAAGAAAAGAACAGTACCTTGAGGTGAAGAACGCCACCGCAAAGTCCACCATTGCCATCGTCTCCAGTGAGCTCAAGATGCGCTTCATTACCGAAAATACACTTTCCTGAATCGTGGTGACGGTCTCGATCCAGGCCTCTAACTCAGCTCCCTAAAAAATCTGAGAGTAAATAATTTGCATATTTACATTGATATTTTCTTAAAATCAGAAAGTAAGCTTTTTTTGAAAAATTATCAAAAAATAAGATCTTGTATTTGTCAGTGATGGCGAATTTATTGTCTCGCAACGCAGCCCGGTACGGCCATGACTCGAGCCAGTGCGATAGGTGAAGGAAATACAGTTTCGGATCAACCGTAAAAGTGTACACAAGGATGAACGAATGTAAGCGTACATTTGTGGTCATAACGTTCAGTAGGAAAATCCAATTTGAATGGTTCAAATTAGGTTAGATAGATAATAAGATTATCTATTACCTTCATGTAGAAATATTTTTCATTTGAACGAAGTATCAGTGTCGTTTTAATGGAATACCGAAAGGGTGCGACAGTTTGATATACAGTTAGTAAAACGTCCGTAACTTTCGCATCCGAACTCCAATTGGTCCAGGTAAATTGGGTTGGAAAGATAATAAGATTATATAGAACTTTCGTGAAGGTTTCAAGTCGGTTGGAACGATTTAATATTTTTGTTTCGACAGAATACTGAAGAGGTTCATGCAGTTTTCTGTGTGAAAGGGTGTATATTGGATATACATGCCTTTTGACCCATCCTTATCCTATGTGATATAAATAGGATGTTTCTCTCTCTCTCTCTCTCTCTCTCTCTCTCTCTCTCATGGCAGATCATTCAGTTTAATCCAGTCAATTAAGACTAATTAATCCAGAAATAGAGAGTCATCTTTCAGAGAGTGAAAGGGTGCGAAAAGAGAGAAATGAGAAAAACAGTTTTTCTCGGTTTAGAGAATCAATTCAATCAAGCAAGTTCGCCGGTGCTTCGTCTAGGCAGTTGCATCCGCGACCGACGTATTCCGACTCAAGGTGGATACACGTAGAGGGGCGACACTTGTGGCTCTTCGATTGTGATCAAACCGAAGGAGCAAAACTGTTGGCTGTGGAAGAGTGTGGACGTGGGACGCACGAAAGACAACCGGAGGCGTGTCAAGACGGTGGGAGACGTGTGGTATGGGACGCACGGGCTAGTCACCAACGTGACACTGGAGATGGAAATGATGTGAGCGATCAACCCGTCGTACGTGATCAATTTCACGTTGGTAATCGTCTATTCTTCTATTGCATCGTACCCTCGAAGTCACGACGTGATCTTGGATTATGGGAACCGGACCGGACCTTCATATCCGCTGCGCGGGCCCGGGGACGGGATGAATTCCCTACAACATGTCTCTTCCCACCGAATTCCATAAGTGGAAAGAGTCAATTCAATAAAAATTACAAATAAGCCCTTTGATGAAACAAAGGAAATTAAAAAAGATTGAAAGGTTTGAATTAGAAAAATACCATGCAAAACTATAAATACGGAGTTGCGAATTCGCAACATACCCGGTCATAGACCTCTCAAAAATATATTTCAAATATACACCTTCTATCAAAACTTTCCAAACCCCAAAAATATATTATTTCTTGCAAAAATATCCTTAAATGAAGAAAATTTCACACAAAAATCTATTGCGGATATATCCTCCAAAACGCACGAAATTTTCAATCCTCATCCAAAATCTAACAAATTTAAAAAAAAAAGTAGAAATGTTATCTTGTGAAAAAACCCCTAAGATGCAAAAAATTACCTCATAATTTATGTCAATTATATCCCTTTCAGAATTTTTTTCAAACATACCCCTTGAAAGATGCAGAAAATTTCAAAAAGCCCTGCAAAATCTAAAAAATTGCAAAGAAAATTCTATTATAAACAAATTAAATTTGGGAATATTATAGCTATGTGGAATCTAGTGGGTAAAAAATAAACATAGTTATAGTCTGTACCACGCAATTTTTCTGGAATCCAAAAAATAAATAATTAAAGTACTAAAACTATATAATAAATGAATAAAAAATAGGAAACCTTTTAAGGATTCTAGAGTCGAGTTTATCGTTACAGCTCATATCATAAATACCATAAATCCCCAAAAAAAATCCAAATATATTAACTTGTTTCATTATTTTTCTTAATCAAAATTGTGAATAAATAAAGTATTAAAAATTTAATAAAAAGAACCCCCGACTTTGTCAATAAATGTTTTCTATTGATTGATTTAATTTTGAAAAGGGATTCGTCAAAAATCTGAAAAGATAAAAATAAATAGACCATTCAAAAATCTGAAAATTCTAATAATGCCGTTTTTGTAAAGTTTGAAAATTAAAAATATACGAATCTAAAATTAAAAAAATACCAAAATGATATTGTATAATCCGAAAAGATTGAATTTACCCTTGCAAAATATGAAAGTATGAATATACCCCTGAAGGGAATTCACCCGACCCCGGGCCCGCGCAGTGGATATGAAGGCCCGGTCCGGTTCCCAAAATCCAAGATCACGCCATGACTTCGAGGGTACGATGCAAAGTAGGATAGACGATTACCAGCGTGAAATTGATCACGCACGACGGGTTGATCGCTCGCATCCTTCTCTTCCTCGGTGTCACGTTGGTGACTAGCCCGTGCATCCCATACCACACGTCTCCCACCGTTTTAACACGCCTCCGGTTGTCTTCGTGCGTCCCACGTCCACACGCTTCCACAGCCTTTCACTCTCTTACTTCTCCGGTTTGATCACAAACGAAGAGCCACACGTGTCGCTCCTCTACGTGTATCCACCTTGAGTCGGAAGACGTCGGTCGCGGATGCAACTGCCTAGACGAAGCACCGGCGAACTTGCTTGATTAGATCGATTCTCTACACGGAGAAAAACTCTTTTTCTCTGTTTTCTCTTTTCGCATTCTTTCGCTCTTAGAAAGATGACTCTCAATATTCTGAATTAATCTTATTAATTTAACAGGTTGGACTGAATAGAGGAGAGAGAAATATCTTATTTATATCACATAGGATAAGGATGGGCCAAAATGTATGTATATCTAATATACACCTTTTCAAACAGAAAACTGCAAACACCCTTTCCATATTCTGTTGAAACGAAAATATTAAATCGTTCCAACCGACTTTAAACCTTCACTAAAGTTGTATATAATCTCATTATCTTTCCAACCCAATTTGGCCTGGCCCAATTGGAGTTCGGATGCGAAAGTTACGGACGTTTTACTAACTGTATGTCAAACTGTCGCACCCTTTCGGTATTCCATTAAAACGACACTGATACTTCGTTCAAATGAAAAATATTTCTACATGAAAGTTCTATATAATCTCATTATCTATCTAACCCAATTTGAACCATTCAAATTGGAGTTTCCGACTGAAAGTTATGACCCTTATCTCTTGATGTAACCATCCTTATAGTTTGATTAACTATACTTATTTCCCGATTCCGAATTGAGTTAACAATTTCAATCGATATTAACCGTTAATATCATTGACTGTGGCCACAGTTTTCGTTAATCAACTCATCGAGCGGCGCCTAAGAGATATCTTTCCCTTTCGTAATTAACAATTCCTATCTTGGAGACTCATATTGAATTTCGTGTTTTGGACAATACCCAATGATGACCGTTTTGGCCCCCTGTTACGACAGGCGTAAGGTCATATCAAAGCATTGTGCTACACACGTAACACAATCAATGGCACCCTCAAGTATGAAGAACCTAATACCATATCATGGTCTCGCGACTTTGGTCATATCCAATACATGTAACCTAACATATATCTACGTTCCCGATTCGACAAACACGTTGTCCCATGATTAGCAAAACATAATCATCTCCTCGGCTAACGTACTAGTGTACGCGTTCAGTTTATTCTCTTGTAATAGAAATGCTTCTCTCTTAAGCAAACTGACCCGCGAATATGGATGTTTAGAAATGAAACTTTAGGTGTGACGGTTTTGCTGCACATAATCATCAATTATGCCGACGTCCACACAAGCTCAAATCAGGGTTCATGTAACGATCATATTACACAACCCGCACACAGTTTTCGTATAAGGTGAATGCATATTAATTTAAGTAAACAAAATTTTAAAGGGATGCATTCATATGGATTAAGTATTTGGGTGATACAATGTTTACCTATGGGTATCTCCATACCCATAACCTGCGAGGATTATCGTATTATATAACTACACTCTACTCTTTTCTTCCTCCTCTAGGTATCTCCATACCCATAGTCATCGCATGACAGTCACGTGCGACTAGAGAGAGCGGTTTTGTAAACGGGTCCGCACGTTCCCGCTAGTGTTAATCTTCATAAGGTTTGGAACATTTTCATATATCTACGATCACATCTTTTCACAAAATTTCACGGATCAAATGAAATTTTCTGAGTATTGGCTAGAAGTGGTTGTGACCTCGACATTTTTGGCTTGTACTATTGCGTCTCACGCAATCCACAACCATAAATTCGATAACTTGTGACTACTTCGAGTTTGATCATGTATCATTTATCCATACCGCTTCCTTTTACGATTATTAACCGCAATATACTCGCCTCCGTAATAGAATCGAAAACCATTGGTTGTGTGGAACCATTCCACATAACCGTGTTTTTAGTTAAGCAAAACACGTACACACTTCGTGATCGAAAGTCGTGCTACATGTTTGGAAACTTCCGTTGGTATAACTCTTTATAACCAAACCGTCCTCCACACCATTTTAGATAAAATAAAATCCTGAATTCTTTCTCAGACGCTTCATATGTACGACATACGTCCACATATATATATTTAAGAAATGCAATGCAGCTCCCACTAACCTTCATGTATACACAAAGATGTCATTCGTTCCGATAATGTTATAACAGTTTATAACTTCGTCAAAACGAATATTCCAATTTCAAGAAGATTTCTCTAATCCATCATATGGATCGTTAAAGCGTGCATATCCTATCTCCGATTCTTATGAATCGACAAAATCGTAAAGTTGTGTCAAGTACACATCATTTCATAAAATTTCTTATGGTTTTGTTTTTTATTTATGTCCACCTATGTTATTTTATTATATTATAGTAACATTTATTATTTTTTATATGTGTTGAATTAAAGTACTAATAAATATTTCGCATTGTGTCGGATTCATAAAAAGTATAATAATTTTGTCACCATCAAACTTTCTGAATCAATATGATTTTTATTTTCACAAAGTTTTATATTTGATCTTGAAAAATCATAACTATATATTATGTGTGCAATAAATCAAATGAAACAAAATCGCCCTGAAACGAGAATAATCTCCTAGTAAATAATAATTTACAGGATATAAACGATCTCTTAGGGGGTATAAGTGATCTTTTGAGATTTTGTAGGGGGCATGCATGGAATTCAGAAGGAAATTGAGAGCTGAGAAATTCATAACAATAATGATTTTTCGTAAGAAAAAAATTAAGAACTGAGAACTGAGAAAAAACTAAAATATAACTTATTTTTCATAGTTTTTACCGTTTAAATGGGTATATTTGTAACAAAGCAGTTCATAACTAAAAAATACTTTCAAGTCTCTCAAATTGATAGTCAACTAAATATCATATTATGAAAATTAACTTTGAATCGAATAAAATTTGCCCGAGTACTAATCAAAGCTTCAAATCACAGTGTGTACAAAATATCAGTCAAGCTAATAGTAATTGGTTCCTACCACTATTCCAAATCACAATAGTAATCAAATAATTCATGAAGAATCAGCTAAAAATTAAGTAATTACCGAATTCTAATAGAAGTAACAAAAAAAGACAGATTTAAAGAGAAACAAGGAACAAAAATCATTTGGTAAAAAAAGACAGATGAAATTATACTGAGATTACAATTTCAATTCATATTGTGTAGCCCCGATTTCAATCTCGCATCGGAACAATACGGAAATTCTACCTTGATTGAAGAACCTCGATATGGCAAGGAAGCCGATTTTCCATTGATATGTAACAATTTTTCCTTTGTTCCCAAATATGTGAAACCTACAAGGAATCTACGAGGTCGAACAACGAAAATATGTTTTCTATTTTACTTCAATGAGAATATGTTTTCTATTTGTTCCCAAATATGTTTTCGTCGAATATTTTACTTCAATGAGAATATGTTTTCGTCGAATATTTTTTAGTAAATATAAAATTTACAAATATGGGCTTTTCAAATTACTACTCAAAAGATAAAACAGTATGCTGATGTAATTCCATGCATTTGCCGAATTTGATCTAAGTTTTTATTGTCTTCATTCGGGCACGCCAAAATTTGGAAGATCTTTTACGCATCCAATTTTAAACTGACTATGTTTAGTTTAATTTAATAATAAGTAATCAACTATTAACTTATCAAAAAATGGTCGTGGGATCTGTTGTATTTGTAAGAAGATTTGAGCAATCGAGTCGCTATTCTCATGCAAGTTCGTTTGTTCAAGAGAGGTTATGCTCTAAAGGGCTCGGCCCGAGATCTCCATTTTAGAAAGTTGAATCATCATACGTTACAACTGCCTCCTCTAGCCAACCCATCGATCAAGATGGTTCGATGGTGTCCAAGAAGAGAAGGCGTACGTTGCCAACCTCTGATCTGGCCCAGTCAGAACCATCTTCCGAGCCGGTTCTAGCTGATTCAATGCAAATGATCGCAATGAACTCCGTTGCATTATCTGACGTTACGCTACCAGCCTCAGTGCCAAACTTCACTCTTAATTCTGGCTCCCCAAATACCGCTCAGAACCGCCAGCCATTTGAACAAACAACTAACGATGCCGCAAGGATGTTATTTGCGGAAGATCCACATAACATGAAGATCAAGTATTTCTTCCAGAAGCTAAACCCTATTACCGAGATTTCTTCTTTCAAAGAAGGTGAAGGCGAGTCCTCAACCGTGCCAAAGAGTGCTACCCAAGCAGCGTTCGAATCAGTGGATGGTGAAGAAGAATCTACCTTCCAGGCCTCTCTTCTCGCGTCTCAGGAAGAAGATACTCTCTCAACTTTACGTTTAAATAAGGCCACATGTAGTAAAGTTCAACCTGCTAATAAGAGCTCTAAACTCATTCATCATGGCCCATTTTTCCTTCGCGAAAAGATTTTTAAAGAAGCGGCCTTCTCTAAAAAGTCTAACAAAAATGAAAAAAAAAAGATCAAACAAAAGTGCCCTACTTCTAAATCTCTGAAGAAGAAAATTAAAAATAAAGAAACGGCCATTCAGGCTTTGCAAGATGATCTCACAATACAAACGGGCCTCTCTATTCAAACAATTCATGAAATTGAAGCTTTCTGTGGGCTTACTAACCCTGATCAGAACTTCAAAACATGAATAATACACTTACAAATTAAAAGGTTGATGCCTATGTCTGACTTTCATTTTTAGCCAATTTACATGCCACTCTCTATCACTCCTATCTGGACATGACAGAGCTCCATGAAAGGCATCAACTGGCAGTGCCACAGGATCTCTCTCCCCTACCCAGCTGCTCTCTGAGTCCATTATGCCCTACTCTCCCCCTTGATACCACTACTAACATAAATGATACCACCATCGATGAACTACTTCAGCATTTCTAAAAGTTTGCATTTGCTAACTCCATCTTCTTTCTTGATAAGATAAATTTGAGGATGCGTGTTACTGGTCTTCTATGGAGGGTGAGGAGTAGCTTTATTGCAAGTTAATCTGCGTATCTTAATGAGAGTGTTTCGTTATTATTGGTTTTTCTCTGATGATATTAGTGTTTATGTTTGTCTTGTCGGGTATCTCGGATTTTCAGTTTCATTGGATATTTTTGGTAGGATTCTCTACATCTCCCTCCCACATTTCCGATCCATTAGACGAACCTTCTACAAATTCAAACTCACAGTCAGTAAGATTCTCCACTAAAAATGTTTACCGATTGATTAGCAGGTATTACGGTTGATTGGGTCAATCAGCTATTTCAATTAAAAATCCCACAAAAAATTAAACTGTTCATTTGGCTTGTCGGCCATAATAAGATTTTGACTCAGGAAAATCTTTCTAAACGGGGTTGGCCACACGGGGACTCAGGTGTTCTATGTCACAATCACTTCGAGACGGTTACACATCTCTTTCTCACATGTTCATTTTCCCTGGACTGTCTAAATAAATGTGGTATTCATTATAATAACACTCCGACCATTTTTTTGGCTACTTGGGACTTTATACGCAATGCGACAACTTCTTCCAGTCCAGAAATCATAAGAATCTGGGCGGCATGTATATGGGCGATATGGAAAGAACACAACAATCGAATTTTCAAAAAGAAGGGACGAATGTCGATTCTAATCGAAGCAGAAGTCAAGAATACATTGCACTCATGGATCATGGCAAGAATATAGTTGTGGGAATTGTTGTTATCATGTTTATTTTTTTAAGTTTCTTAAGCTATTAGTTTTGTAAGGATCATGATTACGGATTTTCCGTAACAACCATATGTATTTCCTATCTTATTTTAATCAAAAATAGAAGAACCGTAAGAGCACGTTTCGTGCTCTAGGTTCTACTTCAAAAAAAAAAAAAAAACAAGACCCGTCACTTGCTTTTCATCGAGGTTCTTGGAGTATTGTAGCCCTCAATATTTTTTTAAAGGTGTGTTTAAAAAAAATGTATTTATTGAGTATTCATAAGTAATAAAATAGTGTTCTATTGTTCGTTTGTAATTTATCTTTGAGTAACGAGTATTTGTTTGTTTTCAAATATATGAAACTAAAAGGAATCGACGAGGTCGACCAATGAAAAATATTAACTTCGCTCAATCAGGAAGAGTTTGATGAGGTATTGTTCTATTTTATTTTCATTCAAAACTTATTTTAATTAAACATATTTAATAATTTAAAATTTACAAATAAGTCTTGTTCATATTGATTTCAAGGGTTTCAAGGATCAGACCCCAAAGGACTTCTATTAACATGTTTTTTTTTAGTGAAACCTAATCCACGAATCGTGAACATTTTTAATTTCATATTTTATTGATGATACCAATGAGATTTGAATCCCCCATCTTTGATATCTTGTACAAAACACTCAATCAGTGGACTATGGAGCCATTGGTTTCTATAAACATGTTTAATATATGAAAATCCTACAACTGTTTTTTTTTTTTTGAAAGTTAATAATCCTTTAATCATTATTAAAATATGCAAATATACTCGAAAAAAATTCTTATAATAGAAGAACTTACAATGACAAGTCGCTTAACATATCTTGTAGGTTACTTAATATATCGTGTAGATTGATTACCATCATATAAGAGAGGATTTGTACAATTGTGACCTTCTCATGCAAGTTCAACAAATGAGCCGCTTGTCTCTCGTTGAGTTTCTTTCAATATTTTTGGTCCTCAATATTTTTTTAAATGTGTTTCTTATAGGTGTTAGTAAATTTATGTATAAAACATATATAATCAAATTTGACATGTGTTTACGTTATCTCGTATGCTAAGGTTGCTCAATTCGATGTTTCAATGATTTGACATCTCAATAATGCTAGTTTTTCTATGAGGACATACATGGTGTTACCAAATTTCAACGAAACATTCTCGTATTAAAGTTAATTAATTCACTTAATTAACATGAAAAATAATATTTGTATGGATTAATATTCATAAAGTTAACATCCATCTCGATTGACAATTTCTAATTAATATTTAAAAATTATTAATTCAGTGATCTTTATTAATTATCATGTTAATTAAGTGGGTTAATTAAAAAATTATGAGGTCATCGAGATTATTTTGTTGAAATCTGGTGGCAAAATATAATTTTTCTTTTTCTATAGGAGTTTGATATGATATTGATGCCCCCTCAAACTCAAAAAAACATGATGATATGAGAGAATTAAATGGATTGGTTAATATTATTAATTGATTGTTTAATTAAATTGACAAATCAATTAACATATATTAATATTAACATATTATAAATTATCAATGTGTCAATTAAACGAATCAATATTAATCAATCCAATTAATTTTTTTTTTCCACCTCGTCAGTATATTTTTTTATCCCACACTATTAATGATTTTAATGATTCATAAATAATTTTCGACAAGCAGCCATACTAATAATGATTCATAAATAATTTTCTACAACCTTGTTGTCTCTGCTCCGCTCCATTCATGTTTGGAGTTGGACTCCGTACCTTCCGATAACCCCGCCCCAATAAAACTCCGCTCCGCAGAAGGGAAGGGACTAGGAGGAGAAAGGAAGTTAGAGAAGGGAAGATCGATTGCTTTGATGCTGTAGCGTGGCCAGAGTCGGAAGAGATGAGATGGGTTTCGGGTAGAGGTAGATGGATCCAAGACCTGCCTCGCGCTGTCGTCATTGGTGCGGTGGGCGCCTGGGCCAAGGCGGTGACCTCCTTCTTCAATCGCACTAGGGTTTGTAATGGAGAAGCCTTGCTTGACCTCGTTTCCCGCCGACCGAAGGGTCTCCCTCTTCTCACTGTCAGCAATCATATGTCCACGTTAGTTTTCTTTTGTGTGTTTAGTATCACTTCATCTTCTTGCTGATACGAATTACTGTTTTGTGACTTTACTTTCAACATTGCTGATCAAATTACATACTTGTTTGAGCAAATGAATCCAAATGATAGTTGAATTTTCACTGTACATGTGAAATTTAGGCTAGTTGCATATTTGTAATTGATACTGTAATGATTGGTTTAAGCCTTTTAAGGTTTAATTTAATTTCATCAATTATATCATAAATCAGACCAATTTTGGGAATTTCATTTTTGGATGTTATACTTTATTAGCTTACTATACTGAATGCTTTTATATGCCAACCTATTTGACCTGTAAATAAAAAATAAAACAGATTAGATGACCCGTTAATGTGGGGATTTAAAACATTTCCAATAATGGATGCGAAATTGGCAAGGTGGTCTCTAGCCGCCGAAGACATCTGCTTTAAGAACCCTCTCTTATCCTATTTCTTTCGCCTCGGTGAATTTTTCCTTTTTTTTTTGTTTCGTGACTTTCGTCTCATTTCCATTAATTCCAAAATCCAAATTAAAATCTACTTATCCATTGTGTTTGATTTATTAATTATTTTGCGTGGTTTGTAATGGGATAGGGAAATGCATACCGATAACTAGAGGTGGCGGAATATATCAAGAACATATGAACGAGGCTCTTCAAGTCTTGACCAGAGGAGAATGGGTAATTTATCAAATTTATGTTACGAGATATTTGTATTATCTTGCGTGTATTTCACCTGTTTTTTGAACTATTTCACAAACCGTTGTTTGTATATATTGTTTCTAGTTCTACTTTTCGGAAATTTTTCCAAAAGCCCCCTATATTTTCTTGTATTTTAATAAAATGCCCTAACTTTTGAAATATTCAAGAAAAATCATATTTTATCTTTTTTCGAATGTTTCACAATTTTACAAATAAAAAAACAATTTTTTTATTAAATAAATATTTCAAATGTCAGTTTTTTTTGTAAATATGAGAAAACAGTGTTTCTGAAAACAAAGATATCCCTTTATTTTTCTTATTATTTTTTAATTTCAATGTAGCTGCATACATTTCCAGAAGGCAAGGTGTCTCAGGAGAGCGGACCAATCAAGCGGCTCAAATGGGGTACGGCTAGCCTTATTGTCAGATCACCCGTTACACCAATCATTTTACCCATTGCTCACTCTGGTTTCGAGAAGGTATTTTTCATCTCTCAAAAACTTCAAATCTTTTGGTTTATTTTTCTTAATATTATTTATGATTTCAAAGTTGAACTTGTAGGTGATGCCAGAAAAACCATGGTTTTTTTTTAAAAGACCGCCATTACCTCTTCACAACAAAGATATTCGCATAATCGTCGGGAAGCCCTTGGAGTTTGATCTCCAGTCGTTGAAACGAACCGCGCTCTCCATTTCTGAAAAGGAGAGATCTGTCCATAATCAATGTGCTGGTTGGCCCACTCTCATGCCAGATGGACTCGACGAGCCTGCGCAGAGATGGTTATACTCCACTATTTCCCATAAGATCCATTCTGCTTTGGAGAGATTAAGAACCACCTTTTAGTTAGAATATTGTTTCTTACGAATTTTTATATTTTTTATTCTTTCTAATAATCGACTATATTGGTTGATTGCGTATTATTTTCATAGGGATGCCATTTGTGTCTGCAAAAAGATTACTTTCAATGTGAATAAATTGCACGACTCGCCTTTTTAAACAATCTTCTGGCTGGGTAAATATTTTGGACTAAAATTCTTACTGTTGAAAGTTATTATATATGTATACATAAATATATTGTACATGGCATATTATTGCCATGTTTTGTCGAGAATTAAGAGGGTCCAAGAGAAGATTATTCTAGACTGAAAAAAATGTGTTCTAACTTGTACCGTTATGCAAAATGAGCTCGAGTTACATCGTGATCCAAAAAAAAATGAACTCAATTTACACTATTTATTTAATTTTTACCTAAAAAAATACTATTTTACTTTTTTGGTCATAAAGGCGAATCAGTAATCTAGCAACCAATTTGGATCCATGAAATAAATTTTCTGTACCCCAAAAGACTTGTTTCTTGTTTACTCGGCTTTTTCTTCTTACCGTCCAATTGCATCTCTATTTTCTCATCAATTTCTTTTTCCTCAAAATGAACATTCGGCTTTTTCTTCGTGCCCTCGAATTGCATCTCCATTTTCTCATCGAGTTCCTTTTCCTGAAAATGAGCACAATATAGTAGTTAACCACAAGAATATCATAATCTCTTTAAGCGAAGGCCGCAATCTCATGCGTACCCCTACAAAATATAAAAATATCATGTACAGTACAAAATAAATTGTGGATATCCTTATGAAATCTCAAAATATCATGCATACCCCTCAAAAATCTTTAGACACCTTATGTCCAATTTTCTTCAACATATCTTCAAACATCATTTTTTTATTTACAAAAGGATGAGAAAAAACTAATAATAATTTAGAAAAAAAAACTAAGAGAGAAGTGCCATACATAATAATATTCTCCATGCTTATAGGGTTATGCACAATATTTCCATTTTCGTAAGGATTTGCGTGATATTTATAAGGGATATATTATATTTTCACTTCTATAGGCGCATACGTGATACTAATAAGTTTGGTAGAAAGACGCGCACAATTTTGTCTGATATAAAACGTAGGTAACTAAAAGCTTCACAAACAAAATAATTAATTTTAATTACTCGAATTTCTAGTCCGTGCTGATCTTCAACTCCAGTTGATTGCGACAGTATATTCTCCTCGTGTTTTTCTTCGATGCTGCTCGAAGATGGTCTTCTGAATGATTTCGATTTGATCTGTTCTAGCTCAACCGTTAGCTAATAGAGGAATCACAAATGAAGCGAAAATAAGTAAATTGCGCAACACTTCACACATTTTTAACTTATAGACTCATTTATTGAATGTCCAAGTTAATTGAAGATTAAAAAACTAACATAATAGACATTAGCTATATCTACCTTTAAAAGACGATGCTCGAGAGAAGCGACTCTTTCTAGGAGAGATCCTTTACTAGGTACCTCTTCAAGAACAACATCGATATTTCTCCTCGCATCGTCATTATCTATTTGCACTGTTGGTACCAATAAACAGTTGAAACTTTCTTCTACGCGAGTCATCTGCTCATCATGCGTACCCAAAATCGTAAATTTTAATCTATGTATCCAATTCAAACCTAATTTATCATCTACTTACTAAAATAATAAGGTACATACCAAGAGATCCAACTTGTCGAGTCTAGGTCTAAGTGGTAAATGGACCTGCTCTTGAATCTCTTCTTGCTCCATTGATAGAAAATTAGGCCTCACGAGACAAACTGTGCTCAAATGGTTTTATCTCTAAACTTATCCTGTTGCCCGAACGGGGTCCAGAAGGTTCTTATAGGAGAGAGCGAGAGATAGAACACAAAAGCAATAATGCAATGGGGCCACCAAATCATTGTGCCACTAATTGAGCAGTAACTTTGCATATTGTTTTGACACGATTTTATAAGAGGCCATTTATTTGCCCTCTCATTTTTCCACCATATTCTTTATATCGCGTGCTAACGAATAATCATTCAAGTAATTAATAAAATAATATCTCAATAATATATAATTAAAATACATATAAATTAATATTTTTTAATCAATATCAATTAACTATTAATGAAATGTCTTTTGTTAATGATTATATTAATTAATCATCAATTAATTATTAATTAGTAATATAAAAAATTTGATAGGAAATTTGAGGGCAGGGTATAATTACCCAAATAAAATCTCCACCAAGTAACAGAGGCCATAACCCGAGCTCACAAGCATTCGCGGGGACGGATCAATATAAGGGCTAAGGACAGACTTGACCTCTCCAAAATTTTCCAAAAAGAATTTATATATGTAGTAATTTTGTATATTTTATTTCTATAGCAATACAAGTTTATGCCCATCTCAAAAAGTTTGTAATATTATTTCAATAGTTAATTTTTGTTTGTCTTGTCTCTTTCTCCCCTAAACAATATCGTCAAGATTCGTCACTAATTACTCACGAGAAATTTTGTCTTGCCACTCAATTCTCCAAAACATTTTATATATGATGATTACTATATACAATTAACATGTTGATTAGCATATAAAATAATAAATTAATGTGTGGTACATAGTTATATGTATAATAATTGATATGACTTAATTATTAATATAATTTATATTAATTATATGTTATGTGTTAATTTACCCACATCATTATCATTATTATGTATTCACTTATAAATCTTTAAAAATACAATATGACATGATTTTTAGTTATTTCACTGTCAAATGTGATATTGTATATAATTTTGTATTAATAATATTTGTTACGAAAATATTAAAACTATATAATTAATTGTCATAACTAATGGCTGACAAGCTTGGACCCAACTAGATAATCAAGAGAACTTGTTTATTGACTTTCTGAAAGCCAAAGGTCATGTTTGCTATATAAATTCTCCTGCATAAGTACATAAATCGTATGATTTCTCGTTTTTATAGTTAGTATTACAGGAATCAACATAAAAAACAATAGTATAATTTTGTTATTATAATTTTCGTATAAAAACATACCTAAAATACTCACAGCCATGAAGTAACATCTTAATATCTTTTTATAAATCTCAGTAAGTTGTGTTCTTTATAAAACATAATGACATAGCAAACTCTTTAATATACGTATCGATATAATTATCTTATCACGTCTTATCCTGTGGCTGTCACGCTTATCTCAATAAAACAATTCAATGCTACAACTACTTCTAGTCAATTGTATAGTTAATGACATGCATTCCATGTTTTAAAAAATCGTGTATATATATAATATTAATATATGCTTTGAATGGCCAAGGAGCTGCACGTTTGTAATAACTGCTTCTCCTTTGAACTAACTAAATAGGGAAATTCTTCAAAAACTCTCTAACTTTTTTGAAAATTACGAAACTCCCCCATTTTTTTAGATTCCCTAAAAAATTCCCTGTATTTGTGGCTTCCACCAAAACCCCCAAACATTTTTAGATTTCCTCAAAAATCCTCTATCTTTTTGTTATGAATTTGAAGATTACCATTATATCCTTTCCCATAATTTTATTTGATAAATATCCATAATCTAATAAATAATAAATATATATTAAAATACAAAAAATAAATAATACATAGATATTAAAATATTATAATAAATAGATATTAAAATATTTTTATAAATAATACATAAATATTAAAATATTATAATAAATAATACATAGATATTAATATATTAATAATTGTTGAAAATGACATTTTAATATCAATGTATTATTTATTATAATATTTTAATATCTATGTATTATTTATTGTAATATTTTAATATTATGTATTATTTATTTATTTTATAATAGTTTAATATCTATTTATTATTTATTAAATTAATGAGATTTATAAAATAAAATTATGGGGGTATAATGGTCATTTTTAAAAACATAACAAAAAAATAGGATTTTTTTAGGGAATCTAAAAAAATTAGGGATTTTTTGGAAGAAACAAAAAATATATGGGGTTTTTGAGAGAATCTAGAAAAGATAGGGGGTTTCAAAAAAGGCAGGAGATTTTTCAAAATTAGTAGAAAAGTTAGGGGGTTTTTGAAGAATTCTCCTAAATAATAACTAGAGTCCAAACTATGTCCACTTACCATTCAATTCTATTTTTGAAAAAAAGTACACTTTTGCCCCCCAATCTTTTCCAAAAAGTGCACTTTGCCCTCCAAACAAAAATCTACACCTTTTTGTCCCCTAATGATTCAAAAATTGTTCAACTTGCTCCCTCCGTCCATTTGCTGTTAAAATCTCAGTTAACTGATGATGTGGCGTGCTGAGTAGGATACAAATAATGGTGACATGGCAACTGAACCCATTAAATCCAAACCGACCCAATTAAATCCCAACCCGACCCGATAACCCAAATAACCAATACCCAACAGCCGCTCCCCTCTCTCTCTCTCTCTCTCTCTCTCTCTCTCTCTCTCTCTCTCTCTCTCTCTCTCTCTCTCTCCGTCGAGTACCCAACAGCCGCTGAACCTTCTTTCCTTCGTCGAGTAGCGAGCAAAGTAAATCAGCAGCTTCTCCGTCGCGCTCTCTCCGTCGCGCTGAACTCTCAGCCCTCTCTTCCCTCTACGGTAAATCAGCAGTTTAGAAGATAATTGCAATTTTTTTCGAATTTCAACCCAAATCGAACTTATCGGTTAAGAATCTCACCTTTGTTCAAATCGAAATCGAATCTTAATCGCTGTTATTTCTCCCCTCTCGAAATCTCACCTTTGGAAGCTGCGTCCTTCTCTCTCTCACCGCAGAAACCGCACCCATCTCTCCTTGAAGATTTGGTATTCTTGGACACGCGGTAGGCACCGACAACGCAACGTCTCTAGCAATACACCCTTAATTGACATAAAATTCAAATAATCAGTAAAAACATACTGAAATTGATAGAAATTGACCCAATTTAACCATAAATTGACTGAAATGAACCCAAATGAACCCTAAATTGACTGAAATTGACCCAAAATAATCCTAAAATGACTGAAATAGACCCTAATTTCAGATTAACCCTAATTTAAACCCTGATTTCAGATTTAATAAACCCTAATTTCATATTTAACCCTAATTTCAGATTTAATAACCCTAATTTCAGATTAATTAATCCTAATCAACCCTAATTAACCCAAATTTCAGATTAATTAATCCTAATTAACCCTAACTAACCCTAATTAACCCTAATTGACCATAATTTCAGATTTATTAACCCTAATTTCAGATTAATTACTCCTAATCAACCCTAATTGACCCTAATTAACCCTAATTAACAATAATTTCAGATTAACTAACCCTAATTTCAGATTAACTAACCCTAATTTGAACCCTAACCCTAATCTGACTCAAAAGCGAGAAGGGGATAAATATGACAGTGTCAAAAATGAAATTATCAGCACAAATAGTGACAGCACAGCACGGCAGAAAGAGTGAGAGCACAACAGAAAAATTAACAGTGACTAAACCGAACTCAACTGAACTAAAATGACTCAAAAGCGACGAGAAGGGGATAAATCTGACCTGGTGGAGTGAGCGACGAGAGCACAGCAGGAAGAGTGGGTTCGATTCGAGAAGACCACATGAGAGAGGGAGAGAAGCACAACAGTTAGGGTTAAGCACATCGAGAGGGAGAGAAGCACGGCGAGAGGGCGAGAGAGAGAGAGAGAGAGAGAGAGAGAGAGAGAGAGAGAGAGAGAGAGAGAGAGAGAGAGAGAGAGAGAGAGAGACGAGCGGGTTCAATTAGATAGATGGGTTAAAATTGGGTTCGGGTCGGGTTCAATTCGGATTTGGGTTCTATTTGAGAGATGGGTTCAATTTGCCATGTCATCATGTCAAAAATCCAAGTCACCATGCCACCTCCTCATTTAACTGAGGTTTTAACACCAAATGGACGGAGGGGGCATGATGCACAATTTTTGAAACATTAGGAGGCAAAAAAAATGCAGATTTTTGTTTGGGGAGTTGATAACACGTAAAATAGGTCGTTTAAAAGTGTAAATTCAATCTTACGAGTTAATCAAAACAATTTATAACAAATACTAATCAAAGTGATAAGTATAGGTTCGATCCAAGGAAATTTTGCGTATAATCGAAATTGCAATTCAAGAACTATTTCTATTGGTCCAGAGGCTATAATATTTTGTCACAATCAATGTTTAGGCTTCACAAATCTCTGGTCAAAATATCACTTTCACACACACAAGTTTCGAATTTATAAAGATGATTGATCACAAGGGTATTTTAGGCATTAATCAAATTCCAGAAAAATATAGATCGCAAAACAAGATCTCAAATTTGTCAAAAAGATTCACAATTTAATAATAAGAGAGAGAACAGAAGAATTTCACAGGTTTGATATTTCAGTAAAAAGTAATGATTGAATTACAAGCAGGTCCCTGGCAAATTACAGAATAGTCCAGACAATTTTGAGGTTGAGTAACAGTTTTCAGAAATTCATATCAAATCGAAAATTATATCAAACAAACTCAATCAAAATCCTAATTCAAGAGTGATATCAGATCTAAAGTTTCTAATGAAATTAGGAATTTAAACGGTTCTACAATTGATCCAAACAGCACAGACAATGAGGTCCAGAATTAAGATCTTTCATCAATTTACAGTTTAGTCCTTAACAGGCTGATTTTGTAAAATCAATAACAAATAGAAAATTGCAGGAAATTGATTTATTCAAAAAACTATATTAAACTACAGATCTAGATATAAACAGTGATATTGAGAAAGACTTATTTTTGAGTAATTTTCTATTTTAAATGGAATTAACAAAACAGCACAAAACAATCGAGTATTTCACAAAGGAAAAATAGGAAAATTACGAAATAAAATCCACAAAAATTCTACAAATTCTATTTTATCAAATATAACAGATCTACAATCAGAGTTTATTCAAATCTAATATTTTCCTAATTAAAACGCAACAATTGTAAAAGAGAGTACCGAAAAAGGAGAGAATTGAGTCCAAGAATGGATCTTGGAGAGGTCCTCGAGCCTTCACGCCTTGAGAGGAGGTGAGAGGACGAGGAGAACAACTTCCTTGAGCTTGAGAAAGGGAGGAAAAGATCCTCGGAGCGGCCTCGAAAACCGTGCGGAGACACGATCTTCTCGGCAAAATGGCTCGACGACGAGCGAGAGGAGCTTGAGAGCTTCTTAACAATGGAGGGGGAAGAGGAAGAGACCTTACCTTCCCCCTAAAATGGTGGTTTGACCAATGAGGACCAAAGGTGAGTTGAGAGAGGGATCTTGGAGTTTATTTATAGGAGAAAAGAGGGGGAAATTCGAAAATTCCAGATCTGAGGTTACAACTTGCATGATTAGGTAGATCAAGTTGCAACGAATCCAACGCTTCAAACCGCATCCAATTTGGACATCGTACGGCCGAGAAAACTTGAAAATACAATCACAAAGCTTCTCCACGGATCCAGATTAATTCTTTTTAATTCATCACAAATTCGCAGAATTCTGTGGACTCAGCCTCCATTTAGACAGCATTGGAGAGGAGAAGTTACTGGGCTGTGTTTAATTTTCTTCTTTGGGCCAGGAAATGGAGGTGTCAATTGGACAATAAATGGAGAAGGGGTTTGGGCTGCATGGCTCCAAAATGGGAAGTTTGAACTGCCTGGCTCGGTTTTCTATGGCGCTGGCTGTGTGGCCGATCGTGTAGCACACGGATAGAGAGGTTAGATAACATAGCAGCGTGGACCACACGGTTTGGGATTCACCAAAGATCAAGTGCTCTATTCAGTTGACCGGTCAGCTTCTGAATCTGGTGCGCAGAGAATTATGTAGTCTTCCGTGTAACGAGTCACGCCTTTTGACCCGTTTGGAATAAAAGCTCGATTTCTCTCTCATGCTTCCGTCAAATATCAACATATGATATATCAAATCGATCGGCACGACGAGACGAATCCATCTACAGCCCTGGTTTTGCGAGATTCTGCACTTTTCACCTGAAATAACACAAAAACACATCTTAAAGTATTTTATCTCAATAAATTGGAATTATGAATATTTCTTATACTTTAATCGTATTTAAGCATTTTAATTCTATATTTTGTGTATGTAAAAGGTGATGAAAAATCTCCTTATCAAATCTCCCCACACTTAGAGCTTGTTTGTCCCCAAACAAAAATTGAATAAAATATAGAATTTTAAAATCAAAAGAGAATTGCATGTTTAGGTTTTGTTAAAAAGATGTTCATCGATTTCAAAGTTCAATTTCCACAAGAAATTTTTTTTACTCTCATCTCATCATTTATGCCTTATATCAAAAGAATTTAATTCAACCTTTTAGAATCTATTTTCAAATGAAAGGTTCATAATTTCAAAAGTTTTTAGAGAAAAATGGTCTTATTCGATAAAGATGATTAAACACCACATTTTAAATCTTTTCACACCACAAATCACAAAGTTTATCATGAAAAAGCATTAGTAAAACCCCTTGTTCAATTTTGCACAAATTGTTCCTTAAATGTAAATTGTCACTTTTTAAATCGTTCGGTACTTTAGTACTTGGTTCCTATTCGGTAGAGCGTGATTTTTGTTTGGGGAGTAAAGTGTACTTTTGGGAAAAAAACGTTTGGGGGGCAAAAGTGTAATTTTTTCTTTTTTTTCCAATAATTAATTACGGTAGAGCGTGATTTTGAATCCGGGTGAGTTTAAAATATGACGTGGCATCACCGGATTGAGAAAAAGTGTTTATAAAATGTAATAGTAGGAATAATTCTTGCTAGTCAAACAAATTAAAATAGTATCATCTTTCGTGACATTTAATTTGATGTATCAGTTTTACAAATGACGTATTTCAGAACTTATATTTAATTTTTTTTACAAATATTAATTTCGAATTAACTAATTAAATAGTCTAATTATACTTATGTATAAAGTAGCGAGAATTCTTGATCATACATTAGGCCACGTCACCTCTTTGGTATATTTACATTTTGGTCCCTTTTTTGGTTTATTTACATTTTTGTCCTTTTTTATTTATATTTTTGTCCTTTTTTTGGTTTATTTATATTTTGGTCCTTTTTATTTACATTTTTGTCCTTTTTTACATTTTTGTCCTTTTTTCTTACTTTATATTTTGGTCTTTTTTTTTTGTTTATTTACATTTTGGTCTTTTTTTATATTTTGATCTTTTGTCCCTATTTTATATTTTGGTCTTTTTTTACATTTTTATCTTTTGGTTTTTCTAACTTACCTGAACAAATGCTATTTATACAAATTATATCAGAAAATAATATCCGTGATAGATTAATTTCATGAATCTTATGCATCTATTGAAATAATGATATTTGCAAATATGTCATGATTATATTAATTTAGTTCAAACGCACGCGCGTTAATTCGCACACGAGTTAATTCTATTTAAATAATTATATAAAAAACATGTAAAAAAATAAATATGTTGTTTCGCGCAATTGCGCGGGGATAAAGCTAGTTTTATATTAATTATTACCTATTCGATTTAGAATTAACACAAACATATATTTGGATACAGGAATTTGCTAGCTCAAATGCGATACAAATGACATGGATCTCTCACATTTAACATTGGATTCGATACAAATTACAAACCCACCAAAACCCACCAAATCAAACCAACCCACCAAAATTCGGAATTACAGAAACTAGGAATTGAATTATCGTTCTCCAAGAAAGGCTTTCATTTCTCGATTTTTACCAAGTGCATGGTAAACAACTAAACTAATCTCTGGACTCGTACTGTGCGTGTAAGCTGCGAGAAAGCTCTGGTAATGGCGGGAGAAGAAGAAGCCCTAGCTAAAACCCTAAGCGAACCCGGACCCGAGTCAGATAAGGATGAGGAGATGCCAAATATCGACTCTGCCTTAGCCGGCGCTGCTGAGTCCAGCTCCTCTGAATCCGATTCCGACGAAGAAGATGGGGCGGCTGAGCTGCGGATCCATACCATAGAACAAGCACTACGTGACCAGCCGTTGGATTATGATTCTCATATACAGGTACTGCGCTTCAAAATGTCCTAGTATCAGAGATTGGAGGTTTTTTCCAAGTAAACTACACATATTTCTCTTAAATTATTTTTTGCGTGAGGAAAGTGAGCGAGATTGAGAAATTTAAAAAAGCTAGAGAGGAAATGAGCAAACTTTTCCCTCTCAGTCCTAAACTCTGGCAAGATTGGATTGGTGACGAATTATCTCTAAATCAAGGGTATACATGCATATTTACTCTCTCTCTCTCTCTCTCCAGTCCTTTTAGTTAAATTTTGTTTTCATTCCATTTTCAATTTGTAGCTCTAAATCAATCAAGCAAATCGAAAACCTTTACGAACGTGCTGATCAATATTAGTGAAGCAATTATACGCGAATCAATATCTCGATGCACGCCACCTGGCATAACAGAAATACACGATTTATTCGAGCAAGCAATTACCTCGTGGGGTTTGCATTTATTCGAGCAAGCAAATTAGGATTTATTAGGTTGTTTTTAAGGCTCTAATTGTGTTGTTATTTATCTGGATTTTATTAAGAATTATTAATTCAATTTAATTATATTGAGTTCGCTTTATTTTCAGATTAGGAATTTGAGATACGCGGGATTGGATGCGATAATGGAGCTTGAAGTTGGTGGACTTAGAAGTGGAGCTCCAATTGGAAAGCCGAAGAAGTTTGGATGCAATAATGGAGCTTGAAGTTGGTGGGCCCGCTTTTTAGAGACAGGAGAAGAAGCTCGGGATTTCAGAGACAGGAGAAGAAGTGTGTTGATGAGTTTTTTTGTATGTGTGTTTTAGATTGAATGTAAATGTGATTGTGAATATGAGTGTTTTTAGGGTTTGAATTAGAGTTGAAAAAAATTGTGTTATAAATGTTTGTATGTGTGTATCGAAATGTGATTGTATTGGTACCGACGTCTATTGGTACCGAAAAATGTATGGGAACTTGTTTATAAAATTGAAATGGAAATTTATTTCGTCTTTTCATGTATGTGTTTGTTTTATGATGATGATATGGTACCGGTACTGTCCGAGCGAGACAATAAAATTCTAAAATTGCATACATGTCCAAAACAAACAATAAATTTCAAATAAGTCCATTTTTACCTCATTTTACTAATAAATCCAAAATTACATAAATATCCAACAAAGTACGCAAATATCAATAAATTGAAAATAAATTCATGAAACAACAAAATTTCAGAAATTACTTAAAAGTCCAGCAAAAGAGTAAAAATTCTAAAATTACATAGATGTCCAAAGCAAACAATAAATTTCAAATAAGTCCATTTTTACCTCATTTTACTTATAAATCCAAAATTACATAAATGTCCAACAAAGTACACAAATATCAATAAACTGAAAATAAATTCAGCAAACAACAAAATTTCGAAAATTACTTAAAAGTCCAGAAAAACAATAAAACTCTAAAATTACATAGATGTCCAAAACAAACAATAAATTTCAATTTTACCTCATCTTACTAATAAATCCAAAATTGCATAAATGTCCAACAAATTACACAAATATCAATAAATTCATCAAACAACAACATTTCTAAAATTACTTAAAAGTCCAACAAAACAATCAAATTGAACAAAAGTCCAAACTAAACCAAATAAAACAATCAAATTCCACAAAAGTCCAAACTAAACCAAACAAAACAATCAAATTCCACAAATTATAAATACATTTGTATATCAAATAAAGTCGTAGTAGCGATAATTTTCAGAACATAATGACAAAATGACGGTTTAATTTATTATAAAGTTCTGATGGATTATTCGCCACGATACGACATTACTATGGCCCTCAGGTACTATCACAATTACATGAGACAAAGAAATGAAAGACAGACAATTTATATAAAATCAGGGGTTAAAATGTAATTTCCTTGAACTAAAGAGGAGGGGTGAAAATGTAAAATGTACCCAGTTGCAGAGTCTAAATATGTGACTGCGTTGATACCTTCGATGGTGTTACATGTAAATATGATTTCCGTACTTTGCTTCTTGCCCGCGATATAAATTTGTTACTTTTGCACGGTAATTTTTCCTTAATAGTTTCAACGGCAAATCTTTGATAGCTTAAATTCGGAAAAATAAATAAAAGTTGACTTTCGAACTAAATTAATCTCAAAACAATTGTGTTGAGTCATAATACATAATAATATTACAAAAAAAACTATTTATTAACAGCATGAGCAAATAAATAAAAACCAGCAGGACTGCATCCTCTGTTTCTATACGAACTGGAGATGATTAGTATCCAACGCCAACTGTCCTGTGTTTTAAAAATCCGAACGTTGGGAATCGAACGTTGGGGAATCGAACGTTGGAAAATCCCCAATTGCCCTTATATTATCCCCTTCGCTCATACCTTCTCTCTCATTTCTTCTTCTCCTCTTTCTTCCTAGAGAATGATACGGCAATTTATCTCTCTTCTCAACCAATTAATGGCGACTAGAGTCAAATATTTCACTTCCCAAGCAGAGCGACAAGCTAGATTTCCTCCCTTAATCACGAGAACCAGTCAAAAAGATTGATTTTCTGGCAGATAGCGAGTTTAGCAAATCCCTGGTGAACAAAAGAACTGCAGCTTTGAATCCGAGTGGTTGGTTCTGGCAGATAGCGAATGTACCAAACTCCTAATCAGGTATATTATGCCATGTCTCCTCTTCGTGGTTAATTTTTTTGTGAAGAACTTTAAAAAAGAACCTAAATTGTTTATTTCGATTACTAAACTTCGTCGACAGTCTTTATTGTGATCATCTATGTTAGTTCTTAAAGCATGTAGGGACTGTTTTGCGATTTTGTAGTCCTTTTGCAATTTAGACACTGTATTTCTTGTTAATTTCAGAGCAATTTAAGGATTTTCTCCTTAAATTTATACACCTGTGAATCTGTAATGCTTAATTTAGGCAATTTCTTCTCAAAGTTTCAGTTTTTGCAATTTAGTCAACAAACGCTTGTGCTTTTAAAACTTATGAAATGCATGGATGGATTTTTTTTGTTTCAATTTAGAGCACATGGTCATTACTGATTCGACTTTCATTTGATCATTATTACAACATATACTTACTTTTACTTTCTTGTTAGATGGATGGATTCGACTTTGACAATTGAAACAAATATAACAAACTCTCGACGCAGCCCTCTTGATTAAATTCTGTTTTCTGCGATAGAATGAATGTGCTTGTGGATCCTTAAAAGGGACAAATTGGTGAATTACTCGAGAGGAACAAAAAACCATGCTGGACACAGCCATTGAAGTCTGAGAAGCTGGTGTTCTCCTCGAGCCCAAGAATCTCTTGGCATAATACTTTTTTTTTATCTATACAAGGTAATTTTCAATTTTAATTCTTTCTTAATCAGCAATCTGTTTTCTTAATTATTTACTGTAATTAGTTTTGACAATTGATGCAGAAATGCAATAAGTTGGACGATCGAATCGAAATTATTAAGACAGAAGAGTTCGAAATCTCAAGACAAGAAATTCCAAAGTGACGAAAAAGGAGCAATATTTATGTCTATGTATGTGTCTGTTTGTGCTAATTTATTGTTGGTGGGTATTTTGCATGTGTGTGTGTCTCTTTGTATGTGTGGGTGTGCATCTGTATGTATCTGTCTTTGTGTGTGTGTGTGTGCCTCTGTATGTGTGTGTGTTTGTGTGTGTGTGTGTGTGTGTGTGTGTCTGTGTGTGTGTTTGTGTGTGTGTGTGTGTGTGTGTGTGTGTTGGGCCGGCCAAATAATGGGCCGGCCTTGGGGAGGGGGTCCGGCCCGAAGAGGGACCGGGCCTCGCGGGGAGGGGGGTCTGGCCCGAAAAGGGGCCCGGCCTCGGGGGGGGGGGGGTCCGGCCCGAAGAGGGGCCGGGCCTCGGGGGGGGGGTCCGGCCCGAAGAGGGGCCGGGCCTGGGGGGGGGGGGGGGTCCGGCCCGAAGAGGGGCCGGGCCTCGGGGGGGGGGGGGTCCGGCCCGAAGAGGGGCCGGGCCTCGGGGGGGGGGTCCGGCCCGAAGAGGGGCCGGGCCTCGGGGGGGGGTCCGGCCCGAAGAGGGGGGGCCTCGGGGGGGGGGGGGGTCCGGCCCGAAGAGGGGCCGGGCCTCGGAGGGGGGGGGGGGTCCGGCCCGAAGAGGGGCCGGGCCTCGGAGGGGGGGGGGGGGGTCCGGCCCGAAGAGGGGCCGGGCCTCGGAGGGGGGGGGGTCCGGCCCGAAGAGGGGCCGGGCCTCGGAGGGGGGGGGGTCCGGCCCGAAGAGGGGCCGGGCCTCGGGGGGGCTTCGGGGTCTTCGGGCCGGGCCTCGGAGGGAGGGGGGTCCGGCCCGAAGAGGGGCCGGGCCTCGGGGGAGGGTTTCCGGCCCCTCTTGCCTCGGAGGGGGGTTTCCGGCCCGAAGAGGGGCCGGGCCTCGGGGGGGGGTGCCCGAAGAGGGGCCGGGAGAGGGGCCGGGCCTCGGGCTCGGGGGGGGGGGGGGTTCCGGCCCGAAGAGGGGCCGGGCCTGGGGGGGGTTCCGGCCCGAAGAGGGGCCGGGCCTGGGGGGGCCGGGCCTGGGGGGGGGGGTTCCGGCCCGCTCCTGGGGGGGGGGGGGGGTTCCGGCCCGAAGAGGGGGCCGGGCCTCGGGGGGGGGGGGGGGGGGGGGGGGGGGTTCCGGCCCGAAGAGGGGCCGGGCCTCGGGGGGGGGGGGGCGTTTTTTTACTTTTAGGAAAATGAAGAATGAATTGGCATATGTTTTTTTGTTATACATGATGTAATTAAAAAATATTATTGATATAATTTTTTTATGTTTTGGGTATGGATGATGTTACAACAATTATTAATAGATATAGTGATAATTTTTTTGAATAAACTAGAAATTATAATTTTGATTTGTCCTTCAATTATATCCTAAATTTTTGTCCTTCAAATTAATTATATCCTAAATTTTTGTCACTAGTAGATATATATTTGCAAAAATGATAGAATCACATAAGAAAAACTAAAACTAACTGCAATTTTTGTCCTTCAATCAATTAAAATCGAAATTAAAATTTATAACAAATAAGAAAAACTAAAACTTTTCGTTAAGTTGAGAAAGTACCTCTCCAGCTGTTTTATTGTGATTCTTCTTATCTCGTATATATAAACTTATTTTATGTGATCATTCACAACTGACGTTGCTAGTTAGTTAATCATACCATAGTGATGACATTTTACGACTTGCATTTTTTCGGCTTTGTGATGTATCAAAAAAGGGAAATCATGTACAATGAACAAGTTGTCTTTAGCTTGTGATATCAAAATTAAAATTGCATTTCCTCATTTTCGGAAGTATGCTCATCGGTAGGGATGTCAATGGGTTGGGTAATACCCGTGTCCGACGGCTACCCGACCCGGACGGGTCGGGTAATACCCGATTAATCCGACCCGCGGGTCGGGTATTATCCGACTACAAAATATCCGGCACGGATATGAGTAGGGTATGGGTTAGGTCATATCCGATCCGTGAGTGTACCCGGTTCATAATAACTTAGTTATGTTAAAATTTTAACCCCCCTTAACATTACTCGTCTCATTTTTTGTTCATCTACCATGTTTCGTTTCGAGTATCGTGTCTTTTTCACAAAATGCTGACGAAGAGAGCAAGGTAATTGATCTTACGGATTGAAACAACCGAACGGAGTGACTTAGTGATTGAAACAACCGAACGTCAATTTTATTTTATGCGATTTAAAAAATATTTTGTTATGTATTTTGTGATTTAGTGATATTATTATGTTATGTGATGTTATTTAGTTTGAAAAAATATATTTTTCGTTAGTATATTTTAAGGTTCTTGTATATATTTAAGCATTTGTATAATTACTCGTGAATAATCCGAAAATTCGCGGGTACTAAATGGGACGGGTAAAATTACCCATTTAGTTGACGGGTCGGATATTACCCGATTAAGACGGATAAGGATATAGATGAACTTATACCCAATCCGAACCCGATCCATTGACATCCATACTCATCGGATCTACTTATTTGTCTCCTACAAACGTCCATAAATCAAAATGTTTAATTTTTTTTATGACTTATGGTTTTGCATGACGTGGAATAAACATTATTTATGTATTAACTGAATCAAAGGATTTATAAAAAAAAAGTTAATAGGGATATTTTTGTTAAAAATAAAGAAAATTGAAGTTAATACTTGTAGGAAGTAAAAAATAATTCAATCCATTTACAAAGGTTTTTGAGGAAATCTAGCGGGTAGCGAAAGTCCGGATTTGGAACATCAGAGTGAACAAATGTATATCGCACATCGAGTCAAGAAAATTGAAAATAAAATAAAAAATTTAACATGTCAACCAAAAATTACTAAATCAGAAGGAAAGGTGGATATTTATTGATAGGCTTAATTAATGCCAGGTAGGTAGTTTAATTAGCGAACTCTTATTTATAAGAAAAAATATACTTGTCCCCTCTAAAATCTCCCACAAATCTTGATGTGTTGGCAAAAAAAACATTAAATATATTTAATAATAGCAAATTCTACATCTCAGGTTTACCATGTGATAAACCTAGCTTATTTATTTTTTTACATTTTTTTAAAATTTCATACATTTCACAGATGGTAAATAGTGAATTGATCCATCCAAATAATCTTTTTCCATATTTAAAAATTTAAATTTAATTACAAAATAATGGTGGTAGTCAATTCTAATAAAAACGTTCAATTCATCAATAAAATGTGAAACGGTTAATATTTTTCTTTTCATCCTATATAGGAACACAACAAAAAAGATAATCATAATTTACCACTACTAATTAATGTTTTGTCAACACATCAATTGAGTTAGAGGATTCTAAAGGGATATCTATAACCACTCTATTTAATATTTATAAATAACCTTTTTTTACACGAACTTCATTCAATCCATTTAAAATTGTGAAAATTATACATTCATGGAAAGTTGTGAAAATTATACAGGAACTTCATTCAATCACAAAATCAACAAGGGTTAATTTTTAGATCAAATAATTTAATTTTGTTTAATAAATCAATGCACACGATTTTTGCAGTGAGAGGTGCAAGTGTAGTAATGTGAATTCACTTGATTTTGTTCAATAAATCGCACTTGATTTTGTTCAATAATTTATTGTTAAATAAAAGTTTGTTGCAAACTCGTTGGATAATACAAGGATGTCCACTTCTACTAATGGGATCTTGCCTCTATTCTCGAGAGGTAATGTCAATTCTTTATGTGTTTGCAACCATGCCACTAAAGGAACGAAACGCGTACCTTCCGGCACAAAAGAAAAATGCTTTTATGTTGCGTGGTTGTTAACATGTTAAATCTTCAATGAAACACGAAAAAGTATATGTTAGGAAATGTTTGTGAGTTCAATTCTCATTAACGTGAATGTACGAAGAACAAATGAGGCTTCTTCATTTATTATAAAAAAAAAGACATCGGTTCGACGTGTTCCGTTCAGATGGTACAAGGGTTCGGTCAAGCTAGACGGTTCATGCCAATGGTGATATTTTTCGTGCCAACATGCTTGTATATGCGAGCGGGTTTTTCTAATGGAACTGTTATAATTATTTGTCGTGGTACAATGTGGATACAGATAAAACAGGTTTCATACTTGTGCGTGTTGAAAGAGAGAGTAGATTATAATCTGTTTTATGATTTACAATAAAGGATGAACAAAATACATCCATTAAGGAATACTGGTATAAGTGAATAAATGCCCAATTTACTCATTTAAGCTATGTTGCGCGGATACTCCAAAAAATGAAATTTTGTCGTATCGCTGTATCCGTATCGTATCCTAAATCATATGTTAAATTGTCGTATCGTCGTATCCGATACGCGTCGCCGTATCGGCGTATTCGTGCAACACAGCATTTAAGTGAATAAATGCCACTTTGATGCTTCTCCATTTGTGACAACTCACAAATGGGGTTGCCTCCATTTTATGATTTACAATACCCGATAAGATGTCTTTTATTGTTGCTTTCAAAATTGGGGCATGCGAGGATCGAATTACATGTTTTGATACGAGTCCTGAAGGAGTCCAATTATGGAGGTTAACCGGTTTGGCTAAATGGGAGAGGCCGTACTTGTTTTCACTAGACGAGTTGTTGGACTTGGAAGATGTCTATAATTGATTTTCTCTAATATCTTGCTTATAATTTATTGTGTTCTAGTTTTCCAACTAATGTTATTTTTATAATAATATATGAAACTGTTCATAAGAATATTAGTATTGCGGTTCTTCTTCTCTTATATATCAAACAAGTTTGAGTGTTCATGCAAATTTCATATTTACGAGTTGGTTAATCATACTATAGAAATGGTCTCATATCAAATGCATTCCTAAAACTTTGTGATGTTTAATAAAAAAAGAAAAATTATACTTGTACCCTATAATATCCCCCAATATATTGATGTGTTGGCCATATATAATAAATGTATGAAATGTTAAATTATTTTAGATAATAAATTATAACATGCGGCAAACCGTATTAATTAGGTGGTAAATTATATTGATTTGGTGATAAACCAAATTATTAAAAAATGATTTGTTTTATTTAATGTTTTTATTATATTTAATTTAAAACATGACAAGTCATATTTATTTTCAATTTTTTTTAAAAGCAAAATATTTCCATTTTTATTTTGATTATTTTTGCAAAAATAAATATTTTTATTATTATATTTTTGTTTATTCTTTATGATATTTGTATTCATATATATATGTATATGTTTAACACATGATAAATGATATATTAATTCAGTCTAATTTTTTTTCCCAATTTATAGATTTAAATTTGATTAATTATAGATGGTGTTAAACAAATTTGTTAAAAAATATTAAATGAATTGATGCCCCGATTACAAGAAAGGCCTACGCATTATGCCAAATATGGCACAAAATCCCCTGCATTATGCAAAAAAAAAACTGTAAAAAGAACCGCTATTACTTTTGCGCACAAAGTATCAAAAATGGGATCTTTAACGTGCAATTGAATATTAAATCACATGGTCTGGTTAATTGGCTGGTTTTATGAATGTTGGGCAATTGCGTATTAATTTATTGGTTTGATTTGATTTTTCATTTTTTGCATTAAATTGGTTTATCATCGTATTATTCCGTTTTAGGTTTATGAAGGACAACCTCAGAAAATGAAGTCACCAAACAAACACCACTTTATAGTTGTCCAAATATTAATATGGACTCGTCATGGAGTTGAATGTATTGTAAGGAGTATGAGAGATTTGAAAATAGGATTTATGGAAGAACAAATACATAAATTTGAAAATAGGACTTCAGGATTTTTGGACAAGTTCTAAGACATTTTACGAGATGCATTTTAGGACTTTATGATTTTTGGAATAAGTTCTAAGACATTTTGGGTGATGCATTTTAGGACTTAAGGATTTTTGGAAGAACAAATACATAAATTAGAAAATAGGACTTCAGGATTTTTGGAACAAGTTCTAAGACATTTTACGAGATGCATTTTAGGACTTTAGGATTTTTGGAATAAGTTTTAAGATATTTTAGGGAATGCATTTTAGGACTTTATGATTTTTGGAATAAGTTCTAAGACATTTTGGGTGATGCATTTTAGGACTTTAGGATTTTTGGAAGAACAAATACATAAATTTGAAAATAGGACTTCAGGATTTTTGGAACAAGTTCTAAGACATTTTACGAGATGCATTTTAGGACTTTAGGATTTTTGGAATAAGTTTTAAGATATTTTAGGGAATGCATTTTAGGACTTTATGATTTTTGGAATAAGTTCTAAGACATTTTGGGTGATGCATTTTAAGACTTTAGGATTTTTGGAAGAACAAATACATAAATTTGAAAATAGGACTTCAGGATTTTTGGAACAAGTTCTAAGACATTTTACGAGATGCATTTTAGGACTTTAGGATTTTTGGAATAAGTTTTAAGATATTTTAGGGAATGCATTTTAGGACTTTATGATTTTTGGAATAAGTTCTAAGACATTTTGGGTGATGCATTTTAGGACTTTAGGATTTTTGGAAGAACAAATACATAAATTTGAAAATAGGACTTCAGGATTTTTGGAACAAGTTCTAAGACATTTTACGAGATGCATTTTAGGACTTTAGGATTTTTGGAATAAGTTTTAAGATATTTTAGGGAATGCATTTTAGGACTTTCGGAATTTTGGAATAAGTTTTAAGATATTTTAGGGAATGCATTTTAGGACTTTCGGATTTTTGGAATAAGTTTTAAGACATTTTAGGGAATGCATTTTAGGACTTTATGATTTTTGGAATAAGTTCTAAGACATTTTGGGTGATGCATTTTAGGACTTTATGATTTTTGGAATAAGTTCTAAGACATTTTAGGGGATGCATTTTAGGACTTTAGGATTTTGGAATAAGTTTTAAGATATTTTAGGGAATGCATTTTAGGACTTGAGGGTTTTTTGACTAAATTTTAAGATATTTTAGGGGAGCATTTTAAATTTAAGAACTGAATTGTAAATTTGGCACGTTTGTAAATTTAAAGGTTGCATTATAAACTTGTAATTGGTACTCTTGTTTGAGGTTTAGAGTTTTTTTTTTTTACTTGTATGAATTTTGTTGAACATAAATGATTCAACGTTTTGAATGAATTTATATAAGCAACCATATGAGTTGAACATAAACTAACTCTCAGTAAGTATATGCAGGACTATTAACGAACCGAACTCGAACGAACCAAACCATGTTCGAGTTCAGTTCGAAACTTATTGAACAATGTTCACAAAAAAAACATGAAATATGCAATTTGGATTGTGATAAGTTGGGTTAAAGATTTTAATTTAAAAGAAAATGTTCACCATATTATGGGCCAGAATGGGAACTTATTAAAAAAAAGTCACAGAAATGCAAGTGATATGAGGTCATTTATGTAGTATGAATAACCAACTAATAATTATGCAATTTGGATGATCCTGAAACTTCGAATGGTTGGAACGGTTTGATAAATATATAGGAGAAATAAACGCAGGTAGTAATATTGTTATGAACTGTTTGAGATATTGTTATAAAAAGTAACACTAACAATAACACTAAAATACAATAAATTATAATTAAGATATTGGAGAAAATTAATTATAAACAAATGTTTATGAGTATAACTTCATCTGATGTGACGAGATTACAAAAATACCAAAAATTTTGTGCGAGTGCCAATGCATATTCGTGGGTATTGTAAATCCAATTTACAATACTCAGGTAATATGTATTTTTTTTTTTTTTAACTTTGCTCTTGTTTTGTTTAAATATAATTTTACATATATTTTTAATAAAAGTATACTATTATTTCGCGGTTTAGTTAGTTTTCTTATTTATTTTTAAACGTAACACTGAAAGAAAATAAATACAAATGGCGAAAAGTTTAAACGTAATGAAGACTAAGAATGAAAAATGCTTTTTTTCATCTTCCATTAATTTGTTTGTAATGTTTTGTCATTACAAGATTCAAATATTACATTTAACTGGTAAAGAATAAATCATGTAAGGAAATATATATAAGTGCATTTGTGTCTTTGTTTATACATCATGACCCAAAAAAATATTTTATCACAATTTCTGAGTACCAGTTTTTTTTTTTGAAAAAAAAGAGTACCGGTTACAATAATCAAACATTTCCTTTGTATATATGGACTTTATAGGTAAATTATTTTGTCCATGAAAAGTTCTTGTTGTTGGTAATACGGAATTCGAATATGGATTTCTAATATGAATTTCTAATAAACAAAAAACTCTCTCTTATAATTCTAATAGTCTCTTACAAGTCTTTCTCTCTTTTCTAATTGATATTTGATCTTATTTTCAATGTGATTAATCCCTAAACATGTAAGGCCTATTTATAGGCTCCATAAACTTGCATTACAAGAAATTAAACCTTGCCTTAAAACTTATTTTCTAAATTACTTTCCTATAATAAATCTTGCCCTATAATAATTTCCTAAATTACTTTCCTTAAAACAACTTTCCCTAACATTAATTGGGCTAATTAAACTTGATTTATTATTTCGGGCTTGGGCTTATCAACAAATTCCTCCCTTAAGCTCAAGCCTATTCTTCATCCCAATCATCGTCTTCAAGTTCTCAAACAGCGCTGTCGGAAGCGGCTTCGTGAAGATGTCTGCTACCTGATCCTGGCTCGCCACATGAATCATTCGCATATCGCCTTTCTTCACCTGCTCTCGAATGAAATGAAAACGCACATCAATGTGCTTACTCCTCTCATGATGGACCGGATTCTTTGCTAGCTCGATTGCGGATTTATTGTCGACTCGTATCTCAGTCGCATCGTGTTGCGTCATCTTCAACTCGTGCAACAAGTTCCTTAACCATGTCGCATGGCACACCCACCACGATGCTGCCACGTATTCCGCCTCGCACGTCGATAGCGTCACTATTGGCTGTTTCTTCGAAAGCCACGTAAACGCAGTATCTCCCATGTAAAACACATAACCTGCTGTGCTTTTTCGATCGTCAACATCTCCACACCAATCACTGTCCGAGTAGCCCACCAGCTTGTATTCGTCCGTCCTCGAGTAATATAGCCCGAGTGATTCTGTACCTCGAATGTACCGAAGAATCCTTTTTATCGCTTTCCAGTGTGAATGTCTCGGTTCCTCCATGAATCGACTCACCACCCCAACACTATACGCAATGTCGGGCCTAGTACAAGTAAGGTACCGCAAGCTCCCAACCAAACTTCGAAATTTGCTCGGATCAACTCTGTCTCCTCCCTCAAATTTAGAGAGTTTCGCACCGAGCTCCATCGGGGTCGCCACTGGGTTGCTGTCCTCCATCTTGTACCTCTTCAGGATATCCTTCGCGTATGCCTCCTGCGATACAAAAATTCCTGACTCGCCTTGTTTAACTTCGAGGCCAAGGAAGTATTTCATCAGACCCAAATCTGTCATCTCGAATTCTCGCGTCATCGCTTCTTTGAATTCCTTCGCCATCTTTTCATTACTCCCCATGAAAATCAGATCATCAACATAGAGAGCAACAAACAACACATCTTTTTCCTTCTTCCTCACGTACAATGCATGCTCGTATGGGCACTGTACAAATCCGGTCTTCTTGAAGTATGTGTCGATTCGGGTATTCCATGCTCGAGGTGCCTGTTTGAGCCCGTACAACGCCTTTCTCAACTTCAACACCTTTCCTTATTTTCCAGCTTTCACGTAACCAGGTGGTTGCTCGACATAGACTTCTTCTTCGAGCACGCCATTCAGAAATGCTGATTTCACGTCCATCTGATAGATCGGCCACTTGAATTGAGCTGCTTGAGATATGAGAAGTCGGATCGTCTCCATTCTCGCAACAGGAGCGAAAACCTCGTCGTAATCAATACCGGCCTGTTGCCGATATCCCTTCGCCACCAATCGAGCCTTGTACCTTTCGATCTCGCCTTGAGCATTCATCTTCTTTTTGTACACCCACTTGACTCCTATGGGTCTGCATCCTTTTGGTAACTCGACCAAGTCCCACGTCTTGTTTTTCTCGATAGCCCCAATCTCTTCATCCATCGCGGCTTGCCATTTCTTGTTTCTCACGGCTTCTTCAAAGGAAATATTCTCCGCATCTGCCAAAAGACAAACAAGATGTACCTCACTAGTTGCATCATACAACTCTCGTAAGCTCCTCGTGCGTGTCTGTCTCGGCTCGTCTTCATCATCAGGTAATTCGGGGCTAGTCGGTACAACAATTGAGGATTCTTCTTTCTCAGACTCTTCTGACTCGGCCTCCTCATTTTCCATCTCACACTTCTTATTCCAGTCCTATGCGCTCTTCTCATTCACATGGACATCTCGGCTCACCACAACTTTTCTTTCAATCGGGTCGTACAACTTGTATGCCTTCGTTTTCTCGTCATATCCAATGAACACGAACTTCTTGCTTTTATCATCGAGCTTCGTCCTCCTTTGATCTGGTACATGTGCATACGCCACACTTCCGAACACATTGAAATGCGACACCGTCGGTTTCATGCCGCTCCATGCTTCTTGAGGTGTTTTCTCGCCTAATTTCGCATGAGGACATCGATTTTGTACATACGCCGCACACTGTACCGCCTCGGCCCAAAATTCTTTTGGCACTCCTTTGCTCTTCAACATCGATCGAACCATGTCGAGAATGGTCCGGTTCTTCCTCTCGGCCACACCATTTTGCTGAGGCGAGTATGGCGCAGTCAAGAATCTCTTAATCCCTTGCTCCTCATAAAAGCTCGTAAATGCGGTTGACGTGTACTCACCGCCTCTATCTGACCGCAAAGCTTTGATGTATCGCCCGGTCATCTTCTCGACAAGCACCTTGAACCTCTTGAACACTTCGAATGCCTCAGATTTTTCCTTCAAAAAATAAACCCAGGTCCTCCTAGTGTAATCATCAACGAATGTAATAAAATACCTTTTCTCACTGAACGATTTCGGTGTGATCGGACCACAAATGTCGGTGTGCACCAGCTCGAGAGGGTTTGCTGCTTCATATTTTGTCTTCTTCTGAAATGGGACTCTTGCATGTTTACCGAGTACGCAACCTTCGCAAAATCTGCTCGTGTAGTCCATATCTGGCAGACCGTGCACCATGTCCTTCTTTGCCAACTCTCGCAAGCCTCCATAGTGCAAGTGTCCAAACCGCAAATGCCAGAGCCGAGCTTTATCCTCTATGTCGACTCGTAAGCACATTCTCTGCACACTTCTCAGGTTGAGCTTGAACATTCGATTCTTCGCCATCTCAACACGCGCAACTAATTGACCTTGCTTGTCCTTCAGCTGCATCGTTCGATCTTTCATGAAGACCGAGTATCCTTTCTCCAATAGTTGCCCCATGCTGATTATGTTGCTCTTCATCTCAGGCACGTAATAGACATTTTCGATATGTCCTTCTTTACCATCCTTTTGATAGAATCGAATTTTACCTTTACCCTTTACTTGGACCTTTGACGCATCTCCAAATGACACGTGTCCATTGTCTAGCTCCTTCATCTCTAAGAAAAGGTGTTTGTGCCCGCACATGTGGTTGCTTGCGCCGGTGTCGAGGTACCAGATCGTATCGCTCTCCGATGTGGTGTCTTTGTGAGCCATCATGAGAACACCATCATTTGCCTCCTTCTCTACTAGGTTGGCATTTTCTTTTACCTTTTTCTCGGACCAGCACTCCTTCGCGTAGTGTCCAGGCTTGCCGCAGTTGTAACACTCGACACTTGCTCGACTCAACCAGCTTCCTCGTCCACGACCTCGTCCTCGGCCGCGCCAATTTTGCTGATTCGGTTGCTTCTTTTCTTCGGAATTATAGTTTTCGCCTCTGCCTCGACCACCAAATCGACCTCCACGGCCGCGTCCTCTTCCTCGATTGTTCTCAGCGTACATCGCCTTGTCTTCATCTATGGTCGTCTTGACTTGCAGAGCTTCTTGGTGTGCCTCGTTCTCCTTCTTTTTCTTTCGCTGCTCGTGTGCCTCGAGTGAACCTGCCAATTCATCAACGGTCATTTGATCTAAATCTTTCGACTCTTCAATAGCGCACACCACGTTTTCGAACTTCTCGGTCAGAGATCGTAGAATCTTCTCAACAACTCTTGCGTCGGTTAGAGCTTCTCCGTTGCCCTTTAACTGATTCGCCACTGCTTGTACACGCGAGATGTAGTCGGATACTCCTTCTGATTCCTTCATCTTCATGGACTCCAATTCGCCTCGCAAAGTCTGAAGCCTTACTTGCTTCACTCGGTCGGCACCCTTGAACACCCTCTCCAAAGTGTCCCATGCTTCCTTCGAAGTTTTCGCGCCGGCAATCTTCTGAAAACCCGACTCGTCTACGGCTTGGTACAGCAGGTACATGGCGGTCTTGTCCTTCACTCGTTTCTCTTTCATTGCTTTCAACTGGTTTACCGTCTGCTCCGTTTCGGCAACCAGTTCCACGTAGCCAGTTTCGACTATCTCCCAAACATCTTGCGCACCGAGTAACGTCCGCATCTGGATATTCCATACTTCGTAATTCGTCTTCGTCAACTGCGGTAGCGGTATATGGCCAAAAACACTCCCAGAACTCGCCATCGCTCTGATGCCAATTTGTTGGTAATACGGAATTCGAATATGAATTTCTAATAGGAATTTCTAATAAACAAAAAACTCTCTCTTATAATTCTAATAGTCTCTTACAAGTCTTTCTCTCTTTTCTAATTGATATTTGATCTTATTTTCAATGTGATTAATCCCTAAACATGTAAGGCCTATTTATAGGCTCCATAAACTTGCATTACAAGGAATTAAACCTTGCCTTAAAACTTATTTCATAAATTACTTTCCTATAATAAATCTTGCCCTATAATAATTTCCTAAATTACTTTCCTTAAAACAACTTTCCCTAACATTAATTGGGCTAATTAAACTTGATTTATTATTTCGGGCTTGGGCTTATCAACACTTGTTGTAAGTAGAAAACAGAAGAGGTGAAACACAAAGAATCGCAAAGAGATTATTCATGCTCATATGTTGCTAAGCATGATACAAAATCTATAGCACTTACATTTTACCAACACAAAAACAAACCTAAATTACAAATATGAACAAAAACTGAAACGAAACAAACACAGAGCAAAAACACATGATCCTTTGAAAAATTCTAACAGCAAAAGAGGGGATTCATGCTCATATATCTCCGAGCAAGACGCAAAATATGCGAAACCCACACACTGCGTGTTCAAAAAACAAACCTCGAAAAAATCGCAAAGAAGAATAAACACGACTAAAAACAGATACAAAGGAAATTATGCGGCCAAAAGAAAGCAAAATGGATATAGGTACTCATATATCGGCAACATTACGGACAATGACCCTTTTGTCAGCCCAATATAAGAAGCAGGAAAGAAAAACTGGAACCAAGCAGAAAACAGGCAAAGAAAATTGAAAATAACCACATCTATGATATAAAAAAATTTCAAAACTAATCCAAAACTGATTTTAAAAATTCGGTACCAATGAATTTTGAAAGTCCCGTATTTTGAACGGCACAAAAATTGAGACAAAATCATTGGGTTTTAAAAACCGGGTGCATAATTCAATTCATTAAATAAATATGTGACTCCAGATTTTACCATCAAAATTTTCATGTACTAGTTAACATATACAATTAACATGATAATTAACATATGTAATGTATTTTATTTATTAATCAAAATTTAATTGAAACTAATTTGAATTTATAGATTTGAATTAATATATAAGTTAATTTTTAGTTATGTATTTGTGTATTTATAAACTGATTAAGTGTGTTAATTATAATGTAGGGAATTTGGTGGTAAATTATTGGTACAAATTAAAATCTCCCTTTAGTACTGCCCTCTCACGACGCTCTGTGCATGCAGCAAATAAAGGGCAATGCAATTTTACTTGGTCCCAAGATTTCACCAAAACATTGTTATATTCTATTTAACACACATATCAAGCAAGGTAACTCAAAATTATATAATTAAAAATTCATTTATATTAATTCAAATCTATAAATTCAAATTAGATTTAATTAGATTTCAATTAACAAATAATTATATTATATATGTTAATTATTACGTTAATTAAATTTGTTAATAGAACATGAAAGATTTGATGATAAATTTTGGAATCACGTATTTCTTTAATGAATTGAATTATGTACCTGGTTTTTAAAACCCGGTGATTTTGTCTCAATTTTAGTGCCGTCCAAAATATTACATTTATGTTAATTAGTCCATAGAGTTTTTGAAATTCGGTAGTATCGGATTTTAAAAATCAGCTTTAGATTAGTTTTGAATTTTTTTTCAAAAACACATTATTTTTTGAATTTTTTTTGCACAGAGGGTTACATGCAGAAATGCTCCCCAAAATTGTAGCTTGACGGCTCGTTCAAAGAGGAAAAGCTTATATATATTTCCTAGAGCAAGGATCCAAACAGCTCAAACAACGATAAGCACCCAAGAGCAAGGTCCACAACACTGAGAGCAGGAACCAAAAAATGTAGCACCGACTCAATTTTCACCACACAATCCAGAAGGATGGGATAAAAATCACACGGCTAAGATTGAACTATGGAAAAATCAAATCCTGGACAAGTACAACAACCATGCAAGATCGGTTCGCAAAAGAATAGTAGAGAATAAACTGCAGAAGTAGTAAAACATAAGTAACATTTTTACAAAATGGTCACGTGGATCATTGTAAATAAAGAAATTTACTTAGCAAAAAATATATAGAATTATATAAGCTAAGATTGTATTTTACAATAATATTTTTCTGAAATTATACAATAATATATATTTTTAATGGTTTATATATTTTATATATTATTTCATCTGCCAAAATGGTTTTATGTATTATTTATATAGTTCACAATAAAAAAAAATTTAATTATAAATACATTTTGTATTTTATTTCATATATGTTTTTAAATAATAAGCAACACAAATTGTATATACAACAAACCACAGAAAATTCAGCAAAAAAAATAAAACCAAGCAGCTTACGTGGCTGCATGAGAGAAGAAAAAATCCCCCAAAAATAGACATAAAAAATAAATAAATATGTTTCTAATTTATCCTTGGAATTAAGTAAGGAAAGCTTTCGGCCCTGTTCGGACTCATAGTTTTGATGGCAAGTTTTGGATAAATGTTTAGTTTCCAATTACTCCTAAAATGTGCTGTTCGGACATCAAAAAATAATATGTGAATTTGGGCTTAGGAATGCTAGGATTAGAGGAAAACAAGCCTTTTGCTTGAGTTTTGAAAAATCGAATCGGATTGGTTTTTTCCAAGGAAAGGAGAGAGAAAATATTGTGATCATAATTTGTTTCGCATGTGTTTATTTTCATAGATTTGAACTTAATTATTAGTAATTTGGTAATAATTATTTAGTCGATAAAATTTAACATATTTTTTATTTGCCATGAATGGTATTATTTTGGTATTATCTCGGAACAGATTTTTTTAGAGAGACAAAAGAATATAGTATGAATGACTAATATAATAATAAAATTGATTCATCCATTGTTTTGAAGAGAGACGACGACATCTAAGCTTATTCAAGTCTTGTTTTGAGTTTTTTCATGCATTAATTTTATTTACATTACTTAATTAATTATTAAATTAATTTATGTAATTACTTTATTTATTTAATTTAAAAATCTCAAGTTATTTATATATTTCAATTTGTTTGTTTATTTAATTAGTTTAATTTAATATAATATAATTCAAAAGAATAAGTATTCTTTAGATATCGGATACAGTATTTGTATCCTTATTCGTACTAAATATCGGATACTGTATTCATATTCGTATCGGATACCAGATACTGCATTCGTATCCATAATAATAATAATAATAATAATAATAATAATATGTATTTAGCAATTATTAATAACAACAACAACAACAACAACACTATATAGGATATATAATAATAATAATAATATATTTAGAAAATAATACTAATAAAATAATAATAATATATTGTATTTAGCAATTAATAATAATAATAATAATATCGGTATGATTTAAAATATACTAATTTTAAATTATTGGTATGATTTAGTTATGTTAAATAATTATAATATTTTGATATGATTAAAAAATAAATATGATAGTTACAGAATTTCATAAGAAATACTACAATTTTAAAATATTTTATTCATTTCTAATCCTATGATTTTCATCAAACACCTTTTAAATATCCTATCATGGTAGTTTTTGCATATTCCTGCTATCATACTTTTTTGATATTCATATATTGGTTTTCTGCAACTACTAGTTTCCTGCTACTATACAAAACTGTCCTAGCAGGTAAGTTTTCATCCATGGATTGGATAGTAAATTATGGTTTGACTTTATTTTTTTGTAGGTGTTCGGTGGCATATTAGGAATTATAGTTTTCACATCTCAAAACTCATAAATACTATCTTAAATACATGAAAAACCTAGAATAACGAAACTTACCTCCAACTAGATTTTTGGAGAGCAAACAAAACAACATGTATTATTTTATTTTATTTATTTATTCTTCCAACATGTATCATTGATAAGAGTATATCATTAATCTAACTTTCATGAATTATGTTATTTTTCATGCATAATTTTTATTTGCATTATTTAATTAACTAAATTTAATTATTTAATTTAACTATCATGTTTTATTTATTATTTAATTTAATTTGAACAAATAAGTATTTTCTTAATTGACGTAGTTTTCCCACATTTATTCGTATCCGGTATCGTATTCGTATCTGTATCTGTATCCGTATTAGTGGATACTGTATTATTATCCGTATTTGTTAAAACCGTATTCGTATCTGTATATGTACCCCTATTAGTGGATACTGTATTATTATCTGTATTTGTCGAAAACTGTATTCGTATTAGAAACCGGATATCCGATACCGTATACGTATTTGTATCTGTATTCATATCATATATCGGATACTGGATATCGTATTTGTATCCATATTAAAAAATAATATTCTCTAAAATTTAGTTGTATTAAAAATAATATTCTCTAAAAATTTGTTGTATCGAAAAAATAATATTTTCTTAAATTTTGTTGTATTAAAAAATAATATTCTCTAAAAATTAGTTGTATTAATAAGAAATCGGATATGGGATACCGGATAACGTATTTATATCCGTATTCTCAATGGTAATAATGTATTTATAATAATAATAATAATAATAATAATAATAATAATAATAACAACAACAACAACAATGATGACGATGGTGATGTATTTAGCAATTAATAATAATAATAATATAATAATAATTGTAATCAGAAATAATTATTGCAATAATAATTATTATTATAATAATAATGATACTATAATAATAATAATAATAATAATAATAATAATAATAAAGTATCTAGAAATTAATAATGATAGTAATAATAATGATGTATTATCTAGAAATGAATATGGTAATTATAGAATTTCATTAGAAATAATACAATTCTAAAATATTTTATTTATTTATTATATCTAATCTTATTATTTTCATCAAACATCTTTTAAACATCCTACACTCATAGTTTTTGCATATTTCTGCTATAAAGGTTTTCATAGTTTACTGATATTCATATATTGATTTTTTGCAACTATGAGTTTCCGGCTATACAAAACTGATATAGCAAACACGTAGAGCATCCCAGCCTCAGGCCTCGTAGATTGGTCTCCAACTTTATGCAATCAAAACATAATTTCATTTAAAGCCCTAAAAGATCTCAAATAATATCTGACCAAATTAATCAAATGATACCTTATTTTCAATCTTGTTCATCATTGGCACTTGCCTATCCAGATCCTAATTTTCTCAAGTACAAAAAAATACTCATCAATTACCACATCATAAATAAGATTATTTTATCTCAAAAAAACATAAAAAAAGATTATAGATTAACAAACATAAAAGTTGGGTTAACCTTATTCGTAGCGGTGTCATCTTCTTGTGCCAAGGCCTTGAATGGTACTACTAATTAATCTAATTAACTGAGAATATTAGTTGATGTTTCAAATAATATAAGATATCTTAAGGGTTGTTTGGTTGCAGCTTTGAAGTTAGAATGTCATGACATACTCTCTTATGAATTTTATTTTCATGTTTAGTTTGCATGCTAAGTAATAAAATAATGACATACTATATTTCCTAAGTAATAGTTGATGAAAATAAAATTACCACTAAAATTGATGACTTTTTTTTATTTCCATGAGGAGAGAATACATTTTATTTTTATTTCAAAATATAAATAGTTCAAGGCTTCTATAAATAAATTCATTTTTATATTTTTTTAGAGTATGTCATGAAATAAATAATTATATCATCCAAACAAAATAATAAAATATGCTATTAAATAATAAGTATTGACATGAAATTTTTTAACATACTTGGTACAAACTCATTTTTCAAAACACGAACCAAATAATTGAGAATTTGCAATTGTAATCCACGATAATATATTTTATGGGCTGGAAATGAAACAAGGACTCGTCCAATGTATGAGACGAACATAAAAAGATACGGAAAATAAAATAAATTCTCACAGAGCCCTCTTTTTGGGCCTTCAATCTTTCTGTTGGCAAGTTCATACGCATTCGTGTTATGTAATAATAATTTGTATCTAAAGCAGCCTCAAATCTGGTGAAAGCTAAGCTTTGTATACAAAAACTCATGCTTCCATATTTTTTAGTGATGTTATGATGACATGTATTTCTCATAAAATCCAATAAAATAGTTGAAGTATTGACATCGTTTTAAATACATTATTTTTAAACCAAAATTATTTAATTTTTATCATCCTATATACGAAAAGAGGAAAAACAAACCTACAATTTCACACATCATTAATTTATTTAATATTTTTTAACAAATTTGTTTAACACCATCTATAATTAATCAAATTTAAATCTATAAATTGGGGAAAAAAAATTAGACTGAATTAATATATCATTTATCATGTGTTAAACATATATATATATATATATATATATATATATATATATATATATATATATATATATATATATGAATACAAATATCATAAAGAATAAACAAAAATATAATAATAAAAATATTTATTTTCGCAAAAATAATCAAAATAAAATGGAAATATTTTGCTTTTAAAAAAAATTGAAAATAAATATAACTTGTCATGTTTTAAATTAAATATAATAAAAACATTAAATAAAACAAATCATTTTTTAATAATTTGGTTTATCACCAAATCAATATGATTTATCACCTAATTAATACGGTTTGCCGCATGTTATAATTTATTATCTAAAATAATTTAACATTTCATACATTTATTATATATGGCTAACACATCAATATATTGGGGGATATTAGAGGGTACAAGTATAATTTTTTTTTTTTTTATTAAACATCACAAAGTTTTAGGAATGCATTTGATATGAGACCATTTCTATAGTATGATTAATCAACTCGTAAATATGCAATTTGCATGAACACTCAAACTTGTTTGATATATAAGAGAAGAAGAACCGCAATACTAATATTCTTATGAACAGTTTCATATATTATTATAAAAATAACATTAGTTGGAAAACTAGAACACAATAAATTATAAGCAAGATATTAGAGAAAATCAATTATAGACATCTTCCAAGTCCAACAACTCGTCTAGTGAAAACAAGTACGGCCTCTCCCATTGAGCCAAACCGGTCAACCTCCATAATTGGACTCCTTCAGGACTCGTATCAAAACATGTAATTCGATCCTCGCATGCCCCAATTTTGAAAGCAACAATAAAAGACATCTTATCGGGTATTGTAAATCATAAAATGGAGGCAACCCCATTTGTTGTCACAAATGGAGAAGCATCAAAGTGGCATTTATTCACTTATACCAGTATTCCTTAATGGATGTATTTTGTTCATCCTTTATTGTAAATCATAAAACAGATTATAATCTACTCTCTCTTTCAACAGGCACAAGTATGAAACCTGTTTTATCTGTATCCACATTGTACCACGACAAATAATTATAACAGTTCCATTAGAAAAACCCGCTCGCATATACAAGCATGTTGGCACGGAAAATATCACCATTGGCATGAACCGTCTAGCTTGACCGAACCCTTGTACCATCTGATCGGAACACGTCGAACCGATGTCTTTTTTTTTATAATAAATGAAGAAGCCTCATTTGTTCTTCGTACATTCACGTTAATGAGAATTCAACTCACAAACATTTCCTAACATATACTTTTTCGTGTTTCATTGAAGATTTAACATGTTAACAACCACGCAACATAAAAGCATTTTTCTTTTGTGCCGGAAGGTACGCGTTTCGTTCCTTTAGTGGCATGGTTGCAAACACATAAAGAATTGACATTACCTCTCGAGAATAGAGGCAAGATCCCATTAGTAGAAGTGGACATCCTTGTATTATCCAACGAGTTTGCAACAAACTTTTATTTAACAATAAATTATTGAACAAAATCAAGTGCGATTTATTGAACAAAATTAAGTGAATTCACATTACTACACTTGCACCTCTCACGGCAAAAATCGTGTGCATTGATTTATTAAACAAAATTAAATTATTTGATCTAAAAATAATAAAATAATAAAATCTTTCAATTAACCCTTGTTGATTTTGTGATTGAATGAAGTTCCTGTATAATTTTCACAACTTTCCATGAATGTATAATTTTCACAATTTTAAATGGATTGAATGAAGTTCGTGTAAAAAAAGGTTATTTATAATATTAAATAGAGTGGTGATAGATATCCCTTTAGAATCCTCTAACTCAATTGATGTGTTGACGAAGACATTAATTAGTAGTGGTAAATTATGATTATTTTTTTTGTTGTGTTCCTATATAAGATGAAAAGAAAAATATTAACTGTTTCACACTTTATTGATGAATTGAACGTTTTTATTAGAATTGACTACCACCATTCTTTTGTAATTAAATTTAAATTTTTATAAATATGGAAAAAGATTATTTGGATGGATCAATTCACTATTTACCATCTGTGAAATGTATGAAATTTTAAAAAAATGTAAAAAAATAAATAAGCTAGGTTTATCACATGGTAAACCTGAGATGTAGAATTTGCTTTTATTAAATATATTTAATGTTTTTTTTGCCAACACATCAAGGTTTGTGGGGGATTTTAGAGGGGACAAGTATAATTTTTCTTATAAATAAGAGTTCACTAATTAAACTACCTACCTGGCATTAATTAAGCATGTCAATAAATAACCACCTTTCCTTCTGATTTAGTAATTTTTGGTTGACATGTTGAATTTTTTATTTTATTTTCAATTTTCTTGACTCGATGTGCGATATACATTTGTTCACTCTGATGTTCCAAATCCGGACTTTCGCTACCCACTAGATTTCCTCAAAAACCTTTGTAAATGGATTGAATTATTTTTTACTTCCTACAAGTATTAACTTCAATTTTCTTTATTTTTAACAAAAATATCCCTATTAACTTTTTTTTATAAATCCTTTGATTCAGTTAATACATAAATAATGTTTATTCCACGTCATGCAAAACCATAAGTCATAAAAAAAATTAAACATTTTGATTTATGGACGTTTGTAGGAGACAAATAAGTAGATCCGATGAGTATGGATGTCAATGGGTCGGGTTCGGATTGGGTATAGGTTCATCTATATCCTTATCCGTCTTAATCGGGTAATATCCGACCCGTCAACTAAATGGATAATTTTACCCGTCCCATTTAGTACCCGCGAATTTTCGGATTATTCACGAGTAATTATACAAATGCTTAAATATATACAAGAACCTTAAAATATACTAACGAAAAATATATTTTTTCAAACTAAATAACATCACATAACATAATAATATCACTAAATCACAAAATACATAACAAAATGTTTTTTAAATCGCATAAAATAAAATTGACGTTCGGTTGTTTCAATCGCTAAGTCACTCCGTTCGGTTGTTTCAATCCGTAAGATCAATTACCTTGCTCTCTTCGTCAGCATTTTGTGAAAAAGACACGATACTCGAAACGAAACATGGTAGATGAACAAAAAATGAGACGAGTAATGTTAAGGAGGGTTAAAATTTTAACATAACTAAGTTATTATGAACCGAGTACACTCACGGATCGGGTATGACCTAACCCATACCCTACTCATATCCGTGCCGGATATTTTGTAGTCGGATAATACCCGACCCGCGGGTCGGGTAGCCGTCGGACACGGGTATTATCCAACCCATTGACATCCCTACCGATGAGCATACTTCCGAAAATGAGGAAATGCAATTTTAATTTTGATATCACAAGCTAAACACAACTTGTTCATTGTATACATGATTTCCCCCTTTTTTGATACATCACCAAGCCGAAAAAATGCAAGTCGTAAAATGTCATCACTATGGTATGATTAACTAACTAGCAACGTCAGTTGTGAATGATCACATAAAATAAGTTTATATATACGAGATAAGAAGAATCACGATAACAATGAGTTGGTTGAGCACGAGTAAAACAGCTGGAGAGGTACTTTCTCAACTTAACGAAAAGTTTTAGTTTTTCTTATTTGTTGTAAATTTTAATTTCGATTTTAATTGATTGAAGGACAAAAATTGCAGTTAGTTTTAGTTTTTCTTATGTGATTCTATCATTTTTGCAAATATATATATCTACTAGTGACAAAAATTTAGGATATAATTAAATTGAATAATTCGGTGACAAATAACTATCACTATTAATAATTGTGAAAATATAAATACTTGATAAATTTTACTAATGTTGTAATATTTAATCAAAATTATAATTTCTAGTTTATTCAAAAAAATTATCACTATATCTATTAATAATTGTTGTAATATCCATACCCAAAACATAAAAAAATTATATCAATAATATTTTTTAATTACATAGTACTTTCCATCATGTATAACAAAAAAATTATATCAATAATATTTTCTAATTTACATTACAAACAAAATTCAGTTGTAAACCAGAAATTTAAATATCCACCACCAAAAATAATTTCAGTACAATCATCATATAAACCAAAAGTAATATTTGTGGAATAATTTCAGTACAATAATCCCCCCGAGGCCCCGGCCCCCTCTTCGGGCCGGACCCCCCTTCTTCGCCGGACCCCCCCGAGGCCCGGCCCCTCTTCGGGCCGGACCCCCCCGAGGCCCGAGGTCCTGCCCCTCTTCGGGCCGGACCCCCCGGCCCCTCTTCGGGCCGGACCCCCCGGCCCCTCTTCGGGCCGGACCCCCCGGCCCCTCTTCGGGCCGGACCCCCCGGCCCCTCTTCGGGCCGGACCCCCCGGCCCCTCTTCGGGCCGGACCCCCCGGCCCCTCTTCGGGCCGGACCCCCCGAGGCCCGGCCCCTCTTCGGGCTGGGCCTCGGGCGAGGCCCGGCCCCTCTTCGGGCCGGATCCCCCCGAGGCCCGGCCCCTCTTCCGGGCCGGATCCCCCCAAGGCCCAGCCCCGAAGGCCGGATCCCCCCCACCCCCGAGGCCCGGCCCCTCTTCGGGCCGGACCCCCCCACCCCCCCGAGGCCCGGCCCCTCTTCGGGCCGGAAACCCCCCCCGAGGCCCGGCCCCTCTTCGGGCCGGAAACCCCCCCCGAGGCCCGGCCCCTCTTCGGGCCGGGAACCCCCCCCCGAGGCCCGGCCCCTCTTCGGGCCGGGAACCCCCCCCCCCCCGAGGCCCGGCCCCTCTTCGGGCCGGAACCCCCCCGAGGCCCGGCCCCTCTTCGGGCCGGACCCCCCCCGAGGCCCGGCCCCTCTTCGGGCCGGACCCCCCCCGAGGCCCGGCCCCTCTTCGGGCCGGGAACGGGAACCCCCCCCCGAGGCCCGGCCCCTCTTCGGGCCGGGAACCCCCCCCCCCCGAGGCCCGGCCCCTCTTCGGGCCGGAACCCCCCCGAGGCCCGGCCCCTCTTCGGGCCGGACCCCCCCCCCCGAGGCCCGGCCCCTCTTCGGGCCGGACCCCCCCCCCCGAGGCCCGGCCCCTCTTCGGGCCGGACCCCCCCCCCGAGGCCCGGCCCCTCTTCGGGCCGGACCCCCCCCCCGAGGCCCAGGGGCCGGACCCCCCCCCCGAGGCCCGGACCCCCCCCCCCCCCGAGGCCCGGCCCCTCTTCGGGCCGGACCCCCCCCCCCCCCCCGAGGCCCGGCCCCTCTTCGGGCCGGACCCCCCCTCTTGAGGCCCGGTCCCTCTTCGGGCCGGACCCCCCTCCCCAAGGCCCGGCCCATTATTTGGCCGGCCCAACACACACACACACACAAACACACACACACAGACACACACACACAAACACACACACATACAGAGGCACACACACACACAAAGACATATACAGATGCACACGCACACATACAAAGAGACACACACACATGCAAAAATACCCACCAACAATAAACTAGCACAAACAGACACATACATAGACATAAATATTGCTCCTTTTTCGTCACTTTGGAATTTCTTGTCTTGAGATTTCGAACTCTTCTGTCTTAATAATTTCGATTCGATCGTCCAACTTATTGCATTTCTGCATCAATTGTCAAAACTAATTACAGTAAATAATTAAGAAAACAGATTGCTGATTAAGAAAGAATTAAAATTGAAAATTACCTTGTATAGATAAAAAAAAAAGTATTATGCAAGAGATTCTTGGGCTCGAGGAGAACACCAGCTTCTCAGACTTCAATGGCTGTGTCCAGCATGGTTTTTTGTTCCTCTCGAGTAATTCACCAATTTGTCCCTTTTAAGGATCCACAAGCACATTCATTCTATTGCAGAAAACAGAATTTAATCAAGAGGGCTGCGTCGAGAGTTTATAATTTCACCAATTGTCAAAGTCGAATCCATCCATCTAACAAGAAAGTAAAAGTAAGTATATGTTGTAATAATGATCAAATGAAAGTCGAATCAGTAATGACCATGTGCTCTAAGTTGAAACAAAAAAATCCATCCATGCATTTCATAAGTTTTAAAAGCACAAGCGTTTGTTGACTAAATTGCAAAAACTGAAACTTTGAGAAGAAATTGCCTAAATTAAGCATTACAGATTCACAGGTGTATAAATTTAAGGAGAAAATCCTTAAATTGCTCTGAAATTAACAAGAAATACAGTGTCTAAATTGCAAAAGGACTACAAAATCGCAAAACAGTCCCTACATGCTTTAAGAACTAACATAGATGATCACAATAAAGACTGTCGACGAAGTTTAGTAATCGAAATAAACAATTTAGGTTCTTTTTTAAAGTTCTTCACAAAAAAATTAACCACGAAGAGGAGACATGGCATAATATACCTGATTAGGAGTTTGGTACATTCGCTATCTGCCAGAACCAACCACTCGGATTCAAAGCTGCAGTTCTTTTGTTCACCAGGGATTTGCTAAACTCGCTATCTGCCAGAAAATCAATCTTTTTGACTGGTTCTCGTGATTAAGGGAGGAAATCTAGCTTGTCGCTCTGCTTGGGAAGTGAAATATTTGACTCTAGTCGCCATTAATTGGTTGAGAAGAGAGATAAATTGCCGTATCATTCTCTAGGAAGAAAGAGGAGAAGAAGAAATGAGAGAGAAGGTATGAGCGAAGGGGATAATATAAGGGCAATTGGGGATTTTCCAACGTTCGATTCCCCAACGTTCGATTCCCAACGTTCGGATTTTTAAAACACAGGACAGTTGGCGTTGGATACTAATCATCTCCAGTTCGTATAGAAACAGAGGATGCAGTCCTGCTGGTTTTTATTTATTTGCTCATGCTGTTAATAAATAGTTTTTTTTGTAATATTATTATGTATTATGACTCAACACAATTGTTTTGAGATTAATTTAGTTCGAAAGTCAACTTTTATTTATTTTTCCGAATTTAAGCTATCAAAGATTTGCCGTTGAAACTATTAAGGAAAAATTACCGTGCAAAAGTAACAAATTTATATCGCGGGCAAGAAGCAAAGTACGGAAATCATATTTACATGTAACACCATCGAAGGTATCAACGCAGTCACATATTTAGACTCTGCAACTGGGTACATTTTACATTTTCACCCCTCCTCTTTAGTTCAAGGAAATTACATTTTAACCCCTGATTTTATATAAATTGTCTGTCTTTCATTTCTTTGTCTCATGTAATTGTGATAGTACCTGAGGGCCATAGTAATGTCGTATCGTGGCGAATAATCCATCAGAACTTTATAATAAATTAAACCGTCATTTTGTCATTATGTTCTGAAAATTATCGCTGCTACGACTTTATTTGATATACAAATGTATTTATAATTTGTGGAATTTGATTGTTTTGTTTGGTTTAGTTTGGACTTTTGTGGAATTTGATTGTTTTATTTGGTTTAGTTTGGACTTTTGTGCAATTTGATTGTTTTGTTGGACTTTTAAGTAATTTTAGAAATGTTGTTGTTTGATGAATTTATTGATATTTGTGTAATTTGTTGGACATTTATGCAATTTTGGATTTATTAGTAAGATGAGGTAAAATTGAAATTTATTGTTTGTTTTGGAGATCTATGTAATTTTAGAGTTTTATTGTTTTTCTGGACTTTTAAGTAATTTTCGAAATTTTGTTGTTTGCTGAATTTATTTTCAGTTTATTGATATTTGTGTACTTTGTTGGACATTTATGTAATTTTGGATTTATAAGTAAAATGAGGTAAAAATGGAATTATTTGAAATTTATTGTTTGCTTTGGACATCTATGTAATTTTAGAATTTTACTCTTTTGCTGGACTTTTAAGTAATTTCTGAAATTTTGTTGTTTCATGAATTTATTTTCAATTTATTGATATTTGTGTACTTTGTTGGATATTTATGTAATTTTGGATTTATTAGTAAAATGAGGTAAAAATGGACTTATTTGAAATTTATTGTTTGTTTTGGACATGTATGTAATTTTAGAATTTTATTGTCTCGCTCGGACAGTACCGGTACCATATCATCATCATAAAACACACACATACATGAAAAGACGAAATAAATTTCCATTTCAATTTTATAAACAAGTTCCCATACATTTTTCGGTACCAATAGACGTCGGTACCAATACAATCACATTTCGATACACACATACAAACATTTATAACACAATTTTTTTCAACTCTAATTCAAACCCTAAAAACACTCATATTCACAATCACATTTACATTCAATCTAAAACACACATACAAAAAAACTCATCAACACACTTCTTCTCCTGTCTCTGAAATCCCGAGCTTCTTCTCCTGTCTCTAAAAAGCGGGCCCACCAACTTCAAGCTCCATTATTGCATCCAAACTTCTTCGGCTTTCCAATTGGAGCTCCACTTCTAAGTCCACCAACTTCAAGCTCCATTATCGCATCCAATCCCGCGTATCTCAAATTCCTAATCTGAAAATAAAGCGAACTCAATATAATTAAATTGAATTAATAATTCTTAATAAAATCCAGATAAATAACAACACAATTAGAGCCTTAAAAACAACCTAATAAATCCTAATTTGCTTGCTCGAATAAATGCAAACCCCACGAGGTAATTGCTTGCTCGAATAAATCGTGTATTTCTGTTATGCCAGGTGGCGTGCATCGAGATATTGATTCGCGTATAATTGCTTCACTAATATTACCCAAATTAACCTCCATTGATATATATCCTTTCCATGCTTCCAAAATCGAGCCGCTACAAATAAAATTATTAAATATATTAATTCGATACAAATATGAAAAAAAAATTAAACATTAAAAATGTGATTAAATTTACCTCTTCTTGATCAAATTTTCCCAAACTGAACGCGATGTGACCAAATCTTTAGCGAATTAGATTCTAATTGAGCCCAATATTCGTGCAAATTAAATAATTCAAAGACCGAGATACAATTCGAAGAAAATCCAAAGTATTCAAAGAAAATCTCCTCCTTAAACCATCTATTCTCGTGAGATACAATTCGAGATACTGAAAAATTCAAATTCAAAAAATATAATTTCATTTAATTACTTCAATTTCAATTCTGGAAATTTTAGAAACTTATATTCTAACAAGTACCTCTTGTACAGTCTGAAATGGACATTGAATAGCCCACTCAAAGACCTGGAAAAAAAAAAGTCGCTTCGTTCACAATTCACAGGGGTATATATAATAGATATGATATTTTAAGATTTTAAGCGAACTTACATCTTTTATATCTTCTTCGGAAGAATTTGCTCGTTCTAAAGCGAGTAAATAACGGGCCCACAATTCCCCAATCCATGTACAATTTCTTGTAGCTCTGTAATATATATTCTTCGCTATATTTGGTAACTTCAAAAACACAAACAATATTAATTAATTCATGATTACATCATTCAATTAAACCCTAATTAAGCCACGACTTGACCGAATTGAGCCTCAATTTTGCATTGAAAACACGAACAAATAAAAATGAGACAAGGTTAAAGAATAATTTAAATGTAATAATTACCTTGAGTGTATCAACATAGTTTGTGCATCCCAACCAAATATCGCTCGAAACAGGAAATTCCAAAATTGCCCTTTCATATAATACTTGTACTCTTGCAGGGTCCCCCACTTGACTCCTCAAATTTTAAATAATTATGTACAAAGTACAAACATAAACCAATATTATATTCCTAAAATATCATATTTACCCTTTCAAAAGAAAATCTAAATTCTAAAATATCATATTACCCTTCTAAAACTTACAAAATATTGAAAATATGTTATTTTAAACTGTGGAAGGGTAAATATGATATTCGTAAACTTTGGAAGGACAAATATGAAAATAGCCCTAATTTATAATACCATGAAATTTTGTAGTTTCTCAGCCTCGCTTTGAGAAGAATCCCCAATCTGATCTTCGTACATTTTTCTAGCATTAAAAATCGTAGTGGCATTTTGGTAATTACTCGCAACATTGGAGGGCAATCCATCGAGCTCAGACTCCATATCGTTCGCATTCCCTTCTTCCGATTCCCACGCTTTGTAATCCTTGAGCGTCGATCTCGAATCTGCGAGAGGAACCGCCAGCTGGCGGTAGAACAAGGTGCGTACCTTTTGGGCCTGTTTAGCTTTTTAGTCCTTATTATCTGCGGATATGGTTAGAAAGAGAGCTTATTCGAAATCTCGATATGATTCCCACATTTTGCTTCCCTCGATTAAATGCAAACCAAACGAGGTAATTGCTTGCTCGGATAAATCATGTATTTTTGTTATGCCAGGTGGCGTGCATCGAGATATTGATTCGTCGTGCTCTTGGAGGAAATTCATGTAATCGATCCAGACTGTTAAGAGAAATTGTAGTTTCGAGTTTTTATTTTTCAAGGGTATATATGTAAATTACAACTTTGGTGAGGAAAAAAGGGTGTACCAGATAATCTTGATCAGCACGTTCGTAAAGGTTTTCGATTTGCTTGATTGATTTAGAGCTACAAATTGAAAATGGAATGAAAACAAAATTTAACTAAAAGGACTGGAGACAGAGAGAGAGAGAGAGTAAATATGCATGTATACCCTTGATTTAGAGATAATTCGTCACCAATCCAATCTTGCCAGAGTTTAGGACTGAGAGGGAAAAGTTTGCTCATTTCCTCTCTAGCTTTTTTAAATTTCTCAATCTCGCTCACTTTCCTCACGCAAAAAATAATTTAAGAGAAATATGTGTAGTTTACTTGGAAAAAACCTCCAATCTCTGATACTAGGACATTTTGAAGCGCAGTACCTGTATATGAGAATCATAATCCAACGGCTGGTCACGTAGTGCTTGTTCTATGGTATGGATCCGCAGCTCAGCCGCCCCATCTTCTTCGTCGGAATCGGATTCAGAGGAGCTGGACTCAGCAGCGCCGGCTAAGGCAGAGTCGATATTTGGCATCTCCTCATCCTTATCTGACTCGGGTCCGGGTTCGCTTATGGTTTTAGCTAGGGTTTCTTCTTCTCCCGCCATTACCAGAGCTTTCTCGCAGCTTACACGCACAGTACGAGTCCAGAGATTAGTTTAGTTGTTTACCATGCACTTGGTAAAAATCGAGAAATGAAAGCCTTTCTTGGAGAACGATAATTCAATTCCTAGTTTCTGTAATTCCGAATTTTGGTGGGTTGGTTTGATTTGGTGGGTTTTGGTGGGTTTGTAATTTGTATCGAATCCAACGTTAAATGTGAGAGATCCATGTCATTTGTATCGCATTTGAGCTAGCAAATTCCTGTATCCAAATATATGTTTGTGTTAATTCTAAATCGAATAGGTAATAATTAATATAAAACTAGTTTTATCCCCGCGCAATTGTGCGGAACAACATATCTATTTTTTTACATGTTTTTTATATAATTATTTAAATAGAATTAACTCGTGTGCGAATTAACGCGCGTGCGTTTGAACTAAATTAATATAATCATTACATATTTGCAAATATCATTATGTCAATAGATGCATAAGATTCATGAAATTAATCTATCACGGATATTATTTTCTGATATAATTTGTATAAATAGCATTTGTTCAGGTGCTTTTAAAATCGATTAATATAATCAGGACATATTCGCAAATATATTTGATGTCAATAGATGCATTATAGTTACGCTTCATTAAATGATCACAATGTGTCGAGATGGATACAACGGGCAAATAACAAAAACACTCGCATAAATTTGAGGTTATAAAATTTCATATATACCCGTGCAAAATGAGCAAATACAAAAAATTGAAAAGGAAAAAAAGGACCAAAATGTAAAAAGGAAAAAAATTGGGTAAAAAGGAAAATTACAAAAAAAAAAATTGAACTTACGAAATTGCATACATAACCGTGCCCAATGAGCAAATTAAAAAAAAAATTGGAAAATAAGAAAAAATGTAAAAAATGTAAAAAAAGACCAAAAGATAAAAATGTAAAAAAAGACCAAAATATAAAATAGGGACAAAATACCAAAATGTAAATAAACAAAAAAAAGACCAAAATATAAAGTAAGAAAAAAAGGATCAAAATGTAAAAAATGACAAAAATGTAAATAAAAAAGGACCAAAATATAAATAAACCAAAAAAGGACAAAAATGTAAATAAAAAAAGACAAAAATGTAAATAAACCAAAAAAGGGACCAAAATGTAAATATACCAAAGAGGTGACGTGGCCTCATGTATGATCAAGAATTCTCTCTACTTTATACATAAGTATAATTAGACTATTTAATTAGTTAATTCGAAATTAATATTTGTAAAAAAAAATTAAATATAAGTTCTGAAATACGTCATTTGTAAAACTGATACATCAAATTAAATGTCACGAAAGATGATACTATTTTAATTTGTTTGACTAGCAAGAATTATTCCTACTATTACATTTTATAAACACTTTTTCTCAATCCGGTGATGCCACGTCATATTTTAAACTCACCCGGATTCAAAATCACGCTCTACCGTAATTAATTATTGGAAAAAAAAGAAAAAAAGTACACTTTTGCCCCCCAAACGTTTTTTTCCCAAAAGTGCACTTTACCCCCCAAACAAAAATCTGCATTTTTTTGCCTCCTAATGTTTCAAAAATTGTGCATCATGCCCCCTCCGTCCATTTGGTGTTAAAACCTCAGTTAAATGAGGAGGTGGCAAGGTGACTTGGATTTTTGACATGATGACATGGCAAATTGAACCCATCTCTCAAATAGAACCCAAATCCGAATTGAACCCGACCCGAACCCAAATTTAACCCATCTATCTAATTGAACCCGCTCGTCTCTCTCTCTCTCTCTCTCTCTCTCTCTCTCTCTCTCTCTCTCTCTATCTCTCTCTCTCTCTCTCTCTCGCTCTCTCTCTCTCTCTCTCTCGCCCTCTCGCTGTGCTTCTCTCCCTCTCGCTGTGCTTAACCCTAACTGTTGTGCTTCTCTCCCTCTCTCATGTGGTCTTCTCGAATCGAACCCACTCTTCCTGCTGTGCTCTCGTCGCTCACTCCACCAGGTCAGATTTATCCTCTTCTCGTCGCTTTTGAGTCATTTTAGTTCAGTTGAGTTCGGTTTAGTCACTGTTAGTTTTTCTGTTGTGCTCTCACTCTTTTTGCTGTGCTGTGCTGTCACTATTTGTGCTGTTAATTTCATTTTTGACACTGTCATATTTATCCCCTTCTCGCTTTTGAGTCAGATTAGGGTTAGGGTTCAAATTAGGGTTAGTTAATCTGAAATTATTGTTAATTAGGGTTAATTAGGGTCAATTAGGGTTGATTAGGAGTAATTAATCTGAAATTAGGGTTAATAAATCTGAAATTAGGGTCAATTAGGGTTAATTAGGGTTAGTTAGGGTTAATTAGGGTTAGTTAGGGTTAATTAGGATTAATTAATCTGAAATTTGGATTAATTAGGGTTGATTATGATTAATTAATCTGAAATTAGGGTTATTAAATCTGAAATTAGGGTTTATTAAATCTGAAATCAGGGTTTAAATTAGGGTTAATCTGAAATTAGGGTCTATTTCAATCATTTTAGGATTATTTTGGGTCAATTTCAGTCAATTTAGGGTTAATTTGGGTTCATTTCAGTCAATTTATGGTTAAATTGGGTCAATTTCTGTCAATTTCAGTATGTTTTTACTGATTATTTGAATTTTATGTCAATTAAGGGTGTATTGCTAGAGACGTTGCGTTGTCGGTGCCTACCGCGTGCCCAAGAATACCAAATCTTCAGGGAGAGATGGGTGCGGTTTCTGCGGTGAGAGAGAGAAGGACGCAGCAGAGAGAGAGAGATGTGTGCGGCAGGGTTTGGGGGGGGTGGGGGTCTCGGGTGGGGCTGGGGGTCTCGGGTGGGGCTGGAGATTATCTTTGGTGTAGCGGGGGTCTCGGGGGGGTCTCGGGTGGGGCTGGAGATTATGTGAAGAAAAAGCATTATGTAATTCGGGTTAGGGTAATTGTAATTAGGATATTGGGTTAGTGTTAGGATAATTGTAATTCGGGTTAGGGAAATTGTTACTGAATGGAGTGATGTATGTTTGTAGTTCGAATTGTATATGGTTTTTGAGAATGGTACTGGCAATTTTATTGATTTTTGACTAAATTTTTTTAGTAAACATTATGATACCACATTGGTACCATTCATGTCTTATTGATAATTTTACATTTTTTTGACTAACATTAAATATAAATACCAAATAATTTTAGTTAAATTGATGCATCATCTCGTTCCGTGTCGATACCATTAATTACGATAAAAATTTTACTATCACAGAAATTCAAATAGTATTACAATAAACATGACCATAATTCAAATAGTATCACAGAAATTTTGTCGAAGCCCCAGCCCCACCCCATGCACGCACACACACACACACACACACACACACACACACACACACACACACACACACACATTACACATACAAAGAAAGACATCCACACACATTACATACATACTGAGACAAACAAATACTCTCGAGCGTTCCAAAAAGCTTCCGCAGCCAATGTAGTCTCCTCTTACCCGCTCTCGTCTTATCCCTCGCACTGCAATAATACGGCCCATAAACAAAACAAAATTAAGAGAAATCTTTAGAGGCATTTAGGAGAAATTACAATACCTTGAATTAATTTTCAAAAAAGAACCGATTTCGATTTATACGATATTTCCAAGATTTCAGGGGTATGTATGAAAATTTGCGATTATCTACAATACCTGAAGAAGCAAGAGCAACATATAAAACCCTATTACGCTTCATCTTTTTCCTTCACTTATTTTTCTTCCTCTTTATCAGCCAATTCCTGCACCAACTGTGCATTGCTCACCCCTTCGCTCTCTGTTCTGGCAACCGGAACCTCCATTTCCCCAACTGGACCCTCCAGTTCCCCAATTGGACCCTCGTTGATGTGTCGTGATATGATTGGTTGTCTAAGTAGACTTTTAATCCTGAGTCCGCTCCTAGTTTTGGCCATAACCTAAACAACCAAATTAAAATAATTAGTACAATTCAACCAAATTAATCCTAAATTAACCCTAAATTGACTGAAATTGACCCAAAATAATCCTAAAATGACTGAAATAGACCCTAATTTCAGATTAACCCTAATTTAAACCCTGATTTCAGATTTAATAAACCCTAATTTCAGATTTAACCCTAATTTCAGATTTAATAACCCTAATTTCAGATTAATTAATCCTAATCAACCCTAATTAACCCTAATTAACCCAAATTTCAGATTAATTAATCCTAATTAACCCTAACTAACCCTAATTTCAGATTAATTACTCCTAATCAACCCTAATTGACCCTAATTAACCCTAATTAACAATAATTTCAGATTAACTAACCCTAATTAACCCTAATTTGAACCCTAACCCTAATCTGACTCAAAAGCGAGAAGGGGATAAATATGACAGTGTCAAAAATGAAATTAACAGCACAAATAGTGACAGCACAAATAGTGACAGCACAACACAGCAGAAAGAGTGAGAGCACAGCAGAAAAACTAACAGTGACTAAACCGAACTCAACTGAACTAAAATGACTCAAAAGCGACGAGAAGGGGATAAATCTGACCTGGTGGAGGAGCGACGAGAGCACAGCAGGAAGATTGGGTTCGATTCGAGAAGACCACAGGAGAGAGGGAGAGAAGCACATCAGTTAGGGTTAAGCACAGCGAGAGGGAGAGAGGGAGAGAAGCACAGCGAGAGAGAGAGAGAGAGAGAAGAGAGAGAGAGAGAGAGAGACGAGCGGGTTCAATTAGATAGATGGGTTAAATTTGGGTTCGGGTCAGGTTCAATTCGGATTTGGGTTCTATTTGAGAGATGGGTTCAATTTGCCATGTCATCATGTCAAAAATCCAAGTCACCATGTCACCTCCTCATTTAACTGAGGTTTTAACACCAAATGGACGGAGGGGGCATGATGCACAATTTTTGAAACGTTAGAGGGAAAAAATGTGCAGATTTTTGTTTGGGGGGTAAAGTGCATTTTTGGGAAAAGTTTGGGGGGCAAAAGTGTACTTTTTTCAATATTTTTTTTTGTTTTAAAATTATAATGTTTTTTATTAGTTTTGGATTTTAATTAATTTAAAATTTGATTCGGTTAAGTTTAAATTTACTTTGATTCGATTTAAATAACATGAAAATACTAGAATGCACACTCCTAAATAACAAGAAAACACTGGAGTGCACGCTTCTAAATAGCAGGAAAAGACTGTAATTTTGGGACGAATTTATGTAAGGACAAGGAGACTTAAGCTCTCCAATATTTTCCCGACAGTGTATATAATTGGTGATTTTGATCTCCTTAGTTTATTATTTCACAATTTATTAAGATGTCAAACTTCTCCTATTTCTTGATGTTTTTTGGGATTGAAAGTGTTACTGGACATTCAATCGAGTACATAATATCATGGAATTCTAGGACTTATCATGGTCCGCATATTTAGTTTAGGCGTCACACATTTCAATTTCATTTTGGGAATAGTGCACAAGCGAACTTTTGCATTCAAATTTAGATAGTTGTTTTTATATCTTTTACTTTCATATTTATACTTTTCAACTTCATATTTATATCTTTTGTAATAAAAAATATAAATAACAACAAAAAATATTTAAAATATAATTACAAGGCCAACAAATTTAATTAATTTACAGAACCTAGTACTCTCCATACAATTCTTGATGATGTGGATATGATTTTACATCTTAATTTTTAACACATAAATTTATGATTTGACACTTTAATGAAATATTGAACCATAAATTAATGTGTCAAATCATAAATTAAGGTGTAAAATAAAAATTTAAAAATCATGTCATGTCATCAAAGATTGTGGAAGAGAGTATTAGGGGAAATACATCACTTCTCTTTCTAAAATATAGTTTATACGAAAACAGTATTTTTTTTTTTTGTGCATGAAAACCCGTAGGCTAAAAAACAGTATATTATTATACTTGAAAGTGATATTTCCATGAATAACGGAAACAAACAAACGCTGGGAATATTAATCCGGATTTTCTCGATCCCAATCCTGTAAAATCCTGGAAGTACAAACTGACCGTTAAATACCCTTTCCTGGATAATCTGGGCCGTCTACTCAGCTTCCCCGTTGGATTTTTGCCTCCAGAAACCTTTCGACGTCGACATCTCCGCCGGACATCCGCCCAGACAGAAGAAGCGCCGTCCAGAGATGAGCAAGCAAAGGAGAGAGAAGACGATACTGGCTTATACTGGCGCGGCGGCGCTTGTAGCCGTCGGACTAAATCTTCTCTTCTCTTTCATTAACACTCGCAGGGGTATTAGTAAGAAAAAAGGTATTGTGTACTGTCTCTGGGCTTTCTCTTTTTTTTTTTTGTGATTAAATGTAGCAACGATTCTTGCTCTAATTGTAAGTTTAGTATATAGATGAATGCTGATTTCATATGTTTGTATTGATTTCAGCTCTACCTGGTTCGAATGTTCTTATAAACCTTTCGGCATCTGAGATTTCCAAATTGGCTGATTATATTATCGCTAAATCGAAGAAAACTTACGATCAAGTTGCTGCAATACCCCTCGAAAAGGTACTTCATTTAGATTATTAATACTGTTGGGATTTGAGTTTGAATTTCTAATGATGAATCGAACTGTAGGTTTGCTATGAGAATGTTATTTGTCCTTTGGCGGACTTGGAAGCGCAACAATTTCCTTTGATTCAATCTTGTTTGTCGCAAAGAATGGTATCTAGTTTGATACAAATTCGAAATGCTAGTCTCGAGGCTGAGAAAAAATTGGATTCTCACTTTCTATTTTCCAGGTCCGTCCCACATTTCTACGTTTTTTTTGTGGCTTATTGTTGCAAAGATGGTTAAATGAGACTTTAAATTTTGAGAAATGAAGAAATTGAGTAATTATTGAAATTGAAACAAAATTTTTCCTTTACCACTAGGAAGCGTGAGGATTTATATCGAGTCATTAAGGCATTGTTGGTTAAGGGAGAATGGATGCAACCAGAAGCAAAGCGATATCTCAAATGCTTGGTATATAATATGTTTATACTTTAAATACTATTTCTTTTTCTTTTTTCTTTTTTATGGGTTTTCTTATAAAAAACCAATACGAGTGATTTTCTTTCAATTTTGGACATTCTCCCCCAAATTGATTTATAAATATCCAGTGACAGGTTAGGGAGTCAGAACGAAGCGGTGTGAGGCTTTCTCCGAGCAAGAAAAACGAAATGGAGAGGATCAAGTCTCAAATCGAGGAATTAAGTTTGAATTATATTCAAAACTTGAATGATTCTTCGAAATTCCTTCTTTTCGACGACAAAGAACTAGCTGGAATGCCTCTTGAGTTTCTTCAGGTTTAAAACTTTTATCTTTTGAGATTAAAAATTTGGAAGTGTTTTGGTTTATTTGCTAAATTTGTTGTGTTGGTTTTTTAACTTTTTTCAGGAGTTGGAAATAAAAGATGGCAAAATGAAGGTCTCTTTGACAAATTATGATGTTACGCCAATACTTGAGCATTGCAAGGTAAAATAATCTCTAATCTCTAATCTCTAATTAATTAACAATTTGTATTTTTACATTTTTAAATGTTTTTGAATCTCTGTTGCAAGGTTGCATCGACGAGGAAATTGCTAGCTACATCTTATTCAGAGAGAGGTGGAAGCGAAAATCTTCTCATCCTACAAAAATTGGTGAGGGAAAATTTCATGCGTGCCCCTTAAATTTCAAAATATCACGTTATGGTCCTTTTAAGTATTTTTTTTGCGATTTTCAGGTACAATTGCGTCATAAATTTGCGCAGTTACTTGGCTACTCAAGCTATGCTGATTTTGCACTAGAGCCTAGAATGGCTAAATCACCAACAAAGGTTTATTTCTCTTTCAGTTCTTTTTTTTATTATAAATTGAAATTCTTTTGACGATATTCGTTTGCGCTTTTTAGGTCCTTGAATTTTTAGAACAAGTCTCAGAAAATTTGAACGACCTAGCCTCTCGAGAGCTTAATTTGCTGAAAGATCTAAAGGTTCAAAAATTTGTTTAATTTTTGGAAATTTCTTTGGAAACTTATATTTGCTTAATGAAATTCAGAATAAGGAAGAGGGAGAATCTTTTTTTGGAATGCAAGATTTTCTATATTACATGAAAAGGGCCGAAGAAAATCTTGGATTCGATTTTGATTATGGAGATGTGAAGCAGTATTTTCCCCTCGAAATTGTACTATCTGGAATCATGAAGATATTTCAAAATCTTTTCGGTAAAATTAAACGAGTGACATATTTTTTCTTTTTTAGCAACGAGTGCTTCGTGTTATGATTTTTTGGTTATTTCTTTTTGTGTGGTGAATTCAAGGGCTTAGATTTGATCAAGTAAAGGATGCGGAGGTGTGGCACGATACGGTTCGTTTATTCTCCGTTCATGATTGTAATACTGACGATCTATTGGGTTATTTCTATCTTGATATATTTTTCAGGTTCACATTCTTATTAAACTTAATATTTACTCTTTATATCGAGTTTAGTTTTTGTATTTAATTTAATTTCCTTTTTTATTTTAACAGGGACGGAAAATATGCCCATTCTTGTGTTCTACCTCTTCAAAATGGTTGCTCCACTTCAAACGGTACAAGAAAGGTAATTTATTCCAAAAATATAGGGATTTTTTGAAATATGAGAGGTTTCACTTGATGCACATTATTATTTTTGCTTGATAGGTTGCTATTTCTCTATTATTATCGCAATTTCCCAAAGAAATAAATGGAGAAGTAGCACTTCTAGGATTCAAAGACGTTGTAACTCTCTTTCATGAATTTAGTCATGTGGTACGTTCATCCTTTTTTATTGTTGAATTTGGGTGGATAATTAATTATTTGTCTGGTACGAACAAACCTAATTTCTTTTATATGGGCATAACATCAAATAAACCCTAAACCCTAAATCTTACAGGTACATCATATATGCAACAAAGCGAGTTTTTGTAAATTCTCTGGCTTTTTGCCAGAAGGGGATTTTGTGGAGATGCCAAGTCAGCTTCTTGAAAATTGGTACTTTTTGCACATATTTTATCTATATAAGTATATAATATTAAGTAGATCATCTAATAATAGGTGTTATGAAAGCACTTCTCTGAAATTGATGTCTGGATTTCACAAGGTTATTAATTGTTTCATTTTGATCCCCCTATTTATTTAAAATTGAATTAAGTAATTTCTGATTTTATAGTTTACTCTTACAGGATGTTACGAAATCCATCACGAGCGAGATCTGCAAATCTCTGAAAATAAAGCGTGATATGTTTTCTGGCTTGAAACTGAAGCAAGAAATTCTTCTCTGTGAGTCCAAATCTTCTTTCTTGAGAATTTTAATTTTGTTCATTTTGAAATTTCTTTTTTTATTTTATTTACAGGTCTTGTGGACCAGATAATTCACTCGAGCGAGAATGTCGACTTTGTTGAGTTAGTGAAGGATCTTCACCCAAAGGTACATAATAATGTAGTTGATCCAATTTCTCTTAAATCTAAGAAACAATTAAAATTTAATCGAATTTGAATTTGTATTTGCAGGTCATGATGGGAATTCCATTGCTGGAAGGGACTAACCCTGTTTCTTGCTTCGCAAGAATAGCTGTTGGCTACGAGTCTGTTTGTTATAGTTATATCTGGAATCAGGTTTTAATTGTTTCTAACATGATTGTACAAAAAATTAAATAATCATGATCTTGAGAAATAATGGAAGCATTTTTTATATCTATTATATTAGGTTTTAGCAGCAGATATTTTTGCAACAAAGTTTGAAGACGATTTGCTGAATCATCATGCAGGATTGCACTTCAGGAACAAGGTACGTTTTTTGTACAATCATGTCAAAAGTGTAATTTTTTCCAAATAAATTTTCCCTATTTAGTTTTTCATTGTTTTGTTAGTGAAAATAGCTAATAGCTTTTGTAATGCAATATAGGTACTGGCCCAAGGAGGTGATGAAGACCCCTTGCGAATAATTTCGGAGTATTTGGGGCGCGAACCATCTTTTCAAAGCTTTATTCAGTACAAAACCAGAAATTTCATCTGAAAAGAGCGAGCTCCAACCTTTTCAACTTTTTGTTAGTTAGGCCGAATTTCCGTCTTAAAAAGTTTTATGCGAAATTACCTTTTCTGGTATTCATGGTTACTCGAAAAGAATGAGTTTTCTTTTTCTATGAGGGTTATCTCAAGCGTTATTGCATCATAATTTCTTAGTCAACCAAATCAGTACTAAAGTACATCGTTCCTATTTAGTAGAGCTGACTTTTGCAATCAATTAAGCCAAATCAGTACCAAAGTTATTGATACAAATGATATATTGACTTTAAACAATAAAAATAAAAAGTGTATATTACTATTAAAATAATATATTATCGAAAATGATATATTGATATAAAAATTACATATGGACAGTCGAATTGATATGTTTGCGTGAAAAGTGTTATTGGTGGTAGAAAACATAAACACACGGGGCGGTCTATCTCTTCTACAACCTCTTACAGGCCGAGAAACAGTGCATCACTTCGATAGAATCTTTCAATTACCTTCTTATAACCATATCTCGCGCGAAACATCCCAACCGTTACCACACTACTGTCTCTCTTTAACGACCTAAATCAATCTCGAAACGAAGGTGTTTCTTCCACCAGTCAAACATTTGGAGTTGTAACGGATTGTTGCTGCCGTATGGGTCGAATAGACCTTGAATTTGTTGTTTTTGGGCAACTCATTAAATCCTGCAGTACTGTCGATCAAATCAAATTTGGATCTCTTTGCAAAAATAGAGATTTTGTGGAGGCCTTCAAGCTGTAATGAAATGGTATGATGAAATGATTACTAAGAAAGTTCTTATTAATGGGCATTGCAAGACGGGGGGCACGAATGGCGCCTTTGAGTTGCTTAAGAAAATGGTAAGAAAGGGGGTCGTTTTGGGTGCTTTCACACATACTAGTATGATAGATGGTTATTGCAAACAAGGTAACTTGGATATGGTTCACGGAGTTTCAGGTTTTCTTGCTGATTTGAACTGGTATTTTGCTGATTTCGTAAAATCAGGTTTTTATCAGATTTTTCGATTTTATTTTTCTGTTTTTTCAATATTCCATACAATTACAATTACATCCAAGGCGGCTGCAGCAGAGATTTGGCTGACTTCGTGCTGAAAAATCAGGTTTTTCCTGATTTTTCGTTTTTTTTTTTTGGAAAATTGTTAATGGCATGGACTCCTTCGTTCCGATTCTGGCAATGAAGATAATGGTATTGTTTTTCAGAGAATGTATAAAATGTTTTTCTCACATGTTTATCGCATGATTGACAATCATTGTCTCTATGATGTATTACATTGTGAAAGTAATTAGATAAGATATTTCATTATTATTTGGTACCATACAATTCTTTTTCTTTGTGTATATCTATTGATCAATAATTATAGAGCACGATATTCTATATATTCTAAACAAAATGACTAGATATCCACTAAACAGTATAGCAGGGTGCCGTTTGAACAATATAGCAGGGTATCATTTGACATGTTCTAACATATACATTGAAATGGTATAAAACCTAAAATCAATATTACAACATTGTGAATAATAAAAGAAACATCAATAATTTATCAATAACAATAACTCGTGTAACATGACAATGAACTCGTATAAGTTAAAAGACATTATTTTTGTTACATAAATTAATATCGCAGCGTATGTCTATTATATAGTCATAGCATCACCATAACGCCGGATTTCACAATCGACTGCAAAAAAAAGCCTGGCCGCTACGGAACGTTGCATCGCAATTTAAAACATTGATATTTACAAAAATATGCGCTAAAACTAGAAGAGAGTTTGAGTAATTCCCCAAACAAAGTTATCTATTTTCCATCCTCAAGGAAATTCTCAGAACTCATGATATATCGGCCCTCTAACCCTGAATTTACACAAACATATTTAAGTTAATATAATGTAACCCCGTTAATATAATGTAACCCCCTTCACAAGGGCTTGACACGTGGAAGGGGGTTGCTTTTCAATTTGGCCCCCTTTTTTTTTTCAATTTTGAGCTTCTTTTTTTTTGTTATTTTTATTTGACCTCATTTTTTCCATTTTTCGATTTTGGTCCTTTATTTGATATTCATTTTTTTTAAGTTATTGACACGTGAAAGGGGGGTGGCTTTCAATTTAGTCTTTTTTTAATTTTGAGATTTTTTTTTGTAATTTTTATTTGACCTCAATTTTTTTTCTTTTTCGACTTTGGTCCTTTTTTTTATATCCAATTTTTTTTTTTTTTTACTTACTCATTTCACACAGGTATGTATGAAATTTTGTAGGCTTAAATTTATGCGAGTTTTCAAAGAAATTTGTTATGTGACAATTATATCCATATAAATTTTGTGAGATTTTTTTTTTGTAATTTTTTTTTTTACCTCATTTTTTCCCCTTTTCCGATTTTGGTCCTATTTCTATTTCCAATTTTTCTTATTTTCTCATTTTGCACCGATGTGTATGAAAAACACCCGCGCAAATGTTATTTACTCAAATTATATCAGAGAATAATATCCGTGATAGACTAATTTTATGAACCTTATGGTTTATTGACATCATGATATTTCAAAATATGTCATGATTAAATTAATTTAGTTGAAACGCACGTGCTAATTTGCACGTGCGATAATTCTATTTAAATAAATTATATAAAAAATATGTAAAAAAAATAGGTATGTTGTCCCGCGCAATTGCGCGGGGATAAAGCTAGTATAAATATAAAAATATAAGAATCGAAGTAATGTTTAATTCCTTAATTAATGACAAATAAGTTGAAAAAAAGAATTATAGATTACGTGTCATGGAATATGCGAGCAATAAGTGATGAAATGATCGGGCCTCGTAGAAGGCTTAATTCTTTCAACTCCACCATGTTCATATATAACTGTATTATTTGAAATTGGTTGGCACGAATGATCTTCTAATCTATATATAACAGCCGGTCCATCTAATAAATCGGTTACAAAATAAATCGAGTTGGGTACAGTGCAAGGGAAGTCCTTGGAAGAAACCGAAAGGGTCCTCGTGGGACCCACAAACAGAGTATGATCTCCTATATTATTGACTAAGTCGAGGGTGTTGTTTTCCAGATTAACCTGGTACACTTCGACGAGGGCATTGTTGGCTATTGGAGAGAAGTACTTGCGTACTAGTAGGAGAGTCGAGTTCGATTCGACCACGTACGATCTGTACACACTGTTGTTCCGATCTGGAACCCGCCAATTAGGAGAGACTATTTCGGTTATTTTATCTTGTTGTTGTTGTTGTTGTTGTTGTTGTTGTTGTTGTTGGTGGTGTTCTAGTTCTTTCTCTTGCTCGAGATGGATTGTGCAGACAGTGCCTTGTTTATTTGTGGCACAGAATCTTCCTTGAAAGAAGATAACATTGTACTGGAAAATGTTCAAGTGCTTAACGGGTACCCATCGTTGATCTCCTGGTTTTGAGACAATCACGGTGTTAGATTTCTCGAAGGAAATCATGACCGTAGGGTTATGGACATCAGAGAACGAGATCGCAGCACTCACTAATGGTGGAGAGAGGGATTGATGTATGTGATTATGGCGACGGCTGCGAAAAAAGTATTTCGATGAGGGCATGAGAGGAGGGAGATCGACTAGGAGACGAGTAAAAGGGTTGAAAAGGCGAACAATGGAGGTCTCCTCATGGAGCAAGACGAGGAGTCCATCAGCGGAGGTGAGGATGGCGTGGCCGTACAACTCAGGAAGAGAGATTTTGAGGGAGCGACCAGAGGAGAGGTTGAGGAAGCAGCGGGGAATTTTGAGATCGCCGCAATCGTCTGAGAGCATTATCCAGTGACGAGGGCGGTAGAGTGAGGCGAGGTTACCCGGGTTGGGACTGGGAGAGTAGGAGCGGAAGAGGTGGCATGCTGCACGGAAGCTAAGCAAGTCGATTGGGTCATATACGAGGACGCGTACGGAGATCAACAGGATTATGTCCAGCGGGAGCGATGGAATTTGGTTTGTCATGTTTACGGACCAGGCAACAGTACAACTTATTTTGAGTTGTGTTTGGAGCGAGAACTTTTCAAAAAGAAAATTTCCAAAAACCACAAAACTTCAGAATTATTGTTTTCGATGAAGACTAAGAAATCTATGTTCTTTTTCTCGTTCATTATTATTTCCGTAAATTAACACAATTTATATAGGGCTTGTTGATTGTTGTATTGTTCATTCTTGCAGTTGAGTTGGCATTATGAAAAATGGTCCGAAACGGTTAAAAACCGGAAATGATGACTGAACGAACTATTTTTAGCAAAATTTTTCCAAACAATGGTCAAATGTTCTTTTTTTTAAGTTTATTAGATGCTTTTAGTTTTTGACTCAAAAATCGTTTTAAACACTATTATTATCCGTTTTTTTTCCATCTGATGACTTGGACTTAAAAGATTATAATTATTTTTTGGGTCATGTTTTTTTCTAACACGTGGCCCATGTTTCTTCTCACCAGTTAAGTTGCACGATCACTCATTTTCTATGTTGCAATAATTATTATTTTAATATATTTATATTATATATAATTAATAAATTAATATTATTTTTAAATTAAATATCATGACAACAAATAAAATTAACCAAACAATACAATTAACATATATAATATCTTAAACTTATTCTAAAGATATCCTAAAACTAATCTAGAAATATCTTATATAATTTATTTAAACATATTACGAACCAAAATACATAATTGATCGAATTATCCTAAATGGAATATCTCAATCTTATTCTAAGAGTATCTCAATCGTATCTCCGTCATATCCGAAAAAATAAATAATAAAATATTCGGATACTTCTATACTTAATTTTCATGTTATTCTAAAAAGAACTCCAAAATTGAAGACTAACACATTTAACTTTCTATTATTTTTTTTTTAAAATGAAAAAAATTGCAAGTATAACCCTTTCGAAAAATTCAATTATCATATTTTTCTAATAAATTCCAAAATAAAAGTCTAAAACGAACAAAATACTTCATTTTGATGTTTACTTAAAAGAAACTCCAAAATTGAAAACTCAGAGACTTGCGAATTTGTATTTCTTTTCTATTTTTTTTTTGGAGAAATACAAAAAGTGAAGTCTTCAAAATTATCAATGATCAATTATCATGTTTTGCCATACAAATCCAAGATTTATGTATAGAACGAACAAAATACTTAGCTTTCCTATTTTTCTAAAAGAACTTCAAAATTGAAGACTAACACATGCGAATAACTATTACATTTTTCAAATTTTCTTAAAGAAATGCAAATGCCAAATCTAACACCTTAAAAAAACTCAATTATTATATTTTCCTAATAAATGCCAAAATTGATGTCCGAAAAGAACAAAATACTTAATTTTCATGTTTTCCTCATAAAAAAACTCCAAAATTTGAAGACTAACACATGCGAATTTATATTTTTTTAAATTTGTGTGCAAAAATACAAATAATTAAGTCCAACACCTTAACACATATTAATTATCATATTTTATAAAATAATTCCAAGATTTATGTATAGGACGAGCAAAATACTTAATTTTTCTATTTTCCTAAAAGGTCTCCAAAATTGAAGACTCACACATTTGAATTACTACTACATTTTTCAATTTTTTTTAAAGAAATGAAAAATGTGAAGTCTAACATTTGAAAAAAACTCAATTATCATATTTTCCTAATAAATGCCAAAATTGATGTACGAAAAGAACAAAATACTTAATTTTCATGTTTTTCTCATAAAAAACTCCAAAATTGAAGACTAACACATGCGAATATATATATTTTTCAATTTGAGTGCAGAAATGCAAAGAATGAAGTCCAACACCCTAACACATATTAATTATCATATTTTCCAAAACAATTCCAAGATTTATGTACAGAACGAGCAAAATACTTAGTCTTCCTATTTTCCTAAAAGAACTCCAAATTGAAGACTAACACATTTGAATTACTATTACATTTTCCAATTTTTTTCATCTTTTCGACATAGTTTCCTAATAAATGCCAAAATTGATGTTTGAAACGAACAAAAAACTTATTTTCATCTTTTCGACATAAAAAATTTTCAAAATTGAAGACTAACACATGCAAATTTCTACCCTTTTAAAATGTTTTGTAGAAATGCAAAACCTTTAAAAATATTAGTCAAATTTCTACCCAAAGTGAAGTCTGACACCTTTAAAAACCTTAATTATTATATTAGTCTAATAAATACGAAAATTGATGTGTAAAACGAACAAAATACCTAATTTTCTTATTTTACAAAAAAAAAACTCCAAAATTGAAGACCAACGCATGCTAATTTCTATTTTTTAAATTGTTTTGCAAAAATGCAAAAAGTGAAGTCTAACATCTTCAAAAACATCAATTATCTTAGTTTTCAAAATAATTCAAAGATTTCTGTCTAAAACGAGCAAAATAATTAATTTTCATGATTTTCTAAAGAAACTCCAAAATTGAAGACTAACACATGCTAATTCATTTTCAAAATAATTCCAATATTTGTGTCTAAAACAAGCAAAATACTTAATTTTCATTTGTTTCTAAAAGAACTCCATAATTGAAGACTAGTACATGCCAATTTGTGTTAACTTTTACAAAAAAATTTGAAAAATGCAAAACGTCAAGTCTGACACCTTTAAAAAACTCAATTATCATATTAGTCTTATACTACCAAAATGAATGTCTAAAACGAACAAAATACCTAATTATCACATTTCACTAAAAAAACTCCAAAATTGAAGACTAACACATGCTAATTTTCTATTTTTTTAAATATTTATGCAAAAAAACAATAAGTCAAGTTTAACACCTTCAAAAATATCAGTTATCATGTTTTTCAAAATAATTCCATGATTTATGTCTAGAATGAGCAAAATAGTTCATTCTCCCGTTTTTCTGAATGAACTCCAAAATTGAAGACTAAGTCATGCGTATTTCTATTACTTTTGTTTAAAAACAAAGGAAGAATGCAAAAAGTGAAGTCCAACACCTTTAAAAACTCAATTATCACATTTTTCTAATAAATATCAAAATTGATGTATAAAACAAACAAAATACTTAATTTTCATGTTTTCGTAAAAAAAAACCACCAAGATTGAAGACTAACACATGCGAATTTCTATTTTGTTGAATGTTTTTTTAGAAATGCAAAAAGTGAAGTCTAACACCATAAAAAATATCAATTATAATATTTTTCAAAACAATTTCAAGATTTATGTCGAGAACGAGCAAAATATTCAATTTTCATGTGTTTCTAAAAGAACTCCAAAATTGAAGACTAATACATGCGAATTTCTATTACATTTGTTTGACCCAAAAAAAAAAAAAAAAAAAAAAGCAAAAAGTATAGTCTAACACTATCAAAAAATTCAATAATTATATTTCCCTAATAAAGGCCGAAATTGATATTTGAAATGAACGAAATACTAAATTTTCATGTTTTTCTAAAAAAAATCTCAAATTGAAGACTGACACATGCGAATTTCAATTTTCTTTTTAATTTGTTTGCAAAAATGCAAAAATTGAAGTCCAAAACCTTAAAAAATAACCATGATAATATTTTCATAAACAATTCCAAGATTTCCCTCCAGAATGAACAAAATACTTAATTTTCCTATTTTCTAAAAGAACTCCAAAGTAGAAGACTAACATGTGCGAATTTCTATTTTGTTGTTTTTTTTTGTAAAAATGCAAAAGTAAAGTCTAACATCATAAAAAAATATATATTATCATATTTTTAAAAACAATTTCAAGATGACTTTCTAGAACGAGCAAAATATTCAATTTTCATGTGTTTCTAAAAGAACTCCAAAATTGAAGACTAACACATGCAAATTTCTATTGCATTTTTAACAGAAAATTAATTTGTTTCTTCCAAAAGTAAAGTCTTACAACATAAAAAAAATCCAATTATCACATTTTCCTAATAAATGTTTAATTCTCCTGTTTTCCTAGAAAAACTCACAAATTGAAGACTAACAAATGTGATTTTCTATATTTTTTTTCAATTTATTTGCAAAAAATGCAAAAAATGAAGTGCAACACCTTAAAAAGTATCAATTATCATATGTTCATAAACAATTCCAAGGGTTCTCTCTAGAACGAGCAGAATACTCAGTATTCCTATTTTTATAAAAGAACTCCATAATTAAAGACTAACACATGCGAATTACAATTTTCAAAAGAAATCTAAAAAAATGTAAAATGTGAAGTCTAACACCTTAAAAAAACTCAATTATCATATTTTACTAATAAATACCAAAATTGATGTCAGAAAGGAACAAAATATTTAATTTTCCTGTTTTCTTAAAAAAAACTCATGGAATAAAGACTAACACATGCAAAATTATATTTTTTTTCATTTTTTTTGCAAAAATGTTAAAAGTGAAGTCCAAGACCTTACAAATTATCAATTATCATATTTTTCAAAACAATTCCAAGATTTCTGTCTAGAACGACAAAATATTTAATTTTCATGTGTTTCTATAAGAACTCCAAAACTGAAGACTAACACATGCGGATTTCTGTTGCTTTTTAAAAAAAGAAAATTAAAAAAAATGCAAAAAGTGCAGTCTAATATCTTACAAAACTTCAAATATCATATTTTCGTAATAAATGCCAAACTTGATGTCTAAAATGAACAAAACACTCAACTTCGATGTTTTCCTTAAAAAAACTCTAAAATTGAAGACTAACACGTGTAATCTCTATTTTTTTTTGAATATTTTGCAATAATGCAAAAAATGAAGTCTAACACCTTCGAAAGTATCAATTATTATATTTTTCAAAACAAATCCATTATATATGTCTACAACGAGTAACATACTTAATTTTTATATATTTCTAGACTTCAAAATTAAAGACTAACACATGCCAATTTATATTACTTTTTTTTTTTAATTTGAAAAAATGTAAAAATTGATGTCTAACACCTTAAAAAAACTCAATTATCCTATTCTCTAATTAATGCCAAAATTTATGTCTAAAACGAATAAAATACTTAGTTTTTCGTGTTTCCAAAAAAAAATCCAAAATTGAAGATAAACACATGCGGATTTCTACCTTTTTAAAATGTTCTATAGAAATGCAAAAATTGAAAGTGTAAGACCTTTGAAATTGTCAATGATCACATTTTTCAAAATAATTCCAAAATTTCTTTCAAGAACGACCAAAAGAATTAATTTTCATTTGTTTTTAAAAGAACACCGAAATTGAAGACTAACACATGCAGATTTTGTATTACTTTTTACAAACAATTTAAAAAAAAATGCAAAAAGTGAATTCTGACGCCTTTAAAAAACTCAATTATCATATTAGTCTAATAAATGCCAAAATTGATGTCTAAAACGAATAAAAGCTAATTTTCATATTTTACTAAAAAAAACTCAAAAAATGAAGAGTAACAGATGCTAATTTCTATTTTATATATGTTTCTGAAAAAAAAATGCAAAAAGTGAATTCTAATACCTTTAAAAATATCAATTATCGTATATTACAAAACAATCCCATTATTTCTTTCTTGAACGAGCAAAATATTACATTCCCATGTATTTCTAAATGAACCCCGAAAGTGAAGACAAACACATGCGAATTATCATAAATGCTAAAAACAATTAAAAACAATTCAAATTCAAAGAAGATTATTTTCCGAAAGTGGAGACTATTTTCATAAATGCTAAAAGTGAAGTTCAAAACCTCACAAAGTATCAATTATCATATTTTTCCAAACTATTTAAAGATTTCTGTCTAGAACGACAAAAAATATTTAATATTCATGTGTTTATGATATTTTGGAAGGTGTTAGACTTCATTTTTTAATTTTTACAAAAAAAAAAATGGAAAGATAGGAATTTGAATATGTTAGTCTTCAATAACGGAATTTTTTGAGAAAAATATGAAAATTAAGTATTTTGTTCATACTAGAGAACTATTTTGGCCTTTTCAAGAAAAAATTGATAATTGATATTTTTTAAGGTGTTAGATATCAGTTTTTAAATTTTTGCTATAAAATGGGAAAATAGGAATTTATATGTCCTAGTCGTCAATAACAAAGTTTTTTGAGAAAAACGTGACAAATGAAGTATTTTTCTCATTTTAGAGAACTATTTTGGCATTTTTAGAAAAAAATTATAATTGATATTTTGGAAGGTATTAGACTTCGGTTTTTTTTATTTTTTCAAAAATTTGGAAGAAATTGAAATGTGCATGTCTTAGTCTTCAATCACGAAGTTTTTGCAAATAAACATGGAAAATGAAGTATTTTTCTCATTTTAGAGAACTATTTTGGCATTTTTAGAAAAAAAATTATATTTGATATTTTGAAGGTGTTAGTCTTTGGTCTTTTAATTTCTGAAATTTTTTGGAAGAAATGGAAGTTTGCATGTTTTAGTCTTCAATCACGAAGTTTTTAGAGAAAAAAATGAAAAATGAAGTATTTTGCTCATTTTAGGGAACTAATTTGGCCTATTTTAGAAAAATATGATAATTGGAATTTTTTAATGTGGTTAGACTTCAGTTTTTTTTATTTTTGCAAAAAATGAAAAAAATAAGAATTTGAATGTGTTATTCTTCAATAAACGAGTTTTTTTGTGAAAAACTTTAGTTTTACTATTTTTGTAAAAAATTGGAAGAAATGGAAATTTGTTTGTGTTAGTCTTCAATCACCAAGTTTTTTGAGAAAAACATGAAAAATGAAATATTTTGCCAATTTTAGAGAACTAATTTGTCCTATTTTAGAAAAATATGATAATTGCTATTTTTGTAGGTGTTAGACTTCAGTTTTTTAATTTTTGCCAAAAAAAATGGAAGAAATAGGAATTTGAATGTGTTAGTCTTCAATTACGGAGTTTTTGAGAAAAACATGAAACATGGTGTATTTTGCCCATTTTAGAGAACTAATTTGTCCTATTTTACAAAAAAAATTATAATTAATATTTTTGAAGGTGTTAGACTTCAGTTTTTTTATTTTTGCAAAAAATGGAAAAATAGGAATTTGAATGTGCTAGTCTTCAATAACGGAGTTTTTTGAGAAAAACATGAAAATTAAGTATTTTGTTCATCTTGGAGAACTATTTTGGCCTTTTCTAGAAAAAATGATAATTGATATTTTTTAAGGTGTTAGACTTCAGTTTTTGATTTTTTGCAAAACAATGGGAGAAATAGAAATTTGCATGTGTTAAGTTTTTTGAGAAAAACTTGAAAATGAACTATTTTTCCCATTTTAGAGAACTAGTTTGGCCTATTTTAGAAAAAATATGATAATTGATAATTTTGAAGGTGTTAGACTTGAGTTTTTTAATTTTTTGCTAAAAATGGAAGAAATAGGAATTTGAATGTGTTAGTCTTCATTCACGGAGTTGTTTGAGAAAAACATGAAAAATGAAGTATTTTGCTCACTTTAGAGAACTAATTTAGCCTATTTTAGAAAAATATGATAATTAATATTTTTGAAGGTGGTAGACCTCAGTTTTTTAATTTTTGCAAGAAAATGGAAAAAATAGGAATTTGAATGTGCTAGTCTTTAATAACAGAATTATTTTGAGACAAACATGAAAATTAAGTATTTTGCTCATATTAGAGAACTATTTTGGCCTTTTCTAGAAAAAAAATGATAATTGATATTTTTTAAGGTGCTAGACTTCAGTTTTTGAATTTTTGCAAAACAAAATGGGAGAAATAGAAATGTGCATGTGTTAGTCTTCAATCATGAAGTTTTTTGTGAGAAACATGAGAAATGAAATATTATGCTCAATTTTGAGAACAAATTTGGCCTATTTTAGAAAATTATGATAATTTATATTTTTGAAGGTGTTAGACTTCAGTTTTTTAATTTTTGCAAAATAATGGGAAAAAATAGGAATTTGAATGTGCTAGTCTTCAATCACGGAGTTTTTTTGATAAAAACATCAAAATTAAGTATTTTGTTCTTATTAGAGAACTATTTTCGCCTTTTCTAGAAAAAATGATAATTGATATTTTTTAAGGTGTTAGAATTTAATTTTTGAATTTTTGCAAAAAAATGGGAGAATTAGAAATGTGCATGTGTTAGTCTTCAATAACGACGTTTTTTTGACAAAAACATGAAAAATAAAGTATTTTGCTCATTTTAGAGAACTAATTTGGCCTGTTTAAAAAAATATGATAATTGATATTTTTAAAGGTGTTAGACATCAGTTTTTAAATTTTTGCTAAAAAATGGAAAAATAGGAATTTCTATATCTTAGTCTTCGATCACGAAGTTTTTTGAGAAAAACATGAAAAGTGAAGTATTTTTCTCATTTTAGAGAACAATTTTGGCATTTTTAGAAAAAAATTATAAATTCATATTTTGGAAGGTGTTAGAGTTCGGTTTTTTAATTTCTGCAAAATTTGGAAGAAATAGAAATGTGCATGTCTTAGTCTTCAATCACGAAGATTTTTGAGAAAACATGACAAATGAATATTTTTCTCAATTTAGAGAACTATTTTGGCATTTTTAGAAAAAAAAATTATAATTGATATTTCGAAGGTGTTAGACTTCGGTTTTTTTATATTTGTAAAAATAGGAAGAAATGGAAATTTGCATGTGTTAGTCTTCCATCACCAAGTTTTTTGAGAAAAACATGAAGAATAAAGTATTTTGCTATTTTTAGAGAACTAATTTGTCCTATTTTAGAAAAATATGATAATTGATATTTTTGAAGGTGTTAGACTTTAGTTTTTTTATTTTCGCAAAAACAATGGAAGAAATAGTAATTTGAATGTGTTAGTCTTCAAATCACGGAGTTTTTTGAGAAAAACATGAAAAATGAAGTATTTTGCTCATTTTAGAGAACTAATTTGGCCTATTTTAGAAAAATATGATAATTAATGTTTTTGAAGGTGTTATACTTCAGTTTTTTCATTTTTGCAAAAAAATGGAAAAAATATGAATTTGAATGTGCTAGTCTTCAATCGCGGAGTTTTTTTAGTAAAACATGAAAATTAAGTATTTTGTTCATATTAGAGAACTATTTTGGCATTTTCTAGAAAAAATGGTAATTGATATTTTTTAAGGTGTTAGATTTCAGCTTTTAAATTTTTGGGAAAAAAAATAGGAGAAATAGAAATGTGCACGTGTTAGTCTTCTGTCACGAAGATTTTTGAGAAAAAACATGAAAAATGAAGTATTTTACTCATTTTAGAGAGCTAATTTGGCCTATTTTAGTAAATATGACAATTGATATTTTTTAAGGTATTAGACTTCAGTTTTTTAATTTTTTCAAAAAATGGAAAAAATAAGAATTTGAATGTGTTAGTCTTCAATAACGGAATTTTTTGAGAAAAACATGAAAATTAAGTATTTTGTTCATATTAGAGAATTATTTTCACCTTTTGTAGAAAAAATGATAATTGATATTATTGAAGGTGTTGGACTGCAGTTTTTGAATTTTTGCAAATAAAATGGGAGAAATAGAAATGTGCATGTGTTAGTCTTCAATATTGACGTTTTTTGATAAAAACATGAAAAATGAAGTATTTTGCTCATTTTAGACAAATATTTTTGTTTTTTTAGGAAACAAATACAATTGATATTTTTGAAGGTGTTAGACTTCAATACTTTAATTTTTGCTAAAAATTGAAAAAAAAAATTGGAAGTTAAGTATATTGCTCATTTTAGAGAACTATTTTGGCTTTTTTATGAAAAAAATGATAATTGATATTTTTGAAGGTGTTAGACTTTAGTTTTTGATTTTTCGCAAAAAAAAATGAAAGAAATAGAAATGTGCATGTGTTAGTCTTCGATCACGAAGTTTTTAGAGAAAAAAAATGAAAATGAAGTATTTTTCTTATTTTAGAAAACTATTTTGGCATTTTTAGAAAAAAAATTATAATTGATATTTTCGAAGCTATTAGACTTCGGTTTTTTTATTTTTTCAAAAAATTGGAAGAAATAGAAATTTTGCATTTGATAGTCTTCAATCACGAAGTTTTTTGAGAATAACATGAAAAATGAAGTATTTTGCTTATTTTAGAGAACTAATTTGGCCTATTTTATAAGAATATGACAATTGATATTTTTGAAGGTGTTAGACATCAGTTTTTAAATTTTTGCTAAAAAATGGAAAAATAGGAATTTGTATATCTTAGTCTTCGATCACGAAATTTTTTGAGAAAAACATGAAAAATGAAGTATTTTTCTCATTTTAGAGAACTATTTTGGCATTTTTAGAAAAAAATTATAAATTGATATTTTGGAAGGTGTTAGACTTCGGATTTTTAATTTCAGCAAAATTTTGGAAGAAATAGAAATGTGCATGTCTTAGTCTTCAATGACGAAGATTTTTGAGAAAACATGAAAAATGAAGTATTTTTCTCATTTTAGAAAACTATTTTGGCATTTTTAGGAAAAAAATTATAATTGATATTTCGAAGGTGTTAGACTTCGGTTTTTTTATTTTTGCAAAAATAGGAAGAAATGGAAATTTGGATGTGTTAGTCTTCTATCACCAAGTTTTTTGAGAAAAACATGAAGAATAAAGTATTGTGCTAATTTTAGAGAACTAATTTGTCCTATTTTAGAAAAATATGATAATTGATATTTTTGAAGGTTTTAGACTTCAATTTTTTTATTTTTGCAAAAAGATGAAAGACATAGGAATTTGAATGTGTTAGTCTTCAATTACGGAGTTTTTTTAGAAAAACATGAAAAATGAAGTATTTTGCTCATTTTAGAGAACTAATTTGGCCTATTTTAGAAAAATATGATAATTAATATTTTTGAAGGTGTTAGACTTCAGTTTTTTAATTTTTGCAAAAAAAATGGAAAAAATATGAATTTGAATGTGCTAGTCTTCAATCACGGAGTTTTTTGAGAAAAACATGAAAATTAAGTATTTTGTTCATATTAGAGAACTATTTTGGCCTTTTTTAGAAAAAATGATAATAAATATTTTTTAAGGTGTTAGACTTCAGCTTTTGAATTTTTGCAAAAAAAATGGCAGAAATAGAAATGTGCATGTGTTAGTCTTCAATAACGAAGATTTTTGAGAAAACATGAAAAATGAAGTATTTTGCTCATTTTAGAGAACTAATTTGGCCTATTTTAGTAAAATGTGATAATTGATATTTTTTAAGGTGTTAGACTTCAGTTTTTTTTTTATTTTTGCAAAAAAATGGAAGAACTAGTAATTTGAATGTGTTAGTCTTCAATCATGGAGTTTTTTTAGAAAAACATGAAAAATGAAGTATTTCGCTCATTTTAGAGAACAAATTTGACATATTTTAGAAAAATATGATATTAATATTTTTGAAGGTGTTATACATCAGTTGTAAATTTTTGCTAAAATATGGAAAATAGGAATTTATATGTCTTAGTCTTCAATCGCGAAGTTTTTTGAGAAAACATCAAAAATGAAGTATTTTTCTCATTTTAGATAACTGTTTTGGCATTTTTAGAAAACAATCATAATTGACAGTTTTGAAGGTGTTAGACTTTAGTTTTTGATTTTTTACAAAAAATAATGGAAGAAATAGAAATGTGCATGTGTTAGTCTTCAATCACGAAATTTTCAGTGAAAAAAATGAAAATGAAGTATTTTCTTATTTTAGAAAACTATTTTGGCATTTTTAGAAAAAAAATTATTATTGATATTTTCGAAGCTGTTAGACATCGGTTTTTTAATTTTTGCAAAAAATTGGAAGAAATAGAAATTTTGCTTGTGTTAGTCTTCAATCACGAAATTTTTGGAGAATAACATGAAAAATGAAGTATTTTGCTCATTTTAGGGAACTAATTTGGCCTATTTTAGAAAAATATGATAATTGATATTTTTGAAGGTGTTAGACATCAGTTTTTAAATTTTTGCTAAAAATTGGAAAAATAAGAATTTGAATGTGTTAGTCTTCGATCACGAAGTTTTTTGAGAAAAACATGAAAAATGAATTCTTTTTCTCATTTTAGAGAACTATTTAGGCATTTTTAGAAAAAAATTATAATTTATATTTTGGAAGGTGTGAGACTTCGATTTTTTAATTTCTGCAAAATTTGGAAGAAATAGAAATGTGCATGTTTTAGTCTTCAATCACGAAGTTTTTTGAGAAAAACGTGAAAAATGAAGTATTTTGCTAATTCTAGAGAACTAATTTGTCCTATTTTAGAAAAATATGATAATTGATATTTTTGAAGATGTTAGACTTCGGTTTTTTAATTTTTGCAAAAAAATGGAAGAAATTGGAATTTGAATGTGTTAGTCTTCAATTACGGAGTTTTTTGAGAAAACATGAAAAATGAAGTATTTTGCTCATTTTAGAGAACTAATTTGGCCTATTTTAGAAAACTAATTTGCTCATTTTATTTTATAAGGTGTTAGACATCATTTTTTAATTTTTTTGCTAAAAATTGGAAAAATAGGAATTTGTATTTGTTAGTCTCCAATCACGAAGATTTTTGAGAAAAACATGAAAAATGAAGTATTTTTCTCGAACTATTTTGGCATTTTTAGAAAAAAATTATAGTTGATATTTTGGAAGGTGATAGATTTCGGTTTTTCATTTTTGCAAAAAATTGGAAGAAATAGAAATGTGCAGGTCTTAGTCTTCGATCCCCATGTTTTTTGAGAAAAACATGAAAAATGAAGTATTTTGCTAATTTTAGAGAACTAATTTGTCCTATTTTGGAAAAATATGATAATTGATATTTTTGAAAGTGTTAGACTTGAGTTTTTTATTTTTTGCAAAAAGATGGAAGAAATAGAAATTTGAATGTGCTCGCCTCCCTCGAAGAACCGGCTAACACCCGTGACGGCGTGCTCGATTTGCTCGAAGAATCAGCCATACCCCACGACGGTGCGGTTGGCAGTTGCCTCGATCGAAAAGCTGGCCATCACCCAGGACGGTGCGCTCGTCTCGCTCGAAGAACCGGGGCTCACCCACGACGGTGCGCTCCCCTCACTTGAAGAACCGGGGATCCCCCATGACGGTTCTGTCGCTTCGCTCAAAGAACCAGCCCCGACCCATGACGGTGCCCTCACCTCCCTCGAAGAGCAGGCCATCACCTACGACGATGCACTTGCCTCCCTCGAAGAACAGGCCATCACCTACGACGATGCACTTGCCTCCCTCGAAGAACAGACCATCACCTACGACGATGCACTTGCCTCCCTCGAAGAACAGACCATCACCTACGACGATGCACTTGCCTCCCTCGAACAACCGGCCATTACCCACGACGGTGCGCTCGCCTCCCTCGAAAAACCGGCCATCGCCCATGAGCTGACAAACGTTTTACCCGCGGCGGCAGATTCGAATAATACCGACCTGGAACCGTTAATTACGCTCGATGAGCGAACATGTACTCGTCTCGAATCGACCATATGGTGCAATGTACCTATCATTACAAAGGATGAGCCTCTCTTTATGCAAGGAGAGCCTGCTATGCTGCCGCACAATGAGCAGGCTAGCCCAGAACGAGCTTTTTCTGTCCCGCCACCACCCCTACCGGCACAATTCCTCCCACCTCCATCATCACCACCACGGTCGAGGCCCCTCGTCATCGATGGACAGATCCTTGAGCTCATTCCAGAAGTAAGTGAGCAGGAGGAACATGAGCAGCTCCATGAAGGCAAGAGAAGGCTGGGCTTCAGAAGGAGATGCGGAGATGCATGGAGGCCTTGAGGAAGATCATGCCATGCGGCTGCTTCCGTGGTGGGAGAGCCTAGAAGCACGTCAAATAGTTATTTGATTAATTTAGAATTCATTTACTTTTTGTACTGATTGTTTGAAAGATTTTGATCATGTTTGCTTTTGTTGTTTAATTCATTGGACTATTTGGATATTTAAGATTTTTTTTTTTTTTTTTACAAGCCCGTAGACACTAAATGTTTGTTTTTAAGAATTCAAAATGAAAATTGTTCTTTGGGCTAATTAATGAAATTTCTATTTTTCTTACGAGTCCTTTTTTTCTTCTTCAGTTTTCCTCCTGTAATGTGTTTTAATCACAACCATTCTCGGAAGATTAACCATTCTCTCTAAACAGATAACTGAATAAAGCCTAAAAGCATTCAAAATCCAAACAGATGTAAGATATTTACAAAGACGATCGAACAATGTCGCGACAGCAACAATTCATGAAACTCTTCATACTACAAAAAGACGATAAAGATTTAATCACTACAAAGTTTGGTGACGAAAACCTTCTTTCGACCAATCAAAACATCAACACATTTGATCCACGACTAAGCAAGTTTCTGCGAGATGACTCGACACAGCCTCAAAATCATTCCAGGCCCAACTTCGAGGCTTCGAATGGAATCCATGATGTCAGAAATAGCCACCTCATCCAAAATAGTACCTACTCGGTCCACCTCAATTTGCAGCTCTGAAGGCTCAGATGGATAAACCGCGCTGTTCACAAAATTTAAAACCAAAAATTAAGAAACTAATAATAAAGGCAATAATCAAATTTCTTATATTAAAAGATAGCTAACTCACCACTTGAGGTCACTCATGTCCTGCGAAAGATTAATCTTTGTGCACGTTCTAAAATTCACGAAGCCCATTTGCAGCTCGAGCTTCGACGCTGAAATCAAAAAAACAAAAATATCATAAATAGGAAGTAGTGAAAAATAATATAAACAAATAATAAGGATAGAAAAAGCATACATGTGTCCCTCATTTTTATATTGAATTTCGCAGAGATGAGATTTAAGAGCTCCATTTTAGCTTGTTGTACTTCATAAAGTACATTTAATAGATTTCCTAACAACAAGCCTGTTTCCTGCAATGTTACAAAAACATATATGATTTAGAAGGGTATATATGATATTCGAGGCATTTTTTAAATAAAGAACCCTAAAAGACCATCGCACTATAGTTATTGAAATATCCTTTACTTACCATTGGGACTTGCCAAATATATTTCAAAGTGTCAATTTTGTGGTCCCCAATTCTCTCACTGAATACAAAATCGAACGCTGAAAATGCATTAATGTTTCGGAAAGCCTGTAAATACAGTAAAACCTGATTATATTATATTCATCGAAGATAATATGTGAAAACAAAAATAAGATCAATTCGAACCTCGGATATTTTAGATTTGCAGAATGAGTTATTTCCGAGAATTTCGCTCAATTTACCAGTTCCAAATGTAAATCTGGTGTGAGTGCAAGAAAGTAAAATACCATAAAGAAAGTTGCATAATTAAATTAATTATTAATATATTTCTCTCTTATGACTTTTTTACCTTTGCAAAAGAAATTTATGGTAGCTGAGCACAATGTCATGCGTATGGTCCTTGTTTACTACTTCTTGTAGTACCCAAAGCTAGAAAGAGACAAAAAAGTTTAATAAATAATAACGAAAGAGTTATTAAGCACGTGATATAAATGTGTGATAAATATAATGCCCAAGGTTGATATATTTTTAATTGGCACAATTTCACATGTGCCCCTGCAAAATCTCTAAATATCACATATACCCCTCAAAATATGAATTATCACGAATACCCACCCATCAAAACATAGGAAATATCACGGCTTGAAGTGGTGCAATTTCCTAAGTTTGTGCTGGTAGTCATGATATTTCACGATTGGGAGCAGTACATGTGATGTTAAGAGATTTTGTAGGGCTATAGATGAAAATTCGCCTTTTGAATAATACCCGTGAATCTTGGTGAAGAGCCCTGCAAAGACTTCTCTGTCTCAAATGCCCCTTTGCAATTCTTATTGTCTCGTCAGAGCTCAAATTTTCTTTTAACTTGCAAGAAACTTGAATTCGAGTGGCGAGTCTCTTCGCATTCTCTTCAAGTGTTTTAAATGCATGCCTCTTTGCATTTAATTTGTCCTGTTCCTCCTACAAAAAATAAAATAAAATATCTATCATTAGTAATTTCAATGCAAACTGTGAAATGTTGAGGAATATTATTTGAAACATTATTGGCATACTTGAGGAATACTATTTGAAACGATTGGGAGGAAATTATCGATGGGTGGACAAAGCTTCTGAATTCTTGATTTTAAAAGAGAGCATTCTTGAACTCTCTTGTCAACAATGTTCGCTTCGATCTGCAAAATAAATCGCCAATTTTGAGTTACTAAATTCTGAACTTGCTTTTTTCGACTAAATTATTTCAAAATTGGAAAAAAGGGTAGTACTTGTAATTTGTTGAGCTTCAAGCGTTTCAATTCCAACTTTGCCTTTTCAAACACTAGTGTATCGTGCAGCGATCTAACTTCAGATAGCCTGCATATAAGTACATAATTATATTAAAATTTAAAACAGTATATTGGTACAACAAAATAGAATATCAATGAAATAGAACTCTAGATATACCTTTCTTGCCGTGTACTATTAGAATCGCAGTTTTTCTACAATTTTAATTCAAAAAGAAAAGAAAAACATATTATTAAATTTCGAAATTATTTCGGTAATACTTGATAATAAAACTTTAGAACGTACCAGAGAAGCAAAAAGTGCTTTGTGATTTCGAGCCATCTGTAGCTTCTCCAACTTGGATTGCAACAAATCAATCTTCAATTCAAAAATAGATACAAGGAATTAAAAAATATATATCACAGCAAATAAAACAAATACAAAATTAATCGAATTTTAAGTACCTCGTGATAAGTAAGCTTCTGAATATCTGGTGAAAATATCATCTTCATTATATCAGACAAATTCGAAACTAACCGCAAATTACCGCTCTCAATTCTACTCCGTTTCATAGCACTATCTTCAACATTCTCCACCAAAATTTCTTGCCCTTTTCGCTTTCTCGAATCCGAATCGAAATCCTCATTTTCGAAATTCAAACGGCTTGATAGTACCTTAGCTTTAGGCGTGTTTCGAAGAATGGATTGCTTTATCGCAGAAATGCGTTGCTCGTGCTTCAAGAGATTCGAGTCGATAGATTGATGAAGGATCAATCCTGTTTCCCCGTAAAACTTTGCTCTTTTATCCCGCAATGAAGCAATCGAGCTCTGTAATGATGGTGTTTGAATTACAGGAGCTTTTGGGGTTTGCAAGATTACAGCATTTTCATTTTCGTCCTCGTCTTCATGTAATGGTGGTAGAGTGTGTGTGGGTTGGTTTTGTGTAGTTAGTTTCTCAGGAGAGAATGGTGATTTGCGTTTGGACGGCAACGAAGAAATTGGGCTCGGCGAAGATTGTGCGTGAATCGCTGAGGATTTGGGGGTACGCAACATTTTCTGGATTTCTTGTTCATGTTGTAATCCTGATTGAGGGCTCGCTAATTGGGTTTTCGTAGTTGGATTTTGAGGGGATAATGGGACATTGCTTTCAGTTTCGGTCTGTAATGGTGATTGAGTGCTTGTGGGTTGATTTTGTGGGGTGAGAATTTGAGGAGAGAACGGTGCATTGCTTTTGGCCTTCGATGAAGAAATTGATCTAGGTGAGTATTGTGCAGAAACAACTTCTGCTTTGGGCGTACCAGATTTGCTTTCGTTATCATTTTCAGGTTCTAATTGGATCTGTGCCGTGACATTCTCAGGGGAGATCGCTACACTGCACTTGGAAGAAATTGAGACCGGTGAGGACTGTACATGAACCCTTGGAGCTTCAGGGGATTGCAAGATTGTCTTGTTTTCATTTTCAGCTTGTAAAAGTGGTAAAATGCTGGTGGATTGGTCTCGTGCAGATAGATTTTGACGGGACAGTTGCACGGAGCTTTTCTCCAGCAATGAAGAAATTGAGCCTGCTGGGGTTTGAATTACAGGAGCTTTTGGGGTTTGCAAGCTTACGGCATTTTCATTTTCGTCCTCGTCTTCATGTAATGGTGGTAGAGTGTGTGTGGGCTGGTTTTGTGTAGCTAGTTTCTCAGGAGAGAATGGTGATTTGCGTTTGGATGGCAATGAAAAAATTGGGCTCGGCAGAGATTGTTCGTGAATCGCTGGGGATTTGGGGGTATGCAACATTGTCAGGATTTCTTGTTGATGTTGTAATTCTGATTGAGGGCTCATTAATTGGGTTTTCGTAGTTGGATTTTGAGGGGATAATGGGACATTGCATTCAGTTTCCGTCTGTAATGGCGATTGAGTGCTTGTGGGTTGATTTTGTGGGGTGAGAATTTGAGGAGAGAACGGTGCATTGCTTTTGGCCCTCGATGAAGAAATTGGGCTCGGCAAAGATTGTGCCTGAATCGCTGGGGATTTGGGGGTATGCAACATTGTCTGGATTTCTTGTTCATGTTGTGATCCTGATTGAGGGCTCGTTAATTGGGTTTTCGTAGTTCGATTTTCAGGGGGTAATGGGGCATTGCTTTCGGTTTCAGTCTGTAATGGCGCTTGAGTGATTGTGGGTTGATTTTGTGGGGTGAGAATTTGAGGAGAGAACGGTGCATTGCTTTTGGTCCTCGATGAAGAAATTGATCTCGATGAGTATTGGGCAGAAACAACTTCTGCTTTGGGGGTACCGGATTTGCTTTCGTTATCATTTTCAGGTTCTAATTGGATCTCTGATGGAGTATCTGTGGATTGGTCTTGTGTGATTATTTGAGAGGACAATACTTGGATTGGTAATGAAGAAATCGGGCTTGGTAAGGATTGTTCGTGGACCGCTTGAGCTTCGGGGGAATGCGAGATTATCTTGTTTACATTTCCATTCTCATTTTCAGCTAATACTTGGATTTCTGTACTTACGTTTTGAGGGGAGAGTGGTACAGTTGTTTTGGCCATTAATGGAGAATTAAAGCCTCGTGAGGATTGTCCATAGGCTACTGGCTCTTTAGGACCATCCAAGATCGTCTCGTTTTCATTCTCATTCTCCTTTTCAGCTTGTAATTGTGATTGACTGCTTGTGGATTGGTTCACTGTAATAAAATCTCGAGGAGACAAAGATACATGGCCTGTCTGATTATCAGCCTCGTGTAAATCCTCAATCTCGTCCTACAAATTGGCATTCGTCAAGTAAAATAAAAATAAAAATTAGAGAAAACGAAATGAAAGTTTGAGGCTCTGACCTGAACATTCTCATCGACTTGCTTCTCATTATCGGCACGAACACTCCTCTGGATAACATGAATTGGACTTTCAGTTTCATTCACATTTTGATGCTGTAATGATTGGTCTTGTGTGGTAAGGTTTTGAGGGGACAACAGGACATTGTTCTTGCCCCGCAATGAAGAAACCGATCCTGGTGAAGGTTGAGCTCGAACCACTGGTGTTTCGGGGACATGCGAGGTTTTCTCGTTTTCATTTCCATTCTCACTTTCATATTGTGCCTGGATCTGAGGGGAGAACGGTACATTTCTCTTGGCCCGTAACAGAGAATTTGGGCCTGGCAAGGATTGTTCACAGGCCACTGGCTCTTTGGGACTATGCAAGATCGTCGCGTTTTCATTCTCGTTCTCTTTTTCAACTTGTAATTGCGGTTGCATGCTTGTGGATTGGTTCTCTGTAGTTAAATTTTGAGGAGAGAAAAAAAAAATGCTTTTGGAATTGTCAGCCTCATGTAAATTCTCAACCTCCTCCTGTAAATTGCCATTCGTCAGGTAAAATAAAAATAAAAATCAGAGAAAATGGAAGGAAAATGAAAGTTTGAGACTGACCTCATAATTCTCAACGACTCGTTTCTCATTATCGACACGAGCACTCATCTCGATAGCATGAATTGGACATTCTTGAGATTTATTTTCATCAGGAGATATCGAATTCTCCTCCACGTCATTCAGCGGACCATCGGGTGTAGGTGTGAAATTCGCAAATTCATATTTAGAATTACTCCCTGTCGAGCTGAAGTCGCTCATTCTATTGCTTGACTGGACGAAAGTTTCAGTTCGATTTGGTTCAGTCGAGCTAACTGTTCCGAGGGAGGAGAAACCTATTAACGGAAACATGGTTAACAATTACGAGTAAATATAAGGCTTCTTTTGAAGAATTTTTATTTTTATTTTTCTCCAACTAACCTGTCGGCATCAAGCCAATAGAGTTTGCTGCGAGTTCGACCTTGACTGGAGTTTGCTGTGAGTTCTCCTTCTCATTATTCCCATCCACTTGTCCCTCATTCTCATTCTCATTCTTAATCTCATTCTCAGTCTCAGTCTCAGTCTCAATCTCAATCAAATTCAAATTTTCATTTTTGGGTTGTAATGGTGATTGAGTGTTTATGGGTTGGTTTTGAGTTGTTAGATTTCGAGGGGAGAGCGAGGCAATGCTTTTGGCTCGTGATGAAGATGTTGATCCTGGTGAGGACTGAGCACGAACCACTGGCTCTTCGAGATTATCCAAGAGTACCTCGTTTCCATTTTCATTCTCATTTTCACGTAGTAATTGGACCTGTTCAGTTTCATTTAGAGGGGACAACTGTACATTGCTTTTGGCCCGTAATGATGAAATCGAGTTCGGTGAGGATACCATTGGCCCTTCAAGAGCAGGCAAAGTCGTCTTGTTTGCAGCTTGTAATTCTGGCATAGTGCTTGCAGATTGCTTTTGTGCACTTGCATTTTTAGGGGAGAACGAGAAGTTTTTGTCCCGCAATGAAGAAATAGAGCCTGGCGAGGATTGTCCGTGAACCAGTGGCGTATTGGCGGGATTTTCATCCTCATTTTGATTCGGTAATCGAGATTGGCTACTTGAGGATTGGTCTCGTGCAGTTAGATTTTGAGGGGACAATGCCACATTGCTTTTGGCCCCTAATGAATAAATTGATCCTGGTGAGGTTTGTGCTTGAACCACTGGCTCTGTGGGTATATCCAAGATTATCTCGTTATCGTTTCCATTCTCATTTTCATGCTGTGCTTGTGATGGAGTATCTGTGGATTGATCTTGTGTGGTTAGATTTTGAGAGGACAATAGTACATTGCTTTCGATTCGCAACGAAGAAATTGGGCTCGGTAAGGATTGTTCGTGGACCACTTGAGCTGCGGATTGGTTCTCTGTAGTTAAATCTCGAGGAGACAAAGATACATTGCCTGTCTGAATAGCAGCCTCGTGTAAATCCTCAATATCGTCCTGCAAATTGGCATTTGTCAAGTAAAATAAAAATAAAAATAGAGAAAAGGAAATGAAAGTTCGAGACTCTGACCTGATCATTCTCATCGACTTGTTCCTCATTATCGGCACTCATCTCGATAACATGAATTGGACTTTCATTTTCATTCGCATTTTGATGCTGTGATGATTGGTCTTGTGAGGTAAGGTTTTGAGGGAACAACGAGACATTGTTCTTGGACCGCAATGAAGAAACCGATCGAATTGGACTTTCATTTTCATTCGCATTTTGATGCTGTGATGATTGGTCTTGTGAGGTAAGGTTTTGAGGGAACAACGAGACATTGTTCTTGGACCGCAATGAAGAAACCGATCCTGGTGAAGGTTGTGCTCGAACCACTGGTGTTTCGGGGACATGCGAGATTATCTCGTTTTCATTTCTATTCTCACTTTCATATTGTACCTGGATCTGAGGGGAGAACGGTACATTGCTTTTGGCCCGTAACAGAGAATTTGGGCGTGGCGAGGATTGTTCACGGGCCACTGGCTCTTTGGGACTATGCAAAATCGTCTCGTTCTCTTTTTCAACTTGTAATTGTGGTTGCATGCTTGTAGATTGGTTCTCTGTAGTTAAATTTTGAGGAGAGAAAGAACACATGTTTTTGGAATTGTCAGCATCGTATAAATCCTCAACTTTCTCCTGTAAATTGCCATTCTTCAGGTAAAATAAAAATAAAAATCAGAGAAAATGGAAGGAAAAATGAAAGTTTGAGACTGACCTCATAATTCTCATCGACTCGTTTCTCATTATCGACACGAGCACTCGTCTCGATACCATGAATTGGACTTTCTTGAGATTTATTTTCTTCAGGAGGAGATATCAAATTCTCCTCCACGTCATTCAGCAGTCCATCGAGTGTAGGTGTGAAATTCGCAAATTCATATTTAGAATTACTCCCTATCATGCTGAAGTCACTCATTCTATTGCTGGACTTGACGAAAGTTTCAGTTCGATTTGGTTCAGTCGAGCTAACTGTTCCGAGTGAGGAGAAACCTGTTAATGGAAATATGGTTAACAATTACGAGTAAATATAGGGGTTCTTTTGAAGAAATTATTTTTTATTTTCTCTAACTAACCTGTCGGCGTCAAGCCAATAGAGTTTGATGTGAGCTCATCCTTGACTAGAGTTTGCTGTGAGTTGTCCTTCTGCTTATTCTCATCGACTCGTTTCTCATTATCCACGGGAGCACTCGTCTCGATACCATGAATTGGACTTTCTTGAGATTTATTTTCAACAGGAGTAATTAAATTCTCCTCCACCTCATTCAACAGGCCATCTAGTGTAGGCGTGAAATTAAACTTGTACTTGGAGTCGCTGCCTATCATGCTGAAGTCGCTCATTCTATTGCTTGTCTTGACTAAAGCTTCGGTTCGATTTTGTTCGGTCAAGCTAACTGTTTCGAGGGAGGAGAAACCTATTAATGGAAACATGGTTAACAATTACGAGTAAACATAGGGGTATTTTGGAAAAAAAAATCAAAATTTATCTCTAACTAACCTGTGGGCGTCAAGCCGACAGAGTTTGCAGTGAGTTCGTCCTTGACCAGAGTTTGCTGTGAGTTCTCCTCCTGATAATTCTCATCGACTCGTTTATCTTCATCGATACGAATACTCGTCTCAGTAACAAGAATTGGACTCTCTTGAGATTTATTTGCAACAGGAGTTCGATTTTGTTCGGTGAAGCTAACTGTTTCAGGGGAGGAGAAACCTATTAATGGAAACATGGTTAACAATTACGAGTAAACATAGGGGTACTTTTGGAAGAAAAAAAAATCAAAATTTATCTCTAACTAACCTGTGGGCGTCAAGCCGACAGAGTTTGCAGTGAGTTCGTCCTTGACCAGAGTTTGCTGTGAGTTCTCCTCCTGATAATTCTCATCAACTCGTTTATCTTCATCGATACGAACACTCGTCTCAGTAACAAGAATTGAACTTTCTTGAGATATATTTTCAACAGTAGGAGAAATTATGTTCTCCTCCACCTCGTTCAACAAGCCATCTAGTGTAGACGTTAAATTCGCAAACTCGTACTTAGAATTACTCCCTATCAAGCTGAAGTCACTCATTCTATTGCTCGACTTGACTAAGGTTTCGGTTCGATTTGGTTCAGTCAAGCTCGTCGCTCCTAGAGTCGAGAAACCTAGTAATGGAAACATGGTTAACAATTAATAATTATGAGTCAACATAGGGGTTCTTTTGAAAAAAATTAAAATCTCTAATTAACCTGTTTGCGTCAAACCAACAGAGTTTGATGTGAGTTCGCCCTTGATGTTATGGAAGTGAAGAGAGAATGCCGTTGAGTCGAGAGTTATATCATGGTTGTCATTATTATCGCAGTCCTCTGACATTCCTGTGTCTGAAAACCTCCCTGATTTTAGGAATTTTGCTGAGACCGGTCCAAAGAAGTTATCATCTGATTCAATCAACAGATCAAATTTTGTCAATTCACACATTGTATGTAATTTCCCAGATTTGCATCTCGCTGAACCACTAATTTCATACAATTTGTATGAAATTAGTGATTCGGCAACATACAAATTGGAATTGTATCAAATTAGTCGTGCAGTGATAGCAAATCAGATAAGAAGACTAAATAAAATTTAGATAAATTGAAGAAGGGGAGAGAGATGGAGGAGAGATACCATCATTAGAAGCGAGAGAAGCCGCAGAAGCACTACCAGGAGAAGAATCAATCATATCCTTTATGAACGCATCTGGTCCGCCGTCCTCATCTTCATCACCCTCAATGGGACTTGAAGTGTCAGATCCGTCGCGTTCACCAGCGGATTTACTACCAGAAACGTAAGGGAAAGTCATCGAGTCATTCTTGAACGACGGAGTACCAGTGGAATCGTCGTCCCTCTCGAACACATGAATGGCGGTCGTATCGGCAAAGCTAACACGGCGCGACCTCCTCATCGCTATCGTTTCCTCGTCCATTGGATCACCTCCTCTCCGATGATCCATTTCTACTTCCTCTTCTTCTGCTTCTTCTTCACTGGAGTACAGTGAGTGGAAGGTTTAGGGTTTGCTCGGGAATATTAGGCGGGGTGATTTGAAAATTTCCTAGGGGTGGTTGGTTGGAGTTTTGGATTTGGAATGTCCTAGAATACTCTCTTATGGATTACATTCACATGTTTGGTTTACACGTTCGGTAATAAAATAATGGCATACTCCATTCCCTAGGGAATAGTTGATGGGAATAGGATTACCACCAAAATTGGTGGTTTTTCTCCATTCCCACCAGGAGGGAATACATTTTATTTTAATTTCCAAAAATAAATAGCTCAAGATTTCTATAAATAAACTCATTTTTACATTTTTAGAATATGTCATGGAATAAATAAGTGTATCAACCAAACAAGATATTAGAGTATGTCATGTAATGATATGCCTTGGCATGAGATTCCTTGGCATACTTCATGCCAAGACATTTTCCAAAGCACGAACCAAACGGCCCCCTAATGTTGTCGAGGTTTTGCAATTTCCCGGATAACCTTACAAAACACCAAAATATCAAATTTGTCCCTTAAAAACAACAAATATCCAATATATCCTTCCAAAAAATATTTTTTTATCAAATTTGTTCGTGATTAATTTTTCTGTTAAGAGTTCACATAAACTAGTAATAGCCCGCGAAACAATTGCGCGGAACTTCTTACCTTTTTTTATATTTTTTGTATAATTTGTTTAAATAGAATTTGCGCATGTACGTTTGAACTCAATTATATAATCATGATATGTTTGCAAATATATTAATGTCAATAAATGAATTATAATTAATAAAGGTTCATGAAATTTGTCCATCATCGATATATGCATTATAATTAATAAGGGTCCATGAAATTGGTTCATGATTATAAGTTCACACAAAATAAATAAAATATAACATGTTATAATTCAAACAATATTAAAGTTTCAAAACGAATAATAGAAAAGCTTGAATAATACACATTAAATCGAAATATTTATTTAAAATATTATTCATTAACATAACAAATATTAATTTTTTAAAAAATAAAAAAACACAATTGTAAATTATATCACAAGAAATTAACAAATGAGCCATACTTTTATACGGGGATTATATATGGAGTCCCAATAACACAAAAATAACATCATTGATGAAACGATAAGAGAGAATAAATAGGTTGATTAGTATTATTGTTTGACTCAATTAACGATTTAATTGACTGTTTAATTGGTCGATTAACATTTACTAATATTAACATATTATAAATTATTGACGTGTTAATCAAACACGTCAATTAACATTTAATTGAGTCAATTAGAAATGTTAATCAATTCACGTTGTCACCTCATCAAGGACGTTGTGATGAGTTTGGGGTGCAATTATATTTTTCTTGCATACATGGGTATAATTTGGGTTGCAATAAAAACAAAAACAAAAAAAAAATTACACCTGTCAAGTTCTTGTAAAGTTTTTCAAAATTATAACTATGTAAATATTAAATTATACCACAAAAAATAAACAATTGAGCCATAGTTTTATACGGGGATTATATATGGAGCCCCAATAACACAAAAATAACATCCTTGATGAAACGATAAGAGAGAATAAATAGGTTGATTAGTATTATTGATTAACTCAATTAACGATTTAATTGAGTGTTTAATTGAATTGACACGTCAATTAACATTTACTAATATTAACATATTATAAATTATTGATGTGTTAATCAAACGCGTCAATTAATATTTAATTGAGTCAATTAGAAATGTTAATCTATTCACTTTGTCACCTCATCAAGGATATTGTGATGAGTTTGGGGTGCAATTATATTTTTCTTGTATACATTGGTATAATTTGGGTTGCAATAAAAACAAAACTGAGAATATATATATATATATATATATATATATATATATATATATATATATATATATATATATATACACGTGTCAAGTTCTTGTAAAGTGTTCAAAATTATAACTATATAAAGATTTGCAAAGTTGCTTTTTGTATCCTTTATTAATTTTCTTGTAATTTTTCTCTTGACCTCATTTCTTTATTATTATTCTGCTACGAACCTTTTCTGTAATTTTTCTCTTGACCTCATTTCTTTATTATTACTCTGCTACGAACCTTTTCTATCAACGTCTTTTTTTTTGTGACATTTCCAACTCTAAGACAGCTCGTTAGTTTTCTCATTCGCATGTGTTATCCGCTCGTTTTATTTCTTCCTACTCCTCTTCTCCACTCGTTTTTTTCTCTGATGGGTGATCTCACTAATCCACTCAAAACTCACCTCTCAAGTCTCACATTTCTTATTATAAGTGCTGGATTATTTTAACCGATACATCACATAGTGCATCGGATTATTTTAATATAAAAACTTGAACATATATGGCTCTGATACGGATGGATATGTCTGGATAAGGTTTCGATACGGTTGGTCCATTATTTTTTGTTTTTTGGCCCAACATAAAAATACCTTATTTTTACTACTCAATAGTCTTTTAACTAAAATATTTTTTATTCGTAAAATATCCGAACAAATAATACATCTTTATTTTCTTAACAATCTATTTAAATTTGTTTAAATATATATTTAATTATATCAAAATAATATTAAATAATACACATATATATAACGTATCGTATCCTAGATTTTTTGAAAATTACCGTATCGCAATATCCTTATCGGATACGATACTCATACCCGTATCCGTACAACATAGTGTTTTAAGTCCACATTTGTTTGGAGAAGACACTTTAAGATATCATAATCGATAATCACTTCAATAGATGTATAATCTCTAGAGATTATCAGGACCGATAATCACTGAACTTGTCTATAATCTTCAAACATCTATTGTTGCATTCGAGACTCAAACACGTCAAATAATATTCTCGATTTTTTCTATAATCGTCGTTGGATTGACATGTCAGTAAAGAGAGAGGGGAGATAATGAAAAAAAAGACAGAAAAAAAGTAAAGATCAATCCACACAGGAGGGAAGAATAGCGGATATGAAGAAAATATAAAGGGAGAACACTAGAAAAATAAGACAACAAGAAAAGATTAAGAAAGTGTACATTTGGGGCGTTTTAGTCCACTAAAATTTTGTTTATTAATTTAATTAGAGTTTACAAGATTAAAATGTAGTTAATTTTACCCATTTGGCAGTAAATTATTATTTTGGGTGAATTTTATATGGATAGATTTGATAATTTTTTAGTTTTGAAAAGACAAATTTTGTAGGGACAAAATTGACATTCTGAGTTTTTCAAAGAATATACAAAAATTATCTTTTGTAGGGACAAAAATTATCTTTTGTAGGGACAACATTTCGGACTTAGATCATTTTCTAGCTTCTTAGTTTAAGAGCGTTTTTTTTTTGACATGTTCAATTATGCTTATGTAATTAACTATGATATGTGTCATGTATATAGCCTACGGGCATTTTTGCAAAAAAAAAAAAAATAAAAATAAATAAATAATGCGGGGTTGATGCAAATACACATACAAGATTGAGCCCATGGCCAGAATACAATGGCCCATTAAAGTCGTGGTGTAATTTATACTTCCTCGATAAAATCACCCCAATCAAACCCCGAAACTGACGTGCCGATATCTGATTAGGTGAATACTATTATTCTTTGTCATTAAGAACTAATCATATTGACACGTCATCTTCAGGGTTTAATTCGGGTATTTTTAGTCGTGCTTAGTATTAGTATTAGAGTCGTGTCCTCCCACTTCAGTCGAGATCCAGATCGAGAGAGAGAGAGAGAGAGAGAAAGAGAGAGAGAGAATGATGGGAAGGAAGAGTGAAGTATCAGCATGGAAGCCGATCCTATGGCTGTGCATCATCGTCTCGGCAATCGCTTTTGTCCAGGTTTTCTTTCATTATGCACGTCTCTTCTCTTTCCTTTGATTCGAATTGATTAGGTTTTGTTTTGATTTCATGGTAGTTTTATCTTTTACTTTACGGATGTTAGTAGTTCAGTTTTTGGCTGTAATTAATTTGAATTTTATGTATTTTTTGATCTCAGGCTAAAGGATCCAAGGATAACTTGAAGGAAGTGACACACAAGGTCTACTTTGATGTTGAGATTGGGGGTGAACCTGCTGGTATGTGTGTTTTTTCCTCTCGATCCGTTGTTTTTACCGATTTACATCAAAATCTCGTACTTTCTAAGTGGGACTTTGTGGATTCAATTCAAACCCCACAAGCAAAAGATATCATTAATGTTGTAAATTGAAAATTGAGCCTTTTTGCATTTAATAAAAAAGAAATACAAATCTTATAATTTGGTAGTTATCCCTAATTGTTAATTCTATAAAAAAAACCTTAACATATTTGTTCTTCCTCACAGGTCGAGTCGTAATGGGATTATTCGGTAACGCCGTACCAAAAACAGCTGGTATGTTACTGTTCCTTTTTATTACTTATGGATGGCATTTGCGCAAATAACATTGATACTAATTGTATTCTTTTTGACTTTACATTATTTTCCTCGCAGAAAACTTCCGTGCTCTTTGCACAGGTACATCACAGATTCATATTCTTGTGTATATGATTAATCATATTAACTAAACTCGGAACTCACAAAATTTTATTTTGATGATTAATTAGGAGAGAAAGGGAAGGGTAAAAGTGGAAAGGATCTTCACTTCAAGGGAAGTGCATTCCACAGAATTATACCTAGTTTCATGATACAAGGAGGCGATTTTACTCACGGAAACGGTATGGGAGGGGAATCTATTTACGGTACCAAATTTGCTGACGAGAATTTCAAACTCAAGCATACTGGACCTGGGTTTCTTTCCATGGCCAATTCTGGCCGCGACACCAATGGCTCCCAGTTCTTCATCACCACCGTCACCACTAGCTGGTAACTCTTTCTTCCCTTAAAATTTCATAAATGCCCCTACAACATTTGAAATATCACCAAAACCCCTCATCTCAAAAAAATTCACATGTATACTTAAACTTCCCCTCTTTATCTGTTAACACAAATACAAGGTCAAATCAAAGAAAATGAGGGGTATATATGATATTTTTAAAATGAAGTTTTTTTTTAATTAGTGAAGTTTGTTTTGCCTGGTAGGTTGGATGGAAAGCATGTGGTTTTCGGTAAAGTAATTTCGGGGATGGATGTGGTGTACAAGATCGAAGCGGAAGGACAGCAAAGCGGGTCACCCAAACGGAAGGTCGTCATTGCGGACAGTGGAGAGCTCGATATGTGAAAAGCCAAGCCTCTGTTTTATTTCATGGACTAGTCATTGTAGAATAAGTAATTCTAGCATTCGAGTCTTTCTTTTTTGGAACATTTATATCGTCTCTTTTGCTCTGCGAACACAATTAGAATGTACTTCTTTCTACACATTCAACCTTCTAAAAAACTCTACAAGCATCCTTCCAATATTAAGTTTAGATTCCAATTATTTAACAAATTCTTAACCTTAGTATGAACTATCATTATGATGAGTACTTCCTTTCAAATTCGTCGCCTTTCTTTTGTTGTTGGTTCCCAGTAAGACGTTGAACGAGATACCGAAAATTTGATGCGTCGATTTTTATAACCTCTGGCTCGATTACGTAGACGATCTTTATTTTGCGCTTAATCTTTTTTATAGTATGCGATTCTTTCTGCATTGGGAGCAACATTGGCTTTCTCTCTTTTGCTACTTCATTATACAGGACAGAGAGGGGGGATACAATTGCTTATATAACGAAGTAGTAACTAATATCATGTATACCCTCCCAAGCATGACAAATTAACATCTCTCTCCTTTCTCTTCTAGTTTACTCAAAAATATTTTTCATTCTTTCTCATAGAGTTGTAAATTTAAGTAAATAAATACTAATTTGGATATATTTCAAATTGGAAGTATAATGTTTATACATTGTAGGGGCAATCACAATAAGTTCTGAGCGCGGTAAAAAATATGGCATGTTCTTTATTTATATAACTATACTAAATATATTATTTTCATAGTTTGTAATATGCATAATTTTTATGTCATATAAATAGTAATAATGTTGCATTTATATATGCTGACAACAGATACCATAATTTGCAAGTCAGTTTTTTCCTGAATGAAATGCTTCTATTTCTTTGCAAAAAAAAGGTCACGCAAAAAGAATGGCAAGCGGTGACGGGAATATTGTTGAGCAGTGCATAATGATATCACCTCATGAAATGCTTCTATTTTTATGTCATATAAATAGTAATAATTGTCGCAATTCTATGTGCAATGGCTAGATTAACCGTCAAAATATAACGTTACATACGATAATACAATACTAAAGAGTCAATGACTTAATATGATGAATCAACGATCGACTTATTTCCAATTAACTAATACTCGTACTTTCACACCGTACCGGTTAAAAAGGTGGAAATATTAATATCAAAGAAAAGATATATAATATGCAACGAATTTAATTATTATCATTAAACAAAAATGCCACGAGAATCAATGATTCAATTCTACATTGCAACATGGGCAGAGAAAGATATAACAATTAATTCATAACTATATACAAATATTAAACAACAAACCAAGTTTTTAACAGTTATTCGAGAAATTAATTAGCTTTCATATTCGGTAATAATCGGCTCCCCCGATACCGAAGGCGTGCCTTCGAGTCTTGTTAATATATCTGGTGCACCTACAGCGTCCCTTATAATCTGGAAAAAAAAATTGGTGAAATATATTACAAAATAAAGTATTATGATTATTCAGGATATAGTATTTTTTTTTTTTGTTAATTTGAGTATCTTATAAGTACCAGTATTTCCTCGTCTAGATAAGAAATCATAAAAAGCCTCTGGAAAGATCCATCTGTTATATTCAAATAAATGTTTCAAAAAATAAAACAAAATAATAATAAAAAACAAACCAAGAAATAAAATGGATAAGTTAGTTTATCTTACTAAGTGGCAACGTGAGACCATTAGAAAAGGCATTCCTAACAGGGGCAGGTAGTTGCTGTAGCGTACCAGCCACTTGCCCAAAAGCGCCTTTGAGTTGTTCAGGAATCGGTACCGATTCCGCATCGAACGAGGGGGCCTCGAAAAGGGCTTCTGTGTATTCTTCTTTCATTCGCATTGGCCCCTCCACTGTTAGCTTTGTCGTCAACACGACCTTGCTCTCTACCTACCAATTTCACAAGATTTGGGCGTTAATTAAATTGAGCGTAATATAATTTACACGAGCCTCATAAATTTATGAATTTACCGAGTTGAGAAATTTAAGGTCCGCGTTGATTTTAGAATAACCGTCTTTTATTATCGTCGTTATTCCAATTAAGCTTGCAAGTGTCGTAGGTGCTCTCCTATATAAAATGAATTTGAATTATATATACTTTTAAACATAAAACAGAGAAAAAATGTAATAAGTTAAGAGGAACCTACTCGAAAAGAAATCTTGTTATGAAAGATTCTGGGCTTGTATCGCCGAACCATTCGAAGTTCCATCTTCCTTCTAGATATGGTGATCTTGAAGGAAATTAATAGAATAATAAGAAAATTAATAACAATAATCTTTTCTTAGTAATAATGATAATGTAATTGGGGCTGTTTGATTGATTAGGTCTATTGGTTTAAGAGGAAAGAAAATTTGTATCAAAATTGAAGTACTAATAAGGGGGAAAAAGTACGTGGTAGGTCGAGGAGTGGGATTGAGGCGTTCTAATCCAACGATTCTCTCGTTCACGTCTATCTTTTGCATTTCGGTTGTCTTTCCACTTACCAGTGACTGGAAGCCTCCAGCATCCTTGAACTGTATCATTACAAATTACTTAATTTCGTACCAATAATTACAAAGTTTAGTTTTTGGTACAGTTTTAGAGTTATTTGGGTATGATTTAAGGATTAATTTAAGTTAATTGAAAAGCTAGGCCCTGCGAAACAAATTCGTTTTTCACCCAAATCCAACTTCTCGAGACTTCGTGTTTCAATTCTGTGTGACAATTAGACTGATACCCATTTCACTTTCGATTATTGGTTTTCTAGGCGATAAAAATTTCAAAAGTTTTAACAGAAATTAGAAAGGAATACAGCTAGAAGAAGGGATTCTTTGGCAGAAAGGCGCTCCATGTCGCGGGCATAGGTACCAGATGGGCCTCCCCTGTAAGTCCCTTGCTGTACAGCTGCGGCTACCCTCCACGCCCTAATACGGCCGAACCTTCCACTTGTACCGGTACGAGGCCGGTACCATGGGAGACTTGTGCTTGTGCATGTGCTCGCAACAGCCATTGATACGATTTGGATTTGAAAAACTTTGTTAGGTACGGGATACAATGAGGTCGCGTTGAGGGGCATATTTGGGCATTATTTTCATTTTTTTAATAAAAAAGAAATGTACTTTTATTTTAATATTCCAAATAAGTATTTTTAATTATTAATAAAATTCCACGTAATAATTTTAGCTTATGAAACATTTTTTCCTCCACGTAAATGAGCTCTAATATTATTCAATAAAATCCCTTAAAAAAAATATTATTCAATAAAAACTTCAACATCCTACAATTGTTTTTGAATTAAGCAAATTTGAACTCTTTTTTTTTCTTTCAGAAAAATCACCATTGGAATGAAAATCTAGAAAATTTGGTAATTAAACTTAGGCCATCTTTTAAAGATCAATTATGAAGAATCAATCATTAATGACAAGTATAAAGTATCCAATAAATAATGGAACTGGTAACATAACTGTAGTGAAGAAAAAACAAAGCGTAAAAGCAATTACTTGAAAAATAATTTCTATTTCTAATTTCTAATAGATGTTCAAAAGATGATAAACGGTGAATCTAATATATTTAAAATTGAAGAAATAAAAAGTTGCGAATTAATGGTGAAGATTTTGATTTCAATCTAGTCTCATAAAAAAACAACAATAACAATTAAAAGAAAACCACTCAATATTTAAACTTACTAATCTCAATCCAATCTTTAATTAAACGTTCATTAAAATTGATTAACCAGAAAATCGTGCTTAAAATTAAAAAATAAAGTTAGGTGGTTCTCAGATCCCCTTTTTTTGGTGATTCTCGGATCCCGTCGGTCAACACACGGTTAATTAAAATATGAGTGAATGGATCTCAAAACCACTCAATTTTGTTCAAAATGGATCTCAATTTTGTGCAAAAGTATCCATAACCTCTATGCACTCGATTGATTTGTGGGTTCCTTGGAGGAATCGCCATGATATATTTGATGAAATGCGCAATTCAATTCCGAGCATGCTATTTCCTTTTCAATTATGTTAAAACATGACTTGTAATTGGCACTGAATTCATCATAGTTCCTGTTTGTAATATCCTACTTGCCAAAATCCCTGCATCAAAAAGTTTTGTCTTTTGAATTCCCCCTCTTTAAAACTTTTTAATATCTTCAAACTCATTTGGATTTTGAAATAAATCGAGATTTCTTTGTTTTGATTATAACATTGAACTGGAGAAAAGTCTGAGGAAATCCGCGCAGTCGAAAGTTCCTTCTATCTCTGGCACATGGCTCAAGATGCGAGATAATTTTGAGTGAATAATCCTCGTCGATCATGACTTGACTTTGCTCAAAAGTAAAACTAACCATTATATTATAAGAATCAAAATTCGTCATTTATTTATCAAGCTGCACGAAAGAGCCAAAAATTCATACAATAGTCCCTGAACAAATAAAAGTTTCCTACTTACTCCTTCACAATTTATTTACCGACATACCTAAACAAAGAAAGGGATATATTTACGCATTTGACCCCTAAGGAAACTTATTTACCATACTGACTAGGAGAGCAAATAAACCCTAGTCTCTCTCCTCCAACAGCACCAATCTCACACACTCCGCATACTTTTTTGTTAAATTCCAATTTGAAATGCGCGCCACAATACGAACAAACCAAGCTTCTCTCTCCTTCATAAATCGGTTCGAAACTCAAACCACAAACCCTAAAATTAGGGTTTCTGAAATCAACTTTCAACTCATTCTCATCTCCCTTATTACTACCACCTTGAAAATTTATCACCGTCATCGCATTTCTATCCCGAGTCTCATCCGGGCCATTTTCCAATAATACCCTTGCAAAATACGCAGCGGTCTTGTAATTCCTGTTGTTATAACAAACTCTCATTGCGTGATTAACCGCAATTCCCAAATGGACCTTCTGAAGTTTACAATTTGCAAAATAGCCCGCGAGTTCTTGCTGCCTAACTAAATCATCCGTAATCTCCATTCTTTTCATTTCCATTTTTAACCCCAAGGAATATTCCCTCGCAATTCCTATCATTTCCTTCATCTCATCGACTTCTTTTCTTGTATCCACCTTGACGAGCGGTATTGTATGAAGTATATTCAAAAATAATTTTAAAGATTCATTTAATTTACGAATTGCGAAGAAATCGTATGCTTCTTCCAACTTCTGATTTAATTGAGCGAACTTCGTAATTAAAAATGGTTCGTTTTTATAATTAGGGTTTTGTAACGGTATCGGAATGGACGGTACGCAGACATTTGAATTTACATATGTGTAACTACCGATATAGAGGCCTATAAAGAGCTGTTTCAGAGGGGCAAAATTGGAAATTCCAATTTGTCGTTTTAAGAAGGACTTGGCTGATTCTATTTTACCAGCTGCGGCATAATGAGCCACGATGTAGGACTGTTTGTACCATGCAGTACTAATACACTCGCCAAGTTTAGGAATGGTGAACTCCAGTTTTGGAGCCTCCAGTTGTAACCCCTCCATTACCCATCGATTCTCTCCATTTCTTTTATCCCTTGACGCCTCCATTTCTTCAGTCGACTCTTCATTTGTCCCGTCCAGTTCCGTTGCTTCTTCTTCCTCTCCATTTCCAAACCCTAATTTCTCATCCTCTTTTGTGACTCTTAACAAGGGCCAATTTTCACTGCAAGTAATAGGCAAAGGGGGAACTAGAAGTGATCCGTACCGGTCTGACCGTAGCGGTACCGGTACATTCTCTCCCATGTGGGTTGCCAGCCTGTCCGCTTTCTCTTTCATCCCATGAGTCAAAGCAGTCAAATGAGCAAGAGATATAAGACCTGATTTCTCTAATATTTGAACCCTCGCTCTAATATCCCCCAAATACATAACATTATGAAATTGGCTCATTACATCATTTTTAATCTCAGCTTGTTTCACCATTTTCGACAATTTATCCAAATTTCCAGTAATTAGGTACAAAAAAGAAAGCCTCTCCAAATTCTTAGTTTGTCGGTACGAGTACTCTACAACACTAACATTCCCTTGTCTCAACGCCTCCGTACCAAGTCTGTACCAGTAATCCTTCTCGTTAATTTTCTTAGCCGAATTAAACGCAATTTCTAAATTTCCAATTTTCAAAGCTAAATCGAACCTAATTTTTTCGTCTCTTACTAAATCCAGATCAATTTTATCAAGCCCCTTTTCGGCTAAGTAAGAAATAATGGCTTGGCCACATAATTTAGAGTTATTAACCATGCTCATAACCTTTTTGTGCTTATTCTGCATTAAAGCAAGCTTGAATACATACTCAGAATTTTCTATTTTAATAATTCTCATATTTTTGTCTCGGCCCAAGCAATAAACCCTAGACCCAATGACTCTAATTATATAAACCGGTTCGCCTAAAGTTCGTACAGTCCCTTTATCTCCATTGATAAGGCAGTATTTTATATGCGTCAGTGTGTTGTATATAAACACCCCTTCTTCACTCTCATCCCACGCACCAGATTTAATCCTGACCGCATCGAGAACCGTGCAGCAATGTTCTAATTCATTACGCGCTAATATAACAGAGGTTTTACTGATCAAGGCGAGGTATTTCATGTCTTTAGACCAAGATACGTACTTGACCTTAGATGGAGTGCTCAACCTGCCAATTTCGGCAAGTTGATTACCGCTGAGGTTAAAAATGGAAACTCCCTCTCCATTTCTACACAAAATATTTTGTTCACCGGCATAGTAAATAAAGTTTGTAACCATAGGAAGAGTATATTTCTCGACATCGTGGTCTCGGACATTCTGTATCGTGATTTCATTTGAGGTTTTATTAAATATTACAAATTTATTTGATGCGGTAAAAGTAGCAGTACCGCCAGTATTCCTATTATCAATAGCCTCGGCAAAAGTGGTACTGTCGGTACCGCTACTGGACTTGTCCAGTGGTAAAGTATACATTTCGAAAAACTCACACTCCTCCTCACGATTGTGGTAACTCAGTAAAATCTCTTTCCCACCTTCATTGCAAGATAAAGCTATAGGATTTATCTCGGTAGAAATAATACAATAAGGTCTCCTCAAATTCACGATTTTTATTTGTTTCCCCTCTAGAGTATTGTAAACTCGTAATTGCCTATCTTTGACCGAGAATAATTGGTTAGTTTCTAGAGAGAGAAAGTATGCAGGTCTTTCTCTCTCTATTTTGAATACCATTAAACCCGAGTCGTGGCCTGCGGCAAAGAGGTTCGAGTCAGGGTGAACAGAGAGAATCCAAAACCGGTCTTTCTCTCTCTGGAACGGTTTGATCATGAACGGGTTTGACATGTCGAAAAATCTAATGGTTTTATCTTCAGAATTTGAGATTATTAATCCTTTTTTTGGGTGAAATATTACACATGAAATATTCTTCTTGTGGCCTTTTAACGAATCTATCTCACATACTCCTGTATCTGAAATAAAAACAAAATAATTATTATAAATAAAATGGGAAAGTTTTGATGTTTTAAATTTTTTACAAATCAATATACCAGTCATGCGCCATAGTTTGATAACTCTATCATCACCGCCAGAAATAATCCAGCCAAAATTAGGGTGAAAAGATACCCAATTTACCCCTCGCTGATGCCCTTCAATCTTAAATTTCGTGAAGACCTTATCTTCTATCATTCCTAAAGAACCCTGGGGCGAAACCGTCTTTTTACGCAGCGGCCCCAAGTCCCATATCCTAATAGTCGTATCTAATGAAGCCGAGGCTAGTAAATCCTTCATTGGGTGGAACGAAGCACACATCACATAATGAGTGTGGCCAAATAATACGGAAATGCAATCCCGGGTTTGGTAATTCCAGATTCGGATTGTTTGATCGTCAGAGGCACTGCAGATCCAAGGGCTCTCATGGTGGAATTGGACGGTTCGGATGTAATCTCGATGACCTAGTAGTGTGAACAAGCATTTTCGCGTCTCGTGACTCCATACTTTTATCTGGCAATCATCCCCTGCGATATGAAATATCGTAAGAATAAACCAAAGGATAAAGAAAATGAGACGAGTTAATTCAAATGAAAATTTAGTATTTTACCTCCTGAGACAAAAAGGGGCTGGTACGGATGGAAATGGACCCCGCGTACCGGTCCAGAATGCCCGTGAAAACATTCAATTAAGACTTTCCTTTGGTAATCCCAAAGCTGTATAACACCGTTCTGTAAACTGGCAAGAATCCAGGACCGTTTGCTGTGAAAACTTAACCCCTTCACTCTGCTACTCTTTGTTTCGAATTTTATTAGCATCTTCGCCGTAAATTCTTGATCTACAAAATAAGATAACCAGAATGTTGATACTGATCTGAGTGTACAAAAAGAATGCAAATAGAGAACAATAAATTCTTGGCAACGATCACGACCATCTTGGTACAAAAAGAATGGAAATTGAACCTTCAATTTAGATTTTCGACGAAATTGGAGAAATGAGCAAAGATAATTGAGATGTTTAAGACTCCAATTTTCAACAAATTGCAAACAAGAAATAGAATTGAACCAATAATGAGATGAAAGAAGAAAGATCGAACCTTTTCCTTTTATTCTTTCTTAATTTCGTCAATTCCTCTTAATTTCTTTCACTTCTTGTTCTGCTTTTCCTCTCAGAGTTTGGAGTTTGGAGTTTGGACAGGACAGAAATGAAGAGGGTGAGAATCTCGCTAAATCTTCACCGGGTTACGCATCCCTCTCTCTCTCTCTCTCTCTCTCTCTCTCACGCACTTCTTGATCTGTCCTCTCGGTAACCTTCCTTGCGGAAAAACCTGATCGCGGGTCATGCGGTAACTCATTTGTTCTGCATATCCGTTGGAAGGATTATTTCATCCAAGGACCTCGCTTTTTTAATACTACAATAAGATCCTCCTTGAAACAATAATTATAGTTGTAACGTAAGATTATCATGGCCAGTGGCAGATGATAATCTTCTTTATGATCTGATAATTTGATTAATAAATATGATGTTTGGTTAAAAATTAGAACAAGATGAATTTTAGCAGTCCTTCTTTATTTGCCTACACATGGAGTATATTAATCTTTTTGATCTTTTTTTGTACTCTCTTTTATAATGATATTATTCGGTTCGGGAAGATGTCTTTTGAAAATTTACATTATTATAATAACTAAGAGAATACTCGCGTTACGTTGCAAGAATGTTAATTATGTTTTTCATTATAATATAAAGTACATATAAATATGATAATATTATTGAATATCGTTTCATAATATAATTATTTCAACTAATTTGTCTATGATTGTGTATATGTTTTACAATTATTATACATTATGATGACAACAAATTTCATTTCTTATTTAAATAATAAAATGTATATTAATGTCATTCCATATTTTATAAAAATAAAACATAACAACAAATATTATGTCGTTGTTGTTCACAATATTTCATACAATATCAAATGTAAAAATAATGAATCATGCAACATACATAGTAACATAAAAATTTCTCCTATGTCCTTACTAACCTCTTAAATTACATATTTATCCCTCTTAAATTGTTAATATCATATTTATCCTTACTAAACACACTTAATATCAAATTTATCCTTACTAAAACTTATATGGTATCAAATTTATCCACACCGTTAAGTTATCGTTAAACTAAACATAATTTTTCATTTTAAAACTAATTAAGTTATAAACTTTAAATTTTTTGACCAACATACTTTTTTAATAAACATATCTCACATGTAATAAATACTATCCAATACCCGTTAACTCCAAATTCATAGACTTAACCCGTTAGCCAACCACCATACTTGTAAACCCCAAACCCACCCACTAGCGAACAAAAGAAACCTAGCGAACACAAAATCCTCTAGTGAGGCAAAGGTGTGTGGCGACTGGATGGTACTGGACATTCCTCCAGCAAGGCGGCGGCAAGACACCCTGGCCAATTGATCGGAACTCCGATTTGGTCAAATAGTCAAAATTGCTCGCCAAATCGAGAAGAGTTCTCCAAATTTGAGAAAACAAAGACGATGATACGAGCAGTACTAATAATCAACACTATAGGCTGGTATCGCCTTCTCAAATTCTACGAAATTTAGGTTAATTCTCCCATTTTCCACTTCATTCCCTGAATTTCTCCATTTTACTTTTCACCCTTGAGACTTTCATTGCAGGAGATACGACTCATTATGAAGTTGAGGAATTGTATGGAATTTTGGGATTGTTGATTCCAGAAATGGAACTTGTCGGGTATGATGTGGTGGATTTGGATTTGAATATGTTATGGAACGAAGCGGCTTAAATTTTTATAGATGATGCATGTTTTTGTAAGAATTGTGTAAAAAATTATCTTTTTGAATTGATCGATATGAGTGGTTATTGTATGTTCTTTTTGTCTTTGATAGGCTAAGAAAAATAGCTGTTAAGATTATTGTTATGTTGATTTGTTATGTCGGTTAAATTTTTTATTGTAGCATAAAACACGATAAACATAAAATAATCTCCATTTGTATTAGAATTTAGCAATGTAAATTTTACAAAGTCTTTTGGTTCAATTTAAAAGTTTACGCAATAACTACACACCAATATTGTTAGAATATTACATGAGAGCTTCTAAAGTAATTTTATTAACAAAAACTAACTACATGCACAAAATACATTAAAATAGGGCTTAAATGAACAAAATATTGAATTTTGTAACTTCATCATGACAAGTCCACTTGAGGGTTTTTTCCCCTCCATTTGTGATCATTTCTTCTCATTTGGACCCAAATTAGAACAAGTCTCTTTATTTTTTACTCCATTAGCTCCAAGTGTCGATCCTTATCCTTCAATTCAATCACACGAATTAAATTCAAATTTGGTCCATGTTTGCTTCATGACAATCCAATCAAAACATGGTTCGAGCGCTGCTCCAAATCCTTCAATTCACACGAATCACATTCATTCAACAATCAATCCAAAAGCCGTGCATTGCTTGATCTCTGAACTCGAGTGCTTCTCCAAGTGTACCCTATTCTGAGATCGAAAAAACTATGTCTTAAATTAACTCTATTCTATCAGGCATTTCATCGTACAACTTCTAGGCATGATCCTATATCACATTTCTCGCCCTATTCTTACTCCGAGCTTTTGATAATCTAGAAAAACTTTGTGATGGAGCTTTGCCTCCTTTTTTGAGCAATAACGAGGACCTTTAGGGAGCATCTTGATGGAGCTTCGCCTCCTCTGATGGAGCTTCGTCCGATGGAACTCCGTTTCCTGGGGACTTGCACAAGTCTCCTGGAGCTCCGAAGATTGCTACATGCCAAAAAAACTGGAAAAAAGAGGCCATCATCAGTACGTGGTAGTAAGACTTCATGTGAATAAGCTTTGTGTTTAAGCCTCATGGAGCACCGCGTGATGATTCATGGAGCTTCGTCTGGATAGTGATGAAGATAATGAAAGGGGTTTTAGCCTAGGGTGTCGTAGTTTTGTGGGTTTACTTTAGGGTGTGCTCCAATGAGAGGGAATGGGAGGGAGGGAATGGGAATGGAGGGGAAGGTTAATTTTTACCTTGCTCCCAAGTTTTTTTTTGACGAGGGAGAAAGGGAATGAAAGGGACACTATTTCTCCTCCATATACAAAAGAGACCAAAAAATTTTCTCCCCAAATTTGGGAGGTAATGGAAGGTACAAATTATAGTACCCAAAATACCCTTACTTCATTCATTGTATGACATATGGATCCCATTGCTCATTGTAATATATATTTTTCCCTCCAAAAATATTGTTTTTTTCCCTCCAAATATACATGACCCTTTCATCTTCCATTGCTATCATAAAAAGAAATTTTCAACTTCTCTTTCCTTCTTGTTCCAGACGTGTATTTTCTCCAAAAAAAGAAGGTTAGCAATTTCTTAATATTTCTTAATTATTGATATTATTATTTGAGTGTTTTTTCTCTTCCAATCAATTGCATGTTCTCCTTTCTAATTATGGTTCTCTTTTTAACATATTCTTAATTATTGATATTATTAGGGTCGTGAAGAAGTACTATTGGGGTTCAGGGCTCAGGGGTAAATTGGTCATTTGCATCAATTCCCTGTTAGATTTAACCAAATGATTAGTTTTGGATAAATTTGATAATAAGTGTGTTTAGGAAGGATAAATATGATATTAACGGGATAAATATGTAATTTAAGAAGTTAGTAGGGATATAGGAAATTTTTTTCCTATAAATAATTATATAGTACTAATAATTTTTTATTGATTCAAAATACAATAAAAATTATAAATAATATCAAACTTAATAGTGAAAGTCATTTAATAAATAATATAAAAAATTAATTTAGCATGACATAAATATAAATTATTTTATATCATGTTTTTTTTTTATATATTTTAAAAAATAACATTATTATTTTATAAGTGTTTATAAATTTAAGAAATTATTTCGATGGATAAACTTTTTTTATTTCTATTATTTTAAAAAAAAAATAATATTAAATTTGTTTGATTTAAAACAAAAATATACAACTTAGTATTATATGATATTAGTATAGTTATAAATTTTGAAAATAAATTTTAATATTTAAAATTCTATTATGTAATAAAATAATTAAAATTTTATTTTGAAAAAATGCACTTTTTGCATTGTATTTTTTACATAACATTTTTACAAATTCAAATTATGGAAAATGGTATGTATGACCTATACTAATATGAATGCCACAATGAATAAAAAAATTAAAATGAATATATTTGATGAATTTTTAAAATTAGAATTCTAAAAATAATAGTACTATATGTTGTATGTTTATAATATTATATATTAAGTTATTAATATTTCATATATACATTTTTCATCGTCCACTGCATTCATATTTGATCATGTAATCTTATATGAAATGATAAACAATTGAATAAACTTAATATATCATGAACCTAACCAATAATAATAGTCCACATCATTAATATATGATGATGTGAATTTCTAAGAATCATTAAAACATATACTTAAATAACTACAAAGAAAAAATATTTATAAAAAATCAATGATTTAAATTTGGCCACATATCATAATCTAATGGTTAAAAAGAAAATGATGACGTGACACAAGAAAATTGCACAAAATTAGGTCCAAAATAAGGGTGTGGGTAAATAATAATAATAATAATTATTATTTTTATTATTATTATTATTCTTTGGTACATTTGGTTTCGGGATAAATTTATCCTTGCTAGGGATTGAAACCCTACTTTTAAATTATGCTTTTTTTGTTTTTGTTTTTTTAAAGTATTTATCTATGTTAACATTAATATTTGTTCATTGGGTCTTAGGAGTTTCTATTTATAATATTCAGTTATTTGACTGGTAATTTGTTTTTTTTTTTTGAAGTCGGGTACCTAATGGGTAGCGTGATCGATTATATAAAAGAAAGGAAAAAATGGATTTACAACGTGAAAAAACGAAAACAAATAAGAGACAAAAACGGATAGAGGGTGGCGTGCTTCAAGTCGTAGGGTGTGGCGTGCTTCAAAACGAAATTTGTTATTTTATCTTCAGTGTGTACAGAATATTTAATTATTAGCACAATACAAAGAATCATAACTCAGGCTCTAAAGAATCTTAGGAGATTTAATAGATTCAGGATTGAGCTCTGTGAACATCAATTAGACAAAACAAATCTGCTCCTTTCCCATAATTTTTAGTGCATTAATTAAGAGGAAGTGGTCATTAATATTTTTTTACTACAAACAAACTAGAGCTTTGTTGAACTAACTTCTTATTTGGCCTAACTTACTAACTTCAGTCCTTATTTATCAAAATTTAATTAATTTTTTGAGCTTCACAAGTTCACATTCCTTCCATTTTTTCTAGGGTCCAGCAGTACCTGCACAGAAGAATATATGTGAAGATAAGCTCCAAGAAAAGAGTATGTGTGAAGATGAAATGATGACACATGAATTTTGAAAATAGTTCCGTCAATAATTTTAGTACGATAAACTTACATGGGTCGAAGTTGAGGGCGCACTTGGCAGGCAACTGCAAGGCCATACTGCGGTCTAAGCCGGCAATAGGTACTCCATTAACAAGTGCGCAAAGACATGGTTGACCGAGAGCGTTCAGTGCGTTGCAACAGGATTCATTTGGCAAGTCTGCGCCGAAAGCCGCAACTGCAGGACGACATGGCATCAATTGAAGCACCGCACCAAAAAACGTGTTAGCGCACTCTTGGCCCATGGTTTGCTCTGTGAACATCACTGATACTGATAGGAGCACAAATACCAAAAGTTTCGGACGAGACGGAACGAAGGCCTTCATTTTGATCGAGGTTGGTTGTATGTATGTACTGCATGCAATAGTTGTAGATAGATATATGCAATAAGAATGGGAACTGATCATGAAGTTGTCATGTGTGCAGTTTGGTGATGAGGGTGATTGGTGTGTGCATGGTAACTTGTACAGATCAAAATCACATGAACCCATTTTATTATTTAATTATTTATTTATTTTTGGAAAATTCTCAACTCTACTATCTTCCTTTCGGAACATTTTGAATAATCTTACAGTTTATTCCGGTATATACGTATCATAGAGAAAACGATTTTCACCCTTTGTTAGTCTGCTAATTAATTAATTAATTATTATATATAATCATATGTACTTTTGTTTTTCTCATAACATGCTTTTACATAAATCTAGATCATCCATTTTGATGACCAAGAATTGTAATCAATTTAAACACTTGATTTTTTTGAATAGACATAATTTTGTACACCTAGGGGTGTCAACGGTTCGGATCCGGTTCGAATAGTGGTCGTACCAGATTCATATCCATATTATTTTTCGGATACGGTTCCGATAGTAAATGGATACAGATACGGTTCGAATATTGTCGGATACGGATATATATAGGATTTTTTTTCGGATATTAAAACAAATACTATGTTATGATAACATAACTTATTTTGTAACTATAAATATATATAATTTGTGACATAAACGGTATATGTGATTATATTTAATCGTGATTTTACGATTGTGATTTTAAATCACTAACAATTCATTAATTTGTATATGATTTTTCAACTAATATCAAATAAAATACATTAAAAATATATATAATATACATATTCGGATACTCGAATCCAGTTTCGAGTATACCGATCCTAAAAATACCCGGATCCGGTCCTGACACCAAAATTAAGTATCAGATCCGGTTTCGGATCAAAAAATTAGTAACCATATCCATATCCGGATCCACTCGGATCCGGATATTTTATTCGAATCCGGATATTTCTTCGAATATGGTTCGGGTCGTTTCGGGCAATATCCACACCATTGACACCCATATGTACACCTCAAACACCTACAGAGAATAATCATTCATCGATTTTCATGAACCTTGTCCAGAAAAATAATCGTTTAAACCTTTTTTATTTTAAATTTTTTCGTATTTTAAATAACTTTTTTTTTTTTTTATTTCTAATTTTAAAACTAATTTTTTCAATTTTTAAGTTCCTTCTATTTCAAAGCAGTTCAAAAAGTGTTATTTAAAGAATTATTTAATTGTTTCGTTTAAATATTTTTTAACTGTAAAATCATATTTTTATTTTGTTCTAATGATTAATATGATGTTTTTGGGTTTTTAGAAGGGCAAATGTGTAAATCACCCTTATTATTATTACTATTAGTGTTGTTGTTGTTGTTGTTGTTGTTGTCGTCGTCGTCGTCATCGTCTTTAATTTGCTTAATTTTCATATTTTTAGGTCTTCAAGGGTAAAAACGATATTCTGGATTTTTGGATGGGTAAATTGGATATTTTTATTTCTCGAATGATAAATATGATATTTTGGGTTTTTAGTAGGGTAAATATGTATATTACCGTTGTATTGTTATTATTATTATTATTTTGAATTTTTTTATATCTTATAAGTTTTTCAAAGGTAAATATGATCTGGATTTTTGGAAGGGTAAAAATAATATTTTTCTTTCTTGAATGATAAATATGATATTTTGGGTTTTTAGGATGGTAAATATGTAAATTCCTCTTCTTATTTTTTTTTTATTATTGTTACTATTATTTTGTATTTTTTTAATATTTTTTTATGTTTTTCAAGGGTATAAATGATATTCTGAATTTTTTGAAGGATAAATATGATATTTGAGGTTTTTAGATGGGTAAAGATGTAAACCCATATTTTTATTTTTATTATATTTTTTAAGTTATTCAAGGATAAAAATGATATTTTGATTTTTTTGGAAGGATAAATATGATATTTTAATTTTTTCGAACGATAAATATGATATGTTGTTTTGAAGGAGGGTAAATATGTAAATCTCCCATTTTAATTTTATTATTTGTTATTATTAAAATAAAATAATAATAATAATTTATTATCGTGAGATGGTCTAGAGGGGGTGAATATGTTTATATAAATTATATGCGAAATTTCTAAACTAAATTAAAATATGTAACTATATAAAAACTACCTAATCACTTTTAGTCTCGGTAATTTTAAATAGATGTTGTGATAGTGAACAAAAGTACTGAAAGTAAAAAGTAAATAACGAGAAAGTAAATTACACAAAATAGGTACTGAAACTTCAAGTACGGGAAAATAATGTACTAGAAAGTAAAGTACGTAAAATAAAGTACTGTAAAGTGAATAACAGAAAAGTGAATACTCAAAAGTAAAACACAACTTCTGGTGTGTATGATAATTTCCTAATTACGAATAAATACATAACTTACGGTAAAACTCAAGCAACTGCAGATACGAAAACACGGATAGATAAATTTGTTAGAATTTTTATTCAAATATGATATTAATATTTTTGGGAGGACAAATATGATATTTAGAGTATTTGAGAGGGTATATACGAAATTGCCCCAAAAAAATATATAAAAAGTTAGGGAATTCTTAAAAATGCCTTCTAAATATTTACTTATTGGAGACTAAGCTTTAAAAAACCACAAGATTAATTACTTGTCCTTAAAAAACGTATTTTATCACAGAGAGCAATTTCACGGAAGAGTTCTTTCAGATGGAAAAAGAGCATCACAAAATACGTACATATATAGTTTGTGAATTTTCGGTTTTCTTTGCGATCACCTTCCTAAACTAAAGTATCCGAAAAATCGCAACAAAACAAACAAAAAAGCAATAAAGCGGGAAAAAGAAAATTAAAGACCATTTGAAGTACAAGACCAGAAAGACGTAAATCAAATTAAAACCACCCTAAGAAGAACAACATGTCGATTTTCCGCCACCGGCCTGGTCCTGACCGGATACCGAAATCCTCGTGCCTTCCAACAAATTGCCCCTTTCCTGCCCCTCGCCAGCAACCAACGTATGCTTACTCTTAGTCTTATAAATCTCACTCAAAATCGTTGCAAATGCCGCCTCGACATTCTCTGACTCGAGGGCCGAGGTCTCCATAAAAAACAAGTTCTCATTTCGTGCGAATTCCTTTGCTTCTTCCGTCGGTACCGTCCGAAGCGTCACCAAATCGGATTTGTTACCGACTAGCATGACAACTATGTTTTGGTCCGCATTTTCGCGTAGTTCTTCGAGCCACTTTGCAGTGTGTTCGAACGTTTGGTGTTTCGAGATATCGTATACCAGCATCGCACCAATTGCTCCCCGGTAGTATGCGCTGGTGATTGCACGGTACCTATTATTGGTATGAAAATAAATGGTGTTAAGCGAAGGTCGTCGGTACAATTTCACGTCGTCAGAAATTTGTTTCTCGCAGCACCCGCGACTCATGAACAGCTCTAATCTCGCAAAATCACGTCTCGACGAAATTCATTTGGCTTGTCAAGTGTCAAAACTTCATTGTGTCGCACTTATGATTAATGTGGCAAATATAAGGGGTAGATGGTTCTGTAAATAAACTATCCTTAAATGCTTCTTAATTAATTTGCTATCAATTTTGTCCTATCCCCAAAATGACAGATGGTAAATTAAATAAGCTTTTTGCCAAAAATTGGTGGTGATTAGTTATATATTTGCATGGTAATAAACAAAAATTAACCTTCTTTTAGAACACATGCAAAAAAAATTGGAGAAAAAGAAGTTACAATAAAAGTACCGTTCTTGGCCTGCAGTATCCCATATCTGAGCCTTGATAGTTCTTCCATCAATGGGCAAAGTTCGAGTTTGGAATTCGACACCTATAGTCGCTTTCGAATCCAAATTGAAATCATCCCTCGCGAATCTGGCGAGCAATTGCGATTTTCCAACTGCCGAATCCCCGATCAAAACCACTTTGAAAATATAATCCGCCCTCTGGTTCATCTCTCTTTCTCCTCTGAGGATTTGTCAAAGGAGAGAGGAGGGGAGAATAAGGAACTGGCTAGAGAGAAGAATTTAATATTGTGTGTGTTCAAATTTGACTTGGTAAAATATGACCGTCGAGAAAGAAGAACTCATTTCTCATGTAGCAACTAGCAACGACTTATTTTGTTATATTATTATATATAAATTTACAAATAAAAAATAAAAAATTAACAATTTATCATATTATTTATAAATTTGTAATTATTTATCACTTATTTGATTTTTCAAATCGAAGCAGTTTTGCCATTTCAAAATTGTCTTCGGTTGAATGGAGAAATACATAGCACGTTTGAAACAGAGAGGAAGCAGTTGAATGGGAAAGATTGAAGAATTCAACTCCTCGTGATTCTTTTTGCAAGTTGCTTAAATTTAATTTTTTTTTGCAAAAAAGGCCTCAATGTTTAGACTTCAGATTGCAAAAAAGTCCCCAATATTTGTTCTTAAGAAATTCAAAGAAGAGGTTCACATTAATTTGAAGTTTCTTTTTTTTTAATCTTGGATTAATCCGAGGTAAATTTTTGATCTCTTCATTCGACTAATTGAAATGACACATATTCTTTGTACAAGTATTGATCAACGAGTTTGAGGAAGAGTTTCTCATAACATGATTTCATCATCATACATGATATATAAACAAGAATTATTGTAGCTTTCATAACCGAACCATAATTTTGTTTCGTAGACTACGAAACACCGAAACCTAATTTTGGCAACATAATTATTATAATGGTTAGATATGGTGTCTCCAAAACTCACTCCACGATTCTTCCTAAGAATTGTTAATTGATGGTTAATTGAAATGATTAACAATCATATTGACAGAAATTTAACATATTAATATAAGAAAAAATATACTACTCTCCCCAAATTCAGCCATTAAATCGTGATGAGGATAAGTATGACATCATTTTGTCATGCTTACCAATTCACCCATCCAATTTGCACCAAATTAATTAAGTATTCAATTAACATCTAAATAAAATACAATTAAAAATTCAATTAATTAACTTCTAATTAAACTAATCGATGGTCCAATGAATTAATTTTCAATTAAAATAATCAAATTAAAATAATCAAATTAAAATTAACCCACCCCCTTATTTTGCACCTATCTTTGAGCCTTCTCATGAAGCCACATCATCATTCTTATCTTGATTATAAACCATTAGATTGTGTGATGTGGTTTCATCATATCCATTAATATGATATTTGATAATTTAAGACATGCATTTTGTATTATTATTTTTAAGTATTAATTTGAACCATTAGATGTAGTGATGTGGTTTAATCTCAATCATTAATTTTTTGTTAGATTTTTTGAAGATCATATTTTGTGTTGTCATTTATGTGTTATTATTTTACACCATCTTTTAAGCATTCTTAGAAATCAACATCATCATACATTAATGATGTGGCATATTATTATTGGTTAGAATCATATTAGACCAAGTCTAATCAATTGTTTAACATTTCACATAAGATTATATGATCAAATGTGAATGCAATGGAATATGAAAAGTTTATTTATAAAAATACTAATAATTTCATATGTAATGCTATAAAAAATACAACATATATTAGTATTATTTTGGAAATTTAATTTTATAAACCCATCGAATATATTCATTTTATTTTTCTCTTTATTTTGACATCCATATTAGCATAGTTCATACATATAATTTTTCATAATTTCAATTTGTAAAGATATTATGTAAGAAAATACAATGCAAAAAAATACACATGTACATAATATATTTTATAAGAATTTTATTTGCATAATAGAATTTTAAAATATTATTTTTTTTTTTTTAGATAATTATAACAATAAGAATCTCATATAATACTAAGTAGATTATTGTGTTTTTAAGCAAACAAATTTTGTTCAAAAATAATATAATTAAAAAAAATTTATCCATCTATATAACTTCTTTGACTTATAAACACCTATCAAATTGTATTGTTATTTTACAAAATGTAAAATAAATAAAAAATCATGTGATATTTATGTTTATTATAAATTAAATTTTGATATTATTTATTAAATTACTTCCCCTTTTAAGTTTTGTATTATTTTATATTTGCCATGATATTTGAATCAATAAAAACTATTACTATATATAATTAATAACGTGTTACTACATATGTTGTATAATTCATTATTTTAATACTTGATATTGTAGTTTTTCGTAAAATTATATTATATCTTATTCTTATATATTATTATACAATGACACAAATATATGTGTATTATTATTTGATTACAAAAATGAGATTTTTTGTTATCATAATGTAAAATAATTGTAAAACATATGAATAATTATAGATAAATGAATTCAAATAACTTTGTTTTAAGATGATGTTATTAATATTATCATACAAATATATAATTATGTTAGAATGAAAAACATAATTTACATGCTCGCCGCGTAGCGCGAGTATTCTCCTAGTTATAAAATTAATTAGGTGATATTTTGGATGCAAATTAGAGCTCCAATTTAATCATGATGCAATCATGACAACATCACGATTTAGTGAGTAAAATATGGGGACATGATAGAAGGCCTCTTAATTTACCACCACCCTTATTTTGGACCCAACTTTGTGCAATTTCCTTGTGCCACATCATCACTCTTTCATCAAATTTTTTAGCCATTAGATTATGATATGTGGCAAAATTTAGACCATTGATTAATCATTGATTTTTTGTAAACATTTTTTCTTTGTAGACTTTTAAGTGTCCTTTATTTTACACTATGTTTTAAGGATTCTTAGAAATCCACATCAGCATATATTAATGATGTGGACTATTATTATTGGTTAGGTTCATGTTAAACTAAGTTTATTCAATTGTTACCATTTCACATAAGATTACATGATCAAATGTGAATGCAATGGAAGATGAAAAGTTTATATATGTAATACTAATAACTTAATATATGTGATATTATAAACATACAACACATAATAGTATTATTTTTAGAATTTTCATTTTAAAAATTCTTCATATATATTCGTTTTAGTTTTCTATTTATTTTGACATCCATATTAACATAATTCATACATACAATTTTTCATAATTTTAATTTGTAAAAATAAAATGTAAAAAATACAATGCAAAAAGTGCATTTTTACAAAAGAAAATTTTAATTATTTATTTACATAATAGGATTTTAAATATTAATATTTGTTTTTAAAAATTATGATCAAACAAATTTAATATTAATCATTTTGAAAAAAAATATAAATAAAAAAAGTTTATCCATCGAAGTAATTTCTAAAATTTATAAACACTTATCAAATGATATAATAATGTTATTTTTAAAATATAAAATTTAAAAAAATCATATGATATAAAATTATTTATGTTCATGCCAAATTATTTTTTATATTATTTATTAAATTACTTTCACTATTGAGTTTGATATATTATTTATAATTTTTATTGTATTTTTAATCAATAACAAATTGTTAGTACTATATAATAAATGATATGGTATTATCGTATGTTGTATGATTCATTAATTTTATATTTGATATTATATGAAATATTGTGAACAACAATGATATAATATTTGTTGTTGTGTTTTTTTTGTTTGTAAAATCATGTTATACCTTATATGTTATTATTGTACAATGACATTAATATAAGTGTTGTTTTTTTATTAAAAAAAATTAAATTTTTTTCATCATAATGTAAAACAATTGTAAGACATGTACATAATAAATTAGTTAAAATAATTTTATTATCAAATGGTATTACCAATATTTTATACTTATATGTACTTTGTGTTACAATGAAAAATATAATTAATATTCTCGCTGCGTAGCGCGAGTATGCTCCTAGTATAAATTAAGAGTTAGTCCCCATGTACATTTACTGATATTTTGAAATAGACAATTATTATTTTTTTAATTGAGTTGTTAATCACTTCAATTAACCATTTAATTGAGTTGTTAATCATTTTGAAATAAACAAAGTACGTATTTATTCGCCTATGAATTGTGATCCATAGGAAGAATTGTATATTTAATGGAGCCTTGGATTTCCAAAGTTGCTTATTCCAAGGGCATCTCAACCCCGAGTCTCGTATGAGTGTGTAGGCCGTCCATTTGGTGAAAGTGAAAACCCTTGTCCGGTTCTACTTCCATATCGTTCGGCATGTGACCGTATCTTTTGAGATGGATGCATCGTAGGTAGGGAAGTAAGTGGGTCGGATATTATCCGAACCGACCCGCATATATCCGAGAATCCGAATAAAACATGCCCTATAATCCTTCAAGTGTATCATGCACATTGTATTTTATAGATACATGTATTTCAAGTACATGCATTCTTAAAAGGAAAATTTTACTGTTTAGACAAGATTAGTTTCGTATTACCAAAAATAGACCAATTAGTTTCAAAATTTGAGAAATAACACTCTCGACCTTTGAAAAGTCGAGAGTTTGCTAAAATGCTCGACCTTTCAAAAATCGAGCATCTTAATACCCTAAACACCCCAATTTGCAGACTTAACAGAATTAATATTGCCACGCCATCCGTTCAACTTTTCAAAAGTCGATCGGCCACGTCACACTTTCGACCTTTGAAAGGTCGGTCACATGGCTCCCAATCGCCCACCCGTGAATTTGCAAAAAAACCCTAATTTTTATTGAATTTGCAAAAAACCCCCAAACTTCACTTAAATTTGCAATTTAACCCCTCTAGGGGTATTTCATGGAATTGCTACTTTTTTGGGACCAAAATACCCCTCTATTTTTTTTATTTAATTTTAGTTTTTATGATAAAATATATAATAAATAAAGAATTAAAATTATGTATGTGACATATACTTTTTTATAATTAATATATGTTAAAAAATATTTATAGTGATTTTAAATTAATAAATTAATAAAATAATACAAAAATATGTTTATTAAATTTAAAGATGAAAAATAGAGGGGTATTTTGGTCCAAAAAAAAAGCAATTCAATGAAATACCCTTAGAGGGGGTTAATTGCAATTCTCAAAAGTTAGGAGGTTTTTTGTAAATTCAAGAAAAGTTAGGGGGTTATTTGAACCAATTGTTAATCATCGTACGAAATACCCTTAGAGGGGGTTAATTACAATCCTTACCAAAATTGGTTCAAATAACCCCCTAACTTTTCTTGAATTTACAAAAAACCTCCTAACTTTTGAAAATTGCAATTAACCCCCTCTAAGGGTATTTCATTGAATTGCTTTTTTTTTGGACCAAAATACCCCTCTATTTTTCATCTTTAAATTTAATAAACATATTTTTGTATTATTTTATTAATTTATTAATTTAAAATCACTATAAATATTTTTTAACATATATTAATTATAAAAAAGTATATGTCACATACATAATTTTAATTCTTTATTTATTATATATTTTATCATAAAAACTAAAATTAAATAAAAAAATAGAGGGGTATTTTGGTCCCAAAAAAGTAGCAGTTCCATGAAATACCCCTAGAGGGGTTAAATTGCAAATTTAAGTAAAGTTTGGGGGTTTTTTGCAAATTCAATAAAAATTAGGGTTTTTTTGCAAATTCACGGGTGGGCGATTGGGATCCATGTGATCGACCTTTCAAAGGTCGAAAGGGTGACGTGGCCGACCGACTTTTGAAAAGTTGAACGGATGACGTGGCAATATTAATTCTGTTAAGTCTGCAAATTGAGGTGTTTAGGGTATTAAGATGCTCGACTTTTGAAAGGTCGAGCATTTTAGCAAACTCTCGACTTTTCAAATGTCGAGAGTGTTATTTCTCAAATTTTGAAACTAATTGGTCTATTTTTGATAATACGAAACTAATCATGTCTAAACAGTAAAATTTTCCTTCTTAAAATACATGGAGATACATGGATCTTGAAAATACATCAGATCAAACCTGCCCTATGTACCAGATTAATAGGCAAGAGCTAATTCAGGTATCGCCCTCTTGAGTATATTGTCAAATTAAGGGTAAACAGTGAAGTGATGAATTTTTTTTTCCTATTTGCTTTTTTGAAATTTATGTGTTGTGCATTTTTGAACTTAACCTTTTTGTGTTATAAATTTAATTATTAAAAAACCATAACTATTACTTGATTATTTGAAGTTAACCTCTTTTCATGACGAATGCATTCAGACCATGCTCTTTTCATGACAAATGCATTCAGACTTCAGAGCAAGTAAATTAATATTGCATGAATTAACTACATGCATATATTTTATGGAAAATGTTGCTCATACCCCTGTTTTCCCCCAGCTTCTTTGATGCGCTGGCAGTGTGTAAAACCATAGAGTACGTGATAAACCATGCTCACAACAAAATCATCATCATACTGTTAAGCCATAGTTTTTTTTTGCAGGCATCAAATCAAATGTCAGCTCACAAATAACTTGAAGCATGAATGTCCAATCAACTTTATTCCCATTCTCTCTTCTCTCTCTCATTCCATTGATATACCAATGGCAGCTATCTCGCTCTCTCTCTCTTTCTCTCATTCCATTGTTATACCAATGTCAGCTCTCTCTCTCTCTCTCTCTCTCTCTCTCTTCTCTCTCAAAAATTATTTCGTTCAAATTTCAACTCTCCCTCTTCTTTTGCTTCAACAATGGCAGAAGCTCCTGATGATTCGACGACTCCAGTGACTTTCATTTTCATGACGGACCAATGTTTTTCCAAGACGAAGCTGACACAGACCTGAGATAGGCATGATTTTTCACTCCCAATATGATGCTTTCAGTTTCTATTTGCCATACCCTTGTCGTAAAGGACTTACTTTTGTTGAACTATATCATCTATTTGTCATACTCTTACCTTTTATTCATGATTAACTAGTCAATCTTACTCATGCTTGAGGTGGACAATTTATTCTCTGAATTTCAGGTATGACATGCTGGGGATGGACAATTTATCATCTAGTTTTGATTTTTGAAAACAATTCTCTAAGATATACACGCAACGGTCATGTTTTAGTTGTAAAAATCTTTTCGTTTGACTGAATTTATCACTAGACTTGAGTTTGTTATGTCTTAGTTGTTATTAACTATGCTATTTTATGGCTGTTATGAACTTTATTATGTTTTGTTATTTTGCACTGCTTAGTTTTGGTTGTTATGAACTCTATTATTTAACTAGATTAGTTATTATGATCTCCATTAATTCAATTAAATATAGTTAAATCTAAATACATTTGGTTATTATTGTAAATCCATAATATTATGGTTGAATATGTGTGTGTGTGTGTGTGTGTTTTAGTCCTGTATGAAACCTTACTATGGATAGTTCGTGGAAATTTTCCTGTAGTAACCGAGTTTCGAAAAAATATTCGTGAAATAACCAAGTTTTGAACATAATTACCAAAATGTCTTTTGCGGGGTATCATTCAGCGTTTTTTTGCACATGCGGGGAATGATTCAGCGTTTTTGTTTAAGGAAGTAATTAAGCCAATTAAATAAAGGCGCTGAATGAAACAGCGCTAGGCGCTAAACCATTCAGCGCCTTTACATATAAAATTTCAAACCCACGGATAATTTTAAAAAAAAATTATTCCACTCCAAGATGTACCCGCCGAATTCTCCATTATTTATTTATTACGTTCAATTATATTGATAATTAATATATACAATTAAATATTCAGTAAAATTTATTCAAATTTATGAATTTGAATGAATATTAATTATGTATTAAATTAACAGCTAATATGTAATGGTTATTATTTTAATTAAATATACGAATCGAAATTATCCAAATTTTATCGTAACATTTCTATGTCCTAATTAGTATATTTAATTAAAATGATAACCGGTACATGTTAGTTGTTAACTTAATACATAATTAATCATTATTCGAATTCATAAATTTGAATAAATTTTACTGAATATTTAATTATATATCTTAATTATCAATATAATTGAACGTAATAACTAAATAATGGAGAATTCGGCAGGTGCATTTTGGAGTGGAATAATTTTTTTATATTTTTTTTCAAAGCCGTGTGTCAGTGTCTTATTTTAAAAAAAAAAGAAAAAATTGAACTCCTACAAAGTGTACCTGCCGAATTCTCCATTATTTATTACGTTCAATTACATTGATAATTAAGATATATAATTAAATATTCAGTAAAATTTATTCAAATTTATGAATTCGAATGATTATTAATTATGTATTAAGTTAACAACTAACATGTACCGGTTATTATTTTAATTAAATATACTAATTATAACATATAAATGTTATGATAAAATTTGGATAATTTCGATTCGTATATTTAATTAAAATAATAACCGGCACATGTTAGTTGTTAACTTAATACATAATTAATAATTATTCGAATTCATAAATTTGGATAAATTTTACTGAATATTTAATTATATACCTTAATTATCAATATAATTGAACGTAATAACTAAATAATGGAGAATTCGACGTGTACAGTTTGGAGGGAGTTTGGAGGGGTTTAACTTTTTATATTTTTTTCAACATTTTCACGTGGTGTGTCAGATATTAAAGTAAAAAAATTAAACCACTCCCAATTGTACATGCCGAAATTTTCATTATTTAGTTATTACGTTCAATTATATTGATAATTAAGGTATATAATTAAATATTCAGTAAAATTTATCCAAATTTATGAATTCGAATAATTATTAATTATGTATTAAGTTAACAACTAACATGTGCCGGTTATCATTTTAATTAAATATACGAATCGAAATTATCCAAATTTTATCATAACATTTCTATGTTATAATTAGTATATTTAATTAAAATGATAACCGGTACATGTTAGTTGTTAACTTAATACATAATTAATAATCATTCGAATTCATAAATTTGAATAAATTTTACTGAATATTTAATTATATATCTTAATTATCAATATAATTGAACGTAATAAATAATGGAGAATTCGGCAGGTACAGTTTGTAGGAGTTTAATTTTTTTTTTTTTAAAATAATACACTGACACACGGCTTTGAAAAAAAAATATAAAAAAATTATTTCACTCCAAAATGTACCAGCCGAATTCTCCATTATTTAGTTATTACGTTCAATTATATTGATAATTAAGATATATAATTAAATATTCAGTAAAATTTATTCAAATTTATGAATTCGAATAATGATTAATTATGTATTAAGTTAACAACTAACATGTACCGGTTATCATTTTAATTAAATATACTAATTAGGACATAGAAATGTTACGATAAAATTTGGATAATTTCGATTCGTATATTTAATTAAAATAATAACCATTACATATTAGCTGTTAATTTAATACATAATTAATATTCATTCAAATTCATAAATTTGAATAAATTTTACTGAATATTTAATTGTATATCTTAATTATCAATATAATTGAACGTAATAAATAAATAATGGAGAATTCGGCAGGTACATCTTGGAGTGGAATAATTTTTTTTTTTAAATTATCGGTGGGTTTGAAATTTTATATATAAAGGCGCTGAATGGTTTAGCGCCTAGCGCTGTTTCATTCAGCGCATTTATTTAATTGGCTTAATTACTTCCATAAACAAAAGCGCTGAATCATTCCCCGCCTGTGCAAAAAAGCGCTGAATGATATTCCGCAAAAGACATTTTGGTAATTATGTTCAAAACTTGATTATTTCGCGAATATTTTTTCGAAACTCGGTTACTACAGGAAAATTTCCATAGTTCGTTATGTATGTTAAACATTATTAAGTTTGTTTCCTATATTCTGTTAGGATTGTGTATATTGTTTTATTATTTTTTTTAAGAATTTTTAATCTTGATTTAAGTCTTAGTTAACTTGTTAACTAAACAACTTCTAAATGTCAAATAACACTTAACACCTCATAGCCATACGATATTGCCAAGACTTGGCACCTTCTAAATAGAGAAATAACACCTCAACACCTTGACTCTTTTGATATTGTCAATTCTTAACACATCAACTCTTAGGAAAAAATAACACTTTACACCAAATAAATGTTTGTTGATTCGAAAATTTTCAGCATTGCCAATCTAAAATAAGAAAGCATTTAACAAGCAATTCATTACAAAATATTTAGAAACCAAATACCTTTTAAATAAATATAAATACAACCTTTTTCAATTTACGTTAAAATACAAAACAAATTTAAGTTTTTTTTAGTTAACCAAATACAAGTTAACAACCAAAAAAACAGTTTGAACCAAAAGTAACTCCAAATTAAAGATATTTTTTAATAAAACAAAACAACAGTTAACAAGCAAAAAATTATAAAATTAAATTTTGGACTAAAACATTTCTATTCACGTTAAACAACAAAACAAATTAAAGCTTATTTTAGAAATACCAAATACAAATTTAAAACAAAAAATCAAATTAAAACATGTTTTCATACTGCGGAATACCATTTAAGCATATTTTCATACTAGTAAATACCAGTTAACCAAAAATCACATTTTTATTATCATACCAGTAAAACAAACCAAATAACAGTTAACAAGTAGTTCAACCAAAATAATCATATTGTAAATTAAGATTGGAAATACTAGTCAACAAAATTGTTAAGGAAATAATATTAAGATTGTCAATTAATATTCAAATACCAGTAACTATTCCAATTAATATTCACTGTAAATTAATCTATGATTTCACTGTAAATTCCCATTAATATTCAAATACCAGTAAATATTGCAGATAGCATAGTACAAATTGGATATTGGAAATATTTTTTAAAACCATTCAAAATCTTTTAACTATTGAACTAAAATATCAGTGAAATAGAAGTGAAATATCAGTGAAATATAATAGTGAAATCATTCAAGTTCTTTTAAAAATTGAAATATTAGTCAAGATTGAAATTCTTTTAAAAATTAACTTAAGACTGAAATAGTACAGTGATTTTTTTAAAAAAAAAATAGAAGTAAAAATTGGAAATCATTCAAACAAAATTTCAATCTTGTTTAAAAGAGTAGCAAATGGAACAACGAAATCATTAACCGAATTCAACAGTGAACTCAACAAAACTAAGTACATTTATTTCATTAATAAAAAAATAGAACAGTGAAATATACACCACAAAACTAAGTACATTTAAATCAACAGTGAACTGAATTTATCTCCATAAATCGAACTCAAAATCAGGAAAATCCAAAGCAACCTCAAAATTGAACTAATAACTGATAAGACTGGCAACAAATAAAATTCAAATCAAGCTCCATAATTGAAGTACAGAAAAAATAATCCCAGCAAATATAAAAAAATAGGATGTTCATTCTCTTTCTTCATGTCATTTTTGTATAGATCATGCTTGAAATTTGAATTGGAGCCAATTCATTTTCCCTCCCACAAAAGTTCACTGCTAAACATCAATCACTGCAATTAATGCGAGTTAATGCACCTCTGCCAAATTAGCAGTGAACATCACCAATATGATTGCAAATCCTGTCAAAATAAAGTACATGCGGTTAACCCTTAAAGACTTTATGAATTAACTAGTTGGGCTGTTAATCCTAAAGTCCATTTCGTAATAAGGTGGGAAGAAAAAATGTCAATATGAATGACCACACCATCTTTCCAGGTCATCAACCATGCTGGGGGAAAGTTACAGGGGACATACATCGCGACTCATATTTTATTGAGTCCATATATGGTACCCCCCATATGCATTATCGTCGTGATGATTGAGTCATCGTGACGGAAGCATGTTAATTGGGTGGACTGGCCCTTTAAAAACCATAGAAATGTTGATCTTATAAAGGCTGCGAGTTCTATTGGATTAACTCGGCCTTTGGTTACTTGTTAATCGGCCGGACGTGTTCACGTAGCTGGACAACATTTAATGCTGGTATGTGTTGTACCGTTCTTTTAATTGACAGGCCTGTCGGTTGTCAGAGCCCATTAAATGAAGCTAGTCTTCAATCAGCATTAAATTCGCACTAATATTTCAAATTTTGAATCCTATACCCATTCCTCAATCCAACAAATTTTTGCTATGAAGAATACGAAAGAAGAGAAAATACAAGTAATCCTTGATATTATGGCAAATAAATCGTTTATTTTCTACCATGCTGGAAAGGTAAAATTGGTTTTTGAAAACAATTTTTTTTATCTGGATTGCTAATAGCACCATATTAACCATTGATTTGCTTATGAATTAATTAGCTTGTACTATTGCTTTGTTTCTAATTAATGAACAACAACAATGTTTGATTCTCTTTTGGTTTAATGTTGGTGGCAACCTAATTGACGTTAATCGATTATGGTTTTACTATAAATAGGCAATGAACAGTTAATATATACCTCTTAATTGATAAGAAATCTGGCATTTTATTGGCGTTGTTAATTAATCCTTTATCGATATTAAAATTGTAATCCATGCATTGATATATGAAATCCATTGAATTAACCTTGGATAAGGTATATATAGAATACCTGTTAATGTCGATCTGATTGTTCTTCAAATTAACAGATATTTCCTGCTAGGCGTGTGAGTTAACCACTAATTGCGCTGGGGTGGAGAGTTAGATCCACTGAAATGTAAAGGCAACATTTGCACTAACCAGTTGATTTGCGGGGTAATTACTATCTTCTCGTGTTCTTTTTTATTTTGTCTTGATTGTTTGTAATTATTTCGACCTAATTGATATGTACGTATAAATTATAATAGATGATGATATTCAACATTAATACTTAATCAGTTCAAGAATGAAAGAAGCCATGAGGATAAGCACGATGACTTAGCACGAGGATTAACACGGGGAACTGTTAGACCGGATTAACCGTCGATATATGGTGATCTCTGAGGGTCAAGTACGATTAATAATCAATCCGAGATTGCGAGTTTTTAACATTCGATTTTGAGGTTCTGTTGTTACTTAATGTAATTGGGTATGCTAGTAATTCAACAACATAGTAATGTAGTGTGCCATTTGAACTCGTAAGAGCATTTTAATACGAGGCAGAAAGGGGTTATTTAACCGTTTCAATCTGAAATGTGTTTAATTAGAATTGTCGTAAACTAGTGTAAATGGACAATTTTGGTTTGCATTTTTTTGCAATTGTTGTTTGGTAAACAGAGGAATGGTATTGTTGTATTTTCTTGTTCTAAGGAACATAGTTACATAGTGGATGCATGATTTAATTGATGTGTATTTGTTATACAAAATTGTTTTGTATATTTTGCATTGTGGTACCTGGAAACAGATTATTTTGTTGTTGGATACTAATTACTCATTAATTCAGGTATGTTTTGTAAGTTAATTTTTGGAAATATAGAATGTTCTTGATACAAATTAAGTTCTGTCAAGTTGAGTTATCTGTGATGTTTGGATTAATTAACAATTGAAGTATTTTATATTTTGCAAACGAATAAACTAACAAATAGAAATAGTTATCACGAATTTACAAACATATTGTTACGAAATTCATATTACAAACTGAAATTTTGAATAGTCCATACATAAACATTCCACATGTTCAACAACACATCAAAAGGTGGATCCATAACATCAGATACAAAAAAGCTAGAATCAAATCCGATACAAAACAACAAAAGTTACAATGCATAACTATCTATTATATTGATGGCTTGAATGAATTCGGGAAGAACTCCGCTGCAATCATATTGTAGAATTCGGGTGGCAATTAGTGCGATGCTCTCCACGCTTCCGATGATCAACATCGTTAAGCATGTCGTCGGTGATCAACATCATTGCCTGGCAATTTGTCCGATGCTCTCCACGCTTCCTCTTCTCAAATCCGGATGGTGTGCTCAAGGTCAGAGAACGATGCGGATCGTCTTCTTCTTCGGAAATTGCCTTGCGACTGCGACTGCATGCAAATGTCGCTTTGTATGCCTGCTCGGTTAACCGGTTGAGGGAACAACGCACCGGGGAGAATCCAGTTCTTAAAGCATACAACTTGTAGAAAGAATAAGCTTCGTCACGGTCTGTGAAAATCAAACCAATTTCTGGTGCGATAATTGGGGCAGCATCAGACAATGATCGTTGTGGACCGGTGGGACTGCGGGAGTATGTTCGGTGTTGTCAGTACTGACATTGGTGACTGTTTCGTCCATATTTGCTGAAAAATCGTTAAGAACAGATGAACAGTTAGTAACATATTGCAATTGTGAATCGAACATTATTGACACTATGAAGGGATGAATTAGGATTAGTTGTAAAATCAAGTTGATTGACCTTAATTGTGAATGGAAATGTGAGAATAATGAGGCGTGAAAATAAATAATGATTGGTACTGATAAATGATGGAAGATGGGATCAAGATGTAATAAATTCATACATAAATGATTGAATATGTCCATTATTCATTGTGGACAGGTGAAAATGTTGTGCATTAAATGTGTAATAAATAGGAATTGTCGACATTAATGAATGAATATACAATAAATGAAGAAAAGATGGAAAGATACATACCTGAAAGAATATCGAAGAGGTCCTGGCAGAATAGTTAATTTAGATCGTTGGAAGAAGAAGATGGAAATTAGGGTTTGAGCAAAGAGGAAGAGTGTATTAAGATGATTTGCTTGATTCGACCCAAAGCATGGCTAACTGGCGAGCACTGGTACTATGGCAGAATATCCCATCGTCGCAAGTCTAGAAAGGCTAAGCTTGTAGCAGGCAAAGAGTCGTGGGAAAAGCATTGGCAATGAGTCTAAAAAGGCTAAGATTGTAGAACTGCAATGGTGCATTAACAGTTAACAGGATGGGCACGTTTGATTTGGGGTATTTTAATATCATGTATTTGACAATTCATGCAAGTTGTTTGATTTGTTGGATTTCAAATACATGTAAATAAAAAACATTTGTTTGATTCTTGATTGAAATTCATGATTTTTCAAGTTGGTTATAGATTGAATTTGGTTGATAATTTTTTATTAAATATCTCACATGAATAAATAATAAATATCATAAAAATTCAATATTTGTATTACTAAAGTATCAACTAAATATGAATAGATATGATTCGTGTTTAATACAACACTAGTACGAAATAAAATTAACATAAACAAAAATTACATAAACGAAAATCGTAAAATATTAATTAATCTGTTAAATCGTAAAAATACCAATATTAATTAATCCATTTTTGGAAATGAACATGTTTCTCTAAAGCTTATCGCCGAACACTTTAAATGCATGAGAAAATAGCAAGATCTCCGAAAACATATTGGTAACGCCTCTTCGTAGAACCTCGTGTTGGTACGGTAAGGTACCACTATGCAGTGCCGGTACCGGTACCTCTCAAAACTGTTTGATGCATACCTCTCAAAACTGGTACGGTACCGGTACCTCTCAAACTTCTCTGTAGCGATACCTCTCAGCATTTTTCTCCGACAAATTTTGCAAAGACATTTTCTCCAAATTATTTAACCCTAATCGAGACAATAATTCAACTCTATGATTTATTTAACCCTAATTGAGACAATAATTGAACTCTAATTAATAGTATTTAATCCTAATTGGTACTATTTCATCTAAATTGAAACACTAATCACAGCACGAAGTAGTAATTTATGCTAATTGAGACACTAATTACAATAATTACCTCGAAATAGCACACAATTTTAATACATGTGAGATACATGTGAGTAATCATCAAGAGGCATAGACATGATATATCTTTCTTTGCAATTGAAGCTATAGTTGTTTGTTGGTAGATGAAATTTGAGTACCTTTCTTTGGTATCAGTTTTGATTGTATCGTGCCGGGCCACCCAATTCGCCGTCATTATATTCTGCAATAAAAAATAGCATAAATAAAACCGTCACACAAAATAAAGATCAAAGAGCGAGATTTGCCCTTCATGAGCTCTTTCTTAACACGCACACCACCTGTTCGACGAAATGACTGAGCATGATTTATATGGTAACGAAGAGACTTGCGAGAAAGGAGAGTTTCAACGAAACGAGACACTGTAGCTACGACGAGAGAGGAGACTAATTAACGGAGAGTACAGAGAGGTCCTGTAGGTAGAAAAGAAGGCCAATACATTAATCAACGACTACACTCTACATCTTTGAGATGAGGAGACAAGATAGAAAATGGCGGGGCTGAATAGTTTTGTTGAACGACAGATACGTGGAGAGCGAAATCCACTGATGAAATACATAATTTTTAGAAGGACGACGAAATACAGGGATAAGAGGGTTGAAATACACTACAACATGAAATCAAACAAAGGATTCTAGTCAAATCATGTATTTCAAAATACATCTCCATAAAAATCCCTCAAATCAAACATGCCTAGAGGCTTTGGGGGAAACGATCCGCGTGGTCACGTGAGTTGTGTGTGGGTGCATCCGATTAACGCCATACGTCAGCGTGATTCAATCGGCATGGTTGGGATGCATTTGAGGGGAAGAGTATAATTTCCCTATTTTATTTCAGAGCAAGTAAATTAATTCTGCTGAACTTGTCTACCACAATAGATTAAAAAAATTCAGAGATATTGGAGCAAATTAAATAAAAATTTATATGTAAGTATATAAAATAGACAATTCAAAGATAATGTCAAAGACAATTTTACTTTGCGATAAAAATAACCGAGGAGTGGGGATTTAGTATCGGTTCAAGATGAGAAATTGTTAATGTAACAAATACAATACAACAACAAATTGGTGGAAAGAGTTTCACAATTAGCATGTCACACTATTAGTCGGGGCTAATTCGAAGGCAAGTTCATTTTCACGGCACCAGTCTTATCAGACGCGTCATCTTAAAACAATTTGTTTATATATATATCGTGTATTGAATTTGAGTATCTACAAATTAACTCTGTTCTTTAATGTCCAGAGTTAGAGTTCTTTCAACCTCAACTTTATTTTCTTTTTGACAATTATATATTTGTGCCATACTAAATTTATTCAATTTGAATAAATGGAAAAAACAAATTCCTAGTGTAGAGTATGTTATTAAATTCCTTGACATACTTTATACCAAGTCATTCTCCAAAACACGAACCAAAAGGCCCCTTAAGAGAATTCGGGTGATGTCGGACCGTGTCGCCCCAACGATTCATATTAGAACAAATTTTTTGATAATAAATAAAGAAGGCTCATATGTCTTTCATTCATTGATCTCAATAAGAATCGAATCCACAATCTCTCACAACATATTATTTTTTTGTCCCTCACAAGTCACACTCAACCACTAGGCTATAATTCCATTGGCCATTAGAACAAAGTTATGTTGAATCGCAATTAAATGGAAAAGAAAACGAAGTTTAAAATATTTTCAACAATTTTTCTTGTCCAATTTTGATTAGTTTTGAACGGGTTGAATTAAGTCGCTTGAAATGAGAGAAAGAATAATTTGTTCTTAATTTTGTACTCTCTCCTCAACGACTTCGCTGGTGCAATCACCGGAGAAGTGCGTGTTTCTAATCACACAAATGATTTCAGAGAAATTCAAGAAAATTAAGGGCCTCCTGCATTATTTTCTTCTCTGATTTCTTGTTCGTGCGAGATTAAGGTTTAGGGTTTGCCGCCACTAGTCATCCTTGCTGTCTCGAATCACCTCCGTCGTGAGATCAGACGATGTCATCGTCCAACAGAGGCCAGTTGAACGGAGCAGCGTTGCAGACGCGATCAAAGGGACACCTCGTGCGTATCCTGGCACATGGCACATGAGCGAAGGGACTAGTGAGTTTATTTGGAAGAGACGGATTTGTTTTCTCGCCAATGGTCCCATAGCCTAGATGGTTGATTGCTCAGCACAATAAACCATCATGTTGTAGAGGTTGTGGGTTCGAATCCCGGCGGCACCAATATAAATAGGATTCTCTTCAAAAAAAAAAAATATAAGAATATTGTCTTATATATTCTCCCCAAATTCTCTCTTTCGTTTCACTTCTTTGATCTAATATATTCGAGGTCTCGACACATTGTCAAACCTCCTTAAAAAAAAAATAGATTTTTAAAAGTTTAAAAATGAGTTTATTTATAAAAATGATTTTGTCCTCTATTCATTGATGTTAATGAGATTTAAATTAATAATATATAATTTTTTGTATAAACACTTAACCAACTGAATTATTAGCCCATTAACAAATGAATTTGTTTATAGAAGATTTGACCTATTAATTTTGAAAAGAAAAAGGAAAATTTATTTCCTTCTCACGAGAATAAAAAAAATCATTAATTTTGATGGTAATTATATTCTCACCAACTATGTTTTAGGAAGCACCAACGGTCCCATGACCTAGTGGTGAGGTACTTAGCACAAGATATCATATATCATGTGTTCGAGTATCGTTGATATTATCAATAGAAATATGAAATCAAATATATTCATGATTCGTGAATTATGTTTCTTAAAAAAAAAAAAAAAATCCTAGGAAATCGAGTATTTGTTTACTTCATTATTTGGTGTGCAAACCGAACATGCAAATGGAATTTATAGGTAATTATGTCAAAGCATTATAATTTCAAAACTCCAACCAAATGTCCGTTAAAGTTTATTTTTTTGGATTGATGAAACCTATATAAACATTAAGAACTTGTTAAAGTATAACATAATCGGTTAAGAATTAGGTATACTAGCTTTATCCCCGCGCAATTGCGCGGGATGTTTTTTATATAATTATTTAAATAGAATTAACGCGTGTGCGAATTAACGCGCATGCGTTTGAACTAAATTAATGTAATCACGACATATTTGGAAATATCATGATGTCAATAGATGTATGAGGTTCACGAAATTAGTCTATCACGAATATTATTTTCTAATATAATTTGTATAAATAGCATTTGCTCAGGTGCTTCTAAATTCGATTAATATATAATCAGGACATATTCACAAATTTTAATATGTATGTAAAATAGGAAACAAAGACCAAATGTAAAATAAGAAAAAATGTAAAAAAAAAACCGAAATGTAAATAAAAAGGACCAAAATGTAGATTAAAACTAAAAAGAACCAACATATAAATAAAAAGGACCGAAATATAAATTAAAATGTAAAAAAGGACTGAAATGTAAATAAAAAAGGACCAAAATGTTAATAAAAAGGACCAAAATATAAACTTAAATTAAAAAGGACCAAAATATAAAAAAAGGACCAAAATGTAAATTCAAAAATGTAGAAAAGGACCGAAATATAAATAAGAGAGGATAAAAATATAAATAAAAAGGACCAAAATGTAATTTTTGAAACTAAAAATGACCAAAATGTAAATAAAAAGGATCGAAATGTAATTTTTTAAACTGAGAAGGACCAAAATGTAAATTTAAAAATATTTTTTTTACAAAAAAGTCCTTGATGGCGTGGCCTCATGTACGAACTCCATTTCTTCCAACTTTATACACAAGTATAATTTGGTATTGTATCTAAATATAAGGCACTAATTATGAAATAAAAATATTAAAATTATTAAACAAGTTATATCTGTATAGAAAACCAGCAGTCATGTATTGTTGACTTTAATTATAGTGAAAAATCAATAATGAGGTTATTCGTTATACAGAAAAAAGATCTTTTTTTTAAAGAACTTGGACATAATCCTACGGTACAGTACATGTTAATATATGAAGGAGATTTCAGCCAAAATTGGAGGTCCTTAATCTCGTATCATTTGAGTAAAAAAAATTTTGCTATGTCTTTATGAATTTCTTCTATTACGGTTTAATTTAGAAAAATATTTATTTTTGGTCCCTCGCATTTCATCTAAAAATCAATCAAGTCATCAATATTTTAATTTGGTCAATTAAATCTCTTATATTTTTTATTTTGTTCAATTGGATTATTTCATCATTAACTGATGATTGAACCGTTAAATTAAGACATGGCAAAATAATTATCATATTAGTTAATATTTAAAAACAAAATCATGATAATACTAAAAAAATCCATTAAAAGAAAATGAAATAAAAACTATCTTTTATAAAGATATTTTTCTACAAATATATTTTCAACGTGCTTTTTATTAATATTGTTGTTTATTTTATTATTATTTGATGCTTATTTTTCAGGAAAAAATATTTAATAAATAAAATATTAAAATTATATAACTATAACATATAATAATTATTATATGTTGAAAAAATGAAAATAAATATATTTTGGTCAAAAAAATATTTAACGTCATCCAAAATTAATTTTATCCCCTATATTAGGTAGGGTATTTGAAAAAAAACACTTTGTTTAGAGATTTTTTTCCGGAATATCCAAAAGGCGGAGATTTTTTTAAGTATCCAAAAAAGTTAGGGAGCTTTTACATAATTCGCCTTAATTTATTTAATTGATGATCACTTTGTTTGCGGTCTCTTGTTTTACATAGTAAGAGATGTATTAAATTTGTAGTTTACCGTTCTCGTGCACTCACATATGTAAACGGTTCGGATCCGGTTCGGATAGTGATCATATCATATTTGTATTCATATTTTTTCGAATACAAATATTCCGATACGGAACAATCTGGATCCGAATACGATTCAGATATTAAACGGATACAGATACGGTTCGTTTTGCAGACCGGTTAAACCGAATAAACTCGATTAGTTGTGTTAGTTTGCTATATTCAACTTCATTTTGCAATTTAATTTGGCTGATTGATTTGCAATTGAATAAGTGATGTTTATCTTTCTTTAGTGGAATATCCTGATCAACAATCACAAAGCAAGTTGAAGTGGTTACCAAAAACATAGAACAAGAAGTCATTCCAAACTTGAGACTCTCACATGTACGAGTCGAGGGTCAAGTAATTAGCTTATTACACGCCACCTTTTTCCTACTCCACTAACCCCCCTTATATTACATTTAATCAATTTTATAATAACACACTTTGCATATAGATCATAAAACCCCCTATATTACTCTCAATTTAAACACCACCTCCATTGAAAGCTTTCATCTTCCTCCAAATTAAGTACCTACCTAACCAACCCCTTGTATATTTCCCTTCTCTAGATTATAATGGATGCCAAGGTTCTTGTTGCCCTAACTCTCTCCCTTGTTGGCGGGCTTAGTACCGCTTTAGGTATGTGTGTGCGCGTACTATATATATTCTTCTTTCGATAAATTAGAATCTGCACCGAGTCAGCATGCCAAGTGTTTGTGTTTCCAAAATTAAAATTAATTCTTGCATAGAATCTGATATGTTAGAGTGATGACATAATATGTGGAAGAATTGGCAAGTATATACATTTGAATTTTTGGATAACTATGTTAATGTTTTTGTTATTTAACAGGTGCGTTACTAGTAATATTAAACCGCACACCGAATCTTCGCATGCTCGGCCTTCTTCAGGTTTTTTGTTCACTAAACTGTTGAATAAAAAAATATTGGATCATTTACTGATGATAGTTATATAGCATGACTTAAGTAAAACCATCCAATTCGGAAAGATTTCTGAAAGATTTAGGAACATACGAGACTCGTTTAGTCGTAGATTCTTTTCAAAAAAATACATAATTTCAAAAATTCTTCTAACTTTCAGAAAGATCATCGCCTGTTTTAATACAATGTTATATATTTGAAGTTCATATTTTTCGAAACAGTTCAAGATACTTCACCGGTAACAAACCATAATATTGAAAAATAAAACATGGTTACTTTGTTATTTAAATGTACAATACTAATTTAATATTGTTTATGATGTTTTTTTTCCAAAATAAGTCGATTTTAACAATTTCAATAATATTAGCACATATTATAACATTAAATATACTTTTTTTTACTGTTTGCACTAAACTAAGGGATGAGAGAGTTTTTGTTTACCAAAATTAAGAAGTTTAACAGGGGAATTTGGGAAATTCTAAAAGATTAATGAGATATTTTAGAAATATAAAAAATTACTTTAGTGTATTATTATTTTGTTTTATTGCTCTCTTTGCTCATCACATTTCTGCATCTCACTTATCAGGGATTTGCTGCTGGATTTATGCTGTGCATATCTTTTCTAGACTTGGCACATAATGCTATCAACTCCATTGGTTTCCTGAAAGCAAATCTCTGGGTATGTCCATAATATTAATTTGCTCTCTAAACCTTGTGTATGGTAGGATCTTTTTAAAAGGATATTTTTGGTATTTGTAATTAATTAGATTTTTCTGTTTTTTTTAAGAGCACCCCGTATATATCGCAGTGTACATATATAAAAATCTGTCTTTGCAGTTTTTTGCTGGAGCTCTTTTTTTCTCAATAATCATTGATATTTTTCCCGAGCCGAGCATTCCAACTGCTAGTGATGAAAATGGAAAAGAGGTTTGTGATACGATGATTAGCTCAATAATTTGTTTTTCTGTACTTATAATTTATCACTTGATTTAGAGCCTAACTCAAAATTATTCCAAAAAATATAAATATAAAATGATGATTAATTTGCTGAAATTCTAACATGGACTGTCTAGCTCTGATGCGTAAATTTATAAAATACATGTCATTGTTATGTCACGAAAACCTCGATATGTTTTTCTTGTTTTCATGTTTTTCTTTCAAACTGTACTCGAGGAAACTAAAGCTGAATAATGGAAACGGAACAAGCAAAGACTTGATGCGAAAGCATTGTCGACGAGTTATTTTTAGTGTACTAACTTCTGCACTTGGTACTACAATTATTTTTCAAATATCATTTGTCTTAATTGGAGTATGTATACTTATTTTTTCAATTATCCCTCTATATTACATTTCAATTAATATCATCATTCTCGTCTTAAACAGTTGCGGGAATTAGCTTGCAAAACTTCCCAGAAGGAACGGCAGTATTTCTCGGATCCACGAAGGTGCACGAACTTCTAAGCTACTGAATTTTAAAAAATATCATGATTTGTGAACAAAAAACAAAAATTTCAGGGACTTCATGTCGGGTTCAGTTTGGGTCTTGCCGTCGCTCTGCATTATATCCCCGAGGTACAGTTTTTGTTTTTTCCTTCTTATGAATAGGATCAATTATGCTGAATTTAAACTATAAGATTTATAATTGTATCCATACAATTACTTTCTTACTTCGATTTGGATATTTTCATAGGGAGTGGCGGTCGCTCTTCCCGCGTATTTCGCGACTGACAGGTAAATTTCATTTTTTTTAAAAATATTTTGTAAACTAGGTAAAAAGAAGGGGGAAAATACAAGTACAAAGATAAACTAATTTTATTTCGGGATTTTTTGGTTTTTTCATGATAAGCAGCAAATGGGAGGCATTTAAGTTGGCCACGCTCTCCGGCTTTGCGGAACCATTGGGTGTTATTGTTGTAGGTATGCACTAACTTCATATGTACCAAACTTCAAATAATTAAGTATCTTATCAACTCCAAAAATATTAATTTATTTTGTTTCACCATAAAAGTTACCGATTAATTAGCAATCGCTTTATCGAAAGAACTAATTAGTAATCTTCTTCCTATATTCAGCATACTTGTTTCCGAGCTCTTTGGATCCAGAAATATTAGAAGGATTACTTGGATCAGGTCAGTAATACTATAAAAAGAAAAGAAAATATAAGAAAATATAATTATTTTCCTTTTGTGAATTTAAGTTGGTGGAGTAATGGCGGTTTTGACATTTCAAGAGATGCTACCGACCGCGTTCGAATATGCCGGTCATGGACATGCCACCAGAGCCGTCTTTACGGGAATGGCTTTCATGGCTGCAAGGTTTGAGCCAAAACAGTATATAAATTCAAAAGAATACATAAAAGACCCAAAATAGTACATACCATCTAAAAAGGATATAAAGATTAGATTGTGACAATATTTTATATTTAAAATAGTATATAGATATGTTAAATGGAATATGACAAGATAATTTTTCATTTCATTTTCAACCAATTTTTTTGTGCAATCAAAGGAACCTATTGATGTCCTTTAACTATTTTTATAATACAAACTTTCCCTTTTCTTTTCTTTTTTATGTGAATGCAGTTTATATTTCATAGAAGTTAGCCTACCAAAGGACATGAGAATATAACATTTGCCAAGTGCAGAAACCACTTTGCAATACACCACCTCCAATTGCACCAAAATTCTCTTGAGGTATATATAACATTTCACTTTGTGACTTTGCTTTTTAACAATTTTTAGAATTAATTATCTGCTCTTTTATTTTAATGCTTCTCTTGAGTATTATTTTTAGGTTTACTCTTTGAGGGACTTATTTGCATATAAAGATGGCTAAGGTTGCTATCATCTCCACTATATTGAGCTTAATGATTGAAAGCTAATTTAGAATATAAACAATAAAAGTTTGAAGAGCTCAAAATGGCATGTAAAAGTAGCCAAAACTATTATAAAGAAATCCCATTGTAATTATGTAATGACAGACTAAATATAGGTTTTTCAATTGAATAAAAGTTTAATAATTTGAATGTCATGGACTCGTGAGCAAATGCAACTTCTCAAATCATATAAAACAATGAGTGAGAGAGTAAAAAGATTTTAATTAAACAAACCATGGGTTTAAGCAATCAAGTAAATCTAGATCTCAAATGTTAACTTTACACAAAGTAGCTAACAAGCCAAACAAATCCCCACTAAAAGCTACAAGTGATTAAAAAGCAATACAACACAAATCATGCGTACCCGAGTCAAGATACATCGAGTTTCCGTTCTTTCGTTTCTTTTTGCACTTTGATACAATGTGACCTAATCAACGCTAGCACTAGATAGATTAAAAATAATACAAATATTTATAAATACCCAGCTTTTCTTCCCTTTGAGCAACTCAAACTGTTAGAAAGCTATCTACGGCGCGCACCCACCTACAAATAAAAAACATGTATATTTTAAGGATAAATCCACTGACAGTCCCTGTACTAAAATTAAATTGCAATTTAGTCCTTGAGTATGGATACCTGTGAAAGGTCATGACTCAGCAACAAAATGTTGAGCGAGCATATCTGATACAGCAGACAAAGGTACGATCTCGCACCCAAATAAATCTTTCAGTTTTGCATCACATAATATAGTCGTATGCGTATTATCCTACGTCCAAAACAAAAAATAATTCAATAAATTTAACTCAAAAAAAATGTTTTTTTTTATTGTAAAAGAGTGTACCTCAAGTTGGTTGGTTTTGACGTAGTCCCAAATACAGTTGAGAGCATCCTCACGAGACATCTCTCTGTCTTCTTTACCAATAAAAAATGCCAGCTTGTCAGAAATCAGCACCAAATTTAAATTTGAATTCAAGTTCGGATCCGAAGATTCAGGCTGATTAGACTCCTCGTTATTCTTCGCAGCCCTCAGCTCCGCAGCCCTTCGCTTTCTAGTTTCCATCTCGACTGCACATGATTCAAATCAATAATTAATTATATATAGAGAGAGAATGTAGAGAGAGAGAGGGTACGAGAGTCGAGAGGGGTGATGTGTTTGGAGAGGAGTTTGTTCATCTTGAACATATCGGTGGAGTCGGTATCGAAAAGGCATTTGAGTTGATCGTTGCAAATTATCTTCCTCTTGTCTTCTGGATCCTGCAAGTTGTTCTGCCGTATGTACCCCCAAAGCATCTTCACTATCTACATTTTCGAGTTAATTTAATTTCTTTTTGTAATATTGGAAAATGGGAGGGTGTTTTGGTAAAACCTGAGTGCGTGACATGGAAGCCTCGCCGACTATCTTTTGGAGCTCGGGGGAGACGCCGCATACTTTGTTTAATCCGCCTGGGCCGCCTCTTTTTCTTTTAGTACCAGCTGTTGGACTATTAACAAAAAAGTAAAAAATAAATCAATATAATGGTTAAAAAGATATAAGTTTTTCTAAGTTCTCAAAAAGACCCAGTCTGTTCGGTTGACCTCGATTTTATCAATTTTGAATCAATTAAAACAATTATTAATTATACCAGATAAGGAATTGATTTAGACCCATAAAACAAAAGAAAATGCCAAAAAAAATAAAAAAAAAATACGAGCACACATGCCAGTTTAACAAATAAATAATAGTTGCTTAATTATACAGGGAGTACGGTCTAATGGTCAATGATATTCCTTAGTTCAAAGTATTGAGATAACATGTACTTTTGCACTGTAAAAGTAACATACTACTAATTTCCTTTTTATGTGTTTTTTCACACATAAAAACCCTAAAATCCATTTTAAATTTCGTATGATTCGTATTTCTTAAATATATTAGGTCCACCCAATACTAGTTTTGGTACAACTTTATGGACATGTAGGAGGGTGGTATGTACTGGTACGGGTTGAGTACTGTTCATTTTCATTATTCCTTTTTTCCTGTTTACTTACTTGGTCTACAACCGGTTTCAACGAGAAGTAGAGGGTTAATTTCATGATTGATGCTTAATTGGGGCTAATTTGGCAAATAAGCCAATTTGGGGAAATCGGAACCATGCTAGACAAAGACCAGTGCAAGGCAAGTGGTGACTGATAAAAAGATTTTATGGTTTGAAAAAATATTTATCTCTTGTTTCTATGATAATCTGAAAGGAAGTCATAAACCCTAGTCTGAAGTGTAGAGATAAAAAACATCGAGGTATGAAACCCTAACTCGGGAAATTGAGTTAATCCTCAAATTACCTTTGATAAACCCACAAGTGCACAATTCGCCCTAATGCAAATAAAAGCTTCAAACACTAAAGACCTAAATTCCACACTACTACACCCAAATCCCCAATTGCTGAACTCAATCTAAAACAATTTTGCATCAATTAACCCTCTACAGTGCGATTATATATATCAATTAGTACCAAATTATCCTAAACTTCGCAAGTACCGATTCAATTTACCCCTAATTGCTTAATTAACACAAGTCAACTAAAAGTTATTAGAGAAGAAAATAAGAAAGGTTTAAGCTTTAACACCTTTCCTTAGAAGCATCAGTACTCTGAGACCCACCAGCCTGAGACCCAGCTTGCTGACTCATCATAACAGCTTGCTGACTCGACAGAGCCTGGTATGTGCCAAACCGGTACGCCAATGGCGGAGGCGGGTAAAAAGCAACCGGTACCTGCCCAACCTGACCTTCCCCTCCTCCAGCCTGTATAGGTACCTGTCCCATTTGCATATGTGCCATTGTACCAGTCCCACCGACATTGATCAACTGCACGCCAGGTATCGGTTGAAACAGTAAATGCGCAGGAGGAGGAGGATGAGGCAAAGTCACTTGCAAAGGTTGCTGTACCACATGGGCAGGTTGTCGGGGCATCGGAACCTGTACTTGAACTTGCACAGCTTGATGCGCCGGAGTCGGAGCAGCAGGAACATGAGAAGGATGAAGAGGTGTACGACGAGGACCAGTTAACAGATCGATCTGGTCTTTGATAAACGAGGCTTTGCGAGAAAGGTCGGTACCGAGTTTGGCTTCTGCGTGACGAAGCACGGAAGCAAAAGAAACTTCTCCGGTGGAGGAAGCGGCTGCCTCGGCGGCGGATAAGGAAGAGAGGAAGGACTCTACACAGCTCGCGATCTCCTGGTCTGACACCATGGCGGGAAAGAGAGAGAGAGTGGATTAATTAATTTTTTCGAATTATTTTTGTGAGAAATTACTGGGGAAAAAAGAACTGGACTTTGTGTTCTCTCTCGCTCTGTCTATCTCTCTCCTTTCTCTCTTTCTCTCTTGCCCTTTTTTTTGTTTCTCTCTCTCTCTGATGACGTGTTGTGTCTCTCTTTCTCTCTCATGTAGGGTACAGATGGAGAGAGTGAGAAGTGGGAAATGACGGATTTGCCCATGCAAGTGGAGGAGATTATCTGGTGAGCAATTTGTGGAAGAAACCCTACCTTGTGCCGAATTATAAAAACAAACTTTTATGTTCTGAAAATAATTTAAAAAGTTAATAATTTATGAATATTTTGTCAAAACAAAGTTTTCATATTTATTTATTATTTGGAATTGAGTATTATTTCATATTTATTTTAAATACGATACTGACAAAATAAAATAATACTCAATTCAAAACAAAAAATGTTAAAATAATATTTTACATGAAATATAAATAAATAAAAAATATATTTTATGCACAATTAAATTATAATTACATAAAATATTAAAATACATAAAAAATAACTTTTCTAAAATATAATATTATAAAATAAAATTGTGTACTGTAACATAATATCATAAAATATTATCAAATTAATATTATGTTGATTTTTTTTATTACTTTCAATTGAACTAGATTTATCCCCACGCAATTGCGCGGGACAACATATCTATTTTTTTACATGTTTTTATATAATTATTTAAATTGAATTAACTCGTGTGCGAATTAACGCGCATGCGTTTGAACTAAATTAATCTAATCATGACATATTTGCAAATATCATGATGTCAATAGATGCATAAGATTCATGAAATTAATCTATTACGGATATTATTTTCTGATATAATTTGTATAAATAGCATTTGTTCAGGTATTTTTAAAATCGATTAATATAATCAGGACATATTTGCAAATATATTTGATGGCAATAGATGCATTATAGTTACAGTTCATTAAAGGATCACAATGTGTCGAGATGGATACAACGGGCAAATGACAAAAAAACTCGCATAAATTTGAAGTTACAAAATTTCATATATACCCGTGCAAAATGAGCAAATACAAAAAAAAATTGGGTAAAAAGGAAAATTACAAAAAAAAAATTGAACTTACGAAATTACATACATAACCATGCCCAATGAGCAAATTAAAAAAAAAATTGGAAAATAAGAAAAAATGATAAAAATGTAAAAAATGACCAAAATATAAAAAAAGATAAAAATGTAAAAAAATACCAAAATATAAAATAGGAAAAAAAGATCAAAATGTAAAAAATGACCAAAATGTAAATAAACCCAAAATATAAAATAAGAAAAAAGGAGCAAAATGTAAAAAAAAACCAAAATGTAAATAAAAAAGGACTAAAATATAAATAAACCAAAAAATGGACCAAAATATAAATATATGAAAGAGGTGACGTGGCCTCATGTATGATCAAGAATTTTGTTTACTTTATATATAAGTATAAAAAAAAAATTGAACAACAAGAAAAAATAATCAAAATGTAAAAAAAGACCAAAATATAAAAAAAAGATAAAAATGTAAAAAAAAACCAAAATATTAAATAGTAAAAAAAGATCAAAATGTAAAAAAGGACAAAAATGTAAATATACCAAAAAAATGACCAAAATATAAAATAAGAAAAAGGACCAAAATGTGAAAAAGGATCAAAAAGTAAATAAAAAAGGACCAAAATGAAAAAAAGAACCAAAATATAAAATAAGAAAAACGGACCAAAATATAAATAAACCAAAATGCAAGTGTATCAAAGAGGTGACGTGGAAGCTTAGAATTGCAAGAAATTTGTTTGATTTATATATACGATATAATAAGAAGAAAAGAGAAAAAACAACATAATGAGGATATTTTGGTCAACTTTTTTTTTTTAATTTGGATGAAATAGTTAAGTTTCACTTCACATGAAAGTAAAAAAATATAATATGTTTTGTAGAGAATATTAGAAAGAATCTCAAAGGACATTTTGATAATATTTAGAAAAGTTAGGGGGTTTTGAAAAAAGTTCTCTGAAAAGTTTATTGTCGTGCTAAAATATCTTGAGAAAGAGAAAAATATAAAAAAAATGTTCATTATATTTATGAACAAAATGGAAAACTATGAAAAATAAAAATAAAGTAACTTGTCAATATTGGATAAATTATTAGGTGGTGAGAATAGCAAAACAATTACATGTATTGCAAAACTAAAAGAAGTTCTTATATTGAAATTTTATTTTAGCAAAATCAAGTTTAGCTCATTCTGATAATATATGAATTAGCAATACACACTTAATAAAATACAAAAGTTAATTAATACAAAAGGTTAAAATATCGAAATGAACAGTAAACAATGGGTTATTTCATCACCATATTCTCTATATTCTTATTAATGCATTTAATTAACATGATATTTAACTTGTGTTGTGTGGATACTCCAAAAAATCAACTTTATCTGTATCGTTTCCTAAATCATATGCTAAAATATCGCATCTTCGTATGCGATACATATTGCCGTATCGGCGTATCTGTGCAACACATTATTTAACAAATTTACATAATTAATATATAATTATTATTTATTTAATTTAATAGTTTTTAATTAATATTGATTAATTTACCAACCCCCTTATTTTGGACCCATCATTTTGCAATTTCCTCATGCCACATCATCACAATTATTTCAAATTATACTTATGTATAAAGTTGGAAGAAATGGAGGTCATACATGAGGCCACGTCATCAGGGGCTTTTTTGTAAAAAAAAAAATTAAATTTACATTTTGGTCCCTTTTTAGTTTAAAAAATTACATTTTGGTCCTTTTTATTTACATTTTTTGTCCTTTTTACTTTAAAAATTTACATTTTGGTCCTTTTTATTTATATTTTGATCCTCTTTTATTTACATTTCGGTCCTTTTTTACATTTTTGAATTTACATTTTGGTCATTTTTATTTATATTTTGGTCTTTTTTAATTTAAGTTTATATTTCGGTCCTTTTTATTAACATTTTGGTCCTTTTTTATTTACATTTTAATTTATATTTCGGTCCTTTTTATTTATATGTTGGTCCTTTTTAGTTTTAATTTACATTTTGTATATGTATAAAGTTAAGAAAATTTCTCTCATTTGGTTGCTCCATGTCATCAAATTTTAATAATTTACATATGTACATGTTATTTTTTAATAATGTTAATAAAGTCCTAAATTTTGGTACCATATAATAATTTTGAAAAAGTTATTATATATTTTATTTACATAATTTTAATATTTTGACCTTTGCATTTTTTTCTTTGCAAAACTAACATAAAATAATAATAAAACGAACAACAATATTACAAAAACACATTCCAAATATTTGAAAAATAAAATATCATGAAACTATTACAGAAATAAATAAAAAGAGAATGAAAATAAAAAAAAACCATATGTTTAAACCGATATTTTTCTATCAATATATTTTCAAGATGTTTATTTATTATTGTTTATTTTATTATTACCCGATGTTATTTTTTCAAACATAATAAATGAAATATTAAAATTATATAAACTCAATTTGTAATTATTATATTTTTTTTGTAATCACTGCATGTTAAAAATGTTTATGAATTTTCTTAAAAGTAGTAAAATTAATAAAAAATAATAAAAATATATTTTTCATTATTAAATTTGAAAATAGAAGGGTATTTTTGTCCGTTTGTTTTTAAGATCATTCATAAGAGTATTAGGAAATAAAAGTTTGGTAGAGGATCAGTTTTTTTGAAATTTACAAAAAGATACATTTTTTTTATGTGTGTACAATCAGATAAAAAAAATGTAGAATCTAATTACGTATTGAGAAAAATAAAATCATGACAGACTGAAGACCTCCGCGCAATTGCGCGCGGAGAAAGCTAGTATTAGATTAAGATGTGTGGCAACATATGAACCATGGATTAACCTTTGATCTTGTGTGATTATGTTTTATTTGTAGATATTTATGTGTCCCTTATTTTACACATAGTTTTAAGCAGTTTTAGAAGGCCACGTCACCTTACACTGATGATGTGCCGAAATATTATTCGTTAGGTTCATGTTGGACCAGTTGTATTTGATTTTGAATTTTTCACAATATGTTACATGATCAATTGTGAATACAAATAGAATTTAAAGAATTTAAATATCTAACATTAATAAATTAATATATATAATAACATAAAACATACATCAAATATTGTTAATTTTTTATAATATAAGTTAAAAAAATAAGTAAAAAAATATTGTTAATTTTATCTTTATTTTGAGATCCATATTATCATATATTCAATATTTTTCTCTAACTTAAAATTATGAAAATAATTATGTGAAAAAATATATAAAAATAAATATAATTACATTAATGAATTGTAAGCCTTATTATTATTATTTTTAAAACTATAATTGAAATTTTTTTTGCACATACTACTAAGTATGTTATATTTGTACTTTTACTTAAAACAATTTCATGTTAATCTTTAAAAAAATAAAAAAAATGAAAGATATTTATTTACTAAACCCAAATAATTTCTTTAACTTAAATAATATTTTTCAATAATAAACATGAAACATAAAATTTATCAGACACAAATATTTTTTTTGAACTTTTACAATGTCATTATTCTTATTTTTAGATATGAAAATTTAAAATATCATATGATTTTGCTTTTTATTTATGTTCACGTATGTTATTTTATTATCTTATAATGACATTTATTCTTTTTTGTATGTGTTGAATTAAAGTACTAAATAAATATTTCGTCTTGTATCGGATTCAAAAATAGTATAATAATTTTGTCATCATCAAACTTTCTTAATCAATATGATTTTCATTTTCACAAAGTCTTATGTTTGATCTCGAAAAATCGTAACTATATATTATGTGTATGACAAAACAAATGAAAATAAACCGTCGCGAAGCGCGGGTAATCTCCTAGTTATTAATTATGTTGCACGTGTTAATTACTATGTTTATTAAGTGTGTTAATTGGGATATAGAGATATGGTGGACCTGGTGGTGACATCTCGGGGCAAAGTAAATTTCCCCTAAATGAATTAAATATCAATAATATTTATTTTTCTAAAAATAATAATTTTATAATATACATGGACTAAAATGCAATTATCCCCTGGGTCGTGTGCAAATTTCCTTCTTTCAATCACAGCCGTCCATCCATGGAGTTCAATCATCTCTTCCCCCATCATATATTATTATTCTTCCCTTCTTCGTACTTCCATAGTCCATACTCTTCTACCGATTCAATTCAACCAGATCTTGCCTTCTCACGCACTATCGACTTCGATTTTAGCAGCCATGGCGGAGGATCTGGTACTGGACACGGCGATTAGGGACTGGGTTCTTGTTCCATTATCCCTTGTAATGGTTTTAATTGGGATTTTGCGTTACTTCGTTACCAAGCTCATGCGATCCTCTCCGAATAATTCTGATCCCAAGACCATTAAAGAAGGGTATTCTCTTTTTTCTCGTGCAATGTTTTTTGTTTGTGTTTAATTGCGTTTATTTGTTTTTGGTTCTTGATTTGGGATTTAATTGGAAGAATCATACTAACTTCTCGACCTGTCGAAGAAGTTTCATGGTGTTGTTAATGGCAAATTTCCCTTAATTTGACCAATTCAGAGTTTTTATTGTTAATTGAAAAGTTCTGGATTCTGATTCCTTTCTGCTGATGGGATCTTGTGCTGGTTTGAGAAACTATTTCAGTTTTTTCTCAAGCATGCTATAATTACAATTCTAGACTAGGAAAGTTTGATTTAAACTCTAGTGTCTTTCAAAGATATCATACAAGTTGTTAATTCCCTAAATATTTGCCCCACCAATTGATATAAAAGCCCTAACTTGTTCTAAATATTTTAATATTTCAATTCAATAGAAATCTCTTATAATCAGGCAAATATTTAACCTTCAATAATCAAATTCGTGGCTAGTATTTTATCTGTGATTAAAAATCCAATTTTTTTTTGCTCTGATTATAGGCAAGCAGTAATTAGGGCGAGAAACTTGAGAGCTGGAGCACATTACATCCCAGCAAAGTCATTTCGCTCTCGAAAGACATACTTCACAAACGAGGTAAATTTTACTTCTGGTTCAAACGTCTCTTTTACGAATACATAAATTCCATACTTTTTGAAGGAAATTAAATCATGTGAATTTTAAATTAGCTTTCCCATTTTTCCGAGGACCAGTTAATAAATTTAGAAAATTGATGGGTTTAATAGGAAAATGGTTTGCTTTTCGTGCCAAAAGAAGACGCACAAAAGGCGCAAGCACAAATGTTTCAGGACCCAAACATGGCCATGGACATGATGAAGAAAAATCTCTCCATGATCATTCCTCAGGTATTATAATTCTTTTCTCCTTTTATTTTTTTTGCTTATTTAATTTATTAATAAAATTAATTCTGTGTTTCAGACTCTTACATTTGCTTTCGTGAACTTCTTCTTCTCCGGTTTTGTGGCAGGTACATAAAACTGTTTATTATATTTTATATTTATTTCCAATTTATTCTATTTTATGTGTTTTTTTGCTTATATATTTTTTATATTTCAGCAAAAATACCATTTCCACTAACGCAAAGATTTCGGTCCATGTTGCAAAATGGTATTGACTTGAGCACCGTCGATGTCAGCTATGTTAGCAGCCGTTCTTGGTAATCATTTTCAAATCTTTATTTTATTTTTTATCATTATCTTCCCCTCGAAAATGAGAAATAACTCTTAAACCCATTTTTTCTTTTAACTAGGTATTTTCTGAATTTGTTTGGGTTGAGGGGTTTCTTCAGTCTCGTCCTTGGCGAGGAAAATGGTCAGTATTAATACCCCCTTAATTTATTGCTATAAACCCTAAACCCTAAATCCCTGTTTCGTCTTTATTTGCGTGCAGCTACTGACGATGCGCAGAAAATGATGCAAATGGGAAGTGGTGGATTTGGTTTCAATGCTTCACAGGTTACATTTTTTTTTTAATAAAAAACAATAATACTATTTTCTAAAAGGAAAGTATTTATGTTTGCATTTTTCTTAATTACTTGTAATGTTTTTTGACAGAGTTTGGGAGCTGAGAAAGATAGTCTTGATATAATACAGCACGAGTGGGCCCTGCCCATCATCGAGAACCGTGCTGAGCTCGTGCTCAGAGATTTTGTCAAGAATTTGTAGCTTGTTGATTTTTAGGATTATGAAACCCTAAAAAAAACTAGGTGTATGGTATGCTGTTTTCTCTCTCATGCTTTTCTTTGCGGATGTGTATCATGTTATTTGTTTTTTCGTATTTAGATTTTTTTTTTACTGTAATTTTGAGCCGAGTTGGTTCATAGATTTTGAATTTGATTCTACTGTTCCAAGGATAAGAGCGATAAAACTGTTTAGTAAATTATTGCTATTCTGAAAGGTTTATTAGTTTGAATTGTTACATCACGTTTTGGGAAATATCAGAATCATAGACTTATTTATTGCCTTGTTCTGATCCATGATTAAATGTATTTGAATTTGAATTAGTAGTTCAAATGAAATAATATTGTTGGTTAAAATAACAAAGCAATTATCATATGCATATGTTACGATTCGAATCGAAGAAATTTTGGAACAACCAGATATATTTTTTCATCAAAACCCGTAAACCATCAAATGAATAACCAGAGAGTATCGTGAAATGAATTAAATAAATATAATGAAATTTTCGATAGAAAACATTCGAAGAAATTTACGCCCGTAAAATTGGAGAAACCATGAACAATCAATGACTAATGTCTACCCACAAGACGATTTTAATAAAATTATTATCGACGATGATTTGTATACAAACTTTGCATTTTGATGAATGCAAACATTTTACTTCCGATTGTTTCTGCATGGTACCAAATTTTTAAGTTGTTCAACACTTCATTAGTTTTTCCTACAATTATTAGCAGAAGTGTCATGTTAGTTTTGTAATTGTCAGTATCCTAAAATATTGAAAACTAACATTTAGTATTGTACTTTTACAGTTTTACGTATTACTAAATTAAATATTGTATTTCATTGTGCACTAAATTTTATTATTGTCTCCACATTTGTCACAAAAATTTAAAACTGTGTTTCCGCAAGGCACTCGAGCATTACTCAAAACGCCGAGGTGAATACTTCATTCACCTCGACGAACCGTTATAAAATTATGAAAAACTAACATAGCAAAATAATTTGGGCAAATAAAAAATCCACTAAAATTTTGGAAACAATTGAAATTTGATTAAACCATTTGATCAAAGTATAAGTTAAATAACCTGATGGTTGAAATTAAATGCTAAAATTAAGGATGGAATAAACTATTTGTATGTAATTTAACAAGGGGAAAAAACATGGTAATTTGGATTATAATTATACCCTTTCCAGTTTCCAAAACCCTAGTGTACTAGTGAAGCTGGTAAGAGGGGGATAGCAGAAAAGCCCTCCCAAGTCCCAAGAGCACTCCCATTTTCGTCTTCTCCAACAAAAATGGGTTCTTTCTCCAGCTTCTCATACGCTTCTCTCCGCCTATCTACGCAGTCAACATCCTTCTCTACCTCCGGCGTGGGTGGCAATCGCCGCCGCTGCTGGTTGGGCCGTCGCTCGTTGGTCAGCTGTGCCTACTCTTCCTCTCCACATGGCGTGCCACTGGAGACTGCCAAGATAAAGGTGGTCGGAGTTGGCGGCGGTGGAAACAATGCCATCAATCGCATGATTGGTAGCGGCCTCCAGGTTCCTTCTTTCTCTCTCGCACTCTTTCTTGGTTGTTTTCAAATTGCATGTAGAATTTCATGCAAATGTGAATGCTTGAAAAATCATTGCCTGAATCTGAAGAGTCAATTGTTTGAAAATGATCTCTCTTGGCTTGTCTGTGAAAAGTCAATGGCTCGATTCCTGCATAACGAATGTAGAAAAATAAAAATTGAGGCCATTGGCATGATAAAGAGTCAAAGACTAAAAATAACTTGGCTAAATTGACGAATTGTAGGGAGTGGATTTCTACGCAATAAACACGGATTCACAAGCACTAGTAAACTCTCAAGCGAGCAATCCTCTCCAAATTGGCGAGCAATTGACCCGCGGTCTAGGTACTACTCTCTCATCATTTCCAATATTCAAAATAAAAAATAAAGTATGACTCAAACAACATAAATTTCGAAAACAGGTACGGGTGGAAACCCGGCATTGGGAGAGCAAGCAGCAGAGGAATCAAAAGAAGCAATTTCGAATGCGTTGAAAGATTCAGATATGGTTTTTATAACGGCAGGTATGGGAGGCGGTACCGGATCCGGTGCTGCCCCTGTCGTGGCCCAAATTGCCAAAGAGGCTGGTTATCTCACTGTTGGCGTAGTCACTTATCCCTTTAGTTTCGAGGGCCGAAAACGCTCCGTACAGGTACTCTATAAACAATTCTTCCATAATATATATTTTTTATTTTTATTTTTTCGCAGGCATTAGAAGCGATAGAGAAGCTGCAAAAGTGCGTCGACACGCTCATAGTGATACCTAACGACCGACTTTTAGATGTAGTTGACGAAAATACCCCTCTCCAAGACGCCTTTTTATTTGCTGACGACGTGCTACGTCAGGGGGTTCAGGGAATTTCGGACATCATTACCGTAAATATTTATTCTGTTTGGCAATTTCGTAATTAGTTAGATCTACTAACAATTTATAATTTTTTTTTTGGTAGATACCTGGATTGGTGAACGTTGACTTTGCGGACGTGAAGGCGGTGATGAAAAACTCGGGCACGGCCATGCTTGGCGTGGGCGTATCGTCGAGTAAAAATCGAGCTCAGGAGGCCGCTGAGCAGGCCACTCTGGCGCCTCTGATTGGCTCGTCCATCGAGGCCGCTACGGGCGTGGTTTACAACATTACTGGCGGTAAAGATATCACTTTGCAAGAAGTCAACAAAGTCTCTCAGGTAGTTTAAGAAATACTACCCACCTTTATTTTAAAGGGGTATATTTGATATTTTGAGATTTTTGGGTCAGGTCGTGACGAGCCTAGCAGATCCCTCGGCGAATATAATATTCGGGGCGGTAGTGGATGACAGGTACACTGGTGAGATTCATGTTACTATTATCGCTACTGGATTCCCTCAGTCTTTTCAAGAATCAATTTTGGCTGACCCGAAAGGGGCGAGATTGTTGGAGAAGAAAGATAGCAAGTCGAGTGGGGCCCAGCCCGTTGGTTCTGGTGCTGGGAATATAAATTATGAGAACTTGAGACCTCCTCGAAGGCTCTTTTTCTGATTATTTTTTTCTGGATTATTAGTAGTTACGAGAACTCGTTTTCGGTTTGGTGTTTTGCGCTTCTTTTTCTTGTTTTGGATTATTTGTATAAAAGATTCTTGCGTTGTAGTTTCATTAGGCGTTTCACTTAATAGGTTGTTTGTTGGTACATTTTGGAATATCTATCTTTGTATCTACTATCTACACCTCAGATGTTTTCTTCTCAAATCATTTTTTTTTTGTTTAGCAAGGATTTGTTACGAGGATTTCCAAATTTTATACGAATCATAGTAATTAATAAACAGGAAATTGATCTGAAAGCCCTTGCTTGGTCGCAGAAGTTCGTTAGGGATCAATATTGGTCCCAGAATCTTGGTTGTTACAGCTCTTTTATATCCGGGACCAAGAAATGTGATATCAAATTTATTTTTCATCCTTACATATTTTTCGGCAATCAAAATTAACATTTCATAATAATTCCCTAACTTGAAAATTAGTATTTCATAATAATTCCCCGTAATAATGTTAAATTTCAGGTAAATTATATATTATGGAACTTTTGAAAGAAAAATAACCAATTAAATAAAAACTATATAACAACAATTCACAAGATGATTCATGAATCGAAAGAAAATAAGAAGATTATGTTTCAATAAAAAATATTTTGTTAAATAAATATTACATACAACCAAAATATCTCTCATTTCTTTAGATATTCAATATCTACATTAATATATCTAAACATTTCAGATCATACAAAATATCTTTCTAATTCTCTTTTTCTTGGCAAAGCAATTAAGATGAGAGAACCACACCCAGTTTAACCCACCTGCTCCTAATTAACTAACCCCCCTCCCAGCCACCACTGTCTCTAATTTCTTCAATCCATTGGATCTCTGTCTCCATTACTAGTATTCTTCAAAAAGTAAAGCCACACATGGTTATAAATTTTCATGTTTGTTTATGTTCAAGATTTTTTATAAATAATAATAAAGGGCAAAACTTTCTTTTTGTAAAGAACTAAAGAAAAAGAAGCTAAAGCAAAAAAACTACTAAAATGTGAATCTACAGTGTGCAGAGTTTTATGTTGGGATTTTTGAGGTTGGTTTGATTTATTATAATGGAGAAAGAATATTGAGAGAATTGTTGGTGTAGAATTTGGGAGATGATAACAAAAAACAATAAAAATTGATAATAACACAAGTGGAAACGGAAAGAGTCTGGGGCTGAGCCCTCAGAATTTTTCTTTTAATTTCTCTTACTTCGTACAATACATTACATACATATATATAGAGAGAGAGAGAGAAATAACTAAGTGTCTCCAAGAGTCACACCCTTAAAACAGGCACCTTTATTTATTCTAGATACTTCTATTTATTTAACATAATTATCCTGCCCCAAAATATTAATAATATTATTAAATAAAATATTAAAGCATTATTTTTAATACTCTCCCTTAATGTTTTTACTCGTCATTATGATGCTTTAAAAAATATTTTCATCACCGTCTTGTTCTTCGGCATAATTTGCTTGTTCGTCGTCATCGAGTTTAAATCGGCAATCCTTTTTAAGATGACCAAACTTCTTGCAATTATCGCATTGAGGCTTCCCTTTGTACCAACAATCTTTGTCGACATGAGAATATTTTTGGCAAAATTTACACGAAATTTTCTTGGACATAGTAATTTTTGATTGAAACGCGCTTTCAATTGATTGTTCGTTATCCCTATTTAGCCTTTGCTCGTGTCTTTCCAAAGAACCTATCAAATCATGCACACTAAGTGTCGAAAGATCTTTTGTTTCTTCAATAATTGAGGTTATGTTGTCGTACTTTGGCGATAGGCTAATTATGATTTTTTCACAAACCGATTTATCGGTTAATTCTTCGCCGCTACTCTTAATTCGATTTACCACCTCCATTATGTTAGAGAAATAATCTTTAAGACTATCATTCTCCTTCGTCCTTAAATTTTGAAATTCTCTCTTAAGCGTTAAGAGTTTTATCATTCGCAATTTTTCGTTTCCTTGAAACTCCTTTTGTAGAATTTCCCACGCTTCTTTTGATTTTTTCGCTCCAATTATTCTCGGAAATAATTTATCCGATATTGCTTGTTGGATCAAGTATAACGCTTTTGCGTCTCTCTTTTTATTTGCTTTCACCGCTTCGGAAGTTTCTTCTTCTTTTGTCGTTTCTACTCCGTCTTCTACTATTTCCCATAGATCTTGCGAGATCAAAAAAGTCTTCATCTTTATACTCCAATAATCATAATTTTCGCCGTCGAAAATAAGTTGTGAAGTTCGTGGGTGCCCAAATACACCGTCGCTTTCGATACCGTCGCTCTGATACTAATTTGTTGGGATTTTTGAGGTTGGTTTGATTTATTATAATGGAGAAAGAATATGGAGATAATTGTTGGTGTAGAATTTGGGAGATGATAACAAAAACAATAAAAATTGATAATAACACAAGTGGAAACGGAAAGAGTCTGGGGCTAGCCCTCTGAATTTTTCTATTAATTTCTGTTACTTCGTACAATACATTACACACACACACATATATATATATATATATATATATATATATATATATATATATATATATATATATATATATAGAAATAACTAAGCGTCTCCAAGAGTCACCCTATCAAACAGACATCTTTATCTATCTAGTAGACAACTTTTAATTTAATATACACCCCCCTTAATTTTAGACACATATTCTAGATACTTCTATTTATTTAACATAATTATCCTGTCCCAAAATATTAATAATATTATTAAATAAAATATTAAAGCATTATTTTAATATTTTAGTCTATGCGTGGTTGATCCATAGCTTCATGTCTGAGAAGATGGAGTCTACTAGGAAGGACGTTGATGCTTTATGCGAGGTGAAAATTCTTCTATTCCGTTCTTTCCAAATGTGCCAAATAATAGCGAGAAAAAGTGATGGCCAACATGCTTGGTCAATGTTCGAGTCTTGTGTTTTATTGGACATCCAGAAGTCGAGGATGCTCGTTTGATAGAGAAGAATCCTGTTGATTGTCGAGCCAATCATATTCCATATCTTCATTGTGAAAGGGCAGTGAATGAGTGGATGAACCGTAGTTTCCGGAGTAGAGTTGCAGAAGATACATATTCCCGATCGTATCCATCCCCATTTTAGGAGATTATCGCCCGTCTGGATTCGACTTTGAAGGGCTAGCCACCCAAAAGATTTAACTTTTTTGGGGGCTTTCGTTTTCCATAAAAGTGCAAATTCTGGCTCATAGGATTCCTGGGTTCATGGGGAAATTATAGGCGGCTTTGGTGGAGAAAGACGGTCTATCCACTTGTAGTACCATGTTAGTGTCGTATATCACACTAAATTGAGGGAGTAGTTTATGGAGGTCATTGAGAAAGAAAGATCTTGAGATCGGTGTATTAGAATACAACCATTCCGAGTGACATGAGCCGTAGGTTACATAAAGTGGTTGGCCATAGCGATTGTGGGTCGTCATTTAGTTTACAAATCCATTTTAGAAGGAGAGTTTCGTTATGTGTTTCTTGTTGGGATTTTGGGTTTAATTTTGTATTAGAGAACTATTGGAGAGATTGGTGGGTACGAATTTGGGAAAGAATAACAAAAAGTATATAGAATTGTGTGATGGAAAATATACTTGGCCCCCAAAACTCACTCAAACACCTTTGATGCGTCAATCGAAGGTGTTTAAATGAATTGATTAGATTCCTAATCAATGGTTAAATAGATTGATTCAATTAAGGAGTCCAATCAATCCATTTAGCAATCTAATCAATCTATTAAATACCCTCGATTGACGCATCAAGGGTGTTTGAGTGAGTTTTGGGGGCCAATTATACAACCCCTTGTGTGAATTGCACGCTGGAGAGAGAAGAGTTTCCGACAAAATTTTGATTTTTTAATAAACAAAGATACACAACTCCAAAGAGTACACGCAAATAAAATAGGTAGATACAAACACCAAAAATGTGCACACTCAATAATATATGGATAAAATATTTCGAGATAAGGGTAAAATTGTTTTCTACACTCCTTACTCTATTTATTTCACATAATTTTCTCTCTATTTTTCTTGAGATTTTCTCTCTCTAAAACATATGAGATATGTTACATTTATAGATCATATGCACCCTCTCAAATATAAATTTTTGTTTATCTAGATACTTCTATTATATTTAATAGACACCTATATCTCACATCCACATACAAATACATTGAATATTATCCTTCCCTAATAATATTATTAATTAAAAAAACATTAATTTTAATACTCCCCCTTAATTTTTTTCCTTGTTATTTTTGTTTAGTTATTTTTTTTTCGATACCTCTCAGTAATTTCTTTCATCACGTTCGTCGTATCTTCTTTCCTCTTCTAAACTTAATTTTTTTTATTCGCCTTTTTTTTCGAATCGTCCTTTTTTCGGATCATCTTTTTCGAATCGCCTTTTTCCGAATCATCCTCTTTTCGGATCGTTTTTACGGATTGTTTTTTCTTTTTCTTCGAATCGTCTCCTTTCTTTGTCATGACCATACCATCGACAATTTCTTCTCTTTCTATTATTTTCCATAGACCATGCGAGATCAAAATAACTCTCGTGATAATACTCCAAAAAATTATATTTTTCTCCATCGAAATTAAGTTGTGAAATTTGTGGGAACCCGAACACACCGTCTTGGGTTGTCGTGGATTTCTCCTACTCGAAATTTTTACTTAACTCGATAAATCGAAAATGAGTTGTTAAGTTCGCGGGAGCCCAAATACGTAACCTCCTTGGTTGTCTTGGTGATCTCCTTTTTCGACTTCTACTAAACTTGATAATTCGGAAATGAGTTGTGAAGTTTGTGGGAGCCCAAATACGTAACCTCCTTTCTTGGTGATCTCCTTCTTCGACTTCTACTAAACTCGATAACCGTCACTTTCGATAATCGTCGCTCGATAACCGTCGCTCTGATACCAATTTGTTGGGATTTTGGGGTTTAATTTTGTATTAGAGAATTATTGGAGAGATTGGTTGGTGCAAATTTGGGGCAAGGATAACAAAATGTATATAGAATTGTGTGACTTGCCCGCTGGAGAGAGAAGAGTTTCTGACAAAGTTTTGATTTTTTAATAAACAAAGATACACAACTCCAAAGAGTACACATAGATAAGATAGATAGATACAAACGCCAAAAAGACACACACTCAATAATATATGGATACAATATTTCAAGATAAGGGTGATATTGTTTTCTACACTCCTTACTCTATTTATTTCACATAATTTTCTCTCTATTTTTCTGGAGATTTTCTCTCTCTAAAAACATATGAGATGGGTTGCATTTATAGATCATATGCACCCTATCAAATACAACTCTTGGTTTATCTAGATACTTCTATTATATTTAATAGACACCTATATCTCACGTTTACACACAAATACATTGATATTATCCTGCCCTAGTGATATTATTAATTAAAAAATATTAATTTTAATATTTCTAAGTTTGTGTTCCTAATCCTCCATGGATGATAGGGAGCGTTCCTGGTTGCCAATTGACCAAGCAATGTCCTCCTAGACATTTATCATTGTCTTTCCATAGGAAAGAGCATTATATTTTATTTAGTTCATTTATAACCCATTTAGACATAGAGAGGATATATATATATATATATATATATATATATATATAATTAATTAATTAATTAAGTATCATGAGTTTGATACTTAAGATTTTTTTACCATTAGATTTGCTTTGAGATTTGTGCATTTAATGATTATGATAAACTGATATGAAAATAGTTAATGATGAGTATATATTGCATTAAAAAACACAAATCTCAAAGCAAATCTAATGGTTAAAATATCATAAGTACCAAACCAATGGTACTTAATTGAGTATCTTAGCCATCATATATATATATATATAGAGAGAGAGAGAGAGAGAGAGAGAGAGAGAGAGAGAGAGAATAACTAAAAAACTTGTACAAGTTCTATCTATTTTTTGCTTGAAAGTTTTTAACCGTTCAGTGTTGCTTTAAGATTCGTGCTAACTAAAGATACTCACGCTCCGTTTGCGTCTCCGTTTGCTCTCTCTCTCTCTCCTCCAACCATGTTCTTCGCTTTCCCTTTCTCTATTTGTTTGTTTCCTCCATTTTTTTTTCCGTACTCTCTCCAGCTTAGGGATGTCAATGGGCTGGGTAGAAACCCGAACCCGCGGGTACCCGACCCGAACGGGGCGGGTAATACCCGAAAAAAATACCCGCGGGTCGGGTAATACCCGAAAAAAAATACCCGGTCCGGGTTCGGGTTCGGGTTCTTTTTTTCCCGCGGGTATTCCCGTTACCCGAACCCGAACCCATACCCGAAAAATACCCGAAAATTATCCGAAAATTACCCATAATAAGAAAATTTTGGATGTTTTATGGATTAATTATTTGTAATATTTGGATTTTTGATGTATTTGTACAAGTTGTTTGTTTTATGTATTTAAAATTATTGATAATTTTACGTATTTGTATAATAATTTTTAATTTTTTAATTTTTTTAGATTATTTATTAATAATTTTCGGGTAACGGGTTCGGGTATATCCGTTACCCGCGGGTTCGGGTTCGGGTATGGATTTTTACCCGCGGGTATTTTGGGTTCGGGTTCGGGTAATACCCGAAATTTCGGGTTCGGGTATGGGGAAGGCTTACCCGAACCCGACCCGCCCCGTTGACATCCCTACTCCAGCTTCCATGTTTGGGGGAGAGGATGTTCGTCTTATCTTGTCCCTTTGATCACTTTGGCATCGTGTTGGGATCTACTGCTCCAATCATACTTGTGATTCAATCGTATCTCACCTCTTCTCCATTCGTTGAAGCTAGAAGAAGGTTTGCAATTGCTCACCTCAATTTCTGAAGTTGGATTCCGTGTAAAACCTAAGAGATGGTACTCAATACCTTCCGAGAAGGGCCTCAATTGATCTTTAAAGTCCTTGTAGAAGTTGTATTTTCAGGTTTATTGAGATAACTACTGCTAATTGACTTCTCCAGTAAATGTGCCCAGATGATGGGGTTGTACAAAGCTCCAATAGTTCTCCAAACGTGGCTATGATTTGATTTTGGAAGGTGACTATTTTATCGGTCATTGTAGCCGGGAATTGGGGAAAATTATGAAGAAATTCGAGCAAGAATGAGATGGAAAAGGGTACCAGGAATGGCAGCAAGGTGTTCGACGAAATGGGTTGCTTTATGAACATATACTTATTTGATTTGAAACAAGATATAATCCAATGATGAGATATTGACAAGGGTTGGTTGGAGGTATCTACTCCGACAAAGATCTGCGGGCAAGAGGAATCTCGAAAAGGCTCGTTTGTCGAATTGCCTTCCTGGTTAGTTTTGAGAAGCAAGGTCGATGACGTGAAAAAAAATCCGAGACCAATATTGTTAAGAAGTTCCATCTTGTTGATAGCTCGAATTGAGTTGCCAGTCAGTCTTGAATTGAGAAGAAAGGTCGATGACGAGCAAAAAATCCGAGACCAATTCCGTTGATCATTGTGAATTGTAAGATCAGAAAAGATTGATCGTTGTGAATTGAAATTATCGAATCATCTTCCTTGTGTACGTGAATTTGTATTTGTATACTAGATTTATGTCGAGTTAAGAATAAGGTTTGGAATTGTAATGAATTGATTTATAAAATTGAGTTGAATGAAATTATCTACTAATGAAAGATTTATTTGTACATGTTACGATTGAATTAACTTATCTATGGATTTAATTAACGATGATACTTAAATAAACTAATAATAATACCCAAGTACAATTTACATTCAATATTGTATGAAGATCAACTCGATACATTCAATATTGTATAAACACCTCAACATAATACATTAAATATTGTAAATGAAGCCATGATACAATTTACATTCAACCCGACTCGAAATCTCAACCCTAATACAATTTACATAAACCACAATATAATGTCCATTCCACTCGACTCGACATCTCGGCCCTGGTACAATTTACACAAAGGACAATACAATCTACATTCCACTCGACTCGAAATCTCAACCCTAATAGAATCTACATTCGGCTCCAATCTCATTTGATATATCTTAGTGCCAAGTCCAATTCACATCACAAGAGGTCGACATTTCCCTGCAATTTGGGCCCAATCTACATTCCAGAGAGGCATTCCACCACCTCCCAACATTTCCCTGCAATTTGGATCCCATGAAATCCGCAGCCAATAGGTCGACGAGTGCACTGGTAGTTAAGAAGTCCAACCAAGGCCTTCAGTTTCAGATGCGAGGTTGGAGCTAGCTGAAAAAAATTAATAAACAACAAAATTAGCCTTAAAAACCCCTAATTAATCCTAATTTGCCCCAATCTTTCTTAGTAAGTCCTAAAATGACTTAATAAACCCTAATTAGCCCCCAACCAGCCCTCAATTGATCAAAATTACACCTGATACATACAACACAGCCCCATTCAGACCCAATTCATCAAAAATAGGTCAATTTAGACAACACTAATTAAAAATCAAATGAAAATTTAATTGAAACTAAGCAATTCCTACAAAAATGATTACCTCGGATTTAGGGTTTACTCCTTTATGAGCTTGCGAGCTTGAGAGCACGAGAGACTGAGAGTCATCGACAAAACTTAAGAGTGGCAATCTGGAAAATCGCTTCACTTTTGATGGAAAATCGCGAGAGAAACAATCGTCAATAGCCATGGAAAACCACATGTCCTTGGCGTTGGAGAGAAAGGAGAGAAAGGAGCGAGAACCGTCGCAATGAATCGGCGATAAACATTGAAACCACCTCTCTTTGGCGCTGGAAAAACCCTCTCTTTATCTGAGGGAGAAATGAGAGAAATAAGAGAAGTGACGGAGATAAGAAACTAACGGGAGGTATAACTGAGTGCGTGTTTGCACAGATCTTGATGTGGATCTGAGGGTAAAATATTTACAAGCAAAATATACATCCAACTTGTACAAGCTATTTAGTTACTCTATATATATATATTTAAGTTGGTTAAAATGTTTGGTACTTAATTAAGTAGGTTAGCCTCCCTCATATATATATATATATATATATATATATATATGAGGGAGGCTAAGCTACTAATTAATTATCAAAGATTTTGATACTTAATATTTTTTAACTATTAGATTTGCATTAAGTTTTGTGCATTTAATGATGTGCATAGAATTAAGTACCAAACATTGGATTTCCGAAAATTCTTTTATTGTGCCACTTGTGTATATATATATTTTTTTATCTTCTCAGTTAACTTGTCATAATCCGTCATTAATTAGCTCCCACAACATTACATCATGTCATACACATTGTTCTTGTTATCATAGTTTCCTAATTAAATGTGATCAAAATAATGAGTTTAATCTAATATTGTTTTCTTTTATTTTAAAAAATATTGCAAAATACCCAACAAAATATAGATAGCAAATTTGATACCAAAAGGGAAAAACAAAATCTAATATAGTAACTGTGAATTATAATAACAAATCTTGCATTTACATAAGAAATTTCATAAATTATTTGCAAGTCAACTCGACATTAAAATTCAAAATATCAAGTAGTAATTACACATCAATAAAATTTAAAAGATATTGATAAGAATTATTGTTTATTTAATTTTTTTTTTTTGATCCATATTAGAAATTTTCATTCTATAACGGAGCATGCTCCTTGCTGGTCGAATCACAACAAGATGCAACCGTGTTTTTACTATGATGTTTTTGTTGTTGTTGTTGTGGTGTCGTCGTCGTCGACGACGTTGTTGTTGTTGTTGTTGTAACATTTGTCAAAATCTAAATTTATATATTGACCGCACGTTTCAACCAAAAGTTGATTTTTTTTACCAGGGTGTCGTTTCTTGATTAACTACAACTATAAATAAAAGAGAATTTCATGTAAATCCATTCAAGTAATATAATATTAAGACTAATATCATATCATATATAACATAACTTCAAAACTTATGTAAAAAGAAAATATCACTACACGAGCTATGCTGGAAAAATGACAGTAAATCAATCCCCTAATTTTTCAATAACAAATCCCTAAAAATATATAAATAAACACATAGAGGGCAAAATTAACACATAAACATCACCCCATTCTATTTTTTCTTTCGTTTATTCCCTCAAATTTTCATTTCCCCTACAAACTGCAATTCCTCGTTTTTTTGCCAATTCCACAACCTTTCCGCATTCACTAATCTAAGATAACGTTCAAATCGAATAATCAATGAATAAGCTTGAGGATAATCTGAGAGAAGTCATGAAGGCGCAATGCTGCAATATTTGGACTTTGATCATCACGACGATCTCCATGGCGGCACGAGACCACCATGGTGATTTTCATCTTCGCCGTGACTCCATTATTGGATCCCTTTATGACTTGTCCACATGCAGGAATAACAAATGCCATTCGATCCGGGCTAACATGCACGATCACGTTATGGGATTGGATCTGGATGAGACCCATGTCGAAACAAACCCGGTTCATGTTACTGCAGCATCCCCTGATTTGCAATGTGAGAAACATTCTGAAAAAACACCTCAACCTGGGTCTGAACTGTCACCAGAGATGGCGTTGGAAAATATTCAGAAAAAACAAAATTCAAATACAATTAATCCATGTATTACAAAAATTCTTACGATGATGGATTTTTTGGAAGATCTTGACATGGTAATTAAATTTGACATTTTTCTTTCAAATATTCAATTTTTTATCTCTACAAATTATGATTTTCTTTTCTGCGTTAAACAGTCTGATGAGGAATCCCTAGTCAGTATATTGAAAAACATGGGCTCCGTTGGTGTCACCTATGAAGTACTCAATGTATGGCCACATAACTATTTTTCTTGCCAAATTTCAAATTTCAATGTTATATTTTCTGGATCTTATTGGAATTATGTTTGTATGAATTAGGAAACTTATATAGGTCGTCTAGTGAACAAACTCACAAAGCATGGTTCTTCGTATGTACAACGTTTAGCAAAACAAAGGATCAAGTAAGAATAAATCTATAAAAAAAAATTATATAGAAAATAAATAAAAGTAAATGTTAAATAATATATTGGAATTGTAGGGAGTGGAAGGAATTAGTGGTGGAGTGGAAGAAATCCAAAGCATGCAGCTCTTCGTCACAAGCCATTAAAAGTAAAAATTCTATACAAAAATTTCACCTAAATTACGTCCTAATTTAATAATTTGGCTCAGTTAACTGTTCGATTTGTTTCTCCCAAAAAATATTAGATGTGTGCATATATCTATACATATTATTATAACTGAACATTAAACGGTCATATTTCATTTGAACAGATGAGGCGTCACCCATTATGATAAACGGGCCGGGTCAAATAGAAAAGAAGGCAAAACCCGTCAAGATAAGAGTTGTGTCGTCGAAGAAAAATGGATCAGATTTTCGAGAGCGTGAAACCAAACCTGCTCCAACTAGACCTGACTCAATAAACGGATCGGATTATTTTGACCGCAAAGTTAAGCCTGACCCGATTAGAGGGAAGACCGAGCCGTTCAAAGAAGCGCCGGCTAGAGTCAATAATCACCCCGCTTCTTTTTCTCCTCCAAAGGTAAGAAAAATGATAGTCTTATCTTACAAAACATAATTTTTAATAAAGCGTCAGTAAAATATTTAACTTATAAATTTATTACTATTTTGCGAATATTCTACAAAGCAGAAGAATGAGAGGGACGAATTGTACGACTCCGCCAGATTTGATTCTGCAAGAAAACGTCTACAACAAAATTATCAAGAAGATATTAAAGGTAAAATTTTATAATTTGAATGCTGCAAAATTTTACATAACTTTACTACTAACTAATTATTATTTTTTGTTGGGTTTGAATAGCAAAAAAACAAAAGAGAATACAAGTTATGGAAATAGATGAAATTCCAAAGCCCAAAAATGAGTTCATAAGGAAAAGTGTGTCTACGTCCAAAAATAGATTATACCGACACTTTCCATTCAAAAAAGTATGTGTTTAGGGATAAATAAGCCCTACCCATTTTATATAAAAAATATACATTAAGTAGTAAAACTAGAAGAATGATATAATGATATAATTATTATAAAATGAATGTATTTATGATATTTGTTTTGTATGATTTAATTTTGTGACACATATGTGCATATGTGTGTTTTTGCATGTATTCAATACTCCGTGCCATGACACATGTATTTACAAATGTCATTGTAATTCCTCATATTGTAACACGTACTTACATGTGTAAGTATGCATGTAAATATTGTATACTATAAATACTTACTTGTAGTTGTATTGTAACACAAGTTCAAAAGAGAAATGAAATACATTCTCTCATCTCTTTCTTTCTTGAATTACTTTCTTATTTCTTGAGTGTCATCTCTTGAATTTTACTAATTTCACAACAACAATCATGATAAATTATTTACTTTATTTTGCTTGTGAGCAATAATACCTTGTAATAATAAAAAATAAACAATGACCAACCTAGAACAATTTAGAAAAATACCTTAGTCCGAACACGAGAAAACCACATGACTCCTTCGAAATCTGACTCGTCCGCGATACGAAAAATTTAGAAAAATCAAACGACCAAATCCGTTCGACCTGAAATCGAAAAATCTTATTCAAAATTGACCCGATATTATATATTATCCCACTCAACTATGTCTGAATTCAAGTTGTTCGAAATTCGATTAACACTGGACAGACAAGATTGAACCCTAATAGCCCAACATAAATTGATCCGATTCAATGCTGGGTATCAACGTCGCTACCGAGTCTGACGCAGCGGAATGAAGGACCTGGTCCGACCCGATCCCGAGGACCACGTTGTCGATCCGAGGATACAATTCCTAAGTATACAACTATTTATATATAACTAATATATATAAAGATTCATACCACGTGAAATTGAAGACGGAGACGGTTGATTCTTGCGTAGTTGTTGTCTTTGCTTCGATTCCAGCAACACGTGCGTCCCACGCCCGCATGATTCAACATCGTCTTCGAAACGCCGATTTGTCATATACAACCGGATTATTTCCGGTTCGTTTCCGACCTAGCTCTTGATCGATCACCACAGAAAGTTTCAGTTGAAACTTCTCTACTCACCTTGAGCCTCGTCTTTCGGTTGCACACGAATTTTCCTAAAATTCGTCGCAATGTAGCTCGAAAATCTTTCGCTCCAATGGAGTTTTTTCTCAACTTGTCTCACAAACTTTCTCTTTTCTTAGATCTATTATGAGCATGAAAGAAGGAGAGATCAACCTTTGATCTTATATTAAAAACCTCCATTAATATGTATCTTAAGAAAACTGCCAATCCAGAATTTTCATCTGTGAGTATACTGTCGTGACGCACAAGTTGGTTTGTCATGACGGAGCATAAGAGTAACGGTTATATCAGTACTCGTGACACGTCCGTCGTGACGGATTATGATGCGTCATGACGGACCGTGATCCAAATTCTGGATTGACAGTTTTCCAACGGCGCAAGAAGGTCCTCACTCGAGCTCAGTGAGATCGGACTCAATTTCGGTTCGGGTTGGCGTATGAACTTTTGGTGAAACAATTCGAGTTCTTGCTCGGTTGGTGTTATATCACATGGAATAAATGTTTGAACATTCTCAATCATTACTCCTAGAAATTTGACTCGAATCATCTTTACCATATTATTCGCGGCATATGGAATCTCATTTGGAAATTTTCCGAGTTCATCGGTAGCTAGAATTATCTTTAACTTTTCTATTTTTTCGAGATCTACAAGAGGGCCGTGATAAATAATCTTGCCATACGGGCCGAGGATTATCATGAGCTCGCTTAGACACCAAGCTTGCATCTGAAGATCCCATAATTCGAACCAAATTTTGAATTGCAATTTATTTGGTTTACCTCCAATTGCATTACTCCATGGGTATGTCACATAACCCGCCTCGTTCAAGAATTTGCAACTCTTCTCGGCAAAGGTTGCTCGATTTACGAATTTGGGTAGAATTAGGAGATATTTTTCGTTACCCCAATACACAAGCTCGAAAGGGTGAATCCAATTTTCGACTGATCGATAGACGATGATGTTGAGTGCATCAAGGTTGTGACCGGTTACAAACCTTGCGTCAAGAACCATCGCTTTCTCGAGTCTTTTTGTACTTTTCGCGTGAGCCGGTGTAGTTGGAACATAAACCTTTACGTTAATTGGGTTTGGTTTGTCAATCTTGATGGTTGGAATTGGATCGAAAGGTTTCTTGCAGAGTGTCGTGCATTGCTTACATGTGTGACCATTGCTTCGGCAATTTAGGCAAATTTTAGGGTTCCAACACTCACAAGTTTCATGGCCATGTCTCATACACCTTAAACAAAAATCAAACCAAGATGGGTGATTTGGATCCGGTGAAAATGAGGGTGTAATGGAGGAATAGGGGTTACCTGTGGTGTTGGCATTTGGCGAGTGAGGTCGCTTTGTCCCACTTGTGCCCCCTTGTTCCCTCTCTTTTCTTTTTTGAGCTCCAATAATGGCTGGTTCCCCATTAATGGCGGTTTGTGGAGCACTTACTTCTTGGTTTATTGGCCTTCATTCTTGTATGGGGGTCTATTGGAAGCTTGGTTCCTTCTAAATTGTTAGGTGTGGCCACCATGAAGATGAGGTTGAGAACCACTACTTGCCGCATTGTTGAAACCCGACGGTTGTGGCCCCGGATTAACTCCTCTTCCTTCTCGGTTGTTCCTCTACCTCTATCTCCGTTCGATCTATACATCTCTCGGCTTGTTTGCTTTTGGTTTGTGGTTCGGTTTTGGTTGAGATACCTAGCCGAGTGATAATGGTGGAGGGTTTGGGAGTGAGGGTAGTTTTTGTTTTTTTAGAGTAAGCCCAGAATGGATGAGGGAATATTATATAGTTTTTTTGGATTTGCTTTCATCTCTCACCAATATCCACCATTTGAAATTTATCTTTCTTCTCCAATGATTTTGTCACGTTTCCCCATGCTCTCTCTCTCCAAGCCATCAAATTATGACATTATTGGAAAACGAAAATACAAATGATTAGTTATCATGAAAATGTATAACAAATTATTAGTTATCATGCGTAAGAATATAAAATCAAAATAAGATGAATTATCAAAATAAGACGAATTTTTTATTTTACAAGAAAAAAATCAAAATCATGCATATATACAAAAATATTATATGATCATTTGAACCTTAAAACACATATTTCAGGGAAAAATGTTTTTTTATATGAACATTGTAAAAATGCTATTTACATCTTCTATAAAAGAACATATTTTTTTTCTTCATTTCTTATTTGTTACCAAAAATAATGACTACGATATATTTACATTTTTAATGCCATCATTTAAAAAGTATACTTGTTAAGTATATGGTTACCAAAAATAATAACCAAGACATAAAAAAAAAATCACAATTTCAGATTAAAAAAAAGTATAAGTTCCCATTTTATTACTACAACCAAAAATGTCATAGCCTTCAGACAAGACATGTATGCACCATTACACAACGCGCAAAAACTATGAATAAAATTAGTTTAAATACCACGCACCAACAAAATTTCTCCTCAAGACGGGTCAAGCGAAAACCCTAATCTATGAGTACAAACTACACTCACTCCGAATTTTCATCGGGAACTTTCGTTACGCCAACTTCGGCTGGGCGGAGGACCCTTTCATGCAGCATGTATCCGTTCTGTCACATTGAAGCACATAAAAATTTATTCATGACAATAATATTGTATTAAAAAAGAAAAAAAATGTTTTACCTTGAGGACTACAGCTACGGTGCCAGGTGGCTTGGATGCGTCAGGCATTTGAAATACAGCATTGTGTCTATGAGGATCAAATGCCTCGTTCGACGCATCATATTTCTCCACTCCATATTTCCTAAGCACCTTCATTCACAAAAACAACAAAAAACATTTTACAATTTCAGTATAATACAGGGCTTCTTTACAAATTTACTCTTTCGAGGAAAAACGAGAATAAAGTACCTCGATTAATTGTTTATCGGTCATCTCAACGCCCTCTAATAAGGTTTTGAGAAGTGGGACCGCCTTGTCAGATTCTTTTGTCGTGGCATCGAGTTTAGCGAAACTCTCTTTCACAACCGATGAAGCTCTTTCTAAATTATCAGCCACGTCTAACAAGCTCTTCGCAAAATTCTACAAAAATATTAAAGAAATTTAATTTTTTTGAATACAGAAAATTATGAGAGAGAGAGAGAGAGAGAGGTAGACCTGAATTGCGAATTTCTTGGAATTCTCAGCTTCGCGTTTGGTTCTCTCGATAACATTTTCTCTTTCGGCATAACTGCGTAAAACCATATCTTTCATTTTCTCTACCTCTTTAGTGGCCTGCTCTAACAATTCGTCTTTTTCTGATACAAGCTTTATAAGTTCTTCTGTCGAAAGATCGATCTCTTTATCTGATTTAAACAAAAATATATGTTTTGTATATGATTTTCTAAGAAAGAGATAAATGAAATGAATTTCTTTCGCAAAAAGATAGAAACGTTACCTGAATCGGAATCCTGCTTGGTTTGCTCTTTATCTGATGATGCTTTTGAATTTTCATTTTCTGATTGAGGAGATGTAGAAGATGAAAACCCTAATTTCTGGAAGGTCCCATTTGGTAAAGCTCGATGCATTGACATATTGTTTTGAGGAACCTATTAAGCATAGTAATTACCAATTATTATCAGATCACATCAAAATATCAGTAGATTTCACTATTTATTCAACTGTATTATCTAATTAAACAGTAATATTCATAATGTAAATCAAACCCAGTTTAATTTACAGTCTATTATCATATTTTTGCAATAATTGTTGAAAACATTGATCTAACTAGCAAGAACAAAATTTCCAGAGCAAAAACATAACAAAAGATTAAGCATACAATTAAAACACAATAGAAACCTCACCTTGATAAGTGACCAAGAGACAGGCTCAGAAGAGAACAAGCAGTGCTCAGGCCGTGCGGAACTGAGACGATTTACAACCCCACCGGCCGACCTCGACATCCGTGCAAGGATTATTCTAGAAGCCATGCCGATTTTCTTCGAGAAGAAAGAAGAAGCGGCTATCAAAAACTACGAAAGGGCTTGTCGAACAAGAAATAACGACAAAGGGAAGGGGGGTTTATGCACTTATGCTGGCATTGCTGGGGTTTTAATATAAGAAGAAGACTATTTTGCCCTCGATGTTTTCTATTTGAATTTGTTCATCTATATATATATAGTTATTGGATTACATGGGCCTTTCTGTCTTTTTAGCTAACAATACCCAGCCCATTGCCCAAGCTTAATTTTTTGAGAGGGGAAATTTGTAAATAAGACCCTCCATTATTTTAAAATTACAAACACTCCCTTCTGTTCATACTTCGTTTTCGTTCCCAGCAAATGCAATCTACAGAGACGATCCTAAACCACCTGAACAAATGCATCAATTTACCGCATTTCAAGCAGCTCCATGCGCAAACTGTAATCAATGGCGTTTTTCAGCAAGATGGGAATTACATAGCAGTGAAGTTCATTTCTTTTCTTTCCAATTCACTGCACAACCTTTCCTATGCGAGAGCCATCTTTTTTAGTTGCATTTCTCGTGCTAATGTCTATGTTTGGACTTCTATGATTGGTTCTTACACTAATCACAAAACCAATTGGACCAAAGAGGGTTTTGGGGTTTTTAAATTAATGCTTGAAATTGGGCCGAGACCGAATTGTTATACCGCTTCTTCAGTAATAAAGGTTTGTTCTTTGGCAAAGGCAGTTCGAGAAGGAAAACAAATTCATGGGTTTTTAGAGAAATCTGGATTTGGGGGTTTTGAGTATGTTAATGGTGCAATGGTTGATATGTATGGTAAATTTGGGCTTGTACACCATGCACGGAAAGTGTTCGAGAATATGTCCGAGAGAAATTTAATCGTATGTAATGCTATGTTGGATTGTTATGTAAAATCTGGAAATGTGAAATCTGCACAAGAACTGTTCGATGAAATGTCACAGAGAGATGTGGTCTCTTGGAATAGCTTGGTATATGGTTATGCAAGTGAGGGGAATATGACGGTGGCAAAAGGCCTTTTCGATAAAATGACGAATAAAAATGTTAATTCATGGAATATAATAATATTTGGATATTCACGTAGTGGCCAATGGAAAAAGGCTATAGAGATTTTTAATTATATGTTATTAGGCTCAATTAAACCAAACTCTGCTACAATTGCGGTACTTTTGTCAGCATGTAGTCATTTAGGCTGTTTAAAACTAGCTGAACAAATTCACGGGCTTTTATGCAAAAGTTGCATTGAAACTAATTGTCACGTTAATAATTCTATGTTAGATATGTATGCCAAATGCGGTGGCATTGTCGACGCATGTGAAGTGTTCGACAAAATACCTGTGAAAGATTCGGTGTCTTATAATGTTATGATTGGTGCTTTTGCCAATCATGGACTTGGTAAAGAAGCTATAGATCTTTTTATCGAAATGGATAAAAAACGATTAGAACCCGACAAAATTACGTTTTTAGCCTTGTTAACCGCGTGTAGTCATTCTGGACTCGTAGAATCTGGTCAGGATTACTTCGATTCTATGATTAGGGATTTCGCAATTAAGCCCTTGGTCGATCACTATGCTTCTATGGTTGATCTTTTCGGCCGAGCCGGTTTAATAAGAAATGCATTTGAATTTATACAAAATATGCCAATCGAACCAAATGCGGGAGTTTGGGGCGCATTATTAAACGCGTGTAGAAAATACGGTAATGTAGAAATTGGGAAAATTGCGGCTAGAGAGCTTTTGAAAATTGAACCGGATAATCCGGGCAATTACGTAATTTTGTCGAACATGTGTGCGGGGGATAAGTTATGGGATGATGTGGTCGCTGTGAGAGGGTTAATGAAAGGAAATAAAGTGGATGTAATAGAAGGTTGTAGTTGGACCAAAGATAATTAGTGGAACCTCTTATTTTCTTTTAATACCCAAATCAGTGTTGGTTTAAGAATAATTGGGAGAAATCTTGCTATGATGCGGTTTTGTGAATTTAATTGTTAACCAAAGATAATTTCATTCATTATATTATAAAGTTTAATTTTATAAATTAAGATGTATCTTTTACCTAGTATTTGTTCGTCAAATAATATATTTCATAATTTATCTTCTCATTTTCAAGTAAGAGAAATGTTTAAAGCTGAAATTATACTAACTTAGAGCTCAAAACGAACACCAAAATTCAAAAGAATTTATATAGGAATGAGAAATAAAATGTTTGATGAATGATTCGACGAAAAAAATACGAAGGAGCTAATTTAAAATAGTCCAATATGATAGATACAATTTATTGAACTCGCCAATTATGTCGAAAATTGTACTGAATTTTTTCTTCACTCGAAATGAATTCTGTTCGTGTCCATATGGACAATACAAAAATATGATTAAACATTGTATTAAAATCATATAGCCTTAATTAAAGCTACGGCAACGCCCAATGGTGATCAGTTGCGCAATTGAAGTCGTATACCTTACTTTTCTCACAACATATGCATCAATTCTGTAGTGTTTCGAGTGTCCATCTATTGATTTAGTATTTTGATTCTTTTTGTTTTCACAAATCAAAACAAAAACTTCAATCCGAAAAATCCAAATTAGCAACTCTTAATTCTATGGCGAGTTCGATTGCACGAGCATTCAGTCAAGATTCAGCAAAAAATCGAAAATTCGCGATGACTTGAATGTTTCTAGACTGAGTTTATTGTGTTCACAAATCCTAACTTGTGCCGAAATAGCTTCAATCCGTTCGAACTCAGTAACAGGTGCATGCAAAATAGATAGTTATTCATTTTGAATATGCCAAAATTGGGAGTATATTTTTCCTGACAAATAGTGCGCATAAAATCTTTTTTGATTTGGTAGAATTTTATTCACCCCTTTATAGCTATTTTCGAGGCCCGGAATTCACCCACCAAGCAAGCAACTTAAAATTAGATGTTTATACATCGAGTTATACAAATTTGCTGATACTATCACGAATTGCTAAACTGGCTCGTCTAAACCATGCCTTCCACCTCTTTGTGCGACCCTGATAATATCCTTCTAAATTATGGCAAATTGTCCTCAAATAATAGCCACCTGTAAAATCAAAATGTATCCCTTCGCTAAGCGTCTTGAATAGATCCACAACCTCTTCTTCACTTCATAAGTCGTGTTCAATGATTCCTTCGCGTACCAGTAGGCCAAACATCTTTAGGGTCTTTAATCAGCTGAGACATGAAAATGATGTATGCGGTAATATCATTTCCGAATGTATGGTTTGTTTGTTCTAATGCAATGAGGTTCTTAAAAAAATAGGGAGCGATGTTCGCGTACCAGTAGGCCAAACTTCATAAGTCGTCATTTTGACTCGGCTTTAAGTACATATGACAAAGGTGCAATAAATGACAGAAATCTCTTGGTCGATTGCATTCGTTGATAGCTCTCGGGTAATGACATACTATTTGCTCCATGTAGTGAGAATTTTTTTCTGAGACCGATGGAGCGATGTTCTTATCGCCTATAAAGGTTTCATAAATGGGTGATTCTAGAGTAAGACCTTTTTTAATTGCATGGCTGAGATTAAATCTTATAAGTTGATTGGATGGCTGAGATTTAAGTTTCCTGTGGTACATCCTTTGTAGAAAAGGGTAAAATGGTCATTATTTATTCCTTCTCACCTTCTCAACCACGGTCCATCCAGTATTTACATTGTCTTTTTTTTTTTGCAATAGCCTCTTTCTCTCACTGTTTTTGTAACTGAAGCGTGAATTTCTCCCTCTAATCTCTCCTCTGTGAATCTCGTGAAACTGAAGCATCAAACTGAAGCGCGACTGTGAATCTCCCTCACCTTGAATCTCTCGGCTTAAAAAGATCTGAACTTTCACTCGATTGTGAATCTCCATCTCACAAAAGAGAGAAGAGAGAGAAAGAGGGACAAGAGAGAAAGTAGAGAGGAAGAGGCGGATCTAGAGCTCCAGACGAGACGAGTTTGAGCTCACGAAGCGTCAATGTAACCTCGACCTCACCAGATTAGACGTCGAGATGAGTACAATTTGTCCATTTTTTCAATAATTTCAAGATTTTTTTCTTGAAATATATAATCCCTAATTTTAGTAATAGAAATTAGTGTATTTTTTCAGATACTAGTGACTTTAGCTAATTAGGGGTAATTAGCGCTTTCAATTCTGATCATGCTTCATCGTCAGTCTTGCCTAATTCTGATGAGGCGAGTCTTGAATTCTCGACTTATGTTCTTTCAATTCTTTTATATTTCTTTTGAATTTGGATTCCTTAATTTGCAGCTAATATTCATTTTGCTGGATGCCACATATTTCACACTGGAATTTCATCGAACACGTTCCATGCATCCAAACGGAACCACAATTAAAGAGTTAAAGTTTCGAGGTAAATAGTATTATTAATTAGTTTATGTTATTTCAATTCTTCTATGTAGCTTTTGAATTTGGATTCATGAATTTGCAGCTAATATTCGTTTTGCCGGATACCACATATTTCATGCTGGAATTCCATCGAATAAGTTCCATGCATCCAAACGGAACCACAATTGGAGTGTTGTAGTTTCGAGATAAATAGTATAATTAATTAGTGTCAAGTGTTATTCCCGAATACATGAATTCTCGAACACGTTTTTGGTGATATGTTTTAAAAGAGGACAGTCGTACCGAGACGTGATATATGGACAGTCTTTAAAAGAGGGGTGAACTTGCTGCAACAAAATTACAGCGTACCGGCATATACTGTACTTGCACCTCGACCTATCACACTTCTTGTCTCGAAATAATAGTACATATTATTCATTCAATACTTTGATTATTTGTTTGATTGTTTTGCTGAAATGTTCAATTAATGTTTTATTTAGGGTGAACTTGATGACGATTGGAGTTGTCCCTCCTGTAGTTGTAAGTATTAAAGGTCGAGCGAATTCCATATAGAGGCGAAGAACCTGGTAGAATTGTGTTGTATAAATTTCACAATTTAAATGTGTGTGTTTGTATAATGTATGTGTGTGTATTATATGTATATGTATGACGCGGCGTGTATGTATTATGTGTGTGCATTTACATGTGTTTTAAGTATTATGTGTATATGTGTTATGTGTGTATGTATGATCTGTGTATGTATAACACGTCGATGGATCTATACCCGAAGAAATTCGACGACTTTTTGGTATTATACGTGATTTGAGCCATGAACAAAGAAAAGTAGGATTTGATTGAGTTTTTCATTTAAATGATACATGACCGTCGTAGTGTTCGTATCTTATTGAGCGTTACCACAATAATATCAAATCAATCGTCATTAATAATTATACTATTATACTATTTCCTTAGCCTCAAGATTGTGAGAGATTGTGCCAGATTTAAATCAATCGTCATTTAAAGGAAATAAAATTCCGACCGTTGTGGTGTTTGTATCTTAACGAAAAATTAAATTCGAACTGCACCAGATTTTATAAAATGTTAAAAACAAAAAAAATCATTTTATTGGGTCCTTTTTGGAAAATCTCTATAGTGCTATTTTTAGTAACACAATACCAAGATTGAATTCATGCAAAATCTCTACAGTGAATCTCTACAGTGAGCAAAAATAAAAGAACAACATATCAATTTTATTTTATTTTATTTTAGCCTAACAAAACATTTTCAGGAAATCGAATTCATGAGGAAAAGTTTAGCATATCAAGATTGAATTTAGAAACACCGAACAACGAAATAGAATTCATTGGAATTTAGTAACAACATATTTAATTGAATTTCTGTAATAACCACAACTCAAAATCTGAAAATAAGAAAAAATTAAAAAATTCATGACCCGCGTAAACGAATCAAATTTTAAAACAATAAACGCAGTTTAATTGTTACCATTCGATTGATATGATGCTAGGAGGAGAACGAAATGAGTATAGTGCGAGAGGAGTTCGGCTAGAGAGGGAGAGAAAGAGAGGGCAGTGATTTTAGACAAAGCAAACTGATTGAAGAGGCGGTTCTAGGGAATTGGCCTGAGCAATTGGCTGTAGAGAAATTGGCTCACAAGGAGAGAGAAGATGGACAGTGAGTGAACCGAAGAGAGAGTAAGAAATTAGTGAGATGCAAAGTCGGAGAGTGAGAGATTCACGCTAATTACAATAACTGGAGATATCCAGTTTTATGAGAATGGAGAGTCACAACAAAAAAATTCACATACAAATTTTCAATACCAGAAATATCCTTCTCCAAAATGGTCGTACAGTAGAACTACCCTAAATGATCTTGACGACAAATGGAATTTGATTTTCTACGAGGAGAAGGTCGTGGGTACAAAAACAATATTGCAATGGCTCCATTTGGTAATTATTATTTGGGTTCTCCATCAATGGGTTCTCCATTTGATAGTCAACAGTGCGACCTGCCCAAGAAACTGACCGACCCTGATAAACAACGGGGGCGGCCTGACTCAGAAACTGACCGACCCTGATAAGAAACAGGGACGGGCCTGATCCAGAAGTATAACCGATCCTGATGACTTTTAGGGACGGACTGACCCTGAAGAATATCATCAAGGGATTTCAGAGTCGGTTTATCAGGGGCAGCCAACCAACCCAGATCCTATCAAGGACGATTTTGAACATTTTTAGAGTCGGGGGAAATTGCCCCTGATACTCTAATATGTTGTAGTGTTTATGCGTGAGAGAGAGAGAGAGAGAGAGGAGAGAGAGAGAGAGAGAGAGAGATCTCGAGCCCGAGCCACGAAGAGCACGGTGTCACTGCCACAGAGAAAGACACACACAGAGATCCCGCGCCACCACTACCAGGAGAGCGCCGTCCTGCTGCGAGAAGAGAGAAAGATTTAAGTTCCTTTTGTTTTCGAAAGAGAAATGAAGAGTTCCACAACAGTAGTATGCAACAGTCACCACGCGAGAGAGAAGAAAACAAGAAAAATAAAACCGGGCTGGAAAATTTTGGGCCAAATAAATAAAAACCAGTGTTTTAAATTGCGGCGATATTGCGGATATTGCGGGCTGAGATTTAGAATCGCTATATCGCAATGAAGTATTGCGAAAATATCGATTTTTGAGAAATTGCGGATATTGCGGCGAGATTGCGGCGAAATATCGGTAATATTGCGGCCATATCGGGTGATTGAAATTAATATGTATAAGATTTAATGTTCAAAAAAGAAAATGTCTTATGATAAAGCAAATTGAATCATTTATTTATAAGATTTAATGTTCAAAAAAGAAAATGTCTTATCATAAAATCACCCATAAAAAAATTAATATGTATTTGTAAATTTGTAAATATAAAAAAATTAATATGTTTCTTTTTTATATGTTCTAAAAAATTAATATGTTTTGATATGAATTTTTAAATATACAGAAATTAATATGTTTTGATATGGATTTGTAAATGTAAAATAATTAATTTGCAGCCCAGTATCAATTCTATTCTCCTGTAAGATACGATTATGCAATCTTGCCTTTATCTTCTCAATTAACGTTACTAATTCAGTAACTCGCATACAAGGTTTTCCATCTCCTATATAATAAAAAACTAAAACTAATTCTGGTTTTGAAAATAAATTGTTTGGAAATAAAAGATTATGCGATAATAATGATGGAATCCATAAAAAGAAATTCATTATCAAAGATTATGCGATAATAATAATATTTGAAGGCAAGTATGAGAGAGAAATATCGAGGTAGTGAAATTAAAGAAGATTATAATAATAAATATTCAGGAAAAAGACAAAGAAAAGGAAAAGGAAAAACTCGATTCTAGTCCTAGAGATCAATCGAGGTAAAATTAAAATTAATTTTAGTTCAAAATAAACAATTTCGTTTCTTTTAGATAACAAAATTAAACTTGTCGTTTTTGAACTTTTGAAGGCAAAGGTCAAAGGCAATCGAATCCCCAAAGAAAGAACTAGAGGAGAGAGGTAGAAATTCAACTGGAGAGCAAACCCCATCAAAATTCAGAAAAAAAATCCAATAAACCCGACGAACTGGAGATCTCCAGCAGCACTCCTAGATCCGAAACCCATTACTCCTCCCCTCCTTCTCCTTCGAACAGTTCTCATTACAACAAGTATTCTAGAGAGAGAAACAGTGGTGGCGGTTCAAAATACAGCGATAGAGAGAGAGAACGAGACGCTGACATGGCGGTACCTGACAAACTAGTATCGAAACGCGAACCCACTCATTGGTACCTCGAACCGTCCCAACAATCCCAAAATGGGCAACCCTAATATGTGGGACCCGCCCAAAGGCAATCGTTGAGTAAACTGTATCTTATTCGTATTGGGGTGCCCAGAATAATAATATGGGCAGTGGCGTTGGTAGTAATGGAAAGGACACGAGGTGGTGAAGGAAACTGGTGTGGTACCGGTTTCAAAAATTGAGGAGAAGAGTGAGAAGGAGAGTTTGGTGGTGGTGAACGAGAGGGCGGAAGTAAAGGAGGGGATTGTGTAGGGGAATGTTCGCGTCGAGACCCCTGAAAAATTTGAGAATCGCGAAAAGGTCCCTCTGGTTGAAGAGAAGAGCCATGAAAACTCTCTTTTGGCAGCGGCTTAAAAATGCCAAGAAAACTATCTTTTGGCAGCGGCTAAAAAAGTGCCACGAATACTCTCTTTTGGCAGCGGCCAAAAAAGTGCCACGAATACTCACTTTTGGCAGCGTCTACAAAAGTGCCATGAATACTATCTTCTGGCAGCGGCTAAAAAAGTGCCACGAATACTCTCTTTTGGCAACGGCTAAACAAGTGCCACGAATACTCTCTACTGGCAGCGGCTAAAAAAGTGCCACGAATACTCTCTTTTGGCAGCGGCTAAACAAGTGCCACGAATACTCTCTTTTGGTAGCGGCTAAACAAGCGCCACGAATACTCTCTTTTGGCAGCGGCTAAAAAAGCGTGACGAATACCCTCTTTTGGCAGCGGCTAAAAAAGTGCCACGAATAATTTCTTTTGGGAGCGGCTAAACAAGTGCCATGAATAATCTCTTTTGGCAGCGGCTAAAGAAGAGCCAGGAATACTCTCTTTTGGCAGCGGGTGTTTTCAAATGGCACGAAAACTATCTTTAGGCAGCTGCTAGAACAGTGCCACGAAAATTATCTTTTGGCAGCGGCTCTCTGTAAAGGGCACGAATACTACTACTTTTGGCAGCGACTAGAAAAGTGCGACCAAAACTATCTTTGGGCAGCGGCAGTCTTTAAAAGTTACGGAAACTATCTTTTGGCAGCGGCACGAAAACAATCTTTTGGCAGCCGCTGAAAAACCGCCACAACAACTATCTTTCGACAGCCGGTCGAAAAGTGCCACGAAAACTATCCTTAGGCAGCGTCTAGACCAAAACTATCATTCGGCATCGGCTCAAGAACGGCCACGAATACTGTTTTTTGGCAGCGACTGTTCCTAAAGGACACGAAAACTATCTTTTGGCAGCGGCTAAACAAGTGCCCCGAAAACTATCTTTTGGCAGCAACTCTCTGTAAATGGCACGAAAACTTTTTTACAGCTGTTTAATTTAAGCAGCATCAAAACTATCTTTTGGGAGCTGTTAAATAAGAGCCACCAAACTATCTTTTGGCAGCGGCATAAAAGCGCCATTACCATTATCTTTTGGCAACGGCATAAAAATAGCCACGTCAACTATCTTTTGGCAACTGCTATAGAAGTGCCACGAAAACTATCCTTTGCAGCTGCTAAAAAAGTGCCACGGCTACTATCTTTCGGCAGCGGCTGTCTGTAAATGACATGAAAACTCTTTTTAGACAGCGGCTGCCTGCCTATAAAAGGCACTAAATATTTCTTTTGGCAGCGGCGGACTGTAAACGGCACACAATCTATGTTTTGACGGCCGACACTAAACGGCACTAAAACTGTATTTTGGCAGCTCTTGACTTACATGGCACTAAAAGTACATCTTTTGGCAGCGGAAGATTGTAAACGGCACTACAACGACCTTTTTGCAAATGAGAAAAATAAATGACACTAAAACTTTCTTTGGCAGCAGCTGACTGTAAACAGTACGAATACAATATAAATAAGTACACTAAAACTTTCTATTGGCAGCAGCTGACGGTAAACAGTACTGACACAATCTAAATAAGTACCACTAAAACTTTTTTTTGGCAGCAGCTGACTGTAAACAGTACGAATACGATCTTTTTGGCAGCACTTGTCTGTAGAAGGCACTAAAACTCTCTTTTGCAGCTGCTCACTGTGAACGGCACGAAAACTAAAACAGAAAATGAATTTAATTGACTTATTTACCCTCAATTCACTGTCTTTCCATATCAACCCTAGACCCGATAACCAACCACATTATAAACACCACCGGCAACCCACTATTAAACCCGCACTATAAACCCTCTTCTTCTCTTCTCTATCTTCGTCAGGAGGCACAGCTCATCCGCTCGGCAACCCACCAGGTGGCGAAATTCACCAGGAGGCGGAGCTTCCAGCAGGGGACGAAGCTCCAAGCAAGAGGCATCAATCGCCAGGTTTCGGAAGCCCCAATTTACTAGACTTTTCACTGGTTCGCTAATTAATCTCAATTAATCCCTAATTCAGCTACAAATACTGGTCCGTGATCGGAATCGAAATACAAGTTCTTGATTTATGGCTATAAGGGCTGGATCGGAGGCTTGGTTGATAAATTATGTGAGAAGAAGCTTGGAAAAAAACATGACAAAATCAATGAAAAGCTGATGTCAGCGAGGTTTATGGAAGATGATGTCAGAAGAACCCTCGACGCAGCTCAAATAAGCATGACTTCGAATACAGTGAAGACGAGCTTCGAATTCGCTTTGTCTCTCTGGTACTTACTTCATGGATCTTTTTGGAAATTATGCATGATTGAAGGGTTTTTTGTAAATTATGCGAGAAGCATCATTATGGTCTTACGGGCTGGATCGGAGGATTGCTTGGTAAATTACGTGAGCAGCAGAATATATCGTACCAACGTAGTTGGTACACTGGTGGGCTGGTGTGACTCGCACGAGGACACAATCCGTACCAACGTGGTCGGTACGCCAAAATTTGGGGATATAGTACTATATTAAGGAAATGTGGACGAAATTTGGGGGTATAGTAATCTGGTCGGGTAGGTCGAATGTTGATAGATACCAGGTTGGATGCATACGACGAATACTGAGTGATTTTAATTTTATCAAGTTTATGATTGCTTAATTTAACAAATTTAGCCAAACTATTGTAATGCTCATGATGTTTCTATGATACTTTTTTTATAAGCGTAAATATGATATCTCTAACTTTTAGAACGGTTAATGTATAAATTCATGGTGACCGACTTACCAAATTTTATTCTTTACTTCTTAAAAATATTTCCTTAATTCCTATCCCATACAGTACAGTGAAGTCTAGAAATAAAATAGTGAACCAAATAGTTAGTTAAGCCATTCTATATTAAAGATGAATTACATTCTAAACAGTGATTTGATTTGGAAAATTAGTTTGAATGATCATGATTAAGTTGAGAGGAGTAGTGAAATCTTGCCAAGGTAAAACAAACATTAGCCGTACCTCGTTGCTTAGTTTCAAACGATCTACGAAGCTAATTAATTGCACAAGGCTCGAAACATATGTTTAATTGCAATACACGTTTGTGTTTGTAAAAGAAGGGGAAAGAACTCCATGAATACTCAAATTATAATGATGTCATGAATATTTTTTACTTAATTTACGACAATCTATGAAGATAATTGTACAAGATTCCAAATATAAATTTAATTTCGGATTAATCATTAACCACATACAGAATCTAACAATAAACATCGAACCAAACATAATTCAGATCTTTAGAAAAGTAAGATGTCACCAATCTAAAAAATAAAAACAAAATCCTCAGAACCAATTAAAGAAATACTTGTACAAAAAAAATCAGAAAAAGAAAATTGTCAACGATCGTACCGCTTTGACAAAAAAAGCTGACATCATCGATTGGGTGGGTCATCAGGATGGCTAGCGACGAACCCGCATTGGGCCGTCAAAACTCTCTAGCTTTTCACCGAGTCCTAATTTTCCATTGATATAGCAACTGCACATTAAGAGATAATCATATCATACAAGGATTAGATAAGAATTCTAATGAATCAACTAATTGATGATGCGAGTAATATAGAAAAAACTGATGATTCACAATGAATCATCAGTTTTAGTAAGGATAAAATTGATAATACTTATGTTTAATAAGGATAAATATGTTATTTGTGAATTTAGAGATATAGAAAAAATTTCCCCTTAAAAAATTATTAATAGATGTAAGAGATGGGAATGAAAGGCGTCCTTAATGTAAGAGATGAGAACAAGAGATGCGAAGAGGCGCTGTGCCTTGAGAGGCAGAAAAATAATAATGAATAAATATAAATAATCTGACGTGACGAATTATAGAAACAGAAAAATGTTTATAAAAAGTAATAGTAAGAATTTATTATCAATAATTCTTAGTTAACACATGAAATTAAAAAATATAAAAAGAAAGCAAAATAAAATATTGAAATTTCATAGCTACAAATGAAAAGGTTTCTCCGTACTATCATGTTTAAGTCCTATGAGTCTATGGAAGAATATCTAATCTTGGTTCGAAACAAAATCCATAAAACAATCCGGATGATTTTTTTTTATTGGAAATTGGTGTCTCCTCTACCAACATCCAAATCTTTTGGCTTAAATTAAATGTTGCCATATCTTTTGAGGAAGATGAGTATATGTAAACAAAATCATTAATCCCACAGCTTCTAATGGCGAACAAAATTAGTTCAGCAAGTGCAAGACGTTGATAATTGGGAAACAATATATCCATTATTTCACGTGGCATCGTCGAAATCACCTTCCATTCTTTTCCACTCAATTCCCAAATGATTAATTTCCAAATGTTATTATTTTCTGTATAGCCTACTACGATCAACTTGCCACACATGTTTATTATATGTTGACACATACCGTCTGGTAGTAATAAAACTGGCAAATCTGTTAGAGGATGTTCGAACCTTGTACTTGATAGGTCATATGGGAGTAGTGCTATATTATCCGAGTTTTTGAACCTAATTTCAAAATATAAGATGCCATTACATATCGCGGCTTCAAAACCAACATAAGCATCAACCAAATATCCATCATACAAATTTGTCCAACATTTTTTCTTCGGATCGTATAATTCAATTCCAACTTCTTGTCTTTCTAAGGTACGATACTTGTGATATCCCTTCACCACGACCGTGTAGTATGTTTTAGACTGAATATCTACAGATAATACAGTAACAAGACAACGTTCTTGTGTTTTAGTCGGAACATTTGGTAACTCCCTCCAACGCTTCAATATTGGGTTGCATATCAAAATTTTCTTAGCATTCTCGGTATCCCCGTATGTTATACAAATTAATCCATGTGATGCTGAAAATCTACAATGGTAAAGATCGAGTGAAGGGATTCCGAGTGAACAAAGGTGCGCCAAGTTTAAATTGAACGTGCGCCAAGATTGTGCATCGCACTCATAGAAACTAGACCCAACATGTCTTTTGTAATGGTTAAATCTAAAAAACCAGGGATTGTGTATCGTGACCAAATCATCGTTATAAACACATTTCGTGCTTGAGATCATCTGCTTTTGGTAATCCTTGGAGACACATCCAACTCTGATTCCGTCCGCTGCATCGAGAAAGCTGAAAATTTTATGTAATAAATTTTCGGGAAACATCTCTATAATAGAAATGACATTTTTAGCTCCAAGATCTTCATCAATGTAAGGACCCATTAGCAAACAATGTCAGCACAAAAAGGAAAAAAATGCAATGTGGAGCACAAAGAAAATAGTTAATGGAGAGATGATCACGAGAGGTGCAATCCATATATACCATATATTATGACCATATTTTAGCGCCGATTTTTAAAACTAAATTTAGATTGTTAAGTAGATAAAATTGAAATGTTAGGCTGATTTGTTTTTACTAGACAAAAGTAACTTCAAATATAATATTAGTTTGATATGTAGTAATTTTCGGATCATTTGTTAAGAATCATATGAAAAAAGTAATAATATCCGATGAGAAAAAGATTGGTCACGAGACATACAAACACATTAGTTGAAATATAGAGAGAATTATTAATCTATATTTTGTTTTGAACACATATATCCCTTTTATTATACAACATGTCCACCTTACGTCCGTACTTCTCAAATGCAGAAGAGTTGTAGCACTACAATTAAATATCGCATTAGCTATAACCAAATATTATTGAATATCAGTATATAGTTAATAATCAATTATTGTCCACAACCATTTATCTAATACTAATACTAATTTTGGTTGACAATACGACAATACTCATATTTTTAGCTACAATAGTTATACCCAATAGTATTTCCATAGCCAAGAATATTGATAGATAATAATATTATTAGCTTCAACTTTATTCCGTAGCTAATAATAATTTTGATATATAAATATATTAAATAATTTATTTAATGTATGAATACAAACTATTGACAATATCATGGTGTGTACGGTTCTGGATACATGTATTGACGATGGAGAAGATCAACTATCGGCGACGCATTGAGTTTTTGTTGGCGCCACACTCTGATCTAATAATTCTCCCCAATTTGTACCCACTTGGTAAAAACTATTTTGTCAAATCACACAAGTTTGGGGCTTCGATAACAGAGATGGTGTGTGTGTGGGGGGTGTGTTGGGGGGGGGGGGGGGGGACAAGAATAAACGAGATGCCAACTTAGGTTTTCGGGTTTCAACAGAGAGAGGGGGGAAAGAAAAAGATGGTATAGCAATTGAGAGTTCAAGCGGATGGTACCTAACCTCATTTCTTAGAGATACATGATTCGAGTCATGCATGCAGTTGAACTATGAAAAAACTTTCTATTAATATATCATTTAATTTTGAATGTGTGAGAGAAAGTGTGTGTCTACGGGCTTGTAAAAAAAGACTCCTTGTCAGCATGGTGATTGATAACTCGGTATTGAAAACTTATTTAATTCATTGCATTATCCAAAATATTTTTTCAGACGCCTTTTGAATTTATGAAATCATATAAATAATATTATACTATACTCAATGAGAATTATTTTGGGAAATATACTTGGCCCCAAAACTCACTCAAACATTTTTGATGTGTCAATCGAAGGTGTTTAAATGGATCGATTAGATCCCAAATCAATGGCTAAATAGATTGATTCGATTAAGAAATTCAATCAATACATTTAGGAATCTAATCAATTCATTAAAACATCCTCGACTGACGCATCAAAAATGTTTGTGTGAGTTTTGTGGACCAATTATATAACCCCGATTATTATCTATCAAAATTAAATTATATTTAATGAAGCTGAAACTAAATCAGGACAAAAATGCTGAACGATAAAAAACAATGAATACTTTCGAAGTTTTATCCACAAATAATTAATAAACAAATATTTAATTCCCAAAATGAAAAAATAGTCTCCGACTTTTTTGAAATGAGAACCCAGATCTCTAGCAGGCTATAAACCCACCAATTTCTAGCAGGTTTTCGGGTTTCAAAAGAGAGAGGGGGGGAAAAGAAAAGGATAACATAGCGATAGATTGTTTAAGCGGATGGTACCTAACCTCACTTCTTAGAGGTACATGATTCGAGTCGCGCGTGTAGCTGAACTATGGAAAGACTTTTTATTAATATGTCATTTAACTTTGAATGTATGTGAGGGAAAGTGTATGTGTCTACGGGCTTGTAAGAAAGAGACACTCCTTGTCAGCATGGCGATTGATAAATGGGTATTGAAAACTTATTTAATTCATTGCATTATCCAAAATGCTTTTTCACACGCCTTTTGAATTTGTGAAATCATATAAATAATGTTATACTATATACTCAATGAGAATTTTTATGCTTGGCCCCAAAACTCTCTTAAACATTCTTGATGCGTCAATTGAGAGTGTTTAAATGAATAGATTAGATCCTTAATCAATGGTTAAATGGATTGATTCAATTAAGAAATTCAATCAATCTATTTAGGAGTTTAATCAATCCATTAAAATACCATCGATTGACACATCAAAAATGTTTGAGTGAATTTTGTGGACGAATTATATAATCCCAATTATTATCTATCAAAATTTAATTTAAGTTAATGAAACTGAAACTAAATCAGGACAATAATGCTGAACGATAAAAAACAATGAATAATTTCGAAATTTTATCCACAAATCATCAATAAATGAATATTAAATTTTCAAAATGAAAAAGTAGTCTCTGAATTTTTGGAAATGAGAACCCAGATTTCTAGCAAGTAATAAACCCACCAATTTCTAGCAGGTCCTCGGGTTTCAACGGAGAGAGGAGGGAAAAGAAAAAGATGGCTTAGCGATGGATAGTTCAAGCGGATGGTACCTGACCTCAATTCTTAGAGGTACATGATTCGATCCATGCTTGCATCTGAACTTTGAAAAGACATTCTATTAATATATCATTTAATTTTGAGTGTGTGTGAGAGAAAGTGTGTGTGTCTACGGGCTTGTAAAAAAAAAGACACTCCTTGTGAGCTTGGCGATTGATAAATGGGTATTGAAAACTTATTTAATTCATTGCATTATCCAAAATGCTTTTTCAGACGCCTTTTGAATTTGTGAAATCATATAAATAATGTTATACTATGCTCAATGAAAATTATTATGGGAAAAGATACTCGGCCCCAAAACTCACTCAAACACCCTTGATGTGTCAAAAGTGGGTGTTTAAATTAATTGATTACATCCCTAATCAATGGTTAAATAGATTGATTCAATTAAGAAATTCAATCAATTCATTTAGGAATCTAATCAATCTATTAAAACACCATCGATTGATGCATCAAAAATGTTTGAATGAGTGTTGTGAACCAATTATATAACCCCAATTATTATCTATCAAAATTAAATTAAATTTAATGAAACTGAAACTAAATCAGGACAAAAATGTTGAACGATAAAAAAATAATGAATAATTTCGAAATTTTATTCACAAATCATTAATAAACAAATATTTAATTTTCAAAATGAAAAAGTAGTTTCTGATTTTTTGGAAATGAGAACCCAATTTTCTAAAAGGTTATAAATCCACCAATCAAATCAAGCGGATATTTACCAAAAAAATATCTTTCCTTTACTGCGTAATTAACGAAATATATATTTCTTCAATTATTTAGAAACGAAGAACCAAAAGACCTAAAATATGCACCAAACTGAAACTGAACGATTCATACCTCGATATCAAAACATGAATCGTAAACTGAAATTTAACAATGGTTCCATACATTCTTTAACCTACTCCAACCCTAAATTTCAGAAAATAATGAATATGAGACAAAAGATCGCAAAGTGAAATTGAACAATACATCTATAAGTTCATTGTCCCACTACAATCCTTAATATCATTTGCACAATTTGAATAACCACGTGCATAGTTGTCAAAATCCCCATTCAAAATTTAGAACCTTACGATTCTACAACTCTAACTTGACAAAATAATTCAAGAAGTAAATCTGGTAAAATCTCATATATTTATGATTTTACAATTATACTGTCATCTCACAAAATATTTAATTCTAAAGACGATTACGATCTCAAGTCTAATTAAGTAACTTGGACTACAAATTAAAATATGAATATATTACAATGTAGAGTAATATTGCAAGAATAAAATAACTTGTTTTTTTTTCAAACCACGGCTAGTTGCGAAAGGTTTCAAGCAAATTCATGGTGTAGACTATGATGAAACGTTTTCGCCGGTAGCCATGCTTAAGTCTATAATGATTATCTTTGCCATAGCTGCACATTATGATTTATGACTATGAGATATGGCAAATGGATGTTAAAACCGTTTTCCTCAACGAAAACTTATCGGAGGATGTGTACATGACACAACCCGAAGGTTTTATCGATCCAAAGAATCCTAAGAAAGTGTGCAAGCTTAAAATGTCCATTTATGGACAAACAAGTTTCTCGAAGTTGGAATATTCGTATTGATGAAATCATAAGCGAGTATGATTTTATCAAGAACAAAGAAGTGAAAGAAATACAGTTTCGGATCAACCGTAAAAGTGTACACAAGGATAAACGAACGTACGCGTTCGTAGCGTTCGTAGGCATAAGAAACAGTTTTAGTAAAACTGGCATAACTTTTAGTGGTAAACTCCAATTTGATTGGCTCAAATTGGGTTAGATAGACATCGAGCGAAGAGAAAACTAACATGGATAAGGTTCCATATGCTTCGGCAGTTGGATCTATCATGTATGCCATGATATGTACGAGACCTGACGTGTCGTATGCATTAAGCGTATTATCACGTTACCAATCGAATCTAGGTGATCCACATTGGCAAGCCGTGAAAACTATCCTTAAGTACTTGCGAAGAACTAAGGATCAGTTTTTAGTATATGGTGGCGAGGATAACGGATTGGTTGTAACTGGTTACACCGATGCCAGTTTCCAAACATGTACTGATGATTTTCGATCACAAAGTGGGTACTGGAAGAGTTCCAAACAACCGACAGTTGCTGACTCTACGACGGAAACAGAATACATCGCGGCTTCGGAAGCCGCAAAGGAGGCGGTTTGGGTTAAGAAGTTTGTAATTGAACTTGGTGTTGTACCGAGCATCTCGGAACCCGTGGCTGTGTATTGTGACAATACGAGAGCAATAGCGCAGGCCAAGGAACCGAGATTTCATCATCGCTCCAAACACATCTTGCGTAAATTCCATTTGATTCGTGAGATTTTACAAAGGCAAGATGTTGTGATTTTGAAGATTGATACTGACGAGAATGTAGCGGATCTGTTTACGAAGCCACTTCCAGTAGCGAAACATGATCGTCATGCTAGAACTGTAGGTTTGAGATACCTTGAGGAGAAAGTTGGTTTGTAGTTATCTAAAACAATAGTTGTTATGATGAGTTATTTATAGTAAATGATGTATCACCCAAGACTTATGCGATATTAATGCAATTTCAAAAAAAAAATTATATTTCATTTGCATTTATCTCTTATATGAAAACTTGTGCATGGTTGTGTAATTTGATTACACGAACCTTAATTTATGACTTGTGTGAGCGTCTACATGATATGTGATCATGTTAAGTAAAACCCTCACATTTCAAAAGTTATATTTCAACAACGTCTCTAGTCACGATTATGATACTTATGTGATAAGTATATATATTATAAGATGATAGTCTAACGTGTACACTAGCATATTCTCTGAGGTGATGATTATGTTTTGCTAATCATAGGACAAAGAGTTTGCCGAATCGGGAATATGAATATGCATTAGGTTATGCATATTGTGACTTGACCAAAAGTACGATACCATGACATGGTTTAGTCATTGTAGATGGAATCGTTACGAATGGGGTTTTAGTTCTTCATAGTTGAGATGATCATGGATCAATTTTCGTGCGTAAGATGATGCTTAGATATAATCTTCCACTATCTGTAACATGATGATCATGGGATTATGATCGGGTATTATCTGAAACACGGAATTTGATGTGAATCATCAAGATAGAAATTGTTCCTTTCGAGAGAAAGAGATATCCCTTAGGCCTATCGATGAATTGATCAACGAAATCTCTGACCAGAGTCAATGATATTAATAGTTAATATCGATTTTTATTTGTTGATTAAATTTGGTATCAAGACAATAAGTTTAGTCAATCAAATTATAAGGATGACTATTGCCATGTCTTTTGATTGACGGATATCGTGAACAAGAGAATTAAATACTATCGTTCGAGATGGGTATAAATGATCACAATCATTTTTCGTTTTCAACGTGGGAAAGCTATGATGGATTTCTCCCTCTCATGAGCCCGTAAATTTAGGCATAAGTTTACTACCATTGCTTGATACGAAGCTACGCGGTCACACATAGAGCTGTCTTATTTCGGACTTAAATTTCAATATCTAAGGTTATGTGTGCATGAGATGTACACTAGTACTTTCTTTAGTTGGATCTTGAACTGAGTGGGAGACTGAAGGAAATACAGTTACATAACAACTAGTAGATTTTACACATGAGGGTAGATGAACATACATGTTCATCGGAACGATTGGATGCATAATAAGATTATGCAACTATCACATAAATTACATAGTCTGTCATGACGCACCATGTTGTGCGTCATGACGCACAGTAATGTATTTCTAGATAAGCCAATATGTGAGTATACCGTCAGGACGCATCAGACTGTGCGTCATGACTCACAATATTGTCCGTCGTGACGGACAGTGAAATAATTGTTAGATCTAGTACTCGCGACTCTTGCGTCATGATGCACCATATCGTGCGTCATGACGCACGGTGATCCAAATTTCAGATTTTCAGTTTTGATACTCATTAATACTCATTAATTCATATTTTATTATAAGATCTGAAACCTTCTATTCTCTATCTAATCAACCATTCATAAGAGAAATTGTTCTTGTGAGACAAAAAAAAAGAGAAAGAAAAGAGATTGGATCTTGAGCAAGTTTGTGGGAATTTTAGGGGAATTCGCCGCAACCGAAAGACGCGAGTTCGAGGTGGATACGAGTAGACGAATCTCAACTAAGATTCTCTGTTTTGATCAATCAAGAGAAATGTTGAGCAAGGTCGGAGACGAATCGGAGTAATTTCGGTTGTATACGACAAAGGAGCTTCGAACTAGGTGTCGAATCGTGCGGGCGTGCGACGTGCGTGTCGTCGGAATCGAAGCGAGCAAAGAGCAAAGCAACTACGCAAGAATCAACTCTTCTCCGTGATCAATTTCACGTGGTATGATTCTCTATGAATTAATAGTTAATTTCATAAGTTTTAGTTGCATTTCATGATTCGTAATTTTGAGTCGTCGACGTGGTCCTCGGGATCGGGTCGGACCGGGCCTCTCATTCCGCTGCGAGAGGCTCGGTAGTGATGCCGATACCCAACAACTTCAAATACAGTGAAGATGATCTTTGAGTTCGCTTTGTCTCTATAGTACTTACTTCATGGATCTTTTTGGAAATTATGCATGATTGAAGGGTTTTTGGTAAAAAATTTAAGGCATGATGAGACATAGAAGATAATTGTGCAGCGGAGGCATTTGACAAGGCGCAGAAGAGTATTAAATTATGTTAGAAGCATCATTATGGTCTCACGAGCTGGATCGGAGGAGGCTTGGTAAATCACGTGAGCAGCAGAATATATCGTACCAGCATAGTTGGTATACACGGGTGGGATGGTGTGATTCGCATGAAAACACGATCTGGACCCACGTGGTCGGTACGCTGAAATTTTGGGATATAGTACTATATTAAGGAAATGTGGATAAAATTGTAATATGGATTCGAATAGAATTTTTAATAACACTCAAATAACAATTCTCTCTTATAATTTTAAGAAACTATTACAAGTCTTTTTTTGTGTTTTTCTTTTTTGGATGTATGAATTTCTAAACATCTAAGATTATTTATAGGATCAACAAACTTGGAATACAAGGTGCTTGAATGCTTGTCTTAAAATTATTTCCTAAATTAGTTTTTATAATAAAACATGCCCTAAAATTATTCGCTAAATTACATTATTTAAAATAAAATTTTCCTTAAAATTATTTGGGATAATTAAACAAGACTAATCACAGTAAATCTACAAAATGATATTATTGGTTTGTTTTAATCAGATCTACAAATGCATATATGATTTTCATAAAACAAGATAAAACAGTAAATTGTGAGCACTACAATTACTTCAAACTGTGTGGATTTTTATGTATTCTTCTTATCTAGATGCAAATATATTTAAGCACTGTCCTACATAAACATTTAAGTGAACACAAAACTATTTTTGTTGAGACCTAAATGCAATCGAAAAATCTTGAATTGGTTTTTGCAAACACGTAATCAGACTTTTCAGAAATTCAAACTCAACACAAACAATTGCAAAATAGATATTAATAAAATTCCAACAAATAATAAATAAATATTAAACTATTATCACACAAGGTCTATATAACAGAAACAAGAAAACTAACAAAGATTCGAAACTTAATAATATAAAAATATCCTTAATTGATAGAAAGTACCAAAAAGTGATGTGAAGCTTGAAGAAGTGGTCTGAGCCTTCCCAGATCTTCTCAAACACCTCAATGAAGCTTGAGAGATGAAGAGGGGGTCTTGTATTGCTCAGAGGACGGATGACCTACTCTCAACTGACAGAATTCTTCCAAAAAATGGAGAAGAGGTTCTGGCCAAAATTCCGACATGGGAATGAGTATGGTGATGATTGTGGAGGTGTGATGAGGGGTAAGATACTTCAGAGTAAGCTCTGAACCTTTGGATGGTTGTGAGGGTGGAATTTGGGGGTATAGTAATTTGGCCAAAATTCCAACGTGGTCGGTACGCTGAAATTTGGGGATATAGTACTATATTAAGGAAATGTGGACGTAATTTGGGGGTATAGCAATCTGGTGGGGTAGGTCGAATGTAGATAGATGCTAGGCTGGATGCATACAACGAATAGTGAGTGATTTTAATTTTATCAAGTTTATGGTTGCATAATTTAACAAATATAGCCAAACTATTGTAATGCTCATGATGTTTCTATGATACTTTTGTTATAAGCTAAATATGACATATCTAACTTTTAAAACGGTTAATGTGTAAATTCCCTAATTTTTTTACATGGTGACCAACTTACCAAATTTTATTCTTTACTTTTTAAAAATATTTCCTTCATTCCTATCCCATATAATGAAATCTACAAATAAAATAGTGAACCAAATAGGTAGTCAAGACATTCTCTATTAAAGATGAATTACATTCTAAACATTGATTTGATTTGAAAAGTTGGTTTGAAAGGATGGTGTACTTATTCTATTTGTTTGAATGATCCTGATTTAAGTTGAGAGAAGTAGTGAAATCTTGCAAAGGTAAAACAAACATTAACATACCTCATTCCTTAGTTTCAAACGATCTATGAAGCTAATTAATTGCACAAGGCTCGAAACATATGTTTAATTGCAATACACGTTTGTGTTTGTAAATGAAGGGGAAAGAACTCCATGGATAATACTCAAATTATAATGATGTCATTAATTTTTTTACTTATTTTTGGAAGATAATTGTACAAAATTCCAAATCTATACTAAGTACTAAAGTTGAACAAAATACTGCCCCAGCATTCAGCCACGTCGTTATTAAAAGGAAAAAAAAATCTGTTTTTGGTCCCTAACAAATACCGAAATGTTCAACTTGCCCGTTGACTATTTTTTTTGTTCAACTTGCCCCCTAAACTCGTTATTTTGTGCTAATTGCCCCCTCCGTCAATATAGTCCTGCCCCTCCAGTTATTTAACCGTTAAACCTCTTTATTTTATACTTTTTGTCTACCCGACCCATCATTAACCCGACCCGTCATTAACCCGACCCGTTAAAATCCTTATCTCTCTCTCACACGCTCTCTGTCTCTCTCCCCTTTCTATCGCTCCCCGCTCAACAGACCCTAAAACTCTGGCTGCTGGCTCAATCTCTCTCGCTCGCTCGCCGCTCAACCTCTCTCGCTGCACTCGCTCGCATCTCTCTCGCTCAATCTCTCGCTGCGCTCTCTCTCTAATTCTCTATTTTTTTGAACAGGTACTCGATTTCGTCTTGTGTTTGTATTTTTTGAAAGAAAAATTGAGTTCAGAAACGAGGATTAGGAGTGTGTATGAGTTAATTCAAGCACACAATTACATTGATTTATGGATAGGTTGATTAAATCTCCTTACTTTTTACAGGAGAGAGGTTAATTCAAGCACTCTCTCTCTAATTCTCTCACACCTCGGTTGGGGCTTGCTCAGATTCAACTTCAACTCCAGTTACGAGCCAGAGCTTTGTTGTATGACAAGGCCTCGGCTGCTCTTTTTCTCTCCCAATCTCATTCGATCAATGATATAAACCCTAATTGTAAGTTAATTTCTGTAAAATTACAAACCAATTATAGTTAATTGTTTGATTATTTCATTGTTTTTCCTAATTGCTGGCCAATTCAAAATCTTGATTTGTTCGTTTTCTCATTTCAGTTCTTCAACTCCATGGCGACAATATTGTTTATTTCTCATTGGATGAAGAAAAAGACGATGGAACTCAGCTTCAAGTAAGTTCAATTTTACATTTCAAACCCCAATTTATTTTTTTAAAAAGCAAAATTAATCAAAACAATTCTCGGTATTTTACAATGCAGTGTCAATCGGCATTCAACACGCGATACAACGAATCAGACAACTCGAACAACTGGCCGAGTACTTGGTACAAGCAATTTGCCGAGAAGTTCAGAATTCGACACCACAAACTACCCTTAGGAGAAAAAGAAATTACGAAAAGGTCCTTAGAGGGAATGCTCACTTATCTCAAGCTTTGTACCGTCCACAAAAGAAAAAGAGAAGTATTCAAGGATTATCAAAGCCCTGGCGAACCAAGAGAGAGAGAGGCGATGGCTGGAGCAGGGTTCTGGTACGTGATTGTGGTTGTAATTAGCGTCATAATTGTGCAAGAATTGGGGTTTAGGATTATAGTTATGATTATGGTTGTAATTGTGTAAGAATTATGATTTATTCTTAAATAATTTTAATATTTAGGTAATAATACGTTTAAATACACATACCAATTTTCAGAAATGTCATTTTGTAATAAGTTTAAATTCACATAATCTTCAAATCCGGTGCCGTACCAACTTGTGTCATTTACTAATAAGTTTAAATTCACATCTTCAAATCCGGTGCCATACTAGTTTCAAGAGCCGTTTACTTAATAAGTATAAAATTACATATATGTCCGTTTTCAAAATTCAGTTTTCACAATTCAGTTTTGAACAAATTACACAAATGTCAGTTTTCAAATTACATTATACCAATTCCGTTCAAAATAAAATTCAGATTATTCCTAAACTCTAATTCCACCATATTACAATCAACAAACCGAACCTAATATACTTCCATATAAAATCATATATGTTTCTATTCAATTCCTAACACTAATCCTAATCCTAACCCTGAATCAAAGAGCATATTTTCGGTGGCAACAAATTAAAGCATCCTTGTAAGAACCCTCCAATTCTTGGTTCGAAAGAGCAATGTCTTGTTTCATCTGCAATTGCTGGTCTACTCAAGCTTCTTAATCTCCTGCACAAAACAAAAACAAAGAAAATCAAATACATATACTTATAACAACTAATTACAATTATAACCATGATTTAGATTAATGTAAAGAAATTCAATTTGGTACCTGAACGGCCAATCTCCTCGGTTGCGTACTATGACTCGACCAGCTTCAGCCCATCCTGCCTCCTTTAAAAACTATTCAACAATGAAAATAAATCGGGGGTAGAAACAAAGAAAAAATAAATGAAAAAGTATGCACACAATGTGTTCGACGAAATGCTAGAGTGAAACTAAAATTACAAGGTGCTTGAATTAACCTCTCTCCTGTAAAAAGTAAGGAGATTTAATCAATCTATCTCCTGTAAAAAGTAACGAGTACTCGCCATATCCACTATGGTCACATCCATGGGCCCCATATCCACCTCCATGGCCACCCATCATTCCACCTCCATGACCACCTCCATGGGACCCCCCCTGCAATTGATGGGCCCCATATACCGCTGCGGCAGCCACTGCTCCCCAGTAAGCATCGCCCCCATGTTTCCATGACCATTACTGGTTTGTGAGGATTGGTTGGAGAGGCGCGAGTTGAGAGAGAGAGAGGCGCTGGAGTGAGGGGCTGGAGTGAGAGAGAGAGGTGCTGGAGGATTTGGTTTCTTCATTGAAAAACCATTACTGTTTCGAAGAGAGGCGCGAGTTGAGAGAGAGAGGCGCTGGAGTGAGGGGCTGGAGTGAGAGAGAGAGAGGCGCTGGAGGATTTGGTTTCTCCATTGAAAAACCATTACTGTTTCGAAGAGAGGCGCGAGTTGAGAGAGAGGCGCTGGACTGAGAGAGAGGGGATATAGTTAATTAACGGTTCGGGTTATAAGTGATGGATCGGGTTAAATGGGTTTCGGATCGGGTTAAATAATATGTATAAAATATCATGGGTTAACAATCATTTAACTGGAGGGGGGGGGGGGGGAGGGGCAGATTTATTTGACGGAGGGGGCAATTAGCACAAAAATAACGAGTTTAGGGGGCAAGTTGAACAAAAAAAATAGTCAGGGGGCAAGTTGAACATTTCGGTATTTGTTAGAGACCAAAAACAGACTTTTTCCTTATTAAAATAATGCCCCAGCATTCACGACACTGGTCACAATTACTGTTCATAAAATACTGTTATTGTGCATACTTACTGTTCGTAAGTGCTTTACTGTACATAATTACTGTTTATAAATGCAGTTAATGTTCATAAAATTGTTTTTTTTTTTTTTTTTTGTGGGTGCAAATTTCGATAAATATATGTGCTTTTTAAGATTTTTCTATGTTATACCAATTTCAGTTTTTTTAAATGTAAAGACTTTTTAAATATTTCTCATGCGATATCATTATTTTAAGATTATTATAGGAGTATATATCGTAATATCAGATTTTGTAAGGTTATACATGATAATTTCAGATTTTTCAAATATTTCTCATATTGTGTCATTAATTCAGAATTTTTTATAAGGGTAAATATGATAATTTATGTTTTTTCCAGAGGTATACATGCTAATTTTTTATTTTTTCAAATACAATTTTTATTTTATTCCACATATTATATCATCAATTTGAGATTTGTATAGGGATATATATGATAATTAATATTTTTGTAGGGGGATACATCATAGTTTCAGATTTTTTAAAACATAGAAGCTTTTTGTGATAGTTCTCAACATAATGTTACTGTTCATAAAATGTAGTTTCGGATTTTTCAAAACATAGTTTCGGATTTGTTTATTTAATTGAAATGTGTACTGTTCATAAATACTGTTACTGTTCATAAATTTATTTATTTTTGCAAATTTCAGTAAATATAGGGGCTTTTTAAGATTTTTCTATCTTATAACAATTTCAGTTTTTTTAAATGTAACGACTTTTTTAATATTTCTCATGCGATATCATTATTTTAAGATTATTATAGGGGTATATATGGTAATATCAGATTTTGTAAGGTTATACATGATAATTTCATATTTTTTTAAATATTTTTCATATTGTATCATTAATTCAGAATTTTTATAAGGGTAAATATGATAATTAATATTTTATTTCACATATGGTAATATCAGTTTTTATTTTATTTCACATATTATATCATCAATTTGAGATTTCACATATTATATGATAATTAATATTTTTGTAGGGGGATACATCATAGTTTCAGATTTTTTAAAACATAGAACCTTTATGTGATAGTTCTCAACTTCTCATATTATATCATTAATTTCCGATTTATATTAGGATACATATTTTTGTAGGGGGATACATCATAGTTTCAAAATTTTTAAAACATACAAGCCTTTTGTGATAGTTCTCAACTTCTCATACTATATCATTAATTTCCGATTTATATTAGCATACATATATTATATTTTTCAATTTTTTTTTTTTTAATATTTCTCATATGATATCATTACTTTCATATTTTTATAGGGTTATATATGGTAATTTCAGATTTTTGTAGGGGTATTCATGCAAATTTTAGGTTTTTTTTAAATATAGACTTTTTATATTGGTCAAATTATATCATTATTTTCATATATTTATACGGGTATATAAGTTTCATATTTACTAGGGATATATGTGATAATTTTATTTTTTTTAAAAGACATGATTTTTTTTGAAATATTTGTCATAAGTAGACCAGATTCGGAAAAACGTTGGGACTTTGCTATGTTTCGGGAAATCGAAAAGAGAGAAACAAATTCGGGACCTTTGCAGGACCAGGGTAATATGATAATTTTATCCTGACTAGAGACCATGATTTTGGTTATAATTGGTGCAACCAAAACGAGTTCGTTCAGGCAGAATGTAATGGCTTTGAGTGCGAGGGAGATGGAGAGCAAAATAAAACCCACAAGACTACATAAAAATGTCCACGATACTCAGTTGCATTCCGCGAGGGGTATTTTCGTCATTTACAATATTTTGATTCTAAATGTTGATAATTTCTTTCGCGTTTTGGGCAGAATGGAATGGTTTTTTAATGCGACGAGGTGAAGATCAGTATTATATCCGGAAGACTACTTCAAAATGGCCACAATACTCAGCTACATTCATTGAGGGGTAATTTCGTCATTTTCAATATTTTGATTATGACCGTTGATAATTTCTTTCATGTTTTAGGCATTACTTTTATCTTATGTATAAATTAGAGAAAATTATTGCAATTCTATTCCTCCACGCCATCAATGGCTTTTGTGTACAAAAATATTTTTTAATTTACATTTTGCTCATTTTTATTTATATTTTGGTCCTTTTTAGTTTTAATTTATATTTTGTTCCTTTTCATTTACATTTTGGTCCTTTTTTATATTTTTGAATTTATATTTGGGTCCTTTTTATTTACATTTTGGTCCTTTTTTGTTTTAATTTACATTTTGGTCCTTTTTATTAACATTTTCGTCCTTTCTTATTTACATTTCTGTCCTTTTTTATATTTTTTATTTATATTCTGGTCCATTTTATCTATATTTTGGTCCTTTTTAGTTCTAATTTACATTTGGTCCTTTTATTTACATTTTGGTCCTTTTTATTTACATTTCGGTCTTTTTTTAAATTTTGATCATTTTTCCTTATTTTACATTTGGTCTTTGTTTCCTATTTTACATACATATTAAAATTTGCGAATATGTGATGATTATATTAATCGATTTTAGAAGCACCTGAGCAAATGCTATTTATACAAATTATATTAGAAAATAATATCTGCGATAGACTAATTTCATGAACCTTATGCATCTATTGACATCATGATGTTTGTTAATATATCATGATTAGATTTATTTAGTTCAAACGCATGCGTATTAATTCTATTTAAATAATTATATAAAAAATATCCTGCGCAATTGCGCGGGCACAAAGCTAGTATAAATTTAATTTCGGATTAAGTAAAAAACTAACAAGTATCGTTAACCACAAACAAAATCTAGCAATAGACATTGAACCAAACATAATTCAGATCTTTAGAAAAGTATTATATATTGTGGATGTCACCAATCTAAAAAAATAAAAACAAGACATCACCGATTGATGTAGCCAATAATCATACACCAATAATCATACAAGAATTAGATAGGAATTCACAATGAATCAACTAATTGATGATGCCAGTAATATAGAAAAAACTGATGATCCATGATACTTATGTTTTAGTAAGGATTAGATAAGAATTCACATTGAATCATATACCGTTTTATTAAGGATAAATTTGATAGTACTTATGTTTAATGAGGATATATATGTTATTAATCATTTAAGAGGAATAAATATGTTATTTGTGAAATTTAATAGAGATATAGGAGAAATTTTCTCTTAAAACATTATTATTATTTTTTTGAAATAAACATAATCCATGAATCGTTAATATATTTGATTTCATATTTTTATTGATAATACCGACATGACTCGAACCCATGACATTATGCTAAGCACCTCACCACTAGACGATGGGACCGTTGGTAAGCGATGGGAATGAGAGGTGTCATTAATATAAGAGATGGGAATGAGAGGCGTCCTTAATGTAAGAGATGGGATAAGAGACGTCCTTAACGTAAGAGATGGGAATAAGAGACGTCTTTATTGATAATACCAACATGACTCGAATCCTTAAAACATTGTTAATAGATGTAAGAGATGAGAATGAGAAGCGTCCGTTCATAATGTAAGAGATTGGAACAAGAGATGGGACGAGACGTTGTGCCTTGAGAGGCAGAAAAATAATAATGAATAAATATAATTAATCTGACGTGACAAATTATAAAAACAAACTAATGTCGGTAAAATGTAATAGTAAGAATTAATTATCAATAACACGTAGTTAACACATGAAATATATATATATATATATATATATATATATATATATATATATATATATATATATATATATATATATATATATGATATTTCGTAGCTACAAATGAAAAGTTTCTCCGTACTATCATGTTTAAGTCCTATGAGTCTATGGGAGAATATCTAATCTTGGTTCGAAACAAAATCCATAAAACAATCCGGATGATACTTTTTTACTAGAAATTGGTGTCTCCTTTACCAACGTCCAAATATGTTGGCTTAAATTAAATATTGCCATATCTTTTGAGGAATAAACAAAATCATTAAACCCACAGCTTCTAATGGTGAACAAAATTACTTCAGGAAGTGCAAGACGTTGATAATTGGGAAACAATATATCCATTATTTTAAGTGGCATCGTCGAAATCACCTTCCATTCTTTTCCACTCAATTCCCAAATGATTAATTTCCAAATGTTATTCTTTTATGTATAGCCTACTACGATCAACTTGCCACACATGTTTATTATACGTTGATGCGTACCGTCTGGTAGTAATAAAACTGGCAAATCTGTTAGAGGATGTTCGAACCTTGTACTTGATAGGTCATATGGGAGTAGTGCTATATTATCCGAGTTTTTGAACCTAATTTCAAAATATAAGATGCCATTACATATCGCGGCTTCAAAACCAACATAAGCATCAACCAAATATCCATCATACAAATTTGTCCAACATTTTTTCTTCGGATCGTATAATTCAATTCCAACTTCTTGTCTTTCTAAGGTACGATACTTGTGATATCCCTTCACCACGACTGTGTAGTATGTTTTAGACTGAATATCTACAGATAATACAGTAACAAGACAACGTTCATGTGTTTTAGTCGGAACATTTGGCAACTCCCTCCAACGCTTCAATATTGGGTTGCATATCAAAATCTTAGCATTCTCGGCATCACCGTATGTTATACAAATTAATCCATGTGATGATGAAAATCTACAATGGTAAAGATCGAGTGAAGGGATTCCGAGTGAACAAAGGTGCGCCAAGTTTAAATTGAACGTGCGCCAAGATTGTGCATCGCACTCATAGAAACTAGACCCAACATGTCTTTTGTAATGGTTAAATCTAAAAAATCAGGGATTGTGTATCGTGACCATATCATCGTTATAAACACATTTCGTGCTTGAGATCATCTGCTTTTGGTAATGTTTGGAGACACATTGATTACGTCCGCTGCATCGAGAAAGCTGAAAATTTTATGTAATAAATTTTCGGGAAACATCTCTATAATAGAAATGACATTTTTAGCTCCAAGATCTTCATCAATGTAACGACCCATTAGCAAACAATGTTAGCACAAAAAGGGAAAAAATGCAATGTGGAGAACAAAAAAAATAGTTAATGGAGAGATGATCACGAGAGGTGCAATCCATATATACCATATATTATGACCATATTTTAGCGCTGATTTTTAAAACTAAATTTAGATTGTTAAGTAGATAAAATTGAAATGTTAGGCTGATTTGTTTTTACTAGACAAAAGTAACTTCCAATATAATATTAGTTTGATATGTAGTAATTTTCTGATCATTTGTTAAGAATCATATGAAAAGAAGTAATAATATCCGATGAGAAAAAGGTTGGTCACGAGACATACAAACACATTAGTTGAAATATAGAGAGAATTATTAATCTATATTTTGTTTTGAACACATATATCCCTTTTATTATACAACATGTCCACCTTACGTCCGTACTTCTCAAATGCAGAAGAGTTGTAGCACTACAAATCTACAATTAAATATCGCATTAGCTATAACCAAACATTATTGAATATAAGTATATAGTTAATAATCAATTATTGTCCACAACCATTTATCTAATACTAATATTAATTTTGGTTGACAATACGACAATACTCATATTTTTGGCTACAATAGTTATAACCAATAGTATTTCCATAGCCAAGAATATTGATAGATAATAATATTATTAGCTTCAACTTTATTCCGTAGCTAATAATAATTTTGATATATGAATATATTAAATAATTTATTTAATGTATGAATACAAACTATTGACAATATCATGGTGTGTACGGTTCTGGATACATGTATTGACGATGGAGAAGATCAACTATCGGCGACGCATTGAGTTTTTGTTGGCGCCACACTCTGATCTAATAATTCTCCCCAATTTGTACCCAGCTGGTCAAAACTATTCTGTCAAATCACACAAGTTTGGGGCTTCGATAACAGAGATGGTGTGTGTGGGGTGTGGGGTGTGGTGGGGGGGACAAGAATAAATGAGCCGCCAACTTAGGTTTTCGGGTTTCAACAGGGAGAGGGGGGGAACGAAAAAGATGGTATAGCAATTGAGAGTTCAAGCGGATGGTACCTAACCTCATTTCTTAGAGATACATGATTCGAGACATGCATGCAGCTGAACTATGAAAAAACTTTCTATTAATATATCATTTAATTTTGACTGTGTGAGAGAAAGTGCGTGTCTACGGGCTTGTAAAAAAAGACTCCTTGTCAGCATGGTGATTGATAACTCGGTATTGAAAACTTATTTAATTCATTGCATTATCCAAAATATTTTTTCAGACGCCTTTTGAATTTGTGAAATCATATAAATAATATTATACTATACTCAATGAGAATTATTTTGGGAAATATACTTGGCCCCAAAACTCACTCAAACACTTTTGATGTGTCAATCGAAGGTGTTTAAATGGATTGATTAGATCCCTAATCAATGGCAAAATAGATTGATTCGATTAAGAAATTTAATCAATACATTTACGAATCTAATCAATTCATTAAAACATCATCGACTGACGCATAAAAAATGTTTGAGTGAGTTTTGTGGACCAATTATATAACCCCGATTATTATCTATCAAAATAAAATTATATTTAATGAAGCTGAAACTAAATCAGGACAAAAATGCTACACAATAAAAAACAATGAATAATTTCGAAGTTTTATCCACAAATAATTAATAAACAAATATTTAATTTCCAAAATGAAAAAATAGTCTCCGACTTTTTGGAAATGAGAACCCAGATTTCTGGCAGGCTATAAACCCACCAATTTCTAGCAGGTTTTCGGGTTTCAAAAGAGAGAGGGGGGAAAAGAAAAGGATAACATAGCGATAGATTGTTTAAGCGGATGGTACCTAACCTCACTTCTTAGAGGTACATGATTCGAGTCGTGCGTGTCGCTGAACTATGGAAAGACTTTTTATTAATATATCATTTGATTTTGAATGTATGTGAGGGAAAGTGTATGTGTCTACGAGCTTGTAAGAAAGTGACACTACTTGTCAGCATGGCGATTGATAAATGGGTATTGAAAACTTATTTAATTCATTGCATTATCCAAAATGCTTTTTCACACGCCTTTTGAATTTGTGAAATCATATAAATAATGTTATACTATATACTCAATGAGAATTTTTATGTTTGGCCCCAAAACTCTCTTAAGCATTGTTGATGCGTCAATTGAGAGTGTTTAAATGAATTGATTAGATCCTTAATCAATGGTTAAATGGATTGATTCAATTAAGAAATTCAATCAATCTATTTAGGAGTCTAATAAATACATTAAAATACCATCGATTGACACATCAAAAATATTTGAGTGAATTTTGTGGACGAATTATATAATCCCAATTATTATCTATCAAAATTTAATTTTAGTTAATGAAACTGAAACTAAATCAGGACAATAATGCTGAACGATAAAAAACAATGAAAAATTTCTAAATTTTATCCACAAATCATCAATAAACGAATATTAAATTTTAAAAATGAAAAAGTAGTCTCTGAATTTTTGGAAATGAGAACCCAGATTTCTAGCAAGTAATAAACCCACCAATTTCTAGCAGGTTCTCGGGTTGCAACAGAGAGAGGACGGAAAAGAAAAAGATGGCATAACGATGGATGGTTCAAGCGGATAGTACCTAACCTCAATTCTTAGAGGTACATGATTCGATCCATGCGTGCAGCTGAACTTTGAAAAGACTTTCTATTAATATATCATTTAATTTTGAGTGTGTGTGAGAAACAGTGTGTGTGTCTACGGGCTTGTAAAAAAAAGACACTCCTTGTCAGCATGGCGATTGATAAATGGGTATTGAAAACTTATTTAATTCATTGCATTATCCAAAATGCTTTTTGAGATGCCTTTTGAATTTGTGAAATCATATAAATAATGTTATATATACTCAATGAAAATTATTATGAGAAAAAAATACTTCGCCCCAAAACTCACTCAAACACTCTTGATGCGTCAATCGTGGGTGTTTAAATGAATTGATTAGATCCCTAATCAATGGTTGAATAGATTGATTCAGTTAAGAAATTCAATCAATCCATTTAGGAATCTAATCAATTCATTAAAACACCATCGATTGACGCATCAAAAATGTTTGAATGAGTTTTGTGAACCAATTATATAACCCCAATTATTATCTATCAAAATTGAATTAAATTTAATGAAACTGAAACTAAATCAGGTCAAAATGTTGAACGATAAAAAACAATGAATAATTTCGAAATTTTATCCACAAATCATTAATAAACAAATATTTAATTTTCAAAATGAAAAAGTAGTCTCCGATTTTTTGGAAATGAGAACCCAATTTTCTAAAAGGTTATAAACCCACCAATCAAATCAAGCGGATATTTGCCAGAAAAAAAAATCCTTGCATTACTGTGAAATTAACAAAATATATATTCCTTCAATTATTTAGAAACGAAGAACCAAAAGACCTAAAATATGCACCAAACTGAAACTGAACAATTCATACCTCGATATCAAAACAAGAATCGCAAACTGAAATTTAACAATGGTTCCATAAATTCTTTAACGTACTCCAACCCTAAATTTCAGAAAATAATGAATACGAGACAAAAGATCGCAAAGTGAAATTGAACAATACATCTATAAGTTCATTGTCCCACTACAAACCTTAATATCATTTGCACAATTTGAATAACCACGTGCATAGTTGTCAAAATCCCGATTCAAAATTTAGAATCTTACGATTCTACAACTCTAACTTGACAAAATAATTCAAGTCGGACATAGAACCTTAATCTGTAGAATCTTTATAGAATCTTGCGATTCTACAACTCTTCCGTTCCATATTCTGAATCGTGAGAACATTCCAGGCATCTCTCGCCTTGTTTTCCCCGGATATCTTCAACATCGCCGACTCAAAATTCTTGAGCATTCCATGAAGCTCAGGGATCGTCTTATTCATCGAATGCATGTGATAATTAGTCACAAACGGAGAAAACATTGGAGGAAGTGCACACAAGATCAAATCTTGTTGCATAATCTTCGACAATTTCTCTCCTAGATTCTCTAGCCGGTCTATGAGAGCTTGAATTTTCAGAACGTGAGTACTCACCAAAGACCCCAAGGGCATCTTGCAGTTTACCAACTCTTTGAATGTATTGAACCGTTCAATACGCTCCTGCTCTTGGAACATTTTCTTGAGCACAACGTTTATCAAGTATGCACTCGAGTCCTCAAACTGTTTTCTAAGACTTGTGTCCATACACGCCAACACGAGGCATATAATGTCATTTGAGTCCTTTTTAAGTTTCTCAAACGCAGCATTTTCATCGGCCGTAGCTTCGGGGTCCGATTCCACTAGTTCAGTATCCAATACGTGGCTTTTACCCTCTTGCCAAAGAATAATTCTCAGGTTTCGGTGCCAATCTATATAGTTCCGGCCCACTAGCTTATCATTTTCTAATACCGTAATCGAAAGGTGTTGTTGTTAATAGAAGACATGATCTACAAATGAAATAAATATTGTATTACTAACGTTGCGTAATTATCTTATGGATTTACATGATTATTATATGACAGTGTTATTTTATCGAATAAATAACCCTCATACTGAAACGGGACTCCAAGTCCATAACACTCAAGACCCATATTTCACATTCCTCCCACAAGTGACTATGGCCGACAAATGGGATCTCGCTATTTAGGTATGATTTGAAAAAAAATATGACTTCAGAATTAACTTGGAAGAATTTATATAAATAGACAAATCTGCAGTCAGAATTGGGTTCGTTCGAACGAACTATTTAAGTGCGTTCGAACGGACTTATTCGTGATAGTCAGAATTGGGTTCGTTCGAACGAACTATTAAGTGCGTCCGAACGGACTTGGGTTCGTTCGAACGAACTATTTCAGTGCGTTCGAACGGACTTATTTCCTATATATATATAATTCTGATTTCGTTTAACCTAAGCTAATTTCGAGTTTTAGGGTTTTGAGCCGCCGTTTCTCTCTTTCTTCCACAGAATTTTAGATTAGATCTAGAGAGATTGAGAGGGAGATTTGAGCAAAGATCTTGAGAGAATCGATCGTGACGGCGACTAGAACGACGTTGGCGATTCCGACCAGTCGAAATCAAGGTGGACACGAGTAGAGGAATTGCACGAGCACTCATTGGAGAAGGTTCACGGATTTGGAGAAGAAGTCGACACGTACTAACTTGTACGAGGTAATTTTCTCCAACTCTTCCTTTTTTGTTGGCTTTTTCGAGCGTGATCCCGGTAGAATTAGGTTACGCATGCGAAACTAATTCCGCTGCACACTTTGATAAACGTGTGCATAACCCTACATGATTAATATCCAATCGTATTCATTATGACTCTTGAACCTTTATAGAATTTCGGTGATGGATCATATCACATACAATTCCAGTTCCGTGTGTGCATTCTATCTATGCCCCGAACTCTTATCGGATTAGCTCGGACGGTTAAGTCACAACCAAATCCACGTTTTTTATATGTACACTTTTACGGTTGATCTGAAACTGTATTTATTTCACTACTTCGATTCCTTCTACTCAATGATTGCCAACTTGCGTGACCGATCACGTGTAGTTCGTTGGTACTGATTGTAATAGGCTTGTTACAAATAGTAAATCTCATCATAGATCGATAGAAACGTGTAAATCGATCTAGGCAAACCATGTAAGAGTTGATAAGGGAATTCAATTGAAATTCGAAAAGGCGCAAGGCATCAGCGGAGACGTAGGTACTTGTATTCAGTCGAATCGGTCGATTGAGGAAGTAGCCGGTGAGTTAGAGGTACAAAACAACCACCTACCGAACTTTGTAAATAAAAATCTTGTGTTGTTTGTTTTAATATCGTTCCTATTATTTCTAATTTATTTACGCTTGCGCACTAAATCAAAATCGTTTACCATTACCGAAAATTGGACTTTAAGATTACCTATTCACTACCTTTTAGGTCTTAATTAAACAATAGTCGCTTTTGACAATGTTGTTCGGGAATTTCAAGACGATGATCGGGGTGAAGAACATACTTGATCCTAAGGGAGAAATATTTTGATAAGCCCAAGCACAAATTATAATGATCAAGTTTAATTAGCCAAATAAATTTAGGGTAAGTTTTATTCTAATGTAAATAATTTAGGGAATAATTATAGGATACATTTTATTCCAAGAAATATAATTTAGGAAATAATTTTATGGCAAGTTTTCTAGTATTTATAATGCAAGATTAATGATCCCATAAATATGCTTTAGATGTTGAGCATAAGATGAGAAACGAAAAATACAAAAATAATTGTAATAGTTTATTTGAATTACATGAAAATTTTGACTATTTATGTACTATTTCAATTGTTTATTTGAACCAATAGAACATAAAGTAATATTAGTCTCATAAATCATGGGAGAATTTCGTTAACAAATACGTGTTTGAGTAGGTCTTCAGCAGTGGGCCGAAAACGAGCATTTCGTTCAAAACAACACCTTAAAAATCTTGTCCGATTTTTGATAGTTTTGGAGGAATGGTGGGTGTATTAGCCACCATTTTGCTCATCGCCATTTCAGGTAATAGGTAATCCCAGGGCGCATTTCCAGTGAATAGCTCGATAATGGTACATGCTAAGCTCCATATATCTACTTCCACCCCATACTCTTTACCCTTCCGTAATGATGGGACCAATATTTCTGGAGCAATACAATAAGGTGTTCCTTTGAGTGAATTTGATTTGAGGGCATTCCGAATTTTGGCCAAACCAAAATCGGCAATTTTTATTACTCCTTTACAGTCGATCAGTAAATTGTCTCCTTTAATATCTCGGTGCATTATACCTTCGGCGTGGAGATATTCTAAGCCATTAAGAACGTGACGGGTGAAACTCCTAAGAGTATATTCAGTTATCGAGGCATTGCGGTCTCTAAAAATTTTTTTTGTAGACCCAGGATAAATTAATTCCATGTATATCTGAAATTGGTCACCTATGACCTTACTTCCGTAATACTCGACCACATTCACGTGTTTCGCTTTTTTAAGAAGATTTACCTCATCCAAACATTTTTCCAATAGTTCGCCTGAACGGGAATCATCAAATATTTGTATCTCTTTAATGGCACAACTTGCACCGTTAAATCGATTTGTTCCGATATAGACGCTTCCGAATGCTCCTTTCCCGATACACTCACCTTTCACCCACTCACTTTCCTCTACTGCCTCAGCCCCAGTTAAATATAATAAAGGATTTGGACGGGAAGTTTCAGGGCCGAAGGTGTTTGTTTCGATGTCTGTCATCTCAAATTCATCATCTAATGCTTTCAAAATTCGGTTGTTGTTCGAGCGGCAAAATTTATCTAGTCTGCGTAGGCGAATGTTTGGTAGAGTCTGAAGGGAAGTTGGTGGGTCCAAGACAGCAGCAGGATTCTCGTCGTTGTCTTCGTCGCGGTCACCATCTTCTTCACGAAAGACATCTGCAATATACTCTTTTTCTTCGTCTTCCACATTAGGGTTTCTCCAATCATTTATGACCTCGAAGTAATAATTCATGTCCAGATAGCACTTTCCGTCATCGTCGACAAACTGAAATGAGTATTGTTTAAGATTGAAAACATAAACAATATATATGTCAAAATTAATTTTAATAAAACATACCTCGGTACGAGCGGAATAAGATCCGCGAGCAAACATGCCAAAAGGCAGGGTTTCCTCTTCCAGTTCATAGGTGTAAACTTCATTTTGGGGACAAAATGTCCCTAGCATAACCTTCGTGTTCTTGACTGCATTAAATAAAAACAATAATTTAAATCCATTTAACAAAAGTGAAAGGATTTGTGGGGCAGCTATGGAAGGTGCGGGGGTTTTGGGGGTTGGGCCAGCCCTATAATATTATACTCGCAATCAAGATTCCAGAAATCAATCAAGGTCGAAAACTGGCTTTTGGGGGTGCGGGGGTTTGAAGAATTTGTGGGGCAACTATGGAAGGGGATCGGGCCTGCGGAATCAGCTGACCAGTTACACAAAAAAATCCAACAATTAGGGAGAGGAATTAGGGAATTTAATAAAGAGAGAACGAAAGCAACAAGAATGCAAAAAGACAATTGCGAAGAGATAATTAAAGGGCTTGACTTGGCGGAGGAAATAAGAAGGTTGTCCTATCTGGAAATGAAGTTGCGGATTACGGCTGAGCACAGGTTCCGAGAAATTACCATGGTTCTGAATCGGACTCAGACTCGGTCTGTCCCGTCGACTCGGGACTCTCGGTCGACTCGGACGAGTCGAAAAAAAAAGAAAGGATAATATGTACCTCTCAACCCGTTTTCCGAGACGAGATTGGTGTAGTGAAGCCCCCAAACAATATTCTTAGAGACGCTGAAGTCGAATTTGAGGCGATACTTGCTTTCATATTTCAGTGCGAAAGCAAATCCCTTCGCATCCGGCATGAATGGGATCGGTAAGACCTGGTCAGGCCAGTCTCGGGTTATTATAGTCAGAGCCAGTATCTTCACTTTTGGATCTGAAAATTTTCCAACACAATAGTCGTTATTGTTGTTGAATATTTATAATAAACTTAATTTATTTAGATGCGTGTTTTAGGTATTTATGATGTAAGTGTGAAATGCCATGTATCTATTGAGAGTTGTAATACATGTATTCATTGCATATAATTATGGATCACATATTTGGGAATTAGTCTGATTTAATGGTTAGGAGTTAATGTGATTCATGTATACATGAACCACTTAGTCTATAAATATAGACACATTTTGTTTGTAAGAGATAAGAAAGAGAAATAGAAATTAAAACAAATTGTTAAAGAAATATTTTCTTCTTCCTCCTCTTCTCAAAAGAAATATAGCCGTATTGTCTAACAATTGAGTGAATTTTGTGGACGAATTATATAATCCCAATTATTATCTATCAAAATTTAATTTAAGTTAATGAAACTGAAACTAAATCAGGACAATAATGCTGAACGATAAAAAACAATGAATAATTTCGAAATTTTATCCACAAATCATCAATAAATGAATATTAAATTTTCAAAATGAAAAAGTAGTCTCTGAATTTTTGGAAATGAGAACCCAGATTTCTAGCAAGTAATAAACCCACCAATTTCTAGCAGGTCCTCGGGTTTCAACGGAGAGAGGAGGGAAAAGAAAAAGATGGCTTAGCGATGGATAGTTCAAGCGGATGGTACCTGACCTCAATTCTTAGAGGTACATGATTCGATCCATGCTTGCATCTGAACTTTGAAAAGACATTCTATTAATATATCATTTAATTTTGAGTGTGTGTGAGAGAAAGTGTGTGTGTCTACGGGCTTGTAAAAAAAAAGACACTCCTTGTGAGCATGGCGATTGATAAATGGGTATTGAAAACTTATTTAATTCATTGCATTATCCAAAATGCTTTTTCAGACGCCTTTTGAATTTGTGAAATCATATAAATAATGTTATACTATGCTCAATGAAAATTATTATGGGAAAAGATACTCGGCCCCAAAACTCACTCAAACACCCTTGATGTGTCAAAAGTGGGTGTTTAAATTAATTGATTACATCCCTAATCAATGGTTAAATAGATTGATTCAATTAAGAAATTCAATCAATTCATTTAGGAATCTAATCAATCTATTAAAACACCATCGATTGATGCATCAAAAATGTTTGAATGAGTGTTGTGAACCAATTATATAACCCCAATTATTATCTATCAAAATTAAATTAAATTTAATGAAACTGAAACTAAATCAGGACAAAAATGTTGAACGATAAAAAAATAATGAATAATTTCGAAATTTTATTCACAAATCATTAATAAACAAATATTTAATTTTCAAAATGAAAAAGTAGTTTCTGATTTTTTGGAAATGAGAACCCAATTTTCTAAAAGGTTATAAATCCACCAATCAAATCAAGCGGATATTTACCAAAAAAATATCTTTCCTTTACTGCGTAATTAACGAAATATATATTTCTTCAATTATTTAGAAACGAAGAACCAAAAGACCTAAAATATGCACCAAACTGAAACTGAACGATTCATACCTCGATATCAAAACATGAATCGTAAACTGAAATTTAACAATGGTTCCATACATTCTTTAACCTACTCCAACCCTAAATTTCAGAAAATAATGAATATGAGACAAAAGATCGCAAAGTGAAATTGAACAATACATCTATAAGTTCATTGTCCCACTACAATCCTTAATATCATTTGCACAATTTGAATAACCACGTGCATAGTTGTCAAAATCCCCATTCAAAATTTAGAACCTTACGATTCTACAACTCTAACTTGACAAAATAATTCAAGAAGTAAATCTGGTAAAATCTCATATATTTATGATTTTACAATTATACTGTCATCTCACAAAATATTTAATTCTAAAGACGATTACGATCTCAAGTCTAATTAAGTAACTTGGACTACAAATTAAAATATGAATATATTACAATGTAGAGTAATATTGCAAGAATAAAATAACTTGTTTTTTTTTCAAACCACGGCTAGTTGCGAAAGGTTTCAAGCAAATTCATGGTGTAGACTATGATGAAACGTTTTCGCCGGTAGCCATGCTTAAGTCTATAATGATTATCTTTGCCATAGCTGCACATTATGATTTATGACTATGAGATATGGCAAATGGATGTTAAAACCGTTTTCCTCAACGAAAACTTATCGGAGGATGTGTACATGACACAACCCGAAGGTTTTATCGATCCAAAGAATCCTAAGAAAGTGTGCAAGCTTAAAATGTCCATTTATGGACAAACAAGTTTCTCGAAGTTGGAATATTCGTATTGATGAAATCATAAGCGAGTATGATTTTATCAAGAACAAAGAAGTGAAAGAAATACAGTTTCGGATCAACCGTAAAAGTGTACACAAGGATAAACGAACGTACGCGTTCGTAGCGTTCGTAGGCATAAGAAACAGTTTTAGTAAAACTGGCATAACTTTTAGTGGTAAACTCCAATTTGATTGGCTCAAATTGGGTTAGATAGACATCGAGCGAAGAGAAAACTAACATGGATAAGGTTCCATATGCTTCGGCAGTTGGATCTATCATGTATGCCATGATATGTACGAGACCTGACGTGTCGTATGCATTAAGCGTATTATCACGTTACCAATCGAATCTAGGTGATCCACATTGGCAAGCCGTGAAAACTATCCTTAAGTACTTGCGAAGAACTAAGGATCAGTTTTTAGTATATGGTGGCGAGGATAACGGATTGGTTGTAACTGGTTACACCGATGCCAGTTTCCAAACATGTACTGATGATTTTCGATCACAAAGTGGGTACTGGAAGAGTTCCAAACAACCGACAGTTGCTGACTCTACGACGGAAACAGAATACATCGCGGCTTCGGAAGCCGCAAAGGAGGCGGTTTGGGTTAAGAAGTTTGTAATTGAACTTGGTGTTGTACCGAGCATCTCGGAACCCGTGGCTGTGTATTGTGACAATACGAGAGCAATAGCGCAGGCCAAGGAACCGAGATTTCATCATCGCTCCAAACACATCTTGCGTAAATTCCATTTGATTCGTGAGATTTTACAAAGGCAAGATGTTGTGATTTTGAAGATTGATACTGACGAGAATGTAGCGGATCTGTTTACGAAGCCACTTCCAGTAGCGAAACATGATCGTCATGCTAGAACTGTAGGTTTGAGATACCTTGAGGAGAAAGTTGGTTTGTAGTTATCTAAAACAATAGTTGTTATGATGAGTTATTTATAGTAAATGATGTATCACCCAAGACTTATGCGATATTAATGCAATTTCAAAAAAAAAATTATATTTCATTTGCATTTATCTCTTATATGAAAACTTGTGCATGGTTGTGTAATTTGATTACACGAACCTTAATTTATGACTTGTGTGAGCGTCTACATGATATGTGATCATGTTAAGTAAAACCCTCACATTTCAAAAGTTATATTTCAACAACGTCTCTAGTCACGATTATGATACTTATGTGATAAGTATATATATTATAAGATGATAGTCTAACGTGTACACTAGCATATTCTCTGAGGTGATGATTATGTTTTGCTAATCATAGGACAAAGAGTTTGCCGAATCGGGAATATGAATATGCATTAGGTTATGCATATTGTGACTTGACCAAAAGTACGATACCATGACATGGTTTAGTCATTGTAGATGGAATCGTTACGAATGGGGTTTTAGTTCTTCATAGTTGAGATGATCATGGATCAATTTTCGTGCGTAAGATGATGCTTAGATATAATCTTCCACTATCTGTAACATGATGATCATGGGATTATGATCGGGTATTATCTGAAACACGGAATTTGATGTGAATCATCAAGATAGAAATTGTTCCTTTCGAGAGAAAGAGATATCCCTTAGGCCTATCGATGAATTGATCAACGAAATCTCTGACCAGAGTCAATGATATTAATAGTTAATATCGATTTTTATTTGTTGATTAAATTTGGTATCAAGACAATAAGTTTAGTCAATCAAATTATAAGGATGACTATTGCCATGTCTTTTGATTGACGGATATCGTGAACAAGAGAATTAAATACTATCGTTCGAGATGGGTATAAATGATCACAATCATTTTTCGTTTTCAACGTGGGAAAGCTATGATGGATTTCTCCCTCTCATGAGCCCGTAAATTTAGGCATAAGTTTACTACCATTGCTTGATACGAAGCTACGCGGTCACACATAGAGCTGTCTTATTTCGGACTTAAATTTCAATATCTAAGGTTATGTGTGCATGAGATGTACACTAGTACTTTCTTTAGTTGGATCTTGAACTGAGTGGGAGACTGAAGGAAATACAGTTACATAACAACTAGTAGATTTTACACATGAGGGTAGATGAACATACATGTTCATCGGAACGATTGGATGCATAATAAGATTATGCAACTATCACATAAATTACATAGTCTGTCATGACGCACCATGTTGTGCGTCATGACGCACAGTAATGTATTTCTAGATAAGCCAATATGTGAGTATACCGTCAGGACGCATCAGACTGTGCGTCATGACTCACAATATTGTCCGTCGTGACGGACAGTGAAATAATTGTTAGATCTAGTACTCGCGACTCTTGCGTCATGATGCACCATATCGTGCGTCATGACGCACGGTGATCCAAATTTCAGATTTTCAGTTTTGATACTCATTAATACTCATTAATTCATATTTTATTATAAGATCTGAAACCTTCTATTCTCTATCTAATCAACCATTCATAAGAGAAATTGTTCTTGTGAGACAAAAAAAAAGAGAAAGAAAAGAGATTGGATCTTGAGCAAGTTTGTGGGAATTTTAGGGGAATTCGCCGCAACCGAAAGACGCGAGTTCGAGGTGGATACGAGTAGACGAATCTCAACTAAGATTCTCTGTTTTGATCAATCAAGAGAAATGTTGAGCACGGTCGGAGACGAATCGGAGTAATTTCGGTTGTATACGACAAAGGAGCTTCGAACTAGGTGTCGAATCGTGCGGGCGTGCGACGTGCGTGTCGTCGGAATCGAAGCGAGCAAAGAGCAAAGCAACTACGCAAGAATCAACTCTTCTCCGTGATCAATTTCACGTGATATGATTCTCTATGAATTAATAGTTAATTTCATAAGTTTTAGTTGCATTTCATGATTCGTAATTTTGAGTCGTCGACGTGGTCCTCGGGATCGGGTCGGACCGGGCCTCTCATTCCGCTGCGAGGGGCTCGGTAGTGATGCCGATACCCAACAACTTCAAATACAGTGAAGACGATCTTTGAGTTCGCTTTGTCCCTATAGTACTTACTTCATGGATCTTTTTGGAAATTATGCATGATTGAAGGGTTTTTGGTAAAAAAATTTAAGGCATGATGAGACATAGAAGATAATTGTGCAGCGGAGGCATTTGACAAGGCGCAGAAGAGTATTAAATTATGTTAGAAGCATCATTATGGTCTCACGAGCTGGATCGGAGGAGGCTTGGTAAATCACGTGAGCAGCAGAATATATCGTACCAGCATAGTTGGTATACACGGGTGGGATGGTGTGATTCGCATGAAAACACGATCTGGACCCACGTGGTCGGTACGCTGAAATTTTGGGATATAGTACTATATTAAGGAAACGTGGATAAAATTGTAATATGGATTCGAATAGAATTTTTAATAACACTCAAATAACAATTCTCTCTTATAATTTTAAGAAACTATTACAAGTCTTTTTTTGTGTTTTTCTTTTTTGGATGTATGAATTTCTAAACATCTAAGATTATTTATAGGATCAACAAACTTGGAATACAAGGTGCTTGAATGCTTGTCTTAAAATTATTTCCTAAATTAGTTTTTATAATAAAACATGCCCTAAAATTATTCGCTAAATTACATTATTTAAAATAAAATTTTCCTTAAAATTATTTGGGATAATTAAACAAGACTAATCACAGTAAATCTACAAAATGATATTATTGGTTTGTTTTAATCAGATCTACAAATGCATATATGATTTTCATAAAACAAGATAAAACAGTAAATTGTGAGCACTACAATTACTTCAAACTGTGTGGATTTTTATGTATTCTTCTTATCTAGATGCAAATATATTTAAGCACTGTCCTACATAAACATTTAAGTGAACACAAAACTATTTTTGTTGAGACCTAAATGCAATCGAAAAATCTTGAATTGGTTTTTGCAAACACGTAATCAGACTTTTCAGAAATTCAAACTCAACACAAACAATTGCAAAATAGATATTAATAAAATTCCAACAAATAATAAATAAATATTAAACTATTATCACACAAGGTCTATATAACAGAAACAAGAAAACTAACAAAGATTCGAAACTTAATAATATAAAAATATCCTTAATTGATAGAAAGTACCAAAAAGTGATGTGAAGCTTGAAGAAGTGGTCTGAGCCTTCCCAGATCTTCTCAAACACCTCAATGAAGCTTGAGAGATGAAGAGGGGGTCTTGTATTGCTCAGAGGACGGATGACCTACTCTCAACTGACAGAATTCTTCCAAAAAATGGAGAAGAGGTTCTGGCCAAAATTCCGACATGGGAATGAGTATGGTGATGATTGTGGAGGTGTGATGAGGGGTAAGATACTTCAGAGTAAGCTCTGAACCTTTGGATGGTTGTGAGGGTGGAATTTGGGGGTATAGTAATTTGGCCAAAATTCCAACGTGGTCGGTACGCTGAAATTTGGGGATATAGTACTATATTAAGGAAATGTGGACGTAATTTGGGGGTATAGCAATCTGGTGGGGTAGGTCGAATGTAGATAGATGCTAGGCTGGATGCATACAACGAATAGTGAGTGATTTTAATTTTATCAAGTTTATGGTTGCATAATTTAACAAATATAGCCAAACTATTGTAATGCTCATGATGTTTCTATGATACTTTTGTTATAAGCTAAATATGACATATCTAACTTTTAAAACGGTTAATGTGTAAATTCCCTAATTTTTTTACATGGTGACCAACTTACCAAATTTTATTCTTTACTTTTTAAAAATATTTCCTTCATTCCTATCCCATATAATGAAATCTACAAATAAAATAGTGAACCAAATAGGTAGTCAAGACATTCTCTATTAAAGATGAATTACATTCTAAACATTGATTTGATTTGAAAAGTTGGTTTGAAAGGATGGTGTACTTATTCTATTTGTTTGAATGATCCTGATTTAAGTTGAGAGAAGTAGTGAAATCTTGCAAAGGTAAAACAAACATTAACATACCTCATTCCTTAGTTTCAAACGATCTATGAAGCTAATTAATTGCACAAGGCTCGAAACATATGTTTAATTGCAATACACGTTTGTGTTTGTAAATGAAGGGGAAAGAACTCCATGGATAATACTCAAATTATAATGATGTCATTAATTTTTTTACTTATTTTTGGAAGATAATTGTACAAAATTCCAAATCTATACTAAGTACTAAAGTTGAACAAAATACTGCCCCAGCATTCAGCCACGTCGTTATTAAAAGGAAAAAAAAATCTGTTTTTGGTCCCTAACAAATACCGAAATGTTCAACTTGCCCGTTGACTATTTTTTTTGTTCAACTTGCCCCCTAAACTCGTTATTTTGTGCTAATTGCCCCCTCCGTCAATATAGTCCTGCCCCTCCAGTTATTTAACCGTTAAACCTCTTTATTTTATACTTTTTGTCTACCCGACCCATCATTAACCCGACCCGTCATTAACCCGACCCGTTAAAATCCTTATCTCTCTCTCACACGCTCTCTGTCTCTCTCCCCTTTCTATCGCTCCCCGCTCAACAGACCCTAAAACTCTGGCTGCTGGCTCAATCTCTCTCGCTCGCTCGCCGCTCAACCTCTCTCGCTGCACTCGCTCGCATCTCTCTCGCTCAATCTCTCGCTGCGCTCTCTCTCTAATTCTCTATTTTTTTGAACAGGTACTCGATTTCGTCTTGTGTTTGTATTTTTTGAAAGAAAAATTGAGTTCAGAAACGAGGATTAGGAGTGTGTATGAGTTAATTCAAGCACACAATTACATTGATTTATGGATAGGTTGATTAAATCTCCTTACTTTTTACAGGAGAGAGGTTAATTCAAGCACTCTCTCTCTAATTCTCTCACACCTCGGTTGGGGCTTGCTCAGATTCAACTTCAACTCCAGTTACGAGCCAGAGCTTTGTTGTATGACAAGGCCTCGGCTGCTCTTTTTCTCTCCCAATCTCATTCGATCAATGATATAAACCCTAATTGTAAGTTAATTTCTGTAAAATTACAAACCAATTATAGTTAATTGTTTGATTATTTCATTGTTTTTCCTAATTGCTGGCCAATTCAAAATCTTGATTTGTTCGTTTTCTCATTTCAGTTCTTCAACTCCATGGCGACAATATTGTTTATTTCTCATTGGATGAAGAAAAAGACGATGGAACTCAGCTTCAAGTAAGTTCAATTTTACATTTCAAACCCCAATTTATTTTTTTAAAAAGCAAAATTAATCAAAACAATTCTCGGTATTTTACAATGCAGTGTCAATCGGCATTCAACACGCGATACAACGAATCAGACAACTCGAACAACTGGCCGAGTACTTGGTACAAGCAATTTGCCGAGAAGTTCAGAATTCGACACCACAAACTACCCTTAGGAGAAAAAGAAATTACGAAAAGGTCCTTAGAGGGAATGCTCACTTATCTCAAGCTTTGTACCGTCCACAAAAGAAAAAGAGAAGTATTCAAGGATTATCAAAGCCCTGGCGAACCAAGAGAGAGAGAGGCGATGGCTGGAGCAGGGTTCTGGTACGTGATTGTGGTTGTAATTAGCGTCATAATTGTGCAAGAATTGGGGTTTAGGATTATAGTTATGATTATGGTTGTAATTGTGTAAGAATTATGATTTATTCTTAAATAATTTTAATATTTAGGTAATAATACGTTTAAATACACATACCAATTTTCAGAAATGTCATTTTGTAATAAGTTTAAATTCACATAATCTTCAAATCCGGTGCCGTACCAACTTGTGTCATTTACTAATAAGTTTAAATTCACATCTTCAAATCCGGTGCCATACTAGTTTCAAGAGCCGTTTACTTAATAAGTATAAAATTACATATATGTCCGTTTTCAAAATTCAGTTTTCACAATTCAGTTTTGAACAAATTACACAAATGTCAGTTTTCAAATTACATTATACCAATTCCGTTCAAAATAAAATTCAGATTATTCCTAAACTCTAATTCCACCATATTACAATCAACAAACCGAACCTAATATACTTCCATATAAAATCATATATGTTTCTATTCAATTCCTAACACTAATCCTAATCCTAACCCTGAATCAAAGAGCATATTTTCGGTGGCAACAAATTAAAGCATCCTTGTAAGAACCCTCCAATTCTTGGTTCGAAAGAGCAATGTCTTGTTTCATCTGCAATTGCTGGTCTACTCAAGCTTCTTAATCTCCTGCACAAAACAAAAACAAAGAAAATCAAATACATATACTTATAACAACTAATTACAATTATAACCATGATTTAGATTAATGTAAAGAAATTCAATTTGGTACCTGAACGGCCAATCTCCTCGGTTGCGTACTATGACTCGACCAGCTTCAGCCCATCCTGCCTCCTTTAAAAACTTTTCAACAATGAAAATAAATCGGGGGTAGAAACAAAGAAAAAATAAATGAAAAAGTATGCACACAATGTGTTCGACGAAATGCTAGAGTGAAACTAAAATTACAAGGTGCTTGAATTAACCTCTCTCCTGTAAAAAGTAAGGAGATTTAATCAATCTATCTCCTGTAAAAAGTAACGAGTACTCGCCGTATCCACTATGGTCACATCCATGGGCCCCATATCCACCTCCATGGCCACCCATCATTCCACCTCCATGACCACCTCCATGGGACCCCCCCCTGCAATTGATGGGCCCCATATACCGCTGCGGCAGCCACTGCTCCCCAGTAAGCATCGCCCCCATGTTTCCATGACCATTACTGGTTTGTGAGGATTGGTTGGAGAGGCGCGAGTTGAGAGAGAGAGGCGCTGGAGTGAGGGGCTGGAGTGAGAGAGAGAGGTGCTGGAGGATTTGGTTTCTTCATTGAAAAACCATTACTGTTTCGAAGAGAGGCGCGAGTTGAGAGAGAGAGGCGCTGGAGTGAGGGGCTGGAGTGAGAGAGAGAGAGGCGCTGGAGGATTTGGTTTCTCCATTGAAAAACCATTACTGTTTCGAAGAGAGGCGCGAGTTGAGAGAGAGGCGCTGGACTGAGAGAGAGGGGATATAGTTAATTAACGGTTCAGGTTATAAGTGATGGATCGGGTTAAATGAGTTTCGGATCGGGTTAAATAATATGTATAAAATATCATGGGTTAACAATCATTTAACTGGAGGGGGTGGGGAGGGGCAGATTTATTTGACGGAGGGGGCAATTAGCACAAAAATAACGAGTTTAGGGGGCAAATTGAACAAAAAAAATAGTCAGGGGGCAAGTTGAACATTTCGGTATTTGTTAGAGATCAAAAACAGACTTTTTCCTTATTAAAATAATGCCCCAGCATTCACGACACTGGTCACAATTACTGTTCATAAAATACTGTTATTGTGCATACTTACTGTTCGTAAGTGCTTTACTGTACATAATTACTGTTTATAAATGCAGTTACTGTTCATAAAATTGTTTTTTTTTTTTTTTTTTTGTGGGTGCAAATTTCGATAAATATATGTGCTTTTTAAGATTTTTCTATGTTATACCAATTTTAGTTTTTTTAAATGTAAAGACTTTTTAAATATTTCTCATGCGATATCATTATTTTAAGATTATTATAGGAGTATATATCGTAATATCAGATTTTGTAAGGTTATACATGATAATTTCAGATTTTTCAAATATTTCTCATATTGTGTCATTAATTCAGAATTTTTTATAAGGGTAAATATGATAATTTATGTTTTTTCCAGAGGTATACATGCTAATTTTTTATTTTTTCAAATACAATTTTTATTTTATTCCACATATTATATCATCAATTTGAGATTTGTATAGGGATATATATGATAATTAATATTTTTGTAGGGGGATACATCATAGTTTCAGATTTTTTTAAATATAGAAGCTTTTTGTGATAGTTCTCAACTTAATGTTACTGTTCATAAAATGTAGTTTCGGATTTTTCAAAACATAGTTTCGGATTTGTTTATTTAATTGAAATGTGTACTGTTCATAAATACTGTTACTGTTCATAAATTTATTTATTTTTATTTTTTTATTTTTGCAAATTTCAGTAAATATAGGGGCTTTTTAAGATTTTTCTATCTTATAACAATTTCAGTTTTTTTAAATGTAACGACTTTTTTAATATTTCTCATGCGATATCATTATTTTAAGATTATTATAGGGGTATATATGGTAATATCAGATTTTGTAAGGTTATACATGATAATTTCATATTTTTTTAAATATTTTTCATATTGTATCATTAATTCAGAATTTTTTATAAGGGTAAATATGATAATTAATATTTTATTTCACATATGGTAATATCAGTTTTTATTTTATTTCACATATTATATCATCAATTTGAGATTTCACATATTATATGATAATTAATATTTTTGTAGGGGGATACATCATAGTTTCAGATTTTTTAAAACATAGAAGCTTTATGTGATAGTTCTCAACTTCTCATATTATATCATTAATTTCCGATTTATATTAGGATACATATTTTTGTAGGGGGATACATCATAGTTTCAAAATTTTTAAAACATACAAGCCTTTTGTGATAGTTCTCAACTTCTCATACTATATCATTAATTTCTGATTTATTTAGCATACATATATTATATTTTTCAATTTTTTTTTTTTTAATATTTCTCATATGATATCATTACTTTCATATTTTTATAGGGTTATATATGGTAATTTCAGATTTTTGTAGGGGTATTCATGCAAATTTTAGGTTTTTTTTAAATATTGACTTTTTATATTGGTCAAATTATATCATTATTTTCATATATTTATACGGGTATATAAGTTTCATATTTACTAGGGATATATGTGATAATTTTATTTTTTTTAAAAGACATGATTTTTTTTGAAATATTTGTCATAAGTAGACCAGATTCGGAAAAACGTTGGGACTTTGCTATGTTTCGGGAAATCGAAAAGAGAGAAACAAATTCGGGACCTTTGCAGGACCAGGGTAATATGATAATTTTATCCAGACTAGAGACCATGATTTTGGTTATAATTGGTGCAACCAAAACGAGTTCGTTCAGGCAGAATGTAATGGCTTTGAGTGCGAGGGAGATGGAGAGCAAAATAAAACCCACAAGACTACATAAAAATGTCCACGATACTCAGTTGCATTCCGCGAGGGGTATTTTCGTCATTTACAATATTTTGATTCTAAATGTTGATAATTTCTTTCGCGTTTTGGGCAGAATGGAATGGTTTTTTAATGCGACGAGGTGAAGATCAGTATTATATCCGGAAGACTACTTCAAAATGGCCACAATACTCAGCTACATTCATTGAGGGGTAATTTCGTCATTTTCAATATTTTGATTATGACCGTTGATAATTTCTTTCATGTTTTAGGCATTACTTTTATCTTATGTATAAATTAGAGAAAATTATTGCAATTCTATTCCTCCACGCCATCAATGGCTTTTGTGTACAAAAATATTTTTTAATTTACATTTTGCTCATTTTTATTTATATTTTGGTCCTTTTTAGTTTTAATTTATATTTTGTTCCTTTTCATTTACATTTTGGTCCTTTTTTATATTTTTGAATTTATATTTTGGTCCTTTTTATTTACATTTTGGTCCTTTTTTGTTTTAATTTACATTTTGGTCCTTATTATTAACATTTTCGTCCTTTCTTATTTACATTTCTGTCCTTTTTTATATTTTTTATTTATATTCTGGTCCATTTTATCTATATTTTGGTCCTTTTTAGTTCTAATTTACATTTGGTCCTTTTATTTACATTTTGGTCCTTTTTATTTACATTTCGGTCTTTTTTTAAATTTTGATCATTTTTCCTTATTTTACATTTGGTCTTTGTTTCCTATTTTACATACATATTAAAATTTGCGAATATGTGATGATTATATTAATCGATTTTAGAAACACCTGAGCAAATGCTATTTATACAAATTATATTAGAAAATAATATCTGCGATAGACTAATTTCATGAACCTTATGCATCTATTGACATCATGATGTTTGTTAATATATCATGATTAGATTTATTTAGTTCAAACGCATGCGTATTAATTCTATTTAAATAATTATATAAAAAATATCCTGCGCAATTGCGCGGGCACAAAGCTAGTATAAATTTAATTTCGGATTAAGTAAAAAACTAACAAGTATCGTTAACCACAAACAAAATCTAGCAATAGACATTGAACCAAACATAATTCAGATCTTTAGAAAAGTATTATATATTGTGGATGTCACCAATCTAAAAAAATAAAAACAAGACATCACCGATTGATGTAGCCAATAATCATACACCAATAATCATACAAGAATTAGATAGGAATTCACAATGAATCAACTAATTGATGATGCCAGTAATATAGAAAAAACTGATGATCCATGATACTTATGTTTTAGTAAGGATTAGATAAGAATTCACATTGAATCATATACCGTTTTATTAGGGATAAATTTGATAGTACTTATGTTTAATGAGGATATATATGTTATTAATCATTTAAGAGGAATAAATATGTTATTTGTGAAATTTAATAGAGATATAGGAGAAATTTTCTCTTAAAACATTATTATTATTTTTTTGAAATAAACATAATCCATGAATCGTTAATATATTTGATTTCATATTTTTATTGATAATACCGACATGACTCGAACCCATGACATTATGCTAAGCACCTCACCACTAGACGATGGGACCGTTGGTAAGCGATGGGAATGAGAGGTGTCATTAATATAAGAGATGGGAATGAGAGGCGTCCTTAATGTAAGAGATGGGATAAGAGACGTCCTTAACGTAAGAGATGGGAATAAGAGACGTCTTTATTGATAATACCAACATGACTCGAATCCTTAAAACATTGTTAATAGATGTAAGAGATGAGAATGAGAAGCGTCCGTTCATAATGTAAGAGATTGGAACAAGAGATGGGACAAAGCTAATATATCATGATTAGATTTATTTAGTTCAAACGCATGCGTATTAATTCTATTTAAATACGCCGGATATCTTCAACATCGCCGACTCAAAATTCTTGAGCATTCCATGAAGCTCAGGGATCGTCTTATTCATCGAATGCATGTGATAATTAGTCACAAACGGAGAAAACATTGGAGGAAGTGCACACAAGATCAAATCTTGTTGCATAATCTTCGACAATTTCTCTCCTAGATTCTCTAGCCGGTCTAAGAGAGCTTGAATTTTCAGAACGTGAGTACTCACCAAAGACCCCAAGGGCATCTTGCAGTTTACCAACTCTTTGAATGTATTGAACCGTTCAATACGCTCCTGCTCTTGGAACATTTCCTTGAGCACAACGTTTATCAAGTATGCACTCGAGTCCTCAAACTGTTTTCTAAGACTTGTGTCCATACACGCCAACACGAGGCATATAATGTCATTTGAGTCCTTTTTAAGTTTCTCAAACGCAGCATTTTCATCGGCCGTAGCTTCGGGGTCCGATTCCACTAGTTCAGTATCCAATACGTGGCTTTTACCCTCTTGCCAAAGAATAATTCTCAGGTTTCGGTGCCAATCTATATAGTTCCGGCCCACTAGCTTATCATTTTCTAATACCGTAATCGAAAGGTGTTGTTGTTAATAGAAGACATGATCTACAAATGAAATAAATATTGTATTACTAACGTTGCGTAATTATCTTATGGACTTACATGATTATTATATGACAGTGTTATTTTATCGAATAAATAACCCTCATACTGAAACGGGACTCCAAGTCCATAACACTCAAGACCCATATTTCACATTCCTCCCACAAGTGACTATGGCCGACAAATGGGATCTCGCTATTTAGGTATGATTTGAAAAAAAATATGGCTTCAGAATTAACTTGGAAGAATTTATATAAATAGACAAATCTGCAGTCAGAATTGTGTTCGTTCGAACGAACTATTTAAGTGCGTTCGAACGGACTTATTCGTGATAGTCAGAATTGGGTTCGTTCGAACGAACTATTAAGTGCATCCGAACGGACTTGGGTTCGTTCGAACGAACTATTTCAGTGCGTTCGAACGGACTTATTTCCTATATATATATAATTCTGATTTCGTTTAACCTAAGCTAATTTCGAGTTTTAGGGTTTTGAGCCGCCGTTTCTCTCTTTCTTCCACAGAATTTTAGATTAGATCTAGAGAGATTGAGAGGGAGATTTGAGCAAAGATCTTGAGAGAATCGATCGTGACGGCGACTAGAACGACGTTGGCGATTCCGACCGGTCGAAATCAAGGTGGACACGAGTAGAGGAATTGCACGAGCACTCATTGGAGAAGGTTCACGGATTTGGAGAAGAAGTCGACACGTACTAACTTGTACGAGGTAATTTTCTCCAACTCTTCTTTTTTTGTTGGCTTTTTCGAGCGTGATCCCGGTAGAATTAGGTTACGCATGCGAAACTAATTCCGCTGCACACTTTGATAAACGTGTGCATAACCCTACATGATTAATATCCAATCGTATCCATTATGACTCTTGAACCTTTATAGAATTTCGGTGATGGATCATATCACATACAATTCCAGTTCCGTGTGTGCATTCTATCTATGCCCCGAACTCTTATCGGATTAGCTCGGACGGTTAAGTCACAACCAAATCCACGTTTTTTATATGTACACTTTTACGGTTGATCTGAAACTGTATTTATTTCACTACTTCGATTCCTTCTACTCAATGATTGCCAACTTGCGTGACCGATCACGTGTAGTTCGTTGGTACTGATCGTAATAGGCTTGTTACAAATAGTAAATCTCATCATAGATCGATAGAAACGTGTAAATCGATCTAGGCAAACCATGTAAGAGTTGATAAGGGAATTCAATTGAAATTCGAAAAGGCGCAAGGCATCAGCGGAGACGTAGGTACTTGTATTCAGTCGAATCGGTCGATTGAGGAAGTAGCCGGTGAGTTAGAGGTACAAAACAACCACCTACCGAACTTTGTAAATAAAAATCTTGTGTTGTTTGTTTTAATATCGTTCCTATTATTTCTAATTTATTTACGCTTGCGCACTAAATCAAAATCGTTTACCATTACCGAAAATTGGACTTTAAGATTACCTATTCACTACCTTTTAGGTTTTAATTAAACAATAGTCGCTTTTGACAATGTTGTTCGGGAATTTCAAGACGATGATCGGGGTGAAGAACATACTTGATCCTAAGGGAGAAATATTTTGATAAGCCCAAGCACAAATTATAATGATCAAGTTTAATTAGCCAAATAAATTTAGGGTAAGTTTTATTCTAATGTAAATAATTTAGGGAATAATTATAGGATACATTTTATTCCAAGAAATATAATTTAGGAAATAATTTTATGGCAAGTTTTCTAGTATTTTATAATGCAAGATTAATGATCCCATAAATATGCTTTAGATGTTGAGCATAAGATGAGAAACGAAAAATACAAAAATAATTGTAATAGTTTATTTGAATTACATGAAAATTTTGACTATTTATGTACTATTTCAATTGTTTATTTGAACCAATAGAACATAAAGTAATATTAGTCTCATAAATCATGGGAGAATTTCGTTAACAAATACGTGTTTGAGTAGGTCTTCAGCAGTGGGCCGAAAACGAGCATTTCGTTCAAAACAACACCTTAAAAAATCTTGTCCGATTTTTGATAGTTTTGGAGGAATGGTGGGTGTATTAGCCACCATTTTGCTCATCGCCATTTCAGGTAATAGGTAATCCCAGGGCGCATTTCCAGTGAATAGCTCGATAATGGTACATGCTAAGCTCCATATATCTACTTCCACCCCATACTCTTTACCCTTCCGTAATGATGGGACCAATATTTCTGGAGCAATACAATAAGGTGTTCCTTTGAGTGAATTTGATTTGAGGGCATTCCGAATTTTGGCCAAACCAAAATCGGCAATTTTTATTACTCCTTTACAGTCGATCAGTAAATTGTCTCCTTTAATATCTCGGTGCATTATACCTTCGGCGTGGAGATATTCTAAGCCATTAAGAACGTGACGGGTGAAACTCCTAAGAGTATATTCAGTTATCGAGGCATTGCGGTCTCTAAAAATTTTTTTTGTAGACCCAGGATAAATTAATTCCATGTATATCTGAAATTGGTCACCTATGACCTTACTTCCGTAATACTCGACCACATTCACGTGTTTCGCTTTTTTAAGAAGATTTACCTCATCCAAACATTTTTCCAATAGTTCGCCTGAACGGGAATCATCAAATATTTGTATCTCTTTAATGGCACAACTTGCACCGTTAAATCGATTTGTTCCGATATAGACGCTTCCGAATGCTCCTTTCCCGATACACTCACCTTTCACCCACTCACTTTCCTCTACTGCCTCAGCCCCAGTTAAATATAATAAAGGATTTGGACGGGAAGTTTCAGGGCCGAAGGTGTTTGTTTCGATGTCTGTCATCTCAAATTCATCATCTAATGCTTTCAAAATTCGGTTGTTGTTCGAGCGGCAAAATTTATCTAGTCTGCGTAGGCGAATGTTTGGTAGAGTCTGAAGGGAAGTTGGTGGGTCCAAGACAGCAGCAGGATTCTCGTCGTTGTCTTCGTCGCGGTCACCATCTTCTTCACGAAAGACATCTGCAATATACTCTTTTTCTTCGTCTTCCACATTAGGGTTTCTCCAATCATTTATGACCTCGAAGTAATAATTCATGTCCAGATAGCACTTTCCGTCATCGTCGACAAACTGAAATGAGTATTGTTTAAGATTGAAAACATAAACAATATATATGTCAAAATTAATTTTAATAAAACATACCTCGGTACGAGCGGAATAAGATCCGCGAGCAAACATGCCAAAAGGCAGGGTTTCCTCTTCCAGTTCATAGGTGTAAACTTCATTTTGGGGACAAAATGTCCCTAGCATAACCTTCGTGTTCTTGACTGCATTAAATAAAAACAATAATTTAAATCCATTTAACAAAAGTGAAAGGATTTGTGGGGCAGCTATGGAAGGTGCGGGGGTTTTGGGGGTTGGGCCAGCCCTATAATATTATACTCGCAATCAAGATTCCAGAAATCAATCAAGGTCGAAAACTGGCTTTTGGGGGTGCGGGGGTTTGAAGAATTTGTGGGGCAACTATGGAAGGGGATCGGGCCTGCGGAATCAGCTGACCAGTTACACAAAAAAATCCAACAATTAGGGAGAGGAATTAGGGAATTTAATAAAGAGAGAACGAAAGCAACAAAATGCAAAAAGACAATTGCGAAGAGATAATTAAAGGGCTGGACTTGGCGGAGGAAATAAGAAGGTTGTCCTATCTGGAAATGAAGTTGCGGATTACGGCTGAGCACAGGTTCCGAGAAATTACCATGGTTCTGAATCGGACTCAGACTCGGTCTGTCCCGTCGACTCGGGACTCTCGGTCGACTCGGACGAGTCGAAAAAAAAAGAAAGGATAATATGTACCTCTCAACCCGTTTTCCGAGACGAGATTGGTGTAGTGAAGCCCCCAAACAATATTCTTAGAGACGCTGAAGTCGAATTTGAGGCGATACTTGCTTTCATATTTCAGTGCGAAAGCAAATCCCTTCGCATCCGGCATGAATGGGATCGGTAAGACCTGGTCAGGCCAGTCTCAGGTTATTATAGTCAGAGCCAGTATCTTCACTTTTGGATCTGAAAATTTTCCAACACAATAGTCGTTATTGTTGTTGAATATTTATAATAAACTTAATTTATTTAGATGCGTGTTTTAGGTATTTATGATGTAAGTGTGAAATGCCATGTATCTATTGAGAGTTGTAATACATGTATTCATTGCATATAATTATGGATCACATATTTGGGAATTAGTCTGATTTAATGGTTAGGAGTTAATGTGATTCATGTATACATGAACCACTTAGTCTATAAATATAGACACATTTTGTTTGTAAGAGATAAGAAAGAGAAATAGAAATTAAAACAAATTGTTAAAGAAATATTTTCTTCTTCCTCCTCTTCTCAAAAGAAATATAGCCGTATTGTCTAACAATTGCGTGTTTGACAGGAAACAAAAATAATACTTTGTTATTATATTTTTTCAGTGGAAATTCATACCATCAACGTCAATTGTAGATAGATCCATGTCATCGATGAACTGTTCCTTCCACCTTCTTAGACTCTCCTCAACCTGTGAGTTTTAATTTATGTTATTAGTCCATCATTAAGATTTTAATGATCTCAGTATTTTAATAAAAATAATATATGACAATAATTTGGGAATTGTTTATAAGATCATGCATGTTATTAAACCCACCTTGTCCTTCCTCAATTGTTCCTGCAATGCGAGTTGTGGGCCCAAAAGAACGTCAGGATTCTCATCTTTGTAGTAATGGCGATCGTCATGTTCTTGAAAAACGGCGTTCACATTTTCGTTTAGTTCATCCTCTCCCATTTTAGGGTTTGTCGGGTCATTTCCTGTCATTTCTATTTTTAGCTTAGTTGATCCTTGCCTCCGATGAATTCTTAGAAGAGATGACGCGCATTGTGTCTGTGTAAGTCTCGACGTTAAATATAATTAAGTATAGTCTAAATTATCAGAGTTGTTAATTGACAAGGTAATATGTTGGTATTTTTTACCTTAATTTAGAGGGGGGGTTGTAGAAAGTTGAGTCCCGTGAGGCTCTCAACTCTGCATAAAAATGTGCTGTTACATTACTCGGGTATGGAAAGGAGAATGATAATACGAAAAAATAATGAGTGGTGATCTCCTCCTTAAAATCTCCCAAATTAATTGATGTATTGGCACCGAATTGAATGTAGTGGTAAATCAAAATCATTTAATTTTTGTCATCTTATATAGGAAAAGAAGAGGAAAAAATGATCTACGTTTCACACATTATTAACTTATTTAATATTTTTAATAAGTTTATTTATCACCATCTTTAATTTATCGAATTCAAATATAGAAATTTGGAAAATAACTTATTGGAATGAATTAATATACGATTTAACATGTGTTAAACGGAGACACATGAATAGAACTATCATAAGAAATAAACAAAAATATAACAAAAAAATAAATAAATAATTATTTCGCAAAAATAAGTAAAATAGAAATGAAAATATTTTACTTTTAAACAAAATTGAAAATAAAATAATAAAAAAATTGTTCAAATAAATATGACTTGTCATGTGTTAAATTAAATATAACAAAAATATTAAATAAAATAAATCATGTTTTAATAATTTGGTTTATCACCTAATCAATGTGGTTTCCCATCTAATTAATACGGTTTACCATCTATTATGATTTATTATTTCAAATATTAAACATTCAATGCATTTAACAAATATTGAGTGTGTGTGAGAGTCGAAAGTGTGTGTCTACGGGCTTGTAAAAAAAAGACACTCCTTGTCAGCATGGTGATTGATAACTGGGTATTGAAAACTTATTTAATACTGTTATTGTGCATAAAATACTGTTATTGTGCATACTTACTGTTCGTAAGTACTTTTACTGTACATAACTACAGTTTATAAATACAGTTACTGTTCATAAAATTGTTTTTTTTTGTTTTTTTTTTTTGGGTGCAAATTTCGGTAAATATATGTGCTTTTTAAGATTTTTCTATGTTATAACAATTTCATTTTTTTTAAATGTAACGACTTTTTAAATATTTCTCATGCGATATCATTATTTTAAGATTATTATAGGAGTATATATCGTAATATCAGATTTTGTAAGGTTATACATGATAATTTCAGATTTTTCAAATATTTCTCATATTGTGTCATTAATTCAGAATTTTTTATAAGGGTAAATATGATAATTTATGTTTTTTCCAGAGGTATACATGCTAATTTTTTATTTTTTCAAATACAATTTTTATTTTATTCCACATATTATATCATCAATTTGAGATTTGTATAGGGATATATATGATAATTAATATTTTTGTAGGGGGATACATCATAGTTTCAGATTTTTTAAAACATAGAAGCTTTTTGTGATAGTTCTCAACTTAATGTTACTGTTCATAGAATGTAGTTTCGGATTTTTCAAAACATAGTTTCGGATTTGTTTATTTAATTGAAATGTGTACTGTTCATAAATACTGATACTGTTCATATATTTTTTTTTTTAATTTTTTTATTTTTGCAAATTTCAGTAAATATAGGGGGTTTTTAAGATTTTTCTATCATATAACAATTTCAGTTTTTTTAAATGTACCGACTTTTTAAATATTTCTGATGCGATATCATTATTTTAAGATTATTATAGGGGTATATATGGTAATATCAGATTTTGTAAGGTTATACATGATAATTTCATATTTTTTTAAATATTTCTCATATTGTATCATTAATTCAGAATTTTTTATAAGGGTAAATATGATAATTTATGTTTTTTCCAGAGGTATGCATGCTAATTTTTTATTTTTTCAAATACAGTTTTTATTTTATTTCACATATTATATCATCAGTTTGAGATTTCACATATTATATGATAATTAATATTTTTGTAGAGGGGTACATCATAGTTTCAGATTTTTTAAAACATAGAAGCTTTTTGTGATAGTTCTCAACTTCTCATATTATATCATTAATTTCCGATTTATATTAGGGTACATATTTTTGTAGGGGGATACATCATAGTTTCAAATTTTTTAAAACATACAAGCCTTTGGTGATAGTTCTCAACTTCTCATACTATATCATTAATTTCCGATTTATATTAGCATACATATATTATATTTTTCAATTTTTTTTTTTTAATATTTCTCATATGATATCATTACTTTCATATTTTTATAAGGTTATATATGGTAATTTCAGATTTTTGTAGGGGTATTCATGCAAATTTTAGGTTTTTTTTAAATATAGACTTTTTATATTGGTCAAATTATATCATTATTTTCATATATTTATACGGGTATATAAGTTTCATATTTACTAGGGATATATGTGATAATTTTATTTTTTTTAAAAGACATGATTTTTTTTGAAATATTTGTCATAAGTAGACCAGATTCGGAAAAACGTTGGAACTTTGCTATGTTTCGGGAAATCGAAAAGAGAGAAACAAATTCGGGACCTTTGCAGGACCAGGGTAATATGATAATTTTATCCTGACTAGAGACCATGATTTTGGTTATAATTGGTGCAACCAAAACGAGTTCGTTCAGGCAGAATGGAATGGCTTTGAGTGCGAGGGAGATGGAGAGCAAAATAAAACCCACAAGACTACATAAAAATGTCCACGATACTCAGTTGCATTCCGCGAGGGGTATTTTCGTCATTTACAATATTTTGATTCTAAATGTTGATAATTTCTTTCGCGTTTTGGGAAGAAGGGAATGGTTTTTGAGTGCGACGAGATGGAGATCAGTATTATATCCGAAAGACTACTTCAAAATGGCCACAATACTCAGCTACATTCATTGAGGGGTAATTTCGTCATTTTTAATATTTTGATTATGACCGTTGATAATTTCTTTCATGTTTTAGGCATTACTTTTATCTTATGTATAAAATAGAGAAAATTCTTGCAATTCTATGCCTCCACGCCATCAAGGGCTTTTGTGTACAAAAATATTTTTTAATTTACATTTTGCTCCTTTTTATTTATATTTTGGTCCTTTTTAGTTTTAATTTATATTTTGGTCCTTTTTATTTACATTTCGGTCCTTTTTTACATTTTTGAATTTATATTTTGGTCCTTTTTATTTATATTTTGTTCCTTTTTGTTTTAATTTACATTTTGGTCCTTTTTATTAACATTTTCGTCTTTTCTTATTTACATTTCTGTCCTTTTTTATATTTTTTATTTATATTCTGGTCCATTTTATCTATATTTTGGTCCTTTTTAGTTCTAATTTACATTTGGTCCTTTGATTTACATTTTGCTCCTTTTTATTTACATTTGGGTCTTTTTTTAAATTTTGATCATTTTTCCTTATTTTTACATTTGGTCTTTGTTTCCTATTTTACATACATATTAAAATTTGCGAATATGTGCTGATTATATTAATCGATTTTAGAAGCACCTGAGCAAATGCTATTTATACAAATTATATTAGAAAATAATATATGCGATAGACTAATTTCATGAACATTATGCATCTATTGACATCATGATGTTTGTTAATATATCATGATTAGATTTATTTTGTTCGAACGCATGCGTATTAATTCTATTTAAATAATTATATAAAAAATATCCCGCGCAATTGCGCGGGCACAAAACTAGTATAAATTTAATTTCGGATTAAGTAAAAAACTAACAAGTATCGTTAACCACAAACAAAATCTAACAATAAACATTGAACCAAACATAATTCAGATCTTTAGAAAAGTATTATATATTGTGGATGTCACCAATCTAAAAAATAAAAACAAGACATCACCGATTGATGTAGCCAATAATCATACACCAATAATCATACAAGAATTAGATAGGAATTCACAATGAATCAACTAATTGATGATGCCAGTAATATAGAAAAAACTGATGATCCATGATACTTATGTTTTAGTAAGGATTAGATAAGAACTCACATTGTATCATATACCGTTTTATTAAGGATAAATTTGATAGTACTTATGTTTAATGAGGATATATATGTTATTAATCATTTAAGAGGAATAAATATGTTATTTGTGAAATTTAGTAGAGATATGGGAGAAATTTTCTCTTAAAGCATTATTATTATTTTTTTGAAATAAACATAATCCATGAATCGTTAATATATTTGATTTCATATTTTTATTGATAATACCGACATGACTCGAACCCATGACATTATGCTAAACACCTCACCACTAGACGATGGGACCGTTGGTAAGCGATGGGAATGAGAGGTGTCATTAATATAAGAGATGGGAATGAGAGGCGTCCTTAATGTAAGAGATGGGATAAGAGACGTCCTTAACGTAAGAGATGGGAATAAGAGACGTCCTTATTGATAATACCAACATGACTCGAATCCTTAAAACATTGTTAATAGATGTAAGAGATGAGAATGAGAAGCGTCCGTTCATAATGTAAGAGATTGGAACAAGAGATGGGACGAGACGTTGTGCCTTGAGAGGCAGAAAAATAATAATGAATAAATATAATTAATTTGACGTGACAAATTATAAAAACAAACTAATGTCGGTAAAATGTAATACTACATTTTAAGGTGAAGCAAGATCCATGGAGAGAGAGAGAGAGAGAGAGAGAGAGAGAGAGAGAGCGCAATAGGCGATTCGGAGGCGATTTGCTAACCAATGGAGAGAGGCAATGGAGAGCAAGAAGAAAGCTGGTTGACGTGGGAGAAGGATGGAAACAGGTACAGTTCATAAGGACTCCTACCCACAAATATAAACCCCACCCCCCTCCCAGAACTACTCGTCCAAGAAGAAACACACACCATTTTCAAAAAATGCAAGCAACCAACCTGCACTTCAAAGCAAATAGGAGCCAAGCAGCCATGGAGTGGAGACCAGTCAAGGAGAGTCAGTCGAGACGGATTGCTCAAGCTAACGACTCACCTCCTCCGGGTTTTGAGCACAACAACCAAAGCTATGCACGAGTTGTGGCTACCGGTCGAGGGAGAAAGAGACAACACTCGCCGCAACCGCCACTCTACCCGCTAACACCCCCGATATTCCCACCAGACCCGAACCACCCATCCTGGTGGGGGAGGTGCCTGAAATGTGTCCAACATGGACACGACACAGCAACATGCAGAAGACCGAGAGTGTGCTCATACTGTTACAAGCCAGGTCATTTGTACGGTACATGCCAGACTAGAATCGATGCAGCCGCTGCAATCAATGCGTTGCAACCCAGAGGACGTCCAGCAGACGAGGTTATGCCATCGGACACGGTGAAAAAGACGTATGTTTATATCAAAGAAAATGCAGCGCACCTTGCGGAATTGAAAGAATTGAATCATGCAATAATAATTGATGGCAAGTGGATCGATGGACATGATCTTAACACCATGAGAAGCCTGGTCCAACGTTGCCAGCAGTGGGCGGTACCACCGCAGCTGGTTTACTGGACGGAAGGAAAATATCTTCTCAAACTTCCAGTCGAGTTGGATCGAAAAGAGTTCATCCTGCACATGACAGATCCGCTGAGAGAGGGCGGCTTCATCTGCTACCCGTGGACACCAGCAGTAGGTGCAAATGTGGTCTATTACAACCATCTAGTATGGGTGGATCTCTACAATTTGCCTCCGCAATGCTGGTGTCAAAGAGAGCTAGAAAACATAGCAAACTCGTTTGGTGTACTAATCGACCATGAACCTCTCGTTAATATCGAATCAATGGAATCATTATCCATTGTGGTGGCCAGCCACAATCTCTCATGGTTCCCAGACGAGGTGGGAACTCTGGTGGATGGATTTGAGAGAGATGTGATAATCAAGCCCATCTCGGTACTAGACGAAAGGCACTACTACTACAGGCCACCGGACACAACTCCAACTCATATGCAGTACCAGAGAGCGTACCTCGCAAAATTCAGGTTCGAGACAAAACCCGATAACCAAAACTCGGTTTCTTCATCCTCCTCGACGCCGAGGGCACCCGGGGCCAATGCAAATCCGAACGACGCTGAAAATTCAGCAGACGTCAACCCGCCATGGAGCTCAATTCTGCTCAGACTATGGAGCCTTGCACCCCCATCGGCAGAAAAAGATCTATTGGCACCGTTTGTTTTCGCCGACAACCTTACGATAACCCAAAACAAAGAGATGGCCGAGAAACTTCAAACCCTTACAGTCGCGCATGACGAACCGCCCATCATGAACAACGTTCCCGGAATCAATGGCGATGGCCCAAGCATTCTGGTCCGAAATGGAGACGATGGTATGTTGAGGCTGACTGGACCGGCTGCGCAAGCAGTACAGAATGCAACTTCCAATAAAAATGATCGGGAAACAGAAAGCGGTAAGGTTCTGGTGTCCTCGAACGAAGCAGCAAGTCACCATCATTATGCTGACCAAAGGAATGTCAGTGGAAGCGGCACACGAAAAGAAGGAGTTTTCGATCAAGCAATAAATGAGGTAATTAATGCAGACACTTTTACGAGGGGACAGAGACATGAGATGGGGCCCAGCATGCAAAGGGGGTCAGAGCAATTAAAGAACACCCACAAGCTCTCCATTGAGGAGAAAGGCAAGATGGTCATCAAAATTGGATCCACCAGCATAGAGCCCATCTCGGTGGCCCAAGTGGGGTCCGATGGTATGATTCCAAATATACTCTCTATTACTTTTGACAATCAAAACATCTCAGAGTCAAATTTAAATCCACCGAAAAAAGACAAAAAAATAGCTCCAATTAAAATAAACAAAAAAGTTGCCCAATACACCAAAAATATACCAAGAAAATCGGGTAGGAAAAAAATACCAAAAACTTTTCTTGATGGATCGGTAATGGAAAACGTCAAAAAGGGTACTAGAAAATCAAGAATCAAATATGAAAGACCTAAACCCAATAACTACATAAAAGCTCTCGAGCTTGAGGCTCAAAACCAAACAACTTTAAGTAATGATCAAATTGAGATGGTAAGAAACTTATGTGGTATTAAGAAATCTAAATCAATAATCACAAGACAATTAGGCCCAGTACGTGAAAAACCAAAAATCTTACTAAAATCAAATTTCTTATTCACAAATCCAAAGACTAAAGTTACCAAAGCCCAAATGTCTAAAGAAAGAAAAGCTCTTAGTGGGCCGGCTTCATGCCCGATTATATTAGTTGAGAAGGTTGGGTCTCCGAGGATAACATCCTCTGATATGGGGACCAAAATAAACTCTTTTGGAAATTTCTGCTCATTTAAGAAAATTGTGACAAATGCAGAAAACTTGGGAAAATTTGATTTTGAAGACGATGATACACAATTGGTGGACTACAGAGATGAGAATGAAGTCTATGGACCGGGAGGTCCCCTATAAGCCGCGGGCTTATTGTTTTATCTTTTGTGCCATATGGGCAAAGCCAATTAGGCTACTATATTATTTAGTTTTTAATGCATTTAAAACTTTTTAATTTTCTATCGGTTCTCTTTTGGAATGTAAGGGGTTTAGGTCAAGATGACAAACGAAAGCTTGTTAAGGCAACAACTAGGGATTCTAATTGTAATATTTTTTGTATGCAAGAAACAAAAAACAATGACACAACTTTCTTTGACATGAAAAGAATATGTCCCCCAAACATTAACTCCTATGCTTTCAAAAATGCAACAAGCTCTAGAGGAGGCATAATCTCATCATGGTCAGATGATTTCAATATGATTGATAACCTAGTTCAAACGCACTCAATATCAACAACGTTACGTCTTAAGAGCGGTTTTACCTTTGTATTGACAAATGTATATGGCCCGACAATTAATGATCAAAAGGAAACATTTCTAGAGGAACTAATTATGTCAAACCCAAGTAACTTACCATGGATTATGGTGGGCGATTTTAATTTAATAAGAAACTCCAATGAATCGACCGGTGAGGGTCATCTTCCGATACATATCTTAGCCTTTAACTCTTTCATCGATCAATCACAACTAATAGAAGTGGCTTTACCAAGTAGGGACTTCACATGGTCTAATATGAGACCAAACCCGACTCTCTCGAAATTAGATAGAGCGCTAATATCACACCATTTCTTGAACTTAAACACCATAGCGCAAGTGAATGAGCTAACTAGGATTACGTCCGATCATGCTCCATTAAGGCTATCTATCTCCGTTCCGAAGAATACTTCATCTAGACAAATGAAATTGGAGCGATCTTGGTTGCTAAACAACGAAGCTAAGAAAATATTTGTGGATGCATGGAAAGAAGCACCGACAAATAGCGTGTCGGCCAAATCATTCATAATTAAATTAACGAAAGCCTCCAAAAAATTGACCGAATGGGCAGGAAAAAATATAAAAAACCCGGACCAAACGCTTATAGGTTGTAATGAGGGAATCAAAGGTTTGGACGTTTTGGAAGAAAATAGAATGTTGACTCCGAGTGAGTTCCAAATGAGAATTGAGCTTAAGATCAAGGCACAAGAATTGTCGTTACAATCCGAAATTAAATGGCAACAAAGATGCTCGGATAAATGGATCAAATACGGAGATCAAAATAATGCCTACTTCCATGCTTTGGCCACATCAAGAAGAAATAGAAATTTCATTTCAACATTGAACCAAGACGGTATCCTCATTAACGACCCTATACTTATCCTTAACGCCTTTTTCCAACACTTCAAAGAGACAATGGGGGCACCATCACCACCAAATACGACCAACCTACAAACTTTAGTAGGTCCAATTAATAACCCGAGTACGCTACATAGCTTAATAGAACCGTTTGGCGAAGAAGAGGTGCGTAATGCGGTAGCCATAATGAAAAAGAGAAAGTCCACGGGACCCGATGGATTACCGGCGGAATATCTACAAGAGATATGGCAAGATTTGAGTAGCGAAATTTGGAAGTTGCTTAGAGACTTCCAAGAAAACAAGTTAGACCTTTGGAGAATAAACCAAGCTAACATCACGTTGGTCCCGAAATTAATTGGGGCAAATAGTATAAACGACTATAGACCTATTAGTGTAATTAATGCACCAATTAAATTAATCACGAAAATATTGGCCAATAGACTACAACCACTACTACCCTCATTAGTACACGCTAAGCAATCGGCATTTATAAAAGGAAGATCAACGATGGATTCAATTTTAGTAGCAAGAGAATATGTCCACTATTTCAAATCCAATAAAATCCCCGCGATAATGCTAAAGATCGATATAAAGAAGGCTTTTGATAACGTATCTTGGCCTTTCATGCTAGAACTTTTAAGAGTAAGAGGCTTGCCACCAACATGGATTCAATGGGTTAAAAACTTACTAATATCTTCTTCATCATCAATAAGAATAAATGGGGAACTATCGCCTTATTTCTTCCATCAAAGGGGCCTAAGACAAGGTGATCCATTATCACCGCTTCTTTTTGACATTGCGGTCGATATTCTACAACATATTGTAAACAAAATCACACCTCTTTTAAAGGCATCCGGAATAGTACAAGCAAATGTACTACAATACGCGGATGACACGTTAATATTTGTAGAAGCTCACCCGGATAATTTAAAATTATTATCGGAAGCAATTGACATATTTACAACGATAACGGGGTTGAGCATTAATTGGGAAAAAACGTCATTCTCGTCCTTCAATATTCCAAATGAGTTGGACATTGTCTTAACAACTATTTTAAGATGTGGTAAAAAGGACCTACCCCAACAATACCTAGGGGTGCCGCTAGGATTTAAAAAACCGAAAAAAATCCTATTTTTACCTCTAATAAAGAAGATACAAGACAAAATCGCTAGTTGGAAAGGGAAACTACTATCCATGGGGGGGCGGTTGACTCTAATCCAAGTAACTCTAGCCTCGATTCCAACTTACATAATGCAAGCCGTAAAGATACCAACATGGGTAATTAAAGAAATAAACAAAAGTTTAAAGGCGTTCTTATGGAAAGGAAAAGAGAAGTGCAATCCCGGAAATTGTTTGGTCAATTGGACCAAAGTTTGCCTACCTAGATTGTATGGCGGCCTCGCTATTCCGAACCTTCAAGTCAAGAATGATGCGCTCCTACTAAAATGTCTTTGGGATTTAGATAACAATCCCTCTAGTCTTTGGTCTATAGCTTTGAATGAGTTATATGGGATATCAAATACAAGACAACTCGAGGAATTCCCAAAACATAAACTCTCCTTCTTCCTTAAATACCTAGCCACTTTGATTCCTATATATATGATATCAACTTCGCCTAGGGACGACTCGATGATGAGATCATGGAATTGGAATTCGGTGGGTTTATATAAGGCAAAGAGTGCATATGAGTTCCTTATAAATCCCGGGGTACTATCAAAATGGCAAACAAAGATTTGGGCCATCAAAATTCCTCCAAAAGTAAAAGTGTTTCTTTGGTTGGCGATGGAGGAAAGACTAAATACTTGCGATATTCTACATAAGAAAGGATGGCCCAATGGAAAGACTTGCAAATTATGTGCAAGGTACGATGAAACGGCCCTACATATTTTCTCAAATTGTTCGTTTACAATGGCCGTTTGGAGGCACATAGAAAGGACAAATAATTTTAGATCGAGATTTAATCCGTGTGAGACGATATTCGACACATGGAGGTCAAATCGGGTCAAACACGACGCGGATAAAAGAAAAGATTGGGACATAATGTGGGCATCGGCCACGTGGCAAATATGGAAACAACGAAACGCTAGAATCTTCGGAACGGACGACAAGAGTCCAATTTACATTGCCAACAAAGCAATGACGGAGGCACAAGCTTGGAGGAAGGCACGAAGCATCAAAAGGAGATAGTGCCCCGAAATATAGGAGTCACCTCATTTTTCTTTCTTCCTTCTTTTGTATTGCTTTTTACGTTCACAACCGTCATGTTCGGCTCTAAACAGCGAACGATGTAAATACCCCCCCTTTTTTATTATTTATAAAAGAAAAGAATACCTTTGGTATTCATTCAAAAAAAAAAATGTAATACTAAGAATTAATTATCAATAACACGTAGTTAACACATGAAATTAATATATATATATATATATATATATATATATATATATATATATATATATATATATATATATATATATATATATATGATATTTCGTAGCTACAAATGAAAAGTTTCTCCGTACTATCATGTTTAAGTCCTATGAGTCTATGGGAGAATATCTAATCTTGGTTCGAAACAAAATCCATAAAACAATCCGGATAATACTTTTTTACTAGAAATTGGTGTCTCCTTTACCAACGTCCAAATATGTTGGCTTAAATTAAATATTGCCATATCTTTTGAGGAATAAACAAAATCATTAAACCCACAGCTTCTAATGGTGAACAAAATTACTTCAGGAAGTGCAAGACGTTGATAATTGGGAACAAATGATTAATTTCCAAATGTTATTCTTTTATGTATAGCCTACTACGATCAACTTGCCACACATGTTTATTATACGTTGATGCGTACCGTCTGGTAGTAATAAAACTGGCAAATCTGTTAGAGGATGTTCGAACCTTGTACTTGATAGGTCATATGGGAGTAGTGCTATATTATCCGAGTTTTTGAACCTAATTTCAAAATATAAGATGCCATTACATATCGCGGCTTCAAAACCAACATAAGCATCAACCGAATATCCATCATACAAATTTGTCCAACATTTTTTCTTCGGATCGTATAATTCAATTCCAACTTCTTGTCTTTCTAAGGTACGATACTTGTGATATCCCTTCACCACGACTGTGTAGTATGTTTTAGACTGAATATCTACAGATAATACAGTAACAAGACAACGTTCATGTGTTTTAGTCGGAACATTTGGCAACTCCCTCCAACGCTTCAATATTGGGTTGCATATCAAAATCTTAGCATTCTCGGCATCACCGTATGTTATACATATTAATCCATGTGATGATGAAAATCTACAATGGTAAAGATCGAGTGAAGGGATTCCGAGTGAACAAAGGTGCGCCAAGTTTAAATTGAACGTGCGCCAAGATTGTGCATCGCACTCATAGAAACTAGACCCAACATGTCTTTTGTAATGGTTAAATCTAAAAAACCAGGGATTGTGTATCGTGACCATATCATCGTTATAAACACATTTCGTGCTTGAGATCATCTGCTTTTGGTAATCCTTGGAGACACATTGATTCCGTCCGCTGCATCGAGAAAGCTGAAAATTTTATGTAATAAATTTTCGGGAAACATCTCTATAATAGAAATGACATTTTTAGCTCCAAGATCTTCATCAATGTAACGACCCATTAGCAAACAATGTTAGCACAAAAAGGAAAAAAATGCAATGTGGAGAACAAAAAAAATAGTTAATGGAGAGATGATCACGAGAGGTGCAATCCATATATACCATATATTATGACCATATTTTAGCGCCGATTTTTAAAACTAAATTTAGATTGTTAAGTAGATAAAATTGAAATGTTAGGCTGATTTGTTTTTACTAGACAAAAGTAACTTCCAATATAATATTAGTTTGATATGTAGTAATTTTCGGATCATTTGTTAAGAATCATATGAAAAGAAGTAATAATATCCGATGAGAAAAAGGTTGGTCACGAGACATACAAACACATTAGTTGAAATATAGAGAGAATTATTAATCTATATTTTGTTTTGAACACATATATCCCTTTTATTATACAACATGTCCACCTTACGTCCGTACTTCTCAAATGCAGAAGAGTTGTAGCACTACAAATCTACAATTAAATATCGCATTAGCTATAACCAAACATTATTGAATATCAGTATATAGTTAATAATCAATTATTGTCCACAACCATTTATCTAATACTAATATTAATTTTGGTTGACAATACGACAATACTCATATTTTTAGCTACAATAGTTATACCCAATAGTATTTCCATAGCCAAGAATATTGATAGATAATAATATTATTAGCTTCAACTTTATTCCGTAGCTAATAATAATTTTGATATATGAATATATTAAATAATTTATTTAATGTATGAATACAAACTATTGACAATATCATGGTGTGTACGGTTCTGGATACATGTATTGACGATGGAGAAGATCAACTATCGGCGACGCATTGAGTTTTTGTTGGCGCCACACTCTGATCTAATAATTCTCCCCAATTTGTACCCAGCTGGTCAAAACTATTCTGTCAAATCACACAAGTTTGGGGCTTCGATAACAGAGATGGTGTGTGTGGGGTGTGGGGTGTGGTGGGGGGGACAAGAATAAATGAGCCGCCAACTTAGGTTTTCGGGTTTCAACAGGGAGAGGGGGGGAACGAAAAAGATGGTATAGCAATTGAGAGTTCAAGCGGATGGTACCTAACCTCATTTCTTAGAGATACATGATTCGAGACATGCATGCAGCTGAACTATGAAAAAACTTTCTATTAATATATCATTTAATTTTGACTGTGTGAGAGAAAGTGCGTGTCTACGGGCTTGTAAAAAAAGACTCCTTGTCAGCATGGTGATTGATAACTCGGTATTGAAAACTTATTTAATTCATTGCATTATCCAAAATATTTTTTCAGACGCCTTTTGAATTTGTGAAATCATATAAATAATATTATACTATACTCAATGAGAATTATTTTGGGAAACATAGCGAGATAGATAGTTCAAGCGGATGGTACCTAACCTCACTTCATAAAGGTACATGATTCGAGTCGTGCGTGTAGCCGAACTATGGAAAGACTTTTTATTAATATATCATTTAATTTTGAATGTATGTCTACGGGCTTGTGAAAAAGAGACACTCCTTGTCAGCATGGTGATTGATAAATGGGTATTGAAAACTTATTTAATTCATTGCATTATCCAAAATGTTTTTTCACACGCCTTTTGAATTTGTGAAATCATATAAACAATGTTATACTATACTCAATGAGAATTTTTATGCTTGGTCCCAAAACTCTCTTAAACATTCTTGATGCGTCAATTGAGAGTGTTTAAATGAATTGATTAGATCCTTAATCAATGGTTAAATGGATTGATTCAATCAAGAAATTCAATCAATCTATTTAGGAGTCTAATCAATCCATTAAAACATCATCGATTGACACATCAAAAATGTTTGAGTGAATTTTGTGGACCAATTATATAAACCCAATTATTATCTATCAAAATTTAATTTAAGCTAATGAAACTGAAACTAAATCAGGACAAAAATGCTGAACGATAAAAAAGAATGAATAATTTCGAAATTTTATCCACAAATCATCAATAAACAAATATTAAATTTTTAAAATGAAAAAGTAGTCTTTGGATTTTTGGAAATGAGAACCCAGATTTCTAGCAAGTAATAAACCCACCAATTTCTAGCAGGTTCTCATAGAGAGAGGAGGGAAAAGAAAAAGATGGCATAGCGATGGATAGTTCAAGCGGATGGTACCTAACCTTAATTCTTAAAGGTACATGATTCGATCCATGCGTGCAGCTGAACTTTGAAAAGACTTTCTATTAATATATCATTTAATTTTGAGTGTGTGTGAGAAAAAGTGTGTCTAAGGGCTTGTAAAAAAAAGACACTCCTTGTCAGCATGGCGATTGATAAATGGGTATTGAAAACTTATTTAATTCATTGCATTATCCAAAATGCTTTTTGAGACGCCTTTTGAATTTGTGAAATCATATAAATATTGTTATACTATACTCAATGAGAATTATTATGAGAAAAAAATACTTGGCCCCAAAACTCACTCAAACACTCTTGATGCGTCAATCATGGGTATTTAAATGAATTGATTAGATCCCTAATCAATGGTTGAATAGATTGATTCAGTTAAGAAATTCAATCAATCCATTTAGGAATCTAATCAATCCATTAAAACATCATCGATTGTCGCATCAAAAATGTTTGAATGAGTTTTGTGAACCAATTATATAACCCCAATTATTATCTATCAAAATTGAATTAAATTTAATGAAACTGAAACTAAATCAGGTCAAAAATATTGAACGATCAAAAACAATGAATAATTTCGAAATTTTATCCACAAATCATTAATAAACAAATATTTAATTTTCAAAATGAAAAAGTAGTCTCTGATTTTTTGGAAATCCTTGCATTACTGTGAAATTTGCCAAAAAAAAATCCTTGCATTACTGTGAAATTAACAAAATATATATTCCTTCAATTATTTAGAAACGAACCAAACTGAAACTTAACAATTCATACCTCGATATCAAAACAAGAATCGCAAACTGAAATTGAACAATGGTTCAATAAATTCTTTAACCTACTCCAACCCTAAATTTCAGAAAATAATGAATATGAGACAAAAGATCGCAAAGTGAAATTGAACAATACATCTATAAGTTCATTGTCCCACTACAATCCTAAATATCATATCCACAATTTAAATAACCACATGCATAGTAGTCAAAATTCCGATTCAAAATTTAGAATCTTACGATTCTACAACTCTAACTTGACAAAATAATTCAAGTCGGACATAGAACCTTAATCTGTAGAATCCTTATAGAATCTTGATTCAAGAAGTAAATATGGTAAAATCTCATATATTTCTGATTTTACAATTATACTATCATCTCACAAAACATTTAATTTCAAAGACGATTATGATCTCAAGTCTAATTAAGTAACTTGGAATACAAATTAAAATATGAATATATTACAATGTAGAGTAATATTGCAAGAATAAAATAACATGTTTTTTTCACAGTATTTTTTATTTATTTTATATTTAATTTACTTAACTTTTTGTGTACATAATTTGTTTAATTTTATCTTAGTTTGATTAATCATTCATATTTTTGTTGGTTGTAGTTAACATTTGCATAATTATGGATACTTCTTTTTTTTTATCTAATTATAATGTCTTATGGGGAATTCTATCATACAGCCTTTTACAAGGGTATTTTGGGCATTTTAGCAATTAAATATATTTGTAAAAGGGTGTATCATAACTTTTATTTTTTATGGACATTTTTGTTTAAATGAACAACAGCAAATTTCAATTTAGTCAAACATTAATTGATAAATATATTTGAGATCTTTCCTTAAATATTCATAAATGGATAATTACTCCGTATACCTTTGAAAATGAGTATGATAAGGAAAATGGTGTATTATGAAAGCCCCCATGTATTATATATGATTATAATGATTATATGATTATAATGATTATATATATATATATATATATATATATATATATATATATATATATATATATATATATATATATATATATATATATATATATATATATATATTCGTGTTTGTTAGATTAGCTAGTCAATATACATTTTTCATAAAGTTTTGCGATCCGATTCGATTCTACTTTTAAAAGATTTAAGGTAAAATTCCGATTATGACAATCTTGAGGTCCGGTCGTACATACCATAGCAATATCAGTGTGTGCGAACATAATCCAGCATTGCACTCCAAGCAAACGCAACCTAAATCAAAGAATAATTGATAAAGAAAATATCCAAGTTTCTCATAAGATGGTTGTGTAGTTCATTTGTAAACCTAATTAATTACATAATAAAAATATTGAGCATGAAATTAATTAGTATTTACTTATAGACTTAACCATTTCAGTTTGAGACCAAAATTGTGAAACTGAGGACAATTCAACCTAAATTAAATAATTCAACAACTTCAATTAATCATGATTTAGCTTAAATTATCTGAAATGTTGTAATTTAAGAATAAACCAACTCAAAAACAAAAAATAGAAATGCAAAATAAGAACAGTGAGCAGTAAAAAATGTCAAACCTCATAAAATTTTATCTCGTTAGTGAAATTACGTCCTGAGGATCTCTTGGTAGTTCGTCCCAGTCACTCTCATTCTTGTCTACGTTTTTGAGACTTTTTCTTCAAGAAGTTGGCGTACGGATTGAAATATGAATTCAAATAAATTTTTTAATAACACTCAAATAATAATTCTTTCCTATAATTCTAATAAATTATTACAAGTCTTTTTTTGTGTTTTTTTCTTCTTCTGAATTTATGAATTGCTAAATATCTAAGCTTATTTATAGGATCAATAAACTTGGAATACATGGTACTAGAAAACTTGCCCTAAAATTATTTCCTAAATTACTTTCCTTATAATAAAACATACCCTAAAATTATTTGCTAAATTACTTTTCTTAGAATAAGGCTTTCCCTAAAATTGTTTGGGCTAATAAAACTTGATAATTATTAATTCGGGTTTGGACTTATCAATAAATTCCTCCCTTAATCTCAAACTTGGGGTTCCCCAATCAATTCATCAATTGGATAATGAAATGTATTACTTGTCCTAAGTGTACGTCTAGTCTTGGAAAAGGCAGCTCTGGTTTCTTCAAGCCTGAAAGAAGCATTCGACATGGCTGCCCTATGTCGTCATTCATCTTCATTTTGGCAACTGAAATCCTATCGCAAATGCTGCATTCAGAGTTGGAAAAACGCAGGCTAAAAGGGGTATGTCTAGGAAGAAGAGGACAAGTCTTTAATCATGCCATGTTTGCAGATGATTTAATGATTTATGGCCAGACCTCAATGGATGAAGTGTTGTGTCTTAAAGAAATTTTCAGCAAGTTCAGTGCGGTATCAGGCTTAATCATAAATCCTGCTAAAACCAAGATATGATTTAACAATACCGTATCAACAAAACTACACAACCAGATAACGTCCGCTCTTCAAGCAAATGAATCGAACCGAACATAACTTTATTTGGGGGCGTATATACAAACAGGAAGAAGATTTAGATTGGATTATGAATTAACCCACCTCCTTATTTTGCACTTATATTTGAGCCTCCCATGAAGCCACATCATCATTCATATATTGATTATTAACCATTAGATTGTGTGGTGTGGCTTCATCTTATCCATTAATATGATATTTGATAATTTAAGACATGCATTTTGTATTATTATTTTTAAGTATTAATTTGAACCATTTGATGTAATGATGTGGTTTAATCTCAATAATTAATTTTTTGTTAGATTTTTGAAGATCATATTTTGTGTAGTCATTTATGTGTTATTATTTTACACCATGTTTTAAGCATTTTTATAAAGCCATATCATCATACATTAATGACATGCCATATTATTATTGGTTATAGTCATATTTGACCAAGTCTAATCAATTATTTAACATTTCACATAATATTATATGATAAAAAGTGAATGCAATGGAATATGAAAAGTTTATACATGAAATACTAATAATTTCATATGTAATATTATAAAAAATACAACATATATTAGTATTATTTTGAAAATTTAATTTTATAAAACCATCAAATATATTCATTTTATTTTTTTCTTTATTTTGACATCCATATTAGCATAGTTCATACATATCATTTTTCGTAATTTCAATTTGTAAAGATATTATGTAAGAAAATACAATGCAAAAAATACACATGTACATAATATATTTTTAAGGATTTTATTTGCATAATACAATTTTAAATTATTATTATTTATTTTTTAGAAAATTATAACAATAAGAATCTCATATAATACTAAGTAGATTGTTGTTTTTTTAAGCAAATAAATTTTGTTCAAAAATAATAGAATTAAAATATGTTTATCCATCTAAATAACTTTTTTAACTTATAAACACCTATCAAATTGTATTGTTATTTTAGAAAATGTAGAATAAAATATTCATATGATATAAAATAATTTGTATTTATGTTTATTAATTTTGATATTATTTATTAAATTACTTTCCCTATTAAGTTTTGTATTGTTTTATATTTTCCATGATATTTGAATCAATTAAAATTATTACTCTATATATGCCAATGGTCTCATAGCTAGCGCTGGCAAAATTTGACCCGACCCGAAAAAATGACCCGACCCGCCCGAACCCGACCCGACCCGACCCGAAAATATTGAAAAGTCAACGACCCAAACCCGAACCCGAACCCGAACCCGAAACCGAAATCGAATGATCCGAACCCGAAATCGACCCGAAACCGAATGACCCGAACCCGAAATCGACCCGAAACCGAATGACCCGAACCCGAAATCGACCCGAAACCGAATGACCCGAAACCCGAACGACCCGAAACCCGAACTAACCCGAACCCGAATGACCCGAAATTCATGACCCGAATGACCCGAAATTCACGACCCGAATGACCCGAAATTCACGACCCGAATGACCCGAAAATTAAAATATTATTGTTAAAATTCTCCCCTCCCATTAATTTTTGAATACTAGAGATATGGTGAGGCCACGTCACCTTATACTGTTCATAGATACTGTTCACGCCGGTACTGTTCATTTTTTTTTTTTTTTTTTTTTGGGGAATTTTATTTTATTTGACATATGTCTTGTGTTCTAAATAAAATATTTGAATTTTTCATCGTATTAATAAATATAATTGACATATGTCTTGTGTTCTAAATAAAATATTTGAATTTTTCATCGTATTAATAAAAATAATTTGTATACTATAATTTTACTGTTAACAAAATACTATTCACACAAATACTTTTTGTTACCCTAAGCTGGTATTATTTTTTTTTTTGGCTTATTATGACAGTTTTGATTGGTACCAAGCTGCGTTTTTTTGTGCTTATTATAATATTTTTGATTCGTACGAATTCTAAATATATCAAATAATATATAAAATTATTACTTTTGCTTATTATATTATTTCTTATCAAATAATATACCCCGCAGCGAAGCGCGGGATATTGTCCTAGTCAATATAATATTGCTAAAATATCTCGGAATCAATAAAATAAATCAGAAATTACCCGAAAACTAAATTTTTGGAAAATCAAATGATTCGAAATCAAATATTGTGAAATTTGAATTACACGAAAATCAAAATTGTCACGACCCGAATGACCCGAAAACCGAAACGACCCGAACCCGAACGACCCGAACCCGAACGACCCGAAAACCGAAACGACCCGAACCCGAGCGACCCGAAAACCGAAACGACCCGAACCCGAGCGACCCGAAAACCGAAACGACCCGAAAACCGAAACGACCCGAACCCGAATGACCCGAAACCCGAACGACCCGCGACCCGAACTATCCGATGACCCGAACGACCCGCAACCCGAAACGATCCGAACCCGAAATGACCCGACCCGACCCGCCCGATTGTCACCTCTACTCATAGCCTCGATGGTTGAGTGCTCAGCACAATAAACACTCATGTTGTAGAGGTTGTGGGTTCGAATCCCGGCGGCATCAATATAAATAAAGAAACCTATAATGGCCACGATTCGTGGCTTAGAATTCTTCAAAAAAAAAAATATTACTATATATAATTAAGAATGTGTTACTACATATATTGTATGATTAATTATTTTAATATTTGATATTTTATGAAATATTGTGAATAATGATATAATATTTGTTGTTACGTTTTTCATAAAATTGTATTATATCTTATTCGTATATATTATTATATAATGACATTAATATATGTATTATTATTTGATAGCAAAAATGAGATTTTTTTGTTATTATAATGTAAAATAATTATAAAACATATGAATAATCATAGATAAATGAATTCAGATAATTTTGTTTTAAGATGGTACTATTAATATCATAAATAATATAGGTATTATTATTTGAGAGAGGAATTAGAGGCATAGTGGAGATCACGTGATGATCTTGCCACCGTCGATCTTAGATGGTATCTTGAGCAGTTCGTTTTTTGACTCCAACCCCATGCAATAGATTGTGTGGTATCTTGGTTCTGCTCAAGGGAGAGAAGGTTTTAGTGAGGTTCTCAAGCTCACTTTGCCACAGAAGATTTTGGCTTGGATTTAACTGTTGAATTCATGTGGTCTTATTGTAGTGGGTCATTCTGTGATCCTTTGTGGTCTTTAGGGGGCGTTTGGTTGGAGATTTGAAATGATAATGCTTGGCATACTTTCTTATGGATTTCATTACCACGTTTGGTTTGCGCACTAAGTAATAAAATAATGGAATACTCGATTCCCTAGGACATAGATGGTGGGAATAGGATTACCACCAAAATTGATGGATTTTCTCTATTCCCATGAGTACGGAATACAATTTATTTTCTTTTCAAAAAATAAGTAGTTCCAACCTTCTATAAATAAACTAACTTTTATATTTTTAGAGTATGCCATGGAATAAATGAGTGTGTCAACCAAACATAATTATAGAGTATGTCATGTAATGATATGCCTTAGCATGATATTCCTTGGCATACTTCATTCCAAGATATTCTCCAAAACACGAACCAAACGGCCCCTTAGTGCATTGGATCACAATTTTAGAGTGCACTATGATTCGATGTGCTGATTTTGTTGTGGCCTTTGGTGTAGCGAGTCATAATTGAATAGGTTTATACCCGTTAGGAAAATACCCTTGTATATTTATTGCTATTTTACCAATTTGCATGAACCTTATATCGAAATTGATCATCTCTACAAGAGAAATTCGTTGATGGGGTTGGTTTCTAAATATTGTCCTTTTACTTGAAATAAACATAAATCACAGATTAAAGTATTTTTTTTTCAAGAATTGTTTGAATATGAAGATTATAATATGCTTTTGTGATTATTTAATGTCTAGTCATTATAATTAAAGCCAAAAATATGTCTATATTTTCTCATAACATTATCATAATGGTAATTTTGAAATATTATGCTTTTAGAGGTGTATATTTGATATTTCAAAATTGGACAAGGATATTTGCGAAATTGTAGGGCTTTTTTTTTTTTTTATATTTTCAGATTTTAAACAACTATTTTTCTAATTTGAAAACCAAGATTATCTTTTTTATGAGATTTTCTTATTGATAAAGCTTATTTTTGGTAATTTTATATTGTTTTTGGTTATTTTATACATTATTTCTCAAGTTTGCTTAATTTTTTCTTATCATTGAAATAATTGATGATTGTGTAGTAAATGGGCATTATTATTATTTTTTTTAATTTTTTCCCTACTAATTTTGAAGTTGCATGGTGTGATGGTGATTAATATTATCACGTTGTATAATTATGTAGAAGGTTATTGATGTTAAACAATCGGCACGAGGAGACTATTTTGTATCTCCCTAAATTGAACCAGTGACAAATACTTTAATATCAAATGACAATTTTGAATATTTTGTACATGATCATGATATTAAAAAAATGTGCTGATTTGAACGGTTATGAAAATACAAGGAGAGAATGGTGTTCACAATGTAATTTTTTAATAATAATATACTTTGAACTTGTGATTTTTGAAATTTTCCGATTTCGAGGATTTATGGTAAATAATTCATAAATAGTTTTTCCAATGTCTCATAAAGAAGTAAATTCTTCATAGCAAGATCTTGAGAAAATATTATTTATAATATATATTATTTTGAATTATACACTTAATTTCATATATATACACAAGTTTGGATTTTAATTGTAGATTGTATAAATATATTTTGAAATATTTAATTTAGGATTCATGGGTATCTGTAAATCATAATTTATGAATTTAATTTCAGATTTTTGGGGATACTACATCTACCGAATTACTTTACAAACTTAATATCGAATATGATGTATACTTGATTTATTGGTTGAATACATTTGGACCCCACCATATATATTTCATATTTATTATATATTAGATACTTCGGTGTCATTTCGCATTTCGATGGTCTATTTCTGTATATCAAGTCTTTTTGATCCAAAATTTAGTGTGCAAGTGGGGAAATTGGTTGAGACTGGAGAATTATTCGCAATGAATGCCATGGGCCCATGAATCGTAAGGCAATGCTAAATTGAAATAAGATCCAAATCCAAATTATAATTGTACTTGTGTTTAGTGTAAATCCTAATTTGTCCCTGTTTTTTTTTGGATACTTAAAAAGAAAGTTGAGATTTTATTTATTATACATTTATGTTTTTTCACATAAGCCCTGTTATATTGTTATTTTTATGGTAACAAAACGCACGAAAAAGATCATAATTTTTGGATACAAATATACAAAATATATGATATTATATGCTCTTAAACATTATTACATACACGCGCGGATTACGTCAGTAAAATAAAGGAAGTCCAGACAAAATCAGTGATTTTAAATTCAGCCACGTAACCAAAATCACCAATTTCTCTCTTGACTAAATCAAAGTATGAAGTATGAACCTAATTATTTCTAGAATATTTCACCTAATAATCCTGTCCAAATCAGCAATCTAGACAAATGATATACTCAATAAGTTAAATTCATCCCACCTTAACACATAACACACCCTTCTTTGCCAAATTTGATTTTTTGGGTTTTTGGTAGCTCCCAAATTCCATCATGGGCTTTTCAATTTCGAAGAAGCGGACTAAAAATTGCTGAAAATTTTGTCGGGCATACGATTTATTAGCGATTAATTCGTAATGATAAGTTATTTGGATTTAAGCTGGAAATGAATTTCATGGGCATGCGAAATCACTGCTGAAATTCGAAAATTGCTTGAAATTCGCATTCAGTGGAACATCAATTTGTGCTTAATTAGCAATTAATCGATGGTACGTCATTCCTATTTAATTCCCAACTAAATTCGTACTTGTTTCAATTCAAATTACCTTTTCCTTTGTGTGTGCAATTTGAGCTAAATATATGTACGAGAGGTAATTGTAGCCCAGTTCTCATAATTGAATCTAATTCAATTCATCATATGCAGATAACTCTTCCCTTCTGAATAAACTTCAATTCATTCACTGGATTCAATGGCCTTGCTACTGAAAAAGGTTTGGGGCTCTGTCCTTAATCGCCCTTCATCCAATTCCAACTCCAATTCCAATTCCAGTTCGAGTTCGAGTTCGAGTTCAATTTCCGCGACTCATGAATTTTCAAACTATTATGCAACTTTGGGCGAACTGGATCGCATCCCAATTGATATAATCATGCAAATTCTGAAAATTCTGGGGCCGAGAGAGGTTGCGAGACTAAGTCCTGTTTGTCGGTATTTCAAAATATTGGCTGCGGATAATAAGCTTTGGATGTTCTTTCTTCAAAACGGGAAGGAATCTTGGGATTGCATCGTATTTTCCGAGACCCATTTGCAATCTGGATCCCCATTTAAGTATGTACAAATTGGCGTCGTGCTAGTTTCAACAAATTCAAATTGGGTATTTATTTAATATTTTAATAATCTAATCATAATTTGCAGGACGTATTATGATAATCCACCCCAATTATCCTTCATGAACATTTATGCACATCGAACCATAATTCCTGGTTCTGTTATAATTGATGGTACTATTAGATTTTATTTAATTATATAGACATGTAGTTTTTTTTATATATTTTTAATTTTTTTGAAGGTGGATCTGGTTATTGCAAGTATGGTTGGAGCAAGTACGATTCTCCTTCAGGACGCTGCGCAACCTTTCTTGTAAACCTACTATTTTTTCTTAAAAAATAATATTTAATTTTAATAAAAGTAATTAACATTTTTTTTTCGTGTTTGTAGGAATTTGGGAATATCGAGTCTCCAATGTATGCAAGACTTCGTCATTTCTTCTCAACAATATATATTAGAATGCTAGTGAAACCTTCATCTCAGCCAATTATTTTAGCCCTTCCAATTTGCCATTCTGATGGTTAGTTTATATACTTATATTATTATAATTATAATAATTATTATTATTATTATTTGATTTTTATATTGGTCCATTTTTTATTTTGTGCATTGTAGACACGGAGACGGCTAAGGCTTCGCGTAGACAGTACATGGAGTCGGTGTACTCTGTCCTTTTCGATATGAACGTACCTGCTGTTTGTGCCATTGATCAAGTAATTTCTACTCATTAAATAATTATACGAAATTTTATTTATTTTTTATTTGTTTATGAAGAGACTAGAGCGATAATTAAATTATGTTGAAAAATTCATAGGCAGTGTTGGCATTATATGCTGCGAGAAGGACTTCTGGTATTGTCGTCAATGTTGGTTTCAATGTCACCTCTGTCGTCCCCAGTACCCCTCTCTCTCTCTCCTCTCTCTCTCTCTCTCTTAAAGATAATCTTATTTGCAATTTATTTATAATTTTTGTTTTTTATAACAGTACTTAGAGGAAAGGTAATGCGAAAGATAGGTGTAGAACTCATAGGACAAGGAGCACTGAAACTAACTGGCTTCTTAAAAGAATTAATGCAAAGAGCAAATATATCCTATGAGTCTGTCTACACTGTCCGCGCCATCAAAGAGGTACGTGGATATCGATTAAAATAATTAATTTTGCAAACTAATATTTTTTAATTTGTGCAGAAATTATGTTACGTGGCAGTGGATTACGAGCAAGAAATGAAAAAGGATACGAGCGGTTCTTGCGAAGTTTCTGGCGAGGGTTGGTTTACTCTTTCGAAAGAACGGTTTCAAACTGGAGAGATCCTGTTCCAGCCCCAACTTGCTGGAGCGTAAGTACACCTCAATTAAAACCTTTATTTTATTTATACACTCGTTATAGTTAATGTAAATATTTATTTTTAATGAATAGGCGTGTAATGGGGCTGCAACAGGCAGTGAGTCTATGTATGGACCATTGTTACAACGCAGATGTTGCGAGTGATGAGAACTGGTACAAAACTGTGGTCCTGGCCGGTGGTACCGCTTGTTTACCTGGCCTTTCTGGTACGTTCACTCGCTCATTCACTAAAAGAGCAAAACAAGTTGATTAGGGTTTAGGGTTCATAACTGAAGTTTGTTTTCTTGGTGGTGGTTACAGAGAGGCTGGAGAAGGAGCTGAAAAATATTTTACCGAAGCCCATATCAGAAGGCATAAAAGTTGTACCGCCTCCTTACGGTGCCGATTCTGCTTGGTTCGGTGCAAAGCTTGTGAGCAATGTAAGACTTCATTAAAAGAATTTTACTTCATAAAAGTTATACCTAGTGCCGGTCCCGCTTTTTGGCAGACCCAAAACAATTATTATTTGGCCATTACAATTTCAAAACAATACATACCAAATTTATAAAGAGAATCCAATTTAAAACTTGCAAATGTATATGACGAGAGAAAAAATTAATAATTCAAAACAAATTAGCAATGATAAGGTTCAAAATTATAATTGAAGTTCTGGAAGTGATAAAATATTATATAATAATGATAAGCAATGGAATAAATCTATGGTATATCTGATTTTTTATTTTTTAAGGGAACATATGAAATTAAATTTGAAATTCAAATGTCGTCATTTTAAAAAATAAAATCATATGTAACACGATTTTATATCAGATTTATACATAATTTAGGGTCCTACAAATATTGCGGCCCAAAACGATGACTTTGTTTGTCTCCCTTCAAAGTCGGCCTTGGTTGTACCGCCTCCTTACGGGTCCGATTAATATTTGTTATTTATGAAATCAGGTGAGCTCGTTTACCGAAGCATGGTGTATGACGAAGAAAAAGTTTCGACGGAAATATAAGCATAGTACTTCAGCTTTACTTGGTACATGGTAATTGCTATGTATAGAAGATGTATAATTGGTCTTACTATATATATTCATGGCTCAAAATGAAATGAAGATTTTGAGAATTGGATGTTTATGCTACGTTGGGATATTTGTATGCTCTCGAACATATAACAAAACAATTTTATGGAAATTGGTATTAGAAGTCAAAACTATATGTATGCAGTTCATTTTCGGAAATAAAAATGTTTTATGTAGATCTATCATCTATGAGATTCTATAAGAGTTACAAATTATTAATTTTAATTACAAAATTGACTGAAATTTTTTGGAGTTACCAGTTAGCACTCAAAATTAAAATTGCAAATTTTCCATTTATCATTAACAATCTTATAATTCGAATTAAAAAAAAAGAACAAAAACTTGATGTTTACTATATTTTCTCTATTCGACCGAGGTATCCTCCCCCTCTTTACTTAGGTACGTGTCATGTACCCAAAATTTCATACCACCACAATCCAACACGTGTGGCCACACAACCATTGCCGACCTCATTACTTGTCGTCAGTGTCTCTCCTCTCTCACTCTCATTCTTTACAATCTCTCTTTTTCTTCATCCTAGAACCAAAATGACAACAATCTCCACACGACTTGTTAGAGCCCATCAATTTTCATTTTCAAGGTCTCTCCACACCATTACCAATTACCCAAAATCATTGTTCCCACCACATCAGCCATCCCGAGGCACCATGTTTGCACATACTCCAGCGTCGGCAAATCCTAACCGTCCACCCCCTCTGGCTAATCTCCTCGGCATTGATCTTCCACCAGGCATCGATCCCGAGCCCAATAGTCCGGAACCAACACCTAGCCCAGACTTTCCGACGCCGCCCGTACCATCTCCACCTATGCCCGAGGTACCAGTTGAGCCGTATAACCCGGAAGTACCGGTACCACCGCCTTCACACGAGCCTGGATGGGTCCCGCCAGAGATTGATCCGCCAAGAGGGCCTCCACCGCTTAACCCTGAAGTACCGGTACCGCCACCCACACCCGAGCCTGGATTGACACCACCTGAGTTGGATCCGCCAAGAGGGCCTCCTGAGGTGCCGCCTCCGTCAGCCCCAGAAGAAATTCCTTTTATTCCACCACGCATTGTTGAATTTTGAATATAATTTCGTGTCTTTGAAGTAGAGCTTGATGTACAATGTTAGCAATTTTGTAGTGGATTATTTGCTTAAGTTTTTACTTGTAACAGTTAATGACTCAGATCTTCTTTTTTGTAATAAAATATACAATAATTATAAGAATCCAAAACTATCCTTGTATTAGATTCAAATAATTACCTATCATGACCGGATCAAAATATCCACACCCAAAAATACTCGTTCGACTCGAAAAAGGTTCAAATGAAATCGAGCTAGTTTGAGTTCGAATCGAGCTCGAGTTAAGTCTAGTCCGTTCTGGTTTCATTCGATCCAAGATTCAAAATGAGGACTAATTAATAATTTTCGAACTCGGAGATCTTTGGTATACAGCTCAAATGAAATCGAGCCTGCTTAAGTTCGAACCGAGCTCGAGTTAAATCTAACTCGCTCTGGTTTAATTCGATCGAAGATTCAAAGTCAGCACTAATTAATAAATTCAAGGGAAGACTTAAAACTCTAGGATCCAAAAATTAAAATAGCAATCTAGTACTCACTAGAAACTATGGATGCAAATTTAACTCGTGACTTGTTCATGTTCGATTCGATTCTAAATCGATAGTATCGCTCAGCATCAACTCATAGTTACTTAACCCGAGGTGAGATAGTTCGAAAATATGTTGAGCCGAGCTTGAACTAGACCGGCTCGCTCAGAGTACACTCAAAACAAATTCAAGTTCAAATTTTCACCTAATTATTTTTGGCATAATATTTATGTCTAAACACAATGTTGAATGTGCATTCATTCTCTTCTCTCATTACTTTTTACAATATACAGCCTGCGATATTATGTTGCGGTGTTTGATAACTTTGGTTTTTATAAGCTTGTATTATTAAAATATTATGTGTCAGATTTTCGGTATTGAAAATATTATATTTTGTTGACCAATATTTAACTTTTTTTGAGTTAATTGCTTTATTTTGAAAAGCGAGTCGATGGTTAGGCCAAGCCGACTCGATTCAGAATGAGCTCGAGTTTTCAGCTCGAAATTCAATGATGAGTGAGCCGACTAAATATGTCGACTCGAACTCAACTCGATTGCAGTCATTCTACGGCTCGCAACAAAGACATTCGTCAACCGCAATGCCTTTCTACCATCTTTCTCAACCACATGATTGACTATTGACTCCAATTGGTTCAATCGAGCCGAGCTGCCTTGATTCATACCAAACAGAATTCAAGTTGTCAAGAGTGTGAGTGTTTGAACCTATGCATCTAATTTGATCAAAGCTAGCTTAAATCAATCTCAAGCTGATATTAACTCGGCTTGACTCGGTACGTTAACAACCCTTCAAGTTGTTACTAGAACTAGAATAATCTCAAAATCAGAATCACCAATTATGGACCCCAATTCAAGCACAAACACCAAAAGTTCCATACCATCTCATACTACCATAAAACAAATAGTTCACACAAATTCAAACAACAATTCATAAAGTTTCGACACCCAAAATACAGGCCAATGCACGACACGGTCACGCATCAAACCATAAAACAGACCATTCGACCCAATCATAAACCCTACCACATGAATTCAATTCAACAAAACATAGATAAGTTTAGCTTGCGCTTTATTCATTAGAGGTAAAGGGTGCAACAACGAAAGAAAGGAGAGACGGCTCATAGTTTCCTTTAATATAAGAGAGTGCTCATAAGGTCTTTTTTAACTAACCCATCGCGTACTTCTGAGTCCAAGAACGTGCAGTCGATTCGTACTTGACTCGATCCGACTTGTACATGTGCGCAATCTCGGGCACTAGCGGGTCGTCCGGGTTCGGATCCGTTAAGAGAGAGCATATCGAAAGCAACACCTGAATATTGCAACAGTTTTGAGTTAAAAGCTATATTACGTGGATACTTCAAACTCAAGCTGTATCGTATCAAATACCGTATCGGATACTCCACGTGGTGTATCCGAATATTTTATTTCAAAATAATATCAGATACGTCAGATACTTATAAAACATCAATAATTGTACTTGAAAAACAAAATATATAAATTTTAAATTGAAATAATGAGTAATACATAAGTAAATAACTAAATATTATAAACATTTATTTAATAGGAAGTTATTTTTGTATAACAAAATTTAGTATATTTTATGTCAAAAATATAATATATAAATTATAATTAATAAAATAATAAAATATTATATATAATAGAGGTATCGTATCCTATGTATTTTCGAAAAATGTTGTATCGCCCTATCCGTATCATGTCGGATACGATACCCATCTCCGTATCCGTGCAACATAGGTTAAAAGCAATTTAAGAGAGAGGGAGTAGAGAGAGAAAGAGGGGCAACCTTGGAAATAGTGAGGGCAGGGCTCCACTGTTCCTTGAGAATGTCGAGACATATGCTTCCATTACTATTAATATTCGGATGGAACACCTTGGTACGGAATGAAACCTGAAACCATTACGAGTAAAAAGATTATAATAAAATTAAATAAAAAAATAAATGATAATAGGAGAGGAAGGAAGAGCGTGCCTTGGGGGGTTTGAAAGGATAATCAGGAGGGAAATGGATATTGACCAAAAAGACCCCGCCAGAGAAAGGGCTGTCAGAGGGTCCCATTATCGTTGCTTGCCAATGGAACATGTCTTCTCCCACAGGTCCTATGGTAAAATTATTTTTCAAAATAATGATAAAAGAAGATAAAATTATAATAAAGAAAGATAAAAAAAAAGTTGAGGAAAGAAACAGACCTGCGCTGCAAGAGGTGGGGGGATCCTTTTGCAAATCCTTCAGCTCCTTCAAAATTCTTTTTGACGCCATTTCCTCTCCCTAATTATGAAAATAAATCAAATCACTTCTATGTTTAAGCATCTAAATTTGATTAAAAGAATTCAAGGCAGACAATTAGTATAGAGATCATTTGCAAATTTAACTTAGGGTCATAAATAAAAACTCGTAAACCAAATCACTTCTATGTTTAAGTATCTAGATTTGATTAAAAGAACTCGAGGCAGACAATTAGGATTTTAATGTAGCTCAGCACTGATCACAAATGATTCCCTTGCAAATCAGGCCAGTATATACCATCAAACAGTCTGGTTTCTAAAGGGGACTCGTATTTTAGGTAGCCTTGAGTATCAATTTCAACCTTTGTGAATCAATTTGATTTTGTTCTGAGCTAATCTAAACCATGGCTGAGAACCGAAACTAAACAAACCACAAATCCTACTTCTCCTAATCCTTTAATTTAGGTTAGCAAAGAGACACGAGACACTTTGATCTCAGATCCCCTATACCCTCCCATTCCCCACCCAAATCAATACCAACAACAACGAAATTAAAAGCTAGAATGACTAAATAATTAGTGTAAAAAAGCTCAAAATAGCTGGAAAATAAAGAAACAACACCTACTCCCCCTCTTCCAACCTTAGACTCGAGATCAATTCCAGACACAAATCAGCCCTTGTTTCACCACACACACACTCAATACAATCAATGGCTACAGAAAAGACTCACCAATCAACAAAGAGACACGATCCTTCGTATCTCCCTTCAAATCTAGCTCCCTCACTCTCTCTCTCTCTCTGTGCCTCTCTCTCACTTCCTCTCGTACGAAATCGAGAAGTAGAGTCGGATAAAACGGAGAGAGAGAGAGAGTAAGTAAACCGAGGGTATTTTTATAGAGAAGCAAGCTATGTCATATATGTGGATAAACGAGAATCGTAGGATGGAGAGAGATTGAACGGCTGTGGATGACTCGCGTCAACTTTACGCGCGGGGAATCCCGCCTTTGCTCTCCCACTCTCTTTTTTTCTTCTTTTCTTGGGAAAAGTTGTATTTACAAGACTGAAATATAATATTGGCCAATGTGAAATAACATGTGGGGCTGCTCGCTCGTTGGCCTCTTGGAATCTCTCACTTCTTTCTTTCGGTCAGATTCTTTTCAACTCGATGTTATCCTCGCCTTCGAAATAAAGAAATCTCATGTCAAAGAATTATTCGTATATTATTATCGAAAAAAATAATTACGCCATAAAAATTAATAACATGTCACACATTTTTATATAGTGGATCGATTTAGTATATAATGTCTGTAGGTTAATGATTTGATATATAGTATTTATAATTAGTAAAAAATAATACTAGGACTGGACTCGAGTCAGATCGAGTTGGGTCATTCTATGCTCGAGCTAGCTCCAATTCAAACATTTTTACATATAACCCCAAAAAAAATCAGTTTTTTTCGAGCCGATAAACGGTAAACCCATATAATTTGAAATTTTGAAAATTTAGGGGGCTTTCAAACACAAGTGCAATTCCTAAACTACTACAAGTACATATAATACATTCCCCACGTTTTCTAATTGTAGTACCGCACAAACACAATTCTAACTTCACTAGCCATCAATGTTCATCAAACAAAGACAGTAAAACGCAACGTAAAATCCCATACTAAATCTGACCTAACTCAAACAGTCTTGTTGAAAATCCGAACCCGAGCTAGACTCGAGCTTGACACCACAGCCCGACTCAGGGGTAACCGGTTCATGACCACTAGAGAAACTGTCAACAGGTGGAGTCGTTGATCTTTCATGCGTAAACCGGGTCGGATTCGACTCCGACGTGGGACCCGGTGTAGACGGGTCGGTTTTGTCGGATCCGTTATGCATGTTGGGCAAACCCGGTGTTGATTCGGCTAGCGCTGCACTGAGACGCTGTTGCTCTTCGATTATCTTTTGGAGGTATTGTCCCTGTGCTTCTATTCTCAGTTGTAATTGCCTTTGTACCTGGTGTAACAAATTGGATGAAATTGAGTCCGAATTTAATGTTAAATGGGCAAATCGAAATTAGTTGCTTGCCTCGAGCTGTTCGTGTAACCTCTTTTGCACCTCCATTTGAAGTTTTAGAGCCTCTGACAATTGCATGTTTCTGTCAAAACAAATTACAAAAAAGACCTATAGAACTATTCGACAAGCAGTTTTATTATCTTTTTCTTTTTCAATATTTATACAAAAAAATATTTATTATAAAACTTACGGTGAACCGTCTAGACCAGCAAGTAAATCCTCGTTATCCTTCTTCTCTGAATTTGCACCTATGAAATTAAAAATATATATAATCAGGGAAATACAGAGCAATTATTTAACAAACTATTAAACCTCAATAAATCATCAAAGATAAGCAATAAATTTCACAAACTTACCTTCTGAAGAATCTGGGATGTACTTTGCAAGCCTATATTTCTGTGAAAAGTGGGTCAAAATAAAAGAAAAAAAATCAGAGAAAAAATATAATAGGAGGAAAGGACGAGTTTATACGGTTATGTACCTGTAGGTGGCTTTTGACATGGTATATGGTGAGACCCGATACGCCCATAACTCTGAGTACTCCTTTAGGAGTTGCTCCTGTTACAATCAAAGACAAATTCTTACTTTTTTTCTTCTTCAGGTCTGTTTAAATAAATTTTGGGGGAAAAAAAAACATACTATCAGGTCCGCCAAGCTGTGTAACTGCATCGACAAATCGTTCATGCAACTCATTGGTCCACCGTAGCCTTTGTCTCGCACCATTGTTATTGTTATTATTACTAGTCGTTGCGTTGTTGGCTTCGATTAGCGTGCCTGGACTGCTATGATCTTGAGCGGACTGGTGGGCGTGCCCGTGGGAGATGGAGTCGTGGTGCGAATTAATTCTAGGTATACTATTTGTTTGATACATTGTCATTCTCTTCTCTGCATGAATGCAAAGGAAGTTATGGTGTTAATTTTAGATGTAACCATTTACACCAATAACACGTTTCTTTTTCAGGTCTGTTGAAATTTCAATTGGAGGACTCGATTTCAACTGACAGCAACTCCTTCATTCACCCAATTGGTACATATTTTTTCACGAATTCAAAAGGATTTTTAACTTAATTAAACTAATTTAACAAACACATTACCTGAGACCCCGAGCTAAGATCGAATTCATCAAAAAATAATGTTCTTGAAAATAAAAAAAATGAATACCTGATTGTTGGGAGCTTCCAGAAGTCGTCAATTCACCTGAGAAGGGGATCTAGCGCATGAAATGTTTAGGGAATCTAATCGGTCAGAAATAGTTCAGAAAGGCAAAGAAAAAAAGGATTTTAAGGTAATAAATCAACAAAATGTCGTGGAACTTCGATCTGATTCGTATTTCGAATTAGTTTGCTTATTCAGACAGATTAGAAAGGATTCGAGGTTCGACCAATCACATATCGCGCTCTCTCTCTCTCTCTCTCTCTCTCTCTCTCGATCTCTCGATGTTTATCTTCTATCAATTTTGTCGCCGAATGGTAAAGATGAGCAGCCACTGTTTTTCGCATTATTCAGTCTTTCCTTCAGAAAATTCCGATTTTGGGATATTCTTTAAATATTGCTTTCGTCACCGTTTTTACTCAATTTTCTTTTGGGAATTGACCCAAATACTTATTTTTTACCTTATATTATTTTCTTGTAACACGACATATATTATTATACTGTGTAATCAATCAATTTTTCAAGTTAAATATATTTAATGTAATTATTTATGATTTCACACCTAAATTCATGATGATAATATATAAAATACAAAAAATACTACGTATCATATATTAATAAACAAATGTAAATTTTACAAAACTATATCGAATTATATTAATAATTTTGAAACTATACTTTTACGAGTTCGTCGGATATGTTCGATTGACCAAACATGAATCGTAATATATGCTCATCTCCTCCACATAATTATTAAATTTGTAGAAAAAATAATTACATTAACAAAATATGAAGAAAAAATCTCACTTTTGCCCCTGAAGTGTTCCAAAAAATGCAACTTGCCTCCCAAACTCTAATTTTGTTCATTTTGTCCCCTAAACTCTCATTTTTGCTCACTTTTGCCCCCTCCATCAGTTAAGTGCCCAGTCATCAGTTAAGTGATGACGTGGCAGTGATGACTTGGCAATTTTTGATGATTTTGTGGATGACGTGGCAAAATTTATATTATAAAATTACATATCCAATAACTAACAAATAAATCCAATAACCAATTTAATCAAACCCAATAACCCAATAACCCATTATTTGAACCCTCTCTCTCACTCACCAGGTTCCTCTCGTCACCAATTTTTGATGATTTTTGTTCTCTCGTCACCAAGTTCCTCTCGTCGCCATTGTTGTCTCGTGCTCTCTCTGTCTCGCGCCAAGCTCCTCTCGTTGAATCGCCAAGTCTCTCGTCGCCATTGTTCCCCCTCGTCGTAAGGTTAGGTCCTCTTTTTCTCTTTCTCTTCGCTGGCTCTTTCTCCATCTCTTTGTCGCCATTGTTCTCTTTTTTCTGAAATTAGGGTTTTTAATGGAATTTTAGATTAATTTCAGCCAAAAGAACTGCAAATTAGGGTTTTTTTTTTAGTGGATTCATCAATTTTAGTTGGATTCATCAATTTTAGTGCAATTTTAGGGTTTTGCGTGGAATTAGGGTTTTCTGAAATTAGGGTTTTGAGTCGAATTTTAGGGTTAATTTTCAGCAAATTAGGGTATCTTCACCCAAAAAACAGCAATTTTCAGCAATTTTCAGCAAAAAACAGCAATTTTCAGCAAAAAAACAACAAATTAGGGTATCTTCACCCAAAAAACAGCAATTTTCAGCATTTTTTAGCAAAAAAACAGCAATTTTCAGCAAAAAAACAGCAAATTAGGGTCAATTTCAGCAAAACAACAGCAAATTAGGGTCAATTTCAGCAAAAAAACAGCAAATTAGCATATTTATTTGTCCAATTTCAGCAAATTAGGGTTTTTTTTTGTCCAATTTCAGGGCTATTTTCAGGGATTTTCAGTGATTTCAGAAATTTCAGCGATTTAACATGGAGGGCTCATCATCAATAGGTATATTATATCAATTTTTGGAATTTCAGCGATTTTTTTTGTAATTCAACCCCCTGACCCGATAAATTTTTGGAATTTCAGCGGTTTTTTAGGTATGTCTAATTTCAATTTTTTTTTGTAGATAAATTTGGAAAATACACCGATTGTAATTTGAGGTATATTAGGTAAATTTCAATTTGTCGTAATACGGGTCATAATCGTACAACTTGTCCGAAAAAAAAGAATGAGGTACTTTATCTACTTTATTTTTAAAATTCCTTTCATATTTTATGTTGACAAAATTTGTTGAAAATTTAGGCTCCACAAAGATCAAGGACACCCTCTACGGGACAATACGGGACAATCTTCAAATCAAACGCCACCCTCTCCGGGACAATCTTCAAATCAAATTTAGATAATTTGGATAAATTTATGTATTTTGGATAAATTTATGTAGTTTGGATAATTTGGATAAATTTATGTAGTTTGGATAATTTACGAAAACAAATTTGCGATAACAAATTTACAAATTAAAAAAAAAATAAAGCACCACGCCCCAGGCCCTGCCCCCCCCCCCCCCCCCCCCTGCCCTCTTCCCCCCACACACCCCATTAACAAACATTACAAATTTGCGATAAAAGAAAGTCATTACTAAAGCATTACAAATTTCATAAACAAAACCATGAAAATCAATATAATAACAAGCATTAAATATCTTGAATGAGCTTCTTCGCCTTTTTCGCCTTTTTGTTGAACTTTCGAATCGACGTTTCTTGAATGAGCTTCTTCGCCTTTTTGTTGAACTTTTGAATCGACGTTTCTATTCGTATACTCGAACCAAGCATTTTCGGCTTCATTCATGGAAGAAAATTTCTTAAATGAGCATCGTGGGATAACCACAAACTTGATCGTTGCACAATGCCCAACTTTCGTAAATTCCGGGTCTTTTTCCAACGAAGACGACATAGAAACCTTCTTTCACCATTACCTACTTTGCTGAAATTGGACAAAAAAAACCCTAATTTGCTGAAATTGGACAAATAAATATGCTAATTTGCTGTTTTTTTGCTGAAATTGAGCCTAGTTTGCTGTTTTTTTGCTGAAATTAACCCTAATTTGTTGTTTTTTTTTTGCTGAAAATTGCTGTTTTTTGCTGAAAATTGCTGTTTTTTGGGTGAAGATACCCTAATTTGCTGAAATTAACCATAATTTGCTGTTTTTTTGCTGAAAATTGCTGAAAATTGCTGTTTTTTGGGTGAAGATACCCTAATTTACTGAAAATTAACCCTAAAATTCGACTCAAAACCCTAATTTCAGAAAACCCTAATTCCACGCAAAACCCTAAAATTGCACTAAAATTGATGAATCCACTAAAAAAAAAACCCTAATTTGCAGTTCTTTTGGCTGAAATTAACCTAAAATTCCATTAAAAACCCTAATTTCAGAAAAAAGGAGAACAATGGCGACAAAGAGAAGGAGAAAGAGCCAGCGAAGAGAAAGAGAAAAAGAGGACCTAACCTTACGACAAGGGGGAACAATGGCGACGAGAGACTTGGCAATTCGACGAGAGGAGCTTGGCGCGAGACAGAGAGAGCACGAGACAACAATGGCGACGAGAGGAACTTGGTGACGAGAGAACAAAAATCATCAAAAATCATCAAAAATTGGTGACGAGAGGAACTTGGTGAGTGAGAGAGAGGGTTCAAATAATGGGTTATTGGGTTATTGGGTTTGATTAAATTGATTATTGAATTTATTTGTTAGTTATTGGATATGTAATTTTATAATATAAATTTTGCCACGTCATTCACAAAATCATCAAAAATTGCCAAGTCATCACAGCCACGTCATCACTTAACTGATGGAGGGGGCAAAAGTGCGCAAAAATGAGAGTTCAGGAGGCAAAATAAACAAAATTAGAGTTTGGGGGGCAAGTTGCACTTTTTGGAATACTTCAGGAGGCAAAAGTGAGCTTTTTTCAAATATGAATTATAATATATGTTTTAAAATAATTTTCATGCAATGAATTTCTTGCAATTTAATATTTCAAACATATTTTAAATTAAATCCAAACAACTTTATAATTTTCAAACCTTTCTAAAAAAAAAATCAAAACAAGATGCCTCTCTCATTTCGGCCCATAACAAAATACAAGCCCAAACAAGATAAAAAATATCCAAGAAATCCGAAGAGTAGCGATGTATATTTTTTAAAATTATTTTTTCGTGAATATTGATGACATGATATTATTTTTAAATCTTGATTTATAATTTGATTATTTTAATTTATTAATGTAATAAGGAGAATTCTTGAAAATCCTCCTATTTTTTTTATAAATTTGAAATATCTCCTGTAGTTTTAGAAAATCCTCTATTTTTTTTTAGGGCATGTTTGGCAAGTGAAATTAGTGGAATGGAACCGAATTATAAGATGGAGGAGAAATTAATTCCGGAATTAACTAATTCCATATCTTGTTTGGATGTTAGGAAAATGTAACGAGGGAAAACATAATTACTTGTTTGGTTGTTGGAGAAATATTAGGAAATTTGGTGATTGTGAATATTGTAATGATGTTGTGCTTAAATCAGTAACAATATTAGGTATTTTGGTTTAATAAAAAAAGTATAATTAAAATATTAGAAAAAACATGTATGCAAATTTTTTAATAATCTAAAAAATTGAAAAAATCTGATGTTTCCAAAGTTGTATGTGATGTGAATTTTTTAATAATAATTTAAGTACAAGTACTACAAGAATATGATTAGCATTAATGCAAAATATTTTCTCTTAACCGGTATATTTTATGATAAGTTTATGCAAATTCTTTTTGTCTTAATGGGATCGCAGATATCAATGAATGCATGAATCCGGATATTAATGATTATTACGATACATGCATCAACAAACAAGGCTCATATGATTGTCTTTGCCCACCAGGAACTCGTGGAGATGGAAAGGCTCCCTGCATGCCATTATTGATGGAACACTTCACAGGTTGTGGCATTTGTTTATAACCAAATTGCATTAAACAATTATATAAATGGGAAAATATACTATGGTTTAGAATTAGGACTAATAGTCACATGCTTTTATCAACCACACACCATACAGATCAAGTAATAGACTAATAGTTGCATGCTTTTATCACTTTTCTAGGTATAATCTTCATAGGTGTATAAATCACTGGCTTTGGACTCATCATTTTACTTCTAGCCAGTCTCCTGTTAATACGATGGTTTAGGACAAGAAGGTCTAAGAAATTAAAAAGGAAGTTCTTCAAGAGAAATCAAGGGCTATTGTTACAACAATTAATTTCATCAAATAATGATATTGCCGAGCGGGTGAAGATCTTTAGTTTAAGAGAGCTCGAGAAAGCGACAAACAAATTTGATCAGACTCGTATCGTGGGCCGTGGTGGGCATGACATAGTATACAAGGGCATGTTATCGGACCAGCGGGTTGTTGCTATTAAGAAATCATCAATTATGATGCGGAGCGAAATCGATCAATTCATCAACGAGGTTGCAATTCTCTCCCAAATCGACCATAGAAATGTGGTTAAGCTCTACGGGTGTTGCTTGGAGTCCCAAGTTCCGCTTTTAGTGTATGAGTTCATTTCAAACGGGACACTCTTCGATCATCTTCACCTTGAAGGTGAAGGCTGTGATGTGTTATCATGGAAAGACCGATTTAGGATTGCGTTGGAGACCGCGAGGGGATTTAGCACATTTACATTCTGCTGCATCGATATCGGTCTTCCATAGAGACATCACTACAACATATCTGTCTTTTGGGACAGGAAAAAACCGTCCCAATAAACCCCCAAACCGTCCCAATAACATTTAAGGGGCGTACGAAACTGGGACGAGCCGTCCCAAAAAGCTTGTTGGAACGGTTTATTTTTGGGACGGACAGTCCCAATAAGGATGAATGATGTGACAACGCGCATGAAGTACTATGACAGTTGTTTTGGGACGACCCGTCCCTATAGATTGTTGGAACGGTTAAAGACAAAGTAATTTATTCAAAATTCGAGTTGATATCTGGAGAATCGTGATTGGGAAGCACAAATAATACTGATGTAAAAGAGGAAAATGGAAATTGGAAAGAAAATTTACGCAGTGGGGTCGATCTTGTTGGTGAAGGATCGGAGGGAGAAGAGCAAGCCAAACATCAGCTTGTGATCCCGATTTTGATCCATAGTGCGCAAGGGACGGAGCCACTCGCGATACAAGAGACACACCCCGGCCCGAATGAACACGTATATCATATTGGCATTGTTCCCCGTCGCTCCAGTGCCTGACGAAGCCGCCGGCAACGGACTCGCGCCAGTGATCGCCGATCCGCTGAAGAACTGCATTGCTTGATCGGGGTTTGCGCAAAAATTCGTTTGCTAGATCTGGGAGGGGTTGAGAGAGAGAGAGAGAGTGTGTGTGTGTGTGTGTGTGTGTGTGAGAGAGAGAGAGAGAGAGAGAGAGAGAGAGAGAGAGAAGGCCATTGGGCTGAACATGGGCTTTGCCCTGTGTATTTTAAATTTGGTACAAGATCTTCATAAGGAGGGTTTTCTCGGCCAAGCTCCACTCCGAGATCCAAGCAACGGCACTGCTATAGAATGAGCAACCTTCACCTGGTAGCAACGACACTCCTAAATTTCCTTTTTCAGCACTAAAAGATTTCAAAAATCGGAACCTCAAAATCGAATCATCCAAAGACAAGTAATTTATTCAAAATTCGAGCTGAAATCTGGAGAATCGTGATTGTGAAGCACAAATAATACTGATGTAAAAGAGGAAAATGGAAATGGAAAAGAAAATTTACGCAGTGGGGTCGATCTTGTTGGTGAAGGATGGGAGGGAGAAGAGCAAGCCAAACATGAGCTTGTGATCCTGATTTTGATCCAGAGTGCGCAAGGGGCGGAGCCACTCGCGATACAAGAGACACACCCCGGCCCGATTGAACACGTATTTCATATTGGCATTGTTCCCCGTCGCGCCAGTGCCTGGAGGAGCCGCCGGCAACGGACTCGCGTCAGTGATCGCCGATCCGCTGAAGAACTGCATTGCTTAATCGGGGTTTGCGCGAAAATTCATTTGCTAGATCTGGGAGGGGTTGAGAGAGAGAGAGAGAGAGAGAGAGAGAGAGAGAGAAGGCCATTGGGCTGAACATGGGCTTTGCACTGTGTATTTTAAATTTGGTACAAGATCTTCATAAGGAGGGTTTTCTAGGCCAAGTTCCACTCCGAGATCCAAGCACCAAGACAAGGGGCCGAACAGAAGCTCCACTCCGAGATCCACGGCAGAAATCCAAGCTCCTCTCGGCCCACACCCTAACCGCACAGAGAAACAAAGAGGGGGAAAGAGGGAATAAGGGGGCAAGAGGGAAGAGGGGGAAATAAGGAAAGGGGGGAGGCGGCAGAAATTTCGAAAGAGGAGAGAGAGAACGGGTGTGTTGCTTATATGCAACCTATTACCGACGGGCCGAGGGAAGAACAAATACGACGGTTTCGTCTAGTACCGACGGGCCGACGAGTGGAAGACAATACCGACGGGCCGAGGGAGAATTAATACCGACAGTTTCTCGCTATGCCGACGGGCCAACGAACTGTCACCGACGGGCCGAGAGAGAGCGGACCGTCGCTAAAAAGTTTTGCCGACGGGCCGAAGGAAACCAGGCCGTCGCTAATAAGTTTTGCCGACGGGTCAAGGCAGATAACTATTTTCACCGACGGGCAGAACAAATCAAAAATTTACCTTCGGGCCGTCGGTGATAGCTTGGGCTGTTGTAGTGCATCAAGTCTGCGAACATACTGCTTGATGATTATCATACGGTAAAAATGTTCGATTTCGGAGCTTCGAGGTTTATTCCAATGGACCAAACAGGCATTAATACGGCCATACAAGGAACGCACGGATATTTGGACCCCGAATACCACTATACCGGTCGTTTGACTGAGAAGAGCGATGTTTTTAGCTTCGGTGTAATTCTTGCTGAGCTGCTAACAAGAGAGAAGCCAATTTCTATTTTAAAATTTGAAGCGGGTGAAAATCTTGCTGCACATTTCTGCTCTGCCATGAGAAGAAATCGCCTCGACGAGATTCTCTACCCGAAAATCACAGAGGAGGAGCATCGTGTAGATATTGTAGCAATTGCTTCTCTTGCAGAATCGTGCTTGAGATTGAGAGGAGACGAAAGACCCACCATGAAACAAGTCGAAACAAGACTCGAAGTTTTGCAAGGCTACAAGATGCGCCATTAAATGATCAATTTGTTGGCAATGACTCAACCAGACAATGTAGCCTTGAAAATGAATTGTTATCATCTTCCCATTTTCCTCGATGATATCTTCTATTTTCTATTTATTTTTCCATTTTTCAGTGTAGACATGGACACGAGATTATTACTAGTAGTTTTCCATTTTTCCATTTCTTGTTAATGTCAAGATTGAATTGATGATAATATAAAATTGTACGAGGTTATAATACATGACCAAATATACTAATTTTCAAATAACAAAGAGAACCTGAATTATAGTAAAAAAAAATTGTGAAAAATCTTAAGGTACCCAAATATAGAAAAGGATTTGATAATCACTGGTAATTTAAAAATTGGAATTTCGAGTACCTATGTATTGCACAATGAAAAAAATTTATCCCGAATTATCTCGAATTAAAAAAAATGTTTATCCGAATCTCTACATTGCAGGTCGGTATAACATGTCAAGTCACCATGGAGAATTTTCAAAAAAATTATCTCGAATTAAAAAAATCTAGTTGAAGGGTTTCACAGATCTAGTGTACCTGATCCGATCATGTTCTTTAATTGATGCATCGATCGAACATTCTCATTCGCCTCTGGATAACGGGACATGCTAGTATGAGTTCTTCGATCCTTCAAAAACCTTATGTTTTTAATCTATTCTCACATGGGTCGGTTAGTTCGGGTTTCAAAATGTAATTTTATTCGATGAAATGATATTCCAAGACACGTGTTATTATCATATTTGATTGATGCATTAATTTGTATATTAGTATTTATCGAATATTCTATATTGGTAAACAACAATCCCTTGAAAATATCATAATTTCACGTCTACCTCTCAAAAACGTGAAATTTCATAAATACCCCTATTACACCCTTCAAATATCATAGATATTTCCAAATTAAACTTTTTAGTTTAAAATTTTGTTCGTTTAATTTTTTGAGCATAGATTTCAGTAATGATTTTTGGAAGGAAATCACGAGATAGATTTGGCAATATTAGATACAACTTTTGAGTAATTGGTGGCAATAGAACGTACTGACAAATAATATTGCCGCGATTTGATGATACTAAGATTGGAATAGTAGGCGACCCACCCGCAATTAGATTTGTTGGCAATACTAGGAATTGGTGTATTATCTAATACATTATTAGTTCATTGCAATACACAATGATTTCTACCCCCAAATATAAAACTTTGTAAAAATCAAACATTATGATGACAAATTATGCATTTGAGATTCTCTACCATCACCAAAATCAAGTATACCTTCGCAACCGCGAGTCTATAGCTTCATAATTTCTTTGAAGGCACAAAAGTTTAAAAAAAAAAAAAAAAACTTGGTCAAAAATGCCCAAATATTTCATCAAAAGAAATAAAAAGGCCCAAGAAACATTTCAAAACTGCAAATGGACTACGAAATAAAAAAGAGCAAAAAAAAATAACAACTCAATAAAACTTCTCCAATATTATTACAAAACCTTATTACAAAGCAATGGTCGTCAAAATCCTGAAAATAAGAAATGAAAAAACTAAAAATCGATCATAATTTGCATGCAATAACAACAAAATTACCTTCGAAGCACTAAATCAATGTCTTCACATACTGATCGAGATTCTTTGTGAAGAGATCACACCTACAACAGGCAAACAATTACATGAAAATTAACAAAAAAAATATGAAAAAATATATAAGGAAAAAAAAAAACATACTGAATTGGAGTTCCAGGTACGTAGAGAGGATTCTTGACCACAAATTCGACATAAAGATTATAAATATACTTCAACGATTCTCTCTGATCACCAGTTTTGGGATGCGTTATTAAAATAAGCTGCGAAAAAAATTGAAGTACTCGAAGCTTCATAATAGCTAAAAAATGAAAATTAAATACAAGATGTAAATTAAGTATGAACAAAGAAGAGACCTTGATACCAGAGGGGCTCTCCATCAAGCTGAGCTTGTAAGTGTTTGTCGTGAAGCTATAGAATGAGCAACCTTCCCCTGGTAGCAACGGCACTCCTAAATTTCCTTTTTCAGCACTAAAGGATTTCAAAATTCGGAACATCAAAATCGGATCATCCAAAGACAAGTAATTTATTAAAAATTCGAGCTGAAATCTGGAGAATCATCCAAAGACTAGTAATATATTAAAAATGGAAATTGGAAAGAAAATTTACGCAGTGGGGTCGATCTTGTTGGTGAAGGATCGGAGGGAGAAGAGCAAGCCAAACATGAGCTTGTGATCCTGATTTTGATCCAGAGTGCGCAAGGGGCGGAGCCACTCGCGATACAAGAGACACACCCCGGCCCGATTGAACACGTATATCATATTGGCATTGTTCCCCGTCGCGCCAGTACCTGGCGGAGCCGCCGGCAACGGACTCGCGTCAGTGATCGCCGATCCGCTGAAGAACTGCATTGCTTGATCGGAGTTTGCGCGAAAATTCGTTTGCTAGATCTGGGAGGGGTTTGCGCGAAAATTCGTTTACTAAATATTAATTAATACATAATATAATCTCAAAGTTAATATAATATTATATTTATTATCAATTATGAAAAAATCAGCAAAAGCAAAAACAATGAAAAAAATCATTAAAAAAGAAAAACAGTATTTAAAAAGAAAAAACAGAAATATTATTTAATTATTTAGCAAAATATTTAATTATATAATTATTTAGCTAAAAACAGGAATAGTTAATTATTTACCTAAATCGAGTAAATATTAAATTATTGAAAAAAAAGTACAAAAATAAATCTAAAATAAATTATACACTAAATAATATCAGTAAATAAATTATAATTTCTGATAATAATAATTTATCAAAACAAATTTTAAAATCTAAGTAAAATTGTAAAAGAAATTTGGACCTTGGCTTCGAGTTTAAAAAAAACCTAATTACGAAAGTTAAAAATAAACCTAATTAGTGAAAAAACCAGTTTAAATTGGAGAAAAAAAAAAAAGCAAAATCAGGAGAAATAGAAACGAGAAAAAACGAAAATGTTTCTTAGAATTGGAGAAAAAAAAATAACAATTTAATCACTGAACAAAACCAGTTTAAATTAATAAATAGTTCGCACTAACAGTTCAATATTCCAAAAAAATAGTACAAAATAAAGACCATTCAAATTTTCAAAATAAAAAATATTAAAATAAGTAAAAATCAACGAACCGGTTTAATAAATGTTTAAAAAAAATCAAAACAAGTCAAAAACCAATAATCAGAAAAAGAAAAAAAAAACAATAAAAAACGTGTAAAAAAATCAAAGAACATTTAAAGTAGAATAAATCACAAAACAGACCATAAAAAAAGTTCAAAAATTCGAGTGTAAAACCAACAAAACACAAGAACAATTAAGAAAACCTATTTTATTGGATCTGGCCATCTTATCAAAATACTAAGAAAACAAGGAAAAAATACTCATATTCTAACTAAACAAAGAGATGAAATCGTATACCGAATTAAGGAGGGTTTTCTCGGCCAAACTCCACTCCGAGATCCAAGCACCAAGAAAAGAGGCCGAACAGAAGCTCCACTCCGAGATCCACGGCAGAAATAATCTCAACCCCCCTCCGAGATCCACGGCAGAAATCCAAGCTCAACCCCCCTCCGAGATCCACGGCAGAAATCCAAGCTCAACTCCCCTCCGAGATCCACGGCAGAAATCCAAGCTCCTCTCGGCCCCCTAACCGCACAGAGAAACAAAGAGGTGGAAAGAGGGAAATAAGGGGAAAGAGGGATGAGGGGGTAAAGAAGGAAAGGGAGGAGCCGGCAGAAATTTCGATAGAGGAGAGAGAGAGAGAGAACGGGTGTGTTGCTTATAAGGGCGTGTTTGCTAGGTCAGTTTTGTATAGCAGCATAGTTGCAGGAAACCAATATATGAATATCAGGAAACTATGCTATGATAGTAGGAAAATGCAAAAACTATGAGTGTAGAATGTTTAAAAGGTGTTTGATGAAAACCAATTAACCATAGGATTAGATGTAGGAAATGAATAAATATTTCTTAATTATATTATTTTTGTGAAATTTTGTAACTGTCATATTTATTTCTTAATCATATCAAAATATTATTAATTGCTAAATATATTATTATTATTATTATTATTATTATTATTATTAATTTCTAAATATATTATTATTATTTTCTAAATATATTTTTAATTATGTATTAGTTTTTTTAGTTATTATTAAATTCTAAATTCATTTTTCATTGTGTATTTAATTTTTTTTATTATTATTATTATGTATTAATTAGAAATTTTGTAACTGTCATATTAATTTCTAAATACATTTTAATTATGTATTAATTTATTATTATTATTAATGATTTCTAAATACATTATTTATTTGTATTAATTTATTATAATTACTATTATCTTTATTATTATAATTATAATAATAATAGTAATACATTATTATTATTATTATTACAATAATTATTTATTATAATAATAATCATTTTCTCTCTCCTTTCCTACATAATATATTATTATTATTATTATTATTATTATTATTAATAATTTCTAAATACATTTTAATCATGCATTAGTTTATTATTATCATTTTTTATTTTGTATTATTTATTTATTATTATTATTATTATTATTATTATTATTATTATTATTATTATTAATTTCTAAATATATTTATATTACGTATTAATTTATTATTATTATTGTTATTAATTTCCGGATATAATTTTAATTATGTATTAATTTATTATTATTATTATCATTACTTATTTCTAATTAGATTTTTAATTATTATTATCATTTTTAATTCTTATTATTATTATTGTTAAAAAATACTCATTCCTTCACATTGTATTAACTTAAATTAATTAAATAAATAAGTGAAATCAATTAGTTAAATAAAATAAATAAATAAGTCATTAATGTATTAATGTATGGATATAATTATATCAATATTTATTTTGTCTTTCACCCATTCCTAGGCAAAAATCCAATCCAACTAGATTTTTCAAAAGCCACAAAAAAAATCATTTCCTTGGAATCCAAGAACTTTAGGAGTTAAATCCTTGAAATTATTTAGATGCATCAAACACCCAAATTGCAATTCCATCAAAAACCTAGCTTTCTTGACTTCCAAGCCCTACAAACTGCATGAGCAAACAGGCCCATCAACCTATTACCGATGGGCCGAGGGAAGAACAGATTACGACGGTTTCGTCTAGTACCGACGGGCCGACGAGTGGAAAACAATACCGACGAGTGGAAAACAATACCGACGGGCCGAGGGAGAATTAATACCGACAGTTTCGCTCTATACTGACGGGCCGACGAACTTTCACCGACGGGCCGAGGGACAAAGGGCCGTCGCTAAAAGGTGTTGCCGACAGGCCGAAGGAAAACAGGCTATCGCTAATAAGTTTTGCCGATGGGCCGAGGCAGATAACCATTTTCACCGACGGGCGACGCAATAAATCAAAAATTTACCTTCGGGCCGTCGGTGATAGCTTGGGCTGTTGTAGTGACTACACAAGTTTGTTCCAACTCTCATTACCATATATGTTCGTCCAATTTTCAGCTTCTCCGGTAATCATGATCCTAACGCTAATTCTAGTTCTCGACCCTCAATTAAGTATCGATTAGTTCTCGGTCCTCAATTAAGTATCGATTAGTTCTCGGTCCTTAATTAAGTATCCATTAGTTCTCGATCCTCAATTAAGTATCAATTAGTTATCGATCCTCAATTAAGTATGCATTAGTTCTCGATCCTAAATTAAGTATCCATTAGTTCTCGATCCTCAATTAAGTATCAATTAGTTCTCGATAATAAATTAAGTATCCATTACTTCTCGATCCTAAATTAAGTATCAACTAGTTATCGATCCTAAATTAAGTATCAATTAGTTCTCGATCCTCAATTAATATCAATTAGTTCTCGATCCTCAATTAAGTATCAGTTAGTTCTCGATTAATCATTCATTGGCCATTAGCACTTAGCAGCAATAAAGAAGCTAATTATCTTCAATTAGATAACTTAGGAGCTAAACATGCATACTACCTTCTCCAACACATTTAAGTACTCATTGCCCAAAATAGATTCATCCCAGGATTGCACTGGACATGCGTTTTGCCTCAGTAGAGTTATATAATCAATTTGCCCGAAATTGCCAATAATGACCATCAATTAGTACACCTGATAAGTGATAAACAATAAAGGATTTAATTCATGTTTTTAATCTAAAAAATAGAAAACTTTTTCAGTAAAAGACAATGGGAGGCGAGCACACACCTAATGAATTCGGCAAAAACCGAGAAAGACGAGGTAAAAACGAGAGTGGCCAGAGAAAGAGTAGTGAGCCGATCAAGAGAAAGAAGTACCAAAGTCAGAACCAGTTGAGCGAGAAAAGAGTCGATCTGAACCATCTAGATCTAGAGGAATGAACATAATAGAGGGAAGGGTTAGCAGAGAGAGAAGGTGTTCTGGACGTCAAATTATTTTCCAGCGTTTTGGCACTCTAGGTTTTGTTGGAGCCAAAGTTTGCCGAATCCTAAGGTAATGAAGAGATTCCGGCAAAAGTTAATTCTAGTTCTAGATGTTTACCAAACAAAGAATATCAAGTTTACCTCATTTTAAAATTAATTCCATTAAAAATCCTGCACGTCAAACATCCCCTTATATTCTCTAAAAAATCCCAATATTTTTTGTTTCTTCCAAAATCCCCCTAATTTTTTTAGATTCCTTAAAAAACCCTCTATTATTTGTTATATTTTTAAAAATGACCATTATACTCCCATAATTTTATTTTATAAATCTCTATAATTTAATAAATAATAAATATATATTAAACTATTATAAAAAATAAATAATAAATTATATTAAAATATTATAATAAATAATGCATAGATATTAAAATATTATAATAAATAATATATTGATATTAAAATGTCATTTTCAACAAGTATTAGTATTTTAATATCTATGTATTATTTATTATAATATTTTAATATCTATTTATTATTATTTTTTTGTATTTTAATATATATTTATTATTTATTAAATTATGGATATTTATAAAATAAAATTATGGGAAAGGATATAATGGTAATCTTCACAATCATAACAAAAAGGTAGGGATTTTTTGAGAAAATTTAAAAATGTTAGGGTTTTTTTGGAGGAAATCACAAATATAAGGGATTTTTAGGAAATCTAAAAAAGTAAGGGATTTTTCATAATTTTCAAAAAAGTTAGGGGGTTTCGAAGAATTCTCCGTATAATAGTCATATTAACATGTTAAATCATAAATCAAAATGACAACAAATAAGATGTTAATTCGTTGCCACATCATCAATTCTCGTGGAAAAGTGTTTGCATGACAATTCAACATTTTATTTCTCTCAAAGAAGACCAAACAAAAAACATAAATCATAAGCAGGTCCTGCTGCCCAAAATCAGGAAGATCAAGTTGGACAAAAAATGACGAGGAAGACCAAGTTGCAAAATATCAAAATGTTTGGATATGTATCATTAAATTGGCCCATGAATAATAGATACTGTAAGAAAAATGGCATATTTGTTAATAGAAAAAAACATACTAAAATTATTTTTTTGTTAGGATGGTAGACAGTTGTCTAGTGCTAATTTCCTTGAATTTATAAATAACAATTGCATGCTCATTAAAAAATAGGAAAAATAAAATTACACTAAAACAGAAACAGTGATTCTACACAAATCTAAATTTACGGTTCTGCCATCCAAAATCCTTGATCGGAGTACAATATCACACAGAGACTAGACAAAGCATATTCTGAATTTTGAAACTAATAATAGGCATTCAAATTGTCCTTTAATGTGCATCAACAAACCTGAATTTTGAAATCAAATAATAAGCATTCACAATAATGTTAACTTAACAGTGTTCTTATCCAATCAAATCAAAAACAGAAAATAAACACAATCACACAACATTGCCAGGGAAAGTATACATCATACTCATAAAACAAGCAACTAAGAACAAAAAAAAAAAATGAGAAAAGAGAAACATCAACAACGAAAATAATATGTAAAGCACTGAAGCAGTACAACTGCAACATTGGTAGAGACGCTGCTACTCAGTTGGTTCCTCCAAGTGATACACCATTAACTTGGGATTGTTCGTGTGTTTATTAATTACGTTTTGCGTGGCTTCTGCAACATTCCCGGAAGCTTCAGTACTGCTACGTAAAAATACCTTCTCGAGACGGGGAATATGCTCGAGCCCTGAAAGCAGCACTAGATCGTTAAGATCCAAATCAAGGGTTTCAAGGCAAGGTAGAGCTCCTTTCTCGAAGCTCATCGTTTTAATTGGACATTTACTAATGATTAATTGCTTTAGATTAGGGAATCCTTTCACTCTAAACTCTTCAGTAGTGTACGAGTTTATTTCTAGTCTCAGATAAAGTAAGGTTGGGAATTTTTCGAGGACATTGATATCATTGATTTGCAGTTCACTCTGAGTGAGAACTATTTTGGTAACATTATAAAGAAATAGAAACCAATCGGGCAATCTTCCTAAGTACCCTTTTAGTTCTAATTTTTCGAGCAAAAGAGGTGTGAAGGAGGATAATGATACAATACCCTCAAGAGATGTACCACTTGTGTCATCCCAGATCAAAAGGGAACTAAGGGACTTGCTCATTTTTTCAAGTGCCGCGAACAAAGACAGATAAATCTCTTTTTCTTCAGAGTCAATGACGACTCTTAGGTCTTTCAATTGGGTTGATGTACTTATCTCGTACAAAATAGAAGGGTTCCTCGAGAGACAAATGCCCTTTTTTGGTTTATTTCTAGATTTGTTGTCACAACGAAGACCCCAAGCCAGCAAATTGAGAAGATACGGTAGCCTGAAAATTTCAAGGGGTAACTTCTGTATCATCGTCTCTCTTATATCCATTGTTTGTAGGAACTGTAGGTTTCCTATCTCTCGGGGAAGGATACTGACATTTGTCCCCCGAATACTCAGGTATTTCAACATTAATGACTTGCATATATGTTTCAAATGATGGTTTTTTAGGTCGCTACAACCATCCAACTCCAATACTCTCAGAAACCTCATCCGAGTAAGCATAAGCAATTTTCCAACATCGCTGACCACAGTCAATGAACGAACTCGAGAGAGAGTTTTTCTATCATTAATTATACTAGGGGTTCCATTGTGAAGTGAGAGCCGGCGAATCTTTTCATGCCTTTTCTCGCGGTCATGACTATTTGGATTTGCCAAAAACAAAAAGTTCTCCTCCTCGGATTCACCAACAATACACTCACGCATTAAGTCGTGTACACGACACATAAACACTTTTCCACTAACATTGAGATTACCAATTTTGAGTATTTTTCTTCTGACCAATTCATCGAAGTACATTTCTGCAACATCTTCCACGCACATTCCTCTCATTTCCCTCACAAATCCTTCGGCTATCCACCTTCTAATAAGTCTTGTCCTCTCAATTTTATAATCTTCGGGGAAAGCACTTAGATACAAGACGCATGCTTTCAAATCTGAAGGTAGATTTAGGATTGATTGCCTTACAAGCCACCGCAATACATAATCCAAATTATCAGAACTCAATTTGTTGTCCACCTTCCTCCACTGTTCTACTGTCTTCGGCATATCATCCAAAAGATAAATCACCAAACTCACGGCTAGAGGAAATCCATGACATTTTTTCAGGATACGTCGGTAAATTTCCTCAAGTTCCCGGGGATAATTATTCTCGGAATTAAATATTGTTTCGGTTAACAAATTGGTAGACGATTCAACATCTAGAGGGGTCAACTCGTGAATAAAATCTGGTCCTGCACACCTGGCCACATCTGGCATACTTGTTGTAATAATAATCCTACTTCCGTTATTACTATCAGGTAAACAGAATTTGATACTCGTCCAAGCATCAGTGCTGCACATATCATCCAGAACAATAACATATCTCTTATTTCTCAAATAATCACTAAGAAAGCTGCCAAACTGGGCAGCATCCCAATTATTCATATAGCTGGGAATTTTGCTTTGAGTAACCTTGCTCACCAAGTCCTCTAGCAGCTCTGTTAGCTTAAATGGCTGCGGTGCAATAACAAATGCCCAGGACTGGAAGTTCCCACTACTAATAAGAATTTTATATGTGACACTGGCAAGAGTAGTCTTCCCCAAACCTCCCTTGCCCACTAAAGATATCACTCGAAGGGTTGCATTATCACCATATAACCATAAAAGAAGTTTCCTCTCGTCTCCCTCTAGTCCCACTGGCTGGTTCTCCTCGATAGAAGGATGATTGGGATCAATATGTTGTCTATTTGTGATACCAAAAGAATTATTATTATTATTATCATTATAAAAAGGACCAACGATGCGTAACCTCCAGCGTGTTTCATTTAAATCTCTAGCGACGGCCTTGAGCCTTTGAACCTCATCAATTATGTCGTGGCGGCCTCGAACCAATCCAAGCCTATAAACAGGTGTAACAATGTTTTGATTAAGTAAAAAAATCTGAGAGAAGAATATGATCGTAAAATTAGTTATGAAATATGCAGAGATGGTTTAAACAAATTTTATTGGACTTTTTTTTCTAATATGGAATCGCTTATAAAAACTGAACTGATCGCCTACTTATCAAACTCTTCTATAAAAACGATAGATCTAATCATCTAATCATATATATACCTGCAAGTCCCACTAAAATTCAACAACAAAACTCTATTATGGGTCCTGCCCAAAGCTTTTGGGGCCCTTAGCAACAATAATCCAAACCGAAAAAAACTCTACTAGTTATGATATTGTTTCAGTTTGTTACTTTTGAACAAATAAAAAAACTAACAAACTGAAAAATAAAATAAAATAAAGTACTTAAAAAGTAAAGTGTGACGATTTTATTTTTTCAATATATTGAGACGGCATTCCGCCGACTCCTTCAAAAAGAAGATATTTGGAGATGTAGGTTATCATCAGCAGTTTGATAAAAAAAAAATATTATCTCTTTATTGAAAAGAAAAAACAAATAAATATGAAACTGCTAAGCATTCAAACTATTTGATATACATGAAAACAATAATTCTTAGATGCATACTTTCAAATCATCTAAGGAAGTTTAAGAAAATAACATAATTATTTTGGTAACGTATTAGTCATTGTGAACAACGTTTTGAATAGTGGATGATTTTAAAACATGAAATTGCTAAGCTGCTCATATCTATTTGCTGAAAAAAAACAATCTAAAGGCCCCCGTTCGAACGAATGGCTACAATAACTGATAATCTCTAGCAAAATCAGCATTGAAGAGAGATCTTGAAATTGAAAGATATTATGTTCTGTTGTAAACGTATTTATAATTGAAAAAATATATTTGTCCCCTTTACATTCCCCCACAATACTTGATGTGTTGGCAAGAATTTAATTGATTGAATTTAATGCTAAATCCAAATTAATGCATGATAAAAAATAAAATTAAATTCATCTTTTGTATAATTTTTTTTACCATGTGGTAAATCTAGCATCCTGAAAATATTTACTACATACAAGTTAATTGCATTAATTATTTGCTCATCTATTTTTTTTTTAAATATTTGTACCATCAGTTTAACATGTGTTAAACGATGGATTAATTTAACCTCAAATGATTTAGTTTTCATATTTAAAAAATTAGAGTTAATTCAATGTTCGTGGCGGTAAACAATGTTATTTAAAATATTAAATGTATTGATGATGTGTCAAATGATAGATTTAACACGTGTTAAACAGTGTAAATGGATTATATACACATGTTTAACACATGTAACAAGATCAATTAATAGAGTATAATAATTTATTTTCAAATTTGTAAGTTTAGATTTAATTAATCATGAATGGTGGTGAACAAATCCAATAAAACAATAAATATATTAATGATGTGTGAAACAATGAATATTTAATTCCCTCTCATCCTATATAGGATGATTCAAACAAAAAAATTAATGATTCGCTATAGCATTTAATGACATGCCAACACATCAAACATCTAGGGGGATTGTAAGGGGGATGAGTATCATCACTCTTTATAATTTAGGTAAACGATTATGTGTGTATCAGATTTTTGAAAAGAGAAAGAATGGTCATGTGAAGAGAAAAAACATTTGATGATAATTATATTTTCATAAAATATGTCTTAGTGCATCATGAATGGTGTTATTTTATTACTCAGTGCCAAAATCAGACATGATAATTAAATAAATTAACATGAATGATGAACAATATTAATTTAAAAATACGAAGCAAGCGTCACCTGATATTTTCCTATCAAGACCCGATGGCAAATTGATATCCCTTGTTTTTATTAAAAAAATTGTTGAACGGAGAAGGATCAAAGACCAAAGCTAGGGTTTATAGTGTGTTTAGTAAGTAGTTTAGTTTTTCAAATTAAATATAAATGAATAAAATCTTATATTTTATCCTTACCAATGGATGAACCTGGTGACACCAGTTGTACAAGGCTTGCTAAGCCTGTACAAGAAAATATCAATGCAGTCCTCCAAATCAAAAGCCAAATCCTTCACGTCATTCATCCATTTACTCACAGCGGGATCGCGATCCTCCACAGTTGAGAGGCCATTAAGGAGAGCTTGCATGCTTGATTGCTCTTCCTTGAGGTATTGGATATTGTTGTGCACGATTGGCGGCAGTAGAGAATCCTGGGTCAAAAGCCAATCGAGTTTGCCCCATATGTTCCCTGAGATGATCTCCCTCACATCCATCTTCTCCATGTTTCTCTTCGTAGAATCAAAATGGCAGATCTGTATCTGTCTTGATTGGAGATGAAGGAAAGCGGACCTTGTCACTTCTCAACCATACATCTCCAAATAAACACCAGATTGGATGGGAATATGAAATCGAGTGTTATTTTTAGCTCTCTCTCTCTCTCTCTCTCTCTCTCTGCTACAGTATAGTGAACTAGGGTTTGGATCGGGAGTACTGATGGTATTATTGAATGGGGATAGAGAGCATATATGGTGCCCCACAAAAGTGGGTTAAACATCATCGATGACGTGGCATGTTAAGCGAATTAATAATTAATTGAAGATGAAAAATTAATTTTAATTAAATGTAGTAGGTACGAATCAATTAACAAGCACCCCAATTAACAAATAATTAATTTTAATTAAGATTATCATAGGTACATGTGGGTTAAAATTAATGCTTTAATACGAAATCGAGTGTTATTAAAATTAATGCTTTAATATTTTAAATAATAATATTATTAATATTTTGGGCAGGATAATTAATAGAAGTATCTAGAATATTATTAAGGAGGGTGTCTATTAAATCAAAAGATGTTTACTAAAATGGTGTATGTAGTTAGGACGTGTCTCTTAGATAAAGGTGTTTTTAGGGGATGGATAGTATTTCCTATTTAATTGTACTGTGATTGTAACGTGTTTTAGTTAGAGAGAAATAAAGTAATAAAAATTGCCCACTGGCTTTGTCTCTACGTGAGATAAAAGAAAAAAAGAGTTGATTAAATTGCCTCTGTGACTCTCTGTCCGTGTGATATTTTGTTGCTTTAATTCATCAATTGGTCATTTCTATTGATCTCCGATTCTAGTTCCAATATTTCACAAATCTACTTCCAACAAATTAGTATCAGAGCCACGATTGTTTGCGAGTGTTTGCGAGAGTGAGTTTGACGAAGTTTGGAGAAGGAGAAAGCCATGACAAACCAAGACGGTGTCTTCGGGCTCCCACAAGTTTCGCAACTTATTTTCGATGGCGAAAATTACGATTATTGGAGTATTAAAATGAAAACTTTTTTGATCGTGCAAGATCTATGGGAAATAGTAGAAGAAGGAGTGGACACGACAAAAGAAGGAGAAACGTCCGATGCGTTGAAAGCAAATAAGAAAAAAGATGCAAAAGTCTTATACTTGATACAACAAGTAATTTCGGATAAATTATTTCCGAGAATAATTGGCGCAAAAACTTCAAAGGAAGCATGGAAGATTTTGCAACGAGAATTTCAAGGAAACGAAAAAGTGAGGACGGTTAAACTCTTGACGCTTAAGAGGAAATTCCAAAACTTGAAGATGAAGGAGAACGATACGCTCAAAGATTTTTTCTCCAATATCCGGGAAGTGGTAAACCAAATAAAAGGTTTTGGCAAAAATTTGACCGATAAATCAATTTGCGAAAAAATACTTATTAGTCTTTCTTTGAAATACAACATGGCGTCTATTATCGAAGAAACCAAAGACCTATCGACTCTTAGTGTGCACGACTTGATGGGTTCTTTAGAGAGGCATGAACAACGATTAAATCGAGACACCGAACAATCTTCGGACAGTGCGTTCCAATCAAAAACTGCCGTAACCGAATCATCAAACCAAAATACGGTTAAGGAAGAATCATTTCGTGGTGGTCGAAACGGTAGATGTCGAGGTCGAGGAAGATTTGGAAGAGGAGGAGGTAGAAGTAATTACCAAAATAACCAAGAGAGATGGTGCGGTGTGTGCAAAAGTTCGACTCATGCCGAAAAATATTGTTGGAATAAAGTAAAGCCTCAATGTTACAATTGCAAGAAGTTCGGCCATATGAAAAAGGATTGCCGAGTTAAAGCAAATGAACAAGCCAACTATACCGAAGAGAAAATCGACAACGAAAATATTTTCTACGCGTGTCAAGCGGCCTTTGAGAAGAAGAATGATGTGTGGTACGTTGATAGCGGGTGTATCAACCATATGACCGGAATCGAATCGGTCTTTAGCGAAATCGACAAGACGGCGACAACTCAAATTACCATGAAAAATGGTGCGGTTGTTCGATCTAAAGGAAAAGGAACGATTGCTATTGAGTCGAAGAAAGGTCGGATGTTCATTCGCGATGTGATGTTTGTTCCGGAGTTGGCACAAAATTTGTTGAGTGTTGGGCAATTGGTAGAGAATGGACACACAGTTCATTTCGAAGGCGATTGTTGCAGAATTTTTGAGAAGGCGAAAAACGGAAGTCAAGTAATAGCGAATATTAAAATGGAGAAAAATCGAAATTTTCCTCTCACTCTTAAAACATCGAAACTTGTCGCTTTGGCAGCTGGTGCGGAAGATGTGTCGTGGTTGTGGCATAAAAGGCTCGGCCATGTGAATTTTGAGAGTTTCAAGTTCTTGAGTAAGAAAAATATGGTCTACGGTTTACCGAATATTGAAGAGAAAGATGATGTGTGTGAGGCGTGTGCTCTCGGTAAAATACATCGAGAATTATTTCCGAAAGAAAATGCATGGAGGGCGACAAAACCGTTGGAGCTATTGCATACCGATGTTTGTGGTCCGATGAAGACACCTTCACAAGGCGGTAACCGATATTTCATTATCTTTATAGACGATTACTCGAGGATGTGTTGGATTTATTTCATTAAACAAAAATCCGATGCGTTTTCTATCTTCAAGAAGTTTCAAAGGATGGTTGAGAGGTAAAGCGGATGCTTCATCAAAAAGTTACGAAGTGGGCAAAGCGAATACAACTCTAAAGAGTTCGACAAATTTTGTGAAGATATTGGCTTAGAGAGACAATTGACGGTTGGGTATACACCCGAGCAAAATGGTGTCGCCGAAAGGAAAAACCGGACAATCGTTGAGATGTCACGAGCAATGTTGAATGAGAAGGGTCTTCTGACTAATTTTTGGGCCGAGGCAGCGAGTACCTCGGTTTATTTCTTAAATCGATGTCCGACAAAAGCGGTGAAAGATAAAACGCCGTTTGAAGTATGGTCCGGTGGCAGAAAACCATCGGTCAATCACTTGCGAATTTTTGGATCTATTTGCTACGCGCATGTTCCGAAAGAGATGAGACACAAACTTGAAGAAAAAGGAGAAAAGTGTGTCTTTGTGGGTTATAGCTCATAATCAAAGGGTTATAGACTCTTTAGTTTGAAAAGAAATAAATTAATAACGAGTCGCGATGTGATTTTTAACGAAAAAGATAAGTGGAATTGGAAGGGAAAAAGTGTTGACGATGTTCCCGTTGTAGTAGAAGAAAAACAATCCGAGCCGCGAGTTGAGAAAAATGATGATGAAGACAAAAGTGAAGAAGAAGAAGAAATTCCGCGATCCCCTCCGACAAATATCGCGTCGAGTCCCTCAACACGGAAACCAACACCGGTAAAAATGAGAAGATTGAGTGATATTTATATGAATTGTAATTTTTGTGTCGTAGAACCGGGATGTTTCGAGGAAGCGGTTCAAGAAAAAGTTTGGAGAAACGCGATGAAAGAAGAAATAAAAATGATCGAGAAAAACGAAACTTGGGAGTTAGTCGAGAAACCGAACGAGAAAGGTGTAATCGGGTTAAAGTGGATCTATAAGACGAAAACGAATCCGGATGGATCGGTTCAAAAATACAAGGCGTGATGGGGAATATCCCCGACCCCGGGCCCGCGCAGCGGAATGAAGGCCCGGTCCGGTTCCCCGATTTCCGAGATCACGCCATGACTTCGAGGGTACGATGCAATAAAAGGATAGATTCATACCGGTGCAAAATTGATTGCACTCGAAGGGTTGATCGCTGCCTTCTATCTTCTGTCACGTTGGTGACAATCCGCGCGTCCCACACCACGCGTCTTTCACCGCTCGTTGACTTCGCCGATTCGCTTGATTTCGTCTCCGACTCAATCTACTCGTCCGAATCGATCACAACCGAAAGAGCCTCAGATGTTGCTCCTCTATGTGTATTCACCTTGACTCATAAGACGTCGGTCACGGATGCACCTGCCTAGACGATGCACCGGTGAACTTGCTCGATCGAATTGATTCTCTACACCAAGAAAACTCATTTTCTCGGTTCTCTCTCTTTACACCCTTTCACTCAATAGAAAGATGTCTCTTAGTTTTTCTAGAATATTCTGGATCTTCTGAATGAATTAAAAATTATTCTGAAGAGAGAGAAATATCCTATTTATATCTAATAGGATTAGGATTAGCCAAGAGGCATGTATATCCAATATATACCCTTTCACACAGAAATCTGCATGAACCTGTTCAGTATTCTGTCCAGACGAAATTGATAAATTTCTCTGACAGAAATTCAACCAACATGAAAGTTGTAGATAATCTTATTATCTACACAACCCAATTTGGCCCAGCCCAATTGGAGTTCGTATACAAAAGTTATGACTGTTTTACTAACTGTATGCTATACTGTTGCACCCTTTCGGTATTTCACATAAACGACACTTATACTTCGTTCATATGAAATATATTTCTACATGAATGTTATAAATAATCTCATTATCTATCTAACCCAATTTGAACCATTCAAATCGGATTTTCCCACTGAACGTTATGGCTACAAATGTACGCTTACATTCGTTCATCCTTTTGTACACTTTTACGGTTGATCCTGAAACTGTATTTCCTTCAAGGCGAGACTAGTTGCGAAAGGATACTCTCAGCAACCCGATACCGACTATCAAGAGACGTTTGTGCCGGTGGCAAGACACGAGACGATTCGATTGTTGATTGCATTGGCGGCACATAAAGGTTGGAAACTATACCAAATTGATGTGAAATCGGCTTTTCTAAATGATGTGTTGAAAGAAGAGTTTTACGTGGAGCAACCGCAAGGGTTTGTGGTTGACGAAGATGACGACAAGGTGTACAAATTGAAGAAGGCTTTGTATGGGCTGAAACAAGCACCCCGTGCATGGTATAGCAATATCGATTCTTACTTCACCGAAAAAGGATTTAAAAGAAGTCCGAGTGAACCAACCCTATATATCAAGCAAGACAAAACCGGTATGATTATCGTTTTTCTTTATGTCGATGATTTAATTGTGACCGGTAGTGACGAAAAGATGGTGCGAGAATTCAAGGAGGATATGTTGAAGAAATATGAGATGAATGATTTGGGATTACTTCACTATTTTTTGGATATCGAGATTAATCAAAGAGAAGATGGAGTTTTTATTTCGCAAATGAAGTATGCCCAAAATATTCTCGCTAAATTTAAAATGGAGAATTGTAATCCGGTGACGATACCGATTTTGGTGAATGAAAAGATGATGAAAGAAGATGAAAGTGGTGATGCCGATGAATCGATCTATAGAAGCTTAGTTGGTAGCATATTATATCTTGCCGTTACAAGACCCGACATTATGTATGGAGCGGGTTTGTTATCTCGGTTCATGAGTAAGCCGAGTAAATTACACTTTGGAGTTGCAAAGAGATTGTTGCGATACATACAAGGTACCAAAGATTTCGGACTTATGTATGAGAAGAATGAGAAATCGAAAATAGAATTGGTTGGATTTTGTGATAGCGATTGAGCCGGTAGTGATGTGAGGCAAATAAGGCACAAATTTAATGCTTAATTTGGGGATTTTAGCCCTTGTGAAGAACAATTCTATATACTTTATTAATCATATTTGAGATAACATGAATATTTCTTCACTAAGTGTGTTTTATTGCTTAATCACAGGAATTAGAAGGAATTTCTGGGAATTTGGAGAGTGTAGTTGTCTCCAACATGTCAAGAAGAGTGAAAATGATATATTACACCGATATATTCGGTACATGAATGAGACGGGAGACAAACAATTATCATGATAGAAACTTACACAAAAGTCTACACGAAACACTCAATCCTTAGCCCTTATCCTGCCACCTACCTTTGGTGGGAATTACCTCCTTACCCCCAATCCTCTCCACCAACTCGTGACCAATAAGAAGACTCCATGAGTGCTATAAATATGACCACAAGGGCCACGAGTTTGGTACGCTCTTGGATGCCCATTCTCTCCCTCTCTCTCTCCCTCTCTCTCTCAAACACTGCAAGATCCTTGAAGAACTTCAAGAACCCTACAAGAACCAAGTGATTTGCCAAGGAGATTAACCGTGACCAAGGACTTCCTTCCTTTTTCGGTGAATCATCATCTCTCAAGACTAAACCGTGACTAGGAACTCCTTCCTTTTCGGTGAATCAAGAGTTAACCGTGACTAGGGATATATCTCTCTTTGGTGTTGTGAAGTTGTGGCCGAGACTCGGAAGAACCCTCTTTTGGAGCTTGAAGAAGGCATTAACCATGACTAGGAGCTTCTCCTTTTGGTGATCTTTCTTGAGGAATCCACGACTCGAGGGTCTCTTCTTTTCGGTACCAACCAAACAAACGACCAAGACTCGGAGAATTGACCATTCGGTGCGAAGGCATAGAAGACAAAGGAAGACACATCGAGCTACTTGCTTCATTTTTTAGGTGTACTCTTTCTAATTCTTGTATTTCTTGTTGTTTGTGGATTTAGTTGTGTTAAAGAGAATTCCTTGTTTGAATTGAATCCTTGTTCTTTTACTTGATCTTTTGCTCTCAATTTCTGTCTTAAACTTAGTTCAAACTTCCATTAATTCAATCTCAAATCAAACCCTTAATTCAATCCTCAATTCAATTTACAACTTTCAAATCCAGTAGTAGTTCCGTTGTAACGGAACTCAAATTGCGTTGTAACGGACCTTTCGGTTTGTACCTGACTTTCAGTCTGTTGGTACTCCGTTATAACGCACTATAACTTCCGTTGTAACGGACCAGCGAGGAAAAGCATTCAATATCACTCATACTAGTGCGTTGTAACAGACATAAGAGTTCGTTGTAACGGATAAACCAATCCGTTGCAACGCTATCTCTGTCCGTTGTAACGGACTACCACTTTCCGTTGTAACGTGACTTCCTCCGTTGTAACGGACGTTCATATCAAACCCTTTGTTAGCCATAACCCTAATGTCCGTTGTAACGGAACTTAATTCCGTTGTAACGGACTATCTTCTGTGAATTTTCTTTGTTATTTCTAGTCCATTTTTGATGCAAATTTTGACGCAATTGCTCCCCGTGGACGAATCTGTACATTTGCCACTGTACAAACATAGATTACAAATTTTGTTGATTGTTCGGGGTTTTTACACAACGACATATTAAACACGCCAAAAACTCGCTCATCAGGTAGTGTGGATGACATGAGAAGCACATCCGGTTACGCATTTACCCTTGGATTGGGTAAATTTTCATGGGCCTCGAAGAAGCAAGAACGAGTCGCGCTTTCAACAGCGGAGGCGGAATACATGTCGGCAAATGAAGCCGCGAGACAAGTTGAATGGTTGAGAAAGGTGTTAGAAGACATGGGGGAGAAACAAGAAACCGCAACGGTTCTCTTTTGCGATAATCAATCTGCGATAGCCATGTCAAAAGATTCCGTCTTCCATAGTCGAACCAAGCATATCAAGCTACGACATCACTTTATTCGAGAAGTGGTTGGAGATGACGAACTCGTTGTCAAGCATATCAAATTCGAAAATCAATTGGCGGATATTTTCACTAAGGCGCTTCCAAGTAATAAGTTCATTCGCTTTCGAGAAATTATGAGAATGACGAGTAAACGCATTAAGGGAGTATTAAAATTAATGCTTTAATATTTTAAATAATAATATTATTAATATTTTGGGCAGGATAATTAATAGAAGTATCTAGAATATTATTAAAGAGGGTGTCTATTAAATCAAAAGATGTCTACTAAAAGGGTGTATGTAGTTATTATGTGTCTCTTAGATAAATATGTCTCTAGGGGATGGATAGTATTTCCTATTTAATTGTACTGATTGTAAGGTGTTTTAGTTTGAGAGTAATAAAGTAATAAAAATTGCCCACTGGCTTTGTCTCTACGTGAGATAAAAGAAAAAAAGAGTTGATTAAATTGCCTCTGTGACTCTCTGTCCGTGTGATATTTTGTTGCTTTAATTCATCAATTGGTCATTTCTATTGATCTCCGATTCTAGTTCCAATATTCCACAAATCTACTTCCAACAATAAACACCAGATTGGATGGGAATATGAAATCGAGTGTTATTTTTAGCTAGCTCTCTCTCTCTCTCTCTCTCTCTCTCTCTCTCTCTCTCTCTCTCTCTCTCTCTGCTACAGTATAGTGAACTAGGGTTTGGATCGGGAGTACTGATGGTATTATTGAATGGGGATAGAGAGCATATATGGTGCCCCACAAAAGTAGATTAAACATCCTCGATGACGTGACATGTTAAGCGAATTAATGATTAATTGAAGATGAAAAATTAATTTTAATTAAATGTAGTAGGTACGAATCAATTAACAAACATCCCAATTAACAAATAATTAATTTTAATTAAGATTATCATAAATACATGTGAATTAACAAAAATTTAACACACATGTGATGACGTCAGCGAGAATGTATAACCTACTTTTGTGGGGAAGGAGTATAATTTCCCATGGGGATATGAGTCATGACTCATGGAGAGTGAAACGGCGCAAGGTCAGCTAGAAATGTTATCATATCATCCACCATCCCAATTGTTGAAATTTAATATTTCCCCACAAACAACTCTACAAACCCCCAGAAATATAATAATACCCCCACTGACATGATTTACACCATTGAATAAGATAACTGGTGTCTCCATTTGAGTACGACAGGAAATGATTCGGTTTAGAAAAAAGGGCATATCTGTACTCCCTATTCCCCCCTATATACTAATTAACCATTAATTAATTAATTAACTGGATTAATAATTAATCGAATATATTTTTAATATTAAATAATGTGTAACAGTTAATTAATAATTAATTCAGATTAATTGACTATTAATCGGATGTGTTTTTGTTAATGATAATGTTAATTAATCATCCATTAACCATTAATTAATGGTATAGAGGGTGGGTGGGGAAAATGGAGGGTACGGTATAATTACCCTTAGAAAAAGAGGGCATATACTGTACCGCCTATTTCCCACAACCACCCTCTATATACTAATTAATCATTAATTAATGAATTAATTAACCGAATTAATGGTTAATCGAATGTACTTTTAATATTAAATAATGTGTAATAATTAACTAATGGTTAATCCACGTGATTTCTTGATAAAGTATGCTTGCATGCTTGATTGGAGAGTATTTCACTACAACATAACAGTTAATTTGGGTCGGTTAAAACCGTCCCTAAATAACCTCAAAACCGTCCCTAATCAATTTGGGGTCGGTCAACCGTCCCTGAAGTACCGCCCCTGAAGCCTCCGACTCTGACATGATCGAGCCGTCCCTAAATGCCTTTTGGGTCGGTGCATTTTGTGTCAGGCCGTCCCTAAAGGGGTTTTAGTCAACAGTACACTGCCAACTGCAGGAATAAATGACATTTGCAGGTGTAGGGACGGGCAGTCCTTAACAGAGAAAAGTACGCGCCCGTTTAGGGACGGCCAGTCCCAAAAGTCCTTTTAGGGACGGTTCTTGTTAGGGTCGGGCAGTCCTTATGACAGAAAAGTACCTGCACTTTTCTTCACGACAACCTTCTTCCGATTCAGAATCTGATGAAAAAAAAAAAAATCATAAACTGATGAACAAAAAAACGATTAGGCAGCAGTTAAATGAAGAAAAAAAAATTCAAAAAACGTACTACATGAGAGAGAGATAGTTCAAGAAGAGAGCTCAGAAAGGGGGCTTCAGACAGAGCTCGAGAAGAGAGAGCTCGAAAAAATGGAAGGAAAATGGGGAAGAAAGGGGTCAAGAGAGGGGTCAAGAGAGGGTTAAGAGAGAGAGAGGGGGCACGGGTGTGTGTGGAAAGAAGAGAAGAGAGGCGTGTTGCAGGGGATTGACAAAGATTTTTAGGGACGGCCGGTCCCAAATATTGAATAGGGACGGTTTAACTTTAGGGTCGAGCAGTCCTAACATCTTTTGGGTCGGTCAAAAGTGGAGGGTCAGGCCGTCACTAAAATTTAGGGTCGGTGAGAAAATCAGGGACGGGCCGACGCTAAAACTTAGGGACGGTACAGAGGGCAGGGACGGGCCGATGCTAAGTTTTAGGGACGGTATAGAGTGCAGGGACGAGCCGATGCTGAATGTTAGGGACGGTATAGAGTTCAGGGACGGGCCGATTCTAACTGTTAGGGACGGTACAAGCCGCAGGGACGGGCCGATGCAATAATTAGGGTCGGGCAGACCCAATTCTACCGTCCCTAACGTCTTATTGGGTCGGGCCGACACTGATTGCTTGTTTTTTTAGGGACGGCTGGTCCCATTAGGCCTGATATGTTGTAGTGTTTGTCTTGATTGGAATTGTTGATTTCTTGATTGGAGAGTATTTGTCTTGATTGGAGAGTATTTGTGGTGTTTGAATTTTGGAGATACATATTAAAAAACAATAGAAATGGTGAACCATCAAAAGTAAGCCACGAAATCAATTCACCAATTCACGTGAATGTTCTTTTTTTCTTTTCTGGATAAAGAAACACAACTCCAAAAGATACACAAATATATGGATAGATAGATACAAACACCAAAAGGTACACACTAAAAAATATATGGATATAATATTTCGAGATAAGAGTAAGATTGTTTTCTACACTTCTTACTCTAATTTTTACAGAATTTTTTTCTCTTTTTTTTTGTGGAGATTTTCTCTCTTTTTTCTTCAAGCTTGTGTCTCATTTCTTTTGGAACATACGCGTAGAAAATAGAACCAAAAATTCGCAAGTGATTGACCAGTGGTTTTCTACCACCGGACCATACTTCAAACGGCGTTTTATCTTTCACCACTTTTGTCGGACATCGATTTAATAAATAAACCGAGGTACTCGCTGCCTCGGCCCAAAAATTAGTCGGAAGATCCTTCTCATTCAACATTGCTCGTGACATCTCAACGATTGTCCGATTCATCCTTTCGGCAACACCATTTTGCTTGGGTGTATACAGAACCGTCAGTTTTCTCTCTAAGCCAATATCTTCACAAAATTTGTCGAACTCTTTAGAGTTGTATTTGCCGCCTCGATCACTTCGTAACTTCTTGATGAAGCATCCGCTTTGCCTCTCAACCATCCTTTGAAACTTCTTGAAGATAGAAAACGCATCATATTTTTGTTTAATGAAATAAATCCAACACATCCTCGAGTAATCGTCTATGAAGATAATGAAATATCGATTACCGTCTTGTGAAGGTGTCTTCATCAGATCACAAACATCGGTATGCACTAGCTCCAATGATTTTGTCGCTTTCCATGCATTTTCTTTCGAAAATGATTCTCGATGCATTTTCTTCGGTAAACCGTAGACTATATTTTCTTACTCAAGAACTTCAAACTCCCAAAATTCACATGGCCGAGACTTATGCCACAACCACGACACATCTTCCGTACCGGCTGCCAAAGCAACAAATTTCGATGTTTTTAGAGTAAGAGGAAAATTTTGGTTTTTTTTTCCATCTTAATATTCGCTATTACTTGACTCCCGTTTTTCGCCTTCTCAAAAGTTTTGCAACAATCGCCTTCGAAATGGACCGTGTGTCCATTCTCAACCAATTGCCCAACACTCAACAAATTTTGTGCCAACTCCGGAACAAACAACACATCTCGAATGAACATTCGACATTTCTTCGACTCAATCGCAATCGTTTCTTTTCCTTTAGATCGAACAACCGCACCATTTCCCATGGTAATTTGAGTAGTGACGGTCTTGTCAATTTCACTAAAGACCGATTCGATTCCGGTCATATGGTTGCTACACCCGCTATCGACGTACTTCTTCCCAAAAGCCGCTTGACACGCGTAGAAAATATTTTCGTTGTCGATTTTCTCTTCGGTATAGTTGGCTTGTTCATTTGGTTTAACTCGGCAATCCTTTTTCATATGACCGAACATCTTGCAGTTGTAGCATTGAGTCTTCCCTTTGTTCCAACAATCTTTCTCGGCATGAGTCAAACTTTTGCACACACCGCACCATCGCTCTTGATTATTTTGATAATTGCTTCTACCTTCTCCTCTTCCAAATCTTCCTCGACCTCGACCTCTACCGTTTGGACCACCACGAAATGATTCTCCCTTGAACGTATTTTGGTTTGATGATTCGATTTCGGCAGTTTTTTATTGGAATGCACTCTCCAAAGATTGCTCGGTGTCTCGATTTAATCGTTGATTGTGCCTCTCTAAAGAACCCATCAAGTCGTGCACACTAAGAGTCGATAGATCTTTGGTTTCTTCGATAATAGAAGTCATGTTGTTGTATTTTGAAGAAAAGCTAATAAGTATTTTCTCGCAAACCGATTTATCGGTCAATTCTTCGCCAAAGCCTTTTATTTGGTTTACCACTTCCAAAATATTGGAGAAAAAATCTTTGAGGGTATCGTTCTCCTTCATCTTCATGTTTTGGAATTCTCTTAAGCGTCAAGAGTTTAACCGTTCTCACTTTTTCGTTTCCTTGAAATTCTCGTTGCAAAATCTCCCACGCTTTCTTCGAAATTTTAGCGCCAATTATTCTTGAAAATAATTTATCCGAAATTATTTGTTGTATAAAGTATAAGGCTTTTGCATCTTTCTTCTTATTTTGTTTCCCCGCTTCGGTAGTTTCGGCTTCTTTTGTCGTAGTCACTCTTTCTTCTACTATTTTTCATAGATCTTGCGCAATCAAAAGAGTCTTCATTTTAATACTCCAATTATCGTACTTTTCACCATCAAAAATAAGTTGCGAAACTTGCGGGAGCCCGAAAACACCGCATTGGGCTGTCGTGGCTTCTCCTTCTCCAAACTTCGACAAAGTTACTCTCACAAACAATCGCAAACAACCTCGGCTCTAGATACCAATTTGTTCGTATTTTTGGGGTTTGGAATTGTTGATTTCTTGATTGGAGAGTATTTGCCTTGATCGGAGAGTATTTGTGGTGTTTGGATTTTGGAGATAAATATCAAAAACAATAGAAATGGTGAACCAGCAAAAGTATGCCACGCAGCGGAGAGAGAAATCAATTCACGTGAATGTTTTTTTTTCTTTTCTGGATAAAGAAACACAACTCCAAAAGATACACAAATATATGGATAGATAGATACAAACATCAAAATGTGCACACTCAATAGTATATGGATACAATATTTCGAGATAAGAGTGAGATTGTTTTCTACACTACTTACTCTAATTTTTACAGAATTTTTTTCAAGCTTCCCCCCCCCCCCCCCCCCGAATAAGGGTGTTCAAATGGTCGGTTCGGATCAATCCGAACCATTTAAAATAAAAACCAATTTAAACCGAACCAAATTAAATCTAAACCGAACCGACCAAATAAATATCTGAACCAAACTAAAACCGAACCATTTAAACCAAACGGTTTGACTGGTTTATTCGGTTAAAACCAAACCGAATAAGAATGTAGTGTAACCATTTTATACAATGTAGACTCTACCATTTTCATATATATATATAAATAACAAAAATCAATTTCTAATTACCACATATAATAGTTAATTATCTAATTCAATTCACACAACAAATAGAAGAATGCTCAAATTTTTTAAAATAAAAGTAACCAGTTCAAACTAATAACCAAAAAGCCAACATATAACAGTGCAAAATAATATCAAATCCATTAACTAAAATTCACCAGTATTTAGTATTCGAATGTAAAATTTCACCAATTTTTTTTAATAAAAAAGACTAACTTTATCATTTCAAACATATAAATTCACATTATTATGAACATGATCCATTCAAATATTTTACGCATTTCAAATTTCTATTATATCGTATATTTTTGCATGTCACATATAATTATAATGATCGGCTCGGTTTTGTTCGGTTTTCAAAATACAAAATCGAACCGAACCAATAAAAACCGAATAACACTAATTTTAATCCAAACCGAACCAAATAAATCAAAATTGACCGGTTCTGTTCGGTAACCAAATAAACCAAATCGTTTGAACACCCCTACCCCCGAACTTTTCAAAAAAGTGCAAGTTATCCCCGAATAAGGGTGTTCAAATGGTCGGTTCGGATCAATCCGAACCATTTAAAATAAAAACCAATTTAAACCGAACCAAATTAAATCTAAACCGAACCGACCAAATAAATATCTGAACCAAACTAAAACCGAACGATTTAAACCAAACGGTTTGACTGGTTTATTCGGTTAAAACCAAACCGAATAAGAATGTAGTGTAACCATTTTATACAATGTAGACTCTACCATTTTCATATATATAAATAACAAAAATCAATTTCTAATTACCACATATAATAGTTAATTATCTAATTCAATTCACACAACAAATAGAAGAATGCTCAAATTTTTTGAAATAAAAGTAACCAGTTCAAACTAATAACCAAAAAGCCAACATATAACAGTGCAAAATAATATCAAATCCATTAACTAAAATTCACCAGTATTTAGTATTCGAATGTAAAATTTCACCAATTTTTTTTAATAAAAAAAGACTAACTTTATCATTTCAAACATATAAATTCACATTATTATGAACATGATCCATTCAAATATTTTACGCATTTCAAATTTCTATTATATCGTATATTTTTGCATGTCACATATAATTATAATGATCGGTTCGGTTTTGTTCGGTTTTCAAAATACAAAATCGAACCGAACCAATAAAAACCGAATAACACTAATTTTAATCCAAACCGAACCAAATAAATCAAAATTGACCGGTTCTGTTCGGTAACCAAATAAACCAAATCGTTTGAACACCCCTACCCCCGAACTTTTCAAAAAAGTGCAAGTTATCCCCCAAGCTATAATTTGCTCCTTTTTATCCCATGAATTCTTGATTTTGCTCACTTTTTCCCCTTCCATCAGTTGACTCTCTAGTCATCAGTTAACTGATGATGTGGCACTGTGACGTGTCATTTTTTTTTGTTAATTTCAGCTATGACGTGGCAAAATTTAGAATATAAAATTATACAAATAAATTACATCCATTAACTCATTAAATTCACATCATTAACAACTAATTAAACCTAAACCCATTATTTTAACTCAAACCCAAACCCATTCATTTAAACTCTCTCTCTCTCTCTCTCTCTCTCTCTCTCTCTCTCTCTCTCTCTCTCTCTCTCTCGCGCGCGCGCGACGTCATTGAAGTTCCTCTCTCTCGCGCGACGCCATTGAAGTTCTCTGCCCTCTCTCTCTCGTGATGGTCTCTCTCTCTCTCTCTCTCTCTGTCTCTCTCTCTCTCTCTCTCTCTCTCTCTCTCTCTCTCACACACACACACACACACACACACAGAGCAGTATAGAAGTTTGTAATTGGTGGAGGCGCTGAGCTGGCAGGTAGGGATTCGAAGGAAGGGATTAGGATGTTGTTGTTGTAATTTTTCGAGTGTAAAGAGGGGGGACCGGAGTGTGAAGGGGATTTGAAGTGGGGCCCGCGATAAACTACCATCACACTGCCTGATCTCCATACTACGAGGCCGCCGGTACGGCGCTGGGACAAAAATGGAATGTTAAGCGTGGCTTTAGTGAATGATTTGAGGATTAGGTTGTTGGTTCAAATTTTTTATTGTTTGATTATCTCAAAAACAATGTCGATATAACTAACAATTCTATCAAGTACGTGCATGAGATATATGTACAAAATACAATAAGGAGATCAAGATAAACACGAGTAATGATCATTCAAGATTAGTGAAGACACCAAGGATCAAGACGTCGAAGATAAGCGAAGATATACAAGAATCAAGGCATCGAATATCAAGTTGAAGATTCCGCAAGTTGGGATATCATACAAATCACCAAAACAACTTATAGGTATCCCTAAACTTGTTTATGAATTATTAAGCCCAAAATTAGTCAAAAAAATATATTCGAAATCCATCAAAATGATGAAATAATAAATATGGCTGACAAAAATATGTCCGTTATAACGGACCTTCCATTTGTGTTGTAACGGAACTCCTCGTCCTCTTCAGGAATGGCAAACACAGTATTGTCCGATACAACGGATTCACCAATCCGTTGTAACGGACACCCACCAAGCGTTGTAACGGACGAATCACCGTTACAACGCTATTTAATGCCTTCTTGAAGAAAAGTCACAGAACCATGTCCGTTGTAACGGACAATGAACTCACTTCAGTATACCACATTTTTCCTCTGTGTCCGTTGCAACGGATTCACCAATCCGTTACAACGGACAGGCTCTTACCGTTGTAACGGAGTATTCTTCGTTATAACGGAACATACAACCATCCTGAAGTAAAGTCACGGGAGGATGTACGTTGTAACGGACTTTGAAGTTCGTTACAAGGAGCTTCTTAATACTATGGTCCGTTGTAACGGACTTTTATCCGTTATAACGGACCATGTAAAAATACGAATATATTGGCTGTAACGGCTAGTTTGACTTTTGGTCCGTTATAACGGACCTCACGTACGTTTAGGGATGTCAACGGGACGGGTCGGGTTCGGGTAAGCCTCCCCCATACCCAAACCCGAATTTTCGGATATTATCCGAACCCGAACCAATAATACTCGCGGGTAAAAAGTCATACCCGAACCCGAATCCGAACCCGCGGGTAACGGATATACCCGAACCCGAACCCGTTACCCGAAAATTATTAATAAAAAATCTAAAAAAATTAAAAAATTAAAAATTATTATACAAATTCGTAAAATTATCAACAATTTTAAATACACAAAACAAACAACTTGTACAAATAAATTAAGAATCCAAATATTACAAATAATTAATCCATAAAACATCCAAAATTTTCATATTATGGTATATTTTCGGGTATTTTTCGGAGATTTTTCAGGTTCGGGTTCGGATAACGGGTATACCCGCGGGTAAAAAAATCCCCCCGTACCCGAACCCGGAGCGGGCATTTTTTCGGGTATTACCCGCCCCGTTCGGGTCGGGTACCCGCAGGTTCGGGTTTCTACCGACCCATTGACATCCCTACGTACGTTGTAACAGACTGTGCAGAATAAGCAATGTAAGGGAAGGGTCTATGTGTTTTATAAATAGAATTTTTCTCTCATTTCTCTCACCACTTTTTAACCATCATATTTTCACATTCAAAAGAGAGAAACCTTGCTAAATACTTTGAGTTTAAATCTTCGAAAATATTCTTAGAGATTATTAGATCCTCCTTTTCCATCAAATATGATTCCCAACTTGCGTGACCGATCACGTTTAGTTCGTATTAGATTATTATAATAGGCTAGTACAAAGATTGTAAAGTCCGCTATAGATCGATAGAAATACATGTAAATCGATCTAGGCAAAATCTTGTACGAGTGATTCGTAAATTCAATCGAAAGCCGAAAAGGCGCAAGGCATTTCCGGAGACGTAGGTACTTGTATTCAATCGAATCGGTCGATTGAGCAAGTAGATGGCGAGTTAAAGTGATAAGAGGAAAATAAAGCACCTTTTTGATATCTAATTTGGGGATTTTAGCCCTTTTGAATCACAACTTTATATATACAATTGTTCATATTTGAGATAACAAGAATATTTCTTCACTAAGTATGTTTTATTGCTTAATTACAGGTTTTAGGGGGAAATTCTCGGCAAACCAAGAGTGTAGTTGCCTTCGTCTCCTCGCGCCGTTAAAATCGATATATCATACCGACCAATTCGGTACACGTGTGAAGGAGAAGGCAAATAATCATCAACATAAGAGATTGCACCAAACTCTACTCGAAAACCACTCACACAATTGCCACTCTACAGCCCCAACTACCCTCAATCCTCTCACCCATCTCTCGGCCAATGGAAAAGCCCCAATGACACTATAAATAAGACCCCAAGGCCTATAGGAAGACTCTCGCTCTCTCCCCCGCTCTTCGGAGCACTTTCGCTCATTCTCGCTTCCCTCCCTCTTAAGCAAGTCCAAAAATCTTTCAAGAACACGCAAGAATCTTTCAAGAACACGCAAGAATTGCAAATACGAACGATAATTCTCTAGGATTGACCACCGAATCGAAGCTTTCTTCATTCGGTGAATTGATCTACACTTCGACGAAGATCGAGTTGTGAGGTTTTGGATTGGAGCTTTCTTCGTCCGAATCCGCGCAAGCAAGGAGACGAGCTTACTCTAATTGATTGGGAGCTTTCCTCCGATTGATTCCTTGTAAATCTCGAGTTCACGCAACCGGTTTGGAGCTTTCTTCGATCGGCAAGTGAATCGGTACGAAAGGACGAGTTGTGCGAGGTGACTAGCTTTCTACGCATCTCGAACAACGAGGAAGGCATTTACGACGAGACTCGAAGCTTTCTTCATCTCTCTAGGTGTTTTCTTTCCTTTCTTGCAATTCTTGTATGTTAAATGATAGTTTTAAGGATTGTGTTAAAAACCATGTTTGAATCTCTTTCTTTGTTCTAAATCTTGTTTCTTGCATTGAACCTTTGGCTCTCTTTGTGTGATATTCTTGTTCTCTTTTCGTTCTCTTTTTACTTGCATTTAAGTCCCTAATTAATTCATCAAAACATTCGCAAATCAAACCCCTAATCAGAATAACAAATTCCCAATCCAGGAGATAGTCCGTTACAACGGAAGTTCACCATCCGTTGTAACGGACCAGTCGTTAGTCCTTCACTTTTCAGTCCGTTATAACTCCGTTGTAACGAAACTTGCTACGTTGTAACGGACTAGTGTGGATTCCTTCAATCTAAACCCTAACACACTGTCCGTTGTAACGCAACTTGTTCCGTTGTAACGGATTCACCAATCCGTCGTAACGGACCTTCATTCCGTTGTAACGAAACTCCATTTTCGTTGCAACGGATAGACACTCCGTTACAACGGACTAGTGTCCAATTCTCAGAACCAAGATCATCACTCTAGTCCGTTGTAACGGACATTCTTCCGTTATAACGGACAATTTTCTGGAAACGTTTCTGTTAATTCTTGCTTGTTTTAATTCATTATTCGACGCATATACTCCTCGTGGAACGAACTTTCATATTTTCCACTATAACACATATAGTTTTATACTTGTTGATAGAATCGGGTTTTTCGAATACAACGATAATTTTACACGCCAAAAACCCGTTCATCATAAAGCTACAAAGCAACTACTTACCGAACTCCGTCATCAAACATCTTATGTTCAATTTGTTCGGTATTTGCATAATTTAATTCATATCATTTTAGTTTCCGTATTAAATTAGAATTTGTATACCGTAACGCGAAAATTGGAGGCAATCTTGAGTGGGGAGATGATGAACGATTGGAGGCATTTATTTTGTTGTTGTTGATAATCTTAGGTTTTTAGTTTGGCTTTTGAGTTAGTTCTTTTATTCTATGCTTTAAAATATATGTTAAATGCAAGGCTGGTGTAAAATTACTGATTCATTTATTTATTATTTGGAAGGGAGTCTTTGATCTTCCTCCAAATTTACTCCAAAAAAAAAAAACAGTGCCACATCATCAGTTAACTGATGACTAGGCAGTAACTGATGGAAGAGACAAAAATGAGCAAAATCAAGAGTTTAGGAGGTAAAAAGGATCAAATTAAAGTTTGTGAGGTAACTTGCACTTTTTTGAAAAGGTCAGAGAACAAAAGTAAGTTTTTTTTCTGCTGTTTATTCAAATTCAGGGATTTGGCTCTAGTGTTTTTAGTATTTGGGACTTTAGCAATATATTATACTTGGGGCTTTAGTAATATTAGTAATTAGTAATATGTACATTGTTTAGGACCTTTAAGAATCAATGGCCAGAATTAAAATTAGTATAGAGTTAGGTATATTCACGGCTGTGATTGATCGATCTCAGGGTTTTAAGTTTTAACCCCTATATATAATCAATTTGTAATTTGTAATTATAATTAATTAAGAAATAAATACTAATCGTTTTCATTAGTTAAGAAGAGAAATTATTCTTAACACAATTTCAAGTACATCATTTTAAAATTTCAAAATATCAAGTTTGTCTTTGTAAACTTGAAAATATCATACTTGCCCTTTTGAAAACCAAAAAACATGTTAAATTTACTCGTTTAATAAAATACAAAATGTTAAATTTAACGAAATTAACAATTCAGTGAAATCAGATAGACAATAGTGGTTCATCGGCGAAACATTTTAGTGACTGATCAAAATACTTTCCAGATAGTAACCAAAAATTGAATCGAATGAAAGTTAAAATTTGGACAAGTTTGATATATTTTGAAAATTTGAAGGATATATATGATATTCATAACTTTGCAGTGACAAATTTGAAATATAATGAATACAATGCTAAATTAGAAACAAGAAAATATTGACTATCCTTTGTAATGAAAAAACCCCTATTAATACATTTCAGGTGTCATCAAGAACAAAAATCTGAAGCATGAAAAAATACATGGTTACCAACATTACAATAATCTGCACGAACTAAAAGAAATATTACAACAACAACAATAATCTCAACAATACAAGATAAAATAGGTTTTCTTTAAAAGAGAGAGAACTCCTATAAGAATGTTATCCCCCCCCCCCCCCCCCCCCCCCCCCCCCCCCCCCCTTAATCTAGAAGTAGAACATTTGGGTTATTGGGATGTGCGTCCGCTTTGCCTAATATCTGGCGGGAAACATCTGCACGAATGTCCTTCATGACAATTTTTTTAATATTCAGGAGGTTCTCAATTTTGGGGCAGTCAAGTAGAGGAACCAAACACATCTCCAAAAATTCAAGGTTAGGCATAGATTCATTCCCGAATACTAACAACTGGATCAAACAATGGTGGATCTGGAGAGACTTGAGGTTCTGGAATCCAGCTCCAATAATTAACTTGGGAGCAGTGAATGACTTCTGAAACAGTCGAAGACATAGTAGATTAGGTAAGTTTTCGAGCATTCCTATAGAATCATTTTCCAATTCAGTATGAGAGAGGGTAATCTTGACAACGCTATCAAGCGATGCAATCCAACGAGGCAAATTCCCCAAATATCCCGACAATGATAGGCTTTCGAGCAAGAGTGGAGAGGATAAATCATTTAGGTGCCTCATAGCCTTGTTTTGGCTATCATCCACAATTTTGAGGGATCGGAGGCAATTACCCAATTTTGCAAGGACTGTGAGTAATATTATCCAGCTCTCTCGTTCGTCCGTATCAATAATAAAACCCAGTTTCCTTAGTTGAGTTAGGTAACCTAGCTCCCGTATAATCATAGGATCTTTTGATAGGTAAATGTCTGCAAGTGTTTGCAGCGCTCTCATTTTGCTAATACCAACAGGCATTTGTGGAACTTTCAGGTTGTTTCCATCATCCACGAGAAAATAGGATAGATTGTGTAGCTCGACAAGACCAGCAGGGAACTCAATTAGGCATGTTCCACACAGGTCAAGTGTCTCCAGGTTTCCTAGCTTCCCTATTTTTTTAGGAAGGCCAGTAACCCTCGTATTTCTGAGACTCAAATATTTCAATAAAAATAACTCGCATATGAAATCAAGGTGATTGGTTTTGATACCTTTGCAATCAGCCAAATCCAGAACCCTCAAAAGCTTTAGTCTTAAGGTTACCGGTAATTCACCAGTGTTTCCAAATACTGTTAATGTTCGAAGTTGAGTTACACTTAAGATTGATTTGAGGTTCTCTAGATCGGTTCCGTAGACAGATAAACGGCGAACCCTATCATCAGGTAGAGCTTTATTATGGTCACTCACCAGGCTAACAAAATTCTCCTCACTCGACTTGGATACAATTATTTCGAGCATAATATCATGGACCTTACAAGCTTTTACCCTCCCATCAGTCCCAATTATTAGTGGTTCGATCGCATTCCTATTAACCAACTCGTTGAAGTAATTTTCTGCAGTTTCCTCCATGCTTAGCCCACGTTGTTTACTAACAAAACCTTCGGCTATCCATCTTCTCACTAAAACTTTCTTCCTAATCACACAATCTTCGGGAAACCCACTTAGATAAAGGAAACAAGTTTTGAGGTGGTGAGGGAGATCTCTGTAGCTAATAGAAAGTATTTGTTTCAGACCCTCGAGAGTAGGATCCGAATCCATTTCAGAACCTATAGATTCATACACTTTGTTCCACAGTTCCTTTGTTTTCTTTGGTTTAATTGCTAAAAGACCAGCTATACTAATTATTGCTAGAGGAAGACCGTTGCATTTATCTAAGATCTTTTTCGAGATATCCTCTAGGACTCGATCAGGGGGGAAGATTTCAGTACCAAATATCTTTTTGAAAAATAATTTCTGGGCCTCATTTTCATTTAAAGGTTGGATTTTGTATATATCAGCATACCGATGTGAGCAACAAAAATTAGCTACGTTTTCAATTCTAGTAGTAACTATTATTCTACTACCTGTAGTAGCATCAGGAAGAGCGCATTTTATGCTTTTCCATGCAGATATACTCCAAATATCATCAAGAATTACGAAGTACCTCTTGTTTTGTAAATACTCTCGTAGCTTGTTTGCCAACTGAATAACATCGCATGTTTCTAAGCCTTCAAAGTATTCATTTCGGGTAAGTTGCTTCCATATATCCTTCAAAAGCATCTGCATATCAAATTTCTGAGACACGGTTACAAATGCGAGGCATTGGAAATGACCACTCTTCACGGTTGGGGTCTGGAAGGTCGACATTGCAAGGGTAGTCTTGCCTAAACCGCCAAAACCAACAATCGGGATCACACGCAGCTCCGTTACACTTTCCTCCAATAACAATTTCAAAACCCCATTTCTACGATCTTCTATGCCGACGAGTTGCGGTTCCTCGACAAAGAGAGAAGGCAACCGAGGATCAAGAGGCAAATAATTACCACTGACCATGCCTCCAGAATCAGTACTCATTGTTATGCTATACCTCGATCGCCTATCACTTACGTCTTGAGAGATCTTTTTCAGAACCTCAATTTCGTGAGCAACCCTATACCGAATCTTAATAGTCCTTAGAAAGCGAACAACCCTGGACACTTGGCCCAAGAAGCCATCCCCGCACGGACCCCCAAGATGACGAATGAATTCATCGATACAATCCTCGGCATCATAAGCAAGCTCTCTCACTTGCCTCATCCATTCCTTGACCTGGTCATCGTGATCATCATGCCGTGAGAGGTTTCGGAGGAGAGCGTGCATGGTTACGAGTTCTTCGCGGAGATAGCGAATCTCGCTGCGTACCTTGCTCAATAACCCTGCTTCTTGAGCAAGGACAGAGGTAATTTTGGACAAAAGGATTTTCAAACTGCCCTCCGCATAACTCACGGCAGCCGCCTCCATCTCTAACTCTCTCCACTGTTTCTGTTTTTGCAAGATGGGGAGAGAATAGTCTCCTAAATCTTTCCACTTTCTCTCTTTGAATTAAAGATCTGTTTGCCTACAATATTAGTCAAAAAAAAAGAAAAAAAAAAGTGAAGGTTTTTGAATAAATTCCCCTAGAATTAAAGACGAAAGGGATCTGAAAAAAATGATACCTTCCACTTAACAAAAATGAATAATGGCATCAATTACAGTAGATTTGTTCTTATTTACTCGTCAAGTCAACGCCTCCTAGTCGGAGAGCATCCCATTACCGGCGGCGACCAAAAATAAAGTTCGGAAGTCTTCCTCTCTCAAGTCAACTCTACCTATTTCTGAAAATCACCCCCAAAATAAAAATCTCCAGAATGCCCACGACTCCAGCTTGAAGGCTAATGAAGTCAAAAGTCCTTTTTTCACTCCATGTATGACCGACCAAATTATGTTTTCTTTTTTTCACCCTACAATGTCAATGACATTAACATTGTTTTGATTTTATAGATACAACCTACAAAATTTTGTATATAAACACGTTGTAAATAGATTTTTGTCGGCCCACCCAGGATCCTATTACGATCCGTCCTTGATTGTAATGACGTGAAAATATGTAAAATTAATAAAAAAAAAGAATGATTGCGTATTTTATAGTTGCCCATTTTATGTGTACGTCCAAGTTTATATGATAGACGCGTGTCGGTTTGATTTTATAGTCATGCGCACTTTCAAAACGCACGTCATTTTGCATCCGAATTTTTATATTTTAAATTGATTAAAAATTCGATGGTTCAATGTTATCGCCAAATAAAACACGAAAATGTTATATTTATAAATTAATTAAATGTCAACGTTATTCTTTTTAAGTTTGATGAAAATTAGTGCTTTTATTGTATCATTTACTTTTGCAAAAAACAGTATATCTTTAAGTAGGTACGATATATTTTTTAAGATATAATATTTATATATAAGTAATATTTTGTATAATTATGTTTGGATTAAGATTTATATTTTTTGTATAACAATTTCTACTTTTTTGCAGCATAAATTTAGAGTGCACGAATACGATAAAAAATGAAACACTCAAACAGACACGTTTCGTATTTCTATTAAGATGTGCACATGAAATGCGCATTTATGAAATGATACATACACATAAATAAACTACAAATCTGTCACAAATACATAAGTTTGTGACACGAATTAATCAATTATATACTCAAAATCAAACAAAAACTTAGGTATTTGTGACAGATTTGTGATTGGTTTATGTGAATATATCATTACTCCTTATTAAATAAATGCTCGGGTCTGTATATATTTAAATAAAAGGAATATTTATGCATGTAATTATGTGTGGGTACAAAATTCGAAAATAACTTGATTTTGAAGAATATTTCAAAACTAATCCAAATTGGATTTTAAAAATTCGATACCGCCGGATTTTTAAATCCGATGAGTTATTTAGTTTAAATAATATAATTTAGATAGTGTGATTTTTTTTTTTAAAATGACCGAATTTTACTAAGATGAACGATTTAATTCAATAAGTTCATAGATGTTTCTAAATTTTACCATAACATCTTCTATGTATTAATTAATATACTTAATTAACATGATAATTCGACCAATCAATCATCAAAATAATTTCCTACTTTGACATTTGATGGCATGGCACTAGGTTTTTGTCTTTGTATAAAATCGAGTCAGTCGAAAATGAAAGTAAATGATCGTTACTGTATAATGAGTGAGTCTAGCATGAAAAGTGATCTCACAAGAGGACGACGAAAATCAAAGTGAAATTATTCAAGTTGTACATTCAGTTCTCATCTCTACGAAGTGTCGGAAAGTGGCTACTTGAAGCTCTAAGGCTCGTTGGACCGCTATCCCCGCTGCGCGCCCCTTCTCTAGACTTTTGACTATGATATTGCGAGACATTGCTTCTTGCATATTGATATAATCGAAGACTATTGTTTAATTGAGTTCATTTGTTTTTCAAGAAAATAAAATTTCTTTGCTCCTTTCTAAGAATGATTTTTAGTCTTTGATCAAATTCAATTTTTATCGACAGAAGTTGGGAATACCTTCACCATTTTCATTCAGGATTCTTGTTATTTCAGTAGGAAATAACATGCAATTAATAATTAATTCATTAATATACAATTAATATTTATTTGAACTAATAAATTTAAATTAATACGGTGAAATCATGGACAAAATAAAAATTCTTTTTAATTATCACTTCGTGCAAGAATGCACCGAAAAACTAATTAATTAAGGAGCATTTCTGCATGTAACCTTGTATATACAAAATTTGAAAAATAACCCGGCTTGAAAAAATATTCCAAAACTAAACCAAACCGGATTTTAAAAACCCGGTGTTACTTTATTTTAAAAGTTTGGGGCTTAATTAGATTAAACAAAATAATTAAGACTGCACAAAAATTGAGAAGAAAACTAACGGGTTTTAAAAACCAGTTGTACTATTTAGTTCTTTCAATTAATAAAAGTCTCTAGATTTTACCATATATTTTTATTTTTTGTGTACTACTTATCATATTTAAGTAGCATGGTAATTAACGCATGTTATATAATTAAAAATTAATTAATATATAATTAACATTAATTTGAATTCATAAATTGAAATTAATATAACTTAATTTTAATTATTTTTATTTATTTGTTTAATTGTTATTGTTATGCTAATTAAGTGTGTTTATTAGAATACAAAATAAAGTGCAACATGGTCACATGAGTACTAATTAATTCAATCCAACTTTACCCCAAGATTCACCCCAACATTTTTATATTCAAAATAAAAACACTTAATTCGCATAAACATTTAAAACATATATAATTAACAATTAATTTACATCAACTAAAATTTATAGATTCAAATAAATATTAATTATGTTTTAATTAATTATTTATTATATGACTTGTGTTAGTTTTCAATTATCATGCTACTTAAATATGATAAGTAGTACACAAAGAATGTTATGGTAAAATTTGGGAACTTATAAATTCAATGACTAAATAATAAAACTGATTTTTAAAATCCGTTTTTTTCTCCTTTCTCAATTTTTGTGCAGCCTTAATTATGTTGTTTAATTTAAGGAGCAATTCTTACAGTGACCCGTGTTTTGAAATTTTTTCGAAAAATAACCCGGTTTCAAAAAATATTCCAAAACTAACCCATACCGGATTTTAAAATTCCGGTACCAACTGGTTTTAAAAACCCGGTCAATTAGTTAGGCTAAACAAATCTTAATCACAAATTACAAAAATTTGATAAAAACAGCGGGTTTTATAAACCCGGTGGAAGTTTTGAAAATGGAGCAGATATATATACCCAAAATTTACCCCCATATTTCTATGCTTTGATTATTATATAACTAGTAATCAATTAATATATAATTAAAACTAATTTGAGTGAATAAATTTGAATTCATATTAATTATTTGTTAGTCATTTATTGTTTTAATCATCACGCAAATTAAATGGGTTAATGAGAACATAACAATTGGGGTGGTGAAACATTGGGGCTAAGTAAAATTTCTAGTTTACGAATTTAATTAGTGATATAATCAACACATGTCGTGTAAATCATAATTAATTTAGTACACAATTAACATTAATTTGAATCATAAATAAATTAATATTAATGATTTTTTTTTTTAGTTATTAAGTTAAATATGTGTGTTAATTCAAATATGGAGAATTCAACAAGGAAATTTTGGGGCAAAGTAAAATTACTGTTATTTTATTAACCTTATTATCAGATAGATAAATTGAAAGTTTTATTACTTCCAAAATTTACCCGCCGAATCCTCTATATTCGGATCAACACGTTAATTAACATAATATTTAAAAAACATATGATTACCAATTTGTCATATTGATTTAAATTTATAAATTCGAATAAATAATAATTATGTACATAATAATTAAACAACATATTATTACCAATTTGTCATATTGATTTTTTATGAATTCAAATAAATAATAATTATTTATTACATTAATTATTAATTTATGAATTCAAATTTAGAAAATTCGGGGGTAAATTTTGGGGAGTAATAACATTATCAATTTATCTCTCTGAAAGTGAGGTTAATAAAAAAAAACATTAATTTTACTTTGCCCTAAAATTTCCCTACCGAATTTTTCATATTTGAATTAACAGACATAACTAACGTAGTAACTAAAAAAAATATCATTAATATTCTTTATATTAATCTATTTATGAATTTAAATTAATATTAATTATGCACTAAATTAATTATGATTTACATGACATGTGTTGATTATATTGCTAATTAAATTCGTTAACTAGAAATTTTACTTAGCTCCAATATTTCACCACCTCAATTTATATGTTTTAATTAACCCTTTTAATTAGCATGATGATTAAAAAAATAAATGATTAAGAAATAGTTAATATGAATTCCAATGTATTCACTCAAATTAGTTTTAGTTATATATTAATTAATTACTAGTTATATAATAATAAAAATATAAAAATATGGGGGTAAAATTTAGGGTATCCATATCAGCTCCATTTTCAAAAGTGCCACCGGGTTTATAAAACCCGTTGGTTTATTCCAAATTTCAGTAATCTGTGATTAAGATTTGTTTAGCCTAACTAATTGACCGGATTTGTAAAATTAGTTGGTATCGGGATTTTAAAATTCGGTATGGGTTAGTTTTGAAATATTTTTCGAAATCGGGTTATTCTTCAAAAAAAAATTCAAAACACGGTCACGGTAAGAAATGCTCCTTAATTTAATTAAGCTCCGAGTTTTTAAAATCAGATAGTACCGAGTTTTTAAAATTCGGTTTGGGTTAATTTTGAAATATTTTTTCAAGCGGGGTTATTTTTTGAATTTTGTATTCATATAAGGTAAGGACCGTAAGGTTACATGTATAAATGCTCCATAAATTAAGCCGGGATCCTAAATAAAGCGGGTTCTGTAAGATCGTTACAGGAAACCATGAATTAACAGATCCCAGTTTCTTTCTCTGATGGAAAAGCGGTTCTACCATTTGCAACTATAGATAGATAGAGAGACAGAGAGAGAGAGAGAGAGAGAGAGAGAGAGAGTGAAGTGAAATCTCAAAAGAAAATGAAGTCTTTCATCGTAAACACAAGCCTTCGACTCCAATCTCGCAGTATGACTATTCCATGGTAAATTTTCATCCCGTGTAATCTTAGTTTAACATTCAAATTTTGCAATAAATGTTGCAATTTTCTGAATCACGTGTTCCGTTCTAGGTTGGAAAGGGTTTATAGTTCTTCAGCGACCACTGTCAGGTGTGTTCAGAGTGATTCTAACGTTCCCGTGTCTTTGGGTAGTTTGCAAAGGAAGAAAATCAACGAGGTGGTAAACAATGATAGTGATTTGAAGCGCCCAAAAGGTGTTCGTCAAAATGTCTCTGAGACTAGAATGCCCAAAATTGGTGAGTTTATAATAGATTTTAATTGAGTGTGATAGATAGTTCAGGTATTAATAACTCAAATGCATATTTATTTAGGTAATTTACAAAAGGAGAAAACCAAGGAGGCAAGCAATGTCATTGTTTTGAAGCATCAGGAAAGTGTTTGTGGAATTTACTCTGAGAAAAATGTTACCGAAACCACTTCTGGCAAAAAGAAAGAAATCAACAAAAATGATTTGCAAAGTGCGGAGCAAGTTGCAATTGAATTGCTTGCTGGGAGGTATCAAAATTTTATAATATTATTCACATTTTTTAATTTCGAATTCATTATCACATTTGCTTCTAATTTTTGGGCAGAGCTTTCTCAATTGCTGAACTAAGGAAAAAACTATTGGCCAAGAAATTCCCTTCTATTGTAGTTGATAGAGTCATTGCTGATTTAAAGACCAGGTTTTCACTTTTTCACAATCAAACCATTTTTTTCTTCGTCTAGTCTCGAATGAGTGGCACATTTGTAATTAATTTATAATGTATAATTTTGGTTCTCATTTTCTATGTTCTCACTAGGGGATTGGTAAATGATGGATTGTATGCTGAGGCATATTCTCGGTCAAGATGGCTCTCTGCCACGTGGGGCCCATGCCGCATCAAACAGGTCACTTTCTAAGAATTATTAATCATAACCATAAGCATCAGCTTTATTTAAAATTTATTATTATTTCGATGAATGAATTAGGCACTAATTCAAAAAGGGGTATCAATAGCCGAAATAAATAAAGCAACCGAAAAGATCTTCGAATTGGACGATGAAGAAGAAGACGAAAAAGAAAAAGATAATGTCCAAGAAGATACGAGCAGATATAACAACGCGGAACAAACCATGTCGCAATCATCAATGGATCGTCTCTTCGTTCAAGCCTCCAAACAATGGCTAAAAGGAGGCCAAGATTTATCCACAGAAAGTCGAAAAACAAGACTTGTTAGGTGGCTCCAATACAGGGGCTTCAATTGGAATGTAATTTCTGTTATTCTCGGAAAGCTCCAATCTGAGTATCGTACCGATAATGATACTAGTACCGGTACCGATATTGGTACGCGCGGCGCTGTTCCTAAGAGAGAGAAAAGCTTGCCAACCAGTACTGGTATGCGTGGTGGTGCTTCGAAGAAAGAGGACTTGTCAGACGAGGATATGGATAAATTATTTGTTGAGGTGTCGAAGCACTGGATGAAGGGTAAGGATGTGTCTTTCCAGAATCGGAAGGCAAGGATTGTGAGGTGGCTTCAGTATCGAGGCCATAATTGGGGCGTCATTGCTGATATGCTCGAACGACTCCAATCTAAATCCGCCCCCTTGAGTTAAGATTATAATAATTATAGCAAGTTATGAGTATTATCAATTTTACTCTTGTAGACCATCTGTTCTTTTTTCCCCTTAGCTTGAATGTACTTCTACTAATGAATCAACTTGTTTAGTTTTCATTATTTTTCTTTTCTTTGATTTAAAATTTTGGAAACAGATAAGAGAATATCACGAGTTATAATACAAAAAAGACACAATAACTAAAAGATGTACACCAGAAAATGGAAATCAAGGTCATCAAGCAAATAACATTTGAATATCACAGCAAAGGAAAGCTGGCTTTTTGTGCCAACCATTTTCAAAAGTCTTAACTAATAATAGCACAATCACATAATGGTAGGAATGTGTGTACATCCATATAAAAAGAACTCCAAACACACACATCATGGTCTTAAAACAAAGCATTCATTCATTCATTCATTCTTCATACAACAAACAATCAACTTTACAATATTATCTTATTCTCCTCCCTTCTCACCCTCCACCTGTACATCACAAAACAACACAAAAATTAAACAAACGAAATTTACGAACAATTAAACATTAAAAATGACAAGCTGCACCTTTTCTCTACATGGCCATCTCGGCTTGTAGAGCGGCGAGTTCGTCCTCCTCGGCAGTGCTAGCCTTCTGTCGGGATGGCTGCATGGGCTGCTTGCCAGCTGCAGTCGGGATGGACGGAGTGTAATGTGGTTGTGATGGGGTGGTTGTAGCCGGAGTCAGTAACTGTTCCTCCAGTTCCGCTCCTTCCAGCTCCTCCAGTTCCGCCTCCAACTCATCCTAATCACAATTAAAATAAATGTTTAACACATTACAAATCAATGAATATGAGTGGGAGAGAGATAAAAGGGGGGAAGATTACTTCATCGAAATCAGCACCGATGCCCATGGGGGCAGATAAGGCTTCTTGAATTTGCTTCATGTTCTCGGTCTGCTCATTTATTTCATCCATCGTCTTATCTACATCGTCTATGTTTCTGCAATAAGGGCAATTTCGTCAATTTACATCTTAGTTATTAAGAAGAAAAAAAAGAGTGGTACGTACGTGGCTTTTTGCATGGCCTTCATTGCAGCGGCACCGGTACGCAATGCATCGACAGTCTCGGTTGTAGCCTTTGCCCCTTCCAACATAATCATCTGTTTACAAATAAAACCATTTCTTAAGCTAAAATCTGAATGGATATTTAAAATCGTGTAAGCCTTAATTGAATCATGAATGTAAAATTAACCTGATCATGGATCCTAAGTTGGAAATTACCAAGCTGCTCCACTTGCTGCTCATAAAGCCTCTTTCTCTTTAAACATTGTATAGCCGCTACATTATAATGATTTAAAAAATTAAATACAATGCAAAAAAAATGATACAAAATTCGAGATGTAAAATATTGGGAAAAGTTACCTCGTTTGTTTTTAGAACGGGTGAATTCCTTGGCCTTCTCAACCTCTTGAGATGCTTTCTTCAGAAGAACCTTCTCCTTTTTCTCGAGCATCTCTAATGTCTAAAAAAGGATACAAAATAAATAATACATTTTAATTTGTCTAAAGCTACAAGAAGAAAAAAGATAGAAAAAAATAAATAAAGTACCTCGTTTAATTTGTCTAAAGTGGCCAAGGCATTGGCTTGTTCTTTGGGTTTTCCAAACATTCTGCTAAACATTTTCGCTCGATTTTTTTATGTCACGACCTGTTAATAAAACCTGAAATAAGAAGGAGAGAACATATTTAGCTACTGTATTGTTTAAATGAAACATTGAAGCCTGAATACAACAACCCATCTAATCAAGTGTTCAGAAATTCAGAAAAAATCTGGATGGCCTAGGAGAACATGGCCTGATTTCAAAGATCAGAGATTTAAGAAATCAAAGTAATTGCCACAAAAAATTAGCAATAAAAATTAATCACACGAACAATATACTAAAACTTGAGACAATCAAGAAATTATTTACTTTAAAAAGGATCGTATACTTTGAATCAATCAAATCTGAAATGCATAAAAAAACTCAGAGCAGAAAGAACAAATAATCAACGAAATCACTACTTGGTCTTCAAATTAGTTCTAAAAAAAGCAGAAAATAAAGAAAAAGGCGATACTTATTTCCAATTTCAACAATTCCACCAAGCAAAAAGCAATAATTGAACTGGCACTTGCCAATTAAAACTTCTCCAAATAAAAAAAATACCACCTGGATAAAACAACAAACGAAAAACCTCGATGATCTAACTGGTTCAAGGAAAATCCCCAAACAAAGGCAAAGAACAATTTTGATTCGATTATGAACCCATAACCAAATTAATCAACCAAAAAGACTAAAAATGCATGAAAAATACCTAGAACCAGCAATTTAGGGTATTGACGCGATGGATGCAAAAGTCAAGAAAGATTGACTTGATCTACAAAGAGAAGAACTAGGTTTTGTAGAGAGAAAAAACGATGATCGATTCTTTGTTAGAAATGGAAGACGAGAAGATAGATCTCCGAAGCAATGGAAGGAGACCGCGTTAAGGAAAAGAGGACTAAAATGAAAGTGTCAATTTCATATTTACCCTTCTAAAATTCCACAATATCATATATAGCCCTAAAAGAGTACAAATATCATATTGGGATCAAAAATCTCCTAATCTTTTTTAATATTCAAAAAAGATGCCTAAAAGTTCTTTTTTTTTAAGAGAAAATTTCTCCTATATCCTTGTTAAACTCATAAATTACATATTTATCCCTCTTAAGATGCTAATATCATATTTATCCCTACTAACTCATATTAGTCTCAAATTTATCCAAAATTAACAATTTTGTTAAATTTAACAGAAAATTAATTGTAATTGACTGATTTACCCCTCAACTAATTCTGAATCCAATAAACTTGTTCAAACCCTAAAGCCGATAAAATAACAGATCCGATAACCTCTCTCCTTCTTCTCCAAACGTGATCTCTGGCAAAGTAAAATCATAGCCTCCCAAAGAAGCCTCCTCTCTCTTAATTCTCTTCTCGACGTACATTTCTCATTCTCTTCAGAGAGTGGGGACTGACGAAGGAGGAACTATCTCCCCTCTCTCACTGTATATCTCGACGACGGTTGAAGGATCGTGAGGTATTTCTCTCTCGCAATTCTCTCTTTCGATGGAGCTGTGCCATCGTGACATGTACGCCCGCAACTGCTCGACCAAGCAACCGGTTTTCAAAGCGTAGCCGGGACAAATTCTTGCACAGAGGCTCACAATCCAGTCTCGCAAAGCACACCCCTTCCAGGTTTTTCTTATTCCTCTTTTTTCTACGAAATTTATCAAATATTTCGTCAGATTTGATGTAGGAAGTAAAATTGACTAATTTTGGAGCTATTTAGGGCTTAAAGGCTTTACTTAGAGATTAATTTCTTGTTATATTTACTTGCAATTTGAAAACCTTAACTTCTTTCTTCTTACGAAACCATAAAATAAATACGAATCTATTAAATTCAAATCTTGACTTTGTGATTCGATTTTGATCAATTTTCTCCTTTTTGCCAGATTGCTCCTCTAATCGAAGATTTTGTGTGAGTTATTCGTACCAGTACTGCAGCATTCCTGATTGCACTGGCGGCTTAATTGGGTTCTTCTCGTAGAATTCCTTCATGCAGGTTCACTTCGATCAGGAGGATTATACCCGAAGTGTTCGATTGAAAGCACAACTGGGAACACTGGAATATAGTTTGAATAATCTGATTATGGAAGAAGTGAGAAGCACCAAATCTGAAGTCGTCGAAGCATTGAAACAACGAGCATGTGGAACTATGGAGCTGTCATTTCATGGTTGGGTTTAGGTTTTGAAATAAAATTCGATCAGGAGGTTTTGAAATAGAATTCAATTTGAAACAAATCAGTAGGATTAGAATTAAGATCATATTTGCATGTGCCCGAATGTTTAGGGTTATGATCAAGGATTATGATTATGTACTCAAGGTGAATTAGGTATGGTACAGAACGTATATTTCTATCGAATGTGCATTGAAAATTGAAATAAATATGTGATGAAGTAAGAAAATGATGTGAATGAATCGAAATTGAAATGAACATACACGGAATGTATATTGGTACAATATGTTAGTTGTTAAAGAGTATTGCATGCGTGTTCTTATTGAAATGTATATTAGAATTGAAATGTTCATCAAAGATGTTATTGAAAACTGAAATGAACGTATATTTATCGATTGCAAAAACAATAAAAGTGGAATAAAGTCGTTCTGTGTATGTTTCAGTCATTTGAATCGGTGCAGATGAAAAAAATAGCGAGACTATTTATACAAACATTTCCACTAGCTACACAATCACAAATGATCGAGAACATTAATGACAATCCTAAATTACATCCAAAATCAAAATACTACCTCTAACCCAAGCCCTAACCCTAAGCCAAAAATCACATCTTTGGTACTGATACACTAAAGCATTCTCGTAAGAATCCTCTATTTCCTCTCTTTGAAATTCAACATTTTCAACAAATTTTACTAATATTTGAAAAAGTACAGCCTTGACTAATCGCTTCGATACCGACCGAACCGGTACCGCTATATAGATCTAACCATCGACCTGGCCTCAGCGAAGCTGCCGTACCACCCGCGTCCTATATGTACCAATAGTTTTAATATTCATACCAATTTCAAAGTTTTAACTTTTTTAATAAAGCAATAATTAACTGAGACAAAATTGGGTTAATTTGATGTATGATTTCAATTTGGGGGTCATTGAGACAAAATTGGGTCAAATTGAAGATCCATCGAGAGGCCTTATTTGGGTAAAGAACAATATTTTGTCAATATAACCCTAATAAATAATAATTTACTAAATTAAGACCCGAAGCTAAGACATAATGTACTTGCAGAATGCAAAAAGCCGAGGCTCTGACGACTTCCATCATTGTTCTGGAATTTGTTGAAAACCGGTTGCTTGGTCGAGCAGTTGCGGGCGTACATGTCACGATGGCACAGCTCCAACGAAAGAGAGAATTGCGAGAGAGAAATACCTCACGATCCTTCAACCGTCGTCGAGATATACAGGGAGAGAGGGGAGATAGTTCCTCCTTCGTCAGTCCCACTCTCTAAAGAGAATGAGAGATGTACATCGAGAAGAGAATTAAGAGAGGGGAGGCTTCTTTGGGAGGCTATGATTACTTTGCCAGAGATCACGTTTGGAGAAGAAGGAGAGAGGTTATTGGATCTGTTATTTTATCAGGTTTAGGGTTTGAACAAGTTTATTGGATTGAGAATTAGTTTAGGGGTAAATCAGTCAATTATAATTAATTTTCTGTTAAATTTAACAAAATTTGTTAATTTTGGATAAATTTGAGACTAATATGAGTTAGTAGGGATAAATATGATATTAGCATCTTAAGAGGGATAAATATGTAATTTATGAGTTTAGCAAGGATATAGGAAAATTTTTCCCTTTTTTTAATATATACTAGGTTATGTTGCCCGGATACGGATACCGGTATCATATCCGACACAATTTATACGGCATACAGTAATTTTCAAAAAATCACAGATACGAATACAGCTATATAATTATTAATTTAATATATTTATATTATATTAAATTAAATTAATTAATTAATAATATTTTAAAATTAAATATCATGACAATAAATAATATCAATCAAACAATACAAGTATCATAAACTTACTCTAAAAATATCCTATAACTAATCTAGAATTATCCTATATAATTTATTTAAAAATATTATGGACCAAAATATATAATGGGCCGAAGTATCATAAATAGAATATCACAACCGTAAACGTATTCACAGTCGTATCATGTTGTATCCCTGCCGTATTCGAAAAAAATACATATTGAGATATTCTGATACGCCACATTACGTATCCGAACCGTATCGCACTCGTATCCGTATCGGATACGCGTATCCTCAGAATACTTCTGTATTTTTGAAGTATTCGCATAACATATACCCTAGGTGTTCAAATTAACTAGTGTGTTGCGCTTCGAAATCATATTTTATTATGTTATTTATAATAAATTTAATCATTATCATTTTATAAGAATTAAAACAAAAGTATATTTTTAAATTAAAAAATAAAGTAACATATTTTTGTTTTTTTTTAATAAATAATTTCAGTACAAAATAAGAGACTCTCGTAACAATCTCGTTGACTTTGTTTTACCGATGCTCTCTTCGCCACCATTGTTTCTCGTGATATTTCCTTCCACTTTCATTTCCATGAGTACCAAAATTTTGTTACACAAAGCTCACACATGTATTCAATAAAGTTGCTTAGAATCATAACTAGTGTATGCTTTGATTTATTTTCTTTTCCTTTTAGTTTTTTAATTTTAGCATGTGATTTTTTTTTATTAAATGAAAAAAACTTTGTCAATAAAAACTGAACTCGTGATTTTTAGCACAATAAAACAAAGTGTTGAAGAGGTAATTATGAGTTCTAATTCCGACAATATCACTATAAAAATAAAAATTTATAATTGTCACCATTTGTGGTTTGTGATTCTCTTTAAAAAAAAAATCAATCCAAATATGAGAACTAAAGTTTTTTTAGCAAGCTTTAGAATGTTATGATTTAATTTAAACAAGAGGTAAAAAATATTTAATAGCAAAATCTAGATGTAATTTTATGTTAGCAAAATGCACATCGGCAAATTACTCTTTTAAAACAAATCTCCTTTTCCTTGATCTCCTCCCGATGAAAAACAACTAATTATATAAAAAAAAAAAAAAAGGAAATAACAACGACCGAATTCAAATTCAAACCCTAATACCAAAATTATAATGACCGCAAACATTGCTAATTCGTTCTCAAGCCATCAAGCATTCGCGAGGTCTTGAATGGTCCGAGTAGGTTTTCCGCACATGAGACATGCCATCATGTTCTTAGGAGTCAGGATGTAAACATGACATGCTTTACATCCAACGAGAACCATGGGATAATGCGTCGGTTTGGGATCAGACTGAAACTCGTGCTTGATCCATTGTTCATTAGGAGGAATGTTGAAAACTACGTTGTTATTCTTCGAGAGCACCTCTTGTTCTTGTTTCTGCAATATCAACAATTAAATAAGGGGAATTCTATCATACACCATTTTACAAGGGTATTTTGGGTATTTTAGCAATTAATTATATTTGTAAAAGGGTGTATCATAAAATTTATCTTTTATGGACATTTTTGTTTAAATGAACAACAACAAAATTCCAATTTAGTCAAACATTAATTGATAAATATATTTGAGATCTTATCTTAAATATTCATAAATAGATAATTACTCCAAATACCCTTGAAAATGGGTGTATGATAAGGAAAATTGTGTATGATAGAAGCCCCCATTAAATAATTGTCTTGATAAATTATGATAATCATGTAGAACCCAACACTAAAAATTAATCTTGAAATTTAAGTGACAATATAACTTTTAGTTTTTAATACATGACTCAGAAAAGTTAACTAAATGATATTTATTTTTGGAACTGATACCACAATTGTTAGGATAGTGGACTACAATAATCACCACATAAATTTAGTGAAATTAATGATATAACGGTATGTAGGTCAAAAAAGACCACAAAATTCGAGTAAATTGAAATTAATGAAATATAAAATGAAAATATATACAATGAGGATGAATACCATGATATCGAGGTGTTTCTTCCACTCAAGGGATGAATCTTGATTAACAGAGTTCCGATCTCCATGAAAGTTATTCGAGATTTCTTCTTTAACGTTCACCGCAGGAAATGAATAGTTATTCGGGATTACTTTTTTAACCTTCGCCGCAGGAAATGAATAGTTATTCGAGACTTCTTCTTTGATCTTCATCACAGGAAATGAATTACGCTCCATGTGAACAAAATAGATAGAAAGAGAAGCTTCGAGTATTTTCAGAGCAAAATAAATCACAAGAAATGAACTGCAATGTGAAAGAAACCAGAAATAGGTGGGTATTTAAAGAGAATGATGCGAAAATGGTTAGTTAATGCAAAATGTCTTGAATATAATTTAATTACTATAATTTAATAAGTTGGACCGGCGTAAATACATGTTAAACTCATACTTTCCAAAATTAATTTCAATTTTGAATAGAGAAGTAAATGACTCGCGAATAGTTGCCGAGACCCCTAATGATAGTTATTGACCGAGGAATAAGTTTTATACCGTGAACAGTTTTATTATTTAAATTAAATTAGAAAATAATATGCATATTTACTGGTACATTGAATTTTTGAAGAGAAAATTAAATGACTTTCGAATTTGCTTCGAGTGGCTTTAATGAAACAATCAATATGAAATTTAATATTTTAATTAGTATGAATTATTACCGTCGACCAGAAATAAGTTTGAAATATAATTAAACTACATTCACATTATTCAAGCAGTCAAAAATGGATTTGAACTTAACTAAAAAATGTAGTTATCAGTTGAGAAATTCTAATATGTACCGTACCGTCTCATGTAGCCAGCCGGTATCATGATGTATCGAACTTAAACAATTATGCCTAAAAGATCGAATATATTCATGAAATAAGAATAGCTTAGATTAGCCAAAGAAGCTGCCTATAGAACCACATAAATTAGCCTTTTGAAAGAGAAGTATAAAAAATCCTCCAAATGGTTATAGGCAATTCATCCTTGGCTATCAAAATTATCCTTATTGCAAATTAATCCCTCTTTTCATCTAAAATTGGATATTGTGCTTTATAAACTTGACTTGCTTCTATTCAATTAGTATGCATCTATATATATAGTCAGCAAAAAAGAAAAAAATCTGATCTGATTTCATTTTAGAAGGGACAAATCCAATCTGCCTCATGGCCAATATTCTGAAAAAGTTCTCTATGTTTCCTTCAAATCTTTTGACAAATTTCATGGGTACCCTTGCAAAATCTCAAACATCATGTAAACCCCTAGAAAATGTGAAATATCATGCATACCCATATTCTGGTACCCCTACAAAAAATAAGAAATTTCATGTATACAATTCTTTTTCACATTTTCTTCGATATTTTACCAAATAGCCTTGCATCGTTACCTTTCATTCTCGCGTGAATAGGTAAGAATGATTGTTTAGACATTTCTTAGAAAATAGGCGAGGAAGATGATTGATGAAATTTGTCACAGTTTGCAAGATGTATTTGATATTTCGAGATACGTGTAAAATTCAGCCTAAATCTTTTGATTCCTTTTTGGATTTCAACAGAAATCTATTCTTATTTGTATTCTTGATATATGTTTGGTCAACCCGGGCTCGTAAATATAATTTTCTTTTTATAAATATCTTTTTTGCACATACTTTGATCTGGCAGAACACATATTTCTTTGCTATGTGTGACCTTGGATCTTATTTTCGACAAAACAAATATCCCCAAAGGGAGGTTTGCTTTCTTTTCAACAACAAATAAAAAATTACTTATGCCGTGATTTTTTAACAACTTCCCAAGTATATATTTGAACAAATGACTCGGAAATAAATTCATTTATACAATCCCCATTAGTGTTTTGATTATTGTTTTACAAAAAATATACAAATTTGCGAACTTACACGGGGAGGAATAATAACCCACACACTTCACATACCAAGAAAGAACAAACACAAACAGAAATGAAACCTCAAACCTCAGTATAGCCAAGACTTTACACATTCAATTCGAACAAGGAAAATATAAATAATCAATTAACAAATCATACAAAAATAGTACCATAAAACCCAAAAATTAATAACAAACCCCTCTCCGACACTTGATAATGCTCATGCATCATCTGCTTGCGAATTAAACACAAAGCTTGGAAAAGCCGTTGTAATATCCCTAACAGAAAGATTTTCAAAATAATGTCAGAAAAAACAAATGACCAAAATAAGTGAACTAAGATTGAGTTTAGAAAATATTTGAACTGAATTTAGAAAAAAAGAATACTTGAGGTAGGGAAGGGTCATATTTTTCAAAAGCGAAGGATATCTCTGAGCAAGGGCCCTCCATTCTTCTTTATCTATTCGTCCATCATGCTTTGTATCTACGTCGTTAAATGTCTGTTTCGAATATAACAATACAGTAAAAAATTAAAAGAAACAGAAACAAATACAAATAATAAAAAGGGGAAGTACATGTACAATACAAAATACAATTTTTCTATTAGATCTTGATTTTTGTGCATATTTGGGGTTCTCGAATAATTGGTCAGAAGCCTATAAACTTCAAAATTAAAATTTCCAACTCAAATTGGCAATTTTTTTGAAAATAATCCCCATCTATGTGCGAAATATCAAGGCATAAAAAATGTGTTCAACGAACTAGTATGCACATGAAAAAGCACCTTATCAATTAGGTCTTCGATGATGTAATCACTAAGTTTCATGTCGGATTCAGCCAATGTCGCCACCACCATTTGTTTCACCTTTTGATTCATTCAAAATTGCGAAATTAGAAAGTTTACAAATTAAGAATAATTTGTGAATAAATTGCTTAGTACTTGTACAAGATAAAATAAATCACAATACAATCTATAAAAAGGAAATTTGCAAAAAAAAAAAAAAAAAACTGCATTATTTAAACTTGCAAGAAAAAAACAAAGAAAGAAATGCCTGCCATTAGGAGAGAGAGAGAGAGAGATTTTTTATTGGAGTATGAAAACTACAAGAAGCTTTATGCAATTTGGGTAATATTACAGGTTCTTTTGCAATTTTGTCACAATGCAAGGTTTTTTTGTTGTTGTAAACTTCCTATATAAAAAAAGGGTGTTAATTCAGTAAAAGTGGCAGAAATATTGTATGATACCTCTTGTTTCTCAATATAACCTTGCTGCTTCAAATCATACAGCTGGAACGAAACTGCATTTCGATTTTCAAATTACGTGTTAACCCAAAAAAGGGGCAAGTCTCGTGAAAAGTTAAAATAGTTCAAGAAAAAGGAAAGAGAAAAAAAAATCTACATAACAACAATAACCATAACAATGAAATAACAAACAAAATATAACAAGTTTAGATTAGAAATTAACTTTAGAATCAACTCACAGTCCATTTTATCTTCTTGTGATGCCTCTGGATGAAAAACAGAAAGAGCCCGGGCAAATTCTTCAAAGCCTAAAGCCCCAGTATGGTTTACATCAAACAAATCAAATACCTAAAAAGACAAAAATTAAATGTCACGTCCCTTTAATAATTAATTAATTAAGATCGAACTTTACAAATTGCCGAATTAGTAAATTACCCGATCTGCAAACAAGCTCTTCTTTTTACTAGTCTTGAACAATGCCAATTGGAACTCTTCCTGTTTAACATTACATCGTTAAAAATATATCAATTTATAAAGATCATGATTATAATAACATACCTTATCGATCAACCCATCATCGATGACAGCACTACTTATCTTCTTAAATAGCTCATACAACGCTTCAATCTCGTTTACACCAACTGCAAAACATTTTCAACGAATACAAAAATAAGGGAATTCATGCATATTTTGTTCTAATGGATCTATAATAATAATATGATTAACGATAATGATGATAAAGGGGGGATGTACATGAAGTCTCGCTGGCTAATTTTTGAGGTTCTCTAAGCCCCTTAGGATTAGTTTGCAAATCAATTTCGAAACACTTTAAAAATTGAAGAACCCCATTCTTCAATCCGTCTAAACACTCCGTCATCTTATCCCACCTTTTTTATTCTCCGTACCTGATTTCGGCAAATAAATCAAACCCAAAATAAATAAATAAATAAATAGGACACTCTGTATTTCATGAAATTGCTCATATTTTTTCCAATTTTTTTAGTAAATAGAGCAAAAGCGCCCACTAAGTAATGAATTGCAAACATGCAAACATGCTCTTCATAGGAGTACAGTACGGATTAGGACAACAATTTAGTAGGATTTGCCGACAATCTCGAGAAGAAGAATAACAGAAAATTCCTAAAAAGAAAAGGCCCAAATTTTGCACGATCCAAAAGTCAAAATGAAAAATCTTCACCTCATTTTGAGTCGAAAGGCAATTCATAACCTCAAACAAACCCAAAAAATCAGAGAAACAGGTAGCAAAGAGGTTAAGTGAGAAGAAAAAAAATCTTACAGCAGAGAAGAACTGATGAGTTGGTAGGGTTCCGTTAACAGCAGAGAGAGAGAGAGAGAGAGAGAGAGAGAGAGAGATGTAAGAAGGGGGGCGGGGAACAGGAGAGAGAGAGAGGAGAAAAGACTAGACCCTTTCAAAGATCAGAAATGATACTAATCTCATTTTTCTTCCCCGAATTCTACCCAAATGAGCAGACAGCTACTCGATGCACTTCCAATATGCATCCAATCCGTGAATGATTAAACGGATTAATTAATGAAAGTGAATTAATCAATGAAAGATTAATTAAAACTAAAAGTAGATTTCTGGCTCTTCAAATATTGATCGACTGATTAATTGATTTTTTGTCATTGGTTGATCTGACTCGGCATATGATTAAGCATACCATGTTGAGCTCACTGTTTAATCGTCCCGCCACAGTAAAATCTGTAAAATGTGATACCCGTGGGCTTAAATAAACCTATTAGAAATAGAGTGATGATAGGAAATCTCTTACCATCCCCTTTCGATATATTAATGAGTTGTGTTTTGTATTTTAGTGTTGAATATGGTGTTGAAAGATTACCTGGCAAATGAGTAAATGAATCCGAACACGTGTATATGTATTACGAGTATATAATAAAGGAAAATTATTCCCTGCCCCTGCCACTTCCCACAAATCGTGATGCTGGAGGATTTGATGACTACTTCAAATTTGCCCCCAATTTGCACTCTAATTTTTTTTCGATTAATTTTTAATTTAAAATTTGATAATTTTAATTGAAATTTAATTCATTGCATCATTGATTAGTTCAATTAGAAAATAATTAATTAGAAATTAATTAGAGTCATTATTAATTGGAAGAAGATTTCGGATGCAAATTGGAGATCAATATCTCCCAAACCAAAATCGTGATGTCATGACGATGACGAAATATGGGGGCATAGTAGAAGAGGAGTAATGATACAGACCACACCTTATTCCCACGAATTGACCACGAATTGCCACGTGGCAGCCAGCTATTGGCTGCAGCTTTCCACCACTTTAGCTGCAGCCAATAGCTGGCTGCCACGTGGCAATTCGTGGTCAATTCGTGGGAATAAGGTGTGGTCTGTATCATTTCTGGTAGAAGAGCTCTATAATAAATAACTAAATGAACCTGATTTAACACATAAAATATTATAATCTAACATGTGTATTTGTTTTATTTGTTTTACTTATTATTAATTGCTAACACGTCAATTGGTACGAAAATTTTTAGAAGGGACGAGTATATTTTTCCTTAGATGAGGGGAATAATATGGTCGGTTTGTGTGGCCATATCATTATCCCTTGAGAGTATTTTCGTAAAAAAAATAGAAGTTTCTATCATAGACCCAGTTTTTCTTATGATATACCCTTTTTCGATTCAATGGTCAAGATTTAAAATTTTATGTTAATCTAACGGTCTTTGTTAAATTTTGCAAGATGGATTTTTTAATAAAATAATTGATAGACCCTCATTTGAGGGGTAAAGCTGTAATTTCATAAATCCCTCTCTCGACTCGTGTAATCTTTCTCCAATTCACCTTCTTGCTCTATCTCGCCCAAATTCCCTCTCTTGCACCGGCTCAGCACGGAAAGAACATCGCCGGTTCCTACTTGTTTTCTCTATTCTCTCTCATCCCAATTCTTGCATCGAATATTGTTAGGTAAGTTTGAAATTTTATGCAGGTCATTGCTATTTCGAATTTGGTTGGTGCTACCTCGAATTAATTTTCTTTCAAATCTCTCATTTTTTTTCTTTACATATTGGAGGAGGAAGATGGGGTACACAAGTCAAGGAGGAGGTAGATGCAATTTCTTAAATCACGCGGAAGAGCATGTAGCAATGGCAACAAGTTGGGAAACTCTTCGGGTTCAACCAAAAAAAAAAACGGACCACTTCTAAAAACCCAGTGTTGTTTAATTTAGACCTAGAGGGGGGTGAATAGGAAGTCCTACGGTCTAATTTTCGCGGTAATAGATACAATTATAATTTTGTGCGGAAGCGTAAATAAATTAGAGAAAGAAATACAATACCGAAACAAATAACACGCGATATTTGTTTACGGAGTTCGGTAGGTGGTTGCTTTGTAGCTTTAACTCACCGGCTAATTGCTCAATCGACCGACTCGATTGATTGCAAGTACCTACGTCTCCGGGGTTCCCTTGCGCCTTTTCGGCTTTCGATTGAATACCCAACTCAAACAATTACAAGGTTTGCCTTGATCGATTTACACGAATTTATCGATCAATGGCGGGCTTTATAATTAGTAACTAGCCTATTACAATTTACTACTAACGAACTAGTCGTGATCGGTCACGCAAGTTGGGAATCGTTTAGTAGTGGATTCGAAATTGGATCTAATAATCTCTAAGAATGTTTAGATGATTAAGCTCAACATTTTAAAGCTAGGATTCTCTCTTTTGATTGGGAAAATATATTAGTTGAGATAATGTGAGAGAATAAGGGAAGGGTTCTATTTATAGAACACATAGACCCTTCCCAGAATTGCTTTTTCTGCATAGTCCGTTACAACGGACTACAAGTCCGTTATAACGGACCATAAGTCAAACTAGCCGTTACGGCTGTTACATTCGAATTATTACACAGTCCGTTACAACGGAATACATGTCCGTTATAACGGAAGTCTGTGTTAGGAAGTTCGTTGCAACGAACTGCCAAGTCCGTTGCAACGGACATCATACTGGGGCTTCACTTCAGTTTGATTTTAATTTGCGTTATAACGGAGAATACTCCGTTACAACGTTGAGAGGCTTTCCGTTGTAACGGATTGGTTGATCCGTTACAACGGACATGGAGAGGAAGGTGTTATACTGAAGTGAATTCAATGTCCGTTATAACGGACAGATATGTCCGTTGTAACGGACATAGTTCTGTGACACCCTTCAAGTTTGGATTTAATTAGCGTTATAACGGACATTATTCCGTTACAACGCTTTGGTGGTGTCCGTTGCAACGGACTGGTTGATCCGTTGTAACGGACTATACTGTGTTTTCCAATCCTGAATGGGACGAGCATGTCCGTTATAACGGACAATGATTTCCGTTGTAACGGACATCCTACTGTCAGTCTGATTTATTATTTCATCATTTTGATGAATTTCGAATATATTTATTTGACTAATTTTGAGCTTAATAATTCATAAACAAGTTTAGGGATACCTATAAATTGTTTTGGTGATTTGTGTGATACCCCAACTTGCGGAATCTTCGATGTCTTGATATATGTGTATCTTCGCGATTCTTCGACATCTTGATCATGCGCTTTCGTGCCATCGTTTCTTCATAGTCTTGACTTCCGATGTCTTGATTCTTCTTTTGATCCTTTTGTGAGTTACGTCTTCTATCTCTATAAATGTCACTCCCGTAAATAGATTAGTGGTATCGACATTATTTTGAGATAATCAAACTCTAGAAAATTTGAACCAACACCCAGTTCTTTATTGATGAACCAAATAATCAATGTTTTTAAGTCTGGACCGGACCGGTCGGTTCAACCAAAAAAAAGGAACCGGATGAGTTTCCGGTTTGGTTTGATTAAATGACCGTACGTGCAATGGAACCGAAAAAACCGGAAGAACCGCTCGGTTTTTTCACAAAACCGAAAATTGGACCACTTCTAAAAACCCAGTTCTTTATTGATTTTTGTCTCTCTCACATCGCATAAAATGTAGCGTGCTCTCGTACATAGATTTGAAGGAAATGATCAAATGAAGATGACCAAATTAATGAGACTCAATCAACAATTTGATAGTTTTCGAATGATCGAAGGTGAATATATTGATGATATGTACACTCGCATGAATCATATCAAAAATAAATTTGCCGCTCTAGGAGAGTCCCTAACAAATTCTTGACTTATAGATAAATTGATTCGAGCAATGCCAACAAGTTGGGAAACTCTTCGGGTCGCATTGGAAACGATGATGGTCACTCAAGACATCTCGTCCGAAGACTTGGTAAGCTATTTTAGGAACTTCGAGGCACGTCTCAAGCAACTAAACAACGAGGGCACATCGACCTCACGCCCCATGGTCGTAGCCTTGCTCGTGTTGGATGCTAGCGACAACGAGAGCGAGATGACTCTTTTGGTAAGAAAATTTCATGAGTTTAAGACTTGCGAAAGGCGGTTAAACGACAAACGTAAGCAACAAAACTTGAAGTCGTTTTGCTTCGAGTGCAACAAGAAGGGTCACACAATCGATACGTGTTGGACTATTCATCCCGAGCATGCTCCTTGGAACAAGAAGGACGACGAACGTAAGGATAGGAAAAAACGTGACTCGCGACACGAACGGAGACGCGACGACAAAGGTCGCGATGAGAGGAACAGATCTTCATTCTTAAAAAAAAATCTAACCCTAATCTTCTTTGTGAAAGAGAGAGAGGTAGCCGCCGTTTTTTAAAGGGATGGTGAAATTCAACTAGCGTCGAAGATCTCCACGGCCAGTCCAAACAAGGTCGGGTGTGGATATCGATAGAGCTGGCAAAGTTGACCCCAACCCGAAAAACCGACCCGAGTAACCTGAAGCCCGACCCGACCTGACTAGACAAAATTTACGAAAATCAAACAACCCGACTCGGACCGACCCGGGACTAAATAACCCGAACCCGAAAGTAGATGTTTTATATGTTACCCGAACTCGATCCGATCCGAAACCGAGTAACCCGAGACCCGAATATAACCCGAATTTACTAGTTGAATCAAATCTTATAATTTGAAATTTTAGTTATTATTTATGTCTGCAACTGAATTAATTCAAACCCGACATAACCCGAACCCGAAGAATTTGACCCGAACACATAATTTAACCCGAAAAGAACCCGACCAAAATAAAATCCGAACACAACCCGACCCGATCCGAGTTAACTTCACCCGAAAATAACCCGAACATAAAAATGACCCGAACCCGAAAATACCCATCCGATTATGACCCGACCCACCGATTTGCCACCTCTAGATATCGATAGTTTAATGGAATAAAATGTGATACACGTGGGCAGACAACTACTCGATGCACTTCCAATATGCATCCAATCCGTGAATGATTAGAGTAAAATGTGATACACGCGGGCACACAACTACTCGATGCACTTCCGATATGCATTCAATCCGTGAATGATTAAACGGATTAATTAATGAAAGTTTTTTTTTCAATGGATTAATTAACTAAAGTAGATTTTTGACTCTTGAAGTATTCATCAACTAATTAATTATTTTTTTGTCATTGGTTTATCTGACTTGGCATATGATTAAGCATACCGTGTCACTGTTTAATCACCACGTCATAGTTTAATGGAGTAAAATGCAATGTTCCAGAAATCGCTCGGCGCTCGCTGGTCGGCAGACGACCATCAAGCGCCAAGGATGATTAATCGGGATTAATCGGGAATCTCGGCGGACCTCGGCGAATTTTTATTTTTTTATATTTAATATTTAAATTAATTAAACAAAATTACAAATCACAGTTTTTTTAATAAGTTTTAAATAATTTAAGTAACAAAATACACTACGTCACTAAACTAACATAAACTCAAATAATAATAATATATATAAATATAAATAATATTAAAAATATGAAAAAATTTAGTCCAAATATATTTTTTTGAATAGTATCCGACAAACGATCGTTTTCATTATTGATGTCTAATTTTTTTGATGTTAATGAAAATCCATTGGCAATCCATAACAAAAACGATCATTATTTTGAATAGTATCCCACAACCTCTCATAATATATGGTTTTTTGTGCTTCACATTCAACCAACTAGACTATGGACCCGTTGGCAATTCAAAAAAAAATTTTAAAAAAAAAAAAAAAAAAAAAAAAAAAAAAACTGTACACATCTAAAAATCGGCTCGGCGGTGGCTTGGCGGTCTTGGCGGCCGCTTGGCGAAAATCCGCCAAGCACAAAACGCCAAGAGTTTATCTCGACGGCGGACCCTCGACTACCGATTAATCGGTGATTAATCGGCCGCCAAGGCCGATTTCCAGAACACTGGTAAAATGTGATACACGTGGGCTTAACTAAACCTCTTAGAAATTGAGTGATGATAGGAAGCCCCCTTACAATCCCCTCGATATATTAATGCGTCGGTGTTTTGTATTTTAGTATTAAATATGGTATTGAATGATTGTGTGGCAAATGAGTAAATGAACCCGATTTAACACATGTATATGTATTAAATGAGTATATATTAAATGAATATATAATAAATAACTAAATGAACCTGATTTAGCGTATAAACATTCTAATCTAACACGTGTTTTTGTTTTATTTGTTTGATTTATTATAAACTAATTTTATCCCCGTGCAATTGCGCAGGACAACATACCTATATTTTTACATGTTTTTTATATAATTTATTTAAATAGAATTAGCACGCGTGCGAATTAGCACGCGTGCATTTCAACTAAATTAATTTAATCATGAAATATTTGCATATATCATGATGTCAACAGATGCATATGATTCATGAAATTAGTCTATCACGCATATTATTGTCTGATATAATTTGTTTAAATAGCATTTGTGCGGGTGTTTTAAACTCGATTAATATAATGTGCTTTAAACATATTCGCAAATATATTTGATGTCAATAAATGTATTAATAAGGGTTCATTAAAGAACCGCAACATGTCAGATGGATACAACCGACCCATGATAATTTTTTATGTAAGCTCGCATAAATTTGAGATTACAAAATTTCATACATATCCGTGCGAAATGAGCAATTAAAAAAAATTAGAAAGCAAAAAAAGGACCAAAATCGAAAAAGAGAAAAAATGAGGTAACAAAAAAAGGATCAAAATTGTAAAACAAAAAAAAATGGATTAAAAAGAAAATTTACCCCTCTCCACGTCTTAGCACCTGGTGGAGGGGTAGAATTATATTAACTATAATACATATCTAGGGGTGGACAAATGGTTCGGTTTATTTGGGAACCGAACCGAACCGGTCGAATTCGTTTAATCGGCTCGGTTTTTCGGTTTATTTGGTTCGGTTCGGTTCAAAAATTCATATTATTCGGTTTATTCAGTTTGGTTCGGTTTTGGTATTTTCAGAACCGATTAAACCGAACCGACCGAATTAATACTATTTTTCACTTTTCTATTATATTCATTTAAAAAAATTAAAATTAAATATTGTAAAATTATAAATAACGTAAGTATATTTTATATGATTTGTTTTTATATTTTTTTCTAAATAACATTTGAATTTTAACATCATAAAACTTCTAATTAGGTTCAACCAAATAAACCGAATAAGAAATTCGGTTTATTCGGTTCGGTTTTAAATCGGTTCAAATTTTATTCAGTTCGGTTCGGTTCGGTTTAAGTCTAGTTCGGTTCGGTTTAATTCAGTTTGCTCTTATTCGGTTCGGTTCGGTTCAACCGAATGCCCACCCTTACATATCCGTGAGAAATGAGCAATTAGAAAAAAATTAGAAAGCAAAAAAATGACCAAAATCGAAAAAGAGAAAAAATGAGGTAAAAAAAAATTACCAAAAAAAGGATCAAAATTGTAAAACAAAAAAAAATTGGATTAAAAAGAAAATTTATCCCCCTCCACGTGTTAGCACCTGGTGGAGGGGGTAGAATTATATTAACTCTAATGGGCAATACATCATTGGTACGGAAAAAATTAGAGGGGACAAGTATATTTTTTCTTAGATAAGATAAATAGTGTGGTCGATTTATGTGGTCATATCATTATTCCATTGAGAATATTTTGGCAGAAAAATATTTTTTTAACAATTAGTTTTAATATTCATCCATTTTTTATGTATTATTTAATATTTTCAAGATTATTTTATTTTTTACATTGTCTAATATGATAATTATTAATAGTAGCTAATTTGCTAATAAATATTAGTTTATGTTTAAGCAACATATTAAATAGGTGCATTTTATTATGTTAAATTTTATGTCCGCGCATGTAATAAATTTATGAGCTAATATATAGTTAAACATGATAGTAGATTAGTTTATTAGCAATTATAGACATATTTTACTACGAATTGTACAAGTTCTATGTTCGAATAATGTATTAGATATAAGCTTATTTGATTTTAAAAATAATAAAAGATGTTACAGGATTCTAGTAAAATTAAATACTAAATATATATATAAGTATTTTGGTCCTGAAAAGATAGCATCATCCAATGTTAAATTTAATCTCCGTAAGGATAAACGAAAATTAAATTTTGTTTAGAAGATTTTTTTTAACTATTCGAAAAGTAAGGTTTTTCTTTTTAATTTTATATAAAGTGGTTTTTTTTTGTTCCTCACTTATTTTTGATAAATCAATTTTCGTCAAGTTTTAAACACATGACAGTGTGTCTAAGTCTAACCACACTAATGGTTCATCATATCCATTATTGTTACATAACACGTTATGAGTAAATTCGAGAAAAGAAAATATAAGATTTTATATAGGAGATTTACATATTTATCCTTTGTTAAACTTAAAATTACATATGTATCCTTCTTAAAATTAATATATCATATTTACCCTTTCTTTATTTTTTTTGAAAACATATTTACCCTTTCATAAATCTAAAATATCATATTTACCAAAAAATTAAAAATCATTCTATTTCTCCGTTAAACTTAACAGTCAACATTTAAAATTCTTATTTTACCCTTTGTATTTACCCTTCTAAAAATCCAAAATATCATATTTACCCCTTTAAAAATAAAAATATCATATTTACCCTCTCAGTAATAAAAAAAACCTACGTAAGGACTCACTCGACAAGAAGAAAGGATGTCCTACAATTTAATAATATTTTTAGTCAAGGTCATATTTTTGCTATGAACCTATATTTTTTACATTTTAGTTTTTTTTTATTTGAGATTGATAGAATGATTATCTTTTGGAATTTTATTGATGTATATTTTGCATTTATATTGTTATTTATGAGATTACACTGTTATATTCTTTGGGTAAATATGATATTTTTATTTTTAAAAGGTTGAATATGATATTTTGGATTTTTCGAAAAGTAAATATGTAAAAGATAAAATAGTAATTTTAAATGTTGACTGTTAATTTTAACGAAAAAATTGGATTTTTTTAATTTTTGGGTAAATATGATATTTTAGATTTATGAAAGGGTAAATATGATATTTTAATTTTAAGAAGGGTATATATGATATTTTAATTTTTATGAAAGGATAAATATGTAATTTTAAGTTTAAAAAAGAATAAATATGTAATTTTAAGTTTAAGAAAGGATAAATATGTAAACCCCCCTAATACTATTGTTATTATTATGTGGTGTAGTTGTAAACTTGTAAACACTGCCGACTAAGCTAACAAGTATCTGATTTAATATAGAGGCCACAAAAAACTTGAATTTTCCTTGGTTAATATATAATTTAATCGATTTTTTTATGTATAACATTGTTTTTTTCTTGATTGGTCAAAATAACATTGTTTGCCTTAATTTGCATATTTAATTGTTTAGTCGTCTAATTTGACGAAATATGAGCATGTTTCGTCATTTTATATGGCAAAATAGGTTTTTTTCTTGTTAAACTAGATAAAAAAATATTAAATCGAAACAAATTAAGTTAATTTTTTAGAACTTTGATCCTTAAAAATATTTTTACCCAGTTTGATAGGTAAAAATCAAGTTTTATTTGTTTCGCTCAATATTTTCAATAGGGACGTTGTAGTGGCGTTATATCGTGTTTTAACGGAATTCGGATGATATACATCGCGCTTCATATTTTAGCTTTGTAATGATATGTTCCGCTACGATGCTATAACAAATTGTTATAACGAGTAGCACATATATTTAACGATTCGTAACGATGCTATGTTATTATTTATTTTTTAATACCATTATTTTCTAATAGTTTATATTGAATTTTGTTTTTTTCTTTCTCTCTTTTTTGTCCGATTTGTTTTTCTTGTGATATTGAGATTTTGTTTCATCTCTTCGTACAAGAAAGAACATGACGTTATAATGAATTTGTGTTGTTCTGCATTTCATGAAAAAATAAATTACTAAAGTGTTTTTAATAAGTTTAGTGACCGATTAATGAATAATATAATCAATATGTGGATCATTTTATTGATTACTTGGAATAATTATATTATTTTCTAGTATAAATGTTTGAATTTAGTTATATTGTATTTTATGTTTTTATATAATATTTAATGCTAATTCTATTTATGTAATATTTTAAAAATCATCATTGTAATCTAAGACAGTTACAACAGTGAAACGACACAATATCGTCCGTTAACGTTAAACGTTAAATTAAATGTCGAAATGATATGTATTTGTCACACGTTATTTAAAATATTGATTTTACTATCTAAGATGCTAAAGTAAACAATGTGTATTGTCAAATTAAATGGCAAAACAGGTAGATCATAGATTTGCATATCCAACCAAACTTACTTTCTTTTTTTAAATCCGACTACTCATTTTCTTAAGGGCTTGTTTGGATGTAAAGTATTTTTTTAGTATAGTATTGGTTATTTGTAGGGTTGGAAATTTGAAAATCAACAAACCTACAAATGAAAAAAATTATAGAAAATTATAAATATTTTTGTTTGGTTGTTCCTCTAAGATAATTAAGGAATAGAATTAATTATATTTTTTTTTGTTTTTCCAAGACAAAGTAACCATATGCACACAAATCAATGAAAGAGAGAATATGTTAAACACAAACTAAAAATTCCTAGAAAAAACTTGTGTTTTTGTCAAGTTTTTGTTTTGACAAAATTTGTATACAAATTTACTAGAACTTCCTAAACTAAAACTATCCTTACAATTACTAAAAGATCATCCAAACATATTATATTATTATATCTTAATTATAATTTTAAGGGGTTCATGAGGAATTGGCACGTACCACATTCCATGCACTGCACTTCTATCTTAGTTATAATTTTAAGGGGTTCATGAGGGATTGACACTTTAAGTATAATTCTAAGCTTGGCACACTCTATGTTTTGCCTCTTTATTATATTTTACGTATAATTCTAAGAATTGTTTTGCTTTTGTAGAAGGTCATATCACCAAATTAATACGAGCCATTATATCTTGATCAAAAGATGTAATTAGTTGATTATTCATTTGAACATGGTCACAATAAACAAACAAAAATAAAAGTTACTGGAACTTTGGTCCATCGTGGACCAAGTTCATTCATATTTTTTTTGTCTCACTTAAATATGAAAAAATTTCAAAAAAAAAAAATAATTTTTTTAATATTGTCAAACCTCCCTAAATTTACATAAGTAGTAATTAAAATAAATTGTAATTTTTTTAATTTTAAAAAAATCCTAAATTTTTTGTAGCATATAATAATTAAAAAAAAAAATTTATTACATGTTATATTTATATAATTTTAATATTGCATACATTATATTTCGACTTTTATTTTTTTCCTCAAAACTAACATAATTTAATAATAAGATTAACAACAATAATAAAATAACACATTGCAAACATTTAAAAAATAAAATATCATGAAACTATTAGAAAATACATGAATGAAAAATGAAAATAAAAAATAGATGTTTAAACATATATTTTTCTATCAATATATTTTCAAGGTACTTATTTATTGTTATTTATTTTATTATTATCCGATGTTAGTTTTTCATGAATAGTAAATACAATATTAAAATTATATAAGCACAACATGTAATAAATTTTTTTTTTTAAATCACAAATGTTATGAATTTTTTTTAAATTAATGAAAAATAACAAAAAAAGTTTTTTAATTGTTAGATATGAAAATATAAGGTTATTTTGGTAAAACAAAATTAATATCATCCATAAGGGGTATTTGAAAATAAAATTTTAGTAGTTTGTTGGAGTTTACAAAAAGATAGGAGTTTTTTTTTTAATATCCCAAAAGGTTAGGGAGTTAAAAATATATCAAAACACCTAAGTGTGAACAATCAGATAAAAAAAATATAGCATCAAATTACGAGTAATGATACAGTCCATGAATTGGGGACCACGAATTGCCCACGAATGTCACGTGTCAGCTTTCGATTGGCTGCATCTTTTGCACAACTTTATTGCAGTCAATCGAAAGCTGACACGTGACATTCGTGGGTAATTCTTGGTCCCCAATTCATGGACTGTATCATTACTCTCAAATTACATATTATTAAAATTTAAAACATCACAGACTCGAATTATATCGCTCAATTGAGCGGGAAAAAAAATAGTTGCAACTATTGTACAGCATTTCCCATGCGACGGGCACATGTTACCTCAGTTTTTGCCAATTGTTAAAAATTCCATTACGATACATAGAGAGATTATAATTGTCTTAAATTATAATCCATGCAGGTCATGTTATTTAATTTAAAACTTCACATCTGCTCAATGAGACGTGATTTTAGTATCTTGTATTGTTCTACATCATTTTTTCCACAGAGATAGATTCCAGTCTCCATATATCCATGTATATCTGTGTCAAATTCTATCAATCACAATTCAGAAAGTAACCTGATCTTGATCAGATCTACACAAAATGGCTCCCGCAAATATCAAATCTCGCTTGGCCTCCGATGAGACCCTCTACGGCTGTGGTATCTTTAGTGCGTCACCAACACTATCTGAAATTGCCGGGGTTGCTGACTACGTTTTGTCGTCCTAGACATAGAGCACGGGCCAGGCGGTATTTTGAAGCACAAGAATGCATCCGTGCTCTCTCCTCTACACAAGCTGCAGTTATTATACGAGTTCCAGAGATTTCTCCAGTCTGGACGATGAAGGCGCTTGATATCGGGCCACATGGGATCTGGTTTCCATCGGTTGAGAGTGTCAAGGATGCTGAGTTGGCGGTTTCGTATTGTAGATATCCTCCACGTGGCGTCCGAGGGACCGCACATTTGATGGTGCGTCAATCTAAGTATGGGACCGATAACGCACATCTCTCGTGTTGTCAGAAGGATCTTCTTATTATGTGTCAGGTTATTTTGTGTGGTTGTTCTTAGATATTAATTACAGTGTTAATTTTTTCATTTTAGCAATAATATAAATCGGCAACATGACAGATCGAAACAGAGGGAGGTTTACAGGAAATCGAGGCAATCTCAAACGTGGAAGGAGTAGACGTAGTTCAAACGGGACCAAAAGATCTGAACACCAGTATGGGGTACATGTCGGATCCAGGTCACAAGAACGTGGTGGGGGTATTGAGAAGAGAGGGAAGTTCTATGATAGACCAATTTTCTTATCATAGATCATTTTTCAAAAATTTATTTTAAGAATTTTAGCTATTTATTAATTAATTATACAAAATTTATGTTTTGGATAGCATTAAATGATAAATATACACTAGAATCTTACAAAAAAAATCATTATTTAACAAATATTCGAAATATATTTTTTTAAAATAGGTCCATGATAAAAAAAATGGGTCTATCATAGAACTCCCCATTGAGAGAAGCGGAAAAAAGAGTCATTAGCCTAAAAAAGAAAAATGGAGAGGTGTATTTGGGTGGAATCGTTATGCCACACGATCCACTAGAGCAGCTTAAGCGGAGTGGGTACAACATGATTATAGGGGGTGTAGACGTCGCGATGTTCAGGACTGCTGTGATTGAGGATGTGAAGCGCTTTAAGATTGCATCGATGGAGATTGCCGAAAACGAAGAATGATGGCATTGATGATATCAGTTCGAGAAGAATGTAATAAGTAGATTTGATTCAGTTTCATTGAGAGAATGATAATAAGAAGATTTGGCTTTATTTTTTGTTAAATGAAAAAAAATAAGCACATCCATATAAGAAAATTAATCAATGCACGTATTCACCAGGAATGCTGTGATTGAAGAAGAAAAAAAACTTTAAATAAATAACAAACACATATCTCAATTCATGATATTAAGTTGACGAAACATGTCCTTTGAGCCAATGTTTTCGCTTTAAACACCATTTAAAACAACAAAACATATCATACTAATTATTGTCTTAAGAAATCACAAACAGTGAGCATCACTCGCTAATCTAAGCCTAAGCTTAGTAAATACTCGGCAAAACCCAAGGAGATGGTAAATAAAGATCCGTACCCACTCGTAAAATTGTGGTCTCACACATCTCGACTTCTTCAGAATCAGAATCAATGATCTCGCTCGACTCATGCTCATGATCATCACAATCAGAATCGATGATCTCGTTCGACTCATGCTCATGCTCATGCTCATGCTCATCAGAATCAGTGATCTCTCTCCATCCAGGACCACCGGACCGAAGAATTTTACTCCCGTCATCATCTACCAAGAGAAATTCATACCACTTATTAGTATAGCCATCTGCGTAATAAACACAATTGTCTTTTATGGACAATCCATTTGGCTTCATACATCCTCCAAATCCACCGGATCCAAGAAATAAAGCTTTGTCTCCGACGCTTCTCGTTTCTACCCACCTTCCAACTTCAAAATCCCATCGATATACAAATATTTCTAAGGAGTGACGAAAACAAACATAAAACAAGTCATTATCAGACTTGGCCAGCATCCAATTACTCTGGTATCTCCGTTCCTCCCTGAGTTCATTCATCAATGGATTGGTTTTATCATCCCCCACGTGATTAATCGTAACAACCATGTTTTCGGACAGATCTAAAGTAACAAGTTTTCCACCCGAAATTAGAGCATAGAACTTATTTTTGAAGAAAATTATATCCTCGAAATTGTGAAGAGGATGATCATTCACGTGTATCTTCCACTTAGAACTGCTTAATTGGCATAGGGCCACATGATTTTTGCCTCGATGAAACAAAACTAACAAACAATGATCAGAAGAAGGGGGGCCGGTCAAGAAACCACGCAGTTCACGCTCACCTTCCCAATATATATCGTAGTCGCGAGGGATGGAAGGTAACTCTATCTGAGAACTGGTGAAAATACTCTTTAACTGAATTTTTGCAGACCTTGTGCGGGACATGGTGACGAGATAGCCATGAGCATAGGAGAGGGCGTAACGTGAGTAAACTTGCCAAGGGTGACCGGTTTTGTAGAGGCGATCGCGAGAAATGTCGTACAGAGATTGATTGGCGGAGGGAAAACAGGTTAACAGGAGGAGAGGAGACTGGGAGTGAAGATTGTCGGGACTGGGAGCAGCGATTGAGCGCCAAATGCTACAAGTGGCGCGGAAGCTCTCAAAATCGACCATGGAGTCGAGATGACGGACGATTGAGACGAGGGCGAGATCAGTGAGGGACGACCAGTCTCTCTCTTGATTGTCTTGGTTGGAATTGTTCGTATGCTTCCATGGAGTTGTGCCATTGAAGGTTAGTCTTTGGCGCTGTGATTCCATCTCGAATTTTGAAACTGCTTCTTTTCTTACTTGGTCGCTTGTTCTTCTCCAATATCTTGTTTGTTGTTCTTCTGGCCGGCGAAGATATGAATGAGAACAGAGAGATCGTGCATTCGTTAGAATAAGAAAGCGGTTTTAATTGGATTTTAGATCTGTTGTGGCCGAATGTAGTATGATATGTGTAGTCTGTTTATTATGGGTTTGAACTTAGATCTATTATAATTCATTACGTGTGTACACGGTAATATAGATGCCACAAGGAAATAGATCATGGGTAACGGCATTACTTACCCAAACCTTTTCGACTAGAAATTTATAAAAGCCCCCCTAAATTGTTCTTAATATAATAAAGAACCCCTGACGGTTTTTTATTGTTTAATCCTGGTTCCATCACCATGTTATAATTCTAGTCATAGTAATATTTTGGTATATTTTTCCTAACCTACACTAAACTACTCATATTTCCTTGAGCATCCAAAACAAGCCCTAAATCGTATCGTTTAAGCCCTAAATCGGATCAAACGAGCACTCTCGACGGACCAACTACAATTCGTCGGCTCCCATTTCCAACGGCTCCCTCGCCATTACCGCCGTTGAAGCTCCTGGGATCCGACGGTTATTATCCGTCCTCTTTGTTCTTGATTACTCTTTTGAATGCGAGGATACTTCTCCCTGGTGCGTCCCATAAATTTGGTACCGTTATTCCTTGCCACAGTAAAGAGGCGTTGCTTGTGCTCAGTCAATGGCGTTCATGCTCGAATCCCGATCCCTCGCCATGATTGGAGCGTATGTCCAGATGTTGCACGAGCCAATCACGTGATCACTCGGTTGTGTCGAGAAGGAAATATTATTGAGGCACATAAACTGTTTGATGATATGCCACTGAGAGATGTTGTCTCTTGGACCAGTCTCATCTCTGGTTATATCAGGTACTTATCATTATATTTGTTCTGTAAAGTTGTTTTATTTGCAGTTTATAGTTAATTTCATTTGTATTCCTTTGTTCTTTGTGACTTTACAGGATATATAATAAATTAATTATTAATCTGAAAATATTTAAACAGGTGTGGCATGCTTCGTGAAGCCCAATTTCTCTTCAACCGGCCCGATTCAAAGAAGGATGTCGTGACCTGCACTGCTCTTCTCTCAGGTTACATTCGTTTGAAAAATATCAAGGAAGCCGAGGACCTTTTTGCAAAAATTCCAGATAAGAACATTGTTACGTGGAATACGATGGTGTTGGGTTACATTGAACACGGATTCATAGACAAGGCATGCCTGTTATTCGGCAAAATGCCTGAGAGAAACACAGTCTCGTATAATACCATGTTGACGGGTTTAATTAAAGCTGATCGGGTCGAACAAGCTTGTGATTTGTTTAATCAAATGCCTTCAAAGGATATAATCTCTCGGACGACAATTATTACTGGCTTGGCACAAAATGGGCAGGTTGACCGAGCCCGTGATGTATTCGATGAAATGCCTGACAGAAATGTGATTTCTTGGAATGCTATGATATCATGTTATGCCCAAAATGGGCGTGTTAGCGAAGCATTCGAAATTTTCAATAAAATGCCTTTCAAGGATATCTCGTCTTGGAATGGTATAATCGCGTGTTTGGTACGAAATAAGATGTTGGATCGTGCCAAGGAGTTGTTCGATGAAATGCCCGAGAGAAATGTGGTGAGTTGGACTTGCATGATTTCTGGTTACAAGCAAATGGGCATGAATGAAATGGCGTTACGACTTTTCTGCAATATGCTCAATGGTGTTGTTAGACCCAATCAAGGGACATTCGTGTGTGTTTTAGATGCAATTAGTAATTTACCAGCCCTTTTCGAAGGTTTACAAGTGCATCAATTGGTAATCAAAACTCGGTTCGAATCTGACTCGTTTGTTAGGTCTGCATTAATGAACGTTTATTCAAAATGTGGCGAAATCGGAATTGCACGAAAGGTGTTCGATTTATCGCCTCAAAGAGATTTGGTCTCATGGAACGGGATAATTTCTGCTTACGCGCATAATGGAAATGGTAGAGAAGCCATAAATTTATACGAAGAAATGCAAAAACAAGGATTTAAACCTAATGACGTAACCTATGTTGGATTATTATCTGCTTGTAGCCATTCTGGTTTGGTCGATGAAGGCCTTGAAATATTTACTAAAATGGTTAGAGATAAATTCATTGTAGTGAGAGAAGAACATTACGCATGCTTAATCGACCTATGTGGTAGATCCGGGCGATTAGAGGAGGTCAAAAAATTAATAAACGGGCTTAAAAATGGATCCTTATCGAGTTTCAATATCGGTGCATTTCTTAACGGGTTTAATTTACATAGTAAAAGAGAGAAGGAAAACTTTGTTGAAAATAAATTGTTGGAGATGGAACCGGATAATGCGGGGACGTATACATTATTATCGAATATTTATGCTTCTGCTGGAAAATTTAAAGAGGCTGCGAAAATTAGGGCAAGAATGAAAGATAGAGGGTTGAGAAAGCAACCAGGGTGTAGTTGGATTGAGGTGGGGAATCGGGTTCATGTGTTTGTGGTTAGGGATAAGTCGCATAGTGAGACCGAGTCGATATATGGTTTGGTACATGATATTCATGGTGTGATGAGGATGAGTGGACATGATCATGGCGATCTGGCCGAGTCTTTCTAGATTATATATTGTGTTGTTAACGAGTTGAGTTATTTGACTGAATTGATTTGTTGGTCATTTCTAACAATCTATGATCATAGTTGATTTTAATAAATGAGGAATAAAAAGAGAAAACTCATTAACCTGCCTATTTTTATTTAGCCTCAAAGATAGGAAAATATTGTTTTTGGAAATAGATTCCAACATTTTATGAAATCACTCGAGAAGACATTTCAATACCGAACAGAAATAGTAAATGTGAGTGATATTTTGATTTTTCTTTAACGAAGTATGTCCATTCGGTTAAGTAATCACTTAAAACCGCATGTTCCTAACAAACCTATTTTGATTTACTTCCAAAAATAGGCTGATTAGTTTGCATTTTGTGTGACTATTTTACTTGTTATTAATGAGTTGTTCAGTTGTACGTAAGAGACAACAAATAAGCCTCTTTTGCATCCGATTTAATAGCTTGCACTTTTTTGTGGTAAGAAATCCATCTCCTTCTAGCTATCAGGTTCACGTTTCTCCCCTTTTTCTTTTCTTTGGGGATATTTTGGACAATTTTTTTTATTTTCGATTTATTTATTTTCCCCGTTTTGAACAACTACGAATCTATTATTTTCAAGATGGTCGGAAACCAGGTCCCGGAATCGAATGCAATCGATATAGATGATTCGGATTGTTTGTCGCAAAACAATACAAACGAAAACAAGACAAAATTATTCCCCTTTATTCAAAAAATTCATCAATCTATTCGTGATACTGATAAGAATGCCTATGAGCCACACATTATCTCCATCGGGCCGTATCATCAGGGATCTCCAAAGGTGACAGCGACAAAGAAGATGAAATGTGATTTCCTTAGTTACATTCTTGAATTGAATAAAAAAAAGGAGCTAGCAAATTACATAGAAGCAATCAGCAGTATAGAGAAAGAGGTACGAAGTTGTTACACAGATGACATTCAAATGGATAAGACAACATTTGTGAAAATGCTGTTGCTCGATGGATGTTTTTTGCTCAATATACTGCGTGGATTGGACGGGATTACCCCACAAGTTTCAAATCTTAAAATGAGCTTGGATGAAAATACCCATGAATGTATTATTGATTTTGAATCTAGGCAAGTCGATGAAGATACTTCTGAAGATCATTTAAGTTCTTTTCCTAAGATGCTCTCGCGTGATATCTTGCTTTTAGAGAATCAAATTCCTTTCTTTGTTATAAGGAAGATATATGAACTTGTTTCGGGAGGAAGCTCTAAAATTTCGTTATTTGTGGAAAGTGTTGCAAGGGAAATACAAGAGTTGCTTGTTTGCTATCCAAAAGCAAATCGAGAATTTGATCAACCGATACAATTTCATCATTTACTTCGCTTGTGCCACATGTATTTCAAACCTAGTCAAGAAGAAAGAGAGAGTAGTTGTGAAAATCATGTGACAAACTCGTCGTCATTTCATCATTTTCTTCAGTTGGGTAGCAAAGTTTTCAAGAAAACTAACCAAAACTCGTCTCAAAACGTAATGGATAGACAACCTCGATTTCACTGGAGAAGAGCATCGCAATACAAAGAAGCGAGAATAGATTTAAAGAAAAGAGAACATTGCGATAGTGACTCGCATTCTCTACTTGACATTAAATTTTGTAATGGCGCTTTGAAAGTTCCTCGTCTCAATATAGAACCAGAAACTTGTGATCTATTTAGGAGCTTAGTTGGTTTTGAGCAGACATGTCCTCAATTCGGAAATTACATTACCGCATATATTGTATTTTTTTCTCAGTTCATTGCTACACCTGATGATGTGGCATTGCTAGTTGACAAAGGGATTATCATACACCATTTACAGAGCGATAAAGAGGTATCTGATATTTTCAGGTCTCTTGGTGATGGCATCTTCTTTGATTTTAACGGTGATTATTATTTGAAATATATTTGTTACACGATGGAAGAACACTATCAGATTTGGAGACCTAGATGGAGAGAATGGCTTGGTTCAATCACTTCGAAGCTCTATATTTTGACTGGAAAAAATAATTACGAATTGCCCCTATAACACTGTCTCAAAGGCTAACAATAGACTATTGATGCCAAATTACGCCTCGTTCCAGCAAAATGCAGCGCAATTGTTGCAAAAAATTTCCCATTTTTTCTTTTCTTTCTGTAAACAGAGTATGCCATATGCGGCTCAAATACTCTTCTTCTATTACATGATATTCACCTCATCTTAGAAACATTTTATTACAATCCAATGCATAAACTATTTAAGAGTAACTTGATGAAGCTCTTGCGGATGGAGCTCGCTCTTTGTGGCTTCTTCCGATGAGTGAGGAGGTAGGCGAGGAGGACGAAGGACAAATGGTTGTGGCCTCAGAGCAATTGATAGCTTCTCTTCTTCTACTACACAGATAATCAGTACATATGAGAAATGGCGAAATTTTATTGTAGACCCACTCTTTCAAACTCTTATGATAATTTAAATCTAGACGATTCAAATTAATATAGTATTTTGGATATCTATCAATTAGTTAGGTATTCTGGGCATTCCATTAATTATTAATTAAGAAAGATAACGAGAAACAATTAACTTATAATTATCTAATATGTTTTTAACAAGAATCAGGCATACCCATCAGTGCCTGAATATTATGTACGGTTATGATGGTCGATTTCGTGTCACTTGTTTGATAAATTGATGCGATCTCTTCAGCTCTGACTCGATTAGTAATTTGGCCTACAAAGATAAAGTGGATCGTCAAGACGACAAGTATCTTGGAAGAACACATTGTTGCTTTCTTCATTATTTCTATCAATTTTGCTTCTCAACGTTGGTGTTGATTATGATGTAGAGAAGGGATATATTTTCTTGATTAAAAAAGAAAAGGGGTATATGTATATGAAAATATTATCTTATAGGCTGTCCCTAAGAGATGTCAATATCTTGTAGCACAACACTTGGTTTCATTCATGAATATAGAAGACAAATTACTAATCGAGTCATAGGCTGTCCCTAAGAGATGTTAATATGAGATCCTTTTTTTTCTTTTGTTAAATTTTTGAATGGATCTTATGTATATTTGGTAACTAGACTAATGTTATATTTTGTAAAATATTTATATTAATTAGAACAAGTATGTATTATTTTAATTTTAATTTATGAGTATTTTGTTTAGTAAGTTAATATAGTATATTTTAGTGTTATACTAATAATTTATACTTAACTAATCGATACTTATCATTTTTAATACTCATAAAATAATAAGAACATTTTGATCATTTGCAAATGATTTTCTTTTTATATTGAACATTATCCTAACTCTTATCCCTACCAACTTACCAAACACAATTTTAAATTGAGAAATAAAAAGGATAATTCCTTATTCCTCTAAAAAGTTACTTTCACGCCAACTATTGTACAACGCTACTTCAAAAAATGCAGAAGCATTCTGAGGATACGCGTATCCGATACGGATACGGATGCGATACGGCTCGAATATGTACCGGATATGCCACGTGGCGTATCCGAATATTTTAATATTTATTTTTTTAGATACGACGGAGATACGGCAGGATACTACTTGGATACTTTCAGGATACGACTGAAATACTCCATTTATGATACTTCGGCCCATTATATATTTTGGTATAACATAATATTTTTAAATAAAATATATATGATATTTCTAGAATACTTCTAGATTAGTTCTATGATAATTCTAGAATAATTTTATGATACTTTTATGATATTTGTAATGTTTGGTTGATTTTATTTATTGTCATGATATTTAATTTAAAAATATTATTAATTAATTTATTAATTATATATAATATAAATATATTAAAATAATAATTATATAGTTGTATCCGTATCCGTAATTTTTTGAAAGTTGACATATCTCTGTATCCGTATCGTATCGTATCGGATACGATATCCGTATCCGTGCAACATAAGTTGCCAAACGGAGCCTAAGACGATTGTTGTATTGACATATACATTTGATGATGTGATAAACTTTATAAATTAAATTTGAAACTTTTATCGAAAAATTTGAGTGTCCAACTTGATTTTTGTTTATCACATTAAAATTTTAATTTACCACCACTTCGATTTATTTAGAAATCTATTTAATTATTTATTTTACAAAATATTAAAATTAAGATAAAAAAAAGTAATAAAGCAAGAATATAATATTTTTTTTGGTAAAACTGAATAATGCAAATAAAACTTAATATGTTCTAATAAATCTAAAAAAGAAATTAGATATTGTCAAAAAAAAATTACAATAAAGAAACAATAATTGTTAAAAATATAAATATAAGTATGAAAATTAAAAAAATCATAAAGAAACGAAAATATACAAATAAATCTACTTATTTTTTAGAATGATTGAAGATCAAATTTATGTATGAATAAATATACACAACATTCTCTCACAACATGATAAAAATATGATGTTTGACTCGTTTTGCATTTTTTCAATGTGCTATAACCAGGGGCGGATCTATAGGGGGGGGGGGGGGGGGGGGGGGGGGCGAGCGGGAGGCCCGGCCCCCCCTATGAAATCGGGAACCGATATATTAGCGATAAAATGAGGTGATTTTATTTTTTTGGCAAGTGATAAATATGATACATTTGTAAGTATTTCATAAAGATTAGTGTAGTCTAGTGGTAAAATTGTTGTTTGAGAGATTGGAGGTCTTGAGTTCAAGACCCTCAAGGCACATATTTTGATTTATTTTTTATTTCGGCCCCCCTATATATGGATCCTGGATCCGTCCCTGGCTATAACCTATAATATAATTAAATGAGATTATATATGTGTCTATGATAAATCAATATTTTTCTAGAAATTATGTTGCGATATCACGCAGCGTGATATTACTCAACTAAATATGATTATTTACGCTAAATTTAGTACTCGTCAATAGAATTATTGAATTTTAAGGGATATATAAGTAAACGTATAACTTTTTTCTCTAGTACCAAACCGGACCGGTATTGAACATTTGCAGTTCAAGATGCCAACTTTGACCGCTAGTCCGCCACCTCTCTCGATGTCAATGAAGCGTATTCCGTTTCACCGCCTCTTGTCTCGCCGCCGCATCTCCACTTCCTCTTCCTCTTCCTCTTCCTCTTCCTCTTCCGCACTGGAGCTAGGGTTCGAGCGACCAGAATTCGGCCGAGAGACGCTGGCAGGAACAGTGCAGCCCTACGAACGCCACCTGTTTCTCTGCTACGAATCGCCAGCCTCGTGGCACGCAGACATCGAAGCCAACGACGGACTACCGAGGAGTCTGTCCTTGGCGATCAAGGCTCGGAAAGCAGAGATTAACAAAAAGGTATTTTCTTAATCTTTTAGGCCCCGATTTTTCCAATATTACCAAGACACTGAAACTATGTTGCAATTTGTTGTTGTTTAAATGTAATGATTGATGTAATCTGTTTTGTATCACTTTTCATGACATTTCTATCAATTTGTTGTTAATTTCTTATAATTGTGATTTCAGACTCGCCTTACTATATATAGCGGCGGTGGCTCCGATTCGTCAGATGGGGATCTACTGATTTTCCCAGATATGATTAAATACAGGTACCCTTTTGTATTCCCGAACTTAATTACACTGTTGCCACTAAATTCATTTGACAAAGAGAAGAACTTTCTCCATTTAATCAAAAAAGAAAGCTAATCATAACATTCTTTTTGTAATTGCCGAAGGAAATTAACACATTTCGATGCGGATAATTTTGTGCAAAATGTACTTGTAGAAGACGCAGAATGGAGCTCAAAGAATGCCGAAAAAGTAAATAATAATTCACATATATTTGTATGCTCTCACGGGTCGCGTGACCAACGATGTGGTTTTTGTGGACCAGTTCTAGTCAAGAAATTTCAAGAAGAGATAGATGCACGTGGTCTTGCTGACCGAGTTTTTGTAGGCCCTTGTTCTCACATCGGTGGTCATAAATATGCTGGAAATGTTATTATATTTGGATCGAATTTCAACGGAGAGGCAACTGGACATTGGTAATGGAAATATTTTGGTTGATATTTCATTCGTTTTTGTCATAATTTATATTGGTATAATAAACGGCCTCGTTGACTTATTGTAGGTATGGATATGTATCTCCTAATGAGGTTAAGATTCTGGTCGAACAACATATTGAAAGAGGCGTGATTGTGGATAAATTATGGAGGTAGTTATTATTTTTTAAAATTTATTGGAGTGGCTTGCACTAATCCAATTGCAAAATCTCAATTATTAACCATCGATTCATCAAATAGGGGTCAAATGGGTTTAGATCGAGACGATCAGAAAATAGCCCAAAATCTCAGGCTACAATTAAATTCTCAAGCGAATCAGACAAAACAAAGTTAGTGGGATGATAAGAACGAATCAAAAGAACACGAGAGTTAATTTGTGTATTTTAGGTTTCGATTAATTTGTTTACACCCTACGAAAGCATGAAAACATGCCTCTATGTAATAGATAATAAATAATAAATGGTAATAGATAATAAATAATAAATGGATGAGGTATACTACTAGATTTGAGAGGACCAAAACTCTGTTATGCTGTATTTGGTTCTTAATTTCTATCAAACTTTGTTCAATCATGAATAAAACTGAGATATATAATTTGTTGTCTCGACTAATTAGTAATTGCCTCAATTTTAAACACATGTGAAAATTTATTTTTTGGATATACAAAAAAAACTTCAAAGGTGTAATTGGAAAATGTTGGATATGTGAGATAGTAATATATTCAATTCTGAAAATCAAAATGGAAATACTCTAGAAGTCTAAAATTAACGAGACTAGGAAATTTGTCCGCGCTTCGTTGCGAATTTTTAATGTAATTGTTTGTATTAGATAAAAGATTGTGTATTCACTTGTTAATTGTTATTTGTTATGTTTACAGAAAATATTATAAAACCAATATGAAAATTATTAAATGTGTAATTTGATATAATATCATAAAATAAATTAATGAATATTACAAAAAATATGAAAATTATTAAATGCGTAAAGCATGATATAAATTAATGAAATTACAAAATAAATATGAAATCATATCAAAAAATAAATTAATGAATAACACAAAACAAATATGAAAAATATTAAATGTGTAATTTAATATAATATCATAAAATAAATTAATGAATATCACCAAAAATATGAAAATATTAAATGCATAAAGCATGATATAAATTAATGTGTAATTTATATCATAAAACCAATATGAAAATTATTAAATGTGTAATTTGATATAATATCATAAAATAAATTAATGAATATCACAAAAATATGAAAATTATTAAATACGTACAGCATGATATAAATTAATGAAATCACAAAATAAATATGAAATCATATCATAAAATAAATTAATGAATATCAAAAAACAAATATGAAAAATATTAAATGTGTAATTTGACATAATATCATAAAATAAATAATGAATATCACAAAAAAATATGAAAATTATTATATGTGTAAAGCATGATATAAATTAATGAAATCAAAAAATAAATATGAAATCGTATCATAAATTAAATTAATGATATCACAAAACAAATATGCAAAAAATATTAAATGCGTAAAGCATGATATAAAGATGAAAAAAATATTAAATGCGTAAAATCACAAAATCAATGAATATCAAATCACAAAATAAATATGAAATCATAAAATAAATATGAAAACATGATATAAATATTAATATAATTAAGGTATAAAATGATATAAAGATCATAAAATAAATTACTAAATGGTTAAATGGGTAAAACATGATATAAATTAATGGATACATGATATATATTAATGGATATAATCAAATCATAAAATAAATATGGATATTATATAAATATTAATATATGTGAGATAGAAAATCAAAGATGAGGTGGCTCAATATGTAAAACATGATATAAATTAATGGATACATGATATAATTAATGGACATAATCAAATTATAAAATAAATATAAAAATTATATAAATATTAATATGTGTGATAGAAAGTCAAAGATGAGGTGACTCAATGTGAGAGTAAAAAAACATCCACTATTTAAAAAGAGAACAATGCCATGAAATATATTTATTTTGTGCATCTACAGTCCAGCCTTTTATTAGCAAATCAAATGAAAAATATGCTATGTCAATTTTTACGTCGCCATCTCAGCAAAATGAATCATGACGGAATTTGATTGTTTTGCAAAAAAAATTATATGGCATTGAGGAATTCAAAAAATGTGTTCCTAAAAAATTGATTGTTTTGCAAAATTGGAAATTTGATTGTTTTGCAAAAAATGTGTTCCTACAAAATTGATTAGTAATATAACGTAACATTACGACAAAACTTCTCCGTTAGTTAGAAAAACACGACGAACATTTGGTTTTTGACAACAAATGGTCCTAAGGCCTTGAGACTGTAATTTTATTACTTTTATGATAACTGTTACATGCTTGATCTTGTTTGTTAAAACTAAATTTGTATATTTTCTTCCGATTTAATATATAAGGATTTGACAACAAAAAAAAATTAGGCCTCCATTAATATTTGATAGCCTCTCCTCTTGTCTCTGCAACCAGACCTCTACGACCACGAGGCCTCTCCTCTCGTCTCTGCAACTCTACGCGGCCATGCCTGGAGGTTGGAGCGACGCGATGCTACGCAAACGACGGACCTTCAAAATCTTAGCAAAGGTAAGAAAACACATTTGTTTGGCGGAGCTTTCCTCAAACTCTTCCCTAGATTTCAAAATTTGAAGATACGGTACTTGGATTTGAAAGAAAATGCCTTTTCTGGTAAGTTAGATGACATTTTCGCCCAAACACAATCATCCATTTTCAGTAAAGGTTTTAAGGCAGAGTTTGTACAGATTTACTTGCTCAATTCCTGAAATGTTTTTAAAAGAAACTTCTTTAGTTCTTGAACAAATCGATTTGAGTTCGAGTCCTCTTTTCGTTTTGAGTTTTAATAGGTAATTAATTAATCAAATTATAAAGTCAGTTTTTTTAATAATATTGATCATGTTCATGTATTATGCAGGTCCAATTCGAACTTGGGGCAATTATGTATAATCTATCACTTTGAGTTTGAATCAACTAACTGGTATGACTCTAAACAAAACTAATTCAATTTCTCAGACTAACCTCGTCAAAGCTTTGAGAATTTAATACAAGTAGAATTACCATAAATGTTAGGGACTTATCCTTAAATAACCACAATCCATTTGACTTTAAAAAAAATTATGCTAATTTATCTTAAAGTTTATTCAATTGGGAGGGAATAGAAATATTGAATCTTTCTAGAAATGAATTCCGTAGATTGATTCCAATTTCAAATTTTATTATTAATTTACCATTCTTGATCATTATGCAGGTCCAATTCAAACTCGGAGCAATTATAGATAATCTGTCGATTTGAGTTTGAATCAATTAACCGGCATGATTCCATTCAACGGTGTTGCTCTAGTGCTCCACACCGACAACTAGAAATCAAAATCTGTACAAATCAACTAACTTCCAATTGCCGGTTCTGCTCCTTGCTCCCCTGTTCAATTGATGCATCTCTCGAAATTGAGAGCTATTTCTTTATAAGTTTGTCCATTCTCCAGGTTTTTAATTTAAAAGTTCATTTTTATTTATGGGTTACTTTATTACAATCATTTGTTAATTATATGTTAAATATTTTTTAATATAGAGCCGATTATTATGTTATTGGTTATTTGTATGCAGGGTTTTGAGGATCACTTATTTGATAAAAAATATCACTAACAATTATATATGTTATATTCTTTTTTTAATTATCATGTGGGATTGAATAGGCACTAGCAGATTGGAATGATTGCTTATTCATATCGGAATGATTTATTGTAGAAAATAATCATTGATTTTGTTGAGAGTAAAATTATAACATCAAAATGTTAATGAAAAAAATCGCCAAAGACCTCCGAAAATTCAGGACCGGGCCCGGTTGTGATGCTTCAGTTCTTCTCGACCCAACATCGAGGAACCCACAGCCCGAGAAGCTTGCTATTCCAAACACTAGCCTTCACGGATTCGAAGTTATTGATGATGCCAAGGCCATCATCGAGAGAATTTGTCCTTGTACAGTCTTGTGCTGACATTTCTGCCTATGCGTCCCTTGACGCAGTAGAAATCCTTGGTAATATTCATGATGATGTAACACATGGCAGACTTGACGGTACGGTCTGTCTGGACTATGAGGCTCTTCAAAATCTTCCACCGTCATTTTTTGACTTAGATAGCCTTAAGGCTAGCTTTGGGGCAAACGGCCTATCTACGGACGATTTGATCGTCTTATCAGGAGCCTACTCAATCGGTGTCTCGCATTGTTCCTCCTTCCATAGTTGTCTTCCCCCCAGTGTAGACCCAACAATAGATCCAAGTTTTGCTATGGATCTGGAAAACAAATGCTCGCTGAACGCACCAGGTGTCGATGAAATTGTTGTGCCTCCAGATTATGTTACCCCGTATAAGTTGGCAGCGCCCCCCCTAAGATTTTTAAGTAATAGTATATAATATATATAAGTAATAGTATATAATATATGTTAGTGTATTTTATTTACGATCAAACTGAGAAACTATGTACTGCCCCCCCAATTGATACGGAGCCAGATCTGCCACTGCATGTTTATATATCGATATGATCAGGTTACTGTCATTTTTGTCACGAGTCACGTTGTTGTGTTGAGCTTGTATGTGTTTCCAGATTAAATTCACCATAATTTGTATGTACCAATTATTCAGCATGCATTCAATTTTGTTTTCCCCCCCACATTCTTTAGCAATTTGTATTTTGTGTCATCTCTTGTTACATTCTACTTTTGAAGAAACTAATGTACCAAACACTACATCATGTTGCTGCTCAGTTTCATAAGCATAAACCTCAACAATATTGAATGTCGAATTAATTGTACTTCAAATTTTCTTTGAATTTTCTCTGAGTTTTTTTAGAAAGACTTGTAAATAAACATTGTACGGATAACACTATTTTTTTTCTTTCAATATAATCTAGGGAGGCAATTGCCCTCCCACTTCAAAAAAAAAAAAAAAACACAATATTGAATGTCGGTCTTGATTGCCCTATGAACAAATTGGAGTTCGACCCAACATAATTCTGATTTAACAAAAATCCGGTTGGTATCATCTCATATTTTGAACATTTCTTTCCTATATTGTTCTCATGATCGATCACCATATATCTACCTTTGTTTTTTAATTTTCAAGCCAAACTATAATACAATTTTTGTCAGACCACATAATCTAATAATATAATGATTGACACAAGATATTAAAAATCAAGGATTCAAGTTTCATTGACATCACCAATAGAATATGAAATAAAAAATATACATGATTCATGGGTTATGTTCTCTTCATTATTTGTTTATAATTTCACATATTTTTTTAACTTTTTTTTTTAAATTTAGAAACCTAATCCACGAATCGTATATATGTTTGATTTTACATTTTTATTGATAATACCGACGGGACTCGAACTCAAGACATGTTATCATGTGCTAAACATCTCACCACTAAATTATGAGACCGTTGGTTATAATTTCAATTTTGATACGATGCTAGTTAAAGAATATGGACCAACATAGGTTCTCACCTCAACATCTCGGTCTCGCTCAACAACTCTCTACAACAACTCTGGTTGACCAACAAATTAAAACTACAACGGCCATTAAATTCATGGTGGGGCAAAATTTTCTTATCTACAATTTGGAACATTTGGAAAAGACGAAATAATTTCATCTTCTCTTCGACGCTTCTGCTGCCGATAGGGCCCACACTAGATTGCATCAAACGGGATGCGTCTGCTTGGATAAAAAATTGTTAGAAAACTAGGTTTTAAAGGAAAAATTGAACTAACTTTCCACTAACATCTTTGTAAATAAACTTTTTACATTTTAATGAAAATCTGAGTACTGCGTGTACTCGTTCAAAAAAAAAAAAAAGATATGATGTTAGTTAAGCGAGACAAGAGTCATGGAGCTAATGGAGAGGGTATTTTCATCCATAAATATATTTTGCGTCGGTAAATGATACCTTCCACATTTTAAGAGTAACTATGATTCTATTAATAAAGAAATAGTAAATATTGATTAAATGGAGAAGATTTTTTTTGCTTTTTATCCGTTAATTGCAATAAAAATAGAACTCATAATATTTATTTTATTATGTTATGCACTCAATCAATTGAGTTATGAGTTACAAAAAAAATATGTCTCTGATTTTTCTTCTCAAATTATGATTCATCTTCATAATTTTGAAATTCACATTTCCGATGGGTAAAATAAATATGATATAACCTGAATTTTGGAAATGTAAATGCAAATGTAATATTTGTATCTTTTTTTAATGGTAAATACGATAGTTTGAAGTTTTGGAGGGGTAAATAGGAAATTCTCATTTACCCTATCCACCAACTAGTGCAGTCGATTATTTTAAGCTTCTCGGAGCAAGCATTATGTAACTTTCTAATTGAATGCATAATAGAAGAAAAAAAAATAGAGTTAAAATAAAATGGAACCGACAAATAATATTCAAGTAAGAAAACATACTTATCATAAAATGATTAGTATATTTTGTCATCATAATTTTTAATTATGGGAAAACAAATGAAGTTTTGACAAATATGAAAAATCAGAAGAAACAAATATGGCTCATAATCTGGAGGAACCAACAAATTGTTATTTAAGGGGGAAACGACATTTCCCCTAAAGCGATTGTATTTTCTTGTCATCATACTTCTTAATTGTTTGCAAAAAAATTATAATTTATTAAAAATAAAAAAAAACTAGAAAAAACGATCCACAAACATGAAAGTCGGAATAAAAGAAAATACTGACTAATAGAGCTCAGATCGAGAGGAACCAACAAATTATTATTCAAGAGAGAAAACACATTTCTCCTAATATGATTGGTATATTTGTCATCATAGTCCTTAAGTCATGTACAAGCAAATAAATAGTTCATAAATATGAAAAACCAAAAACAAGATAGGACTCAAATCGAGAGGAACCAACAAATTATTATTCAAGGGAGAAAACACATTTCTCCTAATATGATTGGTATATTTGTCATCATAGTCCTTAGTCATGTACAAGCAAATAAAGAGTTCATAAATACGAAAAACCAAAAACAAGATAGGGCTCAAAATCAACGGTTTCATGACCTAGTTGTGAGGTGATTAACACAAAATATCATAGATCGTGAGTTCGAGCTATGTTGATATTATCAATAAAAATATGAAATCAAATATATCGACGATTCGTAAATTATGTTTCTTTAAAAAAAATAAGGCTTAAATCGAGAGGAACCAACTAATTATTATTCTAGGGAGAAAACAAATTTCTCCTAATATGATTGGTATATTTGTCATCATAGTCCTTAGTCACGTACAAGCAAATAAATAATTCATAAATATGAAAAACTCGAATAAGAAAAGAGAGCTCATATCAAGAACCAAAAGGATATACAAATTTTTTAAAAAAAAATAGTATAATATAATGTAAGAAAAGCATACGAAAAAAAAAAGAAAACTACAAAGTAAACCCTAATTATACCAAGAAACAAATCAAAGTAGATATTTGTCTGTGCCAATTAAAAAATGGGCACACGATCTGAAACGCTAATCAAACAGCAAAAACTTGTCTACATGAAAAAAATCTCTCTCTCTCTCTCAAAATAATGGTTTTCTTTGTTCTGTGTAAAATTGGTTGTGTCATTCATAAAAAGTTTAACGCATGGCCTCGTTATATGTAGTAAGCTATGCCACCCTTTTGGATCCTTGGCAAACAAGGAAGACGGCAGTTTGGGGGTCAAGTTTTGTTTTTCACTAAAATGAAAGTTTTATATCCGATATATATGTTAACTAAATATTTGTAATAATATGTATTTGATTATGAATTAACATCATTATGTCATTTCTTACACATGCGTGCATATTTTCATTCACTAAATTTGTAATTACAAGAATCACATATAATACCAAGTAGATTATTTTTTAATTTGATTAAAAATAAAAAATATTTTTTTTTTTTTGCTATTACAATATAAAATAATTATAAAACATAGATAAATAAACTCAAATAATTTTATTTTCAAATTATATTATTAACATTATCGTACAAATGTATATTGTGTATTATAATATAAATCATAATTAACATACTTGTTGCGTTGAGCGCGTATTCTCCTGGTCATTTTAACAAACATTAAGTTATCAATTAATGAACACCTCTAATTATTGGCGCGAGTAATCGTTTTGACAATTTTTAGATGCATTCATTGGACGATAACCTGCCAGAGTGTCAACTGAGAACCAAAGAAAACAATTTTCTTAAACCATCCAAGAATTGGGAAGTTCAACAGAAAGCTTTTTTCTTGTATAAAGATTGATTAGTATCACTTTTTTCTAATAATACGCTACTTATTCCCACCAAAATCCATTTTCTCAAAGAAAACTCCCACCCAAAACCATTTCTTTGAAACTCTGTCAAGTTCTTGATCCAGTGACGTACAAAGGTAATTACTGTTTGTGGTGAATTTGAATCTTGATTTGAAGTTTTTACAAATTTGACGAGTTTTCTGATTGAGAGAGTTTGGTGCAATGATTTCTCTTTAATATATTAGTATTACATCAAAGTGACCTGTAAATAATTCGATTTTTTTCAAATTTCCCAAATAAATTTTGAAACTTTATGTATAGGTTCATTGAATTTTCCTTTAAATTTTTCCAAAATACTTCTTGGTAAAGTTTCCTTTTTTATATTCTTTTTCATTTAGTCGAAAAATTGGATTGAATTTTAAATGAAGTTCCGTGAAATTGAAATTAGGGTATGTGCGAAGTGAACTACAGTATAGTTTTCAAAATAGTTCGTACAGAATGAATGATCATATATCGTGGATTAACTCATTTCTTTTGGGGCGAATCTGTATCATAATACAATTGGATTAATTAAGTTCTGTGTTTGATACAGGTCAAAGTAATGGCAAATCGAGAAGAAACCATTGATACAACTCAGACAGTAATATTCTGACCTCACAATTACTCTTGTCCTTTATAAATTATTTTCAATATGGAATTTCAATTTTTCAATTGAATTTTGTAATTTTCAATCTAATTTCCTTTTTTATTTTGTAAAAACAGATAATAAAATATGAGGAGAAAAAACCCAAAACAGCCGAAAAATCGGAGGAAGAAGATATAGAAAAGCTGGTTCAGTTAATGATACGCGAGTTGGCGTATTATGCTGAACCAAGTGCGAAACAGGTCGAGCCTCAGCCCTTCATAATTGACAAATTGCATCCAAGAGTGAAATCGGCCGGCCCGGCATCGTACCGCCCAACTGTGGTCTCCATCGGCCCGTACCATCATGGGGCCGAATGGTTTGTGAATGCCGAGGAGAAGTTGAAGTGTGTGGAGTCGGTAATGGATTTGAACGGAGAGTCCACAATGGACAAAATTTTGGCTGCTTTAGCGAAGGAAGAGCAAATGGTCCGAAATATTTATTCTGAGGACAATGAGATGGGTGAAAACGCGTTTCTAAAAATGTTGGCTTTAGATTCATGCTATATAATGAGCCAAATTTTCGCTTCTGAGCGTACCGTACCGGATCACGATGTATCGAACCAAAAATCAGATGAGAAAATATCCCGTAAGAAAAATGGCAGTGAAGAAACGGATATTCTGACCCCATTACTTGCAGACGAAACCATCCATGATGGATCGAACAGTAATGATACCGGTAGCATGGAGCCGGTCCCGTTTTACGAGCCGTGGTTCACTCCATACGTGGCTCGGGACCTTCTTTTGCTGGAAAACCAGATCCCGTTTTACTTAATAGAGAAAATCTACGAGACAAGGGAGGGTGAATTTAGTGCAAGTGCCCTTCGCGAAAAAGCAGTGTTGTTTGTGAAGAAAATTATACAACCGTACTTGAAGAACTTCGAACAAGGAGATGTTTACGACATAAAGCCTACAGAAATTCACCATTTGCTCCATTTATGCCATATGTACTTCAAGCCACTACAGAATCACAAAGAATTCGACTATGAAAAAGTAGAAGGGGCTTCTGATTTTATGCGGCACTTAATCCGTTGGCGTGGTGCAACGGAATACGAGGGAGTCGGAATAAAGATCAAGCAGAAGAAATATGACGAAAGCGCCCCTCACTCACTCTTGGATGTGACTTTTCAAAATGACGAGATTCAGTTTCCAGTTTTGTCCATAGATCGAAGCACCGTGCCATTCTTTAGAAACATGGTTGCGCTCGAGCTAATGAACCCGAGATATGGAAACAATTTTACCTCTTACATCATTTTCTTGTCACAAATTATGTGCATGCCTAGTGATGTCACATTTCTGGTACGGAAGGGGATAATAAACCATAGTTTGAGCAGTGATGAGGACGTATCGAACGAATTCGCCAGTCTCAACCGAAATGTTGTTTTTGATTTTAGCGCCAAGTATTACTTGAAGACCATGATTTGGGAGGTGGACGAACGGTACCATGATTTGCAGGAAAAACGGCAAGTACGAGTTTTTGCTAAACGGTTCAGGAACCCGTGCGAGGCTATTATGTTCTGGGCGGGGGGCATATTTGTGCTTTGCGCCATGGCCCGGTTCTATTTTATCATTATGTCCCCCCGTACAAGCAAGTTGGTTACGAGTTGAAGTACGAATTCGAGGTCTAACTCTCATTGAATAAGTAAATAACTAAATGTGTGCGGGAATTTGGGTCACCGGCAAAATTGTGTATTTATAGCTTATTGTTTTGTTCTTATGTCAAAATTGTGTGCTAATTATTGTCTCGGAGTAATCGTGCTATTATTGTGTCTGTTTTGGAATTTGTTGGAGAAACTTGTGCATTTTGTGAAAAGAAAAATGTGTGTTTTTTTGTTTATTTTATAAGGATTTCTTGAATTGTTTCCATATGTGACTTGAACAAAAAAGTTTGTTCAAGAATTTATCAGGTTAATTTAATATTGTTCATAAACCAATATTATGGTGCTGATAAATGATAATCCTCCTTGTTAGCCTTTGTGCTACTGAGTGAATGTATTATTGTATTATATATACCATTGAACTGAGGTTTATGATGTAGTTTTATTTATACAAATTAGACTGCTAAATTTTTATTTACAGTTATTTTAGGAAAAACTTTCAAGTATATCTCTCACAATTCTGATATATATAATTAATATAGCATCATATCAGTTTTTGAGTTTTGATCACGACTCGGATAGTTTAGTATTGCATCGCAAATAACTCGAGTCGAAGTTCGGATGACAAAATTTAATCCATCTCTCCCTTATGTCTTAAACCTGAATTCAAATTTAATTTGAAAGTTAAAAATTCATAATAAGAAATCAAATTATTAGAATTACATGTGACACACAATCCCAATGATCTATAACATACATTGTCCAAAAGTCTAATAACATGCAACCCGAATGGCAATGATATTAATGATATGTGGCTTGAATTTGACTCATCCGAATGACCCATCTGAAAATGACCCAAGGATTAGCTCACGTTGATTCGAATCTGTGAAACCACTTGACAATTAATAAATGGGATGACTAATGTATTTCATGATTTGTATATTTTTATGTACACATCATTAATAAAAACTAAATAAGTGATTATTTTTCAAATTTTAATCGTATTTGTGTACTCCAAATGTACACTCTAAAAAATATAAAATATTACACAAAAAATATAATCTTGTTTAAAAAAAATTATACGAAAAATTATTTATGTCTTAAAAACTACATCTTAAAAATTAAATCATATATATATATTGTAAAGATATGGCATGTATTGTATTGAAAAAATTGGGATTTTCTATCATACACTCTTTTACTTATGATACATTCTCTTTCAAGAATATTTTGAATAATTATCCATTAATGAATATTTGAAATAAAATTTTAAGTATATTTATTAATTAATGTTTGGCTAAATAGGAAGTCTTTTGTGATTCATTTCAAGAAAAAATCTTCCTAAAAAATAAATTTTATGATACATGCTTTTAAAAATATAATTAATTGATAAATTCTCGAAATATCATTTATAAAAGATGTCTGATATTACTCCTCTATATCATAAATCTAAAAGATATATGATACATTTATAAAGACATAACAAATAAAAGAATAATATACATGTAAAAAATATAACATGTATATTATTTAATAAAGATGTACCGTACATCTAAAAATACAAAACACATCTAAACAAGTATAACACATAAAAATATATTATATATTTAAAAGTATAAACCGGAATGGGAATGATGTGCGTACATATTTTCATTCACTAAATTTTTTTTTTTTTTTTTTTTTGCATAAAATTTCATTCACTAAATTGGTAACTATAAGAATATCATATAATATTAAGTAGATTATATTTTTATTTGATTAAAAAAAAATATTTTTTTTTTTTGCTATTACAATATAAAATAATTATAAAACATACATAAATGAATTCAAATAATTTAATTTTCAAATTATATTATTAACATTATCGTACAAATGTATATTGTGTACTATAATGTAAATCATAATTAACATATTTGTCGTGTTGAGCGAGTATTCTCCTGGCCACTTTAACAAACATTAAGTTATCAATTAATTAACACCTCTAATTATTGGACGATAACCTGCCAGAGTGTCAACGAAAACCAAAGAAAACAATTTTCTTAAACCAACCAAGAATTGGGAAGTTCAACAGAAAGCTTTTTTCCTGTATAAAGATTGATTAGTATCACTTTTTCTAATAATACGCTACTTATTCCCACCCAAATCCATTTTCTCAAAGAAAACTCCCACCCAAAACCATTTCTTTGAAATTCTGTCAAGTTCTTGATCCAGTGACGTACAAAGGTATTGCTGTTTGTGGTGAATTTGAATCTTGATTTGAAGTTTTTTAATTTGACAAATTTTCTGATTGAGAGAGTTTGGTGCAATGATTTCTCTTAATGTATTAGTATTGCTATTACATCAAAGTGACGTGTAAATAATTCGATTTTTTTTCAAATTTCCCAAATAAATTTTGAAACTTTAAGTATAGGTTCATTGAATTTTTTACCTTTAAATTTTTCCAAAATACTTGTTGGTGAAGTTTCCTTTTTTTATATTCTTTTTCATTTAGTCGAAAAATTGGATTGAATTTTAAATGTAGTTCCGTGAAATTGAAATTAGGGTATGTGCGAAGTGAACTACAGTATAGTTTTCAAAATAGTTTGTACAGAATGAATAATCATATATCGTGGATTAACTCATTTCTTTTAGGGAGAATCTGTATCATAATACAATTGGATTAATTAAGTTCTGGGTTTGATACAGGTCAAAGTAATGGCAAATAAAGAAGAAACCATTGATACAACTCAGACAGTAATATTCTGACCTCACAATTACTCTTGTCCTTTATAAATTATTTTCAATATGGAATTTCAATTTTTCAATTGAATTTTGTAATTTTCAATCTAATTTCCTTTTTTGTTTTGTAAAAACAGATAATAAAATATGAGGAGAAAAAACCCAAAACAGCCGAAAAATCGTCAGAAGAAGATATAGAAGAGCTGGTTCGGTTAATGACACGTGAGTTGGCGTATTATGCTGAACTAAGTGCGAAACAGGCCGAGCCTAAGCCCTTCATAATTCACAAATTGCATCCAAGAGTGAAATCGGCGGACCCGGCATCGTACCGCCCTACTGTGGTCTCCATCGGCCCGTACCATCATGGGGCCGAATGGTTTATGAATGCCGAGGAGAAGTTGAAGTGTGTGGAGTCGGTAATGGATTTGAACGGAGAGTCCACAATGGACAAAATTTTGGCTGCTTTAGCGAAGGAAGAGCAAATGGCCCGAAATATTTATTCTGAGGACTTTGAGATGGATGAAAACGCGTTTCTAAAAATGTTGGCTTTAGATTCGTGCTATATAATGAGCCAAATTTTCGCTTCTGAGCATACCGTACCAGATCACGATGTACCGAACCAAAAGTCCGATGAGAAAATATCCCGTAAGAAAAATGGCAGTGAAGAAACGGATATTCTGACCCCATTACTTGCAGACGAAATCATCCATGATGGATCAAACAGCATGGAGCCGGTCCCGTTTTACCAGCCGTGGTTCACTCCGTACGTGGCTCGGGACCTTCTTTTGCTGGAAAACCAGATCCCGTTTTACTTAATCGAGAAAATCTACGAGATAAGGGAGGGTGAATTTAGTGCAAGTGCCCTTCGCGAAAAGGCGGTGTTGTTTGTGAAGAAAATTATACAACCGTACTTGAAGAACTTCGAACAAGGAGATGTTTACAACATAAAGCCTAAAGAATTTCACCATTTGCTTCATTTATGTCACATGTACTTCAAGCCACTACAGAATCACAAAGAATTTGACTATGAAAAAGTAGAAGGGGCTTCTGATTTTATGCGGCACTTAACCCGTTGGCGTCGTGCAACACAATACGAGGAAGTCGGAATAAAGATCAAGAAGAAGAAACATGACGAAAGAGCCCCTCACTCACTCTTGGATGTGACTTTTCAAAATAACGAGATTCAGTTTCCAGTTTTGTCCATAGATCGAAGCACCGTGCCACTCTTTAGAAACATGGTTGCGCTCGAGCAAATGAACCCGAGATATGGAAACAATTTTACCTCTTACATCATTTTCTTGTCACAAATTATGTGCATGCCTAGTGATGTCACATTTCTGGTACGGAAGGGGATAATAAACCATAGTTTGAGCAGTGATGAGGACGTATCGAATCAATTCGCCAGTCTAACCCGAAGTGTGGTATTTGATTTTAGCGGCAAGTATTACTTGAAGACCATGAGTTGGGAGGTGGACGAACGGTACCATGCTTGCCAGGAAAAACGGCAAGTACGAGTTTTTGCTAAACGGTTCAGCAACCCGTGGTGGGCTGTTTCGTTCTGGGCGGGGGGCATATTTGTTCTTTGCGCCATAGCCCGGTTCTATTTTATCGTTATGTCCCGTTTCAGTACGAGTTAGTTGGTTACGAGTTGAAGTACGAATTCGAGGTCTAACTCTCATTGAATAAGTATATAACTAAATGTGTGCGGGAATTTGGGTCACCGGCAAAATTGTGTATATAGCTTATTGTTTTGTTCTTATGTCAAAATTGTGTGCTAATTATTGTCTCGGAGTAATCGTGCTATCATTGTTTCTGTTTTGGAATTTGTTGGAGAAACTTGTGCATTTTGTGAAAAGAAAAATGTGTGCTTTTTTGTTTATTTTTTAAGGATTTCTTGAATTGTTTCCATATGTGACTTGAACAAAAAAGTTTGTTCAAGAATTTATCAGGTTAATTTAATATTGTTCATAAACCAATATTATGGTGCTGATAAATAATAATCCTCCTTGTTAGCCTTTGTGCTACTGAGTGAATGTACTATTGTATTATATACCATTGAACTGAGGATTATGATGTAGCTTTATTTATACAAATTAGACTGCTAAATTTTTATTTACAGTTATTTTAGGAAAAACTTTCAAGTATATCTCTCACAATTCTGATATATATAATTAATATATCATCATATCAGTTTTTGAGTTTTGATCACGACTCGGTTAGTTTAGTATCGATCCGATTTGCATCGCAAATAACTCAAGTCGAAGTTCGGATGACAAAATTTAATCCATCTCCCTTATGTCTTAAACCTGAATTCAAATTTAATTTGAAAGTTAAAAATTCATAATAAAAAGTCCCATCCAAATAGAAATCAAATTATTAGAATTACATGTGACACCCAATCCAAACGATCTATAACATAAATTGTCCAAAAGTCTAATAACATGCAGCCCGAATGGCAATGATATCAATGATATGTGACTCGAATTTGACTCATCTGAATGACCCATCTGAAAATGACCCAAGGATTAGCTGACGTTGATTCGAATCTATGCAACCACTTGACAAATAATAAATGGGATCGACTACATATTATGAATGTGTATTTTCATGTGCACGTCATTAATAAAAATGTAATACATAATTATTTTTCAAATTTTAATTGTATTTGTCTAGTTTTGATCGTATTTGTGCACTCCAAATGCACACTCTAAAAAATATAAAATATTATAGAAAAAATATAATCCGGCTTAAAAAAAATTATACAAAAATATTACTTATGTATTAAAAACTACATCTTAAAAGTTATATCATACATACATAAATATTAAATATATATCATACAATATAAAAATATGACAGGTATTGTATTAAAAAAGTATGTCATTCATCTAAAAGATATATGATACATTTAAAATAATATAACAAATAAAAAAATATTATACATGTACAAAAATATAACATGTATATTATTTAATAAAAATATACCGTAAATCTAAAAAGTATAAAATACATCTAAACAAGTATAACACATAAAAATATATTATATATCTAAAAGTATAAACATGAACGGGGGATGATGTGCGTTTTGGAATGCACAAAATATAATCAAAATTGAAAGGAAAAAAATCAAAATGTCACGTGTTGTTTTTCTATTGATGGCGTAAACACGGAATACATACCCATATAGTGTGCCCAATCTTTTCCTGTAATAATTTGTTGATTTTGTCCAATTTAATTGGTTTTTGTTTTGACTAGTGCGCGACTCATTGTCTCTAAATTAATTAATTAATTTTAGATGATGGTTTTACGGACCTGCAAACACCTAAGAACTTGTAGGTCTTAAACCATGCATGATTAACGTATAATCTAAACCCGGATGGACGATCCAAAGAACGAACAATTGGAAGAAAGGATATACATGATATATCTTATATTTTTAAGCACACCCATGATACTTTCTATAAGGAGAATTAATACTACTAGGAAATTTGTCCGCGCTTCGCTGCGGATTTTTAATGTAATTGTTTGTATTATATAAAATATTGTGTATTCACTTATTAATTATTATTTGTTATGTTTACAGAAAAAATATCATAAAACCAATATGAAAATTATTAAATGTGTAATTTGATATAATATCATAAAATAAATTAATGAATATCACAAAACAAATATGAAAATTATTAAATGCGTAAAACATGACATAAAATAAATTTGAAAAAATCATATCATATCATAAAATAAATTAATGAATATCACAAAACAAATATGAAATCATATCATAAAATAAATTAATGAATATCACAAAACAAATATGAAAAAATTATTATATCATAAAATAAATTAATGAATATCACAAAACAAATATGAAAATTATTAAATGCGTAAAGCATGATATAAATTAATGAAATCATATCATAAAATAAATTAATAAATATCACAAAACAAATATGAAAAAATTATTAAATGCGTAAAACATGATATAAATTAATGAATATCAAATCACAAAATAAATATCAAATCATAAAATCATAAAATAAATATCAAATCACAAAATAAATATGAAATCATAAAATAAATTATTAAAAATCATAAAATAAATATGAAAATATGATATAAATATTAATATAATTAAGCTAGAACATGATATGAAGATCATAAAATAAATTATTAAATGGTTAAATGGGTAAAACATGATATAAATTAATGGATACGTGATATAAATTAATGGATATAATCAGATCATAAAATAAATATGGAAATTATATAAATATTAATATGTGTGATAGAAAGTCAAAAATATGAGGTGGCTCAATGTGGGAGCTCAAAAAGATCCCCTCTTTAAAGGGAGAACGTAAAACATGATATAAATTAATGGATACATGATATAAATTAATGGATATAATCAGATCATAAAATAAATATGGAAATTATATAAATATTAATATGTGTGATAGAAAGTCAAAGATATGAGGTGGCTCAATGTGGGAGCTCAAAAAGATCCCCTCTTTAAAGGGAGAACAATTCCTTCAAAACTTACATCAACATTCGTGATACAAATCTAAAAAATGATTAATTAGGATGATTAACAACGCAACTAATAGAAAATTATGAATTAACTATTAATTCCAACATATCAATTATCAACTAACTACTAACGTACATGTGAATTAATTGTTAATACATATTTACATGTTATTTTTTGTTAATTGGATTGTTAATCACTTCAGTTAATTTTTTTTGGATTCACATCAAAAGACAGTGGTGTGAGTTTGTGAGCACCATATCAAAGCCTATTTATGTAAAGAAAACAAATATTTCTCGTCTCCTCATCTTCTCACCACTTTCTCTATGTCATGAATTTCAGTGGTTAATGATATAAGTAATTAATAAAAATACATTACATTAATCGTTAGTGAATATTAATTAAGAATTGTTAATATACATGTATCTTAATTATATACTAGGAGCATACTCGCGCTACGCGACGAGATATTAATTATGTTTTTTTATTGTAATACAAAGTACAAATAAATATGATAATATTGATAAATTCATTTCATAAGATAATTATTTGAAATAATTTGCTTATGATTATATATATATGTTTTACATTATTTTACATTATGATGACAATAAATTTTATTTTTTTAATTACATAATAACTATATTAATGACATTTGACAATAATAATATAAGAGGTATACCATGATTTTACAAAAAACATAACAAATATTATATCATTGTTATTCACAATATTTCATACAATATCAAATATAAAAATAACGAATCATACAACATGTGTAGTAACGTATCATTAATTACATAATGCAATGAAAATTATAAGTAATATCAAACTTAATAGTGAAAATAATTTAATAAATAATAAATAATATTAATTTAGCATAAACATAAACATAAATTATTTTATATCATATGATTTTTTTTTAGTTTTATATTTTGAAAAATAACATTATTATTTGATAAGTGTTTATAAATTTAAGAAATTATTTCGATGGATAAAACATTTTTTATTTCTATTATTCTTCAAAAAAAATAATATGATTTTCTTTTATTAGAAACACAAATATAATACTTAGTATTATATGGTATTAGTATAGTTATGATTTTTTTAAAAAAATATTAAAATTGTAAATTTTATTGTGTAAATGAAATAATTAAAATTTTATTTTGTAAAAATACACTTTTGCATTGTACTTTTTACATAATATGTTACAAATTAAAATTATGGAAAATAGTATGTATGAACTATACTAATATGTATGTCAAAATAAAGTGAAAAATAAAACGGATATATTTGATGAACTTTTAAAATTAAAATTCTGAAAATAATACTACTATATGTTGTATGTTTATAATATTACATATTAAGTTATTAATATTTAATATATAATCTTTTCATCTTTCGTTGGATTCACATTTGATCATGTAATTTTGTGTGAAATGATAAATAATTGAATAAACTTAGTATAACATGAACCTAACCAATAATAATAGTGCACATCATTAATATATAATGATGTGACTTTTTATAAATCCTTAAACACATAGTGTAAAATAAGGGACACTCAAATGACTACCAACAAAAAAATGTTTATAAAAAAACAATGATTAATAAATGGACTAAATTTTGGCACATATCATAAACTCATGGTTAAAAAAAATGATGATGTTACACAAGAAAATTACATAAAATTGGGTCCAAAATACGGGTTTGGGTAAATTAATGAAATGTTAATGAAATGTATTTTTTTTTTTGTTAATTATCCCATCCATCAATCACTAATTTCAAGATATAAAAGATACTGTGGTGAAATGGGGTCACAGTATGGGCTCGGGCTCTTTCAACGATTATATGATGTTATGAGAATTTCAAGGACACAAATTGAAGTACGCCGAAGATTAAAAAAGTTCACCTTGAGATCGGTCGGCGGGTTTTCACTTTTCGGGTCGAATCACATATTCTTAACCCCAGACCAGACCCCATGTTATTTTATTTGCTGGTTCAAACGTTCCCCTAAGGACATAGTTATAATTCGGATCGGGTGAAGAGTACGTTCAATAACACGATCCACTAGAGAAGAAGAGATCCTCAAGGCACCACACCTCTTGTCTCTCTGCACTTCTCCAGTTTTGCCTGTTTTTCTTTCTTTTTTTCCATTGAGTCGGTTTCCCCTATACCAAGCCATCTATCTCTCTCTAGAGACCCAAAACAATAATCTACTTTTTTTTGTTCTCTTGCACTTCTCTTCTTGTCTTGCTTCCACGGATAAACCTCCTTTCAATCCGAGCAAGGTCTAAAGCTCTCAGCTTTCCTCTTCTTTTCTTTTTCTTTGTTAAGATACTGATATGAGTAATTAGGGGCACAAATCGCACTTAGATCTTGCTGATTTTGCTAATTTTGGTTTTGGGTCAGTGTTAATTTGGGGCAATTTGGTTTGGATACTCTGACTAGCCTTGGATTGGCTTTTTTGGTTCTGAGTTGATCGGATTTATATTGGGGATCTTCTAGTTGGAGCTCTTTTTAGTTTCCTTTGTAGCTTAAAATCTTTATTTTAAATTCATAAAGATCAATTCTTGTTGTTCTAGTTTACTTATAAGATTAAAGTCTGTGGTTTGAAGTGTACAATCCAACCTTGTATTTTGATATATTTAAAATTGATGTAGAGAATTTAAACCTTTTGAAGAACCAATGTGATGAATAGTAACATAACTGTGAATTTACTTGATTTTGGGAATAAGAGTTTGCTTTATTTAATCTCTATTAATGCACTCTTTAAGGGCCTTCCATTTTCGAACTGAATTACCACTTTACAATTTCACCTATCTACTGAAAATGTACACGAATGTTTTATATAAATGTAGTTAAATTTATCCAAATCAAAGATCTTATAACCATTTCAAACTAATATTTTATTATTTTTTCAGTGATTTCTTCTTCTTGAAAAAAGAGAAAATTACAAAGAAGATTCTAGAATCTCAATCCTCGAAGTAAACATATATGGGCTGATTGGTAATTTCATGGGAGGTGTAGAGGACGAAGAACCACCCTCAAAGCGCATAAAATCTCTCCAATTCTGTACCCAAAACTCTCTCTCTCTACCCCAAAGCCTCTCTCTCTCTCCAAAATCTCCAAATCCTTTGGAATTTGGGGGTCTAATGGCCAGACCTCTTCCTTCCAAGGGCAAACAAGTCTCCCAAACCGAAACCCTAATTGGCTCTAAAGGCGTAATCCGAAAAAATGAATTTGTGCGAATTATTACAAGAGCTTTGTATACTTTAGGGTATGAACGAACCGGATCCATTTTAGAAGAAGAATCGGGGATCCAATTACTCGAACCCGTTATCCACTTATTCAGAGAACAAGTTTTAGATGGAGAATGGGACGAATCGGTACAAACCTTGCATAAAATCGGTCTAGCAGACCAAACCATAGTAGATAAATCAGCATTTTTAATATTAGAACAAAAATTCCTCGAACAAATTGAAAATGGAGAAATTCTCAAGGCAACCAAAACCCTACAAGGAGAAATCTCCCCTCTAGGGAACACAAAACGGGTCCATGAGTTAGCGTTTTGTCTTTTGGGTCCTACCCGTCTCGGGGAATTAGGGTGGTCTAAGGGTCAACTGAAATCTAGGGTTAGGGTTTTGGAAGAGTTGCAGAGCTTGTTTCCACCTAGCGTGTTCGTACCGGATAGGAGACTCGAAGATCTGGTACAACAAACTTTGGCCATTCAAACTGAATCGTGTTATTTTCATAATTTTAAGGATAAAACTCTCTCTCTTTATGCCGATCACAAATGTGATGTTGATCAAATTCCTTCTCGCACCATTCAGGTTTGAATTTAATTTATTTTTTACATTTTTATATACTAATATATATGTAATTAATATAATTAATGTGATAGGTATTGGATGCGCACCAAGATGAAGTTTGGTACATCCAATTTTCTAACAATGGGAAATATTTGGCTTCTGCTTCTCATGATATGTCAGCAATTATTTGGGAGGTAAATTAAATCCTTCAAAATTATATGCCATACAATAATAATTTCAGAAATAAATAAAGAATTAATAAATATTATTTCCTAGGTGAACGGAGAGGGAAAACTGATATTGAAGCACAAGCTAACGGGTCACAAGCGACCTGTTTTAATGGTTGCATGGAGTTCTGACGACCGTCGAATCTTGACATGTGGCATGGAAGAATGCGTCAGACTGTGGGACGTCGAAACCGGGAAGTGTATGCATGTTTACGTAAGACCCAATAAAGGATTAATCTCGTGCGGTTTCTTTGCAAACACGATAGAAGTGTACACGGGCTCCACCGACAAGGTCTTCTCGACATGGAACCCTGACAATACCGAGGCTGAGTCGGTCAAAGGTCAGCGTTTGACCAAAACGCCTGACTTAGCCGTCAGCAAGGACGGCAAATTCATTTTCACGATGAACAAGGAAAATAGGATTTTGATTTTGGAGAGGGAGAGCAAGGCCGAGGTCTCGGTTATCGCGGAGGAGAATTCGATTACGAGTTTTACCTTGTCAGCGGATGATCAATTTTTATTGGTCAATTTGTCCAACGAGGAGATTCATCTTTGGTGTATATCGAAACCTGGTGCCCCGATTCTAGCGAGGAAATATTCGGGTCATAGGAGGACCAGGTTTGTTATTAGGTCTTGTTTTGGTGGTACCGATCAAGGGTTTATTGCTAGCGGAAGCGAGGATTCACAGGTACGATAATTTTTTTATTTGGGGTGTGTACGATTTGTATGTATGTATTTTTTATTTTTTATTTTGTAGGTGTATATATGGCATAGAGCGAGTCAAGAACTGATAGATACTCTAGAGGGTCATTCTGGTGTGGTGAATTGTGTGAGTTGGAACCCTGTGAACCCGTACATGCTTGCATCAGCGAGTGATGACAAAACGGTGCGAATTTGGGGTACTGAAAAAGTGCAGTCGCCGAAGTGGAAGGATGTTTCTGAAAATGGGTCATGTAGTAATGGGGTTGTTGTGCATCAGTGCAATGGAAATGCGAATTGATGGTATGATTTGACGGGTGTAATTGGAATTGATGGTGATCGCTCACGCTCTTGTATATTTTTACCCAACTTTTTTCTATTTCTTTTTTTTTTTAGATTTGGTTAATACCTGAATATTTGGTGATATGCTGAAAGGAAAAAAAAATGTTGGTTGGAGGAATTGGGATGTATAAACTTGGTGGGTTGTCTTTCTTTTGGGATTATTTCTTCTTTCTGATGTTTATTTTTCTCTATTCAATTCTTAGTTCCATTATTCTGCTTTTGAAAAGGAGTTAAGTGAGTTGATTAGTATTATTAATTGATTCATTTAACGATTTAATTAATCGTTTAGTTAAATTGACACGTTAATTAAACGAATATTAACATATTAAAATTATTAACGTGTAATAATTAATCAGGTCAATTGATAATATTAGTCAATCGATTTAAACTTTTTTTTGCCACTTCATCGATGATGTTGGAATGAGTTATGATGTTGGAATAAGTTTGGGGGACCAAGTATATTTTCCCACTTCATCGATGATATTCTCAATGAAAGTTAGGTGAAAAATATTTTCAATTTGCATCCCAAATTTTTTTTACTTAATAAAATGCAATTAAAAGTTCAATTTATTAACTTTTAATTAAACTAATCAATGATTTAATGAATTAAATTTCAATTATAATAATCAAATTAAAATTACAATCTTAATTGGAAACAACATTGAGATGCAAGTTGAGTACAGTTTTCATCCAACTTTAATTGGCGACGCATCAATAAAAGTTGGGTGCAAGAAATGCAAGCAAAGTTTATGGACACCAAATATAGCCAACTAGCTTCCATCTCTCAACTATAGCATAAAGGGGTGTTTGGATATCCGATTTAGAAACTACATGAGAATTTGGAATTTCAGAAGAAAAGTTTTGTAGTGCAGAATAGAGATGCTCTCGTGCATATAAGTTATAACATGAGTAAACCAGTGCATTTGAATGAGTAGCATGCAATCACCATGTCGACTATCTCTGAAACATGTTTATTGCATGCAATAAACATGCAATAACCATGTGGAATATCATATCAATGCATATAAATGAAGTTCGATACATTCTGTTTATATTAGAAAAATATGGTCATGTGAAAGAAAATTTTAGGTAAAAATCATTCTAATTTCCCTCAAAATATAGTGAATGGTTTTGTTTTCTAATGGAAGAATAAGACATGGAGGAAACTGATGGATGTCTTTATTAAAATTAACGTTTCAATATATTAATTTATAATATGTGTATTTTGGGGCAGGATTAATTATGTGTGAAAGTATAGGATACGTATCTTAATGTATTTTGAATAGATGAGTGTCTGTTGGACATAAATAAGTGTCTATTAGATAGAAAAAAAAATATCTAAATAGTGAGATGTTAATGGGAAATTTATCACCACCCTTATTTTGGATCCAATTTTGTGCAATTTTTTTGTGTCACATCATCACTTTTTCACCACATTTTTAGTCATTAGATTATGATATATGGCAAAATTTAGACCATTGATTAATCAATGATTTTTTATAAATATTTTTTCTTTGTAGCCATTTAAGTGTCCATTATTTTACACTATGTTTTAAGGATTTTTAGAAAACCAAATCATCATATATTAATGATGTGGGCTATTACTATTGGTTATGTTCATGTTAAACTAAGTTTATTCAATTGCTTACCATTTCACATAAGATTACATGATCAAATGTGAATGCAATGGAAGATGAAAAGTTTAGATATGTAATACTAATAACTTAATATGCGATATTATAAACATACAACACATAGTAGTATTATTTTTAGAATTTTCATTTTAAAAATTCATCAAATATATTTGTTTTAGTTTTCTCTTTATTTTGACATTCATATTAACATAATTCATACATAACATTTTCCATAATTTTAATTTGTAAAAATAGAATGTAAAAAATGCAATGCAAAAAGTGCATTTTTACAAAATAAAATTTAATTATTTATTTACATAATAGAATTTTAAATATTAATATTTGTTTTTAAAATTATGATCAAACAAATTTAATATTAATCCTTTTGAAAAATAATAGAAATAAAAAAAACTTATCCATCGAAGTCATTTATAAACACTTATCAAATAATATAATAATGTTATTTTTGAAATATAAAATTTTAAAAACTAATATGATATAAAATTATTTATGTTCATGCTAAATTATTTTTTACATTATTTATTAAATTACTTTCACTATTAAGTTTGATATATTATTTATAATTTTCATTGCATTTTTAATCAATAACAAATTGTTAGTACTATGTAATTAATGATAAGTTACTATCTTATGTCGTATGATTCATTAATTTTATATTGGTATTGTATGAAATATTGTGAACAATCATGATATAATATTTGTTGTTATTTTTTATTTTTTGTAAAATCACGTTATACCTTATATGTTATTAATTGTACAATAACATTAATATAAGTGTTATTATTTGATTAAAAAAATGAAATTTTTTTCATCATAATGTAAAATAATTGTAAAACATATACATAATCATACACAAATTAGTTACAATAATTGTATCATGAAATGGTATTATCAATATTTTTATATTTATATGTACTTTGTGTTATAATAAAAATATAATTAATATTCTCGCTGCGTAGCGCGAGTATGCTCCTAGTGAATATTATTTTTAATATATAAAACCTTCTTGTAATTGTAATGTACGAAAGAGGAAATTAATAATTAAAAAAAAAGATTTTCATTGCCTCTGTCTTGCTCCAATTCCACTTTATAATCTCCATTGAATTATTTATTCAATCCTGATATTCATCCCCAAAAAATATCTCTCAAATCCACAAAATCCAATTTAGTTCCAATAATTTGGCATCAGATCCAGGTTGTTTGCAGTTGTTTGCGAGAGTGAGTTTGTCGAAGTTTGGAGAAGGAAAAAATCATGACAATCCAAGGCAGTGTTTTCGGGCTCCCACAAGTTTCGTAACTTATTTTCAATGGCGTAAATTATGATTATTGGAGTATTAAAATGAAGACTATTTTGATCGCGTAAGATCTATGGGAAATAGTAGAAGAGTGAGTGAACACGACAATAGAAGTAGAAACTTCTGATGCGTTGAAAACAAATGAAAAGAATGATGCAAAATTCATATACTTGATACAACAAGTAATTTCGAATAAATTGTTCCCGAAAATAATTGGGACTAAAACGTCGAAGAAAACATGGGAGATTCTGCAAAAAAAAATTCAAGAAAACGAATAAGTGAGATCGGTTTAACTCTTGATGCTTAAAAGAGAATTTCAAAATCTGAATATGAAATAGGACGATACCATCAAATATTTTTTTCTCGAATATTTTGGAAGTGGTAAACCAAATAAAAGGTATTGACGGAGATCTGACAAATAAATCGGTTGGCGAGAAAATACTTATTAACCTTTCTCCAACATAGAACAACATGGCTTCAATAATCGAAGAAACCAAAGACCTATCGACTTTTAGTGTTCATGACTTAATTGGTTATTTAGAGAGGCACGGACAATGATTAAATCGAGACACCGAGCAATCTTTGGAGAGTGTATTGTTCCAATAAAAAACTGGCGTAACTAAATCTTCAAACAAAAATACGGAAGAATCATTTCGTTGTGGTCAAAACGGTAGAGGTAGAGGCCGAGGAAGATTTGAAAGAGGAGGAGGTAGAAGCAATTACCAACATAACCAAGAGCGATGGTGCGGTGTGTGCAAAAATCCGACTCATGCCGAAAAAGATTGTTGAAACAAAGGAAAGTCTCAATGCTACAATTGCAAGAAGTTTGGCTATATAAAAATAATTGCCGAGTAAAAATAAATAAACAACCCAATTAAACCGAAGAGAAAATCGGCAATGGAAATATTTTGTATGTGTGTCAAGCGGGATGTCGATAAGAAGAATGTTTATCAAGTTCGGCCAAAATCAACAACAAATCGGTCTTTGAGAAGAAGAATGATGTGTGGTACGTCGATAGCGGGTGTAGCAACCATATGACCTGAATTGCATCGGTCTTTAGCGAAATCGACAAAACCGCCACTACTCAAATTACCATGAAAAATGGTGTGGTTGTTCGATCCAAAGGAAAAGTGACAATTGCGATTGAATCGAAGAAAAGTTCGAATGTTAATACGAGATGTGTTGTTTTCGGAGTTGGCGCAAAATTTATTGAGTGTTGGGCAATTGGTTGAGAATAAACACACGGTCCATTTTGAAGGGGATTGTTGCAAAAAAAATTGAGAAGTCGAAAACCAGGAGTCAAGTAATAGCGAATATTTGAATGGAGACAAATCGAAATTTTCCTCTCACTATTAAAACATCGAGACTTTCCGCTTTGGCAGCCGGTGCGAAAAATGTGTCATGGTTGTGGCATAAAAGACTCGGCCATGTAAATTTTGGGAGATTGGAATTCTTGAGTAAGAAAAATATGATCTTCGGTTTACCGAATATTGAAGAGAATGGTGATGTGTTGTGAAGTGTGTGCCTTCGGTAAAATACATCGAGAATCATTTCCGAAAGAAAAAGACGTGGAGAGCAACAAAGATATTGGAGCAGGTGCATACCGATGTATGTGGTCCTATGAAGATACTTTCAAAAGACGGCAACCGATATTTCATTATCTATATAGATGATTACTCGATGATGTGTTGGATTTATTTCATTAAACAAAAATATGATGTGTTCTCTATCTTCAAGAAGTTTCACAATATGGTTTAGAGGCAAAGTGAATGTTTTATCAAGAAGTTACGAAGTGATCGAGGTAACCAAATACAACTCTAAAGGGTTTGACAAATTTTGTGACGATATCGGCTTAGAGAGATAATTGACGGTTGGATATACACCCGAGCAAAATGGTGTTTCCGAAAAATGGTATTGCTCGAGTCTCTTCATTTTTGTTGTTTGGTAATCGAGCTGTGATATGTAATGTCATCTTATGTTTTGAGATCCGGTTCGCTAACTCGAGCAATATAGTTGGCCAACGTATAGAAAAAAAAAGATGTGAGATTGATACGGATCTCAAATGTTTTGTTAATATACGCATTTTTTTATTTGAAGGCAATAACAATTAAGCCACGTGTATGATTTTTTGTTGCAATTCTAATATAAAAAAAATAGATCACGTTTCTTCAATTTCGAACAAATGTGAGAAACAAAAAAAACCGAAAATTAGTTTGTTGTTAGAATAGACTGAAAAGAACACAGGGTATATCAAAGAAAGAGAGATAGTTTGCTGAATCATTAGAACTTGAGCGACATATCGGGAGAGGAAGCTTCAATAAAAAAATGCAGACGAGACAAATAGAGCAAGAAGAAGCCCTTCTGGAGCTAGAGAGAAAAAAAAGGATGAGGCGAGGGGTTCAGCTTCTTCCCACCAGTTTCTTTAACCATGCAGATCTGACCCTCGTAATTATGAACAGAGATATAATTGCTGCAATGAGGGGCATTGGAAAACGTGAGTTGCAGCAGTTCGTCAAAATACTTCATACCAAACTACAAAAATGAAGAGACTGCACAGTTATATCTACTAACTGTCATAATTACCGATGGAAATAGTGCACGCCGAGCTAGCTGGATTTCATACGTATAAGAATCCGTAAACTAATTTTTCAATTGACAATTTTACAAATGGTTGCAGTCGCTGATTATTGATTTTTTTTTTACTACTTAGGAGGGGCGTCTCGCCAAATCTAAAAGATAGGATTCACATATATTGGTTTGATATTTAAGTTCAAATTTATGTGTGTACTATGATTATTTATTATTTATTTTATCAATAAAAACCAATGTTTTAAATTGCGATATTGCTGTCGTTGCGGTCGCACTTTTTTTACAGCGGATTGCGATTGCGGATGCAATTGCGACGCTATGAGCTTATTGCGGACAGTCGTTGCGATATTAAATTATGTAATAATAATAGTGTGTTTAAATTTATTTTTCACAATATTTTTTTGTCACCATTAATATCATAAAATTTTCTTCTAAACAAAATAAAAACAGTTGATTGTCCGGGGAAATTTTATGTGTACAAAGAAAGTTGATCATAAAATTTGCATGAATATGGCAATTCGGGACATGAACATTTTCGGAGACCTTTTACATATTTTACAAGGAACTTAAATAAATAATGATAATTTGAAATTTCTTACTTCGTTAAATATCAAATACCAATACTAATAACTTAATTAAATAAAAATAGTTCATTGTTCAATAATTAAAATACGCAAAAGTTGATTGTCCATAATTAAAACATGATATTTCAAAATAACAATAACAATAACAACGAGTTAGTAGGGTCCGCTCCATAATCATACTCCCGTGAGGGATATTTCAATTTGGAATTTGTTTGTAGAACTTTTCGTCGACATCCTAAAAATATCAAAACAATATAACTCAAATTTGAAATCGAAACATCAATGAAATAAAATGAAAATTATGAATTCATACATTTATAGATGAAATTGACACATTTTAGAAAGTTATATAAGTTATGAGCGTATTTTATCAAATATTTTGATAATAAAACATGAAAATTTAATAATAAATAATCACAAAATCATGTTATAATCTTTATGTTAAATAATTCTTGAAGAAATTACTTTAACGTGTGTTTTGTGTTTAATTTAGGGTAAAAACTAAATTTTCCAAATCCAAGTCCATAGTTGCGTTTCTCTCGTCGAGACGAGCGATTTCGATATAAAATCCATGTCATTTGATGGAAGGATGAGAAATTTACAAGGATTTTAATATAACCGCAATTATTAGCCGCAATACCGCAATTTGACCGCAATATCGCCGTAATTTTTGCAATTTTCTAAAAACGCAATATTGCGCAATATATGATTGCGATATTGCGATTCGAAATTGCAGAGCGCAATATCCGCAATTGTGCCGCAATGTTGCCGCAATTTAAAACACTGATAAAAACTATAAGGTGAGAATTTTTAAGCCACCCTAATTATGATTCGTTTTCTCCTATTACAAAATTAGGTCCAAACCAACCTCCATAGCCACCTCCTTCTCCTCGCAATTTATACTCATTTCTCCGGGCATAGTCGTACCCTCAAACGTAACCTTGTGGAAATGCAAAACACCAAAGAAAGTCAAAATCTTTGCATGGCTAGCAATGCAATCTAGACTTTTTACGGGGAACAACCTAATCAAAAGAAGATGGCCGCATACTCCTCTCTGTGTATTTTGTTCGGTTGCAATCGAAAAGGCAGAACACATCTTCTTCTATTGCCCTTACTCTAAATCAATTCGGACAATCATCTCCTCCACAACCGGTCTAACCATTACACACCAGCCCGCGTTGTTCGAACACTGGTCCATTAATAGAGAACTCCTTCCACCAGACACAAAAGACCCTTGATCAATATGAATCATGTGGAAAGAGCGAAATACACATCTTCTCAAGCAAAGCCATCTCTCCTAGTCTTCTCTTCGATCTTATGAGGACAGACCCGGACATATAACTTGCACATTGTTAGTTTAAATAGTATCTCTGTTTAAAAGGAACTTCAAGAGGGATGACCAAATTATCACTCCTTAAAAAAAATCATCGGCCAGCGTTATCCTTTGATTTCGTTTCCTCTAAAATTGGGTGTAGGTTAGTTCTTTCTTGAACATTTCAAAAACGTGCGAACTAAGCTAAATTTTCTAGAAAGCATCACTAAATTTAGTCAATGAAATATTATGCTATAAAAAATCATACAACTAAATTTAGTCGATGAAATCTCTGGCTCTCGAAAACTATATAAGCTCGCATCTTTGTTTAGAGTGCGTCTATTTTTGCTAGTTATCCTCAAATTCCTATATAAGCTCGCATCTTTACCCATTTGAAAACACAAACATTAATCACCTCTCTCTCTCTCTCTCTCTCTCTCTCTCTCTCTCTCTCTCTCTCACCAGAACGTGTTTTCAGACTCCATCCGCCAAAGAGGCAACGGCGAATAAGGGCGCATTTTTCTGTTATATTTTTTTTCCTTACTACTAATACCAAATGTCCTAATTACCCATATGAATTAACTACCCCTGAATTGGCCAACTATATCGATTCAAATTACTCTCCACAAACACATCTGAAACCAGGGCAACGAAAAACATACAATTCGAAACAAACAAGCAAACATGCTTTATTTTATACATATATATAATAAAACATCGGAACATAACAAAAATACCGTTTGTAATTCATTGTTCTACTTCTTCGCGAAAACAACCACAACTCTTCACGAGTTACAAGCATGTCCCTGAATATTGAATAATCATGCCTCGGTTGAACCCATGCAGCAAAGCCATTTCTTCTGGACAAAAAGAATGTATATATTAACACGATTTGCACATGCTTAGTCATGTTAATCAAAAAGAATGTATGTATTAAAAATCAATCTATCATGTTTAGTCATGTTAATCAAAAAATCTATCATGTTTAGTCATGTTAATCAAAAAATCTATCATGTTTAGTCATGTTAATCAAAAAATCTATCATGTTTAGTCATGTTAATCAAAAAATCTATCATGTTTAGTATATTTTCAAGGGTACTATATTTAGAAAAGAAAAAGAAAAAGAAAAAAAGGTGTACCGAGGAAGACTTGGTGGACCCGGTGTATGGACTGTTGTTCTTGTAGACATGGTCCAGCTTCTTGGATGGAGAATCAGATCCTTGTGCATTGGAACCAGTCTTTTTCTCGTCCCTAGCTTTGTTGAAAATTACGGTAAAGCCCTCGGCCGAAGCTGGGTCGTTCACGTCCCATTCCCCAAATTTTGGTAATGGACCTCTACCTTTTTCCTAATTATTAAAATGGATAAATTCAATAATGATGTTAGTATAGTAAAGTAATCAATCCTGATATATTGAGTACAATGTAAATAGAGGCCATGAGATTATATTATCCTGATTTATTGAGCTCGTATGTATGATTCAGTAAGAATTATAAGAACATAATGTAGCTAATTTATCGACAAAAACTATTTAGATGGTTTATCAATAACAGAATAGGCATAGAAGGAACACAATTGTGGCTGTTAATAAAAACCTTAGGATTGTGAAACTGAGAAAAAGAACTATTAACAGCCATAATTGTGTTGGAATAAATAGAAATGAACTAAAACAACTACCAGTCATGAAATAAATTATTAAAGAAAATGCCAAAAAGAAGAAATCTTAAATTAACACCACTAAAATTGAATTCATTCAATCCCAATTAGAGAATTTAAACAAAAAGTCTCGCCCAAATATTCAATCTTCCTACTTATAAGAAAGAAGCACAAATAGCATGTATGCACAGAAGGATGGAACTAATTAGTAGGTATACCGTATGAATTAATTGAGCAAATTGGAAGTTTCAAGCATGCAAATTGCAAATAGTGAGGAAACCAGTGAGATGAATTTCTAGAACAAAATTATACAGAGCTAAAAATGAGAAGAAAAGGATTGGAGCTTACCGACATGAATTCTTTCAGTGGGAAACCGACAGAGGTGTGTGTACTGTGTGTTCTGGTGAGAGAGAGAGAAGGGTCTGAAAGAATTCTTAAATTGAATTATTATAACAACTTTACAGTTTTCACCCTTGTATATTTCAAAATTTTGAGAAAGATATAAGCAATAGAGGCCATTTACCGTGCCTCATTTTCCCATCACATCTATCATGGGAGGGTTTGTTCGGCAATGTGAAATTAGAATGTAATAATAGAATATAGTGGGGGAAATAATTTTATTCTGCCGAATAAGATTGTAAGAAAATGAAATAAAATAGTTTAATTATATTCCATGAGAGAGGAGAAGAGTGGAATAGATGAATTTTTCTCTCCCTCTCTCTCTCATCATTTTCAATAAAAAATATTAATTTAACTATTTCTTCCACTCTTCTATATTATTTAATTTTTCGAACACCCTAAAAATAAATATAATTATTTTTCTTCAACTCTTTCACTCTTCTGCTATTTCATGTGTTGTCGAACGGGTATTAGTGATTAATGACTCAGATGATTAACAAAAATAGTGTACATTAACAATTAATTAATATCTAATTAAAGCGCATATGCATTAACGGTTATTAATCGATATTCATTAACTATTAATGGGATGTATTTTTATTAATTACTTAAATCATTAACCACTAATCCATGATATATAGAATGTGATGGAGAAATAAGGTAATTTTCGTAAGCAGTAAATTACATATCTGGCCTTCAGATATTATTGATTCTAATTAACAGATATCTCAGAAGGTCTAAATTTTGTATGCACCCCCAAGGTAGAGATGGCAAAGATAATCGAACACGACAGAGGTTGAGGTATGAGGGGAGGGACATGGATCCAGGGCCAGTCGTGAGGTCTCACTCGGACTCATCACTACTAGAAACCTTGTTCTCAATGATAATGTAAATCAGTCACTAAAAATTGCAAAAACCGTCGTTTAAAGGTTTTTGTGATGGTTACCGTCGCAGAAACTCTTTCATTGAAAGCTCCGTGGCTAAAGCCTAAAATGACTCCTTTTGTGATACTTTCGTCACTGAAAAATTTCAGTGACGGCCCACTAAGTTTTTAGTGACGGTGTGTTCGGAACGTCACTAAAAGATTTTCAGTGAAGACGTGTTCTGACTGTCACGGAAGCATTTTCAGTAACGACGTGCTTTGACAGTTACAAAAGTAGTTTCAGTCACGGTAACCGTGGAAATCCATAAATCAGTTTTTTTTTTTAAAACAAAATCAATTAAAATATATCTTAGATATGATTGTTTGTACGTCATCATAATGTGTGATCGTGATAATAAAATCATAAAACAATAATTTTAAATGGCCCTAGTCATGTATAAGATGTTTATAGTAGATAGACACATGTGAGATAACATATTATGTATATACACCAGTGTATTCACAAATGAGATAATCATGAGTATGAATGTTGAGAATCTGATATGTAAATATGTATTCGAAACTACATATTTGATTGACTACTTTACGAGAATATGCACGGACGCATGATTTAGTCATTATGTCTTCTCTATGTATTCTCGCAACAAACAAAATATTAATTTTTTGATCTAAAATTATGCGCTATTCATTTTATGTGAATCATAAATTTTTTTTTTTTTAAGGAGATTTGACAATGTGTCGAGACCTCGAATATATTAAATCAAAGAAGTGAAACGAAATAGAGAATTTGGGGAGAATATATAAGACAATATTCTTATTTTTTTTTTTGAAGAGAATCCTAAGCCAAGAATCGTGGACATTATAAATTTTTTTTTTTATATTGATGCCGCCGGAATTCGAATCCACAACCTCTACAACATGAGGATTTATTGTTCTGAGCACTCAACCATCTAGGTTATGGGATCAGCACTCAACCATCTAGGTTATGAGATCATTGGCTATGTGAATCATAATTATTTAATATGTTTCTTACATTATTAGTAACAGCCAACAGGGATAACATTAGGTCATCGTTGGACCACAAACATCACGAAAGATATATGTACATAATCAATAGAAGAAAGAGGCTCGGATACGACTGGAGAAAAGCTCGAACACAACTAGAGAAAGGCTCCGATAGGCCTACAAAATATAATATTGTTATATTCATATTTATAATTTATAATATATATTTACTGACTACCGAAAAGTAAACACGTCATATAAAATATATAGCTTACGTGTCGATAAGTTGAGGGTTCAAAATGAGCACAAAAAAGGGGAACTAAGTGAACTAATTAAATAGTTGCGGAATCAAATTCGTATTTTCTCAATAAATTATATATAAATACTCTTATGTTCGTAGCACCAGTCAATTAGATACTTATCCCATAGTTCATTTTTCATATTAAATTAAACAAGTACACACATTAGAATTAGCACTTGCATAAACTATCACAAAATTAGTTCATACATAGCATAATTCTTATATGATATGCTTAAATAGCGTGGTGAACTTAATTTCACGAGATAAATATAAATTAACTAGCACATATTACCTAATTTTCCAAAATATAAGTCATTATACAAGATATCCATCTTATAGTTTCTCCAACAATAAATAGAAGAAATTTCGGGGAATTCACACAAACAGAAAGAAAAAAAAATGGAAAAATTGGTAATAAGACACTACAGTATAAATAACACTACAACAATAATATATTAGAATAGAAAGTGTCAAATACCTAATTTGCCCCCACCGATTTACACGACCTAAACAGTTCATATATAGAGAGAGAATAAAAAGGACGATAAGATACAAATTGACCTAGAATGAGCACTATGGTCATTTTGAACGAGTCCAAAATAAAATCTCACAAAAAAACTCAGCATTTATTTGCCTTGTGTCTCTTCGAAATTTGTTCGCTAGATCCATCCATTGTTTGATTTGCATGCGCCATGTCATTATCATGATCCTAAACCAAAAACACGTCAATAAATATCAAAAAGAAGCAACAACAAAAACGCGCAAAAAATAAAAGGTATACTATATACTATACCTTAGAATTCGAGAAATTAGGAGTAGGTCTTCTAGAAGAAGCTCGTTTTCCAAGATTGACCTGTACCGTCACACTCGCTTGAGACAAATCGATTCCAGAACTCTCCATTGCATTTGTTAGTGTCCCGAATAAGCTGTAATTAGAAAATTATTAATAATATAGGGGCCTTTTTGCAAATTTCTGAAAAATGTTGGGTGAAGTGAAAAAGAACCAAACTTTTGAGAGTAGATGCTAGAGACAGTAATGGTGCCTTCATCAATCGCCAGCTCATCCTGATCTGGCTCCACGTCAGCACAGCTATTCTCTTCTTGCCTTTGCCAATTTGGCTGGACCTGGTTCACGCCTATCATGCTTTCTGAAAAATTATAATAGATAAACAATTAAAACCACGATTTTGAAAATTAGCTGTATTAAAAAATTGAAAATTACCAGGATTTAAATCTGGTTCGGGAAGATTATGCGAATTGGAAAGAATGGTACTTGGAGTGACTGGTACGCTATTGTCTACGAATTTTCCTGAAAAAGTATATGCACCGTTCCTCATCGCAGGTGAAATGTCTGAAATACCCTCAGCTGAGACTCTATTATTGCTCTGTCCCAAAAATTAAATAATTAAATTCAAATGTACGATAGTTTTAGAATAATAATATTTGTGGGGGTATATGAGATATTTTACCCATGGCAGGAGCTTTGAGCTTTCAGGATTCCATTCTGGATATGTAGCCTCGTATTTTTGTGATTTCTCTTGCAGGAATTTCACATATTCGATTACCTTCGTTAATTACATAAATAAGTTACAAATTGGTTACTAAATACTAATACATATATATTTAATTTTGAGTAATTCAGAAAGAAGTGGGCAAAGTTAAAATTACCTCGAGAAGAAAAGTAGCTCGATCTCTCTTCTGATCACTATGTGGAATGAGATCTCTCAGTATCTGAAATCTGCACACAAAAAAAACAAAAAAAATTCTGAAACCTCTTAAAAACGTTGAAACTATAAAATGGAGGGTCCAGTGGAATAGAAAAAGATGAACCTTTCGTTGATTTTGCATCTGCGGCGTTGCTCAGTGGCGGAGTGTTTGGATCGTGAGGTGGTCGGTTTGTTATCGACACTCTTTCCGTCTCCTCTTGCCATCATATCACCTACACCCATTCAATATAAAAAAAATGGAAATATTTGAAAATAAAAGCAATTGTCTTGTGTCTAAATTAGTATATTGTGTGACTTGAAAGGAAATAGGGGATGAGACTGACAGAAATTTGAGATGAAATGAGATTTTAGCTCACGATGGGTTTGTAAAATTCCACCTTTTCAGTGGCTTCTTAGATCAAAATTTCATCTTTCGAAGCTTTACAGTAGGAATCTCTGAAAGAGGTCAAACAGGTTGAAAAAGAGGGAGAGCGAGACAAACCTTGGTGAGAAGATCCCTGTCTGCGCACAAAATCGTCGTCGTCTTCGCTTGATCTAGAGAGGGACTCCATTTTCTTCGCAAACCCTAGCTCAAGCTCCCGGAGGAAAGGAAAACCCTAGAAATCGGGACTGGAGGAGAGAGTCTGAACAGTAGAATGGAGTTTAAGCCGAGTTCGGCCTCTTTTTCTTTTCTTTACCCTTTTCTTCTCCTTTTTAAATATTTTTAACTAGTGATATACTGATGTGATATTGATAACTGATTATACTCGAGCCAACTATGTTAGTAATATATATTTTATTTTACTACAAAATAATTTTTGTATGATAATAATATTTTTTATTTCAAAATAAAATTATTTGAATTACGTTAATAATGTTATATCGTTATAATTTATTAATGTATAATTATTAATAAATTCATGTCGCGCTACACATAATTATGTTTTTCGTTACATTTCGAAATAATAATAATAATAATAATAATAATAATTAAATTAAATTAAATTAAATCAAATTATTTCGCATTTTATTGATCTCATCGTATTATAAATCTAATGTAAGTATAATAAATAATATATTTTACGATTATATAATGTTTTGGTGAAAAATAACTCATTTTTTTATAAAATTTTAATACATGTATTAATGCAAATAATAACATCTGAGACATAACACAATTTTACAAAAAAATATAACCACAAAACTTGTATCATTGTTATTCCTAATAATTCATGCAATATATATATAGAAAAAAATATATCATACAACTCATACACTCAAGCACATAATTAATTATGTAATAATAATTAATTATGTAATACTGATAATTTTTCTATTAATAAATAAAACAATAAGAATAATCAACATATATTTACAATCAATTTTATATTTTAAACTTACAACTTAAAAAATAATAACAATATCCGAAATATGATTATAAGTTTAAGAAGTTACTTATTTTTTAATAGGTAAAATAAAATATTCATTTTCATTTATGTTAAATTTTGAAAAATTCAATATCAATTTTGTTTAAACAAAAACATGAATATATGTATTTAGTAATATAAGATTCTCACTATCAAACTTGTTTTTAAGTACGGAATGGACATTATATAATTTTAGTTGTGACTTGTGCGTGCTTTGTTAAAGTTTTGATATTTTTTTAAAAATAATAAAAGTGGAGAGTAGAGTTTATTTATTAAAATACTACTATCTTCTTATTTGTAAAATAAATAATAAATATTAATATTTTTTTCGTTCAATATTATTTCCAAAATAACACTCGATACTAAATAATTCTTATTTGTATTTATGTTCAGTAATTTTGATTTAAAATATCGTAATTTGTTTTCTTTATTAAATATGATATCATGTATTTCGTATAAATTTTAAAAAATAATATTAATTTTATGTAATTTTTTTTTGAGAATCGAACAACGATGTATCATGCGCTATGCGTGAATGGTACAATTTATTACTTCTACGTTTGCTACTACCATAATTCTTAAAAGAACTATAGGTTCCTAGAACTCACCTCAACGTTCTTAATGTGAATTTTAAAAATAATTAGTTCGGACGATTAATAACTTAATTAAGGGCGTGTTCGTTACAAAAAAAATTGCAGTACGGATTGAGTAGTTTCCTATGAAGCGACATATGTAAAACTTAGATGTGTTTGATGCATGATTAGGATGTTGATGTTTCTATCCTATAACATGACAAAACTATCGGATTCCAATTATTTTTCTAAGAGGGCATATACCGTGTCATCAGATTTCAACACAACATCCTTAATTTTCTAATTAACCCACTTAATTAATTTATGGATTAACACATGTGAATTGATTAACGTGATAATTAACATTTATATGGATTAACAAATAATAATTAATATTTAAAATTATTAATTCAACGTTTCTTGTTAATTAGGATGTTAATTAAGTGAATTAATTAGGAAATTGAGGATGTTGTGTTGAAATCTGGTGGCAAGTTAGAATTTTCCTTTTTCTAATCTTTCAAATTTTTTCTTCAATTGGATTTTTGTATGAATTGGGAGTTTGGAGATACAATAATATGTTTTCTCCTTTATTTTTGAGTTATAATTTCATGAAATTAATGACAATATTGTTCGGTGATGGTATTCACTGCATATATTTTAGAACATTTACTTAATATATTTGATAATTTTGAATCTTTTTTGTCAAAAATCTTTTTTTTTAAAGTTTTCGTATTTAATTTTAACACCTAATGCCCACAGGGTTTTCCTCAAAATAAAAATTAAAACTCAATCAAAACAAATTTATGAATTGCTCTTTAATCTCAACATATCATTAACATGCATATGAATTAACCGTTGCTAACCAATTTAATTAATTATTTTTGAAATTTTGCATAGAGGACGGAGTGAAAACAAAGTCCTAATTTCTATGGATGACAATAATATAGTTCACGTGTGTGGTTTGAAGCTTTGAATAAAAATTAAATTGTACCACAAAATTTTATTTGAACCTAATATTTTATGGTCATCATAAATAATATTATATAAAAATAAGAAAAATATAATTAAAATACACGTCGGCCGGTATTATCTGGTTGAGTTTCAGAGTACAATTAACGTACGAATGGGCCCCAGGCCCAACCCGAATTTTAAGTTTCAATGTTCATAGTTATCCCTTCTCAGGCAAAAATCTTTTGCATGCATCCGGCTCATTGGTGTACAATCACATAAAAATTAACTAAAATATATTTATTTATTTTTAAAATTCAATACGATTTGTTTACCATAATAAGATGACTTTGTTTAAAATAAATAAATTTATCTGGATCAGTCCCTACAAGATTTTAAATTTTATAAAAGCTAATATTTTTATATTTCAAATTTGGACATTAAATCACACAAATAAAAGTTCTAATATATTTTAAAATGGCATTATTATTTCTTATAAATTTATTATAAGCATTTTATTAGAAACTCATCAAGTTCTGATATAATTATAAACAGTTTTTATATCACAAATGAACACATGGCCCATCCATAAATCGTTCGTTTCACAGGCATTAAATCCGGAGTTTGGACACCAGATATATAATGTATTTGGGAAATTTTCAAAAAACCACCTATCTTTTTTGGATATTCTAAAAAACCCCCTATCTTTTTGGAAACTCCAAAAAAACCCTCTACCAAACTTTTATTTTCAAATACCCCTATGGGGTTAAAATTAACTATGGATGGTGTTAAATATTTTTTTATGACCAAAATACCCTTCTTTTTACATATTTAGTAATTAAAATAATATGGTGTTAAATTAATTTTAAAAAAGTCCTAATTTTTTTTTAGCTTATAATAATTTTTATAAAATAATTATCATATATTATATTTATATAATTTTAATATTTCATACATTATATATATTTGACTTTCATATTTTTTTACTGAAAAAATAACATAAAAAGGTATTTTGGTCAAAAAAAAATTTTAACACCATCCATGGTTAGATTTAACCCATATAGGAGGGTATTTGAAAATAAAACTTTGGTAGAAGGGTTTTTTGGAGTTTCCAAAAAGATAGGGAGTTTTTTAGAATATCCAAAAAAGATAGGGGGTTTTTTGAAAATTTCCCAATGTATTTTTTCCAAACTTTCGGAAGCCAAAATATATTCACATTCAATTATCAAGGTACCTCCAATGTAAATAACCTTAGTTTTATTTGAAACGAACATTGACCCAAACAACATCCAACAAGTTAAAAATTATATACATGAAAACAATATACAAATTTCTCTTAATTAAAACAAGTATACAAATTTTACTCTTTAATAAAAATAATATATAACAATATTTTGCAAATTATTACTATTTACCAATAGAGACTGTTTAAAAATAAAAAATAAATTTAGAGATCTTTTAGTATTTTAATAATATCCCTTTATAATATTACCATAAATGACCGTGTGTTTGTTGTTTGTTTGTGTCGGCCGGGCCGGTCATCCTTCCGACCAATTACTGATATCTAAATAAGATATATGGTGTTGAAAATTGGATACGAATATATATCATAATATCAAAAAGTATATATATTCAGAAAAAGGTATATTGTTATTCAAAATGTATAATAATCATGTAAAATGATATACTTATATTATAAAAAACATATCTCGCACCTAAATTTTTTCATATTATAGTATTTATCAATGTTTTAAATTGCGATATTGCGGTCCATTGCGGTCGGGTCTTTTTTACAGGGGATTGCGTTTACGGACGCAATTGCGGCGCAATGACCTTATTGCGGACAGTCGTTGCGATATTAAATTATGTAATAATAATAGTTTGTTTAAATATATTTTTCACAATATTTTCTTCTAAAAAGAATAAAAAAGTTGATTGTCCAAGAATATTTTCAGTATAAATAAAAGTTGATCATAAAATTTTCATTAAAATAACAATTATACGGGATCTTTGGATTTGTATTTTGTTGAAGAATTTTTTGTCGACATCCAAAAATATCAAAACACTATAACTCAAATTTTAAATCGAAACATCAATGAAATACAATGGAAATTATGAAATTCATACATTTATAAAGGAAAATGACACATTTTAGAAGTTATATATGTTATGAGCATATTTTATCAAATATTTTGATAATAAAACATGGAAACTAAGTATTAAATAATTACAAAAATTATGTTATAATGTTTATATTAAATAATTCTCGACGAAATTAATTTAACGTGTGTTTTGTGTTTAATTCAGGGTAAAAGACAAAATTTCACAAATTCAAGCCCATCACTGCGTTCCTCTCGTCGAGACGAGCGATTTCGATATAAATTTCATGTAATTTGGTGGAAGGATTTGAAAATTACAACGATTTGAATATTATCCCGCAATTTTTACCCGCAATTAGCGCAATTTAAGCGCAATTTGCCCGCAATTGCTCCGCAATGCCCGCAATTTTTCGAAAACGCAATATCTCGCTATATGTTATTGCGAAATTGCGATTCTAAATTTCACACCGCAATTTCCGCAATTGCGCCGCAATTTAAAACACTGGTATTTATAGTTCAAATGATATATTATACATCTATAACGTGTCTAGAATATCTACAAAAATTATATAACACATCTAAAAATATATATTCGAAACATAAAAAATATAATAATTAATATTTGTTGTAAAAAAACATAAGAAGGAAAGATTATGGCGGGGGGACCCGATGATCTTATTTTAAATGCATTTGTTATTGAAATGTGTTAAAAGGTTAATTCATGAATTTGTCGTCTACTAAAATACGTAAGCAACATGTAATGAATTAACAAACAACAATTCATAAATTAATTTTTTTATTGTATATTAGTTATTTATTTAAATGTCATTGGCTGTTGCAAAAAACATACAACGAACAGAAAATAATAATAAACAAGTATTAAAATATAGTTAAACATATATAAATATAGTTATACTGAAAAGCAGGTTTATTTTATTTCAAGTATTTAAGATGTGCTTTCCATTTCTCTTGCCCAAGACATTATTGTAAAAATATTGAGATAACACATGGGCTTTAGTGTTCTCTTATTATCTCAAAATATACACTATTTGTTGACTGTTAGGATCACTGCACCAGGTGCATTCGAATTTTTATTCTCTTTTATTGTCTGTTCCTCTCTCTAAGTCTAGTCGTATCCCAGCCTCGGTTAACTTGAGACAGACAGAGAGAGAGAAGAAGAGAGGGAGGATTGAATACTGGCCGTTCGATTGACGGTCCGGCGGTTCATCGGAAGGTCGGGGTTTTCTGAACTGAGTTATTCTCGCCTATCAGGTGAGTTAATTTTATTTTGCAAGGGTATAGATATTTCTTTCTTTATCAGCTAGTGCTTAGGGTTTTCTGAGTTCAACTGAGCTTAGTGATTAATGGTTATGTAAAGGCATTTCTCTTTCTACGTATTAGATATGCATTAGGTTACTTGGCTTGGAATGTTTCGAATTCCATCATAACGATTTGAGCTCTTTTAGTGTAGTAGTGGGTCATCATTCAGAGGTTTTGGAGGGTCTTAATGCAAATTTGTAGTTGCAGCTTTCAAATTATAGTTTCGTGGTGTATTGTAACAAATTGCTAATGAGGGTTGTTTTACAAATTGAGGTTTATGGTGCCCTGTTTGTCTATTTGAGATTTGGGTTTTATATAATAGATACTTTCCTTTAAAGTTTAATATACTTAATGGTCATAAATTTGGTCATTATAGTATTGTCGGTACTTCTAACTTGACTTTTGTATGTTTGATTTTATCAATTTCTTGCAATTGAGTAACTTCGTTTTGTTTAAAAATTGGTTACTTGCTGTGATAAAAACCCAAATCATAATGTTTCTATGTATTCTTTGTAGCTTACCTTGTATGAATAGTAGTTTTTTTTTAGCTCATTCTAGATTTTCCTTTTATCGATTTGTTTTTATTAAATTTTTTTTCAATTTTTTTTTATAGTACAGGTTCGATGCTCACCTGGTCTAACTTGGCGCCCAAGTTTTGATCCAGCTTTTATACACAACGATACACAATGGCTTGTAGTACATAAGAATAAAAAGAAGACCCCTACACACACTCTATCTCTCCTTCTCTCTCTCTACACCTCGCCATGTATACTTCCAATATTCCCCGACGCGAGGCTTGCATGACCGCTTTCTCTCTCTGAACCACTACATGATCCATTCTGGTACATTCTTTCTCTCTCTAACCGCGTCATCCTTCTTGTTTGGCGTGCGTTCAAAGAAGAGAAAGAAGCTTACTTTCCATTCTCTCTCTCTAAACCTCCCCGACTCCCATGTCCCAGAAATTCCCCAAGCCAATAAAGTCCCTGATTCCCCAAGATGGGCGTACCAACCGTACCAACGGCACCAACAAGCCTCCAGTTGGTCGGAGAAGAGTGTTTGTCCAAACTGAAACTGGATGCGTCCTGTGCATGGACTTGGATCGAAATGACAACGCCCATACCGTCAAAAGGCGTCTCCAAGTCGTCCTTAACGTACCAACCGCAGAAAGCTCTCTCTCCTTCGGGGACAAAGTCTTCGAGAACGACCTATCTTCGGTACGAGCTGAATCCCCTTTGCTCCTAACTCGAAACACAATGCATCGGAGTTCCTCCACCCCATGTCTAAACCCTAATTCCAATGATTTTCGCACAAACCCTAATTCTCCCGACACTTCTCACGTGATCGAAATTCTAGGGTTTTCTTCGGGACAACCTGATAGACTGACCCAACTGGTACAGGAAGCAGTACGGGCGATAAAATTAGGTATCAGTCCTGTACCGACCAATGGTGGTCTTGGAGGTTCGTACTACTTTCGCGGTACGAATGGTGAGAGTCTTGCCATTGTGAAACCTACTGATGAAGAGCCTTTTGCTCCTAATAACCCTAAAGGCTTCGTTGGAATGTCTCTAGGTCAGCCTGGTTTGAAACGATCGGTACGGGTCGGTGAAACGGGTTTTCGTGAGGTCGCTGCGTACCTGTTGGACCATGATAACTTCGCCAATGTGCCTCCTACTGCCCTCGTGAAGATCACTCACTCCATTTTCCATGTAAATGGAGGTGTCCAGTCGAAGAATACCGTCACTAGCAAGATAGCCTCGTTGCAACAGTTTGTACCACATGATTTCGATGCGAGTGATCATGGTACGTCGAGTTATCCTGTACCAGCGGTACACCGAATCGGTATACTCGACATTCGAATTTTCAATACGGATCGGCACGGCGGTAATGTGTTGGTACGAAAAATCGATAGTGGTATCGGTGAATTTGGAAATTTTACCGATCTGGTTCCAATCGATCATGGCTTGTGCTTGCCCGAATCGCTAGAGGATCCATATTTTGAATGGATTCATTGGCCTCAAGCTTCACTTCCTTTTTCAGACGAAGAATTGAAGTATATTTCCAATTTAGACCCTGAAAAAGATTCGAAATTATTGCAGAACGAATTGCCGATGATTCGCGAGGCGTGTCTTAGGGTTTTGGTGCTATGTACGCATTTTCTCAAAATTGCGACCGAATTTGGGTTGTGTTTGTCTGAAATTGGTGAAATGATGAGTCGCGAATTTAAAGGCGTTGAAGAACCGAGCGAATTGGAATTGGTTTGCATGGAGGCCAAAAGGGCCATTTTGGAAGGCGAACGAAATGGAGATGATTGGAGAGTTTTAAATGGAGATGACGAGAGTAGTTTTCAATTTGAAATCGATGTAGAGGAGAATGGTCTCGGGTTGAAAGCCTTGCTTCCCAAGTTAGAAGAGAGTTTTGAAGAAGGCGAAGAAGAAGAAGAAGAGTTTGAAGAAGTAAATTTTGAACATTTAAATGGGTTTAAGTCGAAGGTTTTGAATCTATCGAAATCGCTAAAAGTGGCGGGTATTTTTGATAAATCGTCCGTTATTTCGAAATTTGAAGGTAGTAGAATTGCTAATAATAATAGGAGCGCGAATGAGCATTTCCCTTCGAGCTCGTGTTTTGTGAGATTAGAAGACATGAGTAAGGAAGAATGGGGATTTTTTATTGAGAAATTTAAGGATTTGATGAGGGGTAATTTAAGAGAGAGAAAGAAAGTGGGGTCTGCTTGTCAATGGCAGAGACTAGGTACTTCTTGCAAGTTTTAATGTGTGTGTGTGTGTGTGTGTGTGTGTCGAAACCCCTTTTATTACAGAATAAAAGGAAAGTAGAAAAGGATTTGAATGTTTGTTGGTTATGAGATCAAATTAGACGTGTTGTGTGCGCTTGTGAAAGTGTGGTAAGGAGGTTGCAGGTTTGTGGATTTTTGTTTTTTAATTTTAAGGATTTTGAGCAGTTGAAGTTTATTTATTTGATGCTTTATGCATACTCCTATGAAATAGCCCTGCCGTAATCAATACCCCATCAATGACAACTTAACAACCACCTTCACCGTCAATGGTGGAAAGCGTCTGGTCCGGTTTCAGATTTTTAAGCACATGAAGCCTAGTATGAAAGTGGACATCATATCCAATTAACCATTTAATGTATTGGACATAAAGTTAATGTATTTAATCCAATGTTTTAAATAGCGTGTAGCGGTGCGTAGCGTTTTGACATTTAATTTAGCGGTTAGCGAAAAATGGGCGATATAGCGTTCTTTCAACATAGCAGCAGATTTTAATCAATTTTTTTTTTATAATATTATAATATGCATATAAATATAATTAAACAACCAAATATGATTTAAAATAAAATAATACTAAATATACCATAAAACTAATAATAATAATTATTATTTATAATAATAATAATAATAATAATAATAATTATTATTATTGGATTTGTTAAAATAAAATAATACTAAATATACCATAAAACTAATAATAATAATTATTAATTATTATTTTATTGTATTTATAATAATACTAATAATAATTTTTGTTGGATTTGTTATTATAATAATAATAATAATAATTATTATTATAATTATTTGTACTACTATTATTATTATTATTACTATCATTATTGTTATTGTTATTATTATTATTTATTATTTATTATTATTATTATTATTATTATTATTATTATTATTGTTGTTGTCTAAATAAATACATTTTACTCAATATTTTTTTATAAACATGTTTAGTTAATCATTTTACTTTAACAATCACGCTATATTTGTACGTTTCATGCTATAGCAACTCGCTATAGCGTTGCAGTGTTTACCTCCGAAAATTCACTATATAACGCCGTTATTTAAAACATTGATTTGATCATATGTCATTGTGAGGTTTATTGTTTGAGGCTCTAGAATTTTTTATAGATCCAATGTTCAAATCTCGCCTAGACAAAAACTTTATCCAATTTTCAAATATCGTCATAGATATAGATACAAAATGCCACTAAACATCATACAAAAACAATACACAAATACAAAAATCATTAACTACAAATAAAGATAGATATATAAAATCGATTTTTTTAATGATGAAGTCGCGCCTGGGAGGTTTGGGATGAACCGCGGGGCGCTGCGTCATATGACCATGCGCGTGGTAAGAGTGTTCACGAACGTGTCTTAATTTACTTGGGGAGACCAGGGGAAAATCACCTCATTTTTCGCATTGGCCACAATAGATATGGATTGCGGCCGCGGTTGGGGTAGTATGGGCGTGGTAGGTAGTGGATTGGACGTGGTAGGGGGTGAAGTGAGGGTCTTGGGATGAATTGCGTGCGTGGCTAGGATGGACCGTGGGTGCGATGAAAGAGGGTTGTGACTTCGCTTGATCGTCTCTTGGTCCCGTCTTCGTGTGGCAATGACCAAACAACAATATAGACCGAGCTTTGCGCGAAAACGGTAAAATATAATAATTTGTAATTGAAATAAGATCAGAAATAACTGCTTTTCAGTCGAGAAAAGTAGTGAAATGGCTTATCATTTATTTTTCACAAACATATATTTATAATATACACAATTAAAATTAAAATTAAAATTTTATACATAATGTATAATAATTTGAGACTCGAAGTCTTTTTGGGGCACCAATAATAACTTGTTTCTAATTTTAAGTTTTTTTAATTTACTGAGACAGGTTCAAAGACATGTACCCAAATTTATTGATTACGAAATATTCACAATGATGTTTATAAAGAAAAGGAAAAAAGAAGAAAAAAGTAAAATTATTACGAGAAGAAACATAAACACAGTTTTACTTTTATTCACAAATTTTATCAAAATCAACACTATTTTACCAAAATCAACACTTTAATACGATTTTATTCACACATTTTATTTCAAATTTACAAATTATTTCTTGGAAAAAGATCAATCCATTTTATAGGGAGTTTTCAACAAATCTAAAAAGGGAAGTTCATTTCTAATAATTTGAAAGTTCTGAGATTTTCCAATAAAAAATAAGTTAGGAGATTTTTGTAGAATTATTTAAAAATGATGCATTTGGTTAGTGCATATGAGTATGCAACATTCTATAGAGAAATGTGTAAATCTCTCATACTTTATTAATGCATGAAATTGATATCATTACAGATTCACAAACACCTAAGCTTCTTTGGTGGGTTGGCAAAATCCATGATCAATTTTTAGTCCCTCGATAACTAAGGTGTCTACAAACATTTGCTTCTTTCTCAAACTAGTCTAGATACTTTTCTCCCATCCCCAAAGTAAAATAATGTATTCAAAACAATCCATTAATTTTCGAGATACAAATAATACTAGTTTATTGATTAATTACTAAAGGACCACCCATGGGGAAAAAACAAAATTAAAAAGTAATATTTATTGAGTAATTCATCCATTACTTGAGAAAATGTGAACCCTCCATTGCATTAGATCTAACGAACCAAATGTATCTAGATAACCGGTTTAATTCAGTAACCTGTAAAAATAGGGATTTGATACGATGCCTCTCAACTGCACTCCAATTTCTCTGATATATTCATGCTTATATTGTAAGGGTGATTTTTTGAAGTAATTAACATTCCAATTAACGTAAAATCAAGATGTAAAAAATATTAATAGTTAATTAATATGTATGTTAATTAACATATACGAATTAACTTTTAATTAAAGTTTATATGTTAATTATATGTTAATGGGAATGTTAATTATCTCAATTAATCGGTTATCTTAGTGATACAAGTATGATTATATCAAGAATGTCAGTATATTTGGAAAGTTTTCCGTTAAAATACTTATCTTGATAGTTACCAATTTTTTTTCTAATATGTTAAACATGATTAAAAACGTCATTGGATCACACATGATAAAGCTTTGCTAATTTTCCCTCGTAACAACGCTTTGTTATACTGTAAATATTGGAATAAAATACATTTGTTATTAAAAAAGTTAATTACGCCTTTTTTAATTTTTTTAAAGTATACTTCATGCAAAGAAAAAATGTATTGATATTAGAAAATAATTTATGTAACTTGTATATGATTAGCATTTTGCTTTTTCATTTATTCATCATAGTGTAGTGATGTATATTCTCTGGTATTTTTCTACACAAAGTCTAACGACATAATTATGACTTAACATCTTAATTTTAATATATTTTTGGATTCAACATCATAATTTATTGTTTGACTATCAGAGTGTATTGTTTGACAATTAATTAACGCGTATAATCATGAATTAACTTGTCAAAAAAATTAAAGTATTAAATCATAATCACGTCATCAAACTTTGTAGGAATAGTTTGGGAGGGGGCATTCCAACATTTTTCTAATATTTATCTACACCCGAGTAATAAATTGGAGAATCGTACTATGTCTCTCAAATCACTCCGGCATGTATGATAAATTAATGTAATTAACATTTCTATTAACGTATAATTAACATTTAAAATTGAATTAATATTTCTATTAACGTACAATTAGCGTTGCAATACAAAAAAAATACGTGCGATATACTGGCTAAAAAAGACTAACCAAGGGGTACCAATTGTGTATTATGCACAAGACATTTAGAGCAGATCATTTATTCTTGCACTGCTCTTACACCAAGGCAGTTTGGATATTGGTGGAAAGAATGGCGGGCTTCTCCCTCAAAAGAACCAGAAGCAACTCGCAAATTGAGTCATGGTTACAAAGCACAAGGGGTCTATCCGCCACTGATACGGCTATATGGGATCGTTATTGGGCATCAATTTATTGACAAGTATGAAGCAGGCCCGGTCCCAAGTTTTCGAGTACCCCGGCTTATTTTTATAATAAACCCAATATACAATTAATTTATTTGAAAAAATGTTAACGTATTTTATCATAATATATTATGTGGCTTATTGGTTGATGCTCTAATTTTTTTTCTAATAGATTCAAGGTTCAAATCTCGCTTACATCAATTTTTTTTTTAATATTTGTATTGTATTTTGGAAAAAAAGTAACTTGGAGGATTTGAAAGGCGCATAGCTGGGGCCGGGCCTGTATGAAAGACGAGGAACGAGAGAATATTTGCAGCAATAAATCCCCCACGGCCATAACGGCGAAGAAGGCATACACCGAAGTGAGAGCTTGGGAAAGTTTGTTAGGAAAATCGCAATGAGGATAGGACGTATCATTAATTTTCATATCATTCTTGTAAATATTTTTCTTTTTTGTTATTTATAAAAGTATGAATACCTTTGATATTTCTTAAAAAAAAATTGAATTAACAGTCAATTAATATTTATATGTATGCTAGTTACCCGAATTAATTATTTTTTTAGTGTCATGTCAAGAATGTTAGAGTGCCTTTGAGGAGAACCATATCAAATCCCTAATACAATGGAAGAATATCTTTGACCTATTTTCATGTGGTTTAATCTATGTTATAAAAGCTTCATTTCTTGACTTCTATCCTTTTTATTATTTTACCATAAGACAGGCCTTTTAAGTTCTAATGGCGGTAATGAAGCAATTAGGGTTAACCACCATCTTGTTAGTTTTTTTGCTTGCTTTCTTTTCGACAGAGCACCACATCATGCTTGTTAATGGAGGTAACCAATGTTCTATAATCATGTCTTAACATTTTCCTTAAGAAACAACAACATGAAAATATTTTTTTCTGCACTTATACTTGCAAGGGCATAGATGATCAATATTTTCTTATGTTTTATCAAGGCATTGATATTTCATATGTTTGTGGAAGTATATATGTTTGTATACATGATGTTTGAATTTTTTTAGAGAGACAAATAAATGTGCCCATAATTACAACAAATTAACTCACAAGAAAGGAAATAACCACTTTTTTTTTCTACAGAATTTCTTCCAACTGCTAGCAATGGAAAGATCAGACAGATAGAGGTAGGGCTTATGCAGAAATTTTAAAATATACATAATCTCTCTCAAGAAATGGTTCCTAAATTCATTTTGAGTTTTTTTTATTCAAAAAATATCTTTTCATTTATCTTTTTATTTTTAAAATACAGAACCTCCCACGAACGAAATACTCGATCAAGTTAACGGAAGAACACATAACCATAATCACACGCCGAAAAATGAAGCAACTAAGAGCAAGACCAGTACATGAAGAATGTAGTTCTCGAAAATGCTTGATTATAAAGAAGAGGGGTTTAATTTCAAAAACTGAATTTGAAATCAGAGGATCCGATTCCGTTTCTAAACCCTATTTCTCAGCCATGATGCCTTTCATTTCGGATTATGGTAAACCTATGCACCATTCACCTAAAAATAATTAGGGTATAGATCGAAAGCGCGTAAATTAATTAATTACTAGTTTGTACTTTTTTTTTATGATAATAAATTCTTTTTGTTCTGAAAGGTTTCTGATCTGTTACATTTGGTTGTTTAATACTTTGTCCACTCTCCTAATCATAAAAAAATCACCAAAATTGGAAGGCAATTTGTTTCTTCAGGTGCTCCAGTGAATAGAAATTATGAAGGAGGTCCAGTAAATTATCTCATTTTCATCTCAAGGGAAACACTTATTTTAATGATTATTATGTGTTTTTATTATCTCTCTAGAACGAAATCAATCCCTTGCGTATCTCCGAAATTCATCTTTTAATTGTAATTTTACAATGAACGAATGCCTCTTCGAACCAAATATCGGAATACTCAAATGAGACAAATTTGCATTGACAATTTTGTTATACCCTACAGGTAAAACAAACTTTTTTAAAAACGAAGCAATTTAGCATTTAAAAAAAAAATAGATGGAACAAATAAACAACTCACACAACTATGAAACGTAGTGTTATCAATGGGCTCATAGCCTAATTGGTTGAGTGTGAGACACAAAAAATCATATGTTGTGAAAGATTGTGGGTTTCATTCCCATTGACATCAATTAATGAAGGACATACGAGCCTTCTCCATTTATTATCAAAAAAAAAAAAATGAAATGTAGTTTCAGGATTCACTATCACACGGAGATGGCTATTTAATAGATGAAGTAGCGGAATCATACGTGAAAGCTATTAGGTGCCACGTATTAAGTAAATATTGATCAGTGGTGTTATACACCACGCTACTTAAAACACGCAATGAATCCACATACCATTTGCATTCCAAAATTTGCTTTGATATGCACTAATTACTCATTTAATTGCATTAATATCTTTCTAATTGTTGACATGCGGGTACGGTGCGGAGATAATTGTGCGGGTTGCTAAACATTATTGAAATACAATGGTGTTATACATGTAAAAATACATGTCAAATAAATATTTGTAAATACATGTCAAATTAATATCATCAATGCCAAATAAATAGGTTGATGACAATTGTTAAATACATGTATGATTACCGAACAAGAAATTGAAACAAGCAAACCTATGTTAACATCGGCGTGTATACAAAAAATATTGATAAATGTAAAAGTGCATTGCCTTTTTTTTTTGAAAGGAATGGCAAGCGCGTCGATACGCACTTGATCCGTTCATTTTTTATTAAAGAGGACAGGAAGTTATTTATGTACAAAGTTCGATCACAGAAAAATTAAAACTCCTCTACACCTCATCAGGGACCTAACATAAAGATGCATATTTACTAGCTACATCAAACACCACTTTAATCAGTAAGCAAGGCATGCATGCCTTCCACGCGAAATATTCTCTTGTTTCTCTCGTTCTAAATGGTCCAAATCATCACTAGCCATACCGTATCCTATGTTTTCGCCTCGGGTCCGTGCATTTTTCCTCGAGCGTTCTATCATAATTCCTCCATCGAGCGCCGAGAGGCATATTCTAGGATCCACCATACGCCATAGACAATGCGAGAAGGTACAGCGAATTAATAGTTGATCGACTATTTCGTGATTTTGAGAGCAAGGCACGCAATGTGGTTTATGCGGCCAACCCCGTTTGATCAAATTGTCTATAGTGAGGATGCGACAATTGAGAGCAAGCCAATTGAAAATCTTCGCTTTTAATGGGGATTTGATGATGAATAGAGTTTGCGTCCACTGGCACAAAAGGCCCGTGTTGGACATCCGTGCATATACCACGGTCGAGTTGGACTTAGGGCTATCAACTCCCCCCGATATGAAAAAACCCACCATACGGTCTCCCACCAAGAAATAATTATAAAGGGGTGGTTATCTTCTTAGGTCCGGGTTAAAGAAGGAAATTAGGTTTGATGCTATGTCATCAAGGTCGTGGGCACCATTTACATTATAAAGGCTTCTTATTGTAATGAACCATCGAGATTCGAGACCCTTATCAAAATCGAGTTTGAAATTTTGAATAACCAAGTTATTAGTAAAACTTGATTTTGTGTTCGAAGATCTATAAAAAGCCAAGGCTGCCATTCCGTTTTGGAAGGCATAATTTTGTCCAATTAGCAAGACAAGGAGCCCCCCAAAATTCAGCTACCAACCTTCAAAAAAACTCTCGTGAGTCTGTTAATTTCGTCTACTATCCCCTCGAAAACTCGAAAATTTTCAAGTAATAGTTTGGGATTGCATCCAAAACTGATTTCAACAAGGTGGCGCGACCACCAATCGATAGTAATTTGTTCTTCTAATCATTATTTTTTGGTGTATCTTTTGAATAATAGGTTGAAATGTTAAGTTGCTTAGTTTTCTTTTTTAAGTGAATCTGATTCATGAAACATGAATATTTTTTATTTCATTTTTTATTTATGATAACTAATGAGATTTGAATCCTTGATTTTTGATATTTTGTGCTGAACACTATAGCACTAGGCTAAAGGGAAATTGATATGTTGCTTGGTTTTGTGAACGTTAAAGAAGGTCAAGGTATTTCGATAGAAGTGGATTTTTAAATTGGAGACAAAGCAATGTTTATCCCAATTAATTTGGAGATAAATTACTAGCTAAAGTTGAGATATGTTGGTATAACTCTTCGGGAATGGCTATCGGAATAAAACAATGTTTATCCCAATTAATTTGAAGATCCGGGACCTTAGAAAAAAGAGAAATAGTCTCCATGATGAACTTGATGTTTTGGAGATGTGCTTCTACAAACAATAAGGTATTGTCCGTATATTGAAGGGTTGTGGGTGCAAAAACCACTTGTGAGGCGAGAAGGGGTATAATTCCTGCGATCATAATTTGTAATGCATCTATGACTAAAATAAATAATAGTGGGGACAAGAGGTCACCTTTTCTAAGTCCCCGTTTATGTAAAAATGCATATCTTGAATCCCATCCATTGGATCCATAGAGTCGGGAAATCTCAAGCCAACATTGTATCGTTGAGAAACTTCCAACTCACATTGTCGAAAGATTTCTTAAAATCAATATTAGCATGATATATGGAATTTTGGATTTATGATAGAAATTGAGCATTTCTTTCGAAGTTAGGAAAATTTCATTAATTTTGCGTCCCTTAATAGAAGCAGATTGACACTTATGAATTAGGAGTCTAGTGGCGAGAATTTTTGTTATTAATTTAATGGACGTCGAAATAATACAAATTGGACGAAACTCATTAATCGTGGAAGCCCCTTCCATCTTTGGTAATAATTTAATAGACGCTTTGTTCATATGTACATGACAAAAAATATTGATAAATGTAAAAGTGCATGTACAATAATGCTTTCATACAAATATTGTTTATGTATTTATTTGTTTGAACATCTAATTCTAGGAAATCATATAAATAAATAGGAGAGTTCTATCATACACCTATTTTGCTTATGATACATCATTTTTCAAGAGTATTTTGAGTAATTATCAATTAATGAGTATTTAAGATAAATTTTCAAGTATATTTATCAATAAATGATAGGCTAAATAAGAAATTTGAATAGTTCATGAAATAACCAATATCCATAAAAAATAAAATTTATGATACATCCTTCAAAATACCCAAAATATCGTTTTAAAAGAGTGTATGATAGAACTCCCCAAATTAATAATATTATCAAGAATTTATGCAATAAAATTGTGCTGAAACTAAAAATCATTCGGTCAAACTTATATATCGATCAAAATTCAATAAAAAGAATTAAAAAACGTATGAAATATTGTTTGTATGTCATGTTTTTATCTGAGACCTATATTATGTCATGTTCTCATGTCACATTCTTTGCTCAAGATCATTCATTGTAATATCAATAACAATGTTTTCACTGTGTTCTTAGGAAACATATATTGTGCCGTCTCATCTCACCCCAACATTCTTGATGGGAGAGACAGGTAGAGTTAGATTGATTGATTAACACTTTAATTAAGATTAATTGACACGTCAATTCAATTAAACGGTCTGTTAACTCAATCAATTAAGAGTGTTAATAAGTCCAATTAAATATTCATGTCCACCTCATCAAAGAGGTTTGAGTGAATTTTGGAGACATCATGTATAATACCATGTTCTTATATGAGACTTGGATTATAGTGTTCCTAATTATAATTAATCTCGTCTTTTTCTTGGTTAACTTTTTTTTTTTCATATGAGTAGTGATGTACATCCCCCAACCTACACCAACATCCTTGATGACATGAATACCGCTTAACACCTCAAGAATTAACAAACAAATTTATGATTTAACACCTTATTTGGGTGTTTAACCATAACATAAGATAATAAAAGCGCAAATTAAGATGTTAAATCATGTATTTGTGTGTTAATTCTTGAGGTGTTAAGCGCTATCCACGTCATCAAGGCATGGGGGGAAGGGGAGTTGTGTATGTACAACATTTTCCTTTTGCTATTGTATATTTGGGTGAACTAAAATTGACCGTCGAATTTCTTTATTTTATCAGACATGTGTTTTGACTTACAAATGTCCTCTTTAGCATATCGACCAAATAAAAAGTTACAATCTTTCAAATTTCAATCATCATGAATCCTTATTAGGAGAAATTTGTAATAATTATCCAAATCCAAAAACATTTAAAAAATTTCAACCATCATCAATCTTTGGAGCATCCTCAAACAATTGTTCATATTGCTGCAATAAAGGATAAGTTTGAGATATTTATTTACAAATTTGAATCATAATGAAATAAAACACATACCTGATTGATAGATTTTTCTCTTTTTTATATAGCCTAGATGACCTTCTTATCTCGTAATGAAATAAAACACATACATGACCTCGTGTGGAAACATATAAACCTGCATGATTGATAGATTTTCTCCTTTTTATTATTTATTCTCAAAAAATCTACCAATGATATAATTAAAATATTTAGTGGTATTATAATACAATAAAAAAAAATAAGTCTCAAACATCCAATTGCATTTTTTTTTATTAAACTTAATTTAAGTTGAATAAAAGTAAAGTATTACATCTATTCAATTATAATAAATCAGATACTAAATCAACTGCTTAAAAAAATAAAATCAACTGATTATAATAAAGAGTTATTATGAAAAAAATGAATATCTATTCAATTAAGTTATTGAAGAAAATCGATACTAAATCAGATGTTACGTGTCAAATTGAAATCCGAGTTAATTTATTTCACAACTATTGTGTGATCCTTGAAAATAAATTGTTCTTTGCACGACATCCTAATGAAACATAATTGTTCAATCGAGAGTTATGTTATACAGAGTCATGATACTCAACAGTCCGAATTTGAGTGTTTAATATTATTCATGAAAAGTTTTTATGCTAATGGTCCACTATTCATATGTTTGCGTGTTTAATACAATAAATTCTCATGTTGCAAAGGTTGTGAATTCGAATCTCGACGACATCAATATAAATTTTTTTTTATAATGATTACGATTTGTGGTTTATGATTTTTTTTTTGGAAATAATGTAATGGAATCGTCTCTGGAAAAATTTAATATCCTTTCCATTAATTATAAAAAATTATAATTTTTTTTGTTATAGAAATTGTTTTAAATATTAAGGAAAATTTTAAATTATTAATATTACAAAAAAGAATCAAGATTGCAATATATAAATAGTTATAAACATGAAATCCTCCATCAATGGCCTTTATACCGTTCCAACTCAAATCTCCTCCTTTCTTCTCTCACTCTTTTCAAGTTAACCCCTTCCTCTTTCTCAAATTCTTCTCGTGCCCTTATTCATCCTTCTTGACCGACAACAACAGAACATTCTCCCATACATTCCAGCTATGTGCAGAGGCCCGGGCCCACCTGTCAGGCAGAATAGCCCATGCGCAAATGCTTGTTTCGGGCTTCATTCCCACCACCTTCGTGTCGAATTGCTTGATCCATATGTATGTCAAATGTTCTGATATCGATCATGCATGCAAGGTGTTCGACCAAATGTCAATGAGGTAAATTAGTCTTAGTCTATTACTTTAATGTTTGCTCTGAAAGCTTAACAAATTTTTTTTCTGATATGAAGTTTAATTTTGGACATATTTAAACCTTTATTTTCTTTTACACGCTTCACAGGGACACGGTCTCATGGAATGCAATAATCGCGTGCTATGCTAACAATGGTTCAATGGATCTTGCAAGATACATGTTCGATAAAATGCCTAAGAGAGACACTATATCATGGAACTCACTCCTCTCCGGATACAACCAAAACAAAATATTTAACGAATCCATTAATCTTTTCTATGAAATGACTCGTACCGCAACAAAGCCAGATCGTACCACCTTTGCAATCACCCTCAAATCATGTGCTTCACTCGAAGATTTCAATATGGGTACTCAAATTCACGCATTTGTTGTCAAATTGGGTTTGGATTTGGATGTTAAAACGGGTAGTTCCCTTTTGGACATGTATGCAAAATGTGGATACTTTTACGATTCGGTCCAATTCTTTTACGAAATGCCGAATATAAATTGGGTTTCTTGGAGTGCAATAATAGCAGGATGCGTTCAAAATGAAAAATATCTTAACGGGGTGGATTTATTTATCCAAATGCAAAGATCTGGATCCATTACCAGCCAATCTGCTTATGCGAGTATATTTAAATCTTGTGCCTCGTTACAATCTCTAACTCTAGGTAAACAATTTCACGCACATGCTTTAAAAAATAATTACGGTACCGATATAGTTGTCGGTACTGCCATTATTGACATGTACTCCAAGTGTAATAATTTTGACGATGCCTCAAGGGCGTTTTGGTCGTTTCAAAACCCAACAATACAATCTTGGAACGCAATCATTGTTGGCTTCGCTAGAAACCAACATGGATTCGAGTCGATTAACCTATTACGTATCATGATTAAATCAAATGTGGGATTTAATGAGATAACTTTATCAAGTGTATTCAACGCTTGCGCGGAAATTAAAGCGAGTTTACCTGGTATGGTATTTCATTGCCTTGTTATTAAATCAGGATTTTCATCGAACATTTGCGTGATGAATGCAATTTTGGATATGTATGGAAAATGCAAATTATTAAACGAATCTTGCATTATTTTCGATGACATGGAAAAAAGAGATTCGATTTCGTGGAACGCTATAATTACGTCTCTTGAACAAAATGGACGATTATACGAAACTTTATTATATTTTAATGAAATGTTGAAATTAGGGTTGAAATTCGGTATGAAACCCGATGAATTTACTTTTGGTAGTGTGATTAAAGCTTGTGCAGGTTTGAAATCCTTGGAATTTGGAATTAGGGTTCACGATAAAGTCATCAAATCAGGTCTAGGTTTCGATACGTTTATTTCTTGTGCCCTAATTGACATGTATTGCAAATGCGGTGCAATAACCGAAGCCATGAAACTTCATTTGAGAATTGGAAACCAGGAATTGGTTTCCTGGAATGCAATCATTTCGGGATTCTCGATTCAGAAGCAAAGCGAAGAGGCGCAAAATTTATTCTCCAAAATGCTCCATTCGGGTTTGAAACCCGATAATTTTACGTACGCAACGGTTCTCGACACTTGTGCTGACCTGGCGACAGCTGGCTTGGGGAGCCAACTACACGCACAGATCTTAAAGCAAGAATTACATAAAGATATTTACATAGCGAGCACTCTGGTGGACATGTATGTGAAATGTGGCAACATGCAAGACGCTCGCAACCTGTTTGATAAAATGCGTGAGAGAGATGTGGTTGCTTGGAACGCGATGATTTGCGGATACGCGGTTCATGGTCACGGATTAGAAGCCATTAATTTGTTTAATAAAATGCAAAAAGATGATATAAACCCTAATCACGCAACGTTTGTGTCGATTCTTCGCGCGTGTGGACATGTTGGGTTGTATAATGATGGTATGAAATATTTCGATTTGATGAAAAATTCTTTTGGGCTTGAGCCCAAATTGGAGCATTATTCATGCATGGTGGATATAATTGGAAGATTGAAAAGCCCATTCGAAGCGCTCGATTTGATAAATAACATGCCGTTCGAGCCCGATTCGGTAATTTGGCGAAATTTATTGAGCGTTTGTAAAATCCGCAGGGGAGAAGAGGCTGAGCTGGCATTGGCGGAATTCGCGGCGAATAAAATTCTTTCGATCGATTCGGAGGATTCTTCGACGTATGTTTTGCTGTGTAATTTGTATGGGGAAGCGGGAAAATGGGAGGAGGTTTCTAGAGTGAGAAAGTTGATGAGAGAGAATGGGTTGAAGAAAGAACCGGGATGTAGTTGGATTGAGGTGGTGGACGAAATGCATGCGTTTATTGCGGGAGATACGAGTCATTCTAGGGTTGAGGAAATGTATGGGATTTTGAGGTTGTTGACTGGGGAAATGAAACGGGTCGGGTATAATGTGGTGGATTTGGATTCGGATCTGAATCCATTATGGAACTAGGCTGACTTAATTTGGGTGTAATAAAATTGATTTAATTTCACTGAACTGAAGGGCCAAATAAGATCAACATAAAATATTTATTTAGTTGCCAACAATGATCTCATGCATGCTTTATTACTATTTACTGTGTTAATTTTTTAATATATTCTACATCGCAGACTACTACTTTAATATATTCTGAATGATTATTCCATTTTTCTTATCAAATTCTCCATTTATTCTGTTGTAACTTTCAATTTGAATATTTATGATCTTTCTTTATCTTTTCCTTTTTCTAAACTTGCATGATATGTTTAGCTTATTAACATTTAAGCTAAAAAAATATGATTGCAAACAATAGTTTATCCAATCTATTTAATGTTCACCACGGCCAACCGAATATGGCTCACTGAAATTGGTCGAATATACCAAAAAAAAAGCCAAATTATATTTTGACGATGATAAAGATTTTAAAAGGGCATTGTACTGAACCAACTTGTAGAAGTTTCCAATACACCATGATCAACCAAATTCAGTTCAAGGTAGAAAATGAGATTTTAAAACCTAATTATAATTATAATTATAATTATAATTATAATTATTTATAATTATAATTATAATAATTAGTATAATTCTATACTTTTTCCTGGCTCCTGGTTGAGCCACGTCACCAGGGGTCTTTTTGTAAAAAAAAAAATTAATTTACATTTTGGTCCTTTTTTATTTACATTTTGGTCCTTTTTATTTCGAAAAATTACACTTTGGTCCTTTTTTATTTACATTTTGGTCCTCCAAGTTTAAAAAAATACATTTTGGTCCAGGGGCCTCTTTGTAAGAAATTTTTTAATTTACATATTGGTCATTTTTTTTATTACATTTTGGTCCTTTTTAGTTGAAAAAACTATATTTTGGTCCTTTTTTTTGTTTTGGTCCTTTCAAGTTTAAAATTTTACATTTTGGTACTTCATATTTACATCTTGATCTTCTTTTATTTACACATTTTAATTCGAAATTTTTTTTTAAATCACATTTTGGTCCTTTTTAATTTACATTTTGGTCCTTTTCAGTTTGAAAAATTACATTTCGGTCCTTCTCAGTTTGAAAATTCCACAACACCACACAAATCGAATCACTGGCCAATACAATGCTGCCGAAAAATAAATACAGAAAAAGCACAAATCATAAAAAAAAACAAATCAACGTGCCCCGCGCAATTGCGCGGGGTTATAGCTAGTTAACTATATTTACGATTGAAAAATTACAATTTTTTTTTGAGAATCTGATTGAGTGCTTCTATTACTGGTTGTGTCAATTCTAGCACCTACGAATACATGATGCTGCGGGAAACGCATGCACACCGAGAATTTCATTGACTTGCCAAAACTTGAATAGTCGAATCACGTTCGGTTTCAAGTCTTTTTGTCGACTCATTTAACTCCACTCATCAAGGGTGATAGAGTGAGTTCTGGGGGCACCATATATAATGAGTAATTCTACACAATATGCTTTTCCAACATGCTTTCGCAACAGAATATTGATCATACGTTAAATATTGTATTCACACTATAAAATTAATTTCACTTAATTCAATTCACACTCTACACCTCATCATCATGCTACCAATTATGTTACGAGAGCATGTTGTGTAGAATTATTCATATATAATAACCCCGTAAAATTATTAGGTTGTCCTTTTATTTTGACTGATTTTAGATTTGATATATTTAATCATGATCGGATCCAACGGTTCACATGACCTTTTGGACAGTGCTGCGTTCAGCCCGCTTAGTAGATATCTCATCAAACCATCTTATCATCTTATGGTTCGCTCGCTGCGATTTCTCGGCATTTCTCTCCGAGTTTCTAATGACGAAGGGTTCGTCCGTACAAGCACTGTACGATCTCTGCAAGAAGACGTTCTTGCCATCTGGGTCTTCTCCTCCTTCCTCCCATGCCATTCAAGCTCTCTCCTCTCTCATGGGTAAACATATTTTTCTTCTTTTCTGGTGGTTAAACTTTAGTTTAAGCCTTACTTATGCCTCAATCGTGAAATTGAGTACCGGAGACGACTAATCGGTACAATGGTGCGCCGTTTTCAGATACAATCACAGCAGAAGAAGTAGGATTGAAAGAAGAAACCCTTGATGACGAACGAGGGCATGGATTCGGTTCCAATTTTTCGAATTATTCAGCCCGTTGGACCCAACCAATCACCTATTTGCACGTTTATGAGTGCAGTAGTTTTACTGTAAGTTCCCTTTTTACAATCCTTATTCTCTACTATAAGTTTCTGTAATTAACCAATTAAATGCTATTTTTTCTTTTTATCCAGATAGGAATATTCTGTTTACCCACTTCGTCGGTGATACCTCTACACGATCATCCTGGTATGACCGTGTTAAGCAAATTGCTTTATGGTTCCATGCATATAAAATCATATGATTGGTTCGAACCTGCCAGCCTGGCACGAACTGGCGAGCCTTTCAACTTTCCAGGTTATTATACTTGCCGTCTAATACAGGTTTTAAGAAACAACATTTTTTTTATTTTAATTATTTCTATTTTTTTTGTTTGTGTAGTGAGATTGGCGAAGCTGCATACCGATAATGTGCTGACTGCGCCACAGACTAAAATTTTGTACCCAAATCGTGGAGGGAATTTACATTGCTTTACAGCTGTCACGCCTTGTGCAGTTCTCGATGTATTGGCTCCTCCTTACGATGAGCGTACCGGTCGTACCTGTACTTATTATCGCGACTACCCTTTCTCTAGCTTCAGTGAGTTAAAAAGTAAATAACAATTTACTGGCGCACGGCAAAACCCTAATTTTTTGGGTGAACTCTTGTTTGCAGAAAGAGAGGTTAATTTAGGAATTGATGAGAGAGAAAGTGATGAGGAGTTTGCTTGGCTCGAGGCAATTAATACACCTGATGATCTGTACATGCGATCTGGCATTTATACGGGTCCTTCAGTACAGGCATGTTTTTTTTATTGATGAAATTCGAAAAGTAACATGAAATTTAGGCATACATTCTTTTATAATTTTGCAAGTTCGAATTTATAATAACAGGAAAAAAAATGCTTTCCAGGATCGTCGTGTACCATAATTTGAAAATGGGGAGCGATACCATGTTGCAATTTCGGATATGATTTGATGCATGGAATCAAAGAAGAATTGAGATGGTAAATCCTTTTTCTTTTTCTTTTTTGCAACTTGAAGAGAGTAGTTTGTAAAGTTTTGGCACAAGTATAAAAAATTGTATTGAAATTGTGTTTCTGTTATTTTTGTTTTTTGATATGTTCGCACCGGATTATTTTTCTCCCTGTTTCCCCTAACAAATTACAACTATCATAATAAAGGAAATGAACTAAGATTGCATATGTTTTTCAATCATATAATTTACATTTAAAACAATTATTCAAAAATAATGAACCACAATATGCATACAATATATTCATTGAACTATAATACATGTTTTTGCAAAAAAAAAAAAAAAGAATTATGATACATGTAACTTCCCAATCGAAGAAATAAATCTTGATAACGGCTTGAATCGTAACTTGCTAGAGGAGAAGCATGAAATTCAGTACTTGGTGATTGTCACGTATGTAATATTTTAAGCTCGCGAAATTAGTTCTAAGGAGCTCGACAATGACGTATATCGACCACTCCCAGGCCGGTCCTGAAATTTTAGAGACCCCAAACGATTATTTAATTGGGAATGAAAAATATTTCCATAACAAATAAAATACAAAGAATAATCAAATTTAAAAATAACAAGTAATTATTATATGTTGCAAGTTCACAAACATTATTTTAATGCAAAAGACGAATTTCAGTTAACAATTCTTGTTATAATAAATAAAATTCAAATTAGAAAAAATACATTTTTATTGTGAAAATTTGTATTATTAAAAATTAGGAAAGAACAAAAATATTAAACACATTAGTGATAACTTCTTCTGTCCGTTTCTTTAATTTCTTTGTTGCATATTTTCTCTTCATTGTTTTTAAATTCTTTCTTCTTCTTTTATTAACTTTTAATTTTTCATAAGAAAAGAAAAACTTTCATTCTTTTACATTAGTGATAACCTAGTCATGCAATTGGGACAAAAAACAATAAAAATTAAAATAAGATCAAGCTCGAATTTTTTTCACAAACCTTATTACTAGCTAGCCAGTGTGACTGAATGAAATACAGTTATAAATCAACTAGAAAATTATACACATAATGATAGATGAACGTACGCGTTCGTCGAAACGGTTGGATGCATAATCACATTATACAAAACTGACATATATTACACAGTCCGTCACGACGGACTGATTGGTCTGTCACGGCGGGCCTAAGGTAATAGTATGGAAGTCAATCTGTGAGTATATCGTCATGACCGACTTGTTGGTCCGTCATGACGGACTAGCGTCACGACATATTGGTTGGTCTGTCACGACGGAGGAGAATAAAAACGGCTATCTCAATAAATCTGATATGTCAGTCACGACGGACCATCTTTAATACATAACTTGGTCTCTTATATAGAGAATGAAAATCGTAACAACTAAATTACAATTAATTATATTTAATAAAAATACCAAAACTTTTAGAGTTATAGATCAAAGAAACATAAGCTTAGTAATCTTCAATGTACATGGATATTCACATACACATGAATGTTATTATTCATAAAATTTTAATGTATTGTTAAGAGAAACTCAAAAATTTACCAATTAATTATATTTAATAAAAATACCAAAACTTTTAGAGTTATAGATCAAAGAAACATAAGCTTAGTAATCTTCAATGTACATGGATATTCACATACACATGAATGTTATTATTCATAAAATTTTAATGTATTGTTAAGAGAAACTCAAAAATTTACCAATTAATTATATTTAATAAAAATACCAAAACTTTTAGAGTTATAGATCAAAGAAACATAAGCTTAGTAATCTTCAATGTACATGGATATTCACATACACATGAATGTTATTATTCATAAAATTTTAATGTATTGTTAAGAGAAACTCAAAAATTTACCAATTAATTATATTTAATAAAAATACCAAAACTTTTAGAGTTATAGATCAAAGAAACATAAGCTTAGTAATCTTCAATGTACATGGATATTCACATACACATGAATGTTATTATTCATAAAATTTTAATGTATTGTTAAGAGAAACTCAAAAATTTACCAATTCTCTTATTTTGGATCTATCTTTATGTAATTTTCTCATGCCATATCAACACAATTATTTCAATCATTAAATTATGATATATGACAACATATGAACCATGGATAACCTTTGATTTTGTGTGATTATATTTTATTTGTGGACATTTATGTGTCCCTTATTTTACACATAGTTTTAATCTATTTTAAAAGACCACATCACATTACACTGATGATGTGTCAAAATATTATTCGTTAGGTTTATGTTGGACCAGTTGTATTTGATTTTGAATTTTTTCACAACATGTTACATGATCAATTGTGAATACAAATAGAATGTGAAAATTTTAAATATCTAACATTAATAAATTAATATATAATATCATAAACCATAGATCAAATATTCAAATATTATTAGTATTTTTCATAATAAAATTTAATAAAATTAAGAAATATATTCACTTGAATTTTATCTTTATTTTGAGATCCATATTATCATATATTCAATATTTTTCTCTAAACTTAAACTTATGAAAACAATTATGTAAAAATATATATAAAAATAAATATAATTACATTAATGACTTGTAATTGCACATACTACTAAGTATATTATATTTGTATTTTTACTTAAAATTATTTCATGTTAATATTTTACAAAAAATAATAAAAATAAAAGATATTTATTTACTAAACACAAATAATTTCTTTAACTTATATAATATTTTTCAATAATACACATAAAACATAAAATTTATTAGACACAAATAATTTTTTTGAACTTTTAAAATGTTATTGTTCTTATTTTTAGATATGAAAATTTAAAATATCATACGATTTTGCTTTTTATTTATGTTCACGCATTCTATTTTATTATCTTATACTAACACTTTTTGTGTGTGTGTTGCATTAAAGTATTAAATAAATATTTCGCATTGTGTCAGATTCGAAAATAGTATAATAATTTTGTCATCATCAAAATTCCTTAATCAATATGAGTTTTTTTTTTCACAAAAATCTGATGTTTGATCCTGAAAAATCATAACTACATATTATGTGTATATATTATGTGTATGGCAAAACAAATGAAACAAAATCGTCGCGAAGCGCGGGTAATCTCATAGTCCACTTAACTTTTCAAAAAGATTATAACCTCCTCACAATTTTAGATTCTTTTGAAAGATCTGGCAAAAAAAAAGTTAAATTTTAGATTCTTTTGTAAATTTTCTTTTATTATTTTGTTCAAAACAAATAACAAATAATTTTTTTTTATTTCATCTAAAATAAATAAATAATTTAGTAAAAATATAAATTCATCATTAAACAAAATAAAAATAATATTTGACGTAAAATAAAATTATAATTTACATACAATACACTTGAATTTTTTTATGTATTATAATATCATAAAATAAATTAATGCAATGCGAAATATATCATAAACTGTTGTAAAAATAATAACATAAAATATCATGTGAGTAATATTATAATTATATTTGTTATTAAAAAAATGTTATGAAAATAATTGAATGAGGAGTATTTTGTTATAAAATTATTATAAATGAATGTTAAAAGTTTAATTTAACTTTGCCGGATCTAAACTTTTTTTAAAAGCAAACGATGAACCTAAACTTGAGAGTTTTTATAATTTCCCGAAACATTAGGTGGTTTTTGAAAAATTCCTTTTTTATAAACTAAAAAAAAAAAATTGAAAAAAGTTTAGAGAGGGCTTTGTATCCCTCTTTTATAAACTAAAAAATTCCTCTTTTATAAACTCACATAAACTACAAAATGTTCATGTAAACTAGGCTTAACAATTGTGGGAAGCACAAGCAAAACCAAACAATCAAGATATTTTAGCTAACGAAACTCATAAATGGAGAGGAATACCAACGTCAAGAGTTGAGGTGTTCACTCGGTCGGTTCAGTTCAAACCGAATCGAATAAGCTCAATCCGATTTAAACCGAATCGAACAAAATTCAAATTGAACCGAACCGTTTTAAATTTTGAACCGATTAAAAAACAAACCGAATAAAAAACATAAGAATTTAAAATAAAAATAAATTAATAAGAAAATTTATATTTTATATATCAAAAAATATAAATAAATACATAAATATAATTATACTAATTTATGAGATAATTATATCATTTTTATATATTTTAATATTAATATACTAAAAATATATAAAAAATGGATATTATTCGGTCGGTTCGGTTTAATCGGTTTTCGGAACACCAAAACCGAACCGAACCGAATAAATCGAACAATACAATTTTTTTATCGAACCAAACCAAATAAATTGAAAAAGCGAACCAATTGAACTAAATTCGATCTATTCGATTCGGTATCCGAATAAACCAAACCATTTGAACTCTCCCAAGTAGTCAAGAGATAAAAATAGACTTTTGACTGTTCATGAAGCAAAACAAAAAAACCCTCGTTTCTTCCGTCATTAGAAAATGCTATATTTTGGGGGAGACTATATCTCACCAATTGACCTTTTTTCTTCCTTCAGTTAATGTGCGTGATCTCATTCCTTCTTAGGCTTCAGTTCTGATTCTCCAGATATTCAGGTATTCCCATTTGATTACTTTTTTATCTTATTTTTCTACAGAATAATAGTTCTCAATTCCTCTTTTTACAAAATTATTCAATTCCTTCCTGTTTATGAACGGTGTTCTCTTCCCATTTTGAAAGTTTTTTCTTAATAAAATTGTAAGAGTTAACATTCTTTTAAGGCGAATCGTTTTGACCGACAAAATTCGTTAAAACAAGTCAAATTTGACAACCAACCTTATGCAATTCCATCCAATATAGTATATTTCCATCAATAAAAAGCTAATATGTTGTCATTCAGGCTATGAATACTTTTGAAAATGTATCCTGTATTTTTGTTTAACCTACGTGTTCCTTATAAAAGAGAAATATTTTTTCACCTGTAAAACCTACAAAAATATTCCTGTTCTTTTTCGTCATTTCAGTAATTTTTCCTATTAGGTGCATAAATCTGGCAATGCTAAGTCAATCTTTCAAGAGATATATTTCATATAAAAGAATGTGCATTAGCTACATAAATCATTGTTATATATTGGCTTATTTCCTGTTTTGATTTTGAGTGATTTAATTTAGTATTTGGTCGCGTTCTTTGTATCAGGCAAACGAGATGGAAAATTCAGAAATCGACGTTTCAAGTATGGCAAAGGAGGTTGCTTACTTTGCTGGTTTGCGTGAAGCCCAAAATAACAATTTTGGATCATTCGTGATCCGCAAAATTCACCCTTTTATAAAATTAACTGAGAAGAAGATCAAGTATGTACCAAGGAAAGTTTGTTTGGGGCCGTACCACCATGAGGTCGATTTCTACGAAGCCATGAAGATGGAAGCCATAATGTTCCAAAGTTACAAAAGAAAATGTTTTGACTTTCTTTCCAGGTTAAAGCAAGATAAGAACATCCAATACTCAAGCGAAGAAACTCTCGAAAAGTATTTGGATGCAATGGAGAGCATTGAGCAGAAGATCAGGAATGCCTACTCAGAAGAGATAAGTATGGATGGGAGACCATTTTTGCAAAAGATTTTGCTGGATGGATGTTTCATTCTAGCTCAAGTTCTCGGGTCTGAAGAAACCGACCAAAATTCTCTTCCACCCTACGTGAAGTCGTGGCAAAATGGGTTTGTTGCCTGTGACATGCTCTTGCCGGAATGCCAGATTCCGTTTTTCGCAATCGAGAAGATATACGAGTTGATGGTGGATAAATACACCGCCGGTGCACTTCGGGATAGGATGGTCGCCTTTATGGATCGCATAATCTTCCATTCTTCTTATCCAAAAACCATCCACATCCCAGAGAAGAACAAGCCAAAGGATTTTCATCATTTGCTTCACTTGTACCACATGTACTTCAAACCAACCCAATATCACAACGAAATGGAGAGTGGTTGTAATTCTTCTCCTAATCATCCGTTTGCGTATCGACATCATGTGGATCGCTGGCGCAGAGCGACCGCGTACGATCATGTGGGAATAAAACTGAGGGAAAAGAAGTTCGACGAAAAGAACCCTCATTCACTTTTGGACATAACATTCACGAACAATGTGATTGAAATTCCTCATTTGCGCATGGATGTCACCACAGCCACGCTCTTCAAAAACATTGTTGCACTTGAACAGACAGAGCCTGAACGCGGAAATTACTTTACTGCATACGTTATGTTCCTGTCTCATATCATGTGCACGTCCAGTGACGTCACATTTCTTGAAAACAATGGGATCATTTCACACACGCTAACCAGTGACAACATGGTTGCAGATATCTTTTCGAGTTTGAGCGAAAACATCAACTTTGATTTCAACGGGAGGTACTATTTGAATCATGCTAACCGTGCAGTGGAAGAGTCGTACCAGAAGAGCCTGAACAGGTGGGTGGTACGAACGGGTCTTAACAAGTTTCCAAGAGGCCCTTGTGGTTTCTTTCTGGTGCTTTGGTTGGTGTACGTCATTGCTGAGTTCTTTAGAACCTATCTTGCTGGCTTAAAATACTGCTTAGTGACTGCTAAGTACTGAATTTCATGCCTTTCCTCTAGCAAGTTATGATTCAAGTCATATCATTGCTTGTTTCAATAGATTGGGAAGTTAACTATATTGTAATTCGATGAATACATTGTTATGCATATTGTGGTTCATTATTTTTGAATATTTCTGTGAAGTGGCAATTACATGATTTTTTTTTTTATTAAATGAGGCGGGTTCAAAGCCCCGCACCCAAACTATATTGATGAAATATAGTACAATCGTACCCTGGTATTTACAATGTAATATACAGATTTTGGTTAGTACCGAATAATGTAGTTATTTCCTAATCCAATATTTCGTTAACTTCGTTGTTCTTCAGTATATTAACTTCTAGAACTATTTCTTCCACTAATCTCTTACTCAGCCGCTCTTTATCTTGGAAGATTCTCATGCATCTTTCTTTTCATATATTAAATATACCATACATAATTATTATTTTCCTCTCCTTGTTGAACACCCCCTCCATCAGACTTTGTATGATATCATTCATATGTAGGATTTGAAGCTCATATGTAGCGTTCAAGTATGTCCATATAGCCACCGAGTATGGACATTTGTTTACCATGTGTTGAATAAATTCCGCTTATTCCTTGCATAATACACAACGATTTGGGAGTTGCCAACCTCGCTTGATGAGACTATCCACCGTGAGAATTGCATTTCTCGAGATCAACCACATGAAGTTCTTAATCTTCAGTGCTACTCTAGTCTTCCATATTTGATTGTATCTCTTTTTAGTAAACATCCCTTTGATGAGAAAATTGTACAAGTTTTTTGTGGAGAATTTTTTATTTGATGTCCATTGCCAAAGTACCTCATCTTCCTTTTTTGATCCGCCCCCATGATGTTGCAATTGTTGTTGCATTTGTAGATATCCATTTTCCGCTTGATATGATAATGGAGATCTTAGGCCTTTTATTTCTCCATTTACCCAAATCTTATTAATCAGTTAGTAATCCTTTTCCTTGTATGTATATAATATTGGATACTGATATTTGAGGGCTATTTCATCCCATTTGTGCCCCCATAATTTGATTTTGTCACCATCTTCTCTTTCCATTCATATTGATGTATTGATAGGATCATAGAGTTGGTTACATATCTTCAAAAGCCCTATCTTACTTGAGTTCTTTTTCCAATATTTTGATAAATTTGCGTCCCATATAGGTTGATCATGAACTTTTTCCATATATTATTGCTTGGTTCGAGTAGTTTTCATATCCATTTTGACACTAGTGCTTCATTGAATACTTTTATATTTAGTATAGATAAACATCAGTGATCCTTAGGTCTACATACTTTATTCCATGATATCAATGATATTCCCTTTCCGTCGATATTGTTACCTTTCCATAAAAATTCCTCATGATCCTTTTCAATTTTTTGATTACCCAATTTGACAATAAAAATATAGACATGAAGTATATTGGCATGGCATCAATACCGATCGTATCAATACCAATCTTCCCGATAAATTTAGAATATTTCGTTTCCAACCTGATAATCTAGAAGCTATTTTGTCGATTAGTTATTGATAATCATGCTTCCTTAATTTTCCGGGGTTTAGGGGAAGACCGAGATATTTAATTGGAAATTCCGTTTGGTTGCACCTTAGTATATCCTTTACTTCCTGCATATTTTCATTTGTGCTTTTTGTAGGCACGTATTCCGATTTGTCGTAATTTATCCTTAATCCCGACGCTTGTGCAAATCGATCCATAATGATCTTGAATCTAATAATCTGTACTGGTATATTTGGTAAGAAGTATATCAAATCATCTGCATAATAAAGTCACGTAGTTGCTCCTCTGATAACCGTTTTTATGAAAATCATGTGATTTAATTTTTTAAAATTTTTGGCCAATACATCCATTACCATAATGAATATTAATGGCGATAATGCATCTCCTTGCCTTACTCCTCTTTTCATACGTACTGATTTTCCAACTGTGTTATTCAAAATGATCTTTATATAACATCCTAATATTGCCTTACTTATCCAGAGTGGCAATTACATGATTGAAAAGCATATACGATCTATTTCATTTCCATCTTTTCTGAAAGGTGCTATTTGTTTGTGCTTACTGAAAAAAAAATTTGAGGGAAAGAGGAGGCAATCCTCATTTCACTGTTTTAAAACCATTGAAGTTGACATTTGTTTTTTTGAAGAGAATCCTAGACCACTAATCGTGATCATTATAGGTTTTTTTTATATTGATGCTGTCAGGACTCGAACCCACAACCTTTACAACATACGGGTTAATTGTGCTAAGCACTTGTTAGGAATTCGGGCAACCATATTGCACAACGGAAATTACCCGAACCCTAAAGCCATGTATCTGCGTATTGATGTGAGGAAAATAAGGCACAAATTTAATGCTTAATTTAGGGATTTTAGCCCTTGTGAAGAGCAATTCTATATACTTTATTAATCATATTTGAGATAACATGAATATTTCTTCACTAAGTGTGTTTTATTGCTTAATTACAGGTTTTAGAAGGCAATTATGGGAATTTGGAAAGTGTAGTTGTCTCCAACACGTCAAGAGGAATGAAAACGATATATTATACCGATATATTCGGTACATGAATGAGACGGGAGGCAAACAATCATCATGATATAGACTTACACAAGAGTCCACACGAAAACCACTCAATCCTTAGCCCTTATCCTTCCCACCTACCTTTTGTGGAAATTACTTCATTACCCCCAATCCTCTCCACCAACTCGTGACCAATAAGAAGACTCCGTGAGTGCTATAAATAAGACCAAAAGGGCCACGAGTTGAGGGCGCTCTTTCCCGCTCTTCGGAGCACTCTCTCTCTCTCTTCTCTCTCCCTCTCAAGAACTTCCAAGAACCGTCAAGAACGTCAAGAACCGTTCAAGATCCTACTCGATTGCTCGGGAGATTCGACCGTGACTTGGACATCCTTCCTTTTCGGCGAATCGACCTCTCTCAAGACTAAACCGTGACTAGGGAAATTTCTCCTTTCGGTGTTGTGAAGTTGCGTTGAGACCGAGACTTGGTAGAACCCTCTTTTGGAGCTTGAAGAAGGCGTCAACCATGACTAGGAGTCCCTCCTTTTGGTGATCCTTTTCGAGTTATCCACGACTCGAGGATTCTTGCCTTCGGTGACCAACGAAGCAAGTTTGCCGTGACTCGGAGCATTCTCCTTTCGGTGGTCAATGGAGCGACAAAACTAGCGAGGAAAAGGAGGCTCTTCTTGACGCGTTGAAGCTTTTCTTTGCTCAATCTAGGTGTATTCTTTTCTATCTTGAAATTCTTGTATGTTGAATGATAGTTTAAGGTTGTGATTGAATCTCTTTCTTGGTTCTAAATCTTTGTTCTTGCATTCGATCTTTGGCTCTCTTTGTGTTCTTTTGTTGATCTCCTTTTAATTGCATTTCAGTCCTTAATTAAGACATTAAAACAATCTTTGATCAAATCTTAAATCAAATCCCAAATAAAATACTCAAACTCAGTTCCAGAGACTATTCCGTTATAACGGACATAAATTGCGTTACAACGGACTAGACGGTTGGTCCTTTAATATTCAGTTGGTTATACTTCCGTTGTAACGCACATACATGTCCGTTGTAACGGACTAGTGAGGATTTTCACGCAAGAGGCTCAATACAAGTGCGTTATAACGGACATAAGGGTCCGTTGTAACGGATTAACCAATCCGTTGCAACGCAACCACTGTTCGTTATAACGGACAAGTATAGTGCGTTATAACGGAGTTTCCTCCGTTGTAACGGACGTTCATCTCATTTTTAGTGACAGAATTTTCACTCAAGTCCGTTGTAATGGAACCCACTTCCGTTGTAACGGACTATCTTCTGTGAATTTTCTTTGCTATTTCTTGTCTAGTTTTGATTCATTAATTGACGCATATACTCCTCGTGGAACGAACTTTCATATTTTCCACTATACACATATATTTTCCAACTTGTTGATTGAATCGGGTTTTCGAATACAACGATAATTTTACGCACCAAAAACCCGCTCATCAAATGGCGCCGCTGCCAGGGAGTAATGTTTAAGTCAAATTTTGAATCAAACTTGCAATCTAGAGTGATATTTTTAATAGATTTGATACATTTGAACTTGATATTTCACTAATTTCGAAAATTTTCTATTCTTGCAAGGTACACGAAGTGGAGCAAGATGGATCATCAAGAAAAACCAATTTCGCTTCGGGAGTGGATACGTCTCGATAAAGCCGCAAAAGGATATCCGGACTCCATGACAATTCAAGAGGTTATCGAGCTAGAAATACAAAAATTAGAATTTCAAGAATGGGAAGAAATGGAAGAAAGGAAAGATAGAGAAGAAGACGAAGTTCGAAAATCCATGGAAGAACGAAGGCTCGGTTGGCTCTCAAGTTCACCCTCAAATCAATTCGATGAATCACACACCGAGACTCTTTATCAAAATCCCATCTACGAAGCTCGCGAATACGAAAACGAATCCCCATGGGGTTATGAGACACAATCCTATGCCGAAACCGCTAACAACTACTCAAACCCCATGTACTCAAACCCCATATACGAAACTTCTCAAAACGAACTCGAATCTCAACATGAATTTGAATACCAAGATCACCCATTTCAATCCCAAAACGAAAATCCAAACCAAGAATTAAAACGAATAATGGAGGAAGTGAGGGCGATGATAAAACAAAATGTCGAAGGATTGAATCAAGGTTTAGAAGAATTCAAACAAGAAATCAAACATGAAATCAAACAAGATTTTGAAGCCACCTCTCGACGACTCGGAAATATTCAATCCACACTCAATGATCTAGATCAAAGAGTGACTTGTCTCGAGTTAGAATATTCAAATGAGGAGAACATGGAGATTGAAAATCACAAGAGTTCAAGTATGGGGGGATTCGATGAAAGCATTGGAATGATCATTGAAGAAGAAAAGGTGTCATTGGATTCGACTCTCCAAAAGACGGTTCAAATCACTCCAATCGATGAAAACAAGCAAGAAGAGAAATCTACAATTCTCCAAGGTGAATTCTTTCCATATATCATCAATTTAAATTCAATTAAGAACTATGATGCTTCTCATGATAGAAATTCACCTTGTGTAGATTTATCAAGGAAATCAAATACAATCGAGACACTCACGCCTCTCACAACTCCTCTTCATCAAACTCCAAGCGATGAAGCAATTCGAAAAATTCGAAGCAAGATTGAGGAAATATTGACGCCACTTTCGACATATGCAAAACGAGTGATACACACGCCGATTTCTCTCATCTCCAACATCTCAAAGGGAGTATCTCGAGGCGGTCGAAAAGTAGCAATCCATGTGAGCGCTTCGTTTAATTTTGAAGGAGGATAACATCGGCATGGTCGAGCTCGAGACCATAAACGAGAGCGCTAGCGAGGGAGGCAAACCCTCGTACCAACGGTGCAAGGACTACATGCTCAAGCTCAATTGGTACATTCCAAGATAAACCAAGAATTCCGATTCTCCATCACATCCAAAGGTTTATGCTTTTCATTCTCTCTCATTACAAGCTAACCTTGTTTCGAATTTTTGAAAATGCCACTCTTTAGTGAGCAATGAAATCATATTAGGCCATCTAATCTCAAGAAAGGAAAGGAAGTCAATAAGGCGAAAATCAATGTGATCAAGACGCTTACCTCTCCAAGATCGGCAAATGATGTGTTTCCTCCGAATCTCCTCGATCAACCTCCACGAATTCCCGAACAAATAATCGCAAAGGTGGGACCAAGACACGAGAAACGCGACAAAATGGAGACGACACCGGCAAAGGATGCGAATTCGAAATCGGTGATCGAGACGTTCAACTCCAAAAAGAAGCAAATGTCGCGTTGGATCGACCCATTTGTGGTGACCAATGTCACACCATTTGGAGTTGTGGAGATTCGAAGCGACGAATCGAATGAATCGTTCAAGGTGAATGGAAAATGCATCGAGCATTTCTACGCAAAATTCGAAACAAGATGGATGGAGGAGCAACAAGTCGAAGACGATCAAGCACCACGCATCAAAGGTTGTGTCTCTCCTTAACTTCTTTTAATTTTTCTCTTTATTATCGCTTGAGGACAAGCGAAGGAATAAGTATGGGGGGATATACACACAGTCTTTGATTAATTAAAAAAAAAAAATTTTTTTTTTTGCAACTCGGTTGTAACGGACCTAAGGTCAGTTACAACGGAACTGCTTCTCGCAAAATTTGTTTTTTGCCTAAAAAAATGAAAAAAATGAGCTTTTAATTGAATTTTTCGACCTTATTTTTGTTTTTTGAGCATCAAGGTTATACAAGCAAATAATTTTATGCAAGTTAAGGGTTTTTCTCCACCTCATTGAATAAATCATCGATTTTTAAACAAATTTTCACCAAACTAGCATAATTTTACTCTCAAATTTGAAATTTTCACAAATATTTGAAGGAGTTGATTGAGATCTTGAAGAGATTCTTTTGGGGATTCAAACCCTAATCAATGAGTTCACTAAATTCATAAGTTTTTGACAATTTGATCAATCCTCGATTTACATGACACACCATTTTCAATAAATAAACCCATTTTGAACTTGGAATTTCTAAAAAGTTTTGTTTGAACCAATTTAGTAAGTTTTGCTTCAATCTAAAATTTGACCATTTGCACTTAAAGGATCCGACCGTTCATGGGGATTCGAAATTACACTAACGGGAACCAATTTGCGCTCAAAGCTTGATTCGATGAGCTCATGCACCTTGATTAAGTAATGAGTGGTGTGAGTCATGACCACTTGTTGGCTAAAGGGGTGCATGAGTCGTAGTAAACCAAAGTAGCCGGTTCTTGGTGTGAGTCATGATCAAGAGTCGATGCGAAAAAGTTTTCTACAATCGCGGATTAAAGCGCTTTCGATTGTCGAGTCCGTGCGATTGATTAAGTAATGAGTGGTGTGAGTCATGACCACTTGTTGGCTAAAGATTGCGCGGATCCATGGGGTTTTACTAAGTAATGAGTGGTGTGAGTCATGGCCACTTGTTATCCCAAAGGACACACATGGGGACCATCGAAAGCAATAACGAAGAAAAGAAAAGAAATAAAAAGAATAAAAGAAAAGAAGAAAAAATAAAAAGAATAAAAAGGAAAGAAAAGGAGTTCAAAAATCGAGCGCAAATTGGGAAAATTTAGTAGAAATCGAAGATGAACCAAGTACTAACGTACCGAACGGTTTAAAAGTGACAAATTACATTTAAGAAATGATTTTTGCAAAACGGAAAAATTGGTTTTCATTAATGCTTTTTCATGATAATCCTTGTGAATTGTGGAGTGAAAAGAATTGAATGATGGTGTTTAATCATCTTTTTCGGTTGAGATCATTTGCTCTAATAAACTCTTCGAATTTGTGCAATTCATTGAAAATAGATTCTAATATAACTCAAACTTATCTCTTTCAATATTAGTGATTATGATAAGAGTAAACAATTATCTCGTGAGAATTGAGTTTTGAGATCGATGAATATAATTTCAATAAAACCTATACTTGCATTTTTCTTTGTGCTTGATTTTTACGCTCATCATGATCGAGGACGATCAAGGGTTTAAGTATGGGGGTATTTGATGTGAGGAAAATAAGGCACAAATTTAATGCTTAATTTAGGGATTTTAGCCCTTGTGAAGAGCAATTCTATATACTTTATTAATCATATTTGAGATAACATGAATATTTCTTCACTAAGTGTGTTTTATTGCTTAATTACAGGTTTTAGAAGGTAATTCTGGGAATTTGGAAAGTGTAGTTGTCTCCAACACGTCAAGAGGAATGAAAACGATATATTATACCGATATATTCGGTACATGAATGAGACGGGAGGCAAACAATCATCATGATATAGACTTACACAAGAGTCCACACGAAAACCACTCAATCCTTAGCCCTTATCCTTCCCACCTACCTTTTGTGGAAATTACTTCATTACCCCCAATCCTCTCCACCAACTCGTGACCAATAAGAAGACTCCGTGAGTGCTATAAATAAGACCAAAAGGGCCACGAGTTGAGGGCGCTCTTTCCCGCTCTTCGGAGCACTCTCTCTCTCTCTCTCTCTCTCTCTCTCTCTCTCTCTCTCTCTCTCTCTCTCTCTCTCTCTTCTCTCTCCCTCTCAAGAACTTCCAAGAACCGTCAAGAACGTCAAGAACCGTTCAAGATCCTACTCGATTGCTCGGGAGATTCGACCGTGACTTGGACATCCTTCCTTTTCGGCGAATCGACCTCTCTCAAGACTAAACCGTGACTAGGGAAATTTCTCCTTTCGGTGTTGTGAAGTTGCGTTGAGACCGAGACTTGGTAGAACCCTCTTTTGGAGCTTGAAGAAGGCGTCAACCATGACTAGGAGTCCCTCCTTTTGGCGATCCTTTTCGAGTTATCCACGACTTGAGGATTCTTGCCTTCGGTGACCAACGAAGCAAGTTTGCCGTGACTCGGAGCATTCTCCTTTCGGTGGTCAATGGAGCGACAACACTAGCGAGGAAAAGGAGGCTCTTCTTGACGCGTTGAAGCTTTTCTTTGCTCAATCTAGGTGTATTCTTTTCTATCTTGAAATTCTTGTATGTTGAATGATAGTTTAAGGTTGTGATTGAATCTCTTTCTTGGTTCTAAATCTTTGTTCTTGCATTCGATCTTTGGCTCTCTTTGCGTTCTTTTGTTGATCTCCTTTTAATTGCATTTCAGTCCTTAATTAAGACATTAAAACAATCTTTGATCAAATCTTAAATCAAATCCCAAATAAAATACTCAAACTCAGTTCCAGAAACTATTCCGTTATAACGGACATAAATTGCGTTACAACGGACTAGACGGTTGGTCCTTTAATATTCAGTTGGTTATACTTCCGTTGTAACGCACATACATGTCCGTTGTAACGGACTAGTGAGGATTTTCACGCAAGAGGCTCAATACAAGTGCGTTATAACGGACATAAGGGTCCGTTGTAACGGATTAACCAATCCGTTGCAACGCAACCACTGTTCGTTATAACGGACAAGTATAGTGCGTTATAACGGAGTTTCCTCCGTTGTAACGGACGTTCATCTCATTTTTAGTGATAGAATTTTCACTCAAGTCCGTTGTAACGGAACCCACTTCCGTTGTAACGGACTATCTTCTGTGAATTTTCTTTGCTATTTCTTGTCTAGTTTTGATTCATTAATTGACGCATATACTCCTCGTGGAACGAACTTTCATATTTTCCACTATACACATATATTTTCCAACTTGTTGATTGAATCGGGTTTTCGAATACAACGATAATTTTACGCACCAAAAACCCGCTCATCACGTATTGCTAGTGAGATACGAAGGAAGAGATTCAAAACTTTTACCTCAGATTTAGTTCAAATCTGGTTGAAGGAAGCTTGCAGAGATCACGTTAGGTATGCTCAAACCGGCACCATCCTCTATCGGTATCCACACGCGACACGTTTAGACTGGATGTGAAGACCTCCGATGCGAGTCGAATCCTTCCTTCCTTCAGAAAATCTGCTGCCACCTCTTGCTTTCTTCTCAAGAAACTCGTTTAGGCTAGGGTTTATCTCTTTCTCAAGTTTGAATTGAAAAACAAACTTTCTTAGTGTTTACAAAATTTGGCGAAAAGTTAATACATATGATCTAAAAATACGTTATTTGAACTACTCAAATCGTAAAAAGATTGCTATGAATCGAAAATAAACTTTCTTAGTGTTCGTACGATTTGGTGAAAAGTTACATAGTAAAAGATTCGATCAATACCATCTCAAAAACACGTTATTTGGACTCCTCAAAGCGTAAAAAGATTGTTATGAATCGAAAAATGAACTTTCTTAGTGTTTGTAAAGTTTGGTGAAAATTTATGTAGGAAAAGATACGATAGAAATGATCTAAAAACACGTTATTTGAACACCTCAAAGCGTAAACAGATTGCTATGAATCGAAAAGAAAACATTCTTAGTGTTTGTACAATTTGGTGAAAAGTTACGTAGTAAATGATTCGATCCAAACCATCTCAAAAACACCTTATTTGGACTCCTCAGAGCAATTCAAGATTGTTATGAATCTAAAAAAGAACTTTCTTAGTGTTTGTAAAATTGGGTGAAAAGTTATGTACTAAAATATACGATACAAATGATCTAAAAACACGTTAATTGAACTCCTCGTAATGTAAAAATATTGCTTTGAATCGACAAGAAAACTTTCTTTGTGTTTGTACAATTTAGCGAAAAGTTACACAGTAGAACATTCGATCCAAACAATCATAAAAACACGTTATTTGGGCTCCTAACAGTGTTAAAAGAATGTTATGAATTGAAAAAGAAACTTTGTTAGTGTTTATAAAATTTGGTGAAAAGTTATGTATTAAAAGATACAATACAAATGATCTAAAAACACGTTATTTGAACTCTTCAAAGCGTAAAAAGATAGTTATGAATCGACAAGAAAACTTTCTTAGTGTTTGTACAATTTGGTGAAAAGTTACGTAGTAAATCATTCGATCCAAACCATCATAAAAAACACGTTATTTGGACTCCTCAAATCGTAAAAAGATTGTTATGAATCGAAAAATGAACTTTCTTAGTGTTTGTAAAGTTTGGTGAAAATTTATGTAAGAAAAGATACGATAGAAATGATCTAAAAACAAGTTATTTGGACACCTCAAAGCGTAAGAAGATTGCTATGAATCAAAAAGTAAACGTTCTTAATGTTTGTTGATGAACGGGTTTTTGGGGTGTAAAATTATCGTTGTATTCGAAAACCCTGATGAGTGTGAATATGATACATTTTTACGCACTCATCCGGACTTAAAACGTTTTATAAATTGTACTAAATAAACTCTTAAACGTTAAAATACTAACAAAACCACGAGAATTGCTCGTTGGCATCTTGTTTGATTATATTTACAGATTTGGATACAATACAAGATAAAAAAGACTCTAGAAGTGAAGAAATGCAAGTATCAAGGGTCTCGGCACCGTTCCAAGCTTTCACAGTGCAAAACAAGCCAAAATCGCAACTATTGTTGGAAGATTAAAAAATGGAAAGAAGCTGCAGAATCTCAGAATTTGGCAAGTAATAAAATGGCCATATCTTTTGATTGGTAACTCCAAATTTGGTGATTCAAGTTGCCATAACTTCAGGAAGGAATCCTCTAAAAGATTTCATAATTCACACCTCATATTTCGTGGCCCAGACCCTGATATGGGCCAACTTTCGACAGCCATGTATGCTGTGACCTAACCCTAGCCATCGACTATAAAAGGCTACCGCTGCCTTTGCTAGGGTTACCTTCTCATCTCCAATTTTCATCCTTTCACCAGCCACCATCCACCTCTCATCCTCCTCTTTCTCCACTCGCCTCATACACCTTTCCGCAGCCGTCAACCATCGAAGAAGATCACGTCGTTTAGGAGCAGGAGTTTACGAAGAAGAAGACGTTCGTCAACAAATCGGTTTACTCTTTCTCGTGTTTAGTTTTATGATGTATTTGATATTTAGATTTGTTTTGTTGTCGAACATGAGTAGATAAATTTTTATCTAGGGTTTAGGGTTCATTAGTACTTGAGATGTTTTGGTAGTATTATATGCTTTGTCTCTTTCAGATTTGATTTGTGTTTTGTGCCTTGATATTACTCGTCTTAATTAACCGTTTGTACTCGTTTAGGCCAGCCTAAGTGACATAGGTTAGGACATCTTTGACTAAGTAGCGAGAGTGGATGTTTAGGATTGTTTAAGCCCTCAAATAAACCAGTCAAACCAAGTAGTTAAGATCGTTTTAGGTTAACCTTGCGAAGCGAGAGCGGAGTGAGAAACCAGATTGTAAATGCACAAACTTGGACCGTTGTATTCTAAGAACATTGGTACACGTCATCCACGGGATTATAGGATTATCATAGAGCGTAACGGGTCTTTCTTAGGCATAGTCAGCGAGAGCAAGAGTGTTTAGGTTGGATACGTCTAGTCGCGAGCGAGAGCCGGTCTAGGAAGAATTGGATAACACCTCCACCAAAGTCAGATTTTGAGAGAGCGTTTAGCAACCTTTAGAACACACCAAATCATCCAAGTAGAACCCGAACACCCTAGAGTCCTCTCCTATATTAAAAAACCTTTCTTTTTCCGTTAAAATCTGTCCCGAATCAACCAACAAACCTCAGTTTTAGATCGAGTCGAATTGTCAATCAGAAATCGCCCCTAGTACTCAACCCTCTCTGTGGATCGACCCATAACTTACTCGATGAATACCCTGCGCTTGTGGTCCAATTAGAGTCATTTAGGGTTTTCAAAGTTGAAAAGCCCTGCTTAAACGTAAATACGCAACAAGCTTTTCTGGCGCCGCTGCCGGGGAGGTGTTTGATATTAGTTGATTTCCTGGTTTTCGAGATCGATTCACCCATTTTATTTTTCTTTTATTTTCAGATTTCAGATCTTCGCTGGCAGAAAGGTACAATCTAAGAAGCAAAGCGCGAAGGCCACCGCAGATTATGATGGAGCAAAACCAACCGAATCATGAAGAGAATGTCCGACCAGTTCCGCCTCGCGCACGTGCTCTACGTGAATACACTTCGCCCAGCGCCACGGCAATTGGTAGAAGCATCGCGCCACCTGGTATCGCTGCAAACAATTTCGAGCTCAAGACACCGCTTCTAAATATGGTGCAAGCAAATCAGTTCGGTGGTGGTGCGATGGAGGATCCGCACGCTCACTTACAAAATCTATACGAAATAGCAAGCACGATTAAGGTAAATGGAGTTTCGAATGATACTATCATGCTAACTCTTTTTCCTTTTTCTCTCAGGGGCAAGGCAAAACAATGGCTTTACGGTCACTCCGACGGACATTTTACGTCGTGGAACCAACTCTGCGACGCATACCTCGCCAAGTACTTTCCGCCCAGCAAAACAGCCATGTTACGCGCCCAGATTACGAGTTTTCAGCAAAACACAGGGGAAAGCTTATACGAAGCGTGGGAGCGTTTCAAGGAATTACAAGGCGCGTGCCCTCATCACGGCCTAGCGAAGTGGCTGCTCTTGCAAACGTTTTACAATGGAGTCACCTACCAAACCCGCGCCAACCTCGACGCGGCTTCGGGAGGTGCATTGATGGATAAGAGTGTGGAGGAAGCTTGGGAGTTGATCGAGAACATGGCCCTCAATTACCATGGATGGTCGAATGATCGCGCCCCCACGACGGGGCGACAAGGTGTTTTAGAAGTCGACGCGGTAACAGCCATAAACGCCAAGCTAGACATGCTCACGAGGAAGCTCGAGCACGTCGATTTGAGCAAGCCGCGGACGAAAGAGAGGCAAGTTACGTTCGCTTGTGACGCATGTGGTGTGCAAGGACACGAGACGAAAGATTGTGATGCCAACCAAGAGGAGGTACAATTTTTAAATTTGAATTCTGGTTGGAGAAATAACAATAACAACTTTCGTAGCGATAATAATGGCATATATAGGCCCCCACATCAACAATCTCGTTTTAATAATTTTTCTAATGGTCCGAACCCTTCGGGGGAGGACGTAATGTCACTAATGAAATCTTTTATGAGTGAGCAAGCTAGGAAAAATGAGCAGCTAGAGAAGATTCTCACGAAGCTAACCGTTTCGATGGACGGTGTCACAACGCGATTAGATGCCCTCGAAAACCCGAATCCGCGAGCTCAAGGAAGTTTGCCCGGACGCACCGAAAACCCACGCGAAAATGTTTGTGTAGTTCAATTGAGGAGTGGAAAACAATACGAGAAACCTAGGGACAAAACTGCCATCTCTAAATCTGGCGATCTTACGAAAACCTCTTCAACAGCCCCAAATTCCATTCCAGAAATTTCAGCGATACCTGCCTCAAACGAGGCAGCGAAAAATGATTCGGGGAACTCAAACAGCCCCGATTCAACCCGCGGAGGTGCACCAAAACCGACCAGACCGATTGGTTTCGACGAACTCGGTTTTCCGATCTACCGAGAAGGAGAAAAATACGTGCCACCTCCGCCACTTCAGCCACCAATACCGTTTCCCCAACGCCTCGCGAAAAATCGCCTCGACAAAGACTTTGCCAAATTTAAGGAGGTGATTGAGAAATTGGAAGTTACGATTCCGTTCGTCGACGCCCTCAAGCAAATGCCGACGTACGCAAAATTCTTAAAGGAGGTTCTCTCGAGGAAGCGGAGGCTGGAGGAAGTAGACACCGTAACCCTCACCGGTGTCCAGTCTTGTGCCCTTGTTCGAGATACAAAACTGCCGCGAAAAATGAAGGATCCAGGTTCGTTCGCCATCCCGTGCATCATCGGGAACAAGTCGTTCGACAAGGCACTTTGTGATCTTGGTGCAAGCGTTAGTCTCATGCCACATTCAATTTTTATAACCCTCGGATTGGGAGAACTCAAAGAGACTAGAATGACTTTGCAACTCGCCGATAGATCAGTTCGAATACCCACAGGAGTTGTAGAGGACGTGCCAATAAAGGTCGGGAAATTCTATATCCCGGTCGATTTCGTCGTAGTAGACATGGAGGAGGACCAAAAGGTCCCAATCATTTTAGGGAGACCATTCTTAGCCACCGCGGGTGCGATAATAAACGTTCGAGAAGGGAAGCTATCTCTTAACTTGGGAGAGGAGAAAGTCGAATTCAATCTAGAGAAGGCAATCAAAAACCCCGACCCGGACGGTTCGTGCTATCGAATCGACGTTGAACATGTCCTAACGATGGACGAATATGCTAGCATCACGAGAATGGAGTTGGATGAATTTGAGGAGATGTTAGACCAATGCGAAAACCTCGTCGAACCAACGTCGCAACTAGAAACTGTCGAATCAGTGGAGATACCAAAAATCGATGTTCCACCACGAGTCGAGCCTAAATCTCTTCCACCAGGACTCCGATACGAATTCCTCGGGCCGAACGAGTCGTACCCGGTCATTGTGAACGCGAATCTCTCTCCCGATCAGACAGAGAAATTGCTTCATACGCTCCGTCTTCACCGCAAAGCTATCGGTTACACGATCGACGACATCAAGGGGATAAGCCCCTCATTCGGTATGCACCGGATATTTCTCACCGACGACCACAAAACATCGATCGAGCATCAACGCCGCCTCAACCCAAACATGAAGGAGGTGGTAAAGAAGGAGATAATGAAGCTCCTCGACGCAGGCATCATCTACCCTATCTCGGATAGCGAATGGGTCAGTCCCGTTCACGTGGTCCCCAAGAAGGGTGGAACGACGGTCGTACAAGACAGCAATGGCCACCTAATTCCGACTCGTGCTACCACGGGATGGAGGATGTGCATCGACTATCGCAAATTGAATAAAGCGACTCGAAAAGACCATTTCCCGCTGCCTTTCATTGATCAGATGCTCGAGAAACTCGCGAATCACGAGTACTTTTGTTACCTCGACGGTTATTCAGGCTTCTTCCAGATCCCGATCCACCCCAATGACCAGGAAAAGACGACGTTTACGTGTCCATACGGCACGTTCGCTTATCGCCGAATGCCTTTCGGTTTGTGCAACGCCCCAGCCACGTTCCAACGTGCGATGATGGCCATTTTCAGCGACTACATCGAAGATTTCATGGAAGTCTTCATGGACGATTTCTCCGTGTACGGTAATGATTTCAATTCTTGTTTAGCTAACCTTTCCAAAGTACTTCGCAGGTGCGAAGAAACTAATCTAGTGCTAAATTGGGAGAAATGCCACTTTATGGTCCAAGAAGGAGTAGTGCTCGGCCACGTTATCACCTCTCAAGGAATTGAAGTAGATCGAGCGAAAATAGAGGTGATCGAGAAACTGCCACCGCCATGCGACGTAAAAGGTATACGTAGTTTTCTTGGTCATGCTGGTTTCTATCGGAGATTCATCAAGGACTTCTCGAAGGTCGCAAAACCACTCACAAACCTGCTGCTAAAAGACGCGCCGTTTGATTTCGACGATGAATGTTTGAAGGCGTTCACAAAGCTCAAGGCAGCCCTCGTATCTTCGCCAATCATCACGCCACCAGATTACTCGCTACCTTTCGAGATAATGTGCGATGCAAGCGATTACGCCGTAGGGGCAGTTTTGGGGCAACGTAAAGATAAGAAACTTCACGCCATCTATTACGCAAGCAAGACGCTGGACGAAGCACAAGCCAAATATGCCACGACGGAGAAAGAGCTACTCGCCGTCGTATTCTCCATCGACAAATTCAGGTCATATCTTGTAGGATCCGAAGTTATTATTTACACTGACCATGCAGCTATTAGGTACCTCATCAATAAGAAGGATGCCAAACCACGACTCTTACGATGGATCCTTTTGCTCCAAGAATTCAACATCGAGATTCGAGACAAGAAAGGAGCCGAGAACAGCGTGGCCGACCACCTATCACGAATACGCAGCGACGACATTAGAGATGTGACCGACCCGATCGACGACGCATTTAAGGACGATCGATTGGTTGCATATGTAGCGTCGATCAGCCACGAACGAAGACCTAATGATCGCCACATCCACTTTCCCGAGCACGACTGGGACCCCTTCCGCACGAAAAGAGCAATGAATCCAACCGCCACGACAGACCCTGCGCCTTGGTATGCGGACATCGCGAACTTCCTCGCAAGCAAGATAGTCCCGCCAGACTTTTCGCCCCAACACAAGAAGAAATTCTTCAACGAATTGAAGCACTACTATTGGGACGATCCGTTCCTTTACAAGCAGGGGGTAGATGGGATCTATCGAAGATGCGTGCCCGAAGAAGAGAGGATGGACATTATCGCTCACTGCCACTCCTCACCATATGGAGGACACGCTAGCACGGGAAAAACTAGCGCAAAGGTATTGCAATCAGGTTTCTATTGGCCTAATATTTTTCGAGATGTACACAGATTTGTTTCAGGTTGCGATAGATGCCAAAGAACGGGGAGCATCTCCCGAAGGCACGAAATGCCGCTAAATAACATCCTCGAAGTAGAAGTTTTTGACGTATGGGGAATCGACTTCATGGGCCCCTTTCCGACCTCGAATGATTACTCTTACATCCTCGTCGCAGTCGATTACGTGTCGAAATGGGTAGAAGCTGCTGCATGCAAAGCCGCAGATTCGAAAACGGTTCAGAAGTTCCTTAAGAAGACCATATTCCCTCGGTTCGGTGTACCGAGAACCCTAATCAGCGATGGAGGAGCCCACTTCAACAATAGCCAGCTTGCTACCCTACTCCGAAAATACGGAGTGAACCACAAAGTCGCCAGCCCATACCATCCTCAAACCAGCGGTCAAGTGGAGATTTCGAACCGCGAAATCAAGATGATCCTCGAAAAAACAGTCTCTAGCTCCCGAAGGGATTGGTCATCAAAACTCGATGATGCATTGTGGGCGTACCGGACATCATTCAAGACGCCCATAGGAATGTCCCCGTTTCAACTAGTGTACGGACGAGCCTGCCATCTTCCCGTTGAAATAGAACACCAAGCCTTATGGGCACTTAGATACTTAAATTTCGACTCGAAGGCAGCGTACGATCGAAGACTTTTAGAGCTGCACAAGCTAGACGAGTTCCGCATTAACGCATACGAGAACGCGAAGTTGTACAAGGAGCGGACGAAGAGATGGCATGACAGGAAGATTCTACGACGCGAATTCCACAAAGGAGATAAGGTACTTATTTTCAATTCTAGGCTTAAACTATTTTCAGGAAAACTACGCTCGAGATGGTCGGGGCCATTCGTAGTACAAAAGGTTAGCCCGTACGGTGCAGTGACAATATGGAGCGAAGGAAAAGGAGAATTCGTCGTAAACGGCCAGCGTTTGAAGCATTACATCAACGGAGAACCGGTGGGGAAAATCGCATCATGCCTCCTCTCCGATTCGCCGATATTCTAAATCAAGAGGAAACGGTCAAGCTAACGACCTTAAACAAGCGCTTATGGGGAGGCAACCCCAGCGGTTAGGTTTTCATTCATTGCATTTAGCATATTTTGCATATTTCACTGTTTGTTAAGTGTAGGCCCCATAAATAGAGAAGAGAAACAATCGCGACCGTGGTTCTTTTGAGCAGTTCGTATACGACTAAACGAGAAGAAACGAAAACACCAAACGATGGTGGGGCTGGTTGCCAGACCAAGGGATTCTCCTATCTCAATCGGGAGGAAATAGTAACTAAATCTCTCTCTCTCTTTTACTCTCTCATTTTTCTCCAACTAATAAGATTTAATCGCATCGGGGACGACGCGTAATATTAAACTTGGGAGGGTATACCATTCACGGCCTTGCATCTTATCCATTTTTCATTTTATTCTTTTCATCTTTATTTTGAATGTAGCTAAAAAAAAAAAAAAAAAAAAAAAAAAAAAAAAAAAAAAAAATCAGAAAAGATAAAACACAAAAAATAGGGGTTCCGATAAAAACTTTCCGAGACCAAATTTAACGGGTCCCTCTTGGACCCAAAAAAAAAAAAAAGAAAAAAAAAGCCTTCGATGTTTTAACGCAGGTTTGGAAGTCGAACGCCGAGCTTCGGGAAGAACAAACGCGCCGACGCTTTGAACATCGAAATCGATGAAGTCGGGAGGAAGCCTGGCAGGGGACGGGAAATAACGAGCCAAATCGACGTACGCGAGCCTTGGTCGGGGCGAAGCTTCCCATGTGAACAAGGAACGGGGGGACTTTTAAAGCACTCCTAAACGCGTCTAAAAAAGTAAGCAGGCCTTCGTGCTAAATTTTACAAGTCTTTCTCGCGCTCAATTTTGCAGGGTTGACCCTTAAACGGACGAATTCGCACGAGCGGCCATTGAGGGAGGTTCATTATTTGAGTAGTAGGGGGAGTGTGTTGGCGAGAGGCCGAATGAGAGCCCCGCTCAACGTGATCCGAGCGGGGCAATAGTAGAAGTGCGTAAGAGTGAGGCGGGCCCGATTTCGACATTTATACGGTGAGACCGTGGGCCCGCCGAGCCCTATTTAGATCGAGCTCTCGCGGTACGAAATTGGCCAAACCCTAACCCTATTCCACCTCATCCAAATCTGACGTCAAAAACTGGTTGCACCAAAGGCGTAAATTTGGGAGAAGGGATTCCGAGCACGTCGCAATTCTGATCCCTCTCCCCGTTCATCGAAGAAGAATCTGTGCATGCAAATGGGCTAAAAAAGGGCAGCGTTGTGGGGCAAAGAAAAAAAAATGAATAGAAAAAAGAAAAAAGAAAAAAAAAAGAAAAAAAAAGGGGAAAAAAAGAAAAAAGAAAAAATAATAATAAGAGTCCGCAACGCTGGTACCCTAAACCTTTTTCGCACGATAATAATACGCGCAAACCCGGTTCGAAACCTCAACTCTCAAATCGACTCAAATCCATCAAACCAGATTACACATATCGATTCCACCAAACCAGATTTCGATCCTATTTCGAATCTGAATTCTCCCATTTACCCTTCGTACCGCGAGTCGTTGTAGTTAGAGGGAGGTCATTTGTGATAAGTAGTGGCTGCCGTGCGATGATTCCGTTCTAGGCAACTTGTGGAAGCGAGCAAGCCACCAAATATCCACCGATACACGCCATCGCTACGCGAGACTTATTAGGCGTTATAAAAGGAGTGTGGAGAAGAGCCCCGTCCCTTACTCGGGCCATGTAAAGTGGTCTTCTACCCCGGGAAGGAAATCGGTACGTTGAGGAGTGCTCGTGAAAGCGAGGACCCAGCCTATGTGGACCGACTAGTGACGATGTTCACGACGAGGGCGCAAAAGATCATTACCGAAGTGAAGCACAACTCGACACTCCAAGCCAGCAAAAGAACATTGTAAGTGCTTTTTCATTTTTCTTACTCGTTCGGGACGAACGAGATTTAAACTTGGGAGATTTTGATGAGTGTGAATATGATACATTTTTACGCACTCATCCGGACTTAAAACGTTTTATAAATTGTACTAAATAAACTCTTAAACGTTAAAATACTAACAAAACCACGAGAATTGCTCGTTGGCATCTTGTTTGATTATATTTACAGATTTGGATACAATACAAGATAAAAAAGACTCTAGAAGTGAAGAAATGCAAGTATCAAGGGTCTCGGCACCGTTCCAAGCTTTCACAGTGCAAAACAAGCCAAAATCGCAACTATTGTTGGAAGATTAAAAAATGGAAAGAAGCTGCAGAATCTCAGAATTTGGCAAGTAATAAAATGGCCATATCTTTTGATTGGTAACTCCAAATTTGGTGATTCAAGTTGCCATAACTTCAGGAAGGAATCCTCTAAAAGATTTCATAATTCACACCTCATATTTCGTGGCCCAGACCCTGATATGGGCCAACTTTCGACAGCCATGTATGCTGTGACCTAACCCTAGCCATCGACTATAAAAGGCTACCGCTGCCTTTGCTAGGGTTACCTTCTCATCTCCAATTTTCATCCTTTCACCAGCCACCATCCACCTCTCATCCTCCTCTTTCTCCACTCGCCTCATACACCTTTCCGCAGCCGTCAACCATCGAAGAAGATCACGTCGTTTAGGAGCAGGAGTTTACGAAGAAGAAGACGTTCGTCAACAAATCGGTTTACTCTTTCTCGTGTTTAGTTTTATGATGTATTTGATATTTAGATTTGTTTTGTTGTCGAACATGAGTAGATAAATTTTTATCTAGGGTTTAGGGTTCATTAGTACTTGAGATGTTTTGGTAGTATTATATGCTTTGTCTCTTTCAGATTTGATTTGTGTTTTGTGCCTTGATATTACTCGTCTTAATTAACCGTTTGTACTCGTTTAGGCCAGCCTAAGTGACATAGGTTAGGACATCTTTGACTAAGTAGCGAGAGTGGATGTTTAGGATTGTTTAAGCCCTCAAATAAACCAGTCAAACCAAGTAGTTAAGATCGTTTTAGGTTAACCTTGCGAAGCGAGAGCGGAGTGAGAAACCAGATTGTAAATGCACAAACTTGGACCGTTGTATTCTAAGAACATTGGTACACGTCACCCACGGGATTATAGGATTATCATAGAGCGTAACGGGTCTTTCTTAGGCATAGTCAGCGAGAGCAAGAGTGTTTAGGTTGGATACGTCTAGTCGCGAGCGAGAGCCGGTCTAGGAAGAATTGGATAACACCTCCACCAAAGTCAGATTTTGAGAGAGCGTTTAGCAACCTTTAGAACACACCAAATCATCCAAGTAGAACCCGAACACCCTAGAGTCCTCTCCTATATTAAAAAACCTTTCTTTTTCCGTTAAAATCTGTCCCGAATCAACCAACAAACCTCAGTTTTAGATCGAGTCGAATTGTCAATCAGAAATCGCCCCTAGTACTCAACCCTCTCTGTGGATCGACCCATAACTTACTCGACGAATACCCTGCGCTTGTGGTCCAATTAGAGTCATTTAGGGTTTTAAAAGTTGAAAAGCCCTGCTTAAACGTAAATACGCAACAAACCCGATTCAATCAACAAGTTGGAAATATGTGTGTATAATGGAAAATATGAAAGATTCGTTCCACGAGGAGAGAGTGCGTCAAATTTTAATCGAAACTAGATGGGAATAATCAAGGGAGATTCACAGAAGATAGTCCGTTACAACGGAATTATGGTCCGTTACAACGGAATTATGGTCCGTTACAACGGACATTAGGGTTATGTCTAACGTATGAATTGAAGTCAACGTCCGTTACAACGGAGGAAGTCACATTACAACGGAAGGTGGTAGTCCGTTACAACGGACAGTGGTAGCGTTGCAACGGATTGGTTAATCCGTTACAACGGACTCGTTTGTCCGTTACAACGCACTAGTATGAGTGATATTGAATGCTTTTCCTGAAAGAAATACAGTTTCGGATCAACCGTAAAAGTGTACACGTGGATGATCGAATGTAAGCGTACATTTGTAGCCATAACTTTCAGTAGGAAAATCCGATTTGAATGGTTCAAATTGGGTTAGATAGATAATTAGATTATCTATAACCTTCATGTAGAAATATAATTCATATGAACGAAGTATCAGTGTCGTTTATGTGAAATACCGAAAGGGTGCAACAGTATGACATACAGTTAGTAAAACAGTCATAACCTTTGCATACGAACTCCAATTGGACTGGGCCAAATTGGGTTTTGTAGATAATTGGATTATCTACAACTTTCATGTTGGGTGATTGTCTGTCAGAGAAATTTATCAATTTCGTCTGGACAGAATACTGAACAGGTTCATGCACTTTTCTGTGTGAAAGGGTGTATATTGGATATACATGCCTTTTGGCTAATCCTGATCCTATTAGATATAAATAGGATATTTTCTCTCTCATCCAAATCAGAGGTTGAGCAATTTCATTCAGAATATTGAAGATATTCCAGAAATATAGAGAGACACTTCTCTATTGAGTGAAAAGGTGCGAAGAGAGAGAAATCGAGAAAAGAGTTTCTCGAGTGAAAGAGAATCGATTAGATCGAGCAAGTTTGCCGGTGCATCGTCTAGGCAGGTGCATCCGCGAACGACGTCTTACGAATCACCGTGGATACAAGTAGAGGAGTGACGTTTGTGACTCTTCGATTGTGATCGACTCGAGTAAGAAAGACGGTGGAAACGCTTGGACGCACGAGGACGAAGTCGAGTGAACCGGCGTAGCAAACGATTGGTGAAGGACGCGTGGTGTGGGACGCGCGGATTATCACCAACGTGACAGGAAATAAAAGGCGGCGATCAACCCTTCGTGTGCCATCAATTTGGCACTGGTATAGATCTATCCTTCTATTCGCATCGTACCCTCGAAGTCGTGGCGTGATCTCGGGAATCGGGGAATCAGACCGGGCCTTCATTCCGCTGCGCGGGCCCGGGGTCGAGGAAATTCCCCGACAGTGGTATCAGAGCGATCGCCATTGATTCGAGGGTCGAATCATAGTCGTATATTCGATATACGCACGGATTATCAAAGTTCGTACCCGTTTGCATGATGATAGATATAGAGATTCCAATTTCGTTAAAAATCACAAGTAGAATTCACTAGAGATCGATCAAAAGTTGATTGAGAGTATCTAGGAATGATCGTGAAAATGTTTCATGATTGATCGTTTTGGAAACGAGCGAAAACGGAAGAAACGGCAAAATCTGCAGAAAATTAGAATACAAAACAGTGAGTAAAACTAAGATAATTTTCAGTGGGAAACTCCAAATTGATTGGATCAAATTGGATTAGTTAGATAATGGGATTATCTATGACTTTGATACAGAAAGTTTTTTCATTTGAACGAATTATCAGTGTCGTTTTTATAGAATACTGAAAGGATTCGACTGTTTGACATACAGAGACTAAAACGTCCGTATATGTCGCATCGAAACTCCAATTGAGTTCAATCCAATTGGGTTAGTTAGATAATAAGATTATCTAGAACTTTCGTTCACGTTCAAAGTCGGTTGGAATAATTTAATATTTTTGTTTCAACAGAATACTGAAAAGGTGTCTGTAGTTTTCTGGTTGAAAATGTGTGTATTGGATATACTTACCTTTTCGTTTGTTCGTATTTTACTAAAACTGGTATAACTTTCAGTAGAAAATTCAGATTTGAATGGTTCAAATTGTGTTAGTTAGATAATGAGATTATCTAGAACTTTTATGTTGTAATATATTTCATTTGAGCAAAGTATTAGTGTCGTTCTAATGAAATACCGAAAGGGTGCAGAAAAACAGTTTTTCTGCCGCCCCGGGAGCAGTTTTTGGCGCTCCGGACGCGTCCCGGGCGAGGTTTTCTCGCGCCCCACGGCCCTTGCGTTACAACGGATGGGGAGGTCCGTTATAACGGACCCTTCTCTGGATGTGTTTTTGTTTTTGCGATAACTTTGGCTACGAAGCTCGGAATTTTGAGTTCTTTATATCGATTTGATCGGCATCAAACATTCTAGTATATTAGATAATTAATTAATTAGAATAATTAATCTCCCTAAATAAATCATATGCATTTACAAATCTTGTGATAGTGATATAATATGATTATGTCACGAATTTAGAAACATGCAATGGCATGATCCCTCATAATATTTAAGTCATGGAAATGCCTTCCATATTCACAACCACTATGATCGGTACTACGTCTCACATGGGTTAAGGCCAAAGCCGACATGGGTTATTGTAGTCATCGACGGGGTGGCAAGCGTTAAATAGGGACTGATAAGGGTTAAGGCCAAAGCCGACTTATTAGTAGTTTATTTGAACGATACGATGAGTATGGTTGTGACTTAACCGTTCAAGCCAGTAAGGGTTGAGGCCAAAGCCGACTTGATTGGAAGTTCGGGGCATAGATAGGATGCACACACGGAACTGGGATTGTATAGGATACGATCCATCACCGAAATCCTATAAAGGTTCGAGAGTCGCATTGGATGCGATTGGATATAATCCTACCTAAATAGCGAGATCCTACTCGTCTGCCAAAGCAACTTGTGGGAGGATCGTAAAATATGGGTCTTGAGTGTTATGGACTTGGAGTCCCGTATCGGTATGAGGGTTATCGATTCGATAAAAATAACACATTCATATATTCATCATATAAGCATATAGATTAAGTACGCACGGTTAGGAGTTAATCTTCATCATCCGTTTAGAATTATGTTTTCAAGCAACACCAAATATATCGATGAGATCGATATGATAGATGGCTTTTGGGCCGGAATTACCGTTATTAACCTTGATAGTCAAAGAATAGTTCTTAGACTTAAATGAACGTGTTGGACACGGAAATGGTAGATTCGGGGCTCAATGCTATGACTTTAGAGAAAGCCGGGTTCGATAAACTTTAAGAAGGAATCGAACGATATTACGTGCCTTGTGGTGGCATGTATAGACGCAAATTTCTCAAAATTGTTTTGAGAATTCGGGTGTATATGAAAGTAAAACACAACGCTCATGAAATAGTTTCAAGAGCAAAAGCGCGTTGAATGGTTCGATGCGGCTCAAAGAGTAGGTTAATTTTGAGACGCCTTATGGGTCTTTGATTAACACTCGTGCGTTGATGGTACGAAATTTGATCTTCGTGACCGAATATCATATGCATTCGACAGATAAGTCGATCCCGAAATTGCATATGATGCGATTTAAATTTGAATTGGAGATGCTCAGAGTATCCGAGGAATCCAATGCATATAGATGCGTGGATGTCCTTGTAATTCAAAAGCGGGATCGAAAGAAATGTATGTCTAAGGGTATTTTGGGAAAATATTTTCCAAACAGAATGTTCGGACAAGGAGTTGTCCAAACTAATGACTCAAAAATGGTGAAATCCGAGGAGGATTAAACCTAGTAGTTGATTGCTTCTTTTGGCATTGCCGTCTTGGCCATATAAACGAGATTCGCGTATCTAGATTCCATATGATGGATTGCTAGAATCATTCGAATTAGATTCGATTGATTAATGCGATACTTATTTATTAGGCAAGACGACAAAGGGCATCATTCTCCAAAGGTTGGAGAAAGATCCAACGAATTATTGGAACTTACATTCACATGTAGATGTTCCGATAAGTTCCGAGGCAAGAGGAGGCTATCGGTATTTTGTTACGTTTCTGGACGGTTCAAGTAGATATGAAAATATCTATTTAATGCGTGCCGAAACGGAGATTTTTGAAAGGTTCATATAGTTTCAAAAACGAAATACGAAATCAACTAAGCAAGAAAATCAAAGCTTTTCGATAGGATCGAGAAGGCGAGTATTTGAGCTAAACCTTTCGATAGGATCGAAGAGGCGATATTTGAGTTATGAATATTGATGATCATTTATGATTGTGGAATCGTTTCACGATTGCCTTTATTTGGAACATTGAGATGTGTCCGAAAAGAGGAAATGAACGCATGTTGGACATGGTTCGATAAATGATAAGTCAATAGGATCTCCCAAAAATGTTTTGGGGATACGCCCTTGAGACAGCGGCACTAATGAATGGTTGCATATAAGATATGGAACATAAACCTTCTAATCGGTACAAAAGACGCCATATGAGATATGGATCGGAATGGTTCCGAAGTTGTCACTTGTACAGATTTGAGGATGTGAGTGTATTTCGAAATTTGTTTCGGTTAAATTCAATCCCAAATCTGGAAATTGTTCGTTTATCCTTAAGGAAACTAAAGGGTATTAGTTCTAACGTCCCGACGAACTCGAAGAGATGCCTTCTTGGAGGAGGACTAGATGCGCACAAGTTTGGAACTTGGTGCAATTTATCTCTATGCGGGCTAGTGGGAGTAGAATAAATCTCGAAAGAGTTCGAGATATGAAAATAAACATTGTACCGATGAAAGTTGACATGGCTTCATCAAGAGTTGATGAACGCAAGTCGAACACACAAAGGAATTTTTCGTAGATCAAGTAGGCTATATCATAAGATGGTAAATACGGATTTATGAAAAGTTGATTCCACATGACATGGTGTCATGAAATCTGAGATTCGATCCATGTAAATTATCAAGTTCAGAACTTGATTTCATCACTTTCTGGGTTAGACTCGTGAAATGTGAGTGGGTTTTTCAAGATGAAGAACCTGCATGGATAGGAATACGCATATATGTAAAGCGAGGCTTTTTTGCGAAGAGTTTCATGCAATTCATAGTCGGACTATGAAGAAACGTTTTCGCATGTTGCCATGCTTTCACATTCTCGAAATTCTGCTTGCCATGGTCGCGTATTATGACTATGTGATGTGGCAAAATGGATGTCAAAACCGAATTTCTTGACAGAAATTTTATGAAAGGATGTGTACTTGACACAACCTTACGGTTTTGTCGATTCATAAGAATCGGGGATAAGATATGCACGCTTTAATGATCCATATGATGGATTAGAGAAAGCTTCTCGGAATTGGAATATTCGTTTTGACGAAGTTATAAACTGTTATAAAATTGTAGAAACGAATGGAAACTTTGTGTACACATGAAGGTTAGTGGGAGCTGCGTTATATTTCTTGTAACGACAAAGGATTTAGACGAGACCGCTTATGAATTAAGCGTGAAGATCTATAGGATAGATCTAAGAAGTTCCTCATTCTATGTTATAGCACATATATCGACATATTGTTGAAAATGGTTTTCAACATGTAAACTCCTTGGAGGAGTTAAATCGAAATGTCGAATGGCAGAAATTTTCAACGGCTCGATGTGAGACATCAAGCAGCGCGAAAAGTAATAATATGATGCCTTACATTTGATGTTAGGATCTATTATATCTGTCATGATATGTATCTGGCTATCTGTCATACAAATATAGCGTCTAGTTCACCGTCAATAAAATTCATGGGAATCACATGAGTTTGAATGTAATTCGATTACATGAGACTAACTCTTGTGAATGTATAATGGTTATACAAATATATACATAATGGTTATGTATATTTAAACCCATCGGGATTTGTATTGATAGAGGTAAAGTTTATCCTTGAATACTTTGCGAAAGAATTCAGGATTAATTATCTATAATGGTGTGGAGGACGTGTTGGTTATAAAGAGTTATAACAAACAACAGTTTCCAAAGATTAAGCACGTCCAAATATGTAGCACGACTTTCGATCACAAAAGTGTGTACATGTTTTGCTTAAATGAAAACACGGTTATGTGGAAAGGTTCCACAAGACCAATAGTTTATGATTCTATTTACGGAGGCGAGTATATTGCGGTTATTAATCGCAAAAGGAAGTGGTATGGATCAAGGATACATGACCAAACTCTAGTAGTCACGAGTTATCGGATTTATGATTGTTTATTGCGTGAGACGCAATAGTACAAGCCAAAAATGCCGAGGTCACAACCACTTCTGGCCAATACTCAGAAAATTTCATTTGATCCATGAAATTTTGTGAAAAGATGTGATCGTAGGTATTGGAAATGTTCCAATCCTGATGATGATTAACACTAGCGGGAACGTGCGGACCCGTTTACAAAACCGCTCTCTCTAGTCGCGCGTGACTGTCATGCGATGACTATGGGTATGGAGATACCTAGAGGAGGAAGAAGAGAGTAGAGTGTAGTTATCTAATACGATAGTCCTCGCAGGTTATGGGTATGGAGATACCCATAGGTAAACGTTGTATCACCCAAATACTTAGTCCATATGAATGCATCCCTTTTAAAATTTTTGTTTACTTAAATTAATATGCATTCACCTTATATGAAAACTGTGTGCTGGGTTGTGTAATATGATTGTTACATGAACCTTGATTTGAACTTGTGTGGACGTCGACACAGTTGAGGACCATGTGCAGCAAAACCGTCACACTTAAAGTGTCATTTCTAAACATCCCTAGTCGCGGATCAGCTTGCTTCAGAGAGAAGCATTTCTATTATTAGATAATAGACTGAACGCGTACACTAGTACGTTTGCTGAGGAGATGATTATGTTTTGCTAATCATGGGACAAGGTGCTTGTCGAATCGGGAACGTAGATATATGTTAGGTTACATGTATTGGATATGACCGAAGCCGCGAGTCCATGACATGGTTTAGTCATTATAGATGGACTTGCGACGGATGGGGTTTTAGGTTCTTCATACTTGAGGGGATCATTGATTGCGTTACGTGCGTAACACAATGCTTTGATATGATCTTACGCTCACCGTAACAGGGAGTTAAAAGGGTCATCATTGGGTATTTCCGAAACACGAAATTCAATGTGAGTCTCCAAGATAGGAATTGTTTGTTCCGAAAGGAAGAGATATCTCTTAGGTGCCGCTCGATGAGTCGATTAACGAAATCTCTGGCCAGAGTCAATGATATTAATGGTTAATATCGATTGAAATTTGTTAAATCAACTCGGAATCAGGGAATAAGTGTAGTTAATCAAATTATAAGGATGACTATAACTATGCCTTTTGATTAACGGATATCGCAAACAAGAGAACTAGTAACCGCTATTCGAGATAGGCACAATGATCACAATCATTATTCGTTTAACATGGGTAGCTATGATGGAGTGACTAGATCCCGCTCATGAGCTTGTAGGCTTTGGAAACAACCTACTGCCATCGTTAAGTCGAACCTACATGGTCACACAACGAGTCGTACTAAGTCGGGCTTGATCATAAAATTGGCACATAGGATGTGCATAGCTTGGTATTTGATACGCGAGCTATATTCTCTAAAATCGTGCGTATTGGATATGCATGAGTACCTTTTAGGTAGATCTGAAATTGAGTGGGAGACTGAAGGAAATACAGTTTCGGATCAACCGTAAAAGTGTACACAAGGATTAACGAATGTAGTCGTACATTCGTAGCCATAACTTTTAGTAGGAAAATCTGATTTGAATGGTTCAAATTGGGTAAGATAGATAATTAGATTATCTATAACCTTCATGTAGAAATATATTTCATATGAACGAAGTATAAGTGTCGTTTATGTGAAATACCGAAAGGGTGCAACAGTATGACATACAGTTAGTAAAACAGTCATAACGTTTGCATACGAACTCCAATTGGGCTGGGCCAAATTGGGTCGTGGAGATAATAAGATTATCTACAACTTTCGTGTTGGTTGAGTTTCTGTCAGAGAAATTTATCAATTTCGTCTGGACAGAATACTGACCAGGTTCATGCAGTTTTCTGTGTGAGAGGGTGTATATTGGATATACATGCCTTTTGGCTAATCCTGATCCTATTAGATATAAATAGGATTTTCTCTCTCATCTTAACTAAGCAATTCATTCAGAATTATCCAGAAAATTGTGAGACAAATTTCTAGAGAGTGAAAAGGTGTAAAAGAGAGAAACCGTGAAAAGGTATTTTACGGTTTAGAGAATCAATTCGATTAAGCAAGTTCACCGGTGCATCGTCTAGGCAGGTGCATCCGTGACCGACGTCTTGCGATTCAAGGTGGATACACGTAGAGGAGCAACAACTGAGGCTCTCACGATTGTGATCGATTCGGACGCGTGAATTCAGTCGGAGACGAAATCAAGGCAATCGGCGAAGTCAACAAACGGTGAAAGACGCGTGGTGTGGGACGCGCGGATTGTCACCAACGTGACACGGAAAAGAAGAATAGCAATCAACCCTTCGTGTGCAATCAATTTTGCACTGGTATGTGATGAGCGGGTTTTTGGCGTGTAAAATTATCGTTGTGTTCGAAAACCCGGTTCAATCAACAAGTGTGAAAATATATGTGTATAGTGGAAAATATGCAAGTTCGTTCCACGAGGAGTATATGCGTCAAATAATGAATCAAAACTAGACAAGAAATAGCAAAGAAATTTCACAGAATATAGTCCGTTATAACGCAATATGAGTCCGTTACAACGGACTTGAGTGAAAATTCTGCGCTAAGTGTGAGATGAACGTCCGTTACAACGGATGAAACTCCGTTATAACGCACTATACTTGTCCGTTATAACGAACAGTGGTTGCGTTGCAACGGATTGGTTAATCCGTTACAACGGACCGCAATGTCCGTTACAACGCACTTGTGTTGATGCTATTGAGTAGAAATTCTGACTAATCCGTTACAACGGAACTCTAGGTGCGTTACAACGGAAGTATAACCAACTGAATATTAAAGGACCAACCGTCTAGTCCGTTGTAACGCAATGTGAGTCCGTTATAACGGAAGTAGTTCTGGATTTCTGATTTGAGATTTGATTTGGGAGCAGTTTGATGGTTTGTTTTGGATTCAAATTTAGAAGTAATTAAACTAAGTAACAAGCACTAAGATCACACAAACAAGCAAAGAAGAATTAGAGCAAAGAAAACGATTCATTAAACCACGAATTCTTTACACAAATCCAATTCGAAATTAAACTACAAGAATTTCAAGAAAAGAAAAGAAAACACCTAGAGAGATGAAGAAAGCTTCGAGTCTCGTCTTGGATGCCTTCTCCGTTGCTTGAGATGCTAGAAAGCTAGTCGCCTCACACAACGTTTCCTTTCGTACCGATCCACTCGCCAATCGAAGAAAGCTCCGTACCGGTTGAGTGAACTCGAGATTGCAAGAAGTCCAATTGGAAGAAAGCTCCCGAGTGGAATAGCGTATGCTCGACTCCTTGCTTGCGTGGATTCGGATGAAGAAAGCTCCACCTCAATCCTCGCAACTCGATCTTCGTCGAAGTGTAAACCGATTCACCGAATGAAGTAAGCTTCTATTCGGTGATCGATCTTAAAGAATTTATCGTTCGTTCTTGGCAATTCTTGCGTGTTCTTGATAGATTCTTGGACTTGCTAAAAGAGAGAGAGAGAGAGAGAGAGTGCGAGAGAGAGAGAAAGTGCTCCGAAGAGAGGGGGAGGGGGGGGGGTCTTCCCATAGGCCTCGGGGTCTTATTTATAGTGTCATTGGGACTTTCCCATTGGCCGAGAGATGGGTGAGAGGATTGAGGGTAGTTGGGGCTGTAGAGTGGCAATTGTGTGAGTGGTTTTCGAGTAGAGTTTGGTGCAATCGCTTATGTTGATGATTATTTGCCTTCTCCTTCACACATGTACCGAATTGGTTGGTATGATATATCGATTTAAACGGCGCGAGGAGACGAAGGCAACTACACTCTTGGATTGCCGATAATTTCCACCTAAAACCTGTAAATAAGCGATAAAACACACTTAGTGAAGAAATATTCTTGTTATCTCAAATATGAACAATTGTATATATAAAGTTGTGATTCAAAAGGGCTAAAATCCCCAAATTAGATATCAAAAAGGTGCTTTATTTTCCCCTTATCAAATACCCCCATACTTAAACCCTTGATCGTCCTCGATCATGATGAGCGTAAAAATTAAGCACAAAGAAAAATGCATGTATAGGTTTTATTGAAATTATATTCATCGATCTCAAAACTCAATTCTCACAAGATAATTGTTTACTCTCATCATAATCACAAATATTGAAAGAGATAAGTTTGAGTTATATTAGAATCTATTTTCAATGAATTGCACAAATTCGAAGAGTTTATTAGAGCAAATGATCTCAACCGAAAAAGATGATTAAACACCATCATTCAATTCTTTTCACTCCACAATTCACAAGGATTATCATGAAAAAGCATTAATGAAAACCAATTTTTCCGTTTTGCAAAAATCATTTCTTAAATGTAATTTGTCACTTTTAAACCGTTCGGTACGTGAGTACTTGGTTCATCTTCGATTTCTACTAAATTTTCCCAATTTGCGCTCGATTTTTCTTTCCTTTTTATTCTTTTTATTTTTCTTCTTTTATTTTATTCTTTTTATTTCTTTTATTTTGTTCGTTATTGCTTTCGATGGTCCCCATGTGTGTCCTTTGGGATAACAAGTGGTCATGACTCACACCACTCATTACTTAGTAAAACCCCATGGATCCGTGCAATCTTTAGCCAACAAGTGGTCATGACTCACACCACTCATTACTTAATCAATCGCACGGACTCGACAATCGAAAGCGCTTTAATCCGAGATTGTAGAAAACTTTTTCGCATCGACTCTTGATCATGACTCACACCAAGAACCGGCTACTTTGGTTTACTACGACTCATGCACCCCTTTAGCCAACAAGTGGTCATGACTCACACCACTCATTACTTAATCAAGGTGCATGAGCTCATCGAATCAAGCTTTGAGCGCAAATTGGTTCTCATTAGTGTAATTTCGAATTCCCATGAATGGTCGGATCCTTTAAGTGCAAATGGTCAAATTTTAAGATTCAAGCAAAACTTACTAAATTGGTTCAAACAATGCTTTTTAGAAATTCCATGTTCAAAATGGGTTTATTTATTGAAAATGGTGTGTCATGTAAATCAAGGATTGATCAATTGTCAAAAACTTATGAATTTAGTGAATTCATTGATTAGGGTTTGAATCCCTAAAAGAATCTCTTCAAGATCTCAATCAATTCCTTCAAATATTTTGTGAAAATTTCAAGTTTGAGAGTAAAATGATGGTATTTTGGTGAAAATTTGTTTAAAAATCGATGATTTATTCAATGAGGTGGAGAAAAACCTTTAACTTGCATAAAATCATTTTCTTGTATAACCTTGATGCTCAAAGAAATTTTAGAATGTCGAAAAATTCATTTAAAAGCTCATTTTTTTCATTTTTTTAGGCGAAAAACAAATTTTGCCAGAAGCAGTTCCGTTGTAACTGACCTTAGGTCCGTTACAACCGAGTTGCAAAATTTTATTTATTTATTTATTTTTTTTAATCAAAGACTGTGTGTATACCCCCCCATACTTATTCCTTCGCTTGTCCTCAAGCGATAATAAAGAGAAAAAATAAAAGAAGTTAAGGAGAGACACAACCTTTGATGCGTGGTGCTTGATCATCTTCGAATTGTTGCTCCTCCATCCATCTTGTTGCGTTTGTCGTGTCTTGGTCACACCAATTGAACTTGAGCATGTTGTCCTTGCACCGTTGGTACGAGGGTTCGCCTCCCTCGCTAGCGCTCTCGTTTATGGTCTCGAGCTCGACCATGCCGATGTTATCCTCCTTCAAAATTAAACGAAGCACTAACATGGATCGCTACTTTTCGACCGCCTCGAAATACTCCCTTTGAGATGTTGGAGATGAGAGAAATCGGCGCTTGTATCACTTGTTTTGCATATGTCGAAAGTGGCGTCATTATTTCCTCAATCTTGCTTCGAATTTTTCGAATTGCTTCATCGCTTGGAGTTTGATGAAGAGGAGTTGTGAGAGGCGTGAGTGTCTCGAATGTATTTGACTTCCTTGATAAATCTACACAAGGTGAATTTCTATCAATGAGAAGCATCATAGTTCTTAAATGAATTAAAATTGATGATATATGGAATGAATTCACCTTGGAGAATTGTAGATTTCTCTTCTTGCTCGTTTGATAATTGTGCGTTTTCATCGATTGGAGTGAGTTGAACCGTCGTTTGGAGAGTCGAATCCATCGACACCTTTTCTTCTTCGATTCTCGTTCCAATGCTTTCATCGAATCCCCCCATACTTGAACTCTTGTCGTTTTCAATCTCCATGTTCTCCTCATTTGAATCCCTTAACTCGAGGCGAATTGATCTTATCGTTTGTTTTATTTCTTCGCATCCTTGTTTAAACTCTTGTTTTAACTCTTGTTTAAAGGATATCATCATCGCCATCATTTCCTCCATCATTCTTTTTAATTCTTGATTTGGATCTTCGTTTTGGGATTGAAATGGGTGATCTTGGTATTCAAATTTGTGTTGAAATTCGAGTTCATTTTGAGAAGGTTCGTATATGGGGTTTGAGTACATGGGGTTTGAGTAGTTGTTAGCGGTTTCGGTATAGGATTGTGTCTCATAACCCCATGGGGATTCGTTTTCGTATTGGCGAGCTTCGTAGATGGGATTTTGATAAAGGGTCTCGGTGTGTGATTCATCGTTTTGATTTGAGGGTGAACTTGAGAGCCAACCGAGCCTTCGTTCTTCCATGGATTTTCGAGCTTCGTCTTCTTCTCTATCTTTCCTTTCTTCCATTTCTTCCCATTCTTGGAATTCTAATTTTTGTATTTCTAGCTCGATAATCTCTTGATTTGTCATGGAGTCCGGATATCCTTTTGCGGCTCTATCAAGACGTATTAACTCCCGAAGCGATTTTGGTCTTTCTTGATGATCCATCTTGCTCCACTTCATGTACCTTGCAAGAATAGAAAAATTTCGAAATTAGTGAAATATCAAGTTCAAATGTATCAAATCTATTAAAAATATCACTCGAGATTGCACGTTTGATTCAAAATTAGACTTAAACATTACTCCCCGGCAGCGGCGCCATTTGATGAGCGAGTTTTTGGCGTGTAAAATTATCGTTGTGTTCGAAAACCCGGTTCAATCAACAAGTGTGAAAATATATGTGTATAGTGGAAAATATGCAAGTTCGTTCCACGAGGAGTATATGCGTCAAATAATGAATCAAAACTAGACAAGAAATAGCAAAGAAATTTCACAGAATATAGTCCGTTATAACGCAATATGAGTCCGTTACAACGGACTTGAGTGAAAATTCTGCGCTAAGTGTGAGATGAACGTCCGTTACAACGGATGAAACTCCGTTATAACGCACTATACTTGTCCGTTATAACGAACAGTGGTTGCGTTGCAACGGATTGGTTAATCCGTTACAACGGACCGCAATGTCCGTTACAACGCACTTGTGTTGATGCTATTGAGTAGAAATTCTGACTAGTCCGTTACAACGGAACTCTAGGTGCGTTACAACGGAAGTATAACCAACTGAATATTAAAGGACCAACCGTCTAGTCCGTTGTAACGCAATGTGAGTCCGTTATAACGGAAGTAGTTCTGGATTTCTGATTTGAGATTTGATTTGGGAGCAGTTTGATGGTTTGTTTTGGATTCAAATTTAGAAGTAATTAAACTAAGTAACAAGCACTAAGATCACACAAACAAGCAAAGAAGAATTAGAGCAAAGAAAACGATTCATTAAACCACGAATTCTTTACACAAATCCAATTCGAAATTAAACTACAAGAATTTCAAGAAAAGAAAAGAAAACACCTAGAGAGATGAAGAAAGCTTCGAGTCTCGTCTTGGATGCCTTCTCCGTTGCTTGAGATGCTAGAAAGCTAGTCGCCTCACACAACGTTTCCTTTCGTACCGATCCACTCGCCAATCGAAGAAAGCTCCGTACCGGTTGAGTGAACTCGAGATTGCAAGAAGTCCAATTGGAAGAAAGCTCCCGAGTGGAATAGCGTATGCTCGACTCCTTGCTTGCGTGGATTCGGATGAAGAAAGCTCCACCTCAATCCTCGCAACTCGATCTTCGTCGAAGTGTAAACCGATTCACCGAATGAAGTAAGCTTCTATTCGGTGATCGATCTTAAAGAATTTATCGTTCGTTCTTGGCAATTCTTGCGTGTTCTTGATAGATTCTTGGACTTGCTAAAAGAGAGAGAGAAAGTGCTCCGAAGAGCGGGGGAGGGGGGGGGGTCTTCCCATAGGCCTTGGGGTCTTATTTATAGTGTCATTGGGGCTTTCCCATTGGCCGAGAGATGGGTGAGAGGATTGAGGGTAGTTGGGGCTGTAGAGTGGCAATTGTGTGAGTGGTTTTCGAGTAGAGTTTGGTGCAATCTCTTATGTTGATGATTATTTGCCTTCTCCTTCACACATGTACCGAATTGGTCGGTATGATATATCGATTTAAACGGCACGAGGAGACGAAGGCAACTACACTCTTGGATTGCCGATAATTTCCACCTAAAACCTGTAAATAAGCGATAAAACACACTTAGTGAAGAAATATTCTTGTTATCTCAAATATGAACAATTGTATATATAAAGTTGTGATTCAAAAGGGCTAAAATCCCCAAATTAGATATCAAAAAGGTGCTTTATTTTCCCCTTATCAGTATGAATCTAATCTTCTTATTTGCATCGTACCCGTCGAAGTCGTGGCGTGATCTCGGGAATCGGGGAATCGGACCGGGCCTTCATTCCGCTGCGCGGGCCCGGGGTCGAGGATATTCCCCAACAGATGTAGTTTGCAAGGTCGGCTTACCATGGTGCTTCGACTTGGGCTGCGAGAACGTGTTCCTCGGGGAATTCCTCGCGAATCGGAACGAGATCTTCGATCTTCAATGGAAGCCGACTCAAATGATCCGCCACGAGATTCTCGCATCCCTTTTTGTCCTTGATTTCGAGGTCGAATTCTTGAAGCAAAAGGATCCATCGAAGCAATCTCGGTTTGCACTCCTTCTTCTTCATCAAATGTCTCAACGCGCCGTGGTCCGAGAAGACTATCACCTTCGTACCTAAAAGATAAGAGCGAAATTTCTCCAATGCAAACACAATTGCGAGGAGTTCCTTCTCGGTGGTGGTGTAGTTTCGTTGGGCATTGGCGAGGGTTTTCGAGGCATAGGCAATCACATGCGGGTCCTTCCCAATCCTTTGGCCGAGTACCGCTCCCACACTTGTGTCGCTTGCGTCACACATGATTTCGAATGGTAGCTCCCAATTTGGCGACTTGATGATTGGCGCGGAGCAAAGCCTTTCCTTGAGATTGTCGAATGCCTCCTTGCACTTTGCATCGAACTCGAACTTTACATCTTTTTGGAGAAGTTGGCACATCGGTTGCGAAATTTTCGAGAAGTCCTTGATGAAGCGCCTATAGAATCCCGCATGGCCGAGAAAGGATCGCACGTCTTTTACCGTCTTTGGATACGGAAGTGTCTTGATTACGTCGATTTTCGCCTTGTCGACTTCCATTCCTTTCTCCGAGATCAAATGACCTAGTACAATTCCATTGCTCACCATGAAGTGGCATTTCTCAAAATTCAAAACAAGGTTAGCTTCGATGCACTTTTCGAGTATTTGTGACAAGTGGCTTAAACATGATTCAAATGAGTCACCAAATACCGAAAAGTCATCCATAAAGACTTCTATAAATTTGGAAATATAATCGGAGAAAATAGAAAGCATACACCTTTGGAAAGTACCCGGAGCATTGCATAGCCCGAATGGCATGCGTCGGTACGCGAAGGTACCAAACGGGCATGTGAAGGTCGTCTTCTCTTGATCTTCGGGTGCGACCGGTATTTGGAAATATCCCGAAAATCCATCGAGGAAGCAATAGAATGGATTTCCCGCGAGTCTTTCTATCATTTGATCGATGAATGGAAGCGGGAAGTGGTCCTTTTTCGTCGCCTTATTGAGCTTTCGGTAATCGATGCAAACTTGCCACCCGTTTTGAACTCGAGTCGGTACTTGATCGCCTTCATCGTTCTCAACAATCATCATCCCCGTTTTCTTCGGTACCACGTGTATTGGCGATACCCATTTCGAGTCGGCGATGGGGTAAATGATCCCCGCATCTAACAACTTGATCACCTCCTTTTTTACCACTTCCATCATAGGCGGATTGAGCCGCCTTTGAGGTTCGCGCGATGGTTTTGCTTTGTCCTCGAGAAGAATTCGGTGTGTGCACATGGAGGGGGAGATGCCCGGAATGTCGGAGAGTGTCCACCCGAAAGCCTTCTTATTCCTTTTTAGCACTTCAATGAGTTTCACTTCTTGCTCCTTTGCTAGATTCGAGGCGATTATCACCGGCAAGGTTTCCGCTTCATCCAAAAACATGTATTTTAGTCCAAAAGGTAATGATTTTAGATCTAACCTTGGAGCTTGTTCGGTGGAAGGTGGAGTTCTCTTCATCGGAATCTCGAGGTGTCTTAGAAAGAGTGCTTGATCTATGCTTTGTTCTTCTTCCAAATCCGGCTCGATCTCGAATGTAGGATTGTCATATCATTCAAATTCTTCGAATAGTGGGTTCGAGCTCCATTGAAGGTTTTTGAATGAGCTATCCATGACCTCTTGTACACAATCGTCGATCACGTCCATAGCGCTTAAGTTGAGTGTACCTACAATGGGTTTCTTTAGTTTGTCAAAAATATTGAATTTGATTACCTCATCATCGAACTCCATTGTGAGCTCTCCCACGTGTACATCGATCTTTGTGCGTGCCGTCTTCAAGAATGGTCTCCCGAGGAGAATTGGGGTCGAGTCGTTATTTCCTTCGTTCATATCCAACACATAGAAATCTGCCGGAAAGAGCAATCCATTCACCGTTACAAGCACGTCTTCAATCACTCCAACCGGTCTTGTCGTTGATCGATCGGCAAGTTGAATCACAACTTGGGTATCTTCGAGAGGGCCGAGATCGAGGGTGAGATAGACCGAGTATGGCATAACGTTGATTGAAGCGCCCAAATCAAGCATGCATTTTGACAATTCGTGTTACCCGATTTTGCATGGAATGGCAAACATCCCCGGATCCTTGTGCTTTTGGGGGAGTCTCAAAATTGCAGAAACACTTTCCCCCACACTTATCAATTCGTCCCCTTTTGGTTTCCTCTTGTTCGTGCATAAGTCCTTGAGATATTTTGCCAATCGTGGTACCTCTTTGATAGCTTCAAGTAAAGGAATGTTTACCTCTACCTTTTTCAAGATAGCGAGCACGTCGGTATTTGATTCGACCGGTTTGGGGAGACGACTCGGGAAAGGTGGCTTGACTTGAGTCGATTCGGGTTCTAGTTCTCGAGTTGGTATCTTCGTGGCTTGAGTCGGACTCTCTTTCGGTACCGGTACCTCGAGTTCCTTTTCTTCTTGTACCTCCTTGCTCTTCGAACTTTCGCCCACCTCTTTACCGCTTCGGAGCGATATTGCATTCACATGCCTTTGCTCGGAAGGAGCCAAAGATTGAGATTGGAGTCGAGATGTACCTTGGGATTCGATTACGTTTACTCGAGTGGCAATTTGATTGATTTGAGTCTCCAAGTTGCCCACATGGCGATTCGTGTTCGAAACCTCTTGCTTTACACTTGAGATCTCTTGCTTCAATTCTTGCTTCATCGAGTCCATGTTTTGTTTATTGTCTTGTTTCAATTCTTGTTTCATTGAGGTCATCATACTCATCATCCCTTCCATCATCATTTTGATATCTTGATTTGGATCTTGAGTTGGATTCGGTTTTTGAACCGCTTGAGTCGCATTTGGATGTTGGTACGTGGCCGGTTTTGCAAACGGTTGGCGATACGGATCGGGTTGAGCGTTGTTCGTGTTTGACCATGAGAAGTTCGGATGATTGCGAAGGTTTGGATTGTACGAATTGGAGGGCTCGAACTTCTTGAATGCGGCGTTTACGTCTTCGATTAAGCTCGGGCACTCGTCCGTGTAGTGAGCACTAGCACTACAAACCCCACATTTCTTGGTTTCTTCCTTTCCCAAGGCCTTCATTATGATCTCGAGTTTGTCGTTAAGCACGTCGACATTGAGGTCGGTACATGCGTTAACTCGGTATTCCACGTTCTTCCTTGATTGCGAATTGGTTGCCATGAGCTCTAGCAACTTCTTAATTTCTTCGAGATCCTTGTTGGAGATACTTCCCCCCGCGGATGCATTGAGGAATTGGCTCTCCGAGTACCCGAGACCGTTAATGAATTGTTCGTAGAGGTATTGCGGTTCCACACTATGGCTTGGGCATTCTTCTTTCAAGCGCATGCAACAATCGTAATATTCATGGAATGCTTCGTTCGGTTTTTGCGTCATTGCCAAAAGTTCTCGCCTTATAGCCGCCAATCGAGAGGCCGAATAGTACCTCTCCTTGAAGAGGTTCGCTACTTCGTTGAATGCGAGAGGGCCTTGAAGTGTGTAGAACCAATCCTTGGGACCTTCACCTAATGAGTAAGGAAAAAGAAGAAGAAGAATGTCACTAAAAGCTTCATAATTCGAATATATGTTTAGTTGAATTTTGAAATCCTTTAAGTGTTTATGAGGGTTTTCCGTGGCTTTCCCATGAAAAATAGGCAATGAGCCTATAATGCTCGGATCCGCTTTGAAATTCGATATATTGGGCCTAATAAAATTATAGTTATCCTCCACATTTCTAGGTGCTACTAATTCTCTCAAGGTTTTTGGCCTTGGAGCTCTTGTTTCATCACCCATATTGAAAATTAAAGGAGTAGAGAGAGAAGAAAGAGTTTGAGTTTGAGTTTGAGTTCGAGGCTCTTCTTGATCTTCTTGTGTTGGTTCCTTTCCCTTTTTAGAGCTCTTGTTCCTTCTTTCGATTTCCTTGACAAACGGAAGTAATTCGCCTTTTCGTGATCTTGTGTTGTGCATAAAGCTTCTTTACTTCACACCTAGATTGTCACAAAAGAAACAATGAAGTGAGTAAACAAATTTATGAATTTAAATCTCAAATTTCGATCTAAAATATTGACTTAAACACCGCTCCCCGGCAGCGGCGCCATTTGATGAACGGGTTTTTGGGGTGTAAAATTATCGTTGTATTCGAAAACCCGATTCAATCAACAAGTTGGAAATATGTGTGTATAATGGAAAATATGAAAGATTCGTTCCACGAGAAGAGAGTGCGTCAAATTTTAATCGAAACTAGATGGGAATAATCAAGGGAGATTCACAGAAGATAGTCCGTTACAACGGAATTATGGTCCGTTGCAACGGACATTAGGGTTATGTCTAACGTATGAATTGAAGTCAACGTCCGTTACAACGGAGGAAGTCACGTTACAACGGAAGGTGGTAGTCCGTTACAACGGACAGTGGTAGCGTTGCAACGGATTGGTTAATCCGTTACAACGGACTCGTTTGTCCGTTACAACGCACTAGTATGAGTGATATTGAATGCTTTTCCTTGCTGGTCCGTTATAACGGAAGTAAAGTGCGTTACAACGGAGTACCAATAGACTGAAAGTCAGGTACAAACCGAATGGTCCGTTACAACGGACTTTAACTCCGTTACAACGAAACTTGTTCTGGATTTCGAATTTGTAATTTGAATTGAGGTTTGAGTTGAAGTTTTGATTTGAGGGTGAACTAAGGGAGATTTAAACTAAGTTCAAGGCAGTAATTAAAAGTAAGAGATCAAGTAAAAACACCAACAAAGATTTGATTCAAGTAAACGAGAACTAAAGATTCATTAAACTAAGAATTCTTTACACAAATCCAATTCGAATTTAAACTACAATAATTTCAAGAAAGGAAAGAAAACACCTAGAGAGATGAAGTAAGCTTCGAGTCTCATCTTGGATGCCTTCTCCGTTGTTCGAGATGCGTAGAAAGCTAGTCACCTCGCACAACTCGTTCCTTTCGTACCGATTCACTTGCCGATCGAAGAAAGCTCCGTACCGGTTGAGTGAACTCGAGATTGCAAGAAGTCCAATTGGAAGAAAGCTCCCGAGTGGAATAGCGAATGCTCGACTCCTTGCTTGCGTGGATTCGGATGAAGAAAGCTCCACCTCAATCCTCGCAACTCGATCTTCGTCGAAGTGTAAACCGATTCACCGAATGAAGTAAGCTTCTATTCGGTGATCGATTTTAGAAAATTATCGTTCCTATTTGCGATTCTTGCGTGTTCTTGAAGGTTCTTAGACTTGCTTAAGAGAGAGAGAGAGAGAGAGAGAGAGAGAGAGAGAGAGAGAAAATGGGCGTAAAAGAGCGTCCCAAACTCGTGGCCCTTGTGGTCATATTTATAGCACTCATGGAGTCTTCTTATTGGCCACGAGTTGGTGGAGAGGATTGGGGGTAAGGAGGTAATTCCCACCAAAGGTAGGTGGGCAGGATAAGGGCTAAGGATTGAGTGGTTTTCGTGTAGACTTTTGTGTAAGTTTCTATCATGATAATTGTTTGCCTCCCGTCTTATTCATGTACCGAATATATCGGTGTAATATATCGTTTTCACTCCTCTTGACGTGTTGGAGACAACTACACTCTCCAAATTCCCAGAAATTCCATCTAATTCCAGTGATAAAGCAATAAAACACACTTAGTGAAGAAATATTCATGTTATCTCAAATATGATTAATAAAGTATATAGAATTGTTCTTCACAAGGGCAAAAATGCCCAAATTAAGCGTTAAATTTGTGCCTTATTTGCCTCACATCATTTGTACAATTTGGTGAAAAGTTACATAGTTAATTATTCCATCCAAACCATCTTAAAAACACCTTATTTGGACCCCTCAGAGCGTTTTAAGATTGTTACGAATCGAAAAACAAATTTTCTTAGTGTTTGTAAAATTGGGTGAAAAGTTATGTACTAGAAGATACAATACAAATGATCTAAAACCACATTATTTGAACTCCTCATAATGTAAAAATATTGCTTTGAATCGTCAAGAAAACTTTCTTAGTGTTTGTACAATTTGGTGAAAAGTTGCGTAGTAAAACATTCGATCCAAATCATCATAAAAACACGTTGTTTGGGCTCCTAAGAGTGTTAAAAGAATGTTATGAATTGAAAAACATACTTTCTTAGTGTTTATAAAATTTGGTGAAAAGTTATGTAGTAAAAGATACGATACAAATGATCTAAAAACACGTTATTTGAACTCCTCAAATCGTAAAAAGACTGCTATGAATCGAAAAGAAAACTTTCTTAGTGTTTCAACAATTTGGTGAAAAGTTACATAGTAAAAGATTCGATCCATACCATCTCAAAAACACGTTATTTGGTCTACTCAAAGCGTAAAAAGATTGTTATGAATCAAAAAATTGAACTTTCTTAGTGTTTGAAAAGTTTAGTGAAAATTTATGTAGGAAAAGATACGATTGAAACGATCTAAAAACACGTTATTCGAACACCTCAAAGCGTAAACATATTGCTATGAATCGAAAAGAAAACATTCTTAATGTTTTGTACAATTTGGTGAAAAGTTGCGTAGTTAATGATTCGATCCCAATCATCTCAAAAACACCTTATTTGGACTCCTCAGAGCGTTTTAAGATTGTTATGAATCTAAAAACAAATTTTCTTAGTGTTTGTAAAATTGGGTGAAAATTTATGAACTAAAAGATACGATATAAATGATCTAAAAACACGTTATTTCAACTCCTCATAATGTAAAATGATTGATTTGAATCAACAAGAAAACTTTCTTAGTGTTTGTACAATTTGGTGAAAAGTTACGTAGTAAAACATTCGATCCAAACCATCATACTAGCACATTATTTGTGCTCCTAAGAGTGTTAAAAGAATGTTATGAATTGAAAAACAAACTATCTCAGTGTTTATAAAATTTGGGGCAAACTTATGTAGTAAAAGATACGATACAAATGATCTAAAAACATGTTATTTCAACTCCTCAAAGCGTGAAAAGATTGTTATGAATTGACAAGAAAACATTCTTAGTGTTTGTACAATTTGGTGAAAAATTACGAAGTAAAACATTCGATCCAAACCATCATAAAAACACGTTATTTGGGCTCCTAACAGTGTTAAAAGAATGTTATGAATTGAAAAACCAACTTTCTTAGTGTTTATAAAATTTGGTGAAAAGTTATGTAGTAAAAGATACGATACAAATGATCTAAAAACACGTTATTTGAACTCCTCAAAGCGTAAAAAGATAGTTATGAATCGACATGAAAACTTTCTTAGTGGTCGTACAATTTGGTGAAAAGTTTCGTAGTAAAACATTCGATCCAAACCATCATAAAAACACGTTATTTGGGCTCCTAAGAGTGTTAAAAGAATGTTATGAATTGAAAAACAAACTTTCTTTGTGTTTATAAAATTTGGAGAAAAGTTATGTAGTAAAAGATACGATACAAATGATCTAAAACCACGTTATTTTGACTCCGCAAATAGTAAAAAGATTGCTATGAATCGAAAAAAAAACTTTCTTAGTGTTTGTACAATTTGGTGAAAAGTTACATAGTAAAGGATTCAATCCAAACCATCATAAAAACACGTTATTTGGGCCCCTAAGAGTGTTAAAAGAATGTTATGAATTGAAAAACCAACTTTCTTAGCGTTTATAAAATTTGGTGAAAAGTTATGTCGTAAAAGATACGATACAAATGATCTAAAAACACGTTATTTGAACTCCTCAAAGCGTAAAAAGATAGTTATGAATCGACAAGAAAACTTTATTCGTGGTCGTACATGTTGCGTATTTACGTTTAAGCAGGGCTTTTCAACTTTTAAAACCCTAAATGACTCTAATTGGACCACAAGCGCAGGGTATTCGTCGAGTAAGTTAGGGGTCGATCCACAGAGAGGGTTGAGTACAATTCGACTCGATCTAAAACTGAGGTTTGTTGGTTGATTCGGGACAGATTTTAACGGAAAAAGAAAGGTTTTTTTATATAGGAGAGGACTCTAGGGTGTTCGGGTTCTACTTGGATGATTTGGTGTGTTCTAAAGGTTGCTAAACGCTCTCCCAAAATCTGACTTTGGTGGAGGTGTTATCCAATTCTTCCTAGACCGGCTCTTGCTCGCGACTAGACGTATCCGACCTAAACACTCTTGCTCTCGCTGACTATGCCTAAGAAAGACCCGTTACGCTCTATGATAATCCTATAATCCCGTGGGTGACGTGTACCAATGTTCTTAGAATACAACGGTCCAAGTTTGTGCATTTACAATCTGGTTTCTCACTCCGCTCTCGCTTCGCAAGGTTAACCTAAAACGATCTTAACTACTTGGTTTGACTGGTTTATTTGAGGGCTTAAACAATCCTAAACGTCCACTGTCGCTACTTAGTCAAAGATGTCCTAACCTGTGTCACTTAGGCTGGCCTAAACGAGTACAAACGGTTAATTAAGACGAGTAATATCAAGGCACAAAACACAAATCAAATCTGAAAGAGACAAAGCATATAATACTACCAAAACATCTCAAGTACTAATGAACCCTAAACCCTAGATAAAAATTTAGCTACTCATGTTCGACAACAAAACAAATCTAAATATCAAATACATCATAAAACTAAACACGAGAAAGAGTAAACCGATTTGTTGACGAACGTCTTCTTCTTCGTAAACTCCTGCTCCTAAACGACGTGATCTTCTTCGATGGTTGACGGCTGCGGAAAGGTGTATGAGGCGAGTGGAGAAAGAGGAGGATGAGAGGTGGATGGTGGCTGGTGAAAGGATGAAAATTGGAGATGAGAAGGTAACCCTAGCAAAGGCAGCGGTAGCCTTTTATAGTCGATGGCTAGGGTTAGGTCACAGCATACATGGCTGTCGAAAGTTGGCCCATATCAGGGTCTGGGCCACGAAATATGAGGTGTGAATTATGCAATCTTTTAGAGGATTCCTTCCTGAAGTTATGGCAACTTGAATCACCAAATTTGGAGTTACCAATCAAAAGATATGGCCATTTTATTACTTGCCAAATTCTGAGATTCTGCAGCTTCTTTCCATTTTTTAATCTTCCAACAATAGTTGCGATTTTGGCTTGTTTTGCACGGTGAAAGCTTGGAACGGTGCCGAGACCCTCGATACTTGCATTTCTTCACTTCTAGAGTCTTTTTTATCTTGTATTGTACCCAAATCTGCAAATATAATCAAACAAGATGCCAACGAGCAATTCTCGTGGTTTTGTTAGTATTTTAACGTTTAAGAGTTTATTTAGTACAATTTATAAAACGTTTTAAGTCCGGATGAGTGCGTAAAACTGTATCATATTCACACTCATCAAAATCTCCCAAGTTTAAATCTCGTTCGTCCCGAACGAGTAAGAAAAATGAAAAAGCACTTACAATGTTCTTTTGCTGGCTTGGAGTGTCGAGTTGTGCTTCACTTCGGTAATGATCTTTTGCGCCCTCGTCGTGAACATCGTCACTAGTCGGTCCACATAGGCTGGGTCCTCGCTTTCACGAGCACTCCTCAACGTACCGATTTCCTTCCCGGGGTAGAAGACCACTTTACATGGCCCGAGTAAGGGACGGGGCTCTTCTCCACACTCCTTTTATAACGCCTAATAAGTCTCGCGTAGCGATGGCGCGTATCGGTGGATATTTGGTGGCTTGCTCGCTTCCACAAGTTGCCTAGAACGGAATCATCGCACGGCAGCCACTACTTATCACAAATGACCTCCCTCTAACTACAACGACTCGCGGTACGAAGGGTAAATGGGAGAATTCAGATTCGAAATAGGATCGAAATCTGGTTTGGTGGAATCGATATGTGTAATCTGGTTTGATGGATTTGAGTCGATTTGAGAGTTGAGGTTTCGAACCGGGTTTGCGCGTATTATTATCGTGCGAAAAAGGTTTAGGGTACCAGCGTTGCGGACTCTTATTATTATTTTTTTTTCTTTTCTTTTTTTTTTTCTTTTCTTTTTTTTCCTTTTATCTTTTTTTTTTTTTTCTTTTTTTTTTTTTTTTTTTATTCATTTTTTTTTTCTTTGCCCCACAACGCTACCCTTTTTTAGCCCATTTGCATGCACGGATTCTTCTTCGATGAACGGGGGGAGGGATCAGAATTGCGACGTGCTCGGAATCCCTTCTCCCAAATTTACGCCTTTGGTGCAACCAGTTTTTGACGTCAGATTTGGATGAGGTGGAATAGGGTTAGGGTTTGGCCAATTTCGTACCGCGAGAGCTCGATCTAAATAGGGCTCGGCGGGCCCACGGTCTCACCGTATAAATGTCGAAATCGGGCCCGCCTCACTCTTACGCACTGCTACTATTGCCCCGCTCGGATCACGTTGAGCGGGGCTCTCATTCGGCCTCTCGCCAACACACTCCCCCTACTACTCAAATAATGAACCTCCCTCAATGGCCGCTCGTGCGAATTCGTCCGTTTAAGGGTCAACCCTGCAAAATTGAGCGCGAGAAAGACTTGTAAAATTTAGCACGAAGGCCTGCTTACTTTTTTAGACGCGTTTAGGAGTGCTTTAAAAGTCCCCCCGTTCCTTGTTCGCATGGGAAGCTTCGCCCCGACCAAGGCTCGCGTACGTCGATTTGGCTCGCAATTTCCCGTCCCCTGCCAGGCTTCCTCCCGACTTCATCGATTTCGATGTTCAAAGCGTCGGCGCGTTTGTTCTTCCCGAAGCTCGGCGTTCGACTTTCAAACCTGCGTTAAAACATCAAAGGCTTTTTTTTTTTGGGTCCAAGAGGGACCCGTTAAATTTGGTCTCGGAAAGTTTTTATCGGAACCCCTATTTTTTGTGTTTTATCTTTTCTGATTTATTTATTTATTTATTTTTTTTTTTTTGTAGCTACATTCAAAATAAAGATGAAAATAATAAAATGAAAAATGGATAAGATGCAAGGCCGTGAATGGTATACCCTCCCAAGTTTAATATTACGCGTCGTCCCCGATGCGATTAAATCTTATTAGTCGGAGAAAAATGAGACAGTAAAAGAGAGAGAGAGAGATTTAGTTACTGTTTCCTCCCGATTGAGATAGGAGAATCCCTTGGTCTGGCAGCCAGCCCCACCATCGTTTGGTGTTTTCGTTTCTTCTCGTTTAGTCGTATACGAACTGCTCAAAAGAACCACGGTCGCGATTGTTTCTCTTCTCTATTTATGGGGCCTACACTTAACAAACAATGAAATATGCAAAATATGCTAAATGCAATGAAAGAAAACCTAACCGCTGGGGTTGCCTCCCCAGAAGCGCTTGTTTAAGGTCGTTAGCTTGACCGTTTCCTCTTGATTTAGAATATCGGCGAATCGGAGAGGAGGCATGATGCGATTTTCCCCACCGGTTCTCCGTTGATGTAATGCTTCAAACGCTGGCCGTTTACGACGAATTCTCCTTTTCCTTCGCTCCATATTGTCACTGCACCGTACGGGCTAACCTTTTGTACTACGAATGGCCCCGACCATCTCGAGCGTAGTTTTCCTGAAAATAGTTTAAGCCTAGAATTGAAAAGAAGTACCTTATCTCCTTTGTGGAATTCGCGTCGTAGAATCTTCCTGTCATGCCATCTCTTCGTCCGCTCCTTGTACAACTTCGCGTTCTCATATGCGTTAATGCGGAACTCGTCTAGCTTGTGCAACTCTAAAAGTCTTCGATCGTACGCTGCCTTCGAGTCGAAATTTAAGTATCTAAGTGCCCATAAGGCTTGGTGTTCTATTTCAACGGGAAGATGGCAGGCTCGTCCGTACACTAGTTGAAACGGGGACATTCCTATGGGCGTCTTGAATGATGTCCGGTACGCCCACAATGCATCATCGAGTTTTGATGACCAATCCCTTCGGGAGCTAGAGACTGTTTTTTCGAGGATCATCTTGATTTCGCGGTTCGAAATCTCCACTTGACCGCTGGTTTGAGGATGGTATGGGCTGGCGACTTTGTGGTTCACTCCGTATTTTCGGAGTAGGATAGCAAGCTGGCTATTGTTGAAGTGGGCTCCTCCATCGCTGATTAGGGTTCTCGGTACACCGAACCGAGGGAATATGGTCTTCTTAAGGAACTTTCTTAGTGTTTGTAAAATTGGGTGAAAAGTTATGTACTAAAATATACGATACAAATGATCTAAAAACACGTTAATTGAACTGCTCGTAATGTAAAAATATTGCTTTGAATCGACAAGAAAACTTTCTTTGTGTTTGTACATTTTGGCGAAAAGTTACACAGTAGAACATTCGATCCAAACAATCATAAAAACACGTTATTTGGGCTCCTAAGAGTGTTAAAAGAATGTTATGAATTGAAAAACAAACTTTTTTAGTGTTTATAAAATTTGGTGAAAAGTTATGTAGTAAAAGATATGATACAAATGATCTAAAAACACGTTATTTGAACTCTTCAAAGCGTAAAAAGATAGTTATGAATCGACAAGAAAACTTTCTTAGTGTTTGTACAATTTTGTGAAAAGTTACGTAGTTAATCATTCGATCCAAACCATCATAAAAACACGTTATTTGGACTGCTCAAATCGTAAAAAGATTGTTAAGAATCGAAAAATGAACTTTCTTAGTGTTTGTAAAGTTTGGTGAAAATTTATGTAAGAAAAGATACGATAGAAATGATCTAAAAAGAAGTTATTCTGACACCTCAAAGCGTAAGAAGATTGCTATGAATCGAAAAGTAAACGTTCTTAATGTTTGTACAATTTGGTGAAAAGTTACGTAGTTAATTATTCGATCCAAACCATCTCAAAAACACCTTATTTGGACCCCTCAGAGCGTTTTAAGATTGTTATGAATCGAAAAACAAATTTTCTTAGTGTTTGTAAAATTGGATGAAAAGTTATGTACTAGAAGATACGATACAAATGATCTAAAACCACGTTATTTGAACCCCTCATAACGTAAAAATATTGCATTGAATCGTCAAGAAAACTTTCTTAGTGTTTGTACAATTTGGTGAAAAGTTACGTAGTAAAACATTCGATCCAAATCATCATAAAAACACGTTGTTTGGGCTCCTAAGAGTGTTAAAAGAATGTTATGAATTGAAAAACATACTTTCTTAGTGTTTATAAAATTTGGTGAAAAGTTATGTAGTAAAAGATACGATACAAATGATCTAATAACACGTTATTTGAACTCCTCAAATCGTAAAAAGATTGCTATGAATCGAAAAGAAAACTTTCTTAGTGTTTCAACAATTTGGTGAAAAGTTACATAGTAAAAGATTCGATCCATACCATCTCAAAAATACGTTATTTGGTCTACTCAAAGCGTAAAAAGATTGTTATGAATCAAAAAATGAACTTTCCTAGTGTTTGTAAAGTTTAGTGAAAATTTATGTAGGAAAAGATACGATTGAAACGATCTAAAAACACGTTATTCGAACACCTCAAGGTGTAAACATATTGCTATGAATCGAAAAGTAAACGTTCTTAATGTTTGTACAATTTGGTGAAAAGTTACGTAGTTAATTATTCGATCCAAACCATCCCAAAAACACCTTATTTGGACCCCTCAGAGCATTTTAAGATTGTTACGAATCGAAAAACAAATTTTCTTAGTGTTTGTAAAATTGGGTGAAAAGTTATGTACTAAAAGATACGATACAAATGATCTAAAAACACGTTATTTGAACTCCTCATAATGTAAAAATATTGCTTTGAATAGACAAGAAAAACTTTCTTAGTGTTTGTACAATTTGGTGAAAAGTTACGTAGTAAAACATTCGATCCAAACCATCATACAAACACATTATGTGAGCTCCTAAGAGTGTTAAAAGAATGTTATGAATTGAAAAACAAACTTTCTTAGTGTTTATAACATTTGGTGAAAAGTCATGTAGTAAAAGATACGATACAAATGATCTAAAAACACGTTATTGGAACTCCTCAATTCGTAAAAAGATAGTTATGAATCGACAAGAAAACTTTCTTAGTGTTTGTACAATTTGGTGAAAAGTTACGAAGTAAAACATTCGATCCAAACCATCATAAATACACGTTATTTGGGCTCCTAATAGTGTTAAAAGAATGTTATGAATTGAAAAACCAACTTTCTTAGTTTTTATAAAATTTGGTGAAAAGTTATGTAGTAAAAGATAGGATACAAATGATCTAAAAACACGTTATTTGAACTACTCAATGCGTAAATAGATAGTTATGAATCGACAAGACAACTTTCTTAGTGTTTGTACAATTTGGTGAAAAGTTACGTAGTAAAATATTCGATCCAAACCATCGTAAAAACCCGTTATTTGGGCTCCTAAGAGTGTTCGAAGAATCTTATGAATTGAAAAACAAACTTTCTTAGTGTTTATAAAATTTGGTGAAAAGTTATGTAGTAAAAGATACGATACAAATGATCTAAAAACAGGTCATTTGAACTCCTCAAATCGTAAAAAGATTGCTATGAATCGAAAATAAAACTTTCTTAGTGTTTCTACAATTTGGTGAAAAGTTACATAGTAAAAGATCCGTTCCATACTATCTCAAAAACACGTTATTTGGACTCCTCAAAGCGTAAAAAGTTTGTAAAGTTTGGTGAAAATTTATGCAGGAAAAGATATAATTGAAATGATCTAAAAACACGTTATTTGAACACCTCAAAGCGTAAACCGATGGCTATGAATTGAAAAGAAAATATTCTTAGTGTCTGTACAATTTGGTGAAAAGTTACATAGTTAATGATTCGATCCAAACAATCTCAAAAACACCTTATTTGGACTCCTCAGAGCAATTCAAGATTGTTATGAATCTAAAAAAGAACTTTCTTAGTGTTTGTAAAATTGGGTGAAAAGTTATGTACTAAAATATACGATACAAATGATCTAAAAACACGTTAATTGAACTGCTCGTAATGTAAAAATATTGCTTTGAATCGACAAGAAAACTTTCTTTGTGTTTGTACAATTTGGCGAAAAGTTACACAGTAGAACATTCGATCCAAACAATCATAAAAACACGTTATTTGGGCTCCTAAGAGTGTTAAAAGAATGTTATGAATTGAAAAACAAACTTTTTTAGTGTTTATAAAATTTGGTGAAAAGTTATGTAGTAAAAGATACGATACAAATGATCTAAAAACACGTTATTTGAACTCTTCAAAGCGTAAAAAGATAGTTATGAATCGACAAGAAAACTTTCTTAGTGTTTGTACAATTTTGTGAAAAGTTACGTAGTAAAACATTCGATCCAAACCATCATAAAAACACGTTATTTGGGCTCCTAAGAGTGTTAAAAGAATGTTATGAATTGAAAAACAAACTTTCTTAGTGTCTATAAAATTTGGTGAAAAGTTATGTAGTAAAAGATACGATACAAATGATCTAAAAACACGTTATTTGAACTCCTCAAATAGTAAAAAGATTTCTATGAATCGATAATAAACCTTTCTTAGTGTTTCTACAATTTGGTGAAAAGTTACATAGTAAAAGATTCGATCCATACCATCTCAAAAACACCTTATTTGGACTCCTCAGAGCGTTTTAAGATTGTTATGAATCAAAAAATAAATTTTCATAGTTTTTGTAAAATTGGGTGAAAATTTTTGTACTAAAAGATACGATATAAATGATCCAAAAACACGTTACTTGAACTCCTCAGAATGTAAAAAGATTGATTTGAATCAACAAGAAAACTTTCTTAGTGTTTGTACAATTTGGTGAAAAGTTACGTAGTAAAACATTCGATCCTAACCATCATACTCACACATTATTTGGGCTCCTAAGAGTGTTAAAAGAATGTTATGAATTGAAAAACAAACTTTCTTAGTGTTTATAAAATTTGATGAAAAGTAATGTAGTAAAAGATACGATACAAATGATCTAAAAACACGTTATTTGAACTCCTCAAAGCCTAAAAAGATTGTTATGAATCGACAAGAAAACTTTCTTAGTGTTTGTACAATTTGGTGAAAAGTTACGAAGTAAAACATTCGATCCAAACCATCATAAAAACACGTTATTTGGGCTCCTAAGAGTGTTAAAAGAATGTTATGAATTGAAAAACCAACTTTCTTAGTGGTTATAAAATTTGGTGAAAAGTTATGTAGTAAAAGATACGATACAAATGATCTAAAAACTCGTTATTTGAACTCCTCAAAGCGTAAAAAGATAGTTATGAATCGACAAGAAAACTTTCTTAGTGTCGGTACAATTTGGTGAAAAGTTACGTAGTAAAACATTCGATCCAAACCATCATAAAAACACGTTATTTGGGCTCCTAAGAGTGTTAAAAGAATGTTATGAATTGAAAAACAAACTTTCTTAGTGTCTATAAAATTTGGTGAAAAGTTATGTAGTAAAAGATACGATACAAATGATCTAAAAACACGTTATTTGAACTCCTCAAATCGTAAAAAGATTTCTATGAATCGAAAATAAACCTTTCTTAGTGTTTCTACAATTTGGTGAAAAGTTACATAGTAAAAGATTCGATCCATACCATCTCAAAAACACCTTATTTGGACTCCTCAGGGCGTTTTAAGATTGTTATGAATCGAAAAACAAATTTTCTTAGTTTTTGTAAAATTGGGTGAAAATTTATGTACTAAAAGGTACGATATAAATGATCCAAAAACACGTTACTTGAACTCCTCAGAATGTAAAAAGATTGATTTGAATCGACAAGAAAACTTTCTTAGTGTTTGTACAATTTGGTGGAAAGTTACGTAGTAAAACATTCGATCCTAACCATCATACTAACACATTATTTGGGCTCCTAAGAGTGTTAAAAGAATGTTATGAATTGAAAAACAAACTTTCTTAGTGTTTATAAAATTTGATGAAAAGTAATGTAGTAAAAGATACGATACAAATGATCTAAAAACACGTTATTTGAACTCCTCAAAGCATAAAAAGATTGTTATGAATCGACAAGAAAACTTTCTTAGTGTTTGTACAATTTGGTGAAAAGTTACGAAGTAAAACATTCGATCCAAACCATCATAAAAACACGTTATTTGGGCTCCTAAGAGTGTTAAAAGAATGTTATGAATTGAAAAACCAACTTTCTTAGTGGTGATAAAATTTGGTGAAAAGTTATGTAGTAAAAGATACGATACAAATGATCTAAAAACTCGTTATTTGAACTCCTTAAAGCGTAAAAAGATAGTTATGAATCGACAAGAAAACTTTCTTAGTGTCGGTACAATTTGGTGAAAAGTTACGTAGTAAAACATTCGATCCAAACCATCATAAAAACACGTTATTTGGGCTCCTAAGAGTGTTAAAAGAATGTAATGAATTGAAAAACAAACTTTCTTAGTGTTTATAAAATTTGGTGAAAAGTTATGTAGTAAAAGATACGATACAAATGATCTAAAAAAACGTTATTTTAACTCCGCAAATCGTAAAAAGATTGCTATGAATCGAAAAAAAAACTTTCTTAGTGTTTGTACTATTTGGTGAAAAGTTACATAGTAAAAGATTCGATCAATACCATCTCAAAAACACGTTATTTAGACCCCTCAAAGCGTAAAAAGATTGTTATGAATCGAAAAATGAAATTTCTTAGTGTTTGTAAAGTTTGGTGAAAATTCATGTAAGAAAAGATACGATAGAAAAGATCTAAAAACAAGTTATTTGGACACATCAAAGCGTAAACATAGTGCTATGTATTGAAAAGTAAACATTCTTAGTGTTTGTACAATTTGGTGAAAAGTTATGTAGAAAATGATTCGATCCAAACTATCTCAAAAACACCTTATTTGGACTCCTCAGAGTGTTTTAAGATTGTTATGAATCGAAAAACAAAATTTCTCAGTGTTTGTAAAATCGGGTGAAAAGTTATGTAGTAGAAGATACGAAACAAATGATCTAAAAACATGTTATTTGAACTCCTCATATTGTAAAAATATTGCTTTGAATCGTCAAGAAAACTTTCTTAGTGTTTGTACAATTTGGTGAAAAGTTACGTAGTAAAACAATCGATCCAAACCATCATAAAAACACGTTATTTGGGCTCCTAAGATTGTTAAAAGAATGTTATCAATTGAAAAACAATCTTTCATAGTGTTTATAAAATTTGGTGAAAAGTAATGTAGTAAAAGATACGATACAAATGATCTAAAAACACGTTATTTGAACTCCTCAAATCGTAAATAGATTGCTATGAATCGAAAAGAAAACTTTCTTAGTGTTTCAACAATTTGGTGAAAAGCTACATAGTAAAAGATTCGATCCATACCATCTCAAAAACACGTTATTTGGACTACTCAAAGCGTAAAAAGATTGTTATGAATCAAAAAATGAAATTTCTTAGTGTTTGTAAAGTTTAGTGAAAATATATGTAGGAAAAGATACGATTGAAACGATCTAAAAACACGTTATTTGAACACCTCAAAGAGTAAACAGATTGCTACGAATCGAAAAGAAAACATTATTAATGTTTGTACAATTTGGTGAAAAGTAACGTAGTTAATGATTCGATCCAAAACATCTCAAAAACGACTTATTTGGACTTCTCAGAGCGTTTTAAGATTGTTATGAATCGAAAAACAAATTTTCTTAGTGTTTGTAAAATTGGGTGAAAATTTATGTACAAAAAGGTACGATATAAATGATCCAAAAACTCATTATTTGAACTCCTAAGAATGTAAAAAGATTGATTTGAATCGACAAGAAAACTTTCTTAGTGTTTGTACAATTTGGTGAAAAGTTACGTAGTAAATCATTCGATCCAAACCATCATACTAACACATTATTTGGGCTCCTAAGAGTGTTAAAAGAATGTTATGAATTGAAAAACAAACTTTCTTAGTGTTTATAAAATTTGGTGAAAAGTTATGTAGTAAAAGATACGATACAAATGATCTAAAAACACGTTATTTGAACGCATCAAATCGTAATAATATTGCTATGAATCGAAAAGAAAACTTTCTTAGTGTTTGTACAATTTTGTGAAAAGTTACATAGTAAAATATTCGATCAATATCATTTAAAAAACACGTTATTTGGACTCCTCAAAGCGTAAAAAGATTGTTATGAATCGAAAAATGAACTTTCTTAGTGTTTGTAAAGTTTGGTGAAGAATTATTTAGGAAAAGATACGATTGAAACGATCTAAAAACACGTTATTTGAACACCTCAAAGCGTAAACAGATTGCTATGAATCGAAAAGAAAACATTCTTAATGTTTGTACAATTTGGTGAAAAGTTACGTAGTTAATGATTCGATCCAAACCATCTCAAAAACACCTTATTTGGACTCTTCAGAGCGTTTTAAGATTGTTATGAATCGAAAAACAAATTTTCTTAGTGTTTGTAAAATTGGGTGAAAATTTATGTACTAAAAGATACGATATAAATGATCCAAAAACACGTTATTTGAACTCCTCAGAATGTAAAAAGATTGATTTGAATCGACAAGAAAACTTTCTTAGTGTTTGTACAATTTGGTGAAAAGTTACGTAGTAAAACATTCGATCCTAACCATCATACTAACACATTATTTGGGATCCTAAGAGTGTTAAAAGAATGTTATGAATTGAAAAACAAACTTTCGTAGTGTTTATAAAATTTGATGAAAAGTAATGTAGTAAAAGATACGATACAAATGATCTAAAAACACGTTATTTGAACTCCTCAAAGCGTAAAAAGATTGTTATGAATCGACAAGAAAACTTTCTTAGTGTTTGTACAATTTGGTGAAAAGTTACGAAGTAAAACATTCGATCCAAACCATCATAAAAACACGTTATTTGGGCTCCTAAGAGTGTTAAAATAATGTTATGAATTGAAAAACCAACTTTCTTAGTGGTTATAAAATTTGGTGAAAAGTTATGTAGTAAAAGATACGATACAAATGATCTAAAAACTCGTTATTTGAACTCCACAAAGCGTAAAAAGATAGTTATGAATCGACAAGAAAACTTTCTTAGTGTCGGTACAATTTGGTGAAAAGTTACGTAGTAAAACATTCGATCCAAACCATCATAAAAACACGTTATTTGGGCTCCTAAGAGTGTTAAAAGAATGTAATGAATTGAAAAACAAACTTTCTTAGTGTTTATAAAATTTGGTGAAAAGTTATGTAGTAAAAGATACGATACAAATGATCTAAAAAAACGTTATTTTAACTCCGCAAATCGTAAAAAGATTGCTATGAATCGAAAAGAAAACTTTCTTAGTGTTTGTACTATTTGGTGAAAAGTTACATAGTAAAAGATTCGATCAATACCATCACAAAAACACGTTATTTAGACCCCTCAAAGCGTAAAAAGATTGTTATGAATCGAAAAATGAAATTTCTTAGTGTTTGTAAAGTTTGGTGAAAATTCATGTAAGAAAAGATACGATAGAAAAGATCTAAAAACAAGTTATTTGGACACCTCAAAGCGTAAACAGATTGCTATATATTGAAAAGTAAACATTCTTAGTGTTTGTACAATTTGGTGAAAAGTTATGTAGAAAATGATTCGATCCAAACTATCTCAAAAACACCTTATTTGGACTCCTCAGAGTGTTTTAAGATTGTTATGAATCGAAAAACAAAATTTCTCAGTGTTTGTAAAATCGGGTGAAAAGTTATGTAGTAGAAGATACGAAACAAATGATCTAAAAACATGTTATTTGAACTCCTCATATTGTAAAAATATTGCTTTGAATCGTCAAGAAAACTTTCTTAGTGTTTGTACAATTTGGTGAAAAGTTACGTAGTAAAACATTCGATCCAAACCATCATAAAAACACGTTATTTGGGCTCCTAAGAGTATTAAAAGAATGTTATGAATTGAAAAACAATCTTTCATAGAGTTTATAAAATTTGGTGAAAAGTTATGTAGTAAAAGATACGATACAAATGATCTAAAAACACGTTATTTGAACTCCTCAAATCGTTAAAAGATTGCTATGAATCGAAAAGAAAACTTTCTTAGTGTTTCAACAATTTGGTGAAAAGTTACACAGTAAAAGATCCATACCATCTCAAAAACACGTTATTTGGACTACTCAAAGCGTAAAAATATTGTTATGAATAAAAAAATTGAACTTTCTTAGTGCTTGCAAAGTTTAGTGAAAATTTATGTAGGAAAAGATACGAAACAAATGATCTAAAAACATGTTATTTGAACTCCTCATATTGTAAAAATATTGCTTTGAATCTACAAGAAAACTTTCTTAGTGGTTGTACAATATGGTGAAAAGTAACGTAGTAAAACATTCGAGCCAAACCATCATAAAAACACGTTATTTGGGCTACTAAGAGTGTTAAAAGAATGTTATGAATTGAAAAACACACTTTCTTAGTGTTTATAAAATTTGGAGAAAAGTTAGGTAGTAAAAGATACGATACAAATGATCTGTGTTAAAAGATTTTTAGAAAATCTTGAAAAATGAAGTATTTTGCTCATTTTAGAGAACTATTTTGGTCTTTTTTAGAAAAAATGATAATTGATATTTTTGAAGGTGTTAGACTTCAGTTTTTGATTTTTTGCAAAAAATAGGAAAAATAGAAATTTGTATGTGTTAGTCTTCAATCACGAAGTTTTTTTGAGAAAAACATTAAAAATGAAGTATTTTGCTCATTTTAGAGAACTATTTTGGACTCTTTTAGAAAAAATTATAATTGATATTTTTTAAGGTGTTAGACTTCAGTTTTTGATTTTTTGCAAAAAAATGGAAATATTGAAATTTGTATGTGTTAGTCTTCAATCACGGAATTTTATGAGAAAAACATGAAAAATGAAGTATTTTGCTCATGTTAGAGAACTATTTTGGTCTTTTTCAGAAAAATGATAATTGATATTTTTGAAGGTGTTAGACTTCAGTTTTTTATTTTTTGCAAAAAATTGGAAAAATAGAAATTTGTATATGTTAGTCTTCAATCACGGAATTTTTTTAGAAAATCATGAAAAATGAAGTATTTTGCTCATTTTAGAGAACTATTTTGGTCTTTTTTAGAAAAAATGATAATTGATATTTTTGAAGGTGTTAGACTTCTGTTTTTGATTTTTTACAAAAAATTGGAAAAATAGAAATTTGTATGTGTTAGTCTTCAATCCCGGAGTTTTTTGAGAAAAACATGAAAAATGAAGTATTTTTCTCATTTTAGAGAACTATTTTCGTCTTTTTTAGAAAAAATTATAATTGACATTTTTGAAGGTGTTAGACTTCAGTTTTTGATTTTTTGCAAAAAATAGGAAAAATAGAAATTTGTATGTGTTAGTCTTCAATCACGACGTTTTTTGAGAAAAACATGAAAAATGAGGTATTTTGCTCATTTTAGAGAACTATTTTGGTCTTTTTTAGAAAAAATGATAATTGATATTTTTGAAGGTGTTAGACTTCAGTTTTTGATTTTTTGCAAAAAATAGGAAAAATAGAAATTTGTATGTGTTAGTCTTCAATCACGAAGTTTTTTGAGAAAAACATTAAAAATGAAGTATTTTGCTCATTTTAGAGAACTATTTTGGACTCTTTTAGATAAAATTATAATTGATATTTTTTAAGGTGTTAGACTTCAGTTTTTGATTTTTTGCAAAAAATAGGAAAAATTGAAATTTGTATGTGTTAGTCTTCAATCACGGAATTTTTTGAGAAAATCATGAAAAATGAAGTATTTTGCTCATTTTAGAGAACTATTTTGGTCTTTTTTAGAAAAATGATAATTGATATTTTTGAAGGTGTTAGACTTCAGTTTTTGATTTTTTGCAAAAAATTGGAAAAATTGAAATTTGTATGTGTTAGTCTTCAATCACGGAATTTTTTGAGAAAATCATGAAAAATGAAGTATTTTGCTCATTTTAGAGAACTATTTTGGTCTTTTTTAGAAAAAATGATAATTGATATTTTTGAAGGTGTTAGACTTCGGTTTTTGATTTTTTGCAAAAAATAGGAAAATTTCAAATTTGTATGTCTTAGTCTTCAATCACGGAGTTTTTTGAGAAAAACATGAAAAATGAAGTATTTTGCTCATTTTTGAGAACTATTTTGGACCCTTTTAGAAAAAATGATAATTGATAATTTTTAAGGTGTTAGACTTCAGTTTTTGATTTTTTGCAAAAAAATGGAAAAATTGAAATTTGTATGTGTTAGTCTTCAATCACGGAACTTTATGAGAAAAACATGAAAAATGAAGTATTTTGCTCATTTTAGAGAACTATTTTGGTCTTTTTCAGAAAAAATGATAATTGATATTTTTGAAGGTGTTAGGCTTCAGTTTTTTATTTTTTGCAAAAAATTGTAAACATTGAAATTTGAATGTGTTAGTCTTCAATCACGGAATTTTTTGAGAAAAACATGAAAAATGAAGTATTTTGCTCATTTTAGAGAACTATTTTGGTCTTTTTCAGAAAAAATGATACTTGATATTTTTGAAGGTGTTAGACTTCAGTTTTTTATTTTTTGCAAAAAATTGGAAAAATTGAAATTTGAATGTGTTAGTCTTCAATCACGGAATTTTTTGAGAAAAACTGGAAAAATGAAGTATTTTGCTCATTTTAGAGAACTATTTTGGTCTTTTTCAGAAAAAATGATAATTGATATTCTTGAAGGTGTTAGACTTCAGTTTTTTATTTTTTGCAAAAAATTGGAAAAATTGAAATTTGTACGTGTTAGTCTTCAATCACGGAATTTTTTGAGAAAATCATGAAAAATGAAGTATTTTGCTCATTTTAGAGAACTATTTTGGTCTTTTTTGGAAAAAATGATAATTGATATTTTTGAAGGTGTTAGACTTCAGTTTTTGATTTTATGCAAAAAATAGGAAAAATAGAAATTTGTATGTGTTAGTCTTCAATCCCGGAGTTTTTTGAGAAAAACATTAAAAATGAAGTATTTTGCTCATTTTAGAGAACTATTTTGGTCTTTTTTAGAAAAAATGATAATTGATATTTTTGAAGGTGTTAGACTTCAGTTTTTGATTTTTTGCAAAAAATAGGAAAAATGGAAATTTGTATGTGTTAGTCTTCAATCACGAAGTTTTTTGAGAAAACATTAAAAATGAAGTATTTTGCTTATTTTAGAGAACTATTTTGGACTCTTTTAGAAAAAATTATAATTGATATTTTTTAAGGTGTTAGACTTCAGTTTTTGATTTTTTGCAAAAAAATGGAAAAATTCAAATTTGTATGTGTTAGTCTTCAATCACGGAGTTTTTTGAGAAAAACATGAAAAATGAAGTATTTTGCTCATTTTAGAGAACTATTTTGTTATTTTTCAGAAAAAATGATAATTGATATTTTTGAAGGTGTTAGACTTCAGTTTTTTATTTTTTGCAAAACATTGGAAAAATTGAAATTTGTATGTGTTAGTCTTCAATCACGAAATTTTTTGAGAAAAACATGAAAAATGAAGTATTTTGCTCATTTTAGAGAACTATTTTTGTCTTTTTCAGAAAAAATGATAATTGATATTTTTGAAGGTGTTAGACTTCAGTTTTTTATTTTTTGCAAAAAATTGGAAAAATTGAAATTTGTATGTGTTAGTCTTCAATCACATAATTTTTAGAGAAAATCATGAAAAATGAAGTATTTTGCTCATTTTAGAGAACTATTTTGGTATTTTTTAGAAAAAATGATAATTGATATTTTTGAAGGTGTTAGACTTCAGTTTTTGATTTTATGCAAAAAATAGGAAAAATAGAAATTTGTATGTGTTAGTCTTCAATCCCGGAGTTTTTTAAGAAAAACATGAAAAATGAAGTATTTTGCTCATTTTAGAGAACTATTTTGGTCTTTTTTAGAAAAAATGATAATTGATATTTTTTAAGGTGTTAGAGTTCAGTTTTTGATTTTATGCAAAAAATAGGAAAAATTGAAATTTGTATGTGTTAGTCTTCAATCACGGAGTTTTTTGAGAAAATCATGAAAAATGAAGTATTTTGCTCATTTTAGAGAACTATTTTGGTCTTTTTTAGAAAAATGATAATTGATATTTTTGAAGGTGTTAGACTTCAGTTTTTATTTTATGCAAAAAATGGGAAAATTACAAATTTGTAAGTGTTAGTCTTCAATCACGGAGTTTTTTGAGAAAAACATGAAAAATGAAGTATTTTGCTCATTTTAGAGAACTATTTTGGTCTTTTTTAGAAAAAATGATAATTGATATTTTTGAAGGTGTTAGACTTCAGTTTTTGATTTTTTTTCAAAAAATAGGAAAAATTGAAATTTGTATGTGTTAGTCTTCAATCACGGAGTTTTTTGAGCAAAACATGAAAAATGAACTATTTTGCTCATTTTAGAGAACTATTTTGGACCCTTTTAGAAAAAATGATAATTGATATTTTTTTAGGTGTTAGACTTCAGTTTTTGATTTTTTGCAAAAAAATGGAAAAATTGAAATTTGTATGTGTTAGTCTTCAATCACGGAATTTTTTGAGAAAAACATGAAAAATGAAGTATTTTGCTCATTTTAGAGAATTATTTTGGTCTTTTTCAGAAAAAATGATAATTGATATTTTTGAAGGTGTTAGGCTTCAGTTTTTTATTTTTTGCAAAAAATTGGAAAAATTGAAATTTGTATGTGTTAGTCTTCAATCACGGAATTTTTTGAGAAAATCATGAAAAATGAAGTATTTTGCTTATTTTAGAGAATTATTTTGGTCTTTTTTAGAAAAAATGATAATTGATATTTTTGAAGGTGTTAGACTTCAGTTTTTGATTTTTTGCAAAAAATTGGAAAAATTGAAATTTGTATGTGTTAGTCTTCAATCAAGGAATTTTTTGAGAAAATCATGAAAAATGAAGTATTTCACTCATTTTAGAGAACTATTTTGGTCTTTTTTAGAAAAAATGATAAATGATATTTTTGAAGGTGTTAGACTTCAGTTTTTGATTTTATGCAAAAAATAGGAAAAATAGAAATTTGTATGTGTTAGTCTTCAATCCCGGAGTTTTTTGAGAAAAACATGAAAAATGAAGTATTTTGCTCATTTTAGAGAACTATTTTTGTCTCTTTTAGAAAAAATGATAATTGATATTTTTTAAGGTGTTAGACTTCAGTTTTTGATTTTATGCAAAAAATTGGAAAAATAGAAATTTGTATGTGTTAGTCTTCAATCCCGGAGTTTTTTTGAGAAAAACATGAAAAATGAAGTATTTTGCTCATTTTAGAGAACTATTTTGGTGTTTTTTAGAAAAAATGATAATTGATATTTTTGAAGGTGTTAGACTTAAGTTTTTGATTTTTTAAAAAAAATAGGAAGAATAGAAATTTGTATGTGTTAGTCTTCAATCACGAAGTTTTTTGAGAAAAACATTAAAAATGAAGTATTTTGCTTATTTTAGAGAACGATTTTGGACTCTTTTAGAAAAAATTATAATTGATATTTTTTAAGGTGTTAGACTTCAATTTTTGATTTTTTGCAAAAAAATGGAAAAATTCAAATTTGTATGTGTTAGTCTTCAATCACGGAGTTTTTTGAGAAAAAACATGAAAAATGAAGTATTTTGCTCATTTTAGAGAACTATTTGGGTATTTTTCAGAAAAAATGATAATTGATATTTTTGAAGGTGTTAGACTTCAATTTTTTATTTTTTGCAAAAAATCGGAAAAATTGAAATTTGTATGTGTTAGTCTTCAATCACGGAGTTTTTTGAGAAAAACATGAAAAATGAAGTATTTTGCTCATTTTAGAGAACTATTTTGGACCCTTTTAGAAAAATGATAATTGATTTTTTTTAAGTTGTTAGACTTCAGTTTTTGATTTTTTGCAAAAAAATGGAAAAATTGAAATTTGTATGTGTTAGTCTTCAATCTCGGAATTTTTTGAGAAAAACATGAAAAATGAAGTATTTTGCTCATTTTAGAGAACTATTTTGGTCTTTTTTGGAAAAAATGATAATTGATATTTTTGAAGGTGTTAGACTTCAGTTTTTGATTTTATGCAAAAAATAGGAAAAATAGAAATTTGTATGTGTTAGTCTTCAATCCCGGAGTTTTTTGAGAAAAACATGAAAAATGAAGTATTTTGCTCATTTTGGAGAACTATTTTGGTCTTTTTTAGAAAAAATGATAATTGATATTTTTTAAGGTGTTAGACTTCAGTTTTTGATTTTATGCAAAAAATAGGAAAAATAGAAATTTGTATGTGTTAGTCTTCAATCACGGAGTTTTTTGAGAAAATCATGAAAAATGAAGTATTTTGCTCATTTTAGAGAACTATTTTGGTCTTTTTTAGAAAAATGATAATTGATATTTTTGAAGGTGTTAGACTTCAATTTTTATTTTATGCAAAAAATGGGAAAAATAGAAATTTGTATGTGTTAGTCTTCAATCACGGAGTTTTTTGAGAAAAACATGAAAAGTGAAGTATTTTGCTCATTTTAGAGAACTATTTTGGTCTTTTTTAGAAAAAACGATAATTGACATTTTTGAAGGTGTTAGACTTCAGTTTTTGATTTTTTGCAAAAAATAGGAAAAATTGAAATTTATATGTGTTAGTCTTCAATCACGGAGTTTTTTGAGAAAAACATGAAAAAATGTAGTATTTTGCTCATTTTAGAGAACTATTTTGGACCCTTTTAGAAAAAATGATAATTGATATTTTTTAAGGTGTTAGACTTCAGTTTTTGATATTTTGCAAAAAAATGGAAAAATTGAAATTTGTTTGTGTTAATCTTCAATCACGGATTTTTTTGAGAAAAACATGAAAAATGAAGTATTTTGCTCATTTTAGAGAACTATTTTGGTCTTTTTCAGAAAAAATTATAATTGATATTTTTGAAGGTGTTAGGCTTCAGTTTTTTATTTTTTGCAAAAAATTGGAAAAATTGAAATTTGTATGTGTTAGTCTTCAATCACGGAATTTTTTGAGAAAATCATGAAAAATGAAGTATTTTGCTCATTTTAGAGAACTATTTTGGTCTTTTTTAGAAAAAATGATAATTGATATTTTTGAAGGTGTTAGACTTCAGTTTTTGATTTTTGCAAAAAATTGGAAAAATTGAAATTTGTATGTGTTAATCTTCAATCAAGGAATTTTTTGAGAAAATCATGAAAAATGAAGTATTTTGCTCATTTTAGAGAACTATTTTGAACTTTTTTAGAAAAAATGATAATTGATATTTTTGAAGGTGTTAGACTTCAGTTTTTGATTTTATGCAAAAAATAGGAAAAATCGAAATTTGTATGTGTTAGTCTTCAATCACGGAGTTTTTTGAGAAAAACATGAAAAGTGAAGTATTTTGCTCATTTTAGAGAACTATTTTGGTCTTTTTTAGAAAAAATGATAATTGATATTTTTGAAGGTGTTAGACTTCAGTTTTTGATTTTTTGCAAAAAATAGGAAAAATTGAAATTTGTATGTGTTAGTCTTCAATCACGGAGTTTTTTTAGAAAAACATGAAAAAATGAAGTATTTTGCTCATTTTAGAGAACTATTTTGGACCCTTTTAGAAAAAATGATAATTGATATTTTTTAAGGTGTTAGACTTCAGTTTTTGATATTTTGCAAAAAAATGGAAAAATTGAAATTTGTTTGTGTTAGTCTTCAATCACGGATTTTTTTGAGAAAAACATGAAAAATGAAGTATTTTGCTCATTTTAGAGAACTATTTGGGTATTTTTCAGAAAAAATGATAATTGATATTTTTGAAGGTGTTAGACTTCAGTTTTTTATTTTTTGCAAAAAATTGGAAAAATTGAAATTTGAATGTGTTAGTCTTCAATCACGGAATTTTTTGAGAAAAACTGGAAAAATGAAGTATTTTGCTCATTTTAGAGAACTATTTTGGTCTTTTTCAGAAAAAATGATAATTGATATTCTTGAAGGTGTTAGACTTCAGTTTTTTATTTTTTGCAAAAAATTGGAAAAATTGAAATTTGTACGTGTTAGTCTTCAATCACGGAATTTTTTGAGAAAATCATGAAAAATGAAGTATTTTGCTCATTTTAGAGAACTATTTTGGTCTTTTTTGGAAAAAATGATAATTGATATTTTTGAAGGTGTTAGACTTCAGTTTTTGATTTTATGCAAAAAATAGGAAAAATAGAAATTTGTATGTGTTAGTCTTCAATCCCGGAGTTTTTTGAGAAAAACATTAAAAATGAAGTATTTTGCTCATTTTAGAGAACTATTTTGGTCTTTTTTAGAAAAAATGATAATTGATATTTTTGAAGGTGTTAGACTTCAGTTTTTGATTTTTTGCAAAAAATAGGAAAAATGGAAATTTGTATGTGTTAGTCTTCAATCACGAAGTTTTTTGAGAAAACATTAAAAATGAAGTATTTTGCTTATTTTAGAGAACTATTTTGGACTCTTTTAGAAAAAATTATAATTGATATTTTTTAAGGTGTTAGACTTCAGTTTTTGATTTTTTGCAAAAAAATGGAAAAATTCAAATTTGTATGTGTTAGTCTTCAATCACGGAGTTTTTTGAGAAAAACATGAAAAATGAAGTATTTTGCTCATTTTAGAGAACTATTTTGTTATTTTTCAGAAAAAATGATAATTGATATTTTTGAAGGTGTTAGACTTCAGTTTTTTATTTTTTGCAAAACATTGGAAAAATTGAAATTTGTATGTGTTAGTCTTCAATCACGAAATTTTTTGAGAAAAACATGAAAAATGAAGTATTTTGCTCATTTTAGAGAACTATTTTTGTCTTTTTCAGAAAAAATGATAATTGATATTTTTGAAGGTGTTAGACTTCAGTTTTTTATTTTTTGCAAAAAATTGGAAAAATTGAAATTTGTATGTGTTAGTCTTCAATCACATAATTTTTTGAGAAAATCATGAAAAATGAAGTATTTTGCTCATTTTAGAGAACTATTTTGGTATTTTTTAGAAAAAATGATAATTGATATTTTTGAAGGTGTTAGACTTCAGTTTTTGATTTTATGCAAAAAATAGGAAAAATAGAAATTTGTATGTGTTAGTCTTCAATCCCGGAGTTTTTTAAGAAAAACATGAAAAATGAAGTATTTTGCTCATTTTAGAGAACTATTTTGGTCTTTTTTAGAAAAAATGATAATTGATATTTTTTAAGGTGTTAGAGTTCAGTTTTTGATTTTATGCAAAAAATAGGAAAAATTGAAATTTGTATGTGTTAGTCTTCAATCACGGAGTTTTTTGAGAAAATCATGAAAAATGAAGTATTTTGCTCATTTTAGAGAACTATTTTGGTCTTTTTTAGAAAAATGATAATTGATATTTTTGAAGGTGTTAGACTTCAGTTTTTATTTTATGCAAAAAATGGGAAAATTACAAATTTGTAAGTGTTAGTCTTCAATCACGGAGTTTTTTGAGAAAAACATGAAAAATGAAGTATTTTGCTCATTTTAGAGAACTATTTTGGTCTTTTTTAGAAAAAATGATAATTGATATTTTTGAAGGTGTTAGACTTCAGTTTTTGATTTTTTTGCAAAAAATAGGAAAAATTGAAATTTGTATGTGTTAGTCTTCAATCACGGAGTTTTTTGAGCAAAACATGAAAAATGAACTATTTTGCTCATTTTAGAGAACTATTTTGGACCCTTTTAGAAAAAATGATAATTGATATTTTTTTAGGTGTTAGACTTCAGTTTTTGATTTTTTGCAAAAAAATGGAAAAATTGAAATTTGTATGTGTTAGTCTTCAATCACGGAATTTTTTGAGAAAAACATGAAAAATGAAGTATTTTGCTCATTTTAGAGAATTATTTTGGTCTTTTTCAGAAAAAATGATAATTGATATTTTTGAAGGTGTTAGGCTTCAGTTTTTTATTTTTTGCAAAAAATTGGAAAAATTGAAATTTGTATGTGTTAGTCTTCAATCACGGAATTTTTTGAGAAAATCATGAAAAATGAAGTATTTTGCTTATTTTAGAGAATTATTTTGGTCTTTTTTAGAAAAAATGATAATTGATATTTTTGAAGGTGTTAGACTTCAGTTTTTGATTTTTTGCAAAAAATTGGAAAAATTGAAATTTGTATGTGTTAGTCTTCAATCAAGGAATTTTTTGAGAAAATCATGAAAAATGAAGTATTTCGCTCATTTTAGAGAACTATTTTGGTCTTTTTTAGAAAAAATGATAAATGATATTTTTGAAGGTGTTAGACTTCAGTTTTTGATTTTATGCAAAAAATAGGAAAAATAGAAATTTGTATGTGTTAGTCTTCAATCCCGGAGTTTTTTGAGAAAAACATGAAAAATGAAGTATTTTGCTCATTTTAGAGAACTATTTTTGTCTCTTTTAGAAAAAATGATAATTGATATTTTTTAAGGTGTTAGACTTCAGTTTTTGATTTTATGCAAAAAATTGGAAAAATAGAAATTTGTATGTGTTAGTCTTCAATCCCGGAGTTTTTTTGAGAAAAACATGAAAAATGAAGTATTTTGCTCATTTTAGAGAACTATTTTGGTGTTTTTTAGAAAAAATGATAATTGATATTTTTGAAGGTGTTAGACTTAAGTTTTTGATTTTTTAAAAAAAATAGGAAGAATAGAAATTTGTATGTGTTAGTCTTCAATCACGAAGTTTTTTGAGAAAAACATTAAAAATGAAGTATTTTGCTTATTTTAGAGAACTATTTTGGACTCTTTTAGAAAAAATTATAATTTATATTTTTTAAGGTGTTAGACTTCAGTTTTTGATTTTTTGCAAAAAAATGGAAAAATTCAAATTTGTATGTGTTAGTCTTCAATCACGGAGTTTTTGGAGAAAAAACATGAAAAATGAAGTATTTTGCTCATTTTAGAGAACTATTTTGGTCTTTTTCAGAAAAAATGATAATTGATATTTTTGAAGGTGTTAGACTTCAGTTTTTTATTTTTTGCAAAAAATTGGAAAAATTGAAATTTGAATGTGTTAGTCTTCAATCACGGAATTTTTTGAGAAAAACTGGAAAAATGAAGTATTTTGCTCATTTTAGAGAACTATTTTGGTCTTTTTCAGAAAAAATGATAATTGATATTCTTGAAGGTGTTAGACTTCAGTTTTTTATTTTTTGCAAAAAATTGGAAAAATTGAAATTTGTACGTGTTAGTCTTCAATCACGGAATTTTTTGAGAAAATCATGAAAAATGAAGTATTTTGCTCATTTTAGAGAACTATTTTGGTCTTTTTTGGAAAAAATGATAATTGATATTTTTGAAGGTGTTAGACTTCAGTTTTTGATTTTATGCAAAAAATAGGAAAAATAGAAATTTGTATGTGTTAGTCTTCAATCCCGGAGTTTTTTGAGAAAAACATTAAAAATGAAGTATTTTGCTCATTTTAGAGAACTATTTTGGTCTTTTTTAGAAAAAATGATAATTGATATTTTTGAAGGTGTTAGACTTCAGTTTTTGATTTTTTGCAAAAAATAGGAAAAATGGAAATTTGTATGTGTTAGTCTTCAATCACGAAGTTTTTTGAGAAAACATTAAAAATGAAGTATTTTGCTTATTTTAGAGAACTATTTTGGACTCTTTTAGAAAAAATTATAATTGATATTTTTTAAGGTGTTAGACTTCAGTTTTTGATTTTTTGCAAAAAAATGGAAAAATTCAAATTTGTATGTGTTAGTCTTCAATCACGGAGTTTTTTGAGAAAAACATGAAAAATGAAGTATTTTGCTCATTTTAGAGAACTATTTTGTTATTTTTCAGAAAAAATGATAATTGATATTTTTGAAGGTGTTAGACTTCAGTTTTTTATTTTTTGCAAAACATTGGAAAAATTGAAATTTGTATGTGTTAGTCTTCAATCACGAAATTTTTTGAGAAAAACATGAAAAATGAAGTATTTTGCTCATTTTAGAGAACTATTTTTGTCTTTTTCAGAAAAAATGATAATTGATATTTTTGAAGGTGTTAGACTTCAGTTTTTTATTTTTTGCAAAAAATTGGAAAAATTGAAATTTGTATGTGTTAGTCTTCAATCACATAATTTTTTGAGAAAATCATGAAAAATGAAGTATTTTGCTCATTTTAGAGAACTATTTTGGTATTTTTTAGAAAAAATGATAATTGATATTTTTGAAGGTGTTAGACTTCAGTTTTTGATTTTATGCAAAAAATAGGAAAAATAGAAATTTGTATGTGTTAGTCTTCAATCCCGGAGTTTTTTAAGAAAAACATGAAAAATGAAGTATTTTGCTCATTTTAGAGAACTATTTTGGTCTTTTTTAGAAAAAATGATAATTGATATTTTTTAAGGTGTTAGAGTTCAGTTTTTGATTTTATGCAAAAAATAGGAAAAATTGAAATTTGTATGTGTTAGTCTTCAATCACGGAGTTTTTTGAGAAAATCATGAAAAATGAAGTATTTTGCTCATTTTAGAGAACTATTTTGGTCTTTTTTAGAAAAATGATAATTGATATTTTTTGAAGGTGTTAGACTTCAGTTTTTATTTTATGCAAAAAATGGGAAAATTACAAATTTGTAAGTGTTAGTCTTCAATCACGGAGTTTTTTGAGAAAAACATGAAAAATGAAGTATTTTGCTCATTTTAGAGAACTATTTTGGTCTTTTTTAGAAAAAATGATAATTGATATTTTTGAAGGTGTTAGACTTCAGTTTTTGATTTTTTTGCAAAAAATAGGAAAAATTGAAATTTGTATGTGTTAGTCTTCAATCACGGAGTTTTTTGAGCAAAACATGAAAAATGAACTATTTTGCTCATTTTAGAGAACTATTTTGGACCCTTTTAGAAAAAATGATAATTGATATTTTTTTAGGTGTTAGACTTCAGTTTTTGATTTTTTGCAAAAAAATGGAAAAATTGAAATTTGTATGTGTTAGTCTTCAATCACGGAATTTTTTGAGAAAAACATGAAAAATGAAGTATTTTGCTCATTTTAGAGAATTATTTTGGTCTTTTTCAGAAAAAATGATAATTGATATTTTTGAAGGTGTTAGGCTTCAGTTTTTTATTTTTTGCAAAAAATTGGAAAAAATTGAAATTTGTATGTGTTAGTCTTCAATCACGGAATTTTTTGAGAAAATCATGAAAAATGAAGTATTTTGCTTATTTTAGAGAATTATTTTGGTCTTTTTTAGAAAAAATGATAATTGATATTTTTGAAGGTGTTAGACTTCAGTTTTTGATTTTTTGCAAAAAATTGGAAAAATTGAAATTTGTATGTGTTAGTCTTCAATCAAGGAATTTTTTGAGAAAATCATGAAAAATGAAGTATTTCGCTCATTTTAGAGAACTATTTTGGTCTTTTTTAGAAAAAATGATAAATGATATTTTTGAAGGTGTTAGACTTCAGTTTTTGATTTTATGCAAAAAATAGGAAAAATAGAAATTTGTATGTGTTAGTCTTCAATCCCGGAGTTTTTTGAGAAAAACATGAAAAATGAAGTATTTTGCTCATTTTAGAGAACTATTTTTGTCTCTTTTAGAAAAAATGATAATTGATATTTTTTAAGGTGTTAGACTTCAGTTTTTGATTTTATGCAAAAAATTGGAAAAATAGAAATTTGTATGTGTTAGTCTTCAATCCCGGAGTTTTTTTGAGAAAAACATGAAAAATGAAGTATTTTGCTCATTTTAGAGAACTATTTTGGTGTTTTTTAGAAAAAATGATAATTGATATTTTTGAAGGTGTTAGACTTAAGTTTTTGATTTTTTAAAAAAAATAGGAAGAATAGAAATTTGTATGTGTTAGTCTTCAATCACGAAGTTTTTTGAGAAAAACATTAAAAATGAAGTATTTTGCTTATTTTAGAGAACTATTTTGGACTCTTTTAGAAAAAATTATAATTGATATTTTTTAAGGTGTTAGACTTCAGTTTTTGATTTTTTGCAAAAAAATGGAAAAATTCAAATTTGTATGTGTTAGTCTTCAATCACGGAGTTTTTTGAGAAAAAACATGAAAAATGAAGTATTTTGCTCATTTTAGAGAACTATTTGGGTATTTTTCAGAAAAAATGATAATTGATATTTTTGAAGGTGTTAGACTTCAATTTTTTATTTTTTGCAAAAAATTGGAAAAATTGAAATTTGTATGTGTTAGTCTTCAATCACGGAGTTTTTTGAGAAAAACATGAAAAATGAAGTATTTTGCTCATTTTTAGAGAACTATTTTGGACCCTTTTAGAAAAATGATAATTGATTTTTTTTAAGTTGTTAGACTTCAGTTTTTGATTTTTTGCAAAAAAATGGAAAAATTGAAATTTGTATGTGTTAGTCTTCAATCTCGGAATTTTTTGAGAAAAACATGAAAAATGAAGTATTTTGCTCATTTTAGAGAACTATTTTGGTCTTTTTTGGAAAAAATGATAATTGATATTTTTGAAGGTGTTAGACTTCAGTTTTTGATTTTATGCAAAAAATAGGAAAAATAGAAATTTGTATGTGTTAGTCTTCAATCCCGGAGTTTTTTTGAGAAAAACATGAAAAATGAAGTATTTTGCTCATTTTGGAGAACTATTTTGGTCTTTTTAAGAAAAAATGATAATTGATATTTTTTTAAGGTGTTAGACTTCAGTTTTTGATTTTATGCAAAAAATAGGAAAAATAGAAATTTGTATGTGTTAGTCTTCAATCACGGAGTTTTTTGAGAAAATCATGAAAAATGAAGTATTTTGCTCATTTTAGAGAACTATTTTGGTCTTTTTTAGAAAAATGATAATTGATATTTTTGAAGGTGTTAGACTTCAATTTTTATTTTATGCAAAAAATGGGAAAAATAGAAATTTGTATGTGTTAGTCTTCAATCACGGAGTTTTTTTGAGAAAAACATGAAAAGTGAAGTATTTTGCTCATTTTAGAGAACTATTTTGGTCTTTTTTAGAAAAAACGATAATTGATATTTTTGAAGGTGTTAGACTTCAGTTTTTGATTTTTTGCAAAAAATAGGAAAAATTGAAATTTATATGTGTTAGTCTTCAATCACGGAGTTTTTTGAGAAAAACATGAAAAAATGTAGTATTTTGCTCATTTTAGAGAACTATTTTGGACCCTTTTAGAAAAAATGATAATTGATATTTTTTAAGGTGTTAGACTTCAGTTTTTGATATTTTGCAAAAAAATGGAAAAATTGAAATTTGTTTGTGTTAGTCTTCAATCACGGATTTTTTTGAGAAAAACATGAAAAATGAAGTATTTTGCTCATTTTAGAGAACTATTTGGGTATTTTTCAGAAAAAATGATAATTGATATTTTTGAAGGTGTTAGACTTCAGTTTTTTATTTTTTGCAAAAAATTGGAAAAATTGAAATTTGTACGTGTTAGTCTTCAATCACGGAGTTTTTTGAGAAAAACATGAAAAGTGAAGTATTTTGCTAATTTTAGAGAACTATTTTGGTCTTTTTTAGAAAAAATGATAATTGATATTTTTGAAGGTGTTAGACTTCAGTTTTTGATTTTTTGCAAAAAATAGGAAAAATTGAAATTTGTATGTGTTAGTCTTCAATCACGGAGTTTTTTTAGAAAAACATGAAAAAATGAATTATTTTGCTCATTTTAGAGAACTATTTGGGTATTTTTCAGAAAAAATGATAATCGATATTTTTGAAGGTGTTAGACTTCAGTTTTTTATTTTTTGCAAAAAATTGGAAAAATTGAAATTTGTATGTGTTAGTCTTCAATAACGGAGTTTTTTGAGAAAAACATGAAAAATGAAGTATTTTGCTCATTTTAGAGAACTATTTTGGACCCTTTTAGAAAAATGATAATTGATTTTTTTTAAGTTGTTAGACTTCAGTTTTTGATTTTTTGCAAAAAAATGGAAAAATTGAAATTTGTATGTGTTAGTCTTCAATCACGGAATTTTTTGAGAAAAACATGAAAAATGAAGTATTTTGCTCATTTTAGAGAACTATTTTGGTCTTTTTTGGAAAAAATGATAATTGATATTTTTGAAGGTGTTAGACTTCAGTTTTTGATTTTATGCAAAAAATAGGAAAAATAGAAATTTGTATGTGTTAGTCTTCAATCCCGGAGTTTTTTGAGAAAAACATGAAAAATGAAGTATTTTGCTCATTTTGGAGAACTATTTTGGTCTTTTTTAGAAAAAATGATAATTGATATTTTTTAAGGTGTTAGACTTCAGTTTTTGATTTTATGCAAAAAATAGGAAAAATAGAAATTTGTATGTGTTAGTCTTCAATCACGGAGTTTTTTGAGAAAATCATGAAAAATGAACTATTTTGCTCATTTTAGAGAACTATTTTGGTCTTTTTTAGAAAAATGATAATTGATATTTTTGAAGGTGTTAGACTTCAATTTTTATTTTATGCAAAAAATGGGAAAAATAGAAATTTGTATGTGTTAGTCTTCAATCACGGAGTTTTTTGAGAAAAACATGAAAAGTGAAGTATTTTGCTCATTTTAGAGAACTATTTTGGTCTTTTTTAGAAAAAACGATAATTGATATTTTTGAAGGTGTTAGACTTCAGTTTTTGATTTTTTGCAAAAAATAGGAAAAATTGAAATTTATATGTGTTAGTCTTCAATCACGGAGTTTTTTGAGAAAAACATGAAAAAATGTAGTATTTTGCTCATTTTAGAGAACTATTTTGGACCCTTTTAGAAAAAATGATAATTGATATTTTTTAAGGTGTTAGACTTCAGTTTTTGATATTTTGCAAAAAAATGGAAAAATTGAAATTTGTTTGTGTTAATCTTCAATCACGGATTTTTTTGAGAAAAACATGAAAAATGAAGTATTTTGCTCATTTTAGAGAACTATTTTGGTCTTTTTCAGAAAAAATTATAATTGATATTTTTGAAGGTGTTAGGCTTCAGTTTTTTATTTTTTGCAAAAAATTGGAAAAATTGAAATTTGTATGTGTTAGTCTTCAATCACGGAATTTTTTGAGAAAATCATGAAAAATGAAGTATTTTGCTCATTTTAGAGAACTATTTTGGTCTTTTTTAGAAAAAATGATAATTGATATTTTTGAAGGTGTTAGACTTCAGTTTTTGATTTTTGCAAAAAATTGGAAAAATTGAAATTTGTATGTGTTAATCTTCAATCAAGGAATTTTTTGAGAAAATCATGAAAAATGAAGTATTTTGCTCATTTTAGAGAACTATTTTGAACTTTTTTAGAAAAAATGATAATTGATATTTTTGAAGGTGTTAGACTTCAGTTTTTGATTTTATGCAAAAAATAGGAAAAATAGAAATTTGTATGTGTTAGTCTTCAATCCCGGAGTTTTTTGAGAAAAACATGAAAAATGACGTATTTTGCTCATTTTGGAGAACTATTTTGGTCTTTTTTAGAAAAAATGATAATTGCTATTTTTTAAGGTGTTAGACTTCAGTTTTTGATTTTATGCAAAAAATAGGAAAAATAGAAATTTGTATGTGTTAGTCTTCAATCACGGAGTTTTTTGAGAAAATCATGAAAAATGAAGTATTTTGCTCATTTTAGAGAACTATTTTGGTCTTTTTTAGAAAAATGATAATTGATATTTTTGAAGGTGTTAGACCAATTTTTATTTTATGCAAAAAATGGGAAAAATAGAAATTTGTATGTGTTAGTCTTCAATCACGGAGTTTTTTGAGAAAAACATGAAAAGTGAATTATTTTGATCATTTTAGAGAACTATTTTGGTCTTTTTTAGAAAAAACGATAATTGATATTTTTGAAGGTGTTAGACTTCAGTTTTTGATTTTTTGCAAAAAATAGGAAAAATTGAAATTTGTATGTGTTAGTCTTCAATCACGGAGTTTTTTGAGAAAAACATGAAAAAATGTAGTATTTTGCTCATTTTAGAGAACTATTTTGGTCTTTTTCAGAAAAAATTATAATTGATATTTTTGAAGGTGTTAGGCTTCAGTTTTTTATTTTTTGCAAAAAATTGGAAAAATTGAAATTTGTATGTGTTAGTCTTCAATCACGGAATTTTTTGAGAAAATCATGAAAAATGAAGTATTTTGCTCATTTTAGAGAACTATTTTGGTCTTTTTTAGAAAAAATGATAATTGATATTTTTTAAGGTGTTAGACTTCAGTTTTTGATATTTTGCAAAAAAATGGAAAAATTGAAATTTGTTTGTGTTAATCTTCAATCACGGATTTTTTTGAGAAAAACATGAAAAATGAAGTATTTTGCTCATTTTAGAGAACTATTTTGGTCTTTTTCAGAAAAAATTATAATTGATATTTTTGAAGGTGTTAGGCTTCAGTTATTTATTTTTTGCAAAAAATTGGAAAAATTGAAATTTGTTTGTGTTAGTCTTCAATCACGGAATTTTTTGAGAAAATCATGAAAAATGAAGTATTTTGCTCATTTTAGAGAACTATTTTGGTCTTTTTTAGAAAAAATGATAATTGATATTTTTGAAGGTGTTAGACTTCAGTTTTTGATTTTTGCAAAAAATTGGAAAAATTGAAATTTGTATGTGTTAATCTTCAATCAAGGAATTTTTTGAGAAAATCATGAAAAATGAAGTATTTTGCTCATTTTAGAGAACTATTTTGGTCTTTTTTAGAAAAAATGATAATTGATATTTTTGAAGGTGTTAGACTTCAGTTTTTGATTTTATGCAAAAAATAGGAAAAATCGAAATTTGTATGTGTTAGTCTTCAATCCCGGAGTTTTTTTGAGAAAAACATGAAAAATGAAGTATTTTGCTCATTTTTAGAGAACTATTTTGGTGTTTTTTAGAAAAAATGATAATTGATATTTTTGAAGGTGTTAGACTTCAGTTTTTGATTTTTTACAAAAAATAGGAAAAATAGAAATTTGTATGTGTTAGTCTTCAATCACGAAGTTTTTTGAGAAAAACAATAAAAATGAAGTATTTAGCTTATTTTAGAGAACCATTTTGGACTCTTTTAGAAAAAATTATAATAGATATTTTTTATGGTGTTAGACTTCAGTTTATGATTTTTTGCAAAAAAATGGAAAAATTCAAATTTGTATGTGTTAGTCTTCAATCACGGAGTTTTTTGAGAAAAACATGAAAAATGAAGTATTTTGCTCATTTTAGAGAACTATTTTGGTCTTTTTCAGAAAAAATGATAATTGATATTTTTGAAGGTGTTAGGCTTCAGTTTTTTATTTTTTGCAAAAAATTGGAAAAATAGAAATTTGTATGTGTTAGTCTTCAATCACGAAATTTTTTGAGAAAAACATGAAAAATGAAGTATTTTACTCATTATAGAGATCTATTTTGGTCTTTTTTAGAAAAAATGATAATTGATATTTTTGAAGGTGTTAGACTTCAGTTTTTGATTTTTTACAAAAAATTGGAAAAATAGAAATTTGTATGTGTTAGTCTTCAATCCCGGAGTTTTTTGAGTAAAACATGAAAAATGAAGTATTTTGCTCATTTTAGAGAACTATTTTGGTCTTTTTTAGAAAAAATTATAATTGATATTTTTTAAGGTGTTAGACTTCAGTTTTTGATTTTTTGAAAAAAATAGGAAAAATAGTTATTTGTATGTGTTAGTCTTCAATCACGACGTTTTTTGAGAAAAACAATAAAAATGAAGTATTTAGCTTATTTTAGAGAACTATTTTGGACTCTTTTAGAAAAATTATAATTGATATTTTTTAAGGTGTTAGACTTCAGTTTTTGATTTTTTGCAAAAAAATGGAAAAATTCAAATTTGTATGTGTTAGTCTTCAATCACGGAGTTTTTTGAGAAAAACATGAAAAATGAAGTATTTTGCTCATTTTAGAGAACAATTTTGGTATTTTTCAGAAAAAATGATAATTGATATTTTTGAAGGTGTTAGACTTCAGTTTTTTATTTTTTGCAAAAAATTGGAAAAATAGAAATTTGTATGTGTTAGTCTTCAATCACGAAATTTTTTGAGAAAAACATGAAAAATGAAGTATTTTACTCATTATAGAGATCTATTTTGGTCTTTTTTAGAAAAAATGATAATTGATATTTTTGAAGGTGTTAGACTTCAGTTTTTGATTTTTTACAAAAAATTGGAAAAATAGAAATTTGTATGTGTTAGTCTTCAATCCCGGAGTTTTTTGAGAAAAACATGAAAAATGAAGTATTTTGCTCATTTTAGAGAACTATTTTGGTCTTTTTTAGAAAAAATTATAATTGATATTTTTGAAGGTGTTAGACTTCAGTTTTTGATTTTTTGAAAAAAATAGGAAAAATAGAAATTTGTATGTGTTAGTATTCAATCACGACGTTTTTTGAGAAAAACATGAAAAATGAGGTATTTTGCTCATTTTAGAGAACTATTTTGGTCTTTTTTAGAAAAAATGATAATTGATATTTTTGAAGGTGTTAGACTTCAATTTTTGATTTTTTTGCAACAAATAGGAAAAATAGAAATTTGTATGTGTTAGTCTTCAATCACGAAGTTTTTTGAGAAAAACATTAAAAATGAAGTATTTTGCTCATTTTAGAGAACTATTTTGGACACTTTTAGAAAAAATTATAATTGATATTTGTTAAGGTGTTAGACTTCAGTTTTTGATTTTTTGCAAAAAATAGGAAAAATTGAAATTTGTATGTGTTAGTCTTCAATCACGGAATTTTTTGAGAAAATCATGAAAAATGAAGTATTTTTGTCATTTTAGAGAACTATTTTGGCCTTTTTTAGAAAAATGATAATTGATATTTTTGAAGGTGTTAGAATTCAGTTTTTGATTTTTTGCAAAAAATTGGAAAAATTGAAATTTGTATGTGTTAGTCTTCAATCACGGAATTTTTTGAGAAAATCATGAAAAATGAAGTATTTTGCTCATTTTAGAAACTATTTTGGTCTTTTTTAGAAAAAATGATAATTGATATTTTTGAAGGTGTTAGACTTCAGTTTTTGATTTTTTGCAAAAAATTGGAAAAATTGAAATTTGTATGTGTTAGTCTTCAATCAAGGAATTTTTTGAGAAAATCATGAAAAATGAAGTATTTTGCTCATTTTAGAGAACTATTTTGGTCTTTTTTAGAAAAAATGATAATTGATATTTTTGAAGGTGTTAGACTTCAGTTTTTGATTTTATGCAAAAAATAGGAAAAATCGAAATTTGTATGTGTTAGTCTTCAATCCCGGAGTTTTTTGAGAAAAACATGAAAAATGAAGTATTTTGCTCATTTTAGAGCACTATTTTTGTCTTTTTTAGAAAAAATGATAATTGATATTTTTTAAGGTGTTAGACTTCAGTTTTTGATTTTATGCAAAAAGTAGGAAAAATAGAAATTTGTATGTGTTAGTCTTCAATCCCGGAGTTTTTTTGAGAAAAACATGAAAAATGAAGTATTTTGCTCATTTTTAGAGAACTATTTTGGTGTTTTTTAGAAAAAATGATAATTGATATTTTTGAAGGTGTTAGACTTCAGTTTTTGATTTTTTACAAAAAATAGGAAAAATAGAAATTTGTATGTGTTAGTCTTCAATCACGAAGTTTTTTGAGAAAAACAATAAAAATGAAGTATTTAGCTTATTTTAGAGAACTATTTTGGACTCTTTTAGAAAAATTATAATTGATATTTTTTAAGGTGTTAGACTTCAGTTTTTGATTTTTTGCAAAAAAATGGAAAAATTCAAATTTGTATGTGTTAGTCTTCAATCACGGAGTTTTTTGAGAAAAACATGAAAAATGAAGTATTTTGCTCATTTTAGAGAACAATTTTGGTATTTTTCAGAAAAAATGATAATTGATATTTTTGAAGGTGTTAGACTTCAGTTTTTTATTTTTTGCAAAAAATTGGAAAAATAGAAATTTGTATGTGTTAGTCTTCAATCACGAAATTTTTTGAGAAAAACATGAAAAATGAAGTATTTTACTCATTATAGAGATCTATTTTGGTGTTTTTTAGAAAAAATGATAATTGATATTTTTGAAGGTGTTAGACTTCAGTTTTTGATTTTTTACAAAAAATTGGAAAAATAGAAATTTGTATGTGTTAGTCTTCAATCCCGGAGTTTTTTGAGAAAAACATGAAAAATGAAGTATTTTGCTCATTTTAGAGAACTATTTTGGTCTTTTTTAGAAAAAATTATAATTGATATTTTTGAAGGTGTTAGACTTCAGTTTTTGATTTTTTGAAAAAAATAGGAAAAATAGTTATTTGTATGTGTTAGTCTTCAATCACGACGTTTTTTGAGAAAAACATGAAAAATGAGGTATTTTGCTCATTTTAGAGAACTATTTTGGTCTTTTTTAGAAAAAATGATAATTGATATTTTTGAAGGTGTTAGACTTCAATTTTTGATTTTTTGCAAAAAATAGGAAAAATAGAAATTTGTATGTGTTAGTCTTCAATCACGAAGTTTTTTGAGAAAAACATTAAAAATGAAGTATTTTGCTCATTTTAGAGAACTATTTTGGACACTTTTAGAAAAAATAATAATTGATATTTGTTAAGGTGTTAGACTTCAGTTTTTGATTTTTTGCAAAAAATAGGAAAAATTGAAATTTGTAAGTGTTAGTCTTCAATCACGGAATTTTTTGAGAAAATCATGAAAAATGAAGTATTTTTGTCATTTTAGAGAACTATTTTGGCCTTTTTTCGAAAAATGATAATTGATATTTTTGAAGGTGTTAGAATTCAGTTTTTGATTTTTTGCAAAAAATTGGAAAAATTGAAATTTGTATGTGTTAGTCTTCAATCACGGAATTTTTTGAGAAAATCATGAAAAATGAAGTATTTTGCTCATTTTAGAAACTATTTTGGTCTTTTTTAGAAAAAATGATAATTGATATTTTTGAAGGTGTTAGACTTCAGTTTTTGATTTTTTGCAAAAAATTGGAAAAATTGAAATTTGTATGTGTTAGTCTTCAATCAAGGAATTTTTTGAGAAAATCATGAAAAATGAAGTATTTTGCTCATTTTAGAGAACTATTTTGGTCTTTTTTTGAAAAAATGATAATTGATATTTTTGAAGGTGTTAGACTTCAGTTTTTGATTTTATGCAAAAAATAGGAAAAATCGAAATTTGTATGTGTTAGTCTTCAATCCCGGAGTTTTTTGAGAAAAACATGAAAAATGAAGTATTTTGCTCATTTTAGAGCACTATTTTTGTCTTTTTTAGAAAAAATGATAATTGATATTTTTTAAGGTGTTAGACTTGAGTTTTTGATTTTATGCAAAAAGTAGGAAAAATAGAAATTTGTATGTGTTAGTCTTCAATCCCGGAGTTTTTTTGAGAAAAACATGAAAAATGAAGTATTTTGCTCATTTTTAGAGAACTATTTTGGTGTTTTTTAGAAAAAATGATAATTGATATTTTTGAAGGTGTTAGACTTCAGTTTTTGATTTTTTACAAAAAATAGGAAAAATAGAAATTTGTATGTGTTAGTCTTCAATCAAGAAGTTTTTTGAGAAAAACAATAAAAATGAAGTATTTAGCTTATTTTAGAGAACCATTTTGGTCTCTTTTAGAAAAAATTATAATTGATATTTTTTAAGGTGTTAGACTTCAGTTTTTGATTTTTTGCAAAAAAATGGAAAAATTCAAATTTGTATGTGTTAGTCTTCAATCACGGAGTTTTTTGAGAAAAACATGAAAAATGAAGTATTTTGCTCATTTTAGAGAACAATTTTGGTATTTTTCAGAAAAAATGATAATTGATATTTTTGAAGGTGTTAGACTTCAGTTTTTTATTTTTTGCAAAAAATTGGAAAAATAGAAATTTGTATGTGTTAGTTTTCAATCACGAAATTTTTTGAGAAAAACATGAAAAATGAAGTATTTTACTCATTATAGAGATCTATTTTGGTCTTTTTTAGAAAAAATGATAATTGATATTTTTGAAGGTGTTAGACTTCAGTTTTTGATTTTTTACAAAAAATTGGAAAAATAGAAATTTGTATGTGTTAGTCTTCAATCCCGGAGTTTTTTGAGAAAAACATGAAAAATGAAGTATTTTGCTCATTTTAGAGAACTATTTTGGTCTTTTTTAGAAAAAATTATAATTGATATTTTTTAAGGTGTTAGACTTCAGTTTTTGATTTTTTGAAAAAAATAGGAAAAATAGAAATTTGTATGTGTTAGTCTTCAATCACGACGTTTTTTGAGAAAAACATGAAAAATGAGGTATTTTGCTCATTTTAGAGAACTATTTTGGTCTTTTTTTGAAAAAATGATAATTGATATTTTTGAAGGTGTTAGACTTCAATTTTTGATTTTTTGCAAAAAATAGGAAAATAAGAAATTTGTATGTGTTAGTCTTCAATCACGAAGTTTTTTGAGAAAAACATTAAAAATGAAGTATTTTGCTCATTTTAGAGAACTATTTTGGACACTTTTAGAAAAAATTATAATTGATATTTGTTAAGGTGTTAGACTTCAGTTTTTGATTTTTTGCAAAAAATAGGAAAAATTGAAATTTGTATGTGTTAGTCTTCAATCACGGAATTTTTTGAGAAAATCATGAAAAATGAAGTATTTTTGTCATTTTAGAGAACTATTTTGGCCTTTTTTAGAAAAATGATAATTGATATTTTTGAAGGTGTTAGAATTCAGTTTTTGATTTTTTGCAAAAAATTGGAAAAATTGAAATTTGTATGTGTTAGTCTTCAATCACGGAATTTTTTGAGAAAATCATGAAAAATGAAGTATTTTGCTCATTTTAGAAACTATTTTGGTCTTTTTTAGAAAAAATGATAATTGATATTTTTGAAGGTGGTAGACTTCAGTTTTTGATTTTTTGCAAAAAATTGGAAAAATTGAAATTTGTATGTGTTAGTCTTCAATCAAGGAATTTTTTGAGAAAATCATGAAAAATGAAGTATTTTGCTCATTTTAGAGAACTATTTTGGTCTTTTTTAGAAAAAATGATAATTGATATTTTTGAAGGTGTTAGACTTCAGTTTTTGATTTTATGCAAAAAATAGGAAAAATCGAAATTTGTATGTGTTAGTCTTCAATCCCGGAGTTTTTTGAGAAAAACATGAAAAATGAAGTATTTTGCTCATTTTAGAGCACTATTTTTGTCTTTTTTAGAAAAAATGATAATTGATATTTTTTAAGGTGTTAGACTTCAGTTTTTGATTTTATGCAAAAAGTAGGAAAAATAGATATTTGTATGTGTTAGTCTTCAATCCCGGAGTTTTTTTGAGAAAAACATGAAAAATGAAGTATTTTGCTCATTTTTAGAGAACTATTTTGGTGTTTTTTAGAAAAAATGATAATTGATATTTTTGAAGGTGTTAGACTTCAGTTTTTGTTTTTTTACAAAAAATAGGAAAAATAGAAATTTGTATGTGTTAGTCTTCAATCAAGAAGTTTTTTGAGAAAAACAATAAAAATGAAGTATTTAGCTTATTTTAGAGAACCATTTTGGACTCTTTTAGAAAAAATTATAATTGATATTTTTTAAGGTGTTAGACTTCAGTTTTTGATTTTTTGCAAAAAAATGGAAAAACTCAAATTTGTATGTGTTAGTCTTCAATCACGGAGTTTTTTGAGAAAAACATGAAAAATGAAGTATTTTGCTCATTTTAGAGAACAATTTTGGTATTTTTCAGAAAAAATGATAATTGATATTTTTGAAGGTGTTAGACTTCAGTTTTTTATTTTTTGCAAAAAATTGGAAAAATAGAAATTTGTATGTGTTAGTTTTCAATCACGAAATTTTTTGAGAAAAACATGAAAAATGAAGTATTTTACTCATTATAGAGATCTATTTTGGTCTTTTTTAGAAAAAATGATAATTGATATTTTTGAAGGTGTTAGACTTCAGTTTTTGATTTTTTACAAAAAATTGGAAAAATAGAAATTTGTATGTGTTAGTCTTCAATCCCGGAGTTTTTTGAGAAAAACATGAAAAATGAAGTATTTTGCTCATTTTAGAGAACTATTTTGGTCTTTTTTAGAAAAAATTATAATTGATATTTTTGAAGGTGTTAGACTTCAGTTTTTGATTTTTTGAAAAAAATAGGAAAAATAGAAATTTGTATGTGTTAGTCTTCAATCACGACGTTTTTTGAGAAAAACATGAAAAATGAGGTATTTTGCTCATTTTAGAGAACTATTTTGGTCTTTTTTAGAAAAAATGATAATTGAGATTTTTGAAGGTGTTAGACTTCAATTTTTGATTTTTTGCAAAAAATAGGAAAAATAGAAATTTGTATGTGTTAGTCTTCAATCACGAAGTTTTTTGAGAAAAACATTAAAAATGAAGTATTTTGCTCATTTTAGAGAACTATTTTGGACACTTTTAGAAAAAATTATAATTGATATTTGTTAAGGTGTTAGACTTCAGTTTTTGATTTTTTGCAAAAAATAGGAAAAATTGAAATTTGTATGTGTTAGTCTTCAATCACGGAATTTTTTGAGAAAATCATGAAAAATGAAGTATTTTTGTCATTTTAGAGAACTATTTTGGCCTTTTTTAGAAAAATGATAATTGATATTTTTGAAGGTGTTAGAATTCAGTTTTTGATTTTTTGCAAAAAATTGGAAAAATTGAAATTTGTATGTGTTAGTCTTCAATCACGGAATTTTTTGAGAAAATCATGAAAAATGAAGTATTTTGCTCATTTTAGAAACTATTTTGGTCTTTTTTAGAAAAAATGATAATTGATATTTTTGAAGGTGGTAGACTTCAGTTTTTGATTTTTTGCAAAAAATTGGAAAAATTGAAATTTGTATGTGTTAGTCTTCAATCAAGGAATTTTTTGAGAAAATCATGAAAAATGAAGTATTTTGCTCATTTTAGAGAACTATTTGGTCTTTTTTAGAAAAAATGATAATTGATATTTTTGAAGGTGTTAGACTTCAGTTTTTTATTTTATGCAAAAAATAGGAAAAATCGAAATTTGTATGTGTTAGTCTTCAATCCCGGAGTTTTTTGAGAAAAACATGAAAAATGAAGTATTTTGCTCATTTTAGAGCACTATTTTTGTCTTTTTTAGAAAAAATTATAATTGATATTTTTGAAGGTGTTAGACTTCAGTTTTTGATTTTTTGAAAAAAATAGGAAAAATAGAAATTTGTATGTGTTAGTCTTCAATCACGACGTTTTTTGAGAAAAACATGAAAAATGAGGTATTTTGCTCATTTTAGAGAACTATTTTGGTCTTTTTTAGAAAAAATGATAATTGATATTTTTGAAGGTGTTAGACTTCAATTTTTGATTTTTTTGCAACAAATAGGAAAAATAGAAATTTGTATGTGTTAGTCTTCAATCACGAAGTTTTTTGAGAAAAACATTAAAAATGAAGTATTTTGCTCATTTTAGAGAACTATTTTGGACACTTTTAGAAAAAATTATAATTGATATTTGTTAAGGTGTTAGACTTCAGTTTTTGATTTTTTGCAAAAAATAGGAAAAATTGAAATTTGTATGTGTTAGTCTTCAATCACGGAATTTTTTGAGAAAATCATGAAAAATGAAGTATTTTTGTCATTTTAGAGAACTATTTTGGAATTTTTTAGAAAAATGATAATTGATATTTTTGAAGGTGTTAGAATTCAGTTTTTGATTTTTTGCAAAAAATTGGAAAAATTGAAATTTGTATGTGTTAGTCTTCAATCACGGAATTTTTTGAGAAAATCATGAAAAATGAAGTATTTTGCTCATTTTAGAAACTATTTTGGTCTTTTTTAGAAAAAATGATAATTGATATTTTTGAAGGTGTTAGACTTCAGTTTTTGATTTTTTGCAAAAAATTGGAAAAATTGAAATTTGTATGTGTTAGTCTTCAATCAAGGAATTTTTTGAGAAAATCATGAAAAATGAAGTATTTTGCTCATTTTAGAGAACTATTTTGGTCTTTTTTAGAAAAAATGATAATTGATATTTTTGAAGGTGTTAGACTTCAGTTTTTGATTTTATGCAAAAAATAGGAAAAATCGAAATTTGTATGTGTTAGTCTTCAATCCCGGAGTTTTTTGAGAAAAACATGAAAAATGAAGTATTTTGCTCATTTTAGAGCACTATTTTTGTCTTTTTTAGAAAAAATGATAATTGATATTTTTTAAGGTGTTAGACTTCAGTTTTTGATTTTATGCAAAAAGTAGGAAAAATAGAAATTTGTATGTGTTAGTCTTCAATCCCGGAGTTTTTTTGAGAAAAACATGAAAAATGAAGTATTTTGCTCATTTTTAGAGAACTATTTTGGTGTTTTTTACAAAAAATGATAATTGATATTTTTGAAGGTGTTAGACTTCAGTTTTTGATTTTTTACAAAAAATAGGAAAAATAGAAATTTGTATGTGTTAGTCTTCAATCACGAAGTTTTTTGAGAAAAACAATAAAAATGAAGTATTTAGCTTATTTTAGAGAACTATTTTGGACTCTTTTAGAAAAATTATAATTGATATTTTTTAAGGTGTTAGACTTCAGTTTTTGATTTTTTGCAAAAAAATGGAAAAATTCAAATTTGTATGTGTTAGTCTTCAATCACGGAGTTTTTTGAGAAAAACATGAAAAATGAAGTATTTTGCTCATTTTAGAGAACAATTTTGGTATTTTTCAGAAAAAATGATAATTGATATTTTTGAAGGTGTTAGACTTCAGTTTTTTATTTTTTGCAAAAAATTGGAAAAATAGAAATTTGTATGTGTTAGTCTTCAATCACGAAATTTTTTGAGAAAAACATCAAAAATGAAGTATTTTACTCATTATAGAGATCTATTTTGGTCTTTTTTAGAAAAAATGATAATTGATATTTTTGAAGGTGTTAGACTTCAGTTTTTGATTTTTTACAAAAAATTGGAAAAATAAAAATTTGTATGTGTTAGTCTTCAATCCCGGAGTTTTTTGAGAAAAACATGAAAAATGAAGTATTTTGCTCATTTTAGAGAACTATTTTGGTCTTTTTTAGAAAAAATTATAATTGATATTTTTGAAGGTGTTAGACTTCAGTTTTTGATTTTTTGAAAAAAATAGGAAAAATAGTAATTTGTATGTGTTAGTCTTCAATCACGACGTTTTTTGAGAAAAACATGAAAAATGAGGTATTTTGCTCATTTTAGAGAACTATTTTGGTCTTTTTTAGAAAAAATGATAATTGATATTTTTGAAGGTGTTAGACTTCAATTTTTGATTTTTTCCAAAAAATAGGAAAAATAGAAATTTGTATGTGTTAGTCTTCAATCACGAAGTTTTTTGAGAAAAACATTAAAAATGAAGTATTTTGCTCATTTTAGAGAACTATTTTGGACACTTTTAGAAAAAATTATAATTGATATTTGTTAAGGTGTTAGACTTCAGTTTTTGATTTTTTGCAAAAAATAGGAAAAATTGAAATTTGTATGTGTTAGTCTTCAATCACGGAATTTTTTGAGAAAATCATGAAAAATGAAGTATTTTGCTCATTTTAGAGAACTATTTTGGTCTTTTTTAGAAAAAATGATAATTGATATTTTTGAAGGTGTTAGACTTCAGTTTTTGATTTTATGCAAAAAATAGGAAAAATCGAAATTTGTATGTGTTAGTCTTCAATCCCGGAGTTTTTTGAGAAAAACATGAAAAATGAAGTATTTTGCTCATTTTAGAGCACTATTTTTGTCTTTTTTAGAAAAAATGATAATTGATATTTTTTAAGGTGTTAGACTTCAGTTTTTGATTTTATGCAAAAAGTAGGAAAAATAGAAATTTGTATGTGTTAGTCTTCAATCCCGGAGTTTTTTTGAGAAAAACATGAAAAATGAAGTATTTTGCTCATTTTTAGAGAACTATTTTGGTGTTTTTTAGAAAAAATGATAATTGATATTTTTGAAGGTGTTAGACTTCAGTTTTTGATTTTTTACAAAAAATAGGAAAAATAGAAATTTGTAGGTGTTAGTCTTCAATCACGAAGTTTTTTGAGAAAAACAATAAAAATGAAGTATTTAGCTTATTTTAGAGAACTATTTTGGACTCTTTTAGAAAAATTATAATTGATATTTTTTAAGGTGTTAGACTTCAGTTTTTGATTTTTTGCAAAAAAATGGAAAAATTCAAATTTGTATGTGTTAGTCTTCAATCACGGTGTTTTTTGAGAAAAACATGAAAAATGAAGTATTTTGCTCATTTTAGAGAACAATTTTGGTATTTTTCAGAAAAAATGATAATTGATATTTTTGAAGGTGTTGGACTTTAGTTTTTTATTTTTTGCAAAAAATTGGAAAAATAGAAATTTGTATGTGTTAGTCTTCAATCACGAAATTTTTTGAGAAAAACATGAAAAATGAAGTATTTTACTCATTATAGAGATCTATTTTGGTCTTTTTTAGAAAAAATGATAATTGATATTTTTGAAGGTGTTAGACTTCAGATTTTGATTTTTTACAAAAAATTGGAAAAATAGAAATTTGTATGTGTTAGTCTTCAATCCCGGAGTTTTTTGAGAAAAACATGAAAAATGAAGTATTTTGCTCATTTTAGAGAACTATTTTGGTCTTTTTTAGAAAAAATTATAATTGATATTTTTGAAGGTGTTAGACTTCAGTTTTTGATTTTTTGAAAAAAATAGGAAAAATAGAAATTTGTATGTGTTAGTCTTCAATCACGACGTTTTTTGAGAAAAACATGAAAAATGAGGTATTTTGCTCATTTTAGAGAACTATTTTGGTCTTTTTTAGAAAAAATGATAATTGATATTTTTGAAGGTGTTAGACTTCAATTTTTGATTTTTTGCAAAAAATAGGAAAAATAGAAATTTGTATGTGTTAGTCTTCAATCACGAAGTTTTTTGAGAAAAACATTAAAAATGAAGTATTTTGCTCATTTTAGAGAACTATTTTGGACACTTTTAGAAAAAATTATAATTGATATTTGTTAAGGTGTTAGACTTCAGTTTTTGATTTTTTGCAAAAAATAGGAAAAATTGAAATTTGTATGTGTTAGTCTTCAATCACGGAATTTTTTGAGAAAATCATGAAAAATGAAGTATTTTTGTCATTTTAGAGAACTATTTTGGCCTTTTTTAGAAAAATGATAATTGATATTTTTGAAGGTGTTCGAATTCAGTTTTTGATTTTTTGCAAAAAATTGGAAAAATTGAAATTTGTATGTGTTAGTCTTCAATCACGGAATTTTTTGAGAAAATCATGAAAAATGAAGTATTTTGCTCATTTTAGAAACTATTTTGGTCTTTTTTAGAAAAAATGATAATTGATATTTTTGAAGGTGTTAGACTTCAGTTTTTGATTTTTTGCAAAAAATTGGAAAAATTGAAATTTGTATGTGTTAGTCTTCAATCAAGGAATATTTTGAGAAAATCATGAAAAATGAAGTATTTTGCTCATTTTAGAGAACTATTTTGGTCTTTTTTAGAAAAAATGATAATTGATATTTTTGAAGGTGTTAGACTTCAGTTTTTGATTTTATGCAAAAAATAGGAAAAATCGAAATTTGTATGTGTTAGTCTTCAATCCCGGAGTTTTTTGAGAAAAACATGAAAAATGAAGTATTTTGCTCATTTCAGAGAACTATTTTTGTCTTTTTTAGAAAAAATGATAATTGATATTTTTTAAGGTGTTAGACTTCAGTTTTTGATTTTATGCAAAAAGTAGGAAAAATAGAAATTTGTATGTGTTAGTCTTCAATCCCGGAGTTTTTTTGAGAAAAACATGAAAAATGAAGTATTTTGCTCATTTTTAGAGAACTATTTTGGTGTTTTTTAGAAAAAATGATAATTGATATTTTTGAAGGTGTTAGACTTCAGTTTTTGATTTTTTACAAAAAATAGGAAAAATAGAAATTTGTACGTGTTAGTCTTCAATCACGAAGTTTTTTGAGAAAAACAATAAAAATGAAGTATTTAGCTTATTTTAGAGAACTATTTTGGACTCTTTTAGAAAAAATTATAATTGATATTTTTTAAGGTGTTAGACTTCAGTTTTTGATTTTTTGCAAAAAAATGGAAAAATTCAAATTTGTATGTGTTAGTCTTCAATCACGGAGTTTTTTGAGAAAAACATGAAAAATGAAGTATTTTGCTCATTTTAGAGAACAATTTTTGTATTTTTCAGAAAAAATGATAATTGATATTTTTGAAGGTGTTAGACTTCAGTTTTTTATTTTTTGCAAAAAATTGGAAAAATAGAAATTTGTATGTGTTAGTCTTCAATCACGAAATTTTTTGAGAAAAACATGAAAAATGAAGTATTTTACTCATTATAGAGATCTATTTTGGTCTTTTTTAGAAAAAATGATAATTGATATTTTTGAAGGTGTTAGACTTCAGTTTTTGATTTTTTACAAAAAATTGGAAAAATAGAAATTTGTATGTGTTAGTCTTCAATCCCGGAGTTTTTTGAGAAAAACATGAAAAATGAAGTATTTTGCTCATTTTAGAGAACTATTTTGGTCTTTTTTAGAAAAAATTATAATTGATATTTTTGAAGGTGTTAGACTTCATTTTTTGATTTTTTGAAAAAAATAGGAAAAATAGAAATTTGTATGTGTTAGTCTTCAATCACGACGTTTTTTGAGAAAAACATGAAAAATGAGGTATTTTGCTCATTTTAGAGAACTATTTTGGTCTTTTTTAGAAAAAATGATAATTGATATTTTTGAAGGTGTTAGACTTCAATTTTTGATTTTTTGCAAAAAATAGGAAAAATAGAAATTTGTATGTGTTAGTCTTCAATCACGAAGTTTTTTGAGAAAAACATTAAAAATGAAGTATTTTGCTCATTTTAGAGAACTATTTTGGACACTTTTAGAAAAAATTATAATTGATATTTGTTAAGGTGTTAGACTTCAGTTTTTGATTTTTTGCAAAAAATAGGAAAAATTGAAATTTGTATGTGTTAGTCTTCAATCACGGAATTTTTTGAGAAAATCATGAAAAATGAAGTATTTTTGTCATTTTAGAGAACTATTTTGGCCTTTTTTAGAAAAATGATAATTGATATTTTTGAAGGTGTTAGAATTCAGTTTTTGATTTTTTGCAAAAAATTGGAAAAATTGAAATTTGTATGTGTTAGTCTTCAATCACGGAATTTTTTGAGAAAATCATGAAAAATGAAGTATTTTGATCATTTTAGAAACTATTTTGGTCTTTTTTAGAAAAAATGATAATTGATATTTTTGAAGGTGTTAGACTTCAGTTTTTGATTTTATGCAAAAAATAGGAAAAATAGAAATTTGTATGTGTTAGTCTTCAATCCCGGAGTTTTTTGAGAAAAACATGAAAAATGAAGTATTTTCCTCATTTTAGAAAACTATTTTGGTCTTTTTTAGAAAAAATGATAATTGATATTTTTTAAGGTGTTAGACTTCAGTTTTTGATTTTATGCAAAAAATAGGAAAAATAGAAATTTGTATGTGTTAGTCTTCAATCACGGAGTTTTTTGAGAAAATCATGAAAAATGAAGTATTTTGCTCATTTTAGAGAACTATTTTGGTCTTTTTTAGAAAAATGATAATTGATATTTTTGAAGGTGTTAGACTTCAGTTTTTATTTTATGCAAAAAATGGGAAAAATAGAAATTTGTATGTGTTAGTCTTCAATCACGGAGTTTTTTGAGAAAAACATGAAAATTGAAGTATTTTGCTCATTTTAGAGAACTATTTTGGTCTTTTCTAGATAAAATGATAATTGATATATTTTTGAAGGTGTTAGACTTCAGTTTTTGATTTTTTGCAAAAAATAGGAAAAATTGAAATTTGTATGTGTTAGTCTTCAATCACGGACTTTTTTGAGAAAAACATGAAAAATGAAGTATTTTGCTCATTTTAGAGAACTATTTTGGACCCTTTTAGAAAAAATGATAATTGATATTTTTTAAGGTGTTAGACTTCAGTTTTTGATTTTTTGCAAAAAAATGGAAAAATTGAAATTTGTATGTGTTAGTCTTCAATCACGGAATTTTTTGAGAAAAACATGAAAAATGAAGTATTTTGCTCATTTTAGAGAACTATTTTGGTCTTTTTCAGAAAAAATGATAATTGATATTTTTGAAGGTGTTAGGCTTCAGTTTTTTATTTTTTGCAAAAAATTGGAAAAATTGAAATTTGAATGTGTTAGTCTTCAATCACGGATTTTTTTGAGAAAAACATGAAAAATGAAGTATTTTGCTCATTTTAGAGAACAATTTTGGTATTTTTCAGAAAAAATGATAATTGATATTTTTGAAGGTGTTAGACTTCAGTTTTTTATTTTTTGCAAAAAATTGGAAAAATAGAAATTTGTATGTGTTAGTCTTCAATCACTTTTGAAGGTGTTAGACTTCAGTTTTTGATTTTTTACAAAAAATTGGAAAAATAGAAATTTGTATGTGTTAGTCTTCAATCCCGGAGTTTTTTCAGAAAAACATGAAAAATGAAGTATTTTGCTCATTTTAGAGAACTATTTTGGTCTTTTTTAGAAAAAATTATAATTGATATTTTTGAAGGTGTTAGACTTCAGTTTTTGAATTTTTGAAAAAAATAGGAAAAATAGAAATTTGTATGTGTTAGTCTTCAATCACGACGTTTTTTGAGAAAAACATGAAAAATGAGGTATTTTGCTCTTTTTAGAGAACTATTTTGGTCTTTTTTAGAAAAAATGATAATTGATATTTTTGAAGGTGTTAGACTTCAGTTTTTGATTTTATGCAAAAAATGGGAAAAATAGAAATTTGTATGTGTTAGTCTTCAATCCCGGAGTTTTTTGAGAAAAACATGAAAAATGAAGTATTTTGCTCATTTTAGAGAACTATTTTTGTCTTTTTTAGAAAAAATGATAATTGATATTTTTTAAGGTGTTAGACTTCAGTTTTTGATTTTATGCAAAAAGTAGGAAAAATAGAAATTTGTATGTGTTAGTCTTCAATCCCGGAGTTTTTTTTGAGAAAAACATGAAAAATGAAGTATTTTGCTCATTTTTAGAGAACTATTTTGGTGTTTTTTAGAAAAAATGATAATTGATATTTTTGAAGGTGTTAGACTTCAGTTTTTGATTTTTTACAAAAAATAGGAAAAATAGAAATTTGTATGTGTTAGTCTTCAATCACGAAGTTTTTTGAGAAAAACAATAAAAATGAAGTATTTTGCTTATTTTAGAGAACTATTTTGGACTCTTTTAGAAAAAATTTTAATTGATATTTTTTAAGGTGTTAGACTTCAGTTTTTGATTTTTTGCAAAAAAATGGAAAAATCAAATTTGTATGTGTTAGTCTTCAATCACGGAGTTTTTTGAGAAAAACATGACAAATGAAGTATTTTGCTCATTTTAGAGAACAATTTTGGTATTTTTCAGAAAAAATGATAATTGATATTTTTGAAGGTGTTAGACTTCAGTTTTTTATTTTTTGCAAAAAATTGGAAAAATAGAAATTTGTATGTGTTAGTCTTCAATCACGAAATATTTTGAGAAAAACATGAAAAATGAAGTATTTTACTCATTATAGAGATCTATTTTGGTCTTTTTTAGAAAAAATGATAATTGATATTTTTGAAGGTGTTAGACTTCAGTTTTTGATTTTTTACAAAAAATTGGAAAAATAGAAATTTGTCTGTGTTAGTCTTCAATCCCGGAGTTTTTTGAGAAAAACATGAAAAATGAAGTATTTTGCTCATTTTAGAGAACTATTTTGGTCTTTTTTAGAAAAAATTATAATTGATATTTTTGAAAGTGTTAGACTTCAGTTTTTGATTTTTTGAAATAAATAGGAAAAATAGAAATTTGTATGTGTTAGTCTTCAATCACGACGTTTTTTGAGAAAAACATGAAAAATGAGGTATTTTGCCCATTTTAGAGAACTATTTTGGTCTTTTTTAGAAAAAATGATAATTGATATTTTTGAAGGTGTTAGACTTCAGTTTTTGATTTTATGCAAAAAATAGGAAAAATCGAAATTTGTATGTGTTAGTCTTCAATCCAGGAGTTTTTTGAGAAAAACATGAAAAATGAAGTATTTTGCTCATTTTAGAGAACTATTTTTGTCTTTTTTAGAAAAAATGATAATTGATATTTTTGAAGGTGTTAGACTTCAGTTTTTGATTTTTTACAAAAAATAGGAAAAATAGAAATTTGTATGTGTTAGTCTTCAATCACGAAGTTTTTTGAGAAAAACAATAAAAATGAAGCATTTTGCTTATTTTAGAGAACTATTTTGGACTCTTTTAGAAAAAATTATAATTGATATTTTTTAAGGTGTTAGACTTCAGTTTTTGATTTTTTGCAAAAAAATGGAAAAATTCAAATTTGTATGTGTTAGTCTTCAATCACGGAGTTTTTTGAGAAAAACATGAAAAATGAAGTATTTTGCTCATTTTAGAGAACAATTTTGGTATTTTTCAGAAAAAATGATAATTGATATTTTTGAAGGTGTTAGACTTCAGTTTTTTATTTTTTGAAAAAAATTGGAAAAATAGAAATTTGTATGTGTTAGTCTTCAATCACGAAATTTTTTGAGAAAAACATGAAAAATGAAGTATTTTACTCATTATAGAGATCTATTTTGGTCTTTTTTAGAAAAAATGATAATTGATATTTTTGAAGGTGTTAGACTTCAGTTTTTGATTTTTTACAAAAAATTGGAAAAATAGAAATTTGTATGTGTTAGTCTTCAATCCCGGAGTTTTTTGAGAAAAACATGAAAAATGAAGTATTTTTCTCATTTTAGAGAACTATTTTGGTCTTTTTTAGAAAAAAATTATAATTGATATTTTTGAAGGTGTTAGACTTCAGTTTTTGATTTTTTGAAAAAAATAGGAAAAATAGAAATTTGTATGTGTTAGTCTTCAATCACGACGTTTTTTGAGAAAAACATGAAAAATGAGGTATTTTGCTCATTTTAGAGAACTATTTTGGTCTTTTTTAGAAAAAATGATAATTGATATTTTTGAAGGTGTTAGACTTCAGTTTTTGATTTTTTGCAAAAAATAGGAAAAATAGAAATTTGTATGTGTTAGTCTTCAATCACGAAGTTTTTTGAGAAAAACATTAAAAATGAAGTATTTTGCTCATTTTAGAGAACTATTTTGGACACTTTTAGAAAAAATTATAATTGATATTTGTTAAGGTGTTAGACTTCAGTTTTTGATTTTTTGCAAAAAATAGGAAAAATTGAAATTTGTATGTGTTAGTCTTCAATCACGGAATTTTTTGAGAAAATCATGAAAAATGAAGTATTTTTCTCATTTTAGAGAACTATTTTGGCCTTTTTTAGAAAAATGATAATTGATATTTTTGAAGGTGTTAGAATTCAGTTTTTGATTTTTTGCAAAAAATTGGAAAAATTGAAATTTGTATGTGTTAGTCTTCAATCAAGGAATTTTTTGAGAAAATCATGAAAAATGAAGTATTTTGCTCATTTTAGAAACTATTTTGGTCTTTTTTAGAAAAAATGATAATTGATATTTTTGAAGGTGTTAGACTTCAGTTTTTGATTTTATGCAAAAAATAGGAAAAATAGAAATTTGTATGTGTTAGTCTTCAATCCCGGAGTTTTTTGAGAAAAACATGAAAAATGAAGTATTTTGCTCATTTTAGAGAACTATTTTGGTCTTTTTTAGAAAAAATGATAATTGATATTTTTTAAGGTGTTAGACTTCAGTTTTTGATTTTATGCAAAAAATAGGAAAAATAGAAATTTGTATGTGTTAGTCTTTAATCACGGAGTTTTTTGAGAAAATCATGAAAAATGAAGTATATTGCTCATTTTAGAGAACTATTTTGGTCATTTTTAGAAAAATGATAATTGATATTTTTGAAGGTGTTAGACTTCAGTTTTTATTTTATGCAAAAAATGGGAAAAATAGAAATTTGTATGTGTTAGTCTTCAATCACGAAGTTTTTTGAGAAAAACATGAAAATTGAAGTATTTTGCTCATTTTAGAGAACTATTTTGGTCTTTTCTAGAAAAAATGATAATTGATATTTTTGAAGGTGTTAGACTTCAGTTTTTGATTTTTTGCAAAAAATAGGAACAATTGAAATTTGTATGTGTTAGTCTTCAATCACGGAGTTTTTTGAGAAAAACATGAAAAATGAAGTATTTTGCTCATTTTAGAGAACTATTTTGGACCCTTTTAGAAAAAATGATAATTGATATTTTTTAAGGTGTTAGACTTCAGTTTTTGATTTTTTGCAAAAAAATGGAAAAATTGAATTTTGTATGTGTTAGTCTTCAATCGCGGAATTTTTTGAGAAAAACATGAAAAATGAAGTATTTTGCTCATTTTAGAGAACTATTTTGGTCTTTTTCAGAAAAAATGATAATTGATATTTTTGAAGGTGTTAGGCTTCAGTTTTTTATTTTTTGCAAAAAATTGGAAAAATTGAAATTTGAATGTGTTAGTCTTCAATCACGGAATTTTTTGAGAAAAACATGAAAAATGAAGTATTTTGCTCATTTTAGAGAACAATTTTGGTATTTTTCAGAAAAAATGATAATTGATATTTTTGAAGGTGTTAGACTTCAGTTTTTTATTTTTTGCAAAAAATTGGAAAAATAGAAATTTGTATGTCTTAGTCTTCAATCACGAAATTTTTTGAGAAAAACATGAAAAATGAAGTATTTTACTCATTATAGAGATCTATTTTGGTCTTTTTTAGAAAAAATGATAATTGATATTTTTGAAGGTGTTAGACTTCAGTTTTTGATTTTTTACAAAAAATTGGAAAAATAGAAATTTGTATGTGTTAGTCTTCAATCCCGGAGTTTTTTGAGAAAAACATGAAAAATGAAGTATTTTGCTCATTTTAGAGAACTATTTTGGTCTTTTTTAGATAAAATTATAATTGATATTTTTGAAGGTGTTAGACTTCAGTTTTTGATTTTTTACAAAAAATTGGAAAAATAGAAATTTGTATGTGTTAGTCTTCAATCCCGGAGTTTTTTGAGAAAAACATGAAAAATGAAGTATTTTGCTCATTTTAGAGAACTATTTTGGTCTTTTTTAGAAAAAATGATAATTGATATTTTTTAAGGTGTTAGACTTCAGTTTTTGATTTTATGCAAAAAATAGGAAAAATAGAAATTTGTATTTGTTAGTCTTCAATCACGGAGTTTTTTGAGAAAATCATGAAAAATGAAGTATTTTGCTCATTTTAGAGAACTATTTTGGTCTTTTTTAGAAAAATGATAATTGATATTTTTGAAGGTGTTAGACTTCAGTTTTTATTTTATGCAAAAAATAGGAAAAATAGAAATTTGTATGTGTTAGTCTTCAATCACGGAGTTTTTTGAGAAAAACATGAAAATTGAAGTATTTTGCTCATTTTAGAGAACTATTTTGGTCTTTTCTAGAAAAAATGATAATTGATATTTTTGAAGGTGTTAGACTTCAGTTTTTGATTTTTTGCAAAAAATAGGAAAACTTGAAATTTGTATGTGTTAGTCTTCAATCACGGAGTTTTTTGAGAAAAACATGAAAAATGAAGTATTTTGCTCATTTTAGAGAACTATTTTGGACCCTTTTAGAAAAAATGATAATTGATATTTTTTAAGGTGTTAGACTTCAGTTTTTGATTTTTTGCAAAAAAATGGAAAAATTGAATTTTGTATGTGTTAGTCTTCAATCACGGAATTTTTTGAGAAAAACATGAAAAATGAAGTATTTTGCTCATTTTAGAGAACTATTTTGGACCCTTTTAGAAAAAATTTTAATTGATATTTTTTAAGGTGTTAGACTTCAGTTTTTGATTTTTTGCAAAAAAATGGAAAAATCAAATTTGTATGTGTTAGTCTTCAATCACGGAGTTTTTTGAGAAAAACATGACAAATGAAGTATTTTGCTCATTTTAGAGAACAATTTTGGTATTTTTCAGAAAAAATGATAATTGATATTTTTGAAGGTGTTAGACTTCAGTTTTTTATTTTTTGCAAAAAATTGGAAAAATAGAAATTTGTATGTGTTAGTCTTCAATCACGAAATATTTTGAGAAAAACATGAAAAATGAAGTATTTTACTCATTATAGAGATCTATTTTGGTCTTTTTTAGAAAAAATGATAATTGATATTTTTGAAGGTGTTAGACTTCAGTTTTTGATTTTTTACAAAAAATTGGAAAAATAGAAATTTGTATGTGTTAGTCTTCAATCCCGGAGTTTTTTGAGAAAAACATGAAAAATGAAGTATTTTGCTCATTTTAGAGAACTATTTTGGTCTTTTTTAGAAAAAATTATAATTGATATTTTTGAAAGTGTTAGACTTCAGTTTTTGATTTTTTGAAAAAAATAGGAAAAATAGAAATTTGTATGTGTTAGTCTTCAATCACGACGTTTTTTGAGAAAAACATGAAAAATGAGGTATTTTGCCCATTTTAGAGAACTATTTTGGTCTTTTTTAGAAAAAATGATAATTGATATTTTTGAAGGTGTTAGACTTCAGTTTTTGATTTTATGCAAAAAATAGGAAAAATCGAAATTTGTATGTGTTAGTCTTCAATCCCGGAGTTTTTTGAGAAAAACATGAAAAATGAAGTATTTTGCTCATTTTAGAGAACTATTTTTGTCTTTTTTAGAAAAAATGATAATTGATATTTTTGAAGGTGTTAGACTTCAGTTTTTGATTTTTTACAAAAAATAGGAAAAATAGAAATTTGTATGTGTTAGTCTTCAATCACGAAGTTTTTTGAGAAAAACAATAAAAATGAAGCATTTTGCTTATTTTAGAGAACTATTTTGGACTCTTTTAGAAAAAATTATAATTGATATTTTTTAACGTGTTAGACTTCAGTTTTTGATTTTTTGCAAAAAAATGGAAAAATTCAAATTTGTATGTGTTAGTCTTCAATCACGGAGTTTTTTGAGAAAAACATGAAAAATGAAGTATTTTGCTCATTTTAGAGAACAATTTTGGTATTTTTCAGAAAAAATGATAATTGATATTTTTGAAGGTGTTAGACTTCAGTTTTTTATTTTTTGAAAAAAATTGGAAAAATAGAAATTTGTATGTGTTAGTCTTCAATCACGAAATTTTTTGAGAAAAACATGAAAAATGAAGTATTTTACTCATTATAGAGATCTATTTTGGTCTTTTTTAGAAAAAATGATAATTGATATTTTTGAAGGTGTTAGACTTCAGTTTTTGATTTTTTACAAAAAATTGGAAAAATAGAAATTTGTATGTGTTAGTCTTCAATCCCGGAGTTTTTTGAGAAAAACATGAAAAATGAAGTATTTTTCTCATTTTAGAGAACTATTTTGGTCTTTTTTAGAAAAAATTATAATTGATATTTTTGAAGGTGTTAGACTTCAGTTTTTGATTTTTTGAAAAAAATAGGAAAAATATAAATTTGTATGTGTTAGTCTTCAATCACGACGTTTTTTGAGAAAAACATGAAAAATGAGGTATTTTGCTCATTTTAGAGAACTATTTTGGTCTTTTTTAGAAAAAATGATAATTGATATTTTTGAAGGTGTTAGACTTCAGTTTTTGATTTTTTGCAAAAAATAGGAAAAATAGAAATTTGTATGTGTAAGTCTTCAATCACGAAGTTTTTTGAGAAAAACATTAAAAATGAAGTATTTTGCTCATTTTAGAGAACTATTTTGGACACTTTTAGAAAAAATTATAATTGATATTTGTTAAGGTGTTAGACTTCAGTTTTTGATTTTTTGCAAAAAATAGGAAAAATTGAAATTTGTATGTGTTAGTCTTCAATCACGGAATTTTTTGAGAAAATCATGAAAAATGAAGTATTTTTCTCATTTTAGAGAACTATTTTGGCCTTTTTTAGAAAAATGATAATTGATATTTTTGAAGGTGTTAGAATTCAGTTTTTGATTTTTTGCAAAAAATTGGAAAAATTGAAATTTGTATGTGTTAGTCTTCAATCACGGAATTTTTTGAGAAAATCATGAAAAATGAAGTATTTTGCTCATTTTAGAAACTATTTTGGTCTTTTTTAGAAAAAATGATAATTGATATTTTTGAAGGTGTTAGACTTCAGTTTTTGATTTTATGCAAAAAATAGGAAAAATAGAAATTTGTATGTGTTAGTCTTCAATCCCGGAGTTTTTTGAGAAAAACATGAAAAATGAAGTATTTTGCTCATTTTAGAGAACTATTTTGGTCTTTTTTAGAAAAAATGATAATTGATATTTTTTAAGGTGTTAGACTTCAGTTTTTGATTTTATGCAAAAAATAGGAAAAATAGAAATTTGTATGTGTTAGTCTTTAATCACGGAGTTTTTTGAGAAAATCATGAAAAATGAAGTATTTTGCTCATTTTAGAGAACTATTTTGGTCATTTTTAGAAAAATGATAATTGATATTTTTGAAGGTGTTAGACTTCAGTTTTTATTTTATGCAAAAAATGGGAAAAATAGAAATTTGTATGTGTTAGTCTTCAATCACTGAGTTTTTTGAGAAAAACATGAAAATTGAAGTATTTTGCTCATTTTAGAGAACTATTTTGGTCTTTTCTAGAAAAAATGATAATTGATATTTTTGAAGGTGTTAGACTTCAGTTTTTGATTTTTTGCAAAAAATAGGAACAATTGAAATTTGTATGTGTTAGTCTTCAATCACGGAGTTTTTTGAGAAAAACATGAAAAATGAAGTATTTTGCTCATTTTAGAGAACTATTTTGGACCCTTTTAGAAAAAATGATAATTGATATTTTTTAAGGTGTTAGACTTCAGTTTTTGATTTTTTGCAAAAAAATGGAAAAATTGAATTTTGTATGTGTTAGTCTTCAATCGCGGAATTTTTTGAGAAAAACATGAAAAATGAAGTATTTTGCTCATTTTAGAGAACTATTTTGGTCTTTTTCAGAAAAAATGATAATTGATATTTTTGAAGGTGTTAGGCTTCAGTTTTTTATTTTTTGCAAAAAATTGGAAAAATTGAAATTTGAATGTGTTAGTCTTCAATCACGGAATTTTTTGAGAAAAACATGAAAAATGAAGTATTTTGCTCATTTTAGAGAACAATTTTGGTATTTTTCAGAAAAAATGATAATTGATATTTTTGAAGGTGTTAGACTTCAGTTTTTTATTTTTTGCAAAAAATTGGAAAAATAGAAATTTGTATGTCTTAGTCTTCAATCACGAAATTTTTTGAGAAAAACATGAAAAATGAAGTATTTTACTCATTATAGAGATCTATTTTGGTCTTTTTTAGAAAAAATGATAATTGATATTTTTGAAGGTGTTAGACTTCAGTTTTTGATTTTTTACAAAAAATTGGAAAAATAGAAATTTGTATGTGTTAGTCTTCAATCCCGGAGTTTTTTGAGAAAAACATGAAAAATGAAGTATTTTGCTCATTTTAGAGAACTATTTTGGTCTTTTTTAGATAAAATTATAATTGATATTTTTGAAGGTGTTAGACTTCAGTTTTTGATTTTTTACAAAAAATTGGAAAAATAGAAATTTGTATGTGTTAGTCTTCAATCCCGGAGTTTTTTGAGAAAAACATGAAAAATGAAGTATTTTGCTCATTTTAGAGAACTATTTTGGTCTTTTTTAGAAAAAATGATAATTGATATTTTTTAAGGTGTTAGACTTCAGTTTTTCATTTTAAGCAAAAAATAGGAAAAATAGAAATTTGTATGTGTTAGTCTTCAATCACGGAGTTTTTTGAGAAAATCATGAAAAATGAAGTATTTTGCTCATTTTAGAGAACTATTTTGGTCTTTTTTAGAAAAATGATAATTGATATTTTTGAAGGTGTTAGACTTCAGTTTTTATTTTATGCAAAAAATAGGAAAAATAGAAATTTGTATGTGTTAGTCTTCAATCACGGAGTTTTTTGAGAAAAACATGAAAATTGAAGTATTTTGCTCATTTTAGAGAACTATTTTGGTCTTTTCTAGAAAAAATGATAATTGATATTTTTGAAGGTGTTAGACTTCAGTTTTTGATTTTTTGCAAAAAATAGGAAAACTTGAAATTTGTATGTGTTAGTCTTCAATCACGGAGTTTTTTGAGAAAAAATGAAAAATGAAGTATTTTGCTCATTTTAGAGAACTATTTTGGACCCTTTTAGAAAAAATGATAATTGATATTTTTTAAGGTGTTAGACTTCAGTTTTTGATTTTTTGCAATAAAATGGAAAAATTGAATTTTGTATGTGTTAGTCTTCAATCACGGAATTTTTTGAGAAAAACATGAAAAATGAAGTATTTTGCTCATTTTAGAGAACTTTTTTGATCTTTTTCAGAAAAAATGATAATTGATATTTTTGAAGGTGTTTGGCTTCAGTTTTTTATTTTTTGCAAAAAATTGGAAAAATTGAAATTTGAATGTGTCAGTCTTCAATCACGGAATTTTTTGAGAAAAACATGAAAAATGAAGTATTTTGCTCATTTTAGAGAACAATTTTGGTATTTTTCAGAAAAAATGATAATTGATATTTTTGAAGGTGTTAGACTTCAGTTTTTTATTTTTTGCAAAAAATTAGAAAAATAGAAATTTGTATGTGTTAGTCTTCAATCACGAAATTTTTTGAGAAAAACATGAAAAATGAAGTATTTTACTCATTATAGAGATCTATTTTGGTCTTTTTTAGAAAAAATGATAATTGATATTTTTGAAGGTGTTAGACTTCAGTTTTTGATTTTTTACAAAAAATTGGAAAAATAGAAATTTGTATGTGTTAGTCTTCAATCCCGGAGTTTTTTGAGAAAAACATGAAAAATGAAGTATTTTGCTCATTTTAGAGAACTATTTTGGTCTTTTTTAGAAAAAATTATAATTGATATTTTTGAAGGTGTTAGACTTCAGTTTTTGATTTTTTGAAAAAAATAGGAAAAATAGAAATTTGTATGTGTTAGTCTTCAATCACGACGTTTTTTGAGAAAAACATGAAAAATGAGGTATTTTGCTCATTTTAGAGAACTATTTTGGTATTTTTTAGAAAAAATGATAACTGATATTTTTGAAGGTGTTAGACTTCAGTTTTTGATTTTATGCAAAAAATAGGAAAAATAGAAATTTGTATGTGTTAGTCTTCAATCCCGGAGTTTTTTGAGAAAAACATGAAAAATGAAGTATTTTGCTCATTTTAGAGAACTATTTTTGTCTTTTTTAGAAAAAATGATAATTGATATTTTTTAAGGTGTTAGACTTAATTTTTTGATTTTATGCAAAAAGTAGGAAAAATAGAAATTTGTATGTGTTAGTCTTCAATCCCGGTGTTTTTTTGAGAAAAACATGAAAAATGAAGTATTTTGCTCATTTTTAGAGAACTATTTTGGTGTTTTTTAGAAAAAATGATAATTGATATTTTTGAAGGTGTTAGACTTCAGTTTTTGATTTTTTACAAAAAATAGGAAAAATAGAAATTTGTATGTGTTAGTGTTCAATCACGAAGTTTTTTGAGAAAAACAATAAAAATGAAGTATTTTGCTTATTTTAGAGAACTATTTTAGACTCTTTTAGAAAAAATTATAATTGATATTTTTTAAGGTGTTGGACTTCAGTTTTTGATTTTTTGCAAAAAAATGGAAAAATTCAAATTTGTATGTGTTAGTCTTCAATCACGGAGTTTTTTGAGAAAAACATGAAAAATGAAGTATTTTGCTCATTTTAGAGAACAATTTTGGTATTTTTCAGAAAAAATGATAATTGATATTTTTGAAGGTGTTAGACTTCAGTTTTTTATTTTTTGCAAAAAATTGGAAAAATAGAAATTTGTATGTGTTAGTCTTCAATCCCGGTGTTTTTTTGAGAAAAACATGAAAAATGAAGTATTTTGCTCATTTTTAGAGAACTATTTTGGTGTTTTTTAGAAAAAATGATAATTGATATTTTTGAAGGTGTTAGACTTCAGTTTTTGATTTTTTACAAAAAATAGGAAAAATAGAAATTTGTATGTGTTAGTGTTCAATCACGAAGTTTTTTGAGAAAAACAATAAAAATGAAGTATTTTGCTTATTTTAGAGAACTATTTTAGACTCTTTTAGAAAAAATTATAATTGATATTTTTTAAGGTGTTGGACTTCAGTTTTTGATTTTTTGCAAAAAAATGGAAAAATTCAAATTTGTATGTGTTAGTCTTCAATCACGGAGTTTTTTGAGAAAAACATGAAAAATGAAGTATTTTGCTCATTTTAGAGAACAATTTTGGTATTTTTCAGAAAAAATGATAATTGATATTTTTGAAGGTGTTAGACTTCAGTTTTTTATTTTTTGCAAAAAATTGGAAAAATAGAAATTTGTATGTGTTAGTCTTCAATCACGAAATTTTTTGAGAAAAACATGAAAAATGAAGTATTTTACTCATTATAGAGATCTATTTTGGTCTTTTTTAGAAAAAATGATAATTGATATTTTTGAAGGTGTTAGACTTCAGTTTTTGAGTTTTTACAAAAAATTGGAAAAATAGAAATTTGTATGTGTTAGTATTTTGCTCATTTTAGAGAACTATTTTGGTCTTTTTTAGAAAAAAATATAATTGATATTTTTGAAGGTGTTAGACTTCAGTTTTTGATTTTTTGAAAAAAATAGGAAAAATAGAAATTTGTATGTGTTAGTCTTCAATCACGACGTTTTTTGAGAAAAACATGAAAAATGAGGTATTTTGCTCATTTAAGAGAACTATTTTGGTCTTTTTTAGAAAAAACGATAATTGATATTTTTGAAGGTGTTAGACTTCAGGTTTTGATTTTTTGCAAAAAATAGGAAAAATAGAAATTTGTATGTGTTAGTCTTCAATCACGAAGTTTTATGAGAAAAACATTAAAAATTAAGTATTTTGCTCATTTTAGAGAACTATTTTGGACACTTTTAGAAAAAATTATAATGGATATTTGTTAAGGTGTTAGACTTCAGTTTTTGATTTTTTGCAAAAAATAGGAAAAATTGAAATTTGTATGTGTTAGTCTTCAATCACGGAATTTTTTGAGAAAATCATGAAAAATGAAGTTTTTTTCTCATTTTAGAGAACTATTTTGGCCTTTTTTAGAAAAATGATAATTGATATTTTTGAAGGTGTTAGAATTCAGTTTTTGATTTTTTGCAAAAAATTGGAAAAATTGAAATTTGTATGTGTTAGTCTTCAATCACGGAATTTTTTGAGAAAATCATGAAAAATGAAGTATTTTGCTCATTTTAGAAACTATTTTGGTGTTTTTTAGAAAAAAATGATAATTGATATTTTTGAAGGTGTTAGACTTCAGTTTTTGATTTTATGCAAAAAATAGGAAAAATAGAAATTTGTATGTGTTAGTCTTCAATCACGGAGTTTTTTGAGAAAATCATGAAAAATGAAGTATTTTGCTCATTTTAGAGAACTATTTTTGTCTTTTTTAGAAAAATGATAATTGATATTTTTGAAGGTGTTAGACTTCAGTTTTTATTTTATGCAAAAAATGGGAAAAATAGAAATTTGTATGTGTTAGTCTTCAATCACGGAGTTTTTTGAGAAAAACATGAAAATTGAAGTATTTTGCTCATTTTAGAGAACTATTTTGGTCTTTTCTAGAAAAAATGATAATTGATATTTTTGAAGGTGTTAGACTTCAGTTTTTGATTTTTTGCAAAAAATAGGAAAAATTGAAATTTGTATGTGTTAGTCTTCAATCACGGAGTTTTTTGAGAAAAACATGAAAAATGAAGTATTTTGCTCATTTTAGAGAACTATTTTGGACCCTTTTAGAAAAAATGATAATTGATATTTTTTAAGGTGTTAGACTTCAGTTTTTGATTTTTTGCAAAAAAATGGAAAAATTGAAATTTGTATGTGTTAGTCTTCAATCACGGAATTTTTTGAGAAAAACATGAAAAATGAAGTATTTTGCTCATTTTAGAGAACTATTTTGGTCTTTCTCAGAAAAAATGATAATTGATATTTTTGAAGGTGTTAGACTTCAGTTTTTTATTTTTTGCAAAATATTGGAAAAATTGAAATTTGTATGTGTTAGTCTTCAATCAAGGAATTTTTTGAGAAAATCATGAAAAATGAAGTATTTTGCTCATTTTAGAGAACTATTTTGGTCTTTTTTAGAAAAAATGATAATTGATATTTTTGAAGGTGTTAGACTTCAGTTTTTGATTTTATGCAAAAAATAGGAAAAATAGAAATTTGTATGTGTTAGTCTTCAATCCCGGAGTTTTTTGAGAAAAACATGAAAAATGAAGTATTTTGCTCATTTTAGAGAACTATTTTGGTCTTTTTTAGAAAAAATGATAATTGATATTTTTTAAGGTGTTAGACTTCAGTTTTTGATTTTATGCAAAAAATAGGAAAAATAGAAATTTGTATGTGTTAGTCTTCAATCCCGGAGTTTTTTTGAGAAAAACATGAAAAATGAAGTATTTTGCTCATTTTAGAGAACTATTTTGGTCTTTTTTAGAAAAAATGATAATTTATATTTTTGAAGGTGTTAGACTTCAGTTTTTGATTTTTTGCAAAAAATAGGAAAAATAGAAATTTGTATGTGTTAGTCTTCAATCACGAAGTTTTTGGAGAAAAACATTAAAAATGAAGTATTTTGCTTATTTTAGAGAACTATTTTGGACTCTTTTAGAAAAAATTATAATTGATATTTTTTAAGGTGTTAGACTTCAGTTTTTGATTTTTTGCAAAAAAATGGAAAAATTCAAATTTGTATGTGTTAGTCTTCAATCACGGAATTTTTTGGGAAAAACATGAAAAATGAAGTATTTTGCTCATTTTAGAGAACTATTTTGGTATTTTTCAGAAAAAATGATAATTGATATTTTTGAAGGTGTTAGACTTCAGTTTTTTATTTTTTGCAAAAAATTGGAAAAATTGAAATTTGTATGTGTTAGTCTTCAATCACGGAATGTTTTGAGAAAATCATGAAAAATGAAGTATTTTGCTCATTTTAGAGAACTATTTTGGTCTTTTTTAGAAAAATGATAATTGATATTTTTGAAGGTGTTAGACTTCAGTTTTTGATTTTATGCAAAAAATAGGAAAAATAGAAATTTGTATGTGTTAGTCTTCAATCCCGGAGTTTTTTGAGAAAAACATGAAAAATGAAGTATTTTGACCATTTTAGAGAACTATTTTGGTCTTTTTTAGAAAAAATGATAATTGATATTTTTGAAGGTGTTAGACTTCAGTTTTTGATTTTTTGCAAAAAATAGGAAAAATAGAAATTTGTATATGTTAGTCTTCAATCACGGAGTTTTTTGAGAAAAACATGAAAAATGAAGTATTTTGCTCATTTTAGAGAACTATTTTGGACCCTTTTAGAAAAAGGATAATTGATATTTTTTAAGGTGTTAGACTTCAGTTTTTTATTTTTTGCAAAAAAATGGAAAAATTGAAATTTGTATGTGTTAGTCTTCAATCACGGAATTTTTTGAGAAAAACATGAAAAATGAAGTATTTTGCTCATTTTAGAGAACTATTTTGGTCTTTTTTAGAAAAAATGATAATTGATATTTTTGAAGGTGTTAGACTTCAGTTTTTGATTTTTTGCAAAAAATAGGAAAAATAGAAATTTGTATGTGTTAGTCTTCAATCACGAAGTTTTTTGAGAAAAACATTAAAAATAAAGTATTTTGCTCATTTCAGAGAACTATTTTGGACACTTTTAGAAAAAATTATAATTGATATTTTTTAAGGTGTTAGACTTCAGTTTTTGATTTTTTGCAAAAAAATGGAAAAATTGAAATTTGTATGTGTTAGTCTTCAATCACGGAATTTTTTAAGAAAAACATGAAAAATGAAGTATTTTGCTCATTTTAGAGAACTATTCTGGTCTTTTTTAGAAAAACTGATAATTGATATTTTTGAAGGTGTTAGACTTCAGTTTTTGATTTTTTGCAAAAAATTGGAAAAATAGAAATTTGTATGTGTTAGTCTTCAATCACGGAGTTTTTTGAGAAAAACATGAAAAATGAAGTATTTTGCTCATTTTAGAGAACTATTTTTGACCCTTTTAGAAAAAATTATAATTGATATTTTTTAAGGTGTTAGACTTCAGTTTTTTATTTTTTGCAAAAAATGGGAAAAATAGAAAATTTGTATGTGTTAGTCTTCAATCACGGAGTTTTTTGAGAAAAACATGAAAATTGAAGTATTTTGCTCATTTTAGAGAACTATTTTGGTCTTTTCTAGAAAAAATGATAATTGATATTTTTGAAGGTGTTAGACTTCAGTTTTTGATTTTTTGCAAAAAATAGGAAAAATTGAAATTTGTATGTGTTAGTCTTCAATCACGGAGTTTTTTGAGAAAAACATGAAAAATGAAGTATTTTGCTCATTTTAGAGAACTATTTTTGACCCTTTTAGAAAAAATGATAATTGATATTTTTTAAGGTGTTAGACTTCAGTTTTTGATTTTTTGCAAAAAAATGGAAAAATTGAAATTTGTATGTGTTAGTCTTCAATCACGGAATTTTTTGAGAAAAACATGAAAAATGAAGTATTTTGCTCATTTTAGAGAACTATTTTGGTCTTTCTCAGAAAAAATGATAATTGATATTTTTGAAGGTGTTAGACTTCAGTTTTTTATTTTTTGCAAAATATTGGAAAAATTGAAATTTGTATGTGTTAGTCTTCAATCACGGAATTTTTTGAGAAAATCATGAAAAATGAAGTATTTTGCTCATTTTAGAGAACTATTTTGGTCTTTTTTAGAAAAAATGATAATTGATATTTTTGAAGGTGTTAGACTTCAGTTTTTGATTTTTTGCAAAAAATTGGAAAAATTGAAATTTGTATGTGTTAGTCTTCAATCAAGGAATTTTTTGAGAAAATCATGAAAAATGAAGTATTTTGCTCATTTTAGAGAACTATTTTGGTCTTTTTTAGAAAAAATGATAATTGATATTTTTGAAGGTGTTAGACTTCAGTTTTTGATTTTATGCAAAAAATAGGAAAAATAGAAATTTGTATGTGTTAGTCTTCAATCCCGGAGTTTTTTGAGAAAAACATGAAAAATGAAGTATTTTGCTCATTTTAGAGAACTATTTTGGTCTTTTTTAGAAAAAATGATAATTGATATTTTTTAAGGTGTTAGACTTCAGTTTTTGATTTTATGCAAAAAATAGGAAAAATAGAAATTTGTATGTGTTAGTCTTCAATCCCGGAGTTTTTTTGAGAAAAACATGAAAAATGAAGTATTTTGCTCATTTTAGAGAACTATTTTGGTCTTTTTTAGAAAAAATGATAATTGATATTTTTGAAGGTGTTAGACTTCAGTTTTTGATTTTTTGCAAAAAATAGGAAAAATAGAAATTTTTATGTGTTAGTCTTCAATCACGAAGTTTTTGGAGAAAAACATTAAAAATGAAGTATTTTGCTTATTTTAGAGAACTATTTTGGACTCTTTTAGAAAAAATTATAATTGATATTTTTTAAGGTGTTAGACTTCAGTTTTTGATTTTTTGCAAAAAAATTGAAAACTTCAAATTTGTATGTGTTAGTCTTCAATCACGGAATTTTTTGGGAAAAACATGAAAAATGAAGTATTTTGCTCATTTTAGAGAACTATTTTGGTATTTTTCAGAAAAAATGATAATTGATATTTTTGAAGGTGTTAGACTTCAGTTTTTTATTTTTTGCAAAAAATTGGAAAAATTGAAATTTGTATGTGTTAGTCTTCAATCACGGAATGTTTTGAGAAAATCATGAAAAATGAAGTATTTTGCTCATTTTAGAGAACTATTTTGGTCTTTTTTAGAAAAATGATAATTGATATTTTTGAAGGTGTTAGACTTCAGTTTTTGATTTTATGCAAAAAATAGGAAAAATAGAAATTTGTATGTGTTAGTCTTCAATCCCGGAGTTTTTTGAGAAAAACATGAAAAATGAAGTATTTTGCCCATTTTAGAGAACTATTTTGGTCTTTTTTAGAAAAAATGATAATTGATATTTTTGAAGGTGTTAGACTTCAGTTTTTGATTTTTTGCAAAAAATAGGAAAAATAGAAATTTGTATATGTTAGTCTTCAATCACGGAGTTTTTTGAGAAAAACATGAAAAATGAAGTATTTTGCTCATTTTAGAGAACTATTTTGGACCCTTTTAGAAAAAGGATAATTGATATTTTTTAAGGTGTTAGACTTCAGTTTTTTATTTTTTGCAAAAAAATGGAAAAATTGAAATTTGTATGTGTTAGTCTTCAATCACGGAATTTTTTGAGAAAAACATGAAAAATGAAGTATTTTGCTCATTTTAGAGAACTATTTTGGTCTTTTTTAGAAAAAATGATAATTGATATTTTTGAAGGTGTTAGACTTCAGTTTTTGATTTTTTGCAAAAAATAGGAAAAATAGAAATTTGTATGTGTTAGTCTTCAATCACGAAGTTTTTTGAGAAAAACATTAAAAATAAAGTATTTTGCTCATTTCAGAGAACTATTTTGGACACTTTTAGAAAAAATTATAATTGATATTTTTTAAGGTGTTAGACTTCAGTTTTTGATTTTTTGCAAAAAAATGGAAAAATTGAAATTTGTATGTGTTAGTCTTCAATCACGGAATTTTTTAAGAAAAACATGAAAAATGAAGTATTTTGCTCATTTTAGAGAACTATTTTGGTCTTTTTTAGAAAAACTGATAATTGATATTTTTGAAGGTGTTAGACTTCAGTTTTTGATTTTTTGCAAAAAATTGGAAAAATAGAAATTTGTATGTGTTAGTCTTCAATCATGGAGTTTTTTGAGAAAAACATGAAAAATGAAGTATTTTGCTCATTTTAGAGAACTATTTTTGACCCTTTTAGAAAAAATTATAATTGATATTTTTTAAGGTGTTAGACTTCAGTTTTTTATTTTTTGCAAAAAATGGGAAAAATAGAAAATTTGTATGTGTTAGTCTTCAATCACGGAGTTTTTTGAGAAAAACATGAAAATTGAAGTATTTTGCTCATTTTAGAGAACTATTTTGGTCTTTTCTAGAAAAAATGATAATTGATATTTTTGAAGGTGTTAGACTTCAGTTTTTGATTTTTTGCAAAAAATAGGAAAAATTGAAATTTGTATGTGTTAGTCTTCAATCACGGAGTTTTTTGAGAAAAACATGAAAAATGAAGTATTTTGCTCATTTTAGAGAACTATTTTTGACCCTTTTAGAAAAAATGATAATTGATATTTTTTAAGGTGTTAGACTTCAGTTTTTGATTTTTTGCAAAAAAATGGAAAAATTGAAATTTGTATGTGTTAGTCTTCAATCACGGAATTTTTTGAGAAAAACATGAAAAATGAATTATTTTGCTCATTTTAGAGAACTATTTTGGTCTTTCTCAGAAAAAATGATAATTGATATTTTTGAAGGTGTTAGACTTCAGTTTTTTATTTTTTGCAAAATATTGGAAAAATTGAAATTTGTATGTGTTAGTCTTCAATCACGGAATTTTTTGAGAAAATCATGAAAAATGAAGTATTTTGCTCATTTTAGAGAACTATTTTGGTCTTTTTTAGAAAAAATGATAATTGATATTTTTGAAGGTGTTAGACTTCAGTTTTTGATTTTATGCAAAAAATAGGAAAAATAGAAATTTGTATGTGTTAGTCTTCAATCCCGGAGTTTTTTGAGAAAAACATGAAAAATGAAGTATTTTGCTCATTTTAGAGAACTATTTTGGTCTTTTTTAGAAAAAATGATAATTGATATTTTTTAAGGTGTTAGACTTCAGTTTTTGATTTTATGCAAAAAATAGGAAAAATAGAAATTTGTATGTGTTAGTCTTCAATCCCGGAGTTTTTTTGAGAAAATCATTAAAAATGAAGTATTTTGCTCATTTTAGAGAACTATTTTGGTCTTTTTTAGAAAAAATGATAATTGATATTTTTGAAGGTGTTAGACTTCAGTTTTTGATTTTTTGCAAAAAATAGGAAAAATAGAAATTTGTATGTGTTAGTCTTCAATCACGAAGTTTTTGGAGAAAAACATTAAAAATGAAGTATTTTGCTTATTTTAGAGAACTATTTTGGACTCTTTTAGAAAAAATTATAATTGATATTTTTTAAGGTGTTAGACTTCAGTTTTTGATTTTTTGCAAAAAAATTGAAAAATTCAAATTTGTATGTGTTAGTCTTCAATCACGGAATTTTTTGGGAAAAACATGAAAAATGAAGTATTTTGCTCATTTTAGAGAACTATTTTGGTATTTTTCAGAAAAAATGATAATTGATATTTTTGAAGGTGTTAGACTTCAGTTTTTTATTTTTTGCAAAAAATTGGAAAAATTGAAATTTGTATGTGTTAGTCTTCAATCACGGAATGTTTTGAGAAAATCATGAAAAATGAAGTATTTTGCTCATTTTAGAGAACTATTTTGGTCTTTTTTAGAAAAATGATAATTGATATTTTTGAAGGTGTTAGACTTCAGTTTTTGATTTTTTGCAAAAAATAGGAAAAATTGAAATTTGTATGTGTTAGTCTTCAATCACGGATTTTTTTGAGAAAATCATGAAAAATGAAGTATTTTGCTCATTTTAGAGAACTATTTTGGTCTTTTTTAGAAAAAATGATAATTGATATTTTTGAAGGTGTTAGACTTCAGTTTTTGATTTTATGCAAAAAATAGGAAAAATAGAAATTTGTATGTGTTAGTCTTCAATCCCGGAGTTTTTTGAGAAAAACATGAAAAATGAAGTATTTTGCTCATTTTAGAGAACTATTTTGGTCTTTTTTAGAAAAAATGATAATTGATATTTTTTAAGGTGTTAGACTTCAGTTTTTGATTTTATGCAAAAAATAGGAAAAATAGAAATTTGTATGTGTTAGTCTTCAATCCCGGAGTTTTTTTGAGAAAAACATGAAAAATGAAGTATTTTGCTCATTTTAGAGAACTATTTTGGTCTTTTTTAGAAAAAATGATAATTGATATTTTTGAAGGTGTTAGACTTCAGTTTTTGATTTTTTGCAAAAAATAGGAAAAAAAGAAATTTGTATGTGTTAGTCTTCAATCACGAAGTTTTTGGAGAAAAACATTAAAAATGAAGTATTTTGCTTATTTTAGAGAACTATTTTGGACTCTTTTAGAAAAAATTATAATTGATATTTTTTAAGGTGTTAGACTTCAGTTTTTGATTTTTTGCAAAAAAATGGAAAAATTCAAATTTGTATGTGTTAGTCTTCAATCACGGAATTTTTTGGGAAAAACATGAAAAATTAAGTATTTTGCTCATTTTAGAGAACTATTTTGGTATTTTTCAGAAAAAATGATAATTGATATTTTTGAAGGTGTTAGACTTCAGTTTTTTATTTTTTGCAAAAAATTGGAAAAATTGAAATTTGTATGTGTTAGTCTTCAATCACGGAATGTTTTGAGAAAATCATGAAAAATGAAGTATTTTGCTCATTTTAGAGAACTATTTTGGTCTTTTTTGGAAAAATGATAATTGATATTTTTGAAGGTGTTAGACTTCAGTTTTTGATTTTTGGCAAAAAATAGGAAAAATTGAAATTTGTATGCGTTAGTCTTCAATCACGGATTTTTTTGAGAAAATCATGAAAAATGAAGTATTTTGCTCATTTTAGAGAACTATTTTGGTCTTTTTTAGAAAAAATGATAATTGATATTTTTGAAGGTGTTAGACTTCAGTTTTTGATTTTATGCAAAAAATAGGAAAAATAGAAATTTGTATGTGTTAGTCTTCAATCACGGATTTTTTTGAGAAAATCATGAAAAATGAAGTATTTTGCTCATTTTAGAGAACTATTTTGGACTCTTTTAGAAAAAAATTATAATTGATATTTTTTAAGGTGTTAGACTTCAGTTTTTGATTTTTTGCAAAAAAATGGAAAAATTCAAATTTGTATGTGTTAGTCTTCAATCACGGATTTTTTTGAGAAAATCATGAAAAATGAAGTATTTTGCTCATTTTAGAGAACTATTTTGGTCTTTTTTAGATAAAATTATAATTGATATTTTTGAAGGTGTTAGACTTCAGTTTTTGATTTTTTACAAAAAATTGGAAAAATAGAAATTTGTATGTGTTAGTCTTCAATCCCGGAGTTTTTTGAGAAAAACATGAAAAATGAAGTATTTTGCTCATTTTAGAGAACTATTTTGGTCTTTTTTAGAAAAAATGATAATTGATATTTTTGAAGGTGTTAGACTTCAGTTTTTGATTTTTTGCAAAAAATAGGAAAAATAGAAATTTGTATATGTTAGTCTTCAATCACGGAGTTTTTTGAGAAAAACATGAAAAATGAAGTATTTTTCTCATTTTAGAGAACTATTTTGGACCCTTTTAGAAAAAGGATAATTGATATTTTTTAAGGTGTTAGACTTCAGTTTTTGATTTTTTGCAAAAAAATGGAAAAATTGAAATTTGTATGTGTTAGTCTTCAATCACGGAATTTTTTGAGAAAAACATGAAAAATGAAGTATTTTGCTCATTTTAGAGAACTATTTTGGTCTTTTTTAGAAAAAATGATAATTGATATTTTTGAAGGTGTTAGACTTCAGTTTTTGATTTTTTGCAAAAAATAGGAAAAATAGAAATTTGTATGTGTTAGTCTTCAATCACGAAGTTTTTTGAGAAAAACATTAAAAATAAAGTATTTTGCTCATTTTAGAGAACTATTTTGGACACTTTTAGAAAAAATTATAATTGATATTTTTTAAGGTGTTAGACTTCAGTTTTTGATTTTTTGCAAAAAAATGGAAAAATTGAAATTTGTATGTGTTAGTCTTCAATCACGGAATTTTTTAAGAAAAACATGAAAAATGAAGTATTTTGCTCATTTTAGAGAACTATTTTGGTCTTTTTTAGAAAAACTGATAATTGATATTTTTGAAGGTGTTAGACTTCAGTTTTTGATTTTTTGCAAAAAATAGGAAAAATAGAAATTTGTATGTGTTAGTCTTCAATCACGAAGTTTTTGGAGAAAAACATTAAAAATGAAGTATTTTGCTTATTTTAGAGAACTATTTTGGACTCTTTTAGAAAAAATTATAATTGATATTTTTTAAGGTGTTAGACTTCAGTTTTTGATTTTTTGCAAAAAAATGGAAAAATTCAAATTTGTATGTGTTAGTCTTCAATCACGGAATTTTTTGGGAAAAACATGAAAAATGAAGTATTTTGCTCATTTTAGAGAACTATTTTGGTATTTTTCAGAAAAAATGATAATTGATATTTTTGAAGGTGTTAGACTTCAGTTTTTGATTTTTTGCAAAAAATAGGAAAAATAGAAATTTGTATGTGTTAGTCTTCAATCACGAAGTTTTTTGAGAAAAACATTAAAAATGAAGTATTTTGCTCATTTTAGAGAACTATTTTGGACACTTTTAGAAAAAATTATAATTGATATTTTTTAAGGTGTTAGACTTCAGTTTTTTATTTTTTGCAAAAAATGGGAAAAATAGAAATTTGTATGTGTTAGTCTTCAATCACGGAGTTTTTTGAGAAAAACATGAAAATTGAAGTATTTTGCTCATTTTAGAGAACTATTTTGGTCTTTTCTAGAAAAAATGATAATTGATATTTTTGAAGGTGTTAGACTTCAGTTTTTGATTTTTTGCAAAAAATAGGAAAAATTGAAATTTGTATGTGTTAGTCTTCAATCACGGAGTTTTTTGAGAAAAACATGAAAAATGAAGTATTTTGCTCATTTTAGAGAACTATTTTTGACCCTTGTAGAAAAAATGATAATTGATATTTTTTAAGGTGTTAGACTTCAGTTTTTGATTTTTTGCAAAAAAATGGAAAAATTGAAATTTGTATGTGTTAGTCTTCAATCACGGAATTTTTTGAGAAAAACATGAAAAATGAATTATTTTGCTCATTTTAGAGAACTATTTTGGTCTTTCTCAGAAAAAATGATAATTGATATTTTTGAAGGTGTTAGACTTCAGTTTTTTATTTTTTGCAAAATATTGGAAAAATTGAAATTTGTATGTGTTAGTCTTCAATCACGGAATTTTTTGAGAAAAACATGAAAAATGAAGTATTTTGCTCATTTTAGAGAACTATTTTGGTCTTTTTTAGAAAAAATGATAATTGATATTTTTGAAGGTGTTAGACTTCAGTTTTTGATTTTTTGCAAAAAATAGGAAAAATAGAAATTTGTATGTGTTAGTCTTCAATCACGAAGTTTTTGGAGAAAAACATTAAAAATGAAGTATTTTGCTTATTTTAGAGAACTATTTTGGACTCTTTTAGAAAAAATTATAATTGATATTTTTTAAGGTGTTAGACTTCAATTTTTGATTTTTTGCAAAAAAATTGAAAAATTCAAATTTGTATGTGTTAGTATTCAATCACGGAATTTTTTGGGAAAAACATGAAAAATGAAGTATTTTGCTCATTTTAGAGAACTATTTTGGTATTTTTCAGAAAAAATGATAATTGATATTTTTGAAGGTGTTAGACTTCAGTTTTTTATTTTTTGCAAAAAATTGGAAAAATTGAAATTTGTATGTGTTAGTCTTCAATCACGGAATGTTTTGAGAAAATCATGAAAAATGAAGTATTTTGCTCATTTTAGAGAACTATTTTGGTCTTTTTTAGAAAAATGATAATTGATATTTTTGAAGGTGTTAGACTTCAGTTTTTGATTTTTTGCAAAAAATAGGAAAAATTGAAATTTGTATGTGTTAGTCTTCAATCACGGATTTTTTTGAGAAAATCATGAAAAATGAAGTATTTTGCTCATTTTAGAGAACTATTTTGGTCTTTTTTAGAAAAAATGATAATTGATATTTTTGAAGGTGTTAGACTTCAGTTTTTGATTTTATGCAAAAAATAGGAAAAATAGAAATTTGTATGTGTTAGTCTTCAATCCCGGAGTTTTTTGAGAAAAACATGAAAAATGAAGTATTTTGCTCATTTTAGAGAACTATTTTGGTCTTTTTTAGAAAAAATGATAATTGATATTTTTTAAGGTGTTAGACTTCAGTTTTTGATTTTATGCAAAAAATAGGAAAAATAGAAATTTGTATGTGTTAGTCTTCAATCCCGGAGTTTTTTTGAGAAAAACATGAAAAATGAAGTATTTTGCTCATTTTAGAGAACTATTTTGGTCTTTTTTAGAAAAAATGATAATTGATATTTTTGAAGGTGTTAGACTTCAGTTTTTGATTTTTTGCAAAAAATAGGAAAAATAGAAATTTGTATGTGTTAGTCTTCAATCACGAAGTTTTTGGAGAAAAACATTAAAAATGAAGTATTTTGCTTATTTTAGAGAACTATTTTGGACTCTTTTAGAAAAAATTATAATTGATATTTTTTAGGGTGTTAGACTTCAGTTTTTGATTTTTTGCAAAAAAATGGAAAAATTCAAATTTGTATGTGTTAGTCTTCAATCACGGAATTTTTTGGGAAAAACATGAAAAATGAAGTATTTTGCTCATTTTAGAGAACTATTTTGGTATTTTTCAGAAAAAATGATAATTGATATTTTTGAAGGTGTTAGACTTCAGTTTTTTATTTTTTGCAAAAAATTGGAAAAATTGAAATTTGTATGTGTTAGTCTTCAATCACGGAATGTTTTGAGAAAATCATGAAAAATGAAGTATTTTGCTCATTTTAGAGAACTATTTTGGTCTTTTTTAGAAAAATGATAATTGATATTTTTGAAGGTGTTAGACTTCAGTTTTTGATTTTTGGCAAAAAATAGGAAAAATTGAAATTTGTATGTGTTAGTCTTCAATCACGGAATTTTTTGAGAAAAACATGAAAAATGAAGTATTTTGCTCATTTTAGAGAACTATTTTGGTCTTTTTCAGAAAAAATGATAATTGATATTTTTGAAGGTGTTAGGCTTCAGTTTTTTATTTTTTGCAAAAAATTGGAAAAATAGAAATTTGTATGTGTTAGTCTACAATCACGGAATTTTTTGAGAAAAACATGAAAAATGAAGTATTTTGCTCATTTTAGAGAACAATTTTGGTATTTTTCAGAAAAAATGATAATTGATATTTTTGAAGGTGTTAGACTTCAGTTTTTTATTTTTTGCAAAAAATTGGAAAAATAGAAATTTGTATGTGTTAGTCTTCAATCACGAAATTTTTTGAGAAAAACATAAAAAATGAAGTATTTTACTCATTATAGAGATCTATTTTGGTCTTTTTTAGAAAAAATGATAATTGATATTTTTGAAGGTGTTAGACTTCAGTTTTTGATTTTTTACAAAAAATTGGAAAAATAGAAATTTGTATGTGTTAGTCTTCAATCACGACGTTTTTTGAGAAAAACATGAAAAATGAGGTATTTTGCTCATTTTAGAGAACTATTTTGGTCATTTTTAGAAAAAATGATAATTGATATTTTTGAAGGTGTTAGACTTCAGTTTTTGATTTTATGCAAAAAATAGGAAAAATAGAAATTTGTATGTGTTAGTCTTCAATCCCGGAGTTTTTTGAGAAAAACATGAAAAATGAAGTATTTTGCTCATTTTAGAGAACTATTTTTGCCTTTTTTAGAAAAAATGATAATTGATATTTTTTATGGTGTTAGACTTCAGTTTTTGATTTTATGCAAAAAGTAGGAAAAATAGAAATTTGTATGTGTTAGTCTTCAATCCCGGAGTTTTTTTGAGAAAAACATGAAAAATGAAGTATTTTGCTCATTTCTGGAGAACTATTTTGGTGTTTTTTAGAAATAATGATAATTGATATTTTTGAAGGTGTTAGACTTCAGTTTTTTATTTTTTGCAAAAAATTGGAAAAATTGAAATTTGTATGTGTTAGTCTTCAATCACGGAATGTTTTGAGAAAATCATGAAAAATGAAGTATTTTGCTCATTTTAGAGAACTATTTTGGTCTTTTTTAGAAAAATGATAATTGATATTTTTGAAGGTGTTAGACTTCAGTTTTTGATTTTTGGCAAAAAATAGGAAAAATTGAAATTTGTATGTGTTAGTCTTCAATCACGGATTTTTTTGAGAAAATCATGAAAAATGAAGTATTTTGCTCATTTTAGAGAACTATTTTGGTCTTTTTTAGAAAAAATGATAATTGATATTTTTGAAGGTGTTAGACTTCAGTTTTTGATTTTATGCAAAAAATAGGAAAAATAGAAATTTGTATGTGTTAGTCTTCAATCCCGGAGTTTTTTGAGAAAAACATGAAAAATGAAGTATTTTGCCCATTTTAGAGAACTATTTTGGTCTTTTTTAGAAAAAATGATAATTGATATTTTTGAAGGTGTTAGACTTCAGTTTTTGATTTTTTTCAAAAAATAGGAAAAATAGAAATTTGTATATGTTAGTCTTCAATCACGGAGTTTTTTGAGAAAAACATGAAAAATGAAGTATTTTGCTTATTTTAGAGAACTATTTTGGACTCTTTTAGAAAAAATTATAATTGATATTTTTTAGGGTGTTAGACTTCAGTTTTTGATTTTTTGCAAAAAAATGGAAAAATTCAAATTTGTATGTGTTAGTCTTCAATCACGGAATTTTTTGGGAAAAACATGAAAAATGAAGTATTTTGCTCATTTTAGAGAACTATTTTGGTATTTTTCAGAAAAAATGATAATTGATATTTTTGAAGGTGTTAGACTTCAGTTTTTTATTTTTTGCAAAAAATTGGAAAAATTGAAATTTGTATGTGTTAGTCTTCAATCACGGAATGTTTTGAGAAAATCATGAAAAATGAAGTATTTTGCTCATTTTAGAGAACTATTTTGGTCTTTTTTAGAAAAATGATAATTGATATTTTTGAAGGTGTTAGACTTCAGTTTTTGATTTTTGGCAAAAAATAGGAAAAATTGAAATTTGTATGTGTTAGTCTTCAATCACGGAATTTTTTGAGAAAAACATGAAAAATGAAGTATTTTGCTCATTTTAGAGAACTATTTTGGTCTTTTTCAGAAAAAATGATAATTGATATTTTTGAAGGTGTTAGGCTTCAGTTTTTTATTTTTTGCAAAAAATTGGAAAAATTGAAATTTGTATGTGTTAGTCTTCAATCACGGAATGTTTTGAGAAAATCATGAAAAATGAAGTATTTTGCTCATTTTAGAGAACTATTTTGGTCTTTTTTAGAAAAATGATAATTGATATTTTTGAAGGTGTTAGACTTCAGTTTTTGATTTTTGGCAAAAAATAGGAAAAATTGAAATTTGTATGTGTTAGTCTTCAATCACGGAATTTTTTGAGAAAAACATGAAAAATGAAGTATTTTGCTCATTTTAGAGAACTATTTTGGTCTTTTTCAGAAAAAATGATAATTGATATTTTTGAAGGTGTTAGGCTTCAGTTTTTTATTTTTTGCAAAAAATTGGAAAAATAGAAATTTGTATGTGTTAGTCTTCAATCACGGAATTTTTTGAGAAAAACATGAAAAATGAAGTATTTTGCTCATTTTAGAGAACTATTTTGGTCTTTTTTAGAAAAAATGATAATTGATATTTTTGAAGGTGTTAGACTTCAGTTTTTGATTTTATGCAAAAAATAGGAAAAATAGAAATTTGTATGTGTTAGTCTTCAATCCCGGAGTTTTTTGAGAAAAACATGAAAAATGAAGTATTTTGCTCATTTTAGAGAACTATTTTGGTCTTTTTTAGAAAAAATGATAATTGATATTTTTTAAGGTGTTAGACTTCAGTTTTTGATTTTATGCAAAAAATAGGAAAAATAGAAATTTGTATGTGTTAGTCTTCAATCCCGGAGTTTTTTTGAGAAAAACATGAAAAATGAAGTATTTTGCTCATTTTAGAGAACTATTTTGGTCTTTTTTAGAAAAAATGATAATTGATATTTTTGAAGGTGTTAGACTTCAGTTTTTGATTTTTTGCAAAAAATAGGAAAAATAGAAATTTGTATGTGTTAGTCTTCAATCACGAAGTTTTTGGAGAAAAACATTAAAAATGAAGTATTTTGCTTATTTTAGAGAACTATTTTGGACTCTTTTAGAAAAAATTATAATTGATATTTTTTAGGGTGTTAGACTTCAGTTTTTGATTTTTTGCAAAAAAATGGAAAAATTCAAATTTGTATGTGTTAGTCTTCAATCACGGAATTTTTTGGGAAAAACATGAAAAATGAAGTATTTTGCTCATTTTAGAGAACTATTTTGGTATTTTTCAGAAAAAATGATAATTGATATTTTTGAAGGTGTTAGACTTCAGTTTTTTATTTTTTGCAAAAAATTGGAAAAATTGAAATTTGTATGTGTTAGTCTTCAATCACGGAATGTTTTGAGAAAATCATGAAAAATGAAGTATTTTGCTCATTTTAGAGAACTATTTTGGTCTTTTTTAGAAAAATGATAATTGATATTTTTGAAGGTGTTAGACTTCAGTTTTTGATTTTTGGCAAAAAATAGGAAAAATTGAAATTTGTATGTGTTAGTCTTCAATCACGGAATTTTTTGAGAAAAACATGAAAAATGAAGTATTTTGCTCATTTTAGAGAACTATTTTGGTCTTTTTCAGAAAAAATGATAATTGATATTTTTGAAGGTGTTAGGCTTCAGTTTTTTATTTTTTGCAAAAAATTGGAAAAATAGAAATTTGTATGTGTTAGTCTTCAATCACGGAATTTTTTGAGAAAAACATGAAAAATGAAGTATTTTGCTCATTTTAGAGAACAATTTTGGTATTTTTCAGAAAAAATGATAATTGATATTTTTGAAGGTGTTAGACTTCAGTTTTTTATTTTTTGCAAAAAATTGGAAAAATAGAAATTTGTATGTGTTAGTCTTCAATCACGAAATTTTTTGAGAAAAACATAAAAAATGAAGTATTTTACTCATTATAGAGATCTATTTTGGTCTTTTTTAGAAAAAATGATAATTGATATTTTTGAAGGTGCTAGACTTCAGTTTTTGATTTTTTACAAAAAATTGGAAAAATAGAAATTTGTATGTGTTAGTCTTCAATCACGACGTTTTTTGAGAAAAACATGAAAAATGAGGTATTTTGCTCATTTTAGAGAACTATTTTGGTCATTTTTAGAAAAAATGATAATTGATATTTTTGAAGGTGTTAGACTTCAGTTTTTGATTTTATGCAAAAAATAGGAAAAATAGAAATTTGTATGTGTTAGTCTTCAATCCCGGAGTTTTTTGAGAAAAACATGAAAAATGAAGTATTTTGCTCATTTTAGAGAACTATTTTTGCCTTTTTTAGAAAAAATGATAATTGATATTTTTTATGGTGTTAGACTTCAGTTTTTGATTTTATGCAAAAAGTAGGAAAAATAGAAATTTGTATGTGTTAGTCTTCAATCCCGGAGTTTTTTTGAGAAAAACATGAAAAATGAAGTATTTTGCTCATTTCTGGAGAACTATTTTGGTGTTTTTTAGAAATAATGATAATTGATATTTTTGAAGGTGTTAGACTTCAGTTTTTTATTTTTTGCAAAAAATTGGAAAAATTGAAATTTGTATGTGTTAGTCTTCAATCACGGAATGTTTTGAGAAAATCATGAAAAATGAAGTATTTTGCTCATTTTAGAGAACTATTTTGGTCTTTTTTAGAAAAATGATAATTGATATTTTTGAAGGTGTTAGACTTCAGTTTTTGATTTTTGGCAAAAAATAGGAAAAATTGAAATTTGTATGTGTTAGTCTTCAATCACGGATTTTTTTGAGAAAATCATGAAAAATGAAGTATTTTGCTCATTTTAGAGAACTATTTTGGTCTTTTTTAGAAAAAATGATAATTGATATTTTTGAAGGTGTTAGACTTCAGTTTTTGATTTTATGCAAAAAATAGGAAAAATAGAAATTTGTATGTGTTAGTCTTCAATCCCGGAGTTTTTTGAGAAAAACATGAAAAATGAAGTATTTTGCCCATTTTAGAGAACTATTTTGGTCTTTTTTAGAAAAAATGATAATTGATATTTTTGAAGGTGTTAGACTTCAGTTTTTGATTTTTTTCAAAAAATAGGAAAAATAGAAATTTGTATATGTTAGTCTTCAATCACGGAGTTTTTTGAGAAAAACATGAAAAATGAAGTATTTTGCTTATTTTAGAGAACTATTTTGGACTCTTTTAGAAAAAATTATAATTGATATTTTTTAGGGTGTTAGACTTCAGTTTTTGATTTTTTGCAAAAAAATGGAAAAATTCAAATTTGTATGTGTTAGTCTTCAATCACGGAATTTTTTGGGAAAAACATGAAAAATGAAGTATTTTGCTCATTTTAGAGAACTATTTTGGTATTTTTCGGAAAAAATGATAATTGATATTTTTGAAGGTGTTAGACTTCAGTTTTTTATTTTTTGCAAAAAATTGGAAAAATTGAAATTTGTATGTGTTAGTCTTCAATCACGGAATGTTTTGAGAAAATCATGAAAAATGAAGTATTTTGCTCATTTTAGAGAACTATTTTGGTCTTTTTTAGAAAAATGATAATTGATATTTTTGAAGGTGTTAGACTTCAGTTTTTGATTTTTGGCAAAAAATAGGAAAAATTGAAATTTGTATGTGTTAGTCTTCAATCACGGAATTTTTTGAGAAAAACATGAAAAATGAAGTATTTTGCTCATTTTAGAGAACTATTTTGGTCTTTTTCAGAAAAAATGATAATTGATATTTTTGAAGGTGTTAGGCTTCAGTTTTTTATTTTTTGCAAAAAATTGGAAAAATTGAAATTTGTATGTGTTAGTCTTCAATCACGGAATGTTTTGAGAAAATCATGAAAAATGAAGTATTTTGCTCATTTTAGAGAACTATTTTGGTCTTTTTTAGAAAAATGATAATTGATATTTTTGAAGGTGTTAGACTTCAGTTTTTGATTTTTGGCAAAAAATAGGAAAAATTGAAATTTGTATGTGTTAGTCTTCAATCACGGAATTTTTTGAGAAAAACATGAAAAATGAAGTATTTTGCTCATTTTAGAGAACTATTTTGGTCTTTTTCAGAAAAAATGATAATTGATATTTTTGAAGGTGTTAGGCTTCAGTTTTTTATTTTTTGCAAAAAATTGGAAAAATAGAAATTTGTATGTGTTAGTCTTCAATCACGGAATTTTTTGAGAAAAACATGAAAAATGAAGTATTTTGCTCATTTTAGAGAACAATTTTGGTATTTTTCAGAAAAAATGATAATTGATATTTTTGAAGGTGTTAGACTTCAGTTTTTTATTTTTTGCAAAAAATTGGAAAAATAGAAATTTGTATGTGTTAGTCTTCAATCACGAAATTTTTTGAGAAAAACATAAAAAATGAAGTATTTTACTCATTATAGAGATCTATTTTGGTCTTTTTTAGAAAAAATGATAATTGATATTTTTGAAGGTGTTAGACTTCAGTTTTTGATTTTTTACAAAAAATTGGAAAAATAGAAATTTGTATGTGTTAGTCTTCAATCACGACGTTTTTTGAGAAAAACATGAAAAATGAGGTATTTTGCTCATTTTAGAGAACTATTTTGGTCATTTTTAGAAAAAATGATAATTGATATTTTTGAAGGTGTTAGACTTCAGTTTTTGATTTTATGCAAAAAATAGGAAAAATAGAAATTTGTATGTGTTAGTCTTCAATCCCGGAGTTTTTTGAGAAAAACATGAAAAATGAAGTATTTTGCTCGTTTTAGAGAACTATTTTTGCCTTTTTTAGAAAAAATGATAATTGATATTTTTTATGGTGTTAGACTTCAGTTTTTGATTTTATGCAAAAAGTAGGAAAAATAGAAATTTGTATGTGTTAGTCTTCAATCCCGGAGTTTTTTTGAGAAAAACATGAAAAATGAAGTATTTTGCTCATTTCTGGAGAACTATTTTGGTGTTTTTTAGAAATAATGATAATTGATATTTTTGAAGGTGTTAGACTTCAGTTTTTTATTTTTTGCAAAAAATTGGAAAAATTGAAATTTGTATGTGTTAGTCTTCAATCACGGAATGTTTTGAGAAAATCATGAAAAATGAAGTATTTTGCTCATTTTAGAGAACTATTTTGGTCTTTTTTAGAAAAATGATAATTGATATTTTTGAAGGTGTTAGACTTCAGTTTTTGATTTTTGGCAAAAAATAGGAAAAATTGAAATTTGTATGTGTTAGTCTTCAATCACGGAATTTTTTGAGAAAAACATGAAAAATGAAGTATTTTGCTCATTTTAGAGAACTATTTTGGTCTTTTTCAGAAAAAATGATAATTGATATTTTTGAAGGTGTTAGGCTTCAGTTTTTTATTTTTTGCAAAAAATTGGAAAAATTGAAATTTGTATGTGTTAGTCTTCAATCACGGAATGTTTTGAGAAAATCATGAAAAATGAAGTATTTTGCTCATTTTAGAGAACTATTTTGGTCTTTTTTAGAAAAATGATAATTGATATTTTTGAAGGTGTTAGACTTCAGTTTTTGATTTTTGGCAAAAAATAGGAAAAATTGAAATTTGTATGTGTTAGTCTTCAATCACGGAATTTTTTGAGAAAAACATGAAAAATGAAGTATTTTGCTCATTTTAGAGAACTATTTTGGTCTTTTTCAGAAAAAATGATAATTGATATTTTTGAAGGTGTTAGGCTTCAGTTTTTTATTTTTTGCAAAAAATTGGAAAAATAGAAATTTGTATGTGTTAGTCTTCAATCACGGAATTTTTTGAGAAAAACATGAAAAATGAAGTATTTTGCTCATTTTAGAGAACAATTTTGGTATTTTTCAGAAAAAATGATAATTGATATTTTTGAAGGTGTTAGACTTCAGTTTTTTATTTTTTGCAAAAAATTGGAAAAATAGAAATTTGTATGTGTTAGTCTTCAATCACGAAATTTTTTGAGAAAAACATAAAAAATGAAGTATTTTACTCATTATAGAGATCTATTTTGGTCTTTTTTAGAAAAAATGATAATTGATATTTTTGAAGGTGCTAGACTTCAGTTTTTGATTTTTTACAAAAAATTGGAAAAATAGAAATTTGTATGTGTTAGTCTTCAATCACGACGTTTTTTGAGAAAAACATGAAAAATGAGGTATTTTGCTCATTTTAGAGAACTATTTTGGTCATTTTTAGAAAAAATGATAATTGATATTTTTGAAGGTGTTAGACTTCAGTTTTTGATTTTATGCAAAAAATAGGAAAAATAGAAATTTGTATGTGTTAGTCTTCAATCCCGGAGTTTTTTGAGAAAAACATGAAAAATGAAGTATTTTGCTCATTTTAGAGAACTATTTTTGCCTTTTTTAGAAAAAATGATAATTGATATTTTTTATGGTGTTAGACTTCAGTTTTTGATTTTATGCAAAAAGTAGGAAAAATAGAAATTTGTATGTGTTAGTCTTCAATCCCGGAGTTTTTTTGAGAAAAACATGAAAAATGAAGTATTTTGCTCATTTCTGGAGAACTATTTTGGTGTTTTTTAGAAATAATGATAATTGATATTTTTGAAGGTGTTAGACTTCAGTTTTTTATTTTTTGCAAAAAATTGGAAAAATTGAAATTTGTATGTGTTAGTCTTCAATCACGGAATGTTTTGAGAAAATCATGAAAAATGAAGTATTTTGCTCATTTTAGAGAACTATTTTGGTCTTTTTTAGAAAAATGATAATTGATATTTTTGAAGGTGTTAGACTTCAGTTTTTGATTTTTGGCAAAAAATAGGAAAAATTGAAATTTGTATGTGTTAGTCTTCAATCACGGATTTTTTTGAGAAAATCATGAAAAATGAAGTATTTTGCTCATTTTAGAGAACTATTTTGGTCTTTTTTAGAAAAAATGATAATTGATATTTTTGAAGGTGTTAGACTTCAGTTTTTGATTTTATGCAAAAAATAGGAAAAATAGAAATTTGTATGTGTTAGTCTTCAATCCCGGAGTTTTTTGAGAAAAACATGAAAAATGAAGTATTTTGCCCATTTTAGAGAACTATTTTGGTCTTTTTTAGAAAAAATGATAATTGATATTTTTGAAGGTGTTAGACTTCAGTTTTTGATTTTTTTCAAAAAATAGGAAAAATAGAAATTTGTATATGTTAGTCTTCAATCACGGAGTTTTTTGAGAAAAACATGAAAAATGAAGTATTTTGCTTATTTTAGAGAACTATTTTGGACTCTTTTAGAAAAAATTATAATTGATATTTTTTAGGGTGTTAGACTTCAGTTTTTGATTTTTTGCAAAAAAATGGAAAAATTCAAATTTGTATGTGTTAGTCTTCAATCACGGAATTTTTTGGGAAAAACATGAAAAATGAAGTATTTTGCTCATTTTAGAGAACTATTTTGGTATTTTTCAGAAAAAATGATAATTGATATTTTTGAAGGTGTTAGACTTCAGTTTTTTATTTTTTGCAAAAAATTGGAAAAATTGAAATTTGTATGTGTTAGTCTTCAATCACGGAATGTTTTGAGAAAATCATGAAAAATGAAGTATTTTGCTCATTTTAGAGAACTATTTTGGTCTTTTTTAGAAAAATGATAATTGATATTTTTGAAGGTGTTAGACTTCAGTTTTTGATTTTTGGCAAAAAATAGGAAAAATTGAAATTTGTATGTGTTAGTCTTCAATCACGGAATTTTTTGAGAAAAACATGAAAAATAAAGTATTTTGCTCATTTTAGAGAACTATTTTGGTCTTTTTCAGAAAAAATTATAATTGATATTTTTGAAGGTGTTAGGCTTCAGTTTTTTATTTTTTGCAAAAAATTGGAAAAATTGAAATTTGTATGTGTTAGTCTTCAATCACGGAATGTTTTGAGAAAATCATGAAAAATGAAGTATTTTGCTCATTTTAGAGAACTATTTTGGTCTTTTTTAGAAAAATGATAATTGATATTTTTGAAGGTGTTAGACTTCAGTTTTTGATTTTTGGCAAAAAATAGGAAAAATTGAAATTTGTATGTGTTAGTCTTCAATCACGGAATTTTTTGAGAAAAACATGAAAAATGAAGTATTTTGCTCATTTTAGAGAACTATTTTGGTCTTTTTCAGAAAAAATGATAATTGATATTTTTGAAGGTGTTAGGCTTCAGTTTTTTATTTTTTGCAAAAAATTGGAAAAATAGAAATTTGTATGTGTTAGTCTTCAATCACGGAATTTTTTGAGAAAAACATGAAAAATGAAGTATTTTGCTCATTTTAGAGAACAATTTTGGTATTTTTCAGAAAAAATGATAATTGATATTTTTGAAGGTGTTAGACTTCAGTTTTTTATTTTTTGCAAAAAATTGGAAAAATAGAAATTTGTATGTGTTAGTCTTCAATCACGAAATTTTTTGAGAAAAACATAAAAAATGAAGTATTTTACTCATTATAGAGATCTATTTTGGTCTTTTTTAGAAAAAATGATAATTGATATTTTTGAAGGTGTTAGACTTCAGTTTTTGATTTTTTACAAAAAATTGGAAAAATAGAAATTTGTATGTGTTAGTCTTCAATCACGACGTTTTTTGAGAAAAACATGAAAAATGAGGTATTTTGCTCATTTTAGAGAACTATTTTGGTCATTTTTAGAAAAAATGATAATTGATATTTTTGAAGGTGTTAGACTTCAGTTTTTGATTTTATGCAAAAAATAGGAAAAATAGAAATTTGTATGTGTTAGTCTTCAATCCCGGAGTTTTTTGAGAAAAACATGAAAAATGAAGTATTTTGCTCATTTTAGAGAACTATTTTTGCCTTTTTTAGAAAAAATGATAATTGATATTTTTTATGGTGTTAGACTTCAGTTTTTGATTTTATGCAAAAAGTAGGAAAAATAGAAATTTGTATGTGTTAGTCTTCAATCCCGGAGTTTTTTTGAGAAAAACATGAAAAATGAAGTATTTTGCTCATTTCTGGAGAACTATTTTGGTGTTTTTTAGAAATAATGATAATTGATATTTTTGAAGGTGTTAGACTTCAGTTTTTTATTTTTTGCAAAAAATTGGAAAAATTGAAATTTGTATGTGTTAGTCTTCAATCACGGAATGTTTTGAGAAAATCATGAAAAATGAAGTATTTTGCTCATTTTAGAGAACTATTTTGGTCTTTTTTAGAAAAATGATAATTGATATTTTTGAAGGTGTTAGACTTCAGTTTTTGATTTTTGGCAAAAAATAGGAAAAATTGAAATTTGTATGTGTTAGTCTTCAATCACGGATTTTTTTGAGAAAATCATGAAAAATGAAGTATTTTGCTCATTTTAGAGAACTATTTTGGTCTTTTTTAGAAAAAATGATAATTGATATTTTTGAAGGTGTTAGACTTCAGTTTTTGATTTTATGCAAAAAATAGGAAAAATAGAAATTTGTATGTGTTAGTCTTCAATCCCGGAGTTTTTTGAGAAAAACATGAAAAATGAAGTATTTTGCCCATTTTAGAGAACTATTTTGGTCTTTTTTAGAAAAAATGATAATTGATATTTTTGAAGGTGTTAGACTTCAGTTTTTGATTTTTTTCAAAAAATAGGAAAAATAGAAATTTGTATATGTTAGTCTTCAATCACGGAGTTTTTTGAGAAAAACATGAAAAATGAAGTATTTTGCTCATTTTAGAGAACTATTTTGGACCCTTTTAGAAAAAGGATAATTGATATTTTTTAAGGTGTTAGACTTCAGTTTTTGATTTTTTGCAAAAAAATGGAAAAATTGAAATTTGTATGTGTTAGTCTTCAATCACGGAATTTTTTGAGAAAAACATGAAAAATGAAGTATTTTGCTCATTTTAGAGAACTATTTTGGTCTTTTTTAGAAAAAATGATAATTGATATTTTTGAAGGTGTTAGACTTCAGTTTTTGATTTTTTGCAAAAAATAGGAAAAATAGAAATTTGTATGTGTTAGTCTTCAATCACGAAGTTTTTTGAGAAAAACATTAAAAATAAAGTATTTTGCTCATTTTAGAGAACTATTTTGGACACTTTTAGAAAAAATTATAATTGATATTTTTTAAGGTGTTAGACTTCAGTTTTTGATTTTTTGCAAAAAAATGGAAAAATTGAAATTTGTTTGTGTTAGTCTTCAATCACGGAATTTTTTAAGAAAAACATGAAAAATGAAGTATTTTGCTCATTTTAGAGAACTATTTTGGTCTTTTTTAGAAAAAATGATAATTGATATTTTTGAAGGTGTTAGACTTCAGTTTTTGATTTTTTGCAAAAAATAGGAAAAATAGAAATTTGTATGTGTTAGTCTTCAATCACGAAGTTTTTTGAGAAAAACATTAAAAATGAAGTATTTTGCTCATTTTAGAGAACTATTTTGGACACTTTTAGAAAAAATTATAATTGATATTTTTTAAGGTGTTAGACTTCAGTTTTTTATTTTTTGCAAAAAATGGGAAAAATAGAAATTTGTATGTGTTAGTCTTCAATCACGGAGTTTTTTGAGAAAAACATGAAAATTGAAGTATTTTGCTCATTTTAGAGAACTATTTTGGTCTTTTCTAGAAAAAATGATAATTGATATTTTTGAAGGTGTTAGACTTCAGTTTTTGATTTTTTGCAAAAAATAGGAAAAATTGAAATTTGTATGTGTTAGTCTTCAATCACGGAGTTTTTTGAGAAAAACATGAAAAATGAAGTATTTTGCTCATTTTAGAGAACTATTTTGGACCCTTTTAGAAAAAATGATAATTGATATTTTATAAGGTGTTAGACTTCAGTTTTTGATTTTTTGCAAAAAAATGGAAAAATTGAATTTTGTATGTGTTAGTCTTCAATCACGGAATTTTTTGAGAAAAACATGAAAAATGAAGTATTTTGCTCATTTTAGAGAACTATTTTGGTCTTTTTCAGAAAAAATGATAATTGATATTTTTGAAGGTGTTAGGCTTCAGTTTTTTATTTTTTGCAAAAAATTGGAAAAATAGAAATTTGTATGTGTTAGTCTTCAATCCCGGAGTTTTTTGAGAAAAACATGAAAAATGAAGTATTTTGCTCATTTTAGAGAACTATTTTTGCCTTTTTTAGAAAAAATGATAATTGATATTTTTTATGGTGTTAGACTTCAGTTTTTGATTTTATGCAAAAAGTAGGAAAAATAGAAATTTGTATGTGTTAGTCTTCAATCCCGGAGTTTTTTTGAGAAAAACATGAAAAATGAAGTATTTTGCTCATTTCTGGAGAACTATTTTGGTGTTTTTTAGAAATAATGATAATTGATATTTTTGAAGGTGTTAGACTTCAGTTTTTTATTTTTTGCAAAAAATTGGAAAAATTGAAATTTGTATGTGTTAGTCTTCAATCACGGAATGTTTTGAGAAAATCATGAAAAATGAAGTATTTTGCTCATTTTAGAGAACTATTTTGGTCTTTTTTAGAAAAATGATAATTGATATTTTTGAAGGTGTTAGACTTCAGTTTTTGATTTTTGGCAAAAAATAGGAAAAATTGAAATTTGTATGTGTTAGTCTTCAATCACGGATTTTTTTGAGAAAATCATGAAAAATGAAGTATTTTGCTCATTTTAGAGAACTATTTTGGTCTTTTTTAGAAAAAATGATAATTGATATTTTTGAAGGTGTTAGACTTCAGTTTTTGATTTTATGCAAAAAATAGGAAAAATAGAAATTTGTATGTGTTAGTCTTCAATCCCGGAGTTTTTTGAGAAAAACATGAAAAATGAAGTATTTTGCCCATTTTAGAGAACTATTTTGGTCTTTTTTAGAAAAAATGATAATTGATATTTTTGAAGGTGTTAGACTTCAGTTTTTGATTTTTTTGAAAAAATAGGAAAAATAGAAATTTGTATATGTTAGTCTTCAATCACGGAGTTTTTTGAGAAAAACATGAAAAATGAAGTATTTTGCTCATTTTAGAGAACTATTTTGGACCCTTTTAGAAAAAGGATAATTGATATTTTTTAAGGTGTTAGACTTCAGTTTTTGATTTTTTGCAAAAAAATGGAAAAATTGAAATTTGTATGTGTTAGTCTTCAATCACGGAATTTTTTGAGAAAAACATGAAAAATGAAGTATTTTGCTCATTTTAGAGAACTATTTTGGTCTTTTTTAGAAAAAATGATAATTGATATTTTTGAAGGTGTTAGACTTCAGTTTTTGATTTTTTGCAAAAAATAGGAAAAATAGAAATTTGTATGTGTTAGTCTTCAATCACGAAGTTTTTTGAGAAAAACATTAAAAATAAAGTATTTTGCTCATTTTAGAGAACTATTTTGGACACTTTTAGAAAAAATTATAATTGATATTTTTTAAGGTGTTAGACTTCAGTTTTTGATTTTTTGCAAAAAAATGGAAAAATTGAAATTTGTTTGTGTTAGTCTTCAATCACGGAATTTTTTAAGAAAAACATGAAAAATGAAGTATTTTGCTCATTTTAGAGAACTATTTTGGTCTTTTTTAGAAAAAATGATAATTGATATTTTTGAAGGTGTTAGACTTCAGTTTTTGATTTTTTGCAAAAAATAGGAAAAATAGAAATTTGTATGTGTTAGTCTTCAATCACGAAGTTTTTTGAGAAAAACATTAAAAATGAAGTATTTTGCTCATTTTAGAGAACTATTTTGGACACTTTTAGAAAAAATTATAATTGATATTTTTTAAGGTGTTAGACTTCAGTTTTTTATTTTTTGCAAAAAATGGGAAAAATAGAAATTTGTATGTGTTAGTCTTCAATCACGGAGTTTTTTGAGAAAAACATGAAAATTGAAGTATTTTGCTCATTTTAGAGAACTATTTTGGTCTTTTCTAGAAAAAATGATAATTGATATTTTTGAAGGTGTTAGACTTCAGTTTTTGATTTTTTGCAAAAAATAGGAAAAATTGAAATTTGTATGTGTTAGTCTTCAATCACGGAGTTTTTTGAGAAAAACATGAAAAATGAAGTATGTTGCTCATTTTAGAGAACTATTTTGGACCCTTTTAGAAAAAATGATAATTGATATTTTTTAAGGTGTTAGACTTCAGTTTTTGATTTTTTGCAAAAAAATGGAAAAATTGAATTTTGTATGTGTTAGTCTTCAATCACGGAATTTTTTGAGAAAAACATGAAAAATGAAGTATTTTGCTCATTTTAGAGAACTATTTTGGTCTTTTTCAGAAAAAATGATAATTGATATTTTTGAAGGTGTTAGGCTTCAGTTTTTTATTTTTTGCAAAAAATTGGAAAAATAGAAATTTGTATGTGTTAGTCTTCAATCCCGGAGTTTTTTGAGAAAAACATGAAAAATGAAGTATTTTGCTCATTTTAGAGAACTATTTTTGCCTTTTTTAGAAAAAATGATAATTGATATTTTTTATGGTGTTAGACTTCAGTTTTTGATTTTATGCAAAAAGTAGGAAAAATAGAAATTTGTATGTGTTAGTCTTCAATCCCGGAGTTTTTTTGAGAAAAACATGAAAAATGAAGTATTTTGCTCATTTCTGGAGAACTATTTTGGTGTTTTTTAGAAATAATGATAATTGATATTTTTGAAGGTGTTAGACTTCAGTTTTTTATTTTTTGCAAAAAATTGGAAAAATTGAAATTTGTATGTGTTAGTCTTCAATCACGGAATGTTTTGAGAAAATCATGAAAAATGAAGTATTTTGCTCATTTTAGAGAACTATTTTGGTCTTTTTTAGAAAAATGATAATTGATATTTTTGAAGGTGTTAGACTTCAGTTTTTGATTTTTGGCAAAAAATAGTAAAAATTGAAATTTGTATGTGTTAGTCTTCAATCACGGATTTTTTTGAGAAAATCATGAAAAATGAAGTATTTTGCTCATTTTAGAGAACTATTTTGGTCTTTTTTAGAAAAAATGATAATTGATATTTTTGAAGGTGTTAGACTTCAGTTTTTGATTTTATGCAAAAAATAGGAAAAATAGAAATTTGTATGTGTTAGTCTTCAATCCCGGAGTTTTTTGAGAAAAACATGAAAAATGAAGTATTTTGCCCATTTTAGAGAACTATTTTGGTCTTTTTTAGAAAAAATGATAATTGATATTTTTGAAGGTGTTAGACTTCAGTTTTTGATTTTTTTCAAAAAATAGGAAAAATAGAAATTTGTATATGTTAGTCTTCAATCACGGAGTTTTTTGAGAAAAACATGAAAAATGAAGTATTTTGCTCATTTTAGAGAACTATTTTGGACCCTTTTAGAAAAAGGATAATTGATATTTTTTAAGGTGTTAGACTTCAGTTTTTGATTTTTTGCAAAAAAATGGAAAAATTGAAATTTGTATGTGTTAGTCTTCAATCACGGAATTTTTTGAGAAAAACATGAAAAATGAAGTATTTTGCTCATTTTAGAGAACTATTTTGGTCTTTTTTAGAAAAAATGATAATTGATATTTTTGAAGGTGTTAGACTTCAGTTTTTGATTTTTTGCAAAAAATAGGAAAAATAGAAATTTGTATGTGTTAGTCTTCAATCACGAAGTTTTTTGAGAAAAACATTAAAAATAAAGTATTTTGCTCATTTTAGAGAACTATTTTGGACACTTTTAGAAAAAATTATAATTGATATTTTTTAAGGTGTTAGACTTCAGTTTTTGATTTTTTGCAAAAAAATGGAAAAATTGAAATTTGTTTGTGTTAGTCTTCAATCACGGAATTTTTTAAGAAAAACATGAAAAATGAAGTATTTTGCTCATTTTAGAGAACTATTTTGGTCTTTTTTAGAAAAAATGATAATTGATATTTTTGAAGGTGTTAGACTTCAGTTTTTGATTTTTTGCAAAAAATAGGAAAAATAGAAATTTGTATGTGTTAGTCTTCAATCACGAAGTTTTTTGAGAAAAACATTAAAAATGAAGTATTTTGCTCATTTTAGAGAACTATTTTGGACACTTTTAGAAAAAATTATAATTGATATTTTTTAAGGTGTTAGACTTCAGTTTTTTATTTTTTGCAAAAAATAGGAAAAATAGAAATTTGTATGTGTTAGTCTTCAATCACGGAGTTTTTTGAGAAAAACATGAAAATTGAAGTATTTTGCTCATTTTAGAGAACTATTTTGGTCTTTTCTAGAAAAAATGATAATTGATATTTTTGAAGGTGTTAGACTTCAGTTTTTGATTTTTTGCAAAAAATAGGAAAAATTGAAATTTGTATGTGTTAGTCTTCAATCACGGAGTTTTTTGAGAAAAACATGAAAAATGAAGTATTTTGCTCATTTTAGAGAACTATTTTGGACCCTTTTAGAAAAAATGATAATTGATATTTTTTAAGGTGTTAGACTTCAGTTTTTGATTTTTTGCAAAAAAATGGAAAAATTGAATTTTGTATGTGTTAGTCTTCAATCACGGAATTTTTTGAGAAAAACATGAAAAATGAAGTATTTTGCTCATTTTAGAGAACTATTTTGGTCTTTTTCAGAAAAAATGATAATTGATATTTTTGAAGGTGTTAGGCTTCAGTTTTTTATTTTTTGCAAAAAATTGGAAAAATAGAAATTTGTATGTGTTAGTCTTCAATCACGGAATTTTTTGAGAAAAACATGAAAAATGAAGTATTTTGCTCATTTTAGAGAACAATTTTGGTATTTTTCAGAAAAAATGATAATTGATATTTTTGAAGGTGTTAGACTTCAGTTTTTTATTTTTTGCAAAAAATTGGAAAAATAGAAATTTGTATGTGTTAGTCTTCAATCACGAAATTTTTTGAGAAAAACATAAAAAATGAAGTATTTTACTCATTATAGAGATCTATTTTGGTCTTTTTTAGAAAAAATGATAATTGATATTTTTGAAGGTGTTAGACTTCAGTTTTTGATTTTTTACAAAAAATTGGAAAAATAGAAATTTGTATGTGTTAGTCTTCAATCACGACGTTTTTTGAGAAAAACATGAAAAATGAGGTATTTTGCTCATTTTAGAGAACTATTTTGGTCATTTTTAGAAAAAATGATAATTGATATTTTTGAAGGTGTTAGACTTCAGTTTTTGATTTTATGCAAAAAATAGGAAAAATAGAAATTTGTATGTGTTAGTCTTCAATCCCGGAGTTTTTTGAGAAAAACATGAAAAATGAAGTATTTTGCTCATTTTAGAGAACTATTTTTGCCTTTTTTAGAAAAAATGATAATTGATATTTTTTATGGTGTTAGACTTCAGTTTTTGATTTTATGCAAAAAGTAGGAAAAATAGAAATTTGTATGTGTTAGTCTTCAATCCCGGAGTTTTTTTGAGAAAAACATGAAAAATGAAGTATTTTGCTCATTTCTGGAGAACTATTTTGGTGTTTTTTAGAAATAATGATAATTGATATTTTTGAAGGTGTTAGACTTCAGTTTTTGATTTTTTACAAAAAATAGGAAAAATAGAAATTTGTATGTGTTAGTCTTCAATCATGAAGTTTTTTGAGAAAAACAATAAAAATGAAGAATTTTGCTTATTTTAGAGAACTATTTTGGACTCTTTTAGAAAAAATTATAATTGATATTTTTTAAGGTGTTAGACTTCAGTTTTTGATTTTTTGCAAAAAAATGGAAAAATTCAAATTTGTATGTGTTAGTCTTCAATCACGGAGTTTTTTGAGAAAAACATGAAAAATGAAGTATTTTGCTCATTTTAGAGAACAATTTTGGTATTTTTCAGAAAAAATGATAATTGATATTTTTGAAGGTGTTAGACTTCAGTTTTTTATTTTTTGCAAAAAATTGGAAAAATAGAAATTTGTATGTGTTAATCTTCAATCACGAAATTTTTTGAGAAAAACATGAAAAATGAAGTATTTTGCTCATTTTAGAGAACAATTTTGGTATTTTTTAGAAAAAATGATAATTGATATTTTTGAAGGTGTTAGACTTCAGTTTTTGATTTTTTACAAAAAATTGGAAAAATAGAAATTTGTATGTGTTAGTATTTTGCTCATTTTAGAGAACTATTTTGGTCTTTTTTAGAAAAAAATATAATTGATATTTTTGAAGGTGTTAGACTTCAGTTTTTGATTTTTTGAAAAAAATAGGAAAAATAGAAATTTGTATGTGTTAGTCTTCAATCACGACGTTTTTTGAGAAAAACATGAAAAATGAGGTATTTTGCTCATTTTAGAGAACTATTTTGGTCTTTTTTAGAAAAAATGATAATTGATATTTTTGAAGGTGTTAGACTTCAGTTTTTGATTTTTTGCAAAAAATAGGAAAAATAGAAATTTGTATGTGTTAGTCTTCAATCACGAAGTTTTTTGAGAAAAACATTAAAAATGAAGTATTTTGCTCATTTTAGAGAACTATTTTGGACACTTTTAGAAAAAATTATAATGGATATTTGTTAAGGTGTTAGACTTCAGTTTTTGATTTTTTGCAAAAAATAGGAAAAATTGAAATTTGTATGTGTTAGTCTTCAATCACGGAATTTTTTGAGAAAATCATGAAAAATGAAGTTTTTTTCTCATTTTAGAGAACTATTTTGGCCTTTTTTAGAAAAATGATAATTGATATTTTTGAAGGTGTTAGAATTCAGTTTTTGATTTTTTGCAAAAAATTGGAAAAATTGAAATTTGTATGTGTTAGTCTTCAATCACGGAATTTTTTGAGAAAATCATGAAAAATGAAGTATTTTGCTCATTTTAGAAACTATTTTGGTCTTTTTTAGAAAAAATGATAATTGATATTTTTGAAGGTGTTAGACTTCAGTTTTTGATTTTATGCAAAAAATAGGAAAAATAGAAATTTGTATGTGTTAGTCTTCAATCACGGAGTTTTTTGAGAAAATCATGAAAAATGAAGTATTTTGCTCATTTTAGAGAACTATTTTTGTCTTTTTTAGAAAAATGATAATTGATATTTTTGAAGGTGTTAGACTTCAGTTTTTATTTTATGCAAAAAATGGGAAAAATAGAAATTTGTATGTGTTAGTCTTCAATCACGGAGTTTTTTGAGAAAAACATGAAAAATGAAGTATTTTGCTCATTTTAGAGAACTATTTTGGACCCTTTTAGAAAAAATGATAATTGATATTTTTGAAGGTGTTAGACTTCAGTTTTTGATTTTTTGCAAAAAATAGGAAAAATAGAAATTTGTATGTGTTAGTCTTCAATCACGAAGTTTTTTGAGAAAAACATTAAAAATGAAGTATTTTGCTCATTTTAGAGAACTATTTTGGACACTTTTAGAAAAAATTATAATTGATATTTTTTAAGGTGTTAGACTTCAGTTTTTGATTTTTAGCAAAAAAATGGAAAAATTGAAATTTGTATGTGTTAGTCTTGAATCACGGAATTTTTTGAGAAAAACATGAAAAATGAAGTATTTTGCTCATTTTAGAGAACTATTTTGGTCTTTTTGAGAAAAAATGATAATTGATATTTTTGAAGGTGTTAGACTTCAGTTTTTGATTTTTTGCAAAAAATAGGAAAAATAGAAATTTGTATGTGTTAGTCTTCAATCACGAAGTTTTTTGAGAAAAACATTAAAAATGAATTATTTTGCTCATTTTAGAGAACTATTTTGGACTCTTCTAGAAAAAATTATAATTGATATTTTTTAAGGTGTTAGACTTCAGTTTTTGATTTTTTGCAAAAAAATGGAAAAATTTAAATTTGTATGTGTTAGTCTTCAATCAAGGAATTTTTTGAGAAAAACATGAAAAATGAAGTATTTTGCTCATTTTAGAGAACTATTTTGGTCTTTTTCAGAAAAAATGATAATTGATATTTTTGAAGGTGTTAGACTTCAGTTTTTTATTTTTTGCAAAAAATTGGAAAAATAGAAATTTGTATGTGTTAGTCTTCAATCACGGAATTTTTTTAGAAAATCATGAAAAATGAAGTATTTTGCTCATTTTAGAGAACTATTTTGGTCATTTTTAGAAAAAATTATAATTGATATTTTTGAAGGTGTTAGACTTCAGTTTTTGATTTTTTACAAAAAATTGGAAAAATAGAAATTTGTATGTGTTAGTCTTCAATCCCGGAGTTTTTTGAGAAAAACATGAAAAATGAAGTATTTTGCTCATTTTAGAGAACTATTTTGATCTTTTTTGGAAAAAATTATAATTGATATTTTTGAAGGTGTTAGACTTCAGTTTTTGATTTTTTGCAAAAAATAGGAAAAATAGAAATTTGTATGTGTTAGTCTTCAATCACAACGTTTTTGAGAAAAACATGAAAAATGAGGTATTTTGCTCATTTTAGAGAACTATTTTGGTCTTTTTTAGAAAAAATGATAATTGATATTTTTGAAGGTGTTAGACTTCAGTTTTTGATTTTTTGCAAAAAATAGGAAAAATAGAAATTTGTATGTGTTAGTCTTCAATCACGAAGTTTTTTGAGAAAAACAATAAAAATGAAGTATTTTGCTCATTTTAGAGAACTATTTTGGACACTTTTAGAAAAAATTATAATTGAAATTTTTTAAGGTGTTAGACTTCAGTTTTTGATTTTTTGCAAAAAAATGGAAAAATTGAAATTTGTATGTGTTAGTCTTCAATCACGGAATTTTTTGAGAAAAACATGAAAAATGAAGTATTTTCCTCATTTTAGAGAACTATTTTGGTCTTTTTTAGAAAAAATGATAATTGATATTTTTGAAGGTGTTAGACTTCAGTTTTTTATTTTTTGCAAAAAAATGGAAAAATTGAAATTTGTATGTGTTAGTCTTCAATCACGTAATTTTTTGAGAAAAACATGAAAAATGAAGTATTTTGCTCATTTTGGAGAACTATTTTGGTCTTTTTTAGAAAAAATGATAATTGATATTTTTGAAGGTGTCAGACTTCAGTTTTTGATTTTTTGCAAAAAATAGGAAAAATAGAAATTTGTATGTGTTAGTCTTCAATCACGAAGTTTTTTGAGAAAAACATTAAAAATGAAGTATTTTGCTCATTTTAGAGAACTATTTTGGACACTTTTAGAAAAAATTATAATTGATATTTTTTAAGGTGTTAGACTTCAGTTTTTGATTTTTAGCAAAAAAATGGAAAAATTGAAATTTGTATGTGTTAGTCTTGAATCACGGAATTTTTTGAGAAAAACATGAAAAATGAAGTATTTTGCTCATTTTAGAGAACTATTTTGGACCCTTTTAGAAAAATGATAATTGATATTTTTTAAGGTGTTAGACTTCAGTTTTTGATTTTTTGCAAAAAAAATGGAAAAATTGAAATTTGTATGTGTTGGTCTTCAATCACAGAATTTTTTGAGAAAAACATGAAAAATGAAGTATTTTGCTCATTTTAGAGAACTATTTTGGTCTTTTTTAGAAAAAATGATAATTGATATTTTTGAAGGTGTTAGACTTCAGTTTTTTATTTTTTGCAAAAAAATGGAAAAATTGAAATTTGTATGTGTTAGTCTTCAATCACGGAATTTTTTGAGAAAAACATGAAAAATGAAGTATTTTGCTCATTTTAGAGAACTATTTTGGTCTTTTTTAGAAAAAATGATAATTGATATTTTTGAAGGTGTCAGACTTCAGTTTTTGATTTTTTGCAAAAAATAGGAAAAATAGAAATTTGTATGTGTTAGTCTTCAATCACGAAGTTTTTTGAGAAAAACATTAAAAATGAAGTATTTTGCTCATTTTAGAGAACTATTTTGGACACTTTTAGAAAAAATTATAATTGATATTTTTTAAGGTGTTAGACTTCAGTTTTTGATTTTTAGCAAAAAAATGGAAAAATTGAAATTTGTATGTGTTAGTCTTGAATCACGGAATTTTTTGAGAAAAACATGAAAAATGAAGTATTTTGCTCATTTTAGAGAACTATTTTGGACCCTTTTAGAAAAATGATAATTGATATTTTTTAAGGTGTTAGACTTCAGTTTTTGATTTTTTGCAAAAAAAATGGAAAAATTGAAATTTGTATGTGTTGTTCTTCAATCACAGAATTTTTTGAGAAAAACATGAAAAATGAAGTATTTTGCTCATTTCAGAGAACTATTTTGGTCTTTTTTAGAAAAAAATGATAATTGATATTTTTGAAGGTGTTAGACTTCAGTTTTTGATTTTATGCATAAAATAGTAAAAATAGAAATTTGTATGTGTTAGTCTTCAATCACGAAGTTTTTTGAGAAAAACATTAAAAATGAAGTATTTTGTTCATTTTAGAGAACTATTTTGGACACTTTTAGAAAAAATTATAATTGATATTTTTTAAGGTGTTAGACTTCAGTTTTTGATTTTTTGCAAAAAAATGGAAAAATTGAAATTTGTATGTGTTAGTCTTCAATCACGGAATTTTCTGAGAAAAACATGAAAAATGAAGTATTTTGCTCATTTTAGAGAACTATTTTGGTCTTTTTTAGAAAAAATGATAATTGATATTTTTGAAGGTGTTAGACTTCAGTTTTTGATTTTTTGCAAAAAATAGGAAAAATAGAAATTTGTTTGTGTTAGTCTTCAATCACGAAGTTTTTTGAGAAAAACATTAAAAATGAATTATTTTGCTCATTTTAGAGAACTATTTTGGACTCTTTTAGAAAAAATTATAATTGATATTTTTTAATGTGTTAGACTTCAGTTTTTTATTTTTTGCAAAAAAACGGAAAAATTTAAATTTGTATGTGTTAGTCTTCAATCACGGAATTTTTTGAGAAAAACATGAAAAATGAAGTATTTTGCTCATTTTAGAGAACTATTTTGGTCTTTTTCAGAAAAAATGATAATTGATATTTTTGAAGGTGTTAGACTTCAGTTTTTGATTTTTTGCAAAAAATTGGAAAAATAGAAATTTGTATGTGTTAGTCTTCAATCACAACGTTTTTGAGAAAAACATGAAAAATGAGGTATTTTGCTCATTTTAGAGAACTATTTTGGTCTTTTTTAGAAAAAATGATAATTGATATTTTTGAAGGTGTTAGACTTCAGTTTTTGATTTTTTGCAAAAAATAGGAAAAATAGAAATTTGTATGTGTTAGTCTTCAATCACGAAGTTTTTTGAGAAAAACATTAAAAATGAAGTATTTTGCTCATTTTAGAGAACTATTTTGGACACTTTTAGAAAAAATTATAATTGAAATTTTTTAAGGTGTTAGACTTCAGTTTTTGATTTTTTGCAAAAAAATGGAAAAATTGAAATTTGTATGTGTTAGTCTTCAATCACGGAATTTTTTGAGAAAAACATGAAAAATGAAGTATTTTGCTCATTTTAGAGAACTATTTTGGTCTTTTTTAGAAAAAATGATAATTGTTATTTTTGAAGGTGTTAGACTTCAGTTTTTTATTTTTTGCAAAAAAATGGAAAAATTGAAATTTGTATGTGTTAGTCTTCAATCACGGAATTTTTTGAGAAAAACATGAAAAATGAAGTATTTTGCTCATTTTAGAGAACTATTTTGGTCTTTTTTAGAAAAAATGATAATTGATATTTTTGAAGGTGTCAGACTTCAGTTTTTGATTTTTTGCAAAAAATAGGAAAAATAGAAATTTGTATGTGTTAGTCTTCAATCACGAAGTTTTTTGAGAAAAACATTAAAAATGAAGTATTTTGCACATTTTAGAGAACTATTTTGGACACTTTTAGAAAAAATTATAATTGATATTTTTTAAGGTGTTAGACTTCAGTTTTTGATTTTTAGCAAAAAAATGGAAAAATTGAAATTTGTATGTGTTAGTCTTGAATCACGGAATTTTTTGAGAAAAACATGAAAAATGAAGTATTTTGCTCTTTTTAGAGAACTATTTTGGACCCTTTTAGAAAAATGATAATTGATATTTTTTAAGGTGTTAGACTTCAGTTTTTGATTTTTTGCAAAAAAAATGGAAAAATTGAAATTTGTATGTGTTGGTCTTCAATCACAGAATTTTTTGAGAAAAACATGAAAAATGAAGTATTTTGCTCATTTTAGAGAACTATTTTGGTCTTTTTTAGAAAAAATGATAATTGATATTTTTGAAGGTGTTAGACTTCAGTTTTTGATTTTATGCAAAAAATAGGAAAAATAGAAATTTGTATGTGTTAGTCTTCAATCACGAAGTTTTTTGAGAAAAACATTAAAAATGAAGTATTTTGTTCATTTTAGAGAACTATTTTGGACACTTTTAGAAAAAATTATAATTGATATTTTTTAAGGTGTTAGACTTCAGTTTTTGATTTTTTGCAAAAAAATGGAAAAATTGAAATTTGTATGTGTTAGTCTTCAATCACGGAATTTTTTGAGAAAAACATGAAAAATGAAGTATTTTGCTCATTTTAGAGAACTATTTTGGTCTTTTTTAGAAAAAATGATAATTGATATTTTTGAAGGTGTTAGACTTCAGTTTTTGATTTTTTGCAAAAAATAGGAAAAATAGAAATTTGTATGTGTTAGTCTTCAATCACGAAGTTTTTTGAGAAAAACATTAAAAATGAATTATTTTGCTCATTTTAGAGAACTATTTTGGACTCTTTTAGATAAAATTATAATTGATATTTTTTAAGGTGTTAGACTTCAGTTTTTTATTTTTTGCAAAAAAACGGAAAAATTTAAATTTGTATGTGTTAGTCCTCAATCACGGAATTTTTTGAGAAAAACATGAAAAATGAAGTATTTTGCTCATTTTAGAGAACTATTTTGGTCTTTTTCAGAAAAAATGATAATTGATATTTTTGAAGGTGTTAGACTTCAGTTTTTGATTTTTTGCAAAAAATAGGAAAAATAGAAATTTGTTTGTGTTAGTCTTCAATCACGAAGTTTTTTGAGAAAAACATTAAAAATGAATTATTTTGCTCATTTTAGAGAACTATTTTGGACTCTTTTAGAAAAAATTATAATTGATATTTTTTAAGGTGTTAGACTTCAGTTTTTTATTTTTTGCAAAAAAACGGAAAAATTTAAATTTGTATGTGTTAGTCTTCAATCACGGAATTTTTTGAGAAAAACATGAAAAATGAAGTATTTTGCTCATTTTAGAGAACTATTTTGGTCTTTTTCAGAAAAAATGATAATTGATATTTTTGAAGGTGTTAGACTTCAGTTTTTGATTTTTTGCAAAAAATTGGAAAAATAGAAATTTGTATGTGTTAGTCTTCAATCACAACGTTTTTGAGAAAAACATGAAAAATGAGGTATTTTGCTCATTTTAGAGAACTATTTTGGTCTTTTTTAGAGAAAATGATAATTGATATTTTTGAAGGTGTTAGACTTCAGTTTTTGATTTTTTGCAAAAAATAGGAAAAATAGAAATTTGTATGTGTTAGTCTTCAATCACGAAGTTTTTTGAGAAAAACATTAAAAATGAAGTATTTTGCTCATTTTAGAGAACTATTTTGGACACTTTTAGAAAAAATTATAATTGAAATTTTTTAAGGTGTTAGACTTCAGTTTTTGATTTTTTGCAAAAAAATGGAAAAATTGAAATTTGTATGTGTTAGTCTTCAATCACGGAATTTTTTGAGAAAAACATGAAAAATGAAGTATTTTGCTCATTTTAGAGAACTATTTTGGTCTTTTTTAGAAAAAATGATAATTGTTATTTTTGAAGGTGTTAGACTTCAGTTTTTTATTTTTTGCAAAAAAATGGAAAAATTGAAATTTGTATGTGTTAGTCTTCAATCACGGAATTTTTTGAGAAAAACATGAAAAATGAAGTATTTTGCTCATTTTAGAGAACTATTTTGGTCTTTTTTAGAAAAAATGATAATTGATATTTTTGAAGGTGTCAGACTTCAGTTTTTGATTTTTTGCAAAAAATAGGAAAAATAGAAATTTGTATGTGTTAGTCTTCAATCACGAAGTTTTTTGAGAAAAACATTAAAAATGAAGTATTTTGCACATTTTAGAGAACTATTTTGGACACTTTTAGAAAAAATTATAATTGATATTTTTTAAGGTGTTAGACTTCAGTTTTTGATTTTTAGCAAAAAAATGGAAAAATTGAAATTTGTATGTGTTAGTCTTGAATCACGGAATTTTTTGAGAAAAACATGAAAAATGAAGTATTTTGCTCATTTTAGAGAACTATTTTGGACCCTTTTAGAAAAATGATAATTGATATTTTTTAAGGTGTTAGACTTCAGTTTTTGATTTTTTGCAAAAAAAATGGAAAAATTGAAATTTGTATGTGTTGGTCTTCAATCACAGAATTTTTTGAGAAAAACATGAAAAATGAAGTATTTTGCTCATTTTAGAGAACTATTTTGGTCTTTTTTAGAAAAAATGATAATTGATATTTTTGAAGGTGTTAGACTTCAGTTTTTGATTTTATGCAAAAAATAGGAAAAATAGAAATTTGTATGTGTTAGTCTTCAATCACGAAGTTTTTTGAGAAAAACATTAAAAATGAAGTATTTTGTTCATTTTAGAGAACTATTTTGGACACTTTTAGAAAAAATTATAATTGATATTTTTTAAGGTGTTAGACTTCAGTTTTTGATTTTTTGCAAAAAAATGGAAAAATTGAAATTTGTATGTGTTAGTCTTCAATCACGGAATTTTTTGAGAAAAACATGAAAAATGAAGTATTTTGCTCATTTTAGAGAACTATTTTGGTCTTTTTTAGAAAAAATGATAATTGATATTTTTGAAGGTGTTAGACTTCAGTTTTTGATTTTTTGCAAAAAATAGGAAAAATAGAAATTTGTATGTGTTAGTCTTCAATCACGAAGTTTTTTGAGAAAAACATTAAAAATGAATTATTTTGCTCATTTTAGAGAACTATTTTGGACTCTTTTAGAAAAAATTATAATTGATATTTTTTAAGGTGTTAGACTTCAGTTTTTTATTTTTTGCAAAAAAACTGAAAAATTTAAATTTGTATGTGTTAGTCCTCAATCACGGAATTTTTTGAGAAAAACATGAAAAATGAAGTATTTTGCTCATTTTAGAGAACTATTTTGGTCTTTTTCAGAAAAAATGATAATTGATATTTTTGAAGGTGTTAGACTTCAGTTTTTTATTTTTTGCAAAAAATTGGAAAAATAGAAATTTGTATGTGTTAGTCTTCAATCACGGAATTTTTTTAGAAAATCATGAAAAATGAAGTATTTTGCTCATTTTAGAGAACTATTTTGGTCTTTTTTAGAAAAAATGATAATTGATATTTTTGAAGGTGTTAGACTTCAGTTTTTGATTTTTTACAAAAAATTGGAAAAATAGAAATTTGTATGTGTTAGTCTTCAATCCCGGAGTTTTTTGAGAAAAACATGAAAAATGAAGTATTTTGCTCATTTTGGAGAACTATTTTGGTCTTTTTTAGAAAAAATTTTAATTGATATTTTTGAAGGTGTTAGACTTCAGTTTTTGATTTTTTGCAAAAAATAGAAAAAATAGAAATTTGTATGTGTTAGTCTTCAATCACGACGTTTTTTGAGAAAAACATGAAAAATGAGGTATTTTGCTCATTTTAGAGAACTGTTTTGGTCTTTTTTAGAAAAAAATGATAATTGATATTTTTGAAGGTGTTAGACTTCAGTTTTTGATTTTTTGCAAAAAATAGGAAAAATAGAAATTTGTATGTGTTAGTCTTCAATCACGAAGTTTTTTGAGAAAAACATTAAAAATGAAGTATTTTGCTCATTTTAGAGAACTATTTTGGACACTTTTAGAAAAAATTATAATTGATATTTTTTAAGGTGTTAGACTTCAGTTTTTGATTTTTTGCAAAACAATGGAAAAATTGAAATTTGTATGTGTTAGTCTTCAATCACGGAATTTTTTGATAAAAACATGAAAAATGAAGTATTTTTCTCATTTTAGAGAACTATTTTGGACCCTTTTAGAAAAATGATAATTGATATTTTTTAAGGTGTTAGACTTCAGTTTTTGATTTTTTGCAAAAAAATGGAAAAATTGAAATTTGTATGTGTTAGTCTTCAATAACGGAATTTTTTGAGAAAAACATGAAAAATGAAGTATTTTGCTCATTTTAGAGAACTATTTTGGTCTTCTTTAGAAAAAATGATAATTGATATTTTTGAAGGTGTTAGACTTCAGTTTTTGATTTTTTGCAAAAAAATGGAAAAATTGAAATTTGTATGTGTTAGTCTTCAATCACGGAATTTTTTGAGAAAAACATAAAAAATGAAGTATTTTGCTCATTTTAGAGAACTATTTTGGTCTTTTTTAGAAAAAATGATAATTGATATTTTTGAAGGTGTTAGACTTCAGTTTTTGATTTTATGCAAAAAATACGAAAAATAGAAATTTGTATGTGTTAGTCTTCAATCACGAAGTTTTTTGAGAAAAACATTAAAAATGAAGTATTTTGCTCATTTTAGAGAACTATTTTGGACACTTTTAGAAAAAATTATAATTGATATTTTTTAGGGTGTTAGACTTCAGTTTTTGATTTTTTGCAAAAAAATGGAAAAATTGAAATTTGTATGTGTTAGTCTTCAATCACGGAATTTTTTGAGAAAAACATGAAATATGAAGTATTTTGCTCATTTTAGAGAACTATTTTGGTCTTTTTTAGAAAAAATGATAATTGATATTTTTGAAGGTGTTAGACTTCAGTTTTTGATTTTTTGCAAAAAATAGGAAAAATAGAAATTTGTATGTGTTAGTCTTCAATCACGAAGTTTTTTGAGAAAAACATTAAAAATGAATTATTTTGCTAATTTTAGAGAACTATTTTGGACTCTTTTAGAAAAAATTATAATTGATATTTTTAAGGTGTTAGACTTCAGTTTTTGATTTTTTGCAAAAAAATGGAAAAATTTAAATTTGCATGTGTTAGTCTTCAATCACGGAATTTTTTGAGAAAAACATGAAAAATGAAGTATTTTGCTAATTTTAGAGAACTATTTTGGTCTTTTTCAGAAAAAATGATAATTGGTATTTTTGAAGGTGTTAGACTTCAGTTTTTTATTTTTTGCAAAAAATTGGAAAAATAGAAATTTGTATGTGTTAGTCTTCAATCACGGAATTTTTTTAGAAAATCATGAAAAATGAAGTATTTTGCTCATTTTAGAGAACTATTTTGGTCTTTTTTAGAAAAAATGATAATTGATATTTTTGAAGGTGTTAGACTTCAGTTTTTGATTTTTTACAAAAAATTGGAAAAATAGAAATTTGTATGTGTAAGTCTTCAATCCCGGAGTTTTTTGAGAAAAACATGAAAAATGAAGTATTTTGCTCATTTTAGAGAACTATTTTGGTCTTTTTTAGAAAAAATTATAATTGATATTTTTGAAGGTGTTAGACTTCCGTTTTTGATTTTTTGCAAAAAATAGGAAAAATAGAAATTTGTATGTGTTAGTCTTCAGTCACGACGTTTTTTGAGAAAAACATGAAAAATGAGGTATTTTGCTCATTTTAGAGAACTATTTTGGTCTTTTTTAGAAAAAATGATAATTGATATTTTTGAAGGTGTTAGACTTCAGTTTTTGATTTTTTGCAAAAAATTGGAAAAATAGAAATTTGTATGTGTTAGTCTTCAATCACGAAGTTTTTTGAGAAAAACATGAAAAATGAAGTATTTTGCTCATTTTAGAGAACTATTTTGGACACTTTTAGAAAAAAATGATAATTGATATTTTTGAAGGTGTTATACTTCAGTTTTTGATTTTTTGCAAAAAAATGGAAAAATTGAAATTTGTATGTGTTAGTCTTCAATCACGGAATTTTTTGAGAAAAACATAAAAAATGAAGTATTTTGCTCATTTTAGAGAACTATTTTGGTCTTTTTTAGAAAAAATGATAATTGATATTTTTGAAGGTGTTAGACATCAGTTTTTGATTTTATGCAAAAAATAGGAAAAATAGAAATTTGTATGTTTTAGTCTTCAATCACGAAGTTTTTTGAGAAAAACATTAAAAATGAAGTATTTTGCTCATTTTAGAGAACTATTTTGGACACTTTTAGAAAAAATTATAATTGATATTTTTTAAGGTGTTAGACTTCAGTTTTTGATTTTTTGTAAAAAAATGGAAAAATTGAAATTTGTATGTGTTAGTCTTCAATCACGGAATTTTTTGAGAAAAACATGAAAAATGAAGTATTTTGCTCATTTTAGAGAACTATTTTGGTCTTTTTTAGAAAAAATGATAATTGATATTTTTGAAGGTGTTAGACTTCAGTTTTTGATTTTTTGCAAAAAATAGGAAAAATAGAAATTTGTATGTGTTAGTCTTCAATCACGAAGTTTTTTGAGAAAAACATTAAAAATGATTTATTTTGCTCATTTTAGAGAACTATTTTGGACTCTTTTAGAAAAAATTATAATTGATATTTTTTAAGGTGTTAGACTTCAGTTTTTGATTTTTGGCAAAAAAATGGAAAAATTTAAATTTGTATGTGCTAGTCTTCAATCACGGAATTGTTTGAGAAAAACATGAAAAATGAAGTATTTTGCTCATTTTAGAGAACTATTTTGGTCTTTTTCAGAAAAAATGATAATTGATATTTTTGAAGGTGTTAGACTTCAGTTTTTTTTTTTGCAAAAAATTGGAAAAATAGAAATTTGTATGTGTTAGTCTTCAATCACGGAATTTTTTTAGAAAATCATGAAAAATGAAGTATTTTGCTCATTTTAGAGAACTATTTTGGCCTTTTTTAGAAAAAATTATAATTGATATTTTTGAAGGTGTTAGATTTCAGTTTTTGATTTTTTGCAAAAAATAGGAAAAATAGAAATTTGTATGTGTTAGTCTTCAATCACGACGTTTTTTGAGAAAAACATGAAAAATGAGGTATTTTGCTCATTTTAGAGAACTATTTTGGTCTTTTTTAGAAAAAATGATAATTGATATTTTTGAAGGTGTTAGACTTCAGTTTTTGATTTTTTGCAAAAAATAGGAAAAATAGAAATTTGTATGTGTTAGTCTTCAATCACGAAGTTTTTTGAGAAAAACATTAAAAATGAAGTATCTTTCTCATTTTAGAGAACTATTTTGGACACTTTTAGAAAAAATTATAATTGATATTTTTTAAGGTGTTAGACTTCAGTTTTTGATTTTTTTTCAATCACGGAATTTTTTGAGAAAATCATGAAAAATGAAGTATTTTGCTCATTTTAGAGAACTATTTTGGCCTTTTTTAGAAAAATGATAATTGATATTTTTGAAGGTGTTAGACTTCAGTTTTTGATTTTTTGCAAAAAATTGGAAAAATTGAAATTTGTATGTGTTAGTCTTCAATCACGGAATTTTTTGAGAAAAACATAAAAAATGAAGTATTTTGCTCATTTTAGAGAACTATTTTGGTCTTTTTTAGAAAAAATGATAATTGATATTTTTGAAGGTGTTAGACTTCAGTTTTTGATTTTATGCAAAAAATAGGAAAAATAGAAAATTTGTAAGTGTTAGTCTTCAATCACGAAGTTTTTTGAGAAAAACATTAAAAATGAAGTATTTTGCTCATTTTAGAGAACTATTTTGGTCTTTTTTAGAAAAAATGATAATTGATATTTTTGAAGGTGTTAGACTTCAGTTTTTGATTTTTTGCAAAAAATAGGAAAAATAGAAAATTTGTATGTGTTAGTCTTCAATCACGAAGTTTTTTGAGAAAAACATTAAAATTGAATTATTTTGCTCATTTTAGAGAACTATTTTGGACTCTTTTAGAAAAAATTATAATTGATATTTTTTAAGGTGTTAGACTTCAGTTTTTGATTTTTTGCAAAAAAATGGAAAAATTTAAATTTGTATGTGTTAGTCTTCAATCACGGAATTTTTTGAGAAAAACATGAAAAATGAAGTATTTTGCTCATTTTAGAGAACTATTTTGGTCTTTTTCAGAAAAAATGATAATTGATATTTTTGAAGGTGTTAGACTTCAGTTTTTTATTTTTTGCAAAAAATTGGAAAAATAGAAATTTGTATGTGTTAGTCTTCAATCACGGAATTTTTTTAGAAAATCATGAAAAATGAAGTATTTTGCTCATTTTAGAGAACTATATTGGTCTTTTTTAGAAAAAATGATAATTGATATTTTTGAAGGTGTAGACTTCAGTTTTTGATTTTTTACAAAAAATTGGAAAAATAGAAATTTGTATGTGTAAGTCTTCAATCCCGGAGTTTTTTGAGAAAAACATGAAAAATGAAGTATTTTGCTCATTTTAGAGAACTATTTTTGTCTTTTTTAGAAAAAATGATAATTGATATTTTTTAAGGTGTTAGACTTCAGTTTTTGATTTTATGCAAAAAATAGGAAAAATACAAATTTGTATGTGTTAGTCTTCAATCACGAAGTTTTTTGAGAAAAACATTAAAAATGAAGTATTTTGCTCATTTCAGAGAACTATTTTGGACACTTTTAGAAAAAATTATAATTGATATTTTTTAAGGTGTTAGACTTCAGTTTTTGATTTTTTGCAAAAAAATGGAAAAATTGAAATTTGTATGTGTTAGTCTTCAATCACGGAATTTTTTGAGAAAAACATGAAAAATGAAGTATTTTGCTCATTTTAGAGAACTATTTTGGTCTTTTTCAGAAAAAATGATAATTGATATTTTTGAAGGTGTTAGACTTCAGTTTTTTATTTTTTGCAAAAAATTGGAAAAATAGAAATTTGTATGTGTTAGTCTTCAATCACGGAATTTTTTTAGAAAATCATGAAAAATGAAGTATTTTGCTCATTTTAGAGAACTATTTTGGCCTTTTTTAGAAAAAATGATAATTGATATTTTTGAAGGTGTTAGACTTCAGTTTTTGATTTTTTACAAAAAATTGGAAAAATAGAAATTTGTATGTGTAAGTCTTCAATCCTGGAGTTTTTTGAGAAAAACATGAAAAATGAAGTATTTTGCTCATTTTAGAGAACTATTTTGGTCTTTTTTAGAAAAAATTATAATTGATATTTTTGAAGGTGTTAGACTTCAGTTTTTGATTTTATACAAAAAATAGGAAAAATAGAAATTTGTATGTGTTAGTCTTCAATCACGAAGTTTTTTGAGAAAAACATTAAAAATGAAGTATTTTGCTCATTTTAGAGAACTATTTTGGACACTTTTAGAAAAAATTATAATTGATATTTTTTAAGGTGTTAGACTTCAGTTTTTGATTTTTTGCAAAAAAATGGAAAAATTGAAATTTGTATGTGTTAGTCTTCAATCACGGAATTTTTTGAGAAAAACATGAAAAATGAAGTATTTTGCTCATTTTAGAGAACTATTTTGGTCTTTTTTAGAAAAAATGATAATTGATGTTTTTGAAGGTGTTAGACTTCAGTTTTTGATTTTATGCAAAAAATAGGAAAAATAGAAATTTGTACGTGTTAGTCTTCAATCACGAAGTTATTTGAGAAAAACATTAAAAATGAAGTATTTTGCTCATTTTAGAGAACTATTTTGGACACTTTTAGAAAAAATTATAATTGATATTTTTGAAGGTGTTAGACTTCAGTTTTTGATTTTTTGCAAAAAATAGGAAAAATAGAAATTTGTATGTGTTAGTCTTCAATCACGGAGTTTTTTGAGAAAAACATTACAAATGAATTATTTTGCTCATTTTAGAGAACTATTTTGGACACTTTTAGAAAAAATTATAATTGATATTTTTTAAGGTGTTAGACTTCAGTTCTTTATTTTTTGCAAAAAAATGGAAAAATTTAAATTTGTATGTGTTAGTCTTCAATCACGGAATGTTTTGAGAAAAACATGAAAAATGAAGTATTTTGCTCATTTTAGAGAACTATTTTGGACCCTTTTAGAAAAATGATAATTGATATTTTTTAAGGTGTTAGATTTCAGTTTTTGATTTTTTGCAAAATATAGGAAAAATAGAAATTTGTATGTGTTACTCTTCAATCACGAAGTTTTTTGAGAAAAACATTAAAAATGAAGTATTTTGCTCATTTTAGAGAACTATTTTGGACACCTTTTGAAAAAAATATAATTGATATTTTTTATGGTGTTAGACTTCAGTTTTTGATTTTTTGCAAGAAATAGGAAAAAATTGAAATTTGTATGTGTTATTCTTCAATCACGGAATTTTTTGAGAAAATCATGAAAAATGAAGTATTTTGCTCATTTTAGAGAACTATTTTGGTCTTTTTTAGAAAAATGATAATTGAAATTTTTGAAGGTGTTAGACTTCAGTTTTTGATTTTTTGCAAAAAATTGGAAAAATTGAAATTTGTATGTGTTAGTCTTCAATCACGGAATTTTTTGAGAAAATCATGAAAAATGAAGTATTTTGCTCATTTTAGAGAACTATTTTGGTCTTTTTTAGAAAAAATGATAATGGATATTTTTGAAGGTGTTAGACTTCAGTTTTTGATTTTATGCAAAAAATAGGAAAAATAGAAATTTGTATGTGTTAGTCTTCAATCCCGGAGTTTTTTGAGAAAATCATGAAAAATAAAGTATTTTGCTCATTTTAGAGAACTATTTTGGTCTTTTTAAGAAAAAATGATTATTGATATTTTTTAAGGTGTTAGACATCAGTTTTTGATTTTATGGAAAAAGTAGGAAAAATAGAAATTTGTATGTGTTAGTCTTCAATCCCGGAGTTTTTTGAGAAAATCATGAAAAATAAAGTATTTTGCTCATTTTAGAGAACTATTTTGGTCTTTTTAAGAAAAAATGATTATTGATATTTTTGAAGGTGTTAGACTTCAGTTTTTGATTTTATGCAAAAAATAGGAACAATAGAAATTTGTATTTGTTAGTCTTCAATCCCGGAGTTTTTTGAGAAAAACATGAAAAATGAAGTATTTTGCTCAATTTAGAGAACTATTTTTGTCTTTTTTAGAAAAAATGATAATTGATATTTTTTAAGGTGTTAGACTTCAGATTTTGATTTTATGCAAAAAATAGGAAAAATATAAATTTGTATGTGTTAGTCTTCAATCACGATGTTTTTTGAGAAAAACATTAAAAATGAAGTATTTTGCTCATTTCAGAGAACTATTTTGGACACTTTTAGAAAAAATTATAATTGATATTTTTTAAGGTGTTAGACTTCAGTTTTTGATTTTTTGCAAAAAAATGGAAAAATTGAAATTTGTATGTGTTAGTCTTCAATCACGGAATTTTTTGAGAAAAACATGAAAAATGAAGTATTTTGCTCATTTTAGAGAACTATTTTGGTCTTTTTCAGAAAAAATGATAATTGATATTTTTGAAGGTGTTAGACTTCAGTTTTTTTATTTTTTGCAAAAAATTGGAAAAATAGAAATTTGTATGTGTTAGTGTTCAATCACGGAATTTTCATCGAAAATCATGAAAAATGAAGTATTTTGCTCATTTTAGAGAACTATTTTGGTCTTTTTTAGAAAAAATGATAATTGATATTTTTGAAGGTGTTAGACTTCAGTTTTTGATTTTTTACAAAAAATTGGAAAAATAGAAATTTGTATGTGTAAGTCTTCAATCCCGGAGTTTTTTGAGAAAAACATGAAAAATGAAGTATTTTGCTCATTTTAGAGAACTATTTTGGTCTTTTTTAGAAAAAATTATAATTGATATTTTTGAAGGTGTTAGACTTCAGTTTTTTATTTTATACAAAAAATAGGAAAAATAGAAATTTGTATGTGTTAGTCTTCAATCACGAAGTTTTTTGAGAAAAACATTAAAAATGAAGTATTTTGCTCATTTTAGAGAACTATTTTGGACACTTTTAGAAAAAATTATAATTGATATTTTTTAAGGTGTTAGACTTCAGTTTTTGATTTTTTGCAAAAAAATGGAAAAATTGAAATTTGTATGTGTTAGTCTTCAATCACGGAATTTTTTGAGAAAAACATGAAAAATGAAGTATTTTGCTCATTTTAGAGAACTATTTTGGTCTTTTTTAGAAAAAATGATAATTGATGTTTTTGAAGGTGTTAGACTTCAGTTTTTGATTTTATGCAAAAAATAGGAAAAATAGAAATTTGTACGTGTTAGTCTTCAATCACGAAGTTATTTGAGAAAAACATTAAAAATGAAGTATTTTGCTCATTTTAGAGAACTATTTTGGACACTTTTAGAAAAAATTATAATTGATATTTTTGAAGGTGTTAGACTTCAGTTTTTGATTTTTTGCAAAAAATAGGAAAAATAGAAATTTGTATGTGTTAGTCTTCAATCACGGAGTTTTTTGAGAAAAACATTACAAATGAATTATTTTGCTCATTTTAGAGAACTATTTTGGACACTTTTAGAAAAAATTATAATTGATATTTTTTAAGGTGTTAGACTTCAGTTCTTTATTTTTTGCAAAAAAATGGAAAAATTTAAATTTGTATGTGTTAGTCTTCAATCACGGAATGTTTTGAGAAAAACATGAAAAATGAAGTATTTTGCTCATTTTAGAGAACTATTTTGGACCCTTTTAGAAAAATGATAATTGATATTTTTTAAGGTGTTAGATTTCAGTTTTTGATTTTTTGCAAAATATAGGAAAAATAGAAATTTGTATGTGTTACTCTTCAATCACGAAGTTTTTTGAGAAAAACATTAAAAATGAAGTATTTTGCTCATTTTAGAGAACTATTTTGGACACCTTTTGAAAAAAATATAATTGATATTTTTTAAGGTGTTAGACTTCAGTTTTTGATTTTTTGCAAGAAATAGGAAAAAATTGAAATTTGTATGTGTTATTCTTCAATCACGGAATTTTTTGAGAAAATCATGAAAAATGAAGTATTTTGCTCATTTTAGAGAACTATTTTGGTCTTTTTTAGAAAAATGATAATTGAAAATTTTGAAGGTGTTAGACTTCAGTTTTTGATTTTTTGCAAAAAATTGGAAAAATTGAAATTTGTATGTGTTAGTCTTCAATCACGGAATTTTTTGAGAAAATCATGAAAAATGAAGTATTTTGCTCATTTTAGAGAACTATTTTGGTCTTTTTTAGAAAAAATGATAATGGATATTTTTGAAGGTGTTAGACTTCAGTTTTTGATTTTATGCAAAAAATAGGAAAAATAGAAATTTGTATGTGTTAGTCTTCAATCCCGGAGTTTTTTGAGAAAATCATGAAAAATAAAGTATTTTGCTCATTTTAGAGAACTATTTTGGTCTTTTTAAGAAAAAATGATTATTGATATTTTTTAAGGTGTTAGACATCAGTTTTTGATTTTATGGAAAAAGTAGGAAAAATAGAAATTTGTATGTGTTAGTCTTCAATCCCGGAGTTTTTTGAGAAAATCATGAAAAATAAAGTATTTTGCTCATTTTAGAGAACTATTTTGGTCTTTTTAAGAAAAAATGATTATTGATATTTTTGAAGGTGTTAGACTTCAGTTTTTGATTTTATGCAAAAAATAGGAACAATAGAAATTTGTATTTGTTAGTCTTCAATCCCGGAGTTTTTTGAGAAAAACATGAAAAATGAAGTATTTTGCTCAATTTAGAGAACTATTTTTGTCTTTTTTAGAAAAAATGATAATTGATATTTTTTAAGGTGTTAGACTTCAGATTTTGATTTTATGCAAAAAATAGGAAAAATATAAATTTGTATGTGTTAGTCTTCAATCACGATGTTTTTTGAGAAAAACATTAAAAATGAAGTATTTTGCTCATTTCAGAGAACTATTTTGGACACTTTTAGAAAAAATTATAATTGATATTTTTTAAGGTGTTAGACTTCAGTTTTTGATTTTTTGCAAAAAAATGGAAAAATTGAAATTTGTATGTGTTAGTCTTCAATCACGGAATTTTTTGAGAAAAACATGAAAAATGAAGTATTTTGCTCATTTTAGAGAACTATTTTGGTCTTTTTCAGAAAAAATGATAATTGATATTTTTGAAGGTGTTAGACTTCAGTTTTTTTATTTTTTGCAAAAAATTGGAAAAATAGAAATTTGTATGTGTTAGTGTTCAATCACGGAATTTTCATCGAAAATCATGAAAAATGAAGTATTTTGCTCATTTTAGAGAACTATTTTGGTCTTTTTTAGAAAAAATGATAATTGATATTTTTGAAGGTGTTAGACTTCAGTTTTTGATTTTTTACAAAAAATTGGAAAAATAGAAATTTGTATGTGTAAGTCTTCAATCCCGGAGTTTTTTGAGAAAAACATGAAAAATGAAGTATTTTGCTCATTTTAGAGAACTATTTTGGTCTTTTTTAGAAAAAATTATAATTGATATTTTTGAAGGTGTTAGACTTCAGTTTTTGATTTTATACAAAAAATAGGAAAAATAGAAATTTGTATGTGTTAGTCTTCAATCACGAAGTTTTTTGAGAAAAACATTAAAAATGAAGTATTTTGCTCATTTTAGAGAACTATTTTGGACACTTTTAGAAAAAAATATAATTGATATTTTTAAGGTGTTAGACTTCAGTTTTTGATTTCTTGCAAAAAAATGGAAAAAATGAAATTTGTATGTGTTAGTCTTCAATCACGGAATTTTTAGAGAAAAACATAAAAAATGAAGTATTTTGCTCATTTTAGAAAACTATTTTGGTCTTTTTTAGAAAAAATGATAATTGATATTTTTGAAGGTGTTAGACTTCAGTTTTTGATTTTATGCAAAAAATAGGAAAAATAGAAATTTGTATGTGTTAGTCTTCAATCACGAAGTTTTTTGAGAAAAATATTAAAAATGAAGTATTTTGCTCATTTTAGAGAACTATTTTGGACACTTTTAGAAAAAATTATAATTGATATTTTTGAAGGTGTTAGACTTCAGTTTTTGATTTTTTGCAAAAAATAGGAAAAATAGAAATTTGTATGTGTTAGTCTTCAATCACGAAGTTTTTTGAGAAAAAACATTAAAAATGAATTATTTTGCTCATTTTAGAGAACTATTTTGGACTCTTTTAGAAAAAATTATAATTGATATTTTTTAAGGCGTTAGACTTCAGTTTTTGATTTTTTGCAAAAAAATGGAAAAATTTAAATTTGTATGTGTTAGTCTTCAATCACGGAATTTTTTGAGAAAAACATGAAAAATGAAGTATTTTGCTCATTTTAGAGAACTATTTTGGACCCTTTTAGAAAAATGATAATTGATATTTTTTAAGGTGTTAGACTTCAGTTTTTGATTTTTTGCAAAAAAATGGAAAAATTGAAATTTGTATGTGTTAGTCTTCAATCACGGAATTTTTTGAGAAAAACATGAAAAATGAAGTATTTTGCTCATTTTAGAGAACTATTTTGGTCTTTTTTAGAAAAAATGATAATTGATATTTTTGAAGGTGTTAGACTTCAGTTTTTGATTTTATGCAAAAAATAGGAAAAATAGAAATTTGTACGTGTTAGTCTTCAATCACGAAGTTATTTGAGAAAAACATTAAAAATGAAGTATTTTGCTCATTTTAGAGAACTATTTTGGACACTTTTAGAAAAAATTATAATTGATATTTTCGAAGGTGGTAGACTTCAGTTTTTGATTTTTTGCAAAAAATAGGAAAAATTGAAATTTGTATGTGTTAGTCTTCAATCACGAAGTTTTTTGAGAAAAACATTAAAAATGAATTATTTTGCTCATTTTAGAGAACTATTTTGGACACTTTTAGAAAAAATTATAATTGATATTTTTTAAGGTGTTAGACTTCAGTTTTTGATTTTTTGCAAAAAAATGGAAAAATTTAAATTTGTATGTGTTAGTCTTCAATCACGGAATTATTTGAGAAAAACATGAAAAATGAAGTATTTTGCTCATTTTAGAGAACTATTTTGGACCCTTTTAGAAAAATGATAATTGATATTTTTTAAGGTGTTAGACTTCAGTTTTTGATTTTTTGCAAAATAATGGAAAAATAGAAATTTGTATGTGTTACTCTTCAATCACGAAGTTTTTCGAGAAAAACATTAAAAATGAAGTATTTTGCTCATTTTAGAGAACTATTTTGGACACTTTTAGAAAAAATTATAATTGATATTTTTTAAGGTGTTAGACTTCAGTTTTTGATTTTTTGCAAAAAATAGGAAAAATTGAAATTTGTATGTGTTATTCTTCAATCACGGAATTTTTTGAGAAAATCATGAAAAATGAAGTATTTTGCTCATTTTAGAGAACTATTTTGGTCTTTTTTAGAAAAATGATAATTGATATTTTTGAAGGTGTTAGACTTCAGTTTTTGATTTTTTACAAAAAATTGGAAAAATAGAAATTTGTATGTGTAAGTCTTCAATCCCGGAGTTTTTTGAGAAAAACATGAAAAATGAAGTATTTTGCTCATTTTAGAGAACTATTTTGGTCTTTTTTAGAAAAAATTATAATTGATATTTTTGAAGGTGTTAGACTTCAGTTTTTGATTTTATACAAAAAATAGGAAAAATAGAAATTTGTATGTGTTAGTCTTCAATCACGAAGTTTTTTGAGAAAAACATTAAAAATGAAGTATTTTGCTCATTTTAGAGAACTATTTTGGACACTTTTAGAAAAAAATATAATTGATATTTTTTAAGGTGTTAGACTTCAGTTTTTGATTTCTTGCAAAAAAATGGAAAAAATGAAATTTGTATGTGTTAGTCTTCAATCACGGAATTTTTAGAGAAAAACATAAAAAATGAAGTATTTTGCTCATTTTAGAAAACTATTTTGGTCTTTTTTAGAAAAAATGATAATTGATATTTTTGAAGGTGTTAGACTTCAGTTTTTGATTTTATGCAAAAAATAGGAAAAATAGAAATTTGTATGTGTTAGTCTTCAATCACGAAGTTTTTTGAGAAAAATATTAAAAATGAAGTATTTTGCTCATTTTAGAGAACTATTTTGGACACTTTTAGAAAAAATTATAATTGATATTTTTGAAGGTGTTAGACTTCAGTTTTTGATTTTTTGCAAAAAATAGGAAAAATAGAAATTTGTATGTGTTAGTCTTCAATCACGAAGTTTTTTGAGAAAAAACATTAAAAATGAATTATTTTGCTCATTTTAGAGAACTATTTTGGACTCTTTTAGAAAAAATTATAATTGATATTTTTTAAGGCGTTAGACTTCAGTTTTTGATTTTTTGCAAAAAAATGGAAAAATTTAAATTTGTATGTGTTAGTCTTCAATCACGGAATTTTTTGAGAAAAACATGAAAAATGAAGTATTTTGCTCATTTTAGAGAACTATTTTGGACCCTTTTAGAAAAATGATAATTGATATTTTTTAAGGTGTTAGACTTCAGTTTTTGATTTTTTGCAAAAAAATGGAAAAATTGAAATTTGTATGTGTTAGTCTTCAATCACGGAATTTTTTGAGAAAAACATGAAAAATGAAGTATTTTGCTCATTTTAGAGAACTATTTTGGTCTTTTTTAGAAAAAATGATAATTGATATTTTTGAAGGTGTTAGACTTCAGTTTTTGATTTTATGCAAAAAATAGGAAAAATAGAAATTTGTACGTGTTAGTCTTCAATCACGAAGTTATTTGAGAAAAACATTAAAAATGAAGTATTTTGCTCATTTTAGAGAACTATTTTGGACACTTTTAGAAAAAATTATAATTGATATTTTCGAAGGTGGTAGACTTCAGTTTTTGATTTTTTGCAAAAAATAGGAAAAATTGAAATTTGTATGTGTTAGTCTTCAATCACGAAGTTTTTTGAGAAAAACATTAAAAATGAATTATTTTGCTCATTTTAGAGAACTATTTTGGACACTTTTAGAAAAAATTATAATTGATATTTTTTAAGGTGTTAGACTTCAGTTTTTGATTTTTTGCAAAAAAATGGAAAAATTTAAATTTGTATGTGTTAGTCTTCAATCACGGAATTATTTGAGAAAAACATGAAAAATGAAGTATTTTGCTCATTTTAGAGAACTATTTTGGACCCTTTTAGAAAAATGATAATTGATATTTTTTAAGGTGTTAGACTTCAGTTTTTGATTTTTTGCAAAATAATGGAAAAATAGAAATTTGTATGTGTTACTCTTCAATCACGAAGTTTTTCGAGAAAAACATTAAAAATGAAGTATTTTGCTCATTTTAGAGAACTATTTTGGACACTTTTAGAAAAAATTATAATTGATATTTTTTAAGGTGTTAGACTTCAGTTTTTGATTTTTTGCAAAAAATAGGAAAAATTGAAATTTGTATGTGTTATTCTTCAATCACGGAATTTTTTGAGAAAATCATGAAAAATGAAGTATTTTGCTCATTTTAGAGAACTATTTTGGTCTTTTTTAGAAAAATGATAATTGATATTTTTGAAGGTGTTAGACTTCAGTTTTTGATTTTTTGCAAAAAATTGGAAAAATTGAAATTTGTATGTGTTAGTCTTCAATCACGGAATTTTTTGAGAAAATCATGAAAAATGAAGTATTTTGCTCATTTTAGAGAACTATTTTGGTCTTTTTTAGAAAAAATGATAATTGATATTTTTGAAGGTGTTAGACTTCAGTTTTTGATTTTATGCAAAAAATAGGAACAATAGAAATTTGTATGTGTTAGTCTTCAATCCCGGAGTTTTTTGAGAAAAACATGAAAAATGAAGTATTTTGCTCATTTTAGAGAACTATTTTTGTCTTTTTTAGAAAAAATGATAATTGATATTTTTTAAGGTGTTAGACTTCAGCTTTTGATTTTATGCAAAAAATAGGAAAAATATAAATTTGTATGTGTTAGTCTTCAATCACGAAGTTTTTTGAGAAAACCATTAAAAATGAAGTATTTTGCTCATTTCAGAGAACTATTTTGGACACTTTTGGAAAAAATTATAATTGATATTTTTTAAGGTGTTAGATTTCAGTTTTTGATTTTTTGCAAAAAAATGGAAAAATTGAAATTTGTATGTGTTAGTCTTCAATCACGGAATTTTTTGAGAAAAACATGAAAAATGAAGTATTTTGCTCATTTTATAGAACTATTTTGGTCTTTTTCAGAAAAAATGATAATTGATATTTTTGAAGGTGTTAGACTTCAGTTTTTTTATTTTTTGCAAAAAATTGGAAAAATAGAAATTTGTATGTGTTAGTGTTCAATCACGGAATTTTCATAGAAAATCATGAAAAATGAAGTATTTTGCTCATTTTAGAGAACTATTTTGGTCTTTTTTAGAAAAAATGATAATTGATATTTTTGAAGGTGTTAGACTTCAGTTTTTGATTTTTTACAAAAAATTGGAAAAATAGAAATTTGTATGTGTAAGTCTTCAATCCCGGAGTTTTTTGAGAAAAACATGAAAAATGAAGTATTTTGCTCATTTTAGAGAACTATTTTGGTCTTTTTTAGAAAAAATTATAATTGATATTTTTGAAGGTGTTAGACTTCAGTTTTTGATTTTATACAAAAAATAGGAAAAATAGAAATTTGTATGTGTTAGTCTTCAATCACGAAGTTTTTTGAGAAAAACATTAAAAATGAAGTATTTTGCTCATTTTAGAGAACTATTTTGGACACTTTTAGAAAAAAATATAATTGATATTTTTTAAGGTGTTAGACTTCAGTTTTTGATTTCTTGCAAAAAAATGGAAAAAATGAAATTTGTATGTGTTAGTCTTCAATCACGGAATTTTTAGAGAAAAACATAAAAAATGAAGTATTTTGCTCATTTTAGAAAACTATTTTGGTCTTTTTTAGAAAAAATGATAATTGATATTTTTGAAGGTGTTAGACTTCAGTTTTTGATTTTATGCAAAAAATAGGAAAAATAGAAATTTGTATGTGTTAGTCTTCAATCACGAAGTTTTTTGAGAAAAATATTAAAAATGAAGTATTTTGCTCATTTTAGAGAACTATTTTGGACACTTTTAGAAAAAATTATAATTGATATTTTTGAAGGTGTTAGACTTCAGTTTTTGATTTTTTGCAAAAAATAGGAAAAATAGAAATTTGTATGTGTTAGTCTTCAATCACGAAGTTTTTTGAGAAAAAACATTAAAAATGAATTATTTTGCTCATTTTAGAGAACTATTTTGGACTCTTTTAGAAAAAATTATAATTGATATTTTTTAAGGCGTTAGACTTCAGTTTTTGATTTTTTGCAAAAAAATGGAAAAATTTAAATTTGTATGTGTTAGTCTTCAATCACGGAATTTTTTGAGAAAAACATGAAAAATGAAGTATTTTGCTCATTTTAGAGAACTATTTTGGACCCTTTTAGAAAAATGATAATTGATATTTTTTAAGGTGTTAGACTTCAGTTTTTGATTTTTTGCAAAAAAATGGAAAAATTGAAATTTGTATGTGTTAGTCTTCAATCACGGAATTTTTTGAGAAAAACATGAAAAATGAAGTATTTTGCTCATTTTAGAGAACTATTTTGGTCTTTTTTAGAAAAAATGATAATTGATATTTTTGAAGGTGTTAGACTTCAGTTTTTGATTTTATGCAAAAAATAGGAAAAATAGAAATTTGTACGTGTTAGTCTTCAATCACGAAGTTATTTGAGAAAAACATTAAAAATGAAGTATTTTGCTCATTTTAGAGAACTATTTTGGACACTTTTAGAAAAAATTATAATTGATATTTTCGAAGGTGGTAGACTTCAGTTTTTGATTTTTTGCAAAAAATAGGAAAAATTGAAATTTGTATGTGTTAGTCTTCAATCACGAAGTTTTTTGAGAAAAACATTAAAAATGAATTATTTTGCTCATTTTAGAGAACTATTTTGGACACTTTTAGAAAAAATTATAATTGATATTTTTTAAGGTGTTAGACTTCAGTTTTTGATTTTTTGCAAAAAAATGGAAAAATTTAAATTTGTATGTGTTAGTCTTCAATCACGGAATTATTTGAGAAAAACATGAAAAATGAAGTATTTTGCTCATTTTAGAGAACTATTTTGGACCCTTTTAGAAAAATGATAATTGATATTTTTTAAGGTGTTAGACTTCAGTTTTTGATTTTTTGCAAAATAATGGAAAAATAGAAATTTGTATGTGTTACTCTTCAATCACGAAGTTTTTCGAGAAAAACATTAAAAATGAAGTATTTTGCTCATTTTAGAGAACTATTTTGGACACTTTTAGAAAAAATTATAATTGATATTTTTTAAGGTGTTAGACTTCAGTTTTTGATTTTTTGCAAAAAATAGGAAAAATTGAAATTTGTATGTGTTATTCTTCAATCACGGAATTTTTTGAGAAAATCATGAAAAATGAAGTATTTTGCTCATTTTAGAGAACTATTTTGGTCTTTTTTAGAAAAATGATAATTGATATTTTTGAAGGTGTTAGACTTCAGTTTTTGATTTTTTGCAAAAAATTGGAAAAATTGAAATTTGTATGTGTTAGTCTTCAATCACGGAATTTTTTGAGAAAATCATGAAAAATGAAGTATTTTGCTCATTTTAGAGAACTATTTTGGTCTTTTTTAGAAAAAATGATAATTGATATTTTTGAAGGTGTTAGACTTCAGTTTTTGATTTTATGCAAAAAATAGGAACAATAGAAATTTGTATGTGTTAGTCTTCAATCCCGGAGTTTTTTGAGAAAAACATGAAAAATGAAGTATTTTGCTCATTTTAGAGAACTATTTTTGTCTTTTTTAGAAAAAATGATAATTGATATTTTTTAAGGTGTTAGACTTCAGCTTTTGATTTTATGCAAAAAATAGGAAAAATATAAATTTGTATGTGTTAGTCTTCAATCACGAAGTTTTTTGAGAAAAACATTAAAAATGAAGTATTTTGCTCATTTCAGAGAACTATTTTGGACACTTTTAGAAAAAATTATAATTGATATTTTTTAAGGTGTTAGATTTCAGTTTTTGATTTTTTGCAAAAAAATGGAAAAATTGAAATTTGTATGTGTTAGTCTTCAATCACGGAATTTTTTGAGAAAAACATGAAAAATGAAGTATTTTGCTCATTTTATAGAACTATTTTGGTCTTTTTCAGAAAAAATGATAATTGATATTTTTGAAGGTGTTAGACTTCAGTTTTTTATTTTTTGCAAAAAATTGGAAAAATAGAAATTTGTATGTGTTAGTGTTCAATCACGGAATTTTTTTAGAAAATCATGAAAAATGAAGTATTTTACTAATTTTAGAGAACTATTTTGGTCTTTTTTAGAAAAAATGATAATTGATATTTTTGAAGGTGTTAGACTTCAGTTTTTGATTTTTTACAAAAAATTGGAAAAATAGAAATTTGTATGTGTAAGTCTTCAATCCCGGAGTTTTTTGAGAAAAACATGAAAAATGAAGTATTTTGCTCATTTTAGAGAACTATTTTGGTCTTTTTTAGAAAAAATTATAATTGATATTTTTGAAGGTGTTAGACTTCAGTTTTTGATTTTATACAAAAAATAGGAAAAATAGATATTTGTATGTGTTAGTCTTCAATCACGAAGTTTTTTGAGAAAAACATTAAAAATGAAGTATTTTGCTCATTTTAGAGAACTATTTTGGACACTTTTAGAAAAAATTATAATTGATATTTTTTAAGGTGTTAGACTTCAGTTTTTGATTTTTTGCAAAAAAATGGAAAAAATGAAATTTGTATGTGTTAGTCTTCAATCACGGAATTTTTTGAGAAAAACATGAAAAATGAAGTATTTTGCTCATTTTAGAGAACTATTTTGGTCTTTTTTAGAAAAAATGATAATTGATATTTTTGAAGGTGTTAGACTTCAGTTTTTGATTTTATGCAAAAAATAGGAAAAATAGAAATTTGTATGTGTTAGTCTTCAATCACGAAGTTTTTTGAGAAAAACATTAAAAATGAAGTATTTTGCGCATTTTAGAGAACTATTTTGGACACTTTTAGAAAAAATTATAATTGATATTTTTGAAGGTGTTAGACTTCAGTTTTTGATTTTTTGCAAAAAATAGGAAAAATAGAAATTTGTATGTGTTAGTCTTCAATCACGAAGTTTTTTGAGAAAAACATTAAAAATGAATTATTTTGCTCATTTTAGAGAACTATTTTGGACTCTTTTAGAAAAAATTATAATTGATATTTTTTAAGGTGTTAGACTTCAGTTTTTGATTTTTTGCAAAAAAATGGAAAAATTTAAATTTGTATGTGTTAGTCTTCAATCACGGAATTTTTTGAGAAAAACATGAAAAATGAAGTATTTTGCTCATTTTAGAGAACTATTTTGGACCCTTTTAGAAAAATGATAATTGATATTTTTTAAGGTGTTAGACTTCAGTTTTTGATTTTTTGCAAAAAAATGGAAAAATTGAAATTTGTATGTGTTAGTCTTCAATCACGGAATTTTTTGAGAAAAACATGAAAAATGAAGTATTTTGCTCATTTTAGAGAACTATTTTGGTCTTTTTTAGAAAAAATGATAATGGATATTTTTGAAGGTGTTATACTTCAGTTTTTGATTTTATGCAAAAAATAGGAAAAATAGAAATTTGTATGTGTTAGTCTTCAATCACGAAGTTTTTTGAGAAAAACATTAAAAATGAAGTATTTTCCTCATTTTACAGAACTATTTTGGAGACTTTTAGAAAAAATTATAATTGATATTTTTTAAGGTGTTAGACTTCAGTTTTTGATTTTTTGCAAAAAATAGGAAAAATTGAAATTTGTATGTGTTAGTCTTCAATCACGGAGTTTTTTGAGAAAAACATTAATAATGAATTATTTTGCTCATTTTAGAGAACTATTTTGGTCTTTTTTAGAAAAAATGATAATTGATATTTTTTAAGGTGTTAGACTTCAGTTTTTGATTTTATTCAAAAAAATGGAAAAATTTAAATTTGTATGTGTTAGTCTTCAATCACGGAATTTTTTGAGAAAAACATGAAAAATGAAGTATTTTGCTCATTTTAGAGAACTATTTTGGACCCTTTTAGAAAAATGATAATTGATATTTTTTAAGGTGTTAGACTTCAGTTTTTGATTTTTTGCAAAAAAATGGAAAAATTGAAATTTGTATGTGTTAGTCTTCAATCACGGAGTTTTTCGAGAAAAACATTAAAAATGAAGTATTTTGCTCATTTTAGAGAACTATTTTGGACACTTTTAGAAAAAATTATAATTGATATTTTTTAAGGTGTTAGAATTCAGTTTTTGATTTATTGCAAAAAATAGGAAAAATTGAAATTTGTATGTGTTATTCTTCAATCACGGAATTTTTTGAGAAAATCATGAAAAATGAAGTATTTTGCTCATTTTAGAGAACTATTTTGGTCTTTTTTAGAAAAATGATAATTGATATTTTTGAAGGTGTTAGACTTCAGTTTTTGATTTTTTGCAAAAAATTGGAAAAATTGAAATTTGTATGTGTTAGTCTTCAATCACGGAATTTTTTGAGAAAATCATGAAAAATGAAGTATTTTGCTCATTTTAGAGAACTATTTTGGTCTTTTTTAGAAAAAATGATAATTGATATTTTTGAAGGTGTTAGACTTCAGTTTTTGATTTTATGCAAAAAATAGGAACAATAGAAATTTGTATGTGTTAGTCTTCAATCCCGGAGTTTTTTGAGAAAAACATGAAAAATGAAGTATTTTGCTCATTTTAGAGAACTATTTTTGTCTTTTTTAGAAAAAATGATAATTGATATTTTTTAAGGTGTTAGACTTCAGCTTTTGATTTTATGCAAAAAATAGGAAAAATATAAATTTGTATGTGTTAGTCTTCAATCACGAAGTTTTTTGAGAAAAACATTAAAAATGAAGTATTTTGCTCATTTCAGAGAACTATTTTGGACACTTTTAGAAAAAATTATAATTGATATTTTTTAAGGTGTTAGATTTCAGTTTTTGATTTTTTGCAAAAAAATGGAAAAATTGAAATTTGTATGTGTTAGTCTTCAATCACGGAATTTTTTGAGAAAAACATGAAAAATGAAGTATTTTGCTCATTTTATAGAACTATTTTGGTCTTTTTCAGAAAAAATGATAATTGATATTTTTGAAGGTGTTAGACTTCAGTTTTTTATTTTTTGCAAAAAATTGGAAAAATAGAAATTTGTATGTGTTAGTGTTCAATCACGGAATTTTTTTAGAAAATCATGAAAAATGAAGTATTTTACTAATTTTAGAGAACTATTTTGGTCTTTTTTAGAAAAAATGATAATTGATATTTTTGAAGGTGTTAGACTTCAGTTTTTGATTTTTTACAAAAAATTGGAAAAATAGAAATTTGTATGTGTAAGTCTTCAATCCCGGAGTTTTTTGAGAAAAACATGAAAAATGAAGTATTTTGCTCATTTTAGAGAACTATTTTGGTCTTTTTTAGAAAAAATTATAATTGATATTTTTGAAGGTGTTAGACTTCAGTTTTTGATTTTATACAAAAAATAGGAAAAATAGATATTTGTATGTGTTAGTCTTCAATCACGAAGTTTTTTGAGAAAAACATTAAAAATGAAGTATTTTGCTCATTTTAGAGAACTATTTTGGACACTTTTAGAAAAAATTATAATTGATATTTTTTAAGGTGTTAGACTTCAGTTTTTGATTTTTTGCAAAAAAATGGAAAAAATGAAATTTGTATGTGTTAGTCTTCAATCACGGAATTTTTTGAGAAAAACATGAAAAATGAAGTATTTTGCTCATTTTAGAGAACTATTTTGGTCTTTTTTAGAAAAAATGATAATTGATATTTTTGAAGGTGTTAGACTTCAGTTTTTGATTTTATGCAAAAAATAGGAAAAATAGAAATTTGTATGTGTTAGTCTTCAATCACGAAGTTTTTTGAGAAAAACATTAAAAATGAAGTATTTTGCGCATTTTAGAGAACTATTTTGGACACTTTTAGAAAAAATTATAATTGATATTTTTGAAGGTGTTAGACTTCAGTTTTTGATTTTTTGCAAAAAATAGGAAAAATAGAAATTTGTATGTGTTAGTCTTCAATCACGAAGTTTTTTGAGAAAAACATTAAAAATGAATTATTTTGCTCATTTTAGAGAACTATTTTGGACTCTTTTAGAAAAAATTATAATTGATATTTTTTAAGGTGTTAGACTTCAGTTTTTGATTTTTTGCAAAAAAATGGAAAAATTTAAATTTGTATGTGTTAGTCTTCAATCACGGAATTTTTTGAGAAAAACATGAAAAATGAAGTATTTTGCTCATTTTAGAGAACTATTTTGGACCCTTTTAGAAAAATGATAATTGATATTTTTTAAGGTGTTAGACTTCAGTTTTTGATTTTTTGCAAAAAAATGGAAAAATTGAAATTTGTATGTGTTAGTCTTCAATCACGGAATTTTTTGAGAAAAACATGAAAAATGAAGTATTTTGCTCATTTTAGAGAACTATTTTGGTCTTTTTTAGAAAAAATGATAATTGATATTTTTGAAGGTGTTATACTTCAGTTTTTGATTTTATGCAAAAAATAGGAAAAATAGAAATTTGTATGTGTTAGTCTTCAATCACGAAGTTTTTTGAGAAAAACATTAAAAATGAAGTATTTTGCTCATTTTACAGAACTATTTTGGAGACTTTTAGAAAAAATTATAATTGATATTTTTTAAGGTGTTAGACTTCAGTTTTTGATTTTTTGCAAAAAATAGGAAAAATTGAAATTTGTATGTGTTAGTCTTCAATCACGGAGTTTTTTGAGAAAAACATTAATAATGAATTATTTTGCTCATTTTAGAGAACTATTTTGGTCTTTTTTAGAAAAAATGATAATTGATATTTTTTAAGGTGTTAGACTTCAGTTTTTGATTTTATTCAAAAAAATGGAAAAATTTAAATTTGTATGTGTTAGTCTTCAATCACGGAATTTTTTGAGAAAAACATGAAAAATGAAGTATTTTGCTCATTTTAGAGAACTATTTTGGACCCTTTTAGAAAAATGATAATTGATATTTTTTAAGGTGTTAGACTTCAGTTTTTGATTTTTTGCAAAAAAATGGAAAAATTGAAATTTGTATGTGTTAGTCTTCAATCACGGAGTTTTTCGAGAAAAACATTAAAAATGAAGTATTTTGCTCATTTTAGAGAACTATTTTGGACACTTTTAGAAAAAATTATAATTGATATTTTTTAAGGTGTTAGACTTCAGTTTTTGATTTATTGCAAAAAATAGGAAAAATTGAAATTTGTATGTGTTATTCTTCAATCACGGAATTTTTTGAGAAAATCATGAAAAATGAAGTATTTTGCTCATTTTAGAGAACTATTTTGGTCTTTTTTAGAAAAATTATAATTGATATTTTTGAAGGTGTTAGACTTCAGTTTTTGATTTTTTGCAAAAAATTGGAAAAATTGAAATTTGTATGTGTTAGTCTTCAATCACGGAATTTTTTGAGAAAAACATGAAAAATGAAGTATTTTGCTCATTTTAGAGAACTATTTTGGTCTTTTTTAGAAAAAATGATAATTGATATTTTTGAAGGTGTTAGACTTCAGTTTTTGATTTTATGCAAAAAATAGGAACAATAGAAATTTGTATGTGTTAGTCTTCAATCCCGGAGTTTTTTGAGAAAAACATGAAAAATGAAGTATTTTGCTCATTTTAGAGAACTACTTTTGTCTTTTTTAGAAAAAATGATAATTGATATTTTTTAAGGTGTTAGACTTCAGTTTTTGATTTTATGCAAAAAATAGGAAAAATATAAATTTGTATGTGTTAGTCTTCAATCACGAAGTTTTTTGAGAAAAACATTAAAAATGAAGTATTTTGCTCATTTCAGAGAACTATTTTGGACACTTTTAGAAAAAATTATAATTGATATTTTTTAAGGTGTTAGACTTCAGTTTTTGATTTTTTGCAAAAAAATGGAAAAATTGAAATTTGTATGTGTTAGTCTTCAATCACGGAATTTTTTGAGAAAAACATGAAAAATGAAGTATTTTGCTCATTTTAGAGAACTATTTTGGTCTTTTTCAGAAAAAATGATAATTGATATTTTTGAAGGTGTTAGACTTCAGTTTTTTATTTTTTGCAAAAAATTGGAAAAATAGAAATTTGTATGTGTTAGTGTTCAATCACGGAATTTTTATAGAAAATCATGAAAAATGAAGTATTTTACTCATTTTAGAGAACTATTTTGGTCTTTTTTAGAAAAAATGATAATTGATATTTTTGAAGGTATTAGACTTCAGTTTTTGATTTTTTACAAAAAATTGGAAAAATAGAAATTTGTATGTGTAAGTCTTCAATCCCGGAGTTTTTTGAGAAAAACATGAAAAATGAAGTATTTTGCTCATTTTAGAGAACTATTTTGGTCTTTTTTAGAAAAAATTATAATTGATATTTTTGAAGTTGTTAGACTTCAGTTTTTGATTTTATACAAAAAATAGGAAAAATAGAAATTTGTATGGGTTAGTCTTCAATCACGAAGTTTTTTGAGAAAAACATTAAAAATGAAGTATTTTGCTCATTTTAGAGAACTATTTTGGACACTTTTAGAAAAAATTATAATTGATATTTTTTAAGGTGTTAGACTTCAGTTTTTGATTTATTGCAAAAAATAGGAAAAATTGAAATTTGTATGTGTTATTCTTCAATCACGGAATTTTTTGAGAAAATCATGAAAAATGAAGTATTTTGCTCATTTTAGAGAACTATTTTGGTCTTTTTTAGAAAAATTATAATTGATATTTTTGAAGGTGTTAGACTTCAGTTTTTGATTTTTTGCAAAAAATTGGAAAAATTGAAATTTGTATGTGTTAGTCTTCAATCACGGAATTTTTTGAGAAAAACATGAAAAATGAAGTATTTTGCTCATTTTAGAGAACTATTTTGGTCTTTTTTAGAAAAAATGATAATTGATATTTTTGAAGGTGTTAGACTTCAGTTTTTGATTTTATGCAAAAAATAGGAACAATAGAAATTTGTATGTGTTAGTCTTCAATCCCGGAGTTTTTTGAGAAAAACATGAAAAATGAAGTATTTTGCTCATTTTAGAGAACTATTTTTGTCTTTTTTAGAAAAAATGATAATTGATATTTTTTAAGGTGTTAGACTTCTGTTTTTGATTTTATGCAAAAAATAGGAAAAATATAAATTTGTATGTGTTAGTCTTCAATCACGAAGTTTTTTGAGAAAAACATTAAAAATGAAGTATTTTGCTCATTTCAGAGAACTATTTTGGACACTTTTAGAAAAAATTATAATTGATATTTTTTAAGGTGTTAGACTTCAGTTTTTGATTTTTTGCAAAAAAATGGAAAAATTGAAATTTGTATGTGTTAGTCTTCAATCACGGAATTTTTTGAGAAAAACATGAAAAATGAAGTATTTTGCTCATTTTAGAGAACTATTTTGGTCTTTTTCAGAAAAAATGATAATTGATATTTTTGAAGGTGTTAGACTTCAGTTTTTTATTTTTTGCAAAAAATTGGAAAAATAGAAATTTGTATGTGTTAGTGTTCAATCACGGAATTTTTTTAGAAAATCATGAAAAATGAAGTATTTTACTCATTTTAGAGAACTATTTTGGTCTTTTTTAGAAAAAATGATAATTGATATTTTTGAAGGTGTTAGACTTCAGTTTTTGATTTTTTACAAAAAATTGGAAAAATAGAAATTTGTATGTGTAAGTCTTCAATCCCGGAGTTTTTTGAGAAAAACATGAAAAATGAAGTATTTTGCTCATTTTAGAGAACTATTTTGGTCTTTTTTAGAAAAAATTATAATTGATATTTTTGAAGGTGTTAGACTTCAGTTTTTGATTTTATACAAAAAATAGGAAAAATAGAAATTTGTATGTGTTAGTCTTCAATCACGAAGTTTTTTGAGAAAAACATTAAAAATGAAGTATTTTGCTCATTTTAGAGAACTATTTTGGACACTTTTAGAAAAAATTATAATTCATATTTTTTAAGGTGTTAGACTTCAGTTTTTGATTTTATGCAAAAAAATGGAAAAAATGAAATTTGTATGTGTTAGTCTTCAATCACGGAATTTTTTGAGAAAAACATGAAAAATGAAGTATTTTGCTCATTTTAGAGAACTATTTTGGTCTCTTTTAGAAAAAATGATAATTGACATTTTTGAAGGTGTTAGACTTCAGTTTTTGATTTTATGCAAAAAATAGGAAAAATAGAAATTTGTATGAGTTAGTCTTCAATCACGAAGTTTTTTGAGAAAAACATTAAAAATGAAGTATTTTGCTCATTTTAGAGAACTATTTTGGACACTTTTAGAAAAAATTATAATTGATATTTTTGAAGGTGTTAGACTTCAGTTTTTGATTTTTTGCAAAAAATAGGAAAAATAGAAATTTGTATGTGTTAGTCTTCAATCACGAAGTTTTTTGAGAAAAACATTAAAAATGAATTATTTTGCTCATTTTAGAGAACTATTTTGGACTCTTTTAGAAAAAATTATAATTGATATTTTTTAAGGTGTTAGACTTCAGTTTTTGATTTTTTGCAAAAAAATGGAAAAATTTAAATTTGTATGTGTTAGTCTTCAATCACGGAATTTTTTGAGAAAAACATGAAAAATGAAGTATTTTGCTCATTTTAGAGAACTATTTTGGACCCTTTTAGAAAAATGATAATTGATATTTTTTAAGGTGTTAGACTTCAGTTTTTGATTTTTTGCAAAAAAATGGAAAAATTGAAATTTGTATGTGTTAGTCTTCAATCACGGAATTTTTTGAGAAAAACATGAAAAATGAAGTATTTTGCTCATTTTAGAGAACTATTTTGGTCTTTTTTAGAAAAAATGATAATTGATATTTTTGAAGGTGTTATACTTCAGTTTTTGATTTTATGCAAAAAATAGGAAAAATAGAAATTTGTATGTGTTAGTCTTCAATCACGAAGTTTTTTGAGAAAAACATTAAAAATGAAGTATTTTGCTCATTTTACAGAACTATTTTGGAGACTTTTAGAAAAAATTATAATTGATATTTTTTAAGGTGTTAGACTTCAGTTTTTGATTTTTTGCAAAAAATAGGAAAAATTGAAATTTGTATGTGTTAGTCTTCAATCACGGAGTTTTTTGAGAAAAACATTAATAATGAATTATTTTGCTCATTTTAGAGAACTATTTTGGTCTTTTTTAGAAAAAATGATAATTGATATTTTTTAAGGTGTTAGACTTCAGTTTTTGATTTTATGCAAAAAAATGGAAAAATTTAAATTTGTATGTGTTAGTCTTCAATCACGGAATTTTTTGAGAAAAACATGAAAAATGAAGTATTTTGCTCATTTTAGAGAACTATTTTGGACCCTTTTAGAAAAATGATAATTGATATTTTTTAAGGTGTTAGACTTCAGTTTTTGATTTTTTGCAAAAAAATGGAAAAATTGAAATTTGTATGTGTTAGTCTTCAATCACGGAGTTTTTCGAGAAAAACATTAAAAATGAAGTATTTTGCTCATTTTAGAGAACTATTTTGGACACTTTTAGAAAAAGTTATAATTGATATTTTTTAAGGTGTTAGACTTCAGTTTTTGATTTATTGCAAAAAATAGGAAAAATTGAAATTTGTATGTGTTATTCTTCAATCACGGAATTTTTTGATAAAATCATGAAAAATGAAGTATTTTGCTCATTTTAGAGAGAACTATTTTGGTCTTTTTTAGAAAAATTATAATTGATATTTTTGAAGGTGTTAGACTTCAGTTTTTGATTTTTTGCAAAAAATTGGAAAAATTGAAATTTGTATGTGTTAGTCTTCAATCACGGAATTTTTTGAGAAAAACATGAAAAATGAAGTATTTTGCTCATTTTAGAGAACTATTTTGGTCTTTTTTAGAAAAAATGATAATTGATATTTTTGAAGGTGTTAGACTTCAGTTTTTGATTTTATGCAAAAAATAGGAACAATAGAAATTTGTATGTGTTAGTCTTCAATCCCGGAGTTTTTTGAGAAAAACATGAAAAATGAAGTATTTTGCTCATTTTAGAGAACTATTTTTGTCTTTTTTAGAAAAAATGATAATTGATATTTTTTAAGGTGTTAGACTTCAGTTTTTGATTTTATGCAAAAAATAGGAAAAATATAAATTTGTATGTGTTAGTCTTCAATCACGAAGTTTTTTGAGAAAAACATTAAAAATGAAGAATTTTGCTCATTTCAGAGAACTATTTTGGACACTTTTAGAAAAAATTATAATTGATATTTTTTAAGGTGTTAGACTTCAGTTTTTGATTTTTTGCAAAAAAAATGGAAAAATTGAAATTTGTATGTGTTAGTCTTCAATCACGGAATTTTTTGAGAAAAACATGAAAAATGAAGTATTTTGCTCATTTTAGAGAACTATTTTGGTCTTTTTCAGAAAAAATGATAATTGATATTTTTGAAGGTGTTAGACTTCAGTTTTTTATTTTTTGCAAAAAATTGGAAAAATAGAAATTTGTATGTGTTAGTGTTCAATCACGGAATTTTTTTAGAAAATCATGAAAAATGAAGTATTTTACTCATTTTAGAGAACTATTTTGGTCTTTTTTAGAAAAAATGATAATTGATATTTTTGAAGGTGTTAGACTTCAGTTTTTGATTTTTTACAAAAAATTGGAAAAATAGAAATTTGTATGTGTAAGTCTTCAATCCCGGAGTTTTTTGAGAAAAACATGAAAAATGAAGTATTTTGCTCATTTTAGAGAACTATTTTGGACCCTTTTAGAAAAATGATAATTGATATTTTTTAAGGTGTTAGACTTCAGTTTTTGATTTTTTGCAAAAAAAATGGAAAAATTGAAATTTGTATGTGTTAGTCTTCAATCACGGAATTTTTTGAGAAAAACATGAAAAATGAAGTATTTTGCTCATTTTAGAGAACTATTTTGGTCTTTTTTAGAAAAAATGATAATTGATATTTTTGAAGGTGTTAGACTTCAGTTTTTGATTTTATGCAAAAAATAGGAAAAATAGAAATTTGTATGTGTTAGTCTTCAATCACGAAGTTTTTTGAGAAAAACATTAAAAATGAAGTATTTTGCTCATTTTAGAGAACTATTTTGGACACTTTTAGAAAAAATTATAATTGATATTTTTTAAGGTGTTAGACTTCAGTTTTTGATTTTTTGCAAAAAAATGGAAAAATTGAAATTTGTATGTGTTATTCTTCAATCACGGAATTTTTTGAGAAAAACATAAATAATGAAGTATTTTGCTCAATTTAGAGAACTATTTTGGTCTTTTTTAGAAAAAATGATAATTGATATTTTTGAAGGTGTTAGACTTCAGTTTTTGATTTTATGCAAAAAATAGGAAAAATAGAAATTTGTATGTGTTAGTCTTCAATCACGAAGTTTTTTGAGAAAAACATTAAAAATGAAGTATTTTGCTCATTTTAGAGAACTATTTTGGACACTTTTAGAAAAAATTATAATTGATATTTTTTAAGGTGTTAGACTTCAGTTTTTGATTTTTTGCAAAAAAATGGAAAAATTGAAATTTGTATGTGTTAGTCTTCAATCACGGAATTTTTTGAGAAAAACATGAAAAATGAAGTATTTTGCTCATTTTAGAGAACTATTTTGGTCTTTTTTAGAAAAAATGATAATTGATATTTTTGAAGGTGTTAGACTTCAGTTTTTGATTTATTTCAAAAAATAGGAAAAATAGAAATTTGTATGTGTTAGTCTTCAATCACGAAGTTTTTTGACAAAAACATTAAAAATAAATTATTTTGCTCATTTTATAGAACTATTTTGGACTCTTTTAGAAAAAATTATAATTGATATTTTTTAAGGTGTTAGACTTCAGTTTTTGATTTTTTGCAAAAAAATGGAAAAATTTTAATTTGTATGTGTTAGTCTTCAATCACCGAATTTTTTTAGAAAAACATGAAAAATGAAGTATTTTGCTCATTTTAGAGAACTATTTTGGTCTTTTTTAGAAAAAATGATAATTGATATTTTTGAAGGTGTTAGACTTCAGTTTTAGATTTTATGCAAAAAATAGGAACAATAGAAATTTGTATGTGTTAGTCTTCAATCCCGTAGTTTTTTGAGAAAAACATGAAAAATGAAGTATTTTGCTCATTTTAGAGAACTATTTTTGTCTTTTTTAGAAAAAATGATAATTGATATTTTTTAAGGTGTTAGACTTCAGTTTTTGATTTTATGCAAAAAATAGGAAAAATATAAATTTGTATGTGTTAGTCTTCAATCACGAAGTTTTTTGAGAAAAACATTAAAAATGAAGTATTTTGCTCATTTCAGAGAACTATTTTGGACACTTTTAGAAAAAATAATAATTGATATTTTTTAAGGTGTTAGACTTCAGTTTTTGATTTTTTGCAAAAAAATGGAAAAATTGAAATTTGTATGTGTTAGTCTTCAATCACGGAGTTTTTCGAGAAAAACATTAAAAATGAAGTATTTTGCTCATTTTAGAGAACTATTTTGGACCCTTTTAGAAAAATGATAATTGATATTTTTTAAGGTGTTAGACTTCAGTTTTTGATTTTTTGCAAAAAAATGGAAAAATTGAAATTTGTATGTGTTAGTCTTCAATCACGGAGTTTTTCGAGAAAAACATTAAAAATGAAGTATTTTGCTCATTTTAGAGAACTATTTTGGACACTTTTAGAAAAAATTATAATTGATATTTTTTAAGGTGTTAGACTTCAGTTTTTGATTTATTGCAAAAAATAGGAAAAATTGAAATTTGTATGTGTTATTCTTCAATCACGGAATTTTTTGAGAAAATCATGAAAAATGAAGTATTTTGCTCATTTTAGAGAACTATTTTGGTCTTTTTTAGAAAAATTATAATTGATATTTTTGAAGGTGTTAGACTTCAGTTTTTGATTTTTTGCAAAAAATTGGAAAAATTGAAATTTGTATGTGTTAGTCTTCAATCACGGAATTTTTTGAGAAAAACATGAAAAATGAAGTATTTTGCTCATTTTAGAGAACTATTTTGGTCTTTTTTAGAAAAAATGATAATTGATATTTTTGAAGGTGTTAGACTTCAGTTTTTGATTTTATGCAAAAAATAGGAACAATAGAAATTTGTATGTGTTAGTCTTCAATCCCGGAGTTTTTTGAGAAAAACATGAAAAATGAAGTATTTTGCTCATTTTAGAGAACTATTTTTGTCTTTTTTAGAAAAAATGATAATTGATATTTTTTAAGGTGTTAGACTTCAGTTTTTGATTTTATGCAAAAAATAGGAAAAATATAAATTTGTATGTGTTAGTCTTCAATCACGAAGTTTTTTGAGAAAAACATTAAAAATGAAGTATTTTGCTCATTTCAGAGAACTATTTTGGACACTTTTAGAAAAAATTATAATTGATATTTTTTAAGGTGTTAGACTTCAGTTTTTGATTTTTTGCAAAAAAAATGGAAAAATTGAAATTTGTATGTGTTAGTCTTCAATCACGGAATTTTTTGAGAAAAACATGAAAAATGAAGTATTTTGCTCATTTTAGAGAACTATTTTGGTCTTTTTCAGAAAAAATGATAATTGATATTTTTGAAGGTGTTAGACTTCAGTTTTTTATTTTTTGCAAAAAATTGGAAAAATAGAAATTTGTATGTGTTAGTGTTCAATCACGGAATTTTTTTAGAAAATCATGAAAAATGAAGTATTTTACTCATTTTAGAGAACTATTTTGGTCTTTTTTAGAAAAAATGATAATTGATATTTTTGAAGGTGTTAGACTTCAGTTTTTGATTTTTTACAAAAAATTGGAAAAATAGAAATTTGTATGTGTAAGTCTTCAATCCCGGAGTTTTTTGAGAAAAACATGAAAAATGAAGTATTTTGCTCATTTTAGAGAACTATTTTGGACCCTTTTAGAAAAATGATAATTGATATTTTTTAAGGTGTTAGACTTCAGTTTTTGATTTTTTGCAAAAAAAATGGAAAAATTGAAATTTGTATGTGTTAGTCTTCAATCACGGAATTTTTTGAGAAAAACATGAAAAATGAAGTATTTTGCTCATTTTAGAGAACTATTTTGGTCTTTTTTAGAAAAAATGATAATTGATATTTTTGAAGGTGTTAGACTTCAGTTTTTGATTTTATGCAAAAAATAGGAAAAATAGAAATTTGTATGTGTTAGTCTTCAATCACGAAGTTTTTTGAGAAAAACATTAAAAATGAAGTATTTTGCTCATTTTAGAGAACTATTTTGGACACTTTTAGAAAAAATTATAATTGATATTTTTTAAGGTGTTAGACTTCAGTTTTTGATTTTTTGCAAAAAAATGGAAAAATTGAAATTTGTATGTGTTAGTCTTCAATCACGGAATTTTTTGAGAAAAACATAAATAATGAAGTATTTTGCTCAATTTAGAGAACTATTTTGGTCTTTTTTAGAAAAAATGATAATTGATATTTTTGAAGGTGTTAGACTTCAGTTTTTGATTTTATGCAAAAAATAGGAAAAATAGAAATTTGTATGTGTTAGTCTTCAATCACGAAGTTTTTTGAGAAAAACATTAAAAATGAAGTATTTTGCTCATTTTAGAGAACTATTTTGGACACTTTTAGAAAAAATTATAATTGATATTTTTTAAGGTGTTAGACTTCAGTTTTTGATTTTTTGCAAAAAAATGGAAAAATTGAAATTTGTACGTGTTAGTCTTCAATCACGGAATTTTTTGAGAAAAACATGAAAAATGAAGTATTTTGCTCATTTTAGAGAACTATTTTGGTCTTTTTTAGAAAAAATGATAATTGATATTTTTGAAGGTGTTAGACTTCAGTTTTTGATTTATTTCAAAAAATAGGAAAAATAGAAATTTGTATGTGTTAGTCTTCAATCACGAAGTTTTTTGACAAAAACATTAAAAATAAATTATTTTGCTCATTTTATAGAACTATTTTGGACTCTTTTAGAAAAAATTATAATTGATATTTTTTAAGGTGTTAGACTTCAGTTTTTGATTTTTTGCAAAAAAATGGAAAAATTTTAATTTGTATGTGTTAGTCTTCAATCACCGAATTTTTTTAGAAAAACATGAAAAATGAAGTATTTTGCTCATTTTAGAGAACTATTTTGGTCTTTTTTAGAAAAAATGATAATTGATATTTTTGAAGGTGTTAGACTTCAGTTTTAGATTTTATGCAAAAAATAGGAACAATAGAAATTTGTATGTGTTAGTCTTCAATCCCGTAGTTTTTTGAGAAAAACATGAAAAATGAAGTATTTTGCTCATTTTAGAGAACTATTTTTGTCTTTTTTAGAAAAAATGATAATTGATATTTTTTAAGGTGTTAGACTTCAGTTTTTGATTTTATGCAAAAAATAGGAAAAATATAAATTTGTATGTGTTAGTCTTCAATCACGAAGTTTTTTGAGAAAAACATTAAAAATGAAGTATTTTGCTCATTTCAGAGAACTATTTTGGACACTTTTAGAAAAAATAATAATTGATATTTTTTAAGGTGTTAGACTTCAGTTTTTGATTTTTTGCAAAAAAATGGAAAAATTGAAATTTGTATGTGTTAGTCTTCAATCACGGAATTTTTTGAGAAAAACATGAAAAATGAAGTATTTTGCTCATTTTAGAGAACTGTTTTGGTCTTTTTCAGAAAAAATGATAATTGATATTTTTGAAGGTGTTAGACTTCAGTTTTTTATTTTTTGCAATAAATTGGAAAAATAGAAATTTGTATGTGTTAGTCTTCAATCACGGAATTTTTTTAGAAAATCATGAAAAATGAATTATTTTGCTCATTTTAGAGAACTATTTTGGTCTTTTTTAGAAAAAATGATAATTGATATTTTTGAAGGTGTTAGACTTCAGTTTTTGATTTTTTACAAAAAATTGGAAAAATAGAAATTTGTATGTGTAAGTCTTCAATCCCGGAGTTTTTTGAGAAAAACATGAAAAATGAAGTATTTTGCTCATTTTAGAGAACTATTTTGGTCTTTTTTAGAAAAAATTATAATTGATATTTTTGAAGGTGTTAGACTTCAGTTTTTGATTTTATGCAAAAAATAGGAAAAATAGAAATTTGTATGTGTTAGTCTTCAATCACGAAGTTTTTTGAGAAAAACATTAAAAATGAAGTATTTTGCTCATTTTAGAGAACTATTTTGGACACTTTTAGAAAAAATTATAATTGATATTTTTTAAGGTGTTAGACTTCAGTTTTTGATTTTTTGCAAAAAAATGGAAAAATTGAAATTTGTATGTGTTAGTCTTCAATCACGGAATTTTTTGAGAAAAACATGAAAAATGAAGTATTTTGCACATTTTAGAGAACTATTTTTGTCTTTTTTAGAAAAAATGATAATTGATATTTTTGAAGGTGTTAGACTTCAGTTTTTGATTTTATGCAAAAAATAGGAAAAATAGAAATTTGTATGTGTTAGTCTTCAATCACGAAGTTTTTTGAGAAAAACATTAAAAATGAAGTATTTTGCTCATTTTAGAGAACTATTTTGGACACTTTTAGAAAAAATTATAATTGATATTTTTGAAGGTGTTAGACTTCAGTTTTTGATTTTTTGCAAAAAATAGGAAAAATAGAAATTTGTATGTGTTAGTCTTCAATCACGAAGTTTTTTGAGAAAAACATTAAAAATGAATTATTTTGCTCATTTTAGAGAACTATTTTGGACTCTTTTAGAAAAAATTATAATTGATATTTTTTAAGGTGTTAGACTTCAGTTTTTGATTTTTTGCAAAAAAATGGAAAAATTGAAATTTGTATGTGTTAGTCTTCAATCACGGAATTTTTTGAGAAAAACATGAAAAATGAAGTATTTTGCTCATTTTAGAGAACTATTTTGGTCTTTTTTAGAAAAAATGATAATTGATATTTTTGAAGGTGTTAGACTTCAGTTTTTGATTTTATGCAAAAAATAGGAAAAATAGAAATTTGTATGTGTTAGTCTTCAATCACGAAGTTTTTTGAGAAAAACATTAAAAATGAAGTATTTTGCTCATTTTAGAGAACTATTTTGGACACTTTTAGAAAAAATTATAATTGATATTTTTTAAGGTGTTAGACTTCAGTTTTTGATTTTTTGCAAAAAAATGGAAAAATTGAAATTTGTATGTGTTAGTCTTCAATCACGGAATTTTTTGAGAAAAACATAAAAAATGAAGTATTTTGCTCAATTTAGAGAACTATTTTGGTCTTTTTTAGAAAAAATGATAATTGATATTTTTGAAGGTGTTAGACTTCAGTTTTTGATTTTATGCAAAAAATAGGAAAAATAGAAATTTGTATGCGTTAGTCTTCAATCACGAAGTTTTTTGAGAAAAACATTAAAAATGAAGTATTTTGCTCATTTTAGAGAACTATTTTGGACACTTTTAGAAAAAATTATAATTGATATTTTTTAAGGTGTTAGACTTCAGTTTTTGATTTTTGGCAAAAAAATGGAAAAATTGAAATTTGTATGTGTTAGTCTTCAATCACGGAATTTTTTGAGAAAAACATGAAAAATGAAGTATTTTGCTCATTTTAGAGAACTATTTTGGTCTTTTTTAGAAAGAATGATAATTGATATTTTTGAAGGTGTTAGACTTCAGTTTTTGATTTTTTGCAAAAAATAGGAAAAATAGAAATTTGTATGTGTTAGTCTTCAATCACGAAGTTTTTTGAGAAAAACATTAAAAATGAATTATTTTGCTCATTTTAGAGAACAATTTTGGACTCTTTTAGAAAAAATTATAATTGATATTTTTTAAGGTGTTAGACTTCAGTTTTTGATTTTTTGCAAAAAAATGGAAAAATTTAAATTTGTATGTGTTAGTCTTCAATCACGGAATTTTTTGAGAAAAACATGAAAAATGAAGTATTTTGCTCATTTTAGAGAACTATTTTGGTCTTTTTCAGAAAAAATGATAATTGATATTTTTGAAGGTGTTAGACTTCAGTTTTTAATTTTTTGCAAAAAATTGGAAAAATAGAAATTTGTATGTGTTAGTCTTCAATCACGGAATTTTTTTAGAAAATCATGAAAAATGAAGTATTTTGCTCATTTTAGAGAACTATTTTGGTCTTTTTTAGAAAAAATGATAATTGATATTTTTGAAGGTGTTAGACTTCAGTTTTTGATTTTTTACAAAAAATTGGAAAAATAGAAATTTGTATGTGTAAGTCTTCAATCCCGGAGTTTTTTGAGAAAAACATGAAAAATGAAGTATTTTGCTCATTTTAGAGAACTATTTTGGTCTTTTTTAGAAAAAATTATAATTGATATTTTTGAAGGTGTTAGACTTCAGTTTTTGATTTTATGCAAAAAATAGGAAAAATAGAAATTTGTATGTGTTAGTCTTCAATCACGAAGTTTTTTGAGAAAAACATTAAAAATGAAGTATTTTGCTCATTTTAGAGAACTATTTTGGACACTTTTAGAAAAAATTATAATTGATATTTTTGAAGGTGTTAGACTTCAGTTTTTGATTTTTTGCAAAAAATAGGAAAAATAGAAATTTGTATGTGTTAGTCTTCAATCACGAAGTTTTTTGAGAAAAACATTAAAAATGAATTATTTTGCTCATTTTAGAGAACTATTTTGGACTCTTTTAGAAAAAATTATAATTGATATTTTTTAAGGTGTTAGACTTCAGTTTTTGATTTTTTGCAAAAAAATGGAAAAATTTTAATTTGTATGTGTTAGTCTTCAATCACGGAATTTTTTGAGAAAAACATGAAAAATGAAGTATTTTGCTCATTTTAGAGAACTATTTTGGACCCTTTTAGAAAAATGATAATTGATATTTTTTAAGGTGTTAGACTTCAGTTTTTGATTTTTTGCAAAAAAATGGAAAAATTGAAATTTGTATGTGTTAGTCTTCAATCACGGAATTTTTTGAGAAAAACATGAAAAATGAAGTATTTTGCTCATTTTAGAGAACTATTTTGGTCTTTTTTAGAAAAAATGATAATTGATATTTTTGAAGGTGTTAGACTTCAGTTTTTGATTTTATGCAAAAAATAGGAAAAATAGAAATTTGTATGTGTTAGTCTTCAATCACGAAGTTTTTTGAGAAAAACATTAAAAATGAAGTATTTTGCTCATTTTAGAGAACTATTTTGGACACTTTTAGAAAAAATTATAATTGATATTTTTTAAGGTGTTAGACTTCAGTTTTTGATTTTTTGCAAAAAAATGGAAAAATTGAAATTTGTATGTGTTAGTCTTCAATCACGGAATTTTTTGAGAAAAACATAAAAAATGAAGTATTTTGCTCAATTTAGAGAACTATTTTGGTCTTTTTTAGAAAAAATGATAATTGATATTTTTGAACGTGTTAGACTTCAGTTTTTGATTTTTTGCAAAAAATAGGAAAAATAGAAATTTGTATGTGTTAGTCTTCAATCACGAAGTTTTTTGAGAAAAACATTAAAAATGAATTATTTTGCTCATTTTAGAGAACTATTTTGGACTCTTTTAGAAAAAATTATAATTGATATTTTTGAAGGTGTTAGACTTCAGTTTTTGATTTTATGCAAAAAATAGGAAAAATAGAAATTTGTATGTGTTAGTCTTCAATCACGAAGTTTTTTGAGAAAAACATGAAAAATGAAGTATTTTGCTCATTTTAGAGAACTATTTTTGTCTTTTTTAGAAAAAATGATAATTGATATTTTTGAAGGTGTTAGACTTCAGTTTTTGATTTTATGCAAAAAATAGGAAAAATAGAAATTTGTATGTGTTAGTCTTCAATCACGAAGTTTTTTGAGAAAAACATTAAAAATGAAGTATTTTGCTCATTTCAGAGAACTATTTTGGACACTTTTAGAAAAAATAATAATTGATATTTTTTAAGGTGTTAGACTTCAGTTTTTGATTTTTTGCAAAAAAAATGGAAAAATTGAAATTTGTATGTGTTAGTCTTCAATCACGGAATTTTTTGAGAAAAACATGAAAAATGAAGTATTTTGCTCATTTTAGAGAACTGTTTTGGTCTTTTTCAGAAAAAATGATAATTGATATTTTTGAAGGTGTTAGACTTCAGTTTTTTATTTTTTGCAATAAATTGGAAAAATAGAAATTTGTATGTGTTAGTCTTCAATCACGGAATTTTTTTAGAAAATCATGAAAAATGAAGTATTTTGCTCATTTTAGAGAACTATTTTGGTCTTTTTTAGAAAAAATGATAATTGATATTTTTGAAGGTGTTAGACTTCAGTTTTTGATTTTTTACAAAAAATTGGAAAAATAGAAATTTGTATGTGTAAGTCTTCAATCCTGGAGTTTTTTGAGAAAAACATGAAAAATGAAGTATTTTGCTCATTTTAGAGAACTATTTTGGTCTTTTTTAGAAAAAATTATAATTGATATTTTTGAAGGTGTTAGACTTCAGTTTTTGATTTTATGCAAAAAATAGGAAAAATAGAAATTTGTATGTGTTAGTCTTCAATCACGAAGTTTTTTGAGAAAAACATTAAAAATGAAGTATTTTGCTCATTTTAGAGAACTATTTTGGACACTTTTAGAAAAAATTATAATTTATATTTTTTAAGGTGTTAGACTTTAGTTTTTGATTTTTTGCAAAAAAATGGAAAAATCGAAATATGTATGTGTTAGTCTTCCATCACGGAATTTTTTGAGAAAAACATGAAAAATGAAGTATTTTGCTCATTTTAGAGAACTATTTTGGTCTTTTTTAGAAAAAATGATAATTGATATTTTTGAAGGTGTTAGACTTCAGTTTTTGATTTTATGCAAAAAATAGGAAAAATAGAAATTTGTATGTGTTAGTCTTCAATCACGAAGTTTTTTGAGAAAAACATTAAAAATGAAGTATTTTGCTCATTTTAGAGAACTATTTTGGACACTTTTAGAAAAAATTATAATTGATATTTTTGAAGGTGTTAGACTTCAGTTTTTGATTTTTTGCAAAAAATAGGAAAAATAGAAATTTGTATGTGTTAGTCTTCAATCACGAAGTTTTTTGAGAAAAACATTAAAAATGAATTATTTTGCTCATTTTAGAGAACTATTTTGGACTCTTTTAGAAAAAATTATAATTGATATTTTTTAAGGTGTTAGACTTCAGTTTTTGATTTTTTGCAAAAAAATGGAAAAATTTAAATTTGTATGTGTTAGTCTTCAATCACGGAATTTTTTGAGAAAAACATGAAAAATGAAGTATTTTGCTCATTTTAGAGAACTATTTTGGACCCTTTTAGAAAAATGATAATTGATATTTTTTAAGGTGTTAGACTTCAGTTTTTGATTTTTTGCAAAAAAATGGCAAAATTGAAATTTGTATGTGTTAGTCTTCAATCACGGAATTTTTTGAGAAAAACATGAAAAATGAAGTATTTTGCACATTTTAGAGAACTATTTTGGTCTTTTTTAGAAAAAATGATAATTGATATTTTTGAAGGTGTTAGACTTCAGTTTTTGATTTTATGCAAAAAATAGGAAAAATAGAAATTTGTATGTGTTAGTCTTCAATCACGAAGTTTTTTGAGAAAAACATTAAAAATGAAGTATTTTGCTCATTTTAGAGAACTATTTTGGACACTTTTAGAAAAAATTATAATTGATATTTTTTAAGGTGTTAGACTTCAGTTTTTGATTTTTTGCAAAAAAATGGAAAAATTGAAATTTGTATGTGTTAGTCTTCAATCACGGAATTTTTTGAGAAAAACATAAAAAATGAAGTATTTTGCTCAATTTAGAGAACTATTTTGGTCTTTTTTAGAAAAAATGATAATTGATATTTTTGAACGTGTTAGACTTCAGTTTTTGATTTTTTGCAAAAAATAGGAAAAATAGAAATTTGTATGTGTTAGTCTTCAATCACGAAGTTTTTTGAGAAAAACATTAAAAATGAATTATTTTGCTCATTTTAGAGAACTATTTTGGACTCTTTTAGAAAAAATTATAATTGATATTTTTGAAGGTGTTAGACTTCAGTTTTTGATTTTATGCAAAAAATAGGAAAAATAGAAATTTGTATGTGTTAGTCTTCAATCACGAAGTTTTTTGAGAAAAACATGAAAAATGAAGTATTTTGCTCATTTTAGAGAACTATTTTTGTCTTTTTTTGAAAAAATGATAATTGATATTTTTGAAGGTGTTAGACTTCAGTTTTTGATTTTATGCAAAAAATAGGAAAAATAGAAATTTGTATGTGTTAGTCTTCAATCACGAAGTTTTTTGAGAAAAACATTAAAAATGAAGTATTTTGCTCATTTCAGAGAACTATTTTGGACACTTTTAGAAAAAATAATAATTGATATTTTTTAAGGTGTTAGACTTCAGTTTTTGATTTTTTGCAAAAAAAATGGAAAAATTGAAATTTGTATGTGTTAGTCTTCAATCACGGAATTTTTTGAGAAAAACATGAAAAATGAAGTATTTTGCTCATTTTAGAGAACTGTTTTGGTCTTTTTCAGAAAAAATGATAATTGATATTTTTGAAGGTGTTAGACTTCAGTTTTTTATTTTTTGCAATAAATTGGAAAAATAGAAATTTGTATGTGTTAGTCTTCAATCACGGAATTTTTTTAGAAAATCATGAAAAATGAAGTATTTTGCTCATTTTAGAGAACTATTTTGGTCTTTTTTAGAAAAAATGATAATTGATATTTTTGAAGGTGTTAGACTTCATTTTTTGATTTTTTACAAAAAATTGGAAAAATAGAAATTTGTATGTGTAAGTCTTCAATCCCGGAGTTTTTTGAGAAAAACATGAAAAATGAAGTATTTTGCTCATTTTAGAGAACTATTTTGGTCTTTTTTAGAAAAAATTATAATTGATATTTTTGAAGGTGTTAGACTTCAGTTTTTGATTTTATGCAAAAAATAGGAAAAATAGAAATTTGTATGTGTTAGTCTTCAATCACGAAGTTTTTTGAGAAAAACATTAAAAATGAAGTATTTTGCTCATTTTAGAGAACTATTTTGGACACTTTTAGAAAAAATTATAATTTATATTTTTTAAGGTGTTAGACTTCAGTTTTTGATTATTTGCAAAAAAATGGAAAAATTGAAATTTGTATGTGTTAGTCTTCAATCACGGAATTTTTTGAGAAAAACATGAAAAATGAAGTATTTTGCACATTTTAGAGAACTATTTTGGTCTTTTTTAGAAAAAATGATAATTGATATTTTTGAAGGTGTTAGACTTCAGTTTTTGATTTTATGCAAAAAATAGGAAAAATAGAAATTTGTATGTGTTAGTCTTCAATCACGAAGTTTTTTGAGAAAAACATTAAAAATGAAGTATTTTGCTCATTTTAGAGAACTATTTTGGACACTTTTAGAAAAAATTATAATTGATATTTTTGAAGGTGTTAGACTTCAGTTTTTGATTTTTTGCAAAAAATAGGAAAAATAGAAATTTGTATGTGTTAGTCTTCAATCACGAAGTTTTTTGAGAAAAACATTAAAAATGAATTATTTTGCTCATTTTAGAGAACTATTTTGGACTCTTTTAGAAAAAATTATAATTGATATTTTTTAAGGTGTTAGACTTCAGTTTTTGATTTTTTGCAAAAAAATGGAAAAATTTAAATTTGTATGTGTTAGTCTTCAATCACGGAATTTTTTGAGAAAAACATGAAAAATGAAGTATTTTGCTCATTTTAGAGAACTATTTTGGACCCTTTTAGAAAAATGATAATTGATATTTTTTAAGGTGTTAGACTTCAGTTTTTGATTTTTTGCAAAAAAATGGAAAAATTGAAATTTGTATGTGTTAGTCTTCAATCACGGAATTTTTTGAGAAAAACATGAAAAATGAAGTATTTTGCTCATTTTAGAGAACTATTTTGGTCTTTTTTTGAAAAAATGATAATTGATATTTTTGAAGGTGTTAGACTTCAGTTTTTGATTTTATGCAAAAAATAGGAAAAATAGAAATTTGTATGTGTTAGTCTTCAATCACGATGTTTTTTGAGAAAAACATTAAAAATGAAGTATTTTGCTCATTTCAGAGAACTATTTTGGACACTTTTAGAAAAAATAATAATTGATATTTTTTAAGGTGTTAGACTTCAGTTTTTGATTTTTTGCAAAAAAAATGGAAAAATTGAAATTTGTATGTGTTAGTCTTCAATCACGGAATTTTTTGAGAAAAACATGAAAAATGAAGTATTTTGCTCATTTTAGAGAACTGTTTTGGTCTTTTTCAGAAAAAATGATAATTGATATTTTTGAAGGTGTTAGACTTCAGTTTTTTATTTTTTGCAATAAATTGGAAAAATAGAAATTTGTATGTGTTAGTCTTCAATCACGGAATTTTTTTAGAACATCATGAAAAATGAAGTATTTTGCTCATTTTAGAGAACTATTTTGGTCTTTTTTAGAAAAAATGATAATTGATATTTTTGAAGGTGTTAGACTTCAGTTTTTGATTTTTTACAAAAAATTGGAAAAATAGAAATTTGTATGTGTAAGTCTTCAATCCCGGAGTTTTTTGAGAAAAACATGAAAAATGAAGTATTTTGCTCATTTTAGAGAACTATTTTGGTCTTTTTTAGAAAAAATTATAATTGATATTTTTGAAGGTGTTAGACTTCAGTTTTTGATTTTATGCAAAAAATAGGAAAAATAGAAATTTGTATGTGTTAGTCTTCAATCACGAAGTTTTTTGAGAAAAACATTAAAAATGAAGTATTTTGCTCATTTTAGAGAACTATTTTGGACACTTTTAGAAAAAATTAAAATTTATATTTTTTAAGGTGTTAGACTTCAGTTTTTGATTATTTGCAAAAAAATGGAAAAATTGAAATTTGTATGTGTTAGTCTTCAATCACGGAATTTTTTGAGAAAAACATGAAAAATGAAGTATTTTGCACATTTTAGAGAACTATTTTGGTCTTTTTTAGAAAAAATGATAATTGATATTTTTGAAGGTGTTAGACTTCAGTTTTTGATTTTATGCAAAAAATAGGAAAAATAGAAATTTGTATGTGTTAGTCTTCAATCACGAAGTTTTTTGAGAAAAACATTAAAAATGAAGTATTTTGCTCATTTTAGAGAACTATTTTGGACACTTTTAGAAAAAATTATAATTGATATTTTTGAAGGTGTTAGACTTCAGTTTTTGATTTTTTGCAAAAAATAGGAAAAATAGAAATTTGTATGTGTTAGTCTTCAATCACGAAGTTTTTTGAGAAAAACATTAAAAATGAATTATTTTGCTCATTTTAGAGAACTATTTTGGACTCTTTTAGAAAAAATTATAATTGATATTTTTTAAGGTGTTAGACTTCAGTTTTTGATTTTTTGCAAAAAAATGGAAAAATTTAAATTTGTATGTGTTAGTCTTCAATCACGGAATTTTTTGAGAAAAACATGAAAAATGAAGTATTTTGCTCATTTTAGAGAACTATTTTGGACCCTTTTAGAAAAATGATAATTGATATTTTTTAAGGTGTTAGACTTCAGTTTTTGATTTTTTGCAAAAAAATGGAAAAATTGAAATTTGTATGTGTTAGTCTTCAATCACGGAATTTTTTGAGAAAAACATGAAAAATGAAGTATTTTGCTCATTTTAGAGAACTATTTTGGTCTTTTTTAGAAAAAATGATAATTGATATTTTTGAAGGTGTTAGACTTCAGTTTTTGATTTTATGCAAAAAATAGGAAAAATAGAAATTTGTATGTGTTAGTCTTCAATCACGAAGTTTTTTGAGAAAAACATTAAAAATGAAGTATTTTGCTCATTTTAGAGAACTATTTTGGACACTTTTAGAAAAAATTATAATTGATATTTTTTAAGGTGTTAGACTTCAGTTTTTGATTTTTTGCAAAAAAATGGAAAAATTGAAATTTGTATGTGTTAGTCTTCAATCACGGAATTTTTTGAGAAAAACATGAAAAATGAAGTATTTTGCTCATTTTAGAGAACTGTTTTGGTCTTTTTCAGAAAAAATGATAATTGATATTTTTGAAGGTGTTAGACTTCAGTTTTTTATTTTTTGCAATAAATTGGAAAAATAGAAATTTGTATGTGTTAGTCTTCAATCACGGAATTTTTTTAGAAAATCATGAAAAATGAAGTATTTTGCTCATTTTAGAGAACTATTTTGGTCTTTTTTAGAAAAAATGATAATTGATATTTTTGAAGGTGTTAGACTTCAGTTTTTGATTTTTTACAAAAAATTGGAAAAATAGAAATTTGTATGTGTAAGTCTTCAATCCCGGAGTTTTTTGAGAAAAACATGAAAAATGAAGTATTTTGCTCATTTTAGAGAACTATTTTGGTCTTTTTTAAAAAAAATTATAATTGATATTTTTGAAGGTGTTAGACTTCAGTTTTTGATTTTATGCAAAAAATAGGAAAAATAGAAATTTGTATGTGTTAGTCATCAATCACGAAGTTTTTTGAGAAAAACATTAAAAATGAAGTATTTTGCTCATTTTAGAGAACTATTTTGGACACTTTTAGAAAAAATTATAATTTATATTTTTTAAGGTGTTAGACTTCAGTTTTTGATTATTTGCAAAAAAATGGAAAAATTGAAATTTGTATGTGTTAGTCTTCAATCACGGAATTTTTTGAGAAAAACATGAAAAATGAAGTATTTTGCACATTTTAGAGAACTATTTTGGTCTTTTTTAGAAAAAATGATAATTGATATTTTTGAAGGTGTTAGACTTCAGTTTTTGATTTTATGCAAAAAATAGGAAAAATAGAAATTTGTATGTGTTAGTCTTCAATCACGAAGTTTTTTGAGAAAAACATTAAAAATGAAGTATTTTGCTCATTTTAGAGAACTATTTTGGACACTTTTAGAAAAAATTATAATTGATATTTTTGAAGGTGTTAGACTTCAGTTTTTGATTTTTTGCAAAAAATAGGAAAAATAGAAATTTGTATGTGTTAGTCTTCAATCACGAAGTTTTTTGAGAAAAACATTAAAAATGAATTATTTTGCTCATTTTAGAGAACTATTTTGGACTCTTTTAGAAAAAATTATAATTGATATTTTTTAAGGTGTTAGACTTCAGTTTTTGATTTTTTGCAAAAAAATGGAAAAATTTAAATTTGTATGTGTTAGTCTTCAATCACGGAATTTTTTGAGAAAAACATGAAAAATGAAGTATTTTGCTCATTTTAGAGAACTATTTTGGACCCTTTTAGAAAAATGATAATTGATATTTTTTAAGGTGTTAGACTTCAGTTTTTGATTTTTTGCAAAAAAATGGAAAAATTGAAATTTGTATGTGTTAGTCTTCAATCACGGAATTTTTTGAGAAAAACATGAAAAATGAAGTATTTTGCTCATTTTAGAGAACTATTTTGGTCTTTTTTAGAAAAAATGATAATTGATATTTTTGAAGGTGTTAGACTTCAGTTTTTGATTTTATGCAAAAAATAGGAAAAATAGAAATTTGTATGTGTTAGTCTTCAATCACGAAGTTTTTTGAGAAAAACATTAAAAATGAAGTATTTTGCTCATTTTAGAGAACTATTTTGGACACTTTTAGAAAAAATTATAATTGATATTTTTTAAGGTGCTAGACTTCAGTTTTTGATTTTTTGCAAAAAAATGGAAAAATTGAAATTTGTATGTGTTAGTCTTCAATCACGGAATTTTTTGAGAAAAACATAAAAAATGAAGTATTTTGCTCAATTTAGAGAACTATTTTGGTCTTTTTTAGAAAAAATGATAATTGATATTTTTGAAGGTGTTAGACTTCAGTTTTTGATTTTATGCAAAAAATAGGAAAAATAGAAATTTGTATGTGTTAGTCTTCAATCACGAAGTTTTTTGAGAAAAACATTAAAAATGAAGTATTTTGCTCATTTTAGAGAACTATTTTGGACACTTTTAGAAAAAATTATAATTTATATTTTTTAAGGTGTTAGACTTCAGTTTTTGATTTTTGGCAAAAAAATGGAAAAATTGAAATTTGTATGTGTTAGTCTTCAATCACGGAATTTTTTGAGAAAAACATGAAAAATGAAGTATTTTGCTCATTTTAGAGAACTATTTTGGTCTTTTTTAGAAAGAATGATAATTGATATTTTTGAAGGTGTTAGACTTCAGTTTTTGATTTTTTGCAAAAAATAGGAAAAATAGAAATTTGTATGTGTTAGTCTTCAATCACGAAGTTTTTTGAGAAAAACATTAAAAATGAATTATTTTGCTCATTTTAGAGAACAATTTTGGACTCTTTTAGAAAAAATTATAATTGATATTTTTTAAGGTGTTAGACTTCAGTTTTTGATTTTTTGCAAAAAAATGGAAAAATTTAAATTTGTATGTGTTAGTCTTCAATCACGGAATTTTTTGAGAAAAACATGAAAAATGAAGTATTTTGCTCATTTTAGAGAACTATTTTGGTCTTTTTCAGAAAAAATGATAATTGATATTTTTGAAGGTGTTAGACTTCAGTTTTTAATTTTTTGCAAAAAATTGGAAAAATAGAAATTTGTATGTGTTAGTCTTCAATCACGGAATTTTTTTAGAAAATCATGAAAAATGAAGTATTTTGCTCATTTTAGAGAACTATTTTGGTCTTTTTTAGAAAAAATGATAATTGATATTTTTGAAGGTGTTAGACTTCAGTTTTTGATTTTTTACAAAAAATTGGAAAAATAGAAATTTGTATGTGTAAGTCTTCAATCCCGGAGTTTTTTGAGAAAAACATGAAAAATGAAGTATTTTGCTCATTTTAGAGAACTATTTTGGTCTTTTTTAGAAAAAATTATAATTGATATTTTTGAAGGTGTGAGACTTCAGTTTTTGATTTTATGCAAAAAATAGGAAAAATAGAAATTTGTATGTGTTAGTCTTCAATCACGAAGTTTTTTGAGAAAAACATTAAAAATGAAGTATTTTGCTCATTTTAGAGAACTATTTTGGACACTTTTAGAAAAAATTATAATTGATATTTTTTAAGGTGTTAGACTTTAGTTTTTGATTTTTTGCAAAAAAATGGAAAAATTGAAATTTGTATGTGTTAGTCTTCCATCAAGGAATTTTTTGAGAAAAACATGAAAAATGAAGTATTTTGCTTATTTTAGAGAACTATTTTGGTCTTTTTTAGAAAAAATGATAATTGATATTTTTGAAGGTGTTAGACTTCAGTTTTTGATTTTATGCAAAAAATAGGAAAAATAGAAATTTGTATGTGTTAGTCTTCAATCACGAAGTTTTTTGAGAAAAACATTAAAAATGAAGTATTTTGCTCATTTTAGAGAACTATTTTGGACACTTTTAGAAAAAATTATAATTGATATTTTTGAAGGTGTTAGACTTCAGTTTTTGATTTTTTGCAAAAAATAGGAAAAATAGAAATTTGTATGTGTTAGTCTTCAATCACGAAGTTTTTTGAGAAAAACATTAAAAATGAATTATTTTGCTCATTTTAGAGAACTATTTTGGACTCTTTTAGAAAAAATTATAATTGATATTTTTTAAGGTGTTAGACTTCAGTTTTTGATTTTTTGCAAAAAAATGGAAAAATTTTAATTTGTATGTGTTAGTCTTCAATCACGGAATTTTTTGAGAAAAACATGAAAAATGAAGTATTTTGCTCATTTTAGAGAACTATTTTGGACCCTTTTAGAAAAATGATAATTGATATTTTTTAAGGTGTTAGACTTCAGTTTTTGATTTTTTGCAAAAAAATGGAAAAATTGAAATTTGTATGTGTTAGTCTTCAATCACGGAATTTTTTGAGAAAAACATGAAAAATGAAGTATTTTGCTCATTTTAGAGAACTATTTTGGTCTTTTTTAGAAAAAATAATAATTGATATTTTTGAAGGTGTTAGACTTCAGTTTTTGATTTTATGCAAAAAATAGGAAAAATAGAAATTTGTATGTGTTAGTCTTCAATCACGAAGTTTTTTGAGAAAAACATTAAAAATGAAGTATTTTGCTCATTTTAGAGAACTATTTTGGACACTTTTAGAAAAAATTATAATTGATATTTTTTAAGGTGTTAGACTTCAGTTTTTGATTTTTTGCAAAAAAATGGAAAAATTGAAATTTGTATGTGTTAGTCTTCAATCACGGAATTTTTTGAGAAAAACATAAAAAATGAAGTATTTTGCTCAATTTAGAGAACTATTTTGGTCTTTTTTAGAAAAAATGATAATTGATATTTTTGAAGGTGTTAGACTTCAGTTTTTGATTTTATGCAAAAAATAGGAAAAATAGAAATTTGTATGTGTTAGTCTTCAATCACGAAGTTTTTTGAGAAAAACATTAAAAATGAAGTATTTTGCTCATTTTTGAGAACTATTTTGGACACTTTTAGAAAAAATTATAATTGATATTTTTTAAGGTGTTCGACTTCAGTTTTTGATTTTTTGCAAAAAAATGGAAAAATTGAAATTTGTATGTGTTAGTCTTCAATCACGGAATTTTTTGAGAAAAACATAAAAAATGAAGTATTTTGCTCAATTTAGAGAACTATTTTGGTCTTTTTTAGAAAAAATGATAGTTGATATTTTTGAAGGTATTAGACTTCAGTTTTTGATTTTTTGCAAAAAATAGGAAAAATAGAAATTTGTATGTGTTAGTCTTCAATCACGAAGTTTTTTGAGAAAAACATTAAAAATGAATTATTTTGCTCATTTTAGAGAACTATTTTGGACTCTTTTAGAAAAAATTATAATTGATATTTTTGAAGGTGTTAGACTTCAGTTTTTGATTTTATGCAAAAAATAGGAAAAATAGAAATTTGTATGTGTTAGTCTTCAATCACGAAGTTTTTTGAGAAAAACATGAAAAATGAAGTATTTTGCTCATTTTAGAGAACTATTTTGGTCTTTTTTAGAAAAAATGATAATTGATATTTTTGAAGGTGTTAGACTTCAGTTTTTGATTTTATGCAAAAAATAGGAAAAATAGAAATTTGTATGTGTTAGTCTTCAGTCACGAAGTTTTTTGAGAAAAACATTTAAAATGAAGTATTTTGCTCATTTTAGAGAACTATTTTGGACACTTTTAGAAAAAATTATAATTGATATTTTTTAAGGTGTTAGACTTCAGTTTTTGATTTTTTGCAAAAAAATGGAAAAATTGAAATTTGTATGTGTTAGTCTTCAATCACGGAATTTTTTGAGAAAAACATAAAAAATGAAGTATTTTGCTCAATTTAGAGAACTATTTTGGTCTTTTTTAGAAAAAATGATAATTGATATTTTTGAAGGTGTTAGACTTCAGTTTTTGATTTTATGCAAAAAATAGGAAAAATAGAAATTTGTATGTGTTAGTCTTCAATCACGAAGTTTTTTGAGAAAAACATTAAAAATGAAGTATTTTGCTCATTTTAGAGAACTATTTTGGACACTTTTAGAAAAAATTATAATTGATATTTTTTAAGGTGTTCGACTTCAGTTTTTGATTTTTTGCAAAAAAATGGAAAAATTGAAATTTGTATGTGTTAGTCTTCAATCACGGAATTTTTTGAGAAAAACATAAAAAATGAAGTATTTTGCTCAATTTAGAGAACTATTTTGGTCTTTTTTAGAAAAAATGATAATTGATATTTTTGAAGGTGTTAGACTTCAGTTTTTGATTTTTTGCAAAAAATAGGAAAAATAGAAATTTGTATGTGTTAGTCTTCAATCACGAAGTTTTTTGAGAAAAACATTAAAAATGAATTATTTTGCTCATTTTAGAGAACTATTTTGGACTCTTTTAGAAAAAATTATAATTGATATTTTTTAAGGTGTTAGACTTCAGTTTTTGATTTTTTGCAAAAAAATGGAAAAATTTAAATTTGTATGTGTTAGTCTTCAATCACGGAATTTTTTGAGAAAAACATGAAAAATGAAGTATTTTGCTCATTTTAGAGAACTATTTTGGTCTTTTTCAGAAAAAATGATAATTGATATTTTTGAAGGTGTTAGACTTCAGTTTTTAATTTTTTGCAAAAAATTGGAAAAATAGAAATTTGTATGTGTTAGTCTTCAATCACGGAATTTTTTTAGAAAATCATGAAAAATGAAGTATTTTACTCTTTTAGAGAATTATTTTGGTCTTTTTTAGAAAAAATGATAATTGATATTTTTGAAGGTGTTAGACTTCAGTTTTTGTTTTTTTACAAAAAATTGGAAAAATAGAAATTTGTATGTGTAAGTCTTCAATCCCGGAGTTTTTTGAGAAAAACATGAAAAATGAAGTATTTTGCTCATTTTAGAGAACTATTTTGGTCTTTTTTAGAAAAAATTATAATTCATATTTTTGAAGGTGTTAGAGTTCAGTTTTTGATTTTTTGCAAAAAATTGGAAAAATAGAAATTTGTATGTGTTAGTCTTCAATCACGACGTTTTTTGAGAAAAACATGAAAAATGAGGTATTTTGCTCATTTTAGAGAACTATTTTGGTCTTTTTTAGAAAAAATGATAATTGATATTTTTGAAGGTGTTAGACTTCAGTTTTTGATTTTATGCAAAAAATAGGAAAAATAGAAATTTGTATGTGTTAGTCTTCAATCACGAAGTTTTTTGAGAAAAACATTAAAAATGAAGTATTTTGCTCATTTTAGAGAACTATTTTGGACACTTTTAGAAAAAATTATAGTTGATATTTTTTAAGGTGTTAGACTTCAGTTTTTGATTTTTTGCAAAAAAATGGAAAAATTGAAATTTGTATGTGTTAGTCTTCAATCACGGAATTTTTTGAGAAAAACATAAAAAATGAAGTATTTTGCTCAATTTAGAGAACTATTTTGGTCTTTTTTAGAAAAAATGATAATTGATATTTTTGAAGGTGTTAGACTTCAGTTTTTGATTTTATGCAAAAAATAGGAAAAATAGAAATTTGTATGTGTTAGTCTTCAATCACGAAGTTTTTTGAGAAAAACATTAAAAATGAAGTATTTTGCTCATTTTAGAGAACTATTTTGGACACTTTTAGAAAAAATTATAATTGATATTTTTTAAGGTGTTCGACTTCAGTTTTTGATTTTTTGCAAAAAAATGGAAAAATTGAAATTTGTATGTGTTAGTCTTCAATGACGGAATTTTTTGAGAAAAACATAAAAAATGAAGTATTTTGCTCAATTTAGAGAACTATTTTGGTCTTTTTTAGAAAAAATGATAATTGATATTTTTGAAGGTGTTAGACTTCAGTTTTTGATTTTTTGCAAAAAATAGGAAAAATAGAAATTTGTATGTGTTAGTCTTCAATCACGAAGTTTTTTGAGAAAAACATTAAAAATGAATTATTTTGCTCATTTTAGAGAACTATTTTGGACTCTTTTAGAAAAAATTATAATTGATATTTTTTAAGGTGTTAGACTTCAGTTTTTGATTTTTTGCAAAAAAATGGAAAAATTTAAATTTGTATGTGTTAGTCTTCAATCACGGAATTTTTTGAGAAAAACATGAAAAATGAAGTATTTTGCTCATTTTAGAGAACTATTTTGGTCTTTTTCAGAAAAAATGATAATTGATATTTTTGAAGGTGTTAGACTTCAGTTTTTAATTTTTTGCAAAAAATTGGAAAAATAGAAATTTGTATGTGTTAGTCTTCAATCACGGAATTTTTTTAGAAAATCATGAAAAATGAAGTATTTTGCTCATTTTAGAGAATTATTTTGGTCTTTTTTAGAAAAAATGATAATTGATATTTTTGAAGGTGTTAGACTTCAGTTTTTGTTTTTTTACAAAAAATTGGAAAAATAGAAATTTGTATGTGTAAGTCTTCAATCCCGGAGTTTTTTGAGAAAAACATGAAAAATGAAGTATTTTGCTCATTTTAGAGAACTATTTTGGTCTTTTTTAGAAAAAATTATAATTCATATTTTTGAAGGTGTTAGAGTTCAGTTTTTGATTTTTTGCAAAAAATAGGAAAAATAGAAATTTGTATGTGTTAGTCTTCAATCACGACGTTTTTTTAGAAAAACATGAAAAATGAGGTATTTTGCTCATTTTAGAGAACTATTTTGGTCTTTTTTAGAAAAAATGATAATTGATATTTTTGAAGGTGTTAGACTTCAGTTTTTGATTTTATGCAAAAAATAGGAAAAATAGAAATTTGTATGTGTTAGTCTTCAATCACGAAGTTTTTTGAGAAAAACATTAAAAATGAAGTATTTTGCTCATTTTAGAGAACTATTTTGGACACTTTTAGAAAAAATTATAATTGATATTTTTTAAGGTGTTAGACTTCAGTTTTTGATTTTTTGAAAAAAAATGGAAAAATTGAAATTTGTATGTGTTAGTCTTTAATCACGGAATTTTTTGAGAAAAACATAAAAAATGAAGTATTTTGCTCAATTTAGAGAACTATTTTGGTCTTTTTTAGAAAAAATGATAATTGATATTTTTGAAGGTGTTAGACTTCAGTTTTTGATTTTATGCAAAAAATAGGAAAAATAGAAATTTGTATGTGTTAGTCTTCAATCACGAAGTTTTTTGAGAAAAACATTAAAAATGAAGTATTTTGCTCATTTTAGAGAACTATTTTGGACACTTTTAGAAAAAATTATAATTGATATTTTTTAAGGTGTTCGAGTTCAGTTTTTGATTTTTTGCAAAAAAATGGAAAAATTGAAATTTGTATGTGTTAGTCTTCAATCACGGAATTTTTTGAGAAAAACATAAAAAATGAAGTATTTTGCTCAATTTAGAGAACTATTTTGGTCTTTTTTAGAAAAAATGATAATTGATATTTTTGAAGGTGTTAGACTTCAGTTTTTGATTTTTTGCAAAAAATAGGAAAAATAGAAATTTGTATGTGTTAGTCTTCAATCACGAAGTTTTTTGAGAAAAACATTAAAAATGAATTATTTTGCTCATTTTAGAGAACTATTTTGGACTCTTGTAGAAAAAATTATAATTGATATTTTTTAAGGTGTTAGACTTCAGTTTTTGATTTTTTGCAAAAAAATGGAAAATTTTAAATTTGTATGTGTTAGTCTTCAATCACGGAATTTTTTGAGAAAAACATGAAAAATGAAGTATTTTGCTCATTTTAGAGAACTATTTTGGTCTTTTTCAGAAAAAATGAAAATTGATATTTTTGAAGGTGTTAGACTTCAGTTTTTAATTTTTTGCAAAAAATTGGAAAAATAGAAATTTGTATGTGTTAGTCTTCAATCACGGAATTTTTTTAGAAAATCATGAAAAATGAAGTATTTTGCTCATTTTAGAGAATTATTTTGGTCTTTTTTAGAAAAAATGATAATTGATATTTTTGAAGGTGTTAGACTTCAGTTTTTGTTTTTTTACAAAAAATTGGAAAAATAGAAATTTGTATGTGTAAGTCTTCAATCCCGGAGTTTTTTGAGAAAAACATGAAAAATGAAGTATTTTGCTCATTTTAGAGAACTATTTTGGTCTTTTTTAGAAAAAATTATAATTCATATTTTTGAAGGTGTTAGAGTTCAGTTTTTGATTTTTTGCAAAAAATAGGAAAAATAGAAATTTGTATGTGTTAGTCTTCAATCACGACGTTTTTTTAGAAAAACATGAAAAATGAGGTATTTTGCTCATTTTAGAGAACTATTTTGGTCTTTTTTAGAAAAAATGATAATTGATATTTTTGAAGGTGTTAGACTTCAGTTTTTGATTTTATGCAAAAAATAGGAAAAATAGAAATTTGTATGTGTTAGTCTTCAATCACGAAGTTTTTTGAGAAAAACATTAAAAATGAAGTATTTTGCTCATTTTAGAGAACTATTTTGGACACTTTTAGAAAAAATTATAATTGATATTTTTTAAGGTGTTAGACTTCAGTTTTTGATTTTTTGCAAAAAAATGGAAAAATTGAAATTTGTATGTGTTAGTCTTCAATCACGGAATTTTTTGAGAAAAACATAAAAAATGAAGTATTTTGCTCAATTTAGAGAACTATTTTGGTCTTTTTTAGAAAAAATGATAATTGATATTTTTGAAGGTGTTAGACTTCAGTTTTTGATTTTATGCAAAAAATAGGAAAAATAGAAATTTGTATGTGTTAGTCTTCAATCACGAAGTTTTTTGAGAAAAACATTAAAAATGAAGTATTTTGCTCATTTTAGAGAACTATTTTGGACACTTTTAGAAAAAATTATAATTGATATTTTTTAAGGTGTTCGAGTTCAGTTTTTGATTTTTTGCAAAAAAATGGAAAAATTGAAATTTGTATGTGTTAGTCTTCAATCACGGAATTTTTTGAGAAAAACATAAAAAATGAAGTACTTTGCTCAATTTAGAGAACTATTTTGGTCTTTTTTAGAAAAAATGATAATTGATATTTTTGAAGGTGTTAGACTTCAGTTTTTGATTTTTTGCAAAAAATAGGAAAAATAGAAATTTGTATGTGTTAGTCTTCAATCATGAAGTTTTTTGAGAAAAACATTAAAAATGAATTATTTTGCTCATTTTAGAGAACTATTTTGGACTCTTGTAGAAAAAATTATAATTGATATTTTTTAAGGTGTTAGACTTCAGTTTTTGATTTTTTGCAAAAAAATGGAAAATTTTAAATTTGTATGTGTTAGTCTTCAATCACGGAATTTTTTGAGAAAAACATGAAAAATGAAGTATTTTGCTCATTTTAGAGAACTATTTTGGTCTTTTTCAGAAAAAATGATAATTGATATTTTTGAAGGTGTTAGACTTCAGTTTTTAATTTTTTGCAAAAAATTGGAAAAATAGAAATTTGTATGTGTTAGTCTTCAATCACGGAATTTTTTTAGAAAATCATGAAAAATGAAGTATTTTGCTCATTTTAGAGAATTATTTTGGTCTTTTTTAGAAAAAATGATAATTGATATTTTTGAAGGTGTTAGACTTCAGTTTTTGTTTTTTTACAAAAAATTGGAAAAATAGAAATTTGTATGTGTAAGTCTTCAATCCCGGAGTTTTTTGAGAAAAACATGAAAAATGAAGTATTTTGCTCATTTTAGAGAACTATTTTGGTCTTTTTTAGAAAAAATTATAATTCATATTTTTGAAGGTGTTAGAGTTCAGTTTTTGATTTTTTGCAAAAAATAGGAAAAATAGAAATTTGTATGTGTTAGTCTTCAATCACGACGTTTTTTTAGAAAAACATGAAAAATGAGGTATTTTGCTCATTTTAGAGAACTATTTTGGTCTTTTTTAGAAAAAATGATAATTGATATTTTTGAAGGTGTTAGACTTCAGTTTTTGATTTTATGCAAAAAATAGGAAAAATAGAAATTTGTATGTGTTAGTCTTCAATCACGAAGTTTTTTGAGAAAAACATTAAAAATGAAGTATTTTGCTCATTTTAGAGAACTATTTTGGACACTTTTAGAAAAAATTATAATTGATATTTTTTAAGGTGTTCGAGTTCAGTTTTTGATTTTTTGCAAAAAAATGGAAAAATTGAAATTTGTATGTGTTAGTCTTCAATCACGGAATTTTTTGAGAAAAACATAAAAAATGAAGTATTTTGCTCAATTTAGAGAACTATTTTGGTCTTTTTTAGAAAAAATGATAATTGATATTTTTGAAGGTGTTAGACTTCAGTTTTTGATTTTTTTCAAAAAATAGGAAAAATAGAAATTTGTATGTGTTAGTCTTCAATCACGAAGTTTTTTGAGAAAAACATTAAAAATGAATTATTTTGCTCATTTTAGAGAACTATTTTGGACTCTTTTAGAAAAAATTATAATTGATATTTTTTAAGGTGTTAGACTTCAGTTTTTGATTTTTTGCAAAAAAATGGAAAAATTTAAATTTCTATGTGTTAGTCTTCAATAACGGAATTTTTTGAGAAAAACATGAAAAATGAAGTATTTTGCTCATTTTAGAGAACTATTTTGGTCTTTTTCAGAAAAAATGATAATTGATATTTTTGAAGGTGTTAGACTTCAGTTTTTAATTTTTTGCAAAAAATTGGAAAAATAGAAATTTGTATGTGTTAGTCTTCAATCACGGAATTTTTTTAGAAAATCATGAAAAATGAAGTATTTTGCTCATTTTAGAGAATTATTTTGGTCTTTTTTAGAAAAAATGATAATTGATATTTTTGAAGGTGTTAGACTTCAGTTTTTGTTTTTTTACAAAAAATTGGAAAAATAGAAATTTGTATGTGTAAGTCTTCAATCCCGGAGTTTTTTGAGAAAAACATGAAAAATGAAGTATTTTGCTCATTTTAGAGAACTATTTTGGTCTTTTTTAGAAAAAATTATAATTCATATTTTTGAAGGTGTTAGAGTTCAGTTTTTGATTTTTTGCAAAAAATTGGAAAAATAGAAATTTGTATGTGTTAGTCTTCAATCACGACGTTTTTTGAGAAAAACATGAAAAATGAGGTATTTTGCTCATTTTAGAGAACTATTTTGGTCTTTTTTAGAAAAAATGATAATTGATATTTTTGAAGGTGTTAGACTTCAGTTTTTGATTTTTTGCAAAAAATAGGAAAAATAGAAATTTGTATGTGTTAGTCTTCAATCACGAAGTTTTTTGAGAAAAACATTAAAAATGAAGTATTTTGCTCATTTTAGAGAACTATTTTGGACACTTTTAGAAAAAATTATAATTGATATTTTTGAAGGTGTTAGACTTCAGTTTTTGATTTTTTGCAAAAAATAGGAAAAATAGAAATTTGTACGTGTTAGTCTTCAATCACGAAGTTTTTTGAGAAAAACATTAAAAATGAATTATTTTGCTCATTTTAGAGAACTATTTTGGACTCTTTTAGAAAAAATTATAATTGATATTTTTTAAGGTGTTAGACTTTATATTTTGATTTTTTGCAAAAAAATGGAAAAATTTAAATTTGTATGTGTTAGTCTTCAATCACGAAGTTTTTTGAGAAAAACATGAAAAATGAAGTATTTTGCTCATTTTAGAGAACTATTTTGGTCTTTTTCAGAAAAAATGATAATTGATACTTTTGAAGGTGTTAGACTTCAGTTTTTTATTTTTTGCAAAAAATTGGAAAAAATAGATATTTGTATGTGTTAGTCTTCAATCAGGGAATTTTTTTAGAAAATCATGAAAAATGAAGTATTTTGCTCATTTTAGAGAACTATTTTGGTCTTTTTTAGAAAAAATGATAATTGATATTTTTGAAGGTGTTAGACTTCAGTTTTTGATTTTTTACAAAAAATTGGAAAAATAGAAATTTGTATGTGTAAGTCTTCAATCCCGGAGTTTTTTGAGAAAAACATGAAAAATGAAGTATTTTGCTCATTTTAGAGAACTATTTTGGTCTATTTTAGAAAAAATTATAATTGATATTTTTGAAGGTGTTAGACTTCAGTTTATGATTTTATGCAAAAAATAGGAAAAATAGAAATTTGTATGTGTTAGTCTTCAATCACGAAGTTTTTTGAGAAAAACATTAAAAATGAAGTATTTTGCTCATTTTAGAGAACTATTTTGGACACTTTTATAAAAAATTATAATTGATATTTTTTAAGGTGTTAGACTTTATATTTTGATTTTTTGCAAAAAAATGGAAAAATTGAAATTTGTATGTGTTAGTCTTCAATCACGGAATTTTTTGAGAAAAACATATATAATGAAGTATATTGCTCAATTTAGAGAACTATATTGGTCTTTTTTAGAAAAAATGATAATTGATATTTTTGAAGGTGTTAGACTTCTGTTTTTGATTTTATGCAAAAAATAGGAAAAATAGAAATTTGTATGTGTTAGTCTTCAATCACGAAGTTTTTTGAGAAAAACATTAAAAATGAAGTATTTTGCTCATTTTAGAGAACTATTTTGGTCTTTTTCAGAAAAAATGATAATTGATACTTTTGAAGGTGTTAGACTTCAGTTTTTTATTTTTTGCAAAAAATTGGAAAAATAGAAATTTGTATGTGTTAGTCTTCAATCACGGAATTTTTTTAGAAAATCATGAAAAATGAAGTATTTTGCTCATTTTAGAGAACTATTTTGGTCTTTTTTAGAAAAAATGATAATTGATATTTTTGAAGGTGTTAGACTTCAGTTTTTTATTTTTTACAAAAAATTGGAAAAATAGAAATTTGTATGTGTAAGTCTTCAATCCCGGAGTTTTTTGAGAAAAACATGAAAAATGAAGTATTTTGCTCATTTTAGAGAACTATTTTGGTCTATTTTAGAAAAAATTATAATTGATATTTTTGAAGGTGTTAGACTTCAGTTTTTGATTTTATGCAAAAAATAGGAAAAATAGAAATTTGTATGTGTTAGTCTTCAATCACGAAGTTTTTTGAGAAAAACATTAAAAATGAAGTATTTTGCTCATTTTAGAGAACTATTTTGGACACTTTTATAAAAAATTATAATTGATATTTTTGAAGGTGTTAGACTTCAGTTTTTGATTTTTTGCAAAAAATAGGAAAAATAGAAATTTGTACGTGTTAGTCTTCAATCACGAAGTTTTTTGAGAAAAACATTAAAAATGAATTATTTTGCTCATTTTAGAGAACTATTTTGGACACTTTTAGAAAAAATTATAATTGATATTTTTCAAGGTGTTAGACTTCAGTTTTTGATTTTTTGCAAAAAAATGGAAAAATTGAAATTTGTATGTGTTAGTCTTCAATCACGGAATTTTTTGAGAAAAACATATATAATGAAGTATATTGCTCAATTTAGAGAACTATTTTGGTCTTTTTTAGAAAAAATGATAATTGATATTTTTGAAGGTGTTAGACTTCAGTTTTTTATTTTATGCAAAAAATAGGAAAAATAGAAATTTGTATGTGTTAGTCTTCAATCACGAAGTTTTTTGAGAAAAACATTAAAAATGAAGTATTTTGCTCATTTTAGAGAACTATTTTGGTCTTTTTCAGAAAAAATGATAATTGATACTTTTGAAGGTGTTAGACTTCAGTTTTTTATTTTTTGCAAAAAATTGGAAAAATAGAAATTTGTATGTGTTAGTCTTCAATCACGGAATTTTTTTAGAAAATCATGAAAAATGAAGTATTTTGCTCATTTTAGAGAACTATTTTGGTCTTTTTTAGAAAAAATGATAATTGATATTTTTGAAGGTGTTAGACTTCAGTTTTTGATTTTTTACAAAAAATTGGAAAAATAGAAATTTGTATGTGTAAGTCTTCAATCCCGGAGTTTTTTGAGAAAAACATGAAAAATGAAGTATTTTGCTCATTTTAGAGAACTATTTTGGTCTATTTTAGAAAAAATTATAATTGATACTTTTGAAGGTGTTAGACTTCAGTTTTTGATTTTATGCAAAAAATAGGAAAAATAGAAATTTGTATGTGTTAGTCTTCAATCACGAAGTTTTTTGAGAAAAACATTAAAAATGAAGTATTTTGCTCATTTTAGAGAACTATTTTGGACACTTTTATAAAAAATTATAATTGATATTTTTGAAGGTGTTAGACTTCAGTTTTTGATTTTTTGCAAAAAATAGGAAAAATAGAAATTTGTACGTGTTAGTCTTCAATCACGAAGTTTTTTGAGAAAAACATTAAAAATGAATTATTTTGCTCATTTTAGAGAACTATTTTGGACTCTTTTAGAAAAAATTATAATTGATATTTTTTAAGGTGTTAGACTTTAGTTTTTGATTTTTTGCAAAAAAATGGAAAAATTTAAATTTGTATGTGTTAGTCTTCAATCACGAAGTTTTTTGAGAAAAACATGAAAAATGAAGTATTTTGCTCATTTTAGAGAACTATTTTGGTCTTTTTCAGAAAAAATGATAATTGATATTTTTGAAGGTGTTAGACTTCAGTTTTTTATTTTTTGCAAAAAATTGGAAAAATAGAAATTTGTATGTGTTAGTCTTCAATCACGGAATTTTTTTAGAAAATCATGAAAAATGAAGTATTTTGCTCATTTTAGAGAACTATTTTGGTCTTTTTTAGAAAAAATGATAATTGATATTTTTGAAGGTGTTAGACTTCAGTTTTTGATTTTTTACAAAAAATTGGAAAAATAGAAATTTGTATGTGTAAGTCTTCAATCCCGGAGTTTTTTGAGAAAAACATGAAAAATGAAGTATTGTGCTCATTTTAGAGAACTATTTTGGTCTTTTTTAGAAAAAATTATAATTGATATTTTTTAAGGTGTTAGACTTTAGTTTTTGTTTTTTGCAAAAAAATGGAAAAATTTAAATTTGTATGTGTTAGTCTTCAATCACGAAGTTTTTTGAGAAAAACATGAAAAATGAAGTATTTTGCTCATTTTAGAGAACTATTTTGGTCTTTTTCAGAAAAAATGATAATTGATATTTTTGAAGGTGTTAGACTTCAGTTTTTTATTTTTTGCAAAAAATTGGAAAAATAGAAATTTGTATGTGTTAGTCTTCAATCACGGAATTTTTTTAGAAAATCATGAAAAATGAAGTATATTGCTCATTTTAGAGAACTATTTTGGTCTTTTTTAGAAAAAATGATAATTGATATTTTTGAAGGTGTTAGACTTCAGTTTTTGATTTTTTACAAAAAATTGGAAAAATAGAAATTTGTATGTGTAAGTCTTCAATCCCGGAGTTTTTTGAGAAAAACATGAAAAATGAGGTATTTTGCTCATTTTAGAGAACTATTTTGGTCTTTTTTAGAAAAAATTATAATTGATATTTTTGAAGGTGTTAGACTTCAGTTTTTGATTTTATGCAAAAAATAGGAAAAATAGAAAGTTGTATGTGTTAGTCTTCAATCACGAAGTTTTTTGAGAAAAACATTAAAAATGAAGTATTTTGCTCATTTTAGAGAACTATTTTGGACACTTTTAGAAAAAATTATAATTGATATTTTTCAAGGTGTTAGACTTCAGTTTTTGATTTTTTGCAAAAAAATGGAAAAATTGAAATTTGTATGTGTTAGTCTTCAATCACGGAATTTTTTGAGAAAAACATAAATAATGAAGTATATTGCTCAATTTAGAGAACTATTTTGGTCTTTTTTAGAAAAAATGATAATTGATATTTTTGAAGGTGTTAGACTTCAGTTTTTGATTTTATGCAAAAAATAGGAAAAATAGAAATTTGTATGTGTTAGTCTTCAATCACGAAGTTTTTTGAGAAAAACATTAAAAATGAAGTATTTTGCTCATTTTAGAGAACTATTTTGGACACTTTTAGAAAAAATTATAATTGATATTTTTTAAGGTGTTAGACTTCAGTTTTTGATTTTTTGCAAAAAAATGGAAAAATTGAAATTTGTATGTGTTAGTCTTCAATCACGGAATTTTTTGAGAAAAACATAAAAAATGAAGTATTTTGCTCAATTTAGAGAACTATTTTGGTCTTTTTTAGAAAAAATGATAATTGATATTTTTGAAGGTGTTAGACTTCAGTTTTTGATTTTATGCAAAAAATAGGAAAAATAGAAATTTGTATGTGTTAGTCTTCAATCACGAAGTTTTTTGAGAAAAACATTAAAAATGAAGTATTTTGCTCATTTTAGAGAACTATTTTGGACACTTTTAGAAAAAATTATAATTGATATTTTTTAAGGTGTTAGACTTCAGTTTTTGATTTTTTGCAAAAAAATGGAAAAATTGAAATTTGTATGTCTTAGTCTTCAATCACGGAATTTTTTGAGAAAAACATGAAAAATGAAGTATTTTGCTCATTTTAGAGAATTATTTTGGTCTTTTTTAGAAAGAATGATAATTGATATTTTTGAAGGTGTTAGACTTCAGTTTTTCATTTTTTGCAAAAAATAGGAAAAATAGAAATTTGTATGTGTTAGTCTTCAATCACGAAGTTTTTTGAGAAAAACATTAAAAATGAATTATTTTGCTCATTTTAGAGAACTATTTTGGACTCTTTTAGAAAAAATTATAATTGATATTTTTTAAGGTGTTAGACTTCAGTTTTTGATTTTTTGCAAAAAAATGGAAATATTTAAATTTGTATGTGTTAGTCTTCAATCACGGAATTTTTCGAGAAAAACATAAATAATGAAGTATATTGCTCAATTTAGAGAACTATTTTGGTCTTTTTTAGAAAAAATGATAATTGATATTTTTGAAGGTGTTAGACTTCAGTTTTTGATTTTATGCAAAAAATAGGAAAAATAGAAATTTGTATGTGTTAGTCTTCAATCACGAAGTTTTTTGAGAAAAACATTAAAAATGAAGTATTTTGCTCATTTTAGAGAACTATTTTGGACACTTTTAGAAAAAATTATAATTGATATTTTTGAAGGTGTTAGACTTCAGTTTTTGATTTTTTGCAAAAAAATGGAAAAATTGAAATTTGTATGTGTTAGTCTTCAATCACGGAATTTTTTGAGAAAAACATAAAAAATGAAGTATTTTGCTCAATTTAGAGAACTATTTTGGTCTTTTTTAGAAAAAATGATAATTGATATTTTTGAAGGTGTTAGACTTCAGTTTTTGATTTTATGCAAAAAATAGGAAAAATAGAAATTTGTATGTGTTAGTCTTCAATCACGAAGTTTTTTGAGAAAAACATTAAAAATGAAGTATTTTGCTCATTTTAGAGAACTATTTTGGACACTTTTAGAAAAAATTATAATTGATATTTTTTAAGGTGTTAGACTTCAGTTTTTGATTTTTTGCAAAAAAATGGAAAAATTGAAATTTGTATGTGTTAGTCTTCAATCACGGAATTTTTAGAGAAAAACATGAAAAATGAAGTATTTTGCTCATTTTTGAGATCTATTTTGGAATTTTTTAGAAAGAATGATAATTGATATTTTTGAAGGTGTTAGACTTCAGTTTTTCATTTTTTGCAAAAAATAGGAAAAATAGAAATTTGTATGTGTTAGTCTTCAATCACGAAGTTTTTTGAGAAAAACATTAAAAATGAATTATTTTGCTCATTTTAGAGAACTATTTTGGACTCTTTTAGAAAAAATTATAATTGATATTTTTTAAGGTGTTAGACTTCAGTTTTTGATTTTTTGCAAAAAAATGGAAATATTTAAATTTGTATGTGTTAGTCTTCAATCACGGAATTTTTTGAGAAAAACATGAAAAATGAAGTGTTTTGCTCATTTTAGAGAACTATTTTGGACTTTTTCAGAAAAAATGATAATTGATATTTTTGAAGGTGTTAGACTTCAGTTTTTAATTTTTTGCAAAAAATTGGAAAAATAGAAATTTGTATGTGTTAGTCTTCAATCACGGAATTTTTTTAGAAAATCATGAAAAATGAAGTATTTTGCTCATTTTAGAGAATTATTTTGGTCTTTTTTAGAAAAAATGATAATTGATATTTTTGAAGGTGTTAGACTTCAGTTTTTGATTTTTTACAAAAAATTGGAAAAATAGAAATTTGTATGTGTAAGTCTTCAATCCCGGAGTTTTTTGAGAAAAACATGAAAAATGAAGTATTTTGCTCATTTTAGAGAACTATTTTGGTCTTTTTTAGAAAAAATTATAATTCATATTTTTGAAGGTGTTAGACTTCAGTTTTTGATTTTATGCAAAAAATAGGAAAAATAGAAATTTGTATGTGTTAGTCTTCAATCACGAAGTTTTTTGAGAAAAACATTAAAAATGAAGTATTTTGCTCATTTTAGAGAACTATTTTGGACACTTTTAGAAAAAATTATAATTGATATTTTTTAAGGTGTTAGACTTCAGTTTTTGATTTTTTGCAAAAAAATGGAAAAATTGAAATTTGTATGTGTTAGTCTTCAATCACGGAATTTTTAGAGAAAAACATGAAAAATGAAGTATTTTGCTCATTTTTGAGATCTATTTTGGAATTTTTTAGAAAGAATGATAATTGATATTTTTGAAGGTGTTAGACTTCAGTTTTTGATTTTTTGCAAAAAATAGGAAAAATAGAAATTTGTATGTGTTAGTCTTCAATCACGAAGTTTTTTGAGAAAAACATTAAAAATGAATTATTTTGCTCATTTTAGAGAACTATTTTGGACTCTTTTAGAAAAAATTATAGTTGATATTTTTTAAGGTCTTAGACTTCAGTTTTTGATTTTTTGCAAAAAATTGGAAAAATAGAAATTTGTATGTGTTAGTCTTCAATCACGGAATTTTTTTAGAAAATCATGAAAAATGAAGTATTTTGCTCATTTTAGAGAACTATTTTGGTCTTTTTTAGAAAAAATGATAATTGATATTTTTGAAGGTGTTAGACTTCAGTTTTTGATTTTTTACAAAAAATTGGAAAAATAGAAATTTGTATGTGTAAGTCTTCAATCCCGGAGTTTTTTGAGAAAAACATGTAAAATGAAGTATTTTGCTCATTTTAGAGAACTATTTTGGTCTTTTTTAGAAAAAATTATAATTGATATTTTTGAAGGTGTCAGACTTTAGTTTTTGATTTTTTTGCAAAAAATAGGAAAAATAGAAATTTGTATGTGTTAGTCTTCAATCACGACGTTTTTTGAGAAAAACATGAAAAATGAGGTATTTTGCTCATTTTAGAGAACTATTTTGGTCTTTTTTAGAAAAAATGATAATTGATATTTTTGAAGGTGTTAGACTTCAGTTTTTGATTTTTTGCAAAAAATAGGAAAAATAGAAATTTGTATGTGTTAGTCTTCAATCACGAAGTTTTTTGAGAAAAACATTAAAAATGAAGTATTTTGCTCATTTTAGAGAACTATTTTGGACACTTTTAGAAAAAATTATAATTGATATTTTTTAAGGTGTTAGACTTCAGTTTTTGATTTTTTGAAAAAAAATGGAAAAATTGAAATTTGTATGTGTTAGTCTTCAATCACGGAATTTTTTGAGAAAAACATGAAAAATGAAGTATTTTGCTCATTTTAGAGAACTATTTTGGTCTTTTTTAGAAAAAATGATAATTGATATTTTTGAAGGTGTTAGACTTCAGTTTTTGATTTTATGCAAAAAATAGGAAAAATAGAAATTTGTATGTGTTAGTCTTCAATCACGAAGTTTTTTGAGAAAAACATTAAAAATGAAGTATTTTGCTCATTTTAGAGAACTATTTTGGACACTTTTAGGAAAAAATATAATTGATATTTTTTAAGGTGTTAGACTTCAGTTTTTGATTTTTTGCAAAAAAATGGAAAAATTGTAATTTGTATGTGTTAGTCTTCAATCACGGAATTTTTTGAGAAATACATGAAAAATGAAGTATTTTGCTCATTTTAGAGAACTATTTTGGTCTTTTTTAGAAAAAATTATAATTGATATTTTTGAAGGTGTTAGACTTCAGTTTTTGATTTTTTTGCAAAAAATAGGAAAAATAGAAATTTGTATGTGTTAGTCTTCAATCACGAAGTTTTTTGAGAAAAACATTAAAAATGAATTATTTTGCTCATTTTAGAGAACTATTTTGGACTCTTTTAGAAAAAATTATAATTGATATTTTTTAAGGTGTTAGACTTCAGTTTTTGATTTTTTGCAAAAAAATGGAAAAATTTAAATTTGTATGTGTTAGTCTTCAATCACGGAATTTTTTGAGAAAAACATGAAAAATGAAGTATTTTTCTCATTTTAGAGAACTATTTTGGTCTTTTTAAGAAAAAATGATAATTGATATTTTTGAAGGTGTTAGACTTCAGTTTTTTATTTTTTGCACAAAATTGGAAAAATAGAAATTTGTATGTGTTAGTCTTCAATCACGGAATTTTTTTAGAAAATCATGAAAAATGAAGTATTTTGCTCATTTTAGAGAACTATTTTGGTCTTTTTTAGAAAAAATGATAATTGATATTTTTGAAGGTGTTAGACTTCAGTTTTAGATTTTTTACAAAAAATTGGAAAAATAGAAATTTGTATGTGTAAGTCTTCAATCCCGGAGTTTTTTGAGAAAAACATGTAAAATGAAGTGTTTTGCTCATTTTAGAGAACTATTTTGGTCTTTTTTAGAAAAAATTATAATTGATATTTTTGAAGGTGTCAGACTTTAGTTTTTGATTTTTTGCAAAAAATAGGAAAAATAGAAATTTGTATGTGTTAGTCTTCAATCACGACGTTTTTTGAGAAAAACATGAAAAATGAGGTATTTTGCTAATTTTAGAGAACTATTTTGGTCTTTTTTAGAAAAAATGATAAATGATATTTTTGAAGGTGTTAGACTTCAGTTTTTGATTTTTTGCAAAAAATAGGAAAAATAGAAATTTGTATGTGTTAGTCTTCAATCACGAAGTTTTTTGAGAAAAACATTAAAAATGAAGTATTTTGCTCATTTTAGAGAACTATTTTGGTCTTTTTTAGAAAAAATGATAATTGATATTTTTGAAGGTGTTAGACTTCAGTTTTTGATTTTTTTGCAAAAAATAGGAAAAATAGAAATTTGTATGTGTTAGTCTTCAATCACGAAGTTTTTTGAGAAAAAACATTAAAATGAATTATTTTGCTCATTTTAGAGAACTATTTTGGACTCTTTTAGAAAAAATTATAATTGATATTTTTTAAGGTGTTAGACTTCAGTTTTTGATTTTTTGCAAAAAAATGGAAAAATTTAAATTTGTATGTGTTAGTCTTCAATCACGGAATTTTTTGAGAAAAACATGAAAAATGAAGTATTTTTCTCATTTTAGAGAACTATTTTGGTCTTTTTAAGAAAAAATGATAATTGATATTTTTGAAGGTGTTAGACTTCAGTTTTTTATTTTTTGCACAAAATTGGAAAATAGAAATTTGTATGTGTTAGTCTTCAATCACGGAATTTTTTAGAAAATCATGAAAAATGAAGTATTTTGCTCATTTTAGAGAACTATTTTGGTCTTTTTTAGAAAAATGATAATTGATATTTTTGAAGGTGTTAGACTTCAGTTTTAGATTTTTTACAAAAAATTGGAAAAATAGAAATTTGTATGTGTAAGTCTTCAATCCCGGAGTTTTTTGAGAAAAACATGTAAAATGAAGTGTTTTGCTCATTTTAGAGAACTATTTTGGTCTTTTTAGAAAAAATTATAATTGATATTTTTGAAGGTGTCAGACTTTAGTTTTTGATTTTTTGCAAAAAATAGGAAAAATAGAAATTTGTATGTGTTAGTCTTCAATCACGACGTTTTTTGAGAAAAACATGAAAAATGAGGTATTTTGCTAATTTTAGAGAACTATTTTGGTCTTTTTTAGAAAAAATGATAAATGATATTTTTGAAGGTGTTAGACTTCAGTTTTTGATTTTTTGCAAAAAATAGGAAAAATAGAAATTTGTATGTGTTAGTCTTCAATCACGAAGTTTTTTGAAAAAACATTAAAAATGAAGTATTTTGCTCATTTTAGAGAACTATTTTGGTCTTTTTTAGAAAAAATGATAATTGATATTTTTGAAGGTGTTAGACTTCAGTTTTTGATTTTATGCAAAAAATAGGAAAAATAGAAATTTGTATGTGTTAGTCTTCAATCACGAAGTTTTTTGAGAAAAACATTAAAAATGAAGTATTTTGCTCATTTTAGAGAACTATTTTGGACACTTTTAGAAAAAATTATAATTGATATTTTTTAAGGTGTTAGACTTCAGTTTTTGATTTTTTGCAAAAAAATGGAAAAATTGAAATTTGTATGTGTTAGTCTTCAATCACGGAATTTTTTGAGAAAAACATGAAAAATGAAGTATTTTGCTCATTTTAGAATTTTGGTCTTTTTTAGAAAAAATGATAATTGATATTTTTGAAGGTGTTAGACTTCAGTTTTTGATTTTTTGCAAAAAATAGGAAAAATAGAAATTTGTATGTGTTAGTCTTCAATCACGAAGTTTTTTGAGAAAAACATTAAAAATGAATTATTTTGCTCATTTTAGAGAACTATTTTGGACTCTTTAGAAAAAATTATAATTGATATTTTTTAAGGTGTTAGACTTCAGTTTTTGATTTTTTGCAAAAAAATGGAAAAATTTAATTTTGTTTGTGTTAGTCTTCAATCACGGAATTTTTTGAGAAAAACATGAAAAATGAAGTATTTTGCTCATTTTAGAGAACTATTTTGGTCTTTTTCAGAAAAAATGATAATTGATATTTTTGAAGGTGTTAGACTTCAGTTTTTTATTTTTTGCAAAAAATTGGAAAATAGAAATTTGTATGTGTTAGTCTTCAATCACGGAATTTTTTTAGAAAATCATGAAAAATGTAGTATTTTGCTCATTTTAGAGAACTATTTTGGTCTTTTTTAGAAAAAAATGATAATTGATATTTTTGAAGGTGTTAGACTTCAGTTTTTGATTTTTTACAAAAAATTGGAAAAATAGAAATTTGTATGTGTAACAATCCCGGAGTTTTTTGAGAAAAACATGAAAAAATGAAGTATTTTGCTCGTTTTAGAGAACCATTTTGGTCTTTTTTAGAAAAAATTATAATTGATATTTTTGAAGGTGTTAGACTTCAGTTTTTTTTTTTTGCAAAAATAGGAAAAATAGAAATTTGTATGTGTTAGTCTTCAATCACGACGTTTTTTGAGAAAAACATGAAAATGAGGTATTTTGCTCATTTTAGAGAACTATTTTGGTCTTTTTTAGAAAAAAATGATAATTGATATTTTTGAGGTGTTAGACTTCAGTTTTTGATTTTTTGCAAAAAATAGGAAAAATAGAAATTTGTATGTGTTAGTCTTCAATCACGAAGTTTTTTGAGAAAAACATTAAAAATGAAGTATTTTGCTCATTTTAGAGAACTATTTTGGACACTTTTAGAAAAAATTATAATTGATATTTTTAAGGTGTTAGACTTCAATTTTTGATTTTTTGCAAAAATTGGAAAAATTGAAATTTGTATGTGTTATTCTTCAATCACGGAATTTTTTGAGAAAATCATGAAAATGAAGTATTTTGGCTCATTTTAGAGAACTACTTTGGCCTTTTTTAGAAAAATGATAATTGATATTTTTGAAGGTGTTAGGCTTCAGTTTTTGATTTTTTGCAAAAAATTGGAAAAATTGAAATTTGTATGTGTTAGTCTTCAATCACGGAATTTTTTGAGAAAATCATGAAAAATGAAGTATTTTGCTCATTTTAGAGAACTATTTTGGTCTTTTTTAGAAAAAATGATAATTGATATTTTTGAAGGTGTTAGACTTCAGTTTTTGATTTTATGCAAAAAATAGGAACAATAGAAATTTGTATGTGTTAGTCTTCAATCCCGGAGTTTTTTGCGAAAAACATGAAAAATGAAGTATTTTGCTCATTTTAGAGAACTATTTTTGTCTTTTTTAGAAAAAATGATAATTGATATTTTTTTTAAGGTATTAGACTTCAGTTTTTGATTTTATGTAAAAAATAGGAAAAATATTAAATTTGAATGTGTTAGTCTTCAATCACGAAGGTTTTTTGAGAAAAACATTAAAAATGAAGTATTTTGCTCATTTCACAGAACTATTTGGACACTTTAAGAAAAAATTATAATTGATATTTTTTAAGGTGTTAGACTTCAGTTTTTGATTTTTTGCAAAAAAATGGGAAAAATTGAAATTTGTATGTGTTAGTCTTCAATCACGGAATTTTTTGAGAAAAACATGAAAAATGAAGTATTTTGCTCATTTTAGAGAACTATTTTGGTCTTTTTCAGAAAAAAATGATAATTGATATTTTTGAAGGTGTTAGACATCAGTTTTTTATTTTTTGCAAAAAATTGGAAAAAATAGAAATTTGTATGTGTTAGTCTTCAATCACGGAATTTTTTTAGAAAATCATGAAAAATGAAGTATTTTGCTCATTTTAGAGAACTATTTTGGTCTTTTTTAGAAAAAATGATAATTGATATTTTTGAAGGTGTTAGACTTCAGTTTTTGATTTTTTACAAAAAATTGGAAAAATAGAAATTTGTATGTGTAAGTCTTCAATCCCGGAGTTTTTTGAGAAAAACATGAAAAATGAAGTATTTTGCTCGTTTTAGAGAACTATTTTGGTCTTTTTTAGAAAAAATTATAATTGATATTTTTGAAGGTGTTAGACTTCAGTTTTTGATTTTTTGCAAAAAATAGGAAAAATAGAAATTTGTATGTGTTAGTCTTCAATCACGGAATTTTTTTAGAAAATCATGAAAAATGAAGTATTTTGCTCATTTTAGAGAACTATTTTGGTCTTTTTTAGAAAAAATGATAATTGATATTTTTGAAGGTGTTAGACTTCAGTTTTTGATTTTTTACAAAAAATTGGAAAAATAGAAATTTGTATGTGTTAGTCTTCAATCACGGAATTTTTTTAGAAAATCATGAAAAATGAAGTATTTTGCTCATTTTAGAGAACTATTTTGGTCTTTTTCAGAAAAAATGATAATTGATATTTTTGAAGGTGTTAGACATCAGTTTTTTATTTTTTGCAAAAAATTGGAAAAATAGAAATTTGTATGTGTTAGTCTTCAATCACGGAATTTTTTTAGAAAATCATGAAAAATGAAGTATTTTGCTCATTTTAGAGAACTATTTTGGTCTTTTTTAGAAAAAATGATAATTGATATTTTTGAAGGTGTTAGACTTCAGTTTTTGATTTTTTACAAAAAATTGGAAAAATAGAAATTTGTATGTGTAAGTCTTCAATCCCGGAGTTTTTTGAGAAAAACATGAAAAATGAAGTATTGTGCTCATTTTAGAGAACTATTTTGGTCTTTTTTAGAAAAAATTATAATTGATATTTTTTAAGGTGTTAGACTTTAGTTTTTGTTTTTTGCAAAAAAATGGAAAAATTTAAATTTGTATGTGTTAGTCTTCAATCACGAAGTTTTTTGAGAAAAACATGAAAAATGAAGTATTTTGCTCATTTTAGAGAACTATTTTGGTCTTTTTCAGAAAAAATGATAATTGATATTTTTGAAGGTGTTAGACTTCAGTTTTTTATTTTTTGCAAAAAATTGGAAAAATAGAAATTTGTATGTGTTAGTCTTCAATCACGGAATTTTTTTAGAAAATCATGAAAAATGAAGTATATTGCTCATTTTAGAGAACTATTTTGGTCTTTTTTAGAAAAAATGATAATTGATATTTTTGAAGGTGTTAGACTTCAGTTTTTGATTTTTTACAAAAAATTGGAAAAATAGAAATTTGTATGTGTAAGTCTTCAATCCCGGAGTTTTTTGAGAAAAACATGAAAAATGAGGTATTTTGCTCATTTTAGAGAACTATTTTGGTCTTTTTTAGAAAAAATTATAATTGATATTTTTGAAGGTGTTAGACTTCAGTTTTTGATTTTATGCAAAAAATAGGAAAAATAGAAAGTTGTATGTGTTAGTCTTCAATCACGAAGTTTTTTGAGAAAAACATTAAAAATGAAGTATTTTGCTCATTTTAGAGAACTATTTTGGACACTTTTAGAAAAAATTATAATTGATATTTTTCAAGGTGTTAGACTTCAGTTTTTGATTTTTTGCAAAAAAATGGAAAAATTGAAATTTGTATGTGTTAGTCTTCAATCACGGAATTTTTTGAGAAAAACATAAATAATGAAGTATATTGCTCAATTTAGAGAACTATTTTGGTCTTTTTTAGAAAAAATGATAATTGATATTTTTGAAGGTGTTAGACTTCAGTTTTTGATTTTATGCAAAAAATAGGAAAAATAGAAATTTGTATGTGTTAGTCTTCAATCACGAAGTTTTTTGAGAAAAACATTAAAAATGAAGTATTTTGCTCATTTTAGAGAACTATTTTGGACACTTTTAGAAAAAATTATAATTGATATTTTTTAAGGTGTTAGACTTCAGTTTTTGATTTTTTGCAAAAAAATGGAAAAATTGAAATTTGTATGTGTTAGTCTTCAATCACGGAATTTTTTGAGAAAAACATAAAAAATGAAGTATTTTGCTCAATTTAGAGAACTATTTTGGTCTTTTTTAGAAAAAATGATAATTGATATTTTTGAAGGTGTTAGACTTCAGTTTTTGATTTTATGCAAAAAATAGGAAAAATAGAAATTTGTATGTGTTAGTCTTCAATCACGAAGTTTTTTGAGAAAAACATTAAAAATGAAGTATTTTGCTCATTTTAGAGAACTATTTTGGACACTTTTAGAAAAAATTATAATTGATATTTTTTAAGGTGTTAGACTTCAGTTTTTGATTTTTTGCAAAAAAATGGAAAAATTGAAATTTGTATGTCTTAGTCTTCAATCACGGAATTTTTTGAGAAAAACATGAAAAATGAAGTATTTTGCTCATTTTAGAGAATTATTTTGGTCTTTTTTAGAAAGAATGATAATTGATATTTTTGAAGGTGTTAGACTTCAGTTTTTCATTTTTTGCAAAAAATAGGAAAAATAGAAATTTGTATGTGTTAGTCTTCAATCACGAAGTTTTTTGAGAAAAACATTAAAAATGAATTATTTTGCTCATTTTAGAGAACTATTTTGGACTCTTTTAGAAAAAATTATAATTGATATTTTTTAAGGTGTTAGACTTCAGTTTTTGATTTTTTGCAAAAAAATGGAAATATTTAAATTTGTATGTGTTAGTCTTCAATCACGGAATTTTTCGAGAAAAACATAAATAATGAAGTATATTGCTCAATTTAGAGAACTATTTTGGTCTTTTTTAGAAAAAATGATAATTGATATTTTTGAAGGTGTTAGACTTCAGTTTTTGATTTTATGCAAAAAATAGGAAAAATAGAAATTTGTATGTGTTAGTCTTCAATCACGAAGTTTTTTGAGAAAAACATTAAAAATGAAGTATTTTGCTCATTTTAGAGAACTATTTTGGACACTTTTAGAAAAAATTATAATTGATATTTTTGAAGGTGTTAGACTTCAGTTTTTGATTTTTTGCAAAAAAATGGAAAAATTGAAATTTGTATGTGTTAGTCTTCAATCACGGAATTTTTTGAGAAAAACATAAAAAATGAAGTATTTTGCTCAATTTAGAGAACTATTTTGGTCTTTTTTAGAAAAAATGATAATTGATATTTTTGAAGGTGTTAGACTTCAGTTTTTGATTTTATGCAAAAAATAGGAAAAATAGAAATTTGTATGTGTTAGTCTTCAATCACGAAGTTTTTTGAGAAAAACATTAAAAATGAAGTATTTTGCTCATTTTAGAGAACTATTTTGGACACTTTTAGAAAAAATTATAATTGATATTTTTTAAGGTGTTAGACTTCAGTTTTTGATTTTTTGCAAAAAAATGGAAAAATTGAAATTTGTATGTGTTAGTCTTCAATCACGGAATTTTTAGAGAAAAACATGAAAAATGAAGTATTTTGCTCATTTTTGAGATCTATTTTGGAATTTTTTAGAAAGAATGATAATTGATATTTTTGAAGGTGTTAGACTTCAGTTTTTCATTTTTTGCAAAAAATAGGAAAAATAGAAATTTGTATGTGTTAGTCTTCAATCACGAAGTTTTTTGAGAAAAACATTAAAAATGAATTATTTTGCTCATTTTAGAGAACTATTTTGGACTCTTTTAGAAAAAATTATAATTGATATTTTTTAAGGTGTTAGACTTCAGTTTTTGATTTTTTGCAAAAAAATGGAAATATTTAAATTTGTATGTGTTAGTCTTCAATCACGGAATTTTTTGAGAAAAACATGAAAAATGAAGTGTTTTGCTCATTTTAGAGAACTATTTTGGACTTTTTCAGAAAAAATGATAATTGATATTTTTGAAGGTGTTAGACTTCAGTTTTTAATTTTTTGCAAAAAATTGGAAAAATAGAAATTTGTATGTGTTAGTCTTCAATCACGGAATTTTTTTAGAAAATCATGAAAAATGAAGTATTTTGCTCATTTTAGAGAATTATTTTGGTCTTTTTTAGAAAAAATGATAATTGATATTTTTGAAGGTGTTAGACTTCAGTTTTTGATTTTTTACAAAAAATTGGAAAAATAGAAATTTGTATGTGTAAGTCTTCAATCCCGGAGTTTTTTGAGAAAAACATGAAAAATGAAGTATTTTGCTCATTTTAGAGAACTATTTTGGTCTTTTTTAGAAAAAATTATAATTCATATTTTTGAAGGTGTTAGACTTCAGTTTTTGATTTTATGCAAAAAATAGGAAAAATAGAAATTTGTATGTGTTAGTCTTCAATCACGAAGTTTTTTGAGAAAAACATTAAAAATGAAGTATTTTGCTCATTTTAGAGAACTATTTTGGACACTTTTAGAAAAAATTATAATTGATATTTTTTAAGGTGTTAGACTTCAGTTTTTGATTTTTTGCAAAAAAATGGAAAAATTGAAATTTGTATGTGTTAGTCTTCAATCACGGAATTTTTAGAGAAAAACATGAAAAATGAAGTATTTTGCTCATTTTTGAGATCTATTTTGGAATTTTTTAGAAAGAATGATAATTGATATTTTTGAAGGTGTTAGACTTCAGTTTTTGATTTTTTGCAAAAAATAGGAAAAATAGAAATTTGTATGTGTTAGTCTTCAATCACGAAGTTTTTTGAGAAAAACATTAAAAATGAATTATTTTGCTCATTTTAGAGAACTATTTTGGACTCTTTTAGAAAAAATTATAGTTGATATTTTTTAAGGTCTTAGACTTCAGTTTTTGATTTTTTGCAAAAAATTGGAAAAATAGAAATTTGTATGTGTTAGTCTTCAATCACGGAATTTTTTTAGAAAATCATGAAAAATGAAGTATTTTGCTCATTTTAGAGAACTATTTTGGTCTTTTTTAGAAAAAATGATAATTGATATTTTTGAAGGTGTTAGACTTCAGTTTTTGATTTTTTACAAAAAATTGGAAAAATAGAAATTTGTATGTGTAAGTCTTCAATCCCGGAGTTTTTTGAGAAAAACATGTAAAATGAAGTATTTTGCTCATTTTAGAGAACTATTTTGGTCTTTTTTAGAAAAAATTATAATTGATATTTTTGAAGGTGTCAGACTTTAGTTTTTGATTTTTTTGCAAAAAATAGGAAAAATAGAAATTTGTATGTGTTAGTCTTCAATCACGACGTTTTTTGAGAAAAACATGAAAAATGAGGTATTTTGCTCATTTTAGAGAACTATTTTGGTCTTTTTTAGAAAAAATGATAATTGATATTTTTGAAGGTGTTAGACTTCAGTTTTTGATTTTTTGCAAAAAATAGGAAAAATAGAAATTTGTATGTGTTAGTCTTCAATCACGAAGTTTTTTGAGAAAAACATTAAAAATGAAGTATTTTGCTCATTTTAGAGAACTATTTTGGACACTTTTAGAAAAAATTATAATTGATATTTTTTAAGGTGTTAGACTTCAGTTTTTGATTTTTTGAAAAAAAATGGAAAAATTGAAATTTGTATGTGTTAGTCTTCAATCACGGAATTTTTTGAGAAAAACATGAAAAATGAAGTATTTTGCTCATTTTAGAGAACTATTTTGGTCTTTTTTAGAAAAAATGATAATTGATATTTTTGAAGGTGTTAGACTTCAGTTTTTGATTTTATGCAAAAAATAGGAAAAATAGAAATTTGTATGTGTTAGTCTTCAATCACGAAGTTTTTTGAGAAAAACATTAAAAATGAAGTATTTTGCTCATTTTAGAGAACTATTTTGGACACTTTTAGGAAAAAATATAATTGATATTTTTTAAGGTGTTAGACTTCAGTTTTTGATTTTTTGCAAAAAAATGGAAAAATTGTAATTTGTATGTGTTAGTCTTCAATCACGGAATTTTTTGAGAAATACATGAAAAATGAAGTATTTTGCTCATTTTAGAGAACTATTTTGGTCTTTTTTAGAAAAAATTATAATTGATATTTTTGAAGGTGTTAGACTTCAGTTTTTGATTTTTTTGCAAAAAATAGGAAAAATAGAAATTTGTATGTGTTAGTCTTCAATCACGAAGTTTTTTGAGAAAAACATTAAAAATGAATTATTTTGCTCATTTTAGAGAACTATTTTGGACTCTTTTAGAAAAAATTATAATTGATATTTTTTAAGGTGTTAGACTTCAGTTTTTGATTTTTTGCAAAAAAATGGAAAAATTTAAATTTGTATGTGTTAGTCTTCAATCACGGAATTTTTTGAGAAAAACATGAAAAATGAAGTATTTTTCTCATTTTAGAGAACTATTTTGGTCTTTTTAAGAAAAAATGATAATTGATATTTTTGAAGGTGTTAGACTTCAGTTTTTTATTTTTTGCACAAAATTGGAAAAATAGAAATTTGTATGTGTTAGTCTTCAATCACGGAATTTTTTTAGAAAATCATGAAAAATGAAGTATTTTGCTCATTTTAGAGAACTATTTTGGTCTTTTTTAGAAAAAATGATAATTGATATTTTTGAAGGTGTTAGACTTCAGTTTTAGATTTTTTACAAAAAATTGGAAAAATAGAAATTTGTATGTGTAAGTCTTCAATCCCGGAGTTTTTTGAGAAAAACATGTAAAATGAAGTGTTTTGCTCATTTTAGAGAACTATTTTGGTCTTTTTTAGAAAAAATTATAATTGATATTTTTGAAGGTGTCAGACTTTAGTTTTTGATTTTTTGCAAAAAATAGGAAAAATAGAAATTTGTATGTGTTAGTCTTCAATCACGACGTTTTTTGAGAAAAACATGAAAAATGAGGTATTTTGCTAATTTTAGAGAACTATTTTGGTCTTTTTTAGAAAAAATGATAAATGATATTTTTGAAGGTGTTAGACTTCAGTTTTTGATTTTTTGCAAAAAATAGGAAAAATAGAAATTTGTATGTGTTAGTCTTCAATCACGAAGTTTTTTGAGAAAAACATTAAAAATGAAGTATTTTGCTCATTTTAGAGAACTATTTTGGTCTTTTTTAGAAAAAATGATAATTGATATTTTTGAAGGTGTTAGACTTCAGTTTTTGATTTTTTTGCAAAAAATAGGAAAAATAGAAATTTGTATGTGTTAGTCTTCAATCACGAAGTTTTTTGAGAAAAACATTAAAAATGAATTATTTTGCTCATTTTAGAGAACTATTTTGGACTCTTTTAGAAAAAATTATAATTGATATTTTTTAAGGTGTTAGACTTCAGTTTTTGATTTTTTGCAAAAAAATGGAAAAATTTAAATTTGTATGTGTTAGTCTTCAATCACGGAATTTTTTGAGAAAAACATGAAAAATGAAGTATTTTTCTCATTTTAGAGAACTATTTTGGTCTTTTTAAGAAAAAATGATAATTGATATTTTTGAAGGTGTTAGACTTCAGTTTTTTATTTTTTGCACAAAATTGGAAAAATAGAAATTTGTATGTGTTAGTCTTCAATCACGGAATTTTTTTAGAAAATCATGAAAAATGAAGTATTTTGCTCATTTTAGAGAACTATTTTGGTCTTTTTTAGAAAAAATGATAATTGATATTTTTGAAGGTGTTAGACTTCAGTTTTAGATTTTTTACAAAAAATTGGAAAAATAGAAATTTGTATGTGTAAGTCTTCAATCCCGGAGTTTTTTGAGAAAAACATGTAAAATGAAGTGTTTTGCTCATTTTAGAGAACTATTTTGGTCTTTTTTAGAAAAAATTATAATTGATATTTTTGAAGGTGTCAGACTTTAGTTTTTGATTTTTTGCAAAAAATAGGAAAAATAGAAATTTGTATGTGTTAGTCTTCAATCACGACGTTTTTTGAGAAAAACATGAAAAATGAGGTATTTTGCTAATTTTAGAGAACTATTTTGGTCTTTTTTAGAAAAAATGATAAATGATATTTTTGAAGGTGTTAGACTTCAGTTTTTGATTTTTTGCAAAAAATAGGAAAAATAGAAATTTGTATGTGTTAGTCTTCAATCACGAAGTTTTTTGAAAAAACATTAAAAATGAAGTATTTTGCTCATTTTAGAGAACTATTTTGGTCTTTTTTAGAAAAAATGATAATTGATATTTTTGAAGGTGTTAGACTTCAGTTTTTGATTTTATGCAAAAAATAGGAAAAATAGAAATTTGTATGTGTTAGTCTTCAATCACGAAGTTTTTTGAGAAAAACATTAAAAATGAAGTATTTTGCTCATTTTAGAGAACTATTTTGGACACTTTTAGAAAAAATTATAATTGATATTTTTTAAGGTGTTAGACTTCAGTTTTTGATTTTTTGCAAAAAAATGGAAAAATTGAAATTTGTATGTGTTAGTCTTCAATCACGGAATTTTTTGAGAAAAACATGAAAAATGAAGTATTTTGCTCATTTTAGAATTTTGGTCTTTTTTAGAAAAAATGATAATTGATATTTTTGAAGGTGTTAGACTTCAGTTTTTGATTTTTTGCAAAAAATAGGAAAAATAGAAATTTGTATGTGTTAGTCTTCAATCACGAAGTTTTTTGAGAAAAACATTAAAAATGAATTATTTTGCTCATTTTAGAGAACTATTTTGGACTCTTTTAGAAAAAATTATAATTGATATTTTTTAAGGTGTTAGACTTCAGTTTTTGATTTTTTGCAAAAAAATGGAAAAATTTAATTTTGTTTGTGTTAGTCTTCAATCACGGAATTTTTTGAGAAAAACATGAAAAATGAAGTATTTTGCTCATTTTAGAGAACTATTTTGGTCTTTTTCAGAAAAAATGATAATTGATATTTTTGAAGGTGTTAGACTTCAGTTTTTTATTTTTTGCAAAAAATTGGAAAAATAGAAATTTGTATGTGTTAGTCTTCAATCACGGAATTTTTTTAGAAAATCATGAAAAATGTAGTATTTTGCTCATTTTAGAGAACTATTTTGGTCTTTTTTAGAAAAAAATGATAATTGATATTTTTGAAGGTGTTAGACTTCAGTTTTTGATTTTTTACAAAAAATTGGAAAAATAGAAATTTGTATGTGTAAGTCTTCAATCCCGGAGTTTTTTGAGAAAAACATGAAAAATGAAGTATTTTGCTCGTTTTAGAGAACCATTTTGGTCTTTTTTAGAAAAAATTATAATTGATATTTTTGAAGGTGTTAGACTTCAGTTTTTTTTTTTGCAAAAAATAGGAAAAATAGAAATTTGTATGTGTTAGTCTTCAATCACGACGTTTTTTGAGAAAAACATGAAAAATGAGGTATTTTGCTCATTTTAGAGAACTATTTTGGTCTTTTTTAGAAAAAATGATAATTGATATTTTTGAAGGTGTTAGACTTCAGTTTTTGATTTTTTGCAAAAAATAGGAAAAATAGAAATTTGTATGTGTTAGTCTTCAATCACGAAGTTTTTTGAGAAAAACATTAAAAATGAAGTATTTTGCTCATTTTAGAGAACTATTTTGGACACTTTTAGAAAAAATTATAATTGATATTTTTTAAGGTGTTAGACTTCAATTTTTGATTTTTTGCAAAAATTGGAAAAATTGAAATTTGTATGTGTTATTCTTCAATCACGGAATTTTTTGAGAAAATCATGAAAAATGAAGTATTTTGCTCATTTTAGAGAACTACTTTGGCCTTTTTTAGAAAAATGATAATTGATATTTTTGAAGGTGTTAGGCTTCAGTTTTTGATTTTTTGCAAAAAATTGGAAAAATTGAAATTTGTATGTGTTAGTCTTCAATCACGGAATTTTTTGAGAAAATCATGAAAAATGAAGTATTTTGCTCATTTTAGAGAACTATTTTGGTCTTTTTTAGAAAAAATGATAATTGATATTTTTGAAGGTGTTAGACTTCAGTTTTTGATTTTATGCAAAAAATAGGAACAATAGAAATTTGTATGTGTTAGTCTTCAATCCCGGAGTTTTTTGCGAAAAACATGAAAAATGAAGTATTTTGCTCATTTTAGAGAACTATTTTTGTCTTTTTTAGAAAAAATGATAATTGATATTTTTTAAGGTATTAGACTTCAGTTTTTGATTTTATGTAAAAAATAGGAAAAATATAAATTTGAATGTGTTAGTCTTCAATCACGAAGTTTTTTGAGAAAAACATTAAAAATGAAGTATTTTGCTCATTTCACAGAACTATTTTGGACACTTTAAGAAAAAATTATAATTGATATTTTTTAAGGTGTTAGACTTCAGTTTTTGATTTTTTGCAAAAAAATGGAAAAATTGAAATTTGTATGTGTTAGTCTTCAATCACGGAATTTTTTGAGAAAAACATGAAAAATGAAGTATTTTGCTCATTTTAGAGAACTATTTTGGTCTTTTTCAGAAAAAATGATAATTGATATTTTTGAAGGTGTTAGACATCAGTTTTTTATTTTTTGCAAAAAATTGGAAAAATAGAAATTTGTATGTGTTAGTCTTCAATCACGGAATTTTTTTAGAAAATCATGAAAAATGAAGTATTTTGCTCATTTTAGAGAACTATTTTGGTCTTTTTTAGAAAAAATGATAATTGATATTTTTGAAGGTGTTAGACTTCAGTTTTTGATTTTTTACAAAAAATTGGAAAAATAGAAATTTGTATGTGTAAGTCTTCAATCCCGGAGTTTTTTGAGAAAAACATGAAAAATGAAGTATTTTGCTCGTTTTAGAGAACTATTTTGGTCTTTTTTAGAAAAAAATTATAATTGATATTTTTGAAGGTGTTAGACTTCAGTTTTTGATTTTTTGCAAAAAATAGGAAAAATAGAAATTTGTATGTGTTAGTCTTCAATCACGACGTTTTTTGAGAAAAACATGAAAAATGAGGTATTTTGCTCATTTTAGAGAACTATTTTGGTCTTTTTTAGAAAAAATGATAATTGATATTTTTTAAGGTGTTAGACTTCAGTTTTTGATTTTTTGCAAAAAATAGGAAAAATAGAAATTTGTATGAGTTAGTCTTCAATCACGAAGTTTTTTGAGAAAAACATTAAAAATGAAGTATTTTGCTCATTTTAGAGAACTATTTTGGACACTTTTAGAAAAAATTATAATTGATATTTTTTAAGGTGTTAGACTTCAATTTTTGATTTTTTGCAAAAAATAGGAAAAATTGAAATTTGTATGTGTTATTCTTCAATCACGGAATATTTTGAGAAAATCATGAAAAATGAAGTATTTTGCTCATTTTAGAGAACTACGTTGGCCTTTTTTAGAAAAATGATAATTGATATTTTTGAAGGTGTTAGGCTTCAGTTTTTGATTTTTTGCAAAAAATTGGAAAAATTGAAATTTGTATGTGTTAGTCTTCAATCACGGAATTTTTTGAGAAAATCATGAAAAATGAAGTATTTTGCTCATTTTAGAGAACTATTTTGGTCTTTTTTAGAAAAAATGATAATTGATATTTTTGAAGGTGTTAGACTTCAGTTTTTGATTTTATGCAAAAAATAGGAACAATAGAAATTTGTATGTGTTAGTCTTCAATCCCGGAGTTTTTTGCGAAAAACATGAAAAATGAAGTATTTTGCTCATTTTAGAGAACTATTTTTGTCTTTTTTAGAAAAAATGATAATTGATATTTTTTAAGGTGTTAGACTTCAGTTTTTGATTTTATGCAAAAAATAGGAAAAATATAAATTTGTATGTGTTAGTCTTCAATCACGAAGTTTTTTGAGAAAAACATTTAAAATGAAGTATTTTGCTCATTTCACAGAACTATTTTGGACACTTTAAGAAAAAATTATAATTGATATTTTTTAAGGTGTTAGACTTCAGTTTTTGATTTTTTGCAAAAAAATGGAAAAATTGAAATTTGTATGTGTTAGTCTTCAATCACGGAATTTTTTGAGAAAAACATGAAAAATGAAGTATTTTGCTCATTTTAGAGAACTATTTTGGTCTTTTTCAGAAAAAATGATAATTGATATTTTTGAAGGTGTTAGACTTCAGTTTTTTATTTTTTGCAAAAAATTGGAAAAATAGAAATTTGTATGTGTTAGTCTTCAATCACGGAATTTTTTTAGAAAATCATGAAAAATGAAGTATTTTGCTCATTTTAGAGAACTATTTTGGTCTTTTTTAGAAAAAATGATAATTGATATTTTTGAAGGTGTTAGACTTCAGTTTTTGATTTTTTACAAAAAATTGGAAAAATAGAAATTTGTATGTGTAAGTCTTCAATCCCGGAGTTTTTTGAGAAAAACATGAAAAATGAAGTATTTTGCTCATTTTAGAGAACTATTTTGGTCTTTTTTAGAAAAAATTATAATTTATATTTTTGAAGGTGTTAGACTTCAGTTTTTGATTTTAAGCAAAAAATAGGAAAAATAGAAATTTGTATGTGTTAGTCTTCAATCACGAAGTTTTTTGAGAAAAACATTAAAAATGAAGTATTTTGCTCATTTTAGAGAACTATTTTGGACACTTTTAGAAAAAATTATAATTGATATTTTTTAAGGTGTTAGACTTCAGTTTTTTATTTTTTGCAAAAAATTGGAAAAATAGAAATTTGTATGTGTTAGTCTTCAATCACGGAATTTTTTTAGAAAATAATGAAAAATGAAGTATTTTGCTCATTTTAGAGAACTATTTTGGTCTTTTTTAGAAAAAATGATAATTGATATTTTTGAAGGTGTTAGACTTCAGTTTTTGATTTTTTACAAAAAATTGGAAAAATAGAAATTTGTATGTGTAAGTCTTCAATCCCGGAGTTTTTTGAGAAAAACATGAAAAATGAAGTATTTTGCTCATTTTAGAGAACTATTTTGGTCTTTTTTAGAAAAAATTATAATTGATATTTTTGAAGGTGTTAGACTTCAGTTTTTGATTTTTTGCAAAAAATAGGAAAAATAGAAATTTGTATGTGTTAGTCATCAATCACGACGTTTTTTGAGAAAAACATGAAAAATGAGGTATTTTGCTCATTTTAGAGAACTATTTTGGTCTTTTTTAGAAAAAATGATAATTGATATTTTTGAAGGTGTTAGACTTCAGTTTTTGATTTTTTGCAAAAAATAGGAAACATAGAAATTTGTATGTGTTAGTCTTCAATCACGAAGTTTTTTGAGAAAAACTTTAAAAATGAAGTATTTTGCTCATTTTAGAAAACTATTTTGGACACTTTTAGAAAAAATTATAATTGATATTTTTTAAGGTGTTAGACTTCAGTTTTTGATTTTTTGCAAAAAAATGGAAAAATTGAAATTTGTATGTGTTAGTCTTCAATCACGGAATTTTTTGAGAAAAACATGAAAAATGAAGTATTTTGCTCATTTTAGAGAACTATTTTGGTCTTTTTCAGAAAAAATGATAATTGATATTTTTGAAGGTGTTAGACTTCAGTTTTTTATTTTTTGCAAAAAATTGGAAAAATAGAAATTTGTATGTGTTAGTCTTCAATCACGGAATTTTTTTAGAAAATCATGAAAAATGAAGTATTTTGCTCATTTTAGAGAACTATTTTAGTCTTTTTTAGAAAAAATGATAATTGATATTTTTGAAGGTGTTAGACTTCAGTTTTTGATTTTTTACAAAAAATTGGAAAAATAGAAATTTGTATGTGTAAGTCTTCAATCCCGGAATTTTTTGAGAAAAACATGAAAAATGAAGTATTTTGCTCATTTTAGAGAACTATTTTGGTCTTTTTTAGAAAAAATTATAATTGATATTTTTGAAGGTGTTAGACTTCAGTTTTTGATTTTATGCAAAAAATAGGAAAAATAGAAATTTGTATGTGTTAGTCTTCAATCACGAAGTTTTTTGAGAAAAACATTAAAAATGAAGTATTTTGCTCATTTTAGAGAACTATTTTGGACACTTTTAGAAAAAATTATAATTGATATTTTTTAAGGTGTTAGACTTCAGTTTTTGATTTTTTGCAAAAAAATGGAAAAATTGAAATTTGTATGTGTTAGTCTTCAATCACGGAATTTTTTGAGAAAAACATAAAAAATGAAGTATTTTGCTCAATTTAGAGAACTATTTTGGTCTTTTTTAGAAAAAATGATAATTGATATTTTTGAAGGTGTTAGACTTCAGTTTTTGATTTTATGCAAAAAATAGGAAAAATAGAAATTTGTATGTGTTAGTCTTCAATCACGAAGTTTTTTGAGAAAAACATTAAAAATGAAGTATTTTGCTCATTTTAGAGAACTATTTTGGACACTTTTAGAAAAAATTATAATTGATATTTTTTAAGGTGTTAGACTTCAGTTTTTGATTTTTTGCAAAAAAATGGAAAAATTGAAATTTGTATGTGTTAGTCTTCAATCACGGAATTTTTTGAGAAAAACATGAAAAATGAAGTATTTTGCTCATTTTAGAGAACTATTTTGGTCTTTTTTAGAAAGAATGATAATTGATATTTTTGAAGGTGTTAGACTTCAGTTTTTGATTTTTTGCAAAAAATAGGAAAAATAGAAATTTGTATGTGTTAGTCTTCAATCACGAAGTTTTTTGAGAAAAACATTAAAAATGAATTATTTTGCTCATTTTAGAGAACTATTTTGGACTCTTTTAGAAAAAATTATAATTGATATTTTTTAAGGTGTTAGACTTCAGTTTTTTGATTTTTTGCAAAAAAATGGAAAAATTTTAATTTGTATGTGTTGTTAGTCTTCAATCACGGAATTTTTTGAGAAAAACATGAAAAATGAAGTATTTTGCTCATTTTAGAGAACTATTTTGGTCTTTTTCAGAAAAAATGATAATTGATATTTTTGAAGGTGTTAGACTTCAGTTTTTAATTTTTTGCAAAAAATTGGAAAAATAGAAATTTGTATGTGTTAGTCTTCAATCACGGAATTTTTTTAGAAAATCATGAAAAATGAAGTATTTCGCTCATTTTAGAGAATTATTTTGGTCTTTTTTAGAAAAAATGATAATTGATATTTTTGAAGGTGTTAGACTTCAGTTTTTGTTTTTTTACAAAAAATTGGAAAAATAGAAATTTGTATGTGTAAGTCTTCAATCTCGGAGTTTTTTGAGAAAAACATGAAAAATGAAGTATTTTGCTCATTTTAGAGAACTATTTTGGTCTTTTTTAGAAAAAATTATAATTCATATTTTTGAAGGTGTTAGACTTCAGTTTTTGATTTGATGCAAAAAATAGGAAAAATAGAAATTTGTATGTGTTAGTCTTCAATCACGAAGTTTTTTGAGAAAAACATTAAAAATGAAGTATTTTGCTCATTTTAGAGAACTATTTTGGACACTTTTAGAAAAAATTATAATTGATATTTTTTAAGGTGTTAGACTTCAGTTTTTGATTTTTTGCAAAAAAATGGAAAAATTGAAATTTGTATGTGTTAGTCTTCAATCACGGAATTTTTTGAGAAAAACATGAAAAATGAAGTATTTTGCTCATTTTAGAGAACTATTTTGGTCTTTTTTAGAAAGAATGATAATTGATATTTTTGAAGGTGTTAGACTTCAGTTTTTGATTTTTTGCAAAAAATAGGAAAAATAGAAATTTGTATGTGTTAGTCTTCAATCACGAAGTTTTTTGAGAAAAACATTAAAAATGAATTATTTTGCTCATTTTAGAGAACTATTTTGGACTCTTTTAGAAAAAATTATAATTGATATTTTTTAAGGTCTTAGACTTCAGTTTTTGATTTTTTGCAAAAAAATGGAAAAATTTAAATTTGTATGTGTTAGTCTTCAATCACGGAATTTTTTGAGAAAAACATGAAAAATGAAGTATTTTGCTCATTTTAGAGAACTATTTTTGTCTTTTTTAGAAAAAATGATAATTGATATTTTTGAAGGTGTTAGACTTCAGTTTTTGTTTTTTTTGCAAAAAATAGGAAAAATAGAAATTTGTATGTGTTAGTCTTCAATCACGAAGTTTTTTGAGAAAAACATTAAAAATGAATTATTTTGCTCATTTTAGAGAACTATTTTGGACTCTTTTAGAAAAAATTATAATTGATATTTTTTAAGGTGTTAGACTTCAGTTTTTTATTTTTTGCAAAAAATTGGAAAAATAGAAATTTGTATGTGTTAGTCTTCAATCACGGAATTTTTTGAGAAAAACATGAAAAATGAAGTATTTTGCTCATTTTAGAGAACTATTTTGGACACTTTTAGAAAAAATTATAATTGATATTTTTTAAGGTGTTAGACTTCAGTTTTTGATTTTTTGCAAAAAAATGGAAAAATTGAAATTTGTATGTGTTAGTCTTCAATCACGGAATTTTTTGAGAAAAACATGAAAAATGAAGTATTTTGCTCATTTTAGAGAACTATTTTGGTCTTTTTTAGAAAGAATGATAATTGATATTTTTGAAGGTGTTAGACTTCAGTTTTTGATTTTTTGCAAAAAATAGGAAAAATAGAAATTTGTATGTGTTAGTCTTCAATCACGAAGTTTTTTGAGAAAAACATTAAAAATGAATTATTTTGCTCATTTTAGAGAACTATTTTGGACTCTTTTAGAAAAAATTATAATTGATATTTTTTAAGGTCTTAGACTTCAGTTTTTGATTTTTTGCAAAAAAATGGAAAAATTTAAATTTGTATGTGTTAGTCTTCAATCACGGAATTTTTTGAGAAAAACATGAAAAATGAAGTATTTTGCTCATTTTAGAGAACTATTTTTGTCTTTTTTAGAAAAAATGATAATTGATATTTTTGAAGGTGTTAGACTTCAGTTTTTGATTTTTTTGCAAAAAATAGGAAAAATAGAAATTTGTATGTGTTAGTCTTCAATCACGAAGTTTTTTGAGAAAAACATTAAAAATGAATTATTTTGCTCATTTTAGAGAACTATTTTGGTCTTTTTCAGAAAAAATGATAATTGATATTTTTGAAGGTGTTAGACTTCAGTTTTTTATTTTTTGCAAAAAATAGGAAAAATAGAAATTTGTATGTGTTAGTCTTCAATCACGGAATTTTTTTAGAAAATCATGAAAAATGAAGTATTTTGCTCATTTTAGAGAACTATTTTGGTCTTTTTTAGAAAAAATGATAATTGATATTTTTGAAGGTGTTAGACTTCAGTTTTTGATTTTTTACAAAAAATTGGAAAAATAGAAATTTGTATGTGTAAGTCTTCAATCCCGGAGTTTTTTGAGAAAAACATGAAAAATGAAGTATTTTGCTCATTTTAGAGAACTATTTTGGTCTTTTTTATAAAAAATTATAATTGATATTTTTGAAGGTGTCAGACTTCAGTTTTTGATTTTTTGCAAAAAATAGGAAAAATAGAAATTTGTATGTGTTAGTCTTCAATCACGACGTTTTTTGAGAAAAACATGAAAAATGAGGTATTTTGCTCATTTTAGAGAACTATTTTGGTCTTTTTTAGAAAAATGATAATTGATATTTTTGAAGGTGTTAGACTTCAGTTTTTGATTTTTTGCAAAAAATTGGAAAAATTGAAATTTGTATGTGTTAGTCTTCAATCACGGAATTTTTTGAGAAAATCATGAAAAATGAAGTATTTTGCTCATTTTAGAGAACTATTTTGGTCTTTTTTAGAAAAAATGATAATTGATATTTTTGAAGGTGTTAGACTTCAGTTTTTGATTTTATGCAAAAAATAGGAACAATAGAAATTTGTATGTGTTAGTCTTCAATCCCGGAGTTTTTTGAGAAAAACATGAAAAATGAAGTATTTTGCTCATTTTAGAGAACTATTTTTGTCTTTTTTAGAAAAAATGATAATTGATATTTTTTAAGGTGTTAGACTTCAGTTTTTGATTTTATGCAAAAAATAGGAAAAAAATAAATTTGTATGTGTTAGTCTTCAATCACGAAGTTTTTTGAGAAAAACATTAAAAATGAAGTATTTTGCTCATTTCACAGAACTATTTTGGACACTTTAAGAAAAAATTATAATTGATATTTTTTAAGGTGTTAGACTTCAGTTTTTGATTTTTTGTAAAAAAATGGAAAAATTGAAATTTGTATGTGTTAGTCTTCAATCACGGAATTTTTTGAGAAAAACATGAAAAATGAAGTATTTTGCTCATTTTAGAGAACTATTTTTGTCTTTTTTAGAAAAAATGATAATTGATATTTTTGAAGGTGTTAGACTTCAGTTTTTGATTTTTTTGCAAAAAATAGGAAAAATAGAAATTTGTATGTGTTAGTCTTCAATCACGAAGTTTTTTGAGAAAAACATTAAAAATGAATTATTTTGCTCATTTTAGAGAACTATTTTGGTCTTTTTCAGAAAAAATGATAATTGATATTTTTGAAGGTGTTAGACTTCAGTTTTTTATTTTTTGCAAAAAATTGGAAAAATAGAAATTTGTATGTGTTAGTCTTCAATCACGGAATTTTTTTAGAAAATCATGAAAAATGAAGTATTTTGCTCATTTTAGAGAACTATTTTGGTCTTTTTTAGAAAAAATGATAATTGATATTTTTGAAGGTGTTAGACTTCAGTTTTTGATTTTTTACAAAAAATTGGAAAAATAGAAATTTGTATGTGTAAGTCTTCAATCCCGGAGTTTTTTGAGAAAAACATGAAAAATGAAGTATTTTGCTCATTTTAGAGAACTATTTTGGTCTTTTTTATAAAAAATTATAATTGATATTTTTGAAGGTGTCAGACTTCAGTTTTTGATTTTTTGCAAAAAATAGGAAAAATAGAAATTTGTATGTGTTAGTCTTCAATCACGACGTTTTTTGAGAAAAACATGAAAAATGAGGTATTTTGCTCATTTTAGAGAACTATTTTGGTCTTTTTTAGAAAAATGATAATTGATATTTTTGAAGGTGTTAGACTTCAGTTTTTGATTTTTTGCAAAAAATTGGAAAAATTGAAATTTGTATGTGTTAGTCTTCAATCACGGAATTTTTTGAGAAAATCATGAAAAATGAAGTATTTTGCTCATTTTAGAGAACTATTTTGGTCTTTTTTAGAAAAAATGATAATTGATATTTTTGAAGGTGTTAGACTTCAGTTTTTGATTTTATGCAAAAAATAGGAACAATAGAAATTTGTATGTGTTAGTCTTCAATCCCGGAGTTTTTTGAGAAAAACATGAAAAATGAAGTATTTTGCTCATTTTAGAGAACTATTTTTGTCTTTTTTAGAAAAAATGATAATTGATATTTTTTAAGGTGTTAGACTTCAGTTTTTGATTTTATGCAAAAAATAGGAAAAAAATAAATTTGTATGTGTTAGTCTTCAATCACGAAGTTTTTTGAGAAAAACATTAAAAATGAAGTATTTTGCTCATTTCACAGAACTATTTTGGACACTTTAAGAAAAAATTATAATTGATATTTTTTAAGGTGTTAGACTTCAGTTTTTGATTTTTTGTAAAAAAATGGAAAAATTGAAATTTGTATGTGTTAGTCTTCAATCACGGAATTTTTTGAGAAAAACATGAAAAATGAAGTATTTTGCTCATTTTAGAGAACTATTTTGGTCTTTTTCAGAAAAAATGATAATTGATATTTTTGAAGGTGTTAGACTTCAGTTTTTTATTTTTTGCAAAAAATTGGAAAAATAGTAATTTGTATGTGTTAGTCTTCAATCACGGAATTTTTTTAGAAAATCATGAAAAATGAAGTATTTTGCTCATTTTAGAGAACTATTTTGGTCTTTTTTAGAAAAAATGATAATTGATATTTTTGAAGGTGTTAGACTTCAGTTTTTGATTTTTTACAAAAAAATTGGAAAAATAGAAATTTGTATGTGTAAGTCTTCAATCCCGGAGTTTTTTGAGAAAAACATGAAAAATGAAGTATTTTGCTCATTTTAGAGAACTATTTTGGTCTTTTTTAGAAAAAATTATAATTGATATTTTTGAAGGTGTTAGACTTCAGTTTTTGATTTTATGCAAAAAATAGGAAAAATAGAAATTTGTATGTGTTAGTCTTCAATCACGAAGTTTTTTGAGAAAAACATTAAAAATGAAGTATTTTGCTCATTTTAGAGAACTATTTTGGACACTTTTAGAAAAAATTATAATTGATATTTTTTAAGGTGTTAGACTTCAGTTTTTTATTTTTTGCAAAAAATTCGAAAAATAGAAATTTGTATGTGTTAGTCTTCAATCACGGAATTTTTTTAGAAAATAATGAAAAATGAAGTATTTTGCTCATTTTAGAGAACTATTTTGGTCTTTTTTAGAAAAAATGATAATTGATATTTTTGAAGGTGTTAGACTTCAGTTTTTTATTTTTTACAAAAAATTGGAAAAATAGAAATTTGTATGTGTAAGTCTTCCATCCCGGAGTTTTTTGAGAAAAACATGAAAAATGAAGTATTTTGCTCATTTTAGAGAACTATTTTGGTCTTTTTTAGAAAAAATTATAATTGATATTTTTGAAGGTGTTAGACTTCAGTTTTTGATTTTTTGCAAAAAATAGGAAAAATAGAAATTTGTATGTGTTAGTCTTCAATCACGACGTTTTTTGAGAAAAACATGAAAAATGAGGTATTTTGCTCATTTTAGAGAACTATTTTGGTCTTTTTTAGAAAAAATGATAATTGATATTTTTGAAGGTGTTAGACTTCAGTTTTTGATTTTTTGCAAAAAATAGGAAACATAGAAATTTGTATGTGTTAGTCTTCAACCACGAAATTTTTTGAGAAAAACTTTAAAAATGAAGTATTTTGCTCATTTTAGAAAACTATTTTGGACACTTTTAGAAAAAATTATAATTGATATTTTTTAAGGTGTTAGACTTCAGTTTTTGATTTTTTGAAAAAAAATGGAAAAATTGAAATTTGTATGTGTTAGTCATCAATCACGCAATTTTTTGAGAAAAACATGAAAAATGAAGTATTTTGTTCATTTTAGAGAACTATTTTGGTCTTTTTAAGAAAAAATGATAATTGATATTTTTGAAGGTGTTAGACTTCAGTTTTTGATTTTATGCAAAAAATAGGAACAATAGAAATTTGTATGTGTTAGTCTTCAATCCCGGAGTTTTTTGAGAAAAACATGAAAAATGAAGTATTTTGCTCATTTTAGAGAACTATTTTTGTCTTTTTTAGAAAAAATGATAATTGATATTTTTTAAGGTGTTAGACTTCAGTTTTTGATTTTATGCAAAAAATAGGAAAAAAATAAATTTGTATGTGTTAGTCTTCAATCACGAAGTTTTTTGAGAAAAACATTAAAAATGAAGTATTTTGCTCATTTCACAGAACTATTTTGGACACTTTAAGAAAAAATTATAATTGATATTTTTTAAGGTGTTAGACTTCAGTTTTTGATTTTTTGTAAAAAAATGGAAAAATTGAAATTTGTATGTGTTAGTCTTCAATCACGGAATTTTTTGAGAAAAACATGAAAAATGAAGTATTTTGCTCATTTTAGAGAACTATTTTTGTCTTTTTTAGAAAAAATGATAATTGATATTTTTGAAGGTGTTAGACTTCAGTTTTTGATTTTTTTGCAAAAAATAGGAAAAATAGAAATTTGTATGTGTTAGTCTTCAATCACGAAGTTTTTTGAGAAAAACATTAAAAATGAATTATTTTGCTCATTTTAGAGAACTATTTTGGTCTTTTTCAGAAAAAATGATAATTGATATTTTTGAAGGTGTTAGACTTCAGTTTTTTATTTTTTGCAAAAAATTGGAAAAATAGAAATTTGTATGTGTTAGTCTTCAATCACGGAATTTTTTTAGAAAATCATGAAAAATGAAGTATTTTGCTCATTTTAGAGAACTATTTTGGTCTTTTTTAGAAAAAATGATAATTGATATTTTTGAAGGTGTTAGACTTCAGTTTTTGATTTTTTACAAAAAATTGGAAAAATAGAAATTTGTATGTGTAAGTCTTCAATCCCGGAGTTTTTTGAGAAAAACATGAAAAATGAAGTATTTTGCTCATTTTAGAGAACTATTTTGGTCTTTTTTATAAAAAATTATAATTGATATTTTTGAAGGTGTCAGACTTCAGTTTTTGATTTTTTGCAAAAAATAGGAAAAATAGAAATTTGTATGTGTTAGTCTTCAATCACGACGTTTTTTGAGAAAAACATGAAAAATGAGGTATTTTGCTCATTTTAGAGAACTATTTTGGTCTTTTTTAGAAAAATGATAATTGATATTTTTGAAGGTGTTAGACTTCAGTTTTTGATTTTTTGCAAAAAATTGGAAAAATTGAAATTTGTATGTGTTAGTCTTCAATCACGGAATTTTTTGAGAAAATCATGAAAAATGAAGTATTTTGCTCATTTTAGAGAACTATTTTGGTCTTTTTTAGAAAAAATGATAATTGATATTTTTGAAGGTGTTAGACTTCAGTTTTTGATTTTATGCAAAAAATAGGAACAATAGAAATTTGTATGTGTTAGTCTTCAATCCCGGAGTTTTTTGAGAAAAACATGAAAAATGAAGTATTTTGCTCATTTTAGAGAACTATTTTTGTCTTTTTTAGAAAAAATGATAATTGATATTTTTTAAGGTGTTAGACTTCAGTTTTTGATTTTATGCAAAAAATAGGAAAAAAATAAATTTGTATGTGTTAGTCTTCAATCACGAAGTTTTTTGAGAAAAACATTAAAAATGAAGTATTTTGCTCATTTCACAGAACTATTTTGGACACTTTAAGAAAAAATTATAATTGATATTTTTTAAGGTGTTAGACTTCAGTTTTTGATTTTTTGTAAAAAAATGGAAAAATTGAAATTTGTATGTGTTAGTCTTCAATCACGGAATTTTTTGAGAAAAACATGAAAAATGAAGTATTTTGCTCATTTTAGAGAACTATTTTGGTCTTTTTCAGAAAAAATGATAATTGATATTTTTGAAGGTGTTAGACTTCAGTTTTTTATTTTTTGCAAAAAATTGGAAAAATAGTAATTTGTATGTGTTAGTCTTCAATCACGGAATTTTTTTAGAAAATCATGAAAAATGAAGTATTTTGCTCATTTTAGAGAACTATTTTGGTCTTTTTTAGAAAAAATGATAATTGATATTTTTGAAGGTGTTAGACTTCAGTTTTTGATTTTTTACAAAAAAATTGGAAAAATAGAAATTTGTATGTGTAAGTCTTCAATCCCGGAGTTTTTTGAGAAAAACATGAAAAATGAAGTATTTTGCTCATTTTAGAGAACTATTTTGGTCTTTTTTAGAAAAAATTATAATTGATATTTTTGAAGGTGTTAGACTTCAGTTTTTGATTTTATGCAAAAAATAGGAAAAATAGAAATTTGTATGTGTTAGTCTTCAATCACGAAGTTTTTTGAGAAAAACATTAAAAATGAAGTATTTTGCTCATTTTAGAGAACTATTTTGGACACTTTTAGAAAAAATTATAATTGATATTTTTTAAGGTGTTAGACTTCAGTTTTTTATTTTTTGCAAAAAATTCGAAAAATAGAAATTTGTATGTGTTAGTCTTCAATCACGGAATTTTTTTAGAAAATAATGAAAAATGAAGTATTTTGCTCATTTTAGAGAACTATTTTGGTCTTTTTTAGAAAAAATGATAATTGATATTTTTGAAGGTGTTAGACTTCAGTTTTTTATTTTTTACAAAAAATTGGAAAAATAGAAATTTGTATGTGTAAGTCTTCCATCCCGGAGTTTTTTGAGAAAAACATGAAAAATGAAGTATTTTGCTCATTTTAGAGAACTATTTTGGTCTTTTTTAGAAAAAATTATAATTGATATTTTTGAAGGTGTTAGACTTCAGTTTTTGATTTTTTGCAAAAAATAGGAAAAATAGAAATTTGTATGTGTTAGTCTTCAATCACGACGTTTTTTGAGAAAAACATGAAAAATGAGGTATTTTGCTCATTTTAGAGAACTATTTTGGTCTTTTTTAGAAAAAATGATAATTGATATTTTTGAAGGTGTTAGACTTCAGTTTTTGATTTTTTGCAAAAAATAGGAAACATAGAAATTTGTATGTGTTAGTCTTCAACCACGAAATTTTTTGAGAAAAACTTTAAAAATGAAGTATTTTGCTCATTTTAGAAAACTATTTTGGACACTTTTAGAAAAAATTATAATTGATATTTTTTAAGGTGTTAGACTTCAGTTTTTGATTTTTTGAAAAAAAATGGAAAAATTGAAATTTGTATGTGTTAGTCATCAATCACGCAATTTTTTGAGAAAAACATGAAAAATGAAGTATTTTGTTCATTTTAGAGAACTATTTTGGTCTTTTTAAGAAAAAATGATAATTGATATTTTTGAAGGTGTTAGACTTCAGTTTTTGATTTTATGCAAAAAATAGAAAAATAGAAATTTGTATGTGTTAGTCTTCAATCACGAAGTTTTTTGAGAAAAACATTAAAAATGAAGTATTTTGCTCATTTTAGAGAACTATTTTGGACACTTTTAGAAAAAATTATAATTGATATTTTTTAAGGTGTTAGACTTCAGTTTTTGATTTTTTGCAAAAAAATGGAAAAATTGAAATTTGTATGTGTTAGTCTTCAATCACGGAATTTTTTGAGAAAAACATGAAAAATGAAGTATTTTGCTCATTTTAGAGAACTATTTTGGTCTTTTTTAGAAAAAAATGATAATTGATATTTTTGAAGGTGTTAGACTTCAGTTTTTGATTTTTTGCAAAAAATAGGAAAAATAGAAATTTGTATGTGTTAGTCTTCAATCACGAAGTTTTTTGAGAAAAACATTAAAAATGAATTATTTTGGTCATTTTAGAGAACTATTTTGGATTCTTTTAGAAAAAATTATAATTGATATTTTTTAAGGTGTTAGACTTCAGTTTTTTATTTTTTGCAAAAAAATGGAAAAATTTAAATTTGTATGTGTTAGTCTTCAATCACGGAATTTTTTGAGAAAAACATGAAAAATGAAGTATTTTGCTCATTTTAGAGAACTATTTTTGTCTTTTTTAGAAAAAATGATAATTGATATTTTTGAAGGTGTTAGACTTCAGTTTTTGATTTTTTTGCAAAAAATAGGAAAAATAGAAATTTGTATGTGTTAGTCTTCAATCACGAAGTTTTTTGAGAAAAACATTAAAAATGAATTATTTTGCTCATTTTAGAGAACTATTTTGGTCTTTTTCAGAAAAAATGATAATTGATATTTTTGAAGGTGTTAGACTTCAGTTTTTTATTTTTTGCAAAAAATTGGAAAAATAGAAATTTGTATGTGTTAGTCTTCAATCACGGAATTTTTTTAGAAAATCATGAAAAATGAAGTATTTTGCTCATTTTAGAGAACTATTTTGGTCTTTTTTAGAAAAAATGATAATTGATATTTTTGAAGGTGTTAGACTTCAGTTTTTGATTTTTTACAAAAAATTGGAAAAATAGAAATTTGTATGTGTAAGTCTTCAATCCCGGAGTTTTTTGAGAAAAACATGAAAAATGAAGTATTTTGCTCATTTTAGAGAACTATTTTGGTCTTTTTTATAAAAAATTATAATTGATATTTTTGAAGGTGTCAGACTTCAGTTTTTGATTTTTTGCAAAAAATAGGAAAAATAGAAATTTGTATGTGTTAGTCTTCAATCACGACGTTTTTTGAGAAAAACATGAAAAATGAGGTATTTTGCTCATTTTAGAGAACTATTTTGGTCTTTTTTAGAAAAATGATAATTGATATTTTTGAAGGTGTTAGACTTCAGTTTTTGATTTTTTGCAAAAAATTGGAAAAATTGAAATTTGTATGTGTTAGTCTTCAATCACGGAATTTTTTGAGAAAATCATGAAAAATGAAGTATTTTGCTCATTTTAGAGAACTATTTTGGTCTTTTTTAGAAAAAATGATAATTGATATTTTTGAAGGTGTTAGACTTCAGTTTTTGATTTTATGCAAAAAATAGGAACAATAGAAATTTGTATGTGTTAGTCTTCAATCCCGGAGTTTTTTGAGAAAAACATGAAAAATGAAGTATTTTGCTCATTTTAGAGAACTATTTTTGTCTTTTTTAGAAAAAATGATAATTGATATTTTTTAAGGTGTTAGACTTCAGTTTTTGATTTTATGCAAAAAATAGGAAAAAAATAAATTTGTATGTGTTAGTCTTCAATCACGAAGTTTTTTGAGAAAAACATTAAAAATGAAGTATTTTGCTCATTTCACAGAACTATTTTGGACACTTTAAGAAAAAATTATAATTGATATTTTTTAAGGTGTTAGACTTCAGTTTTTGATTTTTTGTAAAAAAATGGAAAAATTGAAATTTGTATGTGTTAGTCTTCAATCACGGAATTTTTTGAGAAAAACATGAAAAATGAAGTATTTTGCTCATTTTAGAGAACTATTTTGGTCTTTTTCAGAAAAAATGATAATTGATATTTTTGAAGGTGTTAGACTTCAGTTTTTTATTTTTTGCAAAAAATTGGAAAAATAGTAATTTGTATGTGTTAGTCTTCAATCACGGAATTTTTTTAGAAAATCATGAAAAATGAAGTATTTTGCTCATTTTAGAGAACTATTTTGGTCTTTTTTAGAAAAAATTATAATTGATATTTTTGAAGGTGTTAGACTTCAGTTTTTGATTTTATGCAAAAAATAGGAAAAATAGAAATTTGTATGTGTTAGTCTTCAATCACGAAGTTTTTTGAGAAAAACATTAAAAATGAAGTATTTTGCTCATTTTAGAGAACTATTTTGGACACTTTTAGAAAAAATTATAATTGATATTTTTTAAGGTGTTAGACTTCAGTTTTTTATTTTTTGCAAAAAATTCGAAAAATAGAAATTTGTATGTGTTAGTCTTCAATCACGGAATTTTTTTAGAAAATAATGAAAAATGAAGTATTTTGCTCATTTTAGAGAACTATTTTGGTCTTTTTTAGAAAAAATGATAATTGATATTTTTGAAGGTGTTAGACTTCAGTTTTTGATTTTTTACAAAAAATTGGAAAAATAGAAATTTGTATGTGTAAGTCTTCCATCCCGGAGTTTTTTGAGAAAAACATGAAAAATGAAGTATTTTGCTCATTTTAGAGAACTATTTTGGTCTTTTTTAGAAAAAATTATAATTGATATTTTTGAAGGTGTTAGACTTCAGTTTTTGATTTTTTGCAAAAAATAGGAAAAATAGAAATTTGTATGTGTTAGTCTTCAATCACGACGTTTTTTGAGAAAAACATGAAAAATGAGGTATTTTGCTCATTTTAGAGAACTATTTTGGTCTTTTTTAGAAAAAATGATAATTGATATTTTTGAAGGTGTTAGACTTCAGTTTTTGATTTTTTGCAAAAAATAGGAAACATAGAAATTTGTATGTGTTAGTCTTCAATCACGAAATTTTTTGAGAAAAACTTTAAAAATGAAGTATTTTGCTCATTTTAGAAAACTATTTTGGACACTTTTAGAAAAAATTATAATTGATATTTTTTAAGGTGTTAGACTTCAGTTTTTGATTTTTTGAAAAAAAATGGAAAAATTGAAATTTGTATGTGTTAGTCTTCAATCACGCAATTTTTTGAGAAAAACATGAAAAATGAAGTATTTTGCTCATTTTAGAGAACTATTTTGGTCTTTTTAAGAAAAAATGATAATTGATATTTTTGAAGGTGTTAGACTTCAGTTTTTGATTTTATGCAAAAAATAGAAAAATAGAAATTTGTATGTGTTAGTCTTCAATCACGAAGTTTTTTGAGAAAAACATTAAAAATGAAGTATTTTGCTCATTTTAGAGAACTATTTTGGACACTTTTAGAAAAAATTATAATTGATATTTTTTAAGGTGTTAGACTTCAGTTTTTGATTTTTTGCAAAAAAATGGAAAAATTGAAATTTGTATGTGTTAGTCTTCAATCACGGAATTTTTTGAGAAAAACATGAAAAATGAAGTATTTTGCTCATTTTAGAGAACTATTTTGGTCTTTTTTAGAAAAAATGATAATTGATATTTTTGAAGGTGTTAGACTTCAGTTTTTGATTTTTTGCAAAAAATAGGAAAAATAGAAATTTGTATGTGTTAGTCTTCAATCACGAAGTTTTTTGAGAAAAACATTAAAAATGAATTATTTTGGTCATTTTAGAGAACTATTTTGGATTCTTTTAGAAAAAATTATAATTGATATTTTTTAAGGTGTTAGACTTCAGTTTTTGATTTTTTGCAAAAAAATGGAAAAATTTTAATTTGTATGTGTTAGTCTTCAATCACGGAATTTTTTGAGAAAAACATGAAAAATGAAGTATTTTGCTCATTTTAGAGAACTATTTTGGTCTTTTTCAGAAAAAATGATAATTGATATTTTTGAAGGTGTTAGACTTCAGTTTTTTATTTTTTGCAAAAAATTGGAAAAATAGAAATTTGTATGTGTTAGTCTTCAATCACGGAATTTTTTTAGAAAATCATGAAAAATGAAGTATTTTGCTCATTTTAGAGAACTATTTTGGTCTTTTTTAGAAAAAATGATAATTGATATTTTTGAAGGTGTTAGACTTCAGTTTTTGATTTTTTACAAAAAATTGGAAAAATAGAAATTTGTATGTGTAAGTCTTCAATCCCGGAGTTTTTTGAGAAAAACATGAAAAATGAAGTATTTTGCTCGTTTTAGAGAACTATTTTGGTCTTTTTTAGAAAAAATTATAATTGATATTTTTGAAGGTGTTAGACTTCAGTTTTTGATTTTTTGCAAAAAATAGGAAAAATAGAAATTTGTATGTGTTAGTCTTCAATCACGACGTTTTTTGAGAAAAACATGAAAAATGAGGTATTTTGCTCATTTTAGAGAACTATTTTGGTCTTTTTTAGAAAAAATGATAATTGATATTTTTGAAGGTGTTAGACTTCAGTTTTTGATTTTTTGCAAAAAATAGGAAAAATAGAAATTTGTATGTGTTAGTCTTCAATCACGGAATTTTTTTAGAAAATCATGAAAAATGAAGTATTTTGCTCATTTTAGAGAACTATTTTGGTCTTTTTTAGAAAAAATGATAATTGATATTTTTGAAGGTGTTAGACTTCAGTTTTTGATTTTTTACAAAAAATTGGAAAAATAGAAATTTGTATGTGTAAGTCTTCAATCCCGGAGTTTTTTGAGAAAAACATGAAAAATGAAGTATTTTGCTCGTTTTAGAGAACTATTTTGGTCTTTTTTAGAAAAAATGATAATTGATATTTTTGAAGGTGTTAGACTTCAGTTTTTGATTTTTTACAAAAAAATTGGAAAAATAGAAATTTGTATGTGTAAGTCTTCAATCCCGGAGTTTTTTGAGAAAAACATGAAAAATGAAGTATTTTGCTCATTTTAGAGAACTATTTTGGTCTTTTTTAGAAAAAATTATAATTGATATTTTTGAAGGTGTTAGACTTCAGTTTTTGATTTTATGCAAAAAATAGGAAAAATAGAAATTTGTATGTGTTAGTCTTCAATCACGAAGTTTTTTGAGAAAAACATTAAAAATGAAGTATTTTGCTCATTTTAGAGAACTATTTTGGACACTTTTAGAAAAAATTATAATTGATATTTTTTAAGGTGTTAGACTTCAGTTTTTTATTTTTTGCAAAAAATAGGAAAAATAGAAATTTGTATGTGTTAGTCTTCAATCACGGAATTTTTTTAGAAAATCATGAAAAATGAAGTATTTTGCTCATTTTAGAGAACTATTTTGGTCTTTTTTAGAAAAAATGATAATTGATATTTTTGAAGGTGTTAGACTTCAGTTTTTGATTTTTTACAAAAAAATTGGAAAAATAGAAATTTGTATGTGTAAGTCTTCAATCCCGGAGTTTTTTGAGAAAAACATGAAAAATGAAGTATTTTGCTCATTTTAGAGAACTATTTTGGTCTTTTTTAGAAAAAATTATAATTGATATTTTTGAAGGTGTTAGACTTCAGTTTTTGATTTTATGCAAAAAATAGGAAAAATAGAAATTTGTATGTGTTAGTCTTCAATCACGAAGTTTTTTGAGAAAAACATTAAAAATGAAGTATTTTGCTCATTTTAGAGAACTATTTTGGACACTTTTAGAAAAAATTATAATTGATATTTTTTAAGGTGTTAGACTTCAGTTTTTTATTTTTTGCAAAAAATTGGAAAAATAGAAATTTGTATGTGTTAGTCTTCAATCACGGAATTTTTTTAGAAAATAATGAAAAATGAAGTATTTTGCTCATTTTAGAGAACTATTTTGGTCTTTTTTAGAAAAAATGATAATTCATATTTTTGAAGGTGTTAGACTTCAGTTTTTGATTTTTTACAAAAAATTGGAAAAATAGAAATTTGTATGTGTAAGTCTTCCATCCCGGAGTTTTTTGAGAAAAACATGAAAAATGAAGTATTTTGCTCATTTTAGAGAACTATTTTGGTCTTTTTTAGAAAAAATTATAATTGATATTTTTGAAGGTGTTAGACTTCAGTTTTTGATTTTTTGCAAAAAATAGGAAAAATAGAAATTTGTATGTGTTAGTCTTCAATCACGACGTTTTTTGAGAAAAACATGAAAAATGAGGTATTTTGCTCATTTTAGAGAACTATTTTGGTCTTTTTTAGAAAAAATGATAATTGATATTTTTGAAGGTGTTAGACTTCAGTTTTTGATTTTTTGCAAAAAATAGGAAACATAGAAATTTGTATGTGTTAGTCTTCAATCACGAAATTTTTTGAGAAAAACTTTAAAAATGAAGTATTTTGCTCATTTTAGAAAACTATTTTGGACACTTTTAGAAAAAATTATAATTGATATTTTTTAAGGTGTTAGACTTCAGTTTTTGATTTTTTGAAAAAAAATGGAAAAATTGAAATTTGTATGTGTTAGTCTTCAATCACGCAATTTTTTGAGAAAAACATGAAAAATGAAGTATTTTGCTCATTTTAGAGAACTATTTTGGTCTTTTTAAGAAAAAATGATAATTGATATTTTTGAAGGTGTTAGACTTCAGTTTCTGATTTTATGCAAAAAATAGAAAAATAGAAATTTGTATGTGTTAGTCTTCAATCACGAAGTTTTTTGAGAAAAACATTAAAAATGAAGTATTTTGCTCATTTTAGAGAACTATTTTGGACACTTTTAGAAAAAATTATAATTGATATTTTTTAAGGTGTTAGACTTCAGTTTTTGATTTTTTGCAAAAAAATGGAAAAATTGAAATTTGTATGTGTTAGTCTTCAATCACGGAATTTTTTGAGAAAAACATGAAAAATGAAGTATTTTGCGCATTTTAGAGAACTATTTTGGTCTTTTTTAGAAAAAATGATAATTGATATTTTTGAAGGTGTTAGACTTCAGTTTTTGATTTTTTGCAAAAAATAGGAAAAATAGAAATTTGTATGTGTTAGTCTTCAATCACGAAGTTTTTTGAGAAAAACATTAAAAATGAATTATTTTGGTCATTTTAGAGAACTATTTTGGATTCTTTTAGAAAAAATTATAATTGATATTTTTTAAGGTGTTAGACTTCAGTTTTTGATTTTTTGCAAAAAAATGGAAAAATTTAAATTTGTATGTGTTAGTCTTCAATCACGGAATTTTTTGAGAAAAACATGAAAAATGAAGTATTTTGCTCATTTTATAGAACTATTTTGGTCTTTTTCAGAAAAAATGATAATTGATATTTTTGAAGGTGTTAGACTTCAGTTTTTTATTTTTTGCAAAAAATTGGAAAAATAGAAATTTGTATGTGTTAGTCTTCAATCACGGAATTTTTTTAGAAAATCATGAAAAATGAAGTATTTTGCTCATTTTAGAGAACTATTTTGGTCTTTTTTAGAAAAAATGATAATTGATATTTTTGAAGGTGTTAGACTTCAGTTTTTGATTTTTTACAAAAAATTGGAAAAATAGAAATTTGTATGTGTAAGTCTTCAATCCCGGAGTTTTTTGAGAAAAACATGAAAAATGAAGTATTTTGCTCGTTTTAGAGAACTATTTTGGTCTTTTTTAGAAAAAATTATAATTGATATTTTTGAAGGTGTTAGACTTCAGTTTTTGATTTTTTGCAAAAAATAGGAAAAATAGAAATTTGTATGTGTTAGTCTTCAATCACGACGTTTTTTGAGAAAAACATGAAAAATGAGGTATTTTGCTCATTTTAGAGAACTATTTTGGTCTTTTTTAGAAAAAATGATAATTGATATTTTTGAAGGTGTTAGACTTCAGTTTTTGATTTTTTGCAAAAAATAGGAAAAATAGAAATTTGTATGTGTTAGTCTTCAATCACGGAATTTTTTTAGAAAATCATGAAAAATGAAGTATTTTGCTCATTTTAGAGAACTATTTTGGTCTTTTTTAGAAAAAATGATAATTGATATTTTTGAAGGTGTTAGACTTCAGTTTTTGATTTTTTACAAAAAATTGGAAAAATAGAAATTTGTATGTGTAAGTCTTCAATCCCGGAGTTTTTTGAGAAAAACATGAAAAATGAAGTATTTTGCTCGTTTTAGAGAACTATTTTGGTCTTTTTTAGAAAAAATGATAATTGATATTTTTGAAGGTGTTAGACTTCAGTTTTTGATTTTTTACAAAAAAATTGGAAAAATAGAAATTTGTATGTGTAAGTCTTCAATCCCGGAGTTTTTTGAGAAAAACATGAAAAATGAAGTATTTTGCTCATTTTAGAGAACTATTTTGGTCTTTTTTAGAAAAAATTATAATTGATATTTTTGAAGGTGTTAGACTTCAGTTTTTGATTTTATGCAAAAAATAGGAAAAATAGAAATTTGTATGTGTTAGTCTTCAATCACGAAGTTTTTTGAGAAAAACATTAAAAATGAAGTATTTTGCTCATTTTAGAGAACTATTTTGGACACTTTTAGAAAAAATTATAATTGATATTTTTTAAGGTGTTAGACTTCAGTTTTTTATTTTTTGCAAAAAATTGGAAAAATAGAAATTTGTATGTGTTAGTCTTCAATCACGGAATTTTTTTAGAAAATAATGAAAAATGAAGTATTTTGCTCATTTTAGAGAACTATTTTGGTCTTTTTTAGAAAAAATGATAATTCATATTTTTGAAGGTGTTAGACTTCAGTTTTTGATTTTTTACAAAAAATTGGAAAAATAGAAATTTGTATGTGTAAGTCTTCCATCCCGGAGTTTTTTGAGAAAAACATGAAAAATGAAGTATTTTGCTCATTTTAGAGAACTATTTTGGTCTTTTTTAGAAAAAATTATAATTGATATTTTTGAAGGTGTTAGACTTCAGTTTTTGATTTTTTGCAAAAAATAGGAAAAATAGAAATTTGTATGTGTTAGTCTTCAATCACGACGTTTTTTGAGAAAAACATGAAAAATGAGGTATTTTGCTCATTTTAGAGAACTATTTTGGTCTTTTTTAGAAAAAATGATAATTGATATTTTTGAAGGTGTTAGACTTCAGTTTTTGATTTTTTGCAAAAAATAGGAAACATAGAAATTTGTATGTGTTAGTCTTCAATCACGAAATTTTTTGAGAAAAACTTTAAAAATGAAGTATTTTGCTCATTTTAGAAAACTATTTTGGACACTTTTAGAAAAAATTATAATTGATATTTTTTAAGGTGTTAGACTTCAGTTTTTGATTTTTTGAAAAAAAATGGAAAAATTGAAATTTGTATGTGTTAGTCTTCAATCACGCAATTTTTTGAGAAAAACATGAAAAATGAAGTATTTTGCTCATTTTAGAGAACTATTTTGGTCTTTTTAAGAAAAAATGATAATTGATATTTTTGAAGGTGTTAGACTTCAGTTTCTGATTTTATGCAAAAAATAGAAAAATAGAAATTTGTATGTGTTAGTCTTCAATCACGAAGTTTTTTGAGAAAAACATTAAAAATGAAGTATTTTGCTCATTTTAGAGAACTATTTTGGACACTTTTAGAAAAAATTATAATTGATATTTTTTAAGGTGTTAGACTTCAGTTTTTGATTTTTTGCAAAAAAATGGAAAAATTGAAATTTGTATGTGTTAGTCTTCAATCACGGAATTTTTTGAGAAAAACATGAAAAATGAAGTATTTTGCTCATTTTAGAGAACTATTTTGGTCTTTTTTAGAAAAAATGATAATTGATATTTTTGAAGGTGTTAGACTTCAGTTTTTGATTTTTTGCAAAAAATAGGAAAAATAGAAATTTGTATGTGTTAGTCTTCAATCACGAAGTTTTTTGAGAAAAACATTAAAAATGAATTATTTTGGTCATTTTAGAGAACTATTTTGGATTCTTTTAGAAAAAATTATAATTGATATTTTTTATGGTGTTAGACTTCAGTTTTTGATTTTTTGCAAAAAAATGGAAAAATTTAAATTTGTATGTGTTAGTCTTCAATCACGGAATTTTTTGAGAAAAACATGAAAAATGAAGTATTTTGCTCATTTTAGAGAACTATTTTGGTCTTTTTCAGAAAAAATGATAATTGATATTTTTGAAGGTGTTAGACTTCAGTTTTTTATTTTTTGCAAAAAATTGGAAAAATAGAAATTTGTATGTGTTAGTCTTCAATCACGGAATTTTTTTAGAAAATCATGAAAAATGAAGTATTTTGCTCATTTTAGAGAACTATTTTGGTCTTTTTTAGAAAAAATGATAATTGATATTTTTGAAGGTGTTAGACTTCAGTTTTTGATTTTTTACAAAAAATTGGAAAAATAGAAATTTGTATGTGTAAGTCTTCAATCCCGGAGTTTTTTGAGAAAAACATGAAAAATGAAGTATTTTGCTCGTTTTAGAGAACTATTTTGGTCTTTTTTAGAAAAAATTATAATTGATATTTTTGAAGGTGTTAGACTTCAGTTTTTGATTTTTTGCAAAAAATAGGAAAAATAGAAATTTGTATGTGTTAGTCTTCAATCACGACGTTTTTTGAGAAAAACATGAAAAATGAGGTATTTTGCTCATTTTAGAGAACTATTTTGGTCTTTTTTAGAAAAAATGATAATTGATATTTTTGAAGGTGTTAGACTTCAGTTTTTGATTTTTTGCAAAAAATAGGAAAAATAGAAATTTGTATGTGTTAGTCTTCAATCACGGAATTTTTTTAGAAAATCATGAAAAATGAAGTATTTTGCTCATTTTAGAGAACTATTTTGGTCTTTTTTAGAAAAAATGATAATTGATATTTTTGAAGGTGTTAGACTTCAGTTTTTGATTTTTTACAAAAAATTGGAAAAATAGAAATTTGTATGTGTAAGTCTTCAATCCCGGAGTTTTTTGAGAAAAACATGAAAAATGAAGTATTTTGCTCGTTTTAGAGAACTATTTTGGTCTTTTTTAGAAAAAATGATAATTGATATTTTTGAAGGTGTTAGACTTCAGTTTTTGATTTTTTACAAAAAAATTGGAAAAATAGAAATTTGTATGTGTAAGTCTTCAATCCCGGAGTTTTTTGAGAAAAACATGAAAAATGAAGTATTTTGCTCATTTTAGAGAACTATTTTGGTCTTTTTTAGAAAAAATTATAATTGATATTTTTGAAGGTGTTAGACTTCAGTTTTTGATTTTATGCAAAAAATAGGAAAAATAGAAATTTGTATGTGTTAGTCTTCAATCACGAAGTTTTTTGAGAAAAACATTAAAAATGAAGTATTTTGCTCATTTTAGAGAACTATTTTGGACACTTTTAGAAAAAATTATAATTGATATTTTTTAAGGTGTTAGACTTCAGTTTTTTATTTTTTGCAAAAAATTGGAAAAATAGAAATTTGTATGTGTTAGTCTTCAATCACGGAATTTTTTTAGAAAATAATGAAAAATGAAGTATTTTGCTCATTTTAGAGAACTATTTTGGTCTTTTTTAGAAAAAATGATAATTCATATTTTTGAAGGTGTTAGACTTCAGTTTTTGATTTTTTACAAAAAATTGGAAAAATAGAAATTTGTATGTGTAAGTCTTCCATCCCGGAGTTTTTTGAGAAAAACATGAAAAATGAAGTATTTTGCTCATTTTAGAGAACTATTTTGGTCTTTTTTAGAAAAAATTATAATTGATATTTTTGAAGGTGTTAGACTTCAGTTTTTGATTTTTTGCAAAAAATAGGAAAAATAGAAATTTGTATGTGTTAGTCTTCAATCACGACGTTTTTTGAGAAAAACATGAAAAATGAGGTATTTTGCTCATTTTAGAGAACTATTTTGGTCTTTTTTAGAAAAAATGATAATTGATATTTTTGAAGGTGTTAGACTTCAGTTTTTGATTTTTTGCAAAAAATAGGAAACATAGAAATTTGTATGTGTTAGTCTTCAATCACGAAATTTTTTGAGAAAAACTTTAAAAATGAAGTATTTTGCTCATTTTAGAAAACTATTTTGGACACTTTTAGAAAAAATTATAATTGATATTTTTTAAGGTGTTAGACTTCAGTTTTTGATTTTTTGAAAAAAAATGGAAAAATTGAAATTTGTATGTGTTAGTCTTCAATCACGCAATTTTTTGAGAAAAACATGAAAAATGAAGTATTTTGCTCATTTTAGAGAACTATTTTGGTCTTTTTAAGAAAAAATGATAATTGATATTTTTGAAGGTGTTAGACTTCAGTTTTTGATTTTATGCAAAAAATAGAAAAATAGAAATTTGTATGTGTTAGTCTTCAATCACGAAGTTTTTTGAGAAAAACATTAAAAATGAAGTATTTTGCTCATTTTAGAGAACTATTTTGGACACTTTTAGAAAAAATTATAATTGATATTTTTTAAGGTGTTAGACTTCAGTTTTTGATTTTTTGCAAAAAAATGGAAAAATTGAAATTTGTATGTGTTAGTCTTCAATCACGGAATTTTTTGAGAAAAACATGAAAAATGAAGTATTTTGCTCATTTTAGAGAACTATTTTAGTCTTTTTTAGAAAAAATGATAATTGATATTTTTGAAGGTGTTAGACTTCAGTTTTTGATTTTTTGCAAAAAATAGGAAAAATAGAAATTTGTATGTGTTAGTCTTCAATCAAAGAAGTTTTTTGAGAAAAACATTAAAAATGAATTATTTTGGTCATTTTAGAGAACTATTTTGGATTCTTTGAGAAAAAATTATAATTGATATTTTTTAAGGTGTTAGACTTCAGTTTTTGATTTTTTGCAAAAAAATGGAAAAATTTAAATTTGTATGTGTTAGTCTTCAATCACGGAATTTTTTGAGAAAAACATGAAAAATGAAGTATTTTGCTCATTTTAGAGAACTATTTTGGTCTTTTTCAGAAAAAATGATAATTGATATTTTTGAAGGTGTTAGACTTCAGTTTTTTATTTTTTGCAAAAAATTGGAAAAATAGAAATTTGTATGTGTTAGTCTTCAATCACGGAATTTTTTTAGAAAATCATGAAAAATGAAGTATTTTGCTCATTTTAGAGAACTATTTTGGTCTTTTTTAGAAAAAATGATAATTGATATTTTTGAAGGTGTTAGACTTCAGTTTTTGATTTTTTACAAAAAATTGGAAAAATAGAAATTTGTATGTGTAAGTCTTCAATCCCGGAGTTTTTTGAGAAAAACATGAAAAATGAAGTATTTTGCTCGTTTTAGAGAACTATTTTGGTCTTTTTTAGAAAAAATTATAATTGATATTTTTGAAGGTGTTAGACTTCAGTTTTTGATTTTTTGCAAAAAATAGGAAAAATAGAAATTTGTATGTGTTAGTCTTCAATCACGACGTTTTTTGAGAAAAACATGAAAAATGAGGTATTTTGCTCATTTTAGAGAACTATTTTGGTCTTTTTTAGAAAAAATGATAATTGATATTTTAGAAGGTGTTAGACTTCAGTTTTTGATTTTTTGCAAAAAATTGGAAAAATAGAAATTTGTATGTGTTAGTCTTCAATCACGAAGTTTTTTGAGAAAAACATTAAAAATGAAGTATTTTGCTCATTTTAGAGAACTATTTTGGACACTTTTAGAAAAAATTATAATTGATATTTTTTAAGGTGTTAGACTTCAGTTTTTGATTTTTTGCAAAAAATTGGAAAAATTGAAATTTGTATGTGTTAGTCTTCAATCACGGAATTTTTTGAGAAAATCATGAAAAATGAAGTATTTTGCTCATTTTAGAGAACTATTTTGGTCTTTTTTAGAAAAAATGATAATTGATATTTTTGAAGGTGTTAGACTTCAGTTTTTGATTTTATGCAAAAAATAGGAACAATAGAAATTTGTATGTGTTAGTCTTCAATCCCGGAGTTTTTTGAGAAAAACATGAAAAATGAAGTATTTTGCTCATTTTAGAGAACTATTTTTGTCTTTTTTAGAAAAAATGATAATTGAAATTTTTTAAGGTGTGAGACTTCAGTCTTTGATTTTATGCAAAAAATAGGAAAAATAGAAATTTGTATGTGTTAGTCTTCAATCACGAAGTTTTTTGAGAAAAACATTAAAAATGAAGTATTTTGCTCATTTTAGAGAACTATTTTGGACACTTTTAGAAAAAATTATAATTGATATTTTTTAAGGTGTTAGACTTCAGTTTTTGATTTTTTGCAAAAAAATGGAAAAATAGAAATTTGTATGTGTTAGTCTTCAATCACGGAATTTTTTTAGAAAATCATGAAAAATGAAGTATTTTGCTCATTTTAGAGAACTATTTTGGTCTTTTTTAGAAAAAATGATAATTGATATTTTTGAAGGTGTTAGACTTCAGTTTTTGATTTTTTACAAAAAAATTGGAAAAATAGAAATTTGTATGTGTAAGTCTTCAATCCCGGAGTTTTTTGAGAAAAACATGAAAAATGAAGTATTTTGCTCCTTTTAGAGAACTATTTTGGTCTTTTTTAGAAAAAATTATAATTGATATTTTTGAAGGTGTTAGACTTCAGTTTTTGATTTTATGCAAAAAATAGGAAAAATAGAAATTTGTATGTGTTAGTCTTCAATCACGAAGTTTTTTGAGAAAAACATTAAAAATGAAGTATTTTGCTCATTTTAGAGAACTATTTTGGACACTTTTAGAAAAAATGATAATTGATATTTTTGAAGGTCTTAGACTTCAGTTTTTTATTTTTTGCAAAAAATTGGAAAAATAGAAATTTGTATGTGTTAGTCTTCAATTACGGAATTTTTTTAGAATATCATGAAAAATGAAGTATTTTGCTCATTTTAGAGAACTATTTTGGTCTTTTTTAGAAAAAATGATAATTGATATTTTTGAAGGTGTTAGACTTCAGTTTTTGATTTTTTACAAAAAATTGGAAAAATAGAAATTTGTATGTGTAAGTCTTCAATCCCGGAGTTTTTTGAGAAAAACATGAAAAATGAAGTATTTTGCTCATTTTAGAGAACTATTTTGGTCTTTTTTAGAAAAAATTATAATTGATATTTTTGAAGGTGTTAGACTTCAGTTTTTGATTTTTTGCAAAAAATAGGAAAAATAGAAATTTGTATGTGTTAGTCTTCAATCACGACGTTTTTTGAGAAAAACATGAAAAATGAGGTATTTTGCTCATTTTAGAGAACTATTTTGGTCTTTTTTAGAAAAAATGATAATTGATATTTTTGAAGGTGTTAGACTTCAGTTTTTGATTTTTTGCAAAAAATAGGAAACATAGAAATTTGTATGTGTTAGTCTTCAATCACGAAGTTTTTTGAGAAAAACTTTAAAAATGAAGTATTTTGCTCATTTTAGAGAACTATTTTGGACACTTTTAGAAAAAATTATAATTGATATTTTTTAAGGTGTTAGACTTCAGTTTTTGATTTTTTGCAAAAAATAGGAAAAATTGAAATTTGTATGTGTTATTCTTCAATCACGGAATTTTTTGAGAAAATCATGAAAAATGAAGTATTTTGCTCATTTTAGAGAACTATTTTGGCCTTTTTTAGAAAAATGATAATTGATATTTTTGAAGGTGTTAGACTTCAGTTTTTGATTTTTTGCAAAAAATTGGAAAAATTGAAATTTGTATGTGTTAGTCTTCAATCACGGAATTTTTTGAGAAAATCATGAAAAATTAAGTATTTTGCTCATTTTAGAGAACTATTTTGGTCTTTTTTAGAAAAAATGATAATTGATATTTTTGAAGGTGTTAGACTTCAGTTTTTGATTTTATGCAAAAAATAGGAACAATAGAAATTTGTATGTGTTAGTCTTCAATCCCGGAGTTTTTTGAGAAAAACATGAAAAATGAAGTATTTTGCTCATTTTAGAGAACTATTTTTGTCTTTTTTAGAAAAAATGATAATTGATATTTTTTAAGGTGTTAGACTTCAGTCTTTGATTTTATGCAAAAAATAGGAAAAATAGAAATTTGTATGTGTTAGTCTTCAATCACGAAGTTTTTTGAGAAAAACATTAAAAATGAAGTATTTTGCTCATTTTAGAGAACTATTTTGGACACTTTTAGAAAAAATTATAATTGATATTTTTTAAGGTGTTAGACTTCAGTTTTTGATTTTTTGCAAAAAAATGGAAAAATAGAAATTTGTATGTGTTAGTCTTCAATCACGGAATTTTTTTAGAAAATCATGAAAAATGAAGTATTTTGCTCATTTTAGAGAACTATTTTGGACTTTTTTAGAAAAAATGATAATTGATATTTTTGAAGGTGTTAGACTTCAGTTTTTTATTTTTTACAAAAAATTGGAAAAATAGAAATTTGTATGTGTAAGTCTTCAATCCCGGAGTTTTTTGAGAAAAACATGAAAAATGAAGTATTTTGCTCATTTTAGATAACTATTTTGGTCTTTTTTAGAAAAAATTATAATTGATATTTTTGAAGGTGTTAGACTTCAGTTTTTGATTTTATGCAAAAAATAGGAAAAATAGAAATTTGTATGTGTTAGTCTTCAATCACGAAGTTTTTTGAGAAAAACATTAAAAATGAAGTATTTTGCTCATTTTAGAGAACTATTTTGGACACTTTTAGAAAAAATGATAATTGATATTTTTGAAGGTGTTAGACTTCAGTTTTTTATTTTTTGCAAAAAATTGGAAAAATAGAAATTTGTATGTGTTAGTCTTCAATCACGGAATTTTTTTAGAAAATCATGAAAAATGAAGTATTTTGCTCATTTTAGAGAACTATTTTGGTCTTTTTTAGAAAAAATGATAATTGATATTTTTGAAGGTGTTAGACTTCAGTTTTTGATTTTTTACAAACAATTGGAAAAATAGAAATTTGTATGTGTAAGTCTTCAATCCCTGAGTTTTTTGAGAAAAACATGAAAAATGAAGTATTTTGCTCATTTTAGAGAACTATTTTGGTCTTTTTTAGAAAAAATTATAATTGATTTTTTTGAAGGTGTTAGACTTCAGTTTTTGATTTTTTGCAAAAAATTGGAAAAATTGAAATTTGTATGTGTTAGTCTTCAATCACGGAATTTTTTGTGAAAATCATGAAAAATGAAGTATTTTGCTCATTTTAGAGAACTATTTTGGTCTTTTTTAGAAAAAATGATAATTGATATTTTTGAAGGTGTTAGACTTCAGTTTTTGATTTTATGCAAAAAATAGGAACAATAGAAATTTGTATGTGTTAGTCTTCAATCCCGGAGTTTTTTGAGAAAAACATGAAAAATGAAGTATTTTGCTCATTTTAGAGAACTATTTTTGTCTTTTTTAGAAAAAATGATAATTGATATTTTTTAAGGTGTTAGACTTCAGTTTTTGATTTTATGCAAAAAATAGGAAAAATATAAATTTGTATGTGTTAGTCTTCAATCACGAAGTTTTTTGAGAAAAACATTAAAAATGAAGTATTTTGCTCATTTCAGAGAACTATTTTGGACACTTTTAGAAAAAATTATAATTGATATTTTTTAAGGTGTTAGACTTCAGTTTTTGATTTTTTGCAAAAAATAGGAAACATAGAAATTTGTATGTGTTAGTCTTCAATCACGAAGTTTTTTGAGAAAAACTTTAAAAATGAAGTATTTTGCTCATTTTAGAGAACTATTTTGGACACTTTTAGAAAAAATTATAATTGATATTTTTTAAGGTGTTAGACTTCAGTTTTTGATTTTTTTCAAAAAATAGGAAAAATTGAAATTTGTATGTGTTATTCTTCAATCACGGAATTTTTTGAGAAAATCATGAAAAATGAAGTATTTTGCTCATTTTAGAGAACTATTTTGGCCTTTTTTAGAAAAATGATAATTGATATTTTTGAAGGTGTTAGACTTCAGTTTTTGATTTTTTGCAAAAAATTGGAAAAATTGAAATTTGTATGTGTTAGTCTTCAATCACGGAATTTTTTGTGAAAATCATGAAAAATGAAGTATTTTGCTCATTTTAGAGAACTATTTTGGTCTTTTTTAGAAAAAATGATAATTGATATTTTTGAAGGTGTTAGACTTCAGTTTTTGATTTTATGCAAAAAATAGGAACAATAGAAATTTGTATGTGTTAGTCTTCAATCCCGGAGTTTTTTGAGAAAAACATGAAAAATGAAGTATTTTGCTCATTTTAGAGAACTATTTTTGTCTTTTTTAGAAAAAATGATAATTGATATTTTTTAAGGTGTTAGACTTCAGTTTTTGATTTTATGCAAAAAATAGGAAAAATATAAATTTGTATGTGTTAGTCTTCAATCACGAAGTTTTTTGAGAAAAACATTAAAAATGAAGTATTTTGCTCATTTCAGAGAACTATTTTGGACACTTTTAGAAAAAATTATAATTGATATTTTTTAAGGTGTTAGACTTCAGTTTTTGATTTTTTGCAAAAAAATGGAAAAATTGAAATTTGTATGTGTTAGTCTTCAATCACGGAATTTTTTGAGAAAAACATGAAAAATGAAGTATTTTGCTCATTTTAGAGAACTATTTTGGTCTTTTTCAGAAAAAATGATAATTGATATTTTTGAAGGTGTTAGACTTCAGTTTTTTATTTTTTGCAAAAAATTGGAAAAATAGAAATTTGTATGTGTTAGTCTTCAATCACGGAATTTTTTTAGAAAAACTTTAAAAATGAAGTATTTTGCTCATTTTAGAGAACTATTTTGGACACTTTTAGAAAAAATTATAATTGATATTTTTTAAGGTGTTAGACTTCAGTTTTTGATTTTTTGCAAAAAATAGGAAAAATTGAAATTTGTATGTGTTATTCTTCAATCACGGAATTTTTTGAGAAAATCATGAAAAATGAAGTATTTTGCTCATTTTAGAGAACTATTTTGGCCTTTTTTAGAAAAATGATAATTGATATTTTTGAAGGTGTTAGACTTCAGTTTTTGATTTTTTGCAAAAAATTGGAAAAATTGAAATTTGTATGTGTTAGTCTTCAATCACGGAATTTTTTGTGAAAATCATGAAAAATGAAGTATTTTGCTCATTTTAGAGAACTATTTTGGTATTTTTTAGAAAAAATGATAATTGATATTTTTGAAGGTGTTAGACTTCAGTTTTTGATTTTATGCAAAAAATAGGAACAATAGAAATTTGTATGTGTTAGTCTTCAATCCCGGAGTTTTTTGAGAAAAACATGAAAAATGAAGTATTTTGCTCATTTTAGAGAACTATTTTTGTCTTTTTTAGAAAAAATGATAATTGATATTTTTTAAGGTGTTAGACTTCAGTCTTTGATTTTATGCAAAAAATAGGAAAAATAGAAATTTGTATGTGTTAGTCTTCAATCACGATGTTTTTTGAGAAAAACATTAAAAATGAAGTATTTTGCTCATTTTAGAGAACTATTTTGGACACTTTTAGAAAAAATTATAATTGATATTTTTTAAGGTGTTAGACTTCAGTTTTTGATTTTTTGCAAAAAAATGGAAAAATAGAAATTTGTATGTGTTAGTCTTCAATCACGGAATTTTTTTAGAAAATCATGAAAAATGAAGTATTTTGCTCATTTTAGAGAACTATTTTGGACTTTTTTAGAAAAAATGATAATTGATATTTTTGAAGGTGTTAGACTTCAGTTTTTGATTTTTTACAAAAAATTGGAAAAATAGAAATTTGTATGTGTAAGTCTTCAATCCCGGAGTTTTTTGAGAAAAACATGAAAAATGAAGTATTTTGCTCATTTTAGAGAACTATTTTGGTCTTTTTTAGAAAAAATTATAATTGATATTTTTGAAGGTGTTAGACTTCAGTTTTTGATTTTATGCAAAAAATAGGAAAAATAGAAATTTGTATGTGTTAGTCTTCAATCACGAAGTTTTTTGAGAAAAACATTAAAAATGAAGTATTTTGCTCATTTTAGAGAACTATTTTGGACACTTTTAGAAAAAATGATAATTGATATTTTTGAAGGTGTTAGACTTCAGTTTTTTATTTTTTGCAAAACATTGGAAAAATAGAAATTTGTATGTGTTAGTCTTCAATCAAGGAATTTTTTTAGAAAATCATGAAAAATGAAGTATTTTGCTCATTTTAGAGAACTATTTTGGTCTTTTTTAGAAAAAATGATAATTGATATTTTTGAAGGTGTTAGACTTCAGTTTTTGATTTTTTACAAAAAATTGGAAAAATAGAAATTTGTATGTGTAAGTCTTCAATCCCGGAGTTTTTTGAGAAAAACATGAAAAATGAAGTATTTTGCTCATTTTAGAGAACTATTTTGGTCTTTTTTAGAAAAAATTATAATTGATTTTTTTGAAGGTGTTAGACTTCAGTTTTTGATTTTTTGCAAAAAATAGGAAAAATAGAAATTTGTATGTGTTAGTCTTCAATCACGACGTTTTTTGAGAAAAACATGAAAAATGAGGTATTTTGCTCATTTTAGAGAACTATTTTGGTCTTTTTTAGAAAAAATGATAATTGATATTTTTGAAGGTGTTAGACTTCAGTTTTTGATTTTTTGCAAAAAATAGGAAACATAGAAATTTGTATGTGTTAGTCTTCAATCACGAAGTTTTTTGAGAAAAACTTTAAAAATGAAGTATTTTGCTCATTTTAGAGAACTATTTTGGACACTTTTAGAAAAAATTATAATTGATATTTTTTAAGGTGTTAGACTTCAGTTTTTGATTTTTTGCAAAAAATAGGAAAAATTGAAATTTGTATGTGTTATTCTTCAATCACGGAATTTTTTGAGAAAATCATGAAAAATGAAGTATTTTGCTCATTTTAGAGAACTATTTTGGCCTTTTTTAGAAAAATGATAATTGATATTTTTGAAGGTGTTAGACTTCAGTTTTTGATTTTTTGCAAAAAATTGGAAAAATTGAAATTTGTATGTGTTAGTCTTCAATCACGGAATTTTTTTGTGAAAATCATGAAAAATGAAGTATTTTGCTCATTTTAGAGAACTATTTTGGTCTTTTTTAGAAAAAATGATAATTCATATTTTTGAAGGTGTTAGACTTCAGTTTTTGATTTTATGCAAAAAATAGGAACAATAGAAATTTGTATGTGTTAGTCTTCAATCCCGGAGTTTTTTGAGAAAAACATGAAAAATGAAGTATTTTGCTCATTTTAGAGAACTATTTTTGTCTTTTTTAGAAAAAATGATAATTGATATTTTTTAAGGTGTTAGACTTCAGTTTTTGATTTTATGCAAAAAATAGGAAAAATATAAATTTGTATGTGTTAGTCTTCAATCACGAAGTTTTTTGAGAAAAACATTAAAAATGAAGTATTTTGCTCATTTCAGAGAACTATTTTGGATACTTTTAGAAAAAATTATAATTGATATTTTTTAAGGTGTTAGACTTCAGTTTTTGATTTTTTGCAAAAAATAGGAAACATAGAAATTTGTATGTGTTAGTCTTCAATCACGAAGTTTTTTGAGAAAAACTTTAAAAATGAAGTATTTTGCTCATTTTAGAGAACTATTTTGGACACTTTTAGAAAAAATTATAATTGATATTTTTTAAGGTGTTAGACTTCAGTTTTTGATTTTTTGCAAAAAATAGGAAAAATTGAAATTTGTATGTGTTATTCTTCAATCACGGAATTTTTTGAGAAAATCATGAAAAATGAAGTATTTTGCTCATTTTAGAGAACTATTTTGGCCTTTTTTAGAAAAATGATAATTGATATTTTTGAAGGTGTTAGACTTCAGTTTTTGATTTTTTGCAAAAAATTGGAAAAATTGAAATTTGTATGTGTTAGTCTTCAATCACGGAATTTTTTTGTGAAAATCATGAAAAATGAAGTATTTTGCTCATTTTAGAGAACTATTTTGGTCTTTTTTAGAAAAAATGATAATTGATATTTTTGAAGGTGTTAGACTTCAGTTTTTGATTTTATGCAAAAAATAGGAACAATAGAAATTTGTATGTGTTAGTCTTCAATCCCGGAGTTTTTTGAGAAAAACATGAAAAATGAAGTATTTTGCTCATTTTAGAGAACTATTTTTGTCTTTTTTAGAAAAAATGATAATTGATATTTTTTAAGGTGTTAGACTTCAGTTTTTGATTTTATGCAAAAAATAGGAAAAATATAAATTTGTATGTGTTAGTCTTCAATCACGAAGTTTTTTGAGAAAAACATTAAAAATGAAGTATTTTGCTCATTTCAGAGAACTATTTTGGACACTTTTAGAAAAAATTATAATTGATATTTTTTAAGGTGTTAGACTTCAGTTTTTGATTTTTTGCAAAAAAATGGAAAAATTGAAATTTGTATGTGTTAGTCTTCAATCACGGAATTTTTTGAGAAAAACATGAAAAATGAAGTATTTTGCTCATTTTAGAGAACTATTTTGGTCTTTTTCAGAAAAAATGATAATTGATATTTTTGAAGGTGTTAGACTTCAGTTTTTTATTTTTTGCAAAAAATTGGAAAAATAGAAATTTGTATGTGTTAGTCTTCAATCACGGAATTTTTTTAGAAAAACTTTAAAAATGAAGTATTTTGCTCATTTTAGAGAACTATTTTGGACACTTTTAGAAAAAATTATAATTGATATTTTTTAAGGTGTTAGACTTCAGTTTTTGATTTTTTGCAAAAAATAGGAAAAATTGAAATTTGTATGTGTTATTCTTCAATCACGGAATTTTTTGAGAAAATCATGAAAAATGAAGTATTTTGCTCATTTTAGAGAACTATTTTGGCCTTTTTTAGAAAAATGATAATTGATATTTTTGAAGGTGTTAGACTTCAGTTTTTGATTTTTTGCAAAAAATTGGAAAAATTGAAATTTGTATGTGTTAGTCTTCAATCACGGAATTTTTTGTGAAAATCATGAAAAATGAAGTATTTTGCTCATTTTAGAGAACTATTTTGGTATTTTTTAGAAAAAATGATAATTGATATTTTTGAAGGTGTTAGACTTCAGTTTTTGATTTTATGCAAAAAATAGGAACAATAGAAATTTGTATGTGTTAGTCTTCAATCCCGGAGTTTTTTGAGAAAAACATGAAAAATGAAGTATTTTGCTCATTTTAGAGAACTATTTTTGTCTTTTTTAGAAAAAATGATAATTGATATTTTTTAAGGTGTTAGACTTCAGTCTTTGATTTTATGCAAAAAATAGGAAAAATAGAAATTTGTATGTGTTAGTCTTCAATCACGATGTTTTTTGAGAAAAACATTAAAAATGAAGTATTTTGCTCATTTTAGAGAACTATTTTGGACACTTTTAGAAAAAATTATAATTGATATTTTTTAAGGTGTTAGACTTCAGTTTTTGATTTTTTGCAAAAAAATGGAAAAATAGAAATTTGTATGTGTCAGTCTTCAATCACGGAATTTTTTTAGAAAATCATGAAAAATGAAGTATTTTGCTCATTTTAGAGAACTATTTTGGACTTTTTTAGAAAAAATGATAATTGATATTTTTGAAGGTGTTAGACTTCAGTTTTTGATTTTTTACAAAAAATTGGAAAAATAGAAATTTGTATGTGTAAGTCTTCAATCCCGGAGTTTTTTGAGAAAAACAAGAGAAATGAAGTATTTTGCTCATTTTAGAGAACTATTTTGGTCTTTTTTAGAAAAAATTATAATTGATATTTTTGAAGGTGTTAGACTTCAGTTTTTGATTTTATGCAAAAAATAGGAAAAATAGAAATTTGTATGTGTTAGTCTTCAATCACGAAGTTTTTTGAGAAAAACATTAAAAATGAAGTATTTTGCTCATTTTAGAGAACTATTTTGGACACTTTTAGAAAAAATGATAATTGATATTTTTGAAGGTGTTAGACTTCAGTTTTTTATTTTTTGCAAAACATTGGAAAAATAGAAATTTGTATGTGTTAGTCTTCAATCACGGAATTTTTTTAGAAAATCATGAAAAATGAAGTATTTTGCTCATTTTAGAGAACTATTTTGGTCTTTTTTAGAAAAAATGATAATTGATATTTTTGAAGGTGTTAGACTTCAGTTTTTGATTTTTTACAAAAAATTGGAAAAATAGAAATTTGTATGTGTAAGTCTTCAATCCCGGAGTTTTTTGAGAAAAACATGAAAAATGAAGTATTTTGCTCATTTTAGAGAACTATTTTGGTCTTTTTTAGAAAAAATTATAATTGATTTTTTTGAAGGTGTTAGACTTCAGTTTTTGATTTTTTGCAAAAAATAGGAAAAATAGAAATTTGTATGTGTTAGTCTTCAATCACGACGTTTTTTGAGAAAAACATGAAAAATGAGGTATTTTGCTCATTTTAGAGAACTATTTTGGTCTTTTTTAGAAAAAATGATAATTGATATTTTTGAAGGTGTTAGACTTCAGTTTTTGATTTTTTGCAAAAAATAGGAAACATAGAAATTTGTATGTGTTAGTCTTCAATCACGAAGTTTTTTGAGAAAAACTTTAAAAATGAAGTATTTTGCTCATTTTAGAGAACTATTTTGGACACTTTTAGAAAAAATTATAATTGATATTTTTTAAGGTGTTAGACTTCAGTTTTTGATTTTTTGCAAAAAATAGGAAAAATTGAAATTTGTATGTGTTATTCTTCAATCACGGAATTTTTTGAGAAAATCATGAAAAATGAAGTATTTTGCTCATTTTAGAGAACTATTTTGGCCTTTTTTAGAAAAATGATAATTGATATTTTTGAAGGTGTTAGACTTCAGTTTTTGATTTTTTGCAAAAAATTGGAAAAATTGAAATTTGTATGTGTTAGTCTTCAATCACGGAATTTTTTGTGAAAATCATGAAAAATGAAGTATTTTGCTCATTTTAGAGAACTATTTTGGTATTTTTTAGAAAAAATGATAATTGATATTTTTGAAGGTGTTAGACTTCAGTTTTTGATTTTATGCAAAAAATAGGAACAATAGAAATTTGTATGTGTTAGTCTTCAATCCCGGAGTTTTTTGAGAAAAACATGAAAAATGAAGTATTTTGCTCATTTTAGAGAACTATTTTTGTCTTTTTTAGAAAAAATGATAATTGATATTTTTTAAGGTGTTAGACTTCAGTCTTTGATTTTATGCAAAAAATAGGAAAAATAGAAATTTGTATGTGTTAGTCTTCAATCACGATGTTTTTTGAGAAAAACATTAAAAATGAAGTATTTTGCTCATTTTAGAGAACTATTTTGGACACTTTTAGAAAAAATTATAATTGATATTTTTTAAGGTGTTAGACTTCAGTTTTTGATTTTTTGCAAAAAAATGGAAAAATAGAAATTTGTATGTGTTAGTCTTCAATCACGGAATTTTTTTAGAAAATCATGAAAAATGAAGTATTTTGCTCATTTTAGAGAACTATTTTGGACTTTTTTAGAAAAAATGATAATTGATATTTTTGAAGGTGTTAGACTTCAGTTTTTGATTTTTTACAAAAAATTGGAAAAATAGAAATTTGTATGTGTAAGTCTTCAATCCCGGAGTTTTTTGAGAAAAACATGAAAAATGAAGTATTTTGCTCATTTTAGAGAACTATTTTGGTCTTTTTTAGAAAAAATTATAATTGATATTTTTGAAGGTGTTAGACTTCAGTTTTTGATTTTATGCAAAAAATAGGAAAAATAGAAATTTGTATGTGTTAGTCTTCAATCACGAAGTTTTTTGAGAAAAACATTAAAAATGAAGTATTTTGCTCATTTTAGAGAACTATTTTGGACACTTTTAGAAAAAATGATAATTGATATTTTTGAAGGTGTTAGACTTCAGTTTTTTATTTTTTGCAAAACATTGGAAAAATAGAAATTTGTATGTGTTAGTCTTCAATCAAGGAATTTTTTTAGAAAATCATGAAAAATGAAGTATTTTGCTCATTTTAGAGAACTATTTTGGTCTTTTTTAGAAAAAATGATAATTGATATTTTTGAAGGTGTTAGACTTCAGTTTTTGATTTTTTACAAAAAATTGGAAAAATAGAAATTTGTATGTGTAAGTCTTCAATCCCGGAGTTTTTTGAGAAAAACATGAAAAATGAAGTATTTTGCTCATTTTAGAGAACTATTTTGGTCTTTTTTAGAAAAAATTATAATTGATTTTTTTGAAGGTGTTAGACTTCAGTTTTTGATTTTTTGCAAAAAATAGGAAAAATAGAAATTTGTATGTGTTAGTCTTCAATCACGACGTTTTTTGAGAAAAACATGAAAAATGAGGTATTTTGCTCATTTTAGAGAACTATTTTGGTCTTTTTTAGAAAAAATGATAATTGATATTTTTGAAGGTGTTAGACTTCAGTTTTTGATTTTTTGCAAAAAATAGGAAACATAGAAATTTGTATGTGTTAGTCTTCAATCAAGAAGTTTTTTGAGAAAAACTTTAAAAATGAAGTATTTTGCTCATTTTAGAGAACTATTTTGGACACTTTTAGAAAAAATTATAATTGATATTTTTTAAGGTGTTAGACTTCAGTTTTTGATTTTTTGCAAAAAATAGGAAAAATTGAAATTTGTATGTGTTATTCTTCAATCACGGAATTTTTTGAGAAAATCATGAAAAATGAAGTATTTTGCTCATTTTAGAGAACTATTTTGGCCTTTTTTAGAAAAATGATAATTGATATTTTTGAAGGTGTTAGACTTCAGTTTTTGATTTTTTGCAAAAAATTGGAAAAATTGAAATTTGTATGTGTTAGTCTTCAATCACGGAATTTTTTTGTGAAAATCATGAAAAATGAAGTATTTTGCTCATTTTAGAGAACTATTTTGGTCTTTTTTAGAAAAAATGATAATTCATATTTTTGAAGGTGTTAGACTTCAGTTTTTGATTTTATGCAAAAAATAGGAACAATAGAAATTTGTATGTGTTAGTCTTCAATCCCGGAGTTTTTTGAGAAAAACATGAAAAATGAAGTATTTTGCTCATTTTAGAGAACTATTTTTGTCTTTTTTAGAAAAAATGATAATTGATATTTTTTAAGGTGTTAGACTTCAGTTTTTGATTTTATGCAAAAAATAGGAAAAATATAAATTTGTATGTGTTAGTCTTCAATCACGAAGTTTTTTGAGAAAAACATTAAAAATGAAGTATTTTGCTCATTTCAGAGAACTATTTTGGATACTTTTAGAAAAAATTATAATTGATATTTTTTAAGGTGTTAGACTTCAGTTTTTGATTTTTTGCAAAAAATAGGAAACATAGAAATTTGTATGTGTTAGTCTTCAATCACGAAGTTTTTTGAGAAAAACTTTAAAAATGAAGTATTTTGCTCATTTTAGAGAACTATTTTGGACACTTTTAGAAAAAATTATAATTGATATTTTTTAAGGTGTTAGACTTCAGTTTTTGATTTTTTGCAAAAAATAGGAAAAATTGAAATTTGTATGTGTTATTCTTCAATCACGGAATTTTTTGAGAAAATCATGAAAAATGAAGTATTTTGCTCATTTTAGAGAACTATTTTGGCCTTTTTTAGAAAAATGATAATTGATATTTTTGAAGGTGTTAGACTTCAGTTTTTGATTTTTTGCAAAAAATTGGAAAAATTGAAATTTGTATGTGTTAGTCTTCAATCACGGAATTTTTTTGTGAAAATCATGAAAAATGAAGTATTTTGCTCATTTTAGAGAACTATTTTGGTCTTTTTTAGAAAAAATGATAATTGATATTTTTGAAGGTGTTAGACTTCAGTTTTTGATTTTATGCAAAAAATAGGAACAATAGAAATTTGTATGTGTTAGTCTTCAATCCCGGAGTTTTTTGAGAAAAACATGAAAAATGAAGTATTTTGCTCATTTTAGAGAACTATTTTTGTCTTTTTTAGAAAAAATGATAATTGATATTTTTTAAGGTGTTAGACTTCAGTTTTTGATTTTATGCAAAAAATAGGAAAAATATAAATTTGTATGTGTTAGTCTTCAATCACGAAGTTTTTTGAGAAAAACATTAAAAATGAAGTATTTTGCTCATTTCAGAGAACTATTTTGGACACTTTTAGAAAAAATTATAATTGATATTTTTTAAGGTGTTAGACTTCAGTTTTTGATTTTTTGCAAAAAAATGGAAAAATTGAAATTTGTATGTGTTAGTCTTCAATCACGGAATTTTTTGAGAAAAACATGAAAAATGAAGTATTTTGCTCATTTTAGAGAACTATTTTGGTCTTTTTCAGAAAAAATGATAATTGATATTTTTGAAGGTGTTAGACTTCAGTTTTTTATTTTTTGCAAAAAATTGGAAAAATAGAAATTTGTATGTGTTAGTCTTCAATCACGGAATTTTTTTAGAAAAACTTTAAAAATGAAGTATTTTGCTCATTTTAGAGAACTATTTTGGACACTTTTAGAAAAAATTATAATTGATATTTTTTAAGGTGTTAGACTTCAGTTTTTGATTTTTTGCAAAAAATAGGAAAAATTGAAATTTGTATGTGTTATTCTTCAATCACGGAATTTTTTGAGAAAATCATGAAAAATGAAGTATTTTGCTCATTTTAGAGAACTATTTTGGCCTTTTTTAGAAAAATGATAATTGATATTTTTGAAGGTGTTAGACTTCAGTTTTTGATTTTTTGCAAAAAATTGGAAAAATTGAAATTTGTATGTGTTAGTCTTCAATCACGGAATTTTTTGTGAAAATCATGAAAAATGAAGTATTTTGCTCATTTTAGAGAACTATTTTGGTATTTTTTAGAAAAAATGATAATTGATATATTTGAAGGTGTTAGACTTCAGTTTTTGATTTTATGCAAAAAATAGGAACAATAGAAATTTGTATGTGTTAGTCTTCAATCCCGGAGTTTTTTGAGAAAAACATGAAAAATGAAGTATTTTGCTCATTTTAGAGAACTATTTTTGTCTTTTTTAGAAAAAATGATAATTGATATTTTTTAAGGTGTTAGACTTCAGTCTTTGATTTTATGCAAAAAATAGGAAAAATAGAAATTTGTATGTGTTAGTCTTCAATCACGATGTTTTTTGAGAAAAACATTAAAAATGAAGTATTTTGCTCATTTTAGAGAACTATTTTGGACACTTTTAGAAAAAATTATAATTGATATTTTTTAAGGTGTTAGACTTCAGTTTTTGATTTTTTGCAAAAAAATGGAAAAATAGAAATTTGTATGTGTTAGTCTTCAATCACGGAATTTTTTTAGAAAATCATGAAAAATGAAGTATTTTGCTCATTTTAGAGAACTATTTTGGACTTTTTTAGAAAAAATGATAATTGATATTTTTGAAGGTGTTAGACTTCAGTTTTTGATTTTTTACAAAAAATTGGAAAAATAGAAATTTGTATGTGTAAGTCTTCAATCCCGGAGTTTTTTGAGAAAAACATGAGAAATGAAGTATTTTGCTCATTTTAGAGAACTATTTTGGTCTTTTTTAGAAAAAATTATAATTGATATTTTTGAAGGTGTTAGACTTCAGTTTTTGATTTTATGCAAAAAATAGGAAAAATAGAAATTTGTATGTGTTAGTCTTCAATCACGAAGTTTTTTGAGAAAAACATTAAAAATGAAGTATTTTGCTCATTTTAGAGAACTATTTTGGACACTTTTAGAAAAAATGATAATTGATATTTTTGAAGGTGTTAGACTTCAGTTTTTTATTTTTTGCAAAACATTGGAAAAATAGAAATTTGTATGTGTTAGTCTTCAATCACGGAATTTTTTTAGAAAATCATGAAAAATGAAGTATTTTGCTCATTTTAGAGAACTATTTTGGTCTTTTTTAGAAAAAATGATAATTGATATTTTTGAAGGTGTTAGACTTCAGTTTTTGATTTTTTACAAAAAATTGGAAAAATAGAAATTTGTATGTGTAAGTCTTCAATCCCGGAGTTTTTTGAGAAAAACATGAAAAATGAAGTATTTTGCTCATTTTAGAGAACTATTTTGGTCTTTTTTAGAAAAAATTATAATTGATTTTTTTGAAGGTGTTAGACTTCAGTTTTTGATTTTTTGCAAAAAATAGGAAAAATAGAAATTTGTATGTGTTAGTCTTCAATCACGACGTTTTTTGAGAAAAACATGAAAAATGAGGTATTTTGCTCATTTTAGAGAACTATTTTGGTCTTTTTTAGAAAAAATGATAATTGATATTTTTGAAGGTGTTAGACTTCAGTTTTTGATTTTTTGCAAAAAATAGGAAATATAGAAATTTGTATGTGTTAGTCTTCAATCACGAAGTTTTTTGAGAAAAACTTTAAAAATGAAGTATTTTGCTCATTTTAGAGAACTATTTTGGACACTTTTAGAAAAAATTATAATTGATATTTTTTAAGGTGTTAGACTTCAGTTTTTGATTTTTTGCAAAAAATAGGAAAAATTGAAATTTGTATGTGTTATTCTTCAATCACGGAATTTTTTGAGAAAATCATGAAAAATGAAGTATTTTGCTCATTTTAGAGAACTATTTTGGCCTTTTTTAGAAAAATGATAATTGATATTTTTGAAGGTGTTAGACTTCAGTTTTTGATTTTTTGCAAAAAATTGGAAAAATTGAAATTTGTATGTGTTAGTCTTCAATCACGTAATTTTTTTGTGAAAATCATGAAAAATGAAGTATTTTGCTCATTTTAGAGAACTATTTTGGTCTTTTTTAGAAAAAATGATAATTCATATTTTTGAAGGTGTTAGACTTCAGTTTTTGATTTTATGCAAAAAATAGGAACAATAGAAATTTGTATGTGTTAGTCTTCAATCCCGGAGTTTTTTGAGAAAAACATGAAAAATGAAGTATTTTGCTCATTTTAGAGAACTATTTTTGTCTTTTTTAGAAAAAATGATAATTGATATTTTTTAAGGTGTTAGACTTCAGTTTTTGATTTTATGCAAAAAATAGGAAAAATATAAATTTGTATGTGTTAGTCTTCAATCACGAAGTTTTTTGAGAAAAACATTAAAAATGAAGTATTTTGCTCATTTCAGAGAACTATTTTGGATACTTTTAGAAAAAATTATAATTGATATTTTTTAAGGTGTTAGACTTCAGTTTTTGATTTTTTGCAAAAAATAGGAAACATAGAAATTTGTATGTGTTAGTCTTCAATCACGAAGTTTTTTGAGAAAAACTTTAAAAATGAAGTATTTTGCTCATTTTAGAGAACTATTTTGGACACTTTTAGAAAAAATTATAATTGATATTTTTTAAGGTGTTAGACTTCAGTTTTTGATTTTTTGCAAAAAATAGGAAAAATTGAAATTTGTATGTGTTATTCTTCAATCACGGAATTTTTTGAGAAAATCATGAAAAATGAAGTATTTTGCTCATTTTAGAGAACTATTTTGGCCTTTTTTAGAAAAATGATAATTGATATTTTTGAAGGTGTTAGACTTCAGTTTTTGATTTTTTGCAAAAAATTGGAAAAATTGAAATTTGTATGTGTTAGTCTTCAATCACGGAATTTTTTTGTGAAAATCATGAAAAATGAAGTATTTTGCTCATTTTAGAGAACTATTTTGGTCTTTTTTAGAAAAAATGATAATTGATATTTTTGAAGGTGTTAGACTTCAGTTTTTGATTTTATGCAAAAAATAGGAACAATAGAAATTTGTATGTGTTAGTCTTCAATCCCGGAGTTTTTTGAGAAAAACATGAAAAATGAAGTATTTTGCTCATTTTAGAGAACTATTTTTGTCTTTTTTAGAAAAAATTATAATTGATATTTTTTAAGGTGTTAGACTTCAGTTTTTGATTTTATGCAAAAAATAGGAAAAATATAAATTTGTATGTGTTAGTCTTCAATCACGAAGTTTTTTGAGAAAAACATTAAAAATGAAGTATTTTGCTCATTTCAGAGAACTATTTTGGACACTTTTAGAAAAAATTATAATTGATATTTTTTAAGGTGTTAGACTTCAGTTTTTGATTTTTTGCAAAAAAATGGAAAAATTTAAATTTGTATGTGTTAGTCTTCAATCACGGAATTTTTTGAGAAAAACATGAAAAATGAAGTATTTTGCTCATTTTAGAGAACTATTTTGGTCTTTTTCAGAAAAAATGATAATTGATATTTTTGAAGGTGTTAGACTTCAGTTTTTTATTTTTTGCAAAAAATTGGAAAAATAGAAATTTGTATGTGTTAGTCTTCAATCACGGAATTTTTTTAGAAAATCATGAAAAATGAAGTATTTTGCTCATTTTAGAGAACTATTTTGGTCTTTTTTAGAAAAAATGATAATTGATATTTTTGAAGGTGGTTAGACTTCAGTTTTTGATTTTTTACAAAAAATTGGAAAAATAGAAATTTGTATGTGTAAGTCTTCAATCCCGGAGTTTTTTGAGAAAACATGAAAAATGAAGTATTTTGCTCATTTTAGAGAACTATTTTGGTCTTTTTTAGAAAAAATGATAATTGATATTTTGGAAGGTGTTAGACTTCAGTTTTTGATTTTATGCAAAAAATAGGAAAAATAGAAATTTGTATGTGTTAGTCTTCAATAACGAAGTTTTTTGAGAAAAACATTAAAAATGAAGTATTTTGCTCATTTTAGAGAACTATTTTGGACACTTTTAGAAAAAATTATAATTGATATTTTTTAAGGTGTTAGACTTCAGTTTTTGATTTTTTGCAAAATCGAAAAATTGAAATTTGTATGTGTTAGTCTTCAATCACGGAATTTTTTGAGAAAAACATGAAAAATGAAGTATTTTGCTCATTTTAGAGAACTATTTTGGTCTTTTTTAGAAAAAATTATAATTGATATTTTTGAAGGTGTTAGACTTCAGTTTTTGATTTTATGCAAAAAATAGGAAAAATATAAATTTGTATGTGTTAGTCTTCAATCACGAAGTTTTTTGAGAAAAACATTAAAAATGAAGTATTTTGCTCATTTTAGAGAACTATTTTGGACACTTTTAGAAAAAATTATAATTGATATTTTTTAAGGTGTTAGACTTCAGTTTTTGATTTTTTGCAAAAAAATGGAAAAATTGAAATTTGTATGTGTTAGTCTTCAATCACGGAATTTTTTGAGAAAAACATGAAAAATGAAGTATTTTGCTCATTTTAGAGAACTATTTTGGTCTTTTTTAGTAAAAAATGATAATTGATATTTTTGAAGGTGTTAGACTTCAGTTTTTGATTTTATGCAAAAAATAGGAAAAATAGAAATTTGTATGTGTTAGTCTTCAATCACAAAGTTTTTTGAGAAAAACATTAAAAATGAAGTATTTTGCTCATTTTAGAGAACTATTTTGGACACTTTTAGAAAAAATTATAATTGATATTTTTGAAGGTGTTAGACTTCAGTTTTTGATTTTTTGCAAAAAATAGGAAAAATAGAAATTTGTATGTGTTAGTCTTCAATCACGAAGTTTTTTGTGAAAAACATTAAAAATGAATTATTTTGCTCATTTTAGAGAACTATTTTGGACTCTTTTAGAAAAAATTATAATTGATATTTTTTAAGGTGTTAGACTTCAGTTTTTGATTTTTTGCAAAAAAAATGGAAAAATTTAAATTTGTATGTGTTAGTCTTCAATCACGGAATTTTTTGAGAAAAACATGAAAAATGAAGTATTTTGCTCATTTTAGAGAACTATTTTGGTCTTTTTCAGAAAAAATGATAATTGATATTTTTTAAGGTGTTAGACTTCAGTTTTTGATTTTTTGCAAAAAAATGGAAAAATTGAAATTTGTATGTGTTAGTATTCAATCACGGAATTTTTTGAGAAAAACATGAAAAATGAAGTATTTTGCTCATTTTACAGAACTATTTTGGTCTTTTTTAGAAAAAATGATAATTGATATTTTTGAAGGTGTTAGACTTCAGTTTTAGATTTTTTGCAAAAAATAGGAAAAATAGAAATTTGTATGTGTTAGTCTTCAATCACGAAGTTTTTTGAGAAAAACATTAAAAATGAAGTATTTTGCTCATTTTAGAGAACTATTTTGGACACTTTTAGAAAAAATTATAATTGATATTTTTTAAGGTGTTAGACTTCAGTTTTTGATTTTTTGCAAAAAAATGGAAAAATTGAAATTTGTATGTGTTAGTCTTCAATCACGGAATTTTTTGAGAAAAACATGAAAAATGAAGTATTTTGCTCATTTTAGAGAACTATTTTGGTCTTTTTTAGAAAAAATGATAATTGATATTTTTGAAGGTGTTAGACTTCAGTTTTTGATTTTATGCAAAAAATAGGAAAAATAGAAATTTGTATGTGTTAGTCTTCAATCACGAAGTTTTTTGAGAAAAACATTAAAAATGAAGTATTTTGCCATTTTAGAGAACTATTTTGGACACTTTTAGAAAAAATTATAATTGATATTTTTGAAGGTGTTAGACTTCAGTTTTTGATTTTTTGCAAAAAATAGGAAAAATAGAAATTTGTATGTGTTAGTCTTCAATCACGAAGTTTTTTGAGAAAAACATTAAAAATGAATTATTTTGCTCATTTTAGAGAACTATTTTGGACTCTTTTAGAAAAAATTATAATTGATATTTTTTAAGGTGTTAGACTTCAGTTTTTGATTTTTTGCAAAAAAATGGAAAAATTTAAATTTGTATGTGTTAGTCTTCAATCACGGAATTTTTTGAGAAAAACATGAAAAATGAAGTATTTTGCTCATTTTAGAGAACAATTTTGGTCTTTTTCAGAAAAAATGATAATTGATATTTTTTAAGGTGTTAGACTTCAGTTTTTGATTTTTTGCAAAAAAATGGAAAAATTGAAATTTGTATGTGTTAGTATTCAATCACGGAATTTATTGAGAAAAACATGAAAAATGAAGTATTTTGCTCATTTTAGAGAACTATTTTGGTCTTTTTTAGAAAAAATTATAATTGATATTTTTGAAGGTGTTAGACTTCAGTTTTAGATTTTTTGCAAAAAATAGGAAAAATAGAAATTTGTATGTGTTAGTCTTCAATCACGAAGTTTTTTGAGAAAAACATTAAAAATGAATTATTTTGCTCATTTTACAGAACTATTTTGGACTCTTTTAGAAAAAATTATAATTGATATTTTTTAAGGTGTTAGACTTCAGTTTTTTTTTTTTTGCAAAAAAATGGAAAAATTTAAATTTGTATGTGTTAGTCTTCAATCACGGAATTTTTTGAGAAAAACATGAAAAATGAAGTATTTTGCTCATTTTAGAGAACTATTTTGGTCTTTTTCAGAAAAAATGATAATGACTTCAGTTTTTTATTTTTTGCAAAAAATTGGAAAAATAGAAATTTGTATGTGTTAGTCTTCAATCACGGAATTTTTTTAGAAAATCATGAAAAATGAAGTATTTTGCTCATTTTAGAGAACTATTATGGTCTTTTTTAGAAAAAATGATAATTGATATTTTTGAAGGTGTTAGACTTCAGTTTTTGATTTTTTACAAAAAATTGGAAAAATAGAAATTTGTATGTGTTAGTCTTCAATCCCGGAGTTTTTTGAGAAAAACATGAAAAATGAAGTATTTTGCTCATTTTAGAGAACTATTTTGGTCTTTTTTAGAAAAAATGATAATTGATATTTTTGAAGGTGTTAGACTTCAGTTTTTGATTTTTTACAAAAAAATTGGAAAAATAGAAATTTGTATGTGTAAGTCTTCAATCCCGGAGTTTTTTGAGAAAAACATGAAAAATGAAGTATTTTGCTCATTTTAGAGAACTATTTTGGTCTTTTTTAGAAAAAATGATAATTGATATTTTTGAAGGTGTTAGACTTCAGTTTTTGATTTTATGCAAAAAATAGGAAAAATAGAAATTTGTATGTGTTAGTCTTCAATCACGAAGTTTTTTGAGAAAAACATTAAAAATGAAGTATTTTGCCATTTTAGAGAACTATTTTGGACACTTTTAGAAAAAATTATAATTGATATTTTTGAAGGTGTTAGACTTCAGTTTTTGATTTTTTGCAAAAAATAGGAAAAATAGAAATTTGTATGTGTTAGTCTTCAATCACGACGTTTTTGAGAAAAACATGAAAAATAAGGTATTTTGCTCATTTTAGAGAACTATTTTGGTCTATTTTAGAAAAAATGATAATTGATATTTTTGAAGGTCTTAGACTTCAGTTTTTGATGTTTTGCAAAAAATAGGAAAAATAGAAATTTGTATGTGTTAGTCTTCAATCACGAAGTTTTTTGAGAAAAACATTAAAAATGAAGTATTTTGCTCATTTTAGAGAACTATTTTGGACACTTTTAGAAAAAATTATAATTGATATTTTTTAAGGTGTTAGACTTCAGTTTTTTATTTTTTGCAAAAAATTGGAAAAATAGAAATTTGTATGTGTTAGTCTTCAATCACGGAATTTTTTTAGAAAATAATGAAAAATGAAGTATTTTGCTAATTTTAGAGAACTATTTTGGTCTTTTTTAGAAAAAATGATAATTGATATTTTTGAAGGTGTTAGACTTCAGTTTTTGATTTTATGCAAAAAATAGGAACAATAGAAATTTGTATGTGTTAGTCTTCAATCCCGGAGTTTTTTGAGAAAAACATGAAAAATGAAGTATTTTGCTCATTTTAGAGAACTATTTTTGTCTTTTTTAGAAAAAATGATAATTGATATTTTTTAAGGTGTTAGACTTAATTTTTTGATTTTATGCAAAAAATAGGAAAAATATAAATTTGTATGTGTTAGTCTTCAATCACGAAGTTTTTTGAGAAAAACATTAAAAATGAAGTATTTTGCTCATTTCACAGAACTATTTTGGACACTTTTAGAAAAAATTATAATTGATATTTTTTAAGGTGTTAGACTTCAGTTTTTGATTTTTTGCAAAAAAATGGAAAAATTAAAATTTGTATGTGTTAGTCTTCAATCACGGAATTTTTTGAGAAAAACTTGAAAAATGAAGTATTTTGCTCATTTTAGAGAACTATTTTGGTCTTTTTTAGAAAAAATGATAATTGATATTTTTGAAGGTGTTAGACTTCAGTTTTTGATTTTTTGCAAAAAAATCGAAAAATTGAAATTTGTATGTGTTAGTCCTCAATCACGGAATTTTTTGAGAAAAACATGAAAAATGAAGTATTTTGCTCATTTTAGAGAACTATTTTGGTATTTTTTAGAAAAAATGATAATTGATATTTTTGAAGGTGTTAGACTTCAGTTTTTGATTTTTTGCAAAAAAATGGAAAAATTGAAATTTGTATGTGTTAGTCTTCAATCACGGAATTTTTTGAGAAAAACATGAAAAATGAAGTATTTTGCTCATTTTAGAGAACTATTTTGCTCTTTTTTAGAAAAAATGATAATTGATATTTTTGAAGGTGTTAGACTTCAGTTTTTGATTTTTTACAAAAAATTGGAAAAATAGAAATTTGTATGTGTTAGTCTTCAATCCCGGAGTTTTTTGAGAAAAACATGAAAAATGAAGTATTTTGCTCATTTTAGAGAACTATTTTGGTCTTTTTTGGAAAAAATTATAATTGATATTTTTGAAGGTGTTAGACTTCAGTTTTTGATTTTTTGCAAAAAATAGGAAAAATAGAAATTTGTATGTGTTAGTCTTCAATCACGACGTTTTTGAGAAAAACATGAAAAATAAGGTATTTTGCTCATTTTAGAGAACTATTTTGGTCTATTTTAGAAAAAATGATAATTGATATTTTTGAAGGTCTTAGACTTCAGTTTTTGATGTTTTGCAAAAAATAGGAAAAATAGAAATTTGTATGTGTTAGTCTTCAATCACGAAGTTTTTTGAGAAAAACATTAAAAATGAAGTATTTTGCTCATTTTAGAGAACTATTTTGGACACTTTTAGAAAAAATTATAATTGATATTTTTTAAGGTGTTAGACTTCAGTTTTTTATTTTTTGCAAAAAATTGGAAAAATAGAAATTTGTATGTGTTAGTCTTCAATCACGGAATTTTTTTAGAAAATAATGAAAAATGAAGTATTTTGCTAATTTTAGAGAACTATTTTGGTCTTTTTTAGAAAAAATGATAATTGATATTTTTGAAGGTGTTAGACTTCAGTTTTTGATTTTATGCAAAAAATAGGAACAATAGAAATTTGTATGTGTTAGTCTTCAATCCCGGAGTTTTTTGAGAAAAACATGAAAAATGAAGTATTTTGCTCATTTTAGAGAACTATTTTTGTCTTTTTTAGAAAAAATGATAATTGATATTTTTTAAGGTGTTAGACTTAATTTTTTGATTTTATGGAAAAAATAGGAAAAATATAAATTTGTATGTGTTAGTCTTCAATCACGAAGTTTTTTGAGAAAAACATTAAAAATGAAGTATTTTGCTCATTTCACAGAACTATTTTGGACACTTTTAGAAAAAATTATAATTGATATTTTTTAAGGTGTTAGACTTCAGTTTTTGATTTTTTGCAAAAAAATGGAAAAATTAAAATTTGTATGTGTTAGTCTTCAATCACGGAATTTTTTGAGAAAAACTTGAAAAATGAAGTATTTTGCTCATTTTAGAGAACTATTTTGGTCTTTTTTAGAAAAAATGATAATTGATATTTTTGAAGGTGTTAGACTTCAGTTTTTGATTTTTTGCAAAAAAATCGAAAAATTGAAATTTGTATGTGTTAGTCCTCAATCACGGAATTTTTTGAGAAAAACATGAAAAATGAAGTATTTTGCTCATTTTAGAGAACTATTTTGGTATTTTTTAGAAAAAATGATAATTGATATTTTTGAAGGTGTTAGACTTCAGTTTTTGATTTTTTGCAAAAAAATGGAAAAATTGAAATTTGTATGTGTTAGTCTTCAATCACGGAATTTTTTGAGAAAAACATGAAAAATGAAGTATTTTGCTCATTTTAGAGAACTATTTTGCTCTTTTTTAGAAAAAATGATAATTGATATTTTTGAAGGTGTTAGACTTCAGTTTTTGATTTTTTGCAAAAAATAGGAAAAATAGAAATTTGTATGTGTTAGTCTTCAATCACGAAGTTTTTTGAGAAAAACATTAAAAATGAAGTATTTTGCTCATTTTAGAGAACTATTTTGGACACTTTTAGAAAAAATTATAATTGATATTTTTTAAGGTGTTAGACTTCAGTTTTTGATTTTTTGCAAAAAAATGGAAAAATTGAAATTTGTATGTGTTAGTCTTCAATCACGGAATTTTTTGAGAAAAACATGAAAAATGAAGTATTTTGCTCATTTTAGAGAACTATTTTGGTCTTTTTTAGAAAAAATGATAATTGATATTTTTGAAGGTGTTAGACTTCAGTTTTTGATTTTTTGCAAAAAAATGGAAAAATTGAAATTTGTATGTGTTAGTCTTCAATTACGGAATTTTTTGAGAAAAACATGAAAAATGAAGTATTTTGCTCATTTTAGAGAACTATTTTGGTCTTTTTTAGAAAAAATGATAATTGATATTTTTGAAGGTGTTAGACTTCAGTTTTTGATTTTATGCAAAAAATAGGAAAAATAGAAATTTGTATGTGTTAGTCTTCAATCACGAAGTTTTTTGAGAAAAACATTAAAAATGAAGTATTTTGCTCATTTTAGAGAACTATTTTGGACACTTTTAGAAAAAATTATAATTGATATTTTTTAAGGTGTTAGACTTCAGTTTTTTATTTTTTGCAAAAAATTGGAAAAATAGAAATTTGTGTGTGTTAGTCTTCAATCACGGAATTTTTTTAGAAAATAATGAAAAATGAAGTATTTTGCTCATTTTAGAGAACTATTTTGGTCTTTTTTAGAAAAAATGATAATTGATATTTTTGAAGGTGTTAGACTTCAGTTTTTGATTTTATGCAAAAAATAGGAACAATAGAAATTTGTATGTGTTAGTCTTCAATCCCGGAGTTTTTTGAGAAAAACATGAAAAATGAAGTATTTTGCTCATTTTAGAGAACTATTTTTGTCTTTTTTAGAAAAAATGATAATTGATATTTTTTAAGGTGTTAGACTTAATTTTTTGATTTTATGCAAAAAATAGGAAAAATATAAATTTGTATGTGTTAGTCTTCAATCACGAAGTTTTTTGAGAAAAACATTAAAAATGAAGTATTTTGCTCATTTCACAGAACTATTTTGGACACTTTTAGAAAAAATTATAATTGATATTTTTTAAGGTGTTAGACTTCAGTTTTTGATTTTTTGCAAAAAAATGGAAAAATTAAAATTTGTATGTGTTAGTCTTCAATCACGGAATTTTTTGAGAAAAACATGAAAAATGAAGTATTTTGCTCATTTTAGAGAACTATTTTGGTCTTTTTTAGAAAAAATGATAATTGATATTTTTGAAGGTGTTAGACTTAAGTTTTTGATTTTTTGCAAAAAAATGGAAAAATTGAAATTTGTATGTGTTAGTCTTCAATCACGGAATTTTTTGAGAAAAACATGAAAAATGAAGTATTTTTCTCATTTTAGAGAACTATTTTGGTCTTTTTTAGAAAAAATGATAATTGATATTTTTGAAGGTGTTAGACTTCAGTTTTTGATTTTTTGCAAAAAAATGGAAAAATTGAAATTTGTATGTGTTAGTCCTCAATCACGGAATTTTTTGAGAAAAACATGAAAAATGAAGTATTTTGCTCATTTTAGAGAACTATTTTGGTCTTTTTTAGAAAAAATGATAATTGATATTTTTGAAGGTGTTAGACTTCAGTTTTTGATTTTTTGCAAAAAATAGGAAAAATAGAAATTTGTATGTGTTAGTCTTCAATCACGAAGTTTTTTGAGAAAAACATTAAAAATGAAGTATTTTGCTCATTTTAGAGAACTATTTTGGACACTTTTAGAAAAAATTATAATTGATATTTTTTAAGGTGTTAGACTTCAGTTTTTGATTTTTTGCAAAAAAATGGAAAAATTGAAATTTGTATGTGTTAGTCTTCAATCACGGAATTTTTTCAGAAAAACATGAAAAATGAAGTATTTTGCTCATTTTAGAGAACTATTTTGGTCTTTTTTAGAAAAAATGATAATTGATATTTTTGAAGGTGTTAGACTTCAGTTTTTGATTTTTTGCAAAAAATAGGAGAAATAGAAATTTGTATGTGTTAGTCTTCAATCACGAAGTTTTTTGAGAAAAACATTAAAAATGAATTATTTTTCTCATTTTAGAGAACTATTTTGGACCCTTTTAGAAAAAATTATAATTGATATTTTTTAAGGTGTTAGACTTCAGTTTTTGATTTTTTGCAAAAAAATTTTTAATTTTTAATTTGTATGTGTTAGTCTTCAATCACCGAATTTTTTGAGAAAAACATGAAAAATGAAGTATTTTGCTCTTTTTAGAGAACTATTTTGGTCTTTTTTAGAAAAAATGATAATTGATATTTTTGAAGGTGTTAGACTTCAGTTTTTGATGTTTTGCAAAAAATAGGAAAAATAGAAATTTGTATGTGTTAGTCTTCAATCACGAAGTTTTTTGAGAAAAACATTAAAAATGAAGTATTTTGCTCATTTTAGAGAACTATTTTGGACACTTTTAGAAAAAATTATAATTGATATTTTTTAAGGTGTTAGACTTCAGTTTTTGATTTTTTGCAAAAAAATGGAAAAATTGAAATTTGTATGTGTTAGTCTTCAATCACGGAATTTTTTGAGAAAAACATGAAAAATGAAGTATTTTGCTCATTTTAGAGAACTATTTTGGTCTTTTTTAGAAAAAATGATAATTGATATTTTTGACGGTGTTAGACTTCAGTTTTTGATTTTTTGCAAAAAAATGGAAAAATTGAAATTTGTATGTGTTAGTCTTCAATTACGGAATTTTTTGAGAAAAACATGAAAAATGAAGTATTTTGCTCATTTTAGAGAACTATTTTGGTCTTTTTTAGAAAAAATGATAATTGATATTTTTGAAGGTGTTAGACTTCAGTTTTTGATTTTATGCAAAAAATAGGAAAAATAGAAATTTGTATGTGTTAGTCTTCAATCACGAAGTTTTTTGAGAAAAACAATAAAAATGAAGTATTTTGCTCATTTTAGAGAACTATTTTGGACACTTTTAGAAAAAATTATAATTGATATTTTTTAAGGTGTTAGACTTCAGTTTTTGATTTTTTGCAAAAAAATGGAAAAATTGAAATTTGTATGTGTTAGTCTTCTATCACGGAATTTTTTGAGAAAAACATGAAAAATGAAGTATTTTGCTCATTTTAGAGAACTATTTTGGTCTTTTTTAGAAAAAATGATAAATTGATATTTTTGAAGGTGTTAGACTTCAGTTTTTGATTTTATGCAAAAAATAGGAAAAATAGAAATTTCTATGTGTTAGTCTTCAATCACGAAGTTTTTTGAGAAAAACATTAAAAATGAAGTATTTTGCTCAGTTTAGAGAACTATTTTGGACACTTTTAGAAAAAATTATAATTGATATTTTTTAAGGTGTTAGACATCAGTTTTTGATTTTTTGCAAAAAAATGGAATAATTGAAATTTGTATGTGTTAATCTTCAATCACGGAATTTTTTGAGAAAAACATGAAAAATGAAGTATTTTGCTCATTTTAGAGAACTATTTTGGTCTTTTTTAGAAAAAATGATAATTGATATTTTTGAAGGTGTTAGACTTCAGTTTTTGATTTTTTGCAAAAAATAGGCAAAATAGAAATTGGTATGTGTTAGTCTTCAATCACGAAGTTTTTTGAGAAAAACATTAAAAATGAATTATTTTGCTCATTTTAGAGAACTATTTTGGACTCTTTTAGAAAAAATTATAATTGATATTTTTTAAGGTGTTAGACTTCAGTTTTTGATTTTTTGCAAAAAAATGGAAAAATTGAAATTTGTATGTGTTAGTCTTCAATCACGGAATTTTTTGAGAAAAACATGAAAAATGAAGTATTTTGCTCATTTTAGAGAACTATTTTGGTCTTTTTTAGAAAAAATGATAAATTGATATTTTTGAAGGTGTTAGACTTCAGTTTTTGATTTTATGCAAAAAATAGGAAAAATAGAAATTTCTATGTGTTAGTCTTCAATCACGAAGTTTTTTGAGAAAAACATTAAAAATGAAGTATTTTGCTCAGTTTAGAGAACTATTTTGGACACTTTTAGAAAAAATTATAATTGATATTTTTTAAGGTGTTAGACATCAGTTTTTGATTTTTTGCAAAAAAATGGAATAATTGAAATTTGTATGTGTTAGTCTTCAATCACGGAATTTTTTGAGAAAAACATGAAAAATGAAGTATTTTGCTCATTTTAGAGAACTATTTTGGTCTTTTTTAGAAAAAATGATAATTGATATTTTTGAAGGTGTTAGACTTCAGTTTTTGATTTTTTGCAAAAAATAGGCAAAATAGAAATTGGTATGTGTTAGTCTTCAATCACGAAGTTTTTTGAGAAAAACATTAAAAATGAATTATTTTGCTCATTTTAGAGAACTATTTTGGACTCTTTTAGAAAAAATTATAATTGATATTTTTTAAGGTGTTAGACTTCAGTTTTTGATTTTTTGCAAAAAAATGGAAAATTTTAAATTTGTATGTGTTAGTCTTCAATCACGGAATTTTTTGAGAAAAACATGAAAAATGAAGTATTTTGCTCATTTTAGAGAACTATTTTGGTCTTTTTCAGAAAAAATGATAATTGATATTTTTGAAGGTGTTAGACTTCAGTTTTTTATTTTTTGCAAAAAATTGGAAAAATAGAAATTTGTATGTGTTAGTCTTCAATCACGGAATTTTTTTAGAAAATCATGAAAAATGAAGTATTTTGCTCATTTTAGAGAACTATTTTGGTCTTTTTTAGAAAAAATGATAATTGATATTTTTGAAGGTGTTAGACTTCAGTTTTTGATTTTTAACAAAAAATTGGAAAAATAGAAATTTGTATGTGTAAGTCTTCAATCTCGGAGTTTTTTGAGAAAAACATGAAAAATGAAGTATTTTGCTCATTTTAGAGAACTATTTTGGTCTTTTTTAGAAAAAATTATAATTGATATTTTTGAAGGTGTTAGACTTCAGTTTTTGATTTTTTGCAAAAAATAGAAAAAATAGAAATTTGTATGTGTTAGTCTTCAATCACGACGTTTTTTGAGAAAAACATGAAAAATGAGGTATTTTGCTCATTTTAGAGAACTATTTTGGTCTTTTTTAGAAAAAATGATAATTGATATTTTTGAAGGTGTTAGACTTCAGTTTTTGATTTTATGCAAAAAATAGGAAAAATAGAAATTTGTATGTGTTAGTCTTCAATCACGAAGTTTTTTGAGCAAAACATTAAAAATGAAGTATTTTCCTCATTTTAGAGAACTATTTTGGACACTTTTAGAAAAAATTATAATTGATATTTTTGAAGGTGTTAGACTTCAGTTTTTGATTTTTTGCAAAAAATAGAAAAAATAGAAATTTGTATGTGTTAGTCTTCAATCACGAAGTTTTTTGAGCAAAACATTAAAAATGAAGTATTTTCCTCATTTTAGAGAACTATTTTGGACACTTTTAGAAAAAATTATAATTGATATTTTTGAAGGTGTTAGACTTCAGTTTTTGATTTTTTGCAAAAAATAGGAAAAATAGAAATTTGTATGTGTTAGTCTTCAATTACGAAGTTTTTTGAGCAAAACATTAAAAATGAAGTATTTTCCTCATTTTAGAGAACTATTTTGGACACTTTTAGAAAAAATTATTATTGATATTTTTTAAGGTGTTAGACTTCAGTTTTTGATTTTTTGCAAAAAATAGGAAAAATTGAAATTTGTATGTGTTATTCTTCAATCACGGAATTTTTTGAGAAAATCATGAAAAATGAAGTATTTTGCTCATTTTAGAGAACTATTTTGGCCTTTTTTAGAAAAATGATAATTGATATTTTTGAAGGTGTTAGACTTCAGTATTTGATTTTTTGCAAAAAATTGGAAAAATTGAAATTTGTATGTGTTAGTCTTCAATCACGGAATTTTTTGAGAAAATCATGAAAAATGAAGTATTTTGCTCATTTTAGAGAACTATTTTGGTCTTTTTTAGAAAAAATGATAATTGATATTTTTGAAGGTGTTAGACTTCAGTTTTTGATTTTATGCAAAAAATAGGAAAAATAGAAATTTGTATGTGTTAGTCTTCAATCCCGGATTTTTTTGAGAAAAACATGAACAATGAAGTATTTTGCTCATTTTAGAGAACTATTTTTGTCTTTTTTAGAAAAAATGATAATTGATATTTTTTAAGGTGTTAGACTTCAGTTTTTGATTTTTTGCAAAAAAATGGAAAAATAGAAATTTGTATGTGTTAGTCTTCAATCACGGAATTTTTTGAGAAAAACATGAAAAATGAAGTATTTTGCTCATTTTAGAGAACTATTTTGGTCTTTTTTAGAAAAAATGATAATTGATATTTTTGAAGGTGTTAGACTTCAGTTTTTGATTTTTTGCAAAAAATAGGAAAAATAGAAATTTGTATGTGTTAGTCTTCAATCACGAAGTTTTTTGAGAAAAACATTAAAAATGAATTATTTTGCTCATTTTAGAGAACTATTTTGGACTCTTTTATAAAAAATTATAATTGATATTTTTTAAGGTGTTAGACTTCAGTTTTTGATTTTTTGCAAAAAATAGAAAAAATAGAAATTTGTATGTGTTAGTCTTCAATCACGAAGTTTCTGAGCAAAACATTAAAAAGGAAGTATTTTCCTCATTTTAGAGAACTATTTTGGACACTTTTAGAAAAAATTATAATTGATATTTTTGAAGGTGTTAGACTTCAGTTTTTGATTTTTTGCAAAAAATAGGAAAAATAGGAATTTGTATGTGTTAGTCTTCAATCACGAAGTTTTTTGAGCAAAACATTAAAAATGAAGTATTTTCCTCATTTTAGAGAACTATTTTGGACACTTTTAGAAAAAATTATAATTGATATTTTTTAAGGTGTTAGACTTCAGTTTTTGATTTTTTGCAAAAAATAGGAAAAATTGAAATTTGTATGTGTTATTCTTCAATCACGGAATTTTTTGAGAAAATCATGAAAAATGAAGTATTTTGCTCATTTTAGAGAACTATTTTGGCCATTTTTAGAAAAATGATAATTGATATTTTTGAAGGTGTTAGACTTCAGTATTTGATTTTTTGCAAAAAATTGGAAAAATTGAAATTTGTATGTGTTAGTCTTCAATCACGGAATTTTTTGAGAAAATCATGAAAAATGAAGTATTTTGCTCATTTTAGAGAACTATGTTGGTCTTTTTTAGAAAAAATGATAATTGATATTTTTGAAGGTGTTAGACTTCAGTTTTTGATTTTATGCAAAAAATAGGAAAAATAGAAATTTGTATGTGTTAGTCTTCAATCCCGGAGTTTTTTGAGAAAAACATGAAAAATGAAGTATTTTGCTCATTTTAGAGAACTATTTTTGTCTTTTTTAGAAAAAATGATAATTGATATTTTTTAAGGTGTTAGACTTCAGTTTTTGATTTTATGCAAAAAATAGGAAAAATAGAAATTTGTATGTGTTAGTCTTCAATCACGGAGTTTTTTTGAGAAAATCATGAAAAATGAAGTATTTTGCTCATTTTAGAGAACTATTTTGGCCTTTTTTAGAAAAAATGATAATTGATATTTTTGAAGGTGTTAGACTTCAGTTTTTGATTTTATGCAAAAAATAGGAAAAATAAAAATTTGTATGTGTTAGTCTTCAATCCCGGATTTTTTTGAGAAAAACATGAAAAATGAAGTATTTTGCTCATTTTAGAGAACTATTTTTGTCTTTTTTAGAAAAAATGATAATTGATATTTTTTAAGGTGTTAGACTTCAGTTTTTGATTTTTTGCAAAAAAATGGAAAAATAGAAATTTGTATGTGTTAGTCTTCAATCACGGAATTTTTTGAGAAAAACATGAAAAATGAAGTATTTTGCTCATTTTAGAGAACTATTTTGGTCTTTTTTAGAAAAAATGATAATTGATATTTTTGAAGGTGTTAGACTTCAGTTTTTGATTTTTTGCAAAAAAATGGAAAAATTGAAATTTGTATGTGTTAGTCTTCAATTACGGAATTTTTTGAGAAAAACACGAAAAATGAAGTATTTTGCTCATTTTAGAGAACTATTTTGGTCTTTTTTAGAAAAAATGATAATTGATATTTTTGAAGGTGTTAGACTTCAGTTTTTGATTTTATGCAAAAAATAGGAAAAATAGAAATTTGTATGTGTTAGTCTTCAATCACGAAGTTTTTTGAGAAAAACAATAAAAATGAAGTATTTTGCTCATTTTAGAGAACTATTTTGGACACTTTTAGAAAAAATTATAATTGATATTTTTTAAGGTGTTAGACTTCAGTTTTTGATTTTTTGCAAAAAAATGGAAAAATTGAAATTTGTATGTGTTAGTCTTCAATCACGGAATTTTTTGAGAAAAACATGAAAAATGAAGTATTTTGCTCATTTTAGAGAACTATTTTGGTCTTTTTTAGAAAAAATGATAAATTGATATTTTTGAAGGTGTTAGACTTCAGTTTTTGATTTTATGCAAAAAATAGGAAAAATAGAAATTTCTATGTGTTAGTCTTCAATCACGAAGTTTTTTGAGAAAAACATTAAAAATGAAGTATTTTGCTCATTTTAGAGAACTATTTTGGACACTTTTAGAAAAAATTATAATTGATATTTTTTAAGGTGTTAGACATCAGTTTTTTATTTTTTGCAAAAAAATGGAATAATTGAAATTTGTATGTGTTAGTCTTCAATCACGGAATTTTTTGAGAAAAACATGAAAAATGAAGTATTTTGCTCATTTTAGAGAACTATTTTGGTCTTTTTTAGAAAAAATGATAATTGATATTTTTGAAGGTGTTAGACTTCAGTTTTTGATTTTTTGCAAAAAATAGGCAAAATAGAAATTGGTATGTGTTAGTCTTCAATCACGAAGTTTTTTGAGAAAAACATTAAAAATGAATTATTTTGCTCATTTTAGAGAACTATTTTGGACTCTTTTAGAAAAAATTATAATTGATATTTTTTAAGGTGTTAGACTTCAGTTTTTGATTTTTTGCAAAAAAATGGAAAATTTTAAATTTGTATGTGTTAGTCTTCAATCACGGAATTTTTTGAGAAAAACATGAAAAATGAAGTATTTTGCTCATTTTAGAGAACTATTTTGGTCTTTTTCAGAAAAAATGATAATTGATATTTTTGAAGGTGTTAGACTTCAGTTTTTTATTTTTTGCAAAAAATTGGAAAAATAGAAATTTGTATGTGTTAGTCTTCAATCACGGAATTTTTTTAGAAAATCATGAAAAATGAAGTATTTTGCTCATTTTAGAGAACTATTTTGGTCTTTTTTAGAAAAAATGATAATTGATATTTTTGAAGGTGTTAGACTTCAGTTTTTGATTTTTAACAAAAAATTGGAAAAATAGAAATTTGTATGTGTAAGTCTTCAATCTCGGAGTTTTTTGAGAAAAACATGAAAAATGAAGTATTTTGCTCATTTTAGAGAACTATTTTGGTCTTTTTTAGAAAAAATTATAATTGATATTTTTGAAGGTGTTAGACTTCAGTTTTTGATTTTTTGCAAAAAATAGAAAAAATAGAAATTTGTATGTGTTAGTCTTCAATCACGACGTTTTTTGAGAAAAACATGAAAAATGAGGTATTTTGCTCATTTTAGAGAACTATTTTGGTCTTTTTTAGAAAAAATGATAATTGATATTTTTGAAGGTGTTAGACTTCAGTTTTTGATTTTATGCAAAAAATAGGAAAAATAGAAATTTGTATGTGTTAGTCTTCAATCACGAAGTTTTTTGAGCAAAACATTAAAAATGAAGTATTTTCCTCATTTTAGAGAACTATTTTGGACACTTTTAGAAAAAATTATAATTGATATTTTTGAAGGTGTTAGACTTCAGTTTTTGATTTTTTGCAAAAAATAGAAAAAATAGAAATTTGTATGTGTTAGTCTTCAATCACGAAGTTTTTTGAGCAAAACATTAAAAATGAAGTATTTTCCTCATTTTAGAGAACTATTTTGGACACTTTTAGAAAAAATTATAATTGATATTTTTGAAGGTGTTAGACTTCAGTTTTTGATTTTTTGCAAAAAATAGGAAAAATAGAAATTTGTATGTGTTAGTCTTCAATTACGAAGTTTTTTGAGCAAAACATTAAAAATGAAGTATTTTCCTCATTTTAGAGAACTATTTTGGACACTTTTAGAAAAAATTATTATTGATATTTTTTAAGGTGTTAGACTTCAGTTTTTGATTTTTTGCAAAAAATAGGAAAAATTGAAATTTGTATGTGTTATTCTTCAATCACGGAATTTTTTGAGAAAATCATGAAAAATGAAGTATTTTGCTCATTTTAGAGAACTATTTTGGCCTTTTTTAGAAAAATGATAATTGATATTTTTGAAGGTGTTAGACTTCAGTATTTGATTTTTTGCAAAAAATTGGAAAAATTGAAATTTGTATGTGTTAGTCTTCAATCACGGAATTTTTTGAGAAAATCATGAAAAATGAAGTATTTTGCTCATTTTAGAGAACTATTTTGGTCTTTTTTAGAAAAAATGATAATTGATATTTTTGAAGGTGTTAGACTTCAGTTTTTGATTTTATGCAAAAAATAGGAAAAATAGAAATTTGTATGTGTTAGTCTTCAATCCCGGATTTTTTTGAGAAAAACATGAACAATGAAGTATTTTGCTCATTTTAGAGAACTATTTTTGTCTTTTTTAGAAAAAATGATAATTGATATTTTTTAAGGTGTTAGACTTCAGTTTTTGATTTTTTGCAAAAAAATGGAAAAATAGAAATTTGTATGTGTTAGTCTTCAATCACGGAATTTTTTGAGAAAAACATGAAAAATGAAGTATTTTGCTCATTTTAGAGAACTATTTTGGTCTTTTTTAGAAAAAATGATAATTGATATTTTTGAAGGTGTTAGACTTCAGTTTTTGATTTTTTGCAAAAAATAGGAAAAATAGAAATTTGTATGTGTTAGTCTTCAATCACGAAGTTTTTTGAGAAAAACATTAAAAATGAATTATTTTGCTCATTTTAGAGAACTATTTTGGACTCTTTTATAAAAAATTATAATTGATATTTTTTAAGGTGTTAGACTTCAGTTTTTGATTTTTTGCAAAAAATAGAAAAAATAGAAATTTGTATGTGTTAGTCTTCAATCACGAAGTTTCTGAGCAAAACATTAAAAAGGAAGTATTTTCCTCATTTTAGAGAACTATTTTGGACACTTTTAGAAAAAATTATAATTGATATTTTTGAAGGTGTTAGACTTCAGTTTTTGATTTTTTGCAAAAAATAGGAAAAATAGGAATTTGTATGTGTTAGTCTTCAATCACGAAGTTTTTTGAGCAAAACATTAAAAATGAAGTATTTTCCTCATTTTAGAGAACTATTTTGGACACTTTTAGAAAAAATTATAATTGATATTTTTTAAGGTGTTAGACTTCAGTTTTTGATTTTTTGCAAAAAATAGGAAAAATTGAAATTTGTATGTGTTATTCTTCAATCACGGAATTTTTTGAGAAAATCATGAAAAATGAAGTATTTTGCTCATTTTAGAGAACTATTTTGGCCATTTTTAGAAAAATGATAATTGATATTTTTGAAGGTATTAGACTTCAGTATTTGATTTTTTGCAAAAAATTGGAAAAATTGAAATTTGTATGTGTTAGTCTTCAATCACGGAATTTTTTGAGAAAATCATGAAAAATGAAGTATTTTGCTCATTTTAGAGAACTATGTTGGTCTTTTTTAGAAAAAATGATAATTGATATTTTTGAAGGTGTTAGACTTCAGTTTTTGATTTTATGCAAAAAATAGGAAAAATAGAAATTTGTATGTGTTAGTCTTCAATCCCGGAGTTTTTTGAGAAAAACATGAAAAATGAAGTATTTTGCTCATTTTAGAGAACTATTTTTGTCTTTTTTAGAAAAAATGATAATTGATATTTTTTAAGGTGTTAGACTTCAGTTTTTGATTTTATGCAAAAAATAGGAAAAATAGAAATTTGTATGTGTTAGTCTTCAATCACGGAGTTTTTTTGAGAAAATCATGAAAAATGAAGTATTTTGCTCATTTTAGAGAACTATTTTGGCCTTTTTTAGAAAAAATGATAATTGATATTTTTGAAGGTGTTAGACTTCAGTTTTTGATTTTATGCAAAAAATAGGAAAAATAAACATTTGTATGTGTTAGTCTTCAATCCCGGATTTTTTTGAGAAAAACATGAAAAATGAAGTATTTTGCTCATTTTAGAGAACTATTTTTGTCTTTTTTAGAAAAAATGATAATTGATATTTTTTAAGGTGTTAGACTTCAGTTTTTGATTTTTTGCAAAAAAATGGAAAAATAGAAATTTGTATGTGTTAGTCTTCAATCACGGAATTTTTTGAGAAAAACATGAAAAATGAAGTATTTTGCTCATTTTAGAGAACTATTTTGGTCTTTTTTAGAAAAAATGATAATTGATATTTTTGAAGGTGTTAGACTTCAGTTTTTGATTTTTTGCAAAAAAATGGAAAAATTGAAATTTGTATGTGTTAGTCTTCAATTACGGAATTTTTTGAGAAAAACACGAAAAATGAAGTATTTTGCTCATTTTAGAGAACTATTTTGGTCTTTTTTAGAAAAAATGATAATTGATATTTTTGAAGGTGTTAGACTTCAGTTTTTGATTTTATGCAAAAAATAGGAAAAATAGAAATTTGTATGTGTTAGTCTTCAATCACGAAGTTTTTTGAGAAAAACAATAAAAATGAAGTATTTTGCTCATTTTAGAGAACTATTTTGGACACTTTTAGAAAAAATTATAATTGATATTTTTTAAGGTGTTAGACTTCAGTTTTTGATTTTTTGCAAAAAAATGGAAAAATTGAAATTTGTATGTGTTAGTCTTCAATCACGGAATTTTTTGAGAAAAACATGAAAAATGAAGTATTTTGCTCATTTTAGAGAACTATTTTGGTCTTTTTTAGAAAAAATGATAAATTGATATTTTTGAAGGTGTTAGACTTCAGTTTTTGATTTTATGCAAAAAATAGGAAAAATAGAAATTTCTATGTGTTAGTCTTCAATCACGAAGTTTTTTGAGAAAAACATTAAAAATGAAGTATTTTGCTCATTTTAGAGAACTATTTTGGACACTTTTAGAAAAAAATATAATTGATATTTTTTAAGGTGTTAGACATCAGTTTTTTATTTTTTGCAAAAAAATGGAATAATTGAAATTTGTATGTGTTAGTCTTCAATCACGGAATTTTTTGAGAAAAACATGAAAAATGAAGTATTTTGCTCATTTTAGAGAACTATTTTGGTCTTTTTTAGAAAAAATGATAATTGATATTTTTGAAGGTGTTAGACTTCAGTTTTTGATTTTTTGCAAAAAATAGGAAAAATAGAAATTGGTATGTGTTAGTCTTCAATCACGAAGTTTTTTGAGAAAAACATTAAAAATGAATTATTTTGCTCATTTTAGAGAACTATTTTGGACTCTTTTAGAAAAAATTATAATTGATATTTTTTAAGGTGTTAGACTTCAGTTTTTGATTTTTTGCAAAAAAATGGAAAAATTTAAATTTGTATTTGTTAGTCTTCAATCACGGAATTTTTTGAGAAAAACATGAAAAATGAAGTATTTTGCTCATTTTAGAGAACTATTTTGGTCTTTTTCAGAAAAAATGATAATTGATATTTTTGAAGGTGTTAGACTTCAGTTTTTTATTTTTTGCAAAAAATTGGAAAAATAGAAATTTGTATGTGTTAGTCTTCAATCACGGAATTTTTTTAGAAAATCATGAAAAATGTAGTATTTTGCTCATTTTAGAGAACTATTTTGGTCTTTTTTAGAAAAAATGATAATTGATATTTTTGAAGGTGTTAGACTTCAGTTTTTGATTTTTAACAAAAAATTGGAAAAATAGAAATTTGTATGTGTAAGTCTTCAATCTCGGAGTTTTTTGAGAAAAACATGAAAAATGAAGTATTTTGCTCATTTTAGAGAACTATTTTGGTCTTTTTTAGAAAAAATTATAATTGATATTTTTGAAGGTGTTAGACTTCAGTTTTTGATTTTTTGCAAAAAATAGAAAAAATAGAAATTTGTATGTGTTAGTCTTCAATCACGACGTTTTTTGAGAAAAACATGAAAAATGAGGTATTTTGCTCATTTTAGAGAACTATTTTGGTCTTTTTTAGAAAAAATGATAATTGATATTTTTGAAGGTGTTAGACTTCAGTTTTTGATTTTATGCAAAAAATAGGAAAAATAGAAATTTGTATGTGTTAGTCTTCAATCACGAAGTTTTTTGAGCAAAACATTAAAAATGAAGTATTTTCCTCATTTTAGAGAACTATTTTGGACACTTTTAGAAAAAATTATAATTGATATTTTTGAAGGTGTTAGACTTCAGTTTTTGATTTTTTGCAAAAAATAGAAAAAATAGAAATTTGTATGTGTTAGTCTTCAATCACGAAGTTTTTTGAGCAAAACATTAAAAATGAAGTATTTTCCTCATTTTAGAGAACTATTTTGGACACTTTTAGAAAAAATTATAATTGATATTTTTGAAGGTGTTAGACTTCAGTTTTTGATTTTTTGCAAAAAATAGGAAAAATAGAAATTTGTATGTGTTAGTCTTCAATTACGAAGTTTTTTGAGCAAAACATTAAAAATGAAGTATTTTCCTCATTTTAGAGAACTATTTTGGACACTTTTAGAAAAAATTATTATTGATATTTTTTAAGGTGTTAGACTTCAGTTTTTGATTTTTTGCAAAAAATAGGAAAAATTGAAATTTGTATGTGTTATTCTTCAATCACGGAATTTTTTGAGAAAATCATGAAAAATGAAGTATTTTGCTCATTTTAGAGAACTATTTTGGCCTTTTTTAGAAAAATGATAATTGATATTTTTGAAGGTGTTAGACTTCAGTATTTGATTTTTTGCAAAAAATTGGAAAAATTGAAATTTGTATGTGTTAGTCTTCAATCACGGAATTTTTTGAGAAAATCATGAAAAATGAAGTATTTTGCTCATTTTAGAGAACTATTTTGGTCTTTTTTAGAAAAAATGATAATTGATATTTTTGAAGGTGTTAGACTTCAGTTTTTGATTTTATGCAAAAAATAGGAAAAATAGAAATTTGTATGTGTTAGTCTTCAATCCCGGATTTTTTTGAGAAAAACATGAACAATGAAGTATTTTGCTCATTTTAGAGAACTATTTTTGTCTTTTTTAGAAAAAATGATAATTGATATTTTTGAAGGTGTTAGACTTCAGTTTTTGATTTTTTGCAAAAAATAGGAAAAATAGAAATTTGTATGTGTTAGTCTTCAATCACGAAGTTTTTTGAGAAAAACATTAAAAATGAAGTATTTTGCTCATTTTAGAGAACTATTTTGGTCTTTTTTAGAAAAAATGATAATTGATATTTTTGAAGGTGTTAGACTTCAGTTTTTGATTTTTTGCAAAAAATAGGAAAAATAGAAATTTGTATGTGTTAGTCTTCAATCACGAAGTTTTTTGAGAAAAACATTAAAAATGAATTATTTTGCTCATTTTAGAGAACAATTTTGGACTCTTTTAGAAAAAATTATAATTGATATTTTTTAAGGTGTTAGACTTCAGTTTTTGATTTTTTGCAAAAAATAGAAAAAATAGAAATTTGTATGTGTTAGTCTTCAATCACGAAGTTTCTGAGCAAAACATTAAAAAGGAAGTATTTTCCTCATTTTAGAGAACTATTTTGGACACTTTTAGAAAAAATTATAATTGATATTTTTGAAGGTGTTAGACTTCAGTTTTTGATTTTTTGCAAAAAATAGGAAAAATAGGAATTTGTATGTGTTAGTCTTCAATCACGAAGTTTTTTGAGCAAAACATTAAAAATGAAGTATTTTCCTCATTTTAGAGAACTATTTTGGACACTTTTAGAAAAAATTATAATTGATATTTTTTAAGGTGTTAGACTTCAGTTTTTGATTTTTTGCAAAAAATAGGAAAAATTGAAATTTGTATGTGTTATTCTTCAATCACGGAATTTTTTGAGAAAATCATGAAAAATGAAGTATTTTGCTCATTTTAGAGAACTATTTTGGCCATTTTTAGAAAAATGATAATTGATATTTTTGAAGGTGTTAGACTTCAGTATTTGATTTTTTGCAAAAAATTGGAAAAATTGAAATTTGTATGTGTTAGTCTTCAATCACGGAATTTTTTGAGAAAATCATGAAAAATGAAGTATTTTGCTCATTTTAGAGAACTATTTTGGTCTTTTTTAGAAAAAATGATAATTGATATTTTTGAAGGTGTTAGACTTCAGTTTTTGATTTTATGCAAAAAATAGGAAAAATAGAAATTTGTATGTGTTAGTCTTCAATCCCGGATTTTTTTGAGAAAAACATGAAAAATGAAGTATTTTGCTCATTTTAGAGAACTATTTTGGTCTTTTTTAGAAAAAATGATAATTGATATTTTTGAAGGTGTTAGACTTCAGTTTTTGATTTTTTGCAAAAAAATGGAAAAATAGAAATTTGTATGTGTTAGTCTTCAATCACGGAATTTTTTGAGAAAAACATGAAAAATGAAGTATTTTGCTCATTTTAGAGAACTATTTTGGTCTTTTTTAGAAAAAATGATAATTGATATTTTTGAAGGTGTTAGACTTCAGTTTTTGATTTTTTGCAAAAAATAGGAAAAATAGAAATTTGTATGTGTTAGTCTTCAATCACGAAGTTTTTTGAGAAAAACATTAAAAATGAATTATTTTGCTCATTTTAGAGAACTATTTTGGACTCTTTTAGAAAAAATTATAATTGATATTTTTTAAGGTGTTAGACTTCAGTTTTTGATTTTTTGCAAAAAATAGAAAAAATAGAAATTTGTATGTGTTAGTCTTCAATCACGAAGTTTCTGAGCAAAACATTAAAAAGGAAGTATTTTCCTCATTTTAGAGAACTATTTTGGACACTTTTAGAAAAAATTATAATTGATATTTTTGAAGGTGTTAGACTTCAGTTTTTGATTTTTTGCAAAAAATAGGAAAAATAGGAATTTGTATGTGTTAGTCTTCAATCACGAAGTTTTTTGAGCAAAACATTAAAAATGAAGTATTTTCCTCATTTTAGAGAACTATTTTGGACACTTTTAGAAAAAATTATAATTGATATTTTTTAAGGTGTTAGACTTCAGTTTTTGATTTTTTGCAAAAAATAGGAAAAATTGAAATTTGTATGTGTTATTCTTCAATCACGGAATTTTTTGAGAAAATCATGAAAAATGAAGTATTTTGCTCATTTTAGAGAACTATTTTGGTCTTTTTTAGAAAAAATTATAATTGATATTTTTGAAGGTGTTAGACTTCAGTTTTTGATTTTTTGCAGAAAATAGAAAAAATAGAAATTTGTATGTGTTAGTCTTCAATCACGACGTTTTTTGAGAAAAACATGAAAAATGAGGTATTTTGCTCATTTTAGAGAACTATTTTGGTCTTTTTTAGAAAAAATGATAATTGATATTTTTGAAGGTGTTAGACTTCAGTTTTTGATTTTATGCAAAAAATAGGAAAAATAGAAATTTGTATGTGTTAGTCTTCAATCACGAAGTTTTTTGAGCAAAACATTAAAAATGAAGTATTTTCCTCATTTTAGAGAACTATTTTGGACACTTTTAGAAAAAATTATAATTGATATTTTTGAAGGTGTTAGACTTCAGTTTTTGATTTTTTGCAAAAAATAGAAAAAATAGAAATTTGTATGTGTTAGTCTTCAATCACGAAGTTTTTTGAGCAAAACATTAAAAATGAAGTATTTTCCTCATTTTAGAGAACTATTTTGGACACTTTTAGAAAAAATTATAATTGATATTTTTGAAGGTGTTAGACTTCAGTTTTTGATTTTTTGCAAAAAATAGGAAAAATAGAAATTTGTATGTGTTAGTCTTCAATTACGAAGTTTTTTGAGCAAAACATTAAAAATGAAGTATTTTCCTCATTTTAGAGAACTATTTTGGACACTTTTAGAAAAAATTATTATTGATATTTTTTAAGGTGTTAGACTTCAGTTTTTGATTTTTTGCAAAAAATAGGAAAAATTGAAATTTGTATGTGTTATTCTTCAATCACGGAATTTTTTGAGAAAATCATGAAAAATGAAGTATTTTGCTCATTTTAGAGAACTATTTTGGCCTTTTTTAGAAAAATGATAATTGATATTTTTGAAGGTGTTAGACTTCAGTATTTGATTTTTTGCAAAAAATTGGAAAAATTGAAATTTGTATGTGTTAGTCTTCAATCACGGAATTTTTTGAGAAAATCATGAAAAATGAAGTATTTTGCTCATTTTAGAGAACTATTTTGGTCTTTTTTAGAAAAAATGATAATTGATATTTTTGAAGGTGTTAGACTTCGGTTTTTGATTTTATGCAAAAAATAGGAAAAATAGAAATTTGTATGTGTTAGTCTTCAATCCCGGATTTTTTTGAGAAAAACATGAACAATGAAGTATTTTGCTCATTTTAGAGAACTATTTTTGTCTTTTTTAGAAAAAATGATAATTGATATTTTTGAAGGTGTTAGACTTCAGTTTTTGATTTTTTGCAAAAAATAGGAAAAATAGAAATTTGTATGTGTTAGTCTTCAATCACGAAGTTTTTTGAGAAAAACATTAAAAATGAAGTATTTTGCTCATTTTAGAGAACTATTTTGGTCTTTTTTAGAAAAAATGATAATTGATATTTTTGAAGGTGTTAGACTTCAGTTTTTGATTTTTTGCAAAAAATAGGAAAAATAGAAATTTGTATGTGTTAGTCTTCAATCACGAAGTTTTTTGAGAAAAACATTAAAAATGAATTATTTTGCTCATTTTAGAGAACTATTTTGGACTCTTTTAGAAAAAATTATAATTGATATTTTTTAAGGTGTTAGACTTCAGTTTTTTATAAAATAGAAAAAATAGAAATTTGTATGTGTTAGTCTTCAATCACGAAGTTTCTGAGCAAAACATTAAAAAGGAAGTATTTTCCTCATTTTAGAGAACTATTTTGGACACTTTTAGAAAAAATTATAATTGATATTTTTGAAGGTGTTAGACTTCAGTTTTTGATTTTTTGCAAAAAATAGGAAAAATAGGAATTTGTATGTGTTAGTCTTCAATCACGAAGTTTTTTGAGCAAAACATTAAAAATGAAGTATTTTCCTCATTTTAGAGAACTATTTTGGACACTTTTAGAAAAAATTATAATTGATATTTTTTAAGGTGTTAGACTTCAGTTTTTGATTTTTTGCAAAAAATAGGAAAAATTGAAATTTGTATGTGTTATTCTTCAATCACGGAATTTTTTGAGAAAATCATGAAAAATGAAGTATTTTGCTCATTTTAGAGAACTATTTTGGCCATTTTTAGAAAAATGATAATTGATATTTTTGAAGGTGTTAGACTTCAGTATTTGATTTTTTGCAAAAAATTGGAAAAATTGAAATTTGTATGTGTTAGTCTTCAATCACGGAATTTTTTGAGAAAATCATGAAAAATGAAGTATTTTGCTCATTTTAGAGAACTATGTTGGTCTTTTTTAGAAAAAATGATAATTGATATTTTTGAAGGTGTTAGACTTCAGTTTTTGATTTTATGCAAAAAATAGGAAAAATAGAAATTTGTATGTGTCAGTCTTCAATCCCGGAGTTTTTTGAGAAAAACATGAAAAATGAAGTATTTTGCTCATTTTAGAGAACTATTTTTGTCTTTTTTAGAAAAAATGATAATTGATATTTTTTAAGGTGTTAGACTTCAGTTTTTGATTTTATGCAAAAAATAGGAAAAATAGAAATTTGTATGTGTTAGTCTTCAATCACGGAGTTTTTTTGAGAAAATCATGAAAAATGAAGTATTTTGCTCATTTTAGAGAACTATTTTGGCCTTTTTTAGAAAAAATGATAATTGATATTTTTGAAGGTGTTAGACTTCAGTTTTTGATTTTATGCAAAAAATAGGAAAAATAAAAATTTGTATGTGTTAGTCTTCAATCCCGGATTTTTTTGAGAAAAACATGAAAAATGAAGTATTTTGCTCATTTTAGAGAACTATTTTTGTCTTTTTTAGAAAAAATGATAATTGATATTTTTTAAGGTGTTAGACTTCAGTTTTTGATTTTTTGCAAAAAAATGGAAAAATAGAAATTTGTATGTGTTAGTCTTCAATCACGGAATTTTTTGAGAAAAACATGAAAAATGAAGTATTTTGCTCATTTTAGAGAACTATTTTGGTCTTTTTTAGAAAAAATGATAATTGATATTTTTGAAGGTGTTAGACTTCAGTTTTTGATTTTTTGCAAAAAATAGGAAAAATAGAAATTTGTATGTGTTAGTCTTCAATCACGAAGTTTTTTGAGAAAAACATTAAAAATGAATTATTTTGCTCATTTTAGAGAACTATTTTGGACTCTTTTAGAAAAAATTATAACTGATATTTTTTAAGGTGTTTGACTTCAGTTTTTGATTTTTTGCAAAAAAATGGAAAAATTTAAATTTGTATGTGTTAGTCTTCAATCACAGAATTTTTTGAGAAAATCATGAAAAATGACGTATTTTGCTCATTTTAGAGAACTATTTTGGTCTTTTTCAGAAAAAATGATAATTGATATTTTTGAAGGTGTTAGACTTCAGTTTTTTATTGTTTGCAAAAAATAGGAAAAATTGAAATTCGTATGTGTTAGTCTTCAATCACGGAATTTTTTGAGAAAATCATGAAAAATGAAGTATTTTGCTCATTTTAGAGAACTATTTTGGTCTTTTTCAGAAAAAATGATAATTGATATTTTTGAAGGTGTTAAGATTTCAGTTTTTGATTTTTTGCAAAAAATTGGAAAAATTGAAATTTGTATGTGTTAGTCTTCAATCATTGATTTTTTTGAGAAAATCATGAAAAATGATGTATTTTGCTCATTTTAGAGAACTATTTTGGTCTTTTTTAGAAAAAATGATAATTGATATTTTTGAAGGTGTTAGACTTCAGTTTTTGATTTTTTGCAAAAAATAGGAAAAATAGAAATTTGTATGTGTTAGTCTTCAATCACGAAGTTTTTTGAGAAAAACATTAAAAATGAATTATTTTGCTCATTTTAGAGAACTATTTTGGACTCTTTTAGAAAAAATTATAATTGATATTTTTTAAGGTGTTAGACTTCAGTTTTTGATTTTTTGCAAAAAATAGAAAAAATAGAAATTTGTATGTGTGAAGTTTCTGAGCAAAACATTAAAAAGGAAGTATTTTCCTCATTTTAGAGAACTATTTTGGACACTTTTAGAAAAAATTATAATTGATATTTTTGAAGGTGTTAGACTTCAGTTTTTGATTTTTTGCAAAAAATTGGAAAAATTGAAATTTGTATGTGTTAGTCTTCAATCACGGAATGTTTTGAGAAAATCATGAAAAATGAAGTATTTTGCTCATTTTAGAGAACTATTTTGGTCTTTTTTAGAAAAATGATAATTGATATTTTTGAAGGTGTTAGACTTCAGTTTTTGATTTTTTGCAAAAAATTGGAAAAATTGAAATTTGTATGTGTTAGTCTTCAATCACGGAATTTTTTGAGAAAATCATGAAAAATGAAGTATTTTGCTCATTTTAGAGAACTATTTTGGTATTTTTTAGAAAAATGATAATTGATATTTTTGAAGGTGTTAGACTACAGTTTTTACTTTTTTGCAAAAATTAGGAAAAATTGAAATTTGTATGTGTTAGTCTTCAATCACGGAATTTTTTGAGAAAATCATGAAAAATGAAGTATTTTGCTCATTTTAGAGAAATATTTTGGTCTTTTTCAGAAAAAATGATAATTGATATTTTTGAAGGTGTTAGACTTCAGTTTTTTATTTTTTGCAAAAAATAGGAAAAATTGAAATTTGTATGTGTTAGTCTTCAATCACGTAATTTTTTTAGAAAATCATGAAAAATGAAGTATTTTGCTCATTTTTGAGAACTATTTTGGCCTTTTTTAGAAAAAATGATAATTGATATTTTTGAAGGTGTTAGACTTCAGTTTTTTATTTTTTGCAAAAAATTGGAAAAATTGAAATTTGTATGTGTTAGTCTTCAATCACAGAATTTTTTGAGAAAATCATGAAAAATGACGTATTTTGCTCATTTTAGAGAACTATTTTGGTCTTTTTCAGAAAAAATGATAATTGATATTTTTGAAGGTGTTAGACTTCAGTTTTTTATTTTTTGCAAAAAATAGGAAAAATTGAAATTTGTATGTGTTAGTCTTCAATCACGGAATTTTTTGAGAAAATCATGAAAAATGAAGTATTTTGCTCATTTTAGAGAACTATTTTGGTCTTTTTCAGAAAAAATGATAATTGATATTTTTGAAGGTGTTAAGATTTCAGTTTTTTATTTTTTGGAAAAAATTGGAAAAATTGAAATTTGTATGTGTTAGTCTTCAATCACGGAATGTTTTGAGAAAATCATGAAAAATGAAGTATTTTGCTCATTTTAGAGAACTATTTTGGTCTTTTTTAGAAAAAATGATAATTGATATTTTTGAAGTTGTTAGACTTCAGTTTTTGATTTTATGCAAAAAATAGGAAAAATAGAAATTTGTATGTGTTAGTCTTCAATCCCGGAGTTTTTTGTGAAAAACATGAAAAATGAAGTATTTTGCCCATTTTAGAGAACTATTTTGGCCTTTTTTAGAAAAAATGATAATTGATATTTTTGAAGGTGTTAGACTTCAGTTCTTGATTTTTTGCAAAAAATAGGAAAAATAGAAATTTGTATGTGTTAGTCTTCAATCACGAAGTTTTTGGAGAAAAACATTAAAAATGAAGTATTTTGCTTATTTTAGAGAACTATTTTGTACTCTTTTAGAAAAAATTATAATGGATATTTTTTAAGGTGTTAGACTTCAGTTTTTGATTTTTTTGCTAAAAAATGGAAAAATTCATATTTGGATGTGTTAGTCTTCAATCAAAGAATTTTTTGGGAAAAACATGAAAAATGAAGTATTTTGCTCATTTTAGAGAACTATTTTGGTATTTTTCAGAAAAAATGATAATTGATATTTTTGAAGGTGTTAGACTTCGGTTTTTTATTTTTTGCAAAAAATTGGAAAAATTGAAATTTGTATGTGTTAGTCTTCAATCACGGAATGTTTTGAGAAAATCATGAAAAATGAAGTATTTTGCTCATTTTAGAGAACTATTTTGGTCTTTTTTAGAAAAATGATAATTGATATTTTTGAAGGTGTTAGACTTCAGTTTTTGATTTTTTGCAAAAAATTGGAAAAATTGAAATTTGTATGTGTTAGTCTTCAATCACGGATTTTTTTGAGAAAATCATGAAAAATGAAGTATTTTGCTCATTTTAGAGAACTATTTTGGTCTTTTTTAGAAAAAATGATAATTGATATTTTTGAAGGTGTTAGACTTCAGTTTTTGATTTTTTGCAAAAAATAGGAAAAATAGAAATTTGTATGTGTTAGTCTTCAATCACGGAATTTTTTGAGAAAAACATTAAAAATGAAGTATTTTGCTTATTTTAGAGAACTATTTTGGACTCTTTTAGAAAAAATTATAATTGATATTTTTTAAGGTGTTAGACTTCAGTTTTTGATTTTTTGCAAAAAAATGGAAAAATTCAAATTTGTATGTGTTAGTCTTCAATCACGGAATTTTTTGAGAAAAACATGAAAAATGAAGTATTTTGCTCATTTTAGAGAACTATTTTGGTCTTTTTGAGAAAAAATGAAAATTGATATTTTTGAAGGTGTTAGGCTTCAGTTTTTTATTTTTTGCAAAAAATTGGAAAAATTGAAATTTGAATGTGTTAGTCTTCAATCACGGAATTTTTTGAGAAAAACATGAAAAATTAAGTATTTTGCTCATTTTAGAGAACTATTTTGGACTCTTTTAGAAAAAATTATAATTGATATTTTTTAAGGTGTTAGACTTCAGTTTTTGATTTTTTGTAAAAAATAGGAAAAATTGAAATTTGTATGTGTTAGTCTTCAATCACGTAATTTTTTTAGAAAATCATGAAAAATGAAGTATTTTGCTCATTTTAGAGAACTATTTTGGCCTTTTTTAGAAAAAATGATAACTGATATTTTTGAAGGTGTTAGACTTCAGTTTTTTATTTTTTGCAAAAAATTGGAAAAATTGAAATTTGTATGTGTTAGTCTTCAATCACAGAATTTTTTGAGAAAATCATGAAAAATGACGTATTTTGCTCATTTTAGAGAACTATTTTGGTCTTTTTCAGAAAAAATGATAATTGATATTTTTGAAGGTGTTAGACTTCAGTTTTTTATTGTTTGCAAAAAATAGGAAAAATTGAAATTCGTATGTGTTAGTCTTCAATCACGGAATTTTTTGAGAAAATCATGAAAAATGAAGTATTTTGCTCATTTTAGAGAACTATTTTGGTCTTTTTCAGAAAAAATGATAATTGATATTTTTGAAGGTGTTAAGATTTCAGTTTTTGATTTTTTGTAAAAAATTGGAAAAATTGAAATTTGTATGTGTTAGTCTTCAATCATGGATTTTTTTGAGAAAATCATGAAAAATGATGTATTTTGCTCATTTTAGAGAACTATTTTGGTCTATTTTAGAAAATATGATAATTGATATTTTTGAAGGTGTAAGACTTCAGTTTTTGATTTTATGCAAAAAATAGGAAAAATAGAAATTTGTATGTGTTAGTCTTCAATCACGAAGTTTTTTGAGGAAAACATTAAATATGAAGTATTTTTCTCATTTTAGAGAACTATTTTGGACTCTTTTAGAAAAAATTATAATTGATATTTTTTAAGGTGTTAGACTTCAGTTTTTGATTTTTTGCAAAAAATAGGAAAAATTGAAATTTGTATGTGTTAGTCTTCAATGACGGAGTTTTTTGAGAAAAACATGAAAAATGAAGTATTTTGCTCATTTTGGAGAACTATTTTGGACCCTTTTAGAAAAAATGATAATTGATATTTTTTAAGGTGTTAGACTTGAGTTTTTGATTTTTTGCAAAAAAAAGGAAAAATTGAAATTTGTATGTGTTAGTCTTCAATCACGGAATTTTTTGAGAAAAACATGAAAAATGAAGTATTTTGCTCATTTTAGAGAACTATTTTGGTCTTTTTTAGAAAAAATGATAATTGATATTTTTGAAGGTGTTAGGCTTCAGTTTTTTATTTTTTGCAAAAAATAGGAAAAATTGAAATTTGAATGTGTTAGTCTTCAATCACGGAATTTTTTGAGAAAGACATGAAAAATGAAGTATTTTGCTCGTTTTAGAGAACTATTTTGGTCTTTTTCAGAAAAAATGATAATTGATATTTTTGAAGGTGTTAGACTTCAGTTTTTCATTTTTTGCAAAAATTAGGAAAAATTGAAATTTGTATGTGTTAGTCTTCAATCACGGAATTTTTTGAGAAAATCATGAAAAATGAAGTATTTTGCTCATTTTAGAGAACTATTTTGGTCTTTTTTAGAAAAAATGATAATTGATATTTTTGAAGGTGTTAGACTTCAGTTTTTGATTTTTTGCAAAAATTAGGAAAAATTGAAATTTGTATGTGTTAGTCTTCAATCACGTAATTTTTTTAGAAAATCATGAAAAATGAAGTATTTTGCTCATTTTTGAGAACTATTTTGGCCTTTTTTAGAAAAAATGATAATTGATATTTTTGAAGGTGTTAGACTTCAGTTTTTTATTTTTTGCAAAAAATTGGAAAAATTGAAATTTGTATGTGTTAGTCTTCAATCACACAATTTTTTGAGAAAATCATGAAAAATGACGTATTTTGCTCATTTTAGAGAACTATTTTGGTCTTTTTCAGAAAAAATGATAATTGATATTTTTGAAGGTGTTAGACTTCAGTTTTTTATTTTTTGCAAAAAATAGGAAAAATTGAAATTTGTATGTGTTAGTCTTCAATCACGGAATTTTTTGAGAAAATCATGAAAAATGAAGTATTTTGCTCATTTTAGAGAACTATTTTGGTCTTTTTCAGAAAAAATGATAATTGATATTTTTGAAGGTGTTAAGATTTCAGTTTTTTATTTTTTGGAAAAAATTGGAAAAATTGAAATTTGTATGTGTTAGTCTTCAATCACGGAATGTTTTGAGAAAATCATGAAAAATGAAGTATTTTGCTCATTTTAGAGAACTATTTTGGTCTTTTTTAGAAAAAATGATAATTGATATTTTTGAAGTTGTTAGACTTCAGTTTTTGATTTTATGCAAAAAATAGGAAAAATAGAAATTTGTATGTGTTAGTCTTCAATCCCGGAGTTTTTTGTGAAAAACATGAAAAATGAAGTATTTTGCCCATTTTAGAGAACTATTTTGGCCTTTTTTAGAAAAAATGATAATTGATATTTTTGAAGGTGTTAGACTTCAGTTCTTGATTTTTTGCAAAAAATAGGAAAAATAGAAATTTGTATGTGTTAGTCTTCAATCACGAAGTTTTTGGAGAAAAACATTAAAAATGAAGTATTTTGCTTATTTTAGAGAACTATTTTGTACTCTTTTAGAAAAAATTATAATGGATATTTTTTAAGGTGTTAGACTTCAGTTTTTGATTTTTTGCAAAAAATAGGAAAAATTGAAATTTGTATGTGTTAGTCTTCAATCACGGAATTTTTTTAGAAAATCATGAAAAATGAAGTATTTTGCTCATTTTAGAGAACTATTTTGGCCTTTTTTAGAAAAATGATAATTGATATTTTTGAAGGTGTTAGACTTCAGTTTATGATTTTTTGCAAATAATTGGAAAAATTGAAATTTGTATGTGTTAGTCTTCAATCACGGAATTTTTTGAGAAAATCATGAAAAATGAAGTATTTTTCTCATTTTAGAGAACTATTTTGGTCTTTTTTAGAAAAAATGATAATTGATATTTTTGAAGGTGTTAGACTTCAGTTTTTGATTTTTTGCAAAAAATAGGAAAAATTGAAATTTGTATGTGTTAGTCTTCAATCACGGAGTTTTTTGAGAAAAACATGAAAAATGAAGTATTTTGCTCATTTTGGAGAACTATTTTGGACCCTTTTAGAAAAATTGATAATTGATATTTTTTAAGGTGTTAGACTTCAGTTTTTGATTTTTTGCAAAAAAATGGAAAAATTGAAATTTGTATGTGTTAGTCTTCAATCACGGAATTTTTTGAGAAAAACATGAAAAATGAAGTATTTTGCTCATTTTAGAGAACTATTTTGGTCTTTTTCAGAAAAAATGATAATTGATATTTTTGAAGGTGTTAGGCTTCAGTTTTTTATTTTTTGCAAAAAATTGGAAAAATTGAAATTTGAATGTGTTAGTCTTCAATCACGGAATTTTTTGAGAAAAACATGAAAAATGAAGTATTTTGCTCATTTTAGAGAACTATTTTGGTCTTTTTCAAAAAAAATGATAATTGATATTTTTGAAGGTGTTAGACTTCAGTTTTTGATTTTTTGCAAAAAATTGGAAAAATTGAAATTTGTATGTGTTAGTCTTCAATCACGGATTTTTTTGAGAAAATCGTGAAAAATGAAATATTTTGCTCATTTTAGAGAACTATTTTGGTCTTTTTTAGAAAAAATGATAATTGATATTTTTGAAGGTGTTAGACTTCAGTTTTTGATTTTATGCAAAAAATAGGAAAAATAGAAATTTGTATGTGTTAGTCTTCAATCCCGGAGTTTTTTGAGAAAAACATGAAAAATGAAGTATTTTGCCCATTTTAGAGAACTATTTTGGTCTTTTTTAGAAAAAATGATAATTGATATTTTTGAAGGTGTTAGACTTCAGTTTTTGATTTTTTGCAAAAAATAGGAAAAATAGAAATTTGTATGTGTTAGTCTTCAATCACGGAATTTTTTGAGAAAAACATTAAAAATGAAGTATTTTGCTCATTTTAGAGAACTATTTTGGACTCTTATAGAAAAAATTATAATTGATATTTTTTAAGGTGTTAGACTTCAGTTTTTGATTTTTTGCAAAAAATAAGAAAAATTGAAATTTGTATGTGTTAGTCTTCAATCACGAAGTTTTTTGAGAAAAACATTAAAAATGAAGTATTTTGCTTATTTTAGAGAACTATTTTGGACTCTTTTAGAAAAAATTATAATTGATATTTTTTAAGGTGTTAGACTACAGTTTTTGATTTTTTGCAAAAAAATGGAAAAATTCAAATTTGTATGTGTTAGTCTTCAATCACGGAATTTTTTGAGAAAAACATGAAAAATGAAGTATTTTGCTCATTTTAGAGAACTATTTTGGTCTTTTTGAGAAAAAATGATAATTGATATTTTTGAAGGTGTTAGACTTCAGTTTTTTATTTTTTGCAAAAAAATGGAAAAATTGAAATTTGAATGTGTTAGTCTTCAATCACGGAATTTTTTGAGAAAAACATGAAAAATGAAGTATTTTGCTCATTTTAGAGAACTATTTTGGACTCTTTTAGAAAAAATTATAATTGATATTTTTTAAGGTGTTAGACTTCAGTTTTTGATTTTTTGTAAAAAATAGGAAAAATTGAAATTTGTATGTGTTAGTCTTCAATCACGTAATTTTTTTAGAAAATCATGAAAAATGAAGTATTTTGTTCATTTTAGAGAACTATTTTGGCCTTTTTTAGAAAAAATGATAATTGATATTTTTGAAGGTGTTAGACTTCAGTTTTTTATTGTTTGCAAAAAATAGGAAAAATTGAAATTCGTATGTGTTAGTCTTCAATCATGGATTTTTTTGAGAAAATCATGAAAAATGATGTATTTTGCTCATTTTAGAGAACTATTTTGGTCTATTTTAGAAAATATGATAATTGATATTTTTGAAGGTGTAAGACTTCAGTTTTTGATTTTATGCAAAAAATAGGAAAAATAGAAATTTGTATGTGTTAGTCTTCAATCCCGGAGTTTTTTGAGAAAAACATGAAAAATGAAGTATTTTGCCCATTTTAGAGAACTATTTTGGTCTTTTTTAGAAAAAATGATAATTGATATATTTGAAGGTGTTAAACTTCAGTTTTTGATTTTTTGCAAAAAATAGGAAAAATAGAAATTTGTATGTGTTAGTCTTCAATCACGAAGTTTTTTGAGAAAAACATTAAAAATGAAGTATTTTGCTCATTTTAGAGAACTATTTTGGACTCATTTTAGACTTCAGTTTTTTATTGTTTGCAAAAAATAGGAAAAATTGAAATTCGTATGTGTTAGTCTTCAATCACGGAATTTTTTGAGAAAATCATGAAAAATGAAGTATTTTGCTCATTTTAGAGAACTATTTTGGTCTTTTTCAGAAAAAATGATAATTGATATTTTTGAAGGTGTTAAGATTTCAGTTTTTGATTTTTTGCAAAAAATTGGAAAAATTGAAATTTGTATGTGTTAGTCTTCAATCATGGATTTTTTTGAGAAAATCATGAAAAATGATGTATTTTGCTCATTTTAGAGAACTATTTTGGTCTATTTTAGAAAATATGATAATTGATATTTTTGAAGGTGTAAGACTTCAGTTTTTGATTTTATACAAAAAATAGGAAAAATAGAAATTTGTATGTGTTAGTCTTCAATCCCGGAGTTTTTTGAGAAAAACATGAAAAATGAAGTATTTTGCTCATTTTAGAGAACTATTTTTGTCTTTTTTAGAAAAAATGATAATTGATATTTTTGAAGGTGTTAAACTTCAGTTTTTGATTTTTTGCAAAAAAAAGGAAAAATTGAAATTTGTATGTGTTAGTCTTCAATCACGGAATTTTTTGAGAAAAACATGAAAAATGAAGTATTTTGCTCATTTTAGAGAACTATTTTGGTCTTTTTTAGAAAAAATGATAATTGATATTTTTGAAGGTGTTAGGCTTCAGTTTTTTATTTTTTGCAAAAAATTGGAAAAATTGAAATTTGAATGTGTTAGTCTTCAATCACGGAATTTTTTGAGAAAGACATGAAAAATGAAGTATTTTGCTCGTTTTAGAGAACTATTTTGGTCTTTTTCAGAAAAAATGATAATTGATATTTTTGAAGGTGTTAGACTTCAGTTTTTCATTTTTTGCAAAAATTAGGAAAAATTGAAATTCGTATGTGTTAGTCTTCAATCACGGAATTTTTTGAGAAAATCATGAAAAATGAAGTATTTTGCTCATTTTAGAGAACTATTTTGGTCTTTTTCAGAAAAAATGATAATTGATATTTTTGAAGGTGTTAAGATTTCAGTTTTTGATTTTTTGCAAAAAATTGGAAAAATTGAAATTTGTATGTGTTAGTCTTCAATCATGGATTTTTTTGAGAAAATCATGAAAAATGATGTATTTTGCTCATTTTAGAGAACTATTTTGGTCTATTTTAGAAAATATGATAATTGATATTTTTGAAGGTGTAAGACTTCAGTTTTTGATTTTATACAAAAAATAGGAAAAATAGAAATTTGTATGTGTTAGTCTTGAATCCCGGAGTTTTTTGAGAAAAACATGAAAAATGAAGTATTTTGCTCATTTTAGAGAACTATTTTGGACTCATTTTAGACTTCAGTTTTTTATTGTTTGCAAAAAATAGGAAAAATTGAAATTCGTATGTGTTAGTCTTCAATCACGGAATTTTTTGAGAAAATCATGAAAAATGAAGTATTTTGCTCATTTTAGAGAACTATTTTGGTCTTTTTCAGAAAAAATGATAATTGATATTTTTGAAGGTGTTAAGATTTCAGTTTTTGATTTTTTGCAAAAAATTGGAAAAATTGAAATTTGTATGTGTTAGTCTTCAATCACAGAATTTTTTGAGAAAATCACGAAAAATGACGTATTTTGCTCATTTTAGAGAACTATTTTGGTCTTTTTCAGAAAAAATGATAATTGATATTTTTGAAGGTGTTAGACTTCAGTTTTTTATTTTTTGCAAAAAATAGGAAAAATTGAAATTTGTATGTGTTAGTCTTCAATCACGGAATTTTTTGAGAAAATCATGAAAAATGAAGTATTTTGCTCATTTTAGAGAACTATTTTGGTCTTTTTCAGAAAAAAATGATAATTGATATTTTTGAAGGTGTTAAGATTTCAGTTTTTAATTTTTTGGAAAAAATTGGAAAAATTGAAATTTGTATGTGTTAGTCTTCAATCACGGAATGTTTTGAGAAAATCATGAAAAATGAAGTATTTTGCTCATTTTAGAGAACTATTTTGGTCTTTTTTAGAAAAATGATAATTGATATTTTTGAAGGTGTTAGACTTCAGTTTTTGATTTTTTGCAAAAAATTGGAAAAATTGAAATTTGTATGTGTTAGTCTTCAATCATAGATTTTTTTGAGAAAATCATGAAAAATGAAGTATTTTGCTCATTTTAGAGAACTATTTTGGTCTTTTTTAGAAAATATGATAATTGATATTTTTGAAGGTGTTAGACTTCAGTTTTTGATTTTATGCAAAAAATCGGAAAAATAGAAATTTGTATGTGTTAGTCTTCAATCCCGGAGTTTTTTGAGAAAAACATGAAAAATGAAGTATTTTGCCCATTTTAGAGAACTATTTTGGTCTTTTTTAGAAAAAATGATAATTGATATTTTTGAAGGTGTTAAACTTCAGTTTTTGATTTTTTGCAAAAAATAGGAAAAATAGAAATTTGTATGTGTTAGTCTTCAATCACGAAGTTTTTTGAGAAAAACATTAAAAATGAAGTATTTTGCTCATTTTAGAGAACTATTTTGGACTCTTTTAGAAAAAATTATAATTGATATTTTTTAAGGTGTTAGACTTCAGTTTTTGATTTTTTGCAAAAAATAGGAAAAATTGAAATTTGTATGTGTGAGTCTTCAATCACGGAGTTTTTTGAGAAAAACATGAACAATGAAGTATTTTGCTCATTTTGGAGAACTATTTTGGACCCTTTTAGAAAAAATGATAATTGATATTTTTTAAGGTGTTAGACTTCAGTTTTTGATTTTTTGCAAAAAAATGGAAAAATTGAAATTTGTATGTGTTAGTCTTCAATCACGGAATTTTTTGAGAAAAACATGAAAAATGAAGTATTTTGCTCATTTTAGAGAACTATTTTGGTCTTTTTTAGAAAAAATGATAATTGATATTTTTGAAGGTGTTAGGCTTCAGTTTTTTATTTTTTGCAAAAAATTGGAAAAATTGAAATTTGAATGTGTTAGTCTTCAATCACGGAATTTTTTGAGAAAATCATGAAAAATGAAGTATTTTGCTCATTTTAGAGAACTATTTTGGTCTTTTTTAGAAAAAATGATAATTGATATTTTTGAAGGTGTTAGACTTCAGTTTTTTATTTTTTGCAAAAAATTGGAAAAATTGAAATTTGTATGTGTTAGTCTTCAATCACAGAATTTTTTGAGAAAATCATGAAAAATGACGTATTTTGCTCATTTTAGAGAACTATTTTGGTCTTTTTCGGAAAAAATGATAATTGATATTTTTGAAGGTGTTAGAGTTCAGTTTTTTATTTTTTGCAAAAAATAGGAAAAATTGAAATTTGTATGTGTTAGTCTTCAATCACGGAATTTTTTGAGAAAAACATGAAAAATGAAGTATTTTGCTCATTTTAGAGAACTATTTTGGTCTTTTTCAGAAAAAATGATAATTGATATTTTTGAAGGTGTTAAGATTTCAGTTTTTTATTTTTTGGAAAAAATTGGAAAAATTGAAATTTGTATGTGTTAGTCTTCAATCACGGAATGTTTTGAGAAAATCATGAAAAATGAAGTATTTTGCTCATTTTAGAGAACTATTTTGGTCTTTTTTAGAAAAATGATAATTGATATTTTTGAAGGTGTTAGACTTCAGTTTTTGATTTTTTGCAAAAAATTGGAAAAATTGAAATTTGTATGTGTTAGTCTTCAATCATAGATTTTTTTGAGAAAATCATGAAAAATGAAGTATTTTGCTCATTTTAGAGAACTATTTTGGTCTTTTTTAGAAAAAATGATAATTGATATTTTTGAAGGTGTTAGGCTTCAGTTTTTTATTTTTTGCAAAAAATTGGAAAAATTGAAATTTGAATGTGTTAGTCTTCAATCACGGAATTTTTTGAGAAAGACATGAAAAATGAAGTATTTTGCTCGTTTTAGAGAACTATTTTGGTCTTTTTCAGAAAAAATGATAATTGATATTTTTGAAGGTGTTAGACTTCAGTTTTTCATTTTTTGCAAAAATTAGGAAAAATTGAAATTTGTATGTGTTAGTCTTCAATCACGGAATTTTTTGAGAAAATCATGAAAAATGAAGTATTTTGCTCATTTTAGAGAACTATTTTGGTCTTTTTTAGAAAAAATGATAATTGATATTTTTGAAGGTGTTAGACTTCAGTTTTTGATTTTTTGCAAAAATTAGGAAAAATTGAAATTTGTATGTGTTAGTCTTCAATCACGTAATTTTTTTAGAAAATCATGAAAAATGAAGTATTTTGCTCATTTTAGAGAACTATTTTGGCCTTTTTTTAGAAAAAATGATAATTGATATTTTTGAAGGTGTTAGACTTCAGTTTTTTATTTTTTGCAAAAAATTGGAAAAATTGAAATTTGTATGTGTTAGTCTTCAATCACAGAATTTTTTGAGAAAATCACGAAAAATGACGTATTTTGCTCATTTTAGAGAACTATTTTGGTCTTTTTCAGAAAAAATGATAATTGATATTTTTGAAGGTGTTAGACTTCAGTTTTTTATTTTTTGCAAAAAATAGGAAAAATTGAAATTTGTATGTGTTAGTCTTCAATCACGGAATTTTTTGAGAAAATCATGAAAAATGAAGTATTTTGCTCATTTTAGAGAACTATTTTGGTCTTTTTCAGAAAAAAATGATAATTGATATTTTTGAAGGTGTTAAGATTTCAGTTTTTTATTTTTTGGAAAAAATTGGAAAAATTGAAATTTGTATGTGTTAGTCTTCAATCACGGAATGTTTTGAGAAAATCATGAAAAATGAAGTATTTTGCTCATTTTAGAGAACTATTTTGGTCTTTTTTAGAAAAATGATAATTGATATTTTTGAAGGTGTTAGACTTCAGTTTTTGATTTTTTGCAAAAAATTGGAAAAATTGAAATTTGTATGTGTTAGTCTTCAATCATAGATTTTTTTGAGAAAATCATGAAAAATGAAGTATTTTGCTCATTTTAGAGAACTATTTTGGTCTTTTTTAGAAAATATGATAATTGATATTTTTGAAGGTGTTAGACTTCAGTTTTTGATTTTATGCAAAAAATCGGAAAAATAGAAATTTGTATGTGTTAGTCTTCAATCCCGGAGTTTTTTGAGAAAAACATGAAAAATGAAGTATTTTGCCCATTTTAGAGAACTATTTTGGTCTTTTTTAGAAAAAATGATAATTGATATTTTTGAAGGTGTTAAACTTCAGTTTTTGATTTTTTGCAAAAAATAGGAAAAATAGAAATTTGTATGTGTTAGTCTTCAATCACGAAGTTTTTTGAGAAAAACATTAAAAATGAAGTATTTTGCTCATTTTAGAGAACTATTTTGGACTCTTTTAGAAAAAATTATAATTGATATTTTTTAAGGTGTTAGACTTCAGTTTTTGATTTTTTGCAAAAAATAGGAAAAATTGAAATTTGTATGTGTGAGTCTTCAATCACGGAGTTTTTTGAGAAAAACATGAACAATGAAGTATTTTGCTCATTTTGGAGAACTATTTTGGACCCTTTTAGAAAAAATGATAATTGATATTTTTTAAGGTGTTAGACTTCAGTTTTTGATTTTTTGCAAAAAAATGGAAAAATTGAAATTTGTATGTGTTAGTCTTCAATCACGGAATTTTTTGAGAAAAACATGAAAAATGAAGTATTTTGCTCATTTTAGAGAACTATTTTGGTCTTTTTTAGAAAAAATGATAATTGATATTTTTGAAGGTGTTAGGCTTCAGTTTTTTATTTTTTGCAAAAAATTGGAAAAATTGAAATTTGAATGTGTTAGTCTTCAATCACGGAATTTTTTGAGAAAATCATGAAAAATGAAGTATTTTGCTCATTTTAGAGAACTATTTTGGTCTTTTTTAGAAAAAATGATAATTGATATTTTTGAAGGTCTTAGACTTCAGTTTTTTATTTTTTGCAAAAAATTGGAAAAATTGAAATTTGTATGTGTTAGTCTTCAATCACAGAATTTTTTGAGAAAATCATGAAAAATGACGTATTTTGCTCATTTTAGAGAACTATTTTGGTCTTTTTCGGAAAAAATGATAATTGATATTTTTGAAGGTGTTAGACTTCAGTTTTTTATTTTTTGCAAAAAATAGGAAAAATTGAAATTTGTATGTGTTAGTCTTCAATCACGGAATTTTTTGAGAAAAACATGAAAAATGAAGTATTTTGCTCATTTTAGAGAACTATTTTGGTCTTTTTCAGAAAAAATGATAATTGATATTTTTGAAGGTGTTAAGATTTCAGTTTTTTATTTTTTGGAAAAAATTGGAAAAATTGAAATTTGTATGTGTTAGTCTTCAATCACGGAATGTTTTGAGAAAATCATGAAAAATGAAGTATTTTGCTCATTTTAGAGAACTATTTTGGTCTTTTTTAGAAAAATGATAATTGATATTTTTGAAGGTGTTAGACTTCAGTTTTTGATTTTTTGCAAAAAATTGGAAAAATTGAAATTTGTATGTGTTAGTCTTCAATCATAGATTTTTTTGAGAAAATCATGAAAAATGAAGTATTTTGCTCATTTTAGAGAACTATTTTGAAGGTGTTAGACTTCAGTTTTTGAGAACTATTTTGTACTCTTTTAGAAAAAATTATAAATGATATTTTTTAAGGTGTTAGACTTCAGTTTTTGATTTTTTGCAAAAAAATGGAAAAATTCAAATTTGTATGTGTTAGTCTTCAATCACGGAATTTTTTGAGAAAAACATGAAAAATGAAGTATTTTGCTCATTTTAGAGAACTATTTTGGTCTTTTTCAGAAAAAATGATAATTGATATTTTTTGAAGGTGTTAGACTTCAGTTTTTCATTTTTTGCAAAAATTAGGAAAAATTGAAATTTGTATGTGTTAGTCTTCAATCACGGAATTTTTTGAGAAAATCATGAAAAATGAAGTATTTTGCTCATTTTAGAGAACTATTTTGGTCTTTTTTAGAAAAAAATGATAATTGATATTTTTGAAGGTGTTAGACTTCAGTTTTTGATTTTTTGCAAAAATTAGGAAAAATTGAAATTTGTATGTGTTAGTCTTCAATCACGTAATTTTTTTAGAAAATCATGAAAAATGAAGTATTTTGCTCATTTTAGAGAACTATTTTGGCCTTTTTTAGAAAAAATGATAATTGATATTTTTGAAGGTGTTAGACTTCAGTTTTTTATTTTTTGCAAAAAATTGGAAAAATTGAAATTTGTATGTGTTAGTCTTCAATCACAGAATTTTTTGAGAAAATCATGAAAAATGACGTATTTTGGTCTTTTTCAGAAAAAATGATAATTGATATTTTTCAAGGTGTTAGACTTCAGTTTTTTATTTTTTGCAAAAAATAGGAAAAATTGAAATTTGTATGTGTTAGTCTTCAATCACGGAATTTTTTGAGAAAATCATGAAAAATGAAGTATTTTGCTCATTTTAGAGAACTATTTTGGTCTTTTTCAGAAAAAATGATAATTGGTATTTTTGAAGGTGTTAAGATTTCAGTTTTTTATTTTTTGGAAAAAATTGGAAAAATTGAAATTTGTATGTGTTAGTCTTCAATCACGGAATGTTTTGAGAAAATCATGAAAAATGAAGTATTTTGCTCATTTTAGAGAACTATTTTGGTCTTTTTTAGAAAAATGATAATTGATATTTTTGAAGGTGTTAGACTTCAGTTTTTGATTTTTTGCAAAAAATTGGAAAAATTGAAATTTGTATGTGTTAGTCTTCAATCATAGATTTTTTTGAGAAAATCATGAAAAATGAAGTATTTTTCTCATTTTAGAGAACTATTTTGGTCTTTTTTAGAAAATATGATAATTGATATTTTTGAAGGTGTTAGACTTCAGTTTTTGATTTTATGCAAAAAATAGGAAAAATAGAAATTTGTATGTGTTAGTCTTCAATCACGGAGTTTTTTGAGAAAAACATGAACAATGAAGTATTTTGCTCATTTTGGAGAACTATTTTGGACCCTTTTAGAAAAAATGATAATTGATATTTTTTAAGGTGTAAGACTTCAGTTTTTGATTTTTTGCAAAAAAATGGAAAAATTGAAATTTGTATGTGTTAGTCTTCAATCACGGAATTTTTTGAGAAAAACATGAAAAATGAAGTATTTTGCTCATTTTAGAGAACTATTTTGGTCTTTTTTAGAAAAAATGATAATTGATATTTATGAAGGTGTTAGGCTTCAGTTTTTTATTTTTTGCAAAAAATTGGAAAAATTGAAATTTGAATGTGTTAGTCTTCAATCACGGAATTTTTTGAGAAAATCATGAAAAATGAAGTATTTTGCTCATTTTAGAGAACTATTTTGGTCTTTTTTAGAAAAAATGATAATTGATATTTTTGAAGGTGTTAGACTTCAGTTTTTGATTTTTTGCAAAAATTAGGAAAAATTGAAATTTGTATGTGTTAGTCTTCAATCACGAAGTTTTTTGAGAAAAACATTAAAAATGAAGTATTTTGCTTATTTTAGAGAACTATTTTGGACTCTTTTAGAAAAAATTATAAATGATATTTTTTAAGGTGTTAGACTTCAGTTTTTGATTTTTTGCAAAAAAATGGAAAAATTCAAATTTGTATGTGTTAGTCTTCAATCACGGAATTTTTTGAGAAAAACAAGAAAAATGAAGTATTTTGCTCATTTTAGAGAACTATTTTGGTCTTTTTCAGAAAAAAGGATAATTGATATTTTTGAAGGTGTTAGACTTCAGTTTTTCATTTTTTGCAAAAATTAGGAAAAATTGAAATTTGTATGTGTTAGTCTTCAATCACGGAATTTTTTGAGAAAATCATGAAAAATGAAGTATTTTGCTCATTTTAGAGAACTATTTTGGTCTTTTTTAGAAAAAATGATAATTGATATTTTTGAAGGTGTTAGACTTCAGTTTTTGATTTTTTGCAAAAATTAGGAAAAATTGAAATTTGTATGTGTTAGTCTTCAATCACGTAATTTTTTTAGAAAATCATGAAAAATGAAGTATTTTGCTCATTTTAGAGAACTATTTTGGCCTTTTTTAGAAAAAATGATAATTGATATTTTTGAAGGTGTTAGACTTCAGTTTTTTATTTTTTGCAAAAAATTGGAAAAATTGAAATTTGTATGTGTTAGTCTTCAATCACAGAATTTTTTGAGAAAATCATGAAAAATGACGTATTTTGCTCATTTTAGAGAACTATTTTGGTCTTTTTCAGAAAAAATGATAATTGATATTTTTGAAGGTGTTAGACTTCAGTTTTTTATTTTTTGCAAAAAATAGGAAAAATTGAAATTTGTATGTGTTAGTCTTCAATCACGGAATTTTTTGAGAAAATCATGAAAAATGAAGTATTTTGCTCATTTTAGAGAACTATTTTGGTCTTTTTCAGAAAAAATGATAATTGATATTTTTGAAGGTGTTAAGATTTCAGTTTTTTATTTTTTGGAAAAAATTGGAAAAATTGAAATTTGTATGTGTTAGTCTTCGTTCACGGAATGTTTTGAGAAAATCATGAAAAATGAAGTATTTTGCTCATTTTAGAGAACTATTTTGGTCTTTTTTAGAAAAATGATAATTGATATTTTTGAAGGTGTTAGACTTCAGTTTTTGATTTTTTGCAAAAAATTGGAAAAATTGAAATTTGTATGTGTTAGTCTTCAATCATAGATTTTTTTGAGAAAATCATGAAAAATGAAGTATTTTGCTCATTTTAGAGAACTATTTTGGCCTTTTTTAGAAAAAATGATAATTGATATTTTTGAAGGTGTTAGACTTCAGTTTTTGATTTTATGCAAAAAATAGGAAAAATAAAAATTTGTATGTGTTAGTCTTCAATCCCGGATTTTTTTGAGAAAAACATGAAAAATGAAGTATTTTGCTCATTTTAGAGAACTATTTTTGTCTTTTTTAGAAAAAATGATAATTGATATTTTTTAAGGTGTTAGACTTCAGTTTTTGATTTTTTGCAAAAAAATGGAAAAATAGAAATTTGTATGTGTTAGTCTTCAATCACGGAATTTTTTGAGAAAAACATGAACAATGAAGTATTTTGCTCATTTTAGAGAACTATTTTGGACTCTTTTAGAAAAAATTATAATTGATATTTTTTAAGGTGTTAGACTTCAGTTTTTGATTTTTTGCAAAAAATAGGAAAAATTGAAATTTGTATGTGTTAGTCTTCAATCACGGAGTTTTTTGAGAAAAACATGAACAATGAAGTATTTTGCTCATTTTGGAGAACTATTTTGGACCCTTTTAGAAAAAATGATAATTGATATTTTTTAAGGTGTTAGACTTCAGTTTTTGATTTTTTGCAAAAAAATGGAAAAATTGAAATTTGTATGTGTTAGTCTTCAATCACGGAATTTTTTGAGAAAAACATGAAAAATGAAGTATTTTGCTCATTTTAGAGAACTATTTTGGTCTTTTTTAGAAAAAATGATAATTGATATTTTTGAAGGTGTTAGGCTTCAGTTTTTTTATTTTTTGCAAAAAATTGGAAAAATTGAAATTTGAATGTGTTAGTCTTCAATCACGGAATTTTTTGAGAAAATCATGAAAAATGAAGTATTTTGCTCATTTTAGAGAACTATTTTGGTCTTTTTTAGAAAAAATGATAATTGATATTTTTGAAGGTGTTAGACTTCAGTTTTTTATTTTTTGCAAAAAATTGGAAAAATTGAAATTTGTATGTGTTAGTCTTCAATCACAGAATTTTTTGAGAAAATCATGAAAAATGACGTATTTTGCTCATTTTAGAGAACTATTTTGGTCTTTTTCAGAAAAAATGATAATTGATATTTTTGAAGGTGTTAGACTTCAGTTTTTTATTTTTTGCAAAAAATAGGAAAAATTGAAATTTGTATGTGTTAGTCTTCAATCACGGAATTTTTTGAGAAAAACATGAAAAATGAAGTATTTTGCTCATTTTAGAGAACTATTTTGGTCTTTTTCAGAAAAAATGATAATTGATATTTTTGAAGGTGTTAAGATTTCAGTTTTTTATTTTTTGGAAAAAATTGGAAAAATTGAAATTTGTATGTGTTAGTATTCAATCACGGAATGTTTTGAGAAAATCATGAAAAATGAAGTATTTTGCTCATTTTAGAGAACTATTTTGGTCTTTTTTAGAAAAAATGATAATTGATATTTTTGAAGGTGTTAGACTTCAGTTTTTGATTTTTTGCAAAAATTAGGAAAAATTGAAATTGGTATGTATTAGTCTTCAATCACGAAGTTTTTTGAGAAAAACATTAAAAATGAAGTATTTTGCTTATTTTAGAGAACTATTTTGGACTCTTTTAGAAAAAATTATAAATGATATTTTTTAAGGTGTTAGACTTCAGTTTTTGATTTTTTGCAAAAAAATGGAAAAATTCAAATTTGTATGTGTTAGTCTTCAATCACGGAATTTTTTGAGCAAAACATGAAAAAAGAAGTATTTTGCTCATTTTAGAGAACTATTTTGGTCTTTTTGAGAAAAAATGATAATTGATATTTTTGAAGGTGTTAGGATTCAGTTTTTTATTTTTTGCAAAAAATTGGAAAAATTAAATTTGAATGTGTTAGTCTTCAATCACGGAATGTTTTGAGAAAATCATGAAAAATGAAGTATTTTGCTCATTTTAGAGAACTATTTTCGTCTTTTTTAGAAAAATGATAATTGATATTTTTGAAGGTGTTAGACTTCAGTTTTTGATTTTATGCAAAAAATAGGAAAAATAGAAATTTGTATGTGTTAGTCTTCAATCCCGGAGTTTTTTGAGAAAAACATGAAAAATGAACTATTTTGCCCATTTTAGAGAACTATTTTGGTCTTTTTTAGAAAAAATGATAATTGATATTTTTGAAGGTGTTAAACTTCAGTTTTTGATTTTTTGCAAAAAATAGGAAAAATAGAAATTTGTATGTGTTAGTCTTCAATCACGAAGTTTTTTGAGAAAAACATTAAAAATGAAGTATTTTGCTCATTTTAGAGAACTATTTTGGACTCTTTTAGAAAAAATTATAATTGATATTTTTTAAGGTGTTAGACTTCAGTTTTTGATTTTTTGCAAAAAATAGGAAAAATTGAAATTTGTATGTGTTAGTCTTCAATCACGGAGTTTTTTGAGAAAAACATGAACAATGAAGTATTTTGCTCATTTTGGAGAACTATTTTGGACCCTTTTAGAAAAAATGATAATTGATATTTTTTAAGGTGTTAGACTTCAGTTTTTGATTTTTTGCAAAAAAATGGAAAAATTGAAATTTGTATGTGTTAGTCTTCAATCACGGAATTTTTTGAGAAAAACATGAAAAATGAAGTATTTTGCTCATTTTAGAGAACTATTTTGGTCTTTTTTAGAAAAAATGATAATTGATATTTTTGAAGGTGTTAGGCTTCAGTTTTTTATTTTTTGCAAAAAATTGGAAAAATTGAAATTTGAATGTGTTAGTCTTCAATCACGGAATTTTTTGAGAAAATCATGAAAAATGAACTATTTTGCTCATTTTAGAGAACTATTTTGGTCTTTTTTAGAAAAAATGATAATTGATATTTTTGAAGGTGTTAGACTTCAGTTTTTGATTTTTTGCAAAAATTAGGAAAAATTGAAATTTGTATGTGTTAGTCTTCAATCACGAAGTTTTTTGAGAAAAACATTAAAAATGAAGTATTTTGCTTATTTTAGAGAACTATTTTGGACTCTTTTAGAAAAAATTATAAATGATATTTTTAAGGTGTTAGACTTCAGTTTTTGATTTTTTGCAAAAAAATGGAAAAATTCAAATTTGTATGTGTTAGTCTTCAATCACGGAATTTTTTGAGAAAAACATGAAAAATGAAGTATTTTGCTCATTTTAGAGAACTATTTTGGTCTTTTTGAGAAAAAATGATAATTGATATTTTTGAAGGTGTTAGGATTCAGTTTTTTATTTTTTGCAAAAAATTGGAAAAATTGAAATTTGAATGTGTTAGTCTTCAATCACGTAATTTTTTTAGAAAATCATGAAAAATGAAGTATTTTGCTCATTTTAGAGAACTATTTTGGCCTTTTTTAGAAAAAATGATAATTGATATTTTTGAAGGTGTTAGACTTCAGTTTTTTATTTTTTGCAAAAAATTGGAAAAATTGAAATTTGTATGTGTTAGTCTTCAATCACAGAATTTTTTGAGAAAATCATGAAAAATGACGTATTTTGCTCATTTTAGAGAACTATTTTGGTCTTTTTCAGAAAAAATGATAATTGATATTTTTGAAGGTGTTAGACTTCAGTTTTTTATTGTTTGCAAAAAATAGGAAAAATTGAAATTCGTATGTGTTAGTCTTCAATCACGGAATTTTTTGAGAAAATCATGAAAAATGAAGTATTTTGCTCATTTTAGAGAACTATTTTGGTCTTTTTCAGAAAAAATGATAATTGATATTTTTGAAGGTGTTAAGATTTCAGTTTTTGATTTTTTGCAAAAAATTGGAAAAATTGAAATTTGTATGTGTTAGTCTTCAATCATGGATTTTTTTGAGAAAATCATGAAAAATGATGTATTTTGCTCATTTTAGAGAACTATTTTGGTCTATTTAGAAAATATGATAATTGATATTTTTGAAGGTGTAAGACTTCAGTTTTTGATTTTATGCAAAAAATAGGAAAAATAGAAATTTGTATGTGTTAGTCTTCAATCCCGGAGTTTTTTGAGAAAAACATGAAAAATGAAGTATTTTGCCCATTTTAGAGAACTATTTTGGTCTTTTTTAGAAAAAATGATAATTGATATTTTTGAAGGTGTTAAACTTCAGTTTTTGATTTTTTGCAAAAAATAGGAAAAATAGAAATTTGTATGTGTTAGTCTTCAATCACGAAGTTTTTTGAGAAAAACATTAAAAATGAAGTATTTTGCTCATTTTAGAGAACTATTTTGGTCTCTTTTAGAAAAAATTATAATTGATATTTTTTAAGGTGTTAGACTTCAGTTTTTGATTTTTTGCAAAAAATAGGAAAAATTGAAATTTGTATGTGTTAGTCTTCAATGACGGAGTTTTTTGAGAAAAACATGAAAAATGAAGTATTTTGCTCATTTTGGAGAACTATTTTGGACCCTTTTAGAAAAAATGATAATTGATATTTTTTAAGGTGTTAGACTTCAGTTTTTGATTTTTTGCAAAAAAAAGGAAAAATTGAAATTTGTATGTGTTAGTCTTCAATCACGGAATTTTTTGAGAAAAACATGAAAAATGAAGTATTTTGCTCATTTTAGAGAACTATTTTGGTCTTTTTTAGAAAAAATGATAATTGATATTTTTGAAGGTGTTAGACTTCAGTTTTTGATTTTTTGCAGAAATTAGGAAAAATTGAAATTTGTATGTGTTAGTCTTCAATCACGTAATTTTTTGAGAAAGACATGAAAAATGAAGTATTTTGCTCGTTTTAGAGAACTATTTTGGTCTTTTTCAGAAAAAATGATAATTGATATTTTTGAAGGTGTTAGACTTCAGTTTTTCATTTTTTGCAAAAATTAGGAAAAATTGAAATTTGTATGTGTTAGTCTTCAATCACGGAATTTTTTGAGAAAATCATGAAAAATGAAGTATTTTGCTCATTTTAGAGAACTATTTTGGTCTTTTTTAGAAAAAATGATAATTGATATTTTTGAAGGTGTTAGACTTCAGTTTTTGATTTTTTGCAGAAATTAGGAAAAATTGAAATTTGTATGTGTTAGTCTTCAATCACGTAATTTTTTTAGAAAATCATGAAAAATGAAGTATTTTGCTCATTTTAGAGAACTATTTTGGCCTTTTTTAGAAAAAATGATAATTGATATTTTTGAAGGTGTTAGACTTCAGTTTTTTATTTTTTGCAAAAAATTGGAAAAATTGAAATTTGTATGTGTTAGTCTTCAATCACAGAATTTTTTGAGAAAATCATGAAAAATGACGTATTTTGCTCATTTTAGAGAACTATTTTGGTCTTTTTCAGAAAAAATGATAATTGATATTTTTGAAGGTGTTAGACTTCAGTTTTTTATTTTTTGCAAAAAATAGGAAAAATTGAAATTTGTATGTGTTAGTCTTCAATCACGGAATTTTTTGAGAAAATCATGAAAAATGAAGTATTTTGCTCATTTTAGAGAACTATTTTGGTCTTTTTCAGAAAAAATGATAATTGATATTTTTGAAGGTGTTAAGATTTCAGTTTTTTATTTTTTGGAAAAAATTGGAAAAATTGAAATTTGTATGTGTTAGTCTTCAATCACGGAATGTTTTGAGAAAATCATGAAAAATGAAGTATTTTGCTCATTTTAGAGAACTATTTTGGTCTTTTTTAGAAAAATGATAATTGATATTTTTGAAGGTGTTAGACTTCAGTTTTTAATTTTTTGCAAAAAATTGGAAAAATTGAAATTTGTATGTGTTAGTCTTCAATCATAGATTTTTTTGAGAAAATCATGAAAAATGAAGTATTTTGCTCATTTTAGAGAACTATTTTGGTCTTTTTTAGAAAAAATGATAATTGATATTTTTGAAGGTGTTAGACTTCAGTTTTTGATTTTTTGCAAAAAAATGGAAAAATTGAAATTTGTATGTGTTAACCTTCAATCACGGAATTTTTTGAGAAAAACATGAAAAATGAAGTATTTTGCTCATTTTAGAGAACTATTTTGGTCTTTTTTAGAAAAAATGATAATTGATATTTTTGAAGGTGTTAGACTTCAATTTTTGATTTTTTGCAGAAATTAGGAAAAATTGAAATTTGAATGTGTTAGTCTTCAATCACGGAATTTTTTGAGAAAGACATGAAAAATGAAGTATTTTGCTCGTTTTAGAGAACTATTTTGGTCTTTTTCAGAAAAAATGATAATTGATATTTTTGAAGGTGTTAGACTTCAGTTTTTCATTTTTTGCAAAAATTAGGAAAAATTGAAATTTGTATGTGTTAGTCTTCAATCACGGAATTTTTTGAGAAAATCATGAAAAATGAAGTATTTTGCTCATTTTAGAGAACTATTTTGGTCTTTTTTAGAAAAAATGATAATTGATATTTTTGAAGGTGTTAGACTTCAGTTTTTGATTTTTTGCAGAAATTAGGAAAAATTGAAATTTGTATGTGTTAGTCTTCAATCACGTAATTTTTTTAGAAAATCATGAAAAATGAAGTATTTTGCTCATTTTAGAGAACTATTTTGGCCTTTTTTAGAAAAAATGATAATTGATATTTTTGAAGGTGTTAGACTTCAGTTTTTTATTTTTTGCAAAAAATTGGAAAAATTGAAATTTGTATGTGTTAGTCTTCAATCACAGAATTTTTTGAGAAAATCATGAAAAATGACGTATTTTGCTCATTTTAGAGAACTATTTTGGTCTTTTTTCAGAAAAAATGATAATTGATATTTTTGAAGGTGTTAGACTTCAGTTTTTTATTTTTTGCAAAAAATAGGAAAAATTGAAATTTGTATGTGTTAGTCTTCAATCACGGAATTTTTTGAGAAAATCATGAAAAATGAAGTATTTTGCTCATTTTAGAGAACTATTTTGGTCTTTTTCAGAAAAAATGATAATTGATATTTTTGAAGGTGTTAAGATTTCAGTTTTTTATTTTTTGGAAAAAATTGGAAAAATTGAAATTTGTATGTGTTAGTCTTCAATCACGGAATGTTTTGAGAAAATCATGAAAAATGAAGTATTTTGCTCATTTTAGAGAACTATTTTGGTCTTTTTTAGAAAAATGATAATTGATATTTTTGAAGGTGTTAGACTTCAGTTTTTAATTTTTTGCAAAAAATTGGAAAAATTGAAATTTGTATGTGTTAGTCTTCAATCATAGATTTTTTTGAGAAAATCATGAAAAATGAAGTATTTTGCTCATTTTAGAGAACTATTTTGGTCTTTTTTAGAAAAAATGATAATTGATATTTTTGAAGGTGTTAGACTTCAGTTTTTGATTTTTTGCAAAAAAATGGAAAAATTGAAATTTGTATGTGTTAGTCTTCAATTACGGAATTTTTTGAGAAAAACATGAAAAATGAAGTATTTTGCTCATTTTAGAGAACTATTTTGGTCTTTTTTAGAAAATATGATAATTGATATTTTTGAAGGTGTTACACTTCAGTTTTTGATTTTATGCAAAAAATAGGAAAAATAGAAATTTGTATGTGTTAGTCTTCAATCCCTGAGTTTTTTGAGAAAAACATGAAAAATGAAGTATTTTGCCCATTTTAGAGAACTATTTTGGTCTTTTTTAGAAAAAATGATAATTGATATTTTTTAAGGTGTTAAACTTCAGTTTTTGATTTTTTGCAAAAAATAGGAAAAATAGAAATTTGTATGTGTTAGTCTTCAATCACGAAGTTTTTTGAGAAAAACATTAAAAATGAAGTATTTTGCTCATTTTAGAGAACTATTTTGGACTCTTTTAGAAAAAATTATAATTGATATTTTTTAAGGTGTTAGACTTCAGTTTTTGATTTTTTGCAAAAAATAGGAAAAATTGAAATTTGTATGTGTTAGTCTTCAATCACAGAGTTTTTTGAGAAAAACATGAACAATGAAGTATTTTGCTCATTTTGGAGAACTATTTTGGACCCTTTTAGAAAAAATGATAATTGATATTTTTTAAGGTGTTAGACTTCAGTTTTTGATTATTTGCAAAAAAATGGAAAAATTGAAATTTGTATGTGTTAGTCTTCAATCACGGAATTTTTTGAGAAAAACATGAAAAATGAAGTATTTTGCTCATTTTAGAGAACTATTTTGGTCTTTTTTAGAAAAAATGATAATTGATATTTTTGAAGGTGTTAGGCTTCAGTTTTTTTATTTTTTGCAAAAAATTGGAAAAATTGAAATTTGAATGTGTTAGTCTTCAATCACGGAATTTTTTGAGAAAATCATGAAAAATGAAGTATTTTGCTCATTTTAGAGAACTATTTTGGTCTTTTTTAGAAAAAATGATAATTGATATTTTTGAAGGTGTTAGACTTCAGTTTTTTATTTTTTGCAAAAAATTGGAAAAATTGAAATTTGTATGTGTTAGTCTTCAATCACAGAATTTTTTGAGAAAATCATGAAAAATGACGTATTTTGCTCATTTTAGAGAACTATTTTGGTCTTTTTCAGAAAAAATGATAATTGATATTTTTGAAGGTGTTAGACTTCAGTTTTTTATTTTTTGCAAAAAATAGGAAAAATTGAAATTTGTATGTGTTAGTCTTCAATCACGGAATTTTTTGAGAAAAACATGAAAAATGAAGTATTTTGCTCATTTTAGAGAACTATTTTGGTCTTTTTCCGAAAAAATGATAATTGATATTTTTGAAGGTGTTAAGATTTCAGTTTTTTATTTTTTGGAAAAAATTGGAAAAATTGAAATTTGTATGTGTTAGTCTTCAATCACGGAATGTTTTGAGAAAATCATGAAAAATGAAGTATTTTGCTCATTTTAGAGAACTATTTTGGTCTTTTTTAGAAAAAATGATAATTGATATTTTTGAAGGTGTTAGACTTCAGTTTTTGATTTTTTGCAAAAATTAGGAAAAATTGAAATTGGTATGTGTTAGTCTTCAATCACGAAGTTTTTTGAGAAAAACATTAAAAATGAAGTATTTTGCTTATTTTAGAGAACTATTTTGGACTCTTTTAGAAAAAATTATAAATGATATTTTTTAAGGTGTTAGACTTCAGTTTTTGATTTTTTGCAAAAAAATGGAAAAATTCAAATTTGTATGTGTTAGTCTTCAATCACGGAATTTTTTGAGAAAAACATGAAAAAAGAAGTATTTTGCTCATTTTAGAGAACTATTTTGGTCTTTTTGAGAAAAAATGATAATTGATATTTTTGAAGGTGTTAGGATTCAGTTTTTTATTTTTTGCAAAAAATTGGAAAAATTGAAATTTGAATGTGTTAGTCTTCAATCACGGAATGTTTTGAGAAAATCATGAAAAATGAAGTATTTTGCTCATTTTAGAGAACTATTTTGGTCTTTTTTAGAAAAATGATAATTGATATTTTTGAAGGTGTTAGACTTCAGTTTTTGATTTTTTGCAAAAAATTGGAAAAATTGAAATTTGTATGTGTTAGTCTGCAATCATAGATTTTTTTGAGAAAATCATGAAAAATGAAGTATTTTGCTCATTTTAGAGAACTATTTTGGTCTTTTTTAGAAAATATGATAATTGATATTTTTGAAGGTGTTAGACTTCAGTTTTTGATTTTATGCAAAAAATAGGAAAAATAGAAATTTGTATGTGTTAGTCTTCAATCCCGGAGTTTTTTGAGAAAAACATGAAAAATGAACTATTTTGCCCATTTTAGAGAACTATTTTGGTCTTTTTTAGAAAAAATGATAATTGATATTTTTGAAGGTGTTAAACTTCAGTTTTTGATTTTTTGCAAAAAATAGGAAAAATAGAAATTTGTATGTGTTAGTCTTCAATCACGAAGTTTTTTGAGAAAAACATTAAAAATGAAGTATTTTGTTCATTTTAGAGAACTATTTTGGACTCTTTTAGAAAAAATTATAATTGACATTTTTTAAGGTGTTAGACTTCAGTTTTTGATTTTTTGCAAAAAAAAGGAAAAATTGAAATTTGTATGTGTTAATCTTCAATCACGGAGTTTTTTGAGAAAAACATGAACAATGAAGTATTTTGCTCATTTTGGAGAACTATTTTGGACCCTTTTATAAAAAATGATAATTGATATTTTTTAAGGTGTTAGACTTCAGTTTTTGATTTTTTGCAAAAAAATGGAAAAATTGAAATTTGTATGTGTTAGTCTTCAATCACGGAATTTTTTGAGAAAAACATGAAAAATGAAGTATTTTGCTCATTTTAGAGAACTATTTTGGTCTTTTTTAGAAAAAATGATAATTGATATTTTTGAAGGTGTTAGGCTTAAGTTTTTTATTTTTTGCAAAAAATTGGAAAAATTGAAATTTGAATGTGTTAGTCTTCAATCACGGAATTTTTTGAGAAAATCATGAAAAATGAACTATTTTGCTCATTTTAGAGAACTATTTTGGTCTTTTTTAGAAAAAATGATAATTGATATTTTTGAAGGTGTTAGACTTCAGTTTTTGATTTTTTGCAAAAATTAGGAAAAATTGAAATTTGTATGTGTTAGTCTTCAATCACGAAGTTTTTTGAGAAAAACATTAAAAATGAAGTATTTTGCTTATTTTAGAGAACTATTTTGGACTCTTTTAGAAAAAATTATAAATGATATTTTTAAGGTGTTAGACTTCAGTTTTTGATTTTTTGCAAAAAATTGGAAAAATTGAAATTTGAATGTGTTAGTCTTCAATCACGTAATTTTTTTAGAAAATCATGAAAAATGAAGTATTTTGCTCATTTTAGAGAACTATTTTGGCGTTTTTTAGAAAAAATGATAATTGATATTTTTGAAGGTGTTAGACTTCAGTTTTTTATTTTTTGCAAAAAATTGGAAAAATTGAAATTTGTATGTGTTAGTCTTCAATCACAGAATTTTTTGAGAAAATCATGAAAAATGACGTATTTTGCTCATTTTAGAGAACTATTTTGGTCTTTTTCAGAAAAAATGATAATTGATATTTTTGAAGGTGTTAGACTTCAGTTTTTTATTGTTTGCAAAAAATAGGAAAAATTGAAATTCGTATGTGTTAGTCTTCAATCACGGAATTTTTTGAGAAAATCATGAAAAATGAAGTATTTTGCTCATTTTAGAGAACTATTTTGGTCTTTTTCAGAAAAAATGATAATTGATATTTTTGAAGGTGTTAAGATTTCAGTTTTTGATTTTTTGCAAAAAATTGGAAAAATTGAAATTTGTATGTGTTAGTCTTCAATCATGGATTTTTTTGAGAAAATCATGAAAAATGATGTATTTTGCTCATTTTAGAGAACTATTTTGGTCTATTTTAGAAAATATGATAATTGATATTTTTGAAGGTGTAAGACTTCAGTTTTTGATTTTATGCAAAAAATAGGAAAAATAGAAATTTGTATGTGTTAGTCTTCAATCCCGGAGTTTTTTGAGAAAAACATGAAAAATGAAGTATTTTGCCCATTTTAGAGAACTATTTTGGTCTTTTTTAGAAAAAATGATAATTGATATTTTTGAAGGTGTTAAACTTCAGTTTTTGATTTTTTGCAAAAAATAGGAAAAATAGAAATTTGTATGTGTTAGTCTTCAATCACGAAGTTTTTTGAGAAAAACATTAAAAATGAAGTATTTTGCTCATTTTAGAGAACTATTTTGGACTCTTTTAGAAAAAATTATAATTGATATTTTTTAAGGTGTTAGACTTCAGTTTTTGATTTTTTGCAAAAAATAGGAAAAATTGAAATTTGTATGCGTTAGTCTTCAATCACGGAATTTTTTGAGAAAATCATGAAAAATGAAGTATTTTGCTCATTTTAGAGAACTATTTTGGTCTTTTTTAGAAAAAATGATAATTGATATTTTTGAAGGTGTTAGACTTCAGTTTTTGATTTTTTGCAGAAATTAGAAAAAATTGAAATTTGTATGTGTTAGTCTTCAATCACGTAGTTTTTTGAGAAAAACATGAAAAATGAAGTATTTTGCTCATTTTGGAGAACTATTTTGGACCCTTTTAGAAAAAATGATAATTGATATTTTTTAAGGTGTTAGACTTCAGTTTTTGATTTTTTGCAAAAAAAAAGGAAAAATTGAAATTTGTATGTGTTAGTCTTCAATCACGGAATTTTTTGAGAAAAACATGAAAAATGAAGTATTTTGCTCATTTTAGAGAACTATTTTGGTCTTTTTTAGAAAAAATGATAATTGATATTTTTGAAGGTGTTAGGCTTCAGTTTTTTATTTTTTGCAAAAAATTGGAAAAATTGAAATTTGAATGTGTTAGTTTTCAATCACGGAATTTTTTGAGAAAGACATGAAAAATGAAGTATTTTGCTCGTTTTAGAGAACTATTTTGGTCTTTTTCAGAAAAAATGATAATTGATATTTTTGAAGGTGTTAGACTTAAGTTTTTCATTTTTTGCAAAAATTAGGAAAAATTGAAATTTGTATGTGTTAGTCTTCAATCACGGAATTTTTTGAGAAAATCATGAAAAATGAAGTATTTTGCTCATTTTAGAGAACTATTTTGGTCTTTTTTAGAAAAAATGATAATTGATATTTTTGAAGGTGTTAGACTTCAGTTTTTGATTTTTTGCAGAAATTAGGAAAAATTGAAATTTGTATGTGTTAGTCTTCAATCACGTAATTTTTTTAGAAAATCATGAAAAATGAAGTATTTTGCTCATTTTAGAGAACTATTTTGGCCTTTTTTAGAAAAAATGATAATTGATATTTTTGAAGGTGTTAGACTTCAGTTTTTTATTTTTTGCAAAAAATTGGAAAAATTGAAATTTGTATGTGTTAATCTTCAATCACAGAATTTTTTGAGAAAATCATGAAAAATGACGTATTTTGCTCATTTTAGAGAACTATTTTGGTCTTTTTCAGAAAAAATGATAATTGATATTTTTGAAGGTGTTAGACTTCAGTTTTTTATTTTTTGCAAAAAATAGGAAAAATTGAAATTTGTATGTGTTAGTCTTCAATCACGGAATTTTTTGAGAAAATCATGAAAAATGAAGTATTTTGCTCATTTTAGAGAACTATTTTGGTATTTTTTAGAAAAATGATAATTGATATTTTTGAAGGTGTTAGATTTCAGTTTTTTATTTTTTGCAAAAAATTGGAAAAATTGAAATTTGTATGTGTTAGTCTTCAATCACGGAATGTTTTGAGAAAATCATGAAAAATGAAGTATTTTGCTCATTTTAGAGAACTATTTTGGTCTTTTTTAGAAAAATGATAATTGATATTTTTGAAGGTGTTAGACTTCAGTTTTTGATTTTTTGCAAAAAATTGGAAAAATTGAAATTTGTATGTGTTAGTCTTCAATCATAGATTTTTTTGAGAAAATCATGAAAAATGAAGTATTTTGCTCATTTTAGAGAACTATTTTGGTCTTTTTTAGAAAATATGATAATTGATATTTTTGAAGGTGTTAGACTTCAGTTTTTGATTTTATGCAAAAAATAGGAAAAATAGAAATTTGTATGTGTTAGTCTTCAATCCCGGAGTTTTTTGAGAAAAACATGAAAAATGAAGTATTTTGCCCATTTTAGAGAACTATTTTGGTCTTTTTTAGAAAAAATGATAATTGATATTTTTGAAGGTGTTAAACTTCAGTTTTTGATTTTTTGCAAAAAATAGGAAAAATAGAAATTTGTATGTGTTAGTCTTCAATCACGAAATTTTTTGAGAAAAACATTAAAAATGAAGTATTTTGCTCATTTTAGAGAACTATTTTGGACTCTTTTAGAAAAAATTATAATTGATATTTTTTAAGGTGTTAGACTTCAGTTTTTGATTTTTTGCAAAAAAATAGGAAAAATTGAAATTTGTATGTGTTAGTCTTCAATCACGGAGTTTTTTGAGAAAAACATGAACAATGAAGTATTTTGCTCATTTTGGAGAACTATTTTGGACCCTTTTAGAAAAAATGATAATTGATATTTTTTAAGGTGTTAGACTTCAGTTTTTGATTCTTTGCAAAAAAATGGAAAAATTGAAATTTGTATGTGTTAGTCTTCAATCACGGAATTTTTTGAGAAAAACATGAAAAATGAAGTATTTTGCTCATTTTAGAGAACTATTTTAGTCTTTTTTAGAAAAAATGATAATTGATATTTTTGAAGGTGTTAGGCTTCAGTTTTTTATTTTTTGCAAAAAATTGGAAAAATTGAAATTTGAATGTGTTAGTCTTCAATCACGGAATTTTTTGAGAAAATCATGAAAAATGAAGTATTTTGCTCATTTTAGAGAACTATTTTGGTCTTTTTTAGAAAAAATGATAATTGATATTTTTGAAGGTGTTAGACTTCAGTTTTTGATTTTTTGCAAAAATTAGGAAAAATTGAAATTTGTATGTGTTAGTCTTCAATCACGAAGTTTTTTGAGAAAAACATTAAAAATGAAGTATTTTGCTTATTTTAGAGAACTATTTTGGACTCTTTTAGAAAAAATTATAAATGATATTTTTTAAGGTGTTAGACTTCAGTTTTTGATTTTTTGCAAAAAAATGGAAAAATTCAAATTTGTATGTGTTAGTCTTCAATCACGGAATTTTTTGAGAAAAACTTGAAAAATGAAGTATTTTGCTCATTTTAGAGAACTATTTTGGTCTTTTTGAGAAAAAATGATAATTGATATTTTTGAAGGTGTTAGGATTCAGTTTTTTATTTTTTGCAAAAAATTGGAAAAATTGAAATTTGAATGTGTTAGTCTTCAATCACGGAATGTTTTGAGAAAATCATGAAAAATGAAGTATTTTGCTCATTTTAGAGAACTATTTTGGTCTTTTTTAGAAAAATGATAATTGATATTTTTGAAGGTGTTAGACTTCAGTTTTTGATTTTTTGCAAAAAATTGGAAAAATTGAAATTTGTATGTGTTAGTCTGCAATCATAGATTTTTTTGAGAAAATCATGAAAAATGAAGTATTTTGCTCATTTTAGAGAACTATTTTGGTCTTTTTTAGAAAATATGATAATTGATATTTTTGAAGGTGTTAGACTTCAGTTTTTGATTTTATGCAAAAAATAGGAAAAATAGAAATTTGTATGTGTTAGTCTTCAATCCCGGAGTTTTTTGAGAAAAACATGAAAAATGAACTATTTTGCCCATTTTAGAGAACTATTTTGGTCTTTTTTAGAAAAAATGATAATTGATATTTTTGAAGGTGTTAAACTTCAGTTTTTGATTTTTTGCAAAAAATAGGAAAAATAGAAATTTGTATGTGTTAGTCTTCAATCACGAAGTTTTTTGAGAAAAACATTAAAAATGAAGTATTTTGCTCATTTTAGAGAACTATTTTGGACTCTTTTAGAAAAAATTATAATTGATATTTTTTAAGGTGTAAGACTTCAGTTTTTGATTTTTTGCAAAAAATAGGAAAAATTGAAATTTGTATGTGTTAGTCTTCAATGACGGAGTTTTTTGAGAAAAACATGAAAAATGAAGTATTTTGCTCATTTTGGAGAACTATTTTGGACCCTTTTAGAAAAAATGATAATTGATATTTTTTAAGGTGTTAGACTTCAGTTTTTGATTTTTTGCAAAAAAAAGGAAAAATTGAAATTTGTATGTGTTAGTCTTCAATCACGGAATTTTTTGAGAAAAACATGAAAAATGAAGTATTTTGCTCATTTTAGAGAACTATTTTGGTCTTTTTTAGAAAAAATGATAATTGATATTTTTGAAGGTGTTAGGCTTCAGTTTTTTATTTTTTGCAAAAAATTGGAAAAATTGAAATTTGAATGTGTTAGTCTTCAATCACGGAATTTTTTGAGAAAGACATGAAAAATGAAGTATTTTGCTCGTTTTAGAGAACTATTTTGGTCTTTTTCAGAAAAAATGATAATTGATATTTTTGAAGGTGTTAGACTTCAGTTTTTCATTTTTTGCAAAAATTAGGAAAAATTGAAATTTGTATGTGTTAGTCTTCAATCACGGAATGTTTTGAGAAAATCATGAAAAATGAAGTATTTTGCTCATTTTAGAGAACTATTTTGGTCTTTTTTAGAAAAATGATAATTGATATTTTTGAAGGTGTTAGACTTCAGTTTTTGATTTTTTGCAAAAAATAGGAAAAATTGAAATTTGTATGTGTTAGTCTTCAATCACGGAATTTTTTGAGAAAATCATGAAAAATGAAGTATTTTGCTCATTTTAGAGAACTATTTTGGTCTTTTTCAGAAAAAATGATAATTGATATTTTTGAAGGTGTTAAGATTTCAGTTTTTTATTTTTTGGAAAAAATTGGAAAAATTGAAATTTGTATGTGTTAGTCTTCAATCACGGAATGTTTTGAGAAAATCATGAAAAATGAAGTATTTTGCTCATTTTAGAGAACTATTTTGGTCTTTTTTAGAAAAATGATAATTGATATTTTTGAAGGTGTTAGACTTCAGTTTTTGATTTTTTGCAAAAAATAGGAAAAATTGAAATTTGTATGTGTTAGTCTTCAATCATAGATTTTTTTGAGAAAATCATGAAAAATGAATTATTTTGCTCATTTTAGAGAACTATTTTGGTCTTTTTTAGAAAATATGATAATTGATATTTTTGAAGGTGTTAGACTTCAGTTTTTGATTTTATGCAAAAAATAGGAAAAATTGAAATTTGTATGTGTTTGTCTTCAATCCCGGAGTTTTTTGAGAAAAACATGAAAAATGAAGTATTTTGCCCATTTTAGAGAACTATTTTGGTCTTTTTTAGAAAAAATGATAATTGATATTTTTGAAGGTGTTAGACTTCAGTTTTTGATTTTTTGCAGAAATTAGGAAAAATTGAAATTTGTATGTGTTAGTCTTCAATCACGTAATTTTTTTAGAAAATCATGAAAAATGAAGTATTTTGCTCATTTTAGAGAACTATTTTGGCCTTTTTTAGAAAAAATGATAATTGATATTTTTGAAGGTGTTAGACTTCAGTTTTTTATTTTTTGCAAAAAATTGGAAAAATTGAAATTTGTATGTGTTAATCTTCAATCACAGAATTTTTTGAGAAAATCATGAAAAATGACGTATTTTGCTCATTTTAGAGAACTATTTTGGTCTTTTTCAGAAAAAATGATAATTGATATTTTTGAAGGTGTTAGACTTCAGTTTTTTATTTTTTGCAAAAAATAGGAAAAATTGAAATTTGTATGTGTTAGTCTTCAATCACGGAATTTTTTGAGAAAATCATGAAAAATGAAGTATTTTGCTCATTTTAGAGAACTATTTTGGTATTTTTTAGAAAAATGATAATTGATATTTTTGAAGGTGTTAGATTTCAGTTTTTTATTTTTTGCAAAAAATTGGAAAAATTGAAATTTGTATGTGTTAGTCTTCAATCACGGAATGTTTTGAGAAAATCATGAAAAATGAAGTATTTTGCTCATTTTAGAGAACTATTTTGGTCTTTTTTAGAAAAATGATAATTGATATTTTTGAAGGTGTTAGACTTCAGTTTTTGATTTTTTGCAAAAAATTGGAAAAATTGAAATTTGTATGTGTTAGTCTTCAATCATAGATTTTTTTGAGAAAATCATGAAAAATGAAGTATTTTGCTCATTTTAGAGAACTATTTTGGTCTTTTTTAGAAAATATGATAATTGATATTTTTGAAGGTGTTAGACTTCAGTTTTTGATTTTATGCAAAAAATAGGAAAAATAGAAATTTGTATGTGTTAGTCTTCAATCCCGGAGTTTTTTGAGAAAAACATGAAAAATGAAGTATTTTGCCCATTTTAGAGAACTATTTTGGTCTTTTTTAGAAAAAATGATAATTGATATTTTTGAAGGTGTTAAACTTCAGTTTTTGATTTTTTGCAAAAAATAGGAAAAATAGAAATTTGTATGTGTTAGTCTTCAATCACGAAGTTTTTTGAGAAAAACATTAAAAATGAAGTATTTTGCTCATTTTAGAGAACTATTTTGGACTCTTTTAGAAAAAATTATAATTGATATTTTTTAAGGTGTTAGACTTCAGTTTTTGATTTTTTGCAAAAAAATAGGAAAAATTGAAATTTGTATGTGTTAGTCTTCAATCACGGAGTTTTTTGAGAAAAACATGAACAATGAAGTATTTTGCTCATTTTGGAGAACTATTTTGGACCCTTTTAGAAAAAATGATAATTGATATTTTTTAAGGTGTTAGACTTCAGTTTTTGATTCTTTGCAAAAAAATGGAAAAATTGAAATTTGTATGTGTTAGTCTTCAATCACGGAATTTTTTGAGAAAAACATGAAAAATGAAGTATTTTGCTCATTTTAGAGAACTATTTTAGTCTTTTTTAGAAAAAATGATAATTGATATTTTTGAAGGTGTTAGGCTTCAGTTTTTTATTTTTTGCAAAAAATTGGAAAAATTGAAATTTGAATGTGTTAGTCTTCAATCACGGAATTTTTTGAGAAAATCATGAAAAATGAAGTATTTTGCTCATTTTAGAGAACTATTTTGGTCTTTTTTAGAAAAAATGATAATTGATATTTTTGAAGGTGTTAGACTTCAGTTTTTGATTTTTTGCAAAAATTAGGAAAAATTGAAATTTGTATGTGTTAGTCTTCAATCACGAAGTTTTTTGAGAAAAACATTAAAAATGAAGTATTTTGCTTATTTTAGAGAACTATTTTGGACTCTTTTAGAAAAAATTATAAATGATATTTTTTAAGGTGTTAGACTTCAGTTTTTGATTTTTTGCAAAAAAATGGAAAAATTCAAATTTGTATGTGTTAGTCTTCAATCACGGAATTTTTTGAGAAAAACTTGAAAAATGAAGTATTTTGCTCATTTTAGAGAACTATTTTGGTCTTTTTGAGAAAAAATGATAATTGATATTTTTGAAGGTGTTAGGATTCAGTTTTTTATTTTTTGCAAAAAATTGGAAAAATTGAAATTTGAATGTGTTAGTCTTCAATCACGGAATGTTTTGAGAAAATCATGAAAAATGAAGTATTTTGCTCATTTTAGAGAACTATTTTGGTCTTTTTTAGAAAAATGATAATTGATATTTTTGAAGGTGTTAGACTTCAGTTTTTGATTTTTTGCAAAAAATTGGAAAAATTGAAATTTGTATGTGTTAGTCTGCAATCATAGATTTTTTTGAGAAAATCATGAAAAATGAAGTATTTTGCTCATTTTAGAGAACTATTTTGGTCTTTTTTAGAAAATATGATAATTGATATTTTTGAAGGTGTTAGACTTCAGTTTTTGATTTTATGCAAAAAATAGGAAAAATAGAAATTTGTATGTGTTAGTCTTCAATCCCGGAGTTTTTTGAGAAAAACATGAAAAATGAACTATTTTGCCCATTTTAGAGAACTATTTTGGTCTTTTTTAGAAAAAATGATAATTGATATTTTTGAAGGTGTTAAACTTCAGTTTTTGATTTTTTGCAAAAAATAGGAAAAATAGAAATTTGTATGTGTTAGTCTTCAATCACGAAGTTTTTTGAGAAAAACATTAAAAATGAAGTATTTTGCTCATTTTAGAGAACTATTTTGGACTCTTTTAGAAAAAATTATAATTGATATTTTTTAAGGTGTAAGACTTCAGTTTTTGATTTTTTGCAAAAAATAGGAAAAATTGAAATTTGTATGTGTTAGTCTTCAATGACGGAGTTTTTTGAGAAAAACATGAAAAATGAAGTATTTTGCTCATTTTGGAGAACTATTTTGGACCCTTTTAGAAAAAATGATAATTGATATTTTTTAAGGTGTTAGACTTCAGTTTTTGATTTTTTGCAAAAAAAAGGAAAAATTGAAATTTGTATGTGTTAGTCTTCAATCACGGAATTTTTTGAGAAAAACATGAAAAATGAAGTATTTTGCTCATTTTAGAGAACTATTTTGGTCTTTTTTAGAAAAAATGATAATTGATATTTTTGAAGGTGTTAGGCTTCAGTTTTTTATTTTTTGCAAAAAATTGGAAAAATTGAAATTTGAATGTGTTAGTCTTCAATCACGGAATTTTTTGAGAAAGACATGAAAAATGAAGTATTTTGCTCGTTTTAGAGAACTATTTTGGTCTTTTTCAGAAAAAATGATAATTGATATTTTTGAAGGTGTTAGACTTCAGTTTTTCATTTTTTGCAAAAATTAGGAAAAATTGAAATTTGTATGTGTTAGTCTTCAATCACGGAATGTTTTGAGAAAATCATGAAAAATGAAGTATTTTGCTCATTTTAGAGAACTATTTTGGTCTTTTTTAGAAAAATGATAATTGATATTTTTGAAGGTGTTAGACTTCAGTTTTTGATTTTTTGCAAAAAATAGGAAAAATTGAAATTTGTATGTGTTAGTCTTCAATCACGGAATTTTTTGAGAAAATCATGAAAAATGAAGTATTTTGCTCATTTTAGAGAACTATTTTGGTCTTTTTCAGAAAAAATGATAATTGATATTTTTGAAGGTGTTAAGATTTCAGTTTTTTATTTTTTGGAAAAAATTGGAAAAATTGAAATTTGTATGTGTTAGTCTTCAATCACGGAATGTTTTGAGAAAATCATGAAAAATGAAGTATTTTGCTCATTTTAGAGAACTATTTTGGTCTTTTTTAGAAAAATGATAATTGATATTTTTGAAGGTGTTAGACTTCAGTTTTTGATTTTTTGCAAAAAATAGGAAAAATTGAAATTTGTATTTGTTAGTCTTCAATCATAGATTTTTTTGAGAAAATCATGAAAAATGAAGTATTTTGCTCATTTTAGAGAACTATTTTGGTCTTTTTTAGAAAATATGATAATTGATATTTTTGAAGGTGTTAGACTTCAGTTTTTGATTTTATGCAAAAAATAGGAAAAATTGAAATTTGTATGTGTTTGTCTTCAATCCCGGAGTTTTTTGAGAAAAACATGAAAAATGAAGTATTTTGCCCATTTTAGAGAACTATTTTGGTCTTTTTTAGAAAAAATGATAATTGATATTTTTGAAGGTGTTAGACTTCAGTTTTTGATTTTTTGCAAAAATTAGGAAAAATTGAAATTTGTATGTGTTAGTCTTCAATCACGAAGTTTTTTGAGAAAAACATTAAAAATGAAGTATTTTGCTTATTTTAGAGAACTATTTTGGACTCTTTTAGAAAAAATTATAAATGATATTTTTTAAGGTGTTAGACTTCAGTTTTTCATTTTTTGCAAAAAAATGGAAAAATTCAAATTTGTATGTGTTAGTCTTCAATCACGGAATTTTTTGAGAAAAACATGAAAAATGAAGTATTTTGCTCATTTTAGAGAACTATTTTGGTCTTTTTGAGAAAAAATGATAATTGATATTTTTGAAGGTGTTAGGATTCAGTTTTTTATTTTTTGCAAAAAATTGGAAAAATTGAAATTTGAATGTGTTTGTCTTCAATCACGGAATTTTTTGAGAAAAACATGAAAAATGAAGTATTTTGCTCATTTTAGAGAACTATTTTGGACTCTTTTAGAAAAAATTATAATTGATATTTTTTAAGGTGTTAGACTTCAGTTTTTGATTTTTTGCAAAAAATTGGAAAAATTGAAATTTGAATGTGTTAGTCTTCAATCACGGAATGTTTTGAGAAAATCATGAAAAATGAAGTATTTTGCTCATTTTAGAGAACTATTTTGGTCTTTTTTAGAAAAATGATAATTGATATTTTTGAAGGTGTTAGACTTCAGTTTTTGATTTTTTGCAAAAAATTGGAAAAATTGAAATTTGTATGTGTTAGTCTTCAATCATAGATTTTTTTGAGAAAATCATGAAAAATGAAGTATTTTGCTCATTTTAGAGAACTATTTCGGTCTTTTTTAGAAAATATGATAATTGATATTTTTGAAGGTGTTAGACTTCAGTTTTTGATTTTATGCAAAAAATAGGAAAAATAGAAATTTGTATGTGTTAGTCTTCAATCCCGGATTTTTTTGAGAAAAACATGAAAAATGAACTATTTTGCCCATTTTAGAGAACTATTTTGGTCTTTTTTAGAAAAAATGATAATTGATATTTTTGAAGGTGTTAAACTTCAGTTTTTGATTTTTTGCAAAAAATAGGAAAAATAGAAATTTGTATGTGTTAGTCTTCAATCACGAAGTTTTTTGAGAAAAACATTAAAAATGAAGTATTTTGCTCATTTTAGAGAACTATTTTGGACTCTTTTAGAAAAAATTATAATTGATATTTTTTAAGGTGTTAGACTTCAGTTTTTGATTTTTTGCAGAAATTAGGAAAAATTGAAATTTGTATGTGTTAGTCTTCAATCACGTAATTTTTTTAGAAAATCATGAAAAATGAAGTATTTTGCTCATTTTAGAGAACTATTTTGGCCTTTTTTAGAAAAAATGATAATTGATATTTTTGAAGGTGTTAGACTTCAGTTTTTTATTTTTTGCAAAAAATTGGAAAAATTGAAATTTGTATGTGTTAATCTTCAATCACAGAATTTTTTGAGAAAATCATGAAAAATGACGTATTTTGCTCATTTTAGAGAACTATTTTGGTCTTTTTCAGAAAAAATGATAATTGATATTTTTGAAGGTGTTAGACTTCAGTTTTTTATTTTTTGCAAAAAATAGGAAAAATTGAAATTTGTATGTGTTAGTCTTCAATCACGGAATTTTTTGAGAAAATCATGAAAAATGAAGTATTTTGCTCATTTTAGAGAACTATTTTGGTATTTTTTAGAAAAATGATAATTGATATTTTTGAAGGTGTTAGATTTCAGTTTTTTATTTTTTGCAAAAAATTGGAAAAATTGAAATTTGTATGTGTTAGTCTTCAATCACGGAATGTTTTGAGAAAATCATGAAAAATGAAGTATTTTGCTCATTTTAGAGAACTATTTTGGTCTTTTTTAGAAAAATGATAATTGATATTTTCGAAGGTGTTAGACTTCAGTTTTTGATTTTTTGCAAAAAATTGGAAAAATTGAAATTTGTATGTGTTAGTCTTCAATCATAGATTTTTTTGAGAAAATCATGAAAAATGAAGTATTTTGCTCATTTTAGAGAACTATTTTGGTCTTTTTTAGAAAATATGATAATTGATATTTTTGAAGGTGTTAGACTTCAGTTTTTGATTTTATGCAAAAAATAGGAAAAATAGAAATTTGTATGTGTTAGTCTTCAATCCCGGAGTTTTTTGAGAAAAACATGAAAAATGAAGTATTTTGCCCATTTTAGAGAACTATTTTGGTCTTTTTTAGAAAAAATGATAATTGATATTTTTGAAGGTGTTAAACTTCAGTTTTTGATTTTTTGCAAAAAATAGGAAAAATAGAAATTTGTATGTGTTAGTCTTCAATCACGAAGTTTTTTGAGAAAAACATTAAAAATGAAGTATTTTGCTCATTTTAGAGAACTATTTTGGACACTTTTAGAAAAAATTATAATTGATATTTTTTAAGGTGTTAGACTTCAGTTTTTGATTTTTTGCAAAAAATAGGAAAAATTGAAATTTGTATGTGTTAGTCTTCAATCACGGAGTTTTTTGAGAAAAACATGAACAATGAAGTATTTTGCTCATTTTGGAGAACTATTTTGGACCCTTTTAGAAAAAATGATAATTGATATTTTTTAAGGTGTTAGACTTCAGTTTTTGATTCTTTGCAAAAAAATGGAAAAATTGAAATTTGTATGTGTTAGTCTTCAATCACGGAATTTTTTGAGAAAAACATGAAAAATGAAGTATTTTGCTCATTTTAGAGAACTATTTTAGTCTTTTTTAGAAAAAATGATAATTGATATTTTTGAAGGTGTTAGGCTTCAGTTTTTTATTTTTTGCAAAAAATTGGAAAAATTGAAATTTGAATGTGTTAGTCTTCAATCACGGAATTTTTTGAGAAAATCATGAAAAATGAAGTATTTTGCTCATTTTAGAGAACTATTTTGGTCTTTTTTAGAAAAAATGATAATTGATATTTTTGAAGGTGTTAGACTTCAGTTTTTGATTTTTTGCAAAAATTAGGAAAAATTGAAATTTGTATGTGTTAGTCTTCAATCACGAAGTTTTTTGAGAAAAACATTAAAAATGAAGTATTTTGCTTATTTTAGAGAACTATTTTGGACTCTTTTAGAAAAAATTATAAATGATATTTTTTAAGGTGTTAGACTTCAGTTTTTGATTTTTTGCAAAAAAATGGAAAAATTCAAATTTGTATGTGTTAGTCTTCAATCACGGAATTTTTTGAGAAAAACTTGAAAAATGAAGTATTTTGCTCATTTTAGAGAACTATTTTGGTCTTTTTGAGAAAAAATGATAATTGATATTTTTGAAGGTGTTAGGATTCAGTTTTTTATTTTTTGCAAAAAATTGGAAAAATTGAAATTTGAATGTGTTAGTCTTCAATCACGGAATGTTTTGAGAAAATCATGAAAAATGAAGTATTTTGCTCATTTTAGAGAACTATTTTGGTCTTTTTTAGAAAAATGATAATTGATATTTTTGAAGGTGATAGACTTCAGTTTTTGATTTTTTGCAAAAAATTGGAAAAATTGAAATTTGTATGTGTTAGTCTGCAATCATAGATTTTTTTGAGAAAATCATGAAAAATGAAGTATTTTGCTCATTTTAGAGAACTATTTTGGTCTTTTTTAGAAAATATGATAATTGATATTTTTGAAGGTGTTAGACTTCAGTTTTTGATTTTATGCAAAAAATAGGAAAAATAGAAATTTGTATGTGTTAGTCTTCAATCCCGGAGTTTTTTGAGAAAAACATGAAAAATGAACTATTTTGCCCATTTTAGAGAACTATTTTGGTCTTTTTTAGAAAAAATGATAATTGATATTTTTGAAGGTGTTAAACTTCAGTTTTTGATTTTTTGCAAAAAATAGGAAAAATAGAAATTTGTATGTGTTAGTCTTCAATCACGAAGTTTTTTGAGAAAAACATTAAAAATGAAGTATTTTGCTCATTTTAGAGAACTATTTTGGACTCTTTTAGAAAAAATTATAATTGATATTTTTTAAGGTGTAAGACTTCAGTTTTTGATTTTTTGCAAAAAATAGGAAAAATTGAAATTTGTATGTGTTAGTCTTCAATGACGGAGTTTTTTGAGAAAAACATGAAAAATGAAGTATTTTGCTCATTTTGGAGAACTATTTTGGACCCTTTTAGAAAAAATGATAATTGATATTTTTTAAGGTGTTAGACTTCAGTTTTTGATTTTTTGCAAAAAAAAGGAAAAATTGAAATTTGTATGTGTTAGTCTTCAATCACGGAATTTTTTGAGAAAAACATGAAAAATGAAGTATTTTGCTCATTTTAGAGAACTATTTTGGTCTTTTTTAGAAAAAATGATAATTGATATTTTTGAAGGTGTTAGGCTTCAGTTTTTTATTTTTTGCAAAAAATTGGAAAAATTGAAATTTGAATGTGTTAGTCTTCAATCACGGAATTTTTTGAGAAAGACATGAAAAATGAAGTATTTTGCTCGTTTTAGAGAACTATTTTGGTCTTTTTCAGAAAAAATGATAATTGATATTTTTGAAGGTGTTAGACTTCAGTTTTTCATTTTTTGCAAAAATTAGGAAAAATTGAAATTTGTATGTGTTAGTCTTCAATCACGGAATGTTTTGAGAAAATCATGAAAAATGAAGTATTTTGCTCATTTTAGAGAACTATTTTGGTCTTTTTTAGAAAAATGATAATTGATATTTTTGAAGGTGTTAGACTTCAGTTTTTGATTTTTTGCAAAAAATAGGAAAAATTGAAATTTGTATGTGTTAGTCTTCAATCACGGAATTTTTTGAGAAAATCATGAAAAATGAAGTATTTTGCTCATTTTAGAGAACTATTTTGGTCTTTTTCAGAAAAAATGATAATTGATATTTTTGAAGGTGTTAAGATTTCAGTTTTTTATTTTTTGGAAAAAATTGGAAAAATTGAAATTTGTATGTGTTAGTCTTCAATCACGGAATGTTTTGAGAAAATCATGAAAAATGAAGTATTTTGCTCATTTTAGAGAACTATTTTGGTCTTTTTTAGAAAAATGATAATTGATATTTTTGAAGGTGTTAGACTTCAGTTTTTGATTTTTTGCAAAAAATAGGAAAAATTGAAATTTGTATGTGTTAGTCTTCAATCATAGATTTTTTTGAGAAAATCATGAAAAATGAAGTATTTTGCTCATTTTAGAGAACTATTTTGGTCTTTTTTAGAAAATATGATAATTGATATTTTTGAAGGTGTTAGACTTCAGTTTTTGATTTTATGCAAAAAATAGGAAAAATTGAAATTTGTATGTGTTTGTCTTCAATCCCGGAGTTTTTTGAGAAAAACATGAAAAATGAAGTATTTTGCCCATTTTAGAGAACTATTTTGGTCTTTTTTAGAAAAAAGATAATTGATATTTTTGAAGGTGTTAGACTTCAGTTTTTGATTTTTTGCAAAAATTAGGAAAAATTGAAATTTGTATGTGTTAGTCTTCAATCACGAAGTTTTTTGAGAAAAACATTAAAAATGAAGTATTTTGCTTATTTTAGAGAACTATTTTGGACTCTTTTAGAAAAAATTATAAATGATATTTTTTAAGGTGTTAGACTTCAGTTTTTCATTTTTTGCAAAAAAATGGAAAAATTCAAATTTGTATGTGTTAGTCTTCAATCACGGAATTTTTTGAGAAAAACATGAAAAATGAAGTATTTTGCTCATTTTAGAGAACTATTTTGGTCTTTTTTAGAAAAAATGATAATTGATATTTTTGAAGGTGTTAGGATTCAGTTTTTGATTTTTTGCAAAAAATTGGAAAAATTGAAATTTGAATGTGTTAGTCTTCAATCACGGAATGTTTTGAGAAAATCATGAAAAATGAAGTATTTTGCTCATTTTAGAGAACTATTTTGGTCTTTTTTAGAAAAATGATAATTGATATTTTTGAAGGTGTTAGACTTCAGTTTTTGATTTTTTGCAAAAAATTGGAAAAATTGAAATTTGTATGTGTTAGTCTTCAATCATAGATTTTTTTGAGAAAATCATGAAAAATGAAGTATTTTGCTCATTTTAGAGAACTATTTTGGTCTTTTTTAGAAAATATGATAATTGATATTTTTGAAGGTGTTAGACTTCAGTTTTTGATTTTATGCAAAAAATAGGAAAAATAGAAATTTGTATGTGTTAGTCTTCAATCCCGGATTTTTTTGAGAAAAACATGAAAAATGAACTATTTTGCCCATTTTAGAGAACTATTTTGGTCTTTTTTAGAAAAAATGATAATTGATATTTTTGAAGGTGTTAAACTTCAGTTTTTGATTTTTTGCAAAAAATAGGAAAAATAGAAATTTGTATGTGTTAGTCTTCAATCACGAAGTTTTTTGAGAAAAACATTAAAAATGAAGTATTTTGCTCATTTTAGAGAACTATTTTGGACTCTTTTAGAAAAAATTATAATTGATATTTTTTAAGGTGTTAGACTTCAGTTTTTGATTTTTTGCAGAAATTAGGAAAAATTGAAATTTGTATGTGTTAGTCTTCAATCACGTAATTTTTTTAGAAAATCATGAAAAATGAAGTATTTTGCTCATTTTAGAGAACTATTTTGGCCTTTTTTAGAAAAAATGATAATTGATATTTTTGAAGGTGTTAGACTTCAGTTTTTTATTTTTTGCAAAAAATTGGAAAAATTGAAATTTGTATGTGTTAATCTTCAATCACAGAATTTTTTGAGAAAATCATGAAAAATGACGTATTTTGCTCATTTTAGAGAACTATTTTGGTCTTTTTCAGAAAAAATGATAATTGATATTTTTGAAGGTGTTAGACTTCAGTTTTTTATTTTTTGCAAAAAATAGGAAAAATTGAAATTTGTATGTGTTAGTCTTCAATCACGGAATTTTTTGAGAAAATCATGAAAAATGAAGTATTTTGCTCATTTTAGAGAACTATTTTGGTATTTTTTAGAAAAATGATAATTGATATTTTTGAAGGTGTTAGATTTCAGTTTTTTATTTTTTGCAAAAAATTGGAAAAATTGAAATTTGTATGTGTTAGTCTTCAATCACGGAATGTTTTGAGAAAATCATGAAAAATGAAGTATTTTGCTCATTTTAGAGAACTATTTTGGTCTTTTTTAGAAAAATGATAATTGATATTTTTGAAGGTGTTAGACTTCAGTTTTTGATTTTTTGCAAAAAATTGGAAAAATTGAAATTTGTATGTGTTAGTCTTCAATCATAGATTTTTTTGAGAAAATCATGAAAAATGAAGTATTTTGCTCATTTTAGAGAACTATTTTGGTCTTTTTTAGAAAATATGATAATTGATATTTTTGAAGGTGTTAGACTTCAGTTTTTGATTTTATGCAAAAAATAGGAAAAATAGAAATTTGTATGTGTTAGTCTTCAATCCCGGAGTTTTTTGAGAAAAACATGAAAAATGAAGTATTTTGCCCATTTTAGAGAACTATTTTGGTCTTTTTTAGAAAAAATGATAATTGATATTTTTGAAGGTGTTAAACTTCAGTTTTTGATTTTTTGCAAAAAATAGGAAAAATAGAAATTTGTATGTGTTAGTCTTCAATCACGAAGTTTTTTGAGAAAAACATTAAAAATGAAGTATTTTGCTCATTTTAGAGAACTATTTTGGACTCTTTTAGAAAAAATTATAATTGATATTTTTTAAGGTGTTAGACTTCAGTTTTTGATTTTTTGCAAAAAATAGGAAAAATTGAAATTTGTATGTGTTAGTCTTCAATCACGGAGTTTTTTGAGAAAAACATGAACAATGAAGTATTTTGCTCATTTTGGAGAACTATTTTGGACCCTTTTAGAAAAAATGATAATTGATATTTTTTAAGGTGTTAGACTTCAGTTTTTGATTCTTTGCAAAAAAATGGAAAAATTGAAATTTGTATGTGTTAGTCTTCAATCACGGAATTTTTTGAGAAAAACATGAAAAATGAAGTATTTTGCTCATTTTAGAGAACTATTTTAGTCTTTTTTAGAAAAAATGATAATTGATATTTTTGAAGGTGTTAGGCTTCAGTTTTTTATTTTTTGCAAAAAATTGGAAAAATTGAAATTTGAATGTGTTAGTCTTCAATCACGGAATTTTTTGAGAAAATCATGAAAAATGAAGTATTTTGCTCATTTTAGAGAACTATTTTGGTCTTTTTTAGAAAAAATGATAATTGATATTTTTGAAGGTGTTAGACTTCAGTTTTTGATTTTTTGCAAAAATTAGGAAAAATTGAAATTTGTATGTGTTAGTCTTCAATCACGAAGTTTTTTGAGAAAAATATTAAAAATGAAGTATTTTGCTTATTTTAGAGAACTATTTTGGACTCTTTTAGAAAAAATTATAAATGATATTTTTTAAGGTGTTAGACTTCAGTTTTTGATTTTTTGCAAAAAAATGGAAAAATTCAAATTTGTATGTGTTAGTCTTCAATCACGGAATTTTTTGAGAAAAACTTGAAAAATGAAGTATTTTGCTCATTTTAGAGAACTATTTTGGTCTTTTTGAGAAAAAATGATAATTGATATTTTTGAAGGTGTTAGGATTCAGTTTTTTATTTTTTGCAAAAAATTGGAAAAATTGAAATTTGAATGTGTTAGTCTTCAATCACGGAATGTTTTGAGAAAATCATGAAAAATGAAGTATTTTGCTCATTTTAGAGAACTATTTTGGTCTTTTTTAGAAAAATGATAATTGATATTTTTGAAGGTGTTAGACTTCAGTTTTTGATTTTTTGCAAAAAATTGGAAAAATTGAAATTTGTAGGTGTTAGTCTGCAATCATAGATTTTTTTGAGAAAATCATGAAAAATGAAGTATTTTGCTCATTTTAGAGAACTATTTTGGTCTTTTTTAGAAAATATGATAATTGATATTTTTGAAGGTGTTAGACTTCAGTTTTTGATTTTATGCAAAAAATAGGAAAAATAGAAATTTGTATGTGTTAGTCTTCAATCCCGGAGTTTTTTGAGAAAAACATGAAAAATGAACTATTTTGCCCATTTTAGAGAACTATTTTGGTCTTTTTTAGAAAAAATGATAATTGATATTTTTGAAGGTGTTAGACTTCAGTTTTTGATTTTTTGCAAAAATTAGGAAAAATTGAAATTTGTATGTGTTAGTCTTCAATCACGAAGTTTTTTGAGAAAAACATTAAAAATGAAGTATTTTGCTTATTTTAGAGAACTATTTTGGACTCTTTTAGAAAAAATTATAAATGATATTTTTTAAGGTGTTAGACTTCAGTTTTTGATTTTTTGCAAAAAAATGGAAAAATTCAAATTTGTATGTGTTAGTCTTCAATCACGGAATTTTTTGAGAAAAACATGAAAAATGAAGTATTTTGCTCATTTTAGAGAACTATTTTGGTCTTTTTGAGAAAAAATGATAATTGATATTTTTGAAGGTGTTAGGATTCAGTTTTTTATTTTTTGCAAAAAATTGGAAAAATTGAAATTTGAATGTGTTTGTCTTCAATCACGGAATTTTTTGAGAAAAACATGAAAAATGAAGTATTTTGCTCATTTTAGAGAACTATTTTGGACTCTTTTAGAAAAAATTATAATTGATATTTTTTAAGGTGTTAGACTTCAGTTTTTGATTTTTTGAAAAAAATAGGAAAAATTGAAATTTGTATGTGTTAGTCTTCAATCACGGAGTTTTTTGAGAAAAACATGAACAATGAAGTATTTTGCTCATTCTGGAGAACTATTTTGGACCCTTTTAGAAAAAATGATAATTGATATTTTTTAAGGTGTTAGACTTCAGTTTTTGATTTTTTGCAAAAAAATGGAAAAATTGAAATTTGTATGTGTTAGTCTTCAATCACGGAATTTTTTGAGAAAAACATGAAAAATGAAGTATTTTGCTCATTTTAGAGAACTATTTTGGTCTTTTTTAGAAAAAATGATAATTGATATTTTTGAAGGTGTTAGGCTTCAGTTTTTTATTTTTGGCAAAAAATTGGAAAAATTGAAATTTGAATGTGTTAGTCTTCAATCACGGAATTTTTTGAGAAAATCATGAAAAATGAAGTATTTTGCTCATTTTAGAGAACTATTTTGGTCTTTTTTAGAAAAAATGATAATTGATATTTTTGAAGGTGTTAGACTTCAGTTTTTGATTTTTTGCAAAAATTAGGAAAAATTGAAATTTGTATGTGTTAGTCTTCAATCACGAAGTTTTTTGAGAAAAACATTAAAAATGAAGTATTTTGCTTATTTTAGAGAACTATTTTGGACTCTTTTAGAAAAAATTATAAATGATATTTTTTAAGGTGTTAGACTTCAGTTTTTGATTTTTTGCAAAAAAATGGAAACATTCAAATTTGTATGTGTTAGTCTTCAATCACGGAATTTTTTGAGAAAAACATGAAAAATGAAGTATTTTGCTCATTTTAGAGAACTATTTTGGTCTTTTTGAGAAAAATGATAATTGATATTTTTGAAGGTGTTAGGATTCAGTTTTTTATTTTTTGCAAAAAATTGGAAAAATTGAAATTTGAATGTGTTAGTCTTCAATCACGGAATTTTTTGAGAAAAACATGAAAAATGAAGTATTTTGCTCATTTTAGAGAACTATTTTGGACTCTTTTAGAAAAAATTATAATTGATATTTTTTAAGGTGTTAGACTTCAGTTTTTGATTTTTTGCAAAAAATAGGAAAAATTGAAATTTGTATGTGTTAGTCTTCAATCACGTAATTTTTTTAGAAAATCATGAAAAATGAAGTATTTTGCTCATTTTAGAGAACTATTTTGGCCTTTTTTAGAAAAAATGATAATTGATATTTTTGAAGGTGTTAGACTTCAGTTTTTTATTTTTTGCAAAAAATTGGAAAAATTGAAATTTGTATGTGTTAGTCTTCAATCACAGAATTTTTTGAGAAAATCATGAAAATGAAGTATTTTGCTCATTTTAGAGAACTATTTTGGTCTTTTTCAGAAAAAATGATAATTGATATTTTTGAAGGTGTTAGGCTTCAGTTTTTTATTTTTTGCAAAAAATTGGAAAAATTGAAATTTGAATGTGTTAGTCTTCAATCACGGAATTTTTTGACAAAATCATGAAAAATGAAGTATTTTGCTCATTTTAGAGAACTATTTTGGTCTTTTTTAGAAAAAATGATCATTGATATTTTTGAAGGTGTTAGACTTCAGTTTTTGATTTTTTGCAAAAATTAGGAAAAATTGAAATTTGTATGTGTTAGTCTTCAATCACGAAGTTTTTTGAGAAAAACATTAAAAATGAAGTACTTTGCTTATTTTAGAGAAGTATTTTGGACTCTTTTAGAAAAAATTATAAATGATATTTTTGAAGGTGTTAGACTTCAGTTTTTGATTTTTTGCAAAAAAATGGAAAAATTCAAATTTGTATGTGTTAGTCTTCAATCACGGAATTTTTTGAGAAAAACATGAAAAATGAAGTATTTTGCTCATTTTAGAGAACTATTTTGGTCTTTTTGAGAAAAAATGATAATTGATATTTTTGAAGGTGTTAGGATTCAGTTTTTTATTTTTTGCAAAAAATTGGAAAAATTGAAATTTGAATGTGTTAGTCTTCAATCACGGAATTTTTTGAGAAAAACATGAAAAATGAAGTATTTTGCTCATTTTAGAGAACTATTTTGGACTCTTTTAGAAAAAATTATAATTGATATTTTTTAAGGTGTAAGACTTCAGTTTTTGATTTTTTGCAAAAAATAGGAAAAATTGAAATTTGTATGTGTTAGTCTTCAATCACGTAATTTTTTTAGAAAATCATGAAAAATGAAGTATTTTGCTCATTTTAGAGAACTATTTTGGCCTTTTTTAGAAAAAATGATAATTGATATTTTTGAAGGTGTTAGACTTCAGTTTTTTATTTTTTGCAAAAAATTGGAAAAATTGAAATTTTTATGTGTTAGTCTTCAATCACAGAATTTTTTGAGAAAATCATGAAAATGAAGTATTTTGCTCATTTTAGAGAACTATTTTGGTCTTTTTCAGAAAAAATGATAATTGATATTTTTGAAGGTGTTAGGCTTCAGTTTTTTATTTTTTTGCAAAAAATTGGAAAATTTGAAATTTGAATGTGTTAGTCTTCAATGACGGAATTTTTTTAGAAAAACATGAAAAATGAAGTATTTTGCTCATTTTAGAGAACTATTTTGGTCTTTTTCAGAAAAAATGATAATTGATATTTTTGAAGGTGTTAGACTTCAGTTTTTTATTTTTTGCAAAAAATAGGAAAAATTGAAATTTGTATGTGTTAGTCTTCAATCACGGAATTTTTTGAGAAAATCATGAAAAATGAAGTATTTTGCTCATTTTAGAGAACTATTTTGGTCTTTTTCAGAAAAAATGATAATTGATATTTTTGAAGGTGTTAGACTTCAGTTTTTTATTTTTTGGAAAAAATTGGAAAAATTGAAATTTGTATGTGTTAGTCTTCAATCACGGAATGTTTTGAGAAAATCATGAAAAATGAAGTATTTTGCTCATTTTAGAGAACTATTTTGGTCTTTTTTAGAAAAAATGATAATTGATATTTTTGAAGGTGTTAGACTTCAGTTTTTGATTTTTTGCAAAAATTAGGAAAAATTGAAATTTGTATGTGTTAGTCTTCAATCACGAAGTTTTTTGAGAAAAACATTAAAAATGAAGTACTTTGCTTATTTTAGAGAAGTATTTTGGACTCTTTTAGAAAAAATTATAAATGATATTTTTGAAGGTGTTAGACTTCAGTTTTTGATTTTTTGCAAAAAAATGGAAAAATTCAAATTTATATGTGTTAGTCTTCAATCACGGAATTTTTTGAGAAAAACATGAAAAATGAAGTATTTTGCTCATTTTAGAGAACTATTTTGGTCTTTTTGAGAAAAAATGATAATTGATATTTTTGAAGGTGTTAGGATTCAGTTTTTTATTTTTTGCAAAAAATTGGAAAAATTGAAATTTGAATGTGTTAGTCTTCAATCACGGAATTTTTTGAGAAAAACATGAAAAATGAAGTATTTTGCTCATTTTAGAGAACTATTTTGGACTCTTTTAGAAAATATGATAATTGATATTTTTGAAGGTGTTAGACTTCAGTTTTTGATTTTATGCAAAAAATAGGAAAAATAGAAATTTGTATGTGTTAGTCTTCAATCCCGGAGTTTTTTGAGAAAAACATGAAAAATGAACTATTTTGCCCATTTTAGAGAACTATTTTGGTCTTTTTTAGAAAAAATGATAATTGATATTTTTGAAGGTGTTAGACTTCAGTTTTTGATTTTTTGCAAAAATTAGGAAAAATTGAAATTTGTATGTGTTAGTCTTCAATCACGAAGTTTTTTGAGAAAAACATTAAAAATGAAGTATTTTGCTTATTTTAGAGAACTATTTTGGACTCTTTTAGAAAAAATTATAAATGATATTTTTTAAGGTGTTAGACTTCAGTTTTTGATTTTTTGCAAAAAAATGGAAAAATTCAAATTTGTATGTGTTAGTCTTCAATCACGGAATTTTTTGAGAAAAACATGAAAAATGAAGTATTTTGCTCATTTTAGAGAACTATTTTGGTCTTTTTGAGAAAAAATGATAATTGATATTTTTGAAGGTGTTAGGATTCAGTTTTTTATTTTTTGCAAAAAATTGGAAAAATTGAAATTTGAATGTGTTTGTCTTCAATCACGGAATTTTTTGAGAAAAACATGAAAAATGAAGTATTTTGCTCATTTTAGAGAACTATTTTGGACTCTTTTAGAAAAAATTATAATTGATATTTTTTAAGGTGTTAGACTTCAGTTTTTGATTTTTTGCAAAAAATAGGAAAAATTGAAATTTGTATGTGTTAGTCTTCAATCACGGAGTTTTTTGAGAAAAACATGAACAATGAAGTATTTTGCTCATTTTGGAGAACTATTTTGGACCCTTTTAGAAAAAATGATAATTGATATTTTTTAAGGTGTTAGACTTCAGTTTTTGATTTTTTGCAAAAAAATGGAAAAATTGAAATTTGTATGTGTTAGTCTTCAATCACGGAATTTTTTGAGAAAAACATGAAAAATGAAGTATTTTGCTCATTTTAGAGAACTATTTTGGTCTTTTTTAGAAAAAATGATAATTGATATTTTTGAAGGTGTTAGGCTTCAGTTTTTTATTTTTGGCAAAAAATTGGAAAAATTGAAATTTGAATGTGTTAGTCTTCAATCACGGAATTTTTTGAGAAAATCATGAAAAATGAAGTATTTTGCTCATTTTAGAGAACTATTTTGGTCTTTTTTAGAAAAAATGATAATTGATATTTTTGAAGGTGTTAGACTTCAGTTTTTGATTTTTTGCAAAAATTAGGAAAAATTGAAATTTGTATGTGTTAGTCTTCAATCACGAAGTTTTTTGAGAAAAACATTAAAAATGAAGTATTTTGCTTATTTTAGAGAACTATTTTGGACTCTTTTAGAAAAAATTATAAATGATATTTTTTAAGGTGTTAGACTTCAGTTTTTGATTTTTTGCAAAAAAATGGAAACATTCAAATTTGTATGTGTTAGTCTTCAATCACGGAATTTTTTGAGAAAAACATGAAAAATGAAGTATTTTGCTCATTTTAGAGAACTATTTTGGTCTTTTTGAGAAAAATGATAATTGATATTTTTGAAGGTGTTAGGATTCAGTTTTTTATTTTTTGCAAAAAATTGGAAAAATTGAAATTTGAATGTGTTAGTCTTCAATCACGGAATTTTTTGAGAAAAACATGAAAAATGAAGTATTTTGCTCATTTTAGAGAACTATTTTGGACTCTTTTAGAAAAAATTATAATTGATATTTTTTAAGGTGTTAGACTTCAGTTTTTGATTTTTTGCAAAAAATAGGAAAAATTGAAATTTGTATGTGTTAGTCTTCAATCACGTAATTTTTTTAGAAAATCATGAAAAATGAAGTATTTTGCTCATTTTAGAGAACTATTTTGGCCTTTTTTAGAAAAAATGATAATTGATATTTTTGAAGGTGTTAGACTTCAGTTTTTTATTTTTTGCAAAAAATTGGAAAAATTGAAATTTGTATGTGTTAGTCTTCAATCACAGAATTTTTTGAGAAAATCATGAAAATGAAGTATTTTGCTCATTTTAGAGAACTATTTTGGTCTTTTTCAGAAAAAATGATAATTGATATTTTTGAAGGTGTTAGGCTTCAGTTTTTTATTTTTTGCAAAAAATTGGAAAAATTGAAATTTGAATGTGTTAGTCTTCAATCACGGAATTTTTTGAGAAAATCATGAAAAATGAAGTATTTTGCTCATTTTAGAGAACTATTTTGGTCTTTTTTAGAAAAAATGATCATTGATATTTTTGAAGGTGTTAGACTTCAGTTTTTGATTTTTTGCAAAAATTAGGAAAAATTGAAATTTGTATGTGTTAGTCTTCAATCACGAAGTTTTTTGAGAAAAACATTAAAAATGAAGTATTTTGCTCATTTTAGAGAACTATTTTGGTCTTTTTCAGAAAAAATGATAATTGATATTTTTGAAGGTGTTAGACTTCAGTTTTTTATTTTTTGGAAAAAATTGGAAAAATTGAAATTTGTATGTGTTAGTCTTCAATCACGGAATGTTTTGAGAAAATCATGAAAAATGAAGTATTTTGCTCATTTTAGAGAACTATTTTGGTCTTTTTTAGAAAAAATGATAATTGATATTTTTGAAGGTGTTAGACTTCAGTTTTTGATTTTTTGCAAAAATTAGGAAAAATTGAAATTTGTATGTGTTAGTCTTCAATCACGAAGTTTTTTGAGAAAAACATTAAAAATGAAGTACTTTGCTTATTTTAGAGAAGTATTTTGGACTCTTTTAGAAAAAATTATAAATGATATTTTTGAAGGTGTTAGACTTCAGTTTTTGATTTTTTGCAAAAAAATGGAAAAATTCAAATTTGTATGTGTTAGTCTTCAATCACGGAATTTTTTGAGAAAAACATGAAAAATGAAGTATTTTGCTCATTTTAGAGAACTATTTTGGTCTTTTTGAGAAAAAATGATAATTGATATTTTTGAAGGTGTTAGGATTCAGTTTTTTATTTTTTGCAAAAAATTGGAAAAATTGAAATTTGAATGTGTTAGTCTTCAATCACGGAATTTTTTGAGAAAAACATGAAAAATGAAGTATTTTGCTCATTTTAGAGAACTATTTTGGACTCTTTTAGAAAAAATTATAATTGATATTTTTTAAGGTGTTAGACTTCAGTTTTTGATTTTTTGCAAAAAATAGGAAAAATTGAAATTTGTATGTGTTAGTCTTCAATCACGTAATTTTTTTAGAAAATCATGAAAAATGAAGTATTTTGCTCATTTTAGAGAACTATTTTGGCCTTTTTTAGAAAAAATGATAATTGATATTTTTGAAGGTGTTAGACTTCAGTTTTTTATTTTTTGCAAAAAATTGGAAAAATTGAAATTTGTATGTGTTAGTCTTCAATCACAGAATTTTTTGAGAAAATCATGAAAATGAAGTATTTTGCTCATTTTAGAGAACTATTTTGGTCTTTTTCAGAAAAAATGATAATTGATATTTTTGAAGGTGTTAGGCTTCAGTTTTTTATTTTTTTGCAAAAAATTGGAAAATTTGAAATTTGAATGTGTTAGTCTTCAATGACGGAATTTTTTTAGAAAAACATGAAAAATGAAGTATTTTGCTCATTTTAGAGAACTATTTTGGTCTTTTTCAGAAAAAATGATAATTGATATTTTTGAAGGTGTTAGACTTCAGTTTTTTATTTTTTGCAAAAAATAGGAAAAATTGAAATTTGTATGTGTTAGTCTTCAATCACGGAATTTTTTGAGAAAATCATGAAAAATGAAGTATTTTGCTCATTTTAGAGAACTATTTTGGTCTTTTTCAGAAAAAATGATAATTGATATTTTTGAAGGTGTTAGACTTCAGTTTTTTATTTTTTGGAAAAAATTGGAAAAATTGAAATTTGTATGTGTTAGTCTTCAATCACGGAATGTTTTGAGAAAATCATGAAAAATGAAGTATTTTGCTCATTTTAGAGAACTATTTTGGTCTTTTTTAGAAAAATGATAATTGGTATTTATGAAGGTGTTAGACTTCAGTTTTTGATTTTTTGCAAAAAATTGGAAAAATTGAAATTTGTATGTGTTAGTCTTCAATCACGGATTTTTTTTGAGAAAATCATGAAAAATGAAGTATTTTGCTCATTTTAGAGAACTATTTTGTTCTTTTTTAGAAACTATGATAATTGATATTTTTGAAGGTGTTAGACTTCAGTTTTTGATTTTATGCAAAAAATAGGAAAAATAGAAATTTGTATGTGTTAGTCTTCAATCCCGGAGTTTTTTGAGAAAGACATGAAAAAATGAAGTATTTTGCTCATTTTAGAGAACTACTTTGGTCTTTTTTAGAAAAAATGATAATTGATATTTTTGAAGGTGTTAGACTTCAGTTTTTGATTTTTTGCAAAAAATAGGAAAAATAGAAATTTGTATGTGTTAGTCTTCAATCACGAAGTTTTTTGAGAAAAACATTAAAAATGAAGTATTTTGCTTATTTTAGAGAACTATTTTGGACTCATTTAGAAAAAATTATAATTGATATTTTTTAAGGAGTTAGACTTCAGTTTTTGATTTTTTGCAAAAAAATGGAAAAATTCAAATTTGTATGTGTTAGTCTTCAATCACGGAATTTTTTGAGAAAAACATGAAAAATGAAGTATTTTGCTCATTTTAGAGAACTATTTTGGTCTTTTTGACAAAAAATGATAATTGATATTTTTTAAGGTGTTAGGCTTCAGTTTTTGATTTTATGCAAAAAATAGGAAAAATAGAAATTTGTATGTGTTAGTCTTCAATCACGGAATTTTTTGAGACAATCATGAAAAATGAAGTATTTTGCTTATTTTAGAGAACTATTTTGGTCTTTTTCAGAGAAAATGATAATTGATATTTTTGAAGGTGTTAGGCTTCAGTTTTTTATTTTTTGCAAAAAATTGGAAAAATTGAAATTTGAATGTGTTAGTCTTCAATCACGGAATTTTTTGAGGAAAACATGAAAAATGAAGTATTTTGCTCATTTTAGAGAACTATTTTGGTCTTTTTCAGAAAAAATGATAATTGATATTTTTGAAGGTGTTAGACTTCAGTTTTTTATTTTTTGCAAAAAATTGGAAAAATTGAAATTTGTATGTGTTAGTCTTCAATCACGGAATTTTTTGAGAAAATCATGAAAAATGAAGTATTTTGCTCATTTTGGAGAACTATTTTGGACCCTTTTAGAAAAAATGATAATTGATATTTTTTAAGGTGTTAGACTTCAGTTTTTGATTTTTTGCAAAAAAAATGGAAAAATTGAAATTTGTATGTCTTAGTCTTCAATCACGGAATTTTTTGAGAAAAACATGAAAAATGAAGTATTTTGCTCATTTTAGAGAACTATTTTGGTCTTTTTCAGAAAAAATGATAATTAATATTTTTGAAGGTGTTAGGCTTCAGTTTTTTATTTTTTGCAAAAAATTGGAAAAATTGAAATTTGAATGTGTTAGTCCTCAATCACGGAATTTTTTGAGAAAAACATGAAAAATGAAGTATTTTGCTCATTTTAGAGAACTATTTTGGTCTTTTTCAGAAAAAATGATAATGGATATTTTTGAAGGTGTTAGATTTCAGTTTTTCATTTTTTGCAAAAAATAGGAAAAATTGAAATTTGTATGTGTTTGTCTTCAATCACGGAATTTTTTGAGAAAATCATGAAAAATGAAGTATTTTGCTCATTTTAGAGAACTATTTTGGACTCTTTTAGAAAAAATTATAATTGATATTTTTTAAGGTGTTAGACTTCAGTTTTTGATTTTTTGCAAAAAATAGGAAAAATTGAAATTTGTATGTGTTAGTCTTCAATCACGGAGTTTTTTGAGAAAAACATGAAAAATGAAGTATTTTGCTCATTTTGGAGAACTATTTTGGACCCTTTTAGAAAAAATGATAATTGATATTTTTTAAGGTGTTAGACTACAGTTTTTGACTTTTTCCAAAAAATGGAAAAATTGAAATTTGTATGTGTTAGTCTTCAATCACGGAATTTTTTGAGAACAACATGAAAAATGAAGTATTTTGCTCATTTTAGAGAACTATTTTGGTCTTTTTCAGAAAAAATGATAATTGATATTTTTGAAGGTGTTAGGCTTCAGTTTTTTATTTTTTGCAAAAAATTAGAAAAATTGAAATTTGAATGTGTTAGTCTTCAATCACGGAATTTTTTGAGAAAAACATGAAAAATGAAGTATTTTGCTCATTTTAGAGAACTATTTTGGTCTTTTTCAGAAAAAATGATAATTGATATTTTTGAAGGTGTTAGACTTCAGTTTTTCATTTTTTGCAAAAAATTGGAAAAATTGAAATTTGTATGTGTTAGTCTTCAATCACGGAATTTTTTGAGAAAATCATGAAAAATGAAGTATTTTGCTCATTTTAGAGAATTATTTTGGTCTTTTTGAGAAAAATTGATAATTGATATTTTTGAAGGTGTTAGGCTTCAGTTTTTTATTTTTTGCAAAAAATTGGAAAAATTGAAATTTGAATGTGTTAGTCTTCAATCACGGAATGTTTTGAGAAAAACATGAAAAATGAAGTATTTTGCTCATTTTAGAGAACTATTTTGGTCTTTTTGAGAAAAAATGATAATTCATATTTTTGAAGGTGTTAGGCTTCAGTTTTTTATTTTTTGCAAAAAATTGGAAAAATTGAAATTTGAATGTGTTAGTCTTCAATCACGGAATTTTTTGAGAAAAACATGAAAAATGAAGTATTTTGCTCATTTTAGAGAACTATTTTGGACTCTTTTAGAAAAAATTATAATTGATATTTTTTAAGGTGTTAGACTTCAGTTTTTGATTTTGTGCAAAAAATAGGAAAAATTGAAATTTATATGTGTTAGTCTTCAATCACGTAATTTTTTTAGAAAATCATGAAAAATGAAGTATTTTGCTCATTTTAGAGAACTATTTTGGCCTTTTTTAGAAAAAATGATAATTGATATTTTTGAAGGTGTTAGACTTCAGTTTTTTATTTTTTGCAAAAAATTGGAAAAATTGAAATTTGTATGTGTTAGTCTTCAATCACAGAATTTTTTGAGAAAATCATGAAAATGAAGTATTTTGCTCATTTTAGAGAACTATTTTGGTTTTTTTCAGAAAAAATGATAATTGATATTTTTGAAGGTGTTAGGCTTCAGTTTTTTATTTTTTGCAAAAAATTGGAAAAATTGAAATTTGAATGTGTTAGTCTTCAATCACGGAATTTTTTGAGAAAAACATGAAAAATGAAGTATTTTGCTCATTTTAGAGAACTATTTTGGTCTTTTTCAGAAAAAATGATAATTGATATTTTTGAAGGTGTTAGACTTCAGTTTTTTATTTTTTGCAAAAAATATGAAAAATTGAAATTTGTATGTGTTAGTCTTCAATCACGGAATTTTTTGAGAAAATCATGAAAAATGAAGTATTTTGCTCTTTTTAGAGAACTATTTTGGTCTTTTTCAGAAAAAATGATAATTGATATTTTTGAAGGTGTTAGACTTCAGTTTTTTATTTTTTGGAAAAAATTGGAAAAATTGAAATTTGTATGCGTTAGTCTTCAATCACGGAATGTTTTGAGAAAATCATGAAAAATGAAGTATTTTGCTAATTTTTTAGAACTATTTTGGTCTTTTTTAGAAAAATGATAATTGATATTTTTGAAGGTGTTAGACTTCAGTTTTTGATTTTTTGTAAAAAATTGGAAAAATTGAAATTTGTATGTGTTAGTCTTCAATCACGGATTTTTTTGAGAAAATCATGAAAAATGAAGTATTTTGCTCATTTTAGAGAACTATTTTGGTCTTTTTTAGAAAATATGATAATTGATATTTTTGAAGGTGTTAGACTTCAGTTTTTGATTTTATGCAAAAAATAGGAAAAATAGAAATTTGTATGTGTTAGTCTTCAATCCCGGAGTTTTTTGAGAAAAACATGAAAAATGAAGTATTTTGCTCATTTTAGAGAACTACTTTGGTCTTTTTTAGAAAAAATGATAATTGATATTTTTGAAGGTGTTAGACTTCCGTTTTTGATTTTTTGCAAAAAATAGGAAAAATAGAAATTTGTATGTGTTAGTCTTCAATCACGAAGTTTTTTGAGAAAAACATTAAAAATGAAGTATTTTGCTTATTTTAGAGAACTATTTTGGACTCTTTTAGAAAAAATTATAATTGATATTTTTTAAGGAGTTAGACTTCAGTTTTTGATTTTTTGCAAAAAAATGGAAAAATTCAAATTTGTATGTGTTAGTCTTCAATCACGGAATTTTTTGAGAAAAACATGAAAAATGAAGTATTTTGCTCATTTTAGAGAACTATTTTGGTCTTTTTGAGAAAAAATGATAATTGATATTTTTTAAGGTGTTATGCTTCAATTTTTGATTTTATGCAAAAAATAGGAAAAATAGAAATTTGTATGTGTTAGTCTTCAATCACGGAATTTTTTGAGAAAATCATGAAAAATGAAGTATTTTGCTCATTTTAGAGAACTATTTTGGTCTTTTTCAGAAAAAATGATAATTGATATTTTTGAAGGTGTTAGGCTTCAGTTTTTTATTTTTTGCAAAAAATTGGAAAAATAGAAATTTGAATGTGTTAGTCTTCAATCACGGAATTTTTTGAGAAAAACATGAAAAATGAAGTATTTTGCTCATTTTAGAGAACTATTTTGGTCTTTTTCAGAAAAAATGATAATTGATATTTTTGAAGGTGTTAGATTTCAGTTTTTTATTTTTTGCAAAAAATTGGAAAAATTGAAATTTGTATGTGTTAGTCTTCAATCACGGAATTTTTAGAGAAAATCATGAAAAATGAAATATTTTGTTCATTTTAGAGAACTATTTTGGTCTTTTTTAGAAAAAATGATAATTGATATTTTTGAAGGTGTTAGACTTCAGTTTTTGATTTTTTGTAAAAAATTGGAAAAATTGAAATTTGTATGTGTTAGTCTTCAATCAAGGAATTTTTTGAGAAAATCATGGAAAATGAAGTATTTTGCTCATTTTAGAGAACTATTTTGGTCCTTTTTAGAAAAAATGATAATTGATATTTTTGAAGGTGTTAGACTTCAGTTTTTGATTTTTTGCAAAAAATAGGAAAAATAGAAATTTGTATGTGTTAGTCTTCAATCACGGAATTTTTTGAGAAAAACATGAAAAATGAAGTATTTTGCTCATTTTAGAGAACTATTTTGACCTTTTTTAGAAAAAATGATAATTGATATTTTTGAAGGTGTTAGACTTCAGTTTTTGATTTTATGCAAAAAATACGAAAAATAGAAATTTGTATGTGTTAGTCTTCAATCACGAAGTTTTTTGAGAAAAACATGAAAAATGAAGTATTTTGCTCATTTTAGAGAACTATTTTGGTCTTTTTTAGAAAAAATGATAATTGATATTTTTGAAGGTGTTAGACTTCAGTTTTTGATTTTATGCAAAAAATAGGAAAAATAGAAATTTGTATGTGTTAGTCTTCAATCACGAAGTTTTTTGTGAAAAACATTAAAAATGAAGTATTTTGCTCATTTTAGAGAACTATTTTGGACTCTTTTAGAAAAAATTATAATTGATATTTTTTAAGGTGTTAGACTTCAGTTTTTGATTTTTAGCAAAAAATAGGAAAAATTGAAATTTGTATGTGTTAGTCTTCAATCACGGAATTTTTTTAGAAAATTATGTAAAATGAAGTATTTTACTCATTTTAGAGAACTATTTTGGCCTTTTTTAGAAAAATGATAATTGATATTTTTGAAGGTGTTAGACTTCAGGTTTTGATTTTTTGCAAAAAATAGGAAAAATAGAAATTTGTATGTGTTAATCTTCAATCACGGAATTCTTTGAGAAAATCAGGAAAAATGAAGTATTTTTCTCATTTTAGAGAACTATTTTGGTCTTTTTTAGAAAAAATGATAATTGATATTTTTGAAGGTGTTAGACTTCAGTTTTTGATTTTTTGCAAAAAATAGGAAAAATAGAAATTTGTATGTGTTAGTCTTCAATCACGAAGATTTTTGAGAAAAACATTAAAAATGAAGTATTTTGCTTATTTTAGAGAACTATTTTGGACTCTTTTAGAAAAAATTATAATTGATATTTTTTAAGGTGTTAGACTTCAGTTTTTGATTTTTTGCAAAAAAATGGAAAAATTGAAATTTGTATGTGTTAGTCTTCAATCACGGAATGTTTTGAGAAAATCATGAAAAATGAAGTATTTTGCTCATTTTAGATAACTATTTTGGTATTTTTCAGAAAAAATGATAATTGATATTTTTTAAGGTGTTAGACTTCAGTTTTTTATTTTTTGCAAAAAATTGGAAAAATTGAAATTTGTATGTGTTAGTCTTCAATCACGGAATGTTTTGAGAAAATCATGAAAAATGAAGTATTTTGCTCATTTTAGAGAACTATTTTGGTATTTTTTAGAAAAATGATAATTGATATTTTTGAAGGTGTTAGACTTCAGTTTTTTATTTTTTGCAAAAAATTGGAAAAATTGAAATTTGTATGTGTTAGTCTTCAATCACGGAATGTTTTGAGAAAATCATGAAAAATGAAGTATTTTGCTCATTTTAGAGAACTATTTTGGTCTTTTTTAGAAAAATGATAATTGATATTTTTGAAGGTGTTAGACTTCAGTTTTTGATTTTTTGCAAAAAATTGGAAATATTGAAATTTGTATGTGTTAGTCTTCAATCACGGATTTTTTTGAGAAAATCATGAAAAATGAAGTATTTTGCTCATTTTAGAGAACTATTTTGGCCTTTTTTAGAAAAAATGATAATTGATATTTTTGAAGGTGTTAGACTTCAGTTTTTGATTTTATGCAAAAAATAGGAAAAATAGAAATTTGTATGTGTTAGTCTTCAATCCCGGAGTTTTTTGAGAAAAACATGAAAAATGAAGTATTTTGCCCATTTTAGAGAACTATTTTGGTCTTTTTTAGAAAAAATGATAATTGATATTTTTGTAGGTGTTAGACTTCAGTTTTTGATTTTTTGCAAAATAGGAAAAATAGAAATTTGTTTGTGTTAGTCTTCAATCACGAAGTTTTTTGTGAAAAACATTAAAAATGAAGTATTTTGCTCATTTTAGAGAACTATTTTGGACTCTTTTAGAAAAAATTATAATTGATATTTTTTAAGGAGTTAGACTTCAGTTTTTGATTTTTTGCAAAAAAATGGAAAAATTCAAATTTGTATGTGTTAGTCTTCAATCACGGAATTTTTTGAGAAAAACATGAAAAATGAAGTATTTTGCTCATTTTAGAGAACTATTTTGGTCTTTTTGAGAAAAAATGATAATTGATATTTTTTAAGGTGTTATGCTTCAATTTTTGATTTTATGCAAAAAATAGGAAAAATAGAAATTTGTATGTGTTAGTCTTCAATCACGGAATTTTTTGAGAAAATCATGAAAAATGAAGTATTTTGCTCATTTTAGAGAACTATTTTGGTCTTTTTCAGAAAAAATGATAATTGATATTTTTGAAGGTGTTAGGCTTCAGTTTTTTATTTTTTGCAAAAAATTGGAAAAATTGAAATTTGAATGTGTTAGTCTTCAATCACGGAATTTTTTTAGAAAAACATGAAAAATGAAGTATTTTGCTCATTTTAGAGAACTATTTTGGTCTTTTTCAGAAAAAATGATAATTGATATTTTTGAAGGTGTTAGACTTCAGTTTTTTATTTTTTGCAAAAAATATGAAAAATTGAAATTTGTATGTGTTAGTCTTCAATCACGGAATTTTTTGAGAAAATCATGAAAAATGAAGTATTTTGCTCTTTTTAGAGAACTATTTTGGTCTTTTTCAGAAAAAATGATAATTGATATTTTTGAAGGTGTTAGACTTCAGTTTTTTATTTTTTGGAAAAAATTGGAAAAATTGAAATTTGTATGCGTTAGTCTTCAATCACGGAATGTTTTGAGAAAATTATGAAAAATGAAGTATTTTGCTAATTTTTGAGAACTATTTTGGTCTTTTTTAGAAAAATGATAATTGATATTTTTGAAGGTGTTAGACTTCAGTTTTTGATTTTTTGTAAAAAATTGGAAAAATTGAAATTTGTATGTGTTAGTCTTCAATCACGGATTTTTTTGAGAAAATCATGAAAAAGGAAGTATTTTGCTCATTTTAGAGAACTATTTTGGTCTTTTTTAGAAAATATGATAATTGATATTTTTGAAGGTGTTAGACTTCAGTTTTTGATTTTATGCAAAAAATAGGAAAAATAGAAATTTGTATGTGTTAGTCTTCAATCCCGGAGTTTTTTGAGAAAAACATGAAAAATGAAGTATTTTGCTCATTTTAGAGAACTACTTTGGTCTTTTTTAGAAAAAATGATAATTGATATTTTTGAAGGTGTTAGACTTCAGTTTTTGATTTTTTGCAAAAAATAGGAAAAATAGAAATTTGTATGTGTTAGTCTTCAATCACGAAGTTTTTTGAGAAAAACATTAAAAATGAAGTATTTTGCTTATTTTAGAGAACTATTTTGGACTCTTTGAGAAAAAATTATAATTGATATTTTTTAAGGAGTTAGACTTCAGTTTTTGATTTTTTGCAAAAAAATGGAAAAATTCAAATTTGTATGTGTTAGTCTTCAATCACGGAATTTTTTGAGAAAAACATGAAAAATGAAGTATTTTGCTCATTTTAGAGAACTATTTTGGTCTTTTTGAGAAAAAATGATAATTGATATTTTTGAAGGTGTTAGGCTTCAGTTTTTTATTTTATGCAAAAAATAGGAAAAATAGAAATTTGTATGTGTTAGTCTTCAATCACGGAATTTTTTGAGAAAATCATGAAAAATGAAGTATTTTGCTCATTTTAGAGAACTATTTTGGTCTTTTTCAGAAAAAATGATAATTGATATTTTTGAAGGTGTTAGGCTTCAGTTTTTTATTTTTTGCAAAAAATTGGAAAAATAGAAATTTGAATGTGTTAGTCTTCAATCACGGAATTTTTTGAGAAAAACATGAAAAATGAAGTATTTTGCTCATTTTAGAGAACTATTTTGGTCTTTTTCAGAAAAAATGATAATTGATATTTTTGAAGGTGTTAGATTTCAGTTTTTTATTTTTTGCAAAAAATTGGAAAAATTGAAATTTGTATGTGTTAGTCTTCAATCACGGAATTTTTAGAGAAAATCATGAAAAATGAAATATTTTGTTCATTTTAGAGAACTATTTTGGTCTTTTTTAGAAAAAATGATAATTGATATTTTTGAAGGTGTTAGACTTCAGTTTTTGATTTTTTGTAAAAAATTGGAAAAATTGAAATTTGTATGTGTTAGTCTTCAATCAAGGAATTTTTTGAGAAAATCATGAAAAATGAAGTATTTTGCTCATTTTAGAGAACTATTTTGGTCCTTTTTAGAAAAAATGATAATTGATATTTTTGAAGGTGTTAGACTTCAGTTTTTGATTTTTTGCAAAAAATAGGAAAAATAGAAATTTGTATGTGTTAGTCTTCAATCACGGAATTTTTTGAGAAAAACATGAAAAATGAAGTATTTTGCTCATTTTAGAGAACTATTTTGACCTTTTTTAGAAAAAATGATAATTGATATTTTTGAAGGTGTTAGACTTCAGTTTTTGATTTTATGCAAAAAATACGAAAAATAGAAATTTGTATGTGTTAGTCTTCAATCACGAAGTTTTTTGAGAAAAACATGAAAAATGAAGTATTTTGCTCATTTTAGAGAACTATTTTGGTCTTTTTTAGAAAAAATTATAATTGATATTTTTGAAGGTGTTAGACTTCAGTTTTTGATTTTATGCAAAAAATAGGAAAAATAGAAATTTGTATGTGTTAGTCTTCAATCACGAAGTTTTTTGTGAAAAACATTAAAAATGAAGTATTTTGCTCATTTTAGAGAACTATTTTGGACTCTTTTAGAAAAAATTATAATTGATATTTTTTAAGGTGTTAGACTTCAGTTTTTGATTTTTAGCAAAAAATAGGAAAAATTGAAATTTGTATGTGTTAGTCTTCAATCACGGAATTTTTTTAGAAAATTATGCAAAATGAAGTATTTTACTCATTTTAGAGAACTATTTTGGCCTTTTTTAGAAAAATGATAATTGATATTTTTGAAGGTGTTAGACTTCAGGTTTTGATTTTTTTCAAAAAATAGGAAAAATAGAAATTTGTATGTGTTAATCTTCAATCACGGAATTTTTTGAGAAAATCAGGAAAAATGAAGTATTTTTCTCATTTTAGAGAACTATTTTGGTCCTTTTTAGAAAAAATGATAATTGATATTTTTGAAGGTGTTAGACTTCAGTTTTTGATTTTTTGCAAAAAATAGGAAAAATAGAAATTTGTATGTGTTAGTCTTCAATCACGAAGATTTTTGAGAAAAACATTAAAAATGAAGTATTTTGCTTATTTTAGAGAACTATTTTGGACTCTTTTAGAAAAAATTATAATTGATATTTTTTAAGGTGTTAGACTTCAGTTTTTGATTTTTTGCAAAAAAATGGAAAAATTGAAATTTGTATGTGTTAGTCTTCAATCACGGAATGTTTTGAGAAAATCATGAAAAATGAAGTATTTTGCTCATTTTAGAGAACTATTCTGGTATTTTTCAGAAAAAATGATAATTGATATTTTTTAAGGTGTTAGACTTCAGTTTTTTATTTTTTGCAAAAAATTGGAAAAATTGAAATTTGTATGTGTTAGTCTTCAATCACGGAATGTTTTGAGAAAATCATGAAAAATGAAGTATTTTGCTCATTTTAGAGAACTATTTTGGTATTTTTTAGAAAAATGATAATTGATATTTTTGAAGGTGTTAGACTTCAGTTTTTTATTTTTTGCAAAAAATTGGAAAAATTGAAATTTGTATGTGTTAGTCTTCAATCACGGAATGTTTTGAGAAAATCATGAAAAATGAAGTATTTTGCTCATTTTAGAGAACTATTTTGGTCTTTTTTAGAAAAATGATAATTGATATTTTTGAAGGTGTTAGACTTCAGTTTTTGATTTTTTGCAAAAAATTGGAAATATTGAAATTTGTATGTGTTAGTCTTCAATCACGGATTTTTTTGAGAAAATCATGAAAAATGAAGTATTTTGCTCATTTTAGAGAACTATTTTGGTCTTTTTTAGAAAATATGATAATTGATATTTTTGAAGGTGTTAGACTTCAGTTTTTGATTTTTTGTAAAAAATTGAAATTTGTATGTGTTAGTCTTCAATCACGGATTTTTTTGAGAAAATCATGAAAAAGGAAGTATTTTGCTCATTTTAGAGAACTATTTTGGTCTTTTTTAGAAAATATGATAATTGATATTTTTGAAGGTGTTAGACTTCAGTTTTTGATTTTATGCAAAAAATAGGAAAAATAGAAATTTGTATGTGTTAGTCTTCAATCCCGGAGTTTTTTGAGAAAAACATGAAAAATGAAGTATTTTGCTCATTTTAGAGAACTACTTTGGTCTTTTTTAGAAAAAATGATAATTGATATTTTTGAAGGTGTTAGACTTCAGTTTTTGATTTTTTGCAAAAAATAGGAAAAATAGAAATTTGTATGTGTTAGTCTTCAATCACGAAGTTTTTTGAGAAAAACATTAAAAATGAAGTATTTTGCTTATTTTAGAGAACTATTTTGGACTCTTTGAGAAAAAATTATAATTGATATTTTTTAAGGAGTTAGACTTCAGTTTTTGATTTTTTGCAAAAAAATGGAAAAATTCAAATTTGTATGTGTTAGTCTTCAATCACGGAATTTTTTGAGAAAAACATGAAAAATGAAGTATTTTGCTCATTTTAGAGAACTATTTTGGTCTTTTTGAGAAAAAATGATAATTGATATTTTTGAAGGTGTTAGGCTTCAGTTTTTTATTTTATGCAAAAAATAGGAAAAATAGAAATTTGTATGTGTTAGTCTTCAATCACGGAATTTTTTGAGAAAATCATGAAAAATGAAGTATTTTGCTCATTTTAGAGAACTATTTTGGTCTTTTTCAGAAAAAATGATAATTGATATTTTTGAAGGTGTTAGGCTTCAGTTTTTTATTTTTTGCAAAAAATTGGAAAAATAGAAATTTGAATGTGTTAGTCTTCAATCACGGAATTTTTTGAGAAAAACATGAAAAATGAAGTATTTTGCTCATTTTAGAGAACTATTTTGGTCTTTTTCAGAAAAAATGATAATTGATATTTTTGAAGGTGTTAGATTTCAGTTTTTTATTTTTTGCAAAAAATTGGAAAAATTGAAATTTGTATGTGTTAGTCTTCAATCACGGAATTTTTAGAGAAAATCATGAAAAATGAAATATTTTGTTCATTTTAGAGAACTATTTTGGTCTTTTTTAGAAAAAATGATAATTGATATTTTTGAAGGTGTTAGACTTCAGTTTTTGATTTTTTGTAAAAAATTGGAAAAATTGAAATTTGTATGTGTTAGTCTTCAATCAAGGAATTTTTTGAGAAAATCATGAAAAATGAAGTATTTTGCTCATTTTAGAGAACTATTTTGGTCCTTTTTAGAAAAAATGATAATTGATATTTTTGAAGGTGTTAGACTTCAGTTTTTGATTTTTTGCAAAAAATAGGAAAAATAGAAATTTGTATGTGTTAGTCTTCAATCACGGAATTTTTTGAGAAAAACATGAAAAATGAAGTATTTTGCTCATTTTAGAGAACTATTTTGACCTTTTTTAGAAAAAATGATAATTGATATTTTTGAAGGTGTTAGACTTCAGTTTTTGATTTTATGCAAAAAATACGAAAAATAGAAATTTGTATGTGTTAGTCTTCAATCACGAAGTTTTTTGAGAAAAACATGAAAAATGAAGTATTTTGCTCATTTTAGAGAACTATTTTGGTCTTTTTTAGAAAAAATTATAATTGATATTTTTGAAGGTGTTAGACTTCAGTTTTTTATTTTATGCAAAAAATAGGAAAAATAGAAATTTGTATGTGTTAGTCTTCAATCACGAAGTTTTTTGTGAAAAACATTAAAAATGAAGTATTTTGCTCATTTTAGAGAACTATTTTGGACTCTTTTAGAAAAAATTATAATTGATATTTTTTAAGGTGTTAGACTTCAGTTTTTGATTTTTAGCAAAAAATAGGAAAAATTGAAATTTGTATGTGTTAGTCTTCAATCACGGAATTTTTTTAGAAAATTATGCAAAATGAAGTATTTTACTCATTTTAGAGAACTATTTTGGCCTTTTTTAGAAAAATGATAATTGATATTTTTGAAGGTGTTAGACTTCAGGTTTTGATTTTTTGCAAAAAATAGGAAAAATAGAAATTTGTATGTGTTAATCTTCAATCACGGAATTTTTTGAGAAAATCAGGAAAAATGAAGTATTTTTCTCATTTTAGAGAACTATTTTGGTCTTTTTTAGAAAAAATGATAATTGATATTTTTGAAGGTGTTAGACTTCAGTTTTTGATTTTTTGCAAAAAATAGGAAAAATAGAAATTTGTATGTGTTAGTCTTCAATCACGAAGATTTTTGAGAAAAACATTAAAAATGAAGTATTTTGCTTATTTTAGAGAACTATTTTGGACTCTTTTAGAAAAAATTATAATTGATATTTTTTAAGGTGTTAGACTTCAGTTTTTGATTTTTTGCAAAAAAATGGAAAAATTGAAATTTGTATGTGTTAGTCTTCAATCACGGAATGTTTTGAGAAAATCATGAAAAATGAAGTATTTTGCTCATTTTAGAGAACTATTCTGGTATTTTTCAGAAAAAATGATAATTGATATTTTTTAAGGTGTTAGACTTCAGTTTTTTATTTTTTGCAAAAAATTGGAAAAATTGAAATTTGTATGTGTTAGTCTTCAATCACGGAATGTTTTGAGAAAATCATGAAAAATGAAGTATTTTGCTCATTTTAGAGAACTATTTTGGTATTTTTTAGAAAAATGATAATTGATATTTTTGAAGGTGTTAGACTTCAGTTTTTTATTTTTTGCAAAAAATTGGAAAAATTGAAATTTGTATGTGTTAGTCTTCAATCACGGAATGTTTTGAGAAAATCATGAAAAATGAAGTATTTTGCTCATTTTAGAGAACTATTTTGGTCTTTTTTAGAAAAATGATAATTGATATTTTTGAAGGTGTTAGACTTCAGTTTTTGATTTTTTGCAAAAAATTGGAAATATTGAAATTTGTATGTGTTAGTCTTCAATCACGGATTTTTTTGAGAAAATCATGAAAAATGAAGTATTTTGCTCATTTTAGAGAACTATTTTGGCCTTTTTTAGAAAAAATGATAATTGATATTTTTGAAGGTGTTAGACTTCAGTTTTTGATTTTATGCAAAAAATAGGAAAAATAGAAATTTGTATGTGTTAGTCTTCAATCCCGGAGTTTTTTGAGAAAAACATGAAAAATGAAGTATTTTGCCCATTTTAGAGAACTATTTTGGTCTTTTTTAGAAAAAATGATAATTGATATTTTTGTAGGTGTTAGACTTCAGTTTTTGATTTTTTGCAAAATAGGAAAAATAGAAATTTGTATGTGTTAGTCTTCAATCACGAAGTTTTTTGTGAAAAACATTAAAAATGAAGTATTTTGCTCATTTTAGAGAACTATTTTGGACTCTTTTAGAAAAAATGATAATTGATATTTTTGAAGGTGTTAGACTTCAGTTTTTGATTTTTAGCAAAAAATAGGAAAAATTGAAATTTGTATGTGTTAGTCTTCAATCACGGAGTTTTTTGAGAAAAACATGAAAAATGAAGTATTTTGCTCATTTTGGAGAACTATTTTGGACCCTTTTAGAAAAAATGATAATTGATATTTTTTAAGGTGTAAGACTTCAGTTTTTGATTTTTTGCAAAAAAATGGAAAAATTGAAATTTGTATGTGTTAGTCTTCAATTACGGAATTTTTTGAGAAAAACATGAAAAATGAAGTATTTTGCTCATTTTAGAGAACTATTTTGACCTTTTTTAGAAAAAATGATAATTGATATTTTTGAAGGTGTTAGACTTCAGTTTTTGATTTTATGCAAAAAATACGAAAAATAGAAATTTGTATGTGTTAGTCTTCAATCACGAAGTTTTTTGAGAAAAACATGAAAAATAAAGTATTTTGCTCATTTTAGAGAACTATTTTGGTCTTTTTTAGAAAAAATGATAATTGATATTTTTGAAGGTGTTAGACTTCAGTTTTTGATTTTATGCAAAAAATAGGAAAAATAGAAATTTGTATGTGTTAGTCTTCAATCACGAAGTTTTTTGTGAAAAACATTAAAAATGAAGTATTTTGCTCATTTTAGAGAACTATTTTGGACTCTTTTAGAAAAAATTATAATTGATATTTTTTAAGGTGTTAGACTTCAGTTTTTGATTTTTAGCAAAAAATAGGAAAAATTGAAATTTGTATGTGTTAGTCTTCAATCACGGAATTTTTTTAGAAAATTATGTAAAATGAAGTATTTTACTCATTTTAGAGAACTATTTTGGCCTTTTTTAGAAAAATGATAATTGATATTTTTGAAGGTGTTAGACTTCAGGTTTTGATTTTTTGCAAAAAATAGGAAAAATAGAAATTTGTATGTGTTAATCTTCAATCACGGAATTTTTTGAGAAAATCAGTAAAAATGAAGTATTTTTCTCATTTTAGAGAACTATTTTGGTCTTTTTTAGAAAAAATGATAATTGATATTTTTGAAGGTGTTAGACTTCAGTTTTTGATTTTTTGCAAAAAATAGGAAAAATAGAAATTTGTATGTGTTAGTCTTCAATCACGAAGATTTTTGAGAAAAACATTAAAAATGAAGTATTTTGCTTATTTTAGAGAACTATTTTGGACTCTTTTAGAAAAAATTATAATTGATATTTTTTAAGGTGTTAGACTTCAGTTTTTGATTTTTTGCAAAAAAATGGAAAAATTGAAATTTGTATGTGTTAGTCTTCAATCACGGAATGTTTTGAGAAAATCATGAAAAATGAAGTATTTTGCTCATTTTAGAGAACTATTTTGGTATTTTTCAGAAAAAATGATAATTGATATTTTTTAAGGTGTTAGACTTCAGTTTTTTATTTTTTGCAAAAAATTGGAAAAATTGAAATTTGTATGTGTTAGTCTTCAATCACGGAATGTTTTGAGAAAATCATGAAAAATGAAGTATTTTGCTCATTTTAGAGAACTATTTTGGTATTTTTTAGAAAAATGATAATTGATATTTTTGAAGGTGTTAGACTTCAGTTTTTTATTTTTTGCAAAAAATTGGAAAAATTGAAATTTGTATGTGTTAGTCTTCAATCACGGAATGTTTTGAGAAAATCATGAAAAATGAAGTATTTTGCTCATTTTAGAGAACTATTTTGGTCTTTTTTAGAAAAATGATAATTGATATTTTTGAAGGTGTTAGACTTCAGTTTTTGATTTTTTGCAAAAAATTGGAAATATTGAAATTTGTATGTGTTAGTCTTCAATCACGGATTTTTTTGAGAAAATCATGAAAAATGAAGTATTTTGCTCATTTTAGAGAACTATTTTGGCCTTTTTTAGAAAAAATGATAATTGATATTTTTGAAGGTGTTAGACTTCAGTTTTTGATTTTATGCAAAAAATAGGAAAAATAGAAATTTGTATGTGTTAGTCTTCAACCCCGGAGTTTTTTGAGAAAAACATGAAAAATGAAGTATTTTGCCCATTTTAGAGAACTATTTTGGTCTTTTTTAGAAAAAATGATAATTGATATTTTTGTAGGTGTTAGACTTCAGTTTTTGATTTTTTGCAAAATAGGAAAAATAGAAATTTGTATGTGTTAGTCTTCAATCACGAAGTTTTTTGTGAAAAACATTAAAAATGAAGTATTTTGCTCATTTTAGAGAACTATTTTGGACTCTTTTAGAAAAAATGATAATTGATATTTTTGAAGGTGTTAGACTTCAGTTTTTGATTTTTAGCAAAAAATAGGAAAAATTGAAATTTGTATGTGTTAGTCTTCAATCACGGAGTTTTTTGAGAAAAACATGAAAAATGAAGTATTTTGCTCATTTTGGAGAACTATTTTGGACCCTTTTAGAAAAAATGATAATTGATATTTTTTAAGGTGTAAGACTTCAGTTTTTGATTTTTTGCAAAAAAATGGAAAAATTGAAATTTGTATGTGTTAGTCTTCAATTACGGAATTTTTTGAGAAAAACATGAAAAATGAAGTATTTTGCCCATTTTAGAGAACTATTTTGGTCTTTTTTAGAAAAAATGATAATTGATATTTTTGAAGGTGTTAGACTTCAGTTTTTTATTTTTTGCAAAATAGGAAAAATAGAAATTTGTATGTGTTAGTCTTCAATCACGAAGTTTTTTGTGAAAAACATTAAATCTGAAGTATTTTGCTCATTTTAGAGAACTATTTTGGACTCTTTTAGAAAAAATTATAATTGATATTTTTTAAGGTGTTAGACTTCAGTTTTTGATTTTTAGCAAAAAATAGGAAAAATTGAAATTTGTATGTGTTAGTCTTCAATCACGGAATTTTTTTAGAAAATTATGAAAAATGAAGTATTTTTCTCATTTTAGAGAACTATTTTGGCCTTTTTTAGAAAAATGATAATTGATATTTTTGAAGGTGTTAGACTTCAGGTTTTGATTTTTTGCAAAAAATTGGAAAAATTGAAATTTGTATGTGTTAGTCTTCAATCACGGAATTTTTTGAGAAAATCAGGAAAAATGAAGTATTTTTCTCATTTTAGAGAACTATTTTGGTCTTTTTTAGAAAAAATGATAATTGATATTTTTGAAGGTGTTAGACTTCAGTTTTTGATTTTTTGCAAAAAATCGGAAAAATTGAAATTTGTATGTGTTAGTCTTCAATCACGGAGTTTTTTGAGAAAAAACATGAAAAATGAAGTATTTTGCTCATTTTGGAGAACTATTTTGGACCCTTTTAGAAAAAATGATAATTGATATTTTTTAAGGTGTAAGACTTCAGTTTTTGATTTTTTGCAAAAAAATGGAAAAATTGAAATTTGTATGTGTTAGTCTTCAATTACGGAATTTTTTGAGAAAAACATGAAAAATGAAGTATTTTGCTCATTTTAGAGAACTATTTTGGTCTTTTTCAGAAAAAATGATAATTGATATTTTTGAAGGTGTTAGGCTTCAGTTTTTTATTTTTTACAAAAAATTGGAAAAATTGAAATTTGAATGTGTTAGTCTTCAATCACGGAATTTTTTGAGAAAAACATGAAAAATGAAGTATTTTTCTCATTTTAGAGAACTATTTTGGTCTTTTTCAGAAAAAATGATAATTGATATTTTTGAAGGTGTTAGACTTCAGTTTTTGATTTTATGCAAAAAATAGGATAAATAGAAATTTGTATGTGTTAGTCTTCAATCCCGGAGTTTTTTGAGAAAAACATGAAAAATGAAGTATTTTGCTCATTTTAGAGAACTATTTTGGTCTTTTTTAGAAAAAATGATAATTGATATTTTTGAAGGTGTTAGACTTCAGATTTTGATTTTTTGCAAAAAATAGGAAAAATAGAAATTTGTATGTGTTAGTCTTCAATCACGAAGTTTTTTGAGAAAAACATTAAAAATGAAGTATTTTGCTTATTTTAGAGAAGTATTTTGGACTCTTTTAGAAAAAATTATAATTGATATTTTTTAAGGTGTTAGACTTCAGTTTTTGATTTTTTGCAAAAAAATGGAAAAATTGAAATTTGTATGTGTTAGTCTTCAATCACGGAATGTTTTGAGAAAATCATGAAAAATGAAGTATTTTGCTCATTTTAGAGAACTATTTTGGTATTTTTCAGAAAAAATGATAATTGATATTTTTGAAGGTGTTAGACTTCAGTTTTTTATTTTTTGCAAAAAATTGGAAAAATTGAAATTTGTATGTGTTAGTCTTCAATCACGGAATGTTTTGAGAAAATCATGAAAAATGAAGTATTTTGCTCATTTTAGAGAACTATTTTGGTATTTTTTAGAAAAATGATAATTGATATTTTTGAAGGTGTTAGATTTCAGTTTTTTATTTTTTGCAAAAAATTGGAAAAATTGAAATTTGTATGTGTTAGTCTTCAATCACGGAATGTTTTGAGAAAATCATGAAAAATGAAGTATTTTGCTCATTTTAGAGAACTATTTTGGTCTTTTTTAGAAAAATGATAATTGATATTTTTGAAGGTGTTAGACTTCAGTTTTTGATTTTTTGCAAAAAATTGGAAATATTGAAATTTGTATGTGTTAGTCTTCAATCACGGATTTTTTTGAGAAAATCATGAAAAATGAAGTATTTTGCTCATTTTAGAGAACTATTTTGGCCTTTTTTAGAAAAAATGATAATTGATATTTTTGAAGGTGTTAGACTTCAGTTTTTGATTTTATGCAAAAAATAGGAAAAATAGAAATTTGTATGTGTTAGTCTTCAATCCCGGAGTTTTTTGAGAAAAACATGAAAAATTAAGTATTTTGCCCATTTTAGAGAACTATTTTGGTCTTTTTTAGAAAAAATGATAATTGATATTTTTGTAGGTGTTAGACTTCAGTTTTTTATTTTTTGCAAAATAGGAAAAATAGAAATTTGTATGTGTTAGTCTTCAATCACGAAGTTTTTTGTGAAAAACATTAAAAATGAAGTATTTTGCTCATTTTAGAGAACTATTATGGACTCTTTTAGAAAAAATTATAATTGATATTTTTTAAGGTGTTAGACTTCAGTTTTTGATTTTTAGCAAAAAATAGGAAAAATTGAAATTTGTATGTGTTAGTCTTCAATCACGGAGTTTTTTGAGAAAAACATGAAAAATGAAGTATTTTGCTCATTTTGGAGAACTATTTTGGACCCTTTTAGAAAAAATGATAATTGATATTTTTTAAGGTGTAAGACTTCAGTTTTTGATTTTTTGCAAAAAAATGGAAAAATTGAAATTTGTATGTGTTAGTCTTCAATTACGGAATTTTTTGAGAAAAACATGAAAAACGAAGTATTTTGCCCATTTTAGAGAACTATTTTGGTCTTTTTTAGAAAAAATGATAATTGATATTTTTGAAGGTGTTAGACTTCAGTTTTTTATTTTTTGCAAAATAGGAAAAATAGAAATTTGTATGTGTTAGTCTTCAATCACGAAGTTTTTTGTGAAAAACATTAAAAATGAAGTATTTTGCTCATTTTAGAGAACTATTTTGGACTCTTTTAGAAAAAATTATAATTGATATTTTTTAAGGTGTTAGACTTCAGTTTTTGATTTTTAGCAAAAAATAGGAAAAATTGAAATTTGTATGTGTTAGTCTTCAATCACGGAATTTTTTTAGAAAATTATGAAAAATGAAGTATTTTGCTCATTTTAGAGAACTATTTTGGCCTTTTTTAGAAAAATGATAATTGATATTTTTGAAGGTGTTAGACTTCAGGTTTTGATTTTTTGCAAAAAATTGGAAAAATTGAAATTTGTATGTGTTAGTCTTCAATCACGGAATTTTTTGAGAAAATCAGGAAAAATGAAGTATTTTTCTCATTTTAGAGAACTATTTTGGTCTTTTTTAGAAAAAATGATAATTGATATTTTTGAAGGTGTTAGACTTCAGTTTTTGATTTTTTGCAAAAAATCGGAAAAATTGAAATTTGTATGTGTTAGTCTTCAATCACGGAGTTTTTTGAGAAAAAACATGAAAAATGAAGTATTTTGCTCATTTTGGAGAACTATTTTGGACCCTTTTAGAAAAAATGATAATTGATATTTTTTAAGGTGTAAGACTTCAGTTTTTGATTTTTTGCAAAAAAATGGAAAAATTGAAATTTGTATGTGTTAGTCTTCAATTACGGAATTTTTTGAGAAAAACATGAAAAATGAAGTATTTTGCTCATTTTAGAGAACTATTTTGGTCTTTTTCAGAAAAAATGATAATTGATATTTTCGAAGGTGTTAGACTTCAGTTTTTGATTTTATGCAAAAAATAGGATAAATAGAAATTTGTATGTGTTAGTCTTCAATCCCGGAGTTTTTTGAGAAAAACATGAAAAATGAAGTATTTTGCTCATTTTAGAGAACTATTTTGGTCTTTTTCAGAAAAAATGATAATTGATATTTTTGAAGGTGTTAGACTTCAGTTTTTGATTTTATGCAAAAAATAGGATAAATAGAAATTTGTATGTGTTAGTCTTCAATCCCGGAGTTTTTTGAGAAAAACATGAAAAATGAAGTATTTTGCTCATTTTAGAGAACTATTTTGGTCTTTTTTAGAAAAAATGATAATTGATATTTTTGAAGGTGTTAGACTTCAGTTTTTGATTTTTTGCAAAAAATAGGAAAAATAGAAATTTGTATGTGTTAGTCTTCAATCACGAAGTTTTTTGAGAAAAACATTAAAAATGAAGTATTTTGCTTATTTTAGAGAACTATTTTGGACTCTTTTAGAAAAAATTATAATTGATATTTTTTAAGGTGTCAGACTTCAGTTTTTGATTTTTTGCAAAAAAATGGAAAAATTCAAATTTGTATGTGTTAGTCGTCAATCACGGAATTTTTTGGGAAAAACATGAAAAATGAAGTATTTTGCTCATTTTAGAGAACTATTTTGGTATTTTTCAGAAAAAATGATAATTGATATTTTTGAAGGTGTTAGACTTCAGTTTTTTATTTTTTGCAAAAAATTGGAAAAATTGAAATTTGTATGTGTTAGTCTTCAATCGCGGAATGTTTTGAGAAAATCATGAAAAATGAAGTATTTTGCTCATTTTAGAGAACTATTTTGGTCTTCTTTAGAAAAATGATAATTGATATTTTTGAAGGTGTTAGACTTCAGTTTTTGATTTTTTGCAAAAAATTGGAAAAATTGAAATTTGTATGTGTTAGTCTTCAATCACGGATTTTTTTAAGAAAATCATGGAAAATGAAGTATTTTGCTCATTTTAGAGAACTATTTTGGTCTTTTTTAGAAAAAATGATAATTGATATTTTTGAAGGTGTTAGACTTCAGTTTTTGATTTTTTGCAAAAAATAGGATAAATAGAAATTTGTATGTGTTAGTCTTCAATCCCGGAGTTTTTTGAGAAAAACATGAAAAATGAAGTATTTTGCTCATTTTAGAGAACTATTTTGGTCTTTTTTAGAAAAAATGATAATTGATATTTTTGAAGGTGTTAGACTTCAGTTTTTGATTTTTTGCAAAAAATAGGAAAAATAGAAATTTGTATGTGTTAGTCTTCAATCACGAAGTTTTTTGAGAAAAACATTAAAAATGAAGTATTTTGCTTATTTTAGAGAACTATTTTGGACTCTTTTAGAAAAAATTATAATTGATATTTTTTAAGGTGTTAGACTTCAGTTTTTGATTTTTTGCAAAAAAATGGAAAAATTTAAATTTGTATGTGTTAGTCGTCAATCACGGAATTTTTTGGGAAAAACATGAAAAATGAAGTATTTTGCTCATTTTAGAGAACTATTTTGGTATTTTTCAGAAAAAATGATAATTGATATTTTTGAAGGTGTTAGACTTCAGTTTTTTATTTTTTGCAAAAAATTGGAAAAATTGAAATTTGTATGTGTTAGTCTTCAATCACGGAATGTTTTGAGTAAATCATGAAAAATGAAGTATTTTGCTCATTTTAGAGAACTATTTTGGTCTTTTTTAGAAAAATGATAATTGATATTTTTGAAGGTGTTAGACTTCAGTTTTTGATTTTTTGCAAAAAATTGGAAATATTGAAATTTGTATGTGTTAGTCTTCAATCACGGATTTTTTTGAGAAAATCATGAAAAACGAAGTATTTTGCTCATTTTAGAGAACTATTTTGGTCTTTTTTAGAAAAAATGATAATTGATATTTTTGAAGGTGTTAGACTTCAGTTTTTGATTTTATGCAAAAAATAGGAAAAATAGAAATTTGTATGTGTTAGTCTTCAATCCCGGAGTTTTTTGAGAAAAACATGAAAAATGAAGTATTTTGCCCATTTTAGAGAACTATTTTGGTCTTTTTTAGAAAAAATGATAATTGATATTTTTGAAGGTGTTAGACTTCAGTTTTTGATTTTTTGCAAAAAATAGGAAAAATAGAAATTTGTATGTGTTAGTCTTCAATCACGAAGTTTTTTGTGAAAAACATTAAAAATGAAGTATTTTGCTCATTTTAGAGAACTATTTTGGACTCTTTTAGAAAAAATTATAATTGATATTTTTTAAGGTGTTAGACTTCAGTTTTTGATTTTTAGCAAAAAATAGGAAAAATTGAAATTTGTATGTGTTAGTCTTCAATCACGGAATTTTTTTAGAAAATTATGAAAAATGAAGTATTTTGCTCATTTTAGAGAACTATTTTGGCCTTTTTTAGAAAAATGATAATTGATATTTTTGAAGGTGTTAGACTTCAGGTTTTGATTTTTTGCAAAAAATTGGAAAAATTGAAATTTGTATGTGTTAGTCTTCAATCACGGAATTTTTTGAGAAAATCAGGAAAAATGAAGTATTTTTCTCATTTTAGAGAACTATTTTGGTCTTTTTTAGAAAAAATGATAATTGATATTTTTGAAGGTGTTAGACTTCAGTTTTTTATTTTTTGCAAAAAATTGGAAAAATTGAAATTTGTATGTGTTAGTCTTCAATCACGGAATGTTTTGAGAAAATCATGAAAAATGAAGTATTTTGCTCATTTTAGAGAACTATTTTGGTCTTTTTTAGAAAAAATGATAGTTGATATTTTTGAAGGTGTTAGACTTCAGTTTTTGATTTTTTGCAAAAAATAGGAAAAATAGAAATTTGTATGTGTTAGTCTTCAATCACGAAGTTTTTTGAGAAAAACATTAAAAATGAAGTATTTTGCTTATTTTAGAGAACTATTATGGACGCTTTTAGAAAAAATTTTAATTGATATTTTTTAAGGTGTTAGACTTCAGTTTTTGATTTTTCGGAAAAAAATGGAAAAATTCAAATTTGTATGTGTTAGTCTTCAATCACGGAATTTTTTGAGAAAAACATGAAAAATGAAGTATTCTGCTCATTTTAGAGAACTATTTTGGTCTTTTTTAGAAAAAATGATAATTGATATTTTTGAAGGTGTTAGACTTCAGTTTTTGATTTTATGCAAAAAATAGGAAAAATAGAAATTTGTATGTGTTAGTCTTCAATCCCGGAGTTTTTTGAGAAAAACATGAAAAATGAAGTATTTTGCCCATTTTAGAGAACTATTTTGGTCTTTTTTAGAAAAAATGATAATTGATATTTTTGAAGGTGTTAGACTTCAGTTTTTGATTTTTTGCAAAAAATAGGAAAAATAGAAATTTGTATGTGTTAGTCTTCAATCACGAAGTTTTTTGTGAAAAACATTAAAAATGAAGTATTTTGCTCATTTTAGAGAACTATTTTGGACTCTTTTAGAAAAAATTATAATTGATATTTTTTAAGGTGTTAGACTTCAGTTTTTGATTTTTAGCAAAAAATAGGAAAAATTGAAATTTGTATGTGTTAGTCTTCAATCACGGAATTTTTTTAGAAAATTATGAAAAATGAAGTATTTTGCTCATTTTAGAGAACTATTTTGGCCTTTTTTAGAAAAATGATAATTGATATTTTTGAAGGTGTTAGACTTCAGGTTTTGATTTTTTGCAAAAAATTGGAAAAATTGAAATTTGTATGTGTTAGTCTTCAATCACGGAATTTTTTGAGAAAATCAGGAAAAATGATGTATTTTTCTCATTTTAGAGAACTATTTTGGTCTTTTTTAGAAAAAATGATAATTGATATTTTTGAAGGTGTTAGACTTCAGTTTTTTATTTTTTGCAAAAAATTGGAAAAATTGAAATTTGTATGTGTTAGTCTTCAATCACGGAATGTTTTGAGAAAATCATGAAAAATGAAGTATTTTGCTCATTTTAGAGAACTATTTTGGTCTTTTTTAGAAAAAATGATAGTTGATATTTTTGAAGGTGTTAGACTTCAGTTTTTGATTTTTTGCAAAAAATAGGAAAAATAGAAATTTGTATGTGTTAGTCTTCAATCACGAAGTTTTTTGAGAAAAACATTAAAAATGAAGTATTTTGCTTATTTTAGAGAACTATTATGGACGCTTTTAGAAAAAATTTTAATTGATATTTTTTAAGGTGTTAGACTTCAGTTTTTGATTTTTCGGAAAAAAATGGAAAAATTCAAATTTGTATGTGTTAGTCTTCAATCACGGAATTTTTTGAGAAAAACATGAAAAATGAAGTATTCTGCTCATTTTAGAGAACTATTTTGGTCTTTTTTAGAAAAAATGATAATTGATATTTTTGAAGGTGTTAGACTTCAGTTTTTGATTTTATGCAAAAAATAGGAAAAATAGAAATTTGTATGTGTTAGTCTTCAATCCCGGAGTTTTTTGAGAAAAACATGAAAAATGAAGTATTTTGCCCATTTTAGAGAACTATTTTGGTCTTTTTTAGAAAAAATGATAATTGATATTTTTGAAGGTGTTAGACTTCAGTTTTTGATTTTTTGCAAAAAATAGGAAAAATAGAAATTTGTATGTGTTAGTCTTCAATCACGAAGTTTTTTGTGAAAAACATTAAAAATGAAGTATTTTGCTCATTTTAGAGAACTATTTTGGACTCTTTTAGAAAAAATTATAATTGATATTTTTTAAGGTGTTAGACTTCAGTTTTTGATTTTTAGCAAAAAATAGGAAAAATTGAAATTTGTATGTGTTAGTCTTCAATCACGGAATTTTTTTAGAAAATTATGAAAAATTAAGTATTTTGCTCATTTTAGAGAACTATTTTGGCCTTTTTTAGAAAAATGATAATTGATATTTTTGAAGGTGTTAGACTTCAGGTTTTGATTTTTTGCAAAAAATTGGAAAAATTGAAATTTGTATGTGTTAGTCTTCAATCACGGAATTTTTTGAGAAAATCAGGAAAAATGAAGTATTTTTCTCATTTTAGAGAACTATTTTGGTCTTTTTTAGAAAAAATGATAATTGATATTTTTGAAGGTGTTAGACTTCAGTTTTTTATTTTTTGCAAAAAATTGGAAAAATTGAAATTTGTATGTGTTAGTCTTCAATCACGGAATGTTTTGAGAAAATCATGAAAAATGTAGTATTTTGCTCATTTTAGAGAACTATTTTGGTCTTTTTTAAAAAAAATGATAGTTGATATTTTTGAAGGTGTTAGACTTCAGTTTTTGATTTTTTGCAAAAAATAGGAAAAATAGAAATTTGTATGTGTTAGTCTTCAATCACGAAGTTTTTTGAGAAAAACATTAAAAATGAAGTATTTTGCTTATTTTAGAGAACTATTATGGACGCTTTTAGAAAAAATTTTAATTGATATTTTTTAAGGTGTTAGACTTCAGTTTTTGATTTTTTGGAAAAAAATGGAAAAATTCAAATTTGTATGTGTTAGTCTTCAATCACGGAATTTTTTGAGAAAAACATGAAAAATGAAGTATTCTGCTCATTTTAGAGAACTATTTTGGTCTTTTTGAGAAAAAATGATAATTGATATTTTTGAAGGTGTTAGGCTTCAGTTTTTTATTTTTTACAAAAAAATGGAAAAATTGAAATTTGTATGTGTTAGTCTTCAATCACGGAATTTTTTTAGAAAATCATGAAAAATGAAGTATTTTGCTTATTTTAGAGAACTATTTTGGCCTTTTTTAGAAAATATGATAATTGATATTTTTGAAGGTGGTTAGACTTCAGTTTTTGATTTTATGCAAAAAATAGGAAAAATAGAAATTTGTATGTGTTAGTCTTCAATCACGAAGTTTTTTGAGAAAAACATGAAAAATGAAGTATTTTGCTCATTTTAGAGAACTATTTTGGTCTTTTTTAGAAAAAATGATAATTGATATTTTTGAAGGTGTTAGACTTCAGTTTTTGATTTTATGCAAAAAATAGGTAAAATAGAAATTTGTATGTGTTAGTCTTCAATCCCGGAGTTTTTTGAGAAAAACATGAAAAATGAAGTATTTTGCTCATTTTAGAGATCTATTTTGGTATTTTTCAGAAAAAATGATAATTGATATTTTTGAAGGTGTTAGACTTCAGTTTTTTATTTTTTGCAAAAAATTGGAAAAATTGAAATTTGTATGTGTTAGTCTTCAATCACGGAATGTTTTGAGAAAATCATGAAAAATGAAGTATTTTGCTCATTTTAAAGAACTATTTTGGTCTTTTTTAGAAAAAATGATAATTGATATTTTTGAAGGTGTTAGACTTCAGTTTTTGATATTTTGCAAAAAATAGGAAAAATAGAAATTTTTATGTGTTAGTCTTCAATCACGAAGTTTTTTGAGAAAAACATTAAAAATGAAGTATTTTGCTTATTTTAGAGAACTATTTTGGACTCTTTTAGAAAAAATTATAATTGATATTTTTTAAGGTGTTAGACTTCAGTTTTTGATTTTTTGCAAAAAAATGGAAAAATTCAAATTTGTATGTGTTAGACTTCAATCACGGAATTTTTTGAGAAAAACATGAAAAATGAAGTATTTTGCTCATTTTAGAGAACTATTTTGGTCTTTTTGAGAAAAAATGATAATTGATATTTTTGAAGGTGTTAGGCTTCAGTTTTTTATTTTTTACAAAAAATTGGAAAAATTAAAATTTGAATGTGTTAGTCTTCAATCACGGAATTTTTTGAGAAAAACATGAAAAATGAAGTATTTTGCTCATTTTAGAGAACTATTTTGATCTTTTGTAGAAAAAATGATAATTGATATTTTTGAAGGTGTTAGACTTCAGTTTTTGATTTTTTGCAAAAAATTGGAAAAATTGAAATTTGTATGTGTTAGTCTTCAATCAAGGAATTTTTTGAGAAAATCATGAAAAATGAAGTATTTTGCTCATTTTAGAGAACTATTTTGGTCATTTTTAGAAAAAATGATAATTGATATTTTTGAAGGTGTTAGACTTCAGTTTTTGATTTTATGCAAAAAATAGGAAAAATAGAAATTTGTATGTGTTAGTCTTCAATCCCGGAGTTTTTTGAGAAAAACATGAAAAATGAAGTATTTTGCTCATTTTAGAGAACTATTTTGGTCTTTTTTAGAAAAAATGATAATTGATATTTTTGAAGGTGTTAGACTACAGTTTTTGATTTTTTGCAAAAAATAGGAAAAATAGAAATTTGTATGTGTTAGTCTTCAATCACGAAGTTTTTTGAGAAAAACATTAAAAATGAAGTATTTTGCTTATTTTAGAGAACTATTATGGACTCTTTTAGAAAAAATTTTAATTGATATTTTTTAAGGTGTTAGACTTCAGTTTTTGATTTTTTGGAAAAAAATGGAAAAATTCAAATTTGTATGTGTTAGTCTTCAATCACGGAATTTTTTGAGAAAAACATGAAAAATGAAGTATTCTGCTCATTTTAGAGAACTATTTTGGTCTTTTTGAGAAAAAATGATAATTGATATTTTTGAAGGTGTTAGGCTTCAGTTTTTTATTTTTTACAAAAAAATGGAAAAATTGAAATTTGTATGTGTTAGTCTTCAATCACGGAATTTTTTTAGAAAATCATGAAAAATGAAGTATTTTGCTCATTTTAGAGAACTATTTTGGCCTTTTTTAGAAAATATGATAATTGATATTTTTGAAGGTGGTTAGACTTCAGTTTTTGATTTTATGCAAAAAATAGGAAAAATAGAAATTTGTATGTGTTAGTCTTCAATCACGAAGTTTTTTGAGAAAAACATGAAAAATGAAGTATTTTGCTCATTTTAGAGAACTATTTTGGTCTTTTTTAGAAAAAATGATAATTTATATTTTTGAAGGTGTTAGACTTCAGTTTTTGATTTTATGCAAAAAATAGGTAAAATAGAAATTTGTATGTGTTAGTCTTCAATCCCGGAGTTTTTTGAGAAAAACATGAAAAATGAAGTATTTTGCTCATTTTAGAGAACTATTTTGGTATTTTTCAGAAAAAATGATAATTGATATTTTTGAAGGTGTTAGACTTCAGTTTTTTATTTTTTGCAAAAAATTGGAAAAATTGAAATTTGTATGTGTTAGTCTTCAATCACGGAATGTTTTGAGAAAATCATGAAAAATGAAGTATTTATCTCATTTTAAAGAACTATTTTGGTCTTTTTTAGAAAAAATGATAATTGATATTTTTGAAGGTGTTAGACTTCAGTTTTTGATATTTTGCAAAAAATAGGAAAAATAGAAATTTTTATGTGTTAGTCTTCAATCACGAAGTTTTTTGAGAAAAACATTAAAAATGAAGTATTTTGCTTATTTTAGAGAACTATTTTGGACTCTTTTAGAAAAAATTATAATTGATATTTTTTAAGGTGTTAGACTTCAGTTTTTGATTTTTTGCAAAAAAATGGAAAAATTCAAATTTGTATGTGTTAGACTTCAATCACGGAATTTTTTGAGAAAAACATGAAAAATGAAGTATTTTGCTCATTTTAGAGAACTATTTTGGTCTTTTTGAGAAAAAATGATAATTGATATTTTTGAAGGTGTTAGGCTTCAGTTTTTTATTTTTTACAAAAAATTGGAAAAATTAAAATTTGAATGTGTTAGTCTTCAATCACGGAATTTTTTGAGAAAAACATGAAAAATGAAGTATTTTGCTCATTTTAGAGAACTATTTTGGTCTTTTGTAGAAAAAATGATAATTGATATTTTTGAAGGTGTTAGACTTCAGTTTTTGATTTTTTGCAAAAAATTGGAAAAATTGAAATTTGTATGTGTTAGTCTTCAATCAAGGAATTTTTTGAGAAAATCATGAAAAATGAAGTATTTTGCTCATTTTAGAGAACTATTTTGGTCATTTTTAGAAAAAATGATAATTGATATTTTTGAAGGTGTTAGACTTCAGTTTTTGATTTTATGCAAAAAATAGGAAAAATAGAAATTTGTATGTGTTAGTCTTCAATCCCGGAGTTTTTTGAGAAAAACATGAAAAATGAAGTATTTTGCTCATTTTAGAGAACTATTTTGGTCTTTTTTAGAAAAAATGATAATTGATATTTTTGAAGGTGTTAGACTTAAGTTTTTGATTTTTTGCAAAAAATAGGAAAAATAGAAATTTGTATGTGTTAGTCTTCAATCACGAAGTTTTTTGAGAAAAACATTAAAAATGAAGTATTTTGCTTATTTTAGAGAACTATTTTGGACTCTTTTAGAAAAAATTATAATTGATATTTTTTAAGGTGTTAGACTTCAGTTTTTGATTTTTTGGAAAAAAATGGAAAAATTCAAATTTGTATGTGTTAGTCTTCAATCACGGAATTTTTTGAGAAAAACATGAAAAATGAAGTATTCTGCTCATTTTAGAGAACTATTTTGGTCTTTTTGAGAAAAAATGATAATTGATATTTTTGAAGGTGTTAGGCTTCAGTTTTTTATTTTTTACAAAAAAATGGAAAAATTGAAATTTGTATGTGTTAGTCTTCAATCACGGAATTTTTTTAGAAAATCATGAAAAATGAAGTATTTTGCTCATTTTAGAGAACTATTTTGGCCTTTTTTAGAAAATATGATAATTGATATTTTTGAAGGTGGTTAGACTTCAGTTTTTGATTTTATGCAAAAAATAGGAAAAATAGAAATTTGTATGTGTTAGTCTTCAATCACGAAGTTTTTTGAGAAAAACATGAAAAATGAAGTATTTTGCTCATTTTAGAGAACTATTTTGGTCTTTTTTAGAAAAAATGATAATTTATATTTTTGAAGGTGTTAGACTTCAGTTTTTGATTTTATGCAAAAAATAGGTAAAATAGAAATTTGTATGTGTTAGTCTTCAATCCCGGAGTTTTTTGAGAAAAACATGAAAAATGAAGTATTTTGCTCATTTTAGAGAACTATTTTGGTATTTTTCAGAAAAAATGATAATTGATATTTTTGAAGGTGTTAGACTTCAGTTTTTTATTTTTTGCAAAAAATTGGAAAAATTGAAATTTGTATGTGTTAGTCTTCAATCACGGAATGTTTTGAGAAAATCATGAAAAATGAAGTATTTATCTCATTTTAAAGAACTATTTTGGTCTTTTTTAGAAAAAATGATAATTGATATTTTTGAAGGTGTTAGACTTCAGTTTTTGATATTTTGCAAAAAATAGGAAAAATAGAAATTTTTATGTGTTAGTCTTCAATCACGAAGTTTTTTGAGAAAAACATTAAAAATGAAGTATTTTGCTTATTTTAGAGAACTATTTTGGACTCTTTTAGAAAAAATTATAATTGATATTTTTTAAGGTGTTAGACTTCAGTTTTTGATTTTTTGCACAAAAATGGAAAAATTCAAATTTGTATGTGTTAGACTTCAATCACGGAATTTTTTGAGAAAAACATGAAAAATGAAGTATTTTGCTCATTTTAGAGAACTATTTTGGTCTTTTTGAGAAAAAATGATAATTGATATTTTTGAAGGTGTTAGGCTTCAGTTTTTTATTTTTTACAAAAAATTGGAAAAATTAAAATTTGAATGTGTTAGTCTTCAATCACGGAATTTTTTGAGAAAAACATGAAAAATGAAGTATTTTGCTCATTTTAGAGAACTATTTTGGTCTTTTGTAGAAAAAATGATAATTGATATTTTTGAAGGTGTTAGACTTCAGTTTTTGATTTTTTGCAAAAAATTGGAAAAATTGAAATTTGTATGTGTTAGTCTTCAATCAAGGAATTTTTTGAGAAAATCATGAAAAATGAAGTATTTTGCTCATTTTAGAGAACTATTTTGGTCATTTTTAGAAAAAATGATAATTGATATTTTTGAAGGTGTTAGACTTCAGTTTTTGATTTTATGCAAAAAATAGGAAAAATAGAAATTTGTATGTGTTAGTCTTCAATCCCGGAGTTTTTTGAGAAAAACATGAAAAATGAAGTATTTTGCTCATTTTAGAGAACTATTTTGGTCTTTTTTAGAAAAAATGATAATTGATATTTTTGAAGGTGTTAGACTTAAGTTTTTGATTTTTTGCAAAAAATAGGAAAAATAGAAATTTGTATGTGTTAGTCTTCAATCACGAAGTTTTTTGAGAAAAACATTAAAAATGAAGTATTTTGCTTATTTTAGAGAACTATTTTGGACTCTTTTAGAAAAAATTATAATTGATATTTTTTAAGGTGTTAGACTTCAGTTTTTGATTTTTTGCAAAAAAATGGAAAAATTCAAATTTGTATGTGTTAGTCTTCTATCACGGAATTTTTTGGGAAAAACATGAAAAATGAAGTATTTTGCTCATTTTAGAGAACTATTTTGGTATTTTTCAGAAAAAATGATAATTGATATTTTTGAAGGTGTTAGACTTCAGTTTTTTATTTTTTGCATAAAATTGGAAAAATTGAAATTTGTATGTGTTAGTCTTCAATCACGGAATGTTTTGAGAAAATCATGAAAAATGAAGTATTTTGCTCATTTTAGAGAACTATTTTGGTCTTTTTTAGAAAAATGATAATTGATATTTTTGAAGGTGTTAGACTTCAGTTTTTGATTTTTTGCAAAAAATTGGAAAATTGAAATTTGTATGTGTTAGTCTTCAATCACGGATTTTTTTGAGTAAATCATGAAAAATGAAGTATTTTGCTCATTTTAGAGAACCATTTTGGTCTTTTTTAGAAAAAATGATAATTGATATTTTTGAAGGTGTTAGACTTCAGTTTTTGATTTTATGCAAAAAATAGGAAAAATAGAAATTTGTATGTGTTAGTCTTCAATCCCGGAGTTTTTTGAGAAAAACATGAAAAATGAAGTATTTTGCCCATTTTAGAGAACTATTTTGGTCTTTTTTAGAAAAAATGATAATTGATATTTTTGAAGGTGTTAGACTTCAGTTTTTGATTTTTTGCAAAAAATAGGAAAAATAGAAATTTGTATGTGTTAGTCTTCAATAACGAAGTTTTTTGAGAAAAACATTAAAAATGAAGTATTTTGCTCATTTTAGAGAACTATTTTGGACTCTTTTAGAAAAAATTATAATTGATATTTTTTAAGGTGTTAGACTTCAGTTTTTGATTTTTTGCAAAAAATAGGAAAAATTGAAATTTGTATGTGTTAGTCTTCAATCACGGAATTTTTTTAGAAAATCATGAAAAATGAAGTATTTTGCTCATTTTAGAGAACTATTTTGGCCTTTTTTAGAAAAATGATAATTGATATTTTTGAAGGTATTAGACTTCAGGTTTTGATTTATTCCAAAAAATTGGAAAAATTGAAATTTGTATGTGTTAGTCTTCAATCACGGATCTTTTTGAGAAAATCATGAAAAATGAAGTATTTTTCTCATTTTAGAGAACTATTTTGGCCTTTTTTAGAAAAATGATAATTGATAATTTTGAAGGTGTTAGATTTCAGTTTTTGATTTTTTGCAAAAAATTGGAAAAATTGAAATTTGTATGTGTTAGTCTTCAATCACGGAATTTTTTGAGAAAATCATGAAAAATGAAGTATTTTTCTCATTTTAGAGAACTATTTTGGTCTTTTTTAGAAAAAATGATAATTAATATTTTTGAAGGTGTTAGACTTCAGTTTTTGATTTTTTGCAAAAAATAGGAAAAATTGAAATTTGTATGTGTTAGTCTTCAATCACGGAGTTTTTTGAGAAAAAGATGAAAAATGAAGTATTTTGCTCATTTTGGAGAACTATTTTGGACCCTTTTAGAAAAAATGATAATTGATATTTTTTAAGTTGTTAGACTTCCGTTTTTGATTTTTTGCAAAAAAATGGAAAAATTGAAATTTGTATGTGTTAGTCTTCAATCACGGAATTTTTTGAGAAAAACATGAAAAATGAAGTATTTTGCTCATTTTAGAGAACTATTTTGGTCTTTTTCAAAAAAATGATAATTGATATTTTTGAAGGTGTTAGGCTTCAGTTTTTTATTTTTTGCAAAAAATTGGAAAAATAGAAATTTGAATGTGTTAGTCTTCAATCACGGAATTTTTTGAGAAAAACATGAAAAATTAAGTATTTTGCTCATTTTAGAGAACTATTTTGGTCTTTTTCAGAAAAAATGATAATTGATATTTTTGAAGGTGTTAGGCTTCAGTTTTTTATTTTTTGCACAAAATTGGAAAAATTGAAATTTGTATGTGTTAGTCTTCAATCACGGAATTTTTTGAGAAAATCATGAAAAATGAAGTATTTTGCTCATTTTAGAGAACTATTTTGGTCTTTTTTAGAAAAAATGATAATTGATATTTTTGAAGGTGTTAGACTTCAGTTTTTGATTTTTTGCAAAAAATTGGAAAAATTGAAATTTGTATGTGTTAGTCTTCAATCAAGGAATTTTTTGAGAAAATCATGAAAAATGAAGTATTTTGCTCATTTTAGAGAACTATTTTGGTCATTTTTAGAAAAAATGATAATTGATATTTTTGAAGGTGTTAGACTTCAGTTTTTGATTTTATGCAAAAAATAGGAAAAATAGAAATTTGTATGTGTTAGTCTTCAATCCCGGAGTTTTTTGAGAAAAACATGAAAAATGAAGTATTTTGCTCATTTTAGAGAACTATTTTGGTCTTTTTTAGAAAAAATGATAATTGATATTTTTGAAGGTGTTAGACTTAAGTTTTTGATTTTTTGCAAAAAATAGGAAAAATAGAAATTTGTATGTGTTAGTCTTCAATCACGAAGTTTTTTGAGAAAAACATTAAAAATGAAGTATTTTGCTTATTTTAGAGAACTATTTTGGACTCTTTTAGAAAAAATTATAATTGATATTTTTTAAGGTGTTAGACTTCAGTTTTTGATTTTTTGCAAAAAAATGGAAAAATTCAAATTTGTATGTGTTAGTCTTCTATCACGGAATTTTTTGAGAAAAACATGAAAAATGAAGTATTTTGCTCATTTTAGAGAACTATTTTGGTCTTTTTCAGAAAAAATGATAATTGATATTTTTGAAGGTGTTAGACTTCAGTTTTTGATTTTATGCAAAAAATAGGATAAATAGAAATTTGTATGTGTTAGTCTTCAATCCCGGAGTTTTTTGAGAAAAACATGAAAAATGAAGTATTTTGCTCATTTTAGAGAACTATTTTGGTCTTTTTTAGAAAAAATGACAATTGATATTTTTGAAGGTGTTAGACTTCAGTTTTTGATTTTTTGCAAAAAATTGGAAAAATTGAAATTTGTATGTGTTAGTCTTCAATCACGGAATTTTTTTAGAAAATCATGAAAAATGAAGTATTTTGCTCATTTTAGAGAACTATTTTGGCCTTTTTTAGAAAAATGATAATTGATATTTTTGAAGGTATTAGACTTCAGGTTTTGATTTATTCCAAAAAATTGGAAAAATTGAAATTTGTATGTGTTAGTCTTCAATCACGGATCTTTTTGAGAAAATCATGAAAAATGAAGTATTTTTCTCATTTTAGAGAACTATTTTGGCCTTTTTTAGAAAAATGATAATTGATAATTTTGAAGGTGTTAGATTTCAGTTTTTGATTTTTTGCAAAAAATTGGAAAAATTGAAATTTGTATGTGTTAGTCTTCAATCACGGAATTTTTTGAGAAAATCATGAAAAATGAAGTATTTTTCTCATTTTAGAGAACTATTTTGGTCTTTTTTAGAAAAAATGATAATTAATATTTTTGAAGGTGTTAGACTTCAGTTTTTGATTTTTTGCAAAAAATAGGAAAAATTGAAATTTGTATGTGTTAGTCTTCAATCACGGAGTTTTTTGAGAAAAAGATGAAAAATGAAGTATTTTGCTCATTTTGGAGAACTATTTTGGACCCTTTTAGAAAAAATGATAATTGATATTTTTTAAGTTGTTAGACTTCCGTTTTTGATTTTTTGCAAAAAAATGGAAAAATTGAAATTTGTATGTGTTAGTCTTCAATCACGGAATTTTTTGAGAAAAACATGAAAAATGAAGTATTTTGCTCATTTTAGAGAACTATTTTGGTCTTTTTCAAAAAAATGATAATTGATATTTTTGAAGGTGTTAGGCTTCAGTTTTTTATTTTTTGCAAAAAATTGGAAAAATAGAAATTTGAATGTGTTAGTCTTCAATCACGGAATTTTTTGAGAAAAACATGAAAAATTAAGTATTTTGCTCATTTTAGAGAACTATTTTGGTCTTTTTCAGAAAAAATGATAATTGATATTTTTGAAGGTGTTAGGCTTCAGTTTTTTATTTTTTGCACAAAATTGGAAAAATTGAAATTTGTATGTGTTAGTCTTCAATCACGGAATTTTTTGAGAAAATCATGAAAAATGAAGTATTTTGCTCATTTTAGAGAACTATTTTGGTCTTTTTTAGAAAAAAAGATAATTGATATTTTTGAAGGTGTTAGACTTCAGTTTTTGATTTTTTGCAAAAAATTGGAAAAATTGAAATTTGTATGTGTTAGTCTTCAATCAAGGAATTTTTTGAGAAAATCATGAAAAATGAAGTATTTTGCTCATTTTAGAGAACTATTTTGGTCATTTTTAGAAAAAATGATAATTGATATTTTTGAAGGTGTTAGACTTCAGTTTTTGATTTTATGCAAAAAATAGGAAAAATAGAAATTTGTATGTGTTAGTCTTCAATCCCGGAGTTTTTTGAGAAAAACATGAAAAATGAAGTATTTTGCTCATTTTAGAGAACTATTTTGGTCTTTTTTAGAAAAAATGATAATTGATATTTTTGAAGGTGTTAGACTTAAGTTTTTGATTTTTTGCAAAAAATAGGAAAAATAGAAATTTGTATGTGTTAGTCTTCAATCACGAAGTTTTTTGAGAAAAACATTAAAAATGAAGTATTTTGCTTATTTTAGAGAACTATTTTGGACTCTTTTAGAAAAAATTATAATTGATATTTTTTAAGGTGTTAGACTTCAGTTTTTGATTTTTTGCAAAAAAATGGAAAAATTCAAATTTGTATGTGTTAGTCTTCTATCACGGAATTTTTTGAGAAAAACATGAAAAATGAAGTATTTTGCTCATTTTAGAGAACTATTTTGGTCTTTTTCAGAAAAAATGATAATTGATATTTTTGAAGGTGTTAGACTTCAGTTTTTGATTTTATGCAAAAAATAGGATAAATAGAAATTTGTATGTGTTAGTCTTCAATCCCGGAGTTTTTTGAGAAAAACATGAAAAATGAAGTATTTTGCTCATTTTAGAGAACTATTTTGGTCTTTTTTAGAAAAAATGACAATTGATATTTTTGAAGGTGTTAGACTTCAGTTTTTGATTTTTTGCAAAAAATTGGAAAAATTGAAATTTGTATGTGTTAGTCTTCAATCACGGATTTTTTTGAGAAAATCTTGGAAAATGAAGTATTTTGCTCATTTTAGAGAACTATTTTGGTCTTTTTTAGAAAAAATGATAATTGATATTTTTGAAGGTGTCAGACTTCAGTTTTTGATTTTTTGCAAAAAATAGGATAAATAGAAATTTGTATGTGTTAGTCTTCAATCCCGGAGTTTTTTGAGAAAAACATGAAAAATGAAGTATTTTGCTCATTTTAGAGAACTATTTTGGTCTTTTTTAGAAAAAATGATAATTGATATTTTTGAAGGTGTTAGACTTAAGTTTTTGATTTTTTGCAAAAAATAGGAAAAATAGAAATTTGTATGTGTTAGTCTTCAATCACGAAGTTTTTTGAGAAAAACATTAAAAATGAAGTATTTTGCTTATTTTAGAGAACTATTTTGGACTCTTTTAGAAAAAATTATAATTTATATTTTTTAAGGTGTTAGACTTCTGTTTTTGATTTTTTGCAAAAAAATGGATAAATTCAAATTTGTATGTGTTAGTCTTCTATCACGGAATTTTTTGAGAAAAACATGAAAAATGAAGTATTTTGCTCATTTTAGAGAACTATTTTGGTCTTTTTCAGAAAAAATGATAATTGATATTTTTGAAGGTGTTAGACTTCAGTTTTTGATTTTATGCAAAAAATAGGATAAATAGAAATTTGTATGTGTTAGTCTTCAATCCAGGAGTTTTTTGAGAAAAACATGAAAAATGAAGTATTTTGCTCATTTTAGAGAACTATTTTGGTCTTTTTTAGAAAAAATGATAATTGATATTTTTGAAGGTGTTAGACTTCAGTTTTTTATTTTTTGCAAAAAATTGGAAAAATTGAAATTTGTATGTGTTTGTCTTCAATCACGGAATGTTTTGAGAAAATCATGAAAAATGAAGTATTTTGCTCATTTTAGAGAACTATTTTGGTCTTCTTTAGAAAAATGATAATTGATATTTTTGAAGGTGTTAGACTTCAGTTTTTGATTTTTTGCAAAAAATTGGAAAAATTGAAATTTGTATGTGTTAGTCTTCAATCACAGATTTTTTTGAGAAAATCATGGAAAATGAAATATTTTGCTCATTTTAGAGAACTATTTTGGTCTTTTTTAGAAAAAATGATAATTGATATTTTTGAAGGTGTCAGACTTCAGTTTTTGATTTTTTGCAAAAAATAGGATAAATAGAAATTTGTATGTGTTAGTCTTCAATCCAGGAGTTTTTTGAGAAAAACATGAAAAATGAAGTATTTTGCTCATTTTAGAGAACTATTTTGGTCTTTTTTAGAAAAAATGATAATTGATATTTTTTAAGGTGTTAGACTTCAGTTTTTGATTTTTTGCAAAAAATAGGAAAAATAGAAATTTGTATGTGTTAGTCTTCAATCACGAAGTTTTTTGAGAAAAACATTAAAAATGAAGTATTTTGCTTATTTTAGAGAACTATTTTGGACTCTTTTAGAAAAAATTATAATTGATATTTTTTAAGGTGTTAGACTTCAGTTTTTGATTTTTTGCAAAAAAATGGAAAAATTTAAATTTGTATGTGTTAGTCGTCAATCACGGAATTTTTTGGGAAAAACATGAAAAATGAAGTATTTTGCTCATTTTAGAGAACTATTTTGGTATTTTTCAGAAAAAATGATAATTGATATTTTTGAAGGTGTTAGAGTTCAGTTTTTTATTTTTTGCAAAAAATTGGAAAAATTGAAATTTGTATGTGTTAGTCTTCAATCACGGAATGTTTTGAGAAAATCATGAAAAATGAAGTATTTTGCTCATTTTAGAGAACTATTTTGGTCTTTTTTAGAAAAATGATAATTGATATTTTTGAAGGTGTTAGACTTCAGTTTTTGATTTTTTGCAAAAAATTGGAAATATTGAAATTTGTATGTGTTAGTCTTCAATCAAGGAATTTTTTGAGAAAATCATGAAAAATGAAGTATTTTGCTCATTTTAGAGAACTATTTTGGTCATTTTTAGAAAAAATGATAATTGATATTTTTGAAGGTGTTAGACTTCAGTTTTTGATTTTATGCAAAAAATAGGAAAAATAGAAATTTGTATGTGTTAGTCTTCAATCCCGGAGTTTTTTGAGAAAAACATGAAAAATGAAGTATTTTGCTCATTTTAGAGAACTATTTTGGTCTTTTTTAGAAAAAATGATAATTGATATTTTTGAAGGTGTTAGACTTAAGTTTTTGATTTTTTGCAAAAAATAGGAAAAATAGAAATTTGTATGTGTTAGTCTTCAATCACGAAGTTTTTTGAGAAAAACATTAAAAATGAAGTATTTTGCTTATTTTAGAGAACTATTTTGGACTCTTTTAGAAAAAATTATAATTGATATTTTTTAAGGTGTTAGACTTCAGTTTTTGATTTTTTGCAAAAAAATGGAAAAATTCAAATTTGTATGTGTTAGTCTTCTATCACGGAATTTTTTGAGAAAAACATGAAAAATGAAGTATTTTGCTCATTTTAGAGAACTATTTTGGTCTTTTTCAGAAAAAATGATAATTGATATTTTTGAAGGTGTTAGACTTCAGTTTTTGATTTTATGCAAAAAATAGGATAAATAGAAATTTGTATGTGTTAGTCTTCAATCCCGGAGTTTTTTGAGAAAAACATGAAAAATGAAGTATTTTGCTCATTTTAGAGAACTATTTTGGTCTTTTTTAGAAAAAATGACAATTGATATTTTTGAAGGTGTTAGACTTCAGTTTTTGATTTTTTGCAAAAAATTGGAAAAATTGAAATTTGTATGTGTTAGTCTTCAATCACGGATTTTTTTGAGAAAATCATGGAAAATGAAGTATTTTGCTCATTTTAGAGAACTATTTTGGTCTTTTTTAGAAAAAATGATAATTGATATTTTTGAAGGTGTCAGACTTCAGTTTTTGATTTTTTGCAAAAAATAGGATAAATAGAAATTTGTATGTGTTAGTCTTCAATCCCGGAGTTTTTTGAGAAAAACATGAAAAATGAAGTATTTTGCTCATTTTAGAGAACTATTTTGGTCTTTTTTAGAAAAAATGATAATTGATATTTTTGAAGGTGTTAGACTTAAGTTTTTGATTTTTTGCAAAAAATAGGAAAAATAGAAATTTGTATGTGTTAGTCTTCAATCACGAAGTTTTTTGAGAAAAACATTAAAAATGAAGTATTTTGCTTATTTTAGAGAACTATTTTGGACTCTTTTAGAAAAAATTATAATTTATATTTTTTAAGGTGTTAGACTTCAGTTTTTGATTTTTTGCAAAAAAATGGAAAAATTCAAATTTGTATGTGTTAGTCTTCTATCACGGAATTTTTTGAGAAAAACATGAAAAATGAAGTATTTTGCTCATTTTAGAGAACTATTTTGGTCTTTTTCAGAAAAAATGATAATTGATATTTTTGAAGGTGTTAGACTTCAGTTTTTGATTTTATGCAAAAAATAGGATAAATAGAAATTTGTATGTGTTAGTCTTCAATCCAGGAGTTTTTTGAGAAAAACATGAAAAATGAAGTATTTTGCTCATTTTAGAGAACTATTTTGGTCTTTTTTAGAAAAAATGATAATTGATATTTTTGAAGGTGTTAGACTTCAGTTTTTTATTTTTTGCAAAAAATTGGAAAAATTGAAATTTGTATGTGTTTGTCTTCAATCACGGAATGTTTTGAGAAAATCATGAAAAATGAAGTATTTTGCTCATTTTAGAGAACTATTTTGGTCTTCTTTAGAAAAATGATAATTGATATTTTTGAAGGTGTTAGACTTCAGTTTTTGATTTTTTGCAAAAAATTGGAAAAATTGAAATTTGTATGTGTTAGTCTTCAATCACAGATTTTTTTGAGAAAATCATGGAAAATGAAATATTTTGCTCATTTTAGAGAACTATTTTGGTCTTTTTTAGAAAAAATGATAATTGATATTTTTGAAGGTGTCAGACTTCAGTTTTTGATTTTTTGCAAAAAATAGGATAAATAGAAATTTGTATGTGTTAGTCTTCAATCCAGGAGTTTTTTGAGAAAAACATGAAAAATGAAGTATTTTGCTCATTTTAGAGAACTATTTTGGTCTTTTTTAGAAAAAATGATAATTGATATTTTTTAAGGTGTTAGACTTCAGTTTTTGATTTTTTGCAAAAAATAGGAAAAATAGAAATTTGTATGTGTTAGTCTTCAATCACGAAGTTTTTTGAGAAAAACATTAAAAATGAAGTATTTTGCTTATTTTAGAGAACTATTTTGGACTCTTTTAGAAAAAATTATAATTGATATTTTTTAAGGTGTTAGACTTCAGTTTTTGATTTTTTGCAAAAAAATGGAAAAATTTAAATTTGTATGTGTTAGTCGTCAATCACGGAATTTTTTGGGAAAAACATGAAAAATGAAGTATTTTGCTCATTTTAGAGAACTATTTTGGACTCTTTTAGAAAAAATTATAATTGATATTTTTTAAGGTGTTAGACTTCAGTTTTTGATTTTTTGCAAAAAAATGGAAAAATTTAAATTTGTATGTGTTAGTCGTCAATCACGGAATTTTTTGGGAAAAACATGAAAAATGAAGTATTTTGCTCATTTTAGAGAACTATTTTGGTATTTTTCAGAAAAAATGATAATTGATATTTTTGAAGGTGTTAGAGTTCAGTTTTTTATTTTTTGCAAAAAATTGGAAAAATTGAAATTTGTATGTGTTAGTCTTCAATCACGGAATGTTTTGAGAAAATCATGAAAAATGAAGTATTTTGCTCATTTTAGAGAACTATTTTGGTCTTTTTTAGAAAAATGATAATTGATATTTTTGAAGGTGTTAGACTTCAGTTTTTGATTTTTTGCAAAAAATTGGAAATATTGAAATTTGTATGTGTTAGTCTTCAATCACGGATTTTTTTGAGAAAATCATGAAAAATGAAGTATTTTGCTCATTTTAGAGAACTATTTTGGTCTTTTTTAGAAAAAATGATAATTGATATTTTTGAAGGTGTTAGACTTCAGTTTTTGATTTTATGCAAAAAATAGGAAAAATAGAAATTTGTATGTGTTAGTCTTCAATCCCGGAGTTTTTTGAGAAAAACATGAAAAATGAAGTATTTTGCCCATTTTAGAGAACTATTTTGGTCTTTTTTAGAAAAAATGATAATTGATATTTTTGAAGGTGTTAGACTTCAGTTTTTGATTTTTTGCAAAAAATAGGAAAAATAGAAATTTGTATGTGTTAGTCTTCAATCACGATGTTTTTTGTGAAAAACATTAAAAATGAAGTATTTTGATCATTTTAGAGAACTATTTTGGACTCTTTTAGAAAAAATTATAATTGATATTTTTTAAGGTGTTAGACTTCAGTTTTTGATTTTTAGCAAAAAATAGGAAAAATTGAAATTTGTATGTGTTAGTCTTCAATCACGGAATTTTTTTAGAAAATTATGAAAAATGAAGTATTTTGCTCATTTTAGAGAACTATTTTGGCCTTTTTTAGAAAAATGATAATTGATATTTTTGAAGGTGTTAGACTTCAGGTTTTGATTTTTTGCAAAAAATTGGAAAAATTGAAATTTGTATGTGTTAGTCTTCAATCACGGAATTTTTTGAGAAAATCAGGAAAAATGAAGTATTTTTCTCATTTTAGAGAACTATTTTGGTCTTTTTTAGAAAAAATGATAATTGATATTTTTGAAGGTGTTAGACTTCAGTTTTTGATTTTTTGCAAAAAATTGGAAAAATTGAAATTTGTATGTGTTAGTCTTCAATCAAGGAATTTTTTGAGAAAATCATGAAAAATGAAGTATTTTGCTCATTTTAGAGAACTATTTTGGTCATTTTTAGAAAAAATGATAATTGATATTTTTGAAGGTGTTAGACTTCAGTTTTTGATTTTATGCAAAAAATAGGAAAAATAGAAATTTGTATGTGTTAGTCTTCAATCCCGGAGTTTTTTGAGAAAAACATGAAAAATGAAGTATTTTGCTCATTTTAGAGAACTATTTTGGTCTTTTTTAGAAAAAATGATAATTGATATTTTTGAAGGTGTTAGACTTAAGTTTTTGATTTTTTGCAAAAAATAGGAAAAATAGAAATTTGTATGTGTTAGTCTTCTATCACGAAGTTTTTTGAGAAAAACATTAAAAATGAAGTATTTTGCTTATTTTAAAGAACTATTTTGGACTCTTTTAGAAAAAATTATAATTGATATTTTTTAAGGTGTTAGACTTCAGTTTTTGATTTTTTGCAAAAAAATGGAAAAATTCAAATTTGTATGTGTTAGTCTTCTATCACGGAATTTTTTGAGAAAAACATGAAAAATGAAGTATTTTGCTCATTTTAGAGAACTATTTTGGTCTTTTTCAGAAAAAATGATAATTGATATTTTTGAAGGTGTTAGACTTCAGTTTTTGATTTTATGCAAAAAATAGGATAAATAGAAATTTGTATGTGTTAGTCTTCAATCCCGGAGTTTTTTGAGAAAAACATGAAAAATGAAGTATTTTGCTCATTTTAGAGAACTATTTTGGTCTTTTTTAGAAAAAATGATAATTGATATTTTTGAAGGTGTTAGACTTCAGTTTTTGATTTTTTGCAAAAAATAGGAAAAATAGAAATTTGTATGTGTTAGTCTTCAATCACGAAGTTTTTTGAGAAAAACATTAAAAATGAAGTATTTTGCTTATTTTAGAGAACTATTTTGGACTCTTTTAGAAAAAATTATAATTGATATTTTTTAAGGTGTCAGACTTCAGTTTTTGATTTTTTGCAAAAAAATGGAAAAATTCAAATTTGTATGTGTTAGTCGTCAATCACGGAATTTTTTGGGAAAAACATGAAAAATGAAGTATTTTGCTCATTTTAGAGAACTATTTTGGTATTTTTCAGAAAAAATGATAATTGATATTTTTGAAGGTGTTAGACTTCAGTTTTTTATTTTTTGCAAAAAATTGGAAAAATTGAAATTTGTATGTGTTAGTCTTCAATCACGGAATGTTTTGAGAAAATCATGAAAAATGAAGTATTTTGCTCATTTTAGAGAACTATTTTGGTCTTCTTTAGAAAAATGATAATTGATATTTTTGAAGGTGTTAGACTTCAGTTTTTGATTTTTTGCAAAAAATTGGAAAAATTGAAATTTGTATGTGTTAGTCTTCAATCACGGATTTTTTTGAGAAAATCATGGAAAATGAAGTATTTTGCTCATTTTAGAGAACTATTTTGGTCTTTTTTAGAAAAAATGATAATTGATATTTTTGAAGGTGTCAGACTTCTGTTTTTGATTTTTTGCAAAAAATAGGATAAATAGAAATTTGTATGTGTTAGTCTTCAATCCAGGAGTTTTTTGAGAAAAACATGAAAAATGAAGTATTTTGCTCATTTTAGAGAACTATTTTGGTCTTTTTTAGAAAAAATGATAATTGATATTTTTGAAGGTGTTAGACTTCAGTTTTTTATTTTTTGCAAAAAATAGGAAAAATAGAAATTTGTATGTGTTAGTCTTCAATCCCGGAGTTTTTTGAGAAAAACATGAAAAATGAAGTATTTTGCCCATTTTAGAGAACTATTTTGGTCTTTTTTAGAAAAAATGATAATTGATATTTTTGAAGGTGTTAGACTTCAGTTTTTGATTTTTTGCAAAAAATAGGAAAAATAGAAATTTGTATGTGTTAGTCTTCAATCACGATGTTTTTTGTGAAAAACATTAAAAATGAAGTATTTTGATCATTTTAGAGAACTATTTTGGACTCTTTTAGAAAAAATTATAATTGATATTTTTTAAGGTGTTAGACTTCAGTTTTTGATTTTTAGCAAAAAATAGGAAAAATTGAAATTTGTATGTGTTAGTCTTCAATCACGGAATTTTTTTAGAAAATTATGAATAATGAAGTATTTTGCTCATTTTAGAGAACTATTTTGGCCTTTTTTAGAAAAATAATAATTGATATTTTTGAAGGTGTTAGACTTCAGGTTTTGATTTTTTGCAAAAAATTGGAAAAATTGAAATTTGTATGTGTTAGTCTTCAATCACGGAATTTTTTGAGAAAATCAGGAAAAATGAAGTATTTTTCTCATTTTAGAGAACTATTTTGGTCTTTTTTAGAAAAAATGATAATTGATATTTTTGAAGGTGTTAGACTTCAGTTTTTGATTTTTTGCAAAAAATTGGAAAAATTGAAATTTGTATGTGTTAGTCTTCAATCAAGGAATTTTTTGAGAAAATCATGAAAAATGAAGTATTTTGCTCATTTTAGAGAACTATTTTGGTCATTTTTAGAAAAAATGATAATTGATATTTTTGAAGGTGTTAGACTTCAGTTTTTGATTTTATGGAAAAAATAGGAAAAATAGAAATTTGAATGTGTTAGTCTTCAATCCCGGAGTTTTTTGAGAAAAACATGAAAAATGAAGTATTTTGCTCATTTTAGAGAACTATTTTGGTCTTTTTTAGAAAAAATGATAATTGATATTTTTGAAGGTGTTAGACTTAAGTTTTTGATTTTTTGCAAAAAATAGGAAAAATAGAAATTTGTATGTGTTAGTCTTCAATCACGAAGTTTTTTGAGAAAAACATTAAAAATGAAGTATTTTGCTTATTTTAAAGAACTATTTTGGACTCTTTTAGAAAAAATTATAATTGATATTTTTTAAGGTGTTAGACTTCAGTTTTTGATTTTTTGCAAAAAAATGGAAAAATTCAAATTTGTATGTGTTAGTCTTCTATCACGGAATTTTTTTGAGAAAAACATGAAAAATGAAGTATTTTGCTCATTTTAGAGAACTATTTTGGTCTTTTTCAGAAAAAATGATAATTGATATTTTTGAAGGTGTTAGACTTCAGTTTTTGATTTTATGCAAAAAATAGGATAAATAGAAATTTGTATGTGTTAGTCTTCAATCCCGGAGTTTTTTGAGAAAAACATGAAAAATGAAGTATTTTGCTCATTTTAGAGAACTATTTTGGTCTTTTTTAGAAAAAATGATAATTGATATTTTTGAAGGTGATAGACTTCAGTTTTTGATTTTTTGCAAAAAATAGGAAAAATAGAAATTTGTATGTGTTAGTCTTCAATCACGAAGTTTATTGAGAAAAACATTAAAAATGAAGTATTTTGCTTATTTTAGAGAACTATTTTGGACTCTTTTAGAAAAAATTATAATTGATATTTTTTAAGGTGTCAGACTTCAGTTTTTGATTTTTTGCAAAAAAATGGAAAAATTCAAATTTGTATGTGTTAGTCGTCAATCACGGAATTTTTTGGGAAAAACATGAAAAATGAAGTATTTTGCTCATTTTAGAGAACTATTTTGGTATTTTTCAGAAAAAATGATAATTGATATTTTTGAAGGTGTTAGACTTCAGTTTTTTATTTTTTGCAAAAAATTGGAAATATTGAAATTTGTATGTGTTAGTCTTCAATCACGGAATGTTTTGAGAAAATCATGAAAAATGAAGTATTTTGCTCATTTTAGAGAACTATTTTGGTCTTCTTTAGAAAAATGATAATTGATATTTTTGAAGGTGTTAGACTTCAGTTTTTGATTTTTTGCAAAAAATTGGAAAAATTGAAATTTGTATGTGTTAGTCTTCAATCACGGATTTTTTTGAGAAAATCATGGAAAATGAAGTATTTTGCTCATTTTAGAGAACTATTTTGGTCTTTTTTAGAAAAAATGATAATTGATATTTTTGAAGGTGTCAGACTTCAGTTTTTGATTTTTTGCAAAAAATAGGATAAATAGAAATTTGTATGTGTTAGTCTTCAATCCAGGAGTTTTTTGAGAAAAACATGAAAAATGAAGTATTTTGCTCATTTTAGAGAACTATTTTGGTCTTTTTTAGAAAAAATGATAATTGATATTTTTGAAGGTGTTAGACTTCAGTTTTTTATTTTTTGCAAAAAATTGGAAAAATTGAAATTTGTATGTGTTAGTCTTCAATCACGGAATGTTTTGAGAAAATCATGAAAAATGAAGTATTTTGCTCATTTTAGAGAACTATTTTGGTCTTCTTTAGAAAAATGATAATTGATATTTTTGAAGGTGTTAGACTTCAGTTTTTGATTTTTTGCAAAAAATTGGAAAAATTGAAATTTGTATGTGTTAGTCTTCAATCACGGATTTTTTTGAGAAAATCATGGAAAATGAAGTATTTTGCTCATTTTAGAGAACTATTTTGGTTTTTTTTAGAAAAAATGATAATTGATATTTTTGAAGGTGTCAGACTTCAGTTTTTGATTTTTTGCAAAAAATAGGATAAATAGAAATTTGTATGTGTTAGTCTTCAATCCACGAGTTTTTTGAGAAAAACATGAAAAATGAAGTATTTTGCTCATTTTAGAGAACTATTTTGGTCTTTTTTAGAAAAAATGATAATTGATATTTTTGAAGGTGTTAGACTTCAGTTTTTGATTTTTTGCAAAAAATAGGAAAAATAGAAATTTGTATGTGTTAGTCTTCAATCACGAAGTTTTTTCAGAAAAACATTAAAAATGAAGTATTTTGCTTATTTTAGAGAACTATTTTGGACTCTTTTAGAAAAAATTATAATTGATATTTTTTAAGGTGTTAGACTTCAGTTTTTGATTTTTTGCAAAAAAATGGAAAAATTTAAATTTGTATGTGTTAGTCGTCAATCACGGAATTTTTTGGGAAAAACATGAAAAATGAAGTATTTTGCTCATTTTAGAGAACTATTTTGGTATTTTTCAGAAAAAATGATAATTGATATTTTTGAAGGTGTTAGACTTCAGTTTTTTATTTTTTGCAAAAAATTGGAAAAATTGAAATTTGTATGTGTTAGTCTTCAATCACGGAATGTTTTGAGAAAATCATGAAAAATGAAGTATTTTGCTCATTTTAGAGAACTATTTTGGTCTTTTTTAGAAAAATGATAATTGATATTTTTGAAGGTGTTAGACTTCAGTTTTTGATTTTTTGCAAAAAATTGGAAATATTGAAATTTGTATGTGTTAGTCTTCAATCACGGATTTTTTTGAGAAAATAATGAAAAATGAAGTATTTTGCTCATTTTAGAGAACTATTTTGGTCTTTTTTAGAAAAAATGATAATTGATATTTTTGAAGGTGTTAGACTTCAGTTTTTGATTTTATGCAAAAAATAGGAAAAATAGAAATTTGTATGTGTTAGTCTTCAATCCCGGAGTTTTTTGAGAAAAACATGAAAAATGAAGTATTTTGCCCATTTTAGAGAACTATTTTGGTCTTTTTTAGAAAAAATGATAATTGATATTTTTGAAGGTGTTAGACTTCAGTTTTTGATTTTTTGCAAAAAATAGAAAAAATAGAAATTTGTATGTGTTAGTCTTCAATCACGAAGTTTTTTGTGAAAAACATTAAAAATGAAGTATTTTGATCATTTTAGAGAACTATTTTGGACTCTTTTAGAAAAAATTATAATTGATATTTTTAAGGTGTTAGACTTCAGTTTTTGATTTTTAGCAAAAAATAGGAAAAATTGAAATTTGTATGTGTTAGTCTTCAATCACGGAATTTTTTTAGAAAATTATGAAAAATGAAGTATTTTGCTCATTTTAGAGAACTATTTTGGTCTTTTTTAGAAAAAATGATACTTGATATTTTTGAAGGTGTTAGACTTCAGTTTTTGATTTTTTGCAAAAAATAGGAAAAATTGAAATTTGTATGTGTTAGTCTTCAATCACGGAATTTTTTGAGAAAATCAGGAAAAATGAAGTATTTTTCTCATTTTAGAGAACTATTTTGGTCTTTTTTAGAAAAAATGATACTTGATATTTTTGAAGGTGTTAGACTTCAGTTTTTGATTTTTTGCAAAAAATAGGAAAAATTGAAATTTGTATGTGTTAGTCTTCAATCACGGAGTTTTTTGAGAAAAAACATGAAAAATGAAGTATTTTGCTCATTTTGGAGAACTATTTTGGACCCTTTTAGAAAAAATGATAATTGATATTTTTTAAGGTGTAAGACTTCAGTTTTTGATTTTTTGCAACAAAATGGAAAAATTGAAATTTGTATGTGTTAGTCTTCAATTACGGAATTTTTTGAGAAAAACATGAAAAATGAAGTATTTTGCTCATTTTAGAGAACTATTTTGGTCTTTTTCAGAAAAAATGATAATTGATATTTTTGAAGGTGTTAGGCTTCAGTTTTTTATTTTTTACAAAAAATTGGAAAAGTTGAAATTTGAATGTGTTAGTCTTCAATCACGGAATTTTTTGAGAAAAACATGAAAAATGAAGTATTTTGCTCATTTTAGAGAACTATTTTGGTCTTTTTCAGAAAAAATGATAATTGATATTTTTGAAGGTGTTAGACTTCAGTTTTTGATTTTATGCAAAAAATAGGATAAATAGAAATTTGTATGTGTTAGTCTTCAATCCCGGAGTTTTTTGTGAAAAACATGAAAAATGAAGTATTTTGCTCATTTTAGAGAACTATTTTGGTCTTTTTTAGAAAAAATGATAATTGATATTTTTGAAGGTGTTAGACTTCAGTTTTTGATTTTTTGCAAAAAATAGGAAAAATCGAAATTTGTATGTGTTAGTCTTCAATCACGAAGTTTTTTGAGAAAAACATTAAAAATGAAGTATTTTGCTTATTTTAGAGAACTATTTTGGACTCTATTAGAAAAAATTATAATTGATATTTTTTAAGGTGTTAAACTTCAGTTTTAGATTTTTTGCAAAAAATAGGAAAAATAGAAATTTGTATGTGTTAGTCTTCAATCACGAAGTTTTTTGAGAAAAACATTAAAAATGAAGTATTTTGCTCATTTTAGAGAACTATTTATGACTCTTTTAGAAAAAATTATAATTGATATTTTTTAAGGTGTTAGACTTCAGTTTTTGATTTTTTGCAAAAAATAGGAAAAATTGAAATTTGTATGTGTTAGTCTTCAATCACGGATTTTTTTTAGAAAATCATGAAAAATGAAGTATTTTGCTCATTTTAGAGAACTATTTTGGCCTTTTTTAGAAAAAATGATTATTGATATTTTTGAAGGTGTTAGACTTCAGTTTTTGATTTTATTCAAAAAATAGGAAAAATAGAAATTTGTATGTGTTAGTCTTCAATCACGAAGTTTTTTGAGAAAAACATGAAAAATGAAGTATTTTGCTCATTTTAGAGGACTATTTTGGTCTTCTTTAGAAAAAATGATAATTGATATTTTTGAAGGTGTTAGACTTCAGTTTTTGATTTTTTTTAAAAAATAGGAAAAATAGAAATTTTTATGTGTTAGTCTTTAATCACGAAGTTTTTTGAGAAAAACATTAAACATGAAGTATTTTGCTTATTTTAGAGAACTATTTTGGACTCTTTTAGAAAAAATTATAATTGATATTTTTTAAGGTGTTAGACTTCAGTTTTTGATTTTTTGCAAACAAATGTGAAAAATTCAAATTTGTATGTATTAGTCTTCAATCACGGAATTTTTTGGGAAAAACATGAAAAATGAAGTATTTTGCTCATTTTAGAGAACTATTTTGGTATTTTTCAGAAAAAATGATAATTGATATTTTTGAAGGTGTTAGACTTCAGTTTTTCATTTTTTGCAAAAAATTGGAAAAATTGAAATTTGTATGTGTTAGTCTTCAATCACGGAATGTTTTGAGAAAATCATGAAAAATGAAGTATTTTGCTCATTTTAGAGAACTATTTTTGTCTTTTTTAGAAAAAATGATAATTGATATTTTTGAAGGTGTTAGACTTCAGTTTTTGATTTTTTGCAAAAAATAGGAAAAATAGAAATTTGTATGTGTTAGTCTTCAATCACGAAGTTTTTTGAGAAAAACATTAAAAATGAAGTATTTTGCTTATTTTAGAGAACTATTGTGGACTCTTTTAGAAAAAATTTTAATTGATATTTTTTAAGGTGTTAGACTTCAGTTTTTGATTTTTTGGAAAAAAATGGAAAAATTCAAATTTGTATGTGTTAGTCTTCAATCACGGAATTTTTTGAGAAAAACATGAAAAATGAAGTATTCTGCTCATTTTAGAGAACTATTTTGGTCTTTTTGAGAAAAAATGATAATTGATATTTTTGAAGGTGTTAGGCTTCAGTTTTTTATTTTTTACAAAAAAATGGAAAAATTGAAATTTGTATGTGTTAGTCTTCAATCACGGAATTTTTTTAGAAAATCATGAAAAATGAAGTATTTTGCTCATTTTAGAGAACTATTTTGGCCTTTTTTAGAAAATATGATAATTGATATTTTTGAAGGTGGTTAGACTTCAGTTTTTGATTTTATGCAAAAAATAGGAAAAATAGAAATTTGTATGTGTTAGTCTTCAATCACGAAGTTTTTTGAGAAAAACATGAAAAATGAAGTATTTTGCTCATTTTAGAGAACTATTTTGGTCTTTTTTAGAAAAAATGATAATTGATATTTTTGAAGGTGTTAGACTTCAGTTTTTGATTTTATGCAAAAAATAGGTAAAATAGAAATTTGTATGTGTTAGTCTTCAATCCCGGAGTTTTTTGAGAAAAACATGAAAAATGAAGTATTTTGCTCATTTTAGAGAACTATTTTGGTATTTTTCAGAAAAAATGATAATTGATATTTTTGAAGGTGTTAGACTTCAGTTTTTTATTTTTTGCAAAAAATTGGAAAAATTGAAATTTATATGTGTTAGTCTTCAATCACGGAATGTTTTGAGAAAATCATGAAAAATGAAGTATTTTGCTCATTTTAAAGAACTATTTTGGTCTTTTTTAGAAAAAATGATAATTGATATTTTTGAAGGTGTTGGACTTCAGTTTTTGATATTTTGCAAAAAATAGGAAAAATAGAAATTTTTATGTGTTAGTCTTCAATCACGAAGTTTTTTGAGAAAAACATTAAAAATGAAGTATTTTGCTTATTTTAGAGAACTATTTTGGACTCTTTTAGAAAAAATTATAATTGATATTTTTTAAGGTGTTAGACTTCAGTTTTTGATTTTTTGCAAAAAAATGGAAAAATTCAAATTTGTATGTGTTAGACTTCAATCACGGAATTTTTTGAGAAAAACATGAAAAATGAAGTATTTTGCTCATTTTAGAGAACTATTTTGGTCTTTTTGAGAAAAAATGATAATTGATATTTTTGAAGGTGTTAGGCTTCAGTTTTTTATTTTTTACAAAAAATTGGAAAAATTAAAATTTGAATGTGTTAGTCTTCAATCACGGAATTTTTTGAGAAAAATATGAAAAATGAAGTATTTTGCTCATTTTAGAGAACTATTTTGGTCTTTTGTAGAAAAAATGATAATTGATATTTTTGAAGGTGTTAGACTTCAGTTTTTGATTTTTTGCAAAAAATTGGAAAAATTGAAATTTGTATGTGTTAGTCTTCAATCAAGGAATTTTTTGAGAAAATCATGAAAAATGAAGTATTTTGCTCATTTTAGAGAACTATTTTGGTCATTTTTAGAAAAAATGATAATTGATATTTTTGAAGGTGTTAGACTTCAGTTTTTGATTTTATGCAAAAAATAGGAAAAATAGAAATTTGTATGTGTTAGTCTTCAATCCCGGAGTTTTTTGAGAAAAACATGAAAAATGAAGTATTTTGCTCATTTTAGAGAACTATTTTGGTCTTTTTTAGAAAAAATGATAATTGATATTTTTGAAGGTGTTAGACTTAAGTTTTTGATTTTTTGCAAAAAATAGGAAAATTAGAAATTTGTATGTGTTAGTCTTCAATCACGAAGTTTTTTGAGAAAAACATTAAAAATGAAGTATTTTGCTCATTTTAGAGAACTATTTTGGTCTTTTTTAGAAAAAATGATAATTGATATTTTTTAAGGTGTTAGACTTCAGTTTTTGATTTTTTGCAAAAAAATGGAAAAATTCAAATTTGTATGTGTTAGTCTTCTATCACGGAATTTTTTGGGAAAAACATGAAAAATGAAGTATTTTGCTCATTTTAGAGAACTATTTTGGTATTTTTCAGAAAAAATGATAATTGATATTTTTGAAGGTGTTAGACTTCAGTTTTTTATTTTTTGCATAAAATTGGAAAAATTGAAATTTGTATGTGTTAGTCTTCAATCACGGAATGTTTTGAGAAAATCATGAAAAATGAAGTATTTTGCTCATTTTAGAGAACTATTTTGGTCTTTTTTAGAAAAATGATAATTGATATTTTTGAAGGTGTTAGACTTCAGTTTTTGATTTTTTGCAAAAAATTGGAAAAATTGAAATTTGTATGTGTTAGTCTTCAATCACGGATTTTTTTGAGAAAATCATGAAAAATGAAGTATTTTGCTCATTTTAGAGAACCATTTTGGTCTTTTTTAGAAAAAATGATAATTGATATTTTTGAAGGTGTAAGACTTCAGTTTTTGATTTTATGCAAAAAATAGGAAAAATAGAAATTTGTATGTGTTAGTCTTCAATCCCGGAGTTTTTTGAGAAAAACATGAAAAATGAAGTATTTTGCCCATTTTAGAGAACTATTTTGGTCTTTTTTAGAAAAAATGATAATTGATATTTTTGAAGGTGTTAGACTTCAGTTTTTGATTTTTTGCAAAAAATAGGAAAAATAGAAATTTGTATGTGTTAGTCTTCAATAACGAAGTTTTTTGAGAAAAACATTAAAAATGAAGTATTTTGCTCATTTTAGAGAACTATTTTGGACTCTTTTAGAAAAAATTATATTTGATATTTTTTAAGGTGTTAGACTTCAGTTTTTGATTTTTTGCAAAAAATAGGAAAAATTGAAATTTGTATGTGTTAGTCTTCAATAACGGATTTTTTTGAGAAAATCATGAAAAATGTAGTATTTTTCTCATTTTAGAGAACTATTTTGGCCTTTTTTAGAAAAATGATAATTGATATTTTTGAAGGTATTAGACTTCAGGTTTTAATTTTTTGCAAAAAAATTGGAAAAATTGAAATTTGTATGTGTTAGTCTTCAATAACGGATTTTTTTGAGAAAATCATGAAAAATGAAGTATTTTTCTCATTTTAGAGAACTATTTTGGCCTTTTTTAGAAAAATGATAATTGATATTTTTGAAGGTGTTAGATTTCAGGTTTTGATTTTTTGCAAAAAATTGGAAAAATTGAAATTTGTATGTGTTAGTCTTCAATCACGGAATTTTTTGAGAAAATCATGAAAAATGAAGTATTTTTCTCATTTTAGAGAACTATTTTGGTCTTTTTTAGAAAAAATGATAATTAATATTTTTGAAGGTGTTAGACTTCAGTTTTTGATTTTTTGCAAAAAATAGGAAAAATTAAAATTTATATGTGTTAGTCTTCAATCACGGAGTTTTTTGAGAAAAAGATGAAAAATGAAGTATTTTGCTCATTTTGGAGAACTATTTTGGACCCTTTTAGAAAAAATGATAATTGATATTTTTTAAGTTGTTAGACTTCCGTTTTTGATTTTTTGCAAAAAAATGGAAAAATTGAAATTTGTATGTGTTAGTCTTCAATCACGGAATTTTTTGAGAAAAACATGAAAAATGAAGTATTTTGCTCATTTTAGAGAACTATTTTGGTCTTTTTCAAAAAAATGATAATTGATATTTTTGAAGGTGTTAGGCTTCAGTTTTTTATTTTTTGCAAAAAATTGGAAAAATAGAAATTTGAACGTGTTAGTCTTCAATCACGGAATTTTTTGAGAAAAACATGAAAAATTAAGTATTTTGCTCTTTTTAGAGAACTATTTTGGTCTTTTTCAGAAAAAATGAAAATTGATATTTTTGAAGGTGTTAGACTTCAGTTTTTTATTTTTTGCACAAAATTGGAAAAATTGAAATTTGTATGTGTTAGTGTTCAATCACGGAATTTTTTGAGAAAATCATGAAAAATGAAGTATTTTGCTCATTTTAGAGAACTATTTTGGTCTTTTTTAGAAAAAATGATAATTGATATTTTTGAAGGTGTTAGACTTCAGTTTTTGATTTTTTGCAAAAAATTGGAAAAATTGAAATTTGTATGTGTTAGTCTTCAATCAAGGAATTTTTTGAGAAAATCATGAAAAATGAAGTATTTTGCTCATTTTAGAGAACTATTTTGGTCATTTTTAGAAAAAATGATAATTGATATTTTTGAAGGTGTTAGACTTCAGTTTTTGATTTTATGCAAAAAATAGGAAAAATAGAAATTTGTATGTGTTAGTCTTCAATCCCGGAGTTTTTTGAGAAAAACATGAAAAATGAAGTATTTTGCTCATTTTAGAGAACTATTTTGGTCTTTTTTAGAAAAAATGATAATTGATATTTTTGAAGGTGTTAGACTTAAGTTTTTGATTTTTTGAAAAAAATAGGAAAAATAGAAATTTGTATGTGTTAGTCTTCAATCACGAAGTTTTTTGAGAAAAACATTAAAAATGAAGTATTTTGCTTATTTTAGAGAACTATTTTGGACTCTTTTAGAAAAAATTATAATTGATATTTTTTAAGGTGTTAGACTTCAGTTTTTGATTTTTTGCAAAAAAATGGAAAAATTCAAATTTGTATGTGTTAGTCTTCTATCACGGAATTTTTTGGGAAAAACATGAAAAATGAAGTATTTTGCTCATTTTAGAGAACTATTTTGGTATTTTTCAGAAAAAATGATAATTGATATTTTTGAAGGTGTTAGACTTCAGTTTTTTATTTTTTGCATAAAATTGGAAAAATTGAAATTTGTATGTGTTAGTCTTCAATCACGGAATGTTTTGAGAAAATCATGAAAAATGAAGTATTTTGCTCATTTTAGAGAACTATTTTGGTCTTTTTTAGAAAAATGATAATTGATATTTTTGAAGGTGTTAGACTTCAGTTTTTGATTTTTTGCAAAAAATTGGAAAAATTGAAATTTGTATGTGTTAGTCTTCAATCACGGAATGTTTTGAGAAAATCATGAAAAATGAAGTATTTTGCCCATTTTAGAGAACTATTTTGGTCTTTTTTAGAAAAAATGATAATTGATATTTTTGAAGGTGTTAGACTTCAGTTTTTGATTTTTTGCAAAAAATAGGAAAAATAGAAATTTGTATGTGTTAGTCTTCAATAACGAAGTTTTTTGAGAAAAACATTAAAAATGAAGTATTTTGCTCATTTTAGAGAACTATTTTGGACTCTTTTAGAAAAAATTATAATTGATATTTTTTAAGGTGTCAGACTTCAGTTTTTGATTTTTTGCAAAAAATAGGAAAAATTGAAATTTGTATGTGTTAGTCTTCAATCACGGAATTTTTTTAGAAAATCATGAAAAATGAAGTATTTTGCTCATTTTAGAGAACTATTTTGGCCTTTTTTAGAAAAATGATAATTGATATTTTTGAAGGTGTTAGACTTCAGGTTTTGATTTTTTGCAAAAAATTGGAAAAATTGAAATTTGTATGTGTTAGTCTTCAATCACGGATTTTTTTGAGAAAATCATGAAAAATGAAGTATTTTTCTCATTTTAGAGAACTATTTTGGCCTTTTTTAGAAAAATGATAATGGATATTTTTGAAGGTGTTAGATTTCAGGTTTTGATTTTTTGCAAAAAATTGGAAAAATTGAAATTTGTATGTGTTAGTCTTCAATCACGGAATTTTTTGAGAAAATCATGAAAAATGAAGTATTTTTCTCATTTTAGAGAACTATTTTGGTCTTTTTTAGAAAAAATGATAATTAATATTTTTGAAGGTGTTAGACTTCAGTTTTTGATTTTTTGCAAAAAATAGGAAAAATTGAAATTTGTATGTGTTAGTCTTCAATCACGGAGTTTTTTGAGAAAAAGATGAAAAATGAAGTATTTTGCTCATTTTGGAGAACTATTTTGGACCCTTTTAGAAAAAATGATAATTGATATTTTTTAAGGTGTTAGACTTCTGTTTTTGATTTTTTGCAAAAAAATGGAAAAATTGAAATTTGTATGTGTTAGTCTTCAATCACGGAATTTTTTGAGAAAAAGATGAAAAATGAAGTATTTTGCTCATTTTAGAGAACTATTTTGGTCTTTTTCAGAAAAAATGATAATTGATATTTTTGAAGGTGTTAGACTTCAGTTTTTTATTTTTTGCATAAAATTGGAAAAATTGAAATTTGTATGTGTTAGTCTTCAATCACGGAATGTTTTGAGAAAATCATGAAAAATGAAGTATTTTGCTCATTTTAGAGAACTATTTTGGTCTTTTTTAGAAAAATGATAATTGATATTTTTGAAGGTGTTAGACTTCAGTTTTTGATTTTTTGCAAAAAATTGGAAAAATTGAAATTTGTATGTGTTAGTCTTCAATCACGGAATGTTTTGAGAAAATCATGAAAAATGAAGTATTTTGCCCATTTTAGAGAACTATTTTGGTCTTTTTTAGAAAAAATGATAATTGATATTTTTGAAGGTGTTAGACTTCAGTTTTTGATTTTTTGCAAAAAATAGGAATAATAGAAATTTGTATGTGTTAGTCTTCAATAACGAAGTTTTTTGAGAAAAACATTAAAAATGAAGTATTTTGCTCATTTTAGAGAACTATTTTGGACTCTTTTAGAAAAAATTATAATTGATATTTTTTAAGGTGTCAGACTTCAGTTTTTGATTTTTTGCAAAAAATAGGAAAAATTGAAATTTGTATGTGTTAGTCTTCAATCACGGAATTTTTTTAGAAAATCATGAAAAATGAAGTATTTTGCTCATTTTAGAGAACTATTTTGGCCTTTTTTAGAAAAATGATAATTGATATTTTTGAAGGTGTTAGACTTCAGGTTTTGATTTTTTGCAAAAAATTGGAAAAATTGAAATTTGTATGTGTTAGTCTTCAATCACGGATTTTTTTGAGAAAATCATGAAAAATGAAGTATTTTTCTCATTTTAGAGAACTATTTTGGCCTTTTTTAGAAAAATGATAATGGATATTTTTGAAGGTGTTAGATTTCAGGTTTTGATTTTTTGCAAAAAATTGGAAAAATTGAAATTTGTATGTGTTAGTCTTCAATCACGGAATTTTTTGAGAAAATCATGAAAAATGAAGTATTTTTCTCATTTTAGAGAACTATTTTGGTCTTTTTTAGAAAAAATGATAATTAATATTTTTGAAGGTGTTAGACTTCAGTTTTTGATTTTTTGCAAAAAATAGGAAAAATTGAAATTTGTATGTGTTAGTCTTCAATCACGGAGTTTTTTGAGAAAAAGATGAAAAATGAAGTATTTTGCTCATTTTGGAGAACTATTTTGGACCCTTTTAGAAAAAATGATAATTGATATTTTTTAAGGTGTTAGACTTCCGTTTTTGATTTTTTGCAAAAAAATGGAAAAATTGAAATTTGTATGTGTTAGTCTTCAATCACGGAATTTTTTGAGAAAAAGATGAAAAATGAAGTATTTTGCTCATTTTAGAGAACTATTTTGGTCTTTTTCAGAAAAAATGATAATTGATATTTTTGAAGGTGTTAGGCTTCAGTTTTTTATTTTTTGCAAAAAATTGGAAAAATAGAAATTTGAATGTGTTAGTCTTCAATCACGGAATTTTTTGAGAAAAACATGAAAAATTAAGTATTTTGCTCATTTTAGAGAACTATTTTGGTCTTTTTCAGAAAAAATGATAATTGATATTTTTGAAGGTGTTAGACTTCAGTTTTTTATTTTTTGCACAAAATTGGAAAAATTGAAATTTGTATGTGTTAGTCTTCAATCACGGAATTTTTTGAGAAAATCATGAAAAATGAAGTATTTTGCTCATTTTAGAGAACTATTTTGGTCTTTTTTAGAAAAAATGATAATTGATATTTTTGAAGGTGTTAGACTTCAGTTTTTGATTTTTTGCAAAAAATTGGAAAAATTGAAATTTGTATGTGTTAGTCTTCAATCAAGGAATTTTTTGAGAAAATCATGAAAAATGAAGTATTTTGCTCATTTTAGAGAACTATTTTGGTCTTTTTTAGAAAAAATGATAATTGATATTTTTGAAGGTGTTAGACTTCAGTTTTTGATTTTATGAAAAAAATAGGAAAAATAGAAATTTGTATGTGTTAGTCTTCAATCCCGGAGTTTTTTAAGAAAAACATGAGAAATGAAGTATTTTGCTCATTTTAGAGAACTATTTTGGTCTTTTTTAGAAAAAATGATAATTGATATTTTTGAAGGTGTTAGACTTCAGTTTTTGATTTTTTGCAAAAAATAGGAAAAATAGAAATTTGTATGTGTTAGTCTTCAATCACGAAGTTTTTTGAGAAAAACATTAAAAATGAAGTATTTTGCTTATTTTAGAGAACTATTTTGGACTCTTTTAGAAAAAATTATAATTGATATTTTTTAAGGTGTTAGACTTCAGTTTTTGTTTTTTTGCAAAAAAATGGAAAAATTCAAATTTGTATGTGTTAGACTTCAATCACGGAATTTTTTGAGAAAAACATGAAAAATGAAGTATTTTGCTCATTTTAGAGAACTATTTTGGTCTTTTTGAGAAAAAATGATAATTGATATTTTTGAAGGTGTTAGGCTTCAGTTTTTTATTTTTTACAAAAAATTTGAAAAATTAAAATTTGAATGTGTTAGTCTTCAATCACGGAATTTTTTGAGAAAAACATGAAAAATGAAGTATTTTGCTCATTTTAGAGAACTATTTTGGTCTTTTTTAGAAAAAATGATAATTGATATTTTTGAAGGTGTTAGACTTCAGTTTTTGATTTTTTGCAAAAAATTGGAAAAATTGAAATTTGTATGTGTTAGTCTTCAATCAAGGAATTTTTTGAGAAAATCATGAAAAATGAAGTATTTTGCTCATTTTAGAGAACTATTTTGGTCATTTTTAGAAAAAATGATAATTGATATTTTTGAAGGTGTTAGACTTCAGTTTTTGATATTATGCAAAAAATAGGAAAAATAGAAATTGTTATGTGTTAGTCTTCAATCCCGGAGTTTTTTGAGAAAAACATGAAAAATGAAGTATTTTGCTCATTTTAGAGAACTATTTTGGTCTTTTTTAGAAAAAATGATAATTGATATTTTTCAAGGTGTTAGACTTCAGTTTTTGATTTTTTGCAAAAAATAGGAAAAATAGAAATTTGTATGTGTTAGTCTTCAATAACGAAGTTTTTTGAGAAAAACATTAAAAATGAAGTATTTTGCTCATTTTAGAGAACTATTTTGGACTCTTTTAGAAAAAATTATAATTGATATTTTTTAAGGTGTCAGACTTCAGTTTTTGATTTTTTGCAAAAAATAGGAAAAATTGAAATTTGTATGTGTTAGTCTTCAATCACGGAATTTTTTTAGAAAATCATGAAAAATGAAGTATTTTGCTCATTTTAGAGAACTATTTTGGCCTTTTTTAGAAAAATGATAATTGATATTTTTGAAGGTGTTAGACTTCAGGTTTTGATTTTTTGCAAAAAATTGGAAAAATTGAAATTTGTATGTGTTAGTCTTCAATCACGGATTTTTTTGAGAAAATCATGAAAAATGAAGTATTTTTCTCATTTTAGAGAACTATTTTGGCCTTTTTTAGAAAAATGATAATGGATATTTTTGAAGGTGTTAGATTTCAGGTTTTGATTTTTTGCAAAAAATTGGAAAAATTGAAATTTGTATGTGTTAGTCTTCAATCACGGAATTTTTTGAGAAAATCATGAAAAATGAAGTATTTTTCTCATTTTAGAGAACTATTTTGGTCTTTTTTAGAAAAAATGATAATTAATATTTTTGAAGGTGTTAGACTTCAGTTTTTGATTTTTTGCAAAAAATAGGAAAAATTGAAATTTGTATGTGTTAGTCTTCAATCACGGAGTTTTTTGAGAAAAAGATGAAAAATGAAGTATTTTGCTCATTTTGGAGAACTATTTTGGACCCTTTTAGAAAAAATGATAATTGATATTTTTTAAGGTGTTAGACTTCCGTTTTTGATTTTTTGCAAAAAAATGGAAAAATTGAAATTTGTATGTGTTAGTCTTCAATCACGGAATTTTTTGAGAAAAAGATGAAAAATGAAGTATTTTGCTCATTTTAGAGAACTATTTTGGTCTTTCTCAGAAAAAATGATAATTGATATTTTTGAAGGTGTTAGGCTTCAGTTTTTTATTTTTTGCAAAAAATTGGAAAAATAGAAATTTGAATGTGTTAGTCTTCAATCACGGAATTTTTTGAGAAAAACATGAAAAATTAAGTATTTTGCTCATTTTAGAGAACTATTTTGGTCTTTTTCAGAAAAAATGATAATTGATATTTTTGAAGGTGTTAGACTTCAGTTTTTGATTTTTTGCAAAAAATAGGAAAAATAGAAATTTGTATGTGTTAGTCTTCAATCACGAAGTTTTTTGAGAAAAACATTAAAAATGAAGTATTTTGCTTATTTTAGAGAACTATTTTGGACTCTTTTAGAAAAAATTATAATTGATATTTTTTAAGGTGTTAGACTTCAGTTTTTGTTTTTTTGCAAAAAAATGGAAAAATTCAAATTTGTATGTGTTAGACTTCAATCACGGAATTTTTTGAGAAAAACATGAAAAATGAAGTATTTTGCTCATTTTAGAGAACTATTTTGGTCTTTTTGAGAAAAAATGATAATTGATATTTTTGAAGGTGTTAGGCTTCAGTTTTTTATTTTTTACAAAAAATTTGAAAAATTAAAATTTGAATGTGTTAGTCTTCAATCACGGAATTTTTTGAGAAAAACATGAAAAATGAAGTATTTTGCTCATTTTAGAGAACTATTTTGGTCTTTTTTAGAAAAAATGATAATTGATATTTTTGAAGGTGTTAGACTTCAGTTTTTGATTTTTTGCAAAAAATTGGAAAAATTGAAATTTGTATGTGTTAGTCTTCAATCAAGGAATTTTTTGAGAAAATCATGAAAAATGAAGTATTTTGCTCATTTTAGAGAACTATTTTGGTCATTTTTAGAAAAAATGATAATTGATATTTTTGAAGGTGTTAGACTTCAGTTTTTGATATTATGCAAAAAATAGGAAAAATAGAAATTGTTATGTGTTAGTCTTCAATCCCGGAGTTTTTTGAGAAAAACATGAAAAATGAAGTATTTTGCTCATTTTAGAGAACTATTTTGGTCTTTTTTAGAAAAAATGATAATTGATATTTTTGAAGGTGTTAGACTTCAGTTTTTGATTTTTTGCAAAAAATAGGAAAAATAGAAATTTGTATGTGTTAGTCTTCAATAACGAAGTTTTTTGAGAAAAACATTAAAAATGAAGTATTTTGCTCATTTTAGAGAACTATTTTGGACTCTTTTAGAAAAAATTATAATTGATATTTTTTAAGGTGTCAGACTTCAGTTTTTGATTTTTTGCAAAAAATAGGAAAAATTGAAATTTGTATGTGTTAGTCTTCAATCACGGAATTTTTTTAGAAAATCATGAAAAATGAAGTATTTTGCTCATTTTAGAGAACTATTTTGGCCTTTTTTAGAAAAATGATAATTGATATTTTTGAAGGTGTTAGACTTCAGGTTTTGATTTTTTGCAAAAAATTGGAAAAATTGAAATTTGTATGTGTTAGTCTTCAATCACGGATTTTTTTGAGAAAATCATGAAAAATGAAGTATTTTTCTCATTTTAGAGAACTATTTTGGCCTTTTTTAGAAAAATGATAATGGATATTTTTGAAGGTGTTAGATTTCAGGTTTTGATTTTTTGCAAAAAATTGGAAAAATTGAAATTTGTATGTGTTAGTCTTCAATCACGGAATTTTTTGAGAAAATCATGAAAAATGAAGTATTTTTCTCATTTTAGAGAACTATTTTGGTCTTTTTTAGAAAAAATGATAATTAATATTTTTGAAGGTGTTAGACTTCAGTTTTTGATTTTTTGCAAAAAATAGGAAAAATTGAAATTTGTATGTGTTAGTCTTCAATCACGGAGTTTTTTGAGAAAAAGATGAAAAATGAAGTATTTTGCTCATTTTGGAGAACTATTTTGGACCCTTTTAGAAAAAATGATAATTGATATTTTTTAAGGTGTTAGACTTCCGTTTTTGATTTTTTGCAAAAAAATGGAAAAATTGAAATTTGTATGTGTTAGTCTTCAATCACGGAATTTTTTGAGAAAAAGATGAAAAATGAAGTATTTTGCTCATTTTAGAGAACTATTTTGGTCTTTCTCAGAAAAAATGATAATTGATATTTTTGAAGGTGTTAGGCTTCAGTTTTTTATTTTTTGCAAAAAATTGGAAAAATAGAAATTTGAATGTGTTAGTCTTCAATCACGGAATTTTTTGAGAAAAACATGAAAAATTAAGTATTTTGCTCATTTTAGAGAACTATTTTGGTCTTTTTCAGAAAAAATGATAATTGATATTTTTGAAGGTGTTAGACTTCAGTTTTTTATTTTTTGCACAAAATTGGAAAAATTGAAATTTGTATGTGTTAGTCTTCAATCACGGAATTTTTTGAGAAAATCATGAAAAATGAAGTATTTTGCTCATTTTAGAGAACTATTTTGGTCTTTTTTAGAAAAAATGATAATTGATATTTTTGAAGGTGTTAGACTTCAGTTTTTGATTTTTTGCAAAAAATTGGAAAAATTGAAATTTGTATGTGTTAGTCTTCAATCAAGGAATTTTTTGAGAAAATCATGAAAAATGAAGTATTTTGCTCATTTTAGAGAACTATTTTGGTCTTTTTTAGAAAAAATGATAATTGATATTTTTGAAGGTGTTAGACTTCAGTTTTTGATTTTATGAAAAAAATAGGAAAAATAGAAATTTGTATGTGTTAGTCTTCAATCCCGGAGTTTTTTAAGAAAAACATGAGAAATGAAGTATTTTGCTCATTTTAGAGAACTATTTTGGTCTTTTTTAGAAAAAATGATAATTGATATTTTTGAAGGTGTTAGACTTCAGTTTTTGATTTTTTGCAAAAAATAGGAAAAATAGAAATTTGTATGTGTTAGTCTTCAATCACGAAGTTTTTTGAGAAAAACATTAAAAATGAAGTATTTTGCTTATTTTAGAGAACTATTTTGGACTCTTTTAGAAAAAATTATAATTGATATTTTTTAAGGTGTTAGACTTCAGTTTTTGTTTTTTTGCAAAAAAATGGAAAAATTCAAATTTGTATGTGTTAGACTTCAATCACGGAATTTTTTGAGAAAAACATGAAAAATGAAGTATTTTGCTCATTTTAGAGAACTATTTTGGTCTTTTTGAGAAAAAATGATAATTGATATTTTTGAAGGTGTTAGGCTTCAGTTTTTTATTTTTTACAAAAAATTGGAAAAATTAAAATTTGAATGTGTTAGTCTTCAAGCACGGAATTTTTTGAGAAAAACATGAAAAATGAAGTATTTTGCTCATTTTAGAGAACTATTTTGGTCTTTTTTAGAAAAAATGATAATTGATATTTTTGAAGGTGTTAGACTTCAGTTTTTGATTTTTTGCAAAAAATTGGAAAAATTGAAATTTGTATGTGTTAGTCTTCAATCAAGGAATTTTTTGAGAAAATCATGAAAAATGAAGTATTTTGCTCATTTTAGAGAACTATTTTGGTCATTTTTAGAAAAAATGATAATTGATATTTTTGAAGGTGTTAGACTTCAGTTTTTGATATTATGCAAAAAATAGGAAAAATAGAAATTTGTATGTGTTAGTCTTCAATCCCGGAGTTTTTTGAGAAAAACATGAAAAATGAAGTATTTTGCTCATTTTAGAGAACTATTTTGGTCTTTTTTAGAAAAAATGATAATTGATATTTTTGAAGGTGTTAGACTTCAGTTTTTGATTTTTTGCAAAAAATAGGAAAAATAGAAATTTGTATGTGTTAGTCTTCAATCACGAAGTTTTTTGAGAAAAACAATAAAAATGAAGTATTTTGCTTATTTTGGAGAACTATTTTGGACTCTTTTAGAAAAAATTATAATTGATATTTTTTAAGGTGTTAGACTTCAGTTTTTGATTTTTTGCAAAAAAATGGAAAAATTCAAATTTGTATGTGTTAGTCTTCTATCACGGAATTTTTTGGGAAAAACTTGAAAAATGAAGTATTTTGCTCATTTTAGAGAACTATTTTGGTATTTTTCAGAAAAAATGATAATTGATATTTTTGAAGGTGTTAGACTTCAGTTTTTTATTTTTTGCATAAAATTGGAAAAATTGAAATTTGTATGTGTTAGTCTTCAATCACGGAATGTTTTGAGAAAATCATGAAAAATGAAGTATTTTGCTCATTTTAGAGAACTATTTTGGTCTTTTTTAGAAAAATGATAATTGATATTTTTGAAGGTGTTAGACTTCAGTTTTTGATTTTTTGCAAAAAATTGGAAAAATTGAAATTTGTATGTGTTAGTCTTCAATCCCGGAGTTTTTTGAGAAAAACATGAAAAATGAAGTATTTTGCCCATTTTAGAGAACTATTTTGGTCTTTTTTAGAAAAAATGATAATTGATATTTTTGAAGGTGTTAGACTTCAGTTTTTGATTTTTTGCAAAAAATAGGAAAAATCGAAATTTGTATGTGTTAGTCTTCAATAACGAAGTTTTTTGAGAAAAACATTAAAAATGAAGTATTTTGCTCATTTTAGAGAACTATTTTGGTCTTTTTTAGAAAAAATGATAATTGATATTTTTGAAGGTGTTAGACTTCAGTTTTTGATTTTTTGCAAAAAATTGGAAAAATTGAAATTTGTATGTGTTAGTCTTCAATCAAGGAATTTTTTGAGAAAATCATGAAAAATGAAGTATTTTGCTCATTTTAGAGAATTATTTTGGTCTTTTTTAGAAAAAATGATAATTGATATTTTTGAAGGTGTTAGACTTCAGTTTTTGATTTTATGAAAAAAATAGGAAAAATAGAAATTTGTATGTGTTAGTCTTCAATCCCGGAGTTTTTTAAGAAAAACATGAGAAATGAAGTATTTTGCTCATTTTAGAGAACTATTTTGGTCTTTTTTAGAAAAAATGATAATTGATATTTTTGAAGGTGTTAGACTTCAGTTTTTGATTTTTTGCAAAAAATAGGAAAAATAGAAATTTGTATGTGTTAGTCTTCAATCACGAAGTTTTTTGAGAAAAACATTAAAAATGAAGTATTTTGCTTATTTTAGAGAACTATTTTGGACTCTTTTAGAAAAAATTATAATTGATATTTTTTAAGGTGTTAGACTTCAGTTTTTGATTTTTTGCAAAAAATTGGAAAAATTGAAATTTGTATGTGTTAGTCTTCAATCCCGGAGTTTTTTGAGAAAAACATGAAAAATGAAGTATTTTGCCCATTTTAGAGAACTATTTTGGTCTTTTTTAGAAAAAATGATAATTGATATTTTTGAAGGTGTTAGACTTCAGTTTTTGATTTTTTTGCAAAAAATAGGAAAAATAGAAATTTGTATGTGTTAGTCTTCAATAACGAAGTTTTTTGAGAAAAACATTAAAAATGAAGTATTTTGCTCATTTTAGAGAACTATTTTGGACTCTTTTAGAAAAAATTATAATTGATATTTTTTAAGGTGTTACACTTCAGTTTTTGATTTTTTGCAAAAAATAGGAAAAATTGAAATTTGTATGTGTTAGTCTTCAATCACGGAATTTTTTTAGAAAATCATGAAAAATGAAGTATTTTGCTCATTTTAGAGAACTATTTTGGCCTTTTTTAGAAAAATGATAATTGATATTTTTGAAGGTGATAGACTTCAGGTTTTGATTTTTTGCAAAAAATTGGAAAAATTGAAATTTGTATGTGTTAGTCTTCAATCACGGAATTTTTTGAGAAAATCATGAAAAATGTAGTATTTTTCTCATTTTAGAGAACCATTTTGGCCTTTTTTAGAAAAATGATAATTGATATTTTCGAAGGTGTTAGACTTCAGGTTTTGATTTTTTGCAAAAAATTGGAAAAATTGAAATTTGTATGTGTTAGTCTTCAATCACGGAATTTTTTGAGAAAAACATGAAAAATGAAGTATTTTTCTCATTTTAGAGATCTATTTTGGTCTTTTTTAGAAAAAAATGATAACTGATATTTTTGAAGGTGTTAGACTTCAGTTTTTGATTTTTTGCAAAAAATAGGAAAAATAGAAATTTGTATGTGTTAGTCTTCAATCACGAAGTTTTTTGAGAAAAACATTAAAAATGAAGTATTTTGCTTATTTTAGAGAACTATTTTGGACTCTTTTAGAAAAAATTATGATTGATATTTTTTAAGGTGTTAGACTTCAGTTTTTGATTTTTTGCAAAAAAATGGAAAAATTCAAATTTGTATGTGTTAGTCTTCTATCACTGAATTTTTTGGGAAAAACATGAAAAATGAAGTATTTTGCTCATTTTAGAGAACTATTTTGGTATTTTTCAGAAAAAATGATAATTGATATTTTTGAAGGTGTTAGACTTGAGTTTTTTATTTTTTGCATAAAATTGGAAAAATTGAAATTTGTATGTGTTAGTCTTCAATCCCGGAGTTTTTTGAGAAAAACATGAAAAATGAAGTATTTTGCCCATTTTAGAGAACTATTTTGGTCTTTTTTAGAAAAAATGATAATTGATATTTTTGAAGGTGTTAGGCTTCAGTTTTTTATTTTTTGCAAAAAATTGGAAAAATTGAAATTTGTATGTGTTAGTCTTCAATCAAGGAATTTTTTGAGAAAATCATGAAAAATGAAGTATTTTGCTCATTTTAGAGAACTATTTTGGTCTTTTTTAGAAAAAATGATAATTGATATTTTTGAAGGTGTTAGACTTCAGTTTTTGATTTTATGCAAAAAATAGGAAAAATAGAAATTTGTATGTGTTAGTCTTCAATCCCGGAGTTTTTTGAGAAAAACATGAAAAATTAAGTATTTTTCTCATTTTAGAGAACTATTTTTGTCTTTTTTAGAAAAAATGATAATTGATATTTTTGAAGGTGTTAGGCTTCAGTTTTTGATTTTTTGCAAAAAATTGGAAAAATTGAAATTTGTATGTGTTAGTCTTCAATCAAGGAATTTTTTGAGAAAATCATGAAAAATGAAATATTTTGCTCATTTTAGAGAACTATTTTGGTCTTTTTCAGAAAAAATGATAATTGATATTTATGAAGGTGTTAGACTTCAGTTTTTGATTTTTTGCAAAAAATTGGAAAAATTGAAATTTGTATGTGTTAGTCTTCAATCAAGGAATTTTTTGAGAAAATCATGAAAAATGAAGTATTTTGCTCATTTTAGAGAACTATTTTGGTCTTTTTTAGAAAAATGATAATTGATATTTTTGAAGGTGTTAGACTTTAGTTTTTGATTTTATGCAAAAAATAGGAAAAATAGAAATTTGTATGTGTTAGTCTTCAATCCCGGAGTTTTTTGAGAAAAACATGAAAAATGAAGTATTTTGCCCATTTTAGAGAACTATTTTGGTCTTTTTTAGAAAAAATGATAATTGATATTTTTGAAGGTGTTAGACTTCAGTTTATGATTTTTTGCAAAAAATAGGAAAAATAGAAATTTGTATATGTGTTAGTCTTCAATCACGATGTTTTTTGAGAAAAACATTAAAAATGAAGTATTTTGCTCATTTTAGAGAACTATTTTGGCATTTTTTAGAAAAATGATAATTGATATTTTTGAAGGTGTTAGACTTCAGGTTTTGATTTTTTGCAAAAAATAGGAAAAATTGAAATTTGTATGTGTTAGTCTTCAATCACGGAGTTTTTTGAGAAAAACATGAAAAATGAAGTATTTTGCTCATTTTGGAGAACTATTTTGGACCCTTTTAGAAAAAATGATAATTTGTATTTTTTAAGGTGTTAGACTTCAGTTTTTGATTTTTTGCAAAAAAATGGAAAAATTGAAATTTGTATGTGTTAGTCTTCAATCACGGAATTTTTTGAGAAAAACATGAAAAATGAAGTATTTTGCTCATTTTAGAGAACTATTTTGGTCTTTTTTAGAAAAAATGATAATTGATATTTTTGAAGGTGTTAGACTTCAGTTTTTGATTTTATGCAAAAAATAGGAAAAATAGAAATTTGTATGTGTTAGTCTTCAATCCCGGAGTTTTTTGAGAAAAACATGAAAAATGAAGTATTTTGCCCATTTTAGTGAACTATTTTGGTCTTTTTTAGAAAAAATGATAATTGATATTTTTGAAGGTGTTAGACTTCAGTTTATGATTTTTTGCAAAAAATAGGAAAAATAGAAATTTGTATGTGTTAGTCTTCAATCACGAAGTTTTTTGAGAAAAACATTAAAAATGAAGTATTTTTCTCATTTTAGAGAACTATTTTGGTCTTTTTTAGAAAAAATGATAATTAATATTTTTGAAGGTGTTAGACTTCAGTTTTTGATTTTTTGCAAAAAATAGGAAAAATTGAAATTTGTATGTGTTAGTCTTCAATCACGGAGTTTTTTGAGAAAAAGATGAAAAATGAAGTATTTTGCTCATTTTGGAGAACTATTTTGGACCCTTTTAGAAAAAATGTTAATTGATATTTTTTAAGGTGTTAGACTTCCGATTTTTATTTTTTGCAAAAAAATGGAAAAATTGAAATTTGTATGTGTTAGACTTCAATCACGGAATTTTTTGAGAAAAACATGAAAAATGAAGTATTTTTCTCATTTTAGAGAACTATTTTGGTCTTTTTTAGAAAAAATGATAATTGATATTTTTGAAGGTGTTAGACTTCAGTTTTTGATTTTTTGCAAAAAATAGGAAAAATTGAAATTTGTATGTGTTAGTCTTCAATCACGGAGTTTTTTGAGAAAAACATGAAAAATGAAGTATTTTGCTCATTTTGGAGAACTATTTTGGACCCTTTTAGAAAAAATGATATTTGATATTTTTTAAGGTGTTAGACTTCAGTTTTTGATTTTTTGCAAAAAAATGGAAAAATTGAAATTTGTATGTGTTAGTCTTCAATCACGGAATTTTTTGAGAAAAACATGAAAAATGAAGTATTTTGCTCATTTTAGAGAACTATTTTGGTCTTTTTCAGAAAAAATGATAATTGATATTTTTGAAGGTGTTAGGCTTCAGTTTTTTATTTTTTGCAAAAAATTGGAAAAATAGAAATTTGAATGTGTTGGTCTTCAATCACGGAATTTTTTGAGAAAAACATGAAAAATTAAGTATTTTGCTCATTTTAGAGAACTATTTTGGTCTTTTTCAGAAAAAATGATAATTGATATTTTTGAAGGTGTTAGACTTCAGTTTTTTATTTTTTGCACAAAATTGGAAAAATTGAAATTTGTATGTGTTAGTCTTCAATCAAGGAATTTTTTGAGAAAATAATGAAAAATTAAGTATTTTGCTCATTTTAGAGAACTATTTTGGTCTTTTTTAGAAAAAATGATAATTGATATTTTTGAAGGTGTTAGACTTCAGTTTTTGATTTTTTGCAAAAAATTGGAAAAATTGAAATTTGTATGTGTTAGTCTTCAATCAAGGAATTTTTTGAGAAAATCATGAAAAATGAAGTATTTTGCTCATTTTAGAGAACTATTTTGGTCTTTTTTAGAAAAAATGATAATTGATATTTTTGAAGGTGTTAGACTTCAGTTTTTGATTTTATGAAAAAAATAGGAAAAATAAAAATTTGTATGTGTTAGTCTTCAATCCCGGAGTTTTTTAAGAAAAACATGAGAAATGAAGTATTTTGCTCATTTTAGAGAACTATTTTGGTCTTTTTTAGAAAAAATGATAATTGATATTTTTGAAGGTGTTAGACTTCAGTTTTTGATTTTTTGCAAAAAATAGGAAAAATAGAAATTTGTATGTGTTAGTCTTCAATCACGATGTTTTTTGAGAAAAACATTAAAAATGAAGTATTTTGCTTATTTTAGAGAACTATTTTGGACTCTTTTATAAAAAATTATAATTGATATTTTGTAAGGTGTTAGACTTCAGTTTTTCTTTTTTTGCAAAAAAATGGAAAAATTCAAATTTGTATGTGTTAGTCTTCAATCACGGAATTTTTTGAGAAAAACATGAAAAATGAAGTATTTTGCTCATTTTAGAGAACTATTTTGGTCTTTTTGAGGAAAAATGATAATTGATATTTTTGAAGGTGTTAGGCTTCAGTTTTTTATTTTTTGCAAAAAATTGGAAAAATTGAAATTTGAATGTGTTAGTCTTCAATCTCGGAATTTTTTGAGAAAAACATGAAAAATGAAGTATTTTGCTCATTTTAGAGAACTATTTTGGTCTTTTTCAGAAAAAATGATAATTGATATTTTTGAAGGTGTTAGACTTCAGTTTTTGATTTTTTGCAAAAAATTGGAAAAATTGAAATTTGTATGTGTTAGTCTTCAATCAAGGAATTTTTTGAGAAAATCATGAAAAATGAAGTATTTTGCTCATTTTAGAGAACTATTTTGGTCTTTTTTAGAAAAAATGATAATTGATATTTTTGAAGGTGTTAGACTTCAGTTTTTGATTTTATGCAAAAAATCGGAAAAATAGAAATTTGTATGTGTTAGTCTTCAATCCCGGAGTTTTTTGAGAAAAACATGAGAAATGAAGTATTTTGCTCATTTTAGAGAACTATTTTGGTCTTTTTTAGAAAAAATGATAATTGATATTTTTGAAGGTGTTAGACTTCAGTTTTTGATTTTATGCAAAAAATAGGAAAAATAGAAATTTGTATGTGTTAGTCTTCAATGTCGGAGTTTTTTGAGAAAAACATGAAAAATGAAGTATTTTGCCCATTTTAGAGAACTATTTTGGTCTTTTTTAGAAAAAATGATAATTGATATTTTTGAAGGTGTTAGACTTCAGTTTATGATTTTTTGCAAAAAATAGGAAAAATAGAAATTTGTATGTGTTAGTCTTCAATCACGAAGTTTTTTGAGAAAAACATTAAAAATGAAGTATTTTGCTCATTTTAGAGAACTATTTTGGACTTTTTTAGAAAAATGATAATTGATATTTTTGAAGGTGTTAGACTTCAGGTTTTGATTTTTTGCAAAAAATTGGAAAAATTGAAATTTGTATGTGTTAGTCTTCAATCACGGAATTTTTTGAGAAAATCATGAAAAATGAAGTATTTTGCTCATTTTAGAGAACTATTTTGGTCTTTTTTAGAAAAAATGATAATTGATATTTTTGAAGGTGTTAGACTTCAGTTTTTGATTTTATGCAAAAAATAGGAAAAATAGAAATTTGTATGTGTTAGTCTTCAATCCCGGAGTTTTTTGAGAAAAACATGAAAAATGAAGTATTTTGCCCATTTTAGTGAACTATTTTGGTCTTTTTTAGAAAAAATGATAATTGATATTTTTGAAGGTGTTAGACTTCAGTTTATGATTTTTTGCAAAAAATAGGAAAAATAGAAATTTGTATGTGTTAGTCTTCAATCACGAAGTTTTTTGAGAAAAACATTAAAAATGAAGTATTTTGCTCATTTTAGAGAACTATTTTGGCCTTTTTTAGAAAAATGATAATTGATATTTTTGAAGGTGTTAGACTTCAGGTTTTGATTTTTTGCAAAAAAATGGAAAAATTGAAATTTGTATGTGTTAGTCTTCAATCACGGAATTTTTTGAGAAAATCATGAAAAATGAAGTATTTTTCTCATTTTAGAAAACTATTTTGGCCTTTTTTAGAAAAATGATAATTGATATTTTTGAAGGTGTTAGACTTCAGGTTTTGATTTTTTGCAAAAAATTGGAAAAATTGAAATTTGTATGTGTTAGTCTTCAATCACGGAATTTTACGAGAAAATCATGAAAAATGAAGTATTTTTCTCATTTTAGAGAACTATTTTGGTCCTTTTTAGAAAAAATGATAATTGATATTTTTGAAGGTGTTAGACTTCAGTTTTTGATTTTTTGCAAAAAATAGGAAAAATTGAAATTTGTATGTGTTAGTCTTCAATCACGGAGTTTTTTGAGAAAAACATGAAAAATGAAGTATTTTGCTCATTTTGGAGAACTATTTTGGACCCTTTTAGAAAAAATGATAATTGATATTTTTTAAGGTGTTAGACTTCAGTTTTTGATTTTTTGCAAAAAAATGGAAAAATTGAAATTTGTATGTGTTAGTCTTCAATCACGGAATTTTTTGAGAAAAACATGAAAAATGAAGTATTTTGCTCATTTTAGAGAACTATTTTGGTCTTTTTCAGAAAAAATGATAATTGATATTTTTGAAGGTGTTAGGCTTCAGTTTTTAATTTTTTGCAAAAAATTGGAAAAATAGAAATTTGAATGTGTTAGTCTTCAATCACGGAATTTTTTGAGAAAAACATGAAAAATTAAGTATTTTGCTCATTTTAGAGAACTATTTTGGTCTTTTTCAGAAAAAATGATAATTGATATTTTTGAAGGTGTTAGACTTCAGTTTTTTTTTTTTTGCACAAAATTGGAAAAATTGAAATTTGTATGTGTTAGTCTTCAATCACTGAATTTTTTGAGAAAATCATGAAAAATGAAGTATTTTGCTCATTTTAGAGAACTATTTTGGTCTTTTATAGAAAAAATGATAATTGATATTTTTGAAGGTGTTAGACTTCAGTTTTTGATTTTTTGCAAAAAATTGGAAAAATTGAAATTTGTATGTGTTAGTCTTCAATGAAGGAATTTTTTGAGAAAATCATGAAAAATGAAGTATTTTGCTCATTTTAGAGAACAATTTTGGTCTTTTTTAGAAAAAATGATAATTGATATTTTTGAAGGTGTTAGACTTCAGTTTTTGATTTTATGAAAAAAATAGGAAAAATAGAAATTTGTATGTGTTAGTCTTCAATCCCGGAGTTTTTTAAGAAAAACATGAGAAATGAAGTATTTTTCTCATTTTAGAGAACTATTTTGGTCTTTTATAGAAAAAATGATAATTTATATTTTTGAAGGTGTTAGACTTCAGTTTTTGATTTTTTGCAAAAAATACGAAAAATAGAAATTTGTATGTGTTAGTCTTCAATCACGAAGTTTTTTGAGAAAAACATTAAAAATGAAGTATTTTGCTTATTTTAGAGAACTATTTTGGACTCTTTTAGAAAAAATTATAATTGATATTTTTTAAGGTGTTAGACTTCAGTTTTTCTTTTTTTGCAAAAAAATGGAAAAATTCAAATTTGTATGTGTTAGTCTTCGATCACGGAATTTTTTGAGAAAAACATGAAAAATGAAGTATTTTGCTCATTTTAGAGAACTATTTTGGTCTTTTTGAGAAAAAATGATAATTGATATTTTTGAAGGTGTTAGGCTTCAGTTTTTTATTTTTTGCAAAAAATTGGAAAAATTGAAATTTGAATGTGTTAGTCTTCAATCTCGGAATTTTTTGAGGAAAACATGAAAAATAAAGTATTTTGCTCATTTTAGAGAACTATTTTGGTCTTTTTCAGAAAAAATGATAATTGATATTTTTGAAGGTGTTAGACTTCAGTTTTTGATTTTTTGCAAAAAATTGGAAAAATTGAAATTTGTATGTGTTAGTCTTCAATCAAGAAATTTTTTGAGAAAATCATGAAAAATGAAGTATTTTGCTCATTTTAGAGAACTATTTTGGTCTTTTTTAGAAAAAATGATAATTGATATTTTTGAAGGTGTTAGACTTCAGTTTTTGATTTTATGCAAAAAATAGGAAAAATAGAAATTTGTATGTGTTAGTCTTCAATCCCGGAGTTTTTTGAGAAAAACATGAGAAATGAAGTATTTTGCTCATTTTAGAGAACTATTTTGGTCTTTTTTAGAAAAAATTATAATTGATATTTTTGAAGGTGTTAGACTTCAGTTTTTGATTTTATGCAAAAAAAAGGAAAAATAGAAATTTGTATGTGTTAGTCTTCAATCACGAAGTTTTTTGAGAAAAACATTAAAAATGAAGTATTTTGCTCATTTTAGAGAACTATTTTGGACTCTTTTAGAAAAAATTATAATTGATATTTTTTAAGGTGTTAGACTTCAGTTTTTGATTTTTTGCAAAAAATATGAAAAATTGAAATTTGTATGTGTTAGTCTTCAATCACGGAATTTTTTTAGAAAATCATGAAAAATGAAGTATTTTGCTCATTTTAGAGAACTATTTTGGCCTTTTTTAGAAAAATGATAATTGATATTTTTGAAGGTGTTAGACTTCAGGTTTTGATTTTTTGCAAAAAATTGGAAAAATTGAAATTTGTATGTGTTAGTCTTCAATCACGGAATTTTTTGAGAAAATCATGAAAAATGAAGTATTTTTCTCATTTTAGAGAACTATTTTGGTCTTTTTTAGAAAAAATGATAATTGATATTTTTGAAGGTGTTAGACTTCAGTTTTTGATTTTTTGCAAAAAATAGGAAAAATTGAAATTTGTATGTGTTAGTCTTCAATCACGGAGTTTTTTGAGAAAAACATGAAAAATGAAGTATTTTGCTCATTTTGGAGAACTATTTTGGACCCTTTTAGAAAAGATGATAATTGATATTTTTTAAGGTGTTAGACTTCAGTTTTTGATTTTTTGCAAAAAAATGGAAAAATTGAAATTTGTATGTGTTAGTCTTCAATCACGGAATTTATTGAGAAAAACATGAAAAATGAAGTATTTTGCTCATTTTAGAGAACTATTTTGGTCTTTTTCAGAAAAAATGATAATTGATATTTTTGAAGGTGTTAGGCTTCAGTTTTTTAATTTTTGCAAAAAATTGGAAAAATATAAATTTGAATGTGTTAGTCTTCAATCACGGAATTTTTTGAGAAAAACATGAAAAATGAAGTATTTTGCTCATTTTAGAGAACTATTTTGGTCTTTTTCAGAAAAAATGATAATTGATATTTTTGAAGGTGTTAGACTTCAGTTTTTTATTTTTTGCAAAAAATTGGAAAAATTGAAATTTGTATGTGTTAGTCTTCAATCAAGAAATTTTTTGAGAAAATCATGAAAAATGAAGTATTTTGCTCATTTTAGAGAACTATTTTGGTCTTTTTTAGAAAAAATGATAATTGATATTTTTGAAGGTGTTAGACTTCAGTTTTTGATTTTATGCAAAAAATAGGAAAAATAGAAATTTGTATGTGTTAGTCTTCAATCCCGGAGTTTTTTGAGAAAAACATGAGAAATGAAGTATTTTGCTCATTTTTGATATTTTTGAAGGTGTTAGACTTCAGTTTTTGATTTTATGCAAAAAATAGGAAAAATAGAAATTTGTATGTGTTAGTCTTCAATCCCGGAGTTTTTTGAGAAAAACATGAAAAATGAAGTATTTTGCTCATTTTAGAGAACTATTTTGGTCTTTTTTAGAAAAAATGATAATTGATATTTTTGAAGGTGTTAGACTTCAGTTTTTTATTTTTTGCAAAAAATAGGAAAAATAGAAATTTGTATGTGTTAGTCTTCAATCACGAAGTTTTTTGAGAAAAACATTAAAAATGAAGTATTTTGCTTATTTTAGAGAACTATTTTGGACTCTTTTAGAAAAAATTATAATTGATATTTTTTAAGGTGTTAGACTTCAGTTTTTGTTTTTTTGCAAAAAAATGGAAAAATTAAAATTTGTATGTGTTAGTCTTCAATCACGGAATTTTTTGAGAAAAACATGAAAAATGAAGTATTTTGCTCATTTTAGAGAACTATTTTGGTCTTTTTCAGAAAAAATGATAATTGATATTTTTGAAGGTGTTAGACTTCAGTTTTTTATTTTTTGCAAAGAATTGGAAAAATTGAAATTTGTATGTGTTAGTCTTCAATCACGGAATTTTTTGAGAAAATCATGAAAATTGAAGTATTTTGCTCATTTTAGAGAACTATTTTGGTCTTTTTTAGAAAAAATGATAATTGATATTTTTGAAGGTGTTAGACTTCAGTTTTTGATTTTTTGCAAAAAATTGGAAAAATAGAAATTTGTATGTGTTAGTCTTCAATCCCGGAGTTTTTTGAGAAAAACATGAAAAATGAAGTATTTTGCTCATTTTAGAGAACTATTTTGGTCTTTTTTAGAAAAAATGATAATTGATATTTTTGAAGGTGTTAGACTTCAGTTTTTTATTTTTTGCAAAAAATAGGAAAAATAGAAATTTGTATGTGTTAGTCTTCAATCCCGGAGTTTTTTGAGAAAAACATGAAAAATGAAGTATTTTGCCCATTTTAGAGAACTATTTTGGTCTTTTTTAGAAAAAATGATAATTGATATTTTTGAAGGTGTTAGACTTCAGTTTTTGATTTTTTGCAAAAAATTGGAAAAATAGAAATTTGTATGTGTTAGTCTTCAATCCCGGAATTTTTTGAGAAAAACATTAAAAATGAAGTATTTTGCTCATTTTAGAGAACTATTTTGGACTCTTTTAGAAAAAATTATAATTGATATTTTTTAAGGTGTTAGACTTCAGTTTTTGATTTTTTGCAAAAAATAGGAAAAATTGAAATTTGTATGTGTTAGTCTTCAATCACGGAATTTTTTGAGAAAATCATGAAAAATGAAGTATTTTGCTCATTTTAGAGAACTATTTTGGTCTTTTTTAGAAAAAATGATAATTGATATTTTTGAAGGTGTTAGACTTCAGTTTTTGATTTTTTGCAAAAAATAGGAAAAATAGAAATTTGTATGTGTTAGTCTTCAATCCCGGAGTTTTTTGAGAAAAACATGAAAAATGAAGTATTTTGCTCATTTTAGAGAACTATTTTGGTCTTTTTTAGAAAAAATGATAATTGATATTTTTGAAGGTGTTAGACTTCAGTTTTTTATTTTTTGCAAAAAATAGGAAAAATAGAAATTTGTATGTGTTAGTCTTCAATCACGAAGTTTTTTGAGAAAAACATTAAAAATGAAGTATTTTGCTTATTTTAGAGAACTATTTTGGATTCTTTTAGAAAAAATTATAATTGATATTTTTTAAGGTGTTAGACTTCAGTTTTTGTTTTTTTGCAAAAAAATGGAAAAATTAAAATTTGTATGTGTTAGTCTTCAATCACGGAATTTTTTGAGAAAAACATGAAAAATGAAGTATTTTGCTCATTTTAGAGAACTATTCTGGTCATTTTCAGAAAAAATGATAATTGATATTTTTGAAGGTGTTAGACTTCAGTTTTTTATTTTTTGCAAAGAATTGGAAAAATTGAAATTTGTATGTGTTAGTCTTCAATCACGGAATTTTTTGAGAAAATCATGAAAATTGAAGTATTTTGCTCATTTTAGAGAACTATTTTGGTCTTTTTTAGAAAAAATGATAATTGATATTTTTGAAGGTGTTAGACTTCAGTTTTTGATTTTTTGCAAAAAATTGGAATTTGTATGTGTTAGTCTTCAATCATGGAATTTTTTGAGAAAAACATGAAAAATGAAGTATTTTGCTCATTTTAGAGAACTATTTTGGTCTTTTTCAGAAAAAATGATAATTGATATTTTTGAAGGTGTTAGACTTCAGTTTTTTATTTTTTGCAAAGAATTGGAAAAATTGAAATTTGTATGTGTTAGTCTTCAATCACGGAATTTTTTGAGAAAATCATGAAAATTGAAGTATTTTGCTCATTTTAGAGAACTATTTTGGTCTTTTTTAGAAAAAATGATAATTGATATTTTTGAAGGTGTTAGACTTCAGTTTTTGATTTTTTGCAAAAAATTGAAATTTGTATGTGTTAGTCTTCAATCACGGAATTTTTTGAGAAAAACATGAAAAATGAAGTATTTTGCTCATTTTAGAGAACTATTTTGGTCTTTTTCAGAAAAAATGATAATTGATATTTTTTAAGGTGTTAGACTTCAGTTTTTTATTTTTTGCTAAAAATTGGAAAAATTGAAATTTGTATGTGTTAGTCTTCAATCACGGAATTTTTTTAGAAAATCATGAAAAATGAAGTATTTTGCTCATTTTAGAGAACTATTTTGGCCTTTTTTAGAAAAATGATAATTGATATTTTTGAAGGTGTTAGACGTCAGGTTTTGATTTTTTGCAAAAAATTGGAAAAATTGAAATTTGTATGTGTTAGTCTTCAATCATGGAATTTTTTGAGAAAATCATGAAAAATGAAGTATTTTTCTCATTTTAGAGAACTATTTTGGTCTTTTTAAGAAAAAATGATAATTGATATTTTTGAAGGTGTTAGACTTCAGTTTTTGATTTTTTGCAAAAAATAGGAAAAATTGAAATTTGTATGTGTTAGTCTTCAATCACGGAGTTTTTTGAGAAAAACATGAAAAATGAAGTATTTTGCTCATTTTGGAGAACTATTTTGGACCCTTTTAGAAAAGATGATAATTGATATTTTTTAAGGTGTTAGACTTCAGTTTTTGATTTTTTGCAAAAAAATGGAAAAATTGAAATTTGTATGTGTTAGTCTTCAATCACGGAATTTTTTGAGAAAAAAATTGAAAAATGAAGTATTTTGCTCATTTTAGAGAACTATTTTGGTCTTTTTCAGAAAAAATGATAATTGATATTTTTTAAGGTGTTAGGCTTCAGTTTTTTATTTTTTGCAAAAAATTGGAAAAATTGAAATTTGAATGTGTTAGTCTTCAATCACGGAATTTTTTGAGAAAAACATGAAAAATGAAGTATTTTGCTCATTTTAGAGAACTATTTTGGTCTTTTTCAGAAAAAATGATAATTGATATTTTTTAAGGTGTTAGACTTCAGTTTTTTATTTTTTGCAAAAAATTGGAAAAATTGAAATTTGTATGTGTTAGTCTTCAATCACGGAATTTTTTGAGAAAATCATGAAAAATGAAGTATTTTGCTCATTTTAGAGAACTATTTTGGTCTTTTTTAGAAAAAATGATAATTGATATTTTTGAAGGTGTTAGACTTCAGTTTTTGATTTTTTGCAAAAAATTGGAAAAATTGAAATTTGTATGTGTTAGTCTTCAATCAAGGAATTTTTTGAGAAAATCATGAAAAATGAAGTATTTTGCTCATTTTAGAGAACTATTTTGGTCTTTTTTAGAAAAAATGATAATTGATATTTTTGAAGGTGTTAGACTGCAGTTTTTGATTTTATGCAAAAAATAGGAAAAATAGAAATTTGTATGTGTTAGTCTTCAATCCCGGAGTTTTTTGAGTAAAACATGAAAAATGAAGTATTTTGCTCATTTTAGAGAACTATTTTGGTCTTTTTTAGAAAAAATGATAATTGATATTTTTGAAGGTGTTAGACTTCAGTTTTTTATTTTTTGCAAAAAATAGGAAAAATAGAAATTTGTATGTGTTAGTCTTCAATCACGAAGTTTTTTGAGAAAAACATTAAAAATGAAGTATTTTACTCATTTTAGAGAACTATTTTGGACTCTTTTAGAAAAAATTATAATTGATATTTTTTAAGGTGTTAGACTTCAATTTTTGTTTTTTTGCAAAAAAATGGAAAAATTAAAATTTGTATGTGTTAGTCTTCAATCACGGAATTTTTTGAGAAAAACATGAAAAATGAAGTATTTTGCTCATTTTAGAGAACTATTCTGGTCTTTTTCAGAAAAAATGATAATTGATATTTTTGAAGGTGTTAGACTTCAGTTTTTTATTTTTTGCAAAGAATTGGAAAAATTGAAATTTGTATGTGTTAGTCTTCAATCACGGAATTTTTTGAGAAAATCATGAAAATTGAAGTATTTTGCTCATTTTAGAGAACTATTTTGGTCTTTTTTAGAAAAAATGATAATTGATATTTTTGAAGGTGTTAGACTTCAGTTTTTGATTTTTTGCAAAAAATTGGAAAAATAGAAATTTGTATGTGTTAGTCTTCAATCCCGGAGTTTTTTGAGAAAATCATGAAAAATGAAGTATTTTGCTCATTTTAGAGAACTATTTTGGTCTTTTTTAGAAGAAATGATAATTGATATTTTTGAAGGTGTTAGACTTCAGTTTTTGATTTTATGCAAAAAATAGGAAAAATAGAAATTTGTATGTGTTAGTCTTCAATGCCGGAGTTTTTTGTGAAAAACATGAAAAATGAAGTATTTTGCCCATTTTAGAGAACTATTTTGGTCTTTTTTAGAAAAAATGATAATTGATATTTTTGAAGGTGTTAGACTTCAGTTTTTGATTTTATGCAAAAAATAGGAAAAATAGAAATTTGTATGTGTTAGTCTTCAATCCCGGAGTTTTTTGAGAAAAACATTAAAAATGAAGTATTTTGCTCATTTTAGAGAACTATTTTGGACTCTTTTAGAAAAAATTATAATTGATATTTTTTAAGGTGTTAGACTTCAGTTTTTGATTTTTTGCAAAAAATAGGAAAAATTGAAATTTGTATGTGTTAGTCTTCAATCACGGAATTTTTTGAGAAAATCATGAAAAATGAAGTATTTTTCTCATTTTAGAGAACTATTTTGGTCTTTTTAAGAAAAAATGATAATTGATATTTTTGAAGGTGTTAGACTTCAGTTTTTGATTTTTTGCAAAAAATAGGAAAAATTGAAATTTGTATGTGTTAGTCTTCAATCACGGAGTTTTTTGAGAAAAACATGAAAAATGAAGTATTTTGCTCATTTTGGAGAACTATTTTGGACCCTTTTAGAAAAGATGATAATTGATATTTTTTAAGGTGTTAGACTTCAGTTTTTGATTTTTTGCAAAAAAATGGAAAAATTGAAATTTGTATGTGTTAGTCTTCAATCACGGAATTTTTTGAGAAAAACATGAAAAATGAAGTATTTTGCTCATTTTAGAGAACTATTTTGGTCTTTTTCAGAAAAAATGATAATTGATATTTTTTAAGGTGTTAGGCTTCAGTTTTTTATTTTTTGCAAAAAATTGGAAAAATTGAAATTTGAATGTGTTAGTCTTCAATCACGGAATTTTTTGAGAAAAACATGAAAAATGAAGTATTTTGCTCATTTTAGAGAACTATTTTGGTCTTTTTCAGAAAAAATGATAATTGATATTTTTTAAGGTGTTAGACTTCAGTTTTTTATTTTTTGCAAAAAATTGGAAAAATTGAAATTTGTATGTGTTAGTCTTCAATCACGGAATTTTTTGAGAAAATCATGAAAAATGAAGTATTTTGCTCATTTTAGAGAACTATTTTGGTCTTTTTTAGAAAAAATGATAATTGATATTTTTGAAGGTGTTAGACTTCAGTTTTTGATTTTTTGCAAAAAATTGGAAAAATTGAAATTTGTATGTGTTAGTCTTCAATCAAGGAATTTTTTGAGAAAAACATGAAAAATGAAGTATTTTGCTCATTTTAGAGAACTATTTTGGTCTTTTTCAGAAAAAATGATAATTGATATTTTTGAAGGTGTTAGACTTCAGTTTTTTATTTTTTGCAAAGAATTGGAAAAATTGAAATTTGTATGTGTTAGTCTTCAATCACGGAATTTTTTGAGAAAATCATGAAAATTGAAGTATTTTGCTCATTTTAGAGAACTATTTTGGTCTTTTTTAGAAAAAATGATAATTGATATTTTTGAAGGTGTTAGACTTCAGTTTTTGATTTTTTGCAAAAAATTGGAAAAATAGAAATTTGTATGTGTTAGTCTTCAATCCCGGAGTTTTTTGAGAAAATCATGAAAAATGAAGTATTTTGCTCATTTTAGAGAACTATTTTGGTCTTTTTTAGAAGAAATGATAATTGATATTTTTGAAGGTGTTAGACTTCAGTTTTTGATTTTATGCAAAAAATAGGAAAAATAGAAATTTGTATGTGTTAGTCTTCAATGCCGGAGTTTTTTGAGAAAAACATGAAAAATGAAGTATTTTGCCCATTTTAGAGAACTATTTTGGTCTTTTTTAGAAAAAATGATAATTGATATTTTTGAAGGTGTTAGACTTCAGTTTTTGATTTTATGCAAAAAATAGGAAAAATAGAAATTTGTATGTGTTAGTCTTCAATCCCGGAGTTTTTTGAGAAAAACATTAAAAATGAAGTATTTTGCTCATTTTAGAGAACTATTTTGGACTCTTTTAGAAAAAATTATAATTGATATTTTTTAAGGTGTTAGACTTCAGTTTTTGATTTTTTGCAAAAAATAGGAAAAATTGAAATTTGTATGTGTTAGTCTTCAATCACGGAATTTTTTTAGAAAATCATGAAAAATGAAGTATTTTGCTCATTTTAGAGAACTATTTTGGCCTTTTTTAGAAAAATGATAATTGATATTTTTGAAGGTGTTAGACGTCAGGTTTTGATTTTTTGCAAAAAATTGGAAAAATTGAAATTTGTATGTGTTAGTCTTCAATCACGGAATTTTTTGAGAAAATCATGAAAAATGAAGTATTTTTCTCATTTTAGAGAACTATTTTGGTCTTTTTAAGAAAAAATGATAATTGATATTTTTGAAGGTGTTAGACTTCAGTTTTTGATTTTTTGCAAAAAATAGGAAAAATTGAAATTTGTATGTGTTAGTCTTCAATCACGGAGTTTTTTGAGAAAAACATGAAAAATGAAGTATTTTGCTCATTTTGGAGAACTATTTTGGACCCTTTTAGAAAAGATGATAATTGATATTTTTTAAGGTGTTAGACTTCAGTTTTTGATTTTTTGCAAAAAAATGGAAAAATTGAAATTTGTATGTGTTAGTCTTCAATCACGGAATTTTTTGAGAAAAACATGAAAAATGAAGTATTTTGCTCATTTTAGAGAACTATTTTGGTCTTTTTCAGAAAAAATGATAATTGATATTTTTTAAGGTGTTAGGCTTCAGTTTTTTATTTTTTGCAAAAAATTGGAAAAATTGAAATTTGAATGTGTTAGTCTTCAATCACGGAATTTTTTGAGAAAAACATGAAAAATGAAGTATTTTGCTCATTTTAGAGAACTATTTTGGTCTTTTTCAGAAAAAATGATAATTGATATTTTTTAAGGTGTTAGACTTCAGTTTTTTATTTTTTGCAAAAAATTGGAAAAATTGAAATTTGTATGTGTTAGTCTTCAATCACGGAATTTTTTGAGAAAATCATGAAAAATGAAGTATTTTGCTCATTTTAGAGAACTATTTTGGTCTTTTTTAGAAAAAATGATAATTGATATTTTTGAAGATGTTAGACTTCAGTTTTTGATTTTTTGCAAAAAATTGGAAAAATTGAAATTTGTATGTGTTAGTCTTCAATCAAGGAATTTTTTGAGAAAATCATGAAAAATGAAGTATTTTGCTCATTTTAGAGAACTATTTTGGTCTTTTTTAGAAAAAATGATAATTGATATTTTTGAAGGTGTTAGACTTCAGTTTTTGATTTTATGCAAAAAATAGGAAAAATAGAAATTTGTATGTGTTAGTCTTCAATCCCGGAGTTTTTTGAGTAAAACATGAAAAATGAAGTATTTTGCTCATTTTAGAGAACTATTTTGGTTTTTTTTAGAAAAAATGATAATTGATATTTTTGAAGGTGTTAGACTTCAGTTTTTTATTTTTTGCAAAAAATAGGAAAAATAGAAATTTGTATGTGTTAGTCTTCAATCACGAAGTTTTTTGAGAAAAACATTAAAAATGAAGTATTTTGCTCATTTTAGAGAACTATTTTGGACTCTTTTAGAAAAAATTATAATTGATATTTTTTAAGGTGTTAGACTTCAATTTTTGTTTTTTTGCAAAAAAATGGAAAAATTAAAATTTGTATGTGTTAGTCTTCAATCACGGAATTTTTTGAGAAAAACATGAAAAATGAAGTATTTTGCTCATTTTAGAGAACTATTCTGGTCTTTTTCAGAAAAAATGATAATTGATATTTTTGAAGGTGTTAGACTTCAGTTTTTTATTTTTTGCAAAGAATTGGAAAAATTGAAATTTGTATGTGTTAGTCTTCAATCACGGAATTTTTTGAGAAAATCATGAAAATTGAAGTATTTTGCTCATTTTAGAGAACTATTTTGGTCTTTTTTAGAAAAAATGATAATTGATATTTTTGAAGGTGTTAGACTTCAGTTTTTGATTTTTTGCAAAAAATTGGAAAAATAGAAATTTGTATGTGTTAGTCTTCAATCCCGGAGTTTTTTGAGAAAATCATGAAAAATGAAGTATTTTGCTCATTTTAGAGAACTATTTTGGTCTTTTTTAGAAGAAATGATAATTGATATTTTTGAAGGTGTTAGACTTCAGTTTTTGATTTTATGCAAAAAATAGGAAAAATATTAATTTGTATGTGTTAGTCTTCAATGCCGGAGTTTTTTGAGAAAAACATGAAAAATGAAGTATTTTGCCCATTTTAGAGAACTATTTTGGTCTTTTTTAGAAAAAATGATAATTGATATTTTTGAAGGTGTTAGACTTCAGTTTTTGATTTTATGCAAAAAATAGGAAAAATAGAAATTTGTATGTGTTAGTCTTCAATCCCGGAGTTTTTTGAGAAAAACATTAAAAATGAAGTATTTTGCTCATTTTAGAGAACTATTTTGGACTCTTTTAGAAAAAATTATAATTGATATTTTTTAAGGTGTTAGACTTCAGTTTTTGATTTTTTGCAAAAAATAGGAAAAATTGAAATTTGTATGTGTTAGTCTTCAATCACGGAATTTTTTTAGAAAATCATGAAAAATGAAGTATTTTGCTCATTTTAGAGAACTATTTTGGCCTTTTTTAGAAAAATGATAATTGATATTTTTGAAGGTGTTAGACGTCAGGTTTTGATTTTTTGCAAAAAATTGGAAAAATTGAAATTTGTATGTGTTAGTCTTCAATCACGGAATTTTTTGAGAAAATCATGAAAAATGAAGTATTTTTCTCATTTTAGAGAACTATTTTGGTCTTTTTAAGAAAAAATGATAATTGATATTTTTGAAGGTGTTAGACTTCAGTTTTTGATTTTTTGCAAAAAATAGGAAAAATTGAAATTTGTATGTGTTAGTCTTCAATCACGGAGTTTTTTGAGAAAAACATGAAAAATGAAGTATTTTGCTCATTTTGGAGAACTATTTTGGACCCTTTTAGAAAAGATGATAATTGATATTTTTTAAGGTGTTAGACTTCAGTTTTTGATTTTTTGCAAAAAAATGGAAAAATTGAAATTTGTATGTGTTAGTCTTCAATCACGGAATTTTTTGAGAAAAACATGAAAAATGAAGTATTTTGCTCATTTTAGAGAACTATTTTGGTCTTTTTCAGAAAAAATGATAATTGATATTTTTTAAGGTGTTAGGCTTCAGTTTTTTATTTTTTGCAAAAAATTGGAAAAATTGAAATTTGAATGTGTTAGTCTTCAATCACGGAATTTTTTGAGAAAAACATGAAAAATGAAGTATTTTGCTCATTTTAGAGAACTATTTTGGTCTTTTTCAGAAAAAATGATAATTGATATTTTTTAAGGTGTTAGACTTCAGTTTTTTATTTTTTGCAAAAAATTGGAAAAATTGAAATTTGTATGTGTTAGTCTTCAATCACGGAATTTTTTGAGAAAATCATGAAAAATGAAGTATTTTGCTCATTTTAGAGAACTATTTTGGTCTTTTTTAGAAAAAATGATAATTGATATTTTTGAAGGTGTTAGACTTCAGTTTTTGATTTTTTGCAAAAAATTGGAAAAATTGAAATTTGTATGTGTTAGTCTTCAATCAAGGAATTTTTTGAGAAAATCATGAAAAATGAAGTATTTTGCTCATTTTAGAGAACTATTTTGGTCTTTTTTAGAAAAAATGATAATTGATATTTTTGAAGGTGTTAGACTTCAGTTTTTGATTTTATGCAAAAAATAGGAAAAATAGAAATTTGTATGTGTTAGTCTTCAATCCCGGAGTTTTTTGAGAAAAACATGAAAAATGAAGTATTTTGCTCATTTTAGAGAACTATTTTGGTCTTTTTTAGAAAAAATGATAATTGATATTTTTGAAGGTGTTAGACTTCAGTTTTTTATTTTTTGCAAAAAATAGGAAAAATAGAAATTTGTATGTGTTAGTCTTCAATCACGAAGTTTTTTGAGAAAAACATTAAAAATGAAGTATTTTGCTTATTTTAGAGAACTATTTTGGACTCTTTTAGAAAAAATTATAATTGATATTTTTTAAGGTGTTAGACTTCAGTTTTTGTTTTTTTGCAAAAAAATGGAAAAATTAAAATTTGTATGTGTTAGTCTTCAATCACGGAATTTTTTGAGAAAAACATGAAAAATGAAGTATTTTGCTCATTTTAGAGAACTATTTTGGTCTTTTTCAGAAAAAATGATAATTGATATTTTTGAAGGTGTTAGACTTCAGTTTTTTATTTTTTGCAAAGAATTGGAAAAATTGAAATTTGTATGTGTTAGTCTTCAATCACGGAATTTTTTGAGAAAATCATGAAAATTGAAGTATTTTGCTCATTTTAGAGAACTATTTTGGTCTTTTTTAGAAAAAATGATAATTGATATTTTTGAAGGTGTTAGACTTCAGTTTTTGATTTTTTGCAAAAAATTGAAATTTGTATGTGTTAGTCTTCAATCACGGAATTTTTTGAGAAAAAACATGAAAAATGAAGTATTTTGCTCATTTTAGAGAACTATTTTGGTCTTTTTCAGAAAAAATTATAATTGATATTTTTTAAGGTGTTAGACTTCAGTTTTTTATTTTTTGCTAAAAATTGGAAAAATTGAAATTTGTATGTGTTAGTCTTCAATCACGGAATTTTTTGAGAAAATCATGAAAAATGAAGTATTTTGCTCATTTTAGAGAACTATTTTGGTCTTTTTAAGAAAAAATGATAATTGATATTTTTGAAGGTGTTAGACTTCAGTTTTTGATTTTTTGCAAAAAATTGGAAAAATAGAAATTTGTATGTGTTAGTCTTCAATCCCGGAGTTTTTTGAGAAAATCATGAAAAATGAAGTATTTTGCTCATTTTAGAGAACTATTTTGGTCTGTTTTAGAAGAAATGATAATTGATATTTTTGAAGGTGTTAGACTTCAGTTTTTGATTTTATGCAAAGAATAGGAAAAATATTAATTTGTATGTGTTAGTCTTCAATGCCGGAGTTTTTTGAGAAAAACATGAAAAATGAAGTATTTTGCCCATTTTAGAGAACTATTTTGGTCTTTTTTAGAAAAAATGTTAATTGATATTTTTGAAGGTGTTAGACTTCAGTTTTTGATTTTTTGCAAAAAATAGGAAAAATAGAAATTTGTATGTGTTAGTCTTCAATCACGAAGTTTTTTGAGAAAAACATTAAAAATGAAGTATTTTGCTAATTTTAGAGAACTATTTTGGACTCTTTTAGAAAAAATTATAATTGATATTTTTGAAGGTGTTAGACTTCAGTTTTTGATTTTTTGCAAAAAATAGGAAAAATTGAAATTTGTATGTGTTAGTCTTCAATCACGGAATTTTTTTAGAAAATCATGAAAAATGAAGTATTTTGCTCATTTTAGAGAACTATTTTGGCCTTTTTTAGAAAAATGATAATTGATATTTTTGAAGGTGTTAGACTTCAGGTTTTGATTTTTTGCAAAAAATTGGAAAAATTGAAATTTGTATGTGTTAGTCTTCAATCACGGAATTTTTTGAGAAAATCATGAAAAATGAAGTATTTTTCTCATTTTAGAGAACTATTTTGGTCTTTTTAAGAAAAAATGATAATTGATATTTTTGAAGGTGTTAGACTTCAGTTTTTGATTTTTTGCAAACAATAGGAAAAATTGAAATTTGTATGTGTTAGTCTTCAATCACGGAGTTTTTTGAGAAAAACATGAAAAATGAAGTATTTTGCTCATTTTGGAGAACTATTTTGGACCCTTTTAGAAAAGATGATAATTGATATTTTTTAAGGTGTTAGACTTCAGTTTTTGATTTTTTGCAAAAAAATGGAAAAATTGAAATTTGTATGTGTTAGTCTTCAATCACGGAATTTTTTGAGAAAAACATGAAAAATGAAGTATTTTGCTCATTTTAGAGAACTATTTTGGTCTTTTTCAGAAAAAATGATAATTGATATTTTTTAAGGTGTTAGGCTTCAGTTTTTTATTTTTTGCAAAAAATTGGAAAAATTGAAATTTGAATGTGTTAGTCTTCAATCACGGAATTTTTTGAGAAAAACATGAAAAATGAAGTATTTTGCTCATTTTAGAGAACTATTTTGGTCTTTTTCAGAAAAAATGATAATTGATATTTTTTAAGGTGTTAGACTTCAGTTTTTTATTTTTTGCAAAAAATTGGAAAAATTGAAATTTGTATGTGTTAGTCTTCAATCACGGAATTTTTTGAGAAAATCATGAAAAATGAAGTATTTTGCTCATTTTAGAGAACTATTTTGGTCTTTTTTAGAAAAAATGATAATTGATATTTTTGAAGGTGTTAGACTTCAGTTTTTGATTTTTTGCAAAAAATTGGAAAAATTGAAATTTGTATGTGTTAGTCTTCAATCAAGGAATTTTTTGAGAAAATCAAGAAAAATGAAGTACTTTGCTCATTTTAGAGAACTATTTTGGTCTTTTTTAGAAAAAATAATAATTTATATTTTTGAAGGTGTTAGACTTCAGTTTTTGATTTTATGCAAAAAATAGGAAAAATAGAAATTTGTATGTGTTAGTCTTCAATCCCGGAGTTTTTTGAGAAAAACATGAAAAATGAAGTATTTTGCTCATTTTAGAGAACTATTTTGGTCTTTTTTAGAAAAAATGATAATTGATATTTTTGAAGGTGTTAGACTTCAGTTTTTGATTTTTTGCAAAAAATAGGAAAAATAGAAATTTGTATGTGTTAGTCTTCAATCACGAAGTTTTTTGAGAAAAACATTAAAAATGCAGTATTTTGCTTATTTTAGAGAACTATTTTGGACTCTTTTAGAAAAAATTATAATTGATATTTTTTAAGGTGTTAGACTTCAGTTTTTGTTTTTTTGCAAAAAAATGGAAAAATTCAAATTTGTATGTGTTAGTCTTCAATCACGGAATTTTTTGAGAAAAACATGAAAAATGAAGTATTTTGCTCATTTTAGAGAACTATTTTGGTCTTTTTCAGAAAAAATGATAATTGATATTTTTTAAGGTGTTAGGCTTCAGTTTTTTATTTTTTGCAAAAAATTGGAAAAATTGAAATTTGAATGTGTTAGTCTTCAATCACGGAATTTTTTGAGAAAAACATGAAAAATGAAGTATTTTGCTCATTTTAGAGAACTATTTTGGTCTTTTTCAGAAAAAATGATAATTGATATTTTTGAAGGTATTAGACTTCAGTTTTTTATTTTTTGCAAAAAATTGGAAAAATTGAAATTTGTATGTGTTAGTCTTCAATCACGGAATTTTTTGAGAAAATCATGAAAAATGAAGTATTTTGCTCATTTTAGAGAACTATTTTCGTCTTTTTTAGAAAAAAAGATAATTGATATTTTTGAAGGTGTTAGACTTCAGTTTTTGATTTTTTGCAAAAAATTGGAAAAATTGAAATTTGTATGTGTTAGTCTTCAATCAAGGAATTTTTTGAGAAAATCAAGAAAAATGAAGTATTTTGCTCATTTTAGAGAACTATTTTGGTCTTTTTTAGAAAAAATGATAATTGATATTTTTGAAGGTGTTAGACTTCAGTTTTTGATTTTATGCAAAAAATAGGAAAAATAGAAATTTGTATGTGTTAGTCTTCAATCCCGGAGTTTTTTGAGAAAAACTTGAAAAATGAAGTATTTCGCTCATTTTAGAGAACTATTTTGGTCTTTTTTAGAAAAAATGCTAATTGATATTTTTGAAGGTGTTAGACTTCAGTTTTTGATTTTTTGCAAAAAATAGGAAAAATAGAAATTTGTATGTGTTAGTCTTCAATCACGAAGTTTTTTGAGAAAAACATTAAAAATGAAGTATTTTGCTTATTTTACAGAACTATTTTGGACTCTTTTAGAAAAAATTATAATTGATATTTTTTAAGGTGTTAGACTTCAGTTTTTGTTTTTTTGCAAAAAAATGGAAAAATTCAAATTTGTATGTGTTAGTCTTCAATCACGGAATTTTTTGAGAAAAACATGAAAATTGAAGTACTTTGCTCATTTTAGAGAACTATTTTGGTCTTTTTGAGAAAAAGTGATAATTGATATTTTTGAAGGTGTTAGACTTCAGTTTTTTATTTTTTGCAAAAAATTGGAAAAATTGAAATTTGTATGTGTTAGTCTTCAATCACGAAGTTTTTTGAGAAAAACATTAAAAATTAAGTATTTTGCTTATTTTAGAGAACTATTTTGGACTCTTTTAGAAAAAATTATAATTGATATTTTTTAAGGTGTTAGACTTCAGTTTTTGTTTTTTTGCAAAAAAATGGAAAAATTCAAATTTGTACGTGTTAGTCTTCAATCACGGAATTTTTTGAGAAAAACATGAAAAATGAAGTATTTTGCTCATTTTAGAGAACTATTTTGGTCTTTTTTAGAAAAAATGATAATTGATATTTTTGAAGGTGTTAGACTTCAGTTTTTGATTTTATGCAAAAAATAGGAAAAATAGAAATTTGTATGTGTTAGTCTTCAATCCCGGAGTTTTTTGAGAAAAACATGAAAAATGAAGTATTTTGCTCATTTTAGAGAACTATTTTGGTCTTTTTTAGAAAAAATGATAATTGATATTTTTGAAGGTTTTAGACTTCAGTTTTTTATTTTTTGCAAAAAATAGGAAAAATAGAAATTTGTATGTGTTAGTCTTCAATCACGAAGTTTTTTGAGAAAAACATTAAAAATGAAGTATTTTGCTTATTTTAGAGAACTATTTTGGACTCTTTTAGAAAAAATTATAATTGATATTTTTTAAGGTGTTAGACTTCAGTTTTTGTTTTTTTGCAAAAAAATGGAAAAATTCAAATTTGTATGTGTTAGTCTTCAATCACGGAATTTTTTGAGAAAAACATGAAAAATGAAGTATTTTGCTCATTTTAGAGAACTATTTTGGTCTTTTTCAGAAAAAATGATAATTGATATTTTTGAAGGTGTTAGACTTCAGTTTTTTATTTTTTGCAAAGAATTGGAAAAATTGAAATTTGTATGTGTTAGTCTTCAATCACGGAATTTTTTGAGAAAATCATGAAAATTGAAGTATTTTGCTCATTTTAGAGAACTATTTTGGTCTTTTTTAGAAAAAATGATAATTGATATTTTTGAAGGTGTTAGACTTCAGTTTTTGATTTTTTGCAAAAAATTGGAAAAATAGAAATTTGTATGTGTTAGTCTTCAATCCCGGAGTTTTTTGAGAAAATCATGAAAAATGAAGTATTTTGCTCATTTTAGAGAACTATTTTGGTCTTTTTTAGAAGAAATGATAATTGATATTTTTGAAGGTGTTAGACTTCAGTTTTTGATTTTATGCAAAAAATAGGAAAAATAGAAATTTGTATGTGTTAGTCTTCAATGCCGGAGTTTTTTGAGAAAAACATGAAAAATGAAGTATTTTGCCCATTTTAGAGAACTATTTTGGTCTTTTTTAGAAAAAATGATAATTGATATTTTTGAAGGTGTTAGACTTCAGTTTTTGATTTTTTGCAAAAAATAGGAAAAATAGAAATTTGTATGTGTTAGTCTTCAATCACGAAGTTTTTTGAGAAAAACATTAAAAATGAAGTATTTTGCTCATTTTAGAGAACTATTTTGGACTCTTTTAGAAAAAATTATAATTGATATTTTTTAAGGTGTTAGACTTCAGTTTTTGATTTTTTGCAAAAAATAGGAAAAATTGAAATTTGTATGTGTTAGTCTTCAATCACGGAATTTTTTTAGAAAATCATGAAAAATGAAGTATTTTGCTCATTTTAGAGAACTATTTTGGCCTTTTTTAGAAAAATGATAATTGATATTTTTGAAGGTGTTAGACTTCAGGTTTTGATTTTTTGCAAAAAATTGGAAAAATTGAAATTTGTATGTGTTAGTCTTCAATCACGGAATTTTTTGAGAAAATCATGAAAAATGAAGTATTTTTCTCATTTTAGAGAACTATTTTGGTCTTTTTAAGAAAAAATGATAATTGATATTTTTGAAGGTGTTAGACTTCAGTTTTTGATTTTTTGCAAAAAATAGGAAAAATTGAAATTTGTATGTGTTAGTCTTCAATCACGGAGTTTTTTTAGAAAAACATGAAAAATGAAGTATTTTGATCATTTTGGAGAACTATTTTGGACCCTTTTAGAAAAGATGATAATTGATATTTTTTAAGGTGTTAGACTTCAGTTTTTGATTTTTTGCAAAAAAAATGGAAAAATTGAAATTTGTATGTGTTAGTCTTCAATCACGGAATTTTTTGAGAAAAACATGAAAAATGAAGTATTTTGCTCATTTTAGAGAACTATTTTGGTCTTTTTCAGAAAAAATGATAATTGATATTTTTTAAGGTGTTAGGCTTCAGTTTTTTATTTTTTGCAAAAAATTGGAAAAATTGAAATTTGAATGTGTTAGTCTTCAATCACGGAATTTTTTGAGAAAAACATGAAAAATGAAGTATTTTGCTCATTTTAGAGAACTATTTTGGCCTTTTTCAGAAAAAATGATAATTGATATTTTTTAAGGTGTTAGACTTCAGTTTTTTATTTTTTGCAAAAAATTGGAAAAATTGAAATTTGTATGTGTTAGTCTTCAATCACGGAATTTTTTGAGAAAATCATGAAAAATGAAGTATTTTGCTCATTTTAGAGAACTATTTTGGTCTTTTTTAGAAAAAATGATAATTGATATTTTTGAAGGTGTTAGACTTCAGTTTTTGATTTTTTGCAAAAAATTGGAAAAATTGAAATTTTTATGTGTTAGTCTTCAATCAAGGAATTTTTTGAGAAAATCATGAAAAATGAAGTATTTTGCTCATTTTAGAGAACTATTTTGGTCTTTTTTAGAAAAAATGATAATTGATATTTTTGAAGGTGTTAGACTTCAGTTTTTGATTTTATGCAAAAAATAGGAAAAATAGAAATTTGTATGTGTTAGTCTTCAATCCCGGAGTTTTTTGAGAAAAACATGAAAAATGAAGTATTTTGCTCATTTTAGAGAACTATTTTGGTCTTTTTTAGAAAAAATGATAATTTATATTTTTGAAGGTGTTAGACTTCAGTTTTTGATTTTTTGCAAAAAATATGAAAAATAGAAATTTGTATGTGTTAGTCTTCAATCACGAAGTTTTTTGAGAAAAACATTAAAAATGCAGTATTTTTGCTTATTTTAGAGAACTATTTTGGACTCTTTTAGAAAAAATTATAATTGATATTTTTTAAGGTGTTAGACTTCAGTTTTTGTTTTTTTGGAAAAAAATGGAAAAATTCAAATTTGTATGTGTTAGTCTTCAATCACGGAATTTTTTGAGAAAAACATGAAAAATGAAGTATTTTGCTCATTTTAGAGAACTATTTTGGTCTTTTTCAGAAAAAATGATAATTGATATTTTTTAAGGTGTTAGGCTTCAGTTTTTTATTTTTTGCAAAAAATTGGAAAAATTGAAATTTGAATGTGTTAGTCTTCAATCACGGAATTTTTTGAGAAAAACATGAAAAATGAAGTATTTTGCTCATTTTAGAGAACTATTTTGGTCTTTTTCAGAAAAAATGATAATTGATATTTTTGAAGGTATTAGACTTCAGTTTTTTATTTTTTGCAAAAAATTGGAAAAATTGAAATTTGTATGTGTTAGTCTTCAATCACGGAATTTTTTGAGAAAATCATGAAAAATGAAGTATTTTGCTCATTTTAGAGAACTATTTTGGTCTTTTTTAGAAAAAATGATAATTGATATTTTTGAAGGTGTTAGACTTCAGTTTTTGATTTTTTGCAAAAAATTGGAAAAATTGAAATTTGTATGTGTTAGTCTTCAATCAAGGAATTTTTTGAGAAAATCAAGAAAAATGAAGTATTTTGCTCATTTTAGAGAACTATTTTGGTCTTTTTTAGAAAAAATGATAATTGATATTTTTGAAGGTGTTAGACTTCAGTTTTTGATTTTATGCAAAAAATATGAAAAATAGAAATTTGTATGTGTTAGTCATCAATCACGAAGTTTTTTGAGAAAATAAAGAAAAATGAAGTATTTTGCTCATTTTAGAAAACTATTTTGGTCTTTTTTAGAAAAAATGCTAATTGATATTTTTGAAGGTGTTAGACTTCAGTTTTTGATTTTTTGCAAAAAATAGGAAAAATAGAAATTTGTATGTGTTAGTCTTCAATCACGAAGTTTTTTGAGAAAAACATTAAAAATGAAGTATTTTGCTTATTTTACAGAACTATTTTGGACTCTTTTAGAAAAAATTATAATTGATATTTTTTAAGGTGTTAGACTTCAGTTTTTGTTTTTTTGCAAAAAAATGGAAAAATTCAAATTTGTATGTGTTAGTCTTCAATCACGGAATTTTTTGAGAAAAAACATGAAAATTGAAGTACTTTGCTCATTTTAGAGAACTATTTTGGTCTTTTTGAGAAAAAATGATAATTGATATTTTTGAAGGTGTTAGACTTCAGTTTTTTATTTTTAGCAAAAAATTGGAAAAATTGAAATTTGTATGTGTTAGTCTTCAATCACGGAATTTTTTGAGAAAATCAAGAAAAATGAAGTATTTTGCTCATTTAAGAGAACTATTTTGGTCTTTTTTAGAAAAAATGATAATTGATATTTTTGAAGGTGTTAGACTTCAGTTTTTGATTTTTTGCAAAAAATTGGAAAAATTGAAATTTGTATGTGTTAGTCTTCAATCAAGGAATTTTTTGAGAAAATCATGAAAAATGAAGTATTTTGCTCATTTTAGAGAACTATTTTGGTATTTTTTAGAAAAAATGATAATTGATATTTTTGAAGGTGTTAGACTTCAGTTTTTGATTTTATGCACAAAATAGGAAAAATAGAAATTTGTATGTGTTAGTCTTCAATCCCGGAGTTTTTTGAGAAAAACATGAAAAATGAAGTATTTTGCTCATTTTAGAGAACTATTTTGGTCTTTTTTAGAAAAAATGATAATTGATATTTTTGAAGGTGTTAGACTTCAGTTTTTGATTTTTTGCAAAAAATAGGAAAAATAGAAATTTGTATGTGTTAGTCTTCAATCACGAAGTTTTTTGAGAAAAACATTAAAAATGAAGTATTTTGCTTATTTTAGAGAACTATTTTGGACTCTTTTAGAAAAAATTATAATTGATATTTTTTAAGGTGTTAGACTTCAGTTTTTGTTTTTTTGCAAAAAAATGGAAAAATTCAAATTTGTATGTGTTAGTCTTCAATCACGGAAATTTTTGAGAAAAACATGAAAAATGAAGTATTTTGCTCATTTTAGAGAACTATTTTGGTCTTTTTGAGAAAAAATGATAATTGATATTTTTGAAGGTGTTAGGCTTCAGTTTTTTATTTTTTGCAAAAAATTGGAAAAATTGAAATTTGAATGTGATAGTCTTCAATCTCGGAATTTTTTGAGAAAAACATGAAAAATGAAGTATTTTGCTCATTTTAGAGAACTATTTTGGTCTTTTTCAGAAAAAATGATAATTGATATTTTTGAAGGTGTTAGACTTCAGTTTTTGATTTTTTGCAAAAAATAGGAAAAATAGAAATTTGTATGTGTTAGTCTTCAATCACGAAGTTTTTTGAGAAAAACATTAAAAATGAAGTATTTTGCTTATTTTAGAGAACTATTTTGGACTCTTTTAGAAAAAATTATAATTGGTATTTTTTAAGGTGTTAGACTTCAGTTTTTGTTTTTTTGCAAAAAAATGGAAAAATTCAAATTTGTATGTGTTAGTCTTCAATCACGGAAATTTTTGAGAAAAACATGAAAAATGAAGTATTTTGCTCATTTTAGAGAACTATTTTGGTCTTTTTGAGAAAAAATGATGATTGATATTTTTGAAGGTGTAAGGCTTCAGTTTTTTATTTTTTGCAAAAAATTGGAAAAATTGAAATTTGAATGTGTTAGTCTTCAATCACGGAATTTTTTGATAAAAACATGAAAAATGAAGTATTTTGCTCATTTTAGAGAACTATTTTGGTCTTTTTCAGAAAAAATGATAATTGATATTTTTGAAGGTGTTAGACTTCAGTTTTTTATTTTTTGCTAAAAATTGGAAAAATTGAAATTTGTATGTGTTAGTCTTCAATCACGGAATTTTTTGAGAAAATCAAGAAAAATGAAGTATTTTGCTCATTTTAGAGAACTATTTTGGTCTTTTTTAGAAAAAATGATAATTGATATTTTTGAAGGTGTTAGACTTCAGTTTTTGATTTTTTGCAAAAAATTGGAAAAATTGAAATTTGTATGTGTTAGTCTTCAATCAAGGAATTTTTTGAGAAAATCATGAAAAATGAAGTATTTTGCTCATTTTAGAGAACTATTTTGGTCTTTTTTAGAAAAAATGATAATTGATATTTTTGAAGGTGTTAGACTTCTGTTTTTGATTTTATGCAAAAAATAGGAAAAATAGAAATTTGTATGTGTTAGTCTTCAATCCCGGAGTTTTTTGAGAAAAACATGAAAAATGAAGTATTTTGCTCATTTTAGAGAACTATTTTGGTCTTTTTTAGAAAAAATGATAATTGATATTTTTGAAGGTGTTAGACTTCAGTTTTTGATTTTTTGCAAAAAATAGGAAAAATAGAAATTTGTATGTGTTAGTCTTAAATAACGAAGTTTTTTGAGAAAAACATTAAAAATGAAGTATTTTGCTCATTTTAGAGAACTATTTTGGACTCTTTTAGAAAAAATTATAATTGATATTTTTTAAGGTGTTAGACTTCAGTTTTTGATTTTTTGCAAAAAATAGGAAAAATTGAAATTTGTATGTGTTAGTCTTCAATCACGGAATTTTTTTAGAAAATCATGAAAAATGAAGTATTTTGCTCATTTTAGAGAACTATTTTGGCCTTTTTTAGAAAAATGATAATTGATATTTTTGAAGGTGTTAGACTTCAGGTTTTGATTTTTTGCAAAAAATTGGAAAAATTGAAATTTGTATGTGTTAGTCTTCAATCACGGAATTTTTTGAGAAAATCATGAAAAATGAAGTATTTTTCTCATTTTAGAGAACTATTTTGGTCTTTTTTAGAAAAAATGATAATTGATATTTTTGAAGGTGTTAGACTTCAGTTTTTGATTTTTTGCAAAAAATAGGAAAAATTGAAATTTGTATGTGTTAGTCTTCAATCACGGAGTTTTTTGAGAAAAACATGAAAAATGAAGTATTTTGCTCATTTTGGAGAACTATTTTGGACCCTTTTAGAAAAAATGATAATTGATATTTTTTAAGGTGTTAGACTTCAGTTTTTGATTTTTTGCAAAAAAATGGAAAAATTGAAATTTGTATGTGTTAGTCTTCAATCACGGAATTTTTTGAGAAAAACATGAAAAATGAAGTATTTTGCTCATTTTAGAGAACTATTTTGGTCTTTTTCAGAAAAAATGATAATTGATATTTTTGAAGGTGTTAGGCTTCAGTTTTTTATTTTTTGCAAAAAATTGGAAAAATAGAAATTTGAATGTGTTAGTCTTCAATCACGGAATTTTTTGAGAAAAACATGAAAAATTGAGTATTTTGCTCATTTTAGAGAACTATTTTGGTCTTTTTCAGAAAAAATGATAATTGATATTTTTGAAGGTGTTAGACTTCAGTTTTTTATTTTTTGCACAAAATTGGAAAAATTGAAATTTGTATGTGTTAGTTTTCAATCACGGAATTTTTTGAGAAAATCATGAAAAATGAAGTATTTTGCTCATTTTAGAGAACTATTTTGGTCTTTTTTAGAAAAAATGATAATTGATATTTTTGAAGGTGTTAGACTTCAGTTTTTGTTTTTTTGCAAAAAATTGGAAAAATTGAAATTTGTATGTGTTAGTCTTCAATCAAGGAATTTTTTGAGAAAATCATGAAAAATGAAGTATTTTGCTCATTTTAGAGAACTATTTTGGTCTTTTTTAGAAAAAATGATAATTGATATTTTTGAAGGTGTTAGACTTCAGTTTTTGATTTTATGAAAAAATAGGAAAAATAGAAATTTGTATGTGTTAGTCTTCAATCCCGGAGTTTTTTAAGAAAAACATGAGAAATAAAGTATTTTCCTCATTTTAGAGAACTATTTTGGTCTTTTTTAGAAAAAATGATAATTGATATTTTTGAAGGTGTTAGACTTCAGTCTATGATTTTTTGCAAAAAATAGGAAAAATTGAAATTTGTATGTGTTAGTCTTCAATCACGGAGTTTTTTGAGAAAAACAGGAAAAATGAAGTATTTTACTCATTTTGGAGAACTATTTTGGACCCTTTTAGAAAAAATGATAATTGATATTTTTTAAGGTGTTAGACTTCAGTTTTTGATTTTTTGCAAAAAAATGGAAAAATTGAAATTTGTATGTGTTAGTCTTCAATCACGGAATTTTTTGAGAAAAACATGAAAAATGAAGTATTTTGCTCATTTTAGAGAACTATTTTGGTCTTTTTCAGAAAAAATGATAGTTGATATTTTTGAAGGTGTTAGGCTTCAGTTTTTTATTTTTTGCAAAAAATTGGAAAAATAGAAATTTGAATGTATTATTCTTCAATCACGGAATTTTTTGAGAAAAACATGAAAAATGAAGTATTTTGCTCATTTTAGAGAACTATTTTGGTCTTTTTCAGAAAAAATGATAATTGATATTTTTGAAGGTGTTAGACTTCAGTTTTTTATTTTTTGCAAAAAATTGGAAAAATTGAAATTTGTATGTGTTAGTCTTCAATCACGGAATTTTTTGAGAAAATCATGAAAATTGAAGTATTTTGCTCATTTTAGAGAACTATTTTGGTCTTTTTTAGAAAAAATGATAATTGATATTTTTGAAGGTGTTAGACTTCAGTTTTTGATTTTTTGCAAAAAATTGGAAAAATTGAAATTTGTATGTGTTAGTCTTCAATCAAGGAATTTTTTGAGAAAATCATGAAAAATGAAGTATTTTGCTCATTTTAGAGAACTATTTTGGTCTTTTTTAGAAAAAATGATAATTGATATTTTTGAAGTTGTTAGACTTCAGTTTTTGATTTTATGCAAAAAATAGGAAAAATAGAAATTTGTATGTGTTAGTCTTCAATCCCGGAGTTTTTTGAGAAAAACATGAGAAATGAGGTATTTTGCTCATTTTAGAGAACTATTTTGGTCTTTTTTAGAAAAAATGATAATTGATATTTTTGAAGGTGTTAGACTTCAGTTTTTGATTTTATGCAAAAAATAGGAAAAATAGAAATTTGTATGTGTTAGTCTTCAATGCCGGAGTTTTTTGAGAAAAACATGAAAAATGAAGTATTTTGCCCATTTTAGAGAACTATTTTGGTCTTTTTTAGAAAAAATGATAATTGATATTTTTGAAGGTGTTAGACTTCAGTTTACGATTTTTTGCAAAAAATAGGAAAAATAGAAATTTGTATGTGTTAGTCTTCAATCACGAAGTTTTTTGAGAAAAACATTAAAAATGAAGTATTTTGCTCATTTTAGAGAACTATTTTGGACTCTTTTAGAAAAAATTATAATTGATATTTTTTAAGGTGTTAGACTTCAGTTTTTGATTTTTTGCAAAAAATAGGAAAAATTGAAATTTGTATGTGTTAGTCTTCAATCAAGGAATTTTTTTAGAAAATCATGAAAAATTAAGTATTTTGCTCATTTTAGAGAACTATTTTGGCATTTTTTAGAAAAATGATAATTGATATTTTTGAAGGTGTTAGACTTCAGGTTTTGATTTAAAAATGATAATTGATATTTTTGAAGGTGTTAGACTTCAGGTTTTGATTTTTTGCAAAAAATTGGAAAAATTTAAATTTGTATGTGTTAGTCTTCAATCACGGAATTTTTTGAGAAAATCATGAAAAATGAAGTATTTTTCTCATTTTAGAGAACTATTTTGGTCTTTTTTAGAAAAAATGATAATTGATATTTTTGAAGGTGTTAGACTTTAGTTTTTGATTTTTTGCAAAAAATAGGAAAAATTGAAATTTGTATGTGTTAGTCTTCAATCACGGAGTTTTTTGAGAAAAACATGAAAAATGAAGTATTTTGCTCATTTTGGAGAACTATTTTGGACCCTTTTAGAAAAAATGATAATTGATATTTTTTAAGGTGTTAGACTTCAGTTTTTGATTTTTTGCAAAAAAATTGAAAAATTGAAATTTGTATGTGTTAGTCTTCAATCACGGAATTTTTTGAGAAAAACATGAAAAATGAAGTATTTTGCTCATTTTAGAGAACTATTTTGGTCTTTTTCAGAAAAAATGATAGTTGATATTTTTGAAGGTGTTAGGCTTCAGTTTTTTATTTTTTGCAAAAAATTGGAAAAATAGAAATTTGAATGTGTTAGTCTTCAATCACGGAATTTTTTGAGAAAAACATGAAAAATGAAGTATTTTGCTCATTTTAGAGAACTATTTTGGTCTTTTTCAGAAAAAATGATAATTGATATTTTTGAAGGTGTTAGACTTCAGTTTTTGATTTTTTGCAAAAAATAGGAAAAATAGAAATTTGTATGTGTTAGTCTTCAATCACGAAGTTTTTTGAGAAAAACATTAAAAATGAAGTATTTTGCTTATTTTAGAGAACTATTTTGGACTCTTTTAGAAAAAATTATAATTGGTATTTTTTAAGGTGTTAGACTTCAGTTTTTGTTTTTTTGCAAAAAAATGGAAAAATTCAAATTTGTATGTGTTAGTCTTCAATCACGGAATTTTTTGATAAAAACATGAAAAATGAAGTATTTTGCTCATTTTAGAGAACTATTTTGGTCTTTTTCAGAAAAAATGATAATTGATATTTTTGAAGGTGTTAGACTTCAGTTTTTTATTTTTTGCTAAAAATTGGAAAAATTGAAATTTGTATGTGTTAGTCTTCAATCACGGAATTTTTTGAGAAAATCAACAAAAATGAAGTATTTTGCTCATTTTAGAGAACTATTTTGGTCTTTTTTAGAAAAAATGATAATTGATATTTTTGAAGGTGTTAGACTTCAGTTTTTGATTTTTTGCAAAAAATTGGAAAAATTGAAATTTGTATGTGTTAGTCTTCAATCAAGGAATTTTTTGAGAAAATCATGAAAAATGAAGTATTTTGCTCATTTTAGAGAACTATTTTGGTCTTTTTTAGAAAAAATGATAATTGATATTTTTGAAGGTGTTAGACTTCTGTTTTTGATTTTATGCAAAAAATAGGAAAAATAGAAATTTGTATGTGTTAGTCTTCAATCACGAAGTTTTTTGAGAAAAACATTAAAAATGAAGTATTTTGCTTATTTTAGAGAACTATTTTGGACTCTTTTAGAAAAAATTATAATTGATATTTTTTAAGGTGTTAGACTTCAGTTTTTGTTTTTTTGCAAAAAAATGGAAAAATTCAAATTTGTATGTGTTAGTCTTCAATCACGGAATTTTTTGAGAAAAACATGAAAAATGAAGTATTTTGCTCATTTTAGAGAACTATTTTGGTCTTATTTAGAAAAAATGATAATTGATATTTTTGAAGGTGTTAGGCTTCAGTTTTTTATTTTTTGCAAAAAATTGGAAAAATTGAAATTTGAATGTGTTAGTCTTCAATCTCGGAATTTTTTGAGAAAAACATGAAAAATGAAGTATTTTGCTCATTTTAGAGAACTATTTTGGTCTTTTTCAGAAAAAATGATAATTGATATTTTTGAAGGTGTTAGACTTCAGTTTTTGATTTTTTGCAAAAAATTGGAAAAATTGAAATTTGAATGTGTTAGTCTTCAATCTCGGAATTTTTTGAGAAAATCATGAAAAATGAAGTATTTTGCTCATTTTAGAGAACTATTTTGGTCTTTTTCAGAAAAAATGATAATTGATATTTTTGAAGGTGTTAGACTTCAGTTTTTGATTTTTTGCAAAAAATTGGAAAAATTGAAATTTGTATGTGTTAGTCTTCAATCAAGGAATTTTTTGAGAAAATCATGAAAAATGAAGTATTTTGCTCATTTTAGAGAACTATTTTGGTCTTTTTTAGAAAAAATGATAATTGATATTTTTGAAGTTGTTAGACTTCAGTTTTTGATTTTATGCAAAAAATAGGAAAAATAGAAATTTGTATGTGTTAGTCTTCAATCCCGGAGTTTTTTGAGAAAAACATGAGAAATGAAGTATTTTGCTCATTTTAGAGAACTATTTTGGTCTTTTTTAGAAAAAATGATAATTGATATTTTTGAAGGTGTTAGACTTCAGTTTTTGATTTTATGCAAAAAATAGGAAAAATAGAAATTTGTATGTGTTAGTCTTCAATGCCGGAGTTTTTTGAGAAAAACATGAAAAATGAAGTATTTTGCCCATTTTAGAGAACTATTTTGGTCTTTTTTAGAAAAAATGATAATTGATATTTTTGAAGGTGTTAGACTTCAGTTTATGATTTTTTGCAAAAAATAGGAAAAATAGAAATTTGTATGTGTTAGTCTTCAATCACGAAGTTTTTTGAGAAAAACATTAAAAATGAAGTATTTTGCTCATTTTAGAGAACTATTTTGGACACTTTTAGAAAAAATGATAATTGATATTTTTTAAGGTGTTAGACTTCAGTTTTTGATTTTTTGCAAAAAATAGGAAAAATTGAAATTTGTATGTGTTAGTCTTCAATCACGGAATTTTTTTAGAAAATCATGAAAAATTAAGTATTTTGCTCATTTTAGAGAACTATTTTGGCCTTTTTTAGAAAAATGATAATTGATATTTTTGAAGGTGTTAGACTTCAGGTTTTGATTTAAAAATGATAATTGATATTTTTGAAGGTGTTAGACTTCAGGTTTTGATTTTTTGCAAAAAATTGGAAAAATTTAAATTTGTATGTGTTAGTCTTCAATCACGGAATTTTTTGTGAAAATCATGAAAAATGAAGTATTTTTCTCATTTTAGAGAACAATTTTGGTCTTTTTTAGAAAAAATGATAATTGATATTTTTGAAGGTGTTAGACTTTAGTTTTTGATTTTTTGCAAAAAATAGGAAAAATTGAAATTTGTATGTGTTAGTCTTCAATCACGGAGTTTTTTGAGAAAAACATGAAAAATGAAGTATTTTGCTCATTTTGGAGAACTATTTTGGACCCTTTTAGAAAAAATGATAATTGATATTTTTTAAGGTGTTAGACTTCAGTTTTTGATTTTTTGCAAAAAAATGGAAAAATTGAAATTTGTATGTGTTAGTCTTCAATCACGGAATTTTTTGAGAAAAACATGAAAAATGAAGTATTTTGCTCATTTTAGAGAACTATTTTGGTCTTTTTCAGAAAAAATGATAGTTGATATTTTTGAAGGTGTTAGGCTTCAGTTTTTTATTTTTTGCAAAAAATTGGAAAAATAGAAATTTGAATGTGTTAGTCTTCAATCACGGAATTTTTTGAGAAAAACATGAAAAATGAAGTATTTTGCTCATTTTAGAGAACTATTTTGGTCTTTTTCAGAAAAAATGATAATTGATATTTTTGAAGGTGTTAGACTTCAGTTTTTTATTTTTTGCAAAAAATTGGAAAAATTGAAATTTGTATGTGTTAGTCTTCAATCACGGAATTTTTTGAGAAAATCATGAAAATTGAAGTATTTTGCTCATTTTAGAGAACTATTTTGGTCTTTTTTAGAAAAAATGATAATTGATATTTTTGAAGGTGTTAGACTTCAGTTTTTGATTTTTTGCAAAAAATTGGAAAAATAGAAATTTGTATGTGTTAGTCTTCAATCCCGGAGTTTTTTGAGAAAATCATGAAAAATGAAGTATTTTGCTCATTTTAGAGAACTATTTTGGTCTTTTTTAGAAAAAATGATAATTGATATTTTTGAAGGTGTTAGACTTCAGTTTTTGATTTTATGCAAAAAATAGGAAAAATAGAAATTTGTATGTGTTAGTCTTCAATCCCGGAGTTTTTTGAGAAAAACATGAGAAATGAAGTATTTTGCTCATTTTAGAGAACTATTTTGGTCTTTTTTAGAAAAAATGATAATTGATATTTTTGAAGGTGTTAGACTTCAGTTTTTGATTTTATGCAAAAAATAGGAAAAATAGAAATTTGTATGTGTTAGTCTTCAATGCCGGAGTTTTTTGAGAAAAACATGAAAAATGAAGTATTTTGCCCATTTTAGAGAACTATTTTGGTCTTTTTTAGAAAAAATGATAATTGATATTTTTGAAGGTGTTAGACTTCAGTTTATGATTTTTTGCAAAAAATAGGAAAAATAGAAATTTGTATGTGTTAGTCTTCAATCCCGGAGTTTTTTGAGAAAAACATTCAAAATGAAGTATTTTGCTCATTTTAGAGAACTATTTTGGACTCTTTTAGAAAAAATTATAATTGATATTTTTTAAGGTGTTAGACTTCAGTTTTTGATTTTTTGCAAAAAATAGGAAAAATTGAAATTTGTATGTGTTAGTCTTCAATCACGGAATTTTTTTAGAAAATCATGAAAAATTAAGTATTTTGCTCATTTTAGAGAACTATTTTGGCCTTTTTTAGAAAAATGATAATTGATATTTTTGAAGGTGTTAGACTTCCGGTTTTGATTTAAAAATGATAATTGATATTTTTGAAGGTGTTAGACTTCAGGTTTTGATTTTTTGCAAAAAATTGGAAAATTTTTAATTTGTATGTGTTAGTCTTCAATCACGGAATTTTTTGAGAAAATCATGAAAAATGAAGTATTTTTCTCATTTTAGAGAACTATTTTGGTCTTTTTTAGAAAAAATGATAATTGATATTTTTGAAGGTGTTAGACTTTAGTTTTTGATTTTTTGCAAAAAATAGGAAAAATTGAAATTTGTATGTGTTAGTCTTCAATCACGGAGTTTTTTGAGAAAAACATGAAAAATGAAGTATTTTGCTCATTTTGGAGAACTATTTTGGACCCTTTTAGAAAAAATGATAATTGATATTTTTTAAGGTGTTAGACTTCAGTTTTTGATTTTTTGGAAAAAAATTGAAAAATTGAAATTTGTATGTGTTAGTCTTCAATCACGGAATTTTTTGAGAAAAACATGAAAAATGAAGTATTTTGCTCATTTTAGAGAACTATTTTGGTCTTTTTCAGAAAAAATGATAGTTGATATTTTTGAAGGTGTTAGGCTTCAGTTTTTTATTTTTTGCAAAAAATTGGAAAAATAGAAATTTGAATGTGTTAGTCTTCAATCACGGAATTTTTTGAGAAAAACATGAAAAATGAAGTATTTTGCTCATTTTAGAGAACTATTTTGGTCTTTTTCAGAAAAAATGATAATTGATATTTTTGAAGGTGTTAGACTTCAGTTTTTTATTTTTTGCAAAAAATTGGAAAAATTGAAATTTGTATGTGTTAGTCTTCAATCACGGAATTTTTTGAGAAAATCATGAAAATTGAAGTATTTTGCTCATTTTAGAGAACTATTTTGGTCTTTTTTAGAAAAAATGATAATTGATATTTTTGAAGGTGTTAGACTTCAGTTTTTGATTTTTTGCAAAAAATTGGAAAAATAGAAATTTGTATGTGTTAGTCTTCAATCCCGGAGTTTTTTGAGAAAATCATCAAAAATGAAGTATTTTGCTCATTTTAGAGAACTATTTTGGTCTTTTTTAGAAAAAATGATAATTGATATTTTTGAAGGTGTTAGACTTCAGTTTTTGATTTTATGCAAAAAATAGGAAAAATAGAAATTTGTATGTGTTAGTCTTCAATCCCGGAGTTTTTTGAGAAAAACATGAGAAATGAAGTATTTTGCTCATTTTAGAGAACTATTTTGGTCTTTTTTAGAAAAAATGATAATTGATATTTTTGAAGGTGTTAGACTTCAGTTTTTGATTTTATGCAAAAAATAGGAAAAATAGAAATTTGTATGTGTTAGTCTTCAATGCCGGAGTTTTTTGAGAAAAACATGAAAAATGAAGTATTTTGCCCATTTTAGAGAACTATTTTGGTCTTTTTTAGAAAAAATGATAATTGATATTTTTGAAGGTGTTAGACTTCAGTTTATGATTTTTTGCAAAAAATAGGAAAAATAGAAATTTGTATGTGTTAGTCTTCAATCCCGGAGTTTTTTGAGAAAAACATTAAAAATGAAGTATTTTGCTCATTTTAGAGAACTATTTTGGACTCTTTTAGAAAAAATTATAATTGATATTTTTTAAGGTGTTAGACTTCAGTTTTTGATTTTTTGCAAAAAATAGGAAAAATTTAAATTTGTATGTGTTAGTCTTCAATCACGGAATTTTTTTAGAAAATCATGAAAAATTAAGTATTTTGCTCATTTTAGAGAACTATTTTGGCCTTTTTTAGAAAAATGATAATTGATATTTTTGAAGGTGTTAGACTTCAGGTTTTGATTTAAAAATGATAATTGATATTTTTGAAGGTGTTAGACTTCAGGTTTTGATTTTTTGCAAAAAATTGGAAAAATTTAAATTTGTATGTGTTAGTCTTCAATCACGGAATTTTTTGAGAAAATCATGAAAAATGAAGTATTTTTCTCATTTTAGAGAACTATTTTGGTCTTTTTTAGAAAAAATGATAATTGATATTTTTGAAGGTGTTAGACTTTAGTTTTTGATTTTTTGCAAAAAATAGGAAAAATTGAAATTTGTATGTGTTAGTCTTCAATCACGGAGTTTTTTGAGAAAAACATGAAAAATGAAGTATTTTGCTCATTTTGGAGAACTATTTTGGACCCTTTTAGAAAAAATGATAATTGATATTTTTTAAGGTGTTAGACTTCAGTTTTTGATTTTTTGCAAAAAAATGGAAAAATTGAAATTTGTATGTGTTAGTCTTCAATCACGGAATTTTTTGAGAAAAACATGAAAAATGAAGTATTTTTCTCATTTTAGAGAACTATTTTGGTCTTTTTCAGAAAAAATGATAGTTGATATTTTTGAAGGTGTTAGGCTTCAGTTTTTTATTTTTTGCAAAAAATTGGAAAAATAGAAATTTGAATGTGTTAGTCTTCAATCACGGAATTTTTTGAGAAAAACATGAAAAATGAAGTATTTTGCTCATTTTAGAGAACTATTTTGGTCTTTTTCAGAAAAAATGATAATTGATATTTTTGAAGGTGTTAAACTTCAGTTTTTTATTTTTTGCAAAAAATTGGAAAAATTGAAATTTGTATGTGTTAGTCTTCAATCACGGAATTTTTTGAGAAAATCATGAAAATTGAAGTATTTTGCTCATTTTAGAGAACTATTTTGGTCTTTTTTAGAAAAAATGATAATTGATATTTTTGAAGGTGTTAGACTTCAGTTTTTGATTTTTTGCAAAAAATTGGAAAAATAGAAATTTGTATGTGTTAGTCTTCAATCCCGGAGTTTTTTGAGAAAATCATGAAAAATGAAGTATTTTGCTCATTTTAGAGAACTATTTTGGTCTTTTTTAGAAAAAATGATAATTGATATTTTTGAAGGTGTTAGACTTCAGTTTTTGATTTTATGCAAAAAATAGGAAAAATAGAAATTTGTATGTGTTAGTCTTCAATGCCGGAGTTTTTTGAGAAAAACATGAAAAATGAAGTATTTTGCCCATTTTAGAGAACTATTTTGGTCTTTTTTAGAAAAAATGATAATTGATATTTTTGAAGGTGTTAGACTTCAGTTTTTGATTTTTTGTAAAAAAATAGTAAAAATAAAAATTTGTATGTGTTAGTCTTCAATAACGAAGTTTTTTGAGAAAAACATTAAAAATGAAGTATTTTGCTCATTTTAGAGAACTATTTTGGACTCTTTTAGAAAAGATTATAATTGATATTTTTTAAGGTGTTAGACTTCAGTTTTTGATTTTTTGCAAAAAATAGGAAAAATAGAAATTTATATGTGTTAGTCTTCAATGCCGGAGTTTTTTGAGAAAAACATGAGAAATGAAGTATTTTGCTCATTTTAGAGAACTATTTTGGTCTTTTTTTGAAAAAATGATAATTGATATTTTTGAAGGTGTTAGACTTCAGTTTTTGATTTTATGCAAAAAATAGGAAAAATAGAAATTTGTATGTGTTAGTCTTCAATGCCGGAGTTTTTTGAGAAAAACATGAAAAATGAAGTATTTTGCCCATTTTAGAGAACTATTTTGGTCTTTTTTAGAAAAAATGATAATTGATATTTTTGAAGGTGTTAGACTTCAGTTTATGATTTTTTGCAAAAAATAGGAAAAATAGAAATTTGTATGTGTTAGTCTTCAATCACGAAGTTTTTTGAGAAAAACATTAAAAATGAAGTATTTTGCTCATTTTAGAGAACTATTTTGGACTCTTTTAGAAAAAATTATAATTGATATTTTTTAAGGTGTTAGACTTCAGTTTTTGATTTTTTGCAAAAAATAGGAAAAATTGAAATTTGTATGTGTTAGTCTTCAATCACGGAATTTTTTTAGAAAATCATGAAAAATTAAGTATTTTGCTCATTTTAGAGAACTATTTTGGCCTTTTTTAGAAAAATGATAATTGATATTTTTGAAGGTGTTAGACTTCAGGTTTTGATTTAAAAATGATAATTGATATTTTTGAAGGTGTTAGACTTCAGGTTTTGATTTTTTGCAAAAAATTGGAAAAATTTAAATTTGTATGTGTTAGTCTTCAATCACGGAATTTTTTGAGAAAATCATGAAAAATGAAGTATTTTTCTCATTTTAGAGAACTATTTTGGTCTTTTTTAGAAAAAATGATAATTGATATTTTTGAAGGTGTTAGACTTTAGTTTTTGATATTTTGCAAAAAATAGGAAAAATTGAAATTTGTATGTGTTAGTCTTTAATCACGGAGTTTTTTGAGAAAAACATGAAAAATGAAGTATTTTGCTCATTTTGGAGAACTATTTTGGACCCTTTTAGAAAAAATGATAATTGATATATTTTAAGGTGTTAGACTTCAGTTTTTGATTTTTTGCAAAAAAATGGAAAAATTGAAATTTGTATGTGTTAGTCTTCAATCACGGAATTTTTTGAGAAAAACATGAAAAATGAAGTATTTTGCTCATTTTAGAGAACTATTTTGGTCTTTTTCAGAAAAAATGATAGTTGATATTTTTGAAGGTGTTAGGCTTCAGTTTTTGATATTTTGCAAAAAATTGGAAAAATAGAAATTTGAATGTGTTAGTCTTCAATCACGGAATTTTTTGAGAAAAACATGAAAAATGAAGTATTTTGCTCATTTTAGAGAACTATTTTGGTCTTTTTCAGAAAAAATGATAATTGATATTTTTGAAGGTGTTAGACTTCAGTTTTTTATTTTTTGCAAAAAATTGGAAAAATTGAAAATTGTATGTGTTAGTCTTCAATCACGGAATTTTTTGAGAAAATCATGAAAATTGAAGTATTTTGCTCATTTTAGAGAACTATTTTGGTCTTTTTTAGAAAAAATGATAATTGATATTTTTGAAGGTGTTAGACTTCAGTTTTTGATTTTTTGCAAAAAATTGGAAAAATTGAAATTTGTATGTGTTAGTCTTCAATCAAGGAATTTTTTGAGAAAATCATGAAAAATGAAGTATTTTGCTCATTTTAGAGAACTATTTTGGTCTTTTTTAGAAAAAATGATAATTGATATTTTTGAAGTTGTTAGACTTCAGTTTTTGATTTTATGCAAAAAATAGGAAAAATAGAAATTTGTATGTGTTAGTCTTCAATCCCGGAGTGTTTTGAGAAAAACATGAGAAATGAAGTATTTTGCTCATTTTAGAGAACTATTTTGGTCTTTTTTAGAAAAAATGATAATTGATATTTTTGAAGGTGTTAGACTTCAGTTTTTGATTTTATGCAAAAAATAGGAAAAATAGAAATTTGTATGTGTTAGTCTTCAATGCCGGAGTTTTTTGAGAAAAACATGAAAAATGAAGTATTTTGCCCATTTTAGAGAACTATTTTGGTCTTTTTTAGAAAAAATGATAATTGATATTTTTGAAGGTGTTAGACTTCAGTTTTTGATTTTATGCAAAAAATAGGAAAAATAGAAATTTGTATGTGTTAGTCTTCAATCCCGGAGTTTTTTGAGAAAAACATTAAAAATGAAGTATTTTGCCCATTTTGGAGAACTATTTTGGACCCTTTTAGAAAAAATGATAATTGATATTTTTTAAGGTGGTAGACTTCAGTTTTTGATTTTTTGCAAAAAAATGGAAAAATTGAAATTTGTATGTGTTAGTCTTCAATCACGGAATTTTTTGAGAAAAACATGAAAAATGAAGTATTTTGCTCATTTTGGAGAACTATTTTGGACCCTTTTAGAAAAAATGATAATTGATATTTTTTAAGGTGTTAGACTTCAGTTTTTGATTTTTTGCAAAAAAATGGAAAAATTGAAATTTGTATGTGTTAGTCTTCAATCACGGAATTTTTTGAGAAAAACATGAAAAATGAAGTATTTTGCTCATTTTAGAGAACTATTTTGGTCTTTTTCAGAAAAAATGATAGTTGATATTTTTGAAGGTGTTAGGCTTCAGTTTTTTATTTTTTGCAAAAAATTGGAAAAATAGAAATTTGAATGTGTTAGTCTTCAATCACGGAATTTTTTGAGAAAAACATGAAAAATGAAGTATTTTGCTCATTTTAGAGAACTATTTTGGTCTTTTTCAGAAAAAATGATAATTGATATTTTTGAAGGTGTTAGACTTCAGTTTTTTATTTTTTGCAAAAAATTGGAAAAATTGAAATTTGTATGTGTTAGTCTTCAATCACGGAATTTTTTGAGAAAATCATGAAAATTGAAGTATTTTGCTCATTTTAGAGAACTATTTTGGTCTTTTTTAGAAAAAATGATAATTGATATTTTTGAAGGTGTTAGACTTCAGTTTTTGATTTTTTGCAAAAAATTGGAAAAATTGAAATTTGTATGTGTTAGTCTTCAATCAAGGAATTTTTTGAGAAAATCATGAAAAATGAAGTATTTTGCTCATTTTAGAGAACTATTTTGGTCTTTTTTAGAAAAAATGATAATTGATATTTTTGAAGTTGTTAGACTTCAGTTTTTGATTTTATGCAAAAAATAGGAAAAATAGAAATTTGTATGTGTTAGTCTTCAATCCCGGAGTGTTTTGAGAAAAACATGAGAAATGAAGTATTTTGCTCATTTTAGAGAACTATTTTGGTCTTTTTTAGAAAAAATGATAATTGATATTTTTGAAGGTGTTAGACTTCAGTTTTTGATTTTATGCAAAAAATAGGAAAAATAGAAATTTGTATGTGTTAGTCTTCAATGCCGGAGTTTTTTGAGAAAAACATGAAAAATGAAGTATTTTGCCCATTTTAGAGAACTATTTTGGTCTTTTTTAGAAAAAATGATAATTGATATTTTTGAAGGTGTTAGACTTCAGTTTATGATTTTTTGCAAAAAATAGGAAAAATAGAAATTTGTATGTGTTAGTCTTCAATCCCGGAGTTTTTTGAGAAAAACATTAAAAATGAAGTAATTTGCTCATTTTAGAGAACTATTTTGGACTCTTTTAGAAAAAATTATAATTGATATTTTTTAAGGTGTTAGACTTCAGTTTTTGATTTTTTGCAAAAAATAGGAAAAATTGAAATTTGTATGTGTTAGTCTTCAATCACGGAATTTTTTTAGAAAATCATGAAAAATTAAGTATTTTGCTCATTTTAGAGAACTATTTTGGCCTTTTTTAGAAAAATGATAATTGATATTTTTGAAGGTGTTAGACTTCAGGTTTTGATTTAAAAATGATAATTGATATTTTTGAAGGTGTTAGACTTCAGGTTTTGATTTTTTGCAAAAAATTGGAAAAATTTAAATTTGTATGTGTTAGTCTTCAATCACGGAATTTTTTGAGAAAATCATGAAAAATGAAGTATTTTTCTCATTTTAGAGAACTATTTTGGTCTTTTTTAGAAAAAATTATAATTGATATTTTTGAAGGTGTTAGACTTTAGTTTTTGATTTTTTGCAAAAAATAGGAAAAATTGAAATTTGTATGTGTTAGTCTTCAATCACGGAGTTTTTTGAGAAAAACATGAAAAATGAAGTATTTTGCTCATTTTGGAGAACTATTTTGGACCCTTTTAGAAAAAATGATAATTGATATTTTTTAAGGTGTTAGACTTCAGGTTTTGATTTTTTGCAAAAAAATGGAAAAATTGAAATTTGTATGTGTTAGTCTTCAATCACGGAATTTTTTGAGAAAAACATGAAAAATGAAGTATTTTGCTCATTTTAGAGAACTATTTTGGTCTTTTTCAGAAAAAATGATAGTTCATATTTTTGAAGGTGTTAGGCTTCAGTTTTTTATTTTTTGCAAAAAATTGGAAAAATAGAAATTTGAATGTGTTAGTCTTCAATCACGGAATTTTTTGAGAAAAACATGAAAAATGAAGTATTTTGCTCATTTTAGAGAACTATTTTGGTCTTTTTCAGAAAAAATGATAATTGATATTTTTGAAGGTGTTAGACTTCAGTTTTTTATTTTTTGCAAAAAATTGGAAAAATTGAAATTTGTATGTGTTAGTCTTCAATCACGGAATTTTTTGAGAAAATCATGAAAATTGAAGTATTTTGCTCATTTTAGAGAACTATTTTGGTCTTTTTTAGAAAAAATGATAATTGATATTTTTGAAGGTGTTAGACTTCAGTTTTTGATTTTTTGCAAAAAATTGGAAAAATTGAAATTTGTATGTGTTAGTCTTCAATCACGGAATTTTTTGAGAAAATCATGAAAATTGAAGTATTTTGCTCATTTTAGAGAACTATTTTGGTCTTTTTTAGAAAAAATGATAATTGATATTTTTGAAGGTGTTAGACTTCAGTTTTTGATTTTTTGCAAAAAATTGGAAAAATTGAAATTTGTATGTGTTAGTCTTCAATCAAGGAATTTTTTGAGAAAATCATGAAAAATGAAGTATTTTGCTCATTTTAGAGAACTATTTTGGTCTTTTTTAGAAAAAATGATAATTGATATTTTTGAAGTTGTTAGACTTCAGTTTTTGATTTTATGCAAAAAATAGGAAAAATAGAAATTTGTATGTGTTAGTCTTCAATCCCGGAGTGTTTTGAGAAAAACATGAGAAATGAAGTATTTTGCTCATTTTAGAGAACTATTTTGGTCTTTTTTAGAAAAAATGATAATTGATATTTTTGAAGGTGTTAGACTTCAGTTTTTGATTTTATGCAAAAAATAGGAAAAATAGAAATTTGTATGTGTTAGTCTTCAATGCCGGAGTTTTTTGAGAAAAACATGAAAAATGAAGTATTTTGCCCATTTTAGAGAACTATTTTGGTCTTTTTTAGAAAAAATGATAATTGATATTTTTGAAGGTGTTAGACTTCAGTTTATGATTTTTTGCAAAAAATAGGAAAAATAGAAATTTGTATGTGTTAGTCTTCAATCCCGGAGTTTTTTGAGAAAAACATTAAAAATGAAGTATTTTGCTCATTTTAGAGAACTATTTTGGACTCTTTTAGAAAAAATTATAATTGATATTTTTTAAGGTGTTAGACTTCAGTTTTTGATTTTTTGCAAAAAATAGGAAAAATTGAAATTTGTATGTGTTAGTCTTCAATCACGGAATTTTTTTAGAAAATCATGAAAAATTAAGTATTTTGCTCATTTTAGAGAACTATTTTGGCCTTTTTTAGAAAAATGATAATTGATATTTTTGAAGGTGTTAGACTTCAGGTTTTGATTTAAAAATGATAATTGATATTTTTGAAGGTGTTAGACTTCAGGTTTTGATTTTTTGCAAAAAATTGGAAAAATTTAAATTTGTATGTGTTAGTCTTCAATCACGGAATTTTTTGAGAAAATCATGAAAAATGAAGTATTTTTCTCATTTTAGAGAACTATTTTGGTCTTTTTTAGAAAAAATTATAATTGATATTTTTGAAGGTGTTAGACTTTAGTTTTTGATTTTTTGCAAAAAATAGGAAAAATTGAAATTTGTATGTGTTAGTCTTCAATCACGGAGTTTTTTGAGAAAAACATGAAAAATGAAGTATTTTGCTCATTTTGGAGAACTATTTTGGACCCTTTTAGAAAAAATGATAATTGATATTTTTTAAGGTGTTAGACTTCAGGTTTTTATTTTTTGCAAAAAAATGGAAAAATTGAAATTTGTATGTGTTAGTCTTCAATCACGGAATTTTTTGAGAAAAACATGAAAAATGAAGTATTTTGCTCATTTTAGAGAACTATTTTGGTCTTTTTCAGAAAAAATGATAGTTCATATTTTTGAAGGTGTTAGGCTTCAGTTTTTTATTTTTTGCAAAAAATTGGAAAAATAGAAATTTGAATGTGTTAGTCTTCAATCACGGAATTTTTTGAGAAAAACATGAAAAATGAAGTATTTTGCTCATTTTAGAGAACTATTTTGGTCTTTTTCAGAAAAAATGATAATTGATATTTTTGAAGGTGTTAGACTTCAGTTTTTTATTTTTTGCAAAAAATTGGAAAAATTGAAATTTGTATGTGTTAGTCTTCAATCACGGAATTTTTTGAGAAAATCATGAAAATTGAAGTATTTTGCTCATTTTAGAGAACTATTTTGGTCTTTTTTAGAAAAAATGATAATTGATATTTTTGAAGGTGTTAGACTTCAGTTTTTGATTTTTTGCAAAAAATTGGAAAAATAGAAATTTGTATGTGTTAGTCTTCAATCCCGGAGTTTTTTGAGAAAATCATGAAAAATGAAGTATTTTGCTCATTTTAGAGAACTATTTTGGTCTTTTTTAGAAAAAATGATAATTGATATTTTTGAAGGTGTTAGACTTCAGTTTTTGATTTTATGCAAAAAATAGGAAAAATAGAAATTTGTATGTGTTAGTCTTCAATGCCGGAGTTTTTTGAGAAAAACATGAAAAATGAAGTATTTTGCCCATTTTAGAGAACTATTTTGGTCTTTTTTAGAAAAAATGATAATTGATATTTTTGAAGGTGTTAGACTTCAGTTTTTGATTTTTTGTAAAAAAATAGTAAAAATAGAAATTTGTATGTGTTAGTCTTCAATAACGAAGTTTTTTGAGAAAAACATTAAAAATGAAGTATTTTGCTCATTTTAGAGAACTATTTTGGACTCTTTTAGAAAAAATTATAATTGATATTTTTTAAGGTGTTAGACTTCAGTTTTTGATTTTTTGCAAAAAATAGGAAAAATAGAAATTTGTATGTGTTAGTCTTCAATGCCGGAGTTTTTTGAGAAAAACATGAGAAATGAAGTATTTTGCTCATTTTAGAGAACTATTTTGGTCTTTTTTTGAAAAAATGATAATTGATATTTTTGAAGGTGTTAGACTTCAGTTTTTGATTTTATGCAAAAAATAGGAAAAATAGAAATTTGTATGTGTTAGTCTTCAATGCCGGAGTTTTTTGAGAAAAACATGAAAAATGAAGTATTTTGCCCATTTTAGAGAACTATTTTGGTCTTTTTTAGAAAAAATGATAATTGATATTTTTGAAGGTGTTAGACTTCAGTTTATGATTTTTTGCAAAAAATAGGAAAAATAGAAATTTGTATGTGTTAGTCTTCAATCACGAAGTTTTTTGAGAAAAACATTAAAAATGAAGTATTTTGCTCATTTTAGAGAACTATTTTGGACTCTTTTAGAAAAAATTATAATTGATATTTTTTAAGGTGTTAGACTTCAGTTTTTGATTTTTTGCAAAAAATAGGAAAAATTGAAATTTGTATGTGTTAGTCTTCAATCACGGAATTTTTTTAGAAAATCATGAAAAATTAAGTATTTTGCTCATTTGAGAGAACTATTTTGGCCTTTTTTAGAAAAATGATAATTGATATTTTTGAAGGTGTTAGACTTCAGGTTTTGATTTAAAAATGATAATTGATATTTTTGAAGGTGTTAGACTTCAGGTTTTGATTTTTTGCAAAAAATTGGAAAAATTTAAATTTGTATGTGTTAGTCTTCAATCACGGAATTTTTTGAGAAAATCATGAAAAATGAAGTATTTTTCTCATTTTAGAGAACTATTTTGGTCTTTTTTAGAAAAAATGATAATTGATATTTTTGAAGGTGTTAGACTTTAGTTTTTGATATTTTGCAAAAAATAGGAAAAATTGAAATTTGTATGTGTTAGTCTTTAATCACGGAGTTTTTTGAGAAAAACATGAAAAATGATGTATTTTGCTCATTTTGGAGAACTATTTTGGACCCTTTTAGAAAAAATGATAATTGATATTTTTTAAGGTGTTAGGCTTCAGTTTTTTATTTTTTGCAAAAAATTGGAAAAATAGAAATTTGAATGTGTTAGTCTTCAATCACGGAATTTTTTGAGAAAAACATGAAAAATGAAGTATTTTGCTCATTTTAGAGAACTATTTTGGTCTTTTTCAGAAAAAATGATAATTGATATTTTTGAAGGTGTTAGACTTCAGTTTTTTATTTTTTGCAAAAAATTGGAAAAATTGAAATTTGTATGTGTTAGTCTTCAATCACGGAATTTTTTGAGAAAATCATGAAAATTGAAGTATTTTGCTCATTTTAGAGAACTATTTTGGTCTTTTTTAGAAAAAATGATAATTGATATTTTTGAAGGTGTTAGACTTCAGTTTTTGATTTTTTGCAAAAAATTGGAAAAATTGAAATTTGTATGTGTTAGTCTTCAATCAAGGAACTTTTTGAGAAAATCATGAAAAATGAAGTATTTTGCTCATTTTAGAGAACTATTTTGGTCTTTTTTAGAAAAAATGATAATTGATATTTTTGAAGTTGTTAGACTTCAGTTTTTGATTTTATGCAAAAAATAGGAAAAATAGAAATTTGTATGTGTTAGTCTTCAATCCCGGAGTGTTTTGAGAAAAACATGAGAAATGAAGTATTTTGCTCATTTTAGAGAACTATTTTGGTCTTTTTTAGAAAAAATGATAATTGATATTTTTGAAGGTGTTAGACTTCAGTTTTTGATTTTATGCAAAAAATAGGAAAAATAGAAATTTGTATGTGTTAGTCTTCAATGCCGGAGTTTTTTGAGAAAAACATGAAAAATGAAGTATTTTGCCCATTTTAGAGAACTATTTTGGTCTTTTTTAGAAAAAATGATAATTGATATTTTTGAAGGTGTTAGACTTCAGTTTTTGATTTTATGCAAAAAATAGGAAAAATAGAAATTTGTATGTGTTAGTCTTCAATCCCGGAGTTTTTTGAGAAAAACATTAAAAATGAAGTATTTTGCTCATTTTGGAGAACTATTTTGGACCCTTTTAGAAAAAATGATAATTGATATTTTTTAAGGTGTTAGACTTCAGTTTTTGATTTTTTGCAAAAAAATGGAAAAATTGAAATTTGTATGTGTTAGTCTTCAATCACGGAATTTTTTGAGAAAAACATGAAAAATGAAGTATTTTGCTCATTTTGGAGAACTATTTTGGACCCTTTTAGAAAAAATGATAATTGATATTTTTTAAGGTGTTAGACTTCAGTTTTTGATTTTTTGCAAAAAAATGGAAAAATTGAAATTTGTATGTGTTAGTCTTCAATCACGGAATTTTTTGAGAAAAACATGAAAAATGAAGTATTTTGCTCATTTTAGAGAACTATTTTGGTCTTTTTCAGAAAAAATGATAGTTGATATTTTTGAAGGTGTTAGGCTTCAGTTTTTTATTTTTTGCAAAAAATTGGAAAAATAGAAATTTGAATGTGTTAGTCTTCAATCACGGAATTTTTTGAGAAAAACATGAAAAATGAAGTATTTTGCTCATTTTAGAGAACTATTTTGGTCTTTTTCAGAAAAAATGATAATTGATATTTTTGAAGGTGTTAGACTTCAGTTTTTTATTTTTTGCAAAAAATTGGAAAAATTGAAATTTGTATGTGTTAGTCTTCAATCACGGAATTTTTTGAGAAAATCATGAAAATTGAAGTATTTTGCTCATTTTAGAGAACTATTTCGGTCTTTTTTAGAAAAAATGATAATTGATATTTTTGAAGGTGTTAGACTTCAGTTTTTGATTTTTTGCAAAAAATTGGAAAAATTGAAATTTGTATGTGTTAGTCTTCAATCAAGGAATTTTTTGAGAAAATCATGAAAAATGAAGTATTTTGCTCATTTTAGAGAACTATTTTGGTCTTTTTTAGAAAAAATGATAATTGATATTTTTGAAGTTGTTAGACTTCAGTTTTTGATTTTATGCAAAAAATAGGAAAAATAGAAATTTGTATGTGTTAGTCTTCAATCCCGGAGTGTTTTGAGAAAAACATGAGAAATGAAGTATTTTGCTCATTTTAGAGAACTATTTTGGTCTTTTTTAGAAAAAATGATAATTGATATTTTTGAAGGTGTTAGACTTCAGTTTTTGATTTTATGCAAAAAATAGGAAAAATAGAAATTTGTATGTGTTAGTCTTCAATGCCGGAGTTTTTTGAGAAAAACATGAAAAATGAAGTATTTTGCCCATTTTAGAGAACTATTTTGGTCTTTTTTAGAAAAAATGATAATTGATATTTTTGAAGGTGTTAGACTTCAGTTTATGATTTTTTGCAAAAAATAGGAAAAATAGAAATTTGTATGTGTTAGTCTTCAATCCCGGAGTTTTTTGAGAAAAACATTAAAAATGAAGTATTTTGCTCATTTTAGAGAACTATTTTGGACTCTTTTAGAAAAAATTATAATTGATATTTTTTAAGGTGTTAGACTTCAGTTTTTGATTTTTTGCAAAAAATAGGAAAAATTGAAATTTGTATGTGTTAGTCTTCAATCACGGAATTTTTTTAGAAAATCATGAAAAATTAAGTATTTTGCTCATTTTAGAGAACTATTTTGGCCTTTTTTAGAAAAATGATAATTGATATTTTTGAAGGTGTTAGACTTCAGGTTTTGATTTAAAAATGATAATTGATATTTTTGAAGGTGTTAGACTTCAGGTTTTGATTTTTTGCAAAAAATTGGAAAAATTTAAATTTGTATGTGTTAGTCTTCAATCACGGAATTTTTTGAGAAAATCATGAAAAATGAAGTATTTTTCTCATTTTAGAGAACTATTTTGGTCTTTTTTAGAAAAAATGATAATTGATATTTTTGAAGGTGTTAGACTTTAGTTTTTGATTTTTTGCAAAAAATAGGAAAAATTGAAATTTGTATGTGTTAGTCTTCAATCACGGAGTTTTTTGAGAAAAACATGAAAAATGAAGTATTTTGCTCATTTTGGAGAACTATTTTGGACCCTTTTAGAAAAAATGATAATTGATATTTTTTAAGGTGTTAGACTTCAGTTTTTGATTTTTTGCAAAAAAATGGAAAAATTGAAATTTGTATGTGTTAGTCTTCAATCACCGAATTTTTTGAGAAAAACATGAAAAATGAAGTATTTTGCTCATTTTAGAGAACTATTTTGGTCTTTTTCAGAAAAAATGATAGTTGATATTTTTGAAGGTGTTAGGCTTCAGTTTTTTATTTTTTGCAAAAAATTGGAAAAATAGAAATTTGAATGTGTTAGTCTTCAATCACGGAATTTTTTGAGAAAAACATGAAAAATGAAGTATTTTGCTCATTTTAGAGAACTATTTTGGTCTTTTTCAGAAAAAATGATAATTGATATTTTTGAAGGTGTTAGACTTCAGTTTTTTATTTTTTGCAAAAAATTGGAAAAATTGAAATTTGTATGTGTTAGTCTTCAATCACGGAATTTTTTGAGAAAATCATGAAAATTGAAGTATTTTGCTCATTTTAGAGAACTATTTTGGTCTTTTTTAGAAAAAATGATAATTGATATTTTTGAAGGTGTTAGACTTCAGTTTTTGATTTTTTGCAAAAAATTGGAAAAATAGAAATTTGTATGTGTTAGTCTTCAATCCCGGAGTTTTTTGAGAAAATCATGAAAAATGAAGTATTTTGCTCATTTTAGAGAACTATTTTGGTCTTTTTTAGAAAAAATGATAATTGATATTTTTGAAGGTGTTAGACTTCAGTTTTTGATTTTATGCAAAAAATAGGAAAAATAGAAATTTGTATGTGTTAGTCTTCAATGCCGGAGTTTTTTGAGAAAAACATGAAAAATGAAGTATTTTGCCCATTTTAGAGAACTATTTTGGTCTTTTTTAGAAAAAATGATAATTGATATTTTTGAAGGTGTTAGACTTCAGTTTTTGATTTTTTGTAAAAAAATAGTAAAAATAGAAATTTGTATGTGTTAGTCTTCAATAACGAAGTTTTTTGAGAAAAACATTAAAAATGAAGTATTTTGCTCATTTTAGAGAACTATTTTGGACTCTTTTAGAAAAAATTATAATTGATATTTTTTAAGGTGTTAGACTTCAGTTTTTGATTTTTTGCAAAAAATAGGAAAAATAGAAATTTGTATGTGTTAGTCTTCAATGCCGGAGTTTTTTGAGAAAAACATGAGAAATGAAGTATTTTGCTCATTTTAGAGAACTATTTTGGTCTTTTTTTGAGAAAATGATAATTGATATTTTTGAAGGTGTTAGACTTCAGTTTTTGATTTTATGCAAAAAATAGGAAAAATAGAAATTTGTATGTGTTAGTCTTCAATGCCGGAGTTTTTTGAGAAAAACATGAAAAATGAAGTATTTTGCCCATTTTAGAGAACTATTTTGGTCTTTTTTAGAAAAAATGATAATTGATATTTTTGAAGGTGTTAGACTTCAGTTTATGATTTTTTGCAAAAAATAGGAAAAATAGAAATTTGTATGTGTTAGTCTTCAATCACGAAGTTTTTTGAGGAAAACATTAAAAATGAAGTATTTTGCTCATTTTAGAGAACTATTTTGGACTCTTTTAGAAAAAATTATAATTGATATTTTTTAAGGTGTTAGACTTCAGTTTTTGATTTTTTGCAAAAAATAGGAAAAATTGAAATTTGTATGTGTTAGTCTTCAATCACGGAATTTTTTTAGAAAATCATGAAAAATTAAGTATTTTGCTCATGTTAGAGAACTATTTTGGCCTTTTTTAGAAAAATGATAATTGATATTTTTGAAGGTGTTAGACTTCAGGTTTTGATTTAAAAATGATAATTGATATTTTTGAAGGTGTTAGACTTCAGGTTTTGATTTTTTGCAAAAAATTGGAAAAATTTAAATTTGTATGTGTTAGTCTTCAATCACGGAATTTTTTGAGAAAATCATGAAAAATGAAGTATTTTTCTCATTTTAGAGAACTATTTTGGTCTTTTTTAGAAAAAATGATAATTGATATTTTTGAAGGTGTTAGACTTTAGTTTTTGATTTTTTGCAAAAAATAGGAAAAATTGAAATTTGTATGTGTTAGTCTTTAACCACGGAGTTTTTTGAGAAAAACATGAAAAATGAAGTATTTTGCTCATTTTGGAGAACTATTTTGGACTCTTTTAGAAAAAATGATAATTGATATTTTTTAAGGTGTTAGACTTCAGTTTTTGATTTTTTGCAAAAAAATGGAAAAATTGAAATTTGTATGTGTTAGTCTTCAATCACGGAATTTTTTGAGAAAAACATGAAAAATGAAGTATTTTGCTCATTTTAGAGAACTATTTTGGTCTTTTTCAGAAAAAATGATAGTTGATATTTTTGAAGGTGTTAGGCTTCAGTTTTTTATTTTTTGCAAAAAATTGGAAAAATAGAAATTTGAATGTGTTAGTCTTCAATCACGGAATTTTTTGAGAAAAACATGAAAAATGAAGTATTTTGCTCATTTTAGAGAACTATTTTGGTCTTTTTCAGAAAAAATGATAATTGATATTTTTGAAGGTGTTAGACTTCAGTTTTTTATTTTTTGCAAAAAATTGGAAAAATTGAAATTTGTATGTGTTAGTCTTCAATCACGGAATTTTTTGAGAAAATCATGAAAATTGAAGTATTTTGCTCACTTTAGAGAACTATTTTGGTCTTTTTTAGAAAAAATGATAATTGATATTTTTGAAGGTGTTAGACTTCAGTTTTTGATTTTTTGCAAAAAATTGGAAAAATAGAAATTTGTATGTGTTAGTCTTCAATCCCGGAGTTTTTTGAGAAAATCATCAAAAATGAAGTATTTTGCACATTTTAGAGAACTATTTTGGTCTTTTTTAGAAAAAATGATAATTGATATTTTTGAAGGTGTTAGACTTCAGTTTTTGATTTTATGCAAAAAATAGGAAAAATAGAAATTTGTATGTGTTAGTCTTCAATGCCGGAGTTTTTTGAGAAAAACATGGAAAATGAAGTATTTTGCCCATTTTAGAGAACTATTTTGGTCTTTTTTAGAAAAAATGATAATTGATATTTTTGAAGGTGTTAGACTTCAGTTTTTGATTTTTTGTAAAAAAATAGTAAAAATAGAAATTTGTATGTGTTAGTCTTCAATAACGAAGTTTTTTGAGAAAAACATTAAAAATGAAGTATTTTGCTCATTTTAGAGAACTATTTTGGACTCTTTTAGAAAAAATTATAATTGATATTTTTTAAGGTGTTAGACTTCAGTTTTTGATTTTTTGCAAAAAATAGGAAAAATAGAAATTTGTATGTGTTAGTCTTCAATGCCGGAGTTTTTTGAGAAAAACATGAGAAATGAAGTATTTTGCTCATTTTAGAGAACTATTTTGGTCTTTTTTAGAAAAAATGATAATTGATATTTTTGAAGGTGTTAGACTTCAGTTTTTGATTTTATGCAAAAAATAGGAAAAATAGAAATTTGTATGTGTTAGTCTTCAATGCCGGAGTTTTTTGAGAAAAACATGAAAAATGAAGTATTTTGCCCATTTTAGAGAACTATTTTGGTCTTTTTTAGAAAAAATGATAATTGATATTTTTGAAGGTGTTAGACTTCTGTTTATGATTTTTTGCAAAAAATAGGAAAAATAGAAATTTGTATGTGTTAGTCTTCAATAACGAAGTTTTTTGAGAAAAACATTAAAAATGAAGTATTTTGCTCATTTTAGAGAACTATTTTGGACTCTTTTAGAAAAAATTATAATTGATATTTTTTAAGGTGTTAGACTTCAGTTTTTGATTTTTTGCAAAAAATAGGAAAAATTGAAATTTGTATGTGTTAGTCTTCAATCACGGAATTTTTTTAGAAAATCATGAAAAATTAAGTATTTTGCTCATTTTAGAGAACTATTTTGGCCTTTTTTAGAAAAATGATAATTGATATTTTTGAAGGTGTTAGACTTCAGGTTTTGATTTAAAAATGATAATTGATATTTTTGAAGGTGTTAGACTTCAGGTTTTGATTTTTTGCAAAAAATTGGAAAAATTTAAATTTGTATGTGTTAGTCTTCAATCACGGAATTTTTTGAGAAAATCATGAAAAATGAAGTATTTTTCTCATTTTAGAGAACTATTTTGGTCTTTTTTAGAAAAAATGATAATTGATATTTTTGAAGGTGTTAGACTTTAGTTTTTGATTTTTTGCAAAAAATAGGAAAAATTGAAATTTGTATGTGTTAGTCTTCAATCACGGAGTTTTTTGAGAAAAACATGAAAAATGAAGTATTTTGCTCATTTTGGAGAACTATTTTGGACCCTTTTAGAAAAAATGATAATTGATATTTTTTAAGGTGTTAGGCTTCAGTTTTTTATTTTTTGCAAAAAATTGGAAAAATTGAAATTTGAATGTGTTAGTCTTCAATCACGGAATTTTTTGAGAAAAACATGAAAAATGAAGTATTTTGCTCATTTTAGAGAACTATTTTGGTCTTTTTCAGAAAAAATGATAATTGATATTTTTGAAGGTGTTAGACTTTAGTTTTTTATTTTTTGCAAAAAATTGGAAAAATTGAAATTTGTATGTGTTAGTCTTCAATCACGGAATTTTTTGAGAAAATCATGAAAATTGAAGTATTTTGCTCATTTTAGAGAACTATTTTGGTCTTTTTTAGAAAAAATGATAATTGATATTTTTGAAGGTGTTAGACTTCAGTTTTTGATTTTTTGCAAAAAATTGGAAAAATAGAAATTTGTATGTGTTAGTCTTCAATCCCGGAGTTTTTTGAGAAAATCATGAAAAATGAAGTATTTTGCTCATTTTAGAGAACTATTTTGGTTTTTTTTAGAAAAAATGATAATTGATATTTTTGAAGGTGTTAGACTTCAGTTTTTGATTTTATGCAAAAAATAGGAAAAATAGAAATTTGTATGTGTTAGTCTTCAATGCCGGAGTTTTTTGAGAAAAACATGAAAAATGAAGTATTTTGCCCATTTTAGAGAACTATTTTGGTCTTTTTTAGAAAAAATGATAATTGATATTTTTGAAGGTGTTAGACTTCAGTTTTTGATTTTTTGTAAAAAAATAGTAAAAATAGAAATTTGTATGTGTTAGTCTTCAATAACGAAGCTTTTTGAGAAAAACATTAAAAAAGAAGTATTTTGCTCATTTTAGAGAACTATTTTGGACTCTTTTAGAAAAAATTATAATTGATATTTTTTAAGGTGTTAGACTTCAGTTTTTGATTTTTTGCAAAAAATACGAAAAATTGAAATTTGTATGTGTTAGTCTTCAATCACGGAATTTTTTTAGAAAATCATGAAAAATGAAGTATTTTGCTCATTTTAGAGAACTAGTTTGGCCTTTTTTAGAAAAATGATAATTGATATTTTTGAAGGAGTTAGACTTCAGGTTTTGATTTTTTGCAAAAAATTGGAAAAATTGAAATTTGTATGTGTTAGTCTTCAATCACGGAATTTTTTGAGAAAATCATGAAAAATGAAGTATTTTTCACATTTTAGAGAACTATTTTGGTCTTTTTTAGAAAAAATGATAATTGATATTTTTGAAGGTGTTAGACTTCAGTGTTTGATTTTTTGCAAAAAATAGGAAAAATTGAAATTTGTATGTGTTAGTCTTCAATCACGGAGTTTTTTGAGAAAAACATGAAAAATAAAGTATTTTGCTCATTTTGGAGAACTATTTTGGACCCTTTTAGAAAAAATGATAATTGATATTTTTTAAGGTGTTAGACTTCAGTTTTTGATTTTTTGCAAAAAAATGGAAAAATTGAAATTTGTATGTGTTAGTCTTCAATCACGGAATTTTTTGAGAAAAACATGAAAAATGAAGTATTTTGCTCATTTTAGAGAACTATTTTGGTCTTTTTCAGAAAAAATGATAATTGATATTTTTGAAGGTGTTAGGCTTCAGTTTTTTATTTTTTGCAAAAAATTGGAAAAATAGAAATTTGAATGTGTTAGTCTTCAATCACGGAATTTTTTGAGAAAAACATGAAAAATTGAGTATTTTGCTCATTTTAGAGAACTATTTTGGTCTTTTTCAGAAAAAATGATAATTGATATTTTTGAAGGTGTTAGACTTCAGTTTTTTATTTTTCGCACAAAATTGGAAAAATTGAAATTTGTATGTGTTAGTCTTCAATCACGGAATTTTTTGAGAAAATCATGAAAAATGAAGTATTTTGCTCATTTTAGAGAACTATTTTGGTCTTTTTTAGAAAAAATGATAATTGATATTTTTGAAGGTGTTACACTTCAGTTTTTGATTTTTTGCAAAAAATTGGAAAAATTGAAATTTGTATGTGTTAGTCTTCAATCAAGGAATTTTTTGAGAAAATCATGAAAAATGAAGTGTTTTGCTCATTTTAGAGAACTATTTTGGTCTTTTTTAGAAAAAATGATAATTGATATTTTTGAAGGTGTTAGACTTCAGTTTTTGATTTTATGAAAAAAATAGGAAAAATAGAAATTTGTATGTGTTAGTCTTCAATCCCGGAGTTTTTTAAGAAAAACATGAGAAATGAAGTATTTTGCTCATTTTAGAGAACTATTTTGGTCTTTTTTAGAAAAAATGATAATTGATATTTTTGAAGGTGTTAGACTTCAGTTTTTGATTTTTTGCAAAAAATAGGAAAAATAGAAATTTGTATGTGTCAGTCTTCAATCACGAAGTTTTTTGAGAAAAACATTAAAAATGAAGTATTTTGCTTATTTTAGAGAACTATTTTGGACTCTTTTAGAAAAAATTATAATTGATATTTTTTAAGGTGTTAGACTTCAGTTTTTGTTTTTTTGCAAAAAAATGGAAAAATTCAAATTTGTATGTGTTAGTCTTCAATCACGGAATTTTTTGAGAAAAACATGAAAAATGAAGTATTTTGCTCATTTTAGAGAACTATTTTGGTCTTTTTGAGAAAAAATGATAAATGATGTTTTTGAAGGTGTTAGGCTTCAGTTTTTTATTTTTTGCAAAAAATTGGAAAAATTGAAATTTGAATGTGTTAGTCTTCAATCTCGGAATTTTTTGAGAAAAACATGAAAAATGAAGTATTTTTCTCATTTTAGAGAACTATTTTGGTCTTTTTCAGAAAAAATGATAATTGATATTTTTGAAGGTGTTAGACTTCAGTTTTTGATTTTTTGCAAAAAATTGGAAAAATTGAAATTTGTATGTGTTAGTCTTCAATCAAGGAATTTTTTGAGAAAATCATGAAAAATGAAGTGTTTTGCTCATTTTAGAGAACTATTTAGGTCTTTTTTAGAAAAAATGATAATTGATATTTTTGAAGGTGTTAGACTTCAGTTTTTGATTTTATGAAAAAAATAGGAAAAATAGAAATTTGTATGTGTTAGTCTTCAATCACGAAGTTTAGGAAAAATAGAAAAACATGAGAAATGAAGTATTTTGCTCATTTTAGAGAACTATTTTGGTCTTTTTCAGAAAAAATGATAATTGATATTTTTGAAGGTGTTAGACTTCAGTTTTTGATTTTTTGCAAAAAATAGGAAAAATAGAAATTTGTATGTGTTAGTCTTCAATCACGAAGTTTTTTGAGAAAAACATTAAAAATGAAGTATTTTGCTTATTTTAGAGAACTATTTTGGACTCTTTTAGAAAAAATTATAATTGATATTTTTTAAGGTGTTAGACTTCAGTTTTTGTTTTTTTGCAAAAAAATGGAAAAATTCAAATTTGTATGTGTTAGTCTTCAATCTCGGAATTTTTTGAGAAAAACATGAAAAATGAAGTATTTTGCTCATTTTAGAGAACTATTTTGGTCTTTTTGAGAAAAAATGATAATTGATCTTTTTGAAGGTGTTAGGCTTCAGTTTTTTTATTTTTTGCAAAAAATTGGAAAAATTGAAATTTGAATGTGTTAGTCTTCAATCTCGGAATTTTTTGAGAAAAACATGAAAAATGAAGTATTTTGCTCATTTTGGAGAACTATTTTGGACCCTTTTAGAAAAGATGATAATTGATATTTTTGAAGGTGTTAGACTTCAGGTTTTGATTTTTTGCAAAAAATAGGAAAAATTGAAATTTGTATGTGTTAGTCTTCAATCACGGAGTTTTTTGAGAAAAACATGAAAAATGAAGTATTTTGCTCATTTTGGAGAACTATTTTGGACCCTTTTAGAAAAGATGATAATTGATATTTTTTAAGGTGTTAGCCTTCAGTTTTTGATTTTTTGCAAAAAAATGGAAAAATTGAAATTTGTATGTGTTAGTCTTCAATCACGGAATTTTTTGAGAAAAACATGAAAAATGAAGTATTTTGCTCATTTTAGAGAACTATTTTGGTCTTTTTCAGAAAAAATGATAATTGATATTTTTTAAGGTGTTAGGCTTCAGTTTTTTATTTTTTGCAAAAAATTGGAAAAATTGAAATTAGAATGTGTTAGTCTTCAATCTCGGAATTTTTTGAGAAAAACATGAAAAATGAAGTATTTTGCTCATTTTGGAGAACTATTTTGGACCCTTTTAGAAAAGATGATAATTGATATTTTTGAAGGTGTTAGACTTCAGGTTTTGATTTTTTGCAAAAAATTGGAAAAATTGAAATTTGTATGTGTTAGTCTTCAATCACGGAATTTTTTGAGAAAATCATGAAAAATGAAGTATTTTTCTCACTTTAGAGAACTATTTTGGTCTTTTTTAGAAAAAATGATAATTGATATTTTTGAAGGTGTTAGACTTCAGTTTTTGATTTTTTGCAAAAAATAGGAAAAATTGAAATTTGTATGTGTTAGTCTTCAATCACGGAGTTTTTTGAGAAAAACATGAAAAATGAAGTATTTTGCTCATTTTGGAGAACTATTTTGGACCCTTTTAGAAAAGATGATAATTGATATTTTTTAAGGTGTTAGCCTTCAGTTTTGATTTTTTGCAAAAAAATGGAAAAATTGAAATTTGTATGTGTTAGTCTTCAATCACGGAATTTTTTGAGAAAAACATGAAAAATGAAGTATTTTGCTCATTTTAGAGAACTATTTTGGTCTTTTTCAGAAAAAATGATAATTGATATTTTTTAAGGTGTTAGGCTTCAGTTTTTTATTTTTTGCAAAAAATTGGAAAAATTGAAATTTGAATGTGTTAGTCTTCAATCACGGAATTTTTTTGAGAAAAACATGAAAAATGAAGTATTTTGCTCATTTTAGAGAACTATTTTGGTCTTTTTCAGAAAAAATGATAATTCATATTTTTTAAGGTGTTAGACTTCAGTTTTTTATTTTTTGCAAAAAATTGGAAAAATTGAAATTTGTATGTGTTAGTCTTCAATCACGGAATTTTTTGAGAAAATCATGAAAAATGAAGTATTTTGCTCATTTTAGAGAACTATTTCGTTCTTTTTTAGAAAAAATGATAATTGATATTTTTGAAGGTGTTAGACTTCAGTTTTTGTTTTTTTGCAAAAAAATGGAAAAATTCAAATTTGTATGTGTTAGTCTTCAATCACGGAATTTTTTGAGAAAAACATGAAAAATGAAGTATTTTGCTCATTTTAGAGAACTATTTTGGTCTTTTTGAGAAAAAATGATAAATGATATTTTTGAAGGTGTTAGGCTTCAGTTTTTTATTTTTTGCAAAAAATTGGAAAAATTGAAATTTGAATGTGTTAGTCTTCAATCTCGGAATTTTTTGAGAAAAACATGAAAAATGAAGTATTTTGCTCATTTTAGAGAACTATTTTGGTCTTTTTCAGAAAAAATGATAATTGATATTTTTAAAGGTGTTAGACTTCAGTTTTTGATTTTTTGCAAAAAATTGGAAAAATTGAAATTTGTATGTGTTAGTCTTCAATCAAGGAATTTTTTGAGAAAATCATGAAAAATGAAGTGTTTTGCTCATTTTAGAGAACTATTTAGGTCTTTTTTAGAAAAAATGATAATTGATATTTTTGAAGGTGTTAGACTTCAGTTTTTGATTTTATGAAAAAAATAGGAAAAATAGAAATTTGTATGTGTTAGTCTTCAATCCCGGAGTTTTTTAAGAAAAACATGAGAAATGAAGTATTTTGCTCATTTTAGAGAACTATTTTGGTCTTTTTTAGAAAAAATGATAATTGATATTTTTGAAGGTGTTAGACTTCAGTTTTTGATTTTTTGCAAAAAATAGGAAAAATAGAAATTTGTATGTGTTAGTCTTCAATCACGAAGTTTTTTGAGAAAAACATTAAAAATGAAGTATTTTGCTTATTTTAGAGAACTATTTTGGACTCTTTTAGAAAAAATTATAATTGATATTTTTTAAGGTGTTAGACTTCAGTTTTTGTTTTTTTGCAAAAAAATGGAAAAATTCAAATTTGTATGTGTTAGTCTTCAATCACGGAATTTTTTGAGAAAAACATGAAAAATGAAGTATTTTGCTCATTTTAGAGAACTATTTTGGTCTTTTTGAGAAAAAATGATAATTGATATTTTTTAAGGTGTTAGGGTTCAGTTTTTTATTTTTTGCAAAAAATTGGAAAAATTGAAATTTGAATGTGTTAGTCTTCAATCTCGGAATTTTTTGAGAAAAACATGAAAAATGAAGTATTTTGCTCAGTTTGGAGAACTATTTTGGACCCTTATAGAAAAGATGATAATTGATATTTTTGAAGGTGTTAGACTTCAGGTTTTGATTTTTTGCAAAAAATTGGAAAAATTGAAATTTGTATGTGTTAGTCTTCAATCACGGAATTTTTTGAGAAAATCATGAAAAATGAAGTATTTTTCTCACTTTAGAGAACTATTTTGGTCTTTTTTAGAAAAAATGATAATTGATATTTTTGAAGTTGTTAGACTTCAGTTTTTGATTTTTTGCAAAAAATAGGAAAAATTGAAATTTGTATGTGTTAGTCTTCAATCACGGAGTTTTTTGAGAAAAACATGAAAAATGAAGTATTTTGCTCATTTTGGAGAACTATTTTGGACCCTTTTAGAAAAGATGATAATTGATATTTTTTAAGGTGTTAGCCTTCAGTTTTTGATTTTTTGCAAAAAAATGGAAAAATTGAAATTTGTATGTGTTAGTCTTCAATCACGGAATTTTTTGAGAAAAACATGAAAAATGAAGTATTTTGCTCATTTTAGAGAACTATTTTGGTCTTTTTGAGAAAAAATGATAATTGATCTTTTTGAAGGTGTTAGGCTTCAGTTTTTTTATTTTTTGCAAAAAATTGGAAAAATTGAAATTTGAATGTGTTAGTCTTCAATCTCGGAATTTTTTGAGAAAAACATGAAAAATGAAGTATTTTGCTCATTTTGGAGAACTATTTTGGACCCTTTTAGAAAAGATGATAATTGATATTTTTGAAGGTGTTAGACTTCAGGTTTTGATTTTTTGCAAAAAATAGGAAAAATTGAAATTTGTATGTGTTAGTCTTCAATCACGGAGTTTTTTGAGAAAAACATGAAAAATGAAGTATTTTGCTCATTTTGGAGAACTATTTTGGACCCTTTTAGAAAAGATGATAATTGATATTTTTTAAGGTGTTAGCCTTCAGTTTTTGATTTTTTGCAAAAAAATGGAAAAATTGAAATTTGTATGTGTTAGTCTTCAATCACGGAATTTTTTGAGAAAAACATGAAAAATGAAGTATTTTGCTCATTTTAGAGAACTATTTTGGTCTTTTTCAGAAAAAATGATAATTGATATTTTTTAAGGTGTTAGGCTTCAGTTTTTTATTTTTTGCAAAAAATTGGAAAAATTGAAATTAGAATGTGTTAGTCTTCAATCTCGGAATTTTTTGAGAAAAACATGAAAAATGAAGTATTTTGCTCATTTTGGAGAACTATTTTGGACCCTTTTAGAAAAGATGATAATTGATATTTTTGAAGGTGTTAGACTTCAGGTTTTGATTTTTTGCAAAAAATTGGAAAAATTGAAATTTGTATGTGTTAGTCTTCAATCACGGAATTTTTTGAGAAAATCATGAAAAATGAAGTATTTTTCTCACTTTAGAGAACTATTTTGGTCTTTTTTAGAAAAAATGATAATTGATATTTTTGAAGGTGTTAGACTTCAGTTTTTGATTTTTTGCAAAAAATAGGAAAAATTGAAATTTGTATGTGTTAGTCTTCAATCACGGAGTTTTTTGAGAAAAACATGAAAAATGAAGTATTTTGCTCATTTTGGAGAACTATTTTGGACCCTTTTAGAAAAGATGATAATTGATATTTTTTAAGGTGTTAGCCTTCAGTTTTTGATTTTTTGCAAAAAAATGGAAAAATTGAAATTTGTATGTGTTAGTCTTCAATCACGGAATTTTTTGAGAAAAACATGAAAAATGAAGTATTTTGCTCATTTTAGAGAACTATTTTGGTCTTTTTCAGAAAAAATGATAATTGATATTTTTTAAGGTGTTAGGCTTCAGTTTTTTATTTTTTGCAAAAAATTGGAAAAATTGAAATTTGAATGTGTTAGTCTTCAATCACGGAATTTTTTGAGAAAAACATGAAAAATGAAGTATTTTGCTCATTTTAGAGAACTATTTTGGTCTTTTTCAGAAAAAATGATAATTCATATTTTTTAAGGTGTTAGACTTCAGTTTTTTATTTTTTGCAAAAAATTGGAAAAATTGAAATTTGTATGTGTTAGTCTTCAATCACGGAATTTTTTGAGAAAATCATGAAAAATGAAGTATTTTGCTCATTTTAGAGAACTATTTCGTTCTTTTTTAGAAAAAATGATAATTGATATTTTTGAAGGTGTTAGACTTCAGTTTTTGTTTTTTTGCAAAAAAATGGAAAAATTCAAATTTGTATGTGTTAGTCTTCAATCACGGAATTTTTTGAGAAAAACATGAAAAATGAAGTATTTTGCTCATTTTAGAGAACTATTTTGGTCTTTTTGAGAAAAAATGATAAATGATATTTTTGAAGGTGTTAGGCTTCAGTTTTTTATTTTTTGCAAAAAATTGGAAAAATTGAAATTTGAATGTGTTAGTCTTCAATCTCGGAATTTTTTGAGAAAAACATGAAAAATGAAGTATTTTGCTCATTTTAGAGAACTATTTTGGTCTTTTTCAGAAAAAATGATAATTGATATTTTTAAAGGTGTTAGACTTCAGTTTTTGATTTTTTGCAAAAAATTGGAAAAATTGAAATTTGTATGTGTTAGTCTTCAATCAAGGAATTTTTTGAGAAAATCATGAAAAATGAAGTGTTTTGCTCATTTTAGAGAACTATTTAGGTCTTTTTTAGAAAAAATGATAATTGATATTTTTGAAGGTGTTAGACTTCAGTTTTTGATTTTATGAAAAAAATAGGAAAAATAGAAATTTGTATGTGTTAGTCTTCAATCCCGGAGTTTTTTAAGAAAAACATGAGAAATGAAGTATTTTGCTCATTTTAGAGAACTATTTTGGTCTTTTTTAGAAAAAATGATAATTGATATTTTTGAAGGTGTTAGACTTCAGTTTTTGATTTTTTGCAAAAAATAGGAAAAATAGAAATTTGTATGTGTTAGTCTTCAATCACGAAGTTTTTTGAGAAAAACATTAAAAATGAAGTATTTTGCTTATTTTAGAGAACTATTTTGGACTCTTTTAGAAAAAATTATAATTGATATTTTTTAAGGTGTTAGACTTCAGTTTTTGTTTTTTTGCAAAAAAATGGAAAAATTCAAATTTGTATGTGTTAGTCTTCAATCACGGAATTTTTTGAGAAAAACATGAAAAATGAAGTATTTTGCTCATTTTAGAGAACTATTTTGGTCTTTTTGAGAAAAAATGATAATTGATATTTTTTAAGGTGTTAGGGTTCAGTTTTTTATTTTTTGCAAAAAATTGGAAAAATTGAAATTTGAATGTGTTAGTCTTCAATCTCGGAATTTTTTGAGAAAAACATGAAAAATGAAGTATTTTGCTCAGTTTGGAGAACTATTTTGGACCCTTATAGAAAAGATGATAATTGATATTTTTGAAGGTGTTAGACTTCAGGTTTTGATTTTTTGCAAAAAATTGGAAAAATTGAAATTTGTATGTGTTAGTCTTCAATCACGGAATTTTTTGAGAAAATCATGAAAAATGAAGTATTTTTCTCACTTTAGAGAACTATTTTGGTCTTTTTTAGAAAAAATGATAATTGATATTTTTGAAGTTGTTAGACTTCAGTTTTTGATTTTTTGCAAAAAATAGGAAAAATTGAAATTTGTATGTGTTAGTCTTCAATCACGGAGTTTTTTGAGAAAAACATGAAAAATGAAGTATTTTGCTCATTTTGGAGAACTATTTTGGACCCTTTTAGAAAAGATGATAATTGATATTTTTTAAGGTGTTAGCCTTCAGTTTTTGATTTTTTGCAAAAAAATGGAAAAATTGAAATTTGTATGTGTTAGTCTTCAATCACGGAATTTTTTGAGAAAAACATGAAAAATGAAGTATTTTGCTCATTTTAGAGAACTATTTTGGTCTTTTTCAGAAAAAATGATAATTGATATTTTTTAAGGTGTTAGGCTTCTGTTTTTTATTTTTTGCAAAAAATTGGAAAAATTGAAATTTGAATGTGTTAGTCTTCAATCACGGAATTTTTTGAGAAAAACATGAAAAATGAAGTATTTTGCTCATTTTAGAGAACTATTTTGGTCTTTTTCAGAAAAAATGATAATTGATATTTTTTAAGGTGTTAGACTTCAGTTTTTTATTTTTGGCAAAAAATTGGAAAAATTGAAATTTGTATGTGTTAGTCTTCAATCACGGAATTTTTTGAGAAAATCATGAAAAATGAAGTATTTTGCTCATTTTAGAGAACTATTTCGGTCTTTTTTAGAAAAAATGATAATTGATATTTTTGAAGGTGTTAGACTTCAGTTTTTGATTTTTTGCAAAAAATTGGAAAAATTGAAATTTGTATGTGTTAGTCTTCAATCAAGGAATTTTTTGAGAAAATCATGAAAAATGAAGTATTTTGCTCATTTTAGAGAACTATTTTGGTCTTTTTTAGAAAAAATGATAATTGATATTTTTGAAGGTGTTAGACTTCAGTTTTTGATTTTATGCAAAAAATAGGAAAAATAGAAATTTGTATGTGTTAGTCTTCAATCCCGGAGTTTTTTGAGAAAAACATGAAAAATGAAGTATTTTGCTTATTTTAGAGAACTATTTTGGTCTTTTTTAGAAAAAATGATAATTGATATTTTTGAAGGTGTTAGACTTCAGTTTTTGATTTTTTGCAAAAAATAGGAAAAATAGAAATTTGTATGTGTTAGTCTTCAATCACGAAGTTTTTTGAGAAAAACATTAAAAATGAAGTATTTTGCTTATTTTAGAGAACTATTTTGGACTCTTTTAGAAAAAATTTAAATTGATATTTTTTAAGGTGTTAGACTTCAGTTTTTGTTTTTTTGCAAAAAAATTGAAAAATTCAAATTTGTATGTGTTAGTCTTCAATCACGGAATTTTTTGAGAAAAACATTAAAAATGAAGTATTTTGCTCATTTTAGAGAACTATTTTGGTCTTTTTCAGAAAAAATGATAATTGATATTTTTTAAGGTGTTAGGCTTCAGTTTTTTATTTTTTGCAAAAAATTGGAAAAATTGAAATTTGAATGTGTTAGTCTTCAATCACGGAATTTTTTGAGAAAAACATGAAAAATGAAGTATTTTGCTCATTTTAGAGAACTATTTTGGTCTTTTTCAGAAAAAATGATAATTGATATTTTTGAAGGTGTTAGACTTCAGTTTTTTATTTTTAGCAAAAAATTGGAAAAATTGAAATTTGTATGTGTTAGTCTTCAATCACGGAATTTTTTGAGAAAATCATGAAAAATGAAGTATTTTGCTCATTTTGGAGAACTATTTTGGTCTTTTTAAGAAAAAATGATAATTGATATTTTTTAAGGTGTTAGACTTCAGTTTTTGATTTTTTGCAAAAAATTGGAAAAATTGAAATTTGTATGTGTTAGTCTTCAATCAAGGAATTTTTTTAGAAAATCATGAAAAATGAAGTATTTTGCTCATTTTAGAGAACTATTTTGGTCTTTTTCAGAAAAAATGATAATTGATATTTTTGAAGGTGTTAGACTTCAGTTTTTGATTTAATGCAAAAAATAGGAAAAATAGAAATTTGTATGTGTTAGTCTTCAATCACGGAGTTTTTTGAGAAAAACATGAAAAATGAAGTATTTTGCTCATTTTGGAGAACTATTTTGGACCCTTTTAGAAAAAATGATAATTGATATTTTTGAAGGTGTTAGACTTCAGTTTTTGATTTTTTGCAAAAAATAGGAAAAATAGAAATTTGTATGTGTTAGTCTTCAATCACGAAGTTTTTTGAGAAAAACATTAAAAATGAAGTATTTTGCTTATTTTACAGAACTATTTTGGACTCTTTTAGAAAAAATTATAATTGATATTTTTTAAGGTGTTAGACTTCAGTTTTTGTTTTTTTGCAAAAAAATGGAAAAATTCAAATTTGTATGTGTTAGTCTTCAATCACGGAATTTTTTGAGAAAAACATGAAAAATGAAGTATTTTGCTCATTTTAGAGAACTATTTTGGTCTTTTTGAGAAAAAATGATAATTGATATTTTTGAAGGTGTTAGGCTTCAGTTTTTTTATTTTTTGCAAAAAATTGGAAAAATTGAAATTTGAATGTGTTAGTCTTCAATCTCGGAATTTTTTGAGAAAAACATGAAAAATGAAGTATTTTGCTCATTTTGGAGAACTATTTTGGACCCTTTTAGAAAAGATGATAATTGATATTTTTGAAGGTGTTAGACTTCAGGTTTTGATTTTTTGCAAAAAATAGGAAAAATTGAAATTTGTATGTGTTAGTCTTCAATCACGGAGTTTTTTGAGAAAAACATGAAAAATGAAGTATTTTGCTCATTTTGGAGAACTATTTTGGACCCTTTTAGAAAAGATGATAATTGATATTTTTTAAGGTGTTAGCCTTCAGTTTTTGATTTTTTGCAAAAAAATGGAAAAATTGAAATTTGTATGTGTTAGTCTTCAATCACGGAATTTTTTGAGAAAAACATGAAAAATGAAGTATTTTGCTCATTTTAGAGAACTATTTTGGTCTTTTTCAGAAAAAATGATACTTGATATTTTTTAAGGTGTTAGGCTTCAGTTTTTTATTTTTTGCAAAAAATTGGAAAAATTGAAATTAGAATGTGTTAGTCTTCAATCTCGGAATTTTTTGAGAAAAACATGAAAAATGAAGTATTTTGCTCATTTTGGAGAACTATTTTGGACCCTTTTAGAAAAGATGATAATTGATATTTTTGAAGGTGTTAGACTTCAGGTTTTGATTTTTTGCAAAAAATTGGAAAAATTGAAATTTGTATGTGTTAGTCTTCAATCACGGAATTTTTTGAGAAAATCATGAAAAATGAAGTATTTTTCTCACTTTAGAGAACTATTTTGGTCTTTTTTAGAAAAAATGATAATTGATATTTTTGAAGGTGTTAGACTTCAGTTTTTGATTTTTTGCAAAAAATAGGAAAAATTGAAATTTGTATGTGTTAGTCTTCAATCACGGAGTTTTTTGAGAAAAACATGAAAAATGAAGTATTTTGCTCATTTTGGAGAACTATTTTGGACCCTTTTAGAAAAGATGATAATTGATATTTTTTAAGGTGTTAGCCTTCAATTTTTGATTTTTTGCAAAAAAATGGAAAAATTGAAATTTGTATGTGTTAGTCTTCAATCACGGAATTTTTTGAGAAAAACATGAAAAATGAAGTATTTTGCTCATTTTAGAGAACTATTTTGGTCTTTTTCAGAAAAAATGATAATTGATATTTTTTAAGGTGTTAGGCTTCAGTTTTTTATTTTTTGCAAAAAATTGGAAAAATTGAAATTTGAATGTGTTAGTCTTCAATCACGGAATTTTTTGAGAAAAACATGAAAAATGAAGTATTTTGCTCATTTTAGAGAACTATTTTGGTCTTTTTCAGAAAAAATGATAATTGATATTTTTTAAGGTGTTAGACTTCAGTTTTTTATTTTTTGCAAAAAATTGGAAAAATTGAAATTTGTATGTGTTAGTCTTCAATCACGGAATTTTTTGAGAAAATCATGAAAAATGAAGTATTTTGCTCATTTTAGAGAACTATTTCGTTCTTTTTTAGAAAAAATGATAATTGATATTTTTGAAGGTATTAGACTTCAGTTTTTGTTTTTTTGCAAAAAAATGGAAAAATTCAAATTTGTATGTGTTAGTCTTCAATCACGGAATTTTTTTAGAAAAACATGAAAAATGAAGTATTTTGCTCATTTTAGAGAACTATTTTGGTCTTTTTGAGAAAAAATGATAAATGATATTTTTGAAGGTGTTAGGCTTCAGTTTTTTATTTTTTGCAAAAAATTGGAAAAATTGAAATTTGAATGTGTTAGTCTTCAATCTCGGAATTTTTTGAGAAAAACATGAAAAATGAAGTATTTTGCTCATTTTAGAGAACTATTTTGGTCTTTTTCAGAAAAAATGATAATTGATATTTTTAAAGGTGTTAGACTTCAGTTTTTGATTTTTTGCAAAAAATTGGAAAAATTGAAATTTGTATGTGTTAGTCTTCAATCAAGGAATTTTTTGAGAAAATCATGAAAAATGAAGTGTTTTGCTCATTTTAGAGAACTATTTAGGTCTTTTTTAGAAAAAATGATAATTGATATTTTTGAAGGTGTTAGACTTCAGTTTTTGATTTTATGAAAAAAATAGGAAAAATAGAAATTTGTATGTGTTAGTCTTCAATCCCGGAGTTTTTTAAGAAAAACATGAGAAATGAAGTATTTTGCTCATTTTAGAGAACTATTTTGGTCTTTTTTAGAAAAAATGATAATTGATATTTTTGAAGGTGTTAGACTTCAGTTTTTGATTTTTTGCAAAAAATAGGAAAAATAGAAATTTGTATGTGTTAGTCTTCAATCACGAAGTTTTTTGAGAAAAACATTAAAAATGAAGTATTTTGCTTATTTTAGAGAACTATTTTGGACCCTTTTAGAAAAAATTATAATTGATATTTTTTAAGGTGTTAGACTTCAGTTTTTGTTTTTTTGCAAAAAAATGGAAAAATTCAAATTTGTATGTGTTAGTCTTCAATCACGGAATTTTTTGAGAAAAACATGAAAAATGAAGTATTTTGCTCATTTTAGAGAACTATTTTGGTCTTTTTGAGAAAAAATGATAATTGATATTTTTTAAGGTGTTAGGCTTCAGTTTTTTATTTTTTGCAAAAAATTGGAAAAATTGAAATTTGAATGTGTTAGTCTTCAATCTCGGAATTTTTTGAGAAAAACATGAAAAATGAAGTATTTTGCTCAGTTTGGAGAACTATTTTGGACCCTTATAGAAAAGATGATAATTGATATTTTTGAAGGTGTTAGACTTCAGGTTTTGATTTTTTGCAAAAAATTGGAAAAATTGAAATTTGTATGTGTTAGTCTTCAATCACGGAATTTTTTGAGAAAATCATGAAAAATGAAGTATTTTTCTCACTTTAGAGAACTATTTTGGTCTTTTTTAGAAAAAATGATAATTGATATTTTTGAAGTTGTTAGACTTCAGTTTTTGATTTTTTGCAAAAAATAGGAAAAATTGAAATTTGTATGTGTTAGTCTTCAATCACGGAGTTTTTTGAGAAAAACATGAAAAATGAAGTATTTTGCTCATTTTGGAGAACTATTTTGGACCCTTTTAGAAAAGATGATAATTGATATTTTTTAAGGTGTTAGCCTTCAGTTTTTGATTTTTTGCAAAAAAATGGAAAAATTGAAATTTGTATGTGTTAGTCTTCAATCACGGAATTTTTTGAGAAAAACATGAAAAATGAAGTATTTTGCTCATTTTAGAGAACTATTTTGGTCTTTTTCAGAAAAAATGATAATTGATATTTTTTAAGGTGTTAGGCTTCTGTTTTTTATTTTTTGCAAAAAATTGGAAAAATTGAAATTTGAATGTGTTAGTCTTCAATCACGGAATTTTTTGAGAAAAACATGAAAAATGAAGTATTTTGCTCATTTTAGAGAACTATTTTGGTCTTTTTCAGAAAAAATGATAATTGATATTTTTTAAGGTGTTAGACTTCAGTTTTTTATTTTTGGCAAAAAATTGGAAAAATTGAAATTTGTATGTGTTAGTCTTCAATCACGGAATTTTTTGAGAAAATCATGAAAAATGAAGTATTTTGCTCATTTTAGAGAACTATTTCGGTCTTTTTTAGAAAAAATGATAATTGATATTTTTGAAGGTGTTAGACTTCAGTTTTTGATTTTTTGCAAAAAATTGGAAAAATTGAAATTTGTATGTGTTAGTCTTCAATCAAGGAATTTTTTGAGAAAATCATGAAAAATGAAGTATTTTGCTCATTTTAGAGAACTATTTTGGTCTTTTTTAGAAAAAATGATAATTGATATTTTTGAAGGTGTTAGACTTCAGTTTTTGATTTTATGCAAAAAATAGGAAAAATAGAAATTTGTATGTGTTAGTCTTCAATCCCGGAGTTTTTTGAGAAAAACATGAAAAATGAAGTATTTTGCTTATTTTAGAGAACTATTTTGGTCTTTTTTAGAAAAAATGATAATTGATATTTTTGAAGGTGTTAGACTTCAGTTTTTGATTTTTTGCAAAAAATAGGAAAAATAGAAATTTGTATGTGTTAGTCTTCAATCACGAAGTTTTTTGAGAAAAACATTAAAAATGAAGTATTTTGCTTATTTTAGAGAACTATTTTGGACTCTTTTAGAAAAAATTTAAATTGATATTTTTTAAGGTGTTAGACTTCAGTTTTTATTTTTTTGCAAAAAAATTGAAAAATTCAAATTTGTATGTGTTAGTCTTCAATCACGGAATTTTTTGAGAAAAACATTAAAAATGAAGTATTTTGCTCATTTTAGAGAACTATTTTGGTCTTTTTCAGAAAAAATGATAATTGATATTTTTTAAGGTGTTAGGCTTCAGTTTTTTATTTTTTGCAAAAAATTGGAAAAATTGAAATTTGAATGTGTTAGTCTTCAATCACGGAATTTTTTGAGAAAAACATGAAAAATGAAGTATTTTGCTCATTTTAGAGAACTATTTTGGTCTTTTTCAGAAAAAATGATAATTGATATTTTTGAAGGTGTTAGACTTCAGTTTTTTATTTTTAGCAAAAAATTGGAAAAATTGAAATTTGTATGTGTTAGTCTTCAATCACGGAATTTTTTGAGAAAATCATGAAAAATGAAGTATTTTGCTCATTTTGGAGAACTATTTTGGTCTTTTTAAGAAAAAATGATAATTGATATTTTTTAAGGTGTTAGACTTCAGTTTTTGATTTTTTGCAAAAAATTGGAAAAATTGAAATTTGTATGTGTTAGTCTTCAATCAAGGAATTTTTTTAGAAAATCATGAAAAATGAAGTATTTTGCTCATTTTAGAGAACTATTTTGGTCTTTTTCAGAAAAAATGATAATTGATATTTTTGAAGGTGTTAGACTTCAGTTTTTGATTTAATGCCAAAAATAGGAAAAATAGAAATTTGTATGTGTTAGTCTTCAATCACGGAGTTTTTTGAGAAAAACATGAAAAATGAAGTATTTTGCTCATTTTGGAGAACTATTTTGGACCCTTTTAGAAAAAATGATAATTGATATTTTTGAAGGTGTTAGACTTCAGTTTTTGATTTTTTGCAAAAAATAGGAAAAATAGAAATTTGTATGTGTTAGTCTTGAATCACGAAGTTTTTTGAGAAAAACATTAAAAATGAAGTATTTTGCTTATTTTACAGAACTATTTTGGACTCTTTTAGAAAAAATTATAATTGATATTTTTTAAGGTGTTAGACTTCAGTTTTTGTTTTTTTGCAAAAAAATGGAAAAATTCAAATTTGTATGTGTTAGTCTTCAATTACGGAATTTTTTGAGAAAAACATGAAAATTGAAGTATTTTGCTCATTTTAGAGAACTATTTTGGTCTTTTTGAGAAAAAATGATAATTGATATTTTTGACGGTGTTAGGCTTCAGTTTTTTATTTTTTGCAAAAAATTGGAAAAATTGAAATTTGAATGTGTTAGTCTTCAATCTCGGAATTTTTTTAGAAAATCATGAAAAATGAAGTATTTTGCTCATTTTAGAGAACTATTTTGGCCTTTTTTAGAAAAATGATAATTGATATTTTTGAAGGAGTTAGACTTCAGGTTTTGATTTTTTGCAAAAAATTGGAAAAATTGAAATTTGTATGTGTTAGTCTTCAATCACGGAATTTTTTGAGAAAATCATGAAAAATGAAGTATTTTTCTCATTTTAGAGAACTATTTTGGTCTTTTTTAGAAAAAATGATAATTGATATTTTTGAAGGTGTTAGACTTCAGTTTTTGATTTTTTGCAAAAAATAGGAAAAATTGAAATTTGTATGTGTTAGTCTTCAATCACGGAGTTTTTTGAGAAAAACATGAAAAATAAAGTATTTTGCTCATTTTGGAGAACTATTTTGGACCCTTTTAGAAAAAATGATAATTGATATTTTTTAAGGTGTTAGACTTCAGTTTTTGATTTTTTGCAAAAAAATGGAAAAATTGAAATTTGTATGTGTTAGTCTTCAATCACGGAATTTTTTGAGAAAAACATGAAAAATGAAGTATTTTGCTCATTTTAGAGAACTATTTTGGTCTTTTAGAGAAAAAATGATAATTGATATTTTTGAAGGTGTTACACTTCAGTTTTTGATTTTTTGCAAAAAATTGGAAAAATTGAAATTTGTATGTGTTAGTCTTCAATCAAGGAATTTTTTGAGAAAATCATGAAAAATGAAGTGTTTTGCTCATTTTAGAGAACTATTTTGGTCTTTTTTAGAAAAAATGATAATTGATATTTTTGAAGGTGTTAGACTTCAGTTTTTGATTTTATGAAAAAAATAGGAAAAATAGAAATTTGTATGTGTTAGTCTTCAATCCCGGAGTTTTTTAAGAAAAACATGAGAAATGAAGTATTTTGCTCATTTTAGAGAACTATTTTGGTCTTTTTTAGAAAAAATGATAATTGATATTTTTGAAGGTGTTAGACTTCAGTTTTTGATTTTTTGCAAAAAATAGGAAAAATAGAAATTTGTATGTGTTAGTCTTCAATCACGAAGTTTTTTGAGAAAAACATTAAAAATGAAGTATTTTGCTTATTTTAGAGAACTATTTTGGACTCTTTTAGAAAAAATTATAATTGATATTTTTTAAGGTGTTAGACTTCAGTTTTTGTTTTTTTGCAAAAAAATGGAAAAATTCAAATTTGTATGTGTTAGTCTTCAATCACGGAATTTTTTGAGAAAAACATGAAAAATGAAGTATTTTGCTCATTTTAGAGAACTATTTTGGTCTTTTTGAGAAAAAATGATAAATGATATTTTTGAAGGTGTTAGGCTTCAGTTTTTTATTTTTTGCAAAAAATTGGAAAAATTGAAATTTGAATGTGTTAGTCTTCAATCTCGGAATTTTTTGAGAAAAACATGAAAAATGAAGTATTTTGCTCATTTTAGAGAACTATTTTGGTCTTTTTCAGAAAAAATGATAATTGATATTTTTGAAGGTGTTAGACTTCAGTTTTTGATTTTTTGCAAAAAATTGGAAAAATTGAAATTTGTATGTGTTAGTCTTCAATCAAGGAATTTTTTGAGAAAATCATGAAAAATGAAGTGTTTTGCTCATTTTAGAGAACTATTTAGGTCTTTTTTAGAAAAAATGATAATTGATATTTTTGAAGGTGTTAGACTTCAGTTTTTGATTTTATGAAAAAAATAGGAAAAATAGAAATTTGTATGTGTTAGTCTTCAATCCCGGAGTTTTTTAAGAAAAACATGAGAAATGAAGTATTTTGCTCATTTTAGAGAACTATTTTGGTCTTTTTTAGAAAAAATGATAATTGATATTTTTGAAGGTGTTAGACTTCAGTTTTTGATTTTTTGCAAAAAATAGGAAAAATAGAAATTTGTATGTGTTAGTCTTCAATCACGAAGTTTTTTGAGAAAAACATTAAAAATGAAGTATTTTGCTTATTTTAGAGAACTATTTTGGACTCTTTTAGAAAAAATTATAATTGATATTTTTTAAGGTGTTAGACTTCAGTTTTTGTTTTTTTGCAAAAAAATGGAAAAATTCAAATTTGTATGTGTTAGTCTTCAATCACGGAATTTTTTGAGAAAAACATGAAAAATGAAGTATTTTGCTCATTTTAGAGAACTATTTTGGTCTTTTTGAGAAAAAATGATAATTGATATTTTTGAAGGTGTTAGGCTTCAGTTTTTTATTTTTTGCAAAAAATTGGAAAAATTGAAATTTGAATGTGTTAGTCTTCAATCTCGGAATTTTTTGAGAAAAACATGAAAAATGAAGTATTTTGCTCATTTTGGAGAACTATTTTGGACCCTTTTAGAAAAGATGATAATTGATATTTTTGAAGGTGTTAGACTTCAGGTTTTGATTTTTTGCAAAAAATTGGAAAAATTGAAATTTGTATGTGTTAGTCTTCAATCACGGAATTTTTTGAGAAAATAATGAAAAATGAAGTATTTTTCTCACTTTAGAGAACTATTTTGGTCTTTTTTAGAAAAAATGATAATTGATATTTTTGAAGGTGTTAGACTTCAGTTTTTGATTTTTTGCAAAAAATAGGAAAAATTGAAATTTGTATGTGTTAGTCTTCAATCACGGAGTTTTTTGAGAAAAACATGAAAAATGAAGTATTTTGCTCATTTTGGAGAACTATTTTGGACCCTTTTAGAAAAGATGATAATTGATATTTTTTAAGGTGTTAGCCTTCAGTTTTTGATTTTTTGCAAAAAAATGGAAAAATTGAAATTTGTATGTGTTAGTCTTCAATCACGGAATTTTTTGAGAAAAACATGAAAAATGAAGTATTTTGCTCATTTTAGAGAACTATTTTGGTCTTTTTCAGAAAAAATGATAATTGATATTTTTTAAGGTGTTAGGCTTCAGTTTTTTATTTTTTGCAAAAAATTGGAAAAATTGAAATTTGAATGTGTTAGTCTTCAATCACGGAATTTTTTGAGAAAAACATGAAAAATGAAGTATTTTGCTCATTTTAGAGAACTATTTTGGTCTTTTTCAGAAAAAATGATAATTGATATTTTTTAAGGTGTTAAACTTCAGTTTTTTATTTTTTGCAAAAAATTGGAAAAATTGAAATTTGTATGTGTTAGTCTTCAATCACGGAATTTTTTGAGAAAATCATGAAAAATGAAGTATTTTGCTCATTTTAGAGAACTATTTCGGTCTTTTTTAGAAAAAATGATAATTGATATTTTTGAAGGTGTTAGACTTCAGTTTTTGTTTTTTTGCAAAAAAATGGAAAAATTCAAATTTGTATGTGTTAGTCTTCAATCACGGAAATTTTTGAGAAAAACATGAAAAATGAAGTATTTTGCTCATTTTAGAGAACTATTTTGGTCTTTTTGTGAAAAAATGATAAATGATATTTTTGAAGGTGTTAGGCTTCAGTTTTTTATTTTTTGAAAAAAATTGGAAAAATTGAAATTTGAATGTGTTAGTCTTGAATCTCGGAATTTTTTGAGAAAAACATGAAAAATGAAGTATTTTGCTCATTTTAGAGAACTATTTTGGTCTTTTTCAGAAAAAATGATAATTGATATTTTTGAAGGTGTTAGACTTCAGTTTTTGATTTTTTGCAAAAAATTGGAAAAATTGAAATTTGTATGTGTTAGTCTTCAATCAAGGAATTTTTTGAGAAAATCATGAAAAATGAAGTGTTTTGCTCATTTTAGAGAACTATTTAGGTCTTTTTTAGAAAAAATGATAATTGATATTTTTGAAGGTGTTAGACTTCAGTTTTTGATTTTATGAAAAAAATAGGAAAAATAGAAATTTGTATGTGTTAGTCTTCAATCCCGGAGTTTTTTAAGAAAAACATGAGAAATGAAGTATTTTGCTCATTTTAGAGAACTATTTTGGTCTTTTTTAGAAAAAATGATAATTGATATTTTTGAAGGTGTTAGACTTCTGTTTTTGATTTTTTGCAAAAAATAGGAAAAATAGAAATTTGTATGTGTTAGTCTTCAATCACGAAGTTTTTTGAGAAAAACATTAAAAATGAAGTATTTTGCTTATTTTAGAGAACTATTTTGGACTCTTTTAGAAAAAATTATAATTGATATTTTTTAAGGTGTTAGACTTCAGTTTTTGTTTTTTTGCAAAAAAATGGAAAAATTCAAATTTGTATGTGTTAGTCTTCAATCACGGAATTTTTTGAGAAAAACATGAAAAATGAAGTATTTTGCTCATTTTAGAGAACTATTTTGGTCTTTTTGAGAAAAAATGATAATTGATATTTTTGAAGGTGTTAGGCTTCAGTTTTTTATTTTTTGCAAAAAATTGGAAAAATTGAAATTTGAATGTGTTAGTCTTCAATCTCGGAATTTTTTGAGAAAAACATGAAAAATGAAGTATTTTGCTCATTTTGGAGAACTATTTTGGACCCTTTTAGAAAAGATGATAATTGATATTTTTGAAGGTGTTAGACTTCAGGTTTAGATTTTTTGCAAAAAATTGGAAAAATTGAAATTTGTATGTGTTAGTCTTCAATCACGGAATTTTTTGAGAAAATAATGAAAAATGAAGTATTTTTCTCACTTTAGAGAACTATTTTGGTCTTTTTTAGAAAAAATGATAATTGATATTTTTGAAGGTGTTAGACTTCAGTTTTTGATTTTTTGCAAAAAATAGGAAAAATTGAAATTTGTATGTGTTAGTCTTCAATCACGGAGTTTTTTGAGAAAAACATGAAAAATGAAGTATTTTGCTCATTTTGGAGAACTATTTTGGACCCTTTTAGAAAAGATGATAATTGATATTTTTTAAGGTGTTAGCCTTCAGTTTTTGATTTTTTGCAAAAAAATGGAAAAATTGAAATTTGTATGTGTTAGTCTTCAATCACGGAATTTTTTGAGAAAAACATGAAAAATGAAGTATTTTGCTCATTTTAGAGAACTATTTTGGTCTTTTTCAGAAAAAATGATAATTGATATTTTTTAAGGTGTTAGGCTTCAGTTTTTTATTTTTTGCAAAAAATTGGAAAAATTGAAATTTGAATGTGTTAGTCTTCAATCACGGAATTTTTTGAGAAAAACATGAAAAATGAAGTATTTTGCTCATTTTAGAGAACTATTTTGGTCTTTTTCAGAAAAAATGATAATTGATATTTTTTAAGGTGTTAAACTTCAGTGTTTTATTTTTTGCAAAAAATTGGAAAAATTGAAATTTGTATGTGTTAGTCTTCAATCACGGAATTTTTTGAGAAAATCATGAAAAATGAAGTATTTTGCTCATTTTAGAGAACTATTTCGGTCTTTTTTAGAAAAAATGATAATTGATATTTTTGAAGGTGTTAGACTTCAGTTTTTGTTTTTTTGCAAAAAAATGGAAAAATTCAAATTTGTATGTGTTAGTCTTCAATCACGGAATTTTTTGAGAAAAACATGAAAAATGAAGTATTTTGCTCATTTTAGAGAACTATTTTGGTCTTTTTGAGAAAAAATGATAAATGATATTTTTGAAGGTGTTAGGCTTCAGTTTTTTATTTTTTGAAAAAAATTGGAAAAATTGAAATTTGAATGTGTTAGTCTTGAATCTCGGAATTTTTTGAGAAAAACATGAAAAATGAAGTACTTTGCTCATTTTAGAGAACTATTTTGGTCTTTTTCAGAAAAAATGATAATTGATATTTTTGAAGGTGTTAGACTTCAGTTTTTGATTTTTTGCAAAAAATTGGAAAAATTGAAATTTGTATGTGTTAGTCTTCAATCAAGGAATTTTTTGAGAAAATCATGAAAAATGAAGTGTTTTGCTCATTTTAGAGAACTATTTAGGTCTTTTTTAGAAAAAATGATAATTGATATTTTTGAAGGTGTTAGACTTCAGTTTTTGATTTTATGAAAAAAATAGGAAAAATAGAAATTTGTATGTGTTAGTCTTCAATCCCGGAGTTTTTTAAGAAAAACATGAGAAATGAAGTATTTTGCTCATTTTAGAGAACTATTTTGGTCTTTTTTAGAAAAAATGATAATTGATATTTTTGAAGGTGTTAGACTTCTGTTTTTGATTTTTTGCAAAAAATAGGAAAAATAGAAATTTGTATGTGTTAGTCTTCAATCACGAAGTTTTTTGAGAAAAACATTAAAAATGAAGTATTTTGCTTATTTTAGAGAACTATTTTGGACTCTTTTAGAAAAAATTATAATTGATATTTTTTAAGGTGTTAGACTTCAGTTTTTGTTTTTTTGCAAAAAAATGGAAAAATTCAAATTTGTATGTGTTAGTCTTCAATCACGGAATTTTTTGAGAAAAACATGAAAAATGAAGTATTTTGCTCATTTTAGAGAACTATTTTGGTCTTTTTGAGAAAAAATGATAATTGATATTTTTGAAGGTGTTAGGCTTCAGTTTTTTATTTTTTGCAAAAAATTGGAAAAATTGAAATTTGAATGTGTTAGTCTTCAATCTCGGAATTTTTTGAGAAAAACATGAAAAATGAAGTATTTTGCTCATTTTGGAGAACTATTTTGGACCCTTTTAGAAAAGATGATAATTGATATTTTTGAAGGTGTTAGACTTCAGGTTTTGATTTTTTGCAAAAAATTGGAAAAATTGAAATTTGTATGTGTTAGTCTTCAATCACGGAATTTTTTGAGAAAATCATGAAAAATGAAGTATTTTTCTCACTTTAGAGAAATATTTTGGTCTTTTTTAGAAAAAATGATAATTGATATTTTTGAAGGTGTTAGACTTCAGTTTTTGATTTTTTGCAAAAAATAGGAAAAATTGAAATTTGTATGTGTTAGTCTTCAATCACGGAGTTTTTTGAGAAAAACATGAAAAATGAAGTATTTTGCTCATTTTGGAGAACTATTTTGGACCCTTTTAGAAAAGATGATAATTGATATTTTTTAAGGTGTTAGCCTTCAGTTTTTGATTTTTTGCAAAAAAATGGAAAAATTGAAATTTGTATGTGTTAGTCTTCAATCAGGGAATTTTTTGAGAAAAACATGAAAAATGAAGTATTTTGCTCATTTTAGAGAACTATTTTGGTCTTTTTCAGAAAAAATGATAATTGATATTTTTTAAGGTGTTAGGCTTCAGTTTTTTATTTTTTGCAAAAAATTGGAAAAATTGAAATTTGTATGTGTTAGTCTTCAATCACGGAATTTTTTGAGAAAATCATGAAAAATGAAGTATTTTGCTCATTTTAGAGAACTATTTCGGTCTTTTTTAGAAAAAATGATAATTGATATTTTTGAAGGTGTTAGACTTCAGTTTTTGATTTTTTGCAAAAAATTGGAAAAATTGAAATTTGTATGTGTTAGTCTTCAATCAAGGAATTTTTTGAGAAAATCATGAAAAATGAAGTATTTTGCTCATTTTAGAGAACTATTTTGGTCTTTTTTAGAAAAAATGATAATTGATATTTTTGAAGGTGTTAGACTTCAGTTTTTGATTTTATGCAAAAAATAGGAAAAATAGAAATTTGTATGTGTTAGTCTTCAATCCCGGAGTTTTTTGAGAAAAACATGAAAAATGAAGTATTTTGCTTATTTTAGAGAACTATTTTGGTCTTTTTTAGAAAAAATGATAATTGATATTTTTGAAGGTGTTAGACTTCAGTTTTTGATTTTTTGCAAAAAATAGGAAAAATAGAAATTTGTATGTGTTAGTCTTCAATCACGAAGTTTTTTGAGAAAAACATTAAAAATGAAGTATTTTGCTTATTTTAGAGAACTATTTTGGACCCTTTTAGAAAAAATTATAATTGATATTTTTTAAGGTGTTAGACTTCAGTTTTTGTTTTTTTGCAAAAAAATTGAAAAATTCAAATTTGTATGTGTTAGTCTTCAATCACGGAATTTTTTGAGAAAAACATTAAAAATGAAGTATTTTTCTCATTTTAGAGAACTATTTTGGTCTTTTTCAGAAAAAATGATAATTGATATTTTTTAATGTGTTAGGCTTCAGTTTTTTATTTTTTGCAAAAAATTGGAAAAATTGAAATTTGAATGTGTTAGTCTTCAATCACGGAATTTTTTGAGAAAAACATGAAAAATGAAGTATTTTGCTCATTTTAGAGAACTATTTTGGTCTTTTTCAGAAAAAATGATAATTGATATTTTTGAAGGTGTTAGACTTCAGTTTTTTATTTTTTGCAAAAAATTGGAAAAATTGAAATTTGTATGTGTTAGTCTTCAATCACGGAATTTTTTGAGAAAATCATGAAAAATGAAGTATTTTGCTAATTTTGGAGAACTATTTTGGTCTTTTTAAGAAAAAATGATAATTGATATTTTTTGAGGTGTTAGACTTCAGTTTTTGTTTTTTTGCAAAAAAATGGAAAAATTCAAATTTGTATGTGTTAGTCTTCAATCAAGGAATTTTTTTAGAAAATCATGAAAAATGAAGTATTTTGCTCATTTTAGAGAACTATTTTGGTCTTTTTCAGAAAAAATGATAATTGATATTTTTGAAGGTGTTAGACTTCAGTTTTTTATTTTTTGCAAAAAATTGGAAAAATTGAAATTTGAATGTGTTAGTCTTCAATCTCGGAATTTTTTGAGAAAAACATGAAAAATGAAGTATTTTGCTCATTTTGGAGAACTATTTTGGACCCTTTTAGAAAAAATGATAATTGATATTTTTGAAGGTGTTAGACTTCAGTTTTTGATTTTTTGCAAAAAATAGGAAAAATAGAAATTTGTATGTGTTAGTCTTCAATCACGGAATTTTTTGAGAAAATCATGAAAAATGAAGTATTTTTCTCACTTTAGAGAACTATTTTGGTCTTTTTTAGAAAAAATGATAATTGATATTTTTGAAGGTGTTAGACTTCAGTTTTTGATTTTTTGCAAAAAATAGGAAAAATTGAAATTTGTATGTGTTAGTCTTCAATCACGGAGTTTTTTGAGAAAAACATGAAAAATGAAGTATTTTGCTCATTTTGGAGAACTATTTTGGACCCTTTTAGAAAAGATGATAATTGATATTTTTTAAGGTGTTAGCCTTCAGTTTTTGATTTTTTGCAAAAAAATGGAAAAATTGAAATTTGTATGTGTTAGTCTTCAATCAGGGAATTTTTTGAGAAAAACATGAAAAATGAAGTATTTTGCTCATTTTAGAGAACTATTTTGGTCTTTTTCAGAAAAAATGATAATTGATATTTTTTAAGGTGTTAGGCTTCAGTTTTTTATTTTTTGCAAAAAATTGGAAAAATTGAAATTTGTATGTGTTAGTCTTCAATCACGGAATTTTTTGAGAAAATCATGAAAAATGAAGTATTTTGCTCATTTTAGAGAACTATTTCGGTCTTTTTTAGAAAAAATGATAATTGATATTTTTGAAGGTGTTAGACTTCAGTTTTTGATTTTTTGCAAAAAATTGGAAAAATTGAAATTTGTATGTGTTAGTCTTCAATCAAGGAATTTTTTGAGAAAATCATGAAAAATGAAGTATTTTGCTCATTTTAGAGAACTATTTTGGTCTTTTTTAGAAAAAATGATAATTGATATTTTTGAAGGTGTTAGACTTCAGTTTTTGATTTTATGCAAAAAATAGGAAAAATAGAAATTTGTATGTGTTAGTCTTCAATCCCGGAGTTTTTTGAGAAAAACATGAAAAATGAAGTATTTTGCTTATTTTAGAGAACTATTTTGGTCTTTTTTAGAAAAAATGATAATTGATATTTTTGAAGGTGTTAGACTTCAGTTTTTGATTTTTTGCAAAAAATAGGAAAAATAGAAATTTGTATGTGTTAGTCTTCAATCACGAAGTTTTTTGAGAAAAACATTAAAAATGAAGTATTTTGCTTATTTTAGAGAACTATTTTGGACCCTTTTAGAAAAAATTATAATTGATATTTTTTAAGGTGTTAGACTTCAGTTTTTGTTTTTTTGCAAAAAAATTGAAAAATTCAAATTTGTATGTGTTAGTCTTCAATCACGGAATTTTTTGAGAAAAACATTAAAAATGAAGTATTTTGCTCATTTTAGAGAACTATTTTGGTCTTTTTCAGAAAAAATGATAATTGATATTTTTTAATGTGTTAGGCTTCAGTTTTTTATTTTTTGCAAAAAATTGGAAAAATTGAAATTTGAATGTGTTAGTCTTCAATCACGGAATTTTTTGAGAAAAACATGAAAAATGAAGTATTTTGCTCATTTTAGAGAACTATTTTGGTCTTTTTCAGAAAAAATGATAATTGATATTTTTGAAGGTGTTAGACTTCAGTTTTTTATTTTTTGCAAAAAATTGGAAAAATTGAAATTTGTATGTGTTAGTCTTCAATCACGGAATTTTTTGAGAAAATCATGAAAAATGAAGTATTTTGCTCATTTTGGAGAACTATTTTGGTCTTTTTAAGAAAAAATGATAATTGATATTTTTTGAGGTGTTAGACTTCAGTTTTTGATTTTTTGCAAAAAATTGGAAAAATTGAAATTTGTATGTGTTAGTCTTCAATCAAGGAATTTTTTTAGAAAATCATGAAAAATGAAGTATTTTGCTCATTTTAGAGAACTATTTTGGTCTTTTTCAGAAAAAATGATAATTGATATTTTTGAAGGTGTTAGACTTCAGTTTTTGATTTTATGCAAAAAATAGGAAAAATAGAAATTTGTATGTGTTAGTCTTCAATCACGGAGTTTTTTGAGAAAAACATGAAAAATGAAGTATTTTGCTCATTTTGGAGAACTATTTTGGACCCTTTTAGAAAAAATGATAATTGATATTTTTGAAGGTGTTAGACTTCAGTTTTTGATTTTTTGCAAAAAATAGGAAAAATAGAAATTTGTATGTGTTAGTCTTCAATCACGAAGTTTTTTGAGAAAAACATTAAAAATGAAGTATTTTGCTTATTTTACAGAACTATTTTGGACTCTTTTAGAAAAAATTATAATTGATATTTTTTAAGGTGTTAGACTTCAGTTTTTGTTTTTTTGCAAAAAAATGGAAAAATTCAAATTTGTATGTGTTAGTCTTCAATTACGGAATTTTTTGAGAAAAACATGAAAATTGAAGTATTTTGCTCATTTTAGAGAACTATTTTGGTCTTTTTGAGAAAAAATGATAATTGATATTTTTGACGGTGTTAGGCTTCAGTTTTTTATTTTTTGCAAAAAATTGGAAAAATTGAAATTTGAATGTGTTAGTCTTCAATCTCGGAATTTTTTGAGAAAAACATGAAAAATGAAGTACTTTGCTCATTTTAGAGAACTATTTTGGTCTTTTTCAGAAAAAATGATAATTGATATTTTTGAAGGTGTTAGACTTTAGTTTTTTATTTTTTGCAAAAAATTGGAAAAATTGAAATTTGTATGTGTTAGTCTTCAATCACGGAATTTTTTGAGAAAATCAAGAAAAATGAAGTATTTTGCTCATTTTAGAGAACTATTTTGGTCTTTTTTAGAAAAAATGATAATTGATATTTTTGAAGGTGTTAGACTTCAGTTTTTGATTTTATGCAAAAAATAGGAAAAATAGAAATTTGTATGTGTTAGTCTTCAATCCAGGAGTTTTTTTGGAAAAACATGAAAAATGAAGTATTTTGCTCATTTTAGAGAACTATTTTGGTCTTTTTTAGAAAAAATGATAATTGATATTTTTGAAGGTGTTAGACTTCAGTTTTTGATTTTTTGCAAAAAATTGGAAAAATTGAAATTTGTATGTGTTAGTCTTCAATCAAGGAATTTTTTGAGAAAATCATGAAAAATGAAGTATTTTGCTCATTTTAGAGAACTATTTTGGTCTTTTTTAGAAAAAATGATAATTGATATTTTTGAAGGTGTTAGACTTCAGTTTTTGATTTTATGCAAAAAATAGGAAAAATAGAAATTTGTATGTGTTAGTCTTCAATCCAGGAGTTTTTTTGGAAAAACATGAAAAATGAAGTATTTTGCTCATTTTAGAGAACTATTTTGGTCTTTTTTAGAAAAAATGATAATTGATATTTTTGAAGGTGTTAGACTTCAGTTTTTGATTTTTTGCAAAAAATAGGAAAAATAGAAATTTGTATGTGTTAGTCTTCAATCACGAAGTTTTTTGAGAAAAACATTAAAAATGAAGTATTTTGCTTATTTTAGAGAACTATTTTGGACTCTTTTAGAAAAAATTATAATTGATATTTTTTAAGGTGTTAGACTTCAGTTTTTGTTTTTTAGCAAAAAAATGGAAAAATTCAAATTTGTATGTGTTAGTCTTCAATCACGGAAATTTTTGAGAAAAACATGAAAAATGGAGTATTTTGCTCATTTTAGAGAACTATTTTGGTCTTTTTGAGAAAAAATGATAATTGATATTTTTGAAGGTGTTAGGCTTCAATTTTTTATTTTTTGCAAAAAATTGGAAAAATTGAAATTTGAATGTGTTAGTCTTCAATCTCGGAATTTTTTGAGAAAAACATGAAAAATGAAGTATTTTGCTCATTTTAGAGAACTATTTTGGTCTTTTTCAGAATAAATGATAATTGATATTTTTGAAGGTGTTAGACTTCAGTTTTTGATTTTTTGCAAAAAATACGAAAAATAGAAATTTGTATGTGTTAGTCTTCAATCACGAAGTTTTTTGAGAAAAACATTAAAAATGAAGTATTTTGCATATTTTAGAGAACTATTTTGGACTCTTTTAGAAAAAATTATAATTGATATTTTTTAAGGTGTTAGACATCAGTTTTTGTTTTTTTGCAAAAAAATGGAAAAATTCAAATTTGTATGTGTTAGTCTTCAATCACGGAATTTTTTGAGAAAAACATGAAAAATGAAGTATTTTGCTAATTTTAGAGAACTATTTTGGTCTTTTTCAGAAAAAATGATAATTGATATTTTTGAAGGTGTTAGACTTCAGTTTTTTATTTTTTGCAAAAAATAGGAAAAATAGAAATTTGTATGTGTTAGTCTTCAATCCCGGAGTTTTTTAAGAAAAACATGAGAAATGAAGTATTTTGCTCATTTTAGAGAACTATTTTGGTCTTTTTTAGAAAAAATGATAATTGATATTTTTGAAGGTGTTAGACTTCAGTTTTTGATTTTTTGCAAAAAATAGGAAAAATAGAAATTTGTATGTGTTAGTGTTCATTCACGAAGTTTTTTGAGAAAAACATTAAAAATGAAGTATTTTGCTTATTTTAGAGAACTATTTTGGACTCTTTTAGAAAAAATTATAATTGATATTTTTTAAGGTGTTAGACTTCAGTTTTTGTTTTTTTGCAAAAAAATGGAAAAATTCAAATTTGTATGTGTTAGTCTTCAATCACGGAATTTTTTGAGAAAAACATGAAAAATGAAGTATTTTGCTCATTTTAGAGAACTATTTTGTTCTTTTTGAGAAAAAATGATAATTGATATTTTTGAAGATGTTAGGCTTCAGTTTTTTATTTTTTGCAAAAAATTGGAAAAATTGAAATTTGAATGTGTTAGTAGTCTTCAATCTCAGAATTTTTTGAGAAAAAACATGAAAAATGAAGTATTTTGCTCATTTTAGAGAACTATTTTGGTCTTCTTCAGAAAAAATGATAATTGATATTTTTGAAGGTGTTAGACTTCAGTTTTTGATTTTTTGCAAAAAATTGGAAAAATTGAAATTTGTATGTGTTAGTCTTCAATCAAGGAATTTTTTGAGCAAATCATGAAAAATGAAGTATTTTGCTCATTTTAGAGAACTATTTCGGTCTTTTTTAGAAAAAATGATAATTGATATTTTTGAAGGTGTTAGACTTCAGTTTTTGATTTTATGCAAAAAATAGGAAAAATAGAAATTTGTATGTGTTAGTCTTCAATCCCGGAGTTTTTTGAGAAAAACATGAGAAATGAAGTATTTTGCTCATTTTAGAGAACTATTTTGGTCTTTTTTAGAACAAATGATAATTGATATTTTTGATGGTGTTAGACTTCAGTTTTTGATTTTATGCAAAAAATAGGAAAAATAAAAATTTGTATGTGTTAGTCTTCAATGCCGGAGTTTTTTGAGAAAAACATGAAAAATGAAGTATTTTGCCCATTTTAGAGAACTATTTTGGTCTTTTTTAGAAAAAATGATAATTGATATTTTTGAAGGTGTTAGACTTCAGTTTTTGATTTTTGGCAAAAAATAGGAAAAATAGAAATTTGTATGTGTTAGTCTTCAATCACGAAGTTTTTTGAGAAAAACATTAAAAATGAAGTATTTTGCTCATTTTAGAGAACTATTTTGGACTCTTTTAGAAAAAATTATAATTGATATTTTTTAAGGTGTTAGACTTCAGTTTTTGATTTTTTGCAAAAAATAGGAAAAATTGAAATTTGTATGTGTTAGTCTTCAATCACGGAATTTTTTTAGAAAATCATGAAAAATGAAGTATTTTGCTCATTTTAGAGAACTATTTTGGCCTTTTTTAGAAAAATGATAATTGATATTTTTGAAGGTGTTAGACTTCAGGTTTTGATTTTTTGCAAAAAATTGGAAAAATTTAAATTTGTATGTGTTAGTCTTCAATCACGGAATTTTTTGAGAAAATCATGAAAAATGAAGTATTTTTCTCATTTTAGAGAACTATTTTGGTCTTTTTTAGAAAAAATGATAATTGATATTTTAGAAGGTGTTAGACTTCAGTTTTTGATTTTTTGCAAAAAATAGGAAAAATTGAAATTTGTATGTGTTAGTCTTCAATCACGGAGTTTTTTGAGAAAAACATGAAAAATGAAGTATTTTGCTCATTTTGGAGAACTATTTTGGACCCTTTTAGAAAAAATGATAATTGATATTTTTTAAGGTGTTAGACTTCAGTTTTTGATTTTTTGCAAAAAAATGGAAAAATTGAAATTTGTATGTGTTAGTCTTCAATCACGGAATTTTTTGAGAAAAACATGAAAAATGAAGTATTTTGCTCATTTTAGAGAACTATTTTGGTCTTTTTCAGAAAAAATGATAATTGATATTTTTGAAGGTGTTAGGCTTCAGTTTTTTATTTTTTGCAAAAAATTGGAAAAATAGAAATTTGAATGTGTTAGTCTTCAATCACGGAATTTTTTGAGAAAAACATGAAAAATGAAGTATTTTGCTCATTTTAGAGAACTATTTTGGTCTTTTTGAGAAAAAATGATAATTGATATTTTTGAAGGTGTTAGGCTTCAGTTTTTTATTTTTTGCAAAAAATTGGAAAAATTGAAATTTGAATGTGTTAGTAGTCTTCAATCTCAGAATTTTTTGAGAAAAAACATGAAAAATGAAGTATTTTGCTCATTTTAGAGAACTATTTTGGTCTTCTTCAGAAAAAATGATAATTGATATTTTTGAAGGTGTTAGACTTCAGTTTTTGATTTTTTGCAAAAAATTGGAAAAATTGAAATTTGTATGTGTTAGTCTTCAATCAAGGAATTTTTGGAGCAAATCATGAAAAATGAAGTATTTTGCTCATTTTAGAGAACTATTTTGGTCTTTTTTAGAAAAAATGATAATTGATATTTTTGAAGGTGTTAGACTTCAGTTTTTGATTTTATGCAAAAAATAGGAAAAATAGAAATTTGTATGTGTTAGTCTTCAATCCCGGAGTTTTTTGAGAAAAACATGAGAAATGAAGTATTTTGCTCATTTTAGAGAACTATTTTGGTCTTTTTTAGAAAAAATGATAATTGATATTTTTGATGGTGTTAGACTTCAGTTTTTGATTTTATGCAAAAAATAGGAAAAATAGAAATTTGTATGTGTTAGTCTTCAATGCCGGAGTTTTTTGAGAAAAACATGAAAAATGAAGTATTTTGCCCATTTTAGAGAACTATTTTGGTCTTTTTTAGAAAAAATGATAATTGATATTTTTGAAGGTGTTAGACTTCAGTTTTTGATTTTATGCAAAAAATAGGAAAAATAGAAATTTGTATGTGTTAGTCTTCAATCCCGGAGTTTTTTGTGAAAAACATGAGAAATGAAGTATTTTGCTCATTTTAGAGAACTATTTTGGTCTTTTTTAGAAAAAATGATAATTGATATTTTTGATGGTGTTAGACTTCAGTTTTTGATTTTATGCAAAAAATTGGAAAAATAGAAATTTGTATGTGTTAGTCTTCAATGCCGGAGTTTTTTGAGAAAAACATGAAAAATGAAGTATTTTGCCCATTTTAGAGAACTATTTTGGTCTTTTTTAGAAAAAATTATAATTAATATTTTTTAAGGTGTTAGACTTCAGTTTTTGATTTTTTGCAAAAAATAGGAAAAATTGAAATTTGTATGTGTTAGTCTTCAATCACGGAATTTTTTTAGAAAATCATGAAAAATGAAGTATTTTTCTCATTTTAGAGAACTATTTTGGCCTTTTTTAGAAAAATGATAATTGATATTTTTGAAGGTGTTAGACTTCAGGTTTTGATTTTTTGCAAAAAATTGGAAAATTTTAAATTTGTATGTGTTAGTCTTCAATCACGGAATTTTTTGAGAAAATCATGAAAAATGAAGTATTTTTCTCATTTTAGAGAAATATTTTGGTCTTTTTTAGAAAAAATGATAATTGATATTTTAGAAGGTGTTAGACTTCAGTTTTTGATTTTTTGCAAAAAATAGGAAAAATTGAAATTTGTATGTGTTAGTCTTCAATCACGGAGTTTTTTGAGAAAAACATGAAAAATGAAGTATTTTGCTCATTTTGGAGAACTATTTTGGACCCTTTTAGAAAAAATGATAATTGATATTTTTTAAGGTGTTAGACTTCAGTTTTTGATTTTTTGCAAAAAAATGGAAAAATTGAAATTTGTATGTGTAAGTCTTCAATCACGGAATTTTTTGAGAAAAACATGAAAAATGAAGTATTTTGCTCATTTTAGAGAACTATTTTGGCCTTTTTTCGAAAAATGATAATTGATATTTTTGAAGGTGTTAGACTTCAGGTTTTGATTTTTTGCAAAAAATTGGAAAAATTTAAATTTGTATGTGTTAGTCTTCAATCACGGAATTTTTTGAGAAAATCATGAAAAATGAAGTATTTTTCTCATTTTAGAGAACTATTTTGGTCTTTTTCAGAAAAAATGATAATTGATATTTTTGAAGGTGTTAGACTTCAGTTTTTTATTTTTTGCAAAAAATTGGAAAAATTGAAATTTGTATGTGTTAGTCTTCAATCACGGAATTTTTTGAGAAAATCATGAAAATTGAAGTATTTTGCTCATTTTAGAGAACTATTTTGGTCTTTTTTAGAAAAAATGATAATTGATATTTTTGAAGGTGTTAGAATTCAGTTTTTGATTTTATGCAAAAAATAGGAAAAATAGAAATTTGTATGTGTTAGTCTTCAATGCAGGAGTTTTTTGAGAAAAACATGAAAAATGAAGTATTTTGCCCATTTTAGAGTACTATTTTGGTCTTTTTTAGAAAAAATGATAATTGATATTTTTGAAGGTGTTAGACTTCAGTTTTTGATTTTTTGCAAAAAATAGGAAAAATAGAAATTTGTACGTGTTAGTTTTCAATCACGAAGTTTTTTGAGAAAAACATTAAAAATGAAGTATTTTGCTCATTTTAGAGAACTATTTTGGACTCTTTTAGAAAAAATTATAATTGATATTTTTTAAGGTGTTAGACTTCAGTTTTTGATTTTTTGCAAAAAATAGGAAAAATTGAAATTTGTATGTGTTAGTCTTCAATCACGGAATTTTTTTAGAAAATCATGAAAAATGAAGTATTTTGCTCATTTTAGAGAACTATTTTGGTCTTTTTTAGAAAAAATGATAATTGATATTTTTGAAGGTGTTAGACTTCAGGTTTTGATTTTTTGCAAAAAATTGGAAAAATTGAAATTTGTATGTGTTAGTCTTCAATCACGGAATTTTTTGAGAAAATCATGAAAAATGAAGTATTTTTCTCATTTTAGAGAACTATTTTGGTCTTTTTTAGAAAAAATGATAATTGATATTTTTGAAGGTGTTAGACTTCAGTTTTTGATTTTTTGCAAAAAATAGGAAAAATTGAAATTTGTATGTGTTAGTCTTCAATCACGGAGTTTTTTGAGAAAAACATGAAAAATTAAGTATTTTGCTCATTTTGGAGAACTATTTTGGACCCTTTGAGAAAAAATGATAATTGATATTTTTTAAGGTGTTAGACTTCAGTTTTTGATTTTTTGCAAAAAAATGGAAAAATTGAAATTTGTACGTGTTAGTCTTCAATCTCGGAATTTTTTGAGAAAAACATGAAAAATGAAGTATTTTGCTCATTTTAGAGAACTATTTTGGTCTTTTTCAGAAAAAATGATAATTGATATTTTTGAAGGTGTTAGGCTTCAGTTTTTTATTTTTTGCAAAAAATTGGAAAAATAGAAATTTGAATGTGTTAGTCTTCAATCACGGAATTTTTTGAGAAAAACATGAAAAATTAAGTATTTTGCTCATTTTAGAGAACTATTTTGGTCTTTTTCAGAAAAAATGATAATTGATATTTTTGAAGGTGTTAGACTTCAGTTTTTTATTTTTTGCACAAAATTGGAAAAATTGAAATTTGTATGTGTTAGTCTTCAATCACGGAATTTTTTGAGAAAATCATGAAAAATGAAGTATTTTGCTCATTTTAGAGAACTATTTTGGTCTTTTTTAGAAAAAATGATAATTGATATTTTTGAAGGTATTAGACTTCAGTTTTTGATTTTTTGCAAAAAATTGGAAAAATTGAAATTTGTATGTGTTAGTCTTCAATCAAGGAATTTTTTGAGAAAATCATGAAAAATGAAGTATTTTGCTCATTTTAGAGAACTATTTTGGTCTTTTTTAGAAAAAATGATAATTGATATTTTTGAAGGTGTTAGACTTCAGTTTTTGATTTTATGAAAAAAATAGGAAAAATAGAAATTTGTATGTGTTAGTCTTCAATCCCGGAGTTTTTTAAGAAAAACATGAGAAATGAAGTATTTTGCTCATTTTAGAGAACTATTTTGGTCTTTTTTAGAAAAAATGATAATTGATATTTTTGAAGGTGTTAGACTTCAGTTTTTGATTTTTTGCAAAAAATAGGAAAAATAGAAATTTGTATGTGTTAGTCTTCAATCACGAAGTTTTTTGAGAAAAACATTAAAAATGAAGTATTTTGCTTATTTTAGAGAACTATTTTGGATTCTTTTAGAGAAAATTATAATTGATATTTTTTAAGGTGTTAGACTTCAGTTTTTGTTTTTTTGCAAAAAAATGGAAAAATTCAAATTTGTATGTGTTAGTCTTCAATCACGGAATTTTTTGAGAAAAACATGAAAAATGAAGTATTTTGCTCATTTTAGAGAATTATTTTGGTCTTTTTGAGAAAAAATGATAATTGATATTTTTGAAGGTGTTAGGCTTCAGTTTTTTATTTTTTGCAAAAAATTGAAAAAATTGAAATTTGAATGTGTTAGTCTTCAATCTCGGAATTTTTTGAGAAAAACATGAAAAATGAAGTATTTTGCTCATTTTAGAGAACTATTTTGGTCTTTTTCAGAAAAAATGATAATTGATATTTTTGAAGGTGTTAGACTTCAGTTTTAGATTTTTTGCAAAAAATTGGAAAAATTGAAATTTGTATGTGTTAGTCTTCAATCAAGGAATTTTTTGAGAAAATCATGAAAAATGAAGTATTTTGCTCATTTTAGAGAACTATTTTGGTCTTTTTTAGAAAAAATGATAATTGATATTTTTGAAGGTGTTAGACTTCAGTTTTTGATTTTATGCAAAAAATAGGAAAAATAGAAATTTGTATGTGTTAGTCTTCAATCCCGGAGTTTTTTGAGAAAAACATGAGAAATGAAGTATTTTGCTCATTTTAGAGAACTATTTTGGTCTTTTTTAGAAAAAATGATATTTGATATTTTTGAAGGTGTTAGACTTCAGTTTTTGATTTTATGCAAAAAATAGGAAAAATAGAAATTTGTATGTGTTAGTCTTCAATGCCGGAGTTTTTTGAGAAAAACATGAAAAATGAAGTATTTTGCCCATTTTAGAGAACTATTTTGGTCTTTTTTAGAAAAAATGATAATTGATATTTTTGAAGGTGTTAGACTTCAGTTTTTGATTTTTTGCAAAAAATAGGAAAAATTGAAATTTGTATGTGTTAGTCTTCAATCACGGAATTTTTTGAGAAAATCATGAAAAATGAAGTATTTTTCTCATTTTAGAGAACTATTTTGGTCTTTTTTAGAAAAAATGATAATTGATATTTTTGAAGGTGTTAGACTTCAGTTTTTGATTTTTTGCAAAAAATAGGAAAAATTGAAATTTGTATGTGTTAGTCTTCAATCACGGAGTTTTTTGAGAAAAACATGAAAAATGAAGTATTTTGCTCATTTTGGAGAACTATTTTGGACCCTTTTAGAAAAAATGATAATTGATATTTTTTGAGGTGTTAGACTTCAGTTTTTGATTTTTTGCAAAAAAATGGAAAAATTGAAATTTGTATGTGTTTGTCTTCAATCACGGAATTTTTTGAGAAAAACATGAAAAATGAAGTATTTTGCTCATTTTAGAGAACTATTTTGGTCTTTTTCAGAAAAAATGATAATTGATATTTTTGAAGGTGTTAGGCTTCAGTTTTTTATTTTTTGCAAAAAATTGGAAAAATAGAAATTTGAATGTGTTAGTCTTCAATCACGGAATTTTTTGAGAAAAACACGAAAAATGAAGTATTTTGCTCATTTTAGAGAACTATTTTGGTCTTTTTCAGAAAAAATGATAATTGATATTTTTGAAGGTGTTAGACTTCAGTTTTTTATTTTTTGCAAAAAATTGGAAAAATTGAAATTTGTATGTGTTAGTCTTCAATCACGGAATTTTTTGAGAAAATCATGAAAATTGAAGTATTTTGCTCATTTTAGAGAACTATTTTGGTCTTTTTTAGAAAAAATGATAATTGATATTTTTGAAGGTGTTAGACTTCAGTTTTTGATTTTATGCAAAAAATAGGAAAAATAGAAATTTGTATGTGTTAGTCTTCAATGCCGGAGTTTTTTGAGAAAAACATGAAAAATGAAGTATTTTGCCCATTTTAGAGAACTATTTTGGTCTTTTTTAGAAAAAATGATAATTGATATTTTTGAAGGTGTTAGACTTCAGTTTTTGATTTTTTGCAAAAAATAGGAAAAATAGAAATTTGTATGTGTTAGTCTTCAATCACGAAGTTTTTTGAGAAAAACATTAAAAATGAAGTATTTTGCTTATTTTACAGAACTATTTTGGACTCTTTTAGAAAAAATTATAATTGATATTTTTTAAGGTGTTAGACTTCAGTTTTTGTTTTTTTGCAAAAAAATGGAAAAATTCAAATTTGTATGTGTTAGTCTTCAATCACGGAATTTTTTGAGAAAAACATGAAAAATGAAGTATTTTGCTCATTTTAGAGAACTATTTTGGTCTTTTTGAGAAAAAATGGAAATTGATATTTTTGAAGGTGTTAGGCTTCAGTTTTTTATTTTTTGCAAAAAATTGGAAAAATTGAAATTTGAATGTGTTAGTCTTCAATCTCGGAATTTTTTGAGAAAAACATGAAAAATGAAGTATTTTGCTCATTTTAGAGAACTATTTTGGTCTTTTTCAGAAAAAATGATAATTGATATTTTTGAAGGTGTTAGACTTCAGTTTTAGATTTTTTGCAAAAAATTGGAAAAATTGAAATTTGTATGTGTTAGTCTTCAATCAAGGAATTTTTTGAGAAAATCATGAAAAATGAAGTATTTTGCTCATTTTAGAGAACTATTTTGGTCTTTTTTAGAAAAAATGATAATTGATATAACGACATCAGTTTTTGATTTTATGCAAAAAATAGGAAAAATAGAAATTTGTATGTGTTAGTCTTCAATCCCGGAGTTTTTTGAGAAAAACATGAGAAATGAAGTATTTTGCTCATTTTAGAGAACTATTTTGGTCTTTTTTAGAAAAAATGATAATTGATATTTTTGAAGGTGTTAGACTTCAGTTTTTGATTTTATGCAAAAAATAGGAAAAATAGAAATTTGTATGTGTTAGTCTTCAATGCCGGAGTTTTTTGAGAAAAACATCAAAAATGAAGTATTTTGCCCATTTTAGAGAACTATTTTGGTCTTTTTTAGAAAAAATGATAATTGATATTTTTGAAGGTGTTAGACTTCAGTTTTTGATTTTTTGCAAAAAATAGGAAAAATAGAAATTTGTATGTGTTAGTCTTCAATCACGAAGTTTTTTGAGAAAAACATTAAAAATGAAGTATTTTGCTCATTTTAGAGAACTATTTTGGACTCTTTTAGAAAAAATTATAATTGATATTTTTTAAGGTGTTAGACTTCAGTTTTTTATTTTTTGCAAAAAATAGGAAAAATTGAAATTTGTATGTGTTAGTCTTCAATCACGGAATTTTTTTAGAAAATCATGAAAAATGAAGTATTTTGCTCATTTTAGAGAACTATTTTGGCCTTTTTTAGAAAAATGATAATTGATATTTTTGAAGGTGTTAGACTTCAGGTTTTGATTTTTTGCAAAAAATTGGAAAAATCTAAATTTGTATGTGTTAGTCTTCAATCACGGAATTTTTTGAGAAAATCATGAAAAATGAAGTATTTTTCTCATTTTAGAGAACTATTTTGGTCTTTTTTAGAAAAAATGATAATTGATATTTTTGAAGGTGTTAGACTTCAGTTTTTGATTTTTTGCAAAAAATAGGAAAAATTGAAATTTGTATGTGTTAGTCTTCAATCACGGAGTTTTTTGAGAAAAACATGAAAAATGAAGTATTTTGCTCATTTTGGAGAACTATTTTGGACCCTTTTAGAAAAAATGATAATTGATATTTTTTAAGGTGTTAGACTTCAGTTTTTGATTTTTTGCAAAAAAATGGAAAAATTGAAATTTGTATGTGTTAGTCTTCAATCACGGAATTTTTTGAGAAAAACATGAAAAATGAAGTATTTTGCTCATTTTAGAGAACTATTTTGGTCTTTTTCAGAAAAAATGATAATTGATATTTTTGAAGGTGTTAGGCTTCAGTTTTTTATTTTTTGCAAAAAATTGGAAAAATAGAAATTTCAATGTGTTAGTCTTCAATCACGGAATTTTTTGAGAAAAACATGAAAAATGGAGTATTTTGCTCATTTTAGAGAACTATTTTGGTCTTTTTCAGAAAAAATGATAATTGATATTTTTGAAGGTGTTAGACTTCAGTTTTTTATTTTTTGCAAAAAATTGGATAAATTGAAATTTGTATGTGTTAGTCTTCAATCACGGAATTTTTTGAGAAAATCATGAAAATTGAAGTATTTTGCTCATTTTAGAGAACTATTTTGGTCTTTTTTAGAAAAAATGATAATTGATATTTTTGAAGGTGTTAGACTTCAGTTTTTGATTTTTTGCAAAAAATTGGAAAAATAGAAATTTGAATGTGTTAGTCTTCAATCCCGGAGTTTTTTGAGAAAATCATGAAAAATGAAGTATTTTGCTCATTTTAGAGAACTATTTTGGTCTTTTTTAGAAAAAATGATAATTGATATTTTTGAAGGTGTTAGACTTCAGTTTTTGATTTTATGCAAAAAATAGGAAAAATAGAAATTTGTATGTGTTAGTCTTCAATGCCGGAGTTTTTTGAGAAAAACATGAAAAATGAAGTATTTTGCCCATTTTAGAGAACTATTTTGGTCTTTTTTAGAAAAAATGATAATTGATATTTTCGAAGGTGTTAGACTTCAGTTTTTGATTTTTTGCAAAAAATAGGAAAAATAGAAATTTGTATGTGTTAGTCTTCAATCACGAAGTTTTTTGAGAAAAACATTAAAAATTAAGTATTTTGCTTATTTTAGAGAACTATTTTGGACTCTTTTAGAAAAAATTATAATTGATTTTTTTTAAGGTGTTAGACTTCAATTTTTGTTTTTTTGCAAAAAAATGGAAAAATTCAAATTTGTATGTGTTAGTCTTCAATCACGGAAATTTTTGAGAAAAACATGAAAAATGAAGTATTTTGCTCATTTTAGAGAACTATTTTGGTCTTTTTGAGAAAAAATGATAATTGATATTTTTGAAGGTGTTAGGCTTCAGTTTTTTTATTTTTTGCAAAAAATTGGAAAAATTGAAATTTGAATGTGTTAGTCTTCAATCTCGGAATTTTTTGAGAAAAACATGAAAAACGAAGTATTTTGCTCATTTTAGAGAACTATTTGGGTCTTTTTCAGAAAAAATGATAATTGATATTTTTGAAGGTGTTAGACTTCAGTTTTTGATTTTTTGCAAAAAATAGGAAAAATAGAAATTTGTATGTGTTAGTCTTCAATCACGAAGTTTTTTGAGAAAAACATTAAAAATGAATTATTTTGCTTATTTTAGAGAACTATTTTGGACTCTTTTAGAAAAAATTATAATTGATATTTTTTAAGGTGTTAGACTTCAGTTTTTGTTTTTTTGCAAAAAAATGGAAAAATTCAAATTTGTATGTGTTAGTCTTCAATCACGGAATTTTTTGAGAAAAACATGAAAAATGAAGTATTTTGCTCATTTTAGAGAACTATTTTGGTCTTTTTCAGAAAAAATGATAATTGATATTTTTTAAGGTGTTAGGCTTCAGTTTTTTATTTTTTGCAAAAAATTGGAAAAATTGAAATTTGAATGTGTTAGTCTTCAATCACGGAATTTTTTGAGAAAAACATGAAAAATGAAGTATTTTGCTCATTTTAGAGAACTATTTTGGACTCTTTTAGAAAAAACTATAATTGATATTTTTTAAGGTGTTAGACTTCAGGTTTTGATTTTTTGCAAAAAATGGAAAAATTGAAATTTGTATGCGTTAGTCTTCAATCACGGATTTTTTTGAGAAAAACATGAAAAATGAAGTATTTTGCTCATTTTAGAGAACTATTTTGGTCTTTTTTAGAAAAAATGATAATTGATATTTTTGAAGGTGTTAGACTTCAGTTTTTGATTTTTTGCAAAAAATAGGAAAAATAGAAATTTGTATGTGTTAGTCTTCAATCACGAAGTTTTTTGAGAAAAACATTAAAAATTAAGTATTTTGCTTATTTTAGAGAACTATTTTGGACTCTTTTAGAAAAAATTATAATTGATATTTTTTAAGGTGTTAGACTTCAGTTTTTGTTTTTTTGCAAAAAAATGGAAAAATTCAAATTTGTATGTGTTAGTCTTCAATCACGGAAATTTTTGAGAAAAACATGAAAAATGAAGTATTTTGCTCATTTTAGAGAACTATTTTGGTCTTTTTGAGAAAAAATGATAATTGATATTTTTGAAGGTGTTAGGCTTCAGTTTTTTATTTTTTGCAAAAAATTGGAAAAATTGAAATTTGAATGTGTTAGTCTTCAATCTCGGAATTTTTTGAGAAAAACATGAAAAATGAAGTATTTTGCTCATTTTAGAGAACTATTTTGGTCTTTTTCAGAAAAAATGATAATTGATATTTTTGAAGGTGTTAGACTTCAGTTTTTGATTTTTTGCAAAAAATATGAAAAATAGAAATTTGTATGTGTTAGTCTTCAATCACGAAGTTTTTTGAGAAAAACATTAAAAATGAAGTATTTTGCTTATTTTAGAGAACTATTTTGGACTCTTTTAGAAAAAATTATAATTGATATTTTTTAAGGTGTTAGACTTCAGTTTTTGTTTTTTTGCAAAAAAATGGAAAAATTCAAATTTGTATGTGTTAGTCTTCAATCACGGAATTTTTTGAGAAAAACATGAAAAATGAAGTATTTTGCTCATTTTAGAGAACTATTTTGGTCTTTTTCAGAAAAAATGATAATTGATATTTTTGAAGGTGTTAGACTTCAGTTTTTTATTTTTTGCAAAAAATTGGAAAAATTGAAATTTGTATGTGTTAGTCTTCAATCATGGAATTTTTTGAGAAAATCATGAAAAATAAAGTATTTTGCTCATTTTAGAGAACTATTTTGGTCTTTTTTAGAAAAATGATAATTGATATTTTTGAAGGTGTTAGACTTCCGTTTTTGATTTTTTGCAAAAAATTGGAAAAAATTGAAATTTGTATGTGTTAGTCTTCAATCACGGAATTTTTTGAGAAAATCATGAAAAATGAAGTATTTTGCTCAATTTAGAGAACTATTTTTGTCTTTTTTAGAAAAAATGATAATTGATATTTTTGAAGGTGGTAGACTTCTGTTTTTAGAAAAAATGATAATTGATAATTGATATTTTTGAAGGTGTTAGACTTCTGTTTTTGATTTTATGCAAAAAATAGGAAAAATAGAAATTTGTATGTGTTAGTCTTCAATCACGGAATTTTTTGAGAAAAACATGAAAAATGAAGTATTTTGCTCATTTTAGAGAACTATTTTGGTCTTTTTCAGAAAAAATGATAATTGATATTTTTTAAGGTGTTAGACTTCAGTTTTTTATTTTTTGCAAAAAATTGGAAAAATTGAAATTTGTATGTGTTAGTCTTCAATCACGGAATTTTTTGAGAAAATCATGAAAAATGAAGTATTTTGCTCATTTTAGAGAACTATTTTGGTCTTTTTTAGAAAAAATGATAATTGATATTTTTGAAGGTGTTAGACTTCAGTTTTTGATTTTTTGCAAAAAATTGGAAAAATTGAAATTTGTATGTGTTAGTCTTCAATCACGCAATTTTTTTAGAAAATCATGAAAAATGAAGTATTTTGCTCATTTTAGAGAACTATTTTGGTCTTTTTTAGAAAAAATGATAATTGATATTTTTGAAGGTGTTAGACTTCAGTTTTTGATTTTTTACAAAAAATTGGAAAAATAGAAATTTGTATGTGTAAGTCTTCAATCCCGGAGTTTTTTGAGAAAAACATGAAAAATGAAGTATTTTGCTCATTTTAGAGAACTATTTTGGTCTTTTTTAGAAAAAATTATAATTGATATTTTTGAAGGTGTTAGACTTCAGTTTTTGATTTTTTGCAAAAAATAGGAAAAATAGAAATTTGTATGTGTTAGTCTTCAATCACGATGTTTTTTGAGAAAAACATGAAAAATGAGGTATTTTGCTCATTTTAGAGAACTATTTTGGTCTTTTTTAGAAAAAATGATAATTGATATTTTTGAAGGTGTTAGACTTCAGTTTTTGATTTTTTGCAAAAAATTGGAAAAATAGAAATTTGTATGTGTTAGTCTTCAATCACGAAGTTTTTTGCGAAAAACATGAAAAATGAAGTATTTTGCTCATTTTAGAGAACTATTTTGGTCTTTTTCAGAAAAAATGATAATTGATATTTTTTAAGGTGTTAGACTTCAGTTTTTGATTTTATGCAAAAAATAGGAAAAATAGAAATTTGTATGTGTTAGTCTTCAATCCCGGAGTTTTTTGAGAAAAACATGAAAAATGAAGTATTTTGCTCATTTTAGAGAACTATTTTGGTCTTTTTTAGAAAAAATGATAATTGATATTTTTGAAGGTGTTAGACTTCAGTTTTTGATTTTTTGCAAAAAATAGGAAAAATAGAAATTTGTATGTGTTAGTCTTCAATCACGAAGTTTTTTGAGAAAAACATTAAAAATGAAGTATTTTGCTTATTTTACAGAAGTATTTTGGACTCTTTTAGAAAAAATTATAATTGATATTTTTTAAGGTGTAAGACTTCAGTTTTTGTTTTTTTGCAAAAAAATGGAAAAATTCAAATTTGTATGTGTTAGTCTTCAATCACGAAGTTTTTTGCGAAAAACATGAAAAATGAAGTATTTTGCTCATTTTAGAGAACTATTTTGGTCTTTTTCAGAAAAAATGATAATTGATATTTTTTAAGGTGTTAGACTTCAGTTTTTGATTTTATGCAAAAAATAGGAAAAATAGAAATTTGTATGTGTTAGTCTTCAATCCCGGAGTTTTTTGAGAAAAACATGAAAAATGAAGTATTTTGCTCATTTTAGAGAACTATTTTGGTCTTTTTTAGAAAAAATGATAATTGATATTTTTGAAGGAGTTAGACTTCAGTTTTAGATTTTTTGCAAAAAATTGGAAAAATTGAAATTTGTATGTGTTAGTCTTCAATCAAGGAATTTTTTGAGAAAATCATGAAAAATGAAGTATTTTGCTCATTTTAGAGAACTATTTTGGTCTTTTTTAGAAAAAATGATAATTGATATTTTTGAAGGTGTTAGACTTCAGTTTTTGATTTTATGCAAAAAATAGGAAAAATAGAAATTTGTATGTGTTAGTCTTCAATCCCGGAGTTTTTTGAGAAAAACATGAGAAATGAAGTATTTTGCTCATTTTAGAGAACTATTTTGGTCTTTTTTAGAAAAAATGATAATTGATATTTTTGAAGGTGTTAGACTTCAGTTTTTGATTTTATGCAAAAAATAGGAAAAATAGAAATTTGTATGTGTTAGTCTTCAATGCCGGAGTTTTTTGAGAAAAACATAAAAAATGAAGTATTTTGCCCATTTTAGAGAACTATTTTGGTCTTTTTTAGAAAAAATGATAATTGATATTTTTGAAGGTGTTAGACTTCAGTTTTTGATTTTTTGCAAAAAATAGGAAAAATAGAAATTTGTATGTGTTAGTCTTCAATCACGAAGTTTTTTGAGAAAAACATTAAAAATGAAGTATTTTGCTCATTTTAGAGAACTATTTTGGACTCTTTTAGAAAAAATTATAATTGATATTTTTTAAGGTGTTAGACTTCAGTTTTTTATTTTTTGCAAAAAATAGGAAAAATTGAAATTTGTATGTGTTAGTCTTCAATCACGGAATTTTTTTAGAAAATCATGAAAAATGAAGTATTTTGCTCATTTTAGAGAACTATTTTGGCCATTTTTAAAAAAATGATAATTGATATTTTTGAAGGTGTTAGACTTCAGGATTTGATTTTTTGCAAAAAATTGGAAAAATTTAAATTTGTATGTGTTAGTCTTCAATCATGGAATTTTTTGAGAAAATCATGAAAAATGAAGTATTTTTCTCATTTTAGAGAACTATTTTGGTCTTTTTTAGAAAAAATGATAATTGATATTTTTGAAGGTGTTAGACTTCAGTTTTTGATTTTTTGCAAAAAATAGGAAAAATTGAAATTTGTATGTGTTAGTCTTCAATCACGGAGTTTTTTGAGAAAAACATGAAAAATGAAGTATTTTGCTCATTTTGGAGAACTATTTTGGACCCTTTTAGAAAAAATGATAATTGATATTTTTGAAGGTGTTAGACTTCAGTTTTTGATTTTTTGCAAAAAAATGGAAAAATTGTAATTTGTATGTGTTAGTCTTCAATCACGGAATTTTTTGAGAAAAACATGAAAATTGAAGTATTTTGCTCATTTTAGAGAACTATTTTGGTCTTTTTGAGAAAAAATGATAATTGATATTTTTGAAGGTGCTAGGCTTCAGTTTTTTATTTTTTGCAAAAAATTGGAAAAATAGAAATTTGAATGTGTTAGTCTTCAATCACGGAATTTTTTGAGAAAAACATGAAAAATGAAGTATTTTGCTCATCTTAGAGAACTGTTTTGGTCTTTTTCAGAAAAAATGATAATTGTTATTTTTGAAGGTGTTAGACTTCAGTTTTTTATTTTTTGCAAAAAATTGGATAAATTGAAATTTGTATGTGTTAGTCTTCAATCACGGAATTTTTTGAGAAAATCATGAAAATTGAAGTATTTTGCTCATTTTAGAGAACTATTTTGGTCTTTTTTAGAAAAAATGATAATTGATATTTTTGAAGGTGTTAGACTTCAGTTTTTGATTTTTTGCAAAAAACTTGGAAAAATCGAAATTTGAATGTGTTAGTCTTCAATCCCGGAGTTTTTTGAGAAAATCATGAAAAATGAAGTATTTTGCTCATTTTAGAGAACTATTTTGTCTTTTTTAGAAAAAATGATAATTAATATTTTTGAAGGTGTTAGACTTCAGTTTTTGATTTTATGCAAAAAATAGGAAAAATAGAAATTTGTATGTGTTAGTCTTCAATGCCGGAGTTTTTTGAGAAAAACATGAAAAATGAAGTATTTTGCCCATTTTAGAGAACTATTTTGGTCTTTTTTAGAAAAAATGATAATTGATATTTTTGAAGGTGTTAGACTTCAGTTTTTGATTTTTTGCAAAAAATAGGAAAAATAGAAATTTGTATGTGTTAGTCTTCAATCACGAAGTTTTTTGAGAAAAACATTAAAAATGAAGTATTTTGCTTATTTTACAGAACTATTTTGGACTCTTTTAGAAAAAATTATAATTGATATTTTTTAAGGTGTTAGACTTCAGTTTTTGTTTTTTTGCAAAAAAATGGAAAAATTGAAATTTGAATGTGTTAGTCTTCAATCACGGAATTTTTTGAGAAAAACATAAAAAATGAAGTATTTTGCTCATTTTAGAGAACTATTTTGGTCTTTTTCAGAAAAAATGATAATTGATATTTTTGAAGGTTAACGACTTCAGTTTTTTATTTTTTTTAAAAAATTGGAAAAATTGAAATTTGTATGTGTTAGTCTTCAATCACGGAATTTTTTGAGAAAATCATGAAAAATGAAGTATTTTGCTCATTTTAGAGAACTATTTTGGTCTTTTTTAGAAAAAATGATAATTGACATATTTGAAGGTGTTAGACTTCAGTTTTTGATTTTTTGCAAAAAATTGGAAAAATTGAAATTTGTATGTGTTAGTCTTCAATCAAGGAATTTTTTGAGAAAATCATGAAAAATGAAGTATTTTGCTCATTTTAGAGAACTATTTTGGTCTTTTTTAGAAAAAATGATAATTGATATTTTTGAAGGTGTTAGACTTCAGTTTTTTATTTTTTGCAAAAAATTGGAAAAATTGAAATTTGTATGTGTTAGTCTTCAATCACGGAATTTTTTGAGAAAATCATGAAAAATGAAGTATTTTGCTCATTTTAGAGAACTATTTTGGTCTTTTTTAGAAAAAATGATAATTGATATATTTGAAGGTGTTAGACTTCAGTTTTTGATTTTTTGCAAAAAATTGGAAAAATTGAAATTTGAATGTGTTAGTCTTCAATCACGGAATTTTTTGAGAAAAACGTAAAAAATGAAGTATTTTGCTTATTTTAGAGAACTATTTTGGTCTTTTTCAGAAAAAATGATAATTGATATTTTTGAAGGTGTTAGACTTCAGTTTTTTATTTTTTGCAAAAAATTGGAAAAATTGAAATTTGTATGTGTTAGTCTTCAATCACGGAATTTTTTGAGAAAATCATGAAAAATGAAGTATTTTGCTCATTTTAGAGAACTATTTTGGTCTTTTTTAGAAAAAATGATAATTGATATATTTGAAGGTGTTAGACTTCAGTTTTTGATTTTTTGCAAAAAATTGGAAAAATTGAAATTTGTATGTGTTAGTCTTCAATCAAGGAATTTTTTGAGAAAATCATGAAAAATGAAGTATTTTGCTCATTTTAGAGAACTATTTTGGTCTTTTTTAGAAAAAATGATAATTGATATTTTTGAAGGTGTTAGACTTCAGTTTTTGATTTCATGCAAAAAATAGGAAAAATAGAAATTTGTATGTGTTAGTCTTCAATCCCGGAGTTTTTTGAGAAAAACATGAAAAATGAAGTATTTTGCTCATTTTAGAGAACTATTTTGGTCTTTTTTAGAAAAAATGATAATTGATATTTTTGAAGGTGTTAGACTTCAGTTTTTGATTTTTTGCAAAAAATAGGAAAAATAGAAATTTGTATGTGTTAGTCTTCAATCACGAAGTTTTTTGAGAAAAACATTAAAAATGAAGTATTTTGCTCATTTTAGAGAACTATTTTGGTCTTTTTTAGAAAAAATGATAATTGATATATTTGAAGGTGTTAGACTTCAGTTTTTGATTTTTTGCAAACAATAGGAAAAATAGAAATTTGTATGTGTTAGTCTTCAATCACGAAGTTTTTTGAGAAAAACATTAAAAATTAAGTATTTTGCTTATTTTAGAGAACTATTTTGGACTCTTTTAGAAAAAATTATAATTGATATTTTTTAAGGTGTTAGACTTCAGTTTTTGTTTTTTTGCAAAAAAATGGAAAAATTCAAATTTGTATGTGTTAGTCTTCAATCACGGAAATTTTTGAGAAAAACATGAAAAATGAAGTATTTTGCTCATTTTAGAGAACTATTTTGGTCTTTTTGAGAAAAAATGATAATTGATATTTTTGAAGGTGTTAGGCTTCAGTTTTTTTATTTTTTGCAAAAAATTGGAAAAATTGAAATTTGAATGTGTTAGTCTTCAATCTCGGAATTTTTTGAGAAAAACATGAAAAACGAAGTATTTTGCTCATTTTAGAGAACTATTTTGGTCTTTTTCAGAAAAAATGATAATTGATATTTTTGAAGTTGTTAGACTTCAGTTTTTGATTTTTTGCAAAAAATAGGAAAAATAGAAATTTGTATGTGTTAGTCTTCAATCACGAAGTTTTTTGAGAAAAACATTAAAAATGAAGTATTTTGCTTATTTTAGAGAACTATTTTGGACTCTTTTAGAAAAAATTATAATTGATATTTTTTAAGGTGTTAGACTTCAGTTTTTGTTTTTTTGCAAAAAAATGGAAAAATTCAAATTTGTATGTGTTAGTCTTCAATCACGGAATTTTTTGAGAAAATCATGAAAAATGAAGTATTTTGCTCATTTTAGAGAACTATTTTGGTCTTTTTTAGAAAAAATGATAATTGATATATTTGAAGGTGTTAGACTTCAGTTTTTGATTTTTTGCAAAAAATTGGAAAAATTGAAATTTGAATGTGTTAGTCTTCAATCACGGAATTTTTTGAGAAAAACATAAAAAATGAAGTATTTTGCTTATTTTAGAGAACTATTTTGGTCTTTTTCAGAAAAAATGATAATTGATATTTTTGAAGGTGTTAGACTTCAGTTTTTTATTTTTTGCAAAAAATTGGAAAAATTGAAATTTGTATGTGTTAGTCTTCAATCACGGAATTTTTTGAGAAAATCATGAAAAATGAAGTATTTTGCTCATTTTAGAGAACTATTTTGGTCTTTTTTAGAAAAAATGATAATTGATATATTTGAAGGTGTTAGACTTCAGTTTTTGATTTTTTGCAAAAAATTGGAAAAATTGAAATTTGTATGTGTTAGTCTTCAATCAAGGAATTTTTTGAGAAAATCATGAAAAATGAAGTATTTTGCTCATTTTAGAGAACTATTTTGGTCTTTTTTAGAAAAAATGATAATTGATATTTTTGAAGGTGTTAGACTTCAGTTTTTGATTTCATGCAAAAAATAGGAAAAATAGAAATTTGTATGTGTTAGTCTTCAATCCCGGAGTTTTTTGAGAAAAACATGAAAAATGAAGTATTTTGCTCATTTTAGAGAACTATTTTGGTCTTTTTCAGAAAAAATGATAATTGATATTTTTGAAGGTGTTAGACTTCAGTTTTTGATTTTTTGCAAAAAATAGGAAAAATAGAAATTTGTATGTGTTAGTCTTCAATCACGAAGTTTTTTGAGAAAAACATTAAAAATGAAGTATTTTGCTTATTTTAGAGAACTATTTTGGACTCTTTTAGAAAAAATTATAATTGATATTTTTTAAGGTGTTAGACTTCAGTTTTTGTTTTTTTGCAAAAAAATGGAAAAATTGAAATTTGTATGTGTTAGTCTTCAATCACGGAATTTTTTGAGAAAAACATGAAAAATGAAGTATTTTGCTCATTTTAGAGAACTATTTTGGTCTTTTTCAGAAAAAATGATAATTGATATTTTTTAAGGTGTTAGGCTTCATTTTTTTATTTTTTGCAAAAAATTGGAAAAATTGAAATTTGAATGTGTTAGTCTTCAATCACGGAATTTTTTGAGAAAAACATGAAAAATGAAGTATTTTGCTCATTTTAGAGAACTATTTTGGTCTTTTTCAGAAAAAATGATAATTGATATTTTTTAAGGTGTTAGACTTCAGTTTTTTATTTTTTTCAAAAAATTAGAAAAATTGAAATTTGTATGTGTTAGTCTTCAATCACGGAATTTTTTGAGAAAATCATGAAAAATGAAGTATTTTGCTCATTTTAAAGAACTATTTTGGTCTTTTTTAGAAAAAATGATAATTAATATTTTTGAAGGTGTTAGACTTCAGTTTTTGATTTTTTGCAAAAAATTGGAAAAATTGAAATTTGAATGTGTTAGTCTTCAATCATGGAATTTTTTGAGAAAATCATGAAAAATGAAGTATTTTTCTCATTTTAGAGAACTATTTTGGTCTTTTTCAGAAAAAATGATAATTGATATTTTTTAAGGTGTTAGACTTCAGTTTTTTATTTTTTTCAAAAAATTGGATAAATTGAAATTTGTATGTGTTAGTCTTCAATCACGGAATTTTTTGAGAAAATCATGAAAATTGAAGTATTTTGCTCATTTTAGAGAACTATTTTGGTCTTTTTCAGAAAAAATGATAATTGATATTTTTTAAGGTGTTAGACTTCAGTTTTTTATTTTTTTCAAAAAATTAGAAAAATTGAAATTTGTATGTGTTAGTCTTCAATCACGGAATTTTTTTAGAAAATCATGAAAAATGAAGTATTTTGCTCATTTTAGAGAACTATTTTGGCCTTTTTTAAAAAAATGATAATTGATATTTTTGAAGGTGTTAGACTTCAGGATTTGATTTTTTGCAAAAAATTGGAAAAATTTAAATTTGTATGTGTTAGTCTTCAATCATGGAATTTTTTGAGAAAATCATGAAAAATGAAGTATTTTTCTCATTTTAGAGAACTATTTTGGTCTTTTTTAGAAAAAATGATAATTGATATTTTTGAAGGTGTTAGACTTCAGTTTTTGATTTTTTGCAAAAAATAGGAAAAATTTAAATTTGTATGTGTTAGTCTTCAATCACGGAGTTTTTTGAGAAAAACATGAAAAATGAAGTATTTTGCTCATTTTGGAGAACTATTTTGGACCCTTTTAGAAAAAATGATAATTGATATTTTTGAAGGTGTTAGACTTCAGTTTTTGATTTTTTGCAAAAAAATGGAAAAATTGAAATTTGTATGTGTTAGTCTTCAATCACGGAATTTTTTGAGAAATACATGAAAATTGAAGTATTTTGCTCATTTTAGAGAACTATTTTGGTCTTTTTGAGAAAAAATGATAATTGATATTTTTGAAGGTGTTAGGCTTCAGTTTTTTATTTTTTGCAAAAAATTGGAAAAATTTAAATTTGTATGTGTTAGTCTTCAATCACGGAATTTTTTGAGAAAAACATGAAAAATGAAGTATTTTGCTCATTTTAGAGAACTATTTTGGTCTTTTTCAGAAAAAATGATAATTGATATTTTTTAAGGTGTTAGGCTTCAGTTTTTTATTTTTAGCAAAAAATTGGAAAAATTGAAATTTGAATGTGTTAGTCTTCAATCACGGAATTTTTTGAGAAAAACATGAAAAATGAAGTATTTTGCTCATTTTAGAGAACTATTTTGGACTCTTTTAGAAAAAACTATAATTGATATTTTTTAAGGTGTTAGACTTCAGGTTTTGATTTTTTGCAAAAAAATGGAAAAATTGAAATTTGTATGCGTTAGTCTTCAATCACGGATTTTTTTGAGAAAAACATGAAAAATGAAGTATTTTGCTCATTTTAGAGAACTATTTTGGTCTTTTTTAGAAAAAATGATAATTGATATTTTTGAAGGTGTTAGACTTCAGTTTTTGATTTTTTGCAAAAAATAGGAAAAATAGAAATTTGTATGTGTTAGTCTTCAATCACGAAGTTTTTTGAGAAAAACATTAAAAATTAAGTATTTTGTTTATTTTAGAGAACTATTTTGGACTCTTTTAGAAAAAATTATAATTGATATTTTTTAAGGTGTTAGACTTCAGTTTTTGTTTTTTTGCAAAAAAATGGAAAAATTCAAATTTGTATGTGTTAGTCTTCAATCACGGAAATTTTTGAGAAAAACATGAAAAATGAAGTATTTTGCTCATTTTAGAGAACTATTTTGGTCTTTTTGAGAAAAATGATAATTGATATTTTTGAAGGTGTTAGGCTTCAGTTTTTTATTTTTTGCAAAAAATTGGAAAAATTGAAATTTGAATGTGTTAGTCTTCAATCTCGGAATTTTTTGAGAAAAACATGAAAAATGAAGTATTTTGCTCATTTTAGAGAACTATTTTGGTCTTTTTCAGAAAAAATGATAATTGATATTTTTGAAGGTGTTAGACTTCAGTTTTTGATTTTTTGCAAAAAATAGGAAAAATAGAAATTTGTATGTGTTAGTCTTCAATCACGAAGTTTTTTGAGAAAAACATTAAAAATGAAGTATTTTGCTTATTTTAGAGAACTATTTTGGACTCTTTTAGAAAAAATTATAATTGATATTTTTTAAGGTGTTAGACTTCAGTTTTTGTTTTTTTGCAAAAAAATGGAAAAATTCAAATTTGTATGTGTTAGTCTTCAATCACGGAATTTTTTGAGAAAAACATGAAAAATGAAGTATTTTGCTCATTTTAGAGAACTATTTTGGTCTTTTTCAGAAAAAATGATAATTGATATTTTTTAAGGTGTTAGGCTTCATTTTTTTATTTTTTGCAAAAAATTGGAAAAATTGAAATTTGAATGTGTTAGTCTTCAATCACGGAATTTTTTGAGAAAAACATGAAAAATGAAGTATTTTGCTCATTTTAGAGAACTATTTTGGTCTTTTTCAGAAAAAATGATAATTGATATTTTTTAAGGTGTTAGACTTCAGTTTTTTATTTTTTTCAAAAAATTAGAAAAATTGAAATTTGTATGTGTTAGTCTTCAATCACGGAATTTTTTGAGAAAATCATGAAAAATGAAGTATTTTGCTCATTTTAGAGAACTATTTTGGTCTTTTTTAAAAAAAATGATAATTGATATTTTTGAAGGTGTTAGACTTCAGTTTTTGATTTTTTGCAAAAAATTGGAAAAATTGAAATTTGAATGTGTTAGTCTTCAATCACGGAATTTTTTGAGAAAAACATAAAAAATGAAGTATTTTGCTTATTTTAGAGAACTATTTTGGTCTTTTTCAGAAAAAATGATAATTGATATTTTTGAAGGTGTTAGACTTCAGTTTTTTATTTTTTGCAAAAAATTGGAAAAATTGAAATTTGTATGTGTTAGTCTTCAATCACGGAATTTTTTGAGAAAATCATGAAAAATGAAGTATTTTGCTCATTTTAGAGAACTATTTTGGTCTTTTTTAGAAAAAATGATAATTGATATATTTGAAGGTGTTAGACTTCAGTTTTTGATTTTTTGCAAAAAATTGGAAAAATTGAAATTTGTATGTGTTAGTCTTCAATCAAGGAATTTTTTATGAAAATCATGAAAAATGAAGTATTTTGCTCATTTTAGAGAACTATTTTGGTCTTTTTTAGAAAAAATGATAATTGATATTTTTGAAGGTGTTAGACTTCAGTTTTTGATTTTTTGCAAAAAATAGGAAAAATAGAAATTTGTATGTGTTAGTCTTCAATCCCGGAGTTTTTTGAGAAAAACATGAAAAATGAAGTATTTTGCTCATTTTAGAGAACTATTTTGGTCTTTTTTAGAAAAAATGATAATTGATATTTTTGAAGGTGTTAGACTTCAGTTTTTGATTTTTTGCAAAAAATAGGAAAAATAGAAATTTGTATGTGTTAGTCTTCAATCACGAAGTTTTTTGAGAAAAACATTAAAAATTAAGTATTTTGCTTATTTTAGAGAACTATTTTGGACTCTTTTAGAAAAAATTATAATTGATATTTTTTAAGGTGTTAGGCTTCAGTTTTTTATTTTTTGCAAAAAATTGGAAAAATTGAAATTTGAATGTGTTAGTCTTCAATCTCGGAATTTTTTGAGAAAAACATGAAAAATGAAGTATTTTGCTCATTTTAGAGACCTATTTTGGTCTTTTTCAGAATAAATGATAATTGATATTTTTGAAGGTGTTAGACTTCAGTTTTTGATTTTTTGCAAAAAATAGGAAAAATAGAAATTTGTATGTGTTAGTCTTCAATCACGAAGTTTTTTGAGAAAAACATTAAAAATGAAGTATTTTGCTTATTATAGAGAACTATTTTGGACTCTTTTAGAAAAAATTATAATTGATATTTTTTAAGGTCTTAGACTTCAGTTTTTGTTTTTTTGCAAAAAAATGGAAAAATTCAAATTTGTATGTGTTAGTCTTCAATCATGGAATTTTTTGAGAAAAACATGAAAAATGAAGTATTTTGCTCATTTTAGAGAACTATTTTGGTCTTTTTCAGAAAAAATGATAATTTATATTTTTTAAGGTGTTAGGCTTCAGTTTTTTATTTTTTGCAAAAAATTGGAAAAATTGAAATTTGAATGTGTTAGTCTTCAATCACGGAATTTTTTGAGAAAAACATGAAAAATGAAGTATTTTGCTCATTTTAGAGAACTATTTTGGTCTTTTTCAGAAAAAATGATAATTGATATTTTTTAAGGTGTTAGACTTCAGTTTTTTATTTTTTGCAAAAAATTAGAAAAATTGAAATTTGTATGTGTTAGTCTTCAATCACGGAATTTTTTGAGAAAATCATGAAAAATGAAGTATTTTGCTCATTTTAGAGAACTATTTTGGTCTTTTTTAGAAAAAATGATAATTGATATTTTTGAAGGTGTTAGACTTCAGTTTTTGATTTTTTGCAAAAAATTGGAAAAATTGAAATTTGTATGTGTTAGTCTTCAATCACGGAATTTTTTTAGAAAATCATGAAAAATGAAGTATTTTGCTCATTTTAGAGAACTATTTTGGTCTTTTTTAGAAAAAATGATAGTTGATATTTTTGAAGGTGTTAGACTTCAGTTTTTGATTTTTTACAAAAAATTGGAAAAATAGAAATTTGTATGTGTAAGTCTTCAATCCCGGAGTTTTTTGAGAAAAACTTGAAAAATGAAGTATTTTGCTCATTTTAGAGAACTATTTTGGTCTTTTTTAGAAAAAAATCTAATTGATATTTTTGAAGGTGTTAGACTTCAGTTTTTGATTTTTTGCAAAAAATAGGAAAAATAGAAATTTGTATGTGTTAGTCTTCAATCACGACGTTTTTTGAGAAAAACATGAAAAATGAGGTATTTTGCTCATTTTAGAGAACTATTTTGGTCTTTTTTAGAAAAAATGATAATTGATATTTTTGAAGGTGTTAGACTTCAGTTTTTGATTTTTTGCAAAAAATTGGAAAAATAGAAATTTGTATGTGTTAGTCTTCAATCACGAAGTTTTTTGAGAAAAACATGAAAAATGAAGTATTTTGCTCATTTTAGAGAACTATTTTGGTCTTTTTCAGAAAAAATGATAATTGATATTTTTTAAGGTGTTAGACTTCAGTTTTTGATTTTATGCAAAAAATAGGAAAAATAGAAATTTGTATGTGTTAGTCTTCAATCCCGGAGTTTTTTGAGAAAAACATGAAAAATGAAGTCTAACACCTTAAAAAATATCAATTATCATTTTTTCTGAAAAAGACCAAAGTATTTTGCTCATTTTAGAGAACTATTTTGGTCTTTTTTAGAAAAAATGATAATTGATATTTTTGAAGGTGTTAGACTTCAGTTTTTGATTTTTTGCAAAAAATAGGAAAAATAGAAATTTGTATGTGTTAGTTTTCAATCACGAAGTTTTTTGAGAAAAACATTAAAAATGAAGTATTTTGCTTATTTTACAGAACTATTTTGGACTCTTTTAGAAAAAATTATAATTGATATTTTCTAAGGTGTAAGACTTCAGTTTTTGTTTTTTTGCAAAAAAATGGAAAAATTCAAATTTGTATGTGTTGGTCTTCAATCACGGAATTTTTTGAGAAAAACATGAAAATTGAAGTATTTTGCTCATTTTAGAGAACTATTTTGGTCTTTTTGAGAAAAAATGATAATTGATATTTTTGAAGGTGTTAGGCTTCAGTTTTTTATTTTTTGCAAAAAATTTGAAAAATTGAAATTTGAATGTGTTAGTCTTCAATCTCGGAATTTTTTGAGAAAAACATGAAAAATGAAGTACTTTGCTCATTTTAGAGAACTATTTTGGTCTTTTTCAGAAAAAATGATAATTGATATTTTTGAAGGTGTTAGACTTCAGTTTTTTATTTTTTGCAAAAAATTGGAAAAATTGAAATTTGTATGTGTTAGTCTTCAATCACGGAATTTTTTGAGAAAATCAAGAAAAATGAAGTATTTTGCTCATTTTAGAGAACTATTTTGGTCTTTTTTTGAAAAAATGATAATTGATATTTTTGAAGGTGTTAGACTTCAGTTTTTGATTTTTTACAAAAAATTGGAAAAATAGAAATTTGTATGTGTTAGTCTTCAATCCCGGAGTTTTTTGAGAAAAACATGAAAAATGAAGTATTTTGCTCATTTTAGAGAACTATTTTGGTCTTTTTTAGAAAAAATGATAATTGATATTTTTGAAGGTGTTAGACTTCAGTTTTTGATTTTTTGCAAAAAATAGGAAAAATTGAAATTTGTATGTGTTAGTCTTCAATCACGACGTTTTTTGAGAAAAACATGAAAAATGAGGTATTTTGCTCATTTTAGAGAACTATTTTGGTCTTTTTAAGAAAAAATTATAATTGATATTTTTGAAGGTGTTAGACTTCAGTTTTTGATTTTTTGCAAAAAATTGGAAAAATAGAAATTTGTATGTGTTAGTCTTCAATCACGAAGTTTTTTGAGAAAAACATGAAAAATGAAGTATTTTGCTCATTTTAGAGAACTATTTTGGTCTTTTTCAGAAAAAATGATAATTGATATTTTTTAAGGTGTTAGACTTCAGTTTTTGATTTTATGCAAAAAATAGGAAAAATAGAAATTTGTATGTGTTAGTCTTCAATCCAGGAGTTTTTTGAGAAAAACATGAAAAATGAAGTATTTTGCTCATTTTAGAGAACTATTTTGGTCTTTTTTAGAAAAAATGATAATTGATATTTTTGAAGGTGTTAGACTTCAGTTTTTGATTTTTTGCAAAAAATAGGAAAAATAGAAATTTGTATGTGTTAGTCTTCAATCACGAAGTTTTTTGAGAAAAACATTAAAAATGAAGTATTTTGCTTATTTTACAGAACTATTTTGGACTCTTTTAGAAAAAATTATAATTGATATTTTTGAAGGTGTAAGACTTCAGTTTTTGTTTTTTTGCAAAAAAATGGAAAAATTCAAATTTGTATGTGTTGGTCTTCAATCACGGAATTTTTTGAGAAAAACATGAAAATTGAAGTATTTTGCTCATTTTAGAGAACTATTTTGGTCTTTTTGAGAAAAAATGATAATTGATATTTTTGAAGGTGTTAGGCTTCAGTTTTTTATTTTTTGCAAAAAATTGGAAAAATTGAAATTTGAATGTGTTAGTCTTCAATCTCGGAATTTTTTGAGAAAAACATGAAAAATGAAGTACTTTGCTCATTTTAGAGAACTATTTTGGTCTTTTTCAGAAAAAATGATAATTGATATTTTTGAAGGTGTTAGACTTCAGTTTTTTATTTTTTGCAAAAAATTGGAAAAATTGAAATTTGTATGTGTTAGTCTTCAATCACGGAATTTTTTGAGAAAATCAAGAAAAATGAAGTATTTTGCTCATTTTAGAGAACTATTTTGGTCTTTTTTAGAAAAAATGATAATTGATATTTTTGAAGGTGTTAGACTTCAGTTTTTGATTTTTTGCAAAAAATTGGAAAAATTGAAATTTGTATGTGTTAGTCTTCAATCACGGAATTTTTTGAGAAAATCAAGAAAAATGAAGTATTTTGCTCATTTTAGAGAATTATTTTGGTCTTTTTTAGAAAAAATGATAATTGATATTTTTGAAGGTGTTAGACTTCAGTTTTTGATTTTTTGCAAAAAATTGGAAAAATTGAAATTTGTATGTGTTAGTCTTCAATCAAGGAATTTTTTGAGAAAATCATGAAAAATGAAGTATTTTGCTCATTTTAGAGAACTATTTTGGTCTTTTTTAGAAAAAATGATAATTGATATTTTTGAACGTGTTAGACTTCAGTTTTTGATTTTTTGCAAAAAATAGGAAAAATAGAAATTTGTATGTGTTAGTCTTCAATCACGAAGTTTTTTGAGAAAAACATTAAAAATGAAGTATTTTGCTTATTTTAGAGAACGATTTTGGACTCTTTTAGAAAAAATTATAATTGATATTTTTTAAGGTGTTAGACTTCAGTTTTTGTTTTTTTGCAAAAAAATGGAAAAATTCAAATTTGTATGTGTTAGTCTTCAATCACGGAAATTTGTGAGAAAAACATGAAAAATGAAGTATTTTGCTCATTTTAGAGAACTATTTTGGTCTTTTTGAGAAAAAATGATAATTGATATTTTTGAAGGTGTTAGGCTTCAGTTTTTTATTTTTTGCAAAAAATTGGAAAAATTGAAATTTGAATGTGTTAGTCTTCAATCTCGGAATTTTTTGAGAAAAACATGAAAAATGAAGTATTTTGCTCATTTTAGAGAACTATTTTGGTCTTTTTCAGAAAAAATGATAATTGATATTTTTGAAGGTGTTAGACTTCAGTTTTTGATTTTTTGCAAAAAATAGGAAAAATAGAAATTTGTATGTGTTAGTCTTCAATCACGAAGTTTTTTGAGAAAAACATTAAAAATGAAGTATTTTGCTTATTTTAGAGAACTATTTTGGACCCTTTTAGAAAAAATTATAATTGATATTTTTTAAGGTGTTAGACTTCAGTTTTTGTTTTTTTGCAAAAAAATGGAAAAATTCAAATTTGTATGTGTTAGTTTTCAATCACGGAATTTTTTGAGAAAAACATGAAAAATGAAGTATTTTGCTCATTTTAGAGAACTATTTTAGTCTTTTTCAGAAAAAATGATAATTGATATTTTTTAAGGTGTTAGGCTTCAGTTTTTTATTTTTTGCAAAAAATTGGAAAAATTGAAATTTGAATGTGTTTGTCTTCATTCACGGAATTTTTTGAGAAAAACATGAAAAATGAAGTATTTTGCTCATTTTAGAAAACTATTTTGGTCTTTTTCAGAAAAAATGATAATTGATATTTTTGAAGGTGTTAGACTTCAGTTTTTTATTTTTTGCAAAAAATTGGAAAAATTGAAATTTGTATGTGTTAGTCTTCAATCACGGAATTTTTTGAGAAAATCATGAAAAATGAAGTATTTTGCTCATTTTAGAGAACTATTTTGGTCTTTTTTAGAAAAGATGATAATTGATATATTTGAAGGTGTTAGACTTCAGTTTTTGATTTTTTGCAAAAAATTGGAAAAATTGAAATTTGTATGTGTTAGTCTTCAATCAAGGAATTTTTTGAGAAAATCATGAAAAATGAAGTATTTTGCTCATTTTAGAGAACTATTTTGGTCTTTTTTAGAAAAAATGATAATTGATATTTTTGAAGGTGTTAGACTTCAGTTTTTGATTTTATGCAAAAAATAGGAAAAATAGAAATTTGTATGTGTTAGTCTTCAATCCCGGAGTTTTTTGAGAAAAACATGAAAAATGAAGTATTTTGCTCATTTTAGAGAACTATTTTGGTCTTTTTTAGAAAAAATGATAATTGATATTTTTGAAGGTGTTAGACTTCAGTTTTTGATTTTTTGCAAAAAATAGGAAAAATAGAAATTTATATGTGTTAGTCTTCAATCACGAAGTTTTTTGAGAAAAACATTAAAAATTAAGTATTTTGCTTATTTTAGAGAACTATTTTGGACTCTTTTAGAAAAAATTATAATTGATATTTTTTAAGGTGTTAGACTTCAGTTTTTGTTTTTTTGCAAAAAAATGGAAAAATTCAAATTTGTATGTGTTAGTCTTCAATCACGGAATTTTTTGAGAAAAACATGAAAAATGAAGTATTTTGCTCATTTTAGAGAACTATTTTTGTCTTTTTCAGAAAAAATGATAATTGATATTTTTGAAGGTGTTAGACTTCAGTTTTTTATTTTTTGCAAAAAATTGGAAAAATTGAAATTTGTATGTGCTAGTCTTCAATCACGGAATTTTTTGAGAAAATCATGAAAAATGAAGTATTTTGCTCATTTTAGAGAACTATTTTGGTCTTTTTTAGAAAAAATGATAATTGATATATTTGAAGGTGTTAGACTTCAGTTTTTGATTTTTTGCAAAAAATTGGAAAAATTGAAATTTGTATGTGTTAGTCTTCAATCAAGGAATTTTTTGAGAAAATCATGAAAAATGAAGTATTTTGCTCATTTTAGAGAACTATTTTGGTCTTTTTTAGAAAAAATGATAATTGATATTTTTGAAGGTGTTAGACTTCAGTTTTTGATTTTATGCAAAAAATAGGAAAAATAGAAATTTGTATGTGTTAGTCTTCAATCCCGGAGTTTTTTGAGAAAAACATGAAAAATGAAGTATTTTGCTCATTTTAGAGAACTATTTTGGTCTTTTTTAGAAAAAATGATAATTGATATTTTTGAAGGTGTTAGACTTCAGTTTTTGATTTTTTGCAAAAAATAGGAAAAATAGAAATTTGTATGTGTTAGTCTTCAATCACGAAGTTTTTTGAGAAAAACATTAAAAATGAAGTATTTTGCTTATTTTAGAGAACTATTTTGGACTCTTTTAGAAAAAATTATAATTGATATTTTTTAATGTGTTAGACTTCAGTTTTTGTTTTTTTGCAAAAAAATGGAAAAATTCAAATTTGTATGTGTTAGTCTTCAATCACGGAATTTTTTGAGAAAAACATGAAAAATGAAGTATTTTGCTCATTTTAGAGAACTATTTTGGTCTTTTTCAGAAAAAATGATAATTGATATTTTTTAAGGTGTTAGGCTTCAGTTTTTTATTTTTTGCAAAAAATTGGAAAAATTGAAATTTGAATGTGTTAGTCTTCAATCACGGAATTTTTTGAGAAAAACATGAAAAATGAAGTATTTTGCTCATTTTAGAGATCTATTTTGGTCTTTTTCAAAAAAATGATAATTGATATTTTTGAAGGTGTTAGACTTCAGTTTTTTATTTTTTGCAAAAAATTGGAAAAATTGAAATTTGTATGTGTTAGTCTTCAATCACGGAATTTTTTGAGAAAATCATGAAAAATGAAGTATTTTGCTCATTTTAGAGAACAATTTTGGTCTTTTTTAGAAAAAATGATAATTGATATTTTTGAAGGTGTTAAACTTCAGTTTTTCATTTTTTGCAAAAAATAGGAAAAATAGAAATTTGTATGTGTTAGTCTTCAATCACGAAGTTTTTTGAGAAAAACATTAAAAATGAAGTATTTTGCTTATTTTACAGAACTATTTTGGACTCTTTTAGAAAAAATTATAATTGATATTTTTTAAGGTGTTAGACTTCAGTGTTTGTTTTTTTGCAAAAAAATGGAAAAATTCAAATTTGTATGTGTTAGTCTTCAATCACGGAATTTTTTGAGAAAAACATGAAAAATGAAGTATTTTGCTCATTTTAGAGAACTATTTTGGTCTTTTTCAGAAAAAATGATAATTGAACACATACAAATTTCTATTTTTCCTATTTTTTGCAAAAAATCAAAAACTGAAGTCTAACACCTTCAAAAATATCAATTATCATTTTTTCTAAAAAAGACCAAAATAGTTCTCTAAAATGAGCAAAAAACTTCATTTTTCATGTTTTTCTCAAAAAACTCCGGGATTGAAGACTAACACATACAAATTTCTATTTTTCCTATTTTTTGCATAAAATCAAAAACTGAAGTCTAACACCTTCAAAAATATCAATTATCATTTTTTTCTAAAAAAGACCAAAATAGTTCTCTAAATTGAGCAAAATACTTCATTTTTCATGATTTTCTCAAAAAATTCCGTGATTGAAGACTAACACATACAAATTTCAATTTTTCCAATTTTTTACAAAAAATCAAAAACGGAAGTGTAACACCTTCAAAAATATCAATTATAATTTTTGTAAAAAATATCAAAATAGTTCTCTAAAATGAGTAAAATACTTCATTTTTCATGATTTTCTCAAAAAATTCCGTGATTGAAGAATAACACATACAAATTTCAATTTTTCCAATTTTTTGAAAAAAATAAAAAACTGAAGTCTAACACCTTCAAAACTATCAATTATCATTTTTTCTGAAAAAGACCAAAATAGTTCTCTAAAATGAGCAAAATACTTCATTTTTCATGTTTTCTCAAAAAAATCCGTGATTGAAGACTAACACATACAAATTTCAATTTTTCCATTTTTTTTGCAAAAAATCAAAAACTGAAGTCTAACACCTTAAAAAATATCAATTATAATATTTTCAAAAAGAGTCCAAAATAGTTCTCTAAAATGAGCAAAATACTTCATTTTTAATGTTTTTCTCAAAAAACTTCGTGATTGAAGACTAACACATACAAATTTCAATTTTTCCAATTTTTTGCAAAAAATAAAAAACTGAAGTCTAACATCTTCAAAAATATCAATTATCATTTCTCTAAAAAAGACCAAAATAGTTCTCTAAAATGAGCAAAATACTTCATTTTTCATGATTTTCTCAAAAAATTCCGTGATTGAAGACTAACACATACAAATTTCAATTTTGCCAATATTTTGCAAAAAATAAAAAACTGAAGTCTAACACCTTCAAAAATATCAATTATCATTTTTCTAAAAAAGACCAAAATAGTTCCCTAAAATGAGCAAAATACTTCATTTTTCATGATTTTCTCAAAAAATTCCGTGATTGAAGACTAACACATACAAATTTCAATTTTTCCAATTTTTTGCAAAAAATCAAAAACTGAAGTCTAACACCTTCAAAAATATCAATTATCATTTTTCTAAAAAAGACCAAAATAGTTCCCTAAAATGAGCAAAATACTTCATTTTTCATGATTTTCTCAACAAATTCCGTGATTGAAGACTAACACATACAAATTTCAATTTTTCCAATTTTTTGCAAAAAATCAAAAACTGAAGTCTAACACGTTAAAAAATATCAATTATAATTTTTTCTAAAATAGTCCAAAATAGTTCTCTAAAATGAGCAAAATACTTCATTTTTAATGTTTTTCTCAAAAAACTTCGTGATTGAAGACTAACACATACAAATTTCTATTTTTCCTATTTTTTGCAAAAAATAAAAAACTGAAGTCTAACACCTTCAAAAATATCAATTATCATTTTTTCTAAAAAAGACCAAAATAGTTCTCTAAAATGAGCAAAATACTTCATTTTTCATGTTTTTCTCAAAAAACTCCGGGATTGAAGACTAACACATACAAATTTCTATTTTTCCTATTTTTTGCATAAAATCAAAAACTGAAGTCTAACACCTTCAAAAATATCAATTATCATTTTTTCTAAAAAAGACCAAAATAGTTCTCTAAATTGAGCAAAATACTTCATTATTCATGATTTTCTCAAAAAATTCCGTGATTGAAGACTAACACATACAAATTTCAATTTTTCCAATTTTTTACAAAAAATCAAAAACGGAAGTCTAACACCTTCAAAAATATCAATTATCATTTTTCTAAAAAAGATCAAAATAGTTCTCTAAAATGAGCAAAATACTTCATTTTTCATGATTTTCTCAAAAAATTGCGTGATTGAAGACTAACACATACAAATTTCAATTTTTCCAATTTTTTGCAAAAAATAAAAAACTGAAGTCTAACACCTTCAAAAATATCAATTATCATTTTTTCTGAAAAAGACCAAAATAGTTCTCTAAAATGAGCAAAATACTTAATTTTTCATGTTTTTCTCAAAAAAATTTGTGATTGAAGACTAACGCATACAAATTTCAATTTTTCCATTTTTTTGCACAAAATCAAAAACTGAAGTCTAACACCTTCAAAAATATCAATTATCATTTTTCTAAAAAAGACCAAAATAGTTCTCTAAAATGAGCAAAATACTTCATTTTTCATGATTTTCTCAACAAATTCCGTGATTGAAGACTAACACATACAAATTTCAATTTTTCCAATTTTTTGCAAAAAATCAAAAACTGAAGTCTAACACGTTAAAAAATATCAATTATAATTTTTTCAAAAATAGTCCAAAATAGTTCTCTAAAATGAGCAAAATACTTCATTTTTAATGTTTTTCTCAAAAAACTTCGTGATTGAAGACTAACACATACAAATTTCAATTATTCCTATTTTTTGCAAAAAATCAAAAACTGAAGTCTAACACCTTCAAAAATATCAATTATCATTTCTCTAAAAAAGACCAAAATAGTTCTCTAAAATGAGCAAAATACTTCATTTTTCATGATTTTCTCCACAAATTCCGTGATTGAAGACTAACACATACAAATTTCAATTTTTCCAATTTTTTGCAAAAAATAAAAAACTGAAGTCTAACACCTTCAAAAATATCAATTATCATTTTTTCTGAAAAAGTCCAAAATAGTTCTCTAAAATGAGCAAAATACTTCATTTTACATGATTTTCTCAACAAATTCCGTCATTGAAGAGTAACACATACAAATTTCAATTTTTCCAATTTTTTGCAAAAAATTAAAAACTGAAGTCTAACACCTTCAAAAATATCAATTATCATTTTTTCTAAAAAAGACCAAAATAGTTCTCTAAAATGAGCAAAATACTTCATTTTTCATGTTTTTCTCAAAAAGCTCCGGGATTGAAAACTAACACATAAAAATTTCTATTTTTCCTATTTTTTGCATAAAATCAAAAACTGAAGTCTAACACCTTCAAAAATATCAATTATCATTTTTTCTAAAAAAGACCAAAATTGTTCTCTAAATTGAGCAAAATACTTCATTTTTCATGATTTTCTCAAAAAGTTCCGTGATTGAAGACTAACACATACAAATTTCAATTTTTCCAATTTTTTACAAAAAATCAAAAACGGAAGTCTAACACCTTCAAAAATATCAATTATCATTTTTCTAAAAAAGATCAAAATAGTTCTCTAAAATGAGCAAAATACTTCATTTTTCGTGATTTTCTCAAAAAATTGCGTGATTGAAGACTAACACATACAAATTTCAATTTTTCCAATTTTTTGCAAAAAATAAAAAACTGAAGTCTAACACCTTCAAAAATATCAATTATCATTTTTTCTGAAAAAGACCAAAATAGTTCTCTAAAATGAGCAAAATACTTCATTTTTCATGTTTTTCTCAAAAAAATCCTTGATTGAACACTAACGCATACAAATTTCAATTTTTCCATTTTTTTGCAAAAAATCAAAAACTGAAGTCTAACACCTTAAAAAATATCAATTATAATTTTTTCTAAAAGAGTCCAAAATAGTTCTCTAAAATGAGCAAAATACTTCATTTTTAATGTTTTTCTCAAAAAACTTCGTGAATGAAGACTAACACATACAAATTTCAATTTTTCCAATTTTTTGCAAAAAATAAAAAACTGAAGTCTAACACCTTCAAAAATATCAATTATCATTTCTCTAAAAAAGACCAAAATAGTTCTCTAAAATGAGCAAAATACTTCATTTTTCATGATTTTCTCAAAAAATTCCGTGATTGAAGACTAACACATACAAATTTCAATTTTCCAATTTTTTGCAAAAAATAAAAAACTGAAGTCTAACACCTTCAAAAATATCAATTATCATTTTTTCTGAAAAAGACCAAAATAGTTCTCTAAAATGAGCAAAATACTTCATTTTTCATGATTTTCTCAAAAAATTTCGTGATTGAAGACTAACACATACAAATTTCAATTTTTCCAATTTTTTGCAAAAAATATAAAACTGAAGTCTAACACCTTCAAAAATATCAATTATCATTTTTTCTAAAAAAGACCAAAATAGTTCTCTAAAATGAGCAAAATACTTCATTTTTCATCATGATTTTCTCAAAAAATTCCGTGATTGAAGACTAACACATACAAATTTCAATTTTTCCAATTTTTTGCAAAAAATCAAAAACTGAAGTCTAACACGTTAAAAAATATCAACTATAATTTTTTCTAAAATAGTCCAAAATAGTTCTCTAAAATGAGCAAAATACTTCATTTTTAATGTTTTTCTCAAAAAACTTCGTGATTGAAGACTAACACATAAAAATTTCTATTTTTCCTATTTTTTGCAAAAAATCAAAAACTGAAGTCTAACACCTTCAAAAATATCAATTATCATTTTTTCTAAAAAAGACCAAAATAGTTCTCTAAAATGAGCAAAATACTTCATTTTTCATGTTTTTCTCCAAAAACTCCGGGATTGAAGACTAACACATACAAATTTCTATTTTTCCTATTTTTTGCATAAAATCAAAAACTGAAGTCAAACACCTTCAAAAATATCAATTATCATTTTTTCTAAAAAAGACCAAAATAGTTCTCTAAATTGAGCAAAATACTTCATTTTTCATGATTTTCTCAAAAAATTCCGTGATTGAAGACTAACACATACAAATTTCAATTTTTCCAATTTTTTACAAAAAATCAAAAACGGAAGTCTAACACCTTCAAAAATATCAATTATCATTTTTCTAAAAAAGATCAAAATAGTTCTCTAAAATGAGCAAAATACTTCATTTTTCATGATTTTCTCAAAAAATTGCGTGATTGAAGACTAACACATACAAATTTCAATTTTTCCAATTTTTTGCAAAAAATAAAAAACTGAAGTCTAACACCTTCAAAAATATCAATTATCATTTTTTCTGAAAAAGACCAAAATAGTTCTCTAAAATGAGCAAAATACTTCATTTTTAATGTTTTTCTCAAAAAACTTCGTGATTGAAGACTAACACATACAAATTTCTATTATTCCTATTTTTTGCAAAAAATAAAAAACTGAAGTCTAACACCTTCAAAAATATCAATTATCATTTTTTCTGAAAAAGACCAAAATAGTTCTCTAAAATGAGCAAAATACTTCATTTTTAATGTTTTTCTCAAAAAACTTCGTGATTGAAGACTAACACATACAAATTTCAATTATTCCTATTTTTTGCAAAAAATCAAAAACTGAAGTCTAACACCTTCAAAAATATCAATTATCATTTCTCTAAAAAAGACCAAAATAGTTCTCTAAAATGAGCAAAATACTTCATTTTTCATGATTTTCTCCACAAATTCCGTGATTGAAGACTAACACATACAAATTTCAATTTTTCCAATTTTTTGCAAAAAATAAAAAACTGAAGTCTAACACCTTCAAAAATATCAATTATCATTTTTTCTGAAAAAGTCCAAAATAGTTCTCTAAAATGAGCAAAATACTTCATTTTACATGATTTTCTCAACAAATTCCGTCATTGAAGAGTAACACATACAAATTTCAATTTTTCCAATTTTTTGCAAAAAATTAAAAACTGAAGTCTAACACCTTCAAAAATATCAATTATCATTTTTTCTAAAAAAGACCAAAATAGTTCTCTAAAATGAGCAAAATACTTCATTTTTCATGTTTTTCTCAAAAAGCTCCGGGATTGAAAACTAACACATAAAAATTTCTATTTTTCCTATTTTTTGCATAAAATCAAAAACTGAAGTCTAACACCTTCAAAAATATCAATTATCATTTTTTCTAAAAAAGACCAAAATTGTTCTCTAAATTGAGCAAAATACTTCATTTTTCATGATTTTCTCAAAAAGTTCCGTGATTGAAGACTAACACATACAAATTTCAATTTTTCCAATTTTTTACAAAAAATCAAAAACGGAAGTCTAACACCTTCAAAAATATCAATTATCATTTTTCTAAAAAAGATCAAAATAGTTCTCTAAAATGAGCAAAATACTTCATTTTTCGTGATTTTCTCAAAAAATTGCGTGATTGAAGACTAACACATACAAATTTCAATTTTTCCAATTTTTTGCAAAAAATAAAAAACTGAAGTCTAACACCTTCAAAAATATCAATTATCATTTTTTCTGAAAAAGACCAAAATAGTTCTCTAAAATGAGCAAAATACTTCATTTTTCATGTTTTTCTCAAAAAAATCCTTGATTGAACACTAACGCATACAAATTTCAATTTTTCCATTTTTTTGCAAAAAATCAAAAACTGAAGTCTAACACCTTAAAAAATATCAATTATAATTTTTTCTAAAAGAGTCCAAAATAGTTCTCTAAAATGAGCAAAATACTTCATTTTTAATGTTTTTCTCAAAAAACTTCGTGAATGAAGACTAACACATACAAATTTCAATTTTTCCAATTTTTTGCAAAAAATAAAAAACTGAAGTCTAACACCTTCAAAAATATCAATTATCATTTCTCTAAAAAAGACCAAAATAGTTCTCTAAAATGAGCAAAATACTTCATTTTTCATGATTTTCTCAAAAAATTCCGTGATTGAAGACTAACACATACAAATTTCAATTTTCCAATTTTTTGCAAAAAATAAAAAACTGAAGTCTAACACCTTCAAAAATATCAATTATCATTTTTTCTGAAAAAGACCAAAATAGTTCTCTAAAATGAGCAAAATACTTCATTTTTCATGATTTTCTCAAAAAATTTCGTGATTGAAGACTAACACATACAAATTTCAATTTTTCCAATTTTTTGCAAAAAATATAAAACTGAAGTCTAACACCTTCAAAAATATCAATTATCATTTTTTCTAAAAAAGACCAAAATAGTTCTCTAAAATGAGCAAAATACTTCATTTTTCATCATGATTTTCTCAAAAAATTCCGTGATTGAAGACTAACACATACAAATTTCAATTTTTCCAATTTTTTGCAAAAAATCAAAAACTGAAGTCTAACACCTTCAAAAATATCAATTATCATTTTTCTAAAAAAGACCAAAATAGTTCTCTAAAATGAGCAAAATACTTCATTTTTCATGATTTTCTCAACAAATTCCGTGATTGAAGACTAACACATACAAATTTCAATTTTTACAATTTTTTGCAAAAAATCAAAAAATGAAGTCTAACACGTTAAAAAATATCAACTATAATTTTTTCTAAAATAGTCCAAAATAGTTCTCTAAAATGAGCAAAATACTTCATTTTTAATGTTTTTCTCAAAAAACTTCGTGATTGAAGACTAACACATAAAAATTTCTATTTTTCCTATTTTTTGCAAAAAATCAAAAACTGAAGTCTAACACCTTCAAAAATATCAATTATCATTTTTTCTAAAAAAGACCAAAATAGTTCTCTAAAATGAGCAAAATACTTCATTTTTCATGTTTTTCTCCAAAAACTCCGGGATTGAAGACTAACACATACAAATTTCTATTTTTCCTATTTTTTGCATAAAATCAAAAACTGAAGTCAAACACCTTCAAAAATATCAATTATAATTTTTTCTAAAATAGTCCAAAATAGTTCTCTAAAATGAGTAAAATACTTCATTTTTAATGTTTTTCTCAAAAAACTTCGTGATTGAAGACTAACACATACAAATTTCTATTTTTCCTATTTTTTGCAAAAAATAAAAAACTGAAGTCTAACACCTTCAAAAATATCAATTATCATTTTTTCTAAAAAAGACCAAAATAGTTCTCTAAAATGAGCAAAATACTTCATTTTTCATGTTTTTCTCAAAAAACTCCGGGATTGAAGACTAACACATACAAATTTCTATTTTTCCTATTTTTTGCATAAAATCAAAAACTGAAGTCTAGCACCTTCAAAAATATCAATTATCATTTTTTCTAAAAAAGACCAAAATAGTTCTCTAAATTGAGCAAAATACTTCATTATTCATGATTTTCTCAAAAAATTCCGTGATTGAAGACTAACACATACAAATTTCAATTTTTCCAATTTTTTACAAAAAATCAAAAACGGAAGTCTAACACCTTCAAAAATATCAATTATCATTTTTCTAAAAAAGATCAAAATAGTTCTCTAAAATGAGCAAAATACTTCATTTTTCATGATTTTCTCAAAAAATTGCGTGATTGAAGACTAACACATACAAATTTCAATTTTTCCAATTTTTTGCAAAAAATAAAAAACTGAAGTCTAACACCTTCAAAAATATCAATTATCATTTTTTCTGAAAAAGACCAAAATAGTTCTCTAAAATGAGCAAAATACTTAATTTTTCATGTTTTTCTCAAAAAAATTTGTGATTGAAGACTAACGCATACAAATTTCAATTTTTCCATTTTTTTGCACAAAATCAAAAACTGAAGTCTAACACCTTCAAAAATATCAATTATCATTTTTCTAAAAAAGACCAAAATAGTTCTCTAAAATGAGCAAAATACTTCATTTTTCATGATTTTCTCAACAAATTCCGTGATTGAAGACTAACACATACAAATTTCAATTTTTCCAATTTTTTGCAAAAAATCAAAAACTGAAGTCTAACACGTTAAAAAATATCAATTATAATTTTTTCAAAAATAGTCCAAAATAGTTCTCTAAAATGAGCAAAATACTTCATTTTTAATGTTTTTCTCAAAAAACTTCGTGATTGAAGACTAACACATACAAATTTCAATTATTCCTATTTTTTGCAAAAAATCAAAAACTGAAGTCTAACACCTTCAAAAATATCAATTATCATTTCTCTAAAAAAGACCAAAATAGTTCTCTAAAATGAGCAAAATACTTCATTTTTCATGATTTTCTCCACAAATTCCGTGATTGAAGACTAACACATACAAATTTCAATTTTTCCAATTTTTTGCAAAAAATAAAAAACTGAAGTCTAACACCTTCAAAAATATCAATTATCATTTTTTCTGAAAAAGTCCAAAATAGTTCTCTAAAATGAGCAAAATACTTCATTTTACATGATTTTCTCAACAAATTCCGTCATTGAAGAGTAACACATACAAATTTCAATTTTTCCAATTTTTTGCAAAAAATTAAAAACTGAAGTCTAACACCTTCAAAAATATCAATTATCATTTTTTCTAAAAAAGACCAAAATAGTTCTCTAAAATGAGCAAAATACTTCATTTTTCATGTTTTTCTCAAAAAGCTCCGGGATTGAAAACTAACACATAAAAATTTCTATTTTTCCTATTTTTTGCATAAAATCAAAAACTGAAGTCTAACACCTTCAAAAATATCAATTATCATTTTTTCTAAAAAAGACCAAAATTGTTCTCTAAATTGAGCAAAATACTTCATTTTTCATGATTTTCTCAAAAAGTTCCGTGATTGAAGACTAACACATACAAATTTCAATTTTTCCAATTTTTTACAAAAAATCAAAAACGGAAGTCTAACACCTTCAAAAATATCAATTATCATTTTTCTAAAAAAGATCAAAATAGTTCTCTAAAATGAGCAAAATACTTCATTTTTCGTGATTTTCTCAAAAAATTGCGTGATTGAAGACTAACACATACAAATTTCAATTTTTCCAATTTTTTGCAAAAAATAAAAAACTGAAGTCTAACACCTTCAAAAATATCAATTATCATTTTTTCTGAAAAAGACCAAAATAGTTCTCTAAAATGAGCAAAATACTTCATTTTTCATGTTTTTCTCAAAAAAATCCTTGATTGAACACTAACGCATACAAATTTCAATTTTTCCATTTTTTTGCAAAAAATCAAAAACTGAAGTCTAACACCTTAAAAAATATCAATTATAATTTTTTCTAAAAGAGTCCAAAATAGTTCTCTAAAATGAGCAAAATACTTCATTTTTAATGTTTTTCTCAAAAAACTTCGTGAATGAAGACTAACACATACAAATTTCAATTTTTCCAATTTTTTGCAAAAAATAAAAAACTGAAGTCTAACACCTTCAAAAATATCAATTATCATTTCTCTAAAAAAGACCAAAATAGTTCTCTAAAATGAGCAAAATACTTCATTTTTCATGATTTTCTCAAAAAATTCCGTGATTGAAGACTAACACATACAAATTTCAATTTTCCAATTTTTTGCAAAAAATAAAAAACTGAAGTCTAACACCTTCAAAAATATCAATTATCATTTTTTCTGAAAAAGACCAAAATAGTTCTCTAAAATGAGCAAAATACTTCATTTTTCATGATTTTCTCAAAAAATTTCGTGATTGAAGACTAACACATACAAATTTCAATTTTTCCAATTTTTTGCAAAAAATATAAAACTGAAGTCTAACACCTTCAAAAATATCAATTATCATTTTTTCTAAAAAAGACCAAAATAGTTCTCTAAAATGAGCAAAATACTTCATTTTTCATCATGATTTTCTCAAAAAATTCCGTGATTGAAGACTAACACATACAAATTTCAATTTTTCCAATTTTTTGCAAAAAATCAAAAACTGAAGTCTAACACGTTAAAAAATATCAACTATAATTTTTTCTAAAATAGTCCAAAATAGTTCTCTAAAATGAGCAAAATACTTCATTTTTAATGTTTTTCTCAAAAAACTTCGTGATTGAAGACTAACACATAAAAATTTCTATTTTTCCTATTTTTTGCAAAAAATCAAAAACTGAAGTCTAACACCTTCAAAAATATCAATTATCATTTTTTCTAAAAAAGACCAAAATAGTTCTCTAAAATGAGCAAAATACTTCATTTTTCATGTTTTTCTCCAAAAACTCCGGGATTGAAGACTAACACATACAAATTTCTATTTTTCCTATTTTTTGCATAAAATCAAAAACTGAAGTCAAACACCTTCAAAAATATCAATTATCATTTTTTCTAAAAAAGACCAAAATAGTTCTCTAAATTGAGCAAAATACTTCATTTTTCATGATTTTCTCAAAAAATTCCGTGATTGAAGACTAACACATACAAATTTCAATTTTTCCAATTTTTTACAAAAAATCAAAAACGGAAGTCTAACACCTTCAAAAATATCAATTATCATTTTTCTAAAAAAGATCAAAATAGTTCTCTAAAATGAGCAAAATACTTCATTTTTCATGATTTTCTCAAAAAATTGCGTGATTGAAGACTAACACATACAAATTTCAATTTTTCCAATTTTTTGCAAAAAATAAAAAACTGAAGTCTAACACCTTCAAAAATATCAATTATCATTTTTTCTGAAAAAGACCAAAATAGTTCTCTAAAATGAGCAAAATACTTCATTTTTAATGTTTTTCTCAAAAAACTTCGTGATTGAAGACTAACACATACAAATTTCTATTATTCCTATTTTTTGCAAAAAATAAAAAACTGAAGTCTAACACCTTCAAAAATATCAATTATCATTTTTTCTGAAAAAGACCAAAATAGTTCTCTAAAATGAGCAAAATACTTCATTTTTAATGTTTTTCTCAAAAAACTTCGTGATTGAAGACTAACACATACAAATTTCAATTATTCCTATTTTTTGCAAAAAATCAAAAACTGAAGTCTAACACCTTCAAAAATATCAATTATCATTTCTCTAAAAAAGACCAAAATAGTTCTCTAAAATGAGCAAAATACTTCATTTTTCATGATTTTCTCCACAAATTCCGTGATTGAAGACTAACACATACAAATTTCAATTTTTCCAATTTTTTGCAAAAAATAAAAAACTGAAGTCTAACACCTTCAAAAATATCAATTATCATTTTTTCTGAAAAAGTCCAAAATAGTTCTCTAAAATGAGCAAAATACTTCATTTTACATGATTTTCTCAACAAATTCCGTCATTGAAGAGTAACACATACAAATTTCAATTTTTCCAATTTTTTGCAAAAAATTAAAAACTGAAGTCTAACACCTTCAAAAATATCAATTATCATTTTTTCTAAAAAAGACCAAAATAGTTCTCTAAAATGAGCAAAATACTTCATTTTTCATGTTTTTCTCAAAAAGCTCCGGGATTGAAAACTAACACATAAAAATTTCTATTTTTCCTATTTTTTGCATAAAATCAAAAACTGAAGTCTAACACCTTCAAAAATATCAATTATCATTTTTTCTAAAAAAGACCAAAATTGTTCTCTAAATTGAGCAAAATACTTCATTTTTCATGATTTTCTCAAAAAGTTCCGTGATTGAAGACTAACACATACAAATTTCAATTTTTCCAATTTTTTACAAAAAATCAAAAACGGAAGTCTAACACCTTCAAAAATATCAATTATCATTTTTCTAAAAAAGATCAAAATAGTTCTCTAAAATGAGCAAAATACTTCATTTTTCGTGATTTTCTCAAAAAATTGCGTGATTGAAGACTAACACATACAAATTTCAATTTTTCCAATTTTTTGCAAAAAATAAAAAACTGAAGTCTAACACCTTCAAAAATATCAATTATCATTTTTTCTGAAAAAGACCAAAATAGTTCTCTAAAATGAGCAAAATACTTCATTTTTCATGTTTTTCTCAAAAAAATCCTTGATTGAACACTAACGCATACAAATTTCAATTTTTCCATTTTTTTGCAAAAAATCAAAAACTGAAGTCTAACACCTTAAAAAATATCAATTATAATTTTTTCTAAAAGAGTCCAAAATAGTTCTCTAAAATGAGCAAAATACTTCATTTTTAATGTTTTTCTCAAAAAACTTCGTGAATGAAGACTAACACATACAAATTTCAATTTTTCCAATTTTTTGCAAAAAATAAAAAACTGAAGTCTAACACCTTCAAAAATATCAATTATCATTTCTCTAAAAAAGACCAAAATAGTTCTCTAAAATGAGCAAAATACTTCATTTTTCATGATTTTCTCAAAAAATTCCGTGATTGAAGACTAACACATACAAATTTCAATTTTCCAATTTTTTGCAAAAAATAAAAAACTGAAGTCTAACACCTTCAAAAATATCAATTATCATTTTTTCTGAAAAAGACCAAAATAGTTCTCTAAAATGAGCAAAATACTTCATTTTTCATGATTTTCTCAAAAAATTTCGTGATTGAAGACTAACACATACAAATTTCAATTTTTCCAATTTTTTGCAAAAAATATAAAACTGAAGTCTAACACCTTCAAAAATATCAATTATCATTTTTTCTAAAAAAGACCAAAATAGTTCTCTAAAATGAGCAAAATACTTCATTTTTCATCATGATTTTCTCAAAAAATTCCGTGATTGAAGACTAACACATACAAATTTCAATTTTTCCAATTTTTTGCAAAAAATCAAAAACTGAAGTCTAACACCTTCAAAAATATCAATTATCATTTTTCTAAAAAAGACCAAAATAGTTCTCTAAAATGAGCAAAATACTTCATTTTTCATGATTTTCTCAACAAATTCCGTGATTGAAGACTAACACATACAAATTTCAATTTTTACAATTTTTTGCAAAAAATCAAAAAATGAAGTCTAACACGTTAAAAAATATCAACTATAATTTTTTCTAAAATAGTCCAAAATAGTTCTCTAAAATGAGCAAAATACTTCATTTTTAATGTTTTTCTCAAAAAACTTCGTGATTGAAGACTAACACATAAAAATTTCTATTTTTCCTATTTTTTGCAAAAAATCAAAAACTGAAGTCTAACACCTTCAAAAATATCAATTATCATTTTTTCTAAAAAAGACCAAAATAGTTCTCTAAAATGAGCAAAATACTTCATTTTTCATGTTTTTCTCCAAAAACTCCGGGATTGAAGACTAACACATACAAATTTCTATTTTTCCTATTTTTTGCATAAAATCAAAAACTGAAGTCAAACACCTTCAAAAATATCAATTATCATTTTTTCTAAAAAAGACCAAAATAGTTCTCTAAATTGAGCAAAATACTTCATTTTTCATGATTTTCTCAAAAAATTCCGTGATTGAAGACTAACACATACAAATTTCAATTTTTCCAATTTTTTACAAAAAATCAAAAACGGAAGTCTAACACCTTCAAAAATATCAATTATCATTTTTCTAAAAAAGATCAAAATAGTTCTCTAAAATGAGCAAAATACTTCATTTTTCATGATTTTCTCAAAAAATTGCGTGATTGAAGACTAACACATACAAATTTCAATTTTTCCAATTTTTTGCAAAAAATAAAAAACTGAAGTCTAACACCTTCAAAAATATCAATTATCATTTTTTCTGAAAAAGACCAAAATAGTTCTCTAAAATGAGCAAAATACTTCATTTTTAATGTTTTTCTCAAAAAACTTCGTGATTGAAGACTAACACATACAAATTTCTATTATTCCTATTTTTTGCAAAAAATCAAAAACTGAAGTCTAACACCTTCAAAAATATCAATTATCATTTCTCTAAAAAAGACCAAAATAGTTCTCTAAAATGAGCAAAATACTTCATTTTTCATGATTTTCTCCACAAATTCCGTGATTGAAGACTAACACATACAAATTTCAATTTTTCCAATTTTTTGCAAAAAATAAAAAACTGAAGTCTAACACCTTCAAAAATATCAATTATCATTTTTTCTGAAAAAGACCAAAATAGTTCTCTAAAATGAGCAAAATACTTCATTTTACATGATTTTCTCAACAAATTCCGTGATTGAAGAGTAACACATACAAATTTCAATTTTTCCAATTTTTTGCAAAAAATTAAAAACTGAAGTCTAACACCTTCAAAAATATCAATTATCATTTTTTCTAAAAAAGACCAAAATAGTTCTCTAAAATGAGCAAAATACTTCATTTTTCATGTTTTTCTCAAAAAGCTCCGGGATTGAAAACTAACACATAAAAATTTCTATTTTTCCTATTTTTTGCATAAAATCAAAAACTGAAGTCTAACACCTTCAAAAATATCAATTATCATTTTTTCTAAAAAAGACCAAAATTGTTCTCTAAATTGAGCAAAATACTTCATTTTTCATGATTTTCTCAAAAAGTTCCGTGATTGAAGACTAACACATACAAATTTCAATTTTTCCAATTTTTTACAAAAAATCAAAAACGGAAGTCTAACACCTTCAAAAATATCAATTATCATTTTTCTAAAAAAGATCAAAATAGTTCTCTAAAATGAGCAAAATACATCATTTTTCATGATTTTCTCAAAAAATTGCGTGATTGAAGACTAACACATACAAATTTCAATTTTTCCAATTTTTTGCAAAAAATAAAAAACTGAAGTCTAACACCTTCAAAAATATCAATTATCATTTTTTCTGAAAAAGACCAAAATAGTTCTCTAAAATGAGCAAAATACTTCATTTTTCATGTTTTTCTCAAAAAAATCCTTGATTGAACACTAACGCATACAAATTTCAATTTTTCCATTTTTTTGCAAAAAATCAAAAACTGAAGTCTAACACCTTAAAAAATATCAATTATAATTTTTTCTAAAAGAGTCCAAAATAGTTCTCTAAAATGAGCAAAATACTTCATTTTTAATGTTTTTCTCAAAAAACTTCGTGAATGAAGACTAACACATACAAATTTCAATTTTTCCAATTTTTTGCAAAAAATAAAAAACTGAAGTCTAACACCTTCAAAAATATCAATTATCATTTCTCTAAAAAAGACCAAAATAGTTCTCTAAAATGAGCAAAATACTTCATTTTTCATGATTTTCTCAAAAAATTCCGTGATTGAAGACTAACACATACAAATTTCAATTTTCCAATTTTTTGCAAAAAATAAAAAACTGAAGTCTAACACCTTCAAAAATATCAATTATCATTTTTTCTGAAAAAGACCAAAATAGTTCTCTAAAATGAGCAAAATACTTCATTTTTCATGATTTTCTCAAAAAATTTCGTGATTGAAGACTAACACATACAAATTTCAATTTTTCCAATTTTTTGCAAAAAATAAAAAACTGAAGTCTAACACCTTCAAAAATATCAATTATCATTTTTTCTAAAAAAGACCAAAATAGTTCTCTAAAATGAGCAAAATACTTCATTTTTCATCATGATTTTCTCAAAAAATTCCGTGATTGAAGACTAACACATACAAATTTCAATTTTTCCAATTTTTTGCAAAAAATTAAAAACTGAAGTCTAACACCTTCAAAAATATCAATTATCATTTTTCTAAAAAAGACCAAAATAGTTCTCTAAAATGAGCAAAATACTTCATTTTTCATGATTTTCTCAACAAATTCCGTGATTGAAGACTAACACATAGAAATTTCAATTTTTCCAATTTTTTGCAAAAAATCAAAAAATGAAGTCTAACACGTTAAAAAATATCAACTATAATTTTTTCTAAAATAGTCCAAAATAGTTCTCTAAAATGAGCAAAATTCTTCATTTTTAATGTTTTTCTCAAAAAACTTCGTGATTGAAGACTAACACATAAAAATTTCTATTTTTCCTATTTTTTGCAAAAAATCAAAAACTGAAGTCTAACACCTTCAAAAATATCAATTATCATTTTTTCTAAAAAAGACCAAAATAGTTCTCTAAAATGAGCAAAATACTTCATTTTTCATGTTTTTCTCCAAAAACTCCGGGATTGAAGGCTAACACATACAAATTTCTATTTTTCCTATTTTTTGCATAAAATCAAAAACTGAAGTCAAACACCTTCAAAAATATCAATTATCATTTTTTCTAAAAAAGACCAAAATAGTTCTCTAAATTGAGCAAAATACTTCATTTTTCATGATTTTCTCAAAAAATTCCGTGATTGAAGACTAACACATACAAATTTCAATTTTTCCAATTTTTTACAAAAAATCAAAAACGGAAGTCTAACACCTTCAAAAATATCAATTATCATTTTTCTAAAAAAGATCAAAATAGTTCTCTAAAATGAGCAAAATACTTCATTTTTCATGATTTTCTCAAAAAATTCCGTGATTGAAGACTAACACATACAAATTTCAATTTTTCCAATTTTTTGCAAAAAATAAAAAACTGAAGTCTAACACCTTCAAAAATATCAATTATCATTTTTTCTGAAAAAGACCAAAATAGTTCTCTAAAATGAGCAAAATACTTCATTTTTCATGTTTTTCTCAAAAAAATCCGTGATTGAAGACTAACGCATACAAATTTCAATTTTTCCATTTTTTTGCAAAAAATCAAAAACTGAAGTCTAACACCTTGAAAAATATCAATTATAATTTTTTCTAAAAGAGTCCAAAATAGTTCTCTAAAATGAGCAAAATACTTCATTTTTAATGTTTTTCTCAAAAAACTTCGTGAATGAAGACTAACACATTCAAATTTCAATTTTTCCAATTTTTTGCAAAAAATCAAAAACTGAAGTCTAACACCTTGAAAAATATCAATTATCATTTTTTCTGAAAAAGACCAAAATAGTTCTCTAAAATGAGCAAAATACTTCATTTTTCATGATTTTCTCAAAAAATTCCGTGATTGAAGACTAACACATACAAATTTCAATTTTTCCAATTTTTTGCAAAAAATAAAAAACTGAAGTCTAACACCTTCAAAAATATCAATTATCATTTTTTCTGAAAAAGACCAAAATAGTTCTCTAAAATGAGCAAAATACTTCATTTTTCATGATTTTCTCAAAAAATTCCGTGATTGAAGACTTACACATACAAATTTCAATTTTTCCAATTTTTTGCAAAAAATAAAAAACTGAAGTCTAACACCTTCAAAAATATCAATTATCATTTTTTCTAAAAAAGACCAAAATAGTTCTCTAAAATCAGCAAAATACTTCATTTTTCATCAAGATTTTCTCAAAAAATTCCGTGATTGAAGACTAACACATACAAATTTCAATTTTTCCAATTTTTTGCAAAAAATCAAAAACTGAAGTCTAACACCTTCAAAAATATCAATTATCATTTTTCTAAAAAAGACCAAAATAGTTCTCTAAAATGAGCAAAATACTTCATTTTTCATGATTTTCTCAACAAATTCCGTGATTGAAGACTAACACATACAAATTTCAATTTTTCCAATTTTTTGCAAAAAATCAAAAACTGAAGTCTAACACGTTAAAAAATATCAATTATAAGTTTTTCTAAAAGAGTCCAAAATAGTTCTCTAAAATGAGCAAAAAACTTCATTTTTAATGTTTTTCTCAAAAAACTTCGGGATTGAAGACTAACACATACAAATTTCTATTTTTCCTATTTTTTGCAAAAAATCAAAAACTGAAGTCTAACACCTTCAAAAATATCAATTATCATTTTTTCTAAAAACGACCAAAATAGTTCTCTAAAATGAGCAATATACTTCATTTTTCATGTTTTTCTCAAAAAACTCCGGGATTGAAGACTAACACATACAAATTTCTATTTTTCCTATTTTTTGCATAAAATCAAAAACTGAAGTCTAACACCTTCAAAAATATCAATTATCATTTTTTCTAAAAAAGACCAAAATAGTTCTCTAAATTGAGCAAAATACTTCATTTTTCATGATTTTCTCAAAAAATTCCGTGATTGAAGACTAACACATACAAATTTCAATTTTTCCAATTTTTTACAAAAAATCAAAAACGGAAGTCTAACACCTTCAAAAATATCAATTATCATTTTTCTAAAAAAGATCAAAATAGTTCTCTAAAATGAGCAAAATACTTCATTTTTCATCAAGATTTTCTCAAAAAATTCCTTGATTGAAGACTAACACATACAAATTTCAATTTTTCCAATTTTTTGCAAAAAATCAAAAACTGAAGTCTAACACCTTCAAAAATATCAATTATCATTTTTCTAAAAAAGACCAAAATAGTTCTCTAAAATGAGCAAAATACTTCATTTTTCATGATTTTCTCAACAAATTCCGTGATTGAAGACTAACACATACAAATTTCAATTTTTCCAATTTTTTGCAAAAAATCAAAAACTGAAGTCTAACACGTTAAAAAATATCAACTATAATTTTTTCTAAAATAGTCCAAAATAGTTCTCTAAAATGAGCAAAATACTTCATTTTTAATGTTTTTCTCAAAAAACTTCGTGATTGAAGACTAACACATACAAATTTCTATTTTTCCTATTTTTTGCAAAAAATCAAAAACTGAAGTCTAACACCTTCAAAAATATCAATTATCATTTTTTCTAAAAAAGACCAAAATAGTTCTCTAAAATGAGCAAAATACTTCATTTTTCATGTTTTTCTCAAAAAACTCCGGGATTGAAGACTAACACATACAAATTTCTATTTTTCCTATTTTTGGCATAAAATCAAAAACTGAAGTCAAACACCTTCAAAAATATCAATTATCATTTTTTCTAAAAAAGACCAAAATAGTTCTCTAAATTGAGCAAAATACTTCATTTTTCATGATTTTCTCAAAAAATTCCGTGATTGAAGACTAACACATACAAATTTCAATTTTTCCAATTTTTTACAAAAAATCAAAAACGGAAGTCTAACACCTTCAAAAATATCAATTATCATTTTTATAAAAAAGATCAAAATAGTTCTCTAAAATGAGCAAAATACTTCATTTTTCATGATTTTCTCAAAAAATTCCGTGATTGAAGATTAACACATACAAATTTCAATTTTTCCAATTTTTTGCAAAAAATAAAAAACTGAAGTCTAACACCTTCAAAAATATCAATTATCATTTTTTCTGAAAAAGACCAAAATAGTTCTCTAAAATGAGCAAAATACTTCATTTTTCATGTTTTTCTCAAAAAAATCCGTGATTGAAGACTAACGCATACAAATTTCAATTTTTCCATTTTTTTGCAATAAATCAAAAAATGAAGTCTAACACCTTGAAAAATATCAATTATAATTTTTTCTAAAAGAGTCCAAAATAGTTCTCTAAAATGAGCAAAATACTTCATTTTTAATGTTTTTCTCAAAAAACTTCGTGAATGAAGACTAACACATACAAATTTCAACTTTTCCAATTTTTTGCAAAAAATAAAAAACCGAAGTCTAACACCTTCAAAAATATCAATTATCATTTCTCTAAAAAAGACCAAAATAGTTCTCTAAAATGAGCAAAATACTTCATTTTTCATGATTTTCTCAAAAAATTCCGTGATTGAAGACTAACACATACAAATTTCAATTTTTCCAATTTTTTCCAAAAAATAAAAAACTGAAGTCTAACACCTTCAAAAATATCAATTATCATTTTTTCTGAAAAAGACCAAAATAGTTCTCTAAAATGAGCAAAATACTTCATTTTTCATGATTTTCTCAAAAAATTCCGTGATTGAAGACTTACACATACAAATTTCAATTTTTCCAATTTTTTGCAAAAAATAAAAAACTGAAGTCTAACACCTTCAAAAATATCAATTATCATTTTTTCTAAAAAAGACCAAAATAGTTCTCTAAAATGAGCAAAATACTTCATTTTTCATCAAGATTTTCTCAAAAAATTCCGTGATCGAAGACTAACACATACAAATTTCAATTTTTCCAATTTTTTGCAAAAAATCAAAAACTGAAGTCTAACACCTTCAAAAATATCAATTATCATTTTTCTAAAAAAGACCAAAATAGTTCTCTAAAATGAGCAAAATACTTCATTTTTCATGATTTTCTCAACAAATTCCGTGATTGAAGACTAACACATACAAATTTCAATTTTTCCAATTTTTTGCTAAAAATCAAAAACTGAAGTCTAACACGTTAAAAAATATCAACTATAATTTTTTCTAAAATAGTCCAAAATAGTTCTCTAAAATGAGCAAAATACTTCATTTTTAATGTTTTTCTCAAAAAACTTCGTGATTGAAGACTAACACATACAAATTTCTATTTTTCCTATTTTTTGCAAAAAATCAAAAACTGAAGTCTAACACCTTCAAAAATATCAATTATCATTTTTTCTAAAAAAGACCAAAATAGTTCTCTAAAATGAGCAAAATACTTCATTTTTCATGTTTTTCTCAAAAAACTCCGGGATTGAAGACTAACACATACAAATTTCTATTTTTCCTATTTTTTGCATAAAATCAAAAACTGAAGTCAAACACCTTCAAAAATATCAATTATCATTTTTTCTAAAAAAGACCAAAATATTTCTGTAAATTGAGCAAAATACTTCATTTTTCATGATTTTCTCAAAAAATTCCGTGATTGAAGACTAACACATACAAATTTCAATTTTTCCAATTTTTTACAAAAAATCAAAAACGGAAGTCTAACACCTTCAAAAATATCAATTATCATTTTTATAAAAAAGATCAAAATAGTTCTCTAAAATGAGCAAAATACTTCATTTTTCAAGATTTTCTCAAAAAATTCCGTGATTGAAGACTAACACATACAAATTTCAATTTTTCCAATTTTTTGCAAAAAATAAAAAACTGAAGTCTAACACCTTCAAAAATATCAATTATCATTTTTTCTGAAAAAGACCAAAATAGTTCTCTAAAATGAGCAAAATACTTCATTTTTCATGTTTTTCTCAAAAAAATCCGTGATTGAAGACTAACGCATACAAATTTCAATTTTTCCATTTTTTTGCAATAAATCAAAAACTGAAGTCTAACACCTTGAAAAATATCAATTATAATTTTTTCTAAAAGTGTCCAAAATAGTTCTCTAAAATGAGCAAAATACTTCATTTTTAATGTTTTTCTCAAAAAACTTCGTGAATGAAGACTAACACATACAAATTTCAACTTTTCCAATTTTTTGCAAAAAATAAAAAACCGAAGTCTAACACCTTCAAAAATATCAATTATCATTTCTCTAAAAAAGACCAAAATAGTTCTCTAAAATGAGCAAAGTACTTCATTTTTCATGATTTTCTCAAAAAATTCCGTGATTGAAGACTAACACATACAAATTTCAATTTTTCCAATTTTTTGCAAAAAATAAAAAACTGAAGTCTAACACCTTCAAAAATATCAATTATCATTTTTTCTGAAAAAGACCAAAATAGTTCTCTAAAATGAGCAAAATACTTCATTTTTCATGATTTTCTCAAAAAATTCCGTGATTGAAGACTTACACATACAAATTTCAATTTTTCCAATTTTTTGCAAAAAATAAAAAACTGAAGTCTAACACCTTCAAAAATATCAATTATCATTTTTTCTAAAAAAGACCAAAATAGTTCTCTAAAATGAGCAAAATACTTCATTTTTCATCAAGATTTTCTCAAAAAATTCCGTGATTGAAGACTAACACATACAAATTTCAATTTTTCCAATTTTTTGCAAAAAATCAAAAACTGAAGTCTAACACCTTCAAAAATATCAATTATCATTTTTCTAAAAAAGACCAAAATAGTTCTCTAAAATGAGCAAAATACTTCATTTTTCATGATTTTCTCAAAAAACTTCGGGACTGAAGACTAACACATACAAATTTCTATTTTTCCTATTTTTTGCACAAAATAAAAAACTGAAGTCTAACACCTTCAAAAATATCAATTATCATTTTTTCTCAAAAAGACCAAAATAGTTCTCTAAATTGAGCAAAATACTTCATTTTTCATGATTTTCTCAAAAAATTCCGTGATTGAAGACTAACACATATAAATTTAAATTTTTCCAATTTTTTGCAAAATATAAAAAACTGAAGTCTAACACCTTCAAAAATATCAATTATCATTTTTTCTTAAAAAGACCAAAATAGTTCTCTAAAATGAGCGAAATACTTCATTTTTCATGTTTTTCGCAAAAAACTCCGGGATTGAAGACTAACACATAAAAATTTCTATTTTTCCTATTTTTTGCAAAAAATCAAAAACTGTAGTCTAACACCTTCAAAAATATCAATTATCATTTTTTCTAAAAAAGACCTAAATAGTTCTCTAAAATGAGCAAAATACTTCATTTTTCATGTTTTTCTCAAAAAACTCAGGGATTGAAGACTAACACATACAAATTTCTATTTTTCCTATTTTTTGCATAAAATCAAAAACTGAAGTATAACACCTTCAAAAATATCAATTGTCATTTTTTCTAAAAAAGCCCAAAATAGTTTTCTAAAATTAGCAAAATACTTCATTTTTCATGTTTTTCTCAAAAAACTCCGGGATTGAAGACTAACACATACAAATTTCTATTTTTCCTATTTTTTGCACAAAATAAAAAACTGAAGTCTAACACCTTCAAAAATATCAATTATCATTTTTTCTCAAAAAGACCAAAATAGTTCTCTAAATTGAGCAAAATACTTCATTTTTCATGATTTTCTCAAAAAATTCCGTGATTGAAGACTAACACATATAAATTAAAATTTTTCCAATTTTTTGCAAAATATAAAAAACTGAAGTCTAACACCTTCAAAAATATCAATTATCATTTTTCTAAAAAAGACCAAAATAGTTCTCTAAAATGAGCAAAATACTTCATTTTTCATGATTTTCTCAAAAAATTCCGTGATTGAAGACTAACACATAAAAATTTCGATTTTTCCAATTTTTTGCAAAAAATAAAAAAGTGAAGTCTAACACCTTCAAAAATATCAATTATCATTTTTTCTGAAAAAGACCAAAATAATTCTCTAAAATGAACAAAATACTTCATTTTTCATGTTTTTCTCAAAAAATTCCGTGATTGAAGACTAACACATACAAATTTCAATTTTTCCATTTTTTTGCAAAAAATCAAAAACTGAAGTCTAACTCCTTCAAAAATATCAATTATCATTTTTTCTAAAATAGTCGAAAATAGTTCTCTAAAATGAGCAAAATAATTCATTTTTAATGTTTTTCTCAAAAAACTCCGTAATTGAAGACTAACACATACAAATTTCAATTTTTCCAATTTTTTTCAAACAATCAAAAACTGAAGTCTAGCACCTTCAAAAATATCAATTATCATTTCTCTGAAAAAGACCAAAATAGTTCTCTAAAATGAGCAAAATACTTCTTTTTTCATGATTTTCTCAAAAAATTCCGTGATTGAAGACTAACACATACAAATTTCTATTTTTCCTATTTTTTGCATAAAATCAAAAACTGAAGTCTAACACCTTCAAAAATATCAATTATCATTTTTTCTAAAAAAGACCAAAATTGTTCTCTAAAATGAGCAAAATACTTCATTTTTAATGTTTTTCTCAAAAAACTCCGGGATTGAAGACTAACACATATACAAATTTCTATTTTTCCTATTTTTTGCAAAAAATCAAAAATTGAAGTCTAACACCTTCAAAAATATCAATTATCATTTTTTCTGAAAAGGTCAAAAATAGTTCTCTAAAATGAGCAAAATACTTCATTTTTAATGTTTTTCTCAAAAAACTTCGTGATTGAAGACTAACACATACAAATTTCTATTTTTCCTATTTTTTGCAAAAAATCAAAAACTGAAGTCCAACACCTTCAAAAATATCAATTATCATTTCTCTAAAAAAGACCAAAATAGTTCTCTTAAATGAGCAAAATACTTCATTTTTCATGATTTTCTCGAAAAATTCCGTGATTGAAGACTAACACATTCAAATTTCTATTTTTCCTATTTTTTGCAAAAAATAAAAAACTGAAGTCTAACACCTTCAAAAATATCAATTATCATTTTTTCTAAAAAAGACCAAAATAGTTCTCTAAAATTAGCAAAATACTTCATTTTTCATGTTTTTCTCAAAAAACTTCGGGACTGAAGACTAACACATACAAATTTCTATTTTTCCTATTTTTTTGCATAAAATCAAAAACTGAAGTCTAACACCTTCAAAAATATCAATTATCATTTTTTCTAAAAAAGACCAAAATAGTTCTCTAAAATGAGCAAAGTATTTCATTTTGCATGCTTTTCTCAATAAACTCCGGGATTGAAGACTAACACATACAAATTTCTATTTTTCCTATTTTTTGCATAAAATCAAAAACTGAAGTCTAACACCTTCAAAAATATAAATTATCATTTTTTCTAAAAAAGACAAAAATAGTTCTCTAAATTGAGCAAAATACTTCATTTTTCATGATTTTCTCAAAAAATTCCGTGATTGAAGACTAATGCATACAAATTTCAATTTTTCCATTTTTTTGCAAAAAATCAAAAACGGAAGTCTAACACCTTAAAAAATATCTATTATCATTTTTTCTAAAAAAGACCAAAATAGTTCTCTAAAATGAGCAAAATACTTCATTTTTCATGTTTTTCTCAAAAAACTCCGGGATTGAAGACTAACACATTCAAATTTCTATTTTTCCTATTTTTTGCATAGAATCAAAAACTGAAGTCTAACACCTTCAAAAATATCAATTATCATTTTTTCTAAAAAAGACCAAAATAGTTCTCTAAAATGAGCAAAATACTTCATTTTTAATGTTTTTCTCAAAAAACTCCGGGATTGAAGACTAACACATACAAATTTCTATTTTTCCTATTTTTTGCATAAAATAAAAAACTGAAGTCTAACACCTTCAAAAATATCAATTATCATTTTTTCTAAAAAAGACCAAAATAGTTCTCTAAATTGGTCAAAATACTTCATTTTTCATGATTTTCACAAAAAATTCCGTGATTGAAGACTAACACATATAAATTTCAATTTTTCCAATTTTTTGCAAAAAATCAAAAACTGAAGTCTAACACCTTCAAAAATATCAATTATCATTTTTCTAAAAAAGACCAAAATAGTTCTCTAAATTGAGCAAAATACTTCATTTTTCATGATTTTCTCAAAAAATTCCGTGATTGAAGACTAACACATACAAATTTCAATTTTTCCAATTTTTTGCAAAAAATCAAAAACTGAAGTCTAACACCTTCAAAAATATCAATTATCATTTTTCTAAAAAAGACCAAAATAGTTCTCTAAAATGAGCAAAATACTTCATTTTTCATGATTTTCTCAAAAAATTCCGTGATTGAAGACTAACACATAAAAATTTCGATTTTTCCAATTTTTTGCAAAAAATAAAAAACTGAAGTCTAACACCTTCAAAAATATCAATTATCATTTTTTCTGAAAAAGACCAAAATAATTCTCTAAAATGAACAAAATACTTCATTTTTCATGTTTTTCTCAAAAAATTCCGTGATTGAAGACTAACACATACAAATTTCAATTTTTCCATTTTTTTGCAAAAAATCAAAAACTGAAGTCTAACACCTTCAAAAATATCAATTATCATTTTTTCTAAAAGAGTCGAAATTAGTTCTCTAAAATGAGCAAAATACTTCATTTTTAATGTTTTTCTCAAAAAACTCCGTAATTGAAGACTAACACATACAAATTTCAATTTTTCCAATTTTTTTCAAACAATCAAAAACTGAAGTCTAGCACCTTCAAAAATATCAATTATCATTTCTCTAAAAAAGACCAAAATAGTTCTCTAAAATGAGCAAAATACTTCTTTTTTCATGATTTTCTCAAAAAATTCCGTGATTGAAGACTAACACATACAAATTTCAATTTTTCCAATTTTTTGCAAAAAATCAAAAACTGAAGTCTAACACCTTCAAAAATATCAATTATCATTTTTTCTAAAAAAGACCAAACTAGTTCTCTAAAATGAGCAAAATACTTCATTTTTCACGTTTTTCGCAAAAAACTCCGGGATTGAAGACGTTACAAATTTCTATTTTTCCTATTTTTTGCATAAAATCAAAAACTGAAGTCTAACACCTTCAAAAATATCAATTATCATTTCTCTAAAAAAGACAAAAATAGTTCTCTAAAATGAGCAAAATACTTCATTTTTCATGATTTTCTCAAAAAATTCCGTGATTGAAGACTAACACATACAAATTTCAATTTTTCCAATTTTTTGCAAAAAATAAAAAACTGAAGTCTAACACCTTCAAAAATATCAATTATCATTTTTTCTGAAAAAGACCAAAATAGTTCTCTAAAATGAGCAAAATACTTCATTTTTCATGTTTTTGTCAAAAAATTCCGTGATTGAAGACTAACACATACAAATTTCAATTTTTCCATTTTTTTGCAAAAAATCAAAAACTGAAGTCTAACACCTAAAAAAATATCAATTATAATTTTTTCTAAAAGGGTCCAAAATAGTTCTCTAAAATGAGCAAAATACTTCATTTTTAATGTTTTTCTCAAAAAACATCGTGATTGAAGACTAACACATACAAATTTCTATTATTCCTATTTTTTGCAAAAAATCAAAAACTGAAGTCTAACACCTTCAAAAATATCAATTATCATTTCTCTAAAAAAGACCAAAATAGTTCTCTAAAATGAGCAAAATACTTCATTTTTCATGTTTTTCACAAAAAACTCCGGGATTGAAGACTAACACATACAAATTTCTATTTTTCCTATTTTTAGCATAAAATCAAAAACTGAAGTCTAGCAACTTCAAAAATATCAATTATCATTTTTTCTAAAAAAGACCAAAATAGTTCTCTAAAATGAGCAAAATACTTTATTTTTAATGTTTTTCTCAAAAAACTCCAGGATTGAAGACTAACACATACAAATTTCAATTTTTCCTATTTTTTGCATAAAATCTAAAACTGAAGTCTAACACCTTCAAAAATATCAATTATCATTTTTTCTAAAAAAGACCAAAATAGTTCTCTAAAATGAGCGAAATACTTCATTTTTAATGTTTTTCTCAAAAAACTCCGGGATTGAAGACTAACACATACAAATTTCTATTTTTCCTATTTTTTGCATAAAATCAAAAACTGAAGTCTAACACCTTAAAAAATATCAATTATCATTTTTTCTAAAAAAGACCAAAATTGTTCTCTAAAATGAGCAAAATACTTCATTTTTAATGTTTTTCTCAAAAAACTCCGGGATTGAAGACTAACACATACAAATTTCTATTTTTCCTATTTTTTGCAAAAAATCAAAAATTGAAGTCTAACACCTTCAAAAATATCAATTATCATTTTTTCTGAAAAAGACCAAAATAGTTCTCTAAAATGAGCAAAATACTTCATTTTTCATGTTTTTCGCAAAAAACTCCGTGATTGAAGACTAACACATACAAATTTCAATTTTTCCTATTTTTTGCAAAAAATCAAAAACTGAAGTCTAACACCTTCAAAAATATCAATTATCATTTTTTCTAAAAAAGACCAAAATAGTTCTCTAAATTGAGCATAATACTTCATTTTTCATGATGTTCTCAAAAAATTCCGTGATTGAAGACTAACACATACAAATTTCAATTTTTCCAATTTTTTGCAAAAAATAAAAAACGGAAGTCTAACACCTTCAAAAATATCAATTATCATTTTTCTAAAAAAGACCAAAATAGTTCTCTAAAATGAGCAAAACACTTCATTTGTCATGTTTTTCTCAAAAAATTCCGTGATTGAAGACTAACACATACAAATTTCAATTTTTCCAATTTTTTGCAAAAAATAAAAAACTGAAGTCTAACACCTTCAAAAATATCAATTATCATTTTTTCTGAAAAAGACCAAAATAGTTCTCTAAAATGAGCAAAATACTTCATTTTTCATGTTTATCTCAAAAAAATCCGTGATTGAAGACTAACACATACAAATTTCAATTTTTCAATTTTTTTGCAAAAAATCAAAAACTGAAGTCTAACACCTTAAAAAATATCAATTATAATTTTTTCTAAAAGAGTCAAAAATAGTTCTCTAAAATGAGCAAAATACATCATTTTTAATGTTTTTCTCAAAAAACTTCGTGATTGAAGACTAACACATACAAATTTCTATTTTTCCTATTTTTTGCAAAAAATCAAAAACTGAAGTCTAACACCTTCAAAAATATCAATTATCATTTCTCTAAAAAAGACCAAAATAGTTCTCTAAAATGAGCAAAATACTTCATTTTTCATGATTTTCTCAAAAAATTCCGTGATTGAAGACTAACACATTCAAATTTCTATTTTTCCTATTTTTTGCAAAAAATAAAAAACTGAAGTCTAACACCTTCAAAAATATCAATTATCATTTTTTCTAAAAAAGACCAAAATAGTTCTCTAAAATTAGCAAAATACTTCATTTTTCATGTTTTTCTCAAAAAACTTCGGGACTGAAGACTAACACATACAAATTTCTATTTTTCCTATTTTTTTGCATAAAATCAAAAACTGAAGTCTAACACCTTCAAAAATATCAATTATCATTTTTTCTAAAAAAGACCAAAATAGTTCTCTAAAATGAGCAAAATACTTCATTTTGCATGCTTTTCTCAAAAAACTCCGGGATTGAAGACTAACACATACAAATTTCTATTTTTCCTATTTTTTGCATAAAATCAAAAACTGAAGTCTAACACCTTCAAAAATATCAATTATCATTTTTTCTAAAAAAGACCAAAATAGTTCTCTAAAATGAGCAAAATACTTCATTTTTAATGTTTTTCTCAAAAAACTCCGGGATTGAAGACTAACACATACAAATTTCTATTTTTCCTATTTTTTGCATAAAATCAAAAACTGAAGTCTAACACCTTCAAAAATATCAATTATCATTTTTTCTAAAAAAGACCAAAATAGTTCTCTAAATTGGTCAAAATACTTCATTTTTCATGATTTTCACAAAAAATTCCGTGATTGAAGACTAACACATAGAAATTTCAATTTTTCCAATTTTTTGCAAAAAATCAAAAACTGAAGTCTAACACCTTCAAAAATATCAATTATCATTTTTCTAAAAAAGACCAAAATAGTTCTCTAAATTGAGCAAAATACTTCATTTTTCATGATTTTCTCAAAAAATTCCGTGATTGAAGACTAACACATACAAATTTCAATTTTTCCAATTTTTTGCAAAAAATCAAAAACTGAAGTCTAACACCTTCAAAAATATCAATTATCATTTTTCTAAAAAAGACCAAAATAGTTCTCTAAAATGAGCAAAATACTTCATTTTTCATGATTTTCTCAAAAAATTCCGTGATTGAAGACTAACACATAAAAATTTCGATTTTTCCAATTTTTTGCAAAAAATAAAAAACTGAAGTCTAACACCTTCAAAAATATCAATTATCATTTTTTCTGAAAAAGGCCAAAATAATTCTCTAAAATGAACAAAATACTTCATTTTTCATGTTTTTCTCAAAAAATTCCGTGATTGAAGACTAACACATACAAATTTCAATTTTTCCATTTTTTTGCAAAAAATCAAAAACTGAAGTCTAACACCTTCAAAAATATCAATTATCATTTTTTCTAAAAGAGTCGAAAATAGTTCTCTAAAATGAGCAAAATACTTCATTTTTAATGTTTTTCTCAAAAAACTCCGTAATTGAAGACTAACACATACAAATTTCAATTTTTCCAATTTTTTTCAAACAATCAAGAACTGAAGTCTAGCACCTTCAAAAATATCAATTATCATTTCTCTAAAAAAGACCAAAATAGTTCTCTAAAATGAGCAAAATACTTCTTTTTTCATGATTTTCTCAAAAAATTCCGTGATTGAAGACTAACACATACAAATTTCAATTTTTCCAATTTTTTGCAAAAAATCAAAAACTGAAGTCTAACACCTTCAAAAATATCAATTATCATTTTTTCTAAAAAAGACCAAACTAGTTCTCTAAAATGAGCAAAATACTTCATTTTTCACGTTTTTCGCAAAAATCTCCGGGATTGAAGACGTTACAAATTTCTATTTTTCCTATTTTTTGCATAAAATCAAAAACTGAAGTCTAACACCTTCAAAAATATCAATTATCATTTCTCTAAAAAAGACAAAAATAGTTCTCTAAAATGAGCAAAATACTTCATTTTTCATGATTTTCTCAAAAAATTCCGTGATTGAAGACTAACACATACAAATTTCAATTTTTCCAATTTTTTGCAAAAAATAAAAAACTGAAGTCTAACACCTTCAAAAATATCAATTATCATTTTTTCTGAAAAAGACCAAAATAGTTCTCTAAAATGAGCAAAATACTTCATTTTTCATGTTTTTGTCAAAAAATTCCGTGATTGAAGACTAACACATACAAATTTCAATTTTTCCATTTTTTTGCAAAAAATCAAAAACTGAAGTCTAACACCTAAAAAAATATCAATTATAATTTTTTCTAAAAGGGTCCAAAATAGTTCTCTAAAATGAGCAAAATACTTCATTTTTAATGTTTTTCTCAAAAAACTTCGTGATTGAAGACTAACACATACAAATTTCTATTATTCCTATTTTTTGCAAAAAATCAAAAACTGAAGTCTAACACCTTCAAAAATATCAATTATCATTTCTCTAAAAAAGACCAAAATAGTTCTCTAAAATGAGCAAAATACTTCATTTTTCATGTTTTTCACAAAAAACTCCGGGATTGAAGACTAACACATACAAATTTCAATTTTTCCTGTTTTTAGCATAAAATCAAAAACTGAAGTCTAGCAACTTCAAAAATATCAATTATCATTTTTTCTAAAAAAGACCAAAATAGTTCTCTAAAATGAGCAAAATACTTTATTTTTAATGTTTTTCTCAAAAAACTCCAGGATTGAAGACTAACACATACAAATTTCAATTTTTCCTATTTTTTGCATAAAATCTAAAACTGAAGTCTAACACCTTCAAAAATATCAATTATCATTTTTTCTAAAAAAGACCAAAATAGTTCTCTAAAATGAGCGAAATACTTCATTTTTAATGTTTTTCTCAAAAAACTCCGGGATTGAAGACTAACACATACAAATTTCTATTTTTCCTATTTTTTGCATAAAATCAAAAACTGAAGTCTAACACCTTAAAAAATATCAATTATCATTTTTTCTAAAAAAGACCAAAATTGTTCTCTAAAATGAGCAAAATACTTCATTTTTAATGTTTTTCTCAAAAAACTCCGGGATTGAAGACTAACACATACAAATTTCTATTTTTCCTATTTTTTGCAAAAAATCAAAAATTGAAGTCTAACACCTTCAAAAATATCAATTATCATTTTTTCTGAAAAAGACCAAAATAGTTCTCTAAAATGAGCAAAATACTTCATTTTTCATGTTTTTCGCAAAAAACTCCGTGATTGAAGACTAACACATACAAATTTCAATTTTTCCTATTTTTTGCAAAAAATCAAAAACTGAAGTCTAACACCTTCAAAAATATCAATTATCATTTTTTCTAAAAAAGACCAAAATAGTTCTCTAAATTGAGCATAATACTTCATTTTTCATGATGTTCTCAAAAAATTCCGTGATTGAAGACTAACACATACAAATTTCAATTTTTCCAATTTTTTGCAAAAAATAAAAAACGGAAGTCTAACACCTTCAAAAATATCAATTATCATTTGTCTAAAAAAGACCAAAATAGTTCTCTAAAATGAGCAAAACACTTCATTTGTCATGTTTTTCTCAAAAAATTCCGTGATTGAAGACTAACACATACAAATTTCAATTTTTCCAATTTTTTGCAAAAAATAAAAAACTGAAGTCTAACACCTTCAAAAATATCAATTATCATTTTTTCTGAAAAAGACCAAAATAGTTCTCTAAAATGAGCAAAATACTTCATTTTTCATGTTTATCTCAAAAAAATCCGTGATTGAAGACTAACACATACAAATTTCAATGTTTCAATTTTTTTGCAAAAAATCAAAAACTGAAGTCTAACACCTTAAAAAATATCAATTATAATTTTTTCTAAAAGAGTCAAAAATAGTTCTCTAAAATGAGCAAAATACATCATTTTTAATGTTTTTCTCAAAAAACTTCGTGATTGAAGACTAACACATACAAATTTCTATTTTTCCTATTTTTTGCAAAAAATCAAAAACTGAAGTCTAACACCTTCAAAAATATCAATTATCATTTCTCTAAAAAAGACCAAAATAGTTCTCTAAAATGAGCAAAATACTTCATTTTTCATGATTTTCTCAAAAAATTCCGTGATTGAAGACTAACACATTCAAATTTCTATTTTTCCTATTTTTTGCAAAAAATAAAAAACTGAAGTCTAACACCTTCAAAAATATCAATTATCATTTTTTCTAAAAAAGACCAAAATAGTTCTCTAAAATTAGCAAAATACTTCATTTTTCATGTTTTTCTCAAAAAACTTCGGGACTGAAGACTAACACATACAAATTTCTATTTTTCCTATTTTTTTGCATAAAATCAAAAACTGAAGTCTAACACCTTCAAAAATATCAATTATCATTTTTTCTAAAAAAGACCAAAATAGTTCTCTGAAATGAGCAAAATACTTCATTTTGCATGCTTTTCTCAAAAAACTCCGGGATTGAAGACTAACACATACAAATTTCTATTTTTCCTATTTTTTGCATAAAATCAAAAACTGAAGTCTAACACCTTCAAAAATATAAATTATCATTTTTTCTAAAAAAGACAAAAATAGTTCTCTAAATTGAGCAAAATACTTCATTTTTCATGATTTTCTCAAAAAATTCCGTGATTGAAGACTAACGCATACAAATTTCAATTTTTCCATTTTTTTGCAAAAAATCAAAAACGGAAGTCTAACACCTTAAAAAATATCTATTATCATTTTTTCTAAAAAAGACCAAAATAGTTCTCTAAAATGAGCAAAATACTTCATTTTTCATGTTTTTCTCAAAAAACTCCGGGATTGAAGACTAACACATACAAATTTCTATTTTTCCTATTTTTTGCATAGAATCAAAAACTGAAGTCTAACACCTTCAAAAATTACAATTATCATTTTTTCTAAAAAAGACCAAAATAGTTCTCTAAAATGAGCAAAATACTTCATTTTTAATGTTTTTCTCAAAAAACTCCGGGATTGAAGACTAACACATACAAATTTCTATTTTTCCTATTTTTTGCATAAAATCAAAAACTGAAGTCTAACACCTTCAAAAATATCAATTATCATTTTTTCTAAAAAAGACCAAAATAGTTCTCTAAATTGGTCAAAATACTTCATTTTTCATGATTTTCTCAAAAAATTCCGTGATTGAAGACTAACACATACAAATTTCAATTTTTCCAATTTTTTGCAAAAAATAAAAAACTGAAGTCGTCCTTCAAAAATATCAAATATCATTTTTTCTGAAAAAGACCAAAATAGTTCTCTAAAATGAGCAAAATACTTCATTTTTCATGTTTTTCACAAAAAACTCCGGGATTGAAGACTAACACATACAAATTTCAATTTTTCCTATTTTTTGCATAAAATCAAAAACTGAAGTCTAACACCTTCAAAAATATCAATTATCATTTTTTCTAAAAAAGACCAAAATAGTTCTCTAAAATGAGCAAAATACTTCATTTTTAATGTTTTTCTCAAAAAACTCCGGGATTGAAGACTAACACATACAAATTTCTATTTTTCCTATTTTTTGCATAAAATCAAAAACTGAAGTCTAACACCTTCAAAAATATCAATTATCATTTTTTCTAAAAAAGACCAAAATAGTTCTCTAAAATGAGCAAAATACTTCATTTTTAATGTTTTTCTCAAAAAACTCCGGGATTGAAGATTAACACATACAAATTTCAATTTTTCCTATTTTTTGCATAAAATCAAAAACTGAAGTCTAACACATTCAAAAATATCAATTATCATTTTTTCTAAAAAAGACCAAAATTGTTCTCTAAAATGAGTAAAATACTTCATTTTGAATGTTTTTCTCAAAAAACTCCGGGATTGAAGACTAACACATACAAATTTCTATTTTTCCTATTTTTTGCAAAATATCAAAAACTGAAGTCTAACACCTTCAAAAATATCAATTATCATTTTTTCTGAAAAAGACCAAAATAGTTCTCTAAAATGAGCAAAATATTCATTTTTCATGTTTTTCTCAAAAAACTCCGTGATTGAAGACTAACACATACAAATTTCAATTTTTCCTATTTTTTGCAAAAAATCAAAAACTGAAGTCTAACACCTTCAAATATATCAATTATCATTTTTTCTAAAAAAGACCAAAATAGTTCTCTAAAATGAGCAAAATACATCATTTTTCATGTTTTTCTCAAAAAACTCCAGGATTGAAGACTGACACATACAAATTTCTATTTTTCCTATTTTTTGCATAAAATCAAAAACTGAAGTCTAACACCTTCAAAAATATCAATTATCATTTTTTCTAAAAAAGACAAAAATAGTTCTCTAAATTGAGCAAAATACTTCATTTTTCATGATTTTCTCAAAAAATTCCGTGATTGAAGACTAACGCATACAAATTTCAATTTTTCCATTTTTTTGCAAAAAATCAAAAACGGAAGTCTAACGCCTTAAAAAATATCAATTATCATTTTTTCTAAAAAAGACCAAAATAGTTCTCTAAAATGAGCAAAATACTTCATTTTGAATGTTTTTCTCAAAAAACTCCGGGATTGAAGACTAACACATACAAATTTCTATTTTTCCTATTTTTTGCATAAAATCAAAAACTGAAGTCTAACACCTTCAAAAATATCAATTATCATTTTTTCTAAAAAAGACCAAAATAGTTCTCTAAAATGAGCAAAATACTTCATTTTTAATGTTTTTCTCAAAAAACTCCGGGATTGAAGACTAACACATACAAATTTCTATTTTTCCTATTTTTTGCATAAAATCAAAAACTGAAGTCTTACACCTTCAAAAATATCAATTATCATTTTTTCTAAAAAAGACCAAAATAGTTCTCTAAATTGATCAAAATACTTCATTTTTCATGATTTTCACAAAAAATTCCGTGATTGAAGACTAACACATACAAATTTCAATTTTTCCAATTTTTTGCAAAAAATAAAAAACTGAAGTCGTCCTTCAAAAATATCAATTATCATTTTTTCTGAAAAAGACCAAAATAGTTCTCTAAAATGAGCAAAATACTTCATTTTGCATGTTTTTCACAAAAAACTCCGGGATTGAAGACTAACACATACAAATTTCTATTTTTCCTATTTTTTGCATAAAATCAAAAACTGAAGTCTAACACCTTCAAAAATATCAATTATCATTTTTTCTAAAAAAGACCTAAATAGTTCTCTAAAATGAGCAAAATACTTCATTTTTAATGTTTTTCTCAAAAAACTCCGGGATTGAAGACTAACACATACAAATTTCTATTTTTCCTATTTTTTGCATAAAATCAAAAACTGAAGTCTAACACCTTCAAAAATATCAATTATCATTTTTTCTAAAAAAGACCAAAATAGTTCTCTAAAATGAGCAAAATACTTCATTTTTAATGTTTTTCTCAAAAAACTCCGGGATTGAAGACTAACACATACAAATTTCTATTTTTCCTATTTTTTGCATAAAATCAAAACCTGAAGTCTAACACCTTCAAAAATATCAATTATCATTTTTTCTAAAAAAGACAAAAATAGTTCTCTAAATTGAGCAAAATACTTCATTTTTCATGATTTTCTCAAAAAATTCCGTGATTGAAGACTAACGCATACAAATTTCAATTTTTCCATTTTTTTGCAAAAATCAAAAACGGAAGTCTAACACCTTAAAAAATATCAATTATCATTTTTTCTAAAAAAGACCAAAATAGTTCTCTAAAATGAGCAAAATACTTCATTTTTCATGTTTTTCTCAAAAAACTCCGGGATTGAAGACTAACACATACAAATTTCTATTTTTCCTATTTTTTTGCATAAAATCAAAAACTAAAGTCTAACACCTTCAAAAATATCAATTATCATTTTTTCTAAAAAAGACCAAAATAGTTCTCTAAAATGAGCAAAATACTTCATTTTTAATGTTTTTCTCAAAAAACTCCGGGATTGAAGACTAACACATACAAATTTCAATTTTTCCAATTTTTTGCAAAAAATAAAAAACTGAAGTCGTCCTTCAAAAATATCAATTATCATTTTTTCTGAAAAAGACCAAAATAGTTCTCTAAAATGAGCAAAATACTTCATTTTTCATGTTTATCTCAAAAAAATCCGTGATTGAAGACTAACACATACAAATTTCTATTTTTCCTATTTTTTGCATAAAATCAAAACCTGAAGTCTAACACCTTCAAAAATATCAATTATCATTTTTTCTAAAAAAGACCAAAATAGTTCTCTAAAATGAGCAAAATACTTCATTTTGCATGTTTTTCTCAAAAAAACTCCGGGATTGAAGACTAACACATACAAATTTCTATTTTTCCTATTTTTTGCATAAAATCAAAACCTGAAGTCTAACACCTTCAAAAATATCAATTATCATTTTTTCTAAAAAAGACAAAAATAGTTCTCTAAATTGAGCAAAATACTTCATTTTTCATGATTTTCTCAAAAAATTCCGTGATTGAAGACTAACGCATACAAATTTCAATTTTTCCATTTTTTTGCAAAAATCAAAAACGGAAGTCTAACACCTTAAAAAATATCAATTATCATTTTTTCTAAAAAAGACCAAAATAGTTCTCTAAAATGAGCAAAATACTTCATTTTTCATGTTTTTCTCAAAAAACTCCGGGATTGAAGACTAACACATACAAATTTCTATTTTTCCTATTTTTTTGCATAAAATCAAAAACTAAAGTCTAACACCTTCAAAAATATCAATTATCATTTTTTCTAAAAAAGACCAAAATAGTTCTCTAAAATGAGCAAAATACTTCATTTTTAATGTTTTTCTCAAAAAACTCCGGGATTGAAGACTAACACATACAAATTTCAATTTTTCCAATTTTTTGCAAAAAATAAAAAACTGAAGTCGTCCTTCAAAAATATCAATTATCATTTTTTCTGAAAAAGACCAAAATAGTTCTCTAAAATGAGCAAAATACTTCATTTTTCATGTTTATCTCAAAAAAATCCGTGATTGAAGACTAACACATACAAATTTCAATGTTTCAATTTTTTTGCAAAAAATCAAAAACTGAAGTCTAACACCTTAAAAAATATCAATTATAATTTTTTCTAAAAGAGTCAAAAATAGTTCTCTAAAATGAGCAAAATACATCATTTTTAATGTTTTTCTCAAAAAACTTCGTGATTGAAGACTAACACATACAAATTTCTATTTTTCCTATTTTTTGCAAAAAATCAAAAACTGAAGTCTAACACCTTCAAAAATATCAATTATCATTTCTCTAAAAAAGACCAAAATAGTTCTCTAAAATGAGCAAAATACTTCATTTTTCATGATTTTCTCAAAAAATTCCGTGATTGAAGACTAACACATTCAAATTTCTATTTTTCCTATTTTTTGCAAAAAATAAAAAACTGAAGTCTAACACCTTCAAAAATATCAATTATCATTTTTTCTAAAAAAGACCAAAATAGTTCTCTAAAATTAGCAAAATACTTCATTTTTCATGTTTTTCTCAAAAAACTTCGGGACTGAAGACTAACACATACAAATTTCTATTTTTCCTATTTTTTTGCATAAAATCAAAAACTGAAGTCTAACACCTTCAAAAATATCAATTATCATTTTTTCTAAAAAAGACCAAAATAGTTCTCTGAAATGAGCAAAATACTTCATTTTGCATGCTTTTCTCAAAAAACTCCGGGATTGAAGACTAACACATACAAATTTCTATTTTTCCTATTTTTTGCATAAAATCAAAAACTGAAGTCTAACACCTTCAAAAATATAAATTATCATTTTTTCTAAAAAAGACAAAAATAGTTCTCTAAATTGAGCAAAATACTTCATTTTTCATGATTTTCTCAAAAAATTCCGTGATTGAAGACTAACGCATACAAATTTCAATTTTTCCATTTTTTTGCAAAAAATCAAAAACGGAAGTCTAACACCTTAAAAAATATCTATTATCATTTTTTCTAAAAAAGACCAAAATAGTTCTCTAAAATGAGCAAAATACTTCATTTTTCATGTTTTTCTCAAAAAACTCCGGGATTGAAGACTAACACATACAAATTTCTATTTTTCCTATTTTTTGCATAGAATCAAAAACTGAAGTCTAACACCTTCAAAAATTACAATTATCATTTTTTCTAAAAAAGACCAAAATAGTTCTCTAAAATGAGCAAAATACTTCATTTTTAATGTTTTTCTCAAAAAACTCCGGGATTGAAGACTAACACATACAAATTTCTATTTTTCCTATTTTTTGCATAAAATCAAAAACTGAAGTCTAACACCTTCAAAAATATCAATTATCATTTTTTCTAAAAAAGACCAAAATAGTTCTCTAAATTGGTCAAAATACTTCATTTTTCATGATTTTCTCAAAAAATTCCGTGATTGAAGACTAACACATACAAATTTCAATTTTTCCAATTTTTTGCAAAAAATAAAAAACTGAAGTCGTCCTTCAAAAATATCAAATATCATTTTTTCTGAAAAAGACCAAAATAGTTCTCTAAAATGAGCAAAATACTTCATTTTTCATGTTTTTCACAAAAAACTCCGGGATTGAAGACTAACACATACAAATTTCAATTTTTCCTATTTTTTGCATAAAATCAAAAACTGAAGTCTAACACCTTCAAAAATATCAATTATCATTTTTTCTAAAAAAGACCAAAATAGTTCTCTAAAATGAGCAAAATACTTCATTTTTAATGTTTTTCTCAAAAAACTCCGGGATTGAAGACTAACACATACAAATTTCTATTTTTCCTATTTTTTGCATAAAATCAAAAACTGAAGTCTAACACCTTCAAAAATATCAATTATCATTTTTTCTAAAAAAGACCAAAATAGTTCTCTAAAATGAGCAAAATACTTCATTTTTAATGTTTTTCTCAAAAAACTCCGGGATTGAAGATTAACACATACAAATTTCAATTTTTCCTATTTTTTGCATAAAATCAAAAACTGAAGTCTAACACATTCAAAAATATCAATTATCATTTTTTCTAAAAAAGACCAAAATTGTTCTCTAAAATGAGTAAAATACTTCATTTTGAATGTTTTTCTCAAAAAACTCCGGGATTGAAGACTAACACATACAAATTTCTATTTTTCCTATTTTTTGCAAAATATCAAAAACTGAAGTCTAACACCTTCAAAAATATCAATTATCATTTTTTCTGAAAAAGACCAAAATAGTTCTCTAAAATGAGCAAAATATTCATTTTTCATGTTTTTCTCAAAAAACTCCGTGATTGAAGACTAACACATACAAATTTCAATTTTTCCTATTTTTTGCAAAAAATCAAAAACTGAAGTCTAACACCTTCAAATATATCAATTATCATTTTTTCTAAAAAAGACCAAAATAGTTCTCTAAAATGAGCAAAATACATCATTTTTCATGTTTTTCTCAAAAAACTCCAGGATTGAAGACTGACACATACAAATTTCTATTTTTCCTATTTTTTGCATAAAATCAAAAACTGAAGTCTAACACCTTCAAAAATATCAATTATCATTTTTTCTAAAAAAGACAAAAATAGTTCTCTAAATTGAGCAAAATACTTCATTTTTCATGATTTTCTCAAAAAATTCCGTGATTGAAGACTAACGCATACAAATTTCAATTTTTCCATTTTTTTGCAAAAAATCAAAAACGGAAGTCTAACGCCTTAAAAAATATCAATTATCATTTTTTCTAAAAAAGACCAAAATAGTTCTCTAAAATGAGCAAAATACTTCATTTTGAATGTTTTTCTCAAAAAACTCCGGGATTGAAGACTAACACATACAAATTTCTATTTTTCCTATTTTTTGCATAAAATCAAAAACTGAAGTCTAACACCTTCAAAAATATCAATTATCATTTTTTCTAAAAAAGACCAAAATAGTTCTCTAAAATGAGCAAAATACTTCATTTTTAATGTTTTTCTCAAAAAACTCCGGGATTGAAGACTAACACATACAAATTTCTATTTTTCCTATTTTTTGCATAAAATCAAAAACTGAAGTCTTACACCTTCAAAAATATCAATTATCATTTTTTCTAAAAAAGACCAAAATAGTTCTCTAAATTGATCAAAATACTTCATTTTTCATGATTTTCACAAAAAATTCCGTGATTGAAGACTAACACATACAAATTTCAATTTTTCCAATTTTTTGCAAAAAATAAAAAACTGAAGTCGTCCTTCAAAAATATCAATTATCATTTTTTCTGAAAAAGACCAAAATAGTTCTCTAAAATGAGCAAAATACTTCATTTTGCATGTTTTTCACAAAAAACTCCGGGATTGAAGACTAACACATACAAATTTCTATTTTTCCTATTTTTTGCATAAAATCAAAAACTGAAGTCTAACACCTTCAAAAATATCAATTATCATTTTTTCTAAAAAAGACCTAAATAGTTCTCTAAAATGAGCAAAATACTTCATTTTTAATGTTTTTCTCAAAAAACTCCGGGATTGAAGACTAACACATACAAATTTCTATTTTTCCTATTTTTTGCATAAAATCAAAAACTGAAGTCTAACACCTTCAAAAATATCAATTATCATTTTTTCTAAAAAAGACCAAAATAGTTCTCTAAAATGAGCAAAATACTTCATTTTTAATGTTTTTCTCAAAAAACTCCGGGATTGAAGACTAACACATACAAATTTCTATTTTTCCTATTTTTTGCAAAAAATCAAAAACTGAAGTCTAACACCTTCAAAAATATCAATTATCATTTTTTCTGAAAAATACCAAAATAGTTCTCTAAAATGAGCAAAATACTTCATTTTTCATGTTTTTCTCAAAAAACTCCGGGATTGAAGACTGACACATACAAATTTCTATTTTTCCTATTTTTTGCATAAAATCAAAAACTGAAGTCTAACACCTTCAAAAATATCAATTATCATTTTTTCTGAAAAAGACCAAAATAGTTCTCTAAATTGAGCAAAATACTTCATTTTTCATGATGTTCTCAAAAAATTCCGTGATTGAAGACTAACACATACAAATTTCAATTTTTCCAATTTTTGGCAAAAAATAAAAAACGGAAGTCTAACACCTTCAAAAATATCAATTATCATTTTTCTAAAAAAGACCAAAATAGTTCTCTAAAATGAGCAAAATACTTCGTTTGTCATGTTTTTCTCAAAAAATTCCGTGATTGAAGACTAACACATACAAATTTCAATTTTTCCAATTTTTTGCAAAAAATAAAAAACTGAAGTCTAACACCTTCAAAAATATCAATTATCATTTTTTCTGAAAAAGACCAAAATAGTTCTCTAAAATGAGCAAAATACTTCATTTTTCATGTTTATCTCAAAAAAATCCGTGATTGAAGACTAACACATACAAATTTAAATTTTTGAATTTTTTTGCAAAAAATCAAAAACTGAAGTCTAACACCTTAAAAATTATCAATTATAATTTTTTATAAAAGAGTCAAAAATAGTTCTCTAAAATGAGCAAAATACTTCATTTTTAATGTTTTTCTCAAAAAACTTCGTGATTGAAGACTAACACATACAAATTTCTATTTTTCCTATTTTTTGCAAAAAATCAAAAACTGAAGTCTAACACCTTCAAAAATATCAATTATCATTTCTCTAAAAAAGACCAAAATAGTTCTCTAAAATGAGCAAAATACTTCATTTTTCATGATTTTCTCAAAAAATTCCGTGATTGAAGACTAACACATTCGAATTTCTATTTTTCCTATTTTTTGCAAAAAATCAAAAACTGAAGTCTAACACCTTCAAAAATATCAATTATCATTTTTTCTGAAAGAGACCAAAATAGTTCTCTAAAATGAGCAAAATACTTCATTTTTCATGTTTTTCTGAAAAAACTCCGTGATTGAAGACTGACACATACAAATTTCAATTTTTCCTATTTTTTGCATAAAATCAAAAACTGAAGTCTAACACTTTCAAAAATATCAATTATCATTTTTTCTAAAAAAGACCAAAATAGTTCTCTAAAATTAGCAAAATACTTCATTTTTCATGTTTTTTCTCAAAAAACTTCGGGACTGAAGACTAACACATACAAATTTCTATTTTTCCTATTTTTTTGCAAAAAATCAAAAACTGAAGTCTAACACCTTCAAAAATATCAATTATCATTTTTTCTAAAAAAGACCAAAATAGTTCTCTAAAATGAGCAAAATACTTCATTTTGCATGTTTTTCTCAAAAAAACTCCAGGATTGAAGACTAACACATACAAATTTCTATTTTTCCTATTTTTTGCATAAAATCAAAAACTGAAGTCTAACACCTTCAAAAATATCAATTATCATTTTTTCTAAAAAAGACAAAAATAGTTCTCTAAATTGAGCAAAATACTTCATTTTTCATGATTTTCTCAAAAAATTCCGTGATTGAAGACTAACGCATACAAATTTCAATTTTTCCATTTTTTTGCAAAAAATCAAAAACGGAAGTCTAACACCTTAAAAAATATGAATTATCATTTTTTCTAAAAAAGACTAAAATAGTTCTCTAAAATGAGCAAAATACTTCATTTTTCATGTTTTTCTCAAAAAACTTCGGGACTGAAGACTAACACATACAAATTTCTATTTTTCCTATTTTTTTGCATAAAATCAAAAACTGAAGTCTAACACCTTCAAAAATATCAATTATCATTTTTTCTAAAAAAGACCAAAATAGTTCTCTAAAATGAGCAAAATACTTCATTTTGCATGTTTTTCTCAAAAAAACTCCGGGATTGAAGACTAACACATACAAATTTCTATTTTTCCTATTTTTTGCATAAAATCAAAACCTGAAGTCTAACACCTTCAAAAATATCAATTATCATTTTTTCTAAAAAAGACAAAAATAGTTCTCTAAATTGAGCAAAATACTTCATTTTTCATGATTTTCTCAAAAAATTCCGTGATTGAAGACTAACGCATACAAATTTCAATTTTTCCATTTTTTTGCAAAAATCAAAAACGGAAGTCTAACACCTTAAAAAATATCAATTATCATTTTTTCTAAAAAAGACCAAAATAGTTCTCTAAAATGAGCAAAATACTTCATTTTTCATGTTTTTCTCAAAAAACTCCGGGATTGAAGACTAACACATACAAATTTCTATTTTTCCTATTTTTTTGCATAAAATCAAAAACTAAAGTCTAACACCTTCAAAAATATCAATTATCATTTTTTCTAAAAAAGACCAAAATAGTTCTCTAAAATGAGCAAAATACTTCATTTTTAATGTTTTTCTCAAAAAACTCCGTGATTGAAGACTAACACATACAAATTTCTATTTTTCCTATTTTTTGCATAAAATCAAAAACTGAAGTCTAACACCTTCAAAAATATCAATTATCATTTTTTCTAAAAAAGACCAAAATAGTTCTCTAAATTGGTCAAAATACTTCATTTTTCATGATTTTCACAAAAAATTCCGTGATTGAAGACTAACACATATAAATTTCAATTTTTCCAATTTTTTGCAAAAAATCAAAAACTGAAGTCTAACACCTTCAAAAATATCAATTATCATTTTTCTAAAAAAGACCAAAATAGTTCTCTAAATTGAGCAAAATACTTCATTTTTCATGATTTTCTCAGAAAATTCCGTGATTGAAGACTAACACATACAAATTTCAATTTTTCCAATTTTTTGTAAAAAATAAAAAACTGAAGTCGTCCTTCAAAAATATCAATTATCATTTTTTCTGAAAAAGACCAAAATAGTTCTCTAAAATGAGAAAAATACTTCATTTTTCATGTTTTTCACAAAAAACTCCGGGATTGAAGACTAACACATACAAATTTCTATTTTTCCTATTTTTTGCATAAAATCAAAAACTGAAGTCAAACACCTTCAAAAATATCAATTGTCATTTTTTCTAAAAAAGACCAAAATAGTTCTCTAAAATGAGCAAAATACTTCATTGTTAATGTTTTTCTCAAAAAACTCCGGGATTGAAGACTAACACATACAAATTTCTATTTTTCCTATTTCTTGCATAAAATCAAAAACTGAAGTCGAACACATTCAAAAATATCAATTATCATTTTTTCTAAAAAAGACCAAAATTGTTCTCTAAAATGAGCAAAATACTTCATTTTGAATGTTTTTCTCAAAAAACTCCGGGATTGAAGACTAACACATACAAATTTCTATTTTTCCTATTTTTTGCAAAAAATCAAAAACTGAAGTCTAACACCTTCAAAAATATCAATTATCATTTTTTCTGAAAAAGACCAAAATAGTTCTCTAAAATGAGCAAAATACTTCATTTTTCATGTTTTTCTCAAAAAACTCCGTGATTGAAGACTAACACATACAAATTTCAATTTTTCCTATTTTTTGCAAAAAATCAAAAACTGAAGTCTAACACCTTCAAAAATATCAATTATCATTTTTTCTAAAAAAGACCAAAATAGTTCTCTAAAATGAGCAAAATACTTCATTTTTCATGTTTTTCTCAAAAAACTCCGGGATTGAAGACTGACACATACAAATTTCTATTTTTCCTATTTTTTGCATAAAATCAAAAACTGAAGTCTAACACCTTCAAAAATATCAATTATCATTTTTTCTGAAAAAGACCAAAATAGTTCTCTAAATTGAGCAAAATACTTCATTTTTCATGATGTTCTCAAAAAATTCCGTGATTGAAGAGTAACACATACAAATTTCAATTTTTCCAATTTTTTGCAAAAAATAAAAAACGGAAGTCTAACACCTTCAAAAATATCAATTATCATTTTTCTAAAAAAGACCAAAATAGTTCTCTAAAATGAGCAAAATACTTCGTTTGTCATGTTTTTCTCAAAAAATTCCGTGATTGAAGACTAACACATACAAATTTCAATTTTTCCAATTTTTTGCAAAAAATAAAAAACTGAAGTCTAACACCTTCAAAAATATCACTTATCATTTATTCTAAAAAAGACCAAAATAGTTCTCTAAAAAGAGCAATATACTTCATTTTTCATGTTTTTCTCAAAAAACTCCGTGATTGAAGACTAACACATACAAATTTCAATTTTTCCTATTTTTTGCAAAAAATCAAAAACTGAAGTCTAACACCTTCAAAAATATCAATTATCATTTTTTCTAAAAAAGACCAAAATAGTTCTCAAAAATGAGCAAAATACTTCATTTTTCATGATTTTCTAAAAAAATTCCGTGATTGAAGACTAACACATACAAATTTCTATTTTTCCAATTTTTTGCAAAAAATAAAAAACTGAAGTCTAACACCTTCAAAAATATCAATTATCATTTATTCTAAAAAAGACCAAAATAGTTCTCTAAAATGAGCAATATACTTCATTTTTCAAGTTTTTCTCAAAAAAGTCCGAGATTGAAGACTAACATATACAAATTTCAATTTTTCCATTTTTTTGCAAAAAATCAAAAACTGAAGTCTAACACCTTAAAAAATATCAATTATAATTTTATCTAAAAGAGTCCAAAATAGTTCTCTAAAATGTGCAAAATACTTCATTTTTAATGTTTTTCTCAAAAAACTTCGTGATTGAAGACTAACACATACAAATTTTTATTTTTCCTATTTTTTGCAAAAAATAAAAAACTGAAGTCTAACACCTTCAAAAATATCAATTATCATTTTTTCTAAAAAAGATCAAAATAGTTCACTAAAATGAGCAAAATACTTCATTTTTCATGATTTTCTCAAAATATTCCGTGATTGAAGACTAACACCTACAAATTTCAATTTTTCCAATTTTTTGCAAAAAATAAAAAATTGAAGTCTAACACCTTAAAAAATATCAATTATCATTTTTTCTGAAAAATACCAAAATAGTTCTCTAAAATGAGCAAAATACTTCATTTTTCATGTTTTTCTCAAAAAATTCCGTGATTGAAGACTAACACATACAAATTTGAATTTTTCCATTTTTTTGCAAAAAATCAAAAACTGAAGTCTAACACCTTAAAAAATATCAATTATAATTATTTCTAAAAGAGTCCAAAATAGTTCTCTAAAATAAGCAAAATACTTCATTTTTAATGTTTTTCTCAAAAAACTTCGTGATTGAAGACTAACACATACAAATTTCTATTTTTCCTATTTTTTGCAAAAAATGAAAAACTGAAGTGTAACACCTTCAAAAATATCAATTATCATTTTTTCTAAAAAAGACCAAAATAGTTCTCTAAAATGAGCAAAATACTTTATTTTTCATGTTTTTCCCAAAAAAACTCCCGGATTGAAGACTAACACATACAAATTTCTATTTTTCCTATTTTTTGCATAAAATCAAAAACTGAAGTCTAAAACCTTAAAAAATATCAATTATCATTTTTTCTAAAAAAGACCAAAATAGTTCTCTAAAATGAGCAAAATACTTCATTTTTCATGTTTTTCTAAAAAAACTCCGGGATTGAAGAATAACACATACATATTTCTATTTTTCCTATTTTTTGCTTAAAATCAAAAACTGAAATCTAACACCTTCAAAAATATCAATTATCATTTTTTCTAAAAAAGAACAAAATAGTTCTCTAAAATGAGCAAAATACTTCATTTTTAATGTTTTTCTCAAAAAACTTCGTGATTGAAGACTAACACATACAAATTTCTATTTTTCCTATTTTTTGCAAAAAATCAAAAACTGAAGTCTAACACCTTCAAAAATATCAATTATCATTTTTTCTAAAAAACACCAAAATAGTTCTTTAAAATGAGCAAAATACCTCATTTTTCATGTTTTTCTCAAAAAACGTTGTGATTGAAGACTAACACATACAAATTTTTATTTTTCCTATTTTTTGCAAAAAATCAAAAACTGAAGTCTAACCCTTTCAAAAATATCAATTATAATTTTTTCTAAAAAAGACCAAAATAGTTCTCTAAAATGAGCAAAATACTTCATTTTTCATGTTTTTCTCAAAAAACTCCGGGATTGAAGACTAACACATACAAATTTCTATTTTTCCAATTTTTTGTAAAAAATCAAAAACTGAAGTCTAACACCTTCAAAAATATCAATTATCATTTTTTCTAAAAAAGACCAAAATAGTTCTCTAAAATGAGCAAAATACTTCATTTTTCATGATTTTCTAAAAAAATTCCGTGATTGAAGACTAACACATACAAATTTCTATTTTTCCAATTTTTTGCAAAAAATAAAAAACTGAAGTCTAACACCTTCAAAAATATCAATTATCATTTTTTCTGAAAAAGACCAAAATAGTTCTCTAAAATGAGCAAAATACTTCATTTTTCATGTTTTTCTCATAAAATTCCATGATTGAAGACTAACACATACAAATTTCAATTTTTCCATTTTTTTGCAAAAAATCAAAAACTGAAGTCTAACACCTTAAAAAATATCAATTATAATTTTTTCTAAAAGAGTCCAAAATAGTTCTCTAAAATGAGCAAAATACTTCATTTGTAATGTTTTTCTCAAAAAACTTCGTGATTGAAGACTAACGCATACAAATTTCTATTTTTCCTATTTTTTGCAAAAAATCAAAAACTGAAGTCTAACACCTTCAAAAATATCAATTATCATTTTTTCTAAAAAAGACCAAAATAGTTGTCTAAAATGAGCAAAATACTTCATTTTTCATGTTTTTCTCAAAAAAACTCCCGGATTGAAGACTAACACATACAAATTTCTATTTTTCCTATTTTGCATAAAATCTAAAACTGAAGTCTAACACCTTAAAAAATATCAATTATCATTTTTTCTAAAAAAGACCAAAATAGTTCCCTAAAATGAGCAAAATACTTTATTTTTCATGTTTTTCTCAAAAAACTCCGGGATTGAAGACTAACACATACATATTTCTATTTTTCCTATTTTTTGCATAAAATCAAAAACTGAAGTCTAACACATACAAAATTCCTTGATTGAAGACTAACACATACAAAATTCAATTTTTCAAATTTTTTGCAAAAAATCAAATTCTGAAGTCTAACACCTTCAAAAATATCAATTGTCATTTTTTCTAAAAAAGACCAAAATAGTTCTCTAAAATGAGTAAAATACTTCATATATCATGATTTTCTCAAAAAATTCCGTGATTGAAGACTAACACATACAAATTTCAATTTTTCCAATTTTTTGCAAAAAATAAAAAACTGAAGCCTAACACGTTCAAAAATATCAATTATCATTTTTTCTGAAAAAGACCAAAATAGTTCTATAAAATGAGCAAAATACTTCATTTTTCATGTTTTTCTAAAAAAATTCCGTGATTGAAGACTAACACATACAAATTTCAATTTTTCCATTTTTTTGCAAAAAATCAAATACTGAAGTCTAACACCTTCAAAAATATCAATTATCATTTTTTCTAAAAGGGTCCAAAATAGTTCTCTAAAATGAGCAAAATACTTCATTTTTCATGTTTTTCTCAAAAAACGTTGTGATTGAAGACTAACACATACAAATTTTTATTTTTCCTATTTTTTGCAAAAAATCAAAAACTGAAGTCTAACACCTTCAAAAATATCGATTATCATTTTTTCTAAAAAAGACCAAAATAGTTCTCTAAAATGAGCAAAATACTTCATTTTTCATGTTTTTCTCAAAAAACTCCGTGATTGAAGACTAACACATACAAATTTCTATTTTTCCCATTTTTTGCATAAAATAAAAACTGAAGTCTAACACCTTCAAAAAAATCAATTATCATTTTTCAAAAAAAGACCAAAATAGTTCTCTAAAATGAGCAAAATACTTCATTTTTCATGATTTTCTCAAAAAACTCCGTGATTGAAGACTAACACATACAAATTTCTATTTTTCCTATTTTTTGCATTTTGCAAAAAATCAAAAACTGAAGCCTAACACCTTAAAAAATATCAATTATCAATTTTTCTAAAAGGGTCCAAAATAGTTCTCCAAAATGAGCAAAATACTTCATTTTTCATGTTTTTCTCAAAAAACTCCGTGATTGAAGACTAACACATACAAATTTCAATTTTTCCTATTTTTTGCAAAAAATCAAAAACTGAAGTCTAACACCTTCAAAAATATCAATTATCATTTTTTCTAAAAAAGACCAAAATAGTTCTCTAAAATGAGAAACATACTTCATTTTTCATGATTTTCTCAAAAAATTCCGTGATTGAAGACTAACACATACAAATTTCAATTTTTCCAATTTTTTGCAAAAAATCAAAAACTGAAGTCTAAGACCTTCAAAAATATCAATTATCATTTTTCTAAAAAAGGCCAAAATAGTTCTCTAAAATGAGCAAAATACTTCATTTTTCATGATTTTCTAAAAAAATTCCGTGATTGAAGACTAACACATACAAATTTCAATTTTTCCTATTTTTTGCAAAAAATCAAAAACTGAAGTCTAACACCTTAAAAAATATCAATTATAATTTTTTCTAAAAGAGTCCCAAATAGTTCTCTAAAATGAGCAAAATACTTCATTTCTAATGTTTTTCTCAAAAAACTTCGTGATTGAAGACTAACACATACAAATTTCTATTTTTCCTATTTTTTGCAAAAAATCAAAAACCGAAGTCTAACACCTTCAAAAATATCAATTATCATTTTTTCTAAAAAAGACCAAAATAGTTCTCTAAAATGGGCAAAATACTTCATTTTTCATGTTTTTCTCAAAAAACTCAGGGATTGAAGACTAACACATACAAATTTCAATTTTTCCAATTTTTTGCAAAAAATCAAAAACTGAAGTCTAACACCTTCAAAAATATCAATTATCATTTTTCTAAAAAAGGCCAAAATAGTTCTCTAAAATGAGCAAAATACTTCATTTTTCATGATTTTCTAAAAAAATTCCGTGATTGAAGACTAACACATACAAATTTCAATTTTTCCTATTTTTTGCAAAAAATCAAAAACTGAAGTCTAACACCTTAAAAAATATCAATTATAATTTTTTCTAAAAGAGTCCCAAATAGTTCTCTAAAATGAGCAAAATACTTCATTTTTAATGTTTTTTCTCAAAAAACTTCGTGATTGAAGACTAACACATACAAATTTCTATTTTTCCTATTTTTTGCAAAAAATCAAAAACTGAAGTCTAACACCTTCAACAATAGCAATTATCATTTTTTCTAAAAAAGACCAAAATAGTTCTCTAAAATGGGCAAAATACTTCATTTTTCAAGTTTTTCTCAAAAAACTCAGGGATTGAAGACTAACACATACAAATTTCAATTTTTCCTATTTTTTGCATAAAATCAAAAACTGAAGTCTAACATCTTCAAAAATATCAATTATCATTTTTTCTAAAAAAGACCAAAATAGTTCTCTAAAATGAGCAAAATACTTCATTTTTCATGATTCTCTCAAAAAAATCCGTGATTGAAGACTAACACATACAAATTTTAATTTTTCCAATTTTTTGCAAAAAATCAAAAACTGAAGTCTAACACCTTCAAAAATATCAATTATCATTTTTCTAAAAAAGACCAAAATAGTTCTCTAGAATGAGTAAAATACTTCATTTTTCATGATTTTCTCAAAACATTCCGTGATTGAAGACTAACACATACAAATTTCAATTTTTCCAATTTTTTGCAAAAAATAAAAAACTGAAGTCTAACACCTTCAAAAATATCAATTATCATTTTTTCTGAAAAATACCAAAATAGTTCTCTAAAATGAGCAAAATACTTCATTTTTCATGTTTTTCCCAAAAAATTCCGTGATTGAAGACTAACACATACAAATTTCAATTTTTCCAATTTTTTGCAAAAAATCAAAAACTGAAGTCTAACACCTTCAAAAATATCAATTATCATTTTTTCTAAAAAAGACCAAAATAGTTCTCTAAAATGGGCAAAATACATCATTTTTCATGTGTTTCTCAAAAAACTCCGGGATTGAAGACTAACACATACAAATTTCTATTTTTCCTATTTTTTGCATAAAATCAAAAACTGAAGTCTAACACCTTCAAAAATATCAATAATCATTTTTTCTAAAAATGACCAAAATAGTTCTCTAAAATGAGCAAAATACTTCATTTTTCATGATTTTCTCAAAAAATTCCTTGATTGAAGAATAACACATACAAATTTCAATTTTTCCAATTTTTTGCAAAAAATCAAAAACTGAAGTCTAACACCTTCAAAAATATCAATTATCATTTTTTCTAAAAAAGACCAAAATAGTTCTCTAAAGTGAGCAAAATACTTCATTTTTCATGTTTTTCTCAAAAAATTCCGAGATTGAAGACTAACACATTCAAATTTCAATTTTTCCAATTTTTTGCAAAAAATAAAAAACTGAAGCCTAACACCTTCAAAAATATCAATTATCATTTTTTCTCAAAAAGACCAAAATAGTTCTCTAAAATGAGCAAAATACTTCATTTTTCATGTTTTTCTCAAAAAATTCCGTGATTGAAGACTAACACATACAAATTTGAATTTTTCCATTTTTTTGCAAAAAATCAAAAACTGAAGTCTAACACCTTAAAAAATATCAATTATAATTTTTTCTAAAAGAGTCCAAAATAGTTCTCTAAAATAAGCAAAATACTTCATTTTTAATGTTTTTCTCAAAAAACTTCGTGATTGAAGACTAACACATACAAATTTCTACTTTTCCTATTTTTTGCAAAAAATCAAAAACTGAAGTCTAACACCTTCAAAAATATCAATTATCATTTTTTCTAAAAAAGACCAAAATAGTTCTCTAAAATGAGCAAAATTCTTCATTTTTCATGTTTTTCTCAAAAAACTCCGGGATTGAAGACTAACACATACAAATTTCTATTTTTCCTATTTTTTGCATAAAATCAAAAACTGAAGTCTAACACCTTCAAAAATATCAATTATCATTTTTTCTAAAAAAGACCAAAATAGTTCTCTAAAATGAGAAAAATACTTCATTTTTCATGATTTTCTCAAAAAATTCCTTGATTGAAGACTAACACATACAAATTTCAATTTTTCCAATTTTTTGCAAAAAATGAAAAACTGAAGTCTAACACCTTCAAAAATATCGATTATCATTTTTTCTAAAAAAGACCAAAATAGTTCTCTAAAATGAGCAAAATACTTCATTTTTCATGATTTACTCAAAAAATTCCGTGATTGAAGACTAACACATACAAATTTCAATTTTTCCAATTTTTTGCAAAAAATCAAAAACTGAAGTCTAAGACCTTCAAAAATATCAATTATCATTTTTTCTGAAAAAGACCAAAATAGTTCTCTAAAATGAGCAAAATACTCCAATTTTCATGTTTTTCTCAAAAAATTCCGTGATTGAAGACTAACACATAAAATTTTCAATTTTTCCATTTTTTTGCAAAAAATCAAAAACTCAAGTCTAACACCTTAAAAAATATCAATTATAATTTTTGCTAAAAGAGTCCAAAATAGTTCTCTAAAATGAAAAAAATACTTCATTTTTAATGTTTTTCTCAAAAAACTTCGTGATTGAAGACTAACACATACACATTTCTATTTTTTATATTTTTTGCAAAAAATAAAAAACTGAAGTCTAACACCTTCAAAAATATCAATTATCATTTTTTGTAAAAAAGCCCAAAATAGTTTTTTAAAATGAGCAAAATACTTCATTTTTCACGTTTTTCACAAAAAACTCCGGGATTGAAGACTAGCACATACAAATTTCTATTTTTCCTATTTTTTGCATAAAATAAAAAACTGAAGTCTAACACCTTCAAAAATATCAATTATCATTTTTTCTGAAAAAGACCAAAATATTTCTCTAAAATGAGCAAAATACATCATTTTTCATGATTTTCTCAAAAAACTCCGGGATTGAAGACTAACACATACAAATTTCTATTTTTCCTATTTTTTGCAAAAAATCAAAAACTGAAGTCTAACACCTTCAAAAAAATCAATTATCATTTTTCTAAAAAAGACCAAAATAGTTCTCTAAAATGAGCAAAATACTTCATTTTTCATGATTTTCTCAAAACATTCCTTGATTGAAGACTAACACATACAAATTTCAATTTTTCCAATTTTTTGCAAAAAATAAAAAACTGAAGTCTAACACCTTCAAAAATATCAATTATCATTTTATCTGAAAAATACCTAAATAGTTCACTAAAATGAGCAAAATACTTAATTTTTCTTGTTTTCCCAAAAAATTCCGAGATTGAAGACTAACACATACAAATTTGAATTTTTCCATTTTTTTGCAAAAAATAAAAAACTGAAGTCTAACACCTTAAATAATATCAATTATAATTTTTTCTAAAAGAGTCCAAAATAGTTCTCTAAAATAAGCAAAATACTTCATTTTTAATGTTTTTCTCAAAAAACTTCGTGATTGAAGACTAACACATACAAATTTCTATTTTTCCTATTTTTTGCAAAAAATCAAAAACTGAAGTCTAACACCTTCAAAAATATCAATTATCATTTTTTTAAAAAAAGACCAAAATAGTTCTCTAAAATGAGCAAAATACTTCATTTTTCATGTTTTTCTCAAAAAACTACGGGATTGAAGACTAACACATTCAAATTTCTATTTTTCCTATTTTTTTCATAAAATCAAAAACTGAAGTCTAACACCTTCAAAAATATCAATTATCATTTTTTCTAAAAAAGACCAAAATAGTTCTCTAAAATGAGCAAAATACTTCATTTTTCATGTTTTTCTCAAAAAACTTCGTGATTGAAGACTAACACATACAAATTTCTATTTTTCCTATTTTTTGCATAAAATCAAAAACTGAAGTCTAACACCTTCAAAAATATCAATTATCATTTTTTCTAAAAAAGGCCAAAATAGTTCTCTAAAATGAGCAAAATACTTCATTTTTCATGATTTTCTAAAAAAATTCCGTGATTGAAGACTAACACATACAAATTTCAATTTTTCCTATTTTTTGCAAAAAATAAAAAACTGAAGTCTAACACCTTAAAAAATATCAATTATAATTTTTTCTAAAAGAGTCCAAAATAGTTCTCTAAAATGAGCAAAATACTTCATTTTTAATGTTTTTCTCAAAAAACTTCGTGATTGAAGACTAACACATACAAATTTCTATTTTTCCTATTTTTTGCAAAAAATCAAAAACTGAAGTCTAACACCTTCAAAAATATCAATTATCATTTTTTCTAAAAAAGACCAAAATAGTTCTCTAAAATGGGCAAAATACTTCATTTTTCATGTTTTTCTCAAAAAACTCCGGGATTGAAGACTAACACATACAAATTTCTATTTTTCCTATTTTTTGCATAAAATCAAAAACTGAAGTCTAACACCTTCAAAAATATCAATTATCATTTTTTCTAAAAAAGACCAAAATAGTTCTCTAAAATGAGAAAAATACATCATTTTTGATGATTTTCTCAAAAAAATCCGTGATTGAAGACTAACACATACAAATTTCAATTTTTCCAATTTTTTGCAAGAAATCAAAAACTGAAGTCTAACACCTTCAAAAATATCAATTATCATTTTTCTAAAAAAGACCAAAATAGTTCTCTAAAATGAGCAAAATACTTCATTTTTCATGATTTTCTCAAAACATTCCGTGATTGAAGACTAACACATACAAATTTCAATTTTTCCAATTTTTTGCAAAAAATAAAAAACTGATGTCTAACACCTTCAAAAATATCAATTATCATTTTTTCTGAAAAATACCAAAATAGTTCTCTAAAATGAGCAAAATACTTCATTTTTCATGTTTTTCCCAAAAAATTCCGTGATTGAAGACTAACACATACAAATTTGAATTTTTCCATTTTTTTTCAAAAAATCAAAAACTGAAGTCTAACACCTTAAAAAATATCAATTATAATTTTTTCTAAAAGAGTCCAAAATAGTTCTCTAAAATAAGAAAAATACTGCATTTTTAATGTTTTTCTCAAAAAACTTCGTGATTGAAGACTAACACATACAAATTTCTATTTTTCCTATTTTTTGCAAAAAATCAAAAACTGAAGTCTAACACCTTCAAAAATATCAATTATCATTTTTTCTAAAAAAGACCAAAATAGTTCTCTAAAATGAGCAAAATACTTCATTATTCATGTTTTTCTCAAAAAGTTCCGTGATTGAAGACTAACACATACAAATTTCTATTTTCCCAATTGTTTGCAAAAAATCAAAAACTGAAGTCTAACACCTTAAAAAATATCAATTATAATTTTTTCTAAAAGAGTCCAAAATAGTTCTCTAAAATAAGCAAAATACTTCATTTTTAATGTTTTTCTCAAAAAACTTCGTGATTGAAGACTGACACATACAAATTTCTATTTTTCCTATTTTTTGCAAAAAATCAAAAACTGAAGTCTAACACCTTCAAAAATATCGATTATAATTTTTTCTAAAAAAGACCAAAATAGTTCTCTAAAATGAGCAAAATACTTCATTTTTCATGTTTTTCTCAAAAAACTCCGTGATTGAAGACTAACACATACAAATTTCTATTTTTCCCATTTTTTGCATAAAATAAAAACTGAAGTCTAACACCTTCAAAAATATCAATTATCATTTTTCAAAAAAAGACCAAAATAGTTCTCTAAAATGAGCAAAATACTTCATTTTTCATGATTTTCTCAAAAAACTCCGTGATTGAAGACTAACACATACAAATTTCTATTTTTCCTATTTTTTGCATTTTGCAAAAAATCAAAAACTGAAGCCTAACACCTTAAACAATATCAATTATCAATTTTTCTAAAAGGGTCCAAAATAGTTCTCCAAAATGAGCAAAATACTTCATTTTTCATGTTTTTCTCAAAAAACTCCGTGATTGAAGACTAACACATACAAATTTCAATTTTTCCTATTTTTTGCAAAAAATAAAAAACTGAAGTCTAACACCTTCAAAAATATCAATTATCATTTTTTCTAAAAAAGACCAAAATAGTTCTCTAAAATGAGCAAAATACTTCATTTTTCATGATTTTCTCAAAAAACTCCGGGATTGAAGACTAACACATACAAATTTCTATTTTTCCTATTTTTTGCATAAAATCAAAAACTGAAGTCTAACACCTTCAAAAATATCAATTATCATTTTTTCTAAAAAAGACCAAAATAGTTCTCTAAAATGAGCAAAATACTTCATTTTTCATGATTTTCTCAAAAAATTCCTTGATTGAAGACTAACACATACAAATTTCAATTTTTCCAATTTTTTGCAAAAAATCAAAAACTGAAGTCTAACACCTTCAAAAATATCAATTATCATTTTTTCTAAAAAAGACCAAAATAGTTCTCTAAAATGAGCAAAATACTTCATTTTTAATGTTTTTCTCAAAAAACTTCGTGATTGAAGACTAACACATACAAATTTCTATTTTTCCTATTTTTTGCAAAAAATCAAAAACTGAAGTCTAACACCTTCAAAAATATCAATTATCATTTTTTCTAAAAAAGAACAAAATAGTTCTCTAAAATGAGCAAAATACTTCATTTTTCATGTTTTTCTCAAAAAACTCCGGGATTGAAGACTAACACATACAAATTTCTATTTTTCCTATTTTTTGCATAAAATCAAAAACTGAAGTCTAACACCTTCAAAAATATCAATTATCATTTTTTCTAAAAAAGACCAAAATAGTTCTCTAAAATGAGCAAAATACTTCATTTTTCATGATTTTCTCAAAAAATTCCTTGATTGAAGACTAACACATACAAATTTCAATTTTTCCAATTTTTTGCAAAAAATCAAAAACTGAAGTCTAACACCTTCAAAAATATCAATTATCATTTTTTCTAAAAAAGACCAAAATAGTTCTCTAAAATGAGCAAAATACTTCATTTTTCATGATTTTCTCAAAAAACTTCGTGATTGCAGACTAACACATACAAATTTCAATTTTTCCAATTTTTTGCAAAAAATAAAAAACTGAAGTCTAACACCTTCAAAAATATCAATTATCATTTTTTCTGAAAAAGACCAAAATAGTTCTCTAAAATGAGCAAAATACTTCATTTTTCATGTTTTTTCAAAAAATTCCGAGATTGAAGACTAACACATTCAAATTTCAATTTTTCCAATTTTTTGCAAAAAATAAAAAACTGAAGCCAAACACCTTCAAAAATATCAATTATCATTTTTTCTCAAAAAGACCAAAATAGTTCTCTAAAATGAGCAAAATACTTCATTTTTCATGTTTTCTCAAAAATTTCCGTGATTGAAGACTAACCCATACAAATTTGAATTTTTCCATTTTTTTGCAAAAAAACAAAAACTGAAGTCTAACACCTTAAAAAATATCAATTATAATTTTTTCTAAAAGAGTCCAAAATAGTTCTCTAAAATAAGCAAAATACTTCATTTTTAATGTTTTTTCTCAAAAAACTTCGTGATTGAAGACTAACACATACAAATTTCTATTTTTCCTATTTTTTGCAAAAAATCAAAAACTGAAGTCTAACACCTTCAAAAATATCAATTATCATTTTTTCTAAAAAAGACCAAAATAGTTCTCTAAAATGAGCAAAATACTTCATTTTTCATGTTTTTCTCAAAAAACTCCGGGATTGAAGACTAACACATACAAATTTCTATTTTTCCTATTTTTTGCATAAAATCAAAAACTGAAGTCTAACACCTTCAAAAATATCAATTATCATTTTTTCTAAAAAAGACCAAAATAGTTCTCTAAAATGAGCAAAATACTTCATTTTTCATGATTTTCTCAAAAAATTCCTTGATTGAAGACTAACACATACAAATTTCAATTTTTCCAATTTTTTGCAAAAAATCAAAAACTGAAGTCTAACACCTTAAAAAATATCAATTATCATTTTTTCTAAAAAAGACCAAAATAGTTCTCTAAAATGAGCAAAATACTTCATTTTTCATGATTTTCTAAAAAAATTCCGTGATTGAAGACTAACACATACAAATTTCAATTTTTCCAATTTTTTGCAAAAAATAAAAAACTGAAGTCTAACACCTTCAAAAATATCAATTATCATTTTTTCTGAAAAAGAACAAAATATTTCTCTAAAATGAGCAAAGTACTTCATTTTTCATGTTTTTCTCAAAAAATTCCGAGATTGAAGACTAACACATTCAAATTTCAATTTTTCCAATTTTTTGTAAAAAATAAAAAACTGAAGCCTAACACCTTCAAAAATATCAATTATCATTTTTTCTCAAAAAGACCAAAATAGTTCTCTAAAATGAGCAAAATACTTCAATTTTCATGTTTTTCTCAAAAAATTCCGTGATTGAAGACTAACACATACAAATTTGAATTTTTCCATTTTTTTGCAAAAAAACAAAAACTGAAGTCTAACACCTTAAAAAATATCAATTATAATTTTTTCTAAAAGAGTCCAAAATAGTTCTCCAAAATAAGCAAAATACTTCATTTTTAATGTTTTTCTCAAAAAACTTCGTGATTGAAGACTAACACATACAAATTTCTATTTTTCCTATTTTTTGCAAAAAATCAAAAACTGAAGTCTAACACCTTCAAAAATATCAATTATCATTTTTTCTAAAAAAGAACAAAATAGTTCTCTAAAATGAGCAAAATACTTCATTTTTCATGTTTTTCTCAAAAAACTCCGGGATTGAAGACTAACACATACAAATTTCTATTTTTCCTATTTTTTGCATAAAATCAAAAACTGAAGTCTAACACCTTCAAAAATATCAATTATCATTTTTTCTAAAAAAGACCAAAATAGTTCTCTAAAATGAGCAAAATACTTCATTTTTCATGTTTTCTCAAAAATTTCCGTGATTGAAGACTAACCCATACAAATTTGAATTTTTCCATTTTTTTGCAAAAAAACAAAAACTGAAGTCTAACACCTTAAAAAATATCAATTATAATTTTTTCTAAAAGAGTCCAAAATAGTTCTCTAAAATAAGCAAAATACTTCATTTTTAATGTTTTTTCTCAAAAAACTTCGTGATTGAAGACTAACACATACAAATTTCTATTTTTCCTATTTTTTGCAAAAAATCAAAAACTGAAGTCTAACACCTTCAAAAATATCAATTATTATTTTTTCTAAAAAAGACCAAAATAGTTCTCTAAAATGAGCAAAATACTTCATTTTTCATGTTTTTCTCAAAAAACTCCGGGATTGAAGACTAACACATACAAATTTCTATTTTTCCTATTTTTTGCATAAAATCAAAAACTGAAGTCTAACACCTTCAAAAATATCAATTATCATTTTTTCTAAAAAAGACCAAAATAGTTCTCTAAAATGAGCAAAATACTTCATTTTTCATGATTTTCTCAAAAAATTCCTTGATTGAAGACTAACACATACAAATTTCAATTTTTCCAATTTTTTGCAAAAAATCAAAAACTGAAGTCTAACACCTTCAAAAATATCAATTATCATTTTTTCTAAAAAAGACCAAAATAGTTCTCTAAAATGAGCAAAATACTTCATTTTTCATGATTTTCTCAAAAAACTTCGTGATTGAAGACTAACACATACAAATTTCAATTTTTCCAATTTTTAGCAAAAAATAAAAAACTGAAGTCTAACACCTTCAAAAATATCAATTATCATTTTTTCTGAAAAAGACCAAAATAGTTCTCTAAAATGAGCAAAATACTTCATTTTTCATGTTTTTTTCAAAAAATTCCGAGATTGAAGACTAACACATTCAAATTTCAATTTTTCCAATTTTTTGCAAAAAATAAAAAACTGAAGCCAAACACCTTCAAAAATATCAATTATCATTTTTTCTCAAAAAGACCAAAATAGTTCTCTAAAATGAGCAAAATACTTCATTTTTCATGTTTTCTCAAAAATTTCCGTGATTGAAGACTAACCCATACAAATTTGAATTTTTCCATTTTTTGGCAAAAAAACAAAAACTGAAGTCTAACACCTTAAAAAATATCAATTATAATTTTTTCTAAAAGAGTCCAAAATAGTTCTCTAAAATAAGCAAAATACTTCATTTTTAATGTTTTTCTCAAAAAACTTCGTGATTGAAGACTAACACATACAAATTTCTATTTTTCCTATTTTTTGCAAAAAATCAAAAACTGAAGTCTAACACCTTCAAAAATATCAATTATCATTTTTTCTAAAAAAGACCAAAATAGTTCTCTAAAATGAGCAAAATACTTCATTTTTCATGTTTTTCTCAAAAAACTCCGGGATTGAAGACTAACACATACAAATTTCTATTTTTCCTATTTTTTGCATAAAATCAAAAACTGAAGTCTAACACCTTCAAAAATATCAATTATCATTTTTTCTAAAAAAGACCAAAATAGTTCTCTAAGATGAGCAAAATACTTTATTTTTCATGATTTTCTCAAAAAATTCCTTGATTGAAGACTAACACATACAAATTTCAATTTTTCCAATTTTTTGCAAAAAATCAAAAACTGAAGTCTAACACCTTCAAAAATATCAATTATCATTTTTTCTAAAAAAGACCAAAATAGTTCTCTAAAATGAGCAAAATACTTCATTTTTCATGATTTTCTAAAAAAATTCCGTGATTGAAGACTAACACATACAAATTTCAATTTTTCCAATTTTTTGCAAAAAATAAAAAACTGAAGTCTAACACCTTCAAAAATATCAATTATCATTTTTTCTGAAAAAGACCAAAATATTTCTCTAAAATGAGCAAAGTACTTCATTTTTCATGTTTTTCTCAAAAAATTCCGAGATTGAAGACTAACACATTCAAATTTCAATTTTTCCAATTTTTTGTAAAAAATAAAAAACTGAAGCCTAACACCTTCAAAAATATCAATTATCATTTTTTCTCAAAAAGACCAAAATAGTTCTCTAAAATGAGCAAAATACTTCAATTTTCATGTTTTTCTCAAAAAATTCCGTGATTGAACACTAACACATACAAATTTGAGTTTTTCAATTTTTTTGCAAAAAAACAAAAACTGAAGTCTAACACCTTAAAAAATATCAATTATAATTTTTTCTAAAAGAGTCCAAAATAGTTCTGTAAAATAAGCAAAATACTTCATTTTTAATGTTTTTCTCAAAAAACTTCGTGATTGAAGACTAACACATACAAATTTCTATTTTTCCTATTTTTTGCAAAAAATCAAAAACTGAAGTCTAACACCTTCAAAAATATCAATTATCATTTTTTCTAAAAAAGACCAAAATAGTTCTCTAAAATGAGCAAAATACTTCATTTTTCACGTTTTTCTCAAAAAACTCCGGGATTGAAGACTAACACATACAAATTTCTATTTTTCCTATTTTTTGCATAAAATCAAAAACTTAAGTCTAACACCTTCAAAAATATCAATTATCATTTTTTCTAAAAAAGACCAAAATAGTTCTCTAAAATGAGCAAAATACCTCATTTTTCATGATTTTCTCAAAAAATTCCTTGATTGAAGACTAACACATACAAATTTCAATTTTTCCAATTTTTTGCAAAAAATCAAAAACTGAAGTCTAACACCTTCAAATATATCAATTATCATTTTTTCTAAAAAAGACCAAAATAGTTCTCTAAAATGAGCAAAATACTTCATTTTTCATGATTTTCTCAAAAAATTCCGTGATTGAAGACTAACACATACAAATTTCAATTTTTCCAATTTTTTGCAAAAAATAAAAAACTGAAGTCTAACACCTTCAAAAATATCAATTATCATTTTTTCTGAAAAAGACCAAAATAGTTCTCTAAAATGAGCAAAATACTTCATTTTTCATGTTTTTCTCAAAAAATTCCGTGATTGAAGACTAACACATTCAAATTTCAATATTTCCAATTTTTTGCAAAAAATACAAAACTGAAGCCTAACACCTTAAAAAATATCAATTATCATTTTTTCTGAAAAAGACCAAAATAGTTCTCTAAAATGAGCAAAATACTTCATTTTTCATGTTTTTCTCAAAAAATTCCGTGATTGAAGACTAACACATACAAATTTGAATTTTTCCATTTTTTTGCAAAAAAACAAAAACTGAAGTCTAACACCTTAAAAAATATCAATTATAATTTTTTCTAAAAGAGTCCAAAATAGTTCTGTAAAATAAGCAAAATACTTCATTTTTAATGTTTTTCTCAAAAAACTTCGTGATTGAAGACTAACACATACAAATTTCAATTTTTCCTATTTTTTGCAAAAAATCAAAAACTGAAGTCTAACACCTTCAAAAATATCAATTATCATTTTTTCTAAAAAAGACCAAAATAGTTCTCTAACATGAGCAAAATACTTCATTTTTCATGTTTTTCTCAAAAAACTCCGGGATTGAAGACTAACACATACAAATTTCTATTTTTTCCTATTTTTTGCATAAAATAAAAAACTGAAGTCCAACACCTTCAAAAATATCAATTATCATTTTTTCTAAAAAAGACCAAAATAGTTCTCTAAAATGAGCAAAATAATTCATTTTTCATGATTTTCTCAAAAAATTCTTTCATTGAAGACTAACACATACAAATTTCAATTTTTCCAATTTTTTGCAAAAAATCAAAAACTGAAGTCTAACACCTTCAAAAATATCAATTATCATTTTTTCTAAAAAAGACCAAAATAGTTCTCTAAAATGAGCCAAATACTTCATTTTTCATGATTTTCTCAAAAAATTCCGTGATTGAAGACTAACACATACAAATTTCAATTTTTCCAATTTTTTGCAAAAAATAAAAAACTGAAGTCTAACACCTTAAAAAATATCAATTATCATTTTTTCTGAAAAAGACCAAAATAGTTCTCTAAAATGAGCAAAATACTTCATTTTTCATGTTTTTCTCAAAAAATTCCGTGATTGAAGACTAACACATTCAAATTTCAATTTTTCCAATTTTTTGCAAAAAATAAAAAACTGAAGCCTAACACCTTAAAAAATATCAATTATCATTTTTTCTGAAAAAGACCAAAATAGTTCTCTAAAATGAGCAAAATACTTCATTTTTCATGTTTTTCTCAAAAAATTCCGTGATTGAAGACTAACACATACAAATTTGAATTTTTCCATTTTTTTGCAAAAAAACAAAAACTGAAGTCTAACACCTTAAAAAATATCATTTATAATTTTTTCTAAAAGAGACCAAAATAGTTCTCTAAAATAAGCAAAATACTTCATTTTAAATGTTTTTCTCAAAAAACTTCGTGATTGAAGACTAACACATACAAATTTCTATTTTTCCAATTTTTTGCAAAAAATATAAAACTGAAGCCTAACACCTTCAAAAATATCAATTACCATTTTTTCTGAAAAAGACCAAAATAGTTCTCTAAAATGAGCAAAATACTTCATTTTTCATGTTTTTCTCAAAAATTCCGAGATTGAAGACTAACACATTCAAATTTCAATTTTTCCAATTTTTTGCAAAAAATAAAAAACTGAAGCCTAACACCTTCAAAAATATCAATTATCATTTTTTCTCAAAAAGACCAAAATAGTTCTCTAAAATGAGCAAAATACTTCATTTTTCATGTTTTTCTCAAAAAATTCCGTGATTGAAGACTAACACATACAAATTTGAATTTTTCCATTTTTTTGCAAAAAAACAAAAACTGAAGTCTAACACCTTAAAAAATATCCATTATAATTTTTTCTAAAAGAGTCCAAAATAGTTCTGTAAAATAAGCAAAATACTTCATTTTTAATGTTTTTCTCAAAAAACTTCGTGATTGAAGACTAACACATACAAATTTCAATTTTTCCTATTTTTTGCAAAAAATCAAAAACTGAAGTCTAACACCTTCAAAAATATTAATTATCATTTTTTCTAAAAAAGACCAAAATAGTTCTCTAACATGAGCAAAATACTTCATTTTTCATGTTTTTCTCAAAAAACTCCGGGATTGAAGACTAACACATACAAATTTCTATTTTTTCCTATTTTTTGCATAAAATAAAAAACTGAAGTCTAACACCTTCAAAAATATCAATTATCATTTTTTCTAAAAAAGACCAAAATAGTTCTCTAAAATGAGCAAAATACTTCATTTTTCATGATTTTCTCAAAAAATTCCTTCATAGAAGACTAACACATACAAATTTCAATTTTTCCAATTTTTTGCAAAAAATCAAAAACTGAAGTCTAACACCTTCAAAAATATCAATTATCATTTTTTCTAAAAAAGACCAAAATAGTTCTCTAAAATGAGCAAAATACTTCATTTTTCATGATTTTCTCAAAAAATTCCGTGATTGAAGACTAACACATACAAATTTCAATTTTTCCAATTTTTTGCAAAAAATAAAAAACTGAAGTCTAACACCTTAAAAAATATCAATTATCATTTTTTCTGAAAAAGACCAAAATAGTTCTCTAAAATGAGCAAAATACTTCATTTTTCATGTTTTTCTCAAAAAATTCCGTGATTGAAGACTAACACATTCAAATTTCAATTTTTCCAATTTTTTGCAAAAAATACAAAACTGAAGCCTAACACCTTAAAAAATATCAATTATCATTTTTTCTGAAAAAGACCAAAATAGTTCTCTAAAATGAGCAAAATACTTCATTTTTCATGTTTTTCTCAAAAAATTCCGTGATTGAAGACTAACACATACAAATTTGAATTTTTCCATTTTTTTGCAAAAAAACAAAAACTGAAGTCTAACACCTTAAAAAATATCAATTATAATTTTTTCTAAAAGAGACCAAAATAGTTCTCTAAAATAAGCAAAATACTTCATTTTTAATGTTTTTCTCAAAAAACTTCGTGATTGAAGACTAACACATACAAATTTCTATTTTTCCAATTTTTTGCAAAAAATATAAAACTGAAGCCTAACACCTTCAAAAATATCAATTATCATTTTTTCTGAAAAAGACCAAAATAGTTCTCTAAAATGAGCAAAATACTTCATTTTTCATGTTTTTCTCAAAAATTCCGAGATTGAAGACTAACACATTCAAATTTCAATTTTTCCAATTTTTTGCAAAAAATAAAAAACTGAAGCCTAACACCTTCAAAAATATCAATTATCATTTTTTCTCAAAAAGACCAAAATAGTTCTCTAAAATGAGCAAAATACTTCATTTTTCATGTTTTTCTCAAAAAATTCCGTGATTGAAGACTAATACATACAAATTTGAATTTTTCCATTTTTTTGCAAAAAAACAAAAACTGAAGTCTAACACCTTAAAAAATATCAATTATAATTTTTTCTAAAAGAGTCCAAAATAGTTCTGTAAAATAAGCAAAATACTTCATTTTTAATGTTTTTCTCAAAAAACTTCGTGATTGAAGACTAACACATACAAATTTCAATTTTTCCTATTTTTTGCAAAAAATCAAAAACTGAAGTCTAACACCTTCAAAAATATCAATTATCATTTTTTCTAAAAAACACCAAAATAGTTCTCTAACATGAGCAAAATACTTCATTTTTCATGTTTTTCTCAAAAAACTCCGGGATTGAAGACTAACACATACAAATTTCTATTTTTTCCTATTTTTTGCATAAAATAAAAACCTGAAGTCTAACACCTTCAAAAATATCAATTATCATTTTTTCTAAAAAAGACCAAAATAGTTCTCTAAAATGAGCAAAATACTTCATTTTTCATGATTTTCTCAAAAAATTCCTTCATTGAAGACTAACACATACAAATTTCAATTTTTCCAATTTTTTGCAAAAAATCAAAAACTGAAGTCTAACGCCTTCAAAAATATCAATTATCATTTTTTCTAAAAAAGACCAAAATAGTTCTCTAAAATGAGCAAAATACTTCATTTTTCATGATTTTCTGAAAAAATTCCGTGATTGAAGACTAACACATACAAATTTCAATTTTTCCAATTTTTTGCAAAAAATAAAAAACTGAAGTCTAACACCTTAAAAAATATCAATTATCATTTTTTTCTGAAAAAGACCAAAATAGTTCTCTAAAATGAGCAAAATACTTCATTTTTCATGTTTTTCTCAAAAAATTCCGTGATTGAAGACTAACACATTCAAATTTCAATTTTTCCAATTTTTTTCAAAAAATAAAAAACTGAAGCCTAACACCTTAAAAAATATCAATTATCATTTTTTCTGAAAAAGACCAAAATAGTTCTCTAAAATGAGCAAAATACTTCATTTTTCATGTTTTTCTCAAAAAATTCCGTGATTGAAGACTAACACATACAAATTTGAATTTTTCCATTTTTTTGCAAAAAAACAAAAACTGAAGTCTAACACCTTAAAAAATATCAATTATAATTTTTTCTAAAAGAGACCAAAATAGTTCTCTAAAATAAGCAAAATACTTCATTTTTAATGTTTTTCTCAAAAAACTTCGTGATTGAAGACTAACACATACAAATTTCTATTTTTCCAATTTTTTGCAAAAAAATATAAAACTGAAGCCTAACACCTTCAAAAATATCAATTATCATTTTTTCTGAAAAAGACCAAAATAGTTCTCTAAAATGAGCAAAATACTTCATTTTTCATGTTTTTCTCAAAAATTCCGAGATTGAAGACTAACACATTCAAATTTCAATTTTTCCAATTTTTTGCAAAAAATAAAAAACTGAAGCCTAACACCTTCAAAAATATCAATTATCATTTTTTCTCAAAAAGACCAAAATAGTTCTCTAAAATGAGCAAAATACTTCATTTTTCATGTTTTTCTCAAAAAATTCCGTGATTGAAGACTAACACATACAAATTTGAATTTTTCCATTTTTTTGCAAAAAAACAAAAACTGAAGTCTAACACCTTAAAAAATATCAATTATAATTTTTTCTAAAAGAGTCCAAAATAGTTCTGTAAAATAAGCAAAATACTTCATTTTTAATGTTTTTCTCAAAAAACTTCGTGATTGAAGACTAACACATACAAATTTCAATTTTTCCTATTTTTTGCAAAAAATCAAAAACTGAAGTCTAACACCTTCAAAAATATCAATTATCATTTTTTCTAAAAAAGACCAAAATAGTTCTCTAACATGAGCAAAATACTTCATTTTTCATGTTTTTCTCAAAAAACTCCGGGATTGAAGACTAACACATACAAATTTCTATTTTTTCCTATTTTTTGCATAAAATAAAAAACTGAAGTCTAACACCTTCAAAAATATCAATTATCATTTTTTCTAAAAAAGACCAAAATAGTTCTCTAAAATGAGCAAAATACTTGATTTTTCATGATTTTCTCAAAAAATTCCTTCATTGAAGACTAACACATACAAATTTCAATTTTTCCAATTTTTTGCAAAAAATCAAAAACTGAAGTCTAACACCTTCAAAAATATCAATTATCATTTTTTCTAAAAAAGACCAAAATAGTTCTCTAAAATGAGCAAAATACTTCATTTTTCATGATTTTCTCAAAAAATTCCGTGATTGAAGACTAACACATACAAATTTCAATTTTTCCAATTTTTTGCAAAAAATAAAAAACTGAAGTCTAACACCTTAAAAAATATCAATTATCATTTTTTCTGAAAAAGACCAAAATAGTTCTCTAAAATGAGCAAAATACTTCATTTTTCATGTTTTTCTCAAAAAATTCCGTGATTGAAGACTAACACATTCAAATTTCAATTTTTCCAATTTTTTGCAAAAAATAAAAAACTGAAGCCTAACACCTTAAAAAATATCAATTATCATTTTTTCTGAAAAAGACCAAAATAGTTCTCTAAAATGAGCAAAATACTTCATTTTTCATGTTTTTCTCAAAAAATTCCGTGATTGAAGACTAACACATACAAATTTGAATTTTTCCATTTTTTTGCAAAAAAACAAAAACTGAAGTCTAACACCTTAAAAAATATCAATTATAATTTTTTCTAAAAGAGACCAAAATAGTTCTCTTAAATAAGCAAAATACTTCATTTTTAATGTTTATCTCAAAAAACTTCGTGATTGAAGACTAACACATACAAATTTCTATTTTTCCAATTTTTTGCAAAAAATATAAAACTGAAGCCTAACACCTTCAAAAATATCAATTATCATTTTTTCTGAAAAAGACCAAAATAGTTCTCTAAAATGAGCAAAATACTTCATTTTTCATGTTTTTCTCAAAAATTCCGAGATTGAAGACTAACACATTCAAATTTCAATTTTTCCAATTTTTTGCAAAAAATAAAAACTGAAGCCTAACACCTTCAAAAATATCAATTATCATTTTTTCCCAAAAAGACCAAAATAGTTCTCTAAAATGAGCAAAATACTTCATTTTTCATGTTTTTCTCAAAAATTTCCGTGATTGAAGACTAACACATACAAATTTGAATTTTTCCATTTTTTTGCAAAAAAACAAAAACTGAAGTCTAACACCTTAAAAAATATCAATTATAATTTTTTCTAAAAGAGTCCAAAATAGTTCTCTAAAATAAGCAAAATACTTCATTTTTAATGTTTTTCTCAAAAAACTTCGTGATTGAAGACTAACACATACAAATTTCTATTTTTCCTATTTTTTGCAAAAAATCAAAAACTGAAGTCTAACACCTTCAAAAATATCAATTATCATTTTTTCTAAAAAAGACCAAACTAGTTCTCTAAAATGAGCAAAATACTTCATTTTTCATGTTTTTCTCAAAAAACTCCGGGATTGAAGACTAACACATACAAATTTCTATTTTTCCTATTTTTTGCATAAAATCAAAAACTGAAGTCTAACACCTTCAAAAATATCAATTATCATTTTTTCTAAAAAAGACCAAAATAGTTCTCTAAAATAAGCAAAATACTTCATTTTTCATGATTTTCTCAAAAAATTCCTTGATTGAAGACTAACACATACAAATTTCAATTTTTCCAATTTTTTGCAAAAAATCAAAAACTGAAGTCTAACACCTTCAAAAATATCAATTATCATTTTTTCTAAAAATGACCAAAATAGTTCTCTAAAATGAGCAAAATACTTCATTTTTCATGATTTTCTCAAAAAATTCCGTGATTGAAGACTAACACATACAAATTTCAATTTTTCCAATTTTTTGCAAAAAATAAAAAACTGAAGTCTAACACCTTAAAAAATATCAATTATCATTTTTTCTGAAAAAGACCAAAATAGTTCTCTAAAATGAGCAAAATACTTCATTTTTCATGTTTTTCTCAAAAAATTCCGTGATTGAAGACTAACACATTCAAATTTCAATTTTTCCAATTTTTTGCAAAAAATAAAAAACTGAAGCCTAACACCTTAAAAAATATCAATTATCATTTTTTCTGAAAAAGACCAAAATAGTTCTCTAAAATGAGCAAAATACTTCATTTTTCATGTTTTTCTCAAAAAATTCCGTGATTGAAGACTAACACATACAAATTTGAATTTTTCCATTTTTTTGCAAAAAAACAAAAACTGAAGTCTAACACCTTAAAAAATATCAATTATAATTTTTTCTAAAAGAGTCCAAAATAGTTCTCTAAAATAAGCAAAATACTTCATTTTTAATGTTTTTCTCAAAAAACTTCGTGATTGAAGACTAACACATACAAATTTCTATTTTTCCAATTTTTTGCAAAAAATAAAAAACTGAAGTCTAACACCTTCAAAAATATCAATTATCGTTTTTTCTGAAAAAGACCAAAATAGTTCTCTAAAATGAGCAAAATACTTCATTTTTCATGTTTTTCTCAAAAATTCCGAGATTGAAGACTAACACATTCAAATTTCAATTTTTCCAATTTTTTGCAAAAAATAAAAAACTGAAGCCTAACACCTTCAAAAATATCAATTATCATTTTTTCTCAAAAAGACCAAAATAGTTCTCTAAAATGAGCAAAATACTTCATTTTTCATGTTTTTCTCAAAAATTTCCGTGATTGAAGACTAACACATACAAATTTGAATTTTTCCATTTTTTTGCAAAAAAACAAAAACTGAAGTCTAACACCTTAAAAAATATCAATTATAATTTTTTCTAAAAGAGTCCAAAATAGTTCTCTAAAATAAGCAAAATACTTCATTTTTAATGTTTTTCTCAAAAAACTTCGTGATTGAAGACTAACACATACAAATTTCTATTTTTCCAATTTTTTGCAAAAAATCTAAAACTGAAGTCTAACACCTTCAAAAATATCAATTATCATTTTTTCTAAAAAAGACCAAAATAGTTCTCTAAAATGAGCAAAATACTTCATTTTTCATGTTTTTCTCAAAAAACTCCGGGATTGAAGACTAACACATACAAATTTCTATTTTTCGTATTTTTTGCATAAAATAAAAAACTGAAGTCTAACACCTTCAAAAATATCAATTATCATTTTTTCTAAAAAAGACCAAAATAGTTCTCTAAAATGAGCAAAATACTTCATTTTTCATGATTTTCTCAAAAAATTCCTTGATTGAAGACTAACACATACAAATTTCAATTTTTCCAATTTTTTGCAAAAAATCAAAAACTGAAGTCTAACACCTTCAAAAATATCAATTATCATTTTTTCTAAAAAAGACCAAAATAGTTCTCTAAAATGAGCAAAATACTTCATTTTTCATGATTTTCTCAAAAAATTCCTTGATTGAAGACTAACACATACAAAATTCAATTTTTCCAATTTTTTGCAAAAAATCAAAAACTGAAGTCTAACACCTTCAAAAATATCAATTATCATTTTTTCTAAAAAAGACCAAAATAGTTCTCTAAAATGAGCAAAATACTTCATTTTTCTTGATTTTCTCAAAAAATTCCGTGATTGAAGACTAACACATACAAATTTCAATTTTTCCAATTTTTTGCAAAAAATAAAAAACTGAAGTCTAACACCTTCAAAAATATCAATTATCATTTTTTATGAAAAAGACCAAAATAGTTCTCTAAAATGAGCAAAGTACTTCATTTTTCATGTTTTTCTCAAAAAATTCCGAGATTGAAGACTAACACATTCAAATTTCAATTTTTCCATTTTTTTGCAAAAAATAAAAAACTGAAGCCTAACACCTTCAAAAATATCAATTATCATTTTTTCTCAAAAAGACCAAAATAGTTCTCTAAAATGAGCAAAATACTTCAATTTTCATGTTTTTCTCAAAAAATTCCGTGATTGAAGACTAACACATACAAATTTGAATTTTTCCATTTTTTTGCAAAAAAACAAAAACTGAAGTCTAACACCTTAAAAAATATCAATTATAATTTTTTCTAAAAGAGTCCAAAATAGTTCTGTAAAATAAGCAAAATACTTCATTTTTAATGTTTTTCTCAAAAAACTTCGTGATTGAAGACTTACACATACAAATTTCTATTTTTCCTATTTTTTGCAAAAAATCAAAAACTGAAGTCTAACACCTTCAAAAATGTCAATTATCATTTTTTATAAAAAAGACCAAAATAGTTCTCTAAAATGAGCAAAATACTTCATTTTTCATGTTTTTCTCAAAAAACTTCGTGATTGAAGACTAACACATACAAATTTCTATTTTTCCAATTTTTTGCAAAAAATAAAAAACTGAAGTCTAACACCTTCAAAAATATCAATTATCATTTTTTCTGAAAAAGACCAAAATAGTTCTCTAAAATGAGCAAAATACTTCATTTTTCATGTTTTTCTCAAAAATTCCGAGATTGAAGACTAACACATTCAAATTTCAATTTTTCCAATTTTTTGCAAAAAATAAAAAACTGAAGCCAAACACCTTCAAAAATATCAATTATCATTTTTTCTCAAAAAGACCAAAATAGTTCTCTAAAATGAGCAAAATACTTCATTTTTCATGTTTTTCCCAAAAATTTCCGTGATTGAAGACTAACACATACAAATTTTAATTTTTCCATTTTTTTGCAAAAAAACAAAAACTGAAGTCTAACACCTTAAAAAATATCAATTATAATTTTTTCTAAAAGAGTCCAAAATAGTGCTCTAAAATAAGCAAAATACTTAATTTTTAATGTTTTTCTCAAAAAACTTCGTGATTGAAGACTAACACATACAAATTTCTATTTTTCCTATTTTTTGCAAAAAATCAAAAACTGAAGTCTAACACCTTCAAAAATATCAATTATCATTTTTTGTAAAAAAGACCAAAATAGTTCTCTAAAATGAGCAAAATACTTCATTTTTCATGTTTTTCTCAAAAAATTCCGTGATTGAAGACTAACACATACAAATTTCAATTTTTCCAATTTTTTGCAAAAAATAAAAAACTGAAGTCTAACACCTTCAAAAATATCAATTATCATTTTTTATGAAAAAGACCAAAATAGTTCTCTAAAATGAGCAAAGTACTTCATTTTTCATGTTTTTCTCAAAAAATTCCGAGATTGAAGACTAACACATTCAAATTTCAATTTTTCCATTTTTTTGCAAAAAATAAAAAACTGAAGCCTAACACCTTCAAAAATATCAATTATCATTTTTTCTCAAAAAGACCAAAATAGTTCTCTAAAATGAGCAAAATACTTCAATTTTCATGTTTTTCTCAAAAAATTCCGTGATTGAAGACTAACACATACAAATTTGAATTTTTCCATTTTTTTGCAAAAAAACAAAAACTGAAGTCTAACACCTTAAAAAATATCAATTATAATTTTTTCTAAAAGAGTCCAAAATAGTTCTGTAAAATAAGCAAAATACTTCATTTTTAATGTTTTTCTCAAAAAACTTCGTGATTGAAGACTTACACATACAAATTTCTATTTTTCCTATTTTTTGCAAAAAATCAAAAACTGAAGTCTAACACCTTCAAAAATGTCAATTATCATTTTTTATAAAAAAGACCAAAATAGTTCTCTAAAATGAGCAAAATACTTCATTTTTCATGTTTTTCTCAAAAAACTTCGTGATTGAAGACTAACACATACAAATTTCTATTTTTCCAATTTTTTGCAAAAAATAAAAAACTGAAGTCTAACACCTTCAAAAATATCAATTATCATTTTTTCTGAAAAAGACCAAAATAGTTCTCTAAAATGAGCAAAATACTTCATTTTTCATGTTTTTCTCAAAAATTCCGAGATTGAAGACTAACACATTCAAATTTCAATTTTTCCAATTTTTTGCAAAAAATAAAAAACTGAAGCCAAACACCTTCAAAAATATCAATTATCATTTTTTCTCAAAAAGACCAAAATAGTTCTCTAAAATGAGCAAAATACTTCATTTTTCATGTTTTTCCCAAAAATTTCCGTGATTGAAGACTAACACATACAAATTTTAATTTTTCCATTTTTTTGCAAAAAAACAAAAACTGAAGTCTAACACCTTAAAAAATATCAATTATAATTTTTTCTAAAAGAGTCCAAAATAGTGCTCTAAAATAAGCAAAATACTTAATTTTTAATGTTTTTCTCAAAAAACTTCGTGATTGAAGACTAACACATACAAATTTTTATTTTTCCTATTTTTTGCAAAAAATCAAAAACTGAAGTCTAACACCTTCAAAAATATCAATTATCATTTTTTGTAAAAAAGACCAAAATAGTTCTCTAAAATGAGCAAAATACTTCATTTTTCATGTTTTTCTCAAAAAACTCCGGGATTGAAGACTAACACATAAAAATTTCTATTTTTCCTATTTTTTGCATAAAATCAAAAACTGAAGTCTAACACCTTCAAATATATCAATTATCATTTTTTCTAAAAAAGACCAAAATAGTTCTCTAAAATGAGCAAAATACTTCATTTTTCATGATTTTCTCAAAAAATTCCGTGATTGAAGACTAACACATACAAATTTCAATTTTTCCAATTTTTTGCAAAAAATAAAAAACTGAAGTCTAACACCTTCAAAAATATCAATTATCATTTTTTCTGAAAAAGACCAAAATAGTTCTCTAAAATGAGCAAAATACTTCATTTTTCATGTTTTTCTCAAAAAATTCCGTGATTTAAGACTAACACATTCAAATTTCAATTTTTCCAATTTTTTGCAAAAAATAAAAAACTGAAGCCTAACACCTTAAAAAATTTCAATTATCATTTTTTCTGAAAAAGACCAAAATAGTTCTCTAAAATGAGCAAAATACTTCATTTTTCATGTTTTTCTCAAAAAATTCGGTGATTGAAGACTAACACATACAAATTTGAATTTTTCCATTTTTTTGCAAAAAAACAAAAACTGAAGTCTAACACCTTAAAAAATATCAATTATAATTTTTTCTAAAAGAGACCAAAATAGTTCTCTAAAATAAGCAAAATACTTCATTTTTAATGTTTTTCTCAAAAAACTTCGTGATTGAAGACTAACACATACAAATTTCTATTTTTCCAATTTTTTGCAAAAAATATAAAACTGAAGTCTAACACCTTCAAAAATATCAATTATCATTTTTTCTGAAAAAGACCAAAATAGTTCTCTAAAATGAGCAAAATACTTCATTTTTCATGTTTTTCTCAAAAATTCCGAGATTGAAGACTAACACATTCAAATTTCAATTTTTCCAATTTTTTGCAAAAAATAAAAAACTGAAGCCTAACACCTTCAAAAATATCAATTATCATTTTTTCTCAAAAAGACCAAAATAGTTCTCTAAAATGAGCAAAATACTTCATTTTTCATGTTTTTCTCAAAAATTTCCGTGATTGAAGACTAACACATACAAATTTGAATTTTTCCATTTTTTTGCAAAAAAACAAAAACTGAAGTCTAACACCTTAAAAAATATCAATTATAATTTTTTCTAAAAGAGTCCAAAATAGTTCTCTAAAATAAGCAAAATACTTCATTTTTAATGTTTTTCTCAAAAAACTTCGTGATTGAAGACTAACACATACAAATTTCTATTTTTCCTATTTTTTGCAAAAAATCAAAAACTGAAGTTTAACACCTTCAAAAATATCAATTATCATTTTTTCTAAAAAAGACCAAACTAGTTCTCTAAAATGAGCAAAATACTTCATTTTTCATGTTTTTCTCAAAAAACTCCGGGATTGAACACTAACACATACAAATTTCTATTTTTCCTATTTTTTGCATAAAATCAAAAACTGAAGTCTAACACCTTCAAAAATATCAATTATCATTTTTTCTAAAAAAGACCAAAATAGTTCTCTAAAATGAGCAAAATACTTCATTTTTCATGATTTTCTAAAAAAATTCCTTGATTGAAGACTAACACATACAAATTTCAATTTTTCCAATTTTTTGCAAAAAATAAAAAACTGAAGTCTAACACCTTCAAAAATATCAATTATCATTTTTTCTAAAAAAGACCAAAATAGTTCTCTAAAATGAGCAAAATACTTCATTTTTCATGATTTTCTCAAAAAATTCCGTGATTGAAGACTAACACATACAAATTTCAATTTTTCCAATTTTTTGCAAAAAATAAAAAACTGAAGTCTAACACCTTAAAAAATATCAATTATCATTTTTTCTGAAAAAGACCAAAATAGTTCTCTAAAATGAGCAAAATACTTCATTTTTCATGTTTTTCTCAAAAAATTCCGTGATTGAAGACTAACACATTCAAATTTCAATTTTTCCAATTTTTTGCAAAAAATAAAAAACTGAAGCCTAACACCTTAAAAAATATCAATTATCATTTTTTCTGAAAAAGACCAAAATAGTTCTCTAAAATGAGCAAAATACTTCATTTTTCATGTTTTTCTCAAAAAATTCCGTGATTGAAGACTAACACATTCAAATTTGAATTTTTCCATTTTTTTGCAAAAAAACAAAAACTGAAGTCTAACACCTTAAAAAATATCAATTATAATTTTTTCTAAAAGAGTACAAAATAGTTCTCTAAAATAAGCAAAATACTTCATTTTTAATGTTTTTCTCAAAAAACTTCGTGATTGAAGACTAACACATACAAATTTCTATTTTTCCAATTTTTTGCAAAAAATAAAAAACTGAAGTCTAACACCTTCAAAAATATCAATTATCGTTTTTTCTGAAAAAGACCAAAATAGTTCTCTAAAATGAGCAAAATACTTCATTTTTCATGTTTTTCTCAAAAATTCCGAGATTGAAGACTAACACATTCAAATTTCAATTTTTCCAATTTTTTGCAAAAAATAAAAAACTGAAGCCTAACACCTTCAAAAATATCAATTATCATTTTTTCTCAAAAAGACCAAAATAGTTCTCTAAAATGAGCAAAATACTTCATTTTTCATGTTTTTCTCAAAAATTTCCGTGATTGAAGACTAACACATACAAATTTGAATTTTTCCATTTTTTTGCAAAAAAACAAAAACTGAAGTCTAACACCTTAAAAAATATCAATTATAATTTTTTCTAAAAGAGTCCAAAATAGTTCTCTAAAATAAGCAAAATACTTCATTTTTAATGTTTTTCTCAAAAAACTTCGTGATTGAAGACTAACACATACAAATTTCTATTTTTCCTATTTTTTGCAAAAAATCAAAAACTGAAGTCTAACACCTTCAAAAATATCAATTATCATTTTTTCTAAAAAAGACCAAAATAGTTCTCTAAAATGAGCAAAATACTTCATTTTTCATGTTTTTCTCAAAAAACTCCGGGATTGAAGACTAACACATACAAATTTCTATTTTTCCTATTTTTTGCATAAAATAAAAAACTGAAGTCTAACACCTTCAAAAATATCAATTATCGTTTTTTCTGAAAAAGACCAAAATAGTTCTCTAAAATGAGCAAAATACTTCATTTTTCATGATTTTCTAAAAAAATTCCTTGATTGAAGACTAACACATACAAATTTCAATTTTTCCAATTTTTTGCAAAAAATCAAAAACTGAAGTCTAACACCTTCAAAAATATCAATTATCATTTTTTCTAAAAAAGACCAAAATAGTTCTCTAAAATGAGCAAAATACTTCATTTTTCATGATTTTCTCAAAAAATTCCTTGATTGAAGACTAACACATACAAAATTCAATTTTTCCAATTTTTTGCAAAAAATCAAAAATTGAAGTCTAACACCTTCAAAAATATCAATTATCATTTTTTCTAAAAAAGACCAAAATAGTTCTCTAAAATGAGCAAAATACTTCATTTTTCTTGATTTTCTCAAAAAATTCCGTGATTGAAGACTAACACATACAAATTTCAATTTTTCCAATTTTTTGGAAAAAATAAAAAACTGAAGTCTAACACCTTCAAAAATATCAATTATCATTTTTTCTGAAAAAGACCAAAATAGTTCTCTAAAATGAGCAAAGTACTTCATTTTTCATGTTTTTCTCAAAAAATTCCGAGATTGAAGACTAACACATTCAAATTTCAATTTTTCCATTTTTTTGCAAAAAATAAAAAACTGAAGTCTAACACTTTCAAAAATATCAATTATCATTTTTTCTCAAAAAGACCAAAATAGTTCTCTAAAATGAGCAAAATACTTCAATTTTCATGTTTTTCTCAAAAAATTCCGTGATTGAAGACTAACACATACAAATTTGAATTTTTCCATTTTTTTGCAAAAAAACAAAAACTGAAGTCTAACACCTTAAAAAATATCAATTATAATTTTTTCTAAAAGAGTCCAAAATAGTTCTGTAAAATAAGCAAAATACTTCATTTTTAATGTTTTTCTCAAAAAACTTCGTGATTGAAGACTAACACATACAAATTTCTATTTTTCCTATTTTTTGCAAAAAATCAAAAACTGAAGTCTAACACCTTCAAAAATATCAATTATCATTTTTTATAAAAAAGACCAAAATAGTTCTCTAAAATGAGCAAAATACTTCATTTTTCATGTTTTTCTCAAAAAACTTCGTGATTGAAGACTAACACATACAAATTTCTATTTTTCCAATTTTTTGTAAAAAATAAAAAACTGAAGTCTAACACCTTAAAAAATTTCAATTATCATTTTTTCTGAAAAAGACCAAAATAGTTCTCTAAAATGAGCAAAATACTTCATTTTTCATGTTTTTCTCAAAAAATTCGGTGATTGAAGACTAACACATACAAATTTGAATTTTTCCATTTTTTTGCAAAAAAACAAAAACTGAAGTCTAACACCTTAAAAAATATCAATTATAATTTTTTCTAAAAGAGACCAAAATAGTTCTCTAAAATAAGCAAAATACTTCATTTTTAATGTTTTTCTCAAAAAACTTCGTGATTGAAGACTAACACATACAAATTTCTATTTTTCCAATTTTTTGCAAAAAATATAAAACTGAAGTCTAACACCTTCAAAAATATCAATTATCATTTTTTCTGAAAAAGACCAAAATAGTTCTCTAAAATGAGCAAAATACTTCATTTTTCATGTTTTTCTCAAAAATTCCGAGATTGAAGACTAACACATTCAAATTTCAATTTTTCCAATTTTTTGCAAAAAATAAAAAACTGAAGCCTAACACCTTCAAAAATATCAATTATCATTTTTTCTCAAAAAGACCAAAATAGTTCTCTAAAATGAGCAAAATACTTCATTTTTCATGTTTTTCTCAAAAATTTCCGTGATTGAAGACTAACACATACAAATTTGAATTTTTCCATTTTTTTGCAAAAAAACAAAAACTGAAGTCTAACACCTTAAAAAATATCAATTATAATTTTTTCTAAAAGAGTCCAAAATAGTTCTCTAAAATAAGCAAAATACTTCATTTTTAATGTTTTTCTCAAAAAACTTCGTGATTGAAGACTAACACATACAAATTTCTATTTTTCCTATTTTTTGCAAAAAATCAAAAACGGAAGTTTAACACCTTCAAAAATATCAATTATCATTTTTTCTAAAAAAGACCAAACTAGTTCTCTAAAATGAGCAAAATACTTCATTTTTCATGTTTTTCTCAAAAAACTCCGGGATTGAACACTAACACATACAAATTTCTATTTTTCCTATTTTTTGCATAAAATCAAAAACTGAAGTCTAACACCTTCAAAAATATCAATTATCATTTTTTCTAAAAAAGACCAAAATAGTTCTCTAAAATGAGCAAAATACTTCATTTTTCATGATTTTCTAAAAAAATTCCTTGATTGAAGACTAACACATACAAATTTCAATTTTTCCAATTTTTTGCAAAAAATAAAAAACTGAAGTCTAACACCTTCAAAAATATCAATTATCATTTTTTCTAAAAAAGACCAAAATAGTTCTCTAAAATGAGCAAAATACTTCATTTTTCATGATTTTCTCAAAAAATTCCGTGATTGAAGACTAACACATACAAATTTCAATTTTTCCAATTTTTTGCAAAAAATAAAAAACTGAAGTCTAACACCTTAAAAAATATCAATTATCATTTTTTCTGAAAAAGACCAAAATAGTTCTCTAAAATGAGCAAAATACTTCATTTTTCATGTTTTTCTCAAAAAATTCCGTGATTGAAGACTAACACATTCAAATTTCAATTTTTCCAATTTTTTGCAAAAAATAAAAAACTGAAGCCTAACACCTTAAAAAATATCAATTATCATTTTTTCTGAAAAAGACCAAAATAGTTCTCTAAAATGAGCAAAATACTTCATTTTTCATGTTTTTCTCAAAAAATTCCGTGATTGAAGACTAACACATTCAAATTTGAATTTTTCCATTTTTTTGCAAAAAAACAAAAACTGAAGTCTAACACCTTAAAAAATATCAATTATAATTTTTTCTAAAAGAGTACAAAATAGTTCTCTAAAATAAGCAAAATACTTCATTTTTAATGTTTTTCTCAAAAAACTTCGTGATTGAAGACTAACACATACAAATTTCTATTTTTCCAATTTTTTGCAAAAAATAAAAAACTGAAGTCTAACACCTTCAAAAATATCAATTATCGTTTTTTCTGAAAAAGACCAAAATAGTTCTCTAAAATGAGCAAAATACTTCATTTTTCATGTTTTTCTCAAAAATTCCGAGATTGAAGACTAACACATTCAAATTTCAATTTTTCCAATTTTTTGCAAAAAATAAAAAACTGAAGCCTAACACCTTCAAAAATATCAATTATCATTTTTTCTCAAAAAGACCAAAATAGTTCTCTAAAATGAGCAAAATACTTCATTTTTCATGTTTTTCTCAAAAATTTCCGTGATTGAAGACTAACACATACAAATTTGAATTTTTCCATTTTTTTGCAAAAAAACAAAAACTGAAGTCTAACACCTTAAAAAATATCAATTATAATTTTTTCTAAAAGAGTCCAAAATAGTTCTCTAAAATAAGCAAAATACTTCATTTTTAATGTTTTTCTCAAAAAACTTCGTGATTGAAGACTAACACATACAAATTTCTATTTTTCCTATTTTTTGCAAAAAATCAAAAACTGAAGTCTAACACCTTCAAAAATATCAATTATCATTTTTTCTAAAAAAGACCAAAATAGTTCTCTAAAATGAGCAAAATACTTCATTTTTCATGTTTTTCTCAAAAAACTCCGGGATTGAAGACTAACACATACAAATTTCTATTTTTCCTATTTTTTGCATAAAATAAAAAACTGAAGTCTAACACCTTCAAAAATATCAATTATCATTTTTTCTGAAAAAGACCAAAATAGTTCTCTAAAATGAGCAAAATACTTCATTTTTCATGATTTTCTAAAAAAATTCCTTGATTGAAGACTAACACATACAAATTTCAATTTTTCCAATTTTTTGCAAAAAATCAAAAACTGAAGTCTAACACCTTCAAAAATATCAATTATCATTTTTTCTAAAAAAGACCAAAATAGTTCTCTAAAATGAGCAAAATACTTCATTTTTCATGATTTTCTCAAAAAATTCCTTGATTGAAGACTAACACATACAAAATTCAATTTTTCCAATTTTTTGCAAAAAATCAAAAATTGAAGTCTAACACCTTCAAAAATATCAATTATCATTTTTTCTAAAAAAGACCAAAATAGTTCTCTAAAATGAGCAAAATACTTCATTTTTCTTGATTTTCTCAAAAAATTCCGTGATTGAAGACTAACACATACAAATTTCAATTTTTCCAATTTTTTGGAAAAAATAAAAAACTGAAGTCTAACACCTTCAAAAATATCAATTATCATTTTTTCTGAAAAAGACCAAAATAGTTCTCTAAAATGAGCAAAGTACTTCATTTTTCATGTTTTTCTCAAAAAATTCCGAGATTGAAGACTAACACATTCAAATTTCAATTTTTCCATTTTTTTGCAAAAAATAAAAAACTGAAGTCTAACACCTTCAAAAATATCAATTATCATTTTTTCTCAAAAAGACCAAAATAGTTCTCTAAAATGAGCAAAATACTTCAATTTTCATGTTTTTCTCAAAAAATTCCGTGATTGAAGACTAACACATACAAATTTGAATTTTTCCATTTTTTTGCAAAAAAACAAAAACTGAAGTCTAACACCTTAAAAAATATCAATTATAATTTTTTCTAAAAGAGTCCAAAATAGTTCTGTAAAATAAGCAAAATACTTCATTTTTAATGTTTTTCTCAAAAAACTTCGTGATTGAAGACTAACACATACAAATTTCTATTTTTCCTATTTTTTGCAAAAAATCAAAAACTGAAGTCTAACACCTTCAAAAATATCAATTATCATTTTTTATAAAAAAGACCAAAATAGTTCTCTAAAATGAGCAAAATACTTCATTTTTCATGTTTTTCTCAAAAAACTTCGTGATTGAAGACTAACACATACAAATTTCTATTTTTCCAATTTTTTGTAAAAAATAAAAAACTGAAGTCTAACACCTTCAAAAATATCAATTATCATTTCTTCTGAAAAAGACCAAAATAGTTCTCTAAAATGAGCAAAATACTTCATTTTTCATGTTTTTCTCAAAAATTCCGAGATTGAAGACTAACACATTCAAATTTCAATTTTTCCAATTTTTTGCAAAAAATAAAAAACTGAAGCCTAACACCTTCAAAAATATCAATTATCATTTTTTCTCAAAAAGACCAAAATAGTTCTCTAAAATGAGCAAAATACTTCATTTTTCATGTTTTTCCCAAAAATTTCCGTGATTGAAGACTAACACATACAAATTTGAATTTTTCCATTTTTTTGCAAAAAAACAAAAACTGAAGCCTAACACCTTAAAAAATATCAATTATAATTTTTTCTAAAAGAGTCCAAAATAGTTCTCTAAAATAAGCAAAATACTTAATTTTTATTGTTTTTCTCAAAAAACTTCGTGATTGAAGACTAACACATACTAATTTCTATTTTTCCTATTTTTTGCAAAAAATCAAAAACTGAAGTCTAACACCTTCAAAAATATCAATTATCATTTTTCTAAAAAAGACCAAAATAGTTCTCTAAAATGAGCAAAATACTTCATTTTTCATGTTTTTCTCAAAAAACTCCGGGATTGAAGACTAACACATAAAAATTTCTATTTTTCCTATTTTTTGCATAAAATCAAAAACTGAAGTCTAACACCTTCAAATATATCAATTATCATTTTTTCTAAAAAAGACCAAAATAGTTCTCTAAAATGAGCAAAATACTTCATTTTTCATGATTTTCTCAAAAAATTCCGTGATTGAAGACTAACACATACAAATTTCAATTTTTCCAATTTTTTGCAAAAAATAAAAAACTGAAGTCTAACACCTTCAAAAATATCAATTATCATTTTTTCTGAAAAAGACCAAAATAGTTCTCTAAAATGAGCAAAATACTTCATTTTTCATGTTTTTCTCAAAAAATTCCGTGATTTAAGACTAACACATTCAAATTTCAATTTTTCCAATTTTTTGCAAAAAATTAAAAACTGAAGCCTAACACCTTAAAAAATATCAATTATCATTTTTTCTGAAAAAGACCAAAATAGTTCTCTAAAATGAGTAAAATACTTCATTTTTCATGTTTTTCTCAAAAAATTCCGTGATTGAAGACTAACACATACAAATTTGAATTTTTCCATTTTTTTGCAAAAAAACAAAAACTGAAGTCTAACACCTTAAAAAATATCAATTATAATTTTTTCTAAAAGAGTCCAAAATAGTTCTCTAAAATAAGCAAAATACTTCATTTTTAATGTTTTTCTCAAAAAACTTCGTGATTGAAGACTAACACATACAAATTTCTATTTTTCCAATTTTTTGCAAAAAATAAAAAACTGAAGTCTAACACCTTCAAAAATATCAATTATCGTTTTTTCTGAAAAAGACCAAAATAGTTCTCTAAAATGAGCAAAATACTTCATTTTTCATGTTTTTCTCAAAAATTCCGAGATTGAAGACTAACACATTCAAATTTCAATTTTTCCAATTTTTTGCAAAAAATAAAAAACTGAAGCCTAACACCTTCAAAAATATCAATTATCATTTTTTCTCAAAAAGACCAAAATAGTTCTCTAAAATGAGCAAAATACTTCATTTTTCATGTTTTTCTCAAAAATTTCCGTGATTGAAGACTAACACATACAAATTTGAATTTTTCCATTTTTTTGCAAAAAAACAAAAACTGAAGTCTAACACCTTAAAAAATATCAATTATAATTTTTTCTAAAAGAGTCCAAAATAGTTCTCTAAAATAAGCAAAATACTTAATTTTTAATGTTTTTCTCAAAAAACTTCGTGATTGAAGACTAACACATTCAAATTTCAATTTTTCCAATTTTTTGCAAAAAATAAAAAACTGAAGTCTAACACCTTCAAAAATATCAATTATCATTTTTTCTAAAAAAGACCAAAATAGTTCTCTAAAATGAGCAAAATACTTCATTTTTCATGATTTTCTCAAAAAATTCCTTGATTGAAGACTAACACATACAAATTTCAATTTTTCCAATTTTTGGCAAAAAATCAAAAACTGAAGTCTAACACCTTCAAAAATATCAATTATCATTTTTTCTAAAAAAGACCAAAATAGTTCTCTAAAATGAGCAAAATACTTCATTTTTCATGATTTTCTCAAAAAATTCCGTGATTGAAGACTAACACATACAAATTTCAATTTTTCCAATTTTTTGCAAAAAATAAAAAACTGAAGTCTAACACCTTAAAAAAATATCAATTATCATTTTTTCTGAAAAAGACCAAAATAGTTCTCTAAAATGAGCAAAATACTTCATTTTTCATGTTTTTCTCAAAAAATTCCGTGATTGAAGACTAACACATTCAAATTTCAATTTTTCCAATTTTTTGCAAAAAATAAAAAACTGAAGCCTAACACCTTAAAAAATATCAATTATCATTTTTTCTGAAAAAGACCAAAATAGTTCTCTAAAATGAGCAAAATACTTCATTTTTCATGTTTTTCTCAAAAAATTCCGTGATTGAAGACTAACACATACAAATTTGAATTTTTCCATTTTTTTGCAAAAAAACAAAAACTGAAGTCTAACACCTTAAAAAATATCAATTATAATTTTTTCTAAAAGAGTCCAAAATAGTTCTGTAAAATAAGCAAAATACTTCATTTTTAATGTTTTTCTCAAAAAACTTCGTGATTGAAGACTAACACATACAAATTTCAATTTTTCTTATTTTTTGCAAAAAATCAAAAACTGAAGTCTAACACCTTCAAAAATATCAATTATCATTTTTTCTAAAAAAGACCAAACTAGTTCTCTAAAATGAGCAAAATACTTCATTTTTCATGTTTTTCTCAAAAAACTCCGGGATTGAAGACTAACACATACAAATTTCTATTTTTCCTATTTTTTGCATAAAATCAAAAACTGAAGTCTAACACCTTCAAAAATATCAATTATCATTTTTTCTAAAAAAGACCAAAATAGTTCTCTAAAATGAGCAAAATACTTCATTTTTCATGATTTTCTCAAAAAATTCCTTGATTGAAGACTAACACATACAAATTTCAATTTTTCCAATTTTTTGCAAAAAATCAAAAACTGAAGTCTAACACCTTCAAAAATATCAATTATCATTTTTTCTAAAAAAGACCAAAATAGTTCTCTAAAATGAGCAAAATACTTCATTTTTCATGATTTTCTCAAAAAATTCCGTGATTGAAGACTAACACATACAAATTTCAATTTTTCCAATTTTTTGCAAAAAATAAAAAACTGAAGTCTAACACCTTAAAAAAATATCAATTATCATTTTTTCTGAAAAAGACCAAAATAGTTCTCTAAAATGAGCAAAATACTTCATTTTTCATGTTTTTCTCAAAAAATTCCGTGATTGAAGACTAACACATTCAAATTTCAATTTTTCCAATTTTTTGCAAAAAATAAAAAACTGAAGCCTAACACCTTAAAAAATATCAATTATCATTTTTTCTGAAAAAGACCAAAATAGTTCTCTAAAATGAGCAAAATACTTCATTTTTCATGTTTTTCTCAAAAAATTCCGTGATTGAAGACTAACACATACAAATTTGAATTTTTCCATTTTTTTGCAAAAAAAACAAAAACTGAAGTCTAACACCTTAAAAAATATCAATTATAATTTTTTCTAAAAGAGTACAAAATTGTTCTCTAAAATAAGCAAAATACTTCATTTTTAATGTTTTTCTCAAAAAACTTCGTGATTGAAGACTAACACATACAAATTTCTATTTTTCCAATTTTTTGCAAAAAATAAAAAACTGAAGTCTAACACCTTCAAAAATATCAATTATCGTTTTTTCTGAAAAAGACCAAAATAGTTCTCTAAAATGAGCAAAATACTTCATTTTTCATGTTTTTCTCAAAAATTCCGAGATTGAAGACTAACACATTCAAATTTCAATTTTTCCAATTTTTTGCAAAAAATAAAAAACTGAAGCCTAACACCTTCAAAAATATCAATTATCATTTTTTCTCAAAAAGACCAAAATAGTTCTCTAAAATGAGCAAAATACTTCATTTTTCATGTTTTTCTCAAAAATTTCCGTGATTGAAGACTAACACATACAAATTTGAATTTTTCCATTTTTTTGCAAAAAAACAAAAACTGAAGTCTAACACCTTGAAAAATATCAATTATAATTTTTTCTAAAAGAGTCCAAAATAGTTCTCTAAAATAAGCAAAATACTTCATTTTTAATGTTTTTCTCAAAAAACTTCGTGATTGAAGACTAACACATACAAATTTCTATTTTTCCTATTTTTTGCAAAAAATCAAAAACTGAAGTCTAACACCTTCAAAAATATCAATTATCATTTTTTCTAAAAAAGACCAAAATAGTTCTCTAAAATGAGCAAAATACTTCATTTTTCATGTTTTTCTCAAAAAACTCCGGGATTGAAGACTAACACATACAAATTTCTATTTTTCCTATTTTTTGCATAAAATAAAAAACTGAAGTCTAACACCTTCAAAAATATCAATTATCATTTTTTCTAAAAAAGACCAAAATAGTTCTCTAAAATGAGCAAAATACTTCATTTTTCATTATTTTCTAAAAAAATTCCTTGATTGAAGACTAACACATACAAATTTCAATTTTTCCAATTTTTTGCAAAAAATCAAAAACTGAAGTCTAACACCTTCAAAAATATCAATTATCATTTTTTCTAAAAAAGACCAAAATAGTTCTCTAAAATGAGCAAAATACTTCATTTTTCATGATTTTCTCAAAAAATTCCTTGATTGAAGACTAACACATACAAAATTCAATTTTTCCAATTTTTTGCAAAAAATCAAAAATTGAAGTCTAACACCTTCAAAAATATCAATTATCATTTTTTCTAAAAAAGACCAAAATAGTTCTCTAAAATGAGCAAAATACTTCATTTTTCTTGATTTTCTCAAAAAATTCCGTGATTGAAGACTAACACATACAAATTTCAATTTTTCCAATTTTTTGGAAAAAATAAAAAACTGAAGTCTAACACCTTCAAAAATATCAATTATCATTTTTTCTGAAAAAGACCAAAATAGTTCTCTAAAATGAGCAAAGTACTTCATTTTTCATGTTTTTCTCAAAAAATTCCGAGATTGAAGACTAACACATTCAAATTTCAATTTTTCCATTTTTTTGCAAAAAATAAAAAACTGAAGCCTAACACCTTCAAAAATATCAATTATCATTTTTTCTCAAAAAGACCAAAATAGTTCTCTAAAATGAGCAAAATACTTCAATTTTCATGTTTTTCTCAAAAAATTCCGTGATTGAAGACTAACACACACAAATTTGAATTTTTCCATTTTTTTGCAAAAAAACAAAAACTGAAGTCTAACACCTTAAAAAATATCAATTATAATTTTTTCTAAAAGAGTCCAAAATAGTTCTGTAAAATAAGCAAAATACTTCATTTTTAATGTTTTTCTCAAAAAACTTCGTGATTGAAGACTAACACATACAAATTTCTATTTTTCCTATTTTTTGCAAAAAATCAAAAACTGAAGTCTAACACCTTCAAAAATATCAATTATCATTTTTTATAAAAAAGACCAAAATAGTTCTCTAAAATGAGCAAAATACTTCATTTTTCATGTTTTTCTCAAAAAACTTCGTGATTGAAGACTAACACATACAAATTTCTATTTTTCCAATTTTTTGCAAAAAATAAAAAACTGAAGTCTAACACCTTCAAAAATATCAATTATCATTTCTTCTGAAAAAGACCAAAATAGTTCTCTAAAATGAGGAAAATACTTCATTTTTCATGTTTTTCTCAAAAAATCCGAGATTGAAGACTAACACATTCAAATTTCAATTTTTCCAATTTTTTGCAAAAAATAAAAAACTGAAGCCTAACACCTTCAAAAATATCAATTATCATTTTTTCTCAAAAAGACCAAAATAGTTCTCTAAAATGAGCAAAATACTTCATTTTTCATGTTTTTCCCAAAAATTTCCGTGATTGAAGACTAACACATACAAATTTGAATTTTTCCATTTTTTTGCAAAAAAACAAAAACTGAAGTCTAACACCTTAAAAAATATCAATTATAATTTTTTCTAAAAGAGTCCAAAATAGTTCTCTAAAATAAGCAAAATACTTAATTTTTATTGTTTTTCTCAAAAAACTTCGTGATTGAAGACTAACACATACAAATTTCTATTTTTCCTATTTTTTGCAAAAAATCAAAAACTGAATTCAAACACCTTCAAAAATATCAATTATCATTTTTCTAAAAAAGACCAAAATAGTTCTCTAAAATGAGCAAAATACTTCATTTTTCATGTTTTTCTCAAAAAACTCCGGGATTGAAGACTAACACATAAAAATTTCTATTTTTCCTATTTTTTGCATAAAATCAAAAACTGAAGTCTAACACCTTCAAATATATCAATTATCATTTTTTCTAAAAAAGACCAAAATAGTTCTCTAAAATGAGCAAAATACTTCATTTTTCATGATTTTCTCAAAAAATTCCGTGATTGAAGACTAACACATACAAATTTCAATTTTTCCAATTTTTTGCAAAAAATAAAAAACTGAAGTCTAACACCTTCAAAAATATCAATTATCATTTTTTCTGAAAAAGACCAAAATAGTTCTCTAAAATGAGCAAAATACTTCATTTTTCATGTTTTTCTCAAAAAATTCCGTGATTAAAGACTAACACATTCAAATTTCAATTTTTCCAATTTTTTGCAAAAAATTAAAAACTGAAGCCTAACACCTTAAAAAATATCAATTATCATTTTTTCTGAAAAAGACCAAAATAGTTCTCTAAAATGAGTAAAATACTTCATTTTTCATGTTTTTCTCAAAAAATTCCGTGATTGAAGACTAACACATACAAATTTGAATTTTTCCATTTTTTTGCAAAAAAACAAAAACTGAAGCCTAACACCTTAAAAAATATCAATTATAATTTTTTCTAAAAGAGTCCAAAATAGTTCTGTAAAATAAGCAAAATACTTCATTTTTAATGTTTTTCTCAAAAAACTTCGTGATTGAAGACTAACACATACAAATTTCTATTTTTCCAATTTTTTGCAAAAAATAAAAAACTGAAGTCTAACACCTTAAAAAAATATCAATTATCATTTTTTCTGAAAAAGACCAAAATAGTTCTCTAAAATGAGCAAAATACTTCATTTTTCATGTTTTTCTCAAAAAATTCCGTGATTGAAGACTAACACATTCAAATTTCAATTTTTCCAATTTTTTGCAAAAAATAAAAAACTGAAGCCTAACACCTTAAAAAATATCAATTATCATTTTTTCTGAAAAAGACCAAAATAGTTCTCTAAAATGAGCAAAATACTTCATTTTTCATGTTTTTCTCAAAAAATTCCGTGATTGAAGACTAACACATACAAATTTGAATTTTTCCATTTTTTTGCAAAAAAAACAAAAACTGAAGTCTAACACCTTAAAAAATATCAATTATAATTTTTTCTAAAAGAGTACAAAATAGTTCTCTAAAATAAGCAAAATACTTCATTTTTAATGTTTTTCTCAAAGAACTTCGTGATTGAAGACTAACACATACAAATTTCTATTTTTCCAATTTTTTGCAAAAAATAAAAAACTGAAGTCTAACACCTTCAAAAATATCAATTATCGTTTTTTCTGAAAAAGACCAAAATAGTTCTCTAAAATGAGCAAAATACTTCATTTTTCATGTTTTTCTCAAAAATTCCGAGATTGAAGACTAACACATTCAAATTTCAATTTTTCCAATTTTTTGCAAAAAATAAAAAACTGAAGCCTAACACCTTCAAAAATATCAATTATCATTTTTTCTCAAAAAGACCAAAATAGTTCTCTAAAATGAGCAAAATACTTCATTTTTCATGTTTTTCTCAAAAATTTCCGTGATTGAAGACTAACACATACAAATTTGAATTTTTCCATTTTTTTGCAAAAAAACAAAAACTGAAGTCTAACACCTTAAAAAATATCAATTATAATTTTTTCTAAAAGAGTCCAAAATAGTTCTCTAAAATAAGCAAAATACTTCATTTTTAATGTTTTTCTCAAAAAACTTCGTGATTGAAGACTAACACATACAAATTTCTATTTTTCCTATTTTTTGCAAAAAATCAAAAACTGAAGTCTAACACCTTCAAAAATATCAATTATCATTTTTTCTAAAAAAGACCAAAATAGTTCTCTAAAATGAGCAAAATACTTCATTATTCATGTTTTTCTCAAAAAACTCCGGGATTGAAGACTAACACATACAAATTTCTATTTTTCCTATTTTTTGCATAAAATAAAAAACTGAAGTCTAACACCTTCAAAAATATCAATTATCATTTTTTCTAAAAAAGACCAAAATAGTTCTCTAAAATGAGCAAAATACTTCATTTTTCATTATTTTCTAAAAAAATTCCTTGATTGAAGACTAACACATACAAATTTCAATTTTTCCAATTTTTTGCAAAAAATCAAAAACTGAAGTCTAACACCTTCAAAAATATCAATTATCATTTTTTCTAAAAAAGACCAAAATAGTTCTCTAAAATGAGCAAAATACTTCATTTTTCATGATTTTCTCAAAAAATTCCTTGATTGAAGACTAACACATACAAAATTCAATTTTTCCAATTTTTTGCAAAAAATCAAAAATTGAAGTCTAACACCTTCAAAAATATCAATTATCATTTTTTCTAAAAAAGACCAAAATAGTTCTCTAAAATGAGCAAAATACTTCATTTTTCTTGATTTTCTCAAAAAATTCCGTGATTGAAGACTAACACATACAAATTTCAATTTTTCCAATTTTTTGGAAAAAATAAAAAACTGAAGTCTAACACCTTCAAAAATATCAATTATCATTTTTTCTGAAAAAGACCAAAATAGTTCTCTAAAATGAGCAAAGTACTTCATTTTTCATGTTTTTCTCAAAAAATTCCGAGATTGAAGACTAACACATTCAAATTTCAATTTTTCCATTTTTTTGCAAAAAATAAAAAACTGAAGCCTAACACCTTCAAAAATATCAATTATCATTTTTTCTCAAAAAGACCAAAATAGTTCTCTAAAATGAGCAAAATACTTCAATTTTCATGTTTTTCTCAAAAAATTCCGTGATTGAAGACTAACACATACAAATTTGAATTTTTCCATTTTTTTTGCAAAAAAACAAAAACTGAAGTCTAACACCTTAAAAAATATGAATTATAATTTTTTCTAAAAGAGTCCAAAATAGTTCTGTAAAATAAGCAAAATACTTCATTTTTAATGTTTTTCTCAAAAAACTTCGTGATTGAAGACTAACACATACAAATTTCTATTTTTCCTATTTTTTGCAAAAAATCAAAAACTGAAGTCTAACACCTTCAAAAATATCAATTATCATTTTTTATAAAAAAGACCAAAATAGTTCTCTAAAATGAGCAAAATACTTCATTTTTCATGTTTTTCTCAAAAATTCCGAGATTGAAGACTAACACATTCAAATTTCAATTTTTCCAATTTTTTGCAAAAAATAAAAAACTGAAGCCTAACACCTTCAAAAATATCAATTATCATTTTTTCTCAAAAAGACCAAAATAGTTCTCTGAAATGAGCAAAATACTTCATTTTTCATGTTTTTCCCAAAAATTTCCGTGATTGAAGACTAACACATACAAATTTGAATTTTTCCATTTTTTTGCAAAAAAACAAAAACTGAAGTCTAACACCTTAAAAAATATCAATTATAATTTTTTCTAAAAGAGTCCAAAATAGTTCTCTAAAATAAGCAAAATACTTAATTTTTATTGTTTTTCTCAAAAAACTTCGTGATTGAAGACTAACACATACAAATTTCTATTTTTCCTATTTTTTGCAAAAAATCAAAAACTGAATTCAAACACCTTCAAAAATATCAATTATCATTTTTCTAAAAAAGACCAAAATAGTTCTCTAAAATGAGCAAAATACTTCATTTTTCATGTTTTTCTCAAAAAACTCCGGGATTGAAGACTAACACATAAAAATTTCTATTTTTCCTATTTTTTGCATAAAATCAAAAACTGAAGTCTAACACCTTCAAATATATCAATTATCATTTTTTCTAAAAAAGACCAAAATAGTTCTCTAAAATGAGCAAAATACTTCATTTTTCATGATTTTCTCAAAAAATTCCGTGATTGAAGACTAACACATACAAATTTCAATTTTTCCAATTTTTTGCAAAAAATAAAAAACTGAAGTCTAACACCTTCAAAAATATCAATTATCATTTTTTCTGAAAAAGACCAAAATAGTTCTCTAAAATGAGCAAAATACTTCATTTTTCATGTTTTTCTCAAAAAATTCCGTGATTAAAGACTAACACATTCAAATTTCAATTTTTCCAATTTTTTGCAAAAAATTAAAAACTGAAGCCTAACACCTTAAAAAATATCAATTATCATTTTTTCTGAAAAAGACCAAAATAGTTCTCTAAAATGAGTAAAATACTTCATTTTTCATGTTTTTCTCAAAAAATTCCGTGATTGAAGACTAACACATACAAATTTGAATTTTTCCATTTTTTTGCAAAAAAACAAAAACTGAAGTCTAACACCTTAAAAAATATCAATTATAATTTTTTCTAAAAGAGTCCAAAATAGTTCTGTAAAATAAGCAAAATACTTCATTTTTAATGTTTTTCTCAAAAAACTTCGTGATTGAAGACTAACACATACAAATTTCTATTTTTCCAATTTTTTGCAAAAAATAAAAAACTGAAGTCTAACACCTTCAAAAATATCAATTATCGTTTTTTCTGAAAAAGACCAAAATAGTTCTCTAAAATGAGCAAAATACTTCATTTTTCATGTTTTTCTCAAAAATTCCGAGATTGAAGACTAACACATTCAAATTTCAATTTTTCCAATTTTTTGCAAAAAATAAAAAACTGAAGCCTAACACCTTCAAAAATATCAATTATCATTTTTTCTCAAAAAGACCAAAATAGTTCTCTAAAATGAGCAAAATACTTCATTTTTCATGTTTTTCTCAAAAATTTCCGTGATTGAAGACTAACACATACAAATTTGAATTTTTCCATTTTTTTGCAAAAAAACAAAAACTGAAGTCTAACACCTTAAAAAATATCAATTATAATTTTTTCTAAAAGAGTCCAAAATAGTTCTCTAAAATAAGCAAAATACTTAATTTTTAATGTTTTTCTCAAAAAACTTCGTGATTGAAGACTAACACATACAAATTTCTATTTTTCCTATTTTTTGAAAAAAATCAAAAACTGAAGTCTAACACCTTCAAAAATATCAATTATCATTTTTTCTAAAAAAGACCAAAATAGTTCTCTAAAATGAGCAAAATACTTTATTTTTCATGTTTTTCTCAAAAAACTCCGGGATTGAAGACTAACACATACAAATTTCTATTTTTCCTATTTTTTGCATAAAATCAAAAACTGAAGTCTAACACCTTCAAATATATCAATTATCATTTTTTCTAAAAAAGACCAAAATAGTTCTCTAAAATGAGCAAAATACTTCATTTTTCATGATTTTCTCAAAAAATTCCGTGATTGAAGACTAACACATACAAATTTCAATTTTTCCAATTTTTTGCAAAAAATAAAAAACTGAAGTCTAACACCTTCAAAAATATCAATTATCATATTTTCTGAAAAAGACCAAAATAGTTCTCTAAAATGAGCAAAATACTTCATTTTTCATGTTTTTCTCAAAAAATTCCGTGATTGAAAACTAACACATTCAAATTTCAATTTTTCCAATTTTTTGCAAAAAATAAAAAACTGAAGCCTAACACCTTAGAAAATATCAATTATCATTTTTTCTGAAAAAGACCAAAATAGTTCTCTAAAATGAGCAAAATACTTCATTTTTCATGTTTTTCTCAAAAAATTCCGTGATTGAAGACTAACACATACAAATTTGAATTTTTCCATTTTTTTGCAAAAAAACAAAAACTGAAGTTTAACACCTTAAAAAATATCAATTATAATTTTTTCTAAAAGAGTCCAAAATAGTTCTGTAAAATAAGCAAAATACTTCATTTTTAATGTTTTTCTCAAAAAACTTCGTGATTGAAGACTAACACATACAAATTTCAATTTTTCCTATTTTTTGCAAAAAATCAAAAACTGAAGTCTAACACCTTCAAAAATATCAATTATCATTTTTTCTAAAAAAGACCAAAATAGTTCTCTAAAATGAGCAAAATACTTCATTTTTCATTTTTTTCTCAAAAAACTCCGGGATTGAAGACTAACACATACAAATTTCTATTTTTCCTATTTTTTGCATAAAATAAAAAACTGAAGTCTAACACCTTCAAAAATATCAATTATCATTTTTTCTAAAAAAGGCCAAAATAGTTCTCTAAAATGAGCAAAATACTTCATTTTTCATGATTTTCTCAAAAAATTCCTTGATTGAAGACTAACACATACAAATTTCTATTTTTCCAATTTTTTGCAAAAAATCAAAAACTGAAGTCTAACACCTTCAAAAATATCAATTATCATTTTTTCTAAAAAAGACCAAAATAGTTCTCTAAAATGAGCAAAATACTTCATTTTTCATGATTTTCTAAAAAAATTCCTTGATTGAAGACTAACACATACAAAATTCAATTTTTCCAATTTTTTGCAAAAAAATCAAAAACTGAAGTCTAACACCTTCAAAAATATCAAATATCATTTTTTCTAAAAAAGACCAAAATAGTTCTCTAAAATGAGCAAAATACTTCATTTTTCTTGATTTTCTCAAAAAATTCCGTGATTGAAGACTAACACATACAAATTTCAATTTTTCCAATTTTTTGCAAAAAATAAAAAACTGAAGTCTAACACCTTCAAAAATATCAATTATCATTTTTTCTGAAAAAGACCAAAATAGTTCTCTAAAATGAGCAAAGTACTTCATTTTTCATGTTTTTCTCAAAAAATTCCGAGATTGAAGACTAACACATTCAAATTTCAATTTTTCCATTTTTTTGCAAAAAATAAAAAACTGAAGCCTAACACCTTCAAAAATATCAATTATCATTTTTTCTCAAAAAGACCAAAATAGTTCTCTAAAATGAGCAAAATACTTCAATTTTCATGTTTTTCTCAAAAAATTCCGTGATTGAAGACTAACACATACAAATTTGAATTTTTCCATTTTTTTGCAAAAAAACAAAAACTGAAGTCTAACACCTTAAAAAATATCAATTATAATTTTTTCTAAAAGAGTCCAAAATAGTTCTGTAAAATAAGCAAAATACTTCATTTTTAATGTTTTTCTCAAAAAACTTCGTGATTGAAGACTAACACATACAAATTTCTATTTTTCCTATTTTTTGCAAAAAATCAAAAACTGAAGTCTAACACCTTCAAAAATATCAATTATCATTTTTTATAAAAAACACCAAAATAGTTCTCTGAAATGAGCAAAATACTTCATTTTTCATGTTTTTCTCAAAAAACTTCGTGATTGAAGACTAACACATACAAATTTCTATTTTTCCAATTTTTTGCAAAAAATAAAAAACTGAAGTCTAACACCTTCAAAAATATCAATTATCATTTCTTCTGAAAAAAACCAAAATAGTTCTCTAAAATGAGCAAAATACTTCATTTTTCATGTTTTTCTCAAAAATTCCGAGATTGAAGACTAACACATTCAAATTTCAATTTTTCCAATTTTTTGCAAAAAATAAAAAACTGAAGCCTAACACCTTCAAAAATATCAATTATCATTTTTTCTCAAAAAGACCAAAATAGTTCTCTAAAATGAGCAAAATACTTCATTTTTCATGTTTTTCCCAAAAATTTCCGTGATTGAAGACTAACACATACAAATTTGAATTTTTCCATTTTTTTGCAAAAAAACAAAAACTGAAGTCTAACACCTTAAAAAATATCAATTATAATTTTTCTAAAAGAGTCCAAAATAGTTCTCTAAAATAAGCAAAATACTTAATTTTTATTGTTTTTCTCAAAAAACTTCGTGATTGAAGACTAACACATACAAATTTCTATTTTTCCTATTTTTTGCAAAAAATCAAAAAATGAAGTCTAACACCTTCAAAAATATCAATTATCATTTTTCTAAAAAAGACCAAAATAGTTCTCTAAAATGAGCAAAATACTTCATTTTTCATGTTTTTCTCAAAAAACTCCGGGATTGAAGACTAACACATAAAAATTTCTATTTTTCCTATTTTTTGCATAAAATCAAAAACTGAAGTCTAACACCTTCAAATATATCAATTATCATTTTTTCTAAAAAAGACCAAAATAGTTCTCTAAAATGAGCAAAATACTTCATTTTTCATGATTTTCTCAAAAAATTCCGTGATTGAAGACTAACACATACAAATTTCAATTTTTCCAATTTTTTGCAAAAAATAAAAAACTGAAGTCTAACACCTTCAAAAATATCAATTATCATTTTTTCTGAAAAAGACCAAAATAGTTCTCTAAAATGAGCAAAATACTTCATTTTTCATGTTTTTCTCAAAAAATTCCGTGATTTAAGACTAACACATTCAAATTTCAATTTTTCCAATTTTTTGCAAAAAATAAAAAACTGAAGCCTAACATCTTAAAAAATATCAATTATCATTTTTTCTGAAAAAGACCAAAATAGTTCTCTAAAATGAGCAAAATACTTCATTTTTCATGTTTTTCTCAAAAAATTCCGTGATTGAAGACTAACACATACAAATTTGAATTTTTCCATTTTTTTGCAAAAAAACAAAAACTGAAGTCTAACACCTTAAAAAATATCAATTATAATTTTTTCTAAAAGAGTCCAAAATAGTTCTCTAAAATAAGCAAAATACTTCATTTTTAATGTTTTTCTCAAAAAACTTCGTGATTGAAGACTAACACATACAAATTTCTATTTTTCCAATTTTTTGCAAAAAATAAAAAACTGAAGTCTAACACCTTCAAAAATATCAATTATCGTTTTTTCTGAAAAAGACCAAAATAGTTCTCTAAAATGAGCAAAATACTTCATTTTTCATGTTTTTCTCAAAAATTCCGAGATTGAAGACTAACACATTCAAATTTCAATTTTTCCAATTTTTTGCAAAAAATAAAAAACTGAAGCCTAACACCTTCAAAAATATCAATTATCATTTTTTCTCAAAAAGACCAAAATAGTTCTCTAAAATGAGCAAAATACTTCATTTTTCATGTTTTTCTCAAAAATTTCCGTGATTGAAGACTAACACATACAAATTTGAATTTTTCCATTTTTTTGCAAAAAAACAAAAACTGAAGTCTAACACCTTAAAAAATATCAATTATAATTTTTTCTAAAAGAGTCCAAAATAGTTCTCTAAAATAAGCAAAATACTTAATTTTTAATGTTTTTCTCAAAAAACTTCGTGATTGAAGACTAACACATACAAATTTCTATTTTTCCTATTTTTTGAAAAAAATCAAAAACTGAAGTCTAACACCTTCAAAAATATCAATTATCATTTTTTCTAAAAAAGACCAAAATAGTTCTCTAAAATGAGCAAAATACTTCATTTTTCATGTTTTTCTCAAAAAACTCCGGGATTGAAGACTAACACATACAAATTTCTATTTTTCCTATTTTTTGCATAAAATCAAAAACTGAAGTCTAACACCTTCAAATATATCAATTATCATTTTTTCTAAAAAAGACCAAAATAGTTCTCTAAAATGAGCAAAATACTTCATTTTTCATGATTTTCTCAAAAAATTCCGTGATTGAAGACTAACACATACAAATTTCAATTTTTCCAATTTTTTGCAAAAAATAAAAAACTGAAGTCTAACACCTTCAAAAATATCAATTATCATATTTTCTGAAAAAGACCAAAATAGTTCTCTAAAATAAGCAAAATACTTCATTTTTCATGTTTTTCTCAAAAAATTCCGTGATTGAAAACTAACACATTCAAATTTCAATTTTTCCAATTTTTTGCAAAAAAAAAAAAACTGAAGCCTAACATCTTAAAAAATATCAATTATCATTTTTTCTGAAGAAGACCAAAATAGTTCTCTAAAATGAGCAAAATACTTCATTTTTCATGTTTTTCTCAAAAAATTCCGTGATTGAAGACTAACACATACAAATTTGAATTTTTCCATTTTTTTGCAAAAAAACAAAAACTGAAGTTTAACACCTTAAAAAATATCAATTATAATTTTTTCTAAAAGAGTCCAAAATAGTTCTGTAAAATAAGCAAAATACTTCATTTTTAATGTTTTTCTCAAAAAACTTCGTGATTGAAGACTAACACATACAAATTTCAATTTTTCCTATTTTTTGCAAAAAATCAAAAACTGAAGTCTAACACCTTCAAAAATATCAATTATCATTTTTTCTAAAAAAGACCAAAATAGTTCTCTAAAATGAGCAAAATACTTCATTTTTCATGTTTTTCTCAAAAAACTCCGGGATTGAAGACTAACACATACAAATTTCTATTTTTCCTATTTTTTGCATAAAATAAAAAACTGAAGTCTAACACCTTCAAAAATATCAATTATCATTTTTTCTAAAAAAGACCAAAATAGTTCTCTAAAATGAGCAAAATACTTCATTTTTCATGTTTTTCTCAAAAAACTCCGGGATTGAAGACTAACACATACAAATTTCTATTTTTCCTATTTTTTGCAAAAAATAAAAAACTGAAGCCTAACACCTTCAAAAATATCAATTATCATTTTTTCTCAAAAAGACCAAAATAGTTCTCTAAAATGAGCAAAATACTTCAATTTTCATGTTTTTCTCAAAAAATTCCGTGATTGAAGACTAACACATACAAATTTGAATTTTTCCATTTTTTTGCAAAAAAACAAAAACTGAAGTCTAACACCTTAAAAAATATCAATTATAATTTTTTCTAAAAGAGTCCAAAATAGTTCTGTAAAATAAGCAAAATACTTCATTTTTAATGTTTTTCTCAAAAAACTTCGTGATTGAAGACTAACACATACAAATTTCTATTTTTCCTATTTTTTGCAAAAAATCAAAAACTGAAGTCTAACACCTTCAAAAATATCAATTATCATTTTTTATAAAAAACACCAAAATAGTTCTCTGAAATGAGCAAAATACTTCATTTTTCATGTTTTTCTCAAAAAACTTCGTGATTGAAGACTAACACATACAAATTTCTATTTTTCCAATTTTTTGCAAAAAATAAAAAACTGAAGTCTAACACCTTCAAAAATATCAATTATCATTTCTTCTGAAAAAAACCAAAATAGTTCTCTAAAATGAGCAAAATACTTCATTTTTCATGTTTTTCTCAAAAATTCCGAGATTGAAGACTAACACATTCAAATTTCAATTTTTCCAATTTTTTGCAAAAAATAAAAAACTGAAGCCTAACACCTTCAAAAATATCAATTATCATTTTTTCTCAAAAAGACCAAAATAGTTCTCTAAAATGAGCAAAATACTTCATTTTTCATGTTTTTCCCAAAAATTTCCGTGATTGAAGACTAACACATACAAATTTGAATTTTTCCATTTTTTTGCAAAAAAACAAAAACTGAAGTCTAACACCTTAAAAAATATCAATTATAATTTTTCTAAAAGAGTCCAAAATAGTTCTCTAAAATAAGCAAAATACTTAATTTTTATTGTTTTTCTCAAAAAACTTCGTGATTGAAGACTAACACATACAAATTTCTATTTTTCCTATTTTTTGCAAAAAATCAAAAAATGAAGTCTAACACCTTCAAAAATATCAATTATCATTTTTCTAAAAAAGACCAAAATAGTTCTCTAAAATGAGCAAAATACTTCATTTTTCATGTTTTTCTCAAAAAACTCCGGGATTGAAGACTAACACATAAAAATTTCTATTTTTCCTATTTTTTGCATAAAATCAAAAACTGAAGTCTAACACCTTCAAATATATCAATTATCATTTTTTCTAAAAAAGACCAAAATAGTTCTTTAAAATGAGCAAAATACTTCATTTTTCATGATTTTCTCAAAAAATTCCGTGATTGAAGACTAACACATACAAATTTCAATTTTTCCAATTTTTTGCAAAAAATAAAAAACTGAAGTCTAACACCTTCAAAAATATCAATTATCATTTTTTCTGAAAAAGACCAAAATAGTTCTCTAAAATGAGCAAAATACTTCATTTTTCATGTTTTTCTCAAAAAATTCCGTGATTTAAGACTAACACATTCAAATTTCAATTTTTCCAATTTTTTGCAAAAAATAAAAAACTGAAGCCTAACATCTTAAAAAATATCAATTATCATTTTTTCTGAAAAAGACCAAAATAGTTCTCTAAAATGAGCAAAATACTTCATTTTTCATGTTTTTCTCAAAAAATTCCGTGATTGAAGACTAACACATACAAATTTGAATTTTTCCATTTTTTTGCAAAAAAACAAAAACTGAAGTCTAACACCTTAAAAAATATCAATTATAATTTTTTCTAAAAGAGTCCAAAATAGTTCTCTAAAATAAGCAAAATACTTCATTTTTAATGTTTTTCTCAAAAAACTTCGTGATTGAAGACTAACACATACAAATTTCTATTTTTCCAATTTTTTGCAAAAAATAAAAAACTGAAGTCTAACACCTTCAAAAATATCAATTATCGTTTTTTCTGAAAAAGACCAAAATAGTTCTCTAAAATGAGCAAAATACTTCATTTTTCATGTTTTTCTCAAAAATTCCGAGATTGAAGACTAACACATTCAAATTTCAATTTTTCCAATTTTTTGCAAAAAATAAAAAACTGAAGCCTAACACCTTCAAAAATATCAATTATCATTTTTTCTCAAAAAGACCAAAATAGTTCTCTAAAATGAGCAAAATACTTCATTTTTCATGTTTTTCTCAAAAATTTCCGTGATTGAAGACTAACACATACAAATTTGAATTTTTCCATTTTTTTGCAAAAAAACAAAAACTGAAGTCTAACACCTTAAAAAATATCAATTATAATTTTTTCTAAAAGAGTCCAAAATAGTTCTCTAAAATAAGCAAAATACTTAATTTTTAATGTTTTTCTCAAAAAACTTCGTGATTGAAGACTAACACATACAAATTTCTATTTTTCCTATTTTTTGAAAAAAATCAAAAACTGAAGTCTAACACCTTCAAAAATATCAATTATCATTTTTTCTAAAAAAGACCAAAATAGTTCTCTAAAATGAGCAAAATACTTCATTTTTCATGTTTTTCTCAAAAAACTCCGGGATTGAAGACTAACACATACAAATTTCTATTTTTCCTATTTTTTGCATAAAATCAAAAACTGAAGTCTAACACCTTCAAATATATCAATTATCATTTTTTCTAAAAAAGACCAAAATAGTTCTCTAAAATGAGCAAAATACTTCATTTTTCATGATTTTCTCAAAAAATTCCGTGATTGAAGACTAACACATACAAATTTCAATTTTTCCAATTTTTTGCAAAAAATAAAAAACTGAAGTCTAACACCTTCAAAAATATCAATTATCATATTTTCTGAAAAAGACCAAAATAGTTCTCTAAAATAAGCAAAATACTTCATTTTTCATGTTTTTCTCAAAAAATTCCGTGATTGAAAACTAACACATTCAAATTTCAATTTTTCCAATTTTTTGCAAAAAAAAAAAAACTGAAGCCTAACACCTTAAAAAATATCAATTATCATTTTTTCTGAAGAAGACCAAAATAGTTCTCTAAAATGAGCAAAATACTTCATTTTTCATGTTTTTCTCAAAAAATTCCGTGATTGAAGACTAACACATACAAATTTGAATTTTTCCATTTTTTTGCAAAAAAACAAAAACTGAAGTTTAACACCTTAAAAAATATCAATTATAATTTTTTCTAAAAGAGTCCAAAATAGTTCTGTAAAATAAGCAAAATACTTCATTTTTAATGTTTTTCTCAAAAAACTTCGTGATTGAAGACTAACACATACAAATTTCAATTTTTCCTATTTTTTGCAAAAAATCAAAAACTGAAGTCTAACACCTTCAAAAATATCAATTATCATTTTTTCTAAAAAAGACCAAAATAGTTCTCTAAAATGAGCAAAATACTTCATTTTTCATGTTTTTCTCAAAAAACTCCGGGATTGAAGACTAACACATACAAATTTCTATTTTTCCTATTTTTTGCATAAAATAAAAAACTGAAGTCTAACACCTTCAAAAATATCAATTATCATTTTTTCTAAAAAAGACCAAAATAGTTCTCTAAAATGAGCAAAATACTTCATTTTTCATGATTTTCTCAAAAAATTCCTTGATTGAAGACTAACACATACAAATTTCAATTTTTCCAATTTTTTGCAAAAAATCAAAAACTGAAGTCTATCACCTTCAAAAATATCAATTATCATTTTTTCTAAAAAAGACCAAAATAGTTCTCTAAAATGAGCAAAATACTTCATTTTTCATGATTTTCTAAAAAAATTCCTTGATTGAAGACTAACACATACAAAATTCAATTTTTCCAATTTTTTGCAAAAAATCAAAAACTGAAGTCTAACACCTTCAAAAATATCAATTATCATTTTTTCTAAAAAAGACCAAAATAGTTCTCTAAAATGAGCAAAATACTTCATTTTTCTTGATTTTCTCAAAAAATTCCGTGATTGAAGACTAACACATACAAATTTCAATTTTTCCAATTTTTTGCAAAAAATAAAAAACTGAAGTCTAACACCTTCAAAAATATCAATTATCATTTTTTCTGAAAAAGACCAAAATAGTTCTCTAAAATGAGCAAAGTACTTCATTTTTCATGTTTTTCTCAAAAAATTCCGAGATTGAAGACTAACACATATTAATTTCTATTTTTCCTAATTTTTGCATAAAATCAAAAACTGAAGTCTAACACCTTCAAAAATATCAATTATCATTTTTTCTAAAAAAGACCAAAATAGTTCTCTAAAATGAGCAAAATACTTCATTTTTCACGATTTTCTCAAAAAATTCAGTGATTGAAGACTAACACATGCAAATTTCAATTTTTCCTATTTTTTGCAAAAAATCAAAAACTGAAGTCTAACACCTTCAAAAATATCAATTATCATTTTTTATAAAAAAGACCAAAATAGTTCTCTGAAATGAGCAAAATACTTCATTTTTCATGTTTTTCTCAAAAAACTTCGTGATTGAAGACTAACACATACAAATTTCTATTTTTCCAATTTTTTGCAAAAAATAAAAAACTGAAGTCTAACACCTTCAAAAATATCAATTATCATTTTTTCTGAAAAAGACCAAAATAGTTCTCTAAAATGAGCAAAATACTTCATTTTTCATGTTTTTCTCAAAAATTCCGAGATTGAAGACTAACACATTCAAATTTCAATTTTTCCAATTTTTTGCAAAAAATAAAAAACTGAAGCCTAACACCTTCAAAAATATCAATTATCATTTTTTCTCAGAAAGACCAAAATAGTTCTCTAAAATGAGCAAAATACTTCATTTTTCATGTTTTTCTCAAAAATTTCCGTGATTGAAGACTAACACATACAAATTTGAATTTTTCCATTTTTTTGCAAAAAAACAAAAACTGAAGTCTAACACCTTAAAAAATATCAATTATAATTTTTTCTAAAAGAGTCCAAAATAGTTCTCTAAAATAAGCAAAATACTTAATTTTTAATGTTTTTCTCAAAAAACTTCGTGATTGAAGACTAACACATACAAATTTCTATTTTTCCTATTTTTTGCAAAAAATCAAAAATTGAAGTCTAACACCTTCAAAAATATCAATTATCATTTTTCTAAAAAAGACCAAAATAGTTCTCTAAAATGAGCAAAATACTTCATTTTTCATGTTTTTCTCAAAAAACTCCGGGATTGAAGACTAACACATACAAATTTCTATTTTTCCTATTTTTTGCATAAAATCAAAAACTGAAGTCTAACACCTTCAAATATATCAATTATCATTTTTTCTAAAAAAGACCAAAATAGTTCTCTAAAATGAGCAAAATACTTCATTTTTCATGATTTTCTCAAAAAATTCCGTGATTGAAGACTAACACATACAAATTTCAATTTTTCCAATTTTTTGCAAAAAATAAAAAACTGAAGTCTAACACCTTCAAAAATATCAATTATCATTTTTTCTGAAAAAGACCAAAATAGTTCTCTAAAATGAGCAAAATACTTCATTTTTCATGTTTTTCTCAAAAAATTCCGTGATTGAAGACTAACACATACAAATTTCAATTTTTCCAATTTTTTGCAAAAAATAAAAAACTGAAGTCTAACACATTCAAAAATATCAATTATCATTTTTTCTTAAAAAGACCAAAATAGTTCTCTAAAATGAGCAAAATACTTCATTTTTCATGTTTTTCTCAAAAAATTCCGTGATTTAAGACTAACACATTCAAATTTCAATTTTTCCAATTTTTTGCAAAAAATAAAAAACTGAAGCCTAACACCTTAAAAAATATCAATTATCATTTTTTCTGAAAAAGAACAAAATAGTTCTCTAAAATGAGCAAAATACTTCATTTTTCATGTTTTTCTCAAAAAATTCCGTGATTGAAGACTAACACATACAAATTTGAATTTTTCCATTTTTTTGCAAAAAAACAAAAACTGAAGTCTAACACCTTAAAAAATATCAATTATAATTTTTTCTAAAAGAGTCCAAAATAGTTCTGTAAAATAAGCAAAATACTTCATTTTTAATGTTTTTCTCAAAAAACTTCGTGATTGAAGACTAACACATACAAATTTCAATTTTTCCTATTTTTTGCAAAAAATCAAAAACTGAAGTCTAACACCTTCAAAAATATCAATTATCATTTTTTCTAAAAAAGACCAAAATAGTTCTCTAAAATGAGCAAAATACTTCATTTTTCATGATTTTCTCAAAAAATTCCTTGATTGAAGACTAACACATACAAATTTCAATTTTTCCAATTTTTTGCAAAAAATCAAAAACTGAAGTCTAACACCTTCAAAAATATCAATTATCATTTTTTCTAAAAAAGACCAAAATAGTTCTCTAAAATGAGCAAAATACTTCATTTTTCTTGATTTTCACAAAAAATTCCGTGATTGAAGACTAACACATACAAATTTCAATTTTTCCAATTTTTTGCAAAAAATAAAAAACTGAAGTCTAACACCTTCAAAAATATCAATTATCATTTTTTCTGAAAAAGACCAAAATAGTTCTCTAAAATGAGCAAAGTACTTCATTTTTCATGTTTTTCTCAAAAAATTCCGAGATTGAAGACTAACACATTCAAATTTCAATTTTTCCATTTTTTTGCAAAAAATAAAAAACTGAAGCCTAACACCTTCAAAAATATCAATTATCATTTTTTCTCAAAAAGACCAAAATAGTTCTCTAAAATGAGCAAAATACTTCAATTTTCATGTTTTTCTCAAAAAATTCCGTGATTGAAGGCTAACACATACAAATTTGAATTTTTCCATTTTTTTGCAAAAAAACAAAAACTGAAGTCTAACACTTTAAAAAATATCAATTATAATTTTTTCTAAAATAGTCCTAAATAGTTCTCTAAAATAAGCAAAATACTTCATTTTTAATGTTTTTCTCAAAAACCTTCGTGATTGAAGACTAACACATACAAATTTCTATTTTTCCTATTTTTTGCAAAAAATCAAAAACTGAAGTCTAACACCTTCAAAAATATCAATTATCATTTTTTCTAAAAAAGACCAAAATAGTTCTCTAAAATGAGCAAAATACTTCATTTTTCATGTTTTTCTCAAAAAATTCCGTGATTGAAGACTAACACATACAAATTTGAATTTTTCCATTTTTTTGCAAAAAAACAAAAACTGAAGTTTAACACCTTAAAAAATATCAATTATAATTTTTTCTAAAAGAGTCCAAAATAGTTCTGTAAAATAAGCAAAATACTTCATTTTTAATGTTTTTCTCAAAAAACTTCGTGATTGAAGACTAACACATACAAATTTCAATTTTTCCTATTTTTTGCAAAAAATCAAAAACTGAAGTCTAACACCTTCAAAAATATCAATTATCATTTTTTCTAAAAAAGACCAAAATAGTTCTCTAAAATGAGCAAAATACTTCATTTTTCATGTTTTTCTCAAAAAACTCCGGGATTGAAGACTAACACATACAAATTTCTATTTTTCCTATTTTTTGCATAAAATAAAAAACTGAAGTCTAACACCTTCAAAAATATCAATTATCATTTTTTCTAAAAAAGACCAAAATAGTTCTCTAAAATGAGCAAAATACTTCATTTTTCATGATTTTCTCAAAAAATTCCTTGATTGAAGACTAACACATACAAATTTCAATTTTTCCAATTTTTTGCAAAAAATCAAAAACTGAAGTCTATCACCTTCAAAAATATCAATTATCATTTTTTCTAAAAAAGACCAAAATAGTTCTCTAAAATGAGCAAAATACTTCATTTTTCATGATTTTCTAAAAAAATTCCTTGATTGAAGACTAACACATACAAAATTCAATTTTTCCAATTTTTTGCAAAAAATCAAAAACTGAAGTCTAACACCTTCAAAAATATCAATTATCATTTTTTCTAAAAAAGACCAAAATAGTTCTCTAAAATGAGCAAAATACTTCATTTTTCTTGATTTTCTCAAAAAATTCCGTGATTGAAGACTAACACATACAAATTTCAATTTTTCCAATTTTTTGCAAAAAATAAAAAACTGAAGTCTAACACCTTCAAAAATATCAATTATCATTTTTTCTGAAAAAGACCAAAATAGTTCTCTAAAATGAGCAAAGTACTTCATTTTTCATGTTTTTCTCAAAAAATTCCGAGATTGAAGACTAACACATATTAATTTCTATTTTTCCTAATTTTTGCATAAAATCAAAAACTGAAGTCTAACACCTTCAAAAATATCAATTATCATTTTTTCTAAAAAAGACCAAAATAGTTCTCTAAAATGAGCAAAATACTTCATTTTTCACGATTTTCTCAAAAAATTCAGTGATTGAAGACTAACACATGCAAATTTCAATTTTTCCTATTTTTTGCAAAAAATCAAAAACTGAAGTCTAACACCTTCAAAAATATCAATTATCATTTTTTATAAAAAAGACCAAAATAGTTCTCTGAAATGAGCAAAATACTTCATTTTTCATGTTTTTCTCAAAAAACTTCGTGATTGAAGACTAACACATACAAATTTCTATTTTTCCAATTTTTTGCAAAAAATAAAAAACTGAAGTCTAACACCTTCAAAAATATCAATTATCATTTTTTCTGAAAAAGACCAAAATAGTTCTCTAAAATGAGCAAAATACTTCATTTTTCATGTTTTTCTCAAAAATTCCGAGATTGAAGACTAACACATTCAAATTTCAATTTTTCCAATTTTTTGCAAAAAATAAAAAACTGAAGCCTAACACCTTCAAAAATATCAATTATCATTTTTTCTCAGAAAGACCAAAATAGTTCTCTAAAATGAGCAAAATACTTCATTTTTCATGTTTTTCTCAAAAATTTCCGTGATTGAAGACTAACACATACAAATTTGAATTTTTCCATTTTTTTGCAAAAAAACAAAAACTGAAGTCTAACACCTTAAAAAATATCAATTATAATTTTTTCTAAAAGAGTCCAAAATAGTTCTCTAAAATAAGCAAAATACTTAATTTTTAATGTTTTTCTCAAAAAACTTCGTGATTGAAGACTAACACATACAAATTTCTATTTTTCCTATTTTTTGCAAAAAATCAAAAATTGAAGTCTAACACCTTCAAAAATATCAATTATCATTTTTCTAAAAAAGACCAAAATAGTTCTCTAAAATGAGCAAAATACTTCATTTTTCATGTTTTTCTCAAAAAACTCCGGGATTGAAGACTAACACATACAAATTTCTATTTTTCCTATTTTTTGCATAAAATCAAAAACTGAAGTCTAACACCTTCAAATATATCAATTATCATTTTTTCTAAAAAAGACCAAAATAGTTCTCTAAAATGAGCAAAATACTTCATTTTTCATGATTTTCTCAAAAAATTCCGTGATTGAAGACTAACACATACAAATTTCAATTTTTCCAATTTTTTGCAAAAAATAAAAAACTGAAGTCTAACACCTTCAAAAATATCAATTATCATTTTTTCTGAAAAAGACCAAAATAGTTCTCTAAAATGAGCAAAATACTTCATTTTTCATGTTTTTCTCAAAAAATTCCGTGATTGAAGACTAACACATACAAATTTCAATTTTTCCAATTTTTTGCAAAAAATAAAAAACTGAAGTCTAACACATTCAAAAATATCAATTATCATTTTTTCTTAAAAAGACCAAAATAGTTCTCTAAAATGAGCAAAATACTTCATTTTTCATGTTTTTCTCAAAAAATTCCGTGATTTAAGACTAACACATTCAAATTTCAATTTTTCCAATTTTTTGCAAAAAATAAAAAACTGAAGCCTAACACCTTAAAAAATATCAATTATCATTTTTTCTGAAAAAGAACAAAATAGTTCTCTAAAATGAGCAAAATACTTCATTTTTCATGTTTTTCTCAAAAAATTCCGTGATTGAAGACTAACACATACAAATTTGAATTTTTCCATTTTTTTGCAAAAAAACAAAAACTGAAGTCTAACACCTTAAAAAATATCAATTATAATTTTTTCTAAAAGAGTCCAAAATAGTTCTGTAAAATAAGCAAAATACTTCATTTTTAATGTTTTTCTCAAAAAACTTCGTGATTGAAGACTAACACATACAAATTTCAATTTTTCCTATTTTTTGCAAAAAATCAAAAACTGAAGTCTAACACCTTCAAAAATATCAATTATCATTTTTTCTAAAAAAGACCAAAATAGTTCTCTAAAATGAGCAAAATACTTCATTTTTCATGATTTTCTCAAAAAATTCCTTGATTGAAGACTAACACATACAAATTTCAATTTTTCCAATTTTTTGCAAAAAATCAAAAACTGAAGTCTAACACCTTCAAAAATATCAATTATCATTTTTTCTAAAAAAGACCAAAATAGTTCTCTAAAATGAGCAAAATACTTCATTTTTCTTGATTTTCACAAAAAATTCCGTGATTGAAGACTAACACATACAAATTTCAATTTTTCCAATTTTTTGCAAAAAATAAAAAACTGAAGTCTAACACCTTCAAAAATATCAATTATCATTTTTTCTGAAAAAGACCAAAATAGTTCTCTAAAATGAGCAAAGTACTTCATTTTTCATGTTTTTCTCAAAAAATTCCGAGATTGAAGACTAACACATTCAAATTTCAATTTTTCCATTTTTTTGCAAAAAATAAAAAACTGAAGCCTAACACCTTCAAAAATATCAATTATCATTTTTTCTCAAAAAGACCAAAATAGTTCTCTAAAATGAGCAAAATACTTCAATTTTCATGTTTTTCTCAAAAAATTCCGTGATTGAAGGCTAACACATACAAATTTGAATTTTTCCATTTTTTTGCAAAAAAACAAAAACTGAAGTCTAACACTTTAAAAAATATCAATTATAATTTTTTCTAAAATAGTCCTAAATAGTTCTCTAAAATAAGCAAAATACTTCATTTTTAATGTTTTTCTCAAAAACCTTCGTGATTGAAGACTAACACATACAAATTTCTATTTTTCCTATTTTTTGCAAAAAATCAAAAACTGAAGTCTAACACCTTCAAAAATATCAATTATCATTTTTTCTAAAAAAGACCAAAATAGTTCTCTAAAATGAGCAAAATACTTCATTTTTCATGTTTTTCTCAAAAAACTCCGGGATTGAAGACTAACACATACAAATTTCTATTTTTCCTATTTTTTGCATAAAATCAAAAACTGAAGTCTAACACCTTCAAATATATCAATTATCATTTTTTCTAAAAAAGACCAAAATAGTTCTCTAAAATGAGCAAAATACTTCATTTTTCATGATTTTCTCAAAAAATTGCGTGATTGAAGACTAACACATACAAATTTCAATTTTTCCAATTTTTTGCAAAAAATAAAAAACTGAAGTCTAACACCTTAAAAAATATCAATTATCATTTTTTCTGAAAAAGACCAAAATAGTTCTCTAAAATGAGCGAAATACTTCATTTTTCATGTTTTTCTCAAAAAATTCCGTGATTGAAGACTAACACATTCAAATTTCAATTTTTCCAATTTTTTGCAAAAAATAAAAAACTGAAGCCTAACACCTTAAAAAATATCAATTATCATTTTTTCTGAAAAAGACCAAAATAGTTCTCTAAAATGAGCAAAATACTTCATTTTTCATGTTTTTCTCAAAAAATTCCGTGATTGAAGACTAACACATACAAATTTGAATTTTTCCATTTTTTTGCAAAAAAACAAAAACTGAAGTCTAACACCTTAAAAAATATCAATTATAATTTTTTCTAAAAGAGTCCAAAATAGTTCTCTAAAATAAGCAAAATACTTCATTTTGAATGTTTTTCTCAAAAAACTTCGTGATTGAAGACTAACACATACAAATTTCTATTTTTCCAATTTTTTGCAAAAAATAAAAAACTGAAGTCTAACACCTTCAAAAATATCAATTATCATTTTTTCTCAAAAAGACCAAAATAGTTCTCTAAAATGAGCAAAATACTTCATTTTTCATGTTTTTCTCAAAAATTTCCGTGATTGAAGACTAACACATACAAATTTGAATTTTTCCATTTTTTTGCAAAAAAACAAAAACTGAAGTCTAACACCTTAAAAAATATCAATTATAATTTTTTCTAAAAGAGTCCAAAATAGTTCTCTAAAATAAGCAAAATACTTCATTTTGAATGTTTTTCTCAAAAAACTTCGTGATTGAAGACTAACACATACAAATTTCTATTTTTCCATTTTTTTGCAAAAAATAAAAAACTGAAGTCTAACACCTTCAAAAATATCAATTATCATTTTTTCTGAAAAAGACCAAAATAGTTCTCTAAAATGAGCAAAATACTTCATTTTTCATGTTTTTCTCAAAAATTCCGAGATTGAAGACTAACACATTCAAATTTCAATTTTTCCAATTTTTTGCAAAAAATAAAAAACTGAAGCCTAACACCTTCAAAAATATCAATTATCATTTTTTCTCAAAAAGACCAAAATAGTTCTCTAAAATGAGCAAAATACTTCATTTTTCATGTTTTTCTCAAAAATTTCCGTGATTGAAGACTAACACATACAAATTTGAATTTTTCCATTTCTTTGCAAAAAAACAAAAACTGAAGTCTAACACCTTAAAAAATATCAATTATAATTTTTTCTAAAAGAGTCCAAAATAGTTCTCTAAAATAAGCAAAATACTTAATTTTTAATGTTTTTCTCAAAAAACTTCGTGATTGAAGACTAACACATACAAATTTCTATTTTTCCTATTTTTTGCAAAAAATCAAAAACTGAAGTCGAACACCTTCAAAAATATCAATTATCATTTTTTCTAAAAAAGACCAAAATAGTTCTCTAAAATGAGCAAAATACTTCATTTTTCATGTTTTTCTCAAAAAACTCCGGGATTGAAGACTAACACATACAAATTTCTATTTTTCCTATTTTTTTGCATAAAATCAAAAACTGAAGTCTAACACCTTCAAATATATCAATTATCATTTTTTCTAAAAAAGACCAAAATAGTTCTCTAAAATGAGCAAAATACTTCATTTTTCATGATTTTCTCAAAAAATTCCGTGATTGAAGACTAACACATACTAATTTCAATTTTTCCAATTTTTTGCAAAAAATAAAAAACTGATGTCTAACACCTTCAAAAATATCAATTTTCATTTTTTCTGAAAAAGACCAAAATAGTTCTCTAAAATGAGCAAAATACTTCATTTTTCATGTTTTTCTCAAAAAATTCCGTGATTGAAGACTAACACATTCAAATTTCAATTTTTCCAATTTTTTGCAAAAAATAAAAAACTGAAGCCTAACACCTTAAAAAATATCAATTATCATTTTTTCTGAAAAAGACCAAAATAGTTCTCTAAAATGAGCAAAATACTTCATTTTTCATGTTTTTCTCAAAAAATTCCGTGATTGAAGACTAACACATACAAATTTGAATTTTTCCATTTTTTTGCAAAAAAACAAAAACTGAAGTCTAACACCTTAAAAAATATCAATTATAATTTTTTCTAAAAGAGTCCAAAATAGTTCTGTAAAATAAGCAAAATACTTAATTTTTCATGTTTTTCTCAAAAAATTACGTGATTGAAGACTAACACATACAAATTTCAATTTTTCTAATTTTTTGCAAAAAATAAAAAACTGAAGTCTAACACCTTCAAAAATATCAATTATCATTTTTTCTGAAAAAGACCAAAATAGTTCTCTAAAATGAGCAAAATACTTCATTTTTCATGTTTTTCTCAAAAAATTCCGTGATTTAAGACTAACACATTCAAATTTCAATTTTTCCAATTTTTTGCAAAAAATAAAAAACTGAAGCCTAACACCTTAAAAAATATCAATTATCATTTTTTCTGAAAAAGACCAAAATAGTTCTCTAAAATGAGCAAAATACTTCATTTTTCATGTTTTTCTCAAAAAATTCCGTGATTGAAGACTAACACATACAAATTTGAATTTTTCCATTTTTTTGCAAAAAAACAAAAACTGAAGTCTAACACCTTAAAAAATATCAATTATAATTTTTTCTAAAAGAGTCCAAAATAGTTCTGTAAAATAAGCAAAATACTTCATTTTTAATGTTTTTCTCAAAAAACTTCGTGATTGAAGACTAACACATACAAATTTCAATTTTTCCTATTTTTTGCAAAAAATCAAAAACTGAAGTCTAACACCTTCAAAAATATCAATTATCATTTTTTCTAAAAAAGTCCAAAATAGTTCTCTAAAATGAGCAAAATACTTCATTTTTCATGATTTTCTCAAAAAATTCCTTGATTGAAGACTAACACATACAAATTTCAATTTTTCCAATTTTTTGCAAAAAATCAAAAACTGAAGTCTAACACCTTCAAAAATATCAATTATCATTTTTTCTAAAAAAGACCAAAATAGTTCTCTAAAATGAGCAAAATACTTCATTTTTCATGATTTTCTCAAAAAATTCCTTGATTGAAGACTAACACATACAAAATTCAATTTTTCCAATTTTTTGCAAAAAATCAAAAACTGAAGTCTAACACCTTCAAAAATATCAATTATCATTTTTTCTAAAAAAGACCAAAATAGTTCTCTAAAATGAGCAAAATACTTCATTTTTCTTGATTTTTTAAAAAATTCCGTGATTGAAGACTAACACATACAAATTTCAATTTTTCCAATTTTTTGCAAAAAATAAAAAACTGAAGTCTAACACCTTCAAAAATATCAATTATCATTTTTTCTGAAAAAGACCAAAATAGTTCTCTAAAATGAGCAAAGTACTTCATTTTTCATGTTTTTCTCAAAAAATTCCGAGATTGAAGACTAACACATTCAAATTTCAATTTTTCCATTTTTTTGCAAAAAATAAAAAACTGAAGCCTAACACCTTCAAAAATATCAATTATCATTTTTTCTCAAAAAGACCAAAATAGTTCTCTAAAATGAGCAAAATACTTCAATTTTCATGTTTTTCTCAAAAAATTCCGTGATTGAAGACTAACACATAAAAATTTGAATTTTTCCATTTTTTTGCAAAAAAACAAAAACTGAAGTCTAACACCTTAAAAAATATCAATTATAATTTTTTCTAAAAGAGTCCAAAATAGTTCTCTAAAATAAGCAAAATACTTCATTTTTAATGTTTTTCTCAAAAAACTTCGTGATTGAAGACTAACACATACAAATTTCTATTTTTCCTATTTTTTGCAAAAAATCAAAAACTGAAGTCTAACACCTTCAAAAATATCAATTATCATTTTTTCTAAAAAAGACCAAAATAGTTCTCTAAAATGAGCAAAATACTTCATTTTTCATGTTTTTCTCAAAAAATTCCTTGATTGAAGACTAACACATACAAATTTCAATTTTTCCAATTTTTTGCAAAAAATCAAAAACTGAAGTCTAACACCTTCAAAAATATCAATTATCATTTTTTCTAAAAAATACCAAAATAGTTCTCTAAAATGAGCAAAATACTTCATTTTTCATGATTTTCTCAAAAAATTCCTTGATTGAAGACTAACACATACAAAATTCAATTTTTCCAATTTTTTGCAAAAAATCAAAAACTGAAGTCTAACACCTTCAAAAATATCAATTATCATTTTTTCTAAAAAAGACCAAAATAGTTCTCTAAAATGAGCAAAATACTTCATTTTTCATGATTTTCTCAAAAAATTCCGTGATTGAAGACTAACACATACAAATTTCAATTTTTCCATTTTTTTGCAAAAAATCAAAAACTGAAGTCTAACACCTTCAAAAATATCAATTATCATTTTTTCTAAAAAAGACCAAAATAGTTCTCTAAAATGAGCAAAATACTTCATTTTTCATGTTTTTCTCAAAAAACTCCGGGATTGAAGACTAACACATACAAATTTCTATTTTTCCTATTTTTTGCATAAAATCCAAAACTGAAGTCTAACACCTTCAAATATATCAATTATCATTTTTTCTAAAAAAGACCAAAATAGTTCTCTAAAATGAGCAAAATACTTCATTTTTCATGATTTTCTCAAAAAATTCCGTAATTGAAGACTAACACATACAAATTTCAATTTTTCCAATTTTTTGCAAAAAATAAAAAACTGAAGTCTAACACCTTCAAAAATATCAATTATCATTTTTTCTGAAAAAGACCAAAATAGTTCTCTAAAATGAGCAAAATACTTCATTTTTCATGTTTTTCTCAAAAAATTCCGTGATTGAAGACTAACACATTCAAATTTCAATTTTTCCAATTTTTTGCAAAAAATAAAAAACTGAAGCCTAACACCTTAAAAAATATCAATTATCATTTTTTCTGAAAAAGACCAAAATAGTTCTCTAAAATGAGCAAAATACTTCATTTTTCATGGTTTTCTCAAAAAATTCCGTGATTGAAGACTAACACATACAAATTTGAATTTTTCCATTTTTTTGCAAAAAAACAAAAACTGAAGTCTAACACCTTAAAAAATATCAATTATAATTTTTTCTAAAAGAGTCCAAAATAGTTCTGTAAAATAAGCAAAATACTTCATTTTTAATGTTTTTCTCAAAAAACTTCGTGATTGAAGACTAACACATACAAATTTCAATTTTTCCTATTTTTTGCAAAAAATCAAAAACTGAAGTCTAACACCTTCAAAAATATCAATTATCATTTTTTCTAAAAAAGACCAAAACAGTTCTCTAAAATGAGCAAAATACTTCATTTTTAATGTTTTTCTCAAAAAACTCCGGGATTGAAGACTAACACATACAAATTTCTATTTTTCCTATTTTTTGCATAAAATAAAAAACTGAAGTCTAACACCTTCAAAAATATCAATTATCATTTTTTCTAAAAAAGACCAAAATAGTTCTCTAAAATGAGCAAAATACTTCATTTTTCATGATTTTCTCAAAAAATTCCTTGATTGAAGACGAACACATACAAATTTCAATTTTTCCAATTTTTTGCAAAAAATCAAAAACTGAAGTCTAACACCTTCAAAAATATCAATTATCATTTTTTCTAAAAAAGACCAAAATAGTTCTCTAAAATGAGCAAAATACTTCATTTTTCATGATTTTCTCAAAAAATTCCTTGATTGAAGACTAACACATACAAAATTCAATTTTTCCAATTTTTTGCAAAAAATCAAAAACTGAAGTCTAACACCTTCAAAAATATCATTTATCATTTTTTCTAAAAAAGACCAAAATAGTTCTCTAAAATGAGCAAAATACTTCATTTTTCTTGATTTTCTCAAAAAATTCCGTGATTGAAGACTAACACATACAAATTTCAATTTTTCCAATTTTTTGGAAAAAATAAAAAACTGAAGTCTAACACCTTCAAAAATATCAATTATCATTTTTTCTGAAAAAGACCAAAATAGTTCTCTAAAATGAGCAAAGTACTTCATTTTTCATGTTTTTCTCAAAAAATTCCGAGATTGAAGACTAACACATTCAAATTTCAATTTTTCCATTTTTTTGCAAAAAATAAAAAACTGAAGCCTAACACCTTCAAAAATATCAATTATCATTTTTTCTCAAAAAGACCAAAATAGTTCTCTAAAATGAGCAAAATACTTCATTTTTCTTGATTTTTTAAAAAATTCCGTGATTGAAGACTAACACATACAAATTTCAATTTTTCCAATTTTTTGCAAAAAATAAAAAACTGAAGTCTAACACCTTCAAAAATATCAATTATCATTTTTTCTGAAAAAGACCAAAATAGTTCTCTAAAATGAGCAAAGTACTTCATTTTTCATGTTTTTCTCAAAAAATTCCTTGATTGAAGACTAACACATACAAAATTCAATTTTTCCAATTTTTTGCAAAAAATCAAAAACTGAAGTCTAACACCTTCAAAAATATCAATTATCATTTTTTCTAAAAAAGACCAAAATAGTTCTCTAAAATGAGCAAAATACTTCATTTTTCTTGATTTTCTCAAAAAATTCCGTGATTGAAGACTAACACATACAAATTTCAATTTTTCCAATTTTTTGGAAAAAATAAAAAACTGAAGTCTAACACCTTCAAAAATATCAATTATCATTTTTTCTGAAAAAGACCAAAATAGTTCTCTAAAATGAGCAAAGTACTTCATTTTTCATGTTTTTCTCAAAAAATTCCGAGATTGAAGACTAACACATTCAAATTTCAATTTTTCCATTTTTTTGCAAAAAATAAAAAACTGAAGCCTAACACCTTCAAAAATATCAATTATCATTTTTTCTCAAAAAGACCAAAATAGTTCTCTAAAATGAGCAAAATACTTCAATTTTCATGTTTTTCTCAAAAAATTCCGTGATTGAAGACTAACACATACAAATTTGAATTTTTCCATTTTTTTGCAAAAAAACAAAAACTGAAGTCTAACACCTTAAAAAATATCAATTATAATTTTTTCTAAAAGAGTCCAAAATAGTTCTGTAAAATAAGCAAAATACTTCATTTTTAATGTTTTTCTCAAAAAACTTCGTGATTGAAGACTAACACATACAAATTTCTATTTTTCCTATTTTTTGCAAAAAATCAAAAACTGAAGTCTAACACCTTCAAAAATATCAATTATCATTTTTTCTAAAAAAGACCAAAATAGTTCTCTAAAATGAGCAAAATACTTCATTTTTCATGTTTTTCTCAAAAAACTTCGTGATTGAAGACTAACACATACAAATTTCTATTTTTCCAATTTTTTGCAAAAAATAAAAAACTGAAGTCTAACACCTTCAAAAATATCAATTATCATTTTTTCTGAAAAAGACCAAAATAGTTCTCTAAAATGAGCAAAATACTTCATTTTTCATGTTTTTCTCAAAAATTCCGAGATTGAAGACTAACACATTCAAATTTCAATTTTTCCAATTTTTTGCAAAAAATAAAAAACTGAAGCCTAACACCTTCAAAAATATCAATTATCATTTTTTCTCAAAAAGACCAAAATAGTTCTCTAAAATGAGCAAAATACTTCATTTTTCATGTTTTTCTCAAAAATTTCCGTGATTGAAGACTAACACATACAAATTTGAATTTTTCCATTTTTTTGCAAAAAAACAAAAACTGAAGTCTAACACCTTAAAAAATATCAATTATAATTTTTTCTAAAAGAGTCCAAAATAGTTCTCTAAAATAAGCAAAATACTTAATTTTTAATGTTTTTCTCAAAAAACTTCGTGATTGAAGACTAACACATACAAATTTCTATTTTTCCTATTTTTTGCAAAAAATCAAAAACTGAAGTCTAACACCTTAAAAAATATCAATTATCATTTTTTCTAAAAAAGACCAAAATAGTTCTCTAAAATGAGCAAAATACTTCATTTTTCATGTTTTTCTCAAAAAACTCCGGGATTGAAGACTAACACATACAAATTTATATTTTTCCTATTTTTTGCATAAAATCAAAAACTGAAGTCTAACACCTTCAAATATATCAATTATCATTTTTTCTAAAAAAGACCAAAATAGTTCTCTAAAATGAGCAAAATACTTCATTTTTCATGATTTTCTCAAAAAATTCCGTGATTGAAGACTAACACATACAAATTTCAATTTTTCCAATTTTTCGCAAAAAATAAAAAACTGAAGTCTAACACCTTCAAAAATATCAATTATCATTTTTTCTGAAGAAGACCAAAATAGTTCTCTAAAATGAGCAAAATACTTCTTTTTTCATGTTTTTCTCAAAAAATTCCGTGATTTAAGACTAACACATTCAAATTCCAATTTTTCCAATTTTTTGCAAAAAATAAAAAACTGAAGCCTAACACCTTAAAAAATATCAATTATCATTTTTTCTGAAAAAGACCAAAATAGTTCTCTAAAATGAGCAAAATACTTCATTTTTCATGTTTTTCTCAAAAAATTCCGTGATTGAAGACTAACACATACAAATTTGAATTTTTCCATTTGTTTGCAAAAAAACAAAAACCGAAGTCTAACACCTTAAAAAATATCAATTATAATTTTTTCTAAAAGAGTCCAAAATAGTTCTGTAAAATAAGCAAAATACTTCATTTTTAATGTTTTTCTCAAAAAACTTCGTGATTGAAGACTAACACATACAAATTTCAATTTTTCCTATTTTTTTCAAAAAATCAAAAACTGAAGTCTAACACCTTCAAAAATATCAATTATCATTTTTTCTAAAAAAGACCAAAATAGTTCTCTAAAATGAGCAAAATACTTCATTTTTCATGTTTTTCTCAAAAAACTCCGGGATTGAAGACTAACACATACAAATTTCTATTTTTCCTATTTTTTGCATAAAATAAAAAACTGAAGTCTAACACCTTCAAAAATATCAATTATCATTTTTTCTAAAAAAGACCAAAATAGTTCTCTAAAATGAGCAAAATACTTCATTTTTCATGATTTTCTCAAAAAATTCCTTGATTGAAGACTAACACATACAAATTTCAATTTTTCCAATTTTTTGCAAAAAATCAAAAACTGAAGTCTAACACCTTCAAAAATATCAATTATCATTTTTTCTAAAAAAGACCAAAATAGTTCTCTAAAATGAGCAAAATACTTTATTTTTCATGTTTTTCTCAAAAAACTCCGGGATTGAAGACTAACACATACAAATTTCTATTTTTCCTATTTTTTGCATAAAATTAAAAACTGAAGTCTAACACCTTCAAAAATATCAATTATCATTTTTTCTGAAAAAGACCAAAATAGTTCTCTAAAATGAGCAAAATACTTCATTTTTCATGTTTTTCTCAAAAAATTCCGTGATTGAAGACTAACACATTCAAATTTCAATTTTTCCAATTTTTTGCAAAAAATAAAAAACTGAAGCCTAACACCTTAAAAAATATCAATTATCATTTTTTCTGAAAAAGACCAAAATAGTTCTCTAAAATGAGCAAAATACTTCATTTTTCATGTTTTTCTCAAAAAATTCTGTGATTGAAGACTAACACATACAAATTTAAATTTTTCCATTTTTTTGCAAAAAAACAAAAACTGAAGTCTAACACCTTAAAAAATATCAATTATAATTTTTTCTAAAAGAGTCCAAAATAGTTCTGTAAAATAAGCAAAATACTTCATTTTTAATGTTTTTCTCAAAAAACTTCGTGATTGAAGACTAACACATACAAATTTCTGTTTTTCCTATTTTTTGCAAAAAATCAAAAACTGAAGTCTAACACCTTCAAAAATATCAATTATCATTTTTTCTAAAAAAGACCAAAATAGTTCTCTAAAATGAGCAAAATACTTCATTTTTCATGTTTTTCTCAAAAAACTCCGGGATTGAAGAATAACACATACAAATTTCTATTTTTCCTATTTTTTGCATAAAATCAAAAACTGAAGTCTAACACCTTCAAAAATATCAATTATCATTTTTTCTAAAAAAGACCAAAATAGTTCTCTAAAATGAGCAAAATACTTCATTTTTCATGATTTTCTCAAAAAATTCCGTGATTGAAGACTAACACATACAAATTTCAATTTTTCCAATTTTTTGCAAAAAATAAAAAACTGAAGTCTAACACCTTAAAAAATATCAATTATCATTTTTTCTGAAAAAGACCAAAATAGTTCTCTAAAATGAGCAAAATACTTCATTTTTCATGTTTTTCTCAAAAAATTCCGTGATTGAAGACTAACACATTCAAATTTCAATTTTTCCAATTTTTTGCAAAAAATAAAAAACTGAAGCCTAACACCTTAAAAAATATCAATTATCATTTTTTCTGAAAAAGACCAAAATAGTTCTCTAAAATGAGCAAAATACTTCATTTTTCATGTTTTTCTAAAAAAATTCCGTGATTGAAAACTAACACATACAAATTTGAATTTTTCCATTTTTTTGCAAAAAAACAAAAACTGAAGTCTAACACCTTAAAAAATATCAATTATTATTTTTTCTAAAAGAGTCCAAAATAGTTCTCTAAAATAAGCAAAATACTTCATTTTTAATGTTTTTCTCAAAAAACTTCGTGATGGAAGTCTAACACATACAAATTTCTATTTTTCCTATTTTTTGCAAAAAATCAAAAACTGAAGTCTAACACCTTCAAAAATATCAATTATCATTTTTTCTGAAAAAGACCAAAATAGTTCTCTAAAATGAGCAAAATACTTCATTTTTCATGTTTTTCTCAAAAAATTCCGAGATTGAAGACTAACACATTCAAATTTATATTTTTCCTATTTTTTGCATAAAATCAAAAACTGAAGCCTAACACCTTCAAAAATATCAATTATCATTTTTTCTCAAAAAGACCAAAATAGTTCTCTAAAATGAGCAAAATACTTCATTTTTCATGTTTTTCTCAAAAATTTCCGTGATTGAAGACTAACACATACAAATTTGAATTTTTCCATTTTTTTGCAAAAAAACAAAAACTGAAGTCTAACACCTTCAAAAATATCAATTATAATTTTTTCTAAAAGAGTCCAAAATAGTTCTCTAAAATAAGCAAAATACTTAATTTTTAATGTTTTTCTCAAAAAACTTCGTGATTGAAGACTAACACATACAAATTTCTATTTTTCCTATTTTTTGCAAAAAATCAAAAACTGAAGTCTAACACCTTCAAAAATATCAATTATCATTTTTTCTAAAAAAGACCAAAATAGTTCTCTAAAATGAGCAAAATACTTCATTTTTCATGTTTTTCTCAAAAAACTCCGGGATTGAAGACTAACACATACAAATTTCTATTTTTCCTATTTTTTGTATAAAATCAAGAACTGAAGTCTAACACCTTCAAAAATATCAATTATCATTTTTTCTAAAAAAGACCAAAATAGTTCTCTAAAATGAGCAAAATACTTCATTTTTCATGATTTTCTCAAAAAATTCCTTGATTGAAGACCAACCCATACAAATTTCAATTTTTCCAATTTTTTGCAAAAAATCAAAAACTGAAGTCTAACACTTTCAAAAATATCAATTATCATTTTTTCTAAAAAAGACCAAAATAGTTCTCTAAAATGAGCAAAATACTTCATTTTTCTTGATTTTCTCAAAAAATTCCGTGATTGAAGACTAACACATACAAATTTCAATTTTTCCAATTTTTTGCAAAAAATAAAAAACTGAAGTCTAACACCTTCAAAAATATCAATTATCATTTTTTCTGAAAAAGGCCAAAATAGTTCTCTAAAATGAGCAAAGTACTTCATTTTTCATGTTTTTCTCAAAAAATTCCGAGATTGAAGACTAACACATTCAAATTTCAATTTTTCCAATTTTTTGCAAAAAATAAAAAACTGAAGCCTAACACCTTCAAAAATATCAATTATCATTTTTTCTCAAAAAGACCAAAATAGTTCTCTAAAATGAGCAAAATACTTCAATTTTCATGTTTTTCTCAAAAAATTCCGTGATTGAAGACTAACACTTACAAATTTGAATTTTTCCATTTTTTTGCAAAAAAACAAAAACTGAAGTCTAACACCTTAAAAAATATCAATTATAATTTTTTCTAAAAGAGTCCAAAATAGTTCTGTAAAATAAGCAAAATACTTCATTTTTAGTGTTTTTCTCAAAAAACTTCGTGATTGAAGACTAACACATACAAATTTCTATTTTTCCTATTTTTTGCAAAAAATCAAAAACTGAAGTCTAACACCTTCAAAAATATCAATTATCATTTTTTCTAAAAAAGACCAAAATAGTTCTCTAAAATGAGCAAAATACTTCATTTTTCATGTTTTTCTCAAAAAACTCCGGGATTGAAGACTAACACATACAAATTTCTATTTTTCCTATTTTTGCATAAAATCAAAAACTGAAGTCTAATACCTTCAAAAATATCAATTATCATTTTTTCTAAAAAAGACCAAAATAGTTCTCTAAAATGAGCAAAATACTTCATTTTTCACGATTTTCTCAAAAAATTCCTTGATTGAAGACTAACACATACAAATTTCAATTTTTCCAATTTTTTTGCAAAAAATCAAAAACTGAAGTCTAACACCTTCAAATATATCAATTATCATTTTTTCTAAAAAAGACCAAAATAGTTCTCTAAAATGAGCAAAATGCTTCATTTTTCATGATTTTCTCAAAAAATTCTGTGATTGAAGACTAACACATACAAATTTCAATTTTTCCAATTTTTTGCAAAAAATAAAAAACTGAAGTCTAACACCTTCAAAAATATCAATTGTCACTTTTTCTGAAAAAGACAAAAATAGTTCTCTAAAATGAGCAAAATACTTCATTTTTCATGTTTTTCTCAAAAAATTCCGTGATTGAAGACTAACACATTCAAATTTCAATTTTTCCAATTTTTTGCAAAAAATAAAAAACTGAAGCCTAACACCTTAAAAAATATCAATTATCATTTTTTCTGAAAAAGACCAAAATAGTTCTCTAAAATGAGCAAAATACTTCATTTTTCATGTTTTTCTCAAAAAATTCCGTGATTGAAGACTAACACATACAAATTTGAATTTTTCCATTTTTTTGCAAAAAAACAAAAACTGAAGTCTAACACTTTAAAAAATATCAATTATAATTTTTTCTAAAAGAGTCCGAAATAGTTCTCTAAAATAAGCAAAATACTTCATTTTTAATGTTTTTCTCAAAAAACTTCATGATTGAAGACTAACACATACAAATTTCTATTTATCCTATTTTTTGCAAAAAATCAAAAACTGAAGTCTAACACCTTCAAAAATATCAATTATCATTTTTTCTGAAAAAGACCAAAATAGTTCTCTAAAATGAGCAAAATAATTCATTTTTCATGTTTTTCTCAAAAAATTCCGAGATTGAAGACTAACACATTCAAATTTCAATTTTTCCAATTTTTTGCAAAAAATAAAAAACTGAAGCCTAACACCTTCAAAAATATCAATTATCATTTTTTCTCAAAAAGACCAAAATAGTTCTCTAAAATGAGCAAAATACTTCATTTTTCATGTTTTTCTCAAAAATTTCCGTGATGGAAGACTAACACATACAAATTTGAATTTTTCCATTTTTTTGCAAAAAAATAAAAACTGAAGTCTAACACTTTAAAAAATATCAATTATAATTTTTTCTAAAAGAGTCTAAAATAGTTCTCTAAAATAAGCAAAATACTTAATTTTTAATGTTTTTCTCAAAACACTTCGTGATTGAAGACTAACACATACAAATTTCTATTTTTCCTATTTTTCGCAAAAAATCAAAAACTGAAGTCTAACACCTTCAAAAATATCAATTATCATTTTTTCTAAAAAAGACCAAAATAGTTCTCTAAAATGAGCAAAATACTTCATTTTTCATGTTTTTCTCAAAAAACTCCGGGATTGAAGACTAACACATACAAATTTCTATTTTTCCTATTTTTTGCATAAAATCAAAAACTGAAGTCTAACACCTTCAAAAATATCAATTATCATTTTTTCTAAAAAAGACCAAAATAGTTCTCTAAAATGAGCAAAATACTTCATTTTTCATGATTTTCTCAAAAAATTCCTTGATTGAAGACTAACACATACAAATTTCAATATTTCAAATTTTTTGCAAAAAATCAAAAACTGAAGTCTAACACCTTCAAAAATATCAATTATCATTTTTTCTAAAAAAGACCAAAATAGTTCTCTAAAATGAGCAAAATACTTCATTTTTCTTGATTTTCTCAAAAAATTCCGTGATTGAAGACTAACACATACAAATTTCATTTTTTCCAATTTTTTGCAAAAAATAAAAAACTGAAGTCTAACACCTTCAAAAATATCAATTATCATTTTTTCTGAAAAAGACCAAAATAGTTCTCTAAAATGAGCAAAGTACTTCATTTTTCATGTTTTTCTCAAAAAATTCCGAGATTGAAGACTAACACATTCAAATTTCAATTTTTCCAATTTTTTGCAAAAAATAAAAAACTGAAGCCTAACACCTTCAAAAATATCAATTATCATTTTTTCTCAAAAAGACCAAAATAGTTCTCTAAAATGAGCAAAATACTTCAATTTTCATGTTTTTCTCAAAAAATTCCGTGATTGAAGACTAACACATACAAATTTGAATTTTTCCATTTTTTTGCAAAAAAACAAAAACTGAAGTCTAACACCTCAAAAAATATCAATTATAATTTTTTCTAAAAGAGTCCAAAATAGTTCTGTAAAATAAGTAAAATACTTCATTTTTAATGTTTTTCTCAAAAAACTTCGTGATTGAAGACTAACACATACAAATTTCTATTTTTCCTATTTTTTGCAAAAAATCAAAAACTGAAGTCTAACACCTTCAAAAATATCAATTATCATTTTTTCTAAAAAAGACCAAAATAGTTCTCTAAAATGAGCAAAATACTTCATTTTTCATGTTTTTCTCAAAAAACTCCGGGATTGAAGACTAACACATACAAATTTCTATTTTTCCTGTTTTTTGCATAAAATCAAAAACTGAAGTCTAACACCTTCAAAAATATCAATTATCATTTTTTCTAAAAAAGACCAAAATAGTTCTCTAAAATGAGCAAAATACTTCATTTTTCATGATTTTCTCAAAAATTTCCTTGATTGAAGACTAACACATACAAATTTCAATTTTTCCAATTTTTTGCAAAAAATCAAAAACTGAAGTCTAACACCATCAAAAATATCAATTATCATTTTTTCTAAAAAAGACCAAAATAGTTCTCTAAAATGAGCAAAATACTTCATTTTTCATGATTTTCTCAAAAAATTCCGTGATTGAAGACTAACACATACAAATTTCAATTTTTCCAATTTTTTGCAAAAAATAAAAAACTGAAGTCTAACACCTTCAAAAATATCAATTATCATTTTTTCTGAAAAAGACCAAAATAGTTCTCTAAAATGAGCAAAATACTTCATTTTTCATGTTTTTCTCAAAAAATTCCGTGATTGAAGACTAACACATTCAAATTTCAATTTTTCCAATTTTTTGCAAAAAATAAAAAACTGAAGCCTAACACCTTCAAAAATATCAATTATCATTTTTTCTCAAAAAGACCAAAATAGTTCTCTAAAATGAGCAAAATACTTCAATTTTCATGTTTTTCTCAAAAAATTCCGTGATTGAAGACTAACACATACAAATTTGAATTTTTCCATTTTTTTGCAAAAAAACAAAAACTGAAGTCTAACACCTTAAAAAATATCAATTATAATTTTTTCTAAAAGAGTCCAAAATAATTCTGTAAAATAAGCAAAATACTTCATTTTTAATGTTTTTCTCAAAAAACTTCGTGATTGAAGACTAACACATACAAATTTCTATTTATCCTATTTTTTGCAAAAAATCAAAAACTGAAGTCTAACACCTTCAAAAATATCAATTATCATTTTTTCTAAAAAAGACCAAAATAGTTCTCTAAAATGAGCAAAATACTTCATTTTTCATGATTTTCTCAAAAAATTCCGGGATTGAAGACTAACACATACAAATTTCTATTTTTCCTATTTTTTGCATAAAATAAAAAACTGAAGTCTAACACCTTCAAAAATATCAATTATCATTTTTTCTGAAAAAGACCAAAATAGTTCTCTAAAATGAGCAAAATACTTCATTTTTCATGTTTTTCTCAAAAAATTCCGTGATTGAAGACTAACACATTCAAATTTCAATTTTTCCAATTTTTTGCAAAAAATCAAAAACAGAAGTCTAACACCTTCAAAAATATCAATTATCATTTTTTCTAAAAAAGACCAAAATAGTTCTCTAAAATGAGCAAAATACTTCATTTTTCATGTTTTTCTCAAAAAATTCCGTGATTGAAGACTAACACATACAAATTTCTATTTTTCCAATTTTTTGCAAAAAATAAAAAACTGAAGTCTAACACCTTCAAAAATATCAATTATCATTTTTTCTGAAAAAGACCAAAATAGTTCTCTAAAATGAGCAAAATACTTCATTTTTCATGATTTTCTCAAAAAATTCCGTGATTGAAGACTAACACATTCAAATTTCAATTTTTCCAATTTGCAAAAAATAAAAAACAGAAGCCTAACACCTTAAAAACTACTATTTTGGTCTTTTTTAGAAAAAATGATAATTGATATTTTTGAAGGTGTTAGACTTCAGTTTTTGATTTTATGCAAAAAATAAGAAAAATAGAAATTTGTATGTGTTAGTCTTCAATCACGAAGTTTTTTGAGAAAAACATTAAAAATGAAGTATTTTGCTCATTTTAGAGAACTATTTTGGACTCTTTTAGAAAATATTATAATTGATATTTTTTAAGGTTAAGACTTCAGTTTTTGATTTTTTTGCAAAAAAATGGAAAAATTGAAATTTGTATGTATTAGTCTTCAATCACGGAATTTTTTGAGAAAAACAAGAAAAATGAAGTGTTTTGCTCATTTTAGAGAACTATTTTGGTCTTTTTCAGAAAAAATGATAATTGATATTTTTGAAGCTGTTAGACTTCAGTTTTTTATTTTTTGCAAAAAATTGGAAAAATTCAAATTTGTATGTGTTAGTCTTCAGTCACGGAATTTTTTGAGAAAATCATGAAAAATGAAGTATTTTGCTCATTTTAGAGAACTATTTTGGTCTTTTTTAGAAAAACGATAATTGATATTTTTGAAGGTGTTAGACTTCCGTTTTTGATTTTATGCAAAAAATTGGAAAAATTGAAATTTGTATGTGTTAGTCTTCAATCACGGAATTGTTTGAGAAAATCATGAAAAATGAAGTATTTTGCTCAATTTAGAGAACTATTTTGGTCTTTTTTAGAAAAAATGATAATTGATATTTTTGAAGGTGTTAGACTTCAGTTTTTGATTTTATGCAAAAAATAGTAAAAATAGAAATTTGTATGTGTTAGTCATCAATCCCGGAGTTTTTTGAGAAAAACATGAAAAATAAAGTATTTTGCTCATTTTAGGGAACTATTTTGGTCTTTTTTAGAAAAAATGATAATTGATATTTTTGAAGGGTGTTAGGCTTCAGTTTTTGATTTTATGCAAAAAATAGGAAAAATAGAAATTTGTATGTGTTAGTCTTCAATCCCGGAGTTTTTTGAGAAAAACATGAAAAATGAAGTATTTTGCTCATTTTAGAGAACTATTTTGGTCTTTTTTCGAAAAAATGATAATTGATATTTTTGAATGTGTTAGACTTCAGTTTTTGATTTTATGCAAAAAATAGGAAAAATAGAAATTTGTATGTGTTAGTCTTCAATCCCGGAGTTTTTTGAGAAAAACATGAAAAATAAAGTATTTTGCTCATTTTAGAGAACTATTTTGGTCTTTTTTAGAAAAAATGGTAATCGATATTTTTGAAGGTGTTAGGCTTCAGTTTTTGATTTTATGCAAAAAATAGGAAAAATAGAAATTTGTATGTGTTAGTCTTCAATCCCGGAGTTTTTTGAGAAAAACATGAAAAATGAAGTATTTTGCTCATTTTAGAGAACTATTTTGGTCTTTTTTAGAAAAAATGATAATTGATATTTTTGAAGGTGTTAGACTTCAGTTTTTGATTTTTTGCAAAAAATAGGAAAAATAGAAATTTGTATGTGTTTGTCTTCAATCAAGGAATTTTTTGAGAAAAACATGAAAAATGAAGTATTTTGCTCATTTTAGAGAACTATTTCGGTCTTTTTTAGAAAAATGATAATTGATATTTTTGAAGGTGTTAGACTTCAGTTTTTGATTTTTTGCAAAAAAATGGAAAAATAGAAATTTGTATGTGTTAGTCTTCAATCACGGAATTTTTTGAGAAAAACATGAAAAATGAAGTATTTTGCTCATTTTAGAGAACTATTTCGGTCTTTTTTAGAAAAATGATAATTGATATTTTTGAAGGTGTTAGACTTCAGTTTTTGATTTTTTGCAAAAAATTGGAAAAATAGAAATTTGGAAGTGTTAGTCTTCATTCATGGAATTTTTTGAGAAAATCATGAGAAATGAAGTATTTTGCTCATTTTAGAGAACTATTAATGTCTTTTTTAGAAAAATGATAATTGATATTTTTGAAGGTGTTAGACTTCCGTTTTTGATTTTATGCAAAAAATAGGAAAAATAGAAATTTGTATGTGTTAGTCTTGAATCACGGAATTTTTTGAGAAAATCATGAAAAATGAAGTATTTTGCTCAATTTAGAGAACTATTTTGGTCTTTTTTAGAAAAAATGATAATTGATATTTTGAAGGTGTTAGACTTCAGTTTTTGATTTTATGCAAAAAATAGGAAAAATAGAAATTTGTATGTGTTAGTCTTCGATCACGAAGTTTTTTGAGAAAAACATTAAAAATGAAGTATTTTGCTCATTTTAGAGAACTATTTTGGACTCTTTTAGAAAATATTATAATTGATATTTTTTAAGGTGTTAGACTTCAGTTTTTGATTTTATGCAAAAAATAGGAAAAATTGAAATTTGTATGTGTTAGTCTTCAGTCACGGAATTTTTTGAGAAAAACATGAAAAATGAAGTATTTTGCTCATTTTAGAGAACTATTTTGGTCTTTTTTAGAAAAATGATAATTGATATTTTTGAAGGTGTTAGACTTCCGTTTTTGATTTTATGCAAAAAATTGGAAAAATTGAAATTTGTATGTGTTAGTCTTCAATCACGGAATTTTTTGAGAAAATCATGAAAAATGAAGTATTTTGCTCAATTTAGAGAACTATTTTGGTCTTTTTTAGAAAAAATGATAATTGATATTTTTGAAGGGACTTCAGTTTTTGATTTTATGCAAAAAATAGGAAAAATAGAAATTTGTATGTGTTAGTCTTCAATCACGGAGTTTTTTGAGAAAAACATAAAAAATAAAGTATTTTGCTAATTTTAGAGAACTATTTTGGACTCTTTTAGAAAAAATGATAATTGATATTTTTGAAGGTGTCAGGATTCAGTTTTTGATTTTTTTGCAAAAAAATGGAAAAATAGAAATTTGTATGTGCTAGTCTTCAATCACGGAATTTTTTGAGAAAAACATGAAAAATGAAGTATTTTGCTCATTTTAGAGAACTATTTTGGTCTTTTTTAGAAAAATGATAATTGATATTTTTGAAGGTGTTAGACTTCCGTTTTTGATTTTATGCAAAAAATTGGAAAAATTGAAATTTGTATGTGTTAGTCTTCAATCACAGAATTTTTTGAGAAAATCATGAAAAATGAAGTATTTTGCTCAATTTAGAGAACTATTTTGGTCTTTTTTAGAAAAAATGATAATTGATATTTTTGAAGGTGTTAGACTTCAGTTTTTTATTTTATGCAAAAAATAGGAAAAATAGAAATTTGTATGTGTTAGTCTTGAATCACGAAGTTTTTTGAGAAAAACATTAAAAATGAAGTATTTTGCTCATTTTAGAGAACTATTTTGGACTCTTTTAGAAAATATTATAATTGATATTTTTTAAGGTGTTAGACTTCAGTTTTTGATTTTTTTGCAAAAAAATGGAAAAATTGAAATTTGTATGTGTTAGTCTTCAATCACGGAATTTTTTGAGAAAAACATGAAAAATGAAGTACTTTGCTCATTTTAGAGAACTATTTTGGTCTTTTTCAGAAAAAATGATAATTGATATTTTTGAAGGTGTTAGACTTCAGTTTTTTATTTTTTGCAAAAAATTGGAAAAATTGAAATTTGTATGTGTTAGTCTTCAGTCACGGAATTTTTTGAGAAAATCATGAAAAATGAAGTATTTTGCTCATTTTAGAGAACTATTTTGGTCTTTTTTAGAAAAAATTATAATTGATATTTTTGAAGGTGTTAGGCTTCAGTTTTTGATTTTATGCAAAAAATAGGAAAAATAGAAATTTGTATGTGTTAGTCTTCAATCCCGGAGTTTTTTGAGAAAAACATGAAAAATGAAGTATTTTGCTCATTTTAGAGAACTATTTTGGTCTTTTTTAGAAAAAATGATAATTGATATTTTTGAAGGCGTTAGACTTCAGTTTTTGATTTTTTGCAAAAAATAGGAAAAATAGAAATTTGTATGTGTTAGTCTTCAATCACGAAGTTTTTTGAGAAAAACATTAAAAATGAAGTATTTTGCTCATTTTAGAGAACTATTTTGGACTCTTTTAGAAAAAATTATAATTGATATTTTTAAGGTGTTAGACTTCAGTTTTTGATTTTTTGCAAAAAATTGGAAAAATTGAAATTTGTATGTGTTAGTCTTCAATCACGGAATTTTTTGAGAAAATCATGAAAAATGAAGTATTTTAATCATTTTAGAGAACTATTTTGGTCTTTTTTATTAAAATGATAATTGATATTTTTGAAGGTGTTAGACTTTAGTTTTTTATTTTTTGCAAAAAATTGGAAAAATTGAAATTTGTATGTGTTAGTCTTCAGTCACGGAATTTTTTGAGAAAATCATGAAAAATGAAGTATTTTGCTCATTTTAGAGAACTATTTTGGTCTTTTTTAGAAAAATGATAATTGATATTTTTGAAGGTGTTAGACTTCCGTTTTTGATTTTATGCAAAAAATTGGAAAATTTGAAATTTGTATGTGTTAGTCTTCAATCACGGAATTTTTTGAGAAAATCATGAAAAATGAAGTATTTTGCTCAATTTAGAGAACTATTTTGGTCTTTTTTAGAAAAAATGATAATTGATATTTTTGAAGGTGTTAGACTTCAGTTTTTGATTTTATGCAAAAAATAGGAAAAATAGAAATTTGTATGTGTTAGTCTTCAATCCCGGAGTTTTTTGAGAAAAACATGAAAAATAAAGTACTTTGCTTATTTTAGAGAACTATTTTGGTCTTTTTTAGAAAAATGATAATTGATATTTTTGAAGGTGTTAGACTTCAGTTTTTGATTTTATGCAAAAAATAGGAAAAATTGAAATTTGTATGTGTTAGTCTTCAATCACAGAATTTTTTGAGAAAATCATGAAAAATGAAGTATTTTGCTCAATTTAGAGAACTATTTTGGTCTTTTTTAGAAAAAATGATAATTGATATTTTTGAAGGTGTTAGACTTCAGTTTTTTATTTTATGCAAAAAATAGGAAAAATAGAAATTTGTATGTGTTAGTCTTGAATCACGAAGTTTTTTGAGAAAAACATTAAAAATGAAGTATTTTGCTCATTTTAGAGAACTATTTTGGACTCTTTTAGAAAATATTATAATTGATATTTTTTAAGGTGTTAGACTTCAGTTTTTGATTTTTTTGCAAAAAAATGGAAAAATTGAAATTTGTATGTGTTAGTCTTCAATCACGGAATTTTTTGAGAAAAACATGAAAAATGAAGTACTTTGCTCATTTTAGAGAACTATTTTGGTCTTTTTCAGAAAAAATGATAATTGATATTTTTGAAGGTGTTAGACTTCAGTTTTTTATTTTTTGCAAAAAATTGGAAAAATTGAAATTTGTATGTGTTAGTCTTCAGTCACGGAATTTTTTGAGAAAATCATGAAAAATGAAGTATTTTGCTCATTTTAGAGAACTATTTTGGTCTTTTTTAGAAAAAATTATAATTGATATTTTTGAAGGTGTTAGGCTTCAGTTTTTGATTTTATGCAAAAAATAGGAAAAATAGAAATTTGTATGTGTTAGTCTTCAATCCCGGAGTTTTTTGAGAAAAACATGAAAAATGAAGTATTTTGCTCATTTTAGAGAACTATTTTGGTCTTTTTTAGAAAAAATGATAATTGATATTTTTGAAGGCGTTAGACTTCAGTTTTTGATTTTTTGCAAAAAATAGGAAAAATAGAAATTTGTATGTGTTAGTCTTCAATCACGAAGTTTTTTGAGAAAAACATTAAAAATGAAGTATTTTGCTCATTTTAGAGAACTATTTTGGACTCTTTTAGAAAAAATTATAATTGATATTTTTAAGGTGTTAGACTTCAGTTTTTGATTTTTTGCCAAAAATTGGAAAAATTGAAATTTGTATGTGTTAGTCTTCAATCACGGAATTTTTTGAGAAAATCATGAAAAATGAAGTATTTTAATCATTTTAGAGAACTATTTTGGTCTTTTTTATTAAAATGATAATTGATATTTTTGAAGGTGTTAGACTTTAGTTTTTTATTTTTTGCAAAAAATTGGAAAAATTGAAATTTGTATGTGTTAGTCTTCAGTCAAGGAATTTTTTGAGAAAATCATGAAAAATGAAGTATTTTGCTCATTTTAGAGAACTATTTTGGTCTTTTTTAGAAAAATGATAATTGATATTTTTGAAGGTGTTAGACTTCAGTTTTTGATTTTATGCAAAAAAATGGAAAAATAGAAATTTGTATGTGTTAGTCTTCAATCACGGAATTTTTTGAGAAAAACATGAAAAATGAAGTATTTTGCTCATTTTAGAGAACTATTTCGGTCTTTTTTAGAAAAATGATAATTGATATTTTTGAAGGTGTTAGACTTCAGTTTTTGATTTTTTGCAAAAAATTGGAAAAATAGAAATTTGGAAGTGTTAGTCTTCATTCATGGAATTTTTTGAGAAAATCATGAGAAATGAAGTATTTTGCTCATTTTAGAGAACTATTAATGTCTTTTTTAGAAAAATGATAATTGATATTTTTGAAGGTGTTAGACTTCCGTTTTTGATTTTATGCAAAAAATAGGAAAAATAGAAATTTGTATGTGTTAGTCTTGAATCACGGAATTTTTTGAGAAAATCATGAAAAATGAAGTATTTTGCTCAATTTAGAGAACTATTTTGGTCTTTTTTAGAAAAAATGATAATTGATATTTTGAAGGTGTTAGACTTCAGTTTTTGATTTTATGCAAAAAATAGGAAAAATAGAAATTTGTATGTGTTAGTCTTCGATCACGAAGTTTTTTGAGAAAAACATTAAAAATGAAGTATTTTGCTCATTTTAGAGAACTATTTTGGACTCTTTTAGAAAATATTATAATTGATATTTTTTAAGGTGTTAGACTTCAGTTTTTGATTTTATGCAAAAAATAGGAAAAATTGAAATTTGTATGTGTTAGTCTTCAATCACAGAATTTTTTGAGAAAATCATGAAAAATGAAGTATTTTGCTCAATTTAGAGAACTATTTTGGTCTTTTTTAGAAAAAATGATAATTGATATTTTTGAAGGTGTTAGACTTCAGTTTTTTATTTTATGCAAAAAATAGGAAAAATAGAAATTTGTATGTGTTAGTCTTGAATCACGAAGTTTTTTGAGAAAAACATTAAAAATGAAGTATTTTGCTCATTTTAGAGAACTATTTTGGACTCTTTTAGAAAATATTATAATTGATATTTTTTAAGGTGTTAGACTTCAGTTTTTGATTTTTTTGCAAAAAAATGGAAAAATTGAAATTTGTATGTGTTAGTCTTCAATCACGGAATTTTTTGAGAAAAACATGAAAAATGAAGTACTTTGCTCATTTTAGAGAACTATTTTGGTCTTTTTCAGAAAAAATGATAATTGATATTTTTGAAGGTGTTAGACTTCAGTTTTTTATTTTTTGCAAAAAATTGGAAAAATTGAAATTTGTATGTGTTAGTCTTCAGTCACGGAATTTTTTGAGAAAATCATGAAAAATGAAGTATTTTGCTCATTTTAGAGAACTATTTTGGTCTTTTTTAGAAAAAATTATAATTGATATTTTTGAAGGTGTTAGGCTTCAGTTTTTGATTTTATGCAAAAAATAGGAAAAATAGAAATTTGTATGTGTTAGTCTTCAATCCCGGAGTTTTTTGAGAAAAACATGAAAAATGAAGTATTTTGCTCATTTTAGAGAACTATTTTGGTCTTTTTTAGAAAAAATGATAATTGATATTTTTGAAGGCGTTAGACTTCAGTTTTTGATTTTTTGCAAAAAATAGGAAAAATAGAAATTTGTATGTGTTAGTCTTCAATCACGAAGTTTTTTGAGAAAAACATTAAAAATGAAGTATTTTGCTCATTTTAGAGAACTATTTTGGACTCTTTTAGAAAAAATTATAATTGATATTTTTAAGGTGTTAGACTTCAGTTTTTGATTTTTTGCCAAAAATTGGAAAAATTGAAATTTGTATGTGTTAGTCTTCAATCACGGAATTTTTTGAGAAAATCATGAAAAATGAAGTATTTTAATCATTTTAGAGAACTATTTTGGTCTTTTTTATTAAAATGATAATTGATATTTTTGAAGGTGTTAGACTTTAGTTTTTTATTTTTTGCAAAAAATTGGAAAAATTGAAATTTGTATGTGTTAGTCTTCAGTCAAGGAATTTTTTGAGAAAATCATGAAAAATGAAGTATTTTGCTCATTTTAGAGAACTATTTTGGTCTTTTTTAGAAAAATGATAATTGATATTTTTGAAGGTGTTAGACTTCAGTTTTTGATTTTATGCAAAAAAATGGAAAAATAGAAATTTGTATGTGTTAGTCTTCAATCACGGAATTTTTTGAGAAAAACATGAAAAATGAAGTATTTTGCTCATTTTAGAGAACTATTTCGGTCTTTTTTAGAAAAATGATAATTGATATTTTTGAAGGTGTTAGACTTCAGTTTTTGATTTTTTGCAAAAAATTGGAAAAATAGAAATTTGGAAGTGTTAGTCTTCATTCATGGAATTTTTTGAGAAAATCATGAGAAATGAAGTATTTTGCTCATTTTAGAGAACTATTAATGTCTTTTTTAGAAAAATGATAATTGATATTTTTGAAGGTGTTAGACTTCCGTTTTTGATTTTATGCAAAAAATAGGAAAAATAGAAATTTGTATGTGTTAGTCTTGAATCACGGAATTTTTTGAGAAAATCATGAAAAATGAAGTATTTTGCTCAATTTAGAGAACTATTTTGGTCTTTTTTAGAAAAAATGATAATTGATATTTTGAAGGTGTTAGACTTCAGTTTTTGATTTTATGCAAAAAATAGGAAAAATAGAAATTTGTATGTGTTAGTCTTCGATCACGAAGTTTTTTGAGAAAAACATTAAAAATGAAGTATTTTGCTCATTTTAGAGAACTATTTTGGACTCTTTTAGAAAATATTATAATTGATATTTTTTAAGGTGTTAGACTTCAGTTTTTGATTTTATGCAAAAAATAGGAAAAATTGAAATTTGTATGTGTTAGTCTTCAGTCACGGAATTTTTTGAGAAAAACATGAAAAATGAAGTATTTTGCTCATTTTAGAGAACTATTTTGGTCTTTTTTAGAAAAATGATAATTGATATTTTTGAAGGTGTTAGACTTCCGTTTTTGATTTTATGCAAAAAATTGGAAAAATTGAAATTTGTATGTGTTAGTCTTCAATCACGGAATTTTTTGAGAAAATCATGAAAAATGAAGTATTTTGCTCAATTTAGAGAACTATTTTGGTCTTTTTTAGAAAAAATGATAATTGATATTTTTGAAGGGACTTCAGTTTTTGATTTTATGCAAAAAATAGGAAAAATAGAAATTTGTATGTGTTAGTCTTCAATCACGGAGTTTTTTGAGAAAAACATTAAAAATAAAGTATTTTGCTAATTTTAGAGAACTATTTTGGACTCTTTTAGAAAAAATGATAATTGATATTTTTGAAGGTGTCAGGATTCAGTTTTTGATTTTTTTGCAAAAAAATGGAAAAATAGAAATTTGTATGTGCTAGTCTTCAATCACGGAATTTTTTGAGAAAAACATGAAAAATGAAGTATTTTGCTCATTTTAGAGAACTATTTTGGTCTTTTTCTGAAAAAATGATAATTGATATTTTTGAAGGTGTTAGACTTTAGTTTTTTATTTTTTGCAAAAAATTGGAAAAATTGAAATTTGTATGTGTTAGTCTTCAGCACGGAATTTTTTGAGAAAATCATGAAAAATGAAGTATTTTGCTCATTTTAGAGAACTATTTTGGTCTTTTTTAGAAAAATGATAATTGATATTTTTGAAGGTGTTAGACTTCCGTTTTTGATTTTATGCAAAAAATTGGAAAAATTGAAATTTGTATGTGTTAGTCTTCAATCACAGAATTTTTTGAGAAAATCATGAAAAATGAAGTATTTTGCTCAATTTAGAGAACTATTTTGGTCTTTTTTAGAAAAAATGATAATTGATATTTTTGAAGGTGTTAGACTTCAGTTTTTTATTTTATGCAAAAAATAGGAAAAATAGAAATTTGTATGTGTTAGTCTTGAATCACGAAGTTTTTTGAGAAAAACATTAAAAATGAAGTATTTTGCTCATTTTAGAGAACTATTTTGGACTCTTTTAGAAAATATTATAATTGATATTTTTTAAGGTGTTAGACTTCAGTTTTTGATTTTTTTGCAAAAAAATGGAAAAATTGAAATTTGTATGTGTTAGTCTTCAATCACGGAATTTTTTGAGAAAAACATGAAAAATGAAGTACTTTGCTCATTTTAGAGAACTATTTTGGTCTTTTTCAGAAAAAATGATAATTGATATTTTTGAAGGTGTTAGACTTCAGTTTTTTATTTTTTGCAAAAAATTGGAAAAATTGAAATTTGTATGTGTTAGTCTTCAGTCACGGAATTTTTTGAGAAAATCATGAAAAATGAAGTATTTTGCTCATTTTAGAGAACTATTTTGGTCTTTTTTAGAAAAAATTATAATTGATATTTTTGAAGGTGTTAGGCTTCAGTTTTTGATTTTATGCAAAAAATAGGAAAAATAGAAATTTGTATGTGTTAGTCTTCAATCCCGGAGTTTTTTGAGAAAAACATGAAAAATGAAGTATTTTGCTCATTTTAGAGAACTATTTTGGTCTTTTTTAGAAAAAATGATAATTGATATTTTTGAAGGCGTTAGACTTCAATTTTTGATTTTTTGCAAAAAATAGGAAAAATAGAAATTTGTATGTGTTAGTCTTCAATCACGAAGTTTTTTGAGAAAAACATTAAAAATGAAGTATTTTGCTCATTTTAGAGAACTATTTTGGACTCTTTTAGAAAAAATTATAATTGATATTTTTAAGGTGTTAGACTTCAGTTTTTGATTTTTTGGAAAAAATTGGAAAAATTGAAATTTGTATGTGTTAGTCTTCAATCACGGAATTTTTTGAGAAAATCATGAAAAATGAAGTATTTTAATCATTTTAGAGAACTATTTTGGTCTTTTTTATTAAAATGATAATTGATATTTTTGAAGGTGTTAGACTTTAGTTTTTTATTTTTTGCAAAAAATTGGAAAAATTGAAATTTGTATGTGTTAGTCTTCAGTCACGGAATTTTTTGAGAAAATCATGAAAAATGAAGTATTTTGCTCATTTTAGAGAACTATTTTGGTCTTTTTTAGAAAAATGATAATTGATATTTTTGAAGGTGTTAGACTTCCGTTTTTGATTTTATGCAAAAAATTGGAAAATTTGAAATTTGTATGTGTTAGTCTTCAATCACGGAATTTTTTGAGAAAATCATGAAAAATGAAGTATTTTGCTCAATTTAGAGAACTATTTTGGTCTTTTTTAGAAAAAATGATAATTGATATTTTTGAAGGTGTTAGACTTCAGTTTTTGATTTTATGCAAAAAATAGGAAAAATAGAAATTTGTATGTGTTAGTCTTCAATCCCGGAGTTTTTTGAGAAAAACATGAAAAATAAAGTATTTTGCTTATTTTAGAGAACTATTTTGGTCTTTTTTAGAAAAAATGATAATTGATATTTTTGAAGGTGTTATGCTTCAGTTTTTGATTTTATGCAAAAAATAGGAAAAATAGAAATTTGTATGTGTTAGTCTTCAATCCCGGAGTTTTTTGAGAAAAACATGAAAAATGAAGTATTTTGCTCATTTTAGAGAACTATTTTGGTATTTTTTAGAAAAAATGATAATTGATATTTTTTAAGGTGTTAGACTTCAGTTTTTGATTTTATGCAAAAAATAGGAAAAATAGAAATTTGTATGTGTTAGTCTTCAATCACGAAGTTTTTTGAGAAAAACATTAAAAATGAAGTATTTTGCTCATTTTAGAGAACTATTTTGGACTCTTTTAGAAAATATTATAATTGATATTTTTTAAGGTGTTAGACTTCAGTTTTTGATTTTTTTGCAAAAAAATGGAAAAATTGAAATTTGTATGTGTTAGTCCTCAATCACGGAATTTTTTGAGAAAAACATGAAAAATGAAGTATTTTGCTCATTTTAGAGAACTATTTTGGTCTTTTTCAGAAAAAATGATAATTGATATTTTTGAAGGTGTTAGACTTCAGTTTTTTATTTTTTGCAAAAAATTGGAAAAATTGAAATTTGTATGTGTTAGTCTTCAGTCACGGAATTTTTTGAGAAAATCATGAAAAATGAAGTATTTTGCTCATTTTAGAGAACTATTTTGGTCTTTTTTAGAAAAATGATAATTGATATTTTTGAAGGTGTTAGACTTCCGTTTTTGATTTTATGCAAAAAATTGGAAAAATTGAAATTTGTATGTGTTAGTCTTCAATCACGGAATTTTTTGAGAAAATCATGAAAAATGAAGTATTTTGCTCATTTTAGAGAACTATTTTGGTCTTTTTTAGAAAAAATGATAATTGATATTTTTGAAGGTGTTAGACTTCAGATTTTGATTTTAAGCAAAAAATGGGAAAAATAGAAATTTGTATGTGTTAGTCTTCAATCCCGGAGTTTTTTGAGAAAAACATGAAAAATAAAGTATTTTGCTCATTTTAGAGAACTATTTTGGTCTTTTTTAGAAAAAATGATAATTGATATTTTTGAAGGTGTTAGGCTTCAGTTTTTGATTTTATGCAAAAAATAGGAAAAATAGAAATTTGTATGTGTTAGTCTTCAATCCCGGAGTTTTTTGAGAAAAACATGAAAAATGAAGTATTTTGCTCATTTTAGAGAACTATTTTGGTCTTTTTTAGAAAAAATGATAATTGATATTTTTGAAGGTGTTAGACTTCAGTTTTTGATTTTTTGCAAAAAATAGGAAAAATAGAAATTTGTATGTGTTAGTCTTGAATCACGAAGTTTTTTGAGAAAAACATTAAAAATGAAGTATTTTGCTCATTTTAGAGAACTATTTTGGACACTTTTAGAAAAATTATAATTGATATTTTTAAGGTGTTAGACTTCAGTTTTTGATTTTTTGCAAAAAATTGGAAAAATTGAAATTTGTATGTGTTAGTCTTCAATCACGGAATTTTTTGAGAAAATCATGAAAAATGAAGTATTTTAATCATTTTAGAGAATTATTTTGGTCTTTTTTAGGAAAATGATAATTGATATTTTTGAAGGTGTTAGACTTCAGTTTTTGATTTTTTGCAAAAAATTGGAAAAATAGTAATTTGTATGTGTTAGTCTTCAATCACGGAATTTTTTGAGAAAATCATGAAAATGAAGTATTTTGCTCATTTTAGAGAACTATTTTGGTCTTTTTTAGAAAAAATGATAATTCATATTTTTGAAGGTGTTAGACTTCATGATTTTATGCAAAAAATAGGAAAAATAGAAATTTTTATGTGTTAGTCTTCAATCCCGGAGTTTTTTGCGAAAAACATATAAAATGAAGTATTTTGCTCATTTTAGAGAACTATTTTGGTCTTTTTTAGAAAAAATGATAATTGATATTTTTGAAGGTGTTAGACTTCAGTTTTTAATTTTATGCAAAAAAAAGGAAAAATAGAAATTTGTATGTGTTAGTCTTCAATCCTGGAGTTTTTTGAGAAAAACATGAAAAATGAAGTATTTTGCTCATTTTAGAGAACTATTTTGGTCTTTTTTAGAAAAAATGATAATTGATATTTTTGAAGGTGTTAGACTTCAGTTTTTGATTTTATGCAAAAAATTGGAAAAATTGAAATTTGTATGTGTTAGTCTTCAGTCACGGAATTTTTTGAGAAAATCATGAAAAATGAAGTATTTTGCTCATTTTAGAGAACTATTTTGGTCTTTTTTAGAAAAATGATAATTGATATTTTTGAAGGTATTAGACTTCCGTTTTTGATTTTATGCAAAAAATTGGAAAAATTGAAATTTGTATGTGTTAGTCTTCAATCACGGAATTTTTTGAGAAAATCATGAAAAATGAAGTATTTTGCTCATTTTAGAGAACTATTTTGGTCTTTTTTAGAAAAAATGATAATTGATATTTTTGAAGGTGTTAGACTTCAGTTTTTGATTTTAAGCAAAAAATAGGAAAAATAGAAATTTGTATGTGTTAGTCTTCAATCCCGGAGTTTTTTGAGAAAAACATGAAAAATAAAGTATTTTGCTCCTTTTAGAGAACTGTTTTGGTCTTTTTTAGAAAAAATGATAATTGATATTTTTGAAGGTGTTAGGCTTCAATTTTTGATTTTATGCAAAAAATAGGAAAAATAGAAATTTGTATGTGTTAGTCTTCAATCCCGGAGTTTTTTGAGAAAAACATGAAAAATGAAGTATTTTGCTCATTTTAGAGAACTATTTAGGTCTTTTTTAGAAAAAATGATAATTGATATTTTTGAAGGTGTTAGACTTCAGTTTTTGATTTTTTGCAAAAAATAGGAAAAATAGAAATTTGTATGTGTTAGTCTTCAATCACGAAGATTTTTGATAAAAACATTCAAAATGAAGTATTTTGCTCATTTTAGAGAACTATTTTGGACTCTTTTAGAAAAAATTATAATTGATATTTTTAAGGTGTTAGACTTCAGTTTTTGATTTGTTGCAAAAAATTGGAAAAATTGAAATTTGTATGTGTTAGTCTTCAATCACGGAATTTTTTGAGAAAATCATGAAAAATGAAGTATTTTAATCATTTTAGAGAACTACTTTGGTCTTTTTTAGAAAAATGATAATTGATATTTTTGAAGGTGTTAGACTTCAGTTTTTGATTTTTTGCAAAAAATTGGAAAAATAGAAATTTGTATGTGTTAGTCTTCAATCACGGAATTTTTTGAGAAAATCATGAAAATGAAGTATTTTGCTCATTTTAGAGAACTATTTTGGTCTTTTTTAGAAAAATGATAATTGATATTTTTGAAGGTGTTAGACTTCCGTTTTTGTTTTTATGCAAAAAATTGGAAAAATAGAAATTTGTATGTGTTAGTCTTCAATCACGGAATTTTTTGAGAAAATCATGAAAAATGAAGTATTTTGCTCAATTTAGAGAACTATTTTGGTCTTTTTTAGAAAAAATGATAATTGATATTTTTGAAGGTGTTAGACTTCAGTTTTTTATTTTATGCAAAAAATAGGAAAAATAGAAATTTGTATGTGTTAGTCTTCAATCCCGGAGTTTTTTGAGAAAAACATGAAAAATAAAGTATTTTGCTCATTTTAGAGAACTATTTTGGTCTTTTTTAGAAAAAATGAAAATTGATATTTTTGAAGGTGTTAGGCTTCAGTTTTTGATTTTATGCAAAAAATAGGAAAAATAGAAATTTGTATGTGTTAGTCTTCAATCCCGGAGTTTTTTTGAGAAAAACATGAAAAATGAATTATTTTGCTCATTTTAGAGAACTATTTTGGTCTTTTTTAGAAAAAATGATAATTGATATTTTTGAAGGTGTGAGACTTCAGTTTTTGATTTTATGCAAAAAATAGTAAAAATAGAAATTTGTATGTGTTAGTCTTCAATCACGAAGTTTTTTGAGAAAAACATTAAAAATGAAGTATTTTGCTCATTTTAGAGAACTATTTTGGACTCTTTTAGAAAATATTATAATTGATATTTTTTAAGGTGTTAGACTTCAGTTTTTGATTTTTTTTGCAAAAAAATGGAAAAATTGAAATTTGTATGTGTTAGTTTTCAATCACGGAATTTTTTGAGAAAAACATGAAAAATGAAGTATTTTGCTCATTTTAGAGAACTATTTTGGTCTATTTCAGAAAAAATGATAATTGATATTTTTGAAGGTGTTAGACTTCAGTTTTTTATTTTTTGCAAAAAATTGGAAAAATTGAAATTTGTATGTGTTAGTCTTCAGTCACGGAATTTTTTGAGAAAATCATGAAAATGAAGTATTTTGCTCATTTTAGAGAACTATTTTGGTCTTTTTTAGAAAAAATGATAATTGATATTTTTGAAGGTGTTAGGCTTCAGTTTTTGATTTTATACCAAAAATAGGAAAAATAGAAATTTGTATGTGTTAGTCTTCAATCACGGAATTTTTTGAGAAAATCATGAAAAATGAAGTATTTTGCTCATTTTAGAGAACTATTTTGGTCTTTTTCAGAAAAAATGATAATTGATATTTTTGAAGGTGTGAGACTTCAGTTTTTTATTTTTTGCAAAAAATTGGAAAAATTGAAATTTGTATGTGTTAGTCTTCAGTCACGGAATTTTTTGAGAAAATCATGAAAAATGAAGTATTTTGCTCATTTTAGAGAACTATTTTGGTCTTTTTTAGAAAAATGATAATTGATATTTTTGAAGGTGTTAGACTTCCGTTTTTGATTTTATGCAAAAAATTGGAAAAATTGAAATTTGTATGTGTTAGTCTTCAATCACGGAATTTTTTGAGAAAATCATGAAAAATGAAGTATTTTGCTCATTTTAGAGAACTATTTTGGTCTTTTTTAGAAAAAATGATAATTGATATTTTTGAAGGTGTTAGACTTCAGATTTTGATTTTAAGCAAAAAATGGGAAAAATAGAAATTTGTATGTGTTAGTATTCAATCCCGGAGTTTTTTGAGAAAAAACATGAAAAATAAAGTATTTTGCTCATTTTAGAGAACTATTTTGGTCTTTTTTAGAAAAAATGATAATTGATATTTTTGAAGGTGTTAGGCTTCAGTTTTTGATTTTATGCAAAAAATAGGAAAAATAGAAATTTGTATGTGTTAGTCTTCAATCCCGGAGTTTTTTGAGAAAAACATGAAAAATGAAGTATTTTGCTCATTTTAGAGAACTATTTTGGTCTTTTTTAGAAAAAATGATAATTGATATTTTTGAAGGTGTTAGACTTCAGTTTTTGATTTTTTGCAAAAAATAGGAAAAATAGAAATTTGTATGTGTTAGTCTTGAATCACGAAGTTTTTTGAGAAAAACATTAAAAATGAAGTATTTTGCTCATTTTAGAGAACTATTTTGGACACTTTTAGAAAAATTATAATTGATATTTTTAAGGTGTTAGACTTCAGTTTTTGATTTTTTGCAAAAAATTGGAAAAATTGAAATTTGTATGTGTTAGTCTTCAATCACGGAATTTTTTGAGAAAATCATGAAAAATGAAGTATTTTAATCATTTTAGAGAATTATTTTGGTCTTTTTTAGGAAAATGATAATTGATATTTTTGAAGGTGTTAGACTTCAGTTTTTGATTTTTTGCAAAAAATTGGAAAAATAGTAATTTGTATGTGTTAGTCTTCAATCACGGAATTTTTTGAGAAAATCATGAAAATGAAGTATTTTGCTCATTTTAGAGAACTATTTTGGTCTTTTTTAGAAAAAATGATAATTCATATTTTTGAAGGTGTTAGACTTCATGATTTTATGCAAAAAATAGGAAAAATAGAAATTTTTATGTGTTAGTCTTCAATCCCGGAGTTTTTTGCGAAAAACATATAAAATGAAGTATTTTGCTCATTTTAGAGAACTATTTTGGTCTTTTTTAGAAAAAATGATAATTGATATTTTTGAAGGTGTTAGACTTCAGTTTTTGATTTTATGCAAAAAAAAGGAAAAATAGAAATTTGTATGTGTTAGTCTTCAATCCTGGAGTTTTTTGAGAAAAACATGAAAAATGAAGTATTTTGCTCATTTTAGAGAACTATTTTGGTCTTTTTTAGAAAAAATGATAATTGATATTTTTGAAGGTGTTAGACTTCAGTTTTTGATTTTATGCAAAAAATTGGAAAAATTGAAATTTGTATGTGTTAGTCTTCAGTCACGGAATTTTTTGAGAAAATCATGAAAAATGAAGTATTTTGCTCATTTTAGAGAACTATTTTGGTCTTTTTTAGAAAAATGATAATTGATATTTTTGAAGGTATTAGACTTCCGTTTTTGATTTTATGCAAAAAATTGGAAAAATTGAAATTTGTATGTGTTAGTCTTCAATCACGGAATTTTTTGAGAAAATCATGAAAAATGAAGTATTTTGCTCATTTTAGAGAACTATTTTGGTCTTTTTTAGAAAAAATGATAATTGATATTTTTGAAGGTGTTAGACTTCAGTTTTTGATTTTAAGCAAAAAATAGGAAAAATAGAAATTTGTATGTGTTAGTCTTCAATCCCGGAGTTTTTTGAGAAAAACATGAAAAATAAAGTATTTTGCTCCTTTTAGAGAACTGTTTTGGTCTTTTTTAGAAAAAATGATAATTGATATTTTTGAAGGTGTTAGGCTTCAATTTTTGATTTTATGCAAAAAATAGGAAAAATAGAAATTTGTATGTGTTAGTCTTCAATCCCGGAGTTTTTTGAGAAAAACATGAAAAATGAAGTATTTTGCTCATTTTAGAGAACTATTTAGGTCTTTTTTAGAAAAAATGATAATTGATATTTTTGAAGGTGTTAGACTTCAGTTTTTGATTTTTTGCAAAAAATAGGAAAAATAGAAATTTGTATGTGTTAGTCTTCAATCACGAAGATTTTTGAGAAAAACATTCAAAATGAAGTATTTTGCTCATTTTAGAGAACTATTTTGGACTCTTTTAGAAAAAATTATAATTGATATTTTTAAGGTGTTAGACTTCAGTTTTTGATTTGTTGCAAAAAATTGGAAAAATTGAAATTTGTATGTGTTAGTCTTCAATCACGGAATTTTTTGAGAAAATCATGAAAAATGAAGTATTTTAATCATTTTAGAGAACTACTTTGGTCTTTTTTAGAAAAATGATAATTGATATTTTTGAAGGTGTTAGACTTCAGTTTTTGATTTTTTGCAAAAAATTGGAAAAATAGAAATTTGTATGTGTTAGTCTTCAATCACGGAATTTTTTGAGAATATCATGAAAATGAAGTATTTTGCTCATTTTAGAGAACTATTTTGGTCTTTTTTAGAAAAATGATAATTGATATTTTTGAAGGTGTTAGACTTCCGTTTTTGTTTTTATGCAAAAAATTGGAAAAATAGAAATTTGTATGTGTTAGTCTTCAATCACGGAATTTTTTGAGAAAATCATGAAAAATGAAGTATTTTGCTCAATTTAGAGAACTATTTTGGTCTTTTTTAGAAAAAATGATAATTGATATTTTTGAAGGTGTTAGACTTCAGTTTTTTATTTTATGCAAAAAATAGGAAAAATAGAAATTTGTATGTGTTAGTCTTCAATCCCGGAGTTTTTTGAGAAAAACATGAAAAATAAAGTATTTTGCTCATTTTAGAGAACTATTTTGGTCTTTTTTAGAAAAAATGAAAATTGATATTTTTGAAGGTGTTAGGCTTCAGTTTTTGATTTTATGCAAAAAATAGGAAAAATAGAAATTTGTATGTGTTAGTCTTCAATCCCGGAGTTTTTTTGAGAAAAACATGAAAAATGAATTATTTTGCTCATTTTAGAGAACTATTTTGGTCTTTTTTAGAAAAAATGATAATTGATATTTTTGAAGGTGTGAGACTTCAGTTTTTGATTTTATGCAAAAAATAGGAAAAATAGAAATTTGTATGTGTTAGTCTTCAATCACGAAGTTTTTTGAGAAAAACATTAAAAATGAAGTATTTTGCTCATTTTAGAGAACTATTTTGGACTCTTTTAGAAAATATTATAATTGATATTTTTTAAGGTGTTAGACTTCAGTTTTTGATTTTTTTTGCAAAAAAATGGAAAAATTGAAATTTGTATGTGTTAGTTTTCAATCACGGAATTTTTTGAGAAAAACATGAAAAATGAAGTATTTTGCTCATTTTAGAGAACTATTTTGGTCTATTTCAGAAAAAATGATAATTGATATTTTTGAAGGTGTTAGACTTCAGTTTTTTATTTTTTGCAAAAAATTGGAAAAATTGAAATTTGTATGTGTTAGTCTTCAGTCACGGAATTTTTTGAGAAAATCATGAAAATGAAGTATTTTGCTCATTTTAGAGAACTATTTTGGTCTTTTTTAGAAAAAATGATAATTGATATTTTTGAAGGTGTTAGGCTTCAGTTTTTGATTTTATACAAAAAATAGGAAAAATAGAAATTTGTATGTGTTAGTCTTCAATCCCGGAGTTTTTTGAGAAAAACATGAAAAATGAAGTATTTTGCTCATTTTAGAGAACTATTTTGGTCTTTTTTAGAAAAAATGATTTTATGCATAAAATAGGAAAAATAGAAATTTGTATGTGTTAGTCTTCAATCCCGGAGTTTTTTGAGAAAAACATGAAAAATAAAGTATTTTGCTCATTTTAGAGAACTATTTTGGTCTTTTTTAGAAAAAATGATAATTGATATTTTTGAAGGTGTTAGGATTCAGTTTTTGATTTTATGCAAAAAATAGGAAAAATAGAAATTTGTATGTGTTAGTCTTCAATCCCGGAATTTTTTGAGAAAAACATGAAAAATGAAGTATTTTGCTCATTTTAGAGAACTATTTTGGTCTTTTTTAGAAAAAATGATAATTGATATTTTTGAAGGTGTTAGACTTCAGTTTTTGATTTTTTGCAAAAAATAGGAAAAATAGAAATTTGTATGTGTTAGTCTTCAATCACGAAGTTTTTTGAGAAAAACATTAAAAATGAAGTATTTTGCTCATTTTAGAGAACTATTTTGGACTCTTTTAGAAAAAATTATAATTGATATTTTTAAGGTGTTAGACTTCAGTTTTTGATTTTTTGCAAAAAATTGGAAAAATTCAAATTTGTATGTGTTAGTCTTCAATCACGGAATTTTTTGAGAAAATCATGAAAAATTAAGTATTTTAATCATTTTAGAGAACTATTTTGGTCTTTTTTAGAAAAATGATAATTGATATTTTTGAAGGTGTTAGACTTCAGTTTTTGATTTTATGCAAAAATTAGGAAAAATAGAAATTTGTATGTGTTAGTCTTCAGTCACGGAATTTTTTGAGAAAACCCTGAAAAATGAAGTATTTTGCTCATTTTAGAGAACTATTTTGGTCTTTTTTAGAAAAAATGATAATTGATATTTTTGAAGGTGTTAGGCTTCAGTTTTTGATTTTATGCAAAAAATAGGAAAAATAGAAATTTGTATGTGTTAGTCTTCAATCCCGGAGTTTTTTGAGAAAAACATGAAAAATGAAGTATTTTGCTCATTTTAGAGAACTATTTTGGTCTTTTTTAGAAAAAATGATAATTGATATTTTTGAAGGTGTTAGACTTCCGTTTTTGTTTTTATGCAAAAAATTGGAAAAATAGAAATTTGTATGTGTTAGTCTTCAATCACGGAATTTTTTGAGAAAATCATGAAAAATGAAGTATTTTGCTCAATTTAGAGAACTATTTTGGTCTTTTTTAGAAAAAATGATAATTGATATTTTTGAAGGTGTTAGACTTCAGTTTTTTATTTTATGCAAAAAATAGGAAAAATAGAAATTTGTATGTGTTAGTCTTCAATCCCGGAGTTTTTTGAGAAAAACATGAAAAATAAAGTATTTTGCTCATTTTAGAGAACTATTTTGGTCTTTTTTAGAAAAAATGAAAATTGATATTTTTGAAGGTGTTAGGCTTCAGTTTTTGATTTTATGCAAAAAATAGGAAAAATAGAAATTTGTATGTGTTAGTCTTCAATCCAGGAGTTTTTTTGGGAAAAACATGAAAAATGAAGTATTTTGCTCATTTTAGAGAACTATTTTGGTCTTTTTTAGAAAAAATGATAATTGATATTTTTGAAGGTGTTAGGCTTCAGTTTTTGATTTTATGCAAAAAATAGGAAAAATAGAAATTTGTATGTGTTAGTCTTCAATCACGAAGTTTTTTGAGAAAAACATTAAAAATGAAGTATTTTGCTCATTTTAGAGAACTATTTTGGACTCTTTTAGAAAATATTATAATTGATATTTTTTAAGGTGTTAGACTTCAGTTTTTGATTTTTTTGCAAAAAAATGGAAAAATTGAAATTTGTATGTGTTAGTTTTCAATCACGGAATTTTTTGAGAAAAACATGAAAAATGAAGTATTTTGCTCATTTTAGAGAACTATTTTGGTCTTTTTCAGAAAAAATGATAATTGATATTTTTGAAGGTGTTAGACTTCAGTTTTTTATTTTTTGCAAAAAATTGGAAAAATTGAAATTTGTATGTGTTAGTCTTCAGTCACGGAATTTTTTGAGAAAATCATGAAAATGAAGTATTTTGCTCATTTTAGAGAACTATTTTGGTCTTTTTTAGAAAAAATGATAATTGATATTTTTGAAGGTGTTAGGCTTCAGTTTCTGATTTTATACAAAAAATAGGAAAAATAGAAATTTGTATGTGTTAGTCTTCAATCCCGGAGTTTTTCGAGAAAAACATGAAAAATGAAGTATTTTGCTCATTTTAGAGAACTATTTTGGTCTTTTTTAGAAAAAATGATTTTATGCATAAAATAGGAAAAATAGAAATTTGTATGTGTTAGTCTTCAATCCCGGAGTTTTTTGAGAAAAACATGAAAAATAAAGTATTTTGCTCATTTTAGAGAACTATTTTGGTCTTTTTTAGAAAAAATGATAATTGATATTTTTGAAGGTGTTAGGCTTCAGTTTTTGATTTTATGCAAAAAATAGGAAAAATAGAAATTTGTATGTGTTAGTCTTCAATCCCGGAATTTTTTGAGAAAAACATGAAAAATGAAGTATTTTGCTCATTTTAGAGAACTATTTTGGTCTTTTTTAGAAAAAATGATAATTGATATTTTTGAAGGTGTTAGACTTCAGTTTTTGATTTTTTGCAAAAAATAGGAAAAATAGAAATTTGTATGTGTTAGTCTTCAATCACGAAGTTTTTTGAGAAAAACATTAAAAATGAAGTATTTTGCTCATTTTAGAGAACTATTTTGGACTCTTTTAGAAAAAATTATAATTGATATTTTTAAGGTGTTAGACTTCAGTTTTTGATTTTTTGCAAAAAATTGGAAAAATTGAAATTTGTATGTGTTAGTCTTCAATCACGGAATTTTTTGAGAAAATCATGAAAAATGAAGTATTTTAATCATTTTAGAGAACTATTTTGGTCTTTTTTAGAAAAATGATAATTGATATTTTTGAAGGTGTTAGACTTCAGTTTTTGATTTTTTGCAAAAAATAGGAAAAATAGAAATTTGTATGTGTTAGTCTTCAGTCACGGAATTTTTTGAGAAAATCATGAAAATGAAGTATTTTGCTCATTTTAGAGAACTATTTTGGTCTTTTTTAGAAAAAATGATAATTCATATTTTTGAAGGTGTTAGACTTCCTTTTTTGATTTTATGCAAAAAATAGGAAAAATAGAAATTTTTATGTGTTAGTCTTCAATCCCGGAGTTTTTTGAGAAAAACATGAAAAATGAAGTATTTTGCTCATTTTAGAGAACTATTTTGGTCTTTTTTAGAAAAAATGATAATTGATATTTTTGAAGGTGTTAGACTTCAGTTTTTGATTTTATGCAAAAAATAGGAAAAATAGAAATTTGTATGTGTTAGTCTTCAATCCCGGAGTTTTTTGCGAAAAACATATAAAATGAAGTATTTTGCTCATTTTAGAGATCTATTTTGGTCTTTTTTAGAAAAAAATGATAATTGATATTTTTGAAGGTGTTAGACTTCAGTTTTTGATTTTATGCAAAAAATAGGAAAAATAGAAATTTGTATGTGTTAGTCTTCAATCCTGGAGTTTTTTGAGAAAAACATGAAAAATGAAGTATTTTGCTAATTTTAGAGAACTATTTTGATCTTTTTTAGAAAAAATGATAATTGATATTTTTGAAGGTGTTAGACTACAGTTTTTGATTTTATGCAAAAAATAGGAAAAATAGAAATTTGTATGTGTTAGTCTTCAGTCACGGAATTTTTTGAGAAAACCCTGAAAAATGAAGTATTTTGCTCATTTTAGAGAACTATTTTGGTCTTTTTTAGAAAAAATGATAATTGATATTTTTGAAGGTGTTAGGCTTCAGTTTTTGATTTTATGCAAAAAATAGGAAAAATAGAAATTTGTATGTGTTAGTCTTCAATCCCGGAGTTTTTTGAGAAAAACATGAAAAATGAAGTATTTTGCTCATTTTAGAGAACTATTTTGGTCTTTTTTAGAAAAAATGATAATTGATATTTTTGAAGGTGTTAGGCTTCAGTTTTTGATTTTATGCAAAAAATAGGAAAAATAGAAATTTGTATGTGTTAGTCTTCAATCCCGGAGTTTTTTGAGAAAAACATGAAAAATGAAGTATTTTGCTCATTTTAGAGAACTATTTTGGTCTTTTTTAGAAAAAATGATAATTGATATTTTTGAAGGTGTTAGACTTCGGTTTTTGATTTTTTGCAAAAAATAGGAAAAATAGAAATTTGTATGTTTTAGTCTTCAATCACGAAGTTTTTTGAGAAAAACATGAAAAATGAAGTATTTTGCTCATTTTAGAGAACTATTTTGGACTCTTTTAGAAAATATTATAATTGATATTCTTTAAGGTGTTAGACTTCAGTTTTTGATTTTTTTGCAAAAAAATGGAAAAATTGAAATTTGTATGTATTAGTCTTCAATCACGGAATTTTTTGAGAAAAACATGAAAAATGAAGTATTTTGCTCATTTTAGAGAACTATTTTGGTCTTTTTTAGAAAAAATGATAATTGATATTTTTGAAGGTGTTAGACTTCAGTTTTTGATTTTATGCAAAAAATAGGAAAAATAGAAATTTGTATGTGTTAGTCTTCAATCACGAAGTTTTTTGAGAAAAACATTAAAAATGAAGTATTTTGCTCATTTTAGAGAACTATTTTGGACTCTTTTAGAAAATATTATAATTGATATTTTTTAAGGTGTTAGACTTCAGTTTTTGATTTTTTTGCAAAAAAATGGAAAAATTGAAATTTGTCCGTGTTAGTCTTCAATCACGGAATTTTTTGAGAAAAACATGAAAAATGAAGTATTTTGCTCATTTTAGAGAACTATTTTGGTCTTTTTCAGAAAAAATGATAGTTGATATTTTTGAAGGTGTTAGACTTCAGTTTTTTATTTTTTGCAAAAAATTGGAAAAATTGAAATTTGTATGTGTTAGTCTTCAGTCACGGAATTTTTTGAGAAAATCACGAAAAATGAAGTATTTTGCTCATTTTAGTGAACTATTTTGGTCTTTTTTAGAAAAAATGATAATTGATATTTTTGAAGGTGTTAGGCTTCAGTTTTTGATTTTATGCAAAAAATAGGAAATATAGAAATTTGTATGTGTTAGTCTTCAATCCCGGAGTTTTTTGAGAAAAACATGAAAAATGAAGTATTTTGCTCATTTTAGAGAACTATTTTGGTCTTTTTTAGAAAAAATGATAATTGATATTTTTGAAGGTGTTAGACTTCAGTTTTTGATTTTTTGCAAAAAATAGGAAAAATAGAAATTTGTATGTGTTAGTCTTCAATCACGAAGTTTTTTGAGAAAAACATTAAAAATGAAGTATTTTGCTCATTTTAGAGAACTATTTTGGACTCTTTTAGAAAAAATTATAATTGATATTTTTAAGGTGTCAGACTTCAGTTTTTGATTTTTTGCAAAAAATTGGAAAAATTGAAATTTGTATGTGTTAGTCTTCAATCACGGAATTTTTTGAGAAAATCATGAAAAATGAAGTATTTTAATCATTTTAGAGAACTATTTTGGTCTTTTTTAGAAAAATGATAATTGATATTTTTGAAGGTGTTAGACTTCAGTTTTTGATTTTTTGCAAAAAATAGGAAAAATAGAAATTTGTATGTGTTAGTCTTCAGTCACGGAATTTTTTGAGAAAATCATGAAAATGAAGTTTTTTGCTCATTTTAGAGAACTATTTTGGTCTTTTTTAGAAAAAATGATAATTCATATTTTTGAAGGTGTTAGACTTCAGTTTTTGATTTTATGCAAAAAATAGGAAAAATAGAAATTTGTATGTGTTAGTCTTCAATCCTGGAGTTTTTTGAGAAAAACATGAAAAATGAAGTATTTTGCTCATTTTAGAGAACTATTTTGGTCTTTTTTAGAAAAAATGATAATTGATATTTTTGAAGGTGTTAGACTTCAGTTTTTGATTTTATGCAAAAAATAGGAAAAATAGAAATTTGTATGTGTTAGTCTTCAATCACGAAGTTTTTTGAGAAAAACATTAAAAATGAAGTATTTTGCTCATTTTAGAGAACTATTTTGGACTCTTTTAGAAAATATTATAATTGATATTCTTTAAGGTGTTAGACTTCAGTTTTTGATTTTTTTGCAAAAAAATGGAAAAATTGAAATTTGTATGTATTAGTCTTCAATCACGGAATTTTTTGAGAAAAACATGAAAAATGAAGTATTTTGCTCATTTTAGAGAACTATTTTGGTCTTTTTCGGAAAAAATGATAATTGATATTTTTGAAGGTGCTAGACTTCAGTTTTTTATTTTTTGCAAAAAATTGGAAAAATTGAAATTTGTATGTGTTAGTCTTCAGTCACGGAATTTTTTGAGAAAACCATGAAAAATGAAGTATTTTGCTCATTTTACAGAACTATTTTGGTCTTGTTTAGAAAAATGATAATTGATATTTTTGAAGGTGTTAGACTTCCGTTTTTGATTTTATGCAAAAAAATGGAAAAATAGAAATTTGTATGTGTTAGTCTTCAATCACGGAATTTTTTGAGAAAATCATGAAAAATGAAGTATTTTGCTCAATTTAGAGAACTATTTTGGTCTTTTTTAGAAAAAATGATAATTGATATTTTTGAAGGTGTTAGACTTCAGTTTTTGATTTTATGCAAAAAATAGGACAAATAGAAATTTGTATGTGTTAGTCTTCAATCCCGGAGTTTTTTGAGAAAAACATGAAAAATAAAGTATTTTGCTCATTTTAGAGAACTATTTTGGTCTTTTTTAGAAAAAATGATAATTGTTATTTTCGAAGGTGTTTGGCTTCAGTTTTTGATTTTATGCAAAAAATAGGAAAAATAGAAATTTGTATGTGTTAGTCTTCAATCCCGGAGGTTTTTGAGAAAAACATGAAAAATTAAGTATTTTGCTCATTTTAGAGAACTATTTTGGTCTTTTTTAGAAAAAATGATAATTGATATTTTTGAAGGTGTTAGACTTCAGTTTTTGATTTTATGCAAAAAATAGGAAAAATAGAAATTTGTATGTGTTAGTCTTCAATCCCGGAGTTTTTTGAGAAAAACATGAAAAATAAAGTATTTTGCTCATTTTAGAGAACTATTTTGGTCTTTTTTAGAAAAAATTATAATTGATATTTTTGAAGGTGTTAGGCTTCAGTTTTTTATTTTATGCAAAAAATAGGAAAAATAGAAATTTGTATGTGTTAGTCTTCAATCCCGGAGTTTTTTGAGAAAAACATGAAAAATGAAGTATTTTGCTCATTTTAGAGAACTATTTTGGTCTTTCTTAGAAAAAATGATAATTGATATTTTTGAAGGTGTTAGACTTCAGTTTTTGATTTTTTGAAAAAAATAGGAAAAATAGAAATTTGTATGTGTTAGTCTTCAATCACGAAGTTTTTTGAGAAAAACATTAAAAATGAAGTATTTTGCTCATTTTAGAGAACTATTTTGGACTCTTTTAGAAAAAATTATAATTGATATTTTTAAGGTGTTAGACTTCAGTTTTTGATTTTTTGCAAAAAATTGGAAAAATTGAAATTTGTATGTGTTAGTCTTCAGTCACGGAATTTTTTGAGAAAACCATGAAAAATGAAGTATTTTAATCATTTTAGAGAACTATTTTGGTCTTTTTTAGAAAAATGATAAATGATATTTTTGAAGGTGTTAGACTTCAGTTTTTGATTTTTTGCAAAAAATTGGAAAAATAGAAATTTGTATGTGTTAGTCTTCAATCACGGAATTTTTTGAAAAAATCATGAAAATGAAGTATTTTGCTCATTTTAGAGAACTATTTTGGTCTTTTTTAGAAAAAATGATAATTCATATTTTTGAAGGTGTTAGACTTCAGTTTTTGATTTTATGCAAAAAATAGGAAAAATAGAAATTTGTATGTGTTAGTCTTCAATCCCGGAGTTTTTTGCGAAAAACATATAAAATGAAGTATTTTGCTCATTTTAGAGAACTATTTTGGTCTTTTTTAGAAAAAATGATAATTGTTATTTTCGAAGGTGTTTGGCTTCAGTTTTTGATTTTATGCAAAAAATAGGAAAAATAGAAATTTGTATGTGTTAGTCTTCAATCCTGGAGTTTTTTGAGAAAAACATGAAAAATGAAGTATTTTGCTCATTTTAGAGAACTATTTTGGTCTTTTTTAGAAAAAATGATAATTGATATTTTTGAAGGTGTTAGACTTCAGTTTTTGATTTTATGCAAAAAATAGGAAAAATAGAAATTTGTATGTGTTAGTCTTCAATCACGAAGTTTTTTGAGAAAATCATTAAAAATGAAGTATTTTGCTCATTTTAGAGAACTATTTTGGACTCTTTTAGAAAATATTATAATTGATATTCTTTAAGGTGTTAGACTTCAGTTTTTGATTTTTTTGCAAAAAAATGGAAAAATTGAAATTTGTATGTATTAGTCTTCAATCACGGAATTTTTTGAGAAAAACATGAAAAATGAAGTATTTTGCTCATTTTAGAGAACTATTTTGGTCTTTTTCGGAAAAAATGATAATTGATATTTTTGAAGGTGCTAGACTTCAGTTTTTTATTTTTTGCAAAAAATTGGAAAAATTGAAATTTGTATGTGTTAGTCTTCAATCCCGGAGTTTTTTGAGAAAAACATGAAAAATAAAGTATTTTGCTCATTTTAGAGAACTATTTTGGTCTTTTTTAGAAAAATGATAATTGATATTTTTGAAGGTGTTAGACTTCCGTTTTTGATTTTATGCAAAAAATTGGAAAAATTGAAATTTGTATGTGTTAGTCTTCAATCACAGAATTTTTTGAGAAAATCATGAAAAATGAAGTATTTTGCTCAATTTAGAGAACTATTTTGGTCTTTTTTAGAAAAAATGATAATTGATATTTTTGAAGGTGTTAGACTTCAGTTTTTGATTTTATGCAAAAAATAGGAAAAATAGAAATTTGTATGTGTTAGTCTTCAATCCCGGAGTTTTTTGAGAAAAACATGAAAAATAAAGTATTTTGCTCATTTTAGAGAACTATTTTGGTCTTTTTTAGAAAAAATGATAATTGATATTTTTGAAGGTGTTAGGCTTCAGTTTTTGATTTTATGCAAAAAATAGGAAAAATAGAAATTTGTATGTGTTAGTCTTCAATCACGGAGTTTTTTGAGAAAAACATGAAAAATGAAGTATTTTGCTCATTTTAGAGAACTATTTTGGTCTTTTTTAGAAAAAATGATTTTATGCAAAAAATAGGAAAAATAGAAATTTGTATGTGTTAGTCTTCAATCCCGGAGTTTTTTGAGAAAAACATGAAAAATAAAGTATTTTGCTCATTTTAGAGAACTATTTTGGTCTTTTTTAGAAAAAATGATAATTGATATTTTTGAAGGTGTTAGGCTTCAGTTTTTGATTTTATGCAAAAAAATAGGAAAAATAGAAATTTGTATGTGTTAGTCTTCAATCCCGGAGTTTTTTGAGAAAAACATGAAAAATGAAGTATTTTGCTCATTTTAGAGAACTATTTTGGTCTTTTTTAGAAAAAATGATAATTGATATTTTTGAAGGTGTTAGACTTCAGTTTTTGATTTTTTGCAAAAAATAGGAAAAATAGAAATTTGTATGTGTTAGTCTTCAATCACGGAATTTTTTGAAAAAATCATGAAAATGAAGTATTTTGCTCATTTTAGAGAACTATTTTGGTCTTTTTTAGAAAAAATGATAATTCATATTTTTGAAGGTGTTAGACTTCAGTTTTTGATTTTATGCAAAAAATAGGAAAAATAGAAATTTGTATGTGTTAGTCTTCAATCCCGGAGTTTTTTGCGAAAAACATATAAAATGAAGTATTTTGCTCATTTTAGAGAACTATTTTGGTCTTTTTTAGAAAAAATGATAATTGATATTTTTGAAGGTGTTAGACTTCAGTTTTTGATTTTATGCAAAAAATAGGAAAAATAGAAATTTGTATGTGTTAGTCTTCAATCCTGAAGTTTTTTGAGTTAAACATGAAAAATTAAGTATTTTGCTCATTTTAGAGAACTATTTTGGTCTTTTTTAGAAAAAATGATAATTGATATTTTTGAAGGTGTTAGACTTCAGTTTTTGATTTTATGCAAAAAATAGGAAAAATAGAAATTTGTATGTGTTAGTCTTCAATCACAAAGTTTTTTGAGAAAAACATTAAAAATGAAGTATTTTGCTCATTTTAGAGAACTATTTTGGACTCTTTTAGAAAATATTATAATTGATATTCTTTAAGGTGTTAGACTTCAGTTTTTGATTTTTTTGCAAAAAAATGGAAAAATTGAAATTTGTATGTATTAGTCTTCAATCACGGAATTTTTTGAGAAAAACATGAAAAATGAAGTATTTTGCTCATTTTAGAGAACTATTTTGGTCTTTTTCGGAAAAAATGATAATTGATATTTTTGAAGGTGTTAGACTTCAGTTTTTTATTTTTTGCAAAAAATTGGAAAAATTGAAATTTGTATGTGTTAGTCTTCAGTCACGGAATTTTTTGAGAAAACCATGAAAAATGAAGTATTTTGCTCATTTTAGAGAACTATTTTGGTCTTTTTTAGAAAAATGATAATTGATATTTTTGAAGGTGTTAGACTTCCGTTTTTGATTTTATGCAAAAAATTGGAAAAATTGAAATTTGTATGTGTTAGTCTTCAATCACAGAATTTTTTGAGAAAATCATGAAAAATGAAGTATTTTGCTCAATTTAGAGAACTATTTTGGTCTTTTTTAGAAAAAATGATAATTGATATTTTTGAAGGTGTTAGACTTCAGTTTTTGATTTTATGCAAAAAATAGGAAAAATAGAAATTTGTATGTGTTAGTCTTCAATACCGGAGTTTTTTGAGAAAAACATGAAAAATAAAGTATTTTGCTCATTTTGGAGAACTATTTTGGTCTTTTTTAGAAAAAATGATAATTGATATTTTTGAAGGTGTTAGGCTTCAGTTTTTGATTTTATGCAAAAAATAGGAAAAATAGAAATTTGTATGTGTTAGTCTTCAATCCCGGAGTTTTTTGAGAAAAACATGAAAAATGAAGTATTTTGCTCATTTTAGAGAACTATTTTGGTCTTTTTTAGAAAAAATGATTTTATGCAAAAAATAGGAAAAATAGAAATTTGTATGTGTTAGTCATGAATCCCGGAGTTTTTTGAGAAAAACATGAAAAATAAAGTATTTTGCTCATTTTAGAGAACTATTTTGGTCTTTTTTAGAAAAAATGATAATTGATATTTTTGAAGGTGTTAGGCTTCAGTCTTTGATTTTATGCAAAAAATAGGAAAAATAGAAATTTGTATGTGTTAGTCTTCAATCCCGGAGTTTTTTGAGAAAAACATGAAAAATGAAGTATTTTGCTCATTTTAGAGAACTATTTTGGTCTTTTTTAGAAAAAATGATAATTGATATTTTTGAAGGTGTTAGACTTCAGTTTTTGATTTTTTGCAAAAAATAGGAAAAATAGAAATTTGTATGTGTTAGTCTTCAATCACGAAGTTTTTTGAGAAAAACATTAAAAATGAAGTATTTTGCTCATTTTAGAGAACTATTTTGGACTCTTTTAGAAAAAATTATAATTGATATTTTTAAGGTGTTAGACTTCAGTTTTTGATTTTTTGCAAAAAATTGGAAAAATTGAAATTTGTAGGTGTTAGTCTTCAATCACGGAATTTTTTGAGAAAATCATGAAAAATGAAGTATTTTAATCATTTTAGAGAACTATTTTGGTCTTTTTTAGAAAAATGATAAATGATATTTTTGAAGGTGTTAGACTTCAGTTTTTGATTTTTTGCAAAAAATTGGAAAAATAGAAATTTGTATGTGTTAGTCTTCAATCACGGAATTTTTTGAGAAAATCATGAAAATGAAGTATTTTGTTCATTTTAGAGAACTATTTTGGTCTTTTTTAGAAAAAATGATAATTCATATTTTTGAAGGTGTTAGACTTCAGTTTTTGATTTTATGCAAAAAATAGGAAAAATAGAAATTTTTATGTGTTAGTCTTCAATCCCGGAGTTTTTTGAGAAAAACATGAAAAATGAAGTATTTTGCTCATTTTAGAGAACTATTTTGGTCTTTTTTAGAAAAAATGATAATTGATATTTTTGAAGGTGTTAGACTTCAGTTTTTGATTTTATGCAAAAAATAGGAAAAATAGAAATTTGTATGTGTTAGTCTTCAATCCCGGAGTTTTTTGCGAAAAACATATAAAATGAAGTATTTTGCTCATTTTAGAGAACTATTATGGTCTTTTTTAGAAAAAATGATAATTGATATTTTTGAAGGTGTTAGACTTCAGTTTTTGATTTTATGCAAAAAATAGGAAAAATAGAAATTTGTATGTGTTAGTCTTCAATCCTGGAGTTTTTTGAGAAAAACATGAAAAATGAAGTATTTTGCTCATTTTAGAGAACTATTTTGGTCTTTTTTAGAAAAAATGATAATTGATATTTTTGAAGGTGTTAGACTTCAGTTTTTGATTTTATGCAAAAAATAGGAAAAATAGAAATTTGTATGTGTTAGTCTTCAATCACGATGTTTTTTGAGAAAAACATTAAAAATGAAGTATTTTGCTCATTTTAGAGAACTATTTTGGACTCTTTTAGAAAATATTATAATTGATATTCTTTAAGGTGTTAGACTTCAGTTTTTGATTTTTTTGCAAAAAAATGGAAAAATTGAAATTTGTATGTATTAGTCTTCAATCACGGAATTTTTTGAGAAAAACATGAAAAATGAAGTATTTTGCTCATTTTAGAGAACTATTTTGGTCTTTTTCGGAAAAAATGATAATTGATATTTTTGAAGGTGCTAGACTTCAGTTTTTTATTTTTTGCAAAAAATTGGAAAAATTGAAATTTGTATGTGTTAGTCTTCAGTCACGGAATTTTTTGAGAAAACCATGAAAAATGAAGTATTTTGCTCATTTTAGAGAACTATTTTGGTCTTTTTTAGAAAAATGATAATTGATATTTTTGAAGGAGTTAGACTTCCGTTTTTGATTTTATGCAAAAAATTGGAAAAATTGAAATTTGTATGTGTTAGTCTTCAATCACAGAATTTTTTGAGAAAATCATGAAAAATGAAGTATTTTGCTCAATTTAGAGAACTATTTTGGTCTTTTTTAGAAAAAATGATAATTGATATTTTTGAAGGTGTTAGACTTCAGTTTTTGATTTTATGCAAAAAAAAGGAAAAATAGAAATTTGTATGTGTTAGTCTTCAATCCCGGAGTTTTTTGAGAAAAACATGAAAAATGAAGTATTTTGCTCATTTTAGAGAACTATTTTGGTCTTTTTTAGAAAAATGATAATTGATATTTTTGAAGGTGTTAGACTTCAGTTTTTGATTTTTTTGCAAAAAATTGGAAAAATTGAAATTTGTATGTGTTAGTCTTCAATCACGGAATTTTTTGAGAAAATCATGAAAAATGCAGTATTTTGCTCATTTTAGAGAACAATTTTGGTCTTTTTTAGAAAAAATGATAATTCATATTTTTGAAGGTGTTAGACTTCAGTTTTTGATTTTATGCAAAAAATAGGAAAAATAGAAATTTGTATGTGTTAGTCTTCAATCCCGGAGTTTTTTGAGAAAATCATGAAAAATGAAGTATTTTGCTCATTTTAGAGAACAATTTTGGTCTTTTTTAGAAAAAATGATAATTCATATTTTTGAAGGTGTTAGACTTCAGTTTTTGATTTTATGCAAAAAATAGGAAAAATAGAAATTTGTATGTGTTAGTCTTCAATCCCGGAGTTTTTTGCGAAAAACATATAAAATGAAGTATTTTGCTCATTTTAGAGAACTATTTTGGTCTTTTTTAGAAAAAATGATAATTGTTATTTTCGAAGGTGTTTGGCTTCAGTTTTTGATTTTATGCAAAAAATAGGAAAAATAGAAATTTGTATGTGTTAGTCTTCAATCCTGGAGTTTTTTGAGAAAAACATGAAAAATGAAGTATTTTGCTCATTTTAGAGAACTATTTTGGTCTTTTTTAGAAAAAATGATAATTGATATTTTTGAAGGTGTTAGACTTCAGTTTTTGATTTTATGCAAAAAATAGGAAAAATAGAAATTTGTATGTGTTAGTCTTCAATCACGAAGTTTTTTGAGAAAAACATTAAAAATGAAGTATTTTGCTCATTTTAGAGAACTATTTTGGACTCTTTTAGAAAATATTATAATTGATATTCTTTAAGGTGTTAGACTTCAGTTTTTGATTTTTTTGCAAAAAAATGGAAAAATTGAAATTTGTATGTATTAGTCTTCAATCACGGAATTTTTTGAGAAAAACATGAAAAATGAAGTATTTTGCTCATTTTAGAGAACTATTTTGGTCTTTTTCGGAAAAAATGATAATTGATATTTTTGAAGGTGCTAGACTTCAGTTTTTTATTTTTTGCAAAAAATTGGAAAAATTGAAATTTGTATGTGTTAGTCTTCAATCCCGGAGTTTTTTGAGAAAAACATGAAAAATAAAGTATTTTGCTCATTTTAGAGAACTATTTTGGTCTTTTTTAGAAAAATGATAATTGATATTTTTGAAGGTGTTAGACTTCCGTTTTTGATTTTATGCAAAAAATTGGAAAAATTGAAATTTGTATGTGTTAGTCTTCAATCACAGAATTTTTTGAGAAAATCATGAAAAATGAAGTATTTTGCTCAATTTAGAGAACTATTTTGGTCTTTTTTAGAAAAAATGATAATTGATATTTTTGAAGGTGTTAGACTTCAGTTTTTGATTTATGCAAAAAATAGGAAAAATAGAAATTTGTATGTGTTAGTCTTCAATCCCGGAGTTTTTTGAGAAAAACATGAAAAATAAAGTATTTTGCTCATTTTAGAGAACTATTTTGGTCTTTTTTAGAAAAAATGATAATTGATATATTTGAAGGTGTTAGGCTTCAGTTTTTGATTTTATGCAAAAAATAGGAAAAATAGAAATTTGTATGTGTTAGTCTTCAATCCCGGAGTTTTTTGAGAAAAACATGAAAAATGAAGTATTTTGCTCATTTTAGAGAACTATTTTGGTCTTTTTTAGAAAAAATGATTTTATGCAAAAAATAGGAAAAATAGAAATTTGTATGTGTTAGTCTTCAATCCCGGAGTTTTTTGAGAAAAACATGAAAAATAAAGTATTTTGCTCATTTTAGAGAACTATTTTGGTCTTTTTTAGAAAAAATGATAATTGATATTTTTGAAGGTGTTAGGCTTCAGTTTTTGATTTTATGCAAAAAATAGGAAAAATAGAAATTTGTATGTGTTAGTCTTCAATCCCGGAGTTTTTTGAGAAAAACATGAAAAATGAAGTATTTTGCTCATTTTAGAGAACTATTTTGGTCTTTTTTAGAAAAAATGATAATTGATATTTTTGAAGGTGTTAGACTTCAGTTTTTGATTTTTTGCAAAAAATAGGAAAAATAGAAATTTGTATGTGTTAGTCTTCAATCACGGAATTTTTTGAAAAAATCATGAAAATGAAGTATTTTGCTCATTTTAGAGAACAATTTTGGTCTTTTTTAGAAAAAATGATAATTCATATTTTTGAAGGTGTTAGACTTCAGTTTTTGATTTTATGCAAAAAATAGGAAAAATAGAAATTTGTATGTGTTAGTCTTCAATCCCGGAGTTTTTTGCGAAAAACATATAAAATGAAGTATTTTGCTCATTTTAGAGAACTATTTTGGTCTTTTTTAGAAAAAATGATAATTGTTATTTTCGAAGGTGTTTGGCTTCAGTTTTTGATTTTATGCAAAAAATAGGAAAAATAGAAATTTGTATGTGTTAGTCTTCAATCCTGGAGTTTTTTGAGAAAAACATGAAAAATGAAGTATTTTGCTCATTTTAGAGAACTATTTTGGTCTTTTTTAGAAAAAATGATAATTGATATTTTTGAAGGTGTTAGACTTCAGTTTTTGATTTTATGCAAAAAATAGGAAAAATAGAAATTTGTATGTGTTAGTCTTCAATCACGAAGTTTTTTGAGAAAAACATTAAAAATGAAGTATTTTGCTCATTTTAGAGAACTATTTTGGACTCTTTTAGAAAATATTATAATTGATATTCTTTAAGGTGTTAGACTTCAGTTTTTGATTTTTTTGCAAAAAAATGGAAAAATTGAAATTTGTATGTATTAGTCTTCAATCACGGAATTTTTTGAGAAAAACATGAAAAATGAAGTATTTTGCTCATTTTAGAGAACTATTTTGGTCTTTTTCGGAAAAAATGATAATTGATATTTTTGAAGGTGCTAGACTTCAGTTTTTTATTTTTTGCAAAAAATTGGAAAAATTGAAATTTGTATGTGTTAGTCTTCAATCCCGGAGTTTTTTGAGAAAAACATGAAAAATAAAGTATTTTGCTCATTTTAGAGAACTATTTTGGTCTTTTTTAGAAAAATGATAATTGATATTTTTGAAGGTGTTAGACTTCCGTTTTTGATTTTATGCAAAAAATTGGAAAAATTGAAATTTGTATGTGTTAGTCTTCAATCACAGAATTTTTTGAGAAAATCATGAAAAATGAAGTATTTTGCTCAATTTAGAGAACTATTTTGGTCTTTTTTAGAAAAAATGATAATTGATATTTTTGAAGGTGTTAGACTTCAGTTTTTGATTTATGCAAAAAATAGGAAAAATAGAAATTTGTATGTGTTAGTCTTCAATCCCGGAGTTTTTTGAGAAAAACATGAAAAATAAAGTATTTTGCTCATTTTAGAGAACTATTTTGGTCTTTTTTAGAAAAAATGATAATTGATATTTTTGAAGGTGTTAGGCTTCAGTTTTTGATTTTATGCAAAAAATAGGAAAAATAGAAATTTGTATGTGTTAGTCTTCAATCCCGGAGTTTTTTGAGAAAAACATGAAAAATGAAGTATTTTGCTCATTTTAGAGAACTATTTTGGTCTTTTTTAGAAAAAATTATTTTATGCAAAAAATAGGAAAAATAGAAATTTGTATGTGTTAGTCTTCAATCCCGGAGTTTTTTGAGAAAAACATGAAAAATAAAGTATTTTGCTCATTTTAGAGAACTATTTTGGTCTTTTTTAGAAAAAATGACAATTGATATTTTTGAAGGTGTTAGGCTTCAGTTTTTGATTTTATGCAAAAAATAGGAAAAATAGAAATTTGTATGTGTTAGTCTTCAATCCCGGAGTTTTTTGAGAAAAACATGAAAAATGAAGTATTTTGCTCATTTTAGAGAACTATTTTGGTCTTTTTTAGAAAAAATGATAATTGATATTTTTGAAGGTGTTAGACTTCAGTTTTTGATTTTTTGCAAAAAATAGGAAAAATAGAAATTTGTATGTGTTAGTCTTCAATCACGGAATTTTTTGAAAAAATCATGAAAATGAAGTATTTTGCTCATTTTAGAGAACTATTTTGGTCTTTTTTAGAAAAAATGATAATTCATATTTTTGAAGGTGTTAGACTTCAGTTTTTGATTTTATGCAAAAAATAGGAAAAATAGAAATTTGTATGTGTTAGTCTTCAATCACAAAGTTTTTTGAGAAAAACATTAAAAATGAAGTATTTTGCTCATTTTAGAGAACTATTTTGGACTCTTTTAGAAAATATTATAATTGATATTCTTTAAGGTGTTAGACTTCAGTTTTTGATTTTTTTGCAAAAAAATGGAAAAATTGAAATTTGTATGTATTAGTCTTCAATCACGGAATTTTTTGAGAAAAACATGAAAAATGAAGTATTTTGCTCATTTTAGAGAACTATTTTGGTCTTTTTCGGAAAAAATGATAATTGATATTTTTGAAGGTGTTAGACTTCAGTTTTTTATTTTTTGCAAAAAATTGGAAAAATTGAAATTTGTATGTGTTAGTCTTCAGTCACGGAATTTTTTGAGAAAACCATGAAAAATGAAGTATTTTGCTCATTTTAGAGAACTATTTTGGTCTTTTTTAGAAAAATGATAATTGATATTTTTGAAGGTGTTAGACTTCCGTTTTTGATTTTATGCAAAAAATTGGAAAAATTGAAATTTGTATGTGTTAGTCTTCAATCACAGAATTTTTTGAGAAAATCATGAAAAATGAAGTATTTTGCTCAATTTAGAGAACTATTTTGGTCTTTTTTAGAAAAAATGATAATTGATATTTTTGAAGGTGTTAGACTTCAGTTTTTGATTTTATGCAAAAAATAGGAAAAATAGAAATTTGTATGTGTTAGTCTTCAATCCCGGAGTTTTTTGAGAAAAACATGAAAAATAAAGTATTTTGCTCATTTTGGAGAACTATTTTGGTCTTTTTTAGAAAAAATGATAATTGATATTTTTGAAGGTGTTAGGCTTCAGTTTTTGATTTTATGCAAAAAATAGGAAAAATAGAAATTTGTATGTGTTAGTCTTCAATCCCGGAGTTTTTTGAGAAAAACATGAAAAATGAAGTATTTTGCTCATTTTAGAGAACTATTTTGGTCTTTTTTAGAAAAAATGATTTTATGCAAAAAATAGGAAAAATAGAAATTTGTATGTGTTAGTCATGAATCCCGGAGTTTTTTGAGAAAAACATGAAAAATAAAGTATTTTGCTCATTTTAGAGAACTATTTTGGTCTTTTTTAGAAAAAATGATAATTGATATTTTTGAAGGTGTTAGGCTTCAGTTTTTGATTTTATGCAAAAAATAGGAAAAATAGAAATTTGTATGTGTTAGTCTTCAATCCCGGAGTTTTTTGAGAAAAACATGAAAAATGAAGTATTTTGCTCATTTTAGAGAACTATTTTGGTCTTTTTTAGAAAAAATGATAATTGATATTTTTGAAGGTGTTAGACTTCAGTTTTTGATTTTTTGCAAAAAATAGGAAAAATAGAAATTTGTATGTGTTAGTCTTCAATCACGAAGTTTTTTGAGAAAAACATTAAAAATGAAGTATTTTGCTCATTTTAGAGAACTATTTTGGACTCTTTTAGAAAAAATTATAATTGATATTTTTAAGGTGTTAGACTTCAGTTTTTGATTTTTTGCAAAAAATTGGAAAAATTGAAATTTGTAGGTGTTAGTCTTCAATCACGGAATTTTTTGAGAAAATCATGAAAAATGAAGTAATTTAATCATTTTAGAGAACTATTTTGGTCTTTTTTAGAAAAATGATAAATGATATTTTTGAAGGTGTTAGACTTCAGTTTTTGATTTTTTGCAAAAAATTGGAAAAATAGAAATTTGTATGTGTTAGTCTTCAATCACGGAATTTTTTGGGAAAATCATGAAAATGAAGTATTTTGTTCATTTTAGAGAACTATTTTGGTCTTTTTTAGAAAAAATGATAATTCATATTTTTGAAGGTGTTAGACTTCAGTTTTTGATTTTATGCAAAAAATAGGAAAAATAGAAATTTTTATGTGTTAGTCTTCAATCCCGGAGTTTTTTGAGAAAAACATGAAAAATGAAGTATTTTGCTCATTTTAGAGAACTATTTTGGTCTTTTTTAGAAAAAATGATAATTGATATTTTTGAAGGTGTTAGACTTCAGTTTTTGATTTTATGCAAAAAATAGGAAAAATAGAAATTTGTATGTGTTAGTCTTCAATCCCGGAGTTTTTTGCGAAAAAGATATAAAATGAAGTATTTTGCTCATTTTAGAGAACTATTATGGTCTTTTTTAGAAAAAATGATAATTGATATTTTTGAAGGTGTTAGACTTCAGTTTTTGATTTTATGGAAAAAATAGGAAAAATAGAAATTTGTATGTGTTAGTCTTCAATCCCGGAGTTTTTTGCGAAAAACATATAAAATGAAGTATTTTGCTCATTTTAGAGAACTATTTTGGTCTTTTTTAGAAAAAATGATAATTGTTATTTTCGAAGGTGTTTGGCTTCAGTTTTTGATTTTATGCAAAAAATAGGAAAAATAGAAATTTGTATGTGTTAGTCTTCAATCCTGGAGTTTTTTGAGAAAAACATGAAAAATGAAGTATTTTGCTCATTTTAGAGAACTATTTTGGTCTTTTTTAGAAAAAATGATAATTGATATTTTTGAAGGTGTTAGACTTCAGTTTTTGATTTTATGCAAAAAATAGGAAAAATAGAAATTTGTATGTGTTAGTCTTCAATCACGAAGTTTTTTGAGAAAAACATTAAAAATGAAGTATTTTGCTCATTTTAGAGAACTATTTTGGACTCTTTTAGAAAATATTATAATTGATATTCTTTAAGGTGTTAGACTTCAGTTTTTGATTTTTTTGCAAAAAAATGGAAAAATTGAAATTTGTATGTATTAGTCTTCAATCACGGAATTTTTTGAGAAAAACATGAAAAATGAAGTATTTTGCTCATTTTAGAGAACTATTTTGGTCTTTTTCGGAAAAAATGATAATTGATATTTTTGAAGGTGTTAGACTTCAGTTTTTTATTTTTTGCAAAAAATTGGAAAAATTGAAATTTGTATGTGTTAGTCTTCAGTCACGGAATTTTTTGAGAAAACCATGAAAAATGAAGTATTTTGCTCATTTTAGAGAACTATTTTGGTCATTTTTAGAAAAATGATAATTGATATTTTTGAAGGTGTTAGACTTCCGTTTTTGATTTTATGCAAAAAATTGGAAAAATTGAAATTTGTATGTGTTAGTCTTCAATCACAGAATTTTTTGAGAAAATCATGAAAAATGAAGTATTTTGCTCAATTTAGAGAACTATTTTGGTCTTTTTTAGAAAAAATGATAATTGATATTTTTGAAGGTGTTAGACTTCAGTTTTTGATTTTATGCAAAAAATAGGAAAAATAGAAATTTGTATGTGTTAGTCTTCAATCCCGGAGTTTTTTGAGAAAAACATGAAAAATAAAGTATTTTGCTCATTTTGGAGAACTATTTTGGTCTTTTTTAGAAAAAATGATAATTGATATTTTTGAAGGTGTTAGGCTTCAGTTTTTGATTTTATGCAAAAAATAGGAAAAATAGAAATTTGTATGTGTTAGTCTTCAATCCCGGAGTTTTTTGAGAAAAACATGAAAAATGAAGTATTTTGCTCATTTTAGAGAACTATTTTGGTCTTTTTTAGAAAAAATGATTTTATGCAAAAAATAGGAAAAATAGAAATTTGTATGTGTTAGTCATGAATCCCGGAGTTTTTTGAGAAAAACATGAAAAATAAAGTATTTTGCTCATTTTAGAGAACTATTTTGGTCTTTTTTAGAAAAAATGATAATTGATATTTTTGAAGGTGTTAGGCTTCAGTTTTTGATTTTATGCAAAAAATAGGAAAAATAGAAATTTGTATGTGTTAGTCTTCAATCCCGGAGTTTTTTGAGAAAAACATGAAAAATGAAGTATTTTGCTCATTTTAGAGAACTATTTTGGTCTTTTTTAGAAAAAATGATAATTGATATTTTTGAAGGTGTTAGACTTCAGTTTTTGATTTTTTGCAAAAAATAGGAAAAATAGAAATTTGTATGTGTTAGTCTTCAATCACGAAGTTTTTTGAGAAAAACATTAAAAATGAAGTATTTTGCTCATTTTAGAGAACTATTTTGGACTCTTTTAGAAAAAATTATAATTGATATTTTTAAGGTGTTAGACTTCAGTTTTTGATTTTTTGCAAAAAATTGGAAAAATTGAAATTTGTAGGTGTTAGTCTTCAATCACGGAATTTTTTGAGAAAATCATGAAAAATGAAGTAATTTAATCATTTTAGAGAACTATTTTGGTCTTTTTTAGAAAAATGATAAATGATATTTTTGAAGGTGTTAGACTTCAGTTTTTGATTTTTTGCAAAAAATTGGAAAAATAGAAATTTGTATGTGTTAGTCTTCAATCACGGAATTTTTTGGGAAAATCATGAAAATGAAGTATTTTGTTCATTTTAGAGAACTATTTTGGTCTTTTTTAGAAAAAATGATAATTCATATTTTTGAAGGTGTTAGACTTCAGTTTTTGATTTTATGCAAAAAATAGGAAAAATAGAAATTTTTATGTGTTAGTCTTCAATCCCGGAGTTTTTTGAGAAAAACATGAAAAATGAAGTATTTTGCTCATTTTAGAGAACTATTTTGGTCTTTTTTAGAAAAAATGATAATTGATATTTTTGAAGGTGTTAGACTTCAGTTTTTGATTTTATGCAAAAAATAGGAAAAATAGAAATTTGTATGTGTTAGTCTTCAATCCCGGAGTTTTTTGCGAAAAAGATATAAAATGAAGTATTTTGCTCATTTTAGAGAACTATTATGGTCTTTTTTAGAAAAAATGATAATTGATATTTTTGAAGGTGTTAGACTTCAGTTTTTGATTTTATGGAAAAAATAGGAAAAATAGAAATTTGTATGTGTTAGTCTTCAATCCCGGAGTTTTTTGCGAAAAACATATAAAATGAAGTATTTTGCTCATTTTAGAGAACTATTTTGGTCTTTTTTAGAAAAAATGATAATTGTTATTTTCGAAGGTGTTTGGCTTCAGTTTTTGATTTTATGCAAAAAATAGGAAAAATAGAAATTTGTATGTGTTAGTCTTCAATCCTGGAGTTTTTTGAGAAAAACATGAAAAATGAAGTATTTTGCTCATTTTAGAGAACTATTTTGGTCTTTTTTAGAAAAAATGATAATTGATATTTTTGAAGGTGTTAGACTTCAGTTTTTGATTTTATGCAAAAAATAGGAAAAATAGAAATTTGTATGTGTTAGTCTTCAATCACGAAGTTTTTTGAGAAAAACATTAAAAATGAAGTATTTTGCTCATTTTAGAGAACTATTTTGGACTCTTTTAGAAAATATTATAATTGATATTCTTTAAGGTGTTAGACTTCAGTTTTTGATTTTTTTGCAAAAAAATGGAAAAATTGAAATTTGTATGTATTAGTCTTCAATCACGGAATTTTTTGAGAAAAACATGAAAAATGAAGTATTTTGCTCATTTTAGAGAACTATTTTGGTCTTTTTCGGAAAAAATGATAATTGATATTTTTGAAGGTGCTAGACTTCAGTTTTTTATTTTTTGCAAAAAATTGGAAAAATTGAAATTTGTATGTGTTAGTCTTCAATCCCGGAGTTTTTTGAGAAAAACATGAAAAATAAAGTATTTTGCTCATTTTAGAGAACTATTTTGGTCTTTTTTAGAAAAATGATAATTGATATTTTTGAAGGTGTTAGACTTCCGTTTTTGATTTTATGCAAAAAATTGGAAAAATTGAAATTTGTATGTGTTAGTCTTCAATCACAGAATTTTTTGAGAAAATCATGAAAAATGAAGTATTTTGCTCAATTTAGAGAACTATTTTGGTCTTTTTTAGAAAAAATGATAATTGATATTTTTGAAGGTGTTAGACTTCAGTTTTTGATTTATGCAAAAAATAGGAAAAATAGAAATTTGTATGTGTTAGTCTTCAATCCCGGAGTTTTTTGAGAAAAACATGAAAAATAAAGTATTTTGCTCATTTTAGAGAACTATTTTGGTCTTTTTTAGAAAAAATGATAATTGATATTTTTGAAGGTGTTAGGCTTCAGTTTTTGATTTTATGCAAAAAATAGGAAAAATAGAAATTTGTATGTGTTAGTCTTCAATCCCGGAGTTTTTTGAGAAAAACATGAAAAATGAAGTATTTTGCTCATTTTAGAGAACTATTTTGGTCTTTTTTAGAAAAAATGATTTTATGCAAAAAATAGGAAAAATAGAAATTTGTATGTGTTAGTCTTCAATCCCGGAGTTTTTTGAGAAAAACATGAAAAATAAAGTATTTTGCTCATTTTAGAGAACTATTTTGGTCTTTTTTAGAAAAAATGATAATTGATATTTTTGAAGGTGTTAGGCTTCAGTTTTTGATTTTATGCAAAAAATAGGAAAAATAGAAATTTGTATGTGTTAGTCTTCAATCCCGGAGTTTTTTGAGAAAAACATGAAAAATGAAGTATTTTGCTCATTTTAGAGAACTATTTTGGTCTTTTTTAGAAAAAATGATAATTGATATTTTTGAAGGTGTTAGACTTCAGTTTTTGATTTTTTGCAAAAAATAGGAAAAATAGAAATTTGTATGTGTTAGTCTTCAATCACGGAATTTTTTGAAAAAATCATGAAAATGAAGTATTTTGCTCATTTTAGAGAACTATTTTGGTCTTTTTTAGAAAAAATGATAATTCATATTTTTGAAGGTGTTAGACTTCAGTTTTTGATTTTATGCAAAAAATAGGAAAAATAGAAATTTGTATGTGTTAGTCTTCAATCCCGGAGTTTTTTGCGAAAAACATATAAAATGAAGTATTTTGCTCATTTTAGAGAACTATTTTGGTCTTTTTTAGAAAAAATGATAATTGATATTTTTGAAGGTGTTAGACTTCAGTTTTTGATTTTATGCAAAAAATAGGAAAAATAGAAATTTGTATGTGTTAGTCTTCAATCCTGAAGTTTTTTGAGTTAAACATGAAAAATTAAGTATTTTGCTCATTTTAGAGAACTATTTTGGTCTTTTTTAGAAAAAATGATAATTGATATTTTTGAAGGTGTTAGACTTCAGTTTTTGATTTTATGCAAAAAATAGGAAAAATAGAAATTTGTATGTGTTAGTCTTCAATCACAAAGTTTTTTGAGAAAAACATTAAAAATGAAGTATTTTGCTCATTTTAGAGAACTATTTTGGACTCTTTTAGAAAATATTATAATTGATATTCTTTAAGGTGTTAGACTTCAGTTTTTGATTTTTTTGCAAAAAAATGGAAAAATTGAAATTTGTTTGTATTAGTCTTCAATCACGGAATTTTTTGAGAAAAACATGAAAAATGAAGTATTTTGCTCATTTTAGAGAACTATTTTGGTCTTTTTCGGAAAAAATGATAATTGATATTTTTGAAGGTGTTAGACTTCAGTTTTTTATTTTTTGCAAAAAATTGGAAAAATTGAAATTTGTATGTGTTAGTCTTCAGTCACGGAATTTTTTGAGAAAACCATGAAAAATGAAGTATTTTGCTCATTTTAGAGAACTATTTTGGTCTTTTTTAGAAAAATGATAATTGATATTTTTGAAGGTGTTAGACTTCCGTTTTTGATTTTATGCAAAAAATTGGAAAAATTGAAATTTGTATGTGTTAGTCTTCAATCACAGAATTTTTTGAGAAAATCATGAAAAATGAAGTATTTTGCTCAATTTAGAGAACTATTTTGGTCTTTTTTAGAAAAAATGATAATTGATATTTTTGAAGGTGTTAGACTTCAGTTTTTGATTTTATGCAAAAAATAGGAAAAATAGAAATTTGTATGTGTTAGTCTTCAATCCCGGAGTTTTTTGAGAAAAACATGAAAAATAAAGTATTTTGCTCATTTTGGAGAACTATTTTGGTCTTTTTTAGAAAAAATGATAATTGATATTTTTGAAGGTGTTAGGCTTCAGTTTTTGATTTTATGCAAAAAATAGGAAAAATAGAAATTTGTATGTGTTAGTCTTCAATCCCGGAGTTTTTTGAGAAAAACATGAAAAATGAAGTATTTTGCTCATTTTAGAGAACTATTTTGGTCTTTTTTAGAAAAAATTATTTTATGCAAAAAATAGGAAAAATAGAAATTTGTATGTGTTAGTCATGAATCCCGGAGTTTTTTGAGAAAAACATGAAAAATAAAGTATTTTGCTCATTTTAGAGAACTATTTTGGTCTTTTTTAGAAAAAATGATAATTGATATTTTTGAAGGTGTTAGGCTTCAGTTTTTGATTTTATGCAAAAAATAGGAAAAATAGAAATTTGTATGTGTTAGTCTTCAATCCCGGAGTTTTTTGAGAAAAACATGAAAAATGAAGTATTTTGCTCATTTTAGAGAACTATTTTGGTCTTTTTTAGAAAAAATGATAATTGATATTTTTGAAGGTGTTAGACTTCAGTTTTTGATTTTTTGCAAAAAATAGGAAAAATAGAAATTTGTATGTGTTAGTCTTCAATCACGAAGTTTTTTGAGAAAAACATTAAAAATGAAGTATTTTGCTCATTTTAGAGAACTATTTTGGACTCTTTTAGAAAAAATTATAATTGATATTTTTAAGGTGTTAGACTTCAGTTTTTGATTTTTTGCAAAAAATTGGAAAAATTGAAATTTGTAGGTGTTAGTCTTCAATCACGGAATTTTTTGAGAAAATCATGAAAAATGAAGTATTTTAATCATTTTAGAGAACTATTTTGGTCTTTTTTAGAAAAATGATAAATGATATTTTTGAAGGTGTTAGACTTCAGTTTTTGATTTTTTGCAAAAAATTGGAAAAATAGAAATTTGTATGTGTTAGTCTTCAATCACGGAATTTTTTGGGAAAATCATGAAAATGAAGTATTTTGTTCATTTTAGAGAACTATTTTGGTCTTTTTTAGAAAAAATGATAATTCATATTTTTGAAGGTGTTAGACTTCAGTTTTTGATTTTATGCAAAAAATAGGAAAAATAGAAATTTTTATGTGTTAGTCTTCAATCCCGGAGTTTTTTGAGAAAAACATGAAAAATGAAGTATTTTGCTCATTTTAGAGAACTATTTTGGTCTTTTTTAGAAAAAATGATAATTGATATTTTTGAAGGTGTTAGACTTCAGTTTTTGATTTTATGCAAAAAATAGGAAAAATAGAAATTTGTATGTGTTAGTCTTCAATCACGAAGTTTTTTGAGAAAAACATTAAAAATGAAGTATTTAGCTCATTTTAGAGAACTATTTTGGACCCTTTTAGAAAAAATTATAATTGATATTTTTTTAGGTGTTAGACTTCAGTTTTTGATTTTTTGCAAAAAAATGGAAAAATTGAAATTTGTATGTGTTAGTCTTCGATCACGGAATTTTTTGAGAAAAACATGAAAAATGAAGTATTTTGCTCATTTTAGAGAACTATTTTGGTCTTTTTCAGAAAAAATGATAATTGATATTTTTGAAGGTGTTAGACTTCAGTTTTTTATTTTTTGCAAAAAATTGGAAAAATTGAAATTTGTATGTGTTAGTCTTCAATCACGGAATTTTTTGAGAAAATCATGAAAAATGAAGTATGTTGCTCATTTTAGAGAACTATTTTGGTCTTTTTTAGAAAAAATGATAATTGATATTTTTGAAGGTGTTAGGCTTCAGTTTTTGATTTTATGCAAAAAAATAGGAAAAATAGAAATTTGTATGTGTTAGTCTTCAATCCCGGAGTTTTTTGACAAAAACATGAAAAATGAAGTATTTTGCTCATTTTAGAGAACTATTTTGTTCTTTTTTAGAAAAAATGATAATTGATATTTTTGAAGGTGTTAGACTTCAGTTTTTGATTTTTTGCAAAAAATTGGAAAAATTGAAATTTGTATGTGTTAATCTTCAATCACGGAATTTTTTGAGAAAATCATGAAAAATGAAGTATTTTGCTCATTTTAGAGAACTATTTTGGTCTTTTTCAGAAAAATGATAATTGATATTTTTGAAGGTGTTAGACTTCAGTTTTTTATTTTATGCAAAAAATAGGAAAAATAGAAATTTGTATGTGTTAATCTTCAGTCCCGGAGTTTTTTGAGAAAAACATGAAAAATAAAGTATTTTGCTCATTTTAGAGAACTATTTTGGTCTTTTTTAGAAAAAATGATAATTGATATTTTTGAAGGTGTTAGGCTTCAGTTTTTGATTTTATGCAAAAAATAGGAAAAATAGAAATTTGTATGTGTTAGTCTTCAATCCCGGAGTTTTTTGACAAAAACATGAAAAATGAAGTATTTTGCTCATTTTAGAGAACTAGTTTGTTCTTTTTTAGAAAAAATGATAATTGATATTTTTGAAGGTGTTAGACTTCAGTTTTTTATTTTTTGCAAAAAATTGGAAAAATTGAAATTTGTATGTGTTAGTCTTCAATCACGGAATTTTTTGAGAAAATCATGAAAAATGAAGTATTTTGATCATTTTAGAGAACTATTTTGGTCTTTTTTAGAGAAATGATAATTGATATTTTTGAAGGTGTTAGACTTCAGTTTTTGATTTTTTGCAAAAAATTGGAAAAATTGAAATTTGTATGTGTTAGTATTCAATCACGGAATTTTTTGGTCTTTTTTAGAGAACTATTTTGGTCTTTTTTAGAAAAATGATAATTGATATTTTTGAAGGTGTTAGACTTCAGTTTTTGATTTTATGCAAAAAATAGGAAAAATAGAAATTTGTATGTGTTAGTCTTCAATCCTGGAGTTTTTTGAGAAAAACATGAAAAATAAAGTATTTTGCTCATTTTAGAGAACTATTTTGGTCTTTTTTAGAAAAAATGATAATTGATATTTTTGAAGGTGTTAGACTTCAGTTTTTTATTTTTTGCAAAAAATTGGAAAAATTGAAATTCTTCAATAACGGAATTTTTTGAGAAAATCATGAAAAATGAAGTATTTTGCTCATTTTAGAGAACTATTTTGGTCTTTTTTAGAGAAATGATAATTGATATTTTTGAAGGTGTTAGACTTCAGTTTTTAATTTTTCGCAAAAAAATAGGAAAAATAGAAATTTGTATGTGTTAGTCTTCAATCACGAAGTTTTTTGAGAAAAACATTAAATATGAAGTATTTTGCTCATTTTAGAGAACTATTTTGGACCCTTTTAGAAAAAATTATAATTGATATTTTTTTAGGTGTTAGATTTCAGTTTTTGATTTTTTGCAAAAAAATGGAAAAATTGAAATTTGTATGTGTTAGTCTTCAATCACGGAATTTTTTGAGAAAAACATGAAAAATGAAGTATTTTGCTCATTTTAGAGAACTATTTTGGTCTTTTTCAGAAAAAATGATAATTGATATTTTTGAAGGTGTTAGACTTCAGTTTTTTATTTTTTGCAAAAAATTGGAAAAATTGAAATTTGTATGTGTTAGTCTTGAATCACGGAATTTTTTGTGAAAATCATGAAAAATGAAGTATTTTGCTCATTTTAGAGAACTATTTTGGTCTTTTTTAGAAAAAATGATAATTGATATTTTTGAAGGTGTTAGACTTAATTTTTTGATTTTATGCAAAAAATAGGAAAAATAGAACTTTGTATGTGTTAGTCTTCAATCACAGAGTTTTTTGAGAAAAACATGAAAAATGAAGTATTTTGCTCATTTTAGAGAACTATTTTGGTCTTTTTTAGAAAAAATGATAATTGATATTTTTTAAGGTGTTGGACTTCAGTTTTTGATTTTTTGCAAAAAATTGGAAAAATTGAAATTTGTGTGTGTTAGTCTTCAATCACGGAATTTTTTGAGAAAATCATGAGAAATGAAGTATTTTGCTCATTTTAGAGAACTATTTTGGTCTTTTTTAGAAAAATAATAATTGATATTTTTGAAGGTGTTAGACTTCCGTTTTTGATTTTATGCAAAAAATTGGAAAAATTGAAATTTGTATGTGTTAGTCTTCAATCACAGAATTTTTTGAGAAAATCATGAAAAATGAAGTATTTTGCTCAATTTAGAGAACTATTTTGGTCTTTTTTAGAAAAAATGATAATTGATATTTTTGAAGGTGTTAGACTTCAGTTTTTAATTTTATGCAAAAAATAGGAAAAATAGAAATTTGTATGTGTTAGTCTTCAATCCCGGAGTTTTTTGAGAAAAACATGAAAAATAAAGTATTTTGCTCATTTTAGAGAACTATTTTGATCTTTTTTAGAAAAAATGATAATTGATATTTTTGAAGGTGTTAGGCTTCAGTTTATGATTTTATGCAAAAAATAGGAAAAATAGAAATTTGTATGTGTTAGTCTTCAATCCCGGAGTTTTTTGAGAAAAACATGAAAAATGAAGTATTTTGCTCATTTTAGAGAACTATTTTGGTCTTTTTTAGAAAAAATGATAATTGATATTTTTGAAGGTGTTAGACTTCAGTTTTTGATTTTTTGCAAAAAATAGGAAAAATAGAAATTTGTATGTGTTAGTCTTCAATCACGAAGTTTTTTGAGAAAAACATTAAAAATGAAGTATTTTGCTCATTTTAGAGAACTATTTTGGACTCTTTTAGAAAAAATTATAATTGATATTTTTAAGGTGTTAGACTTCAGTTTTTGATTTTTTGCAAAAAATTGGAAAAATTGAAATTTGTATGTGTTAGTCTTCAATCACGGAATTTTTTGAGAAAATCATGAAAAATGAAGTATTTTAATCATTTTAGAGAACTATTTTGGTCTTTTTTAGAAAAATGATAAATGATATTTTTGAAGGTGTTAGACTTCAGTTTTTGATTTTTTGCAAAAAATTGGAAAAATAGAAATTTGTATGTGTTAGTCTTCAATCACGGAATTTTTTGAGAAAATCATGAAAATGAAGTATTTTGCTCATTTTAGAGAACTATTTTGGTCTTTTTTAGAAAAAATGATAATTCATATTTTTGAAGGTGTTAGACTTCGGTTTTTGATTTTATGCAAAAAATAGGAAAAATAGAAATTTTTATGTGTTAGTCTTCAATCCCGGAGTTTTTTGAGAAAAACATGAAAAATGAAGTATTTTGCTCATTTTAGAGAACTATTTTGGTCTTTTTTAGAAAAAATGATAATTGATATTTTTGAAGGTGTTAGACTTCAGTTTTTGATTTTTTGCAAAAAATTGGAAAAATTGAAATTCTTCAATAACGGAATTTTTTGAGAAAATCATGAAAAATGAAGTATTTTGCTCATTTTAGAGAACTATTTTGGTCTTTTTTAGAGAAATGATAATTGATATTTTTGAAGGTGTTAGACTTCAGTTTTTGATTTTTTGCAAAAAATAGGAAAAATAGAAATTTGTATGTGTTAGTCTTCAATCACGAAGTTTTTTGAGAAAAACATTAAAAATGAAGTATTTTGCTCATTTTAGAGAACTATTTTGGACCCTTTTAGAAAAAATTATAATTGATATTTTTTTAGGTGTTAGACTTCAGTTTTTGATTTTTTGCAAACAAATGGAAAAATTGATATTTGTATGTGTTAGTCTTCAATCACGGAATTTTTTGAGAAAAACATGAAAAATGAAGTATTTTGCTCATTTTAGAGAACTATTTTGGTCTTTTTCAGAAAAAATGATAATTGATATTTTTGAAGGTGTTAGACTTCAGTTTTTTATTTTTTGCAAAAAATTGGAAAAATTGAAATTTGTATGTGTTAGTCTTCAATCACGGAATTTTTTGAGAAAATCATGAAAAATGAAGTATTTTGCTCATTTTAGAGAACTATTTTGGTCTTTTTTAGAAAAAATGATAATTGATATTTTTGAAGGTGTTAGACTTCAGTTTTTGATTTTTTGCAAAAAATTGGAAAAATTGAAATTTGTATGTGTTAATCTTCAATCACGGAATCTTTTGAGAAAATCATGAAAAATGAAGTATTTTGCTCATTTTAGAGAACTATTTTGGTCTTTTTCAGAAAAATGATAATTGATATTTTTGAGGGTGTTAGACTTATGTTTTTTATTTTATGCAAAAAATAGGAAATATAGAAATTTGTATGTGTTAATCTTCAGTCCCGGAGTTTTTTGACAAAAACATGAAAAATAAAGTATTTTGCTCATTTTAGAGAATTATTTTGGTCTTTTTTAGAAAAAATGATAATTGATATTTTTGAATGTGTTAGGCTTCAGTTTTTGATTTTATGCAAAAAATAGGAAAAATAGAAATTTGTATGTGTTAGTCTTCAATCCCGGAGTTTTTTGAGAAAAACATGAAAAATGAAGTATTTTGCTCATTTTAGAGAACTATTTTGTTCTTTTTTAGAAAAAATGATAATTGATATTTTTGAAGGTGTTAGACTTCAGTTTTTTATTTTTTGCAAAAAATTGGAAAAATTGAAATTTGTATGTGTTAGTCTTCAATCACGGAATTTTTTGAGAAAATCATGAAAAATGAAGTATTTTGATCATTTTAGAGAACTATTTTGGTCTTTTTTAGAGAAATGATAATTGATATTTTTGAAGGTGTTAGACTTCAGTTTTTGATTTTTTGCAAAAAATTGGAAAAATTGAAATTTGTATGTGTTAGTCTTCAATCCTGGAGTTTTTTGAGAAAAACATGAAAAATAAAGTATTTTGCTCATTTTAGAGAACTATTTTGGTCTTTTTTAGAAAAAATGATAATTGATATTTTTGAAGGTGTAGGACTTCAGTTTTTTATTTTTTGCATAAAATTGGTAAAATTGAAATTCTTCAATAACGGAATTTTTTGAGAAAATCATGAAAAATGAAGTATTTAGCTCATTTTAGAGAACTATTTTGGTCTTTTTTAGAGAAATGATAATTGATATTTTTGAAGGTGTTAGACTTCAGTTTTTGATTTTTTGCAAAAAATTGGAAAAATTGAAATTTGTATGTGTTAGTCTTCAATCACGGAATTTTTTGGTCTTTTTTAGAGAACTATTTTGCTCTTTTTTAGAAAAATGATAATTGATATTTTTGAAGGTGTTAGACTTCAGTTTTTGATTTTATGCAAAAAATAGGAAAAATAGAAATTTGTATGTGTTAGTCTTCAATCCCGGAGTTTTTTGAGAAAAACATGAAAAATAAAGTATTTTGCTCATTTTAGAGAACTATTTTGGTCTTTTTTAGAAAAAATGATAATTGATATTTTTGAAGGTGTTAGGCTTCAGTTTTTGATTTTATGCAAAAAATAGGAAAAATAGAAATTTGTATGTGTTAGTCTTCAATCCCGGAGTTTTTTGAGAAAATCATGAAAATTGAAGTATTTTGATCATTTTAGAGAACTATTTTGGTCTTTTTTAGAGAAATGATAATTGATATTTTTGAAGGTGTTAGACTTCAGTTTTTGATTTTTTGCAAAAAATTGGAAAAATTGAAATTTGTATGTGTTAGTCTTCAATCACGGAATTTTTTGGTCTTTTTTAGAGAACTATTTTGGTCTTTTTTAGAAAAATGATAATTGATATTTTTGAAGGTGTTAGACTTCAGTTTTTGATTTTATGCAAAAAATAGGAAAAATAGAAATTTGTATGTGTTAGTCTTCAATCCCGGAGTTTTTTGAGAAAAACATGAAAAATAAAGTATTTTGCTCATTTTAGAGAACTATTTTGGTCTTTTTTAGAAAAAATGATAATTGATATTTTTGAAGGTGTTAGGCTTCAGTTTTTGATTTTATGCAAAAAATAGGAAAAATAGAAATTTGTATGTGTTAGTCTTCAATCCTGGAGTTTTTTGAGAAAAACATGAAAAATGAAGTATTTTGCTCATTTTAGAGAACTATTTTGGTCTTTTTTAGAAAAAATGATAATTGATATTTTTGAAGGTGTTAGACTTCAGTTTTTTATTTTTTGCAAAAAATTTGAAAAATTGAAATTCTTCAATAAAGGAATTTTTTGAGAAAATCATGAAAAATGAAGTATTTTGCTCATTTTAGAGAACTATTTTGGCCTTTTTTAGAGAAATGATAATTGATATTTTTGAAGGTGTTAGACTTCAGTTTTTGATTTTTTGCAAAAAATAGGAAAAATAGAAATTTGTATGTGTTAGTCTTCAATCACGAAGTTTTTTGAGAAAAACATTAAAAATGAAGTATTTAGCTCATTTTAGAGAACTATTTTGGACCCTTTTAGAAAAAATTATAATTGATATTTTTTTAGGTGTTAGACTTCAGTTTTTGATTTTTTGCAAAAAAATGGAAAAATTGAAATTTGTATGTGTTAGTCTTCGATCACGGAATTTTTTGAGAAAAACATGAAAAATGAAGTATTTTGCTCATTTTAGAGAACTATTTTGGTCTTTTTCAGAAAAAATGATAATTGATATTTTTGAAGGTGTTAGACTTCAGTTTTTTATTTTTTGCAAAAAATTGGAAAAATTGAAATTTGTATGTGTTAGTCTTCAATCACGGAATTTTTTGAGAAAATCATGAAAAATGAAGTATGTTGCTCATTTTAGAGAACTATTTTGGTCTTTTTTAGAAAAAATGATAATTGATATTTTTGAAGGTGTTAGGCTTCAGTTTTTGATTTTATGCAAAAAAATAGGAAAAATAGAAATTTGTATGTGTTAGTCTTCAATCCCGGAGTTTTTTGACAAAAACATGAAAAATGAAGTATTTTGCTCATTTTAGAGAACTATTTTGTTCTTTTTTAGAAAAAATGATAATTGATATTTTTGAAGGTGTTAGACTTCAGTTTTTGATTTTTTGCAAAAAATTGGAAAAATTGAAATTTGTATGTGTTAATCTTCAATCACGGAATTTTTTGAGAAAATCATGAAAAATGAAGTATTTTGCTCATTTTAGAGAACTATTTTGGTCTTTTTCAGAAAAATGATAATTGATATTTTTGAAGGTGTTAGACTTCAGTTTTTTATTTTATGCAAAAAATAGGAAAAATAGAAATTTGTATGTGTTAATCTTCAGTCCCGGAGTTTTTTGAGAAAAACATGAAAAATAAAGTATTTTGCTCATTTTAGAGAACTATTTTGGTCTTTTTTAGAAAAAATGATAATTGATATTTTTGAAGGTGTTAGGCTTCAGTTTTTGATTTTATGCAAAAAATAGGAAAAATAGAAATTTGTATGTGTTAGTCTTCAATCCCGGAGTTTTTTGACAAAAACATGAAAAATGAAGTATTTTGCTCATTTTAGAGAACTAGTTTGTTCTTTTTTAGAAAAAATGATAATTGATATTTTTGAAGGTGTTAGACTTCAGTTTTTTATTTTTTGCAAAAAATTGGAAAAATTGAAATTTGTATGTGTTTGTCTTCAATCACGGAATTTTTTGAGAAAATCATGAAAAATGAAGTATTTTGATCATTTTAGAGAACTATTTTGGTCTTTTTTAGAGAAATGATAATTGATATTTTTGAAGGTGTTAGACTTCAGTTTTTGATTTTTTGCAAAAAATTGGAAAAATTGAAATTTGTATGTGTTAGTATTCAATCACGGAATTTTTTGGTCTTTTTTAGAGAACTATTTTGGTCTTTTTTAGAAAAATGATAATTGATATTTTTGAAGGTGTTAGACTTCAGTTTTTGATTTTATGCAAAAAATAGGAAAAATAGAAATTTGTATGTGTTAGTCTTCAATCCTGGAGTTTTTTGAGAAAAACATGAAAAATAAAGTATTTTGCTCATTTTAGAGAACTATTTTGGTCTTTTTTAGAAAAAATGATAATTGATATTTTTGAAGGTGTTAGACTTCAGTTTTTTATTTTTTGCAAAAAATTGGAAAAATTGAAATTCTTCAATAACGGAATTTTTTGAGAAAATCATGAAAAATGAAGTATTTTGCTCATTTTAGAGAACTATTTTGGTCTTTTTTAGAGAAATGATAATTGATATTTTTGAAGGTGTTAGACTTCAGTTTTTAATTTTTCGCAAAAAATAGGAAAAATAGAAATTTGTATGTGTTAGTCTTCAATCACGAAGTTTTTTGAGAAAAACATTAAATATGAAGTATTTTGCTCATTTTAGAGAACTATTTTGGACCCTTTTAGAAAAAATTATAATTGATATTTTTTTAGGTGTTAGATTTCAGTTTTTGATTTTTTGCAAAAAAATGGAAAAATTGAAATTTGTATGTGTTAGTCTTCAATCACGGAATTTTTTGAGAAAAACATGAAAAATGAAGTATTTTGCTCATTTTAGAGAACTATTTTGGTCTTTTTCAGAAAAAATGATAATTGATATTTTTGAAGGTGTTAGACTTCAGTTTTTTATTTTTTGCAAAAAATTGGAAAAATTGAAATTTGTATGTGTTAGTCTTGAATCACGGAATTTTTTGTGAAAATCATGAAAAATGAAGTATTTTGCTCATTTTAGAGAACTATTTTGGTCTTTTTTAGAAAAAATGATAATTGATATTTTTGAAGGTGTTAGACTTAATTTTTTGATTTTATGCAAAAAATAGGAAAAATAGAACTTTGTATGTGTTAGTCTTCAATCACAGAGTTTTTTGAGAAAAACATGAAAAATGAAGTATTTTGCTCATTTTAGAGAACTATTTTGGTCTTTTTTAGAAAAAATGATAATTGATATTTTTTAAGGTGTTGGACTTCAGTTTTTGATTTTTTGCAAAAAATTGGAAAAATTGAAATTTGTGTGTGTTAGTCTTCAATCACGGAATTTTTTGAGAAAATCATGAGAAATGAAGTATTTTGCTCATTTTAGAGAACTATTTTGGTCTTTTTTAGAAAAATGATAATTGATATTTTTGAAGGTGTTAGACTTCCGTTTTTGATTTTATGCAAAAAATTGGAAAAATTGAAATTTGTATGTGTTAGTCTTCAATCACAGAATTTTTTGAGAAAATCATGAAAAATGAAGTATTTTGCTCAATTTAGAGAACTATTTTGGTCTTTTTTAGAAAAAATGATAATTGATATTTTTGAAGGTGTTAGACTTCAGTTTTTAATTTTATGCAAAAAATAGGAAAAATAGAAATTTGTATGTGTTAGTCTTCAATCCCGGAGTTTTTTGAGAAAAACATGAAAAATAAAGTATTTTGCTCATTTTAGAGAACTATTTTGATCTTTTTTAGAAAAAATGATAATTGATATTTTTGAAGGTGTTAGGCTTCAGTTTATGATTTTATGCAAAAAATAGGAAAAATAGAAATTTGTATGTGTTAGTCTTCAATCCCGGAGTTTTTTGAGAAAAACATGAAAAATGAAGTATTTTGCTCATTTTAGAGAACTATTTTGGTCTTTTTTAGAAAAAATGATAATTGATATTTTTGAAGGTGTTAGACTTCAGTTTTTGATTTTTTGCAAAAAATAGGAAAAATAGAAATTTGTATGTGTTAGTCTTCAATCACGAAGTTTTTTGAGAAAAACATTAAAAATGAAGTATTTTGCTCATTTTAGAGAACTATTTTGGACTCTTTTAGAAAAAATTATAATTGATATTTTTAAGGTGTTAGACTTCAGTTTTTGATTTTTTGCAAAAAATTGGAAAAATTGAAATTTGTATGTGTTAGTCTTCAATCACGGAATTTTTTGAGAAAATCATGAAAAATGAAGTATTTTAATCATTTTAGAGAACTATTTTGGTCTTTTTTAGAAAAATGATAAATGATATTTTTGAAGGTGTTAGACTTCAGTTTTTGATTTTTTCCAAAAAATTGGAAAAATAGAAATTTGTATGTGTTAGTCTTCAATCACGGAATTTTTTGAGAAAATCATGAAAATGAAGTATTTTGCTCATTTTAGAGAACTATTTTGGTCTTTTTTAGAAAAAATGATAATTCATATTTTTGAAGGTGTTAGACTTCGGTTTTTGATTTTATGCAAAAAATAGGAAAAATAGAAATTTTTATGTGTTAGTCTTCAATCCCGGAGTTTTTTGAGAAAAACATGAAAAATGAAGTATTTTGCTCATTTTAGAGAACTATTTTGGTCTTTTTTAGAAAAAATGATAATTGATATTTTTGAAGGTGTTAGACTTCAGTTTTTGATTTTTTGCAAAAAATTGGAAAAATTGAAATTCTTCAATAACGGAATTTTTTGAGAAAATCATGAAAAATGAAGTATTTTGCTCATTTTAGAGAACTATTTTGGTCTTTTTTAGAGAAATGATAATTGATATTTTTGAAGGTGTTAGACTTCAGTTTTTGATTTTTTGCAAAAAATAGGAAAAATAGAAATTTGTATGTGTTAGTCTTCAATCACGAAGTTTTTTGAGAAAAACATTAAAAATGAAGTATTTTGCTCATTTTAGAGAACTATTTTGGACCCTTTTAGAAAAAATTATAATTGATATTTTTTTAGGTGTTAGACTTCAGTTTTTGATTTTTTGCAAAAAAATGGAAAAATTGATATTTGTATGTGTTAGTCTTCAATCACGGAATTTTTTGAGAAAAACATGAAAAATGAAGTATTTTGCTCATTTTAGAGAACTATTTTGGTCTTTTTCAGAAAAAATGATAATTGATATTTTTGAAGGTGTTAGACTTCAGTTTTTTATTTTTTGCAAAAAATTGGAAAAATTGAAATTTGTATGTGTTAGTCTTCAATCACGGAATTTTTTGAGAAAATCATGAAAAATGAAGTATTTTGCTCATTTTAGAGAACTATTTTGGTCTTTTTTAGAAAAAATGATAATTGATATTTTTGAAGGTGTTAGACTTCAGTTTTTGATTTTTTGCAAAAAATTGGAAAAATTGAAATTTGTATGTGTTAATCTTCAATCACGGAATCTTTTGAGAAAATCATGAAAAATGAAGTATTTTGCTCATTTTAGAGAACTATTTTGGTCTTTTTCAGAAAAATGATAATTGATATTTTTGAGGGTGTTAGACTTATGTTTTTTATTTTATGCAAAAAATAGGAAATATAGAAATTTGTATGTGTTAATCTTCAGTCCCGGAGTTTTTTGACAAAAACATGAAAAATAAAGTATTTTGCTCATTTTAGAGAATTATTTTGGTCTTTTTTAGAAAAAATGATAATTGATATTTTTGAATGTGTTAGGCTTCAGTTTTTGATTTTATGCAAAAAATAGGAAAAATAGAAATTTGTATGTGTTAGTCTTCAATCCCGGAGTTTTTTGAGAAAAACATGAAAAATGAAGTATTTTGCTCATTTTAGAGAACTATTTTGTTCTTTTTTAGAAAAAATGATAATTGATATTTTTGAAGGTGTTAGACTTCAGTTTTTTATTTTTTGCAAAAAATTGGAAAAATTGAAATTTGTATGTGTTAGTCTTCAATCACGGAATTTTTTGAGAAAATCATGAAAAATGAAGTATTTTGATCATTTTAGAGAACTATTTTGGTCTTTTTTAGAGAAATGATAATTGATATTTTTGAAGGTGTTAGACTTCAGTTTTTGATTTTTTGCAAAAAATTGGAAAAATTGAAATTTGTATGTGTTAGTCTTCAATCCTGGAGTTTTTTGAGAAAAACATGAAAAATAAAGTATTTTGCTCATTTTAGAGAACTATTTTGGTCTTTTTTAGAAAAAATGATAATTGATATTTTTGAAGGTGTAGGACTTCAGTTTTTTATTTTTTGCATAAAATTGGTAAAATTGAAATTCTTCAATAACGGAATTTTTTGAGAAAATCATGAAAAATGAAGTATTTAGCTCATTTTAGAGAACTATTTTGGTCTTTTTTAGAGAAATGATAATTGATATTTTTGAAGGTGTTAGACTTCAGTTTTTGATTTTTTGCAAAAAATAGGAAAAATAGAAATTTGTATGTGTTAGTCTTCAATCACGAAGTTTTTTGAGAAAAAAATTAAAAATGAAGTATTTTGCTCATTTTAGAGAACTATTTTGGACCCTTTTAGAAAAAATTATAATTGATATTTTTTTAGGTGTTAGACTTCAGTTTTTGATTTTTTGCAAAAAAATGGAAAAATTGAAATTTGTATGTGTTAGTATTCAATCACGGAATTTTTTGGTCTTTTTTAGAGAACTATTTTGGCCTTTTTTAGAAAAATGATAATTGATATTTTTGAAGGTGTTAGACTTCAGTTTTTGATTTTATGCAAAAAATAGGAAAAATAGAAATTTGTATGTGTTAGTCTTCAATCCTGGAGTTTTTTGAGAAAAACATGAAAAATAAAGTATTTTGCTCATTTTAGAGAACTATTTTGGTCTTTTTTAGAAAAAATGATAATTGATATTTTTGAAGGTGTAGGACTTCAGTTTTTTATTTTTTGCATAAAATTGGTAAAATTGAAATTCTTCAATAACGGAATTTTTTGAGAAAATCATGAAAAATGAAGTATTTTGCTCATTTTAGAGAACTATTTTGGTCTTTTTTGGAGAAATGATAATTGATATTTTTTAAGGTGTTAGACTTCAGTTTTTGATTTTTTGCAAAAAATAGGAAAAATAGAAATTTGTATGTGTTAGTCTTCAATCACGAAGTTTTTTGAGAAAAACATTAAAAATGAAGTATTTTGCTCATTTTAGAGAACTATTTTGGACCCTTTTAGAAAAAATTATAATTGATATTTTTTTAGGTGTTAGACTTCAGTTTTTGATTTTTTGCAAAAAAATGGAAAAATTAAAATTTGTATGTGTTAGTCTTCAATCACGGAATTTTTTGAGAAAAACATGAAAAATGAAGTATTTTGCTCATTTTAGAGAACTATTTTGGTCTTTTTCACAAAAAATGATAATTGATATTTTTAAAGGTGTTAGACTTCAGTTTTTTATTTTTTGCAAAAAATTGGAAAAATTGAAATTTGTATGTGTTAGTCTTCAATCACGGAATTTTTTGAGAAAATCATGAAAAATGAAGTATTTTGCTCATTTTAGAGAACTATTTTGGTCTTTTTTAGAAAAAATGATAATTGATATTTTTGAAGGTGTTAGACTTCAGTTTTTGATTTTTTGCAAAAAATTGGAAAAATTGAAATTTGTATGTGTTAGTCTTCAATCACGGAATTTTTTGAGAAAATCATGAAAAATGAAGTATTTTGCTCATTTTAGAGAACTATTTTGGTCATTTTCAGAAAAATGATAATTGATATTTTTGAAGGTGTTAGACTTCAGTTTTTTATTTTATGCAAAAAATAGGAAAAATAGAAATTTGTATTTGTTAATCTTCAGTCCCGGAGTTTTTTGAGAAAAACATGAAAAATAAAGTATTTTGCTCATTTTAGAGAACTATTTTGGTCTTTTTTAGAAAAAATGATAATTGATATTTTTGAAGGTGTTAGGCTTCAGTTTTTGATTTTATGCAAAAAATAGGAAAAATAGAAATTTGTATGTGTTAGTCTTCAATCCCGGAGTTTTTTGAGAAAAACATGAAAAATGAAGTATTTTGCTCATTTTAGAGAACTATTTTGGTCTTTTTTAGAAAAAATGATAATTGATATTTTTGAAGGTGTTAGACTTCAGTTTTTTATTTTTTGCAAAAAATTGGAAAAATTGAAATTTGTATGTGTTAGTCTTCAATAACGGAATTTTTTGAGAAAATCATGAAAAATGAAGTATTTTGCTCATTTTAGAGAACTATTTTGGTCTTTTTTAGAGAAATGATAATTGATATTTTTGAAGGTGTTAGACTTCAGTTCTTGATTTTTTGCAAAAAATAGGGAAAATAGAAATTTGTATGTGTTAGTCTTCAATCACGAAATTTTTTGAGAAAAACATTAAAAATGAAGTATTTTGCTCATTTTAGAGAACTATTTTGGACCCTTTTAGAAAAAATTATAATTGATATTTTTTTAGGTGTTAGACTTCAGTTTTTTATTTTTTGCAAAAAAATGGAAAAATTGAAATTTGTATGTGTTAGTCTTCAATCACGGAATTTTTTGAGAAAAACATGAAAAATGAAGTATTTTGTTCATTTTAGAGAACTATTTTGGTCTTTTTCAGAAAAAATGATAATTGATATTTTTGAAGGTGTTAGACTTCAGTTTTTTATTTTTTGAAAAAAATTGGAAAAATTGAAATTTGTATGTGTTAGTCTTCAATCACGGAATTTTTTGAGAAAATCATGAAAAATGAAGTATTTTGCTCATTTTAGAGAACTATTTTGGTCTTTTTTAGAAAAAATGATAATTGATATTTTTGAAGGTGTTAGGCTTCAGTTTTTGATTTTTTGCAAAAAATTGGAAAAATTGAAATTTGTATGTGTTAGTCTTCAATCACGGAATTTTTTGAGAAAATCATGAAAAATGAAGTATTTTGCTCATTTTAGAGAACTATTTTGGTCTTTTTCAGAAAAATGATAATTGATATTTTTGAAGGTGTTAGACTTCAGTTTTTTATTTTATGCAAAAAATAGGAAAAATAGAAATTTGTATGTGTTAATCTTCAGTCCCGGAGTTTTTTGAGAAAAACATGAAAAATAAAGTATTTTGCTCATTTTAGAGAACTATTTTGGTCTTTTTTAGAAAAAATGATAATTGATATTTTTGAAGGTGTTAGGCTTCAGTTTTTGATTTTATGCAAAAAATTGGAAAAATAGAAATTTGTATGTGTTAGTCTTCAATCCCGGAGTTTTTTGAGAAAAACATGAAAAATGAAGTATTTTGCTCATTTTAGAGAACTATTTTGGTCTTTTTTAGAAAAAATGATAATTGATATTTTTGAAGGTGTCAGACTTCAGTTTTTGATTTTTTGCAAAAAATAGGAAAAATAGAAATTTGTATGTGTTAGTCTTCAATCACGAAGTTTTTTGAGAAAAACATTAAAAATGAAGTATTTTGCTCATTTTAGAGAACTATTTTGGACCCTTTTAGAAAAAATTATAATTGATATTTTTTAAGGTGTGAGACTTCAGTTTTTGATTTTTTGCAAAAAATTGGAAAAATTGAAATTTGTATGTGTTAGTCTTCAATCACGGAATTTTTGGAGAAAATCATGAAAAATGAAGTATTTTGCTCATTTTAGAGAACTATTTTGGTCTTTTTCAGCAAAATGATAATTTATATTTTTGAAGGTGTTAGACTTCAGTTTTTGATTTTTTGCAAAAAATTGGAAAAATTGAAATTTGTATGTGTTAGTCTTCAATCACGGAATTTTTTGAGAAAATCATGAAAAATGAAGTATTTTGCTCATTTTAGAGAACTATTTTGGTCTTTTTTAGAAAAAATGATAATTGATATTTTTGAAGGTGTTAGACTTCAATTTTTGATTTTATGCAAAAAATAGGAAAAATAGAAATTAGTATGTGATAGTCTTCAATCCCGGAGTTTTTTGAGAAAAACATGAAAAATGAAATATTTTGCTCATTTTAGAGAACTATTTTGGTCTTTTTCAGAAAAAATGGTAATTGATATTTTGGAAGGTGTTAGACTTCAGTTTTTTATTTTTTGGAAAAAATTGGAAAAATTGAAATTTGTATGTGTTAGTCTTCAATCACGAAGCTTTTTGAGAAAAACATGAAAAATGAAGTATTTTGCTCATTTTAGAGAACTATTTTTGTCTCTTATAGAAAAAATGATAATTGATATTTTTTAAGGTGTTAGACTTCAGTTTTTTATTTTTTGCAAAAAAATGGAAAAATTGAAATTTGAATGTGATAGTCTTCAATCACGGAATTTTTTGAGAAAAACATGAAAAATGAAGTATTTTGCTCATTTTGGAGAACTATTTTTGTCTTTTTCAGAAAAAATGATAATTGATATTTTTGAAGGTGTTAGACTTCAGTTTTTTATTTTTTGCAAAAAATTGGAAAAATTGAAATTTGTATGTGTTAGTCTTCAATCACGGGTTTTTTTAGAAAATCATGAAAAATGAAGTATTTTGCTCATTTAAGAGAACTATTTTGGTCTTTTTTAGAAAAAATGATAATTGATATTTTTGAGGGTGTTAGACTTCAGTTTTTGATTTTTTGCAAAAAATTGGAAAAATAGAAATTTGTATGTGTTAGTCTTCAATCCCGGAGTTTTTTGAGAAAAACATGAAAAATGAAATATTTTGCTCATTTTAGAGAACTATTTTGGTCTTTTTTAGAAAAAAATATAATTCATATTTTTGAAGGTGTTAGACTTCAGTTTTTGATTTTTTGCAAAAAATAGGGAAAATAGAAATTTGTATGTGTTAGTCTTCAATCACGACATTTTTTGAGAAAAACATGAAAAATGAAGTATTTTGCTCATTTTAGAGAACTATTTTGGACTCTTTTAGAAAAAATGATAATTGATATTTTGTAAGGTGTTAGACTTCTGTTTTTGATTTTTTGCAAAAAAATGGAAAAATTGAAATTTGTATGTGTTAGTCTTTAATCACGGAATTTTTTGACAAAATATGAAAAATGAAGTATTTTGCTCATTTTAGAGAATTATTTTGGTCTTTTTCAGAAAAAAATGATAATTGATATTTTTGAAGGTGTTAGACTTCAGTTTTTTATTTTTTGCAAAAAATTGGAAAAATTGAAATTTGTATGTGTTAGTCTTCAATCACGGAATTTTTTGAGAAAATCATGAAAAATGAAGTATTTTGCTCATTTTAGAGAACTATTTTTTGTCTATTTTAGAAAAATGATAATTGATATATTTGAAGGTATTAGACTTCAGTTTTTGATTTTTTGCAAAAAATTGGAAAAATTGAAATTTGTATATGTTAGTCTTCAATCACGGAATTTTTTGAGAAAATTTTGAAAAATGAAGTATTTTGCTCATTTTAGAGAACTATATTGGTCTTTTTTAGAAAAAATGATAATTGATATTTTTGAAGGTGTTAGACTTCAGTTTTTTATTTTTTGCAAAAAATTGGAAAAATTGAAATTTGTATGTGTTAGTCTTCAATCACTGAATTTTTTTAGAAAATCATGAAAAATGAAGTATTTTGCTCATTTTAGAGAACTATTTTGGTCTTTTTTAGAAAAAATGATAATTGATATTTTTGAAGGTGTTAGACTTCAGTTTTTGATTTTATGCAAAAAATAGGAAAAATAGAAATTAATATGTGTTAGTCTTCAATCCCGGAGTTTTTTGAGAAAAACATGAAAAATGAAGTATTTTGCTCATTTTAGAGAACTATTTTGGTCTTTTTTAGAAAAAATGATAATTGATATTTTTGAAGGTGTTAGACTTCAGTTTTTCATTTTTTGCAAAAAATAGGAAAAATAGAAATTTGTATGTGTTAGTCTTCAATCACGAAGTTTTTTGAGAAAAACATTAAAAATGAAGTATTTTGCTCATTTTAGAGAACTATTTTTGACTCTTTTAAAAAAAAATGATAATTGATATTTTTGAAGGTGTAGACTTCAGTTTTTGATTTTTTGCAAAAAATTGGAAAAATTGAAATTTGTATGTGTTAGTCTTCAATCATGGAGTTTTTTGAGAAAAACATGAAAAATGAAGTATTTTGCTCATTTTAGAGAACTATTTTGGTCTTTTTTAAAAAAAATGATAATTGATATTTTTGAAGGTGTTAGACTTCAGTTTTTGATTTTATGCAAAAAATAGGAAAAAGAGAAATTTGTATGTGTTAGTCTTCAATCCCGGAGTTTTTTGAGAAAAACATGAAAAATGAAGTATTTTGCTCATTTTAGAGAACTATTTTGGTCTTTTTTAGAAAAAATGATAATTGATATTTTTGAAGGTGTCAGACTTCAGTTTTTGATTTTTTGCAAAAAATAGGAAAAATAGAAATTTGTATGTGTTAGTCTTCAATCACGAAGTTTTTTGAGAAAAACATGAAAAATGAAATATTTTGCTCATTTTAGAGAACTATTTTGGTCTTTTTTAGAAAATAATATAATTGATATTTTTGAAGGTGTTAGACTTCAGTTTTTGATTTTTTGCAAAAAATAGTGAAAATAGAAATTTGTATGTGTTAGTCTTCAATCACGACATTTTTTGAGAAAAACATGAAAAATGAAGTATTTTGCTCATTTTAGATAACTATTTTGGACTCTTTTAGAAAAAATGATAATTGTTATTTTGTAAGGTGTTAGACTTCTGTTTTTGATTTTTTGCAAAAAAATGGAAAAATTGAAATTTGTATGTGTTAGTCTTCAATCACGGAATTTTTTGAGAAAAACATGAAAAATGAAGTATTTTGCTCATTTTAGAGAATTATTTTGGTCTTTTTCTGAAAAAAATGATAATTGATATTTTTGAAGGTGTTAGACTTCAGTTTTTTATTTTTTGCAAAAAATTGGAAAAATTGAAATTTGTATGTGTTAGTCTTCAATCACGGAATTTTTTGAGAAAATCATGAAAAATGAAGTATTTTGTTCATTTTAGACAACTATTTTTTGTCATTTTTAGAAAAAATGATAATTGATATTTTTGAAGGTGTTAGACTTCACTATTTGATTTTTTGCAAAAAAATTGGAAAAATTGAAATTTGTATATGTTAGTCTTCAATCACGGAATTTTTTGAGAAAATCATGAAAAATGAAGTATTTTGCTCATTCTAGAGAACTATTTTGGTCTTTTTTAGAAAAAATGATAATTGATATTTTTGAAGGTGTTAGACTTCAATTTTTTATTTTTTGCAAAAAATTGGAAAAATTGAAATTTGTATGTGTTAGTCTTCAATCACTGAATTTTTTGAGAAAATCGGGAAAAATGAAGTATTTTGCTCATTTTAGAGAACTATTTTGGTCTTTTTTAGAAAAAATGATAATTGATATTTTTGAAGGTGTTAGACTTCAGTTTTTGATTTTATGCAAAAAATGGGAAAAATAGAAATTAATATGTGTTAGTCTTCAATCCCGGAGTTTTTTGAGAAAAACATGAAAAATGAAGTATTTAGCTCATTTTAGAGAACTATTTTGGTCTTTTTTAGAAAAAATGATAATTGATATTTTTGAAGGTGTTAGACTTCAGTTTTTGATTTTTTGCAAAAAAATGGAAAAATTGAAATTTGTATGTGTTAGTCTTCAATCACGGAATTTTTTGAGAAAATCATGAAAAATGAAGTATTTTGCTCATTTTAGAGAACTATTTTGGTCTTTTTTAAAAAAAATGATAATTGATATTTTTGAAGGTGTTAGACTTCAGTTTTTGATTTTATGCAAAAAATAGGAAAAATAGAAATTTGTATGTGTTAGTCTTCAATCCCGGAGTTTTTTGAGAAAAACATGAAAAATGAAGTATTTTGCTCATTTTAGAGAACTATTTGGGTCTTTTTTAGAAAAAATGATAATTGATATTTTTGAAGGTATTAGACTTCAGTTTTTGATTTTTTGCAAAAAATTGAAAAAATAGAAATTTGTATGTGTTAGTCTTCAATCCCGGAGTTTTTTAAGAAAAACATGAAAAATGAAATATTTTGCTCATTTTAGAGAACTATTTTGGTCTTTTTTAGAAAAAAATATAATTGATATTTTTGAAGGTGTTAGACTTCAGTTTTTGATTTTTTGCAAAAAATAGTGAAAATAGAAATTTGTATGTGTTAGTCTTCAATCACGACATTTTTTGAGAAAAACATGAAAAATGAAGTATTTTGCTCATTTTAGATAACTATTTTGGACTCTTTTAGAAAAAATGATAATTGTTATTTTGTAAGGTGTTAGACTTCTGTTTTTGATTTTTTGCAAAAAAATGGAAAAATTGAAATTTGTATGTGTTAGTCTTCAATCACGGAATTTTTTGAGAAAAACATGAAAAATGAAGTATTTTGCTCATTTTAGAGAATTATTTTGGTCTTTTTCTGAAAAAAATGATAATTGATATTTTTGAAGGTGTTAGACTTCAGTTTTTTATTTTTTGCAAAAAATTGGAAAAATTGAAATTTGTATGTGTTAGTCTTCAATCACGGAATTTTTTGAGAAAATCATGAAAAATGAAGTATTTTGTTCATTTTAGACAACTATTTTTTGTCATTTTTAGAAAAAATGATAATTGATATTTTTGAAGGTGTTAGACTTCAGTATTTGATTTTTTGCAAAAAAATTGGAAAAATTGAAATTTGTATATGTTAGTCTTCAATCACGGAATTTTTTGAGAAAATCATGAAAAATGAAGTATTTTGCTCATTCTAGAGAACTATTTTGGTCTTTTTTAGAAAAAATGATAATTGATATTTTTGAAGGTGTTAGACTTCAGTTTTTTAATTTTTGCAAAAAATTGGAAAAATTGAAATTTGTATGTGTTAGTCTTCAATCACTGAATTTTTTGAGAAAATCGTGAAAAATGAAGTATTTTGCTCATTTTAGAGAACTATTTTGGTCTTTTTTAGAAAAAATGATAATTGATATTTTTGAAGGTGTTAGACTTCAGTTTTTGATTTTATGCAAAAAATGGGGAAAATAGAAATTAATATGTGTTAGTCTTCAATCCCGGAGTTTTTTGAGAAAAACATGAAAAATGAAGTATTTAGCTCATTTTAGAGAACTATTTTGGTCTTTTTTAGAAAAAATGATAATTGATATTTTTGAAGGTGTTAGACTTCAGTTTTTGATTTTTTGCAAAAAATTGGAAAAATTGAAATTTGTATGTGTTAGTCTTCAATCACGGAATTTTTTGAGAAAATCATGAAAAATGAAGTATTTTGCTCATTTTAGAGAACTATTTTGGTCTTTTTTAGAAAAAATGATAATTGATATTTTTGAAGGTGTTAGACTTCAATTTTTGATTTTATGCAAAAAATAGGAAAAATAGAAATTAGTATGTGTTAGTCTTAAATCCCGGAGTTTTTTGAGAAAAACATGAAAAATGAAGTATTTTGCTCATTTTAGAGAACTATTTTGGTCTTTTTCAGAAAAAATGATAATTGATATTTTTGAAGGTGTTAGACTTCAGTTTTTTATTTTTTGGAAAAAATTGGAAAAATTGAAATTTGTATGTGTTAGTCTTCAATCACGAAGCTTTTTGAGAAAAACATGAAAAATGAAGTATTTTGCTCATTTTAGAGAACTATTTTTGTCTCTTATAGAAAAAATGATAATTGATATTTTTTAAGGTGTTAGACTTCAGTTTTTTATTTTTTGCAAAAAAATGGAAAAATTGAAATTTGTATGTGATAGTCTTCAATCACGGAATTTTTTGAGAAAAACATGAAAAATGATGTATTTTTCTCATTTTGGAGAACTATTTTTGTCTTTTTCAGAAAAAATGATAATTGATATTTTTGAAGGTGTTAGACTTCAGTTTTTTATTTTTTGCAAAAAAATTGGAAAAATTGAAATTTGTATGTGTTAGTCTTCAATCACGGGTTTTTTTAGAAAATCATGAAAAATGAAGTATTTTGCTCATTTAAGAGAACTATTTTGGTCTTTTTTAGAAAAAATGATAATTGATATTTTTGAGGGTGTTAGACTTCAGTTTTTGATTTTTTGCAAAAAATTGGAAAAATAGAAATTTGTATGTGTTAGTCTTCAATCCCGGAGTTTTTTGAGAAAAACATGAAAAATGAAATATTTTGCTCATTTTAGAGAACTATTTTGGTCTTTTTTAGAAAAAAATATAATTCATATTTTTGAAGGTGTTAGACTTCAGTTTTTGATTTTTTGCAAAAAATAGGGAAAATAGAAATTTGTATGTGTTAGTCTTCAATCACGACATTTTTTGAGAAAAACATGAAAAATGAAGTATTTTGCTCATTTTAGAGAACTATTTTGGACTCTTTTAGAAAAAATGATAATTGATATTTTGTAAGGTGTTAGACTTCTGTTTTTGATTTTTTGCAAAAAAAATGGAAAAATTGAAATTTGTATGTGTTAGTCTTCAATCACGGAATTTTTTGAGAAAAACATGAAAAATGAAGTATTTTGCTCATTTTAGAGAATTATTTTGGTCTTTTTCAGAAAAAAATGATAATTGATATTTTTGAAGGTGTTAGACTTCAGTTTTTTATTTTTTGCAAAAAATTGGAAAAATTGAAATTTGTATGTGTTAGTCTTCAATCACGGAATTTTTTGAGAAAATCATGAAAAATGAAGTATTTTGCTCATTTTAGAGAACTATTTTTTGTCTATTTTAGAAAAATGATAATTGATATATTTGAAGGTATTAGACTTCAGTTTTTGATTTTTTGCAAAAAATTGGAAAAATTGAAATTTGTATATGTTAGTCTTCAATCACGGAATTTTTTGAGAAAATCATGAAAAATGAAGTATTTTGCTCATTTTAGAGAACTATATTGGTCTTTTTTAGAAAAAATGATAATTGATATTTTTGAAGGTGTTAGACTTCAGTTTTTTATTTTTTGCAAAAAATTGGAAAAATTGAAATTTGTATGTGTTAGTCTTCAATCACTGAATTTTTTTAGAAAATCATGAAAAATGAAGTATTTTGCTCATTTTAGAGAACTATTTTGGTCTTTTTTAGAAAAAATGATAATTGATATTTTTGAAGGTGTTAGACTTCAGTTTTTGATTTTATGCAAAAAATAGGAAAAATTGAAATTAATATGTGTTAGTCTTCAATCCCGGAGTTTTTTGAGAAAAACATGAAAAATGAAGTATATTGCTCATTTTAGAGAACTATTTTGGTCTTTTTTAGAAAAAATGATAATTGATATTTTTGAAGGTGTTAGACTTCAGTTTTTCATTTTTTGCAAAAAATAGGAAAAATAGAAATTTGTATGTGTTAGTCTTCAATCACGAAGTTTTTTGAGAAAAACATTAAAAATGAAGTATTTTGCTCATTTTAGAGAACTATTTTGGACTCTTTTAGAAAAAATGATAATTGATATTTTTGAAGGTGTAGACTTCAGTTTTTTATTTTTTGCAAAAAATTGGAAAAATTGAAATTTGTATGTGTTAGTCTTCAATCACGGAGTTTTTTGAGAAAAACATGAAAAATGAAGTATTTTGCTCATTTTAGAGAACTATTTTGGTCTTTTTTTAAAAAAATGATAATTGATATTTTTGAAGGTGTTAGACTTCAGTTTTTGATTTTATGCAAAAAATAGGAAAAATAGAAATTTGTATGTGTTAGTCTTCAATCCCGGAGTTTCTTGAGAAAAACATGAAAAATGAAGTATTTTGCTCATTTTAGAGAACTATTTTGGTCTTTTTTAGAAAAACTGATAATTGATATTTTTGAAGGTATTAGACTTCAGTTTTTGATTTTTTGCAAAAAATTGAAAAAATAGAAATTTGTATGTGTTAGTCTTCAATCCCGGAGTTTTTTAAGAAAAACATGAAAAATGAAATATTTTGCTCATTTTAGAGAACTATTTTGGTCTTTTTTAGAAAAAAATATAATTGATATTTTTGAAGGTGTTAGACTTCAGTTTTTGATTTTTTGCAAAAAATAGTGAAAATAGAAATTTGTATGTGTTAGTCTTCAATCACGACATTTTTTGAGAAAAACATGAAAAATGAAGTATTTTGCTCATTTTAGATAACTATTTTGGACTCTTTTAGAAAAAATGATAATTGTTATTTTGTAAGGTGTTAGACTTCTGTTTTTGATTTTTTGCAAAAAAATGGAAAAATTGAAATTTGTATGTGTTAGTCTTCAATCACGGAATTTTTTGAGAAAAACATGAAAAATGAAGTATTTTGCTCATTTTAGAGAATTATTTTGGTCTTTTTCTGAAAAAAATGATAATTGATATTTTTGAAGGTGTTAGACTTCAGTTTTTTATTTTTTGCAAAAAATTGGAAAAATTGAAATTTGTATGTGTTAGTCTTCAATCACGGAATTTTTTTAGAAAATCATGAAAAATGAAGTATTTTGTTCATTTTAGACAACTATTTTTTGTCATTTTTAGAAAAAATGATAATTCATATTTTTGAAGGTGTTAGACTTCAGTATTTGATTTTTTGCAAAAAAATTGGAAAAATTGAAATTTGTATATGGTAGTCTTCAATCACGGAATTTTTTGTGAAAATCATGAAAAATGAAGTATTTTGCTCATTCTAGAGAACTATTTTGGTCTTTTTTAGAAAAAATGATAATTGATATTTTTGAAGGTGTTAGACTTCAGTTTTTTATTTTTTGCAAAAAATTGGAAAAATTGAAATTTGTATGTGTTAGTCTTCAATCACTGAATTTTTTGAGAAAATCGTGAAAAATGAAGTATTTTGCTCATTTTAGAGAACTATTTTGGTCTTTTTTAGAAAAAATGATAATTGATATTTTTGAAGGTGTTAGACTTCAGTTTTTGATTTTATGCAAAAAATGGGAAAAATAGAAATAATATGTGTTAGTCTTCAATCCCGGAGTTTTTTGAGAAAAACATGAAAAATGAAGTATTTAGCTCATTTTAGAGAACTATTTTGGTCTTTTTTAGAAAAAATGATAATTGATATTTTTGAAGGTGTTAGACTTCAGTTTTTGATTTTTTGCAAAAAATTGGAAAAATTGAAATTTGTATGTGTTAGTCTTCAATCACGGAATTTTTTGAGAAAATCATGAAAAATGAAGTATTTTGCTCATTTTAGAGAACTATTTTGGTCTTTTTTAGAAAAAATGATAATTGATATTTTTGAAGGTGTTAGACTTCAATTTTTGATTTTATGCAAAAAATAGGAAAAATAGAAATTAGTATGTGTTAGTCTTCAATCCCGGAGTTTTTTGAGAAAAACATGAAAAATGAAGTATTTTGCTCATTTTAGAGAACTATTTTGGTCTTTTTCAGAAAAAATGATAATTGATATTTTTGAAGGTGTTAGACTTCAGTTTTTTATTTTTTGGAAAAAATTGGAAAAATTGAAATTTGTATGTGTTAGTCTTCAATCACGAAGCTTTTTGAGAAAAACATGAAAAATGAAGTATTTTGCTCATTTTAGAGAACTATTTTTGTCTCTTATAGAAAAAATGATAATTGATATTTTTTAAGGTGTTAGACTTCAGTTTTTTATTTTTTGCAAAAAAATGGAAAAATTGAAATTTGTATGTGATAGTCTTCAATCACGGAATTTTTTGAGAAAAACATGAAAAATGAAGTATTTTGCTCATTTTGGAGAACTATTTTTGTCTTTTTCAGAAAAAATGATAATTGATATTTTTGAAGGTGTTAGACTTCAGTTTTTTATTTTTTGCAAAAAATTGGAAAAATTGAAATTTGTATGTGTTAGTCTTCAATCACGGGTTTTTTTAGAAAATCATGAAAAATGAAGTATTTTGCTCATTTAAGAGAACTATTTTGGTCTTTTTTAGAAAAAATGATAATTGATATTTTTGAGGGTGTTAGACTTCAGTTTTTGATTTTTTGCAAAAAATTGAAAAAATAGAAATTTGTATGTGTTAGTCTTCAATACCGGAGTTTTTTGAGAAAAACATGAAAAATGAAATATTTTGCTCATTTTTGAGAACTATTTTGGTCTTTTTTAGAAAAAAATATAATTCATATTTTTGAAGGTGTTAGACTTCAGTTTTTGATTTTTTGCAAAAAATAGGGAAAATAGAAATTTGTATGTGTTAGTCTTCAATCACGACATTTTTTGAGAAAAACATGAAAAATGAAGTATTTTGCTCATTTTAGAGAACTATTTTGGACTCTTTTAGAAAAAATGATAATTGATATTTTGTAAGGTGTTAGACTTCTGTTTTTGATTTTTTGCGAAAAATGGAAAAATTGAAATTTGTATGTGTTAGTCTTCAATCACGGAATTTTTTGAGAAAAACATGAAAAATGAAGTATTTTGCTCATTTTAGAGAATTATTTTGGTCTTTTTCAGAAAAAAATGATAATTGATATTTTTGAAGGTGTTAGACTTCAGTTTTTATTTTTTGCAAAAATTGGAAAAATTGAAATTTGTATGTGTTAGTCTTCAATCACGGAATTTTTTGAGAAAATCATGAAAAATGAAGTATTTTGCTCATTTTAGAGAAATATTTTTTGTCTTTTTTAGAAAAAATGATAATTGATATTTTTGAAGTTGTTAGACTTCAGTATTTGATTTTTTGCAAAAAAATTGGAAAAATTGAAATTTGTATATGTTAGTCTTCAATCACGGAATTTTTTGAGAAAATCATGAAAAATGAAGTATTTTGCTCATTCTAGAGAACTATTTTGGTCTTTTTTAGAAAAAATGATAATTGATATTTTTGAAGGTGTTAGACTTCAGTTTTTTAATTTTTGCAAAAAATTGGAAAAATTGAAATTTGTATGTGTTAGTCTTCAATCACTGAATTTTTTGAGAAAATCGTGAAAAATGAAGTATTTTGCTCATTTTAGAGAACTATTTTGGTCTTTTTTAGAAAAAAATATAATTCATATTTTTGAAGGTGTTAGACTTCAGTTTTTGATTTTTTGCAAAAAATAGGGAAAATAGAAATTTGTATGTGTTAGTCTTCAATCACGACATTTTTTGAGAAAAACATGAAAAATGAAGTATTTTGCTCATTTTAGAGAACTATTTTGGACTCTTTTAGAAAAAATGATAATTGATATTTTGTAAGGTGTTAGACTTCTGTTTTTGATTTTTTGCAAAAAAATGGAAAAATTGAAATTTGTATGTGTTAGTCTTCAATCACGGAATTTTTTGAGAAAAACATGAAAAATGAAGTATTTTGCTCATTTTAGAGAATTATTTTGGTCTTTTTCAGAAAAAAATGATAATTGATATTTTTGAAGGTGTTAGACTTCAGTTTTTTATTTTTTGCAAAAAATTGGAAAAATTGAAATTTGTATGTGTTAGTCTTCAATCACGGAATTTTTTGAGAAAATCATGAAAAATGAAGTATTTTGCTCATTTTAGAGAACTATTTTTTGTCTATTTTAGAAAAATGATAATTGATATATTTGAAGGTATTAGACTTCAGTTTTTGTTTTTTTGCAAAAAATTGGAAAAATTGAAATTTGTATATGTTAGTCTTCAATCACGGAATTTTTTGAGAAAATCATGAAAAATGAAGTATTTTGCTCATTTTAGAGAACTATATTGGTCTTTTTTAGAAAAAATGATAATTGATATTTTTGAAGGTGTTAGACTTCAGTTTTTTATTTTTTGCAAAAAATTGGAAAAATTGAAATTTGTATGTGTTAGTCTTCAATCACTGAATTTTTTTAGAAAATCATGAAAAATGAAGTATTTTGCTCATTTTAGAGAACTATTTTGGTCTTTTTTAGAAAAAATGATAATTGATATTTTTGAAGGTGTTAGACTTCAGTTTTTGATTTTATGCAAAAAATAGGAAAAATTGAAATTAATATGTGTTAGTCTTCAATCCCGGAGTTTTTTGAGAAAAACATGAAAAATGAAGTATATTGCTCATTTTAGAGAACTATTTTGGTCTTTTTTAGAAAAAATGATAATTGATATTTTTGAAGGTGTTAGACTTCAGTTTTTCATTTTTTGCAAAAAATAGGAAAAATAGAAATTTGTATGTGTTAGTCTTCAATCACGAAGTTTTTTGAGAAAAACATTAAAAATGAAGTATTTTGCTCATTTTAGAGAACTATTTTGGACTCTTTTAGAAAAAATGATAATTGATATTTTTGAAGGTGTAGACTTCAGTTTTTGATTTTTTGCAAAAAATTGGAAAAATTGAAATTTGTATGTGTTAGTCTTCAATCACGGAGTTTTTTGAGAAAAACATGAAAAATGAAGTATTTTGCTCATTTTAGAGAACTATTTTGGTCTTTTTTTAAAAAAATGATAATTGATATTTTTGAAGGTGTTAGACTTCAGTTTTTGATTTTATGCAAAAAATAGGAAAAATAGAAATTTGTATGTTTTAGTCTTCAATCCCGGAGTTTCTTGAGAAAAACATGAAAAATGAAGTATTTTGCTCATTTTAGAGAACTATTTTGGTCTTTTTTAGAAAAAATGATAATTGATATTTTTGAAGGTATTAGACTTCAGTTTTTGATTTTTTGCAAAAAATTGAAAAAATAGAAATTTGTATGTGTTAGTCTTCAATCCCGGAGTTTTTTAAGAAAAACATGAAAAATGAAATATTTTGCTCATTTTAGAGAACTATTTTGGTCTTTTTTAGAAAAAAATATAATTGATATTTTTGAAGGTGTTAGACTTCAGTTTTTGATTTTTTGCAAAAAATAGTGAAAATAGAAATTTGTATGTGTTAGTCTTCAATCACGACATTTTTTGAGAAAAACATGAAAAATGAAGTATTTTCCTCATTTTAGATAACTATTTTGGACTCTTTTAGAAAAAATGATAATTGTTATTTTGTAAGGTGTTAGACTTCTGTTTTTGATTTTTTGCAAAAAAATGGAAAAATTGAAATTTGTATGTGTTAGTCTTCAATCACGGAATTTTTTGAGAAAAACATGAAAAATGAAGTATTTTGCTCATTTTAGAGAATTATTTTGGTCTTTTTCTGAAAAAAATGATAATTGATATTTTTGAAGGTGTTAGACTTCAGTTTTTTATTTTTTGCAAAAAATTGGAAAAATTGAAATTTGTATGTGTTAGTCTTCAATCACGGAATTTTTTGAGAAAATCATGAAAAATGAAGTATTTTGTTCATTTTAGACAACTATTTTTTGTCATTTTTAGAAAAAATGATAATTCATATTTTTGAAGGTGTTAGACTTCAGTATTTGATTTTTTGCAAAAAAATTGGAAAAATTGAAATTTGTATATGTTAGTCTTCAATCACGGAATTTTTTGAGAAAATCATGAAAAATGAAGTATTTTGCTCATTCTAGAGAACTATTTTGGTCTTTTTTAGAAAAAATGATAATTGATATTTTTGAAGGTGTTAGACTTCAGTTTTTTATTTTTTGCAAAAAATTGGAAAAATTGAAATTTGTATGTGTTAGTCTTCAATCACTGAATTTTTTGAGAAAATCGTGAAAAATGAAGTATTTTGCTCATTTTAGAGAACTATTTTGGTCTTTTTTAGAAAAAATGATAATTGATATTTTTGAAGGTGTTAGACTTCAGTTTTTGATTTTATGCAAAAAATGGGAAAAATAGAAATTAATATGTGTTAGTCTTCAATCCCGGAGTTTTTTGAGAAAAACATGAAAAATGAAGTATTTAGCTCATTTTAGAGAACTATTTTGGTCTTTTTTAGAAAAAATGATAATTGATATTTTTGAAGGTGTTAGACTTCAGTTTTTGATTTTTTGCAAAAAATTGGAAAAATTGAAATTTGTATGTGTTAGTCTTCAATCACGGAATTTTTTGAGAAAATCATGAAAAATGAAGTATTTTGCTCATTTTAGAGAACTATTTTGGTCTTTTTTAGAAAAAATGATAATTGATATTTTTGAAGGTGTTAGACTTCAATTTTTGATTTTATGCAAAAAATAGGAAAAATAGAAATTAGTATGTGTTAGTCTTCAATCCCGGAGTTTTTTGAGAAAAACATGAAAAATGAAGTATTTTGCTCATTTTAGAGAACTATTTTGGTCTTTTTCAGAAAAAATGATAATTGATATTTTTGAAGGTGTTAGACTTCAGTTTTTTATTTTTTGGAAAAAATTGGAAAAATTGAAATTTGTATGTGTTAGTCTTCAATCACGAAGCTTTTTGAGAAAAACATGAAAAATGAAGTATTTTGCTCATTTTAGAGAACTATTTTTGTCTCTTATAGAAAAAATGATAATTGATATTTTTTAAGGTGTTAGACTTCAGTTTTTTATTTTTTGCAAAAAAATGGAAAAATTGAAATTTGTATGTGATAGTCTTCAATCACGGAATTTTTTGAGAAAAACATGAAAAATGAAGTATTTTGCTCATTTTGGAGAACTATTTTTGTCTTTTTCAGAAAAAATGATAATTGATATTTTTGAAGGTGTTAGACTTCAGTTTTTTATTTTTTGCAAAAAATTGGAAAAATTGAAATTTGTATGTGTTAGTCTTCGATCACGGGTTTTTTTAGAAAATCATGAAAAATGAAGTATTTTGCTCATTTAAGAGAACTATTTTGGTCTTTTTTAGAAAAAATGATAATTGATATTTTTGAGGGTGTTAGACTTCAGTTTTTGATTTTTTGCAAAAAATTGAAAAAATAGAAATTTGTATGTGTTAGTCTTCAATACCGGAGTTTTTTGAGAAAAACATGAAAAATGAAATATTTTGCTCATTTTAGAGAACTATTTTGGTCTTTTTTAGAAAAAAATATAATTCATATTTTTGAAGGTGTTAGACTTCAGTTTTTGATTTTTTGCAAAAAATAGGGAAAATAGAAATTTGTATGTGTTAGTCTTCAATCACGACATTTTTTGAGAAAAACATGAAAAATGAAGTATTTTGCTCATTTTAGAGAACTATTTTGGACTCTTTTAGAAAAAATGATAATTGATATTTTGTAAGGTGTTAGACTTCTGTTTTTGATTTTTTGCGAAAAATGGAAAAATTAAAATTTGTATGTGTTAGTCTTCAATCACGGAATTTTTTGAGAAAAACATGAAAAATGAAGTATTTTGCTCATTTTAGAGAATTATTTTGGTCTTTTTCAGAAAAAAATGATAATTGATATTTTTGAAGGTGTTAGACTTCAGTTTTTATTTTTTGCAAAAAATTGGAAAAATTGAAATTTGTATGTGTTAGTCTTCAATCACGGAATTTTTTGAGAAAATCATGAAAAATGAAGTATTTTGCTCATTTTAGAGAACTATTTTTTGTCTTTTTTAGAAAAAATGATAATTGATATTTTTGAAGTTGTTAGACTTCAGTATTTGATTTTTTGCAAAAAAATTGGAAAAATTGAAATTTGTATATGTTAGTCTTCAATCACGGAATTTTTTGAGAAAATCATGAAAAATGAAGTATTTTGCTCATTCTAGAGAACTATTTTGGTCTTTTTTAGAAAAAATGATAATTGATATTTTTGAAGGTGTTAGAGTTCAGTTTTTTAATTTTTGCAAAAAATTGGAAAAATTGAAATTTGTATGTGTTAGTCTTCAATCACTGAATTTTTTGAGAAAATCGTGAAAAATGAAGTATTTTGCTCATTTTAGAGAACTATTTTGGTCTTTTTTAGAAAAAATGATAATTGATATTTTTGAAGGTGTTAGACTTCAGTTTTTGATTTTATGCAAAAAATAGGAAAAATAGAAATTAATATGTGTTAGTCTTCAATCCCGGAGTTTTTTGAGAAAAACATGAAAAATGAAGTATTTAGCTCATTTTAGAGAACTATTTTGGTCTTTTTTAGAAAAAATGATAATTGATATTTTTGAAGGTGTTAGACTTCTGTTTTTGATTTTTTGCAAAAAATTGGAAAAATTGAAATTTGTATGTGTTAGTCTTCAATCACGGAATTTTTTGAGAAAATCATGAAAAATGAAGTATTTTGCTCATTTTAGAGAATTATTTTGGTCTTTTTCAGAAAAAAATGATAATTGATATTTTTGAAGGTGTTAGACTTCAGTTTTTATTTTTTGCAAAAAATTGGAAAAATTGAAATTTGTATGTGTTAGTCTTCAATCACGGAATTTTTTGAGAAAATCATGAAAAATGAAGTATTTTGCTCATTTTAGAGAACTATTTTTTGTCTTTTTTAGAAAAAATGATAATTGATATTTTTGAAGTTGTTAGACTTCAGTATTTGATTTTTTGCAAAAAAATTGGAAAAATTGAAATTTGTATATGTTAGTCTTCAATCACGGAATTTTTTGAGAAAATCATGAAAAATGAAGTATTTTGCTCATTCTAGAGAACTATTTTGGTCTTTTTTAGAAAAAATGATAATTGATATTTTTGAAGGTGTTAGACTTCAGTTTTTTAATTTTTGCAAAAAATTGGAAAAATTGAAATTTGTATGTGTTAGTCTTCAATCACTGAATTTTTTGAGAAAATCGTGAAAAATGAAGTATTTTGCTCATTTTAGAGAACTATTTTGGTCTTTTTTAGAAAAAATGATAATTGATATTTTTGAAGGTGTTAGACTTCAGTTTTTGATTTTATGCAAAAAATAGGAAAAATAGAAATTAATATGTGTTAGTCTTCAATCCCGGAGTTTTTTGAGAAAAACATGAAAAATGAAGTATTTATCTCATTTTAGAGAACTATTTTGGTCTTTTTTAGAAAAAATGATAATTGATATTTTTGAAGGTGTTAGACTTCTGTTTTTGATTTTTTGCAAAAAATTGGAAAAATTGAAATTTGTATGTGTTAGTCTTCAATCACGGAATTTTTTGAGAAAATCATGAAAAATGAAGTATTTTGCTCATTTTAGAGAACTATTTTGGTCTTTTTTAGAAAAAATGATAATTGATATTTTTGAAGGTGTTAGACTTCAGATTTTGATTTTATGCAAAAAATAGGAAAAATAGAAATTAGTATGTGTTAGTCTTCAATCCCGGAGTTTTTTGAGAAAAACATGAAAAATGAAGTATTTTGCTCATTTTAGAGAACTATTTTGGTCTTTTTCAGAAAAAATGATAATTGATATTTTTGAAGGTATTAGACTTCAGTTTTTTATTTTTTGGAAAAAATTGGAAAAATTGAAATTTGTATGTGTTAGTCTTCAATCACGAAGCTTTTTGAGAAAAACATGAAAAATGAAGTATTTTGCTCATTTTAGAGAACTATTTTTGTCTCTTATAGAAAAAATGATAATTGATATTTTTTAAGGTGTTAGACTTCAGTTTTTTATTTTTTGCAAAAAAATGGAAAAATTGAAATTTGTATGTGATAGTCTTCAATCACGGAATTTTTTGAGAAAAACATGAAAAATGAAGTATTTTGCTCATTTTGGAGAACTATTTTTGTCTTTTTCAGAAAAAATGATAATTGATATTTTTGAAGGTGTTAGACTTCAGTTTTTTATTTTTTGCAAAAAATTGGAAAAATTGAAATTTGTATGTGTTAGTCTTCGATCTCGGGTTTTTTTAGAAAATCATGAAAAATGAAGTATTTTGCTCATTTAAGAGAACTATTTTGGTCTTTTTTAGAAAAAATGATAATTGATATTTTTGAGGGTGTTAGACTTCAGTTTTTGATTTTTTGCAAAAAATTGAAAAAATAGAAATTTGTATGTGTTAGTCTTCAATACCGGAGTTTTTTGAGAAAAACATGAAAAATGAAATATTTTGCTCATTTTAGAGAACTATTTTGGTCTTTTTTAGAAAAAAATATAATTCATATTTTTGAAGGTGTTAGACTTCAGTTTTTGATTTTTTGCAAAAAATAGGGAAAATAGAAATTTGTATGTGTTAGTCTTCAATCACGACATTTTTTGAGAAAAACATGAAAAATGAAGTATTTTGCTCATTTTAGAGAACTATTTTGGACTCTTTTAGAAAAAATGATAATTGATATTTTGTAAGGTGTTAGACTTCTGTTTTTGATTTTTTGCGAAAAATGGAAAAATTAAAATTTGTATGTGTTAGTCTTCAATCACGGAATTTTTTGAGAAAAACATGAAAAATGAAGTATTTTGCTCATTTTAGAGAATTATTTTGGTCTTTTTCAGAAAAAAATGATAATTGATATTTTTGAAGGTGTTAGACTTCAGTTTTTATTTTTTGCAAAAAATTGGAAAAATTGAAATTTGTATGTGTTAGTCTTCAATCACGGAATTTTTTGAGAAAATCATGAAAAATGAAGTATTTTGCTCATTTTAGAGAACTATTTTTTGTCTTTTTTAGAAAAAATGATAATTGATATTTTTGAAGTTGTTAGACTTCAGTATTTGATTTTTTGCAAAAAAATTGGAAAAATTGAAATTTGTATATGTTAGTCTTCAATCACGGAATTTTTTGAGAAAATCATGAAAAATGAAGTATTTTGCTCATTCTAGAGAACTATTTTGGTCTTTTTTAGAAAAAATGATAATTGATATTTTTGAAGGTGTTAGAGTTCAGTTTTTTAATTTTTGCAAAAAATTGGAAAAATTGAAATTTGTATGTGTTAGTCTTCAATCACTGAATTTTTTGAGAAAATCGTGAAAAATGAAGTATTTTGCTCATTTTAGAGAACTATTTTGGTCTTTTTTAGAAAAAATGATAATTGATATTTTTGAAGGTGTTAGACTTCAGTTTTTGATTTTATGCAAAAAATAGGAAAAATAGAAATTAATATGTGTTAGTCTTCAATCCCGGAGTTTTTTGAGAAAAACATGAAAAATGAAGTATTTAGCTCATTTTAGAGAACTATTTTGGTCTTTTTTAGAAAAAATGATAATTGATATTTTTGAAGGTGTTAGACTTCTGTTTTTGATTTTTTGCAAAAAATTGGAAAAATTGAAATTTGTATGTGTTAGTCTTCAATCACGGAATTTTTTGAGAAAATCATGAAAAATGAAGTATTTTGCTCATTTTAGAGAATTATTTTGGTCTTTTTCAGAAAAAAATGATAATTGATATTTTTGAAGGTGTTAGACTTCAGTTTTTATTTTTTGCAAAAAATTGGAAAAATTGAAATTTGTATGTGTTAGTCTTCAATCACGGAATTTTTTGAGAAAATCATGAAAAATGAAGTATTTTGCTCATTTTAGAGAACTATTTTTTGTCTTTTTTAGAAAAAATGATAATTGATATTTTTGAAGTTGTTAGACTTCAGTATTTGATTTTTTGCAAAAAAATTGGAAAAATTGAAATTTGTATATGTTAGTCTTCAATCACGGAATTTTTTGAGAAAATCATGAAAAATGAAGTATTTTGCTCATTCTAGAGAACTATTTTGGTCTTTTTTAGAAAAAATGATAATTGATATTTTTGAAGGTGTTAGACTTCAGTTTTTTAATTTTTGCAAAAAATTGGAAAAATTGAAATTTGTATGTGTTAGTCTTCAATCACTGAATTTTTTGAGAAAATCGTGAAAAATGAAGTATTTTGCTCATTTTAGAGAACTATTTTGGTCTTTTTTAGAAAAAATGATAATTGATATTTTTGAAGGTGTTAGACTTCAGTTTTTGATTTTATGCAAAAAATAGGAAAAATAGAAATTAATATGTGTTAGTCTTCAATCCCGGAGTTTTTTGAGAAAAACATGAAAAATGAAGTATTTATCTCATTTTAGAGAACTATTTTGGTCTTTTTTAGAAAAAATGATAATTGATATTTTTGAAGGTGTTAGACTTCTGTTTTTGATTTTTTGCAAAAAATTGGAAAAATTGAAATTTGTATGTGTTAGTCTTCAATCACGGAATTTTTTGAGAAAATCAGGAAAAATGAAGTATTTTGCTCATTTTAGAGAACTATTTTGGTCTTTTTTAGAAAAAATGATAATTGATATTTTTGAAGGTGTTAGACTTCAATTTTTGATTTTATGCAAAAAATAGGAAAAATAGAAATTAGTATGTGTTAGTCTTAAATCCCGGAGTTTTTTGAGAAAAACATGAAAAATGAAGTATTTTGCTCATTTTAGAGAACTATTTTGGTCTTTTTCAGAAAAAATGATAATTGATATTTTTGAAGGTGTTAGACTTCAGTTTTTTATTTTTTGGAAAAAATTGGAAAAATTGAAATTTGTATGTGTTAGTCTTCAATCACGAAGCTTTTTGAGAAAAACATGAAAAATGAAGTATTTTGCTCATTTTAGAGAACTATTTTTGTCTCTTATAGAAAAAATGATAATTGATATTTTTTAAGGTGTTAGACTTCAGTTTTTTATTTTTTGCAAAAAAATGGAAAAATTGAAATTTGTATGTGATAGTCTTCAATCACGGAATTTTTTGAGAAAAACATGAAAAATGAAGTATTTTTCTCATTTTGGAGAACTATTTTTGTCTTTTTCAGAAAAAATGATAATTGATATTTTTGAAGGTGTTAGACTTCAGTTTTTTATTTTTTGCAAAAAAATTGGAAAAATTGAAATTTGTATGTGTTAGTCTTCAATCACGGGTTTTTTTAGAAAATCATGAAAAATGAAGTATTTTGCTCATTTAAGAGAACTATTTTGGTCTTTTTTAGAAAAAATGATAATTGATATTTTTGAGGGTGTTAGACTTCAGTTTTTGATTTTTTGCAAAAAATTGGAAAAATAGAAATTTGTATGTGTTAGTCTTCAATCCCGGAGTTTTTTGAGAAAAACATGAAAAATGAAATATTTTGCTCATTTTAGAGAACTATTTTGGCCTTTTTTAGAAAAAAATATAATTCATATTTTTGAAGGTGTTAGACTTCAGTTTTTGATTTTTTGCAAAAAATAGGGAAAATAGAAATTTGTATGTGTTAGTCTTCAATCACGACATTTTTTGAGAAAAACATGAAAAATGAAGTATTTTGCTCATTTTAGAGAACTATTTTGGACTCTTTTAGAAAAAATGATAATTGATATTTTGTAAGGTGTTAGACTTCTGTTTTTGATTTTTTGCAAAAAAATGGAAAAATTGAAATTTGTATGTGTTAGTCTTCAATCACGGAATTTTTTGAGAAAAACATGAAAAATGAAGTATTTTGCTCATTTTAGAGAATTATTTTGGTCTTTTTCAGAAAAAAATGATAATTGATATTTTTGAAGGTGTTAGACTTCAGTTTTTTATTTTTTGCAAAAAATTGGAAAAATTGAAATTTGTATGTGTTAGTCTTCAATCACGGAATTTTTTGAGAAAATCATGAAAAATGAAGTATTTTGCTCATTTTAGAGAACTATTTTTTGTCTATTTTAGAAAAATGATAATTGATATATTTGAAGGTATTAGACTTCAGTTTTTGATTTTTTGCAAAAAATTGGAAAAATTGAAATTTGTATATGTTAGTCTTCAATCACGGAATTTTTTGAGAAAATCATGAAAAATGAAGTATTTTGCTCATTTTAGAGAACTATATTGGTCTTTTTTAGAAAAAATGATAATTGATATTTTTGAAGGTGTTAGACTTCAGTTTTTTATTTTTTGCAAAAAATTGGAAAAATTGAAATTTGTATGTGTTAGTCTTCAATCACTGAATTTTTTTAGAAAATCATGAAAAATGAAGTATTTTGCTCATTTTAGAGAACTATTTTGGTCTTTTTTAGAAAAAATGATAATTGATATTTTTGAAGGTGTTAGACTTCAGTTTTTGATTTTATGCAAAAAATAGGAAAAATTGAAATTAATATGTGTTAGTCTTCAATCCCGGAGTTTTTTGAGAAAAACATGAAAAATGAAGTATATTGCTCATTTTAGAGAACTATTTTGGTCTTTTTTAGAAAAAATGATAATTGATATTTTTGAAGGTGTTAGACTTCAGTTTTTCATTTTTTGCAAAAAATAGGAAAAATAGAAATTTGTATGTGTTAGTCTTCAATCACGAAGTTTTTTGAGAAAAACATTAAAAATGAAGTATTTTGCTCATTTTAGAGAACTATTTTGGACTCTTTTAGAAAAAATGATAATTGATATTTTTGAAGGTGTAGACTTCAGTTTTTGATTTTTTGCAAAAAATTGGAAAAATTGAAATTTGTATGTGTTAGTCTTCAATCACGGAGTTTTTTGAGAAAAACATGAAAAATGAAGTATTTTGCTCATTTTAGAGAACTATTTTGGTCTTTTTTTAAAAAAATAATAATTGATATTTTTGAAGGTGTTAGACTTCAGTTTTTGATTTTATGCAAAAAATAGGAAAAATAGAAATTTGTATGTGTTAGTCTTCAATCCCGGAGTTTCTTGAGAAAAACATGAAAAATGAAGTATTTTGCTCATTTTAGAGAACTATTTTGGTCTTTTTTAGAAAAAATGATAATTGATATTTTTGAAGGTATTAGACTTCAGTTTTTGATTTTTTGCAAAAAATTGAAAAAATAGAAATTTGTATGTGTTAGTCTTCAATCCCGGAGTTTTTTAAGAAAAACATGAAAAATGAAATATTTTGCTCATTTTAGAGAACTATTTTGGTCTTTTTTAGAAAAAAATATAATTGATATTTTTGAAGGTGTTAGACTTCAGTTTTTGATTTTTTGCAAAAAATAGTGAAAATAGAAATTTGTATGTGTTAGTCTTCAATCACGACATTTTTTGAGAAAAACATGAAAAATGAAGTATTTTGCTCATTTTAGATAACTATTTTGGACTCTTTTAGAAAAAATGATAATTGTTATTTTGTAAGGTGTTAGACTTCTGTTTTTGATTTTTTGCAAAAAAATGGAAAAATTGAAATTTGTATGTGTTAGTCTTCAATCACGGAATTTTTTGAGAAAAACATGAAAAATGAAGTATTTTGCTCATTTTAGAGAATTATTTTGGTCTTTTTCTGAAAAAAATGATAATTGATATTTTTGAAGGTGTTAGACTTCAGTTTTTTATTTTTTGCAAAAAATTGGAAAAATTGAAATTTGTATGTGTTAGTCTTCAATCACGGAATTTTTTGAGAAAATCATGAAAAATGAAGTATTTTGTTCATTTTAGACAACTATTTTTTGTCATTTTTAGAAAAAATGATAATTCATATTTTTGAAGGTGTTAGACTTCAGTATTTGATTTTTTGCAAAAAAATTGGAAAAATTGAAATTTGTATATGTTAGTCTTCAATCACGGAATTTTTCGAGAAAATCATGAAAAATGAAGTATTTTGCTCATTCTAGAGAACTATTTTGGTCTTTTTTAGAAAAAATGATAATTGATATTTTTGAAGGTGTTAGGCTTCAGTTTTTTATTTTTTGCAAAAAATTGGAAAAATTGAAATTTGTATGTGTTAGTCTTCAATCACTGAATTTTTTGAGAAAATCGTGAAAAATGAAGTATTTCGCTCATTTTAGAGAACTATTTTGGTCTTTTTTAGAAAAAATGATAATTGATATTTTTGAAGGTGTTAGACTTCAGTTTTTGATTTTATGCAAAAAATGGGAAAAATAGAAATTAATATGTGTTAGTCTTCGATCCCGGAGTTTTTTGAGAAAAACATGAAAAATGAAGTATTTAGCTCATTTTAGAGAACTATTTTGGTCTTTTTTAGAAAAAATGATAATTGATATTTTTGAAGGTGTTAGACTTCAGTTTTTGATTTTTTGCAAAAAATTGGAAAAATTGAAATTTGTATGTGTTAGTCTTCAATCACGGAATTTTTTGAGAAAATCATGAAAAATGAAGTATTTTGCTCATTTTAGAGAACTATTTTGGTCTTTTTTAGAAAAAATGATAATTGATATTTTTGAAGGTGTTAGACTTCAATTTTTGATTTTATGCAAAAAATAGGAAAAATAGAAATTAGTATGTGTTAGTCTTCAATCCCGGAGTTTTTTGAGAAAAACATGAAAAATGAAGTATTTTGCTCATTTTAGAGAACTATTTTGGTCTTTTTCAGAAAAAATGATAATTGATATTTTTGAAGGTGTTAGACTTCAGTTTTTTATTTTTTGGAAAAAATTGGAAAAATTGAAATTTGTATGTGTTAGTCTTCAATCACGAAGCTTTTTGAGAAAAACATGAAAAATGAAGTATTTTGCTCATTTTAGAGAACTATTTTTGTCTCTTATAGAAAAAATGATAATTGATTTTTTTTAAGGTGTTAGACTTCAGTTTTTTATTTTTTCCAAAAAAATGGAAAAATTGAAATTTGTATGTGATAGTCTTCAATCACGGAATTTTTTGAGAAAAACATGAAAAATGAAGTATTTTGCTCATTTGGAGAACTATTTTTGTCTTTTTCAGAAAAAATGATAATTGATATTTTTGAAGGTGTTAGACTTCAGTTTTTTATTTTTTGCAAAAAATTGGAAAAATTGAAATTTGTATGTGTTAGTCTTCAATCACGGGTTTTTTTAGAAAATCATGAAAAATGAAGTATTTTGCTCATTTAAGAGAACTATTTTGGCCTTTTTTAGAAAAAATGATAATTGATATTTTTGAGGGTGTTAGACTTCAGTTTTTGATTTTTTGCAAAAAATTGGAAAAATAGAAATTTGTATGTGTTAGTCTTCAATACCGGAGTTTTTTGAGAAAAACATGAAAAATGAAATATTTTGCTCATTTTAGAGAACTATTTTGGTCTTTTTTAGAAAAAAATATAATTCATATTTTTGAAGGTGTTAGACTTCAGTTTTTGATTTTTTGCAAAAAATAGGGAAAATAGAAATTTGTATGTGTTAGTCTTCAATCACGACATTTTTTGAGAAAAACATGAAAAATGAAGTATTTTGCTCATTTTAGAGAACTATTTTGGACTCTTTTAGAAAAAATGATAATTTATATTTTGTAAGGTGTTAGACTTCTGTTTTTGATTTTTTGCGAAAAATGGAAAAATTGAAATTTGTATGTGTTAGTCTTCAATCACGGAATTTTTTGAGAAAAACATGAAAAATGAAGTATTTTGCTCATTTTAGAGAATTATTTTGGTCTTTTTCAGAAAAAAATGATAATTGATATTTTTGAAGGTGTTAGACTTCAGTTTTTATTTTTTGCAAAAAATTGGAAAAATTGAAATTTGTATGTGTTAGTCTTCAATCACGGAATTTTTTGAGAAAATCATGAAAAATGAAGTATTTTGCTCATTTTAGAGAACTATTTTTTGTCTTTTTTAGAAAAAATGATAATTGATATTTTTGAAGTTGTTAGACTTCAGTTTTTGATTTTTTGCAAAAAATTGGAAAAATTGAAATTTGTATATGTTAGTCTTCAATCACGGAATTTTTTGAGAAAATCATGAAAATTGAAGTATTTTGCTCATTTTAGAGAACTATTTTGGTCTTTTTTAGAAAAAATGATAATTGATATTTTTGAAGGTGTTAGACTTCAGTTTTTTATTTTTTGCAAAAAATTGGAAAAATTGAAATTTGTATGTGTTAGTCTTCAATCACTGAATTTTTTGAGAAAATCGTGAAAAATGAAGTATTTTGCTCATTTTAGAGAACTATTTTGGTCTTTTTTAGAAAAAATGATAATTGATATTTTTGAAGGTGTTAGACTTCAGTTTTTGATTTTATGCAAAAAATAGGAAAAATAGAAATTAATATGTGTTAGTCTTCAATCCCGGAGTTTTTTGAGAAAAACATGAAAAATGAAGTATTTAGCTCATTTTAGAGAACTATTTTGGTCTTTTTTAGAAAAAATGATAATTGATATTTTTGAAGGTGTTAGACTTCTGTTTTTGATTTTTTGCAAAAAATTGGAAAAATTGAAATTTGTATGTGTTAGTCTTCAATCACGGAATTTTTTGAGAAAATCATGAAAAATGAAGTATTTTGCTCATTTTAGAGAACTATTTTGGTCTTTTTTAGAAAAAATGATAATTGATATTTTTGAAGGTGTTAGACTTCAGATTTTGATTTTATGCAAAAAATAGGAAAAATAGAAATTAGTATGTGTTAGTCTTCAATCCCGGAGTTTTTTGAGAAAAACATGAAAAATGAAGTATTTTGCTCATTTTAGAGAACTATTTTGGTCTTTTTCAGAAAAAATGATAATTGATATTTTTGAAGGTATTAGACTTCAGTTTTTTATTTTTTGGAAAAAATTGGAAAAATTGAAATTGGTATGTGTTAGTCTTCAATCACGAAGCTTTTTGAGAAAAACATGAAAAATGAAGTATTTTGCTCATTTTAGAGAACTATTTTTGTCTCTTTTAGAAAAAATGATAATTGATATTTTTTAAGGTGTTAGACTTCAGTTTTTTATTTTTTGCAAAAAAATGGAAAAATTGAAATTTGTATGTGATAGTCTTCAATCACGGAATTTTTTGAGAAAAACATGAAAAATGAAGTATTTTGCTCATTTTGGAGAACTATTTTTGTCTTTTTCAGAAAAAATGATAATTGATATTTTTGAAGGTGTTAGACTTCAGTTTTTTATTTTTTGCAAAAAATTGGAAAAATTGAAATTTGTATGTGTTAGTCTTCTATCACGGGTTTTTTTAGAAAATCATGAAAAATGAAGTATTTTGCTCATTTTAGAGAACTATTTTGCTCTTTTTTAGAAAAAATGATAATTGATATTTTTGAGGGTGTTAGACTTCAGTTTTTGATTTTTTGCAAAAAATTGGAAAAATAGAAATTTGTATGTGTTAGTCTTCAATCACGGGTTTTTTTAGAAAATCATGAAAAATGAAGTATTTTGCTCATTTAAGAGAACTATTTTGGTCTTTTTTAGAAAAAATGATAATTGATATTTTTGAGGGTGTTAGACTTCAGTTTTTGATTTTTTGCAAAAAATTGGAAAAATAGAAATTTGTATGTGTTAGTCTTCAATCCCGGAGTTTTTTGAGAAAAACATGAAAAATGAAATATTTTGCTCATTTTAGAGAACTATTTTGGCCTTTTTTAGAAAAAAATATAATTCATATTTTTGAAGGTGTTAGACTTCAGTTTTTGATTTTTTGCAAAAAATAGGGAAAATAGAAATTTGTATGTGTTAGTCTTCAATCACGACATTTTTTGAGAAAAACATGAAAAATGAAGTATTTTGCTCATTTTAGAGAACTATTTTGGACTCTTTTAGAAAAAATGATAATTGATATTTTGTAAGGTGTTAGACTTCTGTTTTTGATTTTTTGCAAAAAAATGGAAAAATTGAAATTTGTATGTGTTAGTCTTCAATCACGGAATTTTTTGAGAAAAACATGAAAAATGAAGTATTTTGCTCATTTTAGAGAATTATTTTGGTCTTTTTCAGAAAAAAATGATAATTGATATTTTTGAAGGTGTTAGACTTCAGTTTTTTATTTTTTGCAAAAAATTGGAAAAATTGAAATTTGTATGTGTTAGTCTTCAATCACGGAATTTTTTGAGAAAATCATGAAAAATGAAGTATTTTGCTCATTTTAGAGAACTATTTTTTGTCTATTTTAGAAAAATGATAATTGATATATTTGAAGGTATTAGACTTCAGTTTTTGATTTTTTGCAAAAAATTGGAAAAATTGAAATTTGTATATGTTAGTCTTCAATCACGGAATTTTTTGAGAAAATCATGAAAAATGAAGTATTTTGCTCATTTTAGAGAACTATATTGGTCTTTTTTAGAAAAAATGATAATTGATATTTTTGAAGGTGTTAGACTTCAGTTTTTTATTTTTTGCAAAAAATTGGAAAAATTGAAATTTGTATGTGTTAGTCTTCAATCACTGAATTTTTTTAGAAAATCATGAAAAATGAAGTATTTTGCTCATTTTAGAGAACTATTTTGGTCTTTTTTAGAAAAAATGATAATTGATATTTTTGAAGGTGTTAGACTTCAGTTTTTGATTTTATGCAAAAAATAGGAAAAATTGAAATTAATATGTGTTAGTCTTCAATCCCGGAGTTTTTTGAGAAAAACATGAAAAATGAAGTATATTGCTCATTTTAGAGAACTATTTTGGTCTTTTTTAGAAAAAATGATAATTGATATTTTTGAAGGTGTTAGACTTCAGTTTTTCATTTTTTGCAAAAAATAGGAAAAATAGAAATTTGTATGTGTTAGTCTTCAATCACGAAGTTTTTTGAGAAAAACATTAAAAATGAAGTATTTTGCTCATTTTAGAGAACTATTTTGGACTCTTTTAGAAAAAATGATAATTGATATTTTTGAAGGTGTAGACTTCAGTTTTTGATTTTTTGCAAAAAATTGGAAAAATTGAAATTTGTATGTGTTAGTCTTCAATCACGGAGTTTTTTGAGAAAAACATGAAAAATGAAGTATTTTGCTCATTTTAGAGAACTATTTTGGTCTTTTTTTAAAAAAATAATAATTGATATTTTTGAAGGTGTTAGACTTCAGTTTTTGATTTTATGCAAAAAATAGGAAAAATAGAAATTTGTATGTGTTAGTCTTCAATCCCGGAGTTTCTTGAGAAAAACATGAAAAATGAAGTATTTTGCTCATTTTAGAGAACTATTTTGGTCTTTTTTAGAAAAAATGATAATTGATATTTTTGAAGGTATTAGACTTCAGTTTTTGATTTTTTGCAAAAAATTGAAAAAATAGAAATTTGTATGTGTTAGTCTTCAATCCCGGAGTTTTTTAAGAAAAACATGAAAAATGAAATATTTTGCTCATTTTAGAGAACTATTTTGGTCTTTTTTAGAAAAAAATATAATTGATATTTTTGAAGGTGTTAGACTTCAGTTTTTGATTTTTTGCAAAAAATAGTGAAAATAGAAATTTGTATGTGTTAGTCTTCAATCACGACATTTTTTGAGAAAAACATGAAAAATGAAGTATTTTGCTCATTTTAGATAACTATTTTGGACTCTTTTAGAAAAAATGATAATTGTTATTTTGTAAGGTGTTAGACTTCTGTTTTTGATTTTTTGCAAAAAAATGGAAAAATTGAAATTTGTATGTGTTAGTCTTCAATCACGGAATTTTTTGAGAAAAACATGAAAAATGAAGTATTTTGCTCATTTTAGAGAATTATTTTGGTCTTTTTCTGAAAAAAATGATAATTGATATTTTTGAAGGTGTTAGACTTCAGTTTTTTATTTTTTGCAAAAAATTGGAAAAATTGAAATTTGTATGTGTTAGTCTTCAATCACGGAATTTTTTGAGAAAATCATGAAAAATGAAGTATTTTGTTCATTTTAGACAACTATTTTTTGTCATTTTTAGAAAAAATGATAATTCATATTTTTGAAGGTGTTAGACTTCAGTATTTGATTTTTTGCAAAAAAATTGGAAAAATTGAAATTTGTATATGTTAGTCTTCAATCACGGAATTTTTCGAGAAAATCATGAAAAATGAAGTATTTTGCTCATTCTAGAGAACTATTTTGGTCTTTTTTAGAAAAAATGATAATTGATATTTTTGAAGGTGTTAGGCTTCAGTTTTTTATTTTTTGCAAAAAATTGGAAAAATTGAAATTTGTATGTGTTAGTCTTCAATCACTGAATTTTTTGAGAAAATCGTGAAAAATGAAGTATTTCGCTCATTTTAGAGAACTATTTTGGTCTTTTTTAGAAAAAATGATAATTGATATTTTTGAAGGTGTTAGACTTCAGTTTTTGATTTTATGCAAAAAATGGGAAAAATAGAAATTAATATGTGTTAGTCTTCGATCCCGGAGTTTTTTGAGAAAAACATGAAAAATGAAGTATTTAGCTCATTTTAGAGAACTATTTTGGTCTTTTTTAGAAAAAATGATAATTGATATTTTTGAAGGTGTTAGACTTCAGTTTTTGATTTTTTGCAAAAAATTGGAAAAATTGAAATTTGTATGTGTTAGTCTTCAATCACGGAATTTTTTGAGAAAATCATGAAAAATGAAGTATTTTGCTCATTTTAGAGAACTATTTTGGTCTTTTTTAGAAAAAATGATAATTGATATTTTTGAAGGTGTTAGACTTCAATTTTTGATTTTATTCAAAAAATAGGAAAAATAGAAATTAGTATGTGTTAGTCTTCAATCCCGGAGTTTTTTGAGAAAAACATGAAAAATGAAGTATTTTGCTCATTTTAGAGAACTATTTTGGTCTTTTTCAGAAAAAATGATAATTGATATTTTTGAAGGTGTTAGACTTCAGTTTTTTATTTTTTGGAAAAAATTGGAAAAATTGAAATTTGTATGTGTTAGTCTTCAATCACGAAGCTTTTTGAGAAAAACATGAAAAATGAAGTATTTTGCTCATTTTAGAGAACTATTTTTGTCTCTTATAGAAAAAATGATAATTGATTTTTTTTAAGGTGTTAGACTTCAGTTTTTTATTTTTTCCAAAAAAATGGAAAAATTGAAATTTGTATGTGATAGTCTTCAATCACGGAATTTTTTGAGAAAAACATGAAAAATGAAGTATTTTGCTCATTTGGAGAACTATTTTTGTCTTTTTCAGAAAAAATGATAATTGATATTTTTGAAGGTGTTAGACTTCAGTTTTTTATTTTTTGCAAAAAATTGGAAAAATTGAAATTTGTATGTGTTAGTCTTCAATCACGGGTTTTTTTAGAAAATCATGAAAAATGAAGTATTTTGCTCATTTAAGAGAACTATTTTGGCCTTTTTTAGAAAAAATGATAATTGATATTTTTGAGGGTGTTAGACTTCAGTTTTTGATTTTTTGCAAAAAATTGGAAAAATAGAAATTTGTATGTGTTAGTCTTCAATACCGGAGTTTTTTGAGAAAAACATGAAAAATGAAATATTTTGCTCATTTTAGAGAACTATTTTGGTCTTTTTTAGAAAAAAATATAATTCATATTTTTGAAGGTGTTAGACTTCAGTTTTTGATTTTTTGCAAAAAATAGGGAAAATAGAAATTTGTATGTGTTAGTCTTCAATCACGACATTTTTTGAGAAAAACATGAAAAATGAAGTATTTTGCTCATTTTAGAGAACTATTTTGGACTCTTTTAGAAAAAATGATAATTTATATTTTGTAAGGTGTTAGACTTCTGTTTTTGATTTTTTGCGAAAAATGGAAAAATTGAAATTTGTATGTGTTAGTCTTCAATCACGGAATTTTTTGAGAAAAACATGAAAAATGAAGTATTTTGCTCATTTTAGAGAATTATTTTGGTCTTTTTCAGAAAAAAATGATAATTGATATTTTTGAAGGTGTTAGACTTCAGTTTTTATTTTTTGCAAAAAATTGGAAAAATTGAAATTTGTATGTGTTAGTCTTCAATCACGGAATTTTTTGAGAAAATCATGAAAAATGAAGTATTTTGCTCATTTTAGAGAACTATTTTTTGTCTTTTTTAGAAAAAATGATAATTGATATTTTTGAAGTTGTTAGACTTCAGTTTTTGATTTTTTGCAAAAAATTGGAAAAATTGAAATTTGTATATGTTAGTCTTCAATCACGGAATTTTTTGAGAAAATCATGAAAATTGAAGTATTTTGCTCATTTTAGAGAACTATTTTGGTCTTTTTTAGAAAAAATGATAATTGATATTTTTGAAGGTGTTAGACTTCAGTTTTTTATTTTTTGCAAAAAATTGGAAAAATTGAAATTTGTATGTGTTAGTCTTCAATCACTGAATTTTTTGAGAAAATCGTGAAAAATGAAGTATTTTGCTCATTTTAGAGAACTATTTTGGTCTTTTTTAGAAAAAATGATAATTGATATTTTTGAAGGTGTTAGACTTCAGTTTTTGATTTTATGCAAAAAATAGGAAAAATAGAAATTAATATGTGTTAGTCTTCAATCCCGGAGTTTTTTGAGAAAAACATGAAAAATGAAGTATTTAGCTCATTTTAGAGAACTATTTTGGTCTTTTTTAGAAAAAATGATAATTGATATTTTTGAAGGTGTTAGACTTCTGTTTTTGATTTTTTGCAAAAAATTGGAAAAATTGAAATTTGTATGTGTTAGTCTTCAATCACGGAATTTTTTGAGAAAATCATGAAAAATGAAGTATTTTGCTCATTTTAGAGAACTATTTTGGTCTTTTTTAGAAAAAATGATAATTGATATTTTTGAAGGTGTTAGACTTCAGATTTTGATTTTATGCAAAAAATAGGAAAAATAGAAATTAGTATGTGTTAGTCTTCAATCCCGGAGTTTTTTGAGAAAAACATGAAAAATGAAGTATTTTGCTCATTTTAGAGAACTATTTTGGTCTTTTTCAGAAAAAATGATAATTGATATTTTTGAAGGTATTAGACTTCAGTTTTTTATTTTTTGGAAAAAATTGGAAAAATTGAAATTGGTATGTGTTAGTCTTCAATCACGAAGCTTTTTGAGAAAAACATGAAAAATGAAGTATTTTGCTCATTTTAGAGAACTATTTTTGTCTCTTTTAGAAAAAATGATAATTGATATTTTTTAAGGTGTTAGACTTCAGTTTTTTATTTTTTGCAAAAAAATGGAAAAATTGAAATTTGTATGTGATAGTCTTCAATCACGGAATTTTTTGAGAAAAACATGAAAAATGAAGTATTTTGCTCATTTTGGAGAACTATTTTTGTCTTTTTCAGAAAAAATGATAATTGATATTTTTGAAGGTGTTAGACTTCAGTTTTTTATTTTTTGCAAAAAATTGGAAAAATTGAAATTTGTATGTGTTAGTCTTCTATCACGGGTTTTTTTAGAAAATCATGAAAAATGAAGTATTTTGCTCATTTTAGAGAACTATTTTGCTCTTTTTTAGAAAAAATGATAATTGATATTTTTGAGGGTGTTAGACTTCAGTTTTTGATTTTTTGCAAAAAATTGGAAAAATAGAAATTTGTATGTGTTAGTCTTCAATCCCGGAGTTTTTTGAGAAAAACATGAAAAATGAAATATTTTGCTCATTTTAGAGAACTATTTTGGTCTTTTTTAGAAAAAAATATAATTGATATTTTTGAAGGTGTTCGACTTCAGTTTTTGATTTTTTGCAAAAAATAGGGAAAATAGAAATTTGTATGTGTTAGTCTTCAATCACGACATTTTTTGAGAAAAACATGAAAAATGAAGTATTTTTCTCAATTTAGATAACTATTTTGGACTCTTTTAGAAAAAATGATAATTGATATTTTGTAAGGTGTTAGACTTCTGTTTTTGATTTTTTGCAAAAAAATGGAAAAATTGAAATTTGTATGTCTTAGTCTTCAATCACGGAATTTTTTGAGAAAAACATGAAAAATGAAGTATTTTGCTCATTTTAGAGAACTATTTTGGTCTTTTTCAGAAAAAAATGATAATTGATATTTTTGAAGGTGTTAGACTTCAGTTTTTTATTTTTTGCAAAAAATTGGAAAAATTGAAATTTGTATGTGTTATTCTTCAATCACGGAATTTTTTTAGAAAATCATGAAAAATGAAGTATTTTGCTCATTTTAGAGAACTATTTTTTGTCTATTTTAGAAAAATGATAATTGATATATTTGAAGGTATTAGACTTCAGTTTTTGATTTTTTGCAAAAAATTGGAAAAATTGAAATTTGTATATGTTAGTCTTCAATCACGGAATTTTTTGAGAAAATCATGAAAAATGAAGTATTTTGCTCATTTTAGAGAACTATATTGGTCTTTTTTAGAAAAAATGATAATTGATATTTTTGAAGGTGTTAGACTTCAGTTTTTTATTTTTTGCAAAAAATTGGAAAAATTGAAATTTGTATGTGTTAGTCTTCAATCACTGAATTTTTTTAGAAAATCGTGAAAAATGAAGTATTTTGCTCATTTTAGAGAACTATTTTGGTCTTTTTTAGAAAAAATGATAATTGATATTTTTGAAGGTGTTAGACTTCAGTTTTTGATTTTATGCAAAAAATAGGAAAAATAGAAATTAATATGTGTTAGTCTTCAATCCCGGAGTTTTTTGAGAAAAACACGAAAAATGAAGTATTTTGCTCATTTTAGAGAACTATTTTGGTCTTTTTTAGAAAAAATGATAATTGATATTTTTGAAGGTGTTAGACTTCAGTTTTTCATTTTTTGCAAAAAATAGGAAAAATAGAAATTTGTATGTGTCAGTCTTCAATCACGAAGTTTTTTGAGAAAAACATTAAAAATGAAGTATTTTGCTCATTTTAGAGAACTATTTTGGACTCTTTTAGAAAAAATTATAATTGATATTTTTTAAGGCGTTAGACTTCAAATTTTGATTTTATGCAAAAAAATGGAAAAATTGAAATTTGTATGTGTTAGTCTTCAATCACGGAATTTTTTTAGAAAAACATGAAAAATGAAGTATTTTGCTCAATTTAGAGAACTATTTTGGTCTTTTTCAGAAAAAATGATAATTGATATTTTGGACTCCTCAAAGCGTTATTTGAATGATCAAAAAACACGTTATTTGAACTCCTCAAAGCGTAAAAAGATAGTTATGAATCGACAAGAAAACTTTCTTAGTGTTTGTACAATTTGGTGAAAAGTTACGTAGTAAAATATTCGTTCCAAACTATCATAAAAACACGTTATTTGGGCTCCTAAGAGTGTTAAAAGAATGTTATGAATTGAAAAACAAACTTTCTTAGTGTTTATAAAATTTGGTGAAAAGTTATGTAGTAAAAGATACGATACAAATGATCTAAAAACACGTTATTTGAACTCCTCAAATCGTAAAAAGATTGCTATGAATCGAAAAGAAAACTTTCTTAGTGTTTCTACAATTTGGTTAAAAGTTACATAGTAAAAGATTCGATCCATACCATCTCAAAAACACGTTATTTGGACTCCTCAAAGCGTAAAAAGATTGTTATGAATCAAAAAATGAACTTTCTTAGTGTTTGTAAAGTTTGGTGAAAATTTATGTAGGAAAAGATACGATTGAAATGATCTAAAAACACGTTATTTGAACACCTCAAGACGTAAACAGATTGCTATGAATCAAAAAGAAAACATTCTTAATGTTTGTACAATTTGGTGAAAACTTACGTAGTTAATGATTCGATTCAAACCATCTCGAAAGAACCTTATTTGGACTCCTCAGAGCGTTTTAAGATTGTTATGAATCAAAAAACAAATTTTCTTAGTGTTTGTAAAATTGGGTGAAAAGTTATGTACTAAAAGATACGATACAAATTATCTGAAAACACATTATTTGAACTCCTTAGAATGTAAAAAGATTGCTTTGAATCGACAAGAAAAATTTCTTAGTGTTTGTACAATTTGGTGAAAAGTTACGTTGCAAAACATTCGATCCAAACCATCATATTAATACATTATTTGGGCTCCTAAGAGTGTTAAAAGAATGTTATGAATTGAAAAACAAACTTTCTTAGTGTTTATAAAATTTGGTGAAAAGTTATGTAGTAAAAGATACGATACAAATGATATAAAAACACGTTATTTGAACTCCTCAAAGCGTAAAAACATTGTTATGAATCGACAAGAAAACTTTCTTAGTGTTTGTACAATTTGGTGAAAAATTACGTAGTAAAACATTCCATCCAAACCATCATAAAAACACATTATTTGGGCTCCTAAAAGTGTTAAAAGAATGTTATGAATTGAAAAACAAACTTTCTTGGTGTTTATAAAATTTGGTGAAAAGTTATGTAGTAAAAGATACGATACAAATGATTTAAAACCACGTTATTTTAACTCCGCAAATCGTAAAAAGATCGGTATGAATCGAAAAGAAAACATTCTTAGTGTTTGTACAATATGGTGAAATGTTTCGTAGTAAATGATTCGAACCAAACCATTTCAAAAACACCTTATTTGGACTCCTCAAAGCATTTTAAGATTGTTATGAATCGAAAAACAAATTTTCTTAGTGTTTGTAAAATTGGGTGAAAAGTTATGTACTAAAAGATACGATACAAATGATTTAAAAACTCGTTATTTAAACTCCTCATAATGTAAAAATATTGCTTTGAATCGACAAGAAAACTTTCTTTGTGTTTGTACAATTTGGTGAAAAGTTACGTAGTAAAGCATTCGATCCAAACCATCATAAAAACACGTTATTTGGGCTCCTAAGAGTGTTTTTTTAATGTTATGAATTGAAAAACAAACTTTCTTAGTGTTTATAAAATTGGGTGAAAAGTTATGTAGTAAAAGATACGATACGAATGATCTAAAAACACGTTATTTGAACTCCTCAAATCGTAAAAAGATTGCTATGAATCGAAAAGAAAACTTTCTTAGTGTTTCTACAATTTGGTGAAAAGTTACAAAGTAAAAGATTCGATCCATACCATCTCAAAAACACGTTATTTGGACTCCTCAAAGCGTAAAAAGATTGTTATGAATCAAAAAATGAACTTTCTTAGTGTTTGTAAAGTTTGGTGAAAATTTATGTAGGAAAAGATAAGATTGAAATGATCTAAAAACATGTTATTTGAACACCACAAAGCGTAAACAGATTGCTATGAATCGAAATGAAAACATTCTTAATGTTTGTACAATTTGGTGAAAAGTTACGTAGTTAATGATTCGATCCAAACCATCTCAAAAACACCTTATTTGGACTCCTCAGAGCGTTTTAAGATTGTTATGAATCGAAAAATAAATTTTCTTAGTGTTTGTAAAATTGGGTGAAAAGTTATATACTAAAAGATACGATACAAATGGTCTAAAAACACGTTGTTTGAACTCCTCAGAATGTAAAAAGATTGCTTTGAATCGACAAGAAAACTTTCTTTGTGTTTGTACAATTTGGTGAAAAGTTACGTAGCAAAACATTCGATCCAAACCATCATACAAACACGTTATTTGGGCTCCTAAGAGTGTTAAAAGTATGTTATGAATTGAAAAACAAACATTCTTAGTGTTTATAAAATTTGGTGAAAAGTTATGTTGTAAAAGATACGATACAAATGATCTAAAAACAAGTTATTTGAACTCCTCAAAACGTAAAAAGATTGTTTGTACAATTTGGTGAATCAAAAAATGAAATTTCTTAGTGTTTGTAAAGTTTGGTGAAAATTTATGTACGAAAATATACGATTGAAACGATCTAAAAACATGTTATTTGAACACCACAAAGCGTAAACAGATTGCTATGAATCGACAAGAAAACATTCTTAGTGTTTGTACAATTTGGTGAAAAGTTACGTAATAAATGATTCGATCCTAACCATCTCAAAAACACCTTATTTTGACCCCTCGGAGCGTTTTAAGATTGTTATGAATCGAAAAACAAATTTTCTTAGTCTTTGTAAAATAGGATGAAAAGTTATGTACTAAAAGATATGATCCAAATGATCTAAAAACACGTTAATTGAACTCCTCATAATGTAAAAATATTGCTTTGAATCGACAAGAAAACTTTCTTAGTGTTTGTACAATTTGGTGAAAAGTTACGTAGTTAAACATTCGATCCAAGCCATCATAAAAGCACGTTATTTGGGCTCCTAAGAGTGTTCAAAGAATGTTATGAATTGAAAAATAAAATTTCTTAGAGTTTATAAAATTTGGCGAAAACTTATGTAGTAAAAGATACGATACAAATGATCTAAAAACACGCTATTTCAACTCCACAAATCGTAAAAAGATTGCTATGAATCGAAAAGAAAACTTTCTTAGTGTTTGTACAATTTGGTGAAAAGTTACATAGTAAAAGATTCGATCAATACCATCTCAAAAACACATTATTTGAACTCCTCAAAGCGTAAAACGATTGTTATGAATCGACAAGAAAACTTTCTTAGTGTTTGTACAATTTGGTGAAAAGTGACATAGTAAAACATTCGATCGAATCCATCATAAAAATACATTATTTGGACTCCTGAGAATGTTAATAGAAAGTTATGAATCGAAAAAACAACTTTCTTTGTGTTTATAAAATTTGGTGAAAAGTTATGTAATAAAAGATACGATACAAATGATCTAAAAACACGTTATTTGAACTCCTCAAATCATACAAAGATTGCTATGATTGAAAAGAAAACTTTCTTAGTGTTTGTACAATTTGGTGAAAAGTTATCTAGTACATAATTCCATCCTGACCATCTGAAAAGCTCGTTATTTGGAATCCTCAGAGCGTTATAAGATTGTTATGAATCGAAAAACAAAATTTCTTAGTGTTTGTAAAATTGGGTGAAAATTTATGTATGAAAAGATACGATACAAATGATCTAAAAACACGTTATTTGAACTCCTCAAAACGCCAAAAGATTGCTATGAATCGGAAAGAAAACATTCTTAGTGTTTGTACAATTTGGTGAAAAGTTACTTAATAAATGATTCGATCCTAACCATCTCAAAAACACCTTATTTCGACTCCTCAGAGCGTTTTAAGATTGTTACGAATAGAAAAACAAATTTTCTTAGTCTTTGTAAAATAGGGTGAAAAGTTATGTACTAAAAGATATGATCCAAATGATCTAAAAACACGTTAATTGAACTCCTCATAATGTAAAAATATTGCTTTGAATCGACAAGAAAACTTTCTTAGTGTTTGTACAATTTGGTGAAAAGTTACACAGTACTACATTCGATCCAAACCATCATAAAAACACGTTATTTGGGCTCCTAAGAGTGTTAAAACAATATTATGAATGGAAAAACAAACTTTCTTGGTGTTTATAAAATTTGGTGAAAAGTTATGTAGTAAAAGATACGATACAAATGATCTACGAACACGTTATTTGAACTCATCAAAGCGTAAAAAGATTGGTTTGAATCGAAAAGAAAACTTTCTTAATGTTTGTAAAATTTGGTGAAAAGTTACGTAGTAAAACATTCGATCCAAACATCATAAAAACACGTTATTCGGGCTCCTATGAGTGTGAAACGAATGTTATGAAACGAAAAACAAACTTCCTTAGTGTTTGTACAATTTGGTGAAAAGTTACATAGTAAAAGATTCGATCCATACCATCTCAAAAACACGTTATTTGGACTCCTCAAAGCGTTAAAACATTGTTATGAATCGAAAAATAAACTTTCTTAGTGTTTGTAAAGTTTGGTGAAACTTTATGTAGGAAAAGATACGATACAAATGATCTAAAAACACGTTATTTGAACTCCTCAAAACGTAAAAAGATTGATATGAATCGAAAAGAAAACATTCTTAGTGTTTGTACAAATTGGTGAAAAGTTACGTAGTAAATGATTCCATCCAAATCATCTCAAAAACACCTTATTTGGACTCCTCGGAGCGTTTTAAGATGGTTATGAACCGAAAAACAAACTTTCTTAGTGTTTGTAAAATTGGGTGAAAAGTTATGTACTAAAAGATATGATACAAATGATCTTAAAACACGTGATTTGAACTCCTCGTAATGTAAAAAGATTGCTTTGAATCGACAAGAAAACTTTCTAAATGTTTGTACAATTTGGTGATTAGTTATGTAGTAAAACATTCGATCCAAACCATTATAAAAACACGTTATTTGGGCTCCTAATAGTTTTAAAAAAAATTTATGAATTGAAAAACAGACTTTCTTAGTGTTTATAAAATTTTGTGAAAACTTTTGTAGTAAAACATACGATACAAATGATCTAAAAACACGTTTTTTGAACTCCTTAAAGCGTAAAAAGATAGCTATGAATCGAAAAGAAAACTTTCTAAGTGTTTGAACAATTTGGTGAAAATCTACGTAGTAAATGATTCCATCCAAACCATCTCAAAAACAACTTATTTGGACTCCTCAGAGCGTTCTAAGATTGTTATGAATCGAAAAACAAACTTTCTTATTGTTTGTAAAATTGGGTGAAAAGTTATGTACTAAAAGATACGATACAAATGATCTAAAAAATCGTTATTTGAACTCCTCAAAATGTAAAAAGTTTGCATTGCATCGAAAAGAAAACTTTCTCAGTGTTTGTACAATTTGGTAAAAATTACGTAGGATGATTCGATCCAAACCATCTCAAAAACACGTTATTTGGACTCCTCGGAGCGTTAAAAGATTGTTATGAATCGGAAAACTAACTTTCTTAGTGATTGTAAAATTTGGTAATAAGTTATGTAGTAAAAAATACAATACAAATGATCTCAAAACACGTTATTTGAAACTCCTCATTATGTAAAAAGATTGCTTTGAATCGGAAAGAAAAATTTCTTATTGTTTGTACAATTTGGTGAAACGTTACGTAGTAAAACATTCGATCCAAACCATCATAAAAACACGTTAGTTCGACTCCTAAGAGTGTTAAAAGAATGTTATGAATCAGAAAACAAACTTTCTTAGTGATTATATAATTCTTGGTGAAAAGTTATCTAATAAAAGATACCATATGAATGATCTAAAAACCCGTTATTTGAACTCCTCAAAGCAAACAAAGATTGCTTTGAATCGAAAAGAAAACTTTCTTAGTGTATGTACAATTTGGTGAAAAGTCACGTAGTAAAACATTCGAACCAAACATCATAAAAAACACATTATTCGGGCTCCTATGAGTGTTAAAAGAATGTTATGAATCGAAAAACAAACTTTCATATTGTTTGTACAATTTGGTGGAAAGTTACGTAGTAAAAGATTCGATCCATACCATCTCAAAAACACGTTATTTGGACTCCTTAAAGCGTTAAAAGATTATTATGAATCGAAAAATAAACTTTCTTAGTGTTTATACAGTTTGGTGAAAATTTATGTAGGAAAAGATACGATACAAATGATCTAAAAACACGTTATTTCAACTCCTCAATGCGTAAAAAGATTGCTATGAATCGAAAAGAAAACATTCTTAGTGTTTGTACAAATTGGTGAAAAGTTACGTAGTAAATGATTCGATCCAAACCATCTCAAAACACCTTATTTCGACTCCTCAGAGCGTTTTAAGATGGTTATGTACCGAAAAACAAACTTTCTTAGTGTTTGTAAAATTGGGTGAAAAGTTATGTACTAAAAGATACGATACAAATCATCTAAAAACACGTTATTCGAACTCCTCGTAATGTAAAAAGATTGCTATGAATCGAAAAGAAAACTTCCTTAGTGTTTGTACAATTTGGTGAAAAGTTACGTAGTAAATGATTCCACCCAAACCATTTCAAAAACGTCTTATTTGGATTCCTCAGAGCGTTTTAAGATTGTTATGAAGCGAAAAACAAACTTTCTTATCGTTTGTAAAATTGGGTGAAAAGTTATGTACAAAAAGGTACGATACAAATGATCTAAAAAATTGTTATTTGAACTCCTCAAAATGAAAAAAGTTTGCATTGAATCGAAAAGAAAACTTTCTTAGTGTTTGTACAATTTGGTGAAAAGTTACGTAGGATGATTCGATCCAAACCATCTCAAAAACACGTTATTTGGACTCCTTGGAGCGTTAAAAGATTGTTATGAATCGGAAAACAAACCTTCTTAGCGTTTGTAAAATTTGGTGAAAAGTTATGTAGTAAAAAATACAATACAAATGATCTCAAAACACGTTATTTGAAACTCCTCATTATGTAAAAAGATTGCTTTGAATCGGAAAGAAAACTTTCTTATTGTTTGTACAATTTGGTGAAAAGTTACGTAGTAAAACATTCGATCCAAGCCATCATAAAAACACGTTATTTGGACTCCTAAGAGTGTTAAAAGAATGTTATGAATCGGAAAACAAACTTTCTTAGTGTTTTATAAATTTTTTGGTGAAAAGTTATGTAATAAAATATACCATACGAATGATCTAAAAACCCGTTATTTGAACTCCTCAATGAAAACAAATATTGCTTTGAATCGAAAAGAAAACTTTCTTAGTGGTTGTACAATTTGGTGAAAAGTTACGTAGTAAAACATTCGATCCAAACATCATAAAAACACGTTATTCGGGCTCCTATGAGTGTTAAAAGAATGTTATGAATCGAAAAACAAACTTTATTAGTGTTTGTACAATTTGGTGAAAAGTTGCGTAGTAAAAGATTCGATCCATACCATCTCAAAAACACGTTATTTGGACTCCTAAAAGCGTTAAAAGACTGTTATGAATCGAAAAATAAACTTTCTTAGTGTTTGTAAAGTTTGGTGAAAATTTATGTAGGAAAAGATACGATACAAATGATCTAAAAACACGTTATTTGAACTCCTCAAAGCGTAAAAAGACTGCTATGAATCGAAAAGAAAACATTCTTAGTGTTTGTACAAATTGGTGAAAAGTTACGTAGTAAATGATTCGATCCAAACTATCTCAAAAACACCTTATTTGGACTCCTCAGAGCGTTTTAAGATGGTTATGAACCGAAAAACAAACTTTCTTAGTGTTTGTAAAATTGGGTGAAAAGTTATGTACTAAAAGATATGATACAAATGATCTAAAAACACGTTATTTGAACTCCTCGTAATGTAAAAAGATTACCTTGAATCGACAAGAAACTTTCTTAATGTTTGTACAATTAGGTGATTAGTTATGTAGTAAAACATTCGATCCAAACCATTATAAAAACACGTTATTTGGGCTCCTAAGAGTGTTAAAAAAAATTTATGAATTGAAAAACAAACTTTCTTAGTGTTTATAAAATTTTGTGAAAACTTATGTAGTAAAAGATACGATACAAATGATCTAAAAACACGTTATTTGAACTCCTCAAAGCGTAAAAAGATAGCTATGAATTGAAAAGAAAACTTTCTTAGTGTTTGAACAATTTGGTGAAAAGTTACGTAGTAAATGATTCCATCCAAACCATCTCAAAAACATCTTATTTGGACTCCTCAGAGCGTTTTAAGATTGTTATGAATCGAAAAACAAACTTTCTTATTGTTTGTAAAATTGGGTGAAAAGTTATGTACTGAAAGATATGACACAAATGATCTAAAAAATCGTTATTTGAACTCCTCAAAATGTAAAAAGTTTGCATTGAATCGAATGTTGGTTCAAATTTCCTGATAGTTTGATTATTTCAAAACACTGTCAGTACTAATGTATACATCCAGAAAAGTGCAGGATAACATAGGTACGATACGAATATGAAGGAGGACTTGTGAAGGAAGACTTCATTGGATTACATCAAGAATCAGGACATGAAGTCTCAACATAAACAAGAAAAGAAGAACACAAGGAAGGCCATTGGAATGCATCAAGACTCAAGATGTTGAAGGCTTCCGTGAGTGGGATACGCCACAAATAAACCATAGGTACAAACCTAGTAGAACTCAAGTAAAATCATGTTCAAAATAACAAAGAGTTCAGTCAAGCAGGAAGTGCGTTCTGAACGAACTCAAAGTCCGTTCAGAACGGATTTGCTAAATATCAAAAGTGTAAAGCTTGATTAGAACCAAACGTGTCCCAGGGATGTGTGCGTTCGAACGAACAATCATGTACGTTCGAACGGACAATTAGAATCCGTTCACACACCTTCTGAGTGCGTTGAACAGACAATCTTTCCTGTGAACGGAAATATGTCACAGGGATATGTGTGTTCGAACGACCACACATGTGCGTTCGAACGGACAACCTGGAATCCGTTCACCCACTTTTCAGTGCGTTGAACGGACTCTTGTTCCTGTGAACGCAAAATGCTATGTATAATTGAGTCCGTTACGAACGGACATTGTCCGTTCGAACGGACCCAAGATGTACTTGCACGTTATTTTGAAACGGCTAGTGCAAACTTCAAGTGCGTTCTGAACGGACTGTATGCGTTCGAACGCACTGCAAGTTTTCTGAAGGATTTCTATAGAGAGTATAAATAGAATCCTTCATGGGTCTCTCTCTCTCACTTCCTCATTTTCAAACATTCAAACCTAAAAAGAGAGAAACCCTAAGCTGTGATTATCTATATTCATTGATAGCTTGAGAAACCTCTTTAGATCGTTGATCTACTTTCGATATTCTCCACTAATCGTATCCCACTCACGTGACCGATCACGTTGTAGCTCGATTAGTGAAAAAGTGTAATAGGCTAGTGCAACAAAGTGTAAAGAGCCTAAGCTATAGATCGATAGAAGCGTGTAAATCGATCTAGGCAAATCCTTGTAATCGAGTTGAGTTGGAATTCAATCGAAAGCCAAAAAGAGGCACAAGGCATTCCCGGAGACGTAGGTACTCGCAAATAATTGAATCGGTCAATTAAGCGAGTAAAGGGTGAGTTAAAGCTACAAAGCAACCACCTACCGAACTTCGTAAACAAACATCTTGTGTCAAAGTGTTTGTACGGTATCATCTTTATCATCTAAATTATTATTTATTCCGCACTGTAAATTAGGTTAAATCTAAACTAAGTATAAGTTAGATTGCCAAATTTACCCCCCTCTAGGTTAGAATTAACCAACAATTGGTATCAGAGCAGGGTACTAACCATCTCTTAAATTTATTATGGATAAACTTGTACCTTACGATCTAATGGCTGAAGTTAATCCCATGAGCGCGGTGGAAGCAGCCATTCACTCTCTCCGTATTGAACGAGGTCTAACTTCGACACACCACCAGCCCATAATTGTAGACGCAGAACCTTCCTCTCCCAATCTAAGCTCGACACATGACAAAAGTTATGAGGTACGTACGAACTCTCTATATGGTATCAAATCATTACCCAGACCTGAATTTTCTCCCGCATCCAAACTAGAACTCGAATCTTGTGACGAGTTTCTTAGGGATGAAGGTAACTCTCAACTAAATGAGGGTAAACTTGAAAGTCCCACCCAAGCTCTAAAGGATAAGGTAGCTTCTCTTGAGCTATCCATTTTGGCATACAAAACTCAAATAAATGAATTTAAAGGATTTTCAAAATGTGAATGTAAAACCCTGAAATGTGAGATTTCTCATTTAAAAGTCGAAATTCAAACTATGAAAGTTGAAAATGAGTCCTTGAAGAGGGCATGTACAATGATTGCATTGATTCCCCCTTCATTGGATGATGTCTTAAAATCGTCATTAACGGGACAAAAGCCAAATGATAAATCTAGTTTAGGACATAAGAAAATTAACAATAATAATCCCAACCTTTCAATATCTCAAAATCAAAAATCTAAATGGGAAAACCATAAAGTAAGTAGTCATGGAAATGCTTTTATGTACCATGACTACAACAAAGGTAAATATGCTAAAAATGAACAACCTAAACGTGTCAATAATAATTATAGGAACAATCATTTTACACAAAAATCACAACCCAGACATACTAATTTGGGACAAACCGAGTGTTTGTTCAAAAGGGGACCAAACGGGTATTTCTATGAAGTGACAAACTACACCGAAGCTTCATATCAACAAGAGTCCCCCAAACATTTCACCAACATGCATAAACAATTTAAACAAAATAATGTTAAGCAAAATAAATTTAAATCAAATAACCTATATCAAATGCCAAAATCGATAACTTCTAAGAGAAGTAATCCGAATAAACTCTCGGACTATTTTGTGAAGAGTACCACACCCACAAATAAGCCCACCGTAGCATTTTGTAACTATTGTTGCAAAATCGGTCATGTCTCAACCGGGTGTAATCTTCGCAATCCAAAAGTGGCACCAAACGTCATGTGGATGCGTAAAGATCGTCACTCAATGGGTTCCTCTACCTCCCTTGGTATAGGACCCCCTAGGGTGTAAAACCCTAACCTGAGACACTATACTCCCTAGTATACCATACCATAAGCCAAACATTTAGGGGGAGTATAGTCAGTAAGAATTCATATTAGTCAATTTCAATTTCTTTTTGGTTTAACTAATATGAATTTCTTATAGATGGGCCTAACTTCCAGAACAAAGTCATCAAAATGGTGTCTAGATAGTGGTTGTTCTAGACATATGACTTGGGATCGAGAGATGTTCAAATCTCTCGAACCGTTCAAGGGAGGAGACGTTACCTTCGGAGGAAATCAAAAAGGTAAAATTATTGGTATCGGTTCAATAGGTACCTCAAATTGGACTCTAGAGAATGTCTATCTTGTAACTGGACTTAAACATAATTTGATTAGCATAAGCCAATTATGTGATGCCGGATATTGTGTGAAATTCGATCAACTCTCATGCTTAATTGATCGAATGAAAGACAATACCACAGTATGCAAAGGAACCCGACACGAAAATCTATACTACTTTGATTTCGAATCATTCGTGCCGGGAATCCATTGTCTCACTGTATCAGAATCAGTATCTCGATTATGGCATAGACGGTTAGGTCACATTTGCATGAAAACTATACATAGGTTGTCCAAAAAGCAATTAGTTAGAGGACTTCCCTCACATAAACTTGAACTAGAAGGATTATGCGATGCGTGTGAAAAAGGTAAGCACACTAGATCGTCCGGGTTCAAATCAAAGAACATGGTCACCACGAATCGACCTCTTCAACTCATCCATCTTGATCTTTGCGGACCAATGAGCGTTACAAGCATAGGTAATAAAAGGTATATGTTTGTCATTGTGGATGATTATTCACGTTTCACATGGATACATTATTTACTTCATAAAAGTGAAACGTGTGACAACTTCATCAAATTTTGCACTCTCGTTGAAAATGAAAAAGGCACCTCAATTGTCACCATTCGAAGTGACAATGGAGGTGAATTTCGAAATGCAAAATTTGATGAATTTTGTCATAAAAAGGGATATATACGCGAATTTTCGGCTCCTCGCACACCTCAACAAAATGGTGTGGTTGAACGTAAAAATCGAACGTTAATTGAACTTGCCCGTACCATGCTAAGTGAGCATCCTTCTCCAAAATACCTTTGGGCCGAAGCCACTAACACCGCATGTCATGTGGTGAATAGGGTTAGCTTAAGGCCTATTTTGAAGACGACGCCATATGAGCTATGGTATGGGGGAAATCCAAATGTCTCTTACATGAGAGTATTTGGATGCAAATGCTATATCTTGGATGAATTGAGTAATCGAGACAAACTCGATCCAAAATCCATTGAAGGAATATTTGTCGGTTACTCAAGCACAAGCAAAGCATACCGAGTTTACATACGATCAACACGAGTCGTATGTGAATCCGTTCATGTACATTTTGATGAAACTAACAAGGAAGCCGAGAAAGGTAGCTTAAATGTAGGTGAAGTCACGGAAACAATTGCTAAATCACCTAGAAAACAAGCCGAGCTGGAATATCAAAACATCGACATAACTCTTGATGAACCTCAGAGAGAAAACAATGATCCTCCAGAAGAGGAAGAACAGGAGGAAGAGGAAGAAGAGAGTGAAACTCCTTACCAAATCCCCGAGGTTCTCCGAGAAGTACCCCACCATCCTCTCACAAATGTTGTGGGAGATCCCCGAGAAGGTGTAAGAACTCGGTCTCGTGTCCACAACTACGTAGCTCATTGCGCATATCTTTCTCACACCGAGCCAAAATCCTTCAAGGAAGCCAATCTAGACGAAGATTGGATTATGGCAATGCAAGAAGAATTGGAACAATTTGAAAGAAATCAAGTTTGGATGTTGGTTCCAAAACCCATGAATCGTTCGATCATTGGGACTAGATGGATCTTTCGAAATAAACTTGATGAACACGGAAACGTAGTACGAAACAAGGCGAGACTCGTCGCTCAAGGATTCAAACAACAAGAAGGGATCGATTTCGAAGAAACCTTTGCTCCAGTGGCTCGTCTAGAAGCGATACGACTCCTCCTAGCTTACGCCGCTATTGAGGGGTTTACACTATTTCAAATGGACGTCAAGAGTGCATTTCTAAATGGTGAAATCGAAGAAGAAGTCTACGTTGAGCAACCACCGGGATTTAAGGATCCTAAATTCCCCGATTACGTGTGCAAACTCTCAAAAGCCCTATACGGATTGAAACAAGCCCCACGAGCATGGTACGATCGACTATCCTCATTTCTCACCTCAAATGGGTTCGTGAGGGGTATAATCGACACCACCCTCTTCACACGTAAAAAGGGAGTATCCATTTTACTTGTTCAAATTTACGTAGATGATATTATTTTTGGATCAAGTGATGCGGCTCTTGCCGAAGAATTCTCTATTCTTATGCACAGTGAATTTGCCATGAGTATGATGGGAGAATTAAAATTCTTCTTAGGTCTTCAAGTCACACAATCAAGTGAAGGAATTTTCGTCAACCAATCAAAGTACACTCGCGAATTATTAAAGAGATTCGAGTTGGACCAAACTAAAACGAGTGACACTCCAATGGCAAAGGAATCAAAATTGGATGCGGATGAAGAGGGCGAATCGTTCGACATTACGTCCTATAGAGGAATGATCGGGAGCCTTCTTTATCTAACGGCAAGTCGTCCCGACATCATGTTCGCCGTATGCTTGTGCGCTAGATTTCAAGCTAACCCCAAGGTATCACATTATACGGCCGTAAAACGCATATTTCGTTATTTAAAAGGTACAATTGAACTTGGGATATGGTACGGGCATAGTGGGAACCTAAACCTAGTAGGATACACTGATGCGGATTTTGCCGGATCCCGAGTTGATCGAAAAAGCACTAGCGGTACATGCCAATTTTTGGGAGGTTTACTTGTATCATGGTCAAGTCGAAAACAACACTCGGTAGCCTTATCGACGGCCGAAGCCGAGTATGTCGCCGCAGGAAGCTGCTGTGCTCAATTACTGTGGTTGAACCAAACCCTCGGAGACTACGGTTTGAACTTCCGTAAAATCCCCATATTGTGCGACAACAATAGCGCAATATGCATCTCGAAAAACCCGGTCCACCATTCACGAACCAAGCATATCGACATACGTCACCACTTCATTCGGGATCACGTGGAAAAAGGCGATGTTAAACTCGAATGGATAGAGACTCAAAATCAAATTGCCGACATCTTCACAAAACCGTTACCATTTGCTCCTTTCTCCGATCTACGACTAAAGCTAGGTATGTTATCTCTTAAGAATTAAAATTCAGCATATTGGGTCTAGTCTCATGTAGTTGCATCATAATGGTATAATCATAAGTACAAATAGAGTTGTTGAACTAGGGTCAGTGGTTTGGGTCAATACATCCGGGTCTCAGCTCAGTATCTAGTCCGTTCGAACGAACAAAAGAGTGCGTTTGGAACGGACAAATGAAGTCCACAAACACCATCCTTCCAGACTCGAGTCCGTTCGAACGAACAAAAGAGTGCGTTCGGAACGGACAAATGAAGTCCACTAATACCATCCTTCCAGACTCAAGTCCGTTCGGACGAACAAACAGTGCGTTCGGAACGGACAGATGAAATGTATGATTATGACTACTTTTCGTATTATGGCGCCTTTCCCAACAGTTGCAAGTGCGTTCGAACGAACTCGAAAACCTCTCACCTGAAACGCAAACCCAAACAATGGAGCCTTTTACCCAGAAGCGTGTACGTTTGAACGCACATGAATATCCGTTCGAACGAACTCGTCGTATTTACTCTCCATCTGCATGCAACCGACCCTCATCAATGGACGCTTGGTTCATCCTCTCGTACGAAGAAACTTAAAGAGACACGATTTACGCTCTTGAAACCCTTAACCTTATCTTCTCTTTCCAAAACTCCTTCTCCTGTATCAGAAGAGAACAGGAGAAAGCTCGAAAGCTCAAGAAATACCACCGACTCCATCGATTGTTCGCATGAAGAGGGGCACGCCAGCCAACAGACCTAATCACAGCGCACGAATGGAAGCAGATTACGATTTCACTAATCCGAATAACGATTATCTCTTTCGAAACCAGGAAGCCGGACTCCTTTTCAATAGCGTTGTGGTAAGGAGACCCCTCTCAAAATCTTACTATTACGAGTTTCCACGAAATTGTTCTATTCTTTCCAACAAGATCGAGGAAATCGAGCAAAAATGGGGATTTGCAAACCTTGCGCGTCTCAACGAGAGGTCGTATGAGATCATCACTCGGCTATTCTATGCAAACGCCACTTTCGATCATGCCCCAGATGAGATCATCACTCGGCTATTCTATGTAGAACGTCAATTTTCCGACCTTTACGGTCATCTTGAAAACCGTTTCGGGTCCTACCCTGAACCTCGAGAACAAGCCAATCCTCCTCCTCCAGCTAATCCCACCGCAAATCCGTCGAGGTCCCATTCGGGAACTTTCAACGTCGACGACTTCTTTGCGTCCGGTCCAAGCTATCATCCCAACCCGAACCCTTACCCCGGTCCCAACGAGATGTAATCACCGGCGGTAGTATAAGTGTCTTGTGTTGTAGTGTCTATTTTTATATGACATGCATGTGTGTGAAAACTTGTGTTTATTGTGTTTGTTGTGTATGTAGTCTTTGTGTCATGCCATGTTGTGAACAAACTGTTTTATGCTCATATTGTCAGTTTAAACTGTTGCATCTATGTTGGATTTTTATTTTTATAACCTATCAGTCCAGAAGCAAGTGCGTTCGAACGCACCACTTTTTCCGTTCGGAACGCACACACAAAAACTGTTATATTTTCTTAAAAATCTGCTAAATTTTGAAAAGATTGTCATCATTCAAAACAAAAGAATTTGATCATATTTACGAGCTCATACATTCATCAATTCATTCTTTGAGGGGGAGCTCGCATTTAGGGGGAGCCTTCCGTTGTTGAAGTCTCCTTGGCCCTTTTGATCTCTTTCAAAATGGGGGAGAAACAATCGTACGGAAAGTTCTCAACTAAATGGTGAAACTCTCCAAATCGACAGTGTTTTGAAATTAATCAAAAGGGGGAGTTTGTTGGTTCAAATTTCCTGATAGTTTGATTATTTCAAAACACTGTCAGTACTAATGTATACATCCAGAAAAGTGCAGGATAACATAGGTACGATACGAAGATGAAGGAGGACTTGTGAAGGAAGACTTCATTGGATTACATCAAGAATCAGGACATGAAGTCTCAACATAAACAAGAAAAGAAGAACACAAGGAAGGCCATTGGAATGCATCAAGACTCAAGATGTTGAAGCCTTCCGTGAGTGGGATACGCCACAAATAAACCATAGGTACAAACCTAGTAGAACTCAAGTAAAATCATGTTCAAAATAACAAAGAGTTCAGTCCAGCAGGAAGTGCGTTCTGAACGAACTCAAAGTCCGTTCAGAACGGATTTGCTAAATATCAAAAGTGTAAAGCTTGATTAGAACCACACGTGTCCCAGGGATGTGTGCGTTCGAACGAACAATCATGTACGTTCGAACGGACAATTAGAATCCGTTCACACACCTTCTGAGTGCGTTGAACGGACAATCTTTCCTGTGAACGGAAATATGTCACAGGGATATGTGCGTTCGAACGACCACACATGTGCGTTCGAACGGACAACCTGGAATCCGTTCACCCACTTTTCAGTGCGTTGAACGGACTCTTGTTCCTGTGAACGCAAAATGCTATGTATAATTGAGTCCGTTACGAACGGACATTGTCCGTTCGAACGGACCCAAGATGTACTTGCACGTTATTTTGAAACGGCTAGTGCAAACTTCAAGTGCGTTCTGAACGGACTGTATGCGTTCGAACGCACTGCAAGTTTTCTGAAGGATTTCTATAGAGAGTATAAATAGAATCCTTCATGGGTCTCTCTCTCTCACTTCCTCATTTTCAAACATTCAAACCTAAAAAGAGAGAAACCCTAAGCTGTGATTATCTATATCCATTGATAGCTTGAGAAACCTCTTTAGATCGTTGATCTACTTTCGATATTCTCCACTAATCGTATCCCACTCACGTGATCGATCACGTTGTAGCTCGATTAGTGAAAAAGTGTAATAGGCTAGTGCAACAAAGTGTAAAGAGCCTAAGCTATAGATCGATAGAAGCGTGTAAATCGATCTAGGCAAATCCTTGTAATCGAGTTGAGTTGGAATTCAATCGAAAGCCAAAAAGAGGCACAAGGCATTCCCGGAGACGTAGGTACTCGCAAATAATTGAATCGGTCAATTAAGCGAGTAAAGGGTGAGTTAAAGCTACAAAGCAACCACCTACCGAACTTCGTAAACAAACATCTTGTGTCAAAGTGTTTGTACGGTATCATCTTTATCATCTAAATTATTATTTATTCCGCACTATAAATTAGGTTAAATCTAAACTAAGTATAAGTTAGATTGCCAAATTTACCCCCCTCTAGGTTAGAATTAACCAACAACGTAGGATGATTCGATCCAAACCATCTCAAAAACACGTTATTTGGACTCCTCGGAGCGTTAAAAGATTGTTTATGAATCGGAAAACAAACTTTCTTAGTATTTGTAAAATTTGGTGAAAAGTTATGTAGTAAAAAATACGATACAAATGATCTCAAAACACGTTATTTGAAACTCCTCATTATGTAAATAGATTGCTTTGAATCGAAAAGAAAACTTTCTTATTGTTTGTACAATTTGGTGAAAAGTTACGTAGTAAAACATTCGATCCAAACCATCATAAAAACACGTTATTTGGACTCCTAAGAGTGTTAAACGAATGTTACGAATCGGAAAACAAACTTTCTTAGTGTTTATATAATTTTTGGTGAAAAGTTATGAAATAAAAGATACCATATGAATGATCTAAAAACCCGTTATTTGAATTCCTCAAAGCAAACAAAGATTGCTTTGAATCGAAAAGAAAACTTTCTTAGTGTTTGTACAATTTGGTGAAAAGTTACGTAGTAAAACATTCGATCCAAACATCACAAAAAACACGTTATTCTGGCTCCTATGAGTGTTAAAAGAATGTTATGAATCGAAAAACAAACTTTCTTATTGTTTGTACAATTTGGTGAAAAGTTACGTAGTAAAAGATTCCATCCATACCATCTCAAAAACACGTTATTTGGACTCCTCAAAGCGTTCAAATATTGTTATTAATCGAAAAATAAACTTTCTTAGTGTTTGAAAATTTTGGTGAAAATTTATGTACGAAAAGATACGATACAAATGACCTAAAAACGCGTTATTTGAACTCCTCAAAGCGTAAAAAGATTGCCATGAATCGAAAAGAAAACATTCTTAGTGTTTGTACAAATTGGTGAAAAGTTACGTAGTAAATGATTCGATCCAAACCATCTCAAAACACCTTATTTGGACTCCTCAGAGCGTTTTAAGATGGTTATGAACCGAAAAACAAACTTTCTTAGTGTTTGTAAAATTGGGTGAAAAGTTATGTACTAAAAGATACGATACAAATGATTTAAAAACACGTTATTTGAACTCCTCGTAATGTAAAAAGATTGCTATGAATCGAAAAGAAAACTTTCTTAGTGTTTGTACAATTTGGTCAAAAGTTACGTAGTAAATGATTCCATCCAAACCATCTCAAAAATAGCATATTTGGATTCCTCAGAGCGTTTTAAGATTGTTATGAATCGAAAAACAAACTTTCTTATTGTTTGTAAAATTGGGTGAAAAGTTATGTACTAAAAGATACGATATAAATTATCTAAAAAATCGTTATTTGAACTCCTCAAAATGTAAAAAGTTTGCATTGAATCGAAAAGAAAACTTCCTTAGTGTTTGTACAATTTGGTGAAAAGTTACATAGGATGATAAGATCCATACCATCTCAAAAACACGTTATTTGGACTCCTCGGAGCGTTACAAGATTGTTATGAATCGGAAAACATACTTTCTTAGTGTTTGTAAAATTTGGTGAAAAGTTATGTAGTAAAAAATACGATACAAATGATCTCAAAATACGTTATTTGAAACTCCTCATTATGTAAAAAGATTGCTTTGAATCGAAAAGAATACTTTCTTGTTGTTTGTACAATTTGTCAAAAGTTACGTATTAAAACATTCGATCCAAACCATGATAAAAACACGTTATTTGGACTCCTAAGAGTGTTAAAAGAATGTTATGAATCGGAATACAAACTTTCTTAGTGTTTATACAATTTTTGGTGAAAAGTTATGTAATAAAAGATACCATACGAACGATCTAAAAACCCGTTATTTGAACTCCTCAAAGCAAACAAAGATTGCTTTGAATCAAAAAGGAAACTTTCTTAGTGGTTGTACAATTTGCTGAAAAGTTACGTAGTAAAACATTCGATCCAAACATCATAAAAACACGTTATTCGGGCTCCTATGAGTGTTAAAAGAATGTTATGAATCGAAAAACAAACTTTCTTAGTGTTTGTACAATTTGGTGAAAAGTTACGTTGTAAAAGATTCGATCCATACCATCTCAAAAACACGTTATTGGAACTCCTCAAAGCGTAAAAAGATTAATATGAATCGAAAAGAAAACATTCTTAGTGTTTGTACAATTTGGTGAAAAGTTACGTTGTACATGATTGAATCCAAACCATCTCAAAAACACCTTATTTGGACTCCTCAGAGCGGTTTAAGATGGTTATGAATCGAAAAACAAACTTTCTTAGTGTTTTTAAAATTGGGTGAAAAGTTATGTACTAAAAGATACGATACAAATGATCCAAAAACACGTTATTTGAACTCCTCGTAATGTACAAAGATTGCTTTGAATCGACAAGAAAATATTCTTAGCGTTTGTACAATTTGGTGAAAAGTTACGTAGTGAAACATTCGATCCAAATCATGATAAAAACACGTTATTTGGACTCCTAAGAGTGTTAAAAGAATGTTATGAATCGAAAAACAAACTTTCTTAATGTTTATAAAATTTGGTGAAATGTTATGTAGTAAACGATACCATACATATGATCTAAAAACATGTTATTTGAACTCATCAAAGCATACAAAGATTGCTATGAATCGAAAAGAAAACTTTCTTAGTGTTTGTACAATTTGGTGAAAAGTTACGTAGTAAATAATTCTATCCAAACCATCTCAAAAACACGTTATTTGGGCTCCTCGCAGCGTTATAAGATTGTTATGAATCGAAAAACAAACATTCTTATTGTTTGTAAAATTTGGTGAAACGTTATGTAGTAAAAAATACGATACAAATGATCTAAAAACACGTTATTTGAACTCCTCAAAGCGTAGAAAGGTTGCTATGAATCGGAAAAAAAAACTTTCTTAGTGTTTGTACAATTTGGTGAAAAGTTACGTAGTAACTGATTCGATCCAAACCATCTCAAAAACACCTTATTTGGATTCCTCAGAGCGTTAAAAGATTGTTATGAATCGAAAAACAAACTTTCTTAGTGCTTGTAAAATTGGGTGAAACGATACTTACTAAAAGATACGATACATATGATCTGAAAAATTGTTATTTTAACTCCTCAAAATGTGAAAAGTTTACATTAAATCGAAAAGAAAACTTTCTTAGTATTTGTACAATTTGGTGAAATGTCACGTACTAAATAATTCGATCCAAACAATCTCAAAAACACGTTATTTGGACTCCTCAGAGCGTTAAAAGATTGTTATGAATCGGAAAACAAACTTTCTTGTTGTTTGTAAAATGTGGTGAAAAGTTATGTAGTAAAAAATACGATACAAATGATCTCAAAATACGTTATTTGAACTCCTCATTATGTAAAAAGATTGCTTTGAATCGAAAAGAAAACATTCTTAGCGTTTGTAAAATTTGGTGAAAAGTTACGTTGTAAAACATTCGATCCAAACCATGGTAAAAACATGTTATTTGGACTCCTAAGAGTGTTAAAAGAATGTTATGAATCGAAAAACAAACTTTTTTAGTGTTTATAAAATTTGGTGAAATGTTATGTAGTAAACGATACTATACATATGATCTAAAAACATGTTATTTGAACTCATCAAAGCATACAAAGATTGCTATGAATCGAAAAGAAAACTTTCTTAGTGTTTGCACAATTTGGTGAAAAGTTACGTAGTAAATAATTCGATCCAAACCATCTCAAAAACACGTTATTTGGACTCCACAGAGCGTTATAAGATTGTTATGAATAAAAAAACAAACGTTCTTATTGTTTGTAAAATTTGGTCAAACGTTATGTAGTAAAAAATACGATACAAATGATCTAAAACACGTTATTGGAACTCCTAAAAGCGTTAAAAGATTTCTATGAATCGAAAAATCACATTCTTAGTGTTTGTACAATTTGGTGGAAAGTTACGTAGTAAAAGATTCGATCCATACCATCTCAAAAACATGTTATTTGGACTCCTCGGAGCGTTAAAAGATTGGTTTGAATCGGAAAACAAACTTTCTTAGTGTCTGTAAAAATTTGGTGAAAAGTTATGTAGTAAAAAATACGATACAAATAATATCAAAACACGTTATTTGAACTCCTCATTATGTAAAAAAATTGCTTTGAATCGAAAAGAAAACATTATTAGCGTTTGTACAATTTGGGGAAAAGTTACGTAATAAAACATTCGATCCAAACCATGATGAAAACACGTTATTTGGACTCCTAAGAGTGTCAAAAGAATGTTATGAATCAAAAAACAAACTTTCTTAGTGTTTATAAAATTTGGTGAAATGTTATGTAGTAAACGATACCATACATATGATCTAAAAACATGTTATTTGAACTCCTCAAAGCATACAAAGATTGCGATGATTCGAAAAGAAAACTTTCTTAGTGTTTGTACAATTTGGTGAAAAGTTACGTGGTAAGTAATTCGATCCAAACCATCTCAAAAACACGTTATTTGGACTCCTCATAGCGTTTTAAGATGGTTATGAATCGAAAAACAAACTTTTTTGTGTTTGTAAAATTGGGTGAAAAGTTATGTACTGAAAGATACGATACAAATGATCTAAAAACACGTTATTTGAACTCCTCATAATGTAAAAAGATTGCTTCGAATCGACAAGAAAACTTTCTCTGTGTTTGTACAATTTGGTGATAAGTTACGTAGTAAATCATTCGATTGAAACCTTCAAAAATACATGTTATTTAGGCTCCTCGGAGCGTTAAAAGATTTTTATGAATCGAAAAACAAACTTTCTTAGTGTTTGTAAAATTTGGTGAAAAGTTATGTAGTAAAAGATACGATACAAATGATCTAAAAACACGTTATTTGAACTCCTCAAAGTGTTAAAAGATTGGTATGAATCGAAAAGAAAACTTTCTTTGTGTTTGTACAATTTGGTGAAAAGTTACGTAGTAAAATATTCGATCCAAACCATCTCAAAAACACGTTATTTGGACTCCTCAGAGCGTTAGAATATTGTTATGAATCGGAAAAAAAACTTTCTTAGTGTATGAAAAATTGGGTTAAAAGTTATGTACTAAAATATACAATACAAATGATCTAAAAAAATGTTATTTGAACTTCTCATAAAGTACAAAGATTGCTTTGAATCGAAAAGAAAACTTTCTTAGAGTTTGTAAAATTTGGTGAAAAGTAACGTAGTAAAACATTCGATCCAAACCATCATAAAAACACGTTATTTGGGCTACTAAGAGTGCTAAAAAAATGTTATGAATCAAAAAACAAACTTTGTTAGTGTTTATAAAACTTGGTGAAAAGTTATGTAGTAAAAGATACGATACAAATGATCTAAAAACACGTTATTTGTACTCCTCAAAGCATACAAAGATTGCAATGAATCGAAAAGAAAACTTTCTCAGTGTTTGTACAATTTGGTGAAAAGTTACGTAGTAAATAATTCGATCCAAACCATCTCAAAAACACGTTATTTGGACTCCTCGGAGCGTTAAAAGATTGTTATGAATCGAAAAACAAACTTTCTTATTTTTTGTAAAATTTGGTGAAATGTTATGTAGTAAAAAATATGATACAAATGATCTAAAAAACGTTATTTGAACTCCTCAATGCGTAAAAAGATTGCTATGAATCGGAAAAAAAAATCTTTCTTAGTTTTTGTAAAATTTGGTGAAAAGTTACGTAGTAAAAGATTCGATCCAACCATCTCAAAAACACGTTTTTTGGACTCCTCAAAGCGTTAAAAGATTGTTATGGTTCAAAAAAAAAAATCTTAGCGTTTGCAAAGTTTGGTGAAAATTTATGTAGGAAAAGATACCATACAAATGATCTAAAAAAACGTTATTTGAACTCCTCAAAACGTAAAAATATTGCTACGAATCCAAAAGAAAACTTTCTTTGTGTTTGTTCAATTTGGTGAAAAGTTACGTAGTAAAAGATTCGATCCAAACCATCTCAAAAACACATTATTTGGACTCCTCAGAGTGTTAAAAGATTGTTATGAATCGAAAAACAAACTTTCATACTGGTTGTAAAATTGGGTGAAACGTTATGTACTAAAAGGTACGATACAAATGATCTACAAACACGTTATTTGAACTCCTCAAAAAGAAGAAAAAAAATTGCTTAGAATCGAAAAGAAAACTTTCTTAGTGCTTGTACAATTTGGTGAAAAGTTAAGTAGTAAAAGATTCGATCCAAACCATCATAAAAAACAAATTATTTGGGCTCCTCCGAGCGTTAAAAGAATGTTATGAATCGAAAAATAAATTTTCTTAGTTTTTTATAAAATTTGGTCAAAAGTTATGTAGTCAAAGATATAATACAAATGATCTAAAAACATGTTATTTGAACTCCTCAAAGCATACAAGGATTGCTAAGAATCGAAAAGAAAACTTTCTTAGTGTTTGTACAATTTGGTGAAAAGTTACGTAGTAAATGATTCGATCCAAGCCATCTCAAAAACACGTTATTTGACTCCTCAGAGCGATAAAAGATTGTTATGAATCGAAAAACAAAATTTCTTAGTTTTGTATAATTTGGTGAAAAATTTTATAGTTAAAAATATGATACAAATGATCTATAAAACAGGCTATTTGAACTCCTCAAAACGTAAAAAGATTGAAGTAAACTTATTTGGTCAGGGTTTCTGATCATTATTAACACATATATGTGTTAATACAGAAACAAAAATAATCAATATATTATTGTTAAAATATCTCGAAATTCGAGTAACTCAAATGACCCGAAATTCAAATGATCAGAAAGACGCATGACATAAATAAATCCCGAATGATCCGAAAACTAAACTTTTTGAAAACCGAATGATCCGAATTTAAATTTTCCGAAATCCGAATGACCCGAAAATTGAAATAATCAAGAATTGATGATTCGAAAATCAGAACGACCTTGAACCGAATAATCCGAAAACTAAAACGACCCGAAACCAAAACTACCCGAAACCAAAATGACCCGGAACCGAATGAGACGAAAACTGAAACGACCGGAAATTGAATGACCCGAAAACTGAAACGACCAAAACCAAACCACTCGAAAATCGAAACGATCCGAACCCGAATGACCGGTAAACCGAACGACCCGATGACCCGTAACGACCCGAATCCGACCCAACCCGAATAGCGGTGCTTCAGCGGCGCAATAACGCGTATGAATTCGAACAATTATTAATTACATATTAAGTTAACAGCTTACATGTACTAATTATCATTTTAATTAAATATATTAATTATAACATAGAAATGTTATGATAAAATTTGGATAATTTCGATTCGTATATTTAATTAAAATAATAACCATTACATATTAGCTGTTAACTTAATACATAATTAATATTCATTCAAATTCATAAATTTGAATAAATTTTACTGAATATTTAATTGTATATCTTAATTATCAATATATTTGAACGTAATAACTAAATAATGGAGAATTCGGCGGGTACATCTTGGAGTGAAATAAATTTTTTTTTTTAAATATCTTGAAATGGCGCTGAATCATTGAGCGCTTGGCGCTGTTTCATTCGGCGCCTTTATTTTACTGCCTTAATTACTCCCCTAAACAAAGGCGCTGAATGGTTCCCCGCAATTTAAAAAAGCCGCTGAATGGTACCCCGCAAAAGACATTTTCGGAATTTCTTTCAAAACTTGGTTATTTTTGTAATTTTGTTTTCAAACGTGGTTAGTTTTAAAAAATTTCCTTTAATAACTCGTGAACTAAATTGTACTAATATTAACATATTAAAATAAATTAAAATATAAATTAGACCTGTCAATTAACCTTCAATCGAAGTATTAATCAATCCAACTAACCCTATCCACCTTCAATCGAACATATAGTGTACACTAGCGAGTTTGAAATGTTCTTCTTCAAAGTTCAAACGTAGGTTCTAGTCTATTTAGTTTGAATGAAAACTTGTACTGTGGTGTCATTTAAGAAATACAATATGAATGTCAATCCCAGCTATGCACGGAAGAGGTTCGAGATTTGGATCCAAAATTTTAGAAAAAAATAATTTATGCAGTTAAAAATAAATATAATTACAATAAAATTATTAAAAAACATAACAAATTTGGTGGTTCATTGATAGAACAATTATATCTCTAGTAGGAGGTCGTGTGTTCAAGTCTCCACAAACTATAATTTTAGTTATTTTTTCAAAATACAGTCAAAATATGAAAAAAAAATTGGCCTAGACGAGATTTGAACATTGTATCTATTCGAAAAAATCTAGTGCCTCAACCGATAAGCCACACAATCGCATGTGACTAAATACATAAATTTTCATTCGAATAAATTATTTGATTACGGGGTCCACTTTTAAATTAGGCTTCAGATACTTGCAAATTTGGGACCGGACCTGTGAGTCTCTTTGGAACTCAGATGTTGGTTGATTTTTTTTTTTTTTTTCAATTTTGCGGCCCCAAATATATATATATATATATATTGGCCAACGTCGGTCAACAACGATAATTTTGCTAAACAAAAGTGATGCCCATTGATCATATATATATATATATATGGCTAGGCTCAATGGCCAACATCCTTGTTTGGCCAACGCGGCCAACAATGCTTATTTATCACAATCTATGAATGAAAATTAAATTTGAACCGTATCGATGTAATCAATATCACTTAAGAATGTTATAGATTAAATTTTATGAAAAATAAAAAAATCTATCATATTCATCATGATACGTAAAAATATTAACGGTCAATAACATTTACGACATGATTCTTCATGAAATAAATTTTAAAATTCGAAATTTTTTGCATTGGATTTTATTTAAGTTATATAGATAGGGTTAGGATAAAATTTTACTATGTTTCGAGTTTTTCTTCATGAAAATCTAATATTTTACCGAAATGGACGGTTGTGAAAATTTGTTATTGGTTTTGTTAGATAGAAAAATTCAAACGATACAAAATTTATTTTACAACATATCTAGATGATATAGATTTAATTTTCATCTATATATTTTGAAAAATAAGCGTTGTTGGCCAATGTTGGCTAAGTAAGGATGTTGGCCATTGAGCCTAGCCTCTATATATATATATATATATATATATATATATATATAAATGCTAACAAGAATCCATAAAAAGAATCCAAAGACCAAAATATACTATTGAAATTAGGAAAATATATTCTTGTATTTATCAAAATATACTATTGAAAATTTATTATTTATTCTCAATTTTAACTATGTTAACATATTGGATTCAACAGTATATTTTGCTAATATGAATAGTATATTTTCCTAGTTCCATCAGTATATTTTGCGTGCGTGGATTCTTTTTTTGGATTCTCGTCAGCAAACATATATATACTAGCTTTTCCTCCCGCGCAATTGCGCGGGAGTTGTACGTTCGTCCGTTATCAAGTTTTTTATTATCTTTTTTGAAATATTGATTTTAATTTTTTTTTCGTTTGGTGATATTTCGTTTTCTATTTAGTGGTGTAGTTTATATAATTTTTCTAATCGAAAGGTTATTACGCGCATGTTACGAACAAATTATTAATACATCGCACGTACCGTAAAGAAATAGAAACACAAAATATAAATATTTCGCGACCCAAAAACAACAAATATTAAATAACACACAATATTAAATAACTTCTAATAATAAAAGAATAAAATAATTACAACAATATCAAATTTTAATTAGTTGTGTTATTAGAAAGTGACACAATTAAATACATTATAACTAATGAACGTTTCCATCCAAAAATAAAATATGTAAGTATTATATATTTGCCTCAGTAAATCATGATATTTATAAATTTTACAACAAATAATGTTTGAATTGTTCGAGAGCCGGCTTTCTGGAACAATTCAAACTATTCTTGTTGTAAAAAATTTTTATATTTTATACATCATTGGCAAAATCGAGGCAACAATGATGATGATGATGATGATGATGATGATGATGAGGATGATGATGATGGATGATGATGATGATATGATGAGGATGAGGATGATGATTTGGTGACGACGATTTCTATAAATTTCAAAGCAAAAAGCACTTTAGTTGTTCAACAACCATTTTTCTTGAATAATTACAACATACATACAATGAGTAATTTATTTGTTACATGAAGTCGTGATTCAGATTATTATTTTGTATTGTCATGTACTGTTGTTTACTGAGCATACATACATACAATGAGTCTCATTTTTGTACACACCGTTACAATTCAATCGGTGTTTTGTATTGTTCTACTTGAATGATATATCGAGGTTTTTTTTTGTTTTGACACGAACTTGTGCTTCATTTTTTGAAAGATAGTCATGATTCGAATCAATATTTTGTATTGTCACGAAGTTTTTTTACATAAATCGCACATACATACAATGAGTCGTTCTTTTACATAACACCACAATTTATTCGTATTCGAATCTCATATTCGTGTATATTTTCTTGTTCTCATTCTTAGTCATATTTTTTCTTTTCGTTTTCATATTTTGTGTCTAGTTTGGTTTTCATGTGTGTATTTATATTCGTTGAATCTCGTATTTGTATTCTTATTCTTATTCTTGTTCTTGTTGAAATTATTCTTTCGTTTTTGGCTATTCATGCGAATATTTAAAAGACATCTGAAAAATACATGTACTATTTTATCTTTTTTCACACAAAGCAAATATTACAATTTCTCTCATGCCAACCATCGAAAATTTTCTCAGTATTTCAATCTGCATGGCTCATGAGTACAAAACGCACATACTCATGAATGCAAATTGTAAATCATGCGAAGCATATAATAAAAACCTTTTAGCATTTGAAATTTGATAGGCTCATGAGTGCAAAAATTATATAAAAATAATATCATAAAACAATTACAATTGATTGGTTGTTGTTTCGAACATAATATTTGTCATGGCATTTGTAATTCATGAATACATTTGTGTCATATCATATAGAGTTTGCGATATGATTGCAAATTTCAATTACAATTTCATGATTCTGTCATGCTCAACATCTAAAAAAGTTTTTATCATTTGAAATTTGATAGGCTCATGAGTGCAAAAATTACATAAGAAATAAAATGAGGAAACAATTACAATTGATTGGTCATTGTTTCGAACATAGTATTCGTCATGGTATTTGTTATTCATGAATATATTTGTGTCGTGTCATATAGAGCTTGCGATATAATTACAAATTTGAATTACAATTTCAAAATAATTACATGAAGTACTATTATCAAATTATCGCGACAATTTGTTTCGAACACAGTATTTGTCACGGCATTTGTTATTCGTGAATACATTTGTGTCATGTCATATAGAGTTTTGCGATATGACTACAAATTTCAATTACAATTTCGTGATTCTGTCATGCGAAGCACCCAAAAAAGCTTTTATCATTTGAAATTTGATAGGCTCATGAATGCAAAAATAACGTAAGAAATAAAATTAAAAAAAAAACAATTACAATTGATTTGTCGTCGTTTCAAACATAGTATTCGTTATGGCATTTGTTCTTCATGAATGCATTTGTGTCATGTCATATAGAGTTTACGAGAGAATTACAAATTTGAATAACAATTTCAAAATAATTACATGGATTACTATTATGAAATTATCCCAACAATTTGCTTCGAACACGGTATGTCATGTCATTTGTTATTCATGAATACATTTGTGTCATGTCACGTACAGTTTGCGATATGATTATAAATTAATTACATGGATTACTATTATCGAATTACGGTGACAATTTGTTTCATGTTTTTTCATCGATCTCAGATTTCTCCATTTGTAACAGATGTTTTCTTCATATTTTGGGGGAAGATCATCATCGACCGAGTTGGGAGCAAAGAGAGGCGCGACACCGCCTACTCGAAATCAGAAACGGGTCCAAAGAGAGGCACGACACTGCCTACTCTAAATCAAAAGCGGGACCAAAGGGAGGCACGACACCGCCTCTTCGAAATCAGAAACGGCACCAAAGCGAGGCACGACACCGCCTACTCGAAACGACACCGCTTACTCAAATTGAGAAACGGGACCAAAGAGAGGCACGACGCCGCCTACTCTAAATCAGAAACGGGACCAAAGAGAGGCACGACACCGCCTACTCTAAATCAGAAACGGGACCAAAGAGAGGCACGACACCGCCTACTCTAAATCAGAAACGGGACCAAAGAGAGGCACGACACCGCCTACTCTAAATCAGAAACGGAACCAAAGAGAGGCACGACACCGCCTACTCGAAATCAGAAACGGGACCAAAGAGAGGCACGACACCGCCTCCTCGAAATCCGAAACGGCACCAAAGAGAGGCACGACACCGCCTACTCGAAATCCGAAACGGCACCAAAGAGAGGCACGACACCGCCTCCTCGAAATCCGAAACGCGACCAAAGAGAGGCACGACACCGCCTCCTCGACATCCGAAACGGGACCAAAGAGAGGCACGACACCGCCTCCTCGACATCGGAAACGGGACCAAAGAGAGGCACGACACCGCCTCCTCGACATCGGAAACGGGACCAAAGAGAGGCACGACACCGCCTCCTCGACATCGGAAACGGGACCAAAGAGAGGCACGACACCGCCTCCTCGACATCGGAAACGGGACCAAAGAGAGGCACGACACCGCCTCCTCGGCATCGGAAACGGGACCAAAGAGAGGCACGACACCGCCTCCTCGACATCAGAAACGGGACCAAAGAGAGGCACGACACCGCCTCCTCAACATCAGAAACGGGACCAAGAAAACCAGAGCACAGGACTATCTTGGGCAAAAGGTGTGACTGAAACGAACTACCAGAGCACAGGACTACCAGAGCACAGCACAGGACCAAGGCAATTATCCCATCGGTCCCATGCATTTGTCGAGAGCTTGCGAGAGTTGTATTGAATTTGAGAAAGAGAACAGTCTGCACTTATTTGATTTGATCTTGATTATTGGGTGAGCTAGAGAAAGTGAAGGAGAAAGGAGGAACAGTACATACCAGTGTAGAGACACCATGCTATCCATATATCGTCGCAGAAACAGTAAGCACCAGCGAAACCATATCCATATACATTCAAAGGCTTCACTTTCCAACATCTCCTGCATTAAAACAAAAAAATTGTAATTCAGTTCTAATTAAATTCATATTTGAGCAAGGATACAAAATGATACGAAATTGGGGCCTGAAATCACCTGGATTATGTGCGATGGATCAATCCGACTCATGACTCCATCTCCAGTACCATTGACTGCCAAAATGCCCTCACCGTCTCGCAACCAAGCTGCCCTCTAATGATTTCTCGCCGAAAATGGCCTCTCCGTTGTGTGAACCGTTTTGCATGGTCTAGGGTTTTGTCGCACAAAAAATTAGGGTTTCGTCTCTTTGTACAAATCCGGAAATAATGCATGCGAGAGAGGGAAAACGCAGAACTCCATGACCTGGACAGAAAACCTAGGTTCCGCCATGCGAAAACCCATGGTTTCGTCCATTTCGCCTCAGCTCGGGCAAGACGACGCGTGAGACAGAGAGAGGGGGAAATGAATTAGGAGAGAGAAAGCAAGAGGTGTCGTAGTTATATATCATATAACTTAATAAAAACATGTATAAATCCGGTTCATGGTGAGCCATGCTTGAATGACTCAATGGGTCAAGAAAGAAGCTACACGGATGATACACGAGGCAAACCACATAAAAACCCAAACAAAAAAAATTAGAAAGCTGCTCGCGTGGCTAAGTCTGAGAGGGGATATTTCCCTAAAAATATACATAACATAGAATATATATATATATATATATATATATATATATATATATATATATATGGGCTAGGCTCAATGAGCAACACCCTTATATAGCCAACGCCGGCCAACGGAGTTAATTTTTCTAAATCTAAATATCAAAATTAAATTTCAACCGTATGGATATGTTCTTTATCACTTATAAATGTTGTAGATTTAATTTCATACAAAATAAAAATTTCTATCATATTCATCATAACACGTACAATAATTGACGGTGGAAATTTTTTATGACATGATTTATCATAAAATAACTTGCAAAATTCAATTTTTTTTTCAATGGATTCAATTTTATTTATATAGATTGGATTATGATCAAATATCATAATATTTTGAGTTTTCCTTCATGGGAATCGAAAAATTGAACAAAATAAACGGTTGTGAAAATATGTTGTTGTTTTTGTTAGATCAAATGATGAAAATCACACGAAATTTATTCTACAATGTATCTATATGATATTGATCATATCTATATGGGCGGATTTTGATTTTCAATTATCGATTTTGAAAAATTAACTCCGTTGGCCGGCGTTGGCCATACAGGAATATTGGCCATTGAGCCTAACTATATATATATATATATATATATGGTTTTCAAAAAGTGTAGATTTCAATGCAATGGCATTAACAAAGGTGTTCATCATAGACGAAATCTGCGCCGTTATTCTGGACGTAAAGCTCGGAAAAATGCTCAAGAAAAGTGCTCTCTCCGGAGACAATTAGGACCTCTAGATTGACGAACTCATGGAGAAGGCGACTTCAGTCAATACTGCTCTACACTGGTAATAAAAATGTTATGTAATTTTTTCCCAAAAAGGACCAATATGCAATTTGTTATTTCTTTGGTACAAGAACATACAATAGAATTATTTTATTTCATGTTTTTTTCAGATTAATTATAAAATATCAATTCGGTCCTGCAAAACTCCTTGCGTGCTCAAAAAAGCCTCACCACATCCAATTTTTGTTCATATAGTTGTTTGGTTTGTAAAATTAGTTTGCGATTCTAATTTTTTTTTTAATTTTTTAACTTAGATTCGTTTCTCGCGAATATTTATTTAAATTCGAGAAATTATACTAAACTACAACATCAAATAAAAAAAAATATCGCAAAAAAAATAAAATAAAATAAAATAAAACAAAATAAAAATATTCATAAACTCGAGAACACACGTGCAACTCGCGGGGAAAGAAGTTAGTTTCTTCAAAATTTATCTTGAAATTATAAAATCCGATTTCAATAGATCAAATCCCACACGCCAAACAAACCCTTATATTTCTTTGTAAATAGTTTACAGTTAACTAATTGATATTTTTTTACGGTCCTTCTCATGGGCCTAAAAATTTATTTGCTTCGTTTGGTTCATTATTTACACATCACAGGAAGGACGTTAGTCATGGATTGGATTCTGAGTTTTTTTGTTAAGTTCATCTCATTTTGGGCCGTGGATAATTTGAATTTCGACTGATTCGGTTTTAACAAACTAAGGAAACAAAATTAACATGGGAACCAATGACATTTTACATTAAAAAAAAAAAAAAAAATTGTAACTTATTTCAGTGCGTATATATATAGTAACTGTACAAAAAAAATGGAAGCACACTTATCTCTGATACATATGCACACACCAATACCGCATTTATTCTAAGTTTTGTTTGGAAACTGAAAGGATGAAATCAACACAAGTTCTTATTTTTGGTAGAAAAAAAATCATGACTATTAATTCCACTATAATCTTGCAAACGGTACTTCCTTCTGCTGATCACGTCCGTAGCCATAACCTACACAGGATAATTGACAAACAATCAAGTTAATCAATGTTAATTACTGAGACAATGAGTACATACATAAAGCTAATCAAATAATTTACCTTCTTTCTCATGTTCAAACATGTAACATAATTTCTTGAAGGTAGCCATATCATCCTCGAACAAGGACACGTACGCGTCCACACTCCTCGGATCATGCTCCACGCAAGGGTTCACCAGAAACACGAGTCCCTCGACCGGGTAATAGGACGGAATGAAATAAAATGGACTGCCTGAACCAAAGTTCATGTCGCGTACCGGGAACCTTAGCCAGCAATCCACATCCATGTTGGGGCTGAGCACCCATTGTTCTGGGTCCACGGTCGGAACCATATCTTCTGCTTCTTTCGTGTTAGCGAAGTCTATGAATGATTTAAAGTAACTATCATCTACTTTGGAAATGGCGTGGTGAATTAGTTCGGCAACTTGTCGCAATGGTTTGCTGATGAGATCCTTTGCGCGTGCCTGAGGATAAGCCCAGAGAATCACGTTACCGAAATATTCATTCGGAACACGTGGAACCATCCTGGCTCGTCCATTGGTTGAGATTTTGACAGATGTTTTCACATCTTCTGGTAGGTCCCGCGCCTTCGTCATGGCCTTCCACAGGTGGGCAACCACCATCTCAAACATGCTATACCGGCCGACTGAGCTCGAAGAAACGGTCAGCTTTAGCATGTCTAGATCAGCCTTTCCGAAATGCACTTTTTCTGTCACCACCCTATCTTTTATTTTATTTTCATTTGTGTCGGGTTTCTCAGAAGTGAGCTCCACACCATGATGGTTATAAGTGACTTTTTTAGGGTTCCGAGGTTGGAAGAATACCCTGCGGTCACGCAGTGGTCCTGGAAGAGGAGCAAGGTTACAACATAAGCGCGACCAATCAACAAGTAACCTAGCTGTTGCAGGGCCATCAGCCACACGGTGATACAAGGTGAGGCCGATTATAACGGTGCCACATGTGAACCGCGTAAGTTGAATCTGCAATAGCTCCGGAACCCCATCAGTGTTAGGGTGGAGTCTAAGCCAGGCTGAACACGGCTTGTCTGGATTCATGACATTATCATGGGTGTTATCAACGAAGGCCTCAACAAACCGTGCACCCTCGTCGTTGAGGATTATACATGGCTTCCCTTGCTCATCTTCACCGAGTCGGCCTGCCCATTCTCTGTAAATGCCCAGAGCCTTTGAGAGAGCAGTTTGTATTACATGATTTGGTGGGCTAGGAGGACGATAAGCATAGAGGATCGCCATATGTGCATCGTCGGTGACTCGGTCGAATGGACTCAACGGTATGTACTCGATAGTGGGACTAGGATATTCAAATAGTCCATAGGACGGTTTAACGAGCTTAGAGGTTTCGATTCTAACATCCATTGTAGGAGAGTTAGTTTGTAATGTTGTGGGAAGTGCAAAGTGTGTTGTTATATTGGACCTTGTATGCTGTGAATTGTGATGCGTCCAATCAGATTATGAGAGATTCATCGTTGTTGTAGCACTTAAATAGAGGGCAAAACTAAAGTTCATAGTCAACAAGTAATTATGATTCGTATTGCTCCGGTCATGGAAAGTGGGAATACCAGTGAAAGATTTGAAAAAAAAAAAGATATTGGAATTCAACAATAATTATGAAAAGTCATATAATTAGCTAATGGTTTTTCCATATTGATTACAAATGAAAGAGCTGAGCTGAGCTGAGCTGAGCTGCCGTACATTTATGATGCCCATTAGAGTTGCTAATTATCCTATCTTAGTGTTATTCTATAATATTAATTTTGAACTGGTTACAAGAAAGTGACACGTGTCATTATTTTTTATTTTTATTTTTTTTTTGAATTTGTTTATATTGCAATCCAAATTATATCATGTATGGAAGAAAAATATTATTTGTCCCCAAACTCATCACAAATATTCTTGATGTGAACAGGTTACAAGAAAGTGACACGTGTCACTATTTTTTTTTTTATATATTTTTGAATTTGTTTATATTGCAATCCAAATTATACCATGTATGAAAGAAGAATATTATTTGTCCCCAAACTCATCACAAATATTATTGATGATGTGACAAATTGAATTGATTAACATTTCTAATTGACTCAATTAAATATTAATTGACACGTTTAATTAATACATCAATAATTTATAATATGTTAATTTTAGTAAATGTTAATTGACGCGTCAATTGAATTAAACGATCAATTAAATCGTTAAATGAGACAATCAATAATACCAATCAACCTACTTAATACTCTCTTTCCGCCTCATCAAGAATGTTATTTTTATGCTATTGGGGCTCCATATATAATTCCCGTATGAAATTATCACTCAATTGTTAATTTCTTATGGTATAATTTACAAAATTTTTTTTTTTTTAAATTCATATATTTTATGTTAATGGATGACATTTTAAATATATATTTTGATTTTATGTGTATTATTCACGGTTTTCTTTTATTTGTTTTCAAACTTTAATTTTGTTTGAATTTAACATGTTATATTTTAGTTATTTGGTGTGGATTTATAATGATGGACCAATTTCATGAACCCTTATTAATTATAATGCATATATCCATAATAGACAAAATTTATGAACATTTATTAATTATAATGTATTTATTGACATCGACATATTTGCAAATATATTATGATTATAAATTGAGTTTAAACATACCCACATAAATTCTATTTAAACAAATTATACAAAAACATGTAAAAAAAGATATGAAGTCCCACGCAATTATTGCGCGGGCTATTGCTAGTATCAAGAATGTTTCGGTGAGAACGGAGGACACCATATACTATATGTTATGTCGTAATTTGGGCTTTTATTAGTTCAATTTGTTCTTATAATGTTTTAGAATTTTTATTTTATTTTTTTCGATTTTTTTTAGTAGCTGTCCGATTTTTTTTTCGACTCGCCCAAATCTTGTCCGAGTCGACCGAGTCCCGAATCGACGGAGCCGGCCCAGTCCGATTGCGAATCCGATATTCAGAACCATGGAAATAAGAGGGCATAGTAGAATTACCCTATCATAACCCCCTTTAATATGTCTACCACATTGATGTCATGAATTCTAATATGAAATTTTTTACTTTGCCCCCACAACTCGTTTCTCACATCCTCTAAACGTATTTCGAAAAGAATTAGTGGGGGTAACTAGCAACCCAATTAACACACAAAAATGAATTTACTATTAATTCCAACGTACCAATAAAGATACGTGTTAATTAGTTATTAATCTATTTTTACATATAAATTTAATGTTAATTTGATGTTAATTGAGTTATTAATTAATCATTAATCATTAACATCATGATATTCTGTGACAACGTCAAAGATAGAAATCATGAACGATGAAGACATAGTATATGGTCTTTTATAATATTAATGGCGATATGAAGAGCTTAATATTCTCGTTGTATTTGAGGGAGTGTTATGTAAGTAAATCAATTATATTTAAATTTAAATTTAATACATAGGCAAAATAATATGTATTAAAAATATATCAAAAAGACTATCGTTTTGGTATAAATTGTATGTTTTAGTACATTATATATTAATTTAAATGTTTTTTTTTTTAGAAAGGGTAGCACTTTAGCAAAGTGCTACGCCTTTGCATTTTATATACAAGGTTAAATAGATAGATTACATGAGGGTTTATAACATGCAACTAACTAGCCCGAGGCCTTCTACCCCCTAGTTGGAGACCGATCCCCAGGAAGTTGTGGACTCCAAATTCTGTTGCGGCGATCATCCTCGCCGGCCGTGATTTGACCTGGAAAATACGTCTATTTCGTTCCTTCCAAAACTCCCAGTTGACCGTCATCCACTGCGTGCTCCAGTTCGCTCGTTCCTCCCTTGCGAGATGGCGCGCTGTAGAGTGCCATCGTTGGAAGATGGGGGACGTACCTTGATAATAGTTAGCCGCGCATGTCTGGGTCGTCATAACTATCCCCCATACATGTGTCGCGAAGGGACAATGCAATAGTAAGTGTTCTTTTGTTTCATTATTACTATTGCATAATACACATACTGGAGAGTGTGGCCAACCTTTTTTACACAAAACGTCGGCCGTGTTTATTTTATCGTATGAGGCTATCCAATGGAAGAACCTTACTTTCATTGGCGCTTTTGTTTTCCAAAGCCTTCTTTGCCATCTATTTATGACTCCCGTGTTTCGCAGAAAATTATATGTCGACTTCGTAGTGTAATTATTTTCTTTGCCCCATTTCCATTTGAGTCTGATCACCTCGCCCGGTTCCGTGAATGTAGAAGTTTCATAGATGGACAATTGTTTGAGAAGTTCTTTAATAAAAGATGATTTCATTGTGTTTGGCATGATCTTTAGTTGGGCGGTGTGCCATATAGCATGTCCATATATTTGACCCACGGATTATCAGGCTCCGTATCGAGTTTCCATAGGAATTTAATCAAAATAGCATCATTCATTGCTGGCATGTGTAAAATGCCTAAACCCCCATTAGGCTTTGGTAGACAAACCGTATCCCAATTGACGAGGTTCTTCCCATTTTGATGCGTCTCTTTGGCCGTCCATAGAAACGATCTTATGAGTCTTTCGATTTGTTTGGTTACCCATACCGGTAATTTCGCGGTTTGCATTAAGTAGATAGGAATTGTGTTTAGAGTTGTTTTTACAAGGGTGAGTCTCCCTCCGAATGTTAAATTATATTAATTTAAATGTTACTATATTCCATTTTTCAGTGTAATAAATATTTTTCTATTTACAGTTGAGAAATTATGTTTGTTCCTTTTAATATACTAGCTTTATCCCCGCGCAATTGCGCGGGATGTTTTTTATATAATTATTTAAATAGAATTAACGCGTGTGCGAATTAACGCGCATGCGTTTGAACTAAATTAATCTAATCATGACATATTTGCAAATATCATGATGTCAATAGATGCATAAGATTCATGAAATTAGTCCATCACGGATATTATTTTCTAATATAATTTGTATAAATAGCATTTGTTCATGTGCTTCTAAAATCGAAAAAAGACCAAATTTTAAATATGTACGTAAAATAGGAAAAAAAGACCAAATGTAAAAAAGGACCAAAATGTAAAATAAGGAAAAATGATCAAAATGTAAGAAAAGACCGAAATATAAATAAAAAAAGACCAAAATATAAATTAAAATTAAAAAGGATCAAAATGTAAATAAAAAGGACCAAAATGTAAATTAAAAATGTAAAGAAGGACCGAAATGTAAATAAGAAAGACCGAAATGTAAAAAAAAAGGATCAAAATGTAAATTAAAAATGTAAAGAAGGACCGAAATGTAAATAAGAAAGGACCAAAATGTAAATTAAAACTAAAAAGGACCCAAATATAAATAAAAAGGACCAAAATATAAATTAAAATATATAAAAAAGGACCGAAATGTAAATAAAAAGGACCAAAATATAAATAAAAAGGATCAAAATGTAAATTAAAATTAAAATGCATTAAAATGTAAATAAAAAGGACCAAAATGTAAATTAAAAAATATTTTTTTTGTACAAAAGTCCTTGATGACGTAGAGATTTAGAATTGCAAGAATTTTGTATACTTTATACATAAGATATAATTCCCAATCTATTTATGTGTTGAAAATGATTAGTATTTAGTAAATACAATAATATTAAATTATAGTAAATATTTTTCTATTCATAATTGATGTTGAATGTTATATAATATAATCTATCTGTCATTAAAAGCATTTTAAGAAAATTCAAAACTGATGAAAGAAAACCAAAAATTGCTTAAGATGAAAAGTTTTCATAATCAACTTTTGTGATGAAGAAGACTCCAAGTTGCTTAAGGTGATTGGATGGAGAAGGACAAATGTACTTGTTCCTCACATCAATTAATTTGCTGTGACAATTAATAATAAAACTAATAAACAAACAAAATTTTATATGTTAAATGAGGTTCATTTATATGTTTTGACAAATTACGCCGAATCATTAATTGATTCATTAATTATATACGTTGTCGTCGAAAATATTGAAAGATCAGTATGCCGAATCATTAATTAAAAATATTTTATATGTTAAAAGAGAAGTTATGAAATAGGAATGAGTAAAGAATAGAGTGGATGGTAACAACTCTTGCATTCCTTTTATAAGGCTAGAGTTCGAAACCCTTTGCCAACATTTTATATTTTTTTAATGGTTCAACTGATTTAAAATAGGAAATGATTGATGACTTCAACAAACATATATTTTTGTCAATGTGTTATATTTAACAAATAGTTTATAGATTCAAGACTCCAACATTTACATAATATATTTTTTTCAAAAATCTTATTAATAAAAATTATTTGTTTTAAATTTGAAAATTATATTTTCATTGTCCATGAAAATAAACAAAAACTAAAAGTGTTAAAATTAAAATTAAATTCTAAAAATTATCAAACTATATTCTTGGCCAATTTCATAAATCAAAATATTTTTTGGTATAATTTGAGATATATTTTTTTATTGTCCCAAGAAAATAAATAGAAACTAAAATAGTCAAAATTATAATCAACCCCTAAAAATATCGAACTATATTTTTTTCAGAATCTTATTAATCAAAATAATTTTAGATATAATTTGAAAAAAAAATTGTTGTCCAAGAAAACTAAAAAAGATAAAATGATAATGAAACCCAAAAAAATATCGAGCTGTATATTTTTCCTAATCTTATTAGTAAAATTCATTTATTCTATAATTTGAAAAATATTTTTTCTATTATGGAAGAAAATAAATATAAATTAAAAAAGAGTCAAAATTATAATTAAACACTACAAAATATCAAACTATATTTTTATACAATCTTATTAATCAAAATAATTTCTTCTATAATTTCAAAAATATTTTTTCCCTTGCAATCAATTTTGTATATGCGACTTTAACTCTCAAAAATCATTTTACTTCCAAATTAAATTTAATTCGGTCGAAGCGGAGCGAGATCCCACTAGTATATATTAAACTTAAATTTTGTGTGACTTTTTCTGAAACAAAGCTGTACTGATCGCTACGACTTTTAATTTTTTTAAAAATTAAAGTATTAATAATATATTGTGCCTTGATCGACACGTGTCCTTACTTTCTTATTCATCAAACTTTAAAAAATAAAAATAATAATAATAATTCCAAATTTTGAAATATCTCCAATCCCCCGCATGTACCGTACGATTGTACTAATCAACTCTTACTTCATCCGAAATAACGGAAATAAAATAGAGCCATTTACTGTCCTCAAATTTTCTCCAACATTTTTTGTATCACGAATTAGCGAATAATTACTATGATAATTAGTAATAAGTATTTTATTAATAATTAATTAATATATAATTAAAATACGTATGTATTAACAATTAATAATCAATATTAATTAATTATTAATGTAGTGTATTTTTGTTAATCATCATGATAATTAATTATTAATTCGTGATATAAAAAACATTGGGAGAATTTCAGGAAGACAGTAAAATTGTCCAATAAAATATATTCTCTGGTCAACCTTTTTACTTTTTCTCTATTTCATTCATTGCTGAAAGCCTCCATAATTTCAGGAAGAGGTGTGGGGGAGGTGTGGGGGAGAGTTGGGGGAAGTGAATCACTACTCCAAAACTTGTATTTGATCAAACAACTTCAACTGTTGAACTAGACGTGTTGCATTCAATTTGGGCTGGCTAAAGTGATTTGACGTTATAAAACTAAAAATTAATTTTATGATTATGAATTCACTTTCACGAACGTAATGAAGTAATGGCTCCGATTTCTCAACATCTCATCTCACTATAATGATGGTGCTGATCACTATAATGGAGTTTAGCATGACAATGCAAAACAAAAACAAATGGTGAGAGACTTTGTCCAAAGAAATAGATTGGAAATGAAGAAAAAGTCGACCCATTTGACTCCCAAACACTGACCGGGCCAAAGAATATCTATCATGAACACGAACACTATTCCGGCCATTACCTTCAAATTTGTCAGAATTCAAAAGCTTTTATTTTGTCTTCCAAAGAAAAGTTGGACTACCAATCTACCATCCCGAATTATTTGTCTAATATTCGGCGCAAACACCACAATTAATAACGATAAACCCCTAATTTTTGGGAAACTCCAAAAAAAACCTAAAAACAAAATTTCATTTTCAATTACTCCTCTATTAAAATATTTTTTGTATTATTTTATTAATTTAAAATTATCATAAATATCATATACTAATTTAAAAAAAAATTTATATGTCATATACATAATTTTGATCTTTATTTATTAAATATTTCGCATACAAAATTAGCATTAAATAAAAAACGACATAAAAAAAATTCCTGAAAATATCCTGACAAATTAATATTATTCTAACATTTAGTTCTAATTCTCAATAATTGTTAATAAATATAGTTACTAAATAGTATTTCTTGCCAAATTAAAAATGAATAAATGAACATTAAAACTAGAATTAAAAAAATATTATCGTTAGTTTAAATTTCAACAGATAGTTTGATTTCAAAAACTAGTTTTTTAGTAAATATATTTTGTTTACCACTATTGAGAATTAAAATTAAATGTTAAAATAATATTGTTTTGTCAAGATAATTTCAGGAATATTTTTTGTTTCTTTCTTTATTTCTTTATTTAATTCCAGTTCCGTATGACACAATTTTAATGTGTATGATGTATAGCTTTTTAAAATTATAATATGCTATAAAAAAATATTTATGATGATTTTTAAATTAATATAATAATACAAAAAAGCTTAATAAATTAAAATTGGGAGAATAGAGGAGAATTTTGATCCAAAAAAAGTGTAACATCATGAGATATTCCTATAGGGGAGTAATTGAAAATGAAATTTTGTTTGGAGGGGGGGTTTTGGAGTTTTCAAAAAGTTATGGGTGTCATTACAAATTCAAAAAAAAAATTAGGAGGTTATTTGAAAATATCCCTATTATATATTATATTTTTTTAATATAAAAAATATAATAGAGATATATTATTACATAAGAATCATATTAAAACAAAATGTTTCTTATATTTACTATACAAATATTCAACAAAATTCATAAAATAGGAAACTAGTTGAACAACGATGACTCGTCACTAAAGTGATGGGAAAATGTGAGGGCAAAGTAGAATATTCTTTGTATCATTGTACGAATGGCACTTATAAAATGCATGGATAAATTTTAGGTATGTGTAAATTTTATTGAAAGAATATTTGTATCAGCCCATTAGCCTATTAGCCGTGAAAGATAAATTATTTTCACCTCTAGTTCAATTTAGTCCTTATATTTTTAGATTTTGTTTGTTATTATTTGATTTACTAATGAATCTTTCTTTCTAGTGTTTTTAGGCACTCGTACTTTTTAATTTGATCAAAGATATTTTTCTTCGATCAAAAGAAGATAATACACAAATATCTTAACTAGTGAACAATCTCCGACGTTTTCTCAAAATCATAGTGTTACTACGGCTAAGGTTAATATAAACGATGACACAATCACGAGAGAACGTGATTCTGATATCTTGCTTGTTTTTTTATTTTTATTTTTATTTTTTGACATAAACAACTTGCTTATTTTGTCGATCTAAAATATATTCAAATTAGATTTAACTTTATTTTTGTATGAATTTAAGTAAAAAACAACATAAGACTATCAACACATCACTATTTAAACTAAACTTAATTATTAGTCTCATTTTCTCATATTTTGTGTTTTATTCTCTTGGTATATGATTTACCAAATCAGATTAACTTAAAATTTATATTTTTTACATGTAAATATGTAACTTTTCCCTACAAAAATAAAAATCATTTGACTCTAATTTTTTTTTAACGAAATGTTTTAACAATTTACTAAACAAGTTGTGTTGTTTAGGACCTTTGCAATTGGAAAACAATAAAAAAAAATTACATTTTGTCTCGGCCTCCCTAATAAATCATTTATGGTTCCGTCCCTCCGTGTTTGCAAGCACAATTTTATACGTGACATGCATCAGGAAACTACTAGTTACAAGAAACTAATAAATAAATATAAAAAAACAATGATAGTTGAAATATACCAAACTATGAGCGTAATATTCCAACTTATCTTGCCACAAAACTTAATTCAACTTAACAATCAATTTTTTCGTTGCTTATATTTCTCTCTTGATCTCTCATTTCCCGGAAAAAATCGGGTCGGAAAGTAGTTCAAAAAAATTAGCAATTTTAACATTTTCCGGTATTTGACTAAGTCTAGGATCCTAAACCAATTAATCCTACAACTCATCGGAAGAACATAAATTAGAAAAGGATTATATGTACAAACCTCATAACTGACTCAAACATCATTGATGAGGTGACAAAATGTATTTAGTTTAAGAGACTGACTATTGCACTTCACCTAATTACACTTTAAGTGCACTCGAACATACCATATTATATAAGGAGATGTCATGTGTCCACTTCAAATATAGAAAGGTCCAAAAGCTGATCGCAACCCAGTTTAAAAGCGATTAAGAAAATAGACCGAGCGACTGATTTTTTGCGGGCAGCACTCAAAATTTGGACAGCGTCCAAATTATTTTTTTATAATTATTGTATACCTTTGAGGCTCATATTTATACCTATTTATAATGTGATTCATATTAAACACAGTAGATTTTATACCTTTTTATACCATCAGCGATATCTTTTTTAAGTGAAAAATACAAAAATCATAGAGCTCATGCTTGGCGGACCAGATGTCTTTCGGATATATATCCGGCCTCGCGGGGAGCCGTGCTACACCGGGCTTCAAAAAGGTACGACTATAATACGGCCTACGCTCGGCCGGAGGGCTATCCTTCGAACGTTTATCTAGCCTCTTGCGGAGCCATACAAATATATGCAAAATTGATAAATAATGCGCTCAACTAGCCAGGCCATATGTTTTTCGGACATCTGTTGAACCTCTTGTACATTCGTGCTACGCACAATTTCGAAATAATATATATATAAATTGTCCAAGCACATAGTAATTACTCTAGATATAAAGGTATATTATATAAGTAAAACAATACCAAATAAATAAAACAGGCATAAAAAATAAACCACATGATATAAACAATACAATAATTATTATAGAACAAAAGGTTATTATACTAATTAAAAATAAACGACATGGACAAAATACAGAAAAGATACATTATGTCTGATCCCATAGTAATTAGTTTAAATATAAATGTATGTTATTACAGTTGTTTCGTTATAAAAAAAAAGTATAAAAAATACAACAAATAATAAATCATTATGTATAAAGGTATAAAAGATACAATAAAAAGTATAAAATATACAATATGTCTAATAAGATAATTTTTTATAAAAACTTGAAACTAAAATGTTCATCTTTTTTTTTTCTTTCTTTTATTATGTTCTTGAATTGATATAATTGATATAATACTTATAAAAAAAATAAAAATTTCACTCGAATGAAGTGCACTCCAAACAACCTTCAATGTATTTTGGAATGCACTCAAAAATGTATTGGAGGTCGTTTAGAGTGCACTCCATTGGAGTGCAAAAAAAAAAATCTTAGATTAACTGATTATTATTCTTAATTGAATATTAATCGTTCAATTTAATTGATATGTCAATAAACGTGTATTAATATTAACATATTGAAATTAATTGATGTGTCAACTAATTCTTAGTTAGAATGTTAATTAATTCATTTTGTCACGGCTAATTAAGGAGTTGGAAGAAATTTGGAGAGCCAATTATATTTTTCCAATTAGAAACTATCAGATCGAATAAATCTTTATCCATTCCGCACCCCAAATCTGCATGCCCGAACACACACTAGTCAAGGAAAAACGATTGAATTTAGGCTTTCACAACTAAAATAAAATAAGTTTGGGTTGACATTTTATAATATTTTGCTGGACCGATTAATTGAAATTATACCCTACCCACAATTAGAAATGAGAATCGGTCGGGTGGGTCAGGTCATATTCGGATGACCTATTCGGATCGGATCATTTCGGATTCGAATCGTTTCGATTTGCGAAACTTTCGAGTCATCAGGTCGTTCAAGTCACATGTCATTCGGGTTCAGGTCGTTTCGGTTTTTGATTCGTTCGGTTCCGGACCGTTTTGATTTTCGGATCACTCTGTTCCGGATCGTTTCATTTTTTGATCATTCGGTCCCGGATCGTTTCGGTTTTCGGATCCTTCGGTTCCGGATCATTTCGGTTTTCGGATCATTCGGTCCTTGGTCATTTCGATTTTCGGATCATTCAGATTTCGTAAAATTTGATTTCAAATCATTCGGTTTTTCTAAAATTTAATTTTCGGGTAATTCGAAATTTATTTTATTGATTTCAAGATATGTTAGCAATATTATATTGATTTTAACAGTAATATATATTAATTTTCGGATCATTCTGATCGTGAGTTTCGGGTTATTCATGTTGTGAGTTTCGGGGGAGTTATGTCACACATCCTTAGGAGGAGAGCGGAGTTCTGTCACACGCCCTCTTTGCTTACGATACACTTTTGTTTCACGATTATTTTGAGTAATTATCAATTAATAAGTACTTAAGATAATTTTTTAAGTGCATTAATCAATGAATGACAGGCTAAATAGGAAATATAAATTGTTTATTAAAAAAATATATATCCCTAAAATGTAAAATTTATGATACGTCATTTTAAATATCCGAAATATTAAGATAAAAGTAAATTAAAAGAATTAGTTGATGTATTTAGTTTATGAATATAATGACAAATATTAAAAAAAATTTTGATGATACATATTTTCTTTATTATAATCCCCTGAGAAAATTAATGTGCTGGCATACAAATTAATAATCTCTTAAATTGTTAGCATAAATATTAATGAGATGATAAAATAGGTTTGAAATTTCAATATAGATATTTGGGTGATAAATCAAATTTTCAGTTACCACGTTGGTCTCGTTTATCATCATTTCGATTTTGTTTACCAATCAGAAATAATTTTTATTTTACTAAATATAGAAAGAAAGACCACCGAATCTTCGCCATTTTACTCGAAAAAAAACAAATGAAAAAAATGATCGAAAAATTAATATGCAGAAATACAATATTTTCTGGCTAAGTTTGAGTAAATATAAAAAAAAACATAAATTATAGTTCCGTCGAAACATTTACAAAAAAAAAAATAATATTAAAACATAATAAAATATAACAAAGCAACTTAAAAATAAAATATAATAGTTTTACAAAACATCGGAAAAATGAAATGCAAATATAATATCAACAACAATAATTTTCAAATAAAAAAACATGATTACGCCATATTAAATGCAATAACTAAACAAATATAAATAACTTAGATTTACTATTTGATCTAAAGTGAAAACAAGTCAAAAATATGCAGCGACTAGTGACTTGATGACAAATTAGTCGAAATATGTTGGTTGTCAAAAACTTCAACAAAAATTCACATGTTATAATATATTTACCAACCATTAATTTACATATTGTTGATTAAAAAAGCTAATATGTTCAAAATAATAAAATAATATAACTAAACTAAAATCAAAGTTATCACAATTAAACTCCATACAAGACATACACATTATAAATTAAACTCCAAATAATATTGAACAAAGTTAACACCATATACCGAGAGTCAAATAAAACATAAATATTCATTCGAATAAAAAAGATTACATTTGAAAGCAAGATCACCATGTGATACAATACTCCTAAATTCTAAAATCAACATCATCAAATGTCGATGTTTATTTTCTCTTCGAATCAATTGAATCAAATTTATCATTAATAATAACTCTTCTCATTTCGGAATCACTATTATAATTATTATGAAATATTATAGTTATTATGAAAGTTGAATAATAATTAATGTTGAGATAATCGACCAAAACGATCTAAATGTATGTATGTATGTATGTATGTATGTACGTATGTATGTTTAATCAAAAAAATTATTGGTCTAACATTGGACTTAACTCGAGTTGATCGACTTGAATAATTGACTAGATAGTATCAGGTCGGTAGACTGCGAACGTGAAACTAATCGGTGACTAATTAGCAATTCTGCAACATTGAATAAATATATATAAGGATTAATCACCAAAAAAATGATGCATTCACAAATTTAATCTCATTAATTTATTCTCAATGAGCTTTTCTTTTTAATATAAAGTGTCTCTTTTGTGTGTGGTGGGTGTGTGTGGTGGGGAGAGGGGGGCAGTACATTATTTTTTGATGAGGAAATTATTCTGTGCCCACTCATTTTATTATCATATGATCTAAATAATTAATAAAAATATATCTAATTAATTGTTAATGAATATTGATTAAGAATTGATAATATATATGCATTTTAATTATATATTAATTAATTAGTATTGGAATAAATTTGTGTTAATTATTTGAATCATTAATCCCTAATTCTTGATATAATTCATGATACAGAGGATGTGGCGCGAAATGAGGGTTTACTGGCCTATTTTTCATATAATACACTTTTGGTTTATCATCGCTTATAATTTATCATATAATACATTTCATTAATATTTTTTTAGTATACAATGCCAAACCACATCAAAAAATTGAAAGAATATTAAGGACAACACATGAAGAAAAAAAAGTATTAAGAATAGAAATAATAATTTATATAGAGTTGGCTGAGTTCACACTGAGAAACATGAAAAAGACAAGATAAAAAGAAGGTGCTCATATTTTAAGAGCAAATATTTCTAGTGAGAGAAAGTCAATCAACTTAATCTCTCTGTGCTCTCGATCCTCAAAATATGATATCAAGAGAATACGAAATGAATTAGAGACGTCCGATTATAAGTTTTTTGGTAATGTTTTCTGCAGGATAATTTTGTGGCATCTCCATTTCATCATCCAGCGAGTAACACATTTCCTTGAATGCGTCCATTTGATGCTCAAAGAGTGACACATAAGCATCGATGTTTCCGCTCTCGCCATGAAATAAGGGAGCAATGAAAACAAGCCCTTCGAGTGGCATATACGATGGTATGAAGCAGAAAGGGCTACCATATCCAAAATCTAAACTGCGAACCGGGAACCCGAGCCAACTATACACGTCCATGTCAGGGTACAGCGCTTGGATATCCGGTTCCGTCACTGGCTCTAGCTCTTCCTCCTTCAAAGCCTTCGAGTTTGCAAAGTCGATGAAGGATCTGAAGTATTCATCGTTCACTCGAACAATCTCACTAAAAATAGTTTTCGCTGCATAACTTAACGGTTTGTTAGCGAGATCGCTCGCTTTGGACTTACAAAAGGCCCAAAGCACCACATTTCCAAGGTAATCCTTGGGTAATTTTTTGCTAAGCCGGTTCCGGCCATCTACAGCGATCCGGAGTCGAACGATCTCATCTCCATCAAGACCCCTAGCCTTTGTAACAGTGCGCCAAAGGTGGGCCATCAAGCAAACAAATGTGCTGTATTGTGATCCGGCCTGAATCTTAAGTTTCTGTAGGAACTCCTTCGAGAAACGGGCTTTGTGCACCACAGTTTCGTGAGTCGGTTGGTAACCAGAACTAATTCTGGTCCCCTTGGCCTTGTACTCCACTCCACGGTGCTCAAACTGTATTTTTGGCGGGTTCCTCGGGGTAAAGAGGACCTGCCGGTCATTTACATTGCGAGGAGGAACATCTAGTCCACGGCATTCCCGAGCCCAAGACACGAGGAACTGGGTTGCGCCATAACCATCGCCAAGCTTGTGATGAAAGGTGACACCGAACGCAAGTGTGCCGCACGAGAAGCGAGTGAGCTGGAGTTGGGATAGTTCCTCAACGCCATCCGTAGTTGGGTGCAATTCGAGCATCACCGGTGATGGGTCGATGACGAATTCATCGTAGGGTGCATCTACTTCGGCCTCCACAAATCGTATACCTGGACCTTCCAGGATGATGGCAGGGTTTCGGTCTGCATCCTCACCGATCTTGCCACCCCATTCGGGGAATTTGGTCATGATGCTTATTAAGGAGGTCAACAAATGAGAATTGGGGGGATTTGGTGGCCTGAAGGCAAAGATGGCAGCAAAGTGTGCGTCATCGGTCACCTGGTCGAAGACACTCAGTCGCACAACCCGTGGTTCGGGGGAATGGTTGGATTTGTATGCCGGCTTGATGTGTTGGATTCTCACAACTCGTAATCCCATGATGCTAGCAATATTGTTTTGGAGTTCAGTGTTTGTTATGTTGTGGTGCTTACGGAAAGTATGAAGTCAGGAATTGAGAATTTGTGAATGTGTTTAAATGTTGTGGCTTGCAGCTTTTGCTTAAATAGAGATCTAAATCTAAACATACACACATAGGAAGAGAGGCTCATTAACTAGTTTGAAAAGTATAAATATGTTTTTTTCACTTCAATTTGGGTGTACTTTGAACAACAACAAAAACTAGTGAAGAAAATTTAGGAACGGATCTTTGGATGGAAACGTTTACCCAGATTTTGACCTATGGATATTATCTTTGAAAATAAAATATTTGAGCCACCTTTGCAAGTCAGGAACAGCCATTTTTTATTTCACCAATATTTTTTCTTCAATTTTTATTCTTCACCAATAACTAATTTTGCTTCACTTCTGACTCAAAATCTGGTGGATGTGGAGGTTAATTTTCCATTTATTAATTCATGTGGATAATAATTATGAGCTATATATAAATTAATTATGTATTTCTTGTTAACTATCATATTAATTATGTTAAGAGGGCGATCAACGCACGTCAATCTTGTGGATGCCGGTTTGTCAGGATTCACCCTATTGTATGCCGACCAAAAATTTATAATTTTTTATGCAAAAGATATAAACCTATTAAAAAACTATACAAAACGTTACTTATAAAAAAAAATACATGATACATCTAAATTTAATTATCATATATGTGAGCAAGTATAACATGTATTATATTTAAAATAAAATATATCGTACATTAAAAACTATAGAATAATGTTGGATATGCCCCAAACACTTCTTAATGACGTGATTTTGGATTAACAAGTTAATTTTAACACTTTGTCAAATCATAAACTAAGATACTCAAATCATAAATTATAGTGTCATATCATGAATTAAGATGTTGAAAGTAATGTTTGAAAATAATGTCACGTCATCAGCTTTGTATTTAAAACATAAAAGTATATATCATACATATAAAAATATATATATAATATGTATTGTATTTAAAAATGTATTTTTTACATATAAAAAATATACGATACATCAAAAAATATATGTATATCATACATATAAAAATGTATTAACATATATTGTACTCAGAAAATTTATATGATACATCTAAAATAATTAAAAACATAAAATATACCATATTTTTAAAGAGTAAATGATACGTATAAAAATATATCATACATCTAAGACTTACATGATATATTATAAATCATAAAAATATGTTATAAAATATAAAAATGTATCATGTGTATTGCATTTGAAATATATATATATATATATATATATATATATATATATATATTAAAATATATAATATTAAAAATTATAAAAAAAATATGTTATAAAATATAAAAATGTATCATGTGTATTGCATTTGATATATATATATATATTAAAATATATAATATTAAAAATTATAAAAAAAATTGAAATAAGCTTGGTGGTGCATTAGAATTAGATTCTCCTCCTCGCGTGACAAATAGGGCCGAAATATTTGACCTGCATTTGCACTTGGCGTGCTATATCATTTCTCCTATATTAATTACAACATTAATTGTGTTGCAACCAAAAAATGACTATTATGGGGCTGACTTATGAAAATGTCACTAGTAAACCATTGACGGGTCCATGTGACGTGTAAAATCATGTGCGGAAACATGTCGTCCTCAAAAATTAAGACGATTACTAATTACTAATTATTAATTTGATAGAAGATGTCAAATGCAACTTGGTGCTAGCATAACTGAATTTGGACTTTACGACTTCGTCATGTCCACGTATTTTTTCTATTAATATACAAATTAAATGGATTAATTTACCTGATTCTCCATACAGATCTTTCGTGCCATGGACACTAGGGATGTAAACGGTTCCGATCCGGTTCGGATAGTGATCTCCAAATCCGTATTCATATTTTTTCGGATACATATATTCAAATACGAAACAATCTGGATCCGGATATGGTTTTCTTTTTGCGCATCATCTACATAGGCCTGGACCGAGTGCTCTCGATTGAATGGCCGCATCTGCAAAAGTCTTCTTTTTTAGACTTGGTATGTCTTCAATTTACTTCGTAAAACAAGATGAAATTGACACTTGACAGGCTACATTAATTTGGCTTGAATGGTTCCTAGTTCCTTGATATCTAAGGAAGAAAATTAGACATACGAAAACTATTATATTTTAAACATAGTTAAATATGTTCGAGTCGACGGGCTCACCACAGCCTAGTCGGTTGAGTGTGAGACATAAAAAATCATATATTTTGAGAGATTGTGAATTGAATTTTCATTAACATCATTGAATGAAAAACATATGAACTTTCTTTATTTATTATCAAAAAAAAAAATGTTGAGAAATCCTTCGAGAGAAAAATCGCAGATAGAGAGGATGGATACGTTGCGCGAATACTTAAAAATCAAATCGAATTGGATATCGTCTCCGATATTTGTATAATACTCTTCGGATACATTATAATTGAAAGACAAAATTTAAAATCGAAATAAAAAGTGATGTGTATGATTAAATGATTAAATATAATAATTATTTTCATTTATAACATGATGTTTCGATCGTAATAAATTTTAAATATTTACTACGATCATATATAATATTTATTACATTAAAAAAATTATATATATATATATATATATATATATATATATATATAGAGAGAGAGAGAGAGAGAGAGAGAGAGAGAGAGAGAGAGAGAGAGAGATGTTAGTATTGAGGTCATCATACTCATGATTTTTTAACCATTATATTTGCAACAAGATTAATGTTTGTTGTTAAAAAAATTAGTTTGTTGTTTTTTCATGACATATCATCGTATTTGTATAGTATAGAGTACAAGATCCGTATACATGCAAACATATTTAAATATATTAGAAAACCAGATAATTTCTTGCAAAGATTGGTCATTTACTCATTGTCAATTTCATCTGTGGTTTCTTGATTATTGAATACCATAGATAAATTTGTAAATGAATTTTATAAAGTTATAAATTCAAAAATATATTATGATGTTAAATAATATCTAATTATATTTTTGTTTAATTAAATATTGATATTATTTTTTTAATTATGTGATATTATGTATATTTTTCATTGATTTTTGGAGCAATAAAAAATATATTCGTATAATTTGCTATTTACATATTTTGTATTGCAGTGAACTATATAATATTTGTCAAGACATTTAGTGTTAAACAAACAGAAATCAATTTTAAACTCAACGACCGTTACAAACAAAATAATTTCTAAGAATTCACAACGTTTTCTTTCCATAAACTAAAAAAAATGAAAGTGATATTTTAAGCTTTTACTTAAAATATCAATTTAATTATTTCTAAAAAATATAAAACGTAAGCTGTAATATTTAAATACGAAAATTTTAAAATTCATTTTTCATAAAAAAATTTTAATAACTCAAAGTGACTAATTCAACATTAATAATTATAAAATATCAAATTTCTCCACCCAAGTCAAATCATTTGTTAAATGCTATTAAATGTAACCATAATGCAATTTGTATCATATAAACAATTGATTTAAGTTAAAAATTCATTTCATCGTCATACAAAAACGCAGTAGTCCCGTATTTTTAATATTGAAATTTATTTGTAAAAAGCAAACAAATACTTAATTTCATTTATGATTCTTAAAAATATGCTTTATCTATAAAATGATAAATTATAAATTTTATTACAAAATAATCAGAGAAAACATTCTAGTTACATTCTTACAAATAAATAACGAGATTACATTCTCATTGTACTATATACTATATATAACATAAAATATAAACTTTCTTCCCACTTTGGATACATGTTCATAATCAAAGTATTTATTTATATGTTCAACTGAATATTATCACATATTCAATAATACTAGCAATGGCCCGCACAACAATTGTGCGGGATTTCATACATTTTTTACATGTTTTTGTATAATTTATTTAAATAGAATTTGCGCGGATACTTTAAACTCAATTATATAATCATGATATATTTGCAAGTATATTTATGTCAATAAATGCATTATAATTAATAAATGCTCATGAAATTGTGTTTATCATGGATATATACATTATAATCAATAATGGTCCATGAAATTGGTCCATCATTATAAATCCACACAAAATAAATAAAATATAACATGTTATAATTCAAACAAAATTAAAGTTTCAAAACAAGTAAAAGAAAACCGTGAATAATACACATAAAACAGAAATATATATTTAAAATGTAATCCATTAACATTAAAAATATCAATTTTTTTTAAAAAAAACATAATTGTAAATTATATCATAAGAAATTAACAATTGAGTCATAGTTTCATACGGGAATTATATATGGAGCCCCAATAACACAAAAATAACATCCTTGATGAGGCGACAATAGAGAATTAAGTAGGTTAATTAGTATTATTGATTGACTCATTTAACGATTTAATTGACCGTTTAATTGATTTGACACGTCAATTAGCATTTATTAATATTAACATATTATGAATTATTGATGTGTTAATTAAATGTGTCAATTAACATTTAATTGAGTTAATTAGAAATGTTAATCAATTCACTTTGTCACCTAGAGAACATATTTTGATGAGTTTGGGGGCTAATTATATTTTTCTTCCATACATGAGTATAATTTGGGTTGCAATAGAAACAAAACTAAAAAAAAAACTGACACACGTCAATACGTGGTCACATGTCAATTAACATTTACTAATATTAATTTCTATTATAAATTATTAATGTGTTAATTAAACGTATTAATTAACATTTAATTGAGTCAATTATAAATGTTAATCTATTCAATTTGTCACCTCATCAAGGATATTGTGATAATTTTGAGAATCAATTATATTTTTTTTCATACATAATTATAATTTGGGTTTTAATAAAAACAAAACAATTAAAAAAAAAAATTGCTGACGCGCTGTCCACGTAGCATGAGATGTTTAGAAATATAACTATATAAAGATATCTCATTGGTTGGACACTTGGATTCTTTGACCATTTTTATTGAGTTAAGTGACTTGAGTCCTTTCTTTCTTTCTTTTGCTCAAATCAAAATTGAGGCCATTTATTGAGCCACCGGATTTTAAATAGAAAGTGACTGAGTCATGTATTATTTAAATTGTCAATATATGTATAATATAATTTATGTAAGTATTAATTATGATCGGCATATCTATCTGTACATAGGTGGAATTGAAACTTAAATTTTGTGTTGATTTTTACTGAAACAAGATGTCCTAACCGCTATAACTTTTAATGTTTTTTTTTGAAATAAAATACTAATAATATATTTAGTCTTGATTGACACGTGCTGCTACTTTTTTAGGAGCATTTCTGTATGTAATCCCTTCTAGAATCAAAATTCAAAAAATAATTTTTTTTCTGAAAATATTCCAAAAATAAATTTTTTTTATAATATTTCAAAAATAACCCATAACTGATTTTAAAATCTCGTCGGTTAAAATTCAAAATTTTAAATATGATATATTTTCCCAAATTTTACCATAACATCCTCTATGGTCTAATTAATACTATTAATTGAAATGATAATTAGTACATGTTGGCTGTTAACTTAACACATAATTAATATTTATTCGAATTCATAAATTTCATTACGTAAAACATATAATATCGAATATATTAAATATATAAACCATAATTAATTTATTTATAATAAACATATCATGTCCTATACTTTTCAAATTGTGTTATCGTTGTGTTCATATTGAATCAAATATGATACAAGTACATGTATAATGTAATATATAAATATATGTATAATATAATTTATTTAAGTATAAAATATGACCGGCATATCTCTATTAAACTTAAATTTTGTGTGACTTTCTGAAACAAATCTGTACAGATCACTACGACTTTTTTTTTTTTTTAAATAAAGTATTAATAATATATTGTGGCTTGATCGACACGTGTCCTTACTTTCTTATTCATCAAACTTTATAGAAAAAATAATAATTCCAAATTTAGAAATATCTCCGATCCCCACGCATGTACCGTACGATTGTAGTAATCAACTCTTTTACTTCATCCAAAATAACGGAAATAAAATAGAGCCATTTACTGTCCCCATATTTTCTCCAACATATTATGTATCACGAATTAGCGAATAATTACCATGATAATTAATAAAAAAAAATATTTAATTAATAATTAATTAATATAGTGTATTTGTGTTAATCATCATGATAATTAATTACTAATTCGTGAAATAAAAAATGTTGGGAAAATCTGAGGGAGACAGTAAAATTGTCCAATAAAATATATTCTCTCGTCAACCTTTTTACTCTTTCACTATTTCATTCATTGCTGAAAGCCTCCATAATTCTTAGATTTATTCGAAATCAAAACTTGTATTTGATCAAACAACTTCAACTCTTGAACTAGACGTGTTGCATTCAATTTGGGCTGGCTATAGTGATTTGACATTATAAAACTAAAAATTAATTTTATGATTATGAATTCACTTTCACGAAAGTAATGAAGTAATGGCTCCGATTTCTCAACATCTCATCTCACTATAATGATGGTGCTGATCACTATAATGGAGTTTAGCATGACAATGCAAAACAAAAACAAATGGTGAGAGACTTTGTCCAAAGAAATAGATTGGAAATGACGAAAAAGTCGACCCATTTGACTCCCAAACACTGACCGGGCCAAAGAATATCTATCATGAACACGAACACTATTCCGGCCATTACCTTCAAATTTGTCAAAATTCAAAAGCTTTTATTTTGTCTTCCAAAGAAAAGTTGGACTACCAATCTACCATCCCGAATTATTTGTCTAATATTCGGCGCAAACACCACAATTAATAACGATAAACCCCTAATTTTTGGAAAACTCCAAAAAAAACCCACAAACAAGATTTCATTTTCAATTACTCCTCTATTAAAATATTTTTTGTATTATTTTATTAATTTAAAATTATCATAAATATCATATACAAATTTAAAAAAAATTTATATGTCATATACATAATTTTGATCTTTATTTATTAAATATTTCGTATACAAAATTAGCATTAAATAAAAAACGACATAAAAAAAATTCCTGAAAATATCCTGACAAATTAATATTATTCTAACATTTAGTTCTAATTCTCAATAATTGTTAATAAATATAGTTACTAAATAGTATTTCTTGCCAAATTAAAAATGAATAAATGAACATTAAAACTAGAATTAAAAAAATATTATCGTTAGTTTAAATTTCAACAGATAGTTTGATTTCAAAAACTAGTTTTTTAGTAAATATATTTTGTTTACCACTATTGAGAATTAAAATTAAATGTTAAAATAATATTGTTTTGTCAAGATAATTTCAGGAATATTTTTTGTTTCTTTCTTTATTTCTTTATTTAAAACAAAATATAAAAAATGACCAAAATGTAAAATAAGAAAAAGGATCAAAATGTAAAAAGGACCGAAATATAATATAAAAAGGACCAAAATATAAATAAAAAGGACCAAAATGTAAAATAAAAAAGTATTGAAATGTAAAAAAGATCGTAATGTAATTTAAAAAGGACCAAAATATAAATAAAAATGAATAAAATGTAAATTTTAAAACTAAAAAGGACCAAAATGTAAATAAAAAGGACCAAAATGTAAATTAAAAAAATATTTTTTTACACTAAGACCCTTGATGACGTGGAGACCTAGAATTGCAAGAAATTTCTTAACTTTATACATAAAACTAGCTTTTTCCCGGCGCAATTGCGCGGGAGCTCTCGAGTTTGTCATGATTATTCGCACATCCGTGATTTGGTATATTTTTAACCCCCTAATTTTTTTTGGATATTGTAAAAAATCCTCTATCTTTTTCCCCGCGCAATTTTTTTTACCAAACTTTTAATTTAAAATACTCCTTATGGATGATATTAAATTTTTTTTCCAAAATACCCTCCAAATCTCATATGTAATAATTAAAAGTTATTTTTGTTATTTTTTATTAATTTTAAGAAAATTCATAAACACTTCTTAACATGTAGTGATTTAAAAAAATTTTAATTATTACATATTTTGTTTATATAATTTTAATATTCCATTCTTTATTCATAAAAAACTAACATTAAATAATAATAAATAAACATCTTGCAAATATATTCATAGAAAATATCTATTTAAACATCTACTTTTTATTTTAGTTTTCCTTTTATGTATTTTTTAATAGTTTTATGATATTTTATTTTTAAATATTTGCAAGATGTTCTTTTAATAATATTGTTCAACTTATTATAATTTTATGTTAGTTTTTCAAGAAAAATAATACATAAGTCGAATATTTGTAATGAATGAAATATTAAAATTATATAACATATAACATATAGTAATTTTTTTTAATTATTATATATTACAAAAAGTTTAAGAATTTTTTAAAATTAAAAAAACATTTTTTTTAAATGAATACATATGTAAATTAATTGTTTTTTACAATATCTAAAAATTTAAGGAGTCTTTTGAAAATTTTCCAAGTAAAGTGGTGATAGGGAGGCATAATAAGGTGGTGATGTGGAGGCATGAGATGAGAGGAATTATTAATAATGTAAAAAAGGACCGAAATTTAAATTAAAAAGGACCAAAATGTTAATAAAAAGTACCAAAGTGTGAACAAAAACTGAAAAGTACCAAGATATAAATAAAAAGAACTATAATGTAAATTCAAAAATGTAAAAAAGGACCGACATATAAATAAAAGAGGATCAAGATGTAAATGAAGAACCAAAATGTAAGTTTCTAAACTTAAAAGGACAAAAATGTAAATAGAAAGGATCAAAATGTAGTTTTTTCAACTAAAAAGGACCAAAATTTAAATAATTTTTTTTCAAAGTGGCTCCTGCACCAAAGTGTAATTTTTCAAACTTGAAAGGACCAAATGTAAATAAAAAGGATCAAAATGTAAATAAAAATGGACCAAAATGTAAATAAAAAAGGACGAAAATGTAATTTTTTCAAATAAAAAGGACCAAAATGTAAATAAAAAGGACCAAAATATAAAAAACAAAAAAAATTACCAAGAGCTCCCTGATGACGTGGAGGGCAAAGAAGAGGGGAATTTCCCTAACTTTATAACTATTAATAATAAGAAAAAAGGATAAAAATGTAAAAATGGACCGAAATGTAAAAAAAAAAGATCCAAAATATAAATTAAAACAAAAAAAGACCAAAATATAAAAAATGACCAAAATGTAAAATAAGAAAAAGGATCAAAATGTAAAAAGGACCGAAATATAAAATAAAAAGGACCAAAATGTAAATAAAAAGGACCAAAATGTAAAATAAAAAATTATCGAAATGTAAAAAAAGACCGTAATGTAATTTAAAAAGGACCAAAATATAAATAAAAAGGACTAAAATGTAAATTTTAAAACTAAAAAGGACCAAAATGTAAATCAAAAGGACCAAAATGTAAATTAAAAAAAAAATTACACAAAGACTCTTGATGACGTGGATACCTAGAATTGCAAGAAATTTCTTAACTTTATACATAAGATATAATTTGGCTACAATACATCTATTAATTATAATTTATACTTTTAATATATTATATGTCTTATTTTTCAATATAAAAATATAGAAATTTAATATTATGGAAGCATCATATAAAACAATTTTTTTTCATATTTAGTATACAAATATTCAACAAAAATCATAAAATATTGGAGAAATATATCATTATTTCGGAAGAAAGTAATCAAATACATCAAGTAGAGTATCTGATATATAGTTAATGTGTTGTAAGATTATTAACAGTGTCGGTATCCGATATGATACAACTTGGTTTTTAGAATATTTATATATCACGACTATATATTTATGTCAATGTTATAAAGTTTTTAGAATATATGGCTGTCCTCAAACAAGAAAAAAATTGTGATGATGCGTCAATTGAGAAATGTTAATGGACGTTAATTGAATTAATTATAGTTCAAATCAATACTTAATTGGATTGGTTCAGCTAAAAAGTATAATCAATTCCATTAATCTCTCTCGATTAACGCATCAAAAATATTTTTCTTGTTCACGGAGACATAGTATATTTACCCTACGGTTTTCAACTAGCTAGTCAGCCGATAACCATTTACGGCGTGTTTGCAAAAACGGAAATGCCCTCCCACCCCATGAATTTGGCATGCATAATGTAGTGGGTCATGCATTGCATCATTGTATGAATGCATGTATAAATTGCATGGATAAATTTTAGGTATGCGTATATTTTTACAACATATCTGTAATTTATCTTTCACGGCTAATGGACTGATAGAAAAAAAATTTCAAGACAATTAAATTGTCTTGAAAAAAAAATTCTATCAGTCCATTAGCGGTGAAAGATAAATTATTTTCACTTCTAGTTCAATTTAGTCCTTATAATTTTAGATTTTGGTTATTATTATTTGATTTGCTAATGGGTCTTTCTTTTTAGTGTTTTTAGGCACTTGTAATTTTTAATTTGATCAAATATTGTAGATTTTTTTTCTTCAATCGAAAGAAGATAATACACAAATATATTAATTAGTGAACAATCTCCGACGTTTTCTCAAGATCCTAGTGTTACTACGGCTAAGGTTAATACAAACGACGGCACAATCACGATAAAACGTGATTCTGGTAACTTCCTTATTTTTTATTCTTATTTTTAGACATAAACATCTTGCTTATTTTGTCGATCCAAAAAAATTTTAAATTAGAGTCAACTTTATTTTTGTATGAGTTTAAGTAAAAATCCACGTAAGACTATCAACATATCACTATTTAACCTAAATTTAATTATTAGTCTCATTTTCTCATATTTTGTGTTTTTATTTTCTTGATATATGATTTATCAAATCATATTACCTTAAAATTTTAGATTTTTTATATGTAAATATGTAACTTTTTCCTACAAAAATAAAAAAAAACACTAGCTTATACCCACGCGCATTCGCGCGAGGCTTTTTTTTATTTAGAGGAGGATTTCTGCATGTGAGTGTATCGTTCAGTGTGTCTATTATATTTTTGGTGTTTGAGGAATTTTGGTATGTTCCGGGTTGAGTACATATTTCGGTTATTTTGGTTGGATGTAATATCCTGTAAGTAATTTAGATATAAATCAAGAAGTAATAATTTCTAATATTATTTTTTGTGGATGGGGATGGTTACATAACAGAAATGGCGCGGGCATTGCAAGGGTGTTTTCGAGTTTGTGATTATTTTTTTGATATATTATTTTTGTTCTCTTTTAGTTTTTGGTTTTTTTTTGCGATATTTCATTTTTTATGTAATGTTGTAGTTTAGTATAATTTCTCGAATTTAAATAAATATATCATATATGTTGATTGCGAGCATGATATCAACCAATTATGAATACATCATACGTAATACAAAGGAATACAATACACAAAAATAAATATTTCGCAAATGCGCAGGAGGCGCACGGTTCTTGTCGACTTTGTCGTTATTTCTTTCTGATATGTTAGTTTTATTTTGTGTTCCTTTTTGTTTCCTTTTTGTTCGTTTTTCATTTTTTATTTCAAGTTGTATTTTACCATAATTTTTTGAATTTAAATATTTATATTATGTCCGGTTGTTGTGCATATGATATTAACAAATCATAAATACATTATACGTAACACATATGAATGCAATAAAATAAATATAAATATTTTTGTACTAAAAAAACAAATAATGGTAAATAATTCATAGTAATAAAACAAACAAACAAACAAATTATAAAAATATCACGTCTTAATTGGTTCTATTATTACAATATCACAGAATTAAGTACATTGAAAAAAATGAACATTTTCATTCAACAGTAAAATCTATTAATATTATATGTTTGCCTCAGTAAATGATGGTACGCACAAATTTTACATCAAGTACTATTTGAATCATTCAAGAGCCGGATTTCTTGAACAATTCAAATAGTTCTTGTTGTACAATTTGTCTATTATTTATACATCATCGGCAAAATCGAGATAACAATAATAATGATGAGGATGATGATGATGATGTTGATCCAAATATCCTTTGGTTTGATTATATCAAAACACTGTCAATACTAACGTTTACGTCAAGAACAACGTGTAGGACAAAACATACAACGATCAAGAAATATCACTCAAGACAAAAAAGAATAAAAGGAAGGCCCAACAATTGAAGAACCAAGATGTCGAAGCCTTCCGTGAGTTGGGATCGCCACAAATAAACCCTAGGTATACCATATAATATCTCACAATTATCAAGGTCAAAAGATAAATTCAAAACATGATGAAAATGGAATATTGTAAACATCAGACCAGTATAGGGCTAGTTCAAATTGCAGTCCGTTCGAACGAACTCATCATGCAAGTGATAAATTCAAAAGTTTGTTCGAACGAACTCATCATGCAAGTGAAGAAATCTTTTGAAACGGCTAGTTCAAATTGCAGTCCGTTCGAACGAACTTCATTGTGCGTTCGAACGAACTATGCAACTGTTGCTCGGGATGAGGGTGTTCTATAGATGATATAAATAGAACCCCTCACATTTTTTTCTCTCCTCAAGCTTTTAGAAAAATTTATTCAACATTCAAAAGAGAGAAAAACCTCTAGCCTTGATTTCCACATCCCTTGATAGTTTGAGATAAACCTCTAGATCCAAGATCTATCTTCGAATCATCCATTCTAAACGATTCCCAACTCACGTGACCGATCACGTTGTAGTTCGTTTTAGAAACTTGTAATAGGCTAGTACTACGATTGTAAAACCCGCCATAGATCGATAGAAAACGTGTAAATCGATCTAGGCAAAACCTTGTACGAGTGAGTTGGAATTCAATCGAAAACCCAAAAGGCACAAGGCATTCCCGGAGACGTAGGTACTTGCAACTAATCGAATCGGTCGATTAAGCAAGTAAAGGGTGAGTTAAATATACATAGCAACCACCTACCGAACTTCGTAACAAATATTGTGTGTTCAATTGTTCGGTACTCTCTTCTCTATTTTAAATTATTTCAATTAACTTCCGCATCTAGAATTGGTATACCGTAGTGCGAAAATTGTACACTAGGAATACCTATTCACCCCCCTCTAGGTTAGAATTAACCAATAGATGACACGATGGTAATATTGGTGACAACATGATGATGATGATGATGATGATGATGATGATGCCGACGACGACGACGCTCGTTTTTCCGTTCTTATACATGTTACTTAAAATATTCGTTGAATATTTTTTTATACATTGTCAACAATAAACATTTCTTAGTTTTTTATTACTCATGTCATGATCGATGTCCATTTTTTGACACATCATTACAGAAATTCAATAAGTATTTCTAGGTTTCTTTATGCATGATGATTTTTTTTTAATTGTACCCTTGTGCCGTGTCTAACTAAATTCAATGAACAATTGTTAGTTTTCTTATATACATTGAAGATTTCTTTATACACGACAACGAATGTATTTTTTTTATTTTGTTCTGGATTTGTAGCACGGTTAATAAAGTTGAACGAACATTTTGTAATTTGTTTTATACTTTCAATATTTCCTCATGTCATGAGCTGTTAACGTTTCTCAATGTTTTATTTCTTATGTTATGGTCAATGTGCATTTTCTTATATATCGTCACTGCATTTTCTTATATCGTCACTCAAAGATAAATTGGTTTAATATTTTTTTGTTTCTTTATGTATCATGAACATTTTTTTTCATTGAATATTTGTACCATGACTAATCAAGTTCAATCAACATTCGTTATTTCTTTTTTATCGATGATGTTTTTTTATACATAATGAGTAGTGAATATTTCTTAATTTTTAATTTTTCATATATTATGATAAAATCGAACAGATGGAAGAAAAATAGTGATGTTATTTTGTTCATTGATAGTTTGAGCACGAAGCAAAAAATGTAGCACAAATATTCAACACAATCAACGTTTGTTATTTTTTTATATCGACAATATTTCTTTATACATAATGAGTAGTGAATATTTCTTAATTATTCATTTTTCATGTTATGATAAAATCAGTGGAAGAAAGACATTCATGTTACTTTGTTCATTGTTAGTTTTAGCATGAAGCATAAAAAATAGCACAAATATTGAACGCATAGCAAAATTTGGATCACAAATATCATGTCTAATAAAAACATATAAACTATGGATAACATATGAATAAGTCTTGACATATTTGATTACTTTGTACCAAACAAACACAACACAATTTCATGAATAATATTCATCCTTAAAAATTCATCAACTTTGTACATACAAAAATAGAATCAGAATACGTGAGCAAGACAACGTGTTTAATGAATTCATAAATGTTCGTGATGATAAATTTCATGGTATGTTGATCATGATTGTTTTGTAATTTTGAGTTGATCTCAGATTTTCCGCTAGGCAATTTGCACGAAGCAAAAAACGTAGCACAAATATTGAACACAATCAATGTTTGTTATTTTTTTTATATTAACAATGTTTATTTATACATAGTGAGTAGTGAATATTTCTTAATTTTTCATTTTTCATGTTATGTTAAAATCAATGGAAGAAAGACATTCATGTTACTTTGTTCATTGTTAGTTTGAGCATGAATCAAAAAATTTATAACAAATATTCAACGCAAAGCAAAATTTGGACCACAAATACCATGTGTAATAAAATCATATAAACTATGAATAACATATGAATAAGTCTTGACATATTTGTTTACTTTGTACCAAACAAACACAACACAATTTCATGAATAATATTCATCCTTAAAAATTCGTCAACTTTGTACAAACAAAAAAAGAATCAGAAGACATGAGCAAGACAACGTGTTTAATGAATTCATAAATGTTCATGATGATAAATTTCATGGTATGTTGATCATGCTTGTTTTACAATTTTGAGTTGATCTCAGATTTTCTGCTAGACAATTTCTGTTCGTATATTTGTTCATTTTATTTCTGGGAAAAATCATCATCAATCTTAGTATAAGGCAACCGCATCCTGCATACTCATGAAACCGAAGGCAACCCGAAAAGAGACGTATATCCCACGTGGTTATTGAAAAATCCAAGGCAACCAGAGAAGAGCAACACATCCAACGTAATCGTAAAACCAAAGGCAACCCGAAAAGTTTAATACGAAATGTTTTAACAATTTACTAAACAAATTGTGTAGCATAGGGCCTTTGCAATTTGAAAATAATAAAAAAAAATTCTACATTTTGCCTCAGCCCCCTCATAAATCATTTCTGGTTCCCGTTCCGTCCCGACCCCCCCTAATAAATCATTTTTGGTTGTGTCCCTGCGTGTTTGCAAGCACAATTTTGTACAACACATGCATCATGAAACTACTAGTTACAAGAAATCAAGGTTGCAAATAGCATTTAGCGCGGCGCGGCGTCGTGATTTCTTTTGTAGCGTACAACGTTTAACATGCGATATATCGAAGCTACACTTTTGTAGCGAGAAATAAGAATAATCATTTTATATATGCTACATTGGTAGTTCAAAATAAAAATCCATTACGACACTACTACTTTCAACCACATAATTAAAAATACAAAAACGCGACACTCGAAAAATTATATTATATTAAATAGTAGTACTAACAAAATTAAGATAAATTGAGTAAAGAAAAAAAATGAAAGTTTGGGTTTTTAGAAGATGAGAGAATGTTAGTATGGTATTTTAACAAATCGAAAAAGAAAAAGAAATGAAGTTATGTTTGGAGATTTATCTTAGTTCTTAAGCACTTAAACAATCCAAAAAGGACAAAGGAGAAGAAAAAACAGAACTCAAAAACCCTAGCGAAGAATGAAAAATATTTGTGTTTATTTGTGGAGTTATGTTCTTATATTATGATGTATAACTACAATAGACCTTTATAAATCTTTATACACAAACAAAAAGTACTCAAAATTATTTTAAAAGCCCAAATAAAGGAATGTTGCGTAAATTAGATATTGCGCAGCGCCACATGCAACGTATGCTTCACGCTATTTCGCACGCAACATCAATATATCGTCAAAAAATGCAATAACGCAAAAAAGTCGCAGTGCACAGCGTTTGGATTCCAATACACACGATATCGCGCTATATGGCCGCAACACAACGCAATTTGCAGCACTGCAAGAAATTAATAAATAAATATAAAAAATCTATGATAGTAGAAATTGAAGGAAATACAGTTCCAGATCAATTAGTAGATTGTACACATGAGGTTAGACGAACGTACGCGTTCGTCGATACGATTGGATGCATAATAAGATTATGCAAATCTGACAGAAACAACATATTCAGTCATGACGGACTGGTTGGTCAGTCATGACGGACCAATAGGTTAATGTGTGAGATTACACAGAAATATACACAGTCAGTCATGACGGACTGGTTGGTCAGTCATGACGGACCAAAGAGAATTTTGTGTACCAATTTGTGAGTATGAGTCATGACGGATTGTATGTCACTCATGACGGACTATATAGTCACTCATAACGCACTGAATAATCATGACGAACTGTATAGTCTGTGAGGTGCGTCATGACGGACTGTATACTCAGTCATGACGGACTATAAGAGTAACTGTTGTTTCCAGTAACCGTGACTAGCGCGTGATGACGGACTGTGATCCAAATTCCAGATTAGCAGTTTTCTTTGTGCTCATCAATCTTTCGTTAATTATGGGTTAATATATGATGTTAACCTGTTCTTTGTCTCTCGTTCCAATTCATTCTAGATCTGGATTATGAGGAAAAGATTAATTGACGTGTCAATTAACATGTATTAATATTAAGGGAAGTGCTATGATAGACCCATTTTCAAAAATATATTTTGAATATTTATCAATTAATAAAAAAAAAATTGTAAGATCCAAATGTATATTTATTATTTAATACTATGCAAAATAAAAAAATTGTATAATTAATTGATAAATATCTGAAATATATTTAAATTTTTTTTGAAAATGGGTCTATCATAATAAAATGGATCTATCATAGAACTCTCTTAATATTAACATATTAAAATGAATTGACGTGTCAATTAATCGTTAATTAAAATATTAATTGATTCACTTTGTCACGGTTGGAATGAGTTTGAATAACCAAGTATTAGAAACTATAAGATCCAAGAAATCTCATCCATTCCACACCCCAAATCTGCATGGCCGAACATACACTGGTCAAGAGAAAAAACAATTGAATTTAGGCTTTCACAACTAAAATAAGTTTGGGTTGACATTTTATAATATTTCGAATGCTGGACCGATTAATGGACGATTATTAGTTATTAAATCATCATTTTAAAAAGTTTGGGATGACATTTCATAATATTTTCATAAGTAAATACATAGCAATATAACTGATTTTATAGACGATTATTAGTTATTTATATACAACGAGACTAATATTTATATAGTGATCGCTTGTACAGTTGGTTGGACACTTGTACGTAGTAGAAGTCATCCGAGTTCAAAACACGTAAAAAAAAATATTATGATATCCAAAATGAAAAATATGATATTATTTATTTATTTGGTGTATTTAGTTTATGAATATAATGACAAATATTAAAAAAAAAGTGATGATACTTATTTTCTTTATTATAATCCCCTAAGAAAATTAATGCGCTGGCATACAAATTAATAATCTCTTAAATAAATTGTTAGCATAAATATTAATGAGATGATAAAATAGGTTTGAAATTTCAATATAGATATTTGGATGATAAATCAAATTTTCATTTACCAAAGCATAAATTATTTTAATATAATATATTTTTTCCTAAGTTTGAGTAAATATAAAAAAAGCATAAATTATAGGTCCGTTGAAATATTTACAAAAAAATAGTAATAATATTAAAACATAATCAAATATAACAATGCAACTTAAAAATAAAATAAAATAGTTTGGAAACATCGAAAAAATGAAATGCAAATATCAACTACAATAATTTTTAAATAAAACATGATTACGTCATATTAAAAGAAATAATTAAACAAATATAAATAAGTTAGATTTATTATTTAATCAATGTGCTTTATCATCTAATAAATGTATGTGTCGTAAATGTCGAAAGTGGAAACGAGTCACAAAATGTTGCGACTAGTGACCTTGGTGACTAATCGAAAATTAGTCGAAATATGATGGTTGTCAAAATCTTCAAAAAAAAAATCACATGTAATAATATATTTACCAACCATTAATTTACATATTGTTGATTAAAAAGCTAATATATTTAAAATAAAAAAATAATATAACTAAATAAAAATCAAAGTTATCATAATTAAACTCCATACAAGACGTAGACATTATAATTTAAACTCCAAATAATATTCAACAAAATTAACACCACGTAGCAAAAGTAAAATAAAACATAAATATTCATTCGAATGAAAAAGATTAAATTTGAAAGCAAGATCACCATGTGATACAATAATCCTAAATTTTAAAATGAACATCATCAAACGTCATGTTTATTTTCTCTTCGAATGAATTGAATCAAATTTATCATTAATATTAACTTTTCTCATTTCTTTTTTTGAATGGTATCCGACAAGCGATCGCTTTCGTTACTGATACCTAATATTTTTGATGCCACTGGGGATCGAACCCACAACCTCTCACAACGTATGGTATTTTATGTCTCACACTCAACCAACTAGGCTATGGACCCATTGGCAACTTTTCTCATTTCGAAATCACTATTATAGTTATTATGAAAGTTCACTGAACTAATGATTAATGTTGAGATAATCGGCCAAAACGATCTAAAGTCAGAAAAATATCGGTCAAACATTGGACAAAACTCGAGTTGGTCGAGTTGAACAATTTACTAGACATTATCAGGCCGGTAGACTGCAGGCGTGAAACTAATCGGTGACTAATTACACTTCTTCAACATTGAATAAACATATATAAGGATTAATCACCAATAAACAATACATTCACAAATTTAATCCCAATGAGCTTTTCTTTTTAATATAAAGTGGGTGTTGTTTGTGTGTGGTGGTGGGGATGGGGTGGGGTGTGTGGTGGGGAGACGGTGCATTACAATATTTTTTGAGGCCATTTACCCTTTCCTCAGATAAGATGCATCACCATATCTCTATAATCATAATTAGCATACTTAATTAATTAGTAATTAATAAAATATACTCGATTAACAATTAAAATATATATTTAACATACACATGAACTAAAAATTGATAATTAATTGTTAATAGAGTGTATCTTGTTAATTACCAATTAATTAACTGTGCTAATTAGAAATAGAGTGGATGTGGTGATAAATCTGGGAGAAGGATAAAAGTTCCCTTATTTTTTCATGGGAAAACTATTCCATGCCCTCTCATTTCCTTATCATATCATTTATATTATGAATTATGAATTAGTGGTTAACAATCTAAATAATTAATAAAAATACATCCGTTAATTATTAATGAATATTGATTAAGAATTGATAATGTTTATGTACTTTAATTACATATCAATTAATTGTTAATTTAATAAATTTGTGTTAATTATTTGGATTTTTAATCACTAATTCATGATATAAAGTATGTGGTGGGGAAATGAGGGGTTTACTTGCCTATTTTTCATATAATACACTTTTGGTGTATCATCAATTATATAATTTATCATATAATACATTTCATTATTTATTTTTTTAGTATACAATGTCAAACCACATCAAAAAATTGAAAGGATATTAAGGACAACACATGAAAAAAAAATATTAAGAATGGAAATAACTTATATAGAGTTGGCTGAGTTCACACAAAGAAAAATGAAAAGACAAGATAAAGAAGGTGCTCATATTTTAGGAGCAAATATTATGAATGTATCTAGTGAGAGAAAATCAATCAACTTAATCTCTCTGTGCTCTCGATCCTCAAAATATGATATCAAGAGAATACTAAATGAATTAGAGACGTCCGATTATGAGTTTTTTGGTTATGTTTCCCGCAGAAAAATTTCGTGGCATCTCCATTTCATCATCCAGCGAGTAACACATTTCCTTGAATGCGTCCATTTGATGCTCAAAGAGTGACACATAAGCATCGATGTTTCCGCTCTCGCCATGAAATAAAGGAGCAACGAAAACAAGCCCTTCGAGTGGCATATACGATGGTATGAAGCAGAAAGGGCTACCATATCCAAAATCTAAACTGCGAACCGGGAACCCGAGCCAACTATACACGTCCATGTCAGGGTACAGCGCTTGGATATCCGGTTCCGTCACTGGCTCTAGCTCTTCCTCCTTCAAAGCCTTCGAGTTTGCAAAGTCGATGAAGGATCTGAAGTATTCATTGTTCACTCGAACAATCTCACTAAATATAGTTTTCACTGCATAACTTAACGGTTTATTAGCGAGATCGCTCGCTTTGGACTTGCAAAAGGCCCAAAGCACCACATTTCCAAGGTAATCCTTGGGTAATTTTTGGCTAAGCCGGTTCCGGCCATCTACAGCGATCCGGAGCCGAACGATCTCATCTCCATCAAGACCCCTAGCCTTTGTAACTGTGCGCCAAAGGTGGGCCATCAAGCAAACAAATGTGCTGTATTGTGATCCGGCCTGAATCTTAAGTTTCTGTAGGAACTCCTTCGAGAAACGGGCTTTGTGCACCACGGTTTCGTGAGTCGGCTGGTAGCCAGAACTAATTCTTGTCCCCTTGGCCTTGTACTCCACCCCACGGTGCCCAAACTGTATTTTTGGCGGGTTCCTCGGGGTAAAGAGGACATGCCGGTTATTCACATTGCGAGGAGGAACATCTAGTCCACGGCATTCCCGAGCCCAAGACACGAGGAACTGGGTTGCACCATAACCATCACCAAGCTTGTGATGAAAGGTAACACCGACTGCAAGTGTGCCGCACAAGAAGCAAGTGAGCTGGACTTGGGATAGTTCCTCAACGCCATCTGTAGTTGGGTGCAATTCGAGCATCACTGGTGACGGGTCGATGACGAATTCATCGTAGGGTGCATCTACTTCGGCCTCCACAAATCGTACACCTGGACCTTCTAGGATGATGGCAGGGTTTCCGTCTGCATCCTCACCGATCTTGCCACCCCACTCGGGGAATTTGGTCGTGATGCTTGCGAAGGAGGTCAACAAATGAGAATTGGGGGGATTTGGTGGCCTGAAGGCAAAGATGGCAGCAAAGTGTGCATCGTCGGTCACCTGGTCGAAGACACTCAGTCGCACAACCCGAGGTTCGGGGCAATGGTTGGATTTGTATGCCGGCTTGATGTGTTGGATTCTCACAACTCGTAATCCCATGATGCTAGCAATACTGTTTCGGAGTTCTGTGTTTGTTATCTTGTGGTGCTTATGGAAAGTATGAAGTCAGGAATTGAGAATTGTGAATGTGTTTGAATGTTGGGGCTTTCAGCCTTGCTTAAATAGAGAGATCTAAGCATATACACATGGGGAGAGAGAATTACCCTTATTAACTGATTTGAATGTATGAAATATGTTTTTCTTCACTTCAATTTGGGTATCCTTGGAATAAAAAAAAAACAAGTGAAGAAAATTTAGGTACGGATCTTTGAATGGAAACGTTTACCCAGATTTTGACATATGTATATTATGTTTGAAAATAAAATATTTGAACTACTTTGCAAGCACTACTAGAAACAGCACTATCACCAACGGGACCTAACCACCGCTGAAAGTGAAAATACCGCTGCTGATACTATCACCGGCGGGGACCCGCCGCTGATAAACCGCCACAGATAAACCGCCGCTAAAAAAGAGTATCACCGGTCCTCTTACCGACGCTGATAAACCTGATTTGGTAATTTTACTGGCGGTCCTCTTACCGACGCCGAAAATAACCAAATCAGGTTGAACATTTTCAGCGGCGGTACCTTCACCGGCGGTATTGAAATTTTCAGCGCCGATTGTATTCAGTGGCGGTGGAAGTATCGCCGGCGGTGAAATTATTTTCACTGACGAGAAGTTTCAACGGCAGTACACTTATCGCCGGTGGTTAGCTTTATTACCGGCGGTACGTTTATTTTCAACGTCGGCTGTTATCACCGCCGGTGATAAACGTCGGCTGTTATCACCGGCGGTACGTTTATTTTCCACGTCGGCCGTTATCACCGGCGGTGGTTTTATCACCGGCGGTACGCTTATTTTCAACGTCGGCTGTTATCACCGGCGATACCTTTATTTTCACCGTCGATATTATCACCGGCAGTAGTATTTGTCACCGACGGTATATTTATTTGCACCTTCGCGTATTACACCGGCGGGGCTTATTATCACCGGCGGTACCCCCACTGATAATTATTTCCATATTTCAGAATTATAAATATTTTGTAGAAAATTGAAATTTTAAAAAAATGTGAAAAATCAAAATCAGCCAGTGTCAATAATAAAAAATCAGATAAATAAAATTCTCACACATCGAAAAAGATAAAATGTCAATAATCAAAAACAACCATAAGTCTCGGCAATCACAAATCCTAACATCATATAAACCCTAACATGATAATTTGTCAATAACACGAAACTCTAACATGATAATTTGTCAATAACACGAAACCCTAACATAACACGAAACCCTAACAAATCAGATAAATTAATCAAACTCTGGCGTCGCTTCCATCCCCAATTTGCGCCGGTGTCGGTGCATTAGAAGCCTGTCATAATAAAATTAACAAATATAAAATTGATTTGCTAATAGAATAAATTAAAAAATATAATCTGAAAACTTACAGATCCAGATTCTCTCATCGACGCAAACATATCCATCATTTGCTTTCTCATTTCGGCTTTCATTTCGACTCTCATCTCGGTTTTCATACCCGTCACTCTCTCCTCCACCTTCTCCTGCACATTCTGCTCCATAATAATAATATTTTATTATTATTATTATTATTATTATTATTATTATAGACAAAGACTTCTAGTGAAAATGTAGAATCGATCGTTAGATCGATATCGTTTGAAGTTGGAATTTTATCAAGTTTTGAGAAAGTTGAAAAATGACGATTACTCGACCAAGTAAATTGTCTAATAATAATAATAATAATAATAATAATAATAATAATATTATGATTAATATTAATTATTATTATGAAAATATGATGATGATTGTATGATATTCATTATTTTTCTGATTATTATTATTATTATTATTATTATTATTATTATTATTATTCTGATTATTATTATTATTCTATGATTTTCAGTGGGGGTTTTTAGCTTTCAAGAGCGGTACCGCCGGTGAAAGTTAAACTTTCAGTGGGGGTACATATTTTCAATGGCGGTTCCGCCGGTGAAAATGAAACAATCAGTGGGGGTTGTTTTTGTTGGGAAATATCCCCGACCCCGGGCCCGCGCAGCGGATATGTAGGCCCGGTCCGATTCCCCGATTCCCGAGATCACGCCACGACTTCGAGGGTACGATGCAAATAGAAGGTTAGATCCATACCAGTTCCAAATTGATGGAACACGAAGGGTTGATCGCTGCCTCCTATTCCTCCGGTCACGTTGGTGACTTTACGCGCGTCCCACACCGTGCGTCCTTCACCGTTCGTTCCCGTTCTTCGATCCTTCGGTTCGATCACAAGGGAGAGCCCCAAGTGTTGCTCCTCCACACGTATCCACCTTGAGTCGGAAGACGCCGGACACGGATACACCTGCCTAGACGATGTATCGGTGCACTTGCTTGATCTCGATCGATTCTCTATTAATCTCTCTTCGTGCCTTTTCACTCACAAAAGATCAAATCTGAATTTGCTCTTTTTCTTGTGTCTTGGGCAGAATATTGCTTTGAATTACTTCTGAATTCCTTAGTGAAGATGAGAGAGAAAATCCTATTTATACCTAATAGGATAAGGATTAGCCAAAAGGCATGTATATCCAATATACACCCTTTCACACAGAAAACTGTATGAACCTGTTCAGTATTCTGTCCAGACGAAATTGATAAATTTCTCTGACAGAAACTCAACCAACACGAAAGTTGTAGATAATCTTATTATCTACTCAACCCAATTTGGCCCAGCCCAATTGGAGTTCGTATGCAAAAGTTATGACTGTTTTACTAACTGTATGTCATACTGTTGCACCCTTTCGGTATTTCACAGAAACGACACTTATACTTCGTTCATATGAAATATATTTCTATATGAAGGTTGTAGATAATCTCATTATCTATCTAACCCAATTTGAACCATTCTAATTGGATTTTCCCACTGAAAGTTATGGCCACGAATGTACGACTACATTCGTTTATCCTTGTGTACACTTTTACGGTTGATCCGAAACTGTATTTCTTTCAGTCTCCCACTCAATTTCAGATCTACCTAAAAGGTACTCATGCATATCCAATACGCACGATTTTAGAGAATATAGCTCGCGTATCAAATACCAAGCTATGCACATCCAATGTGCCGATTTTATGATCAAGCCCGACTTAGTACGACTCGTTGTGTGACCATGTAGGTTCGACTTAACGATGGCAGTAGGTTGTTTCCAATGCCTACAAGCTCATGAGCGGGATCTAGTCACTCCATCATAGCTACCCATGTTAAACGAAAAATGATTGTGATCATTGTGCCTATCTCGAATAGCGGTTACTAGTTCTCTTGTTTACGATATCCGTTAATCAAAAGGCATGGTAATAGTCATCCTTATAATTTGATTAACTACACTTATTCCCCGATTCCGAGTTGAGTTAACAAATTTCAATAGATATTAACCATTAATATCATTGACTGTGGCCACAGTTTTCGTTAATCGACTCATCGAGCGGCGCCTAAGAGATATCTCTTCCTTTCGGAATAAACAATTCCTATCTTGGAGACTCACATTGAATTCCGTGTTTCGGACAATACCCAATGATGACCCTTTTAACTCCCTGTTACGGTGAGCGTAAGATCATATCAAAGCATTGTGTTACGCACGTAACGCAATCAATGATCCCCTCAAGTATGAAGAATCTAAAACCCCATCCGTCGCAAGTCCATCTATAATGACTAAACCATGTCATGGTCTCGCGGCTTCGGTCATATCCAATACATGTAACCTAACATATATCTACGTTCCCGATTCGACAAACTCCTTTGTCCCATGATTAGCAAAACATAATCATCTCCTCGGCAAACGTACTAGTGTACGCGTTCAGTCTATTATCTAATAATAGAAATGCTTCTCTCTTAAGCAAGCTGATCCGCGACTAGGGATGTTTAGAAATGACACTTTAAGTGTGACGGTTTCGCTGCACATGGTCCTCAACCATGTCGACGTCCACACAAGTTCAAATCAAGGTTCATGTAATAATCATATTACACAACCCAGCACACAATTTGCATATAAGATAGATGCAAAAATGAAAAATTTTAAAATTCTGAAATTGCATTACTATAAGATAAGTTTGGGGTGATACAACGTTTACTAATCTATTAGACTAATCTCGTCCTACGAAACTATCGTTTTAGATAACTAACTACTCTCTTCCTCCTCTAGGTATCTCAAACATATAGCTTTCGCATGATAATCGTGCTTAGCTTGCGAGAGTGGCTTAGTAAACGGGTCCGCAACATTCCTGTCAGTATCAATCTTCTCAATGATCACATCCTTCCTTTGCAAAATCTCACGGATCAAGTGAAATTTTCTGAGTATGTGCTTGGAGCGGTGATGTGCCCTCGGTTCCTTGGATTGTGCTATTGCGCCCGTATTGTCGCAATACACAACTACAGGTTCCGAGATGCTCGGGACTACACCAAGCTCCGACACAAACTTCTTGATCCAAACCGCCTCCTTTGCTGCTTCGGAAGCCGCAATATACTCCGATTCAGTTGTAGAGTCTGCTATCGTGGGTTGTTTGGAACTCTTCCAAACTACCGCTCCACCATTTAGACAAAACACGTATCCGCTTTGTGATCGAAAGTCATCGACACATGTTTGGAAACTGGCGTCGGTATATCCATTGATGACCAACCCGGATGTCTTTCCACCATAAATTAGAAATTGATCCTTAGTTCTTCGTAAGTACTTAAGGATGTTCTTAACCGCGATCCAATGCATATCCCCTGGATTAGATTGGTAACGCGAAACGACGCTCAATGCATACGACACATCGGGGCGCGTACAAATCATGGCATACATAATTGATCCAACCGCCGAAGCGTATGGAACAATACTCATCGCATTCTTATCTTCGCTCGATGTCGGACATTGAGCTTTAGAATACGATATGCCACTCGACATTGGAAGAAGTCCTTTCTTCGAATTTTGCATTGAAAACCGTTTCAACACTTTGTCGATGTACGTGCTTTGACTCAAGCCGAGTAACTTCTTGGATCTATCTCTATAAATCCTCACGCCTAATATATAAGCGGCCTCGCCCAAATGTTTCATAGCGAAACGAGTATTTAAATACTTCTTAACATCCGTAAGCATCGGAATGTCGTTTCCTATGATCAAGATGTCGTCTACATATAGTACAAGAAATACTACGCGGCTCCCACTAACCTTCTTGTATACACAAGGTTCTTCTACGTTTTTCACGAAATTATATTCTCGTATAACTTCATCGAAACGTATATTCGAACTCCGAGAAGCTTGCTTCAATCCATAAATGGATCGTTGCAACTTGCACACTTTATTCGGACTCTTCGAATCGACAAAACCCTCGGGCTGTGTCATGTACACATCCTCTTCTAAGTTCCCGTTAAGGAATGCGGTTTTGACATCCATTTGCCAAATCTCGTAATCATAATACGCAGAAATAGCAAGCAAGATCCGTATGAATTTAAGCATTGCTACTGGAGAAAACGTTTCTTCATAGTCTACACCATGAATTTGTTTGAAACCTTTCGCCACAAGCCGTGCTTTATAAGTGTTTACATTCCCATCCATGTCGGTCTTCTTCTTGAAGACTCATTTACATCCCACTGGTTTAACCCCGGGAGGTGGATCAATCAAGTTCCAAACTTGATTATCGTACATGGATTGAATCTCGGATTTCATGGCAGTTTGCCACTTATCGGAATCTTCGCTTTTCATAGCCTCGCGATAAGATGTCGGTTCATCATCTATGAATTCGACTTCATCGTCATTTGCCACGATAAAACCATATCGTATAGGCTCTTGACGAATCCTAACCGATCTACGAACTGCGCCTTGTGCACTTGACTCCGGATCCTCAACATTTGAGGAAATCGGATCAGCGTTCATCGGTTCAACATTCGTTTGCGGGTCTCGAATTTCTTCAAGATCTATTTCAGTCCCATTCACTCGCCTAGAGATAAAATCCTCCGCAAGGAAGACTCCTCTTCGAGCTACGAAAACTTTATTTTCGATTGGAAGATAGAAATAATATCCTTTTGTTTCCTTAGGATACCCGACAAATAAACATTTTTCAGATTTGGGTTCGAGCTTATCCGAAATCAATTTTCGAACATATGCTTCACAACCCCAAATCTTAATAAAAGACAACTTTGGAGAATTTCCAAACCACATCTCATATGGCGTCTTATGTACCGATTTAGAAGGTATGCGGTTCAACAAGAAAGCCGCTGTCTCAAGGGCAAATCCCCAAAACGATTTTGGAAGGGAAGTTTGACTCATCATAGAGCGAACCATGTCCAACAAGGTTCGATTCCTCCTCTCGGACACGCCATTCCATTGTGGCGTTCCTGCCGGAGTCCATTGTGGAATTATTCCACAATCTTTTAGATGATCTTCAAACTCATAGCTCAAATATTCGCCACCTCGATCCGATCGAATGGCTTTAATTTTCTTGCCAAGTTGATTTTCAACTTCGTTTTGAAACTCTTTGAACTTTTCAAAGGTCTCCGCTTTAGTACGCATCAAATAGATATATCCATATCTACTATGATCGTCCGTAAACGTAACTGTTGGTTCAAATTTCCTATTGTTTGATTATCTCAAATACAATGTCGATACTACTAACAAAATCTAACAAGATAAATGTGTAGGAGACAGGTACAAAATGAAATGATCAATCAAGAATAACAAGAATCAAAGACGTCGAAGAATCACGGAGAAAATCAAGACGCACATGAATGAAGATGATGAAGAGCATCGAAGGAACAAGAAGCAAAACAAAAGAATTTGATCATATTTACGAGCTCATACATTCATCAATTCATTCTTTGAGGGGGAGCTCGCATTTAGGGGGAGCCTTCCGTTGATAAAGTCTCCTTGGCCCTTTTGATCTCTTTCAAAATGGGGGAGAAACGATCGTACGGAAAGTTCTCAACTAAATGGTGAAACTCTCCAAACCGACAGTGTTTTGAAATTAATCAAAAGGGGGAGTTTGTTGGTTCAAATTTCCTGATAGTTTGATTATTTCAAAACACTGTCAGTACTAATGTATACATCCAGAAAAGTGCAGGATAACATAGGTACGATACGAAGATGAAGGAGGACTTGTGAAGGAAGACTTCATTGGATTACATCAAGAATCAGGACATGAAGTCTCAACATAAACAAGAAAAGAAGAACACAAGGAAGGCCATTGGAATACATCAAGACTCAAGATGTTGAAGCCTTCCGTGAGTGGGATACGCCACAAATAAACCATAGGTACAAACCTAGTAGAACTCAAGTAAAATCATGTTCAAAATAACAAAGAGTTCAGTCAAGCAGGAAGTGCGTTCTGAACGAACTCAAAGTCCGTTCTGAACGGACTTGCTAAATATCAAAACTTTAAAGCTTGATTAGAACCAAACGTGTCACAGGGATGTGTGCGTTCGAACGAACAATCATGTACGTTCGAACGGACAATTAGAATCCGTTCACACACCTTCCGAGTGCGTTGAACGGACAATCTTTCCTGTGAACGAAAATATGTCACAGGGATATGTGCGTTCGAACGAACACACATGTGCGTTCGAACGGACAACCTGGAATCCATTCACCCACTTTTCAGTGCGTTGAACGGACTCTTGTTCCTGTGAACGCAAAATGCTATGTATAATTGAGTCCGTTACGAACGGACATTGTCCGTTCGAACGGACCCAAGATGTACTTGCACGTTATTTTGAAACGGCTAGTGCAAACTTCAAGTGCGTTCTGAACGGACTGTATGCGTTCGAACGCACTGCAAGTTTTCTGAAGGATTTCTATAGAGAGTATAAATAGAATCCTTCATGGGTCTCTCTCTCCAACTCCTCAATTTCAAACTTTCAAACCTAAAAAGAGAGAAACCCTAAGCTGTGATTTTCTATATCCATTGATAGCTTGAGAAACCTCTTTAGATCGTTGATCTACTTTCGATATTCTCCACTAATCGTATCCCACTCACGTGACCGATCACGTTGTAGCTCGATTAGTGAAAAAGTGTAATAGGCTAGTGCAACAAAGTGTAAAGAGCCTAAGCTATAGATCGATAGAAGCGTGTAAATCGATCTAGGCAAATCCTTGTAATCGAGTTGAGTTGGAATTCAATCGAAAGCCAAAAAGAGGCACAAGGCATTCCCGGAGACGTAGGTACTCGCAAATAATTGAGTCGGTCAATTAAGCGAGTAAAGGGTGAGTTAAAGCTACAAAGCAACCACCTACCGAACTTCGTAAACATACATCTTGTGTCAAAGTGTTTGTACGGTATCATCTTTATCATCTAAATTATTATTTATTCCGCACCGTAAATTAGGTTTAAATCTAAACTAAGTGTAAGTTAGATTGCCAAATTTACCCCCCCTCTAGGTTAGAATTAACCAACAATTGGTATCAGAGCAAAATACTAACCGTCTCTTTGAGTAAAGGTGACAATTTGTATAACGATCAAGGCCTTAATGGTAACATCGATGGATGATGTGGTAGAAAGAGCAATTCAAGCTATGATTGTCCAACGAGCTTCAATACCGAAACCATGTACACCGCACTCTATGAGCTTCACCTCTCACGTATCCTCATCTAGTTCACCACATAACCGAGGTAATGAGGTAATTCTCAACCCTATATTCCATTCAATTAGTCCAACCTCGAGTTCATGTTCCTCACCAAAATTCAACACGAAACTCGAACTTGAATCATTCGACAACCTCTTAAGAGACGTTGATGAACCATGTTCAAAGGAGAGAAAAGACAAGAGCACAATTCTAGCTCTAAATGCAAAGGTAGCTTCCCTAGAACTATCAGTAAAAGCATACCAAGCACAATTAAAGGAATTCCAAGGCTTCTCAAAGTGTGAATGTAAAACCCTCAACCTTGAGATATCACACCTAAGACTAGAACTCCAAAACTCCAAAGTAGAAAATGAATCCTTGAAGAAGGCTTGTGCATCACGTGCACCAAGCACCCCATCATTGGATCAAATATTGAAAGGGGCGTTAGTGGGACAGAAGCCAAACGATAAGTCGGGTCTCGGGTTCGAAAAGGAGAGTAGACCCGGTCTCTCAAAATCCAATGATCAAAAAGGTAAACGGGAGAACAATCAACGAAACAATCGCGGAAATGCATTCATATACCGTGACCAAAACAAAGGTAAGAATGTTAGAATGGAACACCCTACAAATAATCGCTTCTATCATAGGGATAACCATTTTACGCAACCATCATCCCAGAGACGTACCGATTTGGGACGACCCGAGTGTTGGTTTCAACGGGGATCAAATGGGTACTTTTATGAGGTAAATTACCCCGCCAACCGTCCATATCAACCGAGGGCTCCTAGACCTTACAACCGTACGCGCAAACCTTTTCAACCGAAAGACAATTTTGTCAACTCAACCAAACCGATACCTCAAAAGAAACCCCTAACAAACCAACTCTCAAATTACTTTGTCAAGAGTTCCGAAACCATCAACAAACCAACAATTGCTTTTTGCAATTATTGCTGTAAGTTAGGACACATATCCACGAGTTGTGATCTTCGCTACCCAAAATCCACTCCAAAATTTGTAACGCAATTATATGCTAGTATGATTGATGCCGATCAAATCGATATAAAGAACTCAAAATTCCAAGTTGTGTAGCCAAAGTTATCACGAAAACAAAATCAGCAACCAGAAACCAGTCCGTTGTAACGCAACATAGTCCGTTACAACGGACCTCCAGTATACTTGGCACTCCATTACAACGGAAGTCCAGTCCGTTACAACGCTATTTATTCTGGAGTTTGGCCAAAATTTGCCAGAAACATGTCCGTTACAACGCAACCTAGGTCCGTTACAACGCTATTTTCTGCAAACCTTCGTCCAAATTTCCAGAGACCAGTCCGTTACAACGCAACATACAGTCCGTTACAACGGACCAACTGCGTAGAGCTCCGTTACAACGGACCCAGTCCGTTACAACGGACTCCAATAGACACCCTTGGCATCCCCGCAACCTTGTATCAGATACAAGGTCCGTTACAACGGACTCCAAGTCCGTTACAACGGAATATGCAGTTTTTCACAGTCCTCCTCACACCCCCGCATCCTATGCAGGGTCCGTTACAACGGACACCAAGTCCGTTATAACGGAATATGTGTTTTTCACAGTCCGTTACCTCGTACGCGCAGCGGATATGTAGGCCCGGTCCGATTCCCCGATTCCCCGATTCCCGAGATCACGCCACGACTTCGAGGGTACGATGCAAATAGAAGGTTAGATCCATACCAGTTCCAAATTGATGGAACACGAAGGGTTGATCGCTGCCTCCTATTCCTCCGGTCACGTTGGTGACTTTACGCGCGTCCCACACCGTGCGTCCTTCACCGTTCGTTCCCGTTCTTCGATCCTTCGGTTCGATCACAACGGAGAGCCCCAAGTGTTGCTCCTCCACACGTATCCACCTTGAGTCGGAAGACGCCGGACACGGATACACCTGCCTAGACGATGTATCGGTGCACTTGCTTGATCTCGATCGATTCTCTATTAATCTCTCTTCGTGCCTTTTCACTCACAAAAGATCAAATCTGAATTTGCTCTTTTTCTTGTGTCTTGGGCAGAATATTGCTTTGAATTACTTCTGAATTCCTTAGTGAAGATGAGAGAGAAAATCCTATTTATACCTAATAGGATAAGGATTAGCCAAAAGGCATGTATATCCAATATACACCCTTTCACACAGAAAACTGTATGAACCTGTTCAGTATTCTGTCCAGACGAAATTGATAAATTTCTCTGACAGAAACTCAACCAACACGAAAGTTGTAGATAATCTTATTATCTACTCAACCCAATTTGGCCCAGCCCAATTGGAGTTCGTATGCAAAAGTTATGACTGTTTTACTAACTGTATGTCATACTGTTGCACCCTTTCGGTATTTCACAGAAACGACACTTATACTTCGTTCATATGAAATATATTTCTATATGAAGGTTGTAGATAATCTCATTATCTATCTAACCCAATTTGAACCATTCTAATTGGATTTTCCCACTGAAAGTTATGGCCACGAATGTACGACTACATTCGTTTATCCTTGTGTACACTTTTACGGTTGATCCGAAACTGTATTTCTTTCAGTTTTTTCAATGGCGGTCCGCCGGTAAAAGAAAGCGTTGTGGTGAGGTTTTAGCTTTTCAATGGCGGTACCGCCAGTGAAAGTGATCAGTGGGGGTACATATTTTCAATGGCGGTACCGCCGGTGAAAGTGAAACAATCAGTGGGGGTTGTTTTTTTCAATGTCGGTACCGCCGGTAAAAGAAGTGTTGTGGAAATATTTTAGCTTTCAAGGGCGGTACCGCCGGTGAAACTTAAACTTTCAGTGGGGGTATCTATTTTCAATGGCGGTACCGCTGGTGAAAGAAAGCCTTGTGTAGAGGTTTTAGCTTTCAAGGGCGGTACCGCCGGTGAAAGTTAAATTTTTAGTGGGGGTACCTATTTTCAACGGCGGTACCGCCGGTGAAATAAAACTTTCAGTGGGGGTAGTTGCTTTCAAGGGCGGTACCGCCACTGAAAAAGTTATTAGTGGGAGTACCCCCGATAATAATATTTCCCCGCCGGTGATAGTGATGTTTCTGGTAGTGAAGTCAGGGACGGCCATTTTTTATTTGATAATTATACCATACCCCTCATTTCCCCGCCACATCTTTGTATCACCAATTAATCATTAATTGATGATTAATTAGCATGGGCATTAACAAAAGTACATCCGATTAATAGTTAATTGATATTAATTAAAAATTATTAATGTATATATATTTTAATTATGTATTAATAAACTGTTAATCGAATGTATTTTTGTTAATTATTTCAATAATTAATCATTAATTAATCATATAGAGGGGTAGTATAGAGGGGTAGGGGAAACGAGGGGACACTGTATATGGCCTCTTTTTTATTTCACCAATATTTTTTCTTTAATTTTTACTTCACCAATAACTATTTTTGCTTCACTTCTGACTAAAAATCTGGTGGATGTGTTAATATCGAGCTAGTTCGGCTCGGTTCGGCTCGGCTCGTTTAATTTCGAGTTAATATCGAGCGAGCTATTATCGAACTATTATCGAGTCGAGCTCGAGCGAGCCACGAGTCACGAACTAAAATTACAGTCCTACAAATAGGGCCGAGATATTTGACCTGCATTAGCAATTGGCGTGCTATATCATTTCTCCTATATTAATTACATCATTGATTGTGTTGCGTAGAAATCTGGCGGCAGAGAATATGCCCGCAAAAAATGACTATTATGGGGCTAACTTATGAAAATGTCACCAGTAGTCCGTGTGACGCGTAAAATCCTGATTCCTTATAAGGTAAGTATTTCGTCTCATTCTAAATTAGGTTGTTTTTTTTCTTTCAAAGTTTGATATCGTAACGAGGGCCGCGGACCACTTGACTTTCTATCTTGGACTTCGACTTTCACAGGAGAATGGGACGGCGAAAATCACCGCCGCAATGTGTGAAAACATGTCGTTCTCAAAAATCAAGATAATTATTAATTATTAATTTGATAGAAGATGTCAAATGCAACTTGGAGCTAGCATAACTGAATTTGGACTTTACGACTTCATCATGTCCACGTATTTTTCTTCAATTAATATATAAAATTAAATGGATTAATTTACCTGATTATCCGTACAGATTTTTGATGCCATGGATTGGATCTAGGGATGTTAACGGGCGGATCGGATTCGGATAAATTTTCTCCGTATTCGAACTCGAATTTTCGGATATTACTCGAACCCGAACCAAAAATACTCGAATCCGAATTTTCGAATATTTTCTGAATTTTCGGGTATTAACCGAATTTTCGAGCGTCTACATAGGCCTGGGCCGAGTGCTATCGTTTGAATGGCCGCATCTGCCAAAGTCTTCTTTTTTAGACTTGGCATGTCTTCAATTTACTTCGTAAAACAAGATCAAATTGACTTGAATGGTTCCGAGTTCCTTGATATCTAAGGACGAAAATTAGAAATATGAAACCTATTATATTTTAAACAGAGTTAAATATGTTGATTAAGAATGTTTAGACATCCGGAGAGAGATAAATCTCAGATAGAGAGGATGGATACATTCGTTGCGCGAATACTTAAAAAATCAAATCGAATTGGATATCGTTACCGATATTTGTATAATACTCTTCGGATACATTATAATTGAAAGACAAAACTTAAAATCGAAATAAAAAGTGATGTGTATGATTAAATGATTAAATATAATCATTATTTTCATTTATAACATGATGCTTCGATCGTAATAAATTTTAAATATTTACTACGATTATATATAATATTTATTACATTAAAAATTATTGTATATCTAAAATATAATTAATAAAATATTGTATATAATAGACGTATCATGTTCTAAAATATTTTGAACCTTGTCATATCATCGTATTCGTATAGTATAAGATTGGTCATTGTCTACTTGTCAAATTCGTCTATGGTGTTCTTGATTATTGAACACCACAAATGAATTTGTAAATGAACTTTATAAAGTGTTGTAAATTTAAAAATATATTATGATGTTAAATAATATTTAATTATATTTTTTTGTTTAATTAAATATCGATATTATTTTTTTAATTATGTGATATCATGTATATTTTTCATAGATTTTTGGAGCAATAAAAATATATATTCGTATAATTCGCTATTTATGTATTTTGTATTGCAATGAATTATATAATATTTATTGCTATGTTGTTTTGTAAAACTATGTTATACATCTTAAATTATATATTGGTATTAAAAAAATATATTCATATAATTGGCTATTTATATATTTTGTATTGCAATTAACTATATAATATTTATTGACATGTTGTTTGTAAAATTATGTTGTACATCTTAAATTATACATTTGAATTAATCAGTGCTTTAAATTGTGATATAGCGGTCTGCAGCGGTCAGTCATATTTTGCAGCCGAATGCGATTGCCAACGCTATTGCGGACATATATTGTTATATTAATTTATGTAATAAATATAGTCTCTTTTAATATATTCTTCTCAAATTGCGGACATATATTGCAACATAAATAAAGAGGTATAATGATTCATGAAATTGCACCGGAGGCCAAATCATTTCTTATGAAATTGAACCGGAGGCCAAATTATTTCTTATGAAATGCACCAAGGGGTATAATGACAAATTATTTCTTGCGAAATGCATCGGCCAAATGTTTTTTTCATGAAATTGCAAATACTAATTAAAATGCAAATACTAATTAAATTGCAAATACATGAAATTGATACATTTTTACAAGTTATTCATAAAAATTGATACATCAACACAATTAGTGATTAAACAATTTTTCAAAACAAAAAAAAAACTCGAAATACCTAATTTCATGCACAACCAGTCCAAATCCACTCGAAATCGACGAAATTAAAGATGCAGGAAGGTTCCTTGAGCCCTCCTCCTCCTCTTGGTCGTCAAGCGGCGACAGTAGCTCTAGGCGACGGCAAGGCTCTTGTTTTGTTTTATCGTGAGAAAAGAAGAGCAAAAAAAATCCTGCGGAAGAGATAATAATTTAGCATAGCGGACCAGATTTGTTTTACTTGATGGGTCAGATTCGGAACACACTTAACTCTCAACCCGCTATCTCCGAATCACTATTACCGCTATTTAAGCGCATATAGCGCCGCAATATCTGTAATATTTCCAAAATGCCATTTTTCGCTACAAATCAGTGCGTCGTTGCGAATACATGTCTTCGATCGTAATTTTCACAATTGCGCTGCAATTTAGAACAATGATATTAATTGATATTATTGTATGTACAAAAAAGTTAGTCGTCTGCTATCATAACATAAACTAATCATAGAATATATACATGATTATATTTAAATTTGTTCATACTAAATATGCTAATTTTTATGGAGGAATCATAATTCTGAAAACTAATATATTTCTAATTAAAATGAAAAACATAATTATTATACTCCCGCGTTGCTTATCTAGTTAATAAATGTAAGAATATGAGACTTAAGAAACAAGGCACCCCACACATCTACAACGCCTTCATGGGCGCAACAATAATGAATTAAGAGTCCCAATTGTATGCATCATTATTGACCTATCCATTATCATCAAAACTTTTGGAAAGACAAAACATAGTTAACTCATTTCACACCGATTCCATCCATGTTGGCCCACCGAGTCTCCCGTGATTTAACCTCACTTCAAGCAATTTTGCTTTGATATTCCAACTTCTTTAGTCCGAAGTCCGATCTAGCTTGCTAATTAGGTCCTATATTCCAATTTGGCCAACTTTTTCAGACCGTGTCCAATTTGCTTCACAGCCTTGCATTTGATTTTTTTTCTTGTTATTAATTTGTTATTTATGAGGTTAATTCGGAGTAATTATATACAACGTGCTCTCTCAACATGATTGACAGCATGAAGTGTATGATGTGAATTGAATTAAGTTAAACTATTTTATAATGTAAATACAATATTCAATTTAGAATCAATATTCTGCCTGCAAAAACATGTTGCGAGAGCATGTTGTATAGAATTACTCGTTAATTCAAGAGTAATTATACGCAACATCTTTTCGTTGTATTATTCGTTACAAGATGTTGATGCTATATTAAATATTGTATTCAAATCATAAAATTAATTTAACTCATTTCAATCGAGACACTACACCTCTCATTCTACGGTGAATCATGCAACGAGAAGATGTTGTATGCATATATGTTTTTTTAAATAATTAGAATAAGCATCTATGTTTTAATTTCACATACAAGTTTCTATCTGAGTTCAGAAAAATTGGAAATAAAAAATGGGAAAATATTATTTTAATGTAGATTATATAAATAGACCATTTTATAATTGAATAATTGACATTAGAAAAATTTAATTTATGCGTTTTAATCAGTTCTTTTACCAAAATATATTTCTTTGATAAAATATTTGATAGACTAACGAAGGGAATCTTTTCTACGTATAAACTTCTTTCTCGTCAATTTTTTTAGAAAAAGCCTCTTTGTTAAAGAAAATTGTGAGAATAACAATTTCACCAATGGTGCGGAAATTAAAATGAATACATCAATGGTGCGGAAATTTCACCGATGGTATATTTTTCTGAATATATCAATATATTTTATATTAAAAATGAACATTTTTATACGTATATTGAATTTTCAATATCATATGTCATATTTAAATATCATATATATATTTGAACATGTTTTTTAAGTAACATTACACTTTAGTAAAACACATGTCACGTAACACCACCTCACTGGTCGGGAAGACGAGTAACGGATGCTCATGGACGGAAATAGTCGCTCCATTTTTTTTAAATGCTTTACCCATGGAACTCCCAATATTATTTATATATACAGAAATAATATTGTTATTATATAAAAATTAATTCTAAGTTACGTTACACGGATACGGTGGCACGATAATTTTCAAAAAACTAGGAGACGGATACAATTATATAGTTATTACTTTAATCGATTTATATAAACTAAAAATAATTAATTCATAAATTCATAATATTTTAAATTGAATATCATGACAATAAATAAAAAGAAAATTTTGAATAGTAGACAAAATTAAGTTCGGAATACCCGAAATAGTCAACTTAGTTTGGGAATTTGATCTCGACTTTTCAAAAGTCAAGAGCATGAAAAATTGTCGACTTTTGAAAAGTCGAGACCTTTTTAATTCCTAATTAACCTGTCAGCCCTGCTAAACATGTCGACTTTTGAAAAGTCGAGTGTTCCACTTCACCGTCGGCCCGTCGGTAATACTGAGGAAATTTCGAATCCCTGTTAATTTGAAAAAACCGTCGGTGTTGATTTAAGGCCGTCGGTAATGAGCGTTGCGTCGGCCCGTCGGTGTTACATGTGTTTTTAAACAATGGATTTCGGCCTTTTTGGTATATTATTTAAATTTATATCTTGTTATTAATAATTTTTATATATTTTTTTATTGATCAGATTAATTATTATCGACGGGCTGTGGGAATTGGGTAATACCGACGGTTTTTAACACTCATTACCGACGGTCTTAAATCAACACCGACGGTTTTTTCAAACTAACAGGGATTCGAAATTTCCTCAGTATTACCGACGGGCCGACGGTGAAGTGGAACACTCGACTTTTCAAAAGTCGACAGGTTTAGCAGGCCTGACAGGTTAATTAGGAATAAAAAAAGTCTCGACTTTTCAAAAGTCGACAGTTTTTCATGCTCTCGACTTTTCAAATTTCCAAATTTCCAAACTAAGTTGGCTATTTCGGATATTCCGAACCTAATTTGGTCTACTATTCAAAATTTCCCTAAATAAAATCAATCAAACTATATAACTATCACAAAAATATTATAAAAATATTCTAGAACTATTATAAAGTATTATGAAAGAGAATGAAGATGAATTATTAATCTTCATTCCCTTTTTTTTTTTTTTTGAGAAAAATAGAGTAGGCTCTTGGGTCCTACTTCTATTGCTTTATAAAAATTGAATTTTACAAAGTTTTGGTGTTAACTAACCACTCATTTAGAAAGTACTAATCACTTTCTTAATGAGTATGTTTAGCTCACCCTAGAACTGAAAATAAAACTAAATAAAATAAAAAGCTACATTAACATATCTTAAGACCTTAGAAACTGGAAATGTTTTCCCAGTTTAAATTTACGGTTTTGATGAATCTGTCTTTGCTTTCCCTCAATAATTTGGATCTTGAATCCCGGTTTTTGCAGTTTCCCATTTCCCTGTTCTTTACTCTTCGGTACCGTTGCTCTCACCAATGGCTTCGCTGATTCCTCCTCGCCATTATCGCCTTCTGAGCTCGGCTGAGCTCCCGTGACATTTGATGCCAAGCCTCCCGTGAACTAGTGCAGGTGAGCTCGTCCCTTATTTAGACCTCCCTTATTGAGCATTCTTGCTCACACCAGCTCAGGCCACCTCTTCCCACTCTATCTCAGTCCACCTTGTTTCACCAGCTCAATTGAGCTTTGTTCTGCATGGGGAGCTTCGCACATGTTGATGCTGGTTGTTCTGTTTCTGTATGTGCGGAGCTCTTCCATTAGAACCGAGCTTTAGCGCTTGATTCTTCTCCAACTCGGTCACCTCTTCTCACTCTACTCAGTTATCCTTCACTGAACCCTAGTTCTTCGAAATTGAGCTCATTTATCGAGAATCGCCATTCGTTTTCATCAGGATTTGGGGCAATTTGGGTTTGATCTTCTGGCATGGAGGTTCCTATTAGGCTCTCCAGTTCTTCAACAGTTCTTCTGATTGTAAAGGTACGTTCTTGCGTGCTGTTTGATCGATTAACTTGTTCTGCTCGCCTTTCTTCATCAGCCATGTCATCGTTAAACCACCAAATTCCCTCTGCAACTGTAAATCCTTCTTGTTCCATACTTTCTGCATTATTTAAATGATTAGTGTAGTTTATTTCTAGAGTTGTAGATTGGTTTAGTTGATTTTCATCTGAGGATGGTTCTGTAATTGAGTAATCTGTATTTGAATCTGAGGTTGATATTGGATTTTGGGGGTTTTGGGCATTTGATCTTCTATTTCTATTGGTGTATATTTCATTATATATATTTTTTGTAATTCTCACCATTATTTACTAATGTATTTAATTTGTATTCATAGATTATATGGTCTATTATTTGCCAGTCAGATAATTTGTTATTAGTAAATGTTCTATTGCATCTTTCTAGCCAAATTTTGTATAGAAATATTGAAATTAGTATTTTGTACTCTTTTGCTTCAGATCTATCTATTAGTATACTCAGTGAGTTTTTTAAATTATTCATTTTTATCCCTAAGATTCCATGTAATTTATCCCAAGTTTTCCTCACAAAATTGCACTGGCTTGTTAAGTGGTTTGTAGTTTCTTCTGATTGTAGGCATAGGACACATCTATTAGTAAGAGACCATCCCTTCTTCTGAAGATTATCCAAGGTTAGTAATTTATTTAGATATATCAGCCATAAAAATAACTTAATTTTTAATTCTATATTGATTTTCCAGATTGAAAAAAAATTTGATTTAATATATACTCCATTGGATAATATTTTATATGCATTTTTACATGAATATTTCCCATTTTCTGTCCAGGACCATTTGAACACATCCTTCTGAGATGGAGTAAGGTTGATTGAGTTGCAAATTATTTGTAATTCATCAAGTTGTGACTGTGCTACTAATGATAGAGGTACATGCAAACCTAAACTTGTATAAAGATTATTTTCTTGCATAGCATTATAGAAATAATGTATTGTCCCATATTTATTTTCTGAAAATGAATAGAGTTCTTTAAATTTGAATATTAAGGGTTTTTCACACCATCTTGATTTCCAAAAATTTGCACTGGTACCGTTTCCTATAATGACATTTAGGCTTTGATTAAAGAAATCATAATTTTGTAATACATCATTCCAGAAATAAGAGTTTTTGTGGTGGTTTGTTTGATTTATTTCTGGATCTAGAGGATTTTCTAATAAGTTAAACCAATCTAATTTCCCTTCTGAGTTAAAGTATAGCCACAGCCATTTTGTCAGTAGAACTTTATTAAAAATTTGTAAATTTAAAACCCCTAATCCCCCTTTTTCCTTTGATTGGCAAACTATGTTCCAATCAACTAAATTATACCCTATTTTATTATTTCCCTTCCACAAAAATTGTTTTCTTATTTTATCTATTTCACTTATTACCCATTTAGGAAATTTGAAAACATTAAAGTAATATATGGGCATTGAAGTCAAGACCGAATTCATGAGAACTAATCTACCAGCTTTACTTAATAAACTTCCTTTCCAGCCATCTAATTTATTGGTAATTTTTTCAATTATTTTTAAGTATTCATTTTTTGAGGGTTTTTTGTAGTGTAGAGGTAACCCTAAATAGTTGATAGGTAATTGGCCAGTATTACATTCTAACTCTTGGGAGATTTGATTTAATAATTCATCATTTATATTCATTCCTATAATTTCAGATTTATGATAATTCATTTTTAATCCTGATTCTTGACCAAATAAATTTAATATGTATTTTATTCTTTTAATATTAGTTAAATTTGGTTTTATAAATAATATTGAGTCATCTGCAAAAAATAAGCTAGTGTATATATTTTGGATTGGTTTTGAAATAAAGTTTTTTGCACTCAATTTTTCCGGTAAAACAGATAGCACATCCGTGATTAGTAGGAACAATTGTGTTGAAGTAGGGTCCCCTTGCTTTAAACCTCTCTTTAAGTGTATATGTTTACCAGGAATTCCATTTAATATTATTCTTGTTGTTCCTGGTAATACCGAATATTTAATCCAACTTATGAAGTTTTTTTCAAATCCTCTCACTTCCATGACTTTAATTAAAAAATTCCATGAGATACTATCAAAGGCTTTGTGAATGTCCAGTTTTAGAACAATTACGGGTATTTTTGTCCTATTTGCTAGACACAGAATTTCTCTAGCATAAACGTAATTTTCTGCTATATTCCTACCCTTTAAAAATCCCAATTGGTTTTTTGAAATCAGTTTGTTTATATCATTATTTATTCTGTTAGATAAAATTTTTGAAAAAAGCCTTTGCATACTTGAAATTAAGCTAATTGGTCTGAAATCTTTGGGCTCAATAGCATCTTCTTTTTTAGGAATTAGCGCAATGTATGAAGTATTGAAGCTTGCTAATCCATTGTGTGCATTTTTATTAAATAACCCTAGGATTTCTGTATTTAATAGATTACAGTTTTCTTTAAAAAATTCCCCAATTAGCCCATCAGGGCCAGGACTTTTGCTGTTTTTCCACTCTTTTATTGCTTGATTTAATTCTGAGATAAGGAATGGATTTTCAATTTTAGCTAAATTAATTTTATTATTTTCGTATAATTTATTTAGATTTATGTTGCCATATTCTTTTGTGTTAATAATATTTTTGCCCATTAAGTCTCTGTAGAAAGAAAATAGCAATTTTGCTTTGCTTTCGTGCTCTTTAAATTCAATTCCATGTTTATCTTTTAAAATAGCTATCATTGTATTAGATTTTTTTATTGTTGCATGTAGATGAAAGAATTTGGTATTTGCGTCACCATTTTTAATCCAATTGAATTTTGATCGTTGCTTCCAATATATTTTATTTAATGATAGTATAATTTCTAATCTTAATTTAGTTTTAAGTTTAATCCATTTTTCTATTTGTGTTAAAGATCTGTGGTCTTCAATTTTATCTGACCAGTTTAAAAAAATTTTGCAATTTTCAGTATAAATATTGTATGTTGTGTGCATTTTTTTATTTAGTTCAATTATATTCTGACTTAACTTGTTTATTTTAATATAGTATTCCTCCATTGTGTTACAATTGTTACTTTCAAAATGTGATCTGATTAATGATTTAAATTCATTTATTTGTAGCCATTTGTTTTCAAACCTAAATCCATTAAAAATTGGGAATTTTGTTTGGGCTTCATATAGTATTGGTATGTGATCTGAACAAAGATTAGTTTTAGGTGTTAATTGTGCATTTGGGAAATTTTTTAACCAGTCCTTATTTATGATGAATCTATCTAGTTTAGCCTTAGCTACTGAATTTTGCCAAGTATAATTCCTCCCTTTTAGTGGTATATCAATTAGCTGTAAATTATTTATGAAATCCCTAAAGTCATTTGTAGACTGCATGTGTCTAATTTGACCACTTTTCTCATGCGAGTATAGAACTAGGTTAAAGTCACCCATAAGCATCCATGGAAGATCATTGTTATTTCCTATAAGATTAAGTTCATTTATAAATTCTGCTTTGTATATACCTTGTACTGGCCCATAGATACCAGTGACCATAATTTTTAAATTGTCCCATTTATTTTGCAAAATTATTGAAATGGTGTATTTTAGTTTGGATGAGGATATGTATGTAAAAAAAATTTCGTTCCATGAGACTAATATTCCTCCAGAAGACCCTATAGAGCCTAAAAAATCAAAACCTTTTAAATTTTTCCCACAACACTCTTTGTTTATGATTTTATCTATTTCTTCCATTTTTGTTTCTTGTAAACAACATATATCAATATTTTCATCTTTAATATTTTTACATACTAGTAGTTTTTTTTCTGCTGCATTTAGTCCTCTAACATTCCAGGATAGAATTTTTAATTTTTTGTATAACATTTAATTGTTTTATTTCTCCTCTCTAGATGAGCAGGTACTAAGTACTTTGCTCATCTACTAAAATATTAATTTTGCCTTTAATTTCCTCATTTATATCAATTCCAGTGCATGATAGTATTTCTTCTATTTCATTTTTGTCAATAATCTCTAGTTTACCCTCTAAGTTTAAGGGTTGTATTTCTGTAATATTTTGTTTATTAAATTTATTTCTTTTGGATCTCTCTTTTTGAATTTCTTTGAACTTAACTAGTTGTGCTTTTTCCATAGGAGATTGGTAGTGATTTACTTGTTCATTGAATAATCTAGAGCTTCTTCTTTGTTCATCAATTTTCACTATTTTATTTTTAGTTTTTAATTTATTTTCTGATGGTTGTTGATTAGGTTGATTTAAGATAATTTCTCCTATTTGAATTGTTGAAGTAATATTTTCATTGAAACTTTTGTCTATGTTTGAGAGATCATTTTTTACATCTGTTGGTAATTTTTGATAATAATCACTTATCTTTTTTTGATTTTTTTCAGGGGTTTGAGGCTTCTTCAAAATTGTTAGGGGCAAGTTTTCTTGATTAAATTCCCTGGTATATATTTGTGTATGTTCTAGAATTTGTTCCCTTTGTACTCTTAGAACATTTTCCATATTAATGTTTTCTGAATGGATGTTTAATGGCTCAACCCTAATTATGTCCATATTATTTTCATGCTGATTTGGGGATTGATTTGAATCATTTCCATCATAAGACTCTATATTTTCATTATATGGTATCAATTTATTAAAATCATTTTTTAGTATTCCTGATTTTTTGTTGATTATTGATTTCAGAATCATAAACATAAATTGATTATTTTTTGTTGATTATTGATTTTCAGAATCATTGTTTGGCAGCGATGATTTCATATCATAAACAATTAATTGTTTTTGTTGTTCTTTTTCATAATCAAGTTTAAAAGTTTGTTCATGTAAATTATCATTTAAAGACTTAGTATCTTGATTGTCCAATTTTTGTTTATTTGGGGAATTTATCATTTTCCCCTTGACTCTCCAATAAGAAATTGTTTTTTTTCTTTTTTTGCCAGATTTTTGTAATTTTCTTTGTGTTATTGTTTGGTAGTTTTTCTTTTGGTTTTTGGGATGTAAAATCTTTTTTGATATTTCCTGATTTGATTTCATTCATTTTTGGGATGTTTTCATTTTTGTTTATTTGAGAGGGACTTGCAAAATTTAGTATTTCCTTAACAGGTAGTATGGTAGTAGATTTTTTATCAATTAGTTTAATTGAATTTGGTATTTTAATATTTTCTTTGCAATTAATTAATAAATTAATACTTGAAATAATTTCTGTTGGAATGTAGGTACCAACTTTTATTAGTGTTCCGAGAGACTCAGTAATTTTTATTAATGACATAGGATTGCAGTAATTATCAGGTAAATTTTCAATTTGTATTTCTTTTGTCAGAATTTTTTGATTAATTTCTGTTGTATTTGTTAAAAAATTAACTATTAATTGGTTATTATCTATTTCTTCATTTAGGACATGTTTCCCCTTTTGAATGTATGCAAGGTTTTGCCTGGGTGGTTCAAAGGATTTTTGTTCGGAATAGCAAAATTTTTCAACATGACCTAATTTATGGCACTTGTAACACCTTATTGGTTCCCTACATTGAAATCTTGTGTGTGTAGTTGATAAACACCTAAAACAAGTTTTTTGTTGAAAGTTTGAATTTTTTGTGTAACTATCTGAGACAATTTTTTGATTATACTGAGGTTTCCTGGAGTTGCTAACTAAAGTCCATTGGTTATTATGATTTGCATTTTGCTTTAGGGCTTGAGCATAAGTAGGTTTGGAATTCATGACGTAAAGAAAATTTAGAAGATTTAGAAAACTTAGCCGTGAGTAGTATTCATGAAGATGAAGTTGTCTTCAAGCTTTAGAACTTTGTTTCTTGCACTCTTCCTTGGTTTCTTTGCTTCTTTCTGCGTGAGAGAGATCTTGATGTGTTCTTGAAAGATGCCGGTGTAGTTCACCGGAAAGAATTCCCTGAGAGATCGCCCCCAAGAAAATCGCCTCAGAATCGCCTCCTAAAAAACTCTTCATTCCCTTTATAACTTAATATTAATTTGAAGTGTAATGAAAAGTACGTAATATTTAAAAAAGTTAATGTCTAATATGCTTCTTCTCTATTTTTCAGTTAATAATGATACAAAAGGTATATTCGTCTTTTAAGTTTATTCACCTCAATTTCTCCTTCATTATACATTTTCGAACAATTTCTCTTTTTCCTTTTCGTCCATTCTCTATCCTTTCGTTACCTTACCCTTAATTAATTAAGAACTTGGGAACACATTATAACTTATATATAAATCAAACAAATTTCTTGTAATTCTAAGCCTCCACGTCATCAAGGGTTTTTATGTAAAAAAATATTTTTTTTTATTTATATTTTGGTTCTTTTAATTTACATTTTGGTCTTGTTTAGTTTTAATTTACATTTTGGTCCTTTTGTTTACATTTTGATCATTTTTATTTACATTTCGGTCCTTTTTTACATTCTTTAATTTACATTTTGGTCATTTTTAGTTAAATTTCGGTCTTTTTTTACATTTTTAATTTATATTTTGGTCCCTTTTATTTACATTTTGGTCCTTTTTAGTTTTAATTTACATTTTTATCCTTTTTATTTATATGTTGGTCCTTTTTTATTTACATTTCGGTCTTTTTTTTACATTTTGATCCTTTTTTCTTATTTTACATTTTGGTCTTTTTTTACATTTGGTCTTTTTTTCCTATTTTACATACATATTAAAATTTGCGAATATGTCCTGATTATATTAATCGATTTTAGAAGCACCTGAACAAATGATATTTATACAAATTATATTATAAAATAATATCCGTGATAGACTAATTTCATGAACCTTATGCATCTATTGACATCATGATATTTGCAAATATGTCATGATTATATTAATTTAGTTCAAACGCATGCGCGTTAATTCGCACACGCGTTAATTCTATTTAAATAATTATATAAAAAACATCCCGCGCAATTGCGTGGGGATAAAGCTAGTATTATATAAAGTATCCCAACGTTATTTCGAAAGTATGTAAATATCCCTAAAGTATTCTGACATTACCTAAATCCTAGTCTTATACGTAAAAAATAAATATTAAAATAATTGAATACTCCACATAACGTATCCGACCATAAATGTTAATAATAATAATAACAGATTTAAAAAATATATATATCATTGAGATAAAACCGAAAATAATAATAATAATAATAATAATAATAATAATAATAATAATAATAATAATGAGAAAGTGTGTGGCATAACTATACGTCATATTATATCTTGGGTGCATTTTTTACTTTTGTAAAATTTTAAGAGGTTATTTGCTCTGTTCGCACAAATTCCTCTTTTTCATCTAGGAATGTAAATGGTGCGGATATTATCCGGACCGAACCGAACTGTATCCGAAAAAATATCCGGATTCGGATACTTTTATTCTGATCTGGATCCGGATTTCGTATTCGGTTGTAGTGTCGGATCCGGATATTTTTCGGATCTGGACCTTATATATATTTTTATGTGACTTATTTTATATTATTTGTAACAAACATAAATAATTAATGATTTCTAAATGATTTAAAATTACAATCATAAAATTATGTTTTAATATAATAAATTAAATTGTTAATGTCGTAAATTATGTATATATATAATTAAAAAAATATATTATGTTATGATATAATAGTATTCGTTTTAATATCCGAAAAAGATATGTATGCGTATTCGTATCCGTATTCGGATCCGGGTTGTTCCGTATGTGAATACCCGTATCCGGAAAATATGGATACGGATCGGGTATGACCACTATCCGGACCGTTTGCACCTCTACTCCCATCTTGATCCGCATTTCAAGAAGAATTAGTTGGATTAATTAGCAATTCAATTGATACTAAATTTACATGTAAATATGGATTAAGAATTAATTCACGTGTATGTTTATTGATGTGTTGATACTATAATATTTTAAAGAAAAGAAAAGTATACCTTAGCTTTACGTGATCATCTTTCTTTCGAACGAAGGCTAGTAGGTCTTTCAATATTTATTTATTTTTGTGACCTTTTTGAAGAATCCAGGTATACTTTTATATTTTAATATACTATTTTTCTAGAATCAGTGGATTTTTTTTTTTTTGCATGACCTCTAAATGATAAGATTTTAGTGAATGATTGACGACCATGACCGTAGACCTTGGACCTTGGACTTTCTACCAGAAAGAACTTATCAACAGTATCATTCAATGCAATAGAAGATTTTTCTCATTTCAATCAGGTCAAATATGGGACACTCTTGTCCATTCATATCCCCTCATATGGAGGATTTGACTCGAAACTTAGTACTTAAGAAGTTCCCCATTAAAGAGAAAAATTAAACATAGTACTTCAAAAGTTCTTCCTTACTTTACAAAACTCAACAAAAACATCAATAACACAAAACTGAGCTAATATCAAAATCAAATAGCATATAATTGAGCTAGTTTAAGCATGGCAAGCATAACAGCTCTAAGCCGAAGCTCCTCATCTTTTGGAAGTGCGTCACAAGCCTTCGGCCGATCGGTAACAGAAGAAGACGACGAAGAAGCCCTGAAATGGGCAGCTTTAGAAAAACTACCCACTTATCATCGCATGCGAAGGGCTTTGCTTACGGATGAGGCCGGCGAATTGCGGGAAATCAAAATCCAGGACTTGGATATCCATGAAAAGAAGAATCTCGTTGCGAGGCTGGTTAAAACTGCCGAAGAAGATAACGAGAAATTCCTTCTCAAGCTTAGAAACCGAATGGACCGGTGAGACCGTGTAACCTATAATTCTTTGATTAATTACTTTGTTTTCCTGTATTAACAATGATCTTCTTTTTATTGTAGTGTTGGGATTGCTAATCCCACAATCGAGGTGAGGTTCGAGCACATGAGCATCGATGCCGAGGCATATGTTGGGAGCCGTGGTGTTCCTAATATGATCAATTTCTTCACTAATCACACAATGGTAATTAATAACCATCATTTTAGTCTCAACTTTCAAATAAGAAAAAAGAGGAATTCTATCATACACCCTTTTAAAAGGATATTTTGGATATTTAGAAGGGTATATCATAAATTATATTTTTTATAGATTTTTTTCTTTCACGAACAATTCAAATTTCCTATTTAGCATATCATTTATTAAAAAATACACTTGAAAAATTATTTTAAATACTCATTACTTGATAATTACACAAAATACCCTTAAAAATGGATGTATCATAAGCAAAATGGGTATATGATAGAACTCTCCAAAAAGAGGAATTTTCCTAAAAAACCCTTAATTTCCTGAATATTTATAAAACTGACTATTTTTTAGACATAATGAATGTGAACTTTTTTAAGATGGAGTTTTTTTTAGTGAAATTATCCAATTATACTTATGTAGGGTGTGCTTAGTAGTATTCGCATTGTGCCGAGTCAAAAGAAGCATGTATCAATTATCAATGATGTAAGTGGGGTGATCAAGCCAAGCAGGTAATTAATCACTATAAATTATAATACTTTTTTGCAATATAATTAGTGTTAGTATGTTAAGAATTCTTATTGCTCCTATATGTTGCAGAATGACTTTGCTTCTGGGCCCACCTGCCTCTGGCAAAACAACACTGCTACTAGCTCTCGCGGGAAAGCTCAGTTCAGAATTAAAAGTACGTGTCGTTTAAGACCTAAGTCTAACATAATTAGTGCTATATTATCATTTGCAGAGGACCTGAAATTAAAATATTTTTTAGGCTTCGGGTAGCATCACATATAACGGGCATGACATGGATGAGTTCGTACCGCAACGTACCGCCGCCTATATTGGCCAGCATGACCTTCACATAGGAGAGATGACGGTAAGGGAAACATTAGCTTTCTCTGCACGGTGCCAAGGTGTCGGTACACGTTACGGTATCTTTATTTTGATCTTTTATGGTTCATTTATTTTATTTATGTCGATTTTAATTATTTCCGGAATTTTCGAACTTAGCCAAAAGAAATTTATGGAATCTATTTTCTATATTTTGTTATGTGAAGATATGTTGACGGAGTTATCACGGAGAGAAAAGGCGGCAAATATTCTGCCAGATCCAGCTATTGATCTCTATATGAAGGTATGATCTTCTTTTTTTACTTTGTAAAAGAAGTTGGAAAATAGTAGATATAATATATCTTTGTAAAAAAATATATATACAGATAAAAAGTATATAATGATCATACTAAAAGATATACAAATAGTAAACAATATATAAGATTATTGGGCCGGCCCAACACCCTTATCAAATATATTCCCCTTGATGACTAAAAAGGCCGATTGAACTATTGCAGGCCATCTCAACTGAAGGGCAAGAAAACGTCGTTACAGACTACATTCTGAAGGTCATTCACACTTCTATCTACAAGGCTAAATTATTTTGTAAACTCAGTATTTTAGGTGCTTACGTTAAGTACATTTTTCTGACAGGTTCTTGGTCTGGAAAACTGCGCGGATACTATGGTAGGAGATGCAATGGTGCGCGGTATTTCTGGCGGCCAAAAGAAACGTGTCACAACAGGTACGGTAGTCGAGCACCATACAATATTCCTTTAAAAAAATGTTCGAACTCCTCTCATTTTGGAATCAATTTTACATTCACTTTTTATGAAAGTTGGGCTCAAATTATTGACTTATCAAACTAATATTTCTTTGTGAAAAGGCGAGATGCTTGTGGGCCCGGCCAAGGCCTTGTTCATGGACGAGATATCGACCGGGCTAGATAGCTCGACTACATTCCAAATCCTCAACTCAATCAGGCAATCAGTGCACATCCTCGAGGGAACTGCGTTGATCGCGTTGCTACAGCCGGCTCCAGAGACCTTCGACTTGTTTGATGACCTCATCCTTTTGTCGGAAGGAAAAATCATCTACCAGGGTCCACGTGAGAATGTTATCGAGTTCTTCGAGTCGATGGGATTCAAATGCCCGGAGAGGAAAGGCACCGCTGATTTTCTTCAAGAGGTGATATCAAGAAAAGACCAGCGCCAGTACTGGGCCCGCACAAATGAGCCATACCGATATGTACCGACAGACCGTTTTGTCGAAGCGTTCAAATCATTTCATGTTGGCAAGGCGCAAAAAGAGCTGCTCAAAGTTCCATTTGACAGGGAACAAAATCACCCTGCTGCACTGACCACAGAAAAGTACGGCGCGAGCAAGATGGAGTTGCTCAAGGCTTCTTTCTCAAGGGAATGGCTTCTCATGCGAAGGAACTCATTCATATATATTTTCAAGACAGTCCAGGTAAGTAAAATGCATATTTATTTTTTCAAGAAATGATTTAGGTCGCCTCATAGAAATCCACATTATGTTGTTTGTTTTTCGATTCTAGTTTATATTACTTGGAAGCATCACCATGACGGTATTTCTACGGACTGAAATGCACCACGATAAGTTTGAAGATGGTATTATATACCTCGGTGCTCTATTTCTTGGACTCGTAACTTCTCTCTTCAATGGAATAGCCGAGCTAGCCATGGCTATATTCAAGCTCCCCTTGTTCTACAAGCAAAGGGACTACTACTTCTACCCTGTTTGGGCTTATGCTCTACCTCAGTGGATTCTTAAAATACCAATTTCGTTTGCGGAGTGTGCCATTTGGGTCGCCCTGACCTATTACACGATCGGTTTTGAACCTAACGCGCAGAGGTAGCACACTTCTACTTTTCTTTTTCTTTTTTTTGGTAAAAGGTTCCTTGTACTTTTGACATGACATGCATATTATTGCTTGTGTGTAGGTTTTTTAGGCATTATTTGCTGCTAGTTTTGGTTAGTCAAATGGCTTCGGGACTCTTTAGGTTCCTTGCTTCAGTTGGACGGGATATGGTTGTTGCCGATACATTCGGGGCCTTTGCGCAAATTGTGCTTCTAATCTTGGGCGGCTTCGTAATTACACGAGGTACACACTACACATACTGAATTACCATACTATATTATTTTTGCCATATCACTGGTACTGGTTAAAATTAACACACAACTTCATTCTTACTGAATCAGATAAAATAAAGAAATGGTGGAAATGGGGCTACTGGATCTCCCCCTTGATGTATGCACAAAATGCAGTAGCAGTTAATGAGTTTCTCGGCGAAAGCTGGCAAAAGGTATGAGATATCTCTTACATAAGATTAGGCCATTTCATGATATACAATAAAATGCATTATTAACCTGGTCAAATTGACGGGAATAGCTAGGTCGAGTTTGTGTCGAAACTGGTACCAAACTAATAAACAATGCCCGAATTGAGATAAAAAAAAAAAACTAACCCATGTCCAATTGTAGGTTCTTGATCCGACTACAAGCAACGATACACTAGGCGTTCAGATTTTGAAATATCGAGGGATATTTGTTGATCCAAATTGGTACTGGATCGGCATAGCTGCTTTGGTTGGTTACATATTTTTATTCAATGTTCTCTTCATTTTGTTGCTTAAGGTGCTCGACCGTAAGTCTCCTCAACCATTCAGATTACTCACTTGGGTAAATAATATATCATGTTCATGTCCCATCATTAATCTCTTAACACGAACGATCATGCAGCTCTTGGCAAGGGAGACAAAGTTATATCCGAAGAGTTAATGGAAGAAGATACCGAGACTTCTGAAATAGAAATGGAGCAAAATAATGCCGAGAGGAAAAACAAGGGAATGGTACTTCCGTTCACGCCGTTATCTATCACATTTAAGAATGTCAGCTACTCGGTCGACATGCCAAAGGTTTTAATTCCTTTTCATCAGGAAATTTCGCATGATTAAACCACTAATTTTATGTTATCGTGTTTAAGTACTAAGTACCAAAACCATGAGGTTCTGATAGCAACATGAATTTACAAACAGGAAATGAAGGACGACTCAAATCCTCAGGATCGACTGATGCTACTTAACAGCGTAAGCGGCGCATTCAGGCCGGGAGTTCTGACAGCGTTGATGGGTGTTAGTGGGGCCGGCAAGACAACTTTGATGGATGTATTGGCCGGACGAAAGAACAACTCTGGAGGCCATATAGGAGGAGATATATTCATATCGGGATTTCCAAAGAAACAAGAAACATTTGCGCGCATATCTGGTTATTGTGAACAGAATGATATTCATTCACCGCATGTCACGGTTTACGAATCCCTTCTTTACTCGGCTTGGCTAAGGTTGCCTTCCGAGGTCGATAGCCATAAAAGAAAGGTTAATTTCTTAACTAACCTAGTAACTTGTATATTTAATGTGTATTGATGTAAAATAATGTGGGTGCAGATGTTTGTAGAAGAGGTGATGGAATTAGTAGAATTAAGCTCTCTTAGGGGAAGGCTTGTTGGGTTACCGGGCGTAAACGGGTTATCGACCGAGCAAAGAAAGAGACTGACAATAGCAGTGGAGCTGGTGGCGAACCCGTCGATAATATTCATGGATGAACCGACATCTGGACTTGATGCACGGTCTGCTGCAATTGTGATGCGTGCTGTTAGGAACACGGTTGACACGGGAAGAACTGTTGTGTGCACCATTCATCAGCCCAGCATTGACATATTTGAATCTTTTGATGAGGTATGAAATTGTGGTACAAAAATTGATTCATTTTCTATGCTTGATTTTGGGAAATAATGAAGGCCATGTTTATTATACTAAGCTTTTTCCTTTCTGAAATATTTTGTTCAGCTCTTTCTTTTGAAAAGAGGGGGAGAAGAAATTTATGTAGGCCCACTTGGGAAGGATTCTTGCCTATTGATCGAATATTTTGAGGTTAGTTTCATTTTTATTTAAAATAATTTTTCTTTATTCTAATAAAAAAAAATTCTGAATCTTGAAGTGAGTCAAATCATAATTTATCGAACAATCTCGAATTCGATTAAATAACTAGCATCACAAATAATGATACACATATTTGTTTCATAGCAGAAAACATGATTCAGAAATAAATACTTAGATTTACATTCTGAAATGGTTTGTATCTAATAGAAGTAGAAAAGCATAATATCAGATTGTACAATTATTCATGTAAATAAATAAATTATTTAATTCTTGAATCATCCTCACGAGCCCTTGACAATAAAATTAATAATTTTGCTAAGACCAGAATGGCATTCTTAATTATGATTGAATTTGGTCAATCATTGGTAGTTACGGTACATCGAAGTGGTATGTGATGAAATATATATTTTTTTCTACACAGAGCATTCAAGGTGTCAGAAAGATAAAACCTGGTTACAATCCCGCAACTTGGATGCTAGAAGTGACTAGCGAAGCACAAGAACAAATTGTGGGGGCTAACTTCTCGGAACTATACAAGAACTCCGATCTTTACAGGTACAGTCATACCGACCCGTTAAACCACATTTTAACCAATTGATTTATGCAACACTGTCTAACTAACGGCCATTCATTTTTCAGGAGAAATGCGGATTTAATACAAGAACTAAGCCAACCATCTCCCGGTGCGAGTGACCTATATTTCCCGACCAAATACTCACAACCCTTCATCACACAATGCAAAGCATGCCTATGGAAGCAACACAATTCATATTGGCGCAACCCGTCTTACACCGCAACCAGACTTTTCTTCACCATGATCATTGCATTAATTTTCGGCACCATCTTTTGGAAACTTGGCAAAGAAGTGTAAGTCTTGTTTGTTATTAAAAAGAAAGAATACGCCATAAGTATTCGGCACTCATATTGCTTGTACCGGATTGAAATGCAGGGCCACGCAGAAAGATCTGTTCAATTCGTTGGGTTCGATGTACGTTTCGGTTCTTTTTATCGGGATACAAAATGGCCTGACAGTACAGCCGATAGTGGATGTCGAGAGAACCGTATTCTACCGAGAGAAAGCCGCCGGCATGTACTCGGCTATGTCGTATGCATTTGCACAGGTATGAACCATTTCTTTTTTTGAAGGAAGAAAACAAAAGAATAAATCTGAGCTCTTTATCTCTTACAGGTTGCAATCGAGATACCTCACATCTTGGTGCAAGGTCTTATCTACGGGGTCATAGTCTACAGCTCCGTTGGATTTGATTGGAAAGTCGAAAAATTCCTTTGGTATCTTTACTTTATGTTCTCTACTTTCTTGTACTTCACGTTCTTTGGCATGATGACCGTGGCTCTCACGTCCGCTATGGAAGTCGGTGCAGTTGCATCGACTGCATTCTATGCAATTTGGAATATCTTTGCAGGCTATATCATCCCTAGACCGGTGAGTCAAATTTTGTTATGCGCATATTATCATAATTACCCTTCTATGTTTTCGAGCTAATGAGCATTTTTTTTTGTCTTATAGAGGATTCCAATTTGGTGGAGATGGTACTATTGGGCCAATCCTGTTGCTTGGACCTTGTACGGACTCGTCGCTTCACAGTTTGGAGACTACACAGAACAAATGGACAATGGAGCCACCGTGCAAGTTTTTATCAAGGACTATTTTGGAATGAAGCACGATTTCGCGGGTATGGCTGGAATTGCGGTTGCAGGGTTCACATTGCTCTTTGCAGTGGTCTTTGCTTTCTCCATCAAGACGTTTAATTTTCAGAAGAGATAACTTATACTGGAACAATACGTAACTAGAATTATAGATATTATAAATAAGTAGGAATTGTCTATAGCTTTTCTTTTGTGATATATATTTTGTGTTATATATTGAAGGAATTATTTTTTTATGTATATAGAAGTTTAAACAAAAAATAATGAAACTAGCAAGATTGAATGGAAGATTCGAATTTTCGAAATCTAACATACCCAATTAGACATTGAAATGGAATAACTTGGGGTGCACCTTGGATAAGTGGAAATGTAACATTCCATGAATGAGGAATTGCATTAATTCATGGATTTGGACCAAATTTCGGACTAATTCCAATTTCCAAGTAAAGCCTACATGGAACATAATCCAGGGGCCTAGGGCCATACATGGCATATGTCCCCTTTAATTGGTTGTTCTAATTAATATCTAGAAAGAGTCGAAGAGGCGCTTACCTTGAAATGTGATAAGTAGGTTAAATCGAGTTTGGGCATAGTAATTCGCTCACTAGGTTTGAGGTTGTGAGAAAATCTCTGTAGCTCAAATTGACCGGAACGAAGTGAGAGTCCAGTCGCCTGATAAGTGCCGCTCCGACCACCAATTGGGTCCCTCCGGCCATCCTCCGGCCATGGGAAGAGAGAAAGAGAGGTAGGAGAGGAGAGAGGAAAAAAAGAGAAAATAGAGGTTTTAGGTTGGGCTGAGAATTAATTTTCATGATAGGCCATATTTGGTTAATGACATTAAGAAGTAGACAAAATTTCAAAACAATAATTTCTCAGATAATTTGAACATCTATTAACAAACATATATTTGTTGCCTCAAGGCCAATAGTCCATATCCACATTTTTATTGTGCTTGTGCAAAACAATTGTGTGGGTATTTTCTTTTTCATCATGCATTTTAAACTGTGTGTCATTTAGAAAGCATGGTTAGATATTTAGATTATAATTCTAGTTGGGTCTCATGTTTTCTGGTTACTTTACTATGACCCTACAGAGATTATCTCTTCTTCTTTTTTCCTACTGAAATAATTTTTTGTTAAAAACCAACCATCAAAAGATAATCTCTCTTCAGAACAACAAATAAAAGATTATTATCCAAAAAAACAAAAAAAGTTAAGTCAATTTCCCTGCATACCAAAAATAAATTAAAAACAAAACAAATTCTCATCAAGGTCCAATTTGCTATAAATACTAAATAGGACATATCTTTCATATTATCCATCAACATTGTTCACTATCATAGTTCTTTCATATTTATCCAACTAAAGCTACAGAGTCACAGACAGACAAGAGATAAAAGAATGAAAGAGAAAGGATTAATGTTATCCTCTTCTACTTTGTGGTTTCTTGGCTTGCTTCTTTCTTTCTATGTAAATATTAATTGTGCGGTTGCGTCGAAAAAGATCGGATATGTCTACCGTTTGGTGTCTTTAAAGGAGAGTGAGTTGGATGGAGGGTACATTGTAGGTTATCTTCAAGCAAAGAAGATCACCTCAAAATATGGACCTGATATCAAAAATCTCAGACTCTTTGTCAAGTAAGTGTATATAAAGTTCGAAAAAAATTAATTACTTAATTCAATATAATAAATTTCATGACTCATATTTATGTATTTTTGAAAAAAATACAGGCATGAAACAGAAGGCAGAGTAAGGGTTCACATAACTGATGCGGATAGTCCGAGATGGGAGGTACCTTATGATCTTCTACCAAGAACCGCGCCCCCTCCGCTAACAAAAAATTATAAATTCTCATCTCCCTTCTCGCTCCCTTCCTACCCCGGATCCGAACTTGTTTTCAATTACAAACCCGACCCATTTTCCTTCTCAATAACCCGTAAATCCAACAACCAAGTCCTCTTCGATACGTCTAATTTAGATTTCGTTTTCAAGGACCAATACATCCAAATCTCGACCCAATTGCCTGAAACAGCATCTTTGTATGGTCTCGGTGAGAATACGCAACCAAACGGTATAAAATTAGTATCTAACGAACCCGATACAATATATACAACCGATATATCTGCAATTAATCTGAATACGGATCTTTACGGGTCGCACCCGGTATATATGGATTTGAGAAATGATGGAGGAAATGTGTCTGCTCATGGTGTTTTATTGCTCAATAGTAATGGAATGGATGTATTTTATAAAGGAAATTCTCTTACTTACAAAATTATTGGAGGAGTTCTTGATTTCTATTTCTTTTCGGGTCCGAGTCCGTTGGATGTGGTGGATCAATATACTTCATTGATTGGTCGACCCGCTCCGATGCCTTACTGGTCTTTAGGTAAATTTGTTTGGTTCTGTATTTTCTTATTTCGGTTCTTGCTTTTGTTTATTGGATGTTATTTTCTGCATTCATAGAGTCCTCGCCACCTCAAAACTAATAATCACTATATATATTTTTTCTTCCACCGTAGGGTTCCATCAATGTCGATGGGGATACAAGAATCTCTCGGTTGTTGAAGACGTCGTTGCAAACTACAAGAAAGCGAACATTCCATTAGACGTTATTTGGAATGACGATGATCACATGGATGCAGCGAAAGACTTCACTTTAGATCCCGTCAACTACCCCCGCTCAAAACTCGTCGATTTCCTCAACCAGATTCACTCTCAAGGCATGAAATACATAGTCCTTATAGACCCGGGTATTGCCGTTAATAACTCCTACGGAGTGTACCAAAGAGGACTGCAAAAAGATGTATTTATTAAATTGGATGAGAAACCTTATTTAGCTCAAGTTTGGCCCGGACCCGTTTATTTTCCTGATTTTCTAAACCCTAATGGAGTCTCGTGGTGGGTCGATGAGATCTCTCGGTTCCATCAATTGGTACCAGTCGATGGTTTATGGATTGACATGAACGAAGCTTCGAACTTTTGTACTGGTAAATGTAATATACCAACTACGCACCAATGTCCTGATTTAAACACTACTACTCCTTGGGTTTGTTGCTTGGATTGCAAGAATATTACAACCACGAAATGGGATAACCCTCCGTATAAAATAAATGCGTCGGGTATGACCGCTCCTCTAGGATACAAAACTATAGCGACAAGTGCCGTTCATTTTGGTGGAGTCTTAGAGTATAATGCTCGTAGTTTATATGGATTATCTCAAGCCATTGCAACTAATAAAGCATTGGTAAACCTTGATGGTAAAAGGCCTTTTGTCCTTTCAAGATCGACTTTTGTTGGTTCCGGGTCTTACGCTGCTCATTGGACCGGTGACAACAAGGGGACTTGGGAAGATCTTAAATACTCGATTACCACCGTGCTCAATTTTGGTATTTTTGGTATGCCAATGGTTGGATCGGATATTTGTGGATTTTATCCTGCTCCAACGGAAGAACTTTGTAATCGTTGGATTGAGTTAGGTGCATTTTATCCTTTCTCTAGAGATCACGCTAATTTTGCATCTCCAAGACAAGAGTTGTATCAATGGGACTCAGTTGCCAATTCAGCTAGAAATGCACTTGGTCTAAGATACAAATTATTACCCTATCTCTACACCTTGATATACGAAGCACACCGAACCGGCGCACCGGTTGCAAGACCGGTTTTCTTCTCTTTCCCTGATTTCTCATCTAGCTATAACCTTAGCACACAATTCATGCTTGGTTCCGGCATCATGGTTTCGCCAGTTCTAGAACAAAATGCAACTTATGTGAAAGCGTTGTTTCCTCCCGGTTCTTGGTACAACCTTTTTGACATGACAAAGCTAGTGATATCAAAAGATGCATCTTTTGTTACTCTAGATGCACCGCTTAACGAAATCAACGTCCACATTTACGAAGGCACGGTTCTTCCTATGCAACGCGGGGGAACTATTTCCAAGGATGCTAGAGAGACACCCTTCGCACTTGTTATCGCATTTGCTTATGGGGTTGACGGAGCTAAAGCGACCGGAAAAGTTTATATAGATGACGACGAGAGACCGGAAATGACTTTAGTTGACGGAGAGGCGACCTATGTTGAATTCGAAGCAAGTATTAAGGAAAACAACGTTACCGTGTCTTCCAATGTACAATTGGCTGATTTTAGTTTGGGGAAAGGATTGATGATAGAGAAATTGAGTGTTTTGGGACTTCAAGGAAAAGCAAAAGATTTGGTTATCGAAATAGATGGAAACACATTGGTTAATACAACAAGCGTTTATTTTGATCATGCTGGCGAGGTTCAAGAAGAGAGTGATGTGATGAATAAGAAGAGGATGGTGGTTTACGTAGGAGGGCTTCAGTTGCCTCTTGGAAAGAACTTCTTAGTTTCTTGGAGGATGGATATTGTGAGTTGAGGGGCGTTTTTTTCTGAATAAGAAGTGTTCTTTCTTTTGTCTACATTTTTTTTGTGGTTTATTTTAATGAAAATTCAAATTCACATGATAATCTGCTTTATTTAGTACTTGGTATATTTTTCTGTAGTACTTGGTGTTGTACTATTTATTATAAATAATACAAATTTTAAAACTTATATATATTGCTTGATTAAAATATGGTGACGTTATTTCAAGAACTAACATGACTAAATTGAGAGCGATTTCAATTTTTTTTTATTAAATGATCACTACTATTATTTATATCTTCCATGAATAATGCAAAAATATTTTTCCTAATATTATGAAAAAATCAAATCTAACCAATATATTAATTTTCATATTTAAATATATATATGACATGTTACAATTTAATTGTTTTTTTATGATGAAAAAAATTAAGAATACAAATATTTTTTATATATGAAAGATTTTATTTGCATGATTTATGAAAAGTGATAAACTAATATAAGAAATATCAATCAATAATTCATCATTAACAGAGGTATAACGGTCATTTGATAAAATAAAATTAAAATCGCTCTCAATTTAGTCATGTTGGCTCTTGCAATATCGCCACCCTTAAAATATGGAGATTTACCTTCTATGATATATATACAGTTTGATTTATCCTTGAATCATAATTATGACAGATAATGAAAATTAATTTCCTTTTGAGTAAATGCCCCATGCACACCCTTATAATCTTCGGTTATTTCCCATCATTTATTTCCTTCTGACAAGAAACCGAAATAAGGAAAGGAAAATATACTTAATACTCTCTATTATCATTCATAAAGGGTGTGTATATAAAGCAGGATGTTTTATATACAAAAAGTATACAGAGCAGGAAGTAAATCACCGAATTCTTACCGAAGTATGAGGTGGACGTGGGTCCCATCTAATTTCCTTCCCACGTAACAATACCCAGTCTATCTAAGAATTTTTTTTATCAAAGCTTCCCTCCAGATCTGGTTGCCATTCTGCACAACTCCACTCCTTCAGCCCTTCTCTACATCTCGTCGCACCAACTTTCCAGCCTCGCATTTGTGAACTCAGCAAGACGACTTCATGCTCACGCCCAATTTCACAACCTTTCTTGACTGCTTGAGCCTCCCTCCCTTTTCTCTAAAATCGACAGATTGCTATGGATTTAGGCGGCAGATTTAGAGAACTCGCTATTTCTTATCTGAAGGTTGCTATCTATATCCTTTACTGTTACCTATTTTTCTCGTTCAAGAAACACTTGCTTGAAGATTTGAGTTTTATTCATGATTTCTGTTATCAGGTTGAAAGGAAATGAGTCACTGAGCTGAGCTTGATAGGCTCTCTAGCAAAGCTTGAAGGCTTCGCCATGGTTGGATGCTCCTACATAGATGATGAAGGCCTGTTATATCTTGGCAATGGAAACAACTCATTACTAGGTGGACTCGTATTGTCATGAAATTCAGGAATTGAGTTTTTTTTTTTTTAATCTTATATTTTGTCTTTGATGGCAGAGCATTGATGTGTCGAGGTGCGAATGTGACTTCGCATGACTTGTCTGCTTTAGTCGAAGGGCAAAAATGTTTCAAAAAGATCAATTTTGGTGATTGTAATCATGTAAGTCAATTATCACTATTTCATTATTCTTACTTCACGACACATTACACTCTTTAATTTATATATTTGATTTAAATTTCAGGAATTAACCTCAAACCACTCAGTCAAATTTGCAAATATCTTCAACAAATTGGACTTGGCAAATACAATATCGGACGGAGCGCTTCTTTATATTGGCACTAATTGTAGGAGGCTTGGGTGTCTTCGAAGAGAGTCTTGTAGTTTGATAAGAGAGAAAGGGCTCGATCGGGTTTATACCCCTTTTAATTTTCGGGTAAGTCTTTCAGGGGCACATTTGCAAGTTAAAAGGGTTTAATTTGTGTATTGGCCAGCTATGGGTTTATTAAGCATGTATTTGGCCAAATACAATCTCAGGAACTTCACAAATTGATGGTGATTACTCATTTTAGTTATTAAAATTCTTAATTTCACAATAACTTCACTTTTTTTATGCAGTTATGGGATTTCAATTTTAAGCTACAATATTTAACTTCTCTCATAACAGCTCAAGCAATATGAGAAGCATCACATTAATATTAGGGAGTACAAATTACTTGTTATTCAAGTGAAATGCAATTTTCATTTTTTTTTAATTGATGAAATACAAATTATTTGTTATTGAAACTTCATTTTTTTTTATTGTTGTAAATTTTAATTGATAAATATTGTAATGTATGAATTTGTTTGAACTTAATTAAAGTGGATTTGTTTAGTAGTGGGTTCCTAGGTGTCATTTGATAGTGTGTGTAGCTGTCATAAAGAAAAATAAGAATCGCCGTAAAAGGAACCTGTATTGGATGAGTCTAGAAGTGGAAAGATGTAAGACAGAAAATTCTGCTCTCTATTGCCCAACAAATAATCGCTGAGATGGCGCACCAAAGAAAATTTGTTTCCACGTAAGGAATCGGGAGCAATTCGGTGAAATTTGTTTGGGTCTGTATACTTTTTGGTTTTCTATATACGCATCTTCTTTCTTGCCACATTCTACATTCTTTAAGTAAGGCAATACATTTTTCTCTTACAAAATACTTCGGAAGTATATAGTAACATAAAAACTTGGTTGGAGAATTGGTGAACATAACTTTATTTTCTTCGAGATGTAAATTTTTCGCTCTACGACTGTGCTATACTAGAGCGGAACCGAGACAAATCGGAGTTGTAAAATCTTGAAGATGGAGAAACGAAATACCATGTACTAGAGAGCGTCATATTTCTTTAAGACAGCAGTGACACGACCACGCGGTTACACCAGACTTGTCTTATTTTAAATTAGTGTATTCAAATATTTATTTTCTGTATTTTATTTGGTTATTTTTTAGAAATACAACCAACAATCTAAAGACAGATTATTATTATTATTTGTTGAATTAAGATGTATAAAACCTTTGATTTAATATGTTGGATTCATTCGTAAACAATACAAATTATATGAAAAGAAAAACAGATACTATCATACTTGTCGATACAAATGTTGTGCCAGACATATCAAGGAATGTGTTCAATTTATCGTTAATATTGGTGGCGATATTGTAAGAGCCAACATTACTAAATTGAGAGCGATTTCAATTTTATTTTATCAAATGATCGTTATACCCCTGTTAATGATGAATTGATGATTGATATTTCTTATATTAGTTTATTACTTTTCATAAATCATGCAAATAAAATCTTTCATATAAAAAAATATTTTTATTCTTAATTTTTTTCATCATAAAAAAACAATTAAATTATAACATATAATATATATTTAAATATGAAAATTAACATATATTGGATAGATTTGGTTTTTTCATAATATTAGGAAAAATATTTTCTCATTATTCATGAAAGATATAAATAATAGTAGTGGTAATTTGATAAAAAAAATTGAAATCGTTCTTAGTTTAGTAATATTAGCTCTTGCAATATCGTCATCCTTAATATTTCTTCATTCATATCTTATTACACATTCAAGTACTTAATAGTAATTTAAATTTTTTTTTTTTTTTTGAGAAAATAGAATAGGCTCTTAAGTCCTAAATAGTAATTTAAATCACTAAACAGATCTACGATATCATTAATTAACAATGTATAGCTTCAGAAAATATACGAAAACATAACGAAACTACACAGCTCCATCGAGCCCTTAATTTCAAACCCTACAAAATTACAAACCCCAAAATATTATGTCCAGATGGTCACTTCAAAAAAAAAAAATTAAAATCAAAATATTCTCAAAACTCCAAAACAGTAGCCATTAACTTAAGCAAGGGTTGAAGAGCACTAGGTGAAAATTTCCTTGCAAACAAGAAACAAATGGAATTGGGCCTTGAATTATACATGCAAAAAGTACCATTATCCCTAATCTCTTTTATAAACCTCTCATTAACATCTCTCCCTCCATAAGTAGCAGGGTGGGGTCCACCCCTCGACCAATCCACCCATGTAATGCTCCTATTTGCATTAATGTCCCCATAAAATATGTTAATATAAGTTTGTATGTAATGTTCGTCTGGATAACAACTCGGCAAGCAATATTTCTTAAATTTCAAGTATAATTTATTTTCTGCAACTATCTCCACCGCCAGTTTTCTCGACACTTCGAACCATTGCGAACCTTTACGCCATTGATAGAAATGAATTTCGGGGTACATTTGGCGATTATACCTTCCACGTCCTTGCGGGGTATTTTCGTCAAACGAATCCACGAAGCTGTGGACCGAGTTCATGAGATAATTGTAGACCGTTTGGAAGTTGAATACCGGAATGCAACTCTCTGATAATAAAATAAAACGCTCGTTTGAGAAATCTAGCAGTGCATTTGCGAGTAAACGTTTTTCCGCGTCCACTAGAGTTATGGATCCCCACGAAACCTCCTGTTTAATTTGAAATTGACAAAAATATATAATGAAAATTGAAATATGAACAAAGAAGGATTAAAGTATATAAAGATCAAAAAATTTACATCGCTAGGGATCTGACGGCCGTAAAAAACGGAGTCATCGGAGACATTAAGTCGATATCCCGGTGGCCCGTGAAGATAAATCGAGAATAACTCTTCATTTCCATGAAAAAATCTTTCCCAAATTGCTCGCAAAGGCAACGTTCCCTTTGTGAGAAACAAAAAGGCCACCTTAGGCACTCTCTCGAACGGGTACTCCTTCATTTGGGGCGACATCGATGCTCTCCAGTACAACTCCTTATCCTTCATTGCATGCATTAGTTTCTTCGGCTTTACGAATTCGTCTACCGTGTAAGACGGATCCGCTTTACAATTTGGAACAAATCGGATGGTTTTGTGGAGAAAGGGGTTCGATTTCGATATATGGTATTGGTTGAAACTAGAATTTGACCAGATGGATAATCCAATCCAAATTCCGAAGATAAAAACTAAAAAAGTTGATAAGTTTCTCATGAAGCCGCCTTCTTCTTCAACGGATTTTGTTTTGAAATTGTGTGATTTCATTTGTAGGAGAAAATGCGGAAAGTTCAGCCTGATCTCGATTTGATACAGATTACGAGGTAGTCAAAATTGGGATTTTCCAATTTGAGAAGAATAAACCAAGAACATGCTAATGAATTTGATTTCAGGCAGTACAATGACTGTATGTAGAAGACAGTATCTATGCAAACGAAAGAAAATATGTGGATCCACCACCGCAGATTTATATCAAAGAAGAGGTTCTAATTGGCATGTCTATATCCAAAATTAAACATGGCAATTCTATTCTTAGTCCGAGAGGTGAGAGTAAAATTATGTTATCTCTTACCTAAATTAATTACTATCATTTATGTCATAATTGAAATTAAATATTTCCTCTCTGTCTAACAATTATTTTGTTACTATTGATAATTGAGGTTAATATTTGATAGTTAATATATCTCTTTGAGATGGAGATGAAGTTTATATTTTTTCTATTAATTGAAGCAACTAATAATTTTATTATTATAGTTTTGACTTGTCAATTGTATTTTTGTGCATTTTGTTTGTGTTCATATTGTGTTGTTTTTATAAATAATAGACCTATCTTACACTACAGCACACTATTTCAATACGATTGTTTTGTCACGCTATCAAAATCATGTATGTATTAATATTTTTGAACGCTCCAACACACGATTTCAATACCGGTTATACATTTCTACTCATGTACAGTTACATTGAAAATCGGTTAAACGTATAAACTTTTAACACGGATTTTAAAGAACCGGTTAAAAATTAGACTATTTAACACGGTTCTTACAACACCGGTTAAATGTACAAACTCTTTTACACGGGTCTTATTAAATCGGTTAAATATATACACTCTTAATGGAATCTGGTTTGATCATATTCATGGGGAGGTCCATAAACCGGTTAAAAAATATATTAGAGTTTGTTTATTATACATCCTCGAATTTTCCTTTTTCCAAACCCGCGCCGTTCCTTCTTCCCCAGACCGCTAGGCCCTCAAATTTTCATTTTCACAAACCCGCGCCATCCCTTCTTCCCTCTCTTCTCACCACGCCATCCCTCTCTCCTCCAGGCCACACACTTTGTTCTGGTTTGCGTCGTTGTTGACCCCTCTTTCTCGCGCCTCTACTGTTAGGGTTAGGAGGCTTCACGCCTCTACTGTTATGGCCAACATCCATCTATTGCTAAGGTCTGAATTTCTCGCTGAACTTGTTCGATTTGAGTAAATTCAGTCTAATTAAGCTATATCTTGAAATCTTAAAACCCTAATTTTAGTCCTCGACAATACCTAAATCCTTGGAAAATTCAGTCTAATTTCAGTAAATTCAGTCCCAAATCAGCAAATGTCAGCCTAAAATCAGCATAAAATCGACAAATTCAGCATAAATTCAACAATTTAAGTTAATCTTGCGTACATTGTAGCAAATTTTATTTTTTCAGTCACTTTTCACAAATTTTATGTAGCTGATGAAAAAGCGAGACCTTGAGTTCTACAAAAGTTGAACGAGGCGTGGAGGCACCACAAGATCGAGTTGAGGGCGAAATATTTTGACCGGATACCATTTGAATGATACAAGTGAAATGATATCCAGTGAAAAATTAACTTGGTTGTTTTGGACTTTTGATTTAAGTATTTTATTTAGAATGTTGATATTTTGGATTGTCGGATTATAGACAATGTAATTAGTTTGTGATAGAAGGATGAAAACAATCAATGTTGAATTTTATATTTTGGTATATACTATTTTTATATTTTGGATGATTAATTTGATTTTTCAAAGTGTTTATTGAATACAAATTATAAATATTATTATTTTATAATTAATTTTAATAGTATATTATTTACAAAATAGATACTCCAAAACATGATTGTATTGTAACCGTGTTAAAATAAATTAAGTCTGAATATAAATTATTCACGGTTTGAACCGTGTTATTGTTAGTTATTTAAGTGCGGTTCCAACCGTGTTATTGTTAGTTATTTAAGTATAGTTCAAACCGAGTTAATGTTAATTATTTAAGTACACCGTAAATTCTAGTTAGCACAGTTTGGACCGTGTATAAAAGGAAAAAAAAATGTTTAAGCGCGTTTTTCTTTGTTGTAGCGTTAATAATTCGGAAAGCACCTATGAACAAGCTAATGAAGATGCAAATTTCTTTAACTTTGATTCAAATACAAATAAAAAAATTTAGTATTTTGCAAATTAATTTGTTATTGTCAATTTTAAGAAGCTTATTCTATCTGAGTATTATGAGTTGGAGCTACATTTAATTTTTGCATCTTTCGAATTAAGAGGTCTACTATTGCACTCCGGAAAAAAATACACTTCTAAACGTCAATCAAGCACACCGCGCCACATGCCAAAGCGCAACGCTCAATAAACTCACGTGATCTGAAAATAGACAAGCGGTTATTTTTTACGGACATCGTCCAATATATCTTCCATCTTCATAATTTAGGTGTAGTTATTTTTTATATCTTTCATCTTCATGTTTATCCTTTTTGCAATGAAAAAAAAATAATGAACAACATATCTTTTATCCATAATATAGAAAAAATATATATAAATAACGAGTATTTACTATTTAGTATTTACATATCTTTAATTTATAGTACGAAAAAAATATAAATAATAGTATAAATGTATAAATAACAATAGATCTTTTCATAGTATAGAAAAAAATAAGAATAATAGTAAAAAAATATAAATAGTAACTATCAACATATCTTTAATCTGTTGTATAAAAAAAATTATAGTAAAAAATATAAATGATAATAGACCTTTAACCCCAAACAAAGAAAAAAAAATATAAAGAATAGTAAAAAAGCATATATGACAACAATATTTAATTCAAAATATAGAAAAAGATATAGTAAAAATAGTAGATCTTAATCCATAATATATAAAATATATAAAGTAATAGAAGGTATAAATAATAATAATAAATGGCATAAATAATAATAGATATTTATCGGTAAAAATGTATAAAATGATATAAAGATGGTATAAAGGAGGACGGAAAGGAACCGGACAATGAACAATAGGTAATGCTAGCGTGAGACGAAAAGAGACTGAGCAAGTAAGCAGCCGACAATTGCTGAAATAATCGAACAGTAGATAATTTCGGAGTGCAGAATCATTCATGTTAAATTTATGAATGCATCGTTAGGTATTTTATGGTTGATACAAAAATGGAAGTGTTCTTTTTTAGAATTTCTGCCAAATAACATTTTGAAGGTATTTTTGCCTTGGGATGTTCCAATGATATACCTTGAATTGTGTCACCTCTTGACAAGAATATAGAGCAGAAAAGTTTAAATGAGAGAGAATATTGCAATGATATTGAAAAGTTCAAATGAGGAAGAGAATATTTTTTGGGGGAAGGAAACATCCCAACTTTTTGAGAAGAATTTCTTCAAATTTTTTGCAATCATATACCAATTGTAAAATCCTCAAGTGTAGATAGGAAGAGTATTGAACATAACTCAGAGCAAAGAGATCATATAACAAAGAATAAAAAGAGGAAGAGAATATTATTTTTTTGTAGAATTACGAAGATAAAACAATTTCTCTCTTAGCTTTCAATCTATGATTTGTGCTTTCAATTTGTAAGGACCCTACCAAAATTTATGTAATTGTAAGACAGAAATGGTCATTTTAGATTGTTCATCAATTGACATTTATTTATTTTTAACAAAAAGAGAGAATGAACGATAATTAATAAGGGAATGAGAAAATATTAAGTTATTGTGCTAGTGACTAATTTACATGATTTTGATGTGATTGAAAGATTGGTGTGTCATTAAATCAAGTTTTAACTGTTAGTATGTTGTCTCGGCTATTCTTTTCTTGTTCGTCGAAAGAGTAGTGTCCGAGATTGTTCCGTATTCCAATGTTCTTACGCAATTTGCATCGTATCGAACCTTTGTTTTAAAGTGTGTGGTTCATTGGAAAAAAAATTATATGAGAGATAAATATCAAAATTTCAGAGATAAATATCAAAATTGCTGATAGTGTTTTTCTAAAGTCATCATCAGCTTCTTCGCTAATCTTGATTCACTTGGAAGAGAAAATGCGAAGAAAATAAGAAATTACAGACAATACATTGCAAGTGATGGAATTAGTCTTACTTTATTATATTTTTTTATTTAATATATTTCTTGAAACATATATATAAACATGCATAAATAATATATTTTCTTTTATTTGAGTTTCTATACAAATTCCTATATCAATAAAACTTGTATTTCTATTTATTCCAACAGCAAAAAAAATCATGAAATGTGAATTTTTACTAGTTTGTTTGAATATATGATAGATTCACTTAGTTCAATAATACTTTTATCCAAGGATTTAGATTAGTTTCGACGTCTCCAATCTAATAAAAAAAAATTGAAAGAATTGTGGATACGCTACTATAATTTAACTAAATTAAGACGTAGAAGAGGCTAAGTTTTTTTAATACCTTTCGAGCAAGAACAAGAGTAGTTTCTAAAAACAATGTTATTAAGTATACTAAAAATAATCCTTGTATAAGATATAGCGAAGAAAAGAGGAAATAATGAAATTATAAAAAAAATACCCATAAGACTCTAAAAAATAATAATAATAAAAAAAGAGTAAATGGAGAAGTATTGGTGGTCCTCTATCTATTGGTGTCAATGAGATTCGAACTCACAATCTTTCACAACATAAAATTTTTGTATCTCACACCCAACCACTGGGTCATGAGCCCATTGGCTACCCATAAGACTCTAATAGCAAGGACATAATTAAAAGTAACTTCATCCTCATTATTTAGTTATCCAATTAAAACTTACAATTTATAATAATAAGCCAAAATCTATTATATGATTAATTTAAAAATTCTTGAAATCATCAAGAAATGTCATTTGCGTCGAGCTCAATTGTAATAGAGAGTTTGTTGAAATCATTCTTTGATATCCTCAAACATCTCATTGTTATAAATATCGAACTCTTAGTTTTTGTTATTATTTTTAGGTAATTATGAGTTTTTTTTTTATCTTCGTTTTCTTAAAAAAAAAATATTAAAATGAAGTCAGTTTTATGCGCACATTATGTAGAAGCTCTTGGCATGGGTTTTTCATGCAATTGTACTCTCTCGGAAACTATTTGTATGAAAATTAATTCACACAAATCATCACTTCTATCCTTACTTAGTTTTGTTACTTTTATTTTCAAATTATAATGGTTTCCTTTTCTGGCCCAAACATAAAATTCATAATCTGTAATATAACTCGATTAACAATGACATAGTTTGAACAAAAACAAAAACAAAATGAAATTTATTGATCTCAGTGCATTTTACAATTATTGTTTTACAAAAAAAAAAAAAAAAAAAAAAAAAAAAAAAGCTCAATCTATTTTTTCCAAATAAGTACAGAGATTTTCCTTATTTGCCTGCATAAAATCAATACAATTCAAAAAAAAAAAAACATATGAAATTCAAAAACATTATATATTAAATTAGATTTATTTACTTCCTAATCATATACTTACTCGACACATATTCAAGTGTTAAATCAAATTAATTAATTTATTTATCGCATACTCGTTTAACATTATCAGTACAATAAATAAACTTCACAACACATGCACCTCCATACAAGAATCATTATCGTTCAATCCGTATGTGATCTATACGGAGTTGGTAACGACAATCATATTTCACAAATCTCGACAACCAAACGTTATTTTTGCGTGGCGTGCCTTTAAAAGAATATACCCGACAGTCCGACACATAATGGATAAAATATGAGTCAATTTAATGATAGTAATAACGAGACTACCACTTTTAACACGATGTAATTATTCAAGATTAGCCAATTGGATGGCTAGTTCTTAACAACCGCGTACTCACGACGGATAACTTCGAGAATAGTGACTACACGAAGATAAATGTGTCTTTTGCTCTAGAATTTCGCTTAAATATCCTTCAATTTTTGTCTATTCATTATATATATATATATAGGACTAGGTTCAATAGCCAACATTCTTGTTTGGCCAACTCGGCCAACAACGTTTATTTCTCACAATATATACATGAAAATAAAAATCCAACCGTATAGATGTGATATACATCACTTGAGAATGTTATAGATTTAATTTCATGAAAAATAAATATTTTTATCATCTCCATCACGATATGTAAAGATATTGACGGATGACAATATTTACGACATGATTCATCATGAAATCAATTTTAAAATTCGAATTTTTTTCATTGGATTTAATTTAAATTATATAGATAGACTTTATATTAATTTTTACAATGTTTCGACTTTTCTTTCATCGGAATCCAAAAAAATACCGAAATTAACGGTTGTGAAAATAGCTTATCGATTTTGTTAGATAGAAAAGTACAAACGAAACAAAATTTGTTCTACAACATATCTAAATGATATAGATTACATCTATACGGTTGGATTTTTATTTTCATGTATATATTGTGAGAAATAAACGTTGTTGACCGAGTTGGCCAAACAAGAGTGTTGGCCATTGAACCTAGCCCATATATATATATATATATATATATATAGGGAGGCTAAACTACTTAATTAAGTACTAACATTTTGGTACTTAATGTTTTTTCACCATTGGATTTGCATTGAGATTTGTGTTTTTTCATGATGATCATGAAAGTTTGTGCACATCATTAAATGCACAAATCTCGATGCAAATTCAATGGTGAAAAAACATTAAATACCAAAATATTGGTACTTAATTAAGTAGTTTAGCCTCCCTCACACACACACACACACACACACACACACACACACACACATATATATATATATATATAGGGATATGATCAATGGCCAACACTCTTGTTTGGTCAACGTCGGCCAACAACACTTATTACACTAAATCTAAATATTATAACCGAATCTTAACCGTATAGATATGTTTTATATCATTTAGATATGATGTAGAATCAATTTTATACAATTTCGATTTTTGTATCTAACAAAACCGATAACATATTTTCACAACCGTCTATTTCGGTAAATTCATAGATTTCTATGAAGGAAAACTCGAAACTTAGTAAAAATTCATTTTGAGCCTATCTATATGATTTACAATACATCCAAACCAAAAAAATCGAATTTCAAAATTTATTTAATGATGATTCATGTTGTAACTATTTTCTACCGTTCAATTCTTTTAAGTATTATGATAAGTATGATAGAAGTTTTTATTTTTCATGAAATTAAATCTACAACATTCTCAAATGATATAAATCATATCCATACGGTTAAAATTCAATTTTAATATTTAGATTTAGTAAAATAAGTGTTGTTGGCCGACGTTGGCCAAACAAAAGTGTTGGTCATTGATCATATATATATATATATATATATATATATATATATATATATATATTCCTTGTAAATAAAATACATCTACAATAAAAATATGTTCGAATTTTACAAACAGAAAAGAAAGTGTTATGCCCAAACCCGACACATTACACAACACACCCTTCAATCTCACTGCCAGTGACGAGCTCAGGGACGAATGGACCCGTGCAATGCCAGTACCAGCGCCACCGACGGCCGCCGTCGGTCACGTCGCCGAGCCGCCACGGCCATTTCATACGACGAGTCTCTGGTCGATCTGACACTGGCGGAACACCTGGCAGATTCACCTCAGTCTATTAGGAGGCGCAACCTTTCCACGCCAGCGGCGCGCCAGAAAGAAACCAATACTGAAGCCATGATCGCCTTTTCCATGGGTTTTCCGATCGACACCGTTCTTGAGTTGGAACAATCGACTCTTCGTGTACCTCTTGATACCCCCGAGGAAAGAAATGATTATATTGTCGTCAGAAATCATATTTTGGCTACTTGGCGGTTCGATGTTCGATCTTGGTTATCAAAATCGCACATAAAGGTAAGACCTTTATTTGATTCCACGGAAATTGGCTAAACCTACTGGTACAAGCAGATTAAAATCCTCTAATAAGCAATGGTATTCATTTTAGGCCACCGTATCGAGCCAATACGATCTCCTCGTCTCGGCAGCCCACGATTTCCTCTCTCGCGAGGGATACATCAATTTCGGCATAGCCCAAACCTTCCCAATCACCCCATCTCCACAATCGGCCCCATCGTCTTCATCGTCAGTCATAATCATCGGCGCGGGCCTATCCGGCCTAGCCGCAGCCAGACAGCTTCTCCGTTTCGGTTTCAAAGTACTAGTGCTCGAAGGCCGAGCTCGTCCAGGTGGTCGCGTATTCACCTATCAAGCCTCTGGGAAGTCCCTCGAACTTGGCGGGAGCGTAATTACCGGAATCCATGCGAACCCATTAGGCGTACTCGCGAGACAACTCGGCGCTCCTCTGCATAACATTCGAGATCGATGCCCTCTTTATTTTGATAATGGCACGGAAATCGATGCGAGGGTGGACGCCGAGGTGGATTCGATCTTCAACGCGTTGTTGGAGCACGCAGCGAGGTTGAGAGAGTTTCTCAGCGACGAGAACGATCTGTGCGACTCGATTTCTCTCGGGTCCGCATTGGAGAGGCTTAGGAAATTGTACGTGGTTGCACGGGATCCGATGCAAGCCAAGTTGTTGGATTGGCATATGGCGAATTTGGAGTACGCGAATGCGGGGTGCTTGTCCGAGCTTTCCTTGACCCATTGGGACCAAGACGACCCGTACGAAATGGGCGGGGACCATTGCTTGCTTGCCGGAGGAAACTCACGATTAATCGACGCGTTGTGCGAAGGCGTACCGATTCTATACGGAAAAAACGTTACTCGCATAGAGTACGCAAAAGATTCGGTACGAGTGGTCGTCTCGATGGGGCAAGCGTTTGAGGCTGATGTGGCGCTTTGTACCGTACCGCTTGGGGTGTTAAAAAAGAACAGTATAGCGTTCGAGCCCGAGTTGCCAATAGAGAAAAAGGAAGCAATAGAGAGATTAGGATTCGGGTTGTTGAACAAAGTGGCGATGGTTTTTCCACACGTTTTTTGGGGCGAGGATTTGGATACTTTCGGGTGCGTGAACGAAGAAAAGAGAAAAAGAGGCGAGTTTTTTTTGTTCTACGGATATCATACCGTCGCAGGAGGAGCCGTGCTTATCGCTCTCGTCGCGGGCGAGGCCGCACGGGATTTCGAAATGGAGAATCCAGTCGAATCCGTTCATCGAGTCCTCTCCATTCTTAGAGGCATATACGAGCCAAAAGGCGTTGTAGTACCCGACCCGTTACAATCAATTTGCACGAGATGGGGCGGCGACCCGTTTTCATACGGGTCGTATTCCCACGTACGGGTCGGATCCACCGGTGCGGATTACGATGTACTCTCGGAAAGCGTATTAGACCGTTTATTCTTCGCCGGAGAGGCGACGAGTCGGCAGTATCCCGCGACCATGCACGGCGCGTTTCTTAGCGGGCTTCGCGAGGCCGCGAAAATAGTTCGAAGTTTGGAAGATCGCGACGTGGGGAGTTCGGATGCGAAAAGATCTGTGGTCGTGGGTGATGTTTTGGTGGGTTTGTTTAAAGAACCTGATTTGGCGTTTGGGAGTTTCGCGTTTGTGTTTGCTAGTGAGGATGCGGAGGGTATGGGAGTTATGATGGTCTCGTTTCGTAAAATGGTAATTTTAAATTTTAATGCTAATGATAATGAATGGTGAATTTATTTATGTTTTGTGTTGTGTGGTGTTTGTAGGGTAAATATGGTTCGGAGGAAGAGGAGTTTTATTTGTATGCAATTGTTTCAAGAGAGCAATTGGGGGAGATGCGGTTAGTAAATGGAGATGATGAAAGGAAATTAGAGTTTTTGTATAGGAAGTATAGTGTAAAGCTTATGGGGTTTAGTAGTGTTTGTGAAGTTGGTGGCGATTTGATTATTAGCATTTTGAATGCAAGGAAATGGCAATATCGACAAAGGAGGCCGTACAAAACCAAGATTTGATTTAGTTTTACTTTTTTTGCATTTTGTTTTGTTTGGAACTAGACCTGAATCATGGTTACAATTTTGGTTTTGTTAATATTAACGAGCTAATTAAATTTTTCATATTTTTGGGGCCATTTATGATGATTATTTGTACAAGTTACATCAGGCTCCTTGAACGAGTAAACGAAGGTAATTTTAAACACTTAGTTCTTTTGCTAATATATTACGAGGAAAATGTTATTTTTAGAAGATTATTTTTAAACACTTGGTTCTTTTGCTAATATATTATGAGCAATTATTTGTATTTCTATCAAAATTTTCAAAATACTCATTTTTAATTAGAGAATGTATTTAGAAGATTATCATCTATTAATCTATTCAATATATTCTTCTTTATTAATCCATCGAAATTAGAAACTAACACCAATATAAATAATTTAAGATTTAGATCGATCCATCCATATTTTCTCTATTTGACTTAACACAAATATCAAGTTTAGAAAACACAACAATTTTAGAATCGATGATTACTTTCCAATTTTGAGAATGAAATAACAAGTATTAATTTAGATTGGAGTGAGAGATATGGGTCGTTTGGAGAGAAAATGGGGATGCAATGTTTACAGGAAGTACTTGAAAATTGTAATATAGCATTAATTTAGATTGGTGATAGTTTCGTAGATTAATTAAAAAAGATATGGGGAATAAATTAATAGATGAGAATCTTCTAAATATATTTCATGATTAAATAATTTAAATAATTGTTCTAAACTAGTTTTAAAAAAAATTTGGGGTTTTTATAAAAATTTAAATAATTCTTCATACCTTATTAAGTATTTTCTAATTTCGACCAAGTAAAAAGAACACAAAACTTGGTTGGAAATCGACCTAGTCATTGCAGTTTATGCTCGAATCCGCCCAGGACTAAGGATGTACAGTTATTGCCGAGGATCATCTCTTCTTTTTCTTTGTTGTTGTAGTTTATTCGTATCATAGATCATATCAGTGTCGTAAAAATGCATCCTATAGTAACGATATAGCGCGATATCATTTGAACACTAAACGATGCACAATGTTGGTTTCTTTTTAATTTTTGGTGAGTTGTGATCTCGTAATTTATTCATCTTTTGATGTTATATTTGAATATTTATGATTGAAATATTTCATATCAACGTTAGTCATTTTAGAATGGTTCAAGTGGGTGCGGGTCTAGCATATTTGAATACTTTTAAAAGGGAAATTTTCAGAAACCCTCTATTTTTCCTGAATATTATAAAAAACTCTCTTATTTTTAAGATCTTTCAAAAAAAATCTTTAAAACATTTGAATTAGTTTTGGTCTCTCTATATTCAAAATACTTTGTAGAATTTTTTCGAAGAAATCAAAAAAATTAGAGGTTTTTTTGATAATATTCGGAAAGGTTAGAGAGTTCCGAAAAATTTCCCTTCTAAAAATCAAGACCAAGAGTTATAATTATAATGGGCCTCAATTGGTTCATTCGGCCCCAAAAATATGCCAACAATTTATAATTGATAATCTCTTCAAATTTCCTCAAAATCAAAACAAGCCCAGTTTGAATTTGAATATCTTCAAATTTCATGATTGAATTATTTCAAATCGCTGGTCTTGTTGCCACCAGCTGGTATGATGAAGAAGGAAGTACATGACAAAATTGGTTCTTTCTTAGAAAATTCAATATTCATATTTCTCGTGTATCACGATTTGTTTACAATAAAGTTTCTTAGCTGTTCAAATAAAAGAAGCTGACCTCGTTGGTAGTTCGTTGCTATGCCTATGAATTATGATCCGTCAATTATTAAACCCACGAGTTCAAATTACTTCATGCCATCTGACAACGTGGTGGTCCCATTTCAACAAGCACCTAATGTATATGGCCATATGGACACATGCTCTACAATGTGCATTGTACATTTACAAAATATGGGTAACAAGGGGGGGAAATAAAATATGTATTTCAAAAAAATCGTTTTGCTAAAAATAAATACTAGATTTATATTTTGGGGGCTTCTATCGTACACCCTTTTTATTATGATACACCCATTTTCAAGGATATTTTGAGTAATTATCCATTAATGAATATTTAAGGTAAAATTTTAAGTGTATTTATCAACTAAATGTTTGGCTAAATAGGAATGATTTGTTGTTCATTTAAAAAATAAATTTCCTAAAATATAAATTTTATGATACACCATTTTAAATACCCAAAATACCCTTTTAAAATGGTGTATGATAGAACTCCCCTTATATTTTACAAAGTTAAGATCTATTATTTTTGTTAGGAAAAATAAATAATCGTGAATTTTAATAAATACCAATGTTTTAAATTACGATGTAACGGTCGGTAATGTTTGGGATGCGATTTATAGCAACGTTATAGCGCCGTTATTTAATAGAATGTGATAGTATGTTTTAGAAATATGTACATCTATTTAAATCGTTGATAAATTCTAGTACGGATGCAACACATGTAGATTTTGAAAATTTAGTATATGTTTTGTTATTTTTATTTTAAGTTGAAACTAAAGCTTACGTAAATATGATTTCAAAGAGTTTATAAATTTTTTATGTCTGGAGTGATTACTTATTTTGATTTGAGTCAAGATCTGTCACGGTAACATTTTTGAGTTTGACAATATTAAAAAAATAAGAAAATTCTTATTTGTTTATTTATTGAAAATATGTTATCTCCTTTTTCCTCTCATTTGTCTAGTAAAATACAATTTAATTGAAAACTAATTTATATAAAAAGTAAATTATTATATCATGACAAATATAATTTTTCTTTTTTTATGCACGACTTGAAATTATCAAAAAATCCGAGGTCTCTGATGACTGCAGAGGCAAGAAAAGAAGAAATAAAAAACAATCCTAGATCTAGGAGGTGAAACCCAAGAAGATGGAAACGCCCCTCCTAGATTGTTCTCTCATGTTTTTCCTTTCATGGTGGCCGGACTTTAGCAACGTGTTTTCTCCTTATCTTCACGATAATCTGTCTTTTGGGTATTTTCTTTAGCTTACCTCTCTTGATATTTCTTATCTTCCTCCTCGCATCTTATCTCTCTTTCTTTTATCTCTTTTCTTCTATTTTCATTTTTCTACATGATCTTGCTCATATTTCTCTCTCCTTCTTTAATGTATATTTCTTCTTATTTTTTCATGTTTGTTTTTATCTATCTTATCCCAAATATTTTTACAATAATATCAATTCATAATTCTCAAGAGAGTCGACCTACTCTTTGGTGTCTTCAAGAAACCAAAGATTCAAACATTGTTCCAAAAGTCGTTAACAAAATAAAACAAATTGGAAGATAATTTATTTTGGAATATTTTTAATTTTGTGTAATGAAATTTATGCTTGTAATTGAGATTTGAAACTAATTTATGTTTAATTACATAATAACTTACATAATGTACACTAAAGTTATAATATTTTCACAAAAATATGACACAAGTTTTTATATTTTAGTATTGAATAAAACAACTAAAAAGAAGCGTTATAATATTAAAAGATTTCGTTTTCATATTTTAGTATTGAATAAAACAACTGAAAAGAAATATTATAATATTAAAAAAATTCTTCAATATCTTTTCAATACTAAAAAAAAAAAAAATGATAAGGTTGAACTTTTTGATGTATTTAAAAATTAGAGAATGTTGTACCTTCTCTTTAGCCTCCCCCCCAACACTCTTGATGTATCACCATAATATTTAACACCTTCAAATTTAACATTTTAATTCATGATTTAACATCTTAATTATATGTTAAATCATGAATTAAGATAAATCATAAATTAAGATGTTAAACCATGAATCAAGATGTTAAATTTGAAGGTGTTAAATGTTTATGGTGACACATCAAGAGTGTGGGGGGAGGTGGGGAGGTGCATCAATGCTCTTAAAAATTAATGCCAAACACTCAAAATTTTACAGCTCTTAAATTAATTTCATTCTAGAGGATGAACAAAGAATAAAAACTAGAAAGACACTTGGCATTCATTCACGTGGCAGCCTTTCTTTTTCCCCAAGCCACGGCCAAGACACAATCCCCTGCATCTGTTATTCCTGTAACGAACCGTATTCCATACAAACATCTCCGTTAAACCAACCCGCTACATATATAGTTATAAAGATATAAAAACTTGGGTCGGCGTCTATACTCCGTCATTCTTGGAAATATTTTCATATACACCGTCTTAAAGTGTTATATTTTTATTAAGGGCCTCACCCACGAGTAATGATAGAAACCATACTTTTTTTCCCACGAATTTACCACAACTGCCACGTGGCAGCCATTCATTGGCTGCAGTAAAAGTTGATGGAAACTTGCAGCCAATGAATGGCTGACACGTGGCAGTTGTGGTAAATTCGTGGAAAAAAAGGTTTGGTTTCTATCATTACTCCCCACCCACCTCCGAACTTTATAATAAATATTGACGTTTGTTTGGGTTTATGTGAAAAGGTTCTCCAGCTAAAAAGGCGATCGAGCGGGGGTTTTCTAGAAGGAAAAAAGAGCCGGTCTTTCTCTCGTTCTCTAGATTCTCTCTCTCTAGATCGCCATGAATTTCTCAGGCTTCTTCAGGAATCAACACTCCTCCATCTCAAAGATCGTCGTCATCCTCTCTGCCGCCAGGTTTGAATGTTTCTTTCAAGCTTTTTATTATCAGTTTTAACGAATTTGCATGTATTATGTAAAATCGAGACTAAATAAAGAGTTTCTTTACTTTTGTGCTGCTTTGTAACCGTTTTAAAGTATTTGTGCTTTTTGTTTGCATAAAAATGGTTTTGTGTGCGTGGTGTAAGGGTTAAGTGGAAATTAAGTAGGTTCAAAGCTTATGTGGAAATGGTAACTATTTGTAGCTAGATCTGAGAGGGAAATAATTGATTTTACATTTTCTACATATTTAGTATTCAATTTTCAAAATTTTATTTATTTCTTTCGATTATGAAATTTTAGAGAGTAAATATAAATATGTTCAGATTAATGCTACAGTTAAAATTTGATTTATTATTTATGAAAGAAACATTCTTAGGCGTTGAAAGATAATGGATTCTTTTCATTTTTTTGAAAAGAAACAATTGACCTAGTTTATTTTACAAGTATTTCATTATTCATTTTGCCTTTAAATATAGTATCTGACCTTTCTGTTTTTTATAATAATCTAATATTTGACAGGATTTCGTAGTTTATGGATCCTCTATTTTCATCAATTTTTTTAAGAGAATAAAAAAATAACACATTTCTCTCTGATATTAACAAATTGAATTGTGATAAATAATAACTTAGCACCCTTAAATGAAAATATAACTTGCACACCGATACCAATGATTAATTGTGAAATTTTATCGAATGTTGCTTAAATTCATGTCCAATTAATGTTTCGGACAATTTCTTAACTCATCAAACTGGGAGGGGTATTTATGAAAAATCGTAAATCATCTAACAGTCCTTTTTTCTTTTGACTGGTACAGTGGAGGGGTAGGTTTGGTGGCCTACGCAGATTCAAAACCAGCAAATGAAAACCCAATCCCCAAAAAGAAAATAGTGGTACTCGGTACCGGTTGGGGCGGTACGACTTTTCTGCGTAACCTCGATAGCTCCTTATACGATGTCCAAGTCATTTCTCCTCGCAACTATTTCATGTTCACTCCCCTGCTTCCAAGCGTCACTTGCGGTACCGTCGAGCCTAGAAGCATCGTCGAACCTATTCGCCGCATTTTAGACAGGGTAAACTTACCTTTCAAACCCTTAATTTAACCTTGAATATTCATTTCTTTTTGTTTTGAATACAGAAAAAGGGGGATTTGAAATTTTGGGAAGCGGAATGTTTCAAAATCGACCCTGAAAGCAAGAAAATACACTGCCGGTCCAACATCGGTACCAATCTCGACGGTACCGGTGAGTTCCTAGTCGATTACGATTATTTAGTCGTTGCTGTCGGTGCACGAGCCAACACTTTCAACACACCCGGTGTAGTCGAGCATTGCCATTTTCTCAAGGTACCCCTAATTTTAATTTTATCTTGATCTCACAAAATTACAAAAAAGCCCCTCTTTTTAATAAAATTTAAAAATTTATACAGGAAGTCGAGGACGCGCAGAGAATAAGGAGAAGCGTAATGGACTGTTTCGAGAGAGCCAGTCTTCCTTATCTGAGCGACGAAGAGCGAAAAAAGAACCTCCATTTCGTAATTATTGGAGGCGGGCCCACCGGAGTTGAGTTCGCCGCGGAACTCCACGATTTCGTATCGGAAGATCTCGCCAGACTCTACCCTGCTATTAAAGATCTCGTCAGGATCTCCGTCATCGAGGCCGGCGGCCACATTTTAACCATGTAAATTTTGTATCATCTTTTTTATTTTATTTGAAAATATTTTTAATAAAAAAATATCGCGTAGGTTTGACAAGAGGATAACGGAGTTTGCGGAGGAGAAGTTTGGAAGGGAAGGGATAGATGTGAAGACGGGGTATAAAGTCGTGAAAGTAGGAAAGGACGCGATTACCATGCAGAACACGACGACTGGTGAAGTGTCCGTTCCGTATGGCATGGCTGTTTGGTCGACCGGTATCGGGACCCGTCCTTTTGTAACCGAATTCATGAAACAAATTGGTCAGGGAAATAGGCGGGTGCTGGCGACGGATGAGTGGTTGAGGGTGCATGATTGTGACGGCGTTTATGCTGTCGGTGATTGTGCTACTATAAATCAACGCAAAGTCATGGTATTATTATTATTTTTATTTTTAATTTATTTTTCTTTTGATTTTAATCATTATCTTTTTTTTTTCTTCTACAGGAAGATATATCGCACATTTTTAAGGTGGCGGATAAGGATAACTCGGGAACTCTTACAATTAAGGAGATTCAGGATGTGCTTGACGATATTTGCGAGAGGTACTTTAACAACTCAATTTTTATTGATTAATAATATCTTTTACTTAAATTTATTTAATTTCGGGGTGATAATAGGTATCCGCAAGTGGCGTTGTACATGAAGAGCAAGCAGATGAGTAATATCCGTGCTCTTATTTCTGACGCAAAAGGCGATGCCAAGAAGGAATCGATCGAGTTGGACATTGAAGAGTTCAAGAAGGCTCTCGCCAATGTCGATTCACAAGTCAAGCTTCTCCCTGCTACCGCCCAGGTATACCCTATTTGAAATTTCGGTTAATTCGAGGTTTAATTTGCATAAATGTTTGCTGATTTGTAATGTTGTGTAAACGGGAAACAGGTGGCAGCACAGCAAGGCGAGTACTTAGCTAGTTGCTTTAATAAAATGAAGTATGCGGAAGAGAATCCCGAGGGACCGGTGCGAATCCGCGAATCGGGTCGCCATCGCTTCCACCCTTTCCGGTATTTTTTACAAAAAATCCTGCTTTTCTAAATCCGTGATTCCAATTCCTTGATTTGTTTATTTGGATTTTCGAAGGTACAAGCATTTCGGACAGTTTGCACCGCTAGGAGGGGAACAAACGGCTGCTCAGCTCGCGGGTCCCGGATACCTCCCTGGCGATTGGATCAGTATTGGTCGTAGCAGCCAGTGGCTCTGGTACTCCGTCTATGCCAGGTACCCTTTCTAATTCTACCTACAAAACCTCAAAATTTCATTTATACCCCTAACAAAATATATTGATTTTTTTATTTGAAATGTTACAGCAAGCAAGTTAGTTGGCGTACGAGGATGCTGGTCATGTCGGACTGGGCTCGTAGGTTCATTTTTGGGCGGGACTCGAGCTGCATTTAAAGAATCTTTCGAGTTTTATATCTTCTTCCTTGGTATAGTTACAAGATATTTTTTTTGATGAAAAAATGGGTTTAATAAAATAATTGTTCGTTAAGGTTCTCGTATAGGGGATCGATTTTTGAGGATTACTTTTTTTTTTCTTTTTGTTATTTAAGAGGCTACGTCAATACGAAATTCGGTGAGGTTTTTCCTCTGGTTTTATTTTTTTTTCTTAAATTGTTGAAATTTAGTTGTGCTCCTTGTTCGGAAATATTGATCTGGAAAGTAATGTGTTGGTTTTTTTAAATTCTTCAACATTTTTGAATGCTTCCAATTTAACTAGTTTTGTGTCGATTTCGTATGTAGGGATATCAGTTCTTCAACATTTTTTAATATATGTTAGGTTCAGAAAAAGTTTAAAACGTATTTGCATATGCTTATTACAAAATAACTAAATAATTTATTACAATAGGAAGACATCAAAATATATATTAAAAAAATGGATTTTCATATTTGATAATTATTCGAATCCATATAGTATCTGAATCTATCTAATAGTTCAAATCTTAATACTCGGATTCATAACTGTAAAAACGGATTGGTTCCAAATCCGGATCCAAATATCATATTCGGATACGGTCCCGATTTGGTGGGGTATTACTCGAACAATTGACACCCCTTGGTATTACAAGTCAGATTTTATGCTCGCGTCTCCTATAAAACATCACATATATTCCTACAAAAAAAATATGAAAACATCAGGCATATTCCTATAAAATGCAAGAAATATCAATTTTTAGAACTAAATTATTTTTTTACGACCTGATTCCAACCTAAATATCATGAAGCAATGTGAAAGATATTTTTGTTGTTAACAAATGTTTTCACTGATTCGGAAGATCATAGATTAATAGTTAATTAACTATAATATTGGATAGTTATCAGAAATCCATTGTCGTCCAGCCCGGTTAGGATACCTGGCTTTCACCCAGGCGACCCGGGTTCAAATCCCGGCAATGGAAATCCTTTTTATTTCATCAGCTTTTTTTTTTAATTCAATTTTGTGACGGTCTTGTTTGATATTCATGATGATTGTTCAAAAGTTTATTTTTCTTTTTGGTAATGGCAGTCCAAGTTAAATTATTTTTCTTTATGAATAGTAAATTAACATCGAATAATTTTCTTTATATGTAAATATTTCAACCAAGGGGATATTTATGAATAGTCCAAAGCTGAATTAATCAATTTTGTGAAGGTCTTGTTTGATTAATGATGAATGTTCAAAAGTTCATTTTTCTTTTTCTAACGAAAGTCAAAATCTGGATTTTCTTTTCTTTATGGATAGAGACTATTTATGAATGAGTGAATAGACCAAAGCTGAATTATTCTGGCAAATCTATCCATCCAAGTGAATTTGCCTAATAAAATTCTCTTAAGAAAAGGAAAGTGGGAAAACAAATTAAGCAACCAAAAAGTTGGTCAAATATTTTAACTTATTACAACAATATTACAATACAAAATTAATAAGGACAAATCTATCTCCTTCTAATTCTGTTTTTATTGTTAAAATTCCCTCGCAACCAATAAATTAATCACTCCAAAACAAAATAAGCAAGCAAAAAGCTGGTCATTTATTATAACTTATTACAACATTGCAAAATCAATAAGGACAAATATATCTCTTTCTTATTCTGTTTTTATTGTTAAAATTCCCTCGCAACCAATAAATTAATCACTCCAAAACAAAATAAGCAAGCAAAAAGCTGGTCATTTATTATAACTTATTACAACATTGCAAAATCAATAAGGACAAATATATCTCTTTCTCATTCTGTTTTTATTGTTAAAATTTCCTCGCAACCAATAAATCAATCACTCCAAAACATTCACCGTGTATATATGTTGATCAATATGATTATGTTCCTAATTTAATGAAGCCAGACTTCATCTGTTCCTCCCTGTTTAGCATCTCATCACTAGTATTCTTAATGAGTTCCCATGCACCTCGCACGTGATGTTCCTCCGTCAGAGTGGACCCCACGGCGAAACGTAACATGAACTTCCCTCCGACCACCGTGTGCGTCATGTACACACGTCCCGTTCCGTTGACACGATCCATCAATTGTTCGTTCTCCCTCGCTACATCTTCCTCCGTCATGTTTCCTCGCACTTTCATCCTGAAGCAAACCAGCGCAAATTTTCGAGGGATCACGATCTCAAAGCGCCTATCCGACCTGACTAGCCCTTCGAAAAGCTTGGCCATTGCCACGTCACTCCTTATGTGCTCCTATAAACCATTTAGATGATTAAATATTATATGATATGATTCGAGTAATCGGGTGCAAGTCTCGTTTTTGTTTAAGCTTCCATCCTTACCTGCAGGTTAGCGGTTCCGTATACGCGGAGCACCATCCAAAGTCTCAGCGCGCGAAACCGTCGGCCAACTCCGACTTGAAAATCCTTCAAGTCTGTGACCTCACCCGACTCGGTCGGATTATTTCTCAAGTACTCTGGCCTCAATTCGAGCGATGAAGTTATAGCGGAAGAGCTGCGAACCCACAAACAAGTGCAGTCGAGTCCAGTTAGTAGCCACTTGTGCGGGCTCATACTCAGCGAGTCCACCCGATCAACTCCTTTCAGGAAATGCCTAAACTCGGGGCATACGCATGCACTGCCTGCGTAGGCTGCGTCTACGTGGACCCATGCACCGAACATCTTAGCAACATCTGCGATTACATCAAGAGGGTCGCATGCATTGGAAGATGTTGAACCGACCGTTGCGCAGACATAAGTAGGTATCAATCCTTTCTTTATATCTTCCTGCATGGCTTCTAACAGGACATTAGGCTCGAGAGAGAAATCGTACTCAGCTCGGGTCTTGATAGACCGGATGTTGATTGGGCTGAACCCTGCAATTTGACAGACTCGTTGGAAGGTAGTGTGAGTTTGATCCGATGTATAGGTCACCAGGCGAGAGATGTCATTTGTCGATGCACGACGGAGCGCCATGTCACGAGCTGCAACGAGGGTCACGAGCATCGACTCGCTGGTAGTTGGTAAGATCAGGCCATGACCATTGTCAGTTGATCCGTTGGTAGTTCCATTGAGAAATTTTGCGGGTAGGCCAAGTAGATTAGCGAGCCAGTCGACAGCTAGTGCCTCCAGCTCCGTTGCTGCCGGTGCTGCTTGCCATGTGAAGCCAACGGTATTAAAAGCCGATGCCAAAAGATCTCCTGAAAAACATATCAATATTAAGTTAGCACCTTTTCTATTCTCAATTATTGCACTGATTCATTTTTACTCTTTCATCAATTGTTTTTTGCAATAACAGTGTGACGTGTTAAATGTTTGACAAAATATTAAAGATATGTTTCATTTGTTTAATTTGAAAATACAAATAGTTTTTCGAGAGATAATATTAATTATAGTATACTATTTTGTGAAAATATTTACCCATCAATGTTTACATGCCATATCTTAACTTACTTGTCACTTTAACTGGCATGTAAGCACTTCAAGTTGATGGACAAAAATTGCACCAATATTTTGGTATTTTAGGAGCCAAAATAAAACTATCCCTCAAGGATATTGCTTAGAAATACATACACAAAATGTGTGTGTGTGTGTGTTTGTAAATATACCAACCTGCCATTGCAGCTGAGCTAAATGTCGCAGGGAAATACGCGAAGAAGTTCGGGCTTGCCCAATTGGTCATTCCTGGCAAAACTGTTTTGTGGAGTTCCTTCAAAACGACATCAAAGGGAGTCGAGTCCACTGACGGTGTAGACGGAAGCAACGGGCGAATATAACCAGGTTGCACTTCCGATAAAACCGGACGTGACTCGACACTTTTGAAGTAATCAGCTATGAAATCAATTGCTTGATGGAGCTGTTTTTTCATGTCATCGATATCCAACGGTTTGAATTCTTTATCAACCGTTAAGTATGAATCGTTGGTTCCGAGGCTGCCCATGATTATGTTAATTTGCGTTTAGTTTAGAGAGAGAGAGAGAGAGAGATAAACAGATAGATAGAGGGAGAAAGGTGGTGTTGGTGAATTCATTGGGAGGTTGTAAGGGGTATATATAGGGTTAAAGGGGAGTGTAATTTTCTCAAGGAAAATGTCAATTGTCATGATCTGACCTGGAAGAGTTGTTGAGAGGAGAGGTCACATAAGGTAAATTCTCTCTTGTGATCAAGGACAACTTTAGGTTAGGTTGAATACACTAATTACCAACTTCATAATTTTTGTTATGCGTATATACATTACTTGTTTGCAAGTTACAAGAATATTATTTAGTTTGCCTTATGTGTATGGTCTATTTCAGAGCATTATATCTCACTCGTATTATGTAAGACCTTTCACACTTTCTATTTCGAAGAAACGGTAAGCACGATTCATGTCATTCACGTCTGTTAGGTTGTATTGAAAATAACAAATAGAAATAAAAACACCACTTAACTTCTCCTTATCCTATGCGGCAATTGGTTAATGCTCTTAGCAAAATTATATAAACAAATGTACTTGCACCTTCTAAATCATGTGGTGATGACCATTAAATTTTTTTTTTTTTTTGAAAAAGGTTAGAGTGGGTTTTATTGCCCCACTTCTAAAACTGTTAAGTGTTGATAATTAATATAAGGAGACTTCTATCATACATCCCTTTCATTATCATACATCCATTTATGAATATTTAAGGTAAGATATCAAATATATTTATCAATTAATGTTTAACTAAATTGGAATTTTTTGTTGTTCATTTAAACAAAATTTTTCATAAAAGATAAATTTTATGATACACCATTTTACAAATATAATTAATTGCTAAAATACCCAAAATATTCTTGTAAAAGGGTGTATGATAGAACTCCCCTTAATATAAATGTGATATTTACATCCTATATAATCTTTGCTATTACATGATTTTAATCACCTCTTCTCTATACATTTATTAATGTGTTGATAATCAATAATGAAGCAAACAAATAAAATAAAAACATGCATGTCACTCAATCCGTTTGCTATTTCATGACTCGAGATGTGGATGAGTGTCGGTGGTATTTCTCATTCACAACATACAATTTCTCGTACATAATGTATTACGTATGTGTTCAGTTGAGAATTGTAAGATTTTTCCGACAAAATACGTTACTATTTTGGAGCCAAGAATCGGCACCTTACTATTTTGCAAAGAATATCCAATTCATCAGTCAAAGTTATTTATTACAAGATAGCTATTAGAAGAAAAACAACAAATTACACTACAAAGTTATGTAGTTTGTTAATTTTCTCCACTTCTTTCTCTCTTTGTTATCTCTCTTTCAAATATATCTTTTCATCCATTCTTCATTGACCCTTCGTTTTTTCCCTTCTTCACTTTTGAAAAGCATGCATGAAAATGTAAATCGTTTGACGAATGTTACTAAAGATGGTCGAATTTGCAAATCTTTTGATTTTGTGAATTTTACTGAAGCAAATGTATAGTTGTACTCGTGTAATTTGTCTTCGATTTTGCATTCTCCTTAGGTAGGTGGTGACTTGCTATTTTCTTGGAATAAAGTGGATTACTTTCTATTTTTTTTTTTTTTTAAATAATAGAGTAGGCTCTAAGTCCTACATTTATTGATATATTGATTGAACTTAAATTTACAATGCCTTATAAATAAGGATTTTAAGTATCAAATAATACCCAACATGGATATAAGTAGTGTTTAGTAATATTAATATCTAAAAAGTAAAAAATATTTTCTCATTTTAATTAGCTGTGTTCGTTGCATGAATCGGTCAGAATTGAATCGAATAATATCCACAACTGATTCAAAAGTGAAATGATTAATGAAACTACTTTTAAGTATATTTATCTATTAGTTGTGCCTCATTATCTCTAGTTGTTAATTACAACAGAAAAATAAACCTAATTATTTTGTTGTATCGAATTCTATTTAATTTCAATGATGCAAGTTTAATTTATCATGAAAGTTTTTTTTTGAGAAGAAGAGAAGCCTTTTAATATATTAAATAGAAAAAATTATTCACAATATGATAAATAGATATATCATACATTGATACTCAATAACCTACCAACTTAAATGTTATTTGATTTGATTCTCCGTTTCACACTTGAGTTTTACTTAGCTTATACGAGTAGGACATGCACTTTCTTTTTTTTGGCCTCCTTAATTGAATTGAAACAAAGATATCATATTAAATTTTCGATGCTTGACCTTAAATCTTAACACTTTTAAAGCCATTATCTAAGATTACCAATTCTCCATTACACTTTTTAACCGACCTGCCTTTATAAATGGAAATTTTCAAAAAACTTACAAGCTTTAGCATGGTTCTTAATATCGGCCGAGTCAAAATAAACTCAGCCGAGTCAACTCGGACTCGGCCGGATATATCGCCGACGACCGAGTCTCCGATTTTTTTTTTTTTTTTTTTGAGATAATATATATGCATTGTCGAACAAACCAGTAAGAATATTTGTAACAATGGAGAGGTATAATCTGAGTCCACACTTGTAATTGAGTATGAAAATAAAGAGTTAACAATGGAGAAATAATGGAGAAATGAGTTTGAAGTAAAATTTGAAGAAAATGAGTTAGACATGTACCAGAGAGAGAAACAAATGAGAAATTCGAGTTTGGAGAGATGAGTACGTATCATAATCATCAGATTAATTGCAAAATTTACTTTGTAACTTTTCATGTATGTATTTGTTTTTATTTTTAAAAAAGCAATTACAAAAGTACATTATCATACGATCACATAAGATCTGAGAAAGTTTATCCAGTACAATTTCTGACCGTTAATGTGATATGACACTAAAGTCGCACTTCGTATTACTACACGAGTAATGATACAAACCAAACTTAATTTCCCGAATTTTTTTCCGAATCTGACGTGGCACTTGTTGGTGTGCCACGTCAGATAAACCAAACTCGTTCAGTTCTTTATTCCTCATGAAAGAAAAGAGACCTGCGGAGAGAGAGAAAAGGGAAAGAGAAAAAGAAAAAGAAAGCACTCGTGCATGCAATAGAGAGCGAGAAGGAGGCAGATTGAGAGCGAGCGAGAGATGGATCGCTAAGATTTTGGAGAAAGACAAATCGAGCAGCCGGATTGCTGGAGCTCGAAGTGAACATATTTCAACCTCAAATGGTACAATTCTTCAAAGTTACTGTTATTTTACTGAAATTGGTGTTTCTTTAACTGAAATAAGTATTTTTTTTAAGTTATTAATTTGGTTTTTTTATTGCTGACTTTATGCCAATTTCCATTTTTTTTTTATTTTTCCCTTTTTTCCAATTTGGATGAACTTTCTCCCAATTCCAGTTTTTTGTACTGAAATTAATGATTTATAATTAATTAGGGATTCTTTAATTTGGATTTTTTTTACCCAAACTTCTTTTCAACTGTTTTTTTCAGTGCTAACGTTTTTTTTTCAAAAAAAATCACATTTTTACAGAAATTAGAGACTCGATTAGAGTGACTTTTTTTTATAGGTAATTAGACTCTCAATTATTGTTTGATTAGTAATTATTTATAAAAAAAATGGCTCATTGGTGGTTTTATGTTATTGGGCTGATTATAAAATCGTGACAGGTTATGTCTGGGTCAGAAGTTTATGCGAATGGGGGAAAATGTAGAACTAGAACATGACAAGATTAGAATTTATTCAATTTCGATTAGGATTTTTTACTGAGTATCAAAGTCTGATTTATGTATTAATTGCCATATTTCATGCTTATTTTAATCATTTGCAATCAAATGTCTAGTTTGGATTTGTTCATTTAACAGGCTCGGGTTCTGTTTTGTGTGCTGTGACAAAAAGCTTGGAGGTGATGGAAGAATCGGTGAACATGACAAGAACAGAAATTTCTGCAGATTTTGCGTCTTGCCACCAGACTAAACACGATGGCTATTGTTCTTTTTGCCGTTTTTTTATTTTATTTTGTTTATGAATGTGGTTAGGGATTATAGTTGGAACAAATGTGTTATCAGATATTCGATATTGAAATGTGTTCTGAAATGCAAATGTTTATTTGTATGTGTTTTGATAATTCAAATTGTAATGTATGTAAATTATAGTGGGTATTTTTCCATGAAATGAAGAGAGAACAAGTCTGGTGTCGATGCGTTCATAATAAGATTGTCTTGTGAATGCTTAGTTTGATTTGATCTTCATATTTTGCATTACAATGAGTATTTTGCATTACAAGTCTGGTGTCGATGAGTATTTTATATAACAATTTTCATATTTTGCATTACAACGAGTCTTTTGCATTACGACACACAATATTTTACATTACATTTACACACGGTGTCTAGTCTAGTGCCAAGCAGCAAAATATGCAGTTATCGTCAAACTTGTCATGTTCATCGATGATCTCCATGTTTTTAGATAATTATATCTTCGTGGTATTTCGTTGACGGCTCAATTTCTTCCCTTCCTCCCTTCAAGGTCTTCAGAATTCAAATAATTTCTGCAACACTAACCAGTAATTGTAATTCCATCAAAATATTAAATTAATCATTGTATTATGATATAGTAATTCATCAAACACCTTATTTGCATTGTAAAATCACCTGGATTTTCACCCCTCTTTATCGTTCTTTCCATTTTTATTCTCATATCTATCTCTAGCATTCTTGTCACTCAATGAGGTGTGAAATGGCAACGTCTGGATTTGCTCTTCTACGGCAGGCCTCCATTGATGAATTGGCTGTGCTGGGTTTTTAAACCCATTGAAGGAATCACTGTCCCTACCTGAAAATTCAAACACGAAAATATTTAAATCAATCAGAGGCTCAGAGCTCAAAATGTGCAGGACAAAAGGTCTCAAATTCATAATAGTTCATGGATGTACGAAAACTGGTACCAAAAACCAGTATCAAGTTTTAAAAAAGATGGATGTATACAAATTCCAATATAGTCCAAAATCCAAAAACTACTTCAGAAATTTCTGTCCAAAATCCGAACTCTATCAGATTTAAAAATCCTGATTAACGACCCTAATTAATAAAAAATCCAATTTAACACAAATTATAGAAATTATCAACCAAATTCAACTAAATTTTGCATCAACAAATAAAAAAACTGTAGTAACCAGATTTTTAGAACTACCAATAGACACAAAACACAAACCGAATCTTTTACCAATTTACGAAAAAAAAGAAACTTCTGTAGAAAAATGGATGTCGAGAGAGAGGGAAAGCGAACCTCGAGAAAATTGAGGGAGGAGAGAGACCGAGTAAAGAAAGGGGCATTATTTTTCAAACCCTAGAAGCGAGCTGGAGTTGGAAGGAGACACTGTGCGAGTGGGAAGATAAAGAGAGTGAAGGAAACGTGATTTCTTTTTCAAAAAGAAAAGCAAGGTTTGTGTGCAGGAAAGAAATCATGGGTTTCGCTGACGTGGCGGACCACTGCCACATCAGCCATTCGGGAAAAAAATCGGGAAAATAATTATGGTTTGTATCATTACTCTTACTACACTTTTTCTTTTTAAAAGAAACAAAAAAAATACATTAAATATTTGAGTAGTGATGTACATCCCCTAGTACTCTCTCTCCAAGGTCTTGATGACGTGTATATGATTTAACACCTTACAGATTAACACATAAATACTTGATTTAACATATTAATTTATGGTTTAATTATCTTGATTTATGATTGAACATTCAATTAATATGTTAAACCATGAATTAATGTGTTAATTCTTAACGTGTTAAACCATATCCACGTCATCAAACCTCTAAGGGGAGAGTTGGGGGTATGTCCAAAATTTTCCTAAATATTTATAAACTTTAGAAAACTTAGTTATTTCATATAAAAGTTATACTATATGATATTAAAACAGCAAATTGTAATTATTCTTTATTAACTAAATTGTATTTAGTATAATTCTTACAATGTAATTAGGAAACTAGGTCAATTTGGATATATGACTTAAACTAATGTAACTAAAACAGCAAACTTAGCTCTCCTATATATTTATTATAGAAAACCTAAGTAAGGAAGTTTTATTAGTTAAATTCGTTTTTATAATGTTTACGAATGTTTATCAATTTTTAAAATATTTTTTTGTTTAATTTTGCCGATTTTTTTTATTAACTGTCCGATTTTTTTTTCCGACTCGGCCGAGTCTGGTCCGAGTCTGGTCCGAGTCGACCGAGTCCCGAATCGACGGAACTAGCCGAGTCCGAGTCCGATATTTAGAACCACGAGCTTTAGTCTTCCCGATTATTTTGAGATCGATTATTCAGATTAATTTGTGAATTATAAGCAATCATTCAAATTGCTTCCTTTGATTTATATATATTATTTTGAAGTATATAACCATTTAACTTTGGAAATTTTTTTCTTTTGATTTCTAGGTCAAGCCTCTTGAAATATTTTTATCGGATCATATTTCTACAAAATCCCCAAAAGAATTTTAATTTCCAAAATTTACCAAAAATAATATTTTTGACAAAGTTTCTAATGGTTTAAAGCAATAAGTTTAGGAATCCTAAATAGTTCAAAGATTTTTATTAATTACTTGGTGGGTTTGATGTCAGCTGGTTTATTAGACGAAAATTATTCCGATAATATTTTTTTTCAAAATTTGGACTTGAACGAGGATATAGATATCAGATGAGAAATAAAAACACTATAATACATACTACGTTGTTCCTCGCGCGTTGATGTGAGTGTAAGTGTGTTGTTAGATTTTCTGAACTTATTTCTTATTTTTGGTTTTCATGTCGTTCCTTTCTTTTTTTGATTAGTTATCTATTTATTTACGTATTCAATATCTTCATTTTCTTGAAACTGGTGATATATATGTATATATATATATATACACACACACACACACACACACACACACACACACACACACACACACACACACACACACACACACACACACACACATGCTTGCTAAGGAGAATCCACAAAAAGAATAAAAAAAAAATCCATGTGTGCAAAATATACTGATGAAACTAGCAAAATATACTATTCAAATTAGCAAAATATACTGATGAACCCAATATGTTAACATAGTTAAAATTGAGAATAAATTAATACATTTTCAATAGTATATTTTCATAAATACAACAATATATTTTGCTAATTTCAATAGTATATTTTGGTCTTTGGATTTTTTTTTTAATTTTTTTATGGATTCTTGTTAGCATATATATATATATATATATGATAGACCCATTTTCTTATCATGGATCCTTTTTCAAAAAATATTTTAAGATATTTTAGATATTTATCAATTAATTATACAAAATTTATGTTTTGCATAACATTAAATTATAAATATACAATTGAATCTTACAAAAAATAATCATTAGTTAACAAATATTTGAAATATTTTTTTTGAAAATGGGTCCATGATAAGAAAATGAGTCTATCATAGAACTCATATATATATATATATATATATATATATATATATATATATATATATATATATATGTGGATCGGTTCCGTTAATATCTTATTTTGAGTCAGTATTTTAAGTCTGAATCTTAACCATCATTTAATTGTGATGAATTGTTGATATTTAATTTAGAATCTAAATATTACTAGCTTTCCATCATTTTCCTGCCCGAGATTTGAATTCCTACCCGAATTTATTAAAGGGGCCGTATATCATGCTTTTGAGATTCTCCATAATTTTTCCACAATAATAATTCATAATTAATCCAATAATTAGTACTTTGGATTAATGATTAATTCATAATTATTTATTTTAAAATATTTAGAATGAATCATTAATTTGTATGAACCTTAATTCCATATTAAATTTTTAATAATCATAAATTAATTATTAATCTATTTTGTTAATTATGAGATTAATTAGTGTGTGGTGTTGTGTGTGTGTGTGTGTGTGTGTGGGGGGGGGGGGGGGGGGGGGGGGGGGGGGGGAATCGCGAGGAAAAGGAGGGAAAGTATCGTCCTTTATTAAATTACAAAAAAGTTAGATTTTTGTCCATTTCTATTTTTGCATGCAGGTCTTTCCGTCCCGTTAACTGGAAAAATTATTTTTGAAATCGAGACAGTAACATTGAATAGCATCATTGTTTTTACTTTTACTTTCTTTTAGTTCACCACTTATTGCTTGATTTGAAGTGAGTTGAGAAACCAAATGCTTTAAATTTTCTCGAGAATTTTATCTTCATTTCTAACCTTGTTTGAATCATAAAGAAAAACAGATTTATTTGTGCTTAACAATTCAGATTATATCTTTGAAGAGACATACCATGTGACCCTCTAACAGTAGAGATGATAGGAGAGAGAGAGAGAGAGAGAGAGAGAGAGAGAGGGGGGGGGGGGGGAGGGGCCATCTCATGTTTCTAATATGGGCATTGTTTTTATCTACGGAATCTGGACCATTCATCAGTAATTTTCATGGACGTTTTCTAAAAAACGATATCTTCAGATTAGCTTGGATAATTTCCAACAGTTTGCACAAATTTATCTCTCCTTAAAGAGGTGAATACTTCTTCTTGCCTTAAGAAGAAGCCACGTAAATTTTTTCGAAGCCGTTCGATTTACAGAACGCATCTGGATCATTGGTTGTGATTGTTCATTAGATGAATAAATAAGTATGGGGTATTTATTAGGTGAAGAATATCAGTTGTCAAAAATAAAAACTTATAACATTGTAGCAAGCATGGAAACTAAACGATTAAAGAGCCGCCAGGAAACCCTAACTATATTGAGGCGATTTTGGGGGTGGAGGCTTCCCTAGCCGCCTCCACCCCCTCTCTCCATACCGAGCGACGGTCAGGCAACGACGGAGCGACGAGACAACGAGAAGCTCCCCCCCATTCTGTAATTTCGAGCATTACAGAGGAATTTCGAGCCGATTGCATAGCTGGCGTTTTGTCGTCGAATATTTTCATTATCACCGACGGAGCGACGAGGCTTACGAACGGCCAGGTACCGAGCTAACGACGGAGCGACGGTCGAGCACAGTTCTCGCACTAGGCGCCTGTGAAGACGACCGGAAACCTACTCAAAGCTACTCGAAGCGAAGCTGCCGATCTGAAAGCTACTCGAAGCGAAGCTTTCGTGGAGGCGATCTGAGCTCGGAGTCGGAGGCGGTCTGAGCTCGAAGTCGCAAAGGAATCGAAGTGGAGCTGAGGCCGGAACCGATCGAAGCTCGAAGACATCGACATCGAAAGCAAACTCTGACCCGAGCTCAAAAGCTGGTCCTAATGGATGAGTATTTTGTATAGGACGAAGACACAGAGAAGTGGAGCTGGGGTCGGAACCGTCGTTGAAAACAATCGGCGAAGCCGCGGAGAAGAACGCCAATGGAGCCGAGATCAGGACTACCCATGACAGCGAGGGGGCTGCTCCGGTGCGACAGGCCTCGACAGCGAGGCAACGGTTCAGGTGCGACAGATCACGACAGCGAGGCGACGACACCGGTCTGACATGACCCGACATCAAGGCGACGGCTCCTGGGCGATAGGCCACGACAACGACCCGACATCTCCGGTGCGACAAGCCATGACAGCGAGGCGAGGAAACCTATGCGGCAACCTCTTGGTTTGATTTGGTTCTCGGTTGTGATAGCGAAGGAATCTCCCCCAATTTAGGCCGCGAGGCGAATGCCCAATTCATGCCATGAAAAAGTGGTTGCAAAGATTAAACGGAAATTATAGTTGTGCTATCAACGACGCGGTGTCGATCCGTCGAACGAACGAATTAACAATCGGTTTCATCGACAAAAGTGGTCGAACGAACCCTAACAAGATACTTTCAGATTCAGCATCGGTTTCAACGACGAATACCGAGCAGAGCCGGTCCGGTACATGAAAAGTGAAAACAAATTAACAATTCGAGCTCGATTAAGGATCGGATAAGATTCCGAACAACACGGGGGTGACGTTATCGGGACGGATTTTGGGGACAAATTGGAGACGAATTTTGAGGTATATTGGAGACGAATTTTGAGAAAGAACGATCGGAGGAATTGGATATGCTAGCTCTTTGGCGACGCAATCGAGACGGCATAGGTGGTTATGGAGTGCTACTAGGCTACAACAGACCCAGCAAGACCGCGAGGGAAACCGAGTCAGTTACGACGCGAGGGAAACCGAGTTGCTATGAAGTGTATCTCTCTGGCGAAGCGATCGATATGGCACAGGTGGTTATGGGTCGTTAATAGGCTACAGCAGGTCCAGCAAGACTGCGAGGCAGGTCCGACGCGAGGGAAACCAAGTCAGACTTTGGCGAGAGCATTATCCTTGATAATTCCGACGATAAAAGACAATGAACATCAATGGCTATAATTATTGTTACAATTTAGCGCACTATGTATTTTTTCATTTCGTATCCTTTGTATCGAAACATTTCTCTTTTATTATATCAAAACAAAAAGATCGAGCACGTATCGTGCTTGCTTTTCTTTCAAAAAAAACATTGTAGCAAGCATGGTCATGGAGACAAGCATGGCCATATCCATACATGTTTCTTTGATCATTTCAGCAGGATGGAACTGATAATACATGAAATAAAGTTAAAAGAACAGGTTGAGAAAGATCACGAATAACAAACTTGTCTTGCTTAGTGATTAACTTAATTTTGAGGGACATCTTAATGTAAAAAATTAAGCGAGTCCGAGTCAAGTTACATTAATCACTTTATTGGCTTGCATATTAGTATTTTCATTTCCAGTTTCTTAAAACCAAGTCCATTAATTATTTTGTTCGATCTTTTTAATTATTTTGGCTACTTAAAATGCAGGCTGGGATATAAAGAGCAGGGAGCTTTGCTTTGTGTGTTTTTCAAATAGAAAAATATGGTCTATTTCAACACCACCTCCTCACACGCTGGTACTATTCTATTTGTTCTTAAAATTTCTCTATGGGAGAGTTTGTGTAAGAGAAATATATTGAAAGTAAGTTATTTATATTGGACAAAAAAAAAATAATCCTACAGTTGATCATTGATTCTTCTATTTATTTTTTTTCGTTTTGCTTTTATTAATTTAACTTTCAAGAACAAAAGAAAGAGAGAAATCCAGAAATCAAATAGTGAATTTGGTTCAAATGGGATTGCCAAGAGAAACTATCTCTATGCCTATACAATTTGTAAACGGTTATACTAATATGGCAAATTCTACTTTCCCCCAGATTTAACAATTTGGGGGGGAAATGATACTCTCCCCCATTTTGCACCCTCCATTGTATTAGCGATTAATTGTGTTTGGAATTAACGGTTAATTCAAATGTAATTAACGGTTAATATAATTGTATTAGTCATCAATATAATTAATAATTTCAATTAACCATCAATTCAAATTGCGGGGTATATCAATCGGGAGATGTATATCATTTCCCCCCAATTGTTAAATCTGGGGAGAAATGGTGGGGCACGGTAAATGGCCTCTACTAATATTTGGACTTGGGACTTCGGGTTTTCTTAGTCCCTATGACTATTCTATTTGTGGTACGTACAATATATGATTGTCTACGATGACATATAATGATAAACATTTAGTAATCTTATAATATTTTGATATTGTTATGTCAATTTTTATCAGAAAAATTATGTTCATTTGATTTTTATAATTATGCATCATTGGTAAGAAAAAAATGGACCATACCGCAGCGAAGCGCGGAAATTTTCCTAGTACACATAATAATGACTAAAAACAACGTTCACGCGATATGGATAAACGGTTTCAATTTTACTATTATATATTTTTTATTATATAATGATTTTATATGTATACGTATATTATATTAAAATATTATTAATTTAGATATTTTATTCTTTATCATGCGGATATATTATTTTATTATATTTTATTGAAACAAAAATACCATGAAATAACTTATGGGCGACTTTCACATGGAACATAAAAAGATAGAAATGCGTGTATCTTTCGGAAGGAGGGAAGACAAATCATATCGATGACTACACAAACAATCTATATACACATAATGAGGAAAGCTAAGAATATAAACATTTGAAATGAAAAATTATGACATCTACTTAAATTAAAGGAACAAAGTAGATTTGATAACAAAAAATACGATTATATTTGAACTTTTTGGTATTGGACTTTGCTATATTTTTCCATTCTATGTTTTGAACATTTGATGATATGCACATTGTGAAATTAGTAAAACTTGTCGGCAATTCTGTTGATGAATTTTTTCCCCACCTGGAGTTTTCTGATATTGAATGCGTGCTTTTTAGGATACAATTGTTTGGGGGTTTTACTTATCCTTTGTGCGATACAATTGTTTGGCATCTTTGCTACTAAGCAATGTTGGAATAATTGCAAAAACAGGTTTGGCCGCTACACGAGAAACAAACATATAATAACAAGAAAAAATCAGCTTGCCATACAAAAATGTTTAACCTTGTCTTTAAGGGTAAACGAAAATGATGTAACTGTTGGGTATCGGCATCACTACCGAGCCCCGCGCAGCGGATTGTGAGGCCCGGTTCGATCTAATCCCGAGGACCACGTCGTCGGTTCAATGACACGAATCATGTTATGCAACTAATCCTATGAAATTAACTCTTAATTCATAGAGAATCATATCACGTGAAATTGATCACGGAGAAGGGTTGATTCTTGTGTAGTTGCTCTTGTCGTTGCTTCGACTCCGGCGACACGCACGTCCCACGCCCGCGCATTTCGACACCTTATTCGAAGCTTTGAGTTGTCGTATACAACCGAAATTTCTCCGGTTTAGATCCGATCCTTGCTCGTTCTTGCTCTCCTTGGATCACAATCCAAGATCTCAATTGAGATCTCTCTACTCGTATCCACCTCGAGTTATTGTCTTCCGGTTACGCGTAAATCCTAGAATATCTACGCGTAAACTTGCTTGAATATAGAATTAGAGAACAATTCTCCAAATTCTATTTCTCTCTTTTCTAATGGTTTCTTGAGGAAGAAGGTGAATTCTCTCACCCCTTATCTCTCTTCCAGATCTGAGATTAAATACCATTAATCTCAGATCATGTCATTAATTACCGGACAATCAATATGAGATGAAACTGTCAAACACACAATTCGGAACATAGATCGTTCGAACGCACCTTACGGTTCGTTCGAACGAACCAGCCACTGTTAATGTGTTATACATGTTCGTTCGAACTGAATCACTATCCATCAGAACTAATTATAGTGCGTTCGAACGCACCATAATAGTTCGTTCGAACGAACTATCTCCTGGTTCCAGAATATGCACAATCTCATTGTGAATTCAATTCTTTGATCATCCTTATTTGTACTTTCTTATAGTTGATTCAAAACTGTATTTCCTTCAGTAATTTTCTAGTTAGTATTAGTTTTTTTCGGTGTTTCTATGTGCTTGCTCGAATACGGACTTCACACTAATGTTGTGATTACGGATTTGAAGCGTTTGCACGAACTACACAAATGAACTCCGTTGAACAAATAAGAATGGAAGCCACCGAGGTCTTTCGAAATGTGTTTTTGTTTGTTTGTTTTGAAAACGTCACCACTAGCAAAGATGACAAAATTATAAGCAAATTTTTGTGAACTAATCACCTCAATTAGATAACATCCTGGAGACACGATATGGTCGGTATCGAACATACGATAAAAAAAAGATGACCAGTTTCCAAAAAAATAATAATATATACAACCCCGTTCTTCAAGGCAAAATGAAACGATCTAACTTCGTGGAGCATTACGCTTATTTTCGGATTTTCTATGTGCTCAATCAAAGACAATTCTTTCGAGACGAACACTGTGATTATGAATTTCAAACCTTTGAGCAAACTGCATGAATAAACCGCGTTGAACAAAACAATAGAGCATCATCATCATCATCATCATCATCATCAAGCAATCATTATATCGTAGAAGGTTCACATAATTGAGGAAACAAAACAATACATTATGTTACATGGGGTTTTTGGTCTAAATCAAGGTTCTTACATCGTTCATTGTTCTCGACAAAACAAAGCAACACATCATTTGGGGCCTTAATCGACTTTGATGCACTTCCGTTTGAATTGTTCAAGAAATCCGGATCATTAACAATTCAAACGGCTTTTTGCTTAAAATTTATAAAATCATGATTTACTGAGACAAACACATCATGCTCACATATTTTATGTCCGAATGAAAGTTTTCATTCTTTCCAACGTATTTGATTGCAAATTTTTTTCATAACTGAATTAATAAGAACTTGATATTGTTGTAATTTTTAAATTTGTCCTATTATTAAAAGTTATGTAATATTATTTGTGATTTTGTTCTAAAATATTTATATTTTGTGTATTGTGTTCTTACATATCACGTGTAATGTATTCATAATTCGTTGATATGATGCTCGCAACCAACATATACCGTACATTTATTAAGATCCGAGTTGAATTGTGTCTTCATTAATGAATAAATGCCTGTTCCATATCACTCACACACAACACAATAAATTATACACGTTCAACAAGGAAAAACCGACAAACAAAAACAAATATCAATTCTTTCAACTACAATAATCCCACAAACCCAGGCAATATTGCGCAATAGCGCAGGGGTCAAGCTAGTATGTATAATGTTCACTCTTGATGTTCAACAAAAAAGAAACGAAAACGAGAAATAGCAAGTAGAATCCAAATATAATCCAACTGTAATAATTGCACAATTTGCTATAAAAGCATACTATTCACGAACTCAATTTTGTAAAAGTATTCATTTTTTCATAACAATTTTTTTGTTTAGATTAATGAAGAAGCTTCGGTGGTCCTGCATTCATTAATGTCAGTGAGATCCGAACCTAAAAGCTCTCACAACATCTGGTTTTTTGTGTCTCACAACTTTTCATAGCAGAATATTCATTTATCAAAATTAGATTATATTGAATATTGGTCAAATTTTATCGGTCCGTAAATTAGAAATGATATAATAAGCACGTTAACAATAATTACTTTTGAAAAAAAAAATCATTTTCAATTCGAAATAGACAGGAATTTGAGTTTTTAACTCCAAAAGAAAATCCCATCGTGGAATAATCACAATTATTAGATGTCACTAATCAGAATCTAAAGATTTTTTCACGAAGTTCATATGATATTGTATATATGATTTTTTTCGTCACGAAATTGATTTTATAACTCAAATGAAATTATATAGTGAAGTAATCACAAATATTAGACGTTACTAATCAGATTTTTAAATTAATCACGAAGTTCGCGTGGTATTATCTAATAATTTTTTATTTACCACGTCAACTTCATTATTAATGAGTAATGATACAAACCATGAAATAATCCATGAATTTTTCCATGAATGGTGACGTGGCACCTCATGATTGGTTGCATTAAAGTTGGATAAAAATTGCAACCAATCATGAGGTGCCACGTCACCATTCATGGAAAAATTCATGAATTATTTCATGGTTTGTATCATTACTCATTATTAATTTCAAAGCATGGACTTTTGGAATCTGATATAAATAATGCTCTTCCCAACTAATAAATTGTTCCACTTCATACAAAATCAAAATAATTGTATATTAATTAAATGTCCCCATAAATACTTTTTAATGATAATATATATTAGGGTAATTTTACCATGCCCCCTCATTTCCGTACCACATCTTCAATATCATCAATTATCAATTAATTAGTGATTAATTAACAAAGTCATTAATAAAAAACATCCAATTAATAGTTAATAGTTATTGATTAAGATTTGTTAATGCATACGTATTTTAATTATATATTAATTAATTGTTAATAGAGTGTATTTTTGTTAATTAATTGGGTGATTAACTATTAATTGATGCCATAGGGGATGTTGGGGGAAATGAGGGGACACCACGTATGACCTCTATATATTAATTAACTGTCCACGTAAATTCTGACATGGCACTTTTTGTATAAATTAGTGAAGCTCTATACACATATATATATATATAGATATCAATATGATCATGTTCCTAATTTAGTGAAGCTCGGCTTCATCAGTTCCTTCCTGTTCAGCATCTCATCACTAGTTTTCTTAATAAGTTGCCATGCACCTCGCACATGACGTTCCTCCGTCAGAGTGGACCCCACGGCGAAACGTAACATGAACTTCCTTCCGACCACCGTGTGCGTCATGTACGCACGTCCGGTTCCGTTAACAAGATCCATCAATTGTTCGTTCTCCATCGCTACATCTTCCTCCGTCATGTTTCCTCGCGCTTTTATCCTGAAGCAAACCAGCGCGAATTTCCGGGGGATCACGATCTCAAAGCGCCTATCCGACCTGACTAGCCCTTCGAAAAGCTTGGCCATTGCCACATCACTCCTTATGTGCTCCTATAAACCATTTAGATGATTAAATATTATATTCTTTTTTGATAAAAAGATGATTAAATATTATATGATATGATTCGAGTGCAAGTCTCGTTTTTTTAAGCTTTCATCCTTACCTGCAGGTTAGCGGTTCCGTATACGCGGAGCACCATCCAAAGTCTCAGCGCGCGAAACCGTCGGCCAACTCCGACTTGAAAATCCTTCAAGTCCGTGACCTCACCCGACTCGCTTGGATTATTTCTCAAGTACTCTGACTTCAATTCGAGCGATGAAGTTATAGCTGACGGACTGCGAACCCACAAACAAGTGCAGTCGAGCCCGGTTAGTAGCCACTTGTGCGGGCTCAAACTCAGCGAGTCCACCCGGTCAATTCCTTTCAAGTAATGCCTAAACTCGGGGCATACACATGCACTGCCTGCATATGCTGCGTCTACGTGGACCCATGCACCGAACAACTTAGCAACATCTGCGATTACATCAAGAGGATCACATGCATTTGAAGATGTTGAACCGACCGTTGCGCAGACATAAGTAGGTATCAATCCTTTCTTTATGTCTTCCTGCATGGCTTCTAAAAGGACACTAGGCTCGAGAGAGAAATCGTACTCGGTTCGGGTCTTGATAGACCGGATGTTGATTGGGCTGAACCCTGCAATTTGGCAGACACGTTGGAAGGTAGTGTGAGTTTGATCAGACGTATAGGTCACCAGGCGAGAGATGTCATTTGTCGATGCACGACGGAGCGCCATATCACGCGCTGCAACGAGAGTCACGAGCATCGACTCGTTGGTAGTTGGTAAGATCAGGCCATGACCATTGCTAGTAGCCACTTGTGCGGGCTCATACTCAGCGAGTCCACCCGATCAACTCCTTTCAGGAAATGCCTGAACTCGGGGCATACACATGCACTGCCTGCGTAGGCTGCGTCTACGTGGACCCATGCACCGAACATCTTAGCAACATCTGCGATTACATCAAGAGGGTCGCATGCATTGGAAGATGTTGAACCGACCGTTGCGCAGACATAAGTAGGTATCAATCCTTTCTTTATATCTTCCTGCATGGCTTCTAACAGGACATTAGGCTCGAGAGAGAAATCGTACTCCGCTCGGGTCTTGATAGACCGGATGTTGATTGGGCTGAACCCTGCAATTTGACAGACTCGTTGGAAGGTAGTGTGAGTTTGATCCGATGTATAAGTCACCAGGCGAGAGATGTCATTTGTCGATGCACGACGGAGCGCCATGTCACGAGCTGCAACGAGGGTCACGAGCATCGACTCGCTGGTAGTTGGTAAGATCAGGCCATGACCATTGTTAGTTGATCCGTTGGTAGTTCCATTGAGAAATTTTGCGGGTAGGCCAAGTAGATTAGCGAGCCAGTCGACAGCTAGTGCCTCCAGCTCCGTTGCTGCCGGTGCTGCTTGCCATGTGAAGCCAACTGTATTAAAAGCTGATGCCAAAAGATCTCCTGAAAAACATATCACTATTAAGTTAGCACCTTTTCTATTCTCAATTCTTTATGACACATTTTTAGTTTCTCAATTATTGCAATGATTCATTTTTACTCTTTCATCATTTGTTTTTGAGAATAACAGTGTGATGTGCTAAATGCTTGAAAAAATATTAAAGATATTTTTAATTGAAAATACAAATAGTTTTCCAAGAGATAATTATAGTATCTTATATTGTGAAACTATTTATCCATCAATGCTTACATGCCATGTCATCACGAAATTGTCACCATTAACTTGCACGTAAGCCCTTCAAGTCCATGGAAAAAAAATTGACCAATTTAGGTACAAATATTATATTTTAAGGGCCAAAATCAGATTTTTCCATTTAAAGATATTGCTTAGAACTATACATATACTAAGTGTGTGTGTGTGTGTGTAAATATAACAACCTGCCATTGCAGCCGAGCTAAATGTCGCGGGGAAATATGCGAAGAAGTTTGGGCTAGCCCAATTTGTCATTCCTGGCAAAACTGTTTTGTGGAGTTCTTTCAAAACCACCTCAAAGGGAGTCGAGTCCACTGACGGTGTAGATGGAAGCAACGGGTGAATATAGCCAGGTTTCACTTCGGATAAAACCGGATGTGACTCGACACTTTTGAAGTAATCAGCTATGAAATCAATTGCTTGATGGAGCTGTTTTTTCATGTCGTCGATATCCAACGGTTTGAATTCTTTATCAACCGTTAAGCATGAATCGTTGGTTCCGAGGCTGCCCATGATTATGTTAATTTGCGTTTAGAGAGAGATAGATAGATAGAGAGAGAGAGAGGTGGTGTTGGAGAATTCATTGGGAGGTTGTAAGGGGTATATATAGGGTTAAAGGGGAGTGCAATATTCTCAAGGAAAATGTCAATTCTCTCTTGTGATCAAGTTTGCGTATATTATATTAGTCGTTTGCACATCTAAACAGAAGAAATATTACTGAATCTAGCATCTAACTCCAATTTTTCAACAAAAAATCATCACGAAGCAAAAAGAAGAACGAAATACCAAATGAAATTACGAACGAAACAATGAAAACAGACAAAAGAACGGAGTTACAAGAATATTGTCTAGTTTGCCTTGTGCTTTATACTTTTTGGCCTATTCTATTTTACAGCATTATATCTCACTTTCTATTTTGAAGAAACGGTAAGCACGATTGATGCATTCACGTCTGTTAGGTTGTATTAAAAGTTGAAGTTAGAATTAATAAGCCTACTTCATTACGTTTATGAGAATGAAAATAAATATAAACACCATTTAACTTCTCCTTATCCTATGCGGCAATCGGTCAATGCTCTTAGCAAAATTATATAAACAAATAAGCATTATTGGATGTGGTGATGACCATTAATGATAAATCAAAGTAATATAACAAATACAAAACAATTTTTCTATAATGTGTTGACAATCAATGATGAATCAATGATGAATCCGCTAGCTACCTGCTACTTCATAACTCTCAATGTCAACGAGTGTTGGGTGGTATTTCGTATGACTTCAGTTGACAATTGTAAGATTTTACCAACAAAATACGTTACTATTTTGGAGCCAAGAATCGGCACCTTACTATTTTGCAAAGAATAACCAATTCATTAGTCAAAGTTATCTATTAGAAGAAATACAACAAATTGTCATATTTGTAATAGTTAAAATAAGAAAGCTTGATGTAAAAGACATTATGAGTTTTATTTATTTATTTCAAGTGAAAGGATTCGATCCTTTCTTTAATTTCTTAAAAAAAAAAAAAAAAAAAATACAACAAATTACACTACAAAGTTTTTTGTTAATTTTTTCAACTTCTTTTTTTCCTTCCTCACTTTTGAAAAGCACGCATGAAAATGTAAATCGTTTGATGCATGTTACTAAAGATGGTCGAATTTGCAAATCTTTTCATTTGGTGAATTTTACTGAAGCAAATGTGTAGTTGTACTCGTGTAATTTGTCTTCGATTTTGCATTCTCCTTGGGTAGGTGGTGACTTGCTATTTTCTTAGGATAAAGTGGATTACTTTCTATTTTTCTTTTGGTTTTCATTATGATAAGTAGTGTTTATTAATATTAATATCTAAAAAGTAAAAACTATTTTCTCATTCTAATTAGCAGTGTTCGTTGCACGAATCAGTCAGAACTGAATCGAATAATATCAACAACTGATTCAAAAGTGAAATGATTAATGAAACTACTTTCAAGTATATTTATCTATTAGTTGTGCCTCATTATCTCTAGTTGTTAATTACAAAAGAAAAATAAACCTAATTATTGTGTACGTATCAAATTCTATTTAATTTCAATGATACAAGTTTAATTTATCATAAAAGTTTTTTTTTGAGAAGAAGAGAAGCCTTTTAATATATTAAATAGAAAAAAATATTTACAATATGATAAAATAGATATATCATACATTGATACTCAATAACCTACCAACTTAAATGTTATTTGATTTGATTTGATTCTCCATTTCACACTTGAGTTTTGCTTAGCTTATACGAGTAGGACATGCACTTCCTTTTTTTTTTTTTTGGCCTCCGCCTCCTTAATTGAATTGAAACAAAGATATCATATTGAATTTTCGATGCTTGGACCTTAAATCTTATAAACTTTTAGAGCCATTATCTAAGATTACCAATTCTCTATTACTCTTTTTTTTTTTGAATTGGCTCTATTACTCTTTTTAACCGACCTGCCTTTATAAATGGAAATTTTCAAAGATTTTACAAGCTTTAGTCTTCCCGATTATTTTGAGATCGATTATTCAGATTAATTTGTGAATTATAAGAAATCATGCATTCAGATTACTCCCTTTGATTTATATACATTATTTTGAAGTATATAACCTTTTAACTTTGGAAAAACTTTTCTTTTGATTTCTAGGTCAAGCCTTTTGAACGAGTCCTTATTGCATCATATTTCTACAAAATCCCAAAAAGAATTTTAATTTGGAAAATTTACGAAAAATAATAATTTTTACAAAGTTTCTAATGGTTTAAAGCAATAAGTTCAGGAATCCTAAATAGTTCAAAGAGTTTTATTAATTACTTGGTGGGTTTCATTTCAGCTGGTTTATTAGGCGAAAATTATTCCGATAATAAAAAATTTCAAAATTTGGACTTGATATTGCACACACGCAAGCTAGACGTACTTGGGATAGAGTAATTCTACACAACATGCTCTCGCAACATGCTCTCGCAACAAGATATTGATCTTACGTTGGATATTGTATTCACACTATAAAATAATTTAACATAATTCAATCAACACCCTACACCTCATCATCCTGCTGTCAATCATGTTGCGAGAGCATGCTGTGTAGAATTACGGGATATGAGTAAACCTACACAACATGCTCTCGCAACATGATTTTGCAGCAGGATATTGATCTTACGTTGGATATTGTATTAACACTATAGAATAGTTTAACTTAATTCAACAAAACCAACCACCCACAACATGTATACATCTAAGGAACACCTTCGAGAATTAGGCAACTACTATAGCTAAGCTAACGAAACAAGAAAAATATGTTGGAACAAATATTAAAACTAATTATTTATTACTTGAAAGATGCCGAAGATTGCACCAGAATGAAAGGTTAATTTATTTCCGTCATGCGCCAATTTCAGTCAACCATGTTTTCGCTAATTAATACCGAACTCGAAATGTAAGCGAGTTCAGTACTGACACTCTCGCTGTAATTGTCTGGCCCGGAGAGTTCACTCGCTTATTTACTTCACAGAAATCTTGTCAGTGACGGAGAGTGGGCCTGCCCCTCTTAAGATCTGATAATTATGATATGTAGATAGGAATGGTATGTTGAAAATTTGAACAAGGTGCTTTTTACTAATTCTTGGAGTATATTAATATTTTGATCCTCCCCTTTATGATAACTAAAATATCTTTTTAATCTTTCAAGTTTCTAATTTGGTTGAACTGAAAATCCGATTTATTCGGTACGGTTCTAAATCGGTTGAAAATTTAGTTCGATTCGGTTTAAATCGATTAGGCTTATTAAATTCGGTTTGAAGCGAACGGATCGAATGCCCAACCCTACATATAACTTGACAAAAAATATCAAAATCTAAACTAAACAATACACACAACTAATATGCAGAGATAAAAAATAATATAACCCTACATAAATATACATTAAAAAGTAAAGTGAGAACATAATATTATGTTTATCGTATTACATAAACATTAAAAAATAATGATGTATTCTTAAAACAAAGAAATTAATAAATAATAATTATTTTCAAATTTACACGGTTTTATTAACATATACTTGTATTGGCATATATTTTTTAGGGGAATTCTTGAAAAACCCCGTATTTTTTTTTGGATTTGTCAAAAACCCCCTAACTTTTAAATTTCTTCAAAAACCCCCTAGAAACTAAATTTCATTCTTCAAAAATCCCCTACTAGTGTTAACTTTAACATTTCATCCAAATTATTATTTTTCTCCCTAAAATACCCTTCACAATTTATTTTGTAATTGAATTTATTTCATAAATTAATAAGAAAATAATATTTTATAATATTATCTTATGATATTTATTATATTATTCTATAATTTATATATGATTTTTATATAAAATTATTTCATGTAAAAAATTAAAATTGTAATATAAAATAGTATTTATTGAATAAAATAATACTATATATATTATAAATATTAAAATAAAAAATTGAGTTGTACAATATTATCATAAACCATTTTTAGTATAATAACACGAAATATTTAATTTATTTATGTATTTATTAATTTATATTGAATAAAAGAATTTATATAAGAAAATTAATAACGGTATTTTTGTCCAAAAAAAATAAAAATTGGATGGAATGTCAAAGTTAACACTAGTAGGAGATTTTTGAAGAATGAAACTTACATTTTATGGGGTTTTAGAAGAAATCTAAAAGTTAGGAGGTTTTTAACAAATCCCAAAAAAGTTAGGAGATTTTTCAAGAATTCCCCTATTTTTTACTACGATCGCAAGTGAGTTCGTCATTAAATTTTTGTATGACATAATCTATAGTTGTAATAAATAATAGCTATTTATTATTATTATTATTATTATTGTATGGTATTATTTAGAGGTTAATAAAAAAGAGACATTCATAAATAATAATTATTTTCAAAATTACACATTTGTTTGTTAAGACATACTTGGTGACTATGATCGTAAGAGGGTTATATTATTTGTTTGTAAAAAACTCACTTTCCACACAAAAATAATACAATTAATTCCTAGGTCAAAGAAAGGCACGACCCAATACACATTACATGTATGAACTGGTTATAAATTATAAATACTAGTACTTGACGTGACTCTAACGAGGATAGATATAAGATATTAGATGAGATATAAAATCACTATAATACATACTACGTTGATCCTCGGGCGTTGTTGTGAGTGTAAGTGTGCTGTCAGTTTTTCTGAACTTATTTATTATTTTTGGTTTTCATGTCATGCCTTTCTTTTTTCGATTAGTTATCTATTTATTTGCGTATTCAATATCTTCATTTTCTTGAAACTGATGATGATGATGATATATATATATATATATATATATATATATATATATATATATATAATCAATCAATCATGATGAGAGCAACGGTCAAGAATACAATGGACACATTTTGGGGATAGAAACACCAAAAAATTTCACATTACAACAAGAAATAGGAGAAGACAGAATACCATAAAAACAATCATGATGAATGACACCATCATTCATGATCCTAAACAAATAAGACAAGCCTTTGTAAACCACTACAAAGAGATATTCTCCTCTACAAACACACAGAGAATCAAAGTGACCTATGAAAATAACTTCATCCAGTCACTGCCAAGACTTCAAACAACCCAACAAGAACTAATGGTAATGCCCCCATCAACCCAGGAAATAAGAGAAGCAATCAAAAGTCTAGGAGCTGACAAAGCTCCTGGGCATGATGGAATAACTGCTCGAATATTACAACAAAAAATAAAAAATTTCCTACCATCCATAACAAAAACAGTCACAGATTTCAAAATGTCAGAAGACATAGCCAATTCTAACATTACCCTAGTGCCAAAAATACAGAACCCAACAAAGATAACAGATTACAGACCAATAAACTACCTCAACATGGTTTATAAAATAATAGCAAAAATCATCATGAATAGATTAACTCCTCACATTGATACCCTAGTATCTGAAGAACAAAAAGCATTCCTCAAAGAAAGACAAATCACTGATAACATACTGATGTTGGCGGAAACATTACTCTTTCAACCAACAAAGCTATAAAGAATACTCCTTCTGCCTAAAAGCTGACCTAGCCAAGGCTTTTGACAAAATGAAATGGCCCCACCACTACAACATACCTGGCCTATTGGGGCGGCCAAAACTGACCCAATAAGGCCTCAAAACCGCCCCTATAGGTTATTGGGTCGGTGAGGCGACCCTAAATGGGTGTCCCTAAAAGCTGCGTTCCTGTCAGGGGCGGGCCGCCCCTATAACGTTTTTGGGGCGGTATTTATTGGGACGGGCCGACCCTAAAGACATGTCTGTCCAATCAGAGCGCAGGGTCACATCAGTACAGGGTTCAGGGACGGGCGGACCCAATAAGGTACATTAATGGGACGGGCCGACCCAATAGGACGCATTAATTATTTAAATAATTAATTATATATAATATTAATTATTAATAATATAAATAATTATATACACTATTAATTATATAAAAATTTATATTAAATATTATTTATTATTTACAATTATTTATAATCAATAATTTAAATATATTTATATAATTATATAAATACTACACACATATACAATGACACAAATATAGAACAAAGATAACACAAAGATACCCACACACATTACATACACACTTATATTACACACAGACACGTACCCACACAAGACAGATACATACATACTACATACTACATAATACAACATTAACATATTACACATTCACACATATAAATTAACACTCAAAAATAAAATACATGGTGCACATGAAACAAAACGAAATGAAAAATATGAATATTACGAAAATTCCAACGTACCCCCACAGACCTCGCACATATCCCCTACAAAACAAAAACAAAAACGAAATAATGAAAATTACGAAAATTCTCCTGAAACAAAACGAAAACAAAAATATGAATATTACGAAAATGGTACCTCGTCACTCCATCTTCCTTGCTCGTCGCATCGAGAATCTCGATACACACATCCTTCTCGATTCACTCCATCATGTAGAATAAAATATGAAAATTGTTAAATAATAAATAATACAAAAATTGTTAAATAATAAATAATAAATATTATGACTAACTACCCTAATTACCACTAATTTTGAATCTGGAAAAATATAAAATCAGTAAAGAGGTAGAATTTGAAAAAGAATAAAAAAAATAGTCAATGGACAGTAAAAAATAATACATAATTCAATAAAAAAATAGTATATAATTCAATTAAATCCTAAGAAAATTAATAAAAAAGAATAAATAAAGTAAAAAAGAGATTAAATTAGAATAAAAAAAACAGTGTAAAAAGAGAATAAAAATAGTATTTAATAAGCAATATATATATATAAAAGAACAAAATTAGAAATAAAAGCATGATGAAAAAATTTATTAAATAAAAAAAACTGCACAATATTTCTGTAATTCTTCATAATTATAATTAAAAAAAACCCACAAATCCTTCAAATCCTTCAAATCTGTCAAGATGTTCACTGAAAAAATCTGAAATCTGAAAAACCCTACAAATCTGAAAAACGAGAAAAGAAAGAGCATACCAGCATGTAGAGAGGAACCATCGCTCCTGCGAGACCCGCCTCCAGCTCCTGCGAGACCCTCCTCCAGCTCCTACGAGACCCGCCTCCAGCTCCTGCGAGAACAGCCTCCAGCTCCTGCGAGACCCGCCTCCAACCCTCCGAGACCCATCTCCAGCCCCTTCAAGACCAACCTCCAAAAAAAAATAAAAAATTAATTAATTTATTAATGAGTAAAAAATAAAAAATAAAAAAGAGAAATATTTAATAGCAATTAACCCTAATTAACATAAACAGAAAAATAGAATAAAATTAACCCTAATTAACCCTAATTCGTGACTGGAATTGACACAATTAACCCAAATTAACCCTAATTTCAGATAAATTGAACCAAAACCCTAATTTCAGAAATACCAAAAAACAGCAAAAAAATACCAAAAAACCCTCGAATTAAAACTTAAATCTGCCAGGAAAAAATTAGAGATTTTAACAAAAAATTAATTCAGATCTAACAAAACAGTCAAAATAAGTCAAGATAGAACAAATTAACTACAAATTGAAAGAATTTTTTTTTACAAAACTCATTTTGAGAGAGGGGCTCGGGCTGGAGGCTCGCTGCTGGTGGTGGCTCGCTGCTGGAATGAACTACAAACTGGAATGAAGCTCGCTGCTGGTAGCTCGCTGCTGGAAGAACGAGGAAAAAGAGAGAAAGAGAGAGAGAGAGAACGAGGGGAGAAGAGGGTTTATAAAGAGAGAGAGAGAGAGAGAGAGAGGGCAGCGGAGATGGGGTTTTAGGGTTTGGAGCGAGGGGGTGAAAGAGGGTGGCTGTTCGGGAGAGGGGAGAGGGGAAGAAAGGGGAAAAAAGAGAGAGAGAGAGAGAGAGAGAGAGAGAGAGAGAGAGAGAGAGAACGAGGGGAGCGGAGGGTTTATAAAGAGAGAGAGAGAGAGAGAGGGGGCAGCGGAGATGGGACGGGACGGGTTTTGGGTCGGTAATGTTTGGGGCGGGCCGACCCAAAACCTTATTGGGGCGGTTTTCTATAGGGGCGGGCGGACCCAAAAGATGTTGGGTCGGTTTTTTATAGGGGCGGGTGGACCCAAAAGCTTATTGGGACGGGATTTTCTTCTGGGGCGGGCGGACCCTGATGTTAGGGTCGGGCAGACCCAATAAAAGGGAGACCCAAAAGCATTATTGGGGCGGGATTTGTTTTTGGGGCGGGCAGACCCTGATGTTAGGGTCGGGCTGACCCTGTTTGGCCGACCCAAAAGCCTTATTGGGGCCGGCCGACCCAATAAGGTGTATATTATTGGGACGGCCCGACCCTAAAAAAGACATGTGTTGTAGTGCACATTTTAGAGACACTCGAGATCTATAACTTCCCTACAAAAATAATAAGCCTCATCAATCAATGCCTAACATCTGCAAAATTCACAATAAAATTTAATGGACAAGGATCTGGATTCATAAAACCAAGTTGTTGATGGGAATTATCCCGACCCCAGGCCCGCGCAGCGGATATGAAGGCCCGGTCCGGTTCCCATAATTCAAGATCACGCTTCGATATCGAGGGTACGATGCAAAGTAGGATAGACGATTACCAGCGTGAAATTGATCACGCACGACGGGTTGATCGCTCTCATCCTTCTCTTCTTTCGGTGTCACGTTGGTGACTAGCCCGTACGTCCTATACCGCACGTCTCCCACCGTTTCGACACGCCTCGGGTTGTCTTCGTGCGTTCCATGCCCGCATGCTTCCACAGCCCGTTACTCGATTACTTCTCCGGTTTGATCACAACGAAGAGTCACAGATGCCGCTCATCTACCCGTATCCACCGTGAGTCGTAGCACCACGGTCGCGGATGCACCTGCCTAGACGATGCACCGGCGAACTTGCGTGATTGCGTTTCGATTCTCTAGACGGAGAAAACTCTTTTCTCATCTTTTCTCTTTCTCTCTTAATCTCTTCGCACTCTTTCATCAAGTGATTAGAGTCTCTTAATTTTGGATTAATTCTGGATTAACTCCATTAATTTCCTGGTTGAACTTTTCTGGTTCTTCAACTTGTTCTATTTAGACTGATGAGAGAGAGAGAAACATCCTATATATACTCCATAGGATAAGGATGGGCCAAAAGGTATGTATATCTTCTATACACCTTTTCAAACAGAAAACTGCATACACCCTTTCAGTAATCTGTCAGAACGAAAATCGTAAATTCCTCTGACAGAAAATCAACTAACACGAAAGTTATATATAATCTTATTATCTTTCCAACCCAATTTGGCCCAGCCCAATTGGAGTTCGGACCCGAAAGTTACTGCCGTTTTACTGACTGTATGTCAAACTGTCGCACCCTTTCGGTATTCCATTAGAACGACACTGATACTTCGCTCAAATGAAATATATTACAACATGAAAGTTGTATATAATCTCATTATCTAACTAATCCAATTTGAACCATTTAAATCGGAGTTTCCTACTGAAAGTTATTCCAGTTTTACGTATCTGTTTCGTATGCCTACGAACGCGTACGTTCGTTTGTCCTACGTACCATTTTAGCGATGATCCAAAACTGTATTTCCTTCAGTCTCCCACTCAGTTTCAGATCTACCTAAAATGTACTTATGTATATCACATATACACTGTATTAGAGAATCCAGCCCGCGTATCATATACGCTAAAGCCATGCACTTCCCATGTGCAAAAACTGGCAATCAAGCCCGACATAGTACGACTCGTTGTGTGACCGTGTAGGTTCGTTTAACGATGGCAGTAGGCCGTTTCCATGGCACTACAAGCCCATGAGCAGGATCTAGTCACTCCATCATGGCTACCCATGTTAAAACGAAAAATGATTGTGATCATTGTGCCTATCTCGAATAGCAGTTACTAGTTCTCTTGTTCTCTCATATCCGTTAATCAAAAGGCATGGTGGTAGTCATCCTTATGTCTTGATTAACTATACTTATTTCTCGATTCCGAATTGAGTTAACAAATTACAATCGATATTAACTTTTAATATCATTGACTCTGGCCAGAGATTTCGTTAATCAATTCATCGAGCGACCTAAGCGATATCTCTTCCTTTCGGAATAAACAATTCCTATCTTGGAGACTCACATTGAATTCCGTGTTTCGGACAATACCCAATGATGACCGTTTTGACCCCCTGTTACGGTAGGCGTAAGGTCATATCAAAGCATTGTGTTACGCACGTAACGCAATCAATGGTCCCCTCATGTTTGAAGAACCTAAAACCCCATCCGTCACAAGTCCATCTATAATGACTAAACCATGTCATGGTCTCGCGGCTTTGGTCATATCCAATACATGTAACCTAACATATATCTACGTTCCCGATTCGACAAGCACCTTGTCCCATGATTAACAAAACATAATCTGTTGGTTAATTCTAACCTAGAGGGGGGTAAATTTGGCAATCTAACTTACACTTAGTTTAGATTTAAACCTAATTTACGGTGCGGAATAAATAATAATTTAGATGATAAAGATGATACCGTACAAACACTTTGACACAAGATGTTTGTTTACGAAGTTCGGTAGGTGGTTGCTTTGTAGCTTTAACTCACCCTTTACTCGCTTAATTGACCGACTCAATTATTTGCGAGTACCTACGTCTCCGGGAATGCCTTGTGCCTCTTTTTGGCTTTCGATTGACTTCCAACTCAACTCGATTACAAGGATTTGCCTAGATCGATTTACACGCTTCTATCGATCTATAGCTTAGGCTCTTTACAATTTGTTGCACTAGCCTATTACACTTTTTCACTAATCGAGCTACAACGTGATCGGTCACGTGAGTGGGATACGATTAGTGGAGAATATCGAAAGTAGATCAACGATCTAAAGAGGTTTCTCAAGCTATCAATGGATATAGATAATCACAGCTTAGGTTTCTCTCTTTTTAGGTTTAAATGTTTGAAAATGAAGGGTTGGGAGAGAGAGACCCATGAAGGATTCTATTTATACTCTCTATAGAAATCCTTCAGAAAACTTGAAGTGCGTTCGAACGCATGAAGTCCGTTCAGAACGCACTTGTAGTTTGTACTAGCCGTTTCAAAATAACGTGCAAGTACATCTTGGGTCCGTTCGAACGGACAATGTCCGTTCGTAACGGACTCAATTATACATAGCATTTTGCGTTCACAGGAACAAGAGTCCGTTCAACGCACTGAAAAGTGGGTGAACGGATTCCAGGTTGTCCGTTCGAACGCACATGTGTGTTCGTTCGAACGCACACATCCCTGTGACGTTTTCCGTTCATAGGAAGGATTGTCCGTTCAACGCACTCAGAAGGTGGGTGAACGGATTCTAATTGTCCGTTCGAACGGACATGATTGTTCGTTCGAACGCACACATCCCTGTGACACGTTTGGTTCTAATCAAGCTTTAAAGTTTTGATATGTAGCAAGTCCGTTCTGAACGGACTTTGAGTTCGTTCAGAACGCACTTCCTGCTTGACTGAACTCTTTGTTATTTTGAACATGATTTTACTTGAGTTCTACTAGGTTTGTACCTAAGGTTTATTTGTGGCGTATCCCACTCACGGAAGGCTTCAACATCTTGAGTCTTGATGTATTCCAATGGCCTTCCTTGTGTTCTTCTTTTCTTGTTTATGTTGAGACTTCATGTCCTGATTCTTGATGTAGTCCAATGAAGTCTTCCTTCACAAATCCTCCTTCATCTTCGTATCGTACCTATGTTATCCTGCACTTTTCTGGATGTATACATTAGTAATGACAGTGTTTTGAAATAATCAAACTATCAGGAAATTTGAACCAACATAATCATCTCCTCGGCAAACGTACTAGTGTACACGTCCAGTCTATTATCTGATAATAGAAATGCTTCTCTCTTAAGCAAACTGATCCGTGACTAGGGATGTTTAGAAATGACACTTTAGGTGTGACGGTTTTGCTGCACATAATCATCAATTCTGCCGGCGTCCACACAAGCTCAAATCAGGGTTCATGTAACAATCATATTACACAACCCGCACACAGTTTTCATATAAGGTGAATGCATATTAATTTAAGTAAACAAAATTTTTAAAAGGGATGCATTCATATGGACTAAGTATTTGGGTGATACAACGTTTACCTATGGGTATCTCCATACCCATAACCTGCGAGGACTATCGTATTAGATAACTACACTCTACTCTCTTCTTCCTCCTCTAGGTATCTCCATACCCATAGTCATCGCATGTCAGTCACGCGCGACTAGAGAGAGTGGTTTTGTAAACGGGTCCGCACGTTCCCGCTAGTGTTAATCATCATCAGAATTGGAACATTTCCAATACCTACGATCACATCTTTTCACAAAATTTCATGGATCAAATGAAATTTTCTGAGTATTGGCTAGAAGTGGTTGTGACCTCGGTATTTTTGACTTGTACTATTGCGTTTCACGCCATAAACAACCATAAATCCGATAACTCGTGACTACTAGAGTTTGGTAATGTATCCTTGATCCATCCCACTTCCTTTTGCGATTAATAACCACAATATACTCGCCTCCGTAAATAGAATCATAAACTATTGGTCTTGTGGAACCTTTTCACATAACCGTGTTTTCATTTAAGCAAAACATGTACACATATTGTAATCGAAAGTCGTGCTACATATATGGACGTGCATAATCTTTGGAAAATGTTGTTGTTATAACTATTTATAACCAACACGTCCTCCACACCATTATAGATATAATAAAATCCTGAATTCTTTCGCAAAGTATTCAAGGATAAACCTCACCGCTATCAATACAAATCTCAATAGGTTTAAATATACATAACCATTATGTATATATTTGTATAACCATTATACATTCACAAGAGTTAGTCTCATGTAATCGAATTACATTCAAACTCATGTGATTCCCATGAATTTTATTGACGGTGAACTAGACGCTTTATTTGTATGACAGATAGCCACATACATATCATGACAGATATAATAGATCATAACATCAAATGTAAGGCAACATATTATTACTTTTCGCGCTGCTTGATGTCTCACATCGAGCCGTTGAAAATTTTTGCCATTCGACATTTCGATTTAACTCCTCCAAGGAGTTTGCATGTTGAAAACCATTTTCAACAATATGTCGATATATGTGCTACAACATAGAACGATGAACTTCTTAGATCTATCATATAGATCTTCACGCTTAATTCATAAGCGGTCTCGTCTAAATCATTTGTCGTTACAAGAAATATAACGCAGCTCCCACTAACCTTCATGTGTACACAAAGTTTCCATTCGTTTCGACAATTTTATAACAGTTTATAACTTCGTCAAAACGAATATTCCAATTCCCGGAAGCTTTCTCTTGTTGGGAATTCACCCATCCCTAGGCCCGCGCAGCGGATATGAAGGCCCGGTCCGGTTCCCTAAATCCAAGATCACGCCATGACTTCGAGGGTACGATGCAAAGTAGGATAGACGATTACCAGCGTGAAATTGATCACGCAAGACGGGTTGATCGCTCGCATCCTTCTTTTCCTTCGGTGTCACGTTGGTGACTAGCCCGTACGTCCCATACCGCACGTCTCCCACCGTCTTGACACGCCTCGGGTTGTCTTCGTGCGTTCCATGCCCGCATGCTTCCACAGCCCGTTACTCGATTCGCTCGTTTCCGTCTCCGGCAGATTTCGTTCCTCCGAATCGATCACAACCGAAAGAGCCCCAGATGTTGCTCCTCTACTTGTATCCACCTTGACTCGTAAGACGTCGGTCGCGGATGCAACTGCCTAGACGATGCACCGGCGAACTTGCTCGATTGATTGATTCTCTATACCGGAAAACACCTTTTCACGGTTTCTCTCTCTTTACACCCTTTCTCTCTCTAGAAAGTTGTCTCACAATTCTCTGGAATATTCTGAATTAATTAACTGAATGAACCACACCAGATGAGAGAGAAAAATCCTATTTATATCATATAGGATTAGGATTGGCCAAAAGACATGTATATCCAATATACACTCTTTCACACAGAAAGTTGCATGTATCTGCCCAGTATTCTGTCCATACGAAATTGGTAAATTCTTCTGACAGAAAATCACCCATCACGAAAGTTGTAGATAATCTTATTATCTACACGACCCAATTTGGTCTGGCCCAATTGGAGTTCGTATGCAAAAGTTATGACTATTTTACTAACTGTATGTCATACTGTTGCAGCCTTTCGGTATTTCATAGAAACGACACTGATACTTCGTTCGTATGAAATATATTTCTATATGAAGGTTGTAGATAATCGTATTATCTATCTAACCCAATTTGAACCATTCAAATTGGATTTTTCTACTGAAAGATATGACCACGAATGTACGCTTACATTCGTTTATCCTTGTGTACACTTTTAAGGTTGATCCTGAAACTGTATTTCCTTCAGTCTCCCACTCAATTTCAGATCTACCTAAAAGGTACTTATGCATATCCAATATGCACGATTTTAGAGAATATAGCTCGCGTATCAAATACCAAGCTACGCACATCTTATGTGCCAATTTTATAATCAAGCCCGACTTAGTACGACTCGTTGTGTGACCATGTAGGTTCGGTTAACGATGGCAGTAGGCTGTTTCCATAGCACTACAAGCCCATGAGCGGGATCTAGTCACTCCATCATGGCTACCCATGTTAACACGAAGAATGATTGTGATCATTGTGCCTATCTCGAATAGCGGTCATTAGTTCTCTTGTTAGCGATATCCGTTAATCAAAAGGCATGGTGATAGTCATCCTTATATTTTGATTAACTATACTTATTCCTCGAGTCCGAATTGAGTTAACAAATTTCAATCGATATTAACCGTTAATATCATTGACTGTGGCCACAGTTTTCGTTAATCAATTCATCGAGTGGCCAAAGAGATATCTCTTCCTTTCGGAATAAACAATTCCTATCTTGGAGACTCACATTGAATTCCGTGTTTCGGACAATACCCAATGATGACCGTTTTAACTCCCTGTTACGGTGAGCGTAAGATCATATCAAAGCATTGTGTTACGCACGTAACGCAATCAATGGTCCCCTCAAGTATGAAGAACCTAATACCCTACTCGTCGCGAGTCCATCTATAATGACTAAACCATGTCATGGTCTCGCGGCTTCGGTCATATCCAATATATGTCACCTAGCATATATCTACGTTCCCGATTCGACAAACACCTTTGTCCTATGATTAGCAAAACATAATCATCTCCTCGGCTAACGTACTAGTGTACGCGTTCAGTCTATTCCCTTGTAATAGAAATGCTTCTCTCTTAAGAAAACTGACCCGCGACTAGGGATGTTTAGAAATGAAACTTTAAGTGTGACGGTTTCGCTGCACATGGTCCTCAACCATGTCGACGTCCACACAAGTTCAAATCAAGGTTCATGTAATCATATTACACAACCCCGCACACAGTTTTCATATAAGGTGAATACATGAAAATTTAAGTAAACAAAATTTTTAAAAGGGATGCATTCATACGGATTAAGTATTTTGGTGATACAACGTTTACCTATGGATATCTCCATACCCACAACCTGCGAGGACTATCGTATTAGATAACTACACTCTACTCTCTTCTTCCTCCTCTAGGTATCTCCATACCCATAGTCATCGCATGACAGTCACGCGCGACTAGAGAGAGCGGTTTTGTAAACGGGTCCGCACGTTGCCGTTAGTGTTAATCCTACAATACCTACAATCACATCATTTCATAAAATTTCATGGATCAATTAAATTTTCTGAGTATTGGCTAGAAGTGGTTGTGACCTCGGCATTTTTGGCTTGTACTATTGCGTGTCACGCAATATACAACCATAAATCCGATGACTCGTGACTACTCGAGTTTGGTCATGTATCCTTGATCCATACCGCTTCCTTTTGTGATTCATAACCACAATATACTCGCCCCCGTAAATAGAATCATTATTGGTCATGTGGAACCTTTCCACATAACCATGTTTTCGTTTAAGCAAATCATGTACACACTTTGTGATCGAAAGTCGTGCTACATATTTGGACGTGCTAAATCTTTGGAAACTGTCGTTGGTATAACTCTTTATAACCAACACGTCCTCCACACCATTATAGATAAAATAAAATCCTGAATTAGACGAATTCAAATATAACATTGTTTTGTGAAGTATTCAAGGATAACATTCACCACTATCAATACAAATCCCGATGATTTAAATATACATAACCATTATGTATATATATATATATATATATATATATATATATATATATATATATATAACCATTATACATTCACAAGAGTTAGTCTCATGTAATCGCATTACATTCAAACTCGTGTGATTCCTTGGATTTTATTGACGGTGAATTAGACGCTTCATCTATATGACATATATCCACATACATATCACGACAGATATAATAGATCCTCACATCGAATGTAAAGCATCATATTTTTATTTTCGCCCTGCATGATGTCTCACATCGAGCCGTAGAAAATTTCTGCCATTCGACATCTCTATTTAACTCCGCCAAGGAGTTATATGTTGAAAACCTTTTTCAACAATATGTCGATATACGTGCTATAATATAGAACGAGGAACTTCTTAGATCTATCCTATAGATCTTCACGCTTAATTCATAAGCGGTCTCGCCTAAATTTTGTGTCGTTACAAGAAATATAACGCGGCTCCTGTTGGTTAATTCTAACCTAGAGGGGGGTAAATTTGGCAATCTAACTTATACTTAGTTTAGATTTAACCTAATTTACGGTGCGGAATAAATAATAATTTAGATGATAAAGATCATACCGTACAAATACTTTGACACAAGATGTTTGTTTACGAAGTTCGGTAGGTGGTTGCTTTGTAGCTTTAACTCACCCTTTACTCGCTTAATTGACCGATTCAATTATTTGCGAGTACCTACGTCTCCGGGAATGCCTTGTGCCTCTTTTTGGCTTTCGATTGAATTCCAACTCAACTCGATTACAAGGATTTGCCTAGATCGATTTACACGCTTCTATCGATCTATAGCTTAGGCTCTTTACAATTTGTTGCACTAGCCTATTACACTTTTTCACTAATCGAGCTACAACGTGATCGGTCACGTGAGTGGGATACGATTAGTGGAGAATATCGAAAGTAGATCAACGATCTAAAGAGGTTTCTCAAGCTATCAATGGATATAGATAATCACAGCTTAGGGTTTCTCTCTTTTTAGGTTTGAATGTTTGAAAATGAGGAAGTGGGAGAGAGAGACCCATGAAGGATTCTATTTATACTCTCTATAGAAATCCTTCAGAAAACTTGTAGTGCGTTCGAACGCATACAGTCCGTTCGGAACGCACTTGAAGTTTGCACTAGCCGTTTCAAAATAACGTGCAAGTACATCTTGGGTCCGTTCGAACGTACAATGTCCGTTCGTAACGGACTCAATTATACATAGCATTTTGCGTTCACAGGAACAAGAGTCCGTTCAACGCACTGAAAAGTGGGTGAACGGATTCCAGGTTGTCCGTTCGAACGCACATGTGTGTTCGTTCGAACGCACCCATCCCTGTGACGTTTTCCGTTCACAGGAAGGATTGTCCGTTCAACGCACTCAGAAGGTGGGTGAACGGATTATAATTATCCGTTCGAACGGACATGATTGTTCGTTCGAACGTACACATCCCTGAGACACGTTTGGTTCTAATCAAGCTTTAAAGCTTTGATATTTAGCAAGTCCGTTCTGAACGGACTTTGAGTTCGTTCAGAACGCACTTCCTGCTTGACTGAACTCTTTGTTATTTTGAACAAGATTTGACTTGAGTTCTACTAGGTTTGTACCTATGGTTTATTTGTGGCGTATCCCACTCACGGAAGGCTTCAACATCTTGAGTCTTGATGTATTCCAATGGCCTTCCTTGTGTTCTTCTTTTCTTGTTTATGTTGAGACTTCATGTCCTGATTCTTGATGTAATCCAATGAAGTCCTCCTTCACAAGTCCTCCTTCATCTTCGTATCGTACCTATGTTATCCTGCACTTTTCTGGATGTATACATTAGTAATGACAGTGTTTTGAAATAATCAAACTATCAGGAAATTTGAACCAACAGCTCCCACTAACCTTCATTTGTACACAAAGTTTCCATTCATTCCGACAATGTTATAGCAGTTTATAACTTCATCAAAACGAATATTCCAATTCCGAGAAGCTTTCTCTAATCCATCATATGGATCATTAAAGCGTGCATATCTTATCCCCGATTCTTATGAATCGACAAAACCGTAAGGTTGTGTCAAGTACATATCCTTTCATAAAATTTCTGTCAAGAAATTCGGTTTTGACATCCATTTTGCCACATCACATAGTCATAATACGCGACCATGTCAAGCAGAATTTCGAGAACGTGAAAGCATGGCAACATGCGAAAACGTTTCTTCATAGTCCGACTATGAAATTCTTGAAACTCTTCGCTACGAGCCTCGCTTTGCATATATGCGTATTCCTATCCATGTCGGTTCTCATCTTGAAAACCCATTGTCTTTTCACGGGTCTAACCCGGAAAGTAATGAAATCAAGTTCTAAACTTGATAATTTTACACGGATCGAATCTCAGAATTCATGACATCATGTCATGTGGAATCAACCTTTCATAGCATCCCTGTAGGATATTGAATCATCATATGATTTCGATCTATCATCATTAGCCACGGTAAATCCGTATTTACCGGCTTATGATATAGCCTACTTGATCTACAAATAATTCCTTTGTGTGTTCGACTCGTATTCATCAACTCTTGATGAAGTCGTGTCAACATTCATCGGTACAATGTTCATTTTCAGGTCTCGAACTCTTTCGAGATTTATTCTACTCCCACTAGCCCGCATAGAGATTAGCAACATCAAGTTTCAAACTTGTGCGCATCGAATCCTCGTCCAAGAAGGCATCTCTTCGAGCCACGAAAATCTTATTTTCGTCGGGACGTTAGAATTAATACCCTTTAGTTTCCTTAAGGATATATGTCATAAACGAACAATTTTCAAATTTGGGATTGAGTTTAACCGAAACAAATTTCGAAATATACTCACATCCACAAATCTGTACAAATGACAACTTCGGAACCATTCCGATCCATATCTAATATGGCGTCTTTTATACCGATTAGAAGGTTTATGGTTCATATCATATATGCAACCCTTCATTAGTGCCGCTGTCTCAAGGGCGTATCCCCAAAATATTTTTGGGAGATCCTATTGACTTATCATTTATCGAACCATGTTTAACATGCGTTCATTTCCTGTTTTCGAATACATCTCAATGTTCCGAATAAAGGTAATCATGAAACGATTCCACAATCATAAATGATCATCAATATTCATAACTCAAATATCGCCTCTTCGATCCTATCGAAAAGTTTAGCTCAAATACTCGCCTTCTCGATCCCATCGAAAAGCTTTGATTTTCTTGCTTATTTGATTTCGTATTTCGTTGTGAAACTCTATGAACCTTTCAAAATCTCCGTTTCGGTACGCATTAAATAGATATTTTCATATCTACTTTAACCGTCCATAAATGTAACAAAATACTGATAGCCTCCTCTTGCCTCCGAACTTATCGGAACATTTACATTTAAATGTAATTTCCAATAATTCGTTGGATCTTTCTCCAACCTTTGGAGAATGATGCACTTTGTCGTCTTTGCCTAATAAATAAGTATCGCGTTTAACCAATTGAAACTAATTCGATTGATTCTAGTAATCCATTATATGGAATCTAGATACGCGTATCTCGTTTATATGGCCATGATGGCAACGCCAAAAGAAGCAATCAACTTCTAGGTTTAATCCTCCTCGGATTTCACCGTTCTTTGAGTCATTAGTTTGGACAACTCCTTGTCCGAACTTTCTGTTTGGAAAACATTTTCCCAAAATACCCTTAGACATACATTTCTTTCGATCCCTCCTTTGAATTACAAGGACATCCACGCATCTATATACATTGGATTCCTCGGATACTCCGAGCATCTCCAATTCAATTTTAAATCGCATCTCAGGCAATTCAGGGATCGACTTATCTATCGAATGCATATGATATTCGGTCACGAAGATCAAATCTCGTACCAACAACACACGAGTGTTAATCAAAGACCCATAAGGCGTCTCAAAATTAACCTACTCTTTGAGCCGTATCGAACCATTCAACGCGCTCTAGCTCTTGAAACTATTTCTTGAGCTTTGCGTTTTTCTTTCATATATACTCGAATTCTCAAAACAATTTTGAGAAATTAGCGTCTATACATGCCACCACAAGGCATGTAATATTGTTCGATTCCTTCTTAAAGTGTATCGAACCCGACTTTCTCTAAAACCAAAGCCTCGAGCCCCGAATCTACCATTTTCGTGTCCAACACGTTCCCTTAAGTCTAAGAACTATTCTTTGACTATCAAGGATAATTACGGCAATTCTGGCCCAAAGTCATCTATCATATCGATCTCATCGATATATTTGGTGTTGCTTGAAAACATAATTCTAAACGGATGATGAAGATTAAGCTCCTAACCGTGCGTACTTAATCTATATGCTTATATGATAATTATATGATAGTGTTATTTTATCGAATCGATAACCCTCATACCGATACGGGACTCCAAGTCCATAACACTCGAGATCCATATTTCGCAATCCTCCCACAAGTGACGAAGGCCTATCGAGTGGGATCTCGCTTATTTAGGTAGGATATAATCCAATCGCATCATATGCGACTCTCGAACCTTTTAGAATTTCGGTGATGGATCATATCACATACAATCCCAGTTCCGTGTGTGCATTCTAACTATGCCCCGAACTCCAATCGGATTGGCTTGGACGGTTAAGTCATAACCATATCAAACGTATCGTTCAAATGAACTACTCACGTGCATGACGAAGGCCTAGAAACACGTAAGTCCCCATTTAACGCTTGCCACCCATTAGTACCATCAACATGTGTGCATGACGAAGGCCTAGAAACACACATATTGTGATACCAATTTCGATGGTTGATGATATGGAAGGCATTTCCATGACTTAAATATTATGAGGGATCATGACATTCATGTTTAATAATTCGTGACATAATCATATTATATCACTATCACAAGATTTTCAAAATGCATATGATTTATTTAGGGAGACTAATTATTCTAAATAATTAATTATCTAATATTCTAGTATGATTGAATTAATTGATTAGAGATAAAGATAGGCCTAAAGGTATGTATATCTCATATACAAATTTTCAAACAGAAAACTGCATACACCCTTTCAGTAATCTGTCAGAACGAAAATTGTAAATTCCTCTGACAGAAAATTAACTAACACGAAAGTTGTATATAATCTTATTATCTTTCCAACCCAATTTGGTCCAGCCCAATTAGAGTTCGGACCCGAAAGTTACGGTCGTTTTACTGACTATATGTCAAACTGTCGCACCCTTTCGGTATTTCATTATAACGACACTGATACTTCGCTCAAATGAAATATATTACAACATGAAAGTTCTAGATAATCTCATTATCTAACTAACCCAATTTGAACCATTCAAATCGGAATTTCCTACTGAAAGTTATACCTGTTTTAGTAAAATACGGACAAACGAAAAGGTAAGTATATCCAATAGACACCTTTTCAACCAGAAAACTACAGACACCTTTTCATTATTCTGTTGAAATGAAAATATTAAATTATTCCAACCGACTTTGAACGTGAACGAAAGTTCTAGATAATCTTATTATCTAACTAACCCAATTGTATTGGACTCAATTGGAGTTCCGATGCGACATATACGGACGTTTTAGTTTCTGTATGTCAAACAGTCGCACCCTTTCGTTATTCCATAAAAACGACACTGATAATTCGTCCAAATGAAAAACCTTTCTGTATAAAAGTCATAGATAATCTCATTATCTAACTACGCCAATTTGATCCAATCAATTTGGAGTTTCCCACTGAAAATTATCTTAGTTTTACTCACTGTTTCGTATTCTAATTTTCTGCAGATTTTGCCGTTTCTTCCGTTTTCGCTCGTTTCTGAAACGATAAATCATGAAACCTTTTCACGATAATTCCTAGATACTCTCAATCAACTTTTGATTGATCTCTAGTGAATTCTACTTGTGATTTTTAACGAAATTGGAATCTCTATATCTATCATCATTCAAACGGGTACGAACTTTGATAACCCGTGCGTATATCGAATATACGACTATGATTCGACCCTCGAATTGATGGCGATCGCTCTGATACCACTGTTGGGAATTCACCCATCCCCGGGCCCACGCAGCGGATATGAAGGCCCGGTCCGGTTCCCTAAATCCAAGATCACGCCATGACTTCGAGGGTACGATGCAAAGTAGGATAGACGATTACCAGCGTGAAATTGATCACGCACGACGGGTTGATCGCTCGCATCCTTCTTTTCCTTCGGTGTCACGTTGGTGACTAGCCCGTACGTCCCATACCGCACGTCTCCCACCGTCTTGACATGCCTCGGGTTGTCTTCGTGCGTTCCATGCCCGCATGCTTCCACAGCCCGTTACTCGATTCGCTCGTTTCCGTCTCCGGCAGATTTCGTTCCTCCGAATCGATCACAGCCGAAAGAGCCCCAGATATTGCTCCTCTACTTGTATCCACCTTGACTCGTAAGACGTCGGTCGCGGATGCAACTGCCTAGACGATGCACCGGCGAACTTGCTCGATTGATTGATTCTCTATACCGGAAAACACCTTTTCACGGTTTCTCTCTCTTTACACCCTTTCTCTCTCTAGAAAGTTGTCTCACAATTTTCTGGAATATTCTGAATTAATTAACTGAATGAACCACACCATATGAGAGAGAAAAATCCTATTTATATCATATAGGATTAGGATTGGCCAAAAGACATGTATATCCAATATACACTCTTTCACACAGAAAGTTGCATGTATCTGCCCAGTATTCTGTCCATACGAAATTGGTAAATTCTTCTGACAGAAAATCACCCATCACGAAAGTTGTAGATAATCTTATTATCTACACGACCCAATTTGGCCTGGCCCAATTGGAGTTCGTATGCAAAAGTTATGACTATTTTACTAACTGTATGTCATACTGTTGCAGCCTTTCGGTATTTCATAGAAACGACACTGATACTTCGTTCGTATGAAATATATTTCTATATGAAGGTTGTAGATAATCGTATTATCTATCTAACCCAATTTGAACCATTCCAATTGGATTTTCCTACTGAAAGATATGACCACGAATGTACGCTTACATTCGTTTATCCTTGTGTACACTTTTAAGGTTGATCCTGAAACTGTATTTCCTTCATCTCTAATCCATCATATGGATCGTTAAAGCGTGCATATCTTATCCCCGATTCTTATGAATCGACAAAATCGTAAGGCTGTGTCAAGTACACATCCTTTCATAAAATTTCTGTCAAGAAATTCGGTTTTGACATCCATTTTGCCACATCACATAGTCATAATACGCGACCATGGCAAGTAGAATTTCGAGAATGTGAAAGCATGGCAACATGCGAAAACGTTTCTTCATAGTCCGACTATGAATTGCATGAAACTCTTCGCAAAAAGCCTCGCTTTACATATATGCATATTCCTATCCATGTAGGTTCTTCATCTTGAAAAACCCACTCACATTTCACGGGTCTAACCCAGAAAGTGATGAAATCAAGTTCTGAACTTGATAATTTACATGGATTGAATCTCAGATTTCATGACACCATGTCATGTGGAATCAACTTTTCATAGCATCCTTGTAGGATATCTAATTATCATATGATTTCGATCTATCATCATTAGCCACGATAAATCCGTATTTACCGGCTTATGATATAGCCTACTTGATCTACGAAAAATTCCTTTGTATGTTCGACTTGCGTTCATCAACTCTTGATGAAGCCATGTCAACTTTCATCCGTACAATGTTCATTTTCAGATCTCAAACTCTTTCGAGATTTATTCTACTCCCATTAGCCCGCATAGAGATAAATGGCACCAAGTTCCAAACTTGTGCGCATCTAGTCCTCCTCCAAGAAGGCATCTCTTCGAGCCACGAAAATCTCATTTTCGTCGGGACGTTAGAACTAATACCCTTTAGTTTCCTTAAGGATAAACGAACAATTTTCAGATTTGGGATTGAGTTTAACCGAAACAAATTTCGAAATACACTCACATCCTCAAATCTGTACAAGTGACAACTTCGGAACTATTCCGATCCATATCTCATATGGCGTCTTTTGTACCGATTAGAAGGTTTATGGTCCATATCTTATACGCAACCATTCATTAGTGCCGCTGTCTCAAGGACGTATCCCCAAAATATTTTTGGGAGATCCTATTGACTTATCATTTATCGAACCATGTCCAACATGCGTTCATTTCCTCTTTTCTGACACATCTCAATGTTCCAAATGAAGACAATCGTGAAACGATTCCACAATCATAAATGATCATCAGTATTCATAACTCAAACATCGCCTCTTCGATCCTATCGAAAGGATTAGCTCAAATACTCGGCTTCTCGATCCTATCGAAAAGCTTTGATTTTCTTGCTTAGTTGATTTCGTATTTCGTTTTGAAACTCTATGAACCTTTCAAAAATCTCCGTTTCGGTACGCATTAAATTGATATTTCCATATCAACTTTAACCGTCCATAAACATAACAAAATACTGATAGCCTCCTCTTGCCTCGGAACTTATCGGAACATCATATGTAAATATAATTTCCAATAATTCGTTGGATCTTTCTCCAACCTTTGGAGAATGATGCCCTTTGTCGTTTTGCCTAATAAATAAGTATCGCATTAATCAATCAAATCGAATTCGAATGATTCTAGCAATCCATCATATGGAATCTAGATACGCGAATCTCGTTTATATGGCCAAGACGGCAATGCCAAAAGAAGCAATCAACCTCTTGGTTTAATCCTCCTCGGATTTCACCATTCTTTGAGTCATTAGTTTGGACAACTCCTTGTCCGAACTTTCTGTTTTGGAAAACATTTTCCCAAAATACCCTTAGACATTCATTTCTTTCGATCCCGCCTTTGAATTACAGGATATCCACGCATCTCTATGCTTTGGATTCCCCGGACACTCCTAGCATCTCCTATTCAAATTTACATCGCATCATATGCAATTTCGGGATCGACTTATCTATCGAATGCATATGATATTCGGTCACGAAGATCAAATCTCGTACCATCAACACACGAGTGTTAATCAAAGACCCATAAGGCGTTTCAAAATTAACCTACTCTTTGAGCCGCATCGAACCATTCAACGCGCTCTAGCTCTTGAAACTATTTCATGAGCGTTGTGTTTTACTTTCATATACACCCGAATTCTCAAAACAATTTTGAGAAAAATGCGTCTATACATGCCACCACAAGGCATGTAATATCGTTCGATTCCTTCTTAAAGTTTATCGAACCTGGCTTTCTCTAAAGCCAAAGCCTCGAGCCCCGAATCTACCATTTCCGTGTCCAACACGTTCCTTTAAGTCTAAGAACTATTCTTTGACTATCATGGTTAATCATGGTAATTCCGGCCCAAAAGTCATCTATCATATCGATCTCAACGATATATTTGGTGTTGCTTGAAAACATAATTCTAAACGGATGATGAAAATTAACTCCTAACCATGCGTACTTAATCTATATGCTTATATGATGAATATATGACAATGTTATTTTATCGAATCGGTAACCCTCATACCGATACGGGACTCCAAGTCCATAACATTCGAGATCCATATTTTACGATCCTCCCATAAGTGACTATGGCCGACAAATGAGATCTCGATATTTTAGGTAGGATTAAATCCAATCTTATCCAATACGACTCTGTTTCCTTTATAGAATTTCGGCGATGGATCGTATCCTATACAATCCCAGTTCCGTGTGTGCATTCTATCTATGCCCCGAACTCCAATCTGATTGGCTTGGATGGTCAAATCACAACCGTATCCAATGAATCGTTCAATTGAACTACTCACGTGCCCGACTATGGCCTGAAACCACGTGAGTCCCCAATTAACGCTTACCACCCGCACCAATATATACAATAGTACGTGCCCGACTATGGCCTGAAACCACGCACTATGTCATATCAATCTCGATGGTTGTGGATATGGAAGGCATTTCCATGACTTAAATATTATGAGGGATCATGCCAATGCATGTTTCTAAATTCGTGACATAATCATATTATATCACTATCACAAGATTTTCAATATGCATATGATTTTATTTAGGGACACTAATTATTCTAAATAATTAATTATCTTATGTGCTAGTATGTTTGATGCCGATCAAATCGATATAAAGAACTCAAAATTCCGAGTTTCGTAGCTAAAGTTATCGCGAAAACCAGGGGGTAGTTCGTTCCAACGAACTGGAGTCCGTTCGAACGAACCTAAACCCGTCTTTTAAGGCCTCCGGTTCGTTCGGAACGAACTGTCCAGTCAGTTCGAACAAACTGGCCCCTGGGGACGCAGAAAACCCTGTTTTCGGGCAGTTTTTCGCCGTTTTTTGCCGTTTTTCGCTCGTTTTCGAAGCGATCAATCATGAAACCTTTTCACGATCATTCCTAGATACTCTCAATCAACTTTTGATCGATCTCTAGCGAATTCCACTTGTGATTTTAACGGAATTTGACATTCTTTATATGTAACATCATGCAAACGGGTACGAACTTTGATAACCCGTGCGTATATCGAATATACGACTATGATTCGACCCTCGAATCTCAGCGATCGCTCTGATACCACTGATGGGAATTATCCCGACCCCGGGCCCGCGCAGCGGATATGAAGGCCCGGTCCGGTTCCCATAATCCAAGATCACGCTTCGATATCGAGGGTACGATGCAAAGTAGGACAGACGATTACCAGCGTGAAATTGATCACGCACGACGGGTTGATCGCTCTCATCCTTCTCTTCTTTCGGTGTCACGTTGGTGACTAGCCCGTACGTCCCATACCGCACGTCTCCCACCGTTTCGACATGCCTCGGGTTGTCTTCGTGCGTTCCATGCCCGCATGCTTCCACAGCCCGTTACTCGATTACTTCTCCGGTTTGATCACAACGAAGAGCCATATATGTCGCTCCTCTACCTGTATCCACCGTGAGTCGTAGCACCTCGGTCGCGGATGCACCTGCCTAGACGATGCACCGGCGAACTTGCGTGATTGCGTTTCGATTCTCTAGACGGAGAAAACTCTTTTCTCTTTCTCTCTCAATCTCTTCGCACTCTTTCATCAAGTGATTAGAGTCTCTTAATTTTGGATTAATTCTGGATTAACTCCATTAATTTCCTGGTTGAACTTTTCTGGTTCTTCAACTTGTTCTATTTAGACTGATGAGAGAAAGAGAAACATCATATATATACTCCATAGGATAAGGATGGGCCAAAATGTATGTATATCTTCTATACACATTTTCAAACAGAAAACTGCATACACCCTTTCAGTAATCTGTCAGAACGAAAATCGTAAATTCCTCTGACAGAAAATCAACTAACACGAAAGTTGTAGATAATCTTATTATCTTTCCAACCCAATTTGGCCCAGCCCAATTGGAGTTCGGACCCGAAAGTTACGGCCGTTTTACTGACTGTATGTCAAACTGTCGCACACTTTCGGTATTCTATTAGAACGACACTGATACTTCACTCAAATGAAATATATTACAACATGAAAGTTGTAGATAATCTCATTATCTAACTAACCCAATTTTAACCATTCAAATCGGAGTTTCCTACTGAAAGTTATACCAGTTTTACTAATCTGTTTCGTATGCCCACGAACGCGTACGTTCGTTTGTCCTACGTACCATTTTAGCGATGATCCAAAACTGTATTTCCTTCAGTTGTGGTCTTAGACATGGATGTCCACTATCCCCTACACTATTCATACTGGGTATGGACATCTTGTCAAAATCAATGGAATAATCAAAAGAGAAAGGAAATACACAAGGGATAAAACTAGCAAGAACAGCCCCATCAATAACACACTCCCTTTATGCAGATGATTTATTACTAATGGGAAAAGCCAACATAACAGAGATACAAATCATAGGGAAAATACTAAACGATTTCAAGATAACTTCGGGACAAACATTAAACCCGGAAAAATCTTCAATATGGTTCAGCAACAACACAAGCCAAACCATACAAGAAAATATTATACAATACCTAGGAGCAACACCATCCAAAAATGAAGAGAAATATCTTGGAGCAACAATAACAAACACTGGAAAAATAATAACTACAAATTTAATGGAGAATATATAAAAGAAACTAGCAGGATGGAAATCTAAAACCTTATCACAATTTGGAAGAATAGTAATAATAAAATCAGTCATCCAAGCCCAACCAACCTACATAATGAGCACAACCCTACTCAAAAAACAAACAATAGATGAAATAACAAAAATCACCAGAAGATTCTTTTGGGGTAAACTTGAAGGAAGATTCCTAGCATTAAAATCCTGGAATGATATCACAAAACCAAAACATGAAGGAGGATTAGGCATAAAAATTAGGGAAATTTACAAATAACCCCCTAAATTTTCTTGAATTTACAAAAAAAACCCCTAGCTTTTGAGAAACTCCAAAAAAAAACCTACATACAAGATTTTCTTTTCAATTACCCACCTAAAAGGGTATTTCATGATATTGCAATTTTTTTGGACCAAAATATCCTTTTATTTTTCATCTTTAAATTTAATAAACATATTTCATGAAGGAGTAAATGAGGGAGATAAAGAGATTTACTATTAAACCTTGAATGATTTTTGGGAGAGAAAATGAAGTACATGGGTTGAATTAGGTTTACCACGTGGTAAACGTGAGAGATAATTTTTTCTATATATTAAAGGTATTTAATGTTTCTTTGCCAACGTATCAAGTTTTGTGGGGGATATTAGAGGAGACAAGTCTAATTTTTCTTATAAATATAGGCAGAATAATGCTTAAATCAAACATTTGAAAATGTTGTGTTTACTTTTGACATTTTTTTTTAAGTTATTGAAGTTGTTTAATGGAGAGCACAGATGACAAGTACATGATCATTCTTTAATGGAGAACGAGTTTCGAAGCTCGCTGATGGCAATTTATTGAATGAATTTGTTTAAATATCAACTAAGAAGTAATAACATGTCAATGGGTAACGGGTTCGGGTAAAACTTATACTGTTATACACGAGGGAGCGATTAGGGATGTCAATGGGTCGGGTAAAACCCGAACCCGCGGGTACCCGACCCGAACGGAGCAGGTAATACCCAAAACAAATACCCGCGGGTCGGATATTACCCAAAAAAAATACCCGCTCCGGATTCGGGTTCAGATACGGGGGGTAAAATTTTACCCGCGGATATACCCGAACCCGAAAATACCCAAGAAATACCCGAAAAATATCTGAAAAATACCCGAGAATACTCAATGATATGAAAATTTGTGGTGTTTTATGGATTAATTATTTGTAATATTTGTATTTATAATGTATTTTATACAAGTTGTTTATTTTATGTATATAAAATTATTGGTGATTTTACGTATTTGTATAATAATTTATAATTTTTTTATTTTTTTATTTTGTATTGATTATTTTCGGGTAATAGGTTCGGGTTTGGGTTCGGGTATGGTTTTTTACCTGCGGGTATTTTGGGTTCGGGTTCGGGTAATATCCGAAAATCGGGTTCTGATATGGGGGAGGCTTACCCGAACCCGACCCACCCGTTGACATCCCTAGGAGCGATCCAATAAATAGAAGACACCTCATCAATTATTATGTACTTTTGTCTTATTTTCAACAAAATAACCTGATTTTTGCGTAATCAACTTTCATATTTAATAATTAAAATTCATTTTTTATACTTATTTTGTAGATTTAATTTTCATAATGATTTCTTTCCAAATGTTTGTTCTTTTTTTCTATCAAATTTCAAGTATTTAATAATATGCTCTAAATTATTATAGTGTTTTTTCTATGTATTTAAATTATTTTGATATAAATATTTTGTTAAAATAAACAAGTTAGACTATATTTTTGTTTCTCAACACACAAAGTTATGTACATAAATTACATGAATTCTTTTAAGATGATTTTGTTAAAAGAATATATTATGGCCTATTTATTCAACAAAAAAATTATATTAAAATAATTGAGATGCTTATAAAAGGACAGATAATAGTAATTTAAAATATAAATGATTGGGGAGTTCTATGATAGACCCATTTTCTTATCATGGACCCATTTTTTTAAAAATAAAAATTCGAATATTTGTTAAATAATGATTTTTTTTGTAAGATTCTAGTGTATATTTATCATTTAATGTTATCCAAAACATAAATTTGTATAATTAATTAATAAATAGCTAAAATTCTTAAAATAATTTTTTGAAAATGGGTCCATGATAAGAAAATTGGTCTATCATAGCACTCCCCTAAATGATTATCTCAAAAACAAAATATTGCAAATGATATAATTCCCATTATATCCATTTATAATTTAGAAAAAATCAAGATGAGCAAAATGTTCATATTGCACGTTATATCACATTTTTAAATCCGCACTTCAAAATCCCAAACTATAATTTGTAAACATAAAATGTGAAATAATATAAATTTTCTCCGTATTCTTATAAAACAATAAGTTGGCATATATCTATTATTCTTGTTGTGAATTCTACCCGGCCCCGGGCCCGCGCAGCGGATATGTAGGCCCGGTCCGGTTCCCCGATTTCCGAGATCACGTCATGACTTTGAAAGGTACGATGCAAATAAGAAGATTAGATTCATACCAGTGCAAAATTGATTGCACACGAAGGGTTGATTGCTAGTCTTCTTTTTCGTGTCACGTTGGTGACAATCCGCGCGTCCCACACCACGCGTCTTTCACCTTTCGTTGACGTTGCCGATTCACTCGATTTCGTCTCCGACTGAAATTACTCGTCCGAATCGATCACAACTGAAAGAGCCCCAATTGTTGCTCCTCTACGTGTATCCACCTTGACTCGTAAGACGTCGGTCGCAGGTGCAACTGGCTAGACGATGCACCGGCGAACTTGCTCGATTGTTTGATTCTCTATACCGGAAAACTCCTTTTCACGGTTTCTCTCTATTTACACCCTTTCACTCTCTAGAAAGTTGTCTCACAATTTCTGGAATATTCTGAATGAATTGGACTGAATGAACCACTTGAGATGAGAGAGAATTATCCTATTTATATCACATAGGATTAGGATTGGCCAAAAGACATGTATATCCAATATACACTCTTTCACACAGAAAGTTGCATGAATCTGTCCAGTATTCTGTCCATACGAAATTGGTAAATTCCTCTGACAGAAAATCAACCAACACGAAAGTTGCTTATTATCTACACGACCCAATTTGGCCTGGCCCAATTGGAGTTTGTATGCAAAAGTTATGACTGTTTTACTAACTGTATGTCATACTGTTGCACCCTTTCGGTATTTCATAGAAACGACACTGATACTTCGTTCATTTGAAATATATTTCTATATGAAGGTTGCAGATAATCTTATTATCTATCTAATCCAATTTGAACCATTCAAATTGGATTTTCTTACTGAAAGATATGACCACGAATGTACGTTTACATTCGTTTATCCTTATGTACACTTTTACGGTTGATCCTGAAACTATATTTCCTTCAATTCTCTCTTGTCGCCTCAACAAGAAAGTTATGACTGTTTTATGGCTCCATATATAATCCCCTATGAAATAATAGCTCAATTGTTAAATTTTTATGGCATAATTTATAATTGTGTTCTTTATTTTAAAAAAGATGATATTTTTTATATTAATTGATGACATTTTAAATATATATTTCGATTTGATCTGTATTATTCACGATTTTCTTTTATTTGTTTGAAAATTTTAATTTTGTTTGAATTATAACATGTTATATTTTATTTATTTTGTGTGCATTTATAATGATGGACAAATTTCATGGATCATTATTAATTACAATGCATATATCCATGATAGACAAATTTCATGAACTTTTATTAATTATAATGCATTTGTTGACATCAATATATTTGCAAACATATCATGATTATATAATTGAGTTTAAACATACCCACGCAAATTCTATTTAAACAAATTATACAAAATATGTAAAAAAAGAGTATGAAGTCTCGCGCAATTGTTGTCCGGGCTATTGCTAGTTAAATCTGAAGTTTAAAATCTACAATGAAAAATGAAATTAGGATGGTGCCCCTATGTCAAGCCGATGTGGGAGCACCTAGACGTTACTCACAAAACGGTACCCACCCACCTAGATTCCAACCCGGTAACAAGATGGGAAAAACCGAGGCAAAATATGACGAAAGAACAACGCAACTGCTGGGACACCGACTTTCTTTCAATTGCGTGGAATGTCTGCAAAAATAGAAACGCAATTGTATTTGCAAGCACGACCGCAACAACGGCTATAACGCAAGCAAGGGCGTACACAGAAGCTAAGGCGTGGAGGGAAGCTCACCGAAGTATGTACAACGGACCACCTCTCCTAACAACCTCGGAAAGCTAATAATTAGGGACTTTTTTGTAAATTCATTTCGATCCAAAAATCGGATGTAACTCTAATTCATGATCTTTAACGATCAACTCTGGTTTAATTCTATTCAAGAGCTCGGCAATCGCCGACCTCGCTCGAAAAATGAAATTAGGAATGTTTTGGAAAACTTGAAAAAGGTTTTGAAAATAATAGCTATTAGAATTTTTTTCCCGCGCAATTGCGCGCGAGTCTTCGAGTTTGTTATGATTTAATTTTTCCTAATATGTTATTGAATTCTACGTTTTATTGCCTTATTGTTCACACATCTGTGTTTTGGTGTATTTTTAACCTGCTAACTTTTTTGGATATTGTAAAAAATATCTATGTTTTTGTAAACTTCAAAAAAAATCCATCTACCAAACTTTTGTTTCCAAATACCCCATATGGATGATATTCATTTTTTTTACCAAATATCCTTCAATCTTCATATGTAATGATTAATTTTTTTTTGTTATTTATTATTAATTTTAAGAAAATTCATAAACAATAATAATAATAGAATATACAATAATAAACAAACACGTTGAAAATATATTGTAAAAGAATATCTATTTAAACACCAAGTTCTTTTTTTCGTTGTCTTTTTATTTTTGTAACAGTTTCATGATTTTCTATTTTTAAAATATTTGCAACGTGTTCTTTTAGTATTGTGTTCTTCTTATTATTATTTTGTGTTAGTTTTTAAAAAAATATATATAAAAGTCAAATATATATAATGTATGAAATATTAAAATTATATAAATATAACATATAATATTTTTTTTTAATTATTACATGCTCCAAAAAATTAAGATTTTTTTAAAATGAATTATGTAAATTTAAATATCCAATAATTTAAGGAGTTTTTTGAAAAAATTTCATATTTAATTGACACAAAAAATAGAATGAATTTGGTCCACGATGAACCAAGGTTCATGTAATTTTTGACTTGGTTGGTTTATATAGACCATGTTCAAATGAAAAACCAAATATTTTAGACCTTTTGATTAAGATCAAGTGGTCAACATTAAAAGAATAATGTGTCTTTTTGGGAGCGTTTCAATTTCTCTAAAATTATATATATTAATTAATAATTGCAAATTTAATATTCCAAGGACATGCTTATAAATCAGGTAAAACAAAGACGACAGAGCTATCCGAGTGCAAAAAGACAGCCCACAGGCAAAATTGAACGTCTTTTTGTGGTGCCCAATTTGTTCATTTACTTTCCCTTAACATTATGTAAGGGCTGACAAATTGGGCATAAATGAGACATAAGAACAAGATATGTATCAATCATATTCATATTAATTGCCGAGCCGCAAAAGATTTTTGAGATGCAGTGGATGTACAAATCTGTGCCAAATGCACAGGTCAAAATTCTCAACCGTTTTTGTCTTCTATCTATTTAAAATTAAGCATGGAATTCCAAATATTGGAGCTAGCATTTGGGTACTTAGATTATAAGTTGTCTAGGGAAAAAAAATACTCAGATGAAAAACATTTGAAACGAAATAATTAGTCCCTTTTTGCTATGAACTCTCATCTTTCTCACATCTTTCCTCTCCATTCCATTCTCGATCTCCTTACGATCATCACCTTTCTTTTCTTGTTAAGCCAAGCAAAAGATACCCTAAATCTAGGTGAAAGCCTTCGAGAAAACGACACACTCATCTCGGAGGGAGGCAATTTCGAGCTTGGTTTTTTCGCACGGAGCAATTCAAACCATCGCTACGTTGGTATATGCTACCACGGTTTCTCAAGTGAAACAAATTCATGGGTTGCTAACCGAGAAAGACCAATCATCGGTCCATTCGGCGCCTTAACCCTTGCTAGAGATGGTAACCTGATCATCAATGACGGAACCAACGTGTTATGGTCGACAAATATTTCGGTGCAAAAAAATGAATCGACGGTGGCACGGTTGTTAGACACTGGCAACCTTCTATTGAACAATTTACAAGGCATGACAATTTGGCAAAGTTTCGACCATCCAACCGATACTTATATCCCCGGCATGAGAGTCGGTATGGACATTCGAACCGGCGTGAATCAAGTGTTTAGGTCATGGAGAAGCGAGAATGATCCCTCGCCAGGAAATTTTACTTTGGGAATCGATCCGGACGGGTCGACACAATTATACGTTTGGGATGGAAGCCGACCTAGGTGGCGGTCGGGACGATGGGATGGGCAGGTGTATATTACGTAATTTGATGAAATTATTACTTTGTAAATTATATTAATCAACACATGTCAATTACTCTAGCTGTTACTATATTATGGTGCAGGTAATTATGATTTAACGGGTGTTTTGATGAAATTATAGGAGCACGGTAAAATGGGCCTTCTATTATTGTTTATATGTTACTGATTTTATGATTTATAGAATCTCAATTGAACTATTAATGCAAAATTTTGGTGAAAGAACCAAATCAAAGTACTATTCCAGGATTCCTTCCAATTTTCAGACATGGCTATTCTGAATTCAACGCTAAACTTGATATAACATATAACCTTCTCATTTTGAAATATTCGATAACTAATGTTAGTCCATTTACATTTGATGACCAGATATTCATCGGCATCGAGAAAATGATTCCCTCATACATGTATGCATTCAAGATGAGCAATTACGAACTCGAGAAGAAGATGTACTTCTACACCACTTTCAACCTATCTCACCGATACTTGATTTCTTCGGACGGTATTGATGAGCACCTGATCTGGTCGGATTCAAGTAAAGCATGGATCCGGTTATTTGCTCAACCGACAACTCCATGTGAATTCTACAACCGATGTGGCGACTACGCCACATGTATTGAAAGGAATGACAACACTGGCATCGAACCTGTGTGTGAGTGCCTCAAGGGTCACGTACCAGTAAACGAGACTGAATGGAGCAAAGGTATTGTGAATTCAAGCTGCGTCCGTAGGGTTCCGTTAAAATGCGAGAAGGGAGGTACGTATATAATGGCCTTTGGCTTGATCAATTCATTCAATGTCTTATATGAAAAATATAATATCAGGGTTTGATCCAGCGGGCCGTAATGGTACAATTGATGGATTTTGGAGGATTAAAAACATGAAGTTGCCAGATTTGTCGGTGGTAAATGCAGATGAGGTGGATGAGGCTGGATGCCATGCGAAGTGTCTGACAAACTGTTCGTGCAAGGCATACTCGTTCGTCTCTGGGATTGGGTGTTTGATTTGGAACGTGCATCTAGTTGACATGCATATCTTCACAGGAGGTGGCGGCAACGACATGTTTCTTAGGCTTGATGGCACAGAACTTGGTCAATGTTTTTTTTATTTCTATTACTCTCAACGACTCATTAGTGATCGATAACGCAATTTTTGCTGAGATATGGCTTGTAATACAGGAAAAAGAAAAAAGGCCCAAACAGTGATTATAACTGTAATAACACTCTCGAGCGGCTTAGTTCTGCTTGCTTGCGTGTACTTGTGTTGGAGATACATCGATAGAAGAAAAGGTAACTCATTTAATTTCAAGTGTCTACTTTTCACGATTTTATCGGTCGAAGTCTTAACCATAAATGAAAACAGGGTTTACTACGCATAGAAAAGAGAGTCGAGGAGGGTCCAATAATCCAAATGGAAGCGAAAGGATAGGTGACGAGTTGTCAGGTGTAATTAAGATAATACATGAAGGTAAGCAATCGAGAGAATTACCGCTTCTTAGTTATGATTGTATAGCTTCAGCCACGGAAAAATTTTCCTCGAGAAATTTACTCGGCGAAGGTGGATTTGGACCTGTTTATAAGGTACTATTCTGCTTGCAAATATACACACACATATACACATATATAAATACATGGAATATATGCATAAATATCATGCAGGGTGTTTTCGCAGAAGGGCAAGAGGTTGCAGTGAAGAGACTCTCGAAGAACTCGGGCCAAGGTTTAGAAGAATTCAAAAATGAGGTCATTCTAATTGCAAAATTGCAACATAGGAATCTTGTAAGGCTCTTGGGGTGTTGTCTCCAAGATGAGGAGAAGATTCTTATATACGAGTTCATGCCTAACAAAAGTCTGGATATCTTCCTCTTTGGTACTATTCACGCTAGTGTTTTTGTTCAAAAATATATATCAAGTGTCATAATTCCTTTTGAGGTTGTCTAATTCACGTATAATTCATTAAACAAAGATAAAATATGATTACAGAAGAAATAAATTAATAAAAATAATGATGTGAAATGTGAATTACTACACTAACATTGTTTTCTTTCACATTTTGTAGTTCATACTTAGACAAGTTTGTTTCAATTTTCAGACCCACATAAGAAGAGGTTACTGGATTGGAAAACAAGGTATAATATAATAGAAGGGATTGCTAGAGGTCTTCTTTATCTGCATAGAGACTCAAGATTGAGGGTTATTCATAGGGATTTGAAAGTAAGCAACATATTATTGGACGAGGAGATGAATCCAAAGATATCCGATTTTGGACTCGCGAGGATATTTGGAAATGACGACAGTGAATCAAATAATACAAGACGAGTCGTTGGCACATAGTAACTATCTTTTTTAAACCTGTATTTCGTGATAATTCAATTATTCGATTATTTCAGCGATCGTTCGATTATTTTAATTTCATGATATTGCAGCGGTTATATGTCTCCTGAATACGCGATGCAAGGGATATTTTCTGTGAAATCGGACGTGTATAGTTTCGGCGTGCTACTTCTAGAGATTATAAGTGGGAGGACGAATACCACATACTACAACCATGAATTTTCTCTCTACCTACTTGGCTATGTAAGTGAAACGCAGAAAGTACCGAGTTTAATATTCAAATCATATGCAACCTTTCATCTTCTTCAATATAGTTTATAGCTGCTATTTGCATGAACCTCTGATTGATATGCTTTATTGTGCATATATCAGGCATGGAAACTCTGGCACGAAGACAACCTGATCAAGTTGGTGGAACCTGCAATAAGAGACTCGTGTTCGCTAAATGAGGTCGCTACATGTGTCAATGTTGGGCTATTATGCGTGCAAGATCATGTAAATGACCGGCCAACCATGTCTTCGGTGCTTATAATGCTCGAAGCTGGGGTTACTGCAATTTCGCTCCCTAAAGAGCCAACTTTTTCAGCAGTTAAAGGACCCACAAATACTGATTCGTCCACCTTTGAGCTCGCTAATACCTCCATAAGTATGCTCATTGGACGATAGATGATTTGAAGGAAATTACATGCTAAACCTTGAATTAATAGATATTTGTATTTGTGGGAGTCTAAATTTTGTATATTCAAGTCCAGATATCTTTTTCTTCAATTTTTAAACTTGGGCTATATACTTTCAGTTTCATGATCTCCTTTTGCCTCCTAACAGAATATCAGATATCTTGTTGTGTGTGGGTGTGGGTGTGGGTGCGCGCGCGCGTGTGTGTGTGTGGGTGGGTGGGTGGGTGGGTGGGGGGGGGGGGGGGGGGGGGGGGGGGGGGGGGGGGGGGGGGGGGGGGGTGTGTGTGTGTGTGTGCGCGCGCGCGCGTGTGTGGGTGGGGGTTTGTGGGTGGGGGTTTGTGGGTGTGTGTGGGTGTGTGTGTGTGTGCGCGCGCGTGTGTGGGTGGGGGTTTGTGGGTGTGTGTGGGTGTGTGTGTGTGTGTGGGTGTGGGTATGGGTGGGTGTGTGTATGTGTGAGAGAGAGAGAGAGAGTGTGTGTGTGTGGGTGGGTGGGGTGGGGGGGGGGGGGGGGGGGGGCGTGCGCGCGTGTGAGTTTGCGTGCGTGCGTGATGATTTCATGAACCTTGATTTGAACTAGTGTGAGCGTCGACATAATACGTGATTATGTGTAGCGAAACCGTCACACGTAAAGTCTAATTTCTAAACCGTCCCTAGTCTCGAATCAGTTTGCTTAAGAGAAAAGCATGTATATATTATCCGATAATAAATTGAACGTGTACACTAGTATGTTTGCCGATGAGATGATTATGTTATACTAATCATAGGACAATGTGATTGTCGAATGGGGAATGTAGATATATGCTACGTGACATATATTTGATATGACCAAAAGTGCGATACCATGACATGATTTAGTCATTATGGATGTACTCGCAATGAGTAGGGTATTATGTTCATCATACTTGAGGTGACCATTGATCGCGTTACGTGCGTAACACAATGCTTTGATGTGATCTTACGCCTGCCGTAAAAAGAGGCCAAAAGGGTCATTATTGGGTATTGTCCAAAACACGGAAGTCGATGTGAGTCTCTAAGATAGGAATTGTTTATTCCGAAATGAAGAGATATATCTTAGGCCGCTCGATGAGTTGATTAACGAAAACTATGGCCATAGTCAATGATATTAATAGTTAATATCGATTGTAATTTGTTAACTCAATTCGGAATCGAGAAATAAGTGTAGTTAATCAAAATATAAATATGGCTTTTACCATGCATTTTGATTAACGGGTATCGCAAACAGAGAACGAATAACCATTATTCGAGTTAGGCATAACGATTACAATCATTTTTCCATTTAACATGAATAGCCATGATGGAGTTACTAGATCTCGCTCATGGGCTTGTAATGCTTTGGAAACAGCTTACTGATTTATTAACATTCTCTGGAAGTTAATTTTGCACAAGCTTATTATGCATTTAATTAAACCCACGAACATTCATGTTCATATATCCTTATATGTACATTTTTACCGTTGATCCAAAATGTATTTTCTTCAAAAACCGTCTACTGCGAACAAACAAACTATCAAAATATTTCTACGATCTTGTGAAAAGTTGTGATATAAAACTTTGGATTCAAATTTTCTTAAAAACACGTTATTTTGACTATGTAGAGCCTAAATATATTGCTAAGACCGCCTATTGGGAATAAACTAAATTTCACAATGTTTCTACAATCTGACGAGAAGTTGTGACGTAAAAACTTTCGATTCAACTTTTCTCAAAAACACATTATTTGGACTACCCAAAGCATAAATAGATTGCTAGAACCGCTTGTTGAAAATAAACAAAATGTCGTAATGTTTCTAGAATTCGATGAAAAGCTGTGACGTAAAATTTCGATTCAGTTGTTCTCAAATACACGTTATTTCGACTATCATGGTCATAACACATTTCTAAGACCCCTATTGCAAAAAAATCATAATGTTTCTACAATCAGGAGAAAAGTTGTGCCTTAAACTTTCAATATGAACATTCTAGAAAACATTTTATTTGGATTTTCCAATGCTAAATGGAGTGTTATGACCGTCTATTGTGAATCCAAATTTCGTAATATTTCTCCAATCTGGTGAAACGTTGTCGCAAAACATTCGATACAAGCATTGCCGAAAACACATTTTTTTTTACTATCCAAGGCCTAAAAGGATTACTAGACCGTCTATTACGAATAAATAAAATTTTGTAATGTTTCTACAATTTTGTGAAAATTGTGAGGTAGAACTTTCGATTCAAACTTTCTCTAAAACACGTTATTTTGACTCTCCAACTCCTAAATAGATGTCTAAAATCGTCTATTTCGAACTAGCAAATTTTCATAATATTTCTACAATCTTGTAAAAAGTTGTGAGTTAAAATTTTCTATTAAAAGTTTCTCAAAAACATGGTATTTGGACTTTCAGGATCCTGGTGTCTAGGACTGTTTATTGCGAATAAACGAAATTTTATAATGTTCTTGTAAAAACTTTGACATAAACTTTCGATTCAATTTTTCTCAAAAACATGTTATTTGAACTATCCATCTCCTAAAGAAGACCGCTTATTGAGAATAAACAAAATTTCATCTAATCTTGTAAAAAGTTGTGACATAAAATTTTAAATTTTAAATTTTCTCAAAAACATGTTTTTGGACTGCCCAACTCCTAAATAGATGGCTAAAACTGTCTATTGCGGATAACAAAATTTCATAATATTTCTACAATCTTGTGAAAAATTGTGATGTAGAAATCTTGATTCAAATTTTCTCAAAAACACGTTATTTGCACTCTCCGACTGCTAAATAGATTTTAAGATCCTCTGTTGCAAATAAACGAAATTTCGTAATGTTTTTATAATCTTGTAAAAAATTATGACGTAAAAACTTTCGATTCAATTTTTTTTAAAAACATGTTATTTGAAATAGCAACTGTCCTTTGGGGGCAAGAATGTTTCACGTAATATTCAGAATTAAAGTCTTTGGTGCTTGGCTGCTTGCAATATTATTTCATGCTCACGATATATCATGGTCATCATTATCAAAGTTTCTAGATAGAATGGCATTGAATGTAATATACATTTTGATTTATGACTAGTAGTGATGAGTGTTAACATCACTTCCTGTTTTTCTCGTCTATACCATCCATTTTCAATGGGAAAATATACTTGTCCACCCCTCTCCTCTCCAAGTTTCTCACGAAGTGACAAAAAAAAATATTAGGTGAATTGATTAGTTTTTTTAATTGATTTAATTAATTATTAATTGATATGTTAATAAATTATGTTACTATATATTAATTAACATTTCAATTTAATTAAATGATCAATTAAATTACTAATTAAATCAATTAATAATATTAATTAATTTACTTAATTTACTTAATTTTTTTTTTGCCACCTTATCAAGTTTTTTTTTTGTGTTTGAGGGGCATCATGTTATTCATGTATAACCCCATTTTCAATCTACACGGACTTCTTTTTGCAATTTTACTTCAAACTTTTTGCTATTCAAATATTTTGTCTTCTCGCAGTCTATAAATGAAAATACATGTATAATGAATATGGTTAGTATATTGTTTGGTCTTGCTTTCATAGTGTCTGAGTATTTGAACTATTACGTTGTGTTTATTTGACTTTATGCAAGGAAAGTCAACCTAACTTTAATTTTCTTTTTTTATGTTTCTATCTGAAGTTCATTTCAATATTAGTGTTTTTTTGTATGCCAAGTGATTTTGACATTGATATTTTTTCCATAAAATGGAGAACTTGCATCAAAATTTTTGAATATAGTGAAATATCATTTATGACCAGAATAAAACCAGAGAGTAATTTGAAAATCATAAATGGTATGTTATGTCACAAACTAAAATTATTAACAAACAAAATTCTCACCACATTACGTACATTGTATTCTTTCATTATCAACTAGTTTTATCCCCGCGCAATTGCGCGGGACAACATATCTATTTATTTTACATGTTTTTTATATAATTTATTTAAATAAAATTAGCGCGTGTGCTAATTGACGCGCGCGTTTCAACTAAATTAATCTAATCATGACATATTTGCAAATATCATGATGCCAATAGATGCATAAAGTTTATAAAATTAGTCTATCACGGATATTATTTTCTAATATAATTTGTATAAATAGCATTTGTGCAAATGCTTTTAAAATCGATTAATAAAATCAGGACATATTCGCAAATATATTTGATGTCAACAAATGCATTAATAAGAGTCCATTAAAGAATCACTATGTGTCATATGGATACAACGGGAAAATGACAAATTTATATAAAAACTCGCATAAATTTGAGCTTACAAAATTTCATATGTGCAAAATGAGAAAATAAAAAAAATATTGGAAAGCAAAAAACGACCAAAATGAAAAAAGAAAAAAGTTGGGTAAAAAGGAAAATTACAAAAAAAAAAATTGAACTTACAAAATTGCATATACCCATGCGCAATGAGCAAATTGAAAAAAAAATGGAAAAGAGAAAAGAAGGTCAAAATGTAAAAAGGAAAAAAAAATTGGCGTCTTACAAAATTGCATACATACCTCTGCGTAATTAGCAAATAAAAAAAATGATCAAAATGCAAAAAAAAAAAAATTATGAGGGTAAAAGAAAAAGCTACCCCTTCCACATGTCACCATCAGGTGAAGGATACATATATACATATATACTAGTTTTTTTCCCGCGCAATTGCGTGGGAGAGTTTGAGTCTGTCATGATTTAATTTTTCCTAACATATAATTGGATTCTACGTTTTTTTGTCTGGTTGTGCATACTTTTGTGCTTTGGTATATTTTTAACCTCCTAACTTTATGGATATTTTGAAAAAAACTTTTATTTTTTTTGTAAACTCCGACAAACCCCTTCTACCGAACTTTTATTTGTTGTTTTTTATTAATTTATTATTTTTAAGAAAATTCATAAATATTTCTTAACATGTGATTTTTAAAAAAATATATATTACATGTTGTGTTTATATAATTTAATTTTTCATTTGTTATTTATGGAAAACTAACATCTGATAATAATATAATAAACAACAATAAATAAACATTTTGAAAATATATTGATAGAAAAATATATGTTCAAACATCTGGTTTTTATTTTTATTTTCCTTTCATGTAATTCTTTTTAATAGTTTCATGATATTTTATTTTTTAAATATTTGCAAGATGTTTTTTTAATATTGTTGTTCATCTTATTATTAAATTATGTTCGTTTTGAGGAAAAAAATAAAAAGGTCAAAATATAATGTCATTGAAATTATATAAATATTACAGGTAATAATTATTATTTTTTAATTACTATATGTTAAAAAAAATTCAGGATTTTTTTAAAATAAAAAATAATAATTTATTTTAGTTACTACATATGTAAATTTAGGGAGTTTTTGCAATATTCAAAAAAATTAGGGGTTTTTTGAAACTTTTTCATATTTAATTGAGACAAAAATATGAATGAATTTGGTCCACAATAGACCATAGTCCATGTAACTTTTATTTTATTTGGTTTGTATAGACAATATTCATATGAGTAACCCCAACTAATTTGGACCTATAGATCAAGATCAAATGATGCTTATTAACTTGATGATGTGGCTTTATGTGTAAGCTAGAATTTTCTTAAAATTATATATAAGATACAATATAATTATGCTAAAAAATGTTTTATATTTGATATTTGTATAGTTATAACTTGCATGTTTCCATTAGATGTAAATAAGAATTTTTTTTTTTATAATTATGAGATAGACTAATCCACTCAATGTGTATGCACTCCCATGTTAAGATGCGTGGTGGTTTGAATTTTTTCAATCTTGACCATATTTGTTTGACTTTAAATATATTTGTGCATTCCAAAAGGAAAGTATAAATAGTTATACAAAAATTATAATCTAGTCCACAAAATTTATATTAAATGTTATTCATGGGAAAAAAAAAAATCTTAAAATGTACATCATACATACATAAATGTATAAATCGTACAATATAAAAATGTATAACATGCATTGTATTCCAAAAAGATATATCATACATCTAAAAATACATAATAAATAAATGCGTATCATTCATATATAAAATTATAACATGTATTTTATTTAATAAAAATATATCATATATCTGAAAAGTACATAACACGTTAAAAAAATATCGCATAAAAAAATATCATATATCTAAAAAATATATAAAACATGGATAAAAGGTGGCTTGTATTTTGGAACGTAAAAATATACGATCAATTTTTGCAAAAATCAAACTGCCACGTATCGTTTTTTTCATTGTTAGCGTGCACATGTAATGCACATCGATAGAATATCGATATAATGCACAATTTTCTGTCCAAAATTTATATTATCGTCAGAAAGCTACAATATTAATTATGTCCCTATTTGTCCCTCGCACTTTGTTAAATCATATAACAAAATGGAATAAGTATATACACATCATCATCCAATGAAAACTCCCAAACAACCTCTACACTAAATTTGTAAGTTCTCATTCCTTAATTAATGCCTGAAATTAATTCAAAATAAATAAAAACGAGTTATGTTTGTTCTCGTAATCATATTCGTACCCAAATTAGAATGTGAAGGTCTTTTTTCGATTTATTAGAATGTGAAGGTTGCTTGGGTTTTTTTTTTTTTTTTTTGTTAAAATAAAATGATTATTGATAATAATATCAAATACATGCATTGGCAACAACCAATGTTTTTATTGATTTTAGTGCATGAATTATAAGTTTATTCTATTAATTTTAATAATTAATACCAGCAAAAAATAGTAAGTAAATTAATGGTAAAATAATTTAATTCAAATTCGAATCTTTGCAAGGGTATGCTAGAAAAAGGAACAAATCTTTTACAGTAACATCCCTTCTCCTTTCTATAAATACCCAAAATGCTCCTCAGCAAAAAATACACTGCAACAAAGCAAACAACTGGACCAATAAAAAGCGCTCCACAGCTCTCTTTTCCTACTCTTCTTGCATATTCTTACTCTTGCTCTCTCCAGAAAACTCCATTAATGGCGACCAAGATTTACATAGTGTAATAATTCTATGAACTCTGTTTTCAGAATCTCAATTCTTTAATTTGTAATCTCTTTATTGGGTCTTTGGATGATCTTGTCCTTTTTATTTGTGTAAATTTAGTTTTTTTTTTTAAGCAATTTTATTGTTCTGGTAAATATAGAGCTTGTAGTGAGAACTAGATCTGTGGTTTTACTGAGGGTATCTGGGTCTATTCAATTTCAATATGTACTTGTTAATTACCTTTTTATTAGTGGTTTTATGTCGATTCTACTTGGTTAGATCCAGAAATTCTCAATTGGCACTCGTACAAACTTCTAAAGCAAAAGATAGTGACTTTCTACAAAGTTTTCAAATGGGTTTCAATCTGCAAAATCTAATTTCTACTTAATTGATAATATTCTTGCCTTGATTCGACTTTTTGAGGACCTAATTACAAATCATATAACTCGAATTTCTGAAAACTCCCTTTCAAATCTTATATATCTCTTAAATTTTAATTCTTTATTTTTTGCAGGTACTATTCAATGTACGGACATGTGGAGAAGCTAGCGCAAGAAATCCAAAAAGGCGCTTCGTCCGTCGAAGGCATCGAGGCCAAACTATTTCAGGTTCAATTTAATCTCGTGAATAATTTCTACATATGAAAACAATTAATTAGAATTACAATCAGTAACGATATTTTATTCCAAAATTCAAAATCAATAGGTACCAGAGACTCTACCAGAAGAAGTGTTAGGCAAAATGGGAGCGCCCCCAAAAACCCCAAAAACCGAGGCACCAATCATCACTCCTGACGAGCTGGCCGAAGCGGATGGGATTATTTTCGGGTTCCCGACCCGATTCGGTATGATGTGTGCGCAATTCAAGGCTTTCATGGACTCCACTGGCGGTCTTTGGCGCACCCAACAACTTGCCGGCAAGCCAGCTGGCATCTTTTACAGCACCGGCTCCCAAGGTGGCGGCCAGGAAACCACCGCGTACGTCCCTTTATTTATTTTTCATCAAAACCCCTGCATTATTTATTTATTAATTTATTTATTTTACAGGTTGACCGCGATTACTCAGTTGACCCACCATGGTATGATATTCGTACCCATTGGGTACACATTCGGAGCTGGAATGTTTGAAATGGAGAAGATTAAGGGAGGTTCCCCGTATGGTTCCGGTACCTTCGCCGGTGACGGGTCGCGCGTACCGTCCGAGCTCGAGATTGGTCAGGCTTTCCACCAGGGCAAGTACTTCGCTGGAATTGCGAAAAAGCTCAAGGGCTCTGCATGAAATTTGGGAGTTTAATTGGTGTATTTAAATAGAAGAATTAATGGGTTTGATTGAATTGAAGTAATGTGATTGGTATACAATTATAAATACGGCTTGCATTCATGAATAAAGTTTTCGATTTGATTAATTGTCTTTATGTTTAGAATGGTAATGAAATGTCAATTTCATTGTCCCCAAAATTGTTTGTGATTATGAAAGAAGTGGGAATGGTGGACTACTTTTTATTTTTGCTTGGAAAGTATTTTTATTATTGAAAAAACTTTAGATTAGTGGACAAAATAGTTGGTGACAATTGAATTTGTGAGCTCTAAAAGTATTTGGAATGTTTATAATTTTAATTACCCCAAACATACCCACAACGGTCAACTCATCTTATCGTTATCTTATGCTTGGATAAAGGAATGAAAATCACTGTTCCATGTTATCCTATTGAAATGCCCAATATATTGAAATATATATAATTAGTTAAAAAAAAACTTATTGACTATTTTTATTGAGTCTTTTTAAAAGATGATTTTGCTGGATAATGGAAAGAGACCATATATGGCGCCCCTCATTTCCTTCCAATATCCTCTGTATCATCAATTAATAGTTAATCACCCAATTAATTAACAAAAGTACATTCTATTAATAATTAATTAATATATAATTAAAGTACGTATGCATTATCTTAATCAATAACTATTAACGGTTAATTGGATGTCATTTTATTAATGACTTTGTTAATTAATCATCAATTAATTGATAGAAGATGTGGTGGAAAAATGACGGGGCATGTAGGGATGTCAATGGGGCGGGTCGGGGTCGGGGCAAGTACTCCCCATACCCGTCCCGCCTTTCGCGGGGATTCCCCGTCCCAAACCCCGTTTAGTTCACGGACAAATTTTATGTCCCATCCCCGCCCCGCGGAGATTCCCGTCCCCGTTGAGAACCCCATGACCCGCCAAATTCACATAAAAATCGAAAATTTAATTTATTTAATACTTAAAAATAATTACTTGAATCTAAAATATCATAGAAATTACATTTGAAAGAAACATAAAAATAACAACCAAATATCATGTTTTAAACCATTCAATAATCAATATATCATTCAAACTTAATACAATTATTACTCAAATTCTAAAACATAAAATATGACAAATATAAATGTCTTTTGAAAATTTTACAAAAAAAAATGACATTTAACTTTAGCCATTTAAGGACCTTATGACGTACTTGCTTCAACATGTGTATTGATCTACATTAACGAATAAGAATATGATACGAAGTTAATAATATATAATGTGATATTAGAACTATTTACCAATGATTATATTAAGATTACCGCATCATCAGAAAAGGCATGGTACTTGAAATTACACATATATGAAGAATCTGAACATGAATTGAATCATGATAAGAAATATATCAAACAAAAATATGCATATATTTATAATAGATGAAGAATCTGAACATGAATTGAATCATGATAAAAAAATATAAAGTAAATTTTCAAAAAGCAAGATATAATTTATAAATTTTTAAAAGGGCATGTACATATTTAGAATTTTTTTAAACTAACAATTTATAACTTAGAAACATATTTATAATTTTAAATTCGGAGCTTCGCGGGGTATGTGACGGGATAACCCGTGGGGCACGGAGCAGGGTAACCCGTGGGGCGGGGCGATCTATCCCCGTACCCACCCCATCCCCGCATCCGGGGCAAGCTCCTCACCCCATCCCCACCCCACGGGGCATGTAATCGGGGATTCCCGGTCCCATTCGGGTCGGGTCCCCACGGGGATGGGGATTCCCCACCCCATTGACATAGGGGCATGGTAAAATTACCCTAATGGAAATGATTGCTTACCTGTGCTTGTCAATCTATTAGAGGGAACATATCTTGTGTATTACTTGTTTCTAAATTTGAATGATAAAAAATCATGTTTTAGAAAGACAAATTCGTGAAAAAAGAGTAAATAATGTGAACAATAAATATTTAATCCAAAAAAAACATGTAAACAATAAATGAGGAGAAAATTAATATTAGGGACAAAATTGAGTTGTCTGTGACAATTATTCTATATTTAATCATAAAATTCGTGATTATTTAATTGAAGATAACATTAGGTTATGTTAAGTAAAAAGTATCTTATATGAAAAAACTGATAATAAATATTAACGACGACTCGAGAAAGAAATTACCAGCCAAGCTAAGGGTTTTTTTTTTTTTTGGAAAATACGACGGTTTAGCTTTCCATAACCATGCTTAAGGTTTTCGAAGTGATGATAGTAAAGTGAATCTAATAAGAATTATTGCATGATCTAATTTATATATCATTTTTATTCTGTTAATTTATTCTATCAGTAATTCAGTATTCTATCAGTAATTCAGTATTCAGTATCCTTCTAATATCTTAAATAATTCAATTTATTCAAGAATAAATGAAAAAATCTATTATAAGAGGCCATCAATTTGAATCATAAAATGAGAATGAACTTAAGTCGTTTTTTCATCACGTATAAGAATAAATATATGTATTTAAAGTTTCGCATGATCACAATATGTACATGATAGTTAATAAAATCACACTATTTGTATGAAGGGATCTCATAATCATTTGGACATTTGTCGGCCATCTAACGAGTTTCATTCAACTTTTAAAAAAAATAAAAATATTCAAGATCAAATAAAACATAAATTTTAATTAATTAACATACTATTGAACATCCATATTAATTCATGATAAGTATGTTTACTTTCACAAATATGCTATAAATAAATATCAACAACATATAATAACATCCATATATAATTATAAGTATGTTTACTTTCACAAAATATACAATGAGCCGAAATATCATAAATGAAGTATTACAGTCGTATCTCAACCGTATCTTGTCATATCTCCGTCGTATAAAAAAAATATATTAAAATAATCGGATACGTCACGTGACGTATCCGATACGTATTCGAACCATATCGTACCCGTATCCTCAGGATACTTATGTATTTTTTGAAGTATCTGCGTAACATAGATCATATTAAAACCCCCTAATACGCTCCCCAATTTAATTTGACTAGAAAATTTGCCCGCGCTTCGCTGCGGATTTTTAATGTAATTGTTTGTATTAGATAAAATATTGTGTATTCACTTATTAATTGTTATTTGTTATGTTTACAGAAAAATATCATAAAACCAATATAAAATTATTAAATGTGTAATATGATATGATATCATAAAATAAATTAATGAATATCACAAAACAAATATGAAATTTATTAAATGCGTAAAGCATGATATAAAATAAATTTGAAAAAATCATATCATATCATAAAATAAATTAATGAATATCACAAAACAAATATGAAATCATATCATAAAATAAATTAATGAATGTCAAAAAACAATTCATAATTATTACATCATAAAATAAATTAATGAATATCACAAAACAAACATGAAATTATATAAATATTAATCACAAAATAAATATGAAATCATAAAATAAATATGAAAACATGATAATATAATTAAAGTAGAACATGATATAAAGATCATAAAATAAAATATTAAATGGTTAAATGGGTAAAACATGATATAAATTAATGGATACATGATATAAATTAATGTATATAATCAAATTATAAAATAAATATGAAAATAATGTGTGATAGAAAGTCAAATATGAGGTGATTCAATGTGAGAGTTCAAAATCACCCACTCTTTAAAGGGAGAACAATATTAATATAATTAAGGTAGAATATGATATAAAGATCATAAAATAAATTATTAAATGGTTAAATGGGTAAAACATGATATAAATTAATGAATACATGATATAAATTAATGGATATAATCAAATCATAAAATAAATATGAAAATTATGTGTGATAGAAAGTCAAAAATGAGGTCGCTCAATGTGAGAGCTCAAAAACATCCATTCTTTAAAGGAAGATAAATTTGAGGGGTGAATATGGGCTAAGGCCCCCCGCCCCCCAATATCTTGGGCCATTTCTTTGTGGGCAAATGTGTCATTTTGGTGCCTATATTTACAAGTTCATCGAAGATAATCCAAACTGGCAAGCACCCAAACCCTTTGGATCCCTAAACCCCCCAAAATCTCTTCAATTTCTCATACCTTATCTACTACATTCTCACTCCCCCCTTTCTCTCTCTCTCTCGGCCTCTCCAATGGCTTCAGTCACCTCCTGCACCTCTCTGGCCCTCTTCAAAGCCACAAACCTACCCTTATCCTCCAACCCAAAACCCCATTTCTCTCCCCCATCTCTGCGTTCCCCACTTCTCTCTCTCCAGACGCCACGTTTGCACCAACGACGCCTCTCCTCTCCCGTTGAGGCCGTGGGTACCAATAATGGGAAAGGAGATCCAAGAGAAACTATACTCTTACCTGGCTGCGATTACAATCATTGGTTGATTGTGATGGAGTTTCCTAAGGATCCGGCTCCGACTAGAGAAGAGATGATTGATACCTATCTCAAAACCCTGGCTTCTGTTCTTGGCAGGTAGACTCGCAAATTTGTCTCTGAATTACAGTTTTTGATGATGAATTTAATTTATGACCTAATGGTAAATAACAAAAATATCTTGAATGTTGTCTTAGTTTCAGTGTTTCGTCTGTAAAGTTTCGTCTTTAATTATTTACTTCTGTACTTGCTAGTGGAATACAAAATTGAGAATAATAGGTGAGTTTAGTATTGTTATTGTACGATTTAGTTTTAGTCGATACAAACTTGTGTTAAATTGATGCTAAATTGAGCACCTGAGCATAATTTGGGTAAATTTGCGAAGTCGCCACATATGTTGAGTATAATCTGGAAAAAAAGAACTACAAAATTTCTAATTTTTTTGGTTAATTCAATATTTTTTTAATCTGTATTTGTAGCATGGAAGAGGCGAAGAAGAACTTGTATGCCTTTAGCACCTCAACTTATACCGGCTTTCAGTGTACCGTTACTGAAGAAGTCTCTGAAAAATTTAAAGGTACATTTTTCTATTTACTTTATTTTTATTGGTTCGATATTTTTTTTCAATTGTAACCTTGTTTCTCTCTCTCTCTCTCTCTCTCTCTCTCTAGGGTTGCCTGGTGTTGTTTGGGTGCTGCCAGATTCTTATGTTGATGTGAAGAATGAGGATTATGGAGGTTAGTTCGCTAATTTAACGTTTCATTATCATTATTTTGTGCTAAGTGTAATATTTGTTTTTCTAGGCGACAAGTATGTAAATGGTGAGATAATACCGTGCACATATCCTACATACCAGCCCAAAGATAGGCGACCACCCAAATACGAGAGCAGAAAATATGAGAGGCGTAGATCTGGCCCACCACCAAGATCTGGTCCACCACCACCTAGATCTGGTCCACCACCACCTAGATCTGGTCCGCCACCACCTAGATCCGGTCCTCCAGCAGCCTCAGTCGAACCATCTTCATAAATCGAACATTCATGTTGGGTTTTTCTTCTATGTTAGACGAGATGAGGTTTTGTTAAATTTTGTTGCCTTTCATGGAAAGCCTCGTTAGTTTTATGTGTGTGTGTGTGGAGTTTTGTATTAGGAGTTAATTAGAGAGTGCTACTTGAACCGTTATATTGATTTTCTATCCAAGTTCTCAAATATTATTTTAGTACTTGATATGAAGTATGACCTTATATTAAGATAAATTTACTATGTTGCTCGGATATGTCGATACGGCAATACGGTTACGTGTATCGGATACGGTGATACAGTAATTTAACATATGATTTATGATACGATATGCGTATCGGATACGGGTAGATTTTCAATTTTCGAAGTATCCGCGCAACATAGTAAATTTATCTCCAGCTTTTTTTTCATGAAAATAAAGATATGAGAATGTGTTGAAAGAAAAGGGGACATGAAATTTTTTTTTTTTTTGAAAAGGGGGACGTGAAATTAGAAATAAAGACTTTCTTGCAAGAAATCAACAAGTAATTGCTAAGAACATAACATTACATCAAATCCTACAAGTAATTGGTATATATTTACTTTATTCTACATTTCATTCGTCTTTGTCCTTGGATGAAAAGGAAGATAGATCTTGCTCGTATATAAGCTGAGCAACCAAACCGACGAAAATAAGCCCCAAAGTCGCAACTTTCTTCCACTCCACGTCTGCTTCGGGCACTCCCAAAGTCGCGTTACCTATCGCCAGTGCCAATATTGACATAAGAGCGAGATACATATTCCTCCTCAATTTCGACCCCGCACTTTTCTTATCGATTTGTCTAAGTTTTTCGGCTTCTAACTCTATCTCATTTTTCAATTTCGGATCGGTTTCCGGTTTCTCCCTTAGATTCTTAAAAAATAGATTTTCGTTCAGGCCCCGCTCCATATTTTTCTCAAATTCCTCCAATATTTTGTCGTTTTTCTCGATCTCTTGCCATCGGATCGCTGAAGATTCCTCAAACTCCTGCATCCCACTATCTATCGCTTCCAATATCTGCGACGTTAAAATATGTTATCATGACAAAAAAAAAACTTCATTGTTGCAAAATTAATGAAAGAAGTAGAGTAACTAACTTCATTATTAGCATCTTCGAGGACGCTCTTGCCAATCTCATCACGTTCGGTATTAGCTTCCTCCGCTAATTTCTTGAGGTACTTGTTCTTCTCATCGATGAAATTACTAACCCGTAGTTTTTCTGCTTGAAGCATCGCAATTCGAGCCAAGACCTCTTGCCTGTGCAAATCGCCGCCATCCTCGGACGAAGCCGAGCCGTCCGAATTGTCATCCTGAGAAGTGCATGTGCATACAAAATTCCTCTTCCTTGTGATTTTGGGGATCTTAGCTTTTGTTTGGTATGGAGACAAAGATATTTGGATAGAGTTCAGATTGATCATCTCTCCCTTTTACCTCTTTAGGATTTTTTTTGTTCTACTTTTCTATAGAAAAAATAGAAGGATATTTCAATTTTGTGGTTTTCTGTCTTTCACAAAAAAAAAAAATATATATAAAATAATTTGTGGTTATCTACTTACTCCAAGTGTGTGAAGGAACAGGTTGCTTGCTAAGAGGGCTTTGCTAGTACAACTCGTCTACAATGGTTTCATGTGCAAGAAGACTGGTGAATTGTATCAAGGAGACATGCTTCGGTGAGGAAGAGACTAGGAGAGGACCAAATCGGATAAGGGTCTCTGGGTACCAATAATTGGGACTACATATTTGTACTTCCGTTCTACTATTAGAAAGGGTAAATATACTATGTCCCCATAAAACTATTTCTTTTCATTATAACAATGATGGATAAAAATATTTTAATTATCATATTTTTATAATTTTATTATGTATTGTATTGTATATATTTTCTGCTCATTTTAAGTTATGCTAATAAATTACTTATTAACTATCTTAATGTATCATAATACATATATTAGTAATGTTGTAAAAATAATATTTTGAGGTATATTACGGTTTTGGAAGTAGTGTTGTAAAAAACGGTCTTTAACAGTGTTTACCGATTCAAAAAACGATTAGTGATGAGTTAATGTTACATTTTTTTGTTTAACGATTTAAAAAAACAATCAAACATTATTTGATCATGTTTGATCATTTTTTTTCTTAACGGTCATTACCAGTGTTATTTTGACGGTTATTTATATGTATTGGGTCAAATTTTATTTTGTAATTTGGGCCATGAACGTATTGAATTTGGTCCATGTTATTCTCTCATCTGATTAATTTAGAACATGTATTTGGCAAGTATTTGAGCTTGCTACACAGATTTGAGTTGAGACTGCTCTTTGATTGAATTGAGACTGAAATTTGACGACGGAGATTTTTTGCTTAATTTCTTTCTGACTAATCGATATTAGTCAAAGTTAGACTAACTTTAGGTTAGTGGATAAATACTTTCTTTTGAATTATTGTAGAATTTGGACTATTTGTTGCATTTTGATTGTTCTCTGGATTAATTAGCTTAATAGTCACTAAAAAAAGTTAAGGTAATAAATTTATTGAATTGAATTTGAATTTGAATTATTACAATTTTAAAAAAATAATAATATGTATGATAATTTTTTACGCGTTACATGACCGTCATATCACTATTAATCGTTAAGTCATAGTTACACTTACAGTACCCGACCGATTCATTTCGCTAAAGGTCATTTTTTTTTGGAAGTGAAATGTAAAATGTATCACAATGACTGTAGTTTTACCATACCATTAATGATAAACAATTTTTTGTTTGATTTGATATAAAAGCACAGTTAACTCTAATTTAATATAAAACTTTAACTAAAAATACATATTATATGGAGGAGTACTTTTAAAATTATTTCAAAAAAACAATATCGTTTGATGCATGTTTTATAAGTTCAACATGTCATTCATTATTTAATATCATGTGAAAATTTGAAAGTTACAGTTTCATGAAATCTTTATCCTTTGTTTGTATATTCAAATTATTAACATAAAATGATAAATATTTAGATAAAATATGATTACAGATTATATTATTAATGTATCATGGTGTGACATTTGAACAATGATGAAATTTGATGTAAAACAATGACACATTGTAATACATCGAAAATTTTAATTTTATTCAAAAGTATTTCGTAATTTTATATAAGTTATATTCAAATTAATTCAGATATATAAATTGAAATCCTATCATTTGGATCCTTTTGATCAGAAAATTGTTCGAATAATGTTCAAACTTCAAATTTATTATGATATTTATATTATATTATAAATTATAAATACCATGAAATGTATTTAGTCATGTATCTTAATATATGTGTAGCAATTTGTGCTCTTTATCAAATTGAGTTTGTTTTATTTTCATTATGGGCCGAAAGCCTGTACACCTCCATTGATCATGTACACATAGAGCTGGCAAAATCTGACCCGATCCGAAAAAATGACCCGACCCGTTCAAATCCGAACCCGATCCGAAAATATTGAAAAGTCAACGACCCGAACCCGAATCCGAAACCGAAACCGAATGACCCGAACCCGAAATCGACCCGAAACCGAATGATCCGAACCCGAAATTGCACCGAAACCGAATGATCCGAACCCGAAATCGATCCGAAACCGAACGACCCGAAACCCGAACGACCCGAAACCTGAACTAACCCGAAACCCGAATGACCCGAAACTCATGACCCGAATGACCCGAAATCCACGACCCGAATGACCCGAAAATTAAAATATTATTGTTAAAATCAATATAATATTGCTAAAATATCTTGGAATCAATAAAATAAATCAGAAATTATCCGAAAACTAAATTTTTGGAAAATCGAATGATTCGAAATCAAATTTTGTGAAATCTGAATTACCCGAAAATCAAAATAGTCAAGACCCGAATGACCCGAAAACCGAAACGACCCTAATCCGAATGACCCGAAAATCGAAACGACCCGAACCCGAATGACCCGAAAACCGAAACGACCCGGAATCGAATGACCCGAAATACGAAACGACCCGAATCCGAACGACCCGAATCCGAACGACCCGAAATCCGAACGACCCGAACGATCCGATGACCCGACCCGAACCCGATCCGTCCCGCCCGATTGCTTTTTAAGAATTGATATATTATTTTCCCGGTATTGCGCCGCCATACATAGAGCTGGCAAAGTTGACCCGAACCCGAAAAATCGACCCGAGTAACCTGAACCCCGACCCGACCTGACTAGACATAATTTACGAAAATCAAACAACCCGACTCGGACCGACCCGGGACTAAATAACCCGAACCCGAAAGTTGATGTTTTATATGGTACCCGAACTCGACCCGATCCGAAACCGAGTAACCCGAGACCCGAATATAACCCGAATATACTGGTTGATTCAATTCTTATAGTTTGGAATTTTGGTTATTATTTTTGTCCAAAACTAAATCAATTCAAACCCGACATAACCCGAACCCGAAGAATCTGACCCGTAAACATAATTTAACCCGAAAGAACCCGACCAAAACAAAATCCGAACACAACCCGACCCGATCCGAGTTAACTTCACCCGAAAATAACCCAGACTTAAAAATGACCCGAACCCGAAAATACCCACCCGATTATGACTCAACCCACCCGATTTGCCACCTCTAGCCATACACACAATTTCCATCCAGTGAGATGATTTTCTCCTTCCATAGACTATGAAGATTGAAAGTGTGCAACTCATGTTTAAATAAATGAATACTGGTTAACGGTGAGAAGAATCAGGCATCAACTTAGAGGGCTAAAGAAGTTCGGTAGAAATAGAATTAACTTGGATTTATGAAAGGATGATCTGATGTAGGGTTAGAAGCCGTCAATGTTAATTAGCTCTTCCGATATTCTCATTTCAGGTTAGGGATAATTTCTTTTGCCCTCCTATAGTTTCCATTTGATAATCAATAATAAATTCGTTTATTATTTTATTTTGGCTATTCGGATTCATAATCCATTTTGTTAGTATTCGATATTATGTTTGATTATCTTTGTTTGAGTCCCATTGAGGGTTAAATATCTCGTAATGGAAATGCGATTATATTTTTAGGGATTGTGTAACCCGAAGTACAATAATTTATTTCAATCTATACGAAATATTTTATAAGAGAGAATAATTAATATAAGAAGATGTAAGAAGAGAAGATGAGAAGATGAAGTCCAGATCTGGCACGTGCGTCAAGACCCATCCCAGACAGCGATTGTGGGCCTCCCTTCGTTGCGCACAACGGTTGGACCCATCTCAATCAGCGATCTTGAGCCTCCGACTGGTTCATATGAGAAAATATAATATGATTTAAATAAAATGACAATACGATATAAAAATAGATTTATTGAACATATATATTATCATATAATTTATAGAAGTTATTTTGAGATTTTGAAGCATTTAAATACGAGATTGTGCGTTGAGATATTAATACGTGATTAGGTCTTATCTATAGGAGGCTGGGCTTTTGTTTTTCCGTTTCTTCCCTAACTGAGTACATTCGTACTCGTCTCTATATTTTTATTTATTTATTTCCGCCCAGGTTAACCCGTTGCGGAAGATTTCATTAAAGAGTTGTGCACTTGGATCCAGATGCTTTTGCTATTTTATCATTTAACGCTTACTATATTCTTAATTTACATTCAGAATATATAGTGCGGTCACGTTTCAATTTTGGGGCGTGACAGACATAAATATTTAAAAATACAATGATTATAAAAAAATCAATGATTAAAAAAAATGATAATACTTTTGGGAAAACAAATTGAGAATGTTTTGCGCCTACTAACCCTCAAAACGATGAAATTGAGTCATTTTCGTGGTATCGACTTCAGTTTTGATTATTTATTTGCAAACAAATAGAAAATGAAGTGTTTTGCATGTGTTAGTATTTTATTACGAGCATGAGCATACAAAATTCCTCTTGTGAATTTGGGGATCGTAGCTTTTGTTTGGTATATAGACAAAGATATTTGGATAGAGTTTAGATTGATCATCTCTCCCTTTTACCTCTGTTAGGATTTTTTTCTGTTCTACTTCTCTATAAAACAGAAAGATATTTCAAGTTTGTGGTTATCTATCTTTCACAAAAAAACGAAATTTTTTTTGTGTGGTTATCTGCTTACTCCAAGTGTGTGAAGAGCAGGTTGCTTGCTAAGAGGGCTTGCTTGTACAACTCGTCTACAATGGTTTCATATGTGCAGGAAGACTCATGTGAATTGTCTCAAGGAGACATGCTTCGGCGAGGGAGAGAATAGGAGAGGACGAAATCGGATAAGGGTCTTTGGGTACCAATAATTGGGACTATACATTTGTACTTTCGTTCTATTATTAGCATCTAGGAAAATATGAGAGAATACAGAAATGGATATTTGAATTATAATAAAACTATTGCTTTTCAATTTTCATTATATTTTAATTATAATAATGATGAATGCAAATATTTTAATTATCATATTTTTATAATTTTAATTTGTATTTTATTGTATATATTGTATGCCCATTTTAAATTATGCTAATAAATTACTATTAACTATCTTAATATATCATAATACAGGGCTGATAAGGAGAATCCACAATTCGAATCCGCAAATCGAATCCACCAGACGGAGGGATATTTTCGTAATTATCCAACTTCATTCACGCGCTCTCTTCTTCGTTCCTTCCTTCTCTGGCGGAGTCACAAGCGTAGATCTCATCTTCTTCCTTCACTTCTCGCTTCTCCTTTCTCCGGCAAGTCACAGGCGAAGAAAACCCTAACCGGCGAGTCACAGGCGAAACGAATCTCGAGCGGAGGCGTTTGCTTTTCATCACTGTTAAACCCTAACCGGCGCTGCGTTATTCGGTTTAGGTTTCCCTAATTTTAAACTTTTTCAATACCTTCCTAATTTGTTATTCGGTTCGAACAAATCTAGGTTTATAAGTTTATTAGCTTTTAATGAAGTTCTTTGTTCTTCTCTTTTGCATCTTTTTCTGTCGATTCAGCGTCTTTTGAGTACAATTCGATCTTAACAATTCAATTGGTCCTTCAAATGCCCTAATTTACAACCAATCTTGCCCTTCTTGATTCACTTTTGGAGCGCAATTCATCCTTTCCCCAATTAAATTTAATCTCCCCTCTTCTAACAGGTATACGGAGAGGAAGAATGGTCATTCGGGTTCTGCGATCACGGAAGCGGGGTTTTCAGCTGCCCGCCTGGCAAGAACACGATGTACACGTATCGCGAGAAAATCGTCCTCAGCGAAACCGAATTTTCGAACATGAAAGTTAACCAAATCATTCGAGAACTCAGCCGAGAATGGCCTGGAAATTTGTACGATTTGCTCGCAAAAAATTGCAATCATTTCTGCGATATTTTCTGCGACCGTCTCGGCGTCCCCAAACTCCCAGGTAAATTAATTCATATCATTTCCCTCTTCCTTCCAAAACCTCAAAATATCATATTTACCCTTCTTTGATATCAGGATGGGTTAATCGATTCGCAAATGCTGGCGATACCGCCATCATCGCTGCCGGCAATGCCGCCGTTAAGGTAAACAAAATCTTATTATTTAAAAAAAATACCCAAATTGCAAAAATAACCCTTCATTTTTTTAAAATTTCGTTTACCAGTTCAGACAAGCGAAGTCCGAGATTGTAAATGCGAGCCGTGTCGCGTATCGATTCATGGCCGGTTTAACGACCTCAAATAATACTGCTACTATTACTAATAACAATAATAATAATAATAATAATAATAATAATAATAATAATAATAATAATAATGCAAATACGCCCGAATAGGAAATACCGAAATTTCAAAGCATGTTCAAAAGCATGGTTTCGCCGAAGCAAAACAAACCGGCCAATAGCAGCTCGGTTCCAGATACAGACGAAAGGGTCGGTACGAGCATCAATGCCGATACGGACAAGCTGTACAGTCTCAAACCGAGACAGGCTTCTTTTCAGAGCGACGACAAAAGTAGAGTCGCGAATTTAAGGGGAAAGGAATGAATTGAATTTGAATGAAATGAAATTGATTCGATTGTTTTTTACTCGTGTTTTGTTTTGAATTTATGTTTGGTTTTCGTAAGGGATTTCGTTTTAAGTTGAAATTGTGAATGTTATGTTGTGGCCATTATTATTTTTTAGAGTAAAAATTTGTTGCGATTTTTCTGAATTGCCTCTATTCCGTAGTTAAATAATTGAAATAAAGTACACAAATATACACAATAATTTGCTTAATGGTTTCGATTAAAGAACATGGAAGCGAATAAATGTATAATGTTTTAAGCGAATATATTCTGTTAAATTTAATCATATATTCTGATAAATTTAATCATATATTCTGTTAAATTTATTCATATATTCTGTTAAATTTAATCATATATTCTGATAAATTTAATCATATATTCTGTTAAATTTAATCATATATTCTGTTAAATTTAATCGTATATTTTACTAAATTCAATAATATATTTTAATGAATTATATGAAATTAATGATCATGTTCATCAGATAATTAACTATATTTGGCTAAATTCAATCGTTTATTTTTGCTAAATTTAATCATATATTATGTTAAATTTAATCATATATTCTATTAAATTTAATCATATATTCTGTTAAATTTAATCATACATTTTGCTAAACTCAATAATATATTTTGCTGAATTATATGAAATTAATAATCATGTTCATCAGATGATTAACTATATTTTGCTAAATTCGATCGTATATTTTTGCTAAATTTAATCATATATTATGTTAAATTTAATTATATATTCTGTTAAATTTAATCATATATTGTGATAAATTTAATCATATATTCTGTTAAATTTAATCATATATTCTGTTAAATTTAATCGTATATTTTGCTAAATTCAATAATATATTTTGCAAAATTATATGAAATTAATGATATGTTCATAAGATAATTAACTATATTTTGCTAAATTCAATCGTATATTTTTGCTAAATTTAATCTTATATTATGTTAAATTTAATCATATATTCTGTTAATTTTAAACATATATTCTGTTAAATTTAATCATATATTATGTTAAATTTAATCATATATTTTGTTAAATTCAATTATATATTCTGTTAAGTTTAATCATATATTCTGTCGAATTTAATCATATATTATGTTAAATTTAATCGTATATTTTGCTGAATTTAATAATATATTTTGCTGAATCATATGAAATTAATGATTATGTTCATCAGATAATTAACTATATTTTGCTAAATTCAATCGTATATTTTTGCTAAATTTAATCATATATTCAGTTAAATTTAATCATATATTCAGTTAAATTTAATCATATATTCTGTTAAATTTAATCATATATTTTGTTAAATTCAATCATATATTTTGCTATAATCCCTTGTTTGATTTTCAATGTCATGTAAAATAAAATCCCTTGATTAGTTGTATATCAATGTCATATATTCTGTTTGATTAGTTGTATATCAATGTCATGTAAACTAAAATCCCTTGTTTGATTTTCTAGTCGAAATCCATGATTTTATAAAGTTAGTTAATAAGATGAATGTCATTATAACCTTTAATCTATCATATATTTATTAAATATTTCATGTAAATGACAAATAAAATTTCAATATTAAAAAAAATATTAAATATTAATTAAATATAAAAAATTAAAAATTATTTAGCAAAATTACCGCAAATATTTATAATTAACCAAATAAGATTCAACTTGCGCAGCTATTACAAAATAAAATTCTTGTTTATCATGAAAATAATACAAAACTAAACTAAAATAACCGAAAATTACATAACAAATATAATCTAATGAATTCTCGATTTTCTCACATATGCCTCGTTATATCATCCATAATTGCGACCCACTCTCGAGCTTCATGACGTCATTCTTTCATCATCGTTGACCCTCGATATTGGACATTTTCATTTCGTTGGAGCATAATTTGATCTTTCGTTGGCACTAAACTCTCTAATCCACCAGAAATTACATAATTATCCAATATACAACAAGAAAGCAGAACATCAATATGGGTAAGCCATGGAAAGAAAGGTCTCGTAGTTAGAATTTGTAATCGATTTTTCAAAGCACCTAAGGCTCGCTCCACAATCGAGCGCAAAGATGAATGCATATGATATTCTGCAATTATGTTCCTCAATCATACTTATTGCATTTTGCAATAACCTAAGGGCATGTTTGGGAGCATGGAATTTGGTATGGAATGGAATTATATATTTCCATTCTCACATAATTTCTTGTTTGGTTGCAAAAATTATTGGAATTATATTTCTCTAGGAATCTTCTAATTCCACAAAAGTAGCAAATATTGATTCCTCAAATTTGAGGAGTGGCAAGGTGGAGGAAAAGTTATAATCAAGAAATAATTATATTATAATGATCAAATTTGTATAATTAATATAATATTACATATTATCATAATAATATATAATAATAGTCCCACATAATAATTATATTAGATATATATAATTAATATAATACTATATGTATATTTATAAAGAAAATTATTATATTATTATATTTATAAAAATAATATAATAATAACATAGAAATATTATTATTATTATAATATATTATATTCTATAATATTATATTATATTATAATTATTATAATATAATTCTTATATATTAAAATAATAATAATAATAATAATAATAATAATAATAATAATAATAATAATATTAATAATAATAATAATACCAATATTAATATTAATATATTATTATTAATAATAATAATTATTATTAATATAATATTAATTAATATTGAAATAATATTATAATAATAATACCAATATTATATTAATATTATTTTAATATCTTATGTAATGTTAATATATTATATTATTATTATTAATATTAATAATATTAATATATTAGTAATATTAGTATGTTAATATTATAATAGTATATTATATGAATATGCTAATATAATAGCATTAATATAAAAATATTAATATATTAGTATTATTTACAATATTTTAATATTAATATTAATATTAGTATTATGAATATATATTGTCATATAATATATTATAATTATAATTAATATTATATTATAATTATTATTATTATAATATTATGATGATTTTATATTATAATCATATTATTTATTTATTTAAACTAATTTGATTACAAAAATAATATTATAATAATAATAACAACAACAACAACAACAACAACTATAATAATAATAATAATAATAATAATAATAATAATAATAATAATAATAATAATAATAATAATAATAATAATAATAATAATAATAATAATTTTATAACATTATAATAATATAGTATTATAATACCATAACAACAACAACAACAACAACAACAACAACAACAACAACAACAATAATAATAATAATAATAATAATAAGTATTATTATTACTATAATAATAATAATAATAAGAAGAAGAAGAAGAAGAAGAATATAATAACAAAATAATAATAATAATAATAATAATAATAATAATAATAATAATAATAATAACAATAATAATAACAATAACAATTAATCATAATAATATTATAACATAATAATAATAATAATAATAATAATAATAATAATAATAATAATAATAATAATATTAAGAAGAAGAAGAAGAATATAATAACATAATAACAATAATATTATAATAATTTAATATTATATGATAATACTATTATATTGTATTAATTTTAATCAAACATTTGTTCTATATTTTCAATAATGAAATTCCAGAATTTTTCTAACCATCCAAACGAAGAATAATATTTTCCAGTATCTTATAATTCGGACATCCAAACAAACTGTGGAATTACAAATTCCAGAACTTTTTTCTCCTCCACCTTGTAATCCAATTCCACTCTACTAATTCCGCTTGCCAAACGGCCCCTAAGAGAAATACATGGATAAGAGAGAGCTCAGTGGATTTTGGAATACATATTTTTTTGCAGGAGTACAGAATACAGGGATTTTAGTGCCCAAATACAATACATCTCGTAATCAAACAATGGATTTGGATACAAATCCGGGATATACGATTACAATACATCAAAATTGCTCAAATCAAACATGCCCTCAATTTGTATCTGTTTGCATGAAATTCGAGAAAAAAGAGTAATTAATTACCTAAATCTGTATCAACTAGACCTTTCTCTTCTACAAGCAACACATCTAATACCGTCACTTCCGCATCTGCGGCCTCTATGCTAGCAGCGCACCGTATGACCGGAGTACGGACGGCGCCGGAGCCGATCGGGATTATCCGCGGCTCACTAAGCAGAACCTAAACCCTAACCGAAGCCGAGCAGGAGAATTCGAGCGGGAGAATACCATGAAGAACGAGGAGGCGATACCCAAAGAAGATGCCAGTAGGAGGAGAGGGTGATTTGGCCTAGGATTTCGCCTTGGACTCGACGCCGGAGTAAGATGCCAGAAGAGCGAGAAGATGCCATGAAAAGAGAGAATGAGGGCTTCCCAAGAGAGAAGAATCGGGAGGGTGGAGGAGTGAGTGGATTTAATAGGTTATTTACAAAAAGATCCCTCCGCTTCGTGAGTTTAACAATTTATGAAAAAAAACCTTCTGCCTGTAAATATATTTAATTTTGGTCCTTGGATTCGTTTTGTGGATTCTTTTTGTGGATTCTATTTAGCATTTCTCTATCATAATACATATATTAGTAATGTTGTAAAAATAATATTTTTAGGTATATTACGGTTTTGTAAGTAGTGTTGTAAAAAAACGGTCCTTAACGGTGTTTATCAGTCCAAAAAAAAGTTAGTGATGGGTTAACGTTACGTTTTTAGTTTAACGATTTCAAAAAACGGTCAAACGTTTTTTCCCTTGAGGATGCTAATAATGAAATCAGTTAATCCAAACATTAACAGTGTTATTTACATGTAATATATCGGGTCAATTTTTTTTGTAATTTGGGCGGGGAACATATGGAACTTGACCCCTGTTATTCTCTCATCTGATTAATACATGTATTAGGCGAGTAATTGGTGCTTGCTACAGATTTGAGTTGAGACTACTCTCCGATTGAGTTTTTTTTTTGAAGGAGAGATGATCATCTCTATGGTATATATAAAAAATAAAAGTTAGGTTATATGTACAGAGGCTACCACAAAGAAATGGTGACACTTACACCCGGTTACAACTAATTAAAGCAAAACATAATGTAAGGAAAAGTTGTAAAATATTAGCCAGGATCTGAATTCTCGAGTTATAAAGAGACACCAACGGAGTAGGAGTGATTGCTTTAGATTGAAAAAATCGCCGGTAGCTAGGTTACGCTCCTTCCAAATACATAACCGTTAAGGCTAGGATCTGGCAAGCACTGTCCGGGAGGTCTTGAACGAAGACGGGCTTGTTGTCCATCCAGATACTCGGGGTGTTTGGATAATGTATTAACTGGCTAGCTAATAAATGATCTTGTATTGAGGACCATATTGCCTTCGCAAATGAGCATTCCAGATAGAGGTGGCTGGCCGATTCCAAGCAATCAGTGCAAAAGATGCATCTCGATTGGTGGGGCCATCCTCGTTTGAGTATATTATCGCATGTGAGCAATCTATTGTGAAATAGAAGCCAGCCAAATTTTTTTACCTTTGATGGGCACTTTACTTTCCAGAGGGGGTAATTCCATAGACTTAACACTCCCGGGTACCTCAAGCGCGCATAGGCTGATGTACAAGAGAACGTGTTGTTTGAAGCCCATATCCAGATAGGTTGCGAGTTGTTCGGGTTCGGTGAAATGGCCGAGAGAAAGAGGGGTATGAGTTGAACTAGTTATTTGCATAAAGTGGAAGTGTACCGTGGGTCGAGAGCCTCCAGTTGTTGAACCGAGGTGACCCCAAACAGGTCACTGATAGCGGCTGTCCAAGGAGAAAGGGACCCGATTTGGATTTTCCACAGCCACTTCAGAAGGAGTGCGGAGTTTTGGGTTTTGCAGGTTTCGCAATCCTAGACCTCCATTCTTTATTGGTAAAGTGACTACTTGCCAATTTATCAAACAATGAGCTCCATTACAATGCTCCTCGCCTTTCCATAGAAATGAACGAATTAACCGATTTAGTTGTTGAATTAACCATAGAGAAAGCCTTTTAGCTTTGCATGAAGTAGATCGGTAACGAGGAAAGAACCGATTTGGCTAGAGTCAACGTCCCCCCTTTGGAAAGAAGACGATCCTTCCACCTCGCTAATCGGTCTTGTGTTTTCTTGATTAGGGGCATGTAGCATATCCTCGACGGTCTCTTAATAGTTAATGGAAGCCCAAAGTATTCAATTGGCAAAGCCTTTTTAGGAAAATTTAGGATGCATTCTATTGTCGCTATGAACTCGACCGGTACAGAGATTGGTACGAAACAACTCTTACCTCTATGAGCCATCAATCCCGTGAGTGATCCAAAAGAGTCCAATGCCGTAGATATAATTTGTAGATTGACCGGAACGGCCTCGGTGACGATGATCGTGTCGTCTGGCTCCGACTCTGGCACGTGGTTGAGGAACCTGCGAACGCTCATCCCTCATTTGATGCTCAAACCTTTCTCGTATAACAATAGTAGAGGCAGGAGGACGTCTGAGAAGGCTGACAGTCTGCCTAGCCTGGATTGCAGGCCTGTTCTGACTCCCAAAATGTATATTAGATATGCCAAAATTATTGATATTCAAAAAACCATTTTATACAGATGCAAATGTACACTGCATAAACAAAATACTATGTGAGATTCAGAACAAATTCATTGAACATGTATAAAAATCAATGTTTTAAATATCGTATAGCTGCGCATATCGTTTTGTCTTTTAATTTAGCGGTTAGCGGAAAACGGGCGATATAGCGCCGCTTCCCCATCGCAACAGATTTTGATCAAAATTATTCTTATAATAATACTAAAATATGCATTTAAATATAATTAAGCAGCCAATATATGATTTAAAATTAAATAATACTAAATATACCACCATAATACTAATTATTATTATTATTATTATTATTATTTTATAACAATTATTATTTTATCGTTATCATAATAATACTAATAATAATTATTATTATTGTTGTTGTTGTTGTTTATACTATTACTATCATTATTATTATTATTATTATTATTATTATTATTATTATTATTATGGGGAGTTCTATGATAGACCCATTTTAAAAAAAAATTCGAATATTTGTTAAATAATGATTTTTTTTTTGTAAGATTATAGTGTATATTTATTATTTAATGCTATCTAAAACATAAATTTTGTATAATTAATTAAGAAATAGCTAAAATTCTTAAAATAACTTTTTGAAAAAAGATCCATGATAAGAAAATTGGTCTATCATAGAACTTCCCTATTATTATTATTATTATTATTATTATTATTATTCTACATAAATAAATTGCAGTCTATATTTTGTATAAACTAATAATAATTGCTTTTGTTGTTATTATTATTATTATTATTATTATTATTATTATTATTATTATTATTATTATTATTGAATGATAGTTATTATTATTATTGTATTATTATTATTATTATTATTATTATTATTATTATTATTATTATTATTATTATTATTATTATTATTATTATTATTATTATTATTATTATTATCTTAATAATAATAATTATTATTATTATTATTATATTATTATTATTAGATTATAATAATAATAATAGTATAATAATAATAATTATTATTATTATTATATTATTATTATTATTATTATTCTACATAAAAAAATTCACTCAATATTTTTGTATAAACATATTTAATTAATCATTTTAATTTTGTAATCACGCTATACTGCTATAGCACTGCTACAACCGTTATATTTGTACGCTTCATGCTATAACATCCCGATATAACATTGCAGTAGAACAAAACGCTACGGAACAACAATCTGAAACGATGCAACATTTCTCTTCAAAAATCCGCTATAGCGTCGCTACAACGCTACTATTTAAAACATTGATAAAAATATATTGAATCGACATTAAAATTATTGAAGATGGTGATACTAAATACGTCGCTAGATGTCATTTCTTAATAGGAAAAGCATTTTTGGTCACCCAAATCTCATCCATACTAAATTTATTTATTTATCGGATCTAATTTCCTTAATTCAGGGTTATCTGGTGGTTTCGTATCGACAACTACAATGTCGGCGATTAGATATATGCAAGAGTAACCTCGCGATTAGAATTCGAGTTGTCGGTTATTCTATGGGGGATGCACTTGTTCATTCAACAAGAAGCGTAAATCAATCAAATCTTGCCTATGCGGAAAATGACATTTGGATCATTGTGGCATAGCATGGCATGGTTGATCAATGTGTTCCAAGTGTTGCCAAAGAGGGAACTTTCGTTACCCTTCGACACTTTTTTGGTGGATTTTAAAGCCTTCTGTTGATGTCCTCTTGAAATATTTGTAAATATTTTATATTTAAATGATATCGGAAACAGCACGTATCCTCAAAAAAAGAAAATCTTGTACTTTCAATGAAGAGAAAAGAGAGGCCACTCACACAATATTAGAATGTTTGTTGAGTATCATTCGAAAAGAAAAAGAAAAAAAAAGAAGGATAATAGAATAGTATATGTCAATGTATTTAGACTAGAAATAGGGATGAGTACGAGATTGCAGAATATTAGAATTGTAGGAGTACAAAGAGATTTTGAATAAGAGGTGGAATTTAGATTTTATTAATATAATAACTAGAGTCCTAGTTTAACTTTAGACTAATTTAATCAAGAAAAAATTTCTTTTTGAATGGTAATCAAGCAAATTGTTTCATTAACATCTCTCTATTGGAAATACGTAATCCATTAGAGGAACATGAAATTTTCACTAAGTTCTATAGTTTTAAAATGGACGAGAAAAAAAGAAGAATGAAAGTGAATTATTAAGGCTTTCACTCCTTTTTAATTTAATATTTTATTTCCTTCAAATTTAGAAGTTAAGATATACATTATTAAAACAAACATGATGATTTATTGTGCTAATCGCTCAATTACCTGGCCTATGAAACTATTGGCAAAATCTTTTTCTATATTGATGCCGTCGGAAATTTTTTTATTAAGTTTTTATTTTGACAAAATTTATATACAAATTTACTAAAATTCCTTAACCAAAATTTTAACTTAGAAATTCTAAAACATAATCCAAACATATCATAGTAATATTTCGATAATCTTTTTCTTTCCTATGCAAAACTGTCAATTACTTACACATCCAAACAAGACCTGAGGTTGAGATGTTTTAAATGACTAAAAAAATACTAGAAGAAAGTGAATTAATGCACGAGGGAAACTAGAGAAGGCAGATAGAGCCCAATCTTAGAGGGAAGTCGAAGAGGAATCAATGAATCATTAATGATTCTGTCCAGGTGTTTGGTTTTGAGGTGATTAATCACTCCATTTAACTCCCACTATATTTTGATTTTTGACATCAAGTTAGATATTTGTCAAATTTTCCAAACCCTCCTATCTTTTATAAATATTTTTAAAAGGGCATTGTATGAATTTTCCTTTTCCACCCAACAAGAGTTTATTTGGAATTTTTTTTGGGTAAAAAAAATATCATCACTCCATTTGCTAAATCTGAAATAATGAATAAAAGAGAAACATATTTTTCATATCAATATAAACAAAAAAAATTAAAATGTATATGTATACGTATATAGAACTATAATTGAAATATATATTTTGCTCCCAAAACAAAATAATATAAAGAAAATAAAACTAAGTTGTAAAAAGAATATCTTGAAACATAACGCTCCATATTATTTTCTCTTTTATTATTTTGCTCACAAAAAAAAACGATGCATGAACTTTTTAAAGTTAATCAATCTTGTTGGAAAGTTACAAAATTATTTTACTTTGCAGGGGCTAAAAGGAAATCTAAAAATAAATTTGATATTGTAAACAATTGAGAAAAGTTTTGAGAATTTTCACTAGATATTTGAAATGACTAAAAACGCTAAATGCTGCATAACATGCACTCTTTTGTGCCCAATAATCTCAATAGCATAACATATTTGTAGATTCCGATATTGTATTATGAAAAATAATTTTTCTACAGTTTGAAGTTATTAACTTAATACATATCAATAGTTACTCATAGATGGTGATGTGCTTGGCATAAGATATTATAAGTTTTTGATTCGAATTCCGTTTAGTATTATCAATAAAAATATGAAACTAAATATATTCACGATTCGTGGATTATATTTCTCTCCAAAAAAAAAAATAGTTACTTATAGATGAAAATAATTTTGGATGTAATTATGAATAAAATAAAATTGTTTATTACAAAACAATTCGTTCCCTCTTGTTTTTATGATATTTTTAAAAATTTTGCTGTCACATACATGAAATTGAATACAATTTAACTTAAATTAGAAAATCCAAGGAGATCTGCAACAAAAGCAGCAATACTATGCTTATGTGGCAGGAAACGTATCCTATCATATTTGCTCTCTGCTTCACTGAGCAATGATAGGTACACAAAAACCGACCACAAATTTGACACAAATACATAAGTTCATGTTTGATTTATAATACAATTAATGACACAAACTTATGTATTTGTGTCAATTTTGTGGTCGGTTTTTGTGTACCTATCATTGCTCCTGCTTCACTACTAAACCACAAAAATAAAAATCTTTTATTTTCTCCAGTACTGACCATTTAATATTCCATTCACTCCACGGCACTAATGCAAATTTCAACAATCACCATTCCACTATAAAATCCTCAAGCCAGCAAGTAGCAACCCAGCACCTCAAAGCCCTATCTACATCCAAATAACTCATAAAACTTTTCTCCACATCACAAACAATAGGAAAACTAAAACAAATATTTCAGAAACAAAAGCGAAATACATTCATAGTGTTTGGTGCACTTATGAGAATTCTAGAGCTGGTACAATGCGGATGCCACGCTACTCAACTTGACGAGGTAATTACAGTCCCGGACAATCCACCCGGCCAGGAGACCGTGCCAACTGGACGTTATGCTAGAGGGTCGAGAAGATCGAGACACAGACAAGCCGGCGTAAAGAGCATGCCGTGCAATTGGAAGCCTTCTCTGGGAGATATTTTGGAGGACGGGGATCAAGCTAGAAAATGTGGCTCCGCAGCTCGTTGCTCGCACAAACCAGCAGATCGAGGGATTTCACGGTCACGAAGTGAAGATATTAGGTACTACATATGTGATAACATAGTTTTGTTTTGTTTTATGGAGTCGTGATTTTATTTAGAGAGCATATATGATGCCCCACAAAAGTGAGATAAAAGTTCGAGTAATGATACAGACCACGAATTTGGTCCCTCGAATTGACCTCACCTGCCACGTGGCAGGCAGCTATTGGATGCATGTTTTATACAACTTTAATGCATCCAATAGCTGTCTGCCACGTGGCAGGTGAGGTCAATTCGAGGGACCAAATTCGTGGTCCCTATCATTACTCTAAAAGTTCTTGATGACGTCATCACGTTTATTGGATTAATGGTTAATTGGATTAGAAAATTAATTTTAATAAAATGTGACAGATATGGACCAATTAACAAACAAAGGAATTAACAAAAAAATTAATTTTAATTACGGTCATGATAGGTACGAACCGATTAACAAATCTGTGCTAATGTCATCGAGAATGTTCATCCCACTTTTGTGGAGAAGAGTATAATTGTCAAATATTATTCAAGCTGCTCAACTATAAATATATTTACGTATTTATTTAGTTTTATTAATAATAATAATACAAGACAATACTAAGAACTATTATTATTTTTGTTGGAAATTAACAAACAGTTATTACCTCACGAAGATCCGCAATTGTACACGCAAGCAAGCCGAAGCGACCGAAACCTTGCCTGCATTTTCACCGACAGCTTATTTGTTCTGATACTTTTCTACAAATTATCAGATTTTATTAAAAATCGATAATTATTTTCTTTTATGTAAATACTTTGTAACCACTATTATACTTTTGTAAATAGAAATATTTTCAAATCGGGTCCCTTGTTTAACTTTCATATTGTTCCGTTTTATTGTCATGTCAAACATAAATAAGCACTAATTCACAACAATAAATCATTTTACAACACCGATAAATTTAATTAATTAATAGAATAGAATTGAAGCATTTCTTGCTCCACTGGATGGGTTTCGCCAGGTATGATAAAACAATGAAGAGGGGCACCGAAATCGAAACTCTGCAATTGTTTCATTGTACCGGATACAATTGTGTGATTTTCGCTCCCAAGTCGTGCAATTCCTACACACACTGTTTCCTCTCCGTATACTACATGTTAAAGAAAATAAAACTTAAAAGAGCTTAAATTAAAAAAATGATAATAATCAAGTAATTGAAGACAATATACCATTTTCACCATGGGCTTGCTCGATCTCTAAGAGCTGATCTATAGCCGTATTAATAGTCATAAATCTTGGCGCCTCGTAAACTTTTTTTCCTCTAAACGTAAATAGCAAAAAATAAAAAAAATATTTGAAATTAATGAAAATTCTGAAAATTAAATAATTAATCAACTTAAATTAAGTGTACCTGCACAATGACTCGAGGGAAGGCTCCTTTACACGTATATCTACAAACACAACAAAAATATATTATATTTAAGAATTTAAGATCTAATTTAATTACGCTAAATTCAATTGATTAAAATTACCTAACAAACAAAGGGTATGAAGTCCGAGATTTTGATTATTTTTTATTTTCTCGTAAAAGCTATCAGGTCTCCAAGTTTCGGTAAAGAACGGTACCGATACCGCTTCCCCGTACCGGTACAATTGCAAGCCACAAATTCCAATCGCATTCATAATCGAAGCATTGTGTACCACTTTCACCTCCACCCCCTTCTCCTTCGCTCGTACCACTAGATCCGAATGTGTGGTCGCTCTATAATAGTAAAATAAAATTCCATTATTTTCAGCATAAATAGTGAAATGAAAAGAGATTTTTGGTACCCAAAAGGATCTCCCACAACGAGAAAAGCAACGTGGGAATCCAAAGCTTCTAGAAGCATCTCATCTGCTTTTTCCTCGACCATCTCTCTATCTGCCACTATCAATTCCTTCCCATACAATTCCTCCTGTACATAAATAACAAAGAAAATAAGAGAAAAAATTGCCAGAGCAATTCATCGAACAGTTCATGAGCATGAACTCAGACACTACAACAAACAATCAAACACCCATCCACAAATAAAAACCATGTAGTAAAAGAAAAAAATTAATTATAATGGAGCTTACGAGCTTGGAGAGGCCATTGGAAGCGAGTCCAAAGGAGAGGAGAGATGTATACGCTTCAATATAGACCTTTGAACATTTTCGTATATAGTCGAGACCCCGTAGTGTAATATCTCTCTCGTCACCTAATCCTAGACCGATGATGTACAACATCCTTTTTGCGTTCTCGGTCGTTTTTGGGTTTAGGGTTTAGGGGCGAATTGGGGAAGGGGGGAGAACGGGAAGAAGAGAGGAGAGGAAGGAGAAGAAGGCCTATATTTCTTGGGCCTTCGATTAACATTAAAGACTTCATTTTTATTTCTTGCCATAAACAATCAAAACATTTTAGAAAGGTTCCCATTGATGTGAATGTGTAGATTTATGACCAAAATTCATATTAGGAAATTTATTTGAATGGATTGTGAGTAGAGTAGGGGTGTCAACGGTTCGGATAGTAATATATTATAATAACATAACTTATTTTTTAACTAGAAATATATATAACTAGCTTTTTCCCCCGCGCGATTGCGCCGGAGTCTTCGAGTTTGTTATGATGTAATTTTTCCTAATATGTTATTGGATTCTACGTTTTATTGCCTGATTGTTCACACATCTGTATTTTGGTGTATTCTTTACTCCCTATCTTTTTTGGATATTGTAAAAAAATTCTATGTTTTTGTATATTTCAAAAAAAAACCTCTACCAAACTTTTGTTTCTCTTATGGATGATATTCACTTCTCCTTTTCCCAAATACTCTTTAATCTTCATACGTAATGATTAATTTTTTTTTATTATTAATTTTAACCAAATTCGTAAACAATAATAATAAAATATGGAATAATAAATAAACACATTGAAAACATATCGTAAAAGAATATCTATTTAAACATCAATTTTTTTTTTTTTCGTTGTCCGATTATTTTAGTAATAATTTCATGATTTTATATTTTTATCTATTGTAAAATAATATATTGTAAAAGAATATCTATGTTGTGTTCTTTTTATCATTATTTTGTGTTAGTTTTTCAGGGGAAAAATATAGAAGTCAAATATATATAATGTATGAAATATTAAAATTGTATAAATATAATATATAATAATTTTTTTAATTATTATATGCTCCAAAAATATGAAGATTTTTTTAAATTAATAGAAAATAATTTTTTTTTAATTACTACATATATAAATTTAGGTGTTTTTATAATATCCAATAATTTAATGAGTTTTTTGAAAATTTTCCGTATATAATTTATACAAAAAAATATGAATGAACTTGATCCACGATGGACCAAAATTCATGTAATTTTTTAATTATTGGGTTTATATAGATCATGTTAAAATAAAAAATCATATATTATAGATCTTTTTGATCAAGATCAAGTGGTCCACATTAAAAGGATGATGTGACCTTTTGTGAGGACTTTAATTTCTCTAAAAAAAAAAAAAAAAAAAAAAGGATAAATATCACATTAACTGAAACCGGTAAGAAGACCAAAAGGCTAAAAATAAATTATTAATGATATCATTAATTACTAATGATATTAATTGTATATAGTTGATATCCATGATAATGATAAGAAATCAATCATAATTAAAGCGAGAAATTCAAATATAAAAAAGTGAAAAGGTAAAGGATGACGTGGAGCAAGCATAGAAGAGCAATTTTCTTAACTTTATAAATATCAAAAAATGTAAATTAAAACTAAAAAGGACCAACATATAAATAAAAAGGACCAAAATATAAATTCAAATGTTAAAAAGGACCGAAATTTAAATAAAAAATGACCTAAATGTTAATAAAAATGACCAAAGTGTAAACTAAAAATAAAAAAGACCAAAATATAAATAAAAATGACCAAAATATAAATTCAAAAATATAAAAAAAGACCGACATGTAAATAAAAGAGGATCAAGGTGTAAATGAAAAGTACCAAAATGTAATTTTTTAAACTAAAAAATACCAAAATGTAAATAAAAAGGACCAAAATATAATTTTTCAAACAAAAAAGGACCAAAATGTAAATTAATTTTTTTTACAAAAAGGCCCCTGGTGACGAAGAGGACCAAAATGTAATTTTTTATACTAAAAAGGACCAACATGTAAATAAAAATGACCAAAATGTAATTTTTCAAACTAAAAAGGACCAAAATGTAATTTTTCAAACCAAAAAGGACCAAAATGTAAATTAAATTTTTTTTACAAAAAGGCCCCTGGTGACGAAGAGGACCAAAATGTAATTTTTTATACTAAAAAGGACCAACATGTAAATAAAAAAGACCAAAATGTAATTTTTCAAACTAAAAAGGACCAAAATGTAAATAAAGAAGAACCAAAATATAAATCGTGAACAGTGTAATTATATTGTGAACAGTGTTGGCGACGTGGCCTCATGTATGAGTTCCAATTTATCTAACTTTGTATATAAGATAGAATTTGTATAATGAATGATATATATGATTATATTTAAACGTGATTTTACGATAGTGATTTTAAATAGCTCACGAATCATTAATTTATATATGATGTTTGAACTAATATAAAATAAAATACATAAAAACATTATATAATATAAGGATCCGGATCCGGTTCCGTATACTCGAATCCGGTTCCGAATATCCGAATCCTAAAAGTATATACGGATCCGGAACACGGATCCGGTCCCGACACCAAAACCGAATATCGGATCCGGTTCCGGCTCCAAAAATGTGTAACCATATTCATATCCGGATCCAGATATTTTTTTTTCGAATTCGAATATTTCTTCGGATACGGTTCGGATCGGTTCGAACAATATCCTAACACCCCCAATTGTGAGTCTGAGTAAAAAATGTTAAATATGAAAGGGAAAGAAGGGTGAAAAGCAGGAAAGAAATTCAATTTATTTCGTTTGTAAACAAGAAGTACAGCGTTATTTTAGATTTGATATTTTTTAGTCCAAAAACTTTACAAGTCCATAATTAAATCACCGAAACATCACCTAAATGCTCAATAAAATAATTTTTCAGGTGGGCCCCCGCTTTGTTTTTACATGTAAATTAGTATTTCCGGATTGTTTCGATGTTTTTTTTATGTGACTGTAACATTTGTGTTTCTGCGTCTAAGACAACGAAGTATATTTTTACGAAAGTCTCAAAAATACCTCTCTTTTAATTATGAAATGCATTTTAAAAATGATCATTCACGAATATATTTTCTAAAACAGTGTTGAGTTAAAGCTCTCAAAATTAAACACTAATTTCATGGAAATAATTAAAATCTCGATGTCGATCTGATCTTAGTGCAATAATCTTGTTAAATTGAGAATGAAAGAACATGTTAAAAACTATTTCATGTCAGTCACAACAACTAAATTTGAAAGTAGCAATACTAGAAGAAAGTGTATTCAAATTAAATTCAATAATAAAATGAAATAACAATATTAAAGCAACAATAATACTTTAAATCAATAAAATAATACCTAAAAAGTCGTCACAAATATCCAATCATACAAAATAACATTTTTAATAATCTATTAAATTCATCTAAATCGATTCGAGATTAAAAAAATTTAGTATTACATGGATTTAAACCAAAGATATATTAAAAAAATTCTCAATGGTATATTTAGATGGGAGAATTTCTTTCATATCCATACTAAACTCACAAATAACGTATTTATCCCTCTTAAATTACAAATAACATATTTATTCCTACTAAATCTTGTTAGTATCAAATTTATCCAAAATTAACAACTTTGTTAGATTTAACAGAAAAATAATTATAATTGCCTAATTTACCCCTCAACTAACCCTCAATCCAATAAACCGATTCAAACCCTAAATCCAATAAGAGACCCAATGATAACATACGATCTCCAGAAGCTCTTCTTCATTCTTCTTCGGTCTTCGTTCTTCTTCGCCTTCTTACAAAGCTTTAGGAGGCGGTGGCGTAGCTGATGTAGCTGACGGTCTGGCGTACGAACTCGCTCCAGGAGACCGTCTGGCGTGGCAGACGGTCGGTCAAATGAGGTGGTTTTGAGATCCGGCGAATCCGACAGTCTTAAGTAGCTAACGATCAGGTGAAGCGGTCTTGAGATCCGACGAAGCTGGCTGTATGTTGAGTGATGCTCGTATTAATTTTGTTTATTTCACTAAATAATTTCTAGATTTTTCTTTTTTGAGTTTAATTACTTGAGGAATAATTGCTAGATTCGTGAACAATAAGTTATAATCAGTAAAAATCAACAATTAGAGTGGATTTATTGACCAAGAAAGTACATATAGGCGACAGACTATTCAATTCACAGGTTGAATTACTTCTCTTTCAAATTTCTCTCATATTCTTTATATCTACATAATTAACCAAAGTTTTTTCATCATGTTAACATGGGATTACACCTGGACAAGAGAGGTTTTAGAATCTTGGAGTCGCATTGTACAAAGATGTTGATTGTTTTGTTCTTGTTTACGATGTTAATGCCATAAAATCTTTCGATCAATCAATAATTGGTATGAAGAATTCTTGATTTAGGTAATTTAGTTTCCCCAAAATTATCCATTTGTATCTTCATTTAACAATTCTATATAAATTTATATATTGTCAATTTTGTATTTTTTCGGACAACAAAACGAGAGCATGGTCTGTTTTAAAAGGGATTCCTTATTTTCAGACTTCAGCAAAAGACAGATTTAATGTCGAAGAAGAAATGTAAGTATATTTGTAACTGAGATTAATTGCATAATAATAATTAAGAATATATTTGTTTATCCAATCTTATTTTGGTTTATTTTGTATTTGTTAGATATATGCTAGACAAAATTAATGTAAAGGGGGTGGAAGGCAAGCCAACTCAGCATCGGGTTGGGTATGCTTGAGAGAGAGAGAGAGAGAGAGAGAGAGAGAGAGAGGTGTATGAGCCAGCCAAGTTTTTTCTTGATTTGTCGTGTATCCATATGGTATAAATTTTCATGCTTGATGATGGATGGTTTTGGATGCGTCGATTTGCCAATTATTATTTTGTTGAATATTTTTTTTTTGGGAGATTCTCTTTTGTATAATATAATAGCATATATTTGATTAGTTTTTGTTTATGATAAAAAGTAGCCCTTGCTAAATGTTGTTGGAAAATATCAATAAATTTTGGGGATCTAACTCGAGTAAGAATTCTTGGTTTTTAATAAAGATATATAATGAAAATGATATTTGTGTGGTACTAATTAATGTTCGATTAGTGTATAAAATTCAAGAGCACATAAATTCTAGTCAAAAGAATAAACTCAAAATTACATAAATACTAGCAAAGGATCCAAGCTCTTCATCCATGCATATTAAACTTCTCGAGTATTTCAATCGGCATGAAATATTTGTTGTTTTTCCTCCATGCCGAAACGTATGCCCAAAATATTTCCACTGCCTATTTGAAACCAAAATTAGTGCTTTTAAATTCATATGCAATATACCTTTCCGAGTAAAACCAGAGGCAATGGAGTTCTAGCGACGGGAGGGACGATTAGGACATGAAGGGCATAAAAAACTACACATTAGTAAAAAACCCAATTATTAACAAATAAACAAACTATTATTACATTTCACAGTTGAAAGAATAAATGACAAATAGTCCATATTTCACTGTTATACTAAACCCTACGTTAAACTGAATGCAAAAAATCTTTAATATTGTCCTCAAGGTTTAATTTATAGAATTGCCCCCGAAACCCTAATATAGAATCATAGAATAAATATGGAGGTATTCTAGTCTCATTGTTTTCATATCCATTGAAACTATCCTGCTGTAAATGTTCAAATTTAAATTCAGCAAATTTCCAGATCTTCATTGAGTTAAACGCATTCATATTGCTCCTTTTACTCTGAACCATTTAACCCAACTAAAGTTTCTCGTTTGATATTCAATTCCACTTGGCCTTTTACCCATAGTGACGCGACAATCTTCAATAATTCCCTTAATTTCAAGCTACTGTCGACATTGATATCATTAGGAACATGATCGAAATCTAGATAATATCAACCAATTCAAGTTCAATCGAACAAATCTTTACAAATAATCCTTCAAAAAAGATCATACGGTCTGATTAAGCTTAGGGTTTATGGTACCTTGAATCAATGAAAAAATTGCAAAAATTGTCAAATTGATTTAGGGAAGAGGATTTAGGATACCTTGAATCGATTTAAAGACTAGAAAATCTGAAGACTAGAGAATCGATTTAGAACAAACTCGAGCCATGCCAGACCGCCAGAGAATCGATTCAGAGATGAAGGTTTAGGGTGTCGTCGGATCTCAAGACCGCCACTCCTTACCGCCTCGTCTGACCGCCCCGCCATACCGTCAGTTTGGCCCGGCCGGCTCAAGCTTCGTACGAAGGTGAAGAAGAATGAAGAAGAACGAAGAAGAGCTGAAGGAGATCGTAGGTGATCATTTTTGTTATTGGGTCTCTTATCGGATTTAGGGTTGAATCGGTTTATTGGGTTGAGGGTTAGTTGAGGGGTAAATGAGTCTATTGTGATTATTTTTTTTGTTAAATCTAACAAAATTGTTAGTTTTGGATAAATTTGATACTAACAATATTTAGTAGGGATAAATATGTTATTTGTAATTTTAGAGGGATAAATATGTTATTTGTGAGTTTAGCAGGGACATGAGAAATTCCCCCTATTTAGATTGAAGCTTACTTCTCATTTATCGACTTTTTGAGTTTCATACATTTTACATGTCGAGTAGTGCAGCGACCAAATTTGACCAAATTTGACCGCATTTAGTGAAAAGAATGTAAAAACTCACACCATTTATATTTCAAGTCATGCAAGATTTATAGGAATCAAGAAATGCTGATCCGTGCTGTTTCGAAACAACAAAAAAAATGCATGACATTATATATTTCGGGAGAATTCTTTATAAATATATATATTTCTCAATATTTTAAAATACTTCAAAAAAATCCCTCAAAACATTTTTTTTCTTTTCAAATGTACTTAGAGGTGTTAAAGTTAATTTTCTATGGTGTTAATTTTTTTAACCCTAAATATTCATCTATTTTTGCAATATTAATTTTATTAAACCATTTTTTATTATTTTTTATTATTTAAAAAAATTCACAATATTTTTTTAACTTATCTATTAAAAAACAAAAATGAGTTTATATGTAATATTCATATTATTTGATTATATGTAATATTCAAATAAAAAATAAACAATGGTATACAAAAATTTAGCACCTAGAAATTATCTTGGCAAAAAGTTAATTTTTTAGCGTACATTCCACTATATATATATATATATATATATATATATATATATATATATATATATATATATATATATATATATCAAGATACTTTTGTTTTTTTATATTGAATAATATAACAATTAATTATTATTATTATTATTATTATTATTATTATTATGTTAATAAATATTAGTTACATATTTCAACAATGTTTAAATTGGATGTAGTTCATTACGCTAAACTTTATGTTGGCGCATGTTTTAAATATATGATCTAATGTATCATTCATATAATAACAAATTATTATTTTTGTTAATTATATATTTACTATTTGTTACTGGTTTAATAAATTATATGTCAAATGATTTATGATTTTGTAAATATATGAGTTGATATATAATTATGTGAGCTAATATATAATAATATTTTTTTTTAATTTTGATGACTTTTTAATAAAAAAAAATTACTTAACATTATTTAGTAAAATTAAATATTACAAAAAATAAAATGCTAATTTGGTCCAAATTTTTTTAACACCACTAAAAGTTAACTTTTACACCTCTATAGGTAGGAGTGTCAATGGGATGAACCCTATCGGAAAAAATATACGGATCCGGGTCAGAACCATATCCGTTTTTACGGGTATGGATACGGATCTAGGAGTTAATTTTTGATTGATCCGAATACTATCCGGATCCGAATAAAATTTATAAACAGGTAGTCGTTTTGTTTAAATCATGATTTCGTTCATAGTTATACCTAATAAACAATAACTTTATTTTAATTCATATTTAATAGTCAGTAACTTAATTTCACTCAATATACGATACTTTATTTTGTTTCATAGTAATACGATACCTAATATAAAATAATTCTATTTCATTTTACGATAGCACACCTACAGAGTATTAGTTTTTCTTTCTCCAAATTTATTTCTTTTTACCTCTCATTTTATTATTAATTAATAATCTAATATATTTATAATATTTATTTTAAAATTACACAATAACCAAAACTTGAATTTTAAAAATAATATTATATTATTACATCATAGTATCCGTTCAAATATTCGAATATGATATGTATTCGTATCCGACAATATCCGAACCGTATATGTGTTCGTTTAATATTCGAACCGTATTCGGATCCGAGTAGTTCCATATACGGATCTATATCCGAAAAAATATGGATATGAATATGGTATGGCCATTATCCGAATCGTTGGCACCCCTACATTTACCATGGCCCCGAATTCGCCACCCATTCTCTATATCCAAATTAACACATTTAATTAACGTGGTAATTAACAAAGGACATTCAATTATTAATTAACTAAAGAATTTTTTTGAATCATTCACACATTGCAAATTATATTAACCAAAAAATACAACAATCAAAACTAATTGTGTTGTTGACATATTCTGACTCTCGGAGTAGGAATTTTTATGACAAATATTATTTATTTATTTATAATATGTATATTAAAATATTAATTGTAATATAAAGGATGTTTTGATGTATTCTTGATACAAAGTAAAATTCTCCAATACTAGCTCTAATCCCGCGCAATTGCGCGGGTTTGTTTCAGGTGATGAATTTTTTTATTTGTTTTTGTTTGATCTCGTGTACTCGATGGAATTAATATAAAAAGGGTGGCTGAATTTTGTGCATGCAGATGACTTTGATTGTTATTAAGAAATATGCGTACATGCAAAAATTTACGACGCATCATGCATTAGCAGTCACTACATATAAAACATATAAAGGTACGATGTTCCCAACAAAACATAGATGACCATACATATTAAAAAAAAATGCAGATAACATTATCGAACTCTCAACAAAGAAAGAAATTACAATAATACAAAATTTTAGTTGATTCAAGTATTAAAAATGTGTACGACATCATTAAATTTAAAGTAAGGATCACTTCATTTATTCAAGGGCCGGCTTCTTTTAACAATCGAAATAATTCTTGCTTCAAAATTATTTTACTTTCTATACATCATTCGATAATTGTGTTTGGTGTTTTTTTGGCATTTCTATTTTGTTATTTGTTGGAGCCCTTTCATATGTTGTCCGAATCGTAAGAGGCCTTGTTGTTGCTTTGTTTTGTTTACTTGATTAGTTCGAATGTTTCGATTGCTTTGTTGCTTGATAAAATTGTATATATACAGTTGTAAAAAAAAAATCGAAGCGCACAGCTTATGATGATAATGATGATTGGGCGTATAGTTTTAACAGATTCGAGTCATTAGCAAATGAATCGGATTATAACGACGCTTGTGAACAGAATTTCTCAATTTGAGCCTCATGATTAGAATTATCTTTGAGCAATGATCATGCTCCTATTCATGTTGATATTTAAGAAGGATGTGGTTGATTGTTTTGATAAGCCTCTTAGTTCACGATATCAGATTTTTCGTTATGATTTTAAGAAAACTGAATTTACCCACGTCAGTACCGGCCATCAACCTGATATTGGCCCTCTTAACAACATGTTGGCCCCACATCAGATTGATATGAGTCGTGTTATCCAGGGCAGCGCAAAGGCTCCCTTCCGAGTCAGTCCACTCAATCGTGCCAGTATAATATATCTTCGTACTGTTGTTCGAAATTAATGTACAGAAAACGCGTGAATACCTTGACCTAAAAATTTATTGTCCACCAAATGCAATTTAAATACAATAATTATTTAATAATATTATTAATACTAAATAAGACTAAACTTTTTGGGGACGACCGAATTAGCCTAAAGGAGCGGTACCGTCAGAGAGAAACGCTCCGTGTACGGGTGTACCAGTAAATGAATAGAATCATGTATGCAATCTGGTACTTGTAAACATGCGTGAAATACACAGAAATATCATAACGTTAGAAGTAAAACAAATATCTAGTTATAAAAAAGAAGAAAGAAGGGCATACACAATATTTCAAACATTTGAGAGGGTTATATATGAAATTATTCGGTACTCAAAAATCCAAAACAGTACCATTATGTATTCCGAGAAGGAAACAGGGTAGCAAATCAAGCAATGCCGAGTAGCCTACTGCTGCCAAACCTGTCAGAAGCGGCATCAAACTGTACCTGAAAATATCACATTTGTAAGATCTGGCAAAATCATATATTATATACCCTTTCAAATACAAAAAATACAGTTGTGACATTACGAAATCTGGAAATTGAAAATTGAAAATAATCCTACAAATTCGGAAATATAACCTAATATCAAACATTAAAAAAACAACTAACTTCACCCTAATATAAAGATTAATTACGGTTTATGGATGAAATAGAAAAAAAGAAATGAACTTGCAAATTATTTGGTGAAGCATATGATGACGATCAATGAGGCCATTATTGCTCGCTTCATAAGAAATAACTTCTAATTTGTTCAGTCAATTGAATAAAATTGTAAAATCAAACTAATTACCTACATAATCAGTTTAAGAAAATCAAAATCAAAATTTATATTTCTATGATAATGATTAACACGGCCTTGATATGCATTTCGTTCATGGATAAGTGTCGTATATCAGAGACTGTAAAAAAGCTGTCGTTTCCTTTCCAATCCAATGAAAATACGCAGAGCCCTCGCAATTCTCTCAAGACGAAACATATCATATCTGCCAAAAAGAATAATTGCAATTAGAAAAAAGTTCAATAGAAAGATAGATTCGAAGAAAATTTAGCTATTTGCAGTGACCTCGATCTTATAGATAATTTCCTCATCATCGTCATTTCTGTCATCATCTTCTAAGTGCTTTTCTTTTCTGATAATCACCTTTTCAGTTGTCTGATGCAAAAGAAACTAAATTATGTTTGAATTAATAAACAAAGAAAAACAACTAATCGATCACGAAAAAGAACAAATATTGACGTAAAATTCACAGCCAAAGAAAGAAGTAAAGAGGAAGGAGAAGAAGCATACCTCACCGCCATGGAAGAACCAACATGAAGAGAAGGGGGCGGGATTACGCCTGCACAACACCAAAAATTGAACTGAAATCGTCTGTTTCGTCGTCAGCGAGTCCTCTCCCTCTTTCTTGTCGTCCAGTGTTTATCAAATGGAGCTCCAAGCCGGTATCTAAAGCGCCTCCCAATCGTTCCAAAATCGTCCAAAATCGCCTACGGCTTCTGCCGCTCTCCTTGGCTAGGTTTTTTCGTCCAAAATCACCTACGGCTTCTCCAGATCGCCGCTCTCCTTGGCTAGGGATTTTCTTTCGTACATAAGAGGGGTAAGGGCTCGAGTTGGACACGAAATGCTAAAGACTTTTGGTCGAAAGCAAAGGCCATGGACGAAACAGTAGAAAAACCAGAGGTTTTGCCGGACGAAAATCTAGGGTTTGGAGTCTTTCATCTGAGACGACGAAAGAAGCCACGCAAGCAAAACATCTCACACGAAATCGCCCAAAAACCCTAGGTTTCTCTGGTAGCATCGTGTTGGAAGCAGCAAAATCGCCGGCTAGGGTTTCACGAAGAGCACACCAGGAAAAAAAATGAGAGGAGAGAGAGATGAGAGGGATATATCACGTTGAAACAGAATAAATTGAATGCACCTGGTGTACCGTGAACCAAAGACTTGTTATTATTAACTTTGTCACGGCTCACGTAGACCAGATTTATTCTAATTTGTCGCTAATCCAGCCATTCAATTTTAATCCGACGATTCTGAATTAAATGGGTGACGTGGCTGATTGTCAGAGCAGCTAGACCTGTAAAAATATACTAATTAAAATTTGACAAAATATTATTTATCATAACATATCGAGAATTTTACTTAAAGATTACTTGATTTGATTACCCAATATCTGAGTTACACAGTGGAATTACAAATTTGAATATCTCGTTCTTTCTGGTTTGTTTGTTCAAACCATATCGAATTAATTGGGCACGAATTACTTTACCAGCGTTCGAACGATATCTCGTTGCGTTCAAATTCAAACGCTAGAAGACATTTTTGTTCCAGGGGCTTATGGAACCTAAAACTTCCAGGTATCATTCCAATGATATTCACTTGAGTTCGAACGATATTAGAATATATGCTTTTCGAAATCATTAAACCTGGAACCGAAATCATGATAACATAAATTTTGCGTTTGAATGATATTCATTTCAATTCGAACGATATGTGCAAAATTGCAATTATTTATGGTCCAAATACTACATTAATTCGACATCGTTCGAGCACATGGAATAAATGTCAAACAAAGTTTTGAGAGGGTACCCTACTTCTATAAATACACCCTCTCACTCATTTCTCTATAAACTCTCCAATACTTATTTTAGCAAAATCTTCGAGAGAAAAGCTAGTCATTGTTGAGCTTTAATTTTTTATAGATATTTAGTAACCAAATTCTCATTTCCTTCCAATTATCCAAGTGATCGATTCCAACTCGTGTGACCGATCAATTAGCTTAGCTCAATATGATTCGCTTTCAATGGGCTAGCAATTAGTTTTTGTGAAAGCATATCTTGTATCGATAGAACGTTGTAAATCGATATCAGGACCTTATAATTTTTCGTTCGGAAAATTGAATAGAGTGTCCAAAAAACACAAGTTTGTCCCAAGATATCTCCGAATAGTGGGTACTTGTGAAAGTCGAATTAGTCGACTATTAAATAAAAGATAGTTAAATTAAGTGCAACTATCCATCGAATTTCGTTATCAAATCTTGTGTTCACTTGATTTTGATGGTAACGATATCTTGTATTAATTATTTTTTAGCACTATTTTATATTATCTAGTTAATAAGCACAAACCTATTTTGAATTGAGTTTGATAATACTCGAAAATAAGAATTAAGCCATTTAATTAATCTATTTATCATCTTTGAGTCGTTTAGAAACAACAACGCCAGTCTTTAGCTCAGATGGATGGGCATATGTCTGCCTAGTTAGGAACCTGAGTTCGAACCCGGGCAAGGAATTTGGAATTTTTTTTTGAGTAAACTAGTTAATAGGTGTCGCTAATGTCTACGATCAACATGTCGAAAAAACAATACTTCCATATAATGTAGAAGTCGCCTGCTCCCAAATTTCACCGTCACATTCTCTGTATCTTAACTAACACACTTATTTAACATAGTAATTAACACATGTAATATAATTAATAATTAATTAAGATATGATTAACATCGATTTAAATTAATAATTTTTAATTCATATTAATTAATCATTAATTATATGTTCTTTGGATACATAGGTTGTGGTGGTGAAATCCTGGGGCAAAATACAATTTTCATATAATGTATATGGGTGAGAAATTTTGGTTTTGCACCCGGAAAGAATTCGGAGTTAGTGATGTTGGTGACCAACCTTTCATATTTTATTAGGATCTAAGTTAGAGTCTTATCTCCTCTTGCATCGAATTAGATAAATTCAATTCAACCAAGGTGATTAGGTAATCATTATTGTTTTCTTAATTCATACTTTTATACGGTTTGAGTAATAATTTTATCCTCAATGAGAGTGGCGGTTCTTGACCATGAATATTTGGAGGGCCAAGTTTTTTTTCCCAATAAATTAGTTTTGCAATAAGTTTAGAAAAATCAACCACGTACATATTCATATATTTCAAAGTTTTCATATATTAAAATACATTAAATACACTACACTTTCGAAAATTTTGGAGAACCATTATCCCGGCCCTTACTAAGATTTGCCCATTGCTGACACCATCTTCATTCTTTTATTCTTCCACATATATATTATACCATTTTAGATAATAATTTTATGTTTTTATAATTTCAAATATTAAAAGGAATTCGTTTTGGTATTTATGCAAATCAATATGGAGATTCATACAAATAGTATATTAATTAAACTTTCTCTCAAAATTTCAATTAATTATGTTTTGAGGAATTAGGATTTAGGATTTGTAGTTTGGTAGGGGTCAGTTTGATATTGTAAGCATTTTGACAGGACATATAATTCTGCCAGACTTTCTTTGTTTAATGCACTATTGACTTCTTTGGTAACCGAAACATGCAAACATGACATGCCACATGACTACATGAGTTCTTTCTTTTTCCATTTTAATGGATTTGGTTCTTTGGATGAGAATCAAAAAGCATGGGGAGAGAGATCCCACTAGTCGGTGATTTTTATTTTCAATTATAATATATCTTTTGCAACGAGGACTTTTTTTTTTTTTTTTACATTGAACGTTAATTATTGTTAATTGCTAGACTCGTATAACATATTATAAGTTATACTTATGTATAAAGTTGGAAGAAATTTTTTTTGGAGTTCATACATGAGGTCTTTTTGTAAAAAAGATATTTTTAAATTTACATTTTGGTCCTTTTTAGTTTAAAAAATTATATTTCGGTCTTTTTTATTTACATTTTGGTCATTTTTAGTTTAAAAATTTACATTTTGGTCCTTTTGATTTATATTTAGTTCCTATCTTATTTGCATTTCGGTCCTTTTTTACATTTTTGAATTTACATTTTGGTCCTTTTTATTTATATTTTGGTCCTTTTTAATTTAAGTTTATATTTTGGTCCTTTTTATTAACATTTTGGTCCTTTTTTATTTACATTTAAGTCCTTTTTTATATTTTAATTTATATTTCAGTCCTTTTTATTTATATGTTGGTCCTTTTTAGTTTTAATCTACATTTTGGTCCTTTTTATTTACATTTCGGTTTTTTTTTACATTTTGATCATTTTTTCTTATTTTACATTTGGTCTTTGTTTCCTATTTTACATACATATTAAAATTTGTGAATATGTCCTGATTATATTAATCGAATTTAGAAGCACCTGAGCAAATGCTATTTATACAAATTATATTAGAAAATAATATTCGTGATAGACTAATTTCGTGAACCTCATACATCTATTGACATCATGATATTTGCAAATATGTCGTGATTAGATTAATTTAGTTCAAACGCATGCGCGTTAATTTTATTTAAATAATTATATAAAAAACATCCCGCGCAATTGCACGGGGATAAAGCTAGTTATATATAAAGTTGGATAAATTCAAGCTCCCACATGAGGCCACGTCACCAGGGATCTTTTTGTGAATTTTTTTTTTTTTTAATATTTTGGTCATTTTTTATTTATATTTTGGTCCTTTTTAAAAAAAAAAATTACATTTTGGTCCTTTTTATTCACATTTTGGTCCTTTTTAATTTACAATTTGGTCCTTCAAGTTTAAAGAATTACATTAGCGTCCAGGAGCCTCTTTGTAAAAAAAATTAATTTACATTTTGGTCCTTTCTTAATTACATTTTGATCCTTTTTAGTCGAAAAAACTATATTTTGGTCCTTTTTTTTTATATTTTGGCCCTTTTAAGTTTAAAAACTTACATTTTGGTCCTTCATATTTACATCTTGATCCTCTTTTATTTACATGTCGGTCCTTTTTCACATTTTCGAATTTATATTTTGGTCCTTTTTATTTATATTTAGGTCGTTTTTAGTTTTAGTTTACACTTTGGCCTTTTTTTTTTTAACATTTAGGTCCTTTTTAATTTAAATTTCGGTCCTTTTAAACATTTGAATTTATATTTTTGTCCTTTTTATTTATATGTTGGTCATTTTTAGTTCTAATTTACATTTTTGATATTTATTAAGTTAAGAAAATTGCTCTTCTATGTTTGCTCCACGTCATCCTTTACCTTTTCACTTTTTTATATTTGAATTTCTCACTTTAATTATGATTGATTTCTTATCATTATCATAGACATCAACTATATACAATTAATATTATTAGTAATTATTGATATCATTAATTATTTATTTTTAGCCTTTTGGTCTTCTTACCGGTTTCAGTTAATGTGATATTTACCTATTTTTTTTTATTTTTTTTAGAGAAATTAAAGTCCTCACAAAAGGTCACATCATCCTTTTAATGTGGACCGCTTGATCTTGATCAAAAAGATCTATAATATATGATTTTTTATTTTAACATGATCTATATAAACCCACTAATTAAAAAATTACATGAATTTTGGTCCATCGTGGATCAAGTTCATTCATATTTTTTTGTATAAATTATATACGGAAAAATTTCAAAAAACTCCTTAAATTATTGGATATTATAAAAACTCCTAAATTTATATATGTAGTAATTAAAAAAAATTAATTTCTATTAATTTAAAAAAATCTTCATATTTTTGGAGCATATAATAATTAAAAAAATTATTATATATTATATGTATACAATTTTAATATTTCATACATTATATATATTTGACTTTTATATTTTTTTCTTGAAAAACTAACACAAAATAATGATAAAAAGAACACAACATAGATATTCTTTTACAATATATTATTTTACAATAGATAAAAATATAAAATCATGAAATTATTACTAAAATAAACGGACAACGAAAAAAAAATTGATGTTTAAATAGATATTCTTTTACGATATGTTTTCAATGTGTTTATTTATTATTGCATATTTTATTATTATTGTTTACGAATTTGGTTAAAATTAATAATAATAAAAAATAATCATTACGTATGAAAATTAAAGAGTATTTGGCAAAAGGAGAAGTGAATATCATCCATAAGAGAAACAAAAGTTTGGTAGAGGTTTTTTTTTTTTTTTTTTTTGAAATATACAAAAACATAGAATTTGTTTACAATATCTAAAAAAGATAGGGAGTTAAAAATACACCAAAATACAGATGTGTGAACAATCAGGCAATAAAACGTAGAATACAATAACATATTAGGAAAAATTACATCATAACAAACTCGAAGACTCCCGCGCAATCGCGCGGGGGGAAAAAGCTAGTAACATATATTTTGGATAAATTAAGAAAAAGTAAAAATTATAGGCAACATATAGACAACAAATTAGTGGATGCAGGACGGTTTTTCTTTTGCCATCTTATTAATGGTACGTAACAAACGATCGCTTGACATTTTTTTTGCAATCTTTATTTTTATGAAAAATTATATATGTGAACGAAATTGGTACAAGTAGTTGTAATTTGTGATGAATTCAGAATGAAAAGGGGAGGAGAACGAGTTATCATAAATAACAATGTTAATGTTAAATATTAAGCAAAAATAGAAAACGAAAGAAGAAAAATTGAATTCCTAACTTCTTTGTAAAAAAAAACAATGTATCTAATCATCTAGACTACAAATATATTTTGTGAATTTATATAATTTAATATGCAACTAGTCCTTCTATATCCCCGTTGGTTGTAATACTATATCATATTTATTTATTTTTAACAAATATTGATATTAATATTAATATTAATTATACCGCATGAATATAATTCAAATATTATTCAATATAAATTTACGAGATCTACTAATGCATCTCATCAATAAAAACACGATACGTGATACTTCCATGTGCACTTCATATACACTCTATGAATATACATTTCATATGCACTCCATATGCACGTCAAATGCCGCTCTCATATTAATAACGTACACATGAAATTACACATTTATGGAGTGTTCAATCTTTTTTCTAAATTCTAATTTTATTTAGCTATATTATAACATTTGTTGAGGCTTGTCCTCTACCCCAAGATTTTAGTTAATATGATATACGTCCAAAAAACCAAATATAAATGAAAAAAATAAAAAAATAATCAATATAAAAGAGGATTTTTTTTACCAGACAAATATAGTATTGTAATTACCAAAAGAGCTATGATAGTTTTGAAATTCTAAAAATAACATTCTCGACCTTTGAAAATTCTCGATCTTTGAAAGGTCAAGAGATGTTTGGGATTGTTTTGTATTGATGCATCATCTCATATTGTACCCTAATTAATCACCGAGATTCATATTAATTTTTTTATAAAAATATTACAATAAATCTTATATCTTACAAACTTATATATTTTTTTGAAAAATGTGTGCCTATTAAAAATGTTTCATATTTATAAAATGACATATCTAAATATATTTTAAAGTATAAATATGATTCTTAGAAAATATGTTTCATTATTAAATCTTAGAAAATCAGATTTATTTTTAAAAAATGCGTACATACTAAAATATGTTTCATATTTTATATAATGATATATCAAAAATATTTTATTGCGCAAATAAAAATCATATTTTCCAAAGAAACATTACAATTAAGAAAAAATAAATATCAAATAAAAAATATATTTCATTACGAAATATCAAAAATCATATTTATTTGTATTTTAGAATATAATTATTTAAAATATAATGAAAATGACAAAAATATTATAAATTATTTTAAAATATTATTAATATCTGAGAATATCGAAACATGATTAATTTGTTATATTAATACAATGAAAATATCATACTTATACATAAATATAATATTTATTTGGAAAATTTGATTTTATTTGCGAAATAAAATACTTTTAAATTTATCATTTTATAAAATATAAAATATCTTAGTAGGCACACAGTTTTTTTAAAATAAATATGATTTTCTATGATTTAATGAGGAAACATATTTCTAAAATTCGTACTTATACTTTAAAATTGTTTTAAATATATCATTTTAAAAATATGAAATACTTTTAATTGGCACATTTTTTTTTTAGGATTTAACATTTAAATATAATATTTATTGTAATATTTATTTTTCTTAAATAATATAAATCTTGCTGATAAGTAAGGGTACAATATAGGATGATGTACCAATGAAAAGTCAATCTCATACATCTCTTGACTTTGAAATGTCGATTTTTAAAAATCGAGAGTGGTATTTTTAAAATTTGAGAACCATCCTAACTCTTTTGATAGTTACAATACTATTTTTGTCTAGTAATAAAAAAATTTCTACAAAAGATCACACAAAAAATAACAAAAATGACATAAAATGGTGTTATGAATATATAATGACATTGTATCCGTATTAGAATTCGACAAAAAATAATAAAAATGTCATAAAATAGCGTTATGAATATAATAAAAGGGATTGAATATCCGATAACAGATAAATTCAAATTATTAACTATGTGGAAATATGTATTCATATTCGGAAATCAGACCACCTACTGTATGTATTTATTTATATTCGTATTCGGAAATCAAGATACCTATTGTATTTATCTATATTCGTATTTGAATACAATTATCTGTTATCGATCGAATTAGGATTAGGATAATTTTATTTGAATAAAATGCTATTACTGTTCCACCTGATATTATGCAACTACCTAGTGCTATTACCAGAACCAATACTAATTGTTAAATAAACAATAACAACAAAATTAAACTAAAAAATAATCAGAATTATTTCAAACAAATAAAGAAATAATTAAATGGTCTCAAAATATAACATTTTATCTTGCTAAAATTTCCTGTTTTTAAAAATTGGGAAACTAAAATTTTCAAATTAAAAATGTTCAAGCACCGAACTTTTAGCCGTTTGTTTAATCATGGTGGTGTCAAAGAATCAAACTTTAAGAATAGTTATCTAAATTGGAGGCGTTATATCTTCGGTTACTTTTGTAAAGATCAAGTCTTCTTCTTCTTCTTCTTCCATTTCTATCCTTCTCTTCTCTTCTTTTTTCCTTCTTTACCCTTTCACTTTTAAGTTTAGACCCCCTCATTCGTCTTTATTGCTAAGCACCATCATTGGTTCGTCGTGCTTTTTTCTTCTCTTTCAATAAACCCCACATTAATGGATTTGAAGATTGTCTGTTGGTAACGAGTCGCCCATTTTTTGAGCTCAAGTACAATTGAAAGGTGAGATCTTGGCTAAATTTTCAATCGCATTGCTATTTTCACAGATAACCCGCATCGGGCTTTGATTTATCACTATTTATTTGTCTTTAATGTTTCCAATTTTCAATTTTGAAGATCTATGAATTGGTTCGTGTTGTAATTTCGAATTCCGTACTTCAGTGGTTATCTTGTAATTGTCTTTAGTTTTTGTATCTTTTTTCTTTGGAATTTGGATATTGACATTACTGGTTTATTCCGTAGTTGATTTGTCACTGTTTCTGATTTTCCTTTTTTTGGATTTTCTGTAATTTTGTTTTGCTCTGAATTTTTGTATCACCCCAGGAATTAAAATGTGGGAAATTTGTAGGGTAAGTGGGGTAAAAAATAAATTTGGTTTATTGGTTTTTTTGTTCATTTGCATTTTTTATTTGCAACATGCTTCAATTAACAGCCATTTTTCATTTACAGAAGTTACCAAACTTTTACTGTTTTTCTTCTAATGATTTTGCCATGGCTTAAGTTGTGAATTTGTGATATTTCCAAAATTAATTTGATTTTTCTTTTTGGCGTTTCCCTAATTTGTTTCTTTCTGGGTTCTTGGCGTTAGTCCTGACTAAATTCGGTGTCCATTCCAAATTTAATTTGCAAATTGCAACCTAGTTCTTCTAGAGATCTGATGAATTGACTCTGATTTTTCTCAAATTTTGATTTTAGGAAGGTATATATTCTTTGCATGAGATATTTGCATTTGTTGCAGTGTTTTTTTCGAGATGAAAAAATGATTTTGGTTTTTATTGTAGTTTTGTTCATTTCTTACTCTCAGTCTATATTTGATATTTTACTTTGAATGAAAAACACAAATGCAATGTTGATAGAAGGTGTATAATTTTAGAAAATATATATATATTTGCAACCATTTTTTTTCTTAATTTTCAGAAGTTATATTTTGAAGTCAAATTTGGGATGTAATTAGGTGGTCGTGCAAAGATTTGTTCTGAAAGAATTTCACAATTGAAAATTACAAGTTGGAATTGATAAACTTTCATCTTCAAAGTTTGTACTTTTTATTCTTCTTGAATATAGATATTTTTTTTGGGTTGTTGACTTTTTTTTGTTGAATAAAATTGTTGCATTTTGGTTATCCTCCGATATTTTCAACAAAATTCTATTCATCTTCAAATTTTCCTGTTTTTTTGGTGTCTAAATGCAAAATTGACAGTATTAAGGTAAAATCTAACCTATTTCTGCTTCCTATTTTCAGAAACGTTTGCATGAAGTGCCGAAGCTCAAATTATAATTTTTTCATTTCAAATAATTCGAAATGAAAGGAACCGAATCATGGGGTCTCATAGTAGGCGTAACGGTAGGGATACTAATAGGATTATTTCTCGCAACGAGTGTATTATTCTGCATTAAATTTCGCAAATCGAGATCCCAAATTGGGAATAGCAGTTCTCGAAGGACTTCCACCGTGCCGTTCCGTACCACCGGTACGGAAGACAACTGTACCGATATGTCGGATTCGACTGTTTGCCAAGAAGAAGAGCCGAGGAGCCCAGCTCCTGTAGAAGGGTCCAAACGTAAAAATGCCATCTCGGCTTCTGGCATCCCAAAATATTCTTACAAGTATGTACTTCTAAACATATGCGTGTTTATTTGGAGGAATTGCATGTTTACCCCTACAAAATCTCAAAATATCACATATAAATTATAATTGCCTTTTTTGTGTGCTAACTAATATTGAAATTAGGGAAGTGCAGAAGGCAACTGGAAACTTCACAGCATTAATTGGACAAGGTGCATTTGGATCCGTGTACAAAGCCCAAATTTCGACAGGAGAAATTGTTGCCGTGAAAGTACTTTCGAGAGATTCCAAACAAGGCGAAAAAGAGTTCCAAAACGAGGTGTGTTTAAATTCGAAACGGGATTGGTGTAAAGAAAATAGTTATTTATTTAATTTTGTTTAATTTTTGGAGGTAATGCTTTTGGGGAGGTTACATCACAGGAATCTTGTTAATTTGATAGGATATTGTGCCGAGAAGGGACAACATATGTTAATTTACGTTTTCATGCCGAATGGAAGCCTTTCTTCTCATTTATACGGTATATAATATATATCTTTTATTTTGTCAAGTGATATTCTTTTCCATTAACGATGGATTTTAGTTGTTTAACTTGTTAGTGGATTAATTAAATGATTTATTAATAATTCAGGGGAAAATCGGGATCCAGTGAAATGGGAGCGAAGGGTGAGCATAGCAATAGATGTTGCAAGAGGATTGGAATATCTCCATGATGGCGTATGTTTGCTATTTCAAAAAAATAAAAATAAATAACAATGATATAAAATTACGAAATAAAATCTACCGTAAACCAATTATATGACTCTTATTGTTTTATTTTCAGGCTGTTCCGCCAGTAGTGCACCGCGACATAAAATCTGGCAACATTTTGTTGGACCGATCTATGATAGCTAGGGTGATCTAACTTCTACAATAAACCTACTTTAAAAGCCATCAATTTTAAGTTTTCAATGAGTAAACTCAATTTTGCAATTTCGCAAAAACTTATATGAAAGTTTGTGATTTGTATAGGTGGCGGATTTTGGGTTATCAAGGGAAGAAATGGTGAGTCGTAAGTCTACAAGTTTAAGGGGCACATATGGATATCTTGACCCTGAATATGTCTCGTCTAGAAATTTCACGAAGAAAAGTGATGTGTACAGTTATGGTGTTTTAGTTTTCGAGTTAATTACGGGTAGAAGTCCTCAACAAGGCCTCATGGAGTACATAGAACTCGTAATTTTCCTTCCCCTAAATTTTAATTTCATGATATGAACACATTTTAAAAATTGTTCTTTTACTTAGGCTGCGATTAATGTGGAAGGGAGGGCCGGTTGGGAAGAAATTGCCGACTCGCGTCTAGAAGGTTCTTTTGATGTCGATGAGTTAAACGACATAGCGGCGATTGCTTACAAATGCGTGAGTAGAATTTCAAGAAAACGGCCTTCCATGAGGGACGTGGTACAAGCATTGTCTCGCGTGGTTAAAATTAGCCGAAGTAGAAAACATCATAGCAAGAAGTTCTTGGTAGAAGAAGGTTCCGGAGGTTTTGAGTCGGATGCACGGTCGGATTTGTCCGAGAATCATAGCCATCGAAGAGTGGAGTCGCTTGATAGTTGTTCTGATTTGCCGGAAGTTTGACCTTTTTTATTTTTTATTTTTGTTTGTTGTTTGTTTCCTTTTTGTATATTGTTTTGTCGTATTTTCTTTCATTTTTATTTATAGATTTCAATGGTATAGTAAAAGAAAAATCTTGGAAAATTGGTACATTAATTTTTGTACTTATCTGGTTCTAAAGGTAAATGAAGGAAGTTTATTTATTTTTTGATAACTAGGGGGGTATTTGTTTTGTCACTGTAATATGCTTGGCTTGATTTATACAAAAGAAAAGAATTTCAATAACTTGAGAACACGAATAGAAACTTCACAATTTATAAGTTGTTAGTTTACTTTTACAATGAAATTTTCTGAACTATTTATAAATAATAATATAGTCTATACAATAAGATTTTGTCACTAATGAAAACGAATTATTTCGTACTAATTATTAGCCAAATATTCGAAGAACGAGAGAATAAAACATTCAGAAGATCTCGGAGGTTTGATGTTCCCAATTTAATTATATTAAACAAAACTTTACCGGAGTGATCAATTTCGTAGAGCAATTAACACCCATTAACGAAATTGAAAGAAAAGGAGGGTGATTTCATCCTGAGTTATATACTAGATAAAAAAAAAGTTCTTTAAGCAAAAGGGGTTCAGTATAATTAAACACTGCTTCGGTAAATCACGATGATATATCCTCGATTACAACAAATTTAACTTTCCAGAAATATCTATACAACCAATTTTGCAGAAAGTAGTTCAAATTCCATCCAAGGACAATAAAGAATAATAAAATCCGCCGAATAAAATTAAACAACAAAACATACTCAAATTCACCCGTTAACGATATCTTGTACCAATTCAATAGCCCTCCCTTTCAAGCCACTTGAGTCGTGCCTTCGATGCTACCACGAATATCTCTACGTACCATGGGAAGTGGTCCTTCTCCCCATGCAGTGGCACTGGCAGTTATGTAATAAACAACAGCGACGAAAGCATGCACAAAGCATAATATTCCTCCAAATGATAGGAAATGCCGGTGCCCGAACCCGCACGTAGCCCTAGTTTTCGCATTCGCCAACGCGCCGGAAAGCAATAATCCCAATCCAACTATCACCGTAACCCTGTATTTACGAAGATACATATATTATATGTTTATAATTATAACATGTTAATGAAAAGGTAATTAAAAAAATATGTATACCATGAGAGAATGAGGGTGATGGAAGCCAATTGCCTATTGGTAGAAGATCTTACAAACTCGACTTGTGAGCAAATGCAAACGCATCCGCCAAGTAAGTTCGCCAACGCATGAGCAACGGCAAGAAGTGCCGCGGCTGCGATACCGAGCTTGTACGCCTTGTAGACCGGTTCTTTGCACTCAAATATGAATACTTTCATATTTCTTCCCTACAATAGAATTACACCAAACAAGTTAAGAGTGAATGAAAGATAGAAAATTTGATTAAGTATTTACTTGGGGTACCTTGTTTTGATTAATCTCTGCCTCAATTCCAAGAATACCAGCAATTACATCCATGATCACAATCACCATGCATATCATTATCCCTCCCATTCTTGCCATTTTTTTTCTCCTTATATTTCTTTGTTTTTTTCCCCTTGTATTCAAATATGAAGCCTTATTGTTTGATTCAAATGTGGAAATATAAATAAGGGAGATTGATGTAGAGTTTGATCAAAATATAGATGTTAATTAGCTGTCTTTGGATGCTTCAAATTTTGTTATGCTTTTCCTCTTTAGCTTTATTTCTCCCTTTTCTCCCCAAAATTTATTCCTTTTCTAATGGGGTACAAGAAAAGATTAGAATCAATTCCTACAGGAAGGACGACTAAATAGTAACAAATTAACATGATAAATTAAAACTCCCACGTCATTAAAAATTGTAGAAAACCTATCTTCTTAAAATCTATCATTGTTATGTTAAAAAATTAATTAGAATTAGAATACCTACAAATTAAAGAATAGATCACTCATTATCCAAAATTCCAATATATATTACATAATTGGCATGCATAAAATACATGTGCAGAAAAAGAATACTCAATTATTTTCATTCCAAACTAATTCCTCGCACCCTATCAAAATTCCCAACTAAATAAATAAAAAAAATCACCAATAATCTCCACAAGAACAATCTCCCCGAGAAAAATGATGAATCTTGCTCGCATCTCTAACCACAATATATCGTTTCGTAATCTCTCCAACAAGCCGAATAAAATCATGACAATCCTCGCACATTCTGTGTGTCTGTACCAACGTTATTTGAGCAAAATCACACGTACCAATCAACCCAAATGCAATCGCCAATTTTTCGCTATGATTTTCACAATCTCTCAATTCACCCTCGAACAAATCTAATTTTCCATTTTCCCTTTTCTCTCTCCGAGACCCAATCTCTCTCATTAAATCATGGATTTTTCCATAAATTTCGTCTTTTCGTGGATTCTGCGACATGTCGTGTACCGAAAACCGGTACGGTATTTTCTTCACCTCAATCCAAGTATAAGAATTGTCTATTTCCCAACCCTTGTTTTTAATCTCATTAATAACCCTAGAGGCATCATTTGCTCTACCCTTCTTTACATATAAATTAATCAACGAAACGTAATTCGATAGTTTCACAGGGTTCAACTCGTATAGTTCCTCCGCCGCGTACAACCCTAATTCTATGTCGTTGCGGGCCCTACAAGCCCTAAGTAATGCGGCCCAATTATTTAAACTCAGCTCAATTGGAGCTTCTTGTATCAAATTAAATGCATCATTTAATAGCCCTTGTTTACCAAACAAGTCTACCATGCATGAATAATGCATTGCACGAGGGTTAATTCCGTACACGTTTCGCATATTTACAAAAATAGCCCTCCCTTTTTCGAAATTTCCAGAACGGACACATGCAGTCAATACTGAAAGAACCGTGACGTGATTTGGGACAAAATATTCTTTAACCATTTGGTGAAACGTGTCAATTGCCAACTGTCCCATCCCATGGAACGAGTATCCACCAATCAGAGCATTCCATGTGATCACATTTTTACGAGGCATTTGATCGAACACGTTGCGTGCGTCCTCTATTCGACCCCATTTCCCATATAAGTCCACTAAAGCAGTACCGACAACTAAATTCAACCCAAACCCATTTCTTATTAGATCCGCGTGAATCTCTTTGCCCTTCTCGATTGAACCTAATTGTACACAAACCCTAATTGCGGTAGAATAGGTGAACATGTCCATTTCTACATTGGTCATTTTCATTTCATTATACAAATCTAAGGCCTTTTCACTGTACCCATTTAAGGCATAACCTCCAATAATTACATTCCACGCTACCTGAGTCTTGTCAGGCATTAAATCGAATAGCTTATGTGCATCCTTTATTCGCCCACATTTTGCATACATGTCCATCAGAGCGCAAAATGAGAATACGCTATTACCAAAATAGCAATTTTTGGCTATGATTGCATGCAATTGTAGCCCTAGATATTCTTGGGATAATTTTGCACATGCACGTAATATCGTCACAAACATGTGGGCATATATGCCTGAATTTCGTTTCCACAAAGATTCAAATAACTCTATAGCTTGCCAGTAATGGGCAAAAGAAACCAAACCAGATAAGATCACACTAAAGCTAACCATGTTTCTCATAGGCATTTTATCGAACAGTTCGATTGCAATTTTTAATAGCCCACATTTGACATGTAAATAGATTAATCGGTTGTACACGAAAATATCAAACTCTGAATTGGAAGAAGAATCTTGACTAGAATTTTGAACGTGCTCGAGAATATATCTTCTTACCAGTAATGTGGCAAATCGACGAGAACTCACTGCAACGCATGCATCAATCAATGATTCATATGCACTTGCACTGATCTTGATGTAGCCAGGGACTTGTTCAAAAAACTCAAGGGCCATCATGTAATCTTTTTCTAAGACTAGCTTCGCGATATGGTCAGTTAAACTAAGATTGTTGGCATTTGCCAGTTGAGACGGTACATTTGCCGGTACTGGTACTGGTACTGGTGCACGTACTGGTGGACGAAGCAATGGAATTGGTTTCGGTTTGAGGAGGCAATTGAGTGACCAAGGTTGGGTTTTCAGTGCAAATGAAAATGGATGAAAACCCCAAAACGGGTTTATCTTTTTGAAACGTTTGAAATTGCGGAAATCGTAGAAAGGTGTAGTGCTTGAACTTTGGTGGGTTTTGTCGTTTGTGCAGCTCCAGTTACAACAAATGCTGCTGAAGTAGAGTTCCATTAATACTTTCCGGGTACAAAGCTTCAAAATTCACTGGGTAAGTATAACAGGGAGAAATTGGATGGAAAGAAGATGAGGGGTTGAATCAAAGATTTGGGGCCTCTCGTGCTTCATCGCGTCGGGAGATTTTTGCTGGTTTTTGTGGAGGTTTTAGCGAGAGCTTGTACCGTTCGAGGGTTTTAGCTGATTATCTACAGGCAGTTCTTTGTAACTAATTTTAATTGTTATCTTGTTTTAACTTTTGCATGTATGACCTTGAACAAAAAATATATTCCTTTATACACCCTCTTCTTATGTGACCACAAAAAGATTGGTCGATTCATGTTTTAAGTTGAGGTGTTTTAGATTGATTTACATATTTACCCTTTTTTTAATTGAAATTACATATTTACCCTTCTTAAAATTAAAATAATATCTTATCCTTTCATAAAATCTAAATTATCATATTTATCCAAACATTAAAAACTATTTAATTTCTCCGTTAAAACTAACGATTGACATTTAAAATTACTACGTTATCTTCTACATCTCTAATTAGGAAGTGTTTAATTAAAAAGACAAATGAATTTTTAAAAAATACAAATGAACATATAAATTAAAGACCCTTTCATTACAATCTATGTTACGTGGATACTTCAAAAATCAAGTCGTATCGTATCGGATGCCGTATCGGATATCGATACTCGTCGGATACTCGTCGGATACGTATCAGATATTCTACGTGGTGTATTCGAATATTTTATTCTAAAATAATAATGAATACTTCTCGGATACTTATCGAATACTTACGAATACTTGTCGGATACTTATAACGCATCAATATGTACACTTGAAAAACAATTTTTTTTTAAAAATCGAAATAAACAAGTAACACATAAATAAATAACTAAATATACAATAAATATTTACTTAATAGAAAGTTATTTCTATAATAACAAAACTTTTAGTATATTTAGAGTCAAAACATAATATATATATAAATTATAATTAATAAAATAATAAAATATTATATATAAGAGCCGCGTCGTATTCTGTGTTTTTTTTTAGAACTGTTGTATCGTCGTATTCGTATCATATCGAATACGATATTCGTATCCCGTATTCGTGCAACATAGATTATAATACATTGAGCTCAAGTATTCAACTTTTTTAGAGGGAACCAAAAAATAACATATAATTATATTATATTATATTGTAACGACTGCAATTTGATGAAACATGTTTATTTCGAAAGTGTTTAATTGAAATGACTAAATTTATAGGAAAGAAAGAACGAAAGAAAAAATATGAACTGTGAGATCTTTTTTATTACAAATCCATCAAATAAACGTAATCTAACCCACAACAGAAAATAATAAACAAATAAATTCTCACAAGTCTGTATCCCAACAAAAAGTAGATAATGAACAAGCATAATCATCACAAGCTTTAGATACTTAAAGTACCAAAAGCACAGCCAATCCCAATCCAAGGCCAAATCCAGCCACGGTACTGCTCGCGCCTGATTCAGATGGCGTAGATGGAACAGGAGTCGTGGGGCTTCCGGAAGTTGGAGGAGGAGAGCTAGAAGACGAGGAAACAACGTCGATTGCGACCTTCATGCCACCCAAGCAGTGTCCCGAGAATCCGCAGATGAAATATCGTGTCCCGGTGGTAGCAAGACTCACCACAGTGTCTCCGCTGGTGTCTGTGGAGATTGGACTCGAGGTTGTGCATGAGTCGTGGTCCGATTCTGTCACCTCGAGCACGTCGTGCGCACCTTGAGTGTAATGAAATACTGTGTCCAAAAAATGTTCAGTTAGTTTCAAGCAGGGCCGGTCCCGTATTTTTGGTTGCCCTAGACCAATATATTAGTGTCACAAGATATTATAATTAGATGTTGCCCTTACGTAAATAATAAAAATGTCTGAATTTAAAATATCATCAAAATATCAGCATCCTTAACTTAAAAAAATGTTTAATTTTTTTTTTAATTCTTTCAATACGTGCAAAAATATAAGATGGAATTAAGAATAATTTTGAAATCAAAAGAAAATTATTGTAGTCCAAATCTAAGACATTGATATTGTCCTTCTTATTCTTACGTAACAAAAGATACGACATCCTAAATCAAACAAATGAAATTTAAATTATATTATATTTTAATATTTTATTACATAATTTTTTTTATCATCGCAACTTATTTATAACACAACATAAAATAAATTATTTCGACATTTTACACATATTATTATTTTTTATTTTTATTTTTATTTTGAAACTTTGTCATTTTAAACATCATTATTGTTCAGGATTTAGGATAACAAAATATTATTATTTTTTATTATTTTGGAAGAAAAGAAAGTATCAGTTTTGAATTGTGATGATTTAGCATTTTTGTGGGTGATGAGAATCATTTATCATTATATTTATAAAATAGGAAACCGTGAGATCATGATATTTATTTAATCAAAGCTCTAACTCATATTTCTACAACTATTTATAAATTGATGTGTATTGCATTGGAGTCAAACCCCACATATATCGGTATAAAAGTGTAAAAAATAATTGTAACAAAAACAAATATTCTTTATCACGTGTTTGGATCTGATGTGTCCTATTTGTAGTATAGAATAAGTGGCTCAATTATGTATACAAGAAAGATTGTAGTAATATTATGTACGTATTGTCAAACCACAAATATATAAATTTGATAACCACAAAAGATCCAAAGTAATGTTCTTATTTCTTTCACGCTCAAGAGCTCATCTAACAATGGCTAGGGGTGGGCAAATGGTTTGGTTTATTTGGGAACCGAACCGAACCGATCGAATTCGGTTTATTCGGTTCGGTTTTTCGGTTTATTTGGTTCGGTTCGGTTCAAAAATTGATATCGTTCGGTTTATTCGGTTCGGTTCGGTTTTGGTATTTTCTGAACCGATTAAACCGAACCGACCGATTAACACTATTTTTTACTTTTTTATCATGTTCATTTAAAAAAAATTAAAATGTAATATTGTAAAATTAAAAATAACGATAAATATATTTTATATGATCTGTTTTTATATTTTTTTACTAAATACCACTTGAATTTTAACATTATAAAACTTCTAATTCGGTCCAACCGAATAAACCGAATACGAAATTCGGTTTATTCGGTTCGGTTTTAAATCGGTTCAAATTTTATTCGGTTCGGTTCGGTTTGAATCTAGTCCGGTTTGGTTTAATTCGGTTTGCTCTTATTCGGTTCGGTTCGGTTTGAATCTAGTCCGGTTTGGTTTAATTCGGTTTGCTCTTATTCGGTTCGGTTCGGTTCGGTTCAACCGAATGCCCACCCCTAACAATGGCTATCTTCACCTCTGTTGAGATTTTTTTGATTTTTCTTTTAACTTGCGAAGTTTCAATATCATTGGTTGCCCTCTCTTAACTTGTTGCCCTAGTCCGGGGGCTTGCTGGGCTTACCCCGGGGCCGGCCCTGGTTTCAAGTGTTTAGCATGTTTGTTTTTAATTTCTCGATGACAAAAAAAAAAAAAAAAACTTACCAACGACATCGCCGGGGTGAAATGTGTTAGAAGCAACCCATTGCGGAAAGTTCGTCGTCAAATCCCATGACCCACTGGGCGCACCGACTGTGTAGTTTGTGGCTGTCGTTAATTGAGCGATTGTTGCAACTGTCATTAGAGCCAATAAAACTTTCATCATTTTGAGGAAGGAAGGAGCAGGCAAAGGAGTTACTTGTGTGGTATGTGAACGAATAGAGGGGTAGATGGATTAATTTGGTTTGGGACTTCGAGTTGTATGTAATGCAGAAAATTGGTGTTGTATATATAATGGTTGGTCTTCTTGTTTGAGGCAATGAGTGTGTTTTTAGTCTTAAGATACTTAGAATGGGTCATAACATGTGGAAATGGGCAAAGCCTAAATTGGGTGTTGTATATGTATGTGAAATCCAACAAGACTGCCAAGCAATTTTGACCAATTAAGGGTTGGGTGTCATCTGAGAATTTGTTTAATCTTTGTTAGTTGACTCATTCTTTTGCATTAGGGAAATTTGCAAACAAAACTCTTAATTATTTCAAAATACTTTGCATTATTTGAAAATTTCAAAAATGATTCACGAGTTATTGTTGAAATTGTAAAAAAGAATATTGAACAAAAAAATAGAAGATATAAATGAACAAATAACCTAAAAATGTTCATGTACTCAACATTGAATATATGTCAATTGTTTTTTTAGGCCGTAATGCTGAGATGGGTTAGCTCTAGGGGTGTCAACTGTTCGGATCCGGTTCGGATAGTGGTCATACCAGATCCATATCCATATTTTTTTTCGGATACGGATCCGGATACGGAATTACCCGGATCCGGATACGGTTCGGATAATAAACGGATACGGATACGGTTCGGATATTGTCGGATACGGATACGGATACGGTTCTCTTTCGGATATTAAAACAGATACTATGTTATCATAGCATGACTTATTTTTTAACTATAAATATATATAATTTGTGATATTAACGATAAACTTGATTATATTTAAACATAGTTTTACGATTGTGAGTTTAAATCACTCACAAATCATTACTTTGTATATGATTTTTCAACTAATATCAAATATAATACATAAAAATAATATATAATATACGTATTCGGATCCGGTTCCGGATACTCGAATCCGGTTCCGAGTATCCGGATCCTAAAAATACCCGGATCCGGAACACGGATCCGGTTCCCGCACCAAAATCGAATATCGAATCTGGTTTCGGATCCTAAAATTAGCAACCAGATCCATATCCGGATCCACTCGGATTCGGATATTTTTTTCGAATCCGGATATTTCTTCGGATACGGTTCGGGTCGGTTCGGGCAGTATCCACACCATTGACATCCCTAGTTAGCTCATACTCAACCAAAATTTCATAAATCTAGTTTTCCAAATGAGGGCATTTACTATGTCCCTAAAATCCTCTCTCTCATCCTCGATACGAATTTCCAAAATAATTAATGATATAAATTAGTAACCCCACCAACACCAATTTATATTTAAATATAAATTAATGGATTAATTAACATGTATTTTTATTGATACGCTGAAATTAACAATTATTTCATTTTTTTGTTAATTGAGTTACTAATTATCTCCACTGATCCTCCTCAAAATCCACATCAATAACGAGAAAGAAGAGTTGTGGGAACAAAACAAAATTTTCCTTTTCAAATTTACTACTTATGGTCTCTTACATATATTTTACCGTTCGACTTAATGGTGATTTAGTACTTATATCCTAGAGTGAAATCTACCGGGGGATATATTTAGAGGGCATATACTGTACCCCTATTTTCCCCACCCACCCTCTATATATTAATTAATCATTAATTAATGGGTTAATTAACCGAATTAATGGTTAATTGGATGTATTTTTAATATTAAATAATGTATAACAGTTAATTAATGGTTAATCCGGATTAATTAATTGTTAATCGGATGTACATTTGTTAATGATAATGCTAATTAATCATCAATTAATCATTAATTAATGATATCAATGGTGGGTGGGGGAAATTGGGGGGGGGGGGGGGGGGGGGGGGGGGGGGGGGAGGGGGTTTACGGTATAATTACCCATATATTTAACAACATCGATTAGTAGCCTACCTCTCGAAATCAATTTCCTCTATCCCTCCTCTTTCTCCCTGTCATCTTGATTTGATTTGTTTGTTATGTTGGTCCAGTTTGTAACGTATGTATCGGCCATCTGAACCACGAAAGCTTCTCCACGCTAGACTTCACGGAATAGTCTGTTACATCATGTATTTTTCTTTCGTCCTATGAAATCAAAAGATGCATGTATATCCTTATAAATTATGTATAACTTTTATGATTTATGTGTAAATTTTTATTAAATTACTACGTGTCACCCCCTTATAATTTCAATCTGGTTTCGTCCCTGCTCGTGGCCCATTTGTATCCATAATTGTCATGCGTTTTTTACGAATTCACATTCTTCGAAGATGTGTGTCCAGTCCTCGCCCGTCATTTTGCATAACGAGCATCTAGACGGTGTCGGCCACCCCCGTTTTTCAGGAATTTTTGTGTCGGGATTATTCCTCTTATTCATTTCCATGAGAATGTCTTTAATTTTTACGGCACCTTTAATTTCCACATCTTTGCCCATTTGATCAGGCACCTTCTCCCATTATGAAAGCATCATAAGCCCCACTTTTTGAAAATAGTCGATCTTTCACATCCTTCCATTCGAACAGGTCCTCTTCTCGTTCAATTATGTGCAGTAGACTTCGGATGAGACATCTTTTTGGTTGCCTCCCCATCTCTCATTAATCCTTGATGGAACCAAGTTATACCCGATATGCTTCCTCTGGCGCTATTCGTATAGTAGACTTTCGGGTCACGGGTCATTTGTCGGATTGTTACTTGTTTTTCCCTCGCAAATGTTTATAGTTTCGGCATGTTGTATTTCATTAGACCGATTCCCCAACCGGTTTCCCATAGAGGTTTTAATCTCCTCTGCCTCCAATTCACGTAATTCTCGTTTGAAAGAAAGAGGCCATTTCTCCCGCCCCCGCCATTACGCTTGATTCATCCTTGTGGGTTGTCGTTTCTATCCCAAACAAGTTTGCTTTATAGAGTTCCTTGTTTTGACGTAAGCTTCCGTAACTATTTGCCCATCAGCGCTCCATTTTGCGTTTGTTTTATTTCTTGTCGTAAACAGGAAGAAAAACCAATTTGTGAACATGAAGAAGAACGTATTCGTGAATACGAAAAATCCCGTAAAAAACTCGATCAATGAGGTTTATACGATTTTAATCCGTCCTGCCCACCACTTTTGGTAGACACATTGATTCCCAATTAAGTAGGATTTATTCATGTCAATAATTATAATATTTTCATATGATTGAGAATTAAATATAATGGTTATATTATTTTAACACCTATAGGAGGTTTTTTGAAAGAAAAGTTTGTTTTACAGGGTTTTTGGAGTTTCTCAAAAGTGAGGGATTTTTCGAATATTGAAAAAAGTTAGGGGGTTTTTTGAAAATTTTCCAAAAATAAATTGCTTGGAAGATAATTTGATAATTAAGAAAATATAACACTTAGTATTTAATTAGTTTAAAGAAAAAAGATGTAAGGGTAAAATGAAAATTAACAAAATTTAAAATCTCAAAGTTAATGGTAGGGGGGTCTTTACAAAGAGAAGTTTGGAATAGGGTTTTTTTTGGAGATTCAAAGAAGTTAGGAGGTTTTTTAAAATATCAAGAAAAGATAGGGGGTTTTTTAAAAATTTCCCTTTTATAATAATAAAATTATTTTAGATTATTCTGTTTACATGTTACTTTTAATTTTATGATTTTCATCAAACAATTTTTAAACATCCTACCTTCGTAGTTTTTGTATATCCCTACAATCATAGTTTTTTGATATTCATATATTAGCTTTCTATAACTAGTAGCTTTCTATATTAGTTTTTTAGATCCTCACTTACGCGTTGTCCCTCTTCCAAAAAATTTCGGGCCTACACATCAATTGGGACAAATCTAAATTTGTTCCAATTGCCATTCCGGACGAGTCTCATATCACGATGGCAAGGATTCTAAGTTGCGAAAAACAGGACCTACCGATAACCTACTTAGGAATGCCACTTAATATTAAAAAACCAAGGAAAATAGATTTCATACCGTTAATTAAAAAAATGCAAAACCGCTTATCGGGATGGAAAGGAAAATGTCTCTCGCTAGGGGGCCGCTTAGTGCTAGCAAAATCGGTACTTAATGCGGTCCCTACTTATTACATGCAATGTTTTAAATTGCCGAAATGGGTTATAAAGGAATTGAATAAGATTATAAGGAACTTTCTATGGAAAGGAGACAAAAATTGTCTCGGAGGCCATTGCCTTGCCAAATGGTCGAAAATTTGCCTCCCAAAAGCCAACGGCGGGATCGGTCTAATAGACCTACAAACCCATAACGAGGCACTCCTACTAAAATGGCTTTGGAAACTCGCCTCCAACAACGACGACATGTGGGGTCAAACCATACGGGAAATATACGGCGTCATCGACCCATCAAATATTCGCTCCATCCCCGACACTCACTCCTCCTACTTCATCAAAGACCTCCAAAAACTAGCTTCGCACTTTCGTGTGGCAAAAACGGACGACCCACAAACCGGGTCCGCAAATTGGCTCGGAAAGGACAAATTCTCCACGTCAGCAACCTACCGCTTTTTCGTTAACCCGGGCGTCCGCCAAAGTTGGAACGAACAACTATGGAAAATAAAAGCACCCACGAAAGCGATTTTCTTCGCATGGCTAGCGATAAATGACAAAATACTTACCGGAGATAATCTCGCTAAAAGGAATTGGCCCAACGTGCAAAATTGCAAAAATTGCGACGTCGAAAGCGAAACGGCCACTCATCTATTATTCTATTGTAGGTACGCCAAACGAGTATGGAGCGCGGTGAAACAACCCGTGCCAACCAACCTAACGGCTCCATCCTCCGTGCTACACTTCTGGATATCAATGAGAAACCGCAATACGGGCGACGATCGAAAATTGTTCGACACACAATTCATAGCTACCGTTTGGGGAATATGGAAGGAAAGAAACGCCCTCATCTTTAGAGAAATGCACGCCGACGCTACGACGACGGCAACAAGGATATTACAAGAAGGGAACCGATGGTCACGTCTTTGTTAAAGACGTACACGATCATTTTTAGGTTTAGGGGGTAATCCCAATTTTGTTTTTACATTTTTTCGTGTAAAAACTTAACTCAATGTATTAAACTATGCTTTAATATATTAAAAGAAGCTGCGAGCTTCTTTAGTTCTCAAAAAAAAAATATAACTAGTAGTTTTTAGCAACTGTACAAAATTGCGCTGGTAAACACGCCCTAAATATGTTGTGTTTTGTATAAATTTCTTCTTAATATATCGGGTTTGCTACCTCTATAAACTAGAGGCTTGTAAGTTGCAATGAGAATACAATGAGAATGTAACGAATAAAGATTGTTTATGTTTATTAAAATTTTATATTAGAAAACTTAATTTTTTTAAAATAAATTAAGCTCAAGAATTTGACTTTTTCAAAGTGAATTAAAAATATCATTTAATGCATTCAAAGCGTAACACACAAAATAGGTCTTTCAAATTTGTCGATTCTCTTATTTTGCACCTATCTTTAAGCTTTCTCATAAATCCACGTCATTTATCCATTTTCTTATTTTGAACCTATCTTTAAACTCTTTAATGAAGCCACGACATCATGATTATTAACCATTAAATTTTGTGATGTGGCATCATCATATACATTAATTATATATTTGATCATTTAAGACATTTGAACCATTGGATGTTATGATGTGGTTTGATCTAATTCATTCATTTTTCGTTTGATTTTTTTAAGATCATATTCCATGTAGTTATTTGTGTGTCATTATTTTACAACAAATTGAAAACCTTCTCCTTAAGCCATGTCATCATAGATATTTTAAATCAAGACCGTACGATCAGAATCGGATGGTTGATAGTAAATCTAATGTCCACATGGCAAAGAATATGAGAAGTTTTGTTAAATTTTTTTTTGACACACACAAGTTACACAATTTTGTTATATAATAATTTTTTTTAGTATTTAATATTTACATATGATCTATTTTGCTCTCATCCAATTAATAAATATTTTTTTTATTAATATTAAACATTATAATATTTTTGCTATAACTTATATTAATAATATTTTAAGAAATTTTGTTCCAAAAATTCGTCAAGTATCACTTGAATTTTTTCTTTATTTTGACATTCCATATTAATATACATAAACAAAATTATTTGAATTTACGAAGAAATTATGTAAGAAAATACAATGCAAAAAAAACACATTTAATATATAAATAATTATTATTTTATGCTAATTATAATAATTAAATCTTATATTACTAAGTATGTTGTATTTGTGTTTTTGTTTTTCACAACTTTAAAATATAAATAACTTCTTAAACTTATAAACATGTTTCGAATAGTATTGTTATTTTTAAGTTGTAAATTTAAAAATAAAGTATGATGTCAAATAAGTTTTAATTACAATGTTTCAAAATTAAATTTTAATATTATTTTGATTGTATAATGTAATATTGTGTATAATTTTCATTCTTTTGTTTATCAATAATTTTTTTTATCAGTATCATATAATTCATTATGTGTCTAGAGTATATTGGTTATATCGTTCAAAGTTTATATATTTATATTGCATGAATTATTGTGAACAACAATGATATCATTTTTGTAGTTGTTTGTGTAAAATTTTGTTATGATTCGGATATTATTATTTGGTTAAATATATGTAATAAAATTTGATTAAAGAATGAGCTATTTTCTACCAGGACATAATGTAATAGTAAAATATATTCAAGATTATAATTAGATTGGTTTTATAACACGATAAGATTAATATAAAAAAAAAGTAAATGGAGAAGACTCGGTGGTCCTCCATCCATTGGTGCCAATGTGTCTCGATAAGATTAATATAACATGAATTAATTTTATTTTCTTATAATATTATCATTTTCATCTTAAAATTATCATTCACAATAAAATGAAAAATATCATTAACATACTCGCCGACGGCGAGTATTCTCCTAGTAAGATTAACAGTGAGACCCATTTATTACAACTCCATCAAATAATTTATAATACAATCCATAACAAAAATAATAAACAATAAAATGTGTATAAATCTCTCACAAAGTCTCTATCCTAGCAAAAAGTAGAGAATGAATATGTAGTCATTTCAAGTTTTATATACTTAAAAGTACCGAAAGTGCGGCCAATCCCAACCCGAGGCCTAATCCAGCCACGGTACTGATCGCGCCTGATTCAGATGGTGGTGAAGTGCCAGGAGAAGACGCAGTTGGGGAGGGTGATTCCGGTGTAGATGGAACAGAAGGAGTCGTGGGGCTCCCGGAAGTCGGAGGAGGAGAGCTAGAAGACGAGGAAACAACGTCGATTGCAACCTTCATGCCACCAAGGCAGTGTCCCGGGAATCCACAAATGAAATATCGTGTCCCGGCAGTAGCAAGACTGACCACAGTGTTGCCGCTGGTGTCTGTGGAGATTGGAGTTGAGGTTGTGCATGAGTCATGGTCCGATTTTGTCACCTCGAGCACGTCGTGGGCTGATGAACTGTAGCTAAATGCTGTTACAAATAATTATTTAGTTAGTTTCAAATACTTTGGAATTTGGAATATAATTTCTGGAGGACAAAAAATAAAAGGAACTTACTAAGGACATCGCCTGGGTGAAATGTGTTAGAAGCAACCCATTGTGTGAGGTTCGTATTCAAATTCCATGATCCACTGGGCGCACCGACTGTGTAGCTAGTGGCTGTCGTTAATGGAGCGATTGCCGCAACCGCCATGAGAACCAATAAGACCTTCATCATTTTGAGGAAGGATTGAGCAGGCAGAGGAGTTGCTTGTGTTTTATGTGATGGAAAGATAGATTAATTTGGTTTTGAGACTTTTAGCTGTATGAAATGAGGAAAGTTGGTGTTGTATATATAATGGCTATGTTCTTCTTGTTTGACGTAATTAGTGTGTTTTTAGTCTTTGATATTTAGAATGGGTCGTGGCCAAAGTGGAAATGGGCAAATCCTAAATTGGTGGTCGTATATGTATATGAATATGAAGTCCTACAAGGTGGCTGAGCAATTTTGACCAATTGAGGGGGCTGGGCGTCATCTGAAATTGCCTCTTTATTATTGTTAAACCTTAAATTAATTTGTTTAATCTTTGTTAGTTGACTCATTCTTTTACACTAGTAAAATACTCGCCGCGTAGCGGCGAGGATGTTAATTATGTTTTTCATTGTAATACAAAGTACATATAAATATGATGATATTGATAATTTCATTTCATAATATAATTATTTGAACTAATTTGTCTATGATTATATATGTTTTATAATTATTTTACATTATGACGACAGATTTTTTTATTTTTTTAATCAAAAAATAATATTTATGTTAATGTCATTGTATAATAATAATATAAGAGGTATAACATGATTTTACAAAAAAAATATTGTATCATTGTTGTTCACAATATTTCATTCAATATCAAATATAAAAATAATGAATCATACAACATGTAGCAACATATCATTAATTATATAATGCACTCAAAATTATAAATAATATCCAACTTTATAGTGAAAGTTATTTAATAAATAATATAAAAAATTAATTTAGCATAAACATAAGGAAAAAGTCTGATTTTGCCCCCCCAACAATTACCAAAATGTTCAAGTTACCCCCTCACTTTTTTTTTGCGCGTTTTTGCCCACTAAACTTGTTATGTTTGTTCGTTGTGCCCCCTTCCGTCAAATAATGGTGCCCCCCAGTTACATGACCGTTAAATGATGACCCGATCCGTTAACCCGACCCATTAACCCGACCCGTTACTTAACCCCTCTCTTTCTCTCTCGCCAGCTCTCTCTCTCTCTCTCTCTCTCTCTCTCTCTCTCTCTCTCTCTCTCTCTCTCTCTCTCTCTCTCTCGCCCCCTTCTCTCTCTGTCTCTCTCTCTCTCGCTCGCCAGCTCTCTCTCTCTCTCTCTCTCTCTCTCTCTCTCTCTCTCTCTCTCTCCATCTCTCTCTCTACAGCTCTCTCTCGCCTCCCTTCTCTGTCTGTCTGTCTGTCTGTCTGTCTCTCTCTCTCTCTCTCTCTCTCTCTCTCTCTCTCTCTCTCTCTCTCTCTCTCTCTCTCTCTCTCTCTCTCTCTCGCTCACCCCTAAAAACAAATTCCAGTTAATTTTCACAAAAATTCAATTTTGAATTTCCTGAGTATTGGCAACCAAATATATCATACCAACAGAAGAAGAGGCGATGGCGGATCCGCAAACGAAGGTCTTGAAACAAGCATCGACAATCTTTCCCGATTTCTCATCGACTTTGATCTGAAGCTTCATCACATCACCGCAAGCCGGGGCACCGACGAGTCCCGTTCCGATGGTCGGATCGTCCTTATCGAACAACCCGACATTCCTAGGATGGTTGTAGTGATCGACCACTCTCTCGTGGTACCACCGCCTAGCCACCACAGCCGTCGCCGCCGCCGGAGGCGTAGCTGAAGAGGTCGCCGAGTGAGCCACGGTTTGGATGAGGGTAAAGAGACAGAGAGAGAAGGGGGCGAGAGAGAGATGGAGAGAGAGCTGCTGAGTGGGCGAGAGAGAGAGATGGAGAGTGGGCGAGAGAGAGAGAGAGATGGAGAGAGCTGCTGAGTGGGCGAGAGAGAGAGAGAGAGAGAGAGAGAGAGAGAGAGAGAGAGAGAGAGAGAGATGGAGAGAAAGATGGAGAGAGAGAGAGAAGGGGGCGAGAGAGAGAAAGAGAGGGGTTAAGTAACGGGTCGGGTTAATGGGTCGGGTTAACGGATCGGGTCATCATTTAACGGTCATGTAACTGGGAGGCACCATTATTTGACGGAAGGGGGCACAACGAACAAACATAACAAGTTTAGAGGGCAAAAACGCGCAAAAAAAAAGTGAGGGGGCAACTTGAACATTTTGGTAATTGTTGGGAGGCAAAATGAGACTTTTTCCTAAACATAAATATAAATTATTTTATATCATATGATTTTTTTTAGTTTTTATATTTTTTAAAATAACATTATTATTTGATAAGTGTTTATAAATTTAAGAAATTATTTCGATGGACACTTTTTTTTATTTCTATTATTTTTCAAAAAAATAATATTAATTTTTTTTTATTAGAAACACAAATATAATAAACTTAGTATTATATGGTATTAGTATAGTTTCGACTTATGCAAGCTATTATCATCACCAACCGGCACCTTTCTCGAATCTTGGGAAAGAATAAAGCGAGTTTACATCAACAACAACAACGACAACGCCTTCGACAACAGCATAAACAATGCAAACGATAACTACAAAGATGACCAAGCAAGAATTTGGGCAGCTTGCATATGGTCCATTTGGAGAGAACGAAACACATGAATCTTTCAGGGAAAAGCAAAAATGCCGACATTTTTAAAATCTGCGATATCAAACCTTCTTCACTCATGACGTACGGCAAAATTGTGACTAGATTAAAATTTTCAGTTAACATTACATTCATTATTGTAAAAAACATTCCAACTAGATTGGAATTTCCTGTACTATCCTTCCTTTCTTGATTTAATAAAATATAGAACCTTGAAGAGCACCTTTTTCGTGCTCAGGTTCTACTTCAAAAAAAAGTTTGTAATGTAGAAAGAATATATAATGAGAATGTAATGAATAAAGATTGTTTATGTTCAATAAAATTTGAAATTAGAAAAAATAATTTTATTATAATAAATTAAGCTCAAGTATTCAACATTTTTAATGTGAACAAAAAATATCATTTAATTATATTTTTTTTAGAAAAACGTAATTGTATTATAGTGTAACAACTACAATTTGATGCAATAGGTTTATTTAGGAAGTGTTTCATTAAAAAAACTAAATTGATAGGCCAAATAAGAAAGAAAATAAAAATAAGATTCACAGCGAGACCCATTTATTACAACTCCATCGAATAAATATATAATACAATCCATAACAAAAATAATAAAGAACAAAATGTGTATAAATCTCTCACAAAGTCTCTATCCTAGCAAGAAGTAGGGAATAAATATGTATAATCATTTCAAGTTTTATATACTTAAAGTACCAAAAGCGCGGCCAATCCCAACCCGAGGCCGAACCCAGCCACGGTACTGCTCGCGCCTGATTCAGATGGGGGTGAGCTTCCAGGAGAAGACGCAGTTGGGGAGGGTGATGCCGGTGTAGATGGAACAGGAGTCGTGGGGCTCCCGGAAGTCGGAGGAGGAGAGCTAGAAGACGAGGAAACAACGTCGATTGCGACCTTCATGCCACCAGCGCAGTGTCCCGGGAATCCGCAGATGAAATATCGTGTCCCCACATTAGCAAGACTGACCACAGTGTTGCCGCTGGTGTCTGTGGAGATCGGAGATGAGGTTGTGCATGAGTCGTGGTCCGATTTTGTCACCTCGAGCACGTCGTGGGCTGATGAACTGTAGATAAATGCTGTTACAAATAATTATTTAGTTAGTTTCAAATACTTTGGAATTTGGAATATAATATCTGGAGGACAAAAAAAGGAACTTACTAAGGACATCGCCAGGGTGAAATGTGTTAGAAGCAACCCATTGCGTGAGGTTCGTACTCAAATCCCATGATCCACTGGGCGCACCGACTGTGTAGTTAGTGGCTGTCGTCAATTGAGCGATTGTCGCAACCGTCATTAGAGCCAATAAAACCTTCATCATTTTGAGGAAGGAAGGAAGGAAGGGGCAGGCAGAGGAGTTGCTGGTGTGTTCTGTGAGGGAAAGGTTAGATTAATTTGGTTTGAGACTTCGAGTTTGAGTTGTATGTAATGAGGAAAGTTGGTCTGTATATATAATGGTTAATGCTTCTTGTGAGTCCATTAGAATGATTTAGTCTAAGATATATACTTTAGAACGGGTCATTACAAGTGGAAATAGACAATGCCTATTCGGGAGTTGTTGGAGATATGTTCATGAAATCTAACGTGGCGGCTAAGCCATTTTGACCAATTAAGGTTACGTCAAATTACCCTCTTTTTTATTGTTAAACCTGAATTCAGTTTGTTTAAGCTTTGTTCGTTGAATCATTCTTTTTCGTTAGAGGAATTTGTTGACAAAACCCTGGATTTTATCATAATTGTAAAAAATATTTTGCATTAGTGAAAACTGAAAAAAAATTCCTGCGTTATTGTTGAAGTTGTGAAAAAGTTAAAATTTCTCTATTATTAATTGCCATTTTTTTCCTCTTTATGGGCAATAATTTAGAGGTTTCTTGTTTTACAACTTTTAATAATTTTTGAGGTTTTTGTTTATGATTTCGACATAATGGAGGAACTTTTTGCAAGTTTATAATTAATAATTTTATATTACTTCATTATTGACGATTTACAATGAAAGCATGATTTAAGCATGATGCGAATTAGGACACAAATTTCTCAAATAAAAAAAGAAGTGAAGCATACTTTTCTGTTCTTCCCATATGATGATGGCGACGTGCATTGAAAAATGATCTCAAGACCTAACCAACCTAGAAACTATGATCTCCATCCGAAGGCGATGGCCACAATATTTCATTGGAACAAGACTAATTCATGCATGTTTATTCAAGTCAATGAAATGTGGCAATGTGAATGGTTGGAAACGTGGTAGCAGTGTGGCTACAAATACTAGAAAAGTATAATGCTTCTAGAGGAGTGGTAGAAACATGATCTTTCTTTCACGTTCATGCCACGACGTGTTGGTTAAGCATGACAATATATAGTTGTTTCGATTAACAAACAGTAATACATATAACAGAGACGTATCTGCAAACACTAGAACATTATTTTTTTCTTATAAGCAACAACAATTGTTTTACTCCTTCGTGAGTTCATTCACTAATTATTTTACTGACGTGCATATTTCACGGTTGTCAGTTGATCTTACAAAAATAATTAGGGCGACGATTCGTCCTAAATTTAACGGTAAAGCTAGGACCATATCCAACATCCTCTCATGTTCACTTTTATTTTACATATTATGCAGGTCCGATACATACATAAGGCCATGCAAGTCTAGACTCGAATTGTGATAGTTAATGGGTCCAATTTTATTTTGTTTTATTATATACCCATTAAAATCTTATAACCCGCCCCCATAAACCCAATAACCCAATAAACCAATAACCCGCCCCATAAACTCATAAATCCAATAACCCACAAGCCACCCTCTCCTTTTTGTATTCTCTCTCTGGTCTCTCTGGTCTGGACAAAAATTCGAAAAAAAGAGGTTTGCGGCTTTGTTTGTTTTTGAAAATTTCTACACAATTTCGTGCGTTAATCAATAAGAATATTAGTAGAGGTTAATTCTTGGATATTGAGTATTTCAAGAGATTTGAGTGGGGATTTCAACATGTTCTTGTTCTTAGAACACTTCTTTGAGCATCGCGTTAACTTTACATGCATCCGATCTTTCAAACTTCTTTGAAATTTGCGTCCATACATACCAATAGAAGGCATGTAACATTGTCCGATTGCTTCTTAAGTTTATCGAACATGATTTTTTCTAAAGCCGAAGTCTTGGACCCCGAATCAATCATCTTCAAGTCAAACACATCACTTTCATCCTCTAGCCTAAGAACTAATCTTAACTATCGTCGTCAATTTAAGATAGTTCCGGCCCACAAGCTATCTATAATATCGATCTTATCGATACGGTTTGGTGTTGCTAGAAAACATGATTCTAAACAGATAAATGAAGATTATTCTACGAACCGTACGTACTTAATCTATTTGCTTATATGAATGATGAATGAATGTGTTATTTTTATCGAACCGATAACCCTCATACCGATACGGGACTCCAAGTCCAAAACACTCAAGAGCCATATATCACGATCCTCCCACAAGTTGCTCGGGTGTACATATAATGAACTACTAATAAATCGGTATCGAATCACATCATATGCGACTCTTGACCCTTTATAGGATTTCGGTATCGAATCATATCACATATAATCCTAGTTCCGTGTGTACATCCTATCTATGCCCCGAACTCCAATCTTATTGGCCTGGACGGTTAAGTCAGAACCATACTCAACGTATCGTTCAAATGAACTACTAATAAATCGGCATGAGCCTAAACCCTTATTAGTCATTATTTAACGCTTTCCACCCCACCAATAGCTACAATATCACATGTAGGCTTTAGCCTAAACCGATGCAAAATGTAGTACGGACTATGGTGGTTGTGAATATGAAAGGCATTTCCATGACTTAACTATTACGAGGGACCATTCCAATGCATGTTTCTTTTACGACGTAATCATATTATATCTATATCACAAGATTTATTGATCATTAACATTTAATTATCATTTTATATGAAAGTATGGATGATGATGATTTCATCGATATAAAAAACTCAAAATTTCGAGTTACGTAGCCAAAGTTATTGCAAAAACAAAAACAGCATCCAGGGGGTGTGAAAAACGATCCTGGGGGCAGGAAAAGTGATCCTGGGGGCGTGACTGTCAAGCCCCAGACGCACCCCCGCACCCCTTGGGGACCTTGGAACGTGAAAAGTGGCCTTGGGACGTGAAAAATGACTCTGGGCCGTGACTACCAAGCCCCCAACGCACCCCCACACCCCCGCGCCCCCTGGAGACCCCTACGCACCCCCCTCCCCTGGGGACGATGGGGGGCGAGAAAATTGACCCTGGGGCGCAGAAAATACCGTTTTCTGTAGTTTTCGTCGTTTCTTCCGTTTTCGTTTGTTTCCAAAACGATAAATCACGAAACTTTTTCACGATCATTCATATGTACTCTCAATCATCACATGATTGATCTCTAGTGAATTACACTTGTGATTTTAATCGAAATTGAGTTTCTAAATATCTAGATTCATGCAAACGTGCGTATAACACTTATACGACTATGATTTGACCATCGAATTGATGGCGATCGCTCTGATACCACTGTTGGATAACGATACACCTGGAGCCCCGCGCAGCGGAAGTGAGGGCCCCGAGTCCGGATTATCCTAATTCCCAAGATCACGCTACATATTCGAGAGTACGATGCAAATAGAAGGATAGATCGTTATCGCGCGAAATTGATCGCGTACGAAGGGTTGATCGCTGACATTTGCTCTCCTTGTGCTTTCTCCACGCTTCTCTACGTGTGTCCCATACCACACGCCTTCACGTCTTTAAGCACTCATTCGTTGTCGTATACAACCACAAGCGGTGGCTTCGGTTGTTCCTCCAAGTCCCAATCAGTTTATCCTCCGGTTTGACCACAATCAATTATCAAACTCATGATCCCTCTACTTGTATCCACAATGAGATATCGTCTGCCGGTCACAACACGTAACTGCCTAGACGATACGCGTGTGAACGTGCTTGATCCAATTGAATTCTCTAATAGAGAAAACTCTCTCTCTCTCTCTCTCTCTCTCTCTCTCTCTCTCTCTCTCTGCTCCTGCCGCAGCTCTTCCTAGCCCCTGCCGCTTCCTTCCGAGCCCCTGCAGCTCCCTTCCTCCGAGCCCAACTCTCGCAAACTGATTTCTTCCTCAGGTATAAATTGCTCCCTTTTTACAAGGGGTTATATGTAATTTTGCGGAAAAGATATGAACTTGAAAAAAGTTGGTAATTCTGAGATTTTTGTGGGCATAGATGTAAAATGGAGTTTATGTAGTAATTGTGCAGATATATGTGGTTATTTTACATAAAAGACTTAAAATGTTGAGATTTTTGTGGGTATGAATGTAAAAGACAATTTTTTTTTGGTGTGTGGGTGTGGTGGTTTTAGGGTGTGTGTGTGTGTGTGTGCGGGGTCTGATTGGGGGGGGGGGGGGGGGGTGCCTGCTGTGTGTGTGTGTGGGGGGGGGGGGGGGGGGGGGGGGTATTTTGAGGATATTGTATTTGATTTTGGATATTTTGATGTAATTTTTCATTAAACTATTTGTTATCTATTTTAGTTTGATTTGGGTGTTGTATTTTGAGTTCATTCATGGTTACATTTTGGTTTGCAACTTTATGTTTCACAACGAATGGATAAAATGCATCTGAAGGCTAACCAAATCGCACATTATATCATTACATGTTTCTCGCCGATCACTCTACACATAAGTACCACAAATTACATATAAGTACCAACATGTACGACTATAGGTACCGACAAATTACATATAAGTACCACAAAAATATCAATCGATCTTTTATGGTGACATCTTTTACACAAAAAATAGCACAAATTTATCACAACCCCAATCCTAAAAACAATTGATATTAATTTACAAATATTTCGACATCATCTTTTTAGTCATGCCCATGCATGCCTCCTACTACCTCAAATAGCCTCGTACCAATATGCCTCAATTAGCAGAAATTAACCTAAAATATAGCTCCTTAATGGGTTTCGGATTTAGTTATAATGGGTTTTGAGTTTAATTGTAATGATTAATGAGTTTAGATTTAATGGTTAATGGGTTGAGTTTTAATGATTAATGGGTTAGATTTTAATGGATAATTTTAATATTTAATGAATATTGTCATCTCATCTATTAAAATCATCAAAAACATGTCATGTCACAGTGTCACATCATCAGTTAACTGCTGACTGTGCAGTTAACTGATCGAAAGGACACAACTTGGCAAAATCAAGAGTTCAGTAGGTAAAAATGAGCAAATTAAAGTTTGTGAGGTAACTTGCATTTTTTTTTAAGAGTTGACAGAGTAAAAGTGAGCGCTTTTTTTTTTTTTTTCCGTCTCCCCGTCTCTCCCTTCTCCGCCTAGGTTTTCAGTCGAACAGCCATACCTTACTTTGAACTCAGAAGCTGCTCTGTTCTATTCCGCCCCATAAAACCATGGCTTCTCTTCTAGCAAAGAGATTTTCCTCTTTTCATCACTGCCGCTACCATCACCACCCCCACCACCTAGCTTTTTTTTCGCGTTTTTCTCTCAACCCAAACCGAGCAGCAAAATAGCATTCCTTTCATTGCCCAGTATCTCATCTCCTCCTTCGGCTTCTCCATGGATCGAGCCCTCAAGCTCTCCGCTTCCAAACAACTCTCTCCAATCAAAACCCCTGATCGACCCGACTCAGTCACACAATTTTTTAAAAGAAATGGTTTCTCAGATACCCAGATAAAAAGCCTCATCTCATTTCAGCCAAATCTTATATGTTCCAGTGTCGAGAAAACCCTCGAACCACGTGCCCGTGAACTAATGGCCGCTGGGTTCACTGGAGAAATACTTGTCCAGTTGATTATGCTGAATCCTTTTGTCGACGTGGCAACCATTTCTATTTGTCGAGCCCGTGAACTAATGGCCGCGAGGGGATACAGATGGGTCCATTTTGTCGACGTGGCAACCATTTCTATTTGTAGATTAGCAATTACAATTACAATTTTACTAGTTTGTATTCTCTGTGTTGTTATTTCGTACATACAAATAAATAAATTTATTTTGTATATTGAAAAAATGTAAAATATAATTGTGTTAGAAACATAAGGTTTATATTTGATTTCTAATTATAAATTAATATTATAGTACTAAGAATAAACATAACACTGACATATTATTGTTTTATTATATAATATAAAGAAAAACACTTGTGGAAAGACGTATATAAATTATGTTTTTTATTTCATTCATAATCAATGACAGATATTGACATATTTTTTTGGGAGGAAGCCAAATAACAATTAGTTTACTAAAATTACGTTGCACAATTTATTTATTTTTTGACAAGAGGAGGAATGAACAGTAAATTTTACATTATTATACTGATAAAATACATTATCCCTAACTATATACGCATTGTTCAGCAAAAATTTGGGGGAGGGAGAGGGGGACAATGCCTCTTTTGGCCCTTATAAAAGTCTCTCATGTTCATAATTTATCTATTTAAAATTAGTACTTACATTATCCGTAAAAACATATCTTGCATTATCGCGTCATTATGAAAAAATTAGTAAAATAATAAATACTATTTAAATATAATATATGTTAAAACTATTATTAATTTCATTCCATCTACATAAATCACTAATTATAATTTGATTTAAGGAATAAATACATTCAAACTTGTCTTATGCAACAAAATATTTTATTAACACTTAAATATTTGATCAGTCATATTTAGAAATTAATATATTTTGTTTATATTTTTCCCTACAAAAAATTAGAAAATTATTATTATTATTACTATTATCTATATTAATTCACAAACTGGGATGTAATTGCAAATATGTAGATTAAATACAAAAATAAATGACGAGATTTGTCTTGTATTCATCAACACATTTGTAAGTTAAAAAATGGACCCTATCCTATCTAGGGATGTCAATGGTGTGGATATTGCCCGAACCGACCCGAACTGTATCCGAAAAAATATCCGGATTCGAAAAAAATATCCGAATCTGAGTGGATCCGGATATGGATCTGGTTGCTAATTTTAAGATCCGGAACCGGATTCGATATTCGATTTTGGTGCGGGAACCGGATCCGTGTTCCGGATCCGGGTATTTTTAGGATCCGGATACTCGAAATTAGATTCGAGTATCCGAAATCGGATCCGGATACTCATATTATATATTATTTTTATGTGTTATATTTGATATTAGTTGAAAAATCATATACAAAATAATGATTTGTAAATGATTTAACTCACAATCGTAAAATTATATTTAAATATAATCATATTTATCGTTCATGTCACAAATTATATATATTTATAGCTAAAAAGTAAGTTACGTTATGATAACATAATATCCGTTTTAATATCCGAAACAGAACCATATCCGTATCCGTATCCGACAATATCCGAACCGTATCCGTATCCGTTTATTATCCGAACCGTATCCGGATCCGACAATATGGATATGGATCTGGTATGACCACTATCCGAACCGGATCCGAACCGTTGACACCCCTAATCCTATCTCCCTCTGAACCTGGTCACGTCACAAGCGATACAATGAATTGATATTAAAATTGAAAGGAAAATTTTCGAAAAAAAACTCCATCTTTTTTGCATATTATAGAAAACCCTCTATCTTTTTTGAAACTCCAAAAAATTTTCTCTACCAAACTTTTATTTTCAAATACCTCCTATAGGAATTAAAATTAACCGTGAATGGTGTTAATTTTTTTTTTCCAAAATATCCTTCTATTTTCATATGCATATTTTTGTTATTTTTTCATTAATTTTATTAATTTTAAGAAAATTCATAAATAATTTTTAACATGTAGTGATTTCACTAGAATAAAATCATTAAATGTTGTGTTTGTATAATTTTAATATTTCATTTATTACTCATAAAAAATTAACATCAGATAATAATAAAATAAACACCTTGAAAATATATTGACGAAAAATATTTCTTTAAACATTTATTTTTTATTTATTTTCGTTCTTGCTTTATGTATTTTTTTAATAGTTTCATGACATTTTAATTTTTAAATATTTTCAAGGTGTTTTTTTAATATTGTTGTTCATCTTATTATTATTTTATGTTAATTTTTCAGGAAAAAAATATAAAAGTCAGATATATATAATGTATAAAATATTAAAACTATATAAATATAACATATGATAAAAAAAAATTTAATTATTATAAGCTAAAAAAAATCAGGACTTTTTAAAAATTAATACAAATAACAAAAATATTCTACTACATATGTATAGAGAAGGGTATTTTGGTCATAAAATTTTTTTAACATCATTCATGGTTAATTTTAACTCCGTAGGGGGTATTCAAAAATAAAAGTTTGGTAGATGGGGTTTTTTGGAGTTTCCAAAAAGATAGGGAATTTTTTAGAATATCCAAAAAATAGGGAATTTTTTGAAAAATTTCCAAATTAAAATAGGAGAAGAATCTAAATCTAATAATCCAAATTAAAATAGGAGAAGAATCTAATAATCTAATAATAACCTTTAATTTTCATTCTTGTCCATTTTCCGGATTTTAAATATCCTGTATTGCCTCCAATTTGTTAGTATACTGGACTTTCAAAATCTGATTTTATTGAAGTATTAATTGATAATTAATAATGAAGAGTTTCTCATTAACACTCTGAAATTAAAAAAAAAAAGTCGGTACATTAATATTGGTAACATATTTTGATCAAATATAAAAATATATGTGAGCAAAAAAAAATTGTGTCCCAAATATGTGTAATAGTTCAATACATAAAACATTTGTTGTATTTTTTTTTGAAGTGTCAAAATGAGCATTTTAATTGAATTAGAAAATATCTATGTTGCATGGATACGGATACGGGTATTGTATCCGACACGATACAGATACGAAAATACGATAATTTAAAAAAAACATAGGATACGATCCGGCAACTATATGTAATATTTTATTATTTATTAATTTTAATTTATATATTTAATATTTTTATATATTATGTATTTGACGTAAAATATTTTAAAATTTTGTTTTTACATAGATAAATTTTTATTAAGTAAATGTTTATTATATTTAGTTATTTACTTATATGTATTACTTATTTATTTCGATTTCAAATTTTTAATTTTAGTTTTCAAGTACATTTATTTATACGTTAGAAGTATCCGACAAGTATCCGGAAGTATCCGAGAAATATTCGCTATTATTTTGAAATAAAATATTCGAATACACCACGTGGAGTATCTGATACGTATCCGATGAGTATGCAACGAGTATCAGGTATCCGATACGATACGGTTTAATTTTGAAGTATCCGCGCAACATAGGAAAATTTGCTTCACAATCTATACAGCTGGTTATTGAAAAATATAATCACGTCATATGGAATTCCGGACTTGACTTGTCTCAAAACTTATTAATCCGCTAGCCCGCTATTCTGTTAATCCACGTGCTCCTGCAAAATGTTCGTACGACAGAGATTCGAGCGACATGTCATTATTTTTAATTTTTACTTTCTACAATTAGCACTTAATTGAAAATCAAAATTTTAAAATCCCTTGCTTAAACAGATTTCGAGGTAACTGGACTTTTTAAGTCCGAAACGCGTTATAATGGGAAAAAAAAATTGAAGTGGATTATTTTGAATATTTTGAAAAATGAAAAGGATTATTGTTAGAATCTTCTCTTATAGTTATAAACTTATAATACTACATCATGATCGTATCAACGATGAATTAACTAAATCAGTACACCGAATTTGTGTTCCTTGTACATTTGGTTGGATTAATTAGAAATTAATCGATGCCAAGTCTCTCTCTAATCACCAAGTAATCGAATGTAAATTATAATTATAATTATAATAATTATAATTATAAAATTATAATAATCTTTGATCTTTAATTTAGTTGAGCAGCAAGTCATATTTGTTGCTGGCCTCTAATTGGACGACCAAAAAGGTCAATTCATAGATTAATATCAATAACTTATTACGAATTTTGTATGGTCGGATATATCTAAACATGATGTTCTCAAAATGCACTGCTTGGTTTGAACTTTGAGATGTATTTGAGCTAGTATTTAGTAAATACATGTATTTTCAATTTTTTAATACATACAAAAATTAGTATTACAAAATACACAAACATGTTCTTAAAGTCGATATCCTTCACTAAATTGGGGAAATACTTCTTCAAAATCTTTGCCTATGTCAGACGGCGGCCCGATAACCAAGGGTATTTTTGTAATTAGTTTGCTAGGCTGAATTGGCACTTTCAAAACCTCGAGGTTGCATTGTATGGTAAAACAATCGTAGTTTAAACATTCCGAAGCTTCCAATTCGGTCCTTTTCACGAACTTCGGAGCTCCCCAGTAATCATCATCACGACGAAAGATTTTATAAGAAGAAGCGGTACATTTTGAACTTAAATTCGGTACATCGAATAAATCAAATTTTGCTCTTACGATCTGATCATATTGTAGATCTAGAAGAAGAAGAACAATGCGATGTATTTGTTCATAATGTTGTAGACCTAGAAGAAGAAGAAGAAAATGTAAATACATTTTTTTTTAATATCTTCAAATTTTCTTTGCCCGAATATAGGACTCTAATTGAATTTGATTTGTTTGATCATATTTGTTCAATTATCCAATTGAGACGATTTATAAAAAAAACTGTAGTTAAATAAATTTGATTAAAAATGTAAAGAATTTTTTTTACCTGCATGTGGAATAAATATCAAGAGAGAGAGAGAGAGAGAGAGAGAGAGAGAGAGAGATTAGGATGTACAAATCAGTATTTTTTTTTATATAATCGAATAATTTTTTATCAAGTGTTTGATATAAAAAATCATATGTTACGAAATGCCGTAGGTTCAAATTTCGTCGATATCAATGAATGAAGGAGAAATGAGTCTTCTTCATTTACTCGTTTTGTATAATATCAAATAGTTATATTTTATTGGTGTAATATTAAATGCAGTAATGAGATGGCAATGCTAATATATTTTGAGTCTTGATAAGCTGGTTCAATGAATTTGGGCATTTAGTGTACAAGTCTCTTCTATATCCAATATAAATCCTCTCAATTTGTCTCAAAACATAAATTAAAATCCTACGACATTGATTAAAAATCATTAAGGTAATTTGGCATCTTGAGTAGTTTAATACTAAACTAGTTGCTGTTACCGGAGTGGTGTAATTTCTTGAAAATATCAAAAAATATATGAAATAAAAAAAAAATGGATTAAACCTCCTGTACAAACTTTCGGCATGTTTGATTTGAGGGATTTTGATTTGAGATAACCATGTATTTGACCTAGTAAATACATGTTTGTTTTGAGGCTTTTGATTTGAGGGATTTGAGGGATTTTGTATTCACAAATACATGATGTACTCAAATTCACTTGATTGATTTGAGATAGCCATGTATTTGAGCTAGTAAATACATGTTTGTTTTGAGGTTTTTGATTTGAGGAATTTGAGGGATTTTGTATTCACAAATACGTGATGTACTCAAATTCACTTGATTGATTTGAGATAGCCATGTATTTGAGCTAGTAAATAGTATGCATGTATTTTGTAATAGACCCCAAAAATTAGTATTATAGAATACACAAACATGTCAATTAACAAAAATATGATTAAATATATAATTTTGTTAATTTCAAATTGAATCTTTATAATTAATACAAAATAAAACTAATTCTTTAACTAATATGAAATTAATATTTTTTAACAATAAATCGAACAAAATTTCTTGAACTACACCGAAATAAACACACACCATGAATAATCAAATACATACATAAATTATTAGAATATGTATTTTACAATTCGTGTACAACCGAATACATCCAATTCACGAAATCGCTTGTTAAGTAACAATCCTATTCTTATCAATGTACATCGTTTGTGCAAAACTAATTCATCTCAGTTTTAATCAAAGTAAGCGTCTGAAAACGACGCATAAAATAATTTTACTCAAAGTAAGCTCTCCCTTTTCCCAAAGTATTTGAATTTTTTTATAGTTTAATTACATATGAACAGTGGAGGATCTTGTCACATATCATTTGAAGGGATAATCTCAGAAAGGATTACCATGAAAATTTTCAAAAAAAATATTAAGATTAACAAGTAGGGGAGAGGATATTACATGTATTTTCAATTCTATTATAAAATAGATTAGTATAATCATATATATTATACATATTACCGTTTACAAATGTTGGGAGAGACATATGTTGTTCTCTCTAGTTTATTAATAAATATGTCATTGCTTACGAACGTCCTCATCTCCATATGTCATTGTGTATAATTGATTGCTCAGATTTATTTATATGATTTTATTTTATTTGCACCAAATAATATAAATAAATATGTTGTTAATCATTATTATTAATCTTAAGGAATATCATTTTGTGTATACTTGATTGTTCATAAGTCATAACATGTGTCGTACATGATACTAACTATTTCATTGTCTACTTTTATTTTATCCTGCCGTCGTCCATTAATTATTGTTTTTATCTGAGATAAGCCATTCATTAATCTAGTGTGAACTTAATTTTTAAAAAAGCATTTTCATCAACAAAACATTATTATACATATACCAAGTTGATAGATAAGTCACAATTATGCACTTTAATAACAACTAGCGGGTTCCTTGCTCCGCTGCGGAACAATGCTTCTTGTATATATATTTTTTTGAAATTATCTTTTCCTAGAATTTAAATAAATAAGATTTGACATAAATTTTTTATTTTCAAGAAAATATTTGCAAGAGCTTAAATTGATGATATAGATTTAGGATTAATAAAAAACATATATGAATGAAAAAAATATAAACTACACAAACAAAAAATATATATAAATACAACATTTACCTCTTCTTTCTTTCCTTTATTTATTTTATTTTTTTTTAGAAAATCATGTGATCTTAAATTAAGGACGTACGCTATTATTATTAATTTTAAAGTATAATTGTCAAATTAAATATGATATTAAATTGTTTTTTTTTTTAAGTTTTGATATTATACTTTTCCAAAAAAAAATAATAGTGATGGAAGTGTATCTTTTAAGACGCATGTTTAACATATCATATGTTTCAAAGTATATTCGCTAAAAATTGAAAAGAATTTATTAAATTTATACCTAACCTTTTGTTAAATTTATACATGACATACTTTCATATTATGGAACTCATCTTCTAATATAATATAATATGAAATATGAAAATGATGAACAATCCATTTGCTTAATTTGAGAAGATATTTGGGACAGGTGTCATTTGCTGGGATAAAATCACTAAACTTTAATAAATTGTATGTATTTATTTAGATATTCAAATTGTATTAATATGTATTTGTTTATATATACGTTGTAGATTTATTTTATTTGTCCATTATTGTGTCTCGTTACATGACTGGCTACAAAAATTATGCAGGACTAAATATTGCTCGTTATTGTGACTCATTACATGATTGGTAGCAAAAATGATAAAACATGAAATAAAAATGACATGTGCCATGTTGTTGTTCATTTGATATTATTGTGACTCGTTACACGATTGGTAGCAAAAACGATAAAACAGGAAATAAAAATGACATGTGTCATGTTGTTCATTTGATATTATTTTGACTTGTTACACGATTGGCTACAAAAATTATGGAACACTAATTTTGCTCATTATTATCGTTTGTTACACGGTTGGCTACAAAAATAATAAAACATAAAATCAAAAAATTGAACACGTGTCACGTTCTCAATCATTTGAATTTTTTTTAAAACTGTAATATAAATAATATTATTTATAATTATTTCTTAAAAAAAAATATTAAAAAATATAAAATCGGTATACAACCGATATGGTCCGATATAAATCCGATATATCGGGTCGTATCGTTCATCGACCGCCGACCGATATGTAAGCGATCTGCGATATCTATAACATTGCTTATAGGTTTAGTAATTTATTTACACACTACACATGTGGGTACACGTTTGGGTATGCATGTGGGTTGGAATTTGTATTGTGCTATTTTTGTGTTGTTATAGTATAAATAATATTATTTATAATTATTTCGTAAAAAAATATTGCTCGTTATTGTGACTCATTACACGATTGGTAGCAAAAATGATAAAACATAAAATAAAAATGGCATGGGTCATGTTGTTGTTCATTTGAAATGATTGCGACTCGTTACACGATTGGCCAAAAAAATTATGGAACACTAATCTTGCTCATTACTATTGCTTGTTACACGGTTGACACGGTTGGCTACAAAAATAATAAAACATAAAATCAAAAAATTGAACACGTGTCACATGCTCATGCATTTGATTTTTTTAATAAATTGTATAAATAATATTATTTATAATTATTTCATAAATAAATAATATTAAAAAAAGACAAAATCGGTATACCACTGATATGATCCGATATATCGGTCGTATCGCTCATTGATCGCCTTCGATAAATATAATAGATTGAACAAAATGTGTGTTTGTTGGAGTCTTCAATCATTTCGTACAGCATGCATTGAACAAAGCGTGTGCATCTTGGAGTCCTCAATTATTTTTTACACGTGAAGTAATAAAAAAAACAGAGGTTCTGGACGGGATTCGAACCCTGATTATCAGGGTCTGCACTACATGCACTTACCAACTGGGCTAGAGAACGTTTGTGTTATCCGTACATATTTTCGGTATTTATTACAATTAGACTTGTGTAAATTTTTGAAATAAAAGGTGCTCCTGGCGGGTTTCGAACCCAGGTTATCAAGCTCTGTATCATACGCACTTACCAACTGGGCTAGAGCCCGTTTGTGTAATCTGTACATTTTTTCAGTATTTATTACAATTAGACACGTGTCAAAAATCTGTGCAATTTATTAAACTTTAATATATAGTATATATTTATTACAATTAGACACGTGTCAAAAATCTGTGCAATTCATTAAACTTTAATATATAGTATATATATGCAGAGATATGTACTTCTGAAAGTTGGAAGTGTATTTTGCCAATTAATATTTTCTCCATCTATGATCTACCTCCTTGATTTTCTGTCGAGACCATTTTTTTTGTTGCCTTGTAATGCAGTTTTTTTTTCTGCCTCGGCCGGTGAACTCTCAAAAATATTTCAAGCCCAAAACCGAGCCGGTTTCTTTTTTTTTCTATCTTGTATTTTATTTTTGTTATAAATGAAAAGTAAATTAACACAAGAAAATGGAAAGATAAATTTTTATTATTATAATGAAATTGTTTGTACAAATGATCAATATAAAATATATTTATATAGAGAACATAATATCTTTTGATCAAATAAATGATTCCAGATGAGTGCTCCAATGTATATATTTTCATGTTCATGTATTTCCAAAATTATCCAACTTTTCACACTCATACATGATCATACACATAACATATTAAGTTATTATTAATACATTCATATTTATAAAAAAATATGTCTCGTTAATATCTTACCAGGTAAAATTCAATTGGACAAAACACCTATTGAAGAAAAAATAGTGTAATAATATTATGTTTCATACTCAATATAGTATGCCTCATTAAAAAATTTGTCAAGAAAATTCACTGGGACAAAATCATGACCAAAAACAAAAAGAGTGCATTGTGTAACATTTCTACACCTCATGGATATAAATATTTCGAAGACACTAGTCATTTCAAAAATTAGTTGTTAATGATAAATATTTAAAATATTTGTAATCAATCACAAAATATTTTAGTATCCAATATATTTAGTCTCAAATTAATTTGTCATTTGTAACTCTTCAAGAGTTATAATAATAATAAATATAATATAATTTATTTTAGATAAATATGCGTCTATCAATTTTGATCATTAATATAGACATATAGTATTTCGTCAATATTAAAATGATTATATAATACATGCTCAGATTACTTCAATTCATACAAAGAATTTTGTTATTTAATATAATATATTTCGGGCATATATCTCGAGAAATTAAATAATATGTTTCGAACATTATAAATCCTTCAAATATTTTCATGAATAGTATAATCCAATGAGAATATAAATGATATGTTATAATGTATACATGATATATGTTTAGTCCTTCAAGAACATTCAAACTAATTTTACAGACAAATAATTTTTTATCATCTTGATAAGGTATTTTTCGGACTTCGAATCCATCAACTTCACTTTCTTATGTGAATTTCGATTATGGTCAATATTTTTTAATTGATTTAATCCTAAATCTTTATTTTCATTGATTATCAATTGTAAGCGCATATGTAATTTTATTAATATTGCAATATCGTTTCGGTTCCATCTTTTTCTAGTAAAAGACATACATTTGAGATTTTATTATTATCAATAATTTCAGTGTTGTCGTCAAGTACATACACATTTTCAATGGTTATACATTTATTGATGTCATGTGCTAATTAATCTCTATTTGTTCCAATTGTTTATCATGACTTTTCTTATTCCATGGATTTCTTATTTTGAACAGATTGGCCAACCACGCTTCAGACGTATATCAAACTTATAATTATCCAAGGATATTGTACTACAATAAGAATTTTTTCGTGAAAAGTTTGATTCATTAATCATTCTTGTCTCGATAAATGCATCAAATCATGGATTTGTAATTTGTTGCGAACAATTAGGTTATGAACTCCTAGTTCATATTTAATTCTTCGATAATCTAATTTGATTGATGCATTATATATAATTTATTATATTTTCAGTTTTCATTTCTCTCCCTCCAATGTAGGAACGAGGTATTGATGATACTTAGGAAAATTCTTCGGGACTTGCACGATATCTCATATCTTGAACTATTTCACTCATGTTTGATTATTTCGAAACACCATCATAGTTGTTTATATATTTTCTCCTTCAAGGATTTTTATATTTATAGTCAAATGTTTATTATGTTTCAAACATGTTTTACAAAAAAAAATTGTTGTAACAAATAACATATAGTCTTTCGGAGATACTATATTTGCAACATGAATGTTTGACTTTATTGCTATACCCTCGAATGTAAATTTCTAGTTTACATATACATTTAACTTCTGATTTATACATATCAACTGAACTTCTGGTTCAAATAAACAAATGTTCAAAATATCAAATTTTGGGAAATAAATCAACGCAATATATATGCCAAATATTTTAACTCATCTTGATATGATGTGTAGTGTTGCTGGCACATATATTATATATCTCACAATTTCCAATCAAAATTTTTGGCTCTGAGACCCTCACAAGTATAATGTGATTTTTAGGAGTATTTATGATCAATACTGGTATTAATTTAGTCATCGCCGAGACAAGAATATTCTATGCCTAAATAATTAATTCAAACTATATAATTGCTTTTATTTTATATAATGACGTCCTAGTTCATAATAACATGATTTCAATTTTATTAATACATGCGTATCTCATAAACAAAATTTATGTTTCTATTAAGGGAAAATATATGGAGCCCCATAACTCAATAAATCATCATTAATGCTTCAATCGAGGATAATTAATTAGATTGATTATGTTATTTAATTGAATCAATTAAACTAAGTATTGATTTAAGGATTAATCAATTCAATCAATTCATTAAAACAGTCTCGATGGACGCATCTAGGATATATATCAAGGATGTGGAGAAGCTCCATATCTAACCCCTTCTTTTAATGTGGCATCTCATCCGTATCAATATAAATAATGACTCTTATGTAACAAATAAAATAGTGATTATTCTAGAGTATATCATAATTGTTGACTCTTTCCGAATCATTGATCATATTCATAATAGTTTTTTTTTTGAAGGAGCACCAAAGGTGTTCATTACTTTTTATAAAAAGGAAAAATGGATATTTACAAGGTTGGCATGAAATAAATTGCAAAGAAAAGAAAAATGAAATTTTCGTATCCTAAGGCTGAACTCTTGTGCGTGATAGATGCTTTGTGTTTTGCACCTTGGTTCTATGTGTTAGCGCGTTTATGTAGGGGGTGTGCTTTTCTCCAGAGCTTAGCTTCCTCCAATGCTAAGTTGGCAATATACTCCGGGGTTTTGGAAGTATTAGCAAATATACGCCTATTCCTTTCCTTCCATATGTTCCATGAGATTGCAGCCCACGTGAGATCCCAATCCTGTCTATTGCTACCCTGTAGATTTGATCTATTTAATTGCCAAGTTATGTATAGACATGTTTGATCCTGAAATCTCGTGGAGACTAGTGTGTTCCTTTCTATGCACCTCCAAACCGCCTTTGTGTATGTGCACTTTGCTAGAAGATGGAGAGCGGTCTCGTCCATTCTTATGCATAGCTTGCAAAGCGTGTCATTTGGCCACCCCTTTCTTATCAAGACGTCGGACGTATTTAGTCTTCCTTGAAAGGCTAGCCATAAGAATGTCTTAACTTTTGGTGGTATTTTGAGATACCATAACTTCTCTTGCCATAAGCAATGAACTCCCGGATTGATGAGGAATAAATACGCACTTTTTGCTGTGTATTCCCCATTGGCCGACCATCTCCATGTCGGTACCAATGTGTTCATAGCTTGCCTCATCGATATCTTATAAATTGGTAGCAAATCTACGAGTTGTTGTAGGAAGAAAGAGAGTCTATGTCTCGGGTACTCCTCTAATTCTTGTGTGTTCGATATCTCATATAACAAGTGTATGGATTCGTACCAAATTTCTTCTTTTTTGTTATCTAAATTCCATAGACATTTGAGGAGAAGTGCTCTATTTTTCTCATATAAGTTCGGAATAGCTAACCCTCCAAATTTCCTCGGTAGGCAAACCTTTGTCCAATTAACAAGACAATTGCCGGGGTTGCATTTCTCGTTTCCTTTCCATAAGAACGCTCTTAGAATTTTGTTAATCTCATTGATTGTTCCTTTTGGTAGTTGTAGTGTTTGCATCCAATAGGTCGGTATTGATGCTAGTATTGCTTGAATTAAAGTTAATCTTCCTCCTAAGGACAGAAGTTTTCCTTTCCACGAGGCCGCCTTTTCTCGGATTTTTCTTATTAATGGTAGGAAGACAATTTTTTTCGGTTTTGTCATTGTCAATGGGGTTCCTAGGTATTGCAAGGGAAAGTCTTTTTTATTGCATCTTAGAATGGACGAGATTGTTCCCTCTAATTGGTTGGGGATGTTTAATGTCGAGAAACTCGTCTTATCCCAATTGACACTTAGTCCCGTTAAGCTTGAGAAGATGTCTATTGCTTCCGAAACTATTTTAAGATTAGTTGGATGAGCTTCTACAAATAGAATCGTGTCATCCGCGTATTGTAGTAGTTGTGTTTTGAAATTTGCGGAGGAAGTGAGAAGTGGAGCTATTTTATTCATAATTTGTTGTAGTGTGTCTACTACAATGTTGAAAAGAAGAGGCGATAGCGGATCACCTTGCCGAAGTCCTCTTTGATGAAAGAAGTAAGGCGAGAGCTCACCATTTATTCTAATTGAGGAGGATGCGGAGATCAATAGGTTTTTTACCCACAAAATCCACTTTTCGGGGAAATTCTTTATTTTTAGAAGTTCTAGAAGAAAAGGCCACGATACATTGTCGAAAGCCTTTCTTATGTCTAGTTTGAGCATTATAGCCGGTATTTTATTTACTTTATAGAAGTGGACAAATTCCCTCGCTACTAGCAATGAATCCATAGTTGCTCGTCCTTTTATAAAAGCCGTTTGGTTTTTATGTAAGATTGTTTTTATTAGCGGTTGTAGCCTTGTTGCCATTATTTTCGTTATTATCTTAATCGGTGCATTTATTACACTTATCGGACGAAAATCTTCTATTTTGGATGCACCCTCTAATTTTGGGATTAGGGTAATGTTTGCTTGATTTATCCTCCATAAATCAAGTTTGTTATTTTGGAAATCACTTATTAGAAAAAGAAGATCTTCCTTTAGCTCATTCCAAAACGTTTGTAAGTATTCCGCGGGTATACCATCGGGTCCCGTTGATTTCCTTTTTTTTATTTTTGCTAAGATTGCGGCTATTTCTTGTTCAGTGAATGTTTGTGTCAGTGCCTCAAGTTCTTGGCTATTAGTTGATTGCCCGAAAAGAGTTGTTAGGTCTCCTTGGATCACTGGTGATCTTGCACCATATGAGTTCTTGAAGTGTTCATAGAACTTGTCTAAAATTAGTATCGGATCCGTAATTTCAATTTCTTGGTCCACTATTGACGAAATAAAGTTTCTATTTCTTCTTGCCGATGCTAATGCATGGAAGTAAGAATTATTTTGGTCTCCATATTTGACCCATTTTGCCGAGCTTCTTTGTTGCCATTTCATTTCGGATTGGATTGCCAATTCTTGAGCCTTTGTTTTTAGATCAATTCTTAGTTGGAATTCTATATCCGTTAATGCCCTTAACTCTTCTATGTTATCTAAAATTTGTATGCTGTTCTTGCATAACTCTAATTGCTTGTCATTTCCCTCTATGTTATTCTTAGCCCATTCTCCTATCTTTCTTGTGGCTCCTGTTAGCTTTAAAATAAATCTCTTTGCCGAGTTTACATGTCGTTTTGTAAACTAACATGTCGAGTTTAAAATAAATCTCTTTGCCATATTCATAATAGTTACTATTATATTAACATACATGTCGTTTTGTAAACTAACAAATTGAAATCCAAAACTGTTTTGAATTAATGATCTTTATATTTCGATCAACAAAATTGTAGTCTTCATTTTATCTTTCTTTCTTCTCTTCGAGAGATATGATAAAAATTCATTGAAATATTATGTTAGTACATATAGTGGTTATCTTTTCATTTCTCAGCTAATTGTAGTCTTCATTTCACATATTCTCCGTCAGTCATATTGAGCTCAATTTTCGAAGTTATATTCTCTTATACGAAGCAATGGAATGTATCTCAATATATAGACATAATTACTCACATGTCTTTCTAATTTTGCTTCGACATGCAATTTTAATAGGCTTTTGTCTCCTTTTACTTTCTTTATCCAGTACTGTTTTGTTAAGTGTAAGGAACCTTTCTGTAAAACTCTTTGATTTAATTCAAGCACTTACGGGTTTGATTAAAAATTACTCACATGTCTTCTTCAATATATATTATTTTGGGTAATTTTATCCTGCCTCTCATTTCTCCGTGGCATCATCAATATTATCAATTAATAATTAATTGATAATTAATTAACATGGTCGTTAACAAAAGAACATTTCATCAAGTATTAATTGATATTGATGAAAGAATTGTTAATGTATATTTATTTTAATTATATATTAATTTATTATTAACGAAGTGTTATTTTGTTAATTACTTAAGTAATTTATTATTAATTGAAGATACACAGAATGTTGTGAAAAAAATAAGAGGACAGGGTAAATTGCCTTTACTTTTTTGTGTCTTTATCAAAGCATCAAGGTACTTGTTTTTAAAACAGGAACACATATTATCTTGCTCACACCGAGTTGGTGGCACTAAAAATCATGACTTGGAACTTTTCAAGTAATGAAACAACTCAAGAAGAAAAAGAATGAAATAAAATAGTGATCATCAAATTCTCACTCAAAAATGATAAATCCAGAAAACAATTCGAACGATATAAATCATAAAAATAACCACAACAGTAACCATAAAAAAATATTAAGCCAATAAAAAAGACCGACAAGGGATATATTATAAAAACAACAATAATTCTTCTTACCTTCGATTAAAATTCCACACGAGCACTCTGATGATAACATATTTTTTTTTTTTTTTTGAAAAATTAAGAGGCATAGACCTCTTTAAATTATATTAAAGCAAGTTTAATACAATATTTTTTCCAAAAGTTCCTAAATATTACATGAGAAATGTAAAAATTTAGAAAGAAAGATTATTTGAGTTTCCTAGATGGTGTATGTGAAAAGAGAAAAGAGAGGAAGCGAAAAGGGGAAAGGAGGAAAGAAGGCGGAATTTATGGGACGTCCGAGGAAGTTGGTTAGCAATGTTTTAGCCAAAGTTCTCCTTCGGAGATTATTTTAGAAGCAACGAGCGGTGCCGTGGTCGCGGAGTTTGTGAAGACCCGATTATTCCGCTCCTTCCAAATTTCCCATATTGCGGCAAGGAAGAAGGCATCAATTTTTTCTTTTTGATCCTTCGTTCGGCTCTTCCTATTTGATTGCCAAAAATCGATGATGGAGTCCTTCGGTTCGTACGTTAGGCCGAGATGATGGAAGATCTGATGATAACATATTATAAATAGAAAATAAACAACACAAAAAAGATGAAAGATAAAATTTTATTATTATAATAAAATAATTTTTAGAAATGATCAACATAAAACAGTGGTATCATCTGCCAATTTCCACTTGTCATGACCCAGTCTGTGTTTTTCACTTGTCATGACCCATTCTATGTTTTCCACGTGTCAATACCAATTCTCTGTATCTTACTAGTTGACTCGAACAAGAAGATTAGAACCATTATATACAGCACCAACTTCCCTCACTTCATACGACTCAAAATCTCAAAACCAAATTAACCTAATCATCATCCTTCACAGAACACAACAGCAACTCCTCTGCCTGCTCCTTCCTTCCTCAAAATGATGAAGGTTTTATTGGCTCTAATAGCGGTTGCGACAATCGCTCAATTGACGACAGCCACTAACTACACAGTCGGTGCGCCCGGTGGATCATGGGATTTGAATACGAACCTCACGCAATGGGATGATTCTAGCACATTTACAATCGGCGATTTCGTTAGTAAGTTCTTTTTTTGTCTTCGAGAAATTATATTAAAAAATCCAAAATATTTGAAACTAACTGAATAAATATTTATTACAGTATTTAGCTACAATCCATCAGCCCACAACGTACTCGAGGTGACACAAACGGACTACGACTCGTGCACCACCTCAAGTCCAATATCCACATACACCAGCGGCAACACTGTGATGAGTATTGCTATTCTAGGTGACACAAACGGAATACGAAGCGCGCGACGATATTTCATCTGCGGAATCCCGGGACACTGCTTGGGTGGCATGAAGGTTTCAATTGGCTTTATTTACATTTCTGCCGGAAGCCCCGGAACTCCTTCCGAATCAGGCACGAGCAGGACCGTGACTGGGTCCGGCCTTGGATTGGGATTGGCTGCTCTTTTGGTACTTTTAAGTATATACAACTTGTAACTATTATAGTAATTCATTTTCTAATTCTGGTTAGAATAAAGACTTTGTGAGAGATCTATATACACCTTTGTTTGTTTATATTTGTTGTGGATTGGATTATATGTTATTTGATAGATCTAGAGAGGGCATGTTTGATTTGGTCTACCTCGACATACAAGGTCTTTCGGATTGCATGTATTTCAAAATCCTCCTGTGTTGTTTGATTTGATGAACTATAAAAATCTTGTAGATAGAGATTTGTTGTTTGATTTGTGTTGAAGATCTTCGATTAATAAATTAATTATTAATTGGATAAAAATATGATTTCATATCTCTTACTTAACGCTCTTTAATTGCATGATTGTACATGGGACAAATGTAATTTTTCTTAAATTAACAGTCATATCTTCAATCTGTCCAGTGACCAAAACCACAATCAATTATAACATACAAAATAAAAAGTTTACGTCAATTTCTTAATCACAGCCGGTACTCACACAAAATATACATGAGCCAACCATAACTGGTACTCTAAATTTAGTCTCAAAGTAGAGGAGAATCTTTCATAAAACTTTTAATCAAAAAAATTTGCTCCTCCGCTTCTTCAAAAACTCAATTTGCAAAATTAGGTCCGAATTTTTGCAATTTGCAAACTCTTTCATCAAGCTAGAAAAATCTTCAAAAAACTTGTTTAATCGAATTTTTTTGCTCCTTAGCTTCTTCAAAAATGCAAGTTACAAAAAATAGGTCCGGACTATTGTAATTTGTAAAAGTAACTCTTTCGCCAGGCAGCCTGACAAAAAAATATGTTCTTTCGCTAGAGGAGTTGTGAAAGACCTCAAACCCTAATTGTTGTCTTAATCCACAGAATAAGTCCTTCGAAACTTTTTCGCCAGACCCTCTGATTAAAGAGTGCATGCAACATCATTTTTCTGCGAGTACCGAGTTGTTGAAGCCCATCTATGAGTACCGAGTTATTTAGTATATATTTTCAGAAATTATTTTGTATTATTTTAGTATCATTATTTAATATTTCATTATTATATTATTATTTATATTTTATTATACTATATTATTTTGTATATATTATATTATATTATTAATTTGAGAAATTGTTTTAATATTTAATATGTTATTTTATTATATTATTATTTACATCTTGTTTTCATGATGTTCCGAGCTAGTGGTAGCGGTGCAGGTTCGAGCCGCGGTGCGGGTTCCAGTCGCGGTGACGGTTTCGGTGATTACTTGTTCCGCCCCAGTGCCGAGATATTTGGGGAGAAGGAGGAGGAGGAGCAGGACTTTCTTCCCCCATCCCTTGCTACTCACGGCTGATGTTGGGACCACCTCGAGAAACCACCCTGAATCTCACGGCTGATGTTGGGACCTCAGTGAAGTGCTTGCGCTGGAGTGACGTTGCTCCGGCCATCCCTTGCTACTCATTCGGCACTGGTGCGGCACTGTGTCGGCATCATGAAAGTAATTCCCTTGCTACTCATTCTTTTTTAATATACTTAATTTTTTTTAATGTTCTTTTAACATTGGATTTTTGGTGTAAAACCGAATTTGGGGTACTTCTGGTAGCATGATTATTAATATTTGCGGTGCTTATGGTGTTTGTTGTGTCTTTAGATTTTACTGTTTAAGGGCAGAGAGAGACACTCACAGAGTGCTCGATGAAATTCCCACTGATGATGATAAATTTGCTTTGCTACATAATCTGCGTGCAACTAACGAATTTTGTTTGTAAGCACCCTTTCTCGTTTCGTTTTTGCAATTAATCTTTGTTTTCAACATGCAAATCTTATCAATTTGCTGAATTTGGATCAGCGGGTTTAAAAGCTCCTTTTGCAGTTATGATCGAAAGCTCTGACAGCATTCTTAGAGGAGCAAAAACAAACAGTTTTTAATGGCATGGTAATTTTTGTTCTTCTCTGAAATTTTCAATTTGATATTGATTTTTATCATTTTTTTATTTTTGGTCCTTTCTGAAGGTCAATGGATTTCACCAAGATATAATAGGATTAGCAATGGATCCATCTGTTTTAGGGTTAGCAATAATGGATGGTGGTCCTGATGATGAGGTATCCATTTAGTTATTTAAATTATTTTCTTAATTAAATAATTTATATATATTTGTAAAATATGAAAAATGAAGTTATATATTGAAGGCTATTTACAAGGCCGGTTGGATTGGATGTCACGTACAAACTCATATTTAAAGTCGGGACTTGTGACCAAATTTTGGTATTTTTTTAATGAGTTTTGGAGCTACTATTATTATTACAGAATGTATCAAGTTTGTATAGTTTTCTATTTTCATTACTTTATGGTAAAAATATGTGTTGTTTCTTTGATTTTATGATTTATCATTCACTATATATACAAGAGGTACCCATTTATTCAAAAATCATGGTTTGAGATGTAATTCTAAATTTACATGGAATTAAATCTATACTTTACTTTGTTGTGATTCTAAATTTACAGAATGTAATTTGTTATGGTATTTTGTATGGGATTATTAAGGGACTGGGGCCCATATTTAATTTCTGGTACATAAACAAGTTTATGCTGTATGGTGCTTGTGAACATTGTAAAATTGGCAATATTCAAATGTTATATCTTTTACAAAAGTTATTTGATGTTTGAATAGTTGAACACAAATCAACGAACTGATAGTGAGTATACGTCTTGACTTTAATTCGGATCTAACCTATAACAAGTCTACAATTTGAGTCAATTATATTGTACATTTTGGTCATGTAAAAGCGAGACCAAAAAATTTGGTTTTAGGGGTTTGCAGATTAGGATTTTTCTAAATAGCTTATTTCATTTGTTGTTAGGGCATACTGGAATCATGCTGCAAGGTGATCAAATTTTCCAATCGTTTGCAATGTTTTCTCTTCAACAAGAAAACTATTTCGCCTATGAGTGGTTAAGTAAGTTAACAAAAAAAATTCAATTAAATATTATTTAAATAGAAATCATATTGTTTTTTGTTATTTGATTATTATTCAATGTTGATCTTGGCAAGTACATCTGAGTATTTCGTTACTATTAGAGTTTTACACTTTTGCGCGGATACAGATACGGGTATAGTAGCCTACCTGATATGAATACGGCGATACGCCAATTTTCAAAACAACATACGATAGGTCTATTATATTAATATTTTAATATATTATTAATTGTAATTTACATATTTAATATTTTTATATATATTATATTTTGGACATAAAATATATTAAAATTTGTTATCATAGAAATTACTTTATATTAAGTAAATGTTGATTATATTTAGTTATTTAATTATATGTATTACTCATTTATTTCGATTTAAAATTTACATTTATTGATGCGTTAGAAATATCCGAGAAATATATGATATTATTTTGAAAAGTAAAATATTCGAATATGTCGCGGGGAGTACCGGATACGTATTCGACGAGTATCAGTATTTGATACAGTATTCGTGCTTGTTTTTTAAGTATTCGCGTAACACAAGTTTAACAAGCTTATGTGAGACTTGAGGATTGAAATTACCATTATCAGGGCAAGCACAACAACAATATGATGACTTGAGGATAAGGATAATAAATGAGCAACCAACAATACCACCAGAAGAACAAGATCGGCTAAAATGGAGATGGAATACGAAAGGAATATTTAGCACGAAATCGATGTATCAATTTCTAAACAACGGAGTTCACATAAATACGCATCATACAAGGATATGGAAGATGAAAATTCAACCGAAGATAAAAACATTCATATGGTTTGCACAAAAAAATAGCATATTAACGATAGATAACTTGAATATGAGAGGATGGCAAATACCAAATAGATGCTATTTATGCAAGCAAAAAGAAGAATCGGTGAGTCATATATTAAATACATGCCCATACACTGTGGCGATATGGACGGCTATTGATGCGGAATTCGACATTGCAATCTTGCAAGAAAATGATGTCCTTCGAGCAATAATGACAACCATGTTCACTAGGGAAAAAAAGGAAATCATCGCAATAACATGCTTTAATATATGGAAAGAAAGATGCAATCGGATTTTTCAAGAAAAAAATACACGATACAAAGACCTAGTACAAAAAATAAGAGAGGAAATAGAGTTGCATACAAGCATGAAGAAGAAGGCAATAGTCATAAGAAATGTAGAAAATATTTAAATTTCACTTCTTTTCTTCTTTATTCTTTCTTCACTTTTCTTCTCTTTCTTTTTTCTTTTCTTTTCTTCGTCTTTTTCATATTTATAATTTTTTCATCTGTAAATAACTTGGCACATCCGTACACTATATTATTTCAATATAGTCTGGGTACGGGTCTTTGAGCCCGTCTCAGTTAATCAAAAAAAAAAAAAAAACAAGCTTATGTGAGATTTAGATAGTATTATGGTTTGTGATAATAATAACTAACATAATAATGATTTATTCAAAAAGTGATATTTGTAAAATTAATTAAAAAATTTATGACTAATATATTTAAGACGTCTGATTTTTGTTTTATCCAATTGAAAAATAATCAAAATATTTGTGGGACACAAACATATTATTTAACCAATATAAGTCCCATCTTAATTCTATATAATGTAATCACATTTTTATTTAACGCAAATTGAATAAAACAATATCACTATATCTTCAGCGTAGCGTGCGTATTTTCCTAGCAAAATCAATTTTACATGGAGATATTCCTCATTTTCATGATGATATTACAAATTAATGTTATGTATAAAGTTAACAAAATCGCAGTGATTTGGTGCCTCCATGTCACCCAAATAATCTCAGACGTTTGATCAAAGTTAATACATATCGGATGGTTTACATTTGTAAACAAGCTCAAATAGACGTGGTTCTCATAGACCACGGACTATTTCTTGAAAAATAGTACACGTTCCACATGAACCGAGTTTATTCATCTCCACCGCTCAGCCTCCAGTATATACCCCCTTCTATATTCTCTCTCCTCTTTCCGTCTCTTTCTCCTCATTCCCGTTGTATCCAAAAAAAAGAGAAAAATTCTAGCGACTCGAGATGCAAAATCCTCACGCAAACCCTAGCGACAAATTCCGGACTACTTCGAGCGGCTGCGAATCTTTGTTTATCTCTTTCCCTTGCTTCGGATTAGGGTTTTTCACGAGGTTGTCAATGTTCTGGAGAAGGAGGAGATTCGAAGACCTAACCCTAGATTGAACGGAACAACCAATCTTTGCTGATTCGAAGACCTAACCCTAGATCTGGTAATTTTTCCATATCAGTTCATGTTTATTTTCTTATTCGAAGATTAATGTCTATTTTTGCTAATTTTTCCTGTTTTTTGGTTTATTTTGTGTTCATTTTTGCTAATTTTCAGTTTATTTGCTGAATTTTTGTTTAATTTGGGGTCATGTAAGTGCTTTGTTTTCTGATTGGCTTTCAAAATATCTTGCCCCTAATTGGTCCGAAAAAGTTATTACAGTCAGAGTAAAATTATATCATATAATAATTTAAACCATCTTCAATTATATACATTCAGAGAAAAATTATATTATTTTGTAATCATAGCACATCTATTTATAATTAAATTATACTACTTTTGTTTGTACATAAAATCAGCCCCCTAATCCCTAAATCCTATCATTTCCTTTATATGGCGTATGTTACAAATATTTTATTGGATTCTCACAAAATATGTCCCCGGACCCGACACGACCGCCGACCCCCCGGGCCGGGCCCAGCGTGGGCCCGACCCCTCTCCCCCCGAGCAGAGTGTTGCGCGGGCCCGACTCCCTACCCCCGAGCCAAGCCCCGCATGGGCCCGACCCCCCCCCCCCCCTCCCCTCAAGTCGGGCCCCGAGTAGGCCAAACCCTCCCCAGGGGCCGGGCCCCGCATGGGCCCGAACCCCTCCCCCCGAGCAGGGCCTAGCGCCCGACACCCCTCCCCCCGGGCCGGGCCCGCATGGGCACGACCCCCCTCCCCTCGGGACGGACCCCGCGTGGGCCCTCTCCCCCGGGCCAGGCCCCGTGTGGGCCCGACTCCTCTCCCCCCGGGCCGGGCCCCGCGTGGGCCCGACTCCTCTCCCCCGGGCCGGGCCCCGCATGGGCCCGACCCCCTCCCCCCGGGCCGGTCCCCGCATGGGCCCGACACCCCTCCCCCCGGGCCGGGCCCCGCATGGGCCCGACCCCCCTCCCCTCGGGACGGACCCCGCGTGGGCCCAATCCCCTCCCCCCGGGCCGGGCCCCCGCGTGGGCCCGACCCCCCTCCCCTCGGGACAGACCCCGCGTGGGTCCCGATCCCCTCCCCCCGGGCCGGGCCCCCGCGTGGGCCCGATCCCCTCCCCCCGGACCGGGCCCCCGCGTGGGCCCGACTCCTCTCCCCCCGGACCGGGCCTCATTTAGGCCCGACTCTCTCCTCCCGGACCGGGCCCCGTGTGGGCCCGATCCCCCTCCCGGGCCCAGCCTCACATGAGACGGAACCACACACACACACACACACACACACACACACACACACACACACACACACACACACACACAGACCAATACACACACACAAATAGACATACAGACACAAACACAGAAATAAACACACATACACAAACACAGAAATAAACACACATACACAGAGACACAAAATACAAACAATGGTCTCTTCAAATCTTCCGCGCTTGAATTATCTCAATGTTCTTGTACTTGTTGATTTGCAATTTATAAATCACTCAAAACCTACAGAAAATTAGAGAAAAATTCAGATTGTGGTATTTAAGGTATGCTGGTTTCTTTTTGTGATTATAGATAATGCAGGGGCATTTTAAAATTTAAACTTAATTGAAGGACTTTTATGGAAATTACCTTGGCAGTGTTGAATGGAGAGGTTGTGATGCCGCCACAATTGATAATGCAGGTGTTTGTGATTTGTTCGACTTCAGAGACCAAGAATTTGGCTTCTTCGTCTGCTGTACCACCAGTGGATATGTAATGTACCTAAAAGGACGGTTTTTGAGTAAGAATTTCAGTCAAGATATATATTGATAAGAATTAAGAAGAGAAAACTTTGTATGATAATTATGATTATTCTAACTACCAAGAGGGGTTAAATTGCAAATCATTAGCAATGAAGGGAGTATTTTTATGATTTTTGAATACTGTTGAACTTTTTCTTCTCAAATTACAAAAAATGTATACATCCTGAAAGATTGTAAAAAGTAGTCATAAGAAATTTTAGCATAAATACAGTAAAGCTAAATTAATCAAGTTCCAGCCGAAATCAAATAGAATGAGACAATATTAAAAGACTTTTACGAGGAAATCACGATTAAAAAATGCGAAATAGAAAATACGCCACATACAACCAAATCGATTAATCGAATTCTGCGATGACATCAAAAAAATTTGTAACCCTGGATCGATTTAAAACTCAATAATTTCAAACCCACAACAAATAGAACCAAAATCCAAGGAGAACCAAGATTCAAAATTGGACTAGAGTAGCTTACATGCTGAGTCTGGAAAGTAATCGATTTGCCTCGCCATAGAAATCACCTTCGTGTTGCGAGCAGTATGAGTTTACGAGTAAAGAAGAAAACGACCATCCTAGTCTCTGTTCTGATTCCGACAATATTCAGATCAATGTTTCGTTTCTTTAATATATGGGTTAAGAAGTTTAGGGGAAGAAACAATGAACAATTAGGATCAAGAAGAAGAAGAAGAAGGAGTATACAGATCTAGATTTCGCCATTTCTTTGTTGAAAGAGAAGGAGAAGAATAAGGGGAAGAAGAGATTAGGAGAGAATGAATTTGGGGGTGATTAGAAGATAGAAAAAGGCTCCCCGGATTAGATATATAATGACAGTGATTAATTATTCTACTTCTTCCCTGAACTTGGTGTACGTATTATGATGAACACTTTGTGCCAATCTACACTGTTCAGATATGTGGACCATGTTTGTTTGCCTTTTTATGAAGTTTATGTTACCGTTAATTATATTTTGTTAACGTTGGAAATTCAATTTTGGTTGCAAGAAATATTTTCTGACCGTTGGAATTAAATCATATAGAATTAACTATTTATAAATGTTTAATTGTTCAAACAAAAATATTTCTTTTTCAAATTAATTAGATTGAATTGTTTTGAGCACACATATATTTAGGTTTTATTATCCTTTTTTTGTGAATATACTGTTTTTCAGTTTTAATATATATAATTAATAAAGTAATCGAACTTTTCAAAATGGACATAAACTATTGTATGAATGAAACATTTTTTAAACAGAGTTACAATATTTCAAAATAGACATATATTTTTCTTTTGAAAATAAATGATTTTTTCAAATGGAAATAAAAATGATATAAATATTTTATTTAAAGAATTTAGCATTTATTTTTGAAACATGCTATTTTTTTTTTTAAGAAAAATGATATCAAAAGTATGATATATCGAAAGTTATAACATTTGTGTTTAAAATTTAGAATTGGAATATAACATCTTTTTTAAATTTAATATGTTGTTGTATTTTTGCTTATTTACTATCAACTAATATGTAAATTACAATGAGCAACTAATATGTAAATTACAACGAGGGTTATGCATGTTTTGATTACTCTTTTTAAGTTTAAGACATTATTTTTATCATCTGTTTATTAAGTATATCATAAAAATGAAAGAGTAAAATAATGTAATAATTAAGAGACCAAAAGTATACTATAAAAAATTAAGGGTCAAATGGTGGAACTATAAGGCCTAATCAAATGGTTCATAACTATAAGGCTTAATTAATTTACCCATCCCTTAATTCACAACTATAAGGCCTAATCAAATGGTGGACACTGGACCCTACGCTACTATTTATTTCAAGATTTAAACATATATAATATTTTCTTTCATCAAACTTAAGACTTAGATACTATTATATGCAAGTGAATAATATATGCTTATAACTTATTATCATACATGAATAAATTACTATAATATTGATATTTTAGGAGAACACCTGTTAACGATATTATAAAATTTATTTCAAAATTATATCATTTATATTATAAGATAATTTATAATATAAGAGATTTCAAAAACAATTTCAAACTAGAAAACTATACAATCATCTAAGAAAATTTATTATCTACGTAACAATAAAATGAATTTACAACAAAAATAACATGATCACCTGAAAAAACAATATAATTTTTTTTGTTTTTTTTTTACGTTCCCAAGCTATATATATTTTTGCTTAATATATCTGAATCTTGATATTTGATATTTCTTAAATATGGCCTCTTTCAGTTCCAAATAATAAATACATGTATATGTTTTTTAATATGAAACATTAAATTATTTATGATAAAGATGGCATGATGTACTTTGGCTTTTCATTTTCTTTCAAAGGACTATAATTTATTTTTCGTACATTTATTATTGTATTTTTTATTTTTTCTAGAAAAATAACCAACCATATGATAATTCTTCTATCATCTAAAAATGTTCTCTGACAAAATATTTCTTCATACATCTAAAAAAATTTCTCCAAAATATATACTTAAATCCAAAAATAAAATATGCCTTAAAAAATTTTATATGAATACAAATAATACAACCAACTTACAGTAAAAAAAGACTTATCCAATGAAACAAGACAAAAAATGACAACAAGCAAAATACTTTGAGATGTCACTAACCCAAACAATACAACCAACTTAGTGTAAAAAAAATCATACAAAATATGATTTCAATTTTACATTTATGATTTTCTAATACATATTACTAATTAAAAAAAATCAATTTCAACGAAGATTCAAATATTCGATGTCATCAACCCCCATAATAAAGCTCGTGCATTCATAAAATACATTTGCATTTAGATGTTATTTCATGATCTTATATTAGCATTTTTACTTTTTATGTATGTTGATGCATGTTTTTTTATGTTACTTTATAATATCATTTAACTTTTTGTATGTTTCGTTAGAGTATTAAATAAAATTTTCGCATTATATCATATTCCAAAATAGTATTATGAATTTTGTCATCATCAAATTTATTTAAGCAAAATAATATATCTAAATTCAAACACTCAACACAATATTTATTAATTATAATTATTTGACTATGAATGATAATTCATAGTTATGAATAAATTATGATAAAACAAATGAAATAAATCCACCGCGAAGCGCGGATAATCTCCTAGTATTCATACATTTGTGATAATTAAACCAATTACCACAAAGTGCATCTTTTACTTCGTTTGTTGAATACTCGCACGCTTAAGGGTCTTCAGAGCAAAAACAACCCAATCATGGATGGACGAGTCAAAGAGAAGAAAATTAAATTTATAACCATTTTAAAAAAAAGGTCAAAAGCAAAATTAATGTCTAGAACGAATAAAATATACTTGAATTTCATGTTTTTCACAAAAAAATTCGCAAGTAAAGACTAACGTAAGCAAAATTCTATTTTTCCAAATTTTTTGCAAAAATGCTTAAATTAAAGTCTCACACTTTAAAAAAAAATGTACATAATGTTTCAAACAAAATGTAAAAAATGATGTTTAAAACGAATAAAATACTTAAATTTCATGTTTTTCTTGAAAAACTCCGTAATTGATGACTAACATAAGCACGTTTATATTTTTTTCAAAAAAATTAAGTATAACACCTTCAAAAAGACCAATTAATAATAGTCTTCAAAAAAATTCAAGATGTCTACAACAAATAAAATATTCAATTTTCATGTTTTTCTAAAAAAACATCGTAATTGAAGACAATCACATGCAAATTTCTATTTTTTCAAAAGTTTTAAAAAATACAAAAATTGAGGTCTAACAACTACAAAGAAATCAATTATCATGTATTTTTCCTAAAAATGTCAATACTGATGTCTAAAACAAAGAAAACACTCATATTCCATGTTTTTCTCAAAAAAACTACGTAATTGGAAACTAACACAAGCAATTTTTTATTTTTTATATTTCGAAAAATGCAAAAATGGAACTCTAATACCTTGTGAAAAATAAGCTTGAAATATTTTTCTATAAAATTCCAAAATTGATGTATAAAACTAGCAAAATACTCAATGTTCATGTTTTGTCTCAAAAAACACCATAATTGAGGACTAGCAGATGCGAATTTTAATTTTTCAAATAACCTGAAAGAATGCAAAGAGGTCTAACACTTGCGAAGAATATATATATATATATATATATATATATATATATATATATATATATATATATATATATATATATATATATATATATATATATATATATATATATATATCAGTGTTTTAAATTACGGCGATATTGCGGCGCAATTGCGAAAATTGCGGTCTGCAATTTGGAATCGCAACATCGCAATCATATAATGCGCAATATTACGTTTTTGGAAAATTGCGGAAATTGCGGCGATATTGCGGCCAAATATCGGTAAAATTGCGGTATTGCGGCTAATAATTGCGGCCATATATTAATATTATTGTAACTTTCTCATCCTTCCATCAAATGACATGAATTTTATATCGAAATCGTTCGTCTCGACGAGAGGAACACAATCATGGGCTTGGATTTGTCAAATTTTGTCTTTTACCCTGAATTAAACACAAAACACACGTTAAAGTAATTTCATCGAGAATTATTTAATATATGTTACGAATATAATAATATAGATGTCAAGCAACAAATCTTGTGAAGATAGAGGCATTAATTACTATAACACGATTTTGTGATTATTTATTACTTAGTTTACAAAATATTTGATAAAATATGCTCATAACTTTTATAATTTCTAAAATCTGTCATTTTCATCTATAAATGAATGAATTTCATAATTTTCATTGTATTTTATTTGATGTTTCGATTTAAAATTTGAGTTATATTGTTTTTATATGTTTAGGATGTCGACGAAATTTTTTATTAACAAAATCAAAATCCAAAGTCCCGTATAATTACCATATTAATAAAAATTTTATGATCAATTTTTTATTGTACACTGAAAATGTCCCTGGACAATCAACATTTTTATTCATTTTTGAAGAAAATTATAAAGAAAATTTTACGATATTAATGGTGACAAAAAATATTGTGAAAAATATATTTAAACAAACTATTATTATTACATATTTTAATATCGCAACGACTGTCCGCAATAAGGTCATTGCGTCCGCAAACGCAATCCGCTGCAAAAAAAAACCCGGCCGTAATGGACCGCAATATCGCAATTTAAAACATTGATATATATATATATATATATATATATATATATATATATATATATATATATATATATAGAGAGAGAGAGAGAGAGAGAGAGAGAGAGAGAGAGAGAGAGAGGATGTCTAAGATACTTAATTAAGTAATCATGAGTTTGATACTTAAGACTTTTGACCATTAGATTTGTTTTGAGATTTGTACATTTAATGATTAACATAAACAGATATGACAATCATTAATGATGAATATATATAGCATTAAAAAACACAAATCTCAAAACAAATCCAATGGTTAAAAAATCATAAATACCAAATACATGATACTTAATTGAGTATATATATATATATATATATATATATATATATATATTTCATCAGTTTCGGATCCTAGTTTTATAGAATTATATCCGGATCCCAGTTTTATAGTAGCAACAAGACCAAAATAAATAGGCCAACACAAAACGTATTGTCCTGTCCTTGAGACTTGTTTGTATAACATATAAAAAGAAGTAACATATATCGCAAAAAAGTGAAGAAATGAAATAAAAATAATGTAAACAACATTTCGGAAGATACTTTTTCCTCTTAAAAAGAATAAAATAATTGTACGCGGAAAAAACAAAACAAAAAAAACAAGTATTATCTAACAAAAAATACAAATGTGTATATCATGGGTGTGTAGAACGAATAAAAAGCCTCTTGTTTCTTCTCTGCAACTTTTATATTTTCCTCCTTTTAGCTTGTTATTGTTAAAAGTCAGTGTAGGATCAAAAATCTGCAAGAAAATTAAAGTACAATCCAACCATCACGATTCGAATAAAAAAATATATATACAAAAATTCAGCTAAGAGAAATTAATATAAATTCATGATACTATTCAAAAAAAGTCGAGGGCCAAAACGCAAATTCCACAAGGGAAAAACATACCTATGTTTGCATGGCGATCAATTCACCGTCTTTGCATTCTCTAATATCTATATTCATCATAAACTCATTCGAAGTTGGCAAAACATCGCAACAATGCCTCCTCAATTTCTAAAACACCAAAAAAATAACCAAAATTACTCTCAATTATCCACATAACAAATTAAATACAAAAAGAAAACAAAAAATAACACATACCTTTCCCTTAATTCTTTCAAGCTTCCAAGACCTAACTCTAGCCATCCTCAAATTTCTCGCGGGATAATTCTTACTCATCAAACACTTCCCAGTCAAATGCCTATTATAAACCGTCTCGATTCTCGTTCCAATATTCAAAACATTATTCAAGAAAAAAACGGCCCTTTTACACCTTTCTCCTCTTCGATTAGGATTCTCTCTTGTGTTGAACAAATAAATCGCCGCCACGTCTCTCCCTCTCGCCCACGGAAAAAACGTTTTTTCAACCGATAACACATCCAACATCAAAACGTTTCCTTCGAAAATCGAAACGGTGTATCCCCACGAAATCGAGACGGTCAAATTTTGTTTCGGCGCGTAACAAACGGATTGTTGGAGAACTCGACGAGGATCTTTTTGAACCGATTTGAAAAGATGGTGCACCGAACTGGTACGGTTTAAGAATGGGAAGATCGGATTGACTTGGTCAAAGTGGTGGAGAGAGACTAGAGGTGAGAGAGGGTGCGTCCCGAGGAGTCCCGATACATCTCCGTGCAAGTCGATCTGGTAATTATCAACAAAATCAAGGGTTATTTCGCATGTATTCACTTTTAACAAAAAAAAATATTTCGTTTTTATTACCTGATGGAAGCCTGGTTCGTAAGTGAGCTCTACACCGAGTTCGGCCAAACAAGCGGAGATTCTCGCATCACTACCATACAAATGAGGGTATCGCTCGATGCACGAATCTAAAACCCTAGCTAAAACCCTAGCAAGAGGGAAACTGATTGCTGCACCGGCTCCTCCATAGGCCATGTTGAATCCATGTCTGTTGTTCTGGTCCCACATCTCGGATCGGCATCCTATGTAGTACCACTCGCGCCAATCGTACTTTTCTAGGGTTTCCAAGAGATTTGGTAACACAAATACAGTGTCGTCATCGCCCAAAATGATCCATTTCACCTGGTACGAGTATCAGAAGTAAAACCAGAATCAAAATTGGGAATTTTTTGGGTAATTAGTTAATTACCTCTTTTTGGGATATATTGGGTCTTTCCATCAGTTCCTTAACAATACGAGCTACGCGTATAGCAGACCGAAGACCACCTTTGAAGGAATACGGAAACCTCGAAGTATCATTTGAGATTATAATCTGGAGAGGAAAATTATTAACCTTTGCGAGGGGAGGAGGAAGGGAATCGAGGAAAATAAAGAGCCTGATAGATGGGTCCCACCAAAGAGAGAGATAAGGGAGACGGTGGATCAGAGAACGAGAAGAAGATGCGATTCCGAAGAGGAGATGGTCAGTGGAGAGAGAACTGGAGGGTAAGGAAGGTGAGGAGGCAGAGGAGGACAAAGAAGGGGTTTGGAAGTGGAGGTAGAGAAGGAAGAGGGAGAGGGAGGAGAAGGAGATGAGGATGAAGAAGGGCAGGCGGAGTATGCGAGGCCGAGTTACGGCCATGGCGAGAGGTGGAGAAGAAGGAATGGAGGGAGTAATGGCGTTATGGAATTTCAATGATGAGGTTACCTTCATTTTTGTTAATTAAAGTTTAGACTGTAATTTATGTGTATTTAAAGAAGATTATAATTATAATTTTACATGTAACTCTTTAATTATTTTTTTATAAATAAAAATTATTAAAAGTGATGTTAACTATTTCAGATTTATAATCATAATATAATATTAATTTACTGAAAAAAAAAAATTCGAGTAAATGATCGATCAGTGAGTCATTTAATATCACATTATGTACATGATTCAATGCATAATTTTTTAACTTAATATACAGCAACCAGAAGAATATTAATCATTTCTTTTTAGCACAATACTAATATATTGTGCTAAAAAAAAATATTTTCTTCTTACAAAAATATTTTCTTTTCAACTCCATTGACCAATAACAATATTAGTGGAACACTACATGGCATCTAAATTTATAAATCATTAATTCAAAATTCATTGACAAAAAAAAGCACTTCTTTGACAACGTGCTTACATACATAACACATGAACCCCTCATAATATTTCGTTCCTCTACATAAAAATAGTTATGTCCCTAACATACTTAATCTAACAATAATAGTAACAAAATACATTCATTCATCGATCCTCGAGTCTGCATGATTAGAGACAAGGCCGCGAAGCCGAACAATTGCGAGTAAAATAAATTATGAAATGGTGTCCCACCGCCAAACCGATCCATCCTCGCAACAACTTATTATCGTACTGCAATAAAATCATTTCTTAATTATATAAATTCGACCTAATTTATTGTTTCAACACGCCAAACCAAACAAAAGATACAATGTTAACATTACCTTCCATCGAAGGACATGGCGGTTTGTCGAACCGCACTCTTGCATTGTGCATGAGTCAACCTTTAATAAAAAGAATCATGTATAAGAGAAAATATTTATAAAAAATTTAATGAAATTTTACCTAGATATGAGAATAGGCGGACTGGATTGAAGATCCCATACAAATATTTTTCCTTCACGATTTCCTTTTAAAAAAAGAATATTAAAAAAATTAAGTAAATAAAATTGCACGATTTGACTCCTAAACAGTAAAGAAAAAAGAAAAATACCAATAGCTATGGAATTATAGTGAAAATCGCAAGAAAACTTGATGAACCAAATATCGCAATCTGGTACAGGATATTTCTGTAGAACGTCCCAAGAACCCTATTTACATAAATAAAACAACAACAAAATTTATTATTGATTTTTCTTATTTTTTAAAAGGAAAAATTCAGATAAAATCATTGCCTCGCCAGGACTTTGTTCTTTTGTTTTGGGTTCCCATAACACAGTCTCGTTATCTACACTCTGCATTTATAATTAATTAATTAATTAATTAATTATAACACATATATAATTACTGTCTATGATTATAATTAATGAAATAATAACCTTTGATAAGACAAAATCGCCGAGCCATCTCGTGCAATCGACATAATTAGAGTGCACTGATGCAGTTAGTACCTATAAATAGAAATACATGTCAAGAATAATATCATAACGACACGTAAATTTGATAGATCAAAACAATTATTTTTCATTCATATTAAAAAGAGAATAATTAACTGGAAACTGGATATATTTTGTTGGGAATTTCGAAGGCAAGTCGGTCCATGTAAACGACTTCTCCACATATGTCCAAAACTCTGTACAAAAATAAACAAACGAATAAATAAATAATATAATATTTATTAGGGATAATTTCTTGTTTGTCCCTACTAAAACTTAAAATATCGTATTGTCCCTTTAAACCAGATAATATCAAATTTATCCTCTTAATATTTAACTCTTATCAAATTTGTCCAAAATCAATTATTTTTCTTAACTTTAATGAAATTACTATCTTGCCCTTCACATGTTTTCACTCATGGGTATCTTTTCCGTGTCTCTCTATCTCTGTTATTTTCCAGGAGGATCCTCTTTCTCGCACGATCACAATCAAAGACTACATATCCAGTCGAAGAACTCTCTGTCAACTCCCATATCGACTCTCCTATATCGCTCTATCATTCAATTCTGCACAAGACTTTCTCCTTTCTCACGGTTGAAGACTACCTTCGACAACACTTTGGAACTACTACTCTCACAGTCGATAAAACTACAATGGAGCTCTAGCAAATTCGAAATTCTCCCCCTCATTCTCACTTCAAATCTCTTCATTTCATGGTCGCGTTGCCGCGCTGGCACTAGAATGTATCTAATCTCTTCGAAAATTCAGGCAATTCGTTTATTTCTTGTTAATTGGCGCTGAATTGTGATTTATTATGCTAAATTATGGTACGTTATTATGAATTGTAGTAATTGGCAATGAATCATGCTTTATTTATTAGAATGTAAATGAATTAAATTAAGGATTAAATATTGGGTTTCAATTAAGCTTAATTAGGATGAAATATATTTTAATTGAAAAAATATAGCTTGGTTGGTTGGTACTAGTGTGCTGCATCTTTGGGGCTAGGCTGGTACAGGGCAATGAGATATCGAATTGTGTAATTATACAAAATTAGTTTGAGAAATGTATTAATATGTCAAGTATATGTTTTAATTGAATCGAAACTGAACTTGTTTAATATTTTTTAAAAAGTTCGATTTTTATCATTTAATAGAAAATATATTGAATATTTTTTCTTCGTAAAAATGTGAAGGTCTCCGTGTTAGCACAAGTGCTTGTACCATGTTGTACTAAGCTAGATCCCACAAGAAACTAGAGATGGTATCACGTGGTATCGGTCAACTAGAACTCTGCAAGTAGCATTATTCTCTAATTCCCATCTCAAATTCATATAGTTTGCATAAGCCAATCAAACACGAAGTTGGAGATATAGGAGTCTTGATCTTTTAGACAAGTCGGTATAATCAAATCGAAAATGGTTTGGGTGTGGCTTCGAGGTCAAGAGAGATGGAGGCTTTTGATGCACAATGTCGTTAATATGGGCCATATGAGAGGTCTCGCTGTTTTTTCGGACATGCGGTGAAGATGGATAACAAATGTGCGGGAGATGGAGGCTTTTGACTTGCGAGTTGTAACATAGGAGCCAATGACATAAGCAGTTGAAAAAAAAGAGAATATAGTTTGGGGAAGAAGGGTATTTTGGTCATTTAGAGTTGTAATTAGTGATTTAATTAATGTTAATAATTATCAATTGCAGTTAATTAGATGATAAGTTAATTGTTTGGACAAATTTGATATGGTATTAGTTTTAATTGGACTAATATGATACTTTTTGTGGTTTGCAAGGACGAATTTGTTAATTTTTTTTGTTTTCAAAGGATAAATTTGATATTGTCGATTTTAGAGGGACATATTTGATATTTTGAGCTTTAGCAGGTACACACTTGAAATTGCCCCTATTTATTATTGCATGATTATTTAATAATTATTACCTTTCATAGACCAAATTTTAACGGTACCATCCATGCCACAACTTGCTATTCTGTAGATATCAGAAGGATGGAAATCCTACATAACCATAAACAAGCACCCATAAAAAAAAAATATATATATATCGTTTTAATTACATAATACTTTATTTCTGAAAAAAAAATACATTTAATTAAAACTTACAACACTTAGAACTTCGTTTCTGTGGCCTCCCGCTCCGGCAAAAATTAAAATACATATTCCAGTATGCACATTCCATAACCTTACTGACTCATCCTACAAACAAATTTACCACCAAAATTAAATAAATAAACTCGTATGAATATTAAAAATTAATGTGGTAAATAAAAATTATAAAATAAAATACCTTGCTTGCGGAAAGAACAAGAGAAGGTTTCAAAGCTTGGGTTCGTATCTCGTTTATAGAATCTCCGTGCCCCACAAAACTCTTCACCAAAAGTATCAAAAAATTGAAATGACCATTTAGAAAATTGTAACAAAAATAAGGGTAATTTTGTAAAATTACGGACCTTGTGTATTTTCTCGGTGCCACAATTAATTATGCGCATAACTCCGTTACTTCCACCGGCTACTAACAAAGGCGTTCCATCGAGCTCACATGCCCAACTCAACGTGTAGAACGACTCCTCTTTCTATTCTAGAACAAATTAAACCCTAATTAAAACAAATATTTGAGATTTTTTATGCAAATTGGAAAGATATTTTTGAGGAATTTATATAACTTACATCTTCATCGGCATAAGCTTGCAAGGCGGCTATAAGACCTCCTTCAAGGCATCGATATATTGTTATCTGTAACAAAATTATATACTCGGATTTAGGTATATTACAAAATATGAAAATAATGTGAATAATAACCATAAATGATATAAATTGTAAAGCCACATGCAAATTATCATGATTTAAGGGTTACTGATACAAAAAGATTGTAAATTTAGTATCATTAAAAGAAATTCGAGGGAGAAAAAATAATTATTGGCCAATTTGGTTCTTCAGTAGCATTACCCAAAATCCCAAATTGGAGAAGATAAATTTTTGCCCGAATTAATTCATTTCAGAGGAAATGCGGCCCAAATTCATTGAATTTATAGGGTCAAAACAATAATCTATCAACAAATTTATGAGTGCATTATCATTACAAGAATATGTACCAAATTCGGCAAGGATAAAGAGGGGAAAAAGACGAACCCTACTACCACCAGCCGAGGCGAAAATATCGTAGTATCTGGCGTCGAGGAAATTGAAAGAGATAGCATAAAGAGGCTTCTTTCCTTCGAGTAATTTGTTGGTAACTCGGTATTCCCGCTTTTTAGCTGCAGTAAGTGAACCTACAGCAGCTTCGCAACCCAGTACGCCTTTGTTGTTGTTGTTGTTAATCGTGCTACCACCGCCAGCCATGGCTGTCTCTTCGATCGCACTCTTTCTCTCTCCAAAAGATTTAGGGATTTAGGGGGCGTTTTGTTTGAGTTTCGAAATCAGTGATACGTTTGTTTGAGCTTTTGAGCTGTCTTTCTGTAATGTCATATATTTGTTGATAATACAAATTTTCATTCTTGAATTGCTTTTTCAATATAAAATTTCATTCTAATAAAAAAAATTTATGCTTAAATTTTCTTTTAACAAAAAATTTCACGTTACTTTTTCTGAGAATCGTCGGAATTACGTACATATTTTATATATCATATTAATATTAATTTCATGTATTTTTTTTTATATAAAAAGTGAGCATATGATTCTTCTCATAATTGCTACAACTTTTATTTTGCATTTCATTATTGAAGAGCTGATATTTAAATGTGCCCTTCTTTTTTCATTTCTTTTCTGGCTAATATTTGAATATTGTAATATTTTGCATTACATTCTTCCCATAATGTTTGAACTGTTAGCTAATATTTTGCATTTCTTTCATCCAATTGACTATTATGTAAACTATGCATATTTCCTTTCCTTTTTTTAGTAAAAATAAGTTAATAGTTTTAGAAATGTAGAATGACATGAAACTTGTAATTCTTAATTTGTGTGAAATAAATAAAAATACTAACCGAAAATGATAATAAAATATAAATAAATAAGTATTGTGTTCAATATTTTGCTTTTATTATCTTTTTCCTTTATTTTTCCTCTTCTTAAGATTCTTTATAAATAATTATTTCTGAATGGTTTGCTTTTATGATGATTTTTAGTTGAATATTGTGTTTCTCGTGCGGGAACTTTTCTAAATAAATTTGTTTAAAAGATTTATTTTTGTTTCAATTTCATTTTTGTTATTTCAAGCATGTAGGTAATTTCAATTAATCAATTCAAAGGAATTACATAAGATTAGAGATATCAAATCTCAATTACAAACATAAATTTCATTACATAAAATTAAAATAATCTCTAAGATTATCTTCACAATTTGTTATATTTTGTTAATGACATTAGAAAAATGTTTGAATTTTTGATTTCTTGAAGACTATAAAGTATAAATCGGCTCTTTTAAGAATTATTGATATATTTTTAGATAAAAAATAAAAAACAAAGAGATAATGAAGAAAAACAAAAAAAATATGAGTAAAACTAAGCAGGAAGATAGAGATAAGAGAAATGAGATAGAAGAGAGTGAGAGAAGATATGATAAAGAAGATAAGAAAGATCAAGAAACTAAATCAAATATCCAAAAATCCAATCACCATGAAGATGAGGAGAAAAAAATATGTTGTTAAAGTCCACCTACCATGAAATTCGGCCACCACGAACCTCATAGATCTAGGGTTTTTTTTATTTCAATTACTCTTGGCTTCAAAACCGCTAGAAAGACACAAAAACAAATTTTGTGCAAAAAAAATACATATTTACAAATTCGTATTTGTTTTCATTTTTGTTCACAATATGTTTGACGCGAACTATTTTAGTGTCAAAATTCATTCATACAATGAAATTTTCATTGAATGTAATTTTTTAGTTAACAAAATAATTTCATTGTGAATATAAATTTTTCAATGACAATATACTATTTTCAGTGTCATCATATTCTCTTTCAATGTGAATATGAAATTTTTTATGCCAATATATCTTTTAGTTGTCGATATGTCCAAGCTCACGAGGCAATCCATTAGCTGCAGCTACTGGTCGAGTGTTCAGTGTTATATACAATTTTTAGTATCAAATCAATATATCATTAGTGTCAATATATTAGTTTTCCATATGAATAACAAGTTTTAGGATTCAATATACTATTTGAAGTGTCCATATATTATTTTCAATATGAATACAGAGTTTTCGTGGACTACATATAATTGTTTACATGGACTATATATAATCTGAACATCAATATATTATTTTGAGGTTCAATATATCAAGTTATCAACATCAATATATCATGATCAATATTAATATATCATTTCTGAATCAATTTACATTTTCTATATTGTTATATTAGTGTCATTAATATTTCATTATCATTGTCAATATATCATTTTTATATCAATATATCGGTTTTCAGATCAAGATATTGTTTTTGTTATCATCATAACATTTTCAGTGTCAATATGTACTATTTTAAGAATCAACATAGCATATTTTATGTGAACGGTATTAAACTTTTTAATTATTATTATTTGATTTACGATCAATGTATCATTTTTGTGGTGGATATACCATTTTTATGTTTTATGTCAGTGTGTCATTTTTACAACGAGATCTTCCTAACGCATGTTGAAAGTATCTATGAATTTGAAATGCTAAAATGAAAAAACATAAAAAAAAATCTTGCTTGCATTAATTTTTTTTGTTTTGTTCCAAACAACAAATAAAAGAATAATTATATAATGTGATTATATAATGAATTGGATAATTAGATTTTTAGAACATTCGAAGTATTATAATGAATGATTCTATATTTAGTTGACAACGAGTTTCAAAAAAACTACCACATAACAGGAGACTTCGCCTAATTCCATCTAAATGTTAACAATATATCAACGAGAAATTTAATAATATATCATGAATAAATCATTTCATAATACATCACAAATAAATCATTGAAATTTAATAATATCATATCGTCATATATTGCTAAATATAATAAGAATAATTTGAAAAGGAAGTAAATAGCAAACAATAATATATCACTGATCGAAGTCTAAGATTTTTTACGGAAAACTCGTAAAGATATGGATTTAGAGGTGGCAATCGGATGGGGAGGGTCGGGTCGGGTCGGGTTCGGGTCGAATCATTGCAGGTTCAGATCGTTTCGGCTTGCGGATCGTTCATGTCATCAGGTTGTTCGGTTCGCGGATCTTTCGATTTCGGATAGTTTCGGTTTTTGGTTCATTCGGTTCCGGGTCATTTCGGCTTACGAGTTATTCAGTTTCGGATCGTTTCGATTTTTGGATCATTCGGCTCCGGATCGTTTCGGTTCTCGGATCATTCGGTTCCGACTTCCGAGTCGTTTCGATTTTGGAGTCACTCTGTTTCGGATCGTTTCGGTTTTTGAATCATTCGGATTTCGCAAAATTTGATTTCGGATTCATGTCGGGTTCGAACCATTCGGTTTTGGTTCCATTTCGAATTCGGATCATTCGGTTTCGGTTCAGTTTCGATTCAGATCGTTAAGTTTTCAACATTTTTCGTTTCAAGACGGATTCGGACGGGTCGGGTTCCATTTTGTCAACTCTAGATACGGTGTTTTCTAAAATATAGGTATTGGTTTAGATATATTTTGATATGGGGATAGTTGCTTTACTTCTAAAAGTCTTCGAAAGGGATACTCAATTGATGGTGTGGCCAATGTCGCATTTGGGCTACTTACAAAATTGGACTTTTCTGGACTACAAGTCGCGGTTGGTTCATTTTATCCTAACAATGTTCAAAAATTACAAATGGACACTTGCAAGGCCGGCCCTCTAGCATGAGAAGGAAATAGAAAGGCCCCTCAAACTCACTTCCGCACCCTCGATATGGGGGATTAGCAATTAATCTCCCACTTAATTAACCCAACCCCGCTCAATTAACAATTAATGAATATTAATTATTAATGATTAATTCACATGTACCTTAATTCAATACTAATTAATCATTAATCAAAGTTATTTGTGTTAATTAAAAAGATCATTAACCACTAATTCTCCAGATCGACAATGTCTGGGAGAATTCAGGGGGGGCACCGTAAATGACCTCTATTTTTAATATATATATATATATATAGGGGGAGGATTCCTTGACATCCAATTTGGACTCCCATATTACACTCCCTAATATCCACTGTTGATTTATTAGATGAAGGGTTGAGATCAACTTAAAAAAATACACACGTGCCTCTGTCTGCTCGTGAATTACTCTCTCTCTCTCTCTCTCTCTCTCTCTCTCTCTCTCTCTCTCTCTCTCTCTCTCTCTCTCTCTCTCTCTTCGTTGAACCACAATTACTCCCTCTTCTCTCTTTCTGCATGCTCTCTCCAGCCATGGCGAATCCTTGGCGGGCAGAACCTTGACGACACCCTCCTGTATGACGACAGCAGTAGAACGTTGGCTAGGAATCGACGCCCTCTTCTCCATCATCGTAAATCTTCTCCAGCCATTGGGTGTAGGAATTACCATAAATTGTTCTTCCTCCCCCTCTCCTCTCTCTCTCTCTCTCTCTCTCTCTCGATCGATCGATCGATCGATCGATCGATCGAGCCATACTCATGTCGCCGCAGTCACGGTGGCTTCTCACTCATGGTGAGCACTCTGTCCGTGATACTTCATGTTGGGTTAATTGATGATTTTTGTTGGATCAAATTAGATCAAATGGGACTAAGTTGAGGTTCGATTATGTACCTTAGGCACAAATTAAGGTTTATCTTTGCAAATTGAGGCTGAATTAGGATTTTATTGGGAAAAATATGGCCAGTTAGGGATCAAAATGGCTGTTTTTTTGTCAATACTTCTTAATTAGGGTTATCGGAGATAACTGAAACTAACTATGGTTCACAATAAAATGAATTATAATCTAATTTGGTTATTTAGGACTTGATTCAGACTTTATTTTTTTATTGAAATGAATGGTGTAAATTTACAATTTGCTTATTTAAATTTGTTATTAAGAGCTTGGTTCACAGCAGAAATTCTTGACTTGTAACTTCGTAACATGCTTGTGGGTGGATTTTGCAAAAAGAAGGGCAATATAAATGGCAGAAAAAACGACACATAAAATGATTTCTAAGGGAAATGCTTGGTGTTGGGTATTGGTACATGAAATGATATCCGAGGAAAAAGGCTTGTTTTTGGCCAAGGAAAAACCTTATTATCGACTCTAATTTACCAAATTGTGGCAACTGGTACTCTATATTAGATTTATGTTAGCGTCGGAATTTTTTTTGGGTTTGCGTTATGATTATGTTTGCATATTTATCAATGTTTTAAATAGCGTGCAGCGGCATGCAGCGTTTTGACGTTTAATTTAGCGTTTAGCGTTAGCGGGCGATATAGCGCCGCTTCACCATCACAGCGGATTTTTGATCGAAATTATTATTTTTATAATACTACAATACAAATATAAATATAAATTAGCGGTCCAATATTATAAATAAAATTATGTTGAATGCATATTTATATCAACCTCGCAAACTAACATAAATTAAAATTCATCTCTAAGAAAAATATATTATTATTATTATTATTATTATTATTATTATTACTTTTGTTTTTCTTTTTATTATTGTAATTATTGTAATTATAATAAGGCTATTAATAGTTATTGTTGATGTTGTTATTATCTTATTTTTCCTATAATAATAATAATAATAATAATAATAAGTATGCTTATTATTATTACTATTATTATTATTATTTTTTATTATTATTATTATTATTATTTGTATCGTTGTCGTTATTATTATTATTATTATTAAATAACAATAATTATTATTTTATACTAATAATATTAATTATTATTATTATTGTTATTATTATTTAGTACGAATAATAATAATAACAATAATAATTATAATAATTATTATTATTAATATTATTACTATTATTTAATAACAATTATTATTATTGTGTAATGATAATAGTGATTATTATTTAATAACAACAACAACAACAACAACAACAACAATAATAATCATCATCATCATCACGCTATAGCGCCGCTACGGACGCTATAATTGAACGCTTCAACGCTATAGCGGTCCGCTATAGCGTTGCAGCGGAACAAAACGCTACAGTGCTATATTCCGAAGCGATGCAGCGTTTGCCTCCCAAAACCCGCTATAGCGCGCTATAGCGGCGCTACAGCGCCGCTATTTAAAACACTGATATTTATATATATTTGGAAAGTAGAATTATGTTCAGTCAAGGTTAGGGTTTACTAGATCTACATATTGAGAATTATGGTGAATCGAGATTATAATTGGTAATGTATTGAATTGTTATAATTGTAATGGAATTTGCAATCACTTTGATTATGTCGAGGATTCTTGTACAAGTAAAATGTAGGGCTTTTCGAAGATTATTTGATTTTGTTGAGGATTTTATACACTACACATCCCATTTATTCCATTCAATTTCACGAAAATATAATTGTACCTATTGAATTGATATCCCATTAAATTGTATACACCACATCACAAATCATTTTTCTGAAATTGTCTCTAGAGTGGTGGTGAGTCACTCCATTCTTAACATCATTTACGATTTCGAGCAAAACCCGAAGAAAAAAAAGCCTCTGACTTAGGTTTGTCGAACTTTTGAAAATAGCCTCTCTGACTTTGAGCAAACGTCCATCATCGACTTCGAGCAAAACATGTGAAAAAAATAGCCTCAAGCTTCGAGAAAAACCTGGAAATTTTTTTTTGAGCATTCCGACTTCGAGTCATCGAACATTTGAAAATCAATTCGTCCTTGAATCTCTCTTCCAAATAGAATTTGTGTACCGTGTTTTAAAACCGCCTCTTTGTAGCCTCTTGATCCACCAGAAGCTCCATGTTTACCTAAACTAATAATTAACGAGAATTACATGGTCGTACTCGTACATTCAAACAGACTTTAAAAAGAAGTAACTAAAATTAAATGGTTTTACATTCTCTCTTCCAAATAGTCTTACATTCAACTGCACAAAGATGAAGTATATAATTTCAAGTTCAAAAAAAATTTGGATGAAAAACAATTTGTCATAACTTTCTGAAATCCTAAACAATTTGTCAAAAATCAGATTTCCTAAATTGGCACGAATTTGGTCAGTGTATCTTGAAAGCAAATAACCCAAGAAATATTAAAATGGAAATTGTGAAATTGGAGATAAATTGGAGATACGGAGAGAGACTGGCCAACTCGAGAAATAAGCCAGCTAGATTAAGTCATCCCAATAATCCCTAAATTTACCAAAATCAGTGGTTAGTTCGACTGAGAAAGATGTCTCAATAGTGAGAGTGCCGCAGCGACATGGCGTGCAGTCACGAGAGAGAGAGAGAGAGAGAGAGAGAGAGAGAGAGAGAGAGAGAGAGAGAGATCTTACTGCGTCCAGGACTCGAGGGTTAAGATCTACGATGATGGAGAAGAGGGCGTCGATTCCTAGCCAACGTTCTACTGCTGTCGCCATAGAGGAGGGTGTCGTCAAGGTTCTGCCCGCCAAGGATTCGCCATGGCTGGAGAGAGCATGCAAAAAGAGAGGAGGGAGTAATTGTGATTCAACGAAGAGAGAGAGAGAGAGAGAGAGAGAGAGAGAGAGAGAGAGAGAGAGAGAGAGAGAGAGAGAGAGTAATTCACGGGCAGAGAGAGGCACGTGTGTGTGTATTTTTTTTAAGTTGATCTCAACCCTTCATCTAATAGATCAACGGTAAATATTAGGAAGTCTAATATGGGAGTCCAAATTGGATGTCAAGGGATCCTCCCCCATATATATATAAGGGAGGCTAACCTACTTAATTAAGTATCAAACATTTTGTACTTAATGTTTTATAACCATTGGATTTGCATTGAGATTTGTGCATTTAATGATGTGCAAAAAATTTCATGAGCATCACGAAAAAACACAAATCTCAATGCAAATCCAATGGTTAAAAAACATTAAGTACAATTTGATATTTAATTAAGTAGGTTAGCCTCCCTCTATATATATAGAGAGAGGATGGCTAAGATACTTAATTAAGTATCATGAGTTTGGTACTTAGGATTTTTTTGACCATTGGATTTGCTTTGAGATTTGTGCATTTAATGATTAGCATAAACATATATGGCAATCATTAATGATGAGTATATATAGCATTAAAAAACACAAATCTCAAAGCAAATTCAATGATCAAAAAATCCTAATTACCTAATAGATGATCATTAATGAGAGAGAGAGAGAGAGAGAGAGAGAGAGAAATGCTAACTAGAATCCACAAAAAAAACCCGTAAAAAGAATCCAAGGATTAAAAAATAACACAACAATACACGGAGGGGCTATTTTATAAATTTACAAGCGCGAGGGACCAAAATTAAATAAAGACAATAACGGAGGGGCCTTTGCCTAATTATCCAAGCGTTCAGACTTCTCTCTTCATTCTCTCCCGTGACCTTCTTCTTCTAAACCCTAGGTGATTTGGACGCGATTCTGAGGCGAACTCCGCGACGATTTGGGCGCGATTTTTCGGCGATTTCTTCTAAACCCTAGGCGATTTCTTCTCTTATTTTCTCTTCATTCTCTCCCGCGACCTTCTTCTTCTAATTGGAGTCTATAAAATATCCTAAGGCTGAGCAAGCTCCGATCAATCTCTGTACCGCCTTCTTTCGTTTGCCCTACTGGTGCTTAAGGATTTTGAAGGAGCTTATGGGTCTATAGAAGGATCCGCTACCTCCTGCACTGCAGGTACTTTCTCTGTGTATTTATTTCAATTTTGTTGGGATTGATTGCGATTTAATAGATCTAGTATACCTTAGCTACTTCTAATGGAAATTAAATACGATCGAATTAGACTAAAAGGGACTGAATTGTAGTTCAATTGTATACCTTAGGCTGAATTGGGATTTACATTTCCAAATTGAGTCGGAATTATGGTTTTATTGCGCACAATTTTGTCAATTAGAAAATTTCAAGTATTATTATTTTTTGTAATACTATAATTGTAAGAATCCTAGATGATATTAAATACATCATATTTGTGTTTTAGTTCAAACAAATTTAAGATCGAAATTTCAAAAATTAATAAAAACGAAAACTAACATTTACCTATCAAAACATAATAATTTCCTACACTTATCATTAACATACATTGAACAATATTATCATGACAGAATTTATAAATTAAAAAATACCTTGTGATGTTAAAAAAATTGTTATGTTTTCGCTTAATTAAATTTCGATATATTTTTTTAATTATTTTTGCTATTTAATGTGATATTAGTGTTTTTGTTCAAACAACCTTAATATTAGTATATTTAAAAATTAAGAAAACTGACAGAGAATAGTTTACCTATCAAAACATAAATAATTTCTTAAACTTATAAACATAAATATAATACTATTATTATTTTTTAAGTTGTAAATTTTAAAATATTATACAATGGGGAATAATTTTTATTTGCAATTTTTCTGAACTAAATTTTGATATTATTTTTGTAATTTATTCTATTATTAAATGTGTTGTCTTTACGGCCAATTAAATTTGTATTTGTATTTTATAATTAATGGTGTGCGATGAGTACATAAATCATATGGTTCGCTATCTATATATTCGATATTGCCTGAATTATCGTGAACAATAATAAAATAATATTTGTTGTTTTGTCTTTTGGTAAACTTGTGATATATCTCGAATATTATTATATGGTGACATTAATATATGTATTACTAGAATAAAATCAATGGAGTAATATAGTCATTTAATAAAAGATATGACATTCTCAAAATACTCAAAATTATGGTTAAAAAACAAAAAACAAATGATATGACATTCTCAAATACTCAAAAAATTTGTTAAAAAATAATAATAATATAAAATGTGTAAATAGAAACTATAGCAATGAAAAATTAATAATTCAAATTTTATCACATATCATAACTTAACGGTTAAAATGATTGTGATTGATGTTGTACAAGAAGTCTGAGTTTGGTAAATAAAAATGAAATTTAAAATTTGTAAATACGTGTTTCACTATTGTGTTTCGTTATTTTGTAGGGTACAAATGGAGTAATATAGTCATTTAATAAAAGGATATAACCCTATATCCTAGAGACGACATTTCAATTTCACATATATCGATATTCATTTTTCAAAGATATATTTTCATATTTTCTGAAGTACAAATGTAATATTAGTATTTTATGGTTTTACAAGTTATAATTCTCCTTTGTATAAATACCAAAATAAATAATTTTTATACTTTCTTGTTTAGGTTTGCCAATTCTTCGTTGTGCACATGTAACCGATATTTTTACTACAGAAATAATACACGATCAGAAAATGAAGTATACGGCTCAAATTTTTCCACAGGCCATTTACACCGTTTGACCTCTCCACGAACTTTAACCACACAAAACTTGAGTACATCTCTCTCTCTCTCTCTCTCTCTCTCTCTGTGAGAAACCAAGGGCAATAAATTAGTGAACCCAATCAATAAATGCAGTTGCACCCTCTCAATGCGCTCCACATTAATTCCTATTCAATACACACTCCCTCTCTGGCCCCCTCCTCCCTCTTCCCCTTTCATCTTCCCCTCTCTCTCTCTCTTCTCTCTCTCTCTCTCTCTCTCTCTCTCTCTCTCTCTCTCTCTCTCTCTCCTCATCTTTTCTCCTTCCTAACAAACCTCCATTTAATGGCTTCTCTCTTTCACCCTTGAGAGTGAAGTTGAACTGCGTCCTTATTCTCTCATCTCTACACCCCCTCTTCTTGCTTTTTTCCTTATTTTTCCTCCTTGGACCAGTGGTAATTTCATAGATCTATCTAAGATTATTTATTGGAAAAAAAGAGAGAAAGAGAATGCATGAGTGGAATAGATAGGGTTAGGGTTTTAAAGATATGACTGCAGGAATGATGATCCCTTCTAGAAACATGCAGTCAATGATCGGAGGTAGAGGCAACGTTGGTACAGTAGGATATGGTTCTTCTTCTTCTCCTCTCTCTCTTGGACAGGTTTATATGTTGACCTATTTTGATATTTCATCCAACTTTATTAATTTGTTTCTTCTGTGCGTTATTTTGCCTTCTAAGCTTCAAAAAGCAACAAGTCTTTTTAAAAAAAAATAGTCTTATATCTACTTGCATGTGCTTGTGGTATTGTTTTATATTAGTGATACAAATGTTTCTGGGTGTGTGTGCATGTGTACATGTTCTCATGAGTGTGTGTGAGAGAGAGAGAGAGTGAGAGACCTCCATCGTATTGAACTAAGCGTACATATGTACTTATAATATATAATTAGTGATTTTCTCTTCATTTTGAAGTCATGAAGAGAGAAATTCAACAAGTATTAAGTACTTGTAAGTTTAATTCAATTAGATGGAGGTAATTTTCTCTCTCTCTCTCTCTCTCTCTCTCTCTCTCTCTCTCTCTCTCTCTCTCTCTCTCTCTCTCTCTCTCTCTCTCTCTCTCTCTCTTAATTTGTAATAAAGGCTAGAAAAGTAAGAAAACTACCATATTAGATAAGCATTGTATATAATGTTCATTCACATGACTAATGATATCTCCATTGAGTGTTGATATGAAAATTGAAGCAAAGTTTTTGCATGCAATGACATGCTCTACTTAATTAGTGTCTATGAAATTACAAAGAAAAAAAGGAAAATAACAAATTTAATTACTATTTCTCCTACTTATGATTTTCAGGCTAACTTGTTAGACGCTCAACAAATCCCTCTGCAGTTCCATGGCCAACACCAACTTCATGGAGCGGACATGACTGATCCAATGCCGTTGGGTGCCACTTGCGACGCCCAGCACGGGACAATACGACCCCGAGAGGACGAGTTCGACACCAAATCGATGAATAGTGAGAACAACGGCGAAGGAGGTGGATCGGGTGATGACATGATGCAAGACCCAAATCAAAGGGCAAAGAAAAAACGTTACCATCGGCACACACAACACCAAATCCAAGAGCTAGAGGCGTAAGTAATTAATGATATCAAATAACAAATTATATAATTAACACTAGTTACTTATTTATCATGTGATTTTTTTTGAGGCAGTCGTAGAACAAACCAAGATACTTCCATTCAAATAAATAAAAGATACTTTAATTTAAGTAAAAATGAGTAGTTATGTTTATTGTGGCAAGATGAACAATGAAATATAGGGTGCGATGATTTCGTCTCGCCTCATTTATTTTTATTTCTTTTCTCTTATTAGTTTCTTCAAGGAGTGCCCTCACCCTGATGACAAGCAAAGAAAAGCTTTGAGCCAAGAACTCGGACTTGAGCCGCTTCAGATCAAGTTTTGGTTCCAAAACAAGCGTACTCAAATGAAGGCATATATCCAACTTTTCTTAGATTAGTTTTAAGATTTCACATCTAAGTCATTTTTGTTGTATTATCATACAACAACATGTAAACTGATTGCTACTCTTCCATTTATTTTTGCGAAACTTTTCAGACTCAGCATGAGAGGAGTGAAAATAATCAGCTACGGGCCGAGAATGACAAGTTAAGGGCAGACAACATGCGTTTCAAAGAGGCTCTTAGCAATGCTTCCTGCCCTAATTGTGGAGGCCCAGCCGCAATCGGAGAGATGTCATTTGATGAACAACATCTCCGGATTGAAAATGCACGACTTCGTGAGGAGGTAATTATTTTATCCTAATTTTGAAATTAAACATAGAATGTTATCCTTCATTACTTTAATAATTTCTCTTATGTCTTGTCTATAAAGATTGATAGGATATCCGGTATAGCGGCAAAGTACGTAGGCAAGCCATTGGTTTCCTACCAGCCTCACTCTAGCCCAATCTCATCTCGTTCATCACTAGACCTTGGAGTCGGGTCCTTTGGCACGGACATGTATGGAACGGGGGAGTTGCTTCGGAGCTTGACAGGTCATTCTGAAGCAGATAAACCAATGATTATCGAATTGGCAGTGATAGGCATGGAGGAGTTAGTGCGGATGGCCCAACTAGGTGAGCCACTCTGGTCGCACGGCCTGAGTAGCTCGACTGAGATGCTAAATGAGGAAGAATATATGAGGATGTTTCCTAGAGGAATCGGGCCGAAACCACTTGGAATGAGATCTGAAGCGTCCCGAGAGAATTCGGTGGTTATAATGAATCATGTGAACCTTGTTGAGATACTTATGGATGTGGTATGTGAAAAAAACTAACGTCCTTGCGACTTACATATAGTCCTTGATTTTAGTAACATAATATATTCTACATTATATAGTTCACATTTAATATATCAGATATAATGGCCTCGTTCTTAAACAATTCAAAAATCTTTTGTTTGTACTTAATACTTTCTTATGTGATTTTACATTTAATTTAGCAACTATCTGCTCTTTCTCTTTGTAGAATCAGTGGTCATCAATTTTCTCAAGCATAGTATCGAGAGCTGTTACACTGGAGGTCCTTTCAACTGGAGTTGCAGGAAATTACAATGGAGCTTTCCAAGTGGTATGATCAACCTTCATTTCACGATTATAACAAACTACTATGAAAGTCCTTTTAAGAAAGTTTAGTTACATATTATCCTCAAAAAAATTCAAAGAGTTTGCGTATCAAGTAGCTCTTCTTAAGTGAGAAATGCACCTATGTTCAAGACCTAAGTTTTAAAATGTGAACTTGTCAGTATCAAATAAGTTTTTGTATATAAATACATGTTCCTTGTGCAATCATTTAACATCATCAACTCGAGAATAATAAAATTCAAATTTGAACAAGAAAATATGAATTAATGTCTTTCAGAGATTTTATTGAAACTTCATTTCGAAAGCATGCAAAGTAACAATCTATCAGATATTTTATTTAACATATTAAAAATATATTTTTATTATAGAAACAAGCAACTTAAAATTGTAATTTAGAACAAAGGGCAAATTCATATTTATTCTCCTTTTGCAGATGTCTGCGGAATTTCAGGTGCCTTCACCGCTCGTGCCAACAAGAGAGAGTCTATTTGTCAGATACTGCAAGCAACATCAGGACGGTATATGGGCTGTGGTTGACGTCTCGTTGGATGGTTTGCGGCCTGGACCCACCGCACGGTGCCGTAGGAGGCCCTCTGGTTGCTTGATCCAAGAAATGCCCAATGGTTACTCCAAGGTAATATTCGTTATCGACTTTGTAAACTTTTACTTGTAGTTGTTTGTTATTAATCAAGTTGCTTTGTAATGTACAAATAGGTGACATGGGTGGAACATGTCGAAGCAGATGATAGGGCCGTGCATAATCTATACAAACCCCTCGTTAACTCTGGCCTAGCCTTTGGCGCTAAGAGATGGGTCGGTACACTTGAGCGCCAGTGTGAGCGTCTGGCCAGTGTCATGGCAAGCAATATCCCCAATGGAGACATTAGTGGTAAATAATATTGTTCCCCTATCTTTCTTTTGTTCTATGATTCAATTTTTTTTTTGTATGTATGTATACAAAATTTGGCAGTGATAACTACTCCGGAGGGAAAGAAGAGCATGCTGAAGTTGGCAGAACGGATGGTTGGAAGCTTTTGCGGTGGCGTCACGGCCTCCACGACACACCAATGGACCACCTTGTCAGGCAGTGGAGCCGAAGATGTTCGTGTCATGACCCGCAAGAGTGTTGACGATCCTGGCCGCCCTCCAGGCATCATTCTAAATGCCGCCACCTCCTTCTGGCTTCCCGTACCACCTAAGCGTGTGTTTGATTTTCTACGTGATGAATCCACTCGTAGCGAGGTATGTTCTGAAGTGTAGAACCCTAATTATGATCCTAGATGTAAAATGTTACTAATGATCAAGCGTATACTAATATATGTCAAACTAGTATAATTGGCTCATCAAACTAAAAAAAAAACAATAAGATACGTGTTAACTTTAGACTGATTGGATGCATGCATTGATTGCAGTGGGACATATTATCAAATGGTGGTGTGGTTCAAGAGATGGCACACATAGCCAACGGCCGAGATCATGGCAATTGCGTGTCTCTTCTTCGTGTCAACGTAAGTAGCACGAAATAAAATAACTCAACTTCTCACATTTTATTTCAATTTCTACATCCTATTTCCAGTTTTTCTTATACATTGTTCTTTTAAAGGCAATTTTATTTTGTTTTTCTTCAAAATTAATTAAATTCTTACATATAATCACTCTTATCCACAGAGCTCAAATGCAAATCAAAGCAACATGTTGATACTCCAAGAGAGTTGTACCGATTCAACGGGATCTTATGTAATCTATGCACCAGTGGATGTGGTTGCCATGAACGTGGTGCTTAATGGAGGCGAGCCAGACTATGTCGCTCTCCTCCCATCTGGTTTCGCCATTCTGCCTGATGGTCCACAACCCCACCCCCATGCACCAGGATCGGGACCAGACAATGTCGATAAACAGTAAGCAAATAAACTATATAATACATACTTTAGCTTTTCCTAGGTTTAACTAATATATGTCTATTTAATCTTCTAGGACAAATGGAATGGGGAATGAGGTGCATGGACTTGGTGTAGGAGAAAGTGGGACTAGTGGGTCCCTTCTGACTGTTGCTTTTCAGATACTGGTGGATTCTGTACCGACTGCCAAGTTGTCGCTTGGTTCGGTTGCTACGGTGAACAGTCTCATTGCGTGCACCGTGGAGAGGATCAAGGCGGCCGTTTCAGGCGAAAATACTCCTCGGTGACCTTGAAAGAGGTTAGTTCTTAACTTTATCTGTCTTGAATCATGATATATCCTGTGATCGATGGAACTACCAATTTTACTTTTTAATTTTATTAGTAAATTACATTTAATGGGGATTAATATTTTTTTTCTATGATTTTCTCCAATTGCAGGATGAAGAATTAAGTTTATGAAATAAGATAATTTCACGGGAGAGTCAAGAACGCACCTCAGACTCTCCTTGCCATGTGGTGTTTTTGGTACTTTAATTACATATTTTAGGGTAATTACCCATATTAAACCTCCCAAAACCTAAATCACCACCATGCAAGGGTAGTTGGTTCGGGTATTGACTTTCTCTCTCTAGGTAGATCGTAAATTTCTTCTTTCTCGCGTGTGTTTTTTTCGTTTATTCTGGAGACAAATCAGCCTTCAATTAACTTCATCTTTATGTTTGCTTAGACAAAAATATTGTTATTTGCGTTTATTTGTAGTTTGATTGTACTTTGTTATCCTTTTTGTTCAAATTAAACATGCCGATGAACTTGTTGAACATGTTATGCAATTTGTCATTGATTCTGAAATTGGTAATGGCTTCTATTATTAGAAAGTAAGATTGAACTATAGTCCTAGCTGCAAACGATTTGAATTTGAGTCGAGCTCGAGGTGGGTTCAAAATTAGACATTCGATCTTTTTTTCTTGATTGGAGAATGGTTTAAGCATGTGATATAAGTTGGTTAGTATTCATATCAGCAGGCCCGGCCCTGACGTATGGCCCACTTGGCAAACGTCACAGGCCTCCATATTTGGGAGGCCTCCATTTATTTAACAGAGCCAGCCCATCACGCTGCGCAAACATATCACGCATGGCGATTGAAGAGTGAAGCGACTGGCGACGTGCGAGACGCGACTGAAGACGCGACTGAAGCAAGCAACCTCCACGCACGCGAGGCCACCATCACCATGACAGGAGCGTCAGGAGCCCAGGAGACAGCTTCCCTCTTCGAGTTCACACGCCATTTTGGCTCCTCTTCGCTTGTTGGTCATTTTTTTCGCTGCGGCAACGATTTTCGTCGGATTTTTCATCAATTTAGTGTAATTTCGTCAATCTTCTCTGTGTGGGGCACTCTCCTCTTCGAATTGCTCTTCAATTTCGTGTAATTTTTCTTTAATTGTTGTCAATTTAGCTTGCAATTTCGTGTAATTTCGTCCAATTTCGCCCAATTTCTGTGAATGTGGCTGAATTTCGTGAATTCTGTGATTGAATTTCTCTGTGAATGTAATTTTTCGGCCAATTTCTTGCTCTCTCTTTGTTAATTCAATCTCTGTGAATTTTCGCCCAATTTTTATCTGTGAAATTTCGCCCAATTTTTATTTGTGAATTTATCTGTGAATTGGTTTGTGAATTTTGTCGAGATAAAAGGATTTTATAATTCAATCTCTTTATAATTTCTCTGTGACTGAATTTCTCTTTATAATACAATATATAAGTCATCTTTGTATAATTTTTTTATAATTGTAGGTACAATTATGAGAAATAAAAGGATTTTTATGTCGGGAAATGAAAAAAGAAAAAACAAACAAAGACGAGAATCTTTTATTCAATCTCAAAGAGGTGCCATGGATAGGTTTATTATGATTAATACTTCGACGGAAGGAAACGATAATTTAGTTAACGAAGAGGGAAATGATAATTTGATTAATGAGGAAGAAAATGAAAATTTGGTTAACGAGGAGGGAAATGATAATTTGGTTAACGAGGAGGGAAACGATAATTTGGTTAACGAGGAGGGAAACGATAATTTGGTTAACGAAGAGGAAAATGATAATTTGGTTAACGAGGAGGAAAATGATAATTTGGTTAACAATAATTTGATTAGTGAAAATGGAAACTTGGTTAATATCGATGATCCGGTTAATTGGAGGGGATATTAGCCAACAATTTCGAGATTTATTAGTAAAAAGAGGTCCCATTAAAAGAGATATGAATCATGTTAATTTTCCTAAAGATGGTAATGGTAGGCATTTTTCTCCTATTTATTATGTTCAACATTTAGCAAATGGAGAAACGATGGATAGAAATTGGCTCATATATTCCGAGTCGTTGGATAAACTTTTTTGTTTTTGTTGTAAGTTGTTTAAACAAGTTGGAAATGTTACTCAATTGGTTAACAATGGATATAATGATTGGAAAAATATTGGAAAAATGCTTAAAATGCATGAAAGTAGCAACGAACATATTTCTTGCATGAATAAATGGATTGAGCTTGAAAATAGATTGGGAAAGAATCAAACAATAGATAAACATGTCCAAGAATTAATTAATAAGGATAAGGAATATTGGAAAAGGGTTTTATTTAGGATAATTGCCATTGTAAAATTTCTTGCTAAAAATAATTTGCCTTTTCGTGGAAGTCATGAGAAGATGTACGAAATGAGTAATGGGGTTTTCTTAAGCGCGGTTGAAATGATTGCGGAATTTGATCCCACAATGGAAAAACATTTGAGGCGAGCAAAAAAAAGGTGAAATTAAATACCATTATTTAAGTCATAAAATTCAAAATGAATTAATAGAAATGTTGTCCGGTGAAGTGAAACGTGCAATTTTATTAAAAATAAACGCATCGAAATATTTTTCGGTAATTCTTGATTGTACTCCCGATACTAGTCATCAAGAACAAATGTCCCTTGTTTTGCGATGTGTGGATGTCACAATAAGTCCAATTACGGTGAAAGAGTTTTTTTTGGAATTTTTAATTGTGAATGATACATCGGGAGAGGGACTTTTTGAAGAACTTAAAAAAGTATTGGTCCGACTGTTGGGGAATATCCTCGACCCCGGGCCCGCGCAGCGGATATGTAGGCCCGGTTCGATTCCCCGATTCCCGAGATCACGCCACGACTTCGAGGGTACGATGCGAATAGAAGGACAGATTCATACCAATGCCAAATTGATGGCACACGAAGGGTTGATCGCCGCCTTCTATTTCCTTCGGTGTCACGTTGGTGACTAGCCCGTACGTCCCATACCGCACGTCTCCCACCGTTTCGACACGCCTCGGGTTGTCTTCGTGCGTTCCATGCCCGCATGATTCCACAGCCCGTTACTCGATTACTTCTCCGGTTTGATCACAACGAAGAGCCACATGTGTCGCTCCTCTACCCGTATCCACCGTGAGTCGTAGCACCTCGGTCGCGGATGCACCTGCCTAGACGATGCACCGGCGAACTTGCATGATTGCGTTTCGATTCTCTAGACGGAGAAAATTCTTTTCTCCTTCTCTCTCAATCTCTTCGCACTCTTTCATCAAGTGATTAGAGTCTCTTAATTTCTGGATTAATTCTAAATTAACTCCATTAATTTCCTGGTTGAACTAATCTAATTATTCAACTGGTTCGACTGATGAGAGAGAGAGAAACATCCTATATATACTCCATAGGATAAGGATGGGCCAAAAGGTATGTATATCTTCTATACACATTTTCAAACAGAAAACTGCATACACCCTTTCAGTAATCGGTCAGAACGAAAATATTAAATCGTTCCAACCGACTTTGAACATTTACGAAAGTTCTAGATAATCTAATTATCTTTCCAACCCAATTTTGCCCAGCCCAATTGGAGTTCGGACCCGAAAGTTACGGCCGTTTTACTGACTGTATGTCAAACTGTCGCACCCTTTCGGTATTTCATTAGAACGATACTGATACTTCGCTCAAATGAACTATATTACAACATGAAAGTTCTAGATAATCTCATTATCTAACTAACCCAATTTGAACCATTCAAATCGGAGTTTCCTACTGAAAGTTATACCAGTTTTACTAATCTGTTTCGTATGCCCACGAACGCGTACGTTCGTTTGTCCTACGTACCATTTTAGCGATGATCCAAAACTGTATTTCCTTCACCGACTTGATCTTAATATTGATGATTTGAGAGGACAAGGATATGACAATGGTTCTAATATGAAAGGAAAAAATAAAGGCGTTCAAACTCGGGTGCTTGAAGTGAATCCAAGGGCATTATACACACCTTGTGGTTGCCATAATCTCAATCTCGTGCTTTCGGATATGGCAAATTCTTGTGCTAAAGTGGTAACTTTTTTTGGCGTGGTTCAACGGATTTATGTTTTATTTGCATCTTCCGTCCACCGATGGGCTATTTTGAAAGATAACGTAGAAGGTTTTACGGTTAAACAATTATCACAAACGCGTTGGGAAAGTCGCATTAAAAGTGTTAAGCCATTACGTTTTCATGCTTCACAAATAAGAGATGCATTAGTTGTATTAGCAAATAATACCACGGAACCTATGGCGAAAAGTGAAGCCGAATCGTTAGTAAAACACGAGCTTGAGAACTTTGAGTTTTTGTTGTGCGTCGTTATTTGGTATAATATGTTGTTTCATGTCAACTCCGTGAGTAAGCTCCTTCAAAGTGACAACATGGATATTGAAGTTGCGGTAGATCAATTAGAAAATCTTGTTATTTTTTTGAGAAATATAGAGAAAATGGTTTTCAAGAAGCAATGAATGAAGTCCTAGAACTAACGAACGAAATGGGAATTGATGCTAAATTTGTTGAGAAACGTCCTCGCAATAGAAAGAGGCAATTTGATGAGGTTGTTAGTGAAGAAATAATTCGGTCGGCCGAAGAATCATTTAGGATTGATTATTTCTTGAAGATTGTTGATGTCGCTCTTTGTTCCCTTCGGACTAGGTTCGAACAATTCAAAATTTATAAAAATATTTTCGGTTTTCTATTTAAATTGAAGGATTTTTCCGACCAATCGTTGGGAAAATGTTGCGAGAATCTCGAGAAATTTCTAAGTCATAAAGGGAAATCGGATATTGATGGAGATGATTTATATATGGAGTTAAAATTTTTGAAGAATGGTTTGCCAAATGAAGTTAAAAAACCAATTGAAATACTCAATTATTTGGAAACAATGAAACTTTGTTATCCAAATTCGTGGATTGCGTATCGAATACTTTTGACCATCCCGGTCACGGTTGCGTCGGGAGAAAGGAGTTTTTCGAAGTTGAAATTAATAAAAAATTATCTTCGGCCAACCATGTCACAAGAAACATTAAATGGATTAGCTATCTTATCAATTGAAAATGATTTCGCGCAAGAATTAGATTATGCAAATTTAATTGATATATTTGCCTCCAAAAATGCGAGAAGAGCGATATTTAAATGAATATGTTAGTTATGTGTTTTGTAATATTTTGACTTTAATTTTGTGGATATTTATTTAGTTCTAAATTTATATGTTTTGTAATATTTTGATTTTAATTTTATGGATATTTATTTAGTTCTAAATTTAATTTAATTTTTTTAATTATTATATGATATGATTTCGTAATTTTTTATTATCTTAACACTACGTCACAGGCCTCCAAAATCTCAGGACCGGGCCTGAGTACACAAAAAATCAATAATAACAATACAGAAAGATACTAAAAACCTAATTAAGCTACAATTAAATGCAATACTGCTCTAAATGTTCCTAATTAAAACATCATAATTGATTTCAAATGTATCCTCAATTTTTTGCATAGTTAACTTTATTTTCTCCCAATCAACCATGATTAAATATAATTAATCCTAATTTAACATAAATAATCCTAATTAATCCTAATTATCTCATAATATTGTCGTCAAAGGTTGAAAAACAGAGACAAACTGAGAAGTGAGAAAAAAATGGCTGTGAGAGGCAATGAAACATCATCTGTTGAAGGAGAGGAGGGAGTGAGGCACGACATTTAAATACTGCCGAGACACGAAGTAGGGCGATGGAGGGAGATGCAAAGTAAGGAAATGGAGCATCATCGTGTATTCAAAGGATGGGTTGCACTTCTCAGTTCGGTAGGGAACGAACTTTTCTGGTGAGCTCTAAAATTGACCCCATGCGAAGTTGAAAGTTGGAGCTTTGAATGGCCACGAAACTAAAGAAATGAATTGAAGAGAAGAGGGCTGAAGAGATGAAATGAAATGATTAATCATGCACTGCACTGCACTAAATTAGAAAGAAGAATCTGACAAGGGGTAGAGATGTCATTTCATACATCTGCTGTTAATTTTAACGGGAAAACTTAACTGTGGATATATTCGACAGAAATGAAGTATGCAAGGGATAAATTTGATATTTGCTAATTTGGAGGGATAAATTTGTTATTTTCAGTTTTAGAAGGGACATGACTGAAATTACCCCATTACATAATCATGTTTTATATTAATCATTTGTATGCAAAACAATTCAATCTAATTATATCTAATTATAAAGATTCAACCCTTTATATGTTCTTTTGTTTTACCCTTCCATTCATAACCCCATTCACTTTATCGTTTAATTTTCGAGTCTTAAACTCTTTTAAAAATAAAAAAATAATTCCTTTTATCCCTTCAATTCAGAATTAATGTTTTGTGGAAGACAATAGACATGACGAAACTCATTATAAAAATGAAATATAATTTCTTATTATCAAACTCGAAAAACACAAAAACCAAACAAAGAACTACAGAATACAACAATAACAAAACACTCTCCATATTATTAACGAATAAATACTCCGAACAAAAAGCATTTATTACTTTATTCATTAAATAAAACTATTCTTTCGTTTATCATTTCAAACTCAAATTTGAAGGTGCTTGATTGCAGTATGAACGTCCTTATCACCACGTCCGCTACAATTGAGCACGACTTTCGTGCCGTCAGCCAAAGTTGGGCATAGTTTCTCTAAGTAGGCCAACGCATGAGACGTCTCCAAGGCCGGTATTATCCCCTCCAATTTCGATAACCTTTTGAATGCTGCATTTCATATATTAAAGAATAATATTAATGGTCAAATTAAACATGGCCACTTTAAGACTAAGTATGGATTTCTTTTTAAGTTGTTCCCCCCTTTTGAATTTTCATCAATTAAATTTCAAAAAGTAAAATCTTAGTGAATCAACAAGGAAAAGTGAAAAGGTGAAAAGAAAAATTACAGAAATAAAAAGAGAAGAAAATTAACCTTCCAAAGCCTCGTCGTCAGTAACACTGTAGTACTCGGCACGGCCCAAATCCTTGAGATAACTGTGCTCGGGCCCCACACCAGGATAATCCAACCTAACAAAGGAAGGGTATTTATGATATTTCTCATATTTTCATAGGGGTATATACGATATTTTCTAATTTTTCACTAACCCAGCACTGATAGAATGCGGCTCGATGATCTGTCCATCATCGTCCTGCAACAAGTAACTCATCGCTCCGTGCAAAACACCAACTTCGCCCTTCGTCAGAGTAGCGGCGTGTTTGCCACTATCCAATCCAAATCCCGCGGCCTCAACACCGATCAATCTAACCTCTTTATCGTCCACAAATTCGCTGAACAAACCCATCGCGTTGGACCCGCCACCTACGCAAGCGACGAGTACGTCAGGCTTTCCGTCCCACTTTTCAAGGGCTTGTTTACGGGTCTCTTTGCCGATTATGGTGTGGAATTCGCGAACCATCATTGGGTACGGGTGTGGACCCGCAACCGACCCGAGAATGTAATGGGTGGTTTCCACGTTGGTCACCCAATCGCGGATCGCTTGTGACGTCGCATCTTTTAGGGTTTTGGTACCGGAGTGTACTGCTCGAACCTCCGCACCGAGAAGTTTCATGCGGAAGACATTGAGGGCTTGTCTCTCCATGTCTTGGGCACCCATGTAAATGATGCAATCGAGGCCGAATCGGGCACAAACGGTTGCGGTTGCGACTCCGTGTTGACCCGCACCCGTTTCGGCGATGATTCGTTTCTTGCCTAGTCGCTTTGCGAGAAGGGCTTGGCCCACTGCATTGTTTATCTTGTGGGCTCCAGTGTGATTCAGATCCTCTCGTTTTAAGTAGATGTGTGGACCCGTTCCGTCAGGATTCTGGTAATGGGCGGTTAAGCGCTCTGCGAAGTAAAGTGGGCTCTCTCGACCCACATAGTCTTTTAGGATTCCGGCAAGCTCTTTCTGACAGAGATGGATTCGGTGTTAGGATTTGGGTTAAATTCAGAATAAGAAAGATAAAATGAATATTCACCTGAAATTCCTCATCCTTTGAGAGAGCCTCGAAGGCAATTTCCAATTCACTAAGAGCATGCATTAGAGTTTCCGGTACGTACTTCCCACCAAACTTGCCAAACCTTCCGAACCGGTCTGGTCTCTCCCCAATCGAGGATGTCTCCACGGCGATGGATGTGGCGGCGGCGAATGTTTCGAGAGACGCTTGCGGGGCCACCGGTCCCGCTAGAGGGCGGGCTGTCATGGTGGTGCTTCGCCGAGAGATGGGTTGGTTGGAAGTGAGGCTAGGGTTAAGAGTTCTGAGAGAGAATGAGGTTGCCATTAGAAGAGGGAGAGAGAAGGGTTTAGTTTAGATTGTGGAAATGAACTGGTGCCTCCATTTATATGAATTTGGCCATTAACTTTGGATTTTATTCATTGAATCATGTATTATTTATTTAATTATTCATTTTCTTTTTTTCTTGAATTATGCCTTTATCTTTTTGAGATTTAGTTGGTGATGACTGATGAATGGAAGAAGAAGAATAAAAACAATGGACAACTCATTTTGGGCACCTCGTCCACGAACACTTTCCTTCCGAGGGCATATATGGTGTCTCCCCCAAAATGACGTAAAGCTTGTCACGCTTAATTGGATTAATAGTTAATTGAGTTGGAAATTTAATTTTCATAAAATATGATAGATACGAATCGATTAACACACATAAAAATTAATGAAAGAATTAATTTTAATTAAGATTATAATAAATACGGACCGATTAACACATCCTCGATGATTTTATCGAAAATATTTAAATCATTTTTGTGAGAACAACTATAATTTCCCTTTCCAATATAGGAAGGCCACCTACATTGTAATACAATAAATTTTGTGTTCCTTTCGTGGTTATTCGGTTCGCAAATAATACAAATAATACGTAGTTGTTCGGTTGGAAGATAATACAAATAATACGCATATAATTTGTTAATAATTATGTATTATGAATAATATATAGTAATTTGCATATGTTATATTTTTTTAAAAATATGTATCGTACATAGTTCTGCAGCACCGGAATAGTCCAGAATAGCGAATTAAATCATTTATTTCAGTCTATTCCTGCCGAACACGGGTGGGTTAGCGCGGAATAAATATGTGAAAAAAAGGAAGAAGTCTATTTCATCTTTCAGATGGAATAGTTTTATTCCGGGTAATTAATCAAAAATGAGACCAAAAAGCCCTTTTCTTTTCCATGTGTGAGAGCCTTCGTGGCATAAACAATCTTATCTTCTCTTTTCTCTCTCTACGCATCTACGCAGTAGTTATTTTCTTGGACTCTCCTCTTTTCTGCAAGGCATTTTCGGTGATTCGCCGGTCACCTTATCAATCCAAGAACACTTATCGGTTATGATCGTTTTTCTCTTTCTAATGAGATCTTGATGTCCATACCAAAAATTCCTCTGATTTACCTCTCTGCCTTCACCATGGTTGTCACTTTGTACGACGAGAGGAAAAACAAGAACTAGTAAGGTATTTATCGCCTCCAAACTGATAAGTTTGTAATCTAATAATTTTCTATAAAAGAAACCTGAAATTAGGGGTTTGTTTAATCCTAGGAACAAATTGAATTAGGTGTTTCAATATGGTTCAATCCAAGATATAAATGAATCTTGAAATTGAGGTTTTAAATTAGCTGTTTCAAATGCTTCATACCCCAAATGCTATAAATCAAGGGGTTTGGGGCTTGCCCAAAGCCCTTTGGGCAGATGGGTTGTACAAATACTTCCTTAACCGTCTGATCTAATCCTGATGGATTATCATTTGAACAATCATTATCTCTCCTGTTAAACATTCCGTTAGCACAATTAAAAAATCCATTGCACGAAGGGAAAGAAATCCTGTCGTCCCCTCCTTCCCCAACTCATCTCTCTTTTTCGTAATCTACTCACTTATTTTCTCTTAGTTGTGATGGAAGAAATCTTCGCCTCTCTTGACTGCCTTCATCTATTCTCCTTCAATTTCAATGAAAGAAAATTTCTTTTCCCTTCGTGGCCTTATTTGTTATCCACTGATCTCCATTTGTTCTCCCATCTCTCCTCCTATTTAGAATGGATAACATTTCTTTATAAAATTGTGATGTTAAAAACATATTTGCCATTCTTTGAAAGATATGTACCGAAGACACAATAAAAATATCAAGAACAACATTGTAGTGTTCTTTCATGTAAAAAATATGAAATCAAGGTACACATAAGTACAACAAATCAACCAAAATTTCACTAAACAATCATGGTCTAAACAAGCAGACACAAACCTCCAGTGAAGTAGGAGAAATTGATTTTTTAATTTACATTCTTTATCATACATGTCAATATTTTTTTTTTAATTAGGATACCAAATGGTAACCTCTTGTCATTAAATAAATCAAAAATATTTACAAAGATTTCGAGAGCTTAAGACTCCCTGATTAATTATACCAGACCCTAAGCGTAAACTAATGTGGTGCCTGAGCTCTCCTCGAAGCTAAGACGTTCTCAATGGCTCTTCTAGCCGTCATATCCGCTGATCCAATGGCATTTCAGAAGATGCGTTGGTTTCTTTCCTTCCAGACCTGCCAAGCGACCGACGCCCATACCAAATCCCACGTTTGGGTCTATGTCTTGTCTAAGCTTTTCCTATTATAATACCAAGTTTCCTCAAATGAATATTTAATCGATAGAGTGATAGGAGCATTTGTTAACGCCTCGACCTTGTTCCACGCTGAAGTCGTATATGGGCAGTCCAGAAATAGGTGATTAGTCGTTTCGAAGATTAAGTGACATAAAGAGCACGTTGAATCATGTGGCCAGTCTTTTCGATGGAGAAGCTCAGCCGTGTTGGCTCGTCGTGAACATCAGAAGGTAAAGTGGTTGAAAGAAAATATCATCGTGCGGACATGGTTTGCTATTCTATGAGATGCAATTCTAATTGCATCCTCTCAAAATTACTGTGAAAAGACATAATCATCACTAAAAAGAAAAATGTTAATGACAGTAAACTAAATTCAAATTTGTAACCGATTTGATCTTCAAGACTAAATGTATATTATTTTGTATCAGTTTATTCACGATAAGAAGGTTATGATCCAAATTTTGTATCATTTTAAATATATACCAAATTTTAAATTGATTTGAGTGACTCACAAAAGGTAAAGGACGAGAAACAGGAGTAGAGAGCTACAGAGGTGCCACATCAATCTGAAGAGAATGGAGAAGACAGTTTGAAGTTACAACGAGATGCGAGATCGATGGAAAGAGGAAAAAATTTCTACAGTGAGAGAGACAAAAAAACAGATTAGAAAAGTGATAGTGAGATAGAGGACAAGAAGGGAAAGAGAGATATTTCCGTGATTTTATTCCAAAAATGAACAAAGAAGATATGTTAGGGTGAATTAACGGGGTCTAACATGGCGTTAGAGTTTAATCATGATTCATAAACCGTGATTTGATCGTGTGGTTGAGCAGGTGTTTGTACACGTTTTCAGCCCAAAGGGCTTTGGGCAAGCCCCGAACCCTAAATCAAGACCCTAATCCTCAAGTTTTAAACTAGTGGCATTACGGTGCTATTAATCTTTATTGCCTAATTTACGGTTCTATAGCAAAGGATTTTCTAGCAATTTTCAATGACAGAGGGGTCTGTTTGCAATTTAAGGTCTTGCTTATTTCTCTGATTAGCATTTAGTAATGTTCAATTTGTTAATTTTAATCTATGCGAAGGAAATACAGTTTCGGATCAACCGTAAAAGTGTACACAATGATAAACGAATGTAAGCGTACATTCGTGGTCATATCTTTTAGTAGGAAAATCCAATTTGAATGGTTCAAATTGGGTTAGATAGATAATAAGATTATCTACAACCTTCATGTAGAAATATATTTTATATGAACGAAGTATCAGTGTCGTTTCTATGAAATACCGAAAGGGTGCAACAGTATGACATACAGTTAGTAAAATAGTCATAACTTTTGCATACGAACTCCAATTGGGCCAGGCCAAATTGGGTTGGATAGATAATAAGATTATCTACAATTTTCGTGTAGGTTGAATTTCTGTCAGAGGAATTTACCAATTTCGTATGGACAGAATACTGAACAGGTTCATGCAGTTTTCTGTGTGAAAGGGTGTATATTGGATATACATGTCTTTTTGCCCATCCTAATCCTATGTGATATAAATAGGATAATTCTCTCTCTTCTTTTTAGTTAATTGATTGGTATTATTCAGAATAATCCAGAATATTGAGAGTTATCTCTTTCAAGAGTGAAAGAGTGCGAAGAGAGAAAAACAGTTTTTCCGGAGAAGAGAATCAATCGATCAAGCAAGTTCGCCGGTGCATCGTCTAGGCAGGTGCATCCGCGACCGACGAACTCCGACTCACGGTGGATACTGTTGGTTCAAATTTCCTGATAGTTTGATTATTTCAAAACACTGTCATTACTAATGTATACATCCAGAAAAGTACAGGATAACATAGGTACGATACGAAGATGAAGGAGGACTTGTGAAGGAGGATTTCATTGAATTACATCAAGAATCAGGACATGAAGTCTCAAGATAAACAAGAAAAGAAGAACACAAGGAAGGCCATTGGAATACATCAAGAATCAAGATGTTGAAGCCTTCCGTGAGTGGGATACGCCACAAATAAACCATAGGTACAAACCTAGTAGAACTCAAGTAAAATCATGTTCAAAATAACAAAGAGTTCAGTCAAGCAGGAAGTGCGTTCTGAACGAACTCAAAGTCCGTTCAGAACGGACTTGCCACATATCAAAACTTTAAACCTTGATTAGAACCAAACGTGTCACAGGGATGTGTGCGTTCGAACGAACAATCATGTCCGTTCGAACGGACAATTAGAATCCGTTCACCCACCTTCTGAGTGCGTTGAACGGACAATCCTTCCTGTGAACGGAAAAATGTAACAGGGATGTGTGCGTTCGAACGAACACACATGTGCGTTCGAACGGACAACCTGGAATCCGTTCACCCACTTTTCAGTGCGTTGAACGGACTCTTGTTCCTGTGAACGCAAAATGCTATGTATAATTGAGTCCGTTACGAACGGACATTGTCCGTTCGAACGGACCCAAGATGTACTTGCACGTTATTTTGAAACGGCTAGTGCAAACTACAACTGCGTTCTGAACGGACTTTATGCGTTCGAACGCACTACAAGTTTTCTGAAGGATTTCTATAGAGAGTATAAATAGAATCCTTCATGGGTCTCTCTCTCCCACTTCTTCACTTTCAAACATTCAAACCTAAAAAGAGAGAAACCCTAAGCTGTGATTATCTATATCCATTGATAGCTTGAGAAACCCTCTTTAGATCGTTGATCTACTTTCGATATTCTCCACTAATCGTATCCCACTCACGTGACCGATCACGTTGTAGCTCGATTAGTGAAAAAGTGTAATAGGCTAGTGCAACAAAGTGTAAAGAGCCTTAGCTATAGATCGATAGAAGCGTGTAAATCGATCTAGGCAAATCCTTGTAATCGAGTTGAGTTGGAATTCAATCGAAAGCCAAAAAGAGGCACAAGGCATTCCCGGAGACGTAGGTACTCGCAAATAATTGAGTCGGTCAATTAAGCGAGTAAAGGGTGAGTTAAAGCTACAAAGCAACCACCTACCGAACTTCGTAAACAAACATCTTGTGTTAAAGTGTTTGTACGGTATCATCTCTATCATCTAAATTATTATTTATTCCGCACCGTAAATTAGGTTTAAATCTAAACTAAGTGTAAGCTAGATTGCCAAATTTACCCCCCTCTAGGTTAGAATTAACCAACAGATACAAGTAGAGGAGCGACACTTGTGGCTCTTCGATTGTGATCAACTCGAGGGAGAGAAAGAACGGTCAAAGACGGTGGGAGCGCTTGGACGTGGAACGCACGGAGACGACCGGAGGAGCGTCAATACGGTGGGAGAAGTGTGATATGGGACGCACGTGCTAGTCACCAACGTGACCGGAGAAAGAAGGAAGAGCGATCAACCCTTCGTGCGTGATCAATTTCACGCTGGTAATCGTCTATCCTACTTTGCATCGTACCTCCGAAGTCATGGCGTGATCTTGAATTTAGGGAACCGGACCGGGCCTTCATATCCGCTGCGCGGGCCCGGGGTCGGGTGAATTCCCAACACTATGGTCTTGCTTATTTCTCTGATTAGCAATGTTCAATTGATTTTGCTAATTTTAACTCAATTCATCATGTACCATTTTGATTTGTCACTGAGCAATTTCATTAAATTATTCATTGCATTAGAAGTTTTGCATTTAGTAGATATTTTACATAAATTCAATTGTACTTTTTAACGATCATAAGATTCATGACCACATTAATATTTTCATTTGTGTTTTAAAATTGATCAATTGTCAAGTTTGTTGAATAATTTTATTATATGTACTGAAATTTAATTTGGAATTGTGAATTCTTAATTTTAATTATGAAACTAAAAATACAAATAATAATTAACTTGTCATTTTTTTTTTTCAGATTTTTGTACCAGAAATTCAAGAATTTTGGAGCATTTGGATGTGTTTTATAGGGGTGTGTTCTGAATTGGATGTAAAATTATGTATGCTTAATTAGGTATTAAAATTTTGGCTGCGCATGATGATTATTGGTGTTAAATAAGACTAATATGTGGCCAAGTAGTATTTACTATAATGGCCAAGTAGTATTTAATTGTTTTAGGGTATTTTAGTCTTTACCATATATTCCTATATTTTAAACCACTTGTCATTTCGTTTATGGTACCGAACAGATATGGAATAGAGTGAAATAGAAAACTACTTCCTAATTTTCTATTCCTCTTATTGGTTGGCATTCGCCGACCCATCAAAAAAAAAAAAATTCTATTCCTCTATTCCATGCATTGTTGCATTGCCGAACAGGCCCATATTGTTGCATGATATATTTTCCAAAAAAAAAATTTAATAAATAATAAATTTTAAATTTCAAGCAAATATTAAGACAAATTTTATCATTAACAATTTATAAAAATATAATTTTAAACTCAATTATTTATGAATAAAATAGTTTATAGTCATATATTTTTATATACCGGATTATTTTATATGTGTTATGTAAAGTGAGTCTTTACAATACACGTAGTAGAATTAAGAGATTATTAACGTACTTGGTTTTATTTAACCGGCTTGAAAAACATTTTGATTTGAATTTTACATGAATATATTACGTACCGTATTATCATCGTATACCGAATTACTAAATTTGTTTCATACTTGTGTAAACAATACATTTATTATCCGACAAATCCTAATTGTATCCGTAAAAAATTCGTATTCGAATCTTATTCGGAAAATATTCGTATTCGAATTAAAAATATGTGTATCTGAACATATATTAGATACATATTTGGATATCGTCATATCGGAATACCGATTCGAATATCAGGATATTGGCAGATGAGGATACCAGCACTATTCATGTATATCATCATATTTTGTTTTATTATTACTTTTATCAACAATACTTACATATTTTTAAAGATTTTTTTTTTACTATATCCGACAATTGGTATAGTGATTATTTTTATATATTAATAATATTTATAATTCTATAAAGTTATATTTAGGATAAAATTTATTATAATGTGATTTATATTTTTATTGGATATTTTTTTAGAAAATAATATAATCATTAATCAGGATATAATAACCGCTTTAATATCCGAAATTATTTTATATATGCATTTATATCCGAAGATATCATATCCAAACTACATTTATATTCGTATAATATTCGAATAATATTTGTATTTGTATCGATATCGAAAAATAAAACAGATTCAATATCCTAGTCCATACCCAGTGTTCAAAAAGTTAACTCTATTCATAAATATACTGGTTAGTTTGTTTCATGTATACTTTGATGCACCTATAATTATTTCAAGACCATTTTGATACTCCTACAAGAAAAATTATATTTGTCCCTTTTAATATTCTCTTATATGTGTTGATAATAAATAATAAATACATTAAATATAAAATTACTTTAAATAATAAATCATATTAGATGGCAAATCGTATTAATTATGTGGTAAACCACATTGATTAGGTGATAAATTAAATTATTAAAAAATGATTTGGTTTATTTTATTTTGCACATGATAAGTCATATTTTTTTATTATTTTATCTTCAAATTTTTTAAAATCAAAGTATTTGCATTTATATTTTGCACATTTTTTCACAAATATTATTTTTATTTTCGTTGTTATATTTTTGTTTATTTTTATGATAGTTTTATTCATGTGTATCTGTTTAACACTTGTTAAACGGTGTACTAATTCATCCCAATAACTTATTTTTCAAATTTATAAATTTAAAATTGATTAATTATGGACTGTGATAAACAAACTTATTAAAAATATAAAATACATTAATGATAAATATTTTTTCCTCTCTTATTCTATATAGGATGGAAAATCAAATGCTCGTGATTTACCACTAGCATTTAATTCGGTGTCAACACATGAATCATGCAAGTGGATTCTAAAGGAATGCATACAACCACTCCTCTTACAATTGATTGAGTTAATTCAATGTCCCATTTAAAATCAATTTCGACCGACTAGAATAAGTCTGGTTGTAGCCGATTAAAATTTCGGCCGAGTAATTACTGTAATATTTAAGCTGGAGTTTGAAATGTCAAAGAAAAATGTCACAAATTAATTTTTTTGTTTGTTTTTGTTTATACCGATGCTAATTCGAAAATATCTAATAAAAGAATCCAATTACTACGCAATATATTCTTTACATTTAGGGACCGTTTGGTTCGAACTTTGAAATATGCCTTGGAATATTATATGCCAAGGAATTTCATTCAATGAAATAGTATTACATGGCATACACAATAGTCATGTTTGATTGATACATATTCTTTTCCTACAAATTTAGAAACTATGTGAAATAAATAATTTTTTTGGAATAATTTTAGTTTTTAATATTTGAAGAGATGGAATGCCCATGGGAATAGACAAAAGTCACCAATTTTGGTGGTAATCCTACTCCCATGAAATATGCTCATGGGCATCGTATATGACGTTACTTTATTACCTAGTGTCTGAACCAAACATGGGAATGGAATAAATTAGGATGGATGCCAAGGCATAGGAATTCTAAAGCACGAACCAAACGCCCCCGACTCGTTACATGCACATACATTTTTTTCCTTAGATAAATTTAACGGAAAAGAAATAGAAAAGCTATATATTCAATTATTAATTATTAATTATTAATATATATAATTTTAAGGAAATTATTGCTTCAAGATAATGCCACATCATCATTTTTATTTTGACCCTTTGATCTTGATCAAAACGTCCAAATTAATCGGTTCTTCATTTGAACGTGGTCCATATAAACCAAGTATTGTAAAAATTACACGAACTTTGGTCCATTGTGGACCAAGTTCATTCATTTTTTGTCTCGATTAAATATGGAAAGTAAAAAAAAAAACCTAATTTTTTTGGATATCGTAAAAAATCCCCTATTTTTTTGGAAATTCCAAAAAATCTCCTCTACCAAACTTTTATTTTCAAATACCCCATATAGAGATTAAAACTAACCATATATTTCTATTTACTAAAATAGAAATATATTTATTTAAATTAACTTATGGATGGTGTTAATTCTTTTTTTTACTAAAATATATTTCTATTTAAAAAAAATGTTATTTTTAATTAATTTTATAAAATCCTACAAAAGTTTTAGCATATAAAAAGTTTAAAAAAATAATTATTGTAAGTTATATTTATATATATTTTATTAATTTAAAAAAAATGCTACAAAACTTTTATATTTTTTCCCCTACAAAACTAACATAAATTAATAATTATATATACCACAATATTAAAACAACACCTTGCAAATAATTAAAAAATAAAATATCATGAAACTACTAAAAAATATATAAAATGAGAATGAAAATAAAAAACTAGAATTTATTGTTGTTTATTTTATTATTATCTGATGTTAGTTTTTCATGAATAATAAATGAAATATTAAAATTATATAAACACAACATGTAATAATTTTATTTTTTTGAAATCACTACATGTTAAAAAATGTGTAGAAATTTTCTAAAATTAATAAGATTAATAACAAATAACAAAAATATTACCTTGCAAATATTTAAAAAAGAAAATATCATGAAACTACTAAAAAAATACATAAAATGACAATGAAAATAAAAAACTAGAATTTATTGTTGTTTATTTTATTATTATATGATGTTAGTTTTTCATGAATAATAAATGAAATATTTAAATTATATAAACACAACGTGTAATAATATATTTTTTTGAAATCAGTACATGTTAAAAAATTTATAGGAATTTTCTTAAAATTAATAAGATTAATAACAAATAACAAAAATATTTTTTTAATTACTACCTAAGAAAATAAAAGGGTATTTTGGTAAAAAAAAAATTATATCGTCCATAGGGGGTATTTGAAAATAATAGTTTGGTAGAGATGTTTTTTTGGAGTTTTCAAAAAGATAGGTTTTTTTTACAATATCCACAAAAATTAGGATTTTTTCAAACTTGACCAACTAGCGTAATTTACAACATTGATTCATATATGTTCATTCGGGTTCATGTCAATTAGCTCATGGATTATTCGTGTCGTGGGTTATTCAGATTACGCATCCGGGTGATTGCATTATTTTGTAAAAAATAATACAATCTGTATAATTGAAATTAAAGTATTCAATTGGATAACCAATATGTATAAGTACAATATATATAAATTACATTTGTCATCCTTATTGGTTACAAACATTATTTTGCATTATTGTGTTAAAAAACACATTAGAGCTCCTTAATTCATGATCATTTGCCAAGCAATCTGCCCTAATTTCTTCGCTCCGCGACAACATGGCTTAACTTATAATGCAAAAAAATAAAAACATGGTTTAATTAAATAATCATCTTTCCAATATTTGATCTCTCTCATTTTCGGAACCACTATGATCATCTTTTTTTTTGCTTTGATCAGTATGATCGTCTTCATCGCCACCGTTATTTTTGTTTGAGTCACTACCCTCTTCATTGCTAGGCTTACTTAGGTATTGTAATGCCGTGACCACATCGCTCATAACAGGACGAGTGTTCGCTTCCTCTTGTAAGCACATTGCTGCGATTGCAAGGGCCTGATAAAGGCACTTTGTGTCGAAGTTGCCCCCTAGCAATGGATCTGCCATCTCAATAAATCTTTTTTTGTTCTTAAATCGCGGTTCAGCCTGCAAATAAGATATAAATCACGTGAAACTTCAGAGATTATGAACTTGTTTCATTTATTTAATAGACCATCGATCAATAAGAAAAAATTGTTGCGTACCCATTGAACGAGGTTCTGTTCGGGTTCTGGTTTAGCCATATCGATCGCTCTTCGTCCTGTAATTATCTCGAGAAAAACAACTCCGAAACTATAGACATCAGACATTGTGGTGAGCTTTCCAGTCAATGCGTACTCTGGTGCACAATATCCGTACGTGCCCATCACACGTGTCGACACGTGGCTTTTATCGCCAACAGGCCCCACCTATTTTACACAAAAAAAACTCTTCATGAGAAATTTTATCAAGGAAATTGAATTATTTTACAATTAATTTATTTTACCTTAGCAAGGCCAAAATCTGACAATTTAGGGCTGAAATCATCATCGAGTAAAATGTTGGATGCTTTGAAGTCTCTATAAATGACAGGTGGGTTGGCAGTCTCATGCAAATACTCGAGCCCTTTCGCGGCCCCTAGCGCGATCTTCATTCTGGTCTCCCAATCTAGAGGTGCTCTTTCTGGTGCTAAATCTGCGTGAATTTGAAAAGAAATGATGGGTTCATTTTATTTTTTATTTTTGAAAAAAAATTTAAGAAATTACCAAGAAGATGATCTTCTAAGGAACCGTGAGGCATGAGCTCGTAGACGAGCAGTCTCTGATCATTATCGGCACAATATCCAATCAAATTAACGAGATTCGTGTGGTGCAGAAGGCTCAGCATCAACACCTCCACCAAGAATTCTCTATTCCCTTGGATCCCATTTCTATCTAATTGCTTCACCGCAATATCCTAAACATTCAATAAATCGCGACATAAAAAAACGCGATATAATAAATTAAAAAATATCGAAATACTCTCAAAGAATTTCTATTTTCCAATAAAGAGAAAGAGAGACGGTACTCGACTGGTGTTTTGGAGCTGGCCTCGGTAAACTCTTCCAAATCCACCTTCACCAACAAGATGTTCTGCGCTGAAGTTCTGCGTTGCTTGTGACAGCTCGGCAAATGTGAAGACCTTAGCATTGGATTTTCCATCCCCGATTTTTAATATCTCTTCTGCCACATCCCTGTGCATAAGGTTCACTACGAACAATTCATTATATATAATTATATTTTTTATAAACAAAAAAAAGGATCATGTGAAGAAAAAGAAGATTTAGGAGTTGATTACGTGATTGTCCTGCGATATCGTTGACAAGATCGACGAGATGAGAGTTGCCTTGCATACGCAACCTTGGAGCATTTTCATTGTCATTCTCATTCTCCTCTTTTGTTTTAAAGCAACAAAGAAATCCCATTGTTCCTCTTCAATCTCGAAGTATTTTCCGCAGAGTCGATCTAAAAATTACCAAATGATCACATGATTGATATTATTTTCGGGATATCTTAGTTAATTTCAATTTTTTGTTTTTTTGTTCGCAGTTTACCAATGGTTAGAAACCAAAGACAGACAAGGTGGTTTCGAAGATTATTTTTTCAAGCACACGGCTATTTTTAGAACACTTTAGTTTCAGGATTTATTTAAGAACAGTTCAAATTATGAAAAAAAAACGACAATAAGAAAAAAGTACCGAATGTTTATGCAAAACCCATAATGTATTAATGATTAGTCTCAAATTTGCAAATACATTTTTGCAACAAAAAATGTTAAAATGATTTAGCCATAAAGACCGAATAGTTAGCATTCGGTTTCATAATTGAATTTGAGTTGAACAATTTTGAATATTTCACCAATGATGTCACAAAAACTGTTAAATCAAGTTAATTTCACATTTCTCGTTAAAAACTATTCTTTCAGGATAAGAGCATCGTGATACATGAAAAATTTTCGTGCATGTCAAATACACCCCTTACAAAATATTTTGTATAAAAATGTATATGATACTTTTAAAATGAGTAACAAGCAAAAATATATTATACATGTACAAAAGTATAACTTGTATTGTATTTAAAAATATTTAATACATTAAAATATTATATCTAAAATAATATAATACATAAATATATATCATACACGTGAAAATGTATAACATACATTTAAAAGGCATAACATTCATTCATGTAAAAAAATATGCACACATTTAAAAAAATAGCAAAATCTTGACGTTTTGGAATGTACAAAATACGATCAAAATTGAGAAACGTTAAATTACAAATTATCTCTTCTATTGATGGCTTTGCACACGTAATGCATAATCTTTTTTCATATTTTATTATAACTATTAATGGGGAATTCTATCATACACCCTTTTAAAAAGATATTTTGGGTATTTTAACAATTAATTATATTTGTGAAAGAGTGTATCATAAAATTGATCTTTTATGTAGATTTTTGTTTAAATGAACAACAAAAAATTCCAATTTAATCAAACATTAATTGATAAATATATTTGAATCCTTATCTTAAATATTCATAAATAGATAATTACTCCAAATACCCTTAAAAATGGATGTATGATAAGGAAATGGATGTATTATAGAAGCCCCCACTATTAATATATTCAAATTTTAAATGTCAGGATTAATTTAGTAAGGATCATAAAATAAGTAGAGAGCATGGACTGGTTGGTGAGAACAAAAGCATCACCATAACCCAGCCTCATAAGCCATAAGAACCAACAACTATATTGCCAGTTCTTTGGTGTTTATAGTCCAGGTCCGTACCATTTCAGGTTTGGACATTTGGTTGTTAATTCAGAGAGTGAGTGAGTGTGTGTGTGTGTGTGTGAGAGAGAGATGGAATTCGAGATGGAGAGATGGTTGATGGTGCGAATGAGATCGACTTTGGATGGATCGGTGCGATTAGAGGATTTTGTGTTATACTTCCTCTGTGCGGCGTACTCGCTCGTGTCTGTCATTGCTCTGGTACACCCGAGTTGTCTTCAACAAAATAGAATTATCGAGATATTTCCTTCAAGTACTAGTAACATTTTCTTTCTTCTAAGTTCAGATTCAACTAATTAGGATTCAAATACGAGTGCCCGAATATGGATGGACGACACAAAAGGTTTTTCATCTCATGAATATCATTGTAAATGGAGGTATATTTTCATTCTTTTCTACGACTCCTCGAAAGTCAAAACAAAAGAAAATAAAGAAGACACTTACTCTCTGAACACAATTCGCAGTGAGAGCAATCGTGTTTGGATTCCATTACGGTGTTTTTCTTCTCAGACCAAGGGTAAGTGTATATATATTTTCAAAATATGTTTATTGAATTGGGCATAAAATATTTTTTTCGTCTTTTGATGTTGCTAGATTTTTGCGCTAATCCTCCTCGACCTTCCCGGTATATTATTCTTCACAACATTCACACTACTGGTGCTATTTTGGGCTGAGATATATCACCAGGTAATTTATTCAATTCAAACCCTGGATTTTTTAAAGCAAAATTTGGGTGTTAAATGTTTTTCAAGTCCAATTGGAAAATGTTTCTTTTAAAATTTCATGACTTATTTTTACAATTGTGTTTAGGCAAGAAATCTACCAACAGATAAGCTGAGACTTGTCTACATCATTGTTAATTGCACAATTTATACGATTCAGGTATGTGATTAAGATATTTATCCAACTTTTAGTTCTGAATTGTATTTTGATTTTCATTTATACTCGCATAAACTCTATAATTTGTAGTTTATGGCCTAGTACATTTACAGAGAGTATTTTAATATTCTCTAAATTATTTTGTTCTGTTTGACAATAATTACATTGCAATAATGAAAATTTACTTCAATTTTTTGATCAGTTATTCATATGGATATATCTTTTGGTTGATGACAATGAGACCATAGCATCAATTGGTAAAATCTTTATGTCAGGTAAATATCAATATTCCCTTAATAACATTATAACTATAATTTTATTAATAATAACATATTTTATTATATTATATTTTATTTTGTAATTACGTTGTTTTTTGGCAGTTATATCTTTTATTGCAGCACTGGGATTCTTAATATATGGAGGAAGGTACAAAAAGAATTCAGTACTTTCAGTTCGATAAAAAAATTAATAAAATGTTACGAAACAAGAACAAAAATGGTATTTAATTTCCTATGTAGGATTTTTTCTATGCTTTGGAAATTTCCAATCGAATCAAGAGGGCGAAGAAGAAAGCTAGAAGAGGTGTTTATTTATTACCTAATAATTATCTAATATACTATTTTAATATGAAAATGTGAAATATTCAGGTTGGTTCAGTAACAGCAATATGTTTTACCTGCTTCCTCATAAGATGCATTGTGGTAAATATTTATCTTGCTCCATTTTCCTTTTTAATGTGTATTTTCCAAGGATTTTATCGTATATAAAGTTATCGACTTAATTTTGCGAATTTTGTTTTGATTTTTGTTTTAGATTGGAGTGTCTGCCTTCAAATCAAGTATATGTCTTGATGTGCTAAATCACCTAATTCTTGACCTGTTCTTTTATTTGGTAATTTTCCAAATTTTAACCTCTACTCTCAATATTATTAAATTTATAATCAATATATTTCTGAAACTCGAAGATTCCTTTTTTTTTTTTGACGAAGATTGGCGTATAAGATTTTTTTTGTTTTTTTGACAAATTAACATGGATGAATTTCCAGGTCACAGAAATATTGCCTTCGGCACTGGTTCTATATATTTTGCGGAAGCTACCTACGAAACGAATTTCTGGACAATATCATCCTATTCGTTAGATAACTGAATTCAGTATCTATGAGGAGAGAGAGAGAGAGAGAGAGAGAGAGAGAGAGAGAGAGAGAGAGAGAGAGAGAGAGAGAGAGAGAGAGAGAGAGAGAGAGAGACCATTTGAGTTCAGATCACACAATTTGTAGAAGTAAATATTATTTTGAATGACAAAAGATTTTTCACTTATGCACGAGTTTTCTTTTATATTTCCATTTTTAAATTTTACATTACTTCAGATCCAACTTTGAATTTATTTTCTTCTCGATACGATGGTCCCTTACGTGACAATTGGAGGAGCGTATCAACTATGTATAATTTCGTTAAATAATTGGAATGTTAACATTTGCAACTATTGCATGACATGAGCATGAATCATATCTTTACTTGTATAATAAATTTCTCGACAAAAGAAATTATTTTCATACTGTATGAATTTAGGAGGTAGATATGAACAAATTGATGCACCCGAATTCCATTTATTGTTACTTGATTTTCTTCCAATGTCTCATTGTTCATTTTTCTTGGATTTTGAAAGTCCACTTTGAAAAAAAAGAAATTCCAAACAAGAAAAACAGAAACTAAAGAAAGATAAAATAATTTCAATGACAAGAAATATATATGGAGTAAAAGAAAGTATTGAAATAATATCCATACAAAATGCATGAGCTAACAAACTCGTACTCACAATTTTGGCATTGATTATTTCATGCAGCAATGACACTCTAAAAACTAAAAATTCAAAAATATTATAATTTGGTCACGCAAAAATGCAAATCACGCCAACCATTAATTTCGACCGAACTCAATATTAATATTATTCTAAATTCTAAATTCTAAACTTTCTAACATACAAATCGCATAACAAGTATACAACAACCAAAAAAATCTCCATAACATCGCTAGCCATACCGAGTAATTTATATTACAATCCATATCCATTAATAATACACTAACTCGAAAAAACACATAATTAACAAAATAAACATAGTCATTCAGAATGTCAAACTACTTAACATATTTCTCCACATAACCCTGCAATCAAAAAATAATTAATAATAACTCGCACATTAAAAAATCCAAAAATAAATAAATAACCAACCTGAACGAGTTTGGTGAGCTTGGGTTTAGAGTGGGATATATAAATATCGATCTTTTCTTGAGTAGGCGGTACGCTCGACCCTTCCATCGTACCGATCACCTTATCCACGACTTTCTTGACGATAGTCTTGTGTACCTCGCGACTCAATTGACCCTCTTTCCACGTTGGTTTCAACAAATCCTTCACCACTTCCACCAAAGCACACTTGAACATTTTCAATCCTTTCGCCTCTTTGCCTTGTTTAGGGTTAGGGTTAGGGTTTGCTTTTTGACCCGACGAACCCGCCTCCTCTTTTTCCGTTTCGACTGGAGGGGTCGTCGGGCTCTCGTGCAGTACCGGTACCGGACTGTCTGGTTTCGGTACCGGTACCGGTACGGTGGAATTGTTCCTGCCCATTATTTGAGAAAGAAAAGCCGATACGTCTGTTATATTTGCTGCTTGTTCGCTCGTCAGTAAATTACTGGGGTTTGGTTGAATCACCGGTGGCGGCGGTACCGGCACATTGACTGGAGGCGGAGGTAGATTGACTGGAGGTGGTCGTACCTGTGGATTCCCCGGAGGAGGGGGTGGCAGTAGGTTAGTCGGTACGGCCAAATAAGGGTTAACAGGCGGTACAGGTACAATATACTGGTTCTGAGATCCGGTATTATCACGCTGACTAGACCAACTCGATTCGTTCGTACTATTTTGATTATTTTCTCCGCGGACTTGGTGCGCCACCTCGTGCAAGAACCGGCAACTCTGGCCTCGTCCACATCTACCTTCTAAGAAAAACTTGCAAATTTCTTCCTTTCTCCCTCCTCTTCGTCCATCGAAAGATAAATCTCGCTCTCTCTCATCATAATTAGTACCGCCGCCACCGCCTCTTTCTCTATCATCTCTGTCTCTCTCCCTTCCTCCTCCTCTCTCGTCCCTGTCTGTTTCTCTGTCATCTCTCTCTCTCATACCCCATGCGACGGTGGTATTATTATGACTAGATGTTTCGTCGTGAATGAATCGGCAATCTGCGCCTCGTTTGCACCGCCCTCTACTAAAATCGAAGCATTTCTCACTAGACCTGTTATTGTATTCGTAAGAGGGCGGTTCGTCATAATTACTTCTATGCCCCTGAGAAACATGCCTTTCCCGTGAATATTCCCTTTGCCCCCTCATGTCATAAATCTCATCCTCCTTGGATGGGTATCTCTCCCTTTCTCCCCTTTCTCGTTCCCTATACATTTCTCTCTCTCTATCTCTATTATCTCTGTCTCGATCCCTTCCACCTCCTCGTGGAGTGTCTCTCTCTCTAGAATAATCGTACCGGTCATGACCGGTACCGGTACCGTCTTCGTGAAGGAACCGGCACTTTTGGCCCCATCTGCAGCGACCAGCGACGAAATCCCGGCAAGGCTGAGCATTGACTGGAGGCCTCCTGTCATTTCCCCAAACCGGAGCCCTCTTGTCATTACCTCCAACTGGAGATCTCCAGTCACCACGTCTCGGCCCGGACGGACTCCTGCTACGACTTCTACTCCAACTCGCACTTCTACTCCGACTCCTATTCCTGTTTTTTCATAAAATTTGTTTTAACTACAAGACGAAATTGGATATATTTGAAAGAACGAACGAATGAAAAAAAGATATAACCTGTGTGGTCTATTGCCACGTGGAGAAATACTACGGCTAATAGGAGATTCGCTCGATCTGTGGACCCGGTCCATAGGCGTGGCCCATGCGTCAGAAGATCTGCTGTGGACCCGGTCCGTGTCTCCCTTTCTTTCGGCCCTGACGTTTCGTCTATCACTACTGTCTCTGCTCGTGTTATTATCATTTTCGTCTCGTAGTGCAGATTTTTGTAATTCTGGAGAATTTGGTTCGTCTTTTTGTAGATCGGAGGAATCGGGATGACCGGATAGGTCGAGGTCGATTGTAGGAGGGACTGGAGATCTCCCTTGATTGTCGAATTGATCTGTTGGGTTGTTTGGTGAGGACGAATCTTGACCGTCTGGTGAATCTAGATCGATTATTGTTGGGGGAAGTTCTACTTCTAAATTGGATTCTTCCATCTTATTTTTTTTGAGTCTTCCTAAATAGTGATTGTTTTGAGAAGTCTGCATAAATTGGAGGATTGAAAGACACATGAATTAGAAAATTGGAGAATAAATTCACATAATAGTCTTTTTTTTTTCTTGTTATATAATTTTATTTATTTTACAACAGCTATTTACTATTTACTATTTACTGTAATATCAAGAAAAAGGAATTACATACGACAAAAGAAAAATCAAGAGATATTATTATCATGAAGCAAAGTTTCATACATCAAAAATCCTGAATTAATTGTAAAACACTTTAACAAAATAAAAAAGGGGGGAAACCAAAAATATATAATCACGAATTCCCTTGAACCCTATGAATTTACAATTTTGTTTTTATTTTATTTTAGCATTTGTTCTTTTTCTTGTGGAGATTCCATCAATGGAGCTTGTAGCGATTTAGGGTTTCATGCATTTCTTTTTTTTTTCTTATTTCTTTTTTGTCTTTTTCTTTAGATCAATAGCTTAGCTAGCAATATTTGCATGAATTGTGAGGCTATGATAAATCCACCCAATCCTGCACGCCACAATAAATATAACTGAATCAGGTTTTTTTTATCTTCAAAGCCTCACGATAGTTAAGTTTATATATTTCTTAGTAAATTTTAATAGTAACAAATATTAAACTGACAATGTACTATTTATTTAGAGTATTAAACTATAAATTCAATGCTTTTCTACAATTTGTTAATACATCTCCCCTATTAATATAGTATTTGCTGGATTTTTCATAAATTGGTTATATTTTTAGTTATTTTTTCATTTAGACGTCACAATTTATGAAAACTCAGATATAAGAAAGATCTGAGAGAATTAGATTAGGATTTCCCCCATAGAATTAAATAAGGGTTTTAGAAACACTCAAATAGTCCTAATCCATGATGGAATCAAAGCTCAAATATATTATGAGCTTGAAGATGAATAATCTAGACGAGGAATTTCCTAAACATGGATATTTCGGCTAAAATCATAATAAATCAAAAATAAAGTAAATGATATGCTTTGCTTAATCTTACTTAAATCGGCACGTTAATCAATTAAATAAAAAATGTTTAATGGCACTCTTCTAAACAATGACCTTCTTTGCAAGTCAAATTCATTATTGATCTCAAAAAAAAATTTAATCTTTTGTGGAAAACCATATTTTTTACCTTCTCATGCAAATCTACTAATGCAAAAGAAATGATTTATAATATTTTTTTATTCTGTCAATCCCCTTGGACTTTTTTTTATTTGTTCATTTTATTCGAAGTATTTATTTTGCAGGGATGGTAAAAAAAAACTTAATTGTTATTTATATCGAAAAAACAACATTCTCTTAAAGAAAAACAACAAATATTCAAAGTAAAATAGTAGAGAATAAAAAAAATAAGGACCAAAAATGGAGAATTGAACTCACCTCAAAAGTTTTTCGACTAGTGACAAGTTTGAACCGCACCACTCCACATCCAATTTACCACTTCAACTTTTCCTCTGAGAAAACATAGAGAAAATAATTAAGCCTCAAATATTATTGATTTTCATTTTATAGCAATGCACAAAAATGATAAAATTAATCTGTACAGAAACTAAGCATAAACTACCTAATTTTAAATAAAAAATAAGGAAATATATCCTAATTTAAAATCGCTATATATACAGGCATGTGATAATGAAGATTATATTCATCATCCCTAAAGTTAAGTACAGTTCTGTACTCTCACTTTTCTATTTTCAGTAACGATCTAAAATATGCTTTAGTAAATATCTAAATTCGGTGCTTTGAAGGAAGTAAATGTGAATAATGCAAAAAAGCAGATAAATCAACTGAAAAAATTGCTTCTAGAAACTTATACATCTTAAAAGTAATCTATTAAGTGGAAAAATTGACACAAATCAGAAAATAAAATAGAAAGAAACCCTAAATTGAAGTGAGATTATGCCAGCTAGATTTGGATTTCTCGCGAAAAACACTCTTGCAAGGGAGATATACACAAAACCGTAAACCTCCTCTGAGTGCTCACAATAATTAGGCAAAAAAAAGAAACTCTTACGACTACTAGTAAAATCGTAAATCGTCACTCTTCGAGGGTTAAAACGCCAAATATATAAATTAAAACGAAAGCGTTCTACGAAGCAATATAAAACTAGAAAAATCAGTACTAAATCGTAAAAGTTCGGCAATCATACCTAATTGAATCCGATCCATACATTATCGGAGAAGAGGCACGGCGATGAAGAAGAGGATGACGGAAGCGAGGCGATCGAGAGAGAGAGAGAGTAGATGCGGCGGAGAGGACAGCGTTGACAGAGAGAGTATTGGTAAGTACAGAGTCGATTAATGGAGAGCTCCAGAGAGAGAGAGAGAGAAATAAGTGGCTAGGGTTTACAATTTTAATTCAAATGTTTTTTCATTCATTTCTCAATCATGGTAATATGAAACAATATAGATTTTTGTGTTTCCACCGTCAAAAATATGTTCCCAAAATATAAATTTTTTTATTAGTGTGTACTAAAAAAATATTATATTTACAAAAATCTGGATAAATATAATATATAATAGTATACACAAAGATATATTAATATATTATTGGTAAAAATATATTAGACACGTGACGTAACACAAGCAATGTCGTAAAGTATTGCAAATAACGGTCCTTAACGGTCAAAAAAAGGTTAACGGTAGCTTAACGTTACGTTCTTTTTTTATAACGGTTTGAAATACCGTTATTTGATCGTGTTTGATCGCTTTAACGGTCCTTAACTGTGTTATTTTCACTCTTATTTATATGTAAATTAGCAAATTATTAAAGTATAAAAATTGTAGATTTTTTAAGTACTATAATTTGTATGTATTGCTAGTAATTTTTCGTTATCATTTGAACTCTAAAAATCGTCCCCAAAAATAATGTTGATTGATTTTTATGATTTATGTTACAATTTTAACATTGTGTTTTATCAAGTTAGATTGAGAATTAGCAAATTATTTAAATAATAATATAATATAATATAATTTTATTTATTCCTGTTCCGTGAGTGTACATTGGAGTCGAACGATATACATAAAAAAAATGATTTAGATTTTTGATGTATTGTGTTGTATCGGTTTAGACTTTTATATGTTATGTTTGTTGAGGCATTGATAGTGAAATTAAATTATTATATTTTTCGGGACTTCATCCCCCGATTATTTAGTGACTCGGGAAATGCGTAAGAAATGAAAACTACCATGATATTTTACATGTTATGTTTTTGTTCTTAAATTAATTTCGTCGTAGCGAATATTTTTTCTAATATATAATATTTAATTTTTTTTTCATTGATACATGAGATAAAATCCCAAACATGTGATATTTCACGTTTTTGTTGAATTGTACCAAAGTTAGCTTGTTAATACTGTCAAAAACGTGTTTTTTCAGGTGTTTATTCTCAATATATTAAATTCAATTTTTTTATAAAAGCATGTTCTGATAGGTTTTTAACCGTATTAGATATTTATAGCATAATTTTATGTGTCAATTATTTTAAAACATATTGAGTATTCTTAAAATTTCACATCATCTTATAATCTTATATCAGTATCGTTGACTACTGTTGACTATACTCGTTATGTTCATAGTAAACTAAGTTTATTCAATCGTTTATAATTTCATAAAATGTTACCCGATTACATGCGAATACAACAAAACTTTCATATATTAATTATTAATAAATTAATATATAATATTATAGAACATATATCATATAAGATATAACTGATATTATTTGTAGAACTATAATTTTAGAAATTCATCAAATAAATTGTTTAATTTTTTTATTTTGACTTCCATACCATTTTTCTTTAATTTGAATTTGTAAAGATATTATTTAATGAATTAAACAATATGTTTATATTAAAAATATATCTTATACAATAAAATATAAGTTGGACAAGCAAAACGCAAATATTTCAAACTTTAAGTAAAATTTTATTGGACCAACAGAAACAAATGTTAATAACAAAATATGTTAGATATAATAGATAGATAAAATAAATATTTGATATTAAAAAATTATATTGAGCATGTATAATGAAAAATGGAGAATTCTTACCAAAAATCCTACCTTTACTGGAAATTGAAAAAAAAACTTATTTTTTGGATATTCAAAAAATCTTCAAAACAAGGTTTCATTTTACTAAAACACCCTCCTTATTTTTTATGTCTTAATTTTACTAAATCTCTCTTGGTAGTTTTATTAATTTAAAATATTCATGAATATTTTTCAACATGTACAAATTTTATAAAAAATAAGTACACTATGTTTATATTATTTAATTTAGATGTGTAGGAATTTTTTTAAAACGTGTGATACATATTTTTAACTGCAATATACATTTTTGAAAAATATTTTTTTTCGACGTGTGATATACATTTTTGAATAATATAATATATTTTACATGCCTACTATACTTTTTGGATAATGAAAATGTTAAGATAACTTTATCAAAATTAAACATTAAAAAGAGGGATATCTTGGCCCAAAAAGTGATTTTTTTTTTATTTCAAGAAAAGTTAGGGAGTTCCCATGATAAATTAGTAATTTATATTGAAGAAATAAAAATTATATCAATGATATTTGAATGATATAAATCAACTTATTTTAATGGGGATTTCTTCGAAACCCTCCCAACTTTTTTGTGATTTATCATAATTCCCAGACTTTTAGATCACTTCAAAAACCCCTAATTTGAGTTGAATTTTTTTATACCCCTACTAGTGTGATTTTTAATTTTTCATCCAAATTATTATTTTTTGGACCAAAATATCCTCACAATTTATTTTCAATTGAACTTATTCCGTAAAGTAATATTATGATATTTATTATACTATTCTTTAGTTCGGTATATGATTTTTTTATATATAATTATTTTATGTAAAATATTAAAAATGTAATATGAAATAATATTTATTTAATAAAATAATAGTATATAATATTTTTTATAATAGTTTGGTTATAATTTTATTTGCCTATCTAAAATACTAAAAATGTAATATGCAAAAATTGATAGAAAATGATATTTATTATATGATTTTGATTAATATTTTTTTTTATCGCCGTAGCATTGGTTCTAAAAAAGGTGCCTTTCGTTTTCTAGCAATTTTTGCCTATCCTAAACTAAACCTCTTTTTCCTTGAACATCCAAACTAGCCATAATTAATTAACTACGTTGAAACATTTTTTTACTAAAGACTTCATATTTTTAACTTATGGACGCTAAAATTGTTTTGATCCGTGAATCTTCGATTCTTCAATAACTCGGAAAATGCATAAGAAATAGATAATGAAGCGATGAAGTTATTGTTTTTATTCTTAAATTAATTCTTAAATTAATGTCGTCTTAGTGATGATTTTCAATAGAAAAATTATACTTGTCCCCTCTAAAATCCCCCAAAAAACTTGATGTGTTGGCAAAGATGCATTTAATACATTTAATAATAGCAAATTTTACATCTTAGGTTTACCAGGTGGTAAACCTAACTTATTTATTTTATTATATTTTAATTAAATTTCACACGTTTAACATGTGATAAATGATGAAATCGATCCATTGGGTCAAATTTAATGTTCTTGCCAACACATCAATTGTGCTAGGGAATTCTAAAGGATGTCTATCACCACTCTTTTCAATATATATAATTTTATATTGTTTTTCCATTTCTTTATTTTATTTTCTTTTGTTTTCTAAGTCAAAAGGAATCTGAGGTATTTAATGATGGATCTTTGTCCGTTCTACTCGGAGATCAAAGGACCTATAATCAACAAAATCTCGAAGAGAATGCACAAAAAAAAAAAAATACACGAAATAACTCATTTTTTCTTAATTTTCTCTAGTATCTTAACAATTAATAATTTTGAAAATTGATCGCATATTAGTTTGTGACTGTAATGATTTATAAATAAATAATCTTTTATATACATGAAATAAAATGCCAAACATGTGATATTTCACGTTTTTGTTGAATTGTACCAAAAGTTAGTTGGTTAATAGTGTCAAAAACGTGTGATATTTCTGGTGCTTTATTCTCAATACTAACTAATTCAAATAATTTATTTTTCACTAATCTTTGAACCTCACATAAAAGCATATTCTGCGTTTTCATCATTAGATTTTTATAGTATAATTTTATTTGTGAATAACACGATCTATGCACCATATAAAATTTAATTCAACAACTTCATTTTTATTTCCTAGCCACAACATTCTTCACCAAATCATTTTTATTTTATATTTCATTATATGTTTCACCAAGCAACATTTTTATTTTATATTTTATATTTCCTAGCCACAACAAATGTAATGGAGTTGAATTTTATTTGTCGATAAATTCAACTCGATTACATTTACGGTATGTCATCGAGCATAGGGATTGGTAAGTTGTGATGACATGTGGGTAACAAATCTGTTTGTTCGGTTTAGATTTGAACATGATAATAATAATAATAATAATAATAATAATAATATAATATGTGCTACTTATAAAAAAATCAAATTTTTTTATTTTGAAGACACAAAGTCCATGACCGAGTGATGAGCGGGTTTTTGGCGTGTAAAATTATCGTTGTGTTCGAAAACCCGGTTCAATCAACAAGTGTGAAAATATATGTGTATAGTGGAAAATATGCAAGTTCGTTCCACGAGGAGTATATGCGTCAATTAATGAATCAAAACTAGACAAGAAATAGCAAAGAAAATTCACAGAAGATAGTCCGTTACAACGGAAGTAAGTTCCGTTACAACGGACTTGAGTGAAAATTCTGTCGCTAAAAGTGAGATGAACGTCCGTTACAACGGAGGCAACTCCGTTATAACGCACTATACTTGTCCGTTATAACGAACAGTGGTTGCGTTGCAACGGATTGGTTAATCCGTTACAACGGACCGAGATGTCCGTTATAACGCACTTGTATTGATTCCTTTGAATAAAAATTCTGACTAGTCCGTTACAACGGAACTATAGTTGCGTTACAACGGAAGTATAACCAACTGAATATTAAAGGACCAACCGTCTAGTCCGTTGTAACGCAATGTGAGTCCGTTATAACGGAAGTAGTTCTGGAATTCTGATTTGAGATTTGAATTGGGAGCAGTTTGATGGTTTGTTTTGGATTCGAATTTAGAAGTAATTAAACTAAGTAACAAGCACTAAAATCACACAAACAAACAAAGAAGATTTAGAGCAAAGAAAAAGAACTAAAGATTCGTTAAACCGAGAATTCTTTACACAACAAAATCCAATCAAACAACAATTAATCAAGTAATTGAAAAGGAGTACACCTAGTTGAGAAAGCCTCGAAGTGAAACTCCTTGTCTCCTTGCCTCGCACCGAAAAATCCTTGGTCCTTGTCTCGAGAATGATGGATTGTCCCGAAAGGATGAAGCTCCCTTGTCTCGGATCGCAATCACTTCGAAGAAACGCGGATCGAGTCACGGCACTTCTTCTCAAATCCACCGTAGGGAATAGCTCCTTGTCACGGCCCGATCTTCGAAGGATGAGAAGGATTCGTCGAAGGGATGAGCTCCCTTGTCTCGACTAGTCCTTGAGAGATTTTTCTTGATTGATCTTGAAGTATCTTGAAGGTTCTTGATTGTGCTTCACGGTTCTTGGAAGTTCTTGACGGTTCTTGGAAGTTCTTGAGAGGGAGAGAGAAGAGAGAGAGAGAGAAAGTGCTCCGAAGAGCGGGGAGAAGAGACCTCAACTCGTGGCCCTTTTGGTCTTATTTATAGCACTCACGGAGTCTTCTTATTGGTCACGAGTTGGTGGAGAGGATTGGGGGTAATGAAGTAATTTCCACCAAAGGTAGGTGGGAAGGATAAGGGCTAAGGATTGAGTGGTTTTCGTGTGGACTTTTGTGTAAGTCTTTATCATGATGATTGTTTGCCTCCCGTCTCATTCATATACCGAATATATCGGTACAATATATCGTTTTCATTCCTCTTGACGTGTTGGAGACAACTACACTTTCCAAATTCCCAGAATTTCCTTCTAAAACCTGTAATTAATCAATAAAACACACTTAGTGAAGAAATATTCTTGTTATCTCAAATATGAACAATTATATATATAAAGTTGTGATTCAAAAGGGCTAAAATCCCCAAATTAGATATCAAAAAGGTGCTTTATTTTCCTCGTATCAAATACCCCCATACTTAAACCTTTGATCGTCCTCGATCATGATGAGCGTAAAAATCAAGCATAAAGAAAAATGCATGTATAGGTTTTATTGAAATTATATTCATCGATCTCAAAACTCAATTCTCACGAGATAATTGTTTACTCTCCTCATAATCACTAATATTGAAAGAGATAAGTTTGAGTTATATTAGAATCTATTTTCAATGAATTGCACAAATTCGAAGAGTTTATTAGAGCAATTGATCTCAACCGAAAAAGATGATTAAACACCATCATTCAATTCTTTTCACTCCACAATTCACAAGGATTATCATGAAAAAGCATTAATGAAAACCAATTTTTCCGTTTTGCAAAAATCATTTCTTAAATGTAATTTGTCACTTTTAAACCGTTCGGTACGTTTGTACTTGGTTCCTATTCGGTTTCAACTAATTCCCCCAATTGCGCTTGTTTACAATTCTTTTCTTTAACCGAGAGTTCCGCTGCACCGAAATACAACGAAATTACATCCCGTTTTTTTTTTTTTTTTTTTTTTTAATTTGATCTTTTCTTTAACAGGGAGTTCCGTTGCACCGAAATACAACGAAATTACATCCCGGTATTCTCTTTTTTAGATCTCAAGTCGCAAGCGGGTCCAATCTATTTACTACCGAATCCCCATGAACGGTCGGGCCCTTAAAGTGCAATTGGTAAAATTTTAAGATTCAAGCAAAACTTACTAAATTGGTTCAAACAAAACTTTTTAGAAATTCCAAGTTTAAAATGGGTTTATTTATTGAAAAATGGTGTGTCATGTAAATCAAGGATTGATCAAATTGTCAAAAACTCATGAATTTAGTGAACTCATTGATTAGGGTTTGAATCCCCAAAAGAATCTCTTCAAGATCTCAATCAATTCCTTCAAATATTTGGTGAAAATTTCAAGCTTGAGAGTAAAATGATGTGTTTTGGTGAAAATTTGTTTAAAAATCGATGATTTATTCAATGAGGTGGAGAAAAACCTTTAACTTGCATAAAATCATTTGATTGTATAACCTTGATGCTCAAAAAACAAAAATAAGATCGAAAAAATTCAATTAAAAGCTCATTTTTTTCAATTTTTAAGCAAAAAAAAAACAAATTTTTCCAGAGAGCACTCCGTTGTAACTGACCTTAGGTCCGTTACAACCGAGTTGCAAATTTTTTTTTTTTTTTTTTTTTTTTTTTTTTTTAATCAAAGACTGTGTGTATATCCCCCCATACTTATTCCTTCGCTTGTCCTCAAGCGATAATAAAGAGAAAAATTAAAAGAAGTTAAGGAGAGACACAACCTTTGATGCGTGGTGCTTGATCGTCTTCGACTTGTTGCTCCTCCATCCATCTTGTTTCGAATTTTGCGTAGAATTTCTCGATGCGTTTTCCATTCATCTTGAACGATTCATTCGTTTCATCGCTTCGAATCTCCACAACTCCAAATGGTGTGACATTGGTCACCACAAATGGGTCGATCCAACGCGACCTTTGCTTCCTTTTGGAGTTGAACGTCTCGATCACCGATTTCGAATTTGCGTCCTTTGCCGGTGTCGTCTCCATCTTGTCGCATTTCTCTTGTCTTGGTCCCACCTTTGCGATTATTTGCTCGGGAATTCGTGGAGGTTGATCGAGGAGATTCGGAGGAAACGCATCATTTGCCGATCTTGGAGAGGTAAGCATCTTGATCACATTGATTTTCGCATTATTGACTTCCTTTCCTTTCTTGAGATTAGATGGCCTAATATGATTTCATTGCTCACTAAAGAGTGGCATTTTCAAAAATTCGAAACAAGGTTAGCTTGTAATGAGAGAGAATGAAAAACATAAACCTTTGGATGTGATGGAGAATTGGAATTCTTGGTTCATCTTGGAATGTACCAATTGAGCTTGAGCATGTAGTCCTTGCACCGTTGGTACGAGGGTTTGCCTCCCTCGCTAGCGCTCTCGTTTATGGTCTCGAGCTCGACCATGCCGATGTTATCCTCCTTCAAAATTAAACGAAGCACTAACATGGATCGCTACTTTTCGACCGCCTCGAAATACTCCCTTTGAGATGTTGGAGATGAGAGAAATCGGCGCTTGTATCACTTGTTTTGCATATGTCGAAAGTGGCGGCAATATTTCCTCAATCTTGCTTCGAATTTTTCGAATTGCTTCATCGCTTGGAGTTTGATGAAGAGGAGTTATGAGAGGCGTGAGTGTCTCGATTGTATTTGATTTCCTTGATAAATCTACACAAGGTGAATTTCTATCATGAGAAGCATCATAGTTCTTAATTGAATTTAAATTGATGATATATGGAAAGAATTCACCTTGGAGAATTGTAGATTTCTCTTCTTGCTTGTTTTCATCGATTGGAGTGATTTGAACCGTCTTTTGGAGAGTCGAATCCAATGACACCTTTTCTTCTTCAATGATCATTCCAATGCTTTCATCGAATCCCCCCATACTTGAACTCTTGTCGTTTTCAATCTCCACGATCTCCTCTTTTGAAAACTCGAGATGAGAGGTGGTTACTTCTTCTTGTTTCATCTCATTCGAGGGATTACTTGTTTTTTCCATTATCTCTTTCATCATTGCCATCATTTCCTCCATCCATCTTTTTAATTCTTGGTTTGGATCTTCGTTTTGGGATTGAAATGGTGGTACTTGGCATTCAAATTCATGTTGAAATTCGAGTTCATTTTGAGGAAGTTCGTATATGGGGTTTGAGTACATGGTGTTTGAGTAGTTGTTAGCGGTTTCGGCATAGGATTGTGTCTCATAACCCCATGGGGATTCGTTTTCGTATTGGTGAGCTTTGTAGATGGGATTTTGATAAAGGGTCTCGGTGTGTGATTCATCGTTTTGATTTGAGGGTGAACTTGAGAGCCATCCGAGCCTTCGTTCTTCCATGGATTTTCGAGCTTCGTCTTCTTCTCTATCTTTCTTTTCTTCCATTTCTTCCCATTCTTGAAATTCTAATTTTTGTATTTCTAGCTCGTGAACCTCTTGATTTGTCATGGAGTCCGGATATCCTTTTGCGGCTCTATCGAGACGTATCCACTCCCGAAGCGAAATTGGTTTTTCTTGATGATCCATCTTGCTCCACTTCTTGTACCTTGCAAGAATAGAAAAATTTCGAAATTAGTGAAATATCAAGTTCAAATGTATCAAATCTATTAAAAATATCACTCTAGATTGCAAGTTCGATTCAAAATTTGACATAAACATTACTCCCCGGCAGCGGCGCCATTTGATGAGCGGGTTTTTGGCGTGTAAAATTATCGTTGTGTTCGAAAACCCGGTTCAATCAACAAGTGTGAAAATATATGTGTATAGTGGAAAATATGCAAGTTCGTTCCACGAGGAGTATATGCGTCAATTAATGAATCAAAACTAGACAAGAAATAGCAAAGAAAATTCACAGAAGATAGTCCGTTACAACGGAAGTAAGTTCCGTTACAACGGACTTGAGTGAAAATTCTGTCGCTAAAAGTGAGATGAACGTCCGTTACAACGGAGGCAACTCCGTTATAACGCACTATACTTGTCCGTTATAACGAACAGTGGTTGCGTTGCAACGGATTGGTTAATCCGTTACAACGGACCGAGATGTCCGTTATAACGCACTTGTATTGATTCCTTTGAATAAAAATTCTGACTAGTCCGTTACAACGGAACTATAGTTGCGTTACAACGGAAGTATAACCAACTGAATATTAAAGGACCAACCGTCTAGTCCGTTGTAACGCAATGTGAGTCCGTTATAACGGAAGTAGTTCTGGAATTCTGATTTGAGATTTGAATTGGGAGCAGTTTGATGGTTTGTTTTGGATTCGAATTTAGAAGTAATTAAACTAAGTAACAAGCACTAAAATCACACAAACAAACAAAGAAGATTTAGAGCAAAGAAAAAGAACTAAAGATTCGTTAAACCGAGAATTCTTTACACAACAAAATCCAATCAAACAACAATTAATCAAGTAATTGAAAAGGAGTACACCTAGTTGAGAAAGCCTCGAAGTGAAACTCCTTGTCTCCTTGCCTCGCACCGAAAAATCCTTGGTCCTTGTCTCGAGAATGATGGATTGTCCCGAAAGGATGAAGCTCCCTTGTCTCGGATCGCAATCACTTCGAAGAAACGCGGATCGAGTCACGGCACTTCTTCTCAAATCCACCGTAGGGAATAGCTCCTTGTCACGGCCCGATCTTCGAAGGATGAGAAGGATTCGTCGAAGGGATGAGCTCCCTTGTCTCGACTAGTCCTTGAGAGATTTTTCTTGATTGATCTTGAAGTATCTTGAAGGTTCTTGATTGTGCTTCACGGTTCTTGGAAGTTCTTGACGGTTCTTGGAAGTTCTTGAGAGGGAGAGAGAAGAGAGAGAGAGAGAAAGTGCTCCGAAGAGCGGGGAGAAGAGACCTCAACTCGTGGCCCTTTTGGTCTTATTTATAGCACTCACGGAGTCTTCTTATTGGTCACGAGTTGGTGGAGAGGATTGGGGGTAATGAAGTAATTTCCACCAAAGGTAGGTGGGAAGGATAAGGGCTAAGGATTGAGTGGTTTTCGTGTGGACTTTTGTGTAAGTCTTTATCATGATGATTGTTTGCCTCCCGTCTCATTCATATACCGAATATATCGGTACAATATATCGTTTTCATTCCTCTTGACGTGTTGGAGACAACTACACTTTCCAAATTCCCAGAATTTCCTTCTAAAACCTGTAATTAATCAATAAAACACACTTAGTGAAGAAATATTCTTGTTATCTCAAATATGAACAATTATATATATAAAGTTGTGATTCAAAAGGGCTAAAATCCCCAAATTAGATATCAAAAAGGTGCTTTATTTTCCTCGTATCACCGAGCCTTGTTACAATCACGGAACATGTTAGACTTACTCTCAAAGTCTTCTCCAAGAAATTTAATTATGTGACTATGATTTAACACATTAAAAATTAACGTCTTAATACATGATTTTATATTATAATTAAGAGTTAAACCATAAATTAGATGAAAAAATCATAAATTAAGGTGTCTAATCATATATAAATGTGCTAAATTTAAGATTTAAAAATCATGCCATGTCATCAAGAGGCGTGGGGAAAAGTTCTAGGACAAACGCAATCACTAAGTTCCTAGGCATTGTATCATTTTACGAGTTACTAAAACGACGTATGCAGCATAAATATAATTTTATCACTTTATCCTAACGTTATTCATTATATAATAATAATAATAATAATAATAATATTCATTTGATACATACGATTAAGTTACACAATATAATGCTTAATAGAGACAATAACTAAAAAATTCAATATCAAAATATAATTGAAAAATATACATTATTTACTATCGGGTGGTGTTTTAAAAATGCAGTTCTAAAAATAACAATAATATCTGATTCAAAAGACAATGAAAATTATTTATTATTTTTTTGAAATAATTAATATAGTCTTTTTTCATACAAAAACACATAATTAAGAATTATTTTAAACTATTTGCATGCCTTAAAATTATAATTTTAGAAATACTAATCATAATATATAAAACCATTCATCAATACATTTAATTTATTCATCTTGCATTTATATTCAAATCACACAACATAACATGAAATGTTAAATAACCAGGACAATATTCACACCGCAATGTTTTTTTTTTTGTAATACATTAAATTTCACGAGGATAATAATAATATTATATTAAAATAAAATTATTTTACATTATATTAACCCAATCATATCAATACAAAAGTCGTGTAGTAGAATAATTTCATGAATTAAAAAAAAATATTGCAAGCTCCCAACATTAATTAAAAAAAACTTCACATTATATAATAACATTAATTAAAAAAAAACTTGGGCTGAGCAATTCGGATCAAACTCCTTCACAAATTGAATTCGGGCATAAATACTCAAGTCCGCAGAAAAATCAGATCCGCAACCGCAACCACAACGCCCTTCTCTTCTTATTACGATCCTTCGCCATTCTTGTGATTCTTCGGAGGCGATTCTCCATGGCTTCAAAGCAGACGAACTTCTCCACGAGAAAACCTACTTCAAGAAGGACGGCATATTACTGGTACTGGTACCAGCATTGACAAATATAACTAATCAATTTATTTAGCTCCACAAATATGTTTATCTAGGTATAAATGGATATCATTTGTTTAAATGCTTGATATATATATATATATATATATATATATATATATATATATATATATATATATATGGGGTTAAGATACTTAATTAAGTATCATGAGTTTGGTACTTAAGACTTTTTGACCATTAGATTTGTTTTGAGATTTATGCATTTAATGATTATCATAAACTGATATGACAATATTTAATGATGAGTATATATAGCATTAGAAAACACAAATCGCAAAGCAAATCTAATGGTCAAAAAATCTTAAGTATCAAAAACTCATGATACTTAATTGAGTATCTTAACCATCCTCATATATATATATATAGAGGATGGCTAAGATACTTAATTAAGTATCATGGATTCGGTATTTAGGATTTTTTGACCATTGGATTTGTTTTGAGATTTGTGTTTTTTAATGATATATATACTCATCATTAATGATTACCATATCTGTTTATGCTAATCATTAATTGCACAAATCTCAAAGCAAATTTAATGGTAAAAAATTCCTAAGTACGAAACTCAAGATACTTAATTAAGTATCTTAACCATCCTCATATATATATATATATATATATATATATGCTGCAATATATATTTTGAAAAGAAAAAAAAAATTAGACGTGTAATATACATTTTTTAACGTAAAATACACAAGAATATTGTTTTTCATCGGAACAAAAGAGTACATGAAAATGAAGATTTGTTTAGAGTGGGGTTTTTCAAGAATTTTCTACGAGTTTTGTTTTTCCATTTTCTTATCTCTTGTTTTTAATTAGTTAAAGTAATCTCAGGTATTTAATATATATATTCTTCAGCATTAAACTTTAATTAATTCAAATGACCTATAATCAACAAAATCTTGAAGAGAATGCACAAAATGAATGCACGAAATGACTCATTTTTTTCTTGATTTTCTCTAATGTCTTAATAATTAATAGTTTTGAAAATTGAACACATATTAGTTAGTACTGTAATGATTTATAAATGACTAATCTTTTATATATACTAGCTTTATCCCCGCGCAATTGCGCGGGATGTTTTTATATAATTATTTAAATAGAATTAACGCGTGTGCGAATTAACGCGCATGCGTTTGAACTAAATTAATCTAATCATGGCATATTTGCAAATATCATGATGTCAATAGAAGCATAAGGTTCATGAAATTAGTTTATCACGGATATTATTTTCTAGTATAAATAGCATTTGTTCAGGTGCTTCTAAAATCGATTAATATAATCATGGCATATTCGGAAATTTTAATATGTATGTAAAATAGGAAAAAAAGACCAAATATAAAAAATGTAAAATAAGAAAAAATGATAAAAATGTAAAAATGGACCGAAATGTAAATAAAAAAGGACCAAAATATAAATTAAAACAAAAAGGACCAAAATATAAAAAATGACCAAAATGTAAAATAAGAAAAAGGATCAAAATGTAAAAAAGGACCGAAATATAATATAAAAAGGACCAAAATATAAATAGAAAGGAACAAAATGTAAAATAAAAAAAGATCGAAATGTAAAAAAGGACCGTAATGTAATTTAAAAAGGACCAAAATATAAATAAAAAGGACCAAAATGTAAATTTTAAAACTAAAAATGACCAAACTGTAAATAAAAAGGATCAAAATGTAAATTAAAAAAATATTTTTTTACACAAATGCCCTTGATGACGTGGAGCCCTAGAATTGCAAGAAATTTCTTAACTTTATACATAAGATATAATGAGAAAAAAATGCCAAATGTGTGACGTTTCACATTTTTGTCGAATTGTACCCAAAATTAGTTTGTTAAATGTGTCAAAAACGTGAAATTTTTGTGGTGCTTATTCTCAATACTAATTAATTCAAACCATTTATTTTTCACTAATCTTTAATGTTCTCTATGAGACAAACAAGTTATTTGATAGATTTCTAAAACTAAAGTTCTATAAATAATATTAATATATGATCATGTTTTATAATATTATATATTAATTTATTAATATTTCATATATACATTTTTCATTTTTTACTATATTCACTTGTGATTATTTAACTTAATGTGAAAGAATAAAAAATTGAATATATTTAATTTAACGTACATAATAAATAATAATTATTCACATCATTAACATAAAATAATGTATTTTTTTTTAAAATGCTCAAAATATATAAAATAATGAATACATAAATGTCAATTAAATAATTTATCTTTCATTTGTCTATTAAATAATTCACATCATTTTTCACTATATTCACATGTGATTATTTAACTTAGTGCGAAAGAATAAAAAATCGAATATATTTAATTTAACGTACATAATAAATAATAATAATTCACATCATTAACATAAAATAATGTAATTTTTTAAAAATGCTCAAAATATATAAAATAATGAATACATAAATGTCAATTAAATAATTAATCTTTCATTTGTCTATTAAATAATTCACATCATTTTTCACTATATGTTTTATAATGTAAAGTAAATTATTTGCAAGTCTTAAAATTATAATATTAGAAATACTTTTATTATAGGACAATCCATTAATGGTTCAATGTCTAATGTTTTATATATATGAAATTTAATTGAGACAAAAAAAATTGAGTGAACTTGCTCCACGATGGACCAAGTTTCATTTAACTTTTCAATTATAGATATATGAGTTGATCCATGTAAATTCAACCCATTTATAAACAACAATTTGTCATCAACTCATTATAGACATGGTTCAAATAATTCATATGATGAAACCATATGTTGGTCCATGTAAACTAAATTCATGTCAATTTTTTGATCAATGTTCATCTAATGGTCAAAAATTAGTTGATGATGTGGAGGTATGTGGTGCCTTCAATTCTTGTAACTTTAATTAATACTAGCTTTTTCCCCGCGCAATTGCGCGGGAGCTCTCGAATTTGTCATGATTATTCGCACATCCGTGATTTGGTATATTTTTAACCCCCTAATTTTTTTTGGATATTGTAAAAAATCCGCTATCTTTTTCCCCGCGCAATTTTTTTTACCAAACTTTTATTTTAAAATACTCCTTATGGATGATATTAATTTTTTTTTCCAAAATACCCTCCAAATCTCATATGTAATAATTAAAAGTTATTTTTGTTATTTTTTATTAATTTTAAGAAAATTCATAAACACTTCTTAACATGTAGTGATTTAAAAAAATTTAAATTATTACATATTTTGTTTATATAATTTTAATATTCCATTCTTTATTCATAAAAAACAAACATTAAATAATAATAAATAAACATCTTGCAAATATATTCATAGAAAATATCTATTTAAACATCTACTTTTTATTTTAGTTTTCCTTTTATGTATTTTTTAATAGTTTTATGATATTTTATTTTTAAATATTTGCAAGATGTTCTTTTAATAATATTGTTCAACTTATTATAATTTTATGTTAGTTTTTCAAGAAAAATAATACATAAGTCGAATATTTGTAATGAATGAAATATTAAAATTATATAACATATAACATATAGTAATTTTTTTAATTATTATATATTACAAAAAGTTTAAGAATTTTTTAAAATTAAAAAAGCATTTTTTTTAAATGAATACATATGTAAATTAATTGTTTTTTACAATATCTAAAAATTTAAGGAGTCTTTTGAAAATTTTCCAAGTAAAGTGGTTAGGGGTGTTAACGGTTCGGATCCGGTTCGGATAGTAGTCATACCAGATCCATATCCATATTGTCGGATCCGGATACGGTTCGGATAATAAACGGATACGGACACGGTTCGGATATTGTCGGATACGGATACGGATATGGTTCTGTTTCGGATATTAAAACGGATATTATGTTATCACAACGTAACTTACTTTTTAACTATAAATATATATAATTTGTGACATGAACGATAAATATGATTATATTTAAACATAATTTTACGATTGTGAGTTAAATCATTTACAAATCATTAATTTATATATGATTTTTCAACTAATATCAAATATAATACATAAAAATAATATATAATATGAGTATCCGGATCCGATTTCGGATACTCGAATCTAGTTTCGAGTATCCGGATCCTAAAAATATCCGGATCCGGAACACGGATCCGGTTCCCGCACCAAAACCGAATATCGAATCCGGTTCCGGATCTTAAAATTAGCAACCAGATCCTTATCCGGATCCACTCGGATTCGGATATTTTTTTCGAATCCGGATATTTTTTCGGATACGGTTCGGGTCGGTTCGGGCAATATCCACACCATTGACATCCCTAAAAGTGGTGATAGGGAGGCATAATAAGGTGGTGATGTGGAGGCATGAGATGAGAGGAATTATTAATAATGTAAAAAAGGACCGAAATTTAAATTAAAAAGGACCAAAATGTTAATAAAAAGTACCAAAGTGTGAACAAAAACTGAAAAGGACCAAGATATAAATAAAAAGAACTATAATGTAAATTCAAAAATGTAAAAAAGGACCGACATGTAAATAAAAGAGGATCAAGATGTAAATGAAGGACCAAAATGTAAGTTTCTAAACTTAAAAGGACAAAAATGTAAATAGAAAGGATCAAAATGTAGTTTTTTCAACTAAAAAGGACCAAAATGTAAATAAAAATGACCGAAATGTAAATAATTTTTTTTCAAAGAGGCCCCCGGAGCAAAGTGTAATTTTTCAAACTGGAAAGGACCAAATGTAAATAAAAAGGACCAAAATGTAAATAAAAAAGGACCAAAATGTAAATAAAAAAGGATCAAAATGTAATTGTTTCAAATAAAATGGACCAAAATGTAAATAAAAAGGATCAAAATGTAAAAAAATATTTTTTTTTTACAAAGAGGTCCCTGATGACGTGGAGGGCTAAGAAGAGGGGAATTTCCCTAACTTTATAACTATTAATAATTAATTAATAATAATTAATTAATAATTATTGATCTTTCATTTATATTCAGATCGCACAAATATAACCTGAAATGATACATAATTAGGCAATACTTGCACTACATTTTAATACAATGATGATAATAATAATATTATGTTAAAATAAAAAATACTTCACATTATATTAATCCAATCACATCAATTCGAATATGAATATTATATAATAAAATAATTTCATGCATTTACAAAAATATAAATATTGCAAGTTCCCAACATTAATTAAAAAAAAACTTCACATTATATAGTAATAACATAGAAATAATAACATAGAAATATATTATAATAATAATAACATAGAAATAATATAAAAATAGTATAATAATAATATAATAATAATAATAATAATAGTATAATAATAATAATAATAATAATAATAATAATAATAGTATAATAATATTATAATAATAATAATAATAATAATAATAATAATACCAATATTAATATTAATATATTAATATTAATAATATTATTATTAATATAATATTAATTAATATTGAAATAATATTATAATTAATATTATAATAATAATACCAATACTATTATATTAATATTATATTAATATCTTATGTAATGTTAATATATTATATTATTATTATTAATATAAATGTATTATTAATATTAATAATATTAATATATTAACAATATTAGTAATATTAGTATGTTAATATTATAATAGTATATTATATGAATATGCTAATATAATAGCATTAATATAAAAATATTAATATATTTGTATTATTTACAATGTTTTAATATTAATATTAATATTTGTATTATGAATATATATTGTCATATAATATAATATAATTATAATTAATATTATATTATTATTATTATTATTATTATTGTTATTATAATATTAAAATTAGTGCAATAATATAACTACAATTAATAATATTATGATGATTTTACATTTTAATAATTTTATATTATATGATAATACTATTATATTGTATTAATTTTAATCAAACATTTATTTTATATTTTCAATAATGAAATTCCAGAATTTTTCTAACCATCCAAACGAATAATTATATTTTCCAACATCTTATAATTCGGACATCCAAACAAACTGTGAAATTATTAATTCCAGAATTTTTTTCTCCTCCACCTTATAATCCAATTCCACTCTACTAGTTCCGCTTGCCAAACGGCCCCTAACATAATTTCGTGAACACATTAGGCTGAGCAATTCGGATCAAACTCCTTCGGGCATAAATATTCAGATCCGCAGAAAAATCAGATCCGCAACGCCCTTCTCTTCTTCTTACGATCCTCCAGAGGCGATTCTCCAGAGGCGATTCTCCAGGCCTTCAAACCAGACGGACTTCTCCACGAGAAACTCGGTAAGCCCTAATTTTATGTCGAAACCCTAATTCAAGAGGGGTGGTGTATTATTGGTACCTGTACCAGCATTTCAAGTATTACTAATCAATTTATTTAGCTCCACAAATTTGTTTATCTAGGCATACGATGGATATAATATCTCAATTACAAGAGCAAGTAAACACAATTGCATTATTAGCCGTGAATACTTTCGGTACGCTCCAAAGAGACGCTCAGCCGGTACGACTCTCTACAGATTATCCTGAACCAACCACCAACCCTAACCCTAACCCTAATCCCGAACCCAATGCCCCAAACCCTAACCCTAGTTCCAATCCTGGCGACGAGACGGCCAATTTAGCCGAGCAACCGAAAGCCATGAGCGCCGCATTGGTTCACGCTGCAAAGAACGTATATAATTTACCAAATTATTTTTTTGAAATTATTCGTTGATATTTGAATTAACAATTTATATTATATACTTGTAGTTTGACACGCTCGTTGCTATGTTGCCTTTGAGCGACGAAGAAACTCAACTGAAACGCATCGCCGAGCTCCAAGTATATCTTCTAAACCTTATTTTATTTTACTAATTTCATGTTTAAATTTTAAATAACAAAATTATTTATTGAATATCAGGCTGAGAACGAGTCAGTGGGACTCGAACTCCAAAAACAACTCGAAGCTGCAGGTAATTTTAATTTGTAGTTTTTGCATTCATGCCCTTCAGATTTTGATTATTATTATTTTGATTATAGAGAGGGAAGCGAAGCTGGTCGAGGAGTTGTTTAATCAAGCTACTGATAGTTGTTTGAATTTGAAAAAACTGGATTGATTTGTGTCTTATCTCGACATTTACAGAACTTTTAAAGTAAGAACTCTTTAATTTTATAAAATTTATGATTCTATTTCTTCTTTTTTAGAAACAAAACAAAAAAAGTTCACCCTAAAAGCTAAATGAAATCACAAAAAATAGGATGCATTGATATAGTAAATGGGATATGATAAAAGACTTCATATATCTATCCATGCAAAAATCCATCATCGATTCCATTGCTTCGAGCCTTCAATCATATTTGCACTCGCAAAAACCTGCGCAAAAATAGAGAAATCAAAATGTTTGTTTCGAGTAAAAGCAAAACAAACATTTTTTTCTTACTTGGGTCCGTATATGTGATAATGCCGGTTCCGTTGAAGTAGCAATTCCACGAGTGTCTTCCCCTCGATTGGTAGTAAGAATTCATTGCAATGGATGCGTGAGATAAAAGGGTATCGGGCTCGTAGCACGAACCGTTACGCTGAATCATGTGACAATCGGTTATGGAACACGCGTAATTCAAGTTATTTTGTAGGGCTATCTTGTCGCTCGATGGCTTGGCTATGCACCAAGTTTTCTAAAAATTAAAGAATTTTATATCGAAAATATGTTTTTTTAATTTATATCGAAAAATATGTTTTTTTGATACCTGATCATCTTCTGCGGAGCTCAGTTTAACTCCTGAGGAGAAAAAAGAAATATCAATATTTGCGAGATTATAATTTTTTGTTTAATTTGAAGATAAGGTATAAAAACTAGAAATTGAATATATTACCCAAGCATGTGATTGATAGTAGCACCACAAGGAAGGGAATAAGAAGAGCCTTCATAGCCATTTTTTAAGATAAAAATATTATTTTGAAATTTGTTTGAAGAAAGATTCTACTGATGAGTGGCTTTTATAAGAAGGGTTTATTTCATGCGTAACCCTGTAATATCTCAAAATATCAATTACCCCTGTATTTGTATATTGAAATTGCATGGATATATTTATAAAACAAAAAAAAAACTCTCGTGCTGTCCTCTTATTATTATGAATATATCTGCTTTTATCATTTCAATAACCACAAAATTTAGAACTTCATTTTTTTTTTTTTAAAAGTCAGAAAATTGGACAGAGGCATAATAGATTATATGTCCATATTTCATATGGCATAAAATATAAATGCATAGCATTTTCACATATTCAAAGGCTAAATGAAATTTTGATGTTTATAGGGGTACAAATGAAATTATTCCTCGATGAAAGGAACTAAAAGGTTTTGGAACGTCTGGCTAGATCAAAATCAATTATACTCAATTATTCCAATTTATTTCTATTAATTTATATCTTTTTCAAATTTTCGGTTACACAGACCTTTATCTCTACCAATAAGTATATGCACCCCCCACAATATACCCCGCAGTGAACACGCACAATTGAAAATGGAAGGTTATTAATGGGTAATTAATGGGTGAGGCCAATTAATTTGGAAATTTAGTGCCCAATTATATGGTGCGGGTATACCAGCGGGTTTTCATGTGCGTGGTGTATAACACCACTGTATCTCTACCATGCAATTATGTAACGTTTAGTTGATACACTGAAATCAACAACATATAAAATGAGTACCATTAATTTACAGAGAGCTCATTTTTATTATGAGTAATTTAGACATTATATTAGTATTTATTTCTTCAATTTCCATGAAGGCAATTAATTATCCAGAGTAAAGCCTGAGGCGAGACCTTATAATTGCTCGGCAAATTGGGCATCTTTGTAAATTCTCTCCACATTCCCTACAACACTGTTTAAATTTTTTAATTTAGCTGAAATTTAACTCAAACTGTACAAATCAAAATAGGATTTGTGATAGATTTGTAATTTATGAAGTAAATTTCAATTGTCTATTAAGTCATTAGTTACCATATGGCCGCAACCAAACGCCAAGTCCTTGGCATTTGTCAAGCAAATTGGACAAACCTGTAAACATTACACACGCGTACAAAATTGTTATCAATAACATCGTAAAAGAGGACACGAGAAAATAAAAATAAAGAGAGGGTTTACTTGATTTTGATCTTCTCCGACGATACCAGTAGATTGCAAATTACTCGGTTGCCTCGTCGACGATTGTCTCGAGGAAGATGGAATTGGAGGTGGACGTGTCAATACTTGGTTCGCCGTTCCAGTAACACGACTTTTTGCAACACAAAAGAATTTTTTATCATGATTAAGTTCAAATAGTCCTATTTTGTATTTTCCCCCTTTTTATTTATTAAGGAGATAATATATTAATGAAATTAAAAGTTAGCGAAGACTAATGTCGTCGATTGCGTACCCTAGAAACCCTAGTTCTATTATCGCCTTGTATTGAATTGGAATCTCCATTAAAGCCGCAAGTGCAAAGGCACCCTCCTTCTGTTGTGCACTCACATTTTTCGCCATGATCGACGTGAAGTTAACGAACTGCATCAAACATAAATATGATTTATAATTTATAATTATAATGTATATAAGCTATGTTCCATTTATGTAAAATAAAAAACTCATCAGACATCATCAAACCTGAAAATTATCGAAATCTCGTGCAGGTATTTTATCGTCGAAATTCTGCATATCTTCCCACGGGCCATCTCCAACTCCAATCAACACGATGGACAGTGCATATTTGCTAGATTAAATGTAACACTAATTATTAATTTGAGCTGAAAATTTCTTAGAATTTTTTTTAGTTTATAAGGGGAGGCGAGTACGTCACACCTGGCCATGACAATCGAATCGATGGTTTTCTTTTCTTGCGGGCTCAACTCTCCATCATTTGTCGATACACTTCTCGTCACCTAAAAGCGCTCGCATTTGATAAAAAAATTGTGAAATTAAGGGAATTTGAATTTGAATGTTAAAAAACTTTTGATATGAGTGAAGTTATAATTAATAATTATTAATTAACCTGTCCATCAGCTATAATGACAAGAACATGGTATTGGCCATTGCTTCTCTCTACTATGTCCACGGCCGCTTCCACAACCGGCGCGAAAGATGTAGGACCTTTTCAGAAAAAAATATCAGTCTGGATTACAAATCAATCGGGTATTATCCGACCCGTTTACCCTCATAGAAAAAATGGTATACACGAATAAAAAAAATTAAGTCTTAAATACCTGATAATTTCAAATGAGGAGTAATTTTCCTGTAACATGCCAGAACCTCCTCGAAACCGTGACAAGGCGAGTTATCCTCATGGAAGCCAAAAACTCCATAATCATGGGTCGTTGCTGTTCACGACGAATAAACTTTATAAAATATACGAAAAAGCTATGTAATATCAAATAAAAGTTTACCGTCTCCGAATCCGAAACAGGGAATCAAATTATCTTCGTCGAAAGGCGCTAAGGCCTTGCCAACTATGGTAATAGCTTGTTCATATGGATTTGGTCTATCCCCAATTGCATGTAGACTTTGGTTATTGAATGATTTCTTTCCTGTAATTTACGCGAATACATTACCCTTTTTCCAAAAAAAATATATAAATTAAGATTTTTTGTTATTTTTTCAGTTTTAAGTCACTTGATATACACATACCTGTCCATTCATTACTTTTTGTGAAATCAACTCCAACAATGAGATTCGACGATTCGAGACCCGAGGCAGACAATGCTGCTGTAACCTGTCAAAAGGAAAATTTTGATCTAAATTCAAAAAAAATTCAAAATCAAATTTTAAATTTTGAAATCGAACGAACATGACCTGATCGAGAGAGGTATAATTGTCCGGTATGAATGCATACTTCTTTGTCATCGTTTTCCTTTTCGTAACTTCTCTAGCATGCGCCGTGGAATGCTGACGTGGCAACTCTCGTGATGTTCTGTCACAGAGCTGTCTCTCGCGTCTCGTGAATAAACGACCGAACACACTTCCCATATATCAAATGAAATGAATAATATTGTGTAAAAATTTATACTTCTCTAGATCTTGTTTAAAGTTAGATACATGGAGTTTTAAACAAGTAATGAAGAAAGAAGGGAATTTTTTTTTTTGTCTTTTTGAATTTCATTTAACAGCTACTTGATCTTCAATGGATTGATAAAGGGACCAATGTAAAAGATTCTCAAATTGAATAAAGATAAGGAAAATGTTGGACGTATCCCCACCTCTCCCCCAAGAGGGTTGATGACGTGAATATGATTTAACATCTTGTACCCGTTCGGCAACACATGGAATAATGGAAGAGTGGAAGAGTGGAGGAAAGTTAATTCTATTTTATTCCAAGGGTGTTTGGTAGATTAAATTGTGGAAGAATGGAAGTAAAAATTAAATTAATATTTTTTATTGGGAAGGATGAGAGAGAAGAAGAGAAAAATTCTTCTATTTCATCTTCTTCCACTCTTCCACCTCCCCCATGGAATAGAGTTAAACCACTTTATTTTATTTTCTTCCAACTTTGTTCGGCGGAATAAAATAATTTCTTCCACTATTCCACTCTAATTTCATGTTGCCGAACAAGTCTTAAGAATTAACATTTTAATTCATGATTTGACATCTTAATTGGATATTTAATCATAAATTAAGATAATCAAATCATAAATTAAGATGTTAAATCATGTATTTATGTGTTAATTTTTAAGATATTAAATCATATTCATGTCATCAAGGTTTTTGGGACAGAATACTAGAAGGTGTACATCACTAAAGATAAAGTACATTACCAAAGTTTGTAGTGGGGATAAAGAAAAAAAAAAGATGCTATGCTATTCTCAGAAGGAAGGAGAAAGCTTTGTCTGTTCTTTTCTTTTTTACATTTTTTTTGCACGGTTGGATCAATATATATACTTAACAAAGTTACACAAATATTTATATAAATTTTTTGTGCAAATTTGAACTGATGGACATAAATAATTATTATGAAATTGAAAAACCCTTGTATTTGAATTGAAACGCAATTGTATTCTCAATAAATATTAATAAAAAAATAAAAATATTGACATACTTGTATCACAATACACGCGTTTAATAGCATTTTCCTCAAATGAAGATTCCAACTCAAAAGCCCTACTATTTATTTAGAATAGTGATGTACATCCCCTAGTACTCTCCCCCCACATTCTTGATGACTAGGATATGGTTTAACACCTTCAAAATTAACACACAAAAATATGATTTAACATCTTAATTTATGGTTTAATTATCTCAATTTATGATTGAACATACAATTAAGATGTTAAATCATGAATTAAAGTGTTAATTTTTAAGTTGCTAAATTATATCCACCTCATCAAAGATGTGGGAGGAGAGATGGGGGTATGTCCAACATTTTCCTTACTTTATACAACTGAGTAATATTGTTGAAGAAAAATAGCAAATAAATTAAAAAAATATATAGCTAATTCTGAATACTTTAGTTGATTGAAATTAGTTAGTCATTGTGATACATGAATAATTCGATACAAAATACAATAATTACTAATTAGGTTTATTACACAATGCAATGATTCCATATACAAAAGTACGTAAATATAAAAGAATATCAATATTTTATTAAATAATACTTATTTTTATTTCTAGTCTTAAATTTACCCAACTTAGTTTAGACATATATTTATGCAATATCCTTGTGTGCGGTCATCACAATCATTTCAACCATTAACCATGACTTGTTACAAATGTGAAACATTGATTAAACAATTGATTCTTATTGTAAGCATTTATGTATCTATTATTTTATTATTTTATTGTTTTTAGGACAAATTCACCAACCCCCTTATTTTGGACCTATTTTATGCAATCTCCTCATGCCACATCATCACAACTCATGCCACATCATCACAATTATTTCAACCATTAGATTAGGATATGTGGCAACATATGAACCATAGATTAATCTTTGATTTTGTGTGATTATGTTTTATTTGTAGATATTTATGTGTCCCTTCTTTTACACATAGTTTTAAGCAATTTTAGAAGTCCACATCACCTTACACTGATGACGTGTCAAAATATAATTTGTTATGTTCATATTGGACCAGTTGTATTTGATTTTGAATTTTTTTCACAATATGTTACATGATCAATTGTGAATACAAATATAATGTGAAAAGTTTAAATATCTAATATTAATAAATTAATAAATTCTTATATAATATCATAAAACATACATCAAATATTGTTAGTATTTTCATAATAATTTTTAAAAAAATTTAAAAATATATTCGCTGTAATTTTATCTTTATTTTGAGATCCATATTATCATATATTTAATATTTTTTTCTAACTTAAAACTATGAAAACAATTATGTAAAAAAAGATATAAAAATAAATATAATTACATTAATGACTTGTAATCCTAATTGTTATTATTTTTAAAACTATAATTGAAAAAAATTGCACATACTACTACGTATGTTATTATCATATATTCAATATTTTTTTTCTAACTTAAAATTATGAAAACAATTATGTAAAAAAAGATATAAAAATAAATATAATTACATTAATGACTTGTAATCCTAATTATTATTATTTTTAAAAATATAATTGAAAAAAATTGCACATCCAAATTATTATTATTATTTTTAAAGCAATTATGTTATATTTATATTTGTACTTAAAACAGTTTCATGTTAATCTGTAAAAAAAAATAATGAAAGATATTTAATTACTAAACACAAATAATTTCTTTAACTTATATAATATTTTTCAATAATAAACATGAAACATAAAATTTATCAGAATTATTATTATTATTTTTAAAACAATTATGTTATATTTATATTTGTACTTAAAACAGTTTCATGTTAATCTTTAAAAAAAAATAATGAAAGATATTTAATTACTAAACACAAATAATTTCTTTAACTTATATAATATTTTTCAATAATAAACATGAAACATAAAATTTATCAGACAAAAATAATTTTTTTAAACTTTTACAATGTTCTTATTCTTAATTTTAGATATGAAAATTTAAAATATCATATGGTTTTGATTTTTGTTTATGTCCACGCATGTTGTTTTATTATTTTATAGTGACATTTATTATTATTTGTATGTGTTGCATTAAAGTACTAAAATAATATTTCGCAATATGTCATATTAAAAAATAGTATAATAATTTTGTCATCATCAAACTTTCTTAATCAATATGATATTTATTTTCATAAAGTCTTATATTTAATCCCGAAAAATCATAACTATATATTATGTGTATATATTATGTATATGGTAAAACAAATGAAACAAAACCGCCGCGAAGCGCGGGTAATCTCCTAGTATATATTATTCTACAATTAGTTTTAAACAATTTTAGAAGATTACCTCATCTTACGTTGATGATGTGCCATATTATCATTTGTTATGTTCATACTAGACCGAATGTATTTTAATTTCGTATCATTTTACATTATATCACATGATCAAATACGAATACAAAATAGAATGTGAAGACTTCAAATATCTAATACTAATAAATTAATACATAATATTAGGAAACATACATCAAATATTATTAGTATTTTTTTCAATATATTTTTTAAAAATTATGAAATGTATTCAGTTGATTTTTATTTTTATTTTGAGTTCCTTATTATTATCATATTTCTAACATTTTTTCTCTAGCTTAAAATTTTGAAGACAATTACGTAAGAACAAAAACTTATAAAAGTAAGTATAGTTAAACTAATGACTTTTAAGTCTAGTTATTAGTGTTTCCAAAACTACAAGTCAAAAAATTGTACGTAATATTAATATTAAGTACGTTGTAGTCGTATTTTTACTAAACAAAAATTCATGTTTATTTTTTCAAAAAATAATAAAAATTAAATATTTGAATTTACCAAACACAAATAACTTCTTAAACATATAAAACATATTTTTTTTCAATAATAAACATGGAACATAAAAATTACCTACACAAATAAATTCTTAAACTTTTAAAACGTAACTATAATTAGGGGTGTTCATTCGGTCGGTTCGTTTCAAACCGAACTGAATAAGGCCAAACCGATTTAAACCAGACCGAACTAAATTCAAACCAAACCAAACCGAACCGTTTAACATTTAAACTGATTGAAAACCGAACCGAATAAGAAACATTATAATTTAAAAAAAAAAATTAATAAAAAAAAATATCTTATTTATCAAAAAATATAAATACATATTATAAAATATAATTATATTATTTTATAAGATTATTATATCATTTTTTATATTTTAACATGAACAGATTAAAAAAATTATGAAAAATGAGATGTTATTCGGTCGGTTCGGTTTAACCGGTTCTCAAAACTCCAAAACCGAACAATGCCATTTTTTGAACTGAACCGAACTAAATAAATCGAAAAACCGAACCGATTAAACTGAATTCGACCGGTTCGGTTCGATATCCGAATAAACGGAACCGTTTGAACACCACTGACTATAATGTTATTTTTATTTTTAGGTATGTAAATTTAGAAATGACATGATATTAAATAATTTCTTATTATGTTGTTTAGTTAATTTTTTATTATTTTATGTTAACGTTGTAGACCATCCGTACAAAATAATTTTACTAACATCTAAATTTTTTTAATGTAATATCATGCACAAATTAATGGTATTTTGTATGAAATAAACAATTTGTTAGCACTATCTAATCAATGAAGTACAGAAGCCCTCACTTTTAAATTTTTGTTGCTTGAATTATTGTGAATAACAATGATAATAATATTGTCGTGTGTTTTCGTAAAATTGTATTATATCTCAATTTATAACTAGTACTAATCTCTGTATCAATCACCAAATTTATAAATGATCATACTTAGATACAATTTCTTAATATTTTATTTTGAGATAATAATCTTTATCACTGTAAAGGGTTGGTTGCGTATTAAATGAAAAATATAATTATTATGTTCGTCGCATAGCGCGAGTATTATCTTAGTTTTTAAATTGTTATAGATATTATTTGTCTTATTCTTCGATGAAAATTTAAATTTTATTTTTATTTTTTAATTTTAGAAAATACTACATAACAATAAATATCTAGTACATTTTTTTTTTATTTCTCTAAGGTACATAAATTATTTATTAAGTTGGATACAAGTACATCTATACGAAAATCAGACGTATAATTTAATTTATTCGATTAAAAAAGCTCAAAAATACATGGACTAAAAAGTTTAAACAAATTAGGTATTTTAAGTATTAAGAATTTAAGACATCTCAAGTTAACGAATCATTAAAAATTAAAATATTTTATTACAAGTTAAACATATTTAATAATATTGAGATCTTGAGTTGGGGAAGATCCACTTCCATTTCTGTTCTCCCTCACTATTTAATTTAACTGTAAATATAAAAAACAAATAAATCTCTATCACTTCTCTAATTCGTGCGAGAATTGAAGAACAGAAGCAATAATGGAGAGAGGAGGCAGGGAGAAATCCGAACAAGGTAGCCAGAAATGGAGAGAAGGAGTAATTACGTACTTCTACCTTCTCTTTTATATTGCAATTTCCAGTGGCCAGATCTTCTTCAATAAGGTTAGTTTTTCTTTCGCGATTAAAGTGTCAATAAGCAAGAGTAACGATTTAAACCTAATCTAAGCCCCAATTCTCTAGTTGTTCGGTACATACTGAGAAATGGGTTTTTATTTCATCTAATTTCGAAGTAATCCATTATAGTTGAGGTATAATTGTACTCAATTAATCAATTCCAATTACTTGCAATGTCTAATTCAAATTTCAAATCTTTCTTTTTGTTAATTTCAGTGGGTATTATCGTCAAAAGAGATAAACTTCCCATATCCAGTGGCTCTGACATTACTGCACATGATTTTTTCTTCTGTTGTCTGCTTTTCGATCACTAAAGTTTTCAAGGTTTCTATTTTACTTTCTTTTGTTCAATTCATTATCTGAGAAAAAGATTCTTTTTTTCCCTCGAATTTTCCACATCGCTCAAAACCAACAAAATTCTTGTTAATCAAAGTTATAATTTCAATCAATGGCTTTTAGATAGTGAAGATTGAAGAGGGAATGACTTCAGAAATGTGAGTTCTTAATTCGTTCAAATCAATTTCTTTCTCCTCATACTATTTAAATTAATTCGAAACATTTTCCTTCAGATATTTCACCTCAGTGGTACCAATAGGCGCAATGTTCGCAATGACGCTCTGGCTCGGCAACAGCGCGTATCTATACATATCCGTTGCGTTCGCCCAAATGTTAAAAGCAATAAGTAAGTCCGCCCCAAAATTAATATTTCACAAATACCCCTACAAAAAAATATTCAATTTATTCATTTTATTACCCTTTCAGTGCCTGTGGCGGTGTTTCTACTCGGGGCGGCATTTGGGTTGGAAGAATTAAGTTCCAAAATGTTCATGATAATGAGCGTTATAAGTATCGGAGTAATCGTGGCCTCGATTGGGGAAGTTACGATTATTTGGGTCGGAGTTGTTTATCAAATGGGCGGCGTTATTGCCGAGGCTTTGCGACTTATTTTTATCGAAATTTTTCTCAAGAAAAAAGGCGTTAGATTGAATCTTATCTCCATGATGTATTACGTTAGCCCTTGCAGGTAATAAATTATTTCTGATAATATCATGAATACCCCTACAAACTTGGTGTTTATTTTATTTTATTTTTTCAGTGCGGTGTGTTTGTTTATACCGTGGATATTTTTGGAGAGACCCAAAATGTACGCGAGTGGTTCATGGAATTTCCCACCGATGACACTATTTTTGAATTGCTTGTGTACCTTCATTCTCAATTTGTCGGTATTTCTCGTGATTTCGCGTACCAGTGCTCTGACGGCACGGGTAACCGGAGTCGTCAGAGACTGGGCCGTGGTTTTGGTATCTGCTGCTATTTTTGCCGACACGAAATTGACTTTTATTAATATTGTTGGATATGGCATAGGTACGAAATCTATTAAAAAGAAGTATATTATTGCTGTGAATAATAAACATGGTCTAATTTTGTTTTTGTTTTGCAGCGATCATTGGTGTGGTTGCGTATAATAATCATAAGTTAAAACCTGGATCCTCTCCAGTGAATTCACAAACTGGAGGCACCAGTAGCAGTAATATAGACCGGGATAGAGAAGTTCAGATACCATTGACCTCGAAAAACGGAGCTTCATAGTTTGTTCATTTTAGAATTTTTGTTTTTCTTTCTTTTAAATTTCGAAGAATTAAATTTTGGTTTTGTGAATGAAATAACAATAAGGTAGCAATTTTTTCCCGTCAAAATATGGGGAATTTTGTATTCTAAAATGCACGGATATAGATAAAAGGAAACACGAATATTTTGTATCGGATCATAGTATTTGAATTTCTTTTGTTGTAGTTTAATAGTCAAGAAGAATTTTTGTACGATAAACAAAGATTCGTGTTGTATCTTTAATAGATCAATAATACCATTGAAGTGCTAAAACATGAATATGTATCAAAATATAATTTTAATTTTCGTCTTAATTTCGAAGTACACGTTAATATTGTCCAATCGTGTAAGAGAGTAGGTAAAGAAGAAATAAAAATTCCTTTGCTTTGAAAATCACAGCCTAGCTTTTTGTCCCATTTTTTTTTATTAATTTTGGAATCTTTTTATTTATTGCATCAGCTCTCTTAATATATTTTTTTAATTAATTCCCTCCATGTGGTAAGTGCTGATAAATAATAATCATCAAGGACTATCAGATTCAGATTCGATGTTTACTCGAGTTTGATTGAAATTGTTAATTATTATTCATTTGAATGTAATTTAAATTTTAAACAAATCGAATTGAACATGTTCGTAACAAAACGAACTAATAACTCCGACATTTAATTCGCTTCATTTTAATTTGAAATTTGAATTTAGTTCAAAATTTGATGTTCGTTCGAGTCTGATTCAAAATCGTTCGATTATAATTCGAGTTCTATCCGGTCTAAAATGAATATGTTCGAAAAATTGATTTGCTCAAATTCCTTGATAACATCCTAAAATCATCTAATTTCATCCCAACCCCAAAAGGGCCAAAACCCTCGCCCATTCACCCATCTTCTCAGCCCACCTCGCAAGATTTCAATTTTTATTCTTCTATGATGCTTGGCGCATCATATCACTTCCATTCCCTATTGTGTACGAAATACACCGAGTGCAGGACGAATTTCTACTCCAGACCTAACGACGACCGGAAGAAGGGGACTCGCCGGCCTCCACCCTCTCCGACCTGCTTTTCCAAGGTAACCCACGAACAATTCGTTGAAATACTCTTCTCTATTTGCATTTAACTATGCATTATTAAGTTATTTAACCCAATAAATTATCAGGATATTTCGAATATTGAAATGGGTTCCTCGGAGATTTCTTCGTCGGCATCAGAAGTTAATAAGGAAGATTTGCCATTGCCAGCTGCATTTCTTGAATTTCTAGAAGAAAATGGACTGGACCCATCCATTTACTCGTTAGCCAGCTCCATCCCTCGCTACATAAGGTACTTTTCTTAAAGAATATTTCTTAATTACACTGAAATTTGGTTCAATTTTAATCTTTTTGGTTTTCTAAAATGAAGGATAAAGCCAGGATTTGAGTCTGAAATTTCTGAAATCGAATCAGAATTAAAATGCGAGCTCGAAAAGGTTTCATGGCTCCCTGGTTTTTACTCCGTACCTTCTCAAATTCAAATTGCCAGTTCAAACGCGTACCAGCTTGGAAAGGTATGTGAATCTATAATTCTCGTACCTGTTGGTTCAAAGGAGTACCAAATATTAATTAAATAAATTAAAAAATAAACAAAAACAGATATATGGTGTCGATGCCGCCTCTGGTGCAGCAGTAAAAGCACTAAATGTTTCTCAAGGCGATCACATACTCGATCTCTGTGCCGCACCTGGTACCTAATTATTATTATTTTGCAAATTAGGCATAACTCAGGGGCTATTTTGCAAATATCCCTCAATAATTCCATACGATCACTGTAGGTGCGAAATTGTGTATGCTAAGCGAGTTCTTAGGCGGTACGGGGTCTCTGACAGGTGTCGACGTGGCAAGGCATCGTTTGGCTGCTTGCCGTACCATGTTACGCAAGTATTCCCTCGGCGACACCTGTCGCCTTTTCGTCGCCGACGGAACCACCTTCTCTTTACCGCCTATAAAATCCCTCTCTGACGGCGAAACGGATACCGTTGCGAGCGAAGAGAAATTCGTAGAATGGACTGGAAGAAAAACGAGGAGAGAGAAGAAAAGAGAATTCAGAGCTAGACAAAATAATTTAAATTTGAATTTGATTTCGGAGCCGGAATTGATTTATTACGGGAAAAATTCGGGAATAGTGGGATTGAATAAAAGTGATTTGTTTCGTCCTTTATCTAACGACGATGACGATGCTTCTTCGTCTGGTTATGATAAGGTAGAATAAAATCGATTTTTTTATTTTTTTTATTTTTTAGTTTAATCGAGGTTTCGTTGACCGAGTCGACTTTTCAGGTATTGGTGGATGCGGAATGTACGCACGACGGATCGATAAAACACATTCAGAAGTTCAAAAATTGGGGTTGGAAAACTCTGCAAAGACGAGTTCTCGATGCGGAGAGAACCGATGATTTATTTAACCTTCAAGTTTGTTTTTTCCTCTTTTTAGAAATTTCTTAATTAAACATTAATTTTTATTTTTTCGGGAATGCAGTTACAACTTTTGACGAATGGATTTAAATTGTTAAAATCTGGCGGAATTCTTGTATATAGCACGTGCAGGTTACTTTTGTCATTTATTGTGTATTTATTTTTATATATATTTTTATTTATATTGCATTATTAATATGAATTTATATAGTTTCACCGTTGGCCAAAATGAGGACGTGGTAGGGCGGTTCCTTGCACTTAATCCTTCGGCAGGTAATTCTAATTTTCTAAATTCTCAAATTTTGGACAATTTAAATCCCCATAATTTCTTTTTTAGTATGTTAAAATGAAGTTTATTTTATACAATACTATGGTAACAGAACTACGAGAGGTAGAGGAAGCACAGAATTGGCCATGCAAACCTGGAAAATTACCAAAAACCCTACGATTCGATCCGGCTATTTCGCAAACCAGTGGACTATTTATTGCAAAATTATCAAAATTAGGATAACTATTTTGTTATTCAAGTACAATTTCAATATTCTTTCATATTCAGGCAATTTAATTTAATTTTGCCCGTAAAATTCGATATCATATAATATTATATTATTATTATCATTATACGTAATTTAATTTTGTATTTTATTAATTAAATTAATATTAATTTATTATTATTAAAGTATTATTCGTGATGTATGAATTAAAAATAAAAAAAAATTCATAATTATCAAGAGTGTAATTTTTGAGCGGGAAATTGTCCATTTGGGCAAAAAATGTGAACGTTCGTTCTCTCTCTTGTTTTTTTCGCGACGAATCGTAAAATTTGATATCCTATAATATTATTTTATTATTATCATTATACATAATTTATTTTTGTATTTTATTAATTAAATTAATATTATTTTATTATTATTAAAGTATTATTCGTGATGTATGAATTAAAAAAAATAAAAATATCATAATTTCCAAGAATGTACTTTTTGAGCGGTAAATTGTCCATTTGGGCAAAAAACGTGAACGTTCGTTCTCTCTCTTGTGTTTTTTCGCGATGAATCGTAAAATTTGATATCGTATAATATTATTATCATGACACGTAATTTATTTTTGTATTTTATTAATTAAATTAATATTATTATGATTATATTTGCAAAATATGATAAATATAGTTGTATGCAATAAAGACATATTTACATTTTATATTGAGTTTACAATTAGATCAAAATACAGGGGCTTATTTGAAAAAGAACATTAATTTTGTTTATAAGCTGTCAGGAAAAGAGCACCAAATTTGGTCGAGATTTTAAATCTCGGTGACGTTTTTGTCATTTGGTATGCGGGATTTAAAATCCCGTTTTACCGTGCATGGCGATATTTATAAAACCGCCACAATTTCTTAATTACATGCTTAGTCTGTCGGGATTTCAAATGACGGTCATTAGCGATGGCGGGATTTAAAATACCGTTTATTATTAATTAATGGTGGTGGGATTTAAAAAACCGATTTTTTGCAGGATTAACGGTGGCGGGATTTTAAATCCCGTTTAGTTTTAATTAATGGTGGCGGGATTTAAAAAACCGATTTTTTACAGGTTTAATGATGGCGGGATTTAAAATCCCGTTTTGTTTTAATTAACTCTGCAAAAGCTGACACAACTGAGTTTTTAGGTGATTAAGATGGCGGGATTTAAAATCTCGACGCTGGCGGGATTTAAAAACCCGAAAGGGGTTACTTTTGGAATATTTGCGAAAAGGAGTTAGTTTTTGAATTTTTGTTTTGAAAGAGGGTACATGCATAAATGCTCCTCATATTTATGTTCCGTTTTGAAGAATGATTGCTTTAATCTCTTCTTTCATTTTCGAAGTTTCTTGTCTGCAAGTAATTAATTTCATGTGATATGGTACTTTGTTAGGTGCAAATGTGTACTATTTAGTTGCACTTCCATAATTGTACATCCAATGAAAATATTAAAGTCTCGTCTTAAGTCTATTCTGATGTACTATTATTATCTTGAGATATTGTGAGAAGTGTATTAACGAAAGGGAAATTATACACACACACCTTCTCAATTTCCCTCACGTTTTCTACACACTAATTAATCTCATAATTAATGTCCACACCAATTAATGATTAATTTTAAATATTTAAAAATAAATAATTATGAATTAATCGTTAATTGGTAGCACTAATTATTGAATTAATTAAAGTGGGGAAAATGTGGGGGAATCTCAGAGACATGATAGAAGGCCTCTTAACGAAATAATGAAATGATAAATGCTTCATTATTATCTTGAGATATTGTGAGAAATGTATTAACGAAATAATGAACTGATAAATGCTTCGTTATTATCTTGAGATATTTTGAGAACTGTATTAACGAAATAATGAACTGATAAATACTTCATACTTGCTTGTGTTATTTGTATTATAGTGAAATAAATATAAGTCTCTTTGGCCATATGGTGACCACAATAATAATAATAATAATTATTATTATTGGGAAATTATATCGTGTCCTCTCATTTTCTCACCACATTCTCTGCACCATATATTAACCGTTAATTGTCTAAGTGAGTAATAAAGAAATATTTCATTAACGATTAATTAATATTAATTAAGAATTATTATATGTACTTTAAATATGTAACTTCTCATCACTTTTTGGGATGGTAGATCTATTCCTAACTTTTATTTCTGTTTCTCGTCCCTCTCTTTTCTTGGTATGTTTGGCAATGGTTAAAGCACAAAAGTTAGGTTATTTTCTCCTTATTCCTCATCCAAATGGGGGCTGAGAGTATTTTTCAATAATATCCAAAACAATTATTCTTTAGTTAATTTTCTCAGATGAAAAACATATTATATACCATGTATTAAATATTGTATAAAAATGATAAAACAATACATATGCTTTTTAACTTCGGAAATAGTGGGATTGAATAGAAGTGATTTTATTTCGTTTTATCTAACGACGACGATGATGCTTGTTCGTCTGGTTATGACAAGGTTGAATAAGATCGATTTTTCTTTTGTTTGTTTAGGGTTTAATCGAGGTTTTGTTGACCGAGTCGACTTTTCAGGCATTGGTGGATGCGGAGTGTGTGCACGATGGATAGATAAAACACATTCAGATGATTGAAAATTGGGGTTGGAAAACTCTGCAAAGACGAGTTCTCGATGCCGAAAGAACCGATGATTTATTTAACCTTCGAGTATGTTTTTTGTTCATTTTTAGAAATTTCATAATTAAGCATTATTTTTTGTTCTTATTTTATTTCTTTTGTGAATGCAGTTACAACTTTTGACGAATGGATTTAAATTGTTAAAATCTGGTGGAATTCTCGTATATAGCACGTGCAGGTTACTTTTTTCATTTATTGCATATTTATTTTCGATAATTATTTATTTATTTATATTGCATTATTAATATGAATTTATATTGTTTAATTGTTGGCCAAAACGAGGACGTCGTACGGCGGTTCCTAGCACTTAATCCTTTTCCAGGTAATTCTAATTTTCTAAATTCTCAAATTTTAGACATTTTAAATCCCCATAATTTCTTTTTTAGTATGTTAAAATGAAGTTTATTTTATACAATACTATGATAACAGAACTGCGAGAGATAGAGGAAGCGCGGAATTGGCCCTGCAAACCTGGAAAATTACCGAAAACCCTGCGATTCGATCCGGGTATTTCGCAAACCAGTGGACTATTTATTGCAAAAATATCAAAATTAGGATAACTTTTTGTTATTCAAGTACAATTTTAATATTCTTTCATATTTATGTTCCCTAAGAATGATTGCTCTAATCTCTTCTTTTTGTTTTCGAAGTTTCTTGTCTACAATTTCATATGATTTAGGTGCAAATCTGTACTATTTAGTTGCACTTCAATAATTGTACATCCAATGAAAATATTAATGTCTCGTCTTAAGTCTAATTTGATGTACAATTATTAACTTGAGATGTTACGATAAGTATATTAATTAACGAAATAGTGAATTGATGTATCTAGTGGAACAAATATAAGGGTCTCTTTGGCCAGATGGTGACATTTTTGTAGGGATATTCCGTCATCCAAATTATTTGTTGTTAGTTAGAAATTAACTAAATTGTACAAAAAGGGAATTATATTATATTATATTAAAATTAAAACTATTATTAGTTGATCTTAACTAAATTGAAATATACTAATATTGTATATGAGTTATATTGAATTTATTATAAATTATTTCAAACATACATAGATTAATTACTTTACTATATATTAATCACGAACATCTTATTATTATTATTATTATTATTATTATTTAAGTGAGAATTTTGATGAAAAGAAAATAAAGAATAACCTTATCATTACTTTTTATGATGATAAATTTATTGACTTTTTTTTGACATGTAGCGTTCCAGAAGCCCAATTTGTAAGAATAGCTACAAATTCTTGGAAATTGCAAATCTAGTTTTTTCGCAAGAGAGTCTGGCGAAAAAGGATGGTAGTGTTTAATCATGATTTTTGCATGTTAACTTGAAAAAAAGTTAATTATGCCATTTTCGCCAAGATTTCTGGCGAAAGAGGAAAATAATATATTTTTTATTTTTATAATTGTTTTCATTTAAAGTAGCATTTTTTTGGCATTTTGGCCGTCCCTGCTGACGAAAGCAGGTACCAACACTTGTTCATGACTTTTTTTATAAAATTTTATGGATCTATATGTAAATTTGTCATTATTTTTTACTGGTATGTCCAAATCAAATTCTGATTTGTTTTGTTAGTTTTATATATTGTGTGTTACTGTTGAATGATTGTCTAAAATTGGATGACTTTATCTTGAATTTCTTATTTATTATTTTTTTTTTATTAATTATGGATTTATGTGAAAAATAAACATTACAAGATTTTTTGTGATATTTAAAATTATATAAAAAATATTTCCGCATTATTTACTTGTTTTTGCCCTTTTTCATGTTTGAAAATTTGTCTGTTTAATAAGAAAAATAAAAAATAAAAAATATTTCGATAATTAGGTTAAATTTCTATGAAAATTCTCTATTTTTATGTTTTGTTTTGTAAAATAAATTTGACTACTTTCTATATCTTTGAAAATCACCAAAAATATCCTGTTTAATATTGATTGTGTCTGATTTGTTCAGGATCATATCTCACTCAATTTCATTTATTTTTCAATTTGTTATGAATTTTAAAAGTGAAACAAGATGAACTTCTAAAAATTGATAGATGAACTTCTAAAACTCATAACAAATAAAAAAATAAATGATATTGAGTAAGATATGATCCTGAACAAACTAGACACAATCAATATTAAACAAGATACTTTTTGGTGATTTTAAAAGATATATAAAGTAGTGAAATATATTTTACAAAACATGAGATACAAAATGGAGAATTTTCATAGAAATTTAACATAATTATCCAAATTTTGTTTATCTTTTTATTTTCTTATTAAACAAACAAATTTTCAAAAGTGAAAAAGATTAAAAAACGGGTAAATAATGCAGAAATAGTTTTTATATAATTTTAAACATCACAAGAAATGTTGTAATGCTTATTTTTCACAAAAAACCAAAATTATAGAAAATATAAATAAATTAGAAATTCAAAATAAAACTATCTAATTTCACACAATTATTCAAAACAAAATAAAAAATCTAACAAAGCAAACATGATTTGATTTGCACACTTACGCCGGAAGGGTTAGCTAAAATGCAAAAAATAAATTTATTTTAGCTACTTTAAACACTTTCGCTGTCTGACGAAAAACCATTCTCTCTGGCGAAAGAGTTAGATTTGCAATTTTCAAGAATTCGTAGCTATTCTTACAAATTGGGTTTTTGGGAACGATACATGTCAAAAAAATTCAAATTTATTCATAACATTTTTTTTAAGAGAATCGTGGCCATTATAGATTTTAATTTTTATATTGATATCGCCGGAACTTGAACTAATAATCTCTACAACATATGGGTCTATTGTGCTAAGCACTCAATCATCTTGGCTTATGAAATCATTGTCAAATTTATTCCTAACTTTTATTTCTCTTTTCTCGTCCCACTCTGTTCTTGGTATGTTTGGCAATGGTTAAAACACACGTTAGGTTATTTTCTCCTTATTTCTCATCCAAACCAAACGGGGGCTGAGAGTATCTTTGAATAATACCCAAAAAATTATTCTTTAGTTAATTTTCTCCAATGAAAAAAAATATTATATACCATGTATTAAATATTAAATAGTATATAAAAATGCTAAAACAATACATATGCTTTTTTTATAAAAAAATATTATATATGTGTCCACAAAATTGTTCTGACAAAAACGCTTGGCCAAATTTCGGCCAGACACGATTCACATATCTTCCCATGACCTAGTTAATTAGCCTGTATTGTTAGCTAAAGGAGGCTAATTAATTGGTTTATTATGCTTTAAGGTGACTTGCAATCTATGTTGCTCGGATAAGCCGATACGGTGATACGGTAATTTAACATATGATTTAGGATACGATACGCGTATCGGATACGGATAGATTTTGATTTTTCGAAGTATCCGCGCAACATAGGTTGCAATAATTATCTTCTTCTCTATTTAATGACTCAGGTACCTAAATGGGCCCAATAATTATACACCCAAATAAATAGCAACTGTATCAATTGCTTTAGATAGCCCCCATGTCCTTTGGTTTGTGTTTTTTTGTAAATATATAAATCACAAAAATCTACCTATCATTGCAATTTTGCAGGTATCATCATAAAGAAAATCATTAAATTAGGGTGAGCTGTGATTCAAATCACAAAAATCTACCTATCATTGCAATTTTGCAGGTATCATCATAAAGAAAATCATTAAATTAGGGTGAGCTGTGATTCAAATCACACACTGTTCACCCTGGTACGATTCATCCCGGTACTGTTTATCGTGTTTTTTTTTTTTTTTTTTTTTTTTTTGGAATTTTATTTTATTTGACATATGTCTTGTGTTATAAATAAAATATTTGAATTTTTCATCGTATTAATAAATATAATTGACATATGTCTTGTGTTCTAAATAAAATATTTGAATTTTTCATCGTATTAATAAATATAATTTGTATACTATAATTTTACTGTTAACAAAATATTATTCACACAAATACTTTTTGTTAGCCTGAGCTGGTATTTTTTTTTTGTGTGCTTATTATAACATTTTTGATTGGTACCAAGCTGCGTTTTTTTGTGCTTATTATAATATTTTTGATTGGTACCAAGCTGCGTCTTTTATGTTTTTTTGTTTGTCTTTTTCAGAATTTTATTTTATTTGACATGTTTTGTATTCTAAATAAAACATTTGAATTTTTCTTTTGAAACATATGATATATTTTGAGGAGGAAAAAAATTTGCATTTATTGCACAATACTTGTGAGACTATTTAATATCAAAATTTTTTTTTAAATTAACATTTATGAAGATTACTTTTGTTTTGCACTTGTAACGTTTTAGATAAAATTATTATTTTATGATCATAACAGATTTTGAAAAATCGCAGCGAAGCGCGAGAAATATTTCTATTTTCTTATCAAATAATATATCAAATAATATATCCCGCAGCGAAATAATATATCAAATAATATATAAAATTATTACTTTTGCTTATTATATTATTTCTTATCAAATAATATATCCCGCAGCGAAGCGCGGGATATTTTCCTAGTATTATAAAATTGATGATATGATATATCATCGTGGCATCATATAAAACATAGTTCCGTATTAAAATTAAAATTTAATTATTCAATATAGAATGTGCTGCATTCACCCAATTAAAATATAAATTTTATTCCGGTCAGTGTTTTTTTAATAAATTTAGATGGATCCATATTAGTTTTATATTAAAAAATAGTTTGGGTCTTTCTTCTGAACTGTTGAATTTGTATTTTGCATATCATACACCAATTTTAATGCATCAAGACTTGCAATTTTGTACTAAAAACACAAATCTAGTAATTGCAAAAATTACAAGTAAAAATTACACAAAATTTATGCAAGTAATTCAGTTAACCTTCTCTTTTGGATCAACTTTTTTATGCTCATAAATATTCCTTCCAGATTTCAACACAACACCTTGATAGTTGATACTACCGTAACAATTTTGTACTAAAAACACAAATCTAGTAATTGCAAAAATTACAAGTAAAAATTACACAAAATTTATGCAAGTAATTCAGTTAACCTTCTCTTTTGTATCAACTTTTTTATGCTCATAAATATTCCTTCCAGATTTCAACACAACACCTTGATAGTTGATACTATCGTAACAATTTTGTACTAAAAACACAAACTAGTAATTGCAAAAATTACAAGTAAAAATTACAAAATATTTATGCAAGTAATTCAGTTAACCTTCTCTTTTGTATCAACTTTTTTATGCTCATAAATATTCCTTCCAGATTTCAACACAACACCTTGATAGTTGATACTACCGTAATTGATAATACATGCCAAGTAATTAATTAACATGCCATATATAATTAGTATCTATTTAAATTAACAATTTTCTAATTAATATAAAAATGGTTAAATATATATTCTTTGTTAATTGTCATGACTCATAAGTCATAACTAGAACACAGTGGGTGTTGTGTTGAAATTTGGGAACAGTACAAATTTCAAAAGAATATTTTGTATGGATAATTTTATCGTGCCTCTCAAATTCCCTCTAACATTCTATATATCATAAATTAACAATTAATTAACATGCTAATTGACAAAAATACGTCCTATTAACGATTAAATGAAATTGATTAAAAATTATTAATTCATATGTAAGTTAATTATATATCAATTAACTGTTAATAGAGTGTATTTTTGCTAATTAGCATGTTAATTAAGTGTTAATAGGTGATACAGAGAGTGGTGGAGAAAACTCAGGAACACTATATATGACCTCGTTTTGTGTTCATACTTTTATACTCACTAGGAAATTTGTCCGCGCTTCGCTGCGGATTTTTAATGTAATTGTTTGTATTAGATAAAAGATTGTGTATTCACTTATTAATTGTTATTTGTTATGTTTACATAAAAAATATCATAAAATCAATATGAAAATTATTAAATGTGTAATTTGATATAATATCATAAAATAAATTAATGAATATCACAAAAAAAATATGAAAATTATTAAATGCGTAAAGCATGATATAAATTAATGAAAGCACATTTTCAAAAAAAAATTTTAATGAAATCACAAAATAAATATGAAGTCATATCATAAAATAAATTAATAAATATCACAAAACAAATATGAAAAAAATATTAAATGCGTAAAACATGATATAAATTAATGAATATCAAATCACAAAATAAATATGAAATCATAAAATAAATATGAAAACATGATATAAGTATTAATATAATTAAGGTAGAGCATGATATAAAGATCATAAAGTAAATTATTAAATGTTTAAATGGGTAAACATGATATAAATTAATGGATACATGATATAAATTAATGGATACAATAATCATGTTATATTTAAAGGGAGCTCAATGTGAGATAGAAAGTTAATATATTTAAAGGGAACTCATGTTATATTTAAAATAAATATTAAAATTATATAAATATTAATCCGTGTGGTAGAAAGTCAAAGATAAACAAACATCTATATGTACCTATTTTATAATACTTATGCTCTTTTATGTACCTATTTTATATAGATTATAGACACTTACTTTTGTACAACATCTATATACACTTTTGTACTTATTTTATATAAGCACACATGTTTTTTTTTGTACTTATACTCTTTATTTTTATGAGAAATGTTATAGCGCTCCTCACTTTCACTCCAACACTCTTGATGCGTCAATCAAGATATAATTAATTGATTGATAATGATTAATTAGAGTGATTAACACGGAAATCTAATATTTAAAAAAAAAACATATATATTTTTTGAAGTTGAACTTGGAGCACGAAACGTGTTCATATGATTTAATATTATTTAATAAGAAATATAATACAATTCCTCGCCAAAACGTGGCATGACTACAATTTTGCAAAACACCATGAATTAAACATACTCCTAATCCTAATTTCTTCTATTATCAATGGTGGCATTCGAGCCTTTTTGCTGGAATATTCTTTTATTTCGTTTCTCCATACGTTCCATTTGCATGCCGCCCATAATCTCTGTAATTTGTGCATTTGTTGTGTGTTCGGAGTTTTGTTCTTTTTTTATATGGTCCCATAATTCAATAAGAATAAATATACTACGTCCCCATGAACAAGAAAAAATATTCTTGATGTGTCAATAAATGTGAGTTAATTATATTGAGTAGATTTTTTAATTAAATCAATCTAACTAAATATTAATTCGAGCACTAATCAATTCAATTAATCCCTATTAACCCTTCTCGATTGACGCATCATCACAACTTTTCCTTGTTCGAGGGATGCCGTATATAATCCCATTCAATAATGAGGTCCGTCGATGTATAATGCATACCAATTATGTCCTAGCACTTCAAGGTGTATCGGCAACTCGTTAAAAGATGTGTCGTCTTTTCCATTGTTTCAGAGCAGAGTGCACACGAGTGGAGTGTGACCATCCTCTTTTGGCCAGATTTTTTGTCGTGTTAGAATTTTATCATCGAAGACTAGTCAAATGAATAGTTTGATTTTGAGTGAAATTCTTAGTTTAAAGATTTATGCCGGCTAAGAGAAAAGAACCCCGATATGTGTAATGAAATTGTATACTTTTTTAGTGTGAATTTGAATTTGAAATTGGTTCCTTGTTGGTTCGTGAAGGAGGGTTCTTCTTTTTCTTTCGTTGGAACCTCGTAAATTGGTGAAAGTTTGTTAATGTCTTTTACAAAATAAGACGCCAACGCATAAGAGATTGTTCGAAAATCTTTGCTCAATTCGAATGCCATAGATTTCAGTAATGTATTCTGTCCATGACGAGTTCCTTTCGAAATCGAGTTTAAAGAGTTATTTGATAAGGAACTTGCCAAGCATTTGTATCGGTCCCTTCCCAAAAGAAAATCGTATGGGACCAAAAATTTAGTTTATTAACCATTTTGGCTTTTGAAATGTATATTGTTTCGAATTATATTATAATGTTTGTTAACTAAAAATTTAACGAGTTCCTTTCTTGCACTCAATATGGAAAATGCTATGTTTCTAAATCAAGTGGCCTAATTAATTATGGTAGATAAAATTCGTTGGCATCTCGACATAACATCCATGTGATTATCCATGGGAAGGACAAACACTATAAAATACATTTTGGACGTCACTATTAAAGAAAGGAATATCCAAAGGTTACTTTTAATTAAAAAACAAGTAAAGAAAGGTTAATCATTTTTTCTCCACAATGCATCCAATTCTATTGGATGAAGTCGAGATAAAAAGCAAAATGAGATTTCAAATTCAAGCAACTCAAACTATGAAAAATAAGCTGCGTTATTCCAAGTCAAATTTGATTTTATTTTTCACCTGCTCAAAAAGGTTGATGTAGGTAGGTACATATTGAAAGGCTGCTATTATAAGAACTTTGTAGCCTGTAGGTGAACCTTGCATCGTTAAAATAATAACATAAGAGTTAGGTTAAGAGACCGACGTTTTTCTAATAATGATATTTTTGAATTATTTCATTTATCTTGGAATGAACATACTTTTAAATTGTATTATTTTAAATTGTATTAAAGAGGTACAACCTATGTTACGTAAATATTTTGAAAATCAAATCGTATCGTATCTGATACATATACTGATATGATAAGTATCGAATATTTCACATGACGTATCCGAATAGTTTATTTCAAAATAATATTAAATACCTCTCAGATACATTCCAATACTTGTCAGATACTTGTAACGCATCAATAAATGTATTTGGAAAACAAAATATAAATATAAATCAAAATAAATAAATAATATATATAGTTAAATAACTAAATATAATAAATATTTATTTCAGTAATAACAATTTTTAGTATATTTTAGAAGTATTTTTTAAAAATAACCAAGTGTTTCATGTTTATTCACAAAATAATCAAATGTTTGCGATAATCTGCGATACCACCACTTTGTAAATTAACGAGATTGCAAATCCCCTCAAACATTTATGTCTTAATTAAGCAATGTAATTAAAAATGAGAGAAAAAAGCAAATCCTATGAATGTATATGATATTCATAATATCACATCTATATTAATTAAACTTATGTTTATAAGACCCCATGTATATTAAATATGATATAAGAGACTGAATAAACTATGAAATATTTGAATGAACTATTAAATATGATATACATGGGTCTTATTCGGTTTATTCGGTTGGATTTTTCGATTTATTTGGTATGGTTCAGCTGAAAAAATGATATTGTTCGATTTATTCGGTTCGGTTCGGTTGAAAAAATGGTATTGTTCAGTTTATTCGGTTCGGTTCGGTTCGGTTCGGTTCGGTTGGGTTTTAGAATTTTGAAAACCGATTAAACCGAACCGACCGAATAACATCCCTTTTCATATTTAATTAATATGTTAATGTCAAAATCTAAAAAATGACATAATAATCTTAAAAAATAATACAATTATATTTTATAATAATTTTTGATATTTTTTTCATAGATAAAATACTATGTTGCACGGATACGGATACGGGTATCGTATCAGATACGGCAATTTTCAAAAAATCACGAATACGAATACGGCTATATAATAATTATTTTAATATATTTATATTGTATATAATAAATAAATAAATAACAAATTAAATAATATTTTGAATTTAAATATCATGACAATAAATAAAATCAACATAACAATACAAGTATCATAAAATTATTCTAAATTTATTCTAGAAGTATCCTAGAACTAATTTGGAAGTATCCTAGAAATATCCTAGAAGTATCCTATATAATTTATTTTAAAATTTTATGGGCCAAAATATATAATAGGCCGAAGTATCCTAAATGGAGTATCCCAGCCGTATCTCCGTCGCATCCGGAAAAAAATATATTAAAATAATCGGATACGCCACGTGGCGTATCCGATACGTATCCGAGCCGTATCGCACCCGTATCAGTATCGGCTACCCGTATCCTCAGGATACTTCTGCGTTTTTGAAGTATCCGCGTAACATAGATAAAATACAATTTTTCTAATTAATCTATTTTAATTTTAAAATTATAATATTTCTTATTCGGTTCAACCGAATAAATCGAATAACCGTTCGGTTTATTCGGTTTGGTTTTTAATCGGTTCAAAAGTTAAAACGGTTCGGTTCAGTTTGAATTTAGCTCGATTCGATTTAAATCAATTTGCTTTTATTCGGTTCGGTTTGAACCGAACTGACCGAAAGAAGACCCCTATTTGCCATCCCGTTTAATTGCAAAGTGACGGGATCACATATCCCGTTTTTGGTTAGTTTCCAAATTATCTCAAACATTTGATTATTTTGTGAATAAACATGAAGTACTTGGTTATTTTTAAATAAGCTCCCATATTTTATGTCAAAAATATAATATATAAAAAATAAATATATTAAATATATAAATTATAATTAATAAAATAATAAAATATTATATATAACAGACGTATCGTATTATATTTTTTTTTTACTTTTTTTTATCGCATCGTTGTATCCATATCGTGTCATATACGATACATATATCCGTATCTACGCAACATAAGATACAAAATTCATGAATTCCTTCCACCCCGTACAAGACCAACAACCAACAACACAAGTACTGTTATCACAGGAAATGTGTGATCTGTAAACAACTGATAATTTGGCAGAAAAATGTTACACATACCACTTATCCTCCCCCCCACATTCTTGATGTGTAACCATAACATTTAACATTTCAAATTTAATATCTTAATTCATTGATTTAACATCTTAATTATATGTTCAATCATAAAATCAATTAAACTATAAATTAAGATGTTAAACCATGAATTAATATGTTATATTTGAGATGTTAATTAATGTTATGATGACACATCAAAAGTGTGGGAGGAGGATAAGGGATACGTGCATCATTGCTCTAATTGGAAATAAAATTATCACGCTCAGTGAATCAAATACATTTTACAGCTGAATAACATAATATACAAATTGTTGGAACATATTTTTCCGCTGCACGGCGATCCGTGGTTGTTCGTGTGGTTGTATCGTCGAAAATCTGCAATAAAACTTTCAAACTTGAGGCGTGTAAAATTATAAACAGTCGTTGTTCTCCAATATTGAGTGAAAATCTAATTATGTGTAGTAAACTTGAAATGTTTCTCTTCTCATAAGAAGGTGAAAAAACAACATGAGATTTATGTGTTCTTATCCACGTCATCAAAACTCCTGATGAGTGATGCATGAATAAGACTGCATTTCAACATCTATAATGCATGCGAGTATATTCGATTATTTTTGGTGGTCCAAAAAATAGTAAATATATATGTGTGTATTGGTTTAAATTACTCATTTTGTATTCCCTCTCTTACTAATTTTTTTGCTCGTATTCGGGTAAGTAACATTACTTCATCAAATATCGTGTATATGTTCGAATTTGTTTAAAATTATAGTTTCACTTAACTTTTCTTTCGCGTAAGTACGCGATGATAGACCATACATAACTAAGTGTGTGAAATAATAGATTTTGTAAAAGACATATGTATAAGAAATTATACTTTTGTATAATTAAACAGTAATTAAATTTTATATTATAATAAATAATTGTATATTTGGGATAATAAATAATTGTACTGTATTTTTATTTATAATCAAACTAAGCACAACACAATATATTATCTAATTTTATGTTGTCCAAGATGAAAAGCATGACTCTTTAGAATATTTTTTTTTGGAAGGAAAATATTGGATGTACACCCAAACTCTCTTCCAGGAAATTGGATGACGTGGCTGCGACTTAACAGTTTAATAATTAACATCATAATTCATGATTTGCAAGTTTAATTTGGTGTCAAATTATAAATTAAAATAATCAAATCATAAATTTAAGTTTAAAAATAATGTCATGTTATCAATAAGTGTGGGAGAGAATTATAGGGGTATAAATCAATACTCTTCTTGAAATACATTTGTAAAGTTCATTACAAACTTGTCACAGAGGACTGACTGCAAATTGTCTCTGACCTATTTCACAAAATGTGGATCTTGTGATCCAAACTTCCTGTCTTGATTTCCTGTTCTGTTTCTTATAAATTCTTGTTGAAAGGGACTTTATCAATAGTTTATGAGGCCATACACGGTGTCCTCAAATTCTCCCCCAACATCCTTTATATCACAAATTAACAATTAATTAACAAGATCATTAACACAAATATATTTCATTAATGATTAATTGATGTTGATTAAGAATTATTAATTATGTAATTATTTGTTAATCATCATATTAATTAATTATTAATAAGTGTTATAGAAAGTGGTGGGGGGGGGGGGGGAATTTGAGGGGCATGGTATAATTTTCCATAGTTTATTCACGTTAGAACACACGTCCACCTCGAGATTTGGACCATAAAAACCAACGAGAAGAACTCTTAAAACTCATTCTTTACGAAGGTGAGTGAACAATATGGCTGCCTTCAGAGAGAAAAAACCCCAAAGCATTGCCTCTCAACTAGAAGGGGTACTCCTACTCAACAAAGATCTTTTTCCTTACTTCGCCTTGGTCGCTCTCGAGGCCGGCGGACCGCTCAGACTAGTCGCTCTTCTGCTACTCTACCCTCTTTGCCAATTGCTTAGGCTCACTCGTCACCCAAATGCATCTCTTCATCTTCTAATTTTCATTTCTACTTCTGGCATTAGGGTTAAAAACATCAAGGAAGTCGCCAGAGCGACTCTCCCTAAGTTCTTCTTGGAGGAACTTAGAGAGGATGCTTTTAAAATTTACTCGGGATGTCACGGAAAAAAGTACATTCTGACGTGTCTCCCGAGGGTCATGGTGGAACCCTTTCTGAGAGGGTACTTGGATGTGGACTGCGTGATCGGGCCAGAGCTACGAGTCGTTGGACAAAAGTATTCTGGCTTGGTGGCTGCGCCGGGCATCGTGAATAACAAACAACAAATATTCGAAAGTCTTTCGGCGGCTCGGGGAGATGACCAGCTTATAGATGTTGGATTAGCCGATATGAGCGACGATCCTTCGTTCTTGTTGATGTGCAAGGTTAAATCTTTTATGAGTTTTGGTAACTAAATTCTAGTTTCTCATTGTTTAACTCATTTCTGATTCTTATAGGAGCATCGTCTAATTTCGTCTCAAGAGAAGAGCCCGCCATTGAGGAAAAAAGACTACCCAAAACCTCTTATTTTCCATGACGGGCGTCTTGTACGCCGACCCGACCCGTTAAATCTCATCGCCATACTCCTTTGGTTTCCTCTTGGGATATTCTTAGCCATCATCCGTGCCCTTAGCGGTATCGTGCCTCCATATAAATTGATCTTACCATGCTGTGCTCTTGTCGGGTTTCATATAAGAGCTCAATTCCCTGAAAGCAATAATAAACCCGTTACGCCTTCATCGAGCTGCAAGGGGACGTTGTATGTATGTAACCACCAAACGCTGCTCGACCCGGTAGTCTTATCGACAGCCCTTCTTCGTAGAGTCACCGCCGTGACCTACAGCTTAAGTAGCTTCTCCGAGGTGATCTCTCCGATTCCCACAATCCGGCTAACGAGGGACCGCTTTGAAGACCGTGCCATAATGCGATCGACGCTTGAACGAGGCGATCTAGTCGTTTGTCCAGAGGGTACCACTTGCCGAGAGCCATACTTACTACGATTTAGTCCTTTATTTGCCGAGATAGCAGAGAAAATTGTACCGGTTGCGGTTACGGTTAGAGGAAGCATGTTTTATGGCACGTCAGCCCGGGGGTTCAAGTGGTTAGACTCGCCATTCCTCTTAATGAACCCTTATCCTACGTATTACTTGACTGTTCTCGAGCCAACTTCTGGCAGGCCCGACTCGAATGCTTTATGTTATGATATTGCAAATCATATTCAAGAGTTGATGGGGAAGGTATTAGGGTTCGAGTGCACCAACTTGACTAGAAAAGATAAGTATCGAGTTCTTGCCGGACATGACGGGTTGGACCCGAGGACCGTCAAGTTGAATTAGGGTTTAATGATTTCGCTGTAACTTGTCGAACAACATTACTTGGATGACTTGTATAAACAAGATCATCTAGTTGTTGGGTCCGGCATATGGTATTTTATTTTGTAAAATTCAACACACTATTTGCGAAAGTTATTTTTTTTTTCTCATTCATTTTAAGAACTAATTAGAAGGTATAATATAATGGGTTATATATGGCATCTCTCGTACAAGAAAAAGTTGTGAAGATGCGTCATCGAAGATGGTAAATGAAGATTAATTGAATTAATTAGCATTCAAATCAATACTTAATTGGATTAATTCGATTATATAGTCTAATCAATCCAATTAATTTCAAAACTATTTTTTCTTTGTTCACGGAGACATAGCATATTTATCCATAATATAAGAGGCCATATATTATGTTCCCAAAACTTGATAAGTTTATTTGATGTACCGATTTGACTATTAATTGGAAGGATTTGCAAATCATTTCCAAAATTTTCACGGTGCAGTCGATAACAATTAATTATATAAATAAAATTCATTAATCATAAATTAGGATGTATCAACTAACATTAACAGTTAATGATGTGTCATTAAAATGTTGAGATTATTTGGGATGATGCTTTACATAACCTTGTGACTTCCAAGATGTTGATGCTATGTTATGGATGAGAGTAAATTTTCCAATAATATAATATCTACGAATGTCTTTATTTTACTTATTTACTTATTTATTTATTTAGATAAGGAAAACCAAATAAGCCCACTCTTCACAATTATCAGAACACTCTCTTCAACAAATTGTTTCTTGATTTAACAACAAAAATAAAATCAAACAAAACAAGTACAACAACACAAGTGCTACACAATTCAAGCCATCTTAAGCTCACTCATGATTAAATCCAAGCAATCCCACCATCCAAATTAAATCAAACGAGACCGATAACAATAAAAGCAAAGGTATCTACAAAATATAAATATATATATAGACAAACTTTATCGAGGGCATTTTCACAAATACTTCATGAGCATCCATGCAATGACGGCCAGAATAACGATGGCAACGACCGATAAAAGGAGACACATGCACGAACAACCCGCTTTGTTTCTTTTGTTCAAAATTGCGAGTCTCTTTTGCACCCTCTGTTTTTATTAATTTTTTCATAGATACCCTTTGTTAGAATCTTTTAAATAATAATTCACAAAAAATACAAAAATAAAATAACCTGAAGGCGTGAATCTGTTTCTTCAACACGTTGGTCCAACGAATCCTGCACAAATAATCACAAGTATTGAGTTCTTCTTATGAATTCATGTATTTCACATTTTTTGAGGGGTAAAAATGAAATTTCGCCTATAAAATAAAAGATAAAGTGAAAGTGAAGAGGCTAACGATCAATCTGGTATGTAGACTGAGTTCTTCATTAACGGCCAATGCAATGTGCTTTGTACTATGCACAGTCTCTTCGAGCCTATCTAGTCCCTCGTCTTGTTCTGTAATAAAATGTATTTTATTTAATAATATATACTAATTACGTATCAATAATCGATTTTAGGTGTATTTTTGTATGTTAGTGTTTATGAAACGATATTTAATTTTTGTTTTAATAAATAAATAAGGGGCATATAGGTCAATTTACCTCGTATAATTTGCCTTTGAAGACCAACAATGCTTTGGTTATCCAAACCGGCCGCTCTCTTTACATCATCTACGGGTCCCTTGCTCGGCCCCAACAAATCGTCCCTTTTTTAAACAAACAAACAAATAATCGTATCATACAAAATACAATAAAATTAATATTTGGAAGGGTAAATATGTAATTTTCTTTTCGGTAAAGAAAAGAGACCTGTTGGCAGCATAAGACATATTTAATGAAGAGGCCATCTGTTTCTCTCTCCCTCTCAAATTCGACAGCATTTCCTTACGCTTGTTCATCTCCTTATCCGATCTAAATTTCAAAATTCATAATCAAAATATTAGAATTTGTATAAATGCAGGGCCAAATCGAGAAATTACAAAATTACATGGCTCTTTTGGGAAACATGGCGAGATCGGACTCCAACTTGCCGAGTCGAGTGCCGAGAATCGTTAAGCGTCTCCGCAAGCCAGAAAGGAATCGTTGCGTCTCGGGGCCGGACGGAGGGAAGGACCCACGCTCTGACATCGTCTTGCTGACCTCGTCTGCCAGTTTGGACGCCTCTGCGTACTCTCTCGTCCATAGTTCCGCTGGATTCGTCATCACTGTTACCAATAAATGAAAGAAATAACAATATTATTCCGAAATTAGAAAACCCATTTTTTCTCCCAATCCAATTCCTACTTATCAGAAAAAAATAAGACACGAATCAAACTAGAACCAAGTAATCCCTCAAGAACCCACCTTTTCTACTTGAATAAAAGAAACTGAGGTGAATACCTTAATTTGATACCAAAACAAACGAGAAATCAGCAAAATTACAAACCTGATTGTATTCAAAAGGGGGAATTTAGACCTCGATTAGACCTTTGCCCTTTTCTCCCTCACAGTGACTGCCCGCCCACGCGTGGAAGTCTCCTCTTGATACCGATCTGAATCTTTGCTCAATTAATTAAAACACAACTTCACGTCTACCCCCGTAAAACATCATAATTTCACATATACCCCCTCAACGTGAAATTTCACAAATACCCAGCAAACCCCCTTAAATATCATGAATACTTTTTTAAAATTCTTTAAATATCATGATTACTCCTATAAAATTCTTATAAATAATAATATCGCATATACTTTTATTATTTTATTAAAATTCATTAACGTCATTTTCGTTAATAATTTGTCAATTATCTAATTATAAAATTAATATTTTATCATAATAAATAATTTTTATTCTTAAATAATATTTTAAATCGAGGGAGGCTAAACTACTAAATTAAATACCAACATTTTGGTACTTAATGTTTTTTCACCATTGAAAATGCATTGAGATTTGTGTTTTTTAATGATGATCATGAAAGTTTGTGCATATCATTAAATACACAAATCTCAATACAAATACAATGATGAAAAATCATTAAGTACCAAAATGTTGGTACTTAATTAAGTAGTTTAGCCTCTCTCTTTTAAATCATAAAATATATTTGATAATTTTCTTCCAATAATCATTACTCAAAATATTAAGTAATTTAGCCTCTCTCTTTTAAGTAGTTTAGCCTACTATATTTGTATAGAGATGAAAAGAAAGATCTGGAACGCAAAAATTAACAAATTTTTTACTAGAAGTTCAGTTTGGGATATACATGTTATCTGAAGAGTTTTATACTATGTTGCGCGGATACGCCAAAATCATGGTCGTACCCGTATCAGATACGTATACGCGTCCGATACGTATCTGATACGACAGCTGGCGTATCTAATATTTTATATTAATTTCAATTTTTGATACGTGGGAGATACATATTGATACGGCTGTACACGCCTAGGGTACGGTTGCCGCCTTAGTTAAAAAGCAGCATTGAACCCTTAAATGTAAAAAAAAATCATATAGCTACCTCTTTATTTATAGAGATGTTAGGGACGCATGATTCTAAGTTGGGAGCGGTGGGATAATTAAGGGGAATAGTTTGTTCCGGACCTCCGGTGCAATGCTATTTGGGCTTTTACTTTTCTTTCTTTACTGGCTTTAAATTATGGACTATTATTCTTCCTCTTTTTATACATGGAATATTATGCTGCATAGAGATGTTGTATTGATTGTTTATAAAATTATTTTTAATATATATATAATTGCCGTATCGTATCCTATGTTTTTTGAAATTTGCCGTATCGTCGTATCCGATACGTATCGGATACGATACTCGTACCCGTATCCGTGCAACATAGGTTTTATTTTATATGGGTATTTATGAAATTTTAAGTTTTCAAGGGGTATACCTCAAATTGTTCTATTTTGCTGGGCACACATGAAATTCTGCCATTAATTGAAGGGGTTTGGATTATTTGATGGTAAAGTAAAACCACTATAATTGATGGGCCATATTATTTGTTTGGGCCTAATACTTTTTGACATTATGTGTCTTTTCTCAATGCATAATTTCAGTTCATAGGATATAGTCCAATGAATTTATTTAATCACCAATTAATAGTGTCCTAATCAATGGAAAAACATATGGGTCCAGGTCTTGTCCAAAGTCCTTCATAATTATCGTATTTCAATATAATTTTGATTAATTTTTTATCATATTTAAGAATCACAGGACAATATTGCATGAATTATCTACTTTTCAAAAAAAAAAAAATACGATTTAATATGATTTTCATTAATATATTTTTTTTGTAATTTTTGAATAATATAAGAATTTAAATGTAAATTTGTGTTATATGAGTTATTACTTATTAGCCATCAGATGAAAAATTCTATGAATATGAAAAGGCTTTGAATGGATTTTTGTCCAAAGCTCTTTGGACAAAATTCGGACCCAAAACATATATGATGTACATAAGATAAAACCAGTTGACCACATAACTTTAATATGAAAACGACCAACAATTTCCCGTCATTTTCAAAATAAAATATTTTTTGAAATTAGTTACAATATTTGTTCTTTTACAAATAATTTTCTGAAGAAGTTTATTTATTCGAAATCGACACATAGACTCCAACAAACATATACGCACAAAATAATACATTGGTAAACAAATTTGAGCAATATATTAGTCATTGCACTTGTAATTAGAAGTGCATGGAGAGGAGCTTCCCCTTCGTCGCTACTGTCGAATCGGATAACTTGTCGAGGGCCTCATCTTGCTCTACGAAAACAAATAATAAGTTGATAAAATAATAGAATATTTCACTTCTATTTAGGGATGTACATAGACCGGATCAGACGAATTTTTATCTAAAATGTAATCCAACCCAAATAGAACGGGTTTTCATTTTCTCAACCAAACCCAATTCATGATATCTATAAAAAATTTCAAACTCATCTTGACCGGATTGGACGGATTAGTCGAGTTTTTTTCGTAAATACATACTATAACAATATATGCTCATATGCTCACAAAAAAAATATGCAACAAAAATTGTATTTTTAATTAGATCATCTTAAAATATTTTAAAAAACGCAAATCAAAATTAAACATGCATATTCGATATCTCATTATATTTATGTCATTTTTTCCGACAATAAATATAAAATACATATTATATAGAAAATTTTCAAAGTTCAAATTAATTATATATTTGATGACAAAACTGATATAGTGATATCATAAAAAAATAAAAAACCTTACCATTAAAGAAAACACAAAATAATAACCAAAGACGAAGCTTACTCTTAAACAAAATAAAAAGAACAAAAAAAAATACTCATTTTTTGTCAGAAAACAGAACATGTCATATATGATTTATGTTAAAAAAATTGTATTTTAATTTGAGAAATTTTAATTATTTGATAAACATAATATTCATATAAGGTAAAAAAAAATAAGATACTATATAATATTGAAAATAATCAATAATAAATAAATCATAGCAATATAAATTATGAAAAATAGCATACCATATAATTTATATTAAAAACTTAAAAAATTATTTGGAAATTTGGAATTATATGGGCCGGCTTGGTTTAATGCTGGTTTTTAGTGTCAAATCCGTAATCCAACTCATACTTACGGATTTGTCAAACGACCCAACAATTTCGAAACCCGCAAAAAACAGATCGGTCCGGATAGAATTGGACGGATTGGGCGGGTTGGAGAAATTTGTGTACAACACCACTTTTATTCTTGTGAGAAATAAAGATAAGCTAAATGAAATTTAGGTTTACAAGTTCTTTTTTTGAATGAAAGGTTTACAAGTTCATACCAGTAATAATCTTCTTCTGCGAATTAAAAGCATCGTATTTGCTCGTCATGCTTCCTCCTAATTGATCCCTACACAAAAATAGCATTCGAGATAATTGGATTACAAGAAGTAGAGGAAATTAAGATTTTACTAAAATAACAAGAACCTCAAGGTAGATTCAACTGTATGACGCAATGAATCCACATCTTTTGTTCTTGTTCTCAGATCAGAAATCATAGTTTCGAGTTTTTCCTTCTCCTCTATCAAAGTAGCTATGCTATAAAATTTAAACATAAATAAATATATCAATATCATAATTAGCTTAAATTCATTATTACAAATTAGTCCTTACAAATGCTGAACACAGTACTACCTTGGCGGCACGACGAATTTCATTATAGGACAGCACTTGAGAAGTGAGACAAAGAATTGAACGAAACCTGCGTCCAAAAAGGTTTTGTACTTGTTGAAATCAGTCTCTATGTTAGAAAGTGTGGAACCAAGATTGGTTATCTCCGTAACGATCCCTGGAAATTGATACAAGGATTTTGACTGAGTGATCTCTATGCTGATGTCATCAGCCTTCTTCAATGCCTCTTCGAGCCGCTTCGTCAACGAGTCGCATGGAAGTTCGGTTTCTACAGAAGATATTTATAAGGAAATGAATAATAATAATAATAATAATAATAATAATAATAATAATAATAATAATACGAACCATTCGTATTTTGGCCAACTATCTGTTGCTCGGATGTATATGCTTCGACCCTATATTTGGTAAAACAGGACGTGATATTAATAATATGAACGAAACAGATATTACCGGTCACTGTAAGAATTAGGGATGATCGATACTAGCGATAATGTTGAGTAATGTCGATATTAATTATTGAATAGTGATGATCCATACTAGCGATAATGTTGAGTAATGTTGATATTAATTATTGACTAGTGATGATCGATACTAGCGATAATGTTGAGTAATGTTGATATTAATTATTGACTAGTGATGATCGATACTAGCGATAATGTTGAGTAATGTCGATATTAATTATTGAATAGTGATGATCCATACTAGCGATAATGTTGAGTAATGTTGATATTAATTATTGACTAGTGATGATCGATACTAGCGATAATGTTGAGTAATGTTGATATTAATTATTGACTAGTGATGATCGATACTAGCGATAATGTTGAGTAATGTCGATATTAATTATTGAATAGTGATGATCCATACTAGCGATAATGTTGAGTAATGTTGATATTAATTATTGACTAGTGATGATCGATACTAGCGATAATGTTGAGTAATGTTGATATTAATTATTGACTAGTGATGATCGATACTAGCGATAATGTTGAGTAATGTTGATATTAATTATTGACTAGTGATGATCGATACTAGCGATAATGTTGAGTAATGTCGATATTAAATATTGAATAGTGATGTACATTGTCCTGTTAAGATTTTCCTGTGTTTTCGATGGGGGTAGGAGCCACTTTGTCCTTAATTATTTGAATACAACGCAACACCGGACAGATTTTCAGTATAGACGAAAATGATCTTACAAGTTACGAGTACGGTAGGTCCATATATATCCTTACAAAAATCTGAAATGAAGGAATTTTATATATATCCTCAAAAAATCTAAAACATCAAATTTACCCCTTGTAGAACTGCAATTAAAGTCTCTGAATTTCCATTAAAATTTGAAACTGCATATAAAGCGGAATGCTAGATACCTACTGTTTCTTCCATTTGATATGTCTCCCGAAAGGGGATTAATCGAAAAAAACTTGCTGACCTCTGTTTGAAAAATCAGGACTTGTTGTCTCTGTCTTTCTTTCAGCTTTTGTTATTTTGGGAAATTATGTTAATTTGATTTCCTTTCATATTTGTTATATGTTAATTTAGGTTTAGTTTAACGTCTATTATAGATAGACACGAAAAAATAGAAAATCAACTTTTTCCATACATACATGAGCGAAACTCGCGGTTACTGAAAATAGCAAAAACTTTTTTGACAGAATTTAGATTACTCAAAAAAAAGAAAAAAAGAAAAAGAAAAACCTGTGATCTATGACTGAAGTGTGTAAAGTCGAGGCCATTTCTTGTGATTTGGTTCTCAGATTTGGAAACATATTGTCCTGATTTTTGCAGCTCCAGCACGAACTGCACAAAAAAATTTCCAATATTTTTCTTCTCTCTTCTTCTCGTCTCCCTCTATTGGACTTTATTTTTTGAAGAAGAGCTCTCTTTTGGACTTGGTCAAGTATTTCAATCATGCTCCTCTAGTTCCTTGCTAAGTTGGTCAACAAATAATTAAAACAGAAGTGATTAGTGTATCCAATTGTTACCTACAAGATTTTAGAGGTATAATGTTAAAATCTATATGTATAGTCCTCTCTCTTTTCTTAGTTTGGCAAAGGCTAAAACATATCACGAAGAAGTATAATAAATTTTCTCAAGAAATTCATTCGAGATCCGTCACATATTATGATGTCGTGATGCGTATCTTTTTACGAGTGTAATGTAATTTTTTTAGGTATATTTGACTATTTAGTATTTTTCGTATATTGGCAAATAATATACGGTAATGTGTTCAACACAGAATAAATATATTATATTCCTCACTCTCACTTCAACACATTTGATGCGTCAATGAATGTTTTATTGGATTGATTGAATTTTTTAACAGAATCAATTTAATTAGCTCTTGAGTTGAGTGTTTATCAATTCATTTAAACATTCTGAATTAATGCATCAAGGATGTTTAAACGAGAGTGACAAACACCATGTCAAACCCCTTCAACATATGTTAATTTGATTAGTTAGCATTTTGATATCAGTGGATCAACTATGGTGGTGTTTTGGGGATAAATAATTGCCCGCATGATTTTTCTTCTTAAAAAGTTGAAAGAAATATATAATTAGTTGGTACTTGGAAGTTAAACTCATTGCTATCAAAAGGGTGGATTGCTATCATTAATTATTACTTAGGTACTGTTTGGCACGTCAAAAGTCAAAATAAAGACTTGTCCGTCACGTTGTGCTTTTTTGTTTTAATTATTTTTGTTTTGCTTTTTAGATTTTTACAATTTTGAAATTTCGTAAAGCATATATGCAATTATAATAATTACGACATACCTAAACAAAAAAAAACAAAAAAAAATTCAATCAATTAGAACATATTCGTGCGATTGCACGGAAGTATCGCTAGTAGTAATCAAGGGGGCTTCTATCATTTGTCATTATATCTTATGTATAAAGTAGAGAAAATTGCAAGAATTCTGTGCCTCCACGTCACCAGGGGTATTTGTGTAAAAAAATATATTTTTTTATTTACATTTTGATCATTTTTAGTTTAAAAAAATACATTTTGATCCTTTTTATTTACATTTTGGTCCTCTTTTATTTACATTTCGGTCCTTTTTATATTTTTGAATTTACATTTTGGTCATTTTTATTTATATTTTGGTCCTTTTTAGTTTTAGTTTACATTTTGGTCCTTTTTTATTTAAATTTCGGTCATTTTTTACATTTTAATTTATATTTTGGTCCTTTTTAGTTTTAATTTATATTTTGGTCATTTTTATTTATATTTTGGTCCTTTTTAATTTACATTTCGGTCCTTTTTTACATTTTGATTCTTTTTCCTTATTTTATATTTTGGTCCTTTTTTACATTTGGTCTTTTTTTTTCCTATTTTACATACATATTAAAATTTGCGAATATGTCCTGATTATATTAATCAATTTTAGAAGCACCTGAACAAATGCTATTTATACAAATTATATTAGAAAATAATATCCGTGATAGACTAATTTCATGAACCTTATGTATCTATTGACATCATGATATTTGCAAATATGTCATGATTAGATTAATTTAGTTCAAACGCATGCGCGTTAATTCGCACACGCGTTAATTCTATTTAAATAATTATATGAAAAAATCCCGCGCAATTGCGCGGGGATAAAGCTAGTTTTATATAAAGATAATTTGAATATTAAAAATATAGGGTTATGAATGGTGCCCACCCAAACACGAACTGCACGCCAATATTTGTTTAGCTTGATTAATATCTTTAATTAAATGAATTAACGAGTTAATTGACGTTTTAATTGAATGTGCATATCAATTAGCATGTCCTAATATTAACATATTAAAATAAATTGGCGCGCCAATTAAAGGTGTCAATTGACACTTAATTGAAATATTAATCAACCCAACTAATTTTTCTTATCCATCTCATAAAAGATGTCGGGGTGAGATTGAGAAGCACACTATATTTTCCTAATAATATTAACATGTATTATTTGTTTTAGCTCTCCATTTTCGTTAATAATGTTATAAAATAAAATACAAACATGGAATAACAAGAGACAAGAAAGAAAGAAGAAAGAGAGAAGCAAAATTTCTATTTAATTGGTTTCATCCATAGTACATAACATGATTTCCATTTATAGGGAATGAAAAACCTGAAGATATTAATTATATTTAAACATATTAATAAGAATACCAACAATCTATATGGAAGTGTATGGATATTCACAAATATTAACATTAAGATTACGGCTATGAAAATTAAATATTTTCCTAGTTCCAGGCAGAAATTTTGGAATTCTTTGGAAAAAAATTATAATTGATATTTTGGAAGGTGTTAGACTTCACTTTTTGATTTTTTTGCGCAATATTTGAAACAATCTATATGGGACGTGTTAGTCTTTATTTTTGAGTTTTTATTAGGAAAACCTGAAAATTAAGTATTTTTTTCGTTTTATACATCAATTTTGGTATTTATTACAAAAATATGATAACATATTTTTTTAAGTTGTTAGACTTCACTTTTTGAATTTTGGCAAAATATTTGTAAAAGCTAGAAATCCGCATGTGTTATCTTTAATTTTAGAGTTTTTATGATGAAAACATGAAAATTAAGTATTGTGTTCGTTTTTTAAATCAATTTTGGAATTAGTTATAAAAACATGATAATTTTTTTTAAGGTGTTATACTTCAATTTTTGAATTTTAGTAAATTTTTTGAAAAAAAATAGAAATTCGCATGTGTTAGTCTTTAATTTTAGGTTTTTCTGATGAAAACAAAAAAATTAGGTATTTTTTTGTTTTATACATCAATTTTAACAATTATTGGAACAATATGATAATTTGTTTTTTTGAAGGTGTCATACTTAACTTTTTCCAAAAAATTCAAAATGTTTGAAAAAAAGAAATTTGAATGTGTCAGTCATCAATTTTGTAGTTTTTATTAGAAAAACATTAAAAATAAATGTTATGCTCGTTCTAAACAGATTGCTAGGAATTGTTTTGAAAAATATGATAATTCATTTTTTAAAGTGTTAGACTTCATTTTTTGCATTCTTATCTCAAATATTTGAAAACAAATAGAAATTTGCATGTGTTAGTCTTCAATTTTTTAGTTTTTTCAGAAAAATATGAAAATTAAATATTTTCCTCATTCTAGACAGAAATCTTGCAATTATTTTGGAAAATATGATAATTGATATTTTTTATGGTATTTGACATCACTTTTTGCATTTTTGCAAAATTTCTAAAAAAAATACAAATTCACATACGGTAGTCTCCAATGTTGGTGTTTTTTTCAGGAAAACATGAAAATTTAGTATTTTTCTCGTTCTAGACGTGAATCTTGAAATTATTTTGAAAAATACAATAATTGATATTTTTTAAGGTGTTACACTTCACTTTTTCAATTTTTGTAAAATTAAAAAAAAAAAACTAAAAATTCGCTTGTGTTAGTCTTTAGTTTTGGATTTTTTGAGGAAAAACATGGAAATTAATTATTTGAGTGTTTCTATATAGAATTTTGGAATTGTTTTGAAAAATATGCTAATCGATACTTTAGAAGGTTTTAGACTTCACATTTTGCATTTTTAAAAAAAATATTTTAAAAAATACAAATTAACATGTGTTAGTCTCCAATTTTGGATTGTTTCTTAGGAAAACCTGAAAATATAGTATTTTGCTCATTCTAAACATTAATCTGGGAATTGTTTGAAAAATATATTTTTAAAGGTATCAGACGTCACTTTTTAAATTCTTGCAAAAACCTTGAAAAATTAGAAATTCGCGTACTTGGCCTTCAATTTTTAAGTCTTTTTAAGGAAAACATGAAATTTAAGTATTTTGCGTGTTGCAGACAAATATCTTGGAATTGTTTTGAAAATTATTATAAATTATATTTTGGAAGGTGTTAGACTTCACTTTTTTTATTTTTTGCACAATATTTAAAAAAAATAAAAATTCGCAAGTGTTAGTCTTTAATTTTTGAGTTTTTATTATGAAAACATGACAAATAAGTATTTTGTTCTTTTTAGACAATAATTTTGGCATTTATTTGAAAAATATGATAATTTATTTTTTTAAGGTGTTAGACTTCACTTTTTGAATTTTGGCTAAATATTTGAAAATGATTGAAATTCGCATGTGTTAGTCTTTAATTTTGGAGTTTTTGTGATGAAAACACGAAAATTAAGTATTGTGTTTGTTTTAGAAATCAATTTTGAAATTTGTTATAAAAGAATGATAATTTATTTTTTTGAATGTGTTCTTCACTTTTTGAATTTTTGCAAAATATTTGAAAAAATAGAAATTCGAATGTGTTAGTCTTTAGTTTTGGAGTTTTTATTAGAAAAACATTGAAATTAACTATTATGCTCATTCTAGACATAAATCTAGGAATTGTTTTGAAAATTATGATAATTGATTCTTTTTAAGATGTAAGACTTCTTTTTTTGCCTTTTTTCTCAAATATTTAAAAAAAAAATAAAAATTTTCATGCATTAGTCTTCAATTTTGGAGTTTTTTTAGAAAAATATGAAAATTAATTATGTTACTTGTTCTGGATGTAAATATTGAAATTATTTTGAAAAACATTATAATTGATATTTTTTTAAGGTGTTACACATCGCTTTTTAAATTTTTGCAATTTTTTTGTAAAAGATAAAAATTCGCATTTGTTAGTCTTCAATTTTATAGTTTTTTTGAGGAAAACATGAAAATTAAGTATTTTGCTCGTTCTAGACAAAAAATTTGGAATTGTTTTGAAAAATATGATAATTGATATTTTGTAACATGTTAGACTTCACATTTTGAATTTTTGCAAAAGTTTGAATTAAATTGAAAGTCACATGGGTTAGTGTACAATTTTGGAGTTTTGCATAAGAAAACATAAAAACTAAGTATTTTGATCGTTCTAGACAGTTACTTTTGAATTGTTTTGAAATATAGGATAATTGATATTTTGGAATATTTTAGACTTCATTTTTGCATTTGTGCAAATTATTTGATGAAATTTGAGGACATAGAGAATATATGTGGTGCAATCTGGGAACCCCAGTCATTTTTTAATTAATGTGCTTACGTGACCTCCTGGCGGGGCCGGCAAATGATGAACATTAATATATACGATATATACGATCCTACAAGTTATACATTATAATGTATTAATTAATATCATGAAAGTCCCAGTTCCCTTCCCCCCTCACGTTCGTGATAAACGCTTCGATAACTTTCCGGCCCTAAGAGTACATCATGAAGTCATATGAATAGGACAAATATTAGAAAACTTGTACGAGTTTTATATAATTTTTATTTATTATTTTAATTCATTAAATTTGTTTTGAGAATTATGGTTGTCATGTTAAACACAAACTTTAATACATGGAGACTTGAAAGTGTATGTTTATCGTGAAAAACATAAATTTCAAGAGAAAAAACTAATGATCTAAAACTTACCAAACAAAAATGGCATAAAAGTTATAAGTTACATATGAATAATCAAAGTTAACTTCTCCGAAAGTAGAATTTGCGTCTATAAAAAATAGGATAGCGATATTACAAGAATTAACATGACTTATCTAAAAAAATTTCAAAACAAAGTTAAAACATAACTACTTTGTCCTCATCTAAAAAAATTGATATTTAATTTCTAATTTATTAATATTAGTATCTTCCCTAGATTGTATAAAAGAATTTGTCATACATAAAAAAATATAATCTCTTCAATTTACTAACCATCATAATATTTAAAAACATCTTGAACGATTCCTATGAAAACAATATATTAGAAATATACTTGTTCAAATTTTAAATGAGACTAGAATACATGACAATTTTTATTTAGAAAAATGTCGAACACTGTCTTTTTTCTACTTGTTCATCCGAACTTTTATTTTAATCATATTTCTTAAAAAATAAATCCAAAATTATTCTTTTAAAATTCAAAAAGATTATTTTATTTGGGTGGTTCAATATATGGAACCTTCTTTTAATATTCTCACATAGTTTTATTGTAAAAAATGATTTTCAGTGTAAATGTATTTGTATTTAATTATATCGTTATATTAGTATGAAAATTGTATTTATATTAAAATTAAAATTAAATATACATCAAAAAATATTTCCTGGGTAAACAATTAATCAGATTGTAGACATGAAATTAAATGGCCATATGAAATGTAAATTTTTGGTATCATTTTTAATACTTAGTTGTCATGCATTTTTATTTTTTATTAAAAATGTTCGGGCCAACTTACATAACTGGATCATACAATTTAAATGAAAGATCAATATTGTATGACTTTCTATTACAAAAGAGAATTTCATGATAAATCAAACAAAAATATTCGAAACCAACAGCTTTTTGTTCATAATTATTTTTACTTCTTACTTAAATATTATCTTTATAGAATACTAGCATTACCCCCGCGCAATTGCGCGGGGCTGTTCGGATTTATAAGTAATGTAGTTGAAAAAAATTGTTGTTCATTTTGTGTATGTGACTTTCTTTTTGTAATCATTATTATATGTGTAATTTAGTGTGTTGTTTGCGAGTGAAATTTTGTAGCAAAAATCGTTTGAAAATTTTAAGAGCCGAATTTCTTGAATAATTCAAACGGTTATTGCTAAAAAAATTATCTATATTTTATACTTCATAAGTAAAATAAGGAAAAAGAACGAATGAGTCGTCATGAAATTTATTAAGAACATAATAGTTCAGAAAACATTGCTGAAAAAAAGAGTGTTTTTAATTTCACAAATCTTTAATTTCGCTACATATTTAGTACAAATATTTTTCGTCCTTTGTGTGGTCAGCCAACAACAAAGTTTGACGATGTCATCGCTAACCGTTTCGTTCGAATCTTTAATTTAAATTATGTCATGATTATTCGCACATCCATGATTTGGTATATTTTTAACTCCCTAATTTTTTTTGGATATTATAAAAAATTCTCTATCTTTTCGTAAACTCTAAAAAAAAAAAAACTCTTTACCAAACTTTTATTTTAAAATACTCCTTATGGATGATATTAATTTTTTTTTTTCCAAAATACCCTCCAAATCTCATATGTAATAATTAAAACTTATTTTTGTTATTTTTTATTAATTTTAAGAAAATTCATAAACACTTCTTAACACGTAGTGATTTAAAAAAATTTAAATTATTACATATTTTGTTTATATAATTTTAATATTACATTCTTTATTCATAAAAAAACTAACATTAAATGACAATAAATAAACACCTTGCAAATATATTCATAGAAAATATCTATTTAAACATTTATTTTTTATTTTAGTTTTCTTTTTATGTATTTTTTAATAGTTTTGTGATATTTTATTTTTAAATATTTGCAAGATGTTCTTTTATTAATATTGTTCAACTTATTATAATTTTATTTTAGTTTTTAAAGAAAAATAATAAAGGACCAAAATGTAAATTTTAAAAATTCGGAGGACAAAAATGCGAATATAAAGGACCAAAATGTGAAAAAAGGACAAAAATATAATTTTTTTTAAAAAATATGACCAATTTGAGTCCCCTGGACTAAAATGTAAATTTCAAAACTTCGAAGGGCCAAAATACAAATATAAAGGACCAAAATGTAAATTTTTTTCGAAAAAAGGACCAATTTGTAAATACAAAAGGACCAAAATTAAAAAAAAAAGGACCAAAATGTAAATTTTTTTCGAAAAAAGGACCAATTTGTAAATTAAAAAGGACCAAAATGTAAAAAAAATATTTTTTTTTACAGATAGACCCCTGGTGACGTGGCTGCCTGGACTAAAATGTAAATTTCAAAACTTCGAAGGGCCAAAATGCAAATATAAAGGACCAAAATGTAAAAAAAAGGACTAAAATGTAATTTTTTTCGAAAAAAGGACCAAAATGCAAATATAAAGGACCGAAATGTGATAAAGAAGGACCAAAATGTAAAAAAAAGGACCAAAATGTAATTGTTTTTCGAAAAAAGGACCAAAATGCAAATATAAAGGACCGAAATGTGATAAAGAAGGACCAAAATGTAATTGTTTTTAAAAAACAGGACCAATTTGAGGCCCCTGGACCAAAATGTGAATATTAAAACTTCGAAGGACCAAAATGCAAATATAAAGGACCAAAATATAAAAAAAAGGACCAAAATGTAATTTTTTTTTAAAAAAAAGGACTAATTTGTAAATAAAAATGACCAAAATGTAAAAAAAAAAAAATTACGAATAGGCCCCTGGTGACGTGGCTGCACCAGGAGGCAGCAAATCCCCTTGCATTAGTATATAGATAGATAGATTGGAGGAAATCAATATAACCAACATACATTACACCTCGGTACTCTTTTATAACTCTTCCTTTTATTTCTTAAAAAAGTTGATATTTTTTTATTGCATTATTTTTGTCAAGTAGTCAACTCCCTTGAATCTGCAGTAAATTCAGAATTCTCCTCCACACACATCTCCAATAAAAAAATTCTCTTACAGTTTACACATAAATCTTCAATAAAAATTCTTTACAAATAAACCTCCAATATGTGTAGTATGCACATTTTAAAAATTTATAAACTCTACTTGTACACTATTTTCTAATTTTCTTTCTAAATGAAAATGGTGCTAAATTTTCCAGCTTTATTGCCGACGATGCGGTGTGTGTAAACATTCGCTCGTACCATTTATGAGCATCACCATTGATGTGTGCGTGGTACGAGCACTTTGGGGGATTCTCTTAGATCTTATGCCGTCGTCAAAATTATCGAGAATTTCAGATGTGGACAATGCGGCTGGATTTCCCAAATGCAAAAACAAGATCTTTTTTATGATCTGCCAGAGGTGTTGTTCTTCACGTCGATCGATTCGAATTTGATGGAGCGGAACTTCGGAAATTATATACTATTTTAACCTACCCGTCAGAACTTAGTCTGGGTATTTATTTATTTTTAAAAATAGAAACGTGTGCTTTTTTAATTATATTAAAACAAGTTTAATACAATTTTCCAATTTACATGAAATATGTAGAGTAATAACTTAAAAACATAAGAAAGATAGAAAGGAATCCTTGGAGCTAGATGAGGGGAGTATTGACTGTCCTTTTTCTTCGGCGGAGATTGGGGTCGGATTCCTCCCCCAGTGGCAGGGGCCTTGACTGTCCTCCTTTTTTCTTTTTTCTTTTATTTATCTCCACCGCGGAGAGATGGGGGGTGGTAGTTTAGCAATGTTGAAGCCAATTTTCTCCTTCGTAGATCAATGTTTTTGAAGATTGTTTTATTTTGTTTTTTCCAAATACCCCAAAGCGCGGCAAGGAAGAACGTGTCTATTCTTTTTTTTCTTTTTTTTTTTGGTGATTTGCCCGGTTTGCGTGCCAAGAGGATATGATCGAGTCGCTCGATTTGTATGGTGTGTCAAGGTGTTGAAAAATCTTTTGCCAAACGGTCGACGCGAATGGACACGTTATCAAGAGATGGTTTGCCGTTTCTTCGGATATGTTGCAATTCTTGCATGTTACGTCGTGGGACCAATTTCTTTTTCGCAAATTATCGCCCGTTAGAATTCTTCGGTTGCTTGCCAACCAACAAAAAACTTTGCTTTTTGCGGGGCCTTTATTTTCCAAAGCGGTTTATTCAAGTACATCGGATGCCCGGGTCTATGAAGAAGGAGTACGTCGCCGAAGTGGAAAAAAGTTGTGTGAATTCAGATGCCCGTTAGAGCTTAATTTCGCCCACTTTTCTTAGGCACCAATTAAGCTAAACAAACTGATCTTTAACCATCAAACATGTGGAGTTCTTACCTTAACTCAGATTTACCAACCCAATTAACCCAAAAGAATTGATTGCACTGAGATTCGCACAAGCTATGATGAGATTAGGCATTGTGACCTCGCTAGGTTGGTCGCTTTCAACATTTTCTTACACAACTTCAGAATCGTATCGGGTCGGCCGCACTCTCAGCATAGCCTGACATTGAAGCGCTCCAAGATACCAAACCCTTCTGTGGCATTTCATCAAACACTATAAATGCAGTTTCCATCTGCCCCAATTTAGCTTACCCAGTTAGCAACAAAATGAAGAAAATAAAATTAATTAAGAGGCAAACCGAATATATCCCATCTTAGCATGTATCATTCTTCCATTTCGTTGACGATCTCCAATTCATCTTGGAATTCACCATACTTGCTTGAATAAGCTTTGAATAAGGAGCAAAAGAAAGGTGAATCGAGAGAGATGGAGAGAAAGACGGGTTAGAGGCGTGGGAGGTGGAGAGGCGAGGTGCGAAAAAGCGTGAGTTTCTCTTTTACTCGACAAGATTTTTGATCGAACATTTCTCCTAGTTCAAGCTCGAGCACTGTGGATTTTGATCTGAGAGAGAAAGGTCTCGTTCATTTGTTTTCAGAAATATTAGCTCCCTTTCTTTCTTTTGTTTATTGTTTGTAATTTACCCTCCCTTTAATTTTACAATACCCGAGCCCTAACAGGTGCCACGTTCTCATCGATTTCACCGTTTGATTGAGAAAATACAGAAATCTCGGACATCTCCCTTTAATTTTACAATACCCGAGCCCTAACAGGTGCCACGTTCTCATCGATTTCACCGTTTGATTGAGAAAATACAGAAATCCCGGACATCTAATTTTCTTACCTTCGGAGAGAGGAAGTCAAGAGCCATGTGTTTCCATACCTCATTTTTACCATGCCTCATAATGTCAAGACCCATGCGGCCATGCCTCCTCATCAGTCAAGAGCCATGCTTACATGAATCCATACTTCTTCTCTACGGAAAGTACATAAAGAGAAAGGCCATCATATAAACTCCATTTTTACCATACCTTTCCAGAAGAGAGCATACCTCAAGAATGAGGGACAGAGAGAGCAAGGGATAGAGAGAGAAAGAGAGAGCGAGGGATAAAGAGAGAAATAGAGAGCCATGGATAGAGAGAGAAATACAGATCGAGGGATGGAGAGAGAAATAGAGAGCCAGGGATGGAGACAGACCAGGTCGTTTGCGCGAGGGGCGCCTACATCAGATCGCATGGAAGAAACAACAACAACAAAACCATGAGCAACCACGACCATCTTGAGGTAAATCCGCAGGTTCGGCGACGAAAACATCAATCGACGAGTTTAGGCGATTTCCCCTCTCACAAGGTATGTTGCTACTTTCATTTCTTTCTTTTGTTTACTGGTATCATCTCAATGGATGTAATCTGACCATTACCCTGATTTGGTTTGGGTTAAATTGCTTTTCATTATTTGATATGTTATTTGGTTGAAAGAGAGAAAAAAAAATCTAAGTGTTGAAAATGTATATGGGTTTTGCCTTTTTCGCATTTTAATTGCTTCATTTAGCATATTTCACCGGTCAATTGACACATAAAACACACGAATTTAACACATAAAAAGCCTTGACATATAAAATATGCAGTACAATAATCGTTGATATGAACGGAAGAATTAAGATTGCAAATTTACGGTACAAAAATTCCAAGTAAAAAGAAGAAAAAAAGAAGAGAAGAAGTAAGATTGCTACGGCATAAAATAGGTAAAAGAAGAAAAAAATTTACTTGCCAATAGGAGATGCCTTTAGAACCAATCCGTAAGCTTTACCCCATCTTCTCCATTTTCGGTTGAAATTTGTATTTTAGATCCTTATATTTCAAAATGGTGACTCAAAATTCAATTTTTTATTATGCGAAGTTCAGTTAGCATGTATAGTTTTGTTCTTTTCCATTTCAATTATGAAGACTAATTACCTAATTAACCAAGTGATTCGTAAATTAGAAACTAGAATCATAATTTTAGTACTTCATTATTATAGTTTGAATGATTATATAGACTAATTTATCTTCTCTTTAAGAGTTCAATTTCTTTGCATACACAAATGGCGCAGGTCGCTTCTTTCTATTGAATGTTTTATTTGTAGGAACATAGTGCACCGAAAGAAAGAAAAGAAGCAAGGAAGAAATGAAGATAGGACAGAGAGAATAAGCTCTCTGCCGGAGTTATGGGGCACCCGCTGAGTGACTCGCCATTGCTTGATACGGGGTAGACGGTTTCCATCTGCTCAAACAAGGTACATTTCTTGACTTTCTTCCTCCAGATCCGATCGATTTCTCGTCAACAAATCATCCCATCGCCAAGGCTTCAAACTCTGGTCTGACGGTCAACAAAGCTTCTGGCGGAGCTTGGTGTATGCGGAGAAGGAAACATTTACTGCCAAGCTGCAAGCAACTGAGGAATCATTTATTCATGGATGGGGAGAAGGGAGCATTTACTACCAAGCTGCAAGAAATTGAGGATTGGATTCATGATGAAGGCGAAGATGAATAGGGTGCTTATGTCGCTATGTTTGACGAGCTTAAAACTGTAAGTCCACATTTTCTTTTGAAGTTGTATTTTGTAATTCTCCCTGATTATGTTGGACTAAAAGTTTCATTTTTTGTTGGTTGCAGCAAAGAGATCCAATTGAGAAAAGGTAGAGAGTGGTCGGTGAGAGCACCATCTATTTTTTGTTGGCTTCAGAGAAGCTGTTATGTTGAAGTATCCTCAATTCGATCACATCGAATTGGAAGAAAAACAAAATGTATGATTACGGTTAAAGAATCTAATTGCCAATTATTGAGGTTTAATGTGTGTTCGTTCTGACAATCTCGGCTTCGACCCTTCCAACAAGATCATCAAGTAATGATCAAGTATCCAATCATGATCAAGTAATGAAGAATTAAAGACAACATTACTCATTTTTGCCCCCTTTCTCGAGATTCTTGGCTTCTCATTTTTGTATCATTTTTGTTCCCAATCATGATTTGAAAGTTGGAAAATAGGTACTGTATATGTGTGAATATCAAATATAGATTTTGTTAATAGAAGAGGCAAAACCGAGCAATTATTTGTGATGGTACCACAAATTTCATAGCAATTTCAGCCATTTCTCATGGATTCAGAATTATCGATAATTATAAATCCATTACAAATGGTAAACAATTGGCTTTTAGTTGGGAATAATATTTGTAATATGTGCTTTTACAAATCTGAAATTTATATAGGTATACTGACAAGAGATTTGGGAATTAATACTACGATAACGAGGATTACCAAAAAAATTTGATATCCAGTCTTTTTAATGTCTTTTTAAGTTTTCTACATAATGTATATTTAGACCAATTAATATATTAATGTACGATGTATATTTTGATGGTGCATTCACATTTTGTCATTTTTTCCTAATGTATCGAATGTTTATAATTTCAAGAACAATCTATATTTATTGTATTATACTTGTGAAAAAACATTTAACAAAGTTATTAAATAATGGCGCATGCTTTCTCTTTGTAAGTTGTTTTCCAAGACAATTAATATATACTTTTTAATATACATCCCATCAGACTACAATTGATTTGTTCGGATAATATTTTGAGTATTTTATGGTAATACAAAAATTTATAACCGCAGCGAAGCGCGGAAGTTTTCCTAGTTAATTAAAAACTAACCCAGACACATAAAGTGGATGATTAAGATAAGGATAGTAATGTGGAGGCTTATTCTTTTTGATGACATAATTAAAGTCCATGTTGACATGTCACGATTGTTGATTATTGAAGTCCCGCCGAAATTAAATTCGTACCACACTCATTATGGGCTTGTTTTCACATCGTCGTTTACTATTTTCGTTTTGTTTAATAACGAAGGAAAAACAAAAATATATGAGGTAATTTACTTTTGGCAGTAATATGTCGGAAAAACGTCAATAAAATTATATCTTTGGAGTATTAGTAAATGCCCGTAAAATCTATACATCACCACTAGAACTATACTTTTTGGCAGCTATGACGAAAATGCGACTAATATTGTACTTTTTGGAAGCTATGATGAAAATGCGACTATACTGTACATTTGGGCAGTTATGACGAAAATGCGACTAATACTGTACCTTTTGGCAGCTATGATGAAAATGCGACTAATATTTACCTTTTGGCAGCGATGATGGAAATGCCACTAAAAGTACCCTTTTGGCAGCGATGATGAAAATGCGACTAAAAGTTACCTTTTGGCAGCGATGATGAAAATGCGACTAAAAGTGTACCTTTTGGCAGCGATGATGAAAATGCGACTAATAGTGTACCTTTTGGCAGCTATGATGAAAATGCGACTAAACGTTACCTATTGGCAGCGATGATGAAAATGCGACTTATAGTTACCTTTGGGCAGCGATGATGAAAATGCGACTAAAATTGTACCTTTTGGCAGCGATGATGAAAATGCGACTAAAAATTACCTTTTGGCAGCGATGATGAAAATGCGACTAATAGTGTACCTTTTGGCAGCCATGATGAAAATGCGACTAAATGTCACCTTTTGGCAGCGATGATGAAAATGCGACTAAAAGTATACCTTTTGGCAGCTATTATGAAAATGCCGACTAAAATTGTACCTTTTTGCAGCGATGATGAAAATGCGACTAAAAATTACCTTTTGGCAGCGATGATGAAAATGCGACTAAAAGTGTACCTTTTGGCAGCGATGATGAAAATGCCACTAAAAGTTACCTTTTGGCAGCCATGATGAAAATGCCACTAAAAGTATACCTTTTGGCAGCTATTATGAAAAAGCGACTAATAGTTACCTTTTGGCAGCCATGATGAAAATGCGACTAAAATGTACCTTTTGGCAGCGATGATGAAAATGCGACTAAAAATTACCTTTTGGCAGCGATGATGAAAATGCGACTAAAAATTACCTTTTGGCAGCGATGATGAAAATGCTACTAAAAGTGTTCCTTTTGGCAGCCATGATGAAAATGCGACTAAAAGTGTACCTTTTGGCAGCCATGATGAAAATGCGACTAAAAGTGTACCTTTGGCAGCGATGATGAAAATGCGACTAATGTGTACCTTTTGGCAGCGATGATGAAAATGCCACTAAAAGTTACCTTTTGGCAGCTATTATGAAAATGCGACTAATAGTGTACCTTTTGGCAGCCATGATGAAAATGCGACTAAACGTTACCTATTGGCAGCGATGATGAAAATGCGACTTATAGTTACCTTTGGGCAGCGATGATGAAAATGCGACTAAAAATTACCTTTTGGCAGCGATGATGAAAATGCGACTAATAGTGTACCTTTTGGCAGCCATGATGAAAATGCGACTAAAAGTCACCTTTTGGCAGCGATGATGAAAATGCGACTAAAAGTATACCTTTTGGCAGCTATTATGAAAATGCCGACTAAAATTGTACCTTTTTGCAGCGATGATGAAAATGCGACTAAAAATTACCTTTTGGCAGCGATGATGAAAATGCCACTAAAAGTGTACCTTTTGGCAGCCATGATGAAAATGCGACTAAAAGTTACCTTTTGGCAGCGATGATGAAAATGCCACTAAAAGTATACCTTTTGGCAGCTATTATGAAAAAGCGACTAATAGTTACCTTTTGGCAGCCATGATGAAAATGCGACTAAAATGTACCTTTTGCAAACGATGATGAAAATGCGACTAAAAATTACCTTTTGGCAGCGATGATGAAAATGCTACTAAAAGTGTTCCTTTTGGCAGCCATGATGAAAATGCGACTAAAAGTGTACCTTTGGGAGCGATGATGAAAATGCGACTAATGTGTACCTTTTGGCAGCGATGATGAAAATGCCACTAAAAGTTACCTTTTGGCAGCTATTATGAAAATGCGACTAATAGTGTACCTTTTGGCAGCCATGATGAAAATGCGACTAAAAGTTACCTTTTGGCAGCGATGATGAAAATGCCACTAAAAGTATACCTTTTGGCAGCTATTATGAAAAAGCGACTAATAGTTACCTTTTGGCAGCCATGATGAAAATGCGACTAAAAGTGTACCTTTTGGCAGCGATGATGAAAATGCGACTAAAAGTAACCTTTTGGCAGCAATGATGAAAATGCGACTAAAAGTAACCTTTTGGCAGCGATGATGAAAATGCGGCTAAAAGTATACCTTTTGGCAGCGATGATGAAAATGCCACTAAAAGTTACCTTTTGGCAGCGATGATTAAATTGCGACGAAAAGTTACCTTATGGCAGCGAGGATGAAAATGCGACTAAAAGTGTACCTGTTGGCAGCGATGATGAAAATGCGACTAAAAGTTACCTTTTGGCAGCGATGTTGAAAATGCGACTAAAAGTGTACCTTTTGGCAGCTATGATGAAAATGCGACTAATAGTGTACCTTTTGGCAGCGATGATGAAAATGCGACTAATATTTACCTTTTGGCAGCGATGATGAAAATGCCACTAAAAGTTACCTTTGGGCAGCGATGATGAAAATGCGACTAAAAGTTACCTTTTGGCAGCTATGATGAAAATGCGACTAATAGTGTACCTTTTGGCAGCGATGATGAAAATGCGACTAATATTTACCTTTTGGCAGCGATGATGAAAATGCCACTAAAAGTTACCTTTGGGCAGCGATGATGAAAATGCGACTAAAAGTTACCTTTTGGCAGTGATGATGAAAATGCGACTAAAAGTGTACCTTTTGGCAGCGATGATGAAAATGCGACTAAAAGATATACTACTTTCGTCAGCATATGCTGTAAAAACTAAAAGCTATTGGCAGCGTTTATTTTGTACGATCATATATATTAATTATGAACACTACACGGTATTTCGGTGCGATGACAGATAGTTATTATTTAATGACTCTCTGGTAATTCTCTTTCTTTATTTTTTTTAAAAGTTAAAATTTTCTGGTTGCATTTTTTCTGTTACGTAGTCAACAAACCCCCTTGGCCTTGAATGTGCAAGTTCAAAATATGCATTTCCGCCCCTGAAATTTTTGAATTTGGTATTGTGATAAAGAATTTTGAGTTCATCCTTTTGACCTAGATTATTTTTCTCAGCACGCTTTGACCTAGATTATATACTCTGACCTAAATAATCACTTCGATACAATTACAAAAAGAGAAGATTCCGGGACATTTAAAAATCTTTCATAACGTAGGATGGTTTTTGCAAATTTACTTTATTTATATATCCGTGACTAGCACAGTTTTTTTTTCCAATATGAAGATTGAATACCATTATTTTTCAATTCTGAAGTTTAAAGACCGTATTATTTTTTCATTTACTCATTATTATGAGAGAAATAGGAATATTTTTACTCATTTATGTTTCTATATGTACTATATTTCATTTTTTACAGAATAATATTGTTTACCTACAAAACAATATATAAAGGATAAAATGATTATTTGTATGGTTATTTATTCATCAACACTATTTGTATGGTTATTTGTATGGTTACCTACAAAACAATAAACAAGTTTAAAGATGGATATTAAATTAACAAAAGTTAATACAAATTAATTCATCAACACTATTAGCCATTTGAGTCATAAGGTTATTTTGTCGATCATAATCGCGCTCATATATATTATTCAGCAGTACAAATGAGGCGACAACCTCGGCGTAGCAACTGCTATTAGCGGCTTCGCTCTAGGCATTGTCATACCATACACCTCTTCCATATCCATCTCTTCTGGACGGGCCCCGCCTGGCGGTGACCAATCAAAGCAATGTAACAACCTCGCCAAAGCCATCACCACCATCACTGTTCCAAGCGGAGCACCAGGACACTTCCTTTTACCAGCTCCAAATGGCAGAATTTTAAAATCCGGTCCGTGGCTTATCTCGATACGCTTCTCTGGATCCGCCAAGTGCCGCTCCGGTCTAAACTCTGTGACATCATTCCAAACATGCGTGTTTCGCCCTAACGCGTGCGTGTTTATGAAAATGCGGGTCTTGGCAGGTATATCATAGCCCATCAGCTTGGTTGGCTTTAGGGTTTCGTGCGGTATTAAGAAGGGTCCTGCTGGGTGCATGCGGAAGGTTTCGCGGACGATTGATCGGAGGTAGGATAAGTGAACTAGGTCCGGTTCTTGAACAAGGCGGTCAGGTCCGATGATCGAGTCAAGTTCAGCCTGGACTCGACTAAGTACGTGTGGGTTCCGTATCACTTCAGCCATGGCCCATTCATTCGTCACGGCTGAGGTGTCGGTGGCTGCTGCAATCATGTCCTGTAAAAATTGTTGAAATCAATACAAAGTTGAGAAAATAATGGTAGCTATTTGACACCAAAGTGTTATTCTTCAATCATTTTGAAGAGTTGTGATAGAACAAAATAAAATAATTCAATACCTGCATTAGAGCCTTAATCTCCACATCATCCATGTGATCCTTCCCATTCTCACCAGGTAAAGAAAGAAGCACATCAACAAAATCCATTTCCTCTTTGTTATCATCATCGTCTCTATCATGTCTACTTTTCTCTCTATCTCTTCTCTTCCTGTGCTCATCAATTATATTTTGGTGAAAATCATCAATCTTTTTCTCCACCTCTCTCATCTTTTTCTCGCACCCAAAGGGGTCGATCCACCTCCAGGCGGGCAAATAATCTCCAAGATAAATTAAACCCAACAGCCGAAACAATTCATGTGTAATGTGCATGAACTCCATCGCCTCATTCGGTCCCGCAGACCCCGTTCCAAAATACTGCTTCCCCAACAACATCCTAGTAACGTTATTCATCGAAAAGGCGCCTAACACATCCCTTAAGTTCACCGGCTGGCCAATCTGGGTTTGGGCCCAGACTGACCGTACCAAGTGTTGAGCCTCTTGGGCTCGATGAGTCGAAAAGGATTCCAACCGTTTGGTCGTCAACAAATGCTCCATGCAAATACGCCTCATACGCTTCCAGTGTGGGCCCATCGGGGCTAGTGCCACATCACCACAGCCATAAGCCAGGTGCACTGCGGCCAGTGTTCTAGGTCGAGATGCAAAAACATCATCTTGTTTTAGAAGGATCTCTTGAATCACATCAGGATCGTCCGTCGTGATTGCATTGACATTGCCAAGACGAAGATAGACTATCGGGCCGTATTGGGTACAAAATTTGGCAAAGTCTCTATGAGGAAGAGTGCCTAATTGTAAGAGATTGCCGACAATAGGCCACTGTGGTGGGCCCGGAGGGAGTCTTAGGTTCGAGTCCTGGAATTTCGTCCTGAGAAAGTTCGAGACGAAGATCAAGGAAGAGACAATTATGACCAACAAGAGAATATCCATGGAGTAAGATCAAAGTCTCACTTCCATTAACAGTTAATAACAATTGAGAGGGTATGATATGACTTATTGTTGTTGTGAGGTCACCACCATGTATGCGTTGAGATCTATGCAGTTAGCTCTCCTGATATTGATGATGCTATGAAGAGCCCATGATCTTGGCATGGAGAGTGGATCAAAAGAATATACAAGGCATGAATATTTGATGGGTTCATAAACAACATTTGGTCTTTCTAAATAAGTAACTGAGATTAAAATTTTCAGGAAAAAATAAAGATATATTAAAAGCTCGTGGTGAGTTATGTAGAAATTAAAAAGAAAAATGCGACCACATTAAACAAAAAAATGCACTACTAGTATCTAGTCCTACATACAACATTACTACGACAATTTTAATTCTTACACATACGCCCCTATTTGTTTTCGAAATTGCGCACGAATCTCCAACGCTACAATAGTTCCAGTGTTGCTACGTAATTACAACAACAACAAAATTAGCAAGATTTGAGGGGTTATCTGAAATTGCAATGTCCACTAGATAATTTATGAGGTTATATATGATGAAATTGTTTTTTTTCATATATAACTGAAATTGCAATGTCCACTAGAAATATTTCTTTTCTTCTCCGCTCCACCACTAGTTAACACCTAAATGTGCTCATAGTATGAAATTGCTTTTTTTTTGTCAAAATTTGTTATATATACAAGTAAAAATAAGCTTCATGCTCATGTCATTAATCAGTTGCAAATGTTAATATTCCAATTAGTTAACGAAATTATACATAATTCATACGCTCATTGAATTGTCACGTAAGGGACACGTGCGACGCATAAGTGAAATATTTGTAACCCGAAAACATTTGCGTTTAAAGTTCAGTAAATGTTGATTTTTTAGAAATTATAATATAAACTATTTTTGATGAATATAGTGTACAGTTGTATCGAGAAGAAAGAAATTCAAGCTCGGATCTGAAATCGTAAAGTAGAATCTTAAAAATGGAAATATATAAAAAAAACTCACGCACAGTGAAAAAACTTTTGTCATTCAAAATAATCTTACTCATACAGTCATACTCCCCCTAAATTGTTCTAGAAACGCACACGAATCTCCAGCTGTTGTAACGTAATTAGTAATTACAAACAAATTTAGCATGATTTGAGGGGGTTATCTGAAATTGCAGCAGTGAGCTTGTCCGCTAGATAATTTATCCCACATACATAGTAGGGTTATCTGAAACAAACCCTAAACCCTAAATCCTAAACCATAAACCCACACTCACATCCTCCATCTTAAACAACTGCCTCGGCAGAGAAACAAAATAATAACCTTAAGGGTTTGGTTGTCAGGTTCAGAGACGACAAATTGGGCAATGTCGCGCGAACTAACATAACCAGGTCCATTTGCATAGGGGGGATAAATATCTTCTGGCCACTCCTGAAATTAAATATGTATAAACAAATTTAATTTAATTTAATTTAATTCTAGTACGTATTAATTTTATTCTTCCCAAAATTGTATTTACACGAACAAATGTATCGTCATCACATTTCATTATGTATGTCGCTGATATGTTTTTAACCTACAAATTTACCATTTAGTCAATAAATAATTCAAATAAAAAAATAAATATAATAAAAGATGTTAGAGAGAGAGAGAGAAGCGAGAGACCCCATATTCGAAAATGGGGATTGTTTTGAGAACGACAAGAACGTACAGGTCAATGAACGTTCAAAGTTCATATTCACAATTACGCAATGAAATATCTCGCAACCACTTGTAACGACATGATCTCCTTAGACTGAACCAAGTTTTCCTCACCGTCATTCTCTCAGCAAAATGATTCGAAACCGAAAGAATGCCAATAAAAAAAAACACAGAGCCTTTTTGCAAAACTGGAGCTCTCCATTCCTCTGACATCTGATTAACTGTTATATACACATTTACATTTGATTAAAACCGTTGAGTACACATGTTAATTACGGATTAACAGTTTCATGTTACACATGTTAATTACGATAATGAATTGAGTTATCGAAATATTTTTTTGGCAATTAGAAAACTTAATATTGTTAATTATTGAAAATGTATATACATTAATTAAGTTTTGAAAACTTAATATTGTTCATTATTGAAAACTTAATATTGTTAATAATTGAGTTATCGAAATATTGTTTTTGGCAATTAGAAAACTTAATATTGTTAATTATTTTTTTGGAAATAATGAGATGGTATTTCCAAGGGTATTTTCAATGGGATTAAGTTTTATAATAATTTTTAATTGTTAATTGTCAATTGAAAATAATTCATGCTGTTAATAATGATTTTGTGAAATTTTGACTAAAATATTATGATATTAGTTAATTTAATTAGTTCATTAATTCATGATTTAATGTAACTAATGGACTTTGAAATTTTTTAATTTTATATTAATTGTCAATTGGAAATAAATGTTAATTATTAATTAATTTCCATCAAATAATTTTCCTTTCAATCTTACTTTAAAAATATAATTGAATTGAATTAACACTTTTCTTAATTATATTTAACACTTACTTGTATTAATTAGCTAACACTTGACTTAATTTTCATTGGTAGCTTTCTTAACAAGCTACCAACGGTACACTTGCATTACCAGAAATTTTCAATAGCTTTCTTAACGAGCTACTAATGGTACACATCCATTGGTAACTTTTTTAACAAGCTACCAATAATACATTTGCATTAACATAAATTTTCAATAGCTTTCTTAACGAGCTACTAATGGTACACATCCATTGGTAACTTTTTTAACAAGCTACCAATAATACATTTGCATTAACATAAATTTTCAATAGCTTTCTTAACGAGCTACTAATGGTACACTTCCATTGGTAACTTTTTTTTAACAAGCTACCAATAATACACTTGCATTAACATAAATTTTCAATAGCTTTCTTAACAAGCTACCAATAATACACTTGCTAGTTGCATTAACATAAATTTTCAATAGCTTTCTTAACAAGCTACCAATAATACACTTGCTAGTTGCATTAACATAAATTTTCAATAGCTTTCTTAACAAGCTACCAATGATTTCTTTTCATGTTAGTTACATTCCAAAAATATAAATCATATGTTCCATGAATCCTTTCCATGTTACATTTACATTCCAAAAAAAAAGCTCTTTTCTCTCTCTTTATCGCGCGCGCTCTTCCACGCTCTTCCAGACCGAAACCCTAATCCTAATTCGAGAATTTCAAAAATGCCCCTCTCCCTCTCTGCCGCCACGTCCACCTCCGATCTGCCGGAGATATCGCTATCCTCCATCACGAAGAAGTTGGCGTCTCGTAAACCGGCCGTTCGTAACCGGATGATGCGGAATCTCTCCAGTCTTCTTCCTCGTCTACCTCCTCTGCACAAATCAACTCTTCTCGAGATCTGGAAAGGCATTTTCTTTTGCTACTGGCACTCCGACAATTCGGTCAATCAATCTAATCTGGCTACGACGATTTCAGCCCTAATATCGACCAGCAATCATGATTTCGCCATGGCGTTTCTAGACGCTGCCTTGGAGACCCTCCGTCGTGAATGGGGTAGAATGGACGAGATGGACAAGTTGTATTTGCTGGTAAGAGGTATTTTGAAACATACTTTCTTGTTATTACGATCAAATCCTTGGGATCTCTATCTTCTTCGGAAAGTGATGAATATAATTGAAGAGAGAGCTCTAGGGGAAGTTGGTGGTGCGGAAGGATTTAGTTATCATGTCGTTGAGATTTTTCCAGAGGAGCTTATTGGATTTCAACCCGTTAACAAAGAATCATTAGAAGTGCTAATTAAGCCTTTTTTAAATATTTTGGAGAAATCTAGAGATCCCATTTTGGCGGAGAAGGTTAATGTTCACATCTTTGAAAAGTGTTTGGTTAATGGGGTGAAATATTTGCGTTTGAGAAAAACTGGTGGAGAAATTGAGAAAGGAAGTGAGATAGAGTTGTTTGGAATTATTGGATTAATCATGCGTTTTCATGAAAAGTTGATTGATGTAATTCTGAAGGCAAAGGCAGGAACGCGTCCGTACATTAAAGATGATTTGTGGGATTTGAGAGGACGATTTTTTAATTTAGAACGGCATAGGCTCATAAATGGAATTGAAATTGAAATTCCGATACCGGAACAAATTGAGACTTCTGAAACCGGTCCCGAATTTGCAAAAGATGAAAATGGTGAGGGGCCGAGTGAAAAAATTACAAAGAAAAGGAAGAAGAATAAGAATAAGAAGGAAAAGGGTGAGAAAAAAGATGAGACAGAAGTTGAGAAAAATAGTGAAAAAAAGAATAAGAAAAAGAAAATGAAAATTGAAAAAGAAAGTAATAGTGAGAATGAAAACGGAACAAACGGAGATGAAAGTGAAACTGAAGGCATCAGTAATTTGGACGAAATCGATGATTCCAAACTTTCATACGCCCTATATTTATTAGGTAAACGTAAACATCGTTCCAAGACCGCCACGTCATATAAAAGACTCGTAAAAAGGTGTATGAAAAAAGAGGTGGAATTCTCCCTTGAAGATAATGTAGAGTGGGAACGGGGCACTCCGCTGCCTCCGATTAGTGTGAGATTGCCTCCGCCGGCCATGCCGAGAGGAAGTGCCTTGAAGAAAGGAGTGCCAGCTGGACCAATCAGAGAAATGGAGACTCCAGTTGCGACTAAAAGGAGACCAGTGCTGATGTCTGAGGAGGCTAGGAAAACAAAGAGTTTTTTTGATTTTATTCGCAGAAATTTGCGGGTCAAGAGGAAGTGCCGTAAAGGCAGGAGTGCCAACCGAACCAATCAGGGAAATTGAGACTCCAGTTGCGACTCAAAGGAAGGAGCGCCAACCGGACCAATCAGAGTACTTTTTTTGTGTTGAAATTTGTTATACAAGTAAAAATATGCTTTATGCTCCATGTCATTTTGTAAATATGTTAATATTCCAATTATTTAACGAGAAGAGAGTTGTGGCCTGAAAACATTATTTTTTATTAAAGTTCAGTAAATGTTGATTTTTTAGAAATTCTAATATAAACTATTTTTTTATGAATATATTGTACAGTCGTATCGAGAAGGAAAAACTTAAAAAATTAGAAGTTGGATCTGAAATCGTAATGTGAAATCTTAAAAATGGAAATATAAAAGAAAACCCGTGCATAAGTGAAAAATCTTGTCATTCAAAATAATCTTTACTTCTACAAATTATGTGATCTAACCTCAAATAGTCTCTCTCTCCTCACAGGTATTAAATTCAGTTATCTAACTAATAGGATGATATTGTCCAGAAATTCCTTTCGTAGGTAACTTCTGCAAAATATATAGAACCCGTGCCGAAGGCAATATTTCTTTCACCTGGAAATTCATCCATGTTACTTTGTCAAAAATAAAATAAAAATCTTATACGCCAATCTTCGTCAAAAAAAAAAAATCTTCAATTTCAGAAATATATTGATTATGAATTTATTAATATTGAGAAAAGAGTTTAAATTTGGAAAATTACCAAATAAAAGATCAGGTCAATAATTAGGTGATTTAGCACATCAAGACGTATACTTCACCTAAAGGCAGACACTCCAATATAAAAGAAAATTCAAAACATAAAATTAGCAAAATCGAGTCGATCACTTTATATATGATGACAATCATGAAATCATTGGAAAATAAACATTTAGAGGAGAAAAGCAAGCACGCGCTCGGTCCATTCTATTTTTAATTAAGTACCTGTTCGGCATGGATGGAATAGTGGATTAAATGGCTTATTCCATTTTATTCCGGCCGAACACGAATGGCATAACTCGGAATAAGAGGGAAAATTCCGGATTTAATCTATTCCATGGGGTACCTGGAAGTAGACTATTCCATGGAATTGGCAAAATATTTGGACGAAAATGCCCTTATTTATTCCATTTGGGCCCACCTTGCAAATAAAAAACTAATTTCTAGTCTTTCTTCTTCTTCCTCTTCCCGTGCACCTTCCTCCTCCTCCTAATCTGTTTGTCGTCGATCTTGTGGCAATCTACCAGCCAATGGTCTAAACAAGAAGCTAGTACGAGATCTACTCGTTTTTCTCTCTCGAAAGAGATCCAAATCAATATGATTTTGTCTTTAAAATACAAACCAGCTTGAGATTTTCTTTGAAGTTTTCATGGCGACTGTGAATGGGAGACTGACGCGCTCTTACAGCGACTGAAGAAGCCCAAGAACAGGTAATGACTGATTTCAAAGCATGATTTTTTATTTCATTTTTTTAATTCCATGGTTTATAAAAGACTAATTAACTTTGGATACTGAAGAGTGAAGAGGTTGAAGATTTGATTAGAAACTTCTTTTGGCTCGAGACACTACATAAATGGCAGGTTTGAATTCATTTTGTTTTTAAAATTCTAATTAACTTTGGATTAATTTAGCACACTAAATTCAAATTGATGTTTAAGTTGAATAAAAAAAGCAAATTCAATTGCAGTTTTGAATTCCCTTGAAATTGCTCAACACTTGATTATGCAATTAGGGCTATGAGTGTTGATAACATTGATGCGGTACACTAACAGAAGATTAAGCCTTAAATTTGCTTGTAAGTTATGCACCAATTTTTCCTAATTCAAATTATCACTAAAACTTAATATTTGGCACATTTTTTTTGTTGGTTTTGGTGGTGCTTGGAATAATAGAGGCACAATGCCCCATAGTCGGAAGGCTGACAAACTCCCTCATGCCGCGATTACAGCAAGAAATTCATGGCTGTGTGGATCGAAAAGCACACCATGGAAAACATCCATCTCTTGATGAACTTGAATCCAATCCAAGTCATCGTGGATGCAATTTAATTTGGCCATACTGGTAGTAAGTACTTTGTCATAATTTTAATTTAGATTTTATAGTCAGTGCTTCAATTATGGTTCGATAAACTTGAGCACAATAATTATCTAACTATTCAGGGTTGAAATGGTAAAATCACCAGTTTTGAATATAAGAGAATGAGATCCAACTTAATTGTAAATTGATGACTTAAAAATCAAAGTAACTATTTAAATTTAAAATAAGATATCTATAATATTTTGTTCGAGTGTTCTTTATTTTGTTAATATTATATTATATTGCATGTTATTTAATTTGTAAACTAAATATGTATGGATTGTGTAAACTAATTTTGTCATTATGTTGATTGAACATAATTATGTATGGATTATGCAAATTAATTTTGTTATTATGTTGATTGAACATAATTATAAAAAAGGGTATTTTGGTCATTGTATCTTTTAAATTATTTTCATCAATGTTTTTATTCCATGATTGTTTGCCGAACATGCTTGGAATAAAATGGAATAGATGGATTTTATCTATTCCATTAATCCACTATTCCATGCCTTGCCGAACAAGCCCTAAAGGAAAAAAGAAGTTCCACTAATTACAAGGATAAGGTATCGCAAAAGTAAAATATATCATATATAAAATCCTAATCCCTGCTCTATTTCTATTAATCGAGAACATTCGAATGTCCATTAACTCGCTTTCTCGATGCGTGTTCTCAACAATGAGCCCTCCAAGTATGTATTAAATCTTTCGTTTCCCTTATTAGAAGTTCGTGCATCTTCCCCTTTCGTTGGAATATTCTATTATTGCGTTCTCTGCAAATGGACCATAAAGTCGCTAGCCATACACTATCTCAATTTTTTCTTTCCACCGAAGTTAATGTCTTGTGGTATTGCCACCAAAATTCCTTGAGAGTCATCTCGGCGATAGAAGCTCTAGGCTCGATGCGGTTCCAAATTTCCTTCGTGAAAGGATATTGTAAGAAAAGATGGATAGTCGTTTCCAAAGGACCGTTACAAAGCGCACATCTTGGATTATGTGGCCATCCTTTCTTAAAGAGATTTTCGCCCGTTAACACTCGATTTTGTAGGACCAACCATCCAAAGATTGTTATTTTTTGAGGAGCTTTGATTTTTAGAATTGTAGGACCAACCATCCAAAATGTATCCGTCGAATTTTTTATTATACAACAATTACATATAATTAACGTGTTAATTAAAACATAAAATTAAATATTCATTAAAATTTATTTCAATTTATGAATTTGAATAAATATTAATTATGTATTAAATTAACAGCCAACATGTACTAGTTATTATTTTAACTAAATGTATTAATTAGATCATAAAAAATGTTATGGTAAATTTGGGGGATATATCATATTTAAAAAAATTAAAAAAAATGAGTCTTTTATCGGCGGGATTTTAAAATCAGTTATGACTTATTTTTGGAATATTATCAAAAAGAAAGTTATTTTTGAAACATTTTCAGAAGAAAAAAAAATATTTTTTGAATTTTGGTTCAATAAAGAATTACTCCTATGTTTTGCATGCTTCCTCACTGGATGCATTGTGGTAAATATTTATCTTACTTCATTTGGAGCATTTTCTGAAAAAGGTCATATTGATGTTACTGAACCAACCTGAATATTTCACATTTTCATATTAAAATAGTATATTAGAAAATTATTAGGTAATAAACATTTACCTCTTCTAACTTTTTTTTCTTTTATTACACTTACCCTCATATAAATCATCTTACTTTATTAATACAAACACAAGGAATAGCAATTGCTATTGCTATGCTTACTAAAGAAAACAGTTTTCTTCACCCTCTTGATTCGATTGGAAATTTCCGAAGCATATAAAAAAATCCTACATATGAAATTAAAAACCATTTTTATTCTTGTTTCGTAACGATTTATTATTTTCTGATCGACTGAAAGTACTGAACTTTTTTTGTACCTTCCTCCATATATTAAGAACCCCAGTGCTGCAATAAAAGATAACTGCCGAAAAAACAACGTAATTACAAAATAGAATAGAATAGAATAAAATATGTTATTATAAATAAAATTATATGCATTGAAATGTTTTGGACGAAATTTGTCCAAAGCACTTCGGGCAAGACCCGGTCCCAAGGTTATTTTACCGACCATAATTGCGCTCATATATATTATTCAGCAGTACAAATGAGGCGACAACCTCGGCGTAGCAACTGCTATTAGCGGCTTCCCTCTAGGCATTGTCATGCCATAAACCTCTTCGGTATACATCTCTTCTGGCCGGGGCCCACCTGGCGGTGGCCAATCAAAGCAATCTATACACCTCTTCGGTATACATCTCTTCCTTTTACCAGCCCCAAACGGCCGAATTTTAAAATCCGGTCAGTGGCTTATCTCGACACGCTTCTCTGGATCCGGTCAGTGGCTTATCTCGACGTGCTTATGAAAATACGGGTCTTGGCAGGTATATCATAGCCCATCAGCTTGGTTGGCTTTAGGGTTTCGTCATTCGTGCGGTATTAAGAAGGGACCTGCTGAGTGCATGCGGTAGGTTTCACGGACGATTGATCGGAGGTAGGATAAGTGAAATAGGTTCGGTTCTTCAACAAGGTGGTCAGGTCCGATGACCGAGTCAAGTTCAGCCTGGACTCGACTAAGTACGTGTGGGTTCCGTATCACTTCAGCCATGGCCCATTCATTCGTGACGGCCGAGTTGTCGGTGGCCGCTGCGATCATGTCCTGTAAATATTGTTGATATAGATACTAAGTTGAGAAAATAATCGTAGCTATTTGAAGAGTTCTGATAAAACAAAATAAAATCAATCAATACCTGCATTAGAGCCTTAATCTTCACATCATCCATATGATCTTTGCCATTCTCACCAGATAAAGAATGAAGCACATCAACAAAATCCATCCCCCCTTTGTTATTATCATCATCATCTCCATCATGTCTAGTTTTCTCTCGATCTCTTCTCGTCCTGTGCTCATCTATTATAATTTGGTGAAAATCATCAATCTTTTTCTCCACCTCTCTCATCTTTTTCTCGCACCCAAAGGGATCGATCCACCTCCAAGCGGGCAAATAATCTCCAAGATAAATTAAACCCAACAGCCGAAACAATTCATGTGTAATTGTGTATGAACTTCATCGCCTCATTTGGTCCCGCAGACCCCGTTCCAAAATACTGCTTTCCCAACAACATCCTAGTAACATTATTCATCGAAAACGCACCTAACCGATCCCTTAAGTTGACCGGTTGGCCAATCTGGGCCTGAGTCCAGACAGATCGTACCAAGTGTTGAGCCTCTTGGGCTCGATGGGTCGAAAAGGAATCCAACCGTTTGGTATATGCAAAGATCCCAAGAAAATACAGTAGTTAAATTGAATAATTTATGCTCATAAACAACATTTGATCTTATAATATGAACTAGATAAGTAACTGAGATTGAAACGTATAGGGAAAATAAAGATATATTGATTAAAGCTCGTGGCAAGTTATGTAGAAATTAAAAAGAATAAAAGATCAAACACATAAACAAAAATGGAAAATCCTAAGCACTACTAGTATCTATTCCTACATACAACATCACTACAACAATATTAATCTTACACATGCGCCCCTATTTGTTCGCGAAATTGCACACGAATCTCCAGCACTACAACAATTCCAGTGTTGTTACGTAATTACAACCAAATTTAGCAAGATTTGAGGGGGTTATCTGAAATTGCAGCAGTGAGCTCGTCCGCTAGATAATTTATCCCACATACATAGCATTTGTCTAGGGGATTGATAATGTGCCGTGAAATAATTCTCCACGCACCCATATTGACAAAATTTCCAACTGTGGGAATACAGAACCATGTTCGTGGCGTTTAATTTCTCCACCCATAAACCCACACTCACATCCTCCATCTTAAACAACTGCCTCGTCAGAGAAATAAAATAATTAAATTGGGGAATTAATTAAATAATTAATTAAAAATATGAGAGACTAACCCTAAGGGTTCGGTTGTCATGTTCAGAGACGACAAATTGGGCAATGTCGCGTGAAATAACATAACCAGGTCCATTTGCATATGGTGGATAAATATCTTCTGGCCACTCCTGAAATTAAATATGTATAAACAAATTAAATTTAATTTAATTTGAGTATTAATTTAATTTGCATAATACCTCAGAAGTAACGGCCCATTTGCCAGATCGAAGGGGTCTGTGTAAAAGATTAAGATTGCCCAAATAAAGGGGTCTCGTACTCGAAATTAATTTTATTCTTCCCAAAATTGTATTTACACGAACAAATGTATCGTCATCACATTTCATTATGTATGTCGCTGATACGTTTTTAACCTACAAATTTACCATTTAGTCAATAAATAATTCAAATACAAAAATAAATATAATGAGAGAGAGAGAGAGAGAGACCCCATATTCAAAAATGGCGATTGTTTTGAGAACGACAAGCTCGTACCGGTCAATGAAAGGCAAAATTACAATATCTCCAAAATATTCCGCCTCTTTCTTCAGTACCACATTCACCTCTTTCCTTTGATTCTGTACCAAACACTCAAAAGTTTATATTCACAATTAAATATACCAATATTACAAAAATTACGTACCAACGCAACGAAAAATCTCGCAACGACTTGTAACGACTTGATCTCCTTAGACTGCAACCAAGTTTTCCTCACCGCCATTCTCTCAGCGAAATGATTCGAAGCCGAAAGAATGCCAATAAATAAAAAAACAGGGCCTTTTTGCAAAACTGGAGCTCTCCATTCCTCTGCCATCTCTATTACTTTCTTGAGAGAGAAACTCGGATGCGTTTTCGGCAACGCCGTTGCGTATACCGAATGTATATCCACATCTCCTTTTATCGCCAATCCCGTCGCATCTTCCAGCGTAAAACCCTAAAATATCACCAATATCCCTCGTTAGAAAAGAAGGGTATACATGATATTTATAATTTCGGTGCGTAATCTTACTGGCCTATACGGAAAAGAGGTGACGTGGCGACCCGCTACGAAAATGTGGTAGCCTTCTACACCGGCTTGAATGGTTAGAACGAACATTCTACCTTCCAAAAATGGAAAAGGCCACGTCACTTTAGGTTTTTTCGCACGACCAACAAATCGTTTCAACCAAGACGTCGATTTCGATTCCTTGGACGATGCCATGTCATCGCCTCGGTCCCATTTCTCGCATTTAACGAATCCATCCACTGCAGAAACGTAAAAATAAATAAAATAAAATAAGATGAGTGATAATAAGACGAAATAGCGAAACCTTTATCGTCCTCGTCTTGAGAGGGAGATCCGTCGCAACGTAAAGATCGAGCCCATTGCATTCGATAACAAGTGTTGTGTTCTATAACGGGTCGTTTATTCCAATCCCCTCTTACTCGAGGATTAAAATGGAATATTTTGGGAGGATCTTCGCCATCCACGGCTCGTAATCCTTGTAATTCGACCGCGAATTGGGATACCAGCACAGTGTCTGTGCTGGTACCCGTACCGTATACATACTCTTCGTGGGCGCTGTGAGGCGTACCGACTAATGTTATAGCGGACCCAACGACTAGGCCGCATGGGAGGAATATCACTCGGTCGGTACCGATGTCGGTACCGGTTATGGATATGCCGGATGGGCAGTTTGGGTCTGAATTTTTCCCCAAATTGTTTAGGTGGTTGTTTAAATCGGAAGCTAATAGGTGGGAATTTTCGATTTCGTGCCATGCTTTTTGGCCTAATACCCATGCCTCGTCAGCCATTTTCTCCAATGATGATAATGAACTTGAACTTGAATTTGTTTGGGTTGTTTTGTAATTTTTCCATACCGGTTTAATGGGTACAATATTGATTGAAGAAGGCGGTTCGTTTGGGAGGTTTTGGGAATTTTCGAGCTTCCTGAGGTGTACGGTTTTGTGGTGAATCAGGTCCATGGAACTTGAGTCTATACCGGTGAAAGTGTCGTCTCCGCTTAATTGAGCAGCGATTTCGAGAAATTTGGTAAATTTGAAGGAAATGAAAAGTAGATACAAAGACCCGATTAACAGGAGTGATAATCTCCACCTTGTCATTGTCGGAAATTGAAAAAAAATGAAATTAAAACCAATTTGGGGTTTCAGAGCTCAACTAGGGTCATGTTTCAGGAATTGGTGAAACTCTATTAGAGGTATGATCCACTATCCAGTATACTAATTCTGAATTTTGTGTACACTGGCATTACCTATAGGAGGATTATACCCAAATTATGATAAAGCTGTAACTTCCCTATAGAAAAGTTGAATTTTAAGAATCTGAAATGAGATGAAAATACTATTTACACGATTTAAAGCTCCTGCACTGAAGAAATCGAGTCTAATTTGTACCAAAAATGCGAAATTCAGATGCCCAATCTAAAATATCAGCAAATTAAATGAACAAGAGATCTTCGAGGCGAGAATAACTAAATAATGGAGATCTAAACCAGTGCCAACAATGGAAAAAAAAATACTAAACCGAGGAAATTGAATGGACTGCAGAATGTGGCCCAAATCTGCCTACGTGCCAATAAATTGAGCAAACTACAATTGAGAAATAAAGAATCAGGGCAGAGATTGTCGCTGTGAACTTTTGTTCGATGTTTTGTTCGCTTTTTAGTTGGGTTGGGTAGGTAGTACTGCCTTACTGGCCATGGCGTTCGGAGCATGTATGACAAACAATACTTCTTTAAAAAAAAATCTATTATAAACATGATGTATACATAAATTCTGACAATACTTTTTTTATTTCTATTATAAAAATAATGTATATATTCGTATTTGCAAAAGAGAAAATAAAAAATTAAGATTGAAAATAATATTTTTTGACATTAATATTATATAATATTCACAATAAAAAAAACTATATTACAAATAATATATTCATATTGAATACTAGTATTAATATACTAACTAGAATAATATTTGTATTACGTTGCGAGTATGTTAATTATGTTTTTGTATTTTTTTTATATAATATATTTAAAAATTCAAATTAGAAAAAAATATATGTATGAATTATGTTAATACATTTTTAATATACATTATCAATATAAAGAGAAAATTGAAACAAATATATTTGATATATTTTTAAAATTAAAGTTTTAAAGAAATGAGTATATGTTGTATGTTTTATAATATTATATAATAATTTATTAGTATTTCGTATATAAATTTTTCATCTTTCATTACATCCGCGTTTGATCAAATTAATGTAAAATAATGAATAATTCAGTATACTTAATTTGACGTGAACCTGGTCGATAGTAATAGTCTACTTATTAATGTAGAAAAATGTGATTTTCTAAAAAATTATTGCAACATGTTGTCAAATAAATCACAAATAAATATTTACAAAGAAATTATGATTATAAAAAACTAATGAATGATCAATGCCTACGGCTACTCCGGAGTAAACGGATTGACTCTCTTTCCTCCAAAACCATAGTATTGAACTGAGCTGGGTATAAAAGTGTTTGAAAGGGCGAGTCGAAACGAAAGGAGTGGCTAGTAAACACCGTTGTATCAGTCATCTCAGTACTCCATATGTTCCATTTCTCTTTGTAATGGTTGCTTTCCTTGTCTCTCGCCGAAACTAAGGAAATTTCATTGTTTAAATTTTGTTACACATTATATTCTAATGGTTGAAAAAAAATGACGACTGGCATAAGAAAATTATACAAAATTGAATTCAAAATAAAAATACGAGTAAATAATGAAAAGAAGAAAATGTTTTTAAAACTAATCATGTAACATGGTATATATAATATAATTAACATTTATATAATATAATCAATGTTTATAATATAATTAACGTTTGCATAATATAATTAACGTTTATATAATATAATTAACGGTACGAGAGAATTAAAATATCATATTAGTATAAAAATAGAACAGAGATAGAGATATTCAGAAAGTACTAATTTGTTCAGTTGGCACTAAAAATATGTATTAGTAAGAAAAATACTTCATTGGCAGAAAAACTAGTGCATTACCTGAATAAATAATGTAAGGGAAATTAAAAAGAAAACTTAACTTCTCTTGATATTGCAAAAAAAAAAAAAAAATCGAAACTCCAAAAAAAATCTTTTCCAAATTTTTCATTTTCATCTAATCCTTATCGTACAATTCTCACTAAATTAATTTAATTAAAATTATATATTTTTCTAAATAACCAAATTATCCTTCAAGCAATTCTTTATGCACAATAGTAATAATTAATAATAATAATAAATAATTTATGAAAATAAACAAATGTATTTAATAATTTAATAATAATAAATAATTTGTTAATAGTAGTAGTAGTCAATGTTACAGATAGCGGATATCGCTTACAGATCGGTCGGTCACCGATAAGAGATATGACTGACATAGCGGATTCATAACGGAAAATATCAGTGGTATAGCGGTTGTGTACTTTTTAATATTAATATATTAAATTAATTATTATAACATTAATTTATATTAAGTTTCTTAAACTAATTTAAGTTTTACATGATTAATATTCAAAATTCAACAATACAACATAAATTTCAAATTAAATTAAAGATACATTTAAAATTATACCATAAAATTCATAAATAATATAATAAACTAAACCACGAAATCGTGTTCATTAACCATCGATATAGATGCGGATACCCCCAATGAAAGTCTAACCTCATCCGGATCAAAATCGATTTCATCTCCAACCATCTCTTCATCCGAGTCACTCGAATCGAACTCTTCATTATCAACATCTCTTGTATCGTCGTTAGCCGTGTTGTAATTCTCATCAATTCCGCCAACTAACCAATGTTGAGCCGTGTTGCTTGTACCGTCCGAAGCAATAAGCACATCTTCGATCTCTTTCATTTGGGTTCTTTTGTCGGGGAAGTTTTAGGTTAAAAGAAGAAAATATACACTCTCTCTCACGCTGTTAAGTAATTAGAGTAAGAAAATAAGAAAATGGAAAGACTGGGTCAAATTTTTTAGCAAAAAAATTATTATAAAATGGGCCAGCCCAAATCATTATTCAAAATATATTATTTTTAAAGTCTAAATCGGTTCAAACCGGTCCAATATCAGCCCATATCGGTCCATGTATCGGTTGACCGATTTACTCAAGTGATACGGGGCATATCATAACGGAGGGGCACTAATTAGAGATATGAAACCGACATACCGGTCCATATCAGTGATATTTAGAACAGTGGTAGTAGTAGTAGTGATAATAATAATAATAATAATAATAATAATAGTACTAATAATAATTTTTGGAAATAATAATAATATAAAATTTCCGAAAACAGTAATAATACAAATTTCTGGAAAATAAAAAAAATACATGTAAAATAATATTGTATTCCAAAAAATTAGAAATATAATACTATTTTAGAATTTAGTTTTAATGTTCATTCGTTGTTCATAAAATTAGCGGCGTTATATCGGATTTTTGGAAATAAATGTTGCATCGCTTTAGATTTTTGTTCGATAGCATTTTGTTTCGCTATAGCACTATTGTGGGAAGCGCACATATATAGAAGTTGTAGCCGTGCTATATATTTTTTATTTTAGCATGATCCATTTATATCAATAATTAATTTCACAAAAAGTAAAACAACATCCTAATATATTGACTCTTGGCATTTCCTATCTCTCTCCAGATCACAATAGTCTCCTCCAAACAACCTCGAAACAAAATATCACGAAATCATTGATCTTCACAAATTCTCCAAGTATATATTTTAACTCATTTTTTTGTTTTACTCTAAAATTCTTCACGGATTTCAAGAATAGAACTCCTCACTAATTCTCCAAGTATGTTATTAACGCTTTCAATGTTAAAATTTATTTCTCTTTGATTTCAACTTTCATGAATAAACTATTATTATTGCTACTCAACTTTTTTTTGTTTCTATTTAGTAAAGTGTTCAATCGAATGAAGTTTAGATAATTGGATAGAGTTTTTAAGTATTATGTAGATCCATTAATGAATTATATACGGATTGTATTATGATGCATTTAGTATTAATTATTTCAAATCATATTTGAATGTTAAATTATATTTATAAGTAGTATTATAAAATAATAATTTTCATCAAAATCCATTGCGATGGTGAAACGACGTTCTATCGTCCGATTAAAGCTAACGGCTAAATTAAACGTCAAAACGTTACGAGTCACTACACGTTATTTAAAACATTATTTTTTATGTAATAATAAGTTTATCGAGATATTATATTGTCTGATCTTTAAATTGTACTTTCATTTTTTATTTATTTCGTGAATGAAACAACATAAGTTTATGTGTCATGTTTCTATGAGTAAATATATGTAACATGTTTTCACAACATGATAGATTTATGATGTTTTGTTGAATTTGTATTTTCTTGATGTGGTATAATATCGTGTTATTGGATGAGATTTTATACATTTTTATGTCAACTTAGTATCCTTGCAATCTTATTTAATAGCATTACTCTGTTTCTATATACCCATAAAATAAATTATTCACATGGTCTATCTATATTTATATTTACAATTTGTACGGATAAAAAGAAAAGCAAAAACAAGAAAGATAGAGGGGTATTTTCTGGAGATAGAAGAAAACTAGAAAATACGCCCTAAATCTATGAGAAACCGGGATCCTAAATTCCGAAACTGGAATCCATATTTATTAAAGCCTGTACTCGGCAAACAGTAATCATCCGCACATACATCGCACGTTGAGAATGGTTTGATGGACTGCGAATCGACATGGACGGAGGAGATAAACCGGAATCATCCACGGACGGCCGAGATCTACCGGAGACATCCGTGCACGGCCGAAATCAAATAGAGACAGCGGTGGACGGCCGAGATCAATCGGAGAGAGAAGTGGACGGCCGAGATCAAGTGGAAAAATCGATGGACGGCGGAGATCTACCGGAGGCACCGGCAGATAGTCAAGATCGAGCGGAGACATCGACGGTTGGCCAGCACCGAGCGGAAACACCAATGGACGGCAGTCATCACTCTTGCGAGGCATTAGGGGATGCGATAGCAGCGACATTGGGCGGTGTGATCAGAGATTTTGATGCGAGAGCTAGCAATGTTTGTCAGAGTCAGGACGAGCTTTCTCTCTCTCTAAATCGCCTCACATTAGGTTATTATGTTGATATATCATAATGATTATTCCAAAAAAAAGGATCAAAATTCAAAACCTCTTAATTAAAATTTTGAATTGTAGAACTGGATAAATTGCTCGAAGATGCGCCGACACCATTGATAATGCAACAAGCAGCCAAGATTTCATCGATACGAAGAAGAGTTTCTTCGCTGAATTTGCTTCTGAAATCTATACAAAGACGATTAGATAACATTGACAGAACTCTTTCCACTGGTATTAATCGACATTTCAATATATTATTTTTATAATATTCGTACTTAATTACTAGCATTATCGTACCATATTGTGGTACCGTGCTAATTGTATCGCCCATTTTTTGTTTATGACAATATTTTCTTTTTTTTTCAGGTAATTTGGGGGCTGCTAGTAATAGTGCTACTTCTAAACTAAAATGAGAAGACGGGTAATTTCTTAACTCTATCACGATTTCTTTTCGTTTTTTTTTCCGAATAAATTTTTCGTAAATGATTGTTATAATTTTCCTTGTAATATTTATTTATGTTAATTTACACAATCATGAATTCACGATTGCTTCCATGTTAATTCACAGTTGTTTGATAATATCCAATAAAACTTTGCTTAAGTTTTACGAATCCAAATATTCACTGCTCGATTGATGGTTTTATCATGAATTTGTAGTTCGAAGGTAGAACAAAAGATGATTGATGCCGAAAGAAAAAGGATGGTTGAGAGTTGTCTTGTGCATATCAATACAAACATTTGCATATATTTGTCGTCGTTTTCTAATGATGCCTTAATAGTTGCGATCTTTTTTATTCCCATGTTTTTGAGGGATTATTCTATAAATTTTGGTATCTTTCCCATTATTTTTGGGTATATTCTTTTTTTTGCTGGAGTTTATAACTGGTTGTTTTTTTTATAACCTTTGATTTAGCCCTTGTTTGAAGAAAATGTAGTTGTGTGAACAAGAATAATTAAAAATATTGATGTGTGTCGACAAGAATAAATTTGAGCGAATTCACTCTCATTAGGTACTAATTTCTTATCATTGTTATCATAATTGGACAACGAAAAAACATGTGATGTACAAAAAAACTATGTGTGCTTAAAGAATGTACAAACATATCCAATATCCAATACAAGTATACAACAAATAGTAAACATAATGAAAGAACAAAGGAATGATAGAAAAATGTACAGGTCACACACCCTAAACAAATAAAAAGTTACAAGATAGTACGGGTCTACAAGGGCCGCCAATGAGAACATGCCACCTGGTCCAAATCGTACTCACGCCACCTAATAATATCTTTCGACAAATATTGAGCCTCCAATATGTGGGATCAAAACACGACTTCAAAATTATGATACAATAAATCCTGCATTCTTTTCCCGGGCAAAGCACTGTGGAAGCTAAAAATTACCAGGGGTTGAAATGCAAAATGTTCCTGCAGGTTTTAACACGGAAATAATAATTAATAACATTTATCATAAATCCTAAATTATTCTATTTTCTTCTGAATTTTCTCTCTGCAAGTTTAATGTAACCTATTTATTTTTAAATATCAGTTTTAAAATATTCGAAAAAAATACTTCAAAAAAGTAAGATTTTTTTTTTTTTTTTTTGAAGGTAGTAAACATTGTTTACTACATTTTTCCATTAAACAAAAAAAGAAAAAAAAAAGTTACATTTTTTAGAAAGAAAAAATCAAAACCCTAATTCAAATCTAGGATTTTGTGACCATCGATGTCAATTAACGTCGTCTTGCGTCTTGTCTATGTCAAAAAAACTAAGAATATATAAAACCCTAACTTCAACTTTTTAAAATACTGAATAAAACCCTAAGTTTAACTTTTTCCTTTTAAAGAATACCCTAACTTTAACTTCTAACTCAAAACCCTTTAAAGTTTAAACAATATATAAAAAATATACAAATATTATAATACATTTTGAAATGAAAATATATAATTTGAAAAATGTATTTGCATATCAATACCATACTTGAATATTATCTTAGTGTTTTTTTCTTTGAAATAAAAATTTAAGGCTAACGGGTTTTTAGTATCTGAAACTTTAGGCGTTTTTATCATAGAGAGGATTTAAATAATTTCCCTAATATTTTTTTAAAATCCATTAAACATACCTTTATGCAATCTCTTATTTATTTTTTATATTCAAAGGCGGACATAACCACCTCTTTGAAGGCCGTTTAAGATACCACGTCGTGGTCTCTTATTAAGAGACGAGCTGTTAATAAGAGAACGCCTACTGAGCCACGACGAAAACCGAACATAAATCGAAGGAAACAAGAAACAAAGCAGTAGAAGCAACAAAACAACACCGCAAAGAACCATCACTTTAAAGAACCCGTCTTTTAGTGCCGGATCTCTTTGGTTGGTCCACGGTACACCGCCCACATTCATCCCAAAAACTAAAATTAAAACAAAAAAATAAAAAAATAAATAAAAGAATTTTCGAAGGTTATTTAGAGGATATAAAATTAAGGGATGAAATGACTTCTTACTTCCGGTGACGATGGATAGAGGAAGGAATACGATGGAGAGAAAAGAGAGATAATATAGTTTTCGATTTATTTGCTCGGCTTGCCAGCTGTCGAGCCCGGCTTGGAGGGCTGTCACGCGATTCGTCAGAAAACCTAGATTTTCTTTTAGTCTTCTCAAACGGCCAATTAATTCTTCTAGAGAAACTATATCTTCACTTGCAAACCATGTTTTGGTTGCGGATTTCTCTTTTACACGCGGAAATACTTGTTCCCCATGAGAAACCACCTATAGAAAGAAAAATATTTACGTGAGAAAGGACTTCATTTAAATTTCAAACATCAAATATTCAATTTAGTCCTAGTGGGGAAAAAGTGCCTGTAAAAGGCGTTGCAAATCAAGATGCATTTTGGGAAATCTTCTATCTTCCAACATTTGCTTCTTCAACAAGTCACCACCTATGGAAATAAGATAAAAAGATGAAATGAATGATTGCGAAATACTCGCAAAAGCATAAGATTCAATCTAATTTTTCATAAAGAGCAGATCTTTTTGATATATCAATCGATCAACGCCCAATAAAGTTAAATGAGGAAAGAAGTACACACTTTTATCCAATAAAAGCTCGACTCCATCCAATTCCATCTCGAATTTGGTGACAATATCATGCAATTGATCGACATGGGTATCCATCACATGAATGACAAGACCCGAAACCCGATTTGGGACCGGATTATCGGCCTCCTCTGAATGATTCATAAAAAGCAAATCCTCCAATACGTGCTCGGCTATAACAACGGTCCCATTGCTCTCCCCTTCGACACTCGGTATCTCATTCAGCAAAGAGCCCGGTCCGTTCGGATCTGAAAATCCAAGTCTCGGAACCCGTCCAACCGACACTGTAATGACCGAATTCTCGGTGACTCGCACAGCTAACCTGATCGAGCATTCGCTGGCAACAGGTCCACCAGAATTCACCCTAAAGATCAGAGTTCCATCCAGCTGTTGAGCGCAATAAGGCCCATTAGACGCAAGATCAAGAATCTCATGAAGCTTCAACGGAGGCGAGAGAAGCTCAATTAACGTTTGGGCGTGATGGGTCAGCTTATAAGGCCCCCCTTTTGGAAGCTCAACATGGTGCCAAGAAAACACCGCAGGATTCCGATTGAGATCCGAATCAAGATTAGGATTCGTAGGTGACCAAGAAGTGGCCGAGAAATTGCCGGCACCGTCGAAAAGGTAAGATCGTCGGCGAACATGGGCGGCAGCGAGACGGCGGAGGGGAGCGGGAGCGGAAGGAGAAGAAGGAGGAGAAACCGCCATTAGAGGTCAACGAAAGGTAATGGCAAGGGCAACGATGGTAATGGAGAGGAGATTTGAGCATAGTAATGTTGATATTGTCAGCTCGTTTTTTTAAGTTTTTTTGAATTGATCGCTTCTGTTCAGGGGGAGGTTGCAACTCCCATGTGTCGGGTTGAGTTGGACATGGTCACGGGGTGGAATATTTTGCATGAACTTGGTTCACTGTGGATAGTCCCAATGAAAATGCACCGGCATAAAATATACTGATAGTTTTGTGTATTTTTTTAAAGACTAATAATTAACAAAGAGATCGTAGATATGAATACAAGAAAATTGTTATTGGGTCTTAGTTGAAAAAAAAATGGGGATGACGGTGGGAAATTTTTAAATGTATTTATTATGGGGGTGGTTTGAATGGTATATTGAATATTCAATTCAATACCTTGTGAACGATATTATTAATTGAGAAAATGATTTTGAGTCTTATATGAGAAAAAAAAAAGTATTATTATGTTTTATAATATTACAACTTGAGAGAAAATTTAAGAGGTTATGTTATGTATTTTAAAATAAAATTAAAAAATCCAAATAGAATCGAGTGCGAGAGAGAGAAAATAAAAATGAAACGATTTTCTTTTCTAAAAATAAGGCGGTAAAATAATTTCTTATATTTGTGTAGGTTGTGCAAGAGCGGAATCGGGGGCCATCAAATTGAAATCATATTTTTTATTTTTGGAGGAGGAAGATTTTGCTCTTTCTACAAACAATAAAAATATTCGTGTAACTAAATTAACACATTTGAACTTCACATCATTACCATAAGGTCGCGGATTCGAACTCGGACGATGACTTCTTTATTATTAAGAGAAATTGAGAAATAAATTAAAAACTCCAAAAAAATACATTTCTACAAGTAAGGTATCTAATGAACCGAGCTACGAGATATCGATGATCTCTTGCTCCTCGAATTGATTATGGTTCCGCCTTTGATTGCATGATGGATATATTTTATATAGTGATCTGGAAATGATTTCGGCTCCTCTATAAAAAATATAATATGTTTATATGTTTCGTAATATTGTAGAGAGAGGGAAGGGAAGGGAAGGGAAGGGAGGAAACGGAAATTGACATACCAAGTTTGGCACCAAATGGAGATGATGAAAAAATATATATATAAAAATATTAATTATTTTCAAAAATATTATATTTTGAAAAAAAAAATATGTGTAAAATATATTGTATTTTGAAGTTTGTGGTATCATAGTTTTTAAAAATTAATTTGTTATATTTACATAAATTAATTTCAAAATAAAAATAATATAATTATTATAATGACATCCTCTCCATTACCTTCCTCTCTCTCCCTCCAAATCAAACATGGATAAAATGAATTTTTTACCAGAGAATTTTTTTCCCTTGTCTTGCCTTCCCTTCCCTCTCTTTACCCCCAAACCAAGCAAAAACTAAGGGGGGTTTAAAACAAAGAAGAAAAAGTGTGTGCAAGGAGAAAAATGAAAATAATCAAAATTAAAAAAATTGAGAATAAATGAAGAATGTTCGTTTATTATTCATCAGATTTGAACTCACAATCTCGCGAATTAAAAAACTCAATCAAATGGGATATGAGTTCATGAAAATAAATAAATAATTTACTACATTTATAAATGTGTTAAACTCTTTCGTTATGCAAGCGATAATAATGCTACATTTCTCTAATAAAATTTGCCGACTCCTGCCTTGTGAACTACAAATACACGTGCCCAAAATATTGAATCATAATTATACGAACTAAATTAAAAACGATTAGAGTTATGTGATATGTATTGAAATTATTGAAAATAATTGTAAGTTAAAAAACATATAATTAGCCAGATAAAATAATATCTCTTTAAATAAATAATTAATATTTATCTACGTCTCATAAATCATAATTGAACAATTGAAATAATTAGGATAATGTGACTTTTTAATAACAAAAATACTTCCAACTACTGAAATAATTTACAAATGTATTCCCGAAGGAATGATTTGTACATGAATTGACATGATCCCACCTGAAATCTTTTATATTTTTACCATAAATATCATTTCGGGATTGATTCGGTATTTGGTTTCGGGACACGTAGCATTTCCCTTTTAATAATATTCAAAAGTCGGATGAAAAATAAAAAAGTTGAGATTAATTAATTATATGCAAAAATACTCAAGACTGTTTATGGAATCCTAATTAATGCATTAATACATGAGATTTAAGTTTTAACTAACATACCACTTACATCATTTGTGCCTTTAATTTTTGACTAATTATATCTTTTCATTAAATTATTTCAAAGAATATATTCTATCATTATTGTCAATTTAATGCCACACATGACTTCATAATATAATAATTACACAAATTTTCCTAGGACCAATACACTGGTTATAAATTAATTATTAGTTAATCTTAATCGTAACCCCTTTGTTTTGTCCAAAATGTACAAATTTCGAACATTTTACAGCCAGATCCTTAAAATATCTATAATTAGATCCAATGTTTCACTAAATCATTCAGTGAAACAGATAGATTTCTTTCCTCACTTAGTCAGTACGTCTTTATCTGCATTTTTACAGTAAAGGTCCTCACAAAGGTATCTAATTGCATTTATTTATTACAAACGAGTCCCTGAAAGATTTGTTCTTTGGAGAAAAATAGAAACCCCCATTCCTCACAGCCCAAGATCGAATTTCGGACCAAGTTCGCTCCTTTGATCTATAGAATTCTGAGATGAGTAATCACACTAATGGCCCCGTAGCTGGAGGAGATGGAGGAGTTATATTGGGTGTAGATGGTGGTACCACCAATACCGTATGCGTTTGCCTTCCAGCCGGATTCACCGGACAGGTCCAGTGCCTCGCTCGAGCTGCCGCCGGCAGCTCCAATCGCAACTCTGTTGGTGGTAAATTCCTCTCTATCTCTCTCACCGATAAACAAGATATTATCCAATGTTTGAAAATTTGCTATGGATTGAGATTTTATTTGACAGAGATTGCTGCAATGGAGACTTTAGATGAGGTAATGCGAACGGCACTGACAATGGCTCATAAGGAGCGCGTCGATGTCCGTGCAGTGTGCTTAGCTGTCTCTGGTGTGAACCACCCGTCAGATCAAAACAGACTCCTCGATTGGCTAAGGTCTCCTCCTCTCCTCTCCTTTATCATAAGGTCTTTAATAATTATTTTTCTTAATTTAATTTTGCGTTTATTTCTGGTTTTCTTAGAGAGAAGTTTCCGAGTCATGCGAAGTTGTATGTAGAGAATGACGCAGTGGCAGCACTGGCGAGCGGTACGCTTGGTAATCCTCACGGGTGTGTTTTAATCGCTGGTACGGGTGCGATTGCATATGGTATTACTGAAGATGGTACCGAGGCTAGGGCTGCCGGTGCCGGACCAGTTTTAGGTGACTGGGGCAGGTACGCTCACTTTTTTTTTCCTTTTTTTTTGTTGATCTTTTGTTTGATTTTTTTTTTTTTTAATTTAATTACTTAGCCTAGCTAAGGGAAACTGGTGCGATTCGTCGTTCCCCAATTTGTTTTGTTGTTTATTTTTTCATTTTTATTCTTTGATTTATTAATCTTCAATCTACTCAATTTGATCCAAATCACATCGTTTCACTCTCGATTGTACTACAATTGAGTTTTCAATTCGACAATGATATGTCAACTCTTGTGACAATAGAATTTAGAGAGTGACTTGACTAAACTGGACTTGTCCATTAATTTCACTATGCAGTGGTTATGGAATCGCTGCTCAAGCCTTGACAGCTGTTATCAGAGCATATGACGGCCGGGGCCCACAAACCAGTCTTACTGATAATATTCTTAACGAGCTCCATCTTTCTTCCCCCAGTGAACTTATAGGGTAAATATTTTCTTTTCTTCATCCACTCCCAACTTTTTTCACTCACTAAAATTTCATGAATTACATTTGCGTTATTGAATAGGTGGACTTATGCGGATTCATCGTGGGCCCGCGTTGCAGCACTGGTCCCAGTAGTTGTATCTTCAGCCATAGAAGGTGATGAGGTGGCGAATAAAATCTTACACGACTCCGTCCGTGATTTAGCCGATAGCGTTTTAGCCGTTGTCCGACGCCTTTGCCTTTGCGGACAAGGTCGCATTTCTATTTCTTTTCTAATCTTATCTTTTTTTTCTAAAAAACTGGTTTTAAATTAATACGGGTTTGAATTGTGTAGATGGAAAGGAGAGCTTTCCGTTGGTAATGGTGGGAGGAGTGCTTGAATCGAATAAGAAATGGGATATCGGAAAGGAAGTTATAAAATGCGTCTCCGAGATATACCCCGGCGTAGATCCCATTCAACCTGACATAGAACCTGCAGTGGGTGCAGCACTATTGGCGTGGAATCGGTACACGAAAGAGAACGAAAAAGTCCAAAATGGAAGCTAGTACATGTTATAACAGTGCGCAAATGTAGAAATAAAATATTGATGAATTATTGGTGGGGAAAAAAAGGAGGATCTCAACGACTAGTTGACGTGTAAAATGTTTCGATCAATTTATTATAGCAAAAGGAAATTCGGTGGTAATGCGGGAGTCGTAGTACCTGAATAATTTTTGTTTCATGTTGATTATTTGTAGTGATTTATTTTTTATTGGAGCTAAATATAGTAAAGCGGTTAGTTTTAACTCTTTCTTTGCCTAAGTGATCATTTCGCCTCGTGTTTGTTCTTTGTTATAAATGTCTTTGGTACTTAAATCTCCAATTTGCCTCGTGTTCATTATTTGGCTCGGAAATAGAGCACTACGTACTCTCTGGATGTTTTATTTAATATTTATTTTGTTAATTATATGACATGGATAACTTGAGAAACATAACTAGATAAAAAAAAAACGAATTCGAGTTAAAATATATATAAACAGTTAATTTCTCTTTATTTAACCATGCAAAAAGAATAGAAATTGTACATTCTGTTATAAATTGCTATGCAATTGAAATGAGGCGATAACTTGTCTTTTCACTTCTTCTCTCATGATTTTTCCTGTGCTAGTAACTGCAAATGGCTTCGCCATTATGACATAATTTTTCGGTATTTTGAATCTGCAGAAATCAAGAGAACAAAAGTTCAACAAAATGGAACATAACCCTTTTCATCAAATTACCGACTAAATGTTTAAATACCAAAGAATCTAAAAGGAAAAAAATCAATTTACCGTGTCAAGTTTCTCTCCATGCAATGATCTCTGAGAATTTCAGCCGAAACTTCATTTGCTAACGATGAATTCTTTGAATTTCGGGCAACCCATTTCCATTTTTCATTTAATAAAAGACAAGCAACGACTTTCTCGGACAAACGAGCATCAGGTACACCAATCACTACCGCTTTTCCAACCGCCTCATGTTGCGACAACACTGCCTCCACCTAAACCAAAAAAAAAAAACAATTTAATTAATAAAAAAATGGTCTGCTTTTACTCTATTATATAGAAAATTTATATTTGTTATTTTTGTAGTGATATATAAATGCAAAATTAAAATAAATAATGGTAGCTAACTGTACAAAAATTGTACCTCTTCAGGGTAGACATTCTCGCCTCCGGTTTTAATCCGATCCTTCTCTCGTCCCATTAGCCATAAACCACCATTTTCATCGATCCACCCAATATCACCAGTATCAAACCAACCATTTTCGTTTATGCCTAAAAATTTCTCATTGTTGCCAACCCAATAACCAGCCATTACATGCAAACCTCTACTCATAATTCGCCCAAATAATCGTGTGCTTTGTGATTCTGATTTTCCTTGAAAATTTATCCTTAGCTCGACATGTGGCGCCGGTTTTCCAACAAAGATGCCTTCTTGGAAAGTGGATTTGGATTTTATTCGAGATTTATTTGAGGAGCTTTGTTGGAAATTTCGAATTATTGGATTGTGGAGTGTAGTGAATGTGAGAGATGAACATGCCTCAGTCATCCCTGTCAAAGTTAAATTAAAAAAAAATATATTTATATGCATCAGACAGAGCCATTGTAAATTTTCAAAATTATGTCAAATTTATAAATAAAATGTGCAAAAAAGAAACTAGAAATATGTACCATAAGCAGAAATAATAGTGGAATTAGGAAATAAGCTAATAGCCCCTTTGATTTGTTCATTTGATAAACCGCCACCGCCATTAAGTATCTTTGTCACACTTCCTATACCATCCAATCTAACATGTTTCCTGATAAATAAATAGATAAATCACACTTGAAAAATTACAAGTATACCATCAAAAAGATTTCTTTTGTAAAGATAGTTTTATGATATTTCTAATTTTGTAAGGGTAAACATGAAATTGTCAGAAAGTTGTGTTTTACCTTGCATATGAAATTAGATCAGACATAATAGTAGGGACCGTTATGAAAGATGTCACTTTGTGCTCTTTTATGCATCGAAGTGCAACTTTTGAATCAAATTTCGGCATCAAAATATGACGACCTCCAGCAATTAACACAGCCAGAAATGAAGATATTCCTCCTATGTGACACAGAGGCGCTGTATGTAGGTATACCTGAGAAAAATAATAAAATTTAAATACATAAACATCTATTTTTTAAATCATGCTCAACTTTTATCGCTAAATTTAAATACACAAAGGGCAACTTTTATCGCTAAATTCAAGATAGATTAAATATATATCATTCAAATTCAAAAGGGTATTTCAGGTCTTTTTCAATTAATGAGATCTCGATTTATTTTGTTAATGATAAAATTTTCCTATTTGGAAGACAGAATAAATTGATAAATACAAACAAAAGAAAAAATAGTTCTGCCAAGAAGCGCCCTCGAGAAATATAGGTTTGAGAGGTATGGTAATCCTTTTATCGAAAATGTAATATTTTCTTACATAGTGAAAGAAGGAACTAAAAAAAGAAGATAAAGATGGATATATGAGAGATGTTATTTTGAAAGCATACATCATCCTCACCATAGTGAACAATGGCGATTTTCGCAAGAGATTGAACAATTAATGACGTGTGACTAATAGCCACACCTTTGGGCTTTCCAGTTGTTCCTATTAAAAATAATTCTTTAAACTAAGAAATAAATCTTGATTCGGTATTTAGTGAATAAATCGAAATACCAGATGTGAAGCATATGAGGGCTATTTCTCTGGGTGCTGATACAGGCTCGGCCAAACCTTTTGAACTCCTTTTGATTTGATCAATTGTTATGACTGCAATGATATGACATAGCTTCGAATTTTATATTGAAAATTAATTGATGTTCAGATATAAGTCTTAACATATAGTATATTCAATTTGAATAACTGACGAGGAAATATCTGGCTCGGCGAACAATCACCCAAAAGCATAAAGAGATTAAGTGATGATAAATTGTATTTATTTTTCATTTCTTGGGCCCAAACTACGCAACTCGTGTCAACAGCTAGCATTTTTGGTTGTACAAGCTCCATAGCTATTCTTGCCTCCTCGAAACTCTAAAATCAAGAAAACAAATAAATATGATAAATTAACTAAATTAATAAGAAATAAAGTAATTTTGACAAAAAAAATACATTGGCTTCATCTTGTTTTGTGCATCGATTTGCAATATCTATTCAATTGGTTATTATATAACACTTGGCTTATTTTTAAAAAAATCTAGGAAGACAACATAATGTGTGAAAACGTTATGGAAATGATTTTTATTTGGTAATTCGAAACAGGCAAATATCGGTCATTTTCTGCTATTTCTTTTGTAATAACATGAACATGCCGCACATTACATATGAATAGAAAAAGGAAATGAGAATGAGAGAGAAACTAACCCATCGATGGTTGAGTGGCGCAACAATGGCGCCGATATATGTTATCGCAAGGAACAACTCTATGTACTCTTTACTGCAATTACACAAATTAAGAAGCATTTAATAAAATGATAACTAGACTCTAGACCACACTTACAGTTACAGCTACTTTCTATTGCATTACAACAAACAATTTCAAGCGAACATAGCATAGATTAACTAAATACCTGTTTAAGGCTGCGATGGCAACTACATCGCCGTCGGAAACACCAGACTCCAACAAGCCTGAAGCGAGCTGATGAACTCCAGTAACGAATTGACGACCAGTTAAACCGCATCCATCAGAATTAATTATCAATGATGTGTCGTCTCCCTCAACTGCTAGGATTCGGCCAAGACAATGGGCAATGTGCCCTCTTGGTCCATGACCTTCCATTCTCCCTCTCTGAACCCTAACCTGACTAGTCTATCCAGTTTTATTGTTTTATATTCATGACATGCTGCAGAGCAAGATTGGAAAATATGATTAGATAAGAAAGGTGTGGCCCTTACATTTTTGTTATAAAATAAGGGTGGAGGGATGTCAATGTCCCTTGACCATTCAAAAAAATTATTATGGGTTAATACTCAACAAGGCTTGAGTACAAAAATAACTTGTATATTATGGGGAAAAAAATAGGCAAAATGCAAATTAGCCAAATAAAAATATCCGAACATTCAAAAACTCAACAACAAAGCAAGAGCAAAAATCCTCTAAGATAAAACACAAAACAAAGGTAAAGATACTAAGACAGACAAACTGAACTCCATCAATCAATACGATCAGTCAAACAAGCTGAAGCCCATGTCGTCATCGGACTCCTCAGCCGGTTCCTCCTCTTTCTTCTCATCCTCCTTTGCCACGCCACTCACCGCCACAGAAGATCCTGAATCCCCACCACCAACAGGTCCGGCGACAACAAACTTACTCGGGTCCTTTAAATACTCCTTAACTTTATCCGCCTCGGGATACGAGAACTCGGTTTCGACAGCAAAGGCCAACACGTTCTTGTACCCGTTGACGAACATGTGAGGTGCGGCCGCTAGAGTAGGATAGGAAATCGCGAGAGACAATGACGCAACCATGGAGACTCCGGCGGAGAATTTCGCGATCAAATCTTCATCGGTGAGGTCTAGGACCTCCGGGGAGAAGACGGACCCGGAATCGTAGACGGAACGGATTACTAGTCCGTAGGAAAATGGACGTATGCCTAATTTGGCAAGTAAGGCTGCTTCTGACGAGCCCACTTTCTCTCCTGTTTTAACTAGCTCGACAGGTGTTATGATTTCTACTGTTCCCTTGTTGATCTTTGTTGGAATGTTAAGCACCTTTTTAAAAAAAAAATATCAATTGCACGAAAGAGAAGTAAATTTAAAATATATACAAGTCGGTAAGGAAAATAACCTGGAAGAAAGAGGTCTGTGAAGGATCCAATCCAGTGTTGCCAGGTGGAACAACCACATCAATGGGAGCAACAAGGCCTACACGTGCAGGTGCTCCAACCTAATTGGCATTTTGAAATAATTTGCGAGTTAGAAATATAAAAGGCATTTAAACTAGCGTTACAGACTAGAATTGAAAGCTTATTTATTGAGTTTTCAGTGAGGTTAAATCCCATAATTACCAATCAGTATAATATTGTGTATTGGAAATTCGATGCAATTATGTAATACAAACAAAGTCTTGAGAAAAACACAAACCTTGTACTTGGCGACCTCCTCGCTGACTTCCTTCAAGTCTCCTTTGGTGAAAATTAATCCAACATTGCCCTGAAATAAATTATTTAAACTTAATTCAATTTATTTTACCCAACTAAACTATATAATACAATAATATAATACAATAAAACATTGCAATTGCGAAGCATTAAACTATTTATGCATACAAAATAGATAAACATAGCATACCACAAGAACGGGAAGTAGACTCAAATACTCCTGATTCCCAGACTTCTCGACGTGAACCTTGATGCAACGCCTAATGAGCGTATTCTTCCCCATCAAAATGACGGAATCACCCCTCAAACCCTTCCTAATAGTCTGCAGCTGGGTGGATCCCACATTGTCGGCGGTGGCGATCAGAACCTTGGTGAATTCATCGAGGAGACGACACAGCCTGGCTTCATACTCGGATTTCTTGTGCGCACTGGAAACTTTAATCGCCATTGATTGAATTGGATAACAACGACGAAGCCTAACCCTAGGTATACAGTAAAAACCGTAAAGTTAAGATATAGATATTAACGGAGGGCCAAGGCGGAGCTGAGCTATGCCAAGGCGGACGGATGCGGCGCCGTCACTTTAACCTCTGTAGTATCGGAGTTTTTGTTTTGTGTATTACGAAAAACCTAATAAAGGAGGGATGAGATTTTATATGGGAGGGGAAGAGGGAGGGATTAGTAACACGTGCTGCTCACGTGAGGGTTTTGGATTATAATTATTTTTTTTTTAGTTGTACTAGTAAGGCCCATGGGCCAGGGGTCATGGGTTGTATTTATTTATTTATGATAAATTTGCAACAGACTCATGCATTAAATTGCAAAATAGTGGATTTGATAAACTTAATTGTATTTTTAAGCAGACAATATTATTATTATTTTTAAATCATTATGACGATTTCATATTTTTAACTCCGAATAATATATTTATTGTAATTTATAAAATATATTATGATTGAAAGAATATAAATTATTATATATTAATATTTATGATTTTAATTTATACATATTTTTATAACCGATATTATTTTTTAAAAATTTAGAATATATTTGAAATCATATTTTATTTAAGAACCAGTCAGTTCATAATTGGTGGTTTGTATTTATATTCATCGCACATCGTAACCACTGATTTAGACACTAGCCCGCCCACTCGATTTCTTCACTAATAAATTAATAATACATGTCCTCTATATAAATTTGTAGAATAGAGAAACAAGATGAATTTAATTTTTTTTATTACACCGAACACGAATAAAATAAAATGAATTTTTTAGAATATTAAATTATAGTATAACTACCCCAATATTTTCATTTTTTCAATAAGATATAACATTTTATTTCACTGGTATGGTATTTTTTTTTTTTATTATATCTCGTTAAACTAACACAATTAGTATAAAATAAAATACTTAACTATGAAGTATTTGTTATAAATATAATATATGAATGTCAAGCAACAAATCTTATGAAGATGGAGACATTAATTATAGGATATTTAGTATATTTGATATTGTATTATTTTCTTGTATTGTAGCGTTTTATATGACAAGAGATTTCTTGGCCTGCACTCATCCCCTCTTATATAAAGGGGTAGTGATTATTGTATTGATTCAACCATCCAATAGAAATATTATCTCCTCAAATTCTCTCTTTTGTTCTTTATTTTATAACACGTTATCAGCACGAGACTCTAAACCGACTGAGATCTTTCAGCTACCCAAAACTATCGAAATTCCAGTTGAAACACGGCGCCCTCTAAATTCTAATCTAAGGTAAACCAAGTTCTAGAAATTTCAGTGGAAAGTATTGTTTTACTTCAAAGATAGTTCGTAGATCTATATCTTTTATGCATTCATATAAGTCCATATTTTATGCCCTCGTTTGATTCGTGTATATCATGCCTTGTGTACTGTATTTAATACCTTGTGTACCGTACAAATGTTATTTCATGCTTATATTTATGCCAGACAAGTACCCACTTATTTCCGAGTGCGGTTTCTCTGTGGCCGCACAGTGGCAGCCACTTGTGAAACCGTCTACGTAGCTTCGTTTTATTGGTCAATACAATGTATTTTTCACATAAACCCCTACTTTATATAAATTAACTGTCTAGGGTTTCCGAAAAAGTAGGGGTTTATATGCAAAAATACATTATATTGACCAATGAAACGAAGCCACGTAGGCGGTTTCACAAGCGGTTTCACTGTGCGGCCACAGAGAAACCGCACTCCTTATTTCCCTGTTATATTTCATGCCTTTTGGTAGATCTGTATTTCATTTATGCTTAATCAAATAAATTTAGAACTCCCATTATACAATTATGTTATAAAGTCACGCATGCAATCTTTATTCCCTATTATGCTTATTATTTTAATTCTGTAAATTTGAAGATTTTTTTTTGTTGGAATGCAACCAGAAGTTGTATGAATCCGAAATGAATTATATAACCAGAAGTTATTGAAATCATTTGTATAACGAGAAGTTATTTCGTATCATAAGTAATTTTAATTTTATTATATAAGCAGAAGTTATATACCGAAACAGAAAAATGTACACCGGAAGTTGTATGTATATATATATTAGATTATTCGTTTAATTGTTTTATTTATTTGCAACCAGAAGTTGCATGTTCATTTTATTAACGCATCAGAAATTGCGAGTTTAAATTGCACACCGGAAGTTGCAAATACATTTAATTTTATTTTCGTACTTTTATTTTTCTCGTACATTTATTTTGGCACATTTAATTCTAATTATTTATGCACCTGAAGTTGCAATTTAGTTTATTAATGCACCCGAAGTTGCTCGTTCAAATTATGCACCAGAAGTTGCAAGTCTATTGACGTATCAAGAATTGCAAGTTTATTTTTCTTTATGTATTCAAGTTGTGAATTTATTAATGCTTATGAAGTTGAAAATATATTCATCGATACACTTGAAGTTGCTAAATTATTTTTATTGACGCATACACATATTTGTGTTTACAAGATATATACTCGTAGTAGTATTCTCATTGAAAGAGTATTAATATTTAAAATATGAAACATTATCAATGCCAGAAACATGATACACTGATGAAATAAACATAATTGTATAATGCTAGAAGCATGATATTAATATTGTAAGCATTATAATATTAACGTTGGAAACATAATACTCCGGAAGAGTATATGTTGCATGTGTATGTTATGATGATAAGAGTTTATATTACATGTTTTGGACCTGTAGTCTAGAATATGTTTTTTTAAGATTATAATTTTAAATTTTATGAAATTTGTTGTATAAACCAGAAGTTTATATTAACGCACCCGTAGTTTCTCATTGAAAATACACACCAGAAGTTGTGAGCATATCTATAAATAGATATAATGCAGAACAATTTGCCCTTCCAGCATTCTGCCACGTTCACATACTGTTCACATACTATTCACGGTGTACGGTTCACGATGTACCGTTCGTTACTGTTCACGGGGGGGAGGGGGCACTGTTCACGATGTACCGTTCGTTATTGTTCACGATGTACTGTGTTCACAAACTGTTCACGCTGTATTGTACGTTACTCTTCATATTTTACTATTAAAAATTTCAAATTTACATTTTGGTCATTTTTAGTTTTTATTTACATTTTGGCCGTTTTTATTTACATTTGGGTCCTTTTTTTACATTTTTAATTTATATTTTGGTCATTTTTATTTATATTTTGGTCCATTTCAGTTTTGGTCCTTTTTATTTATATTTTTGTCATTTTTATTTATATTTTGGTCCTTTTTATATTCTTTAATTTTCATTTTGGTCCTTTTGAGTTTTAATTTACATTTTATTCCTTTTTATTTACATTTTGGTTCTTTTTTTTATATTTTGGTCCTTTTTGATTTACATTTCGGTCCTTTTTTACATTCTTTAATTTTCATTTTGGTCCTTTTGAGTTTTAATTTACGTTTTATTCCTTTTTATTTACATTTTGGTCCTTTTTTATTTACATTTCTGTCCTTTTTACATTTTCATCCTTTTTTCTTATTTTACATTTTGGACATTTTTTACATTTGGTCTTTTTTTCGTATTTTACATACCTATTAAAATTTGCGAATATGTCATGATTATATTAATCGATTTTAAAAGCACCTGAACAAATGTTATTTATACAAATTATATTAGAAAATAATATCCGTGATAGACTAATTTCATGAACATTATCCATCTATTGACATCATGATATTTGCAAATATGTCTGTTCGTTACTGTTCATATGTTACTGTTAAAAAAAATTCAAATTTACATTTTGGTCCTTTTTATTTATATTTTGGTCATTTTTAGTTTTTATTTACATTTTGGTCATTTTATTTACATTTTGGCCCTTATTTATTTACATTTCGGTCCTTTTTTACATTTTTTAATTTATATTTTGGTCCTTTTTATTTACATTTTGGTCCATTTCAGTTTTTATTTACATTTTGGTCTTTTTTTATTTATATTTCGGTCCTTTTTACATTCTTTAATTTTCATTTTGGTCCTTTTGAGTTTTAATTCACGTTTTATTCCTTTTTATTTACATTTTGGTCATTTTTATTTACATTTTGGTCCTTTTTTGTTTACATTTCGGTCCTTTTTACATTCTTTAATTTTTATTTTGGTCCTTTTGAGTTTTAATTTACGTTTTATTCCTTTTTATTTACATTTTGATCCTTTTTTATTTACATTACGGTCCTTTTTACATTTTCATCTTTTTTTTCTTATTTTATATTTTGGTCATTTTTTACATTTGGTCTTTTTTTCCTATTTTACATACATATTAAAATTTGCGAATATGTCCTGATTATATTAATCGATTTTAGAAGCACATGAACAAATGCTATTTATACAAATTATATTAGAAAATAATATCCGTGATAGACTAATTTCATGAACATTATGCATCTATTGACATCATGATATTTGCAAATATGTCATGATCAGATTAATTTATTTCAAACGCATGCGCATTAATTCACACATGCGTTAATTCTATTTAAATAATTATATAAAAAACATCCCGTGCAATTGCGCGGGGAAAAAGCTAGTTTATATTTATTTTTGCATGTTTATTTTATGTTAATTTATTATTCGCACATTTATTGTTAGTACGTTTAGTTTATGTACTTGTATGGTTCGCACATCTATTATCATTTATATTTGCACCTGTAGTTGCGATCGAGTATTAATGCACACAAAGTTTGAAATTTTATCTTATTGAAACATGTAGTTTCAATTACGATGTTCAAGTTCAAGAGCACCTAATAAAGTCGATAATGTTATTGAAAGCACTTGAAGTTACAAGAGCACAAAATATATAATATATTTATCCAATATTAAAGACTTGATATGAGCAAATATTGGCATAAAATAAATAATTGAAAATATTCTAGAAATGCCCTCATGCAAAATCAAATAGAAATAAGATAGTTTAAGAAGTATTTGGATTAATATTATCATGTCTTCTTTATTGGAAAACAAATTAGATTGATGAATGATTCTATTCCATTCCCATAAGTGAATGTTGCTCCGAAGGCTGCATTCCAAATTATTTCCGACACAAATATTGATCTTGATAACAAAATCACATAATAAATAAAAAGACTCGTGAAAATAGGTTTATTCGGTTGAACCGAATTAGAAGTTTTATAATGTTAAGATTCAAGTGGTATTTAGTAAAAAAATATAAAAACAAATCATATAAAATATATTTATCGTTATTTTTAATTTTACAGTATTACATTTTAATTTTTTTTAGATGAACATAATAAAAAAGTAAAAAATAGTGTTAATCGGTCGGTTCGGTTTAATCGGTTCTGGAAATACCAAAACCGAACCGAACCGAATAAACCGAACGATATCAATTTTTGAACCGAACCGAACCAAACAAACCGAAAAACCGAACCGATTAAACCGAATTCGATCGGTTCGGTTCGGTTCCCAAATAAACCAAACCATTTGCCCACCCCTAACTCGATTAAGACCAACTGTTTATCATAAATACTCCCCATTTTTTATAACTTGTGGGTGATCGGAGCAAAAAGTATTTACTCAATTTATTTTTTATGTGTAGTAGATGTGTGATAACACATGAACGAGTCAAAAGAAGTGTTTGGTATATATATGGTTGATTTATTCTGTAAAATTGTATATCATGAACATTTATTTATTTGAACCAGAAGTTCAAATGATATACACGAACAAAAAGTTTAAAATTGTATTTGTAAACTAGAAGTTTACATTCAAGAAAGCAACAAAGTTCAATATGTATGTTGCAAATATGAAATCTCTGAATGAGAAATTACATAAACAACTAAGATGGTTTATGAAATAACCAAACATGAGTAAAAAATTTGAAGATATAAGATATAAGATATCATGCAAGTCCCGAAGAACTTCATTAGATATTAATTAAAATATCAACAACTCGTGCCTAAATCAGGGGGAGAGAAAGAAAACTGGAAAAATAAGAAATTATATGAGTTGCATCATCACATCAGATCCTCGAACATGTAAACATGAACTGTGAGTTCATAAATAAATTATTTACATGAAATTGCAAATCGGTGATTTGATGCATTGATCAATACAAGAATGAATAAAGAGTAAAAGTTTCCAGTCTAAAATGCTCATATTTATAGTATAATATCTTTGGATAATTTTAAATTTGATATAAGCCTGAAGCTTGGTCGATCAATCTGTTCCAATACTACAAATTCAAAGGAATAAAAAAGAGCATGATAAAAAGTTGGCAATAAAAAAATTGATAATACTTCTAATAATATATATCCTTTTAAAAAGGATATTGAAAGATTAATTAGTAGATTTGACATAAATAAATAAATATATAACCTTTAGAAAATGTTCAGGTACCTGACAACTTCGAAAATGTTGAAAATAATGAGATCTCAAAATAATGTCTCTACTAGAAGAAGATGGAACCGAAATAAAACTATAGTTATTAGAAAGTTGGCATGGGTGCGTTTTCAATTTATAATTAATAAAACGAGGATCTGAAAAATTAAATCAATTGTGGAATGTCGACATTTAAAAATAATTGGCCAATAACAGAAATCACATAAGAAATTGAAATCGATGGACCCGAAGTCCGAAAACCACCTTACATGGTGATACAAATTGTATTTATGTTTTTAATTTGCTTAAAGGTCTCTGAAGGACTAAAATTGTTTCTTGTATTTATTATATCAGATTATTCACGTGACTCATTTTGCTACGATATTCATCAAAATCCCCGAAGGATTTAGTATGCCTGAAGCATACAATTTAAACTCTCGAGAGAGATATTAAATTACAAAGATCTTTGCATGAATAGTAATTTGAGCCATAAGATATAATCGATGTAATAAGTAAGAATATATATACCGGTATGAATGATCAAATTCGCAGATGCACATTTATTATATATAAATAGTGTTTAATTTATAATTATTTGAACTCCCGAAGAGTTCTAGAAGACAAGTACTAAAAGAAGAAATTTGACGTGAAAGATATCGAATGTGAAACATTATTTTTCATGGATTACAAATATAATAAATATTTCCTAAAGAAATTAGTTTGTCGGTGGGAACTAAGATTTCAAAACAGCTAGTGCAAAAGATTGAACTTCTTAGTCATACAATATTTGTATCCATGAGGGGGAGAAATAATACGCAATACACTCTTTTTGTCCTTGATCATGGTTTTGTCCCACTGGGTTTTCCTGACAAGTTTTTTAACGAGGCAACTTATGAAGCGTATGAAACATAATATATTGCACTCTTTTTTCTTCACTAGGATTTTTGTCCCATTGAATTTTACCTAGTAAGGTTTTAACGAGGCAGATTTTGATGATATAAATATCCAAAAAGAAATTCCTTAATCAATTCTCCATTCACATTCAAAGTGACTAAAGCAATTCCAGAAGAATCAAATTCACTTGAAAAATGTGAAGATTTTGGACCTATTGTCCAAACAAATATTATAGGCAACGTACGAACTACAAACATGTATGTATAAAAATTTGCAATGAGAAATGAAATCACACTCAGATTTTGATTATATTGGCAATCTCGGGGACTCCCATTACTTCTCGTGGATGTTATAATAAAATATGGATCACTTTATAATGTTATGAAAATTCTTGAAGGATTAAAATCAATGTGTATTTGTCACGAGATTAAATTATGGATTTGCAGTATACATCGATGATTTGAATATCATTGAAACTCCTGAAGAAGTTGCAAGAACTGCATAAAGACCCATAAAAGAAAATGTTTTTCCTTTGTCTGCAAATCGAGTATATAAGAAATGGGGTATTTTGTTCGTGTAGAGAATATCTTGGAACGTTTAATATGTACAAGTCTCACCCATTAATTCCATTCATTGTGATCAATCAATTGATAAAGAGAATGATTGGTTTTCGTCCTAAAGATGATAATGAGATTTTTGTTGGTCCAGAAGTACCACATTTGAGTATAATTGATCCTAACAAGAAGCACTTCACGGGCCCAAAATAATGGTGAGATAAACGTCCAACTAATTTACTCGAATGATAACCTGGATGATCTCTTCACCAAGTCGTTGTGATTGCATTTTTTTTGAACTTGGTCTACAAGATGACACTTCGTCTTCTTAAGGAAATTTGCCTATATGAGGGGAGAAATTTAGTACGCACTGCACTCTTTTTCTCTTGATCATGGTTTTATCCCAACGAGTTTTCCTGGCAAGATTTTTAATGAGGCGCGTTCCTGACAAGGATAATTCTCCAAATTTATTTTTCTCACACAAGTTCCGGAAGAGCGGCGAAATGGATACCTGTCAAATTCGCTCAAGTAATAATCTTGAAGATTTTCTTGCCAACTAAACTTTCAGGCAATTAAGACATATGACTAAACTCCGTTATTTTGGAGATATTTGTACCAATCAGGGGGAGAAACAATACGCGCTACACTCTTTTTCCCTAGTCGTGGTTTTTATCCCATTGGGTTTTTCAGATCAGGTTTTTAACGAAGGTAGCTTCTCATGCGTATAAAATATCGACATCCAAAGAGAAGTGTTATAAATATAATATATGGTCAAGCAACAAATCTTATGAAGATGAAGACATTAATTATAGGATATTTAGTATATTTGATATTGCATTATTTTATTGTATTGTAGCGTTTTATATGGCAAGAAATTTCTTGACCTGCACTCATCCCCTCCTATATAAAGGGATAGTGACTATTGTATTGATTCAACCATTCAATAGAAATATTGTCTCTTCCAATTCTCTATTTTGTTCTTTATTTTATAACAATATTTAATATTTTTCTTATTTCCATGGCTTGTGGAAAGGGCCCACGCTGCAAGAGGGGTGCAAACATCAGGTGGAAAGGGCCCATCGCTTGTGAGCTTTTGCAGAGACAAATAGATGCTTTCAAAATTCAAATTTTCAAAACGCATCCACACCCCCCCAGACTTCAGAGCGCTCCCAGAAAGAGCATACCTACGCACTGCACAAACTTTTCCCCAATAGGATCCTCTCTCCATTTCCAATTAACTGGAGAAGACCCTCAGATGACATTTTCTTACGACACGTCAATTCGGATGATTTGATCTAATATTAACGGTAAAATATATTTGGTCCCCAAACTCATCTCATGCCCACTATGTTTTTACCTAGTAATTTTAATTGACTCAATTAATTGTTAATTAATACGTGATAATAAATTATACTAATACATATTTATTAACGAATCAATTCAATTAATCGGTCTATTAAATCGATCAACTCACCTTATCATCATTTGTAATCTCATCAAGACTTCTTTTTGTGTTATGAACTAGATGTATAACCTCAATATTAATCTACTTTTAAGAATAAATTTATTGCTCGCTTATATGAACAATAAAGATGTAACAAATTTTATATTCACCTACTTACTATAACTCTATAATAGTAAAGTCTTAATATAGATTATGTTGTTTAATTTAAACCTAGAGGGGGGTGAATAAGAAATCATCATGTCCAATTTTCGCGAGAATGGAATACAATTATAATTTGGTGCGGAAGCGTAAATAAATTAGAGGAAGAATACGATACCAAAACAAATAACACAAGATATTTGTTTACGGAGTTCGGTAGGTGGTTGATTTGTAGCTTTAACTCGCCGGCTACTTGCTCAATCGACCGACTCGATTGATTGCAAGTACCTACGTCTCCGGAGTTGCCTTGCTTCTTTTCGACTTTCGATTGAATATCCAAATCAAGCAATTACAAGGTTTGCCTAGATCGATTTACACGCTTCTATCGATCTATGGCGGGGTTTACAATCTTTGGACTATCCTATTACAATTGTCTAATACGAACTAAACGTGATCCGTCAGACAAGTTGAGAATCGTATTTTGTGGAATGAAGAGGGATCTAATAATCTCTAAGAATATTTTAGAAGATTAAGCTCAAGGCGTAAAGCTATGATTCTCTCTTTTGATTGGGAAAATATCATAGTTGAGGTAATGAGAGAGAATGAGGGAATTGTTCTATTTATAGAACACATAGACCCTTCCTTTATCTTGTTTTTTCTGCACAGTCTGTTACAACGGACATGTAGTCCGTTACAACGGACCAGAAGTCAAACTAGCAGTTACAGCGAATATATTCGAATTATTACGAAGTCCGTTACAACGAAAGTATGTCCGTTACAACGGACTACATTATTAAGAGGCTCGTTATAACGAACTACAGAGTCCGTTACAACGGACATCATCATGTGACTTCACTTCAGGTTGGTTGTAAATTCCGTTATAACGAAGAATACTCCGTTACAACGATAAGAACCTTTCCGTTGTAACGGATTGGTTAATCCGTTGCAACGGACAGGGAGAGAGAATGTAGTGTGTTGAAGTGAGTTCAATGTCCGTTACAACGGACTGATATGTCCGTTACAACGCATATAGTTCTGTGATTTTTCTCCAAGTTGGCATTAATTAGTATTGTAACGGTGGTACTTCCGTTACAATGCTTGGTTGGTGTCCGTTATAGCGGACTGGTGAATCCGTTGTAACGGATTATACTATTTTTGCCATTCTTGAAGAGGACGAGAAGGTCCGTTACAACAGACACTGATGGTCCGTTCTAACGGACATATCTATATGTCAGCCTTATTTGTTATTTCATCATTTTGATGGATTCCGAATATATTTCTTTGACTTATTTTGAGCTTAATAATTCATAAACAAGTTTAGGGATTCCTACGAATTGGTTTGGTGATTTGTATGATTTCCCGACTTGCGGAATCTTCAACTTGATCTTTGATGTCTTAATTCTTTATCGCCTTTCATATTCCTTGCGCGTCTTGCTTCATCCTTTGATCCTTTTGCGGGCTATGTCTTTTATCTCTATAATTGTCACTTACGCAAATTGATTAGTAGTATCGATATTATTTTGAGATAATCAAACCCTAGGAAATTTGAACCAACAGATTATACATTTGTTTTCACTTGTCACCGGCGAGATTATGTATGAATTACTAAACTTCCTGAAAAAAATAAACTTCGTAGCACTACTCATAAAAATAAGGACCGTTTTAAAAAAAACATAACCTTGAATATTAAAAAAAAAATCACTTTTTCAGTACTTCAAAAAAAATCTACAAAATATAGTTTCATTTTAAAATACTGTTATGGTGGTTTAAATTAATTTTGGACGGTGTTAAACAATTACGAGACAAAAATACCATTTTACTTTTATATTTTAATAATCTAACTAATGTTCATTGCTATATTTTTAATTAATTAAAAAAACAAATATTTTAATAATAATTTTAAAGAAAATAATTATAGGTTACATTTATATAATTTTAATATTTCATTTCTTATCTGTAAGCAGAAAAATATATTTTCAACAACTGATTTATAATTAATATATAATTATTCATTTAACATAATACCTAATGATAAATTAATATATAATCCAGTTCAAAATAAATAAAAGGAACATCAACTAATATGTTTCTTGAGTGAACATTCTCTTAATATTGGGTTGAACGTACGCTATGGAGAGTGTGGTACCAAAGATTCAGGTCAACTTTTCGTAGGAGATAGATGAAGTAATGATGCGTCGATCATTTGAAATTAACATTTTTTTTCATGTGATTTGCTAAAAGAATACATTAACAAAATGTAACCTATTTTACAACAAATAGTTGCAAAAAATATATGTTGATTTCGACGAGGTGGCCGTACCCTTTACAACATGAGAATATGAATGACAAGCGTTCGTTCTTTCTCGCTATTAGATTCGTCGACTTATCAGAAAATTATTTAGGTTTTGAAGAAAAATTATGTGTTTGTGTAATGTTCCAGAATTTGTTTTTCATAATTTTTTCGAGGGACGTGTATGTAAACCAATGTTGTAAAAAATACCGAAAACATTGAAAAACGATCGAAAAAACGATGGAGGACCGTACCGTTTAAAAATACTACTAAAATCCTAGAACATTAAAAATACTACTAAAATCCTAGTACATAAAAAATAAAAGATAACATCCAAATATCATTTTTAAACCATTCAAGATATCATGCAAACTTAATACAAATACTACTAAAATCTTAGAACATAAAAAATGATAAATAAAAAATATCTTCCAAATGAAAATGTTCTAATTCATAATTTTTAAGTGGGCAAGTTAAGATTTAAAATTTTTTAAAATGACAATTTATAATTTAGAAATTCATGAGTGCATTTATTATTTTATATTCGGGCTCCGCGGTAGATGGGGACAGGGATAACCCATGGAGCATGGAGCGGGGCAACCCGTGGGGCGGGACTACCTATCCCCGGATCCGGGGCAAATTCTCGCCTCATCCCTATCCCGTGGGACAAATAATCGGGGATTTTCCGTCTCATTCAGGTCGGGTCCCCACGGGGACGGGGATTCCCCACCCCATTGACATCGGTTCCGTCATTTACAACATTGGTGTAAACTATCTTATAGAAATACTCATCCGGTCTCGTTTATACGAACAATCCTTTCGTTTCTATCTTGTACAATATTTTGGTTTTCCGTCCTTGGCTATTAAAAATAATTACTACAAAACTAACGGCTGAAATAAAATTAGCTGTTGAAATTAGAACTAACGACAATATTATTTTAATGCTAGTTTTGATGTTCACTCATGCATTGTTAATTTGGTAAGAAATACTATTTAGTAATTATTTTTATTAATAACTATTGATCATTAAAACTAAATACTAGAATAATATTAATTTGTCAAGATATTTTAAGGAATATTTTTTATATCATTTATTTATTTAATTTTAGTTTTCTATGCTAAAATACATAATAAATAAAAGATTAAAATTATGTATATGACATATAGTTTTTTTAAAATTAATAGGTGTTAAGAAATATTTATGGTGATTTTAAATTAATAAATTAATAAAATAATACAAAAATATGTTTATTAAATTTAAATATGAAAATAGGGGGTATTTTGGTCCAAAAAAAATTGTAATAGCATGAAGTATCCTTATAAGGGGATAATTGAAAAGAAAACGTTGGGAGGTTTTTGAAGGGGTTAATTGAAAAGAAAACGTTGTATGTAGGGAGGTTTTTGAAGGGGTTAATTGAAAAGAAAACGTTGTATGTAGGAAGGTTTTTGAAGTTTTTCAAAAATTAAGATTTTTTTTATAAATTCAAGAAAAATTAGGGATTTTTTGAAAATTTTCTTTTTTTTAACGCCTCATCAAAAACTTGAGATGAGTGTGAGTGTGTGTGTGTGTGGTGGGGCAAATATATTTTGAATGTATGTTGATTGTTGTGTCAAGTTCATACAAATCACTGGACATCTCTATTGTTTTATTAATGGAGACGATATGTCATATTATTTTGAATTGACTCAGGGTACCAGTCTCCAGTACCATGCGCACATACAGTATCCTCGAAACAGGCGCTTTTTGTCTTAAAATCTGCTATTAAATCTAAACAAAATAACAAAAAACGAGATAATAATTACTGCGAGTGAGCTAAAAATCAAGCAATGGCAGCTTGAAATTGATGAAAATAGAAGAACACCAAATCTTGGGTTGTCTTATTTTCAAGTGTTTAGTTGAGAGATAATAGTTGGGCTTCGGAGCTGGAGAACTGAGCTGAAAAATTATATTTTGAGTGTATTTTCGGACGAAAGCAAGAAAATTTATCTAGTGGGTTTTGCTGTTCGAGTTGTGTTTCTTGCTCTTTTGAGAAGAAAATAGATTAGAGAAGATTAGGTACGTATGTGCTCTACTGGGTTTCTTCTATTTTTCCATTTTACTTTGTTCAAACGTATTACCATATTTGCAATTAGATTGAGCAGCTTTTTTGTGCTTTTTCGTTTGCACATTTGAATCTATATCTGGCTGTGTTCTAAAAAAAAAATAAAGAACAGGTAAGTTCAAAACTTTTGGCAATTTTATCAGAATTTGGGCTCTTCCGAAATAAAATATGAGAGCAGATAGCTACATTATTTTTGCCAAATAGATTTTTTGAATATTTTCAATGGGTTTCTTTGAAAAAATTAGGGTTACTTTTTTTTTTTTTTTTTTTTTCAAATTTCTACAATATACAGGGTAAACTAATTTGAGGTTGGAGTTCGATTGTTCTGAGCTTTTTCAGAATGAGGAACACTTTGAAAAGATGTGATTAATTTTTCTGAATTGGGTCTCTCAAAATGAGGATTAGTAGCATTTTTTATAAGATCGTTATTCTCAATTATTTGGCATTGTAACGACAAATTAAAATCAAACAAAATAATTATAAGAAGAACACTAGATTGCTAAACCTTTCATAACTTTAATTTTTCAGGTACTACTATCCCCAAATTGAATGAAATACGCTATTTATTTATTTTCTTTAACAAAATGAGGGAGGATATCATGTTTGACAACCAATCAAAACCATGCAAATACGCAGCATCCAATCAAAATTCAATATCAAATTCAAGACTCGATTCAAAGCCCAAATTCGGTTCTTCATGGGGCTCGCAAATCGTTAGAGGATTCGTGTCTGACAAAAAGACCAAAAATCAAGCCAAGAAGCCACCTATAATACCATGCAATCCTAATTCAAATTCGAGTTCAAATTCGAACAAATCCATTCAAAATGAACCACTATCACACCAGCCTAGGGTCAAGAGATCTCTTATCAGTGATTTTCCTAACATTGTTAATACTTCACAAGTGCATCCTCAAGGGTATGATTGTAATTTGTTAAGATCTCCTGCCTCTCGTGAAATTTTTGTCGAATTAGATCATTTGAGAGAACAATTGCGCGAGTCCAAAGAGAGAGAATTAACCCTACAATGCGAGATTTTACAACTAAAAGAAAACCCTAATGTTTTGGAGCTAGAGAAAGAAATCGATGCTAGAGAGGGTGAAAACGAGAGGCTAAATAGTAGGGTTAAATTATTAGAAGGGGAGAAATTGGGGCTAAGCGAACAAATTTCATATTTGACTTCAATCAGGGGGAAAGAAGGGAAAATTTGTGGCGATAAAAACGGGCCCAATTCGAAGAATTTGGAAGTAGAGGTTTTGGAATTGAGAAGGGTCAATAAGGAATTGCAATTTCAAAAAAGAAATTTGATGATAAAATTATCTTTGGCCGAATCAAAGCTCGAAGGCGTTTCAAAGGATGATGAGGTACCAATTTTTCATCCACTACTTTTTAATTTTAATTTGTCACCTTTTTTGATATTCTTTCTATTATTATATTATTATAGAGCGATATTGTGGCCAAAATCCAAGCTGAAGCATCACTATTGAGGAACCAAAATGCAAATTTATCGAAACAAATCGAGGGTTTACAAATGAGTCGACTCACAGAAGTAGAAGAACTCGCGTATCTTCGATGGATCAATTCTTGCTTAAGACACGAACTAAACACCCCTGACAAGCCCACACACCAAACCCTAGATCTAGAAGACGAAACCCTAATCCCCAATTTGGAAGAATCCGACGATTTCGAGGATTCGAAGTGCGAAACTAGTAAAAACTTGGACTTGGGTGAAGTTCTCGAAAAAGAATGGACTCAACTGCACAATACTCGTAGTCCCACGCGAAGGCATTCTATTAGCGGGTTAAACGGATCCGGGTCTGGAGTAGAATCCGATACTGATATCATCAATACAAGACGCCAATCCGATAATTTTTTTACTGCGAATAAAGAATTTTTCGATCGAAGAGAGGTAGTATTCCAAACGAATTTCGAAAATTTGCCCCAAGTCTCGAGATTACCAATTAACAAAGGCGAAACTTGCGTCGAAAAGCGTGCTTTACGGATCCCGAACCCTCCACCCAGACCTTCTTCATGTTCTACCGACAATAATTGTAATTCAAACGGGTCGAACGGGTCGGGTCTGAAACTGCCACCTCCACCGCCTCCTCCACCGCCTCCACCAAGATCTTCTGATTGTTCTAAAAATTCTTCTTCGAGCAATTCAAACGGGTCAAACGGGTCAGGTGTAAAATTATGTCCTCCTCCACCGCCACCGCCTCCACCACTGCCAAAATTTTCGAACAATGGTACGGGAACTATGCAAAGAGCCCCTCAAGTTGCGGAGCTATATCATTCGTTGATGAGGAGAGACTCGAGAAGGGATTCATGTGGAGGTGCGATTTGCGAGAGTTCTTCGGGCGATTCTGCGAATATGCGCAGTAGCATGATTGGCGAAATTGAGAATCGGTCTTCGCATTTACTAGCGGTAAGAATAACGCTATATTATTATTTTCTTATGAGTAATATTTAATGTTTATACTTTTTATTGTTAAAAATATCGTCACAGATAAAAGCTGATGTGGAAACACAAGGAGAGTTTGTCAACTCACTAATAAAGGAGGTCAATAATGCGATATATAACGATATAGAGGACGTGGTTGCATTTGTGAAATGGCTCGATGATGAACTATGTTTCCTGGTACAGTATAATAACTCTATGACCATAACACTTAATTTATTAAATTAAATGAAATTCATTTTTTTTATATTATTACTGTAAGGTGGATGAGAGGGCGGTATTGAAGCATTTTGAATGGCCAGAAAAGAAAGCTGACACGTTGAGAGAGGCAGCGTTTGAGTATCGTGATTTGAAAAAATTAGAAAATGAGGTGACAAATTACAAAGACGAACCTCGACTCTCTCGCGACCTAGCACTTAAAAAAATGACCTCGTTGTCTGAAAGGTAAGAACCGTTTTTATCTAATTATTCTTGTATTCATTTAATAAAATTTATTTCATTTCATTTATACTTATTATTATTTAATGTATAGGATGGAGAGGACTGTATATAACTTACTGAGAACGAGAGATTCAATGATAAGGCAATGTAAAGAGTATAACATACCAACTAATTGGCTTTTGGACAATGGTTTAATAAGCAAGGTATATTTGTTTTTTTTACGGTGATTTATTTTGTGAAATCGATTTTCCTAAACAATATTTTTGTGGGGTTGTAGATAAAAATTGCGTCGGTAAAATTGGCGAAGAAATACATGAAAAGGGTATCGAATGAGCTTCAATTGATGGGCACGTTAAACAAAGACCCTGCTTTAGAATATATGTTGCTTCAAGGTGTTAGATTCGCCTTTAGAATTCATCAGGTAAATAACAAGTCGTAATTTTTTTTATGCATTTCTATTTCAGTAATAATATATATGATTATTTTTTTGAAATTGTAGTTTGCAGGAGGATTTGATGCGGAAACAATGGATGTATTCGAGGAATTAAGAAACCTTGCTTATGCCAGTAACAATGCCTAGAGAAGAATTGGGAAAAGGAATGAATTAAGTATGAAATTCGAGAAAATTAGGAACGTGTTTACTTTCTCAGTAAGCCCCTAATTCAGAATTATTGAGTTGTATTTTTGTATTGTGTGGTTATCTTATCGATTGTCGTTTTGGGTTTCATTGCGTACGAGAAAACCGGTACGATACTTCTTGGTTTTAGATTATGTACAAATAATGCTCTATTTGTTTTGGTTTTTTCTTTGTCAATTTGTTCTTTTGTGAGGTAGTCATGGTACACATCAAATTGAAAATTTCTAAATGTAATTAAGTGCTTAAAAAAAATAAAAATAAAAAACTCGCCTGTGAAATAAAATACATCAAGTACTTAATTTTGAATTATGTTATTTAATTCATTTTTGTATGTTTGTATTATGTAAGTAGAAATTATATTCTATGCAAACAGAGTATTGTACTTCAAAATATATCACAGTTTATATACTTGTTGTGAACACAAATTGTACTTGCAAGATCGCGTGGCCTAATGGATAAGGCGCTCGCCTCCGGAGCGGGAGATTGTGGGTTCGAGTCCCACCGTGATCGTTTTGATTTTTTACATACAATAAACAAAATATCAAACTTCATAGGGTTTCATATGAAAATATTCCTTTCGTTTTATAATATACAAGTTTGGAGGGGTTTGCATGAAAATAAACCAAGAAAGAGAAAAATAATTACAAGAAGATAAGTACCAAAAGAAAGAAACTATCAATCATAATCGATATAGCGTACCGTGCAATTAAATTAACCCTACGAGCTCACTTATTTACGATTCTGCCATTTTGCTTGCTTACCTTGCTTGCCTCTTCTGGCAATCAAGCGGTATTCTTTCCAACCCGCCCACGGCGATCGTCGCCAATAGCGCCGAAACTGCGAATCGTTGGGGACCATGGACGGTGCGGGTAGCTGGGACGCCCTTGAATGGACCAAGATTGATGTTCGAATTTTCCTCTCTCACTCTCTGTATTTATTGTTTTTTTCTTTCTGAATTTTTATTTGTTGGTTTGGATGATTGTAGCCTGAAAGATTGCCTAAGCATGGATTGGACGAATTTCTTTTCGAGGCTGAAGATGTCATCGTTCATGTTTGATTTTCTCTCTCTTTTTGTATAATTATAATTTTTATGAAGAATTGAGTACTTCTACAGTAAATTGGAGATCTTGTTTATTCACTCATGAGTCATGACTATTAGATTTTCGATTCCAATAAGAAAGCTTTTAATTTTGCATATGAAACTTCTGATCGCATAATTTCATATTTTAAAAATGATTGTTTTTCATTGTTCTGATTGTTACAGCGAGCCGGTGTGGTTCTACTAAACAATGCGGACGAGGCTGGTACTCTGGCTGTGACGAATTTCAGGCTTCTATTTGTGGTACGCAACACTAATTATAGTCTCATGCTAGTTTTTAATTTTTTTTTCGTGGTATCAGTAATTATCTTGTTACAAACTTCAATTTGGTTGAACAAATTTTAAAATAGAAAGGGCCCAAATGAACATTATTCCTTACTAAAAATCCCTGATGAAAATGGGAGAAATATAAGTAAATATGAAACCTAATTTTGGTCTTCTTTATGGTTTTTATGTACAAATTCCTATTGAAATTACTTTGGGAGAATACTCATTGTACTATTATTTTATTTCTGAAACTTATTTGCAGAGTCAAGCATCAAAACGCGTCGTTGAACTGGGTACAATTCCACTGGCAACGATTGAGAAATTTACTGATGTAAGTTCCAAACTATTCTCAATTGTGTTTTTCTACTATTAAACCAAAAGAGTTAAAAAAAAGTGCAAGATAAATGCTAAATGAATCAAGCAAAGATGTATTTAAACGGAACAGAAATACTATTTTTACCTGACAACAAAACAACCCTAAAAAATATTATTTTATTTTATTCTATTTGCAGGATGTAAAGCTTCCTGCAGTATCGCGAAACTCAGAAAAGCGTGAGCTTCTTCAGGTTTTCGGTACGATTTTTTAGTTTTAAGTTACTTCTTTAATGTGCTCGTGACTTATGCCACTTATTATTAAAGAAACAATTTCGATTTTACACCCTCCCAAACCTTTAAATACCGCATATATCCCTCTTAATTATAGACAATATGCTTTCTTACTTTTTCTAGGATATTTGACAAATCAAGCTCTCTTATATGAATTGACTTATATTTTTCCTTTTTTTTTTTTTTAAATTTTTTCAGGTAAAGATATGAGAATAGCTATTTTCGCGTTTCTACCAAAGACTACACAGGTCCATTCGATAAACATCTGCACTTTTTCTTTTTATTATTTTTATAAAGTTTCTATTTTTTGTCGTCAGAGATCTGCGGTGATAGACGCATTAAAGCGATACACAAAACCGAACCGAATATGGGACATGTACACTGTCCAATGCGGCCCCTCGAGATTCAGGAATTCAAATCCCAAATTGCGATTAATGAAAGAGTATTACCGTTTTTTCGGAAGGAGATTCGCACCGAGTAATTTCAGCGACGATGAGTCCTACTTGGTATCTAATAGTCGGTGGAGAATCACAAATATTAATTGTAATTACACGCTTTGTCCCTCTTATCCCTCCAAACTCCTCGTACCCAGGAGTATCAGGTACGCCTTTTTGTTTTCGCATTGTTTCATGTGTACCCTTGCAAAACATTGAAATTAATTTTTTTTCAAAAATTGTAACTATAGTGATGAAGAATTATTACAAGCGGCCTCTTTTCGTGCAAGTAGACGTTTGCCTGTTATATCTTGGTGTGACCCTGGTAGAGTATGCCTTTCCTTTTCTCGCATATTCTCTCTCTCTCTCTCTCTCTCTCTCTCTGATGAAGGGTTTAATTGTAATATAAAAAAATGATAGGAACTGGAGCTGTGTTGGCACGATCGTCTCAGCCACGTGTCGGTATCATGAGTTCTCGCAAGTACGTTGCTTTATCCTCAATAAAATAAAATTCAATCTGGTACATGACTAAAATGTAGGTACTGACTTACGTGCAATTTTTAAATTTGCAGTCATTCAGACGAAAAGCTCGTAGCTGCACTCTGTACCCCTAGCACAGATAACAAAAAACCTAGGTACTAAATCACATGCATTTCTTTTTTTACTGTACAAAAAGTTTTCTCATCTTATTAGAAAATAAATCTAAAAATGGTCAAATTATTTCTCGTAAATACAGAAAGATGTATATAGTTGACGCAAGGCCTATAGCAAACGCATTGGGTAACGGCGTGAAAGGAGGCGGCTCCGAATCTTCCTCTAATTATTTAAAATCTGAGGTACGGCTTTTCTTGCTTTTTATTTACAATGTCTAAATTTAGTTTTGGTAGCCTAATGATTTTTGAATTCATTAATTTAGGTGGTATTTTTAGGGATTGATAATATCCATGCAATGAGAGATAGTCTATTTCGACTCAGAGAATACGTGGATACTCACGGCACCACATCTTCTGATGGAACTTCCTCTTTCTTGGTGAGTCATCATCAATTCATCATGCTTGTTCAAGTATTTAAATTAAATTGACTCGGTAACCCTCACTCTTTTGTTCAGAAAAATGGGGGTGCTACATGGGGAGGGAACTTTAGCAGCAGTTCTGGTTCTGCGTCTACACTTGGGGATACAGGTTGGTTGACCCATGTTCAAAATGTTCTCGCTGGTGCTGCTTGGATTGCTGCTCGTGTTGCCCTTGAAGCTGCCTCCGTTCTCGTTCACTGCAGGTTCCATTTAATCTCTCCCTCTCTCCTTCTCTTTCTCTCTCTTCTATTTTTTTTAACTTTTCTTTCTCGTCGTGTAGCGATGGATGGGATAGGACAACTCAATTAGTCACTCTTGCAAGCCTATTACTTGATCCGTACTACCGAACCTTCAAGGGATTCCAGGTATTATAATCTCAAATTCTAAATCTCATAAATAGGAGTAAAATTATACGATGAAACATGGGTTTCTTTGACTAGGCATTGGTGGAGAAAGATTGGTTAGCATTCGGGCATCCGTTTGCGGATAGAATGGGACTTCCAACCGCATCCGATTCGACGGGTACGGCATCTACCGAGCTACTTGCTAGGCAATCTTCCGTCGGAAGTTTATCTTCTTCTCCTATTCGTACTCAATCAGGTTCCAATTTGCCACCTTCACGAGGCGGGACGACCCATTCCCAGGCTTCCGACAACTTCTCTCCCATCCTATTACAGGTACTTTTCAATTCACCCCAATCAAGAGCATATCTTCGATTTATTATCTTCGATTTTTTGGTGCTAAATTGTTTTGTGATTTGCAGTGGGTAGATTGCGTTTCTCAGTTGCTGCGTTTATATCCTTGTGCTTTCGAGTTCTCATCGGTAAACACAACATTTTCAAAAATCAGTCCTTGCAAATTATTCTAAATAATTTTTTTGTAAAACTCTTTTTTTACCGTCTCCAGAAATTTCTTGTCGATTTCTTGGATGCCGTTCTGTCCTACCGCTTCGGAAATTTCCTATGCAACTGGTATAACTTATTTTTATACCCTTATTCACCATTTTGTATCCTAGCATTAATTTTAATGTAATTCAGCGAGAGGGAGAGGCAGCAATCGGGCGTGGCGGAATTGTGTGGATGCATATGGATGTACCTGACGGATCTCCGAACCATTAGAGGCGGGTCCCACGAACACTTCAATTTATTCTACGACCCTTCTAGACACACGGATCCGATTCTTCCTCCTGCCGCTGCTCTGGCTCCTACTATATGGCCTCAATTCCATCTGCGATGGGCGTGCCCTTCCGACTCCCATTCTCACGAGCTCGAGTCTATGTGGCGTTCTAAGAACCAAAAGTACGATCAACTCTTCAATGTAAGCACCTCCTACTTTTTTTAAACCTTTAATATCATGTTTATCCGTCTAAAACTAAAATTATCATATTTACCCTTTCAAAAATCTAAAATATTATAAATAAAAATATTTTAGATTTTTGCGAGGTAAATATGACATTTTGAACTTTTGGAAGGGTAAGTATGTAAATGCCTCTTACATTATGCATATGAAAATCAACAGGCAAAGGAATTGGCCGAATCAAGAGCAAGAGATTTAAAATCGAAGAACGAGTCTCTCTTGAGCGAGCTCCAAAAGGAGAAGCAGAGCGCCAGGTCAGCACAGACCGCAGCACGGCGCGCACAACGCGAGGGCATAGCGATCAAGCGTGCAATCCAGTCCCTCGGTTGCAGGGTCAACTTCAACTTCTCCAGCACGCGTCCCGATGCAACCGATGATGATGTTTGTTCGGTGTCCATAACGGCGATCGAGGATGCGGGTATGATTGCGGGCGGAAACCCGTTATCCCGTGTTTGTGAATCTGTGTGCCCGTTAAGGAGTAAGGAGGGGTGCAAGTGGCCTGACGAACAGTGCGCTCAATTGGGTAGCCAATTTGTTGGTTTGAAAGCTGATTTTGATGCCTTTGATCGGTTGTCTATTTATGACCGATATTTCGAGACAAATTAGGGTTCGAGTTCTTCTTAGCGAGGAAAAAAAAAGGAGCAATTTTGCTGAAAATTTCGAAGGTCCACTTTACTTGATGATAATTAGATCTTTATAGATTTATTCTTTAAAAGAAATCCATGAATTACATATTTGTCCCCTAAAATATGCATCAATAATCATATTTTATTTTTATCCTTCTTGGTTTACTTATAAACACTTGTGGTATTATTAGTATGATATTAGTTTACGTGATTTTTTTATTGGATATATGCAAATAATTTGATTTTCTTGGGGACAAATGTGAAGTCATGCAGTTTTCAAGGATGCCACGAAGATATGGTATGTTCTATTATATTAACAATAAAAGGGTGCTAAATATAATTTGTTCTTTCGCATGAAGTTTTTGCCTATACATTTTTACACTGAACTTTTTTTTGGTCTCGAGGGACATGAAAAATTTATGTTACTAGCTTCTAACATATGTTAGGCGTTTTTGTATGTAAATAACTAAATTTTTATAGTTATGTTTCATATTCGTTTATGTGTCGCTATGTTATCTTAGTTATTGTGGTAGAGTGTTGATTAATAATTTAATATTGTCAATGGAGTGAACTATTTTACTTTGCTTCTTAATAATTCTTGACTTGAAAAAGGTCAAAAAAAGTAAATGATCTCAAATACGAGTCATTGTCTTTCAAATTTGAAGGAATGGTTTCTATAACTTCTTTTTAGGGCTTGTTTGGATGTGCAAGAATATTATAGTTTAGTATAATATATTTCTAGTGATTAGGATTGTAAAATCAATATTACTACAACTCAAGGAATTTTTAAGTTATTATACATTATACAAGTTTGGACGTGCATTAAGGAATACTTTTGTGAAAGACTAATCAATTAAAACAATCACTAGAAAATAAATTAATAAATAATATTTTGTTGCAAGTTTTCTAGAAGAAACTGAAAAAAGCTGATCAAAATGGTAACTTTTTATTCTCAGCAAATCTATATACAAAATTACTACAAAATCCTTACCCAAAAATGATCTTTGTATTTCACCAAACTTGTTATAGTAATAATTTCGGATATTTTTTCTAAACCAGATAATACTTTAATTTTCTGCAACATCCAAACAAGACCTAAGGATATTTTGTCTTTTATGTGTCCTTCAACTGAATTCACGACAAACTAGAATAGGAAATGAACAAAATGTGAAGGCATCATGTCTTTTAGATGAATGCTTTGATGATATATATAACATAATGATTAAAAAGAATGCTCGCCCTTCTCGACAAAGAAAACAAAATGGTATTATCTTCTTGCTTGTGAGTTTTTGACGAGACAATACACACATTGATGTTAGTTGAATCATATTACCATTTGAAGTTAAAATATAGCATATATAGATAAGGTATTGGAGGGAACTAAAAACTTACATATTATAATGGAAAAAGTTTGACGACACACACACTCTCTCTCTGTAAACCTAAAAGAGCACCTCAAAAAAGACGAACTAAAAGAAAATAAAACGAGGAAAAAGGATGTCATTCGAAAGAGTTGAGCGGAGTATGAGAATGGATAAAGTGAAATTAGATAGCAAATTTAAAGTAAATTGAGCTTTTATTTTGGGCTTGTATAGAATAGCTCGAACAGATTAAGGATTGTAAAACAAAATGGTTTATAATTGTGTTTAGAAGAAGGAGGTGAGAAGTAAAAACCTTCTCTAAACTTTTTTTAAAAAAAAAAAAAAAAAAAACCCAGCACGCACGCACGCACGCACGCACACCTCTACAATTATCTCCTCTATACCGACTCGGCCAACCCACCAGGGGCGGCTCAAACTTGTTCAACGCTCTCGGCGAAAAGAAATGAAGTCTCTCCTTTTTATTATATTATTTCCTGAAAAAAAAATAATAATAATTTTAGCATCTAAAATAAAAATAAAAAATCTAAGTTAGTTCTTATTCTAAATTCTTTTAGTTTTAAAATAATATTGCAAAAGCAATTTTTTTTAATGGGACACCGACTTTGACAAAATTATTGTTAAAAAATATAATGTATCTATGGAAAACTAAAATAAGAAATAATGAACAAATAAAAATACATAAAATAACTAGACGGTATTTAGACTGTAGTAATGACGATAAAAATTAGTTTTGAAGAGTCAAATGTTAACGACCATACAAATAAAAAGAAGAGAGGAACACATTCACAAGAAGCTGATCAAGTAGATAAACGAAAAACATTGGAAAAGTCGTTTTTTTGGAAAAATCATGATCATCATGCAAATTAGAAAAAAAAATTCCATGTTTAATGAATTTTTACACTATATTTACTTGATTTGCATGTGAAAATATATTTCATGTTTTGATTAGCATACAAGATAGCATACAAGATCAAGTACCAACATATTATTAAGGATTTTATTTTTTTACGTGTCACATCAACTCAATAATTTTACGTGGATTTTTTGGACAAATAGTGGTACAGAGAACTCAATAATTTTTACACTATATTTATCTCTTACTAAATCAGTTATACCCAATTTGAACAAATAGTGGTACAGAGAACTGGTGATTCTTTTGTGTGGAATAACTGTTAACTAATTGTCTTGATGAATGATTTTTTGTAAGTTTAATTGATATTATAATGGTGATATTGATTTTCACAGCTCTTTCAACAATTTACAGGCCTGGTTTTTTATTGCATAAATCTGGATTTTATTTTTTAAGTTGCATGTCCAATTTTTTGAGGTCGAGCATGTCGCAGATGCATTATAAGTAACAAGAAAGAAATAAAGTAAAAGTTATGTTCGTCGTAAGAACGTAGGGGTGTTCATTCGGTCGGTTCGGTTCAAACCGAACCGAATAAGGTCAAACCAATATAAACCGAACCAAACTAAATTCAAACCGAACCGAACCGTTTTAACTTTCGAATCGATTAAAAACCGAACTGAATAAACCAAATTCTTAATCGGTTTATTCGGTTAAACCGAATAAGAAACATTATAATTTTAAAATAAAAAAAAATTATCAAAAAAAATTATATTTTATTTATCAAAAAATATAAATACAATTATAAAATATAAGTATATTATTTTATAGAATTATAATATCATTTTTTTATAAATTAACATTAACATATTAAAAAATTCATGAAAAATGAGATGTTATTCGGTCGGTTTGGTTTAACCGATTTTCACAACATCAAAACCAAACCGAACCGAATAAACCGTACAATATCATATTTCGAACCGAACCGAACCAAATAAACCGAAAAACCGAATTCAACCGGTTCGGTTCGGTATCCGAATAAACCGAACCGTTTGAACACCCCTATAAGAATGCTTCCCAGTAATATGTAATAAGTTCAATTTATATTTAGTTGGGTTAATTAACACTGAAATTAATGTTAATTAAAACGCTTAATTGACACATCAATTCATTTTAATATGTTAATATTAATACATGTTAATTGACAAGTCAATTCAATTAACTGATCAATTAACCTGTTAATTAATTCAATTAATGATACTAATCAATCCATTTAAACATCCTTGCCGCGTCATCAAGGATGTTTGGATGAGTTTTGGGGACACCATATATGATCCCATAAAAAATTGTGTATTAATACATCATCAAATAAATGATTCCACTATAGACCATTTCCACTTAATAGTTTATCTTACAATATTTACCCTAAATATTTAAAATTATTATATTTACCCTTCTAATAAAAAGGGGTTTCAGTATTATGTTTACCCTAAAAATCTTGAAGGTAAGTTCTAATACGTTGTCTTTTTATGTAGTATAGTGTTGATTAACACGAGTCCTGTAAGTGTATGGTCATGGTCCAAACGACAAACCATTTAAATTTGAACTGAATTTGATCATATCCTTTTGACAACAATCTAATCTTAACTCGAATAATTTTGTTTGCAAAAATAACAAAGGAAATGAATTTTCATGTCTCAGTATTATGTTTAAAAGCCCCATAAAGAAAATAGCACACTCCATATGATCAACATAACTGCTTTGTTTAAACAAAAAGGGGTTTCGCCTACTAAACGTCTTTGATATTATACTCCCCAACTACCGAAATGAACTCAAATCATTTTAAAATTCACGAATAGTTATGAAACTGAAATAACAAAAAAGGTAAAAAGAACTAAAAACTCGGTCACTTTTTCTTTCCTATATCTACAAAAGAAAAAGAAAATAAAAGAATTGCATAAATAAATTTAACGAGAGGGCGAGTTAATGTTTGTGGGAGTCCTTTTGATAACAAACTGATCAACAATTCGCACTGAATTAACCGGGTCGGGTCCCAATGCAGAGCTCCATTTGCTTGGCGACTTACGAGTGTAACTCGGGCTTGGTTGGAGCAGATCCCTCGGCTCCGATTCCCAATCCGGATCCAATTTCCACTCTTTCGGCACCTAATCACGTCAAATAAATTATAAATAAATAATCATAAAAAAAATCTTCAGAGAGAGAAAAAGAGAGAATGTGACAACCTTGTCTACGGCAAGGGTATAAACTTCCAAATCACCATCCTTAGTAATATGAAATCGCGTAAAGGCCTTATAATTGGCAATGCGTAAAGAAGAGAAAGCCTCGTCAAAATGAATGCCGAACCAATTAATGCACACATAGAGATAACTACCGAACAAGAGGGACACAACTGGCGTTGAAAAAACCCAAAAGTACGTGAACACTGACACATAATAAATTATGGCTCCTCCTCGCGGAAGTGAATCAATTCCTCTCTTGCATATACTACTTCTCGTCACAGCCATAACCTAATGTAATATATTACATTAAATATAAAAAAGAAATTAAATAAAATAAAATAAAAAAATAAATGATATTAATGGCATACCTCTGGTATATCAAAAGCGGACATTAAATACTTTATACAAGCCGGGTATAACCCGAAAGTCCATTGTTCGATACGCGCCCGAAGCCCGGTTGGATCTGGAAAATGTTGATTCTCCATTGACCGGTACCATTCATATAGCGTATGGTATCCTACAACATCAAAGAAAAAATTAAAAAAACTGAAAGAAAAAATTCAACGAATGATATCGTGACACATGACATGCATACCAGAGGTAGCCAAGAGGCGGTTGCGAATGCAAATCTCGATTCCCAACTCCATCAAAAGCATCAAGACTAGTGCGGAGGTGAGATGAGCGGCTGCATGGAGAAACCCAATCAAAAAACGCCTTCTCCGTGACAGCTTGGTCGGTACGAAAATGAACGAGAATACTAATAGTAGCGTTACGCCTAATAAAGATACGTACGATCTCTCCATGATGTACAGTACCGATCCCCATATCGTACCAAAAAACGCCTTCATGTGTCCTGACCACGAGTCTCCGCGTAGTATGTTAAATGCACCACACTGTATCATTCAAATTATTAAACGTTTCATTATATGATAATAGATTAATAATTAAAGAAATATTACATGGGTCTCACCTGTGGAAACATAGAGAAAACTAGTATGAAGTAAATAATACCGCCAATAACATCAAATTGCCAATTTTTCCTTCGGAATTTCAATATATTCCCCAATGCAATCTGAAATAAACAAAAATGTATAAATAACTAAATACACAAATAAAAAAATAAAAAATAAATAGGTGCTGACCCTGTTAGAATCATGGAAACTAGGATAGCTCGATTCACACTCATACGAGGTGCCATAAAACCTCTTAAACCCTTTGAAAACATGGGTCGGGTGCAAAAACGCGCCTCCGCATCCGTTAACCATTAAATGCTCTACGTAGACAGGTGGCGGGGCTCGCTTGTCAGAACGAGGCTCGGATTCAGACTGTACGCAAGAATGACGCATGTAATGATGCAAATCTCCAGCCATGCGTAATTTGCACCGTCCCTTCAAATAATCACGAATAAGGTACGTTACGTTTTGACCCGTATTGTCGCCCCAGTACCAGTCGAGAAGCCAACTCGGCTCGTGCGTCATTATTATTACAGAGTCGTTCACGCCAATCTGCAATTTTTTTTTATCAGCTCGTATTTAATTATTTATTTTATTTTGAGTTTATATACCTTGTTGCGACATAATTCGGCGAAAAATTTGTACTGGTACACATCGATATCACCATGAAGAGCTTGGTCGAGACCAAAAACCCACCATCCTTTCGGCAATTTTAGTGCAAAGTAACTCTTTTTTTGAGGCATGAACCATCCACCGAGCCAACTCTTATGACATATGTACCGCATAAACGTGTTTAGACCATCAAACCAATCTAACCCCCCAAAAAAAAAAAAATTAGTTTACGCACCGACTTAAGACGAGCGAAAAAAGTACGTATAGGTTGAGGGTATATAACCATGATTTCCAGGGATGATAAAACTCTGGGGCCCACGATACCGTTTCAGATCTGACACGCCCAACGGGAGCTCAGGCTTATCGATTGCTATGTGTTCCGGTTTGTACCAAGATGGGGGCTGCAACGCATCTTCAAATGGTCTGAAAAACCGTTTTTCGTACGTAAATGCCGATGGATTCGGATACCTGCAAAAAATAATTAATTTTTAAATCTATTTTTTTAATAATATAAGAATCACGGTAAGACATACGCGAGATCGCCACCGATGAGTAGCAAATCGCCACGTGGAAGCCGAACCCTAGAATGAGTATTCTCTCGATTACTACGCAATTGGGAGGACTCGTCAGACTTGTTAACCCTAACCCTAACAAAAGGCTGCGCTAATAACCGTGCGACTGTATACGTCGAGTTACCACCGTCGCCAGTGTCCGCGATGAAATCGAACCACATTTCGTCTTTTTCTTGGAAGTGTTCATATAATAAATCGCCCCCTTTTGATTCGTCTGGCGCCTTATTCATCGCTGCCTGTTAAAAATAGAAATTTTTTTTTAAATAAATAAATAAATAAATAAAACAAAAGGGTACCTGCATCATACGCATGTCGAAACGGCCAACGAAAAGTGTAACGGAAACCATGAGGTCAAAAACGGTTTTGAATAAATCCGTAGAAGTCCTGGAGAAATAATTAAATAAAATGTATAAATCCCACACAAAAAAAAAAATCAAATTTCAAATGGTGAAAAAAAATATTAAATGGGTATTTTTTAATAAATGGTGTACATACCCAGAATACCAGGGAACCATATCGAGAAAATCTGGTTTCATTTGTTTCTTCGACTTCTCATACTCCGACAGAGTCTTTGGATGCGTGAGCGCCCACCTATATAATAATATTTCAAAATTATCAATAAATAAATCATAAAAATGGGTTTAAAAATACAACAAATTAAATAAATACCCAGTTGAGCGCTCAACCACATAATGGGCTATATAAAGGCCCATTAAAGTGGCCCATAATGAGAAAACTGGAGATATCTCGTCAGGCTGATTGGCACACGTTCCTCCCGTACACGCCAACTATAAAAATAAATTAATTTCTTTTATCTCAGTAAAAAAAAGAGACGGACTATACGAGGGTAAAAAGGTAAATGTACCTCGCCATAAATGACCCATTTAGAAAAGATAGGGTAATCAGAAGCGGACCCGACCGAAACGAACCAAGAAGAACAGACTTGATCCTTAAATTCGTGCATGCGTAACAATTTCGAAATCCATGTGTTTGTATCGTTCTTTTTCCAAAGAGAAAATAACCAATTCACATTTCTTTTATCTAGGGTTTTCTCCTTGTGTATTGCACGGTTCCCACAATGGCTGTAAAATACACAACACGCTATGCTTATCACCTAGAGAGAGAAAGATAGATAGATTTGTCAGTAAAGAATAAATTAAAAAAGAAATAAAATGAGATGAGATGAAAGAAAGAAAGTATTACTGTGCAATTTTGAATAATAGTGAGAATTTCAGGTCTTTTTTTGGCAACACGAGAAACAAGATTGAGGTACCAAAGGCCGAGAAATAAAATATGAAATACCATGAGAAAAAGAACAGACGAAATATAAATCGTGAGAAATAGAGACACGTTCATTCTCATATCGAGCCCCATTGATTGAAAACTCGGCAAGTGGTACAATGCTGCCGTGAAAATCCATGCAATGTACCTGCATGCAACCCAAATTAAAAAATAATAAAAATATATATTATTTGTTAATTTGGTGGAAGAAAAGAGTAGAGTACGAACCAGCGGCTAAAATTCGAGTAACTTGGTGTGATTGTTTTTCTTACAAAAGGGGAGGAGAAGAAATAGAAAAATCCAAATAAGCAAATATACATAGACCACCATTTCAGATTTTTATCGAGCTTCAGATATATGGTGTGTAGATTGTCTGACGAAATAAAGAAAAGCCATCCAAAAATCACCGCAATTATCGCGTGTTTCGAGTGCTCTAACGGGTACGGGTACGTATGGGTTAAGATTGTCCTGACCCGATCCATAGTTAGGGTTTCTAGTAGTGGTCCAATTGAAGGTGTGCCGTTGTTCATCAGCTATTCAAAACCTAATTATCACAAAAAACAAGTACCATTTACTAATTGCAGTTCCAATTGACAATTTTTCATAAAATTGAAGTTAAATACACCCTAGTTTGGTAACTGAAAACCAAATTTGTCCTTTCACTTGATTACTAAATAGTCACTCGGAAAGAAAGACCGAATCAGTGAATTACTACTAATCTACACAAAGAACCCATCTTTAAGAAAAAAAGGGAACTAAATTCAAATTTCATAATTCGGAATTGTGTAATGTGTTTTGGAAACTATTTTCCCAATAAATAAAAAAATAAACACTGCCAAAAAGGAAAAAAAAATCAGACCAGAACTGATGCTCGTCTCTACTACTAAAACAAACAAATCAAACACATGCAGCCAAAATACGAATCAACACAATCCTCAAACAATTCAATCGGAATTCCATCCATAGATAGAGAAAAACAGCTTATGATAGGATCATAAAAACGAAGGATTGAACACAGCTCCAAACCCCAAATTTGATATTTCCAAATTGAGAGCGAGCAAAAGAGAGAGAGAGAGAGAGAGAGAGAGAGAGAGAGAGAGTAGTACCAGGGAAAATGCTTGTGAATATACCATTTTGAAAGATGGGAAAGGAATTATTGCAGGTAACTTGCTAACTTTTGTTTGCCAAAAAGAAGGGAAAAAAAGGAAAGAGGGAAAGGAAGAACAAGAGCCGTAATAAATTGGGACAAGTTAAAGCAACTACCAATATTCATTTTTCTCATATAAAATTTAGTAATTTTGATACACCAAATCTTTTACCTATGTAAACTTGTACTTATTGTTAATTGTTTTATTTAGCTATGCAAAATCCATTTGCATATCTTAGTTAAATAATATTATTATTAAATATATATAATTTTAAGAAATTTCTTCCATCATCATTTTAATATGAACCATTTGATCCTCGTCAAAAAAATCCAAAATACTTGATTTTTAATTTGAACATGATTTATATAAACCAAGTAATTTTAAAAGTACATGAACCTTGGTCCATCGTGAACCAAGTTCATTCATATTTTTTGTCTCAACTAAATATTTTTTTTTTCAAAAAACATCTTAAATTTTTGGATATTGTAAAAAATCCTATAATTTACATATGTAATAATTGAAAAAAATTATTATTATTTATTCATCTTAAATTTTTTTTAAATTTTTTACAGCACATAATAATTAAAAAACAATATTTATTATATGTTATATTTATATAATTTTCATATTTCACAAATTATATATATTTGACTTTTATATTTTTTTCCTAAAAAACTTACACAAAATAAAAATAAGATGAACAACAATATTAGAAAAACACCTTGCAAATGGAAATTCTTGCATTTATAGAAGGCTACATCATCACTTTAATATGAGTCATTTGATCTTGATCAAAAGATCCAAAATACTTGATTTTTCATTTGAACATGATTTATATAAATCAAGTAATTTAAAAGTTACATGAACCTCGGTCCATCGTGAACCAAGTTCATTCATATTTTCTGTCCCAATTAAATAAATTATTTTTTCAAAAAACACCTTAAATTTTTGGATATTGTAAGAAACCCTAAAATTTACATATGTAATAATTGAAAAAATTACTATTATTTATTCATCTTAAAAAAAATACTAAATTTTTGCATCACATAATAATTAAAAAACAATATTTATTATATGTTATATTTATATAATTTTCATATTTCATAAATTATATATATTCGACTTATATATTTTTTCCTAAAAAACTTCACAAAAAAATAAATAAGACGAACAACAATATTAAAAGAACACACCTTGCAAATATGTTTTAAAAAAAATCATGGAACTATTAAAAAATAAAATGAGAACGAAAATAAAAAATTTGATCAGATTGAGGGGTCCGGTCCGATCCGATCTCGAGGACCACGTCACCGATCCGAGGGTACAAATCTTATTATGCAACTACGAATACATAACTTATTAAATCATTTTCTAAGAAATGATAAGTTGTCAATGGGTTCATATCTTAGTTGGTTGAGTGTAAGCACAAAAAATCATATGTTATGAGAGGTTGTGAGTTCGATCCTCATTGACATCAAAAAAATTATGTATCAATAACGAAAACGATCGCTTGTTTGATACCATTAAAAAAAAAATAAGAAATGTAAGTTTTATTTTTTGGAAGGTAAATATGATATTTGGCCTTATTTTTTATAGAAGAGTAGAGACATACAAAACCCTGAATTGAATTTTGGAAGTCAGATGTGATCTCATTTCCCCCAGAAAATCCAATCATCCTGTCATCATTCGTTCATTCGCCCGAGTTCGCTCTCTGCAGCTTCGATGGATGTCGAAGTGAGAGTCGTGGGAGGGATACAAAGCTGTTTCGTCTCTCTGCCTCTCTCTCTCATTCAGACTCTAGAGAGAGGGCTAGAGAGAGAAAGAGGCTTGGAGGGACATAATGGTGGGTTTCTCTTGCCTCCTGTTCTTGGACTTGAGCTGAAGTCTGAGGATGAAGATGGTCGTAAATGGTTTCTTGCTTGGTCTGGTTCGCCCTCTACATCAAATTCTGTTGAGGTAATTGTTGCTCCTTTCAATTGCTGTTAACTGCTCTAAAGTTGGGTTCTTTTGAAGTTTGATTCAACATTAAAATGATTTACTAAGCTCAGTGTTTAACTGCTAATTGATGACACGTTCAGTCAATTAGGACCAAATTGAGTTTAATTTCTACTACGGTGGGTTCTTTTACACGAACAAATCGTTTATTCAGGTATCCCAAGGTTTTTCAGAATGCATCTCATTACCAAATGGAACAAAAGCGAAATTGAAAGTAATTTCGGAATTACCTAAAGCTGAAATGGTAACGATCGAACCGGTTAGTGAAGATGATTGGGAGATTTTGGAGAGTCGCCCTGAGTTAGCTGAAGACGTCATTTTAACCCAGGTTAATTTTTTTTTTTTTTTTGTGCAAAAATAATTCTAGTTGTATTGATATATGTTTTGATCTCTAAACAGGTTGGCGTGGTTTACGAGGGCATGAAATTCCCTTTATGGTTGTATGAGCATGTTGTGGTTCAATTTATCGTCACCTCATATTCTCCAAACAAATCTTTAGGTACGATAAAATAAAAAATGTATATATAAATTGTAAAAATAGGATTCCTCTAATTTATTTTTATTTTTTCTATTTCTAGTCCAACTAGTACCAGGCACCGAAGTTGCAGTTGCGCCAAAGAGGAGAAAATCCCCAAAATGCCCTTCTCACGAGCTCAAAAACCCAAACCCTAATTCTCAAGAAGAGAGAACAAAAACAAAAGCTCTTCTACGAGTACAATCTGAAAACACAAAAAAACATATACACCAATTCATGTACAAAGGTGTAGAATTAGGGATAACTCTCACATGCGGCGCCTTTGTCCACCCCGAAACGGCCAAGAAATTAGGGTTTTGTAACCTCGACTTTGGTACGGTCTCGCCTAAACTGGTACCGAAAGAGAAAATTAAGAATGGCAAAGGTGATAATAATGCGGGAAAAGGGAGTTTTAATTCAAATGATAGAGATAGAGATAGAAATAGAAATAGAACTTTGGTTCTTCGAATTATTTATTCGAATTCGGTTGCAAAAGGGCATTTAATGCTTCCTCATTCTCTTCGATGTTTCATCAGAGCTGATGCTCATTCATGTAAGTTCTAATTGGTTATTATTATTATTATTATTTATTATTTTTTTTATTTTCTTGTACTTTTAAATTTTGTAGGGGTTTGGGTAAAGAAATATTGCTTCGATGTGAAGAAAGATTCTCCCCTATTTACAATATCGCCACTTCGATTTAAGCTTCCTAAAATAAACAAGCCTGATGAAATTTCTGAAGACCATTATAATCGAGAAAATATCGAAACTGTTAGCTCCTATCCAAATCAAAATAGTATTCCTCTAAACTACATTGAAGATTTCATTGCTTCTCTCTCTAAAGAAGAAGGCCTTATTAAAAAGGAGAAAGATTTCTTGATAAAATCATGGGTTTCTGGTCAAATAAAGGCTCTTTCTTCGCAAATTGATGGCAAAGACCCTACTAGTTTTATATTCGCGAATGAGTCCTTGCTTCATTTCGAGGTGGTAGATCAAAAATTGGGTAGTAGAAAATTGGAGCTCATGTATCTTTTGAGTCTTAAATTTGAGGGGACGAACGGAGTAAGTACGAACGAGAATTTTGAGATTGAATTCGAGGAAGACTCGGTAAATTTGGTAAATTTTGAACCTAAATTGGATTTGGGAGACCCAGTTTCACTCGAAACTTTTGTTGAGGGCATATCTAATGGAGGTGTCCACTTCGATTTATCGTCTTTGAACTGGATGGAGACGGCCGTTTCAGATATTACCAAACGTACCTCTCTCTCTGTCTCTCTCTCTCTCTCTATACCAAAAAATATTGTAACAAACACTTGTTTTTGCAGGGTTAGTTGTGCTGATGTCACCATCATGTCGCAAGTTGTTGGCCAAACTGGACTCTCCATTGCCAGGGCATGTTCTTATTTATGGGCCTCCAGTAGGTGGTTACTTCATTTATTTTACATTATTTAATTATTTCTCCTGACCGTTAATATTTTTGTTCGTTTACTTCAGTTATTATCATAAATAATATTTCTCAAATTTCATCCTTGATTTTCCTTTTTCTTTTCTGTAGGGTTCAGGAAAAACTACATTGATTAGAGCAGTGGCGCAGAATTTACAAAATAACAAAGAAACCATGACCCACATGTACAATTAATTTCTTTTTTATTTCTCTTCAAATATTAGCTGAACTCAAATAAATCAGAGAATAATACCAAATAATTTTTTTATCAGAGTATATATAAGTTGTTCGAAGCTATCAGTGGAGAAAAACGCAAAAAATAAACAAGCAATTTCGGAACACGTCTCTGACGCATTAACCCACGCGCCTTCGATTGTTATTTTCGACGATTTAGATCACATAATTTCGTCTTCATCTTCATCCGACGGTTCTCAGCCATCCAATTCTTCCAATTCCCTCGTTAAATATTTATCCGAACTAATGGATGAATACAGGGTCAGCATCAACCATTAAATTATTATTATATTATTGTTATTTATTTTTTTCTGATTTTAAAATATGTAGGAGAAAAGTGAGAGCTCGTGCGGATATGGACCGATTGAATTTGCAGCCACGGTGCAAAATCTTGGGAACTTACCTCAACCGTTAACTTCTTCTGGTAAAAGAAAATGCGTTAAATTAATTATTAAAAAAAAAATTAATTGTTTTTGTTGTGTAGGGAGATTTGATTTTCATGTGCAGTTATCAGCGCCAGCTGTACCGGAAAGGTTGGCAATATTAAAGCACGAAGTGTCCAAGCGCGGTTTAACTTGTTCTGACGAGGTTCTTTCAGAGATCGCTCCTAAATGCGACGCTTACGATGCCTATGACCTGGTACTAATATTTTTCTAATTAATAATATATATATTTTCATAATTTTTTTTATTTGTTTAGGAAATGTTGGTGGATAGAGCGGTGCATGCGGCTTCAGGACGATATTTATCGTCATGTCATAGTCGAAACACAGAAAATATAAACCCTAATTTAGTGAAGGAAGATTTCTCGAAAGCGATGCATGATTTCGTACCGGTTGCGATGAGAGGCATTACGAAAGTGGTATCGGACGGGAAAAATGCAGGATGGGATGATGTCGGCGGTCTTATCGAGACACGAAATGCCATTCAAGAGGTAAAAATAAAAATAAAAAAGTTAATTGGGATAAATTGGTAATTTTTTATTGTTGTTGGGCAGACGATTGAAATGCCGTCAAGGTATCCTGACATATTTGCGAAATCACCCTTGAGGCTTCGGTCGAACATTTTACTTTATGGTCCTCCAGGTTGTGGGAAAACACACATTGTTGGGGCCGCGGCCTCCGCTTCTTCGTTGAGATTTATTTCGGTTAAAGGCCCTGAATTATTAAACAAGTACATCGGTGCGTCAGAACAAGCTGTAAGTCACCTAAATATATATCCCTTTATTACAAAAAAAATCAGGTTTCTTAAAAGGAATTATTTCAAATAATTCAGGTTAGGGACCTATTTGCAAAAGCTGCGTCGGCATCGCCGTGCATTTTATTCTTTGATGAATTTGATTCTATTGCACCAAAAAGAGGTCATGATAATACTGGAGTAACTGACCGTGTTGTCAACCAGGTCAAATTTTTTATTTTCCTTTTAATTAATATTTAAAAAAAAAACTAATAGATCTATATAGTATTTGTATTTTATCTATTTTTGTTTGTTAATATTAATTTTATAAATTATATATTTTACAGTTGCTAACAGAACTGGATGGAGTCGAGACCCTAAATGGCGTATTCGTCTTTGCTGCGACGAGGTTAGCAATTGAAATATTCTATTATTTTCTCAAAAAAATAGAATATTATTTTCTTTGTGAAAATAAGAATATTATTTTTAAAATTAAATTTGTACACAGCCGGCCAGATATGCTCGATGCGGCTCTCTTAAGACCAGGCCGATTTGATCGCCTTCTATTTTGTGATTTCCCACAATCGCGTGAACGCTTTGATATCCTTTCTGTCCTCGCCAAAAAGGTTTCATTTAACCTTATTATTATTATTTATTTATTTAGAATTAAAAGTGATTTTTTTTTTTTTTTTTTTTTTTGCAGCTTCCTATGGCGAAAGATGTGAATTTAGAAGATATAGCAGCGATAACAGATGGGTTTAGTGGCGCGGATCTCCAAGCCCTTTTGTCTGATGCACAGCTGGCTGCAGTTCACCAGTTATTAGATAGCAATGGAGTCTCCAGTACTGGTAATCCGTCAGGAAGTGGGCCCGTTATATCGGATAATATTTTGAAATCCGTCACGTCTGAAGCACGTCCTTCTATCTCTGAATCGGAGAAAAAAAGACTTTATGACATTTACTCCCAGTTTATGGGCTCGAGGAAATCTTTATCGGCCCAGGTTAGTAGACCCTAATTACATTTGCATATTTAATTTAATTTGTATTTTATATTATTTATTTGAAATTTTTAATTTTAGGCTGATATTTGAGGATTCACCAAATTTGTTATTATTTGCAGATGACAGCATCAAAGGGGAAAAGAGCAACTTTAGCTTGATTTTTGTAAAAATAAAGCTGTTTTTTTTTTTTGGGTAGTTTATTAATCTTATTTTTGTTATATTTTGTTTTTTTACGAGCTTAAACTTTTACTGGGCGGCGGTAATAATGGATCATACTGGTCGGTACGTATTGAGGCCGATCCATCATCCGTTTAGATTCGGATGTCTGCTTGGGATTGGCCTTTTGGGAGTAAAAATAAAAATAAAAAGAAAATTGGACGGATGTGGTATTGTAGTCTTTGGTAGTTTTGACAAGCTTTTCCTCCAACACATAATAATTTGTATAAAATTGGAATTTGAAGTGTTTAACGAGGAGAAAATAAATGCATACTCATGTTTGACGGACTTGTTTCTTTTATAGTTTATGCTTGTCACAAACAAATAATGCATATAAAAATTCAATATCAGAATCAGAAATAAAGAACATACATGGTGTACAAAAATGAAATGAAGTATATAAATGATATACAAAAACTATGTGAGTATGAAGATATTACTGATGTGAAAAAATTGTGGGCACAAACAAAAAAAATGTCAAGTAAAGAACAAAAAGAGAATACCGACGGCTCCATTAAATTTTGAGAAAATACGAGTATAAAATAGAGAAAAAAATGACAAAATATAAGGCAATAAAAAACATTTAATAAAGAGTACACCGACTATATAACAAAAAGGTGGGGTACACTTTTAACATACTTCCATGATATAAAAAAAAAGATAACAAAAACGGCCACAAAAAGAAACAAGGCCGCATCAAAATGCAAACGAACAACAAAAAGAATACACTTTTTTCTATCTCGAGTGTCCCTCATATACTTTCCTAAAATTTTCTTTATCCTTTTTCTATGGTAGACTTGAAATATGAAAATCAGAATTTGTTATATTCAAGAGGAATAAATTCCTCTAGAATAATATCATCTTGATTTTTGGTCGTGCCTGCTTCATTCAAATTTTCAGGTTTAGCTCTTTGGATCAAGCTTCGAAGTTCAAATGCAATGCCCATACCCGTTTTCAAAATTTCGGCTTCAAATTCAAGTTTCTCTTTTGCAATAAACGGTTCTGCGTCAGGTACATGTTTCTTATCTTCGGTTTTCTCATCTAATACCACTAATTCACCAACCGTACCAGAATTATTATCGTTACTATTCGTCTCCATCAAATTTTCATTTTCTGATTCAATCATATTCATGTTCTCTGATTCAAATTCAATTTTCTCAGATTCAGGTTTTTTACTTTTTTCTTCAAAAGTTTCATCCAATACAGAATCATCCATTGTAACATCAACCTCACATTTTTCAACAATTTCAATTTTGCCATTCTCAGAAGAAAGAGTATCGGTTCGTTCTTTCTTCATTTCTTCGTGAAATTGCAATACAGGCGCTTCACCCAAAAAAAAACCCTCGATTTTCGTTTCTTCTGAAGGGTCGATTTTGCAAATTGGTCCCTGTAAATCATGATTAAGATTTTGATTCTCAAAATTATGCACGGGTCTCTCGATTTCAAGAGAAGGCCTCACAATCCTCCTTTTCTTTTGGGTGCCTTCTTCGTCAGGGACAACGCTTGTTTTCTTTTCACCACTTCTTCGTTTAAAATTAAAAAAAACAGGTGCTTCGATGTTATCGGGTTCATAACGCTCCGAAACGGGTTCGACCGAATCCACAACCATTCCATCCAAACCCAAATCCTCTTTTGCCTCGATGTCCGTGCTCGACTTTTTAGTTGGTTTGTCATTATTAACCCAGTTGTTTGACTTTTTATTTAAGGAATTTAACAATTGATTGAGACTCGGTCCCTTGTCCACTTGTTTCTTGCTTTCCAAGCGTGAAAACACACTTTGCCTCTTCTCGCCATCTGAACAGAGGCTAGGGTTAGGGTTTGCATGGAACATGTTAGGGTTAGGGTTAGGGTTAGGGTTTGCATGGAGCACGTTGCTGAAACTAGGGTTAGGGTTAGGGTTTGCATGGAGCACGTTGCTGAAACTAGAGTTTTGGTGAGCAATATGATTCTCCTTCAAATTCTCGAAAAGACTAGCATAAAAATTTTCAGGGACTTGATTGCAAAAATGATCTTGGGATGAAGAAGTTGCGACCCCCCTAGAGGCATTTGGGAAATATTCAGGGTTTGGGGCGTAAGTTTGCATGGGTTGGCATGAAGAAGCATATGATTGGTTGTTCTTAATAGAACAATACTCGCATAACGGGTGCGTATTTGTAGGGTTTGGTACTGTATCGGTACTGCTCTGGTACTGACAGTGTTGGTAATTTTGAATGGTATAGTCTGACGAGGTGGCGGTATGAGCACCAGAAGTATCTGGCTCATATGGGTAGTGGTACGAACCAGCAGAATTTTGTGGGCGCATTGAGAGATCTGTTTTAGAGCTAGGATACGGGTTCCGGTAAGGGATGTTATCGGGGCGGGTTTCAAATCTGGATCCGCTATGCGGTGAGTTACAAGAAGAGGAATTGGTGTAAGAGAATTGTGTAACGGTTTTTTCTTCGCTCGTCCCGCCAGTAATCGTTTTCCTTCTTTCGAAGAGGGATACGAGATTCGTTACCTGAAAAAGGAAAAAAGGAAAAAGAACAAGAAAATGGGCAAAAAAGGAAACAACGAATTTGTATATAGATATCGGTACATAGGTCAAGAGAGAGAAAGAGGAGAGAGAGAGAAAACCTGCTCGAGATTAAGTTGGAAGTTGAATTTGTTAAAGCTGAAATAATTGTCTCTGATGGCCGGTTTGAACTCATCCTCTGTTAGTGGTGTACACTTCCAAACAATCTTAAATTGGACCTGCATGTTATAAAATCAATAATTATTAAAAAAAAAAATATATCACATAGAAGAAAATAAATATAATAAATTCAGTTGTTGAGAGAGTGACCTGGGCAGGGTACGAAGAGCCAGTTTGACGGTACGCATCACGTACGATATTATTGCCACCATCACAAGTAGCCTGGAAAACGCCGTGCATTCTGCGACCATCAGTATCGAAGAGGAAGAGAATCATTCCTTTTTTTATTTTCCTCACAAAAGAGTCGAACGAGGAAGGAAGCCCGAATATGTTTAGCCTGAAACATTCTGTTCTCGTTTTTTTGTTGCACATGAAAATCGCACCGCTCATGGCTGATCTTTCAGGCCGGTGCTCGTTCCTCATTTTGATTGCCCCTGGAGAAGAAAGTGTGATTAATTATTTCGAAAGTTATTAACTGAGGATAGATTTAGCCTTAATTTGTTGATTCAGCAACCTAATTTTATACATAGAAAATCAATATTAAAGCTTCAAGATTACAAATCAAAGGAAAAAAAAACTAAATAAAATCAGTCCTAGAAAATAAAGCCATTAGCTTGTTTAACAAAAAAATGATGAAATACATCCAAAATGCATCAAATATCATCTCAAGAAATCCCAGAATATCTTCAAAACTGAATGCAAATACATGTAATCCTTAAAAAAACATCCAAAAACATGCCCAAATATTAGATAAAAAAAAGGCAAACACAACAATACAAAGGAATCAAACGCAAATAACAGTTTCATAAAATCAATCTGCCGGCAGAAAAAAGGAATCAAACGATGAATTTACTGCGATAAATCTAAAAGAAAACAATAACGAGCTACCAAAGAAGATGAAATAGAGCACTCACCAGTCACCGCCGGCAGAAAAAACGAAGTTTCTGCAAATGCAAGGGTTTGGAGAGACAGAGAGAGAGAGAGAGAGAGAGAGAGAGAGAAGGGGAAGAGGCGGAGCGTGTAGGGATTAAGCGTATAATCTGTAATTAAGCAGAGGTAGTTAACATAGCGGTACGGATTTTATGGAGTTAAATGACGTAAATACCCTTTTATAGTTTATCTATGTTTAAGAATTAAGAGGGTTCTTTTTGGCTTTTTGCCCTGACAGAAGAGAGAAATTAATTTGAAAATAATATCATTTTTTTCCCTAATTGCAGTACGCCTGAATCAAATTGTACAAACACCTGTCCCATTCACCGATCCGTTCAAGGCATAAGCCAAAGAGAATTTGGACACGCCCCCATGTATTATATTATTATTATTATATTATGGAGAGTTCTATTGTACGTTTTTTTTAAGTGTATTTAAAGTAATTTTTTAAGTGTATTTATTAATAAATGATATGTTAAATAGTAAATTTGAATTGTTCATAAAATATATATATATATATATATATATATATATATATAAAAAATAAAATTTATGATACATCCTTCTAAATATCCAAAATATATTTTTGAAAGGATGTATGATAGAATTTTCCTATTATTATATACATACATATACAATATATTTAAATAAAAAGAAAACAAATTTTTAATTATTAATTAATTTCTTTTTAATAGTTAAACATTTAAGAAAGGAAAATTAAAATTTGACAGGTCATGCAAGCTATGTAAAAAGGATGCTCCATTATTAGAAGGAAAAAAACAGTTGCATTTTCAGGATGCAAACTGATTTTGGAAAGTTTTTTCGTATAGAAAATTAACAATTATTTTGTTTAAGATGGTAAACGAGTAAATAAATTCGGTTGAAAATATGAGTAGATGTTAAGCGAGTTAAGTATAAACGAATACAAGAGTAAATGAGTAAATTAATTCGATTTAACACATAAAAGAATTTAAAGAAATTTAGTTTTATGCATGTCTTTTGCCTCATGATTTTACACGTGTCTTTGTCTCATTATTTGTTTAATTTATTATTAGTTATCAACACATCAAGTGGTATTCGGGAAATTTAAATAGACATATATATTTTTTCAAAAAAATGAAGCACATTTGAATTGTGGTTTAATTTATCAAATTACATAGCAGAGATTAATTAATATGAAACCTATAATTCATATGAAATATTCGCTCTCCATTGGACTGTAAGGAGATAACCATAAAATAGAAGGAAAAAATGATTACGAAATACCTAATAATAAATAGAGATAAATATATTATATAGGCAAAGAATAACATTAATTATTTAATTATTAAGGTAAAATCTAAAATGAGTATCAATTAGAAAAGAGGTTTGATAGGGTGTTCCAAAACCCATTTTTCATTTTTTTTATGTGATTTATGAGACATGTTAATTGGAATAATTGACAGCTTAATTAACATGTACTTAATATGTAATTGTGAATAAATAATTAATTAACAAGTACGTTTAATTGATATGTACTTAAATGTTAATTATTAATTAATTGAATTGTTAATCATCTTAATAACATGATTTGCATCAACAAAATGTAGGTATATTTGGAGGAGATGGTATAATTCTCCTTCGAAAAAATGTACGATTATCAATGGGCTCATATCCCAGTTAGTTCGGCGTGAAATACAAAAAACCGTACGTTGTTAGAAGTTGTAAATTCAAATTTCATTAACATCAGTGGACGAAAGACCATCGAACCTTCTAAATTTACATTTCTCTTCTCCCAAATATATAACATTATCCTTTTATATTCTTTCTTATCATTAAAATAAGATATATATAATAATTATTTTCCTAATACTTGGTTGAAAAATCAATAATATCACTTCATCTTTTTTCGATGATATATTGGAGTGGTTGAAATATCAATGCACCATACTTAGTTGAAAAATCAATAATACGAAGACTCTTTTACAATTTTCCCATTTTGACCATTTTATTTTACAGTTCTCTCGTTTTAAGGAAATTTTTCAATGATATACATCTTTAAATAAATATTAATCAAAAACAAAAAAAACTAAACTTTTAAAAATAATTACCAATTTAACATATTCGTACTTTGAGAATTTGGTCAAAATCATCCGGTCACACATCTCCATTTCTTTCTTCCCTCTCAAATATTGAAATAGGTTATGTATGGTTTCCCCATATATCAACTAAACATCCTTAATATACTAATCAACATAATCAATTAATATACGGTGTATATTAACGTGTAGATTATATTGATTAACACTTATAATTGTTCTACATGTGTTAATTAAATGATATATGATTATATCACATGTTAATTAACATATTTTTACTCATGTTAATTGTAATTTACTCATTTTTTTATTTTGCACATATATTAGCATCCTAATGAATCCACATCATCATCGTTATTCATGATTATTTACCATTAAATTTTGTGATGTGTCTTCGTCTTATACATCAATATTATTTTTGATCATTTAGTACTTGTTCGGTAATCATGGAATAAGAGATTAGGATGGATTAATTCATTTACTTCCACCGAGTGGAACATGTAGATGGTGTTCGGCAATCATGGAATAGCAAGGAATAGAGGAATAAGTAGCTTAATCCTTCCTATTCCCGTCGAACAATATGAGAAGAACAAGAAATAAATAGGTAGATTAGTGGAATTAGCTTCTTCCAAATAAAACATGGAATTGCATTATTTCATGGATTAAGCAAATTTTGTTGACAAAAATACCCTTGATTATGCGTTTGTTTGTTTACGTGTCATTAACTGATAATACATATTTATTATATTTTTCCCTCCTCATTCTTCCTTTTGCATTTGCTTTTCTTTCCAAGAAATCGAATAATTATTTGAATCGTTATTTTTTATTATTATCATGGTACTTGTTTTAATTAATTAAAATAACTCAATTTCATTTTATTATTATGATATTTGTTTTATGCTTATTAATTTGTTAAATATGGTTAAGGATAATTTGATCATTAGTTATTATTTATATATTTCAAACCAATAATTGTATTTCATTAATATCACCGAACGCAGTTGGAATATAGTGGAATAAGTTGGATCGAGAGGATGGAAAAGAGAATAACTCTCTTCCATGGGGGACATGGAATTACACTCTTCCAAGCAATGTTGTAAAAAAACACTGAAAAATATCGAAAAACGATGTTGCGGTGGAATACCGTACTGTTTGTTTACCGTATTTGAACACTTTTTCCTTAAAAAAATATTTTTTTGTCCGTAAAACAATCGTTTTTTACTTCAATTATGATGGGTTATTTATTTTTTGGTCCAAAACTTTCCAGCCCGATTTTATTATTTTCTTGTTTCTTCTCTGGCATGATGGTTGTTGCGTGCTACTATTGTGAAACTCTTTATTTCTCTCTCGAAAGCAAGAGGAATTGTATTTTGATACCAAGTTATTTTAATGATTTTACGATTTAGTTTTTGTTTGATTTTAAATTTGTATTTTGATGTTACGTTTATATTGTTTGATGTTGAATTGTTATATTTTATTAAGACTTTGTATATTAATTTTTGTATTTTAAAATTCGTTTATGTTTCATTTGACTATTAAAAATGAAATTATATATATGTTGTTTTATATAATTATATTATTAACAATTTAAGTGACCGTTTTACGATCATTTTGAAGGAAATACAGTTATAGATCAAATAGAAGATTGTACAAATAAGGACAGATGAACGTATGCGTTCGTCGAAACGATTGGATGTATAATGAGATTATGCAAAGCTGACATATATTACACAGTCCGTCACGATGGACTGGTTGGTCCAACATGACGGACCTATAGTAATAATATGGCAACCAATCGGTGAGTCTAGCGTCATTATGGACTGGTTGATCCGTCATGACGGACTAGCATCCCGATGGACTGGTTGGTCCGTCCTGACGGACGAGCATAAAAACGGCTATCTCAGTAAATGTGATACGTCCGTCACGACGGACCATCCTCCGTCATGACGAACTGTAGTCCGAATTCTGAGTTGCCAATTTTATTTTGATACTCGTTAATCATATAATTAATGGTGAGACTAATATAAGATATTCATCTCTTCTCTCTCCGTACATGGTTGATTCCAGATCTGATTGTTGAGCAAGAAAGAGAGAAAACTCCATTAGAGTTGAGAGTGAGAATCAAGCAAGTTTACGGCAAATTTGCTTGGGAAATTTGTGCGTAACCGAGAGAGGAAACTCGCGATGGATACGGATAGAGAGATCTCAACTGAGATCTTTCGTTGTGGTCAAACGAGATCAAGTTCGAGCAAGGTCGAGAAAAAACCGGAAGCAATCCGGTTGTATACGACAAGGCAAGGCTTCATCAACGGTGTCGAATCGTGCGGGCGTGGGACACACGTGTTACCGAGGATTCGAGCAGCAAAAGAAAGCAACTACGAACGCGTCAACCCTTCTTTGTGATCAATTTCACGTGGTATGACGCTCTATAATTGTTATAAATGTAGTTGCATTAGATTCGTACTCTCGAAGTCGTCGGCGTGGTCATCGGGATCGGCTCGAACCGGGCCTGTCGTTCCGCTGTGCGGGAATCGGTAGCGGCGCCGATACCCAACAGGTTAAGTATCATTTTTTACTCTTAATAGGTGGTTAATTGTAATATGACAAAGTCAGGGATAGAAAATCATGGATTGAACATCTTTCGCCAGACCCTCTGCCCTCTCCCGAAAGAAGTTGTATTTATACCGGATCATGCTTCTTCGTCTTCACTTTCTTTCTCTTCCCTCTCTCATTTTTTGTTTTTTCTCTCCAATCCGGCATAAAATTATGTTGTTATATTTTGATTTTTCTATTTAGTTATCTTGTGACATTTTGGAATTTCTGTCATGATTTTAAATTGATTTTTTAATATAACATGAGAAATAATTAAAACTCATGATACAATACTTCAACTTAACACTAATACATATAACTCTATATCATGAACCATATTATGTTGATTAGACCATTATCCTAAATTCAAGGCCGGCCCTATGTGTATGAATTTGAGATCCGGGTCTGGGGACTGGAATGATGAGGGGCCTTTTTTTTGTTTATTTTAGTATACACTCGTACACAAGACATGGGCTTGTAGAAATAGCCCTCTCTCTCTCTCTCTCTCTCTCTCTCTCTTCACCCATTTCTTCGACTATCTATTTTGCACTTCCTTTACTTCTCTCAACCCTCACTTTCTGCTCTATTTTTTTTTTCATGCCATCTGAAATGAGCTTCTCGCGTTGAGAAATCAGAATCAGCTGGAGATAGGATGCCTTCAGATCAAGGTTGTTTTGCGAAGTGTCCGTAAATATGACGGCGTGCTGCGTAGATTCGTGAAGCGTTCATTCATGCGATTCATTATTTGTTGAGTTTCAAGAAGCATCTTGAGCATTTTCACCTAAGAGTTGTTAGCACCGTCCTTCTTTCAAAAGTGTTGCTTTCTCGAAAAGCAATTCTAAATAACTTCCTTCTGGGGTCATTAATTTTTATTTAAGTTCGGTCAAATTTGCAAATTTTGATTCATTTGATTTGGAAGAACTTTGAAGAAATTTCTTCCAATGAAATTAGTGTAAACTGAGTCTTTTTTATTTGATTTGGATTCATTTTGATAATTAGATTTCTATTTAAGCATTGGAGATAAAATCAAGATAGTACAGAGGGTTATTGAAACATAAGTTGTTGTTTTTTTACATTACGACTGCATTTAGAAAATTAGGATCAAATTTAGATATTCAATTTAAATTTTAAATTAAAGTTATGTTTAAGTGAGGTGCAAAACATAAGGTGCATCTTAGGAAATAAAGTGACTTTGATACGTATTAAGATGAAAAGAATCATGAATATTAAAGGATCTAGTAGTATTACAGAAAAAACTATTTATAGGACGAAATCATCAGAAATTGTTAATATGATCTTTATTTAAAATAGGCCTCGGGTCCTAAAATATCTGGGACCGGCCCTGCCTGAATCCTATAATCCTATATCATGAACCCTATTATGTTGATTAGACCATACACCTTATACCTGAATCATATAACTCTATAGCTTGAACCCTATTATGTTGATTATACCATACACCCTATATCCTGAATCATATAGCTCTATATCATGAATCCTTTTTATTTTTTAGAACTTTTTTTTGTTCATCAAATTTTCAAAAATTATTTTTTGCCTCTTATTTGGATGCATTTAAGACCTGAAATGAGCACTAAATTTGTCCCAAAAAATTCTAATTTGTTCTGCTTCGTAGGATTTACAACTTTCATCTCACAAATTTTTTCTAATTCTCATCCTATCATTGCTTAAATCTATTGACAAAAGGGTAAAAGAAATCAACTCTCTTTCGTCATACCTCTTGGCGAAAGTGAGGACAATTCAGTCTAATTGTAATCAGTGATTGCAAGGATGAAAAATTCTGGATTTGTAGTCTTCGCCAAGGACTGAAACCCCTACAGCCCCCAAGAAAGCATTTAATCCTCTCTCCAAAACAAAAAATTACACACAAAGCCATAAACTTTACGCAACAGAAGATCGTCAATTTTTCAAAACAGATTCTGTTAGAGCTTAAAATTTATGCTTTCTCCTCTCCATTCAAGAACAACAGGACACCTCCAATAAACTCCCCTCTTCACAAGAAATATAGAAATAACAAACGGCACTCTCCATTTTCTTGCAAAAAATAGACATGATAGTAAAACGACCATAACTTCCTCCACGATTCTCCAAATCTCGCGAAATTTTCTGCAAAATGATTGTGGCCACGTCGTGCATCAACATGGCTTTCCAATTTGAGCAAAACAGACTCTGTTTGGAGCTCCAATTGTTGATTTCTCGATAAATACACTCGGATCAAATCTGAAAAGGGATATCTTCTCCACAAGCCGCGATGCTCTAAATTGAGCTTCCCTTCACCTTTCTCCACCTCCATTGATACTTTTCTCAAAGTTTGGAGCTCCAATTTTGAGTTGAGCACGAGCTTTTAGAATTTTCTCCAAATTTTCAGCCCCAAACTCAAGTCTTGATCCAATCGAGGTCTCTAGCTCAAATCAAAACTCAACCTTCGCTCCTCCACCTCACTGGACCTAGAAGGAAGCTCAAGAACACTCAAAAAGTCCAAAGCCATCAAGCTCTCAAGCTTTTAGGTTAAATGTTCCTTTTTATTTCTGAATTTTTAGGGGTTTTAATTTGATTTTCTTTGTAAAACTTAATGATTTATGTTTGACTATTTTAAATGAAGTGTATTTATTGTTTATGATAAATCTCTTAATTTTTCTGAATTTGTATAATGTTTTTTTGAATTTTCTTGTTAAGTAATTTTAGTTTCTGATAATTTTCTGGTACTGTATTGTAATTTAAATTTCAATTAATTTGTTTATGTTTAAATTAATCTAAAAATATGTTCTTATTAACCATCATTTGTACTTAAATTCCCTGCAAATGGTTTTCCCTTTTGATCATAAGTTATTATGCAAAAAAAATCTCAAATTTCACTTCTAGCACAATTTTTTGAAACTGTTGATTCTTTTTGTGCTTTTGTTATAATTTTTTGGATACTTTACATGACTTGAAAAGTTAAAATAAAGTCACCTTGTTGTAGATATAGATCTATTGTTTCTACAGAAATCTTCCTCGTTCCATTTGGACTTTTTTTGAAGAAGTTGTGATAGTTTAAAGTTGAGGAAAATTTAATTTTGTAAAAGGTGATTTTGAGTTTTCCTAAAGATATTAATTTTTGTCCTACTATCTCGAATATTTTTCTTGCATTTATAAAATTTACTAAGTGATAATAATTATATATTCTAGTAGACCGTTTGATCTAGTTCGATAAGAAACATGTCTCGTTGAATTGGAGCATTTTATGATTTGTTGTGAAATTATAAAAACTGCAGAAAATCTAAATCTAAAAGTGTATTTTTGATACTCTGAATTTCTTGATTTTTTCTTGTTTTAATTTGTATTTTCTGAGAATTTTGGATTGTGAAAGATTAATCTAAGTATACTAATTTTAAATTATGAGAACTTAGGAACTTCACGAAATGCTTTTGTACCTTTATTTGTTGTTAGCAGTACCAATTGATGTTTGAATTGACTATTTCAAATCAATTGTTGTGGATTTTGACTTTATTTGCTTTTTGAAGGGTCACTTGAGTAATAAACATAAACTATTGCTAGCAGTACCAATTGACCCGAGTTCGAACAAAATTACTAAACTTAGTAAAATAGTAAATTATATTGTTGAAAATTTCTTGCTCCCAGAAGGAAGTAAATTAGTAAAAAAATCTTCAGAGATTACGTTCAAACGAAAACGAAAACGAAATCAAGATTTTTCAGAGCAAAATTTACCCTGCTTCATCAGCAAAAGACATTTATCTACAAATAATATTGGACATTTTTCTCCGGAACATAATTTTTGCTGACGTGGCATGATTTTTAAAGTTCACATTAATGCAGAATTTTATATCTTAATTTATGATTTAACAATTAATTAAAATGTTAATTACAAAGGTGCTAAATCATAATCAAGTCATCAAACATATGAAGATAAGTTTGAGAATATATCCAACATTTCTTGAAAAAAAAAATAAACACTAATTATGTCAAAGAAAGAAATATTACCTCTGAGCAAGTTGTTCTATATACCCATTGGCTATTTCCTCCATTGTACCACGTTTATCATGGGGTATAAATCCTTCCGAGATCCATAGCCAACTAAGCAAATCGGCATCGAGTTCGTAATGCTCGGGAAAGGAAGCGAAGTACATGAAGCATGGTTTAAGATTAACCGGCAAATCCTCGTAACTAGCGCCTAGAATCTCTAGACAATGATTCCCATCGGTTTCCCAGTCCATGATTGGCAGTGCTCTATCCCAGGAATTCACGTCATCACGATCTTTTGTCGATAATAGACCGCCCACTACAACTAATGCCAGAGGCAATCCATCACATTTCTCTGAGAATTTCGTGGCTATCCCACGTAAGTGCGTAGGATAGCCTTCGTTGAAATTTTCTCCGGGAAAAGCCTTTTTGAAGAGGAGCTTTAGGCTTTCGTTTCCGTTCAAGGGGAGAAGCTCCAATGTAGTCCGGCCTGCTGCCCTAGCAATTTCGATCGATCTGGTCGTGATCAATACTCGACTCGCATTGTTAACATTTGGTAGAATATCCATGATATGGGACCACAGATCGCGTTCCCAAATACCGTCCAAGACGATAAAGTATCTCTTTTGTTTTAGTTCATCACTGACTTGGGAGCAGAGAAAATCTTCGTCGTATTCGTCTTCTTTTATAGATTTATTGCGAATCTTCTCTAGTATTTTTCTCAAGAGATTGGCTCTTGTGAACCCTTGTACATTTAACCATACACAGGCATCGAAGTGATTCTTCGCCGTTACACTGTGAATAAAATAAAAGAAACTATAAAAATTTATTTTATTTTATTGTGTAATACACATAAAAATTAAAATATTGAATATGTTAATATTAGGACATGTCAATTAAATTAAATGCTCAATTAATTCGTTAATTCATTCAGTTAAAAATACTAATCAATTCATCTCAACATACTTTGGTACCTCATCAATGGTATTTGAGTGAGCTACGAGGACTGCATATATAACCCCAATAATAATCGTCACACGTTCAAGCTATAGCCTACACGCATGAGTTATATTTCCTTCAAAGAGGGATCTCTTTGTAAGAAAAGTTAAATCTATATACCAACCTTTGATAAACTTTTTCGGCCAGAGCTGTCTTTCCGCATCCTCCGGTTCCGGCAATAGACACCACGGAACGTCTTAACGTGTTTTTATCAAGAAGTAATCCAATTATTTTTTCCCTCTCAGCATCAAAGCCAACCAGATCTATCTCGTGAGCCTCGGGCACGACAGGTGGGCTGGTATGCAACCTCGCAATTCCGACTGCGCTCTCCTCCAACTTTTTTATATTATATCTGAAGGACAAATATACACAAAAATTAGAAAAAACTAATTAAAGTTCCGCTCGAGTCAATTTTATAACAACAATGCATTCATACCTGTCTGTACTTTTCTGAATCCCCTGGAGCTTAGTCTCGATTTTGTCAATATCACCGTTAAGTATGTGCATACCGACAAGTTTGATAATCGGATTAATAGTCACCCGCTTCACGATGTTGGAACACCACGGTTGTTTTACACTGCCTTTCTCGACCTTTAGTAAGAATTTATCGATGACATCCTCTATCAAGAAAGACATTTCCCTGACCTCTTTTACCCAGGTTTTAACTCCTTCGGTGTTATCCCCGTTATTTCTCTTCGCATCGGCGTCTTTCAGAAAACTCTGAATTCGTACCAACTCGCATTTCACCGATTCTACCTTATCCTCTACGTTGTAGAGCATGATTGCTTCTTTAAGTACTGCATCTCCGAGCTTTACCAAAAGAGAATGCACAATAGCCTGAGCCATTTGTTTCGCTGTTTGTAAGCAATTTTCTAACTTGCGTTTTTCAGGTGGTTTTTGAAGTAGTTAAGCGAAGTTTGAGAAGCTAATCTCTTTTTTGTGGGATAGAACAAATTATGGAACCAGATTTTTTGAAAGTTTGAAGATTAGAAGCTGAAGGGTAATAAGTCTAATGGCTTCTTAACTATGGAGAGGGCACCCGGTATTTAATACATGTTCCAAAAAAATTCAACGGTAATGCAAAAAAAAAAATTCCAAATTCCAAATTCCAAATAACAAAATCAACAATCTTTTATAGAATATTACAAAAATGACGTAACTAAGTTCGATTAGCTCAAAGAAAATCACTTCTTCAACTCACTCCAATTGAGGATTGCTAGTGCACTCCGGAACGTCACATTGAACCACAGCGTGTCCCGTGTCAAAGCGCAACGGTAAAAGAATACGCCATCAAAAAATATACGAGCGACGTTTTTTATTGCATGGGTCTAGGGTCCTATAAAATAAGGGGTTCATTTTATTTTATTGCATATTATAAAATTTAAAACATACAAAGAAAATAACAAATCAAGTGTTTGATTCAAAAATAAAATAAGCACATCACAGCAATGTTTTAAATTGCGATATAGTGAATCATAACGTTCGGAATGTAATTTACACGAGATCATCGTTATTGCGCGCTATAACGGTGATATTGTGCCGTTATTTAGTAGATCGCGGTATTGTGTGTTAGAAATATTTACCGTTATTTGCGCTAGCTATAACAGTGCAATTGCGGCGCTATTTAAATCATTGATCACTAGTAAGTTTTATATTTCGTTGATCGCAACAAGTTGTTTAATCTTTGAATTAACGGTTTTAACGGTTTGCGACCCTTTTTGTTCTTTTTGAAAAGATATATTTTTTATTTGATAAGATAGTGCGCATATGAGAGAAATAGTATTGTTATATAATTCTGAGTTTTTTCAAACGAATGAGAAAAATGTCGTTTTCAACAAAAATAATAGGGTCTTTTTTCGAAATTCTCGAGACTGGCCCTGACGCCTCATATACCTTTCATCTTCATATATAGGTAGTTATTTTTATATCTTTCACCTTCATATTTATAACTTTTAACAATGAAAAATATATAAATAACAACAGATCTTTTAACCATAATATACAAAAAACATAAATAACAAGTATTTTATATATATTTAATTCATAGTATAGAAAAAGTAAAATATAATAGTAAAAAGATATAAATAACAATAGATATTTTCCATATTATAGAAAAAAATATAGATAATAGTATAAAATGTAAATGACAACAAATCTTTAATCCATAATATATATATAAAAAAAAAAAAAGCAGTAAAAGGCAAGTTTTCAAGTTCAAAAAGGTGTTATATCAAGCAGTCTCTAGGTCAGTTGCTTACTCATGAGTTGTTGATAGAAAATATACACACTTCCTCCGCCACTCTAAAACTATTGCACGGATTTAGTCTTACCTTTTTTTGGCTTGCCACTCAACCGGTCTTTAATCCCAAAAGTACAGAGAAAAGATATAAACAATAGTAAAAAAATATAAATAAGAACAAATATTTCATCTTTAGTATAGAAAAAGGGTATAAAAAATGTATAAAACTTATCTTTAATCCATTATATAAAAAAATTATACAAGAGTAGAAAAGAAAGGTATAAATAATAATAAACACGATATAAAAACAACAAATCTTTTGTCTATAGTATAGAAAAAAAAATATAAAATAATATAAAAAGGTATAGGAAAAAATAAAAAGGAACCGAACAAAGAGCAGTGAGTAGGACAAGTATGGAATGAGAATAGACCGAACAACAAGACAGGACATCGGACAACTCTGAATTGTATTTTTTCAGAATACAAAATCATTCCTCAAAAAATTAGTGAATTTATATGTAATGTAAAAAATTATACTCATTAAATAATGCATATGTAAGTATTTTCTGTATCGAAAAAAATTATCCTCATAAAATAATACATATGTAAGTTTATTACTCTTAAAAAATATATACTTGCAAAATCATTTTTTCTAACCATACTTTTGTCATTTAATCGAGAGGTTTTGAACCGAGTTTGCGTTCTTGTTCTTTATCAAAAATGCGTGCATATTTTTCTCTCCAAATGGTTCAAATCGTTGCGGGCCAAATCACATATCATTCCTTAATCTTCATGTATGTCAAACTTTATCGATTGACGAGCCAAGATTTATTTATGTTGGTGGCTTCGTATCGTAATTTGGCCGAAATAGTAAATCACATAGTCCTTACAAATATACGCCCATATTTTGCATTTTTTACATTTTGCCATTAATGTTTGTAGAGCAACGTTCATGACACGAGCCATAAGCATCTTAGCGAAAGTTGACTACAAAACGTTTCTATCAACATACAGCACATTATGGGGAAAAAATATGGGCAAGTAGTCTTTTATATACTATGTTGCACGGATACGAATACGGGTATCGTATCCGATATGATACGGATACGAATACGACTATATAATTATTATTTTAAAGTATCTGTATCCGTATCGGATACCCGTATCCTCAGGATACTTCTGCGTTTTTGAAATATCCGCGTAACATAGTTTATATATAATCAAATTGTATCAACTTTATATATTTGGCTGAGGAATACGTAATAATTAGAGAAAATTATTTCTTAAAGATGGAGAAATCTCACAAAATGGAATAAATAAATAAATAAATTTGCCATGTGTACTTCTATTTCATGAATCTGTAAAAATATGAAAATTACAAAATAGTCCTTATATTTATATAATATCATTTTGGAGAAGTATATTCTGAAATGGCTAGAGAGTAAAGAGAAATGAGCCAACCTCTCGGTAATTCAAGGCGAGTTTATATAAAATAAACTATAGTCTTTTCTTTTTATATTATAAATAAGTCATCTATGCAATTCAGCTAATATTCCAATAGTCCTTGCAAAATTGTAAAATTACAAACATAACCTTCTGCCCTTTTGAATTCTTTTTGTAGCTATGGAGAATGCTTAAAAGAGTTATATATAAGACTAAGGGGGTTGTTTGGGTGATGGAATTAGGAACTACATAAGAAGTTGAAAACTACAATCTTACCCACCACCCCCCACACACACAGTGAAAAGGAAAACATATCCAATATCTATCGAAAATGAATATTTTGTCGTTTTTAAAATAATAATTATGTTCAATTTGTATATATTTCAAAAAGATTAAAGTGGTGTAATGGTAAATTGTGTGTTTTGGGAGTGAGAGGTTTTGAGTTCGAAATCCTCAAAGAACATATTTTGAATTTTTTTTTTTCATTTTCTTTCCTATACAATTCGGCCTCCCTATAAATTTATAATTATATCTTATCTTCTTAAGTTAATATTGCCATCTCAAGTGATTATATTAAAAAAATAATAATATCCCTCGCAATTAGACAAATAATGAAGAATGAACCTAGCGTATCTGATTTTATAGGAGTTTATTTGATATCTCCATTAACCAAAAATATAAAAAATACAATCTTTTGTCATCACAGTTGACCGTATGTCAACTATGATAATTTTGTGCTGATCGTCTCATTATCGCTTTTTTATTTGTACACAAGTTATGAATCTCGCAACATATTTGTGTCAATCCTTTTGTAAGACTAAAACAGTACATCCACCGACTAAGCAACAAGAAATAGAACAAATATTTTTCCGTGAAACATCATTCTTTTTACGTGACTTGAGAATCCTATTTGCATGAGTGTCCCCTATAACAGTGAAAATTTGTTATCTTTGTTTGAAAACAATTCCCTCTAAGAAAATACTGATATTTTCTTAATTTTACACTTTGCCATATAACAGTGAAAATTTGTTATCTGGGAACTACTGTTTTTCCTTTTAGAAAGTAGGGTTTTCCAGATATCAGAGTAAATCAACTAGATGTAAGATTTCATGACATGAATCTGGCCAATTCAAAGCTAAACCCTTCTGGTACGACTTTTCACTTCACGATTGATGTGTTTCAAATATTTACCCCTATTGAAATTAATCTTAATGCACCTGAAATGATCTCCCAGACACAAAAAAAATTCTGAAATGATCTCCCAAAATGCACCTGTCGAGTAGCCACCCGTAATCAACTCATACATCTTCTCGAGTACAAAAAAAGGGATTCGACATTCCTGTGAGAGCAGGTCACCAATTATAAGCCCGCTGTCCACTCAAAGCAACTTTCCATGAGTAGTTGATGATTTTATAAGTGGGTGCATTCGGGAGATCACAAATGGTCTAAATTTACTTTTTTGGGTTTTCTTCGTACTAGCAAAGTTGGCAACCTCCTTTGTTATCTAATTCCCTAATTCAGCTACATCAGCACAGCCAGTTTTATCCGAATAATCGATTTCTCAAGTTTGTCATCTCATTTTCTAATAATAACGAGAAGAAATTACTGAAAGTAATAGTTAGTTAAAAGATCCTAGGCTTAAGGTAACATGAATCCATCCAATAATATAATTCACATTATTAATGTTGGGTGATGTAGTTCTTAGGAATGTTAGATACATGATATAAAATAATGAACCGTTGTTAAAATAATAATATTTAAAAAAATTTATATAAATAAAATACTTAAAACTTTTTTTTTTTTTTTTAGTTTAGAGAGGGCTTAGTAATCCCTCTTCTAAACGTGTTTTCCTTTTTACATATTTAAAAATCATTCCTTTTACATGAAAATTGTGATGGACCATTATAATTAATTTAGACAAATCTTAATTCAATTCAACAAAAAATAGTTTAGGGACCGGCGTAGTCCGTCTCTAAAATAAGTTTTTGGTCGTCATTGGTTTGGAGACAATATGTAGTCGTCAATATTTTGTCCTAACATCGTGAACCCAATAAATTAATTTAATACTAATCATAATTAATTTGACAAATATCAATTTTTAGGTAGAAATTAATATATCATTTTAGTCTTTGTGGGAACTAATATGTGATGAGAATGTTGGAGCGAATTTTCTCTCTAATTATCTTTTCATTCCTAAGTAAAAGCAAATATCATATATATCCCAATTGATATTAAATACATTTTTTTTAGACGATAATTTGTTAGAATTGACTTGTTCAATTTCTCGTAACCCTAATATTAACCCACAACATAAAATAACTAAAGTCATATTAAACCACAGTGATCATAACAACAAATCTTCACAATAGACATAACATATTAAACCACAACACAACACAACACATCATAACATCTTAAACCACAACACAACATAACTAAAAGTCATTAAACCACAATGATCATAACAACTAGTCTTCACAATAGACATAACATATTAAACCACAACACAACACATCATAACATCTTAAACCACAACACAACATACCAAACCACAACATAACATATTAAACCACAAAAGTCATAAATTATTCATCCCTAAAATATTGTTTCTCCGTTATTAACCCCTCCAGCCCCATTACTTGGTTCTCCACCGTTATCCCCTGCAATAAAAACATCATTATTATTATTAATTTAAACCAAAACTCCAATAAATTAAAACCAATTCACTATAGTCGTTAAGATTTTGTCCTAACATCGCGAACGCAATAAATTAATTAATATTACTCAAAATTAATTTGACAAATAATAATTTTTAGAAATAGAAACTAATAATTTACTTTTAGTTTTCATTTGAACTAATATATATGTTAAGAGATTTGACAAAATATTGGAGGGAACTTTTCCTATAAAATTATTTTTTCATTCATAAGTAACAAAAAGAAATGGAGGGAATGTTCACTCTATAAACATTTTTTCGTTGTGTGCAATAAATTAATTAATATTACTCAAAATTAATTTGACAAATATTAATTTTTAGGGATGAATATTTTTTTTTTATTTTCTTTTTTTTTAATAGTATCCGACAAGCGATCGCTTTCGTTACTGATACTTAATTTTTTTGATGTCAATGGAGATCGAACCCACAATCCCTCACAACATATAATTTTATGTTTTACACTCAACCAACTAAACTATGTACCCATTGATTTTTTTTTATTATTTTCAGTTTTCAAATTAACTAACATGTGATTAAAATTAGAAGGAAAATCTTGCCGCTATTTTTTCATTTTATAATTAACAAATATTGGAAGGAACTTTTCCTCCGTATTTTTTATTTACCATGACTAAAATTATACACAAAAAAAGAGAATAAACAAACTAATTAATCATATTGAGTGGTCTGGTCCCCCTGTTAAATTTATTAAATTTATGTTCTCTTCGCCCGTCCCCAAACTATATTATCTTCTCTTCGACAAGGTAGAAAATCACGAAAGAAGCTCTCTCGGCCCAAACGTTTCTCCCTTCTTCATCGCCTGCACAAGTCAAGAGAAGAAGCTTCGCGGCTGCACTTGCTCCCTTCTTCGTCTTCGTCACCTCAAGGTCAGTACTTTTGTCTTGCTCTCCCTTCTTAATCAGATCTGATAGAAGTTTGATATTGTTTTTTTTTCTTTTGTTTTTTTAGTTTTGATCATGTTTATTCTAGATTGGTGCTTCAAAAAGCTAGTTTTTTAAACAGTATTCTCTCTCGGATAAGTTAATTGAAACTATTAATGAACAAATTTATCCCTTTTCTTTTGTTCTGAATAGGGTTGAGGTTGAGATGAGGCTAATTGACTCAATTTATTCCTTTTTTACAATTAAATTCTTTAAAATGTAAATCAGTTTTGATATTCTGAAATCCCTTTTCAACCTTTTCTCAATAAAATTTCTTGAACGAATTGATTTATATTTACATGATCCAAACTTAAAACATCACGGTGCCATAGTATGGGATGTATATTTGGTTTTTGTCAAATATTTGGTAATTAAATACACGTTTTCCCATTAATTTGTTCATGTAATTGTATTCTCGAAATTGTAGAAAATTGCAGGAAAATAATTGTAGAAAAAGGACGATTTAGTCCATCCAAAACGAAAGAAAAACTTGTTAACGAACTCGGTGCTGATTGCGGTCTAGCTGGACTCGGTAAATTAAAAATTCATTAAGTTTTTAAACTGAAATCATGAAATAAATAAGAACTTTTTAACATTTTATACAGGAATGTGTATGTTAGGGTGTGATGTAATTGATGACCGACCCTATCAGAGGTGGTTCCTTTACTTTGAAGAAACATCGAGCGAAATAAATCTTATATTTCTCAATCCAATCCTAATTTTTCAGGTTTATTTATTCCTTGTCTTTACTATCATAATTCTTTTGATATACTCTATTAGGATTCCAATATACCATTTTAGTTATGTAGTTTCATTGGATCGATTGAAGTGGCTGAGTTGGATTAGGGAAATAAATCTACACCAAACGAATTCGATAGGGAGACATTTCTTTGGGCACTTGAAATCGTTCAATCCATATTCGTCAGTATCAAACTTCGAATTGGAGCCATAATGCAAGATACCAGTTTGTTGGTACCTTATGCCGGAACATACTTTTCATTATACCATTCTTTAGATTATCGTGATATTGATGGGTGAAAATGTAAATTTGCAGATATGATGAAGCATTCGTTTGAACTGAATTGTTTCTTTCATAGGAGATATAAAGATAGAATGCTCAAAGTGTTCATTAATCCTGGCCAACACAATGGGTGAAGAAGTAATTTATCAAAAAAAAAAATATTTATGGACTTATTTGCATAATTACTTTACAATTATTACAGATGACACTTAATTATTTGAAGTCCCTAAATCTTTTGTTTTACGAGAACAATGTCATAGAATTGTCGGCAAGTACGGCTACACTTCTCAACAAGGCCAACTTATTTTAAGTACATCCTTTTATTTTGTAAGGGTGTATGTGAAATTAATGAATTATTTTTTTGTTCGAATTGAGTTTTTAATTTTGGGTACTTTCTTTTATGCAATCATTATTTTAAGTACTTTCTTTTAATTGTAAAATATTAGATATGTAATAATAGTTTAAGAATGATTTGTATTATAATAGGTAAAATTCTACTCTTTTTGTTTTTGTTATTTTTCAAAATTAATTTGTACTAGATCATATAGTAATGGACAATATTCATATATATACATGAGAGCTCACAGGTTTTTTTATTTCGTGGCATGCTTATACAAAACAATAAATATAATATAATATCATATCATATCATATATAGAATAATAGAATAATATATTATATAATAGTATATGATTTGATATTAGTATAATACAATATTATACAATATAATTTGATATGATATGACATGATATAATACAATACAATATTATATAATATAACACAACACGATACAATAGTACATGATATGATATATATTAAGTTTCACTTAAAAAAATTTAGTATAACATGATATGATATAATTTAATATGATGTAATTTAGTATAATATAATGAGATACATTATGATATAATAAAATATAGTATAGTATAATACAATACAATACAACACAATATAATATGAAGTGAAACAATTTAGTATAATGAGATAAAATATAATGAGATATAATAAAATATATTACTATTTGATTAATATATTATTAATTAGACTTCATATATTTAATATTTAATATTTAGTATTTAGTATTTTGTATGTATTATACATTATATGATTAATGTAAATATATTACAAGTTGTTATTATCGAAATAACATGTTATCAAATATTGATACGATATGTAATGCGTCATTGATACGATATGACTTGAATTTTGAAATATGCGTGCAACATATAGACTAGTGATTACGTGTTATTCGTAAATTAATTTGATAACATGTTATCAAAATATCGAAATAACATGTTATCAAATATTGATACGATATGACTTCAATTTTGAAATATGCGTGCAACATATAGAATAGTGATTACGTGTCATTCGTAAATTAATTTTATAAGTACTAACATGTGATGGGTCATTGACTTTATAAAAATTAATTAACTTCACAGAGTAGTGATTACATGTAATATGCAATGAAATAAGTACTAACAATATTTGGGCGGTAATGATATTTTTTTCACTACATAATGAGAACATTTAGAGTCCCGCCAATTTATCCAAAATTTACAAGAAAAACCCTAACCCCCTTCCACCCTTTTCTTCTCTCTCTCTATAATTTTCTTTTCCCGTCTCTTTTAATTCTGGCCCCAAAAATGAAACCTTAGCTAAATCGTTCTCTCTCTTCGACTCTCCTTCTCGCTCAAATCAAACACACGCACCGTCACACGACTTCACAACGCCCTGCCCTGCCCCGGTTCTCTCTCTTCTCAACGATGATTTGTGAGAATGGCGACGGCTTCCGAAACTCCGTGTCGGTGATTTTTGTAAGCATTACTTCTCTAATTTATTCTGTTTGTTTCTAGAATTGCTCTCTAGGGTTTGGTTGGTTTTCATTTTTGAAATATTTTTAGAAATGGGGTTGCTGATCCGTGTCAGTATTTTCGCGTTCGGTAGATTTGGGGTGGTTGTGTTTTATTTTTAGTTTGTCTCCTAATTTTCAGATTCGACACTAGAAGGGAGGCATGAACTGAACGTGTTCGATGAAATGCCAAAACTGAAATTGTGGATCTGCAGGCTTTGACGAAGACGTATTTAGTGCATTCGAATTTTACTGTAAACGGAACCGGTTCCTTCGATAGAGAGAGCATATTAAGAGGAAGAAAGATTTAGCGCAAGAGGGAATTCATCTACTTTTTAGGTACAGTGGTTATTCTCCGAAGAAATCAAATTATTAAGGCATTTTTTTAACCCTAATTTAGAGCAAGAGGGAATTTTAACCCTAATTCGATACAGTGGTTTTTCTCCGAAGAAAGATTTAGCGCAAGAGGGAATTTTACTGCTCTCCCTCATGAAGACAACGCTTCTAATTTCGCCGAGGTACCTTCATTAACCCTAATTTTAGCATTTAAATCTTTAAATTTATGATTTATCACAATTTTGAGGGTGTTTTCATAAATATTTCAGCCTAGAGCTGCACTATTAAGAAAAGGAAAAGAAAGGCAAATAAAATAGCAAGAAAGTAATGTTTAATATACCATTTTATGATTTATCATTGCAAGTTGCAAGTTGTGATGAGTTGCAAGTCGCAAGAAAGTAATGTCCTATAGGTATTTTTTATATTTCCATATTTAGTCTATTTCTAAAAATTTCTTTTTTTTTCTCATTTCGTGGTTGTGTAGGCATTCTTTCGTGATGTGGATTCCGCATTTCGCTTTTTGAGCAGGAAGAAGATAACTAATAAAACGACATGCTTGAAACTGCTGAATTGGTACATTATTAATTTTCTCTCTCCAAATTTTAAATACTTAATTTGAAGTTTTCTTTGAGGTGGCAAGTTATTGATTTTGTTTCTATGTTAGGGATAACAATTGCAAATGAAGTTTGCGGCAAAAAATCATGCTGAGGTTGACTGACTCTTCAGGACGTGGTTAGTTTCTTCATTCAGTTGTTTATATTGCAATGTATATTATTTTGCAATTTTTACCATAATATTTATAATGTTTTTTTTTATCCATTTTGCTTCACGACATGGTTGATCGTATTAGAAATTACATCAAGTAAATTAACTTTCCGCAAGTCGACTTTCCGGAAATGCACTTCAAATTCAAATGTTTGGATTTACGAAAGTGAAACTAATAGATTTATAGTTTTTATGTTTGGGTTGATGTAACTGAATTATTAAATTTCTAAATTTATATGTATTAAAATTTGAAAATAAATTTAGGAAAATTTTTATAAGAACATACGTTATGTTTCATATTTACTACAATTGACCAAAATTTTTAAAAATTTGAGATATGACACTCTTGTAGAAATTGGTGTTTTGCCTTGATGTATTAACTCATATTGCACCCATATATATGTATGTCTAAAATTTATATTATTTAAAAAACACCAAAATAAATATTGTAATTTTTTATCAAATGTTACTAAATCATATTTATAAGTATTTTATATCGAAAATAATCACATTTTTTCAAAGAAAATAATTTTGACATAAAAACTATTTTGTTCAAATATAAGTATGGATCATATTTTCATTTGATATCTAAAAAATTAATCAAACACAATAATTTAAATAAATAATATATATATAAATATTAATTTTGTATACATCATGTTTTAATATTTTCAAATACTAATAATTTTTTAAAATAATTTATAATATTTCTCAATTTTTATAGTTTTTGCAAATATTATTTATATTTAAAATATTTCTGGATTTCTTTGAATTAGTAACGAGTCTAGCGTTACATTTCATTAATAATTAGTAGAAAACGCAAATATTTAAAATATAATTCATATTCACAAATATTAAGAAAATGATAAAATATTTAAAAATAATATTTAATATAATTTTAGTTATGTTGAGATTATGGTGATTGATTAGATTTTTATATTAACACAATGAAAATATAATTTATACTTACACTAAAATATAATAATTTCTTGTGCTATTTTCGAGCTGTGTCTATTTATTTATTTAGATTATTGTGAGTAGTGTTTATTTATTTATTTAGATTATTGTGCTTGATTAATTTTGTAAATTAATACAATGAAAATATAATCCATATTTGAGGAGAGGTTAATTGTGTTGTGATGTATCTCCATTTCATGTAAATTTGATGGAATCTTTAGTTGCACGAAAAATGAGAGAAAATGTAAGTCGACTTGCAGTAGTTTGTCAAATTACATCAAATCAAACAACAAAAAATGGACTAATGCAGTAGGTCGACTTACTAAGTGACAGAGTTACTGCAAAACAAACATGTTTTGCATGCCCCAAATCTTGCCAAATTTTCTGCAAAATGATCGTGGCCACGTCGTGCATCAACATGGCTTTCCAATTTGAGCAAAACTTACTCTCCTTTGTTGATGTCATGGGCCCTAATTAATTTTTTATGTGTTTTTAGTACAATTTTCATAATTGATTAGAGAAAAATAGAAGAAGAATGAGAGAAGAAGAAGAGATGAAGAATAAGAGAAGAGAGAAGCTTGATAAGAGTTTAAGAGTTCATAATTGTTCAACCCTAAAAATTATTACAAGACTTCTTTAAATACTCTCGTTATTACATCAGTAATTCAGTAATTTGGAAATGTAATAAAACATGTAATTAACCCTAATTTAACGGTACGGTGCATCATCTCCATTCTCTCGCTTCCCTCTCCAGATTGCACAGACTGGAGACTCCATTGCTTCTCACTGACTTACTCTTCAGCCACATTTATTTTCCTTGGATGGGCCTACTTCTAAAAGCCCAGTTCTTCTCAGCCCGATTTTTATCTTAATTCTCTTACCGGGTCTAGATCCGCAACCCGATAACCCAATAATTCGAACTGTCCTCTTCTTCTTGCTTGAGCCCGATCTCATTAGAATTCTTATCCCTAACATCTCCTCCTCCTCCAAATCGTCCTTGTCCTCAAGGATGAAATTAGGGTATCTGGCTCGAATATAATCTCTATCTTCCCAGGTATCGTCATACTCACTCAAGTTGGACCATCGAACAAGCAACTTAACTGTCAAATCCCTTCCTTTTTTAACCAGTTTCTTCTTTATAACAGCTACTGATTCGACCTGTACCGCCCCTGATTTGCTCAATTCTGGCAATTGCAACGTTAACGGATCTCGATCTCCCAATTTTCTTTTGAGTTGAGAGATGTGAAATACTGGATGAATTAAACTCCCTGCAGGTAAGTTCAATTTATAAGCTACTGGTCCAATTTTTTCTAAGATTTCAAAGGGACCGAAATATTTGGATCCCAATTTATGGTTTTTTCTCCTTGCTACTGAATTTTGTTTATAAGGTTGTAATTTAAGATAAACCCAGTCTCCAATTCCAAAATTTCTCTCTGATATCTTCTTATCAGCACTTTTCTTCATTCTTGCCTGGGCCTTGCTCAACTGATCTTTAATCCTTAGTTGAGCTCCCATTCTATCCCTTAGAACCTTTTCCACTGATTCAACATTACTCTCAGGAGGGTATACAGTGGGGAGTTAGTTCTCAATACATTGATTAAGTCTTTCCGTTTGTCCATCTGTCTGAGGGTGGTAGGCAGTGGACATATTCAATTTAACCCCTAACTTCTTGAATAATTCTTTCCAAAATTGGCTTGTAAAGATAGGATCTCTATCCGATACAATTGAATTAGGTACCCCATGCAGTTTGTAAATGTTATTGAGGAATACCATGGCTATGTCTTTGGCTGTATAGGGATAAGATAGGGGTAAAAAATAGCCATACTTGGAGAATCTATCCACGATCACTAGCAGTACAGATTTTCCCTCCATTTTTGGCAATCCCACAATAAAATCCATTCCTATACTCTCCCACGGTCTCGATGGAATAGCCAGTGGTTCTAGTAACCCTGGGGGAAGAACATTTTCATTCTTATTCAACTGACATGGGTGACAAGTTCTCACAAATTCTTTCACACTTGCCTTCAAATGAGGCCAGTAAAATATACTCTTCACCCTAATATAGGTACTGTTAATCCCTGAGTGACCACCCAGTGAACTGTCATGAAACTCACTCATGATTCTCTCCCTCCAATTACCCTTGTTTCCTACACAAATCCTTTTCTTATATCTCACAATTCCTTGTTGAATGGTGTAATTAGGGTAATTCTCACTATCTTCTGACCATTCTTCAATTATTTTCCTAAGCCATTCATCGTCAGTATAACTATCCTTGAGTTCTGTGACCCATTTGGGAGTGATCACAGTGACTGAATTCACACTAATGTCTTCCTTCTCAGGATTAGGATTTGCTTTTCTAGATAAGGCATCAGCCACCCTATTCTCCTTGCCTTTCTTATATTCTATTACATAGTCAAACCTTAAAAGTTTACACATGCCCTTGTGCTGGATAGTATTATTTAACCTTTGCTCTAGAAGTGTTTTAAGCTCATGTGGTCAGTTTTTATTACAAAGGGTTTTCCCATGAGATAATGCTTCCATTTCTGGACTGATGTGATTAAAGCTAAAAACTCCTTCTCATATGTGGATAACCCTTGATTCTTAATCCCTAAACTCTTGCTAAAATAAGCAATATGTTTTTTTCCTTGAATTAAGACAGCCCCTATCCCTCTATCACAAGCATATGTTTCTAGTACAAATGGTTGTGAGAAATCTGGCATGGCCAATACAGGGGCTTGTATCATGGCCATTTTAAGCTGATCGAAAGCTTTATCAGCATTTTCATTCCATCCAAAATTATTTTTCTTAAGCAATTATGTTAGAGGTTTACTAATACTTCCATAATCTTTTATGAATTTCCTATAATACCCTGTGAGGCCTAGAAACCCTCTTAATTCTTTAACTGTTTTGGGGACTGACCAGTTTTTCATGGCCTCTATTTTCTTAGGATCGGTCCTCACTCCTTCTCCACTTATCAAGTGTCCCAAATATTCAATTTCCTTCATCCCAAATTCACATTTAGATTTCTTTGCAAATAATCCTTGTTTTTTGAGTAATTCTAGGGTTTGATATATATGTAATATATGCTGGTTCCAGTCTGAGCTATATATTAATATATCATCAAAAAATACTAGAACGAATTTCCTCAAGAATGGCTTAAACACCTCATTCATGAGAGATTGAAAAGTGGCCGGTGCATTTGTTAGACCAAATGGCATTACCAAAAATTCATAATGTCCATTATGTGTCCTGACGGCTGTCTTTTCGATATCTCTCTCATTCATTCTCACTTGGTGGTATCCACTCCTGAGATCAATCTTAGAGAAAAATTTAGCTCCATGCAATTCATCTAACAAATCATCCACAATTGGTATTGGAAATTTGTTTTTGATTGTCATGGCATTTAGCCTTCTATAATCAATGCATAACCTCCAAGTCCCATCTTTTTTCTTAACCAATAAGGCTGGAGATGCATATGGACTTGAAGAGGGTTGAATTATGGAATTTTGGAGTAATTCTTCAATTATTTTTTCCAATTCTATCTTCTGACAGAAGGAGTATCTATAAGGCCTTAAATTCATTGGCTTAGAATCAGAGTGAAGATTGATCTTATGATCACATTCTCTGGATGGAGGCAATAATTTAGGGTTTTGAAAAATCTCATCATATTCTTTCAGGATTCCTTCTATCTCTTCATTAGTACCATGACTCGTTTTAGGGTTTTCTTTTTCTCCTTCAGAAATACAAAAAATCTTAGCCATTAATATTTCACTACCCTTCTTTATTTCTTGCTGCAAGTCTACATCACTATTGAGGAATTTAATTACTGCCTTCTCTTCCTGAACTTGCAGTTTAACAATCTTCCCTCCTTTTTCAAAGGAAACCCACTGATTATCCCAATTAACAGTCATTTGTCCTTGATTGGTAAGCCAATCCATGCCAAGGATCATATCATATCCCCTAATATCCAACAATCTAATATCTTGTACAAATTCCTCCCCTTGGATTGAGTATTTAAGACCTTTACACATATAATCTGTGATCATCTTGTCACCATTTGCAACTACAACAGTCATAGGGGTTGTTTTGTAAATGTGACATTCAACTCCTTCCAAGATCATAGGGTCAATGAAGGAATTTGTTGCCCCACTATCAATGAGTGCACATATGGGTTTAGAACCAACAATCCCTTTAAATCTCATGGCCTTCAGAGTAGGTTTCTGAACTATGGCCAACAGTGAATCAAACCCTAATTCTGAATCAGGATTATTTTCACTCAGGTCCTCCCTTTTATCTGGTATTTCTATAATGATATCTTCCTCTGGGCACATTATATGCAATCCTCCTTTTTTGCATTGGTGCCCTACTTGGAATTTCTCTCCACATTTGAAACACAATTTGTTAGCCTTCCTGAACTCATATACTTCCCTAGAAACTCTTGGTTCCCATTTTCCTTCATTTAATTTTTCCTTTTTTGGGGCTGATGCGGTATAACTTCTATTTCCCTTAGCTTGCATTTCCACCGCCAATTCATATTCTACAGCATAATCAAAGGCTGTGTTGAGAGTCATGGGTTTTAAAACCTTAACCATGTGTCTGATTTCACTTTTGATCCCCAAAATGAAAGCAGATATAAAGAAACTCTCACTCAGAGTAGGGTTACCCATGAGTAATTTCCCTCTAGTTGAAGGAAATACAGTTTCAGGATCAACCGTAAAAGTGTACACAAGGATTGGCTTGGACGGTTAAATCACAACCATATACATCGTATCGTTCAATTGAACTACTCACATGCCCGACTATGGCCTGAAACCACGTGAGTCCCCAATTAACGCTTACCACCCGCACCAATATATACAATAGTACGTGTCCGATTATGGCCTGAAACCAAGCACTATGTCATATCAATATCGATGGTTGTGGATATGGAAGGCATTTCCATGACTTAAATATTATGAGGGATCGTGCCATTGCATGTTTCTAAATTCGTGACATAATTATATTATATCACTATCACAAGATTTTCGATATGCATATGATTTTATTTGGGATTATAATTATTCTAAATAATTATCTAATTATATGCTAGTATGATTGATGCCGATCAAATCGATATAAAGAACTCAAAATTCCAAGTTTTGTAGCCAAAGTTATCACGAAAACAAAATCAGCAACCAGAAACCAGTCCGTTGTAACGCACCATAGTCCGTTACAACGGACCTTTAGTATTCTTGGCACTCCGTTACAACGGAACTCCTGTCCGTTACAATGCTATTTATTCCGGAGTTTGGCCAAAATTGCCATAAACATGTCCGTTATAACGCAACATAGGTCCGTTACAACGCTATTTTCTGCAAACCATTGTCCAAATTTCCAGAGACTAGTCCGTTATAACGCAACATAATGTCTGTTACAACGGACTGACTGCGTAGAGCTCCGTTACAACGGACCATGTCCGTTACAACGGACTCCATAAGACACCCTAGGCATCCCCGCATCCTCGTCTCAGATACAAGGTCCGTTACAACGGACTCCAAGTACGTTACAACGGAATATGCATTTATTCACAGTCCTCCTCACACCCCCGCATCATATACAGGGTCCGTTACCACGGACTCCAAGTCCGTTATAACGGAATATGTGATTTTCGTAGAAATTCCCAATTTCCTGTATCCAAAACAGTGTCCGTTACAACGGACTAACCAGTCCGTTATAACGGACTATGCGATTTTTGCGCTGTTCAGCCTGTTTTCGCTCGTTTCCAAAACGATCAATCATGAAACCTTTTCACGATCATTCCTAGATACTCTCAATCAACTATTGATCGATCTCTAGCGAATTTCACTAGTGATTTTAATGGAATTTGAAATTCTATATATGTAACATCATGCAAACGGGTACGAACTTTGATAACCCGTGCGTATATCTAATATACGACTATGATTCGACCCTCGAATCGATGGCGATCGCTCTGATACCACTGAAGGGGAATATCCTCGACACCGGGCCCGCGCAGCGGAATGAAGGCCCGGTCCGATTCCCCGATTCCCGAGATCACGCCACGACTTCGAGGGTACGATGCAATTAGAAGGATAGATCTATACCAGTGCCAAATTGATGGCACACGAAGGGTTGATCGCCGCCTTCTATTTCCTGTCACGTCGGTGACAATCCGCGCGTCCCACACCACGCGTCCTTCACCAATCGTTTGCTACGCCGGTTCACTCGACTTCGTCCTCGTGCGTCCAAGCGTTTCCACCGTCTTTCTTACTCGAGTCGATCACAATCGAAGAACCACAAACGTCGTTCCTCTACTTGTATCCACGTTGATTCGTAAGACGTCGGTCGCGGATGCACCTGCCTAGACGATGCACCGGCGAACTTGCTCGATCTAATCGATTCTCTATCACTCGAGAAACTCTTTTCTCGATTTCTCTCTCTTCGCACCTTTTCACTCACGAAAGATCAAATCTGAATTCTCTCTTTCTTTTAGTGTCTCTGGAAGAATGATTATCTCAATTGCTTAGTCTTGATGAGAGAGAAAGTATCCTATTTATATCTAATAGGATCATGATTAGCCAAAAGACATGTATAGCCAATATACACCCTCTCACACAGAAAACTGCATGAATCTGGTCAGTATTCTGTCATTTCGAAATTGGTAAATTTCTCAGACAGAAAATCACCCAACATGAAACTTGTAGATAATCTCATTATCTACACAACCCAATTTGGCCCAGCCCAATTGGAGTTCGTATGCAAAAGTTATGACTGTTTTACTAACTGTATGTCATACTGTTGCACCCTTTCGGTATTTCACATAAACGACACTGATACTTCGTTCATATGAAATATATTTCTACATGAAGGTTATAGATAATCTAATTATCTATCTAACCCAATTTGAACCATTCAAATCGGATTTTCCTACTGAAAGTTATGGCTACAAATGTACGCTTACATTCGTTCATCCACGTGTACACTTTTACGGTTGATCCGAAACTGTATTTTTTCAGTCTCCCACTCAATTTCAGATCTACCTAAAAGGTACTCATGCATATCCAATACGCACGATTTTAGAGAATATAGCTCGCGTATCAAATACCAAGCTATGCACAACCAATGTGCCGATTTTATGATCAAGCCCGACTTAGTACGACTCGTTGTGTGACCATGTAGGTTCGACTTAACGATGGCAGTAGGTTGTGATCGATTCGGAGGAACGAAATCTGTCGGAGACGGAAACGAGCGAATCGGAAACGGGACGCATGAAGACAACCGGACGCGTGTCAAGACGGTGGGAGACGTGTGGTATGGGACGCACGGACTAGTCACCAACGTGACACCGAAGGAAGAAAAGAATGCGAGCGATCAACCCGTAGTGCGTGATCAATTTCACGCTGGTAATCGTCTATCCTTCTATTGCATCGTACCCTCGAAGTCATGGCGTGATCTTGAATTTAGGGAACCGGACCGGGCCTTCATATCCGCTGCGCGGGCCCGGGGTCTGGTGAATTCCTAACACTAGTTACTTCAAATTTTTCTATGAAGTCCTCTACTTTGTCGGTTTATCTCAATCTGAGAAATTCTTCTACTGGATCTTCGGAGCTTCCCCCCTTGAACCTATCCAATACTTCTGTGATTAGGGTATCCCATGGGAGATGCCCTCTATTGATCATGAAGTACTGGTACCAATCATTAGCCTTGCCCGTGAAATTGAGTACTGCTAATTTAGTCTTATATTCTTCAGAGATGGAATATAGGTCAAAATAGCACTCACATTTCCTAACCCAATCCTTAGGATCAGTACCGTCAAAAATTGGGAACCCTGACTTGGGCAGTATGTTTTTCTGGTAATGAGGATTGATTGGGGATAATGGATTTGGATAATGGCCATTTCTTCTGGAGGCTCTGGATTGCTCATTGAAAATCTCTTCAAACCCTGGTTGATAATCACCCTCTTCCAATTCTGCCCTATTTGTACTCGTTTCTCCGATGGGGTGACTGCCTAATATGCCCTTTCCTCTAACTGAAGAAGATGGGGCTTTATTGGCATCGATTAAATTTTCCACTTGATTGGAAAAAAACTTTTCCATTCTAGTTTCAAATTTTTCCTGCCTATCATCCATTTTTTTTATCTATTTTTTTTACTTGATTTTCTAGCACAATAGATACCTTATCCATAATCTTGTTTTCCACTGTCAGGATCTGCCCCAAAGCCTCAGAGATCCGCTCATCAAAATTGCTCTGAAGTTGTTCGACTCTCACACTGAGATCTTTCACCGAACTCTCAGCATGAGTTTTAGGAGGTTCAGGTGGAGCCATGGTGGATCAGTTCCAACCTAACTTAGCTGAGATCGATGAAGAAATTCAACCAACTAGTGCTGGAGGTAATTCAATCTAGCTCAACGAGTTAAGGATTAGAGCTCTGATACCAAGTTGTCATGGGCCCTAATTAATTTTTATGTTTTTTTAATATAATTTTCAGAATTGATTAGAGAAAAATAGAAGAAGAATGAGAGAAGAAGAAGAGATGAAGAATAAGAGAAGAGAGAAGCTTGATAAGAATTTAAGAGTTCATAATTGTTCAACCCTAAAAATTATTACAAGACTTCTTTAAATACTCTCGCTATTACATCAGTCATTCAGTAATTTGGAAATGTAATAAAACATGTAATTAACCCTAATTTAACGGTACGGTGCATCATCTCCATTCTCTCGCTTCCCTCTCCATATTGCATAGACCGGAGACTCCATTGCTTCTCATTGACTTACCCACATTTATTTTCCTTGGATGGGCCTACTTCTAAAAGCCCAGTTCTTCTCAGCCCGATTTTTATCTTAATTCTCTTACCGGGTCTAGATCCGCAACCCGATAACCCAATAATTCGAACTGTCCTCTTCTTCTTGCTTGAGCCCGATCTCATTAGAATTCTTATCCCTAACAGTTGATTTCTCGATAAATACACTCGGATCAAATCTGAAAAGGGATATCTTCTCCACAAGCCGCGAGGCTCTAAATTGAGCTTCCCTTCACCTTTCTGCACCTCCATTGATACTTCTCTCAAAGTTTGGAGCTCCAATTTTGAGTTGAGCACGAGCTTTTAGAATTTTCTCCAAATTTTCAGCCCCAAACTCAAGTCTTGATCCAATCGAGGTCTCTAGCTCAAATCAAAACTCAACCTCCGCTCCTCCTCCTTACTGGACCTAGAAGGAAGCTCAAGAACACTTAAAAAGTCCAAAGCCATCAAGCTGTCAAGCTTTTAGGTTAAATGTTCCTTTTTATTTCTGAATTTTTAGGGGTTTTAATTTGATTTTCTTTGTAAAACTTAATGATTTATGTTTGATTATTTTAAATGAAGTGTATTTATTGTTTATGATAAATCTCTTATTTTTCCTGAATTTGTATAATGTTTTTTTGAATTTTCTTGTTAAGTAATTTTAGTTTCTGATAATTTCCTGGTACTGTTATGTGATTTAAATTTCAATTAATTTGTTTATGTTTAAATTAATCTAAAAATATGTTCTTATTAACTAACGTTTGTACTTCAATTCCCTGTAAATAGTTTTTCTATTTGATCATTATATATTTTGTAAAAAAATTCTCAAATTTCACTTGTAACACAATTGTTTGAAATTGTTAATTCTTTTTGTGCTTTTGTTATAATTTTTTGGATATTTTACATAACTTGAAAAGTTAAACTAACGGCAGCTTGTTGTCGATCTAGATCTATAGTTTCAACAGAAAGCTTCCTCATTCCATTTGGTCTTTTTTTGAAGAAATTGTGATAGTTTAAAATTGAGGAAAATTTAATTTTGTAAAGGGTGATTTTGAGTTTTTCAAAAGATATTAATTTTTGTCCTACTATCTCGAATATTTTTCTTGGATTTGTAAAATTTACTAAGTGATACTAATTATATCTTCTAGTAGACCATTTGATCTAGTTTGATAAGAAACATGCTTCTACGATTTGTTGTGAATTTATAAAAACTGTGAAAAATCTAAACCTAAAAATGTATTTTTTATATTCTGTGAATTTCTTGATTTTTTCTTGTTTTAATTTGTATTTTCTGAGAATTTTGGATTGTGAAAGATTAATCTAAATATACCAATTTTAGTTATGAAAACTTGGAACTTCACGAAATGTTTTTGTACCTTTATTTGTTGGTTGCAGTAATAATTTATTTCAAATCAATTGTTGTGGATTTTGACTTTATTTGTTTTTTGTAGTGCCACTCGAGTAATTAACATTTGATATGTAATTAATTAACATGTGCTACATAATTAACATGTAGACCAATTTATTTGAAATTTTTTATATTTGAATATTATAAGATAAAATTACATGAATTATTCGCTTTTCAGAAGAAAATTTTCAATGATATTAATGATTTTTTGCAATTTGAAAATAATACAAGGTTTTTAATGTAAATTTTCGTTCTAAAAGTTATTTATTATGGGATCAAATATCGTGTGACTACAAAAGAGATTTGGATAGAATCACAAGACCGAGTCACCATTTATAAATATAAAAATATGTAAAATTACATAAAATACAACCTATTTTGAACAATTTCAGGGAATTAAAATTCAAAGAGGTGGATACTATGGTCATCGACATATATTATGGAAATTATTAGCGTGCATTAGAAACAAAGAAACATCATGCATCCTTTTCTCAGTTTCTCGCTATTTTTGCTTTCGATGTTAGGTATGTCTATTTTAGTCGGTAGTCTTGAATTGTTTATCCATAACTAATGTACAACCGGGAGCTTGGAGCTTCGAAGATTATTGTTATTCTTATATAGTCTTATCTTATGTAGGAAAATTATGTTAATGAATTGCCTACACACTTTGAGAGCAGAAACAAACTATTTTGAATGCAATGTCATATGTAACAACAGTTTTCTTAATAATTAATTGAAAATGTTGTTATGACTCGAGCTCGAACAAAATTACATCACAAAAAAGTTAACATCTTGCACAAAACACATTCATGATGTCATCACAAAAAATTACATCACAAAGCAAGAAAAAAATATAATTAAAGGAAAATTATATTATTTTCTCATAATTCAAAAAACATTCATGATGTCATCACCGCTCAATTTGGTGGATTGATTAGTACTTTTAATTGCTTAAATCAAGATTTTTTAGTTGACACATCAATTCATTTTAACATGTTAATATTAATAAATGATAATCGGCGTATAAATTAAGTTGAATGATCAATTAAACCGTTAATTGACTTAGTTAAGAATATTAATCAATCCATCTAATTAAGCGATCATTTAATTGAATGATGATGTCATTGTTATAAGCACATTTTATCATATATTTTAATAAATTAAACAAGGAAATTAATGGATATATCAACACAAAATCAATATATATACTTGATTTGGAACATTTATAGATTAAAATACTTTAACGAGCTTTTTGTGTAGATTGCAGGATATTAAGGCCGAATTTCTCAAATCTACGCTCGTGGATGCATTCGTCACGTCGAAACGATCAATTTTGATATGAAAACCTTGTTATTTGGTGGAAAGATGGAGAAGTTACGAGAGTTTTTGTAAAACGGGTCAGAAATCAATTCAAAACCAACCCACTGCACCAAAGGCTACACCGAGAACCTCTCACCAGATCCTGATGACCTTGTCAGCATCTCACCACACCAAGGACCACATAGGGTCTGAGTTGATTCGTTAGACGAAAAGATGCAGACAGCACACCTTAAATTGCCGTTGATCCTTTGTGACGATGGGATCATGTGACCCACGTTGGAAGCCCTGCCTCCTCTCTAGATTCTATTCAGTTCACGAACTCTACACAGAGACTGCCACCGAAGATCCTCTGACCTAAACTCTCGGAGCCAATCAGAACACAGAGAATTCGACCAATCAGAACAAAGCTTAACGAACTCCATATCCTCTCCATTTTATTCTAACTGTAAGCCTCCAGCGCAAAATGATTTAAGTAAATAACGAAGTAAATGTTCTCTGCAATTATTGGCGTAGAATCTACTGGAGACGAGCTTCTTCTTCATCAGTGGTGTAGAATCCCTGCAATGGCAGACCGTTATGCGTCGAGAGTATCTTTCAGCGTCTTGGGACCCACTCTCGCTGCTCCTCAACCGTTGGGGGATCCTCAGAAGCCTCTACACCACTCCAGTACGCGCAATTCACTGGAGAATCCCGTGATTTTCACCCTATAAAAGGGACCCGAGACCCTCTCTTCTTGAGCATCCATTCCACCACCATTCTTCCTTCTCTCATGGCTCTCTAAGCTCCACTCCACCCTCGCAAGGCTCCATAAACTCTCCCCTCCCTCCTCCTTCGTCCAATTCCTCCTCCAGAAAACCAAACCCATTAACCACCATTGTTGAACCAAGCTCTACGATCCATCTCCACTCTCGATTAAGTCTCAGAACCACTCTCAGACACATAACAAAGCTTCGAAACTACGCAATTATGCTCCTCCTTTACTGATCGATCAGTCCTGGTTAAGGTCTGAGTTCGATTTTATTTGTTTCTGTAATTCAGTGGTGTATTAATGTTGCTTAGAACTTATTGTGTACGTTTGAATTAAACAGATAATGAATTATTTTGTTTAAACTCGCTTCTCTTGTTTGGGTGTTGATTTTTGTTCGAATTTTGCAACTGGCTATTGACTGTGATGAGCCTGATTCAATCATTGATCAAACTCTCGCTCTCTGATGCAAACTTGTTGTTACTATCTCCACTCGTAACCAACAAGACTTTTCTCTCGATCGCTTTGCTTTGAAATTTCGTTTTGTTTAGAATCCTGAATCCTGATATTAACGGGAGGGATGAAGTTGAATTCTCGGATCTGAAGGAAGCTAGGATTTGAACTCATTGGAACCTGATTCCCGACTGTAGAGCTCACAAATCTGAGACTTGGGTTACGGGATTTTGGATCTTGACTTTTTGAAGTTGGGAGTTTAAATCGTGATTTTCTAACTCTGGTTTTTTCAAATACAGGATTCTCGAATCCAGGCCGACTACTCCTGGTTTTCGATTTCCAAATTTCCAGTGGGGTTGCTATTTTAAGTATCCCCAAGTTTCACCACTAAAATTCTTGAGTAATAGATTGATTTTGATAAAAGGATTTAAGTTGTACCCCCAAAGATGATAATACTTGTTGAAGTAATTCAATTAAGTGAGTGTAATTAATTCACTAATTCATAAAAGGGGTATTTCTTTTATTTCTTTATTTTTTAAAGAGTAGTATATTTTTATGGATCGAGAGTAATTTCGTATGGGGAAATATTGATATCTTAATTAAATGATAAAACTAGAAATTAAATATAATGATATAATAAATCTTGGTATTAAAATGATCGTATTTTATTAAATCGAAATATATTGGAGAAATTAATTGGTTCATAATTATTTTCTCTAATTTTTTATCTAATCGTTTTAGTACTCTAATTAATTGATAATGGTTTATTATTATCTAATTGATTAGGGCAAGGTTTTCTTGAATTGAATCTTGATTAAATTGAGTATTCGGTTTATAAATACTTGAATAACTATTTTTCGTTCTTGAATTTCGTAATTATCAATTGTTCTATAATTGATTAATTACTCTTGTATTTGATTTTGATTGAGAGATTTCTAGATAATCAATTAATTGAGATATCGATTTCCCCAAGTTTCACATCGAGGGAAAGGAAATTTGGTTTCGCCATTTTTTATTTTATTTTCTTGATTCTCATTCGATCTTTTTTTTTCTCTTTTCCTTTTTGGATCTTGTTTTGCCACTTTTTCGCATCAACGTACTTTCTTTTTAATTTTGATATACATTCCTTGAACATCAATATAACTTGCTTGTGAATTAATCTAATTGTGAAAATTTTTTATTGAATATATTAATTTGAATCGAGGCCACCTCTCTTTATAACGATCCCTATACATGCCATTTTACTTGTTGTAATCATTCAAGTTTAGGAAAATATAAATACAATTTTGAAACTCGTAAATTAGAAACACAAATATATCATTTATTAAAAACTACACTAATTTTCGAGTACATCACATCACGAATGTATTTTTGAAATTGAAGCCACCCTATCATACTCCATAATTAAACAAGCAAACCACACACCCACACACGTAAAACATGGGAATAATCATAAATTTAGGAAATCACAAACCAAACAAATACGGAACAAACATTGAAAATCACCTTAATCGTGGATGTAGCGGATATGCTCGATTTTGTGCTTGTCTTCGTCGTGAATCCTCTGCATGAATTCCTTAGGCATGTATCGAAGTGACAAGACCTTGAGGGTTCTAACATGTTGCAAATCTGGGAGCATCTTCAACCTTTCGCAACTATGTATTTCGAGGTGGTCGAGCATAGGTGTGGCTCCCTTCTCTATCACCAATTCCTCAATTCTCATCCTCGAGAGTTTCAATTTTTGTAGCCCTGAAAACCCTCCCGAAGAAAACACCATCTTTTTTCCAATGTATGCCATTTTCAAAACAAGTATTTTAATACTTGTTAGCTTCTCTAGCACTTTTAGCGAGTTTTCATCGACGTGAGAACTAGATAGTGTGAGCATAGTAAGTTGTGGCGGAAACATGTCAACACGAATTACCTCGCCCTTAAGATCCCATGTACCTTTTAAACACAATGTTCTCATGCACTCATTACTCGCGAACTCCTTTGTGTTAAAAAATTCCAAGGGGATTTTGACGGCTTCGATCGTCAGGGACACTAGTTTAGCTAGTTTCGAAAGCAATTTAATAACTCCATCCCATGAATCGTCATCCTCAATAGTTAGGTGCAACTAGAGGAGGCTCTTGATTTTCAACAACCCGAATCCAGGTTTAGTGATTATCACTTGTCCAAGGGTTTGGAGGTTATGCACGTCAACCGGTTTAGACTCCCCTCCTTGCGTACTGTCATACCAACTATCGACAGATACATGCCTCAGAGTTTTGATTTTCCATAAAGACCATGGCACTACGATTCCTTGACATGACCTAATTACTAATATGAGAAGTTTGTTCAAATTATCGATAGGCAAAACAACTTCCGAGTGGAAATTGCACCCTACAAATCCCAAGCATCTCAGTTGGAGAAGTTTTTGTAGATTTCTTGTTAATAAATCTGGAAACGTGTCTCCGACGCTACCATTGTAATGGGAAATCATCAAAACTCTGAGCAATTTAAATTGAGAACTGAATGGTACTGCCTTTCCGAATGAGATGAAAGTGCGGATATTCCGGTTTGTTTTCTTGGTTAGTTTTTTTTCTTGATCAAAGGAAGTTTCATCCCGGCTAGAGTCATTCAACTGGAAAGTTGCACGGCGTGCGATGCCTGTATTGTCGAAGTCATCTACCTTCGAAATGACCTTTAAGAAATCTTTCTCTTGAGCTTCACGAATGGCTATTTCGAGCAGAAGGTTTTGAACACGGAAACACTCGATGGAACCGTCATGAGATTTCTTTAGAACTTGAATCATACACCTGCATAAAATTAGTAAAATAGTAAATTATATTGTAGAAAATATCTTGCTTCAAGAAGGAAGTAAATTAGTAAAATCTTCAGAGATTACGTTCAAACGAAAACGAAAGCAAGAAGATTAATTTTCACTTTATTCATATTGGATCATAATTAAATCCGTTTGCCTATAATTTTTTTGTGTATATTGTACGATAAATCAGGGCAAAAGTTAACCCTGCTTCATCTACAAACAAATATTGGAGATTTTTCTCCTGAACTTACTTTCAAAGTATATCTTGAACTAGTTAAGTATCGTTAGTCCTCAACAATTCTTGCTGACATGGCATGATTTGTAAAGTTTACACATCAATCCGGGATTCGACATCTTAATTTATAATTTAACAATTAATTAAAATGTTAATTTCAAAGGTACTAAATCATAATCAAGTCATCAAACATAGGAAGGTAAGTTTGAGAATATATCCAACATTTCTTGAAAAAAAAAAAAACACTGACTATGTCAAAGAAAGAAATATTACCTCTGAGCAAGTTGTTCTATGTACTCATTGGCTATTTCCTCCATTGTACCAAGTGCATCATGGGGTATAAATCCTTCCGAGACCCATAGCCAACTAAGCAAGTCGGCATCGTGTTCGTAATGCTCGGGAAAGGAAGCGAAGTACATGAAGCATGGTTTAAGATTAACCGGCAAATCCTCATAACTAGCGCCTAGAATCTGTAGACACTGAGTTGCATGGGTTTTCCAGTCCATGATTGGCAGTACTCTATCCCAGGAATTAGGATCTTTTGTCGATAATAGACGGCCCACTACAACTAATGCCAGAGGCAATCCATCACATTTCTCTGAGAATTTCATGGCTATCCCACGTAAGTGCGTAGGATAGCCTTCGTTGAAATTTTCTCCGAGAAAAGCCTTTTTGAAGAGGAGCTTTAGGCTTTCTTCTCCATTCAAGGGGCGGAGCTCCAATGTAGTTGGGCCTGCTGCCCTAGCAATTTCGATCGATCCGGTAGTGATCAATACTCGACTCGCATTGTTAACATTTGGTAGAATATCCATGATTTGGAACCACACACCGAGTTCCCAAATACCGTCCAAGACGATAAAGTATCTCTTTCGTTTTAGTTCATCATTGACTTGGGAGCAGAGAAAATCTTCGTCGGATTCGTCCTCTTTTATAGATTTATCGCGAATCTTCTCTAGTATTTTTCTCAAGAGATTGGCTCTTGTGAACCCTTGTACATTTAACCATACACGGACATCGAAGTGATTCTTCACCATTGCACTGTGAATAAAAAAATATAAACTATAAAATTTATTTTTTTCCCACTATTGTTGAAATATCTTTGGAAAATTGATAACCAAAAAAGCAATATTTGGCGGACAATAATAGGCCAAATCTATGGAATAACCCAAGCTAAACATATCAAAGATATACCGATATCGAAAAGATCTTTTTTCATGAATAATTAGTGAAGCTATTGCCTATATACCTAGCATGTGTGACGGTTGATCCTAGCAACCTAGAAATTAAGTTCAAATGGTCCAAAAATGGCAACTTCTCGGCAAATGCACTATACCTATTCCTAAGGGATCCGGGAATTAGGGTCGAATGGGGAAGCCGTCTTTGGAAATCAAGAATTCCTCCAACAATAAAATGTTTCATATGGCTCGTCATATTAGAAAAGATAAACACGGCGGACGTGCTTGCAATTAAGGGGTGGCCCCACACGGAGAATTGTCCTCTTTGCATTGGCAATATGGAAACGGCACACCATCTATTATCGCAATGTAACTACACGAAGATGGTTTGGCAAATAATACATATGAAAACCGACATATCAAACCAATTTGTGCCCCAAATGGACATAGCCGACACATGGAGAATAAATAGAAACAACTATCCGAAAAAAAAGAGGAAGGATTGGGACATGTTGTGGGCAGCGGTATCATGACAAGTATGGAAAGAGAGGAATGCACGGATATTTCGAGGAGAGGGCAAAACGCCCATAACAACGGCGAATGGAGCGATACAAGAATTTCTATTATGGAAAGGAGCTAGGCAAAGTAGGAATGATATAGGCTTAGTAACAATAGGATAAAATAGACAAAGAAACTATGTAAATAAACTTTTCTTGTTTCTCTTTTACTTATTTATAAAATGACCGAATATCATTGTATTCATTCAACAAAAAAAAAAAATAATAATTTCCGAGGGAGAGGCTAGCAATAGATGTTATAACTTTCTTCTAACTCATGAACTAAATAATGATTGTCACGTTCTAGTTATAGACATGAGTTATATTTCCTACAAAGAGCTCTTTGTAAGAAAAGTTAAATCTATATACAAACCTTTGATAAACTTTTTGGGCCAGAGCTGTCTTTCCGCATCCTCCGGTTCCGGCAATAGACAACACGGATCGTCTTAACGTGTTTTTATCAAGAAGTAATCCAATTATTTTTTTCATCTCAACATCAAAGCCAACCAGATCTATCTCGTGAGCCTCGGGCACGACAGGTGGGCTGGTATGCAACCTCGCAATTCCGACCGCGCTCTCCCCCAACTGTATTATATTATATCTGATGGACAAATACATACAAAAATTAGAAAAACTAATTAAAGTTCCGGTCGAGTCGATTTTATGACAACAATGCATTCATACCTGTCTTTACTTTTCTGAATCCCCTGGAGCTTAGTCTCGATTTTGTCAATCACGCTGTTAAGTCTGTGCATACCGACAAGTTTGATAATCGGATTAATAGTCACCCGCTTCACAATGTTGGAACACCCCGGTTGTTTTACACTGCCTTTCTCGACCTTTAGTAAGAATTTATCGATGGCATCCTCTATCAAGAAAGACACTCCCCTGACCTCCTTTACCCAGGTTTTAACTAATTCGGTGTTATCCCCGTTATTTCTCTTCGCATCGGCGTCTTTCAGAAAACTCTGAATTCGTTCCAACTCGCATTTCACCGATTCTACCTTATCCTGTACGTTGTAGAGCTTGATTGCTTCTTGAAGTACTGCATCTCCGAGCTTTACCAAAAGAGAATGCACAATAACCTCAGCCATTTGTTTCGCTGTTTGTAAGCAATTTTCTAACTTGCGTTTTTTCAGGTGGTTTTTGAAGTAGTTAAGCGAAGTTTGAGAAGTTAATCTCTTTTTTTTGGGAAAGAACAAATTTTGGAACCAGATTTTTTGAAAGTTTGAAGATTAGAAGCTGAAGGGTAATAAATAAGTCTAATGGCTTCTTAACTATGGAGAGGGGACCCGGTATTTAATACATGTTCCAAAAAAATTCAACGGTAATACAAAAAAAAAAAATTCCAAATAACAAAATCAGCAATCTTTTATAGAATATTACAAAAATGACGTAACTAAGTTCGATTAGCTCAAAAAAAGTCACTTCTTCAACTCACTCCAATTGAGGGTTGCTAGTGCACTCCGGAACGTCACATTGAACCAAAGCGCGTCCCGTGTCAAAGCGCAAAGGTAAAAGAATACGCCATCAAAAAATATACGAGCGACGTTATTTTATTGCATGGGTCTAGGGTCCTATAAAATAAGGGGTTCATTTTATTTTATTGCATATTATAAAATTTAAAACATACAAAGAAAATAACAAATCAAGTGTTTGAATCAAAAAAAAAAAAAAAAGCACATTACTAGCAATGTTTTAAATACGATATAGTGAATCATAACGTTCGGAATGTAATTTACACGAGATCACCGTTATTGCGCGCTATAACGATGATATTGCGCCGTTATTTAGTAGATCGCGGTATATATTGTGTGTTAGAAATATTTACTGCTATTTGCACTAGCTATAACAGTGCAATTGCGGCGCTATTTAAATCATTGATCACTAGTAAGTTTTATATTTCGTTGTTGTTTTATCTTTGAATTAACGGTTTTAACGGTTTGCAAATCTTTTTGTTCTTTTTGAAAAGATATTTTTTTTATTTGATAAGATAGTGCGCATATGAGAGAAATAGTATTGTTAAATAATTCTGAGTTTTTTCAAACGAATGAGAAAAATGTCGTTTTCAACAAAAATAATAGGGTCTTTTTTCGAAATTCTCGGGACTGGCCCTGGCGCCCCATATACTTTTCATCTTCATATATAGGTAGTTATTTTTAAATCTTTCACCTTCGTATTCATAACTTTTAACAATGAAAAATATATAAATAACAACAGATCTTTTATCCATAGTAAACAAAAAAACATAAATAACAAGTATTTTACATATCTTTAATTCATAGTATATAAAAAATAAAATATAATAGTAAAAAGATATAAATAACAACAGGTCTTTTCAAATATTATAGAAAAAAATATAGATAACAGTATAAAATGTAAATGACAACAAATCTTTAATCCATAATATATATAAAAAAATTAGTATAAGGCAAGTTTTCAAGTTCAAAAAGGAGTGATATCAAGCAGTCTCCTCGGGCTAGGTCAGTTGCTTACTCATGAGTTGTTGATAGAAAATAGACACACTTCCTCCGCCACTCTAAAACTATTGCACGGGGTTAGTCTTACCGTTTTTTGGCTTGCCACACAACCGGTCTTTAATCCCAAAAGTATAGAGAAAAGATATAAACAGTAGTAAAAAAAATATAAATAACAACAAATATTTCATTTATAGTATTCAAAAATAATATGATAATTTTGTCATCATCAAACTTTCTTAATTAATATTATATTTATTTTCATAAAGTCTTATATTTGATCTCGAAAAATCATAACTATATATTATGTGTATATATTACGTGCATGATAAAACAAATGAAACAAAACAGCCGCGAAGCGCGGGTAATGTCCTAGTGTCATTAATTTCATGGTAGCTACATATATCATCAGTTTAAATAATTTAGTCAATGATCAATTAAAAAGTTTATATTTAAATCCCACCATTGTCTAGTCTGTTCAATTATTTTCCAGTATCAATTAGAATGCCCACAAAGTAATTGAATTTATTTATTTAATTTTAAATGTAGCAACTATTTAGGCTAGTTGTCGTATAGTCTCGAATTTGATAATCAAACGATTTATTCATTACTAAGATAATATTCGTATAAGGCGAACATGTTATTATATCATTATTATTTAGAATAGTTCAAATAATAATAAACATAAAAATATCGAACTATTACAACCGGGCTTTGCGCATCATTGATTATATTGTGCTAACAAAGTCATATATTGTAAGAGGTTACATGTTCGTCGGTATCAAATGGATGAAAGACAAAAAACCTTCTCAATTTATTTTTAGAAGGAAAAAAAAATATTTCGTAGAAAAGTAAAGTTCATTTGTACATGAAAATACATTAAATATTTAGATTTTGACGGCGAAATTGTCTTGTAGTGATGGTCTACAACATTAACAAAAACTAATTAAAAATTAATAAAAAAATTAACTAAACAACATAGTTAGAAATTATTCAATATTATATGATATTTTTAAATTTACATATCTAAAAATAAGAATAATTATTATTGATACGTTTTAAAAGTTTAAGAAGTTATTTGTATTAGACAATTTTTTATCTTTCTGGTTTATCATTGAAAAAAATATGTTTCCTAAGTTTAAGAAGTTATTTGTGTTTGTGATAAATTAGTATCAATTTTTTATCTTTCTGGTTTATCATTGAGAAAAGAATGTTTCGTGAGTTTAAGAAGTTATTTGTGTTTGTGATAAATTAATATCTTTCATTTTTATTATTATTTTTTTAAAAAAAATAAGAATAATTATACCATGCCCCCTCACATTCCCCACCACATCCTCTATATCACCACTTAACAATTAATTGTGATTAATTAACATGGTGATTAACAAAAGAACATTTTATTAACAGTTAATTGATATTGGTTAAGAATTGTTAATTGATCTATATTTTAATTATATATTAATTAATTGTTAATGTAATTTTCTTTGTTAATTATCATGTTAATTAATTGTTAACCGGTAATAATGAGGTGTGATGAAGAATCTTAGGGCACCATATATAGCCTCAAAAATTAACATGGAAGTTTTTTCAGTACAAATACAACTATAATATACTTATTATTATGTACATTATTTTAAAATTGTACGTTAAAAACACTAATAATTGGACTTAAAAATAACTAATATATAATTATTTGGTTTTTTATTATATTTTGTACATAATTATTTTCAAAGTTAAAGAAGAGAAATACTAATAAAAAGAAAATTCAAGTGAACAATAATAAATTAATTTAAAATAGCAAGAATAAATTATTTAAGCGATACTAATAAATTTTCAATATCATTAATTTAGTAATAATATGATGGTATTGACTTAACCACGCGGAAAAGCGATAAAGAAAAAACGCACGCACAAAATAGACGAGGACCGCTTATTTTGGACCCATCTTTATGCAATCTACTCATGCCACCTCATCACAATTCATGCCACATCATCACAATTATTTCAACCATTAGATTATGATTGTTGGGGAATATCCCCGGCCCCGGGCCCGCGCAGCGGATATGTAGGCCCGGTCCGATTCCCCGATTCCCGAGATCACGCCACGACTTCGAGGGTACGATGCAAATAGAAGGTTAGATCCATACCAGTTCCAAATTGATGGAACACGAAGGGTTGATCGCTGCCTCCTATTCCTCCGGTCACGTTGGTGACTTTACGCGCGTCCCACACCGTGCGTCCTTCACCGTTCGTTCCCGTTCTTCGATCCTTCGGTTCGATCACAACGGAGAGCCCCAAGTGTTGCTCCTCCACACGTATCCACCTTGAGTCGGAAGACGCCGGACACGGATACACCTGCCTAGACGATGTATCGGTGTACTTGCTTGATCTCGATCGATTCTCTATTAATCTCTCTTCGTGCCTTTTCACTCACAAAAGATCAAATCTGAATTTGCTCTTTTCTTGTGTCTTGGGCAGAATATTGCTTTGAATTACTTCTGAATTCCTTTTTGAAGATAAGAGAGAAAATCCTATTTATACCTAATAGGATAAGGATTAGCCAAAAGGCATGTATATCCAATATACACCCTTTCACACAGAAAACTGTATGAACCTGTTCAGTATTCTGTCCAGACGAAATTGATAAATTTCTCTGACAGAAAATCAACCAACACGAAAGTTGTAGATAATCTTATTATCTACACAACCCAATTTGGCCCAGCCCAATTGGAGTTCGTATGCAAAAGTTATGACTGTTTTACTAACTGTATGTCATACTGTTGCACCCTTTCGGTATTTCACAGAAACGACACTTATACTTCGTTCATATGAAATATATTTCTATATGAAGGTTGTAGATAATCTCATTATCTATCTAACCCAATTTGAACCATTCTAATTGGATTTTCCCACTGAAAGTTATGGCCACGAATGTACGACTACATTCGTTTATCCTTGTGTACACTTTTACGGTTGATCCGAAACTGTATTTCTTTCAGTCTCCCACTCAATTTCAGATCTACCTAAAAGGTACTCATGCATATCCAATACGCACGATTTTAGAGAATATAGCTCGCGTATCAAATACCAAGCTATGCACATCCAATGTGCCGATTTTATGATCAAGCCCGACTTAGTACGACTCGTTGTGTGACCATGTAGGTTCGACTTAACGATGGCAGTAGGTTGTTTCCAATGCCTACAAGCTCATGAGCGGGATCTAGTCACTCCATCATAGCTACCCATGTTAAACGAAAAATGATTGTGATCATTGTGCCTATCTCGAACAGCGGTTACTAGTTCTTGAAGGAAATACAGTTACAGATCAACTAGTTGAATGTACAAATGAGTGTAGACAAACATACGTGTTCGTCGGAACGATTGGATGCATAATAAGATTATGCAAATCTGGCAGAAATTACATGGTGCGTCATGACGCACCATATTGTGCGTCATGACGCACAGTAGAGTAATTCTGAGAAAAGCCAATCTGTGAGTATACCGTCACGACGCACCAAGTTGTGCGTCATGACGGTGGTGCGTCATGACGGACGTTATCCTGCGTCATGACGGTACACTGTATAACGGCTATATCCAAGTAAATGTGACTTGTGCGTCATGACGCACCATATCGTGCGTCATGACGGACAGTGATCCGAATTCTGGATTAGAAGTTTTTGATACTCATTAATACTCATTAATTCAGAGATTGATTATATAATCTCTGTAACCTCTCTCTCTCTCTTCAACCTTCTGATGCTGCAGCCAGTAATCTAGATCTAGAGAAGAGAGAAAAACTTGTTGGACAAGTTGGAGAAAAGGGATTAAAGATTTGAGCAAGCTTGCGGGAATTTTAGGGGAATTCGCCGCAACCGAGAGATGTTAGCTCGAGGTGGATACGAGTAGAGAGATCTAAGTTAAGATCTTCGACTGTGATCAATCGAGAGCAAGGACGAGCAAGGTCGGAGACGAACCGGATAAATTCCGGTTGTATACGACAAATCGGAGCTTCGCATTAGGTGTCGAATCGCGCGGGCGTGGGACGTGCGTGTCGCCGGAATCGAAGCAAGCAGCAGCTAATAGAGTCAACCCGTCTCCGTGATCAATTTCACGCGGTATGATTCTCTATGAATTAAGAGTTAATTTCATAGGTTAGATGCATTTCATGATTCGTACTTTCGAGTCGTTGACGTGGTCCTCGGGATCGGGTCGGACCGGGCCTCACAATCCGCTGCGCGGGGCTCGGTAGTGACGCCGATACCCAACAGTGGTATCAGAGCGATCGTCACGATTCGATCGTCGAATCGATTTCGAATAAGTGTTATTCGAAATTTCATGTAGAATTTTAGGACATAATCATGTAGTTGTAAAATTAGGACCATAGAAAACTTACTAGTATTTGATCATGAGATGATCAAAAGAATCTAGAAGTAATCATGAATTGTTCATGATTAATCGTTTTTGAAACGATTAAAATCTGTTAAAATTACAAAATAAAACTGAATTTCAGGTCTGGTGCGTCATGACGCACGATATGGTGCGTCATGACGCACACGGGAAATCCAAGAGTTGGATCTGAGGCGTTACTCAGTCCGTCATGACGCACCAAGTTGTGCGTCACGACGCACTGTGTAAGTTCGTACCATCATGACGGACCGTTTGGTGCGTCGTGACGGTAGAAGCCCAAAAACTCTCTGGCAAACTGAACAAAATGGTTTTGTTCAGTGCGTCATGACGCACCCTCTGGCGTCATGACGGACCAGAACAGTCCGTCGTGACGGTATAACCAACCGTCATGACGGAAGAACTTGAAAAGTTTCTGGCAAACTGGACAAAATTGTTTTGTACAGTGCGTCATGACGCACCGTCTGGCGTCATGACGGTCAGTCACAGTCCGCCGTGACGGTAGTAACCAACCGTCATGACGGACGGACCTGAAAAACTCTCTGGATTGGACAACAAAATTGTTTTGTATTGTCCGTCATGACGCACTCTCTGGCGTCATGACGAACGAGTGAGGTCCGTCGTGACGCACCAAGTTGTGCGTCATGACGGAAGTCAAAGAAAATCCAATTTAGTACTGTGCGTCATGACGGACGTTATGTTGCGTCATGACGCACCATGTAATTTTTTCTGATTTATTTATTTTGGTTCTAATAATTATTAATTATGTTCATTCATCATGATATACTTGCTCAATGATATAATTAGATTATATTACATAAATCCCTGCATAATATTTAAGTCATAAAATGCCTTCCATGTTCACAACCTCCGAGGTTGGTCATCACACCTTGCACGGTTTCAGGCCAAAGTCGGGCGTGCATTGTTGTATGTATCAACGTGAGAGGCAAGCGTTGATTGGAGACAAATGCGGGTTCAGGCCAAAGTCGGGCGCATTTGTAGCTCAATTGAACGATACGTGAATATGGTTGTGACTTAACCGTCCAAGCCAATCCGATTGGGGTTCGGGGCATAGTTAGGATGCACAAACGGAATTCGAATCATATATGATATGGTTTGATACCGAAATCCTATAATGGGTCAAGAGTCACATAGGATGTGATTGGATTTATCCTACCTAAATAGTGAAATCCCATTTGTCGGCCAAAGTCACTTATGGGAGGATCATGAAATATGGGTCTTGAAGTGTTATTGGATTAAGAATCCCGAATCAATATTAGGGTTATTGATTTGATAAAAGTAACATATTTCATATCATATAAGCATATAGAATAAGTACGCACGGTTAGTTGTCAATGTCATAATTAATGTAGAATAATAATTTAAGCAACACCAATATCATATCGATATGATCGATATTAGAGAAAGCAAAAATTTGACAAACTTGAGAAGAAGTCAAATAATATTGTATGTCAAATGTTGACATACATAAGACACGAACCTTCAAAGGAATTTGAAGATTTATAAGAAACAATAGTCTAAGGATGATTAAGACAAACGTTGTCTCAATCAAGGATTTGGGCAAGTTGTTGTCCTAATATCAAAAGAAAGGTTAAATCCGAGGAGGATTAATCCAAAAGTTGATAGAAATAGCTTCTTTTGACATTATCATCTTGAAAATGTGTATGAGATATACATTTCTAGAATCCATTGGATGGAATACTAGTTTTATTCGAATAAGATTCGCATGACAAGTACAAGACTTGTTAATTAATCAAGATGATAAAAGTGTCCTTCCAAAGGTTGGAAAAACGGTAAAAGACTTATCAAAAACCAAACATTTTGAATGTAGGTAAATAAGTAAGTTCGGAGGCAAGAGGAGGCTACAAATATTTCATTATATTTACTAACGATTATTGTAGATATAAAGATATCTATTTAATGCGTTTGAAACATAATTTTGAATGGTTCAAAAACGTTTCGAAATGAAATACGAAGTCAACTAAGCGAGAAAATCAAAGTCTTTCGATAAGATCGAAGAGACGAACATTTTAAGCTATGAGTATGATAATCATCTAGAAAATTTATGGAAAAGTTTCATAGTTATTTTCATTCGGAACATCAATGTAGATTAATGTGTCCGAGAGGAGGAATCAAACTTTGTTGGACATTTGTTTGATAGATGATGAATCAAAATCTAATATTTCAAATAAGATTTGAAAATTTACCCTTAAGACCAAGGTTAATCACATACCTTCTAAGTCGGTGCAAAAGACCCCATATATGATATGGATCGGAAATAAATTAAATTGAGGATTAACGTGGTTTCAGGCCAAAGTCGGGCACATTAATAGTTCAATGTTAATGAAAACTTCCGATGTTATCTTTTGTAAGATTTGGAGATTTGAATTCGAAAACTGGTTTTGGATAAACTAAATCTCAAATCTTGATATGTTCATTCATTGAGTATTCTTAAAGAAATTAAAGGATACCATTTATTAAATCCCAATGAGAATTAGATTTTCATAGTTCCAAGAGATACCTTCTTAGAGGAGGACTTAATGTGCATAAGTTTGAAACTTAATGTCACTTATATCTATGAAGGCTAGTGGGAGATGAATCGATCTCGAAAGGATGAATCGATCTCGAAAGGTTCGAGACTCGAATGGAACATTGAACCGATGAATATGATTGGAATTTCATCAAAAGTTGATGAATCCAAGTCAAAATCACAAAGCGATTTTATTGATCAATTTAGACACGTCACAAATCGATAAATTGTGAATTTATCAAAGAATGTGACAAACGAATCGATCTCATACATGATGAGTCGATGGACTAAATGATGCTATAAAGGATAAAAATTTCACATGGCATAGTGCCATGGAATTCATGATTCAATCCATGCATGTCATCAAGTTTAGAACTTGGTTTAAACATTCTTTAGGGTATGACCCATAGGATGTAAGTGAGTTTTCAAAGTGAAAGCTAACGTGGATTGGAATATGTATACTTACAAAGCAAGAATATTTATGAGATTCGAAAATTCATGATATGATCATGAAGAAACGGTTTCACAAATAATCACGCTTTATTCATTAGGATTATATTTGTCATTTTACATAGTATGACTATGATTTTTGACAAATGGATGACAAGACCGTATTCCTTGATAGGAAATATTAAAGGGTGTGTATGTGACACAACCTAATGGTTTTATCGATCAAAAGAATCCAAGAAAAGTATACAAATTTCAACGATCCATATGATGGATTGAAGAATAATTCATGAAATCGGAATCTTATTCTGATAAAATTATAATTAGTTATAATATTATCAAGAACAAAAGAAAAGCTTTGTGTAGATGTGAAGGTTAGTGGGAGCCACATACATTTCTTATATTAAAATATATGAACACTATATTATTCGTAGGATACGATTGTCGTTTCGCTATGAAAATTCAGACGAGACAACTTATGAGATAAGCATAAAAATCTATAAGATAGATTTAAAATTCCTCAATCTGAATCGAAGTATGTACATCGACAAAACATTGAAAATGGTTTTCAGTACATAAATCCAAGATCGGATTTCTTCCAAATGTCGAATGGCGAAGTTTTTCTGAGGATCGATGTACGACATCGAGTTAAAGAAAAGTAGAAAATTGGATATTTTATGTTTCGACAATAGAATATTCCAAATACGCCATGATATGTACTAATCTTTAAATATTGTTCATATTAAGTGTCGTAATTATCAATCGAATCCAGAGAATATTTCGTTTCGAATACTTTATATGGTTGGATCGAACGAAAACAATTTAATATGGTTGTATAATGGTTATACTTTGCATACGCATAATAGTTATGCAACATTTAAAACCCGGATTCGTATTGAAATTAATAAACAATATCCTTTTAGAAAGGATTAATATTATATTTCTCATATAAAATGGTGAAGACAATATATCGGTGATAAAAGTTATACCGATAGCATTTCTCCAAACATGCAACACATTTACGAAATGTGTACATATTTTGCTTAAAGAAAAATGAAGTTGTATGAAAGAGTTTCACAACAACTAAAAATGAAAATTCTACGATGGAATTTGATTTCAATGCGGCTTGCGAAGCCGAAATGGAAACGTTATGGATCAAGGTGTTGATCATACTTGATATTGTCCCAAGTAATAGGATTCTTTGGTTATCTATTTCGATGGTCGAAATAGCATAAAACAAAAGAAACTGAAATAACATAACCACTCCAAACTTATATTTAAATAGGTATTGGATACCTAACAAAAATTGACACTAACAGGAACGTAGCGGAACCGTTTACAAAAACTGCTCTCTTCTTAGTTAAGCATGAATGTCATGCGAAGACTATAGGTATAGAGATACCTAGAGGAGGAATATATTTGAGGTATAGTTATCTTACACCGATAGTCATCGCAGATTATAATCCTAGCAGAGATTATAGGTGTAAACGCTGCATCAAACAATACTTACTCTATATTAGTGCATTTCAAAAATTTTAAATTTTAATTGCATTTATACTTATATGAAAACTTGTGCGTGGTTGTGTAATATGATTACACGAACCTTGATTTATGACTTGTGTGAGCGTCTCCGTGATACGTGATCATGTTAAGTAAAACCGTCACATTTCAAAAGTTATATTTCAAAAACGTCCCTAGTCATGATTAGGATACTTATGTGATAAGTATATCTATTATAAGATAATAGACTAACATGTACACTAGCATATTCGCCGAGGAAATGATTATGTTTTACTAATCATAGGACAAAGAGTTTGTCAAATCGGGAATATGGATATGCATTAGGTTATGCATATTGTGACTTGACCAAAAGTGCGATACCATGACATGGTTTAGTCATTGTAGATGGAATCGTAGCGAATGGGGTCTTAGTTCTTCACACTTGAGATGATCATAGATCAATTTTTGTGCGTAACATGATGCTTAGATATAGTCTTCCACTATCTGTAACAGGATGGTCATGGGATTATAATCGGGTATTATCTGAAACACGGAATTTGATGTGAGTCATCAAGATAGAAATTGTTCCTTTCGAGAGAAAGAGATATCCCTTAGGCCTATCGATGAATTGATCAACGAAATCTCTGGCCAGAGTCAATGATATTAATTGTTAATATCGATTGTATTTGTTGATTCAATTCGGTATCGAAACAATAAGTTTAGTCAATCAAATTATAAGGATGACTATCACCATGCCTTTTGATTGACGGATATCGTGAACAAGAGAACTAAACACCACCGTTCGAGATGGGTATAAATGATCACAATCATTTTCGTTTTCAACGTGGGAAAGCTATGATGGATTTCTTCCTAGATCCCTCTCATTAGCCCGTGAGCTTAGGCATAAGTTCACTACCATTGCTTGATACGAACCTACGCGGTCACACATAGAGCTGTCTTATTTCGGGCTTAAATTTCAATCTCTAAGGTTATGTGTACATGAGATGTACACTAGTACTTTATTTAGTTGGATCTTGAACTGAGTGGGAGACTGAAGGAAATACAGTTACAGATCAACTAGTTGAATGTACAAATGAGTGTAGACAAACATACGTGTTCGTCGGAACGATTGGATGCATAATAAGATTATGCAAATCTGGCAGAAATTACATGGTGCGTCATGACGCACCATATTGTGCGTCATGACGCACAGTAGAGTAATTCTGAGAAAAGCCAATCTGTGAGTATACCGTCACGACGCACCAAGTTGTGCGTCATGACGGTGGTGCGTCATGACGGACGTTATCCTGCGTCATGACGGTACACTGTATAACGGCTATATCCAAGTAAATGTGACTTGTGCGTCATGACGCACCATATCGTGCGTCATGACGGACAGTGATCCGAATTCTGGATTAGAAGTTTTTGATACTCATTAATACTCATTAATTCAGAGATTGATTATATAATCTCTGTAACCTCTCTCTCTCTCTTCAACCTTCTGATGCTGCAGCCAGTAATCTAGATCTAGAGAAGAGAGAAAAACTTGTTGGACAAGTTGGAGAAAAGGGATTAAAGATTTGAGCAAGCTTGCGGGAATTTTAGGGGAATTCGCCGCAACCGAGAGATGTTAGCTCGAGGTGGATACGAGTAGAGAGATCTAAGTTAAGATCTTCGACTGTGATCAATCGAGAGCAAGGACGAGCAAGGTCGGAGACGAACCGGATAAATTCCGGTTGTATACGACAAATCGGAGCTTCGCATTAGGTGTCGAATCGCGCGGGCGTGGGACGTGCGTGTCGCCGGAATCGAAGCAAGCAGCAGCTAATAGAGTCAACCCGTCTCCGTGATCAATTTCACGCGGTATGATTCTCTATGAATTAAGAGTTAATTTCATAGGTTAGATGCATTTCATGATTCGTACTTTCGAGTCGTTGACGTGGTCCTCGGGATCGGGTCGGACCGGGCCTCACAATCCGCTGCGCGGGGCTCGGTAGTGACGCCGATACCCAACAGTTCTCTTGTTTACGATATCCGTTAATCAAAAGGCATGGTAATAGTCATCCTTATAATTTGATTAACTACACTTATTCCCCGATTCCGAGTTGAGTTAACAAATTTCAATCGATATTAACCATTAATATCATTGACCGTGGCCACGGTTTTCGTTAATCGACTCATCGAGCGGCGCCTAAGAGATATCTCTTCCTTTCGGAATAAACAATTCCTATCTTGGAGACTCACATTGAATTCCGTGTTTCGGACAATACCCAATGATGACCCTTTTAACTCCCTGTTACGGTGAGCGTAAGATCATATCAAAGCATTGTGTTACGCACGTAACGCAATCAATGATCCCCTCAAGTATGAAGAATCTAAAACCCCATCCGTCGCAAGTCCATCTATAATGACTAAACCATGTCATGGTCTCGCGGCTTCGGTCATATCTAATATATGTAACCTAACATATATCTACGTTCCCGATTCGACAAACTCCTTTGTCCCATGATTAGCAAAACATAATCATCTACTCGGCAAACGTACTAGTGTACGCGTTCAGTCTATTATCTAATAATAGAAATGCTTCTCTCTTAAGCAAGCTGATCCGCGACTAGGGATGTTTAGAAATGACACTTTAAGTGTGACGGTTTTGCTGCACATGGTCCTCAACCATGTCGACGTCCACACAAGTTCAAATCAAGGTTCATGTAACAATCATATTACATAACCCAGCACACAGTTTTCATATAAGATAGATGCAAAATGAAAAAATTTTAAAATTCTGAAATTGCATTACTATAAGATAAGTTTGGGGTGATACAACGTTTACTAATCTATTAGACTAATCTCGTCCTACGAAATTATCGTTTTAGATAACTAACTACTCTCTTCCTCCTCTAGGTATCTCAAACCTATAGCTTTCGCATGATAATCGTGCTTAGCTTGCGAGAGTGGCTTAGTAAACGGGTCCGCAACATTCCTGTCAGTATCAATCTTCTCAATGATCACATCCTTCCTTTGCAAAATCTCACGGATCAAGTGAAATTTTCTGAGTATGTGCTTGGAGCGGTGATGTGCCCTCGGTTCCTTGGACTGTGCTATTGCGCCCGTATTGTCGCAATACACAACTACAGGTTCCGAGATGCTCGGGACTACACCAAGCTCCGACACAAACTTCTTGATCCAAACCACCTCCTTTGCCGCTTCGGAAGCCGCAATATACTCCGATTCAGTTGTAGAGTCTGCTATCGTGGGTTGTTTGGAACTTTTCCAAACTACCGCTCCACCATTTAGACAAAACACGTATCCGCTTTGTGATCGAAAGTCATCGACACATGTTTGGAAACTGGCGTCGGTATATCCATTGATGACCAACCCGGATGTCTTTCCACCATAAATTAGAAATTGATCCTTAGTTCTTCGTAAGTACTTAAGGATGTTCTTAACCGCGATCCAATGCATATCCCCTGGATTAGATTGGTAACGCGAAACGACGCTCAATGCATACGACACATCGGGGCGCGTACAAATCATGGCATACATAATTGATCCAACCGCCGAAGCGTATGGAACAATACTCATCGCATTCTTATCTTCGCTCGATGTCGGACATTGAGCTTTAGAATACGATATGCCACTCGACATTGGAAGAAGTCCTTTCTTCGAATTTTGCATTGAAAACCGTTTCAACACTTTGTCGATGTACGTGCTTTGACTCAAGCCGAGTAACTTCTTGGATCTATCTCTATAAATCCTCACGCCTAATATATAGGCGGCCTCGCCCAAATCTTTCATAGCGAAACGAGTATTTAAATACTTTTTAACATCCGTAAGCATCGGAATGTCGTTTCCTATGATCAAGATGTCGTCTACATATAGTACAAGAAATACTACGCGGCTCCCACTAACCTTCTTGTATACACAAGGTTCTTCTACGTTTTTCACGAAATTATATTCTCGTATAACTTCATCGAAACGTATGTTCCAACTCCGAGAAGCTTGCTTCAATCCATAAATGGATCGTTGCAACTTGCACACTTTATTCGGACTCTTCGAATCGACAAAACCCTCGGGCTGTGTCATGTACACATCCTCTTCTAAGTTCCCGTTAAGGAATGCGGTTTTGACATCCATTTGTCAAATCTCGTAGTCATAATACGCAGAGATAGCAAGTAAGATCCGTATGGATTTAAGCATAGCTACTGGTGAAAACGTTTCTTCATAGTCGACACCATGAATTTGTTTGAAACCTTTCGCCACAAGCCGTGCTTTATAAGTGTTCACATTCCCATCCATGTCGGTCTTCTTCTTGAAAACCCACTTACATCCCACTGGTTTAACCCCGGGAGGTGGATCAATCAAGTTCCAAACTTGATTATCGTACATGGATTGAATCTCGGATTTCATGGCAGTTTGCCACTTATCGGAATCCTCGCTTTTCATAGCCTCGCGATAAGATGTCGGTTCATCATCTATGAATTCGACTTCATCGTCATTTGCCACGATAAAACCATATCGTATAGGCTCTTGACGAATCCTACCCGATCTACGAATTGCGCCTTGTGCACTTGACTCCGGATCCTCAACATTTGAGGAAACCGGATCAACGTTCATCGGTTCAACGTTTGTTTGCGGTTCTCGAATTTCTTCGAGATCTATTTCATATCCATCCATTCTTTTAGATATAAATTCCTCCTCTAAGAAGGTACCTCCACGAGCAACAAACACTTTGTTCTCGTATGGATGATAGAAATAATATCCCTTTGTTTCCTTGGGATAACCTACAAATAAACATTTTTCAGATTTGGGATCGAGTTTATCCGCGATTAATCTGCGGACATAAGCTTCACATCCCCAAATCTTAACGTAAGACAATTTCGGAACTTTTCCGGTCCATATCTCATATGGTGTCTTAGGTACCGATTTAGAAGGTATGCGGTTTAATAAGTAAGCCGCTGTCTCTAGGGCATATCCCCAAAACGATTTTGGAAGGGAAGTTTGACTCATCATGGATCGAACCATGTCCAACAAGGTTCGATTCCTCCTCTCGGACACGCCATTCCATTGTGGCGTTCCTGCCGGAGTCCATTGTGGAACTATTCCACAATCTTTTAGATGATCTTCAAACTCATAGCTCAAATATTCGCCACCTCGATCCGATCGAATGGCTTTAATTTTCTTGCCAAGTTGATTTTCAACTTCGTTTTGAAACTCTTTGAACTTTTCAAAGGTCTCCGCTTTAGTACGCATCAAATAGATATATCCATATCTACTATGATCGTCCGTAAACGTAACAAAGTATCGATAGCCTCCTCTTGCCTCGATGCTCATCGGTCCACACACATCGGAATGTATGAGTTCCAATAGATCGTTGGACCGCTCTCCGACCTTGGAGAACGGCGCCTTAGTCATCTTGCCAAGCAAACAAGATTCACAATTCCCAAATGAATCCAATTCAAATGAGTCTAGCATTCCATCTTTATGGAGTCTAGCAATGCGTTTCTCATTCACATGACCGAGGCGACAATGCCAAAAGAAAGTCCGATTATCAACTTTAGGTTTAATCCTTTTTGCATTAACGTTATATATGGACTTATTATTTCCGTGATCGAAATCCAACACATAAAGACCATTTTCTAACAGAACATTTCCATAGATAATAGAATCCTTACATATCGAAAACTCATTATTCCTAATAACGAATTCATAGCCATCATTGGCCAGTTTCGACACACTTATTATGTTCTTACATAATGTCGGTACATAATAACAATTATTTAGTACTAAAATAAGTCCACTAGGTAAAGTCAAATTAACTACTCCTACGGCAAACGCAGCAACTCTTGCTCCATTCCCGACGCGTAGATCGACTTCACCCTTTTCCAACCTTCGACTATTTTGAAGAACCTGCATATTTCGACAAATATGAGTCCCACAACCGGTATCCAATACCCAATTAGTCATAGTTGAAATATTAACTTCAATAACGTTAATACCTGAGAGGCCGGTCGCTGAAACCGCCTTGCCCTTCTTCACCTCCTCGAGGTAAGACTTGCAATCGCGCTTCCAATGTCCAGCCTTGTGACAATGAAAGCACGTCTCATCCTTGGATTTCTCCTTTCCCCTTTTATTCGGCTTCGAACGTTTCTTAGCCGAACCGCCCTTGGACTTTGATCTCTTACGATCCTTATTCTGAATTGTGAGAACATTTCCGGCAACTCTTGCCCTGTTCTCTCCGGACGACTTTAACGTCTCCGATTCAAAATTCTTGAGCATTCCGTGAAGCTCAGGGATCGTCTTATCCATCGAATGCATGTGATAGTTAGTCACGAACGGAGAAAACATTGGAGGAAGTGCACACAAGATCAAATCTTGTTGCATAATCTTCGACAATTTCTCTCCTAGCTTCTCAAGACGGTCTATGAGAGCTTGCACCTTCAAAACGTGAGAGCTAACCGAAGACCCCGAAGGCATCTTGCAGTTTACCAACTCTTTGAGCGTACTGAACCGTTCAATACGCTCCTGCTCTTGGAACATTTCCTTGAGCACAACGTCTATGATGTGCGCATCCGAGTCCTCAAACTGCTTTTGAAGACTAGCGTCCATACATGCCAACATGAGGCACGTAACATCATTTGAGTCCTTCTTAAGTTTCTCAAACGCGGCCTTTTCTTCGGCCGTAGCATCGGGGCCCGGTTCCACTAGTTCCGTATCCAATACGTGACTCTTACCCTCTTGCCTGAGAACTATTCTCAGGTTTCGGTGCCAGTCAAAGTAGTTCCGACCCACTAGCTTATCCTTTTCTAAAGTCGATCTAATCGACATGGTGTTGGTGTTACTAGAAGACATATTCTACAAATGAAATAAAAGATTGATTACTAACGTTGCGTACTTATCTTATAGGGCTTATATGATGATTATATGATAGTGTTATTTTATCGAATCGATAACCCTCATACCGATACGGGACTCCAAGTCCATAACACTCAAGACCCATATTTCACGATCCTCCCACAAGTTGCTTTGGCAGACGAATGGGATCTCGCTATTTAGGTAGGATTATATCCAATCACATCCAATGCGACTCTTGAACCTTTATAGGATTTCGGTGATGGATCGTATCCAATACAATCCCAGTTCCGTGTGTGCATCCTATCTATGCCCCGAACTTCCAATCAAGTCGGCTTTGGCCTCAACCCTTACTGGCTTGAACGGTTAAAGTCACAACCATACTCATCGTATCGTTCAAATAAACTACTAATAAGTCGGCTTTGGCCTTAACCCTTATCAGTCCCAATTTAACGCTTGCCACCCCGTCGATGACTACAATAACCCATGTCGGCTTTGGCCTTAACTCATGTGAGACGTAGTACCGATCATAGTGGTTGTGAATATGGAAGGCATTTCCATGACTTAAATATTATGAGGGATCATGCCATTGCATGTTTCTAAATCCGTGACATAATCCAATTATATCACTATCACAAGATTTTCATAAATGCATATGTATTTACTTGGGAGTCTAATTATTCTAAATAATTATCTAATTATATGCTAGTATGATTGATGCCGATCAAATCCATATAAAGAACTCAAAATTCCAAGTTGTGTAGCCAATGTTATCACGAAAACAAAATCAGCAACCAGAAACCAGTCCGTTGCAACGCAACATAGTCCGTTACAACGGACCTCCAGTATACTTGGCACTCCGTTACAACGGAAGTCCAGTCCGTTACAACGCTATTTATTTCGGAGTTTGGCCAAATTTTGCCAGAAACATGTCCGTTACAACGCAACCTAGGTCCGTTACAACGCTATTTTCTGCAAACTTTCGTCCAAATTTCCAGAGACCAATCCGTTACAACGCAACATACAGTCCGTGACAACGGACCAACTGTGTAGAGCTCCGTTACAACGGACCCAGTCCGTTACAACGGACTCCAATAGACACCCTAGGCATCCCCGCAACCTCGTATCAGATACAAGGTCCGTTACAACGGACTCCAAGTCCGTTACAACGGAATATGCAGTTTTCACGGTTCTCTTCACAACCCCGCATCCCATACAGGGTCCGTTGCAACGGACTCCAAGTCCGTTACAACGGAATATGTGTTTTTTCGAAAAATTCGCAATTTCCTGTATCTGCTACAGTGTCCGTTGCGACGGAATATGTGTTTCACGATTATTCCTAGATACTCTCAATCAACTATTGATCGATCTCTAGCGAATTTCACTTGTGATTTTAATGGAATTTGACATTCTAAATATGTAACATCATGCAAACGGGTACGAACTTTGATAACCCGTGCGTATATCTAATATACGACTATGATTCGACCCTCGAATCGATGGCGATCGCTCTGATACCACTGTTGGGGAATATCCCCGGCCCCGGGCCCGCGCAGCGGATATGTAGGCCCGGTCCGATTCCCCGATTCCCGAGATCACGCCACGACTTCGAGGGTACGATGCAAATAGAAGGTTAGATCCATACCAGTTCCAAATTGATGGAACACGAAGGGTTGATCGCTGCCTCCTATTCCTCCGGTCACGTTGGTGACTTTACGCGCGTCCCACACCGTGCGTCCTTCACCGTTCGTTCCCGTTCTTCGATCCTTCGGTTCGATCACAACGGAGAGCCCCAAGTGTTGCTCCTCCACACGTATCCACCTTGAGTCGGAAGACGCCGGACACGGATACACCTGCCTAGACGATGTATCGGTGTACTTGCTTGATCTCGATCGATTCTCTATTAATCTCTCTTCGTGCCTTTTCACTCACAAAAGATCAAATCTGAATTTGCTCTTTTCTTGTGTCTTGGGCAGAATATTGCTTTGAATTACTTCTGAATTCCTTTTTGAAGATAAGAGAGAAAATCCTATTTATACCTAATAGGATAAGGATTAGCCAAAAGGCATGTATATCCAATATACACCCTTTCACACAGAAAACTGTATGAACCTGTTCAGTATTCTGTCCAGACGAAATTGATAAATTTCTCTGACAGACAATCAACCAACACGAAAGTTGTAGATAATCTTATTATCTACACAACCCAATTTGGCCCAGCCCAATTGGAGTTCGTATGCAAAAGTTATGACTGTTTTACTAACTGTATGTCATACTGTTGCACCCTTTCGGTATTTCACAGAAACGACACTTATACTTCGTTCATATGAAATATATTTCTATATGAAGGTTGTAGATAATCTCATTATCTATCTAACCCAATTTGAACCATTCTAATTGGATTTTCCCACTGAAAGTTATGGCCACGAATGTACGACTACATTCGTTTATCCTTGTGTACACTTTTACGGTTGATCCGAAACTGTATTTCTTTCAATGATATGTGGCAACATATGAACCATAGATTAATCTTTGATTTTGTGTGGCTATGTTTTATTTGTAGATATTTATGTGTCTCTTATTTCACACATAGTTTTAAGCAATTTTAGAAGGCCACATCACCTTACATTAATGACGTGTCAAAATATTATTTGTTAGGTTCATGTTGGACCAATTGTATTTGATTTTGAATTTTTTTCACAATATGATACATGATCAATTGTGAATACAAATAGAATGTGAAGAGTTTAAATATCTAACATTAATAAATTAATAAATCAACATATAATATAATAAAACATAAATCAAATATATCTAGTATTTTCATAATATAATTTAAAAATAATTAAGAAATATATAAGCTGGAATTTTATCTTTATTTTGAGATCCATATTATCATATATTTAATATTTTTTTCTAACATAAAATTATGAAAACAATTGTGTAAAAAAAGATATAAAAATAAATATAATTACATTTAGGACTTAAGCCTAATTATTATTATTTTTAAAACTATAATTGAAAAAAATTACACATACTACTAAGTATGTTATTATCATATATTCAATATTTTTCTCTAACTTAAAATTATGAAAACAATTAAGACATAAAAATAAATATAATTATATTAATGACTGGTAATCCTTATTATTATTAATTTTAAAATTATAATAGAAAAAAATTTGCACATCCTAATTATTATTATTATTTTTAAAACAATTATGTTATATTTGTATGTGTACTTAAAACAGTTTCATGTTATTCTTTAAAAAAAATAATGAAAGATATTTATTTACTAAACACAAATAATTTCTTTAACTCATGTAATATTTTTCAATAATAAACATGAAGCTTAAAATTTATCAGACAGAAATAATTTTTTTAAACTTTTACAATGTTATTATTCTTAATTTTAGATATGAAAATTTAAAATATCATATGGTTTTTATTTTTGTTTATGTCCACCCATGTTATTTTATTATTTTATAGTTTATTCTTTTTTGTATGTGTTGCATTATAGTACTACATAAATATTTCGCAATGTTACAAATTCAAAAATAGTATGATAATTTTATCATCATCAAACTTTCTTAATTAATATTATATTTATTTTCATAAAGTCTTATATTTGATCTCGAAAAATCATAACTATATATTATGTGTATATATTACGTGCATGATAAAACAAATTAAACAAAACCGTCGCGAAGCGCGGGTAATGTCCTAGTGTCATTAATTTCATGGTAGCTACATATATCATCAGTTTAAATAATTTAGTCAATGATCAATTAAAAAGTTTATATTTAAATCCCACCATTGTCTAGTCTGTTCAATTATTTTCCAGTATCAATTAGAATGCCCACAAAGTAATTGAATTTATTTATTTAATTTTAAATGTAGCAACTATTTAGGCTAGTTGTCGTTTAGTCTCGAATTTGATAATCAAACGATTTATTCATTACTAAGATAATATTCGCATAATGCGAACATGTTATTATATCATTATTATTTAGAATAGTTCAAATAATAATAAACATAAAAATATCGAACTATACAACAAGGCTTTGCGCATCATTGATTATATTATGCTAACAAAATCATATATTGTAAGAGATTACAGGTTCGTCGGTATCAAATGGATGAAAGCCAAAAAACCTTCTCAATTTATTTTTAGAAAATAAGAAATATTTCGTAGAAAAGTAAAGTTCATTTGTACATGAAAATACATTAAATATTCAGATTTTGACGGCGAAATTGTCTTGTAGTGGTGGTCTACAACATTAACAAAAACTAATTAAAAATTAATAAAAAAAATTAACTAAACAACATAGTTAGAAATTATTCAGTATTATATCATATTTTTAAATTTACATATCTCAAAAAATAAGAATAATTATTATTGATACGTTTTAAAAGTTTAAGAAGTTATTTGTATTAAACAATTTTTTATCTTTCTGGTTTATAATTGAAAAAAATATGTTTCCTAAGTTTAAGAAGTTATTTGTGTTTGTGATAAATTAGTATCAATTTTTTATCTTTATGGTTTATCATTGAGAAAAGAATGATTCCTGAGTTTAAGAAGTTATTTGTGTTTGTGATAAATTAATATCTTTCATTTTTATTATTATTTTTAAAAAAAAAAATAAGAATAATTATATCATGCCCCCTCACATTCCCCACCACATCCTCTATATCACCACTTAACAATTAATTGTGATTAATTAACATGGTGATTAAGAAAGGAACATTTTATTAATAGTTAATTGATATTGGTTAAGAATTGTTAATTGATCTATTTTTTAATTACATATTAATTAATTGTTAACTGGTAATAATGAGGATGTGATGAAGAATCTTAGGGCACCATATATAGCCTCAAAAATTAACATGGAAGTTTTTTCAGTACAAATACAACTATAATCTACTTATTTTTATGTACATTATTTTAAAATTGTACGTTAAAAACACTAATAATTAGACTTAAAAATAACTAATATATAATTATTTGGTTTTTTATTATATTTTTTACATAATTATTTTCAAAGTTAAAGAAGAGAAATACTAATAAAAAGAAAATTCAAGTGAACAATAATAAATTAATTTAAAATAGCAAGAATAAAATATTTAGGCGATACTAATAAATTTTCAATATCATTAATTTAGTAATAATATGATGGTATTTACTTAACCACGTGGAAAAGCGATAAGAAAAAAAAAACGCACGCACAAAATAGATGAGGACCGCTTATTTTGGACCCATCTTTATGCAATCTCCTCATGCCACATCATCACAACTCATGCCACATCATCACAATTATTTCAACCATTAGATTATGATATGTGGCAACATATGAACCATAGATTAATCTTTGATTTTGTGTGGCTATGTTTTATTTGTAGATATTTATGTGTCTCTTATTTCACACATAGTTTTAAGCAATTTTAGAAGGCCACATCACCTTACATTAATGACGTGTCAAAATATTATTTGTTAGGTTCATGTTGGACCAATTGTATTTGATTTTGAATTTTTTCACAATATGATACATGATCAATTGTAAATACAAATAGAATGTGAAGAGTTTAAATATCTAACATTAATAAATCAATAAATCAATATATAATATAATAAAACATACATCAAATATTGTTATTATTTTCATAATATAATTTAAAAAAAATTAATAAATATATTCGCTGGAATTTTATCTTTATTTTGAGATCCATATTATCATATATTTAATATTTGTTTCTAACTTAAAATTATGAAAACAATTGTGTAAAAAAAGATATAAAAATAAATATAATTACATTAATGACTTAAGACTAATTATTATTATTTTTAAAACTATAATTGAAAAAAATTACACATACTACTAAGTATGTTATTATCATATATTCAATATTTTTCCCTAACTTAAAATTATGAAAACAATTAAGATATGAAAATAAATATAATTATATTAATGACTTGTAATCCTTATTATTATTAATTTTAAAAATATAATAGAAAAAAATTTGCACATCCTAATTATTATTATTATTTTTTAAATAATTATGTTATATTTATATGTGTACTTAAAACAGTTTCATGTTATTCTTTAAAAAAAATAATGAAAGATATTTATTTACTGAACACAAATAATTTCTTTAACTCATATAATATTTTTCAATAATAAACATGAAGCTTAAAATTTATCAGACAAAAATAATTTTTTTAAACTTTTACAATGCTATTATTCTTAATTTTAGATATGAAAATTTAAAATATCATATGGTTTTTATTTTTGTTTATGTCCACCCATGTTATTTTATTATTTTATAGTTTATGCTTTTTTGTATGTGTTGCATTATAGTACTACATAAATATTTCGCAATGTTGCATATTCAAAAAATAATATGATAATTCTGTCATCATCAAACTTTCGTAATTAATATTATATATATTTTCATAAAGTCTTATATTTGATCCCGAAAAATCATAACTATATATTATGTGTATATATTACGTGCATGATAAAACAAATAAAACAAAACCGCCGCGAAGCGCGGGTAATCTTCTAGTGTCATTAATTTCATGGTAGCTACATATATCATCAGTTTAAATAATTTAGTCAATGATCAATTAAAAAGCTTATATTTAAATCCCACCATTGTCTAGTCTGTTCAACTATTTTCCAGTATCAATTAGAATGCCCACAAAGTAATTGAATTTATTTATTTAATTTTAAATGTAGCAACTATTTAGGCTAGTTGTCGTTTAGTCTCGAATTTGATAATCAAACGACTTATTCATTACTAAGATAATATTCGTATAATGCGAACATGTTATTATATCATTATTATTTAGAGTAGTTCAAATAATAATAAACATAAAAATATCGAACTATTCAACAAGGCTTTGCGCATCATTGATTATATTGTGCTAACAAAATCATATATTGTAAGAGGTTACATGTTCGTCGGTATCAAATGGACGAAAGACAAAAAACCTTCTCAATTTATTTTTAGAAAAAAAAAAAATTCGTAGTAAAGTAAAGTTCATTTGTACATGAAAATACATTAAATATTTAGATTTTGACGGCGAAATTGTCTTGTAGTGATGGTCTACAACATTAACAAAAAGTAATAAAAAATTAATAAAAAAAATTTTACTAAACAATATAGTTAGAAATTATTCAGTATTATATGATATTTTTAAATTTACATATCTAAAAATAAGAATAATTATTACTGATACGTTTTAAAAGTTTAAGAAGTTATTTGTATTAGACAATTTTTTATCTTTCTGATTTATCATTGAAAAAAATATGTTTCTTAAGTTTAAGAAGTTATTTGTGTTTGTGATAAATTAGTATCAATTTTTTATCTTTCTGGTTTATCATTGAGAAAAGAATGTTACGTGAGTTTAAGAAGTTATTTGTGTTTGTGATAAATTAATATCTTTCATTTTTATTATTATTTTTTTTAAAAAAATAAGAATAATTATACCATGCCCCCTCACATTCCCCACCACATCCTCTATATCACCACTTAACAATTAATTGTGATTAATTAACATGGTGATTAATAAAAGAACATTTTATTAACATTTAATTGATATTGGTTAAGAAGAGAAATTATTGTATTTTTTTACATAATTATTTTCAAAGTTAAAGAAGAGAAATACTAATAAAAAGAAAATTCAAGTGAACAATAATAAATTAATTTAAAATAGCAAGAATAAATTATTTAAGCGATACTAATAAATTTTCAATATCATTAATTTAGTAATAATATGATGGTATTTACTTAACCATGCGGAAAAGCGATAAGAAAAAAGAAAGCACGCACAAAATAGACGAGGACCGCTTCTCGGCCAGTTCTTAATAATCGGGCAGTGTCCAATGCATATTCCGCCTTCATATTTAGTTAGTTGTTTTTATACCTTTCAACTTCATATTTATATTTTTTTACTATGAAAAAAAAAACATATTTATATCCATCGTATAGAAAAAAAATACTAATAACAAATTTTTACGTATCTGTAATCCATAATATAAATAATAGTAATAGTAAAAATGTATAACAAGTAACAAATATAGAAATAATATAAATAATATTAAAAAGTATAAAAAAAACAGATTTTTAATACATGGTATAGTAAAAAAATATAAATAACATGTTGGAAATTCCCGCACTCATGTACCATATTACATGATGCAACGAAAATGCGGGATTCCCGTGAACTAGGATCTCGTGTCGATATTATTCGTGTACGGAAGGAAGAGTTTAAGTCATATATTCACCATATGTATGGTGAACGACGGGTTGAAGCACTATTTTTTCGTCTAGCACGTTCTCCTCCTAGTTGAACCGCGTGATTGATCACATGGCTCCTTACTTGAAGACTTTTACTCATAATCCACCTTGAATTCGACTTCACGGAGAGTTAATGATTGTCCTAGTTCGATCGTTAAGCTTTTTGGCGTTTTATCTCTTGACAAAACTTCCCAGATTGAGAAAACTCATTTTCTCATGTTTTCTCTCTCCTCTAAACAAGTTTCCTTGTGTAGAATGATTGTATTTGAGAGGATAAGAGAGAGAAACACGTTTGTTAAATCGTTTCAAACTGAATTCTAACCTTTACAAAAGTTGTAGTTAATATAATTATATTTCCAACCCAATTTGGATCAACCCAATTGGAATTCGGACACGAAAGTTATGACGGTATTACTAATTGTATGTAAAAATGTCGTACCCTTTCGGTATTCCATTAAAACGAAAATGATAAGTCTTTCAAATGAAAAATAAATCTTCATCAAAGTTCTATATAATCTCATTATATATCCAACCCAATTTGAACTATCCAAATTGGATTTTGTATTTGGCCGGGGGAAGAAAAATGAGAGGAAAACAATAATGGACCGGCCCAATTCCATGTAAAAATTAATACGGTCCGAGTTTAAATCAATTCTATATCAGATGATTGATTTGTTTCAACCATTATGATATAAATCATAATCATAACGGTCACGAACCGATTAGTTATATAGAATAGATATACAGTTCACATATGATGTTTTGGTCTTCCTCCACTCCCATAATTTACAAATGACAATGTTTCTTTCCAATTTCCAGAAAATAACAAAAATCACGATTATATAACCAACAACTCGGTAACATCATATATTAAAACAAAAACAAATCGATGCAAAATCGCCATCGAGTCAGTGTTCAAGCAACCATTTTGGCATTCCGGGTAGCATAGGAACTTGGGGTTTAGGCTTCTTAACATGATCCACCAATACAGCTTCCGTCGTCAAAACCATGCTCGCAATAGAGGCTGCGTATTTTAACACACTACTCGAAACTTTGCACGGGTCAACCACGCCCGACCCGACAAGGTCCTCAAACTGACCCGTTACCGCATTGTACCCGATCCGCCACTCTTTTTCTTCTAGAAGCTTCTCTACTATTCTATGACCATCTACTCCCGCATTTCGCGCTATCGTGTATGCCGGTACAACAAGCGCCTGTTATGTTAAATGAAATACACAATTTAGAAAAAGAAATATGCGATAATATGATGGAAAGAAAAAGAGACCTTGGCGAGAATATTTGCGCCCATCTTTTCATCGGGGTCCTCGAAAAGATCTGAAATTGCGTGGACATGCTTCGATAAGTGCGCCAAAGCGGTACCGCCTCCTGGTACGATACCTTCACTAATAGCAGCAAATGTTGCGTTCTTTGCATCTTCGGCTCTCAACTTCCTATCCTCTAGCTCGACTTCGGTACTAGCACCCACCTTAATAACAGCAATGCCGCCAATTAATTTTGCAATTCTTTCTCGAATTCTGGTACGCACGCGTGGCTTTTGGAAACGGCTCAAGTCTTTCTTCATTTCAGAAACCCTAGCTTCTATCTCAGGCTTCATGCGAGGATCCGCAATTATAGTGGTACAATTTTTGGTTATCGTAATTTTTTTAGCGATCCCTAATTGATCTGACGTCACGCCTCTAAAACCCAACCCCAAATCGCTCGAAAGAAAATCCGCCCCTGTTATATAAATTCACATAAATGAATAAAAACAAATAAACCCACACTGAGTCCACCTCGAATATACCATTTTTATCCTCTCAAAACTAACATAATATAAAAATATATCCAAATTGTTAACTTGATGTTAAATTTATCAAAATCTACTCAAATTTGTAACATTTTAATATTTCTCAAAAGGGTAAATATGATATTTTGGGTTTTAAGAAGAAAAAAGGAACCTGTAAGAGTAGCAATATCTTGCAACAACGCTTTTTTGCCCTTCCCCAAACCGGGGCACTGCACAGTGGCCACCTTTAAAACGCCACTAGTTTTATTAACTACCAAAGTGCCCAACACCTCGAACGAAATATCTTCACATATTATCACTAGCGGTACGCTCAATTGGGTCACTTTCTGCAAAACCGGTATCAATTCCTCTATATCCACCACCGTTTGATCCGTCACGAGAATTTTCGGGTTTTCGAATTCTACTATCGATTTTTCTTGATTCGTTATGAAATGCGGCGACATGTACCCTTGATTTATCTGCACATACCAAATAAAATAAATATTTATTCGTAGAAAAACAAATAAAAATAAAATATAAGACGATTTTTTAACGTACCCTCATTCCTTCTTGCACTTCAATTGAAGTTTCTATAGAAGACGACGATTCGATTGTCATAACGCCATCACGACCGATTTTTTCAAATGCATCGGCGATAAGGTTTCCAACATAGTCGTCATTTCCAGCAGATATAGTAGCAATAGCTGAAATTAAAAACAATAAAAATAATAAAAAATAATATAACGAAAATAATACGAGAAATTCTCAAAATTACCTTTTACGTCTTCTTTAGTGGTCACGAGTATACTTTTAGCATTCAAAATGTTAACTAACTCACGAACAGTTTTATCGATACCCTTTTTAAGAGCTACCGGGTTAGACCCGTTAGAGACAGCGAGTAGCCCTAATTTAATAATCTCACGAGCAAGAACAATACCGGTAGTCGTGCCGTCGCCAGTTGAGTCATTAATCTTTTTCGCTACCTATTTAATAATTGTATATATTACAAAATAATAATTAACGGAGTAAAAGGTTATTAATGTTATACAAAAAAATAAGAAGAAAGATAAAAAAATTGGTGAAATAATAACCTCTATGACTAAATCGGCGCCGGAATTTTCTACATTATCGTAGAGCTCGATGGACTTTGCAATCGTGACTCCATCATTTATCACTTTGGGTAGATCTTTCCCATCTATAATTACATTTCTACCTATAAATTTAACAAAATTAAGAAATTGATTAATTTATTTTATTATGTAGCGTGACAAGTAATAGTCCAATACCGGGATGAACCACTCATGAAAATAATTGAGGATAAAATAGTAGTTGTTGAAGTCCCCATAATTTTATTAAAATGAACAAAATTATCAAACTCATAATCATACAATTACATACAATAAGGTTGTGGAAGTGGAATTAAATCGAACATGAAAGCAAAACAAAAGAATTCAAGTTATATCCCAAGAAAGCAACAAAATTATCACAAATCAGCACCAAAGTAATCCAATTTAAGCATGATTAAACCTCAATTTACGAGAATTGTACAGTGAAGCAATCAAAAGTAAAACCAAAAAAATATCAAAAGTACCTTTGGGACCAAGCGTGACCGAAACAGCATCAGCGAGCTTATTTATGCCGGAAAACAATTTATTTCTACAATCTTCGCCCACTGCAATCTTCTTCCCGCTTGATTTAACCACTAAACCCCTTCTTCTTAAAGTCCCGTATTTCAATCTAATATTTATGAAATTCGACTTCCCAATCTGTCCAAAACAGTAGAACCGACATGGGTTAATAATCCAAACCCCACTTGAACAAACGGGAAATACAAATTAGCGAAATGGGTATTACTACTAGTTTTTTTTCTTACAATGAGAGGGTTTAGGCTTTGAGGGTAGATGGACAAGAAGGTCGACGCCATTAAAACCCTTCAAGCAGCAACCACTGAGACCAAAAACGAAACTACTAGGATTACTTACTGGGGTTTATTGAGCATGGTGAGTGAACTGGAGAAAATGAAAAATGACAAGGGTTTATCAGTATCGCTTGACTTTATCTATGGGGTTTTAGAACATCTCCGTTTCATATGAAAATGGAGAGAGAGAGAGAGAGAGAGAGAGAGAGAGAGAGACAGATGATATAAGCAAAAAAAATAGACGGATAACACCGTCGAATTCAGTGGGGATCGAACCCACGACCAAGTACTGCGTGATAAATTCACTCAAGTAGCACATAAGTGAGCAAGTAGTGCGTGATAAATTCAATTCACACCAAAATCGTTCGATAAAGATATATTAAAGGTGAATTCATATATTTCGAGGGCAATTCCCAATTACAATGATAGTCCAAAGAGGAAAATTTAGTTTTGAAACTGGAATATAAATTATTTTTGGATGATAGGATAGCAAATAAATGAGATATTGGAGGATACCTAGAATGATAAAAACACGAGAATTCTTTTTAGATATTTAGAGGTGCATTAAAAATTTAGAATGTTATTCTTCAAGTGATGTTGTAATTAGTAGATCATCAACAATATCTTTTTAGCGGTGAAGTTAATGCAGTTGGAAGTTTTCAAGTAGTGAACTTTTTTTATTTGACGTACGATCACAACTCGTATTTGTTTTGACTTGAAAATCTATTATCTTTTTGTATTTGTTTTGAACTGTGTCGTTGAACGCATGTTATACTTATTGTATGTAATTACTTGGATATCAAATGTAATATTAAGCGTTAATTTTTTTTTTTAAAAAAACATTGTGATATCAAATGTAATTACTTGGTTTTTAAGCAAGGGTTTTTTTCTTGCATGCACAGTCGAAACATTAAATATCATGAATATCATGAATATATCACGTACCCTGAGATACACTTTCGAAACATTATCATGAATGCCCCTAAAATATAAAAGAAATATCACCGTTATCCCTTCTCTCGTGATTCTTCAAACAATGCATCTATTTCTCACTTAATGCATCTATAACTAAAAATAATTAATTAAAGGTGGTTGCGAATTTTTTTAAGCAAATATGGAAATTAGAGATATGTATGATATTTGCTATGTTTTGAAGTGCTATGTTTTAAAATGAGAACATTTGATAAAGAAGATCAAATATTATTATTTATACAAATGATATATCTCAAAATATTTAAATTAGAAGAATATAATAGCTAAATTTACAAATTTAGAGGGGGAGGGGAAGGGACAAATGAGAAAGGAGCAAAGTTTCTTATTTACATCTTGTTTTTTAAATAATTATGCACACCCTCAATTTTCAAAGTATTTAAATTAGAAACTTCAATTGTTAAATCCTTTAATGCAAAAAAAAAAAATTGTTAAATCCTTATTTTCGAAACACAAAATTGATAAAAATATCACTTTGTATAGCCTTTTTATGAAATTCAAAATTTTCAGGCGCAAGGATATCATTCCGACATTCTCGAAAATTCTCGAAAAGCACGTGTCTAAATTCCACTATTGTAAAATATTGACGATAATAATTACAGGAAATAGCAAAATAACAAGAAAAAGTTAACTTAAATATGAAAATAAATGGTTCAATTTAAGCATGCCAAATCTAAACCACGGTCGTCGATAACCAAGTCCAAAACCAAACAAAATAAATTTACAAATCACAACACAACAAATAAGATAAAATGCTTCATACATACTACACGCCTATAGCAATTAAATTTAACTTGATAAATAAACAAAATAAATGTTAGTGCCATTCGATACGCTAAACCAACCAACCAACTAACCAACTTCCTATAAAACATAAATCGAAAGCAAGGTTAAAATCGTCATTTTGCATTAAACAGGGGGTTTATTTGGAAAAGTTCCAGGGGCAAAAACGGGAAAAGAATCATTCATACGTCCCCTCTCTCCCCTACCTTCTGGCCTCGCATAAGAAACCCTAACTACCTCATTATTATTCCTCCTATTATCGCCCCCACCGGTACTCAACCCTGTACCACTCGTACCAGTCAAAAGGGGCCCACCAAAAAATATTGATGGACCAGTGTGAGTCAATCTCTCCTGCTGAACAACTGGTACGGCTGAAGAAGACGCATTTTGATTGTTTTTCTTACCGTTCGGATCAGAATTAGCATTAGGGTTTACGAAACGGGTCGTGGTCGGTACAGGTCGTACCGTGTTCGTAACCGAAACGTACCGACCGGCCTCTTGGTCCCACACAACTGAAGATCTCCCTCTAGCGTCTCTTATATAAGGGGCACCAATTGTTTGAAACATAGGGTTAGCTATATGAGCAGTTGGTACCGGTACCGCTGGTGGTACCACAGGATGCACGACCGGTACTGGTACAGATGGGGGTATTGCCCGTACCGGTCCTCGTACAGGACTGCTTAGACTGCTAGGCGTACCTTTACCAGTCGTTTCAGATTCGTAATAATCCTCGTGACTTGCTACGCTATGAGGATACGAGTGCCTCGACAAGCTGGCAGCATCAGAGCTGACATCACTGGTACCGGTACCAATACCGGTAACATTACCTAGACCGGTACGGACGGGACGAAGTACAGAGGAAGAAGCTCGAGCTTTGTTGGCTGCGCGGATGGCTTCACCGGCATCGAGTTTCGCAAGTTTCCACGTGCTCAATTTGACTTGCTTTTTGTTCGATTTGTTGACATGGTCAATGTACAACGCCGAGTCTGGATCCACCGTTGACGGTATCGTGTTGGGATCCAAATGCGGAATCACTTCGTCCTATTTAATATTCAAATATTAATTAAATTCATAATAATATTATAAATGATCTAAAACCCTAGGGCAAACCTGGTGGTCGACAAAAACCCTAGGAGGGGTACACCAAACGCCTTTGTAAGGGAGACCAATGGAGCTGCTAATGCTTATTCCAGTCGTGGTGGAATTAGACGGAGAATAAATAATCTGATTCCCCTCTTCGTCTCTTTCTATCGATCCAGATGGCGCTTCGCTCATCGCCCTCATCGCCACCACGTATTCGTATGTCGTTATTCCCTGACGTCAAATAATAATAATTAAGAAAATAAATATTATTATATTATAATTATAAAATGTAACGAACCTTTCTGATTAAAATCATGTGGAAGAAGAAGAGCTCGGCCAAGGGGAAAATAGCCACGATGGAGAGAGTCGTGCATATTACCTAATTTGAATTTTAAATAAAATTAAATATACATATTGATATTTTTGTTTTGAGTAAATAAACTCACGACGACGGTAGCGAAAGGAGCGATTGTGAAGCCGTTTCCGAGCTTGCTTTGGATTTCGTTACTGGTACGGGTTTTATTCAGAAAGCATAGCACGAGTACCGCAATTCCTACTGCGAGTTCGATCACGAGCTGAAAAATATAATATTTTTAGAGAATTAATATTAAGAAAGTATAATTCAAAGAAAATATACCCAGAGGAGACTGGTAGCCATGAGAGCAATAAATGTCATGTAATTCTTCCTCCCCACACAATTATTGAGCCACTATCGAGAAATTAAAAAATATATATATAAAAGTTATTCCCAAAAATAAGAAATAGAATTACTTTTAAATTTTTGATAGAATTAATTGGCGTTATACCCGACAATGATGATCGAATCCATCCACACACTTATCGCAGCTCCTACAATGCTTACTGAACTTATTTACCTATAAAATTAATTAACTTATTAAAATATCACAATAATATGACAAAATTTTAAAATTTCATTAAAAACCCTAACTAATATTACCTCAGCATTGCACAAAGTACAAAACAATGCATCCTCTTCATTAGGTTCTTGCTCGGTATCCTCATTTTTCCTACAATCCTCCATATTAAACATGATGCACAAAAGTCCAGCGAATCCGCAACAAATCGCGCTTTTTACCGATATGCCCTTATCGATATTAGTATTTCCATTTTGGTCCCTCTCTTCGGCCAGAGGAGATTTTCTGTTGGAGTGAGCACCATCAATTGGGCTCTTGAGAGAGAGAGAATTCTCGGTTTTGGAGGGAGAACTGCCGCCTCGTAAATCGTGATTAGGTTGTGGTAGGTTAATTAGGGTTTGGTCGAATTTCGGCATTATTCCCGAGTCCGCAGGGTTTATGCTCGTGCATCGTACGTATAAGATAAAAACTGTAATGGCCTGAAATTAAGATGAATTATCACAGACATGATTTTAGAAAATAAAACAAACATAAATTATAATGGATAGATAGATTGATACGGTACGTACCAGAGGAGTGTAAAGGGCAATTGCGATATATTCAAGTATGGCTAATCTGAGGAAAGGCGCGAAAAAGGCGTAGAAAGCAACTAACAATACAAAGTAAACCGAAATAGCAATAACCTGCATGAACAAATATATTTAAAAATGGAATAATAAAATGAAGGTAATTGTTTTTATATACAAATTACCATCAAAAAGATGAAAATCTAGAGTATTTAGTATTACATTTGTGGGAGAATCTGAAATCTAAGAACTAATTTGTAAACCCATCTCTAAAAGGTTTTTGAACGAGCCAAGTGTTTTCATTTTCTAATTACCTCACTGACACAGAAAAATTACATTGAAATGCATTCTCAAACAAATTTTCAATATATGAAAGGGTGGAAATGACCTTTAAAACACCTACAAATTATACCAAAATTTCCTACAGATATTCAATTGAAACAAAAAAAAATCGCTTCGAACACTCTGTATATTATGTCACATTAGATCCTAATTCAACTATTTGACCAAGCAATTAAATAGGTTTTTCCCCAATAAAATGTAAAATCACTGAAAATCCATAACTACGAAAAAAAACAACTACAATATACTACAAGCAATTCAGAAAGAATTACCTGAAATGTGTGCGCTGGAAGTTGCCAACCATGGCGGCGCATCCTGGCTAGCAAAACGACGACGCAAAGAGAAAGAAAGAGTACTCCGAGTTAAAGATCTCACACTCAGATCAGAACATACAGGGCTATAGTCTAGAGAGAGAAAGGGGCCACATAAAAAGTAGCAAAAAGTGTGGAACTTTAGGTTGGGTTTTTGGTGTTGGGAGTGAAATTAGTTGAGAGAGAGAGAGAGAGAGAGAGAGGAGAGACAGAGAGAGAGGAGAGTAGGGCAGGAGTGGGTTTAATTTCTTTTTCATTGTAGGAAACAACAAGGAACACTTCGGAACTGGAGAGGAGTTAAATGGAGAGGGCAAAATAAGGAAGACTTGGGAAATGGAGAGGAAATAAATGAAACGATTCTGGAGTAATGATACAGACCATATTTTTTTTCTCACGAATTGACCACACCCTGCCACGTGGCAGTCCGCTATTGGCTGCAGCTAAAATGGTGGAAATCTGCAGCCAATAGCTGGCTGTCACGTGACAATTCATGGTCAATTCGTGGAAAAAAAATATGGTCTGTATCATTACTGTAAATGAAACAATGTTAGTTGAAATATCCATCTCCCTTTCCCACCATGTGACTACTTTTGATATATATATAGTAATGAAATTTTTATAATTCTAATTGAGGTGACTTGGTTCAAATTTTGTAATCTTCTTTGTGTTGAAGGTAGCATAGACATTATTAGCATATTTTTTAATTCCGATTTATCCATATTAGGTTTCATTATTGGTTCTATCAAACCTCTACCACAAGTTTAATGGTTAAGCTGCTTCTGCTAGGCTGTTGGATTTGCAACGTCAATCATAGTATAATATCTGTAGAATTATGATGCAGATATTTTGATCATTTTTTTTATTTTCATCAGAAATAATCGTTTTTATTTCTTATGACAATAATATCATTTGAAAAATAAAATAAAATATTTACCCACACCATGTCGGTTCAAATTTTCTAGGGTTTGATTATCTCAAAATAATGTCGATACCACTAATCTATTTGTGGGAGTAACATTTATAGAAATAGAAGACGTAACCCACAAAAGGATCAAAAGAAGAATCAAGACGTCGCAAGTCAAGACGGTGAAGAAACGATGGCACGAAAACGCATGATCAAGTGAAGATATCAAGACATCGAAGATTCCGCAAGTTGGGTATCACATAAATCACTAAAACAACTTATAGGTATCCCTAAACTTGTTTATGAATTATTAAGCTCAAGATTAGTCAAAGAAATATATTCGAAATCCATTAAAATGATGAAATAATAAAACAGATTTCCAGAAGCATGTCGGTTATAACGGACCTCAGGTCAGTTATAACGGACATACATAAATACTGCTAAAAAGAGCATGTCCGTTATAACGGACTACATGTCCGTTGTAACGGACATCCTGTCAGTTATAACGGAACTCAGGTCAGTTATAATGGACTTACAGTAACCGTGTTAATAAGAGCATGTCCGTTATAACGGACCTCATGTCAGTTATAACGGAGTATGTCAGTTATAACGGACATAAACTCAGTTATAACGGACTTGTGAACTCACTTCAAAATAACCAATCATCCGTTGTAACGGAATCACCAATCCATTGTAACGGACATATACTAACCGTTGTAACGGAAGTCTCTCAGTTATAACGGAACCACAGAATAAATCTGAAGTGCAGTCACAGAAAGAGGTCGGTTATAACGGACCTAAACTCAGTTATAACGGAGTAGGTTAGTTATAACGGACCTAAACTCAGTTATAACGGACTATGGAATTTTCGAATATATTGCCTGTAACGGCTAGTTTAACTTTGAGTCCGTTATAACGGACCTCGGGTCAGTTATAACGGACTATGCAGAAAAAACATATTAAGGGAAGAGTCTATGTGTTCTATAAATAGAACCCTTCCCTCATTCTCTCACATCATCTCAACCAATATATTTTCCAAATAAAAAGAGAGAATACTAGCTTTAAAATCTTGAGTTTAATCATCTAAACATTCTTAGAGATTGTTAGATCCAATTTCGAATCCACTACTAAACGATTCCCAACTTGCGTGACCGATCACGATTAGTTCGTTAGTAGTAAATTGTAATAGGCTAGTTACTAATTGTAAAACCCGTCATTGATCGATAAATTCGTGTAAATCGATCAAGGCAAACATTGTAATTGTTTGAGTTGGGTATTCAATCGAAAGCCGAAAAGGCGCAAGGGAACCCCGGAGACGTAGGTACTTGCAATCAATCGAGTCGGTCGATTGAGCAAGTAGCCGGTGAGTTAAAGCTACAAAGCAACCACCTACCGAACCCCGTAAACAAATATCGCGTGTTATTTGTTTCGGTATTGTATTTTTTTCTCTAATTTATTTACGCTTCCGCACAAAATTGTAATTGTATCCATTACCGCGAAAATTGGACCGTAGGACTTCCTATTCACCCCCCTCTAGGTCTAAATTAAACAACACCCCCTTATTTTGGACCCAACTTTGTGTAATTTTCTTGCGCCACATCATCAATTTTTTTTTAACATCATCACTTTCTTTTTTAACCATTGATTATGACATGTGGCAAAATGTATACCATTGATTAATCATTGATTCTTTATAAATATTTTTTCTTTGTAGCCATTCAAGTGTCCCTTATTTTACACTATGTTTTAAGAATTTTTAGAAAATCACATCATCATATATTAATGATGTGGACTACTTTTATTGGTAAGGTTCATGTTAGACTAGGTTTATTCAATTGTTTACAATTTCACATAAGTTTACATGATCAAATGTGAATGCAATGGAAGATGAAAAGTTAAAATATGAAATACTAATAACTTAATAACTAATATTATAAACATACGACATATAGTAGTATTATTTTTAGAATTTAATTTTAAAAATTCATCAAATATATTCGTTTTAATTTTCTTTTTATTTTGACATCCATATTAGCATAGTTCATACATACCATTTTCATGATTCGAATTTGTAAAAATATTATGTAAAAAATACAATGCCAAAAATGCATTTTTACAAAATATAATTTTAATTATTTTATTTATATAATAGAATTCTAAATATTAATATTGTTTTTTAGAAATTACAACTATACTAATTTCATATAAAACTAAGTTGATTATATTTGTGTTTCTAATCAAACAAATTTAATATTATTTTCTTTGAAAAATAATAGAAATAAAAAAAACTTATCCATCGAAAAAGTTTCTTAAATTTATAAACACTTACAAAATAGTAATGTTATTTTTAAAAATATAAAATTAACAAAAATCATATGACATAAAATAATTTATATTTATGTTATGCTAAATTAATTTTTTATATTATTTATTAAATTACTTTCACTATTTAGTTTGATATTATTTATAATTTTCATTGCATTTTGAATCAATAACTAGGGATGGGCAAATGATTTGGTTTATTTGGGAACCGAACCGAACCGGTCGAATTCGGTTGAATCGGTTCGGTTTTTCGGTTCATTCGGTTCGGTTCGATTCAAAAATTGATATTATTCGGTTTATTCGGTTCGGTTCGGTTTTGGTATTTTTAAAACCGATTAAACCGAACCGACCGAATTAGTATTATTTTTCATGTTTTTATTATGTATATTTAAAAAAATTAATATTTCATATTGTAAACTTGTAAATAATATAATTATATTTTATATGATTTGTTTTTATATTTTTTGCTAAATAGAATTTGAATTTTATCATTATAAAGCTTCTTATTCGGTTCAACCGAACAAACCGAATAAGAAATTCGGTTTAATCGGTTCGGTTTTAAATCGGTTCAAAATTTATTCTGTTAAGTTCGGTTTGAATCTAGTTCAGTTCGGTTTGATTCGGTTTGGTCTTAATCGGTTCGGTTCGGTTCAACCGAATTCCAATAACAACTTATTAGTAAAATAACAACTTAATATGTTACTACGTACGTTGTATGATTTATTATTTTTTACATTTGATATTGTATGGAATATTGTGAACAACAATGATATAATATTTGTTGTTATGTTTTTTTTTAAACCATGTCATACCTCACATATTATTATTATACAATCACATTAATATAAGTGTTATTACTTGATTAAGAAAATAAAAAATTTTGTCATCATAATGTAAAATAATTGGAAAACTTATACATAATCGTAGACAAATTAGTTCAAATAATTATATTATGAAATGATATTATCAATATCATCATATTTATAAGTACTTTATATTACAATGAAAAACATAATTAACATCATCGCTGCGTAGCGCGAGTATTCTCCTAGTTATTCATCATATTTTAGTTATTCCATAGGAAATTGTAGAACCCCATTCCGTAGGAAATTTAAAAACTTGATATGGATCAGACAAGTCATAAAAAACATGCAATCAATAATTTACGAACGCTATTATCTAAATATATAAATAGTTTTCGAACTAGAAAATTTTGAACAAAGTACCGTTTTATTCGAGCAATTAATTATTTTGACATTGAAATTTATTATGCTGACATCATATCAGTAAGGAGACTTATCGAGTAAATGAAAAAAAAAACAAATGCAACAAATATCCCTCTATTACTTTCTAAGTAGTACAAAAAATCCTCAAAAACTCGAGAAAGGGCCTGCGATAATTTACATCCCCGAAACCCAAGAAATTTCTCATATACCCCTCCAAAACATGGGAAATATCGATTATAACCTCGAAAACAATATCCCCACTAACACATCCTGTGTTTTGGAAGGGCATAAATTTTTGTAAGTGTGTTTTACTCGGGTGAGTTTTAAAGAATCTAGGGTTTTATCTATACGCTTTTTTCCCTCGAGACCAAGCACATGGCATGAGAAGCACCAATGGCACAAGAGATCACACGGTGAGGGCCCCACTCGTCAGACTCGGATAAAAACTTAACTTCTTGAGGAAGTGCTTGTACGTCTTGCAATCTCGGGACGCCGAGTTGGGAGTCCCTCGCATTTCCCCACATGTATAATTTCCCTCCATCTGAAAATTAAATTATGCTCGTCGTCAGAAATAATTGCAACACAAATCATTTGGTGAAAATAAAAAATCACGCATTTCTTATGTTTTGGAGTATTCTATTTCATATTTTGAAGGGGTATATGTGATATTTCACAATTCTGGGTTTGTTTTATTTATTTACCAGATATAGCAGCAGAAGAGGAACCGCCACACGCTATAAACACGATACGCTCGTCAGACAGAGAATTTATTAATACCGGTACTCTTTGGTTCTGTACCAAAGGTTGACCGAGTTGACCTTGACCTCCGTGTCCCCATGAATACACCTCACCTTCATCTAAATAATTCATCAAACAAATTGTAAACTTGAACAAAAAATAAGTTTGAGGACTAATATGCAAAAAATAAATAATAATAATTACCTGAAAGGGCTAAAGAATGGTAGCCGCCACACGCGACTTGAATTATACGAATATTTGTCAACTTTTCGACTGGTTTAGGTCTCCAATCGCTCATACTATTTCCCCTTCCAAGCTCACAATTCGAATTTGCTGAATTCAAAAGTTCACAAAAATAATCAAATAAATATGAAATGGCATTGTGGGTTCTTGATCGTACCTCCCCAACTCCATAATTGACCATCTGAAGTTAGAGCCATAGTGAAAAAACCACCACACGAAACGGCCGAGACTGGTACGGTCAAAGCATTGACTTTTGACGGTACGCTCATCGAACCTGCTTCGCCAGGCCCACCTCCACTCCCTAGCCCTAATCTTCCTTCTCCTTCGTCACGCCCCCATGTATAAACTTCCCCTTCAATATTGTTTACTTTTATTAGATTTTCTATTCCAAAAAGAAATAATTAGCGTACTGCGTACCGGTCTCGGTGATGGCTGCGGTGTGGGCCCCACTAGTGGCAAGATGTGAAATTTTACCATTCCAAGAACCATTCACGAGTTTAGGCAAGAGCTCTCTATGATAAACAGAATGGCCAAGCGCCCCAAATCCACCATAGCCCCTGCAAACTTCACCAACTTCAGTAATTTCAGTTACAATCCGAAAATCTTAAACAGAGCAAAATCAATATTGTACCGTATTGCGAACGAAATAACAATACTTACCAAGTGTAGACCTCGCCGGATTGAGTCAATGCTGCCGAATGGATCCCACCAAGCGCAATTCCATAAATTTCCTCCAAATTAGGGTTCAGTTTGGGCACAAAATGCGAAACCTCATCACCGAAACCTAATCTTCCACCATCGCCTTTCCCCCAAATCCAAACCCTTCCATCTACAACTAAACCCGAATGAAACAACCCACACGAAATCCCAATTGACGTGGATCCCGTCGCATCAGGATGTGACGGTATACTAACACGACCTGGAGTGGGGGCAAGTCGTAGGCTGTTGAAAGGGATCGAAAGTGATGCGACCGGAGATGGGTAAGGGCGGAGGTCCTTCTCCAATGCGTCCCCCAGCTGGCCGGATCCGTTTCGACCCCAAGAGAAGATCTGGAGGGTACTGGAGTGGGATGGAATGGAGAGCTTTGGATGGGTGTAGAGGGTCGGAATGGAGGCGAAGTGGCGGCGGAGGGAGAGCACGGCCATTCGAACAACGATGTCAATGAAGGTTCAGCGGAGGTTTACGGAGGGAGGGATAAATGGTTCGGGTACAGTGTGGTTGGATCCGTATCCCCATATAATTTTATATGGATCCACATACATTTCATTTTCTTTTTAATTTTCCGTGAAAAATTATTAAAAAAATATAGATATTACATATTAGTCTCGCTCCGCTTCATAATTTCATTATTAAAATATTTCTTATTTTCTACAGGTGTATAATGTATATAATATTTTGTGATTGCGGAGTACACTTGAAATTGAAATTGTTCGTAACCAGAAACAAAAATAAAAAGAGATCTTCATGATATTTTGCTAGTTGTATTTTTTGCTTTTCGGCGGGGGTGTACTTGTTATTTTTTCATTTTGTATTATTTTCAAGAATTTACATTGTTATGTTTATCATAAACTCTTGTATTGTTTTTCTCAATTGAAATTGAAATTGTTATGTTTATCATAAACTCTTGTATTGTTTTTCTCAATTGAAATTGAAATTGTTATGTTTTACATTGTTATATTTCACATTTCATACACGAACATTTTATTTTTGATAAAAAATATATATATATATATATTTACTATTTCGATCTAATCAATCGCAATTTAAAGTATATGAAAAATTATCGAAGTTGGATGAATAAAAAATAAACAATCAAGAATACACTAACTACGTCCTCGTATTGGGTACATATCGTCGAAATAAGGTTTATAAAAAAATTGAAATTAAAACCTAGGAGGAGAATTGCTCGAAATTCTTACGACTTCTTGAGCAAGTGTTGTCCTTTTTTTCCTCAGGTATACGAACGGCCCGCTTATCAATAACAATCCTACCATCATTACCTGATAAAAAAAATTAACCAGTTTTTTTGTCAAAAAATATAATTAATTATTAATTAATTCCATTTTCTAAGAAACGAAAGAAAAAGAAAAGTAAATAAAAAATGGTACTGCAAATTACAAACCTAATTTCTAAGTGATATATTAATAGAGATTAACGAAAGAAAATACCTCGAAGCCGAGGAAGGATAATATTTCTTCGCTTTCAACTGGTACGCAACTCCTATACGTGATATATTGTTTTACATCACTATTTGATGACTCAGACGAAGATTCGTCCATTGATTTGCTCCTGTTTTTATTATCTTCTTTGTTTTCTTCGACTTGTATTGTGCATTTTAGAGGCAGGTGGTACACAGTTTCACTGCATCTGTACTTCTCTTCATTCTACAATAAAAAGAAAAATCAATTACCTGATTCGATTCGAACATGAAAGTTATAAATGAAGGCTAAATTCATCGAAATTGAGGACAATTGAAGCTAATTTTGGGCTTAATTACACAATTTATGGCATAATTGGAAACAAACGAGGCTCAATTTCACGACCGAACAGTCGTATCAATGATTACTGGCGTCGATTTAACAAAAAAGTTCCTTATGAAGCAAATTTCAATTTGCAAAATCCACAAAATCCATAATTACTACTCGATTGCAAGATTGGATAAAGAATTGAAATAAACTGATAGCAAAGAAAACCTTTTCGGAGTATTGGCAAGGGAGGCAAGGACCAGAAGGCGTGCAACGATAAGAAGCGTTCCCTTGAGCCTCTACAAAAGACAGCAATGATCTACTACCTCCGCCGGATACTCCGGCGATCGCCGTAGATGCTGAGAAGCATAGCGTCGATAGGAGAAAACCTAGTAGGAGAGTCGGATCGAGTCTCATCGCGCCAGCTTCCCTCCTATCTTCTGACTTCCTGATGTTGCTCCACGTGAAAAACTCCTGACTTTTTCAAATTTATGCCTCATTTATTCAGATTTTTTATTTTAGTCCTCGATTTAACTTTTAATGTTTATAAGGATTAAACTTTTTTTGGTCTCCAACGAAAGCAAGCATATTTATTTTGTATTTAATTTTGAACATCCAAATAATCCACGTTACCCTGAATTTTGGTTAAGTGTCTAATTATTAGATGTAAGTAAATGAGAGAAAACATAGTTGAAGTTAATACTTAAATCAAAATTGTCGAAAAGCTAATGAGGCGACCTCGATTGAAGGGTCCGTTCGTGGTTAAACCCGCGGAATAGGAAATCATTGGGACTAAAGGCATTAATTTAAAATTTACTATATATTTTTCTTTAATTTAGATCATAAATATGTTACGGCACAATTAATAAATGGTTTAATTGTGACTATAGGTTATGAGCTCAAGATTAATTTTTTTTTTCTTTTTTTTTTTTGTAGTTTAGGAATTTTGTATAAAGATTTATTTTTTATTTTTTTTTTGAAATTTTTTGAAACATCAAATATTTACTTATAAAATATCTAGATGTTATTACATAATCATTATTAGGAGAAATATTTATTAATCTAGATGTGAATTATTTTCATACCTCGTTCTTACAAATTATCCCATCTTAAAGACAAGATCATGCTAATTGAGTTACAAACACTAAACACAGAATCAGCCTCAAATGAGAATTCATGAAACTAAATGGACCGACTCGAGAATCGCCTTTTTTTTTTTTTTTGAAAGGAATACCGAATTGGTATTCTGTCATATATAAATGGGTAAAGAAAAAAGAATCGCTTAAAGGTTCAATAAGTTGAATTATGTGATATTTCAGAAGATAATAGTATTTTTCTTCTTTTTCATTCAAATCTAACAGTTTTTTTATATTTTAAACTCTTTCAAACAACACATACAAGAAAACATTCTTCATTGACATTTCGAAGAATTTTGAAGATAATAGATTTGCTAGCAATATTCTAAAGAAAAACCAAGATTAAAAGCAAAAAATAGTTTTACATTCTCCATATTTGTTCACAGTATTTACTACAGTACAGTACATCTAATCCACAATCACATAAAATAATTTAGAAAAAGACACCAAAAAAAAACTAACCAAATTTCTAACATCATGTTTCGGCACAAAAAATTAATTCCTAAAAACATTTGAATGAGATTCTTTGACAACATACCAACCATCAGAAAGTTCTAGAAAGTTCTAGAAGGCCATCCGCCCAGCGAGCCTGCTTTCCGATATTCTTCTGTCTATCGCCGCACCGATAGAGTTCATCTTTTTATTTGTTTATTTTAACACCAAAACAAGAAAAAACATAATCAGAATGATATTATGGTATTTACTAGTTCCACCTCAAATTCAAGAAAAAACATTTATTCGGGTTCGTGTTTTAATATATAACTAAATATTAATGGTAAGTTTTAGGGGGGGTGCATATGTAAAAAATCCGATGAAAAATAAATACATACACGTTCTCGCTTTGGTCCCTGGGAGTTGACACCCTCGGTCAATTCGTGAATAGGATAATAATGGTGCACCCAAAAGCAAATAACCATTTATTTTTAATATATCCGTTATTCACAAATAAGCGTAACAATAAAATATGAACTCACTAGTATTGGTGAAAGACCCATTTGTAGAGAGAGAAAAAGAAGGGGTGAGAAATGACTTACCTGGCTCGTTTCATCATGCACCTGGTACCTCGGTAACGACAGTCTTCTTTCCTCCTGCAAGAAAAAAAAAAAAAATATTAGTAAAATTATATCCTCAATAAGACGAAATGAAATTGGAAGAGAGTGGTAGGGTACCATGGACAAGGCCTCGTCATCCCAGACCAAGTAGACCTCGGTGGCGCCAGGCAGGACGGGAGCTTTGTTAGCTATCTCCCGTGGAGGCCCAATTGACGGTCCCCCTGTCTCCGGTCCCGACGCATATGATCTCGAACTTCCATAAACTCCACCTAAAATTATAAATAATTAAAATTAAAATTTTGGAGGGGTATACATGATATTTTGCAGGCACGCACCTTGATTATTGGAATTTCCTGCAGGACCTCCGTAAGGCATAGTATTCGTCGTACCAGAAGGAGGAACTGGAGGCAGAAATGGAGAAGATCCATTCAAGCCAGTAGAAGAGCCCGTACCCATACCGATAGGAAAAAGCGGCCTTGATACAGCTGGCGGAGGCGCAACTTGGTAGAATTGTTGAAGACCCATACCAGCAGTACCAGTACCGGCAGTATGAGGGGTTAAGTTTTGAATGGGGAATATAGGTTGAGGTGGAACTTGAGTTAAAGAGGGAGGAGGAACTGGAGAGGGAACTGGAGGGAGTGGAATTGAGAGGGTCTGTTGGGGTCGGAACCAAGGTTGTTGTGGGGGCCACAAAGGGGGTCGTGCCATTAATGCAGGATTAAATCTGGAAAATTTTATGCAAAAGAGATTTATATTGGGTTTCTAACTCTGTATAGATTATAATATGAGAGGGAGAGAGAGAACATACACTGGAGGAACGGTACCATAAGAAGGAGGGAAACCCATGCCCAAAGGATTTGGTACGGTACCACCAGTCATGGGAGATATCGGTACCTCGGTTTTTGCCATTTTCATATAAGGGTCTTCATCTGGTACATAAAATATCAAAAGATAAAGTTTCGCCTTCGGAAGTAATTCCATTAAGAATAAAAAAAAGAGGAAATGAAAATTAAAACTACATCAAACACCCTAAACTTCAAGCATTTACAGATTACCACCCAAACTTTCATTTCCTCACAATAGAGCCCTAAATTCAGCCAAACGATCTAAATTCAACACAAATAAATAACTTGGATTTGGTTGTAGAAAGTTAACTTCTTTGGTGGTTATGTGCCAAAAAATGGAAATTTTGGGTGCTTATACAATTAAGAAGGAATCAATAATCATTGCATTATAACATTAAAAAATAGTAAGGAATAAATTAAAATAATACCTTCACCATAATGAGCTGCCAATATTTCAGAAGGAACTCCTTGCATGCCAAATATCTCAATCTCCATCGAGTCTCTACCAGGTTTTGCATTTGGAACACTGCATTTTTTATCAAATTAAAATTGATTACATCTAACAACAAAAATGTCAAAATACAACACAAATTGTAAATAGGATACCAAGGAACTCGATCTTGAACTCTAAAATGTGGATAAACAATTTTCAAATAGATGATTTTCCTCCAAATCACTCCCAATCTGTATGAATTTTCCCCCAAATAAACCCACTAAACAAAAAAATTAAGGACCAAGAAAATCATACTTAGTAACGGACTCTTTGTGAACTTGCAAGACATGAATGGTCATGCCAGAAGCCGTAGAGAGTTTTTTGTGACAGACATGGCACTTGAAGTGCTTAGCCTTCTGATGCTGAACCAGAATCTTCTCGTCATCGAATTCTCTGTCGCAGTAGTAGCAGAACACCTTCTCCGTGACCCTCTTCTTCTTCTTGCCCATCGATTACGCTGGGATTTTGGTTTAGGATTAGGGTTTTGAGAGTTCGAGGTGAAAGGGGACGAAGAGGAGGAGGGAAGAATAGAGATCGGGGACGGTTTGTGATTAGACCTGAAAAAAATCTGATTTTATGTTTATGGGTTTGCTCGTTTGCATATTCACCCTTACAAAAAAAACAAAATATCGTATTTATCCATCAAAATAAAAAGGGAAATTTTCGAAAAAACCGTAATTGTTTATGGATATGATATAAAACCCCTTATTCTTTTGAAAACTCCAAAAAAACTCTTCTACCAAACTTTTATTTTCAAATATGGCCTTATAAAGGTAAAAACTAACCATGGATGATATTAATATTTTTTTATCAAATATCCTTCTATTTTCATATGTAATAATTACAAAAATATTTTTGTTATTTTTTAAAATTTTAAAAAAAATCATAAATATGTTTTACCTTGTAGTGATTTAAAAAAATAAAATTATCACATGTTGTGTTCATATAATTTTAATATTTCATTTATTTTTCATGAAAAACTAACATCGGATAATAATAAAATAAACAACAATAAATAAACATCATGAAAATATATTGATAGAAAAATATCTGTTTAAACATCTAGTTTTTTATTTTCATTCTTCTTTTACGTATTTTTTTAATAGTTTCATGATACTTTATTTTTTAAATATTTGCAATGTGTTACTTTAATATTGTTGTGCATATTATTATTATTTTATGTTAGTTTTTCACAAGAAAAATATATAAAAGTCAAATATATATAATATATGCAATATGCTAAAAAAATTATATAAATATACATATATTAATAAAAAAAAATTATTATATGCTAAAAAAATTTAGGACCTTTTTAAAATTAATAAAAAATAATTAATTTTAATTACTACATATGTAAATAGAATGAAATTTTGGCAAAAAAAATTTTTAACACCATTCATGGTTAGTTTTAATCTCTATAAAGGAGTATTTGAAAATAAAAGTTTTGTAGAGTTTTTTTTCTTTTGAGTTTCAAAAAGATAGGAAATTTTTTACACTATCCAAAAAAGTGAGGGGGCTTTGAAAATTCCCCAAATAAAAATATCACATTTACAAATCTTAAATCAATGTGCATGTCATCAATAAACATGCGGCACGTGTCAAATTGATTTTTGATTTTTGTTTTCAATTTTGATCGCATTTGTGCATTTCGAATGCAGGTCACAAAAATATATATAACTCAAAAGAATAAGTTACTCGTGTAAAAAAAATATATCTTAAAAAATGTGTCGTACATATAAAAGTTATAAAACACATATTTTATTTAGAAAAGATATATATCACACATTGAAAACGCATATAATACAGATTAAAACTATAGCAAATAAATATATATCATACATGTGGAAAAAATATAACATACATGTATAGCATTTATTTTAATCATACATGTAATATATATATATATATATATATATATATATATATATATATATATATAAGTCTGAAAAATATGATACATTTAAAAAAGGTATACGAATCTGGATGAGAGACGACGTGCGTTTTGGTTTGGAGTGTGCATGACATGTATAAAGTGTGGTCAAAATTATAAAAAGTCAAACAATCGCATGTATATGTCCTATTGATAACGCACACGTGGAATTATACTCTTTGTTCCCGCTCCAAAAACTCATCCAAACATTCTTGATGATGTGGACAAAGGTAATTAAGTGGATTGATTATCACTCTTAATTGAATGAATTAGCGGAGTAACTAAATATTTAATTGAATTGACATGTTAATTAATATGTATTAATATTAACATATCAAAATAAATTAAAAGTGTCAATTGAACCTTAATTGAGTGTTAATCAACTCAACTATTTTTTTCTTGTCCGCCTCATCAACGAGGGTGGGGTGAGATTGGGGGGGTATTGTATGCCTATAAGATATTATTAATAGGTTGGCCAATTTATTCATTTTTATTCATTATTATTATTCAATTTTGCATAATTCGTGTCACGTCGTTATTTTTATTCATGGACGAATCTTTATAAGGATCGACAACGGTGGAGGGATTTGGACCTTCAAAATTTAATTAGATCGATTATCACTCTTAATTGAATGACTTAACACATCAATTAAATGTTTAATTGAATTGACATGTATATTAACATATTAAAATAAATTAAACGTGTCAATTAATCCTTAACTGAGTGTTAATCAATCCAACTATTTTTTTCTTGTCCACCTCATCAATGACGGTGGGGTGAGATTGAGGGCATTGTATGCCTATGAGTTATTATTAATAGGTTGGCCAATTTATTCAATTATTTTATTATTATTTAATTTGTATAATTTGTTTGCGTCACGTTGCTATTTTCATTCATAGACAGAACTTTATAAGTACCGACAACGTCTGAGGGGTTCGGACCCTCAAAATTTCGTCCAACAATGTATATAACTAGTGATTCTGTCTATTTTATCAGTATAACAGTGCAACTAAATTACACTATTTATTCCCTTTTCAAAAAAATTATATAGTAATTTCAGTAGATGTTTTTTTAATTTTCCCCTTGCAAAAAAAATTATAGTTTAATGGGAAATTTTCAAAAAACCCCCTATCTTTTTTGGATATTCTAAAAATCCCCCTATCTTTTTGGAAACTCCAAAAAAACCCCTCTACCAAACTTTTATTTTCAAATACCCCCCTATGGGGTTAAAATTAACTATGGATGGTGTTAAATATTTTTTTATGACCAAAATACCCTTCATTTTACATATTTAGTAATTAAAATAATATTTTTGTTATTTGTATTAATTTTAAAAAAGTCCTAATTTTTTTTTTTGTTGCTTATAATAATTTTTAAAAAATAATTTTCATATGTTATATTTATATAATTTTAATATTTCATACATTACATATATTTGACTTTCATAACTTTTTATTGAAAAAATAACATAAAATAATAATAAGATGAACAACAATATTAAAAGAACACCTTGCAAATATTTAAAAATTAAAATATCATGAATCTATTAAAATCATTCATAAAAGAAGAACGAAAATAAAATTAAAATAGATGTTTAAAGAAATATTTTTCTTTCAATATATTTTCAAGGTGTTTATTTTATTATTATCTGATGTTAGTTTTTCATGAATAATAAATGAAATATTAAAATTATACAAACACAACATTTAATAATTTTATTTTTGTGAAATCATTATATGTTAAAAATTATTTATGAATTTTTTTAAGGGAAATTTTCACCCCATAACAAGTGCATGTATCTGCAAAAAATCTGATTCTAAATATATGATCTAATGTACCATTCATATAAAAGTAAATATATAAACTGATATATATAATTATACGAGTTAATATGTAATTAATTAATTATGAAATATTTATGAATTTTTAAAATAAAAAAATACTAAAATTATTTAGCAAAATTATATTTTATAAAACTAGAGGGGTATTTTGGTCCAAAAAAAATTTTAACACCAAAAGAGTTAACTTTAACACCTAGAGGGGGTTTTTTGAAAGAAAAGCTTGCTTTTAGGGGGATTTTTGGAGTTTCTCAAAAGTGAGGGGGTTTTTTAAAAATTTCCCTAGTTTAATTATATATATTTAATTAATATATATTTCAGTAGATCTTTTTGACGAAAGATAGGGACCGAAAGACTTTTTTTTCTTGTCACGTTACACACAAGAAGTAGTTACTTCGTAATAATGAATCGTTCAGGGTGTTATCTAGAAATTGTCGAAAGAGAAAAGAAGACAGTTTACCAATCTACCGATCTTCCCCAATCGCAGCTCCGTTAGTTTCATTGGTCCTTCCTCTCACAAATCGGAGGTCACAAACAACAAAAAGATCTTGCTCGATCAGAGTGACCAGTACTACCTCTCAGAAGGTTCGTTTTTTCCGTTGTGGGTTATTGGTTTTTGATTTTCAGCTAATCTCTTCATTTTTGTTTTCTCATGTTTCAATTGGTCATATTGTTTCAATTGGTCATATTAGGAATGCTGTATTTGCTCGAAGATTAGTTCAAAACTAAACAGTGATTTTGGTCTGAAGTAATGCATGCAATTTTTTTTTGGGTCAAATAAAGATTTCAATTTTGTTCTAAAAAATGGTGTTCGTGTTTTTATTAATTCTCAGATGAGTGATGGGAAATCAACATACACAGTGGACGAAGCGCTATTATCACTTGGTTTTGGGAAATTTCAGTATTTTGTACTTGCTTATTCTGGAATGGCAAAAATATCCGAAGCAATGGAAATGATGCTTCTCTCTTTCGTGGGGCCCTCTGTTCAGTCTCAATGGGACCTTTCACCCCATGAAGAGAGTCTCATTACAAGCATCGTTTTTATCGGCATGCTTATCGGTGGATATTCTTGGGGTATCGTTTCTGATAATTATGGGAGAAGGCAGGTCCTTTTTTGCAAAATTTCACTCCAATTTTTACTTTTAACGCATGATTTTATCTTAATAGAAGCTTTTTTTTACAGGGTAGGATTCAATTTTACCGCGCTAGTAACCGGCGGAGCGGGTTTATTGAGTGCATTTGCACCGAATTATTTATCATTACTCGTGTTCAGATTTATGGTCGGTGTAGGCTTAGGTGGCGGACCAGTTTTAGCTTCTTGGTTTCTTGAATTCATACCGGCCCCGAATCGTGGCACTTGGATGGTTATATTCTCTGGCTTTTGGACTATCGGTACCATTATGGAAGCCTCTCTCGCTTGGGTATATAATTTCCATTTATCTCATTTGTTATATATTGTATAATTTAGTTTGAACAAATTATTATATTAATTTTGTAGTTAGTAATGCCGAGTTTCGGTTGGAGATTGTTATTAGCCCTCTCATCACTTCCCTCATTTGCGCTCCTTTTATTCTACCCAATAACACTCGAATCGCCTCGTTATCTCTCCATGAAAGGAAAAACAAACGAAGCGATTCAAGTATTAGAAACAATGGCTCGTGTAAATTCCATAACCCTCCCAATAGGGAAACTCGTTTCGGGGGGAAGTCACAAAGTAGAAGAAGAACTCGAACTCATCAGTGCATCGGAATCCGTGCAAAATATTGTTCCGGATAGAAACGAAAAAATCGGGGGGTTAAACGCGATTATGAGACTTTTGTCGCCTAATTTGGTAAGATCGACGCTTTTGCTTTGGACGGTGTTTTTCGGGCACGCGTTTTTGTATTACGGACTCGTTTTGTTGACTTCGGAGTTGAGTCATGGAAATAGGGTTTGTGGGATGGAGGAAAAAACGGTTACGAGTCACTCCGGCGACGGGAATTTGTATCGAAATGTGTTCATTACTAGTTTTGGAGGTAGATTTTTTAATTTTTTTTGTTTGTCTAGTAAATAAAAAAGAATTAAATTATTGATTAATTAATTACAGAATTGCCGGGGCTTATTTTATCGGCGGCGATAGTGGATAAAATAGGAAGAAAATTATCGATGACGATAATGCTTTTTATTAGTTGTTTTTTTGTTATGCCCCTTTTAGTCCCTCAAAGCGAAGGAGTGACCACCGCTTCTTTATTTTGTGCTCGTACGTGTATTTCTGCGAGTTTCACCATCATGCACATTTACGCACCAGAGGTAAATATTTGATATGTTTTTTTTGTAATTATTGTTATTTTTTTGGAAATATTTGAACATTACATGCATAGAGTGTACTTACTGTTTTAAATTGGTATCTATCTAAATGCTAAGCTCTAGAAAGTAGAAACCCATTTTATATTATTTTTTAGGACAAATTTTGCGTTACTCCTATAAAACCTCAAAATTTCAAGTACAGTCGTATACCCCTCCAAAATGTGAAATATCACCAATACCCCCTCCTCTCGTTATTTTGAAATCTTCTAAAAGCAAATAAGGGGAAAAAGGGGACGCCGCACACATGATATTTCTGATTTTTTGTAGGGGTATTCGTGATAATTTCATGTTTTATAGGGTTATAAGTGATATTTTGAGAATTTGCAGAAATTGGGCATGTATTTATATATTTTTTGTACGAATGTTCATGTGTGATTAAAATGTAATGTAGATATATCCAACGGCAGTAAGGGCGACAGGAGTAGGGTTTGCGAGTTCGATAGCGAGATTTGGGGGAATTTTGTGTCCTCTTGTTGCGGTTACTTTGGTGCATTCTTGCCATCAGACCCTCGCAATTTTTATATTTCAACTCGTCATGTTTCTATCTGGTTTGGCAGTCTCGTTCTTTCCGTACGAAACGAGTGGGCGCAAATTGAGTGATCACGTATATGCTGAGTAGTTTATTTTTTAATTATTTTTTTTTCCAAATATTTGTACGGGAATTTTTTATATGGCGAAACACTGAAACATGTTGAGATGTTATGTACATCCTTGTGAAATCAAAGATTATTTTGTTTTTGTTATAGATTGATCGATCCACTATACTGATTGCTACACTCCATTTTTTTCTTGACAATAGAACTCAAAATATCATATGATTCTTTGTGGCATTTATATGTTGCTTTGTATATTGAGTCGTAATTGATTATTGGTTAATAACTTAATACCTATTAAATGCATACGAACCCATTTTGTCATAATTTTTTCGCAGAATTGAAAATTGCTTTGGAAAAACAATCACTTGAAATTAATAGAGAAATATCAAATATATCATTTATAGTTTAGATCGCACGTGCATGCAAGATTCGAATTATTAGTTAAAAACCCTATAACATTATTATGTAAGATTTCTAATACCCTTCAAAATATTTAAAATTATTATGCATAACTAATTTAAGAAATAATTTTCATTTGTATCTCGATATTTAAAAAAAAAATATCATTTATGTCGCAACTAAAGTTAAAAATGATATGTAATTTTTTTTTTCAATTATAGAAAATGTTTACATATATAAATTTATAACTGCACGAGATATTGTCTATTTCTCATCCTCACAAGTCATAAAATATCACTTATGCCCTTCAAATTAGAAAGTTTCAATGAAAATATGGTCATCTTATACTTAAAATAGGCATATTTCGTGGACGGACACTGAAATATCAAGAAATTGTATTGAAAAAATTATATAGCGATCGATAAAAATATATAATGGCAATGTAAAAAATATGTTAGCATATGAGAAAAATATATTAGAAGATAAAACACGATTCATTTTACATACATAAGAATATAACGAATGGTAAATTGTATATTGGCTATGTAAACTAATATATCAATACGAAATAATCTTCATATAGTATAAAATAACAATATATTGGATATGTAGAAATGCGAAATAATTCTCATTTATTTTGTTGGACGTGAGTACATACAATATCATATAATAATAATAGTAATAATAATAACAACATAATAATAAATTAATAATAAATTATTATTAATAATAATAATAATAATAATAATAGGTGCCCATATATTTCACCAAAACATCCTGTGTATACTAATTAGTAATTAACATACATCATTAACTTACAAGTTATATCAATTAACCCATGTTAAATATACATGTTAATTGATTATGTACCCCATGTTAAAACATGTTAATCATAGTTGTTAATTGTAATATAGTTATATAGAGGATGTTTTGGTGAATTGTTGGGGCAAAGTAAAATTCCCCAATAATAATTGATAGGGTGGGTCATATCTTTGATCCACAACACATGTAGTGGTACCAAAATCTGAATTTAAGATTTTTCAAAGTCGATAAAACATATAAATATAATATTTCCTAATTGTCTATCTTTTCTTTCTAGTATTTTTCTACAAGAAGCTTCTTTCTCTCTCTAGATCGGAGATCCAAATTTCCAAATCTTGATCTTATTATTGTTATTAATTACTATTGCATGTCGAGGATAAGTAAATAATTGAAGGCTAGAAGGGGAATTTTCCAACCTTATCCGATTTTTTTAATTCATTTCGGTTTCTTCTCTCTCTCTCTACATCTCTCTATAAGCAGTGTACGAGAGATCTAGATCATGTCAACGGCTCAGAAATCGACGGATCAAATCGGTATGGTGTTGTTTTCCTTCTCGTTTTGGAATAAATAATTGTTCTTTTTTTGTGGGGGCGTTGATTGGTTCTGATACGTAAGCGGGGTTGTTGGAATTGTTTGTCGTGTTGATGATTTGTGATATTTCTCGATTCGTTCAATCGTTTTTCTGAAAATTGTTTGTCGATTGGTAATCCCAATTATCTTATGTTGTATAATTGGATTAAAGATTTGTTCTTTACTGGAATTCAACCGTTTAGTTAGTTTGGGCAGTTAATTTGCAATTGCTTGTCGAATTGGGTTAGATCCAGCTTTGAATTCTTATTGGTTTTTGATGAATTGCCATGCTTGATCCCTTTTCGTTTAATTCTTATTTTTTACAAAATTGCCATGCTCGATCCCTTTTCGTTTAATTCTTATTTTTTATGTTTATGCTATGAAATTTCGATGAATTGACATGTAATTAGATGGAATTTTGGGTAATTCATCGTGTTCTAGCTAGAATTCAATCTCATTTCCTTAACCTAGACTGAATACTATCATTTAGGATGAATACGAATCAGATTCATTTTTCTTCACAAACACTAATTTGGTAATTGCAATATGAATTACAATCAGAATGAACTAGGCAGAATCATAACGAAATTCTGTCAGATCTCTTGTTTCAGATCCATATAAGATGGGGATGAATTGATTTTGGACACTAATAGCAACTTTTGAAACTTCAATTATTTGAAAATAGGGCAAATTACTGGTTAATTGTAGATCTTTTTATTATAATTCGCAATTAAATTCTCTTCTCCTTTTCATCGCTTTGTGCTTTATCACCGTGAAACATTACTAACCTATTTTTTTTCCCAAACTTAGATTCAATGGAACCACTCCAATTGACTGTAGAAACGGAACAAACGTCTCTAAGTCACGACGCTTCTAAGGATCAGTCAATTTCAAGTAAGGATGAAAAGGCGATAAGTGGTAGTGTTTCTCTGAACTCGAGTGGTGCCACAATACCTGTACCTGTACCTGTACAGATACCAGTCAGCACTCCAGTCGGCAGTGGCATGGATCGTAATTTTACTTATACCCCCACCCTCTATTCCCCTCAAGCGCATACTTTCTTCTATGGAGGAGGTTATAATTGTAATTTTAATCGACATATTTTTCTTTTTCTTTTTTTTCTCCTTATTTAATTATTTCTGTATTTATTTTGTAGGATACGAAAATCCCAGCGGTGACTGGGAGGAATATTCTCATTATGTCAATTTCGACGGCTTGGATGTTGGTTCAGCAGTGAGTTCTTTATTTTCGTTAATTTATATTTTCTATGTTCATTAATTAATATTTTTTATTTGTTTTTATTCATTTTGAAAGATGGTGTACAACGAAGATCCATCAATGATGTACCATTCGGGATACAGTTACAGTCCTCAAATGCCATACGGTCCATACTCTCCAGTAACAACACCCATGCCAAATGGAAATGGAGATGTCCAGTACTACCAGCACTTTCCCTTCTCCGGAGCGGGTCCCTATTATCAACAAGCTCCTAGTCCGGTTCCGAATCAGGCTTCTCAAATGGATCCAAACCTGAATTTACAAGTCGATACTACTCAAGGTGGTGGGTATTATCCTTCTGACATGTCGTTTGGCAGAGGTAAGGATAATTATTAACTTCAAATATTTGTTATTAATTAAATTTTTATTATTTTTTAATTTTATTTTTGCGATATTTTTTTGTAGATTGGTCGAAACGCTTCGATGCTGGTGGTATGTTGCCTACTCCTGTTGCTTCTCCTCAGCCCATGCCTGTTCGTAACTCCTTCCCCCAAAGCAGCGTATTTTCTCTCTCCTCTCTCTCTCTCTTTCTCTGACACACACGCACACACAGAGAAAAGTATCATTGAATAATTTATTTACAGGTGAATCAGAGTCAACAAAAACCCTACTATGGATTCGGATACTCGAACAACTCGTACGATCCTGCCTACACACAAGGAGGGTATTATAACAATTATGGAAATTACGGGGGCCCAATTGCAAATCCCACCACAGTTAACAACGCTTACAATAGAGGAGGACTAGTCCCGTCCTCTGCAGACAAAAACCGAAGGAGAGCACTACCAATAGGCAAGGGCAATTCGGTAATTTGCAGCTGCAACGGTTCATCCCTCGATTTCCTAACGGAACAGAACCGGGGTCCACGTGCAACCAGGCCGAAGAAACTCGAAATAAATCCCGATTCTACCCTCGAAGAAAAAGAAAATAACAACGGGGAGAATAACAAGGAGAACTTGGCGGTTTTGAAGGGGCTGAATGGGGAGATTTATAACAGCCCTGATTTTAACAGCGAGTATAAAGACGCGAGGTTTTTCATAATTAAATCGTACAGCGAGGATAACGTGCACAAAAGCATTAAATACAAGGTTTGGGCTAGTACCGTGAACGGAAATAAAAAGCTCGATGCTGCTTTCCGCGAAGCCAGAGAGAAGCCCGAGCCTTCCCCCGTGTTTCTCTTTTTCTCGGTAATTATTTATTATTTTCTTTAATTTAACAAAAAGCCAAAATTCTAAAATGGAAATGGAATGTGAATAGGTGAACGCGTCGGCCCAGTTTTGCGGGGTCGCGGAGATGGCGGGGGCAGTTGACTTTGAGAAGAGCGTTGACTATTGGCAGCAAGACAAGTGGACCGGTCAATTCCCTGTCAAGTGGCATTTCGTCAAGGACGTCCCTAACAATCTATTCCGCCACATCATCCTCCATAATAACGACAATAAACCCGTCACCAACAGCCGCGACACTCAAGAGGTCCGCTTTCTCTCTCTCTCTCTCACTCTCTCTCTCTCTCTCTCTCTCTCTCTCTCTCTCTCTCTCTCTCTCTCTCTCTCTCTCTCTCTCTCTCTCTCTCACGTTTATTTTTTGAATTTATAATAAATTGGGTTTATTATAATATATAGGTGAAGTTGGAGCAAGGGATTGAGATGCTGGAGATATTCAAAAACCACGAGAGCGACATGTCAGTTTTGGAGGATTTTGAATTCTACGAGAAGCGCGAGAGGCTGATGCAGGAGAGCAGGCAACACCAACACCAACATCAAATGCCTCAAATCGTCGCTCCTCAAATTATCGGCCAGATTTCCAAGAGTTTCGCGTGCGTGGTGCGCGTCGACGACAAAAATAAAGCCTCCGAGACCAACAAAGGTGCGGAAATCGATGCGGTTTCTGCCAAGGTTGTTGAAGATTTGAAAGAAACCAATTAGAATATATATAGGGTTTAGAGATTTGTTGGGGTTTTATTTTCTTGCTCTTTATATTTTTCCTTTTTTTTTTATTTGGGGTTTTATTTTCTTGCTTGTTTTTTCTTATCTTTTAATATTTTTTTTAGTTATTTGTAATTTTTTATGTTGATCTGTGGCGGTTGGCCTTAAAGGTCAACTTCAGTTTCATGCCAAAAAGAGAAAAAAAAAAGCATAAAAAAATAAACTTTGCTTATGTAAAGATCTCAGTATGGACGAATCTTGATTATTAATATTTCTTTTTTTGTTTGTTTTATTTTTCATTCTGGATATTTCCCTTTGGTTTGTTTAATTAGTTATTGCTGTACATCTGTTCTTTGCAGTTATAAATTGTTAGCGAAAATAGCGGTGTTAACGATAATTTTTCTTTTATACAAAGTATAATGATAAAATTCTTTATGATATCGGCACCGATATGATTTATCGTTCACTATCATACGATCAAAAACTATTTTTAACCTTAACAAGGTTTCATGAGCAGAAAATATCACATATTTTATCCCAAAAAATAGATATTTTACATGCTCTTTCCTATATTTGTTTAAAAGTATTTTTTCAATAGGCTTGTTTTGTTATTTTCTATTTCTCTGTGAATAAATTAACATGCCCTGTGCCAAAGATTGTGCTACGTTGAACTCTTTGTTAGTCTAGCCTAAATAATAATCAAACTCTAATAATTTACTTAATTAATTTCAGCATGAAAATGAAAACAGAGGAGTATTATTATACCACATTTTTAATGATTTTATTACTTGAATTTATAAGGTTTTGTTACACTTCCATCAGACCTTTTCAAATTAAAAATGAAAACACCCTAAAAGATACATTCATCTCTATTTCCCTATCAACACCCTAAAATTCCATGAAAACAAAAACAAATAAAAAAGCGACACGATACGCAAATCGTTCATCCAATTTTACTAATTTAAAAAGCAAAAAGGCGATCTTGGTTCCTGACAAACGAATTCGACTCATCCGGCCCATCACAATATTTCGAAGAGACGCTCCACATAAAGTCTCTCCCATCTATCTTCTTCCTTGCACGGTTCAATCCGGCCATGGTGACTCCATCAACCCTAATATTTTGATCTCCATTCTCCACCTGAGCCTCAATTATTCCAATCATGAGCTCACCAATAGGAATCAACTTCTCTTTTGGGTCCCTCACTTGGATCAATGCCACAATCACGACACGTTCATTTCGATTTTCGGTCGGTCTAGAAATATTACTGTAATTAGTTGCAGAAGAATTTGCGTAGTCCATTTGGATATTTAATCCCTCTAAGATCAGTCCTTCCAGTTTTCTGAGAGAATTGAACAGGATCGAGTCGACGAAGAATTCAGTACTCGAGTCTCGCTGAATGGTACTACTCGTTAGGGTTTTAGGATCGAGTCCAAATATTTCGGACATAGGCATTAGGTTCATAAGACACTTGCACAAGTCTGATATTTTCATCGATATCATTCTATCCAAAACCTAAAAAATTGACACCGAATTAAAAAAAAAATGAATTATTTATCGTAATGAGAAAATATTTAACATGAGAAGAACCAAAGTTATATACAATAGAACTTGCTTAACATATATTGCACAAAAATGTTCTTAAGAAAATTGAAAACAGAGGGGCTTTTTTGCAATTTAAGTACAATGCAGGGGTTCAGATTGCTTATTTTCAAATAAAAATTTATTTTAATATTATAATATATAGAACTTGTTTTGTTATCTTCATAAAAATAATTTCATCATATATACAACTTGATTTAATTTACATAAAACGAAATTCTGTTTTCTCACCTCAGTTGCAGTAGCGGCATCGTCAGCAACGGTGGGCTGCGAGACGTGCATGCACAATCCCTCCATTCCCTTTCCGGCCCTAACCCAAACCCCCGTTACATCACGCAACAAGCTCCCATCTCTTAACCTAACAATGTCTTCTTCTCTCTCTTCTGCAAACAAGCATTTCTTCATAGAAGGAGGGGAACTAATCTCCTCTTTCTTTGCACCGCCATTGACGACACGTTGTTTGAGGCTGTCGAGTTCTTGCTCGAGTTCTTTGAGCCTGTTCTTGTATTCACAGGATGGTGTGAAGTGATCGTAATTGTTAACGGGTGTTAAGAGGTTGGAGGAGGAAGAGGGGTAAGGGTGGGGCCTACGGAGAAGTGAGAGAAGGGATTTGAGCTGAGAGCAACGATTGAATGGCGCTATGGTTTCTGACGAAGACGGTTTCTTGAAGTTCTTGGTGTTCTTGCTGGCCATTCTGGTGGTGGTGGAATCAAGTGTGAGCGAGAGCGCGAGAGAGAGAGAGACTAGTGAGAGCTGTGTCCAAAGACTATTTGTTAGGGAGTTAAAATTTGGAATTTTGAATAAAAACTGTATGGGCCTTGGGCTTTACCAAAAGAACTATTTTTAAACAAAGAACTATTGAGGGCATGAATGATGTCACCATATTTCCACAAAACATCTTCATATTAGAATTAACCCACTTAATTAATATAATAATTAACACTTATTTTAATTAATATTCATAAAATTAACATTCTTCTGAATTGACATTTCTAATTAATATTTAAAAATTATTAAAATAATGGTTTTCGTTAATTACCATGTTAATTAAGTGGGTTAATTAAGAAAGTGTGATGTCATCGAGACTATCTTGTTGAAATATGATGGCAAAGTATAATTTTCCAAAACTATTTAATAATATATTATGTTTTTTTTCTTAGCTGTCAATAATGTATTTTAATTTTTGCAATTTAGACACAAAATACTAAGAATAATTTATTTTCTCAATTTTAAGCAGTTCTTTTTGCAATTTAAGCATAATATTAATATTATTGTAAGAGAGATTTTAGAAAAATATCCCTAATTTTTTTTGAAGATTATAAAAAGAATCCTTCACCTTTTAATTATTTCAAAATATCTCTTATGAGGTTGACTTCATTTTTATTTATCCCCATGTCATTAATTTTTTTTAGGAGTGACGATATGAAATCTTTTAACAGTCTCCTTAATATATTGATTTAATATATTGATGATATGGTATTTTGTTATGTAGTGTTAAATGAATAAGTAGTAAATGAATAAATGGATTCGATTTAAACACATATCGAATAAGTATGTAATAAATAAATATATATAATAAATAAGCAAATGAATCCAATTTAACGCATATAAAATTTTAATTGAACACAAGTTATATTTTGTTCGTCTGATTTACCGTCAATTACCAACTAATCAAGTGACGTGAGAGAATTTAGGAGGGACAAGTATATTATCCCTGTGTTTTTTTACCAAATACAACTATTTTCATATTCAATTTTACCAAACTTCTCTTTAACATTTCTATTATTTTAAAAATTCCATGATATGTTCGGACAATAAAGATTTCATGATATTTTAACCTTTTTATTAATTTCAACGTTTTTATCATATTGTGAAAGTATGTTGTCTCTACATTTACTTTCTACACAAAAGATTCCACGAGAGCTATCAAAATTAAAAAATATTTATCTAGTAAGCTAAAAACTAACGAGACTATATACCGTGTCTCACAATTCATGATTTTTATTGTTGATGTTGTCACATGACATAATAATATTAATGATTAATTAATAACTCAATTAACATCAAATTAACGTCAAATTTATATCTAAAAATGGATTACTGATTAATTAACATATATCTTTATTGGTACGTTGAAATTAATAATTAATTCGTTTTTGTATGTTAATGAGTTGCTAATTAGTCTCACTAATATTTCTCGAAATACGAATAAGAATGGAAAAGAAGTCGTGGGCCAATGTAACCAAACTAATTATGTTACAGTTTTTATCTTATCCTTACTCTTCTTGTTGTCAAACACTAAACTAAACAAATGTCTTTTTGCCTACACGTAATGATAAAGTCACAAATATCAACCACAAATATTACACAAATAACTTAGTTTGTATTTGATTTATGGTTTATATATGCATAATTAACATTATAAACTTAAACATTTATAACACATTTGTGATTGATATTTGTGCCCTATCACTTCTCGTCGAACTTCCCGCCTCTCCATGTCTGTCCCAACTCCCAGATGTATTGCTACCATTCCAACCCTGTTGTCTGTTCGTAAAAAAAAACACTAAATTTAGAAAACCTGAAAAATGGCTTGCCCGTTCGTCTTCTCCCCGAGTAACAAAAAAAAAAACAAAACCATTGTCGAAGATTTAGGGTTTTTTAATCGAAATTATAGGAGGATATCACACATCAAAGAACTTAAAATCAATCCATGGATCTTTTACGCGCCCATGCTCCTATTATTGGACTCCTTGCTCTCATCTTTCTCGTCCCTGCAATTGCAAAAACCGATCAGCCTGATGGTGACTTCTTTTATCGATTCACATGTTTTCGAAACAACTAAACATTCCTTGCAATAATGAATTTTTTTGTTTTTTGATTTTGAAATTGAGCAGTATCGGCATTAAATGTGATGTATAGTAGTATGAACAACCCTTCACAATTATCCGGTTGGAGCGGAAGCGGAGGCGATCCCTGCGGAGACGGATGGAAAGGTATTACTTGCGACGGTTCTTCTGTTACTCAAATGTAATATTCTTCTAAGAAAATCTCAAAATATCAAATGTGACCCTTCAAAACATCAACAATACAATATGATTATTTGTTTCCTTGATTTTTCAGAAACTTATCAGGGCTTGGTCTGAATGGTATGCTCGGCTACCAACTTTCGAGCCTCACGTCAGTAACTAAATTGTGAGTAACTCCTCCAATTTTCATAATTGAATTTTTTTTACTTTATTAAAACAATTAAGTTAATTTCCTTATGTTTTTCTTAGTACAGTGATGTAAGCAAGAATAATCTACATGGCGATATCCCGTACCAACTTCCTCCTAATTTACTTCAATTGTAAGTATTTCTTCTCTTTATTATGAAAAATAAAATACTGTCTAACTAAAATCCACTTGAAATATTCAAATGCAGAAATCTCCAGAAGAATTCATTTACTGGAGGAGTCCCGTATTCGATTTCGCAAATGCCCGATCTTCAGACTCTGTAAGAATTCAAACAATTTCTTCTCCTTGCTTACATTACTGAATTTCGATTTCATTAGAATATTTAATTGATTGCGGTTTTTTGATATTATTAGGAATTTGGCTAATAATCAGATGAGCGGACAGGTCACTGATATGTTCACCAAGCTTACAAAGCTCTCTACTTTGTAAGTTCATATTTTTATATATTAAGGAAAGTATCAATTTCTTGATTTAATTTTGTTAAAATTATAATTATCTTTTCTTCTTGTTTTGGTATCAGGGATCTCTCATTCAACCGCTTTTCTGGTAATCTACCAAACACATTCGTGTCCCTAAAAGAACTCAAAACTTTGTAAGTAAACGCTAATTTTAACCTTCCGAAGTTTCATTCATATCTGATTTGTTGAAAAATTCATTTTTTGCCCTTGTAATAAGAATGTGTTATGTTTTTATTTTTAAAAAAAAAATAAGAATGTGTTATGACCTCACTTGCCAAATTGATAGGTATCTACAGAACAATCAATTTACTGGTTCTATCAATGTTCTCGGCAACCTTCCTCTTGAAGATCTGTAAGTGCACAAACAATTTAGGGTTTTAAGGTTTACACTTGCCACTTTTATGCCATTATTTTTTCTAACCTTTTTCCTTTTATGTCCTTAAGGAACGTCGGGAATAACCAACTCACAGGATACATTCCGAAGAAGCTAACGAGTGTTGATAGCATCGAGTAAGTTCCTTCAAATTAACTAATTTTATCAAACCCAGTAGAAATAAGTCGATTAATGTATTTAATATTTTGAAAGGCTTGGGGGGAATCAATGGTCGAGTGGTACCGCACCGGATGGGTACGAGAAAGCATCTAGCAGTGATATAGGATCGGGAGGGAACGGGTCCAATGGTGGAAAATCCAAAATAAACATGATTGCAATTGCTTTGTGTGTCGTTGCGTTTTTGGTACTCGTTGTTATTTTGCTTTCCTTGATAAAAAAGAGTTCGTCTTCTTCTTCTTCATCGCACTATCTCGATGGCCGGTCTCATTACATGGAGGATGGAAACCTCAGTCAAAAGCGCTCCTTCACTCCTCTCTTCTCCAATGATCAAGGTATTACTTTTTTCGATTTTTGAGAAATTTATTGATTTAATGGTCATACTCATAACAGAGAAAGGTTCAGCTGTAGTACTAGACATGAAGTCGTTGCAATCGTCGCCGTCGCTAGGGCATCTGAAGCCGCCTCCGATGGATCCACGCCGTTCATCGACGGATGCGAGCACGAACGAGTTTGCCATAAAGTTTCACTCGAAACGGAACACCGATCCCATATCTGCCACGTCATACCCTCTCTCAGATCTTCAACTTGCAACTGTCAGCTTTAGTTCGAGCCGGCTAGTTGGCCAAGGCACCATTGGTCGCGTCTTCAAAGCCAAATTTGAGGATGGACGAGTATGTAACTCATTCATTATTATTAGTTATTAACTTAATTATCATTTATATTTACTTTTGAGAAAAATATCATTATCATTTAAATTGGTCTCGATTTTTTTATTTTTGCAGCTATTAGCGGTGAAGAAAATCGACACGATAAATTTCTCACGAGGAAGCTCGACCGAGTTCATGGAAATAGTAACTGTCATCACGAAATTGCACCACCCGAACTTATCTGAACTCGTTGGTTATTGTTCTGAACCAGGTTACCATCTTTTGGTATATGAATTCGAACCAAACGGATCGCTTCACAATTTTCTCCATCTCTCTGACGAATATAGCAGGCCTCTAACTTGGGACACTCGAGTTCGTATCGCCCTCGGTACTGCACGCGCCTTAGAGTAAGTCCAGATCATTTCATTCTAACCCTTTGTTTCTGTTATTAATATTTTCTTCATATATTCTTGGCCTAGGATTCTCTTATAAAAAGTAAATATTTTCTTCATAAATTGTTTTCGCTATTTTAGGTACTTGCATGAAGTTTATTCACCCTCGATAATGCACAAGAACATAAAATCATCCAATATTTTACTCGACGCGGAACACAATCCCCATCTATCTGACTGCGGCCTTGCAGTTTTCTACGAGGTATGCAATCCGTCTTTTATTTAATTTCATTTTTTCGAATGTATTTTAAAAAGAATCTGAATCATTTTTTATTTATCGCAGGATTCGAGCGAGAATCTCGGACCAGGTTACAATGCGCCAGAATGCATTATGCCTTCTGCATATACGATGAAAAGTGACGTTTACAGTTTTGGTGTCGTCATGCTCGAGCTCTTAACCGGTCGCAAACCCTACGATAGGTAAATAATAAAAGAAAAAAAATATTTTGTGGTGGTAAAGCGAATTGTGTTATGACGATAATCATAATTGTTTGTTTATTTTGTGGTTGGTATAGTTCTAGACCGAGAGCGGAACAAACACTTGTGAGATGGGCGAGTCCGCAGCTCCACGACGTAGATGCATTAGGACAAATGGTGGACCCAGCTCTTCGCGGACTCTACCCACCCAAATCGCTCTCTCGTTTCGCTGATGTCATTGCTCTTTGTGTCCAGACTGAGCCGGAATTCAGGCCACCCATGTCAGAGGTGGTACAGGCGCTCGTGAAGTGTGTTCAGCGTACCAGTATAAGCAAGAGATTCGGCGGTGAACTTAGTGCCTCTCGTAGAAGCGATGATTCTGATTGGTGATTGATTTGTGGGAAACTAATTCAAGTGGGTAAAAAGAATTTCACATTTTTCTTCACTGATCGTGACAAGATTCCTTTTAGCATAATGATCTGTATTATTGTTGTAATATTTTCAGCCTGTTGTTGCTATTGTTGTTGTAGCCATTTTGGTAGTACAATTTGTATAGTGAAAGCTAAATACTCTACATATGTGTATATCCCCTAGAACTCTTCCCCACGAAACTTGATGACGTGACATAGTTTAAACCTCAATTTTTAGGAAAATGTTGGACATACCCCCAAACTTTCCCATACAAAATTTGATGACGTAAATAAGATTTAACAACTTAATTTATGGTTTTGACAATTTCATCTAGTGTTTTCTTTCTTTCTCGCTCAGATCCAGCAAGGTTGTTTATTTCCTGCTAGTTCATTCTATCTCGAGTGTATCCTCTCTCTCTATTTATTTTCACTGTATTGGGCGACAATGCGTTCCCAGGGCCGGTCCTGAGATTTCGGAGGCCTGTGACAAAGATTGTAAAACAAATTTAATATTAAAAAAAAAATAGTAACCACTTAAATTTAATATTAAAAAAAAACAGAGAATTAGAAGCCCCAATTGAAATAATGGTATATCAATTAGACTTTCTACATAATTGACGGTTTCTAAAGCTGAAAAAATGCTGAAAAACCTGAAATTGAATGTCAAATGACGAAATTGAAGTTGAAATTGACTGTAAAACGCAGAAATGCAACCTGGAACGGACATAATTGCTGAAATTGCTTAAATTTAATCTGAAATTGACTGAAAAATGAGGAAATTGAATCTAGAACTAATTTGTTTTGCTGAAAAACCTGAAATTGACTGAAAAATGGCAAAGTTCATGCTGAAATTGTTTGGCATACACAAAAATTCAACCTAAAATGGACAGAAATTGACAGAAAAGGGACGAAATTGAACAATTTTTTTACAAAAATTGGTGAAAAACCTGGCCGACTCTGGCTCCAAAAGTAGAGGAGACAAACGGCGAACAGTACAGGCTGTACAACAGAGAAGAGCTATCATCATCCAATTTCGAAGCTTCAATCTATGATACAATCCTTATCCAGATGCAATCTTCAATTTCGAAAGCCAAAAATCCCGTCGTGAAAGCCAATTGCCCCCAATTTCGAAAGTTGAAGTGATTCAATCTGTGATTCAAAGTTAAAGTGAGTCAATTGTCCCCAATTTCGAAAGAAAAAATCACAATTACCTTCAATTTGAAGTCTCCACTATTGGCGAAAAGTTCCGTTCTTTCTGTACTTTCAAGAGAGAAACAAAATCACAGCAATCTTGGATAATTACCACCAATTGAGCAGGGGATCCAAGCCCAACATCGAAGTCGAAGTCGTTGAGCAGTCGCAAATTCAATCGTGGAGCAGTCGCAAACTCGTAAATCGCAATTGAAGTCGAAGTTGAGCAGTGAGCAGTCGAAATGGAAGACGAGAGAGAGGATCCAACTCCAAGCCCAACGTCTCTCTGACTCGGCGAAGTGACTTACATCGCCCTCCATCTCCCGTCGCGTCACGTCGTCTTGTCTACGCTGGTCTCAGTACCTCCTCTCTGTCGCGTCGCCGTAAGCTATTGGTAGAGGTTTAATGGATTTTTTTTAACGGGTCTTCGGTTTAATGGATCTATTGTTATTGGTATATATGTATGTTTAAGGAAAAAAATGGTGGCCCATAGAAAAGGGAGGCCTGTGACCTGGGCCAACTCGGCCAAAGCCCAGGTCCGGCCCTGTGCGTTCCTTCTCGCTCTATCATGACTTGCTTATATGCAGCGAGAGAGGACAGTGTGCTCATATTCCAGAGAAATATACCGAATTGTGGACCTATGTATTGAAGCATATCTATTTACAAAAATACAACATATGTTCTTTTTTTCGAAGACAAAATGAGTTACACGACAGTTTCATTATTTTTCTAGTAAATCATATTTAGTAAACTCGTACATATTTTCTCTGGCAACAACTGATCCACTCCATCTACTTCTTTCTTCTTGATTTCTTGAACTGGGCGACTTATGAGACCTAACGCCGAGCTCGAGCCCATCCTCTCATTCTTTTCTCATGAATGTGATGTTATTGAAATCCTAGCACCTCACTTGGCAATTTCTCTAGCCATCTTGAGTTATCTGGTCTCTCATATCAGGCCCGGTCCTAGGATTTTGGGGGCTTTAGGCGAAAAAAAGACGAGCCTTTTGAAATCACATAAAATATGCTGAAATTCGAAAAAAATGACGAGGCTTTTGAAAAATTGATTGAAAACCGCAGAAAATGAGCTGAAATTCACGTAAAATAGGCTGAAATTCGCATAAAATGACTTTAAAATCGCAGAAAATCATTATAAATTGCTGAAAATCGCTACTAATCGCTGTAAATTGCTGAAAACCACAGAAAATTACTTTCGAGTCGCTGAAAATCGTTGAAAACCGTTGCGAATTGCTGAAAATTAGGGGGCTTTTTTTTGGGGGGGCTTTCGGCGGCCGCCTGCTGGCCTATAGCTCAGGGCCGGCCCTGCTCATATTGGTCGCTTCTCTGGCTCTCTTGCTGGCGGCACTTGGCAACGTCCAACCATTTTCAATTGGGAGTGCCGAACCCCTAGGCTGCTAGATAGTGTTCGTGATATTCCCTTCTCTATCATGTGATATGCTTCATCTTGTGTCTTTGTTCTCTTATATCTCGGAATCTCTTCCTCGCTTGTCTAGACAATAGCTGGATGTTACTCCTCTAGAGAGGCGGTTGGCGATCGAGCATCTTTCTAAGTGTTGTTCGTTCCCAAACTCTCTTATTAGGTTCTTTTCTATTGTTCGAAACTCATCGTGAAAGTCAAAACCAAAACATGGTCAAAGCAACATCTTCTCTTAAGAGTGATTAAATGATTCGGTCTATTTGAGAACCGAACCGAATCAGTCAAATTCGATCTAATCGATTCAATTTTTCAGTTTAATTGGTTATGTTCAATATTTTAATCGGTTTTTCAATTTAATCGATTCGATTTACACGTTGTTATCGGTTTATGGCGGGCTTTGTAATAAATAACTAGCATATTACAATTCTACAAATCGAATTCTTTACGTAATCGGTCATGCGAGTTGAGAATCGTTTGTAGTATGGAATCGAAAAATCTATCTTGGATCAAGGATTTGATTTAGATGAATTAAGCTCAAGAATGTTTGGCTAGTGTTTCTCTATTTGATGTACATAAAAATATTGTGGAAGATTTTTTTTTTTAGAGAAACAAGGGAGGAGTTCTATTTATAGAACACATAGTCCCCTCTCCACCCATTAAACAATTTTCATGTATGTTCCGTTCGAACGGAGCACAACAAAATTAGGCGTTGGAGAGTAATCATTTGAAATTCGATACTTTCGTTCGAACGCAGGTGGTTCCGTTCGAACGGAAGAATCACTGTGTTTCACTTGACTTTGCACGTATGCTTCTGTTCGAACCTTGAATGATTCGTTCGTTCGTTCGGACGGAGTATGACCTTCCGTTTAAACGAATTGGTGATTCCGTTCGAACGGGGGTTTTGTTGATTTTGTTTTTGCAAAGTCAAGTTCTGAGACAGTGCTGCTTCCGTTCGAACGGAAAGTGCACTGTTTGAAGAACTTGCAACCTTCCCATTTTCACCGTTTCGAACATATTTACATTTCTAAATAGAGCTTAATAATTATAAATTGAGTCTAGGGATACCTATGGGTTAATTTTGTGTGTGTATGATATCCCAACTCACGGAAGTCTTCGACGTTTTGATTCTTCACTTGAGCAAATACTTCCGTCTTGATTAATCACCGCTTGGATGTTGATTCTTCACTTGATGATCTTCTTGATAATAGTAACCTTCTTTCTTGAATATAATCACCACCTTATATTGTCCAACTACTCACATTTGCGTATGTGAGTATGTATCTTTTTTTGATCTCGTTTACGGGACATATCAATATCTATCTCCTATAATTGTCACATAACAAATTAATTAGTAGTATCGATATTGTTTTGAGATAATCGTACAATCGGAAATTTGAACCAACAATTCAGTTTTGATTTTATATAACCGAAAGAACCGCACCGACCAATCTGTTTGCATGTTGGGATTTGCATGCCCATGTACCACACATGGGCAGCGGAACATACGACAAATCCTAATCCTAAGATCTCGTTTCGATCAAATTTGTATACGAAAGGAAAAGTTTTGATTCAATACCTTCACGGTGTACGAAGGCTTGAATCCTAACCTTCCGTCTTGTACTTCTTCTTCACGGTTAAAACGATTTACGCTCGTTGATAATTAGTATCGAACTAGAACATCTACACTTGATCCATCACGAATTTCATTTTCACGAAGAATTAACGATTATCCTAGTTCAATCGTCAATTTCTTGTATGCTAGATCACTCTAAATCTTCCCGATTTGACTTATTAATTAAGGCAATAATTTCTGAGAATTATACCCAATTTTCAGTAAAAAATAACTTTATTTTTTTTGGAGAGAAACACGTTTTTGCCCTATATATAAGATATGCATAAGATTTCAATGAAAATACTCATTTTGAAACTTAAAAACTTTACTATTCTGTAAAAACGAAAATGATAAATGGTTCAAACATAATCCAAATCTTCACTAAAATTGTAGATAATCTAATTATCTATCCAGCCCAATTTGGACCATCCAAATTGAATTTCGGATGCGAAAGTTATGACGGTTTTACTAAATGTATGTAAAACTGTTGTACCCTTTCGATATTCCATTTAGACGAAAATGATAAATCTTTTAAATAGACAATTTTTGGTGAGAAAATTGATAAATAATCTAATTATATATCCAATACAATTTGGAGCAGCCCAATTGGATTTTGTATGTTAAAATGACAATTTTATTAAAACGTGTTTCTGCTAAATTTTGTTGTTTTTCTTGTATTCTTCATACAATTTGTTCTTGGTCCATATATTGATGATTTTGCTACAGTTTTTCGTTCCCGCCTTAATACATAATCCTTCATTTCAAATATTCATCACTATAAATTTGTGTGAGTCTAATTTCCCTTTCGCCCTGTTTTGTACCAAGAAAGAGCGTTGTATCTTATTTGAATAAGTTGATGTTTTGTAAATTTTTACATTAGTTCTCACTTCTCATAGCTAAAATATTTAGGGGCGATTCTACTGTAGGACCATTTTTGAGAAGGGTATTTCTGGTATTGAAAATATGCATATGTAGTTTTTTGTTGTAACCCTCCATTTTCACAATACATGACATCTCCAATTATTCCAATTAATGTGAATTAGCGTCAATCTTTGCTTCTCCAACTTTGCATTCTGAATTAGGAAATTTTTTATTATAGACGATCATGAAATAATAATTACAAAAATATAGACACTTCCCAATCTAAATATGTATCAAAAATATGTATTATTTAAAAAAAAAAAACTTAATAAAAAATATCTCTTTTAAAAAACATTTAATATTTTGCAAAATAATATATCTAAAATTAGAGAATTTTATTTTATTTCGAAAACTAAAAATATTTTTAAAAATAAAAAAATATACAGACAAAATTAATATATCTAAGTGTAAGTATGAATTATATTTTCATTGTGTTAATATAAGAAACTAATCAACCATAATAATCTAACAAAATAACTAACAATGTTTCTCATCTTCCCAATCTAAATATGTTTGAAATATTTTGTCTTTTTTTATAATATTTACAAATATGAATTATATTCTAAAGATTTGAGATTTTCTAGTTTCTACTAATTAGTAATGAAATTTAGCACGAAACTAGTTATGCAGAATACCCTTAAATCAAATATCCATAATTTCATAATCAACCAAAATATCATGTATCCTTGATCAAATGTCCATAATTTCATAATGAACCAAAATATCATGTATCCTTGATCAAATATCCATAATTTCATAATCAACCAAAATATCATGTAAGATGATTCTGAAGGTAAGAAATAAAAAAGATCAAATCTCCATCTCTCAAACAATTTAATATTAATTGATTTAGTACCATATTTGGGCATCCAAATTATAACTTAAGTTTCAATTTCAAACAATTTAATATCAAAAATAAAAATTCGAACCATGGGTATAACAAAAAGGTTACAAAAAGATTCGACGCTGTGTAGGTTTCCGTTTCCAAATCTTCATTTTGAAGTTGTAAATTTTCGGTTCGTAACAAATATGCAACAAAAATATACCTATACTTTAATTTGCTAACAAATATTGTTACAATACTTACATAACATACATTAATTATTAATATATACACTCAAATTTATCTTGTAAACACAGAGGATACAAGTTGAAACCCAATTACTCAAATCTGCAGCTTGCTTCTCTGCGTATCTCTGCTCTATCTCCGACTCATTCTTCTTTTCTCTCTCAATTCTTCTCCTCTTAATATTGTAATTTTCTCCTCATGGCTCTGATCTACCCAATTTTCCTCTGGAATCGGCCATCTTCTCCTCCCACAGGGCAAGGCGGGATCTTTTTATAATATTGAAATCTTCAAAGATGATTTATTAATTTGATTGATATCTAATTATACCACTATCCATAAATGACCAATTACTAAGAACTTGCATTATTCGTAAATTATTGTTCTTCGTCATTTCATCGAACACATAAAAGGTTTAATTTTGGAAAACATAAACAATGCAAGACTGTTTGCAAGAACAATTTCACAAATTAGCATACATCGCTGATTTTTTCAATTAACAAAAAAACCAAAAAATATGAAAATTAAAACTCCCAAATTATAATTTTTTTAAAAAGACCTAAATTATAGAAAATTATGAAATCAAACCGTCAAATTACCAACATTTTGCAAAAAGAACCTAACATTTCTGAAAAAACCCAAATTCATTTTTTTGCTGCAAAAAGCCTTCAAGTGCCAAGAAATTTAAACTTAATTTGAACATCTTAAATTATAAGAGAGACTAATCAAGAATTTCGTAGGCCTTTCTTGTGAAAATAACTTAATATCAGTCGAAGAATAAGCCTCTAATCCATTGTTAGTTCACTTTCTCAGGCCTCATTTCATCGAATAGCCGGTACATGAATTGAAAGAGAGGAAAATAGTTCGAATAGTCGATCGTGAAGCTCTCTCTTCCATGTATGTGATCCCGTGAACCTATCTCCAAGATCAACTTCTCTTCCCTTCCCCTGTGAAGCGCTCTCTCTCCCTTTCTCTATGCCTTCGTGAAGTAAACCCTTGGTGAAAAATAAAGACCGAGAGAGATCAGTTCCCTCTGAAAAAGAACGACCGAGAGGTTAATCGCCATTGATTTTCTCTTCTGGAAGGGGCTGGAGGGGGGACGTGTGCGAGTCTTTGAGACTTTTTTTTTTTTTTTGCATAAAAGTCTTTGAGACTTGAGTGTGAGGGGGTATTACCATTTTACCCTTTTTAACAAGGGGTCTACCTTAATTGAATTGAATCACAACCCTTGAATTAATTTGTTTGATTTAATCTTAGCCATGCAATCAAGAAAAGGGTCTACTGTAGAATCGCCCTTTAAATATATTTTTGAACTATTATTAACCGCAATTGAGATGTTGGAGTAAAAATGAGCAAATGCATTATATATCATACAAAGCAAGAATTCAAAATTAAGGATCTTGCAAACATTCTTGATAGTAAATAAATAAGTTTTTTGGTTGAGTGTGAGACACAAAAATCATATGTTGTGAGAGATTATGGTTCGATCACCATTGATATTAATGAATGGAGGACATGTGAGGCTTCTCCATTTATTATAAAAAAAAAAAAAAATTCTTCGATATTTGATATTCTTCTAGAATTTTGATAATAACAAAACCCCTAGAACATAAGCATTCGGGATAATTTTTTGGATGATGGTTTTGTTTTTATTTCTCGGGAAAGAAGAGGAATCCGGCAGGCTTTTTGGTCCGATTGAGAAAAAATGTGAAACTATTTTTACCCACTTAAATTAATTCATGAATTTTCATATTTTGGAAGATATATTAAAAAAAATCGTTCTTGGTACTCCCGGGAGCAACGAGCTCGATTGCTTAGACATTCCGACAAGACAATAGTTTTAAAAATAACAATAATAATTGGGTGCGTCTCTGCTTGCATGTGTGCGTGCGTGTGTCCGGGCACGCGCAACGTGGGCGTAGGCGTGGGGTGTGCGTGTGTGTGAGAGAAGTTATTTATATGTTTTAATAAACAAACTGTTTTTCTTTATTTTCTATTAATTTTTGAAAATTTAAATATTAAAATTGTTTGAACAAAAACATAAGTATTACATTATTATATAGGGTCCTTACCATTATAATTTTTCAAAAAATAAATTTTAAGACTTAATATTCAATTTTGTAAATATGTATTTTCTTGCATTGTATTTTCTTACATAATTTTTTTATAAATTCAAATTAGAAATTTTTTATGCATAAACTATGCTAATAGAGACTTCAAAATAAAGAAAAAATTCAAATGCAAATATACTTGACGGAATTTTAAAATTAAAGGTCTGAATATACTATTAATATATGATTATTAATATATGATTTATGTTTTATAATATGATATATTAATTTGTTAGTGTTTCATATATTATTTTTCATTTTTCATTTGTATTCGAATTTAATTATGTAATTTAATGTTAAATGATAAACATACAAATAGACTCTGTATATCGCGAATCTAGCGAAAAATGGTAGTCCACGTCATTAATGTAACATGACGTGACATTCTAAAAATGTTCAAATTATGTTGTAAAATAGTTGACACATGAATGTCTACAAAGAAATTATATTCATAAAAGATCAACGACTAATAAATTGTCTAAAATTTGTCACTTATCATGATATAATGGTTCAAATGATTGCGACGATATGAAACAAGGAGATTGAACAAAATTAAGTCAAAAAATAAGAATATAGGTAAATTCTAACTGACCCTTGCACTAAATTTAGAAAAACTGAAAAATGGCTTGCCTACCAGATTCCTCTTCTTCCCTGAGAAACAAAAACAAAACCATTGTCAAAAAAAAAATCCTAATGTCCAGATTCTAGGGTTCTTTTTATCAAAATTCTAGGAGGATATCACACATCGAAGAATTTAAAATCAATCAATGGATCTTTTACGCGCCCGTGCCCCTATTATTGGACTACTTGCTCTAATCTTTTTCGTCCCTGCAATTGCAAAAACCGATCAGCCTGATGGTGAGTTTCTTTTATCAATTAAAATCAAACCTTGTCTTGTCTTTTTTATTCTTTTACCATCTCTTTATCAATTCACCGATTCGATGTTTTTGAAAACAATTAAAGATTCCTTACAATAATGATAAAACTTTTTACAAAAATTGAACAGTATCGGCATTAAATGTGATGTATAGTAGCATGAACAACCCTTCCCAATTATCGGGTTGGAGCGGAAGCGGAGGCGATCCCTGCGGAGACGGTTGGAAGGGTATTACTTGCGACGGTTCTTCTGTTACTCAAATGTAATATTATTTTAAGAAAATCTCAAAATATCAAATATTACCCTTTAAAACATGAATAATACAATAAGTTTATTTGTTTTCTTGATTTTTCAGAAATTTATCGGGGCTTGGTCTGAACGGAATGCTCGGCTACCAACTTTCGAGCCTCGCGTCAGTAACTAGATTGTGAGTAACTCCTCCAATTTTTTGTAATTGAATTTTTTTATTTTATTAAAACAACTAAGTTAATTTCCTTCTGTTTTTCTTAGTACAGTGATGTAAGCAAGAATAATCTACATGGCGGTATCCCGTACCAACTTCCTCCTAATTTACTTCAATTGTAAGTATTTCTTCACTTTATTAAGAAAAATAAAATACAATGTAATTAAAATCCACTCGAAATATTTGAACACAGAAATCTCGAGAAGAATTCTTTTACTGGAGGAGTTCCGTATTCGATTTCCCAAATGCCCAATCTTCAGACTCTGTAAGAATTCAAATACTTTCTTCTCTTTGCTTACGCTACTGGATTTCGATTTTATTAGCGAATATTTAATTGATTACGGTTTTGATATTATTAGGAATTTGGCTAATAATCAGATGAGCGGACAGGTCACTGATATGTTCACCAAGCTTACAAAGCTCTCTACTTTGTAAGTTCATATTTTTATATATTAAGGAAAGTATCGATTTCTTGATTTAATTTTGTTAAAATTATAATTATCTTTTCTTCTTTGGTATCAGGGATCTCTCATTCAATCGCTTCTCTGGTAATCTACCAAGCACATTCGAGTCCCTTAAAGAACTCAAAACTTTGTAAGTAAACCCTAATTTTAAGTTTTAACCTTCTGAAGTTTCATTCATATCTGATTTGTTGAAAATTCATATTTTGCCCGTTGCAATAAGAATGTGTTATAACATATTCACTTGCCAAATGTATAGGTATCTACAGAACAATCAATTTACCGGTTCCATCAATGTTCTCGGCAACCTTGCTCTTGAAGATCTGTAAGTGCACAAACAATTTAGGGTTTAAGATTTACACTTCAAATGATCACATTTCGTGCACTAGGTTCTCTTTGAAAAATTGCCATTATTTTTTCTGACGATTTCTTTTTATGTGTTTAGGAACGTGGGGAATAACAAATTCACAGGATACATTCCGAAGAAGCTAAACAGTGTTGATAGCATCGAGTAAGTTCCTTCAAGTTAACTTACTTTATCAACCCAATAGTAATCAATCAATTCATGTATTTAATATTTTGAAAGGCTTGGAGGGAATCAATGGTCGAGCGGTACGGCGCCAGCTGGCTACGAGAAAGCATCTAGTAGTGATATAGGATCGGGAGGGAACGGGTCGAACGGTGGAAAATCATCCAAAATAAACGGGATTGCAATTGCTTTCGGTGTCATTGCATTTTTGGTACTCGCCGTTATTTTGCTCTCCTTGATCAAAAAGCGGTCGTCGTCGTCTTCTTCTTCTTCGCACTATGTTGATGGCCAGTCTCATTATGTGGAGGACGAAAACTTCAGTCAAAATCGCTCCTTCACTCCTCTCTGCTCCAACGATCAAGGTACTACTTTTCTTTTTGATAAATTGGAGTAGGTTCTTACTTCTTAGACGACCATCCAATAATTTCATTAAATTAAACTTCATGTATGTAGATATCAAGTAAATTTGTTTGAGAGTGAGACAATCTTTCCATAGAGGTCAATAAGGGATCATCATAATTCACCATTAATATGTAGACATCACTTCCTTACAATATTCTCACCAATTAAGCCCAAATATTATCCTTTTCCGCATATAATTTTCATAACTAGTATTACTTACATCTAGTATGCCTAATCCTTCCTCTGATTTTGGCCTACAAATCTTTTTATGCTACTAAATTTATTTTATTTTTATATTGATCCACTCCGTTCCAAAGAAAATTCCTCAAAAAAATTTATATTGCCTTGATTACCCATTTTTGGGTAGCATACATGAAGACATGAATATGTGTTCTAAGATGCCAATATATACCGCATTAATATACTATATTGATTTTTGAGAAATGTATTGATTAATGGTCATAACAGAGAAAGGTTCGGCTGCAGTAGTAGACATGAAGTCGTTGCAATCGTCACCGTCGCTAGGGCACCTGAAGCCGCCTCCGATGGATCCACGCCGTTCATCGACGGATGCGAGCACGAACGAGTTTGCCATAAAGTTTCACCCGAAACGGAACACCGGTCCCATAACTGCCACGCCATACCCTCTCTCAGATCTTCAACTTGCAACTGTCAGCTTTAGTTCGAGCCGACTTGTTGGCCAAGGCACCATTGGTCGCGTCTTCAAAGCCAAGTTTGAGGATGGACGTGTATGTAACTCATTCATTATTATTAGTTATTAACTATCTTTTATATTGGTCTGGATTATTTATTTTTTTCTGCAGATATTGGCGGTGAAGAAAATCGACACGATAAATTTCTCACGAGGAAGCTCGACCGAATTCATGGAAATAATTACTGGCATCATGAAATTCAACCACCCGAACTTATCTGAACTCGTTGGTTATTGTTCCGAACCAGGTTACCACCTTTTGGTACATGAATTAGAACCAAATGGTTCGCTTCATGATTTTCTTCATCTCTCTGACGAATATAGCAGGCCCCTAACTTGGGACACTCGAATTCGTATCGCCCTCGGTACTGCACGTGCCTTGGAGTAAGTCTATATCATTTCATTCTAAGTTCTAACACTTTGTTTCCTTGTTTGTGTTATAAATACTTTCCTTTTGTATTTTTATGCTATTTTAGGTACTTGCATGAAGTTTGTTCACCCTCAATAATGCACAAGAACATAAAATCGTCCAATATTTTACTCGACGGGGAACTCAATCCCCGCCTTTCCGACTGGGGTCTTGCAGTTTTCTATGAGGTATCCAAGCAATCTTTTATTTTAATTTTTTTAATATATTTATTACATTTATTTTGAATTATTTTTTATTTATTTTTTGCAGGATTCAAACGAGAATCTCGGACCGGGTTACAATGCGCCAGAATGCATTATGCCATCTGCATATACGTTGAAAAGTGACGTGTACAGCTTTGGTGTCGTCATGCTCGAGCTCTTAACCGGTCGCAAACCCTACGATAGGTAAATAATAAAAGAAAAAAAATATATTGTGGCGGTAAGCAAATTGTGTTATGACGATAATTATATTTATTTGTTTGTTATTATGGTTGGTATAGTTCTAAGCCGAGAGCGGAACAAACACTTGTGAAATGGGCGAGTCCGCAGCTCCACGACAAAGATGCATTGGGACAAATGGTGGACCCAGATCTTCGCGGACTCTACCCACCCAAATCGCTCTCTCGTTTCGCTGACGTCATTACTCTCTGTGTTAAGACTGAGGCGGAATTCAGGCCACCCATGTCAGAGGTGGTACAGTCCCTCGCGAGGTGTTCTCAGCGTACCAGTATAAGCACGAGATTCAGCCGTGAACTTAATACCTCTCGTCGAAGCGATGATTCAGATTGGTGATTGATTTGTGGGGAAATAATTCAAGTGAGCAAAAAGAATTTCATATTTTTGGGATTTATTTTAGCATAATAATTTGTATTATTGTTGTATTATTCTCAGCCTGTTGTTATTGTTGTTGTAAGTTTGTAACCATGTAACATATTGTAGCCATTTTAGTACTATGAAATTTTGCGAAATTTGTATAGTCAAAGTTGGCCAAATTAATTGCACTAGGAAAATATCCCGCGCTTCGCTGCGGGATATATTATTTGATAAGAAATAATATAATAAACAAAAGTAATAATTTTATATATTATTTGATATATTATTTCGCTGCGGGATATATTATTTGATATATTATTTGATAAGAAAATAGAAATATTTCTCGCGCTTCGCTGTGATTTTTCAAAATCTGTTATGATCATAAAATAATAATTTTATCTAAAACGTTACAAGTGCAAAACAAAAGTAATCTTCATAAATGTTAATTTAAAAAAAAAAATTGATATTAAATAGTCTCACAAGTATTATGCAATAAATGCAAATTTTTTTCCTCCTCAAAATATATCATATGTTTCAAAAGAAAAATTCAAATGTTTTATTTAGAATACAAAACATGTCAAATAAAATAAAATTCTGAAAAAGACAAACAAAAAAACATAAAAGACGCAGCTTCGTACTAATCAAAAATATTATAATAAGCACAAAAAAACGCAGCTTGGTACCAATTAAAATTGTTATAATAAGCACAAAAAAAAAATAATACCTGCTCAGGCTAACAAAAAGTATTTGTGTGAATAGTATTTTGTTAACAGTAAAATTATATTTATTATAGTATGTCAAATAAAATAAAATTCCAAAAAAAAAAAAAAAATACCGACGACGTGGCCTCAGCATATCCCGAGTATCAAAAAATTAATGGGAGGGGAGATTACTCTACAGTCTATAATATATGTAATGAGTTTTTCTGTTCAAATTCCGTATCATCACATTTTCACACACTAGGAAAATAGCCCGCGCTTCGCTGCGGGATATATTATTTGATAAGAAATAATATAATAAGCAAAAGTAATAATTTTATATATTATTTGATATATTATTTCGCTGCGGAATATATTATTTGATATATTATTTGATAAGAAAATAGAAATATTTCTCGCGCTTCACTGAGATTTTTCAAAATTTGTTATGATTATAAAATAATAATTTTATCTAAAACGTTATAAGTGCAAAACAAAAATAATCTTCATAAATGTTAATTTAAAAAAAAAATCTGATATTAAATAGTCTCACAAGTATTATGCAATAAATACAAATTTTTTTCCTCCTCAAAACATATCATATGTTCCAAAAGAAAAATTCAAATATTTTATTTAGAATACAAGGCATACGTAAAAAAAAAAAAAATAAAAATAAAAAATAAAAAATAAAATAAAATATGAACAGTACCCGATAGTGAACAGTACCGGGTGTAAACAGTAACTGACAGTGAACAGTACCCGGCAGTGAACAGTAACAGGCAGTGAACAGTACAGGTGACGTGGCCTCACCATATTCTTAGTATCCAACTTTTAATGGGAGAGGGAGATTTAACCAAATAAAGCAAAGTGAAATCACCATAATATTTTTCAAGCATTTACGAAATGACAAAGTACTAAAAAAGTTCTTGCCAAATTAAACACAGAAAGAAACACAAAGTAGATATAAATAAAAACATTTTCATACAACGAGATCATCGATCAAGCTCCAGTGGGAGGCAATTTCCTACATAAACGAGAACCATGTTACAGAGAGAGAGAGAGAGAGAGAGTGTTAAAATTGAAGTATATACCTGGATTGAACGAGACCAAATGCTTTGCCTAATCTCGAAGCAAGTTGCGAAACAGTTAATCTCATCGTGGGGTTTAAATTTCCTTTATTAATAACTTCATGAAGCGCACAAAGAAGCTCTCTTTTCGCTCTTGGAGAGAGAAATAATTGTCTCGAATCTAGTGCACCGCTTAAACCCACCACCTAATTAATAATTAACGGTTAATAATAATACACTCAATATTATTTTAACAAAAACTAAAACTCTCAAATAAACCCTGACCTGTTGGATCCAAGGCAAGGAAAGTTCTAGAAACTTCTTATCCATAACGTGCATGGAAATGACTCTCAAAACCACACTAGCGGTCTCGCTTGACAGATCATCAAGTACGGGTCCAGTTACATCCATTAACCCGATAACACTCGAATCAGCCCCTTCATCGATTACCATCGCATATGCGGATTCAATATCCCCTATATTAAGATACCCGTTAACCCGTTTTGACAAATTTTCCATGTTTTTCACTTTAGAGTCGTCGTTAGAAAATGAATTTTGATGCGGTGAATCATCATTTGTTTTGCTAACAAATCCCTTAACCCGTTTGGAATTTACCGAACTTGACCCTTCGTTGTTAGATAATGGGCTTTCGGTTAACCAATCAAACCCGTTAACCCGTTTAGGGAAATTGGTTAGGCTACATCGTTTAGAGTTGCTTTGCGTACTCATCGAACTAATTGAACTGGACCCTCCATTAGAAAAAGTGCTTCTTTCAGGGTTAATTTGGGGACTCAGAGGAATGGTTGTAGATTTTTCGTTGGTAAATATTTTTGAATTTTTTGAGGGTAAAAATGATTGGTAATTGGTGTCGATAGGGGATGAAGAGGAAGAAATGGAAATGTTTCCATTTTTCGAATCGAAGTTTCCAAATTTGTGTTGTTTTGGAGTCATGAAATCTACAAATCGATCAAGAGTATTCTCCATGTTATAAACTTTTGAGTTTAGGGTTGCGAGATTATCCGTTGAATTTCCAATAAATTCCTGAAAAGAAAATAGTAGAAAAATATTAATGAAATAATTAAAAGAATTGGGGCAAGGGCAAGAAAGAAATATGTACCTGCAAGAGCTGGTACAGGTTGGAGTTCTTCGATTCAATCTCTTCAAGTTGTTTCCTAATTAAAACCAATTCGTTTTTCATATGCACACAACACCCATTTGACCCACTTGAGTTCGAATTCAAATTCAAATTTGAATTCACCTCAGTGTCGGCCTCATTATTATTTAAATTCAAATTCAAATTGGTTGAATCGAATTCTTCTTCCATTGTAATATCTTTCGTCACACAACTCCTACTCCCAATTTCAGAAAATTCTTCTTCGATTTCCATATCCATTTCCATTTCTTCTTCTTCTTTAATTTCTTTTTGAATTTCAGGAATGTTCAGGGGCAAATCAGTATTTTTCTTAGGGACTGATACTTCAATTTGCCAATCGGCTCTTGAATTTGGGTTAGGTATAATAGGATTTTTAAGTTTTTTCAGAGATAAAGGGGCTCTTTTTATCGAATTACTCACGATATTTTTATTTCCATTTGGATTTAAAAATGAACTTGAATTCGAAATGAGTTTTCTGAAGGATGGTCTCGACCCATTTTCACTAGTACTCGCGACTTCAGAATAATCATTATAGAAATTCTCTGTGCAAAAAAGAAGAATATATTTTATAAATTTACAAAAAACTAGAAAAAAAAATAATAAATCATCAAAAAAAATTGAAAACCTTTTGTGGAGGAGCCAGTTTCAGAAACTTCGAGCGGGTCAACACCTGGTACAGATTTCCAACACTGAATCGCATGAATCACGCTATCTCGTACCGGTTTCACCTATAATAAAAAAGTGAAAAAATATAAAATCTCAATACAATAACATTAAAAAAAAAACTAAAAAAAAATATTTACCTTGTCAAAACGAGAGGCCTCGAGAGAACGAAGACACGAATTTTTAAACGAACCTAAAATGTAACCACAAGACATAGCAATATTCGACAAAGCAATCGCAGATGCTTTTCTTGTATTCCAATCTCGATCTTTTAGGGTTTCTAAAATACTTGTTAACGCACTCGATAATGTATTCTCTGTAGATATACCTCTCTGAAAATTCACAAAAAATTAAAATAAAATAAAACCCAAAAAAAATCCTTTATTTTTAAACAAATTAAGAAACAAAGCATACCTGAACGATGCTGCCAATAAGCTCAATAACCGCTGGTTTTGCCATGAAATGAGGGTTTTTTAGTAATTTCACAACTCGTACCAGTATTTGAGGAAGAACCCCGTTTGGTACGTCTCCAATTTCATCGATAACTTTAGAAAGACAAAGGGCCCCACCAGTTTGTATATACCGGTTCTGTTCACCCAATGCCTCGAAAAGCGGTCTCACCAAAATTACGAAAATACCCTCGGAATTTCCAACATTTTTAGCGAGAACGCCACATGTATCGACGCAAGCGTCTCTCACTATAGAATCACTATCTTTTAACCTTTTAACTATGCTCGATATGATTTTTGGCATTTGGGGGGTTAAAAGAGATCCGTGTGAAATAACCACAACGCCCATGAGCCTGATGCATTCTTTTCGAACCAGGCTTTTTGACTCGGAATCCATGTCGGTGATGCAGGACAGAAATGGAGGGATCGTGTCGATGGAGAGGGATTGCGCCATCCTCTCCAGTTCGGTAGATCCTAATTGGTACGTGTCTCGATCAGATAGTTTGTTTAGAGAGATAACTACTTTTTGTTTTAGGGCGAAAAGAACCTTTCCTTTCTGAATTGCTGTTTGGGGCTTCATTTTTTTAATTTTCAGTTCAAAAATATTGAATCTCTGGCCCTCAAATTACGAGCAATTGAATCCAAAGCCGAAAATTGGGGTCAGAAATAGATTTAACACTAAACCCTTTCCAAAGAGAATACGGGGTAATTCACAGCTTGAGATAGCTCCTCCGTCATTTTACCTGAAAAATCAAACAAATCCAACTTAATGAAGTAAAAAATAAATTTAACACAAAACAAACATGTAAAGAAGCTAATAATTACAAATAAATCCAAGAAAGGGGGAATGTTAGACAAAAAACCTTGTTCGTTCAACCAGATATGGATCAACCAAAAATTCAATGCTGAATAGTAAATACGTACACAGAGAAAGACAGAGGAGATTAACGAACCTTCGCTTGAAGATTTGAATTTGAATTTGAATCATCCCACTGCCATGAAAGAGAACAAAAAACAAGAAATATTAAAGCTTACACAAAGCAAAAGAGAGCGACCGAGCACAGACGAGAGAGAAATAGAATACAACACTACAAATTCTCGCCCTCGTTACAATGCTGGACCGAGGAACCATAGGTCCATTGTCAGTGAGTGTGATACTGTGGACCGAGTTTATTCAATATTAAAATGGTTCCCTAACTCTGAAACCGAGGAGACATGGAACCAGAGAAAATAAGTTCCTGGACATGGACCACCTATACCAAATCGAGCATTTAAAATGACCCACGTATTAACTTTATGATCCATGTGCAAGTAAGTACAGATACTTATCGAGACATGGTATTATTTTATCTTTCATCAGCTTTTCCCGCTTCTAGGCAATGTCATTCGAAAATCAGATCCGACCGTCGAATTAATGACACGTGTATAGTATCTCCGAAATTCAAATGCGTTTAAATTTGGTGGGCTGATTTTACCTATTTCTCCTTGCAAAAGTCCGAAATATCATATTTACCCTTTTGAGAAAATTTATCATTTTTACCCTTTCAAAAATCTCAAGCACCATATTATTTCTACAAATTTACAAAATAATACAAAAGTTCAAATTAATGACTTGGTTAGAGGTGTGCAAAAAGTTCAGTTTACTTGGGTACCAGACCAATCTATTTCGATTTAATCAGTTCAGTTTTCGATTTATTTGGTTCGATTCGGCTGAAAATTTAATATTGTTTGGTTCATCGAGGGACTCGACCGAAAACTTGATATTGTTTGGTTCGTCGAGTTCGATTCTCATTTGAAAATCCAATAATGTTATGTACCATGCACATAACTCCCCGCAATCAACCCGCACAATAAAAAATGGAAAGTAATTATTGAACAATTGTTTGGAAGGGGGACTTTGAGCCCTCTCCGAATTTACTCCAAAAAAAAAAAATTATTGAACAATTAATGATTGTGACAATTTAATTTGGAAATTGAATGAGTATTTTGTAAGTTCGGGTATATTTGGGGTTTTTTGTGCGGGCTGCTTAACACTACTTTTTGAAAATCCAATAAACCTAACCGACTGAAATATATCCCATCTTTTACTTTTTTCATATGTTTAATCTAAAATTTAAAATTTGATATAATAATATCTAAATAATATAATTATATTTTATATGTTTATTTATATTTTTGGTTAAATAAAATATGAATTTTATTAATGATATATATTTTGTAAGACTAAAATTCGTTATTTGATTCGATTTTAAATCACTTCAAAATTTAGGTCATATCGGTTTAAATCGATTTAAACTGAACCAATGACTTGGTGTTGAAAGTTATTATTTATTATTTGTTTAATTTCACAAATCGGGTTAAAATTTGATGTTTAAGATTTTTTTTTAGGGCAAATATGATATTTTAGTTTTAGAAAGGTAAATATGACAATTTTTAATTTTAGAAGGAAAAATATGCAAAATCTCATTAAATTTATCAGCATAATCTAATTGTAGATCCGTCCATTAAACAAAAACTGAAGATCTCCATTTAATTTCGACTACTAATTCATTTCGTTAACTTAACTTTATGAGCGAACCATACACAATTTTATACAACAAAAATTGCCTAAATTAAGTATAATTAGACCTTGAGTTTAAATGTCCTTTTCTTAAAAGTTACAATAAGCGAAATAGTAACTATTATTAGTAAGATCATAAGAGCTAACACGGCGATATTCCAAAGCGAGCAGCCATACCACATTCCGCATTTATTTATTATTTCCTGTAAATGTATAAAACAAAAGTTTAATAAAATAAAAGGCATAATTTCACGCCTACGCCTGCAAATTCTCATATCCCACATACCCCTATACAAAACAAAAGAAATATCATGTATACCCTCATTTCCTTTATTGGATTAAGTGAGAAAGAATCAAAGAAGGGTAGTTTCGACATCTAATTAAGGGAGGGATATTTATGATATTTCTCATATTTTGTAAGGGTATTAATGATATTTTGTGGGGGTATTAATGAAATGGTGCAAAGTGTAGAACAAACTTGTTCAGCCATGAGGATGAGGTTATGCCGATCATGTCGGATCATGAGACGCTCTTGTTGCGAGAAAATAGATTGAGCATGCTTGTACAACTCAACATCCAAATAATTCCAATTTTTTATTTCCTCGATTATAGATTCCGATACACTATGACGAGCCTGAAATTCAAACGAGATTTATTTCCTCAAATCAACATAAATTATTATTTATAAGGAGAGAAAAGTTCCGTACAAAAAAAATAAAGATTACGAACCTTTTTCGAATAATTAACAGGAGAAATTCTTTTGAGAGAAACGGTACGACGTGTGGTTTGAGATTTGCGTAGCGTAGCTATACAGCTTTCATACGCCTCCATTAATTTACTCACTGTCATCTGTAATTCATTTAAAAAGTTAAAAAATAAATAAATGGTATATTTCGAGTATCATTTTTTCTTAAATTTTTTAAATGTTTTAAATTGAGATATATAAGTAGAAAAAATTACGTTTCCTTTTTGTGAAGTAACATCAGGTGGTGACGAGACATCATCTTCAATGCTAGTCTAAAAATATTAATTATTCGAAAACATTATTTTTTATGCGGTAATAAAAAAATACTATTTTTTCTCAAAACGATACTTACATGATTCGAATCTTCCGATGCAATGTCTTGGGTAGAAGATTCCTCTTTTGCAACCACAAAAATTACCAAATTTTTAGAGCGTTGTTCTGTTGTAATTAATAAGGAGTAAAATAAATAAATAAATAGTGAATGTACTTACTAGTTTGAGGAGAAGAATCGGAGTGAGAAAGAGAAGGAAGAAATTTAGATGGAGAGAGAATTTGAGCACCGACCATGTTAGCAAACATACGAGCCGATTTTTTATGATCTTCGGTTATACCCACATATAACATCTCATCCAATCTCTCCTGTTATTACAAAAAATAAATAATTTAAATAAAGAAATAAGAAATTAAGATATATTTTTTTATTATTTACCTTAGCGATCTCAAGAACCAAGTGGCCGAGTTGAGTGTATTTCCTCACGCAATGTCGCACCTCGTGAGCTTCGCTCAAATACGAGTTGTTCGTTAGTCCTGCAACCTATATATTAATTTAATTATTACTATTGGTTAAAATGAACGGTATCAAAAAATTAGAAACTGGTACGTGCGTATTCGTACCTGAAAAGTTGCCCCGTTATGAATTATCTCGTGAGCAATAGGATCGTTGATGAATTCGTCCAAGGGTATCACCATATCTTCCATATTATACGCATCATTAATTTCATTTCTCCTAAATTTACCGAGTCTCCTCGCATCCCTCTGCAAAATAAATAATATTCCAATTTTGTACTTCAATATAAAATAAATAAATAAGCCATGTAGAGAAAATTAATTAATATACCCTTGAGAAAAGGTCTTCTCTTATCCAAGGAACCAAATACTTCCAAGGCCAAATATCCAAAGTGCTAACCCCTTTGGATTTAGGCCTAATTCGACTGGACATCTCCATTGCTGATGTCAGGTTAGGATGAATGAGAAATCTAGCTGCCACCTCAACAGAGAACTCATACGTGCTAAAAACACGCTCAACAGGGTCTCTTAATATCGTTACTAACGAGGTTTTTTCCTTTGGTAGCTTGGTGGTCAAGCTATAGTCATCGTGACTCACCACCAACTTGCAATTAGGTTTACTGAAATTCGATAAAAATAATAATAAATAATAATATTTATAAAGATAAAAATGGGTAGTATTGATAAAACATACCTAGGATCAAACCGTAACTTATCATAGGATCTTGGGCACTCTTGAGCGCTGCTATATAGTTTCCTCAAAAAACTACAAAAAAGGATTAAATAAATTAAAATCACCGTTATAGTATATTTGTAGAAAAAATCGATGAAAATATAGAGGATTTTTACTTACCATTGAAAGTATGTTCGTCCGCCGGTTCGGGGAATGTGCAGAAAAAATAATAAATCTCTTAAAGTTAGTTTATCTTCTCTCTTCACGTTTTCTTTAGATGATTCTGCCCAATTCTTCACGGCTCGTTCGCATTGGAAAAAATTATCATCATAGGAGGAGACTTGCAGTGCTTTATTAACATATGCAAACAACACAAAATTCAAATCCAAATTAATTAGAATTCGTCACGCATGTGACTTAACAGTTCAATTGAACTTACAAAATTACCCCTAAATCTAATTCATCCTCGTTTGCAACCAATACCAATCAAGCTAAAAGGAAAAAGAATGAAAAATTACCAAACAAGAGCAATATCAGGAAAATGGTAAGTCCCAAATGGCCTCTCATGGTCTTCTTCTCTGTCCACTCGAGAGCATGCCTAAAACGCCCACCAAACAAAAAAGAAATCACGACTATTGAACTGAAATCCACCTAACAAAAGCTTTACCTTTTTCTCTTTGCTTCTCTTCTGCGCAAAGGGGAACACAACACAGGATTAGAAGGAGAGAAGATCGAGGACGAGTACTTGTCTTCAGTTCGCCGGAGAGGAGACAAGGGGTAGCAGCATCACCGCCGTTGCCGCTGGTGCGCGAGCGAACCCATGAAACTGCTCTCCGACCACTTGGTTGGGTTGTGCTCTTGTCGGATTCGGCTCCTCCCCAACTCCCAATACTATGTTTTTGTAAGAAATATCATCAATTAACCCCTCCTCTTCCGAAACATAAAAAATAGTAAAATACCATCAATACCCTTTTGCTTCATTCAAAACACGTGGATTCCATATCCATTGATTTTTATAAAATTTAGCATAGATCTCACGTATTAATGAGTAATGACTTGGAAAGTAAAAGTTTAATAAGTTTTTAGTTAGTATATAAGAGGTGGCAGTTGGGCGGGTCGGGTCGGGTTCGGGTCAGGTCATTTCGGGGTCGGGTCGTTTCGGGTTGCGGGTCGTTCGGGTCATCGGGTCGTTCGGGTCGTTCGGATTTCGGGTCGTTCGGGTCTCGGGTCGTTCGGGTTCGGGTCGTTTCGGTTTTCGGATCGTTCGGGTTCGGGTCGTTTTGGTTTTCGGATCATTCGGGTTCGGGTCGTTTTGGTTTTCGGGTCATTCGGGTTCGGGTCGTTTTGGTTTTCGGGTCATTCGGGTTCGGGTCGTTTTGATTTTTGGGTAATTCAGATTTCACAAAATTTGATTTCGAATCACTCAATTTTCCCAAAATTTAGTTTTCGGGATTTATTTTATTGATTCCAAGATATTTTAACAATATTATATTGATTTTAACGACAATAGTTTAATTTTCGGGTCGTGAGTTTCGGGTCAATCGGGTTTCGGGTTAGTTCGGGTTTCGGGTCGTTCGGGTTTCGGGTCATTCGGTTTCGGGTCGATTTCGGATTCGGGTCATTCGGTTTCGGGTCGATTTCGGGTTCGGATCATTCGGTTTCGAGTCGATTTCGGGTTCGGGTCATTTGGTTTCGGTTTCGGGTTCGGGTTCGGGTCGTTGACTTTTCAATATTTTCGGGTCGGGTCGGGTTCAGGTTCAGGCGGGTCGGGTCATTTTTTCGGGTCGGGCCAGATTTTGCCAGCTCTTATTGTAATTCAATAAAATCTTGGAAGTATTTTAATTATATCACATTAGGATCTTAAACAGTACAATTTGATTACATTATTTTTATATATATATGAGAAATATTTTTTTTATTTTTCCTAATATTGATAACAATAATTACTCGAGAAAAAAAAACATTGATAACATAACAATACACTTGAATTGCATAAATAAAAATTAATTATTGGACGAATATCCAAATATGTTTTAAAAAATATCTATCATAAAAAAATGACTGATCATAGAACTCTTATATTTTAATCATTTAGAAGATATTTAAGAAATTTGCAGGGATTCTCTTATATTTTACAAGTTAATTTGTAGATTTAAGGACTATTCGTTGGCATTAGTTATCGTCAATTAATTTTTAATTTTTAATTTTTGAACTAATAACCAATTCGCATGAACTGACAAATATTTTTGGACTACTTTTATTCAATCACAATTCACAACTCATAATTATGCGTAGTCATTTATGTGACGTCATTTTGTAATAACTTTTGAGTCATTTTTTTAACTCGTGTGATCTTTCGTATTTTAAATTCAAACTGCACGAGGAAAATCAGACCTTTTTTAATAAATACAATGTTAACATGATCGCCCATTTTATGTTGGCTAGTGAGGCATTTAGCAAACGTCATATATTTATAAAAGGTCACGACAATTTTTTGAATAGGTATAAGCTCAAATTTTTGTATAGGTATAAGCTCAATTTTTCCGAACCCTAAACAAAAGGATCCAATATTTCTTTAAAAACATCGAGTCCCTATCTTACCAGTTTGTTCATCTCCCCGTTCGTTCGTTGTTGGACAGTAAGTAATATTTCAGGTAGTATGCAGACTTGTTTGGGAATGCTTACTCGAATGTCTCGGAGCATTCGGGCTAAAGATCAAGTCGAGATATTATATGGATTGTTCGCGTGTGTCCTCAAAGGTGTCCCATGATGAGCGGGTTTTTTGGCGTGTTTAATATGTCGTTGTGTTAAAACCCCGAACAATCAACAAAATTTGTAATCTATGTTTGTACAGTGGCAAATGTATAGATTCGTTCCACGAGGAGTATATGCGTCGAATAATGAATTTAAAACAAGCAAGAATTAACAGAAACTTTTCCAGAAAATTGTCCGTTATAACGGAAGAATGTCCGTTACAACGGACTAGAGTGATGATCTTGGTTCTGAGAATTGGACACTAGTCCGTTGTAACGGAGTGTCTATCCGTTGCAACGAAAATGGAGTTTCGTTACGACGGAATGAAGGTCCGTTACGACGGATTGGTGAATCCGTTACAACGGAACAAGTTGCGTTACAACGGACAGTGTGTTAGTGTTTAGATTGAAGGAATCCACACTAGTCCGTTACAACGTAGCAAGTTTCGTTACAACGGAGTTATAACGGACTGAAAAGTGAAGGACTAACGACTGGTCCGTTACAACGGATGGTGAACTTCCGTTGTACCGGACTATCTCCTGGATTGGGAATTTGTTATTCTGATTAGGGGTTTGATTTGCGAATGTTTTGATGAATTAATTAGGGGCTTAAATGCAAGTAAAAAGAGAACGAAAAGAGAACAAGAATATCACACAAAGAGAGTCAAAGGTTCAATGCAAGAAACAAGATTTAGAACAAAGGAAGAGATTCAAACATGGTTTTTAACACAATCCTTAAAACTATCATTTAACATACAAGAATTGCAAGAAAGAAAAGAAAACACCTAGAGAGATGAAGAAAGCTTCGAGTCTCGTCGTAAATGCCTTCCTCGTTGTTCGAGATGCGTAGAAAGCTAGTCACCTCGCACAACTCGTCCTTTCGTACCGATTCACTTGCCGATCGAAGAAAGCTCCAAACCGGTTGCGTGAACTCGAGATTTACAAGGAATCAATCGGAAGAAAGCTCCCAATCAATTAGAGTAAGCTCGTCTCCTTGCTTGCGCGGATTCGGACGAAGAAAGCTCCAATCCAAAACCTCACAACTCGATCTTCGTCGAAGTGTAGATCAATTCACCGAATGAAGAAAGCTTCGATTCGGTGGTCAATCCTAGAGAATTTTCGTTCGTATTTGCAATTCTTGCGTGTTCTTGAAAGATTCTTGGACTTGCTTAAGAGGGAAAGAGGGAAGCGAGAATGAGCGAAAGTGCTTCGAAGAGCGGGGGAAAGAGCGAGAGTCTTCCCATAGGCCTTGGGGTCTTATTTATAGTGTCATTGGGGCTTTCCCATTGGCCGAGAGATGGGTGAGAGGATTGAGGGTAGTTGGGGCTGTAGAGTGGCAATTGTGTGAGTGGTTTTCGAGTAGAGTTTGGTGCAATCTCTTATGTTGATGATTATTTGCCTTCTCCTTCACACGTGTACCGAATTGGTCGGTATGACATATCGATTTTAACGGCGCGAGGAGACGAAGGCAACTACACTCTTGGTTTGCCGAGAATTTCCCCCTAAAACCTGTAATTAAGCAATAAAACACACTTAGTGAAGAAATATTCTTGTTATCTCAAATATGAACAATTATATATAAAGTTGTGATTCAAAAAGGGCTAAAATCCCCAAATTAGATATTAAAAAGGTGCTTTATTTTCCTCTTATCATCCCATCTGCTTGGTATTGAAGCGGTATCACTTTGATCACGAGAAGACTGAATCAACGTCTGAACTGCGCAATTGACTTCAAAAGAGAGCAAGAAAATGCTTTTACAATCGAAGTCATGTGTATGTCACTCGACCAAAAGGTCTGTAACGAGTATCTATGATAGTGACGCGGGACCACCACCACGACGAACTATTGCAATAGTGCCCGCCTGCAGTCCCTTTCTCTCCTACAGCAGTGCCTGCCTCCAGTTCAGCAACTCGTTCGCTTCTCAGGGCTTTTCATGATCCCAATTCTCGACCCAAACAGCCAATTCAACCTCAATTTTTTTAAATTTCTCCTTAATTCTCGACGGTGACGACGACGGCCAGAAAACGCGATAAATGACAACGACACAGTAATTAATTCTAACTAATATTTATTTTTGTTTATTGTGTCAATTTTGATTGGTACCAAGATATTTTAAGTCCCAATTTATATCAAAACATTTAATGTTGTTGAATTTCCGACCAATTTAGGATTTTCGGTACATTTTATACTTTTTTAGCACAATGTGAACAAAATTAAGAGGAATTTTTGCATATTTTATTAAAATTTCATGTTTGTTTTGTAAGAAAATATCGTAAATTCAACTAAATATTAATATTAATTATAGTTTCAAAATCTTTTCATAATATTCGTCAAATGTCCACATGTGAGACCTGTTTGAAACAAACTCAACTCGGATCACCGTTTCAAACATCATTAAAATTTAATGGGTTCGTTATGTTTTAGTGGTTTCAATATTTTTCCATTTGCATTTTTTTCGCGTCATTTGATACGTACGATTAAAGATGTTATACATTTTTGGGGAAATTACATATGTATCCTTGTTTAACACTTCAATTACAAATTTATCCCTTTAATATTGTTAATATCGTATTTGTCCCTACAAAACTTTATTTGTATCAAATTTATCCATCATTAACTTTCTCTGTTAAAAGCTAACAGAAAGTAGTGAGTTAACAATTCTGCCCTTCAGGCTTCACGGGGGACCTCTCTCCCCCATATCTTGTTCTCTCTTCCAGTTCATCGATCTTCATCTCTCTCAAACAAATACCCCATCGCCATCTCCGTCGATATCCCTATATCACTATCTCTTCCATCACTCTCGTACATGTACTCTCAGTTAGTAAGCTAGGCGAGTAAAGCGCCAAAAAGAGAAGTGAATATCACTGCTCCGCCCTGTCACGCGATAACTGCTCCTGCTCTATGTTTCTCTAGATTGCAAGAAAGAGAACCTTCATATCGACCAGCGATTGGCCTACCATTAGCCCAGTAAAGGTATCTTTATTTCTTTGGAAATTCATTGATTATGCGATTTGTGGTTAATTAGGCACAATTATGCAGGATTATGTTTAATTGTCCTGTATTTGGATTAATTTAAACTAGACAAGGATCAATTTGAGATATTCGCTCTCCAAAATCACTGTAATTTACAAGTTTATTTTCAGTACAGCATTTGAATTTGAGAAAATGATTCGGCATATGATGCCTGTATTTGAATTTGAGAAAGGATGTTCGAAGAAAGTGGTGCCATAATTGGGGTTATTAATTTTTACACATAATTTTCATCATTGATTATATTTGGTTTATTATTTCAATTTTTTCCAATTTTGCAGATAAAGGAAATTGATAAATGTCTTAATTTCATGGGTCTCCAAAGCTCAATTTCTTAATCAGAAACTCCATTTCTTGCGATTCAATGAAAGAAGACTCAAAAGCTCCATTCTTCTGAGAACCCAAACTCCATTACGTCTAACTAGCACGGTCCAGACTGGGAGAAAAAGTCGAAGGTACTTATTATATTTATGAATTGTGATTATTTAAATGGGGATGGATTAAGGGCGATTAGGCTTAATTGAGAACTAATTAAAGTTCGATATGTTTCATTATAATCAAGTTAGGTTGAATAATGAGTCTGTAATGTGGAATTGGGGTTAATTAATGTGATTATTTGTATCTTTCTTTCTCCAATCTAAAACAGTTTAGGCATAATCTAGGGCTTTTGAACATTTCATATACCATTATAATTCTTTTGCAAGTGCTTTCTCTCACTAATCTTTTTCTATAATTAGGTTTTTTCTATCGAGATGAGTTAAGCTCGGACGAATGATACAGTCGAATTATTGTTGGGTATGGAATTGGTATATGCTGGTGGTAAATATAATCTTCATCGTGTTGTTAAGCATGATTTAGTATTTTTTTTGTTCTTAAAATCGGTACAAAGATGTCCAGTGTCTTTTTAATAATGATGTAAAGATTGTTTGAGAAATGTATGTTAATTTCTAATAATTTCTAATAGTACGATATTGATGTTCTTGGCATAATTGTATTCCTAAACATGTTTTAACATTTCAATAGAGTTTAAACATGTTATAAACATGTTAAATACGGTTTAAACCAAATATAAATACAACACAACACAACATGTATCAAAAACTATATTTGATATTACATCATGACAAACATAATCCAATATATTTCTATATTAATACCACATAACAAAACATAATGCCAAATTTAATATTTGATATGTAAACAAACAAATAAATAATCACACCAAAACAAACACACACAGTATAACAAATTAAAATTAGACAACGCTCAAAACTGAATTTAATCGTGAGTAAACAGTTGGTATTGAATTGGAGGATGCGCTTCCATTTTTCCTGGTCCTTCATATTTCAGAAATTCGACAAAATTCCTGCAATTTTGTAAGCAATTCCTCGTCCCTTAAATTGAGTCTTTCAGTTGTCCAATTTTTGTTTCCTAACCGGGATCCCATTTTATAATTCCTGAGATTCATTCGCAGGGTTTCAAAAACAATGACTTAATTTCTTGTCTTTAAAGTATTCTGATCGGAAACACATATTAGATGGTCCAAGAGCACTGAACGTAGAAGTTTTGTTGATTGTCTTGATGATAGGTGATGATGGTGCACTTCAAATGCGGTCAATTGTAATCTTTTCAATTTCCGAATCTGAAAGAGAAAAAGTATTTCTCAGAGATTTTACACTGTAAGAGCAACCAGACAAGTATCAATCTAAAAGAGAAAACCTTGGGAAATTTAGCACCCATCAGACAAGTATTTCGAGCAATCCAGATAAGTATTTCCCAAAAAATCAATTTAAAAGAGGAAGACAATTTACTCGACAAGAATGGGATATATTTCTCAGAAACCCTTCGCCCCAATCGCTCCAGCCAGCCAACCAGTCGTACCAGCTGCACCATTCGTCCCAGTCTGTCGCCCATCCGCACCATTCGTCCCAGTTGTCCCAGCCGCAGCATTCGCTCCATCTGTCCAGCCAGTCGCGGTCCCAGTGTACAGACAATTGTCGCCTCCGTTGCCACCATCACCATGGAAAACCTTCGCTCTTCCCTCAACGCCCCTCTTCGCCCTTCGCCAGAAGAAGACACTCTTCCTTCGCTAGAGTTCTTATTCCTTGGTTAGGGTTTACCAGGGGAGTAGAGTTTATTAACTGGTTTATAATTAGTGGGTTTTGGATAGTGTTTATGGGGGTATTAAAGGGGTATTTTGGTCATAGAAAATTAAATTTATTATTTAATTAGTTTTAAAGGTTAAATTTGGGTTAAATTTAACATTAAGATAACGGTAAGGATAAATTTGATATCATATAAACTTTAGTAGGGATAAATTTGATATTAACAATTTGAGAGGAATAAATATGTTATTTAAGAAGTTAGTAGGGATATAAAAGAAATTGTCCCTACATTTTTATGAGCTTTGTGTATCTTTTTATGGGAATCCAATATTTTTTCACTTGCCGTGCACAAGCAATATCCGATTGTAAATTGGAGCATTTCTGCATATAATCTTTTTTAGAAAAAAAATTCAAAAACTAACCCTCTTTTCGAAAATATTCCAAAAATAACTCCTTTCGGGTTTTTAAATCTCGCCGCTACAGTGTTCCGGGATTTTAAACCTCGCCGCTACAGTATGCTACAGTGTTTTAAGAAATAAAAAAATTTATTCTCCTTCAAAATATACCCACCGAATTCTCCATCATTTAACTATTATATTTAATTAACGTGATAATTACAACATATCATTAAATATTAACTAATATTTATTCCAATTTATTCTAATTTATGAATTTGAATAAATATTAATTATGTGTTAAGTTAATAACTAACAGCATAATTAATATTTCAATAATAGAGAATTCGGTGGGTACATTTGAATTCATAAATATTAATTTTGTTGTTAACTATTAACATAATACGTAATTAATATTTATTTTTATTTCAATTTATGAATTCGAATAAATATTAATTATGTATTACGTTAATAACTAACAGCATAATTAATATTTCAATAATAGAGAATTCGGTGGGTACATTTGAATTCATAAATATTAATTTTATTATTAGCTATTAACTTAATACATAATTCATATTTATTCGAATTCATAAATTGAAATAAATATTAGTTAATAATTAATGATATGTTGTAATTATCACGTTAATTAAATATAATAGTTAAATGATGGAGAATTCGGTGGGTACATTTTGAAGGAGAATAAATTTTTTTATTTCTCAAAACACTGTAGCATACTGTAGCGGCGGGATTTAAAATCCCGGAACACTGTAGCGGCGAGATTTAAAAACCCGAAAGGAGTTATTTTTGGAATATTTGCGAAAAGGGGGTTATTTTTGGAATATTTTCGAAAAGTACATTAGTTTTTGAATTTTTTTTCTAAAAGGGATTACATGGCTCCTTGTAAATTTCTATGATAAAAAAAGTTTGGAAAAGAAATATATAATTCCGTTCGATGATAAATTTCATGTTTGCAAACAGCCCCTTTATCTTTGCAATATTCTGACTACCATATTTCTAATTTTAAGATTAATATTTTTAAACTTTGGAAGGATATATACGAAAACAAATCCTATCCTCTCCGCTTAAACCCCTCTGCGTCTCTCTAATCCAAAACCCTCCCCCCTCAGGGATACCAGAGCTCGAGAAACAATCGCCATGGCCAGACTCGTGCTCTCACCATCTCAAACTCTGAGACTAAACCTAACCATAAGCTTCTCATCTTCATCTCACTACCCACAAACTCTCAATCGTTCCCCTTTCAACCCTTATCCAGTTCATCTATTCCACCATTCGAAACATAAAACCCGAGCAGTCCACTGTGTCTCTATCAATCCCATCAAAAAATCAGATTCACACGCTACTTCAATCGAAGTGGTGGTTTCATTACTCCAAGAATTTGGGGCCTCCGAAAAAGATTCGATATTTATCGCCTCCAATTCCCCTAAATATATTGAAATGATTGTCGACAGCGTGAGTGAACTGGATAGTTCGGGCCTCTGGAGCTCGTGGGGTAATGGGTTGGTAAAAAATGAAGAAGAAATCGAGATTGATGAATTAGAATTTGAGAAAAAGGTTTATTACATGGCGAAGAGTAAAGGGGATAAAGGAATTTTGCCTTTCTTGGAGAGTTTAGGCGTAAAATTGTCCTCGGCAAAGGTCATCGTTTCGTATCTCTGGTCAGAAAATCTACCAGAGCTTATCGACAAGGTAATAATTTTAATTGCAGTATTTGTGTCTATTAAACTTTCAAAATGTATAATTTATACTTTATTTGTTTTCCTACATTAAAATATTTGTTAGTTCATACTTTTGCAAATTAAAATTTGTAGGTTCGGTATTTGAGGGAAGTGTTATTTTCAAATAGTGGTTATGAGGAATTCACAGGAAAAAATGCGAAGCGAATGATGCTTAATTTGTCGATATTTGCCGATGAGGAAATTCAGAGCACCTTATCTTTCTTTCAAAAGGTAAATCATTTGGCATAATTTTTATTTTATAATTTTTTGACGTGTCAATAAATCAATCTATATATTTTTTCCTTTATTTCAGATGGAAGCAAGGCACGGTGGTTTGTGCATGTTAGGAAACATGAATATCTCATTTCCATTTATCATAGAAGCGTTTCCAAGATTGCTCACTCTCTCGGTAGAGAAGCATTTCAATCCCTTGCTTGAATTTCTTGGATTTATCCGCGTGCCTAGAAATTATATCGCATCGACTCTTCTATGTTTTCCTCCTATTATTTTTTATAAAGTCGAGAAAACTTTCAAGCCGAGAGTTCTTTTACTAGAGAAGGTACTTATAATCTTACAATTATACCCAACTTGATTAACTATCAATTGTTTGATTATTTAGTACATTAACCCAACAAAGGTAATAAAGATTGTTTTTTCAATTAAGATAATTAAATCTTTTATTTTCTAGGTAGGTGTGGGAAAATAAAGAGATTGGAATAATGTTGTCCAAGTATCCATGGATCCTCTCGCGAAGCATTTTAGCCAATTATGATGAATTGATTAAATTATTCCTCAATGAAAAGGTATAAAATAATTACACATTAAAATATTCACGTGCTGTGTTTACAATATATAAAATCGGTACATGATTAGGTACCAAAAACAGCTATTGATTATGCATCACAAAGGTGGCCTCACATATTGGGTTGCTCGGTACAAAGAATGAAACTAAAATTGAACCAATTTGAGGAGCTAGGAGTTAGAAAAAAAATGTTGGTACCGGTTATTACTTCGAGTCCCCAACTTTTACTCAAAAAACCGAATGACTTCTCCGAGGTGAACGACTTATTTTAATTTAGACATATCATCATTTGTTTACACTTCATTATTTATTTATTTATTTTTGATGAATTTTTCCAGGTGGTTTTGTTGTTTAAGGAGATGGGTTTTGATCGATTTGAGATAGGAAAGATTCTGCGTCGAAGTCCCGAAATATTTGCACTGAATATCGAAAATACCCTCAAGAGAAAGATCAAGTTTCTGATTGACTTTGGATTTCGGGAGAACCAAATCCCTCGTATCGTCAAAAAATTCCCAGAGTTACTTTTGCTTGATACGAACAAGACTATACTTCCAAGGTACACTACAAATATTCTAATCTTCAATTGTCCTCGATTTTAACCCATTTATTTTTGGTTTAGGTTGGAATATTTTATGTCGATAGGATTATCGAAAGGAGAGGTGTGTTCGATGGTATATAGATTCTCTCCCCTTGTCGGATACAACACCGAAAATGTGATAAAACCGAAGCTTGATTATCTCTTGAATACGATGAAAAGACCATTGAAGGAAATAGTGGCGTATCCGAGATATTTTAGCTACTCTTTGGAGAAGAGGATAAAACGTAGGTTTTTCATAATTAAGAGTCGAAATATCAAGTGTAGTTTGGGAGATATGTTCATGAAGAACGATGATGAATTCGCCGAAGAGTATTTGGGCTTTGGTCATTTGTTAATTGTGCCTCCGCGCTCTCCTCCGAAACATTTGTGAAGTCGAAGAGAGAGAGAGAGAGAGAGAGAGAGAGAGAGAGAGAGAGAGAGAGATTTTTGACACGAATAGTTGTAGCTGGAGTTTTTATATAATGATTAATTTAGTAAAATGTATTTATTTATTATGTAGGAAACATTTAAATATTGTACTTGAACCCCCAAAATCTCCCCGAAATGATTTTCAGGGTGAAATTATCCTTTCTTTTGGAGGAATTTCATTGTATCGTATCCCTACAAAATTCGCTCGGCATTTTTTGAATTTAAATTTTGTTCAAATCGATTGCTAAAATTGTAGTAATAATAGACGCCATCAGACATTTAATTGTCCAATTCCGAATTGAAAAAAGAACCCAACATTTTAAAGGAGCCATATCTCCAAAAATCAAATTATTTATTACAAATTTCACAACTATTGATGTCCTAAAACAACTTTCAATGAGAAATAAAAGAAAAAAAAAACTCGACTAAAAGTGGTGATAATATTCATTTCTAAATAAAAAAAAAAACAAAAAATAAAACATCCCTAAATCCAAAAATTGTGATGGAAGAAAAAGAATCGCAACAAAACCATGAAAATGAAATAACCAAAACAATCAACGAGCAAAATACAGTTTATTATTTATCGTTTATTCGGGAAATTTTCATCTATGTCCCTGCAAAACCTCAAAATAATACTTCCCAACTTTGGTAAACGCATAAAGCATTTTAAGGTTCTCAAAGGACAAACTTGAAAATATTCTTTTTTGAAGGGTTTGAAATGATCATTCTTCATCATAATCGACCCCATCATCATCGTCATCTAATTCTGACGCGCTGGGCCCGCCCATAAGAGAGAGAAACACCAATACAGCAATGAGTTGGGTGGCCAGAAAATACTTCGCCCTTCTTCTAAACGTTTTCTCTTCCTCTGTCCTCTCCTTTCTAGGTTTTGCTTTCGGCTTCGCAGCTATAAATAAATATCAAAATATCATACAAGGAAAAATACAAAAAAATTAAAAAAAATAATATTAAAGATAATAAGAAGTACCCGTCTTTTTTCTTGTCGCAGATGATGATGATGCTGATGGTTTCGGCGTATCATTTGATGATGATGACGTGGCATTGAGTAACTCGGCCTTGAGATGCTCTGTGTATTTCACCAAATTATCGTGTCTCGACAAATTGGTCCTCAACACCGATGATTCCTGTTCGTCGATTCAATATTTAAGAAATAAAATATTAAAATTGTATAAATTCGAAAATCTAATTTTTGTCAGAAAAAAAAAACACGTACGGGCAATGCATCGAGTACAAAAAGTGCATGTCCGAGAAAAAGAGCATCTACATCTGTAGGCCTGTAAAAAAAATAAAGTATGTATCTTTTCAGATTTACCCTTCCTTTTTAATTAATTTCAAAGGGGAAATATTTATATATGAACAAAGTTGAGTACCTGTTATCAAAGAAAAAAACTTGATCTCCTAATCTTAATGACAGAGCTTCGTATGCTTCGTTCGCCTTCTTGTATATCTGATTTAACAAAAAAATAATTATTTGGTAACAAAAAATTAGAGAGAGAGAGAGAGACGGAGAGGGAGAGGAGAGAGAGAATCAACCTCTGCTTCTCTTTCTTCAGCATTAATCTTCGTTAAGCCAAGCAAACTCTTCACGTCCCTAATTTTCTTCCAATGAAGAATATTCCCAATTGGCCAAGGTAAATCAGAGAAATATATCTCATTTGCAATGTCTCCACCAATGGCGACCCACAATTCATACAAGGTCGCTTCGTAAAGCCACGAGCTCACCATTGCTTTCGTCGATACAAAATCTTGTAAAGAGAGACTTTGGTGATTTGAATTATTAAGGTTGATTATGTTGCTTTCTTTTAATGATTCGATTACGCCTCCTTTCTCGTTGTTTAGTGCCACGTAATCCCCGTATTCCACATATGGAATATGATCTGCCGAATCAAATGCAAAGTCTTATCTTAGAGATTCGTGAATACCAAGGGAATATACACAAATCTTGTCAGTTTATTCAATTCATTCAATAAAATCAATAGAATGTCAAAATTGGGTGATATAATACCAATGTTGAATAATAAATTGGAGATAAACAACGAAAACCAACCTGAATCAGGATATGAAGTATCGAATTCAAGGTCAAAGTTAGCATTGGCTAGTTTGAGGTATAGATAGGCAGGGAGGCACGAAGGGCAAGCCGTAGGTAGGCCAAATCGCCCTTTTCTCGCCACCAGCACCAGTCGCCGCTCACCTCCTTCGTCGATTACAGAATCCGCCATCAAAGAGCTCGAATCCTCAAGAGGTTTTAGGGTTTTAGCTTCAACGAAGAAGAAAAACAACAGGGGAGTGGTGTGCAGAGGAAGAAATACTGAACTTGGCCCTGCAATTGTGGGTATTTTCAATTATATCCCTGCAAAAATTCAAAATATCATGTATACCCCTACAAAATAAAATATCACGAACAACCCTATAAAATATAGAAAATAAAATATCATTTATACATTATATACCTACAAAACGTAAGAAATATCATTTATACCCCTCATTTTATATTTGTTTGAAAGTATCTCTAAATTACCTTTGTTTAATTATCTTGTAATATGAAGATAACAAAAAATATTTTTTAAAAAATATCAAATTTCCCGAAACCCTAGTTAAGTGGGTTTTTCGACTTTGAAATTCCTTAAAATTCGAGTTTTTTATTTAAATATTTTGGTTGGATAATTATAAGATGATTAAATGAAATTGATGAGTTTAGATACAAAAATTAAAATAAATTAAATGAATTAAAGTAAACTGAAATATGAAAAGAAAACCAAATTGATTTGAGGCCCAAAAGAGGATAATTCTTAAATTTTCAAACTTAAAACTAATCATTGTGATATGTATTAGTTACTATACATTGTATATAAAAAAAAACAAGATTATTCTAAAAATGGACTCCGTGCAATGTCAAGTCAAGCGAGACACTACTTATAAAAATAATTTATAAATATAATAAATAAATTATATGAATGAGTGAAGTGATGGTGGAAAGACTAGACGACACAACTTTTTGATTTTTTTTTTTTTTTTTTTTTTTTTTTTTTTTTTGATATTTTAGCCCGTGGGCCCCCCCTACCCCTACCCCCCCTAATCCTAACCTACCCTACTAAGCTACCCGATTTTGTTGTCCCATGGTCCCGACCGGGTTCGAGCCCGCATCGTGTGTGGAATAGCCCGTGATACCAACCAACGTGCTACAAGCACTGGTGGTAACTTTTTGATTGATTGTACATGAACATGATATGAACATGTTGTGACAAATGAAGTTGACATATAACATGATTATATGGAATTGGATGAAAAAATTATAAATGAGATTGACATAACATGCTATTGTGAAAAAAATATCGAGTAAATCATAAAAGCATTATAAAACTAAAACATGAAATTAAATTATAAAACTTAAAATTGAAAATGAAATAGATCTCAATTGAAAAAAGACATCTAAAAATCGTGAAAGCTAAAAGAAGATGAAAATTTTGAATCATAACAGACAATGATAATTGAAACAAATCCTACAAGAAAATTCACTTCCTCTGACATGCAAAGTTCATCTACTAAATACATTAATGAAAGTATATTATTCAATTTACCCGAAATACAAATCAAGTGCATATTAGATAAAAAAAAAAAAAACAAAAAAAAAAGATAAATCTCTTTTCGAAACAATAAAAAAAGACGACATACACAAATAACAAAAAAATCATTTAAATATAATCCTAACATAAGAAATTAACAAATAAAAATAATCCTAAATAAAACTAATTAGCAATTAAAAAGGGAGAGATGAGAAAGTACGAGACGATGCCCACAATGGCGAAAGAAACGATGCGCTAGAGAATGTGAGAGAAAATTAAGAATTATGTGAGCGAGAGAACTTTAGATTTTGTTTAGAGGAGAATAATTAATAGCCCGAATGCATTTGATCCTACAATTAAAAATGGGAGACGTGAAAACTGAAATTTCATCGGGTAAAATTAAAAGGAAGATAAATATGATTTGTAGAGATACATCATACATGTGATGTTTCAAAATTTTGGAGGGCATATGTGATATTTTAAGTTGTAGGGATAAAGGCTAAATTCTGCCTTTCTTTGCAAAATTACCACGTTCTCCCTTTCAAAACAACAAATATCATATTTACCCATATAAAACTCGTAACAAATAAAAAATCAAACAACAAAAACTAGAAGATGGATACCGCGGCAGAGGCCACAGCTGGCACGGCGGAGCAGGCGGCTTCGGCGGGAAGGGTGGCGCCGGAGAGGTTGAGCGCCGGCGTCCAACAACAACTGAACTTGGACTCCGTCAAAAGTCGCGCAATCGGACTTTATAAGACGATTTCTCGAATTTTGGAGGACTTCGATGCTTATTCTCGCTCCAATGCCAATCCCAAATGGTACAGTACACGTTTTTTCTCTATTTTTACTCTTGATTTCCTTTCATTTTAGCAGCTTTTTTTCCTTCAGGAAATTTTTGGTAGTCGTCTAGTAGAACTCAGAATACCCAGCTAATGTTGCCGTATTTTTATATCTTCTAATCTTTTTTTATTAAAGTTCTTCGCTTTTTCCAATGAAACTCTCAGTTAAGCTCATTAGTGGTCAAGTTTAGGGTAAATTGATATTAAGCTGCACTAAATTGAGGATTCAATTGCACGATTTAGGTTTATTTTGGGAATAAGTAGTTACATGGAGGTTTGAAATTGGTACCAAAATCCGGTACCGCCATCTTTAGTCTATATAGACGATCATATTTGGAAATTTCAGGGACCATTTTATATAATTTATATTCGTTAATGTGTATTGTTGGTACAGGGAGGCCGTATTGGGGCAATTCTCAATGGTGAGTATGGAGCTGCATAACATAGTAGAAGATATCAAAAAAGTTTCAAAGTCCTTCATAGTGTACCCTCGAAATGTCAATGCCGAAAATGCCTCTAGTATGCTTTCCGCATATATTTTATTTTACATTTTATTTATCTCAATATCTAATTCACTAATTTAACTTATTTATTTCTGCAGTATTACCTGTCATGCTCTCATCAAAATTATTACCAGAAATGGAAACAGAGGATAACTCGAAAAGGGAACAATTACTCTACGGGATAACCAATCTTCCCGTACAGACCCAAATCGAGAAATTAAAGGTAATTTTCAATTTGGAGTTTCTGAAAGGGTATATATGAAATTTTACCATTTTTTATGTTTCAGACGAGAATAGACATGATCGCAGCGGCATGTGAATCCGCGGAGAAGGTAATCGCAGATTGCAGAAAAATGTACGGACTCGGTTCGCGACAAGCACCGCATCTCGTACCGACGCTAGATAAAGTCCAAGCCGCGAAAATTCAAGAACAAGAAAATACTCTTCGCGGCACTGTTAATTTTGGCGAAGGTATTATTTATTAATTATTAATTACTTTTTTGTTCTATTTAAATTTGTGGATGCATTTTCACAGGGGTAAGAGTACAAGGAGATCAGAGACAAATGTTCACTTCTCTTCCTAGTCACTTGGTCGAAGTTCTCGGCTTCGCAGACGGAACCCAAAACTTCGGGGACAATTCTGGCATGTATCCAAAGACCAATTCACCGTTTGCACAAGGAACTCCGATGCAGGTATTTTAAAACTCGTACGAATAATATTATTAATAAAAATAATTATAAAATTGGAAATATTGCAGGTTGGCGGAATGCAAATGGGTATAAGATCGACGCCGTCACCGGGCGGGCCCACGTTCGAGACGGTGTCGACTCCGCCGAACCCGATACCGTACACGAACAATATCCCGCTTAATAGTCCCACCCTTAATAATAACACGAACTCGCCCAGATCGGGCGCGAATTTACTGAGTACCGCGGGAGTCGCATCTCCTCAACAAGTGCAACAACTGCAGCAGTTGAGACAACAGCAACAGCAACAGCAACAGCAACAGAAGAATGCTCAGCAAATTAATTCTCAACAACAACAGATGAGGACTGGCGGTCAGGTGGGTCCCGCTTTCTCGTCGATAATATATTCATTTAAAAAATAAAAAATTAATAATTATTTTCAGGGAACGATGCCTCAGCTACACGATTTACAAGGACCCGGTGGTCAACAAAAATTGCAACAAGTAGTTTTAATTTTTGTTTTTTTGTTGAGAGGGGTATACGTGATATTATTGAAATTTGATTGTGGGTGCAGGGACAGATGCAGTACTCGCAATCATCAATTCTGGCGCAGCAGTTACAGAATAGACAGGCTCTTTCTAACGCGCAGTTACAGAATATGCAGCAATCAATTTTGCGTACCAATTTGGGGCAGTTTTCTGGTACCGCGAATAATAACTCCCTCTTCAATTCCGGTCAATTGTCCCCTAATTCCCAAATGGTTCGTATTGGATATTAATTATTAATAGTTAATTGATTTGCTATTTTTTTTTACGATTTTATTCGTTTAATTTCGCAGATTGCGAGTATGGCAAATGCTAGATTGCCGGTTAGTTTCTTTTTTTTTTTTACTACTTCCATACTTTTATTTATCTTGTTAATTATTATTTTTTATCTGTATTTTGTTTTACCTTGTTAAACAGTACAACTTATCAAGTCATCCTCAAAGGAATCTACCATCCCAAATTCTAAATGATCAGAGTATGTTATAATCATTGTGTTTTTCGGGGGTATTTATGATATTTCACATTTTGAGGTTTTAAAATGTAGTGTTTGGAATGGGTGCGACGAATCCAGGAACAATGGTAGGAATGGGGCAACAACAAGGCATGTTTTCGAATCCCCAAAATATGCAACAAGGCATGATGGGCATGCAAAACCCTAATCAAAACCCTAATTTCCCGCAACAAAGAGCCCCTAACCAACAGTAAGTAGTACCGAATCATTGTGATAAACTCGCCTTGGTTTGTTTGCATTAAATTTATCGGGTTGTTCTTTTTGTTGGTTGGATTGAAGGGGGAGATAATAATGATTGTAAATTCGTAGAATGATAAATCATTTTTCTTTTACAAACATATTAGTCTTGGTTATTAATTGGTGATCTTGCTTATTTATTCACCTGCCATTTTTCTCAATCATGAGAATTTATCATCCTTTTAAATTAATCTTAATCTTAATGTTTGTAACAGTAATTTGTAGTACTTAAAAGAGGTATAAAGTGCTCATTCCCTATATTTAATAGCTAATTAAGTTCAATTGTTTTTATTTGGAATTGCTCATTAACTATTTTAAAATTTTAATGGCACTATCTATCATCTGGCATTCATATCTCAGTTAATGTTACTCAATGCCAATAAAACATATGTTTCCAAACGCATTGCTTTACTACCTATGAATAATCATATTAAAACTTCCATTTTCTCTCTCTCACACTAATTAAGGGCCTCCATATATATAAATCTCTTTACTTTGTGAAGTTAAACAATAGAGAGAGATTTTTTTAATGGAAATAGAAGAATGTGATACAACTCTAAGCCTTGCAATAGGGCATACTAACCCTAAAAAAGTTCATATCATCAAACCGGAGAAACACGTCGATTTGTGTGAAATACTCACTACACAATTCAACGAAGAGAAGAAACGGGACAAAATGGTGAAGAATGAATGCAAAATTCGCAAGTTGAGATCAGATAAACGCGCCGATTCTGACGAAGAAAGTAGTGGAGAGGGTGCCACCAAGAAACTTCGGCTTAGTAATGAACAACTAACTTTGCTCGAGAGCGTATTTCAGGAGAATAATACACTCAACCCGGTTCGTAATGCAACATAAGTTACTTCATCAAAATGTGGATCTAATCAATAATTGCTGTTTAATTAATTTATCACAGATGTTAAAGCAAGAATTGGCGTATCGATTAGGATTAAGAACTCGACAAGTCGAAGTATGGTTCCAGAACAGAAGGGCTAGGTACCTTTAATTTGATAATGTTAGTAAATGAACTCAACATTGATTTATATTAAATGATATAAATACATATAAATGTAGGAATAAAATGAAACAGACAGAAACAAGCAAAGAGATCCTAAAAAGACATTGCGAAAGAATAACCGCCGAGAACCAAAGGATGAAGAAAGAGTTGCAGGAACTGAAACTCACGGCATTTAATCATAATCACAACTTTCTAGAACACCCAAAACTAAATATTTGTAAGCATTGCAAGAAAATAACATAATAATAGGCAATTTTGATTTTCCATGTATATTTGAATAAACATCATAAATAAAAAGCTGAAATGTTCTTACATAACGAATGTCGCATCAAAACCAGAGACAATTAATACACCAAAATGAAAAATAAAGGTGAAAAAAAGCTAGCCACTATCGAGCCAGTCGTCTCTTGAATCACAAAATAAAAAGAAAATATATCAACATATCTAGAACGAGAAAAATTAGACTTGCTAGAATACCATCTCTAGTATCAGCACAATGCATATTTTATTGAGGATGAAAAAGAATAATTAGTAAGAGACGTCGTCACTTTGTTGCAAAAATCGAGAAATGCGTGCCTGCACCGATCAGATAAAAGAAGTATGAAGTAAAAAGAAAATGAAAAAGCAAAGGAGAGAAGAAAGAAGGGATGCGTAGATACCTGTACAAAAGTTACGGAGTTAGGAAGCGCGAGAAGGATTAAGGACCTTCTCAGGATCGAGTTGGCCGCTGTAATAACTGGAGGGGACGAGAATGAATTCAACATGGACAGTCCATTCCTCTCCAGGTTTAAGAGTCACTGGTGTCTCAATTATTGACGGTGCCACGCATAACATTCTCTTATATTCACCATTTTCCAAATCGGGTATTGTTTTCGCCTTCTTGTCCCAAGGGTTCCATACCACTATTCAAATATATTTCATCATGCAAGGTGGTATTTAATTTTATTAAAAAAAAAGGGGACGTACCCATATCACAAAGGCCATGTTTGCGCACCACATAAGTCCTTTTCTTCTCGTGGTCGATTATTGCTATTTTATCTCGCGCCTCTAAATACGCCTTGTCAATCTTCCCAAATAAATTCAAAATCGAATATTAATCACACAATTGACATCTTTATATTTTTTGACGTTTTATTACCTCGCCTTCGAAAGTCATCGCGTCCCCGTACTCCGTGCCGCGTTTCTTATCATCCGTGAGATCGAAATATTCCATCGTCTCCAGCCCCTCCAGTCGAATTTCGCTACAAACAAACATAAACGATTCTGAGAATTTGAAGGGTTAAAATAAAATATTGTCGTTGCACAAACCCGATATCAGAGACTTGGAAGTAGGCGTAAAGAGCAAAACTAAAAGTCATGCTCCTTTTTTCAAGGCTCACGTTTCGTATACGCGGTATCAGTATTAAATCACCCCCTAATCCTAATATCACTCTCAACCTCAACTCCCACCTGTCATTACCAACACGATAAATATTACAAAAAAAAAGAAATAAATATTCAATATAAATTATAATTATTACGTGCAAGGGTAGACACGAAAATCGTTTTCAGAAGGGAAGAGGACGAGATCAACATAAGTATCGGAAATTTCTGTAGATTCTGGAAACTTCTTAAGAAAATTTGGAGGTTTTTCCTCTATGCTCCACATTCTAGTCCTCGCAAATCCATGCTCTTCCAAATGTCCATAATTCCCAAACTACCAAATAAATAATATATTAATTCGTTATATTTATTACGAATAAAAATGGCAACATACTTGAGGAAAGCATATTGGAATACCCCCACGAATAGGTTTTGGAGGCTTGAAAATAGCCTGAAAAAAACGAGAGCGAATTTAAAGCATTATCGTGATACTTAATAAATATATGAAAATCAATTACCTTTTTGCTCATAAATAGAAATTCTTCCCCACGTTCGTTTTTCCATGAGGTAACTTGAGCGCCGTACAAATAGATCTGTATTTAGTTGTAAAATATTTAATATAACTATACAAAAAAATAATAATTGCATATAAGCGCCTAATACAGATGTGAGAACAATGATCATATACAATAATTTGGACAATAAATTTTCGATATAAAGATATTGCTCTAAAGATTAATAATCAAAACCAATGGAATCAAGAAATGGTCATTTTATCGCATTGATAATCAGATAATAGCATTCGGCACAAATTAAAAAAAATAAACCAAGAAGAAGTTGCAATTCAGAGACAAAAATTGTATTGATAATCAAATGCACGTGTAATTGATCAGAAAAGGTGCAGAACTGATCAAATTGAAGAATGACGGGGCAATCTTTGATCGAATGCTGGAAAAATCGAATCAAGAAATGATCTTTACTCGACAAAAAAAAAAAAAAATCAAAACCAATTCAATCCCGCTTTACCTCCCAACAACGATATTCATCATATTTTCCCTAATCACTCAAATTGACATTTCGTACCCAATCAAAAGTCGCCAAATTCAATTATCAATTTAAAAAGGATCACCTCAGCTGTACACCCCTTAGGATTAGTCAGCACGACCTTGTCGAGGCCATTAACGCCCTTGCAAACCACAAAGCGTCCCTTTGACTCCTTCGCAGCCGCCTTCTCCTCACTCGACATTATCAAGAGTCGACTCACCAAACAGCCCAAGATTCGAACCCCCGATGGGTAGTTTTCTAGAGAGAGAGATAGAGGAGAGGTACGGAGTGAGAGTGAGAGTGAGAGTGAGAAAGAAAGAGAGAGAGAGAGAGAAAGAGAGGAGGAGGAGAAGGGAGAGGGAAAGTTATTGACATAGTTCCATTAGTCAAGTTGCTTGCATTTAATGTATGGTACGTGTACAGAAGCGTATACAATATTTTAAAACAAAAATACTACAAACCCATAACTAATCCACAGAAATAACCCTGAAGAAGAAATTAACATACAAGAATGCATGTGGGTCCTACATAAGAGTTTCCATAGAAATAATTTCGGGACTAGTTCGGTGGATGGATTCTGTATGTGTAGTCTTTTCCTATTTTAAAATGTAATGTATCATGTATGGTTCATATTCGATTCGATTAGTTATTGATTATGAATGATCATGGTTATGGTCAGTTAATTATAATTATGAATTATGAATTAGTTAACTCTAATTATAATTTTAAATTTATAAATAAATTATAGGGTGATTTACGTACCCTTTGTAAAAAATTAAAATATCATATTTATCTTTCTTAAAACTAAAATATCATATTTACTCTCTCATGAATCTAGAATATCATATTTATTATAAAATTAAAAATCATTCAATTTTTCGTTAAAATTAACGGTCCACATTTAAAATTACTATTGCATCATATTTACATGTCTACCCTTCTAAAAACTCAAAATATCATATTTACCCTCCTAAAAATAAAAATATTGTATCTACCCGCTCCATAAAAAAAATAAAAATAATCTTGGTTAATTGGTAGAACATTATTTTGTGTCAATAGGCTCATGACCCTGTAGTTGAATGTGACATAAAAATATTATGTTGTGGGTTCGAGTCTCATAGGATTCCTGTCTAAAAATTGGTAGAACATTGGAGATGAAAGAAAGATGGATGGACATGGTGTACGGACATTGGTGAGCATAGGATCCTGGTTAAAAATTAATTAATTTCTTAATTAATTTTGTGGCCGTCCTTGTTAACTTCGTGAATGTTCACAAAAATGTGAAAAAGAAAAAGTGTGAGGTGGACCTAAATTTTATTTTAATAGAGCAATACTAGCTTGAAGATTCCTCAATAATAAAATATCAATTAATATTATTTTGGAATAAAAGATTTAGCCTTTTTAGTTCCTGGATACGATGCAAAATTATCAACAAGATATGTGTGAACACGTATTTTGTACTATAATAATATCAATTAATATTATTACTTCGTATAGAAGTAAAAAATATTGCACATAACTAGGGCAAAACAAAGACGATTCTCATAAATATTGTATTAAGTTGTTAATCATAAAGATATGGACTAATAGGTCATGTTCAGTCGGCACTAATTTTAATGTGAATAAAATATGGGAAATAAAAAAAATACCTCTAATTTTTTTGAATATTTTAAATACCCTTTATTTTTTGGACATAACTAAATTTTTATTTTCCAATACATAGGAGTAAACTTAAAACTAACTTTTTATGGTGTTAATTTTTCTTTGACTTAAACATGTTTTTTCTATTTCATATTTAATAATGTAAATATATTTTTTTGTTATTTTTTAACATATAATAATTTTAAGAAATTAATTATATATATTATACAACTTTAATATTTCATTTATTATAGATCAAAAATCAATGTGCATAATTCAAGTTTACTAATGAATTACATTAAAACCCGACTCAAATATGAATTTATAAATGCTAAATTGGAAACTAATTAATAATTATAAATGTTAAATAAGAAAATTATTGGGAGTGAAAAGACATGTCTTCGAGTTGTTGAGAAATAGTGATTTTGAGTTTCTCGATCCTTTGCCTTAAAATAAAAAAAAATACCTTGAAAATATTATATACATTTTCAAAATACAATAAATGTTATACATATATGGTATATTTTTTATTTTTTAATGCGAGTGAAAAGAAGGCATGTATTTTATTTTTTAAATACATGTTATACATATATGGTATATTTTCTATTTGTGTTACATTTTCTAATATATTATATACATTTTCAAAACACAAGAAATGTTATATACTTTTTATACGTGTGATATAATTTCATATATACATGATGCATTTTTTAAGTTAGAACTTTTTATACGTGTGTATAATTTATTTGTACAAGATTTATATTTTTTATATAACAAATTTTAATTATTTTGTGACGTATTTTTGGAGTGCATAAATCATAAATCATCCTCAATGTTTTCTTAAATTATAATTTTGTATATTGCCAGCCGTTGAGGTGTAAGTAGGGGTGTCAACGGTTCGGATCGTGGTCATACCAGATCCATATCCATATTTTTTTTTCGGATACGGAATTACCCGGATCCGGATACGGTTCGGATAATAAACGGATACGGATACGGTTCGGATATTGTCGGATACGGATACGGATACGGTTCTCTTTCGGATATTAAAACGGATACTATGTTATCATAACATAACTTACTTTTTAGCTATAAATATATATAATTTGTGACATGAACGATAAATATGATTATATTTAAACGTAATTTTACGATTGTGAGTTTAAATCACTCACAAATCATTAATTTGTATATGATTTTTCAACTAATATCAAATATAATACATAAAAATAATATATAATATGCGTATCCGGATTTGGTTCCGGATACTCGAATCTGGTTTCGAGTATCCGGATCCTAAAATACTCGGATCCGGAACACGGATCCGATCCCCGCACCAAAACCGAATATCGAATCCGGTTCCGGATCCTAAAATTAGCAACCAGATCCATATCCGGATCCACTCGGATTCGGATATTTTTTTCGAATCCGGATATTTCTTCGGATACGGTTCGGGTCGGTTCGGGTCGGTTCGGGCAATATCCACACCATTGACATCCCTAGGTGTAAGTAGGCCCCTTCACCGAAAGCAAGAATAAGACTTGCGTGGATTTATGTTGTCTCGGATAAGATATAATAATTAGACTAATAGTATGCTATAGGAGTAGGTCAACTCGCTCCAATTCTGAATTTCTGATAAACATCTCAAAATTGTAAATCATCACCTATGATTTCTTAAATTATAATTTTATATATTTCCAACCAAGATAAGCCTTCCGATCCATCCTAAATTCCAACCCGACTGAATAAATCGGTCGACCGATATGAACCGATATAACTTATGAGTCGATATGTATCGGTTTGGACCGATTTGAACTTCAATCATTATTTATTTTAACATTTAATTTTGAATCGGCTCATTATATCATAATTTTTTTCACATCGATTTTTTGGCCGATTTTTTTCTTTCTTTCTCTGTTGCATGACTTTCTTCTCATTTCTCTTCTCTACCAATTATGTTTGCAACTTCTAACGACTAAGGTCGACAATTTAATTTATTGTATTATATGAATTTTATGTTATAATTTTGAAAGTATTTTTAATTTAACTTGAAATTTAATTTGTATTCTTGAATTTTGAATATTAGTCATGTAGAATCTGAATTAATTATATATATGTATATATATTAAAAAGTACAAAATATGTGTATCACTATTTGTCGATATGGTCCGGTATGAATTCACTATATCGGTAATATCGTTTATCGGTCGCCGACTAATCTGTAAGCAATATGCGATATCCGTAATATTTGGCAAGATTCATATTTTACGTCCTCCGTAATATTTGTCGCACGTATATGGACACTTTATATATATTTTTTCTATTTTGGAAAAGAATAATTAAATCATACCCCCTCATTTTCCCACCACATCCTCTATACTACCAATTAATCATTAATTAATGATTAATTTACATGTTTATTAACAAAAATATATCCGATTAACAGTTAATTGATATTAATTAAGAATTACTAATGTATATATATTTTAATTATATATTAATTAATTATAAATAAAGTATTTTTTGTTACTTACTTCAATAATTAATCAGTAATTAAGAATATAAATGATGGTGTGAAAAAAATAAAGGAGTACAATATTCGGCCTCTTTCAAAAAAGGTCCATGGACTTGCATTACAAGTTAAAACTAGAAGTAGATTTTATAAGACGAAGTTAAATTGAAAAAACTAAAATAATAACGGACCACCCACCTGCAACACAAGGGGTAGATGAAGCTTTTGGAATTGAATTATGTCCCTCAATATAAAAAAAATGAGTGGAGAATCGCGTGGCGGGCTGTTCCGAGGTAGAAAAACACTGACTAGCTATATGAGATAAATAATGGGCACTTGACTTGAGTTGAGTCTAGCACTTGACGGGATGAACAGTTTAAAATGACTCAGTTGATGGATATAGCTAACGTCATTCGATTAGGCAAGTCAAGTCCTAAGATCAGGATTATTAGCAGCAAGCAAGGAGCCAAACACTTCAAACAGAAAATCCTTAGTTTTATCTTATCAGATACGGGGAAGGATCCAGACATTCAACAACTACGAAATTCAGCGTATTCGATTCTATTTTCTTCTTTTGTGTTCGTGACTATCTGACACGAAGTTCCTGACCAAGACTGAATCTCAATGGTGCCACTAGAAAGATCATCTAGTGTCGATAAATCACATTAACACCAGCATGATAATAACAAACCCGTCACGAGAAATAATATGGTATGCCCCCAGTTCCCGAGTTGACTAACCAGTAAAGTAGAGTGAGTGAGATATATCACCTCAAAAGTCACCGTATTGGATTCCGGTCTGATCCCAAATTTTTAATAACCCGAGACATATTTTAAAAGTTGACCCATTCAGTTATCGCACTAAAAAAATCATAACAAAAAATTCGAAATAATACATTATTACTTACCATATACAACAACAAAAATACATAGTTATAATAAAAAATTTTAATATATATTTCTTATACATAGACTACTATGATTTGTTAAGAAAAGTTAATATTTTCTATTGGTCAATTATGATAATTATGAGATTTGGTTGAACACGACAATAATGTATCTAATGTATTTTACAATCATTACAATATTTATGTCCATTCATAAAGTACATAATTAGTGATTTCAGTTTTATTGTATATTAATACAGATCGACAAGCACACGCAAAAAATTTCGCACACGTCATGCTCGTAATATTCAATTTTACATGATCCAACGAATATCAGACACATGACAAGTACAATTCAGATAAAAGAAATGAAATTTGTATTTGTATGTATCACTACTCATATTCGGACCGAATAATTATTTACATATATTAACATCACTCAATAATACAATCCTATGATTCATGCCACTCATCTTGCGAGGCCACATGAAGTATGAGTAGAGAAGAACCCAATCCACTGAACAGTGAACACTGCTTGTAAAATTACTGAAAAGCCAGGACCAAATTGCATAAAACACAAACAATTCTAATCGACTATCAATCATACATTGATCTTCAGAGTTGGATTTCTGAGATAGAAGAATAAAAATGGATAAAAATCAATTTCTAAAACTGTTCCTTATTTCTCTCCGTATCCGCGGCTGATTGGTCCTGCAAACTCACTCTCCCAGTAATTTCTTTGTTCTTCTACTTTTCTTTTCTACTTGGCAAAGCCATTTTTTCTGTTATGAATAGCTGCAGTACAATAGCGATCGTGTACCAGTATTTTCTATTCGTTTTGGGTTTTATTCAATTGTTGGTTACCCAAAACGAGTCCAAATTTGGTTTAATTGAACCCTAAATGCACAGTTAAGCATTACTCGAGGCTTAATTGGCAGCGAACCTTCTCAATACCAGTATGAATTTCTCTAATTTTCAGTTTTTTGTAATATTGACTCATTTTCTTTACAATTCTTTGAAGGAAATAATGTCCATGCTTCCATTTAAAGTTGGAGATCGTGCCACAAGTGATGTAGTGGTACGCGTAATTACTGATTCAGGTCGAGACTACTGGATGCACTGTCATTCCGAAATACTCACTAAAAATAGCGAATATTTTGCAAAACGACTCTCTGACGAGTGGCCCACTTGTCATATACTCGATTCGCGTTACTGCGTTGAGGTTTACTGTACCGAATTGGAATTCAACTCTCATGTTAATGCTATTCGACTTATTTATATTACTCAGCCTTGTTCCCGCTATGGCGTGAGGGGTACTTTAGGTAAATACATCAATTCCTATTTTCATTTTTAGTTATTGTGGTAAAAACTTTCATTTCTATTCATAAATTATAACTAAATAATGTTTTAATTAGGTATTCTACGAGCCTCGATCCATTTAGGAATAAACCACCTCTCTTCACTTTGTACTGATTATCTTGAATCGGTACCGTGGGATGAAAATGATGAAGAAGAAATACTAAAAACCATCCCTTTATTGGGTCCACAATACCAAAAGATCCTCTCTCGACTCAAACCCGTTAACCCGTTAACTATTACCCAAATCTTTATCTCGGCCTTTAGATTTGCCACGTCAGCACCAAACCCTGAATTGAAACAAGAATTAAAATCATGCTACCAAGAACAAATTGAGTATTTGTTAATGGAAGACGATGATTCGCCCCTAATTTGGCTAGAAAATAACGAGGTTGTGAAATTAGAGGTGAAAAGTTGCGTCAAAATTTTGTTAGATAAATTTGAAGGGTTTATAAAGATGGGACTAGATGACGAAAATGATAGACAATTGGGGGATTTTATTTCTGATATTTTATGGGTATGTCAAATTTTGAGCAAGTTGGAAATGATGAGAGAGATTGTTCTTTATTGGACGAATTTATCTCAAGACATCATTAACGTTTTGGATAAATTGATTGTGGGTAAATTTGAGATTAGGTTAAAATTGATAGAAATATCTTCGAAGGTTTTAGAGTCAATTAGTTTTGGAAATGTTATATTGCCGGCCAAAAAACGGTTTGATTTGGTAAATATTTGGGTTCCTTGTTTGCGAAGAATTAGGGCTTCTATTGAGGAAGAAAACGTTCAAAATTTAGACTGTGAAATTTGGCAAAATTTGGAATCTACAATTATTGCTATTATTTCAACTTTATCTTTGGATTGGCAAGCAGAGATTTTGTCTGAATGGTTCGGATCGAAAAATTTGACATATCCAAATTTAATCGAGGTTTTTGAAGTTTGGTGCTACAGGGCTAAATTTGCAAAAAAAGAAGTTCGCCTTAACAAGTATGAATAATTGATATTTTTTCTTTGTTTTTGTAGTGATCAAAATGGAATTTTTCGCAAGATATTTTTTGACTTTGTTCTGAAATTTGTCCTCCCATCCAAATTTTGATGGTTCTTTGATCCCACAAGATGCCACATCACCATTACATTTACTCTTTGTTTTTTAACAATTAAGTTTTACCGAAAATACCATAGATGCATGAGAAGTCATTTTCTTTTAACTATTTTATTCTTTTTCATGACTCATCAAATACATGCATACTATACTTCATACCATACTTTTGCTCCACTCAATGCAATCAAGAGAGGTGAGAGGATAAATACCATAGATGAATGGAAAGTCATTTCCTTTAATTATTTTATATTTTGTTCATGTATCATCAAAGACAGTGCAACGTGTTGTTGTACTATTGTTAACTTCGGTTATTGTTACAGATGTCGGTGCCGAAAATCTTCAAAGAGTGTTCATTCATAAAATACAAACTGGAAGTTGCGAGTATTTTGGGTTTAACAAAACATTTCTCAGGAAACGATGTCAACAATGAACGCTATACCTCATGAAAAATCAAACTGAAATTATAATTCTTCACTCTTTTAAGACAAAAATTCAAATTTCCTATCATTGGTAAGTTTTTCGGTTCCAACTCACTTCACTCTTATTTTTATAGTTCTTGTTTTTCATGCATGGTATGTGTTAATTAGCATGTTAATTATGTGTGTTAATTAATTTGGAGGAAGGTAAATAGTCTCTTATATGTTTATATTTTGGCCAAGAATGTTGGCTTTTTTGTACATATGCATTAATTAGACTTGTTGATATTAGTTAGTATTTGTGATTTATATTATGTTCTTAAGAGATTTATGTTTCAAATTATTTTCTAATTATTTTGAGGTAAGTTTCATTAAAATAAAGTTCTTCGTTCCTCTTTTAGTTGGACATACTAAACAATTACTTTTTCACGAAAATATCTCGTTCACAGGAGGTGTTCATAACTGCAATGAAATTAGATCTACCAAGAAAACATTAGTGATAATAAAATATAGTATATGTCTTTTTTATATTGTACATTGTTAGGAGATGTTTGTGTATAATAAGTCTGTGTTTTTCTTGATAAATTGTTTATTATAAACATTTCTTTAATTATAATTTTATAAAATTAATTTGTTTTGTTAACTAATTTTTTGTGAAACTATAATTTTAAATACTGCAGGGAAGCGCGGGAAATTTTTCTAGTATAATTAACATACAATGTTTCATATGCACGGATATAATCAATATGTAAGAAGAGTAAATTACTCCTGTTTATAGCAACACATTTGGAAATTCGAAACTTCATCTTGTTCGACCTTATCGGGGAAATCGATTTACACAACTCCAGAAAAATGCTAAAACGTACAATCCAAATATTCCAAGTGTTGAACATATTAACTCAATTTAACTAATCAAGCATCCCAGTTAATAATTCAAACTTCAACTTTATAACAACTCCTTAATTTCATGTCATGATATTAACAAGACAAGCTAAAAGGATGAAAGTCCTAGTAGAGCAAACTAATCAAACTTTAAACACTCTCTCTAGGCTCAAGTCTTAATCATTCACATTGTTTCATTAGATTTGTGAGTAATCATTATCAAGTTAGCTTATATGGACAAAGCCATGCTCAAGATAGAGTTCATATCAAAGTTTCCCTTTGCATCTATGCTTCTACTCTCATCAAATCGGATCCTTTGCAACTCTCAACATGCTGTCCATAAGGATCCAATATTTTGGTATGTTTGTGGCAGGTTGTATATGTCCAGGGACGGCCCGGCGTTTTGGGGAGCCTTAGAAAAAAATTAACAAGATCAATTAAATATTAATATTATATTAATTTAATTACAAAATTTTCTCAAATACGAAGCTAATTCAATATTTTAAAAAATATATATTAATGATTTAACTGATACAATATTTATTAATGATTCAATGATTTTGTTTCCTTTTTAGTTGACACAAATATAATATTCATTAATTTTGCAGTTAGATGTATTTTGAAATAGTACAATAATACATACATAATTATATGTTTTGGACTCGCACAATAACACATAATAATAACACAAAATAAAAATTTGGGATCTATTGTTTTCGGTGGGTCTGTGCTAATTAATGCCAACTATGGTTAATGGATGGACCGGACCTGTATATGTCCATATATTTTCTGCATTTGATGGTTGTTGTACCATAGTAATCCCCCAAGTGTCGTGTCGCCTTTCGCCAGATTTGTTGTCGTGTGCGTAAGAGGTGTGGCCTAAAATGTTTTGTTTTGAGCGCTAATTAGGCTCTAGTTCTTTCTTTTTCTTCAATTTTCGACATTATTAGACATTTCGTTGTTCGACTTTGTATCGATACTTTATTGAAGGAAAGACTTTTAGCCTTTCATATATTGAAAAAAACAAAAGTTTGAAAATATTTACAGGGGATAAGATGAAATGAAAGGTAATAATTTGATCAAGTCTTCGACGAAGAATGACGAATGAGCCGGGTTGATAAAGATACTTTTTGAATTTCAATAAATTTTGATAGGTAATTGTGCTGCGAATTAACCGCATATATGTTGCGAAGGACACGGATTCGCGTAAAGAAATCCTATGTTCTAATGTTCGATACATGGCAATGTAACTGGATACAAATTTTGGGTGCAATTAGGGCAATCAAAACAGTCGCAAGGTATCATGAGTGAGATGAAACAGCCAAGTGATTCGGATTAGATATGTTCTTTTTTTTTTTTTTTTTGAAAAACTAAAGAGGCGAAGCCTCTTTTAATATATTAAAGCAGAGTTTAATACATTGGTACGATTTTACATGATAAATGTAAAAAAGTAGTTTCGCAAAAATAAATTATAATTGCAAAAGTAAGATACATGCCGAGAGATGATGCTTTCGGCTATCCTTAGACGAACGCAACCTCTCTCTGCCCTCGGTTTGCCACGCGAGCTCTGATTGTCATCGAAGCTGTCACCGTCGCTGTCGCGGCCCGTCGCTCTTGGACTCGCCCCCAGACTCGCCCCAGACTCGGCCGTCGCTCTCGGCCTCGCCCTAGACTCGCCCCAGACTCGTCCCAGTCTCGCCCCATACTCGGCTCCAGCCTCGCGTTTTTTCGATTTTCCTTTTTTCTTTCCCGCTTTTTCCTTTCGTCGCCCTTTTGCCAACACCCCAAATCGGCCCGAGTTTTTGCTCTTCGAGGAGCTCCAAAATCGCCTCGATGGCGGCTAGGGTTTCGCCCCGTCGTCGTCAGTCGCTGTGGCCAGTTGGAGCCCCCTTCCTCCCGTCGCCAGTCAGCATCTGTCTCCAGTCGCCAGTCGGCACCAGTCGGCGCCCCTACCAGTCGCCTCCAGTCGCCTCCAGTCCAGTCGCCTCCAGTCGGCAGTCGGCGCCAGTCGCCAGTCGGTGCCCCAGTCGGCGTCGGTTTGCCTCCAGTCGCCTCCTCGCCCTCACAGTCGCCTGGCGATCGCCCTCGGTTCACCCTCGATTCGCCGCCGTCGGACGCCGACGCCTCGCCTCCAGAGTCGCCTCCAGAAACCCTAGGTCGCCCTCCGCCTCGCCTCCAGAGTCGCCTGGCGTTTGCCTCGCGAAACCCTAGCCGCCAGCGCTCTCTCGCGAAACCCTAGCCTTGCCTCCAGAGTCGCCTCGCGAAACCCCGATTAGATATGTTCTTTATATGAACTTACTGAGAAGAAAAATTCTATAAATGAATTATCCCCACAAGATTAAAAAATAAATATTTGATTGTGTAAACTTAATTTTTTTTTTGCTAGTGATAATTATTCAAGGGGGCTTCTATCATACACCCATTTCCTTATCATACACCCATTTCAAGGGTATTTGGAGTAATTATCCATTTATGAATATTTAAGGTAAGATATCAAATATATTTATCAATTAATGTTTAACTAAATTGGAATTTTTTGTTGTTCATTTAAACCAAAATTTCCATAAAAGATAATTTTTATGATACACCTTTTTTACAAATATAATTAATTGCTAAAATACCCAAAATACCCTTGTAAAAGGGTGTATGATAGAACTCCCCATTATTCAAATATTGCCAACATATGTGTTTTTTTTTTAATTGAAATGATGGCATCTTCATATGTGATGCACACATGCTCCATTAAAAGAAGAGAATTACACAAGCAAATTCTCAACACATGGAGGTGTTTTAGAAAGAGAAAAGAAGAAGCAAATTGGAAGGACTAAAATACAAATATATACAAAAACAAATTATAAACATAATGCAAATTACAAAATTATAATCACTCTTTGTATAATGGAATGTCTATTATATAATTTTAAAGCCAAAGAAAAAGGGCTTGAGTTGAGATATTTTATAGCTGCAAATCATAGCGAGAACATTAAACATTATTAAAAAAAAAAATCTAAAATAAGAATATTATCGAAATCTAGGAATATCTTCATAACTTGAGTGACAAATCTAATTCACCAACAATCTCTCCATTTCCATCCACCCATTGAAAACCAAACTCCTCGGTATACTCGAACGCGACCGAACCGAACCGGTCTGACTGAACCGAACTCAATCCAGCCAAATCAGTTTTGCCAGAACTCGACTGAATCAAACTGCTCCGCTTCGCAAGACTCCGTTCGAGTTTATGGGCATTTTGGTGACCTCCAAGAGCTTGTGAGCTGTAGAATTTTCGAGAGCAATAGTTGCATGAGAAAATTCGATCTGTTTCTGCACGAACTGATCTTTTGAGTTCGAGATCAAGGTTTAAGTTTTGTGCTTTTGTTGTTTGTTCGTTTGACATGGTTTGTAGTGACTAGTGAGAGAGAGATAGAGAGAACAAGAAAAAAGGAGCAGGGTGAGATACATATATATAGAGGAGAAAGCTAAAGGGCAGATATGGTACTTGCACGAGATAATAATTCGTCGCATCGCGTATCAATTTTATGTATTTTTATATGTCTATTATACAATGTTTATGATACAATTTTACCGAAGCAAATTTTCAAAAACGAAAAGGAAAAAAAGAAAAGAAAAACCAAACAAAAGAATAAACTATAAAAATAACATATATACAAAAAAAAGTTTATTTGAAGTAGGAAAAAATGTGTAAAAATAGTTTTCTTTTTAATTTTGTAAGGGTAATCATGATATTTCATATGTTCGGTAGGGGTATTCCTGATATTTTCCATTCTGGAGGGGCAGGCATGTTATTTTATGTTTCTTTCGATGCACATTACGATATGAAGAGCTCAAACTGAAAGGTGATAATTAAACTATAATGTTATTGTGAATGATTCATATTCGATTCAATATACGACTCAAACTCAATAATGTGTAGGAATCCTGTTGGCATATTTCCTGATGCATGGATCTTCATCGACCACACAGATGCATGTTTCCTTAATTCACGAACACACACACACACACAGTTCGTACATTCTGTCTAACATATCATGTGCAACAATGGTCGTGGTTTCAATACGAGATAGCGAAAGATCAGTAGTATGTACATATAACCTAAAACTCTTGTCAATAATCTCTTAAAATCATTAATTTTGTTTTCTATAGTACTATTATTTACTATTATCTGTTCCTAACCATAACATAAAAATCATTAATTTTTTTGCGATCACTTGCTTCCCTTGTAGGGTGCATAGTTGAATGTAATTGTGGGAGGTAGGACATGCACAACACACGATACAAACGTCCCTAATAGTTCTTGGAGGCCATATGTCATGCCTATGAGATTTCCTCACAATAATAATTCATGATTAATTCAATAATTAATGTTTTGAATTAACGATTAATTCATAATTATTTATTTTTAAATACTTTGAATTAATCATTAATTAGTATGAACCTTAATTTCATATTAAATTTTTAGTAACTCTGAATTAATTATTAATCTACTTTGTTAATTATGAAATTAATTAGTATGGAGGAAGGGGGGAAACAAATATAATTGTCCTAGTTCTTGGTAGTCTAGCAGTGTCGAATGCCAACATCTTGCAGTCATTCAGTACTCTCCAAAAGTAATCAAAGCAAATTTCTTTGTCTGAATTTGATATTACATGCAAATATATATATTTTTTAGAGAAATTGTCAAAACTATATTTGTCTACAAATACAATCAAAATTTTGTAGTCATATATTCAGGGAAATTTTTCATCAAAAATCCTAATTTTTCTTGACATTCCAAAAAATATATTAATTTGACAAGAAATACTATTTTACACTGTTTTTAAAACCGGACCGGACCGGCCGGTTCGCCCAAAAAAACCGGACCCGAACCAAAAAACGGGTTGGTTTGATAAATAGATCGGAAATACACAAACACCGTCCAAACCGGCTCGAACCGGCCGGTTTTATTGAGAAAACCGGACCGGGCCAACCAGAAAAAACCGGCCGGTTCAATCTTCTAATTCTGTCTCCTAAAGAAATCAGTGCAGCCCGATTTCTTTCCTTCAAACGCAATATACCCAGATTTTTTTTTCCTGTTTTTTTACTTGATTTGTTTCTATTTTGCACGTTTCTCTCTGGATCCGTTCTCAGTGATACTTTTGATGGTTTAAGCACGATTTCTCCGTCGATTTCAAACCACAAATTTCTTGACTAATCTCCATTTTCTAAGCCAATTTCAGCTGATTTTCTCACGATTTCTAAATTTCCTTCTTAATTTGCTTCTCACGATTACTTGTTTCTCGATTTGATTTTGAATTTGATCATTTACTAGAAAGTTTGGTTTTTTACTTCAGTGGTAAATAATTTACATTAATTTTCAGTAAATTAGTAGCCTGTTTGTTTTTACTAGTAAATATACCGAATTAACCCTTTAATTTAATTTATTGATAAATCCAAGCTTGTTTCTAATAGTGAATATCTTGAATATTTCTTTTTTCATGTATGTCCTTACATAATCTCAAAATATCACCTACACCCTTGCAAAATTTTGATTGAAACTTATATTTTTTCTAATTAAGTTAAATTAACTTTATAATTTTGTTTTTGGTATTTATATGTTAATTGAGTATCAAACTTCGTATTTTTCGTATGGTTGAATAATTAGATTGAAACATCTAAAATTTGTATGCATGATATTTAAACTTTATGTTATTAGGTGGTTTCTTTTGTATTTTCAAACCGGTGATTGAACCGGTTGACCCACCGGTCCAACCAATGAACCGATGACCCAAGACTTGACCGGGCCGGTGTCCGGTCCGGTTTTAAAAACATTGCTATTTTAGCATTTAGTTTTAATGCTTATTCATTGTTAATAAAATTAATTGCAGAAATTAAAACTAGCTACAATACACACTTTGACAAGAAATACTATTTTAGCAACTAATTTTTTTTAGCAACTATTGAGAATTAAAATTGAATGCTAAAATAGTATTTTTTTGTCAAGATATTTTCAAGAATATTATTTTATATTATTATTTATTTTATTATTATTTAATGCTCGTTTTGTGTGACAAAATATATAATAAATGAAATATTAAAATTATGTATATGACATATAGTTTCTTTAAATCAATATATGTTGAAAAATATTTATAAAATTTTTAAATTAATAAAATAATTCGAAAAAAGTTTAATAAAATTAAATATGGAAAATAGGGAGGCATTTTGGTCCAATTTTTTTTAAAATCATGAAATGTTAAGTTCAACCCCAATAGGGAGGGTAAATGAAAATAAAAATTTTAAGAGAGGATTTTTTTCGAGTTTTGAAAAAGTGAGGAATTTTTTTAGAAATTCAAAAAAAATCTGGGGTTATATGAAAAACAGTAAATTAAGCACTGACATGTACCATACTAATGATACCGACGTGGCAATATGCAACGTGTCACGTTCATGTGGAATACATTCATTCATTCGTTAGGTGGTACTTGTTGGTATTAATTAGTTTATATTGTCGCACTCATGATTTAGTTAATCATTTTTTGTGCTATGCATTTATATATATTATAGTTTTTGAACATCACACACTGTGATGACATGTGTCATAAAAAAAAAATTATTATTTTTTATTTTTCATTTTAATAGTTTTGTTTTTATTACAACCCAAGTTATATCAATGTACGAAAAAAAATATAATTGACCTTCAAAATCATCACAATATTCTTGATAAGATGACAAAATGAATTGATTAACATTTCTAATTGACTCAACTAAATGTTAATTGACACGTTTAATTAACACATTAATAATATATAATATGTTAATATTAGTAAATGTTAATTGACGTGTGACCACATATTGACACGTGTTAGTTTTTTTTTGTGAGTTTTGTTTTTATTGCAATCCAAATTATATTCATGTATGAAAGAAAAATATAATTGTCCACCAAACTCATCACAATATCCTCGATGGGATTACAAAGTGAATTGATTAGCATTTATAATTTACTCAACTAAATGTAATTGACACATTTAAACACATCAATAATTTATAGTATGTTAATATTAATGAATGTTAATTGACGTGTCAAATCAATTAAACGGTCAGTTAAATCGTTGAATTACAATCAATAATACTAATCAACCTACTTAATTCTCTCTTGCTGCCTCATCAAGGATGTTATTTTTATGTTATTGGGGCTCCATATATAATCCATATGTATGAAACTATGACTCAATTGTTAATTTTTTATGATTTAATTTATAACTGTGTTTTTTTTTAAATGATATTTTTTATGTTAATATATGACATTTTAAATATATATTTCGGTTTTATGTGTATTATTCACTGTTTTCTTTTATTTGTTTTGAAATTTTAATTTTGTTTGAATTATAACATGTTATATTTTATTTATTTGGTATGGATCTATAATGATGGACCAATTTCATGAATCGTTATTAATTATAATGTTTGTATACATGATAGAAAAATTTCATGAACATTTATTAATTATAATACATTTATTGACATCAATATATTTGCAAACATATCGTGATTATATAATTGAGTTTAAACGTATCCGCGCAAATTTTATTTAAACAAATTATACAAAAACATGTAAAAAAATGTATGAAATCCCGCGTAATTGTTGCGTGGGCCATTGCTAGTCATTTATAAATCTCATAGTTTTAACTATTTAAAAAAATATCATCAATCCCAAACCAAAATTATTCTGGAGACATAAAATTCTTGAAAGTAGAAATTATTGTGAGTAAAAGAGAATAAATTAAAAATTAAGACCAAACTCAAAAAGCCAGTTTGTTCCTCGCAAACCAAGTAAGAACATATACCAAAACTAATCAGGGGATACAGAATATCTTTTCCCTACATGCCCTAGAAATATTCAGCGAGCTCTAAACAACTTTTTTATTTTAGCTAATTGATATATTTTTTATCAAACAAAGATAAATTTAAACATGATACGAATTCACAAACTTTTAAGTCACATGTGATGTATACACTCAATCAAAGTGACTCTGATTAATTGGATACAACCATCTTTATCAAAAGATTATCTCTGAATAATCAACCAAGACTATAAGATTTCCTTTTGTTCTTTTTTTGCCACCATCATGATTAAGCACTTTTTTCTTTTTTTTCTTTTGTCATCACCATCTTTTTAGATGGGGCATCATATATCTCGACCTTGTTTTTATTTCATCTCTCTAGAACCACTATAATATATATATTCAAGATCAATGCTTCAATTTTATTCATGGAGCAAAGGAACCAGAACTTCTCGTTGTTATATCGTCTCGTCTCGATCTCCATTTCCATCACATTTTTCTTCCAATGTGGCAAGTTCAACAATTTTACTCTTTTTATTTTCCTTGTTGATTTGAAAATGTGGAATCATGTTTTGGCTCAGGCCTAGACTGGTGTGTCCAGTTCCGGTTCGGCGTGCGCATCTATTTTATTATAGTATATATTGTGTTTTTAATAAAAATCATGTATATATTGTTTTAATTTTTCTCTAAATTTTGTAATGTATATTGTTTTGTTATTTTAGATACATTTGTATTATCTTTTATGACTATATAGTATATACACATTTGTCTATAATTTTACTATATTATTTTTATGACTATATGTATACATATATTATATTGTCTACTATTTTATATAACTTTTATTTTGTTCAATAATTAAATTTATAAAATATTCTATTTTATAAACCCGTATATATCGTGTTATATAAGGTTGCAAAGAAGTCACATTATTCTTCCCAGAATATTGTTGGTTAGTTGACCACCAGATCTATTTATTAAATTAACTAATTTAAATGCATATAATTATCATTGAATATATTATCTTTTCGCTTGCAAACTCGGCAAGACAAGTATATTATTGCACTTTCAACTTCCATATTGTTTTCATTTTGATTACTCTTTCACTTTATTTTTTGTTATTTTATTCTTCAAACAGATGCAAGAGAGTTGAGGCAGGCCAAAAAGCTCTCATCGATCAAACACACCTCAAATCCTATATCACTTGAATTGGATGAAATTTTCTCATCCAAAAACCCTACATCACTGCATTTGGATGAGATCCATTCACCCACAAACCCTAAATCGTTGGGTCTATACGAGATGTACTCACCCACGAACCCTAAACCATTGCATGTACATGATATTTTCACTCTCACAAATCCAAGTACATGGCAACGAGATGAGATGGATTCACCCTCTGAACCCTACTCCATTGGCACACCATATGCCCTTCCTCGATTTTTTGACGAATTGGGCCCCACCACCTCTCCGGTAATCATTAATCCTCCCGATTGTACTTATCCTCCATTTAATCCTATCTCGCCAATCTCGTCGCCACCCGAGGTTAACCCTAACCCACCAATAATATTTCCAAGTCCGCCCGAAATAATTATTAACCCGCCAACAACAAACCCTAGTCCGCCAGAAACAAACCCTAATCCACCAACAGTTTTTCCGTGCCCTCCAGAAATAAACCCTAATCCACCTGAAATAAATCCTAATCCTCCAATAATTTTTCCGAACCCTCCAGAAATAAACCCTAATCCACCTGAAATGGATCCTAATCCTCCGATAATTTTCCCAAACCCTCCAGAAATAAACCCTAATCCACCGACAATTAGTCCAAGCCCGCCACAAATAAATCCGAATCCACCAATAGTCATCCCCAATCCGCCAGAAATAAATCCTAATCCACCGACAATTTGTCCAAACCCGCCAGAAATAAACCCGAATCCACCAATAGTCATCCCCAATCCGCCAGAAATAAACCCTAATCCACCGACAATTAGTCCAAGCCCGCCAGAAACGAATCCACCAACAGTCATCCCCAATCCGCCAGAAATAAACCCTAATCCACCGACAATTAGTCCAAGCCCGCCAGAAACGAATCCACCAATAGTCATCCCCAATCCGCCAGAAATAAACCCTAATCCACCGACAATTAGTCCAAGCCCGCCAGAAATAAACCCTAATCCACCGACAATTAGTCCAAGCCCGCCAGAAACGAATCCACCAATAGTCATCCCCAATCCGCCAGAAATAAACCCTAATCCACCGACAATTAGTCCAAGCCCGCCACAAACGAATCCACCAATAGTCATCCCCAATCCGCCAGAAATAAACCCTAATCCACCAATCGTTATCCCATCTCCTCCAGAACTTAACCCTAATCCACCAACATTTACCCCGAATCCACCAGAAAACAATCCTAATCCGCCAATAGTCACTCCAAGTCCTCCCATGATAACACCAAATCCGCCTCTAATAAACCCTAATCCACCGACAATAACCCCGAGTCCTCCAACATTCACACCGGGTCCACCAATCTTTCATCCTCCATTTGCACCGCCTACTCCAACAGCCACATCGGGATTTTGGTGTGTGGCTAAACCAACCGTACCCGATCACATAATCGAAGAAGCGATGAATTATGCATGTGCTTCAGGCGCAGACTGTGGTTCGATCGAACCCAATCAACCGTGCTATCAGCCCGATACGGTGATAGCCCACGCTTCGTATGCATTTAATAGTTATTGGCAAAAGACCAAGGCAACTGGTGCTACGTGTGATTTCGGCGACACCGCTATGCTCATCACTAAAGATCCAAGTAAGCTTTTTATTTAATGTCTTTGATTTAAAATCAACTTCTCTCTGATAACTTACATTTCTTTTTTAGGTTATGATGGTTGCCATTTCAGTCTTCTTTAGAAAGTATGATGAAGATAGACACATATACAAACTTGAAACCTCCCATATACCTCTTTTTTTCAGGATTTGTTCTTTCTAATGAATGTACTAAATTTTTTTATCTAGGCATTTTGATCGTTTTTTTTGTAATTTTGTAATCAGACAAGTCACATTGTGAGAGCATCACGAATAGATTTTACTATTTTTTCTTCTATTTCTTAATATTCATGGCATTCTTTTTCTTCTACATTGGCCGAAATTAAATGGAATATTAGCCCATTTTACCATCTAGGGTGCAAGTTATGGCAAACATGGTAGTGTTAATAGGTCCATTGAGTTGTAATTTTTCCAAATAAAATATAGATGCTAGATTGTGTACTCGACCAAAATAGCTTCGCATTTTCATATCTGATTTTGAATATATAAAACAATGATCAATCCAAAAATCCTCTTAAATGTACAAGTCGGGCAAACAAAATACATACATTGGCCCATTTGACAAGTACAAATATATCACAAATACCCCTACAAAATGCAAATATATCATGGATACTCTACTCAGACAACTATGCAAGCAAACAAAAAAAAAGCAACCAACATACCTAGTCAAAATGATCGGCAGAAAAATCAGGCTCGTCAGGCTTCCTCAACCGAACCATTGCCACCACATCATCACCCAAGAACCTTCTAGAAGCCGACGCCCCCATCTTCTGATTCAAACCACCCATACCGCCAACACTCGACTCCCCTCTGTCCATTTCTGGTTTATGAGGTAAATACCCTTCTACTCTATCCTCATCGTCATCCTCGTCCTCCCCTTCCGGGTACCAATACGTGTACGTCTCCTCCCACCGAGTCAGACCCTCCGCCATTTTTCGTCTCTTATGCTGCCTCCACGCCGCCTGCAAGAAACACGCCGCCCACAGCCGCCACGTGTGCGAATAGAAACGAAACGTGTGTTGCAACTTCTTGCTATGCAATCTTCTAAACTGGTTCGCAACAAATTTAAGATCCTCCGCCCGTAGGGCAAACGCCTCCACCTAAAAATATTTAAATCACAAATTTAATGTAGATTTACATATTTACCCTTCTAAAATTATGATGTTTAAAATTATTTGAGCGGGTAAATATAATATTTATATTTCTTGAAGGGTAAAAATGATATTTTTTATTTTTAGAAGGGTAAATAAATAAGAAAAACAAGCGAAACAATTACCTCGGTGAGGGCTTTGACGGTGCGAGTGGAAGTGGGGAAGTTGACATGAGTCTTGGGCATGAGGGCCCACGTGAGGAGTTCCTCGCCGCAAAAGTCGCCGGGATTTAACCTTATAGTGTTGAAGAAATTGGTGCGGCCTCCGTTGGTCGTGTTGCTATCCAACGTCCCCCGTATTACGAACAACATTTCGCTTACCGGGTCCCCTTCTCTCGCGACGAATGTCCCCTCCGGACATAAACACGAGACTAATCTTTCGCATATCGCATCTAGTAGTTGATCGTCCATCTCCGAGAAAAACGGCACCTGTAATAAAAAATAAATAAATTTAATTAGTTAGTTAAAAGTGTGGAGAGAGGGGAGAGAGGGAGGGAGAGAGACTGACGCGTCTGACGAGGTCGAGACAGAGATGGCGTTGGACGTCTCTACGGATGTCGGAAGGAAGAGCTTGTAAAATGGATTCTTCTTCGACACCTCGTGTGGCGAACCATTTTACTTGTACGAATCTTCGGACGCGGTTTTGGAGATTAGGTGGCAATTGGTGGTGGGCCATCCATTCTTCCGTGTCGCGTTGTCTCAATCTCCACTCTTCCAATCTCTTGCTCACTGATTGCAAGTACGTCTAGAGAGAGAGATTAAGGAGCGTGGTATAATGGAATTATATAATTGAAGGTTAATTAATTTTTTACCTGCATGTTGCCAATCAATTGAGCAAACAAAATGAGACTAATTGCGCCAATTGCAATAGCAAAAGTATTTTCCGTGATAAAAGTACTTGTAATAAGTGGATTCCCGCTTGAACTGAAAAAAATATCCCAAATTAACAAATTATAAGAAAAAAGAGTTATTCAATATATATATATATATACCTTAATTGTTGTAGGCCCCAATATAAGCAATAAAAGTACTTCTCGAGGAACGTGGTCGAAACCGCCCCGTAATTCAACGCATTTATGAAAATCCCAAAATTAAAAGTAATGTTATTGCTCGGGTTACAATCCGAGAACACCTCGGTCGAACCGACCCAATTTGTAAATTCGGGTGCATTTAAATTCGAATCGACATAATCACAATTAAAATATTGCAAATCACACGTAACGGAATTCGCCGTGGAATTCCTCAAGCATTGTTTGTTCCAACACGTAATCTGCCTCTCCACCGTCAACAGATAGTATATCGCCCCAGTTATCTGAAAATAACATTGCATAAAAATTAAAGGGGCAATTTCATGTGTGTCCCTCTAAAGCTTTAAAATATCAAATTTGTCCTTCTAGAATTACAAATATCAAATTTGTCCTCTTAAAATTAAAAATCGATCAAATTTATACATTTAAAACTACATATTATCAAATTTGTACATTTAAAACTTACAAAATATCAATCTTATCCAAATTAGTCTAAATCTATTGACTTAATTATGATTTAATAATTTAAGCACTAAAGTTAATAAATATAAGTATTATTTTAAGCAAATTGACCACAATACACCCATATTCGAATGTTTCTGTTTCTTCTTAGACCCCCTCCCCAGCTTTCTCTTGTGAGCACAGTATATGCCCTTGCTCCCCCCACCTTGCTTTACTCATCCAAGAAAAAGGACTGGTTATTAGCCCCTTCATCCATCAGATCTATTTCCTTTCTCCTCTCTTAACTATAACAATTGTTTATTCGATCTCACATACCATACAATACTATGGGTTCCAATGTGAGCACGAAATGATAATTAAGATAAACGGCAATGTGAAGATCATCACTACTAAAGAATGCTCTGACTAAACAAAATAATGATTATGTGAATTTATACTTTCATTTTTCTTTTCTCGATTATTGTATATTTGACCCACCTTTTCGGATTGTGCTTTATACGAAATTTTGTATTGTGAGTATCTGAGAATTGTAAATGTTTAGATTTATAAAGTTACTAATGGGATTTTAATGTGCAATGACGTTTTTCTTTTGATTCATGCTTAAAAATGGATTTGAGGGAGGAATCCAATAGCCTTGTGTAAGAGACATATTTTAGAGGAATTAGTAAAAACTACTCGAAGAGAAAAATTAAAACAGGGGATCATAGGAAGGAGAACAAAATGGGTTTTAGAGTAAAAGCTAGTTTAGAGAGAAGAGTTCATGGGTAAAGGGAAAGGGTAAGAAGGTAATATCAAATCTTTATTGTTAATTTCAAATATAAAAATAAGTATGGATAAATTTGATATGTTTTAAAATTTAGAGGGTCAAATCTTATATTAATATTTTTTAAGGGACAAATTTGATATTTTAGTCTTTTGCAAGGACATACTAGAAATTATCCCAAAATTAAAATAAATAAATAAATAAAATAATGAGAGAGAGAGAGAGAGAGTACGTGGCTAGCGAGCATATATAAGAGGAGATTATAAGCGGCGCCGCCCCAAGCAGTTTTTGCGACAACTCCGGCGGCTTTAATAATTTTGTTACTTAATGGCACGATAAGATACATTCTGAAAACATATTGGAAAACCATCACCAAACCGAATGTCGTATTTTTTATATTGTAATTCGATGATTTCATCGCTGGCATCACCCCCCATAATAATATCTCCAAAAAAATAAAAAAATAATAGTTTAGAATGGATTTAAATATTCATCGTGTTATGTCTTGTTAAATTATATACCTGAGGAATGGGCACGGCGGCCAGAATATCTCGGACGAACTCTGACGATTTGACATATTGGCTCCTAATTTGGTTCAAATCGGTGACGAGCTCTCCCTTGCCGAGAACCATCGAATTAGGGCGGACATAAGCGGTGTGAAATTTCACTAGAATATTCATCATGTAAAATAAATCGGCCAAAGATCTCATAACTGTAATGATGACACTTAGTCTCGCGTCTTTACCGACACATGAATAACTGGGAGTTGAATTTTGATTGGCACGGATTAGAGGGATGTAATAGAAAAAAGGGTCGATGAATAGGGCGAAGAGGCATAATATTAGGAAGACTCGGTTCCATGCGAGAATTATGTTACTACTAGGGTCTAAAACATACTTTTGCAAGAAGGCCGTGGATTTAGGAAATGCTTTGTTTTCGAGCTGGTACGATATGTCTGGTCTTTGGGCCTGGTAAGTTGCTTGGTGGTACGTTAGTCTTCCTTGGTCTTGCTCATCAGGAAATATCCTAGAGAGAAAAAATTAATTGAAAATACGATTAATTACAATCAATGATTAGTGTACCAGACAGATTAAAGCGCTAATTTTGCAATTTTTCAATAAATTTGATTATTTTGGCTGATATTATTCTCATTTCAACTCACAGTAATGAAATCGTCACATGAGAAACAAGAATTCCTTTAATTCAGCCCAGAATTAATGAAATCAAAACTAAAATCGCATAAAATTTACGAAATCAAGTTTGTTCGTCGCCCAATTGAAGTCTCGCGATAGTGAAATACGAAAACAAACAAACGAACCTGTTAGGACGCCTTTGCATCTCCACTTCATTTTGCACCCTTGATCCAAACATCTTCCTCTCTCTACTCTCTCGATCAAATCAAATGTTTTGATTAATGGATTTCAGAAGTGTTCTCCAGAAAATCAATGTAGAAGAGAAGTGGACTAGGCCTTCAGACTTGAGAGGAGAGAGTTGCCCCACTATTTCTACGACTTTGTACTCCTATTACGCAGTGTCTGTACGTGTGACAATGAGATGCCGGACAATGGAGGGTAAAAAGAAGAATATTTCTGGTACTTGATTTGATGGATTATAGAGAAACCGAATTTAAAATCCCGGATTCTCTAAAAAACAGAAAGCTTTTTTCGTTTCTTTCTGTGAGTTTTTCTTTCCACAAAAACCTCTAAAAAGTAAGAACAGTATCCTATGTAGTATGTCAAATTTTAATAAAAAAAAACAAACATACTTACTGCTCATCAAATAAATTTTAAATTTTTTAATGTAAAAATAGTATTGAAAAAATTGCTCACTAAATTGATATCAAAATTGTTTTGACCAACACAAGAACGCAACGATCACAATTTTTCATTACAAATATTATATACTTGTTCTATTTCACACACTTAAAAACAAGCAATTTAACATTTTTTTACACAAACAACATAATCGCGTAAACTCGGTGTCCAATCAAAAGTCATACCACCAAAACAATTACACAGATTCTTGTTAAGATACAATGTTAATATGTTATAGCAGCTAATTTCTAAAGACGGTCGGTAGAGGTACCGGCCGAGAAATGAGAAGTAGTGGCCATGTATATCGCGGGTAGGTACAACGCAACATTTTGAAACTTATCTTCAGAATATTTGTTGTATACCGCATTACTCTTTCTTCGCGAGGCCTCCATATGCAAGATTAGTAACTTTCGTGCACTTTCTCTACACAATCATGTCCAAATCATCGTTAAATTTAACCAATCAATAGCTCAGAAAGAGAGAGAGAGAGGATAATACGTACGAGATCTCTGGCTCGGAATAGTCAGTGCGGCGAGCGAGAAAATGGGTCCAAAGAGGGATTTTGTTAAGGGTACACCGAGCTGCGTACACAGAAGATGCCGCCACAAAAGATGGGACATGCTCGATGAAGGCATAATTCGTCAGAGCCAGCTCGGCATAGAAATGTATCATATGCTCCATGATCTACATTAAATTTTACCACAAATCAAGTCAAATATAATATATGCAAATACTGAATGTAGAAGGGCTTATGAGCAAAAAAAACAGACCTCATTATCAACGTCTGCTCCCACATTAACAAAACGAACGAGAAACATATAAGTGGTCGGTACGGTTAGGTACCAGCCTAGCTTATTGAGTACATTTTTCTCCTTCTTCAATACATCGCCGTGTTTGTACACATTTCCGGTGACAAGAATCAAATCGACCGCCTTACGCCACAAAGATATTAAAAATACTAAGTATCAGAATCAATATCAATATAAATATAATAAGTTAAAAACAGAATATTGACGAGAATCTAGAATTAAACAACGTACAGATGGGGACCAGACTTCCTCGTACTTTGAAGCGATAACAATGGCAGCGAGACCGAGTAGTTGTATCTCTTTTTCTGGTACGGTTTTTCTTTCCAGAGATAGGTACCGATCGAATATATAAACCGATAAATATAGGGTTTCGGGTCTAAGTTTGAAATGATGATTAATTTTTATAATCCAACCAATTAGTGTTTCCCTCCTTTCAGGTTTTATCTCTGTTTGGTACCTCGTGTAATCTCTTGGCCAGTACGTGCTCTGTACCAGTCAAAGAAATCAACAAGTGTAAATATAGAAATTTGAAGGGTTGTAAGTGCAAAACAGTACCTCAACTTGCTTGTAGTAAATGTAAATATCTTCGACATATTCAGCCACATCAAATTGGTCGCCTAGATCGCCTTCATCTATATCATCAGTCTGGCTAATCCCACATGCACCCTTTAAAAAATAAATAAAATGTACAAATTATAAAATATAAATATTATATATACTTTTTTCCAACATATAAATCTTGCAATTAAATGAATGTGAAAGAATAAACCTTGCTACGCGCACTGAGCATATAGGTGAGAGTATGCAACATCCTCCTTCTAGAAGATACCGATCTATATGAATCGGACCGAGTAAAGTTCGTCTTATCATAATCATCTCCTTCTTTTGGCGGATGGTCCACTTTACGTGTGGCGGGTCGCAAATTGACCCGTTCAGGAACAACCTGAGTAATATTATGCAATGGGTATCTATGTTTGTCAGTAAAGTTGGGTAGAAATTTCTAAAATTATTGATGATAAAGTAAATTGTAAAACAAATAAATCGATTAATTAATCAATTAAGAAATGGATGTACCTCCTTTTGCTTTCCTCTGAGTTTTGCGGCATTGTTAATAACGGGTTGGTAAATGACCCGTTTATCAGCTGCCTTTACCTCGACCTTACTTGATTTCTGCATATAGACCATAATTCTTAGTAAAAAGTTGTTACTAAAATGCATTAGTGTATCGATCATGAACCACCAGGTATTTGTATTAATATTCGTACCGGTATTAACGTTCGGCATGTACCAGAATTATAATATAATATTTCTTTTGTACTACTAAAAACATAAAAATGGAAGAGATTGCTACGGTACCTTCGTAACAGGTACAGCCAGTGCCGCCTGAGCATCTACGAGTAGTTTTGAGTATCCCCTACTTGAAACCAAACATGAAGTTTGCAAAATGTTAGATTAAACTAAATTTCAATTAATTTCAATTTGCAAGGAGAAAATCAGGGAAATTCAATTTTAATATAATCCAGAAAATATACCTAGTTATAGGACGATTGACAGGTTTCCTGCTCCATAAAAAAAGTGTTATATGTGAACTTATCAACAAAAGAAGAAGATGAAATTAAACTTGATGTAGCAGAAGGGCTTCTTTGTAAAATTACCCATTAACATGGACTAGATTGCCAATGTCGGCAAGTGCTGGCCGTCTCATCCCTTGTCCATTTTTACTGGTTGCCCCCACACCTAAACAAACATTAAACTATTTGGTGAGACAAATTGGATACTTTGGTAATTTCAAGATTATTGCTACTTCTCATTGGCATTATAAGGCTAGTTTCAAACCCAAAACCCCTTTCAGTTAATTCTACACAATTCCGTCAAAAAGATACGAAAATGAAGGGAAAACTAATTTATGAAATGTGATAATTACTAGTTTGCTACAAATGAAGAAAAAAACTTCCGAAATAAAACAAAAAGGAGAAATGTCTCGTAAAAACCCCCCAAAAACTTCCAAGCTGAGAATTAAAGATACCTTTCTGTTTATTCAGACCCACGTTCTCATTTCTCGCAGCCATTGATGAGAACGAGAGAAGTAATGGAGAGAGAGAGAGAGAGGGGATTTGGCGGGATTTACGAGAGCGAAAGTATGTGGAGGTGGGATATAAATGAAAGAAATGTGTTCTTTGGTAACTGCAATTAGCGGTTATAAATTATAATAATAATATAAATATAACTTCTCTTTATCAATTCGGACGGCTCAGATTAGAAGTTATATTTTGATATTTTGATAAAAAATATCTTTGATAAAAAAAAGATGGGTGTATATATTGTAAGAGAGGAGTTAATTTTTGGGTGAATTTTTCCGGGCATATCTAATATTACATTTTAATCTCATGATAAAATAGGTTATTCGAATTTTCACAGTTTCGCATAAATTATTTAATTTTTCATTTATCCAAATTAAATCACTTCGTTAATTTTTAGTCTTGTTTTTCACAGTTCTGTCAAATAATATTTACTTTTTTTTGCAATTACATTGGCAAAAAAAAAATTACGACATCTTTAATTCCAAAACAAAAAGCAGATAAACATCGAAAATGTATCGAAGAATTAGCGAAGAAGGAAATTCAAGATAGAAGTTTTGAGAAAACTTGAGGATCAAGTTTCCCTTCATGAGCAGCGGGACCCACTTCCTTTACTAGAAAACCCATAACCCGGTCCATATAGAGAATGTACAATCCGTTCACGTTTTCTAGAATTTGCAAATCCTTGCGCGATTTTAGAATTAATCTCACCCATTCTTCAAATAATCCTGCAATTTTAGAAAACATAATTAGGTTAAATTTGAACAAAAATCTCGAAATTTAGGGGTGTTAACGAAAAAGGTGCTGACTTTTATCGAACTGTTCACAATTTAGCCAACTTTTCATGTAATCGGAAATCAAGAACTCGATTAACTGAATCCTGCCATTAAAAAAATGAAATTTCAATTACTTAAGTTACGATAAAACTGAAGGACCATTTTGTAATTTAGTCATAAATAACAGGTTTTTTATTACAAAAAAAAGGAACTCACAATAGGAACATGTTGGCATGAAGAATTGGGTAAGTATCGTGAAATGAGTCGATTAGGAGTAAATTTTCGGCCAAAAGCGAGATATTTTGTGAAATTACGAGCATTATTCTCTGACCGATATAAATTTCTTGCCCTAATTTTCGCATTAAATGCTGCAGACAGAATTGAGGATCCGAATTAATATCTACTAACAATCCTGCATTTCAAATATCAAAAGTTAGCAAAAAAATCATTTCGGTACATATTCATATAAATAGAATGTAATATTGGTACCGGTTTTATAGATATTCGTACCTGAATCTAGCTGGCAATAATTTTGAGAATCAGTACACATTCTTTTAATTAGTCGCAATGTTAATCCATTTGTTATTTCTTCAAGATATTCATCTTGCTTTTTTGATGCTAATATATTCTTCATCGAGGCTTTTATACATAAAAAATACACAAAGTAAAAAGTATAATTTCAGGAAAATAAATAAATTAATCATGATGTCATAATTGTATATCTTTTGCAACATTTCAAAGCCCATTTTCGCTAATATAACATTATTAAAATAAAGTAAAAAATAGTTTTAGTAAAAGATTAATTACTCAAGATATAGCACAAAAGTGAAATCAATGAATTACAAAATTACCCTTACCCAAGATAAAATCTGTAGCTTGGTGAGAGAAAGAGGTGAAAGACGAATCGACTTCTCCCTAAAATAATTCAGAATCATATATAACAAATTTTAGCAAAAAAAACATGAAAATAATTTGGTAATTTTGAAATTTAAGAGGGTTTGGTTACCTTTGCTAAAACATTATCAGATAGCTCGATTAAGAAATCTATGGATGTGCTTAGTCGCCCAATTTCGTCTTCATTTTCAAATTCTGAATCAAATAAAAGGATATTTAATCTAAATAAATTAAAACGAAATAATAAAGACCTAATTATTTCTTGATTTTTACTTACCCATGAAATTTCTTCTGTCAATTGACCGTTCTACCCTTTTCCTTCTCTCTTTCCATCTAACTATAATTCACCAAAAACAAGCAAATAAATAAATGAAATCAAGTTTTAAGGAATCTTATTTTTAGGGTTTTAGAGAGAGCGTACCTAATCTAAGGAATCGCCTCCTTAAAACTTCATCGATCCAATGGAGATCTCCAGTTCCTTCTGTGGCGTGTGGGTCTATCGCACCGCACCCTTCAAAGAAGTGGCACTTACATGACAGGATAGGCGGCTCTGATTCGCATCCAACTCCATCTAATTCATACAATTTCAAATTCATTAATGTATCAGAATAATCTCAATTTACCCTTTTCATGCATAATTTAACATTGCAATGTATAATTTACCTATCAGTATACCATTTTGTGGGTAAATATTATATTACCATGTATTTAGTGAGCATACAAAATGTACTATTTACCTTGAAGTAGCTTGATCTCCTCTCTGAGCCTCGCAATCTCTCTCTTCCTCTCCTTGGCCTGAAATCATAACAAAAAATAAGCAAACATTAAAACATCAATAACACAACTAATTAATAACCTTGTTTTTCCAATGGAGGATTTGATCGGAGGAAGCAGAAGGGGAGAGAGATGCAATGGGGCGAGTGAAGCGATTGCTGGAGCGGACGAGCGCCACAGCGAGGGCCAGCTTGGTGGAAGGAGACGAGCATCGGTTGTTATTACTAAGGTTCGGTTCAGAATCCGCCATTCGCGTGAGAGAGAGATGGAGCGCGGGAAGAAGAAGAAGAAGACGCAGAGTACAATTTCAGACGTACCCCTACAAAACATTGAAATATCATCAATAGTTATTTAATTAAGAGACATTTTGAGAAGACCCCCTAATTTTTTTGGATATTGTAAATAACCCCATTAACCAGGGTTTAAAACTAAAATTTCCTTCCGTTTACATATTTAATAATTAAAAAAAAATCATAAAAAGTTCAACAAATAATAATTAAGAATAACAATAAACCAAATAAGAATATTGAAAGAAACACCTTAAAAATACATCGATAGAAAAATATATTTGTAACAGTTTGTTTTTTTATTTGCTCATATTTTATTTTCTAAATATATTGAAAGAACACCAAATCTCTTTCTTCACCCCTCTCGACCGCCTACCGTCACCGTGCAACAGAGTTACAGGACGGATGAAGAATATACAGACGTCAAGATCTGATCTCTCTTTCGAGAAATCAGCCAGCCCTCTTGATAATTCAAGACGAGTTTATATAAAATAAATTATAATATTTTCTTTTTATATTATTTTTAAATTTGTTATTTCAATTGAATTTTTGAAATATTATAATTTGCAGGAGAAAAGATGCGGAACAAAAGTTTTCTCTTCATGTGAGTGTTCATGATTCAGGCGATGCTTTGTAGCTCAAAGTTCATCTATGCAATTTAGCTAATATTCCAAGTTTGTACTTGCAAAATTGTAAAACTAGGAGAATTCTCGCGCTACGCGGCGAAAATTTTATTTATGTTTTTCATTGTAATACAAAATACACATTGTATGATAATATTAATAATATCATTTGAAAATAATATTATTCGAACTCATTTATCTATGATTATTTATATGTTTTACAATTATTTTACATTATGATAACAAAAAATCTAATTTTTTTAATCAAACAATAACACTTATATTAGTGTCATTATATAATAATATATGAGATATAATATAATTTTACGAATAAACATAACAACAAATATTATATCATATTCATACAATATCAAATATAAAAATAAGAATCATACGATATACGTAGTAACACGTCAATAATTATATAGTAGTAATATATTTTTCTTGACTCAAAATGCAACGATAATTATAATTTATAAATAATATCGAACTTAATAGCGAAAGTAATTTAATAAACAACATCAGAATTTAGTTTAGAATAAACATAAATACAAATTATATTATATCATATGATTTTTTTTTTAAATTAACATTTTTTAAAATAACAATACTATTTAATATCATTTGATAGGTGCTTATATGTATAAGAAGTTATTTAGGTGGATAAACTATTTTTTTAATTATATTAGTTTTTTAAAATTTTCATATGAAATTAGTTTGGCTAAAAACACAAATATATTCTACTTAGTATTATATGAGATTCTTATAGTCACGACACAATTTTTGTAAAAATAAATAGTAATACTGAAAATTCTATTATGTAAATAAAATACTTAAAATTGAATTATGTAAATATGCATTTTTTTGCATTGTATTTTCTTACATAATATTTTTACAAATTCAAATTATGAAAAACGGTAGGTATGAACTATGTTAATATTGATGTCAAAATAAAGAGAAAATAAAAATTAATTTATTTGATGAATTTTTAAAATTAAATTTCTAAAAATATTACTAATATATGTTGTCTGTTTTAAAGTATTACATATTAAAATATTAGTATTTCATATATAAATTTTTCATCTTCCATGATATTCACATTTGATCATGTAATTTTATATGAAATGACAAATATTGAATAAACTTAATTTAATGTGAACATAACCAATAATAATAATCCACACCATAATGTATGATGTGTCTTTCTAAGGATGCTTAAAATATGATGTAGAATAATGACATATAAATGACTGCATAAAATATGATCTTCAAAAAATGTAAAGAAAAATCAATGGTCAAGATCAAAACACATCAATAAAAATTGTATATGATGAATCCACGTCACAAAATTTAATGATTAATAATCATGAATAATCATGATGATGTGACTTCATGAGAAGGGTCAAAGATAAGTGAAAAATAAGAGGTGGGTAAATTACAAACATAATCAAATAATCATTTCTGCCCTTTTGAATTTTTTTTGTGGCTATGGAGAATTTATCTCCCTTTAAAAGGAGAATGGTTTTGTGCTCCCACAAAAGAACACCTCATCTCTAATGAATAGTGAAAATATGGATGCCAAGTAGTTCTATTCTTCAACATATCTCCCTTTAAAAGGAGAATGGTTTTGTGCTCCCACAAAAGAACACCTCATCTCTAATGAATAGTGAAAATATGGATGCCAAGTAGTTCTATTCTTCAACAAAAAAATTACACATTTAATTATACAAAAAATTTAAATTAATTTTACACATTTATATTCTCACATTTAATTATTTTTATATTATACATTTAATTATTTGAGTATGTGTATTTAATGCACAATAATTTATTTAACTATCTGGAAAAGAGTAATATCATTTATGATCTAATAAATATATTGTATCTAACGTTCATTAATATATTTAGCTATATAAAAAAAATAATATCATTATTGATCTAACAATTATATATAATTTGATTATTTATATGTTAAATCCGTCGCGAAGCGCGGACAATTCTTCTAGTGCTAAAAAAGAGTTATATATAAGTCTTACTTTACCGTTGGTTCCTGGACCGCCTTGCTCGCTACTTCCTTCGGTGGTCTTGATCGTTGGCCTTGCTCGCTAATGTAATATGTTCATTTAAGAAAATGAGAATTAATGGTAGTTAAGAAGACCAAAATAACTAAGCCAAATTTTGTATTGCATGTTTTTGTTACGACACTAAAATCCCTATGAACATTAAATCAAATATTCTCAATTTTGTTTGTCGAGAAACTAAATTTTTATGTTGTTTTATTTTGATTATCAAGAAAAAATAAATATTCAAAAAAACCCGCATGAACAACCATATAAAAACTTCCGCAACGAAGCGCGATTATTTTCTACTTACACAAACATGTTATTTACACTAAACCTCCACAACCAGGTCCTTCATTTTCTATGATGATATATTATATTTTATATTAAGTTCGGAGTATGGTGTTTAAATAATGAAAAAAGTACTGTAATTTCTTTGTGGGTCGATCAATAGAATATAGTTTGAATTGCAGTTAATTTAAGAAACTAATCCAAGGAAAAAAAATATGTTTCGGTGCCAATCATACATAATTCAATTCAATTATACATAATTGTGTATTCGACAACCATATATTATAAATTTATAATCATACATTCATTTATGATTGTTTCAAAATTGAGGTCTCGAGAGAAAAGAAAAAAATGTGAAGCGATTAGCTAAAGGAAGAGGTGTCATATACGGCGCCCCTGAAACAAGGAAAAAAAGTCCTTCATTGCGTGTGCAAGCCAGATCAATTGGGCCAGATTGAATGAAGGCCGAGAAAAAACAGCCCCTCTAATGATTCTATTTATCCCATCCAATTGACTGTGCAAACCAATTGACAAGGCCCGTCCCATTTTAGCCCATCACATGATACTGCCCGTTCTTTCTTTGAGGTGCATGTTGGGTCCCGGGACATATCCACAAGGATCCGTGCAACTAAATTAAACATTGGAGGAAGAATTTGTGTTTATTACCTCCGAATTACGCTTGTGTTTATTACCTCCGGGATTGATCGCGTCTAGCTCCAAACGACGAAGCCTTTACTCGTTGTAGGGAATCGGGACACCACGTCCTGCGGAGAGGAATGAGGAACCGCCCATGAGACCCCGTCGTCGATTCGGCGTACGAATATGATGAAATACATAATCCATACCTTGTGAAATTGATCACGAACGAAGGGTTGGTGTGTTTTTTCCTTCGTGCTTTTGTTCTGTTTACTTCACGTGCGTCTCACACCCACACGTCTTTGTATCGTCAATCACGTCTCCAGTTGTTTTTTGTGCGACCCACGCCCACACGACCAAGCACCGTCAATAACTTTGTAGTTCTCACTCTTGATTACAAACGAGAATCACAACTGTGATTCCTCTACTCGTATCCACCGTGAGTTGTCGTTTATCGGTGATACACGTATCTCCCTAGTCGATTCGTGTGTAGGCTTGCTTAATCTCGATGTTCTCTATTGGAGAAAACTCTTTATTCTTCTTTCTCTTTCTCTCTTTCTTGTTCACACTCTTAAGACCTACTTTCAGATATAATGCGTTAGTTGGAGAGAGAGAGAAACATCATATATATACCATATAGGATAAGGACAAACCAAATGGTGCAAACTAAATACAAATTCCATAAATGCTTCCGTTCGAACGAATGATCAGTCCGTTCGAACGAAACAAGTTTTATATGTTATGTGCATAATCTAATTACACACATGACTCCTTCCGTTCGAACGGATAAACATTTCGTTCGAATGGAAGCACTTCTGTTTGCTACTTGTGCACAATCGCATTGTACACTTAATCCTTCCCACAAACGTGTGCGTTCATTTATAATTATATGTACATTTTTTCCGTTGGTCCTAAATTGTAATTCCTTCAGTCTCCCACTCAGTTTCAGATCGAACTAAAATGTATCAACGCATATCACATATGCATCAATCCAGAGCCCGACATAATAATACAACTCATTGTGTGAGGTTCGAAATTTTGCATTAAATTAAAAAGTGAAGTCTAACACCTTTCAAAAAAAAGTAAAATTTGAAGTCTAGGACGAACAAAATACTCAATTTTAGTGTTATTCTTGAAAAAAAACTCCTTAAATGAAGACTAACACAAGAAAATTTTGTTTTCTAAAATATTCTCAAAAATACAAAAAGGAAAGTCTAAAACCTTCAAAAAAATCTATTATCCTATTTTTCTAAAAAATGAATATTTTGAAGTCTAAAATGAGCAAAATACTCAATTTACATGGTTTACTAAAAAAAACTCCGTGATTGAAGACTAACACAAGAACATTATTTTATATTTTTTTAATTTCTCAAAAATGTAAAAAATAAAGTCTAACACCTTCGAAAAAACTCAATTGGCTATTTTTTAAATGCAGAAATTGAATTCTAAAATGAGCAAAATACTAAACTTTCTTGTTTTCCTAAAAAACTCCGTAAAAACTCAAAAGTTATCATGTGACAATTAGAACATATCATTTAAAATTCATTAATATTGATTCAAATTTATGAATTCGAACTTATTTAAATTATGTATTAAATTAATAATTAACATGTGCTAGTTATCATGTTAATTAAATATATTAATTTAGAACATAGATCATGTTATGGTAAAATTTGGGGAAAACATCAATTTTCCAATTGAAAATTTCAAAAATCTTGGTCTTCTGATAAAGCATCACAATTTTTGTTTGTTAATTAATTACGTTGAACGAGATTTTAAAATCAGGTACCGACAACCCGTTTCAGGTTATTTTTGGAATATTTTCAAAATTCGAATTATTTTTTGAATTCTCAATGTAAACAAGGTTACCTGCAGAAATGTTCCTATTCGTCACCGTGACAGTTTTTACTACTAGATAATACTGGAACCGCTAATCGGTTGTAAGAACCTCCCTAGTTTGGGATCCTTTAATATTAGGGAAATTTTTAAAAAACCCCCCAACTTTTTTCAATATTCTAAAAAAACCCCTCACTTTTGAGAAACTCCAAAAACCCCCCTAGAAGTAAACTTTTCTTTCAAAAAACCCCCTCTAGGTGTTAAAGTTAACTCTTTTGGTGTTAAATTTTTTTTTGGACCAAAATACCCCTCTAGGTTTATAAAATATAATTTTGCTAAATAATTTTAGTATTTTTTTTTATTTTAAAAATTCATAAATATTTCATAATTAATTAATTACATATTAACTCGTATAATTATATATTAGTTTATATATTTACTTTTATATGAATGGTACATTAGATCATATATTTAGAATCATATTTTTTGCAGATACATGAACTTGTTATGGGGTGAAAATTTCCCTTAAAAAATTCATAAATAATTTTTAACATATAATGATTTCACAAAAATAAAATTATTAAATGTTGTGTTTGTATAATTTTAATATTTCATTTATTATTCATGAAAAACTAACATCAGATAATAATAAAATAAACACCTTGAAAATATACTGAAAGAAAAATATTTCTTTAAACATCTATTTTTATTTTATTTTTGTTCTTCTTTTATGTATGCTTTTAATAGATTCATGATATTTTAATTTTTAAATATTTGCATGGTGTTATTTTAATATTGTTGTTCATCTTATTATTATTTTATGTTATTCTTTCAATAAAAAGTTATGAAAGTCAAATATATGTAATGTATGAAATATTAAAATTATATAAATATAACATATGAAAATTATTATAAGCAAAAAAAAAAATTAGGACTTTTTTGAAATTAATACAAATAACAAAAACATTATTTTAATTACTAAATATGTAAAATAAAGGATATTTTGGTCATAAAAAAATATTTAACACCATCCATAGTTAATTTTAACCCCATAAGGGGTATTTGAAAATAAAAGTTTGGTAGAGGAGGTTTTTTAGAGTTTCCAAAAAGATAGGGGGGTTTTTAGAATATCCAAAAAAGATAGGGGGTTTTTTGAAAATTTCCCTTAATATTAAGCATAAGGGCCTTTCTGAGCAAAATAAAAATAAAATACAAGGGTATTACTATTACTACTGGGTATATATGATATTTATGAAATAATATTGTACTTGTTTAGCTCATAATTAAACTAAGACCTCATTAAATCCAATGTAAAATACGCATTATTGTTCAGTCATTACAAACCTTACAAATAAACCGTCTTAAAAACTTGATATTCCTTCCAACTCAACAAAAAAGAACCACAAACCCAACAACACAATGACTGGAAGTAAAATTTGAGCAAAAACAACCCACAAATTTGTTGAAATTACGCGTTGAGAGGTTGGTTAAAACCACGATCGAAGTTAGCCTCAGGATTCGCAGCGATGAGTACGTACAACGCATATAAGATTCCAGGCAGATATCCCAGTATCGTCAAGACCAAGCATATCAGGAATTGTGCCTGCCATTTCATCAAATCAAACACGATATAAACATTTAATCCACTGTTCGAAAAGAGAACTCTGCAATGGTTAAATTAAGCACAAATTCTTACAGTGGTGACGCCATAACGGAGAGCAACGCCAAGAGGAGGAAGAATGATGGCCAAAACTATCTCCAGAAAGAAGCGTAACCTCGATTTGTCTTGATGACTTAAGTCAGCCATTTTTCTCCCTCTTCCCTTTCTCTCTCTCTCTCTCTCTCTCTCTCTCTGCTCTTATGTGAAGGAAGGCGGAACGAGATATCTGATATCGACTATGGACTTGCTTTAATTGGGTCCGCGATTGGATTGCCCATTTTGATATGAGAAATTATGCCACCAGTGCAGTACAGAGCTGTCGGTGGACTGTTCGTGGATACTGGACTTGTGGATGGGAGGGATTGAAGAACGTGAGAGGCACCATGTCGGCAATTAAATGCAGGTACGACTTTTACTTCATTGTTTGACGTGTGATAAATACCGGTTATTTTTTATTTTTATTTTTTTTGCAAAAAAAATCTATAAGCATCTGTACATTCAAACGATGCCTAAAATTTTCGTACAAAATCACGTGTCGAAAAAATAAACGAATTTAAACACTAACCTATAACACTTAATTCTATAACCTATTACATATCTACTACAAGAAAATTTTCTCGAAATAATTTTTTTTCATAATTTTCTTCAAAAATATGACATTGACTGTAATTTTTGTACGGCGATCAGAGATGGAGGAGACGATTTTTTTTCTTCTCTCCCACGTAGGTCGTGGAGAAATACCGGTTATAATTGTAAAGATAGAGAGGCCTTTTATTATGTCCCTAAGATTCTTCCACGTTTCTCTCACTCTAATTAATTTAATAATTTGTGTTACCAATTAACGATTAATTTATAATTATTTATTAATTGATATGGATCTTAATTACATATTAAATTTTAAGTAATCATAAATAAATTATTAATTTATTTTGTTATTTATGAGATTAATTAGTGTGGATAAAATGTGAAGAAAATGAGAAGGAAAAGTATAATTTTCCAAAGATAAATACTTGTCTATTAAATATGTATTCAGTGAGTATTAATATCCAACGATTATTGATATGATATCCAGTACGCGTGGTATATATTCTTATTATTAATATTAATATATATGATTTTAAGTAAATTATTGCTTCCATATCCATATAAGTACACGTCACCACTTTAAAAGTGGCTCCATTATCCTCTCCATTTTTACCCGTACATAAAACTATATTTTCTATGATAACATACATTAAAAAAATGGAGAAGAGTCATTTTGTATACGTCATATCTTTTGAAAAAAAAAAGATAAATGTCCTCGGATTTATCACATATAAGAAATATTATTAGTCTTCGTATTTCACCGTCCAATATATTATGTATCATGTATTAATACACTTTATATACAAACTAAAATAAATTAATAATTGTCGGGATGAATGATAATTATGTATTAATTTACGCATTCATTTATTTTGCACATATCTTTTAATGCTTTTTATGAAAACACATTATCATAATTATTAAACATTAGATTTTATGAGGTGACATCATCTGATCCATTAATTTTATATTGATCATTCAAGATTTTTTAAATGTTGAATGTAATGATGTGGTTTGATTGATTCATTTCTTTTTTACTTGATTTTGTGTAGATTATATTTTATATAGTCATTTTTTTTTGTCATTGTTTTAGAATTATTTTGAAATTTTCTCTTTAAACTATGTCATTTTTAATATTTTAAATTCAGATTGATCGGGACAAGGATAGGATTGATAGTCGAGCGGGAAGGGAAAGGAGCGAGGCGATCATAATAGTCAATAGGTCGGATGGTTCATGGTAAATCTTATGTCCACATGACAAAGATTATTAAAAAAAAATGTTAAATTTTTTTGACACACACAAGTTTTATAATTTTTGTTATTCAATAAAAAAATTTGTTGGTATTTAATATTTACATATGATATATTTCTCTCTCATCCAATTAATATATTTTTTTTATATGAAACATTACAATATTTTTTAAATAATTTATATTAATAATATTTTAAGAATTTTAGTTTCAAAAAATGATCCAAGTATATCCATTTGAACTTTCATGACATCTATATTAATACATTTCATATATAATATTTTATTTGAATTTATAAAAAATTATGTAAGAAAATATAATGCACAATAACACATATAAATATATAAATAATTTAATTTAAATAATAATTATTTTTATGATAATTATAATAGTTATTTGAATTTATATTAGTAAGTATGATATATTTGTGTTTTTGTTTTCACAGCTTTGAATCTAAATAATTTTTTCAACTTATAAAATTGTTTAGAATTAGAATAATATTGTTATTTTTAAGTTGTAAATTTAAAAATATTATATGACGTGAATAATTTTTAATTACATTTTTTCAACTTAATTTCTTTTTCTAAAGTAAATTGAAAAATATTATATGATGTTATTAATTATATATTTATATTTATATTATATATAATTAGTAAATTAATAATATTTTTGAGTTAAATATCATGACAATAAATAAAATCAACCAAATAATACAATTATCATAAAATATAATAAACTTAAGTCTAAAAATATTTGGGAACTAATATATAAGTGTCCTAAAAATATTATATATAATTATTTAAAAATATTTTGACAAAAATATATAATGAACCGAATTATTTTAAATTGAATATCTCTGCCATATCGTAAAAGTATCCTGTCATAGTCCTGTCATATTTGAAAAAAATAAATATTAAAGTATTCGAACCGTATCGCACCTGTATCTATATCAACATATCATCGGGATACTGCTGCATTCTTGAAGTATGGACGTAATATAGGGTATATATGATATTTAAGAAATATTATTGTACTTGTTGAGCTCATAAAACATACACGGAAATCCATTCAAGATAATGAAATTAAAATTAAAATCTCATTAAATCCAATGTAAAATACGCAGTATTGTTCAAAACATCAAACAACAATTTTTCTCCACATAAACAGTGAAACGGCAAGTTATTACAAACCTTACAATAAAGCCTCACAAAAACTCGATAATTCCTTCCAACTCAACTCAAACGAAAAAGAACAACAAACCGAACAGCACAATCACTGAAGTAAAATTTGAGCAAAAACAACCCACAAATTTATTGAAATTACACGTTGAGAGGTTGGTTAACGCCACGATCGAAGTTAGCCTCAGAATTCACAGCGATGAGTACGTACAACGCATATAGGATTCCAGGCAGATATCCCAGTATCGTCAAGACCAAGCATATCAGGAATTGTGCCTGTCATTTCATCAAATCAAACAACATAAACATTTAATCTAATGTTTGAAAAGAGAACTCTGCAATAGCTAAACTAAAAAATAAAAATGAGTAAATAGAAAATATTCATTGATCATCCATTCATTAATATCAACGAGACTTGAATCGCAACCTCTGATATAACTTTTGTATTTCAAACTTAACCAACTGAAGTATAAATCAGCTGACAAATTAGCTGATGATACAGTGAAAAATTCTTACAGTGGTGACACCATAACGGAGAGCGACGCCAAGAGGAGGAAGAATGATGGCAAAAACTATCTCCAGGAAGAGGCGGCACCTCGCTTTGTCTTGTTGAGATAAGTCGGCCATTTTTCTCCTTCAGTCCTTCTTCCCCTTCTCTCTCTCTCTCTCTCCGCCCTTATGTAAGGGGTAGGTGAGGCCACGTGGTCTCCACTATAAAGACAAGTCAAAGCATCAAAGATTTAAACTTTCGTTGGGTCCAGGTCCAGGTCCAGGTCCAGGTCCAGGTCCACGATTGGATTGGCCATATTGATATTTGTGGGACCAGTGCAGTGCTGTCGGAGGACTTTGATTTTTGTAGTATTAATATTTGTGGGAACTGGTATCATACTGTTTGGGGATGCTTTACCTGTGGATGAGAGGGATTGAAGAACGTGAAAGGCACCACCATGTCGGCAATTAAATGTAGGTACGACTTGATACATAGTTTGAAACACCTCCCCAGTAATGTTGAATGGAGTTCGTTTCCTCTGTTGTCCTGAAAATGAAGCCACAACGTGGTATTCTTACAACCTCTTATTTTTGTGGGGTCCGCATAATTGTAAGAAAATTACAAAATACCTAACGGTGAACCACAAACAAATCGTCAAAAACAAGGGATTCAATTTCATATATGACCTTCTTAATTTTGATATTTATTCTTGATTGTAGAAATTTTTTCAATGGTGTAAGTTTAGAAATTCTGCTATAAACAAAATTTATGATATCTTTTTGAATAAATTATAAAAAATTTGTTTTATAATGAGGATAGATTATTTGGGAATATAGTATGTAAAAATCACAGTTTTCGTTCTAAATTAAAATTGATGTATTGAAAATACAATGTTTATTCCGATATAAAATTGAGGACTGTTTAATCCGATATAAGAATACAAAATTTTAAATTATTTTATTAAGAATATTTTTCTGTTTTAAATTATTTGAAGTTGTTTTATGCATATATTATATCGGATCGGATTCATGGACAAAAAAAATTAGACAAAATTGGAAAACAAATATCTACCGATGGTTATAAATGTTTGAATAAAAAGGTAGTGTGTTAATCTATGTTGTGCGGATACTTCAAAAAAATGAACCGTACCCATATCGGATACGTATCGGATACGGATACGCCACCGATACGCCACGTGGCGTATCGGACTATTCTAGTATATAAATTTGAACCGATACGATTCCGATACGGCACGATACGTTTTCGATACGGCACGATACGTTTCCGATGCGGGATACGGTTCCGATACGGCTGATCCATTATTTTTTGTTTTTTTGCCCAATATAAAAATATCCAATAGTTTTACTATTCAATAATATTTTACATGACATATTTTTTTATATTACTTATTCATAAATTATCCGAATTGATAGTACAACATCTTAATTTTTATAATAATTTAATAAAATTATATATATATAGGGATATGATCAATGGCCAACGCCGGCCAACACCACTTATTTCACTAAATCTAAACATGAGAATCGAATTTTAACCGTATATATATGATTTATATTATTTTAAACGTATAGTTACAACATGAATAATCATTAAACAAATTTTGAAATTCGATTTTTTTGGTTTGGATGTATTTTAAATCATATAGATAGGCTAAGGATGAATTTTTACTAGGTTTCGAATTTCTCTTCATGGAAATCTAATAATTTACCGAAATGGACGGTTGTGAAAATATGTTATCGATTTTGTTAGATACAAAAATCAAAATTGTACAAAATTTATTCTACATCATATCTAAATGATATAAAACATATCTATACGGTTAAAATTCGATTATAATAATTCGATTATAACAAGAGTATTGGTCATTGATCCTATCCCATATATATATATATATATATATATATATATATATATATATATATATGATTATATTAAAATATTATTAAATAATATACATATATAACGTATCGTATCCTTGAGTTTTCAAAATTCGCTGTATCGCCGTATCTGTATCGTATCGGATACGATACTCGTATCCGTATCCGTGCAACATAGGTGTTAATCACAACCGTTTATCATGATTTAATCAATGGTTGAAAATGTTTTGTTCATTTTTTTTGTCTAATAATTTGTCTATTTGTCCATTCTCATATTATATATTATATATTACATGTACAATGTGGAAAAATATTAAAAGTTGGACCAAGTATCATATACTACAAACTAAATATTTCTTATTTATATTTGGATAATTTATGTTGATTTTATTTTTGTCATTTGGAGTTCAAATATATTAATTCAAACTTAAGAGGTATCCGACATGTGCTTAAGAAACATCTGCTATTATTTCAATAAATCAAGTATTACTAGTCCTGTATTGACATCATATATACTTACAATATTTTTTTGTTCCATATTTATTATTTGATACCAATGGAAATTTCGTCATGAATCAAATCGTGGCGTATGATTTATTGTATTAGACAATCAAATAATTGATAAAAAAGGAATTTAGAAAATACGAAAATAAATCAATTTCACTATTATTATGCACACTTTAAAAATAAATAAATAAATAATGCAGTTGAAACTTTACACATAACACAAATCGAATAAAATACATACTTTCTGAATACGGTTGAGACGTCAAATATATAAGAATACGGCTCATATATTATCGTACACGATTACACGAATATAAATATAGATCATTTCCGATATTAAAATGAATTAATGTACATAATACGTGTCACAAACAATCTACAGTAATATACTTGAACGTATTTTTATGATCATAAATACAAATCATTGGCAATTTATTTATTTATTTTAATTAATATAAAATATCTTTAAAAATATGTATATGTATTATATTCAAATCCATATAAATGTTCTTACGAGTTTGCGCATCACATGCACATATCCTATATGAGCATAAAAATTATTCTAAATATACTTTTTCTTTTTAAAAAAATCAAATAATCAAAAGAAACTAAAAGGTCAATGGGCTTGTGGCCTAATGGTTGGGTGTGAGGCACAAGAAATCATATGTTGTGAGAGGTTGTCGGTTCGAGTTTCATTGGCACCAATGGATGGACCACCGAGCCTTCTCCATTTACTCGTTAAAATAAACTAAAAGAACTATCTTATACTACTAACCACTTCTATTATATTAGTCTCTTTCTCTCTATTTTTTTTCATCTATTACCGACCCATCAAAAAGAATAAAAATAAAATACAATTCAAGTGAATACATCCATAAATTACCCTAAAAATTTTGATATTAAAATCTCGAATTTCAAGCCATCTTGATTCTTGAGTATCTTGAAATTTAATTAAAATCAAACAGGTATTTATTGGTTGCCTAGATACATAAAAAAAAACAGTATCTAAAAAGAAAATCATTGCCAATAGGTTCGATATTATAATTTTAGCAAGAAGGCACATTTTGGGCCTCCAAATAATTTATTTTCGGATCAAGTGGGTAATTTTTTAGTATTCGGTTTGATAGATAAAATGTTGGAATTGAACCATTAGGTCATTTTGGGCCCCAAATAAAAAAAATAAGTCCAAAATTAATTATCAGATTTGTATTTTAGGTCAGTTTGCACGAGGGATCAATGAATAATTTGTTGTTGAAAACAAATTTGGCATGCTCAAGTACATGCAAAGTGGCTTTGTGAATGATATATATGTCGTGTGTCACGAGCAAAATATGAAATATGTCATTTATCTGGTAATGAATTTGAATAAAAATCAACTCGTAAAAAATAGCTACGTAAGGTATTGGAAGAAAATCATTAATTTGAGTTCAACGCAAATTGATTCGGAATGACATAAAGGGTGTGACTGGTTTATTTCAAAATTAATCTTCACCCTGGTTAATAGACTTACAATGTAGTTTTCGTCTTATCATCAAATAAATTGCTCGGTTTCGGTGCGAGATTAGTTGATCTGGATAGATAAAATCAAATTTGTTAAGAGTTTGGGGTTATAAATCAAGAGTTCTTCATCCATAAAGAACTGGTATATCAATTAAATAATTTTTCTCTCTCTCGTTAATTATTATCTACTACCAAAATAGCCATATTATTAATCTTCTAAGCACTACTTTTCACTCTCAATTCCTTCTACTTTCTTCCTCCGGATTTTTTTTTTCTTCTTAAACTTTTTCCTTTTTTCATCCTTAGAAATTTCTTCCTTTTCACTCTTAGTAATAATGATATTAATAGTTTGTCCACTATTCAACACAAGGCCGAATGCATTGCTAAGCAACAAATGAAAAGGTTTAGGTCTAGGATTAAGATAGGAGGAGACAATTATCGCAATACCTTTATTTATACATAAGTGTGCTAGTTTGGGAGTGGCTATGTAATGTAATTATTGTACTTGTGTTTTCGAGATTATATTAAACAAGATTGGACCGAGCGCGTATCGCGCTTGCCTCTCTTTTAAAAAAAAAAATTTGTCCATCAACTTCTTTTGCCCCCCCCCCCCCCCCCCCCCCCACACACACACACACTTGATTTTCAAGTTTATATTAAGAATGAATTTTACATTCACTCCTCTACCGATATTATTTAGTTAATTTTCAATGTAAAACAAGGTTAGAATAACCTGAACCTTTAATATTCTCTTTGGACAAAATACTTCCGGTTTTCAATTGTGGTTTATTGGGTTACACAAATTATTGATTGTGAATAAAAACTTAATAACAACATTAATCATTTTGCTATAACGTAGTCTTGTTATTTTCTTCTACTTTTTGTCATTTTTCATGTACTTTATGGGTTCATAAATTTTGCAAATAACTCTCTTTTGTTTAATGAACTAAGGAAATACTATTAGTAACCCCTTTTACAAAAAAACATTAAATTTTATTTGCCGCAAAGAAATATTACTATTTCAAGATAAATAATAATTAAGAAATTGTATATGTGAGATACATTCTATTTCTATAACATGTTGAGAAATTAAAACCAAACAGCAAATGACTTGTGTAGCGTCATTTTATTATTATTATTTTAGAACTTACAATGTTTTTGTTGCGATGTAACGCCACGTACAATTTTGAATGCGATTTACTATTGATATCGATATTGCGGTCTATAAGAGTGTTATAGCATTGCTATTTAATAGATTGTAATAATACATTTTAAATATTCTTTTTGCTATTTGTGCTATAATAGCGTATTAGTTCGGTTATTTAATTCGTTGGAATTTATTTTATTTTCTCGTTTTATTTCAAAGTAAGCGGCGGTCCTACATTTACGAAAATCAATATAATTTTTTCTTATGTGTTGTTATCTCAAATGCATATGCATTATATAACCATCAATCCTGAAATATTAGTAAAAATAAAAGCATTATACATTTTGTATTATAAATTCGGAATAGATTCATTGTACTTTCGAATCAAAATACTTTTTTCATATTTAATTATTAAAAAAACATATTTTGGCATTTTTCATTCATTTTAATTTTTTCATAATTTTTTTATTGTAAATTATTTTAATAACATAATTGTTATATGATATATTTTTTCAAGAAAATTAACATCAAACAATAATAAAATAATAATATTAAAAACATTTAAAAATATATTGGCAAAAATATATCTATTCAACGCTATTTTTTTTATTAATATGTAATATACATTGACACAATAACTAATGGCAAATCAGTATATAATTGTGATATTAGTTAATATCTAAAATAAAAAATCATAAAAATATTTTAAAAAATGCGTAAAAGAGAAGAAAATAAAAAATAGCTATTATAATTTTTTTTCTACCAATATAATTTCAAGGTGTTTATTATTATTATTTTTTATGGTACTATCTATTGTTTGATTTTATTTTTTTATGAAACAATATATAATAATGAAATACTAAATTTATATAAACATTATTATAATTATAATTATAATTATAATTTTTTGATTTGTCATTAATCGCACATCAATTAGTTTATTTTGGGATCTGGACCAGACATGTCTATTGTTCCTGTATAAATTAGTTTAGTATGTAATTTCCAATTTACTACCTATTCGTTGCAAATTTTGATATGTTCGGAAGAAGTGAAGACAACATTTTTGCAATTTTCTGAGAATTGAACTAAATCATTTATTCTCAATTGTTGTTAAAATTGAACCATTAATTTGTTTATGTTTAATCCGAAAATATATGTTGTCATGGAATGTAAGTCCAAAATTAGTTACAAGGTTGTAGTTTAGATTAGTTTGCATGAGAACCCAAACTTTGCATGAGAAATCAATGAAATAATTTGTTATTTGAACTTTCTAAAAAGGAGAGAACAAATTTTGCATGATCAAAGTACATGCAAAGTGGCTTTGTAAATGATATATATATATATTATATATATATATATATATATATATATATATATATATATGATGCATCCCCCTAACAGAAAATATGTCATTTAAAATGTATCCATATAATGAATTTGAAAGCAAAATTAAAATAGTAATGTAAGATATTGGAGAGAACCATTAAATGGAGTTGGTGCTGGCCACAAATTGATTTGGAATGATACAAATCTAATTTCGAGTTAAGAAGCAACGGGAAGAGGAAATCTTCTCTACTTAATAAAAAAATCTTCTCTACTTAATAAAAAATATATATAAATCTAATCGGCTCTTGAACCTGTAAGTATTAATTTAATTATTAATTACCGTCATGGTTAGCAATTAGCATAATTATAAAAAAAAATATCGCTGGGCATGGGATTTATTGATTTGAGTTGTAACCGAGAATCAAGTTTTAGAATAGAATAAAAATTGAATACATTATAAACATTACAAAATAGTAGAACTGCAGTTACAAAAAGAACTAGAATTATGCAAAAATAAATAGCCAAATCTACTGAAGAGTCGAGATACGATAAGGAGAGTATAATTAAAGGATCCTTAAATAAGTCGAAATTACACGAGTGGTTCGTTATATCCTCTGTGGTAATAACCACGAGGATGCACGGCAACAAGTACGTATATGGCGTAAATTATACCTGGTATGTATCCCAGTATTGTCAATAGCAAGCATATGCAGAATTCAATCTGTTATTTCCAAAATTACAAAAAGAAAAATTAAAAATTATATAAGAGAAGATAATTGACAAAGAGTAATTACTGTTGGTACCGAGAATAATTAAGTAATTTCAGCTTTCATGATAAAATTGGGTTCAATTCAGGCCTAATTCATCCCCAATTGCGAGAGAAACTCGGAATTGGATCCGCCGATTAATAGAATTGGATGATCCGATAAGAGATTGGGGGAGGAGAGAGAAGGGAAGATGGGACTTACAGAGCAGCATCCATAATGGAGAAAAACGCCGAGTGGAGGAAGGATAATCGCTAGAAGTATCTCCAAGAACATGCAACACCCGCGAGAAGCCATCTCCTCTCTGGAGTCTAGAATCTAGATCCCTCTTATCCTCTTCTTCTCTTTCTTTTATCTTTAGAGAGAGTGAAAATTAAGATAACAGTGACCCACTGCCAGACAAATCACGAACGAAGCCTTGCCTCTTGACTAAAAAAATAGGAAAATGTTAAAACATACCTCACCTCTTCCCAAAAAAATCTTGATAACTTGATGAGGTAATATAATTTAAAATATTAATTATCTTAATTGTATGTTTAATTTAAAATTAATATAATCAAATCATCAATTAACTCGTAATTATGATATTTTAAATAGGACGGACATGATATACTTATTTTTGAAAGGGTAAATAACTAAATATACCTTTTACGAGTGAGAATATCATCAACAGGGAAGCCGTTGAGAAGAATAATTAATAGGTAGGTTTCACATTTTTTAGTTAGGGGAAGCCAAGTTACCACTTACCAGTGCTTGTTTATGGTTATCTATACAAAAGTCTTCGGGTATATTATGAAAACAAAAGAAAATAAAAAGCAAGTGAGAATATTATATGCTATATTCATGCAATATTATTATTATTATTATTAATTTTCCAAATTATTATATGTTCAAACAATTATAAAAAAAAATTAATTAATAAAAGATATCGAAAAATATAATTTTTTAAATATTAAATATGAAAATAGAAAGATATTATGATCTTTTAACACTATTCAAAGTTAAATTTAATCTTATAGAAAATATTTCAAAAAAAATTATTTTTTTGGAGTATACTAAATATTTTTGAAAATATTAAAAAATATTGGATTTTTTTTAAATTATCAAATAAAAATAAGTTGTATCGAATTCAATCATGTAATATCACGAAAACATATATGTTCAAAATTTAATAATAAATAATAGTTCAATGCACTGGGTGACATATTAAATACGAATACAGTTGACTTTTCAAAGTAGGCCCGCAACATAAATATCATATATTATAATCAATCGTTTTATAATCAATCCAATTAATTTATCTCGATTGACGCATTAAGTGGCCGTTTGGTTCGTGGTTTGGAAAATGTATTGACATGAAGTATGTTAAGGAATTTCATGTCAAGACATACCATTTCATGACATACTTTAATATTTTGTTTGATTGGTACAATTATTTATTCCATGACATACTCTAAAAAATATAAAAATAAGTTTATTTATAGAAACCTTGAGTTATTTATTTTTGAAAATTAAAATAAAATGTATTCTTTCCTCGTGGGAATGGAGAAAAATCACCAATTTTGTTGTAATCATATTCCCATCAACTATTCCCTAGGGAATAATGGAGTATGTCATTACTTTATTACCGAACGTGTAAACCAAACACGAAAATGAAATTCATAAGAAAGTATTCCAAGGTATTCCAAATCCAAAGATCCAACCAAACACTCTTAATAAAAAAAAATTGTATTCACGAAGATGTCATATATTTATCTTTTCATAACGGACAACACTTGTTACACAATTAATACGTTAAATCATGTATTTTAAGTGTTAATTTTTAACATGTTAAATCATATTCACATTATTAAATTTTGTGAAAGAGAGTATTAGGGGAGAGTAGTAGGGGATGTACATCGTGCCCCGCTCTCATGAGTCATGGACTCATGTGGCCGGCCTCGTTCATTGGACCAAACTTTACTTCACAACACAATGTAGGGCCATCATCTCACTCCCCTCAGGGCTCAGTAGCATCTCTATCCACTCAATCCTATCAATTCAAATTTTCAGTTTTCAACTCTCTCTCTCTCTCTCCTCTACATCAGATCCATCAATGGCTATGTTTGCACATTATTACCACAATGGCCTTCTTCTTCTTCTTGTAGTTCTTCTAACCGGCGGCACCGCTCCCTCCACCGCAACGGACCACATTGTCGGCGCCAACCGCGGCTGGAACCCCGGCATCAATTACTCATCCTGGTCACACAATCAGACCTTCTACGTCGGAGATCTCATTTGTATGTACTAAATTTCTTTTCATTTACAAATACTTGGTTTGTAAGGTCATTTTAATTACAGCATTTAGGTACCAGAAGAACACGTACAACGTTTTCGAAGTGAACGAAACGGGCTATGATAACTGTACCATGGATGGTTATGCTGGTAATTGGACTTCTGGAAAAGACTTCATACCGCTGAACAAATCGCAGAATTATTATTTCATTTGCAATGGATTTTGCTTCGGTGGTATGAAGATTTCTATTGTCGTGCATCCCCTCCCAAAGAATTCATCGGCGGCTCCTAGCACGACGCCGGCGGGACAGGAATCTGTTAAAGAAAGTTTTGGAGTGAGAAATGCGGCTTTGGTGAAGAATGTGGTGGCGGCGTTTGCCATTGTTGTTGGATTTGGGTTGATTTGATTTTGATTTGATTTGTTGTGATTCTTTTGAGAGTGATTTTTTTGTTGAATGTTCGATTATGTTTTTGATAATTTCCATTTTGATGCTAATGTAATTGAATCCACAACCTTTGTTTTAGTGTTATTCAGCCAATCAATTGAGTTGTAATGAGTGAATTTGGTTATGTTTATTGGTCAGAGCTTTAATTTTCTTCAAATTTTTTTTTTTTTTTTTTTTTTTTTTTTTAGATTCTGGCCCGTAGGCAATTTTCTTCAAATTATAAAGTTGGTATTTAGACTGTTAGGGTGCTTTGGGGTTTTTTTGGAATGAAAATGGGTTTTAGAAATGGGTTTATTTTCTTGGGTTAATTTCATGTATATCCCTTCAAAACTTCAAAATATCAAATTTATCCCTCTAAACTTGATAATATCAAAATTATCCTTCAAAAATGAAAAAAATATCAAATTTACCTTTTAAAAATTTTAAAGCTATCAAATTTATCCCCATAAAACTCATATAATATCAAATTAGTTTAAACTGTTAACTTGTCATCCATTAATCTTAGTTTAAAAACATTAATCTCAAATAACAAATTTAAATGACAAAAATACCCTTGCTAATTATCTTTCTCTTTTTATTGCACATACCCTTTCATCTTCTTTCTCTTCTCCAACTATGCTCGCAGCTCCACCGAAACCCAAAGAGTGAAATCAAGCTAAGTCGAACTTGTGCAGCCGTGCCCTTTCTTCTCTTATCTGACTCTACTGGGCCAAAAGTGAAGATCAAGCACGACCACCCCCACCTCGACCTTCATCGTTGAGTCGGGCCACACCTCTACTTTCCATGCCAAGCCACTTTATTCGCTCAGGCACCACCGAATCTACTAGTCCAGATTTCTTTTTTATTTTTCCATCTTCAAATGTCTAGATATGCATCTCTAGGTACTCTATTTTATTAACATTTTGACCCGTATGATAAAAGAGGGTTGATTTGAGTAAAAGAGGCTGATTAAATGTTGTAGTTGTATTTGATCATGTAATAAAATGGGGCTGATTTAAGTAAAAGGGGCTGATTAAATATGATTTTTGATTAAATAAAGTTGTAATTGATCCTTGATGATTTTTGATTAAATAAAGATCATTTGTATCGTATCTTTTACTACATAACTTTTCACCAAATTTCACAAACACTAAGAAACTTTGTTTTTCGATTCAAAACAAGATTTTAACGCTTTGAGGAGTTCAAATAACGTGTTTTTAGATCATTTGTACCGTATCTTTTACTACATGACTTCTCAAGAAATTTCATAAACACTAAGAAATTTTGTTTTTCGATTCAAAACAAGATTTTTACGCTTTGACGAGTTCAAATAACGTGTTTTTAGATCATTTGTATCGTATCTTTTAGTACATAACTTCTCAACAAATTTCACAAACATTAAGAAAGTTTGTTTTTCGATTCAAAACAAGATTTTATCGCTTTGACGAGTTCAAATAACGTGTTTTTAGATCATTTGTATCGTATCTTTTACTACATAACTTTTCACCAAATTTCACAAACACTAAGAAAGTTTGTTTTTCGATTCAAAACAAGATTTTAACGCTTTGACGAGTTCAAATAACGTGTTTTTAGATCATTTGTATCGTATCTTTTACTACATAACTTTTCACCAAATTTCACAAACACTAAGAAAGTTTGTTTTTCGATTCAAAACAAGATTTTAACGCTTTGAGGAGTTCAAATAACGTGTTTTTAGATCATTTGTATCGTATCTTTTACTACATAACTTTTCACCAAATTTCACAAACACTAAGAAAGTTTGTTTTTCGATTCAAAACAAGATTTTAACGCTTTGAGGAGCTCAAATAACGTGTTTTTAGATCATTTGTAACTTTTCACCAAATTTCACAAACACTAAGAAAGTTTGTTTTTCGATTCAAAACTTGATTTTAACGCTTTGGGGAGTTCAAATAACGTATTTTTAGATCATTTTTATCGTATCTTTTACTACATAACTTTTCACCAAATTTCACAAACACTAAGAAATTTTGTTTTTCGATTCAAAACAAGATTTTAACGCTTTGAGGAGTTCAAATAACGTGTTTTTAGATCATTTGTATCGTATCTTTTACTACATAACTTTTCACCAAATTTCACAAACACTAAGAAAGTTTGTTTTTCGATTCAAAACAAGATTTTAACGCTTTGAGGAGTTCAAATAACGTGTTTTTAGATCATTTGTATCGTATCTTTTACTACATAACTTTTCACCAAAATTCACAAACACTAAGAAAGTTTGTTTATCGATTCAAAACATGTTTTTAACGCTTTGAGTAGTTCAAATAACGTGTTTTTAGATCATTTGTATCGTATCTTTTACTACATAACTTTTCACCAAATTTCACCAACACTAAGAAAGTTTGTTTTTCGATTCAAAACAAGATTTTAACGCTTTGAGGAGTTCAAATAACGTGTTTTTAGATCATTTGTATCGTATCTTTTACTACATAACTTTTCACCAAATTTCACAAACACTAAGAAAGTTTGTTTTTCGATTCAAAACAAGATTTTAACGCTTTGAGGAGTTCAAATAACGTGTTTTTAGATCATTTGTATCGTATCTTTTACTACATAACTTTTCACCAAATTTCACAAACACTAAGAAAGTATGTTTTTCAATTCAAAACATGTTTTTAACGCTTTGAGGAGTTCAAATAACGTGTTTTTAGATCATTTGTATCGAATCTTTCACTACATAACTTTTCACCAAATTTCACCGACACTAAGAAAGTTTGTTTTTTGATTCAAAACAATATTTTAACGCTTTGAGGAGTTCAAATAACGTGTTTTTAGATCATTTGTATCGTATCTTTTACTACATAACTTTTCACCAAATTTCACAAACACTAAGAAAGTTTGTTTTTCGATTCAAAACAAGATTTTAACGATTTGAGGAGTTCAAATAACGTGTTTTTAGATCATTTGTATCGTATCTTTTACTACATAACTTTTCACCAAATTTCACAAACACTAAGAAAGTTTGTTTTTATATTCAAAACAAGCTTTTAACGCTTTGATGAGCTCAAATAACGTGTTTTTAGATCATTTGTAACTTTTCACCAAATTTCACAAACACTAAGAAACTTTGTTTTTCGATTCAAAACAAGATTTTAACGCTTTGAGGAGTACAAATAACGTGTTTTTAGATCATTTGTACCGTATCTTTTACTACATAACTTTTCACCAAATTTCACAAACACTAAGAAAGTTTGTTTTTCGATTCAAAACAAGATTTTAACGCTTTGAGGAGTTCAAATAACGTGTTTTTAGATCATTTGTATCGTATCTTTTAGTACATAACTTCTCAAGAAATTTCACAAACTCTAAGAAAGTTTGTTTTTCGATTCAAAACAAGATTTTAACGCTTTGACGAGTTCAAATAACGTGTTTTTAGATCATTTGTATCGTATCTTTTACTACATAACTTTTCACCAAATTTCACAAACACTAAGAAAGTTTGTTTTTCGATTCAAAACAAGATTTTAACGCTTTGACGAGTTCAAATAACGTGTTTTTAGATCATTTGTATCGTATCTTTTACTACATAACTTTTCACCAAATTTCACAAACACTAAGAAAGTTTGTTTTTCGATTCAAAACAAGATTTTAACGCTTTGACGAGTTCAAATGACGTGTTTTTAGATCATTTGTATCGTATCTTTTACTACATAATTTTTCACCAAATTTCACAAACACTAAGAAAGTTTGTTTATCGATTCAAAACATGTTTTTAACGCTTTGAGTAGTTCAAATAACGTGTTTTTAGATCATTTGTATCGTATCTTTTACTACATAACTTTTCACCAAATTTCACCAACACTAAGAAAGTTTGTTTTTCTATTCAAAACAAGCTTTTAACGCTTTGAGGAGCTCAAATAACGTGTTTTTAGATCATTTGTAACTTTTCACCAAATTTCACAAACACTAAGAAAGTTTGTTTTTCGATTCAAAACATGTTTTTAACGTTTTGAGGAGTTCAAATAACGTGTTTTTAGATCATTTGTATCGTATCTTTTACTACATAACTTTTCACCAAATTTCACAAACACTAAGAAAGTTTGTTTATCGATTCAAAACATGTTTTTAACGCTTTGAGTAGTTCAAATAACGTGTTTTTAGATCATTTGTATCGTATCTTTTACTACATAACTTTTCACCAAATTTCACAAACACTAAGAAAGTTTGTTTTTCGATTCAAAACAAGATTTTAACGCTTTGAGGAGTTCAAATAACGTGTTTTTAGATCATTTGTATCGTATCTTTTACTACATAACTTTTCACCAAATTTCACAAACACTAAGAAAGTTTGTTTTTATATTCAAAACAAGCTTTTAACGCTTTGATGAGCTCAAATAACGTGTTTTTAGATCATTTGTAACTTTTCACCAAATTTCACAAACACTAAGAAACTTTGTTTTTCGATTCAAAACAAGATTTTAACGCTTTGAGGAGTACAAATAACGTGTTTTTAGATCATTTGTACCTTATCTTTTACTACATAACTTTTCACCAAATTTCACAAACACTAAGAAAGTTTGTTTTTCGATTCAAAACAAGATTTTAACGCTTTGAGGAGTTCAAATAACGTGTTTTTAGATCATTTGTATCGTATCTTTTAGTACATAACTTCTCAAGAAATTTCACAAACTCTAAGAAAGTTTGTTTTTCAATTCAAAACAAGATTTTAACGCTTTGACGAGTTCAAATAACGTGTTTTTAGATCATTTGTATCGTATCTTTTACTACATAACTTTTCACCAAATTTCACAAACACTAAGAAAGTTTGTTTTTCGATTCAAAACAAGATTTTAACGCTTTGACGAGTTCAAATAACGTGTTTTTAGATCATTTGTATCGTATCTTTTACTACATAACTTTTCACCAAATTTCACAAACACTAAGAAAGTTTGTTTTTCGATTCAAAACAAGATTTTAACGCTTTGGGGAGTTCAAATAACGTGTTTTTAGATCATTTTTATCGTATCTTTTACTACATAACTTTTCACCAAATTTCACAAACACTAAGAAAGTTTGTTTTTCGATTCAAAACAAGATTTTAACGCTTTGATGAGTTCAAATAACGTGTTTTTAGATCATTTGTATCGTATCTTTTACTACATAACTTTTCACCAAATTTCACAAACACTAAGAAAGTTTGTTTTTATATTCAAAACAAGCTTTTAACGCTTTGATGAGCTCAAATAACGTGTTTTTAGATCATTTGTAACTTTTCACCAAATTTCACAAACACTAAGAAACTTTGTTTTTCGATTCAAAACAAGATTTTAACGCTTTGAGGAGTACAAATAACGTGTTTTTAGATCATTTGTACCTTATCTTTTACTACATAACTTTTCACCAAATTTCACAAACACTAAGAAAGTTTGTTTTTCGATTCAAAACAAGATTTTAACGCTTTGAGGAGTTCAAATAACGTGTTTTTAGATCATTTGTATCGTATCTTTTAGTACATAACTTCTCAAGAAATTTCACAAACTCTAAGAAAGTTTGTTTTTCAATTCAAAACAAGATTTTAACGCTTTGACGAGTTCAAATAACGTGTTTTTAGATCATTTGTATCGTATCTTTTACTACATAACTTTTCACCAAATTTCACAAACACTAAGAAAGTTTGTTTTTCGATTCAAAACAAGATTTTAACGCTTTGACGAGTTCAAATAACGTGTTTTTAGATCATTTGTATCGTATCTTTTACTACATAACTTTTCACCAAATTTCACAAACACTAAGAAAGTTTGTTTTTCGATTCAAAACAAGATTTTAACGCTTTGGGGAGTTCAAATAACGTGTTTTTAGATCATTTTTATCGTATCTTTTACTACATAACTTTTCACCAAATTTCACAAACACTAAGAAAGTTTGTTTTTCGATTCAAAACAAGATTTTAACGCTTTGACGAGTTCAAATGACGTGTTTTTAGATCATTTGTATCGTATCTTTTACTACATAACTTTTCACCAAATTTCACAAACACTAAGAAAGTTTGTTTATCGATTCAAAACATGTTTTTAACGCTTTGAGTAGTTCAAATAACGTGTTTTTAGATCATTTGTATCGTATCTTTTACTACATAACTTTTCACCAAATTTCACCAACACTAAGAAAGTTTGTTTTTCTATTCAAAACAAGCTTTTAACGCTTTGAGGAGCTCAAATAACGTGTTTTTAGATCATTTGTAACTTTTCACCAAATTTCACAAACACTAAGAAAGTTTGTTTTTCGATTCAAAACATGTTTTTAACGTTTTGAGGAATTCAAATAACGTGTTTTTAGATCATTTGTATCGTATCTTTTACTACATAACTTTTCACCAAATTTCACAAACACTAAGAAAGTTTGTTTATCGATTCAAAACATGTTTTTAACGCTTTGAGTAGTTCAAATAACGTGTTTTTAGATCATTTGTATCGTATCTTTTACTACATAACTTTTCACCAAATTTCACAAACACTAAGAAAGTTTGTTTTTCGATTCAAAACAAGATTTTAACGCTTTGAGGAGTTCAAATAACGTGTTTTTAGATCATTTGTATCGTATCTTTTACTACATAACTTTTCACCAAATTTCACAAACACTAAGAAAGTTTGTTTTTCGATTCAAAACAAGATTTTAACGCTTTGAGGAGTTCAAATAACGTGTTTTTAGATCATTTGTATCGTATCTTTTAGTACATAACTTCTCAAGAAATTTCACAAACTCTAAGAAAGTTTGTTTTTCGATTCAAAACAAGATTTTAACGCTTTGAGGAGTTCAAATAACGTGTTTTTAGATCATTTGTATCGTATCTTTTAGTACATAACTTCTCAACAAATTTCACAAACTCTAAGAAAGTTTGTTTTTCGATTCAAAACAAGATTTTAACGCTTTGACGAGTTCAAATAACGTGTTTTTAGATCATTTGTATCGTATCTTTTACTACATAACTTTTCACCAAATTTCACAAACACTAAGAAAGTTTGTTTTTCGATTCAAAACAAGATTTTAACGCTTTGACGAGTTCAAATAACGTGTTTTTAGATCATTTGTATCGTATCTTTTACTACATAACTTTTCACCAAATTTCACAAACACTAAGAAAGTTTGTTTTTCGATTCAAAACAAGATTTTAACGCTTTGAGGAGTTCAAATAACGTGTTTTTAGATCATTTGTATCGTATCTTTTACTACATAACTTTTCACCAAATTTCACAAACACTAAGAAAGTTTGTTTTTCTATTCAAAACAAGATTTTAACGCTTTGAGGAGCTGAAATAACGTGTTTTTAGATCATTTGAAACTTTTCACCAAATTTCACAAACACTAAGAAAGTTTGTTTTTCGATTCAAAACTTGATTTTAACGCTTTGGGGAGTTCAAATAACGTGTTTTTAGATCATTTTTATCGTATCTTTTACTACATAACTTTTCACCAAATTTCACAAACACTAAGAAATTTTGTTTTTCGATTCAAAACAAGATTTTAACGCTTTGAGGAGTTCAAATAACGTGTTTTTAGATCATTTGTATCGTATCTTTTAGTACATAACTTTTCACCAAATTTCACAAACACTAAGAAAGTTTGTTTTTCGATTCAAAACATGTTTTTAACGCTTTGAGGAGTTCAAATAACGTGTTTTTAGATCATTTGTATCGTATCTTTTACTACATAACTTTTCACCAAAATTCACAAACACTAAGAAAGTTTGTTTATCGATTCAAAACATGTTTTTAACGCTTTGAGTAGTTCAAATAACGTGTTTTTAGATCATTTGTATCGTATCTTTTACTACATAACTTTTCACCAAATTTCACCAACACTAAGAAAGTTTGTTTTTCGATTCAAAACAAGATTTTAACGCTTTGACGAGTTCAAATAACGTGATTTTAGATCATTTGTATCGTATATTTTACTACATAACTTTTCACCAAATTTCACAAACACTAAGAAAGTTTGTTTTTCGATTCAAAACAAGATTTTAACGCTTTGACGAGTTCAAATAACGTGTTTTTAGATCATTTGTATCGTATCTTTTACTACATAACTTTTCACCAAATTTCACAAACACTAAGAAAGTTTGTTTTTCGATTCAAAACAAGATTTTAACGCTTTGAGGAGTTCAAATAACGTGTTTTTAGATCATTTGTATCGTATCTTTTACTACATAACTTTTCACCAAATTTCACAAACACTAAGAAAGTATGTTTTTCAATTCAAAACATGTTTTTAACGCTTTGAGGAGTTCAAATAACGTGTTTTTAGATCATTTGTATCGAATCTTTCACTACATAACTTTTCACCAAATTTCACCGACACTAAGAAAGTTTGTTTTTTGATTCAAAACAATATTTTAACGCTTTGAGGAGTTCAAATAACGTGTTTTTAGATCATTTGTATCGTATCTTTTACTACATAACTTTTCACCAAATTTCACAAACACTAAGAAAGTTTGTTTTTCGATTCAAAACAAGATTTTAACGATTTGAGGAGTTCAAATAACGTGTTTTTAGATCATTTGTATCGTATCTTTTACTACATAACTTTTCACCAAATTTCACAAACACTAAGAAAGTTTGTTTTTATATTCAAAACAAGCTTTTAACGCTTTGATGAGCTCAAATAACGTGTTTTTAGATCATTTGTAACTTTTCACCAAATTTCACAAACACTAAGAAACTTTGTTTTTCGATTCAAAACAAGATTTTAACGCTTTGAGGAGTACAAATAACGTGTTTTTAGATCATTTGTACCGTATCTTTTACTACATAACTTTTCACCAAATTTCACAAACACTAAGAAAGTTTGTTTTTCGATTCAAAACAAGATTTTAACGCTTTGAGGAGTTCAAATAACGTGTTTTTAGATCATTTGTATCGTATCTTTTAGTACATAACTTCTCAAGAAATTTCACAAACTCTAAGAAAGTTTGTTTTTCGATTCAAAACAAGATTTTAACGCTTTGACGAGTTCAAATAACGTGTTTTTAGATCATTTGTATCGTATCTTTTACTACATAACTTTTCACCAAATTTCACAAACACTAAGAAAGTTTGTTTTTCGATTCAAAACAAGATTTTAACGCTTTGACGAGTTCAAATAACGTGTTTTTAGATCATTTGTATCGTATCTTTTACTACATAACTTTTCACCAAATTTCACAAACACTAAGAAAGTTTGTTTTTCGATTCAAAACAAGATTTTAACGCTTTGACGAGTTCAAATGACGTGTTTTTAGATCATTTGTATCGTATCTTTTACTACATAACTTTTCACCAAATTTCACAAACACTAAGAAAGTTTGTTTATCGATTCAAAACATGTTTTTAACGCTTTGAGTAGTTCAAATAACGTGTTTTTAGATCATTTGTATCGTATCTTTTACTACATAACTTTTCACCAAATTTCACCAACACTAAGAAAGTTTGTTTTTCTATTCAAAACAAGCTTTTAACGCTTTGAGGAGCTCAAATAACGTGTTTTTAGATCATTTGTAACTTTTCACCAAATTTCACAAACACTAAGAAAGTTTGTTTTTCGATTCAAAACATGTTTTTAACGTTTTGAGGAGTTCAAATAACGTGTTTTTAGATCATTTGTATCGTATCTTTTACTACATAACTTTTCACCAAATTTCACAAACACTAAGAAAGTTTGTTTATCGATTCAAAACATGTTTTTAACGCTTTGAGTAGTTCAAATAACGTGTTTTTAGATCATTTGTATCGTATCTTTTACTACATAACTTTTCACCAAATTTCACAAACACTAAGAAAGTTTGTTTTTCGATTCAAAACAAGATTTTAACGCTTTGAGGAGTTCAAATAACGTGTTTTTAGATCATTTGTATCGTATCTTTTACTACATAACTTTTCACCAAATTTCACAAACACTAAGAAAGTTTGTTTTTCGATTCAAAACAAGATTTTAACGATTTGAGGAGTTCAAATAACGTGTTTTTAGATCATTTGTATCGTATCTTTTACTACATAACTTTTCACCAAATTTCACAAACACTAAGAAAGTTTGTTTTTATATTCAAAACAAGCTTTTAACGCTTTGATGAGCTCAAATAACGTGTTTTTAGATCATTTGTAACTTTTCACCAAATTTCACAAACACTAAGAAACTTTGTTTTTCGATTCAAAACAAGATTTTAACGCTTTGAGGAGTACAAATAACGTGTTTTTAGATCATTTGTACCGTATCTTTTACTACATAACTTTTCACCAAATTTCACAAACACTAAGAAAGTTTGTTTTTCGATTCAAAACAAGATTTTAACGCTTTGAGGAGTTCAAATAACGTGTTTTTAGATCATTTGTATCGTATCTTTTAGTACATAACTTCTCAAGAAATTTCACAAACTCTAAGAAAGTTTGTTTTTCGATTCAAAACAAGATTTTAACGCTTTGACGAGTTCAAATAACGTGTTTTTAGATCATTTGTATCGTATCTTTTACTACATAACTTTTCACCAAATTTCACAAACACTAAGAAAGTTTGTTTTTCGATTCAAAACAAGATTTTAACGCTTTGACGAGTTCAAATAACGTGTTTTTAGATCATTTGTATCGTATCTTTTACTACATAACTTTTCACCAAATTTCACAAACACTAAGAAAGTTTGTTTTTCGATTCAAAACAAGATTTTAACGCTTTGACGAGTTCAAATGACGTGTTTTTAGATCATTTGTATCGTATCTTTTACTACATAACTTTTCACCAAATTTCACAAACACTAAGAAAGTTTGTTTATCGATTCAAAACATGTTTTTAACGCTTTGAGTAGTTCAAATAACGTGTTTTTAGATCATTTGTATCGTATCTTTTACTACATAACTTTTCACCAAATTTCACCAACACTAAGAAAGTTTGTTTTTCTATTCAAAACAAGCTTTTAACGCTTTGAGGAGCTCAAATAACGTGTTTTTAGATCATTTGTAACTTTTCACCAAATTTCACAAACACTAAGAAAGTTTGTTTTTCGATTCAAAACATGTTTTTAACGTTTTGAGGAGTTCAAATAACGTGTTTTTAGATCATTTGTATCGTATCTTTTACTACATAACTTTTCACCAAATTTCACAAACACTAAGAAAGTTTGTTTATCGATTCAAAACATGTTTTTAACGCTTTGAGTAGTTCAAATAACGTGTTTTTAGATCATTTGTATCGTATCTTTTACTACATAACTTTTCACCAAATTTCACAAACACTAAGAAAGTTTGTTTTTCGATTCAAAACAAGATTTTAACGCTTTGAGGAGTTCAAATAACGTGTTTTTAGATCATATGTATCGTATCTTTTACTACATAACTTTTCACCAAATTTCACAAACACTAAGAAAGTTTGTTTTTCGATTCAAAACAAGATTTTAACGCTTTGAGGAGTTCAAATAACGTGTTTTTAGATCATTTGTATCGTATCTTTTAGTACATAACTTCTCAAGAAATTTCACAAACTCTAAGAAAGTTTGTTTTTCGATTCAAAACAAGATTTTAACGCTTTGAGGAGTTCAAATAACGTGTTTTTAGATCATTTGTATCGTATCTTTTAGTACATAACTTCTCAACAAATTTCACAAACTCTAAGAAAGTTTGTTTTTCGATTCAAAACAAGATTTTAACGCTTTGACGAGTTCAAATAACGTGTTTTTAGATCATTTGTATCGTATCTTTTACTACATAACTTTTCACCAAATTTCACAAACACTAAGAAAGTTTGTTTTTCGATTCAAAACAAGATTTTAACGCTTTGACGAGTTCAAATAACGTGTTTTTAGATCATTTGTATCGTATCTTTTACTACATAACTTTTCACCAAATTTCACAAACACTAAGAAAGTTTGTTTTTCGATTCAAAACAAGATTTTAACGCTTTGAGGAGTTCAAATAACGTGTTTTTAGATCATTTGTATCGTATCTTTTACTACATCACTTTTCACCAAATTTAACAAACACTAAGAAAGTTTGTTTTTCTATTCAAAACAAGATTTTAACGCTTTGAGGAGCTGAAATAACGTGTTTTTAGATCATTTGTAACTTTTCACCAAATTTCACAAACACTAAGAAAGTTTGTTTTTCGATTCAAAACTTGATTTTAACGCTTTGGGGAGTTCAAATAACGTGTTTTTAGATCATTTTTATCGTATCTTTTACTACATAACTTTTCACCAAATTTCACAAACACTAAGAAATTTTGTTTTTCGATTCAAAACAAGATTTTAACGCTTTGAGGAGTTCAAATAACGTGTTTTTAGATCATTTGTATCGTATCTTTTAGTACATAACTTTTCACCAAATTTCACAAACACTAAGAAAGTTTGTTTTTCGATTCAAAACATGTTTTTAACGCTTTGAGGAGTTCAAATAACGTGTTTTTAGATCATTTGTATCGTATCTTTTACTACATAACTTTTCACCAAAATTCACAAACACTAAGAAAGTTTGTTTATCGATTCAAAACATGTTTTTAACGCTTTGAGTAGTTCAAATAACGTGTTTTTAGATCATTTGTATCGTATCTTTTACTACATAACTTTTCACCAAATTTCACCAACACTAAGAAAGTTTGTTTTTCGATTCAAAACAAGATTTTAACGCTTTGACGAGTTCAAATAACGTGTTTTTAGATCATTTGTATCGTATATTTTACTACATAACTTTTCACCAAATTTCACAAACACTAAGAAAGTTTGTTTTTCGATTCAAAACAAGATTTTAACGCTTTGACGAGTTCAAATAACGTGTTTTTAGATCATTTGTATCGTATCTTTTACTACATAACTTTTCACCAAATTTCACAAACACTAAGAAAGTTTGTTTTTCGATTCAAAACAAGATTTTAATGCTTTGAGGAGTTCAAATAACGTGTTTTTAGATCATTTGTATCGTATCTTTTACTACATAACTTTTCACCAAATTTCACAAACACTAAGAAAGTATGTTTTTCAATTCAAAACATGTTTTTAACGCTTTGAGGAGTTCAAATAACGTGTTTTTAGATCATTTGTATCGAATCTTTCACTACATAACTTTTCACCAAATTTCACAAACACTAAGAAAGTTTGTTTTTCGATTCAAAACAATATTTTAACGCTTTGAGGAGTTCAAATAACGTGTTTTTAGATCATTTGTATCGTATCTTTTACTACATAACTTTTCACCAAATTTCACAAACACTAAGAAAGTTTGTTTTTCGATTCAAAACAAGATTTTAACGCTTTGACGAGTTCAAATGACGTGTTTTTAGATCATTTGTATCGTATCTTTTACTACATAACTTTTCACCAAATTTCACAAACACTAAGAAAGTTTGTTTATCGATTCAAAACATGTTTTTAACGCTTTGAGTAGTTCAAATAACGTGTTTTTAGATCATTTGTATCGTATCTTTTACTACATAACTTTTCACCAAATTTCACCAACACTAAGAAAGTTTGTTTTTCTATTCAAAACAAGCTTTTAACGCTTTGAGGAGCTCAAATAACGTGTTTTTAGATCATTTGTAACTTTTCACCAAATTTCACAAACACTAAGAAAGTTTGTTTTTCGATTCAAAACATGTTTTTAACGTTTTGAGGAGTTCAAATAACGTGTTTTTAGATCATTTGTATCGTATCTTTTACTACATAACTTTTCACCAAATTTCACAAACACTAAGAAAGTTTGTTTATCGATTCAAAACATGTTTTTAACGCTTTGAGTAGTTCAAATAACGTGTTTTTAGATCATTTGTATCGTATCTTTTACTACATAACTTTTCACCAAATTTCACAAACACTAAGAAAGTTTGTTTTTCGATTCAAAACAAGATTTTAACGCTTTGAGGAGTTCAAATAACGTGTTTTTAGATCATTTGTATCGTATCTTTTACTACATAACTTTTCACCAAATTTCACAAACACTAAGAAAGTTTGTTTTTCGATTCAAAACAAGATTTTAACGCTTTGAGGAGTTCAAATAACGTGTTTTTAGATCATTTGTATCGTATCTTTTAGTACATAACTTCTCAAGAAATTTCACAAACTCTAAGAAAGTTTGTTTTTCGATTCAAAACAAGATTTTAACGCTTTGAGGAGTTCAAATAACGTGTTTTTAGATCATTTGTATCGTATCTTTTAGTACATAACTTCTCAACAAATTTCACAAACTCTAAGAAAGTTTGTTTTTCGATTCAAAACAAGATTTTAACGCTTTGACGAGTTCAAATAACGTGTTTTTAGATCATTTGTATCGTATCTTTTACTACATAACTTTTCACCAAATTTCACAAACACTAAGAAAGTTTGTTTTTCGATTCAAAACAAGATTTTAACGCTTTGACGAGTTCAAATAACGTGTTTTTAGATCATTTGTATCGTATCTTTTACTACATAACTTTTCACCAAATTTCACAAACACTAAGAAAGTTTGTTTTTCGATTCAAAACAAGATTTTAACGCTTTGAGGAGTTCAAATAACGTGTTTTTAGATCATTTGTATCGTATCTTTTACTACATCACTTTTCACCAAATTTCACAAACACTAAGAAAGTTTGTTTTTCTATTCAAAACAAGATTTTAACGCTTTGAGGAGCTGAAATAACGTGTTTTTAGATCATTTGTAACTTTTCACCAAATTTCACAAACACTAAGAAAGTTTGTTTTTCGATTCAAAACTTGATTTTAACGCTTTGGGGAGTTCAAATAACGTGTTTTTAGATCATTTTTATCGTATCTTTTACTACATAACTTTTCACCAAATTTCACAAACACTAAGAAATTTTGTTTTTCGATTCAAAACAAGATTTTAACGCTTTGAGGAGTTCAAATAACGTGTTTTTAGATCATTTGTATCGTATCTTTTAGTACATAACTTTTCACCAAATTTCACAAACACTAAGAAAGTTTGTTTTTCGATTCAAAACATGTTTTTAACGCTTTGAGGAGTTCAAATAACGTGTTTTTAGATCATTTGTATCGTATCTTTTACTACATAACTTTTCACCAAAATTCACAAACACTAAGAAAGTTTGTTTATCGATTCAAAACATGTTTTTAACGCTTTGAGTAGTTCAAATAACGTGTTTTTAGATCATTTGTATCGTATCTTTTACTACATAACTTTTCACCAAATTTCACCAACACTAAGAAAGTTTGTTTTTCGATTCAAAACAAGATTTTAACGCTTTGACGAGTTCAAATAACGTGTTTTTAGATCATTTGTATCGTATATTTTACTACATAACTTTTCACCAAATTTCACAAACACTAAGAAAGTTTGTTTTTCGATTCAAAACAAGATTTTAACGCTTTGACGAGTTCAAATAACGTGTTTTTAGATCATTTGTATCGTATCTTTTACTACATAACTTTTCACCAAATTTCACAAACACTAAGAAAGTTTGTTTTTCGATTCAAAACAAGATTTTAATGCTTTGAGGAGTTCAAATAACGTGTTTTTAGATCATTTGTATCGTATCTTTTACTACATAACTTTTCACCAAATTTCACAAACACTAAGAAAGTATGTTTTTCAATTCAAAACATGTTTTTAACGCTTTGAGGAGTTCAAATAACGTGTTTTTAGATCATTTGTATCGAATCTTTCACTACATAACTTTTCACCAAATTTCACAAACACTAAGAAAGTTTGTTTTTCGATTCAAAACAATATTTTAACGCTTTGAGGAGTTCAAATAACGTGTTTTTAGATCATTTGTATCGTATCTTTTACTACATAACTTTTCACCAAATTTCACAAACACTAAGAAAGTTTGTTTTTATATTCAAAACAAGCTTTTAACGCTTTGATGAGCTCAAATAACGTGTTTTTAGATCATTTGTAACTTTTCACCAAATTTCACAAACACTAAGAAACTTTGTTTTTCGATTCAAAACAAGATTTTAACGCTTTGAGGAGTACAAATAACGTGTTTTTAGATCATTTGTACCGTATCTTTTACTACATAACTTTTCACCAAATTTCACAAACACTAAGAAAGTTTGTTTTTCGATTCAAAACAAGATTTTAACGCTTTGAGGAGTTCAAATAACGTGTTTTTAGATCATTTGTATCGTATCTTTTAGTACATAACTTCTCAAGAAATTTCACAAACTCTAAGAAAGTTTGTTTTTCGATTCAAAACAAGATTTTAACGCTTTGACGAGTTCAAATAACGTGTTTTTAGATCATTTGTATCGTATCTTTTACTACATAACTTTTCACCAAATTTCACAAACACTAAGAAAGTTTGTTTTTCGATTCAAAACAAGATTTTAACGCTTTGACGAGTTCAAATAACGTGTTTTTAGATCATTTGTATCGTATCTTTTACTACATAACGTTTCACCAAATTTCACAAACAGTAAGAAAGTTTGTTTTTCGATTCAAAACAAGATTTTAACGCTTTGACGAGTTCAAATGACGTGTTTTTAGATCATTTGTATCGTATCTTTTACTACATAACTTTTCACCAAATTTCACAAACACTAAGAAAGTTGGTTTATCGATTCAAAACATGTTTTTAACGCTTTGAGTAGTTCAAATAACGTGTTTTTAGATCATTTGTATCGTATCTTTTACTACATAACTTTTCACCAAATTTCACCAACACTAAGAAAGTTTGTTTTTCTATTCAAAACAAGCTTTTAACGCTTTGAGGAGCTCAAATAACGTGTTTTTAGATCATTTGTAACTTTTCACCAAATTTCACAAACACTAAGAAAGTTTGTTTTTCGATTCAAAACATGTTTTTAACGTTTTGAGGAGTTCAAATAACGTGTTTTTAGATCATTTGTATCGTATCTTTTACTACATAACTTTTCACCAAATTTCACAAACACTAAGAAAGTTTGTTTATCGATTCAAAACATGTTTTTAACGCTTTGAGTAGTTCAAATAACGTGTTTTTAGATCATTTGTATCGTATCTTTTACTACATAACTTTTCACCAAATTTCACAAACACTAAGAAAGTTTGTTTTTCGATTCAAAACAAGATTTTAACGCTTTGAGGAGTTCAAATGACGTGTTTTTAGATCATTTGTATCGTATCTTTTAGTACATAACTTCTCAAGAAATTTCACAAACTCTAAGAAAGTTTGTTTTTCGATTCAAAACAAGATTTTAACGCTTTGACGAGTTCAAATAACGTGTTTTTAGATCATTTGTATCGTATCTTTTACTACATAACTTTTCACCAAATTTCACAAACACTAAGAAAGTTTGTTTTTCGATTCAAAACAAGATTTTAACGCTTTGACGAGTTCAAATAACGTGTTTTTAGATCATTTGTATCGTATCTTTTACTACATAACTTTTCACCAAATTTCACAAACACTAAGAAAGTTTGTTTTTCGATTCAAAACAAGATTTTAACGCTTTGACGAGTTCAAATGACGTGTTTTTAGATCATTTGTATCGTATCTTTTACTACATAACTTTTCACCAAATTTCACAAACACTAAGAAAGTTGGTTTATCGATTCAAAACATGTTTTTAACGCTTTGAGTAGTTCAAATAACGTGTTTTTAGATCATTTGTATCGTATCTTTTACTACATAACTTTTCACCAAATTTCACCAACACTAAGAAAGTTTGTTTTTCTATTCAAAACAAGCTTTTAACGCTTTGAGGAGCTCAAATAACGTGTTTTTAGATCATTTGTAACTTTTCACCAAATTTCACAAACACTAAGAAAGTTTGTTTTTCGATTCAAAACATGTTTTTAACGTTTTGAGGAGTTCAAATAACGTGTTTTTAGATCATTTGTATCGTATCTTTTACTACATAACTTTTCACCAAATTTCACAAACACTAAGAAAGTTTGTTTATCGATTCAAAACATGTTTTTAACGCTTTGAGTAGTTCAAATAACGTGTTTTTAGATCATTTGTATCGTATCTTTTACTACATAACTTTTCACCAAATTTCACAAACACTAAGAAAGTTTGTTTTTCGATTCAAAACAAGATTTTAACGCTTTGAGGAGTTCAAATAACGTGTTTTTAGATCATTTGTATCGTATCTTTTACTACATAACTTTTCACCAAATTTCACAAACACTAAGAAAGTTTGTTTTTCGATTCAAAACAAGATTTTAACGCTTTGAGGAGTTCAAATAACGTGTTTTTAGATCATTTGTATCGTATCTTTTAGTACATAACTTCTCAAGAAATTTCACAAACTCTAAGAAAGTTTGTTTTTCGATTCAAAACAAGATTTTAACGCTTTGAGGAGTTCAAATAACGTGTTTTTAGATCATTTGTATCGTATCTTTTAGTACATAACTTCTCAACAAATTTCACAAACTCTAAGAAAGTTTGTTTTTCGATTCAAAACAAGATTTTAACGCTTTGACGAGTTCAAATAACGTGTTTTTAGATCATTTGTATCGTATCTTTTACTACATAACTTTTCACCAAATTTCACAAACACTAAGAAAGTTTGTTTTTCGATTCAAAACAAGATTTTAACGCTTTGAGGAGTTCAAATAACGTGTTTTTAGATCATTTGTATCGTATCTTTTACTACATAACTTTTCACCAAATTTCACAAACACTAAGAAAGTTTGTTTTTCTATTCAAAACAAGATTTTAACGCTTTGAGGAGCTGAAATAACGTGTTTTTAGATCATTTGTAACTTTTCACCAAATTTCACAAACACTAAGAAAGTTTGTTTTTCGATTCAAAACTTGATTTTAACGCTTTGGGGAGTTCAAATAACGTGTTTTTAGATCATTTTTATCGTATCTTTTACTACATAACTTTTCACCAAATTTCACAAACACTAAGAAATTTTGTTTTTCGATTCAAAACAAGATTTTAACGCTTTGAGGAGTTCAAATAACGTGTTTTTAGATCATTTGTATCGTATCTTTTAGTACATAACTTTTCACCAAATTTCACAAACACTAAGAAAGTTTGTTTTTCGATTCAAAACATGTTTTTAACGCTTTGAGGAGTTCAAATAACGTGTTTTTAGATCATTTGTATCGTATCTTTTACTACATAACTTTTCACCAAAATTCACAAACACTAAGAAAGTTTGTTTATCGATTCAAAACATGTTTTTAACGCTTTGAGTAGTTCAAATAACGTGTTTTTAGATCATTTGTATCGTATCTTTTACTACATAACTTTTCACCAAATTTCACCAACACTAAGAAAGTTTGTTTTTCGATTCAAAACAAGATTTTAAAGCTTTGACGAGTTCAAATAACGTGATTTTAGATCATTTGTATCGTATATTTTACTACATAACTTTTCACCAAATTTCACAAACACTAAGAAAGTTTGTTTTTCGATTCAAAACAAGATTTTAACGCTTTGACGAGTTCAAATAACGTGTTTTTAGATCATTTGTATCGTATCTTTTACTACATAACTTTTCACCAAATTTCACAAACACTAAGAAAGTTTGTTTTTCGATTCAAAACAAGATTTTAACGCTTTGAGGAGTTCAAATAACGTGTTTTTAGATCATTTGTATCATATCTTTTACTACATAACTTTTCACCAAATTTCACAAACACTAAGAAAGTATGTTTTTCAATTCAAAACATGTTTTTAACGCTTTGAGGAGTTCAAATAACGTGTTTTTAGATCATTTGTATCGAATCTTTCACTACATAACTTTTCACCAAATTTCACCGACACTAAGAAAGTTTGTTTTTTGATTCAAAACAATATTTTAACGCTTTGAGGAGTTCAAATAACGTGTTTTTAGATCATTTGTATCGTATCTTTTACTACATAACTTTTCACCAAATTTCACAAACACTAAGAAAGTTTGTTTTTCGATTCAAAACAAGATTTTAACGATTTGAGGAGTTCAAATAACGTGTTTTTAGATCATTTGTATCGTATCTTTTACTACATAACTTTTCACCAAATTTCACAAACACTAAGAAAGTTTGTTTTTATATTCAAAACAAGCTTTTAACGCTTTGATGAGCTCAAATAACGTGTTTTTAGATCATTTGTAACTTTTCACCAAATTTCACAAACACTAAGAAACTTTGTTTTTCGATTCAAAACAAGATTTTAACGCTTTGAGGAGTACAAATAACGTGTTTTTAGATCATTTGTACCGTATCTTTTACTACATAACTTTTCACCAAATTTCACAAACACTAAGAAAGTTTGTTTTTCGATTCAAAACAAGATTTTAACGCTTTGAGGAGTTCAAATAACGTGTTTTTAGATCATTTGTATCGTATCTTTTAGTACATAACTTCTCAAGAAATTTCACAAACTCTAAGAAAGTTTGTTTTTCGATTCAAAACAAGATTTTAACGCTTTGACGAGTTCAAATAACGTGTTTTTAGATCATTTGTATCGTATCTTTTACTACATAACTTTTCACCAAATTTCACAAACACTAAGAAAGTTTGTTTTTCGATTCAAAACAAGATTTTAACGCTTTGACGAGTTCAAATAACGTGTTTTTAGATCATTTGTATCGTATCTTTTACTACATAACTTTTCACCAAATTTCACAAACACTAAGAAAGTTTGTTTTTCGATTCAAAACAAGATTTTAACGCTTTGACGAGTTCAAATGACGTGTTTTTAGATCATTTGTATCGTATCTTTTACTGCATAACTTTTCACCAAATTTCACAAACACTAAGAAAGTTTGTTTATCGATTCAAAACATGTTTTTAACGCTTTGAGTAGTTCAAATAACGTGTTTTTAGATCATTTGTATCGTATCTTTTACTACATAACTTTTCACCAAATTTCACCAACACTAAGAAAGTTTGTTTTTCTATTCAAAACAAGCTTTTAACGCTTTGAGGAGCTCAAATAACGTGTTTTTAGATCATTTGTAACTTTTCACCAAATTTCACAAACACTAAGAAAGTTTGTTTTTCGATTCAAAACATGTTTTTAACGTTTTGAGGAGTTCAAATAACGTGTTTTTAGATCATTTGTATCGTATCTTTTACTACATAACTTTTCACCAAATTTCACAAACACTAAGAAAGTTTGTTTATCGATTCAAAACATGTTTTTAACGCTTTGAGTAGTTCAAATAACGTGTTTTTAGATCATTTGTATCGTATCTTTTACTACATAACTTTTCACCAAATTTCACAAACACTAAGAAAGTTTGTTTTTCGATTCAAAACAAGATTTTAACGCTTTGAGGAGTTCAAATAACGTGTTTTTAGATCATTTGTATCGTATCTTTTACTACATAACTTTTCACCAAATTTCACAAACACTAAGAAAGTTTGTTTTTCGATTCAAAACAAGATTTTAACGCTTTGAGGAGTTCAAATAACGTGTTTTTAGATCATTTGTATCGTATCTTTTAGTACATAACTTCTCAAGAAATTTCACAAACTCTAAGAAAGTTTGTTTTTCGATTCAAAACAAGATTTTAACGCTTTGAGGAGTTCAAATAACGTGTTTTTAGATCATTTATATCGTATCTTTTAGTACATAACTTCTCAACAAATTTCACAAACTCTAAGAAAGTTTGTTTTTCGATTCAAAACAAGATTTTAACGCTTTGACGAGTTCAAATAACGTGTTTTTAGATCATTTGTATCGTATCTTTTACTACATAACTTTTCACCAAATTTCACAAACACTAAGAAAGTTTGTTTTTCGATTCAAAACAAGATTTTAACGCTTTGACGAGTTCAAATAACGTGTTTTTAGATCATTTGTATCGTATCGTTTACTACATAACTTTTCACCAAATTTCACAAACACTAAGAAAGTTTGTTTTTCGATTCAAAACAAGATTTTAACGCTTTGAGGAGTTCAAATAACGTGTTTTTAGATCATTTGTATCGTATCTTTTACTACATAACTTTTCACCAAATTTCACAAACACTAAGAAAGTTTGTTTTTCTATTCAAAACAAGATTTTAACGCTTTGAGGAGCTGAAATAACGTGTTTTTAGATCATTTGTAACTTTTCTCCAAATTTCACAAACACTAAGAAAGTTTGTTTTTCGATTCAAAACTTGATTTTAACGCTTTGGGGAGTTCAAATAACGTGTTTTTAGATCATTTTTATCGTATCTATTACTACATAACTTTTCACCAAATTTCACAAACACTAAGAAATTTTGTTTTTCGATTCAAAACAAGATTTTAACGCTTTGAGGAGTTCAAATAACGTGTTTTTAGATCATTTGTATCGTATCTTTTAGTACATAACTTTTCACCAAATTTCACAAACACTAAGAAAGTTTGTTTTTCGATTCAAAACATGTTTTTAACGCTTTGAGGAGTTCAAATAACGTGTTTTTAGATCATTTGTATCGTATCTTTTACTACATAACTTTTCACCAAAATTCACAAACACTAAGAAAGTTTGTTTATCGATTCAAAACATGTTTTTAACGCTTTGAGTAGTTCAAATAACGTGTTTTTAGATCATTTGTATCGTATCTTTTACTACATAACTTTTCACCAAATTTCACCAACACTAAGAAAGTTTGTTTTTCGATTCAAAACAAGATTTTAACGCTTTGACGAGTTCAAATAACGTGTTTTTAGATCATTTGTATCGTATATTTTACTACATAACTTTTCACCAAATTTCACAAACACTAAGAAAGTTTGTTTTTCGATTCAAAACAAGATTTTAACGCTTTGACGAGTTCAAATAACGTGTTTTTAGATCATTTGTATCGTATCTTTTACTACATAACTTTTCACCAAATTTCACAAACACTAAGAAAGTTTGTTTTTCGATTCAAAACAAGATTTTAATGCTTTGAGGAGTTCAAATAACGTGTTTTTAGATCATTTGTATCGTATCTTTTACTACATAACTTTTCACCAAATTTCACAAACACTAAGAAAGTATGTTTTTCAATTCAAAACATGTTTTTAACGCTTTGAGGAGTTCAAATAACGTGTTTTTAGATCATTTGTATCGAATCTTTCACTACATAACTTTTCACCAAATTTCACAAACACTAAGAAAGTTTGTTTTTCGATTCAAAACAATATTTTAATGCTTTGAGGAGTTCAAATAACGTGTTTTTAGATCATTTGTATCGTATCTTTTACTACATAACTTTTCACCAAATTTCACAAACACTAAGAAAGTTTGTTTTTATATTCAAAACAAGCTTTTAACGCTTTGATGAGCTCAAATAACGTGTTTTTAGATCATTTGTAACTTTTCACCAAATTTCACAAACACTAAGAAACTTTGTTTTTCGATTCAAAACAATATTTTAACGCTTTGAGGAGTACAAATAACGTGTTTTTAGATCATTTGTACCGTATCTTTTACTACATAACTTTTCACCAAATTTCACAAACACTAAGAAAGTTTGTTTTTCGATTCAAAACAAGATTTTAACGCTTTGAGGAGTTCAAATAACGTGTTTTTAGATCATTTGTATCGTATCTTTTAGTACATAACTTCTCAAGAAATTTCACAAACTCTAAGAAAGTTTGTTTTTCGATTCAAAACAAGATTTTAACGCTTTGACGAGTTCAAATAACGTGTTTTTAGATCATTTGTATCGTATCTTTTACTACATAACTTTTCACCAAATTTCACAAACACTAAGAAAGTTTGTTTTTCGATTCAAAACAAGATTTTAACGCTTTGACGAGTTCAAATAACGTGTTTTTAGATCATTTGTATCGTATCTTTTACTACATAACTTTTCACCAAATTTCACAAACAGTAAGAAAGTTTGTTTTTCGATTCAAAACAAGATTTTAACGCTTTGACGAGTTCAAATGACGTGTTTTTAGATCATTTGTATCGTATCTTTTACTACATAACTTTTCACCAAATTTCACAAACACTAAGAAAGTTGGTTTATCGATTCAAAACATGTTTTTAACGCTTTGAGTAGTTCAAATAACGTGTTTTTAGATCATTTGTATCGTATCTTTTACTACATAACTTTTCACCAAATTTCACCAACACTAAGAAAGTTTGTTTTTCTATTCAAAACAAGCTTTTAACGCTTTGAGGAGCTCAAATAACGTGTTTTTAGATCATTTGTAACTTTTCACCAAATTTCACAAACACTAAGAAAGTTTGTTTTTCGATTCAAAACATGTTTTTAACGTTTTGAGGAGTTCAAATAACGTGTTTTTAGATCATTTGTATCGTATCTTTTACTACATAACTTTTCACCAAATTTCACAAACACTAAGAAAGTTTGTTTATCGATTCAAAACATGTTTTTAACGCTTTGAGTAGTTCAAATAACGTGTTTTTAGATCATTTGTATCGTATCTTTTACTACATAACTTTTCACCAAATTTCACAAACACTAAGAAAGTTTGTTTTTCGATTCAAAACAAGATTTTAACGCTTTGAGGAGTTCAAATGACGTGTTTTTAGATCATTTGTATCGTATCTTTTAGTACATAACTTCTCAAGAAATTTCACAAACTCTAAGAAAGTTTGTTTTTCGATTCAAAACAAGATTTTAACGCTTTGACGAGTTCAAATAACGTGTTTTTAGATCATTTGTATCGTATCTTTTACTACATAACTTTTCACCAAATTTCACAAACACTAAGAATGTTTGTTTTTCGATTCAAAACAAGATTTTAACGCTTTGACGAGTTCAAATGACGTGTTTTTAGATCATTTGTATCGTATCTTTTACTACATAACTTTTCACCAAATTTCACAAACACTAAGAAAGTTGGTTTATCGATTCAAAACAAGATTTTAACGCTTTGAGGAGTTCAAATAACGTGTTTTTAGATCATTTGTATCGTATCTTTTACTACATAACTTTTCACCAAATTTCACAAACACTAAGAAAGTTTGTTTTTCGATTCAAAACAAGATTTTAACGCTTTGAGGAGTTCAAATAACGTGTTTTTAGATCATTTGTATCGTATCTTTTAGTACATAACTTCTCAATAAATTTCACAAACTCTAAGAAAGTTTGTTTTTCGATTCAAAACAAGATTTTAACGCTTTGAGGAGTTCAAATAACGTGTTTTTAGATCATTTGTATCGTATCTTTTAGTACATAACTTCTCAACAAATTTCACAAACTCTAAGAAAGTTTGTTTTTCGATTCAAAACAAGATTTTACCGCTTTGACGAGTTCAAATAACGTGTTTTTAGATCATTTGTATCGTATCTTTTACTACATAACTTTTCACCAAATTTCACAAACACTAAGAAAGTTTGTTTTTCGATTCAAAACAAGATTTTAACGCTTTGACGAGTTCAAATAACGTGTTTTTAGATCATTTGTATCGTATCGTTTACTACATAACTTTTCACCAAATTTCACAAACACTAAGAAAGTTTGTTTTTCGATTCAAAACAAGATTTTAACGCTTTGAGGAGTTCAAATAACGTGTTTTTAGATCATTTGTATCGTATCTTTTACTACATAACTTTTCACCAAATTTCACAAACACTAAGAAAGTTTGTTTTTCTATTCAAAACAAGATTTTAACGCTTTGAGGAGCTGAAATAACGTGTTTTTAGATCATTTGTAACTTTTCACCAAATTTCACAAACACTAAGAAAGTTTGTTTTTCGATTCAAAACTTGATTTTAACGCTTTGGGGAGTTCAAATAACGTGTTTTTAGATCATTTTTATCGTATCTTTTACTACATAACTTTTCACCAAATTTCACAAACACTAAGAAATTTTGTTTTTCGATTCAAAACAAGATTTTAACGCTTTGAGGAGTTCAAATAACGTGTTTTTAGATCATTTGTATCGTATCTTTTAGTACATAACTTTTCACCAAATTTCACAAACACTAAGAAAGTTTGTTTTTCGATTCAAAACATGTTTTTAACGCTTTGAGGAGTTCAAATAACGTGTTTTTAGATCATTTGTATCGTATCTTTTACTACATAACTTTTCACCAAAATTCACAAACACTAAGAAAGTTTGTTTATCGATTCAAAACATGTTTTTAACGCTTTGAGTAGTTCAAATAACGTGTTTTTAGATCATTTGTATCGTATCTTTTACTACATAACTTTTCACCAAATTTCACCAACACTAAGAAAGTTTGTTTTTCGATTCAAAACAAGATTTTAACGCTTTGACGAGTTCAAATAACGTGTTTTTAGATCATTTGTATCGTATATTTTACTACATAACTTTTCACCAAATTTCACAAACACTAAGAAAGTTTGTTTTTCGATTCAAAACAAGATTTTAACGCTTTGACGAGTTCAAATAACGTGTTTTTAGATCATTTGTATCGTATCTTTTACTACATAACTTTTCACCAAATTTCACAAACACTAAGAAAGTTTGTTTTTCGATTCAAAACAAGATTTTAATGCTTTGAGGAGTTCAAATAACGTGTTTTTAGATCATTTGTATCGTATCTTTTACTACATAACTTTTCACCAAATTTCACAAACACTAAGAAAGTATGTTTTTCAATTCAAAACATGTTTTTAACGCTTTGAGGAGTTCAAATAACGTGTTTTTAGATCATTTGTATCGAATCTTTCACTACATAACTTTTCACCAAATTTCACAAACACTAAGAAAGTTTGTTTTTCGATTCAAAACAATATTTTAATGCTTTGAGGAGTTCAAATAACGTGTTTTTAGATCATTTGTATCGTATCTTTTACTACATAACTTTTCACCAAATTTCACAAACACTAAGAAAGTTTGTTTTTATATTCAAAACAAGCTTTTAACGCTTTGATGAGCTCAAATAACGTGTTTTTAGATCATTTGTAACTTTTCACCAAATTTCACAAACACTAAGAAACTTTGTTTTTCGATTCAAAACAAGATTTTAACGCTTTGAGGAGTACAAATAACGTGTTTTTAGATCATTTGTACCGTATCTTTTACTACATAACTTTTCACCAAATTTCACAAACACTAAGAAAGTTTGTTTTTCGATTCAAAACAAGATTTTAACGCTTTGAGGAGTTCAAATAACGTGTTTTTAGATCATTTGTATCGTATCTTTTAGTACATAACTTCTCAAGAAATTTCACAAACTCTAAGAAAGTTTGTTTTTCGATTCAAAACAAGATTTTAACGCTTTGACGAGTTCAAATAACGTGTTTTTAGATCATTTGTATCGTATCTTTTACTACATAACTTTTCACCAAATTTCACAAACACTAAGAAAGTTTGTTTTTCGATTCAAAACAAGATTTTAACGCTTTGACGAGTTCAAATAACGTGTTTTTAGATCATTTGTATCGTATCTTTTACTACATAACTTTTCACCAAATTTCACAAACAGTAAGAAAGTTTGTTTTTCGATTCAAAACAAGATTTTAACGCTTTGACGAGTTCAAATGACGTGTTTTTAGATCATTTGTATCGTATCTTTTACTACATAACTTTTCACCAAATTTCACAAACACTAAGAAAGTTGGTTTATCGATTCAAAACATGTTTTTAACGCTTTGAGTAGTTCAAATAACGTGTTTTTAGATCATTTGTATCGTATCTTTTACTACATAACTTTTCACCAAATTTCACCAACACTAAGAAAGTTTGTTTTTCTATTCAAAACAAGCTTTTAACGCTTTGAGGAGCTCAAATAACGTGTTTTTAGATCATTTGTAACTTTTCACCAAATTTCACAAACACTAAGAAAGTTTGTTTTTCGATTCAAAACATGTTTTTAACGTTTTGAGGAGTTCAAATAACGTGTTTTTAGATCATTTGTATCGTATCTTTTACTACATAACTTTTCACCAAATTTCACAAACACTAAGAAAGTTTGTTTTTCGATTCAAAACAAGATTTTAACGCTTTGACGAGTTCAAATGACGTGTTTTTAGATCATTTGTATCGTATCTTTTACTACATAACTTTTCACCAAATTTCACAAACACTAAGAAAGTTTGTTTATCGATTCAAAACATGTTTTTAACGCTTTGAGTAGTTCAAATAACGTGTTTTTAGATCATTTGTATCGTATCTTTTACTACATAACTTTTCACCAAATTTCACCAACACTAAGAAAGTTTGTTTTTCTATTCAAAACAAGCTTTTAACGCTTTGAGGAGCTCAAATAACGTGTTTTTAGATCATTTGTAACTTTTCACCAAATTTCACAAACACTAAGAAAGTTTGTTTTTCGATTCAAAACATGTTTTTAACGTTTTGAGGAGTTCAAATAACGTGTTTTTAGATCATTTGTATCGTATCTTTTACTACATAACTTTTCACCAAATTTCACAAACACTAAGAAAGTTTGTTTATCGATTCAAAACATGTTTTTAACGCTTTGAGTAGTTCAAATAACGTGTTTTTAGATCATTTGTATCGTATCTTTTACTACATAACTTTTCACCAAATTTCACAAACACTAAGAAAGTTTGTTTTTCGATTCAAAACAAGATTTTAACGCTTTGAGGAGTTCAAATAACGTGTTTTTAGATCATTTGTATCGTATCTTTTACTACATAACTTTTCACCAAATTTCACAAACACTAAGAAAGTTTGTTTTTCGATTCAAAACAAGATTTTAACGCTTTGAGGAGTTCAAATAACGTGTTTTTAGATCATTTGTATCGTATCTTTTAGTACATAACTTCTCAAGAAATTTCACAAACTCTAAGAAAGTTTGTTTTTCGATTCAAAACAAGATTTTAACGCTTTGAGGAGTTCAAATAACGTGTTTTTAGATCATTTATATCGTATCTTTTAGTACATAACTTCTCAACAAATTTCACAAACTCTAAGAAAGTTTGTTTTTCGATTCAAAACAAGATTTTAACGCTTTGACGAGTTCAAATAACGTGTTTTTAGATCATTTGTATCGTATCTTTTACTACATAACTTTTCACCAAATTTCACAAACAGTAAGAAAGTTTGTTTTTCGATTCAAAACAAGATTTTAACGCTTTGACGAGTTCAAATGACGTGTTTTTAGATCATTTGTATCGTATCTTTTACTACATAACTTTTCACCAAATTTCACAAACACTAAGAAAGTTGGTTTATCGATTCAAAACATGTTTTTAACGCTTTGAGTAGTTCAAATAACGTGTTTTTAGATCATTTGTATCGTATCTTTTACTACATAACTTTTCACCAAATTTCACCAACACTAAGAAAGTTTGTTTTTCTATTCAAAACAAGCTTTTAACGCTTTGAGGAGCTCAAATAACGTGTTTTTAGATCATTTGTAACTTTTCACCAAATTTCACAAACACTAAGAAAGTTTGTTTTTCGATTCAAAACATGTTTTTAACGTTTTGAGGAGTTCAAATAACGTGTTTTTAGATCATTTGTATCGTATCTTTTACTACATAACTTTTCACCAAATTTCACAAACACTAAGAAAGTTTGTTTATCGATTCAAAACATGTTTTTAACGCTTTGAGTAGTTCAAATAACGTGTTTTTAGATCATTTGTATCGTATCTTTTACTACATAACTTTTCACCAAATTTCACAAACACTAAGAAAGTTTGTTTTTCGATTCAAAACAAGATTTTAACGCTTTGAGGAGTTCAAATGACGTGTTTTTAGATCATTTGTATCGTATCTTTTAGTACATAACTTCTCAAGAAATTTCACAAACTCTAAGAAAGTTTGTTTTTCGATTCAAAACAAGATTTTAACGCTTTGACGAGTTCAAATAACGTGTTTTTAGATCATTTGTATCGTATCTTTTACTACATAACTTTTCACCAAATTTCACAAACACTAAGAATGTTTGTTTTTCGATTCAAAACAAGATTTTAACGCTTTGACGAGTTCAAATGACGTGTTTTTAGATCATTTGTATCGTATCTTTTACTACATAACTTTTCACCAAATTTCACAAACACTAAGAAAGTTGGTTTATCGATTCAAAACAAGATTTTAACGCTTTGAGGAGTTCAAATAACGTGTTTTTAGATCATTTGTATCGTATCTTTTACTACATAACTTTTCACCAAATTTCACAAACACTAAGAAAGTTTGTTTTTCGATTCAAAACAAGATTTTAACGCTTTGAGGAGTTCAAATAACGTGTTTTTAGATCATTTGTATCGTATCTTTTAGTACATAACTTCTCAATAAATTTCACAAACTCTAAGAAAGTTTGTTTTTCGATTCAAAACAAGATTTTAACGCTTTGAGGAGTTCAAATAACGTGTTTTTAGATCATTTGTATCGTATCTTTTAGTACATAACTTCTCAACAAATTTCACAAACTCTAAGAAAGTTTGTTTTTCGATTCAAAACAAGATTTTACCGCTTTGACGAGTTCAAATAACGTGTTTTTAGATCATTTGTATCGTATCTTTTACTACATAACTTTTCACCAAATTTCACAAACACTAAGAAAGTTTGTTTTTCGATTCAAAACAAGATTTTAACGCTTTGACGAGTTCAAATAACGTGTTTTTAGATCATTTGTATCGTATCGTTTACTACATAACTTTTCACCAAATTTCACAAACACTAAGAAAGTTTGTTTTTCGATTCAAAACAAGATTTTAACGCTTTGAGGAGTTCAAATAACGTGTTTTTAGATCATTTGTATCGTATCTTTTACTACATAACTTTTCACCAAATTTCACAAACACTAAGAAAGTTTGTTTTTCTATTCAAAACAAGATTTTAACGCTTTGAGGAGCTGAAATAACGTGTTTTTAGATCATTTGTAACTTTTCACCAAATTTCACAAACACTAAGAAAGTTTGTTTTTCGATTCAAAACTTGATTTTAACGCTTTGGGGAGTTCAAATAACGTGTTTTTAGATCATTTTTATCGTATCTTTTACTACATAACTTTTCACCAAATTTCACAAACACTAAGAAATTTTGTTTTTCGATTCAAAACAAGATTTTAACGCTTTGAGGAGTTCAAATAACGTGTTTTTAGATCATTTGTATCGTATCTTTTAGTACATAACTTTTCACCAAATTTCACAAACACTAAGAAAGTTTGTTTTTCGATTCAAAACATGTTTTTAACGCTTTGAGGAGTTCAAATAACGTGTTTTTAGATCATTTGTATCGTATCTTTTACTACATAACTTTTCACCAAAATTCACAAACACTAAGAAAGTTTGTTTATCGATTCAAAACATGTTTTTAACGCTTTGAGTAGTTCAAATAACGTGTTTTTAGATCATTTGTATCGTATCTTTTACTACATAACTTTTCACCAAATTTCACCAACACTAAGAAAGTTTGTTTTTCGATTCAAAACAAGATTTTAACGCTTTGACGAGTTCAAATAACGTGTTTTTAGATCATTTGTATCGTATATTTTACTACATAACTTTTCACCAAATTTCACAAACACTAAGAAAGTTTGTTTTTCGATTCAAAACAAGATTTTAACGCTTTGACGAGTTCAAATAACGTGTTTTTAGATCATTTGTATCGTATCTTTTACTACATAACTTTTCACCAAATTTCACAAACACTAAGAAAGTTTGTTTTTCGATTCAAAACAAGATTTTAATGCTTTGAGGAGTTCAAATAACGTGTTTTTAGATCATTTGTATCGTATCTTTTACTACATAACTTTTCACCAAATTTCACAAACACTAAGAAAGTATGTTTTTCAATTCAAAACATGTTTTTAACGCTTTGAGGAGTTCAAATAACGTGTTTTTAGATCATTTGTATTGAATCTTTCACTACATAACTTTTCACCAAATTTCACAAACACTAAGAAAGTTTGTTTTTCGATTCAAAACAATATTTTAATGCTTTGAGGAGTTCAAATAACGTGTTTTTAGATCATTTGTATCGTATCTTTTACTACATAACTTTTCACCAAATTTCACAAACACTAAGAAAGTTTGTTTTTATATTCAAAACAAGCTTTTAACGCTTTGATGAGCTCAAATAACGTGTTTTTAGATCATTTGTAACTTTTCACCAAATTTCACAAACACTAAGAAACTTTGTTTTTCGATTCAAAACAAGATTTTAACGCTTTGAGGAGTACAAATAACGTGTTTTTAGATCATTTGTACCGTATCTTTTACTACATAACTTTTCACCAAATTTCACAAACACTAAGAAAGTTTGTTTTTCGATTCAAAACAAGATTTTAACGCTTTGAGGAGTTCAAATAACGTGTTTTTAGATCATTTGTATCGTATCTTTTAGTACATAACTTCTCAAGAAATTTCACAAACTCTAAGAAAGTTTGTTTTTCGATTCAAAACAAGATTTTAACGCTTTGACGAGTTCAAATAACGTGTTTTTAGATCATTTGTATCGTATCTTTTACTACATAACTTTTCACCAAATTTCACAAACACTAAGAAAGTTTGTTTTTCGATTCAAAACAAGATTTTAACGCTTTGACGAGTTCAAATAACGTGTTTTTAGATCATTTGTATCGTATCTTTTACTACATAACTTTTCACCAAATTTCACAAACAGTAAGAAAGTTTGTTTTTCGATTCAAAACAAGATTTTAACGCTTTGACGAGTTCAAATGACGTGTTTTTAGATCATTTGTATCGTATCTTTTACTACATAACTTTTCACCAAATTTCACAAACACTAAGAAAGTTGGTTTATCGATTCAAAACATGTTTTTAACGCTTTGAGTAGTTCAAATAACGTGTTTTTAGATCATTTGTATCGTATCTTTTACTACATAACTTTTCACCAAATTTCACCAACACTAAGAAAGTTTGTTTTTCTATTCAAAACAAGCTTTTAACGCTTTGAGGAGCTCAAATAACGTGTTTTTAGATCATTTGTAACTTTTCACCAAATTTCACAAACACTAAGAAAGTTTGTTTTTCGATTCAAAACATGTTTTTAACGTTTTGAGGAGTTCAAATAACGTGTTTTTAGATCATTTGTATCGTATCTTTTACTACATAACTTTTCACCAAATTTCACAAACACTAAGAAAGTTTGTTTTTCGATTCAAAACAAGATTTTAACGCTTTGACGAGTTCAAATGACGTGTTTTTAGATCATTTGTATCGTATCTTTTACTACATAACTTTTCACCAAATTTCACAAACACTAAGAAAGTTTGTTTATCGATTCAAAACATGTTTTTAACGCTTTGAGTAGTTCAAATAACGTGTTTTTAGATCATTTGTATCGTATCTTTTACTACATAACTTTTCACCAAATTTCACCAACACTAAGAAAGTTTGTTTTTCTATTCAAAACAAGCTTTTAACGCTTTGAGGAGCTCAAATAACGTGTTTTTAGATCATTTGTAACTTTTCACCAAATTTCACAAACACTAAGAAAGTTTGTTTTTCGATTCAAAACATGTTTTTAACGTTTTGAGGAGTTCAAATAACGTGTTTTTAGATCATTTGTATCGTATCTTTTACTACATAACTTTTCACCAAATTTCACAAACACTAAGAAAGTTTGTTTATCGATTCAAAACATGTTTTTAACGCTTTGAGTAGTTCAAATAACGTGTTTTTAGATCATTTGTATCGTATCTTTTACTACATAACTTTTCACCAAATTTCACAAACACTAAGAAAGTTTGTTTTTCGATTCAAAACAAGATTTTAACGCTTTGAGGAGTTCAAATAACGTGTTTTTAGATCATTTGTATCGTATCTTTTACTACATAACTTTTCACCAAATTTCACAAACACTAAGAAAGTTTGTTTTTCGATTCAAAACAAGATTTTAACGCTTTGAGGAGTTCAAATAACGTGTTTTTAGATCATTTGTATCGTATCTTTTAGTACATAACTTCTCAAGAAATTTCACAAACTCTAAGAAAGTTTGTTTTTCGATTCAAAACAAGATTTTAACGCTTTGAGGAGTTCAAATGACGTGTTTTTAGATCATTTGTATCGTATCTTTTAGTACATAACTTCTCAAGAAATTTCACAAACTCTAAGAAAGTTTGTTTTTCGATTCAAAACAAGATTTTAACGCTTTGACGAGTTCAAATAACGTGTTTTTAGATCATTTGTATCGTATCTTTTACTACATAACTTTTCACCAAATTTCACAAACACTAAGAATGTTTGTTTTTCGATTCAAAACAAGATTTTAACGCTTTGACGAGTTCAAATGACGTGTTTTTAGATCATTTGTATCGTATCTTTTACTACATAACTTTTCACCAAATTTCACAAACACTAAGAAAGTTGGTTTATCGATTCAAAACAAGATTTTAACGCTTTGAGGAGTTCAAATAACGTGTTTTTAGATCATTTGTATCGTATCTTTTACTACATAACTTTTCACCAAATTTCACAAACACTAAGAAAGTTTGTTTTTCGATTCAAAACAAGATTTTAACGCTTTGAGGAGTTCAAATAACGTGTTTTTAGATCATTTGTATCGTATCTTTTAGTACATAACTTCTCAATAAATTTCACAAACTCTAAGAAAGTTTGTTTTTCGATTCAAAACAAGATTTTAACGCTTTGAGGAGTTCAAATAACGTGTTTTTAGATCATTTGTATCGTATCTTTTAGTACATAACTTCTCAACAAATTTCACAAACTCTAAGAAAGTTTGTTTTTCGATTCAAAACAAGATTTTACCGCTTTGACGAGTTCAAATAACGTGTTTTTAGATCATTTGTATCGTATCTTTTACTACATAACTTTTCACCAAATTTCACAAACACTAAGAAAGTTTGTTTTTCGATTCAAAACAAGATTTTAACGCTTTGACGAGTTCAAATAACGTGTTTTTAGATCATTTGTATCGTATCGTTTACTACATAACTTTTCACCAAATTTCACAAACACTAAGAAAGTTTGTTTTTCGATTCAAAACAAGATTTTAACGCTTTGAGGAGTTCAAATAACGTGTTTTTAGATCATTTGTATCGTATCTTTTACTACATAACTTTTCACCAAATTTCACAAACACTAAGAAAGTTTGTTTTTCTATTCAAAACAAGATTTTAACGCTTTGAGGAGCTGAAATAACGTGTTTTTAGATCATTTGTAACTTTTCACCAAATTTCACAAACACTAAGAAAGTTTGTTTTTCGATTCAAAACTTGATTTTAACGCTTTGGGGAGTTCAAATAACGTGTTTTTAGATCATTTTTATCGTATCTTTTACTACATAACTTTTCACCAAATTTCACAAACACTAAGAAATTTTGTTTTTCGATTCAAAACAAGATTTTAACGCTTTGAGGAGTTCAAATAACGTGTTTTTAGATCATTTGTATCGTATCTTTTAGTACATAACTTTTCACCAAATTTCACAAACACTAAGAAAGTTTGTTTTTCGATTCAAAACATGTTTTTAACGCTTTGAGGAGTTCAAATAACGTGTTTTTAGATCATTTGTATCGTATCTTTTACTACATAACTTTTCACCAAAATTCACAAACACTAAGAAAGTTTGTTTATCGATTCAAAACAAGTTTTTAACGCTTTGAGTAGTTCAAATAACGTGTTTTTAGATCATTTGTATCGTATCTTTTACTACATAACTTTTCACCAAATTTCACCAACACTAAGAAAGTTTGTTTTTCGATTCAAAACAAGATTTTAACGCTTTGACGAGTTCAAATAACGTGTTTTTAGATCATTTGTATCGTATATTTTACTACATAACTTTTCACCAAATTTCACAAACACTAAGAAAGTTTGTTTTTCGATTCAAAACAAGATTTTAACGCTTTGACGAGTTCAAATAACGTGTTTTTAGATCATTTGTATCGTATCTTTTACTACATAACTTTTCACCAAATTTCACAAACACTAAGAAAGTTTGTTTTTCGATTCAAAACAAGATTTTAATGCTTTGAGGAGTTCAAATAACGTGTTTTTAGATCATTTGTATCGTATCTTTTACTACATAACTTTTCACCAAATTTCACAAACACTAAGAAAGTATGTTTTTCAATTCAAAACATGTTTTTAACGCTTTGAGGAGTTCAAATAACGTGTTTTTAGATCATTTGTATTGAATCTTTCACTACATAACTTTTCACCAAATTTCACAAACACTAAGAAAGTTTGTTTTTCGATTCAAAACAATATTTTAATGCTTTGAGGAGTTCAAATAACGTGTTTTTAGATCATTTGTATCGTATCTTTTACTACATAACTTTTCACCAAATTTCACAAACACTAAGAAAGTTTGTTTTTATATTCAAAACAAGCTTTTAACGCTTTGATGAGCTCAAATAACGTGTTTTTAGATCATTTGTAACTTTTCACCAAATTTCACAAACACTAAGAAACTTTGTTTTTCGATTCAAAACAAGATTTTAACGCTTTGAGGAGTACAAATAACGTGTTTTTAGATCATTTGTACCGTATCTTTTACTACATAACTTTTCACCAAATTTCACAAACACTAAGAAAGTTTGTTTTTCGATTCAAAACAAGATTTTAACGCTTTGAGGAGTTCAAATAACGTGTTTTTAGATCATTTGTATCGTATCTTTTAGTACATAACTTCTCAAGAAATTTCACAAACTCTAAGAAAGTTTGTTTTTCGATTCAAAACAAGATTTTAACGCTTTGACGAGTTCAAATAACGTGTTTTTAGATCATTTGTATCGTATCTTTTACTACATAACTTTTCACCAAATTTCACAAACACTAAGAAAGTTTGTTTTTCGATTCAAAACAAGATTTTAACGCTTTGACGAGTTCAAATAACGTGTTTTTAGATCATTTGTATCGTATCTTTTACTACATAACTTTTCACCAAATTTCACAAACAGTAAGAAAGTTTGTTTTTCGATTCAAAACAAGATTTTAACGCTTTGACGAGTTCAAATGACGTGTTTTTAGATCATTTGTATCGTATCTTTTACTACATAACTTTTCACCAAATTTCACAAACACTAAGAAAGTTGGTTTATCGATTCAAAACATGTTTTTAACGCTTTGAGTAGTTCAAATAACGTGTTTTTAGATCATTTGTATCGTATCTTTTACTACATAACTTTTCACCAAATTTCACCAACACTAAGAAAGTTTGTTTTTCTATTCAAAACAAGCTTTTAACGCTTTGAGGAGCTCAAATAACGTGTTTTTAGATCATTTGTAACTTTTCACCAAATTTCACAAACACTAAGAAAGTTTGTTTTTCGATTCAAAACATGTTTTTAACGTTTTGAGGAGTTCAAATAACGTGTTTTTAGATCATTTGTATCGTATCTTTTACTACATAACTTTTCACCAAATTTCACAAACACTAAGAAAGTTTGTTTTTCGATTCAAAACAAGATTTTAACGCTTTGACGAGTTCAAATGACGTGTTTTTAGATCATTTGTATCGTATCTTTTACTACATAACTTTTCACCAAATTTCACAAAATCTAAGAAAGTTTGTTTATCGATTCAAAACATGTTTTTAACGCTTTGAGTAGTTCAAATAACGTGTTTTTAGATCATTTGTATCGTATCTTTTACTACATAACTTTTCACCAAATTTCACCAACACTAAGAAAGTTTGTTTTTCTATTCAAAACAAGCTTTTAACGCTTTGAGGAGCTCAAATAACGTGTTTTTAGATCATTTGTAACTTTTCACCAAATTTCACAAACACTAAGAAAGTTTGTTTTTCGATTCAAAACATGTTTTTAACGTTTTGAGGAGTTCAAATAACGTGTTTTTAGATCATTTGTATCGTATCTTTTACTACATAACTTTTCACCAAATTTCACAAACACTAAGAAAGTTTGTTTATCGATTCAAAACATGTTTTTAACGCTTTGAGTAGTTCAAATAACGTGTTTTTAGATCATTTGTATCGTATCTTTTACTACATAACTTTTCACCAAATTTCACAAACACTAAGAAAGTTTGTTTTTCGATTCAAAACAAGATTTTAACGCTTTGAGGAGTTCAAATAACGTGTTTTTAGATCATTTGTATCGTATCTTTTACTACATAACTTTTCACCAAATTTCACAAACACTAAGAAAGTTTGTTTTTCGATTCAAAACAAGATTTTAACGCTTTGAGGAGTTCAAATAACGTGTTTTTAGATCATTTGTATCGTATCTTTTAGTACATAACTTCTCAAGAAATTTCACAAACTCTAAGAAAGTTTGTTTTTCGATTCAAAACAAGATTTTAACGCTTTGAGGAGTTCAAATAACGTGTTTTTAGATCATTTATATCGTATCTTTTAGTACATAACTTCTCAACAAATTTCACAAACTCTAAGAAAGTTTGTTTTTCGATTCAAAACAAGATTTTAACGCTTTGACGAGTTCAAATAACGTGTTTTTAGATCATTTGTATCGTATCTTTTACTACATAACTTTTCACCAAATTTCACAAACACTAAGAAAGTTTGTTTTTCGATTCAAAACAAGATTTTAACGCTTTGACGAGTTCAAATAACGTGTTTTTAGATCATTTGTATCGTATCGTTTACTACATAACTTTTCACCAAATTTCACAAACACTAAGAAAGTTTGTTTTTCGATTCAAAACAAGATTTTAACGCTTTGAGGAGTTCAAATAACGTGTTTTTAGATCATTTGTATCGTATCTTTTACTACATAACTTTTCACCAAATTTCACAAACACTAAGAAAGTTTGTTTTTCTATTCAAAACAAGATTTTAACGCTTTGAGGAGCTGAAATAACGTGTTTTTAGATCATTTGTAACTTTTCACCAAATTTCACAAACACTAAGAAAGTTTGTTTTTCGATTCAAAACTTGATTTTAACGCTTTGGGGAGTTCAAATAACGTGTTTTTAGATCATTTTTATCGTATCTTTTACTACATAACTTTTCACCAAATTTCACAAACACTAAGAAATTTTGTTTTTCGATTCAAAACAAGATTTTAACGCTTTGAGGAGTTCAAATAACGTGTTTTTAGATCATTTGTATCGTATCTTTTAGTACATAACTTTTCACCAAATTTCACAAACACTAAGAAAGTTTGTTTTTCGATTCAAAACATGTTTTTAACGCTTTGAGGAGTTCAAATAACGTGTTTTTAGATCATTTGTATCGTATCTTTTACTACATAACTTTTCACCAAAATTCACAAACACTAAGAAAGTTTGTTTATCGATTCAAAACATGTTTTTAACGCTTTGAGTAGTTCAAATAACGTGTTTTTAGATCATTTGTATCGTATCTTTTACTACATAACTTTTCACCAAATTTCACCAACACTAAGAAAGTTTGTTTTTCGATTCAAAACAAGATTTTAACGCTTTGACGAGTTCAAATAACGTGTTTTTAGATCATTTGTATCGTATATTTTACTACATAACTTTTCACCAAATTTCACAAACACTAAGAAAGTTTGTTTTTCGATTCAAAACAAGATTTTAACGCTTTGACGAGTTCAAATAACGTGTTTTTAGATCATTTGTATCGTATCTTTTACTACATAACTTTTCACCAAATTTCACAAACACTAAGAAAGTTTGTTTTTCGATTCAAAACAAGATTTTAATGCTTTGAGGAGTTCAAATAACGTGTTTTTAGATCATTTGTATCGTATCTTTTACTACATAACTTTTCACCAAATTTCACAAACACTAAGAAAGTATGTTTTTCAATTCAAAACATGTTTTTAACGCTTTGAGGAGTTCAAATAACGTGTTTTTAGATCATTTGTATCGAATCTTTCACTACATAACTTTTCACCAAATTTCACAAACACTAAGAAAGTTTGTTTTTCGATTCAAAACAATATTTTAATGCTTTGAGGAGTTCAAATAACGTGTTTTTAGATCATTTGTATCGTATCTTTTACTACATAACTTTTCACCAAATTTCACAAACACTAAGAAAGTTTGTTTTTATATTCAAAACAAGCTTTTAACGCTTTGATGAGCTCAAATAACGTGTTTTTAGATCATTTGTAACTTTTCACCAAATTTCACAAACACTAAGAAACTTTGTTTTTCGATTCAAAACAAGATTTTAACGCTTTGAGGAGTACAAATAACGTGTTTTTAGATCATTTGTACCGTATCTTTTACTACATAACTTTTCACCAAATTTCACAAACACTAAGAAAGTTTGTTTTTCGATTCAAAACAAGATTTTAACGCTTTGAGGAGTTCAAATAACGTGTTTTTAGATCATTTGTATCGTATCTTTTAGTACATAACTTCTCAAGAAATTTCACAAACTCTAAGAAAGTTTGTTTTTCGATTCAAAACAAGATTTTAACGCTTTGACGAGTTCAAATAACGTGTTTTTAGATCATTTGTATCGTATCTTTTACTACATAACTTTTCACCAAATTTCACAAACACTAAGAAAGTTTGTTTTTCGATTCAAAACAAGATTTTAACGCTTTGACGAGTTCAAATAACGTGTTTTTAGATCATTTGTATCGTATCTTTTACTACATAACTTTTCACCAAATTTCACAAACAGTAAGAAAGTTTGTTTTTCGATTCAAAACAAGATTTTAACGCTTTGACGAGTTCAAATGACGTGTTTTTAGATCATTTGTATCGTATCTTTTACTACATAACTTTTCACCAAATTTCACAAACACTAAGAAAGTTGGTTTATCGATTCAAAACATGTTTTTAACGCTTTGAGTAGTTCAAATAACGTGTTTTTAGATCATTTGTATCGTATCTTTTACTACATAACTTTTCACCAAATTTCACCAACACTAAGAAAGTTTGTTTTTCTATTCAAAACAAGCTTTTAACGCTTTGAGGAGCTCAAATAACGTGTTTTTAGATCATTTGTAACTTTTCACCAAATTTCACAAACACTAAGAAAGTTTGTTTTTCGATTCAAAACATGTTTTTAACGTTTTGAGGAGTTCAAATAACGTGTTTTTAGATCATTTGTATCGTATCTTTTACTACATAACTTTTCACCAAATTTCACAAACACTAAGAAAGTTTGTTTTTCGATTCAAAACAAGATTTTAACGCTTTGACGAGTTCAAATGACGTGTTTTTAGATCATTTGTATCGTATCTTTTACTACATAACTTTTCACCAAATTTCACAAACACTAAGAAAGTTTGTTTATCGATTCAAAACATGTTTTTAACGCTTTGAGTAGTTCAAATAACGTGTTTTTAGATCATTTGTATCGTATCTTTTACTACATAACTTTTCACCAAATTTCACCAACACTAAGAAAGTTTGTTTTTCTATTCAAAACAAGCTTTTAACGCTTTGAGGAGCTCAAATAACGTGTTTTTAGATCATTTGTAACTTTTCACCAAATTTCACAAACACTAAGAAAGTTTGTTTTTCGATTCAAAACATGTTTTTAACGTTTTGAGGAGTTCAAATAACGTGTTTTTAGATCATTTGTATCGTATCTTTTACTACATAACTTTTCACCAAATTTCACAAACACTAAGAAAGTTTGTTTATCGATTCAAAACATGTTTTTAACGCTTTGAGTAGTTCAAATAACGTGTTTTTAGATCATTTGTATCGTATCTTTTACTACATAACTTTTCACCAAATTTCACAAACACTAAGAAAGTTTGTTTTTCGATTCAAAACAAGATTTTAACGCTTTGAGGAGTTCAAATAACGTGTTTTTAGATCATTTGTATCGTATCTTTTACTACATAACTTTTCACCAAATTTCACAAACACTAAGAAAGTTTGTTTTTCGATTCAAAACAAGATTTTAACGCTTTGAGGAGTTCAAATAACGTGTTTTTAGATCATTTGTATCGTATCTTTTAGTACATAACTTCTCAAGAAATTTCACAAACTCTAAGAAAGTTTGTTTTTCGATTCAAAACAAGATTTTAACGCTTTGAGGAGTTCAAATAACGTGTTTTTAGATCATTTATATCGTATCTTTTAGTACATAACTTCTCAACAAATTTCACAAACTCTAAGAAAGTTTGTTTTTCGATTCAAAACAAGATTTTAACGCTTTGACGAGTTCAAATAACGTGTTTTTAGATCATTTGTATCGTATCTTTTACTACATAACTTTTCACCAAATTTCACAAACACTAAGAAAGTTTGTTTTTCGATTCAAAACAAGATTTTAACGCTTTGACGAGTTCAAATAACGTGTTTTTAGATCATTTGTATCGTATCGTTTACTACATAACTTTTCACCAAATTTCACAAACACTAAGAAAGTTTGTTTTTCGATTCAAAACAAGATTTTAACGCTTTGAGGAGTTCAAATAACGTGTTTTTAGATCATTTGTATCGTATCTTTTACTACATAACTTTTCACCAAATTTCACAAACACTAAGAAAGTTTGTTTTTCTATTCAAAACAAGATTTTAACGCTTTGAGGAGCTGAAATAACGTGTTTTTAGATCATTTGTAACTTTTCACCAAATTTCACAAACACTAAGAAAGTTTGTTTTTCGATTCAAAACTTGATTTTAACGCTTTGGGGAGTTCAAATAACGTGTTTTTAGATCATTTTTATCGTATCTTTTACTACATAACTTTTCACCAAATTTCACAAACACTAAGAAATTTTGTTTTTCGATTCAAAACAAGATTTTAACGCTTTGAGGAGTTCAAATAACGTGTTTTTAGATCATTTGTATCGTATCTTTTAGTACATAACTTTTCACCAAATTTCACAAACACTAAGAAAGTTTGTTTTTCGATTCAAAACATGTTTTTAACGCTTTGAGGAGTTCAAATAACGTGTTTTTAGATCATTTGTATCGTATCTTTTACTACATAACTTTTCACCAAAATTCACAAACACTAAGAAAGTTTGTTTATCGATTCAAAACATGTTTTTAACGCTTTGAGTAGTTCAAATAACGTGTTTTTAGATCATTTGTATCGTATCTTTTACTACATAACTTTTCACCAAATTTCACCAACACTAAGAAAGTTTGTTTTTCGATTCAAAACAAGATTTTAACGCTTTGACGAGTTCAAATAACGTGTTTTTAGATCATTTGTATCGTATATTTTACTACATAACTTTTCACCAAATTTCACAAACACTAAGAAAGTTTGTTTTTCGATTCAAAACAAGATTTTAACGCTTTGACGAGTTCAAATAACGTGTTTTTAGATCATTTGTATCGTATCTTTTACTACATAACTTTTCACCAAATTTCACAAACACTAAGAAAGTTTGTTTTTCGATTCAAAACAAGATTTTAATGCTTTGAGGAGTTCAAATAACGTGTTTTTAGATCATTTGTATCGTATCTTTTACTACATAACTTTTCACCAAATTTCACAAACACTAAGAAAGTATGTTTTTCAATTCAAAACATGTTTTTAACGCTTTGAGGAGTTCAAATAACGTGTTTTTAGATCATTTGTATCGAATCTTTCACTACATAACTTTTCACCAAATTTCACAAACACTAAGAAAGTTTGTTTTTCGATTCAAAACAATATTTTAATGCTTTGAGGAGTTCAAATAACGTGTTTTTAGATCATTTGTATCGTATCTTTTACTACATAACTTTTCACCAAATTTCACAAACACTAAGAAAGTTTGTTTTTATATTCAAAACAAGCTTTTAACGCTTTGATGAGCTCAAATAACGTGTTTTTAGATCATTTGTAACTTTTCACCAAATTTCACAAACACTAAGAAACTTTGTTTTTCGATTCAAAACAAGATTTTAACGCTTTGAGGAGTACAAATAACGTGTTTTTAGATCATTTGTACCGTATCTTTTACTACATAACTTTTCACCAAATTTCACAAACACTAAGAAAGTTTGTTTTTCGATTCAAAACAAGATTTTAACGCTTTGAGGAGTTCAAATAACGTGTTTTTAGATCATTTGTATCGTATCTTTTAGTACATAACTTCTCAAGAAATTTCACAAACTCTAAGAAAGTTTGTTTTTCGATTCAAAACAAGATTTTAACGCTTTGACGAGTTCAAATAACGTGTTTTTAGATCATTTGTATCGTATCTTTTACTACATAACTTTTCACCAAATTTCACAAACACTAAGAAAGTTTGTTTTTCGATTCAAAACAAGATTTTAACGCTTTGACGAGTTCAAATAACGTGTTTTTAGATCATTTGTATCGTATCTTTTACTACATAACTTTTCACAAAATTTCACAAACAGTAAGAAAGTTTGTTTTTCGATTCAAAACAAGATTTTAACGCTTTGACGAGTTCAAATGACGTGTTTTTAGATCATTTGTATCGTATCTTTTACTACATAACTTTTCACCAAATTTCACAAACACTAAGAAAGTTGGTTTATCGATTCAAAACATGTTTTTAACGCTTTGAGTAGTTCAAATAACGTGTTTTTAGATCATTTGTATCGTATCTTTTACTACATAACTTTTCACCAAATTTCACCAACACTAAGAAAGTTTGTTTTTCTATTCAAAACAAGCTTTTAACGCTTTGAGGAGCTCAAATAACGTGTTTTTAGATCATTTGTAACTTTTCACCAAATTTCACAAACACTAAGAAAGTTTGTTTTTCGATTCAAAACATGTTTTTAACGTTTTGAGGAGTTCAAATAACGTGTTTTTAGATCATTTGTATCGTATCTTTTACTACATAACTTTTCACCAAATTTCACAAACACTAAGAAAGTTTGTTTATCGATTCAAAACATGTTTTTAACGCTTTGAGTAGTTCAAATAACGTGTTTTTAGATCATTTGTATCGTATCTTTTACTACATAACTTTTCACCAAATTTCACAAACACTAAGAAAGTTTGTTTTTCGATTCAAAACAAGATTTTAACGCTTTGAGGAGTTCAAATGACGTGTTTTTAGATCATTTGTATCGTATCTTTTAGTACATAACTTCTCAAGAAATTTCACAAACTCTAAGAAAGTTTGTTTTTCGATTCAAAACAAGATTTTAACGCTTTGACGAGTTCAAATAACGTGTTTTTAGATCATTTGTATCGTATCTTTTACTACATAACTTTTCACCAAATTTCACAAACACTAAGAATGTTTGTTTTTCGATTCAAAACAAGATTTTAACGCTTTGACGAGTTCAAATGACGTGTTTTTAGATCATTTGTATCGTATCTTTTACTACATAACTTTTCACCAAATTTCACAAACACTAAGAAAGTTGGTTTATCGATTCAAAACAAGATTTTAACGCTTTGAGGAGTTCAAATAACGTGTTTTTAGATCATTTGTATCGTATCTTTTACTACATAACTTTTCACCAAATTTCACAAACACTAAGAAAGTTTGTTTTTCGATTCAAAACAAGATTTTAACGCTTTGAGGAGTTCAAATAACGTGTTTTTAGATCATTTGTATCGTATCTTTTAGTACATAACTTCTCAAGAAATTTCACAAACTCTAAGAAAGTTTGTTTTTCGATTCAAAACAAGATTTTAACGCTTTGAGGAGTTCAAATAACGTGTTTTTAGATCATTTGTATCGTATCTTTTAGTACATAACTTCTCAACAAATTTCACAAACTCTAAGAAAGTTTGTTTTTCGATTCAAAACAAGATTTTACCGCTTTGACGAGTTCAAATAACGTGTTTTTAGATCATTTGTATCGTATCTTTTACTACATAACTTTTCACCAAATTTCACAAACACTAAGAAAGTTTGTTTTTCGATTCAAAACAAGATTTTAACGCTTTGACGAGTTCAAATAACGTGTTTTTAGATCATTTGTATCGTATCGTTTACTACATAACTTTTCACCAAATTTCACAAACACTAAGAAAGTTTGTTTTTCGATTCAAAACAAGATTTTAACGCTTTGAGGAGTTCAAATAACGTGTTTTTAGATCATTTGTATCGTATCTTTTACTACATAACTTTTCACCAAATTTCACAAACACTAAGAAAGTTTGTTTTTCTATTCAAAACAAGATTTTAACGCTTTGAGGAGCTGAAATAACGTGTTTTTAGATCATTTGTAACTTTTCACCAAATTTCACAAACACTAAGAAAGTTTGTTTTTCGATTCAAAACTTGATTTTAACGCTTTGGGGAGTTCAAATAACGTGTTTTTAGATCATTTTTATCGTATCTTTTACTACATAACTTTTCACCAAATTTCACAAACACTAAGAAATTTTGTTTTTCGATTCAAAACAAGATTTTAACGCTTTGAGGAGTTCAAATAACGTGTTTTTAGATCATTTGTATCGTATCTTTTAGTACATAACTTTTCACCAAATTTCACAAACACTAAGAAAGTTTGTTTTTCGATTCAAAACATGTTTTTAACGCTTTGAGGAGTTCAAATAACGTGTTTTTAGATCATTTGTATCGTATCTTTTACTACATAACTTTTCACCAAAATTCACAAACACTAAGAAAGTTTGTTTATCGATTCAAAACATGTTTTTAACGCTTTGAGTAGTTCAAATAACGTGTTTTTAGATCATTTGTATCGTATCTTTTACTACATAACTTTTCACCAAATTTCACCAACACTAAGAAAGTTTGTTTTTCGATTCAAAACAAGATTTTAACGCTTTGACGAGTTCAAATAACGTGTTTTTAGATCATTTGTATCGTATATTTTACTACATAACTTTTCACCAAATTTCACAAACACTAAGAAAGTTTGTTTTTCGATTCAAAACAAGATTTTAACGCTTTGACGAGTTCAAATAACGTGTTTTTAGATCATTTGTATCGTATCTTTTACTACATAACTTTTCACCAAATTTCACAAACACTAAGAAAGTTTGTTTTTCGATTCAAAACAAGATTTTAATGCTTTGAGGAGTTCAAATAACGTGTTTTTAGATCATTTGTATCGTATCTTTTACTACATAACTTTTCACCAAATTTCACAAACACTAAGAAAGTATGTTTTTCAATTCAAAACATGTTTTTAACGCTTTGAGGAGTTCAAATAACGTGTTTTTAGATCATTTGTATCGAATCTTTCACTACATAACTTTTCACCAAATTTCACAAACACTAAGAAAGTTTGTTTTTCGATTCAAAACAATATTTTAATGCTTTGAGGAGTTCAAATAACGTGTTTTTAGATCATTTGTATCGTATCTTTTACTACATAACTTTTCACCAAATTTCACAAACACTAAGAAAGTTTGTTTTTATATTCAAAACAAGCTTTTAACGCTTTGATGAGCTCAAATAACGTGTTTTTAGATCATTTGTAACTTTTCACCAAATTTCACAAACACTAAGAAACTTTGTTTTTCGATTCAAAACAAGATTTTAACGCTTTGAGGAGTACAAATAACGTGTTTTTAGATCATTTGTACCGTATCTTTTACTACATAACTTTTCACCAAATTTCACAAACACTAAGAAAGTTTGTTTTTCGATTCAAAACAAGATTTTAACGCTTTGAGGAGTTCAAATAACGTGTTTTTAGATCATTTGTATCGTATCTTTTAGTACATAACTTCTCAAGAAATTTCACAAACTCTAAGAAAGTTTGTTTTTCGATTCAAAACAAGATTTTAACGCTTTGACGAGTTCAAATAACGTGTTTTTAGATCATTTGTATCGTATCTTTTACTACATAACTTTTCACCAAATTTCACAAACACTAAGAAAGTTTGTTTTTCGATTCAAAACAAGATTTTAACGCTTTGACGAGTTCAAATAACGTGTTTTTAGATCATTTGTATCGTATCTTTTACTACATAACTTTTCACCAAATTTCACAAACAGTAAGAAAGTTTGTTTTTCGATTCAAAACAAGATTTTAACGCTTTGACGAGTTCAAATGACGTGTTTTTAGATCATTTGTATCGTATCTTTTACTACATAACTTTTCACCAAATTTCACAAACACTAAGAAAGTTGGTTTATCGATTCAAAACATGTTTTTAACGCTTTGAGTAGTTCAAATAACGTGTTTTTAGATCATTTGTATCGTATCTTTTACTACATAACTTTTCACCAAATTTCACCAACACTAAGAAAGTTTGTTTTTCTATTCAAAACAAGCTTTTAACGCTTTGAGGAGCTCAAATAACGTGTTTTTAGATCATTTGTAACTTTTCACCAAATTTCACAAACACTAAGAAAGTTTGTTTTTCGATTCAAAACATGTTTTTAACGTTTTGAGGAGTTCAAATAACGTGTTTTTAGATCATTTGTATCGTATCTTTTACTACATAACTTTTCACCAAATTTCACAAACACTAAGAAAGTTTGTTTATCGATTCAAAACATGTTTTTAACGCTTTGAGTAGTTCAAATAACGTGTTTTTAGATCATTTGTATCGTATCTTTTACTACATAACTTTTCACCAAATTTCACAAACACTAAGAAAGTTTGTTTTTCGATTCAAAACAAGATTTTAACGCTTTGAGGAGTTCAAATGACGTGTTTTTAGATCATTTGTATCGTATCTTTTAGTACATAACTTCTCAAGAAATTTCACAAACTCTAAGAAAGTTTGTTTTTCGATTCAAAACAAGATTTTAACGCTTTGACGAGTTCAAATAACGTGTTTTTAGATCATTTGTATCGTATCTTTTACTACATAACTTTTCACCAAATTTCACAAACACTAAGAAAGTTTGTTTTTCGATTCAAAACAAGATTTTAACGCTTTGACGAGTTCAAATGACGTGTTTTTAGATCATTTGTATCGTATCTTTTACTACATAACTTTTCACCAAATTTCACAAACACTAAGAAAGTTTGTTTATCGATTCAAAACATGTTTTTAACGCTTTGAGTAGTTCAAATAACGTGTTTTTAGATCATTTGTATCGTATCTTTTACTACATAACTTTTCACCAAATTTCACCAACACTAAGAAAGTTTGTTTTTCTATTCAAAACAAGCTTTTAACGCTTTGAGGAGCTCAAATAACGTGTTTTTAGATCATTTGTAACTTTTCACCAAATTTCACAAACACTAAGAAAGTTTGTTTTTCGATTCAAAACATGTTTTTAACGTTTTGAGGAGTTCAAATAACGTGTTTTTAGATCATTTGTATCGTATCTTTTACTACATAACTTTTCACCAAATTTCACAAACACTAAGAAAGTTTGTTTATCGATTCAAAACATGTTTTTAACGCTTTGAGTAGTTCAAATAACGTGTTTTTAGATCATTTGTATCGTATCTTTTACTACATAACTTTTCACCAAATTTCACAAACACTAAGAAAGTTGGTTTATCGATTCAAAACAAGATTTTAACGCTTTGAGGAGTTCAAATAACGTGTTTTTAGATCATTTGTATCGTATCTTTTACTACATAACTTTTCACCAAATTTCACAAACACTAAGAAAGTTTGTTTTTCGATTCAAAACAAGATTTTAACGCTTTGAGGAGTTCAAATAACGTGTTTTTAGATCATTTGTATCGTATCTTTTAGTACATAACTTCTCAAGAAATTTCACAAACTCTAAGAAAGTTTGTTTTTCGATTCAAAACAAGATTTTAACGCTTTGAGGAGTTCAAATAACGTGTTTTTAGATCATTTGTATCGTATCTTTTAGTACATAACTTCTCAACAAATTTCACAAACTCTAAGAAAGTTTGTTTTTCGATTCAAAACAAGATTTTACCGCTTTGACGAGTTCAAATAACGTGTTTTTAGATCATTTGTATCGTATCTTTTACTACATAACTTTTCACCAAATTTCACAAACACTAAGAAAGTTTGTTTTTCGATTCAAAACAAGATTTTAACGCTTTGACGAGTTCAAATAACGTGTTTTTAGATCATTTGTATCGTATCGTTTACTACATAACTTTTCACCAAATTTCACAAACACTAAGAAAGTTTGTTTTTCGATTCAAAACAAGATTTTAACGCTTTGAGGAGTTCAAATAACGTGTTTTTAGATCATTTGTATCGTATCTTTTACTACATAACTTTTCACCAAATTTCACAAACACTAAGAAAGTTTGTTTTTCTATTCAAAACAAGATTTTAACGCTTTGAGGAGCTGAAATAACGTGTTTTTAGATCATTTGTAACTTTTCACCAAATTTCACAAACACTAAGAAAGTTTGTTTTTCGATTCAAAACTTGATTTTAACGCTTTGGGGAGTTCAAATAACGTGTTTTTAGATCATTTTTATCGTATCTTTTACTACATAACTTTTCACCAAATTTCACAAACACTAAGAAATTTTGTTTTTCGATTCAAAACAAGATTTTAACGCTTTGAGGAGTTCAAATAACGTGTTTTTAGATCATTCGTATCGTATCTTTTAGTACATAACTTTTCACCAAATTTCACAAACACTAAGAAAGTTTGTTTTTCGATTCAAAACATGTTTTTAACGCTTTGAGGAGTTCAAATAACGTGTTTTTAGATCATTTGTATCGTATCTTTTACTACATAACTTTTCACCAAAATTCACAAACACTAAGAAAGTTTGTTTATCGATTCAAAACATGTTTTTAACGCTTTGAGTAGTTCAAATAACGTGTTTTTAGATCATTTGTATCGTATCTTTTACTACATAACTTTTCACCAAATTTCACCAACACTAAGAAAGTTTGTTTTTCGATTCAAAACAAGATTTTAACGCTTTGACGAGTTCAAATAACGTGTTTTTAGATCATTTGTATCGTATATTTTACTACATAACTTTTCACCAAATTTCACAAACACTAAGAAAGTTTGTTTTTCGATTCAAAACAAGATTTTAACGCTTTGACGAGTTCAAATAACGTGTTTTTAGATCATTTGTATCGTATCTTTTACTACATAACTTTTCACCAAATTTCACAAACACTAAGAAAGTTTGTTTTTCGATTCAAAACAAGATTTTAATGCTTTGAGGAGTTCAAATAACGTGTTTTTAGATCATTTGTATCGTATCTTTTACTACATAACTTTTCACCAAATTTCACAAACACTAAGAAAGTATGTTTTTCAATTCAAAACATGTTTTTAACGCTTTGAGGAGTTCAAATAACGTGTTTTTAGATCATTTGTATCGAATCTTTCACTACATAACTTTTCACCAAATTTCACAAACACTAAGAAAGTTTGTTTTTCGATTCAAAACAATATTTTAATGCTTTGAGGAGTTCAAATAACGTGTTTTTAGATCATTTGTATCGTATCTTTTACTACATAACTTTTCACCAAATTTCACAAACACTAAGAAAGTTTGTTTTTATATTCAAAACAAGCTTTTAACGCTTTGATGAGCTCAAATAACGTGTTTTTAGATCATTTGTAACTTTTCACCAAATTTCACAAACACTAAGAAACTTTGTTTTTCGATTCAAAACAAGATTTTAACGCTTTGAGGAGTACAAATAACGTGTTTTTAGATCATTTGTACCGTATCTTTTACTACATAACTTTTCACCAAATTTCACAAACACTAAGAAAGTTTGTTTTTCGATTCAAAACAAGATTTTAACGCTTTGAGGAGTTCAAATAACGTGTTTTTAGATCATTTGTATCGTATCTTTTAGTACATAACTTCTCAAGAAATTTCACAAACTCTAAGAAAGTTTGTTTTTCGATTCAAAACAAGATTTTAACGCTTTGACGAGTTCAAATAACGTGTTTTTAGATCATTTGTATCGTATCTTTTACTACATAACTTTTCACCAAATTTCACAAACACTAAGAAAGTTTGTTTTTCGATTCAAAACAAGATTTTAACGCTTTGACGAGTTCAAATAACGTGTTTTTAGATCATTTGTATCGTATCTTTTACTACATAACTTTTCACCAAATTTCACAAACAGTAAGAAAGTTTGTTTTTCGATTCAAAACAAGATTTTAACGCTTTGACGAGTTCAAATGACGTGTTTTTAGATCATTTGTATCGTATCTTTTACTACATAACTTTTCACCAAATTTCACAAACACTAAGAAAGTTGGTTTATCGATTCAAAACATGTTTTTAACGCTTTGAGTAGTTCAAATAACGTGTTTTTAGATCATTTGTATCGTATCTTTTACTACATAACTTTTCACCAAATTTCACCAACACTAAGAAAGTTTGTTTTTCTATTCAAAACAAGCTTTTAACGCTTTGAGGAGCTCAAATAACGTGTTTTTAGATCATTTGTAACTTTTCACCAAATTTCACAAACACTAAGAAAGTTTGTTTTTCGATTCAAAACATGTTTTTAACGTTTTGAGGAGTTCAAATAACGTGTTTTTAGATCATTTGTATCGTATCTTTTACTACATAACTTTTCACCAAATTTCACAAACACTAAGAAAGTTTGTTTATCGATTCAAAACATGTTTTTAACGCTTTGAGTAGTTCAAATAACGTGTTTTTAGATCATTTGTATCGTATCTTTTACTACATAACTTTTCACCAAATTTCACAAACACTAAGAAAGTTTGTTTTTCGATTCAAAACAAGATTTTAACGCTTTGAGGAGTTCAAATGACGTGTTTTTAGATCATTTGTATCGTATCTTTTAGTACATAACTTCTCAAGAAATTTCACAAACTCTAAGAAAGTTTGTTTTTCGATTCAAAACAAGATTTTAACGCTTTGACGAGTTCAAATAACGTGTTTTTAGATCATTTGTATCGTATCTTTTACTACATAACTTTTCACCAAATTTCACAAACACTAAGAAAGTTTGTTTTTCGATTCAAAACAAGATTTTAACGCTTTGACGAGTTCAAATGACGTGTTTTTAGATCATTTGTATCGTATCTTTTACTACATAACTTTTCACCAAATTTCACAAACACTAAGAAAGTTTGTTTATCGATTCAAAACATGTTTTTAACGCTTTGAGTAGTTCAAATAACGTGTTTTTAGATCATTTGTATCGTATCTTTTACTACATAACTTTTCACCAAATTTCACCAACACTAAGAAAGTTTGTTTTTCTATTCAAAACAAGCTTTTAACGCTTTGAGGAGCTCAAATAACGTGTTTTTAGATCATTTGTAACTTTTCACCAAATTTCACAAACACTAAGAAAGTTTGTTTTTCGATTCAAAACATGTTTTTAACGTTTTGAGGAGTTCAAATAACGTGTTTTTAGATCATTTGTATCGTATCTTTTACTACATAACTTTTCACCAAATTTCACAAACACTAAGAAAGTTTGTTTATCGATTCAAAACATGTTTTTAACGCTTTGAGTAGTTCAAATAACGTGTTTTTAGATCATTTGTATCGTATCTTTTACTACATAACTTTTCACCAAATTTCACAAACACTAAGAAAGTTTGTTTTTCGATTCAAAACAAGATTTTAACGCTTTGAGGAGTTCAAATAACGTGTTTTTAGATCATTTGTATCGTATCTTTTACTACATAACTTTTCACCAAATTTCACAAACACTAAGAAAGTTTGTTTTTCGATTCAAAACAAGATTTTAACGCTTTGAGGAGTTCAAATAACGTGTTTTTAGATCATTTGTATCGTATCTTTTAGTACATAACTTCTCAAGAAATTTCACAAACTCTAAGAAAGTTTGTTTTTCGATTCAAAACAAGATTTTAACGCTTTGAGGAGTTCAAATAACGTGTTTTTAGATCATTTATATCGTATCTTTTAGTACATAACTTCTCAACAAATTTCACAAACTCTAAGAAAGTTTGTTTTTCGATTCAAAACAAGATTTTAACGCTTTGACGAGTTCAAATAACGTGTTTTTAGATCATTTGTATCGTATCTTTTACTACATAACTTTTCACCAAATTTCACAAACACTAAGAAAGTTTGTTTTTCGATTCAAAACAAGATTTTAACGCTTTGACGAGTTCAAATAACGTGTTTTTAGATCATTTGTATCGTATCGTTTACTACATAACTTTTCACCAAATTTCACAAACACTAAGAAAGTTTGTTTTTCGATTCAAAACAAGATTTTAACGCTTTGAGGAGTTCAAATAACGTGTTTTTAGATCATTTGTATCGTATCTTTTACTACATAACTTTTCACCAAATTTCACAAACACTAAGAAAGTTTGTTTTTCTATTCAAAACAAGATTTTAACGCTTTGAGGAGCTGAAATAACGTGTTTTTAGATCATTTGTAACTTTTCACCAAATTTCACAAACACTAAGAAAGTTTGTTTTTCGATTCAAAACTTGATTTTAACGCTTTGGGGAGTTCAAATAACGTGTTTTTAGATCATTTTTATCGTATCTTTTACTACATAACTTTTCACCAAATTTCACAAACACTAAGAAATTTTGTTTTTCGATTCAAAACAAGATTTTAACGCTTTGAGGAGTTCAAATAACGTGTTTTTAGATCATTTGTATCGTATCTTTTAGTACATAACTTTTCACCAAATTTCACAAACACTAAGAAAGTTTGTTTTTCGATTCAAAACATGTTTTTAACGCTTTGAGGAGTTCAAATAACGTGTTTTTAGATCATTTGTATCGTATCTTTTACTACATAACTTTTCACCAAAATTCACAAACACTAAGAAAGTTTGTTTATCGATTCAAAACATGTTTTTAACGCTTTGAGTAGTTCAAATAACGTGTTTTTAGATCATTTGTATCGTATCTTTTACTACATAACTTTTCACCAAATTTCACCAACACTAAGAAAGTTTGTTTTTCGATTCAAAACAAGATTTTAACGCTTTGACGAGTTCAAATAACGTGTTTTTAGATCATTTGTATCGTATATTTTACTACATAACTTTTCACCAAATTTCACAAACACTAAGAAAGTTTGTTTTTCGATTCAAAACAAGATTTTAACGCTTTGACGAGTTCAAATAACGTGTTTTTAGATCATTTGTATCGTATCTTTTACTACATAACTTTTCACCAAATTTCACAAACACTAAGAAAGTTTGTTTTTCGATTCAAAACAAGATTTTAATGCTTTGAGGAGTTCAAATAACGTGTTTTTAGATCATTTGTATCGTATCTTTTACTACATAACTTTTCACCAAATTTCACAAACACTAAGAAAGTATGTTTTTCAATTCAAAACATGTTTTTAACGCTTTGAGGAGTTCAAATAACGTGTTTTTAGATCATTTGTATCGAATCTTTCACTACATAACTTTTCACCAAATTTCACAAACACTAAGAAAGTTTGTTTTTCGATTCAAAACAATATTTTAATGCTTTGAGGAGTTCAAATAACGTGTTTTTAGATCATTTGTATCGTATCTTTTACTACATAACTTTTCACCAAATTTCACAAACACTAAGAAAGTTTGTTTTTATATTCAAAACAAGCTTTTAACGCTTTGATGAGCTCAAATAACGTGTTTTTAGATCATTTGTAACTTTTCACCAAATTTCACAAACACTAAGAAACTTTGTTTTTCGATTCAAAACAAGATTTTAACGCATTGAGGAGTACAAATAACGTGTTTTTAGATCATTTGTACCGTATCTTTTACTACATAACTTTTCACCAAATTTCACAAACACTAAGAAAGTTTGTTTTTCGATTCAAAACAAGATTTTAACGCTTTGAGGAGTTCAAATAACGTGTTTTTAGATCATTTGTATCGTATCTTTTAGTACATAACTTCTCAAGAAATTTCACAAACTCTAAGAAAGTTTGTTTTTCGATTCAAAACAAGATTTTAACGCTTTGACGAGTTCAAATAACGTGTTTTTAGATCATTTGTATCGTATCTTTTACTACATAACTTTTCACCAAATTTCACAAACACTAAGAAAGTTTGTTTTTCGATTCAAAACAAGATTTTAACGCTTTGACGAGTTCAAATAACGTGTTTTTAGATCATTTGTATCGTATCTTTTACTACATAACTTTTCACAAAATTTCACAAACAGTAAGAAAGTTTGTTTTTCGATTCAAAACAAGATTTTAACGCTTTGACGAGTTCAAATGACGTGTTTTTAGATCATTTGTATCGTATCTTTTACTACATAACTTTTCACCAAATTTCACAAACACTAAGAAAGTTGGTTTATCGATTCAAAACATGTTTTTAACGCTTTGAGTAGTTCAAATAACGTGTTTTTAGATCATTTGTATCGTATCTTTTACTACATAACTTTTCACCAAATTTCACCAACACTAAGAAAGTTTGTTTTTCTATTCAAAACAAGCTTTTAACGCTTTGAGGAGCTCAAATAACGTGTTTTTAGATCATTTGTAACTTTTCACCAAATTTCACAAACACTAAGAAAGTTTGTTTTTCGATTCAAAACATGTTTTTAACGTTTTGAGGAGTTCAAATAACGTGTTTTTAGATCATTTGTATCGTATCTTTTACTACATAACTTTTCACCAAATTTCACAAACACTAAGAAAGTTTGTTTATCGATTCAAAACATGTTTTTAACGCTTTGAGTAGTTCAAATAACGTGTTTTTAGATCATTTGTATCGTATCTTTTACTACATAACTTTTCACCAAATTTCACAAACACTAAGAAAGTTTGTTTTTCGATTCAAAACAAGATTTTAACGCTTTGAGGAGTTCAAATGACGTGTTTTTAGATCATTTGTATCGTATCTTTTAGTACATAACTTCTCAAGAAATTTCACAAACTCTAAGAAAGTTTGTTTTTCGATTCAAAACAAGATTTTAACGCTTTGACGAGTTCAAATAACGTGTTTTTAGATCATTTGTATCGTATCTTTTACTACATAACTTTTCACCAAATTTCACAAACACTAAGAATGTTTGTTTTTCGATTCAAAACAAGATTTTAACGCTTTGACGAGTTCAAATGACGTGTTTTTAGATCATTTGTATCGTATCTTTTACTACATAACTTTTCACCAAATTTCACAAACACTAAGAAAGTTGGTTTATCGATTCAAAACAAGATTTTAACGCTTTGAGGAGTTCAAATAACGTGTTTTTAGATCATTTGTATCGTATCTTTTACTACATAACTTTTCACCAAATTTCACAAACACTAAGAAAGTTTGTTTTTCGATTCAAAACAAGATTTTAACGCTTTGAGGAGTTCAAATAACGTGTTTTTAGATCATTTGTATCGTATCTTTTAGTACATAACTTCTCAAGAAATTTCACAAACTCTAAGAAAGTTTGTTTTTCGATTCAAAACAAGATTTTAACGCTTTGAGGAGTTCAAATAACGTGTTTTTAGATCATTTGTATCGTATCTTTTAGTACATAACTTCTCAACAAATTTCACAAACTCTAAGAAAGTTTGTTTTTCGATTCAAAACAAGATTTTACCGCTTTGACGAGTTCAAATAACGTGTTTTTAGATCATTTGTATCGTATCTTTTACTACATAACTTTTCACCAAATTTCACAAACACTAAGAAAGTTTGTTTTTCGATTCAAAACAAGATTTTAACGCTTTGACGAGTTCAAATAACGTGTTTTTAGATCATTTGTATCGTATCGTTTACTACATAACTTTTCACCAAATTTCACAAACACTAAGAAAGTTTGTTTTTCGATTCAAAACAAGATTTTAACGCTTTGAGGAGTTCAAATAACGTGTTTTTAGATCATTTGTATCGTATCTTTTACTACATAACTTTTCACCAAATTTCACAAACACTAAGAAAGTTTGTTTTTCTATTCAAAACAAGATTTTAACGCTTTGAGGAGCTGAAATAACGTGTTTTTAGATCATTTGTAACTTTTCACCAAATTTCACAAACACTAAGAAAGTTTGTTTTTCGATTCAAAACTTGATTTTAACGCTTTGGGGAGTTCAAATAACGTGTTTTTAGATCATTTTTATCGTATCTTTTACTACATAACTTTTCACCAAATTTCACAAACACTAAGAAATTTTGTTTTTCGATTCAAAACAAGATTTTAACGCTTTGAGGAGTTCAAATAACGTGTTTTTAGATCATTTGTATCGTATCTTTTAGTACATAACTTTTCACCAAATTTCACAAACACTAAGAAAGTTTGTTTTTCGATTCAAAACATGTTTTTAACGCTTTGAGGAGTTCAAATAAAGTGTTTTTAGATCATTTGTATCGTATCTTTTACTACATAACTTTTCACCAAAATTCACAAACACTAAGAAAGTTTGTTTATCGATTCAAAACATGTTTTTAACGCTTTGAGTAGTTCAAATAACGTGTTTTTAGATCATTTGTATCGTATCTTTTACTACATAACTTTTCACCAAATTTCACCAACACTAAGAAAGTTTGTTTTTCGATTCAAAACAAGATTTTAACGCTTTGACGAGTTCAAATAACGTGTTTTTAGATCATTTGTATCGTATATTTTACTACATAACTTTTCACCAAATTTCACAAACACTAAGAAAGTTTGTTTTTCGATTCAAAACAAGATTTTAACGCTTTGACGAGTTCAAATAACGTGTTTTTAGATCATTTGTATCGTATCTTTTACTACATAACTTTTCACCAAATTTCACAAACACTAAGAAAGTTTGTTTTTCGATTCAAAACAAGATTTTAATGCTTTGAGGAGTTCAAATAACGTGTTTTTAGATCATTTGTATCGTATCTTTTACTACATAACTTTTCACCAAATTTCACAAACACTAAGAAAGTATGTTTTTCAATTCAAAACATGTTTTTAACGCTTTGAGGAGTTCAAATAACGTGTTTTTAGATCATTTGTATCGAATCTTTCACTACATAACTTTTCACCAAATTTCACAAACACTAAGAAAGTTTGTTTTTCGATTCAAAACAATATTTTAATGCTTTGAGGAGTTCAAATAACGTGTTTTTAGATCATTTGTATCGTATCTTTTACTACATAACTTTTCACCAAATTTCACAAACACTAAGAAAGTTTGTTTTTATATTCAAAACAAGCTTTTAACGCTTTGATGAGCTCAAATAACGTGTTTTTAGATCATTTGTAACTTTTCACCAAATTTCACAAACACTAAGAAACTTTGTTTTTCGATTCAAAACAAGATTTTAACGCTTTGAGGAGTACAAATAACGTGTTTTTAGATCATTTGTACCGTATCTTTTACTACATAACTTTTCACCAAATTTCACAAACACTAAGAAAGTTTGTTTTTCGATTCAAAACAAGATTTTAACGCTTTGAGGAGTTCAAATAACGTGTTTTTAGATCATTTGTATCGTATCTTTTAGTACATAACTTCTCAAGAAATTTCACAAACTCTAAGAAAGTTTGTTTTTCGATTCAAAACAAGATTTTAACGCTTTGACGAGTTCAAATAACGTGTTTTTAGATCATTTGTATCGTATCTTTTACTACATAACTTTTCACCAAATTTCACAAACACTAAGAAAGTTTGTTTTTCGATTCAAAACAAGATTTTAACGCTTTGACGAGTTCAAATAACGTGTTTTTAGATCATTTGTATCGTATCTTTTACTACATAACTTTTCACCAAATTTCACAAACAGTAAGAAAGTTTGTTTTTCGATTCAAAACAAGATTTTAACGCTTTGACGAGTTCAAATGACGTGTTTTTAGATCATTTGTATCGTATCTTTTACTACATAACTTTTCACCAAATTTCACAAACACTAAGAAAGTTGGTTTATCGATTCAAAACATGTTTTTAACGCTTTGAGTAGTTCAAATAACGTGTTTTTAGATCATTTGTATCGTATCTTTTACTACATAACTTTTCACCAAATTTCACCAACACTAAGAAAGTTTGTTTTTCTATTCAAAACAAGCTTTTAACGCTTTGAGGAGCTCAAATAACGTGTTTTTAGATCATTTGTAACTTTTCACCAAATTTCACAAACACTAAGAAAGTTTGTTTTTCGATTCAAAACATGTTTTTAACGTTTTGAGGAGTTCAAATAACGTGTTTTTAGATCATTTGTATCGTATCTTTTACTACATAACTTTTCACCAAATTTCACAAACACTAAGAAAGTTTGTTTATCGATTCAAAACATGTTTTTAACGCTTTGAGTAGTTCAAATAACGTGTTTTTAGATCATTTGTATCGTATCTTTTACTACATAACTTTTCACCAAATTTCACAAACACTAAGAAAGTTTGTTTTTTGATTCAAAACAAGATTTTAACGCTTTGAGGAGTTCAAATGACGTGTTTTTAGATCATTTGTATCGTATCTTTTAGTACATAACTTCTCAAGAAATTTCACAAACTCTAAGAAAGTTTGTTTTTCGATTCAAAACAAGATTTTAGCGCTTTGACGAGTTCAAATAACGTGTTTTTAGATCATTTGTATCGTATCTTTTACTACATAACTTTTCACCAAATTTCACAAACACTAAGAAAGTTTGTTTTTCGATTCAAAACAAGATTTTAACGCTTTGACGAGTTCAAATGACGTGTTTTTAGATCATTTGTATCGTATCTTTTACTACATAACTTTTCACCAAATTTCACAAACACTAAGAAAGTTGGTTTATCGATTCAAAACATGTTTTTAACGCTTTGAGTAGTTCAAATAACGTGTTTTTAGATCATTTGTATCGTATCTTTTACTACATAACTTTTCACCAAATTTCACCAACACTAAGAAAGTTTGTTTTTCTATTCAAAACAAGCTTTTAACGCTTTGAGGAGCTCAAATAACGTGTTTTTAGATCATTTGTAACTTTTCACCAAATTTCACAAACACTAAGAAAGTTTGTTTTTCGATTCAAAACATGTTTTTAACGTTTTGAGGAGTTCAAATAACGTGTTTTTAGATCATTTGTATCGTATCTTTTACTACATAACTTTTCACCAAATTTCACAAACACTAAGAAAGTTTGTTTATCGATTCAAAACATGTTTTTAACGCTTTGAGTAGTTCAAATAACGTGTTTTTAGATCATTTGTATCGTATCTTTTACTACATAACTTTTCACCAAATTTCACAAACACTAAGAAAGTTTGTTTTTCGATTCAAAACAAGATTTTAACGCTTTGAGGAGTTCAAATAACGTGTTTTTAGATCATTTGTATCGTATCTTTTACTACATAACTTTTCACCAAATTTCACAAACACTAAGAAAGTTTGTTTTTCGATTCAAAACAAGATTTTAACCCTTTGAGGAGTTCAAATAACGTGTTTTTAGATCATTTGTATCGTATCTTTTAGTACATAACTTCTCAAGAAATTTCACAAACTCTAAGAAAGTTTGTTTTTCGATTCAAAACAAGATTTTAACGCTTTGAGGAGTTCAAATAACGTGTTTTTAGATCATTTGTATCGTATCTTTTAGTACATAACTTCTCAACAAATTTCACAAACTCTAAGAAAGTTTGTTTTTCGATTCAAAACAAGATTTTAACGCTTTGACGAGTTCAAATAACGTGTTTTTAGATCATTTGTATCGTATCTTTTACTACATAACTTTTCACCAAATTTCACAAACACTAAGAAAGTTTGTTTTTCGATTCAAAACAAGATTTTAACGCTTTGACGAGTTCAAATAACGTGTTTTTAGATCATTTGTATCGTATCTTTTACTACATAACTTTTCACCAAATTTCACAAACACTAAGAAAGTTTGTTTTTCGATTCAAAACAAGATTTTAACTTTTTGAGGAGTTCAAATAACGTGTTTTTAGATCATTTATATCGTATCTTTTATTACATAACTTTTCACCAAATTTCACAAACACTAAGAAAGTTTGTTTTTCTATTCAAAACAAGCTTTTAACGCTTTGAGGAGCTCAAATAACGTGTTTTTAGATCATTTGTAACTTTTCACCAAATTTCACAAACACTAAGAAAGTTTGTTTTTCGATTCAAAACTTGATTTTAACGCTTTGGGGAGTTCAAATAACGTGTTTTTAGATCATTTTTATCGTATCTTTTACTACATAACGTTTCACCAAATTTCACAAACACTAAGAAATTTTGTTTTTCGATTCAAAACAAGATTTTAACGCTTTGAGGAGTTCAAATAACGTGTTTTTAGATCATTTGTATCGTATCTTTTAGTACATAACTTTTCACCAAATTTCACAAACACTAAGAAAGTTTGTTTTTCGATTCAAAACATGTTTTTAACGCTTTGAGGAGTTCAAATAACGTGTTTTTAGATCATTTGTATCGTATCTTTTACTACATAACTTTTCACCAAAATTCACAAACACTAAGAAAGTTTGTTTATCGATTCAAAACATGTTTTTAACGCTTTGAGTAGTTCAAATAACGTGTTTTTAGATCATTTGTATCGTATCTTTTACTACATAACTTTTCACCAAATTTCACCAACACTAAGAAAGTTTGTTTTTCGATTCAAAACAAGATTTTAACGCTTTGAGGAGTTCAAATAACGTGTTTTTAGATCATTTGTATCGTATCTTTTACTACATAACTTTTCACCAAATTTCACAAACACTAAGAAAGTTTGTTTTTCGATTCAAAACAAGATTTTAACGCTTTGAGGAGTTCAAATAACGTGTTTTTAGATCATTTGTATCGTATCTTTTACTACATAACTTTTCACCAAATTTCACAAACACTAAGAAAGTTTGTTTTTCAATTCAAAACATGTTTTTAACGCTTTGAGGAGTTCAAATAACGTGTTTTTAGATCATTTGTATCGTATCTTTTACTACATAACTTTTCACCAAATTTCACCAACACTAAGAAAGTTTGTTTTTTGATTCAAAACAATATTTTAACGCTTTGAGGAGTTCAAATAACGTGTTTTTAGATCATTTGTATCGTATCTTTTACTACATAACTTTTCACCAAATTTCACAAACAGTAAGAAAGTTTGTTTTTCGATTCAAAACAAGATTTTAACGATTTGAGGAGTTCAAATAACGTGTTTTTAGATCATTTGTATCGTATCTTTTACTACATAACTTTTCACCAAATTTCACAAACACTAAGAAAGTTTGTTTTTTTATTGAAAACAAGCTTTTAACGCTTTGAGGAGCTCAAATAACGTGTTTTTAGATCATTTGTAACTTTTCACCAAATTTCACAAACACTAAGAAACTTTGTTTTTCGATTCAAAACAAGATTTTAACGCTTTGAGGAGTACAAATAACGTGTTTTTAGATCATTTGTACCGTATCTTTTACTACATAACTTTTCACCAAATTTCACAAACACTAAGAAAGTTTGTTTTTCGATTCAAAACAAGATTTTAACGCTTTGAGGAGTTCAAATAACGTGTTTTTAGATCATTTGTATCGTATCTTTTAGTACATAACTTCTCAAGAAATTTCACAAACTCTAAGAAAGTTTGTTTTTCGATTCAAAACAAGATTTTAACGCTTTGAGAAGTTCAAATAACGTGTTTTTAGATCATTTGTATCGTATCTTTTAGTACATAACTTCTAAACAAATTTCACAAACTCTAAATAAGTTTGTTTTTCGATTCAAAACAAGATTTTAACGCTTTGACGAGTTCAAATAACGTGTTTTTAGATCATTTGTATCGTATCTTTTACTACATAACTTTTCACCAAATTTCACAAACACTAAGAAAGTTTGTTTTTCGATTCAAAACAAGATTTTAACGCTTTGACGAGTTCAAATAACGTGTTTTTAGATCATTTGTATCGTATCTTTTACTACATAACTTTTCACCAAATTTCACAAACACTAAGAAAGTTTGTTTTTCGATTCAAAACAAGATTTTAACGCTTTGAGTAGTTCAAATAACGTGTTTTTAGATCATTTGTATCGTATCTTTTACTACATAACTTTTCACCAAATTTCACAAACACTAAGAAAGTTTGTTTTTCTATTCAAAACAAGCTTTTAACGCTTTGAGGAGCTCAAATAACGTGTTTTTAGATCATTTGTAACTTTTCACCAAATTTCACAAACACTAAGAAACTTTGTTTTTCGATTCAAAACAAGATTTTAACGCTTTAAGGAGTACAAATAACGTGTTTTTAGATCATTTGTACCGTATCTTTTACTACCTAACTTTTCACCAAATTTCACAAACACTAAGAAAGTTTGTTTTTCGATTCAAAACAAGATTTTAACGCTTTGAGTAGTTCAAATAACGTGTTTTTAGATCATTTGTATCGTATCTTTTACTACATAACTTTTCACCAAATTTCACAAACACTAAGAAAGTTTGTTTTTCTATTGAAAACAAGCTTTTAACGCTTTGAGGAGCTCAAATAACGTGTTTTTAGATCATTTGTAACTTTTCACCAAATTTCACAAACACTAAGAAAGTTTGTTTTTCGATTCAAAACTTGATTTTAACGCTTTGGGGAGTTCAAATAACGTGTTTTTAGATCATTTTTATCGTATCTTTTACTACATAACTTTTCACCAAATTTCACAAACACTAAGAAATTTTGTTTTTCGATTCAAAACAAGATTTTAACGCTTTGAGGAGTTCAAATAACTTGTTTTTAGATCATTTGTATCGTATCTTTTAGTACATAACTTTTCACCAAATTTCACAAACACTAAGAAAGTTTGTTTTTCGATTCAAAACATGTTTTTAACGCTTTGAGGAGTTCAAATAACGTGTTTTTAGATCATTTGTATCGTATCTTTTACTACATAACTTTTCACCAAATTTCACAAACACTAAGAAAGTTTGTTTATCGATTCAAAACATGTTTTTAACGCTTTGAGTAGTTCAAATAACGTGTTTTTGGATCATTTGTATCGTATCTTTTACTACATAACTTTTCACCAAATTTCACCAACACTAAGAAAGTTTGTTTTTCGATTCAAAACAAGATTTTAACGCTTTGAGGAGTTCAAATAACGTGTTTTTAGATCATTTGTATCATATCTTTTACTACATAACTTTTCACCAAATTTCACAAACACTAAGAAAGTTTGTTTTTCGATTCAAAACAAGATTTTAACGCTTTGAGGAGTTCAAATAACGTGTTTTTAGATCATATGTATCGTATCTTTTACTACATAACATTTCACCAAATTTCACAAACACTAAGAAAGTTTGTTTTTCAATTCAAAACATGTTTTTAACGCTTTGAGGAGTTCAAATAACTAGTTTTTAGATCATTTGTATCGTATCTTTTACTACATAACTTTTCACCAAATATCACCAACACTAAGAAAGTTTGTTTTTTGATTAAAAACAATATTTTAACGCTTTGAGGAGTTCAAATAACGTGTTTTTAAATCATTTGTATCGTATCTTTTACTACATAACTTTTCACCAAATTTCACAAACACTAAGAAAGTTTGTTTTTCGATTCAAAACAAGATTTTAACGATTTGAGGAGTTCAAATAACGTGTTTTTAGATCATTTGTATCGTATCTTTTACTACATAACTTTTCACCAAATTTCACAAACACTAAGAAAGTTTGTTTTTTTATTCAAAACAAGCTTTTAACGCTTTGAGCAGCTCAAATAACGTGTTTTTAGATCATTTGTAACTTTTCACCAAATTTCACAAACACTAAGAAACTTTGTTTTTCGATTCAAAACAAGATTTTAACGCTTTGAGGAGTACAAATAACGTGTTTTTAGATCATTTGTACCGTATCTTTTACTACCTAACTTTTCACCAAATTTCACAAACACTAAGAAAGTTTGTTTTTCGATTCAAAACAAGATTTTAACGCTTTGAGGAGTTCAAATAACGTGTTTTTAGATCATTTGTATCGTATCTTTTAGTACATAACTTTTCAACAAATTTCACAAAATCTCAGAAAGTTTGTTTTTCGATTCAAAACAAGATTTTAACGCTTTGACGAGTTCAAATAACGTGTTTTTAGATCATTTGTATCGTATCTTTTACTACATAACTTTTCACCAAATTTCACAAACACTAAGAAAGTTTGTTTTTCGATTCAAAACAAGATTTTAACGCTTTGACGAGTTCAAATAACGTGTTTTTAGATCATTTGTATCGTATCTTTTACTACATAACTTTTCACCAAATTTCACAAACACTAAGAAAGTTTTTTTTTCGATTCAAAACAAGATTTTAATGCTTTGAGGAGTTCAAATAACGTGTTTTTAGATCATTTGTATCGTATCTTTTACTACATAACTTTTCACCAAATTTCACAAACACTAAGAAAGTTTGTTTTTCTATTCAAAACAAGTTTTTAACGCTTTGAGGAGCTCAAATAACGTGTTTTTAGATCATTTGTAACTTTTCACCAAATTTCACAAACACTAAGAAAGTTTGTTTTTCGATTCAAAACATGATTTTAACGCTTTGGGGAGTTCAAATAACGTGTTTTTAGATCATTTTTATCGTATCTTTTACTACATAACTTTTCACCAAATTTCACAAACACTAAGAAATTTTGTTTTTCGATTCAAAACAAGATTTTAACGCTTTGAGGAGTTCAAATAACGTGTTTTTAGATCATTTGTATCGTATCTTTTAGTACATAACTTTTCACCAAATTTCACAAACACTAAGAAAGTTTTTTTTCGATTCAAAACATGTTTTTAACGCTTTGAGGAGTTCAAATAACGTGTTTTTAGATCATTTGTATCGTATCTTTTACTACATAACTTTTTACCAAATTTCACAAACACTAAGAAAGTTTGTTTATCGATTCAAAACATGTTTTTAACGCTTTGAGTAGTTCAAATAACGTGTTTTTAGATCATTTGTATCGTATCTTTTACTACATAACTTTTCACCAAATTTCACAAACACTAAGAAAGTTTGTTTTTCGATTCAAAACAAGATTTTAACGCTTTGAGGAGTTCAAATAACGTGTTTTTGGATCATTTGTATCGTATCTTTTACTACATAACTTTTCACCAAATTTCACAAACACTAAGAAAGTTTGTTTTTCGATTCAAAACAAGATTTTAACGCTTTGAGGAGTTCAAATAACGTGTTTTTAGATCATTTGTATCGTATCTTTTACTACATAACTTTTCACCAAATTTCACAAACACTAAGAAAGTTTGTTTTTCTATTCAAAACAAGCTTTTAACGCTTTGAGGAGCTCAAATAACGTGTTTTTAGATCATTTGTAACTTTTCACCAAATTTCACAAACACTAAGAAAGTTTGTTTTTCGATTCAAAACATGATTTTAACGCTTTGGGGAGTTCAAATAACGTGTTTTTAGATCATTTGTATCGTATCTTTTACTACATAACTTTTCACCAAATTTCACAAACACTAAGAAATTTTGTTTTTCGATTCAAAACAAGATTTTAACGCTTTGAGGAGTTCAAATAACGTGTTTTTAGATCATTTGTATCGTATCTTTTAGTACATAGCTTTTCACCAAATTTCACAAACACTAAGAAAGTTTGTTTTTCGATTCAAAACATGTTTTTAACGCTTTGAGGAGTTCAAATAACGTGTTTTTAGATCATTTGTATCGTATCTTTTACTACATAACTTTTCACCAAATTTCACAAACACTAAGAAATTTTTTTATCGATTCAAAACATGTTTTTAACGCTTTGAGTAGTTCAAATAACGTGTTTTTAGATCATTTGTATCGTATCTTTTACTACATAAGTTTTCACCAAATTTCACCAACACTAAGAAAGTTTGTTTTTCGATTCAAAACATGATTTTAACGCTTTGAGGAGTTCAAATAACGTGTTTTTAGATCATTTGTATCGTATCTTTTACTACATAACTTTTCACCAAATTTCACAAACACTTAGAAAGTTTGTTTTTCGATTCAAAACAAGATTTTAACGCTTTGAGGAGTTCAAATAACGTGTTTTTAGATCATTTGTATCGTATCTTTTACTACATAACTTTTCACCAAATTTCACAAACACTAAGAAAGTTTGTTTTTCAATTCAAAACATGTTTTTAACGCTTTGAGGAGTTCAAATAACGTGTTTTTAGATCATTTGTATCGTATCTTTTACTACATAACTTTTCACCAAATTTCAACAACACTAAGAAAGTTTGTTTTTTGATTCAAAACAATATTTTAACGCTTTGAGGAGTTCAAATAACGTGTTTTTAGATCATTTGTATCGTATCTTTTACTACATAACTTTTCACCAAATTTCACAAACACTAAGAAAGTTTGTTTTTCGATTCAAAACAAGATTTTAACGATTTGAGGAGTTCAAATAACGTGTTTTTAGATCATTTGTATCGTATCTTTTACTACATAACTTTTCACCAAATTTCACAAACACTAAGAAAGTTTGTTTTTTTATTCAAAACAAGTTTTTAACGCTTTGAGGAGCTCAAATAACGTGTTTTTAGATCATTTGTAACTTTTCACCAAATTACACAAACACTAAGAAACTTTGTTTTTCGATTCAAAACAAGATTTTAACGCTTTGAGGAGTACAAATAACGTGTTTTTAGATCATTTGTACCGTATCTTTTACTACATAACTTTTCACCAAATTTCACAAACACTAAGAAAGTTTGTTTTTCTATTCAAAACAAGTTTTTAACGCTTTGAGGAGCTCAAATAACGTGTTTTTAGATCATTTGTATCGTATCTTTTACTACATAACTTTTCACCAAATTTCACAAACACTAAGAAAGTTTGTTTTTCTATTCAAAACAAGTTTTTAACGCTTTGAGGAGCTCGAATAACGTGTTTTTAGATCATTTGTAACTTTTCAACAAATTTCACAAACACTAAGAAAGTTTGTTTTTCGATTCAAAACATGATTTTAACGCTTTGGGGAGTTCAAATAACGTGTTTTTAGATCATTTGTATCGTATCTTTTACTACATAACTTTTCACCAAATTTCACAAACACTAAGAAAGTTTGTTTTTCTATTCAAAACAAGCTTTTAACGCTTTGAGGAGCTCAAATAACGTGTTTTTAGATCATTTGTAACTTTTCACCAAATTTCACAAACACTAAGAAACTTTGTTTTTCGATTCAAAACAAGATTTTAACGCTTTGAGGAGTACAAATAACGTGTTTTTAGATCATTTGTACCGTATCTTTTACTACCTAACTTTTCACCAAATTTCACAAACACTAAGAAAGTTTGTTTTTCGATTCAAAACAAGATTTTAACGCTTTGAGTAGTTCAAATAACGTGTTTTTAGATCATTTGTATCGTATCTTTTACTACATAACTTTTCACCAAATTTCACAAACACTAAGAAAGTTTGTTTTTCTATTCAAAACAAGCTTTTAACGCTTTGAGGAGCTCAAATAACGTGTTTTTAGATCATTTGTAACTTTTCACCAAATTTCACAAACACTAAGAAAGTTTGTTTTTCGATTCAAAACTTGATTTTAACGCTTTGGGGAGTTCAAATAACGTGTTTTTAGATCATTTTTATCGTATCTTTTACTACATAACTTTTCACCAAATTTCACAAACACTAAGAAATTTTGTTTTTCGATTCAAAACAAGATTTTAACGCTTTGAGGAGTTCAAATAACTTGTTTTTAGATCATTTGTATCGTATCTTTTAGTACATAACTTTTCACCAAATTTCACAAACACTAAGAAAGTTTGTTTTTCGATTCAAAACATGTTTTTAACGCTTTGAGGAGTTCAAATAACGTGTTTTTAGATCATTTGTATCGTATCTTTTACTACATAACTTTTCACCAAATTTCACAAACACTAAGAAAGTTTGTTTATCGATTCAAAACATGTTTTTAACGCTTTGAGTAGTTCAAATAACGTGTTTTTGGATCATTTGTATCGTATCTTTTACTACATAACTTTTCACCAAATTTCACCAACACTAAGAAAGTTTGTTTTTCGATTCAAAACAAGATTTTAACGCTTTGAGGAGTTCAAATAACGTGTTTTTAGATCATTTGTATCATATCTTTTACTACATAACTTTTCACCAAATTTCACAAACACTAAGAAAGTTTGTTTTTCGATTCAAAACAAGATTTTAACGCTTTGACGAGTTCAAATAACGTGTTTTTAGATCATATGTATCGTATCTTTTACTACATAACATTTCACCAAATTTCACAAACACTAAGAAAGTTTGTTTTTCAATTCAAAACATGTTTTTAACGCTTTGAGGAGTTCAAATAACTAGTTTTTAGATCATTTGTATCGTATATTTTACTACATAACTTTTCACCAAATATCACCAACACTAAGAAAGTTTGTTTTTTGATTAAAAACAATATTTTAACGCTTTGAGGAGTTCAAATAACGTGTTTTTAAATCATTTGTATCGTATCTTTTACTACATAACTTTTCACCAAATGTCACAAACACTAAGAAAGTTTGTTTTTCGATTCAAAACAAGATTTTAACGATTTGAGGAGTTCAAATAACGTGTTTTTAGATCATTTGTATCGTATCTTTTACTACATAACTTTTCACCAAATTTCACAAACACTAAGAAAGTTTGTTTTTTTATTCAAAACAAGCTTTTAACGCTTTGAGGAGCTCAAATAACGTGTTTTTAGATCATTTGTAACTTTTCACCAAATTTCACAAACACTAAGAAACTTTGTTTTTCGATTCAAAACAAGATTTTAACGCTTTGAGGAGTACAAATAACGTGTTTTTAGATCATTTGTACCGTATCTTTTACTACCTAACTTTTCACCAAATTTCACAAACACTAAGAAAGTTTGTTTTTCGATTCAAAACAAGATTTTAACGCTTTGAGGAGTTCAAATAACGTGTTTTTAGATCATTTGTATCGTATCTTTTAGTACATAACTTTTCAACAAATTTCACAAACTCTAAGAAAGTTTGCTTTTCGATTCAAAACAAGATTTTAACGCTTTGACGAGTTCAAATAACGTGTTTTTAGATCATTTGTATCGTATCTTTTACTACATAACTTTTCACCAAATTTCACAAACACTAAGAAAGTTTGTTTTTCGATTCAAAACAAGATTTTAACGCTTTGACGAGTTCAAATAACGTGTTTTTAGATCATTTGTATCGTATCTTTTACTACATAACTTTTCACCAAATTTCACAAACACTAAGAAAGTTTGTTTTTCGATTCAAAACAAGATTTTAACGCTTTGACGAGTTCAAATAACGTGTTTTTAGATCATTTGTATCGTATCTTTTACTACATAACTTTTCACCAAATTTCACAAACACTAAGAAAGTTTGTTTTTCGATTCAAAACAAGATTTTAATGCTTTGAGGAGTTCAAATAACGTGTTTTTAGATCATTTGTATCGTATCTTTTACTACATAACTTTTCACCAAATTTCACAAACACTAAGAAAGTTTGTTTTTCTATTCAAAACAAGTTTTTAACGCTTTGAGGAGCTCAAATAACGTGTTTTTAGATCATTTGTAACTTTTCACCAAATTTCACAAACACTAAGAAAGTTTGTTTTTCGATTCAAAACATGATTTTAACGCTTTGGGGAGTTCAAATAACGTGTTTTTAGATCATTTTTATCGTATCTTTTACTACATAACTTTTCACCAAATTTCACAAACACTAAGAAATTTTGTTTTTCGATTCAAAACAAGATTTTAACGCTTTGAGGAGTTCAAATAACGTGTTTTTAGATCATTTGTATCGTATCTTTTAGTACATAAGTTTTCACCAAATTTCACAAACACTAAGAAAGTTTTTTTTCGATTCAAAACATGTTTTTAACGCTTTGAGGAGTTCAAATAACGTGTTTTTAGATCATTTGTATCGTATCTTTTACTACATAACTTTTTACCAAATTTCACAAACACTAAGAAAGTTTGTTTATCGATTCAAAACATGTTTTTAACGCTTTGAGTAGTTCAAATAACGTGTTTTTAGATCATTTGTATCGTATCTTTTACTACATAACTTTTCACCAAATTTCACAAACACTAAGAAAGTTTGTTTTTCGATTCAAAACAAGATTTTAACGCTTTGAGGAGTTCAAATAACGTGTTTTTGGATCATTTGTATCGTATCTTTTACTACATAACTTTTCACCAAATTTCACAAACACTAAGAAAGTTTGTTTTTCGATTCAAAACAAGATTTTAACGCTTTGAGGAGTTCAAATAACGTGTTTTTAGATCATTTGTATCGTATCTTTTACTACATAACTTTTCACCAAATTTCACAAACACTAAGAAAGTTTGTTTTTCTATTCAAAACAAGCTTTTAACGCTTTGAGGAGCTCAAATAACGTGTTTTTAGATCATTTGTAACTTTTCACCAAATTTCACAAACACTAAGAAAGTTTGTTTTTCGATTCAAAACATGATTTTAACGCTTTGGGGAGTTCAAATAACGTGTTTTTAGATCATTTGTATCGTATCTTTTACTACATAACTTTTCACCAAATTTCACAAACACTAAGAAATTTTGTTTTTCGATTCAAAACAAGATTTTAACGCTTTGAGGAGTTCAAATAACGTGTTTTTAGATCATTTGTATCGTATCTTTTAGTACATAGCTTTTCACCAAATTTCACAAACACTAAGAAAGTTTGTTTTTCGATTCAAAACATGTTTTTAACGCTTTGAGGAGTTCAAATAACGTGTTTTTAGATCATTTGTATCGTATCTTTTACTACATAACTTTTCACCAAATTTCACAAACACTAAGAAATTTTTTTATCGATTCAAAACATGTTTTTAACGCTTTGAGTAGTTCAAATAACGTGTTTTTAGATCATTTGTATCGTATCTTTTACTACATAAGTTTTCACCAAATTTCACCAACACTAAGAAAGTTTGTTTTTCGATTCAAAACATGATTTTAACGCTTTGAGGAGTTCAAATAACGTGTTTTTAGATCATTTGTATCGTATCTTTTACTACATAACTTTTCACCAAATTTCACAAACACTTAGAAAGTTTGTTTTTCGATTCAAAACAAGATTTTAACGCTTTGAGGAGTTCAAATAACGTGTTTTTAGATCATTTGTATCGTATCTTTTACTACATAACTTTTCACCAAATTTCACAAACACTAAGAAAGTTTGTTTTTCAATTCAAAACATGTTTTTAACGCTTTGAGGAGTTCAAATAACGTGTTTTTAGATCATTTGTATCGTATCTTTTACTACATAACTTTTCACCAAATTTCACAAACACTAAGAAAGTTTGTTTTTTTATTCAAAACAAGCTTTTAACGCTTTGAGGAGCTCAAATAACGTGTTTTTAGATCATTTGTAACTTTTCACCAAATTTCACAAACACTAAGAAACTTTGTTTTTCGATTCAAAACAAGATTTTAACGCTTTGAGGAGTACAAATAACGTGTTTTTAGATCATTTGTACCGTATCTTTTACTACCTAACTTTTCACCAAATTTCACAAACACTAAGAAAGTTTGTTTTTCGATTCAAAACAAGATTTTAACGCTTTGAGGAGTTCAAATAACGTGTTTTTAGATCATTTGTATCGTATCTTTTAGTACATAACTTTTCAACAAATTTCACAAACTCTAAGAAAGTTTGTTTTTCGATTCAAAACAAGATTTTAACGCTTTGACGAGTTCAAATAACGTGTTTTTAGATCATTTGTATCGTATCTTTTACTACATAACTTTTCACCAAATTTCACAAACACTAAGAAAGTTTGTTTTTCGATTCAAAACAAGATTTTAACGCTTTGACGAGTTCAAATAACGTGTTTTTAGATCATTTGTATCGTATCTTTTACTACATAACTTTTCACCAAATTTCACAAACACTAAGAAAGTTTGTTTTTCGATTCAAAACAAGATTTTAACGCTTTGACGAGTTCAAATAACGTGTTTTTAGATCATTTGTATCGTATCTTTTACTACATAACTTTTCACCAAATTTCACAAACACTAAGAAAGTTTGTTTTTCGATTCAAAACAAGATTTTAATGCTTTGAGGAGTTCAAATAACGTGTTTTTAGATCATTTGTATCGTATCTTTTACTACATAACTTTTCACCAAATTTCACAAACACTAAGAAAGTTTGTTTTTCTATTCAAAACAAGTTTTTAACGCTTTGAGGAGCTCAAATAACGTGTTTTTAGATCATTTGTAACTTTTCACCAAATTTCACAAACACTAAGAAAGTTTGTTTTTCGATTCAAAACATGATTTTAACGCTTTGGGGAGTTCAAATAACGTGTTTTTAGATCATTTTTATCGTATCTTTTATTACATAACTTTTCACCAAATTTCACAAACACTAAGAAATTTTGTTTTTCGATTCAAAACAAGATTTTAACGCTTTGAGGAGTTCAAATAACGTGTTTTTAGATCATTTGTATCGTATCTTTTAGTACATAACTTTTCACCAAATTTCACAAACACTAAGAAAGTTTTTTTTCGATTCAAAACATGTTTTTAACGCTTTGAGGAGTTCAAATAACGTGTTTTTAGATCATTTGTATCGTATCTTTTACTACATAACTTTTTACCAAATTTCACAAACACTAAGAAAGTTTGTTTATCGATTCAAAACATGTTTTTAACGCTTTGAGTAGTTCAAATAACGTGTTTTTAGATCATTTGTATCGTATCTTTTACTACATAACTTTTCACCAAATTTCACAAACACTAAGAAAGTTTGTTTTTCGATTCAAAACAAGATTTTAACGCTTTGAGGAGTTCAAATAACGTGTTTTTGGATCATTTGTATCGTATCTTTTACTACATAACTTTTCACCAAATTTCACAAACACTAAGAAAGTTTGTTTTTCGATTCAAAACAAGATTTTAACGCTTTGAGGAGTTCAAATAACGTGTTTTTAGATCATTTGTATCGTATCTTTTACTACATAACTTTTCACCAAATTTCACAAACACTAAGAAAGTTTGTTTTTCTATTCAAAACAAGCTTTTAACGCTTTGAGGAGCTCAAATAACGTGTTTTTAGATCATTTGTAACTTTTCACCAAATTTCACAAACACTAAGAAAGTTTGTTTTTCGATTCAAAACATGATTTTAACGCTTTGGGGAGTTCAAATAACGTGTTTTTAGATTATTTGTATCGTATCTTTTACTACATAACTTTTCACCAAATTTCACAAACACTAAGAAATTTTGTTTTTCGATTCAAAACAAGATTTTAACGCTTTGAGGAGTTCAAATAACGTGTTTTTAGATCATTTGTATCGTATCTTTTAGTACATAGCTTTTCACCAAATTTCACAAACACTAAGAAAGTTTGTTTTTCGATTCAAAACATGTTTTTAACGCTTTGAGGAGTTCAAATAACGTGTTTTTAGATCATTTGTATCGTATCTTTTACTACATAACTTTTCACCAAATTTCACAAACACTAAGAAATTTTTTTATCGATTCAAAACATGTTTTTAACGCTTTGAGTAGTTCAAATAACGTGTTTTTAGATCATTTGTATCGTATCTTTTACTACATAAGTTTTCACCAAATTTCACCAACACTAAGAAAGTTTGTTTTTCGATTCAAAACATGATTTTAACGCTTTGAGGAGTTCAAATAACGTGTTTTTAGATCATTTGTATCGTATCTTTTACTACATAACTTTTCACCAAATTTCACAAACACTTAGAAAGTTTGTTTTTCGATTCAAAACAAGATTTTAACGCTTTGAGGAGTTCAAATAACGTGTTTTTAGATCATTTGTATCGTATCTTTTACTACATAACTTTTCACCAAATTTCACAAACACTAAGAAAGTTTGTTTTTCAATTCAAAACATGTTTTTAACGCTTTGAGGAGTTCAAATAACGTGTTTTTAGATCATTTGTATCGTATCTTTTACTACATAACTTTTCACCAAATTTCAACAACACTAAGAAAGTTTGTTTTTTGATTCAAAACAATATTTTAACGCTTTGAGGAGTTCAAATAACGTGTTTTTAGATCATTTGTATCGTATCTTTTACTACATAACTTTTCACCAAATTTCACAAACACTAAGAAAGTTTGTTTTTCGATTCAAAACAAGATTTTAACGATTTGAGGAGTTCAAATAACGTGTTTTTAGATCATTTGTATCGTATCTTTTACTACATAACTTTTCACCAAATTTCACAAACACTAAGAAAGTTTGTTTTTTTTATTCAAAACAAGTTTTTAACGCTTTGAGGAGCTCAAATAACGTGTTTTTAGATCATTTGTAACTTTTCACCAAATTACACAAACACTAAGAAACTTTGTTTTTCGATTCAAAACAAGATTTTAACGCTTTGAGGAGTACAAATAACGTGTTTTTAGATCATTTGTACCGTATCTTTTACTACATAACTTTTCACCAAATTTCACAAACACTAAGAAAGTTTGTTTTTCTATTCAAAACAAGTTTTTAACGCTTTGAGGAGCTCAAATAACGTGTTTTTAGATCATTTGTATCGTATCTTTTACTACATAACTTTTCACCAAATTTCACAAACACTAAGAAAGTTTGTTTTTCTATTCAAAACAAGTTTTTAACGCTTTGAGGAGCTCGAATAACGTGTTTTTAGATCATTTGTAACTTTTCAACAAATTTCACAAACACTAAGAAAGTTTGTTTTTCGATTCAAAACATGATTTTAACGCTTTGGGGAGTTCAAATAACGTGTTTTTAGATCATTTTTATCGTATCTTTTACTACATAACTTTTCACCAAATTTCACAAACACTAAGAAATTTTGTTTTTCGATTCAAAACAAGATTTTAACGCTTTGAGGAGTTCAAATAATGTGTTTTTAGATCATTTGTATCGTATCTTTTAGTACATAACTTTTCACGAAATTTCACAAACACTAAGAAAGTTTGTTTTTCGATTCAAAACATGTTTTTAACGCTTTGAGGAGTTCAAATAACGTGTTTTTAGATCATTTGTATCGTATCTTTTACTACATAACTTTTCACCAAATTTCACAAACACTAAGAGAGTTTGTTTTTCGATTCAAAACAAGATTTTAACGCTTTGACGAGTTCAAACAACGTGTTTTTAGATCATTTGTATCGTATCTTTTACTACATAACTTTTCACCAAATTTCACAAACACTAAGAAAGTTTGTTTTTCGATTCAAAACAAGATTTTAACGCTTTTAGGAGTTCAAATAACGTGTTTTTAGATCATTTGTATCGTATCTTTTAGAACATAACTTCTCAAGAAATTTCACAAACTCTAAGAAAGTTTGTTTTTCGATTCAAAACAAGATTTTAACGCTTTGAGGAGTTCAAGTAACGTGTTTTTAGATCATTTGTATCGTATCTTTTAGTACATAACTTCTCAACAAATTTCACAAACTCTAAGAAAGTTTGTTTTTCGATTCAAAACAAGATTTTAACGCTTTGACGAGTTCAAATAACGTGTTTTTAGATCATTTGTATCGTATCTTTTACTACATAACTTTTCACCAAATTTCACAAACACTAAGAAAGTTTGTTTTTTGATTCAAAACAAGATTTTAACGCTTTGACGAGTTCAAATAACGTGTTTTTAGATCATTTGTATCGTATCTTTTACTACATAACTTTCACCAAATTTCACAAACACTAAGAAAGTTTGTTTTTCGATTCAAAACAAGATTTTAACGCTTTGAGGAGTTCAAATGACGTGTTTTTAGATCATTTGTATCGTATCTTTTACTACATAACTTTTCACCAAATTTCACAAACACTAAGAAAGTTTGTTTTTCTATTCAAAACAAGCTTTTAACGCTTTGAGGAGCTCAAATAACGTGTTTTTAGATCATTTGTAACTTTTCACCAAATTTCACAAACACTAAGAAAGTTTGTTTTTCGATTCAAAACATGATTTTAACGCTTTGGGGAGTTCAAATAACGTGTTTTTAGATCATTTTTATCGTATCTTTTATTACATAACTTTTCACCAAATTTCACAAACACTAAGAAATTTTGTTTTTCGATTCAAAACAAGATTTTAACGCTTTGAGGAGTTCAAATAACGTGTTTTTAGATCATTTGTATCGTATCTTTTAGTACATAACTTTTCACCAAATTTCACAAACACTAAGAAAGTTTTTTTTCGATTCAAAACATGTTTTTAACGCTTTGAGGAGTTCAAATAACGTGTTTTTAGATCATTTGTATCGTATCTTTTACTACATAACTTTTCACCAAATTTCACAAACACTAAGAAAGTTTGTTTTTCTATTCAAAACAAGCTTTTAACGCTTTGAGGAGCTCAAATAACGTGTTTTTAGATCATTTGTAACTTTTCACCAAATTTCACAAACACTAAGAAAGTTTGTTTTTCGATTCAAAACATGATTTTAACGCTTTGGGGAGTTCAAATAACGTGTTTTTAGATCATTTGTATCGTATCTTTTACTACATAACTTTTCACCAAATTTCACAAACACTAAGAAATTTTGTTTTTCGATTCAAAACAAGATTTTAACGCTTTGAGGAGTTCAAATAACGTGTTTTTAGATCATTTGTATCGTATCTTTTAGTACATAGCTTTTCACCAAATTTCACAAACACTAAGAAAGTTTGTTTTTCGATTCAAAACATGTTTTTAACGCTTTGAGGAGTTCAAATAACGTGTTTTTAGATCATTTGTATCGTATCTTTTACTACATAACTTTTCACCAAATTTCACAAACACTAAGAAATTTTTTTATCGATTCAAAACATGTTTTTAACGCTTTGAGTAGTTCAAATAACGTGTTTTTAGATCATTTGTATCGTATCTTTTACTACATAAGTTTTCACCAAATTTCACCAACACTAAGAAAGTTTGTTTTTCGATTCAAAACATGATTTTAACGCTTTGAGGAGTTCAAATAACGTGTTTTTAGATCATTTGTATCGTATCTTTTACTACATAACTTTTCACCAAATTTCACAAACACTTAGAAAGTTTGTTTTTCGATTCAAAACAAGATTTTAACGCTTTGAGGAGTTCAAATAACGTGTTTTTAGATCATTTGTATCGTATCTTTTACTACATAACTTTTCACCAAATTTCACAAACACTAAGAAAGTTTGTTTTTTTTATTCAAAACAAGTTTTTAACGCTTTGAGGAGCTCAAATAACGTGTTTTTAGATCATTTGTAACTTTTCACCAAATTACACAAACACTAAGAAACTTTGTTTTTCGATTCAAAACAAGATTTTAACGCTTTGAGGAGTACAAATAACGTGTTTTTAGATCATTTGTACCGTATCTTTTACTACATAACTTTTCACCAAATTTCACAAACACTAAGAAAGTTTGTTTTTCTATTCAAAACAAGTTTTTAACGCTTTGAGGAGCTCAAATAACGTGTTTTTAGATCATTTGTATCGTATCTTTTACTACATAACTTTTCACCAAATTTCACAAACACTAAGAAAGTTTGTTTTTCTATTCAAAACAAGTTTTTAACGCTTTGAGGAGCTCGAATAACGTGTTTTTAGATCATTTGTAACTTTTCAACAAATTTCACAAACACTAAGAAAGTTTGTTTTTCGATTCAAAACATGATTTTAACGCTTTGGGGAGTTCAAATAACGTGTTTTTAGATCATTTTTATCGTATCTTTTACTACATAACTTTTCACCAAATTTCACAAACACTAAGAAATTTTGTTTTTCGATTCAAAACAAGATTTTAACGCTTTGAGGAGTTCAAATAATGTGTTTTTAGATCATTTGTATCGTATCTTTTAGTACATAACTTTTCACGAAATTTCACAAACACTAAGAAAGTTTGTTTTTCGATTCAAAACATGTTTTTAACGCTTTGAGGAGTTCAAATAACGTGTTTTTAGATCATTTGTATCGTATCTTTTACTACATAACTTTTCACCAAATTTCACAAACACTAAGAGAGTTTGTTTTTCGATTCAAAACAAGATTTTAACGCTTTGACGAGTTCAAACAACGTGTTTTTAGATCATTTGTATCGTATCTTTTACTACATAACTTTTCACCAAATTTCACAAACACTAAGAAAGTTTGTTTTTCGATTCAAAACAAGATTTTAACGCTTTTAGGAGTTCAAATAACGTGTTTTTAGATCATTTGTATCGTATCTTTTAGAACATAACTTCTCAAGAAATTTCACAAACTCTAAGAAAGTTTGTTTTTCGATTCAAAACAAGATTTTAACGCTTTGAGGAGTTCAAGTAACGTGTTTTTAGATCATTTGTATCGTATCTTTTAGTACATAACTTCTCAACAAATTTCACAAACTCTAAGAAAGTTTGTTTTTCGATTCAAAACAAGATTTTAACGCTTTGACGAGTTCAAATAACGTGTTTTTAGATCATTTGTATCGTATCTTTTACTACATAACTTTTCACCAAATTTCACAAACACTAAGAAAGTTTGTTTTTTGATTCAAAACAAGATTTTAACGCTTTGACGAGTTCAAATAACGTGTTTTTAGATCATTTGTATCGTATCTTTTACTACATAACTTTCACCAAATTTCACAAACACTAAGAAAGTTTGTTTTTCGATTCAAAACAAGATTTTAACGCTTTGAGGAGTTCAAATGACGTGTTTTTAGATCATTTGTATCGTATCTTTTACTACATAACTTTTCACCAAATTTCACAAACACTAAGAAAGTTTGTTTTTCTATTCAAAACAAGCTTTTAACGCTTTGAGGAGCTCAAATAACGTGTTTTTAGATCATTTGTAACTTTTCACCAAATTTCACAAACACTAAGAAAGTTTGTTTTTCGATTCAAAACATGATTTTAACGCTTTGGGGAGTTCAAATAACGTGTTTTTAGATCATTTTTATCGTATCTTTTATTACATAACTTTTCACCAAATTTCACAAACACTAAGAAATTTTGTTTTTCGATTCAAAACAAGATTTTAACGCTTTGAGGAGTTCAAATAACGTGTTTTTAGATCATTTGTATCGTATCTTTTAGTACATAACTTTTCACCAAATTTCACAAACACTAAGAAAGTTTTTTTTCGATTCAAAACATGTTTTTAACGCTTTGAGGAGTTCAAATAACGTGTTTTTAGATCATTTGTATCGTATCTTTTACTACATAACTTTTCACCAAATTTCACAAACACTAAGAAAGTTTGTTTTTCTATTCAAAACAAGCTTTTAACGCTTTGAGGAGCTCAAATAACGTGTTTTTAGATCATTTGTAACTTTTCACCAAATTTCACAAACACTAAGAAAGTTTGTTTTTCGATTCAAAACATGATTTTAACGCTTTGGGGAGTTCAAATAACGTGTTTTTAGATCATTTGTATCGTATCTTTTACTACATAACTTTTCACCAAATTTCACAAACACTAAGAAATTTTGTTTTTCGATTCAAAACAAGATTTTAACGCTTTGAGGAGTTCAAATAACGTGTTTTTAGATCATTTGTATCGTATCTTTTAGTACATAGCTTTTCACCAAATTTCACAAACACTAAGAAAGTTTGTTTTTCGATTCAAAACATGTTTTTAACGCTTTGAGGAGTTCAAATAACGTGTTTTTAGATCATTTGTATCGTATCTTTTACTACATAACTTTTCACCAAATTTCACAAACACTAAGAAATTTTTTTATCGATTCAAAACATGTTTTTAACGCTTTGAGTAGTTCAAATAACGTGTTTTTAGATCATTTGTATCGTATCTTTTACTACATAAGTTTTCACCAAATTTCACCAACACTAAGAAAGTTTGTTTTTCGATTCAAAACATGATTTTAACGCTTTGAGGAGTTCAAATAACGTGTTTTTAGATCATTTGTATCGTATCTTTTACTACATAACTTTTCACCAAATTTCACAAACACTTAGAAAGTTTGTTTTTCGATTCAAAACAAGATTTTAACGCTTTGAGGAGTTCAAATAACGTGTTTTTAGATCATTTGTATCGTATCTTTTACTACATAACTTTTCACCAAATTTCACAAACACTAAGAAAGTTTGTTTTTTTTATTCAAAACAAGTTTTTAACGCTTTGAGGAGCTCAAATAACGTGTTTTTAGATCATTTGTAACTTTTCACCAAATTACACAAACACTAAGAAACTTTGTTTTTCGATTCAAAACAAGATTTTAACGCTTTGAGGAGTACAAATAACGTGTTTTTAGATCATTTGTACCGTATCTTTTACTACATAACTTTTCACCAAATTTCACAAACACTAAGAAAGTTTGTTTTTCTATTCAAAACAAGTTTTTAACGCTTTGAGGAGCTCAAATAACGTGTTTTTAGATCATTTGTATCGTATCTTTTACTACATAACTTTTCACCAAATTTCACAAACACTAAGAAAGTTTGTTTTTCTATTCAAAACAAGTTTTTAACGCTTTGAGGAGCTCGAATAACGTGTTTTTAGATCATTTGTAACTTTTCAACAAATTTCACAAACACTAAGAAAGTTTGTTTTTCGATTCAAAACATGATTTTAACGCTTTGGGGAGTTCAAATAACGTGTTTTTAGATCATTTTTATCGTATCTTTTACTACATAACTTTTCACCAAATTTCACAAACACTAAGAAATTTTGTTTTTCGATTCAAAACAAGATTTTAACGCTTTGAGGAGTTCAAATAATGTGTTTTTAGATCATTTGTATCGTATCTTTTAGTACATAACTTTTCACGAAATTTCACAAACACTAAGAAAGTTTGTTTTTCGATTCAAAACATGTTTTTAACGCTTTGAGGAGTTCAAATAACGTGTTTTTAGATCATTTGTATCGTATCTTTTACTACATAACTTTTCACCAAATTTCACAAACACTAAGAGAGTTTGTTTTTCGATTCAAAACAAGATTTTAACGCTTTGACGAGTTCAAACAACGTGTTTTTAGATCATTTGTATCGTATCTTTTACTACATAACTTTTCACCAAATTTCACAAACACTAAGAAAGTTTGTTTTTCGATTCAAAACAAGATTTTAACGCTTTTAGGAGTTCAAATAACGTGTTTTTAGATCATTTGTATCGTATCTTTTAGAACATAACTTCTCAAGAAATTTCACAAACTCTAAGAAAGTTTGTTTTTCGATTCAAAACAAGATTTTAACGCTTTGAGGAGTTCAAGTAACGTGTTTTTAGATCATTTGTATCGTATCTTTTAGTACATAACTTCTCAACAAATTTCACAAACTCTAAGAAAGTTTGTTTTTCGATTCAAAACAAGATTTTAACGCTTTGACGAGTTCAAATAACGTGTTTTTAGATCATTTGTATCGTATCTTTTACTACATAACTTTTCACCAAATTTCACAAACACTAAGAAAGTTTGTTTTTTGATTCAAAACAAGATTTTAACGCTTTGACGAGTTCAAATAACGTGTTTTTAGATCATTTGTATCGTATCTTTTACTACATAACTTTCACCAAATTTCACAAACACTAAGAAAGTTTGTTTTTCGATTCAAAACAAGATTTTAACGCTTTGAGGAGTTCAAATGACGTGTTTTTAGATCATTTGTATCGTATCTTTTACTACATAACTTTTCACCAAATTTCACAAACACTAAGAAAGTTTGTTTTTCTATTCAAAACAAGCTTTTAACGCTTTGAGGAGCTCAAATAACGTGTTTTTAGATCATTTGTAACTTTTCACCAAATTTCACAAACACTAAGAAAGTTTGTTTTTCGATTCAAAACATGATTTTAACGCTTTGGGGAGTTCAAATAACGTGTTTTTAGATCATTTTTATCGTATCTTTTATTACATAACTTTTCACCAAATTTCACAAACACTAAGAAATTTTGTTTTTCGATTCAAAACAAGATTTTAACGCTTTGAGGAGTTCAAATAACGTGTTTTTAGATCATTTGTATCGTATCTTTTAGTACATAACTTTTCACCAAATTTCACAAACACTAAGAAAGTTTTTTTTCGATTCAAAACATGTTTTTAACGCTTTGAGGAGTTCAAATAACGTGTTTTTAGATCATTTGTATCGTATCTTTTACTACATAACTTTTTACCAAATTTCACAAACACTAAGAAAGTTTGTTTATCGATTCAAAACATGTTTTTAACGCTTTGAGTAGTTCAAATAACGTGTTTTTAGATCATTTGTATCGTATCTTTTACTACATAACTTTTCACCAAATTTCACAAACACTAAGAAAGTTTGTTTTTCGATTCAAAACAAGATTTTAACGCTTTGAGGAGTTCAAATAACGTGTTTTTGGATCATTTGTATCGTATCTTTTACTACATAACTTTTCACCAAATTTCACAAACACTAAGAAAGTTTGTTTTTCGATTCAAAACAAGATTTTAACGCTTTGAGGAGTTCAAATAACGTGTTTTTAGATCATTTGTATCGTATCTTTTACTACATAACTTTTCACCAAATTTCACAAACACTAAGAAAGTTTGTTTTTCTATTCAAAACAAGCTTTTAACGCTTTGAGGAGCTCAAATAACGTGTTTTTAGATCATTTGTAACTTTTCACCAAATTTCACAAACACTAAGAAAGTTTGTTTTTCGATTCAAAACATGATTTTAACGCTTTGGGGAGTTCAAATAACGTGTTTTTAGATCATTTGTATCGTATCTTTTACTACATAACTTTTCACCAAATTTCACAAACACTAAGAAATTTTGTTTTTCGATTCAAAACAAGATTTTAACGCTTTGAGGAGTTCAAATAACGTGTTTTTAGATCATTTGTATCGTATCTTTTAGTACATAGCTTTTCACCAAATTTCACAAACACTAAGAAAGTTTGTTTTTCGATTCAAAACATGTTTTTAACGCTTTGAGGAGTTCAAATAACGTGTTTTTAGATCATTTGTATCGTATCTTTTACTACATAACTTTTCACCAAATTTCACAAACACTAAGAAATTTTTTTATCGATTCAAAACATGTTTTTAACGCTTTGAGTAGTTCAAATAACGTGTTTTTAGATCATTTGTATCGTATCTTTTACTACATAAGTTTTCACCAAATTTCACCAACACTAAGAAAGTTTGTTTTTCGATTCAAAACATGATTTTAACGCTTTGAGGAGTTCAAATAACGTGTTTTTAGATCATTTGTATCGTATCTTTTACTACATAACTTTTCACCAAATTTCACAAACACTTAGAAAGTTTGTTTTTCGATTCAAAACAAGATTTTAACGCTTTGAGGAGTTCAAATAACGTGTTTTTAGATCATTTGTATCGTATCTTTTACTACATAACTTTTCACCAAATTTCACAAACACTAAGAAAGTTTGTTTTTCAATTCAAAACATGTTTTTAACGCTTTGAGGAGTTCAAATAACGTGTTTTTAGATCATTTGTATCGTATCTTTTACTACATAACTTTTCACCAAATTTCAACAACACTAAGAAAGTTTGTTTTTTGATTCAAAACAATATTTTAACGCTTTGAGGAGTTCAAATAACGTGTTTTAAGATCATTTGTATCGTATCTTTTACTACATAAATTTTCACCAAATTTCACAAACACTAAGAAAGTTTGTTTTTCGATTCAAAACAAGATTTTAACGATTTGAGGAGTTCAAATAACGTGTTTTTAGATCATTTGTATCGTATCTTTTACTACATAACTTTTCACCAAATTTCACAAACACTAAGAAAGTTTGTTTTTTTTATTCAAAACAAGTTTTTAACGCTTTGAGGAGCTCAAATAACGTGTTTTTAGATCATTTGTAACTTTTCACCAAATTACACAAACAATAAGAAACTTTGTTTTTCGATTCAAAACAAGATTTTAACGCTTTGAGGAGTACAAATAACGTGTTTTTAGATCATTTGTACCGTATCTTTTACTACATAACTTTTCACCAAATTTCACAAACACTAAGAAAGTTTGTTTTTCTATTCAAAACAAGTTTTTAACGCTTTGAGGAGCTCAAATAACGTGTTTTTAGATCATTTGTATCGTATCTTTTACTACATAACTTTTCACCAAATTTCACAAACACTAAGAAAGTTTGTTTTTCTATTCAAAACAAGTTTTTAACGCTTTGAGGAGCTCGAATAACGTGTTTTTAGATCATTTGTAACTTTTCAACAAATTTCACAAACACTAAGAAAGTTTGTTTTTCGATTCAAAACATGATTTTAACGCTTTGGGGAGTTCAAATAACGTGTTTTTAGATCATTTTTATCGTATCTTTTACTACATAACTTTTCACCAAATTTCACAAACACTAAGAAATTTTGTTTTTCGATTCAAAACAAGATTTTAACGCTTTGAGGAGTTCAAATAATGTGTTTTTAGATCATTTGTATCGTATCTTTTAGTACATAACTTTTCACGAAATTTCACAAACACTAAGAAAGTTTGTTTTTCGATTCAAAACATGTTTTTAACGCTTTGAGGAGTTCAAATAACGTGTTTTTAGATCATTTGTATCGTATCTTTTACTACATAACTTTTCACCAAATTTCACAAACACTAAGAGAGTTTGTTTTTCGATTCAAAACAAGATTTTAACGCTTTGACGAGTTCAAACAACGTGTTTTTAGATCATTTGTATCGTATCTTTTACTACATAACTTTTCACCAAATTTCACAAACACTAAGAAAGTTTGTTTTTCGATTCAAAACAAGATTTTAACGCTTTTAGGAGTTCAAATAACGTGTTTTTAGATCATTTGTATCGTATCTTTTAGAACATAACTTCTCAAGAAATTTCACAAACTCTAAGAAAGTTTGTTTTTCGATTCAAAACAAGATTTTAACGCTTTGAGGAGTTCAAATAACGTGTTTTTAGATCATTTGTATCGTATCTTTTACTACATAACTTTTCACCAAATTTCAACAACACTAAGAAAGTTTGTTTTTTGATTCAAAACAATATTTTAACGCTTTGAGGAGTTCAAATAACGTGTTTTTAGATCATTTGTATCGTATCTTTTACTACATAACTTTTCACCAAATTTCACAAACACTAAGAAAGTTTGTTTTTCGATTCAAAACAAGATTTTAACGATTTGAGGAGTTCAAATAACGTGTTTTTAGATCATTTGTATCGTATCTTTTACTACAAAACTTTTCACCAAATTTCACAAACACTAAGAAAGTTTGTTTTTTTTATTCAAAACAAGTTTTTAACGCTTTGAGGAGCTCAAATAACGTGTTTTTAGATCATTTGTAACTTTTCACCAAATTACACAAACACTAAGAAACTTTGTTTTTCGATTCAAAACAAGATTTTAACGCTTTGAGGAGTACAAATAACGTGTTTTTAGATCATTTGTACCGTATCTTTTACTACATAACTTTTCACCAAATTTCACAAACACTAAGAAAGTTTGTTTTTCTATTCAAAACAAGTTTTTAACGCTTTGAGGAGCTCAAATAACGTGTTTTTAGATCATTTGTATCGTATCTTTTACTACATAACTTTTCACCAAATTTCACAAACACTAAGAAAGTTTGTTTTTCTATTCAAAACAAGTTTTTAACGCTTTGAGGAGCTCGAATAACGTGTTTTTAGATCATTTGTAACTTTTCAACAAATTTCACAAACACTAAGAAAGTTTGTTTTTCGATTCAAAACATGATTTTAACGCTTTGGGGAGTTCAAATAACGTGTTTTTAGATCATTTTTATCGTATCTTTTACTACATAACTTTTCACCAAATTTCACAAACACTAAGAAATTTTGTTTTTCGATTCAAAACAAGATTTTAACGCTTTGAGGAGTTCAAATAATGTGTTTTTAGATCATTTGTATCGTATCTTTTAGTACATAACTTTTCACGAAATTTCACAAACACTAAGAAAGTTTGTTTTTCGATTCAAAACATGTTTTTAACGCTTTGAGGAGTTCAAATAACGTGTTTTTAGATCATTTGTATCGTATCTTTTACTACATAACTTTTCACCAAATTTCACAAACACTAAGAGAGTTTGTTTTTCGATTCAAAACAAGATTTTAACGCTTTGACGAGTTCAAACAACGTGTTTTTAGATCATTTGTATCGTATCTTTTACTACATAACTTTTCACCAAATTTCACAAACACTAAGAAAGTTTGTTTTTCGATTCAAAACAAGATTTTAACGCTTTTAGGAGTTCAAATAACGTGTTTTTAGATCATTTGTATCGTATCTTTTAGAACATAACTTCTCAAGAAATTTCACAAACTCTAAGAAAGTTTGTTTTTCGATTCAAAACAAGATTTTAACGCTTTGAGGAGTTCAAGTAACGTGTTTTTAGATCATTTGTATCGTATCTTTTAGTACATAACTTCTCAACAAATTTCACAAACTCTAAGAAAGTTTGTTTTTCGATTCAAAACAAGATTTTAACGCTTTGACGAGTTCAAATAACGTGTTTTTAGATCATTTGTATCGTATCTTTTACTACATAACTTTTCACCAAATTTCACAAACACTAAGAAAGTTTGTTTTTTGATTCAAAACAAGATTTTAACGCTTTGACGAGTTCAAATAACGTGTTTTTAGATCATTTGTATCGTATCTTTTACTACATAACTTTCACCAAATTTCACAAACACTAAGAAAGTTTGTTTTTCGATTCAAAACAAGATTTTAACGCTTTGAGGAGTTCAAATGACGTGTTTTTAGATCATTTGTATCGTATCTTTTACTACATAACTTTTCACCAAATTTCACAAACACTAAGAAAGTTTGTTTTTCTATTCAAAACAAGCTTTTAACGCTTTGAGGAGCTCAAATAACGTGTTTTTAGATCATTTGTAACTTTTCACCAAATTTCACAAACACTAAGAAAGTTTGTTTTTCGATTCAAAACATGATTTTAACGCTTTGGGGAGTTCAAATAACGTGTTTTTAGATCATTTTTATCGTATCTTTTATTACATAACTTTTCACCAAATTTCACAAACACTAAGAAATTTTGTTTTTCGATTCAAAACAAGATTTTAACGCTTTGAGGAGTTCAAATAACGTGTTTTTAGATCATTTGTATCGTATCTTTTAGTACATAACTTTTCACCAAATTTCACAAACACTAAGAAAGTTTTTTTTCGATTCAAAACATGTTTTTAACGCTTTGAGGAGTTCAAATAACGTGTTTTTAGATCATTTGTATCGTATCTTTTACTACATAACTTTTTACCAAATTTCACAAACACTAAGAAAGTTTGTTTATCGATTCAAAACATGTTTTTAACGCTTTGAGTAGTTCAAATAACGTGTTTTTAGATCATTTGTATCGTATCTTTTACTACATAACTTTTCACCAAATTTCACAAACACTAAGAAAGTTTGTTTTTCGATTCAAAACAAGATTTTAACGCTTTGAGGAGTTCAAATAACGTGTTTTTGGATCATTTGTATCGTATCTTTTACTACATAACTTTTCACCAAATTTCACAAACACTAAGAAAGTTTGTTTTTCGATTCAAAACAAGATTTTAACGCTTTGAGGAGTTCAAATAACGTGTTTTTAGATCATTTGTATCGTATCTTTTACTACATAACTTTTCACCAAATTTCACAAACACTAAGAAAGTTTGTTTTTCTATTCAAAACAAGCTTTTAACGCTTTGAGGAGCTCAAATAACGTGTTTTTAGATCATTTGTAACTTTTCACCAAATTTCACAAACACTAAGAAAGTTTGTTTTTCGATTCAAAACATGATTTTAACGCTTTGGGGAGTTCAAATAACGTGTTTTTAGATCATTTGTATCGTATCTTTTACTACATAACTTTTCACCAAATTTCACAAACACTAAGAAATTTTGTTTTTCGATTCAAAACAAGATTTTAACGCTTTGAGGAGTTCAAATAACGTGTTTTTAGATCATTTGTATCGTATCTTTTAGTACATAGCTTTTCACCAAATTTCACAAACACTAAGAAAGTTTGTTTTTCGATTCAAAACATGTTTTTAACGCTTTGAGGAGTTCAAATAACGTGTTTTTAGATCATTTGTATCGTATCTTTTACTACATAACTTTTCACCAAATTTCACAAACACTAAGAAATTTTTTTATCGATTCAAAACATGTTTTTAACGCTTTGAGTAGTTCAAATAACGTGTTTTTAGATCATTTGTATCGTATCTTTTACTACATAAGTTTTCACCAAATTTCACCAACACTAAGAAAGTTTGTTTTTCGATTCAAAACATGATTTTAACGCTTTGAGGAGTTCAAATAACGTGTTTTTAGATCATTTGTATCGTATCTTTTACTACATAACTTTTCACCAAATTTCACAAACACTTAGAAAGTTTGTTTTTCGATTCAAAACAAGATTTTAACGCTTTGAGGAGTTCAAATAACGTGTTTTTAGATCATTTGTATCGTATCTTTTACTACATAACTTTTCACCAAATTTCACAAACACTAAGAAAGTTTGTTTTTCAATTCAAAACATGTTTTTAACGCTTTGAGGAGTTCAAATAACGTGTTTTTAGATCATTTGTATCGTATCTTTTACTACATAACTTTTCACCAAATTTCAACAACACTAAGAAAGTTTGTTTTTTGATTCAAAACAATATTTTAACGCTTTGAGGAGTTCAAATAACGTGTTTTTAGATCATTTGTATCGTATCTTTTACTACATAAATTTTCACCAAATTTCACAAACACTAAGAAAGTTTGTTTTTCGATTCAAAACAAGATTTTAACGATTTGAGGAGTTCAAATAACGTGTTTTTAGATCATTTGTATCGTATCTTTTACTACATAACTTTTCACCAAATTTCACAAACACTAAGAAAGTTTGTTTTTTTTATTCAAAACAAGTTTTTAACGCTTTGAGGAGCTCAAATAACGTGTTTTTAGATCATTTGTAACTTTTCACCAAATTACACAAACACTAAGAAACTTTGTTTTTCGATTCAAAACAAGATTTTAACGCTTTGAGGAGTACAAATAACGTGTTTTTAGATCATTTGTACCGTATCTTTTACTACATAACTTTTCACCAAATTTCACAAACACTAAGAAAGTTTGTTTTTCTATTCAAAACAAGTTTTTAACGCTTTGAGGAGCTCAAATAACGTGTTTTTAGATCATTTGTATCGTATCTTTTACTACATAACTTTTCACCAAATTTCACAAACACTAAGAAAGTTTGTTTTTCTATTCAAAACAAGTTTTTAACGCTTTGAGGAGCTCGAATAACGTGTTTTTAGATCATTTGTAACTTTTCAACAAATTTCACAAACACTAAGAAAGTTTGTTTTTCGATTCAAAACATGATTTTAACGCTTTGGGGAGTTCAAATAACGTGTTTTTAGATCATTTTTATCGTATCTTTTACTACATAACTTTTCACCAAATTTCACAAACACTAAGAAATTTTGTTTTTCGATTCAAAACAAGATTTTAACGCTTTGAGGAGTTCAAATAATGTGTTTTTAGATCATTTGTATCGTATCTTTTAGTACATAACTTTTCACGAAATTTCACAAACACTAAGAAAGTTTGTTTTTCGATTCAAAACATGTTTTTAACGCTTTGAGGAGTTCAAATAACGTGTTTTTAGATCATTTGTATCGTATCTTTTACTACATAACTTTTCACCAAATTTCACAAACACTAAGAGAGTTTGTTTTTCGATTCAAAACAAGATTTTAACGCTTTGACGAGTTCAAACAACGTGTTTTTAGATCATTTGTATCGTATCTTTTACTACATAACTTTTCACCAAATTTCACAAACACTAAGAAAGTTTGTTTTTCGATTCAAAACAAGATTTTAACGCTTTTAGGAGTTCAAATAACGTGTTTTTAGATCATTTGTATCGTATCTTTTAGAACATAACTTCTCAAGAAATTTCACAAACTCTAAGAAAGTTTGTTTTTCGATTCAAAACAAGATTTTAACGCTTTGAGGAGTTCAAGTAACGTGTTTTTAGATCATTTGTATCGTATCTTTTAGTACATAACTTCTCAACAAATTTCACAAACTCTAAGAAAGTTTGTTTTTCGATTCAAAACAAGATTTTAACGCTTTGACGAGTTCAAACAACGTGTTTTTAGATCATTTGTATCGTATCTTTTACTACATAACTTTTCACCAAATTTCACAAACACTAAGAAAGTTTGTTTTTCGATTCAAAACAAGATTTTAACGCTTTTAGGAGTTCAAATAACGTGTTTTTAGATCATTTGTATCGTATCTTTTAGAACATAACTTCTCAAGAAATTTCACAAACTCTAAGAAAGTTTGTTTTTCGATTCAAAACAAGATTTTAACGCTTTGAGGAGTTCAAATAACGTGTTTTTAGATCATTTGTATCGTATCTTTTACTACATAACTTTTCACCAAATTTCACAAACACTAAGAAAGTTTGTTTTTCTATTCAAAACAAGCTTTTAACGCTTTGAGGAGCTCAAATAACGTGTTTTTAGATCATTTGTAACTTTTCACCAAATTTCACAGACACTAAGAAAGTTTGTTTTTCGATTCAAAACATGATTTTAACGCTTTGGGGAGTTCAAATAACGTGTTTTTAGATCATTTGTATCGTATCTTTTACTACATAACTTTTCACCAAATTTCACAAACACTAAGAAAGTTTGTTTTTCTATTCAAAACAAGCTTTTAACGCTTTGAGGAGCTCAAATAACGTGTTTTTAGATCATTTGTAACTTTTCACCAAATTTCACAAACACTAAGAAAGTTTGTTTTTCGATTCAAAACATGATTTTAACGATTTGGGGAGTTCAAATAACGTGTTTTTAGATCATTTTTATCGTATCTTTTACTACATAACTTTTCACCAAATTTCACAAACACTAAGAAATTTTGTTTTTCGATTCAAAACAAGATTTTAACGCTTTGAGGAGTTCAAATAACGTGTTTTTAGATCATTTGTATCGTATCTTTTAGTACATAACTTTTCACCAAATTTCACAAACACTAAGAAAGTTTGTTTTTCGATCCAAAACATGTTTTTAACGCTTTGAGGAGTTCAAATAACGTGTTTTTAGATCATTTGTATCGTATCTTTTACTACATAACTTTTTACCAAATTTCACAAGCACTAAGAAAGTTTGTTTATCGATTCAAAACATGTTTTTAACGCTTTTAGTAGTTCAAATAACGTGTTTTTAGATCATTTGTATCGTATCTTTTACTACATAACTTTTCACCAAATTTCACAAACACTAAGAAAGTTTGTTTTTCGATTCAAAACAAGATTTTAACGCTTTGAGGAGTTCAAATAACGTGTTTTTGGATAATTTGTATCGTATCTTTTACTACATAACTTTTCACCAAATTTCACAAACACTAAGAAAGTTTGTTTTTCGATTCAAAACAAGATTTTAACGCTTTGAGGAGTTCAAATAACGTGTTTTTAGATCATTTGTATCGTATCTTTTACTACATAACTTTTCACCAAATTTCACAAACACTAAGAAAGTTTGTTTTTCTATTCAAAACAAGCTTTTAACGCTTTGAGGAGCTCAAATAACGTGTTTTTAGATCATTTGTAACTTTTCACCAAATTTCACAAACACTAAGAAAGTTTGTTTTTCGATTCAAAACATGATTTTAACGCTTTGGGGAGTTCAAATAACGTGTTTTTAGATCATTTGTATCGTATCTTTTACTACATAACTTTTCACCAAATTTCACAAACACTAAGAAATTTTGTTTTTCGATTCAAAACAAGATTTTAACGCTTTGAGGAGTTCAAATAACGTGTTTTTAGATCATTTGTATCGTATCCTTTAGTACATAGCTTTTCACCAAATTTCACAAACACTAAGAAAGTTTGTTTTTCGATTCAAAACATGTTTTTAACGCTTTGAGGAGTTCAAATAACGTGTTTTTAGATCATTTGTATCGTATCTTTTACTACATAACTTTCACCAAATTTCACAAACACTAAGAAAGTTTGTTTTTCGATTCAAAACAAGATTTTAACGCTTTGAGGAGTTCAAATAACGTGTTTTTAGATCATTTGTATCGTATCTTTTACTACATAACTTTTCACCAAATTTCACAAACACTAAGAAAGTTTGTTTTTCTATTCAAAACAAGCTTTTAACGCTTTGAGGAGCTCAAATAACGTGTTTTTAGATCATTTGTAACTTTTCACCAAATTTCACAAACACTAAGAAAGTTTGTTTTTCGATTCAAAACATGATTTTAACGCTTTGGGGAGTTCAAATAACGTGTTTTTAGATCATTTGTATCGTATCTTTTACTACATAACTTTTCACCAAATTTCACAAACACTAAGAAATTTTGTTTTTCGATTCAAAACAAGATTTTAACGCTTTGAGGAGTTCAAATAACGTGTTTTTAGATCATTTGTATCGTATCTTTTAGTACATAACTTTTCACCAAATTTCACAAACACTAAGAAAGTTTGTTTTTCGATCCAAAACATGTTTTTAACGCTTTGAGGAGTTCAAATAACGTGTTTTTAGATCATTTGTATCGTATCTTTTACTACATAACTTTTTACCAAATTTCACAAGCACTAAGAAAGTTTGTTTATCGATTCAAAACATGTTTTTAACGCTTTGAGTAGTTCAAATAACGTGTTTTTAGATCATTTGTATCGTATCTTTTACTACATAACTTTTCACCAAATTTCACAAACACTAAGAAAGTTTGTTTTTCGATTCAAAACAAGATTTTAACGCTTTGAGGAGTTCAAATAACGTGTTTTTGGATCATTTGTATCGTATCTTTTACTACATAACTTTTCACCAAATTTCACAAACACTAAGAAAGTTTGTTTTTCGATTCAAAACAAGATTTTAACGCTTTGAGGAGTTCAAATAACGTGTTTTTAGATCATTTGTATCGTATCTTTTACTACATAACTTTTCACCAAATTTCACAAACACTAAGAAAGTTTGTTTTTCTATTCAAAACAAGCTTTTAACGCTTTGAGGAGCTCAAATAACGTGTTTTTAGATCATTTGTAACTTTTCACCAAATTTCACAAACACTAAGAAAGTTTGTTTTTCGATTCAAAACATGATTTTAACGCTTTGGGGAGTTCAAATAACGTGTTTTTAGATCATTTGTATCGTATCTTTTACTACATAACTTTTCACCAAATTTCACAAACACTAAGAAATTTTGTTTTTCGATTCAAAACAAGATTTTAACGCTTTGAGGAGTTCAAATAACGTGTTTTTAGATCATTTGTATCGTATCCTTTAGTACATAGCTTTTCACCAAATTTCACAAACACTAAGAATGTTTGTTTTTCGATTCAAAACATGTTTTTAACGCTTTGAGGAGTTCAAATAACGTGTTTTTAGATCATTTGTATCGTATGTTTTACTACATAACTTTTCACCAAATTTCACAAACACTAAGAAATTTTTTTATCGATTCAAAACATGTTTTTAACGCTTTGAGTAGTTCAAATAACGTGTTTTTAGATCATTTGTATCGTATCTTTTACTACATAAGTTTTCACCAAATTTCACCAACACTAAGAAAGTTTGTTTTTCGATTCAAAACATGATTTTAACGCTTTGAGGAGTTCAAATAACGTGTTTTTAGATCATTTGTATCGTATCTTTTACTACATAACTTTTCACCAAATTTCACAAACACTTAGAAAGTTTGTTTTTCGATTCAAAACAAGATTTTAACGCTTTGAGGAGTTCAAATAACGTGTTTTTAGATCATTTGTATCGTATCTTTTACTACATAACTTTTCACCAAATTTCACAAACACTAAGAAAGTTTGTTTTTCAATTCAAAACATGTTTTTAACGCTTTGAGGAGTTCAAATAACGTGTTTTTAGATCATTTGTATCGTATCTTTTACTACATAACTTTTCACCAAATTTCAACAACACTAAGAAAGTTTGTTTTTTGATTCAAAACAATATTTTAACGCTTTGAGGAGTTCAAATAACGTGTTTTTAGATCATTTGTATCGTATCTTTTACTACATAACTTTTCACCAAATTTCACAAACACTAAGAAAGTTTGTTTTTCGATTCAAAACAAGATTTTAACGATTTGAGGAGTTCAAATAACGTGTTTTTAGATCATTTGTATCGTATCTTTTACTACATAACTTTTCACCAAATTTCACAAACACTAAGAAAGTTTGTTTTTTTATTCAAAACAAGTTTTTAACGCTTTGAGGAGCTCAAATAACGTGTTTTTAGATCATTTGTAACTTTTCACCAAATTACACAAACACTAAGAAACTTTATTTTTCGATTCAAAACAAGATTTTAACGCTTTGAGGAGTACAAATAACCTGTTTTTAGATCATTTGTACCGTATCTTTTACTACATAACTTTTCACCAAATTTCACAAACACTAAGAAAGTTTGTTTTTCTATTCAAAACAAGTTTTTAACGCTTTGAGGAGCTCAAATAACGTGTTTTTAGATCATTTGTATCGTATCTTTTACTACATAACTTTTCACCAAATTTCACAAACACTAAGAAAGTTTGTTTTTCTATTCAAAACAAGTTTTTAACGCTTTGAGGAGCTCGAATAACGTGTTTTTAGATCATTTGTAACTTTTCAACAAATTTCACAAACACTAAGAAAGTTTGTTTTTCGATTCAAAACATGATTTTAACGCTTTGGGGAGTTCAAATAACGTGTTTTTAGATCATTTGTATCGTATCTTTTACTACATAACTTTTCACCAAATTTCACAAACACTAAGAAATTTTGTTTTTCGATTCAAAACAAGATTTTAACGCTTTGAGGAGTTCAAATAACGTGTTTTTAGATCATTTGTATCGTATCCTTTAGTACATAGCTTTTCACCAAATTTCACAAACACTAAGAAAGTTTGTTTTTCGATTCAAAACATGTTTTTAACGCTTTGAGGAGTTCAAATAACGTGTTTTTAGATCATTTGTATCGTATCTTTTACTACATAACTTTCACCAAATTTCACAAACACTAAGAAAGTTTGTTTTTCGATTCAAAACAAGATTTTAACGCTTTGAGGAGTTCAAATAACGTGTTTTTAGATCATTTGTATCGTATCTTTTACTACATAACTTTTCACCAAATTTCACAAACACTAAGAAAGTTTGTTTTTCTATTCAAAACAAGCTTTTAACGCTTTGAGGAGCTCAAATAACGTGTTTTTAGATCATTTGTAACTTTTCACCAAATTTCACAAACACTAAGAAAGTTTGTTTTTCGATTCAAAACATGATTTTAACGCTTTGGGGAGTTCAAATAACGTGTTTTTAGATCATTTGTATCGTATCTTTTACTACATAACTTTTCACCAAATTTCACAAACACTAAGAAATTTTGTTTTTCGATTCAAAACAAGATTTTAACGCTTTGAGGAGTTCAAATAACGTGTTTTTAGATCATTTGTATCGTATCTTTTAGTACATAACTTTTCACCAAATTTCACAAACACTAAGAAAGTTTGTTTTTCGATCCAAAACATGTTTTTAACGCTTTGAGGAGTTCAAATAACGTGTTTTTAGATCATTTGTATCGTATCTTTTACTACATAACTTTTTACCAAATTTCACAAGCACTAAGAAAGTTTGTTTATCGATTCAAAACATGTTTTTAACGCTTTGAGTAGTTCAAATAACGTGTTTTTAGATCATTTGTATCGTATCTTTTACTACATAACTTTTCACCAAATTTCACAAACACTAAGAAAGTTTGTTTTTCGATTCAAAACAAGATTTTAACGCTTTGAGGAGTTCAAATAACGTGTTTTTGGATCATTTGTATCGTATCTTTTACTACATAACTTTTCACCAAATTTCACAAACACTAAGAAAGTTTGTTTTTCGATTCAAAACAAGATTTTAACGCTTTGAGGAGTTCAAATAACGTGTTTTTAGATCATTTGTATCGTATCTTTTACTACATAACTTTTCACCAAATTTCACAAACACTAAGAAAGTTTGTTTTTCTATTCAAAACAAGCTTTTAACGCTTTGAGGAGCTCAAATAACGTGTTTTTAGATCATTTGTAACTTTTCACCAAATTTCACAAACACTAAGAAAGTTTGTTTTTCGATTCAAAACATGATTTTAACGCTTTGGGGAGTTCAAATAACGTGTTTTTAGATCATTTGTATCGTATCTTTTACTACATAACTTTTCACCAAATTTCACAAACACTAAGAAATTTTGTTTTTCGATTCAAAACAAGATTTTAACGCTTTGAGGAGTTCAAATAACGTGTTTTTAGATCATTTGTATCGTATCCTTTAGTACATAGCTTTTCACCAAATTTCACAAACACTAAGAATGTTTGTTTTTCGATTCAAAACATGTTTTTAACGCTTTGAGGAGTTCAAATAACGTGTTTTTAGATCATTTGTATCGTATGTTTTACTACATAACTTTTCACCAAATTTCACAAACACTAAGAAATTTTTTTATCGATTCAAAACATGTTTTTAACGCTTTGAGTAGTTCAAATAACGTGTTTTTAGATCATTTGTATCGTATCTTTTACTACATAAGTTTTCACCAAATTTCACCAACACTAAGAAAGTTTGTTTTTCGATTCAAAACATGATTTTAACGCTTTGAGGAGTTCAAATAACGTGTTTTTAGATCATTTGTATCGTATCTTTTACTACATAACTTTTCACCAAATTTCACAAACACTTAGAAAGTTTGTTTTTCGATTCAAAACAAGATTTTAACGCTTTGAGGAGTTCAAATAACGTGTTTTTAGATCATTTGTATCGTATCTTTTACTACATAACTTTTCACCAAATTTCACAAACACTAAGAAAGTTTGTTTTTCAATTCAAAACATGTTTTTAACGCTTTGAGGAGTTCAAATAACGTGTTTTTAGATCATTTGTATCGTATCTTTTACTACATAACTTTTCACCAAATTTCAACAACACTAAGAAAGTTTGTTTTTTGATTCAAAACAATATTTTAACGCTTTGAGGAGTTCAAATAACGTGTTTTTAGATCATTTGTATCGTATCTTTTACTACATAACTTTTCACCAAATTTCACAAACACTAAGAAAGTTTGTTTTTCGATTCAAAACAAGATTTTAACGATTTGAGGAGTTCAAATAACGTGTTTTTAGATCATTTGTATCGTATCTTTTACTACATAACTTTTCACCAAATTTCACAAACACTAAGAAAGTTTGTTTTTTTATTCAAAACAAGTTTTTAACGCTTTGAGGAGCTCAAATAACGTGTTTTTAGATCATTTGTAACTTTTCACCAAATTACACAAACACTAAGAAACTTTATTTTTCGATTCAAAACAAGATTTTAACGCTTTGACGAGTTCAAACAACGTGTTTTTAGATCATTTGTATCGTATCTTTTACTACATAACTTTTCACCAAATTTCACAAACACTAAGAAAGTTTGTTTTTCGATTCAAAACAAGATTTTAACGCTTTTAGGAGTTCAAATAACGTGTTTTTAGATCATTTGTATCGTATCTTTTAGAACATAACTTCTCAAGAAATTTCACAAACTCTAAGAAAGTTTGTTTTTCGATTCAAAACAAGATTTTAACGCTTTGAGGAGTTCAAGTAACGTGTTTTTAGATCATTTGTATCGTATCTTTTAGTACATAACTTCTCAACAAATTTCACAAACTCTAAGAAAGTTTGTTTTTCGATTCAAAACAAGATTTTAACGCTTTGACGAGTTCAAATAACGTGTTTTTAGATCATTTGTATCGTATCTTTTACTACATAACTTTTCACCAAATTTCACAAACACTAAGAAAGTTTGTTTTTCGATTCAAAACAAGATTTTAACGCTTTGACGAGTTCAAATAACGTGTTTTTAGATCATTTGTATCGTATCTTTTACTACATAACTTTCACCAAATTTCACAAACACTAAGAAAGTTTGTTTTTCGATTCAAAACAAGATTTTAACGCTTTGAGGAGTTCAAATGACGTGTTTTTAGATCATTTGTATCGTATCTTTTACTACATAACTTTTCACCAAATTTCACAAACACTAAGAAAGTTTGTTTTTCTATTCAAAACAAGCTTTTAACGCTTTGAGGAGCTCAAATAACATGTTTTTAGATCATTTGTAACTTTTCACCAAATTTCACAAACACTAAGAAAGTTTGTTTTTCGATTCAAAACATGATTTTAACGCTTTGGGGAGTTCAAATAACGTGTTTTTAGATCATTTTTATCGTATCTTTTACTACATAACTTTTCACCAAATTTCACAAACACTAAGAAATTTTGTTTTTCGATTCAAAACAAGATTTTAACGCTTTGAGGAGTTCAAATAACGTGTTTTTAGATCATTTGTATCGTATCTTTTAGTACATAACTTTTCACCAAATTTCACAAACACTAAGAAAGTTTGTTTTTCGATCCAAAACATGTTTTTAACGCTTTGAGGAGTTCAAATAACGTGTTTTTAGATCATTTGTATCGTATCTTTTACTACATAACTTTTTACCAAATTTCACAAGCACTAAGAAAGTTTGTTTATCGATTCAAAACATGTTTTTAACGCTTTGAGTAGTTCAAATAACGTGTTTTTAGATCATTTGTATCGTATCTTTTACTACATAACTTTTCACCAAATTTCACAAACACTAAGAAAGTTTGTTTTTCGATTCAAAACAAGATTTTAACGCTTTGAGGAGTTCAAATAACGTGTTTTTGGATCATTTGTATCGTATCTTTTACTACATAACTTTTCACCAAATTTCACAAACACTAAGAAAGTTTGTTTTTCGATTCAAAACAAGATTTTAACGCTTTGAGGAGTTCAAATAACGTGTTTTTAGATCATTTGTATCGTATCTTTTACTACATAACTTTTCACCAAATTTCACAAACACTAAGAAAGTTTGTTTTTCTATTCAAAACAAGCTTTTAACGCTTTGAGGAGCTCAAATAACGTGTTTTTAGATCATTTGTAACTTTTCACCAAATTTCACAAACACTAAGAAAGTTTGTTTTTCGATTCAAAACATGATTTTAACGCTTTGGGGAGTTCAAATAACGTGTTTTTAGATCATTTGTATCGTATCTTTTACTACATAACTTTTCACCAAATTTCACAAACACTAAGAAATTTTGTTTTTCGATTCAAAACAAGATTTTAACGCTTTGAGGAGTTCAAATAACGTGTTTTTAGATCATTTGTATCGTATCCTTTAGTACATAGCTTTTCACCAAATTTCACAAACACTAAGAATGTTTGTTTTTCGATTCAAAACATGTTTTTAACGCTTTGAGGAGTTCAAATAACGTGTTTTTAGATCATTTGTATCGTATGTTTTACTACATAACTTTTCACCAAATTTCACAAACACTAAGAAATTTTTTTATCGATTCAAAACATGTTTTTAACGCTTTGAGTAGTTCAAATAACGTGTTTTTAGATCATTTGTATCGTATCTTTTACTACATAAGTTTTCACCAAATTTCACCAACACTAAGAAAGTTTGTTTTTCGATTCAAAACATGATTTTAACGCTTTGAGGAGTTCAAATAACGTGTTTTTAGATCATTTGTATCGTATCTTTTACTACATAACTTTTCACCAAATTTCACAAACACTTAGAAAGTTTGTTTTTCGATTCAAAACAAGATTTTAACGCTTTGAGGAGTTCAAATAACGTGTTTTTAGATCATTTGTATCGTATCTTTTACTACATAACTTTTCACCAAATTTCACAAACACTAAGAAAGTTTGTTTTTCAATTCAAAACATGTTTTTAACGCTTTGAGGAGTTCAAATAACGTGTTTTTAGATCATTTGTATCGTATCTTTTACTACATAACTTTTCACCAAATTTCAACAACACTAAGAAAGTTTGTTTTTTGATTCAAAACAATATTTTAACGCTTTGAGGAGTTCAAATAACGTGTTTTTAGATCATTTGTATCGTATCTTTTACTACATAACTTTTCACCAAATTTCACAAACACTAAGAAAGTTTGTTTTTCGATTCAAAACAAGATTTTAACGATTTGAGGAGTTCAAATAACGTGTTTTTAGATCATTTGTATCGTATCTTTTACTACATAACTTTTCACCAAATTTCACAAACACTAAGAAAGTTTGTTTTTTTATTCAAAACAAGTTTTTAACGCTTTGAGGAGCTCAAATAACGTGTTTTTAGATCATTTGTAACTTTTCACCAAATTACACAAACACTAAGAAACTTTATTTTTCGATTCAAAACAAGATTTTAACGCTTTGAGGAGTACAAATAACCTGTTTTTAGATCATTTGTACCGTATCTTTTACTACATAACTTTTCACCAAATTTCACAAACACTAAGAAAGTTTGTTTTTCTATTCAAAACAAGTTTTTAACGCTTTGAGGAGCTCAAATAACGTGTTTTTAGATCATTTGTATCGTATCTTTTACTACATAACTTTTCACCAAATTTCACAAACACTAAGAAAGTTTGTTTTTCTATTCAAAACAAGTTTTTAACGCTTTGAGGAGCTCGAATAACGTGTTTTTAGATCATTTGTAACTTTTCAACAAATTTCACAAACACTAAGAAAGTTTGTTTTTCGATTCAAAACATGATTTTAACGCTTTGGGGAGTTCAAATAACGTGTTTTTAGATCATTTTTATCGTATCTTTTACTACATAACTTTTCACCAAATTTCACAAACACTAAGAAATTTTGTTTTTCGATTCAAAACAAGATTTTAACGCTTTGAGGAGTTCAAATAATGTGTTTTTAGATCATTTGTATCGTATCTTTTAGTACATAACTTTTCACGAAATTTCACAAACACTAAGAAAGTTTGTTTTTCGATTCAAAACATGTTTTTAACGCTTTGAGGAGTTCAAATAACGTGTTTTTAGATCATTTGTATCGTATCTTTTACTACATAACTTTTCACCAAATTTCACAAACACTAAGAGAGTTTGTTTTTCGATTCAAAACAAGATTTTAACGCTTTGACGAGTTCAAACAACGTGTTTTTAGATCATTTGTATCGTATCTTTTACTACATAACTTTTCACCAAATTTCACAAACACTAAGAAAGTTTGTTTTTCGATTCAAAACAAGATTTTAACGCTTTTAGGAGTTCAAATAACGTGTTTTTAGATCATTTGTATCGTATCTTTTAGAACATAACTTCTCAAGAAATTTCACAAACTCTAAGAAAGTTTGTTTTTCGATTCAAAACAAGATTTTAACGCTTTGAGGAGTTCAAGTAACGTGTTTTTAGATCATTTGTATCGTATCTTTTAGTACATAACTTCTCAACAAATTTCACAAACTCTAAGAAAGTTTGTTTTTCGATTCAAAACAAGATTTTAACGCTTTGACGAGTTCAAATAACGTGTTTTTAGATCATTTGTATCGTATCTTTTACTACATAACTTTTCACCAAATTTCACAAACACTAAGAAAGTTTGTTTTTCGATTCAAAACAAGATTTTAACGCTTTGACGAGTTCAAATAACGTGTTTTTAGATCATTTGTATCGTATCTTTTACTACATAACTTTCACCAAATTTCACAAACACTAAGAAAGTTTGTTTTTCGATTCAAAACAAGATTTTAACGCTTTGAGGAGTTCAAATGACGTGTTTTTAGATCATTTGTATCGTATCTTTTACTACATAACTTTTCACCAAATTTCACAAACACTAAGAAAGTTTGTTTTTCTATTCAAAACAAGCTTTTAACGCTTTGAGGAGCTCAAATAACGTGTTTTTAGATCATTTGTAACTTTTCACCAAATTTCACAAACACTAAGAAAGTTTGTTTTTCGATTCAAAACATGATTTTAACGATTTGGGGAGTTCAAATAACGTGTTTTTAGATCATTTTTATCGTATCTTTTACTACATAACTTTTCACCAAATTTCACAAACACTAAGAAATTTTGTTTTTCGATTCAAAACAAGATTTTAACGCTTTGAGGAGTTCAAATAACGTGTTTTTAGATCATTTGTATCGTATCTTTTAGTACATAACTTTTCACCAAATTTCACAAACACTAAGAAAGTTTGTTTTTCGATCCAAAACATGTTTTTAACGCTTTGAGGAGTTCAAATAACGTGTTTTTAGATCATTTGTATCGTATCTTTTACTACATAACTTTTTACCAAATTTCACAAGCACTAAGAAAGTTTGTTTATCGATTCAAAACATGTTTTTAACGCTTTTAGTAGTTCAAATAACGTGTTTTTAGATCATTTGTATCGTATCTTTTACTACATAACTTTTCACCAAATTTCACAAACACTAAGAAAGTTTGTTTTTCGATTCAAAACAAGATTTTAACGCTTTGAGGAGTTCAAATAACGTGTTTTTGGATAATTTGTATCGTATCTTTTACTACATAACTTTTCACCAAATTTCACAAACACTAAGAAAGTTTGTTTTTCGATTCAAAACAAGATTTTAACGCTTTGAGGAGTTCAAATAACGTGTTTTTAGATCATTTGTATCGTATCTTTTACTACATAACTTTTCACCAAATTTCACAAACACTAAGAAAGTTTGTTTTTCTATTCAAAACAAGCTTTTAACGCTTTGAGGAGCTCAAATAACGTGTTTTTAGATCATTTGTAACTTTTCACCAAATTTCACAAACACTAAGAAAGTTTGTTTTTCGATTCAAAACATGATTTTAACGCTTTGGGGAGTTCAAATAACGTGTTTTTAGATCATTTGTATCGTATCTTTTACTACATAACTTTTCACCAAATTTCACAAACACTAAGAAAGTTTGTTTTTCTATTCAAAACAAGCTTTTAACGCTTTGAGGAGCTCAAATAACGTGTTTTTAGATCATTTGTAACTTTTCACCAAATTTCACAAACACTAAGAAAGTTTGTTTTTCGATTCAAAACATGATTTTAACGATTTGGGGAGTTCAAATAACGTGTTTTTAGATCATTTTTATCGTATCTTTTACTACATAACTTTTCACCAAATTTCACAAACACTAAGAAATTTTGTTTTTCGATTCAAAACAAGATTTTAACGCTTTGAGGAGTTCAAATAACGTGTTTTTAGATCATTTGTATCGTATCTTTTAGTACATAACTTTTCACCAAATTTCACAAACACTAAGAAAGTTTGTTTTTCGATCCAAAACATGTTTTTAACGCTTTGAGGAGTTCAAATAACGTGTTTTTAGATCATTTGTATCGTATCTTTTACTACATAACTTTTTACCAAATTTCACAAGCACTAAGAAAGTTTGTTTATCGATTCAAAACATGTTTTTAACGCTTTTAGTAGTTCAAATAACGTGTTTTTAGATCATTTGTATCGTATCTTTTACTACATAACTTTTCACCAAATTTCACAAACACTAAGAAAGTTTGTTTTTCGATTCAAAACAAGATTTTAACGCTTTGAGGAGTTCAAATAACGTGTTTTTGGATAATTTGTATCGTATCTTTTACTACATAACTTTTCACCAAATTTCACAAACACTAAGAAAGTTTGTTTTTCGATTCAAAACAAGATTTTAACGCTTTGAGGAGTTCAAATAACGTGTTTTTAGATCATTTGTATCGTATCTTTTACTACATAACTTTTCACCAAATTTCACAAACACTAAGAAAGTTTGTTTTTCTATTCAAAACAAGCTTTTAACGCTTTGAGGAGCTCAAATAACGTGTTTTTAGATCATTTGTAACTTTTCACCAAATTTCACAAACACTAAGAAAGTTTGTTTTTCGATTCAAAACATGATTTTAACGCTTTGGGGAGTTCAAATAACGTGTTTTTAGATCATTTGTATCGTATCTTTTACTACATAACTTTTCACCAAATTTCACAAACACTAAGAAATTTTGTTTTTCGATTCAAAACAAGATTTTAACGCTTTGAGGAGTTCAAATAACGTGTTTTTAGATCATTTGTATCGTATCCTTTAGTACATAGCTTTTCACCAAATTTCACAAACACTAAGAAAGTTTGTTTTTCGATTCAAAACATGTTTTTAACGCTTTGAGGAGTTCAAATAACGTGTTTTTAGATCATTTGTATCGTATCTTTTACTACATAACTTTCACCAAATTTCACAAACACTAAGAAAGTTTGTTTTTCGATTCAAAACAAGATTTTAACGCTTTGAGGAGTTCAAATAACGTGTTTTTAGATCATTTGTATCGTATCTTTTACTACATAACTTTTCACCAAATTTCACAAACACTAAGAAAGTTTGTTTTTCTATTCAAAACAAGCTTTTAACGCTTTGAGGAGCTCAAATAACGTGTTTTTAGATCATTTGTAACTTTTCACCAAATTTCACAAACACTAAGAAAGTTTGTTTTTCGATTCAAAACATGATTTTAACGCTTTGGGGAGTTCAAATAACGTGTTTTTAGATCATTTGTATCGTATCTTTTACTACATAACTTTTCACCAAATTTCACAAACACTAAGAAATTTTGTTTTTCGATTCAAAACAAGATTTTAACGCTTTGAGGAGTTCAAATAACGTGTTTTTAGATCATTTGTATCGTATCTTTTAGTACATAACTTTTCACCAAATTTCACAAACACTAAGAAAGTTTGTTTTTCGATCCAAAACATGTTTTTAACGCTTTGAGGAGTTCAAATAACGTGTTTTTAGATCATTTGTATCGTATCTTTTACTACATAACTTTTTACCAAATTTCACAAGCACTAAGAAAGTTTGTTTATCGATTCAAAACATGTTTTTAACGCTTTGAGTAGTTCAAATAACGTGTTTTTAGATCATTTGTATCGTATCTTTTACTACATAACTTTTCACCAAATTTCACAAACACTAAGAAAGTTTGTTTTTCGATTCAAAACAAGATTTTAACGCTTTGAGGAGTTCAAATAACGTGTTTTTGGATCATTTGTATCGTATCTTTTACTACATAACTTTTCACCAAATTTCACAAACACTAAGAAAGTTTGTTTTTCGATTCAAAACAAGATTTTAACGCTTTGAGGAGTTCAAATAACGTGTTTTTAGATCATTTGTATCGTATCTTTTACTACATAACTTTTCACCAAATTTCACAAACACTAAGAAAGTTTGTTTTTCTATTCAAAACAAGCTTTTAACGCTTTGAGGAGCTCAAATAACGTGTTTTTAGATCATTTGTAACTTTTCACCAAATTTCACAAACACTAAGAAAGTTTGTTTTTCGATTCAAAACATGATTTTAACGCTTTGGGGAGTTCAAATAACGTGTTTTTAGATCATTTGTATCGTATCTTTTACTACATAACTTTTCACCAAATTTCACAAACACTAAGAAATTTTGTTTTTCGATTCAAAACAAGATTTTAACGCTTTGAGGAGTTCAAATAACGTGTTTTTAGATCATTTGTATCGTATCCTTTAGTACATAGCTTTTCACCAAATTTCACAAACACTAAGAATGTTTGTTTTTCGATTCAAAACATGTTTTTAACGCTTTGAGGAGTTCAAATAACGTGTTTTTAGATCATTTGTATCGTATGTTTTACTACATAACTTTTCACCAAATTTCACAAACACTAAGAAATTTTTTTATCGATTCAAAACATGTTTTTAACGCTTTGAGTAGTTCAAATAACGTGTTTTTAGATCATTTGTATCGTATCTTTTACTACATAAGTTTTCACCAAATTTCACCAACACTAAGAAAGTTTGTTTTTCGATTCAAAACATGATTTTAACGCTTTGAGGAGTTCAAATAACGTGTTTTTAGATCATTTGTATCGTATCTTTTACTACATAACTTTTCACCAAATTTCACAAACACTTAGAAAGTTTGTTTTTCGATTCAAAACAAGATTTTAACGCTTTGAGGAGTTCAAATAACGTGTTTTTAGATCATTTGTATCGTATCTTTTACTACATAACTTTTCACCAAATTTCACAAACACTAAGAAAGTTTGTTTTTCAATTCAAAACATGTTTTTAACGCTTTGAGGAGTTCAAATAACGTGTTTTTAGATCATTTGTATCGTATCTTTTACTACATAACTTTTCACCAAATTTCAACAACACTAAGAAAGTTTGTTTTTTGATTCAAAACAATATTTTAACGCTTTGAGGAGTTCAAATAACGTGTTTTTAGATCATTTGTATCGTATCTTTTACTACATAACTTTTCACCAAATTTCACAAACACTAAGAAAGTTTGTTTTTCGATTCAAAACAAGATTTTAACGATTTGAGGAGTTCAAATAACGTGTTTTTAGATCATTTGTATCGTATCTTTTACTACATAACTTTTCACCAAATTTCACAAACACTAAGAAAGTTTGTTTTTTTATTCAAAACAAGTTTTTAACGCTTTGAGGAGCTCAAATAACGTGTTTTTAGATCATTTGTAACTTTTCACCAAATTACACAAACACTAAGAAACTTTATTTTTCGATTCAAAACAAGATTTTAACGCTTTGAGGAGTACAAATAACCTGTTTTTAGATCATTTGTACCGTATCTTTTACTACATAACTTTTCACCAAATTTCACAAACACTAAGAAAGTTTGTTTTTCTATTCAAAACAAGTTTTTAACGCTTTGAGGAGCTCAAATAACGTGTTTTTAGATCATTTGTATCGTATCTTTTACTACATAACTTTTCAGCAAATTTCACAAACACTAAGAAAGTTTGTTTTTCTATTCAAAACAAGTTTTTAACGCTTTGAGGAGCTCGAATAACGTGTTTTTAGATCATTTGTAACTTTTCAACAAATTTCACAAACACTAAGAAAGTTTGTTTTTCGATTCAAAACATGATTTTAACGCTTTGGGGAGTTCAAATAACGTGTTTTTAGATCATTTGTATCGTATCTTTTACTACATAACTTTTCACCAAATTTCACAAACACTAAGAAATTTTGTTTTTCGATTCAAAACAAGATTTTAACGCTTTGAGGAGTTCAAATAACGTGTTTTTAGATCATTTGTATCGTATCCTTTAGTACATAGCTTTTCACCAAATTTCACAAACACTAAGAAAGTTTGTTTTTCGATTCAAAACATGTTTTTAACGCTTTGAGGAGTTCAAATAACGTGTTTTTAGATCATTTGTATCGTATCTTTTACTACATAACTTTCACCAAATTTCACAAACACTAAGAAAGTTTGTTTTTCGATTCAAAACAAGATTTTAACGCTTTGAGGAGTTCAAATAACGTGTTTTTAGATCATTTGTATCGTATCTTTTACTACATAACTTTTCACCAAATTTCACAAACACTAAGAAAGTTTGTTTTTCTATTCAAAACAAGCTTTTAACGCTTTGAGGAGCTCAAATAACGTGTTTTTAGATCATTTGTAACTTTTCACCAAATTTCACAAACACTAAGAAAGTTTGTTTTTCGATTCAAAACATGATTTTAACGCTTTGGGGAGTTCAAATAACGTGTTTTTAGATCATTTGTATCGTATCTTTTACTACATAACTTTTCACCAAATTTCACAAACACTAAGAAATTTTGTTTTTCGATTCAAAACAAGATTTTAACGCTTTGAGGAGTTCAAATAACGTGTTTTTAGATCATTTGTATCGTATCTTTTAGTACATAACTTTTCACCAAATTTCACAAACACTAAGAAAGTTTGTTTTTCGATCCAAAACATGTTTTTAACGCTTTGAGGAGTTCAAATAACGTGTTTTTAGATCATTTGTATCGTATCTTTTACTACATAACTTTTTACCAAATTTCACAAGCACTAAGAAAGTTTGTTTATCGATTCAAAACATGTTTTTAACGCTTTTAGTAGTTCAAATAACGTGTTTTTAGATCATTTGTATCGTATCTTTTACTACATAACTTTTCACCAAATTTCACAAACACTAAGAAAGTTTGTTTTTCGATTCAAAACAAGATTTTAACGCTTTGAGGAGTTCAAATAACGTGTTTTTGGATCATTTGTATCGTATCTTTTACTACATAACTTTTCACCAAATTTCACAAACACTAAGAAAGTTTGTTTTTCGATTCAAAACAAGATTTTAACGCTTTGAGGAGTTCAAATAACGTGTTTTTAGATCATTTGTATCGTATCTTTTACTACATAACTTTTCACCAAATTTCACAAACACTAAGAAAGTTTGTTTTTCTATTCAAAACAAGCTTTTAACGCTTTGAGGAGCTCAAATAACGTGTTTTTAGATCATTTGTAACTTTTCACCAAATTTCACAAACACTAAGAAAGTTTGTTTTTCGATTCAAAACATGATTTTAACGCTTTGGGGAGTTCAAATAACGTGTTTTTAGATCATTTGTATCGTATCTTTTACTACATAACTTTTCACCAAATTTCACAAACACTAAGAAATTTTGTTTTTCGATTCAAAACAAGATTTTAACGCTTTGAGGAGTTCAAATAACGTGTTTTTAGATCATTTGTATCGTATCCTTTAGTACATAGCTTTTCACCAAATTTCACAAACACTAAGAATGTTTGTTTTTCGATTCAAAACATGTTTTTAACGCTTTGAGGAGTTCAAATAACGTGTTTTTAGATCATTTGTATCGTATGTTTTACTACATAACTTTTCACCAAATTTCACAAACACTAAGAAATTTTTTTATCGATTCAAAACATGTTTTTAACGCTTTGAGTAGTTCAAATAACGTGTTTTTAGATCATTTGTATCGTATCTTTTACTACATAAGTTTTCACCAAATTTCACCAACACTAAGAAAGTTTGTTTTTCGATTCAAAACATGATTTTAACGCTTTGAGGAGTTCAAATAACGTGTTTTTAGATCATTTGTATCGTATCTTTTACTACATAACTTTTCACCAAATTTCACAAACACTTAGAAAGTTTGTTTTTCGATTCAAAACAAGATTTTAACGCTTTGAGGAGTTCAAATAACGTGTTTTTAGATCATTTGTATCGTATCTTTTACTACATAACTTTTCACCAAATTTCACAAACACTAAGAAAGTTTGTTTTTCAATTCAAAACATGTTTTTAACGCTTTGAGGAGTTCAAATAACGTGTTTTTAGATCATTTGTATCGTATCTTTTACTACATAACTTTTCACCAAATTTCAACAACACTAAGAAAGTTTGTTTTTTGATTCAAAACAATATTTTAACGCTTTGAGGAGTTCAAATAACGTGTTTTTAGATCATTTGTATCGTATCTTTTACTACATAACTTTTCACCAAATTTCACAAACACTAAGAAAGTTTGTTTTTCGATTCAAAACAAGATTTTAACGATTTGAGGAGTTCAAATAACGTGTTTTTAGATCATTTGTATCGTATCTTTTACTACATAACTTTTCACCAAATTTCACAAACACTAAGAAAGTTTGTTTTTTTATTCAAAACAAGTTTTTAACGCTTTGAGGAGCTCAAATAACGTGTTTTTAGATCATTTGTAACTTTTCACCAAATTACACAAACACTAAGAAACTTTATTTTTCGATTCAAAACAAGATTTTAACGCTTTGAGGAGTACAAATAACCTGTTTTTAGATCATTTGTACCGTATCTTTTACTACATAACTTTTCACCAAATTTCACAAACACTAAGAAAGTTTGTTTTTCTATTCAAAACAAGTTTTTAACGCTTTGAGGAGCTCAAATAACGTGTTTTTAGATCATTTGTATCGTATCTTTTACTACATAACTTTTCACCAAATTTCACAAACACTAAGAAAGTTTGTTTTTCTATTCAAAACAAGTTTTTAACGCTTTGAGGAGCTCGAATAACGTGTTTTTAGATCATTTGTAACTTTTCAACAAATTTCACAAACACTAAGAAAGTTTGTTTTTCGATTCAAAACATGATTTTAACGCTTTGGGGAGTTCAAATAACGTGTTTTTAGATCATTTTTATCGTATCTTTTACTACATAAGTTTTCACCAAATTTCACAAACACTAAGAAATTTTGTTTTTCGATTCAAAACAAGATTTTAACGCTTTGAGGAGTTCAAATAATGTGTTTTTAGATCATTTGTATCGTATCTTTTAGTACATAACTTTTCACGAAATTTCACAAACACTAAGAAAGTTTGTTTTTCGATTCAAAACATGTTTTTAACGCTTTGAGGAGTTCAAATAACGTGTTTTTAGATCATTTGTATCGTATCTTTTACTACATAACTTTTCACCAAATTTCACAAACACTAAGAGAGTTTGTTTTTCGATTCAAAACAAGATTTTAACGCTTTGACGAGTTCAAACAACGTGTTTTTAGATCATTTGTATCGTATCTTTTACTACATAACTTTTCACCAAATTTCACAAACACTAAGAAAGTTTGTTTTTCGATTCAAAACAAGATTTTAACGCTTTTAGGAGTTCAAATAACGTGTTTTTAGATCATTTGTATCGTATCTTTTAGAACATAACTTCTCAAGAAATTTCACAAACTCTAAGAAAGTTTGTTTTTCGATTCAAAACAAGATTTTAACGCTTTGAGGAGTTCAAGTAACGTGTTTTTAGATCATTTGTATCGTATCTTTTAGTACATAACTTCTCAACAAATTTCACAAACTCTAAGAAAGTTTGTTTTTCGATTCAAAACAAGATTTTAACGCTTTGACGAGTTCAAATAACGTGTTTTTAGATCATTTGTATCGTATCTTTTACTACATAACTTTTCACCAAATTTCACAAACACTAAGAAAGTTTGTTTTTCGATTCAAAACAAGATTTTAACGCTTTGACGAGTTCAAATAACGTGTTTTTAGATCATTTGTATCGTATCTTTTACTACATAACTTTCACCAAATTTCACAAACACTAAGAAAGTTTGTTTTTCGATTCAAAACAAGATTTTAACGCTTTGAGGAGTTCAAATGACGTGTTTTTAGATCATTTGTATCGTATCTTTTACTACATAACTTTTCACCAAATTTCACAAACACTAAGAAAGTTTGTTTTTCTATTCAAAACAAGCTTTTAACGCTTTGAGGAGCTCAAATAACGTGTTTTTAGATCATTTGTAACTTTTCACCAAATTTCACAAACACTAAGAAAGTTTGTTTTTCGATTCAAAACATGATTTTAACGATTTGGGGAGTTCAAATAACGTGTTTTTAGATCATTTTTATCGTATCTTTTACTACATAACTTTTCACCAAATTTCACAAACACTAAGAAATTTTGTTTTTCGATTCAAAACAAGATTTTAACGCTTTGAGGAGTTCAAATAACGTGTTTTTAGATCATTTGTATCGTATCTTTTAGTACATAACTTTTCACCAAATTTCACAAACACTAAGAAAGTTTGTTTTTCGATCCAAAACATGTTTTTAACGCTTTGAGGAGTTCAAATAACGTGTTTTTAGATCATTTGTATCGTATCTTTTACTACATAACTTTTTACCAAATTTCACAAGCACTAAGAAAGTTTGTTTATCGATTCAAAACATGTTTTTAACGCTTTGAGTAGTTCAAATAACGTGTTTTTAGATCATTTGTATCGTATCTTTTACTACATAACTTTTCACCAAATTTCACAAACACTAAGAAAGTTTGTTTTTCGATTCAAAACAAGATTTTAACGCTTTGAGGAGTTCAAATAACGTGTTTTTGGATAATTTGTATCGTATCTTTTACTACATAACTTTTCACCAAATTTCACAAACACTAAGAAAGTTTGTTTTTCGATTCAAAACAATATTTTAACGCTTTGAGGAGTTCAAATAACGTGTTTTTAGATCATTTGTATCGTATCTTTTACTACATAACTTTTCACCAAATTTCACAAACACTAAGAAAGTTTGTTTTTCTATTCAAAACAAGCTTTTAACGCTTTGAGGAGCTCAAATAACGTGTTTTTAGATCATTTGTAACTTTTCACCAAATTTCAAAAACACTAAGAAAGTTTGTTTTTCGATTCAAAACATGATTTTAATGCTTTGGGGAGTTCAAATAACGTGTTTTTAGATCATTTGTATCGTATCTTTTACTACATAACTTTTCACCAAATTTCACAAACACTAAGAAATTTTGTTTTTCGATTCAAAACAAGATTTTAACGCTTTGAGGAGTTCAAATAACGTGTTTTTAGATCATTTGTATCGTATCCTTTAGTACATAGCTTTTCACCAAATTTCACAAACACTAAGAAAGTTTGTTTTTCGATTCAAAACATGTTTTTAACGCTTTGAGGAGTTCAAATAACGTGTTTTTAGATCATTTGTATCGTATCTTTTACTACATAACTTTTCACCAAATTTCACAAACACTAAGAAAGTTTGTTTTTCGATTCAAAACAAGATTTTAACGCTTTGAGGAGTTCAAATAACGTGTTTTTAGATCATTTGTATCGTATCTTTTAGTACATAACTTCTCAAGAAATTTCACAAACTCTAAGAAAGTTTGTTTTTCGATTCAAAACAAGATTTTAACGCTTTGAGGAGTTCAAATAACGTGTTTTTAGATCATTTGTATCGTATCTTTTAGTACATAACTTCTCAACAAATTTCACAAACTCTAAGAAAGTTTGTTTTTCGATTCAAAACAAGATTTTAACGCTTTGACGAGTTCAAATAACGTGTTTTTAGATCATTTGTATCGTATCTTTTACTACATAACTTTTCACCAAATTTCACAAACACTAAGAAAGTTTGTTTTTCGATTCAAAACAAGATTTTAACGCTTTGACGAGTTCAAATAACGTGTTTTTAGATCATTTGTATCGTATCTTTTACTACATAACTTTTCACCAAATTTCACAAACACTAAGAAAGTTTGTTTTTCGATTCAAAACAAGATTTTAACGCTTTAAGGAGTTCAAATAACGTGTTTTTAGATCATTTGTATCGTATCTTTTATTACATAACTTTTCACCAAATTTCACAAACACTAAGAAAGTTTGTTTTTCTATTCAAAACAAGCTTTTAACGCTTTGAGGAGCTCAAATAACGTGTTTTTAGATCATTTGTAACTTTTCACCAAATTTCACAAACACTAAGAAAGTTTGTTTTTCGATTCAAAACTTGATTTTAACGCTTTGGGGAGTTCAAATAACGTGTTTTTAGATCATTTTTATCGTATCTTTTACTACATAACTTTTCACCAAATTTCACAAACACTAAGAAATTTTGTTTTTCGATTCAAAACAAGATTTTAACGCTTTGAGGAGTTCAAATAACGTGTTTTTGGATCATTTGTATCGTATCTAAGTACATAACTTTTCACCAAATTTCACAAACACTAAGAAAGTTTGTTTTTCGATTCAAAACATGTTTTTAACGCTTTGAGGAGTTCAAATAACGTGTTTTTAGATCATTTGTATCGTATCTTTTACTACATAACTTTTCACCAAAATTCACAAACACTAAGAAAGTTTGTTTATCGATTCAAAACATGTTTTTAACGCTTTGAGTAGTTCAAATAACGTGTTTTTAGATCATTTGTATCGTATCTTTTACTACATAACTTTTCACCAAATTTCACCAACACTAAGAAAGTTTGTTTTTCGATTCAAAACAAGATTTTAACGCTTTGAGGAGTTCAAATAACGTGTTTTTAGATCATTTGTATCGTATCTTTTACTACATAACTTTTCACCAAATTTCACAAACACTAAGAAAGTTTGTTTTTCGATTCAAAACAAGATTTTAACGCTTTGAGGAGTTCAAATAACGTGTTTTTAGATCATTTGTATCGTATCTTTTACTACATAACTTTTCACCAAATTTCACAAACACTAAGAAAGTTTGTTTTTCAATTCAAAACATGTTTTTAACGCTTTGAGGAGTTCAAATAACGTGTTTTTAGATCATTTGTATCGTATCTTTTACTACATAACTTTTCACCAAATTTCACCAACACTAAGAAAGTTTGTTTTTTGATTCAAAACAATATTTTAACGCTTTGAGGAGTTCAAATAACGTGTTTTTAGATCATTTGTATCGTATCTTTTACTACATAACTTTTCACCAAATTTCACAAACAGTAAGAAAGTTTGTTTTTCGATTCAAAACAAGATTTTAACGATTCGAGGAGTTCAAATAACGTGTTTTTAGATCATTTGTATCGTATCTTTTACTACATAACTTTTCACCAAATTTCACAAACACTAAGAAAGTTTGTTTTTTTTATTGAAAACAAGCTTTTAACGCTTTGAGGAGCTCAAATAACGTGTTTTTAGATCATTTGTAACTTTTCACCAAATTTCACAAACACTAAGAAACTTTGTTTTTCGATTCAAAACAAGATTTTAACGCTTTGAGGAGTACAAATAACGTGTTTTTAGATCATTTGTACCGTATCTTTTACTACATAACTTTTCACCAAATTTCACAAACACTAAGAAAGTTTGTTTTTCGATTCAAAACAAGATTTTAACGCTTTGAGGAGTTCAAATAACGTGTTTTTAGATCATTTGTATCGTATCTTTTAGTACATAACTTCTCAAGAAATTTCACAAACTCTAAGAAAGTTTGTTTTTCGATTGAAAACAAGATTTTAACGCTTTGAGGAGTTCAAATAACGTGTTTTTAGATCATTTGTATCGTATCTTTTTGTACATAACTTCTAAACAAATTTCACAAACTCTAAATAAGTTTGTTTTTCGATTCAAAACAAGATTTTAACGCTTTGACGAGTTCAAATAACGTGTTTTTAGATCATTTGTATCGTATCTTTTACTACATAACTTTTCACCAAATTTCACAAACACTAAGAAAGTTTGTTTTTCGATTCAAAACAAGATTTTAACGCTTTGACGAGTTCAAATAACGTGTTTTTAGATCATTTGTATCGTATCTTTTACTACATAACTTTTCACCAAATTTCACAAACACTAAGAAAGTTTGTTTTTCGATTCAAAACAAGATTTTAACGCTTTGAGGAGTTCAAATAACGTGTTTTTAGATCATTTGTATCGTATCTTTTACTACATAACTTTTCACCAAATTTCACAAACACTAAGAAAGTTTGTTTTTCTATTCAAAACAAGCTTTTAACGCTTTGAGGAGCTCAAATAACGTGTTTTTAGATCATTTGTAACTTTTCACCAAATTTCACAAACACTAAGAAAGTTTGTTTTTCGATTCAAAACTTGATTTTAACGCTTTGGGGAGTTCAAATAACGTGTTTTTAGATCATTTTTATCGTATCTTTTACTACATAACTTTTCACCAAATTTCACAAACACTAAGAAATTTTGTTTTTCGATTCAAAACAAGATTTTAACGCTTTGAGGAGTTCAAATAACGTGTTTTTAGATCATTTGTATCGTATCTTTTAGTACATAACTTTTCACCAAATTTCACAAACACTAAGAAAGTTTGTTTTTCGATCCAAAACATGTTTTTAACGCTTTGAGGAGTTCAAATAACGTGTTTTTAGATCATTTGTATCGTATCTTTTACTACATAACTTTTTACCAAATTTCACAAGCACTAAGAAAGTTTGTTTATCGATTCAAAACATGTTTTTAACGCTTTGAGTAGTTCAAATAACGTGTTTTTAGATCATTTGTATCGTATCTTTTACTACATAACTTTTCACCAAATTTCACAAACACTAAGAAAGTTTGTTTTTCGATTCAAAACAAGATTTTAACGCTTTGAGGAGTTCAAATAACGTGTTTTTGGATCATTTGTATCGTATCTTTTACTACATAACTTTTCACCAAATTTCACAAACACTAAGAAAGTTTGTTTTTCGATTCAAAACAAGATTTTAACGCTTTGAGGAGTTCAAATAACGTGTTTTTAGATCATTTGTATCGTATCTTTTACTACATAACTTTTCACCAAATTTCACAAACACTAAGAAAGTTTGTTTTTCTATTCAAAACAAGCTTTTAACGCTTTGAGGAGCTCAAATAACGTGTTTTTAGATCATTTGTAACTTTTCACCAAATTTCACAAACACTAAGAAAGTTTGTTTTTCGATTCAAAACATGATTTTAACGCTTTGGGGAGTTCAAATAACGTGTTTTTAGATCATTTGTATCGTATCTTTTACTACATAACTTTTCACCAAATTTCACAAACACTAAGAAATTTTGTTTTTCGATTCAAAACAAGATTTTAACGCTTTGAGGAGTTCAAATAACGTGTTTTTAGATCATTTGTATCGTATCCTTTAGTACATAGCTTTTCACCAAATTTCACAAACACTAAGAAAGTTTGTTTTTCGATTCAAAACATGTTTTTAACGCTTTGAGGAGTTCAAATAACGTGTTTTTAGATCATTTGTATCGTATCTTTTACTACATAACTTTTCACCAAATTTCACAAACACTAAGAAAGTTTGTTTTTCGATTCAAAACAAGATTTTAACGCTTTGAGGAGTTCAAATAACGTGTTTTTAGATCATTTGTATCGTATCTTTTAGTACATAACTTCTCAAGAAATTTCACAAACTCTAAGAAAGTTTGTTTTTCGATTCAAAACAAGATTTTAACGCTTTGAGGAGTTCAAATAACGTGTTTTTAGATCATTTGTATCGTATCTTTTAGTACATAACTTCTCAACAAATTTCACAAACTCTAAGAAAGTTTGTTTTTCGATTCAAAACAAGATTTTAACGCTTTGACGAGTTCAAATAACGTGTTTTTAGATCATTTGTATCGTATCTTTTACTACATAACTTTTCACCAAATTTCACAAACACTAAGAAAGTTTGTTTTTCGATTCAAAACAAGATTTTAACGCTTTGACGAGTTCAAATAACGTGTTTTTAGATCATTTGTATCGTATCTTTTACTACATAACTTTTCACCAAATTTCACAAACACTAAGAAAGTTTGTTTTTCGATTCAAAACAAGATTTTAACGCTTTAAGGAGTTCAAATAACGTGTTTTTAGATCATTTGTATCGTATCTTTTATTACATAACTTTTCACCAAATTTCACAAACACTAAGAAAGTTTGTTTTTCTATTCAAAACAAGCTTTTAACGCTTTGAGGAGCTCAAATAACGTGTTTTTAGATCATTTGTAACTTTTCACCAAATTTCACAAACACTAAGAAAGTTTGTTTTTCGATTCAAAACTTGATTTTAACGCTTTGGGGAGTTCAAATAACGTGTTTTTAGATCATTTTTATCGTATCTTTTACTACATAACTTTTCACCAAATTTCACAAACACTAAGAAATTTTGTTTTTCGATTCAAAACAAGATTTTAACGCTTTGAGGAGTTCAAATAACGTGTTTTGTACATAACTTTTCACCAAATTTCCCAAACACTAAGAAAGTTTGTTTTTCGATTCAAAACATGTTTTTAACGCTTTGAGGAGTTCAAATAACGTGTTTTTAGATCATTTGTATCGTATCTTTTACTACATAACTTTTCACCAAAATTCACAAACACTAAGAAAGTTTGTTTATCGATTCAAAACATGTTTTTAACGCTTTGAGTAGTTCAAATAACGTGTTTTTAGATCATTTGTATCTTATCTTTTACTACATAACTTTTCACCAAATTTCACCAACACTAAGAAAGTTTGTTTTTCGATTCAAAACAAGATTTTAACGCTTTGAGGAGTTCAAATAACGTGTTTTTAGATCATTTGTATCGTATCTTTTACTACATAACTTTTCACCAAATTTCACAAACACTAAGAAAGTTTGTTTTTCGATTCAAAACAAGATTTTAACGCTTTGAGGAGTTCAAATAACGTGTTTTTAGATCATTTGTATCGTATCTTTTACTACATAACTTTTCACCAAATTTCACAAACACTAAGAAAGTTTGTTTTTCAATTCAAAACATGTTTTTAACGCTTTGAGGAGTTCAAATAACGTGTTTTTAGATCATTTGTATCGTATCTTTTACTACATAACTTTTCACCAAATTTCACCAACACTAAGAAAGTTTGTTTTTTGATTCAAAACAATATTTTACCGCTTTGAGGAGTTCAAATAACGTGTTTTTAGATCATTTGTATCGTATCTTTTACTACATAACTTTTGACCAAATTTCACAAACAGTAAGAAAGTTTGTTTTTCGATTCAAAACAAGATTTTAACGATTTGAGGAGTTCAAATAACGTGTTTTTAGATCATTTGTATCGTATCTTTTACTACATAACTTTTCACCAAATTTCACAAACACTAAGAAAGTTTGTTTTTTTATTGAAAACAAGCTTTTAACGCTTTGAGGAGCTCAAATAACGTGTTTTTAGATCATTTGTAACTTTTCACCAAATTTCACAAACACTAAGAAACTTTGTTTTTCGATTCAAAACAAGATTTTAACGCTTTGAGGAGTACAAATAACGTGTTTTTAGATCATTTGTACCGTATCTTTTACTACATAACTTTTCACGAAATTTCACAAACACTAAGAAAGTTTGTTTTTCGATTCAAAACAAGATTTTAACGCTTTGAGGAGTTCAAATAACGTGTTTTTAGATCATTTGTATCGTATCTTTTAGTACATAACTTCTCAAGAAATTTCACAAACTCTAAGAAAGTTTGTTTTTCGATTGAAAACAAAATTTTAACGCTTTGAGGAGTTCAAATAACGTGTTTTTAGATCATTTGTATCGTATCTTTTAGTACATAACTTCTAAACAAATTTCACAAACTCTAAATAAGTTTGTTTTTCGATTCAAAACAAGATTTTAACGCTTTGACGAGTTCAAATAACGTGTTTTTAGATCATTTGTATCGTATCTTTTACCACATAACTTTTCACCAAATTTCACAAACACTAAGAAAGTTTGTTTTTCGATTCAAAACAAGATTTTAACGCTTTGACGAGTTCAAATAACGTGTTTTTAGATCATTTGTATCGTATCTTTTACCACATAACTTTTCACCAAATTTCACAAACACTAAGAAAGTTTGTTTTTCGATTCAAAACAAGATTTTAACGCTTTGACGAGTTCAAATAACGTGTTTTTAGATCATTTGTATCGTATCTTTTACTACATAACATTTCACCAAATTTCACAAACACTAAGAAAGTTTGTTTTTCGATTCAAAACAAGATTTTAACGCTTTGAGGAGTTCAAATAACGTGTTTTTAGATCATTTGTATCGTATCTTTTACTACATAACTTTTCACCAAATTTCACAAACACTAAGAAAGTTTGTTTTTCTATTCAAAACAAGCTTTTAACGCTTTGAGGAGCTCAAATAACGTGTTTTTAGATCATTTGTAACTTTTCACCAAATTTCACAAACACTAAGAAAGTTTGTTTTTCGATTCAAAACTTGATTTTAACGCTTTGGGGAGTTCAAATAACGTGTTTTTAGATCATTTTTATCGTATCTTTTACTACATAACTTTTCACCAAATTTCACAAACACTAAGAAATTTTGTTTTTCGATTCAAAACAAGATTTTAACGCTTTGAGGAGTTCAAATAACGTGTTTTTAGATCATTTGTATCGTATCTTTTAGTACATAACTTTTCACCAAATTTCACAAACACTAAGAAAGTTTGTTTTTCGATTCAAAACATGTTTTTAACGCTTTGAGGAGTTCAAATAACGTGTTTTTAGATCATTTGTATCGTATCTTTTACTACATAACTTTTCACCAAAATTCACAAACACTAAGAAAGTTTGTTTATCGATTCAAAACATGTTTTTAACGCTTTGAGTAGTTCAAATAACGTGTTTTTAGATCATTTGTATCGTATCTTTTACTACATAACTTTTCACCAAATTTCACCAACACTAAGAAAGTTTGTTTTTCGATTCAAAACAAGATTTTAACGCTTTGAGGAGTTCAAATAACGTGTTTTTAGATCATTTGTATAGTATCTTTTACTACATAACTTTTCACCAATTTTCACAAACACTAAGAAAGTTTGTTTTTCGATTCAAAACAAGATTTTAACGCTTTGAGGAGTTCAAATAACGTGTTTTTAGATCATTTGTATCGTATCTTTTACTACATAACTTTTCACCAAATTTCACAAACACTAAGAAAGTTTGTTTTTCAATTCAAAACATGTTTTTAACGCTTTGAGGAGTTCAAATAACGTGTTTTTAGATCATTTGTATCGTATCTTTTACTACATAACTTTTCACCAAATTTCACCAACACTAAGAAAGTTTGTTTTTTGATTCAAAACAATATTTTAACGCTTTGAGGAGTTCAAATAACGTGTTTTTAGATCATTTGTATCGTATCTTTTACTACATAACTTTTCACCAAATTTCACAAACAGTAAGAAAGTTTGTTTTTCGATTCAAAACAAGATTTTAACGATTTGAGGAGTTCAAATAACGTGTTTTTAGATCATTTGTATCGTATCTTTTACTACATAACTTTTCACCAAATTTCACAAACACTAAGAAAGTTTGTTTTTTTTATTGAAAACAAGCTTTTAACGCTATGAGGAGCTCAAATAACGTGTTTTTAGATCATTTGTAACTTTTCACCAAATTTCACAAACACTAAGAAACTTTGTTTTTCGATTCAAAACAAGATTTTAACGCTTTGAGGAGTACAAATAACGTGTTTTTAGATCATTTGTACCGTATCTTTTACTACATAACTTTTCACCAAATTTCACAAACACTAAGAAAGTTTGTTTTTCGATTCAAAACAAGATTTCAACGCTTTGAGGAGTTCAAATAACGTGTTTTTAGATCATTTGTATCTTATCTTTTAGTACATAACTTCTCAAGAAATTTCACAAACTCTAAGAAAGTTTGTTTTTCGATTCAAAACAAGATTTTAACGCTTTGAGGAGTTCAAATAACGTGTTTTTAGATCATTTGTATCGTATCTTTTAGTACATAACTTCAAAACAAATTTCACAAACTCTAAATAAGTTTGTTTTTCGATTCAAAACAAGATTTTAACGCTTTGACGAGTTCAAATAACGTGTTTTTAGATCATTTGTATCGTATCTTTTACTACATAACTTTTCACCAAATTTCACAAACACTAAGAAAGTTTGTTTTTCGATTCAAAACAAGATTTTAACGCTTTGACGAGTTCAAATAACGTGTTTTTAGATCATTTGTACCGTATCTTTTACTACATAACTTTTCACCAAATTTCACAAACACTAAGAAAGTTTGTTTTTCGATTCAAAACAAGATTTTAACGCTTTGAGGAGTTCAAATAACGTGTTTTTAGATCATTTGTATCGTATCTTTTACTACATAACTTTTCACCAAATTTCACAAACACTAAGAAAGTTTGTTTTTCTATTCAAAACAAGCTTTTAACGCTTTGAGGAGCTCAAATAACGTGTTTTTAGATCATTTGTAACTTTTCACCAAATTTCACAAACACTAAGAAAGTTTGTTTTTCGATTCAAAACTTGATTTTAACGCTTTGGGGAGTTCAAATAACGTGTTTTTAGATCATTTTTATCGTATCTTTTACTACATAACTTTTCACCAAATTTCACAAACACTAAGAAATTTTGTTTTTCGATTCAAAACAAGATTTTAACGCTTTGAGGAGTTCAAATAACGTGTTTTTAGATCATTTGTATCGTATCTTTTAGTACATAACTTTTCACCAAATTTCACAAACACTAAGAAAGTATGTTTTTCGATTCAAAACATGTTTTTAACGCTTTGAGGAGTTCAAATAACGTGTTTTTAGATCATTTGTATCGTATCTTTTACTACATAACTTTTCACCAAAATTCACAAACACTAAGAAAGTTTGTTTATCGATTCAAAACATGTTTTTAACGCTTTGAGTAGTTCAAATAACGTGTTTTTAGATCATTTGTATCGTATCTTTTACTACATAACTTTTCACCAAATTTCACCAACACTAAGAAAGTTTGTTTTTCGATTCAAAACAAGATTTTAACGCTTTGAGGAGTTCAAATAACGTGTTTTTAGATCATTTGTATCGTATCTTTTACTACATAACTTTTCACCAAATTTCACAAACACTAAGAAAGTTTGTTTTTCGATTCAAAACAAGATTTTAACGCTTTGAGGAGTTCAAATAACGTGTTTTTAGATCATTTGTATCGTATCTTTTACTACATAACTTTTCACCAAATTTCACAAACACTAAGAAAGTTTGTTTTTCAATTCAAAACATGTTTTTAACGCTTTGAGGAGTTCAAATAACGTGTTTTTAGATCATTTGTATCGTATGTTTTACTACATAACTTTTCACCAAATTTCACCAACACTAAGAAAGTTTGTTTTTTGATTCAAAACAATATTTTAACGCTTTGAGGAGTTCAAATAACGTATTTTTAGATCATTTGTATCGTATCTTTTACTACATAACTTTTCACCAAATTTCACAAACACTAAGAAAGTTTGTTTTTCAATTCAAAACATGTTTTTAACGCTTTGAGGAGTTCAAATAACGTGTTTTTAGATCATTTGTATCGTATCTTTTACTACATAACTTTTCACCAAATTTCACCAACACTAAGAAAGTTTGTTTTTTGATTCAAAACAATATTTTAACGCTTTGAGGAGTTCAAATAACGTGTTTTTAGATCATTTGTATCGTATCTTTTACTACATAACTTTTCACCAAATTTCACAAACACTAAGAAAGTTTGTTTTTCAATTCAAAACATGTTTTTAACGCTTTGAGGAGTTCAAATAACGTGTTTTTAGATCATTTGTATCGTATCTTTTACTACATAACTTTTCACCAAATTTCACCAACACTAAGAAAGTTTGTTTTTTGATTCAAAACAATATTTTAACGCTTTGAGGAGTTCAAATAACGTGTTTTTAGATCATTTGTATCGTATCTTTTACTACATAACTTTTCACCAAATTTCACAAACACTAAGAAAGTTTGTTTTTTTATTGAAAACAAGCTTTTAACGCTATGAGGAGCTCAAATAACGTGTTTTTAGATCATTTGTAACTTTTCACCAAATTTCACAAACACTAAGAAACTTTGTTTTTCGATTCAAAACAAGATTTTAACGCTTTGAGGAGTACAAATAACGTGTTTTTAGATCATTTGTACCGTATCTTTTACTACATAACTTTTCACCAAATTTCACAAACACTAAGAAAGTTTGTTTTTCGATTCAAAACAAGATTTTAACGCTTTGAGGAGTTCAAATAATGTGTTTTTAGATCATTTGTATCTTATCTTTTAGTACATAACTTCTCAAGAAATTTCACAAACTCTAAGAAAGTTTGTTTTTCGATTCAAAACAAGATTTTAACGCTTTGAGGAGTTCAAATAACGTGTTTTTAGATCATTTGTATCGTATCTTTTAGTACATAACTTCTAAACAAATTTCACAAACTCTAAATAAGTTTGTTTTTCGATTCAAAACAAGATTTTAACGCTTTGACGAGTTCAAATAACGTGTTTTTAGATCATTTGTATCGTATCTTTTACTACATAACTTTTCACCAAATTTCACAAACACTAAGAAAGTTTGTTTTTCGATTCAAAACAAGATTTTAACGCTTTGACGAGTTCAAATAACGTGTTTTTAGATCATTTGTATCGTATCTTTTACTACATAACTTTTCACCAAATTTCACAAACACTAAGAAAGTTTGTTTTTCGATTCAAAACAAGATTTTAACGCTTTGAGGAGTTCAAATAACGTGTTTTTAGATCATTTGTATCGTATCTTTTACTACATAACTTTTCACCAAATTTCACCAACACTAAGAAAGTTTGTTTTTCTATTCAAAACAAGCTTTTAACGCTTTGAGGAGCTCAAATAACGTGTTTTTAGATCATTTGTAACTTTTCACCAAATTTCACAAACACTAAGAAAGTTTGTTTTTCGATTCAAAACTTGATTTTAACGCTTTGGGGAGTTCAAATAACGTGTTTTTAGATCATTTTTATCGTATCTTTTACTACATAACTTTTCACCAAATTTCACAAACACTAAGAAATTTTGTTTTTCGATTCAAAACAAGATTTTAACGCTTTGAGGAGTTCAAATAACGTGTTTTTAGATCATTTGTATCGTATCTTTTAGTACATAACTTTTCACCAAATTTCACAAACACTAAGAAAGTTTGTTTTTCGATTCAAAACATGTTTTTAACGCTTTGAGGAGTTCAAATAACGTGTTTTTAGATCATTTGTATCGTATCTTTTACTACATAACTTTTCACCAAAATTCACAAACACTAAGAAAGTTTGCTTATCGATTCAAAACATGTTTTTAACGCTTTGAGTAGTTCAAATAACGTGTTTTTAGATCATTTGTATCGTATCTTTTACTACATAACTTTTCACCAAATTTCACCAACACTAAGAAAGTTTGTTTTTCGATTCAAAACAAGATTTTAACGCTTTGAGGAGTTCAAATAACGTGTTTTTAGATCATTTGTATCGTATCTTTTACTACATAACTTTTCACCAAATTTCACAAACACTAAGAAAGTTTGTTTTTCGATTCAAAACAAGATTTTAACGCTTTGAGGAGTTCAAATAACGTGTTTTTAGATCATTTGTATCGTATCTTTTACTACATAACTTTTCACCAAATTTCACAAACACTAAGAAAGTTTGTTTTTCAATTCAAAACATGTTTTTAACGCTTTGAGGAGTTCAAATAACGTGTTTTTAGATCATTTGTATCGTATCTTTTACTACATAACTTTTCACCAAATTTCACCAACACTAAGAAAGTTTGTTTTTTGATTCAAAACAATATTTTAACGCTTTGAGGAGTTCAAATAACGTGTTTTTAGATCATTTGTATCGTATCTTTTACTACATAACTTTTCACCAAATTTCACAAACACTAAGAAAGTTTGTTTTTCAATTCAAAACATGTTTTTAACGCTTTGAGGAGTTCAAATAACGTGTTTTTAGATCATTTGTATCGTATCTTTTACTACATAACTTTTCACCAAATTTCACCAACACTAAGAAAGTTTGTTTTTTGATTCAAAACAATATTTTAACGCTTTGAGGAGTTCAAATAACGTGTTTTTAGATCATTTGTATCGTATCTTTTACTACATAACTTTTCACCAAATTTCACAAACACTAAGAAAGTTTGTTTTTCTATTCAAAACAAGCTTTTAACGCTTTGAGGAGCTCAAATAACGTGTTTTTAGATCACTTGTAACTTTTCACCAAATTTCACAAACACTAAGAAAGTTTGTTTTTCGATTCAAAACTTGATTTTAACGCTTTGGGGAGTTCAAATAACGTGTTTTTAGATCATTTTTATCGCATAACTTTTCACCAAATTTCACAAACACTAAGAAATTTTGTTTTTCGATTCAAAACAAGATTTTAACGCTTTGAGGAGTTCAAATAACGTGTTTTTAGATCATTTGTATCGTATCTTTTAGTACATAACTTTTCACCAAATTTCACAAACACTAAGAAAGTTTGTTTTTCGATTCAAAACATGTTTTTAACGCTTTGAGGAGTTCAAATAACGTGTTTTTAGATCATTTGTATCGTATCTTTTACTACATAACTTTTCACCAAATTTCACCAACACTAAGAAAGTTTGTTTTTCGATTCAAAACAAGATTTTAACGCTTTGAGGAGTTCAAATAACGTGTTTTTAGATCATTTGTATCGTATCTTTTACTACATAACTTTTCACCAAATTTCACAAACACTAAGAAAGTTTGTTTTTCGATTCAAAACAAGATTTTAACGCTTTGAGGAGTTCAAATAACGTGTTTTTAGATCATTTGTATCGTATCTTTTACTACATAACTTTTCACCAAATTTCACAAACACTAAGAAAGTTTGTTTTTCAATTCAAAACGTGTTTTTAACGCTTTGAGGAGTTCAAATAACGTGTTTTTAGATCATTTGTATCGTATCTTTTACTACATAACTTTTCACCAAATTTCACCAACACTAAGAAAGTTTTTTTTTTATTCAAAACAATATTTTAACGCTTTGAGGAGTTCAAATAACGTGTTTTTAGATCATTTGTATCGTATCTTTTACTACATAACTTTTCACCAAATTTCACAAACACTAAGAAAGTTTGTTTTTCAATTCAAAACATGTTTTTAACGCTTTGAGGAGTTCAAATAACGTGTTTTTAGATCATTTGTATCGTATCTTTTACTACATAACTTTTCACCAAATTTCACCAACACTAAGAAAGTTTGTTTTTTGATTCAAAACAATATTTTAACGCTTTGAGGAGTTCAAATAACGTGTTTTTAGATCATTTGTATCGTATCTTTTACTACATAACTTTTCACCAAATTTCACAAACACTAAGAAAGTTTGTTTTTCTATTCAAAACAAGCTTTTAACGCTTTGAGGAGCTCAAATAACGTGTTTTTAGATCATTTGTAACTTTTCACCAAATTTCACAAACACTAAGAAAGTTTGTTTTTCGATTCAAAACTTGATTTTAACGCTTTGGGGAGTTCAAATAACGTGTTTTTAGATCATTTTTATCGTATCTTTTACTACATAACTTTTCACCAAATTTCACAAACACTAAGAAATTTTGTTTTTCGATTCAAAACAAGATTTTAACGCTTTGAGGAGTTCAAATAACGTGTTTTTAGATCATTTGTATCGTATCTTTTAGTACATAACTTTTCACCAAATTTCACAAACACTAAGAAAGTTTGTTTTTCGATTCAAAACATGTTTTTAACGCTTTGAGGAGTTCAAATAACGTGTTTTTAGATCATTTGTATCGTATCTTTTACTACATAACTTTTCACCAAAATTTACAAACACTAAGAAAGTTTGTTTATCGATTCAAAACATGTTTTTAACGCTTTGAGTAGTTCAAATAACGTGTTTTTAGATCATTTGTATCGTATCTTTTACTACATAACTTTTCACCAAATTTCACCAACACTAAGAAAGTTTGTTTTTCGATTCAAAACAAGATTTTAACGCTTTGAGGAGTTCAAATAACGTGTTTTTAGATCATTTGTATCATATCTTTTACTACATAACTTTTCACCAAATTTCACAAACACTAAGAAAGTTTGTTTTTCGATTCAAAACAAGATTTTAACGCTTTGAGGAGTTCAAATAACGTGTTTTTAGATCATTTGTATCGTATCTTTTACTACATAACTTTTCACCAAATTTCACAAACACTAAGAAAGTTTGTTTTTCAATTCAAAACATGTTTTTAACGCTTTGAGTAGTTCAAATAACGTGTTTTTAGATCATTTGTATCGTATCTTTTACTACATAACTTTTCACCAAATTTCACCAACACTAAGAAAGTTTGTTTTTCGATTCAAAACAAGATTTTAACGCTTTGAGGAGTTCGAATAACGTGTTTTTAGATCATTTGTATCATATCTTTTACTACATAACTTTTCACCAAATTTCACAAACACTAAGAAAGTTTGTTTTTCGATTCAAAACAAGATTTTAACGCTTTGAGGAGTTCAAATAACGTGTTTTTAGATCATTTGTATCGTATCTTTTACTACATAACTTTTCACCAAATTTCACAAACACTAAGAAAGTTTGTTTTTCAATTCAAAACATGTTTTTAACGCTTTGAGGAGTTCAAATAACTAGTTTTTAGATCATTTGTATCGTATCTTTTACTACATAACTTTTCACCAAATATCACCAACACTAAGAAAGTTTGTTTTTTGATTCAAAACAATATTTTAACGCTTTGAGGAGTTCAAATAACGTGTTTTTAAATCATTTGTATCGTATCTTTTACTACATAACTTTTCACCAAATTTCACAAACACTAAGAAAGTTTGTTTTTCGATTCAAAACAAGATTTTAACGATTTGAGGAGTTCAAATAACGTGTTTTTAGATCATTTGTATCGTATCTTTTACTACATAACTTTTCACCAAATTTCACAAACACTAAGAAAGTTTGTTTTTTTATTGAAAACAAGCTTTTAACGCTATGAGGAGCTCAAATAACGTGTTTTTAGATCATTTGTAACTTTTCACCAAATTTCACAAACACTGAGAAACTTTGTTTTTCGATTCAAAACAAGATTTTAACGCTTTGAGGAGTACAAATAACGTGTTTTTAGATCATTTGTACCGTATCTTTTACTACATAACTTTTCACCAAATTTCACAAACACTAAGAAAGTTTGTTTTTCGATTCAAAACAAGATTTTAACGCTTTGAGGAGTTCAAATAACGTGTTTTTAGATCATTTGTATCTTATCTTTTAGTACATAACTTCTCAAGAAATTTCACAAACTCTAAGAAAGTTTGTTTTTCGATTCAAAACAAGATTTTAACGCTTTGAGGAGTTCAAATAACGTGTTTTTAGATCATTTGTATCGTATCTTTTAGTACATAACTTCTAAACAAATTTCACAAACTCTAAATAAGTTTGTTTTTCGATTCAAAACAAGATTTTAACGCTTTGACGAGTTCAAATAACGTGTTTTTAGATCATTTGTATCGTATCTTTTACTACATAACTTTTCACCAAATTTCACAAACACTAAGAAAGTTTGTTTTTCGATTCAAAACAAGATTTTAACGCTTTGACGAGTTCAAATAACGTGTTTTTAGATCATTTGTATCGTATCTTTTACTACATAACTTTTCACCAAATTTCACAAACACTAAGAAAGTTTGTTTTTCGATTCAAAACAAGATTTTAACGCTTTGAGGAGTTCAAATAACGTGTTTTTAGATCATTTGTATCGTATCTTTTACTACATAACTTTTCACCAAATTTCACAAACACTAAGAAAGTTTGTTTTTCTATTCAAAACAAGCTTTTAACGCTTTGAGGAGCTCAAATAACGTGTTTTTAGATCATTTGTAACTTTTCACCAAATTTCACAAACACTAAGAAAGTTTGTTTTTCGATTCAAAACTTGATTTTAACGCTTTGGGGAGTTCAAATAACGTGTTTTTAGATCATTTTTATCGTATCTTTTACTACATAACTTTTCACCAAATTTCACAAACACTAAGAAATTTTGTTTTTCGATTCAAAACAAGATTTTAACGCTTTGAGGAGTTCAAATAACGTGTTTTTAGATCATTTGTATCGTATCTTTTAGTACATAACTTTTCACCAAATTTCACAAACACTAAGAAAGTATGTTTTTCGATTCAAAACATGTTTTTTACGCTTTGAGGAGTTCAAATAACGTGTTTTTAGATCATTTGTATCGTATCTTTTACTACATAACTTTTCACCAAAATTCACAAACACTAAGAAAGTTTGTTTATCGATTCAAAACATGTTTTTAACGCTTTGAGTAGTTCAAATAACGTGTTTTTAGATCATTTGTATCGTATCTTTTACTACATAACTTTTCACCAAATTTCACCAACACTAAGAAAGTTTGTTTTTCGATTCAAAACAAGATTTTAACGCTTTGAGGAGTTCAAATAACGTGTTTTTAGATCATTTGTATCGTATCTTTTACTACATAACTTTTCACCAAATTTCACAAACACTAAGAAAGTTTGTTTTTCAATTGAAAACATGTTTTTAACGCTTTGAGGAGTTCAAATAACGTGTTTTTAGATCATTTGTATCGTATGTTTTACTACATAACTTTTCACCAAATTTCACCAACACTAAGAAAGTTTGTTTTTTGATTCAAAACAATATTTTAACGCTTTGAGGAGTTCAAATAACGTATTTTTAGATCATTTGTATCGTATCTTTTACTACATAACTTTTCACCAAATTTCACAAACACTAAGAAAGTTTGTTTTTCAATTCAAAACATGTTTTTAACGCTTTGAGGAGTTCAAATAACGTGTTTTTAGATCATTTGTATCGTATCTTTTACTACATAACTTTTCACCAAATTTCACCAACACTAAGAAAGTTTGTTTTTTGATTCAAAACAATATTTTAACGCTTTGAGGAGTTCAAATAACGTGTTTTTAGATCATTTGTATCGTATCTTTTACTACATAACTTTTCACCAAATTTCACAAACACTAAGAAAGTTTGTTTTTCAATTCAAAACATGTTTTTAACGCTTTGAGGAGTTCAAATAACGTGTTTTTAGATCATTTGTATCGTATCTTTTACTACATAACTTTTCACCAAATTTCACCAACACTAAGAAAGTTTGTTTTTTGATTCAAAACAATATTTTAACGCTTTGAGGAGTTCAAATAACGTGTTTTTAGATCATTTGTATCGTATCTTTTACTACATAACTTTTCACCAAATTTCACAAACAGTAAGAAAGTTTGTTTTTCGATTCAAAACAAGATTTTAACGATTTGAGGAGTTCAAATAACGTGTTTTTAGATCATTTGTATCGTATCTTTTACTACATAACTTTTCACCAAATTTCACAAACACTAAGAAAGTTTGTTTTTTTATTGAAAACAAGCTTTTAACGCTATGAGGAGCTCAAATAACGTGTTTTTAGATCATTTGTAACTTTTCACCAAATTTCACAAACACTAAGAAACTTTGTTTTTCGATTCAAAACAAGATTTTAACGCTTTGAGGAGTACAAATAACGTGTTTTTAGATCATTTGTACCGTATCTTTTACTACATAACTTTTCACCAAATTTCACAAACACTAAGAAAGTTTGTTTTTCGATTCAAAACAAGATTTTAACGCTTTGAGGAGTTCAAATAATGTGTTTTTAGATCATTTGTATCTTATCTTTTAGTACATAACTTCTCAAGAAATTTCACAAACTCTAAGAAAGTTTGTTTTTCGATTCAAAACAAGATTTTAACGCTTTGAGGAGTTCAAATAACGTGTTTTTAGATCATTTGTATCGTATCTTTTAGTACATAACTTCTAAACAAATTTCACAAACTCTAAATAAGTTTGTTTTTCGATTCAAAACAAGATTTTAACGCTTTGACGAGTTCAAATAACGTGTTTTTAGATCATTTGTATCGTATCTTTTACTACATAACTTTTCACGAAATTTCACAAACACTAAGAAAGTTTGTTTTTCGATTCAAAACAAGATTTTAACGCTTTGACGAGTTCAAATAACGTGTTTTTAGATCATTTGTATCGTATCTTTTACTACATAACTTTTCACCAAATTTCACAAACACTAAGAAAGTTTGTTTTTCGATTCAAAACAAGATTTTAACGCTTTGAGGAGTTCAAATAACGTGTTTTTAGATCATTTGTATCGTATCTTTTACTACATAACTTTTCACCAAATTTCACCAACACTAAGAAAGTTTGTTTTTCTATTCAAAACAAGCTTTTAACGCTTTGAGGAGCTCAAATAACGTGTTTTTAGATCATTTGTAACTTTTCACCAAATTTCACAAACACTAAGAAAGTTTGTTTTTCGATTCAAAACTTGATTTTAACGCTTTGGGGAGTTCAAATAACGTGTTTTTAGATCATTTTTATCGTATCTTTTACTACATAACTTTTCACCAAATTTCACAAACACTAAGAAATTTTGTTTTTCGATTCAAAACAAGATTTTAACGCTTTGAGGAGTTCAAATAACGTGTTTTTAGATCATTTGTATCGTATCTTTTAGTACATAACTTTTCACCAAATTTCACAAACACTAAGAAAGTTTGTTTTTCGATTCAAAACATGTTTTTAACGCTTTGAGGAGTTCAAATAACGTGTTTTTAGATCATTTGTATCGTATCTTTTACTACATAACTTTTCACCAAAATTCACAAACACTAAGAAAGTTTGCTTATCGATTCAAAACATGTTTTTAACGCTTTGAGTAGTTCAAATAACGTGTTTTTAGATCATTTGTATCGTATCTTTTACTACATAACTTTTCACCAAATTTCACCAACACTAAGAAAGTTTGTTTTTCGATTCAAAACAAGATTTTAACGCTTTGAGGAGTTCAAATAACGTGTTTTTAGATCATTTGTATCGTATCTTTTACTACATAACTTTTCACCAAATTTCACAAACACTAAGAAAGTTTGTTTTTCGATTCAAAACAAGATTTTAACGCTTTGAGGAGTTCAAATAACGTGTTTTTAGATCATTTGTATCGTATCTTTTACTACATAACTTTTCACCAAATTTCACAAACACTAAGAAAGTTTGTTTTTCAATTCAAAACATGTTTTTAACGCTTTGAGGAGTTCAAATAACGTGTTTTTAGATCATTTGTATCGTATCTTTTACTACATAACTTTTCACCAAATTTCACCAACACTAAGAAAGTTTGTTTTTTGATTCAAAACAATATTTTAACGCTTTGAGGAGTTCAAATAACGTGTTTTTAGATCATTTGTATCGTATCTTTTACTACATAACTTTTCACCAAATTTCACAAACACTAAGAAAGTTTGTTTTTCAATTCAAAACATGTTTTTAACGCTTTGAGGAGTTCAAATAACGTGTTTTTAGATCATTTGTATCGTATCTTTTACTACATAACTTTTCACCAAATTTCACCAACACTAAGAAAGTTTGTTTTTTGATTCAAAACAATATTTTAACGCTTTGAGGAGTTCAAATAACGTGTTTTTAGATCATTTGTATCGTATCTTTTACTACATAACTTTTCACCAAATTTCACAAACACTAAGAAAGTTTGTTTTTCTATTCAAAACAAGCTTTTAACGCTTTGAGGAGCTCAAATAACGTGTTTTTAGATCACTTGTAACTTTTCACCAAATTTCACAAACACTAAGAAAGTTTGTTTTTCGATTCAAAACTTGATTTTAACGCTTTGGGGAGTTCAAATAACGTGTTTTTAGATCATTTTTATCGTATCTTTTACTACATAACTTTTCACCAAATTTCACAAACACTAAGAAATTTTGTTTTTCGATTCAAAACAAGATTTTAACGCTTTGAGGAGTTCAAATAACGTGTTTTTAGATCATTTGTATCGTATCTTTTAGTACATAACTTTTCACCAAATTTCACAAACACTAAGAAAGTTTGTTTTTCGATTCAAAACATGTTTTTAACGCTTTGAGGAGTTCAAATAACGTGTTTTTAGATCATTTGTATCGTATCTTTTACTACATAACTTTTCACCAAATTTCACCAACACTAAGAAAGTTTGTTTTTCGATTCAAAACAAGATTTTAACGCTTTGAGGAGTTCAAATAACGTGTTTTTAGATCATTTGTATCGTATCTTTTACTACATAACTTTTCACCAAATTTCACAAACACTAAGAAAGTTTGTTTTTCGATTCAAAACAAGATTTTAACGCTTTGAGGAGTTCAAATAACGTGTTTTTAGATCATTTGTATCGTATCTTTTACTACATAACTTTTCACCAAATTTCACAAACACTAAGAAAGTTTGTTTTTCAATTCAAAACGTGTTTTTAACGCTTTGAGGAGTTCAAATAACGTGTTTTTAGATCATTTGTATCGTATCTTTTACTACATAACTTTTCACCAAATTTCACCAACACTAAGAAAGTTTTTTTTTGATTCAAAACAATATTTTAACGCTTTGAGGAGTTCAAATAACGTGTTTTTAGATCATTTGTATCGTATCTTTTACTACATAACTTTTCACCAAATTTCACAAACACTAAGAAAGTTTGTTTTTCAATTCAAAACATGTTTTTAACGCTTTGAGGAGTTCAAATAACGTGTTTTTAGATCATTTGTATCGTATCTTTTACTACATAACTTTTCACCAAATTTCACCAACACTAAGAAAGTTTGTTTTTTGATTCAAAACAATATTTTAACGCTTTGAGGAGTTCAAATAACGTGTTTTTAGATCATTTGTATCGTATCTTTTACTACATAACTTTTCACCAAATTTCACAAACACTAAGAAAGTTTGTTTTTCTATTCAAAACAAGCTTTTAACGCTTTGAGGAGCTCAAATAACGTGTTTTTAGATCATTTGTAACTTTTCACCAAATTTCACAAACACTAAGAAAGTTTGTTTTTCGATTCAAAACTTGATTTTAACGCTTTGGGGAGTTCAAATAACGTGTTTTTAGATCATTTTTATCGTATCTTTTACTACATAACTTTTCACCAAATTTCACAAACACTAAGAAAGTTTGTTTTTCAATTCAAAACATGTTTTTAACGCTTTGAGTAGTTCAAATAACGTGTTTTTAGATCATTTGTATCGTATCTTTTACTACATAACTTTTCACCAAATTTCACCAACACTAAGAAAGTTTGTTTTTCGATTCAAAACAAGATTTTAACGCTTTGAGGAGTTCAAATAACGTGTTTTTAGATCATTTGTATCATATCTTTTACTACATAACTTTTCACCAAATTTCACAAACACTAAGAAAGTTTGTTTTTCGATTCAAAACAAGATTTTAACGCTTTGAGGAGTTCAAATAACGTGTTTTTAGATCATTTGTATCGTATCTTTTACTACATAACTTTTCACCAAATTTCACAAACACTAAGAAAGTTTGTTTTTCAATTCAAAACATGTTTTTAACGCTTTGAGGAGTTCAAATAACTAGTTTTTAGATCATTTGTATCGTATCTTTTACTACATAACTTTTCACCAAATATCACCAACACTAAGAAAGTTTGTTTTTTGATTCAAAACAATATTTTAACGCTTTGAGGAGTTCAAATAACGTGTTTTTAAATCATTTGTATCGTATCTTTTACTACATAACTTTTCACCAAATTTCACAAACACTAAGAAAGTTTGTTTTTCGATTCAAAACAAGATTTTAACGATTTGAGGAGTTCAAATAACGTGTTTTTAGATCATTTGTATCGTATCTTTTACTACATAACTTTTCACCAAATTTCACAAACACTAAGAAAGTTTGTTTTTTTATTGAAAACAAGCTTTTAACGCTATGAGGAGCTCAAATAACGTGTTTTTAGATCATTTGTAACTTTTCACCAAATTTCACAAACACTGAGAAACTTTGTTTTTCGATTCAAAACAAGATTTTAACGCTTTGAGGAGTACAAATAACGTGTTTTTAGATCATTTGTACCGTATCTTTTACTACATAACTTTTCACCAAATTTCACAAACACTAAGAAAGTTTGTTTTTCGATTCAAAACAAGATTTTAACGCTTTGAGGAGTTCAAATAACGTGTTTTTAGATCATTTGTATCTTATCTTTTAGTACATAACTTCTCAAGAAATTTCACAAACTCTAAGAAAGTTTGTTTTTCGATTCAAAACAAGATTTTAACGCTTTGAGGAGTTCAAATAACGTGTTTTTAGATCATTTGTATCGTATCTTTTAGTACATAACTTCTAAACAAATTTCACAAACTCTAAATAAGTTTGTTTTTCGATTCAAAACAAGATTTTAACGCTTTGACGAGTTCAAATAACGTGTTTTTAGATCATTTGTATCGTATCTTTTACTACATAACTTTTCACCAAATTTCACAAACACTAAGAAAGTTTGTTTTTCGATTCAAAACAAGATTTTAACGCTTTGACGAATTCAAATAACGTGTTTTTAGATCATTTGTATCGTATCTTTTACTACATAACTTTTCACCAAATTTCACAAACACTAAGAAAGTTTGTTTTTCGATTCAAAACAAGATTTTAACGCTTTGAGGAGTTCAAATAACGTGTTTTTAGATCATTTGTATCGTATCTTTTACTACATAACTTTTCACCAAATTTCACAAACACTAAGAAAGTTTGTTTTTCTATTCAAAACAAGCTTTTAACGCTTTGAGGAGCTCAAATAACGTGTTTTTAGATCATTTGTAACTTTTCACCAAATTTCACAAACACTAAGAAAGTTTGTTTTTCGATTCAAAACTTGATTTTAACGCTTTGGGGAGTTCAAATAACGTGTTTTTAGATCATTTTTATCGTATCTTTTACTACATAACTTTTCACCAAATTTCACAAACACTAAGAAATTTTGTTTTTCGATTCAAAACAAGATTTTAACGCTTTGAGGAGTTCAAATAACGTGTTTTTAGATCATTTGTATCGTATCTTTTAGTACATAACTTTTCACCAAATTTCACAAACACTAAGAAAGTATGTTTTTCGATTCAAAACATGTTTTTAACGCTTTGAGGAGTTCAAATAACGTGTTTTTAGATCATTTGTATCGTATCTTTTACTACATAACTTTTCACCAAAATTCACAAACACTAAGAAAGTTTGTTTATCGATTCAAAACATGTTTTTAACGCTTTGAGTAGTTCAAATAACGTGTTTTTAGATCATTTGTATCGTATCTTTTACTACATAACTTTTCACCAAATTTCACCAACACTAAGAAAGTTTGTTTTTCGATTCAAAACAAGATTTTAACGCTTTGAGGAGTTCAAATAACGTGTTTTTAGATCATTTGTATCGTATCTTTTACTACATAACTTTTCACCAAATTTCACAAACACTAAGAAAGTTTGTTTTTCGATTCAAAACAAGATTTTAACGCTTTGAGGAGTTCAAATAACGTGTTTTTAGATCATTTGTATCGTATCTTTTACTACATAACTTTTCACCAAATTTCACAAACACTAAGAAAGTTTGTTTTTCAATTCAAAACATGTTTTTAACGCTTTGAGGAGTTCAAATAACGTGTTTTTAGATCATTTGTATCGTATGTTTTACTACATAACTTTTCACCAAATTTCACCAACACTAAGAAAGTTTGTTTTTTGATTCAAAACAATATTTTAACGCTTTGAGGAGTTCAAATAACGTATTTTTAGATCATTTGTATCGTATCTTTTACTACATAACTTTTCACCAAATTTCACAAACACTAAGAAAGTTTGTTTTTCAATTCAAAACATGTTTTTAACGCTTTGAGGAGTTCAAATAACGTGTTTTTAGATCATTTGTATCGTATCTTTTACTACATAACTTTTCACCAAATTTCACCAACACTAAGAAAGTTTGTTTTTTGATTCAAAACAATATTTTAACGCTTTGAGGAGTTCAAATAACGTGTTTTTAGATCATTTGTATCGTATCTTTTACTACATAACTTTTCACCAAATTTCACAAACACTAAGAAAGTTTGTTTTTCAATTCAAAACATGTTTTTAACGCTTTGAGGAGTTCAAATAACGTGTTTTTAGATCATTTGTATCGTATCTTTTACTACATAACTTTTCACCAAATTTCACCAACACTAAGAAAGTTTGTTTTTTGATTCAAAACAATATTTTAACGCTTTGAGGAGTTCAAATAACGTGTTTTTAGATCATTTGTATCGTATCTTTTACTACATAACGTTTCACCAAATTTCACAAACAGTAAGAAAGTTTGTTTTTCGATTCAAAACAAGATTTTAACGATTTGAGGAGTTCAAATAACGTGTTTTTAGATCATTTGTATCGTATCTTTTACTACATAACTTTTCACCAAATTTCACAAACACTAAGAAAGTTTGTTTTTTTATTGAAAACAAGCTTTTAACGCTATGAGGAGCTCAAATAACGTGTTTTTAGATCATTTGTAACTTTTCACCAAATTTCACAAACACTAAGAAACTTTGTTTTTCGATTCAAAACAAGATTTTAACGCTTTGAGGAGTACAAATAACGTGTTTTTAGATCATTTGTACCGTATCTTTTACTACATAACTTTTCACCAAATTTCACAAACACTAAGAAAGTTTGTTTTTCGATTCAAAACAAGATTTTAACGCTTTGAGGAGTTCAAATAATGTGTTTTTAGATCATTTGTATCTTATCTTTTAGTACATAACTTCTCAAGAAATTTCACAAACTCTAAGAAAGTTTGTTTTTCGATTCAAAACAAGATTTTAACGCTTTGAGGAGTTCAAATAACGTGTTTTTAGATCATTTGTATCGTATCTTTTAGTACATAACTTCTAAACAAATTTCACAAACTCTAAATAAGTTTGTTTTTCGATTCAAAACAAGATTTTAACGCTTTGACGAGTTCAAATAACGTGTTTTTAGATCATTTGTATCGTATCTTTTACTACATAACTTTTCACCAAATTTCACAAACACTAAGAAAGTTTGTTTTTCGATTCAAAACAAGATTTTAACGCTTTGACGAGTTCAAATAACGTGTTTTTAGATCATTTGTATCGTATCTTTTACTACATAACTTTTCACCAAATTTCACAAACACTAAGAAAGTTTGTTTTTCGATTCAAAACAAGATTTTAACGCTTTGAGGAGTTCAAATAACGTGTTTTTAGATCATTTGTATCGTATCTTTTACTACATAACTTTTCACCAAATTTCACCAACACTAAGAAAGTTTGTTTTTCTATTCAAAACAAGCTTTTAACGCTTTGAGGAGCTCAAATAACGTGTTTTTAGATCATTTGTAACTTTTCACCAAATTTCACAAACACTAAGAAAGTTTGTTTTTCGATTCAAAACTTGATTTTAACGCTTTGGGGAGTTCAAATAACGTGTTTTTAGATCATTTTTATCGTATCTTTTACTACATAACTTTTCACCAAATTTCACAAACACTAAGAAATTTTGTTTTTCGATTCAAAACAAGATTTTAACGCTTTGAGGAGTTCAAATAACGTGTTTTTAGATCATTTGTATCGTATCTTTTAGTACATAACTTTTCACCAAATTTCACAAACACTAAGAAAGTTTGTTTTTCGATTCAAAACATGTTTTTAACGCTTTGAGGAGTTCAAATAACGTGTTTTTAGATCATTTGTATCGTATCTTTTACTACATAACTTTTCACCAAAATTCACAAACACTAAGAAAGTTTGCTTATCGATTCAAAACATGTTTTTAACGCTTTGAGTAGTTCAAATAACGTGTTTTTAGATCATTTGTATCGTATCTTTTACTACATAACTTTTCACCAAATTTCACCAACACTAAGAAAGTTTGTTTTTCGATTCAAAACAAGATTTTAACGCTTTGAGGAGTTCAAATAACGTGTTTTTAGATCATTTGTATCGTATCTTTTACTACATAACTTTTCACCAAATTTCACAAACACTAAGAAAGTTTGTTTTTCGATTCAAAACAAGATTTTAACGCTTTGAGGAGTTCAAATAACGTGTTTTTAGATCATTTGTATCGTATCTTTTACTACATAACTTTTCACCAAATTTCACAAACACTAAGAAAGTTTGTTTTTCAATTCAAAACATGTTTTTAACGCTTTGAGGAGTTCAAATAACGTGTTTTTAGATCATTTGTATCGTATCTTTTACTACATAACTTTTCACCAAATTTCACCAACACTAAGAAAGTTTGTTTTTTGATTCAAAACAATATTTTAACGCTTTGAGGAGTTCAAATAACGTGTTTTTAGATCATTTGTATCGTATCTTTTACTACATAACTTTTCACCAAATTTCACAAACACTAAGAAAGTTTGTTTTTCAATTCAAAACATGTTTTTAACGCTTTGAGGAGTTCAAATAACGTGTTTTTAGATCATTTGTATCGTATCTTTTACTACATAACTTTTCACCAAATTTCACCAACACTAAGAAAGTTTGTTTTTTGATTCAAAACAATATTTTAACGCTTTGAGGAGTTCAAATAACGTGTTTTTAGATCATTTGTATCGTATCTTTTACTACATAACTTTTCACCAAATTTCACAAACACTAAGAAAGTTTGTTTTTCTATTCAAAACAAGCTTTTAACGCTTTGAGGAGCTCAAATAACGTGTTTTTAGATCACTTGTAACTTTTCACCAAATTTCACAAACACTAAGAAAGTTTGTTTTTCGATTCAAAACTTGATTTTAACGCTTTGGGGAGTTCAAATAACGTGTTTTTAGATCATTTTTATCGTATCTTTTACTACATAACTTTTCACCAAATTTCACAAACACTAAGAAATTTTGTTTTTCGATTCAAAACAAGATTTTAACGCTTTGAGGAGTTCAAATAACGTGTTTTTAGATCATTTGTATCGTATCTTTTAGTACATAACTTTTCACCAAATTTCACAAACACTAAGAAAGTTTGTTTTTCGATTCAAAACATGTTTTTAACGCTTTGAGGAGTTCAAATAACGTGTTTTTAGATCATTTGTATCGTATCTTTTACTACATAACTTTTCACCAAATTTCACCAACACTAAGAAAGTTTGTTTTTCGATTCAAAACAAGATTTTAACGCTTTGAGGAGTTCAAATAACGTGTTTTTAGATCATTTGTATCGTATCTTTTACTACATAACTTTTCACCAAATTTCACAAACACTAAGAAAGTTTGTTTTTCGATTCAAAACAAGATTTTAACGCTTTGAGGAGTTCAAATAACGTGTTTTTAGATCATTTGTATCGTATCTTTTACTACATAACTTTTCACCAAATTTCACAAACACTAAGAAAGTTTGTTTTTCAATTCAAAACGTGTTTTTAACGCTTTGAGGAGTTCAAATAACGTGTTTTTAGATCATTTGTATCGTATCTTTTACTACATAACTTTTCACCAAATTTCACCAACACTAAGAAAGTTTTTTTTTGATTCAAAACAATATTTTAACGCTTTGAGGAGTTCAAATAACGTGTTTTTAGATCATTTGTATCGTATCTTTTACTACATAACTTTTCACCAAATTTCACAAACACTAAGAAAGTTTGTTTTTCAATTCAAAACATGTTTTTAACGCTTTGAGGAGTTCAAATAACGTGTTTTTAGATCATTTGTATCGTATCTTTTACTACATAACTTTTCACCAAATTTCACCAACACTAAGAAAGTTTGTTTTTTGATTCAAAACAATATTTTAACGCTTTGAGGAGTTCAAATAACGTGTTTTTAGATCATTTGTATCGTATCTTTTACTACATAACTTTTCACCAAATTTCACAAACACTAAGAAAGTTTGTTTTTCTATTCAAAACAAGCTTTTAACGCTTTGAGGAGCTCAAATAACGTGTTTTTAGATCATTTGTAACTTTTCACCAAATTTCACAAACACTAAGAAAGTTTGTTTTTCGATTCAAAACTTGATTTTAACGCTTTGGGGAGTTCAAATAACGTGTTTTTAGATCATTTTTATCGTATCTTTTACTACATAACTTTTCACCAAATTTCACAAACACTAAGAAATTTTGTTTTTCGATTCAAAACAAGATTTTAACGCTTTGAGGAGTTCAAATAACGTGTTTTTAGATCATTTGTATCGTATCTTTTAGTACATAACTTTTCACCAAATTTCACAAACACTAAGAAAGTTTGTTTTTCGATTCAAAACATGTTTTTAACGCTTTGAGGAGTTCAAATAACGTGTTTTTAGATCATTTGTATCGTATCTTTTACTACATAACTTTTCACCAAAATTTACAAACACTAAGAAAGTTTGTTTATCGATTCAAAACATGTTTTTAACGCTTTGAGTAGTTCAAATAACGTGTTTTTAGATCATTTGTATCGTATCTTTTACTACATAACTTTTCACCAAATTTCACCAACACTAAGAAAGTTTGTTTTTCGATTCAAAACAAGATTTTAACGCTTTGAGGAGTTCAAATAACGTGTTTTTAGATCATTTGTATCATATCTTTTACTACATAACTTTTCACCAAATTTCACAAACACTAAGAAAGTTTGTTTTTCGATTCAAAACAAGATTTTAACGCTTTGAGGAGTTCAAATAACGTGTTTTTAGATCATTTGTATCGTATCTTTTACTACATAACTTTTCACCAAATTTCACAAACACTAAGAAAGTTTGTTTTTCAATTCAAAACATGTTTTTAACGCTTTGAGTAGTTCAAATAACGTGTTTTTAGATCATTTGTATCGTATCTTTTACTACATAACTTTTCACCAAATTTCACCAACACTAAGAAAGTTTGTTTTTCGATTCAAAACAAGATTTTAACGCTTTGAGGAGTTCAAATAACGTGTTTTTAGATCATTTGTATCATATCTTTTACTACATAACTTTTCACCAAATTTCACAAACACTAAGAAAGTTTGTTTTTCGATTCAAAACAAGATTTTAACGCTTTGAGGAGTTCAAATAACGTGTTTTTAGATCATTTGTATCGTATCTTTTACTACATAACTTTTCACCAAATTTCACAAACACTAAGAAAGTTTGTTTTTCAATTCAAAACATGTTTTTAACGCTTTGAGGAGTTCAAATAACTAGTTTTTAGATCATTTGTATCGTATCTTTTACTACATAACTTTTCACCAAATATCACCAACACTAAGAAAGTTTGTTTTTTGATTCAAAACAATATTTTAACGCTTTGAGGAGTTCAAATAACGTGTTTTTAAATCATTTGTATCGTATCTTTTACTACATAACTTTTCACCAAATTTCACAAACACTAAGAAAGTTTGTTTTTCGATTCAAAACAAGATTTTAACGATTTGAGGAGTTCAAATAACGTGTTTTTAGATCATTTGTATCGTATCTTTTACTACATAACTTTTCACCAAATTTCACAAACACTAAGAAAGTTTGTTTTTTTATTGAAAACAAGCTTTTAACGCTATGAGGAGCTCAAATAACGTGTTTTTAGATCATTTGTAACTTTTCACCAAATTTCACAAACACTGAGAAACTTTGTTTTTCGATTCAAAACAAGATTTTAACGCTTTGAGGAGTACAAATAACGTGTTTTTAGATCATTTGTACCGTATCTTTTACTACATAACTTTTCACCAAATTTCACAAACACTAAGAAAGTTTGTTTTTCGATTCAAAACAAGATTTTAACGCTTTGAGGAGTTCAAATAACGTGTTTTTAGATCATTTGTATCTTATCTTTTAGTACATAACTTCTCAAGAAATTTCACAAACTCTAAGAAAGTTTGTTTTTCGATTCAAAACAAGATTTTAACGCTTTGAGGAGTTCAAATAACGTGTTTTTAGATCATTTGTATCGTATCTTTTAGTACATAACTTCTAAACAAATTTCACAAACTCTAAATAAGTTTGTTTTTCGATTCAAAACAAGATTTTAACGCTTTGACGAGTTCAAATAACGTGTTTTTAGATCATTTGTATCGTATCTTTTACTACATAACTTTTCACCAAATTTCACAAACACTAAGAAAGTTTGTTTTTCGATTCAAAACAAGATTTTAACGCTTTGACGAGTTCAAATAACGTGTTTTTAGATCATTTGTATCGTATCTTTTACTACATAACTTTTCACCAAATTTCACAAACACTAAGAAAGTTTGTTTTTCGATTCAAAACAAGATTTTAACGCTTTGAGGAGTTCAAATAACGTGTTTTTAGATCATTTGTATCGTATCTTTTACTACATAACTTTTCACCAAATTTCACAAACACTAAGAAAGTTTGTTTTTCTATTCAAAACAAGCTTTTAACGCTTTGAGGAGCTCAAATAACGTGTTTTTAGATCATTTGTAACTTTTCACCAAATTTCACAAACACTAAGAAAGTTTGTTTTTCGATTCAAAACTTGATTTTAACGCTTTGGGGAGTTCAAATAACGTGTTTTTAGATCATTTTTATCGTATCTTTTACTACATAACTTTTCACCAAATTTCACAAACACTAAGAAATTTTGTTTTTCGATTCAAAACAAGATTTTAACGCTTTGAGGAGTTCAAATAACGTGTTTTTAGATCATTTGTATCGTATCTTTTAGTACATAACTTTTCACCAAATTTCACAAACACTAAGAAAGTTTGTTTTTCGATTCAAAACATGTTTTTAACGCTTTGAGGAGTTCAAATAACGTGTTTTTAGATCATTTGTATCGTATCTTTTACTACATAACTTTTCACCAAAATTCACAAACACTAAGAAAGTTTGTTTATCGATTCAAAACATGTTTTTAACGCTTTGAGTAGTTCAAATAACGTGTTTTTAGATCATTTGTATCGTATCTTTTACTACATAACTTTTCACCAAATTTCACCAACACTAAGAAAGTTTGTTTTTCGATTCAAAACAAGATTTTAACGCTTTGAGGAGTTCAAATAACGTGTTTTTAGATCATTTGTATCGTATCTTTTACTACATAACTTTTCACCAAATTTCACAAACACTAAGAAAGTTTGTTTTTCGATTCAAAACAAGATTTTAACGCTTTGAGGAGTTCAAATAACGTGTTTTTAGATCATTTGTATCGTATCTTTTACTACATAACTTTTCACCAAATTTCACAAACACTAAGAAAGTTTGTTTTTCAATTCAAAACATGTTTTTAACGCTTTGAGGAGTTCAAATAACGTGTTTTTAGATCATTTGTATCGTATCTTTTACTACATAACTTTTCACCAAATTTCACCAACACTAAGAAAGTTTGTTTTTTGATTCAAAACAATATTTTAACGCTTTGAGGAGTTCAAATAACGTGTTTTTAGATCATTTGTATCGTATCTTTTACTACATAACTTTTCACCAAATTTCACAAACACTAAGAAAGTTTGTTTTTCAATTCAAAACATGTTTTTAACGCTTTGAGGAGTTCAAATAACGTGTTTTTAGATCATTTGTATCGTATCTTTTACTACATAACTTTTCACCAAATTTCACCAACACTAAGAAAGTTTGTTTTTTGATTCAAAACAATATTTTAACGCTTTGAGGAGTTCAAATAACGTGTTTTTAGATCATTTGTATCGTATCTTTTACTACATAACTTTTCACCAAATTTCACAAACACTAAGAAAGTTTGTTTTTCTATTCAAAACAAGCTTTTAACGCTTTGAGGAGCTCAAATAACGTGTTTTTAGATCACTTGTAACTTTTCACCAAATTTCACAAACACTAAGAAAGTTTCTTTTTCGATTCAAAACTTGATTTTAACGCTTTGGGGAGTTCAAATAACGTGTTTTTAGATCATTTTTATCGTATCTTTTACTACATAACTTTTCACCAAATTTCACAAACACTAAGAAATTTTGTTTTTCGATTCAAAACAAGATTTTAACGCTTTGAGGAGTTCAAATAACGTGTTTTTAGATCATTTGTATCGTATCTTTTAGTACATAACTTTTCACCAAATTTCACAAACACTAAGAAAGTTTGTTTTTCGATTCAAAACATGTTTTTAACGCTTTGAGGAGTTCAAATAACGTGTTTTTAGATCATTTGTATCGTATCTTTTACTACATAACTTTTCACCAAATTTCACCAACACTAAGAAAGTTTGTTTTTCGATTCAAAACAAGATTTTAACGCTTTGAGGAGTTCAAATAACGTGTTTTTAGATCATTTGTATCGTATCTTTTACTACATAACTTTTCACCAAATTTCACAAACACTAAGAAAGTTTGTTTTTCGATTCAAAACAAGATTTTAACGCTTTGAGGAGTTCAAATAACGTGTTTTTAGATCATTTGTATCGTATCTTTTACTACATAACTTTTCACCAAATTTCACAAACACTAAGAAAGTTTGTTTTTCAATTCAAAACGTGTTTTTAACGCTTTGAGGAGTTCAAATAACGTGTTTTTAGATCATTTGTATCGTATCTTTTACTACATAACTTTTCACCAAATTTCACCAACACTAAGAAAGTTTTTTTTTGATTCAAAACAATATTTTAACGCTTTGAGGAGTTCAAATAACGTGTTTTTAGATCATTTGTATCGTATCTTTTACTACATAACTTTTCACCAAATTTCACAAACACTAAGAAAGTTTGTTTTTCAATTCAAAACATGTTTTTAACGCTTTGAGGAGTTCAAATAACGTGTTTTTAGATCATTTGTATCGTATCTTTTACTACATAACTTTTCACCAAATTTCACCAACACTAAGAAAGTTTGTTTTTTGATTCAAAACAATATTTTAACGCTTTGAGGAGTTCAAATAACGTGTTTTTAGATCATTTGTATCGTATCTTTTACTACATAACTTTTCACCAAATTTCACAAACACTAAGAAAGTTTGTTTTTCTATTCAAAACAAGCTTTTAACGCTTTGAGGAGCTCAAATAACGTGTTTTTAGATCATTTGTATCGTATCTTTTACTACATAACTTTTCACCAAATTTCACAAACACTAAGAAAGTTTGTTTTTCGATTCAAAACTTGATTTTAACTCTTTGGGGAGTTCAAATAACGTGTTTTTAGATCATTTTTATCGTATCTTTTACTACATAACTTTTCACCAAATTTCACAAACACTAAGAAATTTTGTTTTTCGATTCAAAACAAGATTTTAACGCTTTGAGGAGTTCAAATAACGTGTTTTTAGATCATTTGTATCGTATCTTTTAGTACATAACTTTTCACCAAATTTCACAAACACTAAGAAAGTTTGTTTTTCGATTCAAAACATGTTTTTAACGCTTTGAGGAGTTCAAATAACGTGTTTTTAGATCATTTGTATCGTATCTTTTACTACATAACTTTTCACCAAATTTCACCAACACTAAGAAAGTTTGTTTTTCGATTCAAAACAAGATTTTAACGCTTTGAGGAGTTCAAATAACGTGTTTTTAGATCATTTGTATCGTATCTTTTACTACATAACTTTTCACCAAATTTCACAAACACTAAGAAAGTTTGTTTTTCGATTCAAAACAAGATTTTAACGCTTTGAGGAGTTCAAATAACGTGTTTTTAGATCATTTGTATCGTATCTTTTACTACATAACTTTTCACCAAATTTCACAAACACTAAGAAAGTTTGTTTTTCAATTCAAAACATGTTTTTAACGCTTTGAGGAGTTCAAATAACGTGTTTTTAGATCATTTGTATCGTATCTTTTACTACATAACTTTTCACCAAATTTCACCAACACTAAGAAAGTTTGTTTTTGGATTCAAAACAATATTTTAACGCTTTGAGGAGTTCAAATAACGTGTTTTTAGATCATTTGTATCGTATCTTTTACTACATAACTTTTCACCAAATTTCACAAACACTAAGAAAGTTTGTTTTTCAATTCAAAACATGTTTTTAACGCTTTGAGGAGTTCAAATAACGTGTTTTTAGATCATTTGTATCGTATCTTTTACTACATAACTTTTCACCAAATTTCACCAACACTAAGAAAGTTTGTTTTTTGATTCAAAACAATATTTTAACGCTTTGAGGAGTTCAAATAACGTGTTTTTAGATCATTTGTATCGTATCTTTTACTACATAACTTTTCACCAAATTTCACAAACACTAAGAAAGTTTGTTTTTCTATTCAAAACAAGCTTTTAACGCTTTGAGGAGCTCAAATAACGTGTTTTTAGATCATTTGTAACTTTTCACCAAATTTCACAAACACTAAGAAAGTTTGTTTTTCGATTCAAAACTTGATTTTAACGCTTTGGGGAGTTCAAATAACGTGTTTTTAGATCATTTTTATCGTATCTTTTACTACATAACTTTTCACCAAATTTCACAAACACTAAGAAATTTTGTTTTTCGATTCAAAACAAGATTTTAACGCTTTGAGGAGTTCAAATAACGTGTTTTTAGATCATTTGTATCGTATCTTTTAGTACATAACTTTTCACCAAATTTCACAAACACTAAGAAAGTTTGTTTTTCGATTCAAAACATGTTTTTAACGCTTTGAGGAGTTCAAATAACGTGTTTTTAGATCATTTGTATCGTATCTTTTACTACATAACTTTTCACCAAAATTTACAAACACTAAGAAAGTTTGTTTATCGATTCAAAACATGTTTTTAACGCTTTGAGTAGTTCAAATAACGTGTTTTTAGATCATTTGTATCGTATCTTTTACTACATAACTTTTCACCAAATTTCACCAACACTAAGAAAGTTTGTTTTTCGATTCAAAACAAGATTTTAACGCTTTGAGGAGTTCAAATAACGTGTTTTTAGATCATTTGTATCATATCTTTTACTACATAACTTTTCACCAAATTTCACAAACACTAAGAAAGTTTGTTTTTCGATTCAAAACAAGATTTTAACGCTTTGAGGAGTTCAAATAACGTGTTTTTAGATCATTTGTATCGTATCTTTTACTACATAACTTTTCACCAAATTTCACAAACACTAAGAAAGTTTGTTTTTCAATTCAAAACATGTTTTTAACGCTTTGAGGAGTTCAAATAACTAGTTTTTAGATCATTTGTATCGTATCTTTTACTACATAACTTTTCACCAAATATCACCAACACTAAGAAAGTTTGTTTTTTGATTCAAAACAATATTTTAACGCTTTGAGGAGTTCAAATAACGTGTTTTTAAATCATTTGTATCGTATCTTTTACTACATAACTTTTCACCAAATTTCACAAACACTAAGAAAGTTTGTTTTTCGATTCAAAACAAGATTTTAACGATTTGAGGAGTTCAAATAACGTGTTTTTAGATCATTTGTATCGTATCTTTTACTACATAACTTTTCACCAAATTTCACAAACTCTAAGAAAGTTTGTTTTTTTATTGAAAACAAGCTTTTAACGCTATGAGGAGCTCAAATAACGTGTTTTTAGATCATTTGTAACTTTTCACCAAATTTCACAAACACTAAGAAACTTTGTTTTTCGATTCAAAACAAGATTTTAACGCTTTGAGGAGTACAAATAACGTGTTTTTAGATCATTTGTACCGTATCTTTTACTACATAACTTTTCACCAAATTTCACAAACACTAAGAAAGTTTGTTTTTCGATTCAAAACAAGATTTTAACGCTTTGAGGAGTTCAAATAACGTGTTTTTAGATCATTTGTATCTTATCTTTTAGTACATAACTTCTCAAGAAATTTCACAAACTCTAAGAAAGTTTGTTTTTCGATTCAAAACAAGATTTTAACGCTTTGAGGAGTTCAAATAACGTGTTTTTAGATCATTTGTATCGTATCTTTTAGTACATAACTTCTAAACAAATTTCACAAACTCTAAATAAGTTTGTTTTTCGATTCAAAACAAGATTTTAACGCTTTGACGAGTTCAAATAACGTGTTTTTAGATCATTTGTATCGTATCTTTTACTACATAACTTTTCACCAAATTTCACAAACACTAAGAAAGTTTGTTTTTCGATTCAAAACAAGATTTTAACGCTTTGACGAGTTCAAATAACGTGTTTTTAGATCATTTGTATCGTATCTTTTACTACATAACTTTTCACCAAATTTCACAAACACTAAGAAAGTTTGTTTTTCGATTCAAAACAAGATTTTAACGCTTTGAGGAGTTCAAATAACGTGTTTTTAGATCATTTGTATCGTATCTTTTACTACATAACTTTTCACCAAATTTCACAAACACAAAGAAAGTTTGTTTTTCTATTCAAAACAAGCTTTTAACGCTTTGAGGAGCTCAAATAACGTGTTTTTAGATCATTTGTAACTTTTCACCAAATTTCACAAACACTAAGAAAGTTTGTTTTTCGATTCAAAACTTGATTTTAACGCTTTGGGGAGTTCAAATAACGTGTTTTTAGATCATTTTTATCGTATCTTTTACTACATAACTTTTCACCAAATTTCACAAACACTAAGAAATTTTGTTTTTCGATTCAAAACAAGATTTTAACGCTTTGAGGAGTTCAAATAACGTGTTTTTAGATCATTTGTATCGTATCTTTTAGTACATAACTTTTCACCAAATTTCACAAACACTAAGAAAGTTTGTTTTTCGATTCAAAACATGTTTTTAACGCTTTGAGGAGTTCAAATAACGTGTTTTTAGATCATTTGTATCGTATCATTTACTACATAACTTTTCACCAAATTTCACCAACACTAAGAAAGTTTGTTTTTCGATTCAAAACAAGATTTTAACGCTTTGAGGAGTTCAAATAACGTGTTTTTAGATCATTTGTATCGTATCTTTTACTACATAACTTTTCACCAAATTTCACAAACACTAAGAAAGTTTGTTTTTCGATTCAAAACAAGATTTTAACGCTTTGAGGAGTTCAAATAACGTGTTTTTAGATCATTTGTATCGTATCTTTTACTACATAACTTTTCACCAAATTTCACAAACACTAAGAAAGTTTGTTTTTCAATTCAAAACATGTTTTTAACGCTTTGAGGAGTTCAAATAACGTGTTTTTAGATCATTTGTATCGTATCTTTTACTACATAACTTTTCACCAAATTTCACCAACACTAAGAAAGTTTGTTTTTTGATTCAAAACAATATTTTAACGCTTTGAGGAGTTCAAATAACGTGTTTTTAGATCATTTGTATCGTATCTTTTACTACATAACTTTTCACCAAATTTCACAAACACTAAGAAAGTTTGTTTTTCAATTCAAAACATGTTTTTAACGCTTTGAGGAGTTCAAATAACGTGTTTTTAGATCATTTGTATCGTATCTTTTACTACATAACTTTTCACCAAATTTCACCAACACTAAGAAAGTTTGTTTTTTGATTCAAAACAATATTTTAACGCTTTGAGGAGTTCAAATAACGTGTTTTTAGATCATTTGTATCGTATCTTTTACTACATAACTTTTCACCAAATTTCACAAACACTAAGAAAGTTTGTATTTCTATTCAAAACAAGCTTTTAACGCTTTGAGGAGCTCAAATAACGTGTTTTTAGATCATTTGTAACTTTTCACCAAATTTCACAAACACTAAGAAAGTTTGTTTTTCGATTCAAAACTTGATTTTAACGCTTTGGGGAGTTCAAATAACGTGTTTTTAGATCATTTTTATCGTATCTTTTACTACATAACTTTTCACCAAATTTCACAAACACTAAGAAATTTTGTTTTTCGATTCAAAACAAGATTTTAACGCTTTGAGGAGTTCAAATAACGTGTTTTTAGATCATTTGTATCGTATCTTTTAGTACATAACTTTTCGCCAAATTTCACAAACACTAAGAAAGTTTGTTTTTCGATTCAAAACATGTTTTTAACGCTTTGAGGAGTTCAAATAACGTGTTTTTAGATCATTTGTATCGTATCTTTTACTACATAACTTTTCACCAAAATTTACAAACACTAAGAAAGTTTGTTTATCGATTCAAAACATGTTTTTAACGCTTTGAGTAGTTCAAATAACGTGTTTTTAGATCATTTGTATCGTATCTTTTACTACATAACTTTTCACCAAATTTCACCAACACTAAGAAAGTTTGTTTTTCGATTCAAAACAAGATTTTAACGCTTTGAGGAGTTCAAATAACGTGTTTTTAGATCATTTGTATCATATCTTTTACTACATAACTTTTCACCAAATTTCACAAACACTAAGAAAGTTTGTTTTTCGATTCAAAACAAGATTTTAACGCTTTGAGGAGTTCAAATAACGTGTTTTTAGATCATTTGTATCGTATCTTTTACTACATAACTTTTCACCAAATTTCACAAACACTAAGAAAGTTTGTTTTTCAATTCAAAACATGTTTTTAACGCTTTGAGGAGTTCAAATAACTAGTTTTTAGATCATTTGTATCGTATCTTTTACTACATAACTTTTCACCAAATATCACCAACACTAAGAAAGTTTGTTTTTTGATTCAAAACAATATTTTAACGCTTTGAGGAGTTCAAATAACGTGTTTTTAAATCATTTGTATCGTATCTTTTACTACATAACTTTTCACCAAATTTCACAAACACTAAGAAAGTTTGTTTTTCGATTCAAAACAAGATTTTAACGATTTGAGGAGTTCAAATAACGTGTTTTTAGATCATTTGTATCGTATCTTTTACTACATAACTTTTCACCAAATTTCACAAACACTAAGAAAGTTTGTTTTTTTATTGAAAACAAGCTTTTAACGCTATGAGGAGCTCAAATAACGTGTTTTTAGATCATTTGTAACTTTTCACCAAATTTCACAAACACTAAGAAACTTTGTTTTTCGATTCAAAACAAGATTTTAACGCTTTGAGGAGTACAAATAACGTGTTTTTAGATCATTTGTACCGTATCTTTTACTACATAACTTTTCACCAAATTTCACAAACACTAAGAAAGTTTGTTTTTCGATTCAAAACAAGATTTTAACGCTTTGAGGAGTTCAAATAACGTGTTTTTAGATCATTTGTATCTTATCTTTTAGTACATAACTTCTCAAGAAATTTCACAAACTCTAAGAAAGTTTGTTTTTCGATTCAAAACAAGATTTTAACGCTTTGAGGAGTTCAAATAACGTGTTTTTAGATCATTTGTATCGTATCTTTTAGTACATAACTTCTAAACAAATTTCACAAACTCTAAATAAGTTTGTTTTTCGATTCAAAACAAGATTTTAACGCTTTGACGAGTTCAAATAACGTGTTTTTAGATCATTTGTATCGTATCTTTTACTACATAACTTTTCACCAAATTTCACAAACACTAAGAAAGTTTGTTTTTCGATTCAAAACAAGATTTTAACGCTTTGACGAGTTCAAATAACGTGTTTTTAGATCATTTGTATCGTATCTTTTACTACATAACTTTTCACCAAATTTCACAAACAGTAAGAAAGTTTGTTTTTCGATTGAAAACAAGATTTTAACGCTTTGAGGAGTTCAAATAACGTGTTTTTAGATCATTTGTATCGTATCTTTTACTACATAACTTTTCACCAAATTTCACAAACACAAAGAAAGTTTGTTTTTCTATTCAAAACAAGCTTTTAACGCTTTGAGGAGCTCAAATAACGTGTTTTTAGATCATTTGTAACTTTTCACCAAATTTCACAAACACTAAGAAAGTTTGTTTTTCGATTCAAAACTTGATTTTAACGCTTTGGGGAGTTCAAATAACGTGTTTTTAGATCATTTTTATCGTATCTTTTACTACATAACTTTTCACCAAATTTCACAAACACTAAGAAATTTTGTTTTTCGATTCAAAACAAGATTTTAACGCTTTGAGGAGTTCAAATAACGTGTTTTTAGATCATTTGTATGGTATCTTTTAGTACATAACTTTTCACCAAATTTCACAAACACTAAGAAAGTTTGTTTTTCGATTCAAAACATGTTTTTAACGCTTTGAGGAGTTCAAATAACGTGTTTTTAGATCATTTGTATCGTATCTTTTACTACATAACTTTTCACCAAAATTCACAAACACTAAGAAAGTTTGTTTATCGATTCAAAACATGTTTTTAACGCTTTGAGTAGTTCAAATAACGTGTTTTTAGATCATTTGTATCGTATCTTTTACTACATAACTTTTCACCAAATTTCACCAACACTAAGAAAGTTTGTTTTTCGATTCAAAACAAGATTTTAACGCTTTGAGGAGTTCAAATAACGTGTTTTTAGATCATTTGTATCGTATCTTTTACTACATAACTTTTCACCAAATTTCACAAACACTAAGAAAGTTTGTTTTTCGATTCAAAACAAGATTTTAACGCTTTGAGGAGTTCAAATAACGTGTTTTTAGATCATTTGTATCGTATCTTTTACTACATAACTTTTCACCAAATTTCACAAACACTAAGAAAGTTTGTTTTTCAATTCAAAACATGTTTTTAACGCTTTGAGGAGTTCAAATAACGTGTTTTTAGATCATTTGTATCGTATCTTTTACTACATAACTTTTCACCAAATTTCACCAACACTAAGAAAGTTTGTTTTTTGATTCAAAACAATATTTTAACGCTTTGAGGAGTTCAAATAACGTGTTTTTAGATCATTTGTATCGTATCTTTTACTACATAACTTTTCACCAAATTTCACAAACACTAAGAAAGTTTGTTTTTCAATTCAAAACATGTTTTTAACGCTTTGAGGAGTTCAAATAACGTGTTTTTAGATCATTTGTATCGTATCTTTTACTACATAACTTTTCACCAAATTTCACCAACACTAAGAAAGTTTGTTTTTTGATTCAAAACAATATTTTAACGCTTTGAGGAGTTCAAATAACGTGTTTTTAGATCATTTGTATCGTATCTTTTACTACATAACTTTTCACCAAATTTCACAAACACTAAGAAAGTTTGTTTTTCTATTCAAAACAAGCTTTTAACGCTTTGAGGAGCTCAAATAACGTGTTTTTAGATCATTTGTAACTTTTCACCAAATTTCACAAACACTAAGAAAGTTTGTTTTTCGATTCAAAACTTGATTTTAACGCTTTGGGGAGTTCAAATAACGTGTTTTTAGATCATTTTTATCGTATCTTTTACTACATAACTTTTCACCAAATTTCACAAACACTAAGAAATTTTGTTTTTCGATTCAAAACAAGATTTTAACGCTTTGAGGAGTTCAAATAACGTGTTTTTAGATCATTTGTATGGTATCTTTTAGTACATAACTTTTCACCAAATTTCACAAACACTAAGAAAGTTTGTTTTTCGATTCAAAACAAGATTTTAACGCTTTGAGGAGTTCAAATAACGTGTTTTTAGATCATTTGTATCGTATCTTTTACTACATAACTTTTCACCAAAATTTACAAACACTAAGAAAGTTTGTTTATCGATTCAAAACATGTTTTTAACGCTTTGAGTAGTTCAAATAACGTGTTTTTAGATCATTTGTATCGTATCTTTTACTACATAACTTTTCACCAAATTTCACCAACACTAAGAAAGTTTGTTTTTCGATTCAAAACAAGATTTTAACGCTTTGAGGAGTTCAAATAACGTGTTTTTAGATCATTTGTATCTTATCTTTTACTACATAACTTTTCACCAAATTTCACAAACACTAAGAAAGTTTGTTTTTCGATTCAAAACAAGATTTTAACGCTTTGAGGAGTTCAAATAACGTGTTTTTAGATCATTTGTATCGTATCTTTTACTACATAACTTTTCACCAAATTTCACAAACACTAAGAAAGTTTGTTTTTCAATTCAAAACATGTTTTTAACGCTTTGAGGAGTTCAAATAACTAGTTTTTAGATCATTTGTATCGTATCTTTTACTACATAACTTTTCACCAAATATCACCAACACTAAGAAAGTTTGTTTTTTGATTCAAAACAATATTTTAACGCTTTGAGGAGTTCAAATAACGTGTTTTTAAATCATTTGTATCGTATCTTTTACTACATAACTTTTCACCAAATTTCACAAACACTAAGAAAGTTTGTTTTTCGATTCAAAACAAGATTTTAACGATTTGAGGAGTTCAAATAACGTGTTTTTAGATCATTTTTATCGTATCTTTTACTACATAACTTTTCACCAAATTTCACAAACACTAAGAAAGTTTGTTTTTTTATTGAAAACAAGCTTTTAACGCTATGAGGAGCTCAAATAACGTGTTTTTAGATCATTTGTAACTTTTCACCAAATTTCACAAACACTAAGAAACTTTGTTTTTCGATTCAAAACAAGATTTTAACGCTTTGAGGAGTACAAATAACGTGTTTTTAGATCATTTGTACCGTATCTTTTACTACATAACTTTTCACCAAATTTCACAAACACTAAGAAAGTTTGTTTTTCGATTCAAAACAAGATTTTAACGCTTTGAGGAGTTCAAATAACGTGTTTTTAGATCATTTGTATCTTATCTTTTAGTACATAACTTCTCAAGAAATTTCACAAACTCTAAGAAAGTTTGTTTTTCGATTCAAAACAAGATTTTAACGCTTTGAGGAGTTCAAATAACGTGTTTTTAGATCATTTGTATCGTATCTTTTAGTACATAACTTCTAAACAAATTTCACAAACTCTAAATAAGTTTGTTTTTCGATTCAAAACAAGATTTTAACGCTTTGACGAGTTCAAATAACGTGTTTTTAGATCATTTGTATCGTATCTTTTACTACATAACTTTTCACCAAATTTCACAAACACTAAGAAAGTTTGTTTTTCGATTCAAAACAAGATTTTAACGCTTTGACGAGTTCAAATAACGTGTTTTTAGATCATTTGTATCGTATCTTTTACTACATAACTTTTCACCAAATTTCACAAACAGTAAGAAAGTTTGTTTTTCGATTCAAAACAAGATTTTAACGCTTTGAGGAGTTCAAATAACGTGTTTTTAGATCATTTGTATCGTATCTTTTACTACATAACTTTTCACCAAATTTCACAAACACAAAGAAAGTTTGTTTTTTCTATTCAAAACAAGCTTTTAACGCTTTGAGGAGCTCAAATAACGTGTTTTTAGATCATTTGTAACTTTTCACCAAATTTCACAAACACTAAGAAAGTTTGTTTTTCGATTCAAAACTTGATTTTAACGCTTTGGGGAGTTCAAATAACGTGTTTTTAGATCATTTTTATCGTATCTTTTACTACATAACTTTTCACCAAATTTCACAAACACTAAGAAATTTTGTTTTTCGATTCAAAACAAGATTTTAACGCTTTGAGGAGTTCAAATAACGTGTTTTTAGATCATTTGTATCGTATCTTTTAGTACATAACTTTTCACCAAATTTCACAAACACTAAGAAAGTTTGTTTTTCGATTCAAAACATGTTTTTAACGCTTTGAGGAGTTCAAATAACGTGTTTTTAGATCATTTGTATCGTATCTTTTACTACATAACTTTTCACCAAAATTCACAAACACTAAGAAAGTTTGTTTATCGATTCAAAACATGTTTTTAACGCTTTGAGTAGTTCAAATAACGTGTTTTTAGATCATTTGTATCGTATCTTTTACTACATAACTTTTCACCAAATTTCACCAACACTAAGAAAGTTTGTTTTTCGATTCAAAACAAGATTTTAACGCTTTGAGGAGTTCAAATAACGTGTTTTTAGATCATTTGTATCGTATCTTTTACTACATAACTTTTCACCAAATTTCACAAACACTAAGAAAGTTTGTTTTTCGATTCAAAACAAGATTTTAACGCTTTGAGGAGTTCAAATAACGTGTTTTTAGATCATTTGTATCGTATCTTTTACTACATAACTTTTCACCAAATTTCACAAACACTAAGAAAGTTTGTTTTTCAATTCAAAACATGTTTTTAACGCTTTGAGGAGTTCAAATAACGTGTTTTTAGATCATTTGTATCGTATCTTTTACTACATAACTTTTCACCAAATTTCACCAACACTAAGAAAGTTTGTTTTTTGATTCAAAACAATATTTTAACGCTTTGAGGAGTTCAAATAACGTGTTTTTAGATCATTTGTATCGTATCTTTTACTACATAACTTTTCACCAAATTTCACAAACACTAAGAAAGTTTGTTTTTCAATTCAAAACATGTTTTTAACGCTTTGAGGAGTTCAAATAACGTGTTTTTAGATCATTTGTATCGTATCTTTTACTACATAACTTTTCACCAAATTTCACCAACACTAAGAAAGTTTGTTTTTTGATTCAAAACAATATTTTAACGCTTTGAGGAGTTCAAATAACGTGTTTTTAGATCATTTGTATCGTATCTTTTACTACATAACTTTTCACCAAATTTCACAAACACTAAGAAAGTTTGTTTTTCAATTCAAAACATGTTTTTAACGCTTTGAGGAGTTCAAATAACGTGTTTTTAGATCATTTGTATCGTATCTTTTACTACATAACTTTTCACCAAATTTCACAAACACAAAGAAAGTTTGTTTTTCTATTCAAAACAAGCTTTTAACGCTTTGAGGAGCTCAAATAACGTGTTTTTAGATCATTTGTAACTTTTCACCAAATTTCACAAACACTAAGAAAGTTTGTTTTTCGATTCAAAACTTGATTTTAACGCTTTGGGGAGTTCAAATAACGTGTTTTTAGATCATTTTTATCGTATCTTTTACTACATAACTTTTCACCAAATTTCACAAACACTAAGAAATTTTGTTTTTCGATTCAAAACAAGATTTTAACGCTTTGAGGAGTTCAAATAACGTGTTTTTAGATCATTTGTATCGTATCTTTTAGTACATAACTTTTCACCAAATTTCACAAACACTAAGAAAGTTTGTTTTTCGATTCAAAACATGTTTTTAACGCTTTGAGGAGTTCAAATAACGTGTTTTTAGATCATTTGTATCGTATCTTTTACTACATAACTTTTCACCAAAATTCACAAACACTAAGAAAGTTTGTTTATCGATTCAAAACATGTTTTTAACGCTTTGAGTAGTTCAAATAACGTGTTTTTAGATCATTTGTATCGTATCTTTTACTACATAACTTTTCACCAAATTTCACCAACACTAAGAAAGTTTGTTTTTCGATTCAAAACAAGATTTTAACGCTTTGAGGAGTTCAAATAACGTGTTTTTAGATCATTTGTATCGTATCTTTTACTACATAACTTTTCACCAAATTTCACAAACACTAAGAAAGTTTGTTTTTCGATTCAAAACAAGATTTTAACGCTTTGAGGAGTTCAAATAACGTGTTTTTAGATCATTTGTATCGTATCTTTTACTACATAACTTTTCACCAAATTTCACAAACACTAAGAAAGTTTGTTTTTCAATTCAAAACATGTTTTTAACGCTTTGAGGAGTTCAAATAACGTGTTTTTAGATCATTTGTATCGTATCTTTTACTACATAACTTTTCACCAAATTTCACCAACACTAAGAAAGTTTGTTTTTTGATTCAAAACAATATTTTAACGCTTTGAGGAGTTCAAATAACGTGTTTTTAGATCATTTGTATCGTATCTTTTACTACATAACTTTTCACCAAATTTCACAAACACTAAGAAAGTTTGTTTTTCAATTCAAAACATGTTTTTAACGCTTTGAGGAGTTCAAATAACGTGTTTTTAGATCATTTGTATCGTATCTTTTACTACATAACTTTTCACCAAATTTCACCAACACTAAGAAAGTTTGTTTTTTGATTCAAAACAATATTTTAACGCTTTGAGGAGTTCAAATAACGTGTTTTTAGATCATTTGTATCGTATCTTTTACTACATAACTTTTCACCAAATTTCACAAACACTAAGAAAGTTTGTTTTTCTATTCAAAACAAGCTTTTAACGCTTTGAGGAGCTCAAATAACGTGTTTTTAGATCATTTGTAACTTTTCACCAAATTTCACAAACACTAAGAAAGTTTGTTTTTCGATTCAAAACTTGATTTTAACGCTTTGGGGAGTTCAAATAACGTGTTTTTAGATCATTTTTATCGTATCTTTTACTACATAACTTTTCACCAAATTTCACAAACACTAAGAAATTTTGTTTTTCGATTCAAAACAAGATTTTAACGCTTTGAGGAGTTCAAATAACGTGTTTTTAGATCATTTGTATCGTATCTTTTAGTACATAACTTTTCACCAAATTTCACAAACACTAAGAAAGTTTGTTTTTCGATTCAAAACAAGATTTTAACGCTTTGAGGAGTTCAAATAACGTGTTTTTAGATCATTTGTATCGTATCTTTTACTACATAACTTTTCACCAAAATTTACAAACACTAAGAAAGTTTGTTTATCGATTCAAAACATGTTTTTAACGCTTTGAGTAGTTCAAATAACGTGTTTTTAGATCATTTGTATCGTATCTTTTACTACATAACTTTTCACCAAATTTCACCAACACTAAGAAAGTTTGTTTTTCGATTCAAAACAAGATTTTAACGCTTTGAGGAGTTCAAATAACGTGTTTTTAGATCATTTGTATCATATCTTTTACTACATAACTTTTCACCAAATTTCACAAACACTAAGAAAGTTTGTTTTTCGATTCAAAACAAGATTTTAACGCTTTGAGGAGTTCAAATAACGTGTTTTTAGATCATTTGTATCGTATCTTTTACTACATAACTTTTCACCAAATTTCACAAACACTAAGAAAGTTTGTTTTTCAATTCAAAACATGTTTTTAACGCTTTGAGGAGTTCAAATAACTAGTTTTTAGATCATTTGTATCGTATCTTTTACTACATAACTTTTCACCAAATATCACCAACACTAAGAAAGTTTGTTTTTTGATTCAAAACAATATTTTAACGCTTTGAGGAGTTCAAATAACGTGTTTTTAAATCATTTGTATCGTATCTTTTACTACATAACTTTTCACCAAATTTCACAAACACTAAGAAAGTTTGTTTTTCGATTCAAAACAAGATTTTAACGATTTGAGGAGTTCAAATAACGTGTTTTTAGATCATTTTTATCGTATCTTTTACTACATAACTTTTCACCAAATTTCACAAACACTAAGAAAGTTTGTTTTTTTTATTGAAAACAAGCTTTTAACGCTATGAGGAGCTCAAATAACGTGTTTTTAGATCATTTGTAACTTTTCACCAAATTTCACAAACACTAAGAAACTTTGTTTTTCGATTCAAAACAAGATTTTAACGCTTTGAGGAGTACAAATAACGTGTTTTTAGATCATTTGTACCGTATCTTTTACTACATAACTTTTCACCAAATTTCACAAACACTAAGAAAGTTTGTTTTTCGATTCAAAACAAGATTTTAACGCTTTGAGGAGTTCAAATAACGTGTTTTTAGATCATTTGTATCTTATCTTTTAGTACATAACTTCTCAAGAAATTTCACAAACTCTAAGAAAGTTTGTTTTTCGATTCAAAACAAGATTTTAACGCTTTGAGGAGTTCAAATAACGTGTTTTTAGATCATTTGTATCGTATCTTTTAGTACATAACTTCTAAACAAATTTCACAAACTCTAAATAAGTTTGTTTTTCGATTCAAAACAAGATTTTAACGCTTTGACGAGTTCAAATAACGTGTTTTTAGATCATTTGTATCGTATCTTTTACTACATAACTTTTCACCAAATTTCACAAACACTAAGAAAGTTTGTTTTTCGATTCAAAACAAGATTTTAACGCTTTGACGAGTTCAAATAACGTGTTTTTAGATCATTTGTATCGTATCTTTTACTACATAACTTTTCACCAAATTTCACAAACAGTAAGAAAGTTTGTTTTTCGATTCAAAACAAGATTTTAACGCTTTGAGGAGTTCAAATAACGTGTTTTTAGATCATTTGTATCGTATCTTTTACTACATAACTTTTCACCAAATTTCACAAACACAAAGAAAGTTTGTTTTTCTATTCAAAACAAGCTTTTAACGCTTTGAGGAGCTCAAATAACGTGTTTTTAGATCATTTGTAACTTTTCACCAAATTTCACAAACACTAAGAAAGTTTGTTTTTCGATTCAAAACTTGATTTTAACGCTTTGGGGAGTTCAAATAACGTGTTTTTAGATCATTTTTATCGTATCTTTTACTACATAACTTTTCACCAAATTTCACAAACACTAAGAAATTTTGTTTTTCGATTCAAAACAAGATTTTAACGCTTTGAGGAGTTCAAATAACGTGTTTTTAGATCATTTGTATCGTATCTTTTAGTACATAACTTTTCACCAAATTTCACAAACACTAAGAAAGTTTGTTTTTCGATTCAAAACATGTTTTTAACGCTTTGAGGAGTTCAAATAACGTGTTTTTAGATCATTTGTATCGTATCTTTTACTACATAACTTTTCACCAAAATTCACAAACACTAAGAAAGTTTGTTTATCGATTCAAAACATGTTTTTAACGCTTTGAGTAGTTCAAATAACGTGTTTTTAGATCATTTGTATCGTATCTTTTACTACATAACTTTTCACCAAATTTCACCAACACTAAGAAAGTTTGTTTTTCGATTCAAAACAAGATTTTAACGCTTTGAGGAGTTCAAATAACGTGTTTTTAGATCATTTGTATCGTATCTTTTACTACATAACTTTTCACCAAATTTCACAAACACTAAGAAAGTTTGTTTTTCGATTCAAAACAAGATTTTAACGCTTTGAGGAGTTCAAATAACGTGTTTTTAGATCATTTGTATCGTATCTTTTACTACATAACTTTTCACCAAATTTCACAAACACTAAGAAAGTTTGTTTTTCAATTCAAAACATGTTTTTAACGCTTTGAGGAGTTCAAATAACGTGTTTTTAGATCATTTGTATCGTATCTTTTACTACATAACTTTTCACCAAATTTCACCAACACTAAGAAAGTTTGTTTTTTGATTCAAAACAATATTTTAACGCTTTGAGGAGTTCAAATAACGTGTTTTTAGATCATTTGTATCGTATCTTTTACTACATAACTTTTCACCAAATTTCACAAACACTAAGAAAGTTTGTTTTTCAATTCAAAACATGTTTTTAACGCTTTGAGGAGTTCAAATAACGTGTTTTTAGATCATTTGTATCGTATCTTTTACTACATAACTTTTCACCAAATTTCACCAACACTAAGAAAGTTTGTTTTTTGATTCAAAACAATATTTTAACGCTTTGAGGAGTTCAAATAACGTGTTTTTAGATCATTTGTATCGTATCTTTTACTACATAACTTTTCACCAAATTTCACAAACACTAAGAAAGTTTGTTTTTCTATTCAAAACAAGCTTTTAACGCTTTGAGGAGCTCAAATAACGTGTTTTTAGATCATTTGTAACTTTTCACCAAATTTCACAAACACTAAGAAAGTTTGTTTTTCGATTCAAAACTTGATTTTAACGCTTTGGGGAGTTCAAATAACGTGTTTTTAGATCATTTTTATCGTATCTTTTACTACATAACTTTTCACCAAATTTCACAAACACTAAGAAATTTTGTTTTTCGATTCAAAACAAGATTTTAACGCTTTGAGGAGTTCAAATAACGTGTTTTTAGATCATTTGTATCGTATCTTTTAGTACATAACTTTTCACCAAATTTCACAAACACTAAGAAAGTTTGTTTTTCGATTCAAAACATGTTTTTAACGCTTTGAGGAGTTCAAATAACGTGTTTTTAGATCATTTGTATCGTATCTTTTACTACATAACTTTTCACCAAAATTTACAAACACTAAGAAAGTTTGTTTATCGATTCAAAACATGTTTTTAACGCTTTGAGTAGTTCAAATAACGTGTTTTTAGATCATTTGTATCGTATCTTTTACTACATAACTTTTCACCAAATTTCACCAACACTAAGAAAGTTTGTTTTTCGATTCAAAACAAGATTTTAACGCTTTGAGGAGTTCAAATAACGTGTTTTTAGATCATTTGTATCATATCTTTTACTACATAACTTTTCACCAAATTTCACAAACACTAAGAAAGTTTGTTTTTCGATTCAAAACAAGATTTTAACGCTTTGAGGAGTTCAAATAACGTGTTTTTAGATCATTTGTATCGTATCTTTTACTACATAACTTTTCACCAAATTTCACAAACACTAAGAAAGTTTGTTTTTCAATTCAAAACATGTTTTTAACGCTTTGAGGAGTTCAAATAACTAGTTTTTAGATCATTTGTATCGTATCTTTTACTACATAACTTTTCACCAAATATCACCAACACTAAGAAAGTTTGTTTTTTGATTCAAAACAATATTTTAACGCTTTGAGGAGTTCAAATAACGTGTTTTTAAATCATTTGTATCGTATCTTTTACTACATAACTTTTCACCAAATTTCACAAACACTAAGAAAGTTTGTTTTTCGATTCAAAACAAGATTTTAACGATTTGAGGAGTTCAAATAACGTGTTTTTAGATCATTTTTATCGTATCTTTTACTACATAACTTTTCACCAAATTTCACAAACACTAAGAAAGTTTGTTTTTTTATTGAAAACAAGCTTTTAACGCTATGAGGAGCTCAAATAACGTGTTTTTAGATCATTTGTAACTTTTCACCAAATTTCACAAACACTAAGAAACTTTGTTTTTCGATTCAAAACAAGATTTTAACGCTTTGAGGAGTACAAATAACGTGTTTTTAGATCATTTGTACCGTATCTTTTACTACATAACTTTTCACCAAATTTCACAAACACTAAGAAAGTTTGTTTTTCGATTCAAAACAAGATTTTAACGCTTTGAGGAGTTCAAATAACGTGTTTTTAGATCATTTGTATCTTATCTTTTAGTACATAACTTCTCAAGAAATTTCACAAACTCTAAGAAAGTTTGTTTTTCGATTCAAAACAAGATTTTAACGCTTTGAGGAGTTCAAATAACGTGTTTTTAGATCATTTGTATCGTATCTTTTAGTACATAACTTCTAAACAAATTTCACAAACTCTAAATAAGTTTGTTTTTCGATTCAAAACAAGATTTTAACGCTTTGACGAGTTCAAATAACGTGTTTTTAGATCATTTGTATCGTATCTTTTACTACATAACTTTTCACCAAATTTCACAAACACTAAGAAAGTTTGTTTTTCGATTCAAAACAAGATTTTAACGCTTTGACGAGTTCAAATAACGTGTTTTTAGATCATTTGTATCGTATCTTTTACTACATAACTTTTCACCAAATTTCACAAACAGTAAGAAAGTTTGTTTTTCGATTCAAAACAAGATTTTAACGCTTTGAGGAGTTCAAATAACGTGTTTTTAGATCATTTGTATCGTATCTTTTACTACATAACTTTTCACCAAATTTCACAAACACAAAGAAAGTTTGTTTTTCTATTCAAAACAAGCTTTTAACGCTTTGAGGAGCTCAAATAACGTGTTTTTAGATCATTTGTAACTTTTCACCAAATTTCACAAACACTAAGAAAGTTTGTTTTTCGATTCAAAACTTGATTTTAACGCTTTGGGGAGTTCAAATAACGTGTTTTTAGATCATTTTTATCGTATCTTTTACTACATAACTTTTCACCAAATTTCACAAACACTAAGAAATTTTGTTTTTCGATTCAAAACAAGATTTTAACGCTTTGAGGAGTTCAAATAACGTGTTTTTAGATCATTTGTATCGTATCTTTTAGTACATAACTTTTCACCAAATTTCACAAACACTAAGAAAGTTTGTTTTTCGATTCAAAACATGTTTTTAACGCTTTGAGGAGTTCAAATAACGTGTTTTTAGATCATTTGTATCGTATCTTTTACTACATAACTTTTCACCAAAATTCACAAACACTAAGAAAGTTTGTTTATCGATTCAAAACATGTTTTTAACGCTTTGAGTAGTTCAAATAACGTGTTTTTAGATCATTTGTATCGTATCTTTTACTACATAACTTTTCACCAAATTTCACCAACACTAAGAAAGTTTGTTTTTCGATTCAAAACAAGATTTTAACGCTTTGAGGAGTTCAAATAACGTGTTTTTAGATCATTTGTATCGTATCTTTTACTACATAACTTTTCACCAAATTTCACAAACACTAAGAAAGTTTGTTTTTCGATTCAAAACAAGATTTTAACGCTTTGAGGAGTTCAAATAACGTGTTTTTAGATCATTTGTATCGTATCTTTTACTACATAACTTTTCACCAAATTTCACAAACACTAAGAAAGTTTGTTTTTCAATTCAAAACATGTTTTTAACGCTTTGAGGAGTTCAAATAACGTGTTTTTAGATCATTTGTATCGTATCTTTTACTACATAACTTTTCACCAAATTTCACCAACACTAAGAAAGTTTGTTTTTTGATTCAAAACAATATTTTAACGCTTTGAGGAGTTCAAATAACGTGTTTTTAGATCATTTGTATCGTATCTTTTACTACATAACTTTTCACCAAATTTCACAAACACTAAGAAAGTTTGTTTTTCAATTCAAAACATGTTTTTAACGCTTTGAGGAGTTCAAATAACGTGTTTTTAGATCATTTGTATCGTATCTTTTACTACATAACTTTTCACCAAATTTCACCAACACTAAGAAAGTTTGTTTTTTGATTCAAAACAATATTTTAACGCTTTGAGGAGTTCAAATAACGTGTTTTTAGATCATTTGTATCGTATCTTTTACTACATAACTTTTCACCAAATTTCACAAACACTAAGAAAGTTTGTTTTTCTATTCAAAACAAGCTTTTAACGCTTTGAGGAGCTCAAATAACGTGTTTTTAGATCATTTGTAACTTTTCACCAAATTTCACAAACACTAAGAAAGTTTGTTTTTCGATTCAAAACTTGATTTTAACGCTTTGGGGAGTTCAAATAACGTGTTTTTAGATCATTTTTATCGTATCTTTTACTACATAACTTTTCACCAAATTTCACAAACACTAAGAAATTTTGTTTTTCGATTCAAAACAAGATTTTAACGCTTTGAGGAGTTCAAATAACGTGTTTTTAGATCATTTGTATCGTATCTTTTAGTACATAACTTTTCACCAAATTTCACAAACACTAAGAAAGTTTGTTTTTCGATTCAAAACATGTTTTTAACGCTTTGAGGAGTTCAAATAACGTGTTTTTAGATCATTTGTATCGTATCTTTTACTACATAACTTTTCACCAAAATTTACAAACACTAAGAAAGTTTGTTTATCGATTCAAAACATGTTTTTAACGCTTTGAGTAGTTCAAATAACGTGTTTTTAGATCATTTGTATCGTATCTTTTACTACATAACTTTTCACCAAATTTCACCAACACTAAGAAAGTTTGTTTTTCGATTCAAAACAAGATTTTAACGCTTTGAGGAGTTCAAATAACGTGTTTTTAGATCATTTGTATCATATCTTTTACTACATAACTTTTCACCAAATTTCACAAACACTAAGAAAGTTTGTTTTTCGATTCAAAACAAGATTTTAACGCTTTGAGGAGTTCAAATAACGTGTTTTTAGATCATTTGTATCGTATCTTTTACTACATAACTTTTCACCAAATTTCACAAACACTAAGAAAGTTTGTTTTTCAATTCAAAACATGTTTTTAACGCTTTGAGGAGTTCAAATAACTAGTTTTTAGATCATTTGTATCGTATCTTTTACTACATAACTTTTCACCAAATATCACCAACACTAAGAAAGTTTGTTTTTTGATTCAAAACAATATTTTAACGCTTTGAGGAGTTCAAATAACGTGTTTTTAAATCATTTGTATCGTATCTTTTACTACATAACTTTTCACCAAATTTCACAAACACTAAGAAAGTTTGTTTTTCGATTCAAAACAAGATTTTAACGATTTGAGGAGTTCAAATAACGTGTTTTTAGATCATTTGTATCGTATCTTTTACTACATAACTTTTCACCAAATTTCACAAACACTAAGAAAGTTTGTTTTTTTATTCAAAACAAGCTTTTAACGCTTTGAGGAGCTCAAATAACGTGTTTTTAGATCATTTGTAACTTTTCACCAAATTTCACAAACACTAAGAAACTTTGTTTTTCGATTCAAAACAAGATTTTAACGCTTTAAGGAGTACAAATAACGTGTTTTTAGATCATTTGTACCGTATCTTTTACTACATAACTTTTCACCAAATTTCACAAACACTAAGAAAGTTTGTTTTTCGATTCAAAACAAGATTTTAACGCTTTGAGGAGTTCAAATAACGTGTTTTTAGATCATTTGTATCGTATCTTTTAGTACATAACTTTTCAACAAATTTCACAAACTCTAAGAAAGTTTGTTTTTCGATTCAAAACAAGATTTTAACGCTTTGACGAGTTCAAATAACGTGTTTTTAGATCATTTGTATCGTATCTTTTACTACATAACTTTTCACCAAATTTCACAAACACTTAGAAAGTTTGTTTTTCGATTCAAAACAAGATTTTAACGCTTTGACGAGTTCAAATAACGTGTTTTTAGATCATTTGTATCGTATCTTTTACTACATAACTTTTCACCAAATTTCACAAACACTAAGAAATTTGTTTTTCGATTCAAAACAAGATTTTAACGCTTTGAGGAGTACAAATAACGTGTTTTTAGATCATTTGTACCGTATCTTTTACTACATAACTTTTCACCAAATTTCACAAACACTAAGAAAGTTTGTTTTTCGATTCAAAACAAGATTTTAACGCTTTGAGGAGTTCAAATAACGTGTTTTTAGATCATTTGTATCTTATCTTTTAGTACATAACTTCTCAAGAAATTTCACAAACTCTAAGAAAGTTTGTTTTTCTATTCAAAACAAGATTTTAACGCTTTGAGGAGTTCAAATAACGTGTTTTTAGATCATTTGTATCGTATCTTTTAGTACATAACTTCTAAACAAATTTCACAAACTCTAAATAAGTTTGTTTTTCGATTCAAAACAAGATTTTGACGCTTTGACGAGTTCAAATAACGTGTTTTTAGATCATTTGTATCGTATCTTTTACTACATAACTTTTCACCAAATTTCACAAACACTAAGAAAGTTTGTTTTTCGATTCAAAACAAGATTTTAACGCTTTGACGAGTTCAAATAACGTGTTTTTAGATCATTTGTATCGTATCTTTTACTACATAACTTTTCACCAAATTTCACAAACACTAAGAAAGTTTGTTTTTCGATTCAAAACAAGATTTTAACGCTTTGAGGAGTTCAAATAACGTGTTTTTAGATCATTTGTATCGTATCTTTTACTACATAACTTTTCACCAAATTTCACAAACACTAAGAAAGTTTGTTTTTCTATTCAAAACAAGCTTTTAACGCTTTGAGGAGCTCAAATAACGTGTTTTTAGATCATTTGTAACTTTTCACCAAATTTGACAAACACTAAGAAAGTTTGTTTTTCGATTCAAAACTTGATTTTAACGCTTTGCGGAGTTCAAATAACGTGTTTTTAGATCATTTTTATCGTATCTTTTACTACATAACTTTTCACCAAATTTCACAAACACTAAGAAATTTTGTTTTTCGATTCAAAACAAGATTTTAACGCTTTGAGGAGTTCAAATAACGTGTTTTTAGATCATTTGTATCGTATCTTTTACTACATAACTTTTCACCAAATTTCACAAACACTAAGAAAGTTTGTTTTTCGATTCAAAACAAGATTTTAACGCTTTGAGGAGTTCAAATAACGTGTTTTTAGATCATTTGTATCGTATCTTTTACTACATAACTTTTCACCAAATTTCACAAACACTAAGAAAGTTTGTTTTTCAATTCAAAACATGTTTTTAACGCTTTGAGGAGTTCAAATAACGTGTTTTTAGATCATTTGTATCGTATCTTTTACTACATAACTTTTCACCAAATTTCACCAACACTAAGAAAGTTTGTTTTTTGATTCAAAACAATATTTTAACGCTTTGAGGAGTTCAAATAACGTGTTTTTAGATCATTTGTATCGTATCTTTTACTACATAACTTTTCACCAAATTTCACAAACACTAAGAAAGTTTGTTTTTCAATTCAAAACATGTTTTTAACGCTTTGAGTAGTTCAAATAACGTGTTTTTAGATCATTTGTATCGTATCTTTTACTACATAACTTTTCACCAAATTTCACCAACACTAAGAAAGTTTGTTTTTTGATTCAAAACAATATTTTAACGCTTTGAGGAGTTCAAATAACGTGTTTTTAGATCATTTGTATCGTATCTTTTACTACATAACTTTTCACCAAATTTCACAAACACTAAGAAAGTTTGTTTTTCTATTCAAAACAAGCTTTTAACGCTTTGAGGAGCTCAAATAACGTGTTTTTAGATCATTTGTAACTTTTCACCAAATTTCACAAACACTAAGAAAGTTTGTTTTTCGATTCAAAACTTGATTTTAACGCTTTGGGGAGTTCAAATAACGTGTTTTTAGATCATTTTTATCGTATCTTTTACTACATAACTTTTCACCAAATTTCACAAACACTAAGAAATTTTGTTTTTCGATTCAAAACAAGATTTTAACGCTTTGAGGAGTTCAAATAACGTGTTTTTAGATCATTTGTATCGTATCTTTTAGTACATAACTTTTCACCAAATTTCACAAACTCTAAGAAAGTTTGTTTTTTTTATTGAAAACAAGCTTTTAACGCTATGAGGAGCTCAAATAACGTGTTTTTAGATCATTTGTAACTTTTCACCAAATTTCACAAACACTAAGAAACTTTGTTTTTCGATTCAAAACAAGATTTTAACGCTTTGAGGAGTACAAATAACGTGTTTTTAGATCATTTGTACCGTATCTTTTACTACATAACTTTTCACCAAATTTCACAAACACTAAGAAAGTTTGTTTTTCGATTCAAAACAAGATTTTAACGCTTTGAGGAGTTCAAATAACGTGTTTTTAGATCATTTGTATCTTATCTTTTAGTACATAACTTCTCAAGAAATTTCACAAACTCTAAGAAAGTTTGTTTTTCGATTCAAAACAAGATTTTAACGCTTTGAGGAGTTCAAATAACGTGTTTTTAGATCATTTGTATCGTATCTTTTAGTACATAACTTCTAAACAAATTTCACAAACTCTAAATAAGTTTGTTTTTCGATTCAAAACAAGATTTTAACGCTTTGACGAGTTCAAATAACGTGTTTTTAGATCATTTGTATCGTATCTTTTACTACATAACTTTTCACCAAATTTCACAAACACTAAGAAAGTTTGTTTTTCGATTCAAAACAAGATTTTAACGCTTTGACGAGTTCAAATAACGTGTTTTTAGATCATTTGTATCGTATCTTTTACTACATAACTTTTCACCAAATTTCACAAACAGTAAGAAAGTTTGTTTTTCGATTCAAAACAAGATTTTAACGCTTTGAGGAGTTCAAATAACGTGTTTTTAGATCATTTGTATCGTATCTTTTACTACATAACTTTTCACCAAATTTCACAAACACAAAGAAAGTTTGTTTTTCTATTCAAAACAAGCTTTTAACGCTTTGAGGAGCTCAAATAACGTGTTTTTAGATCATTTGTAACTTTTCACCAAATTTCACAAACACTAAGAAAGTTTGTTTTTCGATTCAAAACTTGATTTTAACGCTTTGGGGAGTTCAAATAACGTGTTTTTAGATCATTTTTATCGTATCTTTTACTACATAACTTTTCACCAAATTTCACAAACACTAAGAAATTTTGTTTTTCGATTCAAAACAAGATTTTAACGCTTTGAGGAGTTCAAATAACGTGTTTTTAGATCATTTGTATCGTATCTTTTAGTACATAACTTTTCACCAAATTTCACAAACACTAAGAAAGTTTGTTTTTCGATTCAAAACATGTTTTTAACGCTTTGAGGAGTTCAAATAACGTGTTTTTAGATCATTTGTATCGTATCTTTTACTACATAACTTTTCACCAAAATTCACAAACACTAAGAAAGTTTGTTTATCGATTCAAAACATGTTTTTAACGCTTTGAGTAGTTCAAATAACGTGTTTTTAGATCATTTGTATCGTATCTTTTACTACATAACTTTTCACCAAATTTCACCAACACTAAGAAAGTTTGTTTTTCGATTCAAAACAAGATTTTAACGCTTTGAGGAGTTCAAATAACGTGTTTTTAGATCATTTGTATCGTATCTTTTACTACATAACTTTTCACCAAATTTCACAAACACTAAGAAAGTTTGTTTTTCGATTCAAAACAAGATTTTAACGCTTTGAGGAGTTCAAATAACGTGTTTTTAGATCATTTGTATCGTATCTTTTACTACATAACTTTTCACCAAATTTCACAAACACTAAGAAAGTTTGTTTTTCAATTCAAAACATGTTTTTAACGCTTTGAGGAGTTCAAATAACGTGTTTTTAGATCATTTGTATCGTATCTTTTACTACATAACTTTTCACCAAATTTCACCAACACTAAGAAAGTTTGTTTTTTGATTCAAAACAATATTTTAACGCTTTGAGGAGTTCAAATAACGTGTTTTTAGATCATTTGTATCGTATCTTTTACTACATAACTTTTCACCAAATTTCACAAACACTAAGAAAGTTTGTTTTTCAATTCAAAACATGTTTTTAACGCTTTGAGGAGTTCAAATAACGTGTTTTTAGATCATTTGTATCGTATCTTTTACTACATAACTTTTCACCAAATTTCACCAACACTAAGAAAGTTTGTTTTTTGATTCAAAACAATATTTTAACGCTTTGAGGAGTTCAAATAACGTGTTTTTAGATCATTTGTATCGTATCTTTTACTACATAACTTTTCACCAAATTTCACAAACACTAAGAAAGTTTGTTTTTCTATTCAAAACAAGCTTTTAACGCTTTGAGGAGCTCAAATAACGTGTTTTTAGATCATTTGTAACTTTTCACCAAATTTCACAAACACTAAGAAAGTTTGTTTTTCGATTCAAAACTTGATTTTAACGCTTTGGGGAGTTCAAATAACGTGTTTTTAGATCATTTTTATCGTATCTTTTACTACATAACTTTTCACCAAATTTCACAAACACTAAGAAATTTTGTTTTTCGATTCAAAACAAGATTTTAACGCTTTGAGGAGTTCAAATAACGTGTTTTTAGATCATTTGTATCGTATCTTTTAGTACATAACTTTTCACCAAATTTCACAAACACTAAGAAAGTTTGTTTTTCGATTCAAAACATGTTTTTAACGCTTTGAGGAGTTCAAATAACGTGTTTTTAGATCATTTGTATCGTATCTTTTACTACATAACTTTTCACCAAAATTTACAAACACTAAGAAAGTTTGTTTATCGATTCAAAACATGTTTTTAACGCTTTGAGTAGTTCAAATAACGTGTTTTTAGATCATTTGTATCGTATCTTTTACTACATAACTTTTCACCAAATTTCACCAACACTAAGAAAGTTTGTTTTTCGATTCAAAACAAGATTTTAACGCTTTGAGGAGTTCAAATAACGTGTTTTTAGATCATTTGTATCATATCTTTTACTACATAACTTTTCACCAAATTTCACAAACACTAAGAAAGTTTGTTTTTCGATTCAAAACAAGATTTTAACGCTTTGAGGAGTTCAAATAACGTGTTTTTAGATCATTTGTATCGTATCTTTTACTACATAACTTTTCACCAAATTTCACAAACACTAAGAAAGTTTGTTTTTCAATTCAAAACATGTTTTTAACGCTTTGAGGAGTTCAAATAACTAGTTTTTAGATCATTTGTATCGTATCTTTTACTACATAACTTTTCACCAAATATCACCAACACTAAGAAAGTTTGTTTTTTGATTCAAAACAATATTTTAACGCTTTGAGGAGTTCAAATAACGTGTTTTTAAATCATTTGTATCGTATCTTTTACTACATAACTTTTCACCAAATTTCACAAACACTAAGAAAGTTTGTTTTTCGATTCAAAACAAGATTTTAACGATTTGAGGAGTTCAAATAACGTGTTTTTAGATCATTTGTATCGTATCTTTTACTACATAACTTTTCACCAAATTTCACAAACACTAAGAAAGTTTGTTTTTTTATTCAAAACAAGCTTTTAACGCTTTGAGGAGCTCAAATAACGTGTTTTTAGATCATTTGTAACTTTTCACCAAATTTCACAAACACTAAGAAACTTTGTTTTTCGATTCAAAACAAGATTTTAACGCTTTAAGGAGTACAAATAACGTGTTTTTAGATCATTTGTACCGTATCTTTTACTACATAACTTTTCACCAAATTTCACAAACACTAAGAAAGTTTGTTTTTCGATTCAAAACAAGATTTTAACGCTTTGAGGAGTTCAAATAACGTGTTTTTAGATCATTTGTATCGTATCTTTTAGTACATAACTTTTCAACAAATTTCACAAACTCTAAGAAAGTTTGTTTTTCGATTCAAAACAAGATTTTAACGCTTTGACGAGTTCAAATAACGTGTTTTTAGATCATTTGTATCGTATCTTTTACTACATAATTTTTCACCAAATTTCACAAACACTTAGAAAGTTTGTTTTTCGATTCAAAACAAGATTTTAACGCTTTGACGAGTTCAAATAACGTGTTTTTAGATCATTTGTATCGTATCTTTTACTACATAACTTTTCACCAAATTTCACAAACACTAAGAAATTTGTTTTTCGATTCAAAACAAGATTTTAACGCTTTGAGGAGTACAAATAACGTGTTTTTAGATCATTTGTACCGTATCTTTTACTACATAACTTTTCACCAAATTTCACAAACACTAAGAAAGTTTGTTTTTCGATTCAAAACAAGATTTTAACGCTTTGAGGAGTTCAAATAACGTGTTTTTAGATCATTTGTATCTTATCTTTTAGTACATAACTTCTCAAGAAATTTCACAAACTCTAAGAAAGTTTGTTTTTCTATTCAAAACAAGATTTTAACGCTTTGAGGAGTTCAAATAACGTGTTTTTAGATCATTTGTATCGTATCTTTTAGTACATAACTTCTAAACAAATTTCACAAACTCTAAATAAGTTTGTTTTTCGATTCAAAACAAGATTTTGACGCTTTGACGAGTTCAAATAACGTGTTTTTAGATCATTTGTATCGTATCTTTTACTACATAACTTTTCACCAAATTTCACAAACACTAAGAAAGTTTGTTTTTCGATTCAAAACAAGATTTTAACGCTTTGACGAGTTCAAATAACGTGTTTTTAGATCATTTGTATCGTATCTTTTACTACATAACTTTTCACCAAATTTCACAAACACTAAGAAAGTTTGTTTTTCGATTCAAAACAAGATTTTAACGCTTTGAGGAGTTCAAATAACGTGTTTTTAGATCATTTGTATCGTATCTTTTACTACATAACTTTTCACCAAATTTCACAAACACTAAGAAAGTTTGTTTTTCTATTCAAAACAAGCTTTTAACGCTTTGAGGAGCTCAAATAACGTGTTTTTAGATCATTTGTAACTTTTCACCAAATTTGACAAACACTAAGAAAGTTTGTTTTTCGATTCAAAACTTGATTTTAACGATTTGCGGAGTTCAAATAACGTGTTTTTAGATCATTTTTATCGTATCTTTTACTACATAACTTTTCACCAAATTTCACAAACACTAAGAAATTTTGTTTTTCGATTCAAAACAAGATTTTAACGCTTTCAGGAGTTCAAATAACGTGTTTTTAGATCATTTGTATCGTATCTTTTAGTACATAACTTTTCACCAAATTTCACAAACACTAAGAAAGTTTGTTTTTCGATTCAAAACATGTTTTTAACGCTTTGAGGAGTTCAAATAACGTGTTTTTAGATCATTTGTATCGTATCTTTTACTACATAACTTTTCACCAAAATTCACAAACACTAAGAAAGTTTGTTTATCGATTCAAAACATGTTTTTAACGCTTTGAGTAGTTCAAATAACGTGTTTTTAGATCATTTGTATCGTATCTTTTACTACATAACTTTTCACCAAATTTCACCAACACTAAGAAAGTTTGTTTATCGATTCAAAACATGTTTTTAACGCTTTGAGTAGTTCAAATAACGTGTTTTTAGATCATTTGTATCGTATCTTTTACTACATAACTTTTCACCAAATTTCACCAACACTAAGAAAGTTTGTTTTTTGATTCAAAACAATATTTTAACGCTTTGAGGAGTTCAAATAACGTGTTTTTAGATCATTTGTATCGTATCTTTTACTACATAACTTTTCACCAAATTTCACAAACAGTAAGAAAGTTTGTTTTTCGATTCAAAACAAGATTTTAACGATTTGAGGAGTTCAAATAACGTGTTTTTAGATCATTTGTATCGTATCTTTTACTACATAACTTTTCACCAAATTTCACAAACACTAAGAAACTTTGTTTTTCGATTCAAAACAAGATTTTAACGCTTTGAGGAGTACAAATAACGTGTTTTTAGATCATTTGTACCGTATCTTTTACTACATAACTTTTCACCAAATTTCACAAACACTAAGAAAGTTTGTTTTTCGATTCAAAACAAGATTTTAACGCTTTGAGGAGTTCAAATAACGTGTTTTTAGATCATTTGTATCTTATCTTTTAGTACATAACTTCTCAAGAAATTTCACAAACTCTAAGAAAGTTTGTTTTTCGATTCAAAACAAGATTTTAACGCTTTGAGGAGTTCAAATAACGTGTTTTTAGATCATTTGTATCGTATCTTTTAGTACATAACTTCTAAACAAATTTCACAAACTCTAAATAAGTTTGTTTTTCGATTCAAAACAAGATTTTAACGCTTTGACGAGTTCAAATAACGTGTTTTTAGATCATTTGTATCGTATCTTTTACTACATAACTTTTCACCAAATTTCACAAACACTAAGAAAGTTTGTTTTTCGATTCAAAACAAGATTTTAACGCTTTGACGAGTTCAAATAACGTGTTTTTAGATCATTTGTATCGTATCTTTTACTACATAACTTTTCACCAAATTTCACAAACACTAAGAAAGTTTTTTTTCGATTCAAAACAAGATTTTAACGCTTTGAGGAGTTCAAATAACGTGTTTTTAGATCATTTGTATCGTATCTTTTACTACATAACTTTTCACCAAATTTCACAAACACTAAGAAAGTTTGTTTTTCTATTCAAAACAAGCTTTTAACGCTTTGAGGAGCTCAAATAACGTGTTTTTAGATCATTTGTAACTTTTCACCAAATTTCACAAACACTAAGAAAGTTTGTTTTTCGATTCAAAACTTGATTTTAACGCTTTGGGGAGTTCAAATAACGTGTTTTTAGATCATTTTTATCGTATCTTTTACTACATAACTTTTCACCAAATTTCACAAACACTAAGAAATTTTGTTTTTCGATTCAAAACAAGATTTTAACGCTTTCAGGAGTTCAAATAACGTGTTTTTAGATCATTTGTATCGTATCTTTTAGTACATAACTTTTCACCAAATTTCACAAACACTAAGAAAGTTTGTTTTTCGATTCAAAACATGTTTTTAACGCTTTGACGAGTTCAAATAACGTGTTTTTAGATCATTTGTATCGTATCTTTTACTACATAACTTTTCACCAAAATTCACAAACACTAAGAAAGTTTGTTTATCGATTCAAAACATGTTTTTAACGCTTTGAGTAGTTCAAATAACGTGTTTTTAGATCATTTGTATCGTATCTTTTACTACATAACTTTTCACCAAATTTCACCAACACTAAGAAAGTTTGTTTTTCGATTCAAAACAAGATTTTAACGCTTTGAGGAGTTCAAATAACGTGTTTTTAGATCATTTGTATCGTATCTTTTACTACATAACTTTTCACCAAATTTCACAAACACTAAGAAAGTTTGTTTTTCGATTCAAAACAAGATTTTAACGCTTTGAGGAGTTCAAATAACGTGTTTTTAGATCATTTGTATCGTATCTTTTACTACATAACTTTTCACCAAATTTCACAAACACTAAGAAAGTTTGTTTTTCAATTCAAAACATGTTTTTAACGCTTTGAGGAGTTCAAATAACGTGTTTTTAGATCATTTGTATCGTATCTTTTACTACATAACTTTTCACCAAATTTCACCAACACTAAGAAAGTTTGTTTTTTGATTCAAAACAATATTTTAACGCTTTGAGGAGTTCAAATAACGTGTTTTTAGATCATTTGTATCGTATCTTTTACTACATAACTTTTCACCAAATTTCACAAACACTAAGAAAGTTTGTTTTTCAATTCAAAACATGTTTTTAACGCTTTGAGGAGTTCAAATAACGTGTTTTTAGATCATTTGTATCGTATCTTTTACTACATAACTTTTCACCAAATTTCACCAACACTAAGAAAGTTTGTTTTTTGATTCAAAACAATATTTTAACGCTTTGAGGAGTTCAAATAACGTGTTTTTAGATCATTTGTATCGTATCTTTTACTACATAACTTTTCACCAAATTTCACAAACACTAAGAAAGTTTGTTTTTCAATTCAAAACATGTTTTTAACGCTTTGAGGAGTTCAAATAACGTGTTTTTAGATCATTTGTATCGTATCTTTTACTACATAACTTTTCACCAAATTTCACCAACACTAAGAAAGTTTGTTTTTTGATTCAAAACAATATTTTAACGCTTTGAGGAGTTCAAATAACGTGTTTTTAGATCATTTGTATCGTATCTTTTACTACATAACTTTTCACCAAATTTCACAAACACTAAGAAAGTTTGTTTTTCTATTCAAAACAAGCTTTTAACGCTTTGAGGAGCTCAAATAACGTGTTTTTAGATCATTTGTAACTTTTCACCAAATTTCACAAACACTAAGAAAGTTTGTTTTTCGATTCAAAACTTGATTTTAACGCTTTGGGGAGTTCAAATAACGTGTTTTTAGATCATTTTTATCGTATCTTTTACTACATAACTTTTCACCAAATTTCACAAACACTAAGAAATTTTGTTTTTCGATTCAAAACAAGATTTTAACGCTTTGAGGAGTTCAAATAACGTGTTTTTAGATCATTTGTATCGTATCTTTTAGTACATAACTTTTCACCAAATTTCACAAACACTAAGAAAGTTTGTTTTTCGATTCAAAACATGTTTTTAACGCTTTGAGGAGTTCAAATAACGTGTTTTTAGATCATTTGTATCGTATCTTTTACTACATAACTTTTCACCAAAATTTACAAACACTAAGAAAGTTTGTTTATCGATTCAAAACATGTTTTTAACGCTTTGAGTAGTTCAAATAACGTGTTTTTAGATCATTTGTATCGTATCTTTTACTACATAACTTTTCACCAAATTTCACCAACACTAAGAAAGTTTGTTTTTCGATTCAAAACAAGATTTTAACGCTTTGAGGAGTTCAAATAACGTGTTTTTAGATCATTTGTATCATATCTTTTACTACATAACTTTTCACCAAATTTCACAAACACTAAGAAAGTTTGTTTTTCGATTCAAAACAAGATTTTAACGCTTTGAGGAGTTCAAATAACGTGTTTTTAGATCATTTGTATCGTATCTTTTACTACATAACTTTTCACCAAATTTCACAAACACTAAGAAAGTTTGTTTTTCAATTCAAAACATGTTTTTAACGCTTTGAGGAGTTCAAATAACTAGTTTTTAGATCATTTGTATCGTATCTTTTACTACATAACTTTTCACCAAATATCACCAACACTAAGAAAGTTTGTTTTTTGATTCAAAACAATATTTTAACGCTTTGAGGAGTTCAAATAACGTGTTTTTAAATCATTTGTATCGTATCTTTTACTACATAACTTTTCACCAAATTTCACAAACACTAAGAAAGTTTGTTTTTCGATTCAAAACAAGATTTTAACGATTTGAGGAGTTCAAATAACGTGTTTTTAGATCATTTGTATCGTATCTTTTACTACATAACTTTTCACCAAATTTCACAAACACTAAGAAAGTTTGTTTTTTTATTCAAAACAAGCTTTTAACGCTTTGAGGAGCTCAAATAACGTGTTTTTAGATCATTTGTAACTTTTCACCAAATTTCACAAACACTAAGAAACTTTGTTTTTCGATTCAAAACAAGATTTTAACGCTTTAAGGAGTACAAATAACGTGTTTTTAGATCATTTGTACCGTATCTTTTACTACATAACTTTTCACCAAATTTCACAAACACTAAGAAAGTTTGTTTTTCGATTCAAAACAAGATTTTAACGCTTTGAGGAGTTCAAATAACGTGTTTTTAGATCATTTGTATCGTATCTTTTAGTACATAACTTTTCAACAAATTTCACAAACTCTAAGAAAGTTTGTTTTTCGATTCAAAACAAGATTTTAACGCTTTGACGAGTTCAAATAACGTGTTTTTAGATCATTTGTATCGTATCTTTTACTACATAACTTTTCACCAAATTTCACAAACACTAAGAAAGTTTGTTTTTCTATTCAAAACAAGCTTTTAACGCTTTGAGGAGCTCAAATAACGTGTTTTTAGATGATTTGTAACTTTTCACCAAATTTCACAAACACTAAGAAAGTTTGTTTTTCGATTCAAAACTTGATTTTAACGCTTTGGGGAGTTCAAATAACGTGTTTTTAGATCATTTTTATCGTATCTTTTACTACATAACTTTTCACCAAATTTCACAAACACTAAGAAATTTTGTTTTTCGATTCAAAACAAGATTTTAACGCTTTCAGGAGTTCAAATAACGTGTTTTTAGATCATTTGTATCGTATCTTTTAGTACATAACTTTTCACCAAATTTCACAAACACTAAGAAAGTTTGTTTTTCGATTCAAAACATGTTTTTAACGCTTTGAGGAGTTCAAATAACGTGTTTTTAGATCATTTGTATCGTATCTTTTACTACATAACTTTTCACCAAAATTCACAAACACTAAGAAAGTTTGTTTATCGATTCAAAACATGTTTTTAACGCTTTGAGTAGTTCAAATAACGTGTTTTTAGATCATTTGTATCGTATCTTTTACTACATAACTTTTCACCAAATTTCACCAACACTAAGAAAGTTTGTTTTTCGATTCAAAACAAGATTTTAACGCTTTGAGGAGTTCAAATAACGTGTTTTTAGATCATTTGTATCGTATCTTTTACTACATAACTTTTCACCAAATTTCACAAACACTAAGAAAGTTTGTTTTTCGATTCAAAACAAGATTTTAACGCTTTGAGGAGTTCAAATAACGTGTTTTTAGATCATTTGTATCGTATCTTTTACTACATAACTTTTCACCAAATTTCACAAACACTAAGAAAGTTTGTTTTTCAATTCAAAACATGTTTTTAACGCTTTGAGGAGTTCAAATAACGTGTTTTTAGATCATTTGTATCGTATCTTTTACTACATAACTTTTCACCAAATTTCACCAACACTAAGAAAGTTTGTTTTTTGATTCAAAACAATATTTTAACGCTTTGAGGAGTTCAAATAACGTGTTTTTAGATCATTTGTATCGTATCTTTTACTACATAACTTTTCACCAAATTTCACAAACACTAAGAAAGTTTGTTTTTAAATTCAAAACATGTTTTTAACGCTTTGAGGAGTTCAAATAACGTGTTTTTAGATCATTTGTATCGTATCTTTTACTACATAACTTTTCACCAAATTTCACCAACACTAAGAAAGTTTGTTTTTTGATTCAAAACAATATTTTAACGCTTTGAGGAGTTCAAATAACGTGTTTTTAGATCATTTGTATCGTATCTTTTACTACATAACTTTTCACCAAATTTCACAAACACTAAGAAAGTTTGTTTTTCTATTCAAAACAAGCTTTTAACGCTTTGAGGAGCTCAAATAACGTGTTTTTAGATCATTTGTAACTTTTCACCAAATTTCACAAACACTAAGAAAGTTTGTTTTTCGATTCAAAACTTGATTTTAACGCTTTGGGGAGTTCAAATAACGTGTTTTTAGATCATTTTTATCGTATCTTTTACTACATAACTTTTCACCAAATTTCACAAACACTAAGAAATTTTGTTTTTCGATTCAAAACAAGATTTTAACGCTTTGAGGAGTTCAAATAACGTGTTTTTAGATCATTTGTATCGTATCTTTTAGTACATAACTTTTCACCAAATTTCACAAACACTAAGAAAGTTTGTTTTTCGATTCAAAACATGTTTTTAACGCTTTGAGGAGTTCAAATAACGTGTTTTTAGATCATTTGTATCGTATCTTTTACTACATAACTTTTCACCAAAATTTACAAACACTAAGAAAGTTTGTTTATCGATTCAAAACATGTTTTTAACGCTTTGAGTAGTTCAAATAACGTGTTTTTAGATCATTTGTATCGTATCTTTTACTACATAACTTTTCACCAAATTTCACAAACACTAAGAAAGTTTGTTTTTCGATTCAAAACAAGATTTTAACGCTTTGAGGAGTTCAAATAACGTGTTTTTAGATCATTTGTATTATATCTTTTACTACATAACTTTTCACCAAATTTCACAAACACTAAGAAAGTTTGTTTTTCGATTCAAAACAAGATTTTAACGCTTTGAGGAGTTCAAATAACGTGTTTTTAGATCATTTGTATCGTATCTTTTACTACATAACTTTTCACCAAATTTCACAAACACTAAGAAAGTTTGTTTTTCAATTCAAAACATGTTTTTAACGCTTTGAGGAGTTCAAATAACTAGTTTTTAGATCATTTGTATCGTATCTTTTACTACATAACTTTTCACCAAATATCACCAACACTAAGAAAGTTTGTTTTTTGATTCAAAACAATATTTTAACGCTTTGAGGAGTTCAAATAACGTGTTTTTAAATCATTTGTATCGTATCTTTTACTACATAACTTTTCACCAAATTTCACAAACACTAAGAAAGTTTGTTTTTCGATTCAAAACAAGATTTTAACGATTTGAGGAGTTCAAATAACGTGTTTTTAGATCATTTGTATCGTATCTTTTACTACATAACTTTTCACCAAATTTCACAAACACTAAGAAAGTTTGTTTTTTTATTCAAAACAAGCTTTTAACGCTTTGAGGAGCTCAAATAACGTGTTTTTAGATCATTTGTAACTTTTCACCAAATTTCACAAACACTAAGAAACTTTGTTTTTCGATTCAAAACAAGATTTTAACGCTTTGAGGAGTACAAATAACGTGTTTTTAGATCATTTGTACCGTATCTTTTACTACATAACTTTTCACCAAATTTCACAAACACTAAGAAAGTTTGTTTTTCGATTCAAAACAAGATTTTAACGCTTTGAGGAGTTCAAATAACGTGTTTTTAGATCATTTGTATCGTATCTTTTAGTACATAACTTTTCAACAAATTTCACAAACTCTAAGAAAGTTTGTTTTTCGATTCAAAACAAGATTTTAACGCTTTGACGAGTTCAAATAACGTGTTTTTAGATCATTTGTATCGTATCTTTTACTACATAACTTTTCACCAAATTTCACAAACACTAAGAAATTTGTTTTTCGATTCAAAACAACATTTTAACGCTTTGACGAGTTCAAATAACGTGTTTTTAGATCATTTGTATCGTATCTTTTACTACATAACTTTTCACCAAATTTCACAAACACTAAGAAAGTTTGTTTTTCGATTCAAAACAAGATTTTAACGCTTTGAGGAGTTCAAATAACGTGTTTTTAGATCATTTGTATCGTATCTTTTACTACATAACTTTTCACCAAATTTCACAAACACTAAGAAAGTTTGTTTTTCTATTCAAAACAAGTTTTTAACGCTTTGAGGAGCTCAAATAACGTGTTTTTAGATCATTTGTAACTTTTCACCAAATTTCACAAACACTAAGAAAGTTTGTTTTTCGATTCAAAACATGATTTGAACGCTTTGGGGAGTTCAAATAACGTGTTTTTAGATCATTTTTATCGTATCTTTTACTACATAACTTTTCACCAAATATCACAAACACTAAGAAATTTTGTTTTTCGATTCAAAACAAGATTTTAACGCTTTGACGAGTTCAAATAACGTGTTTTTAGATCATTTGTATCGTATCTTTTACTACATAACTTTTCACCAAATTTCACAAACACTAAGAAAGTTTGTTTTTCGATTCAAAACAAGATTTTAACGCTTTGACGAGTTCAAATAACGTGTTTTTAGATCATTTGTATCGTATCTTTTACTACATAACTTTTCACCAAATTTCACAAACACTAAGAAATTTGTTTTTCGATTCAAAACAACATTTTAACGCTTTGACGAGTTCAAATAACGTGTTTTTAGATCATTTGTATCGTATCTTTTACTACATAACTTTTCACCAAATTTCACAAACACTAAGAAAGTTTGTTTTTCGATTCAAAACAAGATTTTAACGCTTTGAGGAGTTCAAATAACGTGTTTTTAGATCATTTGTATCGTATCTTTTACTACATAACTTTTCACCAAATTTCACAAACACTAAGAAAGTTTGTTTTTCGATTCAAAACAAGATTTTAACGCTTTGAGGAGTTCAAATAACGTGTTTTTAGATCATTTGTATCGTATCTTTTACTACATAACTTTTCACCAAATTTCACAAACACTAAGAAATTTGTTTTTCGATTCAAAACAACATTTTAACGCTTTGACGAGTTCAAATAACGTGTTTTTAGATCATTTGTATCGTATCTTTTACTACATAACTTTTCACCAAAATTTACAAACACTAAGAAAGTTTGTTTATCGATTCAAAACATGTTTTTAACGCTTTGAGTAGTTCAAATAACGTGTTTTTAGATCATTTGTATCGTATCTTTTACTACATAACTTTTCACCAAATTTCACCAACACTAAGAAAGTTTGTTTTTCGATTCAAAACAAGATTTTAACGCTTTGAGGAGTTCAAATAACGTGTTTTTAGATCATTTGTATCATATCTTTTACTACATAACTTTTCACCAAATTTCACAAACACTAAGAAAGTTTGTTTTTCGATTCAAAACAAGATTTTAACGCTTTGAGGAGTTCAAATAACGTGTTTTTAGATCATTTGTATCGTATCTTTTACTACATAACTTTTCACCAAATTTCACAAACACTAAGAAAGTTTGTTTTTCAATTCAAAACATGTTTTTAACGCTTTGAGGAGTTCAAATAACTAGTTTTTAGATCATTTGTATCGTATCTTTTACTACATAACTTTTCACCAAATATCACCAACACTAAGAAAGTTTGTTTTTTGATTCAAAACAATATTTTAACGCTTTGAGGAGTTCAAATAACGTGTTTTTAAATCATTTGTATCGTATCTTTTACTACATAACTTTTCACCAAATTTCACAAACACTAAGAAAGTTTGTTTTTCGATTCAAAACAAGATTTTAACGATTTGAGGAGTTCAAATAACGTGTTTTTAGATCATTTGTATCGTATCTTTTACTACATAACTTTTCACCAAATTTCACAAACACTAAGAAAGTTTGTTTTTTTATTCAAAACAAGCTTTTAACGCTTTGAGGAGCTCAAATAACGTGTTTTTAGATCATTTGTAACTTTTCACCAAATTTCACAAACACTAAGAAACTTTGTTTTTCGATTCAAAACAAGATTTTAACGCTTTAAGGAGTACAAATAACGTGTTTTTAGATCATTTGTACCGTATCTTTTACTACATAACTTTTCACCAAATTTCACAAACACTAAGAAAGTTTGTTTTTCGATTCAAAACAAGATTTTAACGCTTTGAGGAGTTCAAATAACGTGTTTTTAGATCATTTGTATCGTATCTTTTAGTACATAACTTTTCAACAAATTTCACAAACTCTAAGAAAGTTTGTTTTTCGATTCAAAACAAGATTTTAACGCTTTGACGAGTTCAAATAACGTGTTTTTAGATCATTTGTATCGTATCTTTTACTACATAATTTTTCACCAAATTTCACAAACACTTAGAAAGTTTGTTTTTCGATTCAAAACAAGATTTTAACGCTTTGACGAGTTCAAATAACGTGTTTTTAGATCATTTGTATCGTATCTTTTACTACATAACTTTTCACCAAATTTCACAAACACTAAGAAATTTGTTTTTCGATTCAAAACAAGATTTTAACGCTTTGAGGAGTACAAATAACGTGTTTTTAGATCATTTGTACCGTATCTTTTACTACATAACTTTTCACCAAATTTCACAAACACTAAGAAAGTTTGTTTTTCGATTCAAAACAAGATTTTAACGCTTTGAGGAGTTCAAATAACGTGTTTTTAGATCATTTGTATCTTATCTTTTAGTACATAACTTCTCAAGAAATTTCACAAACTCTAAGAAAGTTTGTTTTTCTATTCAAAACAAGATTTTAACGCTTTGAGGAGTTCAAATAACGTGTTTTTAGATCATTTGTATCGTATCTTTTAGTACATAACTTCTAAACAAATTTCACAAACTCTAAATAAGTTTGTTTTTCGATTCAAAACAAGATTTTGACGCTTTGACGAGTTCAAATAACGTGTTTTTAGATCATTTGTATCGTATCTTTTACTACATAACTTTTCACCAAATTTCACAAACACTAAGAAAGTTTGTTTTTCGATTCAAAACAAGATTTTAACGCTTTGACGAGTTCAAATAACGTGTTTTTAGATCATTTGTATCGTATCTTTTACTACATAACTTTTCACCAAATTTCACAAACACTAAGAAAGTTTGTTTTTCGATTCAAAACAAGATTTTAACGCTTTGAGGAGTTCAAATAACGTGTTTTTAGATCATTTGTATCGTATCTTTTACTACATAACTTTTCACCAAATTTCACAAACACTAAGAAAGTTTGTTTTTCTATTCAAAACAAGCTTTTAACGCTTTGAGGAGCTCAAATAACGTGTTTTTAGATCATTTGTAACTTTTCACCAAATTTGACAAACACTAAGAAAGTTTGTTTTTCGATTCAAAACTTGATTTTAACGATTTGCGGAGTTCAAATAACGTGTTTTTAGATCATTTTTATCGTATCTTTTACTACATAACTTTTCACCAAATTTCACAAACACTAAGAAATTTTGTTTTTCGATTCAAAACAAGATTTTAACGCTTTCAGGAGTTCAAATAACGTGTTTTTAGATCATTTGTATCGTATCTTTTAGTACATAACTTTTCACCAAATTTCACAAACACTAAGAAAGTTTGTTTTTCGATTCAAAACATGTTTTTAACGCTTTGAGGAGTTCAAATAACGTGTTTTTAGATCATTTGTATCGTATCTTTTACTACATAACTTTTCACCAAAATTCACAAACACTAAGAAAGTTTGTTTATCGATTCAAAACATGTTTTTAACGCTTTGAGTAGTTCAAATAACGTGTTTTTAGATCATTTGTATCGTATCTTTTACTACATAACTTTTCACCAAATTTCACCAACACTAAGAAAGTTTGTTTATCGATTCAAAACATGTTTTTAACGCTTTGAGTAGTTCAAATAACGTGTTTTTAGATCATTTGTATCGTATCTTTTACTACATAACTTTTCACCAAATTTCACCAACACTAAGAAAGTTTGTTTTTTGATTCAAAACAATATTTTAACGCTTTGAGGAGTTCAAATAACGTGTTTTTAGATCATTTGTATCGTATCTTTTACTACATAACTTTTCACCAAATTTCACAAACAGTAAGAAAGTTTGTTTTTCGATTCAAAACAAGATTTTAACGATTTGAGGAGTTCAAATAACGTGTTTTTAGATCATTTGTATCGTATCTTTTACTACATAACTTTTCACCAAATTTCACAAACACTAAGAAACTTTGTTTTTCGATTCAAAACAAGATTTTAACGCTTTGAGGAGTACAAATAACGTGTTTTTAGATCATTTGTACCGTATCTTTTACTACATAACTTTTCACCAAATTTCACAAATACTAAGAAAGTTTGTTTTTCGATTCAAAACAAGATTTTAACGCTTTGAGGAGTTCAAATAACGTGTTTTTAGATCATTTGTATCTTATCTTTTAGTACATAACTTCTCAAGAAATTTCACAAACTCTAAGAAAGTTTGTTTTTCGATTCAAAACAAGATTTTAACGCTTTGAGGAGTTCAAATAACGTGTTTTTAGATCATTTGTATCGTATCTTTTAGTACATAACTTCTAAACAAATTTCACAAACTCTAAATAAGTTTGTTTTTCGATTCAAAACAAGATTTTAACGCTTTGACGAGTTCAAATAACGTGTTTTTAGATCATTTGTATCGTATCTTTTACTACATAACTTTTCACCAAATTTCACAAACACTAAGAAAGTTTGTTTTTCGATTCAAAACAAGATTTTAACGCTTTGACGAGTTCAAATAACGTGTTTTTAGATCATTTGTATCGTATCTTTTACTACATAACTTTTCACCAAATTTCACAAACACTAAGAAAGTTTTTTTTCGATTCAAAACAAGATTTTAACGCTTTGAGGAGTTCAAATAACGTGTTTTTAGATCATTTGTATCGTATCTTTTACTACATAACTTTTCACCAAATTTCACAAACACTAAGAAAGTTTGTTTTTCTATTCAAAACAAGCTTTTAACGCTTTGAGGAGCTCAAATAACGTGTTTTTAGATCATTTGTAACTTTTCACCAAATTTCACAAACACTAAGAAAGTTTGTTTTTCGATTCAAAACTTGATTTTAACGCTTTGGGGAGTTCAAATAACGTGTTTTTAGATCATTTTTATCGTATCTTTTACTACATAACTTTTCACCAAATTTCACAAACACTAAGAAATTTTGTTTTTCGATTCAAAACAAGATTTTAACGCTTTCAGGAGTTCAAATAACGTGTTTTTAGATCATTTGTATCGTATCTTTTAGTACATAACTTTTCACCAAATTTCACAAACACTAAGAAAGTTTGTTTTTCGATTCAAAACATGTTTTTAACGCTTTGAGGAGTTCAAATAACGTGTTTTTAGATCATTTGTATCGTATCTTTTACTACATAACTTTTCACCAAAATTCACAAACACTAAGAAAGTTTGTTTATCGATTCAAAACATGTTTTTAACGCTTTGAGTAGTTCAAATAACGTGTTTTTAGATCATTTGTATCGTATCTTTTACTACATAACTTTTCACCAAATTTCACCAACACTAAGAAAGTTTGTTTTTCGATTCAAAACAAGATTTTAACGCTTTGAGGAGTTCAAATAACGTGTTTTTAGATCATTTGTATCGTATCTTTTACTACATAACTTTTCACCAAATTTCACAAACACTAAGAAAGTTTGTTTTTCGATTCAAAACAAGATTTTAACGCTTTGAGGAGTTCAAATAACGTGTTTTTAGATCATTTGTATCGTATCTTTTACTACATAACTTTTCACCAAATTTCACAAACACTAAGAAAGTTTGTTTTTCAATTCAAAACATGTTTTTAACGCTTTGAGGAGTTCAAATAACGTGTTTTTAGATCATTTGTATCGTATCTTTTACTACATAACTTTTCACCAAATTTCACCAACACTAAGAAAGTTTGTTTTTTGATTCAAAACAATATTTTAACGCTTTGAGGAGTTCAAATAACGTGTTTTTAGATCATTTGTATCGTATCTTTTACTACATAACTTTTCACCAAATTTCACAAACACTAAGAAAGTTTGTTTTTCAATTCAAAACATGTTTTTAACGCTTTGAGGAGTTCAAATAACGTGTTTTTAGATCATTTGTATCGTATCTTTTACTACATAACTTTTCACCAAATTTCACCAACACTAAGAAAGTTTGTTTTTTGATTCAAAACAATATTTTAACGCTTTGAGGAGTTCAAATAACGTGTTTTTAGATCATTTGTATCGTATCTTTTACTACATAACTTTTCACCAAATTTCACAAACACTAAGAAAGTTTGTTTTTCAATTCAAAACATGTTTTTAACGCTTTGAGGAGTTCAAATAACGTGTTTTTAGATCATTTGTATCGTATCTTTTACTACATAACTTTTCACCAAATTTCACCAACACTAAGAAAGTTTGTTTTTTGATTCAAAACAATATTTTAACGCTTTGAGGAGTTCAAATAACGTGTTTTTAGATCATTTGTATCGTATCTTTTACTACATAACTTTTCACCAAATTTCACAAACACTAAGAAAGTTTGTTTTTCTATTCAAAACAAGCTTTTAACGCTTTGAGGAGCTCAAATAACGTGTTTTTAGATCATTTGTAACTTTTCACCAAATTTCACAAACACTAAGAAAGTTTGTTTTTCGATTCAAAACTTGATTTTAACGCTTTGGGGAGTTCAAATAACGTGTTTTTAGATCATTTTTATCGTATCTTTTACTACATAACTTTTCACCAAATTTCACAAACACTAAGAAATTTTGTTTTTCGATTCAAAACAAGATTTTAACGCTTTGAGGAGTTCAAATAACGTGTTTTTAGATCATTTGTATCGTATCTTTTAGTACATAACTTTTCACCAAATTTCACAAACACTAAGAAAGTTTGTTTTTCGATTCAAAACATGTTTTTAACGCTTTGAGGAGTTCAAATAACGTGTTTTTAGATCATTTGTATCGTATCTTTTACTACATAACTTTTCACCAAAATTTACAAACACTAAGAAAGTTTGTTTATCGATTCAAAACATGTTTTTAACGCTTTGAGTAGTTCAAATAACGTGTTTTTAGATCATTTGTATCGTATCTTTTACTACATAACTTTTCACCAAATTTCACCAACACTAAGAAAGTTTGTTTTTCGATTCAAAACAAGATTTTAACGCTTTGAGGAGTTCAAATAACGTGTTTTTAGATCATTTGTATCATATCTTTTACTACATAACTTTTCACCAAATTTCACAAACACTAAGAAAGTTTGTTTTTCGATTCAAAACAAGATTTTAACGCTTTGAGGAGTTCAAATAACGTGTTTTTAGATCATTTGTATCGTATCTTTTACTACATAACTTTTCACCAAATTTCACAAACACTAAGAAAGTTTGTTTTTCAATTCAAAACATGTTTTTAACGCTTTGAGGAGTTCAAATAACTAGTTTTTAGATCATTTGTATCGTATCTTTTACTACATAACTTTTCACCAAATATCACCAACACTAAGAAAGTTTGTTTTTTGATTCAAAACAATATTTTAACGCTTTGAGGAGTTCAAATAACGTGTTTTTAAATCATTTGTATCGTATCTTTTACTACATAACTTTTCACCAAATTTCACAAACACTAAGAAAGTTTGTTTTTCGATTCAAAACAAGATTTTAACGATTTGAGGAGTTCAAATAACGTGTTTTTAGATCATTTGTATCGTATCTTTTACTACATAACTTTTCACCAAATTTCACAAACACTAAGAAAGTTTGTTTTTTTATTCAAAACAAGCTTTTAACGCTTTGAGGAGCTCAAATAACGTGTTTTTAGATCATTTGTAACTTTTCACCAAATTTCACAAACACTAAGAAACTTTGTTTTTCGATTCAAAACAAGATTTTAACGCTTTAAGGAGTACAAATAACGTGTTTTTAGATCATTTGTACCGTATCTTTTACTACATAACTTTTCACCAAATTTCACAAACACTAAGAAAGTTTGTTTTTCGATTCAAAACAAGATTTTAACGCTTTGAGGAGTTCAAATAACGTGTTTTTAGATCATTTGTATCGTATCTTTTAGTACATAACTTTTCAACAAATTTCACAAACTCTATGAAAGTTTGTTTTTCGATTCAAAACAAGATTTTAACGCTTTGACGAGTTCAAATAACGTGTTTTTAGATCATTTGTATCGTATCTTTTACTACATAACTTTTCACCAAATTTCACAAACACTAAGAAAGTTTGTTTTTCTATTCAAAACAAGCTTTTAACGCTTTGAGGAGCTCAAATAACGTGTTTTTAGATCATTTGTAACTTTTCACCAAATTTCACAAACACTAAGAAAGTTTGTTTTTCGATTCAAAACTTGATTTTAACGCTTTGGGGAGTTCAAATAACGTGTTTTTAGATCATTTTTATCGTATCTTTTACTACATAACTTTTCACCAAATTTCACAAACACTAAGAAATTTTGTTTTTCGATTCAAAACAAGATTTTAACGCTTTCAGGAGTTCAAATAACGTGTTTTTAGATCATTTGTATCGTATCTTTTAGTACATAACTTTTCACCAAATTTCACAAACACTAAGAAAGTTTGTTTTTCGATTCAAAACATGTTTTTAACGCTTTGAGGAGTTCAAATAACGTGTTTTTAGATCATTTGTATCGTATCTTTTACTACATAACTTTTCACCAAATTTCACCAACACTAAGAAAGTTTGTTTTTCGATTCAAAACAAGATTTTAACGCTTTGAGGAGTTCAAATAACGTGTTTTTAGATCATTTGTATCGTATCTTTTACTACATAACTTTTCACCAAATTTCACAAACACTAAGAAAGTTTGTTTTTCGATTCAAAACAAGATTTTAACGCTTTGAGGAGTTCAAATAACGTGTTTTTAGATCATTTGTATCGTATCTTTTACTACATAACTTTTCACCAAATTTCACAAACACTAAGAAATTTGTTTTTCGATTCAAAACAACATTTTAACGCTTTGACGAGTTCAAATAACGTGTTTTTAGATCATTTGTATCGTATCTTTTACTACATAACTTTTCACCAAAATTTACAAACACTAAGAAAGTTTGTTTATCGATTCAAAACATGTTTTTAACGCTTTGAGTAGTTCAAATAACGTGTTTTTAGATCATTTGTATCGTATCTTTTACTACATAACTTTTCACCAAATTTCACCAACACTAAGAAAGTTTGTTTTTCGATTCAAAACAAGATTTTAACGCTTTGAGGAGTTCAAATAACGTGTTTTTAGATCATTTGTATCATATCTTTTACTACATAACTTTTCACCAAATTTCACAAACACTAAGAAAGTTTGTTTTTCGATTCAAAACAAGATTTTAACGCTTTGAGGAGTTCAAATAACGTGTTTTTAGATCATTTGTATCGTATCTTTTACTACATAACTTTTCACCAAATTTCACAAACACTAAGAAAGTTTGTTTTTCAATTCAAAACATGTTTTTAACGCTTTGAGGAGTTCAAATAACTAGTTTTTAGATCATTTGTATCGTATCTTTTACTACATAACTTTTCACCAAATATCACCAACACTAAGAAAGTTTGTTTTTTGATTCAAAACAATATTTTAACGCTTTGAGGAGTTCAAATAACGTGTTTTTAAATCATTTGTATCGTATCTTTTACTACATAACTTTTCACCAAATTTCACAAACACTAAGAAAGTTTGTTTTTCGATTCAAAACAAGATTTTAACGATTTGAGGAGTTCAAATAACGTGTTTTTAGATCATTTGTATCGTATCTTTTACTACATAACTTTTCACCAAATTTCACAAACACTAAGAAAGTTTGTTTTTTTATTCAAAACAAGCTTTTAACGCTTTGAGGAGCTCAAATAACGTGTTTTTAGATCATTTGTAACTTTTCACCAAATTTCACAAACACTAAGAAACTTTGTTTTTCGATTCAAAACAAGATTTTAACGCTTTAAGGAGTACAAATAACGTGTTTTTAGATCATTTGTACCGTATCTTTTACTACATAACTTTTCACCAAATTTCACAAACACTAAGAAAGTTTGTTTTTCGATTCAAAACAAGATTTTAACGCTTTGAGGAGTTCAAATAACGTGTTTTTAGATCATTTGTATCGTATCTTTTAGTACATAACTTTTCAACAAATTTCACAAACTCTAAGAAAGTTTGTTTTTCGATTCAAAACAAGATTTTAACGCTTTGACGAGTTCAAATAACGTGTTTTTAGATCATTTGTATCGTATCTTTTACTACATAATTTTTCACCAAATTTCACAAACACTTAGAAAGTTTGTTTTTCGATTCAAAACAAGATTTTAACGCTTTGACGAGTTCAAATAACGTGTTTTTAGATCATTTGTATCGTATCTTTTACTACATAACTTTTCACCAAATTTCACAAACACTAAGAAATTTGTTTTTCGATTCAAAACAAGATTTTAACGCTTTGAGGAGTACAAATAACGTGTTTTTAGATCATTTGTACCGTATCTTTTACTACATAACTTTTCACCAAATTTCACAAACACTAAGAAAGTTTGTTTTTCGATTCAAAACAAGATTTTAACGCTTTGAGGAGTTCAAATAACGTGTTTTTAGATCATTTGTATCTTATCTTTTAGTACATAACTTCTCAAGAAATTTCACAAACTCTAAGAAAGTTTGTTTTTCTATTCAAAACAAGATTTTAACGCTTTGAGGAGTTCAAATAACGTGTTTTTAGATCATTTGTATCGTATCTTTTAGTACATAACTTCTAAACAAATTTCACAAACTCTAAATAAGTTTGTTTTTCGATTCAAAACAAGATTTTGACGCTTTGACGAGTTCAAATAACGTGTTTTTAGATCATTTGTATCGTATCTTTTACTACATAACTTTTCACCAAATTTCACAAACACTAAGAAAGTTTGTTTTTCGATTCAAAACAAGATTTTAACGCTTTGACGAGTTCAAATAACGTGTTTTTAGATCATTTGTATCGTATCTTTTACTACATAACTTTTCACCAAATTTCACAAACACTAAGAAAGTTTGTTTTTCGATTCAAAACAAGATTTTAACGCTTTGAGGAGTTCAAATAACGTGTTTTTAGATCATTTGTATCGTATCTTTTACTACATAACTTTTCACCAAATTTCACAAACACTAAGAAAGTTTGTTTTTCTATTCAAAACAAGCTTTTAACGCTTTGAGGAGCTCAAATAACGTGTTTTTAGATCATTTGTAACTTTTCACCAAATTTGACAAACACTAAGAAAGTTTGTTTTTCGATTCAAAACTTGATTTTAACGATTTGCGGAGTTCAAATAACGTGTTTTTAGATCATTTTTATCGTATCTTTTACTACATAACTTTTCACCAAATTTCACAAACACTAAGAAATTTTGTTTTTCGATTCAAAACAAGATTTTAACGCTTTCAGGAGTTCAAATAACGTGTTTTTAGATCATTTGTATCGTATCTTTTAGTACATAACTTTTCACCAAATTTCACAAACACTAAGAAAGTTTGTTTTTCGATTCAAAACATGTTTTTAACGCTTTGAGGAGTTCAAATAACGTGTTTTTAGATCATTTGTATCGTATCTTTTACTACATAACTTTTCACCAAAATTCACAAACACTAAGAAAGTTTGTTTATCGATTCAAAACATGTTTTTAACGCTTTGAGTAGTTCAAATAACGTGTTTTTAGATCATTTGTATCGTATCTTTTACTACATAACTTTTCACCAAATTTCACCAACACTAAGAAAGTTTGTTTATCGATTCAAAACATGTTTTTAACGCTTTGAGTAGTTCAAATAACGTGTTTTTAGATCATTTGTATCGTATCTTTTACTACATAACTTTTCACCAAATTTCACCAACACTAAGAAAGTTTGTTTTTTGATTCAAAACAATATTTTAACGCTTTGAGGAGTTCAAATAACGTGTTTTTAGATCATTTGTATCGTATCTTTTACTACATAACTTTTCACCAAATTTCACAAACAGTAAGAAAGTTTGTTTTTCGATTCAAAACAAGATTTTAACGATTTGAGGAGTTCAAATAACGTGTTTTTAGATCATTTGTATCGTATCTTTTACTACATAACTTTTCACCAAATTTCACAAACACTAAGAAACTTTGTTTTTCGATTCAAAACAAGATTTTAACGCTTTGAGGAGTACAAATAACGTGTTTTTAGATCATTTGTACCGTATCTTTTACTACATAACTTTTCACCAAATTTCACAAATACTAAGAAAGTTTGTTTTTCGATTCAAAACAAGATTTTAACGCTTTGAGGAGTTCAAATAACGTGTTTTTAGATCATTTGTATCTTATCTTTTAGTACATAACTTCTCAAGAAATTTCACAAACTCTAAGAAAGTTTGTTTTTCGATTCAAAACAAGATTTTAACGCTTTGAGGAGTTCAAATAACGTGTTTTTAGATCATTTGTATCGTATCTTTTAGTACATAACTTCTAAACAAATTTCACAAACTCTAAATAAGTTTGTTTTTCGATTCAAAACAAGATTTTAACGCTTTGACGAGTTCAAATAACGTGTTTTTAGATCATTTGTATCGTATCTTTTACTACATAACTTTTCACCAAATTTCACAAACACTAAGAAAGTTTGTTTTTCGATTCAAAACAAGATTTTAACGCTTTGACGAGTTCAAATAACGTGTTTTTAGATCATTTGTATCGTATCTTTTACTACATAACTTTTCACCAAATTTCACAAACACTAAGAAAGTTTTTTTTCGATTCAAAACAAGATTTTAACGCTTTGAGGAGTTCAAATAACGTGTTTTTAGATCATTTGTATCGTATCTTTTACTACATAACTTTTCACCAAATTTCACAAACACTAAGAAAGTTTGTTTTTCTATTCAAAACAAGCTTTTAACGCTTTGAGGAGCTCAAATAACGTGTTTTTAGATCATTTGTAACTTTTCACCAAATTTCACAAACACTAAGAAAGTTTGTTTTTCGATTCAAAACTTGATTTTAACGCTTTGGGGAGTTCAAATAACGTGTTTTTAGATCATTTTTATCGTATCTTTTACTACATAACTTTTCACCAAATTTCACAAACACTAAGAAATTTTGTTTTTCGATTCAAAACAAGATTTTAACGCTTTCAGGAGTTCAAATAACGTGTTTTTAGATCATTTGTATCGTATCTTTTAGTACATAACTTTTCACCAAATTTCACAAACACTAAGAAAGTTTGTTTTTCGATTCAAAACATGTTTTTAACGCTTTGAGGAGTTCAAATAACGTGTTTTTAGATCATTTGTATCGTATCTTTTACTACATAACTTTTCACCAAAATTCACAAACACTAAGAAAGTTTGTTTATCGATTCAAAACATGTTTTTAACGCTTTGAGTAGTTCAAATAACGTGTTTTTAGATCATTTGTATCGTATCTTTTACTACATAACTTTTCACCAAATTTCACCAACACTAAGAAAGTTTGTTTTTCGATTCAAAACAAGATTTTAACGCTTTGAGGAGTTCAAATAACGTGTTTTTAGATCATTTGTATCGTATCTTTTACTACATAACTTTTCACCAAATTTCACAAACACTAAGAAAGTTTGTTTTTCGATTCAAAACAAGATTTTAACGCTTTGAGGAGTTCAAATAACGTGTTTTTAGATCATTTGTATCGTATCTTTTACTACATAACTTTTCACCAAATTTCACAAACACTAAGAAAGTTTGTTTTTCAATTCAAAACATGTTTTTAACGCTTTGAGGAGTTCAAATAACGTGTTTTTAGATCATTTGTATCGTATCTTTTACTACATAACTTTTCACCAAATTTCACCAACACTAAGAAAGTTTGTTTTTTGATTCAAAACAATATTTTAACGCTTTGAGGAGTTCAAATAACGTGTTTTTAGATCATTTGTATCGTATCTTTTACTACATAACTTTTCACCAAATTTCACAAACACTAAGAAAGTTTGTTTTTCAATTCAAAACATGTTTTTAACGCTTTGAGGAGTTCAAATAACGTGTTTTTAGATCATTTGTATCGTATCTTTTACTACATAACTTTTCACCAAATTTCACCAACACTAAGAAAGTTTGTTTTTTGATTCAAAACAATATTTTAACGCTTTGAGGAGTTCAAATAACGTGTTTTTAGATCATTTGTATCGTATCTTTTACTACATAACTTTTCACCAAATTTCACAAACACTAAGAAAGTTTGTTTTTCAATTCAAAACATGTTTTTAACGCTTTGAGGAGTTCAAATAACGTGTTTTTAGATCATTTGTATCGTATCTTTTACTACATAACTTTTCACCAAATTTCACCAACACTAAGAAAGTTTGTTTTTTGATTCAAAACAATATTTTAACGCTTTGAGGAGTTCAAATAACGTGTTTTTAGATCATTTGTATCGTATCTTTTACTACATAACTTTTCACCAAATTTCACAAACACTAAGAAAGTTTGTTTTTCTATTCAAAACAAGCTTTTAACGCTTTGAGGAGCTCAAATAACGTGTTTTTAGATCATTTGTAACTTTTCACCAAATTTCACAAACACTAAGAAAGTTTGTTTTTCGATTCAAAACTTGATTTTAACGCTTTGGGGAGTTCAAATAACGTGTTTTTAGATCATTTTTATCGTATCTTTTACTACATAACTTTTCACCAAATTTCACAAACACTAAGAAATTTTGTTTTTCGATTCAAAACAAGATTTTAACGCTTTGAGGAGTTCAAATAACGTGTTTTTAGATCATTTGTATCGTATCTTTTAGTACATAACTTTTCACCAAATTTCACAAACACTAAGAAAGTTTGTTTTTCGATTCAAAACATGTTTTTAACGCTTTGAGGAGTTCAAATAACGTGTTTTTAGATCATTTGTATCGTATCTTTTACTACATAACTTTTCACCAAAATTTACAAACACTAAGAAAGTTTGTTTATCGATTCAAAACATGTTTTTAACGCTTTGAGTAGTTCAAATAACGTGTTTTTAGATCATTTGTATCGTATCTTTTACTACATAACTTTTCACCAAATTTCACCAACACTAAGAAAGTTTGTTTTTCGATTCAAAACAAGATTTTAACGCTTTGAGGAGTTCAAATAACGTGTTTTTAGATCATTTGTATCATATCTTTTACTACATAACTTTTCACCAAATTTCACAAACACTAAGAAAGTTTGTTTTTCGATTCAAAACAAGATTTTAACGCTTTGAGGAGTTCAAATAACGTGTTTTTAGATCATTTGTATCGTATCTTTTACTACATAACTTTTCACCAAATTTCACAAACACTAAGAAAGTTTGTTTTTCAATTCAAAACATGTTTTTAACGCTTTGAGGAGTTCAAATAACTAGTTTTTAGATCATTTGTATCGTATCTTTTACTACATAACTTTTCACCAAATATCACCAACACTAAGAAAGTTTGTTTTTTGATTCAAAACAATATTTTAACGCTTTGAGGAGTTCAAATAACGTGTTTTTAAATCATTTGTATCGTATCTTTTACTACATAACTTTTCACCAAATTTCACAAACACTAAGAAAGTTTGTTTTTCGATTCAAAACAAGATTTTAACGATTTGAGGAGTTCAAATAACGTGTTTTTAGATCATTTGTATCGTATCTTTTACTACATAACTTTTCACCAAATTTCACAAACACTAAGAAAGTTTGTTTTTTTATTCAAAACAAGCTTTTAACGCTTTGAGGAGCTCAAATAACGTGTTTTTAGATCATTTGTAACTTTTCACCAAATTTCACAAACACTAAGAAACTTTGTTTTTCGATTCAAAACAAGATTTTAACGCTTTAAGGAGTACAAATAACGTGTTTTTAGATCATTTGTACCGTATCTTTTACTACATAACTTTTCACCAAATTTCACAAACACTAAGAAAGTTTGTTTTTCGATTCAAAACAAGATTTTAACGCTTTGAGGAGTTCAAATAACGTGTTTTTAGATCATTTGTATCGTATCTTTTAGTACATAACTTTTCAACAAATTTCACAAACTCTATGAAAGTTTGTTTTTCGATTCAAAACAAGATTTTAACGCTTTGACGAGTTCAAATAACGTGTTTTTAGATCATTTGTATCGTATCTTTTACTACATAACTTTTCACCAAATTTCACAAACACTAAGAAAGTTTGTTTTTCTATTCAAAACAAGCTTTTAACGCTTTGAGGAGCTCAAATAACGTGTTTTTAGATCATTTGTAACTTTTCACCAAATTTCACAAACACTAAGAAAGTTTGTTTTTCGATTCAAAACTTGATTTTAACGCTTTGGGGAGTTCAAATAACGTGTTTTTAGATCATTTTTATCGTATCTTTTACTACATAACTTTTCACCAAATTTCACAAACACTAAGAAATTTTGTTTTTCGATTCAAAACAAGATTTTAACGCTTTCAGGAGTTCAAATAACGTGTTTTTAGATCATTTGTATCGTATCTTTTAGTACATAACTTTTCACCAAATTTCACAAACACTAAGAAAGTTTGTTTTTCGATTCAAAACATGTTTTTAACGCTTTGAGGAGTTCAAATAACGTGTTTTTAGATCATTTGTATCGTATCTTTTACTACATAACTTTTCACCAAAATTCACAAACACTAAGAAAGTTTGTTTATCGATTCAAAACATGTTTTTAACGCTTTGAGTAGTTCAAATAACGTGTTTTTAGATCATTTGTATCGTATCTTTTACTACATAACTTTTCACCAAATTTCACCAACACTAAGAAAGTTTGTTTTTCGATTCAAAACAAGATTTTAACGCTTTGAGGAGTTCAAATAACGTGTTTTTAGATCATTTGTATCGTATCTTTTACTACATAACTTTTCACCAAATTTCACAAACACTAAGAAAGTTTGTTTTTCGATTCAAAACAAGATTTTAACGCTTTGAGGAGTTCAAATAACGTGTTTTTAGATCATTTGTATCGTATCTTTTACTACATAACTTTTCACCAAATTTCACAAACACTAAGAAAGTTTGTTTTTCAATTCAAAACATGTTTTTAACGCTTTGAGGAGTTCAAATAACGTGTTTTTAGATCATTTGTATCGTATCTTTTACTACATAACTTTTCACCAAATTTCACCAACACTAAGAAAGTTTGTTTTTTGATTCAAAACAATATTTTAACGCTTTGAGGAGTTCAAATAACGTGTTTTTAGATCATTTGTATCGTATCTTTTACTACATAACTTTTCACCAAATTTCACAAACACTAAGAAAGTTTGTTTTTAAATTCAAAACATGTTTTTAACGCTTTGAGGAGTTCAAATAACGTGTTTTTAGATCATTTGTATCGTATCTTTTACTACATAACTTTTCACCAAATTTCACCAACACTAAGAAAGTTTGTTTTTTGATTCAAAACAATATTTTAACGCTTTGAGGAGTTCAAATAACGTGTTTTTAGATCATTTGTATCGTATCTTTTACTACATAACTTTTCACCAAATTTCACAAACACTAAGAAAGTTTGTTTTTCTATTCAAAACAAGCTTTTAACGCTTTGAGGAGCTCAAATAACGTGTTTTTAGATCATTTGTAACTTTTCACCAAATTTCACAAACACTAAGAAAGTTTGTTTTTCGATTCAAAACTTGATTTTAACGCTTTGGGGAGTTCAAATAACGTGTTTTTAGATCATTTTTATCGTATCTTTTACTACATAACTTTTCACCAAATTTCACAAACACTAAGAAATTTTGTTTTTCGATTCAAAACAAGATTTTAACGCTTTGAGGAGTTCAAATAACGTGTTTTTAGATCATTTGTATCGTATCTTTTAGTACATAACTTTTCACCAAATTTCACAAACACTAAGAAAGTTTGTTTTTCGATTCAAAACATGTTTTTAACGCTTTGAGGAGTTCAAATAACGTGTTTTTAGATCATTTGTATCGTATCTTTTACTACATAACTTTTCACCAAAATTTACAAACACTAAGAAAGTTTGTTTATCGATTCAAAACATGTTTTTAACGCTTTGAGTAGTTCAAATAACGTGTTTTTAGATCATTTGTATCGTATCTTTTACTACATAACTTTTCACCAAATTTCACAAACACTAAGAAAGTTTGTTTTTCGATTCAAAACAAGATTTTAACGCTTTGAGGAGTTCAAATAACGTGTTTTTAGATCATTTGTATTATATCTTTTACTACATAACTTTTCACCAAATTTCACAAACACTAAGAAAGTTTGTTTTTCGATTCAAAACAAGATTTTAACGCTTTGAGGAGTTCAAATAACGTGTTTTTAGATCATTTGTATCGTATCTTTTACTACATAACTTTTCACCAAATTTCACAAACACTAAGAAAGTTTGTTTTTCAATTCAAAACATGTTTTTAACGCTTTGAGGAGTTCAAATAACTAGTTTTTAGATCATTTGTATCGTATCTTTTACTACATAACTTTTCACCAAATATCACCAACACTAAGAAAGTTTGTTTTTTGATTCAAAACAATATTTTAACGCTTTGAGGAGTTCAAATAACGTGTTTTTAAATCATTTGTATCGTATCTTTTACTACATAACTTTTCACCAAATTTCACAAACACTAAGAAAGTTTGTTTTTCGATTCAAAACAAGATTTTAACGATTTGAGGAGTTCAAATAACGTGTTTTTAGATCATTTGTATCGTATCTTTTACTACATAACTTTTCACCAAATTTCACAAACACTAAGAAAGTTTGTTTTTTTATTCAAAACAAGCTTTTAACGCTTTGAGGAGCTCAAATAACGTGTTTTTAGATCATTTGTAACTTTTCACCAAATTTCACAAACACTAAGAAACTTTGTTTTTCGATTCAAAACAAGATTTTAACGCTTTGAGGAGTACAAATAACGTGTTTTTAGATCATTTGTACCGTATCTTTTACTACATAACTTTTCACCAAATTTCACAAACACTAAGAAAGTTTGTTTTTCGATTCAAAACAAGATTTTAACGCTTTGAGGAGTTCAAATAACGTGTTTTTAGATCATTTGTATCGTATCTTTTAGTACATAACTTTTCAACAAATTTCACAAACTCTAAGAAAGTTTGTTTTTCGATTCAAAACAAGATTTTAACGCTTTGACGAGTTCAAATAACGTGTTTTTAGATCATTTGTATCGTATCTTTTACTACATAACTTTTCACCAAATTTCACAAACACTAAGAAATTTGTTTTTCGATTCAAAACAACATTTTAACGCTTTGACGAGTTCAAATAACGTGTTTTTAGATCATTTGTATCGTATCTTTTACTACATAACTTTTCACCAAATTTCACAAACACTAAGAAAGTTTGTTTTTCGATTCAAAACAAGATTTTAACGCTTTGAGGAGTTCAAATAACGTGTTTTTAGATCATTTGTATCGTATCTTTTACTACATAACTTTTCACCAAATTTCACAAACACTAAGAAAGTTTGTTTTTCTATTCAAAACAAGTTTTTAACGCTTTGAGGAGCTCAAATAACGTGTTTTTAGATCATTTGTAACTTTTCACCAAATTTCACAAACACTAAGAAAGTTTGTTTTTCGATTCAAAACATGATTTGAACGCTTTGGGGAGTTCAAATAACGTGTTTTTAGATCATTTTTATCGTATCTTTTACTACATAACTTTTCACCAAATATCACAAACACTAAGAAATTTTGTTTTTCGATTCAAAACAAGATTTTAACGCTTTGACGAGTTCAAATAACGTGTTTTTAGATCATTTGTATCGTATCTTTTACTACATAACTTTTCACCAAATTTCACAAACACTAAGAAAGTTTGTTTTTCGATTCAAAACAAGATTTTAACGCTTTGACGAGTTCAAATAACGTGTTTTTAGATCATTTGTATCGTATCTTTTACTACATAACTTTTCACCAAATTTCACAAACACTAAGAAATTTGTTTTTCGATTCAAAACAACATTTTAACGCTTTGACGAGTTCAAATAACGTGTTTTTAGATCATTTGTATCGTATCTTTTACTACATAACTTTTCACCAAATTTCACAAACACTAAGAAAGTTTGTTTTTCGATTCAAAACAAGATTTTAACGCTTTGAGGAGTTCAAATAACGTGTTTTTAGATCATTTGTATCGTATCTTTTACTACATAACTTTTCACCAAATTTCACAAACACTAAGAAAGTTTGTTTTTCTATTCAAAACAAGTTTTTAACGCTTTGAGGAGCTCAAATAACGTGTTTTTAGATCATTTGTAACTTTTCACCAAATTTCACAAACACTAAGAAAGTTTGTTTTTCGATTCAAAACATGATTTGAACGCTTTGGGGAGTTCAAATAACGTGTTTTTAGATCATTTTTATCGTATCTTTTACTACATAACTTTTCACCAAATATCACAAACACTAAGAAATTTTGTTTTTCGATTCAAAACAAGATTTTAACGCTTTGAGGAGTTCAAATAACGTGTTTTTAGATCATTTGTATCGTATCTTTTAGTACATAACTTTTCACCAAATTTCACAAACACTAAGAAAGTTTTTTTTCGATTCAAAACATGTTTTTAACGCTTTGAGGAGTTCAAATAACGTGTTTTTAGATCATTTGTATCGTATCTTTTACTACATAACTTTTTACCAAATTTCACAAACACTAAGAAAGTTTGTTTATCGATTCAAAACATGTTTTTAACGCTTTGATTAGTTCAAATAACGTGTTTTTAGATCATTTGTATCGTATCTTTTACTACATAACTTTTCACCAAATTTCACCAACACTAAGAAAGTTTGTTTTTCTATTCAAAACAAGCTTTTAACGCTTTGAGGAGCTCAAATAACGTGTTTTTAGATCATTTGTAACTTTTCACCAAATTTCACAAACACTAAGAAAGTTTGTTTTTCGATTCAAAACTTGATTTTAACGCTTTGGGGAGTTCAAATAACGTGTTTTTAGATCATTTTTATCGTATCTTTTACTACATAACTTTTCACCAAATTTCACAAACACTAAGAAATTTTGTTTTTCGATTCAAAACAAGATTTTAACGCTTTGAGGAGTTCAAATAACGTGTTTTTAGATCATTTGTATCGTATCTTTTAGTACATAACTTTTCACCAAATTTCACAAACACTAAGAAAGTTTGTTTTTCGATTCAAAACATGTTTTTAACGCTTTGAGGAGTTCAAATAACGTGTTTTTAGATCATTTGTATCGTATCTTTTACTACATAACTTTTCACCAAAATTTACAAACACTAAGAAAGTTTGTTTATCGATTCAAAACATGTTTTTAACGCTTTGAGTAGTTCAAATAACGTGTTTTTAGATCATTTGTATCGTATCTTTTACTACATAACTTTTCACCAAATTTCACCAACACTAAGAAAGTTTGTTTTTCGATTCAAAACAAGATTTTAACGCTTTGAGGAGTTCAAATAACGTGTTTTTAGATCATTTGTATCATATCTTTTACTACATAACTTTTCACCAAATTTCACAAACACTAAGAAAGTTTGTTTTTCGATTCAAAACAAGATTTTAACGCTTTGAGGAGTACAAATAACGTGTTTTTAGATCATTTGTATCGTATCTTTTACTACATAACTTTTCACCAAATTTCACAAACACTAAGAAAGTTTGTTTTTCAATTCAAAACATGTTTTTAACGCTTTGAGGAGTTCAAATAACTAGTTTTTAGATCATTTGTATCGTATCTTTTACTACATAACTTTTCACCAAATATCACCAACACTAAGAAAGTTTGTTTTTTTATTCAAAACAAGCTTTTAACGCTTTGAGGAGCTCAAATAACGTGTTTTTAGATCATTTGTAACTTTTCACCAAATTTCACAAACACTAAGAAACTTTGTTTTTCGATTCAAAACAAGATTTTAACGCTTTGAGGAGTACAAATAACGTGTTTTTAGATCATTTGTACCGTATCTTTTACTACATAACTTTTCACCAAATTTCACAAACACTAAGAAAGTTTGTTTTTCGATTCAAAACAAGATTTTAACGCTTTGAGGAGTTCAAATAACGTGTTTTTAGATCATTTGTATCGTATCTTTTAGTACATAACTTTTCAACAAATTTCACAAACTCTAAGAAAGTTTGTTTTTCGATTCAAAACAAGATTTTAACGCTTTGACGAGTTCAAATAACGTGTTTTTAGATCATTTGTATCGTATCTTTTACTACATAACTTTTCACCAAATTTCACAAACACTAAGAAAGTTTGTTTTTCGATTCAAAACAAGATTTTAACGCTTTGACGAGTTCAAATAACGTGTTTTTAGATCATTTGTATCGTATCTTTTACTACATAACTTTTCACCAAATTTCACAAACACTAAGAAAGTTTGTTTTTCAATTCAAAACATGTTTTTAACGCTTTGAGGAGTTCAAATAACGTGTTTTTAGATCATTTGTATCGTATCTTTTACTACATAACTTTTCACCAAATTTCACCAACACTAAGAAAGTTTGTTTTTTGATTCAAAACAATATTTTAACGCTTTGAGGAGTTCAAATAACGTGTTTTTAGATCATTTGTATCGTATCTTTTACTACATAACTTTTCACCAAATTTCACAAACACTAAGAAAGTTTGTTTTTCAATTCAAAACATGTTTTTAACGCTTTGAGGAGTTCAAATAACGTGTTTTTAGATCATTTGTATCGTATCTTTTACTACATAACTTTTCACCAAATTTCACCAACACTAAGAAAGTTTGTTTTTTGATTCAAAACAATATTTTAACGCTTTGAGGAGTTCAAATAACGTGTTTTTAGATCATTTGTATCGTATCTTTTACTACATAACTTTTCACCAAATTTCACAAACACTAAGAAAGTTTGTTTTTCAATTCAAAACATGTTTTTAACGCTTTGAGGAGTTCAAATAACGTGTTTTTAGATCATTTGTATCGTATCTTTTACTACATAACTTTTCACCAAATTTCACCAACACTAAGAAAGTTTGTTTTTTGATTCAAAACAATATTTTAACGCTTTGAGGAGTTCAAATAACGTGTTTTTAGATCATTTGTATCGTATCTTTTACTACATAACTTTTCACCAAATTTCACAAACAGTAAGAAAGTTTGTTTTTCGATTCAAAACAAGATTTTAACGATTTGAGGAGTTCAAATAACGTGTTTTTAGATCATTTGTATCGTATCTTTTACTACATAACTTTTCACCAAATTTCACAAACACTAAGAAAGTTTGTTTTTTTTATTGAAAACAAGCTTTTAACGCTATGAGGAGCTCAAATAACGTGTTTTTAGATCATTTGTAACTTTTCACCAAATTTCACAAACACTAAGAAACTTTGTTTTTCGATTCAAAACAAGATTTTAACGCTTTGAGGAGTACAAATAACGTGTTTTTAGATCATTTGTACCGTATCTTTTACTACATAACTTTTCACCAAATTTCACAAACACTAAGAAAGTTTGTTTTTCGATTCAAAACAAGATTTTAACGCTTTGAGGAGTTCAAATAACGTGTTTTTAGATCATTTGTATCTTATCTTTTAGTACATAACTTCTCAAGAAATTTCACAAACTCTAAGAAAGTTTGTTTTTCGATTCAAAACAAGATTTTAACGCTTTGAGGAGTTCAAATAACGTGTTTTTAGATCATTTGTATCGTATCTTTTAGTACATAACTTCTAAACAAATTTCACAAACTCTAAATAAGTTTGTTTTTCGATTCAAAACAAGATTTTAACGCTTTGACGAGTTCAAATAACGTGTTTTTAGATCATTTGTATCGTATCTTTTACTACATAACTTTTCACCAAATTTCACAAACACTAAGAAAGTTTGTTTTTCGATTCAAAACAAGATTTTAACGCTTTGACGAGTTCAAATAACGTGTTTTTAGATCATTTGTATCGTATCTTTTACTACATAACTTTTCACCAAATTTCACAAACACTAAGAAAGTTTGTTTTTCGATTCAAAACAAGATTTTAACGCTTTGAGGAGTTCAAATAACGTGTTTTTAGATCATTTGTATCGTATCTTTTACTACATAACTTTTCACCAAATTTCACAAACACTAAGAAAGTTTGTTTTTCTATTCAAAACAAGCTTTTAACGCTTTGAGGAGCTCAAATAACGTGTTTTTAGATCATTTGTAACTTTTCACCAAATTTCACAAACACTAAGAAAGTTTGTTTTTCGATTCAAAACTTGATTTTAACGCTTTGGGGAGTTCAAATAACGTGTTTTTAGATCATTTTTATCGTATCTTTTACTACATAACTTTTCACCAAATTTCACAAACACTAAGAAATTTTGTTTTTCGATTCAAAACAAGATTTTAACGCTTTCAGGAGTTCAAATAACGTGTTTTTAGATCATTTGTATCGTATCTTTTAGTACATAACTTTTCACCAAATTTCACAAACACTAAGAAAGTTTGTTTTTCGATTCAAAACATGTTTTTAACGCTTTGAGGAGTTCAAATAACGTGTTTTTAGATCATTTGTATCGTATCTTTTACTACATAACTTTTCACTAAAATTCACAAACACTAAGAAAGTTTGTTTATCGATTCAAAACATGTTTTTAACGCTTTGAGTAGTTCAAATAACGTGTTTTTAGATCATTTGTATCGTATCTTTTACTACATAACTTTTCACCAAATTTCACCAACACTAAGAAAGTTTGTTTTTCGATTCAAAACAAGATTTTAACGCTTTGAGGAGTTCAAATAACGTGTTTTTAGATCATTTGTATCGTATCTTTTACTACATAACTTTTCACCAAATTTCACAAACACTAAGAAAGTTTGTTTTTCGATTCAAAACAAGATTTTAACGCTTTGAGGAGTTCAAATAACGTGTTTTTAGATCATTTGTATCGTATCTTTTACTGCATAACTTTTCACCAAATTTCACAAACACTAAGAAAGTTTGTTTTTCAATTCAAAACATGTTTTTAACGCTTTGAGGAGTTCAAATAACGTGTTTTGAGATCATTTGTATCGTATCTTTTACTACATAACTTTTCACCAACTTTCACCAACACTAAGAAAGTTTGTTTTTTGATTCAAAACAATATTTTAACGCTTTGAGGAGTTCAAATAACGTGTTTTTAGATCATTTGTATCGTATCTTTTACTACATAACTTTTCACCAAATTTCACAAACACTAAGAAAGTTTGTTTTTCAATTCAAAACATGTTTTTAACGCTTTGAGGAGTTCAAATAACGTGTTTTTAGATCATTTGTATCGTATCTTTTACTACATAACTTTTCACCAAATTTCACCAACACTAAGAAAGTTTGTTTTTTGATTCAAAACAATATTTTAACGCTTTGAGGAGTTCAAATAACGTGTTTTTAGATCATTTGTATCGTATCTTTTACTACATAACTTTTCACCAAATTTCACAAACACTAAGAAAGTTTGTTTTTCTATTCAAAACAAGCTTTTAACGCTTTGAGGAGCTCAAATAACGTGTTTTTAGATCATTTGTAACTTTTCACCAAATTTCACAAACACTAAGAAAGTTTGTTTTTCGATTCAAAACTTGATTTTAACGCTTTGGGGAGTTCAAATAACGTGTTTTTAGATCATTTTTATCGTATCTTTTACTACATAACTTTTCACCAAATTTCACAAACACTAAGAAATTTTGTTTTTCGATTCAAAACAAGATTTTAACGCTTTGAGGAGTTCAAATAACGTGTTTTTAGATCATTTGTATCGTATCTTTTAGTACATAACTTTTCACCAAATTTCACAAACACTAAGAAAGTTTGTTTTTCGATTCAAAACATGTTTTTAACGCTTTGAGGAGTTCAAATAACGTGTTTTTAGATCATTTGTATCGTATCTTTTACTACATAACTTTTCACCAAAATTTACAAACACTAAGAAAGTTTGTTTATCGATTCAAAACATGTTTTTAACGCTTTGAGTAGTTCAAATAACGTGTTTTTAGATCATTTGTATCGTATCTTTTACTACATAACTTTTCACCAAATTTCACCAACACTAAGAAAGTTTGTTTTTCGATTCAAAACAAGATTTTAACGCTTTGAGGAGTTCAAATAACGTGTTTTTAGATCATTTGTATTATATCTTTTACTACATAACTTTTCACCAAATTTCACAAACACTAAGAAAGTTTGTTTTTCGATTCAAAACAAGATTTTAACGCTTTGAGGAGTTCAAATAACGTGTTTTTAGATCATTTGTATCGTATCTTTTACTACATAACTTTTCACCAAATATCACCAACACTAAGAAAGTTTGTTTTTTGATTCAAAACAATATTTTAACGCTTTGAGGAGTTCAAATAACGTGTTTTTAAATCATTTGTATCGTATCTTTTACTACATAACTTTTCACCAAATTTCACAAACACTAAGAAAGTTTGTTTTTCGATTCAAAACAAGATTTTAACGATTTGAGGAGTTCAAATAACGTGTTTTTAGATCATTTGTATCGTATCTTTTACTACATAACTTTTCACCAAATTTCACAAACACTAAGAAAGTTTGTTTTTTTATTCAAAACAAGCTTTTAACGCTTTGAGGAGCTCAAATAACGTGTTTTTAGATCATTTGTAACTTTTCACCAAATTTCACAAACACTAAGAAACTTTGTTTTTCGATTCAAAACAAGATTTTAACGCTTTGAGGAGTACAAATAACGTGTTTTTAGATCATTTGTACCGTATCTTTTACTACATAACTTTTCACCAAATTTCACAAACACTAAGAAAGTTTGTTTTTCGATTCAAAACAAGATTTTAACGCTTTGAGGAGTTCAAATAACGTGTTTTTAGATCATTTGTATCGTATCTTTTAGTACATAACTTTTCAACAAATTTCACAAACTCTAAGAAAGTTTGTTTTTCGATTCAAAACAAGATTTTAACGCTTTGACGAGTTCAAATAACGTGTTTTTAGATCATTTGTATCGTATCTTTTACTACATAACTTTTCATCAAATTTCACAAACACTAAGAAAGTTTGTTTTTCGATTCAAAACAAGATTTTAACGCTTTGACGAGTTCAAATAACGTGTTTTTAGATCATTTGTATCGTATCTTTTACTACATAACTTTTCACCAAATTTCACAAACACTAAGAAATTTGTTTTTCGATTCAAAACAAGATTTTAACGCTTTGACGAGTTCAAATAACGTGTTTTTAGATCATTTGTATCGTATCTTTTACTACATAACTTTTCACCAAATTTCACAAACACTAAGAAAGTTTGTTTTTCGATTCAAAACAAGATTTTAACGCTTTGAGGAGTTCATATAACGTGTTTTTAGATCATTTGTATCGTATCTTTTACAACATAACTTTTCACCAAATTTCACAAACACTAAGAAAGTTTGTTTTTCTATTCAAAACAAGTTTTTAACGCTTTGAGGAGCTCAAATAACGTGTTTTTAGATCATTTGTAACTTTTCACCAAATTTCACAAACACTAAGAAAGTTTGTTTTTCGATTCAAAACATGATTTTAACGCTTTGGGGAGTTCAAATAACGTGTTTTTAGATCATTTTTATCGTATCTTTTACTACATAACTTTTCACCAAATATCACAAACACTAAGAAATTTTGTTTTTCGATTCAAAACAAGATTTTAACGCTTTGAGGAGTTCAAATAACGTGTTTTTAGATCATTTGTATCGTATCTTTTAGTACATAACTTTTCACCAAATTTCACAAACACTAAGAAAGTTTTTTTTCGATTCAAAACATGTTTTTAACGCTTTGAGGAGTTCAAATAACGTGTTTTTAGATCATTTGTATCGTATCTTTTACTACATAACTTTTTACCAAATTTCACAAACACTAAGAAAGTTTGTTTATCGATTCAAAACATGTTTTTAACGCTTTGAGTAGTTCAAATAACGTGTTTTTAGATCATTTGTATCGTATCTTTTACTACATAACTTTTCACCAAATTTCACCAACACTAAGAAAGTTTGTTTTTCTATTCAAAACAAGCTTTTAACGCTTTGAGGAGCTCAAATAACGTGTTTTTAGATCATTTGTAACTTTTCACCAAATTTCACAAACACTAAGAAAGTTTGTTTTTCGATTCAAAACTTGATTTTAACGCTTTGGGGAGTTCAAATAACGTGTTTTTAGATCATTTTTATCGTATCTTTTACTACATAACTTTTCACCAAATTTCACAAACACTAAGAAATTTTGTTTTTCGATTCAAAACAAGATTTTAACGCTTTGAGGAGTTCAAATAACGTGTTTTTAGATCATTTGTATCGTATCTTTTAGTACATAACTTTTCACCAAATTTCACAAACACTAAGAAAGTTTGTTTTTCGATTCAAAACATGTTTTTAACGCTTTGAGGAGTTCAAATAACGTGTTTTTAGATCATTTGTATCGTATCTTTTACTACATAACTTTTCACCAAAATTTACAAACACTAAGAAAGTTTGTTTATCGATTGAAAACATGTTTTTAACGCTTTGAGTAGTTCAAATAACGTGTTTTTAGATCATTTGTATCGTATCTTTTACTACATAACTTTTCACCAAATTTCACCAACACTAAGAAAGTTTGTTTTTCGATTCAAAACAAGATTTTAACGCTTTGAGGAGTTCAAATAACGTGTTTTTAGATCATTTGTATCATATCTTTTACTACATAACTTTTCACCAAATTTCACAAACACTAAGAAAGTTTGTTTTTCGATTCAAAACAAAATTTTAACGCTTTGAGGAGTTCAAATAACGTGTTTTTAGATCATTTGTATCGTATCTTTTACTACATAACTTTTCACCAAATTTCACAAACACTAAGAAAGTTTGTTTTTCAATTCAACACATGTTTTTAACGCTTTGAGGAGTTCAAATAACTAGTTTTTAGATCATTTGTATCGTATCTTTTACTACATAACTTTTCACCAAATATCACCAACACTAAGAAAGTTTGTTTTTTGATTCAAAACAATATTTTAACGCTTTGAGGAGTTCAAATAACGTGTTTTTAAATCATTTGTATCGTATCTTTTACTACATAACTTTTCACCAAATTTCACAAACACTAAGAAAGTTTGTTTTTCGATTCAAAACAAGATTTTAACGATTTGAGGAGTTCAAATAACGTGTTTTTAGATCATTTGTATCGTATCTTTTACTACATAACTTTTCACCAAATTTCACAAACACTAAGAAAGTTTGTTTTTTTATTCAAAACAAGCTTTTAACGCTTTGAGGAGCTCAAATAACGTGTTTTTAGATCATTTGTAACTTTTCACCAAATTTCACAAACACTAAGAAACTTTGTTTTTCGATTCAAAACAAGATTTTAACGCTTTGAGGAGTACAAATAACGTGTTTTTAGATCATTTGTACCGTATCTTTTACTACATAACTTTTCACCAAATTTCACAAACACTAAGAAAGTTTGTTTTTCGATTCAAAACAAGATTTTAACGCTTTGAGGAGTTCAAATAACGTGTTTTTAGATCATTTGTATCGTATCTTTTTAGTACATAACTTTTCAACAAATTTCACAAACTCTAAGAAAGTTTGTTTTTCGATTCAAAACAAGATTTTAACGCTTTGACGAGTTCAAATAACGTGTTTTTAGATCATTTGTATCGTATCTTTTACTACATAACTTTTCACCAAATTTCACAAACACTAAGAAAGTTTGTTTTTCGATTCAAAACAAGATTTTAACGCTTTGACGAGTTCAAATAACGTGTTTTTAGATCATTTGTATCGTATCTTTTACTACATAACTTTTCACCAAATTTCACAAACACTAAGAAATTTGTTTTTCGATTCAAAACAAGATTTTAACGCTTTGACGAGTTCAAATAACGTGTTTTTAGATCATTTGTATCGTATCTTTTACTACATAACTTTTCACCAAATTTCACAAACACTAAGAAAGTTTGTTTTTCGATTCAAAACAAGATTTTAACGCTTTGAGGGGTTCAAATAACGTGTTTTTAGATCATTTGTATCGTATCTTTTACTGCATAACTTTTCACCAAATTTCACAAACACTAAGAAAGTTTGTTTTTCTATTCAAAACAAGTTTTTAACGCTTTGAGGAGCTCAAATAACGTGTTTTTAGATCATTTGTAACTTTTCACCAAATTTCACAAACACTAAGAAAGTTTGTTTTTCGATTCAAAACATGATTTTAACGCTTTGGGGAGTTCAAATAACGTGTTTTTAGATCATTTTTATCGTATCTTTTACTACATAACTTTTCACCAAATATCACAAACACTAAGAAATTTTGTTTTTCGATTCAAAACAAGATTTTAACGCTTTGAGGAGTTCAAATAACGTGTTTTTAGATCATTTGTATCGTATCTTTTAGTACATAACTTTTCACCAAATTTCACAAACACTAAGAAAGTTTTTTTTCGATTCAAAACATGTTTTTAACGCTTTGAGGAGTTCAAATAACGTGTTTTTAGATCATTTGTATCGTATCTTTTACTACATAACTTTTTACCAAATTTCACAAACACTAAGAAAGTTTGTTTATCGATTCAAAACATGTTTTTAACGCTTTGAGTAGTTCAAATAACGTGTTTTTAGATCATTTGTATCGTATCTTTTACTACATAACTTTTCACCAAATTTCACCAACACTAAGAAAGTTTGTTTTTCTATTCAAAACAAGCTTTTAACGCTTTGAGGAGCTCAAATAACGTGTTTTTAGATCATTTGTAACTTTTCACCAAATTTCACAAACACTAAGAAAGTTTGTTTTTCGATTCAAAACTTGATTTTAACGCTTTGGGGAGTTCAAATATCGTGTTTTTAGATCATTTTTATCGTATCTTTTACTACATAACTTTTCACCAAATTTCACAAACACTAAGAAATTTTGTTTTTCGATTCAAAACAAGATTTTAACGCTTTGAGGAGTTCAAATAACGTGTTTTTAGATCATTTGTATCGTATCTTTTAGTACATAACTTTTCACCAAATTTCACAAACACTAAGAAAGTTTGTTTTTCGATTCAAAACATGTTTTTAACGCTTTGAGGAGTTCAAATAACGTGTTTTTAGATCATTTGTATCGTATCTTTTACTACATAACTTTTCACCAAAATTTACAAACACTAAGAAAGTTTGTTTATCGATTCAAAACATGTTTTTAACGCTTTGAGTAGTTCAAATAACGTGTTTTTAGATCATTTGTATCGTATCTTTTACTACATAACTTTTCACCAAATTTCACCAACACTAAGAAAGTTTGTTTTTCGATTCAAAACAAGATTTTAACGCTTTGAGGAGTTCAAATAACGTGTTTTTAGATCATTTGTATCGTATCTTTTACTACATAACTTTTCACCAAATTTCACAAACACTAAGAAAGTTTGTTTTTCGATTCAAAACAAGATTTTAACGCTTTGAGGAGTTCAAATAACGTGTTTTTAGATCATTTGTATCGTATCTTTTACTACATAACTTTTCACCAAATTTCACAAACACTAAGAAAGTTTGTTTTTCAATTCAAAACATGTTTTTAACGCTTTGAGGAGTTCAAATAACTAGTTTTTAGATCATTTGTATCGTATCTTTTACTACATAACTTTTCACCAAATATCACCAACACTAAGAAAGTTTGTTTTTTGATTCAAAACAATATTTTAACGCTTTGAGGAGTTCAAATAACGTGTTTTTAAATCATTTGTATCGTATCTTTTACTACATAACTTTTCACCAAATTTCACAAACACTAAGAAAGTTTGTTTTTCGATTCAAAACAAGATTTTAACGATTTGAGGAGTTCAAATAACGTGTTTTTAGATCATTTGTATCGTATCTTTTACTACATAACTTTTCACCAAATTTCACAAACACTAAGAAAGTTTGTTTTTTTATTCAAAACAAGCTTTTAACGCTTTGAGGAGCTCAAATAACGTGTTTTTAGATCATTTGTAACTTTTCACCAAATTTCACAAACACTAAGAAACTTTGTTTTTCGATTCAAAACAAGATTTTAACGCTTTGAGGAGTACAAATAACGTGTTTTTAGATCATTTGTACCGTATCTTTTACTACATAACTTTTCACCAAATTTCACAAACACTAAGAAAGTTTGTTTTTCGATTCAAAACAAGATTTTAACGCTTTGAGGAGTTCAAATAACGTGTTTTTAGATCATTTGTATCGTATCTTTTAGTACATAACTTTTCAACAAATTTCACAAACTCTAAGAAAGTTTGTTTTTCGATTCAAAACAAGATTTTAACGCTTTGACGAGTTCAAATAACGTGTTTTTAGATCATTTGTATCGTATCTTTTACTACATAACTTTTCACCAAATTTCACAAACCCTAAGAAAGTTTGTTTTTCGATTCAAAACAAGATTTTAACGCTTTGACGAGTTCAAATAACGTGTTTTTAGATCATTTGTATCGTATCTTTTACTACATAACTTTTCACCAAATTTCACAAACACTAAGAAATTTGTTTTTCGATTCAAAACAAGATTTTAACGCTTTGACGAGTTCAAATAACGTGTTTTTAGATCATTTGTATCGTATCTTTTACTACATAACTTTTCACCAAATTTCACAAACACTAAGAAAGTTTGTTTTTCGATTCAAAACAAGATTTTAACGCTTTGAGGAGTTCAAATAACGTGTTTTTAGATCATTTGTATCGTATCTTTTACTACATAACTTTTCACCAAATTTCACAAACACTAAGAAAGTTTGTTTTTCTATTCAAAACAAGTTTTTAACGCTTTGAGGAGCTCAAATAACGTGTTTTTAGATCATTTGTAACTTTTCACCAAATTTCACAAACACTAAGAAAGTTTGTTTTTCGATTCAAAACATGATTTTAACGCTTTGGGGAGTTCAAATAACGTGTTTTTAGATCATTTTTATCGTATCTTTTACTACATAACTTTTCACATAATATCACAAACACTGAGAAATTTTGTTTTTCGATTCAAAACAAGATTTTAACGCTTTGAGGAGTTCAAATAACGTGTTTTTAGATCATTTGTATCGTATCTTTTAGTACATAACTTTTCACCAAATTTCACAAACACTAAGAAAGTTTTTTTTCGATTCAAAACATGTTTTTAACGCTTTGAGGAGTTCAAATAACGTGTTTTTAGATCATTTGTATCGTATCTTTTACTACATAACTTTTTACCAAATTTCACAAACACTAAGAAAGTTTGTTTATCGATTCAAAACATGTTTTTAACGCTTTGAGTAGTTCAAATAACGTGTTTTTAGATCATTTGTATCGTATCTTTTACTACATAAGTTTTCACCAAATTTCACAAACACTAAGAAAGTTTATTTTTCGATTCAAAACAAGATTTTAACGCTTTGAGGAGTTCAAATAACGTGTTTTTGGATCATTTGTATCGTATCTTTTACTACATAACTTTTCACCAAATTTCACAAACACTAAGAAAGTTTGTTTTTCGATTCAAAACAAGATTTTAACGCTTTGAGGAGTTCAAATAACGTGTTTTTAGATCATTTGTATCGTATCTTTTACTACATAACTTTTCACCAAATTTCACAAACACTAAGAGAGTTTGTTTTTCTATTCAAAACAAGCTTTTAACGCTTTGAGGAGCTAAAATAACGTGTTTTTAGATCATTTGTAACTTTTCACCAAATTTCACAAACACTAAGAAAGTTTGTTTTTCGATTCAAAACATGATTTTAACGCTTTGGGGAGTTCAAATAACGTGTTTTTAGATCATTTGTATCGTATCTTTTACTACATAACTTTTCACCAAATTTCACAAACACTAAGAAATTTTGTTTTTCGATTCAAAACAAGATTTTAACGCTTTGAGGAGTTCAAATAACGTGTTTTTAGATCATTTGTATCGTATCTTTTAGTACATAGCTTTTCACCAAATTTCACAAACACTAAGAAAGTTTGTTTTTCGATTCAAAACATGTTTTTAACGCTTTGAGGAGTTCAAATAACGTGTTTTTAGATCATTTGTATCGTATCTTTTACTACATAACTTTTCACCAAATTTCACAAACACTAAGAAATTTTTTTATCGATTCAAAACATGTTTTTAACGCTTTGAGTAGTTCAAATAACGTGTTTTTAGATCATTTGTATCGTATCTTTTACTACATAAGTTTTCACCAAATTTCACCAACACTAAGAAAGTTTGTTTTTCGATTCAAAACATGATTTTAACGCTTTGAGGAGTTCAAATAACGTGTTTTTAGATCATTTGTATCGTTTCTTTTACTACATAACTTTTCACCAAATTTCACAAACACTTAGAAAGTTTGTTTTTCGATTCAAAACAAGATTTTAACGCTTTGAGGAGTTCAAATAACGTGTTTTTAGATCATTTGTATCGTATCTTTTACTACATAACTTTTCACCAAATTTCACAAACACTAAGAAATTTGTTTTTCGATTCAAAACAAGATTTTAACGCTTTGACGAGTTCAAATAACGTGTTTTTAGATCATTTGTATCGTATCTTTTACTACATAACTTTTCACCAAATTTCACAAACACTAAGAAAGTTTGTTTTTCGATTCAAAACAAGATTTTAACGCTTTGAGGAGTTCAAATAACGTGTTTTTAGATCATTTGTATCGTATCTTTTACTACATAACTTTTCACCAAATTTCACAAACACTAAGAAAGTTTGTTTTTCTATTCAAAACAAGTTTTTAACGCTTTGAGGAGCTCAAATAACGTGTTTTTAGATCATTTGTAACTTTTCACCAAATTTCACAAACACTAAGAAAGTTTGTTTTTCGATTCAAAACATGATTTTAACGCTTTGGGGAGTTCAAATAACGTGTTTTTAGATCATTTTTATCGTATCTTTTACTACATAACTTTTCACATAATATCACAAACACTGAGAAATTTTGTTTTTCGATTCAAAACAAGATTTTAACGCTTTGAGGAGTTCAAATAACGTGTTTTTAGATCATTTGTATCGTATCTTTTAGTACATAACTTTTCACCAAATTTCACAAACACTAAGAAAGTTTTTTTTCGATTCAAAACATGTTTTTAACGCTTTGAGGAGTTCAAATAACGTGTTTTTAGATCATTTGTATCGTATCTTTTACTACATAACTTTTTACCAAATTTCACAAACACTAAGAAAGTTTGTTTATCGATTCAAAACATGTTTTTAACGCTTTGAGTAGTTCAAATAACGTGTTTTTAGATCATTTGTATCGTATCTTTTACTACATAAGTTTTCACCAAATTTCACAAACACTAAGAAAGTTTGTTTTTCGATTCAAAACAAGATTTTAACGCTTTGAGGAGTTCAAATAACGTGTTTTTGGATCATTTGTATCGTATCTTTTACTACATAACTTTTCACCAAATTTCACAAACACTAAGAAAGTTTGTTTTTCGATTCAAAACAAGATTTTAACGCTTTGAGGAGTTCAAATAACGTGTTTTTAGATCATTTGTATCGTATCTTTTACTACATAACTTTTCACCAAATTTCACAAACACTAAGAGAGTTTGTTTTTCTATTCAAAACAAGCTTTTAACGCTTTGAGGAGCTCAAATAACGTGTTTTTAGATCATTTGTAACTTTTCACCAAATTTCACAAACACTAAGAAAGTTTGTTTTTCGATTCAAAACATGATTTTAACGCTTTGGGGAGTTCAAATAACGTGTTTTTAGATCATTTGTATCGTATCTTTTACTACATAACTTTTCACCAAATTTCACAAACACTAAGAAATTTTGTTTTTCGATTCAAAACAAGATTTTAACGCTTTGAGGAGTTCAAATAACGTGTTTTTAGATCATTTGTATCGTATCTTTTAGTACATAGCTTTTCACCAAATTTCACAAACACTAAGAAAGTTTGTTTTTCGATTCAAAACATGTTTTTAACGCTTTGAGGAGTTCAAATAACGTGTTTTTAGATCATTTGTATCGTATCTTTTACTACATAACTTTTCACCAAATTTCACAAACACTAAGAAATTTTTTTATCGATTCAAAACATGTTTTTAACGCTTTGAGTAGTTCAAATAACGTGTTTTTAGATCATTTGTATCGTATCTTTTACTACATAAGTTTTCACCAAATTTCACCAACACTAAGAAAGTTTGTTTTTCGATTCAAAACATGATTTTAACGCTTTGAGGAGTTCAAATAACGTGTTTTTAGATCATTTGTATCGTTTCTTTTACTACATAACTTTTCACCAAATTTCACAAACACTTAGAAAGTTTGTTTTTCGATTCAAAACAAGATTTTAACGCTTTGAGGAGTTCAAATAACGTGTTTTTAGATCATTTGTATCGTATCTTTTACTACATAACTTTTCACCAAATTTCACAAACACTAAGAAAGTTTGTTTTTCAATTCAAAACATGTTTTTAACGCTTTGAGGAGTTCAAATAACGTGTTTTTAGATCATTTGTATCGTATCTTTTACTACATAACTTTTCACCAAATTTCAACAACACTAAGAAAGTTTGTTTTTTGACTCAAAACAATATTTCAACGCTTTGAGGAGTTCAAATAACGTGTTTTTAGATCATTTGTATCGTATCTTTTACTACATAACTTTTCACCAAATTTCACAAACACTAAGAAAGTTTGTTTTTCGATTCAAAACAAGATTTTAACGATTTGAGGAGTTCAAATAACGTGTTTTTAGATCATTTGTATCGTATCTTTTACTACATAACTTTTCACCAAATTTCACAAACACTAAGAAAGTTTGTTTTTTTATTCAAAACAAGTTTTTAACGCTTTGAGGAGCTCAAATAACGTGTTTTTAGATCATTTGTAACTTTTCACCAAATTACACAAACACTAAGAAACTTTGTTTTTCGATTCAAAACAAGATTTTAACGCTTTGAGGAGTACAAATAACGTGTTTTTCGATCATTTGTACCGTATCTTTTACTACATAACTTTTCACCAAATTTCACAAACACTAAGAAAGTTTGTTTTTCTATTCAAAACAAGTTTTTAACGCTTTGAGGAGCTCAAATAACGTGTTTTTAGATCATTTGTATCGTATCTTTTACTACATAACTTTTCACCAAATTTCACAAACACTAAGAAAGTTTGTTTTTCTATTCAAAACAAGTTTTTAACGCTTTGAGGAGCTCGAATAACGTGTTTTTAGATCATTTGTAACTTTTCACCAAATTTCACAAACACTAAGAAAGTTTGTTTTTCGATTCAAAACAAGATTTTAACGCTTTGGGGAGTTCAAATAACGTGTTTTTAGATCATTTTTATCGTATCTTTTACTACATAACTTTTCACCAAATTTCACAAACACTAAGAAATTTTGTTTTTCGATTCAAAACAAGATTTTAACGCTTTGTGATACGAGGAAAATAAAGCACCTTTTTGATATCTAATTTGGGGATTTTAGCCCTTTTGAATCACAACTTTATATATACAATTGTTCATATTTGAGATAACAAGAATATTTCTTCACTAAGTGTGTTTTATTGATTAATTACAGGTTTTAGAAGGAAATTCTGGGAATTTGGAAAGTGTAGTTGTCTCCAACACGTCAAGAGGAATGAAAACGATATATTGTACCGATATATTCGGTACATGAATGAGACGGGAGGCAAACAATCATCATGGTAAAGACTTACACAAAAGTCCACACGAAAACCACTCAATCCTTAGCCCTTATCCTTCCCACCTACCTTTGGTGGAAATTACTTCATTACCCCCAATCCTCTCCACCAACTCGTGACCAATAAGAAGACTCCGTGAGTGCTATAAATAAGACCAAGAGGGCCACGAGTTGAGGGCTCTTCTCCCCGCTCTTCGGAGCACTTTCTCTCTCTCTCTCTCTTCTCTCTCCCTCTCAAGAACTTCCAAGAACCGTCAAGAACTTCCAAGAACCGTGAAGCACAATCAAGAACCTTCAAGATACTTCAAGATCAATCAAGAAAAATCTCTCAAGGACTAGTCGAGACAAGGGAGCTCATCCCTTCGACGAATCCTTCTCATCCTTCGAAGATCGGGCCGTGACAAGGAGCTATTCCCTACGGTGGATTTGAGAAGAAGTGCCGTGACTCGATCCGCGTTTCTTCGAAGTGATTGCGATCCGAGACAAGGGAGCTTCATCCTTTCGGGACAATCCATCATTCTCGAGACAAGGAGCAAGGATTTTTCGGTGCGAGGCAAGGAGACAAGGAGCTTCACTTCGAGGCTTTCTCAACTAGGTGTACTCCTTTTCAATTACTTGATTAATTGTTGTTTGATTGGATTTTGTTGTGTAAAGAATTCTCGGTTTAACGAATCTTTAGTTCTTTTTCTTTGCTCTAAATCTTCTTTGTTTGTTTGTGTGATTTTAGTGCTTGTTACTTAGTTTAATTACTTCTAAATTCGAATCCAAAACAAACCATCAAACTGCTCCCAATTCAAATCTCAAATCAGAATTCCAGAACTACTTCCGTTATAACGGACTCACATTGCGTTACAACGGACTAGACGGTTGGTCCTTTAATATTCAGTTGGTTATACTTCCGTTGTAACGCAACTATAGTTCCGTTGTAACGGACTAGTCAGAATTTTTATTCAAAGGAATCAATACAAGTGCGTTATAACGGACATCTCGGTCCGTTGTAACGGATTAACCAATCCGTTGCAACGCAACCACTGTTCGTTATAACGGACAAGTATAGTGCGTTATAACGGAGTTGCCTCCGTTGTAACGGACGTTCATCTCACTTTTAGCGACAGAATTTTCACTCAAGTCCGTTGTAACGGAACCCACTTCCGTTGTAACGGACTATGTTCTGTGAGTTTTCTTCGTGATTTCTCATCTAGTTTTGGTTCATTATTTGACGCATATACTCCTCGTGGAACGAACTTGCATATTTTCCACTATACAACTATATTTTTCAACTTGTTGATTGAATCGGGTTTTCGAATACAACGATAATTTTACACTCCAAAAACCCGCTCATCAAATGGCGCCGCTGCCGGGGAGTAATGTTTAAGTCAAATTTTGAATCAAACTTGCAATCTAGAGTGATATTTTTAATAGATTTGATACATTTGAACTTGATATTTCACTAATTTCGAAATTTTTCTATTCTTGCAAGGTACAAGAAGTGGAGCAAGATGGATCATCAAGAAAAACCAATTTCGCTTCGGGAGTGGATACGTCTCGATAGAGCCGCAAAAGGATATCCGGACTCCATGACAAATCAAGAGGTTCACGAGCTAGAAATACAAAAATTAGAATTTCAAGAATGGGAAGAAATGGAAGAAAAGAAAGATAGAGAAGAAGACGAAGCTCGAAAATCCATGGAAGAACGAAGGCTCGGATGGCTCTCAAGTTCACCCTCAAATCAAAACGATGAATCACACACCGAGACCCTTTATCAAAAATCCCATCTACAAAGCTCACCAATACGAAAACGAATCCCCATGGGGTTATGAGACACAATCCTATGCCGAAACCGCTAACAACTACTCAAACACCATGTACTCAAACCCCATATACGAACTTCCTCAAAATGAACTCGAATTTCAACATGAATTTGAATGCCAAGTACCACCATTTCAATCCCAAAACGAAGATCCAAACCAAGAATTAAAAAGATGGATGGATGAAATGATGGCAATGATGAAAGAGATAATGGAAAAAATAAGTAATCCCTCGAATGAGATGAAACAAGAAGAAGTAACCACCTCTCATCTCGAGTTTTCAAAAGAGGAGATCGTGGAGATTGAAAACGACAAGAGTTCAAGTATGGGGGGATTCGATGAAAGCATTGGAATGATCATTGAAGAAGAAAAGGTGTCATTGGATTCGACTCTCCAAAAGACGGTTCAAATCACTCCAATCGATGAAAACAAGCAAGAAGAGAAATCTACAATTCTCCAAGGTGAATTCTTTCCATATATCATCAATTTAAATTCAATTAAGAACTATGATGCTTCTCATGATAGAAATTCACCTTGTGTAGATTTATCAAGGAAATCAAATACAATCGAGACACTCACGCCTCTCACAACTCCTCTTCATCAAACTCCAAGCGATGAAGCAATTCGAAAAATTCGAAGCAAGATTGAGGAAATATTGCCGCCACTTTCGACATATGATAAACAAGTGATACAAGCGCCGATTTCTCTCATCTCCAACATCTCAAAGGGAGTATTTCGAGGCGGTCGAAAAGTAGCGATCCATGTTAGTGCTTCGTTTAATTTTGAAGGAGGATAACATCGGCATGGTCGAGCTCGAGACCATAAACGAGAGCGCTAGCGAGGGAGGCAAACCCTCGTACCAACGGTGCAAGGACTACATGCTCAAGCTCAATTGGTACATTCCAAGATAAACCAAGAATTCCGATTCTCCATCACATCCAAAGGTTTATGCTTTTCATTCTCTCTCATTACAAGCTAATCTTGTTTCGAATTTTTGAATATGCCACTCTTTAGTGAGCAATGAAATCATATTAGGCCATCTAATCTCAAGAAAGGAAAGGAAGTCGACAAGGCGAAAATCAATGTGATCAAGATGCTTACCTCCCCAAGATCGGCAAATGATGCGTTTCCTCCGAATCTCCTCGATCAACCTCCACGAATTTCCGAGCAAATAATCGCAAAGGTGGGACCAAGACACGAGAAATGCGACAAGATGGAGACGACACCGGCAAAGGACGCGAATTCGAAATCGGTGATCGAGACGTTCAACTCCAAAAGGAAGCAAAGGTCGCGTTGGATCGACCCATTTGTGGTGACCAATGTCACACCATTTGGAGTTGTGGAGATTCGAAGCGGTGAAACGAATGAATCGTTCAAGATGAATGGAAAACGCATCGAGAAATTCTACGCAAAATTCGAAACAAGATGGATGGAGGAGCAACAAGTCAAAGACGATCAAGCACCACGCATCAAAGGTTGTGTCTCTCCTTAACTTCTTTTAATTTTTCTCTTTATTATCGCTTGAGGACAAGCGAAGGAATAAGTATGGGGGGATATACACACAGTCTTTGATTAAAAAAAAAAAAAAAAAAAAAAAAAAAATTTTGCAACTCGGTTGTAACGGACCTAAGGTCAGTTACAACGGAGTGCTCTCTGGAAAAATTTGTTTTTTGCTTAAAAAATTGAAAAAAATGAGCTTTTAATTGAATTTTCGATCTTATTTTTGTTTTTTGAGCATCAAGGTTATACAAGCAAATGATTTTATGCAAGTTAAAGGTTTTTCTCCACCTCATTGAATAAATCATCGATTTTTAAACAAATTTTCACCAAAACACATCATTTTACTCTCAAGCTTGAAATTTTCACAAAATATTTGAAGGAATTGATTGAGATCTTGAAGAGATTCTTTTGGGGATTCAAACCCTAATCAATGAGTTCACTAAATTCATGAGTTTTTGACAATTTGATCAATCCTTGATTTACATGACACACCATTTTTCAATAAATAAACCCATTTTAAACTTGGAATTTCTAAAAAGTTTTGTTTGAACCAATTTAGTAAGTTTTGCTTGAATCTTAAAATTTGACCAATTGCACTTTAAGGGCCCGACCGTTCATGGGGATTCGGTAGTAAATAGATTGGACCCGCTTGCGACTTGAGATCTAAAAAAGAGAATACCGGGATGTAATTTCGTTGTATTTCGGTGCAACGGAACTCCCTGTTAAAGAAAAGATCAAATCAAAACAAAAAAAAAAACAAAAAAAAAAAAAAAGGGATGTAATTTCGTTGTATTTCGGTACAGCGGAACTCTCGGTTAAAGAAAAGAATTGTAAACAAGCGCAATTGGGGGAATTAGTTGAAACCGAATAGGAACCAAGTACTAACGTACCGAACGGTTTAAAAGTGACAAATTACATTTAAGAAATGATTTTTGCAAAACGGAAAAATTGGTTTTCATTAATGCTTTTTCATGATAATCCTTGTGAATTGTGGAGTGAAAAGAATTGAATGATGGTGTTTAATCATCTTTTTCGGTTGAGATCAATTGCTCTAATAAACTCTTCGAATTTGTGCAATTCATTGAAAATAGATTCTAATATAACTCAAACTTATCTCTTTCAATATTAGTAATTATGAGGAGAGTAAACAATTATCTCGTGAAAATTGAGTTTTGAGATCGATGAATATAATTTCAATAAAACCTATACATGCATTTTTCTTTGTGCTTTATTTTTACGCTCATCATGATCGAGGACGATCAAAGGTTTAAGTATGGGGGTATTTGATACGAGGAAAATAAAGCACCTTTTTGATATCTAATTTGGGGATTTTAGCCCTTTTGAATCACAACTTTATATATACAATTGTTCATATTTGAGATAACAAGAATATTTCTTCACTAAGTGTGTTTTATTGATTAATTACAGGTTTTAGAAGGAAATTCTGGGAATTTGGAAAGTGTAGTTGTCTCCAACACGTCAAGAGGAATGAAAACGATATATTGTACCGATATATTCGGTACATGAATGAGACGGGAGGCAAACAATCATCATGGTAAAGACTTACACAAAAGTCCACACGAAAACCACTCAATCCTTAGCCCTTATCCTTCCCACCTACCTTTGGTGGAAATTACTTCATTACCCCCAATCCTCTCCACCAACTCGTGACCAATAAGAAGACTCCGTGAGTGCTATAAATAAGACCAAGAGGGCCACGAGTTGAGGGCTCTTCTCCCCGCTCTTCGGAGCACTTTCTCTCTCTCTCTCTCTTCTCTCTCCCTCTCAAGAACTTCCAAGAACCGTCAAGAACTTCCAAGAACCGTGAAGCACAATCAAGAACCTTCAAGATACTTCAAGATCAATCAAGAAAAATCTCTCAAGGACTAGTCGAGACAAGGGAGCTCATCCCTTCGACGAATCCTTCTCATCCTTCGAAGATCGGGCCGTGACAAGGAGCTATTCCCTACGGTGGATTTGAGAAGAAGTGCCGTGACTCGATCCGCGTTTCTTCGAAGTGATTGCGATCCGAGACAAGGGAGCTTCATCCTTTCGGGACAATCCATCATTCTCGAGACAAGGAGCAAGGATTTTTCGGTGCGAGGCAAGGAGACAAGGAGCTTCACTTCGAGGCTTTCTCAACTAGGTGTACTCCTTTTCAATTACTTGATTAATTGTTGTTTGATTGGATTTTGTTGTGTAAAGAATTCTCGGTTTAACGAATCTTTAGTTCTTTTTCTTTGCTCTAAATCTTCTTTGTTTGTTTGTGTGATTTTAGTGCTTGTTACTTAGTTTAATTACTTCTAAATTCGAATCCAAAACAAACCATCAAACTGCTCCCAATTCAAATCTCAAATCAGAATTCCAGAACTACTTCCGTTATAACGGACTCACATTGCGTTACAACGGACTAGACGGTTGGTCCTTTAATATTCAGTTGGTTATACTTCCGTTGTAACGCAACTATAGTTCCGTTGTAACGGACTAGTCAGAATTTTTATTCAAAGGAATCAATACAAGTGCGTTATAACGGACATCTCGGTCCGTTGTAACGGATTAACCAATCCGTTGCAACGCAACCACTGTTCGTTATAACGGACAAGTATAGTGCGTTATAACGGAGTTGCCTCCGTTGTAACGGACGTTCATCTCACTTTTAGCGACAGAATTTTCACTCAAGTCCGTTGTAACGGAACCCACTTCCGTTGTAACGGACTATGTTCTGTGAGTTTTCTTCGTGATTTCTCATCTAGTTTTGGTTCATTATTTGACGCATATACTCCTCGTGGAACGAACTTGCATATTTTCCACTATACAACTATATTTTTCAACTTGTTGATTGAATCGGGTTTTCGAATACAACGATAATTTTACACTCCAAAAACCCGCTCATCACTTTGAGGAGTTCAAATAATGTGTTTTTAGATCATTTGTATCGTATCTTTTAGTACATAACTTTTCACGAAATTTCACAAACACTAAGAAAGTTTGTTTTTCGATTCAAAACATGTGTTTAACGCTTTGAGGAGTTCAAATAACGTGTTTTTAGATCATTTGTATCGTATCTTTTACTACATAACTTTTCACCAAATTTCACAAACACTAAGAGAGTTTGTTTTTCGATTCAAAACAAGATTTTAACGCTTTGACGAGTTCAAACAACGTGTTTTTAGATCATTTGTATCGTATCTTTTACTACATAACTTTTCACCAAATTTCACAAACACTAAGAAAGTTTGTTTTTCGATTCAAAACAAGATTCTAACGCTTTTAGGAGTTCAAATAACGTGTTTTTAGATCATTTGTATCGTATCTTTTAGTACATAACTTCTCAAGAAATTTCACAAACTCTAAGAAAGTTTGTTTTTCGATTCAAAACAAGATTTTAACGCTTTGAGGAGTTCAAATAACGTGTTTTTAGATCATTTGTATCGTATCTTTTAGTACATAACTTCTCAACAAATTTCACAAACTCTAAGAAAGTTTGTTTTTCGATTCAAAACAAGATTTTAACGCTTTGACGAGTTCAAATAACGTGTTTTTAGATCATTTGTATCGTATCTTTTACTACATAACTTTTCACCAAATTTCACAAACACTAAGAAAGTTTGTTTTTCGATTCAAAACAAGATTTTAACGCTTTGACGAGTTCAAATAACGTGTTTTTAGATCATTTGTATCGTATCTTTTACTACATAACTTTCACCAAATTTCACAAACACTAAGAAAGTTTGTTTTTCGATTCAAAACAAGATTTTAACGCTTTGAGGAGTTCAAATGACGTGTTTTTAGATCATTTGTATCGTATCTTTTACTTCATAACTTTTCACCAAATTTCACAAACACTAAGAAAGTTTGTTTTTCTATTCAAAACAAGCTTTTAACGCTTTGAGGAGCTCAAATAACGTGTTTTTAGATCATTTGTAACTTTTCACCAAATTTCACAAACACTAAGAAAGTTTGTTTTTCGATTCAAAACATGATTTTAACGCTTTGGGGAGTTCAAATAACGTGTTTTTAGATCATTTGTATCGTATCTTTTACTACATAACTTTTCACCAAATTTCACAAACACTAAGAAATTTTGTTTTTCGATTCAAAACAAGATTTTAACGCTTTGAGGAGTTCAAATAACGTGTTTTTAGATCATTTGTATCGTATCTTTTAGTACATAGCTTTTCACCAAATTTCACAAACACTAAGAAAGTTTGTTTTTCGATTCAAAACATGTTTTTAACGCTTTGAGGAGTTCAAATAATGTGTTTTTAGATCATTTGTATCGTATCTTTTACTACATAACTTTTCACCAAATTTCACAAACACTAAGAAATTTTTTTATCGATTCAAAACATGTTTTTAACGCTTTGAGTAGTTCAAATAACGTGTTTTTAGATCATTTGTATCGTATCTTTTACTACATAAGTTTTCACCAAATTTCACCAACACTAAGAAAGTTTGTTTTTCGATTCAAAACATGATTTTAACGCTTTGAGGAGTTCAAATAACGTGTTTTTAGATCATTTGTATCGTATCTTTTACTACATAACTTTTCACCAAATTTCACAAACACTTAGAAAGTTTGTTTTTCGATTCAAAACAAGATTTTAACGCTTTGAGGAGTTCAAATAACGTGTTTTTAGATCATTTGTATCGTATCTTTTACTACATAACTTTTCACCAAATTTCACAAACACTAAGAAAGTTTGTTTTTCAATTCAAAACAAGCTTTTAACGCTTTGAGGAGCTCAAATAACGTGTTTTTAGAACATTTGTATCGTATCTTTTACTACATAACTTTTCACCAAATTTCACCAACACTAAGAAAGTTTGTTTTTTGATTCAAAACAATATTTTAACGCTTTGAGGAGTTCAAATAACGTGTTTTTAGATCATTTGTATCGTATCTTTTACTACATAACTTTTCACCAAATTTCACAAACACTAAGAAAGTTTGTTTTTCAATTCAAAACATGTTTTTAACGCTTTGAGGAGTTCAAATAACGTGTTTTTAGATCATTTGTATCGTATCTTTTACTACATAACTTTTCACCAAATTTCACCAACACTAAGAAAGTTTGTTTTTTGATTCAAAACAATATTTTAACGCTTTGAGGAGTTCAAATAACGTGTTTTTAGATCATTTGTATCGTATCTTTTACTACATAACTTTTCACCAAATTTCACAAACACTAAGAAAGTTTGTTTTTCAATTCAAAACATGTTTTTAACGCTTTGAGGAGTTCAAATAACGTGTTTTTAGATCATTTGTATCGTATCTTTTACTACATAACTTTTCACCAAATTTCACCAACACTAAGAAAGTTTGTTTTTTGATTCAAAACAATATTTTAACGCTTTGAGGAGTTCAAATAACGTGTTTTTAGATCATTTGTATCGTATCTTTTACTACATAACTTTTCACCAAATTTCACAAACAGTAAGAAAGTTTGTTTTTCGATTCAAAACAAGATTTTAACGATTTGAGGAGTTCAAATAACGTGTTTTTAGATCATTTGTATCGTATCTTTTACTACATAACTTTTCACCAAATTTCACAAACACTAAGAAAGTTTGTTTTTTTTATTGAAAACAAGCTTTTAACGCTATGAGGAGCTCAAATAACGTGTTTTTAGATCATTTGTAACTTTTCACCAAATTTCACAAACACTAAGAAACTTTGTTTTTCGATTCAAAACAAGATTTTAACGCTTTGAGGAGTACAAATAACGTGTTTTTAGATCATTTGTACCGTATCTTTTACTACATAACTTTTCACCAAATTTCACAAACACTAAGAAAGTTTGTTTTTCGATTCAAAACAAGATTTTAACGCTTTGAGGAGTTCAAATAACGTGTTTTTAGATCATTTGTATCTTATCTTTTAGTACATAACTTCTCAAGAAATTTCACAAACTCTAAGAAAGTTTGTTTTTCGATTCAAAACAAGATTTTAACGCTTTGAGGAGTTCAAATAACGTGTTTTTAGATCATTTGTATCGTATCTTTTAGTACATAACTTCTAAACAAATTTCACAAACTCTAAATAAGTTTGTTTTTCGATTCAAAACAAGATTTTAACGCTTTGACGAGTTCAAATAACGTGTTTTTAGATCATTTGTATCGTATCTTTTACTACATAACGTTTCACCAAATTTCACAAACACTAAGAAAGTTTGTTTTTCGATTCAAAACAAGATTTTAACGCTTTGACGAGTTCAAATAACGTGTTTTTAGATCATTTGTATCGTATCTTTTACTACATAACTTTTCACCAAATTTCACAAACACTAAGAAAGTTTGTTTTTCGATTCAAAACAAGATTTTAACGCTTTGAGGAGTTCAAATAACGTGTTTTTAGATCATTTGTATCGTATCTTTTACTACATAACTTTTCACCAAATTTCACAAACACTAAGAAAGTTTGTTTTTCTATTCAAAACAAGCGTTTAACGCTTTGAGGAGCTCAAATAACGTGTTTTTAGATCATTTGTAACTTTTCACCAAATTTCACAAACACTAAGAAAGTTTGTTTTTCGATTCAAAACTTGATTTTAACGCTTTGGGGAGTTCAAATAACGTGTTTTTAGATCATTTTTATCGTATCTTTTACTACATAACTTTTCACCAAATTTCACAAACACTAAGAAATTTTGTTTTTCGATTCAAAACAAGATTTTAACGCTTTCAGGAGTTCAAATAACGTGTTTTTAGATCATTTGTATCGTATCTTTTAGTACATAACTTTTCACCAAATTTCACAAACACTAAGAAAGTTTGTTTTTCGATTCAAAACATGTTTTTAACGCTTTGAGGAGTTCAAATAACGTGTTTTTAGATCATTTGTATCGTATCTTTTACTACATAACTTTTCACTAAAATTCACAAACACTAAGAAAGTTTGTTTATCGATTCAAAACATGTTTTTAACGCTTTGAGTAGTTCAAATAACGTGTTTTTAGATCATTTGTATCGTATCTTTTACTACATAACTTTTCACCAAATTTCACCAACACTAAGAAAGTTTGTTTTTCGATTCAAAATAAGATTTTAACGCTTTGAGGAGTTCAAATAACGTGTTTTTAGATCATTTGTATCGTATCTTTTACTACATAACTTTTCACCAAATTTCACAAACACTAAGAAAGTTTGTTTTTCGATTCAAAACAAGATTTTAACGCTTTGAGGAGTTCAAATAACGTGTTTTTAGATCATTTGTATCGTATCTTTTACTGCATAACTTTTCACCAAATTTCACAAACACTAAGAAAGTTTGTTTTTCAATTCAAAACATGTTTTTAACGCTTTGAGGAGTTCAAATAACGTGTTTTGAGATCATTTGTATCGTATCTTTTACTACATAACTTTTCACCAAATTTCACCAACACTAAGAAAGTTTGTTTTTTGATTCAAAACAATATTTTAACGCTTTGAGGAGTTCAAATAACGTGTTTTTAGATCATTTGTATCGTATCTTTTACTACATAACTTTTCACCAAATTTCACAAACACTAAGAAAGTTTGTTTTTCCATTCAAAACATGTTTTTAACGCTTTGAGGAGTTCAAATAACGTGTTTTTAGATCATTTGTATCGTATCTTTTACTACATAACTTTTCACCAAATTTCACCAACACTAAGAAAGTTTGTTTTTTGATTCAAAACAATATTTTAACGCTTTGAGGAGTTCAAATAACGTGTTTTTAGATCATTTGTATCGTATCTTTTACTACATAACTTTTCACCAAATTTCACAAACACTAAGAAAGTTTGTTTTTCTATTCAAAACAAGCTTTTAACGCTTTGAGGAGCTCAAATAACGTGTTTTTAGATCATTTGTAACTTTTCACCAAATTTCACAAACACTAAGAAAGTTTGTTTTTCGATTCAAAACTTGATTTTAACGCTTTGGGGAGTTCAAATAACGTGTTTTTAGATCATTTTTATCGTATCTTTTACTACATAACTTTTCACCAAATTTCACAAACACTAAGAAATTTTGTTTTTCGATTCAAAACAAGATTTTAACGCTTTGAGGAGTTCAAATAACGTGTTTTTAGATCATTTGTATCGTATCTTTTAGTACATAACTTTTCACCAAATTTCACAAACACTAAGAAAGTTTGTTTTTCGATTCAAAACATGTTTTTAACGCTTTGAGGAGTTCAAATAACGTGTTTTTAGATCATTTGTATCGTATCTTTTACTACATAACTTTTCACCAAAATTTACAAACACTAAGAAAGTTTGTTTATCGATTCAAAACATGTTTTTAACGCTTTGAGTAGTTCAAATAACGTGTTTTTAGATCATTTGTATCGTATCTTTTACTACATAACTTTTCACCAAATTTCACCAACACTAAGAAAGTTTGTTTTTCGATTCAAAACAAGATTTTAACGCTTTGAGGAGTTCAAATAACGTGTTTTTAGATCATTTGTATTATATCTTTTACTACATAACTTTTCACCAAATTTCACAAACACTAAGAAAGTTTGTTTTTCGATTCAAAACAAGATTTTAACGCTTTGAGGAGTTCAAATAACGTGTTTTTAGATCATTTGTATCGTATCTTTTACTACATAACTTTTCACCAAATTTCACAAACACTAAGAAAGTTTGTTTTTCAATTCAAAACATGTTTTTAACGCTTTGAGGAGTTCAAATAACTAGTTTTTAGATCATTTGTATCGTATCTTTTACTACATAACTTTTCACCAAATATCACCAACACTAAGAAAGTTTGTTTTTTGATTCAAAACAATATTTTAACGCTTTGAGGAGTTCAAATAACGTGTTTTTAAATCATTTGTATCGTATCTTTTACTACATAACTTTTCACCAAATTTCACAAACACTAAGAAAGTTTGTTTTTCGATTCAAAACAAGATTTTAACGATTTGAGGAGTTCAAATAACGTGTTTTTAGATCATTTGTATCGTATCTTTTACTACATAACTTTTCACCAAATTTCACAAACACTAAGAAAGTTTGTTTTTTTATTCAAAACAAGCTTTTAACGCTTTGAGGAGCTCAAATAACGTGTTTTTAGATCATTTGTAACTTTTCACCAAATTTCACAAACACTAAGAAACTTTGTTTTTCGATTCAAAACAAGATTTTAACGCTTTGAGGAGTACAAATAACGTGTTTTTAGATCATTTGTACCGTATCTTTTACTACATAACTTTTCACCAAATTTCACAAACACTAAGAAAGTTTGTTTTTCGATTCAAAACAAGATTTTAACGCTTTGAGGAGTTCAAATAACGTGTTTTTAGATCATTTGTATCGTATCTTTGAGTACATAACTTTTCAACAAATTTCACAAACTCTAAGAAAGTTTGTTTTTCGATTCAAAACAAGATTTTAACGCTTTGACGAGTTCAAATAACGTGTTTTTAGATCATTTGTATCGTATCTTTTACTACATAACTTTTCATCAAATTTCACAAACACTAAGAAAGTTTGTTTTTCGATTCAAAACAAGATTTTAACGCTTTGACGAGTTCAAATAACGTGTTTTTAGATCATTTGTATCGTATCTTTTACTACATAACTTTTCACCAAATTTCACAAATACTAAGAAATTTGTTTTTCGATTCAAAACAAGATTTTAACGCTTTGACGAGTTCAAATAACGTATTTTTAGATCATTTGTATCGTATCTTTTACTACATAACTTTTCACCAAATTTCACAAACACTAAGAAAGTTTGTTTTTCGATTCAAAACAAGATTTTAACGCTTTGAGGAGTTCAAATAACGTGTTTTTAGATCATTTGTATCGTATCTTTTACAACATAACTTTTCACCAAATTTCACAAACACTAAGAAAGTTTGTTTTTCTATTCAAAACAAGTTTTTAACGCTTTGAGGAGCTCAAATAACGTGTTTTTAGATCATTTGTAACTTTTCACCAAATTTCACAAACACTAAGAAAGTTTGTTTTTCGATTCAAAACATGATTTTAACGCTTTGGGGAGTTCAAATAACGTGTTTTTAGATCATTTTTATCGTATCTTTTACTACATAACTTTTCACCAAATATCACAAACACTAAGAAATTTTGTTTTTCGATTCAAAACAAGATTTTAACGCTTTGAGGAGTTCAAATAACGTGTTTTTAGATCATTTGTATCGTATCTTTTAGTACATAACTTTTCACCAAATTTCACAAACACTAAGAAAGTTTTTTTTCGATTCAAAACATGTTTTTAACGCTTTGAGGAGTTCAAATAACGTGTTTTTAGATCATTTGTATCGTATCTTTTACTACATAACTTTTTACCAAATTTCACAAACACTAAGAAAGTTTGTTTATCGATTCAAAACATGTTTTTAACGCTTTGAGTAGTTCAAATAACGTGTTTTTAGATCATTTGTATCGTATCTTTTACTACATAACTTTTCACCAAATTTCACCAACACTAAGAAAGTTTGTTTTTCTATTCAAAACAAGCTTTTAACGCTTTGAGGAGCTCAAATAACGTGTTTTTAGATCATTTGTAACTTTTCACCAAATTTCACAAACACTAAGAAAGTTTGTTTTTCGATTCAAAACTTGATTTTAACGCTTTGGGGAGTTCAAATAACGTGTTTTTAGATCATTTTTATCGTATCTTTTACTACATAACTTTTCACCAAATTTCACAAACACTAAGAAATTTTGTTTTTCGATTCAAAACAAGATTTTAACGCTTTGAGGAGTTCAAATAACGTGTTTTTAGATCATTTGTATCGTATCTTTTAGTACATAACTTTTCACCAAATTTCACAAACACTAAGAAAGTTTGTTTTTCGATTCAAAACATGTTTTTAACGCTTTGAGGAGTTCAAATAACGTGTTTTTAGATCATTTGTATCGTATCTTTTACTACATAACTTTTCACCAAAATTTACAAACACTAAGAAAGTTTGTTTATCGATTCAAAACATGTTTTTAACGCTTTGAGTAGTTCAAATAACGTGTTTTTAGATCATTTGTATCGTATCTTTTACTACATAACTTTTCACCAAATTTCACCAACACTAAGAAAGTTTGTTTTTCGATTCAAAACAAGATTTTAACGCTTTGAGGAGTTCAAATAACGTGTTTTTAGATCATTTGTATCATATCTTTTACTACATAACTTTTCACCAAATTTCACAAACACTAAGAAAGTTTGTTTTTCGATTCAAAACAAGATTTTAACGCTTTGAGGAGTTCAAATAACGTGTTTTTAGATCATTTGTATCGTATCTTTTACTACATAACTTTTCACCAAATTTCACAAACACTAAGAAAGTTTGTTTTTCAATTCAAAACATGTTTTTAACGCTTTGAGGAGTTCAAATAACTAGTTTTTAGATCATTTGTATCGTATCTTTTACTACATAACTTTTCACCAAATATCACCAACACTAAGAAAGTTTGTTTTTTGATTCAAAACAATATTTTAACGCTTTGAGGAGTTCAAATAACGTGTTTTTAAATCATTTGTATCGTATCTTTTACTACATAACTTTTCACCAAATTTCACAAACACTAAGAAAGTTTGTTTTTCGATTCAAAACAAGATTTTAACGATTTGAGGAGTTCAAATAACGTGTTTTTAGATCATTTGTATCGTATCTTTTACTACATAACTTTTCACCAAATTTCACAAACACTAAGAAAGTTTGTTTTTTTATTCAAAACAAGCTTTTAACGCTTTGAGGAGCTCAAATAACGTGTTTTTAGATCATTTGTAACTTTTCACCAAATTTCACAAACACTAAGAAACTTTGTTTTTCGATTCAAAACAAGATTTTAACGCTTTGAGGAGTACAAATAACGTGTTTTTAGATCATTTGTACCGTATCTTTTACTACATAACTTTTCACCAAATTTCACAAACACTAAGAAAGTTTGTTTTTCGATTCAAAACAAGATTTTAACGCTTTGAGGAGTTCAAATAACGTGTTTTTAGATCATTTGTATCGTATCTTTTAGTACATAACTTTTCAACAAATTTCACAAACTCTAAGAAAGTTTGTTTTTCGATTCAAAACAAGATTTTAACGCTTTGACGAGTTCAAATAACGTGTTTTTAGATCATTTGTATCGTATCTTTTACTACATAACTTTTCACCAAATTTCACAAACACTAAGAAAGTTTGTTTTTCGATTCAAAACAAGATTTTAACGCTTTGACGAGTTCAAATAACGTGTTTTTAGATCATTTGTATCGTATCTTTTACTACATAACTTTTCACCAAATTTCACAAACACTTAGAAATTTGTTTTTCGATTCAAAACAAGATTTTAACGCTTTGACGAGTTCAAATAACGTGTTTTTAGATCATTTGTATCGTATCTTTTACTACATAACTTTTCACCAAATTTCACAAACACTAAGAAAGTTTGTTTTTCGATTCAAAACAAGATTTTAACGCTTTGAGGAGTTCAAATAACGTGTTTTTAGATCATTTGTACCGTATCTTTTACTGCATAACTTTTCACCAAATTTCACAAACACTAAGAAAGTTTGTTTTTCTATTCAAAACAAGTTTTTAACGCTTTGAGGAGCTCAAATAACGTGTTTTTAGATCATTTGTAACTTTTCACCAAATTTCACAAACACTAAGAAAGTTTGTTTTTCGATTCAAAACATGATTTTAACGCTTTGGGGAGTTCAAATAACGTGTTTTTAGATCATTTTTATCGTATCTTTTACTACATAACTTTTCACCAAATATCACAAACACTAAGAAATTTTGTTTTTCGATTCAAAACAAGATTTTAACGCTTTGAGGAGTTCAAATAACGTGTTTTTAGATCATTTGTATCGTATCTTTTAGTACATAACTTTTCACCAAATTTCACAAACACTAAGAAAGTTTTTTTTCGATTCAAAACATGTTTTTAACGCTTTGAGGAGTTCAAATAACGTGTTTTTAGATCATTTGTATCGTATCTTTTACTACATAACTTTTTACCAAATTTCACAAACACTAAGAAAGTTTGTTTATCGATTCAAAACATGTTTTTAACGCTTTGAGTAGTTCAAATAACGTGTTTTTAGATCATTTGTATCGTATCTTTTACTACATAACTTTTCACCAAATTTCACCAACACTAAGAAAGTTTGTTTTTCTATTCAAAACAAGCTTTTAACGCTTTGAGGAGCTCAAATAACGTGTTTTTAGATCATTTGTAACTTTTCACCAAATTTCACAAACACTAAGAAAGTTTGTTTTTCGATTCAAAACTTGATTTTAACGCTTTGGGGAGTTCAAATAACGTGTTTTTAGATCATTTTTATCGTATCTTTTACTACATAACTTTTCACCAAATTTCACAAACACTAAGAAATTTTGTTTTTCGATTCAAAACAAGATTTTAACGCTTTGAGGAGTTCAAATAACGTGTTTTTAGATCATTTGTATCGTATCTTTTAGTACATAACTTTTCACCAAATTTCACAAACACTAAGAAAGTTTGTTTTTCGATTCAAAACATGTTTTTAACGCTTTGAGGAGTTCAAATAACGTGTTTTTAGATCATTTGTATCGTATCTTTTACTACATAACTTTTCACCAAAATTTACAAACACTAAGAAAGTTTGTTTATCGATTCAAAACATGTTTTTAACGCTTTGAGTAGTTCAAATAACGTGTTTTTAGATCATTTGTATCGTATCTTTTACTACATAACTTTTCACCAAATTTCACCAACACTAAGAAAGTTTGTTTTTCGATTCAAAACAAGATTTTAACGCTTTGAGGAGTTCAAATAACGTGTTTTTAGATCATTTGTATCGTATCTTTTACTACATAACTTTTCACCAAATTTCACAAACACTAAGAAAGTTTGTTTTTCGATTCAAAACAAGATTTTAACGCTTTGAGGAGTTCAAATAACGTGTTTTTAGATCATTTGTATCGTATCTTTTACTACATAACTTTTCACCAAATTTCACAAACACTAAGAAAGTTTGTTTTTCAATTCAAAACATGTTTTTAACGCTTTGAGGAGTTCAAATAACTAGTTTTTAGATCATTTGTATCGTATCTTTTACTACATAACTTTTCACCAAATATCACCAACACTAAGAAAGTTTGTTTTTTGATTCAAAACAATATTTTAACGCTTTGAGGAGTTCAAATAACGTGTTTTTAAATCATTTGTATCGTATCTTTTACTACATAACTTTTCACCAAATTTCACAAACACTAAGAAAGTTTGTTTTTCGATTCAAAACAAGATTTTAACGATTTGAGGAGTTCAAATAACGTGTTTTGAGATCATTTGTATCGTATCTTTTACTACATAACTTTTCACCAAATTTCACAAACACTAAGAAAGTTTGTTTTTTTATTCAAAACAAGCTTTTAACGCTTTGAGGAGCTCAAATAACGTGTTTTTAGATCATTTGTAACTTTTCACCAAATTTCACAAACACTAAGAAACTTTGTTTTTCGATTCAAAACAAGATTTTAACGCTTTGAGGAGTACAAATAACGTGTTTTTAGATCATTTGTACCGTATCTTTTACTACATAACTTTTCACCAAATTTCACAAACACTAAGAAAGTTTGTTTTTCGATTCAAAACAAGATTTTAACGCTTTGACGAGTTCAAATAACGTGTTTTTAGATCATTTGTATCGTATCTTTTACTACATAACTTTTCACCAAATTTCACAAACACTAAGAAATTTGTTTTTCGATTCAAAACAAGATTTTAACGCTTTGACGAGTTCAAATAACGTGTTTTTAGATCATTTGTATCGTATCTTTTACTACATAACTTTTCACCAAATTTCACAAACACTAAGAAAGTTTGTTTTTCGATTCAAAACAAGATTTTAACGCTTTGAGGAGTTCAAATAACGTGTTTTTAGATCATTTGTATCGTATCTTTTACTACATAACTTTTCACCAAATTTCACAAACACTAAGAAAGTTTGTTTTTCTATTCAAAACAAGTTTTTAACGCTTTGAGGAGCTCAAATAACGTGTTTTTAGATCATTTGTAACTTTTCACCAAATTTCACAAACACTAAGAAAGTTTGTTTTTCGATTCAAAACATGATTTTAACGCTTTGAGGAGTTCAAATAACGTGTTTTTAGATCATTTTTATCGTATCTTTTACTACATAACTTTTCACCAAATATCACAAACACTAAGAAATTTTGTTTTTCGATTCAAAACAAGATTTTAACGCTTTGAGGAGTTCAAATAACGTGTTTTTAGATCATTTGTATCGTATCTTTTAGTACATAACTATTCACCAAATTTCACAAACACTAAGAAAGTTTTTTTTCGATTCAAAACATGTTTTTAACGCTTTGAGGAGTTCAAATAACGTGTTTTTAGATCATTTGTATCGTATCTTTTACTACATAACTTTTTACCAAATTTCACAAACACTAAGAAAGTTTGTTTATCGATTCAAAACATGTTTTTAACGCTTTGAGTAGTTCAAATAACGTGTTTTTAGATCATTTGTATCGTATCTTTTACTACATAAGTTTTCACCAAATTTCACAAACACTAAGAAAGTTTGTTTTTCGATTCAAAACAAGATTTTAACGCTTTGAGGAGTTCAAATAACGTGTTTTTGGATCATTTGTATCGTATCTTTTACTACATAACTTTTCACCAAATTTCACAAACACTAAGAAAGTTTGTTTTTCGATTCAAAACAAGATTTTAACGCTTTGAGGAGTTCAAATAACGTGTTTTTAGATCATTTGTATCGTATCTTTTACTACATAACTTTTCACCAAATTTCACAAACACTAAGAGAGTTTGTTTTTCTATTCAAAACAAGCTTTTAACGCTTTGAGGAGCTCAAATAACGTGTTTTTAGATCATTTGTAACTTTTCACCAAATTTCACAAACACTAAGAAAGTTTGTTTTTCGATTCAAAACATGATTTTAACGCTTTGGGGAGTTCAAATAACGTGTTTTTAGATCATTTGTATCGTATCTTTTACTACATAACTTTTCACCAAATTTCACAAACACTAAGAAATTTTGTTTTTCGATTCAAAACAAGATTTTAACGCTTTGAGGAGTTCAAATAACGTGTTTTTAGATCATTTGTATCGTATCTTTTAGTACATAGCTTTTCACCAAATTTCACAAACACTAAGAAAGTTTGTTTTTCGATTCAAAACATGTTTTTAACGCTTTGAGGAGTTCAAATAACGTGTTTTTAGATCATTTGTATCGTATCTTTTACTACATAACTTTTCACCAAATTTCACAAACACTAAGAAATTTTTTTATCGATTCAAAACATGTTTTTAACGCTTTGAGTAGTTCAAATAACGTGTTTTTAGATCATTTGTATCGTATCTTTTACTACATAAGTTTTCACCAAATTTCACCAACACTAAGAAAGTTTGTTTTTCGATTCAAAACATGATTTTAACGCTTTGAGGAGTTCAAATAACGTGTTTTTAGATCATTTGTATCGTTTCTTTTACTACATAACTTTTCACCAAATTTCACAAACACTTAGAAAGTTTGTTTTTCGATTCAAAACAAGATTTTAACGCTTTGAGGAGTTCAAATAACGTGTTTTTAGATCATTTGTATCGTATCTTTTACTACATAACTTTTCACCAAATTTCACAAACACTAAGAAAGTTTGTTTTTCAATTCAAAACATGTTTTTAACGCTTTGAGGAGTTCAAATAACGTGTTTTTAGATCATTTGTATCGTATCTTTTACTACATAACTTTTCACCAAATTTCAACAACACTAAGAAAGTTTGTTTTTTGACTCAAAACAATATTTCAACGCTTTGAGGAGTTCAAATAACGTGTTTTTAGATCATTTGTATCGTATCTTTTACTACATAACTTTTCACCAAATTTCACAAACACTAAGAAAGTTTGTTTTTCGATTCAAAACAAGATTTTAACGATTTGAGGAGTTCAAATAACGTGTTTTTAGATCATTTGTATCGTATCTTTTACTACATAACTTTTCACCAAATTTCACAAACACTAAGAAAGTTTGTTTTTTTATTCAAAACAAGTTTTTAACGCTTTGAGGAGCTCAAATAACGTGTTTTTAGATCATTTGTAACTTTTCACCAAATTACACAAACACTAAGAAACTTTGTTTTTCGATTCAAAACAAGATTTTAACGCTTTGAGGAGTACAAATAACGTGTTTTTCGATCATTTGTACCGTATCTTTTACTACATAACTTTTCACCAAATTTCACAAACACTAAGAAAGTTTGTTTTTCTATTCAAAACAAGTTTTTAACGCTTTGAGGAGCTCAAATAACGTGTTTTTAGATCATTTGTATCGTATCTTTTACTACATAACTTTTCACCAAATTTCACAAACACTAAGAAAGTTTGTTTTTCTATTCAAAACAAGTTTTTAACGCTTTGAGGAGCTCGAATAACGTGTTTTTAGATCATTTGTAACTTTTCACCAAATTTCACAAACACTAAGAAAGTTTGTTTTTCGATTCAAAACAAGATTTTAACGCTTTGGGGAGTTCAAATAACGTGTTTTTAGATCATTTTTATCGTATCTTTTACTACATAACTTTTCACCAAATTTCACAAACACTAAGAAATTTTGTTTTTCGATTCAAAACAAGATTTTAACGCTTTGAGGAGTTCAAATAATGTGTTTTTAGATCATTTGTATCGTATCTTTTAGTACATAACTTTTCACGAAATTTCACAAACACTAAGAAAGTTTGTTTTTCGATTCAAAACATGTTTTTAACGCTTTGAGGAGTTCAAATAACGTGTTTTTAGATCATTTGTATCGTATCTTTTACTACATAACTTTTCACCAAATTTCACAAACACTAAGAGAGTTTGTTTTTCGATTCAAAACAAGATTTTAACGCTTTGACGAGTTCAAACAACGTGTTTTTAGATCATTTGTATCGTATCTTTTACTACATAACTTTTCACCAAATTTCACAAACACTAAGAAAGTTTGTTTTTCGATTCAAAACAAGATTCTAACGCTTTTAGGAGTTCAAATAACGTGTTTTTAGATCATTTGTATCGTATCTTTTAGTACATAACTTCTCAAGAAATTTCACAAACTCTAAGAAAGTTTGTTTTTCGATTCAAAACAAGATTTTAACGCTTTGAGGAGTTCAAATAACGTGTTTTTAGATCATTTGTATCGTATCTTTTAGTACATAACTTCTCAACAAATTTCACAAACTCTAAGAAAGTTTGTTTTTCGATTCAAAACAAGATTTTAACGCTTTGACGAGTTCAAATAACGTGTTTTTAGATCATTTGTATCGTATCTTTTACTACATAACTTTTCACCAAATTTCACAAACACTAAGAAAGTTTGTTTTTCGATTCAAAACAAGATTTTAACGCTTTGACGAGTTCAAATAACGTGTTTTTAGATCATTTGTATCGTATCTTTTACTACATAACTTTCACCAAATTTCACAAACACTAAGAAAGTTTGTTTTTCGATTCAAAACAAGATTTTAACGCTTTGAGGAGTTCAAATGACGTGTTTTTAGATCATTTGTATCGTATCTTTTACTTCATAACTTTTCACCAAATTTCACAAACACTAAGAAAGTTTGTTTTTCTATTCAAAACAAGCTTTTAACGCTTTGAGGAGCTCAAATAACGTGTTTTTAGATCATTTGTAACTTTTCACCAAATTTCACAAACACTAAGAAAGTTTGTTTTTCGATTCAAAACATGATTTTAACGCTTTGGGGAGTTCAAATAACGTGTTTTTAGATCATTTGTATCGTATCTTTTACTACATAACTTTTCACCAAATTTCACAAACACTAAGAAATTTTGTTTTTCGATTCAAAACAAGATTTTAACGCTTTGAGGAGTTCAAATAACGTGTTTTTAGATCATTTGTATCGTATCTTTTAGTACATAGCTTTTCACCAAATTTCACAAACACTAAGAAAGTTTGTTTTTCGATTCAAAACATGTTTTTAACGCTTTGAGGAGTTCAAATAATGTGTTTTTAGATCATTTGTATCGTATCTTTTACTACATAACTTTTCACCAAATTTCACAAACACTAAGAAATTTTTTTATCGATTCAAAACATGTTTTTAACGCTTTGAGTAGTTCAAATAACGTGTTTTTAGATCATTTGTATCGTATCTTTTACTACATAAGTTTTCACCAAATTTCACCAACACTAAGAAAGTTTGTTTTTCGATTCAAAACATGATTTTAACGCTTTGAGGAGTTCAAATAACGTGTTTTTAGATCATTTGTATCGTATCTTTTACTACATAACTTTTCACCAAATTTCACAAACACTTAGAAAGTTTGTTTTTCGATTCAAAACAAGATTTTAACGCTTTGAGGAGTTCAAATAACGTGTTTTTAGATCATTTGTATCGTATCTTTTAGTACATAACTTTTCACGAAATTTCACAAACACTAAGAAATTTTGTTTTTCGATTCAAAACATGTTTTTAACGCTTTGAGGAGTTCAAATAACGTGTTTTTAGATCATTTGTATCGTATCTTTTACTACATAACTTTTCACCAAATTTCACAAACACTAAGAGAGTTTGTTTTTCGATTCAAAACAAGATTTTAACGCTTTGACGAGTTCAAACAACGTGTTTTTAGATCATTTGTATCGTATCTTTTACTACATAACTTTTCACCAAATTTCACAAACACTAAGAAAGTTTGTTTTTCGATTCAAAACAAGATTTTAACGCTTTGAGGAGTTCAAATAACGTGTTTTTAGATCATTTGTATCGTATCTTTTAGTACATAACTTCTCAAGAAATTTCACAAACTCTAAGAAAGTTTGTTTTTCGATTCAAAACAAGATTTTAACGCTTTGAGGAGTTCAAATAACGTGTTTTTAGATCATTTGTATCGTATCTTTTACTACATAACTTTTCACCAAATTTCACAAACACTAAGAAAGTTTGTTTTTCGATTCAAAACAAGATTTTAACGCTTTGAGGAGTTCAAATAACGTGTTTTTAGATCATTTGTATCGTATCTTTTAGTACATAACTTCTCAAGAAATTTCACAAACTCTAAGAAAGTTTGTTTTTCGATTCAAAACAAGATTTTAACGCTTTGAGGAGTTCAAATAACGTGTTTTTAGATCATTTGTATCGTATCTTTTAGTACATAGCTTTTCACCAAATTTCACAAACACTAAGAAAGTTTGTTTTTCGATTCAAAACATGTTTTCAACGCTTTGAGGAGTTCAAATAACGTGTTTTTAGATCATTTGTATCGTATCTTTTACTACATAACTTTTCACCAAATTTCACAAACACTAAGAAATTTTTTTATCGATTCAAAACATGTTTTTAACGCTTTGAGTAGTTCAAATAACGTGTTTTTAGATCATTTGTATCGTATCTTTTACTACATAAGTTTTCACCAAATTTCACAAACACTAAGAAAGTTTGTTTTTCGATTCAAAACAAGATTTTAACGCTTTGAGGAGCTCAAATAACGTGTTTTTAGATCATTTGTAACTTTTCACCAAATTACACAAACACTAAGAAACTTTGTTTTTCGATTCAAAACAAGATTTTAACGCTTTGAGGAGTACAAATAACGTGTTTTTAGATCATTTGTACCGTATCTTTTACTACATAACTTTTCACCAAATTTCACAAACACTAAGAAAGTTTGTTTTTCTATTCAAAACAAGTTTTTAACGCTTTGAGGAGCTCAAATAACGTGTTTTTAGATCATTTGTATCGTATCTTTTACTACATAACTTTTCACCAAATTTCACAAACACTAAGAAAGTTTGTTTTTCTATTCAAAACAAGTTTTTAACGCTTTGAGGAGCTCGAATAACGTGTTTTTAGATCATTTGTAACATTTCACCAAATTTCACAAACACTAAGAAAGTTTGTTTTTCGATTCAAAACATGATTTTAACGCTTTGGGGAGTTCAAATAACGTGTTTTTAGATCATTTTTATCGTATCTTTTACTACATAACTTTTCACCAAATTTCACAAACACTAAGAAATTTTGTTTTTCGATTCAAAACAAGATTTTAACGCTTTGAGGAGTTCAAATAATGTGTTTTTAGATCATTTGTATCGTATCTTTTAGTACATAACTTTTGACGAAATTTCACAAACACTAAGAAAGTTTGTTTTTCGATTCAAAACATGTTTTTAACGCTTTGAGGAGTTCAAATAACGTGTTTTTAGATCATTTGTATCGTATCTTTTACTACATAACTTTTCACCAAATTTCACAAACACTAAGAGAGTTTGTTTTTCGATTCAAAACAAGATTTTAACGCTTTGACGAGTTCAAACAACGTGTTTTTAGATCATTTGTATCGTATCTTTTACTACATAACTTTTCACCAAATTTCACAAACACTAAGAAAGTTTGTTTTTCGATTCAAAACAAGATTTTAACGCTTTGAGGAGTTCAAATAACGTGTTTTTAGATCATTTGTATCGTATCTTTTAGTACATAACTTCTCAAGAAATTTCACAAACTCTAAGAAAGTTTGTTTTTCGATTCAAAACAAGATTTTAACACTTTGAGGAGTTCAAATAACGTGTTTTTAGATCATTTGTATCGTATCTTTTAGTACATAACTTCTCAACAAATTTCACAAACTCTAAGAAAGTTTGTTTTTCGATTCAAAACAAGATTTTAACGCTTTGACGAGTTCAAATAACGTGTTTTTAGATCATTTGTATCGTATCTTTTACTACATAACTTTTCACCAAATTTCACAAACACTAAAAAAGTTTGTTTTTCGATTCAAAACAAGATTTTAACGCTTTGACGAGTTCAAATAACGTGTTTTTAGATCATTTGTATCGTATCTTTTACTACATAACTTTCACCAAATTTCACAAACACTAAGAAAGTTTGTTTTTCGATTCAAAAACAAGATTTTAACGCTTTGAGGAGTTCAAATGACGTGTTTTTAGATCATTTGTATCGTATCTTTTACTACATAACTTTTCACCAAATTTCACAAACACTAAGAAAGTTTGTTTTTCTATTCAAAACAAGCTTTTAACGCTTTGAGGAGCTCAAATAACGTGTTTTTAGATCATTTGTAACTTTTCACCAAATTTCACAAACACTAAGAAAGTTTGTTTTTCGATTCAAAACATGCTTTTAACGCTTTGGGGAGTTCAAATAACGTGTTTTTAGATCATTTTTATCGTATCTTTTACTACATAACTTTTCACCAAATTTCACAAACACTAAGAAATTTTGTTTTTCGATTCAAAACAAGATTTTAACGCTTTGAGGAGTTCAAATAACGTGTTTTTAGATCATTTGTATCGTATCTTTTAGTACATAACTTTTCACCAAATTTCACAAACACTAAGAAAGTTTGTTTTTCGATTCAAAACATGTTTTTAACGCTTTGAGGAGTTCAAATAACGTGTTTTTAGATCATTTGTATCGTATCTTTTACTACATAACTTTTTACCAAATTTCACAAGCACTAAGAAAGTTTGTTTATCGATTCAAAACATGTTTTTAACGCTTTGAGTAGTTCAAATAACGTGTTTTTAGATCATTTGTATCGTATCTTTTACTACATAACTTTTCACCAAATTTCACAAACACTAAGAAAGTTTGTTTTTCGATTCAAAACAAGATTTTAACGCTTTGAGGAGTTCAAATAACGTGTTTTTGGATCATTTGTATCGTATCTTTTACTACATAACTTTTCACCAAATTTCACAAACACTAAGAAAGTTTGTTTTTCGATTCAAAACAAGATTTTAACGCTTTGAGGAGTTCAAATAACGTGTTTTTAGATCATTTGTATCGTATCTTTTAGTACATAACTTTTCACCAAATTTTACAAACACTAAGAAAGTTTGTTTTTCTATTTAAAACAAGCTTTTAACGCTTTGAGGAGCTCAAATAACGTGTTTTTAGATCATTTGTAACTTTTCACCAAATTTCACAAACACTAAGAAAGTTTGTTTTTCGATTCAAAACATGATTTTAACGCTTTGGGGAGTTCAAATAACGTGTTTTTAGATCATTTGTATCGTATCTTTTACTACATAACTTTTCACCAAATTTCACAAACACTAAGAAATTTTGTTTTTCGATTCAAAACAAGATTTTAACGCTTTGAGGAGTTCAAATAACGTGTTTTTAGATCATTTGTATCGTATCTTTTAGTACATAGCTTTTCACCAAATTTCACAAACACTAAGAAAGTTTGTTTTTCTATTCAAAACAAGCTTTTAACGCTTTGAGGAGCTCAAATAACGTGTTTTTAGATCATTTGTAACTTTTCACCAAATTTCACAAACACTAAGAAAGTTTGTTTTTCGATTCATAACATGTTTTTAACGCTTTGAGTAGTTCAAATAACGTGTTTTTAGATCATTTGTATCGTATCTTTTACTACATAAGTTTTCACCAAATTTCACCAACACTAAGAAAGTTTGTTTTTCGATTCAAAACATGATTTTAACGCTTTGAGGAGTTCAAATAACGTGTTTTTAGATCATTTGTATCGTATCTTTTACTACATAACTTTTCACCAAATTTCACAAACACTTAGAAAGTTTGTTTTTCGATTCAAAACAAGATTTTAACGCTTTGAGGAGTTCAAATAACGTGTTTTTAGATCATTTGTATCGTATCTTTTACTACATAACTTTTCACCAAATTTCACAAACACTAAGAAAGTTTGTTTTTCAATTCAAAACATGTTTTTAACGCTTTGAGGAGTTCAAATAACGTGTTTTTAGATCATTTGTATCGTATCTTTTACTACATAACTTTTCACCAAATTTCACCAACACTAAGAAAGTTTGTTTTTTGATTCAAAACAATATTTTAACGCTTTGAGGAGTTCAAATAACGTGTTTTTAGATCATTTGTATCGTATCTTTTACTACATAACTTTTCACCAAATTTCACAAACACTAAGAAAGTTTGTTTTTCGATTCAAAACAAGATTTTAACGATTTGAGGAGTTCAAATAACGTGTTTTTAGATCATTTGTATCGTATCTTTTACTACATAACTTTTCACCAAATTTCACAAACACTAAGAAAGTTTGTTTTTTTATTCAAAACAAGTTTTTAACGCTTTGAGGAGCTCAAATAACGTGTTTTAGATCATTTGTAACTTTTCACCAAATTACACAAACACTAAGAAACTTTGTTTTTCGATTCAAAACAAGATTTTAACGCTTTGAGGAGTACAAATAACGTGTTTTTAGATCATTTGTACCGTATCTTTTACTACATAACTTTTCACCAAATTTCACAACCAATAAGAAAGTTTGTTCTTCTATTCAAAACAAGTTTTTAACGCTTTGAGGAGCTCAAATAACGTGTTTTTAGATCATTTGTATCGTATCTTTTACTACATAACTTTTCACCAAATTTCACAAACACTAAGAAAGTTTGTTTTTCTATTCAAAACAAGTTTTTAACGCTTTGAGGAGCTCGAATAACGTGTTTTTAGATCATTTGTAACTTTCCACCAAATTTCACAAACACTAAGAAAGTTTGTTTTTCGATTCAAAACATGATTTTAACGCTTTGGGGAGTTCAAATAACGTGTTTTTAGATCATTTTTATCGTATCTTTTACTACATAACTTTTCACCAAATTTCACAAACACTAAGAAATTTTGTTTTTCGATTCAAAACAAGATTTTAACGCTTTGAGGAGTTCAAATAACGTGTTTTTAGATGATTTGTATCGTATCTTTTAGTACATAACTTTTCACCAAATTTCACAAACACAAAGAAAGTTTGTTTTTCAATTCAAAACATGTTTTTAACGCTTTGAGGAGTTCAAATAACGTGTTTTTAGATCATTTGTATCGTATCTTTTACTACATAACTTTTCACCAAATTTCACAAACACTAAGAAAGTTTGTTTATCGATTCAAAAAATGTTTTTAACGCTTTGAGTAGTTCAAATAACGTGTTTTTAGATCATTTGTATCGTATCTTTTACTACATAACTTTTCACCAAATTTCACACACTAAGAAAGTTTGTTTTTCGATTCAAAACAAGATTTTAATGCTTTGAGGAGTTCAAATAACGTGTTTTTAGATCATTTGTATCGTATCTTTTAGTACATAACTTTTCACCAAATTTCACAAACACTAAGAAAGTTGTTTTTCAATTCAAAACATGTTTTTAACGCTTTGAGGAGTTCAAATAACGTGTTTTTAGATCATTTGTATCGTATCTTTTAGTACATAACTTATCACCAAATTTCACAAACACTAAGAAAGTTGTTTTTCAATTCAAAAAATGTTTTTAACGCTTTGAGTAGTTCAAATAACGTGTTTTTAGATCATTTGTATCGTATCTTTTACTACATAACTTTTCCCCAAATTTCACAAACACTAAGAAAGTTTGTTTTTCGATTCAAAACAAGATTTTAACGCTTTGAGGAGTTCAAATAACGTGTTTTTAGATCATTTGTATCGTATCTTTTACTACATAACTTTTCACCAAATTTCACAAACACTAAGAAAGTTTGTTTTTCGATTCAAAACAAGATTTTAACGCTTTGAGGAGTTCAAATAACGTGTTTTTAGATCATTTGTATCGTATCTTTTAGTACATAACTTTTCACCAAATTTCACAAACACTAAGAAAGTTTGTTTATCGATTCAAAACATGTTTTTAACGCTTTGAGTAGTTCAAATAACGTGTTTTTAGATCTTTTACTACATAACTTTTCACCAAATTTCACCAACACTAAGAAAGTTTGTTTTTCTATTCAAAACAAGCTTTTAACGCTTTGAGGAGCTCAAATAACGTGTTTTTAGATCATTTGTAACTTTTCACCAAATTTCACAAACACTAAGAAAGTTTGTTTTTCGATTCAAAACATGTTTTTAACGTTTTGAGGAGTTCAAATAACGTGTTTTTAGATCATTTGTATCGTATCTTTTACTACATAACTTTTCACCAAATGTCACAAACACTAAGAAAGTTTGTTTATCGATTCAAAACATGTTTTTAACGCTTTGAGTAGTTCAAATAACGTGTTTTTAGATCATTTGTATCGTATCTTTTACTACATAACTTTTCACCAAATTTCACAAACACTAAGAAAGTTTGTTTTTCGATTCAAAACAAGATTTTAACGCTTTGAGGAGTTCAAATAACGTGTTTTTAGATCATTTGTATCGTATCTTTTACTACATAACTTTTCACCAAATTTCACAAACACTAAGAAAGTTTGTTTTTCGATTCAAAACAAGATTTTAACGCTTTGAGGAGTTCAAATAACGTGTTTTTAGATCATTTGTATCGTATCTTTTACTACATAACTTTTCACCAAATTTCACACACTAAGAATGTTTGTTTTTCGATTCAAAACAAGATTTTAACGCTTTGAGGAGTTCAAATAACGTGTTTTTAGATCATTTGTATCGTATCTTTTAGTACATAACTTTTCACCAAATTTCACAAACACTAAGAAAGTTTGTTTTTCGATTCAAAACATGTTTTTAACGCTTTGAGGAGTTCAAATAACGTGTTTTTAGATCATTTGTATCGTATCTTTTACTACATAACTTTTTACCAAATTTCACAAGCACTAAGAAAGTTTGTTTATCGATTCAAAACATGTTTTTAACGCTTTGAGTAGTTCAAATAACGTGTTTTTAGATCATTTGTATCGTATCTTTTACTACATAACTTTTCACCAAATTTCACAAACACTAAGAAAGTTTGTTTTTCGATTCAAAACAAGATTTTAACGCTTTGAGGAGTTCAAATAACGTGTTTTTGGATCATTTGTAAATTTTCACCAAATTTCACAAACACTAAGAAAGTTTGTTTTTCGATTCAAAACATGTTTTTTAACGTTTTGAGGAGTTCAAATAACGTGTTTTTAGATCATTTGTATCGTATCTTTCACAACATAACTTTTCACCAAATGTCACAAACACTAAGAAAGTTTGTTTATCGATTCAAAACATGTTTTTAACGTTTTGAGGAGTTCAAATAACGTGTTTTTAGATCATTTGTATCGTATCTTTTACTACATAACTTTTCACCAAATGTCACAAACACTAAGAAAGTTTGTTTATCGATTCAAAACATGTTTTTAACGCTTTGAGTAGTTCAAAAAACGTGTTTTTAGATCATTTGTATCGTATCTTTTACTACATAACTTTTCACCAAATTTCACAAACACTAAGAAAGTTTGTTTTTCGATTCAAAACAAGATTTTAACGCTTTGAGGAGTTCAAATAACGTGTTTTTAGATCATTTGTATCGTATCTTTTACTACATAACTTTTCACCAATTTTCACTAACACTAAGAAAGTTTGTTTTTCGATTCAAAACAAGATTTTAACGCTTTGACGAGTTCAAATAACGTGTTTTTAGATCATTTGTATCGTATCTTTTACTACATGACTTTTCACCAAATTTCACAAACACTAAGAAAGTTTGTTTTTCGATTCAAAATAAGATTTTAACGCTTTGAGGAGTTCAAATAACGTGTTTTTAGATCATTTGTATCGTATCTTTTACTACATAACTTTTCACCAAATTTCACAAACACTAAGAAAGTTTGTTTATCGATTCAAAACATGTTTTTAACGCTTTGAGTAGTTCAAATAACGTGTTTTTAGATCATTTGTATCGTATCTTTCACTACATAACTTTTCACCAAATTTCACCAACACTAAGAAAGTTTGTTTTTCTATTCAAAACAAGCTTTTAACGCTTTGAGGAGCTCAAATAACTTGTTTTTAGATCATTTGTAACTTTTCACCAAATTTCACAAACACTAAGAAACTTTGTTTTTCGATTCAAAACATGTTTTTAACGTTTTGAGGAGTTCAAATAACGTGTTTTTAGATCATTTGTATCGTATCTTTTAGTACATAACTTTTCACCAAATGTCACAAACACTAAGAAAGTTTGTTTATCGATTCAAAACATGTTTTTAACGCTTTGAGTAGTTCAAATAACGTGTTTTTAGATCATTTGTATCGTATCTTTTACTACATAACTTTTCACCAAATTTCACAAACACTAAGAAAGTTTGTTTTTCGATTCAAAACAAGATTTTAACGCTTTGAGGAGTTCAAATAACGTGTTTTTAGATCATTTGTATCGTATCTTTTACTACATAACTTTTCACCAAATTTCACAAACACTAAGAAAGTTTGTTTTTCGATTCAAAACAAGATTTTAACGCTTTGACGAGTTCAAATAACGTGTTTTTAAATCATTTGTATCGTATCTTTTACTACATAACTTTTCACCAAATTTCACAAATACTAAGAAAGTTTGTTTTTCGATTCAAAATAAGATTTTAACGCTTTGAGGAGTTCAAATAACGTGTTTTTAGATCATTTGTATCGTATCTTTTACTACATAACTTTTCACCAAATTTCACAAACACTAAGAAAGTTTGTTTTTCGATTCAAAACATGTTTTTAACGCTTTGAGGAGTTCAAATAACGTGTTTTTAGATCATTTGTATCGTATCTTTTACTACATAACTTTTCACCAAAATTCACAAACACTAAGAAAGTTTGTTTTTCGATTCAAAAAATGTTTTTAACGCTTTGAGTAGTTCAAATAACGTGTTTTTAGATCATTTGTATCGTATCTTTTACTACATAAGTTTTCACCAAATTTCACCAACACTAAGAAAGTTTGTTTTTCGATTCAAAACATGATTTTAACGCTTTGAGGAGTTCAAATAACGTGTTTTTAGATCATTTGTATCGTATCTTTTACTACATAACTTTTCACCAAATTTCACAAACACTTAGAAAGTTTGTTTTTCGATTCAAAACAAGATTTTAACGCTTTGAGGAGTTCAAATAACGTGTTTTTAGATCATTTGTATCGTATCTTTTACTACATAACTTTTCACCAAATTTCACAAACACTAAGAAAGTTTGTTTTTCAATTCAAAACATGTTTTTAACGCTTTGAGGAGTTCAAATAACGTGTTTTTAGATCATTTGTATCGTATCTTTTACTACATAACTTTTCACCAAATTTCACCAACACTAAGAAAGTTTGTTTTTTGATTCAAAACAATATTTTAACGCTTTGAGGAGTTCAAATAACGTGTTTTTAGATCATTTGTATCGTATCTTTTACTACATAACTTTTCACCAAATTTCACAAACACTAAGAAAGTTTGTTTTTCGATTCAAAACAAGATTTTAACGATTTGAGGAGTTCAAATAACGTGTTTTTAGATCATTTGTATCGTATCTTTTACTACATAACTTTTCACCAAATTTCACAAACACTAAGAAAGTTTGTTTTTTTATTCAAAACAAGTTTTTAACGCTTTGAGGAGCTCAAATAACGTGTTTTAGATCATTTGTAACTTTTCACCAAATTACACAAACACTAAGAAACTTTGTTTTTCGATTCAAAACAAGATTTTAACGCTTTGAGGAGTACAAATAACGTGTTTTTAGATCATTTGTACCGTATCTTTTACTACATAACTTTTCACCAAATTTCACAACCACTAAGAAAGTTTGTTCTTCTATTCAAAACAAGTTTTTAACGCTTTGAGGAGCTCAAATAACGTGTTTTTAGATCATTTGTATCGTATCTTTTACTACATAACTTTTCACCAAATTTCACAAACACTAAGAAAGTTTGTTTTTCTATTCAAAACAAGTTTTTAACGCTTTGAGGAGCTCGAATAACGTGTTTTTAGATCATTTGTAACTTTCCACCAAATTTCACAAACACTAAGAAAGTTTGTTTTTCGATTCAAAACATGATTTTAACGCTTTGGGGAGTTCAAATAACGTGTTTTTAGATCATTTTTATCGTATCTTTTACTACATAACTTTTCACCAAATTTCACAAACACTAAGAAATTTTGTTTTTCGATTCAAAACAAGATTTTAACGCTTTGAGGAGTTCAAATAACGTGTTTTTAGATGATTTGTATCGTATCTTTTAGTACATAACTTTTCACCAAATTTCACAAACACAAAGAAAGTTTGTTTTTCAATTCAAAACATGTTTTTAACGCTTTGAGGAGTTCAAATAACGTGTTTTTAGATCATTTGTATCGTATCTTTTACTACATAACTTTTCACCAAATTTCACAAACACTAAGAAAGTTTGTTTATCGATTCAAAAAATGTTTTTAACGCTTTGAGTAGTTCAAATAACGTGTTTTTAGATCATTTGTATCGTATCTTTTACTACATAACTTTTCACCAAATTTCACACACTAAGAAAGTTTGTTTTTCGATTCAAAACAAGATTTTAATGCTTTGAGGAGTTCAAATAACGTGTTTTTAGATCATTTGTATCGTATCTTTTAGTACATAACTTTTCACCAAATTTCACAAACACTAAGAAAGTTGTTTTTCAATTCAAAACATGTTTTTAACGCTTTGAGGAGTTCAAATAACGTGTTTTTAGATCATTTGTATCGTATCTTTTAGTACATAACTTATCACCAAATTTCACAAACACTAAGAAAGTTGTTTTTCAATTCAAAAAATGTTTTTAACGCTTTGAGTAGTTCAAATAACGTGTTTTTAGATCATTTGTATCGTATCTTTTACTACATAACTTTTCCCCAAATTTCACAAACACTAAGAAAGTTTGTTTTTCGATTCAAAACAAGATTTTAACGCTTTGAGGAGTTCAAATAACGTGTTTTTAGATCATTTGTATCGTATCTTTTACTACATAACTTTTCACCAAATTTCACAAACACTAAGAAAGTTTGTTTTTCGATTCAAAACAAGATTTTAACGCTTTGAGGAGTTCAAATAACGTGTTTTTAGATCATTTGTATCGTATCTTTTAGTACATAACTTTTCACCAAATTTCACAAACACTAAGAAAGTTTGTTTATCGATTCAAAACATGTTTTTAACGCTTTGAGTAGTTCAAATAACGTGTTTTTAGATCTTTTACTACATAACTTTTCACCAAATTTCACCAACACTAAGAAAGTTTGTTTTTCTATTCAAAACAAGCTTTTAACGCTTTGAGGAGCTCAAATAACGTGTTTTTAGATCATTTGTAACTTTTCACCAAATTTCACAAACACTAAGAAAGTTTGTTTTTCGATTCAAAACATGTTTTTAACGTTTTGAGGAGTTCAAATAACGTGTTTTTAGATCATTTGTATCGTATCTTTTACTACATAACTTTTCACCAAATGTCACAAACACTAAGAAAGTTTGTTTATCGATTCAAAACATGTTTTTAACGCTTTGAGTAGTTCAAATAACGTGTTATTAGATCATTTGTATCGTATCTTTTACTACATAACTTTTCACCAAATTTCACAAACACTAAGAAAGTTTGTTTTTCGATTCAAAACAAGATTTTAACGCTTTGAGGAGTTCAAATAACGTGTTTTTAGATCATTTGTATCGTATCTTTTACTACATAACTTTTCACCAAATTTCACAAACACTAAGAAAGTTTGTTTTTCGATTCAAAACAAGATTTTAACGCTTTGAGGAGTTCAAATAACGTGTTTTTAGATCATTTGTATCGTATCTTTTACTACATAACTTTTCACCAAATTTCACACACTAAGAATGTTTGTTTTTCGATTCAAAACAAGATTTTAACGCTTTGAGGAGTTCAAATAACGTGTTTTTAGATCATTTGTATCGTATCTTTTAGTACATAACTTTTCACCAAATTTCACAAACACTAAGAAAGTTTGTTTTTCGATTCAAAACATGTTTTTAACGCTTTGAGGAGTTCAAATAACGTGTTTTTAGATCATTTGTATCGTATCTTTTACTACATAACTTTTTACCAAATTTCACAAGCACTAAGAAAGTTTGTTTATCGATTCAAAACATGTTTTTAACGCTTTGAGTAGTTCAAATAACGTGTTTTTAGATCATTTGTATCGTATCTTTTACTACATAACTTTTCACCAAATTTCACAAACACTAAGAAAGTTTGTTTTTCGATTCAAAACAAGATTTTAACGCTTTGAGGAGTTCAAATAACGTGTTTTTGGATCATTTGTAAATTTTCACCAAATTTCACAAACACTAAGAAAGTTTGTTTTTCGATTCAAAACATGTTTTTTAACGTTTTGAGGAGTTCAAATAACGTGTTTTTAGATCATTTGTATCGTATCTTTCACAACATAACTTTTCACCAAATGTCACAAACACTAAGAAAGTTTGTTTATCGATTCAAAACATGTTTTTAACGTTTTGAGGAGTTCAAATAACGTGTTTTTAGATCATTTGTATCGTATCTTTTACTACATAACTTTTCACCAAATGTCACAAACACTAAGAAAGTTTGTTTATCGATTCAAAACATGTTTTTAACGCTTTGAGTAGTTCAAAAAACGTGTTTTTAGATCATTTGTATCGTATCTTTTACTACATAACTTTTCACCAAATTTCACAAACACTAAGAAAGTTTGTTTTTCGATTCAAAACAAGATTTTAACGCTTTGAGGAGTTCAAATAACGTGTTTTTAGATCATTTGTATCGTATCTTTTACTACATAACTTTTCACCAAATTTCACTAACACTAAGAAAGTTTGTTTTTCGATTCAAAACAAGATTTTAACGCTTTGACGAGTTCAAATAACGTGTTTTTAGATCATTTGTATCGTATCTTTTACTACATGACTTTTCACCAAATTTCACAAACACTAAGAAAGTTTGTTTTTCGATTCAAAATAAGATTTTAACGCTTTGAGGAGTTCAAATAACGTGTTTTTAGATCATTTGTATCGTATCTTTTACTACATAACTTTTCACCAAATTTCACAAACACTAAGAAAGTTTGTTTATCGATTCAAAACATGTTTTTAACGCTTTGAGTAGTTCAAATAACGTGTTTTTAGATCATTTGTATCGTATCTTTCACTACATAACTTTTCACCAAATTTCACCAACACTAAGAAAGTTTGTTTTTCTATTCAAAACAAGCTTTTAACGCTTTGAGGAGCTCAAATAACGTGTTTTTAGATCATTTGTAACTTTTCACCAAATTTCACAAACACTAAGAAACTTTGTTTTTCGATTCAAAACATGTTTTTAACGTTTTGAGGAGTTCAAATAACGTGTTTTTAGATCATTTGTATCGTATCTTTTAGTACATAACTTTTCACCAAATGTCACAAACACTAAGAAAGTTTGTTTATCGATTCAAAACATGTTTTTAACGCTTTGAGTAGTTCAAATAACGTGTTTTTAGATCATTTGTATCGTATCTTTTACTACATAACTTTTCACCAAATTTCACAAACACTAAGAAAGTTTGTTTTTCGATTCAAAACAAGATTTTAACGCTTTGAGGAGTTCAAATAACGTGTTTTTAGATCATTTGTATCGTATCTTTTACTACATAACTTTTCACCAAATTTCACAAACACTAAGAAAGTTTGTTTTTCGATTCAAAACAAGATTTTAACGCTTTGACGAGTTCAAATAACGTGTTTTTAAATCATTTGTATCGTATCTTTTACTACATAACTTTTCACCAAATTTCACAAATACTAAGAAAGTTTGTTTTTCGATTCAAAATAAGATTTTAACGCTTTGAGGAGTTCAAATAACGTGTTTTTAGATCATTTGTATCGTATCTTTTACTACATAACTTTTCACCAAATTTCACAAACACTAAGAAAGTTTGTTTTTCGATTCAAAACATGTTTTTAACGCTTTGAGGAGTTCAAATAACGTGTTTTTAGATCATTTGTATCGTATCTTTTACTACATAACTTTTCACCAAAATTCACAAACACTAAGAAAGTTTGTTTTTCGATTCAAAACATGTTTTTAACGCTTTGAGGAGTTCAAATAACGTGTTTTTAGATCATTTGTATCTTATCTTTTACTACATAACTTTTCACCAAATTTCACAAACACTAAGAAATTTTTTTTTTCGATTCAAAACAAGATTTTAACGCTTTGAGGAGTTCAAATAACGTGTTTTTAGATCATTTGTATCGTATCTTTTAGTACATAACTTTTCACCAAATTTCACAAACACTAAGAAATTTTGTTTTTCGATTCAAAACAAGATTTTAACGCTTTGAGGAGTTCAAATAACGTGTTTTTAGATCATTTGTATCGTATCTTTTACTACATAACTTTTCACCAAATGTCACAAACACTAAGAAAGTTTGTTTATCGATTCAAAACATGTTTTTAACGCTTTGAGTAGTTCAAATAACGTGTTTTTAGATCATTTGTATCGTATCTTTTACTACATAACTTTTCACCAAATTTCACAAACACTAAGAAAGTTTGTTTTTCGATTCAAAACAAGATTTTAACGCTTTGAGGAGTTCAAATAACGTGTTTTTAGATCATTTGTATCGTATCTTTTACTACATAACTTTTCACCAAATTTCACAAACACTAAGAAAGTTTGTTTTTCGATTGAAAACAAGATTTTAACGCTTTGACGAGTTCAAATAACGTGTTTTTAGATCATTTGTATCGTATCTTTTACTACATAACTTTTCACCAAATTTCACAAACACTAAGAAAGTTTGTTTTTCGATTCAAAATAAGATTTTAACGCTTTGAGGAGTTCAAATAACGTGTTTTTAGATCATTTGTATCGTATCTTTTACTACATAACTTTTCACCAAATTTCACAAACACTAAGAAAGATTGTTTTTCTATTCAAAACAAGCTTTTAACGCTTTGAGGAGCTCAAATAACGTGTTTTTAGATCATTTGTAACTTTTCACCAAATTTCACAAACACTAAGAAAGTTTTGTTTTTCGATTCAAAACATGATTTTAACGCTTTGGGGAGTTCAAATAACGTGTTTTTAGATCATTTTTATCGTATCTTTTACTACATAACTTTTCACCAAATTTCACAAACACTAAGAAATTTTGTTTTTCGATTCAAAACAAGATTTTAACGATTTGAGGAGTTCAAATAACGTGTTTTTAGATCATTTGTATCGTATCTTTTAGTACATAACTTTTCACCAAATTTCACAAACACTAAGAAAGTTTGTTTTTCGATTCAAAACATGTTTTTAACGCTTTGAGGAGTTCAAATAACGTGTTTTTAGATCATTTGTATCGTATCTTTTACTACATAACTTTTCACCAAATTTCACAAACACTAAGAAAGTTTGTTTTTCGATTCAAAACATGTTTTTAACGCTTTGAGGAGTTCAAATAACGTGTTTTTAGATCATTTGTATCTTATCTTTTACTACATAACTTTTCACCAAATTTCACAAACACTAAGAAATTTTTTTTTTCGATTCAAAACAAGATTTTAACGCTTTGAGGAGTTCAAATAACGTGTTTTTAGATCATTTGTATCGTATCTTTTAGTACATAACTTTTCACCAAATTTCACCAACACTAAGAAAGTTTGTTTTTCGATTCAAAACAAGATTTTAACTTTTTGAGGAGTTCAAATAACGTGTTTTTAGATCATTTGTATCGTATCTTTTACTACATAACTTTTCACCAAATTTCACCAACACTAAGAAAGTTTGTTTTTCGATTCAAAACAAGATTTTAACGTTTTGAGGAGTTCAAATAACGTGTTTTTAGATCATTTGTGTCGTATCTTTTACTACATAAGTTTTCACCAAATTTCACAAACACTAAGAAAGTTTGTTTTTCGATTCAAAACAAAGATTTTAACGCTTTGAGGAGTTCAAATAACGTATTTTTAGATCATTTGTATCGTATCTTTTAGTACATAACGTTTCAACAAATTTCACAAACACTAAGAAAGTTTGTTTTTCGATTCAAAACAAGATTTTAACGCTTTGAGGAGTTCAAATAACGTGTTTTTAGATCATTTGTATTGTATCTTTTACTACATAACTTTTCACCAAATTTCACTCAAACACTAAGAAAGTTTGTTTTTCGATTCAAAACATGATTTTAACGCTTTGGGGAGTTCAAATAACGTGTTTTTAGATCATTTTTATCGTATCTTTTACTACATAACTTTTCACCAAATTTCACAAACACTAAGAAAGTTTGTTTTTCGATTCACAAAACAAGATTTTAACGCTTTGAGGAGTTCAAATAACGTGTTTTTAGATCATTTGTATCGTATCTTTTACTACATAACTATCACCAAATTTCACCAACACTAAGAAAGTTTGTTTTTCGATTCAAAACAAGATTTTAACGCTTTGAGGAGTTCAAATAACGTGTTTTTAGCTCATTTGTATCGTATCTTTTACTACATAACTTTTCACCAACTTTCACCAACACTAAGAAAGTTTGTTTTTCGATTCAAAACAAAATTTTAACGCTTTGAGGAGTTCAAATAACGTGTTTTTAGATTATTTGTATCGTATCTTTTACTACATAACTTTTCACCAAATTTCACAAACACTACGAAAGTTTGTTTTTCGATTCAAAACAAGATTTTAACGCTTTGAGGAGTTCAAATAACGTGTTTTCAGATCATTTGTATCGTATCTTTTACTACATAACTTTTCACCAAATTTCACAAACACAAAAAAGTTTGTTTTTCGATTCAAAACATGTTTTTAACGCTTTGAGGAGTTCAAATAACGTGTTTTTAGATCATTTGTATCGTATCTTTTACTACATAACTTTTCACCAAATTTCACAAACACTAAGAAAGTTTGTTTTTCGATTCAAAACAAGATTTTAACGCTTTGAGGAGTTCAAATAACGTGTTTTTAGATCATTTGTATCGTATCTTTTACTACATAACTTTTCACCAAATTTCACAAACACTAAGAAAGTTTGCTTTTCAATTCAAAACATGTTTTTAACGCTTTGAGGAGTTCAAATAACGTGTTTTTAGATCATTTGTATCGTATCTTTTACTTCATAACTTTTCACCAAATTTCACCAACACTAAGAAAGTTTGTTTTTCGATTCAAAACAATATTTTAACACTTTGAGGAGTTCAAATAACGTGTTTTTAGATCATTTGTATCGTATCTTTTACTACATAACTTTTCACCAAATTTCACAAACACTAAGAAAGTTTGTTTTTCGATTCAAAACATGTTTTTAACGCTTTGAGGAGTTCAAATAACGTGTTTTTAGATCATTTGTATCGTATCTTTTAATACATAACTTTTCACCAAATTTCACAAACACTAAGAAATTTTGTTTTTCGATTCAAAACAAGATTTTAACTCTTTGAGGAGTTCAAATAACGTGTTTTTAGATCATTTTTATCGTATCTTTTAGTACATAGCTTTTCACCAAATTTCACCAACACTAAGAAAGTTTGTTTTTCGATTCAAAACAAGATTTTAACGCTTTGAGGAGTTCAAATAACGTGTTTTTAGATCATTTGTATCGTATCTTTTAGTACATAACTTCTCAACAAATTTCACAAACACTAAGAAAGTTTGTTTATCGATTCAAAACATGTTTTTAACGCTTTGAGTAGTTCAAATAACGTGTTTTTAGATCATTTGTATCGTATCTTTTACTACATAACTTTTCACCAAAATTCACAAACACTAAGAAAGTTTGTTTTTCGATTCAAAACATGTTTTTAACGCTTTGAGGAGTTCAAATAACGTGTTTTTAGATCATTTGTATCTTATCTTTTACTACATAACTTTTCACCAAATTTCACAAACACAAAGAAAAATTTTTTTTCGATTCAAAACAAGATTTTAACTTTTTGAGGACTTCAAATAACGTGTTTTTAGATCATTTGTATCGTATCTTTTAGTACATAACTTTTCACCAAATTTCACAAACACTAAGAAATTTTGTTTTTCGATTCAAAACAAGATTTTAACGCTTTGAGGAGTTCAAATAACGTGTTTTTAGATCATTTGTATCGTATCTTTTACTACATAACTTTTCACCAAATGTCACAAACACTAAGAAAGTTTGTTTATCGATTCAAAACATGTTTTTAACGCTTTGAGTAGTTCAAATAACGTGTTTTTAGATCATTTGTATCGTATCTTTTACTACATAACTTTTCACCAAATTTCACAAACACTAAGAAAGTTTGTTTTTCGATTCGAAACAAGATTTTAACGCTTTGAGGAGTTCAAATAACGTGTTTTTAGATCATTTGTATCGTATCTTTTACTACATAACTTTTCACCAAATTTCACAAACACTAAGAAAGTTTGTTTTTCGATTCAAAACAAGATTTTAACGCTTTGACGAGTTCAAATAACGTGTTTTTAGATCATTTGTATCGTATCTTTTACTACATAACTTTTCACCAAATTTCACAAACACTAAGAAAGTTTGTTTTTCGATTCAAAATAAGATTTTAACGCTTTGAGGAGTTCAAATAACGTGTTTTTAGATCATTTGTATCGTATCTTTTACTACATAACTTTTCACCAAATTTCACAAACACTAAGAAAGATTGTTTTTCTATTCAAAACAAGCTTTTAACGCTTTGAGGAGCTCAAATAACGTGTTTTTAGATCATTTGTAACTTTTCACCAAATTTCACAAACACTAAGAAAGTTTTGTTTTTCGATTCAAAACATGATTTTAACGCTTTGGGGAGTTCAAATAACGTGTTTTTAGATCATTTTTATCGTATCTTTTACTACATAACTTTTCACCAAATTTCACAAACACTAAGAAATTTTGTTTTTCGATTCAAAACAAGATTTTAACGATTTGAGGAGTTCAAATAACGTGTTTTTAGATCATTTGTATCGTATCTTTTAGTACATAACTTTTCACCAAATTTCACAAACACTAAGAAAGTTTGTTTTTCGATTCAAAACATGTTTTTAACGCTTTGAGGAGTTCAAATAACGTGTTTTTAGATCATTTGTATCGTATCTTTTACTACATAACTTTTCACCAAATTTCACAAACACTAAGAAAGTTTGTTTTTCGATTCAAAACATGTTTTTAACGCTTTGAGGAGTTCAAATAACGTGTTTTTAGATCATTTGTATCTTATCTTTTACTACATAACTTTTCACCAAATTTCACAAACACTAAGAAATTTTTTTTTTCGATTCAAAACAAGATTTTAACGCTTTGAGGAGTTCAAATAACGTGTTTTTAGATCATTTGTATCGTATCTTTTAGTACATAACTTTTCACCAAATTTCACCAACACTAAGAAAGTTTGTTTTTCGATTCAAAACAAGATTTTAACTTTTTGAGGAGTTCAAATAACGTGTTTTTAGATCATTTGTATCGTATCTTTTACTACATAACTTTTCACCAAATTTCACCAACACTAAGAAAGTTTGTTTTTCGATTCAAAACAAGATTTTAACGTTTTGAGGAGTTCAAATAACGTGTTTTTAGATCATTTGTGTCGTATCTTTTACTACATAAGTTTTCACCAAATTTCACAAACACTAAGAAAGTTTGTTTTTCGATACAAAACAAAGATTTTAACGCTTTGAGGAGTTCAAATAACGTATTTTTAGATCATTTGTATCGTATCTTTTAGTACATAACGTTTCAACAAATTTCACAAACACTAAGAAAGTTTGTTTTTCGATTCAAAACAAGATTTTAACGCTTTGAGGAGTTCAAATAACGTGTTTTTAGATCATTTGTATTGTATCTTTTACTACATAACTTTTCACCAAATTTCACTCAAACACTAAGAAAGTTTGTTTTTCGATTCAAAACATGATTTTAACGCTTTGGGGAGTTCAAATAACGTGTTTTTAGATCATTTTTATCGTATCTTTTACTACATAACTTTTCACCAAATTTCACAAACACTAAGAAAGTTTGTTTTTCGATTCACAAAACAAGATTTTAACGCTTTGAGGAGTTCAAATAACGTGTTTTTAGATCATTTGTATCGTATCTTTTACTACATAACTATCACCAAATTTCACCAACACTAAGAAAGTTTGTTTTTCGATTCAAAACAAGATTTTAACGCTTTGAGGAGTTCAAATAACGTGTTTTTAGCTCATTTGTATCGTATCTTTTACTACATAACTTTTCACCAACTTTCACCAACACTAAGAAAGTTTGTTTTTCGATTCAAAACAAAATTTTAACGCTTTGAGGAGTTCAAGTAACGTGTTTTTAGATTATTTGTATCGTATCTTTTACTACATAACTTTTCACCAAATTTCACAAACACTACGAAAGTTTGTTTTTCGATTCAAAACAAGATTTTAACGCTTTGAGGAGTTCAAATAACGTGTTTTCAGATCATTTGTATCGTATCTTTTACTACATAACTTTTCACCAAATTTCACAAACACAAAAAAGTTTGTTTTTCGATTCAAAACATGTTTTTAACGCTTTGAGGAGTTCAAATAACGTGTTTTTAGATCATTTGTATCGTATCTTTTACTACATAACTTTTCACCAAATTTCACAAACACTAAGAAAGTTTGTTTTTCGATTCAAAACAAGATTTTAACGCTTTGAGGAGTTCAAATAACGTGTTTTTAGATCATTTGTATCGTATCTTTTACTACATAACTTTTCACCAAATTTCACAAACACTAAGAAAGTTTGCTTTTCAATTCAAAACATGTTTTTAACGCTTTGAGGAGTTCAAATAACGTGTTTTTAGATCATTTGTATCGTATCTTTTACTACATAACTTTTCACCAAATTTCACCAACACTAAGAAAGTTTGTTTTTCGATTCAAAACAATATTTTAACACTTTGAGGAGTTCAAATAACGTGTTTTTAGATCATTTGTATCGTATCTTTTACTACATAACTTTTCACCAAATTTCACAAACACTAAGAAAGTTTGTTTTTCGATTCAAAACATGTTTTTAACGCTTTGAGGAGTTCAAATAACGTGTTTTTAGATCATTTGTATCGTATCTTTTAATACATAACTTTTCACCAAATTTCACAAACACTAAGAAATTTTGTTTTTCGATTCAAAACAAGATTTTAACTCTTTGAGGAGTTCAAATAACGTGTTTTTAGATCATTTTTATCGTATCTTTTAGTACATAACTTTTAACCAAATTTCACCAACACTAAGAAAGTTTGTTTTTCGATTCAAAACAAGATTTTAACGCTTTGAGGAGTTCAAATAACGTGTTTTTAGATCATTTGTATCGTATCTTTTAGTACATAACTTCTCAACAAATTTCACAAACACTAAGAAAGTTTGTTTATCGATTCAAAACATGTTTTTAACGCTTTGAGTAGTTCAAATAACGTGTTTTTAGATCATTTGTATCGTATCTTTTACTACATAACTTTTCACCAAAATTCACAAACACTAAGAAAGTTTGTTTTTCGATTCAAAACATGTTTTTAACGCTTTGAGGAGTTCAAATAACGTGTTTTTAGATCATTTGTATCTTATCTTTTACTACATAACTTTTCACCAAATTTCACAAACACAAAGAAAAATTTTTTTTCGATTCAAAACAAGATTTTAACTTTTTGAGGAGTTCAAATAACGTGTTTTTAGATCATTTGTATCGTATCTTTTAGTACATAACTTTTCACCAAATTTCACAAACACTAAGAAATTTTGTTTTTCGATTCAAAACAAGATTTTAACGCTTTGAGGAGTTCAAATAACGTGTTTTTAGATCATTTGTATCGTATCTTTTACTACATAACTTTTCACCAAATGTCACAAACACTAAGAAAGTTTGTTTATCGATTCAAAACATGTTTTTAACGCTTTGAGTAGTTCAAATAACGTGTTTTTAGATCATTTGTATCGTATCTTTTACTACATAACTTTTCACCAAATTTCACAAACGCTAAGAAAGTTTGTTTTTCGATTCAAAACAAGATTTTAACGCTTTGAGGAGTTCAAATAACGTGTTTTTAGATCATTTGTATCGTATCTTTTACTACATAACTTTTCACCAAATTTCACAAACACTAAGAAAGTTTGTTTTTCGATTCAAAACAAGATTTTAACGCTTTGACGAGTTCAAATAACGTGTTTTTAGATCATTTGTATCGTATCTTTTACTACATAACTTTTCACCAAATTTCACAAACACTAAGAAAGTTTGTTTTTCGATTCAAAATAAGATTTTAACGCTTTGAGGAGTTCAAATAACGTGTTTTTAGATCATTTGTATCGTATCTTTTACTACATAACTTTTCACCAAATTTCACAAACACTAAGAAAGATTGTTTTTCTATTCAAAACAAGCTTTTAACGCTTTGAGGAGCTCAAATAACGTGTTTTTAGATCATTTGTAACTTTTCACCAAATTTCACAAACACTAAGAAAGTTTTGTTTTTCGATTCAAAACATGATTTTAACGCTTTGGGGAGTTCAAATAACGTGTTTTTAGATCATTTTTATCGTATCTTTTACTACATAACTTTTCACCAAATTTCACAAACACTAAGAAATTTTGTTTTTCGATTCAAAACAAGATTTTAACGATTTGAGGAGTTCAAATAACGTGTTTTTAGATCATTTGTATCGTATCTTTTAGTACATAACTTTTCACCAAATTTCACAAACACTAAGAAAGTTTGTTTTTCGATTCAAAACATGTTTTTAACGCTTTGAGGAGTTCAAATAACGTGTTTTTAGATCATTTGTATCTTATCTTTTACTACATAACTTTTCACCAAATTTCACAAACACTAAGAAATTTTTATTTTCGATTCAAAACAAGATTTTAACGCTTTGAGGAGTTCAAATAACGTGTTTTTAGATCATTTGTATCGTATCTTTTAGTACATAACTTTTCACCAAATTTCACCAACACTAAGAAATTTTGTTTTTCGATTCAAAACAAGATTTTAACTTTTTGAGGAGTTCAAATAACGTGTTTTTAGATCATTTGTATCGTATCTTTTACTACATAACTTTTCACCAAATTTCACCAACACTAAGAAAGTTTGTTTTTCGATTCAAAACAAGATTTTAACGCTTTGAGGAGTTCAAATAACGTGTTTTTAGATCATTTGTGTCGTATCTTTTACTACATAAGTTTTCACCAAATTTCACAAACACTAAGAAAGTTTGTTTTTCGATTCAAAACAAAGATTTTAACGCTTTGAGGAGTTCAAATAACGTATTTTTAGATCATTTGTATCGTATCTTTTAGTACATAACGTTTCAACAAATTTCACAAACACTAAAAAAGTTTGTTTTTCGATTCAAAACAAGATTTTAACGCTTTGAGGAGTTCAAATAACGTGTTTTTAGATCATTTGTATTGTATCTTTTACTACATAACTTTTCACCAAATTTCACTCAAACACTAAGAAAGTTTGTTTTTCGATTCAAAACATGATTTTAACGCTTTGGGGAGTTCAAATAACGTGTTTTTAGATCATTTTTATCGTATCTTTTACTACATAACTTTTCACCAAATTTCACAAACACTAAGAAAGTTTGTTTTTCGATTCACAAAACAAGATTTTAACGCTTTGAGGAGTTCAAATAACGTGTTTTTAGATCATTTGTATCGTATCTTTTACTACATAACTATCACCAAATTTCACCAACACTAAGAAAGTTTGTTTTTCGATTCAAAACAAGATTTTAACGCTTTGAGGAGTTCAAATAACGTGTTTTTAGCTCATTTGTATCGTATCTTTTACTACATAACTTTTCACCAAATTTCACCAACACTAAGAAAGTTTGTTTTTCGATTCAAAACAAGATTTTAACGCTTTGAGGAGTTCAAATAACGTGTTTTTAGATCATTTGTATCGTATCTTTTACTACATAACTTTTCACCAAATTTCACAAACACTAAGAAAGTTTGCTTTTCAATTCAAAACATGTTTTTAACGCTTTGAGGAGTTCAAATAACGTGTTTTTAGATCATTTGTATCGTATCTTTTACTACATAACTTTTCACCAAATTTCACCAACACTAAGAAAGTTTGTTTTTCGATTCAAAACAATATTTTAACACTTTGAGGAGTTCAAATAACGTGTTTTTAGATCATTTGTATCGTATCTTTTACTACATAACTTTTCACCAAATTTCACAAACACTAAGAAAGTTTGTTTTTCGATTCAAAACAAGATTTTAACGCTTTGAGGAGTTCAAATAACGTGTTTTTAGATCATTTGTATCGTATCTTTTAATACATAACTTTTCACCAAATTTCACAAACACTAAGAAATTTTGTTTTTCGATTCAAAACAAGATTTTAACTCTTTGAGGAGTTCAAATAACGTGTTTTTAGATCATTTTTATCGTATCTTTTAGTACATAACTTTTCACCAAATTTCACCAACACTAAGAAAGTTTGTTTTTCGATTCAAAACTAGATTTTAACGCTTTGAGGAGTTCAAATAACGTGTTTTTAGATCATTTGTATCGTATCTTTTAGTACATAACTTCTCAACAAATTTCACAAACACTAAGAAAATTTGTTTTTCGATTCAAAACAAGATTTTAACGCTTTGAGGAGTTGAAATAACGTGTTTTTAGATCATTTGTATCGTATCTTTTACTACATAACTTTTCACCAAATTTCACAAACACTAATAAAGTTTGTTTTTCGATTCAAAACACGTTTCTAACGCTTTGAGGAGTTCAAATAACGTGTTTTTACATCATTTGTATCGTATCTTTTACTACATAACTTTTCACCTAATTTCACAATAACTAAGAAAGTTTGTTTTTCGATTCAAAACAAGATTTTAATGCTTTGAGGAGTTCAAATAACGTGTTTTTAGATCATTTGTATCGTATCTTTTAGTACATAACTTTTCACCAAATTTCACCAACACTAAGAAAGTTTGATTTTCGATTCAAAACAAGATTTTAACGCTTTGAGGAGTTCAAATAACGTGTTTTTAGATCATTTGTATCGTATCTTTTACTACATAACTTTTCACCAAATTTCACCAACACTAAGAAAGTTTGTTTTTCGATTCAAAACAAGATTTTAACGCTTTGAGGAGTTCAAATAACGTGTTTTTAGATTATTTGTGTCGTATCTTTTACTACATAAGTTTTCACCAAATTTCACAAACACTAAGAAAGTTTCATGTTCGTATATATTAATATATCCGTGCCTTAGTCCAATTCTGTATAATCAATAAATACATATGATGTTTATCTCAAATCAATATACAACTACTTTTGTTTTCCGTAAGATTTTGGAGAAAAACAAAAAATCATATATTTATAGGTAAAAATACACACGTGATTGATAAATATGAGACTAGAAACACATAAAGACGGACCAAACGAGGAACAAAACTAGGCAAAAAAATGTTAAGAGCTATTTATAGAGATCGTTTCAAGAGTAGCGTTAATTGGGAATGGATGCTATTGCCTCATTCATTCCGGGTGATACGGAGCGGATCATCGTGGCGTTAATAGGGAGAGTGGCCGCAAAGAAGCAGTATACCACGTTCTGTACTTTCGAGATCATTGCCATTTTTGTGCTTTCCGACGAATTGAGAATTAATTAATTCAAAATTCGCCGATTGAGTACTAAAACAGAATTTTGACATTTAAAATCAAATTGGTACTTTTTATAAAACATAACACGCGTACGAAGTGAGACAACAGACGGTTTTCTTGTTTTGAATTTGAACAAAAAGATGGTCTTCTTGTTTTGGACAATCCAAATTTTAATCTCAATCTATTTTTAATGATGGATGCAGTTTCTTGCATATAGTTTGTGATACCTTAATTTGGTTATGACTTAGAATTATGGCATTCAGATCCCAAATACTGAAAACACACGAAACACGAATAAGTATAAGGGAATTTTTACCTTGCCCCCCAAACTCACCCCACTACTCATGATGCTGTCATAGTGGGGTGTGATTTTGATTGCCCCTCCATTTTGCACCCACATTTTCAATTAGCTATTAATGGGATTTTGAATTAACTGTTGATTTTGATGTAATTAACAATTAATACAATTGTATTTTTTTTTTTTTTTTATTATTACATTGCCCGTAGGCCCCAACTTAACCCCTACCCCCTATCCTACCCTACCCTACTAGACTACCCTATTTTTTTATTACAATTGTATTAATTATCAACATAATTAATATTTATAATCATTTATTCGTAATGGCCCCTTCTCAACTAAAAAATCCCTTAATTTTTGATTAATTTCTTTCCAATTACAAGGATCATCAATATTCGGTGGTATAATTTCGATTAAATTATTTTCACTATTCCCTTTTTCGACTACTTCATTCACTTCTCCAACTATTTCATTCACTTCACCGACTATTTCATTCACTTCTCCGACTACTCCCCCTTCCTCTTCTATTACATCAACCGATTCAACCGGTCTTTTCGACAGAAATTTGTCAAAAGCTCGTCGTTGAGAATTAATAAAATCTTCGACTTTTTGTTTATTTTTTGCTTTTTTGAGAACCGGAAATCGGCATACTACACCTATTTATTAAATAGTTAGAGATGCAATTAATATAGAATTTCAAACAATTCGACAAATGCAATATAATTACAATCAATTTGAGTCAAAGTTATCAATAAGTTATCAAATCAACACATTGATTTTAGCCCCAAATTCAATTTAAATTTAATTTGGAGTGAAAAAACTAAACTAGAGATGAAATTAGTTTGAGAAATAGAGAGATTATACAATATTGAGATAGTAGGAGAATAATTAACAAGAAGACCTAAGAAATCCCCACCAAAATCGCCAAAACACCGAGAAATTCCAATGCCTAGCTCCAAACTCGAAAATACCCAAATTCTCCTCAAACCTCCACTCAAATCTCTTGAAATCTACTTAATAACCAATAATTAAGCTCCATTATTATTATCCTTGATTGAAAGCACGAAATAATGAACAAATTTTCGAAAAATGTTCACTCGTGAGCCCCTCTCTTTTTTTCTTCGAAAATTTTGTCCCGAGACAAGCAAAACACAGCGCAGAGAGAGAAGGAATAGAAAGAGTCGGATTCAATAAAAAAAGGATTATTGGGTTATGGGTTATGGGTTTAGGGTTATTGGATATTTGGATTATGAGTTATTGAGAGAAGTAATAAAAGAAAACTAGTTATTGGGTTAATGATTATTGGGTAAAAAAATAAAAATTTTGGATCCCAAATTTTCCAGGACCAGAGCCCAGGTTTCAATGGCCTCAGGGGGCAAACCTGCTTCTCGGGTATGGGATTCTTGTTCTAGGTTTAGGTTAGGTTGTTAATGGTAATGGGTTTATGTTAGGTTAAATAATGATAATGGGTTTAGAATTAGATTCTTATATAAAGGATTCACTTCAGGGGTAAAGTAGTCAATAAATTATAGTTATGTTAAGTTAAACTTATCTATTAATTTTTGATAAATTTGAAATATACTAAGTTTAAAAGGGATAAATATGTAATTATCTATTTTGGAGGGATAAATTTGTTATTCTGAATTTTTGAAAGGACATAGGAGAAATTGCCCCTTTTTTTTAACAAATCAAATATGAAAATAGAAGGGTATTTTGGTCCAAAAAAAATTTAATATGTAAATTAGTTAAATTTAACACCCATATGGGGTATTTGAAAACAAAAGTTTGATTTGAGGGGGATTTTGGAGTTTTCAAAAATTAGGGGTTTTTTTGCAATATCCAAAAAAGTTAGGGGTTTTTTTGAAAACTTTCCTTATAGATATCTGCATTATAATTAATAAGGGTCCATGGAATTTGTCCATCATTATGGATCCACACCAAATAAATAAAATATAACATGTTATATTTCAAAACAAAATTTAAGTTTCAAAACAAATATAAAAAAACCGTGAATAATACACATAAAACCGAAATATATATTTAAAATATCATCCATTAACATAAAAAAAATATCATTTCTTTTTAAAAAAAAAACACAATTGTAAATGATACCATAAAAATTAACAATTGAGCCATAATTTCATACGAGAATTATATATGGAGCTCCAATAATACAAAAGTAACATCCTTGATGAGGCGACAAGAGAGGATTAAATAGGCTCATTAGTATTATTGATCGTTTCATTTAACGATTTAATCGATCGTTTGATTGAAGTGACACATCAATTAACATTTACTGATATTAACATATTATAAATTATTGATGTGTTAATTAAACGTGTCAATCAACATTTAATCGAGTTAATTAGAAATGTTAATCAATTCACTTTGTCACCTCATCAAGAATATGTGATGAGTTTGGGGACAAATTATATTTTTTTCTATAAATGAATATAATTTGGATTGCAATAGAAATAAAATTAAGAAAAAAAAAAAAATCCCACGCGTCAGTACGTGGTCACATGTTCAAAATTATATGCATTGAATATAACATGTCATCATAAGTTATCAGAAAAAATCGAAATGATGAAAGAAATCAAAGAGAAAATAAAAAGGATGAAAGAAAACGTAAGAAGAAGAAGAGCATCATGGTCCCTATTCCATGGGCTCAAAATGAACTGATTTAATTCATATTCTTTTCTACATATGCAAACAAATAAATTTGTGTATAATAAATTTGTTGGTTATTGTAATTTTTGCAATGAAATGAATTTGTGGGCTGTATCATCATGTTTGTAAGAGTCTTAATTTATATTGACATCACTCTTCAATATTTTTTGTCTATATTTGCCAAATTTATCGTATCTTTTGTATTAATTCACGTGATTATACTGTTTATTCCATTGCAAACTCAACCCCGTACTTTTTAATGGTTATTTTTTAACAAGTAGTCACGTATTTTTTTCATGGCGATTAACCAAAAATTAAATGGTTATTTTTTATCTGTCAGTCCTGGCAAGAATGTTTGAAATGTCATTTAAGCTTTGAATTAGAATCATAGTTCTCTATTTATTTTTTACTATCCTTCTTAGTAGGTGAAAACTCGAAATTTAAGCGTCGTTTATTTCTTAATTTGAGTAATTCAACAATATTTAATTTCTTCCTAAACTTAGCAAAATGGCAAGTTAGGGTATCGATCCACAGGGAGATTACGGTAATTCTAGAGTTTAATGTTCTAATTCAACTTTCACAGTCCCAAAAATTATCCTAAATTTCACACAACAAATTCAACACTGAGAGAGACTATGTTCCAATTTTCAGCACTTTTTATCCAGCTAATTAATTATAAAAATTCCTCAAACAAAGGGTGTTCAGAAACTCGATCACAGAAATAGTTCAACTTCAATAATTTTTACAGCTCAAATTAAAACTCCAAATTATTTGAAACTTTTATCACAGATCAATAATCAAACAAACAAGACATAATAATTTTTATAGATTTTTATATGCAATAATAAATTAACTAAAAATGCAAGACTAATTACTGGACAGAAAACACAGAGAGGAAATGATTAGATCTAAACAAATAGGAAAATTGATGAAATGACATGAACTAAATTACTAATTAAACTAGACATCATAAGGATTCAGAAAAATATTTTTATGAGTTTTTATCAGATCTAAAACTATTTTATTTCTATTTTCGAATTAACACAGAACAGAAAATCAGAGATTAAATGCTTCAACTTTGAAAATGCAGAACAATTAGGAAAATGCATGAAATTAGGTGAAACAAATTTGTACATAAACTAGAGAGATCCAAGATTAATAAACATATTTTTATGAGATGCAAACAGATCTAGAAATGCTTATAAACTAATATTAAAAACAGTTCAGAATAAAGGCAGAAATGATGAACTAAATCTTGATTCAAGCAAACAATTCACACAATTCAACAAATAACAAGTAAAAGAAGGGGGGAATGAGATCAAATTCTTTCAACAAACAACTTAAACAACTGAATTGAATCTAAGAACAACTTAAACAAAGTTCTAAAATATCAAAAATATCCAACTTGGAGAGAAGGTACCAAATCTGAGAATGGAGGTTGGAGAAGGAGGTGGAGATGATCTGGCTAGCTCCTATGGTCTGTTGTCACCCCAATGAAGCTGCCAGGAGGGATAGAAGGAGCTCGAAAGTCTCTAATGGCGGAGCTTGATTCTGTCACGAAGCCAAACTGAGAAAGCTCGAAGCTTGGGCTTGAATCAATCTAATTGATGCTTGAGACACCTTCTGGGAGTGGGTATGGTGGTGTGGGAAGGGAGAATTGAGAATGAGGTGGAGAGAGGAGAGAGAATGGGTCAGGACTTCACTGTGGTGATCCAAATCTGAGAAAGCTCGAAGAAATGGATCAATCCACTGATGGAGAGGGGTAAGGGAGTATCAGGGGGTGTGAGAGAAGATAGAGGGAGGGCCAGAAGGCCGCTCGAAAAAGGGATTCTTTCATCGTAGCACTTGATCAGGTTTATATAGCCTTTAATTCACTGGATGGATCGATTCTAGATCGAAATTGAGAGAAGAGGTCGATACTGGTGGGTCCCAGGGTAGTTACGACGCTGTTGGAAGAGAGAGAATCGAGCCACGTCGCTCGTACGAGAAGATCTGCATCGTAACGGCCATGGCGAGGTCATTTGGAAGAGAAGACAATCTCTCCAGTGGATTCTACGGTAAACATTTCTGAGAAAAGATCTAGTTCATTTTCCTTCTTTAATTGTAAATTTGATTCTCCGGTTATGAACGAAATGGAGAGGGTTATCAGACCGTTACGCTTGGTTCTGATTGGCTGGTTTATCTCAGTTCTGATTGGCTCATTTATTCTGGGGTAACGATCGTATAGCGTCCAGAGTTGAGAGAGAGGGATAGAGTTTCAGCGTGGGCTGTAGATTGGTCCTGCCACAGAGAATCAAGCATGGATAAAGGGTTTGGGCTGTGAACTGAGTTGTAACGAGTCAATACTGACCCTATGTGGTCTTACGTGTGGTGAACTGTATTAAGGGTTGGCAGGATTGGATGCAGAGGTTTCTGTGTAGCCAATTGTGTAACGGGTCAATGGAAGAGGATTTGTGACCCGTTTCATCAGAGATTTTGCGACTTTCTCGTCCTTCCACCAAATGGCATGATCTTTATAACCAAATTGCTCGTCTCGACGAGACGAATCCAGCCATGGGGTTTATTTGTGGAAATTTGGCCTTTTTTACCTGAAATAAACACAAATTCATCATTAAAGTATTTTCCTCAAGAATTATGAAATATAAAGATTATAATATGTTTTTGTGTCTATTTAATATTATTTTTCATGATTTTAAACACTAAAAATGTGCTTAATTATGCTCGTTACAAACCCCCACACTTAAACCATACTTGTCCTCAAGTATATTGAATTACTTTTTAGGGTTTGAGATCAAATAAATTTCTTTTTTGTAAAACTTCAAATCTAAATGCCACGATTTTTTTGGATATTTATTTACACGAGATACATATATATTTATATTTTATAATAAAGAAATTATCCAATTTGTTTTAGAAATCAAGGTCACTTTCTTATCCCAATTCCGATACAAAATACCTATACGGTTTAAAATATTATATAAATCAAAAGTTACAAATTAATCACCAAAATTTTGAAAAGGTAACAAAATTGTTTGCCCCAACAAATCCCTATATTTTAAACAAAAGTTTCTATTTACTTTAATAAACGAATCTCGATGACACGTGTTATCCATTAAACGGATGCACTTTGTGCAAATTTTAGAAAAACTTGTGCATTTTGCACTTATTTCTTTTCTTTATTCTTTTTTTTATTTAGATCTTTTTGATCTTTCTCTTTTTATTTAGATCGTTTCGATCTTTCTTTTTTTTATTTAGATCTTTTCGATCTTTCTTTTTTTATTCTTTTTTTTTTTATTTTTCTAAAATTGTCTAATGGGCACGGTGTCAGAAATTCGATGTTTATTTCAAAGTAAGATAGATCATAGGGTAGAATTTTTAAATTCGTTGTTTTCCAAAATAAAAGTTTTCTTTTGTACATTAAGATCTATATAATATTTTAAAAAGACACATATTTTGCATAAGACGTGGGATAAGAGAGTATTTATGATTTTAAAAACATCATGAATTTATTTTTGGTTAGTTAAACGAGAATTAAAATATTTTTTTTTGTTCATGGCATTTTCGACAAAAAGTTTTGTTTTAAAATTTCAAAATTTTTCATCATTTCTCAAAACCCCAAATTTCATTTCAACACACTTTAAGAACACGATGAGTTCAAAAGTGAGGTTAAAACAAAGATTATTTTAGAGTTTATCATTTTTTTTTTAAAATTTTTTAATTTTTCGAATTTTTATAATTTTCAAGATTTTTTTGAACAAAATTATTTTTACAAAAATTATATTACAAAAATACCCCCCCACACTTAAACTAGTGCGTGTCCTCATGCACATAATTTTCGTGTGAAAAGAGAAAAAAGAAAAAAAAATGAAAATCGTCAAGAAAAATTCGTACAAAAAAGAGACAAAAGAGAAAAGAAAGAAAAACGAGAAAAAAGCGAAAAAATGAAAAAGAGTAAGGAAAGAAAAAACCTAATTGGTCGGGTTGCCTCCCGCAAGCGCTCTCGTTTTTCGTCTCGAGCTCGACGCCGTTTGGTTATCCGAAGTCGGGATTGTGCGTTGTGCTATCGTTTATGGCAGATTTTCGTCCACCTTTGAGCGGAGATTTCGTTTTAGATGCGAGAAAAGTAGAAAAATCTTCCGGTTTGTCGTGCGTGCAGACCCGGCCCTGGGCTTTGGCCCAGCAGGCCAAAAAAATAAAGCCCCCAAAATTTTTTTTTTACCTATATATATATATAAACCCATATAACAAGCCCTCAAGCCCAATTTTCTATCTCCCGACCCGACCCGACCCGACTCCCCTGACCCGACCCGACCCCCCTGACCCGACCCGACTTCACAGACCCGACCCGAACCCTCTAATATCCCTCTAATAACCCTAACCCGACCCAAACAATCTTTACACCGATAACTCTCGCCCAAATCGGTTTCTCCCCCGCCCCCACTGTCCCCAGACTTCACCACCGCAGCCAAGGCCCCAACCCCACCACCAGGGACCCACCTCCACCGGTTGGGCCCCACCGGAATCCGATTTTAACATTTTCTGCGAAATTCTTCGATTTTTCAGCAATTGCAGCACTTTTCAGCGATTTTCAGGTATTTCTCAGCAATTTCCAGCGATTTTTAGTGATTTCCAGCGATTACCAGCGGTTTACAGCATTTCTGCGAATTTCAGGGCTTTTCTGCGATTTCCAGGCATTTTCTGCGAATTCCTGTGAATTTCAGGATTTTCTGCGATTTTCAGGGGTTTCCTGCGAATTCCTGTGAATTTCAGGGTTTTTCTGCGATTTTCAGGGTTTGTTCTGCAAATTTCAGCATAATTTCTGCGATTTTCAGGCTATTTTCTGCGAAATTCAGTCAATTTTTTGCAATTTTCTGCGATTATGCGATTATTTATGATTTCAAAAGCCCCGTCTTTTTGTTCGCCTAAAGCCCCCAAAAACCTAGGACCGGCCCTGCGTGCGTGATTGTCGTTTTGTCGTTCTTCGAAAATAGATCCGTCACGTCACGATCCTTTGAGAGTGAACCGCCATGTGAGATTGGGTCTTGTTGGAGCGGTGTTGTGAGCGGCGTGAGCTCGTCGAAATTTCTACGCCTTTTTGAAACTTCTACAAAAGAGAGAGAATTTTGTTCATTAGAAGTATCAAAGTTCTTGTTTGTTGTATTTAAAATTGGAGTTGAAACGAATTCACCTTTTGAGATGTCATGAGATTGACTTTCGTGATCTTCGTCTTCGTTTGAGATTTCTTCATCGAAATGCGTGCTTGAGATTTCGAAAATTTCTTCATTGCTCGAATCTTCTTCATGTCCCCCCACACTTGAACTTTGCTCGAGTCTCAACAATTCTTCTTCTAAATGGAGTTTGGTTATTTCGATTAAACCCTCGAGTATGTGTGGCTCGGGTTTCCCTTCGAAGTATGTGTCGAACTTTTCTTGAAGCCTTTCTCGAGCTCCATCGATTTGAGTTATCTTTGTCATCAATTGGTTTAGAATCTCGAGTTTAATTTTCTTCATTTCTTCGAGGATACGGGTTTTCTCGATGTTCATCGTTTCTTCCTTCAAGTGAGAGAGAGTGGTGTCGATTAGATCTTCGAGATCTATGGTTAAGCCGTGATTGAACGCGTCTTCGAAAAGTTTGTCGATTTTCGGTTGAAGTCTTTGGCTTGCTCCTTCGATTTTCGATATTTCCTTGGTTAATGCGCCCATCACTTCGATTTGTCGCTCCTTGGTTTCCATGATTTCGTGAGTGTACATGCAAAAAGAAAAAGAGAAAGTGAGATATCGAAAGTTCAACAAATATTGCAAATAAAAGAAACTCTAAAAATTTCACTAAAATCTCCCCGGCAGCGGCGCCATTTGAAAACTCGTTTTTTAAGCGTCGTTTATTTCTTAATTTGAGTAATTCAACAATATTTAATTTCTTCCTAAACTTAGCAAAATGGCAAGTTAGGGTATCGATCCACAGGGAGATTACGGTAATTCTAGAGTTTAATGTTCTAATTCAACTTTCACAGTCCCAAAAATTATCCTAAATTTCACACAACAAATTCAACACTGAGAGAGACTATGTTCCAATTTTCAGCACTTTTTATCCAGCTAATTAATTATAAAAATTCCTCAAACAAAGGGTGTTCAGAAACTCGATCACAGAAATAGTTCAACTTCAATAATTTTTACAGCTCAAATTAAAACTCCAAATTATTTGAAACTTTTATCACAGATCAATAATCAAACAAACAAGACATAATAATTTTTATAGATTTTTATATGCAATAATAAATTAACTAAAAATGCAAGACTAATTACTGGACAGAAAACACAGAGAGGAAATGATTAGATCTAAACAAATAGGAAAATTGATGAAATGACATGAACTAAATTACTAATTAAACTAGACATCATAAGGATTCAGAAAAATATTTTTATGAGTTTTTATCAGATCTAAAACTATTTTATTTCTATTTTCGAATTAACACAGAACAGAAAATCAGAGATTAAATGCTTCAACTTTGAAAATGCAGAACAATTAGGAAAATGCATGAAATTAGGTGAAACAAATTTGTACATAAACTAGAGAGATCCAAGATTAATAAACATATTTTTATGAGATGCAAACAGATCTAGAAATGCTTATAAACTAATATTAAAAACAGTTCAGAATAAAGGCAGAAATGATGAACTAAATCTTGATTCAAGCAAACAATTCACACAATTCAACAAATAACAAGTAAAAGAAGGGGGGAATGAGATCAAATTCTTTCAACAAACAACTTAAACAACTGAATTGAATCTAAGAACAACTTAAACAAAGTTCTAAAATATCAAAAATATCCAACTTGGAGAGAAGGTACCAAATCTGAGAATGGAGGTTGGAGAAGGAGGTGGAGATGATCTGGCTAGCTCCTATGGTCTGTTGTCACCCCAATGAAGCTGCCAGGAGGGATAGAAGGAGCTCGAAAGTCTCTAATGGCGGAGCTTGATTCTGTCACGAAGCCAAACTGAGAAAGCTCGAAGCTTGGGCTTGAATCAATCTAATTGATGCTTGAGACACCTTCTGGGAGTGGGTATGGTGGTGTGGGAAGGGAGAATTGAGAATGAGGTGGAGAGAGGAGAGAGAATGGGTCAGGACTTCACTGTGGTGATCCAAATCTGAGAAAGCTCGAAGAAATGGATCAATCCACTGATGGAGAGGGGTAAGGGAGTATCAGGGGGTGTGAGAGAAGATAGAGGGAGGGCCAGAAGGCCGCTCGAAAAAGGGATTCTTTCATCGTAGCACTTGATCAGGTTTATATAGCCTTTAATTCACTGGATGGATCGATTCTAGATCGAAATTGAGAGAAGAGGTCGATACTGGTGGGTCCCAGGGTAGTTACGACGCTGTTGGAAGAGAGAGAATCGAGCCACGTCGCTCGTACGAGAAGATCTGCATCGTAACGGCCATGGCGAGGTCATTTGGAAGAGAAGACAATCTCTCCAGTGGATTCTACGGTAAACATTTCTGAGAAAAGATCTAGTTCATTTTCCTTCTTTAATTGTAAATTTGATTCTCCGGTTATGAACGAAATGGAGAGGGTTATCAGACCGTTACGCTTGGTTCTGATTGGCTGGTTTATCTCAGTTCTGATTGGCTCATTTATTCTGGGAGTAAATATATTATGTGGCAGCTGTGGTGTAACGATCGTATAGCGTCCAGAGTTGAGAGAGAGGGATAGAGTTTCAGCGTGGGCTGTAGATTGGGCCTGCCACAGAGAATCAACCATGGATAAAGGGTTTGGGCTGTGAACTGAGTTGTAACGAGTCAATACTGACCCTATGTGGTCTTACGTGTGGTGAACTGTATTAAGGGTTGGCAGGATTGGATGCAGAGGTTTCTGTGTAGCCAATTGTGTAACGGGTCAATGGAAGAGGATTTGTGACCCGTTTCATCAGAGATTTTGCGACTTTCTCGTCCTTCCACCAAATGGCATGATCTTTATAACCAAATTGCTCGTCTCGACGAGACGAATCCAGCCATGGGGTTTATTTGTGGAAATTTGGCCTTTTTTACCTGAAATAAACACAAATTCATCATTAAAGTATTTTCCTCAAGAATTATGAAATATAAAGATTATAATATGTTTTTGTGTCTATTTAATATTATTTTTCATGATTTTAAACACTAAAAATGTGCTTAATTATGCTCGTTACAAACCCCCACACTTAAACCATACTTGTCCTCAAGTATATTGAATTACTTTTTAGGGTTTGAGATCAAATAAATTTCTTTTTTGTAAAACTTCAAATCTAAATGCCACGATTTTTTTGGATATTTATTTACACGAGATACATATATATTTATATTTTATAATAAAGAAATTATCCAATTTGTTTTAGAAATCAAGGTCACTTTCTTATCCCAATTCCGATACAAAATACCTATACGGTTTAAAATATTATATAAATCAAAAGTTACAAATTAATCACCAAAATTTTGAAAAGGTAACAAAATTGTTTGCCCCAACAAATCCCTATATTTTAAACAAAAGTTTCTATTTACTTTAATAAACGAATCTCGATGACACGTGTTATCCATTAAACGGATGCACTTTGTGCAAATTTTAGAAAAACTTGTGCATTTTGCACTTATTTCTTTTCTTTATTCTTTTTTTTATTTAGATCTTTTTGATCTTTCTCTTTTTATTTAGATCGTTTCGATCTTTCTTTTTTTTATTTAGATCTTTTCGATCTTTCTTTTTTTATTCTTTTTTTTTTTTATTTTTCTAAAATTGTCTAATGGGCACGGTGTCAGAAATTCGATGTTTATTTCAAAGTAAGATAGATCATAGGGTAGAATTTTTAAATTCGTTGTTTTCCAAAATAAAAGTTTTCTTTTGTACATTAAGATCTATATAATATTTTAAAAAGACACATATTTTGCATAAGACGTGGGATAAGAGAGTATTTATGATTTTAAAAACATCATGAATTTATTTTTGGTTAGTTAAACGAGAATTAAAATATTTTTTTTTGTTCATGGCATTTTCGACAAAAAGTTTTGTTTTAAAATTTCAAAATTTTTCATCATTTCTCAAAACCCCAAATTTCATTTCAACACACTTTAAGAACACGATGAGTTCAAAAGTGAGGTTAAAACAAAGATTATTTTAGAGTTTATCATTTTTTTTTTTAAATTTTTTAATTTTTCGAATTTTTATAATTTTCAAGATTTTTTTGAACAAAATTATTTTTACAAAAATTATATTACAAAAATACCCCCCCACACTTAAACTAGTGCGTGTCCTCATGCACATAATTTTCGTGTGAAAAGAGAAAAAAGAAAAAAAAATGAAAATCGTCAAGAAAAATTCGTACAAAAAAGAGACAAAAGAGAAAAGAAAGAAAAACGAGAAAAAAGCGAAAAAATGAAAAAGAGTAAGGAAAGAAAAAACCTAATTGGTCGGGTTGCCTCCCGCAAGCGCTCTCGTTTTTCGTCTCGAGCTCGACGCCGTTTGGTTATCCGAAGTCGGGATTGTGCGTTGTGCTATCGTTTATGGCAGATTTTCGTCCACCTTTGAGCGGAGATTTCGTTTTAGATGCGAGAAAAGTAGAAAAATCTTCCGGTTTGTCGTGCGTGCAGACCCGGCCCTGGGCTTTGGCCCAGCAGGCCAAAAAAATAAAGCCCCCAAAATTTTTTTTTTACCTATATATATATATAAACCCATATAACAAGCCCTCAAGCCCAATTTTCTATCTCCCGACCCGACCCGACCCGACTCCCCTGACCCGACCCGACCCCCCTGACCCGACCCGACTTCACAGACCCGACCCGAACCCTCTAATATCCCTCTAATAACCCTAACCCGACCCAAACAATCTTTACACCGATAACTCTCGCCCAAATCGGTTTCTCCCCCGCCCCCACTGTCCCCAGACTTCACCACCGCAGCCAAGGCCCCAACCCCACCACCAGGGACCCACCTCCACCGGTTGGGCCCCACCGGAATCCGATTTTAACATTTTCTGCGAAATTCTTCGATTTTTCAGCAATTGCAGCACTTTTCAGCGATTTTCAGGTATTTCTCAGCAATTTCCAGCGATTTTTAGTGATTTCCAGCGATTACCAGCGGTTTACAGCATTTCTGCGAATTTCAGGGCTTTTCTGCGATTTCCAGGCATTTTCTGCGAATTCCTGTGAATTTCAGGATTTTCTGCGATTTTCAGGGGTTTCCTGCGAATTCCTGTGAATTTCAGGGTTTTTCTGCGATTTTCAGGGTTTGTTCTGCAAATTTCAGCATAATTTCTGCGATTTTCAGGCTATTTTCTGCGAAATTCAGTCAATTTTTTGCAATTTTCTGCGATTATGCGATTATTTATGATTTCAAAAGCCCCGTCTTTTTGTTCGCCTAAAGCCCCCAAAAACCTAGGACCGGCCCTGCGTGCGTGATTGTCGTTTTGTCGTTCTTCGAAAATAGATCCGTCACGTCACGATCCTTTGAGAGTGAACCGCCATGTGAGATTGGGTCTTGTTGGAGCGGTGTTGTGAGCGGCGTGAGCTCGTCGAAATTTCTACGCCTTTTTGAAACTTCTACAAAAGAGAGAGAATTTTGTTCATTAGAAGTATCAAAGTTCTTGTTTGTTGTATTTAAAATTGGAGTTGAAACGAATTCACCTTTTGAGATGTCATGAGATTGACTTTCGTGATCTTCGTCTTCGTTTGAGATTTCTTCATCGAAATGCGTGCTTGAGATTTCGAAAATTTCTTCATTGCTCGAATCTTCTTCATGTCCCCCCACACTTGAACTTTGCTCGAGTCTCAACAATTCTTCTTCTAAATGGAGTTTGGTTATTTCGATTAAACCCTCGAGTATGTGTGGCTCGGGTTTCCCTTCGAAGTATGTGTCGAACTTTTCTTGAAGCCTTTCTCGAGCTCCATCGATTTGAGTTATCTTTGTCATCAATTGGTTTAGAATCTCGAGTTTAATTTTCTTCATTTCTTCGAGGATACGGGTTTTCTCGATGTTCATCGTTTCTTCCTTCAAGTGAGAGAGAGTGGTGTCGATTAGATCTTCGAGATCTATGGTTAAGCCGTGATTGAACGCGTCTTCGAAAAGTTTGTCGATTTTCGGTTGAAGTCTTTGGCTTGCTCCTTCGATTTTCGATATTTCCTTGGTTAATGCGCCCATCACTTCGATTTGTCGCTCCTTGGTTTCCATGATTTCGTGAGTGTACATGCAAAAAGAAAAAGAGAAAGTGAGATATCGAAAGTTCAACAAATATTGCAAATAAAAGAAACTCTAAAAATTTCACTAAAATCTCCCCGGCAGCGGCGCCATTTGAAAACTCGTTTTTTAAGCGTCGTTTATTTCTTAATTTGAGTAATTCAACAATATTTAATTTCTTCCTAAACTTAGCAAAATGGCAAGTTAGGGTATCGATCCACAGGGAGATTACGGTAATTCTAGAGTTTAATGTTCTAATTCAACTTTCACAGTCCCAAAAATTATCCTAAATTTCACACAACAAATTCAACACTGAGAGAGACTATGTTCCAATTTTCAGCACTTTTTATCCAGCTAATTAATTATAAAAATTCCTCAAACAAAGGGTGTTCAGAAACTCGATCACAGAAATAGTTCAACTTCAATAATTTTTACAGCTCAAATTAAAACTCCAAATTATTTGAAACTTTTATCACAGATCAATAATCAAACAAACAAGACATAATAATTTTTATAGATTTTTATATGCAATAATAAATTAACTAAAAATGCAAGACTAATTACTGGACAGAAAACACAGAGAGGAAATGATTAGATCTAAACAAATAGGAAAATTGATGAAATGACATGAACTAAATTACTAATTAAACTAGACATCATAAGGATTCAGAAAACTATTTTTATGAGTTTTTATCAGATCTAAAACTATTTTATTTCTATTTTCGAATTAACACAGAACAGAAAATCAGAGATTAAATGCTTCAACTTTGAAAATGCAGAACAATTAGGAAAATGCATGAAATTAGGTGAAACAAATTTGTACATAAACTAGAGAGATCCAAGATTAATAAACATATTTTTATGAGATGCAAACAGATCTAGAAATGCTTATAAACTAATATTAAAAACAGTTCAGAATAAAGGCAGAAATGATGAACTAAATCTTGATTCAAGCAAACAATTCACACAATTCAACAAATAACAAGTAAAAGAAGGGGGGAATGAGATCAAATTCTTTCAACAAACAACTTAAACAACTGAATTGAATCTAAGAACAACTTAAACAAAGTTCTAAAATATCAAAAATATCCAACTTGGAGAGAAGGTACCAAATCTGAGAATGGAGGTTGGAGAAGGAGGTGGAGATGATCTGGCTAGCTCCTATGGTCTGTTGTCACCCCAATGAAGCTGCCAGGAGGGATAGAAGGAGCTCGAAAGTCTCTAATGGCGGAGCTTGATTCTGTCACGAAGCCAAACTGAGAAAGCTCGAAGCTTGGGCTTGAATCAATCTAATTGATGCTTGAGACACCTTCTGGGAGTGGGTATGGTGGTGTGGGAAGGGATAATTGAGAATGAGGTGGAGAGAGGAGAGAGAATGGGTCAGGACTTCACTGTGGTGATCCAAATCTGAGAAAGCTCGAAGAAATGGATCAATCCACTGATGGAGAGGGGTAAGGGAGTATCAGGGGGTGTGAGAGAAGATAGAGGGAGGGCCAGAAGGCCGCTCGAAAAAGGGATTCTTTCATCGTAGCACTTGATCAGGTTTATATAGCCTTTAATTCACTGGATGGATCGATTCTAGATCGAAATTGAGAGAAGAGGTCGATACTGGTGGGTCCCAGGGTAGTTACGACGCTGTTGGAAGAGAGAGAATCGAGCCACGTCGCTCGTACGAGAAGATCTGCATCGTAACGGCCATGGCGAGGTCATTTGGAAGAGAAGACAATCTCTCCAGTGGATTCTACGGTAAACATTTCTGAGAAAAGATCTAGTTCATTTTCCTTCTTTAATTGTAAATTTGATTCTCCGGTTATGAACGAAATGGAGAGGGTTATCAGACCGTTACGCTTGGTTCTGATTGGCTGGTTTATCTCAGTTCTGATTGGCTCATTTATTCTGGGAGTAAATATATTATGTGGCAGCTGTGGTGTAACGATCGTATAGCGTCCAGAGTTGAGAGAGAGGGATAGAGTTTCAGCGTGGGCTGTAGATTGGGCCTGCCACAGAGAATCAACCATGGATAAAGGGTTTGGGCTGTGAACTGAGTTGTAACGAGTCAATACTGACCCTATGTGGTCTTACGTGTGGTGAACTGTATTAAGGGTTGGCAGGATTGGATGCAGAGGTTTCTGTGTAGCCAATTGTGTAACGGGTCAATGGAAGAGGATTTGTGACCCGTTTCATCAGAGATTTTGCGACTTTCTCGTCCTTCCACCAAATGGCATGATCTTTATAACCAAATTGCTCGTCTCGACGAGACGAATCCAGCCATGGGGTTTATTTGTGGAAATTTGGCCTTTTTTACCTGAAATAAACACAAATTCATCATTAAAGTATTTTCCTCAAGAATTATGAAATATAAAGATTATAATATGTTTTTGTGTCTATTTAATATTATTTTTCATGATTTTAAACACTAAAAATGTGCTTAATTATGCTCGTTACAGTAGGTCGTTAAAATGAACAATTTAAATTATAGTAAATGAACTGGATTGCGAGAATCTTTGAGACTCGTCGTCGCGGAGGACCGGAGGTTCTCCTACTTGCATACACTGATCTTTCGTCCAAAGATTCGGGTACATTTAAATTTTTATTATTATTTGTGTCAATTTATTATTAATGAAAAATAAAATAAAAATAATTAAAATTCTAATGTAGGCAATGGTTAGAGATCCTTAGGAATGGTTAGAAATTTGTAAAATGATTTTATTGTAATTATTTGTGTTGTTTGAGGTTTGTAGTGGGTTTTGTTTTGGCCGTGTGATTGGTTTGTTAGACGTAGTGTTTTATATAACTAATTTCTTTTATTACGTTTCTTTATTTTGTTGAATTTATATTTTTTAATGAACAAATAATATTTTAGAAACAATATACATGTACGTTAAATAATCTCATTAACATTTTATTTATATACAATATATTGGAAGGGCTAAAAGCCCCCCTCTTCAATTTTCTAAAAAGTAGTTCTTGCTTATAATTGAACTAGGTAAATACCCGCGCGTTGCGGCGGGTATACAAATTAATGTTTAAGAGCATGTGATATCATATTTCTTTTACATGTCAATGAAAAATTATGATTGTTTTATACGTGTTCATTACAATAAAAATAACAATATAAATTTTCATTAAATCTATTACAATTCAAGAGCTCGGTTATTAACATCATATTTCAAAAAAGTTAGGGTTTAAGTTAATAAACATAAATGTAAAGAAAAAAATACGTATCTCAACTTCCTCTCTAAGTATCTAAAAAGAATAGGGTTTACATTAATAAACATAAATATATAATAAAAAAAAGGTAAAACTCAAATTTTAGAACTTGTAAGGACCTTACTGCAATTTACCATTAAGATTCACGGCTTTCATGGCAAATAACTGAATAAGTCTCCAATCTCGACCAATTCCCCCGCGTGCACTCTACATTTTTTTTTATCAACAATTAAAATTTGTTTTTTGGTCCATACCTTTTTATGATATTTAAAAACATGATTAGTTTCCAGCTTATCCTAATGATTAAGATCCTGATTTAAATATATAATTAAAATCTGAAAATAAATTATAAATTATAAATTATGATTTATAAATACCTATGAATCCTAAATTATGTATATAATTCAAAATAATAAATACAATCTAAAATTAAAATCCTAAATTAAGTTTATAGTATGAAATTAAGTATGTAGTTCAAAATAATATATATTATAAATAATACTTCGTCAAGATATCACGATGAAGAATTAGCTTTTCTTTATGAAGCTTTGGAAAACTTATTTATGAATATGATTTACCCATAAATCCTCCAAACTCGGAAAATTTGAAAAATCACAAATTCAAAGTGATTTCCTTTGCCTTTCCCAAACCATTCAAGATCAGCACATTATCACAATCCTATACAACAAATTAAAAATCGTCATCTGATTTTAAAGCAATTGTAAGTGGTTCAATTAACGGAGATTTGAATTATAGTCTTATTTGTGTCAATTGTTCAAATTCTACAAAATCATTATTTATACACTTGATAAGAAAAATTTAAGCAAACTTGAAAGAAAGATTGTGTAAAAAATCAAAAACATTTGCCAAAGAATATCATTAGTCACGGATGACATTTATTTTTTTGATAATGTAGTCACAAATGACATTCAAAAGTAATTTAAGTAACAACAAAAAATAACCTTTGTTAATAAGGAAATCTCTTAAAAAAAGACAAAACTTAGTTTTCAAAATAAAAAAAAAAGTCGTTCAAAATCTGAAAACAGCCCTACAATTTCACAAATATCTTTATTATACGAATTGAAAATATCAAATATACCTTTAATATCTGAAATTTTCAAAAGCGGACTTATAAATCCTGAAAATATCAAAATATCAAAAAATAAACCTCTAGAAGCAGAAAATTTGAAAATTATCATAATAATACATGAAAATAAGAAATATACCTCTCGAAAACCTGAAAATTTAAAAAATGACCTTTTAAAATCTAAAGATATGAAATGTACCCTTTAAAATATGAAAATTTCAAAAAGAGCCGCATTAAACCTGAAACTATCGAATACACCCTTCTAAATATTGAAAATAAAGCAAAAAAAAGAACACCTTATAAAACCTGAAAATATGAATAAACCCTTCAAAAATATGAATATTAAAAAAAATATATCATCAAACTTGGAAATATTTAATACACCCTTCAACAAGCAAGGATACCATTGTACAATTTGAAAATATCGAATATGCCCTTGTAGTCTTGTACCAACTTTCTAAAATATTAATATATCAAAAATACCCCTCTAACAGCAGAAATTTAGAAAATACCCTTATAATAACATAAAATATGAAATACACCTCTCAAAACCTGAAAATTTCAAAAATGCCCTTCTAAAAATCTGAAAAATAAGAATATACCCTCCAAAATATGAAATTAAAAATTACCTTATAAGACCTGAAAATATGGAATATGGCCCACAAAAATATGAGAATAAAAAAAACATTTTAAAGGCAAATTGTTTAATAGGAATTTGGTCGATTAAAGAATGCATCTTTTGTTTAATATTTCAGAGCCGTCTAGGTTGGATCGCATTTCTCAAAATAGATTGATTTGTTGTGTTTCAGTCTTATATAAATTAACCAAAAATGGGAATTTTATTTTTTCCATATTAATATTTTGACTAAACATTAAAAACTTGTCCAATTTAAAAAACATGGGAGTCAATTCGAATTCCCATTTGAGGAGAAGAAATTTTGATCTGAAAGAAGAAAAGAAGTTAAAAAGCAAGATCGAGTAAGAATGCATCTGGAAATTGTTCTCCTATAGGGCAGTTTGTTTTGAAATTCTTGGCCAAAGAAATAATAACAACAGTAAAATAAAAATAATATGAAACTATTATGCATAATATGAAATAGAAAAATGAGAGAATTTTCATAATAAAAGGGTATTGATATTTTGTACAATTGACAGTGTAATTAGTAGAGTATAAAAATAAACTGAAATGAAGAAATAGTCAACATATACATGCTGTGTTCATTATCTTTCTCACTGTTGCTTACTCCCCTTCTTCGATCTCTGTTGGCTGTCAGGGTGAAAAAAATCGAGGTGATCATCTTGTGCGTGTGTTTGTGAGCCGATTGTCTCTGTCCAAGAAACGGAATTGATTGTTAATACACTGAACGCACTAAGTAAAATTAAAGAGAGAAAAATTATTTTCGGTAAAAAAGAATGGCGTAAACTGGTATAATGACAATCCCCTTCCTCCTTCCAGGATAGAGGCGCAATAGAGAGGCGTAGATGATAAGAATGATCTTCTAGGCTGAAGGCAAGAGAGAGAAGCAGCCTAGGTGAGATGAGAGATAGTGTGAAATCCCCACATGGCGCCAGTGTTGAATCCACCATCCGATCCAGCGATGAGGGGGTCGAAGAAGAAGAGAATAAACGAAGAGAACGGCTGGAGAAAGGAGAGAGCTTCGTTCTTCTGAAATCGCGGGAAGAAGCGAAGAGATGAAGGAAAACAACGCGGTCTCTGAAGAAGCGTACTTGTAAAGTAACGTCTGATTTTGGAGAGAGGTGTCGCTTGGCTAGTGAACAGTGATGAATTGGAGGATTTGATAGTGAAGAAGCGTGGGTTGGGTAAATTAATTTTTCTGAAATTTTATTGCATTGTAATTCTGTAGAATGCTGACATGGCAAGTTGTGATTGCAAAGAAATGTTTGTAAATTGTATTAGTTGGATTAATTAATTATGAGGAATCTGCACTAAAAAGGATGGTTAAAAACACAAAATTTGTAAAGTTACACTTTTTTTTAATAATACTTATTTGTGTAAAGTTACACAAAATATGCATTTTTATTTGCATTGTATATTTTTACATAATATATTATACAGTTTCATATGGATGTCAAAATGTAACGGGAGATCAATAATTAAATCTAGAATTGTAGTCAACTAAAATTGGAAGTTAATATCACAAACTCCTGCTTGGACCCGACCCGCCCCCCGGTCCGGGCCCACGTGGGCCCGAACTCCTCCTCTCGGGCCAGGCCCCGCGTGGGCTCGACTCCCTGCAGCTAGACCGGGCCCCGCGTGGGCCCGACCCACAGACACATGCACACACAACACACACACAGAATACACACACAATACACACACACACAGAATACACACACACACACACACACACAACAGTACACACACATACAGAACTCATACAGACCCAAAATTGGGTGAATTGCTTCTGTTTCCACTCTACAAATTTCTTTTATGCAGATGTCGCACTTCAAATTTCTTTTTCCACACTTCAAATTTCTTCTTAGTGTGAACCAATTCGGTGAGCCCATTTGTTTCATCTCTGCAGCATTTGTGAAATGAAATTAGATTTGATAATTTATAAAATAGATTGGATTATTAAGCACTAAAATTGAATATTACCTTGTACTACCGTAGGGGTGTTAGATCACTTGTCTTTTTGCCTAACTAAAACCAACGAACCTAGGCCATTTTTGTGCAATAAGTCCATTTCCTTTCTTATTCGCGCATGGACTCTGTTCTCCTGCACCAGAAATGACTTTCGATTTTCGAGTGGAACTCGTCGAGTGCTAAAACGAATGTCTCGAATCCAACATGTTCTCTTGATTTGAATTAGTTTAAAAGAATTGGGAAGTATTGATCATAGACCTGAAATAAATAAAAACACAAATCAGCATTTCAAAAAGAAAAAAAATGAAAAATTGTAATATACCTACAATTGATCGATCCCTTTCATTATTGGCTGCCCAAATCGGTCCCTTCATCATTGAAATAGAAAAAAGAAACAAAATCAGCAAACTTATCAAGTAAAACAAGAATGCAAACTTTGAATTCTTCAAAGAAAAATCAAACCAAATAATTGATTTGATTCAGATATATCTCGGAAAAAAAGAGAGTTGAAAAGATGATTTGACAAAACATGCCTTTTACCTAACCCAATTTGCAGATATAAGGCGGTTTGCACCATTGCTGCTTTTTCTTTGCGGTACAGAACATAAGGAGGCCTGTCCGTGTCCCCCTCTAGTAATGAGTGACCTTCTCCTCCAATTTACCTCTCGTAGGCCATCCTCAACCAGGTGAAATCCAAATCTGAAGGAAAGCTCGCCAATTTTGCAGATATAAGGCGGAAGCTCGCCATTGTTTCTTCCTCTAGAAGCAGAAATAAATCTTCTCCCTTTTCTTCTAAGACTTGTTTGATTTGGAGCAGAACAGAACGATAGAGAGGAAAAGAGAAAGGAACGAGAGAAAGAGAGAGAATCTGGCTTGAAGGGGAAGAAGAAGAAGAGAGGGGTTGGGGGCAAAATATATAGAAAACGAGCTGAAGTTCAACATCTCTCTTGATATAGCCGTTGGAATAGAACAATCCAGATGTTCTTTGATATAGCCGTTGGAAGAGAACAATCCAGATGTTCTTTGATATAGCCGTTGGAAGAGAATAGCCGTTTGAGAAGAGATCTCTGCGGATCCGTTTTCATGAAGCGAAGAGGATAAGATGAAAGAACGAAGAACATGAACCAAAAGGATTGTTGGTAATTTCACTGTACACATTTTTCCTATTTATCAATTTGTAACGGGTCATGTTGTAGTAATAATTTGACCCGTTAGTAAGTTATGTACATTTTAATTCATTTCTACTTTTTTATATAATCACACCAGGTTTTTACCTTTTATTTTCTAAAGATATTATTTGCTTTTTTTAGTTCATTCATCAGGCTATTTTCTTATTTAGACTTGTGATAATCAAAAAATTTATTTCATTTCATAAAACCGAATAAAAAAAAATTCTGTATCAAAAATTTTAATTCATTTCATAAAACCGAATAAAAAAAAATTCTGCAAATATTAAGCTTGATTGATAAACAAATTATATATTTATCATATACTTTATTAATATCTTAAATATTTTAGGAATCCAATGCAAAAAATTATACATTATTTTTTAACAATTTTAAAAATATGATATATTTCATCATATAAATTATGTATTGATCATATAATGAAATTATATATTTTATCATTTTATTTGAATTATATATTCTGCATATAATTTGACACAAGTTTATTATATAACTTAATTTAAAGAAATATTTGCATTGGATTTTATTTGATTTAAATTGTTAAATTATTTGTTTCCAGTTAGTAGTGTGTTTTTCACAAACCATATTATATTTATTTCATTCAATTATTAACTCTCAATAAAATTCTAGTGATGACATTCTCCCTTTAATTATTATAAAACATTCACTAATATATTCTAGTGATGACATCCTCAATCTTGATGGAAACTACTCTCTCATGCAAAACCAAAACAAAAATAATATAAAGCGTTCACTAATATATTATAAACTATCTGAAAAGTTTTCAAATACTCTAAATAAAACCAAAATATTATAAAGCATTCTCCCTTTAATTATCACTAGGAAAATACTCGCGACTTCGCTGCGGGTTTTGTTATGTTTTGTATCAGTGAATTATCATAACTAAATTTGCTTAAAAAATAAAGCAAAATAAATAATTACCAGGGACTTCGCAATTGTGTGGGTTTGTTCGAAGTTATGTAATTTTTTTCACTTGGCCATATTTCGAGACGAAATGATGACTACGAACTTATATGGCACATTCTATAACAACCAATAAGCAATTACATATTTCTAGTACAATTGCATATCCAACTGGCCAGAAACTTCTAAATACTATAATTATAATATATGAATAATAAAAATAAAGATATTTAAAAAGGGCAACCACATCGAACTCCTGGTTTTCTTTCTGATATCAAGTTATGAAGATATTCAGCCGTTTTATTAGCCTTGTCAAACCGACATTCCTCCAAATTACAATAAACCAAAAGTTACATTTCAACTCATGAAACTTGGCAAATTACAAAAAGGTCCGGTGAAAAATAACTTCATAATCACATCTCGAGAAAAAATTGTGCCCAGAAGTACACGTACACCAATGCTCTTTCGCCACATCAGCAACCGAGGCCAATTTTTCTCCTATGGCCTTATCTCATTTTTATGACGTAATATTAACAACCATGTCAGTACAATCCTGTTAAAATGAAAACAATTCGCTAAATTAAATTCCTAGAAAAAGTACATCTTATACATTAATTTTGTTACCATAATTCCATCTTTCTCGCGAATATGACCAAATCCAGTTCCGAAGCTTTCTTCGGCACACTTTGATAATTTTCCATCGTCCATTAAATTTTTAAAGAATTTGCAAACAATCGGAACCTAAAAACAAAATAATAACAAATTACTTTTTATCAATAACTAAATATTCAAAATTATCTACAACTAATATCATGTTTGCGGGAAAATAATGCTGGTATTTAATTTTAATAAATAATACCTCAACGAATGGGAGGTTTAATTTTTTGCATCACGGTCAAAAGCGCCCATTTGTGGGAGTTGACCTAAGAAACCCCTATAAATAATAATTTACAATCATTCAATTTTCAATATGAGAACCGTATATTTGTAAAAGAAAGAAGTATCTTTGGACCAGATTGGAAAAATGAAATAGCTAATTGAGCATAAGCAGAGATAATTGCAACTGGATTTGAGGGGTAATGAAAAAATTGCTTCTGAGTATCATATTTTAATATCCCCTAATACAAAATAATTTCAATTTAGTCTCTCTAAAGGAAAAAAACTTAATTTCAAACTGTTGTAGGGATATACGTGATATTATGAAAAAAAAAACACTTACATTGTACGCGTCGAATTCTGACATGAACTTGTACCTCCACTCATTAGGCATCTAAATATGCAAGAAAAACAAATTAAGCTTGGAAATGTCAATCTTCTTAGAACCCAAAAAGGCAGAATTTCACAAATATACTTCTTCAAAATGTGAAATATGATGAATACCCCTGAAAAAGCTCAAAATATCAAATATACTTCTTCAAAATGTGAAATATGATGAATACCCCTGAAAAAGCTCAAAATATCAAATATACTTCTTCAAAATGTAAAATATGATGAATACCCCTGAAAAAGCTCAAAATATCAAATATACTTCTCCAAAATGTGAAATATGATGAATACCCCCTGAAAAATTATAAATAAAACACATTGTTGTAAATTTCGCACCTCAATTGTGTTGATGTCATATCTTGGGTGTTAACTTCTCATTTGAAAAAAAATTTGGTCCTTGAACAGAATTCAACTACAATAAACAAAATATAACCATTAAATACGAAGCATTATAAAATCTTCATGTACCCATTTGTATTTTTTTTTAAATAGTATATGAATTTGTAAATTAACCTCACATCGCAAGACTATGATGACTGGCGCTGCGATATAAGAAGAGCCCCAGTTAATACACCCTGAAAGAACAGGATAAAAATCATTCCCAAAAGGACTAAGATGGATTCGACTGCAATAACCCTAAAATCGAACACTTGAATTATACAACATATTAATGTCATTATGATTATTCATGTCCCCTAAAATTAACCCTAAAATCTACTTAATAACCAAAATCATTCCCAAAAGGACTAAGAAGAGCCCCAATTATATGATAATATTAATAATATCATCTTAAAGCAAAGTTATTTGAATTTATTTATCTATGATTATTCATATGTTTACAATTATTTTAGTATGATAACTAAAAATCTCATTTTTGTAATCAAATAATAATACACATATTAATGTCATTATATAATAATATATGAGAATGAGATATAATATAATTTTACGAAAAACGTAACAACACATATTATATCACTGTTCACAATATTTCATACAATATCAAATATTAGAATAATGAATTATACAACATATGTAGTAACACATTATTAATTACTTAGTGAAGATGAGAGAGAAAATCCTATTTATACCTAATAGGATCAGGATTAGCCAAAAGGCATGTATATCCAATATACACCCTTTCACACAGAAAACTGTATGAACCTGTTCAGTATTCTGTCCAGACGAAATTGATAAATGTCTCTGACAGAAAATCAACCAACACGAAAGTTGTAGATAATCTTATTATCTACACAACTCAATTTGGCCCAGCTCAATTGGAGTTCGTATGCAAAAGTTATGACTGTTTTACTAACTGTATGTCATACTGTTGCACCCTTTCGGTATTTCACATAAACGACACTTATACTTCGTTCATATGAAATATATTTCTACATGAAGGTTATAGATAATCTAATTATCTATCTAACCCAATTTGAACCATTCTAATTGGATTTTCCCACTGAAAGTTATGGCTACGAATGTATGACTACATTCGTTTATCCTTGTGTACACTTTTACGGTTGATCCTGAAACTGTATTTCCTTCAGTCTCCCACTCAATTTCAGATCTACCTAAAAAATACTCATGCATATCCAATACGCACGATTTTAGAGAATATAGCTCGCGTATCAAATACCAAGCTATGCACATCCTATGTGCCAATTTTATGATCAAACCCGACTTAGTACGACTCGTTGTGTGACCATGTAGGTTCGACTTAACGATGGCAGTAGGTTGTTTCCAATACCTACAAGCTCATGAGCGGGATCTAGTCACTCCATCATAGCTACCCATGTTAAACGAATAATGATTGTGATCATTGTGCCTATCTCGAATAGCGGTTACTAGTTCTCTTGTTAGCGATATCCGTTAATCAAAAGGCATGGTAATAGTCATCCTTATAATTTGATTAACTACACTTATTCCCCGATTCCGAGTTGAGTTAACAAATTTCAATCGATATTAACCATTAATATCATTGACTGCGGCCGCAGGTTTCGTTAATCGACTCATCGAGCGGCGCCTAAGAGATATTTCTTCCTTTCGGAATAAACAATTCCTATCTTGGAGACTCACATTGAATTCCGTGTTTCGGACAATACCCAATGATGACCCTTTTAACTCCCTGTTACGGTGAGCGTAAGATCATATCAAAGCATTGTGTTACGCACGAAACGCAATCAATGATCCCCTCAAGTTTGAAGAATCTAAAACCCCATCCGTCGCAAGTCCATCTATAATGACTAAACCATGTCATGGTCTCGCGGCTTCGGTCATATCCAATACATGTAACCTAACATATATCTACGTTCCCGATTCGACTAAATATTATGTGTATGACAAAACAAATGAAACAAATTCATCGCGAAGCTCGGTTAATCTCTTAGTTAATAAATAATATTTAGTATAATTTTGAATATTAACTCATTATTTGGGTAATTAATTCTTAGTCAAATTCTAATATCTTAATTGTTTTGTTGTTGCATAAAATAACACACAAAATTACATCACAATTGATCCTTAGACTCCCATACTCGGCTGCCTTTTCATCTTCGAAACGGGGTTTGCCCAAACGGCATTGGACAAAGCCTCTGACCAAATAGCTTATTAACCTCACGATTAGAGATCATGATGAATTAGACTTGATTAAACTTGGCCACTGTTGACTCATCGTGTGAAATTTATTAGTCCTCTATAGAATTAAATCACAAAATATTTTCCCGTCCAAACTCCAAACTACCAATTTATTAGGTGATTCTACAGTAGATACTTTAAAAGAGTAATTTCGGTATTCAATTTATGGGTAAACTCTCAATTTCAATAATAATGGACCTGTCCACGAAATTTTATTTTCCAATTTTATTTTTTCTTTTCCAGATCTGCATAGTTTTTCATATTTGAATTTTGACTCTCTCTCTCTCTCTCTCTCTCTCTCTCTCTCTCTCTCTCTCTCTCTCTCTCTCTTTGTACACTATTGTGACGGTCTCTTTCTCGTTTCTCCCCTCACCGTAAAACCCTCTCTTTGTCGGGAACGACAACCGAACTTAACAATGGAGTTGGATAGAGTCCTGATGCTGCAAACCTCCTAGCCTCCTAGCATCTAATCGGTTTAGAAATGAAAAAAATGGAGCCTTGTGTTGGAGATAAAATTGTTTGGATTAAAACATTTTTACAAATCAAAAGGACTGAAGTGAATAATTGCAAGATATCAGTGGTTTGTGCATCGTATTTAATCCCAACTCTAAATTACTATAAGATAAGTTTGGGGTGATACAACGTTTACTAATCTATTAGACTAATCTCGTCCTACGAAACTATCGTTTTAGATAACTAATTACTCTCTTCCTCCTCTAGGTATCTCAAACCTATAGCTTTCGCATGATAATCGTGCTTAGCTTGCGAGAGTGGCTTAGTAAACGGGTCCGCAACATTCCTGTCAGTATCAATCTTCTCAATGATCACATCATTCCTTTGCAAAATCTCACGGATCAAGTGAAATTTTCTGAGTATGTGCTTGGAGCGGTGATGTGCCCTCGGTTCCTTGGACTGTGCTATTGCGCCCGTATTGTCGCAATACACAACTACAGGTTCCGAGATGCTCGGGACTACACCAAGCTCCGACACAAACTTCTTGATCCAAACCGCCTCCTTTGCCGCTTCGGAAGCCGCAATATACTCCGATTCAGTTGTAGAGTCTGCTATCGTGGGTTGTTTGGAACTTTTCCAAACTACCGCTCCACCTTCTAAATCGTTTCCTTGGGATACCCTACAGTCGAAGAACCATTCCCAAACTTCCCTTCCAAAATCGTTTTGGGGATATGCCCTAGAGACAGCGGATTACTTATTAAACCGCATACCTTCTAAATCGGTACCTAAGACGCCATATGAGATATGGACCGGAACAGTTCCGAAGTTGTCTTATGTTAAGATTTGGGGATGTGAGGCTTATGTTCGAAAATTATTATCGGACAAGCTCGATCCCAAGTCTGAAAAATGTTTATTTGTAGGGTATCCCAAGGAAACAATGGGGTATTATTTCTATAATCCCGTCGAAAATAAAATTTTCGTAGCTCGAAGAGGAGTCTTCCTTGAGGAGGACTTTATCTCTAAGCGAGTGAATGGGACTGAAATAGATCTCGAAGAAATTCGAGACCCGCAAACGAATGTTGAACCGATGAACGTTGATCCGATTTCCTCAAATGTTGAGGATCCGGAGTCAAGTGCACAAGGCGCAGTTCGTAGATCGGGTAGGATTCGTCAAGAGCCTATACGATATGGTTTTATCGTGGCAAATGATGATGAAGTCGAATTCATAGATGATGAACCGACATCTTATCGCGAGGCTATGAAAAGTGAGGATTCCGATAAGTGGCTATCTGCCATGAAATCCGAGATTCAATCCATGTACGATAATCAAGTTTGGAACTTGATTGATCCACCTCCCGGGGTTAAACCAGTGGGATGTAAGTGGGTCTTCAAGAAGAAGACCGACATGGATGGGAATGTGAACACTTATAAAGCACGGCTTGTGGCGAAAGGTTTCAAACAAATTCATGGTGTAGACTATGAAGAAACGTTTTCTCCCGTGGCAATGCTTAAATCCATACGGATCTTACTTGCTATCTCTGCGTATTATGTTTACGAGATTTGGCAAATGGATGTCAAAACCGCATTCCTTAACGGGAATTTAGAGGAGGATGTGTACATGACACAACCCGAGGGTTTTGTCGATTCAAAGAGTCCGGATAAAGTGTGCAAGTTGCAACGATCCATTTATGGATGGAAGCAAGCTTCTCGGAGTTGGAACATACGTTTTGATGAAGTTATACGAGAATATAATTTCGTGAAAAACATAGAAGAACCTTGTGTATACAAGAAGGTTAGTGGGAGCCGCGTAGTATTTCTTGTACTATATGTAGACGACATCTTGATCATAGGAAACGACATTCCGATGCTTACGGATGTTAAGAAGTATTTAAATACTCGTTTCGCTATGAAAGATTTGGGCGAGGCCGCTTATATATTAGGCGTGAGGATTTATAGAGATAGATCCAAGAAGTTACTCGGCTTGAGTCAAAGCACGTACATCGACAAAGTGTTGAAACGGTTTTCAATGCAAAATTCGAAGAAAGGACTTCTTCCAATGTCGAGTGGCATATCGTATTCTAAAGCTCAATGTTCGACATCGAGCGAAGATAAGAATGCGATGAGTATTGTTCCATACGCTTCGGCGGTTGGATCAATTATGTATGCCATGATTTGTACGCGCCCCGATGTGTCGTATGCATTGAGCGTCGTTTCGCGTTACCAATCTAATCCAAGGGATATGCATTGGATCGCGGTTAAGAACATCCTTAAGTACTTACGAAGAACTAAGGATCAATTTCTAATTTATGGTGGAAAGACATCTGGGTTGGTCATCAATGAATATACCGACGCCAGTTTCCAAACATGTGTCGATGACTTTCGATCACAAAGCGGATACGTGTTTTGTCTAAATGGTGGAGCGGTAGTTTGGAAAAGTTCCAAACAACCCACGATAGCAGACTCTACAACTGAATCGGAGTATATTGCGGCTTCCGAAGCGGCAAAGGAGGCGGTTTGGATCAAGAAGTTTGTGTCGGAGCTTGGTGTAGTCCCGAGCATCTCGGAACCTGTAGTTGTGTATTGCGACAATACGGGCGCAATAGCACAGTCCAAGGAACCGAGGGCACATCACCGCTCCAAGCACATACTCAGAAAATTTCACTTGATCCGTGAGATTTTGCAAAGGAATGATGTGATCATTGAGAAGATTGATACTGACAGGAATGTTGCGGACCCGTTTACTAAGCCACTCTCGCAAGCTAAGCACGATTATCATGCGAAAGCTATAGGTTTGAGATACCTAGAGGAGGAAGAGAGTAATTAGTTATCTAAAACGATAGTTTCGTAGGACGAGATTAGTCTAATAGATTAGTAAACGTTGTATCACCCCAAACTTATCTTATAGTAATTTAGAGTTGGGATTAAATACGATGCACAAACCACTGATATCTTGCAATTATTCACTTCAGTCCTTTTGATTTGTAAAAATGTTTTAATCCAAACAATTTTATCTCCAACACAAGGCTCCATTTTTTTCATTTCTAAACCGATTAGATGCTAGGAGGCTAGGAGGTTTGCAGCATCAGAACTCTATCCAACTCCATTGTTAAGTTCGGTTGTCGTTCCCGACAAAGAGAGGGTTTTACGGTGAGGGGAGAAACGAGAAAGAGACCGTCACAATAGTGTACAAAGAGAGAGAGAGAGAGAGAGAGAGAGAGAGAGAGAGAGAGAGAGAGAGAGAGAGAGAGAGAGTCAAAATTCAAATATGAAAAACTATGCAGATCTGGAAAAGAAAAAATAAAATTGGAAAATAAAATTTCGTGGACAGGTCCATTATTATTGAAATTGAGAGTTTACCCATAAATTGAATACCGAAATTACTCTTTTAAAGTATCTACTGTAGAATCACCTAATAAATTGGTAGTTTGGAGTTTGGACGGGAAAATATTTTGTGATTTAATTCTATAGAGGACTAATAAATTTCACACGATGAGTCAACAGTGGCCAAGTTTAATCAAGTCTAATTCATCATGATCTCTAATCGTGAGGTTAATAAGCTATTTGGTCAGAGGCTTTGTCCAATGCCGTTTGGGCAAACCCCGTTTCGAAGATGAAAAGGCAGCCGAGTATGGGAGTCTAAGGATCAATTGTGATGTAATTTTGTGTGTTATTTTATGCAACAACAAAACAATTAAGATATTAGAATTTGACTAAGAATTAATTACCCAAATAATGAGTTAATATTCAAAATTATACTAAATATTATTTATTAACTAAGAGATTAACCGAGCTTCGCGATGAATTTGTTTCATTTGTTTTGTCATACACATAATATTTAGTCGAATCGGGAACGTAGATATATGTTAGGTTACATGTATTGGATATGACCGAAGCCGCGAGACCATGACATGGTTTAGTCATTATAGATGGACTTGCGACGGATGGGGTTTTAGATTCTTCAAACTTGAGGGGATCATTGATTGCGTTTCGTGCGTAACACAATGCTTTGATATGATCTTACGCTCACCGTAACAGGGAGTTAAAAGGGTCATCATTGGGTATTGTCCGAAACACGGAATTCAATGTGAGTCTCCAAGATAGGAATTGTTTATTCCGAAAGGAAGAGATATCTCTTAGGCGCCGCTCGATGAGTCGATTAACGAAACCTGCGGCCGCAGTCAATGATATTAATGGTTAATATCGATTGAAATTTGTTAACTCAACTCGGAATCGGGGAATAAGTGTAGTTAATCAAATTATAAGGATGACTATTACCATGCCTTTTGATTAACGGATATCGCTAACAAGAGAACTAGTAACCGCTATTCGAGATAGGCACAATGATCACAATCATTATTCGTTTAACATGGGTAGCTATGATGGAGTGACTAGATCCCGCTCATGAGCTTGTAGGTATTGGAAACAACCTACTTCCATCGTTAAGTCGAACCTACATGGTCACACAACGAGTCGTACTAAGTCGGGCTTGATCATAAAATTGGCACATAGGATGTGCATAGCTTGGTATTTGATACGCGAGCTATATTCTCTAAAATCGTGCGTATTGGATATGCATGAGTATTTTTTAGGTAGATCTGAAATTGAGTGGGAGACTGAAGGAAATACAGTTTCAGGATCAACCGTAAAAGTGTACACAAGGATAAACGAATGTAGTCATACATTCGTAGCCATAACTTTCAGTGGGAAAATCCAATTAGAATGGTTCAAATTGGGTTAGATAGATAATTAGATTATCTATAACCTTCATGTAGAAATATATTTCATATGAACGAAGTATAAGTGTCGTTTATGTGAAATACCGAAAGGGTGCAACAGTATGACATACAGTTAGTAAAACAGTCATAACTTTTGCATACGAACTCCAATTGAGCTGGGCCAAATTGAGTTGTGTAGATAATAAGATTATCTACAACTTTCGTGTTGGTTGATTTTCTGTCAGAGACATTTATCAATTTCGTCTGGACAGAATACTGAACAGGTTCATACAGTTTTCTGTGTGAAAGGGTGTATATTGGATATACATGCCTTTTGGCTAATCCTGATCCTATTAGGTATAAATAGGATTTTCTCTCTCATCTTCACTAAGTAATTAATAATGTGTTACTACATATGTTGTATAATTCATTATTCTAATATTTGATATTGTATGAAATATTGTGAACAGTGATATAATATGTGTTGTTACGTTTTTCGTAAAATTATATTATATCTCATTCTCATATATTATTATATAATGACATTAATATGTGTATTATTATTTGATTACAAAAATGAGATTTTTAGTTATCATACTAAAATAATTGTAAACATATGAATAATCATAGATAAATAAATTCAAATAACTTTGCTTTAAGATGATATTATTAATATTATCATATAATTGGGGCTCTTCTTAGTCCTTTTGGGAATGATTTTGGTTATTAAGTAGATTTTAGGGTTAATTTTAGGGGACATGAATAATCATAATGACATTAATATGTTGTATAATTCAAGTGTTCGATTTTAGGGTTATTGCAGTCGAATCCATCTTAGTCCTTTTGGGAATGATTTTTATCCTGTTCTTTCAGGGTGTATTAACTGGGGCTCTTCTTATATCGCAGCGCCAGTCATCATAGTCTTGCGATGTGAGGTTAATTTACAAATTCATATACTATTTAAAAAAAAATACAAATGGGTACATGAAGATTTTATAATGCTTCGTATTTAATGGTTATATTTTGTTTATTGTAGTTGAATTCTGTTCAAGGACCAAATTTTTTTTCAAATGAGAAGTTAACACCCAAGATATGACATCAACACAATTGAGGTGCGAAATTTACAACAATGTGTTTTATTTATAATTTTTCAGGGGGTATTCATCATATTTCACATTTTGGAGAAGTATATTTGATATTTTGAGCTTTTTCAGGGGTATTCATCATATTTTACATTTTGAAGAAGTATATTTGATATTTTGAGCTTTTTCAGGGGTATTCATCATATTTCACATTTTGAAGAAGTATATTTGATATTTTGAGCTTTTTCAGGGGTATTCATCATATTTCACATTTTGAAGAAGTATATTTGTGAAATTCTGCCTTTTTGGGTTCTAAGAAGATTGACATTTCCAAGCTTAATTTGTTTTTCTTGCATATTTAGATGCCTAATGAGTGGAGGTACAAGTTCATGTCAGAATTCGACGCGTACAATGTAAGTGTTTTTTTTTTCATAATATCACGTATATCCCTACAACAGTTTGAAATTAAGTTTTTTTCCTTTAGAGAGACTAAATTGAAATTATTTTGTATTAGGGGATATTAAAATATGATACTCAGAAGCAATTTTTTCATTACCCCTCAAATCCAGTTGCAATTATCTCTGCTTATGCTCAATTAGCTATTTCATTTTTCCAATCTGGTCCAAAGATACTTCTTTCTTTTACAAATATACGGTTCTCATATTGAAAATTGAATGATTGTAAATTATTATTTATAGGGGTTTCTTAGGTCAACTCCCACAAATGGGCGCTTTTGACCGTGATGCAAAAAATTAAACCTCCCATTCGTTGAGGTATTATTTATTAAAATTAAATACCAGCATTATTTTCCCGCAAACATGATATTAGTTGTAGATAATTTTGAATATTTAGTTATTGATAAAAAGTAATTTGTTATTATTTTGTTTTTAGGTTCCGATTGTTTGCAAATTCTTTAAAAATTTAATGGACGATGGAAAATTATCAAAGTGTGCCGAAGAAAGCTTCGGAACTGGATTTGGTCATATTCGCGAGAAAGATGGAATTATGGTAACAAAATTAATGTATAAGATGTACTTTTTCTAGGAATTTAATTTAGCGAATTGTTTTCATTTTAACAGGATTGTACTGACATGGTTGTTAATATTACGTCATAAAAATGAGATAAGGCCATAGGAGAAAAATTGGCCTCGGTTGCTGATGTGGCGAAAGAGCATTGGTGTACGTGTACTTCTGGGCACAATTTTTTCTCGAGATGTGATTATGAAGTTATTTTTCACCGGACCTTTTTGTAATTTGCCAAGTTTCATGAGTTGAAATGTAACTTTTGGTTTATTGTAATTTGGAGGAATGTCGGTTTGACAAGGCTAATAAAACGGCTGAATATCTTCATAACTTGATATCAGAAAGAAAACCAGGAGTTCGATGTGGTTGCCCTTTTTAAATATCTTTATTTTTATTATTCATATATTATAATTATAGTATTTAGAAGTTTCTGGCCAGTTGGATATGCAATTGTACTAGAAATATGTAATTGCTTATTGGTTGTTATAGAATGTGCCATATAAGTTCGTAGTCATCATTTCGTCTCGAAATATGGCCAAGTGAAAAAAATTACATAACTTCGAACAAACCCACACAATTGCGAAGTCCCTGGTAATTATTTATTTTGCTTTATTTTTTAAGCAAATTTAGTTATGATAATTCACTGATACAAAACATAACAAAACCCGCAGCGAAGTCGCGAGTATTTTCCTAGTGATAATTAAAGGGAGAATGCTTTATAATATTTTGGTTTTATTTAGAGTATTTGAAAACTTTTCAGATAGTTTATAATATATTAGTGAACGCTTTATATTATTTTTGTTTTGGTTTTGCATGAGAGAGTAGTTTCCATCAAGATTGAGGATGTCATCACTAGAATATATTAGTGAATGTTTTATAATAATTAAAGGGAGAATGTCATCACTAGAATTTTATTGAGAGTTAATAATTGAATGAAATAAATATAATATGGTTTGTGGAAAACACACTACTAACTGGAAACAAATAATTTAACAATTTAAATCAAATAAAATCCAATGCAAATATTTCTTTAAATTAAGTTATATAATAAACTTGTGTCAAATTATATGCAGAATATATAATTCAAATAAAATGATAAAATATATAATTTCATTATATGATCAATACATAATTTATATGATGAAATATATCATATTTTTAAAATTGTTAAAAAATAATGTATAATTTTTTGCATTGGATTCCTAAAATATTTAAGATATTAATAAAGTATATGATAAATATATAATTTGTTTATCAATCAAGCTTAATACTTGCAGAATTTTTTTTTATTCGGTTTTATGAAATGAAATAAATTTTTTGATTATCACAAGTCTAAATAAGAAAATAGCCTGATGAATGAACTAAAAAAAGCAAATAATATCTTTAGAAAATAAAAGGTAAAAACCTGGTGTGATTATATAAAAAAAGTAGAAATGAATTAAAATGTACATAACTTACTAACGGGTCAAATTATTACTACAACATGACCCGTTACAAATTGATAAATAGGAAAAATGTGTACAGTGAAATTACCAACAATCCTTTTGGTTCATGTTCTTCGTTCTTTCATCTTATCCTCTTCGCTTCATGAAAACGGATCCGCAGAGATCTCTTCTCAAACGGCTATTCTCTTCCAACGGCTATATCAAAGAACATCTGGATTGTTCTCTTCCAACGGCTATATCAAAGAGCATCTGGATTGTTCTATTCCAACGGCTATATCAAGAGAGATGTTGAACTTCAGCTCGTTTTCTATATATCTTCCCCTTCAAGCATCTGGATTGGGGAGGGGGGTTGGGCCCAAGCGGGGCCCGGCCCGGGGGGGGGGGGAGGGTCCAATCGGGGCCTGGCCCGGGGGGGGGGGGGGGGGGGGGGGGGGGGCAATCGTGACTGTTAACAAAATTATATACTTTTTTAATTTTTAGTAAAAACGTGATTACAATTTCAGATTTATTTAGTGATATTAACTTCCAATTTTAGTTGACTACAATTCTAGATTTAATTATTGATCTCCCGTTACATTTTGACATCCATATGAAACTGTATAATATATTATGTAAAAATATACAATGCAAATAAAAATGCATATTTTGTGTAACTTTACACAAATAAGTATTATTAAAAAAAAGTGTAACTTTACAAATTTTGTGTTTTTAACCATCCTTTTTAGTGCAGATTCCTCATAATTAATTAATCCAACTAATACAATTTACAAACATTTCTTTGCAATCACAACTTGCCATGTCAGCATTCTACAGAATTACAATGCAATAAAATTTCAGAAAAATTAATTTACCCAACCCACGCTTCTTCACTATCAAATCCTCCAATTCATCACTGTTCACTAGCCAAGCGACACCTCTCTCCAAAATCAGACGTTACTTTACAAGTACGCTTCTTCAGAGACCGCGTTGTTTTCCTTCATCTCTTCGCTTCTTCCCGCGATTTCAGAAGAACGAAGCTCTCTCCTTTCTCCAGCCGTTCTCTTCGTTTATTCTCTTCTTCTTCGACCCCCTCATCGCTGGATCGGATGGTGGATTCAACACTGGCGCCATGTGGGGATTTCACACTATCTCTCATCTCACCTAGGCTGCTTCTCTCTCTTGCCTTCAGCCTAGAAGATCATTCTTATCATCTACGCCTCTCTATTGCGCCTCTATCCTGGAAGGAGGAAGGGGATTGTCATTATACCAGTTTACGCCATTCTTTTTTACCGAAAATAATTTTTCTCTCTTTAATTTTACTTAGTGCGTTCAGTGTATTAACAATCAATTCCGTTTCTTGGACAGAGACAATCGGCTCACAAACACACGCACAAGATGATCACCTCGATTTTTTTCACCCTGACAGCCAACAGAGATCGAAGAAGGGGAGTAAGCAACAGTGAGAAAGATAATGAACACAGCATGTATATGTTGACTATTTCTTCATTTCAGTTTATTTTTATACTCTACTAATTACACTGTCAATTGTACAAAATATCAATACCCTTTTATTATGAAAATTCTCTCATTTTTCTATTTCATATTATGCATAATAGTTTCATATTATTTTTATTTTACTGTTGTTATTATTTCTTTGGCCAAGAATTTCAAAACAAACTGCCCTATAGGAGAACAATTTCCAGATGCATTCTTACTCGATCTTGCTTTTTAACTTCTTTTCTTCTTTCAGATCAAAATTTCTTCTCCTCAAATGGGAATTCGAATTGACTCCCATGTTTTTTAAATTGGACAAGTTTTTAATGTTTAGTCAAAATATTAATATGGAAAAAATAAAATTCCCATTTTTGGTTAATTTATATAAGACTGAAACACAACAAATCAATCTATTTTGAGAAATGCGATCCAACCTAGACGGCTCTGAAATATTAAACAAAAGATGCATTCTTTAATCGACCAAATTCCTATTAAACAATTTGCCTTTAAAATGTTTTTTTTATTCTCATATTTTTGTGGGCCATATTCCATATTTTCAGGTCTTATAAGGTAATTTTTAATTTCATATTTTGGAGGGTATATTCTTATTTTTCAGATTTTTAGAAGGGCATTTTTGAAATTTTCAGGTTTTGAGAGGTGTATTTCATATTTTATGTTATTATAAGGGTATTTTCTAAATTTCTGCTGTTAGAGGGGTATTTTTGATATATTAATATTTTAGAAAGTTGGTACAAGACTACAAGGGCATATTTGATATTTTCAAATTGTACAATGGTATCCTTGCTTGTTGAAGGGTGTATTAAATATTTCCAAGTTTGATGATATATTTTTTTTAATATTCATATTTTTGAAGGGTTTATTCATATTTTCAGGTTTTATAAGGTGTTCTTTTTTTTGCTTTATTTTCAATATTTAGAAGGGTGTATTCGATAGTTTCAGGTTTAATGCGGCTCTTTTTGAAATTTTCATATTTTAAAGGGTACATTTCATATCTTTAGATTTTAAAAGGTCATTTTTTAAATTTTCAGGTTTTCGAGAGGTATATTTCTTATTTTCATGTATTATTATGATAATTTTCAAATTTTCTGCTTCTAGAGGTTTATTTTTTGATATTTTGATATTTTCAGGATTTATAAGTCCGCTTTTGAAAATTTCAGATATTAAAGGTATATTTGATATTTTCAATTCGTATAATAAAGATATTTGTGAAATTGTAGGGCTGTTTTCAGATTTTGAACGACTTTTTTTTTTATTTTGAAAACTAAGTTTTGTCTTTTTTTAAGAGATTTCCTTATTAACAAAGGTTATTTTTTGTTGTTACTTAAATTACTTTTGAATGTCATTTGTGACTACATTATCAAAAAAATAAATGTCATCCGTGACTAATGATATTCTTTGGCAAATGTTTTTGATTTTTTACACAATTTTTCTTTCAAGTTTGCTTAAAATTTTCTTATCAAGTGTATAAATAATGATTTTGTAGAATTTGAACAATTGACACAAATAAGACTATAATTCAAATCTCCGTTAATTGAACCACTTACAATTGCTTTAAAATCAGATGACGATTTTTAATTTGTTGTATAGGATTGTGATAATGTGCTGATCTTGAATGGTTTGGGAAAGGCAAAGGAAATCACTTTGAATTTGTGATTTTTCAAATTTTCCGAGTTTGGAGGATTTATGGGTAAATCATATTCATAAATAAGTTTTCCAAAGCTTCATAAAGAAAAGCTAATTCTTCATCGTGATATCTTGACGAAGTATTATTTATAATATATATTATTTTGAACTACATACTTAATTTCATACTATAAACTTAATTTAGGATTTTAATTTTAGATTGTATTTATTATTTTGAATTATATACATAATTTAGGATTCATAGGTATTTATAAATCATAATTTATAATTTATAATTTATTTTCAGATTTTAATTATATATTTAAATCAGGATCTTAATCATTAGGATAAGCTGGAAACTAATCATGTTTTTAAATATCATAAAAAGGTATGGACCAAAAAACAAATTTTAATTGTTGATAAAAAAAAATGTAGAGTGCACGCGGGGGAATTGGTCGAGATTGGAGACTTATTCAGTTATTTGCCATGAAAGCCGTGAATCTTAATGGTAAATTGCAGTAAGGTCCTTACAAGTTCTAAAATTTGAGTTTTACCTTTTTTTTATTATATATTTATGTTTATTAATGTAAACCCTATTCTTTTTAGATACTTAGAGAGGAAGTTGAGATACGTATTTTTTTCTTTACATTTATGTTTATTAACTTAAACCCTAACTTTTTTGAAATATGATGTTAATAACCGAGCTATTGAATTGTAATAGATTTAATGAAAATTTATATTGTTATTTTTATTGTAATGAACACGTATAAAACAATCATAATTTTTCATTGACATGTAAAAGAAATATGATATCACATGCTCTTAAACATTAATTTGTATACCCGCCGCAACGCGCGGGTATTTACCTAGTTCAATTATAAGCAAGAACTACTTTTTAGAAAATTGAAGAGGGGGGGCTTTTAGCCCTTCCAATATATTGTATATAAATAAAATGTTAATGAGATTATTTAACGTACATGTATATTGTTTCTAAAATATTATTTGTTCATTAAAAAATATAAATTCAACAAAATAAAGAAACGTAATAAAAGAAATTAGTTATATAAAACACTACGTCTAACAAACCAATCACACGGCCAAAACAAAACCCACTACAAACCTCAAACAACACAAATAATTACAATAAAATCATTTTACAAATTTCTAACCATTCCTAAGGATCTCTAACCATTGCCTACATTAGAATTTTAATTATTTTTATTTTATTTTTCATTAATAATAAATTGACACAAATAATAATAAAAATTTAAATGTACCCGAATCTTTGGACGAAAGATCAGTGTATGCAAGTAGGAGAACCTCCGGTCCTCCGCGACGACGAGTCTCAAAGATTCTCGCAATCCAGTTCATTTACTATAATTTAAATTGTTCATTTTAACGACCTACTAAGAAGGATAGTAAAAAATAAATAGAGAACTATGATTCTAATTCAAAGCTTAAATGACATTTCAAACATTCTTGCCAGGACTGACAGATAAAAAATAACCATTTAATTTTTGGTTAATCGCCATGAAAAAAATACGTGACTAATTGTTAAAAAATAACCATTAAAAAATACGGGGTTGAGTTTGCAATGGAATAAACAGTATAATCACGTGAATTAATACAAAAGATACGATAAATTTGGCAAATATAGACAAAAAATATTGAAGAGTGATGTCAATATAAATTAAGACTCTTACAAACATGATGATACAGCCCACAAATTCATTTCATTGCAAAAATTACAATAACCAACAAATTTATTATACACAAATTTATTTGTTTGCATATGTAGAAAAGAATATGAATTAAATCAGTTCATTTTGAGCCCATGGAATAGGGACCATGATGCTCTTCTTCTTCTTACGTTTTCTTTCATCCTTTTTATTTTCTCTTTGATTTCTTTCATCATTTCGATTTTTTCTGATAACTTATGATGACATGTTATATTCAATGCATATAATTTTGAACATGTGACCACGTACTGACGCGTGGGATTTTTTTTTTTTTTCTTAATTTTATTTCTATTGCAATCCAAATTATATTCATTTATAGAAAAAAATATAATTTGTCCCCAAACTCATCACATATTCTTGATGAGGTGACAAAGTGAATTGATTAACATTTCTAATTAACTCGATTAAATGTTGATTGACACGTTTAATTAACACATCAATAATTTATAATATGTTAATATCAGTAAATGTTAATTGATGTGTCACTTCAATCAAACGATCGATTAAATCGTTAAATGAAACGATCAATAATACTAATGAGCCTATTTAATCCTCTCTTGTCGCCTCATCAAGGATGTTACTTTTGTATTATTGGAGCTCCATATATAATTCTCGTATGAAATTATGGCTCAATTGTTAATTTTTATGGTATCATTTACAATTGTGTTTTTTTTTTTTAAAAGAAATGATATTTTTTTTATGTTAATGGATGATATTTTAAATATATATTTCGGTTTTATGTGTATTATTCACGGTTTTTTTATATTTGTTTTGAAACTTAAATTTTGTTTTGAAATATAACATGTTATATTTTATTTATTTGGTGTGGATCCATAATGATGGACAAATTCCATGGACCCTTATTAATTATAATGCAGATATCTATAAGGAAAGTTTTCAAAAAAACCCCTAACTTTTTTGGATATTGCAAAAAAACCCCTAATTTTTGAAAACTCCAAAATCCCCCTCAAATCAAACTTTTGTTTTCAAATACCCCATATGGGTGTTAAATTTAACTAATTTACATGAGATTAAATTTTTTTTGGACCAAAATACCCTTCTATTTTCATATTTGATTTGTTAAAAAAAAGGGGCAATTTCTCCTATGTCCTTTCAAAAATTCAGAATAACAAATTTATCCCTCCAAAATAGATAATTACATATTTATCCCTTTTAAACTTAGTATATTTCAAATTTATCAAAAATTAATAGATAAGTTTAACTTAACAGAACTATAATTTATTGACTACTTTACCCCTGAAGTGAATCCTTTATCCCGATAAGAATCTAATTATAAACCCATTATCATTATTTAACCTAACATAAACCCATTACCATTAACAACCTAACCTAAACCTAGAACAAGAATCCCATACCCGAGAAGCAGGTTTGCCCCCTGCATGAGGCCATTGAAACCTGGGCTCGGGTCCTGGAAAATTTGGGATCCAAAATTTTTATTTTTTTACCCAATAATCATTAACCCAATAACTAGTTTTCTTTTATTACTTCTCTCAATAACTCATAATCCAAATATCCAATAACCCTAAACCCATAACCCATAACCCAATAATCCTTTTTTTATTGAATCCGACTCTTTCTATTCCTTCTCTCTCTGCGCTGTGTTTTGCTTGTCTCGGGACAAAATTTTCGAAGAAAAAAAGAGAGGGGCTCACGAGTGAACATTTTTCGAAAATTTGTTCATTATTTCGTGCTTTCAATCAAGGATAATAATAATGGAGCTTAATTATTGGTTATTAAGTAGATTTCAAGAGATTTGAGTGGAGGTTTGAGGAGAATTTGGGTATTTTCTAGTTTTGAGCTAGGCATTGGAATTTCTCGATGTTTTGGCGATTTTGGTGGGGATTTCTTAGGTCTTCTTGTTAATTATTCTCCTACTATCTCAATATTGTATAATCTCTCTATTTCTCAAACTAATTTCATCTCTAGTTTAGTTTTTTCACTCCAAATTAAATTTAAATTGAATTTGGGGCTAAAATCAATGTGTTGATTTGATAACTTATTGATAACTTTGACTCAAATTGATTGTAATTATATTGCATTTGTCGAATTGTTTGAAATTCTATATTAATTGAATCTCTAACTATTTAATAAATAGGTGTAGTATGCCGATTTCCGGTTCTCAAAAAAGAAAAAATAAACAAAAAGTCGAAGATTTTATTAATTCTCAACGACGAGCTTTTGACAAATTTCTGTCGAAAAGACCGGTTGAATCGGTTGATGTAATAGAAGAGGAAGGGGGAGTAGTCGGAGAAGTGAATGAAATAGTCGGTGAAGTGAATGAAATAGTTGGAGAAGTGAATGAAGTAGTCGAAAAAGGGAATAGTGAAAATAATTTAATCGAAATTATACCACCGAATATTGATGATCCTTGTAATTGGAAATAAATTAATCAAAAATTAAGGGATTTTTTAGTTGAGAAGGGGCCATTACGAATAAATGATTATAAATATTAATTATGTTGATAATTAATACAATTGTAATAAAAAAAATAGGGTAGTCTAGTAGGGTAGGGTAGGATAGGGGGTAGGGGTTAGGTTGGGGCCTACGGGCAATGTAATAAAAAAAAAAAAAAAAATACAATTGTATTAATTGTTAATTACATCAAAATCAACTGTTAATTCAAAATCCCATTAATAGCTAATTGAAAGTGTGGGTGCAAAATGGAGGGGCAATCAAAATCACACCCCACTATGACAGCATCATGAGTAGTGGGGTGAGTTTGGGGGGCAAGGTAAAAATTCCCTTATACTTATTCGTGTTTCGTGTGTTTTCAGTATTTGGGATCTGAATGCCATAATTCTAAGTCATAACCAAATTAAGGTATCACAAACTATATGCAAGAAACTGCATCCATCATTAAAAATAGATTGAGATTAAAATTTGGATTGTCCAAAACAAGAAGACCAACTTTTTGTTCAAATTCAAAACAAGAAAACCGTCTGTTGTCTCACTTCGTACGCGTGTTATGTTTTATAAAAAGTACCAATTTGATTTTAAATGTCAAAATTCTGTTTTAGTACTCAATCGGCGAATTTTGAATTAATTAATTCTCAATTCGTCGGAAAGCACAAAAATGGCAACGATCTCGAAAGTACAGAACGTGGTATACTGCTTCTTTGCGGCCACTCTCCCTATTAACGCCACGATGATCCGCTCCATATCACCCGGAATGAATGAGGCAATAGCATCCATTCCCTATTAACGCTACTCTTGAAACGATCTCTATAAATAGCTCTTAACATTTTTTTGCCTAGTTTTGTTCCTCGTTTGGTCCGTCTTTATGTGTTTCTAGTCTCATATTTATCAATCACGTGTGTATTTTTACCTATAAATATTTGATTTTTTGTTTTTCTCCAAAATCTTACGGAAAACAAAAGTAGTTGTATATTGATTTGAGATAAACATCATATGTATTTTATTGATTATACAGAATTGGACTAGGGCACGGATATATTAATATATACGAACATGAAACTTTCTTAGTGTTTGTGAAATTTGGTGAAAACTTATGTAGTAAAAGATACGACACAAATGATCTAAAAACACGTTATTTGAACTCCCCAAAGCGTTAAAATCTTGTTTTGAATCGAAAAACAAACTTTCTTAGTGTTGGTGAAATTTGGTGAAAAGTTATGTAGTAAAAGATACGATACAAATGATCTAAAAACACGTTATTTGAACTCCTCAAAGCGTTAAAATCTTGTTTTGAATCGAAAAACAAACTTTCTTAGTGTTTGGTGAAATTTGGTGAAAAGTTATGTACTAAAAGATACGATACAAATGATCTAAAAACACGTTATTTGAACTCCTCAAAGCGTTAAAATCTTGTTTTGAATCGAAAAACAAACTTTCTTAGTTATTGTGAAATTTGGTGAAAAGTTATGTAGTAAAAGATACGATACAAATGATCTAAAAACACGTTATTTGAACTCCTCAAAGCGTTAAAAACGTGTTTTGAATCGAAAAACAAAATTTATTAGTGTTTGTGAAATTTGGTGAAAAATTATGTAGTAAAAGATACGATACAAATGATCTAAAAACACGTTATTTCAACTCCTCAAAGCGTTAAAATCTTGTTTTGAATCGAAAAATGAATGAAATGTCAACCATAAATGGAAACTGACAAGCCAGGAATTCCTGATATCTCTCTTTCACATTAAACTTGGTCTCTATCTCTTTCATGTTTCATTCTTTGTTTCGCTCAAGGAAAAAAACTAAACAAGTCCGGAGAAAAACGAATAGCATGAATGAATGATAGTTGTTATGATTTTTTGCATTTTTAAGTTCAAGAGAGAAGAAGTGCTACAATTTGCTCTAAAATCAATATCATGACTGTTTAGTGTTTACGAGTTTGCTAAATGCTCACCGGGTTTCGGATTTCATTTTGATAACATATTTAGGATACGGGTTAACCAAGCAATAACAAAAATTGGAGGGGCTTAATTGCAATTTTTCTTTATAGAGAATGGACCAGGCATTCAAATTCAGCATTATAATACCAATCAAAGCAATTACGAAATAAATCAATCCAATTTTATAGATGGCGAAAATATTTTCACAACCATTTAATTTCTCTCTCAGACGTCAAAAACGGAGGCGAATTAATTTTCCCCAACCCCAAGGTACTATTCATTTTATAAGAAAAAACAAACTCAAGAATTCTTTTCCTTTTAAGTATCCCAAAATTTCATCAATATATTTTAACTTGAAGGACAAATCAAAGCGGAAATGCGTATCGAGCGACTTTGCAATAAAACCCAAAAAGGAAACGCAATTATCTTCTTCAATTTAAACTTGGACGCGACCAAAGATAACACGAGCATTCACGAGGAATGTCCGGTTCTCCAAGGGGCAAAATGGTCCGCAATAATATATATCCACGTCAGACCCTTGGAGCCTACATTTAAGGAGAAGGAATTGAGCGTTAAATTTTACGAGGAGGATTGCACAGACGAGGTTGTGAATTGCGAGGATTGGGCGAAGAAAGGAGAGTGCGAGAAAAATCTCGTTTTTATGGTTGGAACCCCCGATTATTACAGCACTCGTCGAAAGAGTTGCGGTGCTTGTGAAATTCTTTTTTAAGATTTTAGGATTAGTTCGCGCGAAATGAGAAATATTCAGTTGTGCGTAATTGTTTTTATGAATTTGTTTATCGTTGGATGAGGCGTAGCGAAGCTAATTTTTTGTTGCTTATAATTGTTGAATTAGTTGTAAATTACAGTCATTATTATTATTATTTATAGTTGTTTGAATATTAATTAGATCCACGGAATAACTAGATTTTGAATTCAGGATCTCAAATTCTAAAATAAAAATAAAAACAAAAGAAATGAAAAAAAACCCCCATCAACCATTGATTGATTTTAACTAATAGGAATCTGCCATATTCCGTGAATGCCTCAACATAAAAAATGAGAAACTCAAATCAACCATATATATTTTTGTATTATGAATGTTGCATATGAATGTGAATAAAAATGTAACATATATTTACATATGTTACTTGAAATGATGTTTGAAAAATATGGGCCTATACCAATCTATGGCCTAATTGAAGCCCAATAAACAAAATTATAAGGGCTTATTAGTTATTATTGTAGATGTTTGATATTTTATTATTTGCAATGAATCATATCACAACAAATATAAGGGCATTCAAGAATATCGTGCATAATCGATATGATTCATACTCTTTTCAATTACTGGACAATTGTTAATTCAAATAAATACTAGTTTATGAATATCTTTTATGTTATTAAACAGCACGTAACTTATTTAATAACCTATTAAACCGAGCAAATAAATATTAGTTCACGAATTTAAATGATATGTAAACTATCACTTGTTAAATGAACTCTACTTTTTATTCATTCACAATAACATTTGTAGATAATAAATTAAACAACATAATTTCACAATTAACAATAAATTTGTTATCAAATTATATTATTAATACCACAAAATGGCATGTTTTATAACAAAACACACGGAACAAGAATTAATATCATTAATCGTGAACTATTTCAAGTCCAATTTCTACAATGATACGCTTTCTTCATCAATTATGATACACTTAATTTTTTATGCCAATTAACAGTTCAATTTACATCCCAACAAATACACATCAACATTACAAATGCAATATACATCATAAATAAAACAAAATTAACACTGTCGTTATGTAAAAAAATTATCAGAAAATTTACAAGACAAATTTACAAGAAAATATACATCATAATAAATGCAAAATACATCACAATCTAATAACCATTAAACGCAGAGTACTTAATAATCTAATTAACTATTGAATAAACATTACTTAAAAAAAAAAGTCGCAAAATAACTAAACAAATTAACCATACATAGCAAGTAATTACAAATAAAACGAATCTATTTGAAAAACTATACCGGTGGTAAGCTTGCATCTTTACAGAATATTTACACACAAAAAAACTAATTGCAAAATAATTTATTTATTTGGACTCAAAATTTACTGGCAATGAACCCTAATTACAAAAAATGAACCCTGTTTTGGAAAAATAAAATCAGTGCATACCAATATTTTTTGACTCAAAATACAATTCGAGATTCATGATCCCAGCTTCCAATTTCCCAACAAAAACAATTTTCATTCCAGATTCCATCATCGATTCAAGTTTCAGAATTTACAAATAACACAAAAATAAACTTTCAATAACGGTTTTAATTAGGTTAAAACTAATACAACTTAAAAAAAACCGTGAAATGACCATACAAATTAAAATTAAAACCACAACACACTCGCAAAACACACAAAATTCTAAAAAAAAAAAACACAATAGATTCAAAGCAAGATGAACAAGAAATTGAACAAACCCATTAGCAGTGAGAAAAAAACATCCATTAACAACTAATTCCGACGATTTCGGTCAATTAACAGAAGACTAACCTACGATATGGTGGTTCCTCGGATCGCCAGCTTGAAATCCTTCGAATCCCCTCAGCTGAAAAAGAATCGCCGTCAAATCGCCTGTAGCTCCGCCACGTATTTGGGGAGAAAAAGAGAGGAAAAGAGAAATGAAATGAGCATGGGCTATTCATTGTTATTGCACGGGGCCACTTTCAATTTAACTTTTTGTTGTTGTTAATTTAATGGGATATTGCTATGTAGTTAATTGGACCTTGAAGAAAATTTACAACAAATATACATCTTTTTAAATGGATGAAAAAAAAAAACAGTAAACAAAATGAAAACACAAATAATATTTATCACGTGTAATCATGTACGAGAGGCATGATAATAAGTATAAGAAAATTCAAGTATCCATTTCAAAATTTTCTCCAAAACACATTCAATAATGTAATGGTCCTAAGAGAAATTACAAAATAAAACAACATAAAATCTTATTAATATATGATGATGCGATTTTCTAAAACTTCTTAAAATCATAGTCAGGACCGATCCTGTCTTTTCGGAGGTCTATGACAAAAATTATAATAACTTAAAATTAGAAATATAATATTCTTTCAAATTATATATATTAAGAGGTTTAGCCACTTCGCTACATAAACTAAAATTAGAGTTAATTTATTCAAATTCATCGAGCAGAATCATTATCATTATCCCATATAAGTTACAACATTAATACTCTAGGGCACAAAAGATGGGACATAAACTCCATTTTCTGGAAATCGGGTTCAATTTTCCTGATTTTCAAATATGAGTTACCACAAGATCAATGTTGTGTCTCCTAATGTTACACAAGGGTTTACAATTTACAGTTTTAGAAGTGTTAATGATATTTTGTGAGTCAATAGTCTATAAACTAATTAAAGTAGGGATTAGAGTGTCATACTCATTATCCTTATAGAAATGTAAATTTCTATTATTAATATAAAAATGAATGGGGGACTTAGAGCCCTCTTCATTGATTTTCAAAAAAAAAAAAGTTACAACATTAAACCATAATCATCGAGCAAAATCTCACCATGTCGAGCCATCAATTCATTTTTATAAGTCGCTTATTCAAAAAGGCCCTTAAAAAGAATAATTCATTAACATACAATTCTTGATAATTTAATTTAATAATTAGTATACCTACACACACAAAATAGTTTGCACAACAAAACATGACTTGATCTCTCAAAGATAATCTCAAAATAGTCCTCCCTACACACACAAAAACACCATTTACTTTTTTTAAAGGTCCATGTCTTAGTGGCATGTACGGCTGTACCAATTACCATGTGGTACTGGTATTGTAAGTTGTATGGTTTTGTGGTTGAATTTGAGGTTGGAAAATCAACTTCCAGTGAATACTTTTATTGATTCATATAGTCTTTGAATGTACTAAAATTTGTTTATATATTTATATATAATGGCATTTAAAAATAAGAGATGGAACTCAATCAATGGTGACATCGCCTCTAGTAGCTCACTCACTAGTCACTGCTCGTCTCAATCACCTCAGTTTGTCCTCGCACTCACTTGAGTCGGTGACACATTCCTCGTACTGGACTCGTACTCGCCTCGGACAGTGTTGTGTTTCTCTCGTCCACGCTCTTCTACAGACAACAATGCCTTGACGCCTCTCTTCCTCCTGTCTAGGCTTTCCTCTGCTTACCTTCTTTGGATTGTCTTCCTCCTGTCGTTGTTTAGTAACATAATATAAGCATGATACCATAATTTCATTCTATATACTACCCTTGAGGTAATTAGCCCAATAATCATTTGTATTTTCTTACAAATTATATTTTCTTGTCGAATTAATATGAAAAAGAAAAATACGTAAACTCTGATGAACTCAAGAAGTTATGATGAAATATTAGAGGAAACCAACAATCAGGGAAGGATCCAGAATTTTTTGATAATGGGGGACGGAAAAAAAATTCCATTACTAAGCATGCGCGCTGCGCGTGATTTTTTTTTTCATTATTAAAGACATTAAAATTATTAAAGACTAGTAAGTAGAAATAATCCGTGTCTATTTTAGTTTTAATTCAGTGATCCTAACAAATGTTGTGCGATATTTTTTTTTAACTGAACACTTGAAAAAGTAAATTATAATACTACTTTTATTTGTAAAATTCTCCATAATAATAAAAAAGGAGAACAATTATTTAGTATATTCATTATATGAAAGTGTTTGTTCAATTTTCTTGAATTGCATGTTCTTAAACTCTGTAAACTAAGTTTTTGTATCTTGATAAGCTTGTTCTTCGGTAGGTTTTGAAGAATGTAGATGAACTAGGTTTGATTCATTATTTGTATTAGGCAAATTAGAATTACTTGAATTATTGTCTTGAGAATCAACATTGTTATTATCTTCTTATTTGCCTAATACAAATAATTCTCTGTTAAAAGTGGGTAGAAAGTGATGAAGATTGGGATATGATCCATCTAATAAAATAATAATAATTGTATTTGTACGGATGAGTTTTTTTTATTTAAACAATGATCTTTCAACAAAGAAGTATTAAATACTCTATGCACACTACACTATGATTTGTAAATTAGTAATCAAAATTTAGGAAAATAATATAAAATTCATGGACATTGAATACCTACTAAGTAGATCTAAGAATTCATGGAATGAAACATTTTTAGAAGTTATTATGCAACAAGAAAATTATTTACGATTAATATAATATTATGATCAAATTGATACGACAAAAGTGTGGTTAATGAAAATTTTGAGTAACCAATTTTTAATTTCCACAATGAAAACTAAAAAATATATATATTACCAAAAGAATATTGTTTCTTAAATACTAACCAGATGATTATGAATTGCCAATTTTTAATTTTTATTTTATATAAATGTAAATGTCATGACTCGGAATATCAAATAAGTTCTTTTAGTTACTGTGATCGAAGTATTGTCCCTTTTTTTTTTTTTTTTTGTCTTTTCTGTCTATGTTTGTAATTGTCATTTTGTATGTATGGCATATATTTTTAACATTGGACGGGACAATTAAAATGAGCAGCAAAAAAATAATAAACAAGGTTGAGATCCTTTTAGCATGGAGCAGAAAATGGAGCTTTCCCCCCAAAAGGTAAGTTGACGAAAGTCAACATTGGAGATGGATGGTGGCAATGGAAACGGGTACACAACCGAAACCCGTTCACTTATACACCCTACAAAAGGAAACCTTTCGTCAGAAGACACAACCCTCCCCAAACAAACACATACACACACAAAAACAAGACAAACACCATGCAATCAAGGTTCTTGGCCAACAAACACAACCAAGGGATAGAAAAAATGCCAAGAAACAACTATTCTCGACAACATAGGCCAGCCAACCAGGTCTGGCAAAGAGTCCCCCAAGCTCCAACATACCTGTCGGCTCACTCCTCCTCCAACACTCCACTAAACCCTACATTCCAACCCCCACCACAACGCCCAGTAATGGTGCACGACCAGCAGCAACAAAGAAAGAGGCCCCCTCACCAGTCAGGCAACACCAAGTTGTAGAGTCGGGTCCCCTACTTTTTCCCCCGGACGCCAACAACACGGCCTGGGAAGGTTTGTGTCTAAAATGCACTTCATATGAACATCTTACGGCAGATTGTAGAAGGCCTCGAGCCTGCTGCCATTGTCGCAAACCAGGTCACCTCTACAAACTTTTTTGGGTAAGGATGGACGACATGGAAAGGGGTCTACTTTTCAACCCCACAAACAAACCGCTACTCAAACCCCCACCACAGACGGCAATGCCCCCTACATGCTACATTCGATCAACTCAAGAACACGCTAACGAGCTACGAGAGCTGCAACTGGCGGTAGTCATGGACACACGGCTGATAACGGGTTTTTGGCTAACACTTAGGTTATATCGTTGAATAAAAACACCGTAAATCAAACAAGAAACATGTGAATACTAAAGATTGTATAGACTAAGTATGTAAGGATCGTCCACAGGGAGCAAGTGTCAAAAGATTTGAAAAGAATTATCGAAAGTTGACTCTAATTAAGCAAGAAAAAAAAACTGTTTTACTGATTTGGTTTTGAGCAGATTTGGAAAGGGATCATGAAAATTGACAAGTTTATAAGGTTTTAAAAACAAGATTCAAGGGCAATCAAGGCAGTAATTTAAATAAGAAAATCGAATTAACTACTAAAATTCTCGAGTTTATTAATCAACGCAAGAAATATTCAAAACAAACACAACCAAAAGAATTAAAGTAAAAGAAGGGTAACACCTATGCAAGTCCTAGAACGCCTAGAACTCGTTGTCGATGATGCCCCGTGAACCCGGCTAAACGCTAGCTCGAATTTCCGTCTTCTTCTACGTCGATCCTCCCGAATTGCCGAAGAACGCCTTCCGCAATATGATAGATCTAGTTCGTGTCGAGGTGGAGCAAGCACGCCTTCCTCCAAATCTTCACGTTGCACTCCTAGGGTTGAGAACGCCTCCACCCAAAGAACGGCTCATGAAGATTTACTCTTTTCGGTTGTATTCTTGAATTCTTGGATGAGTTTGTAGAGAGAGAGAGAGAGAGAGAGAGAGAGAGAGTCGAAAAAATGATGAATTGGTCTTGACCAAGGGGTCCAATTTATAGGATTGGTTGAGGGAGAAATGGAAGGTTTTGGGGAGCAACAAATCAACTAAGAAGGCAACAAATCAGCTCTAAAGAAGGCAAAGAATCTTCGTTCCCTGTGGGGCTGTGAGCTGTGGGCTGTGGGCTGTGGGCTGTGGTTGGGCTGTGAATTTCGCCACTGTGGCCAGTGCTGGGTCTGTGGATTGTTGCCCCTGTGCGCTGCACCGGTAAGGGTCTGCGTTGCAACGCTTTGGTGATCTGCTTCTTTTGTTTTTACCTTTCCCGCCTTGATCTTTTACCGAATGTATTGATATGATATATCGTTTTGACTGTCTTCGATGTTCCGGAGGCACAGGTGCGGACCAAATTTCCAAGTTAGCCCTCTATTTCCTGAAAATGGCCAAAGAACACATTAGTGTAGAAATATTCATGATGTTTGGAATATGTATTATAAAAGCATAGAATATAGTTCCACAAGGGCTAAAATCCCTAAATAAGATTCTTAAATCGTGCTCTATTTCCCTCACATCAACGGCTAAGGCCTACTCATACCCAACACTCTCTCGAAACACTAGTACAGGGAACAAGTTCATGGACTGAAGCACATGAGCTAGTCTATTGGGGGGACAACAAATTTCTCCTAAAAACTCCCACGAACACTAACCGTCAACAATTCCTCGCAGAGTACGGCACCCATTTTGAGAAAGAAGGAGTTGTATGCTACCCCTGGTCAGTAGCGATCGGTGCCAAGGTGATCCACTACAATTACAAGCTCGAACTCGATCTCTTCAATCTCCCACTAACTGCCTACTGCGAAAGAGAATTGGACAACATATGCGGGTCAATTGGAGAAATCGTGCACCATGGACCGTTGGCACAGATTCAAACATTGGAGAAGCTTCGAATAATTGTAGCAACCACACAAAACGATGAACTCCCTCCTTACGTGAACTGCCTGTGCAATGGCCATGTAAGACAAGTTCCTTTACTCGTCAATAGGATAATCAAAGAATCTGCTTTCTTTTTTAGGCCTCCAGATTAGACCCCAACCTCGACTATTTCGTCAAAGTCGATTTGGCAAACAAAAGACAAACTCGACAAAGAGAGATCAGCTCGCCATCAGAATACTCCCCAACCTCAATCGGACAGGGGTCTCCCTCGAGAAATCGGCTCGAACGATCACCGAACTCATCGGAACTAAGAGCCATGGAGGATGAACTAGCTGCAGACCAACAGAAAAACGAGAACCTCCTGAGGCTATGGAAATTAGCGCCCCCCTCGAAAGAGAAAGACGCCCTCGCACCGCTCATCTTCGGATCGGCGATTCAAACTCAGGCGGGCTCCAAGAAACAGAAAAGGGTCCACGAACAACACCCGGTCCATAACCCCGTGATACACCAAGTCCAACACCTAGTCATCGCAACAAATCAGAGCAAAGCAACTGACACGGTACCGGCATGCCGCATAGGCTGCAGGGTGGACAAGACGCAAAGAGGACAAGCGTTGGTACTAGCTAACCCACCAAGCCTACGGCCTAACGAGAGAGAGAGGAGCAGCTGGTGCGTGCGCTGTCAGATACACGGGACGAAGAGAAAGGCACTGACAGGAGGAATGTCAATCGCCGACTGACGTGGGAAGAGAAAGGAAAAGAGATTGCGATTGGCTCTTCATCAAGAAAAATTACTTTAAATACTCATTAATTGATAATTACACAAAATATCCTTGAAAATTGATGTATCATAAGCAAAAGGGGTGTATGATAGAACTCCCCTATATATATATATATATATATATATATATATATATATATATGAGAAATTAGTTATTATTATAATATTACCCTTGGTAAAGTTAGTTGGCATTAGGGAATTAGTTTCAAATCTAGTGGTGATTTTTAGCATTTATGTTGTTAGAATAACTTTTTACCCTTGAGGAACTATATAAAATTTCTCGATGACAAAGGTTAATGAAAAAAATGTTACGAATATCAAACATACAAAGTAAAGTCATGTTAACACAATTAAAATCAATTTTGTATTTTTGAGATAAACAAACAAACTCAAGAACAATAAATTTTCGAGTACATAGTAATAATATGTACATTGCATTTTGATTGAGAAAAGTTCGTATGTTTTGTAGAAATTATCAAAATTATATTATATGCATATAATGAATGAGTAAATAAAACTAAAGATAGAAATTATCAAAATAATTTAATATTCTTGAAAATGAGTTGATTAATAATATGTTTGATTAAGATTGTTTAATTTAATTAATTCGACTGGTTTTAAAAATCAGGTGGTACTGAATTTATAAAACTTGATTTGAATTAATTTTTTAATATTTTGTAAGATATTATTTTTCGAAAAAAATTTCCACAGAATTATTGTTTGACATTTTGAAATGCTCTTTGGAATATGTCTATATCTTTGTAATTTGTTGTGTCGTAAACTTGATTATAATGCATGAATGAATTGTATTTGCACGTAGCTTACAGTAATATAAAAATTAAATTATTCAAAAATAGCTCACTACATATGTAAACATAACTCTATCAATGTTGTAAAAAAATATATATAAATATAAATATGTAAAATATTTGCTAATATCTCTAGAAGCGGACCGGTGAATGGACTGAGTTAATCGGGTCTATTTTACTCATCCTCCAGATTTCACCGTCACCTCACCTCACCTCACCTCTTGATATTATAATTAACACATATCACATAATTAATGATTAATTAACATATAATTTATATTTATATTTATATAAATTAATAATTCTTAGTGAACATTAATTACTTAATAATTATATATTTCATGTTAATTATGATATAAAACATGATAGTGAAATCCGGGGCCAAAGTAAAATTTCTAAAAAATCTAGGTCTAGATTGGACAATTTACAAAGCAAAACTTCATATGCATCTCTTCCAACATTTAAAATATCAAATAGTGATCCTTATCTGTTATATGCTATCAAGAATTAAATTAATACCAAGACCTTCACCTTCTTATCATAACAAATTATCATCAAATTTCTAAATAGGAGTATCATTCATTTGCATCTGAAGTTTGTCAGTCATGAAATTGCTATTTTATTTCATAGCAAAAGCGTGTTGTGAAAATTATGAATTGTAGTGTATTTAGTGCCGTGTGATAATATAAAAAATAAAGAAGTATGTATTGTAGCATAAAAGGTACACAAAATTGAAGAAAAAGAAATATTAACAACTTTATGTATTTTTTCGAATCTATTTCTCGAGTTCCGTCTGAGAAACCAGAGAACATCAAATCATTGAATCAATCATCTATGAATAGTAGCACCGAGAGAGGCACCCAAGGAAACCTACTCTCAATTCGCGACACGTGGAGAAGACCGGCCCTGCCCAAATCCCACGTGGCCCACACACACGGGGTGTTCCACGTCGGCCACAAAACTTCCAAATCCCAGCACTCATGATTGTGACCCGCTCATCAGTAAATCGTACCAGGCAGTACACTGTGTCCAGCACCCGGGCCATGAGAAGAAGAAGACATCACATTTTGCAGAGATCGTCGTGAAGTTCTACAATGTTTTCTCCGTCCTGCTATATGGTTTAGTCTTAATTGGATTGAGTTGTTCGAAATTTTGTCACCCCGATAGATGGAAACGGGTCGGAATTTTAGCCATGAGGGGTATTACGGTCTTGTTTGTTCTTCTTGCGTGTAGATATAGTTGTCTGGAATTTGATGAGTGCGATTCGCAAAGTATAGGATTTGGATATAATCGGGTTCAGAGGGAGTTTTAATTTTAATTTCGAAATTTTATTGAGTACGTGAAATTTGAGTTTTATACGTGATACATAATTTGGTTCGTGATGTTTTAATATCATTTTTATCCCTCCTAAACATAATCATTTATAATATCTTATCAAATTTATATTCAGTTAAATTTAACATAGAAACAAAACTGCATTATCATGTTACCTATATTTTCTCTCTAACTTTAGTTCTATCTCGATCTACATCTCTAGTCTTCTTTCCACATCTCTAGGACATCCAAAATGTCGAGCCTAACGCACGCCCGCACGCATCTCTTTCTCTTAAATATCAAAATATATATTAATCACCAAAAAAGAGGGAAAAAAACATACAAAAAAAAAATCTGGAATAAATAGACAAAAAAATCCCTCATTTATAAGTAGTAAATAATCGGCAAAATCACTCAATTGGTAAAATGTTAATAATTGAGCAACTAACGGTCTAATAAACACACACGAAATCAACAACTAATTGGTTAAATTCTTCAATTACAAACTAAAAAAACCGCAATTACCCGTTAAAAACACACACGAAAGGAGATATGAACAACTCGAATTAAGAACACAAAAATCTGAAAACCGTAAAGAAAAAAAATCTCAGCAAAAACAGTCAGCTTAACCAACAACCCTACAACACGAAATCCACGCAAAAAAAAAACATGAAATCTCCCGTCCTTAACCTAGAAAACCGACAACACTCGTCTTGAAATCGACATGAAGTATGTGTAGGCGATTTTCGTGGGTGTGTGTAAGTGGGTTGGATGTGTATAACTTATTGTATTATTATTATTATTTTTTTTTTTTTTATTATTATGTGAAATTTTTTTTTGTGGTGTCATCAAATATGATTTATGTGAACAATTATTGTAATGTACTGATGACAATACGATTTATATTATCATGTCATCCAATATGACATGTCATAAACTGTCGTGTCATGGTTGTAATGTTATATTTTAACGGTCTAGTTATTGATTAATGAATAGAAGTACCTCATTGAACCAAATTTAAAAGATAAATAAATTAATTGATCAAATTAAAATTAAGAGACTTGATTGATCAAATTAAAACCTTGAATATTTGATTGGATTTTTAATGAAATGTAAGCGATTAAAAATACTTTTTTTTTTTATCATAATCCACCGAAACATATTTACTGTATGATAACTAAAGTCGAATATTGATCAAATCATGTTGTTGATGCCAACACACATTTTTTTCCATAATCATATGGATATGGGCATCAAATTTCTATGTAGGTTTATCATTCATTTGTTATGTGAACTTTAACAAAAGTCATGTGATTGCAATCTTTTATTTCATAACAAATGCGTGTTACATGAAAGGTAGTTTATTTAATGCCGTATCATGATTAAAAAACAAAAAAATCTTATAGCCTTATAGGGACAAAAATTGAAAAAAAAATGTTAACAACTTTTATGTATTTTTTAAATCTAACTCTTGACTTCTATTATATGAATACGAGAAATCAGAGAATATCAAATCAATTATCAAGTGTTCTAAACATTTTTCATTAAAGGCATCGGGAGAGAGAAGATTAGAAAAATCATTCTATAATATAATTTCATGAATTAATAAGAAAGCATATATTTTGTAGCTTGAAATTGTCCTTAGATCTTCTAAGGTGAGTGAACGCCTTATTTGCGTGGGCTCGGTTCGGCTCAAACCGAACCGGTTAATACATAACCGAATAAAATCGAACCGAACTATACTTAAACCGAACCGGAACCGACTGATTTAATGTTTTTAACTGAAACAAAGTCGAACCGGAATGAACCGAATTTTAAATCGGTTTATTCGGTTAAACCAAACCGTATAAGAAATAAATGTTTCTTCAAAAAAAAAAATTAAAGAACTAATACTGTACTAGGAATTGTGTGGAAATCCCAAATAATAATCTCAAAAAATAGAACAAAATAATCATGTAAAAAATCTAAGCTCCTTCAAAAGACAAAAGCTATAAAATAAACTCTGAAAAAAATCTCAAAAATGAAAAGACAACACATAAAAAAATTTCATGAAAGAAAATAAATTTAAATCTCAAAAAATTAAGCTTATCTATTTGTAATGATTTATCATCGAACATCATCTTTTTGAAATTTTCCTCTTTTAATAATACTAGGATAATTATCATGCTTCGGTGCGAATTTTCCAATTATTTGTAGGATAGAATCAAATCTTGCAATCATATTCAACAAAATAAATAAATAAACATGTTAATATAAAACCACTGATAAATAGAGGACAAAGTACACATGCATTAAAAAGAGGATAGGCTTATTTTGAACTTACATTTCAATAAAAAAATAGAGTACAATAGCATCATAATCGAGAAACCATGGCAATAGTTGAGACAATTAATCCCTAGAGAGATTCTTTCGTACACCAAAGTTTTCAATTAATTTTTTGATAGATGTAATCCTAACCCTACAATCTTAAAAGGGTATTTTTGGAAACATGGAATACAACCGGATGTTGAGGAGTAAAAAAAATATATATATTGCAAATTCTACTTACTTCATTTTTCGAGAAAGACAAATATTCAATAGTGCATTGAATATGTTAAAAGTTTGTGCCTCAAAGTAAATGGTCATATTCATGTATCAAATTATATTCAATACACTTATTTAGTTTTGATATTATATCTGTTTATATTTTCATGAAAATAATGCACATTTAAATTTAAATTATGCAACGCATCCATATAATATGTTATATGATTAGCATTTTCAGTACTCATCTTCTACTTAATATATTAAATAAAAACATAGTACAACTAAAATATATACACGAGAATTAAAAATAATATGTCTAGAATAAAAATGATAAACGATAAAAAAATATAATCTATTAACTCTAAAATTAAATATAGTATATTTATATAATAAAATTGGTATGATAAAAATAAATATAGTATATTGATATAACAAATGATGTACTTTAAAAGTTGAACTTTTCTATGGGAAAAAACAATAATTTTCTATTTAAAATAAACACTTATTTAATATGAAGTTATGTCCGTACAAACATTTTTTTTAGTATTTTTTGTGTCAAATATATAATATATAAAAATATAAAATACATAAATTACAGTTAATAAAATATTATATATAATAGAGATGTATCGTTTCTTATATGTGTGTGTGTGTGTATATATATACACACACACACACACACACATATAAGAAACGATATATTGTAAGATATTTTAAGATACGGTTGTGAGTAGCGTATGCAATACGTATCGGATACGATTATATTGTATTTTCATAAATCTATGATACAATACTAATACGGTTGCGAGTAGCGTATGCAATACGTATCTTAGAAAATAATAATAATAATAATAATAATTACGAAAAAATCGATTTCAAAAAATAGCGTATGCAATACGTCTGTTTTTTCTTGATATATTATCTTCAAAATAATAAAAATTACAAAAAAAACAAAAATCGATTTCATAATCTTAGAAAATTATGTTATTTACAAATATTTGTATGACTATTTAAACAATATTATCATTACAAAATTATATATAAAGTTATTTTATTTTCTAAATAATATATTTTTTAAAGAAAACATTTTCTACCTCTATCACGATAAATATTTGAGAAAATAAGAACGTAAATTACTAGAAATATTTTGAAAAATCATTGTTTAAAATATTTTTTTTTTAGGATTGATTTAACTGATTAATTTGTTAAATTAAAATAATAAAAACCTATAATTTGTAAATTAAATCAATATTTCCTGTTTACAATACAATTAAAAACTTATCAATTTTTATAAGCACGGTGTGTTTCTGTTTTTTTTTTACCAAATTACATTTACAAAAGAATTCAAAAATACAAGTATGAATTATGTTTTAATTGTTTTAATTACCAAATTAATCAATTACATCAATAAAAAAAATATTTTGAATATCGAATTTTCATAATATTTGTAATATTTTTTGTTTTTATTTTCTCGAATATCTTTTTTTATAGACATACAAAATATTTTTTTCTGTAAAAAACTTATCGTGACCGTCATCAGAGGATCCTATCTGGCCTTCTCTTTATCAGATCTCTTTATACATGTACCTTGTGTGTTTTCATTTATATTACACGATTTGATCATGAGTTATGTATGTTTTAAAATTATAAAATGATATGAACAGATGAAAGGAAATATAATATTATGAAATATCTAAATTTCAAAGAATTTAATATAAATGTCATCATAAGCTATCAGAGAAAATCAAAAGAATGAAAGAAATTAAAGAGAAAATAAAAAGGATGAGATAAAACGTAAGAAGAAGAAGAGCATCACGGTTCCAATTTCATGGGCTCAAAATGAACTGATTTAATTCATATTCTTTTCTACATGTGCAAACAAATAAATTTATGTATAATAAATTTGGTAGTCATGAAATGAATTTGTGGACATGGTATCCTATCTTTTGTATTAATTCATGTGACATTTTCTTACTAATACAAATAAATATATTTAATAAAAAAGAAAATCGTTGAGTTACAAAAACTGATCTTAATTGAAATAATTAATATAAACCTAAAATCATGTTTGCTTTTCGAGAACCAATTTGGTCCAGTTTGTTGGCTGGATTTCTATTCACTGTTTAATATCGTTAATTAATATACAATATACCCTTTTTCCAGACTAATTAAATAATAAATAATAACAACTAACTATTCACTGTTTATTCACCGTCTATTCACTGTTTATAAGATAAGATTATGTATTTTGTCATATAATTATAGACTAATTTAACAACATATAATACTTTTCTACAAAATAAATCTTATTGTTGAATCAACATTTGAAAAACCTCCTTTTATCATCTTTCCCTCTCTCCACTGCCACATTCTTTCCTAAAACCCTAAATAACATTAAACAACCCAAAAAACCGTAAAAAGAATAATTACATCCAAGTCCTTACCGTAATAATAAACAAACAAAAATACCGCAAAAAAAAAAAAACAAATTCCAAATTCGCCCCTCCCTCGCTCAAAACCCAAAATCCTCTTCGCTACAAAACGACTCGACCACCTCGCTATCATCAGCATCTCCATCCTCCCCATCCATAATATCGAGCAACCCTTGCGCGGTACCATAATCCAAATCCTCTGCACCGTCTCCCTCGTCGCTCTCTGTACTCCCCATCTCGATGACATCATCATCGTCGTCGTCCGCATCATCCTCGCTTCCCAAATCGTCAGAATCATCCGTGTCCCCCGCAACTGCCGCCAAATGTGCCAGCATGTTATCGGTCTCGTCCGGATCGGATTCCTCCTCGTCAGACTAGTCGTCAGGGCTCTCGCCGGCATCGTCAGGATCGGAGTCGTCGTCGGGTGGGCCGTCTTTGACCAATCTCGTAGACTCTCGCTAACGAAAACATCTCCTCGTGATCGTCCATGGCCACCACGCCCACGAACGAGTCTGTGGGATCCACTGCCAGATCGATCATGCATCAATCCACTTGTACCGTCGCGATTTCTGAGTAGGTCGCCGAATCGATGGTACGGAAAGCAGGAAAAAGCGGGTGTCTGACGCGTCGCGTGTGTATCGCCGACGACACGTCCTCCAAATTTCGACACAAAATTGCGTAGATCACATCGCCGTACCGTTGAATTTAATTACCGTTTGGTCCAGGAATGGTACGCTTCGTAAATAAATCTGAAATTGTAATGACGTTTTCATCAAAATTTAAAATCTTGCAAATTCAAATTCCATTGTTTGTAACAACTTTAACTACTCATACTCAGTTCTGCTTCTTTTAACTCAAACAGTGCATTCAAAGGGTTTGTGTAAATAAATAGGAGCATCCAGTTTGTAATTTGAATATTCCATGAATTTAAAACGTTTTTATTAAAATCAAGAGTTGCATCCAGTTTGTAATTTGTCTAAAGAGGCGCATCCAGTTTGGTAGTGAATGAGACTATCCCTATATAAAGACATTGAGAATGTTGATTTGGAAAAACTCACTTAACTAAACACCAATTAATTCTACAAAATGGGTTTATTTTCAGTTATAAAAGCCATGAATGAGAAATTAAAGAAGATGAAAGAAAAGCGCAAGGAGAAGAAGGCCTACAAGAAGCAACTCACTGCCATGTTCGGCAAACATCACGGCTTTTATAAGGCCAAATAAATTCAATTATAATTGATTTGTGTATGTTTGCCATGAATAAATATATTTGTGTAATAATATTCGAATATTATCCTTGAATGAATTTATGTTTCGATATTATTTTTCTAGATTTGTGTTAATTTGTGTTGGTATTAGTTCAAGCTATTACACTCTTCCTTCCTAGATCACCATCTAAACCATTCTCAACCCTAATTTACACGTGCACTAATTAATTTTTAAATATTCTCAGATTTCAAATGATTCGGCAAACTAATTTCGGATAGTGGTATTATATACTACTTAATAAGTTGGAATTCTCGTGTTACGACTCCTGCAGTTACATTGTAATTATCAAAATATGAAAATATGTTTAACGTAGTAAAAGCTTATGAGATGAACGATACGTGAAGTTATCGAATATAACAGATGTACTATGGGAAAATTCTAAAGTGGAATTTATTTACAGAATATAATTTGAGATGATATATGATATCATTGAACAAATGATTAGGTATTCATCATAATTCATTTATGAAAATCCGCAGTATAAAAATACTTTGATAATTGTGCTTAACATAGTATAAGCAAAATTATTATCTTATTATAATAGCACAGGACATTGATATCTTATTAAGCACAATAGTGATACATGAGAAATATATGATAACTTAAACATCAAATATAAGTAAACGTATTAACATATTTTATTGAATATCAAATAGCTGTATATGCTTCTCAACATACATATAATTTGATAATGTGATAGAAATTTGTTTTCCTTAATTTAACTCTTACCTGATATGAAGTCATTAAACATATTTTTATGACTTGGTATATTCAAGTAAAATTGTGTGTACACATTATTAATCAAACACGCACTTCCAATTAATCAAACACATGTTTTTATGGAAATCAAACACGCACCTATATTGGTTTCTTTTTTTTTACCATCAATTTGCAAAAATACAACAATTATACAACAATTGGACCGTCGATTCCGCGGGTTTAGGGTTTCTACTAACTAAAGAGAAGGAGGTAATTTTTTGTGTCGGTTTACCGGTTCGCGCGCTATCTCCAATTGACGCCGAACTAAAAGCTTGTTGGGAGGCGGTAAATTATTTAAGAACTTCTAATATAAAATCATGTGTGATATTATGTGATAATCTCGATATTATTCGCGCTCTTAACAACACCAATGAGACTCTAGATTGGTGTTGTTACCTTTTGCTACAAGATATTAGAGCCTTGATTCTAGAGGAGAAGGGATGGAGATTTTGCCACGTACCACGTAGAGAAAACGAGAGGGCGGATAAGCTAGCTCGACTTGCTCGCCTCTCCAATGTACCATATCGTGGTGAAAGATTCCCGTTTTGAGTTTTAGGCTTTAGAGGATTGTAATATAGTTTTAATTACGTTTCTCTAGTTTAGCCGTATGTATTTAGTCATATTGTTCCTACGTTTATCAGAATGTAATGTGACTTTGTTTAATATATGCCCAAGGGCTTTTTTGCAAAAAAAAAAGAAATCTAACATTTTCAAAAAATCAATTATAATGTGTTCGTAAATAAGACCAAACTTCATGTATAAAATAAGGAAAATAGTTAATTTTCATTTTTTCGTCCAAAAAACTCCAAAAACTGAAGTCAATACCTTTGAAAATATCAACTATCATTTTTTATTAAAAAATGTCAAAATTGATGTCTAAAAAGGATAAATTTCTTAATTTTCATGTTAAATTCTGTAATTGAAGATTAACAAATTCAACTTTCCTTTTTTTCAAAAAGTTTGCAAAAATGTAAAAAAATTAAGGCCAACACATTTAAAAAAAAGTCAATTAACATGTCTTTCTCAAGAAGGCCAAATTTAATTTCTAAAACGAGCAAGATACTTAATAGTCCTTCTTTCAAAAAACTCCAAAATTTAAGACAAAATCATGCGAATTTTTATTTTTTTCTATTTTTTTGCTAAAAAATCAAAAAATGAAATCTAACACTTTAAAGAAAAATCAATTATAATATTTTTATAAAAAATGTCAAATTGATCTCTAATACGGACAAAATTCTTAATTTTCATGTCTTCCTAACAAAACTCAGCACTCGAAGACTATAACACATTCAAATTTCTATTTGCACGAAACCCTACCTTTTAGTCATGCATTGTTTCCGTTGGTAGGGAAATAAACTCAAACCTTGTAATGTTTTCATCTCTTTTTTGATTGCTTGATTGTGTATGGAAAGTTGGAAACCCTACCTTTTAGTCATGCATTGTTTCCGTTGGTAGGGAAATAAACTCAAATTTCTATTTGCGACGTGAACGGAAGTGAAGACTTCGCAGCGACAAACCATTCGTAAGCGATCAATTTCGCTAGGTACAAATATTACGTTTATTAGATTTACGTTATATTAGTTATAGGCAATTTGATAAACAAATCGTAGATGAGATCTCGGGAATTTGTACTTCGTCGAGTCCAATAATTATCCGCTGCGCGGACTCGATTGGGTGTAGATAACCCAACAAAAGTGCCTTTTTCCCTTTTAAAAGCGTAATTTCGGTATTCAATTTATGCGGTAAACTCTCAATTTCAATAATAATAAACCTGTCCACGAAATTTTATTTTCCAATTTTTTTCTTTTTTTTTTCCAGATCTGCATAGTTTTTCATATTTGAATTTTGAACACACCTCTCTCTCTCTCTCTCTCTCTCAATTTGGGAGAAATTTCTGCCATTCTTTCCGAAATGAGGGAAAGTAAGATTTCGTTGATTTCTCCTTATCTTTCTCTCTTTCCCTTTTCTTCTCTCCATCTCCTCAGACTTTCCTTTCACTTTCCTTCTCCGTAAATCAAGTAAGTCACGTATGTTCGTCAGCTCCTACTCAAGTACGTGAAGTTCACATGAAAATCATTCTTGTTCTTCGAAATACACTATATTGGGAGGTGGGTTTTGGGAAATAAGCCGGATCTACATTTCGAGCATCGAATTGGAAACATCAATGGATCTGATTTGATATTGATATGAGAAAGCGGATCGATCCTGAAGAGAAACATTGAGTTGATACAATCACTCTCTTGCCTCCTCATTTTCAATCACCATGCCTCGATTAACTCCCACCAGGTAATTGGCGAGTAATAATAAGTGTTGCAAGTTGGATCTCGAATTTTGAGTTTCCTTTTTATCCCTAAACTAGGTGTTCTGTGAAATGCCTAAATAATTTCAATAGTTTAATTTCAACAATTTAAAATTAAACATTGAATTTGTTTTTTCTTTTCGTTGTTAGTTCAGGTTTGGTCTTAATTTTGAATCTTTCAAATTGCAGAGATGAATGCATCAAAGAAGAAAGTAAATGAAGAAGGAAGATTAATCAAATCATTTCCTAAGGTTAATATAATTTTATTTATGTATAGATGTCTTGTGTAAAATATATGTATGGTGGTATGCAGGTAAAACAGTCCAGTGAAGCAAACTATTTGAAATTTGAGATTTTGATTAGTTATGCGTAATATTGGAGGGCCAGACATGATATTTTGAGATTTTAATTAATTATGAAATTATGAAATTTTTTGATGTAAATGGACAATTTAGTCAAGTCAATTAAATTTTTGTATTAATTTTGTATTTGTTGGATTGTATTAATATTTTGTGTGGATCAGAAAGATATTCTTCTCGATTGTGTATATTAATTTCTGGAAGATCCTCAATCTTTTAAGCATTCTAGCATTTCGAGCCTTCTTAATAATTTGACAATGTTTCTATAAAATATGGCATTAATTAGATGAGCAAAAGATATATCTCAACTGTTATTAATTGAGAAGGAAAGAGAAATGATTTGATTATGGACGGACAGATATGGAGTGGGGGAGTGATTTGAAAGTTAAAAGATTACTGGACTGTGCATTGTACAAAAGGCTGTACAGTAGAATAACCCATAAAAGAAAATTAAATTTTAGTTAGTATAAAAATATTGTCAATTTTCAATAATTATTTGGGTTATCACTAAAATTAGCATGAAAATGTTGTTAATCCTCACAGTCACATCTCAATATGGGTAATCTGTTTAACTTATAAAACGAATTCATATACACTCAACAAAATGGAGAGAAGAAAAGGCCAATTTACTCTCCCAACATCTCCATTTGAGTTATCTACTAACTTATGAAATGAACGTAATATGCATGTCACAAAATGAAAAAATTAGAATCCCCAATTAAATTTCTTCACTGGCTGACACATGCCTTAAATTTTTTTTTTTTTTTTTTATTAAACATGCCTTAAATTTTTTTGAGCAATATATATAATGTATTGAGATATATGCTATGATGCACATATATATCAGAAAATGAATTGTATCGTATATGATAATCCGATACGGAGACCTATATGTTATAATATTAAATTTTGAGCAATTACGTTTTCGATACAACATGATACGTTTTCGATACAGCTAAATACATATGCGATAAGGTTGGTTCCATCTTTTTATTATTCTGACTTATCGTCAAAATACCAATATTTCTAATGCACAAAAATCTTTTATATCACATTGTTTTTTTTCTCATATGATATCCAATAAACAGGGCAACATTTTGTTTTTTTATAATTTATTTAAATATCTAATTAATTATATTAAAATAATATTAAATTATGTAATATGTAAATTATATTATGTTCTTGACTTTTGAAGATTATCATGTCGTCCGGTATCCTTTCCATATAACATAGAATATATATGCTATACACTTCTTTATAAAAAAAAAATAATAAAACAAATTTCAAATTCATTATGAACCTTACAAAACATTTTCAAAATTTTGAAAAACCAATTATAAACAAGCGTAATCATCAAAAAAAAAATTATAAATGATAAAACAAAACTTTATTAACTTTCCAAATTAAGTTGCAAGCTCGTTGGGGGCACATATATGTTCCTCCGTGCAAATCATGTCAAATATTTTAACATAATTGAATATTACAAAATGGAATCGGATCATCTGGATTAATTGAATATATGTCAGTAAAGCTTAACATTAATACTAATATGTCAGACCCAATTGTTAATTTGTTTTTAAAGATAACATGATATAGTTATATGGATATTATAAGTCAAGAGGAACGGTAATAAAATTTAACAAAATCTAGTATAGTATGCTAAACAAATGAAAATTTCTAACCATTTTCATATATTTTATTCTATTTTCTTTCATTTGATGTGAAATCGCATTAATTTGAAGAACTACAGAAAACTTCATTTTCTAACCTTATGATATGGGCTTGTAACAATGTATTTTTCTGCTTAAAATAAAAGAAAATCAGGATTTCACAAAAAAAATAAATCAGAAAAGATAATATGATCATTTTCTTTTACAAATTTGACAAATTTTAATTTTTATACAACGTAAATATGGTATCAGAAATTTCTTTTTATTTTTTACAATAACTAATTTTCTAATATGGATTTATGTATGTCATATATTTTAATGCCATCTCTCGTTATTATATAGCATACCCAAAAATTGTAATTAGTAGTAAAATTCCCGCGCTTCGCTGCGATGGATAATAATTTGAATTGTTTTACTTGAAAGATCAGACATATTTCATAAATAATCCTACAAAAGTTCACGATAAATAAGTAAATATTCTAATGCATATTATTTGTTTTAGATGAAAAATCATACATATTTCATATATAATCCTACAAAAATCCCTGGTAAATAAGTATATACCCTAATGCATATTGCAATGACAAAGAAATGTAGTAAGATGATAGAAAAAATAATTTATTATATGTGAAGCCACAACCTCATGCCGATAAGTATATACCCTAACCAACATGTCACGAGCATCAGTAGGAAGCGTTTCATGTACCCTAAATATCATATCCCTTTCCTGAGAATTAAATAATAAAATAAAGGGGCTAAAATGCAAAATTGTAGAATTTAATAGGCGAAAATGTTATGTTTACTCACATCCTTATTTTGGACTCAATATTGTGAAATTTTCTTGTGTCACATCATCATTTTCTTTTTATCATCATCACTTTTTATAACCGTTGATTATGATATGTGGTAAAATTGTTTATCATTTTCACATAAGTTTACATGATCAAATATGTGGACTACTTTTTAGAATTTTTATTTTAAAAATTCATAAAATATATTCATTTTAATTTTCTCTTTATTTTGACATCCATATAAGCATAGTTCATACATACATACCATTTTCCATAATTTTGAATTTGTAAAAATATTATGTAAAAAATATAATACAAAAATTGCATTTTAACAAAATATAATTTTAATTATTTTATTTACATAATAGAATTTTAAATATAAATATATATATTCCGAAATTACAACTATAATATCATATAAAACTAAGTTTATAAAAACAAATTTAATATTATTTTCTTTGAATAATAATAGAAATAAAAAAAGGATATCCATCGAATAAATTACTAACATATAGAAACACTTAAATATCATAGTAATGTTATTTGCAATTTCCATTACATGAATAACAAATTATTTGCACTTGCCAGGCCCGACCCCACCCCCCCCCCCCCCCCCCCCCGGGCCAGGACCAGGCCCCGTTTGGGCCCCCACCCCCCGGGCCAGGACCAGGCCCCGTTTGGGCCCGACCCCCCCAACCCCCCCCCCCCCCCGGGCCAGGACCAGGCCCCCGTTTGGGCCCGACCCCTCCCCCCCCGGGCCAGGACCAGGCCCCCGTTTGGGCCCGACCCCCCCCCCCCCCCCCCGGGCCAAGGCGAGGCCCCGTTTGGGCCCGACCCCCCCCCCCCCCCCCCGGGCCAGGGCCCGGCCCCGTTTGGGCCCGACCCCCCCGGGCCAGGCCCCGTTTGGGTCCGACCCCCCCCCCCCGGGCCAGACCCCTTTTGGGCCCGACCCCCCCCCCCCCCGGGCCAGGCCCCGTTTGGGCCTGCCCCCCCTCCCCCGGTCAGGCCCCGCATTGGCCCGACCACTCCACCAGACCGGGCCTGCATGGGCCCGACCTCCTCCCCTCAAGGCCGGGCCCCGTATGGGCCCGACCCCCTGCAGCTAGACCGGGCCTCGCGTGGGCCCGACCCACACACACACACACACAGAGATTACACACACACACAGAGTACACATACACACAGAGTACACACACACCCACACACACAGAGAATACACACACACACGCACACGCACAACAGTACATACACATACAGAACTCATACAGACCCAAAAATGGGTGAGTTGCTTCTGTTTCCACTCTTCAAATTTCTTGTATGCAGATGTCGCACTTTAAATTTCTTTTTTCCACACTTCAAATTTCTTCTTAGTGTGAACCAATTCGGTGAGCCCATTTGTTTCATCTCTGCAGCATTTGATAATTTGAAATGAAATTAGATTTGATAATTTATAAAATAGATTGGATTATTAAGCACTAAAATTGAGTATTACCTTGTACTACCGTAGGGGGTTAGATCACTTGTCTTTTTGCCTAACTAAAACCAACAAACCTAGGCCATTTTTGTGCAATAAGTCCATTTCCTTTCTTATTCGCGCATGGACTCTGTTCTCCTGCACCAGAAATGACTTTCGATTTTCGAGTGGAACTCGTCGAGTGCTAAAACGAATGTCTCGAATCCAACATGTTCTCTTGATTTGAACTAGTTTAAAAGAATTGGGAAGTATTGATCATAGACCTGAAATAAATAAAAACACAAATCAGCATTTCAAAAAGATAAAAAATAAAAAATTGTAATATACCTACAATTGATCGATCCCTTTCATTATTGGCTGCCCAAATCGGTCCCTTCATTATTGAAATAGAAAAAAGAAACAAAATCAGCAAACTTATCAAGTAAAACAAGAATGCAAACTTTGAATTCTTCAAAGAAAAATCAAACCAAATAATTGATTTGATTCAGATATATCTCGGAAAAAAAGAGAGTTGAAAAGATGATTTGACAAAACATGCCTTTTACCTAACCCAATTTGCAGATATAAGGCGGTTTGCACCATTGCTGCTTTTTCTTTGCGGTACAGAACATAAGGAGGCCTGTCCGTGTCCCCCTCTAGTAATGAGTGACCTTCTCCTCCAATTTACCTCTCGTAGGCCATCCTCAACCAGGTGAAATCCAAATCTGAAGGAAAGCTCGCCAATTTTGCAGATATAAGGCGGAAGCTCGCCATTGTTTCTTCCTCTAGAAGCAGAAATAAATCTTCTCGCTTTTCTTCTAAGACTTGTTTGATTTGGAGCAGAACAGAACGATAGAGAGGAAAAGAGAAAGGAACGAGAGAAAGAGAGAGAATCTGGCTTGAAGGGGAAGAAGAAGAAGAGAGGGGTTGGGGGCAAAATATATAGAAAACGAGCTGAAGTTCAACATCTCTCTTGATATAGCCGTTGGAATAGAACAATCCAGATGCTCTTTGATATAGCCGTTGGAAGAGAACAATCCAGATGTTCTTTGATATAGCCGTTGGAAGAGAATAGCCGTTTGAGAAGAGATCTCTGCGGATCCGTTTTCATGAAGCGAAGAGGATAAGATGAAAGAACGAAGAACATGAACCAAAAGGATTGTTGGTAATTTCACTGTACACATTTTTCCTATTTATCAATTTGTAACGGGTCATGTGTAGTAATAATTTGGCCCGTTAGTAAGTTATGTACATTTTAATTCATTTCAACTTTTTTATATAATCACACCAGGTTTTTACCTTTTATTTTCTAAAGATATTATTTGCATTTTTTAGTTCATTCATCAGGCTATTTTCTTATTTAGACTTGTCATAATCAAAAAATTTATTTCATTTCATAAAACCGAATAAAAAAAAAATTCTGTATCAAAAAATTTAATTCATTTCATAAAACCGAATAAAAAAAAAATTCTTTAAGTATTAAGCTTGATTGATAAACAAATTATATATTTATCATATACTTTATTAATATCTTAAATATTTTGGTAATCCAATGCAAAAAATTATATATTATTTTATAACAATTTTAAAAATATGATATATTTCATCATATAAATTATGTATTGATCATATAATGAAATTATATATTTTATCATTTTATTTGAATTATATATTCTGCATATAATTTGACACAAGTTTATTATATAACTTAATTTAAAGAAATATTTGCATTGGACTTTATTTGATTTAACTTTAAATTGTTAAATTATTTGTTTCCAGTTAGTAGTGTGTTTTCCACAAACCATATTATATTTATTTCATTCAATTATTAACTCTCAAGAAAATTCTAGTGATGACATTCTCCCTTTAATTATTATAAAGCATTCACTAATATATTCTAGTGATGACATCCTCAATCTTGATGGAAACTACTCTCTCATGCAAAACCAAAACAAAAATAATATAAAGCATTCACTAATATATTATAAACTATCTGAAAGGTTTTCAAATACTCTAAACAAAACCAAAATATTATAAAGCATTATCCCTTTAATTATCATTCCGCCCAATTGTGGTTGCAGATGCAGTTGTACAGCCTCTGAGACCAAATCTGCCACGTTGATAGCTAATTCCTTCATTGTCAGTTTCTACTAGGATTTTTATATGCTCACACACAAAACTACACCAAAAAAATAATTTAAATAATAAATATATAAAAGAAAAAAAGACAAAGAGTTGTGGGTATTTTTACATACGTACCCTTCTAAAATCCAAATTATCATATTTACCTTTTAAACAATCTAAAATATAATCTAAAATATCATTTTAACCTTTTTAAACATGCAACATATCCAATTAATTTAGTATCAAATTTGTCAACTTTAATATGATTTATTGATGTTTTAAGATTTTTGAGAGGGTAAATATGATATTTTGAAATTTAAGAAGAACAATAAACCCCCCAAGAAAAGTACAAAAAACGTACCTTTTTGGAATAGCAAGGAGGCTTTTTACACAATTTTTTACATTTATCACAAAACATTGTCCAATTAAGAAATTTAGGAAAATAATATTTGGGAATTTTTATTATTATTACCTGTACTCAATAGTGTGATTGTTGGTAATTCCTCTTGATTCCGATTCATTAATAATTAAAAAAATGAAATTCTCCATTTGATTTTAGTATCGATCTCCTGTCTGGTCTACATAACTTTGCAGTGCTCCGTGTGCGCTAAAAAAATTCATAACCTAAAACAAGAAAAAAAAAATTATAATAATAATAAATAGGTTTATTTTAGATTAAAATTGAAATGTAAAGGCCCTTGTTGGGATTAGAGAAGTTTTGTAATATGGTAACCATCTCGTAGGTACCATGATTCTATTATCGATATTGGTAAAATAATATGTAAAGAATGAACGTACCAAATTATGAGATTGCAATTGAAGAGAGCAATAACTGTTCCAATAGATTCGTTTGAGAAATTCTAGTGAGAATCAGAATAGAAAAATCAATCAAATTTATCCAAACACACAAATTTCCAGATAATCTATGATTTCCAGCAAAGCACACAACTATCCAAATTATGGGATTAGAGAAGTTTTGTAATATGCTAACAGGCAAATGGATTGGAGAAATTCTTAGAAGTTAATCCAAAAGCATGTAATTCTGTAAGTTACAATCCAATTCTATCAAACGCTAAATCTCCAGAGCAAATACTTTCCAAGGGCCTAAGTTTTAATCAAATTCAACATTGTTATAAAGGTAAAGAGATGATGGTAGAGGAGAGGATTCATTTAAAAACAAATCAGTACAAATCAGAGTCGACACAAGGATTCGTTATCTCTTGAAAATAAAAATCTAATGAATGAAGATGATATACTGATTTTTCTAAGGGCTACTGGTATTGAATTATCATCACAAACACGCACTAAGGTAAAGGAATTACTGGAGGAGACCAAAAATTTAAATGCTGAAAATTAACATTAAAAGAGCCTAATTAGTGGTGAAGAGGGGAGTTCATAACGAGAGAATCAGAGCAATGATTGTTGGGGAATATCCTCGACCCCGGGCCCGCGCAGCGGATATGTAGGCCCGGTTCGATTCCCCGATTCCCGAGATCACGCCACGACTTCGAGGGTACGATGCGAATAGAAGGACAGATTCATACCAGTGCCAAATTGATGGCACACGAAGGGTTGATCGCCGCCTTCTATTTCCTTCGGTGTCACGTTGGTGACTAGCCCGTACGTCCCATACCGCACGTCTCCCACCGTTTCGACACGCCTCGGGTTGTCTTCGTGCGTTCCATGCCCGCATGATTCCACAGCCCGTTACTCGATTACTTCTTCGGTTTGATCACAACGAAGAGCCACATGTGTCGCTCCTCTACCCGTATCCACCGTGAGTCATAGCACCTCGGTCGCGGATGCACCTGCCTAGACGATGCATCGGCGAACTTGCATGATTGCGTTTCGATTCTCTAGACGGAGAAAACTCTTTTCTCCTTCTCTCTCAATCTCTTCGCACTCTTTCATCAAGTGATTAGAGTCTCTTAATTTCTGGATTAATTCTAAATTAACTCCATTAATTTTCTGGTTGAACTAATCTAATTATTCAACTGGTTGGACTGATGAGAGAGAGAGAGAAACATCCTATATATACTCCATAGGATAAGGATGGGCCAAAAGGTATGTATATCTTCTATACACCTTTTCAAACAGAAAACTGCATACACCCTTTTAGTAATCTGTCAGAACGAAAATATTAAATCGTTCCAACCGACTTTGAACATTTACGAAAGTTGTAGATAATCTAATTATCTTTCCAACCCAATTTGGCCCAGCCCAATTGGAGTTCGGACCCGAACGTTACGGCCGTTTTACTGACTGTATGTCAAACTGTCGCACCCTTTCGGTATTTCATTAGAACGATACTGATACTTCGCTCCAATGAAATATATTACAACATGAAAGTTCTAGATAATCTCATTATCTAACTAACCCAATTTGAACCATTCCAATCGGAGTTTGCTACTGAAAGTTATACCAGTTTTACTAATCTGTTTCGTATGCCCACGAACGCGTACGTTCGTTTGTCCTACGTACCATTTTAGCGATGATCCAAAACTGTATTTCCTTCAATGATAACCACCATTGATGCTAATTCTTTATAGAGATGGGTTTCTTACATTACGATGGACAATGGTGAACTCGTCAAACCATGTCAAGAGAAGAGAGAGCATATGCTCAAGACACTGAAGCTTCGAGTTACTACTGCCATGACGATTTCACAACGGCGATTTCATCGAGTAACCATGGCGATTTTTCATGGTCGATTTCATCGAGAAGCTAATCGAGGGGGCAAGGACAAGGGCAAGCCGAAGCAGCTATGCTAATTGCAGAGATAAACCTAAGCCCTTTTGTCTCCAAAAACAAGGATTTTGTACTTCTGCTTTATAGGGTTAAAACTAGTAAATGCATTCCGGAATTTTAATTCTGAGTTATTACTAGGATTTATTTTACTTCTTTTGGTGCCGTTTTTATGTATGAGATATTAACGTGTGGTAAAACTTAGGAATTAGCATTCCAATGTGGGAATTTTAATCCCATAGTAATAGTAATTGTACTATTCTTATTCTTAATGCAATGCAATAGACGAGGGATTTATCAGTCCACTTTCTATTTTTCTCCAAAATAAAAATTCATTGAAGAAACAAATCACAAAAATAAAATTGCATTAAAAGTATAAATGGAATGTGAAGGTTAAATATTTAATACTAATAAGTTAATATATAATATTAATATCATAAAACATACATATTATCATTATTTTTTTAAATATAATTTTAAAAAATTATGAAATTTATTCACTTGCATTATCTTTATTTTAGATTTCATATTATCATATATCAAATATTTTTTCTCTAGTTTAAAATTATGAAAATATTTATGTAAGAAAATACAATATAAAAGTAAGTATAATTACATTAGTATATATCAAACATTTGTTAAGTATATCTATTAGTATGTTTAAAACTATAATTTTAAAAAATGTAGATACTACTAAATATGCTATATTTGTATTTTTACTCAAACAACTTCATGTTAATCTATTAAAAAATTAATTAAAATGAAATATATTAATTTACGAAACACAAATAAATTCTTCAACTTCTAAAAAAAATCGATAATAACATGAAAGATAAAATTTACCTGACACAAGTAACTTATTGAACTTTTAATATGTATGTAAATTTAAAAATACCACATGGTTTTTTTTTATTTATGTTCATGCATGTTATCTTATAATATTATTTAACTTATTTTGTATGTCATTTTATAGTACTAAATAAATATTTTTCGTTGTGTCAGCTTCAAAAATAATATAATAATTTTATCATTATGGAACTTATTTAATTAATATAATTTTTATTTTCACAACGTGTTATGTTTGTTTCCAAAAAATTATAACTAAATATTATGTGTGTGACAAAAAATGAAACAAATTCGTCGCGAAATTCGGTTAATCTCCTAGTTAATAAATAATATTTAGTATAATTTTGATTCTTAGTCAAATTCTAATATCTTAATTGTTTTGATGTTGCATAAAATAACACACAAAATTACATCACAATTGATCCTTAGGCTCCTATACTCGGCTGCCTTTTCATCTTCGAGACGGGATTTGCCCAAACGGCTTTGGACAAAGCCTCTGACCAAATAGCTTACTAACCTCACGATTAGAGATCATGATGAGTTAGACTTGATTAAACTTGGCCACTGTTAACTCATCGTGTGAAATTTATTAGTCTTCTATAGAATTAAATCACAAAATATTTTCCCGTCCAAACTCCAAACTACCAATTTATTGGGTGATTATATAGTAGACCCTTTAAAGAAAAAAAAAGTACATTTTTGTCCCCCAAACTTTTTTCAAAAGTGCACTTTACCTCCCAAACAAAAATCTGCACATTTTTGTCTCCTAATATTTCAAAAATTGTGCATCATGCCTAGGAGTGTAAACGGTTCGGATAGTGGTCATACCAGATCCGTATCCGTATTTTTTCGGATACGGGTATTCGGATACGGAACAACTCGGATCCGGATACGGTTCGGATATTAAACGGATACGGATACGGTTCGGATATTGTCGGATACGAATACGGATACGAATCTTTTTCGGATAGTTAAAACGGATATTTGATAAATAACACAACTATTCATCTAATATTCAACTTTTAAATAAAATTAAAATAATATTTAAATTTCTTGTTGCACGAATACGTACACGAGTATCCTATCCGATGCGATACAAATACGGTTTGGATATCGCAATTTTTAAAATTACTAGGATACAATATATTTAAATAATAATAATAATAAAAGTGACCCGTTACAAAAATTATTCATATTATACTAATAAAATAGATATATTATTGTGTGAAAATGAATCGTTACAAAATCAACTGTACCAAAACAACCACAAATAATCCCACGTTATGTAAAAAAATACAAAATAATTTGAAGTCGAGATAAAATTGTACATAAAGCCCACAAAAAGTATTCACAGCCTACACAAAAAAACAAACAAAAACCGGAACAAAGTTAGCTAATAGTCCCACCAGTTATTTTTGCAGTACAAAATTTTGTATGATGCCTATAAATACATACCACCTCCACTTCTAAAAAGAGGTGTACCTCATTAAGGTGTGTCCTGTTCATTCGGATGAAATTTTAATGAAAAACGGATCCGTTTTTTATTATTATTCATTAACCGGATTCGCAACCGGATTCGGATGATATTCTTGATACCGGATTTGGATTTGGATCCGAAAAAACGAATCCGGGTCGGATCCGGATTCGTTCGGATCCGGATAATTTTATACGGATTTGGATATTTAGGCGGATTCGGTTCGGGTCGGTTCGGATAATATCCGAACCGTTTACATCCCTAATCATGCCCCTTTCGTTCATTTTGTTGTCCAATTTTTGTTAAATGATGACATGGCCTGTTAAATAATGACATGGCATGTTTCACGTGGTGATGACATGAAATTTGACCCTAACTCGATCCATTTGAACTAACCCGACCCGCTAACCCAACCCAACAGTCGCTCCACTCTCTCTCTCTTTCTTTCCATTTCTCTTTCTCTCCATCTCTCCCTTGCGATCGCTTCAAAGTTCAACAGCACCGTCGAGTACCGTTCTCGCCGCCTTCTCGCCGCCTTAACTCTCAGCCCTCTCTTGCCTCTCTCCCTGACGGTAAATGAGCAAAAAAACCTCTGTTCATTTGAAGTTGTTTCTCTCTTCCCTCTCTCTTCCCTCTCAGCCCTCTCTTCCCTTCTCGCCGCCTACCGTTCTTCCCTCTCTCCCTGATCGCTGTTATTTCTCAACATTTCAAAAGATCTAAAAAGAATTACAAATTTGGGGCTGATTTGGCTTTAATCAGTCCAATTTGGGGCTGATTAGGCTGTAGTCAGTCCAATTGAGTCCAATTTGGGGCTGATTAGGCTTTAATCAGTCCAATTGAGTCCAATTTGGGACTGATTAGGCTGTAATCAGTCAAATTGAGTCTAATTTAGGGATTTAGGATTTTGATGGATCAAAGGAAGAACGAAGGAACCGAGAGAAGGGAACTAACCTTCTTTAGAAGTGGTGAAGGCGAAGAAGGCGGCGAGAAGGCGGCGAGAAAGCGGCGAGAAGGTCACTTCTGGCGAGAAGGAGATCGGGCGAGGATTTGCTGGCCGAGGGCGAAGGAACGAGATCTGGCGAGGAGATGCGATTGTTGAAGGAGATCTGGCGAGAACGGTACTCGACGAAGCGATCGCGAAGGAGATCTGGCGAGAACGGTAAGCTGTTGAACTTTGAAGCGATCGCGAGAGAGAGAGAGAGAGAGAGAGAGAGAGAGGAGCGGCTGTTGGGTTGGGTTATTTGGGTTAGCGGGTCGGGTTGGTTCAAATGGATCGGGTTAGGGTAAAATTCCATGTCATCACCACATGAAACATGCCATGTCATCATTTAACAGGTCATGTCATCATTTAACTGAAATTGGACAACAAAATGGACGGAGGAGGCATGATGCACAATTTTTGAAACATTAGAAGACAAAAAGGTACAGATTTTTGTTTGGGGGGTAAAGTGCACTTTTGGAAAAATTTTGGGAGGCAAAAGTTGAAGGAAATGCAGTTTCACATCTACGGTAAAATCGTACGTATAAGGATATATGAACATGGTAGTTCATAGAAATATAACATGTGTATTAGATACACATATGTATATATGATATCTATAATAGTTCTAATCCCTTTGATTGGGCCTTTTTATCCTGCTTCCACGTCTCTTTTTACTGTTGGTTCTCTTTGAAAATAACTTCATGTGCTCCTTTTTTTTTCTCATTATTTCACGACCAAAGAAAAGGAAAAAAACCCCGCCCCCAGAAAAAACCCGGCCACCGAAACCCTAGCGGAAGGCTCGCCACGGAGAGGCGAGACGCTGGCGACGTCGCGAGAGAGAAAAGAGAAGAAGGCGGTGACGTGGCGCAGAGATGGTGATGGAGCGGCTCAGAGGAGGCGATGGCGCGACGCAGAGGAGGCTATGCGCGAGGCGGAGCATGTGGCACGACGCAGAACAGGCGATGCGCGAGGCAGAGCAGGCTATACGCCTTCAATCGTCAATCCATAGCCCTAATCTGGTTAATAGTTCTAATCGGTAATATTGGGCCGATTTTGTAGCCTTCCACGTCTCCTTTTTACTATTTTTTCTCGCATAACCCCTTCTCTCTCGCTTCTCTCTTCACATTTTCACGGCGGGAGGGAAAAAGAAACTTAAGCGAACCCTAGGTGGCGAAAACGAAGGTGAAGCCATGAAAAGCGGGGCCAGACAGTCGCTACGACGGCCGAGCACCAGGTCGCTGGCCGATTTCTGCGGTTATTTCTTTTCGATATTTCACCAATATAACCAATATACCATTTTTTATTATTTTATTCCAGTCCTCAGGTGCCTCCTCTACCATGATCACAGTAATAAATTCCTCGAACATTGGATGAAGAAGGGGGATTACAAGGTCAATTCGGCACTCGGATCAGGGGCCTTTATGCAATTTTGAGATAACACAGGGGTTTCATTGCAAATTTGCTGTAAAGGAGAGGATTTACATATTTATCCTTCCAAAATGGTTCCGATCCTCGATATTCCTGCCTCCTCTGCCATGATTGCAACGAGAAATTTGTCGAACTCCGATGAAGAAGCTGGATTGCAAGGATGACTCGGCACTAAGGTCAGGGGCTTTTTTGCAATTTTGAGATAACACAAGGTCTTCTTTGCAAATTTGCTGCCTTTGCATATTTTTTCCAGTATCAATATTCCCCTCAGGTGATTTTCAGTGCGATTACTAATTTTTTTGTATTTCTCTGGGATTTTCGTTTTTGTTGTTGATATTTTTAATTTGTGGGTTTTTTAGCTCATCTGAATTGGATAGTATGCAACACGTTATGGAGCTGTTAAGCGATATGTTTAGAGCTGTGAAGCGAACTGATCCGCAGTTACGTAACAAGAACTTTGAAACTTTATTTATTTATATATTTTTATGTTATAATAATTAATAATGACAAATTTTGTGTCGTATTTTGAATTAGGCTGTCAAAAAACGAAATAATTTCAGAATTTGCAATGCAAATCCAATGAAAAGGAAGTCATGGGTTTCATTACTACCACAAAGTATTAACTCTCTACTGTTTATACTTGATATTGAATAATTTATCATGATAAATTTGTTACAATTTAATAATTAATATAAGGATGAACAGTTATTGGAGCAAACTCTCGAATTAAACGACAAGTTGCAGAGTTTGTTAGCAAAACACGATGCGATTGCCTTGGGATCCACTGTGAAAGATGAAATGCGAGACGTGCCTATACCCGCGGTGGCAGATACGGTACTGAGGCCAGTCTACTTCGAATCTGGTGCAGACACCTGTCCAATCTACTTCGCACATCCCGGCGCCGTGTTGGTGGATGTGGCAGGAGAGGAGGAGGACGATGACGAGTTTGCACAACTCGCTCGCAGGTTTGTAGTTTTCTAATTCATGGCAAAATACAAATATGCCCTTCTAAAAAATAACAAAATGATAAATGCAATATTTTTAAATTGTGTAAGGACATATATGAAATAAAGTCCGAACTTTCTCTTCCATTTTCTCACAGGAGATGAAATTGTGCAAGGACATAAATGCAATATTTTTAACTCGCTCACACTGAAGTTCCATCTTCTACCATTAACGGATCCGGATCCAATAACCCGTTAACACTCCCGGATCCGGGTGCTCCAGTTAAAATCTCAAGGACAGAGGAAGACAAATTAATGAGAGTTCTCAACCTGAGCCTCACTCCTCGAATATATATATATATATATATATATATTGTGCGAGTTCATTTGTATTAAGATAAAAAAAAATGTATTAAGATAAAAAAAATATATACTATAACAAAAAATATATATATATCATCATGAAACATGCCCAATTATCGGAAAAAAAATGTTTAGCTTCTTTATCAGTTATCAAGGCACTGTATCGAAACATTGAACCTCTCGATGCGGTACCATATAGTTTTTATTGTCAAAATTTCATATATGCCCTTCCAGAAAGTTAAAATAATCATATTCTTCGTAAACTATTTTAAGTTTATAGCTGTAGTTTTGCAAGGATAATTTGAGACATTTTGAGGTTTGGAAGGGTCTATTTGATATTTTAAAATTTGCAAGGGTATATTCAATATTTTGTTTTCTGATTTTCTTTTTGGTTTATCGCAGACAACAGCCCTTTGAATATGTAGCTCCTTCATCGATTCTCGAGCCGCTGTCTAAAACTATCGATGAGGTACCATATAATTTTTATTGGAAAAATTTCATATATGCCCTTCGAGAAAGTTAAAAGAATCATATTCGTCGAAAACTATTTTAAATTTATAGTAGTAGTTTTGGGAGGATAATATGAGACATGTTGAGGTTTGGAAAGGTATATTTTATATTTTAAAATTCGCAAGGTTATATTCGATGTTTTGAAATTTACATGGTATATATTTTAATCCAATGTACTACTTTGTTTATTTGAGAATTAGGATTTATGCATATTTTAGGGATATATTGTACTTTTCCAGAATTTTGAAGAGTATTCTTGAAATTTGGGCAATTCATATTTTCAGATCATGAAAGTATTTTTCAAAATTTGACATTTTAAAGATTATACTTCGTTGGTTTGTTGAGTTTTTACTATTTTTTTTTTTTTTGCATTGTAGTGATATAGATATAGTGGATATTTTTACAATTTATAACAGATATAATGGATATAACGAAGTGGATTTCTCGAAAATGAGAATATCATAATGACTAATATAGGTCAGAACTAATATAGGTCGCAACTATATTTAATTCAGTGAAAATCTGTGATAATATTCAAAAGAAACATATCCATTCACATTTTGATATTTTTATATGCAAATATCCACTATATTTTTCAAGATATAGTCAGAACTAATATAGGTCGCAACTAAATCTGTGATCACTACTGTACGATGCATATTCAAGCGAACTGCAAATATTCTTTCAAAATTAAATTTAACGAAGAATTTATAATTGATCGCAATCCTCACAAGGTACCTTATTATTCATTATTCTTTGCATTTTTTTGAGAAAGTCCCTAATATTAATGAAATTATGTTTTTTGGGTGTGCGAGGACTGGTGCAGAATAGGAGTGGGAAAACAGCCTCGACAATATTCGGCGAGTGGGACGACTGACATGCATTGTGTTAACGGGTATTTATTTGGAGGAAAGGGGAAAGAAATGGAACATCTCTTACATTTGCTCATATTTACAGGTTTCCGTGCTTCCGGAAGCGGAATTTCGATGGCTACACTCGGTTACACTCAGATCTGGAACCGCACAAGGAGTATGTATACCAAAAAGCTCTATTTATTTTTTCTTTTTGTAAATTTGGAGATCTATGTTAGAGTTGTTTTTTTTATTTTATTCAATGAAAAAAGATTATTGAGGTGAAATGTCAACTATTAATGTACATTTTCATGGCTTTTGTAGCCCTTATAAATTTGACTCGAACATGCAATGTAAAGAAACCTTTTCATGTTCTTGCTTTTTTCCATAGTGCAGTCAATTTTCACACTGGATATTTTTTGTATACTCATCCTGTGAGAGTCATATTATTATTCAATGGAAAAAGAAAATTATGCACCATCAACAGATATTCAAAACTCATCGTACAAAAAAAATAATCAACACAAACAAATCTCAATCCTAAAAAAAAATCATCATAACAACATCAACAATCATACATACATTCATCCCTCAATTAAATGTCTAACAAAGTAAACCAAAGAAAAGAAATTAGACTCAACTACAACAATAAAAAAAAAATAATAACATGACAAAAAAAAAAAAAAAATTCAAACGTAAGAACCCCGCGCAATGTTGCGCGGGGGCAAAGCTAGTACATAATTAGATTGATAAGATAAGATTTTAGGAAAAATCTGTTTGGAACATTTTTACTAAAACGGACATAACTTTCGCATACGAACACCGATTTGGATGATTCAACTCTCATAAGTTAGATAATTGGATTATCTACAACTTTTATATTCAGTGAAAAAACATTTGAATAAATTAGAACGTTCATTCTAATGAAATACACGAAAGGTTGCGGCAGTTCGACGAAAGGGCGCGAACGTTTACTAAAACTAGCATAACTTTCGGACTGGATATCCAAATTGGATAAACTCGGATTTGTTGGAAAGGTGATAAGATCATCTAGAAGTTTCGTTCATAAAGTGCCTGTTAATTACGGACCTAAGTCGGTCAAAATTCCAGTTTAGTGAAAGTGTGTCTGCTGATTCTGCAGGAGACACATCTTTTGATCAAATCTTTTAGAAACTTGTCCTTTCATGCATATAAAAGTATCATTTGATTGATTAAAGAGTATCTATTTACTGGTGAAGGAATACGAGTTATTCTATAAATAGAATCATAATCTCACTCAATCAAATCAATATAAGAAATCATTATTTCCACTAATTAATCCAGTAATTAATAGAGAGAAAAGTTCGCCGGAATTCTCCATTGATTCCGGCAAGAGTTTAAGCAAGAGTGATTACGAGGCGTCTAGGTAGTTTCGTGATTATCCGACGACTCCCGTTTCGCGGTGGATACGAGTAGAGGTACGTATACGTTTGCGTACTAACGAGTTAAGCTCATCAACCGACGAGAAGACGAACGGAGAAATACGACCGGTTTGGGCGTGGGATGAACCGGTACGAGCGAAAAGGTGCGAACGAAAAGGTGCGACGTGAACGGAAGTGAAGACTTCGCAGCGACAAACCCTTCGTAAGCGATCAATTTCGCTAGGTACAAATATTACGTTTATTAGATTTACGTTATATTAGTTATAGGCAATTTGATAAACAAATCGTAGATGAGATCTCGGGAATTTGTACTCCGTCGAGTCCAATAATTATCCGCTGCGCGGACTCGATGGGGTGTAGATAACCCAACAAAAGTGCATTTTTCCCTTTTAAAAGCGTAATTTCGGTATTCAATTTATGCGGTAAACTCTCAATTTCAATAATAATAAACCTGTCCACGAAATTTTATTTTCCAATTTTTTTCTTTTTTTTTTCCAGATCTGCATAGTTTTTCATATTTGAATTTTGAACACACCTCTCTCTCTCAATTTGGGAGAAATTTCTGCCATTCTTTCCGAAATGAGGGAAAGTAAGATTTCGTTGATTTCTTTCTATAATAGACTAAAAAGATATCTCACGGTGGGTTAACTAGCTCTTAGATTTAATCCGGTAAGATATATCATGATTTTAAATCCTAGAGCTGGTAAGCTATTTGGGCAGGAATTATATTCAGAGTCCATGGGAATAAAATGTGCTCATATTTTTCTTTACTGACTGACACTTATCTAAATGTTACTGGACTAGAAGCATAAAAGAGAACAAACATGATTACATTTATATCCTCTTTATTAATATTGGTTACCTATATTTTATAGGTTGATTGCATTTTAATCGTTTTCTAGCACTAATACAGACCACAGGTTCTAAAAAATGAATGGATGAAAAATATTTAGTGCATTTAAGAAGAACTCATAATATAAATAGTATGAACTATGAATTGTTGTGCATAGATATATACAATAACAATAATATACTATGACTGTTTATATGTCCCTAGTTCATTCGTTCGTGTATCCATGTTGTGTTGTTAATGTTAAATGTTTATTGAAAATACATATTTTTATGGAGAAGGTATTTTTTCGCACTATCCAAATTTGAGGCTTCTTAAACAGTGCAAGCCACCAAATAAATTAAAATTAAAATTATATTATAATATTGAAACATAAGCAACAAACATCAGCTCATTAAATTGTTTGCAGTTGTGCCACAATCAATCCAACTTTGCACAACATACCAATAAGGCAATAAATTGGAGTTGTGCGTCTTCGAGAGTCACAAGTCTCTCCAAGAAAATCAAGAAGCCCTTTTCGAAAATCTTTCAAAAAAAAAAAAAGATTCCCAACGCATTTTCCATTTTTGTTTTTTCATCAGACTCGTCATAGTAATACACGAATCATGTGGTGTAAATCTTCAAAAGATTCCCAACGCATGAACGTGGTGGAAGTCTTCAAAAGATTTCTCAGATACACACTACAACGCTTACAATAAAAGGGCGTGATCATTATGTAAATAAAAACTTTGCAAGGACATGTAAGCAAAATAACATCAATTATTTCCCATACTATATATATGTTCGTGTGTGCAGAGCTCCACTTAGACAGTACAAATGGAAGACAACGATGGCGCCCAATTGCCCCAAATTCAACCTCCAGGTACAAATTAGCATATTTGTCTCTCTGTGTTCTTCTAATTGCATCTCGGAGAAAGTAAAATTATTTTTCCTGTATTTTTTCTAGTACGATTCACTGTTAATTAATGTTAAATATCAGTAATTTCTTGTATTTCTCTTTATCTGGCTAGAATTTTCTGTTAAAAATATGAAATTCCCCAATTAAGCATTGATTATCCAGTTAATCCCTACATCTTAAGCCTCAAATTTGATTTATACCAGACTTGTACAGTACCAGAAACTCTATAAATTGATCCTTTGCCCCCTTTCGCTCGAATCTACTCTTTAGTTAAATTTATATTTTTTTAATTTGTTTCATTTTCAGCCAATATCGACAAACCTGAACCGACCAACTCATTGTCTTCGAAAATAAGACAAATCGCCACGTCAGCCCTAGATACATACCGCAGAAAACCTGTTTCGTACTGGATTCTTCTAACCCTAAATGGGGGTCTCATGTTAACTGCATTTCCTGTTTCGAGCCTTTTATCTCGTTATTACTACAATAATGGTGGAAAAAGCAAGTGGATCCTTTCTTGGTCTGCGGTTGCGGGGTGGCCACTCACCGCACTTTTACTAATTCCTACTTATATATTCACTAAATCGCGTCCAAGTCCTTTTTCCCTCAAACTTGCATTTTGGTACATTCTTCTAGGGTTTCTAAGTGCGGTAGATAATTTAATGTACGCATGGGCCTACGCATATTTACCAGCATCTACAGCTTCGCTTCTCGCCGCCTCGTCTCTAATTTTCTCCTCTTTATTTGGTTATTTACTCGTAAAAAACAAAATTAATCTCTCTTCGCTAAACGCCATTGTGGTAATATCCTTTGGTGTGGTAATAATCGGACTAGATTCGAAATCAGATAAATATCCGGGTATAACCGCAAAACAGTACACGTTAGGTTTTGTATCCGACATTCTCGCCTCGGCCCTTCACGGTTTAATTTTCGCATTATCCGAATTAATATTCGTTAAAATATTAGGGCGGAGATCTTTCCACGTGGTTCTTGAGCAACAAGTAATGGTTTCTTTTTGCGCGTTTATTTTCACTTCAATAGGTGTAGCAATAAATGATGATTTTAAGGGGATGAGGGTTGAGGGTTTAGGGTTTAAGCATGGTGAGGTGGCATATATAATGGTGATTATTTGGTCGGCTATTACGTTTCAATTAGGGGTTTTGGGTGGCACTGGCGTAATTTTTCTGGGATCGACTGTTTTGGCGGGCGTGCTGAATGCGGTTCGGGTTCCTATATCGAGTATCGGAGCGGTTATTTGGTTTCATGATCCGATGAGCGGGTTCAAAATTTTGTCCTTGGTTGTTACCGTTTGGGGATTCGGGTCTTATCTTGTTGGTCATTCTTCGAATAAATCCTCGTAGAATATTAATAATTCATTTTTTTTTTTTTGGTTAATTCGTTGAATATAGATTGCAATTACTATATACTGTAAAAGAATTGATATTAATAATTCATTTTTATTTTTCAAATTTTGTGATGATTTATTTCTTTTATTTGAATTTGTTGATGAAATGTATAAACTAATTACTTGGCCCTTGCTAGGTAAGAGAGCAAAGTAAAATGAACTATAGAGAAGAACAAAAATTAGTTAATATATCTTAAGAGAGAAAATAATATCAACAAAGTGGTCGTGCCGGAGTGGTTATCGGGCATGACTAGAAATCATGTGGGCTTTGCCCGCGCAGGTTCGAATCCTGCCGACCACGAATGCCTTTTTTTTTCCATTTTCTTAATTTAATTTATTTATACCACTATGTAACCAAAATGAATTTTTTTAATTTAGTTTTTCAGCTCATAATTTTAATTTCTCTTAAATAAGCAACTAAAACTATATTTCACATTCAAAAGTTGTATTATGAGTATTGCTTCTTTCTTCATCACATTATTATAATTAAATAAGGCAAAATATAGGAATGGATAAATTATTTAAAAATAAAGTATCGAATAAAAGTCAATATAAACAAAAACAGAAAAAAAAAAATTGAGTGCTTTTATCTGAAATAAATATACTAAATTGACAAATAAATAGAAGGGGAAAGGAAATGATACAAGCCCTACTTCTTGACATAAGATTCGATATTCTTTAGCCATCTAATAAGCTCAATTTTATCCTTATTTAACATATAATCGTGCAAAAACTCGGCCATTTCATCATTCACCCCTCGTTCTTCCAAAAATTCTCTGACCTCCCTCTTCACCTCTTCATCCAAATCCCTACCAAAAACAACAAAGAAAATTAAATACACAAATGATTATCTCGTGAGGTTCTATATGCAAAAAAGTTCAAAAAAAAAATAGTTGCTACTATATATTATTACCTGAAATCAGGACCCATATAGGGTCTAGCAGCGGTACCACTCTGATGAAGCGGCATAACCTTCTGTACAACTAACAAATCGGGCCAAGCAGAGCAAATGAACCCAAATACCGACCCGTTTCGCGAAACCTCCACGATTAGGCTGATGTGGAGTTTAGGGTTTGGATCATTAGGGTTAGGATTTGCTGCTCCGTCGAACAATGTGGCGTCGATTTTGATCTCATCGGAGGAGTTGAATGTCGATTTGAGACGGACCCATTGCTCGCCTGGATTGTCTTGGATCGTGAAGGCTCTGAAGCTCGGCAGGGGCTTTTGTGGAAATGTTGAAATCATAAAGGGTCAAATAGGAATGTTGACATTTCTAAATTGTTAATATTTCTACTTTTTGTCTTCAATTTGCTTAATTGACGCCAACAATGGTGAATTAAGATCGTATAATCATGATTGCAAGAAGAAATCAAATATAAAATTAACTATCTAGATGAATAATGAGCAAATAAAACCAAAATTACCTTGTGAGGGGGATTATATTCGGATAGATAACCGATCTCAGAGCGGATAATTCGCAAAAGGTTCTCATCAAACGCAGATGGAGTCGAAGCCGAAAGATAAGACCTCACCGTAGAAACGGCGCCAATGCGACGATCATCGCATAAAATCGAGCGGCCTAACCTCGGAGCTGATACTAGGGTTTTGAGCAGAGAAGAAGTGCTTTGAGGAAGACGACGCAGCAATCCAGCCATCACTGAGAGAGAAGAGAAAAAAAAAAAATAGTACAGTGGTAGAATACAGTAAATTCTAGATACTACAATGGGTTCAAATGGGCCGGGCTCGGTACCGGTTCGGGTATGGTTCCTTCCTTATCGGATCAAATTTATACAGGTTGCCACAGCCGACGTTCAGATTTATATAAACTCGGTCTACAAAATATGTGTACACCAAATAAGTTCTTCCAGATCCTTGTTCGCCTCTATGACTGTGCTCCAATTCCATATATAACATTGTCTACCTAATCCAACGGCTAGTTTATTTTCCAGCCGTTGAAGCGCTCTCTTCTCTTTTTTAAACCCATTATAATCTCTCTCTCTCACTCTCTCAAAATCTCAAGCTCAAAATACAAGTTCTACAATAAGCGAAAAATCAAACAAAATCCGAAAATTCAAAATCGTTTCTCTGAATCTCTCAACGAAGAGCAAAAATGGGGTATGCGTACACTCCGACCTATTATTCTTCGATTCAGCATTCTCTCACCTCTATGTATAAATCCATATTCAAATCCAACAAGAGGCGATTACAGAATGAGGAGAAGGCACATACGGAAATTCTGAAAAGGCAACAAGAGCAATTTCATAAAATGCTTCATTTGACTGCGTTGTGCAAAGAAGGAATCGTTTCAGAAACAGAGGTTTCTGATTTTAGGGTTAAGATGCTCGAGTCGATTGCTGCGACCCCGCCCAATCAGGAATCGCCATGTGTCGTCCGAGATAAGCTTCTCTTCTTGCAAGTGAGTAGTTAAAAGATACGAATTTCTGTAATTTTACTTAAAGTTAAAAACTTAAAATTACAAATTTGGGGTTTCTTATTTTTGTAAACAGGAGTTACTACACTCGAAATGCATCTCAGATGAAGAATACCACTCGTTCAAAAGGCCGCTTCTTCAAAGACTCGCAATTGTTGGCGAAGAAATAAGCTCCAAAGATATTATTGTTGGATCCCAAGAAGCCACACAAAAGACCACACAAAAGGTCACACGAGAGGAGGAAGAAGAGTGGTCTGTAATAGACTTACAAGACCCCGTTAAATTAGAAAATCCAATCGAGAAGCCAAAACGCAAAAACCCTATAAAACAATTCATAAAACCATATAAATCATCCAAAAACAAAGAGAAAAAGGAGAATATTACCCCAGATTTGAAAAATGAAACGGGCCAAAGTGAGAAAAGCAAGAGGAGAGAGAGGGGGGATGGTAGTGAGAGAAAGGGATGGGGATTAGAATTAGGGTTTAAGAAATGGAGAAAGGAGGGTGAGGAGCTTGAGGAAGAGAGCACAAAGCTTTGCTTGGATCGGTACGAGCGATCTGATCTGGCCGATCCTATTGATGATAAGGTACCAATACAATTATTCTGGCAAAGAATGAGTTATTTTGTATTTTACCATAATTTTGGTCTAAAATAAATGTTTTATCTATTTAATTTAGATTTTAGGAGAGACAATAAAAAAGGAGCTCTCTAGGATTAAAACCGAGCTTTCTGCGACAAATACAAAATTGAATTTCTCGTAAGATAATTGATAATTACCTATCTTTTTTTATTGCTTCAAGGGGCCAATATTTATTATCTTATTTTGATTGGACGATTAGTATGTATATTATGGACTTATATTTGAACGGTTAATAACTTTTTGAATATCTTAGGGAGGAACAAGTCGAAGCGATTTCGACAAAATTGCCAATGGACAAATCAGAACTCAATAACTACTTCCCAAAGTAAATAATTTCAAATTAAGATTATTTTTTCGAACTATTTAAATAATAAATTCAACTATAATTTGAATTACAGAGCTTGGTGCGACGTGCATGGGGACAACGTTCTGAATGTGGTGAAAAAGGAATTCAAGGATCATGTTAATGAAATTGAAAATGCAAGGCAAAATCCAGACATGAATTATAATTATAATGTCAATGATGATAATAATGGACGTGACAAAAATTGGGTGTATTTTGAAGACAATTCGGAGAATTTCAATCCAAATCTCTTCTCAAATGGGAAAAAACAAGCAAAGGGCAATAATCAAACAAATGTTAGGGATTCTTTTCTTAATCCCTTTTATAATCTCAAAGTTTAGGTGAATAATAAAAAAAATGATAGGGATTTGGTCCATTTATAATCTCTTCTAGTATGCTTGTAATTTTGTTGTTTGTTTTGAGTATGATTTGTATGGGGGATATATTTTTCATGTGTTCTGTAAGAATTATTATCAATTTATCCATCAAAGCAAGTTTAATTCTGAGATATGTAGTGCTTAACTTGTCGCACCAATTTTGGGTACAAACATTATACAAAGGAATAATAATCGTTATTCTAAGATTTGATACCAAAAATATATGATGTTTTTAGCTGCGGTTTTATGCGGTTTTTACACATTTTAGCCATGGTTTCACACGTTTTAGCTATGGTTTTTATGCATTTTAACCACGTTTTAGACAGTTTTTACGCATTTTAGACACGGTTTTTTTCACATTTTAGAATGGCTAAATCTAAAATAGTTTTTTCTAGAATAAGAATCCCACAAAACATTTACAAAAAAGAAAAAAAAAAATTGGCAGTCTAGCTAACCTAAAAACAAACAACTAAATCATACATAACAATGATAATTTGATAATGGAACAAAGCTTCATCAATAAGACAAAATGAAGCAATAATGAGTAATAATAATAATAAACTTAGGTGATCCCAGATTTAGTTGAGATAACGCCTGCAATTTTTAGAATTGCAAAAGCACGGAATCTTTTCGCCTTCATCTTCTCGATTGAAATGATAATCATATGTTATTTCCTCTCCTGGATTTATCTCCCTCTCCGCAAAGAAAACCACCTTCACATTTTTTTTCAAGTTTATTAAATCAATCATACATACACAATAAATATATTTTTTTAAAAAAGCAAACTAACCTTTTTCTCATTCTTGATCGATATTATCTTCGCCACGCAATTTGGCTGCATTTTATCAATTAATAAAAAAAATAAATTAATAATGAATAGAAAAGGGATAAAAATGGGAGAGGAGGTGGTACGGTACCGAGCAAGAATGGTTGACGAAACGAGCAATACCGCCTTTTTTAGTAGCATCAATAATATGATCTTTATCGATTCGAAAAAAATAACAAGCGCTTTTAGAATGAAGCCTTTGTACCAATTGGTACTCTTTCTCTCTCTTATCCGCTACTTTTTGGCCCACTATCTCCCCTACATACTCCACCACCTATTATCAAAAAAGAGTGTCAAATTTACAATTCAATCCGAGTATTTAAAGAAACTACATTCTAGTCCTTTGGGGTTTAGGGTTTTGAAATTACCATAGCACCATGAGGAATGAAACAAGAAGTATATAGACCGAGTGCGTGTATGCCAGATTTATACAAGATTAATTTCTTCCATCCTTTTGTCTGCTTGTACCGAATATATTCCTTCTGTAATAATAATCATAATACAAGGGCAAAATCGTAATTGCAAATAAATTAAAGAAATTAAAAGGCATTTTATTTTTACCCTAAAGTCGAGTTCCACATCTGAAGAAAGTGGTCTTTCGATACCATTGGTACCGAAACCAAATGGTTTTGAACCATTTATACGAGACCATGCATTTATTTGCTCTTGAGAAACGATTCCATTTTTTCGTACCAATTTATTATAATCAGGACTTAATCCTTGTTCTTTTTTTCTCCCTTTAAATCCCTATTATTTAATCAAAAATCACATTACAAAAAAAACTCGTTAATAAATATAAGATAATAGTAAACTTACTACCTCAGTTCGTGCACAAGTCCATTCTTCATTTAATTCATATTCTTCGTCCCTTATTTCAAAATTATTATTATTATCTCCATTTAAATTATTTAACATTGCATGATAAATACACGTTCCATAAAATCCAACACTCTCGCTATGATCTCCTTCAGCCTCGTTTTGTAGCAAACCCTAAATCACAATTTAGAGATGTAAAACATTATTTTTTAAAACTTGAAAGGGCAAGTATGTAATTTTAGGGTATTTTTGTTTTACCTTTTTGTGGGCACACCAAGGATGAAAGACTACAGAACAATCTGAAACCCTACACACTATGCACGAACCCCCTTGCCTTTTACAAATCGAACAAACCTGATAATTTTAAAATTACATACACGTCCACAAATCAATCTCAAAGAATAAATTATATTATTCAATTAACCCCCGAGTAATGCAATCGAGGCTCTATTTGTCCCAACTTACCAGCAATTTAACTTTGATAAAAGAAGAGAGATAATGAAGAACTTACAGTGTTTTTTCTAGAGAGAGAAGCACCAGAGACATCGAAAGAGCCCATGGTACCAACATTAGGGCATCTCGTACCAGGAGTCCAAAGACCACACACCATGTGGATCCAGTGTGTGGTGGACCTTTCATCAAAGCCCAAATTATTTTCGAATTTAACATATTTTAGGAGATTATTTATGAGTTTTTGGGGCTTCATTGCCCTTGTCATTGCTCCCCCTTTGTATCCACACAAAACACAAACCTATAATAGATTCAAAAAAGACATTTCAAAACTTGCAAAATATCAAAAATACCCAGATTGTTAACTTGGGACTTGGCGTTGAATTTGTGAAGTTCATGGTTTAATTTTACAAATCCTAAATTAAATTATTATGGGGTTTAACATTTTTAGAGGGTAAGTAAATATGATATTTTATATTTTTAGAAGGGTAGATATGCAAATATAATACTGACAGGATTGAAGGAATTGGTTTTGCATGGTCTACAAAACCATCCTGTTTTTGGTACGCTTGAAACGCCATAACAAGCTTGGTGTACCTGCACCAAATCCATTTAAATATTTAATAATAATTAATTACTATCAATCAGAAATAATATTAAAAATAATATTATTAAAATCTTCCTTCAAAAATAAGAAATAAACTAATTACTTTGATAGAGCACTGTTTGCATTGTAAAATAATATTAAAATCTTCCTCTTTTGAGCTCCTACAAACAGAACAACCCGGATTTGGTACCAAATGACGTTCTTGCCCTTCATTACGCCTACTAAAAAAAGCATTTCAATCAATAGATATTAAATAATAATAATATACAAAATTACCTTGTTTCGATTCCTTGAGAGGGACCACTCACTTGATTATTTAAAGCCTCTTGATCCAATTCTGTAAATCCCAATAAATAATCAAATTTGCAATTGTCCTATAGGTTGGTTAATAATAATTACAAAAAATTGTAAGGGTTGTTGTGCAAATTACCAGTATTAATAAGAGAAGATTCAAACGTATCCATTTCTTTTTCCTCCATTACATCAAGGGATATACTTTTCTTTCTCCTCTTTTTAATTCTTCTAGAACTTTCTCCAAATACATTCCTTTTAAAAGATTTCTGCTCTTTTTTCAAAGAATTACCAAAAGGCCCATTACTTTTCTCCAATTCACAAATATTCTTTTCCACCCCAATTTGTGAGCTTTTATCAAATATACCCTTTTCGATTCGTCTCAAAACCGAGCTGAGAGAAACGATTTTGACGTTATGATTCGGTAAATCGTCTGTTAATCCATTCGAAATAATTCCAAAATCTCCACAAACAATAGGTTTATTTCTTCTCACTCCCAAAGAATCATCATTTTCACTCTTAGTTTCTCTCTCTTCAGTTTCAATACAACTCAAATACTTATATTTCGGCAGTTTTTTACCGTACGTACGATTCATTGGTCCATGGTGGACTGAGTCCACTTCTTTTTTCTTCTCAGAGAAAGTTTCTTGTATTTCACTCACTGGTCCATGGTGGACCAAGTCCACAAACCTTTCTTTTCTCTTCTTCGCAATGATTTTATTTGTCTCGGATTCGTTACAATCCCTATTATCAGTGGGCAATTCGTCAGGATCTGAATGACTATCTGGTCCATGGTGGACCAAGTTCACGAGTTTTTCTTTTCTGAGCCTTTTTACAGGTTTATTGGTACGTACCAAGCCATGTTTTCTTTTCGCAAGATCCAAACTATTTATCGAATTCGTAGACGGCGAAAATTCAAAATCGTTTTGTTCGTCAGAAGAACCGCATTTTTCGACTCCAGAAGCCTCGTCAGTTAATACCGGTACCGGTCCAGTGGTGGTACCAGTTTGGAGTGACGATTCAGTAATGGCGGGATTTGATGAACCGGAAGAAATACTGGAGATCTCTTTTTCACGGATCGAATTTTCTTCTTGGAAATCTTTTCTCGGCACGTCTTTCCACAAATTAGGATTAGGGTTTGTATCTGTATTCCTATGTTGTTCGTCTTCTAGTGATGAAATTGCGCATTTATTTTGGGATTTCTCGATCTCAATATTATCAGTATTTATGTTGCTACAACAAATTTAAAAAATAAAAGGTGAAATTAAATGAAAAAGAAAAGTATGATTTTGCAAAAAAGTATGGGTATATATGAAATTTTGAGAGAAAAAAAATGATATATACCTGACACACGACAGTTTGTCAGTACCATCATAGGTACGACAATTAAACTTCTCGCTCATACAAGCCAAGCATTGAGGAATGGACCTATGATTGTTGCATCGAGATTCGTGCACGAGTTCTTCATGTGAAGAATTTTGGTTTTTATTAAGATTTGAAAGGCAACACATTCTCCCGTGTTGAGGGACCTTTTCGCAAAATTTCATGTGGTTTTCGGGCTTATCTGATAAATCCATCACCGGCTGAAATCCATGTTGCCTTAAACCCTAAATAAAGATTAAAGGTCATTATTTTAGAGAAATAAATTTATTAAAAGTGCCATACCGAGAAATTCTGGGTGAAATTGCAAACAGGTCCTCCATCGTTGGCGCAAAATCGCGAGAAATTCAAATTCGAACCCAAATTAGTATTGAGAGTCCTTTGGTCCAGAGAAGAGGAAGATTTTTCATCTAGGCCCCTAAAAGAATCATTATTGCTATTATTATTATTTCCAAAGATATCATCGCTTGATTCTGTTGGATTTTTTCTCTCGAGATGGGAGAGAAACAGAGATATGAGCGAATTTTTCATTGAATCGGGTGCAAATTCGTCGTTTGTAGGATTGGAATTTGAATTCGAGTTGGAATTTATGGTATTTGGATTTCTAGGAAATTGCAAATCCTCCTTTTGGGGATTTTGAGAAGGTTTTGGGGTTTCTCTTGTGGAAAGATCTGCAAAACAAAAAGGAAATATATGTAAACATGCATCAATCAAAAACTAAAAAAAAAAACCATTTTTACCATTTTTATGGGTTTTTTCTTAGTATTTTAGTCCTTAATAGCACAATTAAGGGGTCATTAAAAGCAAAATTGTATCAAATTGAGGCTTAATTACACATGAAACTTAATTGAGCTAAATAGGTACTCATCAATCACAAAAACTCACCTCTATTTACCAAAGGCTGGTACGGTTGATTTGTTCGTGCATCAAAAACCGTGCCGAGTTGCATACGATTCGGAATTTCTCCTCTTATAGAATTATTATTGTTACTATTAATATTAGCTGGTTGCCCAAGCTTCAATTCGAATCTTGATGAAGAAGAATTGGAATTGTTATTCTCTCTATTCCCATAATTTATCCCTATTTCAGATCTCGAGGAAGAAGACGAAGAGAGATTATACTCGATACTATTCCCACAATTAACCCCCTTTTCGAATCTTATAGAAGGACTGTTGTTATTCTCGCTATTACTGGTACTATTCCCATGACTTGTTCCATTTTCAAATCTCAAAGATGAATTAGAAGTATTATTCCCATAACTTGGCCCTTTTCCAAATGTTAAAGAAGAGGAATTGTTATTCTCTCTATTCCAATTAATATTCCCATAATTAACCCCTTTTTGTACCAAATTCGGCCTATCCGTTACCCCCTTGAACAAATCCGTACTGATTTGTCCTCTTTGCACGGAGAAATTAGGGTAAGGATTCAAAGACAAAGGAATATTATTATTATTATTATTACTATTATATCCATTGAAATTGTTTTTCGTTTGAAATGCTTGACTTGGGGTTTTAAATATTGAATTATTGTTATTCTCTGACGAAGCGGGACCCGGTGACTCATTCGGCCAATCCCATCTGATACTTTCAACCTAGAAGGACCAAATTATAAAATTAAAACAAATAATATTAAATAATTAAACATATAAAAAGATATACTCCTAAGAAATATTTTGTCCATTGAGAAATTGTCATTCCATTTTCCATGTACACACTCTCGCCAGCTTTAGTTGAATTTGCACCTGAATGCTACAAATGGAGATCTCCAGTAAGAAAACTTGTATATAATAATTAATAAAGTCCAAAGATTATAGATTGAAATACCTCACAAAATTTCGCAACAGACATTTTTAATTTGTGACAAAAACAAATAATTCCAAGATATCGCGATTCGACCACGAATATCTCCCCAACTATAAAAAATACAAACAAAATTAATTAATTAATTAATTAAAAATATAAAAATAATCCAATTAACATTGAATATGTAATGCCTGGATCGAGAACCATGTCTTGACCAAAATAATCAGTAAAAGAAAAGAAAATCATGGTATCGGTACCGAAATTTCAATGTACCTGTATTCATGCAAAAGACGAGACGTTGATCTCCAATTCTAGAAGCTACTTTTCCATTCAAAGACAATTTTTGTGGGCCCCTAAAATCCAACGATTGGACCTTATAACCACTTGGAGCATTCCCAACATTAACTATTTCCAAAAAACAAAAACAATTAATTAATAAAATCTAGTTCTTTTTTTTCTCTTATAAACTTGTTTAATTGAGGAGAAATTAGACTCAATACCTTGCATGGGGGGGTTTGGTTTAGAAAAACTGGATTGTAATATCCGGTTTTGAATTTCGGTGATTTGATTTCCCGAAATTGGGCGTGCACCAGAGAATGGAAAAGAAAAGCTTTGAAGGGCATTATTGTAATTTGGTTTGTCCATGTGAAAATGAGGATAGTTTCCTGAGAGAAGGGAGAGAGTCGGGTTTCTCATCTCTGCTGGACCAGGTTCGCCGTGGACCATGTTCACGTTGTTGAATATTGGTGGTTGTTCTTGCGAAATGAGATTTCGAACAGGGTAAAGTGGATTTATTTCCATCTGACAAAAAAGGGAAAATTAGAAAATTAGAAAAGAATATGAAGTGACGTATTTTAATTTTTTAATTTTGCATGCAAGGATTAGTGTACAAGTTTTTTTTATTGGGGGTTAATTGAGGTTATATTAAGTAGTATCGGGGGCTTGATTGCAAAGTTGAGGAACGTTGAGGCAAAATTGGGTTGAATTGTGGGTGAAATGGAGTTGAATTTGGTTATAGGGTTAATTTGCATAATTGATGTCTCTCAATACCTAATTGAGCTAATTTTGGGTTGTGTTTGAACATTTAGGGAAAGTAGTGGCATTTACACTAGAATGGGAACATGAAGAAGACACATAAAATTAACTAAAAGAATCGGAAAAAAAATGAATGGATTTTAGCATATTATCCCTAAATGCACTCCCATGAGACTTTCTTCTTACAGAAAAAAGAAACCCAACAAAATTCAACTTAAATTGTGGAATGTGCCTCTAATAAGTGATAATCGACCACCCAAAAATCCAAAATCAACTGAACTATTGACTTCCAAGATAAAAGGGCTTACTTGAGCTTGGAGATGCTGAGATCGAGGCTGAATCGGAGGCTGAGGCGGAGGGACCGATGACTCCGCCGCCGCCGTAGTACTCGGAGACCATCCAGAACTGCATTTCGTCGGCCATAAACCCCCATTCATGGCCGAGCGAGGACACCTAAGAAAGAGAAACTATTCTATATTTTTTGGGCTTTTGAGAGGGTAGACGATAGGTGATGGGAAAGGTGAATTTCTTTGTCTTTTTTTCCTTTGTCACTTCTGCGGTGATTGGTCTTTCACCTTCGCTTTTCTCTTTCTATCCTCTCTCTCTCTCTCTCTCTCTCTCTCTTGTGGGTGTGTCCCTGTTCCTCTATCAGTGTGTACAGGAGAACAGCTTTTTCTTCTTTCAGCAGGAATTGCTGAGTTTCGCACAGGACAGGGAGAGAGAGTGGGGAGGTGTGAGGTGGGGTTTTTGGTCAGAGAACACTGTATTGAGGTATTTAGCTGGACTTGTTCCTGTACACCAAACTTATAATTTAGACAAGGATTTGAAATAAATTTCATTTTTTATTAACTAAAATGAAATTTATTGAATTAGCAATTAGCAATAATTAATTATTACAACAATGATATTATTTATTTAAAAGTATTTATGAAATAGAAAAGTTAATTATTATTTTGTAATATGAAACATGAAAATATTAAAAATAAAATAAAATAATAAGTTTAAACACTTCAAAAATGATTTTATTTAAAAAAAAATCAGTGAATATTTAAGCAAGTAGAGTACAGAGTAAGTAATATCTATACAACCGGATTAAAATATTAATTGTTTTTAGGTGTTATTATTTCTATAATTATTTTTTTCCGGGTCTACAACGTTCATCCATAACTAATAACCCGGGATTAATTTATAATATGCATTTCAAAATAATTAATTTGTCATTTGTTTATTTCAAAGTATCATCAATGGTATTTTTTACATTGGTGAGGGTTTTATTAATTTAAGAAAAATATAGTATATAGATTAATTAATGACTGTATTTTAAATACATAATATAATTAAAAAGGTATATTTTGGATTTTGATAAAAAAAATGTGGATGGACTGCGGATGCATAAAAAAAAACTTTAGAAAAAGCGTCATTTTTTTTTACCAAAACACCCACTATTTTAATATATTCTTAAATTTTTATAAATCCCTCTTCATATGTTTTATTAATCCAAACAAATCCATAAGTATTTTTAGCATGTACAATTTAGAAAAATATATTACATGTTACATTTATATATTTTTTATATTTTGTTTATTATATGTTTCATAAAAAACCAGCATAGAATAATAAACTTTAGAGGTGTAACTGAAAAATAAATCTTGTTTAGAGCAATTTTGTTAGTATCCAAAAGTGGAAGGTTTTTTAAATTTCCTAATAGTCCTTTTTAAAAAAAGATTCGCTTAAAATATAAATAAATAGAGTATTTTTATTATATAGGATTTAGAAGTTAGAATCTTGGTAGTTGAATGTATAACCATGACAAAATGTGTTGTTATAATTTTACAAAATGTGTTGTTATAGATCTTAGTTAGAACGATCAGAACAAAAGCATGTGCCAATTCAACCTTCGTCACAGGAGAAGATTCGTTCGTTCGAACGAACCCAACACGTTTTGAATGATTTACTCGTAACGGCTAGTTTGATTTGTTGTTCGTTCGAACGAACCTTGAGTGTTCGTTGGAACGAATTGTACAGAAAAACTATTTTTCAAAAGAAAATTACGTGTTCTATAAATATGGCTCCTTTCAACCAATTGTTTTAGCAAAATCATTTCCCCATTCAAAAGAACGAAAACTTAACCTTTGATCTCGAGCTTTGATAATTCTAGATAAACCCTAGATCTAAGATCTATTTCGAATACTTATACTTAACGATTCCCAATTTGAGTGACCGATCACGTGTAGTTCGGTAGTAGCAATTGTAATAGGCTAGTTACACATTTTGTAAATCCCGTCATAGATCAATAGAAATTTGTAAATCGATTTAGACCAAATCTTGTAAAAATTAATACGAGAATTCAATCGAAAGACAAAAAGACGCAAGACATCCCAATAGACGTAGGTACTTGTATTCAATCGAATCGGTCAATTGAGCAAGTAGCCGATGAGTTAAACCTACTAAGTAACCACCTACAGAACTCCGTAAACAAATATCTTGTGTTATTTGTTTTGGTATTGTTTTCTTTTCTCTATATTATTTACGATTCCGCATTTAACCAAAATTTTATACCATTATCGCGAAAATTTGATCTTATAATTATCTATTCACCTCCTTCTAGGTCTAAATTAAACAACACCCTCAACACTTAAATTAGGCCTAAATTAGCACTAATGCATCCTCAATTTCATGTCAATTAATGCTGAATTTGTCACAAGTTGCATTTGCACACAAATCGACTAGAAACAAAAGAAAAATAGGGAAAACATACTTCCGGCAATATCTGTAGCTGTTTGGGAGATGGAATTAGGGATGGAGTCAAATTCTAAAACCCCACTCCAATGAAATTCTTTGTTCGGAACAATTCCTAAAATGGAAAAACATAATTCTAGAATTTCCTTTCTTCACAAAATCAAAGAACATATAATTCTCTCCAAATCATGGAATGTCGAGGTGCATTTCATTAACACACCAACCCAATATAATATATTATATGTATATAATTTTATTTTATTATTTTTTATTATAATATAATTACAACATAGTTCCTATATAATTTATAATATTGTAATAATATATAACAATTATATTTTATTATATATAACTATAATATTATATATATTATTGTAATAATATATAATAGTCATATTTTAAATTACTACATGATTTATCACATTACAATAATTATATTAATATAATAAAATTATTGTATTAAAATTATTATATCCATATAATTAACATTATATTATATATATTATTTTAATAATATATAATAATCATATTATATTGAATATATTATTATAATATATTATAATTATTTTATATTTATTGTACAATATATAATAAATAATGTAATAATATAATATAATATATAATAATAATTATAAACTAATAATATATAATATTATTATTAATATATAATAATTATTATAATATAATATAATTATAGGGAAATTTTGAACAGTAGACACGAAAAGTTTCGTAATACCCAAAATAGACAACATAGTTTGATAATTTGCAAAATAACACTCTCGACTTTTCAAAGGTCGAGAGGTTTGAAAAGTCGAGAGATTTATTTTAATTCAAAATATGATATATTTCCCCAAAGTGTACACGCCGAATTCTCCATTATTTAGTTATTACGTTCAATTATATTGATAATTAAGATATATAATTAAATATTCAGTAAAATTTATTCAAATTTATGAATTCGAACAATTATTAATTATATATTAAGTTAACAGCTAACATGTACTAGTAATCATTTTAATTAAATAGACGAATCGAAATTATCCAAATTTTACCATAACATCTCTATTTCCTAATTAGTATATTTAATTAAAATAATAACTAGTACATGTTGGCTGTTAACTTAATACATAATTAATAATTGTTCGAATTCATAAATTTGACTAAATTTTACTGAATATTTAATTATATATCTTAATTATCAATATAATTGAATGTAATAACTAAATAATGGAGAATTCGGCGGGTACATTTATCTTTTTTCAAACGTGTGTGTCAGGATATTAAAAAAAGAAAAAATTAAACCCCTCCAAAGTGTACACGCCGAATTCTCCATTATTTAGTTATTATGTTCAATTATATTGATAATTAAGATATATAATTAAATATTCAGTAAAATTTATTCAAATTTATGAATTCGAACAATTATTAATTATATATTAAGTTAACAGCTAACATGTACTGGTTATCATTTTAATTAAATAGACGAATCGAAATTATCCAAATTTTACCATAACATCTCTATTTCCTAATTAGTATATTTAATTAAAAAATAACTAGTACATGTTGGCTGTTAACTTAATACATAATTAATAATTGTTCGAATTCATAAATTTGACTAAATTTTACTGAATATTTAATTATATATCTTAATTATCAATATAATTGAACGTAATAACTAAATAATGGAGAATTCGGCGGGTACATCTTGGAGTGGAATAATTTTTTTTATCTTTTTTCAAACGTATTAAAAAAAGAAAAAATTAAACCCCTCCAAAGTGTACACGCCGAATTCTCCATTATTTAGTTATTACGTTCAATTATATTGATAATTAAGATATATAATTAAATATTCAGTAAAATTTATTCAAATTTATGAATTCGAACAATTATTAATTATATATTAAGTTAACAGCTAACATGTACTGGTTATCATTTTAATTAAATAGACGAATCGAAATTATCCAAATTTTACCATAACATCTCTATTTCCTAATTAGTATATTTAATTAAAATAATAACTAGTACATGTTGGCTGTTAACTTAATACATAATTAATAATTGTTCGAATTCATAAATTTGAATAAATTTTACTGAATATTTAATTATATATCATATTTTGAATTAAAATTAATCTCTCGACTTTTGAATCAGAATCAATCGCTCGACCTTTGAAAAGTCGAGAGTGTTATTTTGCAAATTATCAAACTATGTTGTCTATTTTGGGTATTACGTAACTTTTCATGTCTACTGTTCAAAATTTCCCATAATTATATTATTAAATATATTATTATATAATAATTGTATTATATTATATATAATTATTTTATTAGAATAATATTATATTATATTACATATCATTGTAATAATATTATAATTGGGTAAAATATAATATTATGGGGAGTTCTATCATACACCCTTTTACAAGGATATTTTGGGTATTTTAGCAATTAATTATATTTGTAAAAAGGGTGTATCATAAAATTTATCTTTTATGAAAATTTGGTTTAAATGAACAACAAAAAATTCAAATTTAGTTAAACATTAATTGATAAATATATTTGACATCTTACATTAAATATTCATAAATGGATAATTACTCCAAATACCCTTGAAAATGGATATATAATAAGGAAATTGGTGTATGATAGAAACCCCCTAATATTATATTAATAATGTACTAGTATATTTAATATTATTTGATTATTTAAGAAAGATACTTAATATTTTTTATCCAAACGTTATTTCTATATTTTCAATAATAAAATTTCAAAATTTCGTAAACAATCAAACAAAAAATTATATTTTCCAACGTTTTATAGTTTAGACATCCAAACAAACCTACGATAACTAATTTCAGAATTTTTTTCTCCTCCACGTCGTAATCCGATTCCCTCCGCTAATTCCACTTGAAATCGCTCGCGGGAAGAACAAATTGGTGTTAGGGTTTTGGTTACAAGAGAAATTCGCTCGCGGTAGAGTTTGACATCCACTCCAGTTCAAAATAACAAATGTCAATGTGATTTAAGATATTAACACGTCATACAATACACGAGATCCGACGGTTGGAAGAGCGGATCTGAGTTTATCCGGTCATTTTTTTACTGGAGTACAATATTTGCCTTATCTACTCAGCTCACCATATTTGCTTCGGTACCTCCTCTCTCTCTCTCTCTCTCTCTCTCTCAGTGAGCTAGCGAGCGCTTGGCATTCTCCTCTTCCCTCTCTCTCTGTCTCTCTGTCACACACACACAGTGAGCGAGCGCTTTTCGTGCCTCTTCTCCCCGTCTCTCTCGTGTCAGTGAAGGAAATCCGAGAGAAATGGTTTTGTTGGAGACGGTGGTCGGAGGGAGCTCAGGGAGAAGTATATGGGCTCACCATGCAGTGTATGGTGGTGGTTTCTGGGCTAACTCGAAATCCTACAAAAAGTCAGTACTCTTTCTTCATATTAGCTCGACTTTTAGATCATCTTTTTTGGTTCATTTTAATTCAAATTTTTTGTTCTTGTTTTCTGTTAATGCAGGAATTTTCATGGATATTCTTCTAATCGACTGTTTATTTGTCAATCGAGAGCATTTAAGGTCTCCTCATTATCAAATATTGGTATGTTCTTACTATCAGGATATACTATTAGTATTAGACAAATAATGAACAAATTGCCGTACCAGTTTGCTCGATTTTGTGTACCGTTTTTTTTTTAATTACTGGGTATTTTGGTATGGAACTAATTTCTCTCTTCTTTTGATATTTCTTTCACGAAATAATAATGCAGAAACGAAGAAGTCTAAATTAGACAATGAATCTGACGATTTTCTTAGAATTTCTCAGAGTTCGTTATCCACCGAAGGAAACGAGGTCGAAACAACTCTTTTAGAGAAGAATTACCCGAGAAAGAACAGCCCTGGGCGGAGCATCGACTCGGCTCTGGCCGAAGCGAGAAAACTCGACTCGCAAGGAAACCACTCTTCGTTCGTGCAATTTTTGTTGGGCCTCAATATGGAAATGGTAGAAATCGAGTTGCTGATTCGTAAATTCCCATCCATTATGAAACACAAAGATAGTTTCAAATCGGGCGTGGATTTCGTAATGGGTTTGGGCCCCGATCCAGTAAACATCCCCAAAATCCTACGCAGACATCCTCATGTGTTCTCCACAGCCGGAGAAAAGAGTTTGAGAAAAACCGCTAAATATTTCAAGAAAATTGGTATGGATAACAAGCAACTCATTCAGACTATTTGTCGGCATCCTAGTTTATTTAATTGTAGCACGGACAATATACATATCACTGTTAGTTATTTTCGTGAAATTGGTTTATCAGACGCGAGTATAGTCCGAATCATTGCGCGGTCTCCATTAATTTTGGCGATTAGTTTAGAAGAAAGCGTAATACCCAAAATTCGATATTTTGAATCTATTGGTTTAAACGTGATGCGGCTAATTAAAAAAAATCCAGAGGTGTTTGGTATGCGTATCGATACAAAGTTTAAACGGGTAGTTGAATTCTTTCTCGAAAGAGATTTTAGTATGGAGGAGGTACAGACCGTGCTTAATCGGTACCAAACGATTTTTACCCTCAGTTTGGAGAAAAATTTGGTGCCGAAATGGGAGTATTTGGTTTATATGGATTATCCTAAAAGGCAAATTATTATGTTTCCTGGTTATTTTGGATTCAGTTTGGAGAAGAGAATCAAACCGAGGTTCGAAAGAATGGTTGCACTTGGGAAGAGGATGCGTTTACATGATTTGTTGATTAGTGGAGATAGCGAGTTTGAGATAAAACTCGAGAGACAGAAGCCTTCGGTTTTGAACGACGAATAAATTTGCTAGCCTTGTTAGTTTAAATATTTCTGAATTTAGATCCTATGATGTTATATTATTCTTAGTTGATTGTCCGGGAAATTTTTGATTTTGTGTTGCCTATTTTACAATAAAGTTTATAGTTTAGTTTGCTTTTGTTTCTTCATATTTTTTTCTTGCATATTTTTGTTTAGGGTTTAGGGTTCAGAGTTCAAATTTGAATGTTTTTTTAAGTTTTGAGTTTCCTAGCTCAAGTGTTAAAACAAATAATGCATTACATTTTTATTCATCCCTACTCATTCGTCCCGCATACAATACAGAAAGTACATAACATGAAAAAGTAATTAGAAACATGAAAACTAAGCTAAAAAAATAGATTATAAATATCTAGGTATTTGCAAAATCAACAAATATGATCATAGTTTTTACATGCAAAAATCGCAATCATTGTTCATGTTCTCACTCCATAATCCTCGACGGTTTTATTTGTTTCCGAAACTTAGTACCCGTTCGGCAACACATGGAATAAATATATGTTACGCGGATACTTCAAAAATACAGAAGTATCCTGAGGATACGGGTATCCGATACGGATACGGGTACGATACGGCTCGGATACGTATCGGATACGCCACGTGGCGTATCCGATTATTTTAATATTTATTTTTTTCGGATACGGCGGGGATACGGCAGGATACGACTAGGATACGTTCATGATACGACTGGGATACTTCGGCCCATTATATATTTTGGCTCATAATATTTTTAAATAAATTATATAGGATACTTCTAGGATACTTCTATGATACTTATAAATTAGTTATATGATACTTCTAGAATAAATTTAAAATACTTTTATGATACTTGTATTGTTATGTTGATTTTATTTATTGTCATAATATTTAAATTCAAAATATTATTTAATTAATTAATTATTTATTTATTTATTATATACAATATAAATATATTAAAATAATAATTATATAGCCGTATCCGTATCCGTGATTTTTTGAAAATTGCCGTATCGCCGTATCTGTATCGTATCGGATACGATACCCGTATCCGTATCCGTGCAACATAGGGAATAATGGAAGAGTGGAAGAAAACTTATTATATTTTATTCCAAGGGTGTTCGGTAGATTAAATTGTGAAAGAGTGGAAGTAAAAATTAAATTAATATTTTTTATTGGAAAGGATGAGAGAGAAGAAGAGAAAAATTCTTCTATTCCATCTTCTTCCACTATTCCACATCTCTCATGGAATAGAGTTAAACCAGTTTATTCCATTTTCTTCCAACCTTGTCGGCGGGCTTGTTCGGCAACATGCAATTAGAGTGGAATAGTGGAAGAAATCATTTTATTTCGTCGAACAAGGTTGGAATAAAATGGTTTAACTCTATTCCATGAGGGAGGTGGAAGAGTGGAAGAAGATGGAATAGAATTTTTTTTCTCTTTTTCTCTCTCATCCTTCCCAATAAAAAATATTAATTTAATTTTTACTTCCACTCTTCCACAATTAAATCTACCGAATATCCTTGGAATAAAATAGAATTAGCTTTCTTTCACTCTTCCATTATTCCATGTGTTGCCGAACGGATACTTAATGAAAAATGTTCCGGTAACCTCAAAAGCTCCGATCGAAGATACTCCAACTTGAGAAAATAACTCCATTTTGACTTTGAATTTTCCTTCAAGCTAAGAGTATGCAAAATTCCTTTTTAAGATATTTGAAATTTGGTGTTTCGAGAAGAGATTAATTTGATTGGTTATTTGTTACTGGAAATGATCAAAGTAGACAAAACTGACATTATGCCGCTAATCTTATAATTATGTATATATATTTTACAATACGATAACAAACCACTCGTTTTTTTTTATCAAATAGTAATACATATATTTATATCATTATATAATAATAATATCTAAGATAAAGCACATTTAAAAAAAAATAGCAACAAATATTGTATTATTGTTGTTCAAAGTAGTTCGTGCAATATCTAATACAAAAATAATGAATCATATAATATTTATACTCACAACAAATTATTAATTATACAGTACTAATATTTTTTATGGATTTAAAATGCAATTAAAATTATAAATAATATCACATTTAGTGAAAATAATAAAATAATATCGAAATTTAATTAAGGAACACTATAAATATAAAATATAAAATATTTAATATAATATGATTGTTTTAAATTTACATTTGATTATAGTATTTGATTTGTATTTGGCCTTGACGATTTCTAGTCGGCCTTTAATAAATTTATTCAAATAAATCACACAAATATAACATACTTAGCATTATATAAAATTCTTACCGTTATACTTTTTGAAAAATAAATAAAATACTTAAAATTCAATTAGGTAAATATGCATTTTTTTGCATTATATTTTCTTACGTAATATCTTTGCAAATTCAAATTAAAGAAAAATGGTATGTATAAATTATACCAATATGGATGTCAAAATAAAAAAACGGATATATTCGACGGATTTTAAAAATTGAAGTTCTAAAAACAATATTAATATATTATGAATGTTTTATAATATTATATAAATTTTTCTTGTTCCATTTGTATTCACATTTGATCACGTAACTCAATGTTAAATGATAAATAAATGAATAGACTTAGTCTAGCGAGTGAACCTAATGAATTAACCTTAAAAATGTTTAAAGTTTATTATAAAATAATTGTGACATAGATGTCTACAAAGAAAGTATGATGATAAGAAATTAACGTTAAATTAATGGTCTAAATTGTAACATGTTTACATGTATCATCATGTAATGAATGAAATGCTAGCATTGACGGATATTGATAGAGATTCATGGGGAGTAAAAAGTAGAATTTACATTGTTATACTGATAAAATATATTTAATCACTAGTTATATATAATGGCCTAGAGAGAGAGAGAGAGAGAGAGAGAGAGAGAGAGAGAGGGGGGGGGGGATAGACATATATGCGGGAAAAGTCCCGATCTCATGTAGATTCTTGTGTGATTTTCAATGTATATTGTTATGGTTCACGATATGTGTATATATTGTGTCCTTATTAATCACACCTAGATGAAATATTAATATTTTGTGTATTGTTTTGAATATCATCAAACGAGTCAACAATTTGGCCTTCCAAAAAATTCGTACAGAATCTGTCTTTCATTTAGTCCCCCAAAAAAATTCTGACAAGATCCGGTCAGTGAGTCCGAGAGTATGCTTGTATTTATCAACAAAATCTTCTACTCAAAAACTCTAAAAACCCCTCCCGCAATAAAAATAATCGTTCAAACTCCATCACTTATCGAACCGCCAAATCTCAAATATCTTAAATCGACGGAGGGGGAACATGATATATATATATTTTTTTAGAAAATTTGGAAGAGGGTTGGATGCCCCCTTCCAAACAATATATGAAAAAGAGAAAACTAATTACGAGTTCTTTTCTGCTCCCTATTACAAGCATTTTAGAACTACCTATCTATAAACTATAATATATCTCTAATTTGATTTTACTATACTATATCTATACGAGCCAAAACATCTCCAAAATAAAATGCATAAGAGCATTAAGCAAAAAAATGGTAAGTAAATGGGCCTCCCTACATCTCAGCCCAAAACCCCCTCTATTCTACACTACCTCAACCTAAGCCGAACTGTGGTCTTATTTGGAACATGATCTTAAACTGGAGATGATATTGATCTCTTCTCTCTCCTTTCTCTCTCGGTAAGGGGGAGAAGAAACGAGAATACAGAGGCTATTTAACCGAGCAATGGCTATGGCCATGGCGTCGCTCAAGCGAATTTCCCTCCTTCCCAGAACCCTAACGCCAATCCTTTTTCGCCAATCAACCGCTGTGAAGAGAAACAAGAGCCACCGTTTCTTCTATCCAGTTCGAGCTATGAGTTCTTCTATAATTGCTGCTTCTCCGACTACTAGTGATGTTGTGAGCAAGGAGCTGTATTTGTACAATACTATGAGTAGGAAAAAGGAGTTGTTTGTGCCAAAGGATCCGGATAGATTGGGGATGTATGTGTGTGGCGTCACGCCGTATGATCTCAGCCACATTGGCCATGCACGGGCGTATGTTACCTTCGATGTTCTTTACAGGTATTTGGTTGTTCGAACATAAATCATTCTTTTTTTGGTAGTATTCAGTATGAATATTTACAATTTTTATGCCATTTTAATTTCAGATATTTGCAGTATTTGGGATACAATGTTTGTTATGTTAGGAACTTCACTGACATTGATGATAAGGTAATCCCAATTACTAGTTATAATCATGTGCAAATTGAAATAAATCGAGGATGAATTGCCTGAAATTGAGGATGAATTTAGTGTTAATTTGAGCCTAGTATATCCAAATTAGATATCAAAATTAAGTGTTAATTGCAAAGAGTTATTAGCGGATCCAAAATAGATATTAAAATGGAATGTTAATATGTAGATAATTGCGAGAGCGAATAAACTAAACGAAGATCCAATAGCTCTGAGTGCACGTTACTCTGACGAGTTTCATTTCGACATGGCTTCTCTGCAATGCCTTCCTCCTTCCCACGAACCTCGTGTTTCAACTCATATCAATCAAATTATCGACATGATAACAAAGGCAAACCTTTTTCTCTCCTTTATTTTAATATTTTATGAATTTTATGAAATTATATATATGATAAACTAAACCAATTTTATTATTTTCTGAAAACAGATAATTGAGAATAATTTTGCATATGCAGTACAAGGAGATGTATATTATTCGGTGGATAAATTCACAAATTATGGGAAATTATCTGGAAGGAGTCTAGAAGATAATCGAGCTGGCGAAAGAGTCGCTGTGGATCAACGAAAGAAAAATCCTTTCGATTTTGCCCTTTGGAAAGTATGAATTTGTTTTTTTTATGACGATGGGTATTTTTGTTATTTCTCATGTTTTTCTGGGTTATATTTGAAACCCTAATTTTTGAAAATTGCAGGCGGCGAAAGAGGGGGAGCCAAGTTGGGAGAGTCCATGGGGACCAGGGAGGCCAGGCTGGCACATAGAATGCAGCGCGATGAGCTACGAATATCTCGGCCACACGATCGATATACACGGAGGCGGCCAAGATTTGATTTTCCCGCATCACGAGAACGAGATCGCTCAGAGCTGCGCTGCGTGTAGCGATTGTTTGGTGCGATTTTGGGTGCATAATGGGTTTGTCAATATCGAGAAGGAGAAAATGTCCAAATCCTTGAATAACTTCAAAACCATTCGCGAAGTAAATATTCAAATATCATCTATGCCCTTCGAAAATGAGAAATATCACGGATACCCCTACAAAACATATGAAATATCGTTAGTAGCCCTACAAAATATAAAAAATATTTATACCTTCTTATTTTTACTTTTATAGGGGTATACTGTATACGTGTTATGGAAAAGTTTTGATTTGCCTTGTATAACCCTAAGAAATTGTTTTATTCATGTTTAACATTGTCTTAATTTTGTCAGGTATTAGAGGCGTACCATCCACTTGCATTGAGATTTTTCTTGCTCGGTACGCACTACAGGACGACTATTAATTACACGAGAGAACTTCTCGATAATGCTTCTGATCGCTTATTCTACATTTATCAGGTATGAATTAATAATAAGTTAGTAAACCTGATATAAATTTAATATTTATTTAATTATTTATTCACTTTTTTTGTTAGACTTTAAGGGACTGTGAGGAGATTCTTTCGGCACAAGAACGAAAAATCAGTGAAGATTCTTTGCCTAAGAATACTCTAGAATGCACAGAGAAATTGTACCGTGAATTTAGAAATTGTATGTCTGACGATTTACACACGGCCATGGTTTTATCGGCTCTTTCAGATCCTCTCAAGCTCGTAAACGATCTTCTTCATACTCGTAAGGTACAGATGATTTATTTGAGTGATTTTCACTTTTTATATTTGCATTAAATTGATATTTATTTGGTTTAATTTAAATAGGGAAAGAAGCAAGAGAGAAGAATCGAGTCGGTATTTTCTTTGGAAAAGCGAGTGAGAGATGTGCTTAGTGTTTTAGGTTTGATGCCTTCGAGTTATGCTGAGGTCAGCATTACACAGTATATTTTAATTTTCACCTTTATATAATTTTTATGCAAATTATTAATTTATTATTTTTTGTAATTTGTAAGGTTTTACAACAATTAAGAGAAAAGGCGCTAATAAGAGCCGGTTTAACAGAAGCCCACATCGTCGAGAAGATCGAAGAGAGAAATTTGGCGCGAAAAAATAAAAATTATGAAAAGTCTGACGAGATTCGAAGAGAACTAGGAATTGTTGGTATTGCACTAATGGACGATCCGGATGGTACCACTTGGCGACCTGCCGTGCCTCTTGATTCACAAGAAGCACGTACTCTCTGAAAATTATGATGCATCTAGATTCACGTTTAGAAGTAGGGTTGATTTGTTGTGAGATTCAATTTTGATAAAAAGGCGCGATTCGAAAAAGTTTAATTGTTATTTTTTTTTGTTTTCTGCAAGTATTTCATAATTATCAAAGTAATTTAGTCAAATATGCTTTTTTGTTTTTGTAGTTACATCTATAATAGTTCTAATCGGCTTGATTGGGCCGCAAAATCCCGCTTCCACGTCGCCGTTACTGTATTTGCTTCTCTAAATAAATTCTCCACGTCGCCGTTGATCTGCTATTTCTCTCTCTTCTCTTGCAACGACGTAAAAAAGGAAAAATAACCCCTCTCTTCTCATTTGCGCGGCCGCAAGGAAACCCTAGCGGCGAAGAAAGGGGGGCCAAACGCTGGTGCAATCAAGTCGGTTCCTTCACGGCCAGAAGGCGATTGCTCGGACACGACGGTTAGGGGTTTCATCCACTTTTCAGCCATTTCTGATGGATCGGCGATGGTAGACGAAGCTCGCTCGGCCTTCTGATCTTAGGACACGGTTTCTTCGACTGGAAACAAACACCGGTGAGTGCTATTTTTGAGATTCGCGATTTTTTTAGTTCGGTTAAATCGATTTAGGGTTCTTTGTTGACGGTTTTGAACATTTCTGTTTGAGTTCTACAGTTTAGTGTTGATTTTTCGTAATTATTTTTCTTCAGTTTCTGTCAATTCTTCAATAGTTGTGACGGTTTTGAACATTTTCTTCAGTTTAGTGCTATTTTCCCTCTCTCTCCCCACTCATTTGCGCGACCCAGAAAAACCAGAAAAAGATGAAAAAAAATCGAAACCCCTACATTACTTAAAGATTATATAATTTACTTTCGAATTAACCAAATTACTGTTGATTTGATTTTTTTAGATGGGATATAGAGAGGGAATTGCTCAAAGCTCGAAAAAAGAAGAGAAAAGGAATGACAATGGTGATGGATTTGCGATTTTTTGTTTTTCTCTTTAATTGATTAGTATTTACAATCTCAAGTTTATACGCTAATTAGAACCAAAGTATCAATATGAATGTTAATTCATACTGGTACAACAATTTTCGCATTTTAGAAGTATATTTGTCAAGTTTTAGGGCTATTTGGAATCTCAAGTTTTAGTAGCTGCTGCAGATAAACGCCGTCCTCGATTCTGTTTCCTGTAACAAGGTGAGTTTATTGCTTTTATTTCCAGTTTCTTGCTTTCGTTTTAGGATGAATTTGCAGTGATTTGAGTGTTCGTTTTCATTGATTGATTGATTATTTTTGAAATTTCTGCAGGATTTTGGTTCGATTTTGATTCAATTAGGCTTAATTTTGCTCTCCGCACTTATCGATTGAGGTTGTAAGGTAACATTCTTTTTCGATTGCCTTCGATTTTTGGCATATACTGTAACTCTATTTTTCCCTCTTTGGTGATTACAAAAATTCAGCAAAAGGCAAGAAAATGGCGACGACGACGACGATTCCGCAGTCCTCATTGAGGCGACGACGACGATTCTGCCCCTGCAAAGGTATGTATTTTAAAATCCATTATCCTGAACAAACTCTCAATTTGTTCATAATTTTGTTTGTATATTTTAGCTTTGTTTTGGAAAAATTACGAAAATGCCCTTTGTCATTTTCCAGATAAAAGGGTCGAAGATGTTGTGGCTCATGGAGTGTGGTCCACGTGTCGTCAATCAATATCAAACGGTATATTAGTTTCAATTTTGTATATTTTAGCTTTTGTTTTGAAAAAATTACGAAAATGCCCTTTCTTTATTTTTTTCAGATAAAATGGACGAGGATGTTGTGGCTCATGGAACTGCGGTACAAGCATCGTCAATCAATAGGACACGGTATATTAGTTTTTATTTTTTATATTTTAGATTTGTTTCGAAAAATTTACGAAAATGCCCTTTGGTTTCTATTTTTCAGATAAAAGGGCTGAGGATGTTGCCGCTCATGGGAGTGTGAAACACACGTCGTCAATCAATGGCATGCGGTATATCAATTTTAATTTTGTATATTTTAGTTTTGTTTTGGAAAATTTACGAAAATACCCTTTGTTTCCTGTTTTCTATTTTTTGTATCATATGATATCATTGATAGTTTTCCATAGTCTAAGCAGAATACTATTGCAGCCATTTTTGCTTGCCTTTCATGCTTCCACATTTTGCTCTTTTTTGCCGTCGGATCTGCTTATTTTCTGCATGACTAAAACCGTCCGATCAATCTCAGGGCATATACTCCTCTCTCTCTTCACTCTCTCCTCATTTCTCGGCTCTCTCTTGGCGATATCCCGCGGGGAATAAAAAGCGGCCCGAACCCTAGCGACGCGACGAAGAACTCGCGAAATCCTAGCTGCGAGACGAGTGCTCTGGCGACGGACGAGAGGAAAGATGTGGCGACGAGGCACGGGTTGAGGTCTACTCGCATGAATGATGACGCTGAAGCACGACAGGGCATGTTTTTCGCATTTTTTTTCCCATTTTGACGGTTCGAACGGGATTAGTGATGTTTTTTTGAGCTGATTTTCCTTAGGTTTCTGTCAACTCTATCGTAGCTTCGATTTGGTGATTACATAGCCGCTTTCATTAACATATTCCGATCAAAACTGCCATGACTTTGGTCAAAAAAGACTGCCGTGTATCCAATTTCTATCCAGAATGGAGCATCTCAGGTATAAAAAGTTACTTCCTTTTCTATAATTTTTAATGGATTTTTGTCGTGATTAATTAACTTATCGTTTCAGAGTTTGATGTTCTCTCAATAAATAATTTGACCTAATTGGGAGAACTATTGGTATTTCTGAATAAAGTGACTCAAGACTGCGGGACCGACGTGGCAGACAAACTGGAAATCTTGCAGCCATCTTTCAGGACTATTGGTATTTCTTTCCAATTTAGACACAATTTTCTAGGTTTTTTTTTGATGAAATCTCGCTCTTCATATTTCTTTTTCTTAGCACTAGAAAATTTTAATCTTCAAGTCAAAACATTTAGGCAAGCTTCTCGAGGATTCTGCGAATTTCGTTACGAATCTCGATATGGAATTTACAAACAGGTAATAATTTCATATTTTTTTTTTGTAATTAAATTCCAAAAAAAATTACTTAAATTACCCCAACTTTTTCCAGATCAATATGGAAAAACTCGCAGGAGAAGAGTGGTGCAGCTAGGTAATGAAATTTTACTTCAATTGTAAAAAAGCCTCTGTATTTTTCTTAATTGCAAAAAGGCTCCTGTAAAAGCCAATTATAATGATAAAACTATTTTCATTCGATTATTTCAGTTTCTATGTATTTAAGTTATTGAACTAATTAGTCATATTTATTTTCTTGATATAGGCAATGAAAAATTCTGCCATTGTTACACTTACTGGATGCTTCGAAGCTCATTTGTTGCACCATATATGGTAATTCAATTCAGCGTACTATTATTGTTTTGGATTTTTTTTTTTTTTTTAAATTTTACAATCTTTTATTTTGATTCATTTCAGAAATATATTTGATATTTTCTCATTTGCACGGGTATTTATGATATTGTACTCATTTTCATGGATATATGTGATATATTCCTTAATTTGAGGTACATATTTGATATTTTTCTATTTTTTACGGTTATTTTCGTAGTTGCACCATTTTCATAATTATACATGTATATACGATATTAAGTTCATGTTATTACCATTCGAGATAAATTATGTCTTCATTCATAAATAAATGTCTATAAACAATGCAAACAATAAACAATCAATGAAAATAGGATTTTCAAAATCTAAAAATTTGTATACAAGTTAGTCATGTAAATTCTTCCGTTTTCTAAGTCCTGCACAATTCCCGTCTTTAAGAGGTCCCGCAGTTGCTCTCCTTCACTTCCCTAAAAAATAATTTTCGCGACACGTCTACAAATACACACTACCAAATAAACAAACCTACAACACAATAAAAAACAATCCCGCGCAATCGCGCGGGCGCAGCGCTAGTTTATATTATTACGCTTAATTCAATTTGTAGATCTCTATTTTTGTTTGTTTTCATACATTTGTATATGCTATTACAAGTTTCTATATTATTATTGATTGTTGACAAAATTGCTAAAAGCCATTCAAATGCACATTAATTTAAAACAATATAAATGGTGTATAAAATAGTCTAAACAACAAGCATGATCATATCTTTAAATAGATATAATCTTGCATATTGCCCTTTGTTTTCTCTCGTACACGTTGTTGCCTATCTAGCCATTCAATTATTTTTTCTCTCTTCATTTCTCAGCCGTGGGATGTTTTACTGTGTGTATTGTGCCTAGGTTTGCTCTGTACATATCTCCGTTGTTTATTCTTGCAAACCATCTTTTCGTGTGTGTTGTGCCTAGGTTTTGCTCTCTACACATCTCCGTCGTTTATTCTTGCTTTGCATACAGCATCACTATTGCTCTCTCCGTCGGCTACTTGCTCCGTGCCTGTTGTTGCTCTTTCTCTCCGCCTGTGAGTTCCTCTTACTTTGTCTGGTTGTGCCATGGTTCCGTTTTGTTTGCCCAAAAATTTAAATTTGTTGCGAAGCCTGTTGTTTGTCAGCTTCAAATGTGCTGATATTGCGTGGTTTCCAATGGGGTATTTTTGCCAAGTTTTGTGCTTTCGGTCGGTTGGTTTCAGCAGATCTATTCTTCTATGAGCTTTGCCTTCTCGAACGATGAGCAATTTTGATAAGTTTTGAGATTGACCTACCTTACTTTTGTCTATGGTAGTTGCCGGAATACGTTTAAGAGATCAATTGCGGCTTGATGATCGCTGTTAGATCTATTTTAACATTGATTCTGATCTGCGATGGGCTGTTTATCCATGTTATTTTCACTCTTTGCTGCCTATTATAATATATTGGTACAGATTTGATCACTGTACCACAATCATGGTACATATTTTTTCTTCTTCTGATTTTCACTGTTTCTGAAGGTTGTTGTTTGTGTATGGTTGGTTTCGGCAAATATGTATGGTAGCAGAGGGTATTTTAGCCAATTTTTGTGCTTTCGCTCGGTTGGTTTCGGCAAATATGTTCTTCTATAAGGTTGGCCTTCTCGAACGATCAGTGATTTTCATACGATTTCAGATTGACCTACCTTGCTTTTGTGTATGGTAGCAGAGGGAATACGTTCAACAGATCAATTGCGGCTCGATGATCGTAGTTATATCTATTTTAAGATTGATTCAGATCTACGATGGGCCGTTTATCCATGTTGTTTGCACTGTTTGTTGCCTATTTTAATATATTGGTACTGATTTGATCACTGTACCGGTACAGATTTTTTTTTGTCATTTTCTTTCTTACATGTTGGACCTCGATTCCTCTCTTACCCGTCGTTCGTTGCCTATCTAGCCTTTCGATCTCTTCTTCTCTCTTCATGTATTAAGCCATGCGGTCTTTGTATTCTTCGAAAATAAAGGATTCGTGATAATTTTTTTATATAGTATGGTTCCGGTACAGAGTTGATCACTGTACCGGTATTGGCTTAATTCTGGAACATGATATGGGCATCACTTGCTCAATTCCGCGCTGTTGGCTATCTAACCCCTCAATTTCTTCTTCTCTCTTTATTCCTGAGCCGTGCGATCTTTTGCTGCGGCCTTTGTATTGTTCGACAATAAAGGATTGATCATAATTTTGATATATTGTATGGTTCCGGTACATATTTTATCACTGTACCAGTATTGTTCATAATTTATAATACTTGAAACTTCAACATAAACATAATCATGTAAATACCAACCAACTACATACTCGAAACAATCAACATATAACATACTATAAACATAAAACATAATCATATAAATAACAACGAACCAAACTATATTTACCCCTAAAAAAATGTGCAATAAAATAAAATACCACAAACATATAAGACATATAATAAAATGTGAGCTCATCTCTAGCCGATAAACATCCTAAACCATCTCGGCAATCTCAGTTCATTCCTATGCTCAAATTTATGCAATATATACCAAATAATTAATATTGCTCCAAACAATATCGAATAAACAACAAACACAACACCTACAAGAAATAAAGCCACAATACACCAAAGTGTAAAAACCCATGAATCAGCAATCGCCACCTGTCCCCGCAATACATGCAATCGTATCGATCCGAGAATCAAACTGTTATCTTGCACTTGTACCTTTTGATGCACAGTTGCAAAGATACACAGCAAAAAAAAGAGACAAAGGAACATGACCGGTACCAGTCTAGATATAACCGTATGGTACTGGCCAGAGCGAGATGCGGTTCTGATTCTTGCACAGCAAAAGAAAACTGGTGCACGGATTCTTCCTCGAGTGGATCGATCTCATCGTAATGCGGCGACCATGTTGATTCCTGCACCACAGTAAAAAAAAACTTCAATAAACAAAGCCAAGATAATTTGTTTTTCATTTGATTTTGATATATTTGTCGAATCGTTTTCTGTTCTTTCTCAAATTCAAATCGAAATTGAAGCAAATGTATCATTCAAGAATTCAAATTGAACAGAAAATCATTACACGTGTTCCTATTTTATCCTGAAACGAACAAAGACAATTCGATTCTGAAGTGAAAAACACAGTTAAGTCTGATTCTTTCATCTATTCTTTCTCAAATTCAGTTTGCAAGTGAAAAAACACAATCTGATTCGTAAAGTCTGATTCTTGTATCTATTATCTTCTTTTCTTTCTCAAATTCAGTTCGTAAGTAAAAGAAAACACAAATCTGATTCATAAAATCCGAATCAAAAATTTCGAATTATTACCTCAGTGGAATGCTCCCAATTAGAGTGAGGTTCAGCCTCATTGATCACGAAATCGTGCTGACCATGTTCTTCGACTCGATCTCTTCGATTTATCCTCCCCTGTTAACAAGAACAAATCAAAAGAATTTCAAAATCCGATCTTAATGATTTAAGAGAAAGACTGACATACCCTACGCATCAATCGAGACAGAAATCTGCCAGATCGCCTCCATCCATGGCCACTGTGAGCACCACGTCCACCTCTGCCCTCCTCCGGCAGTGCTGCAGCCGCACGATCCCCGAAGCAAGGACAGAAACATGCTCGTAAAGAACTCATTTTTCCGAATCTGGAATCTTGAATTCAGATCGAAAAGACTCAAAATCTTGTTTTTGGCGGAGTAATTCTGAGTTTTGAATCGAATTGATCGCTCTGATTCTATCGCTGCTTTATATAGAAGAGGAGAAGACAAGTGATTCATCACAGAGCAATAATCTTTACAGACAGAGCAATCTACCTTTTGCTTATAGTATTATGTTTACTGTCCTTATATTAATTATATCTGTGATTAGGCAGAATTAATTCATTTAATTTTAACGGGTAACAAAGATTAAAAACTCTCTCGCTGTGGCGATACTTTTGTCAAGTAAATCTTTTGTTTAAATTGGACTTGTTACATACTTGACTCTACAGTAATTGATACATATGATTGGAATCATAGTGATTGAACGGTTGAGAATTTATCATACTTAAATAGTTTTGTTAATCTTTTTTATTGAGTAAATATAGCTTGTGTCTAAAAATATAAATCTATTTTTTTACTTGTTATGATCAACTACTACTTTTTACAATAATGATCATATAAAAATACGAATTATTATTAAAAAAATATTTCTAATATTAAAATATGGTACAAAAATATATATCACACATTTAAAAACGTGTTTAATACATCTAAAATTATATATTATACCGTAATCTAAAAATATATAAATCAAACATAGCATTGTCCATTAAAAATATATATTGTAAATTTAGAACGATAAAACACATCTAAAAAGATACGTTATACATACATATTTCATGAAGTATAATCACAACATGTATTTGACTTGAAAAAATACATACCGTAGTTAAAAAGTCTAGATTAAAAAAAATCTAAAAAAATGTTGGCGGATTTTGTTCGCTGGAACTTGGCAGAAAAACCATTTTTTTAAAATGCTAATTTATTGTTCGTCTCCTTCTAAGATTTCGACTACCATTTTGTTTTTTTAGTGTATTACTATCATATTAATATGGTAGTTTTTGCAGAAAAAATGATAACTAATTTTTTTTATACGAAAAGATTTCAAATTAAGTATTCTTATAGGAAGTATCGTGGTAAACCATGTTCTCGATCTTAAATTTAATATGATAGTAATACACTAAATTTAATATTTTGAGATTATTAAGTACTGTTCGGCACTTTGTTAAGGAGTTTTTGGCAAATTCCTCCAAACAACAACAACAACAACAACAACAACAACAATAATAATAATAATAATAATAATAATAATAATAATGATAACTAATTAATTATAAGTTACGTAAAGAGGCAAATAGGATAATCTAAACTATCAGATTTAAGTCTTCCTTGATCATATTTGTTATTTGTAGGGTCAAATTTTGCAGTGTGTAAAAGTTAAGCATTCAGTATTGCTAAGAGGTTTTATTTTATGAAGTCAATATTTTAAGAACGTGTAAAGATAACGAAAACGTGAATATGTATGCAAATTTGAGATTTTTGAAAGTCGAAAATTTAAGCAATCACTATATTAATACGATTCCGGTGAAAGCAAACTTGATATAAATTTAAGATCTTAAATTTAATATGATAGTAATACACTAAATTTAATATTTTGAGATTATTAAGTACTGTTTTCGATCTTTTTTTGAAGGAATACCAATAGGTATTCAGTCGTTTTTATAAATATGGAAAATGGGTATTTACATATTTATAAACAGTAAAGAGACTAAAGAAAAAGAAACCTAAATAAAATAAAATAAAAAGCATGAACGGAAAGAAGAACTATCTTCCCCTGTGCAATCGTTGGCTACATTCAGATATCCTTCGGTACTAAACCCATACTATCCTTGGAAGTCTAAGAGGTGTCCGTGCACTTCGTCGTCGTGCCTCTTCTTCCTCGGGTTTGCTCTTCTCCAAGCGATTGCCTCCATGATAGCCTTTTCAGCAACCTGCTGCGGTGTTTTGGCTTTGCTTGTGAATATTCGTTCATTTCTTTGTTTCCATACATTCCAAAGTATTGCAATCCATATTAGATCCCAATCGTCTCTTCGATTTTTTTGCAATCGCTTCCTATTCTCGCGCCACGAGTCATAGAGGCACGGTTTAATTGCATATCTTGTTGGTATTAGAGTTATGCGCTCCACATTTCTCCAAACCGCGGTGGTATATGAGCACGATCTTAGTAGATGGTTGGCCGTTTCCTCGTGTCTTTCACAGAGGGTGCATATGGTTCCGTTAGGCCATCCTTTTTTTTGAAGGACATCTAGAGTATGTAGCTTTTTTTCTAGTGCTAACCACCAAAATATTTTGACCTTTGTCGGGGTTTTTGTTTTCCATATTTGTTCTTGCCAAAGTGATGTTATACCGGGATCTACGAGGAGATTATATGCACTCTTGGCGCTATATTCTCCGTTGGTAGTCCATTTCCAAGTTGTGTCCGGCAAACTTGATATGGTAGTTCGCAAACTTGATATAAATTTAATATTTATGTAATTACTTATTCATTTTTTTTTGTTAAGACGTTAAGTACTGTTCGGCACGAGAAGAAGGAAAAGTCAATGAAGATTATTTGCCTACGATTATTCTCGAATGCACATAGAAATTGTACCGTGAATTTAGAAATTGTGTGTCTCACGATTTACACAAGGCCATGGTTTTATCGGCTCTTTAAGATCCTCTCAAGCTCGTAAACGATCTTCTTCATACTCGTAAGGTACAAATGATTTTATTTGAGTGATTTTCACTTTTTATATTTGCATTAAATTGATATTCATTCGGTTTAATTTAAAATAAGGAAATAAACAAGAGAGAAGAATCGAGTTGGTATATTTTTGGGAAAAGCGAGTAAGAGATGTGCTTATTTTTTTAGGTTTGATGCCTTCGAAATATGCTGAGGTATGCTTTACATAGTATATTTTAATTTTCACCCTTACATAATTTTGTTATGCAAATTATAATTTTTTGTTGTTGTAATGTGTAAGGTTTTGCAACAATTAAGAGAAAATGCGCTAATAAGAGTCGGTTTTAAAGAAGCCCACATCGTCGAGAAGATTGAAGAGAGAAATTGAGCGCGAAAAAAAATTAAAATTATGAAAAGTCTGACGAGATTCGAAGAGAACTAGCAATTGTTGGTATTGTACTAATGGACGATCCGGATGGTATCACTTGGCGACCTGCCATGCCTCTTGATTCACTTTTTAGAAGTAGGATTGATTTGTTGCGAGATTCAATTTTGATAAAAAGGCGTTATTCGAATAAGTTAAATTGTTAATTGTTTTTGTTTTCTCCAAGTATTTCATAATTATCAAAGTAATTTAGTCAAGTATGATGTATTTATTTTTTTAAATTACATTTATACTATTTCGAATAATTCAATTTGTAGATCTCTATTTTTGTTTGCTCTTTTATAATTTTTATATTATTATTGCTTGTTGATGAACTTGCTAAAAGCCATCAAAATGCACATTAATTTAAAACAATATAAATGGTGTATAAAATATTAAAAACAATAAGCAAGCTCACATAATACTTGAAACTTCTAAACATAAACATAATCATATAAATACCAATCAAATAAATACTTAAAACAATCAATATATACAATGAACACACTAAAAACATAAAACATGATCATATAAATAACAACGAACCAAACTATATTTGCCCCTCCCAAAATGTGCAGTAAAATAAGATAGCACAAACCTATAAGACACATAATAAATGCGAGCTCATCTCGAGCCGATAAACCTCCTAAACCATCTCGGCAATCTCAGTTCATCCCTATGCTCAAATTTATGCATTATGCACCAAATAACTAAAATTACTCCAAATAATATCGAATAAACAACAAACACAACACCTACAAGAAATAAAACCACAACACACCAAAGTGCAAAAACCCATGAATCAGCAACTGCCACCTGTCCCCGCGAAGAACTCAATACATCCAATCGTATCGATCCAAAAATCAAACTGTTATCTTGCACTTGTACATTTTGGTGCACATTTGCAAAGATACACAGCAAAAAAAAGAGAAAAAGGAACATGATAATCGGTACCAGTCTAGATATAACCGTACCGGTCTGGTTGGTACTGGCCGGAGCGAGATGTGGTTCTGGTTCCTGCACAGTAAAAGGAAACTGCTGCGTGGATTCTTCCTCGAGTAGACCGATCTGCTCGTAACGCGGCGTCCATGTTGATTCCTGCACCACAGTAAAAAACTTTAATCAACAAAGCGAAGATCATTTGTTTTTCATTTGATTTTGATATGTTTGTTGAATCTTTTTCTGTTCTTGTTCAAATTCAAATAGAAATTGAAGCAAATGTATCATTCAAGAATTCAAGAAAATCAGAAAATCAGTATACTATGTGCCTATTTCATCCTGAAAACAATTCGATTCAAAAGTGTCTTGATTCTTTTATCTATTTTTCTCAAATCCAGTTCGAAAGTAAAAGAAACACAATTTGATTCATAAATTCTGATTATTTTATCTTGTCTTTTCTTTTCTTTCTCAAATTTAGTTCTTAAGAAAAAAAGAACACAAAATCTGATTCATAAAGTCCGAATCACAAATTTCGAATCAACATAGAAATTCATTACCTGAGTGGAAAGCTCCCAATCAGAGTGAGGTCCAGTCTCATAAATCAAGATATCTTGCCAACCATGTTCTTGGTCTCGATCTCTTCGATGTCTCCTCCCCTGTTAACAAGAAGAAAACAAAAGAATTTCAAAAATCCGAACTTAATGATTTGATTTGATAGATAAACAGACATACCCTACGCATCAATCGCGACAAAAATCTGCCAGATCGTCTCCAGCGATGGCCACTGTGATGACCACGTCCACCTCTGGCCTCCTCCGGCAGTGCTGCAGCCGCACGATCCCCGAAGCAAGGACAGAAACATGCACGTAAAGAACTCATTTTTTCCAAATCTGGAATCTTGAATTCAGATCGAAAAGACTCAAAATCTTGTTTTTGGCGCAGTAATTGTGAGTTTTGATTTTGAATCGAATTGATTGCTCTCTGATTCTATCCCTGCTTTATATAGGAGAGGAGAAGATCACAGAGCAATAATCTTTACAGACAGAGCAATATGCATTTATCTTATAGTATTATGTTTACTGTCCTTAGAGTAATTGTATCTGTGATTACTGTTAAAATAATTCATTTAATTTGAGCGGGTAACAAAAACAGAAAATCTATCTGTGGCAATTTTCGTGTGGCCATATTTTTGTCAAGTAACTCTTTTGTTTAAATTGGACTCCTTACATACTTCACTGTAGAGAAATTGATGCATATGATTGGATTCATAACTCGATAAATACTCTTCATCATAAATTATATTGAATGGTTGACATTTTACCATGCTTAAATTTAATTAGTTTTGTTAATTTTTTTATTGAGTAAATATAGTTTGTAGGTATAAAAATAAAATTTTCTATTTTGTTATTTTTTATTTGGCTTAAATAAAATTATTATTTTACCATGCTTAAATAAAATTATCTATTTTGTTAATCTATTTTATTATCTATTTTGTTAAATAGTAATTGTATATGTTATTAGATTCTTTATATTAGTTTTCATTAAAATAATATAATCATTAAAGCGAGTGAGAGATGTGCTTAGTGTTTTAGGTTTGATGCCTTCGAGTTATGCTGAGGTCAGCATTACACGGTATATTTTAATTTTCACCTTTATATAATTTTTATGCAAATTATTAATTTATTATTTTTTGTAATTTGTAAGGTTTTACAACAATTAAGAGAAAAGGCGCTAATAAGAGCCGGTTTAACAGAAGCCCACATCGTCGAGAAGATCGAAGAGAGAAATTTAGCGCGAAAAAATAAAAATTATGAGAAGTCTGACGAGATTCGAAGAGAACTAGGAATTGTTGGTATTGCACTAATGGACGATCCGGATGGTACCACTTGGCGACCTGCCGTGCCTCTTGATTCACAAGAAGCACATACTCTCTGAAAATTATGATGCATCTAAATTCACGTTTAGAAGAAGGGTTGATTTGTTGTGAGATTCAATTTTGATAAAAAGGAGCGATTCAAAAAAGTTTAATCGTTATTTTTTTTGTGTTCTCCAAGTATTTCATAATTATCAAAGTAATTTAGTCAAATATGCTTTTTTGTTATTTTTAGTTATATTTATATTATTACGCTTAATTCAATTTGTAGATCTCTATTTTTGTTTGCTTTCATACATTTGTATATGTTATTACAAGTTTCTATATTATTATTGATTGTTGACAAAATTGCTAAAAGCCATTCAAATGCACATTAATTTAAAACAATATAAACGGTGTATAAAATAGTAAAAACAACAAACATGCTCAATATAATACTTGAAACTTCAACATAAACATAATCATATAAATACCAATCCACTAAATACTCGAAACAATCGGCATATACAATGAACATACTATAAACATAAAACATAATCATATAAATAACAACGAACCAAACTATATTTACCCCTAAAAAAATGTGCAATAAAATAAAATACCACAAACCTATAAGGCATATAATAAAATGTGAGCTCATCTCTAGCCGATAAACATCTAAACCATATCGGCAATCTCAGTTCATTCCTATGCTCAAATTTATGCAATATATACCAAATAATTAATATTGCTCCAAACAATATCGAATAAACAACAAACACAACACCAACAAGAAATAAAGCCACAATACACCAAAGTGTAAAAACCCATGAATCAGCAATCGCCACCTGTCCCCGCAATACATGCAATCGTATCGATCCGAGAATCAAACTGTTATCTTGCACTTGTACCTTTTGATGCACAGTTGCAAAGATACACATAAAAAAAAGAGACAAAGGAACATGACCGGTACCAGTCTAGATATAACCGTACCGATCCGATTGGTACTGGCCAGAGCGAGATGCGGTTCTGATTCTTGCACAGCCAAAGGAAACTGGTGCACGGATTCTTCCTCGAGTGGATCGATCTCATCATAATGCGGCGACCATGTTGATTCCTGCATAGTAAAAAACTTCAATCAACAAAGCCAAGATAATTTGTTTTTCATTTGATTTTGATATATTTGTCGAATCTTTTTCTGTTCTTTCTCAAATTGAAATCGAAATTGAACCAAATGTATCATTCAAGAATTCAAATAGAACAGAAAATCATTACACGTGTTCCTATTTCATCATGAAACGAACAAACACAATTCGATTCTGAAGTGAAAAACACAGTTAAGTCTGATTCTTTTATCTATTCTTTCTCAAATTCAGTTTGCATGTAAAAAAACACAATATGATTCGTAAAGTCTGATTCTTGTATCTATTATCTTCTTTTCTTTCTCAAATTCAGTTCGTGAGTAAAAGAAAACACAAATCTGATTCATAAAATCCGAATCACAAATTTCGAATTATTACCTCAGTGGAATGCTCCCAATTAGATTGAGGTTCAGCCTCATTGATCACGAAATCGTGCTGACCATGTTCTTCGACTCGATCTCTTCGATTTATCCTCCCCTGTTAACAAGAACAAATCAAAAGAATTTCAAAATCCGATCTTAATGATTTAAGAGAAAGACTGACATACCCTACGCATCAATCGAGACAGAAATCTGCCAGATCGCCTCCATCCATGGCCACTGTGAGCACCGCGTCCACCTCTGCCCTCCTCCGGCAGTGCTGCAGCCGCACGATCCCCGAAGCAAGGACAGAAACATGCTCGTAAAGAACTCATTTTTCCGAATCTGGAATCTTGAATTCAGATCGAAAAGACTCAAAATCTTGTTTTTGGCGGAGTAATTCTGAGTTTTGAATCGAATTGATCGCTCTGATTCTATCGCTGCTTTATATAGAAGAGGAGAAGACAAGTGATTCATCACAGAGCAAAAATATTTACAGACAGAGCAACCTACCTTTTGCTTATAGTATTATGTTTACTGTCCTTATATTAATTGTATCTGTGATTAGGCTGAATTAATTCATTTAATATTAACGGGTAACAAAGATTAAAAACTCTCTCGCTGTGGCGATTTCGTGTGGCCATACTTTTGTCAAGTAAATCTTTTGTTTAAATTGGACTTGTTACATACTTGACTCTACAGTAATTTATACATATGATTGGAATCATAGCTATTGAACGGTTGAGGATTTATCATGCTTAAATAGTTTTGTTAATCTTTTTTATTGAGTAAATATAGCTTGTGTCTAAAAATATAAATCGTCTATTTTTTTACTTGTTATGATCAACTACTATTTTTTACAATAATGATCATATAAAAATACGAATTATTATTAAAAAAATATTTCTAATATTAAAATATGGTACAAAAATATATATCACACACTTAAAAATGTGTTTAATACATCTAAAATTATATATTATACCGTAATCTAAAAATATATAAATCAAACATAGTATTGTCCATTAAAAATATATATTGTAAATTTAAAACGATAAAACATATCTAAAAAGATACGTTATACATATTTCATGAAGTATAATCACAACATGTACTTGACTTGAAAAAATACATACCGTAGTTAAAAAGTCTATTTTAAAAAAAATCTAAAAAAATGTTGGCGGATTTTGTTCGCTGAAACTTGGCAGAAAAATCATTTAATTTTAATGGTAATTTATTGTTTGTCTCCTTCTAAGATTTCGATTACCTATTTTTTTTTTTTAGTGTATTACTATCATATAATATGGTAGTTTTTACATAAAATGATAACTAATTTTTTTTTTCTGCCATAAGATTTCAAATTAAGCATTCTTATAGGAAGTATCGTGTTAAACCTTGTTGTCGATCTATAATCCACATCTTCTCGATTTATAATTATTTTACAGTATGATAATAAATGACTCATTTTTTTAATCAAATAAAAATACTTATATTACTATAAATATACAATGATATATATGTCAATAACACATTTTTACAAAAAAATAACAACACTGTTATATCGTTGTTACTCGCAATAGTTCATGCAAAATCAAATATAAAAATAGCGAACCATATAATATTTGTATTCACTATACATTTTTTGATTATACAATACTACTATTTTTATGCATTTTAAATGTAACGAAAATTATAAATAATATCACATTTAGTGCAAAATTATAAAAAACTAGTTCCCCTCCGCCCTATTGAGCGGGAGTCTTCGAGTTGTCTCTGCTTTGAGGCATGCAAATTTCCTATCAAACAAATTAAATCCTACCAAAACACGCGAGAAGAAAATCTAAGTTAAAAAATAAAAAATTACAATCGCAAACAACATAATTACCCACAAAATTAAAATATTTACTTTTGAGTCCATAAGTACATAAATACCCTAAATCGAACTAATAATATAAGCCCTTGTTCTTCTATTTCGAGTTGTAGGACTTGTCTATTTTCTGTTGTGTCGATATTTTGCATGACATCATATACCTGGTACGGAAAGAAGCACATTTAAGCTTAATTTGACATGGCGCTTAATTATTTCATAAACTAAATCCCAGAATTATTAAGTTCATAATATTAATCACGTACATAAGAACTCGAAAGAATGATTATGGCGGGGCCGCACCTGGTCTTACATGGACCGGATCCAAATGTTCAGTCTCCGTACCGCCTTTTTGAGCTCCACCGCCTTTAACTACTTGTTTTTCATTTCTAAACTCGCATTGTTCGATTCACGGTTATCTCGGCAAATTGGCGGGCTCAGAAGAAGTGGATTAGGGATCTGGTATCTTTCTCTTGCTCGCTGTCTCCATATGTCATGTGAGTGGTGTCAATTTGTATCATGTGAACCCTCGCGACTCAATATTATATTCACAATCCCTTTTAAAAGAAATAAATTTAGTTTTAGTAATATATTTGTGTTTCTGACTGGACCAAGTGAAAAGATATGGTAAATTATTATTTTACCCTTCGTATGCTAGGTGGTTGCAAGTGATGCCAATCCAGATATTCTTCCCCATACCAAGTTGATGACATCCTCTCTCAGTTCTTCATCAATCTATAAAACATCAAATATAACCGTATCGGTCCGATTGGTACTGGCCAGAGCGAGATGCGGCCTGATTCTTGCACAGTAAAAGGAAACTGGTGCACGGATTCTTCCTCGAGTGGATCGATCTCATCGTAAATGAGCTAATAAGAGTCGGTTTAACAGAAGCCCACATCGTCGAGAAGATTGAAGAGAGAAATTTAGCGCGAAAAATAAAAATTATGATAAATCTGACGAGATTCGAAGAGAACTAGCAATTGTTGGTATTGCACTGATGGACGATCCGGATGGTACCACTTGGCGACCTTCCATCCCTCTTGATTCACAAGAAGCACATACTTGATTTACTTTAGAAGTAGGGTTGATTTGTTGTGAGATTCAATTATGATAAAAACGCGCTATTCGAATAAGTCTAATTGTTAATTGTTTTTGTTTTCTCCAAGTATTTCATAATTATCAAAGTAATATAGTCAAGTATGATTTTTTTTTTAAATTACATTTATACTATTTCGAATAATTCAATTTGTAGATCTCTATATTCGTTTGCTTTCTTATAAGTTTTTATATTATTATTGCTTGTTGATAAGCTTGCTAAAAGCCATCAAAATGCACATTAATTTAAAACAATATAAATGGTGTATAAAATAGTAAAAACAATAAGCAAGCTCACATAATACTTGAAACTTCTAAACATAAACATAATCATATAAATACCAATCAACTAAATACTTGAAACGGTCAATATATACAATGAACATACTAAAAACATAAAACATGATCGTGCAATAAAATAAGATAGCACAAACCTATAAGACACATAATAAATGTATGCTCATCTCGAGCCGACAAACCTCCTAAACCATCTCGGCAATCTCAGTTCATCCCTATGCTCAAATTTATGCAATATATACCAAATAATTAATATTGCTCCAAACAATATCGAATAAACAACAAACACAACACCTACAAGAAATAAAACCACAACACACCAAAGTGCAAAAACCCATGAATCAGCAACTGCCACCTGTCCCCGCGAAGAACTCAATACATCCAATCGTATCGATCCAAAAATCAAACTGTTATCTTGCACTTGTACATTTTGGTGCACATTTGCAAAGATACACAGCAAAAAAAAGAGACAAAGGAACATGATAATCAGTACCAGTCTAGATATAACCGTACCGGTCTGGTTGGTACTGGCCGGAGCGAGATGTGGTTCTGGTTCCTGCACAGTAAAAGGAAACTGCTGCGTGGATTCTTCCTCGAGTAGACCGATCTGCTCGTAACGCGGCGTCCATGTTGATTCCTGCACCACAGTAAAAAAATTTAATCAACAAAGCCAAGATCATTTGTTTTTCATTTGATTTTGATATGTTTGTCGAATCTTTTTCTGTTCTTGTTCAAATTCAAATAGAAATTGAAGCAAATATATCATTCAAGAATTCAAGAAAATCAGAAAATCAGTATACTATGTGCCTATTTCATCCTGAAAACAATTCGATTCAAAAGTGTCTTGATTCTTTTATCTATTTTTCTCAAATCCAGTTCGAAAGTAAAAGAAACACAATTTGATTCATAAATTCTGATTCTTTTATCTTGTCTTTTCTTTTCTTTCTCAAATTTAGTTCTTAAGAAAAAAAGAACACAAAATCTGATTCATAAAGTCCGAATCACAAATTTCGAATCAACATAGAAATTCATTACCTGAGTGGAAAGCTCCCAATCAGAGTGAGGTCCTGTCTCATAAATCAAGATATCTTGCCAACCTTGTTCTTGGTCTCGATCTCTTCGATGTCCCCTCCCCTGTTAACAAGAACAAAACAAAAGAATTTCAAAAATCCGATCTTAATGATTTGATTTGATAGATAAACAGACATACCCTACGCATCAATCGCGACAAAAATCTGCCAGAACGCCTCCAGCGATGGCCACTGTGATGACCACGTCCACCTCTGGCCTCCTCCGGCAGTGCTGCAGCCGCACGATCCCCGAAGCATGGACAGAAACATGCACGTAAAGAACTCATTTTTTCCAAATCTGGAATCTTGAATTCAGATCGAAAAGACTCAAAATCTTGTTTTTGGCGGAGTAATTGTGAGTTTTGATTTTGAATCGAATTGATTGCTCTCTGATTCTATCCCTGCTTTATATAGGAGAGGAGAAGATCACAGAGCAATAATCTTTACAGACAGAGCAACATGCATTTATCTTATAGTATTATGTTTATTGTCCTTATAGTAATTGTATCTGTGATTACTGTTAAAATAATTCATTTAATTTGAGCGGGTAACAAAACAGAAAATCTCTCTGTGGCAATTTTCGTGTGGCCATACTTTTGTCAAGTAAATATTTTGTTTAAATTGGACTCCTTACATACTTCACAGTAGAGAAATTGATACATATGATTGGATTCATAACTCGTTAAATACTCGTGATCTTAAATTAGATTTAATGGTTGACATTTTACCATGGTTAAATTTAAATAGTTTGGTTAATTTTTTTATTAAGTAAATATAGTTTGTAAGTATAAAAATAAAATTTTCTATTTTGCTATTTTCTATTTGGCTTAAATAAAATTATCATTTTACCATGCTTAAATAAAATTATCTATTTTGTTAATCTTTTTTATTATCTATTTTGTTAAATAGTAATTGTATATGTTATTAGATTCTTTATATTTATTTTCATTAAAATAATATAATCATGTCGTATCATATATAATTTTAAAAAACATAAAAAAAAAATTATTAAAAGGAGAGGGCTTTCACATCCCCCATCCAGTTTTGCTTTCTATTATTCTAAAAAAAAATTGTTTACACTGAGTTTTTACTCTTAACAATAAAAACAATATACACACCCTTACATAGTTTGGAAAAGGAATAAGGTGTATATTGTAAAATAGTCATTCTAGAGTCTTTCTTTGCAGCGCAATCCAATCCGCTTGCTTTGCGTTCGGTTCACTTTCGATACCCCCGAAGCCCTCCTAGACCACGCACTAAGTTTTTCTCGGTCTATCCCCACCCGGTCCATTTGCTTTTAGTCGAGTAGAAACCTTATCTTTTCCTTTTCCGAACCCTAGTTCCATCTCGCTTCCTCTTTCTTTCCTTAGTTCTCGTTCTTTCTTCTTTCTCGCTTCATGTATTTTTTTTAAATGCTCATTAAAAAACATAAAAATGTATATAAACATATTAATTATCACGTGAGTACGTATAAATAATTGATTAATGATATTTCTTTTAATAAATGTTTTTTAGGTGTTGCTTGATTTGAAAAAAATGAAGGAGAATAACAAAGAAGGAGAAGCACCAAGAGAAAAAAAGTTTTACCTTTTTTTTGTGATTTAAAAAAAAGTTTTACCTTTTTTTTGTGATGTTATTTTTCTCTCTCCTTTCATGTTGGTTTCAATTAGTAGTTTTTTTTAGTGCATTTTATATTTTCTTATTATGATACAATGTAAGTTTAGTTCTTATATTTTAACACGTAAAGTCTACGGATTTCTTAAAAAAAATTTCTCAATTTATTACATGATTTTAGGTGTCGATTTCCTTTACCTTCGTTTTTTTTCCTTCTTTACTCTCAAATTAAGCGTCAGAACAAATTATTTTTTTTCTTTTTTAGGAGATATTTGTATGTTTCGCTATTGAATCAAAATAATCAGTATATCAAACCATCCTTCAAACCTTGTTAAATTGTATATTCATGCAAAATATTTTTTTGGCATCATTTCTGTTGTATTTTTTTATGTTATAAATGATTGTAGATTGTAAAATTGTTGCATATTTGTCTCATTTACTATTATAAGAAAATTCGCATGAATTTTTATTCAAAAAATTCAATGGAGGCAGTTTCATCTACTTAAGTGTGATGTCTAAGTGAGAACAGAAAAGAATGACGATCTCTTTCACAGTGACGAATCTATTAAGGGACTAGGGGGACAGTTGTCCCCCCTAGATTTTTGAACGGTAGTATATATATATATGTGATTATGTCACTATATTTTACGATAGAACTGTAAAATTATGTACTATCGTCCCCTCCCCCAAATTTTTTTGAAAATTCCTCACAGTCGCTCTCCTAGATTATCTCCCCCCATTGATTTGAGGCAAGATCCGTCACTGCTCTTTCATATCTCAAATGGTAATATAAAGTCCATTTCAAATTATCACTAGGGTTAGGTGTTAATTTGAGTCAAAATAACCAATACCTTTCTCAAATGGTAATATATGGGGTCCTCCAAACTCATCGAACATTTTTGGTGAAGTGAAAAAACAAAAATTAAGTAAATTGATTCAATTAACAGTTTAATCGATCGTTGTCAATTAACATGTATTAATATTAATATTTTAAAATTATTGACGTGTTTATTAAACAGGTCAATCAATATTTAATTGGATGAATTAAATATACTAGTTAACTCACCCAATCTTTTTTGTCACCTGATATTGGAATGAGAGTGGAAGGCAAAGTATATTTCTTTCTCAAATCATCAAATGAACATGTTACCAAAAGACCAAAAGCAAAAAGAAAAAGTAGAAGGAAAAGTTTTTTTCGCATAAACCCTCTATTAAGAAACCCTCTATTAAGAAAAGAATTACTTCACTCGGGTCACACTACCTTTTATAAACTAACCAAACACCAAAGATTATCACAACAATACATAATCTTATCTATATCAAAACTTAACCGATCAGACCATGAATCCTGATATACCAAACACATCCTATAATATCAAAATAGATTTGCCCATGGAAGATAGGTTGTTCGAAGCGTGCTCATCGGGGGACGTTAGAGAACTCAAGGATATGGTGTCTCGTGGTGTAGAAATTTTGCTCGGAACAACGCCTCAGAATAACACGTGTCTTCACATATCGGCTATGTTTGGGCACGAAGAATTTTCCAAGGAAGTCGTCGCATTAAACCAATCTCTACTTACCAGTGTTAATTTACATGGCGAAACTCCATTGATAATCGCCGTGACAATGGGTTCTTCTTCTTTAGCGGAAACTTTGATGAAGAATAAGACCCAATTAAGAGAGATGCTCTTAAAAGCCGACAAAAATGGAAATAATGCATTGCATCATGCCCTACGAAACGGACAAACAAACCTAGCTTTAGCGATGATAATAGCCGAACCGCTCTTATCACGACAGATGAACAAGATGAACGAGTCTCCCATGTTTATTGCGGCATCGAGAGGCTTCACCGATGTCCTCAAGAAGTTGTTAGAAATTCCTTTCTCAGAGCATCAGGGACCCTATGGTAGAAATGCTCTACACGCTGCCATGTTTGCCGGCAATGTAGGTAAGAACAAATGCATAAATGATTGTATGTAGATTGATTTTTTTTTCTCTTTCTAATAAGTAGTTTTTTTGTAGGCATTACTGAAATACTTATGGAGAAGCGCCCGAAACTAGCTCACGAAATGGATCAGTCTAAGTGCCCTCCACTTCACTATGGTGTAGTTTATGACAGAAAAGATTTGGTACGTGCAATACTAGAGCGTGATGCTTCTCTAGGCTACGTAGTCAACAACAACAGAGTGTCTTATCTTAATTTAGCGGCATTTCGAGGCAATGTGAAGGCCGCTGAGGAGATCCTGCGACATTGCCCTGACGCTCCGTATTGTGATGAATCTGGTTGGAGCACTCTTCACGTGGCAATAACCGAAGATAAAACCGAGTTTGTAGAGTTCATCCTAAGAACCCCGCAACTAATCAAACATGTAATTAACATGCGCGAGCCTCGTGGTAATGGAGACACTGCCTTACATATTGCCGTTCGAAAGAGTCATTCTAAGATCGTGCGCGCACTTTTGGCTCACAAAGGCATAGACCCTACAATTATGAACAACAATGGCGAATGGCCAGTCGATGTGGTCTTTGACAAGAGCAAGCACGCCAACACTTTAAATTGGGTATGTCATGAATAAATTAATTAATTAATTTCCTGTATTTACAATCTACCGTGGAGCTGCTAATTGCCATTTTTTTAGTTGTCCTTTTACTCATAACTCTTATCATGCAGAATGAAATCTTGTTGTTACTCGCGAAAGCAGATCCAAACGCTCACATGAACCTTTATCGCAATCTTGCCAAGAAAGACTTAACCGAGAAAGCGATAGAACAAATCAAGTCCCTAACCGAGACATATACGAGCAACACTTCTCTCATAGCAATCCTCATAGCCACGATTACTTTTGCTGCTGCTTTTACCTTGCCGGGAGGATACAGTAGTAAGCAAGGGAGGGAAGGACTTCCAATTATGGCAAAAAAGTTTGTATTTAAGGTTTTTATTATATCGGATACGCTGGCAATGTGCTCCTCACTCGCAGTTGCATTTACATGTATCTTGGCTAGATGGGAGGATCTTGATTTCTTACTCCATTACCGATCATCTACTAAAAAGATGATGTGGTTTGCATACATGGCAACTCTCGTGGCATTCGCGACCGGATTTTACACCGTCGTGGCCCCTACTTGCTTGTGGCTTGCGATTTCAGTTTGTTCGCTATGTTTTAGTCTTCCAGTTCTTACCAATTTATTAGGGGAATGGCCTATTTACAAACTTCGATTTCGGTTGGGTCACGCTTTCAAATACGATATCCTTGATATCGTCTAGAAAGGGGTTGATTTATGTGTGGTTTGCTGATCGTGTTTGTCGAAGTATGAGTTGTTTGTTCTCTTAATTATATTTTGTTTGTTTTCATGCGTGTTAGAGAAATTTTATTTATTTGAATACAAGATTTAAATTTTGTTTGAATAGGTTTTTTTTGTTTAAATCGATAAATTTATTGGGAGTTTCTATCTAAGTCGATTTTTTTTCATTCTTTATTCAAAATTCAAAAGGATATTTTAGGTATTTTTCAATCGTCGCTATTAATTGATTATGTACGGGGATTTCTATTTGTTGCAACTAGATCTCGCTAGTTCGTCCGCCACCAATTAGGTCATGCCACGTGACAATTATTTTGTATGATTGTGTGACTAAAAATATATTAAAAGATAGTCAATTGCCATCTCTAGCTCTCGATGAACTAGCTAAACCACCTCGGCAATCTCAACTCTGAAATTGATGCATTATATACCAAATGATCAAAATCGCTCCACACAATCCATCGAGTATCAAATAAACAATATACGCACAACCTATAGATAATACAGTCGCGATACATCAATGTGCATAAAACCCACAAATAGTCAATTGCCACCTGTTCAAGATCAGATCAAAATCCATTAAAAAAAAACATCCGATCAAAACCAAACTGATATCTTGCACTTCTAACGGTGTTTGCATGTTCACAAATATGCACGACAGAAAGAACACACAGAGCAACATAACCGGTACCATTCTAGGTTTAACTGTACCGGTCCGATGGTACTGGTCAGAGCAAGACGGGGCTCTGATTCCTGTACAGTAAAAGGAATCAATTGCACGGATTCTTCCTCTTCCTTTTCATAAAACAGGTCAGGTTGGGGCGCTACTTTCACTCCTGATCTCCTCCTGCAATTAAAAAGTTTCCATCAATAAATCCAAGATAAAAAAAAAATTCATTTGATTTTGATCTATTTGTCCAATCTTTTCTGTTCTTTATCAAATTCACATCGAAATTGAAGCAAATGTGACATTCAAGAATTCAAATTAAAAACCCTGATTTAACTTCTCCAGTTTCAGGATGATCTTATTCTCAAATTCAATTCGAAAATGAAACACTTCAGGAAGCTGATAAATATCTGCCCACTAGGTTTGTTCTTCGCAACTCAAATAATTTTTGTACTTATAAAATATAATTTTTGTCGAATATAATACTGGTATTCGATATGATTGATTAGGAGTCTTCTATAAGGTTATGCTCTGTAACAGAATTGCGACTATCGGCACAAGTTTATGTCACTAGCTGCCTCATAAAATCGCAAGAATTTTAGTCTCGATATCAATTATTATATCACGAAAAGTTCGGAATGGAATGGAAATAATAGTGAGGTGATTAATTGTAAGTCAAAATAGCATAAATATAATAGATTAAAATCAAAATGACCATTAGTCAAACTCCATGCAAATATAGATGCCTTAATTGTAAGTCAAAATAATATCCAATAAAAAATTAATAATAATACATATCAAAGTTCAAAAAAAGAAATATCCAAAAATAACCGGACGAGAATATAAATTAAATAAATATTCAAATTAAAAATAAAAATAGGCTATATCGTGAAATCATGTTCATCATGTGATGTGATATTGACGAATGTTGAGCGAAGTCCGGCCAATATGGCCTAAAGTCGAAAAAATATCGATCAAACATATAATCTTGTTGGGTTGACCGATTCGAACAATCAACTTGGTCTTGTCAAGTCGGTGAACTGCTACGGGGACTTGCGATTAATCCATGACTAATTGAGATTTTTGCAAGAACATGCGAAACCGATCAATTTCTTTTCAATTGTGTTTCGGGGTAACAAATTAAGAAAATGGATATCAGGGACGATATTGACGATATATCGCCGAGTTCTCTCATTGATTTATTTTCTCGGTACATTTACAAAAAGGAGTTAAGGATATTTTCTTTTACTCGTCATAAATGCTCATCGACAAATTTGAATTTTAAAGAAGAAACTGTGAACTGTATTTTACATATATACAAGAGATTATGAAAATAGGGAAACTAGCAAACTTTTGTGGATAATAGCATAACCAGACTCTCTAAGTTAGCTTGAAAACTAAAAGAATGAAAATTTAAATTTTCCCAACATGTACTTCTTGAATTTTACATAATATATACATTTGAACTTAAATATACTATTTTGAATATTTATATATATTATTTTATTTTTGAATTTTATAGATTATTAAATTATTTTACGAACTTTTTGGATAATAAATATCATTACAGCCTACTTTTTATATTTATATTATTTATTTATCTATATATCAAGGCAGCAAATATCGTTTTGCATTTCACAATGTTCTAGTTAATTTTGCAACGAATTGTGTATATCGGCGATATTTATTCTATTATTTTAATTTGTTTGCATATCAATATTTATTTATCTAAATAAATTCTAATAAATCATGTCATATTTCCTTTCTCAAAAAAAAAACATTTTCGATGAAATTTATTTTATTATTTTTTTTTATTTCCTTTCTCAAGAATGTCGTTTTACCATCTTCGATGCGATTTCTCAAAGTGTTCGGTTATAATCACAATCATTTCAACAGTAAAAAAAAACATATTTTCAAATATTATGAACTACTCCTTCAAAAAAAGTTTATGAAAATATATTACATATTTTTTCTCATGATAAGTATAAAATTCATTAGAAAATACCATTTCATATAAATATAATTTACCAACGATTTACTCTGTACCTAATCTTTTTTTATGAATTCAGAAGAAGAAGGAATTAAAAGTTTCTCTCCTCAACCATTGGAGCCACATGCCAATTGTCAGACAGTAAAACCCTAGAGCCTCCACCCAAGAAAACCCTAGAAAACCCTTTCCAAACCTCCCTATTTAAGCCCCAATTTCACCCCACCTTTTCCTGCAAAACATACAACACTTCCTCTCTGCATCTCCGAGAATTATCTTCTGAAGGTACACGCTATTTCCCCTCCCCCATGATTTCGATTAAGTTGTGGTTTTTAGGACTTGTTTATGTAAACTTAAGTTGAAATTTTCAATTTTGGTGAAGATTTCTGTACAGATGGAGGTGGTGAAACCAAGTGAGTGGAGTGAAGAAACCAATATTCAGGTTTTCGCCAGCTCTGATGAGGTAAGCCTGTTTGATCCTAAAATTAATTTCGTTGGTTTGTTCCTTTTTGTAAATTTCGTTCTCTGCTGCTTGTTAGTTGTTAAAATTCGAGCTCTTTTGTGATTTTTTTTGTTGGGTTTTCTTTGAACAATTTTTCAACACTAGTTTGATTCATCTGTTCTGAAGATAGCCTTCAATATTTCAAAGAAATTTCTTGTCAGCATTAGTGAAATTGTAAAACCCCTCAAAATAAATTGCATAAATGTGAAATTCCTTTTCTTCCCTTAATTTATGTTGCATCGAAGGTTTCCATGGAGGATCAGTTCTTACCATTATTTCATACTGGTACTGGATCCGTCCAGTATTATTGCTATCATACCAGTAATTACAGGATATTTTTGTTAATTTTTGGAATAATTTCACGTGTATCCCTAATTTCATTTAAATCCCTCATTCTCATTCTTCATACCAGTCTTAATGAAATTAATAATATATTTATATTTTATACAATTCAAATTTATTTCAGATGGTAGCATTGCACGATAACGTAACCAATGTGACGGACTATTCCGAACTTATCCACAGGTACAATCATTTTATTTTCCTACTCTTTATGAAATTAATATGAAAATTTATTGTGATTTAATAATAGATTTTTTTATTTTATTTTTTAGGCAGCTGAAGAAGCGCAAGTCTGAGAGTGTCCCTGAGAACAAAGACGATGACGAGGACGAGGATGATGACGAGGATGGAGACGACGAAGATGACGATGCAGGCAACGATGATGACGACGACGATGATGTCGATGGAAATGAAGAGTCTGACGATGATGACGATGACGAGGATGCTGATGTCAATGGAGAGGGTGATTCTGACGATGATGACTCTGACGATGACGACGACGATGATGATGATGACGACGACGATGATGATGAGGACGATGATGATGACGACGAGGACGAGCGTCCTAACAAGAAAAAGAAATGAGCGTGCGTGTTAGATTTAGGGTTTTGTGGTGGGGTTTGTTTCATTGTTTGGTTTTGAGATTCAATTGGGTTGCGGTTTGGGATTAAAAGATTGGTTATGTTATTGTGGAGAATCAAATTGGTATAATTTTTATTGTGGTTTATTTCTTTCTTCTCGCTTATTTTGTTTTCCGTGTTCGAAATATATTTATTTCGGTACAGATTAAAAAAATGCATTATAAACCAATAATAAAAGGAAAAAAAATGCACCGTTAGTCCTCGGTACTATAATTGGATTGTAATTAGATTTTATGGATTTTTAAAATTTGCACCGTTAGTTTCGCGTTAACGGAATAAGTTAAACCGTTATCTGAACTTTCTAAATTTAGATTTATACATAAAAAAATGCAAAACATAATTCAACAATTACATTACAAGGTCTTCTAAACATACATAAATTTGCATAATCATATACACCAATAATAAAAAATCTCTACTTCTCATGTTGTTAAATACAAACCTATTTGGCCGCCCCCAAAATATTAAAAAAAAAAAATGAAAAATGAAAAGAGAAAAATATAAATATCATTTTATCTATACTATACTCATATCAAAATTTACATATCGGAGACCAAAAAAGGAATAATAAAATACCAATATCACTCCTTAAATGTTTGAGGCTCGCTACTCGCAAATAGTAGCCACACCACCGTACCGGTCAAATAAAAGAAGATTGACGGTGCAAATAGTGATAACTGCACAAAATAAGAAATTACAAATTTAGCCCTCGAGATAAGATTGTGTGTGTGTGTGTGTATGTACAAGGAGAGAGAGACGTACACTCCATGAGTGTGTAGAGTCAAGAAGGTAACCAGTTAAAGTAACACCAACTATTCCCGGTATTGCCCCTACCGTGTTCGTAATGCCCTGTTAAAAAAAAAATTCAGTTATTTTGAAGGGCATTTATGAAATTTATTCAGCCTTGTGTTTTTTTGAAGAATAAATACCAAAAGAATGCTTGCGTATTCACGGGATATATCTTGATGTGTGCAATAAAGCCCTGAAGAAGAAACAAATGACATTCAGTAAAGGAGTTATTGTTGTGTTGTTTAATATTTAACATATACGCCCCTGAAAAATGAGAATTTCTCATGGGTAAATCAGATAGTTTTCATTTTGCAGGGGTATAAATGACATTATGTACCTGACAATGCGAAGCTTGAGAGAGCCAAACCACTAGTGAGAAACGCGACGATTACCCAATGCGGTAACCCTAAATCCAGAGACGATAGAGTCATAAATGCGGCTGGGGACAAAAACGCGATTGTCTGGCATATTTTTCGGACCTACATGCAAAAAAACCAGAAGGTATATTAATATATTTTAAAATAAACAAAAAGTTATTTTTAAATATTTAAATACCTTTGTTGTTTGGACGCCGCTAGAAATTAAATTATCGGCCAAAGGGGCAGCAATAGAAGTAACGATAATCGAACCCAAAGAAGGTAAAATCGTTACCTAGATAAATAAATCGTATTATTAAAGTTTTAGGGGGTTAAATGGAAAAAAGGCGAAAGACTATTGAATGTAATTAATTACCCATGCAGCTTCGGTTAGGTTTAGGTTCAATTCCTCACTGAAATAAATAAAATAGATAGTTTAAAAAAAATCAATTAATATGTACTTAGCTCAAAAGGAAAGTACTGGACTTGTCCAGTTGGTACGGGCCACACCTCGTACCTGAAAAAAGTAGGTAACCAAGACAAACAAGTATAATGGCCCCAACTTCCACAAAAATGAGCGTATATCATCGCCCATACCGCCTTGCTTTTAAAAAATGCTTTCCATGGTACCTCCTATTTCAAACATAATAAATCTAAAAAATAAATAAAATATTCCATCTATATTTTTCTATATAACAATATAAATTATGGATCGAAACTAAAAAATATGTTTAGTGTGTATTAATTACCGTCAATGAATTTCCTAATTCATTTATTGATTTATCCAATGATTTTTCAGAAGATTGAGACGGAGACACGTCGCCATTAACTCCTGCTAAAAGAAACAAAAAGGAAAATAATAAAATAGCCATGCAAAAATATTAAACCAAAAATAAAATAATAATTTATTGATGAGATAATGCAATAAGAAATACTTACTAAAGATATCTTCGTCATTGATTAAGGGTTCATTATCTTTTACAAGCTCGAATATCAAGCACCTGTATATTCATTCACATAATAAATATTAAAATTGCAAAATTTTAAATTATTAAATTATATATTCAATTGGACCTTTAACTTACCATACAACTCCAATAACTGCAAATGCATAAAACACCGATTCCCATCCTAAATTTTCGATAATTTCAGGGGCCAAAAAAAGCCTGCAGTAATTACAAAATTAGTTAATTTTTAATTTCATTAATAACAAGAAGTTAAAATATTCCATTCTCAAATGAAAATTAGGTAAATAATAAATATATATTTTACCCTAAAACACTCCCAATGCTAAGTCCACCAAAAACCACCGCTACGGCCCTTGAGCGCTCTTTCAACGGTATAGTTCTGCGAATAAATAGAGAAAAGGAATGAACAAAAAGGTATATTACTATATTTCACAAAAAAAATAGTATATTATGTATATTGATTGTCCACCTGGCAATCAAGTCGGTTGCAGCTGATGGGGACACACCTTCTCCGATACCTACCTGCCAAATAAAAATAAAAATTAATAAAAAATTAAATATTCGAACTTTTACACGAACAATAAAAACGTACCAAAACCCTTGATAATACAAGTAAAGGCATAAACCCTGCTACAAGTGGTACCAGAGCCGTGGCCAAAGACCATGAAAGCACGCCAAATTTAAGGACCTTTCTGTAATTTCGGAAAAATATACGAGTTCAAAAGGTTGATTCTTTATGAAATAAATTGATCAACGCCTTTAATATCGAATTAAAGAAATTTTTTAAACAAACGAAATAAATGTTACCCAAAACAAACCTTCCACCAAATAATTTTGCTAACCATCCTCCAGGTAATTGACTCAAAGCGTATCCCCAAAAAAAGGACGATTGTACCAATCCAGCGGTCGAAGAATTCCAACCGAATTGATGCGACATTGGAATTATTGCAATGCTCAAATTAACCTAAAATTTATTAAAATTCCCATAAATAAAATACTCGTAAAAGTAAATACACAAATTATGTATGATATAGAATAAATTGTAACTAGGCTGAGAGATGAAATGACCTTGTCCATGTTGCAGATAACAAATGCAAGTGACGTGGCACCAATAAGCTTATACCTCTCAGGTAAACCCTTCTCCCACCAATTGGCTCTCTCGTCCTCTTTCTCAAGTATCTCGATACCAGGGACGCCTCCAGTTGCTCCTCTTTCCACTGCGACTTCAGCTGAGTCCAATTTCTCGCCGCTTCTGCAAGAAACTCTACACCTGAGAGCGGCTGGTAGCGTCACCGGTCGGTACGCCAGATGCCGTACCGGTATTCTGTTGAAGGAGAAAGAGGGGCGTAGCACCATGGTCACTGCCATTACTACTTCTCTTGAGTGTGAACTTGGAAGAGTGTGAAGAGTGCGAGGAAGAAAGAACGGAGGTGTGATCTTTCATAGAGACCCTTGAAAGTTTGAAAATGATGAAAAGGTAAGCAAAAGAAGGACGGAAGAGCAAAGTAACAGAGAGAAGGAGAGGAAGCCACGTGGTTTTTCTGGGAACATAGATTTTTGTGTGGACTTGGTCTATAGGTTAACAAACTAAATAAACGATGATTCAAATCTGAACAGATGTAAATTGTTACCGAGGAAATTTGTTTACCCGTTCGGCGAGAGGATTAGTTGAATAGAGAATAGTTTACTCGCTCCATTACCATATAAACTAGAAAGTTTTAAATTTTATATTTTTCAAAATAATATTATTATTTTATAAGTGTTTATAAATTTAGGAAATTATTTCTATGGATAAATTTAATAAGTAATACAGAAATCAAATTTAGCATAACACAAATATAAATTATTTTATATCATATTATTTTTTAAAATTTTATATTTTTCAAAATAACATTATTAGTTTATATGTGTGTATAAATTTAAAAAATTATTTCTATGGATAAATTTTTTATTTCTAATTAAATTCAGAACTAAATTCATTTGAAGAAAAAAGATATTTATAATTACTAATTTGTGATTTGGAGAAGAGGCGTACCAGTTTATCCATATTACACTGTAGCAGTTACGGTAGTCGGCACCAAAACTATCTTTTGGCAGCAGTTACGGTAGTCGGCACCAAAACTATTTTTTGGCAGCAGTTACGGTAGTCGGCACCAAAACTATCTTTTGGCAGCAGTTACGGTAGTCGGCACCAAAAGTTTCTTTAGGCAGCAGTTACGGTAGTCGGCACCAAAAATTTCTTTTGGCAGCAGTTACGGTAGTCGGCACCAAACCTTTCTTTTGGCAGTAGTTACGGTAGTCGGCACCAAAACTATCTTTTGGCAGCAGTTACGGTAGTCGACACCAAAACTATCTTTTGGCAGCAGTTACGGTAGTCGGCACCAAAATTTCTTTTGGCAGCAGTTACGGTAGTCGGCACCAAAACTTTATTTTGGCCGCAGTTACGGTAGTCGGCACCAAAACTTTCTTTTGGCAGCAGTTACGGTAGTCGGCACCAAAACTTTATTTTGGCAGCAGTTACGGTAGTCGGCACCAAACCTTTCTTTTGGCAGCAGTTACGGTAGTCGGCACCAAAACTATCTTTTGGCAGCAGTTACGGTAGTCGGCACCAAAAGTTTCTTTAGGCCGCAGTTACGGTAGTCGGCACCAAACCTTTCTTTTGGCAGCAGTTACGGTAGTCGCACCAAAACTTTCTTTTGGCAGCAGTTACGGTAGTCGGCACCAAACCTTTCTTTTGGCAGCAGTTACGGTAGTCGGCACCAAAACTATCTTTTGGCATCAGTTACGGTAGTCGGCACCAAAAGTTTATTTTGGCAGCAGTTGCGGTAGTCGGCACCAAAAGTTTCTTTAAGCAGCAGTTACGGTAGTCGGCACCAAAAGTTTCTTTTGACAGCGGTTCCGGTAGTCGGCACCAAAACTATCTTTTGGCAGCAGTTACGGTAGTCGGCACCAAAACTTTATTTTGGCAGCCGTTCCGGTAGTCGGCACCAAACCTTTCTTTTGGCAGCAGTTACGGTAGTCGGCACCAAAACTATCTTTTGGCAGCAGTTACGGTAGTCGGCACCAAAAGTTTCTTTAGGCCGCAGTTACGGTAGTCGGCACCAAACCTTTCTTTGGGCAGCAGTTACGGTAGTCGCACCAAAACTTTCTTTTGGCAGCAGTTACGGTAGTCCGCACCAAACCTTTCTTTTGGCAGCAGTTACGGTAGTCGGCACCAAAACTATCTTTTGGCATCAGTTACGGTAGTCGGCACCAAAACTTTATTTTGGCAGCAGTTGCGGTAGCCGGCACCAAAAGTTTCTTTAGGCAGCAGTTCCGGTAGTCGGCACCAAAAGTTTCTTTTGACAGCGGTTACGGTAGTCGGCACCAAAACTATCTTTTGGCAGCAGTTACGGTAGTCGACACCAAAACTATTTTTTGGCAGCAGTTCCGGTAGTCGGCACCAAAAGTTTCTTTTGGCAACTGTTACGGTAGTCGGCACCAAAACTTTATTTTGGCCGCCGTTACGGTAGTCGGCACCAAAACTTTCTTTTGGCAGCAGTTACCGTAGTCGGCACCAAAACTTTATTTTGGCAGCAGTTACGGTAGTCGACACCAAAACTTTCTTTTGGCAGCAGTTACGGTAGTCGGCACCAAAACTATCTTTTGGCAGCAGTTACGGTAGTCTGCACCAAAACTTTCTTTTGGCAGCTGTTGCGAATATTATCTTTTGGCAGCGGATAACAGTAAATGGCACCAAAACAAACTTTTGGCAGCGGCTGATAAATGGCACCAAAACTATTTTTTTGGCTGCCGCTGTTTAATGGTCCCAAAACTACCTTTTGGCAGCGGCCGGTGAATGACACCAAAACTATCTTTTTGGCAGCTGCTACTGTAATCGGCACCAAAAATATCTTTTGGCAGCTGTTACTGTAATTGGCACGAAAACTCACTTTTCACAGAGGTTACTGTAATCGGCACAAAAAAATATCATTTGGCAGCTGTTAATTTGATGGGCACGAAAACATTTTTTTGGCAGCGGCAGACTGCTAATAAAGGGCACCAAAGCTATCTTTTGGCAGCTACGGACTGTAAAGGCACCAAAACTATCTTTCAGCACTACAGACAGCAAGCGGCACCAAACTATTTTTTGGCAGCCGATTATTGTAAAGGGCACTAGAACTATCTTTTTGGCAGCGGCTGACTGTAAAAAGGCACTAAAACTATCTTTTGGCGGCGGACTAAACGGCACTAATACTCTATCCTTGGCAGCGGCAGAAGTAAACGGCACTAAAACTATATCGTTTGGCAGCTATTTATCGTAAAGTCCACAAAAATTACATCCTTTGACAGCTAAACATTATCAAATTATATCCAACTCTTTCTAGAACTATCCGCCTCCGGTTGCTCTCTCTCTCTCGCTCTCGCATCCAGTTTCTCAACCCACCTCGTCCCTACCTCTTTTTCTCACTCTGTCGCTTTCAGTTTCTCGCTCAGTTCAGAAAAAAAATTAGTTTCTCACTCAGGTTCTAAGATGCTTTTTTATTTTGCATATGAAACCGTAATTTTTTCTGAACTTATTTATTTTATGGCAGAGGAACATAAAGCTACTAAAAAGGATGGAAATTATGCTCGAGGATTATTTTTGGTGTCAAATTAGAAAATATAAGCTTGATAAGAATTCATGTTATGCTTGATGGATATATTCTTGGTATGGATCATGTCCCTGAATTTTTATTTAGTCTCAGAAATGATCTGAGCTCTTTTTTAGTTTACTTTCATTTCGATTTTTGGGATTGATATATATATTCAATGTTGTCAATGTGAGGTATATTGGATTTTTTGTCTCTTCGAAATATTCAAAAAAAAAGTTTTTTTAAAAATATCCCTTACTATTTTCTTTAATTTTTGTGTTGGTTTTGGCAGCAAGGAGTTTGCGTACCTAGCAAGTTGTGTGCCGATTCTCAAAATTCAACACGACAGTGAACCATACCCCTTATCTTCTTTTATTTCCTATATTTTTTTTAATATTACTTCTTACTGAGATGTTTGTGCTACTTCTTGTTGTCTTATTTTTTTTTGTTAATATTATTTGTTATTTAGATGTTTATTGTACTTGGTTTAATTTTTCTCATTTGGAGTTGCTTTTTAGTTGCTGTGATTATTCTTTATGCTGCTAAGACTATATCAATTTTAATTTGCATGTACTTGTTTTTTAGTTTCAAAAAACCAGCAAATGATTCAAAACAAATTTTTCGTTATCTCATGCAAGTCCTTCCTTGATTTCTCATTTAATGATATTCTTCTTCCAAGTTAGTCATTGGATCGATAAATTTGATTGTCACTCATACAAAAATTTATATTGAACGGTGCTCGTGAATGCATAGAATGAAGCAGCTCCGAAGCAGAAGTGCAGAACCCATAACATGAGATTCCTGAAAAAAATATATCATTTTGAAATTTTAATTGTAAAGAATTATCTATTAAATTTGGGAAGTTAATTATGTGAAAACTAATATATAGTGCCTTTATGGAAGTATCACTCATGAATAAGGATGAATTCATCAATGGAATATTATATTGTAAAGTGTTTTCTGATGGTTGGTACTATATCTTCCGTAATAAAAAAAATTCCTACACAAATATTCAAATAATGTTAGATTATATTATTTACAAACAATGAAATAAAATCATGACTTATTTAAAATATCAAACCTTTTTTTTCTTTTGATGGCTCCAGAGAACTTGGATATCGACGCGATGCAACAATCAATGCATCGTTCAAGGAGATATTATTTTTGCATGGGCTTGCTGACTGCTTGGACTTATCATGCATAAAAAAAATGAATTTTTCATTTCTTTTACCTATTTATATTATTTATATGTCTAAAGATGAATATTTTATTTGGGCCTTTTTGTTTATTGAGGCTTTAGACAATTGCCGAGACTTAGCATGCATCATTCACATTTGTCTATGCCTTCCGACTTCATTTTCATACCAAACTCCGAAATCATTTCATAAACCTAAAAATAGATAAACAAGTTCATTAAAATAATATAGTATTCAAAAGCAATTATCTAGGACTCTAATTTTGTTCAAATATTAATCAATAATTTTACCATTTCATAACCGATAATTTTACCATTTCAACCTGCAAAATAATCAATAATTGTTCTAAACCCGACAATCTTTTCGAGACCCAGAACTGATAATTTACCATTTCACTCCTGAGTAGTTAGATAGTAGTAATTTTTTAACTTAAACACCAATTTCATTTTAGTTTGCTAGATTAATTCAAAATTATTTACATTTAAAAAAAAATTAATTAAGAGTTGAGACCTACAAATTAAATACTCACTAAAACCTCTCCCCTCTTGGTGATTGCTCGCAGGTTCTATGCATTGATTCCAATTCTACATGGTGTGAAAATGTTTAAACGAATTTCATTGAAAATGTTTAACTAAAACACGAAATTAAATAAAATGAAACAAAAAAAATCATGGCGCTTACAAGTCAGCCAGCATATCCCTCTCTGAAAATTAAATAAGAAAAAAAATTCAGAACCCCCAATCATCAAAATTGATATCGCTCTCTGCAAATTGAAATGAACAAAAAACTCAATCTACAAATAAATAAAAAAAAACCAGTGGTGATACACACCCCGCACTATTACCTCCCAAACAACCCGCACTCCCATTATTGTTAGGAGGCGTTTGGTTCGTGTTTTAAATATACTATGTCTTGACGTCTATCCTAATTTATTTCATTCTCATGTTTGATTTAGACGTCAGGTAATAAAGTAACGTCATCCACAATGTCCATGTGCATATTTTATGGGAATATATATGATTACCATCAAAATTGGTGGATTTTCTTTATTTCTATGAACATTCTATTTCTTCAAATATTAAAATCTAAAATTATTCCAAAAATATTATTTATTCCCATGGTGGCTTTTCTCTATGAGGGTGTTTGGTTGCAGTTTTGGATTTAGAATGTCTTGGTATACTCTCTTATGGATTGTATTCTCATGTTTACTTTGCACGCTAGGTAATTAAATAATGACATACTCCATTCCCTAGGAAATAGTTGATGGGAATAGAATTATCACCAAAATTGATGGATTTTCTCTATTTCCACGAGGAGAGAATACATTTTATTTTCATTTCAAAAAATAAATAGCTCAAGCTTTCTATAAATAAACTTATTTTTACATTTTTAGAATACGTCATGGAATAAATAAGTGTACCAACTAAACAATGTAACAAAGTATGTCATGAAATGATATGTCTTAACATGAAATTTCTTGACATACTTTAATACCAAAACATTCTCCAAAACACGAATCAAACGGCCTCATAATATTCAAAGGCAGATTTCAAAGTCCAATTAAAAAGTAAAACTCACTCTCAATAATCTTACTTAATTTTATTGTACTTTTTTGTTAATTAGGGCCTATTAATCGGCCCAAAAAAACAGCCCCTAAATACTAAATAGTAAGGATCAAAATTAGAGCTGGCAAAGTTGATCCGAATTCGAAAAATCGACCCGAGTAACCCGAAGCCCGACCCGACCTGACTAGACATAATTTACGAAAATCAAACAATCCGACTCGGACCGACCCGGGACTAAATAACCCGAACCCGAAAGTTGATGTTTTATGTGGTACCCGAACTTGACCCGATCCGAAACCGAGTAACCCGAGGCCCGAATATAACCCGAATATACTGGTTGATTCAATTATTATAGTTTGAAATTTTAGTTATTATTTTTGTCCGAAACTAAATCAATTCAAACCCGACATAATCCGAACCCGAAGAATCTGACCCGAAAACATAATTTCCGAACACAACCCGACCCGATCCGAGTTAACTTCACCCGAAAATAACCCGGACATAAAAATGATCCGAATCCGAAAATACCCATCCGATTATGACCCGACCCATCCGATTTGTCAATTCTAATCAAAGTCCAGCCAGATTACCAATTAATCCAAATACCAAATGCTGAGTCATCGAGACTTTTATGTTGAAACCATGTGGCACCATATATGCTCTCAGATCAAATTTGGTCAAAAGTCATTCAAACCGTTTTGAGACAAAAGAACGAAACGAACCATCGTTTTTTTGTTTTGACTGGACCATTAGATACCGTTTCTTCAACATTGCTCTCTTTACATCTCGCTTTCGCTCAGCTAAGAAATCCGCTCTCCATTTGTCCAATCTCAGGTAAAATCTTCTCTCTATCTCTGTCTCTCTACAAAATCACTCATGAAGATAGATTGATTATCCTTTTGATTAAGAATTATTTTATAAGGGAGTAAGAACGAGCAATTTGTCTTGAATTGCTATTTGGTTTTATGATCTTTGTGCTGTTTTACTCTGGTTGCGATTTTATTTTGTGGGTACTTCAGTTTTACTCTAATTGATGAATTTGAGTTCCGATTTTTGAACAAGCTACGATCTTTAATTGGGGTTTTAGGCGATCTGTACATTTCATCTTTCGTTTCTCGAATTGAATTTCCTGTGAGTCTTCATGTGGCGATCTGTGTTGCCTCAGTCTGCAGCTGAAATCCTTATCAATATGATGGTATGAATCCAGTGCAGTTTGATAGGCCACGCAAATACTCGTCACAGAGAATCAAGACGTGGTTCTTGTATCTCCATTGCTTGGTTCCTTTAATACTGGATTGTTTATCAAATCTCGCTAATTAATTCATTTTCTTCTTATTTTCATAGGTGAGAGTATGTTGATGTAAGTTCGCATACAACCTGAGGTCTAGTTCAAATCATTCAGCCCCAATTCGATAACGAACCTAGCCTCTCTAATTGACAAGGTGCATTATTCTATTCATCAGGTTGACCCAATTTGGTGATTAAGAGAGTAGCAGGGCTGTTCTAGTAAAAAACCCTCTCTAAGCGAAAATACTTGTTCGTCTTGCTCCACTTTGATCCAAATCTGGCGATTCATCAGGTTGACCCAATTTGGTGAAGAGGGGAGCAATTGATTTGAATTTTGTTATATTTTGGCAAAAATTTCGTAATTTGGAGTATTTCAGTACAGACACAAAAACCCATCTTCCAATTGCCCCAATCGACCACTTTTGAAGTGATTTTTGGCCCCAAAACCTCAAATTTTCTCAACAGATGGGTAAGTCCTCGACCAAGAAGAAGAAATCCTCAGGGGTAAAACCGTCAACCGATTTAAGCCCTGAACCCGTCGACAAAGACAACTCTATTTTTATCGAAACGGCACGAACTTTCAAAGAAGATGGAAACAACTTCTTTAAACGGAGAGACTATGATAGAGCTTTACGTATGTATGAAAAGGCAATTAAAATCCTCCCCAAATTGCACGCTGATGTGGCATATTTACACAGCAGCATTGCCGAGTGCTATATGCAAATGGGCCCATCAGAATATAGGAGAGCAATTCACCAGTGCGATTTAGCCCTTGAAGTTTCCCCTAAACACACAACGGCCCTTTTGAAAAGAGCGAGGTGTTATGAATTCTTGGAAAGGTTTGATTTGGCAAGGAGAGACGTGGATAAGGTTTTGAATTTGGATCCTAATCATTTGACCGCTTTGGAGATTTCAGAAAGGGCTAAACATGCGTTAGAACAAAAGGAGACTGAATTGAACGATATATTTTTGGTTCCGTCCGAAAATGCTGACCTGGCGGTTAAGGACAAACCGAAAAAGAAGAAGCACCATAAAACGGTAGAAAAGGTCGATTTAGAAAAGGTGTCTGAAAAATGCAAAAACGGTAATTTGGAGGATGATAAGTGTAAATACGACAATTTTGAGGGGGGGAAGAGTAAAAGTGTCACAAAAGTGGTACAAGAAAAAGAAAAAGAAAAAGAAAACGAGCAAGAAAAACAAAAAGAAGGGCCTCTAAAATCATTTAAATTGATACTTGGAGAGGATATAAGAATGGCCCAAATACCATCTGGTTGTACCCTAAAAAAGTTACGAGAAATTGTGGAAAGCAAATATCCAGGTTTGAAGGGCAGTCTTGTAAAATATCGAGATAAGGAGGGTGATTTGGTAACTATCACCACTGCCGAGGAGCTTAAATGGGTAGTAGAATCTGCTGATCCACAAGGCTCCATTCGACTTTACATTTCCGAGGGTAATTTTGCCGATGAGCCCCTCTTTAGCGAGAAAACTAAAAATAAATCCCAATTAAACGAAAATAATAATTGTAATAATTATATGTTTATTGATGAATGGATTGTGGAATTCGCGAAATTATTTAAAAACCATGTTGGGATTAGTTCGGACTCGTATTTGGATCTTCATAAATTAGGGATGAAATTCTACAACGAAGCAATTGAGGAAACGGTAACTTGCGAAGAGGCCCAAGAAATTTTTAAAATTGCAGAGGGTAAATTTCAAGAAATGGTCGCGCTGGCATTTTTCAACTGGGGCAATGTAAACATGTCTAGGGCTAGAAAACAAATCGTACCGGAAGATTTTACCACCGAGTCAATTTTGTCGACTCGAGTCGAAGAGGCGTACCAGTGGGCCTTTGAAGAGTATAAAAAGGCTGAGCGACGGTACACCGAGGCCTTGAATGCAAAACCTGATTTTTACGAGGGCTATTTTGCAATTGCGCGACAACAATTCGAGCAAGCTAAGCTTTGTTGGTACCACGGAATTGGTATCAGATCAGACATGGAGACTTTGGGAGTAGTGGTTTTGGAGATGTTTAACAATGCTGAGGATAATATAGAAAAAGGGGCCAAAATATGGGAGCAAATATACAAAAAGGAAAATTGGAAAAGCAAGAAGGGTGATATTGTAAATTTGGATAACGTGACGAGTCAAATTAATGTTTTTTGGGGTTCTATGATTTACGAGAGGTCGATTGTGGAATTCAAATTAGGGTTAGAATCTTGGCAAGAATGCCTTGCTGTTTCGGTGGAGAAATTTAGGGTTTCAGGCATGAACGAGACTAATTTAGCGATTATAATAAAAAATCATCGCGCAAATAAGAATTCCCGCGGAGGTATGCACTCCTATGGCATTGATGAAATAATCCAAGCATGGAATGAAATGTATGATTGGAAAAGGTGGATTGGGGGAGTACCGTCTTTTCGGCTCGAGCCGTTATTTCGTAGAAGAGCTCCTAAATTGCACCAAACTTTCGAGAGCTTAAATTTTGAAGAACTTTGAGTTTGAAATTTCTTGTGGATTTTTGTTTTGCGAGGTAGGCATGATCAAAATATTTTTCTCTTTTCGTCCTTCTTTTTCATAAAATGGTGAATATTTATTACTTTTTTAACGATTGATTTTGATGTTTTTGTAGGTAATTCTGTTTCTTTTCTTCTATAGAGAGAGATTTTTATTCTTTTGCCACCGGTTAGTAGTTTTGTGTCTGATTCTTTGATTTTTTTTTTTTTTTTTTTAATTTAGATGAGTTTGATTCTGATTGCCACTGGGAAATAAATTATTCTTATTTTTTCGCCTTCTATATTTGAAGTGCACTGTAGATTTATGATATATACTTGGACAAATTTATATGTAAATATTGAATTTTTTTGGGACTTGTTTGTTTTGTGACTTGTTTGAAGAGCCTATCAAAAAAATATGAAAAGAGTTAGCAAAACAAAATAAAATACTACTTGTTTGGTTAATTTGGTTTTTCTAAATCAAAACCAAACCGATACTCTCATTTTAATCGAAATGGTCCAAATAAACTGAACAATCAAATTGATTTGATCGATTCAATTCCAACATCCAAAAGCAAAACATTAAAAATGAAAAAGAAAAAGAAAAAGAAAGCTTGGAATAAACCCTCGATTAAGAAAAGAACATAATTCTCTCAGTTCAGATCTCAGAAACTCGTATAAACTCATCAATGTATAAGAATCAAAGAGGTTCCAATAATTACACTCTTTAATCTCTACCAAAATTAACCAATCATGAATCCTGATATACCAAACACAGCCTATAATGTCAAACTAGATCCACCCATGGAAGAGAGGTTGCTGAAAGCATCCTCATCGGGGGACGTCAGAGAACTCAAGGACATGGTGTTGAATGGTGTTGAAATTTTGCTCGGAACAACACCTCAGAGGAACACATGTCTTCACTTATCAGCCATGTTCGGACACGAGGAATTTTTCAACGCAGTTGTGGCGTTAAACCGATCTCTACTTACCAGCGTCAATATAAATGGCGAAACTCCACTGATCATTGTCGCGAAAATGGGTTGTTCCTCTTTAATGAAAACCTTGGTGAACAATGAGATCCAATTAAGAGAGGTGATCTTAAAAACCGACCGAACTGGAGATAATGCACTGCATCATTTCCTGCGAAATGGACAAACAAACCTAGCTTTAGAGACGATAACGATCGAACCGCTCTTGTCACGGCAAGTGAATAAGACGAACGAGTCTCCCATGTTTATCGCGGCTTCTAGAAACTTTTTTGATGTTCTCGAGAAGTTGTTGGAACTTCCTTTCTCCGAGCATCAGGGACCCAAAGGCCACAATGCTCTACATGCTGCTGTGGTTACCGGCAATGCAGGTAAGAACAAATGAATAAATGATAATACTTAATTAATTACATTTAACTTATTTTAACCAATAATTGGTTCTTTTAGGTATCGCTAAAATGTTAATGGAGAAGCGCCCCAAACTGGCTACAGAAAGGAATGCATTTATGAACACTCCGCTCGACTTGGCTGTGATTTATAACAAACAAGATATGGTACGCGTAATACTCGAGCACGATGCTTCTTTAGGGTACGCTGTCATCATAAACCACAACCCTTATCTTGTTACAGCTGCACATCAAGGGCATGTGAAGATCGCCGAGGAGATCCTTCGTCATTGCCCCGATGCACCATGCTGTAATGAATTAGGTTGGAGTATTCTTCACCAATCAATAAACTCTGATCAAACAGAGTTTGCAGAGTTCGTCCTGAGAAACCCGCAACTAAGCAAACATACGATTAACATGCGCGAGTCAAATGGAGAGACTCCCTTGCATTTTGCAGTCAGAAAGTGCAATCCTAAGATTGTTTGTGCACTGTTGGAACACAAGGACATGGACTCCACAATTATTGACAAAACTGGTTCTTCACCGGTCGATTTGGTCTATAATATCAACAAGTATGCCAACACTTTAAAATGGGTAAGTCGTGACTAATTTCATTATTGTAAACTTATATTCTTATTTTGTTTGATTTCTACTTTACTGATAACTCACATAAACTAACACCATGCAGAATGAAATCTTGATGTTGTTTGCGAGAGCAGATCCATACACTCACACAGACTTTTATCGAAATCTTGCCAAGAGAGACTTGACCGAAAAAGCCATAAAACAAATCAATTCGCTAACCAAAAGATATACAAACAACACTTCTCTTATAGCAATCCTCATTGCCACGATTACCTTCGCGGCCGCTTTTACATTGCCTGGAGGCTATAGTAGCGACGCAGGGAGCGAAGGACTTCCAATTATGGCGAAGAAGTTTGTATTTAAGGTCTTTCTTATATCGGATACACTAGCGATGTGCTCCTCGCTAGCAGTTGCATTCATATGTATCTTGGCTAGATGGGAGGATCTTAATTTTTTACTTCATTATCGAGCATCTACTAAAAAGTTGATGTGGTTCGCATACATGGCAACTAGTGTGGCTTTCGCCACTGGATTTTATCCTGTTGTGGCTCCTACGAGCCCGTGGCTTGCGATTTCAGTTTGTGTGCTGTGTTTTTGTCTCCCAATTCTTACAAATTTATTGGGCGAATGGCCTATTTACAAACTTCGTTTTCGGTTGGGTCGCGCTTTCCAATCTGATATCCTTAATATGGTTTAAAATGGGATTGATTTGTAATTGGCTTGCCAAGTATTCACAATTGAGTGAAGGAAATTTTATCGTTTTGAATACAAGGTTTCACTTTTTCTGTTTCATAACTCTTTAATTTTGTTCTCATAAAAATATAATTTAAAATATAATTTCCATAAAAGCTAACCAAATAATTAAATTAAAATAAATGGAAATTAATATTAATATTCAGAGACTGCTTGTTCTATTTCTGTGTGGCCAGCTGGCCGCGTGTCATTAGTATAGTCATCCTAATGACACGCATTATACTTTGAATTCTGTACTCGAGCCCTCTCGTTGCCGTTTCATTAGTATAGTCAGAGAACATAAAACTTTCATCTCAAATGACACAAGTTCTAACTCAATTTCAGTTTCGAGTCGTTCAGGCCAAACTTTTCAACATATTTCGATTAGAACCGGGTTCGAGTTCGGGTAAGTCAGGTGGTTTTACCCGATCGAGTCATATTTTGCGAGCTCTACTTATAGCCTAGAGATCCACCTCTATTGATGCCCGCATTATACTTTAATCTTTAATAAACGAGATTTTATCTCTTTCGAGGGGAGGAATGCTTATCTTTCTTCGGGTTATGTCTTGTGTGGTATTTGGCCGGTTTAAAAATAATAGAAGTCACGTAAATATTCCCAATAAATAAAAGTTCTCTCATTTCATTGGAAAGACATGAATTGCTTATGTGATTTCACTTATTCCTAAATCATCTTTAATCGAATGAAAATCATAGAACAGATATTAAAATCCATCAACCCAACAAAAGCAATGGCAATAATGCAATTTTCCGCGAATGACACATTTTCCTCCTTGGTGGCCGGCGATTAAGTTGAGCAAGACTTATGAATCACTTCAGTTTCAAGACGACGAACATGATAACCGTCCATATGTAAAAAGAGATCTACGAAATTTCATGAATAATTTGTGGCGCTTCATACAATTTGCAGATGAAGACGTCGAGACGATGCGGAGTTATTTCAAGAAAATAACAACTGATAATTCGGAATTTTATTTTGACATTGAGATCGATGATGATTATCGGTTCTTAAATGTTTTTGGGGCCGTTGCAAGATGCAGGGCAGCTTTCAAGAAATTCGGAGATTTTGTGACTTTTGACACAAAATATGTGTAACAAATATGAATTTTCATTTGCTTGTTTTGTAGGGATTAACCATCATTGTCAGTTGGTATTATTGGGACGTGCGCTTATAGTTCATGAAGACACAAAATCATATGTGGGGTTGTTTGAGACATGTATGGATTGTATACAAGGTTATGCGCCTCCTGCTGTAAATATTGATAAGTGATCAATGTATGGCTATGAAAAATGTCAAACGGGAAGTATTTTTTGAATATTCCTCATCGACGGTGCATATGACATATCACGAAGAAGGTGTCGGAAAATTTTGGAAAATACGGTGCATATCAATCAATTTTAGCGGTTTTTCGTACATTGATTTTCGAGACATTAAGAGTAGAAGAATTTGAGATTGGATGGGGTGCGTTTATAAAAGAGTACAATCTCGAAGAGAATGGATGGTTCAAAAGGGTTGTACGTGGAGAAGAAGATATGGATGTCTGCTTTCCTAAATGATGTCTTTTGGGTGGGATGCAGTCTCCACAAAGAAGCGAGAGTATAAATCACTATTTCAAAGATACATTAACGATCGCACAACGTTAAAACAATTTGTAGAACAATATGATAATACGTTGGTCGAAAAAGTGAACAATGAAAACACAGAGGACGAAAAATGTTCACAATCTTATATCCCGACTGTTGTTGGGGTTAAATTAGAGAAGCAATTTCATACCCTTGCAAAGATTGAGTTTCGAGCAGAATTTGTCGGCAAGCTAGCTAGTGAGTGTGTTGTTAAAAATAATCTAGCGATGTTCTCACGGAATCCGAGGTTGTAAAATTAGTTACTTACGGATAAGATAAAATAACAAAACGCGTGTCATTCCTTGTTAATTATTACAATGAGACGAACGAAACAAATTGCAATTGTCGTTGGTGTGTAAAGAAGAGTTCAGAGATACCCAATAAATAAGTTGTGAGAAGATGGAGGAAAGACATAAAAATAGTTCACAACAAAGTTCATATTAGTTACGCCAATTTTTTGAGGCCAATGGAAGCAATTCGACACGACAAAATCTGCAACAAAACCGACGAGGTAGTCTATTTGGCAGAAAATTATGAGGAAATTATCTCGAGGTTATATAATTGTTGGACATGTTGAAAAAAAGTATCGTGGATCTGTCGAGGATGAAAGTATTTATGAGGAAAACTATCTTAGAGATGAATGCATTTCTTTTATCAAGAATACGATCATACTTGATCCAGAACAACTTCGTCGAAGAGGTAAATCCCGTACAAAAAGATTGAAAGGAGTTGTCGACAAGACACGTAGGAAGAAGCAAAAGAAAACATCAACGAAAAAAGTCAAAAGTGCCACTTTTTTTAATTTTTCTTTATTTTCACATCATTAATGCAATATGATGTAGTTTTCTAAAACTTGATTGTAAACTAATTGTCACACAAATATACACGAAGAAATCATGATAAGAAGAAATTAACAATTAATCAATAGTCTAAATTATGCTAAATATATGGTTAAAATAATTACCACATAAAATAGTTTTCCCATATATATCTATTTAAAAAAAAATCAAAATATATTTTACACATTACACCATTGTTTTGTACGAGAGAATATATGACACGTTATTAATTACATGTAAATTTAACGAATACATAATCATTTAATAAAAATATATATGTGAAACAATTTAATAATTAATTGAGAGGTTAAATTTATATGGATAATTATACCATATCCCTCAAATTCTCTCCGACACTTTCTATATCATCAATTAATAATTAATTAACATGGTAATTAACAAAAATACGCTATATTAACTGTTAATTGACATTGATTAAGAATTATTAATTTATATATATTTTAATTATATATAAATTAATCGTTAATGAAATATTTTTTTTTTTTTGTTAATTATCGTGTTAATTAATTGTTAATTATATATAAATACAGATTATTTTGAGGGAAATTTGAGGGCAACATATATGGCCTCAAATTATGTCATGCAAAAATTGTGGCCCAAAAATACAACAATTATCAAGATTTTTCTCTCAGGACGTTGATAAACCTTTACATCTCAGCCGTAAATATTCCCTTGTGACACGTGGGAACATCTAACAGCGTAAACATCGAGTCGGTCCAGTCCTCTACAGTGTTGACAAACTGGAGCACATCTGTAGCCGTACTCTCTCTCTCTCTCTCTCTCTCTCTCTCTCTCTCTCTTTAGTTGGGCAAATCCAAAGATTATAGTTTTTTTTGTTTATACGATCGGTATAGAGATCATGAAAACCTTCAATTTTATCGTATTTACTCTTCTGATTTGTTTATCAAGTGTTCTACTCGAGAGTATTTTAGCGAATCAGGTTATCACCTCTTCTTCAGGTAGATATTTATTCTTAATTTTTATGCCATTTCTTAGTTCCTTTCTAAGTAAGAACTTTGATCGTTTTTGTAATTTGGGCCAATTATGTTCTTGGGCAATTTTCAAGTGAATATCCAGTATTATTATTGGTAATTACATTTGTTCAGGGTCTAAATTGTTTTCAATCGTATGACATTCAAATCGGTCCTTTATGAACATTACGAGTTCTGGATTCAAAGTGAGGTCTGATTTTTGAAAATTAACTGTATTGCAGTTCTAATTCAGAAACAATTTCCAATTGTGGATTTAAAACTTGTTACAAACTCTTCGCATAATCTTGGAGTATTTACTTCAATTCAGTTTTATTTAATTGAATTTTTGTATTTATAGGTTCAACATTTGGTCGCAGTCGTGACCCGAGATACAACATTGAATTTCATTCATCAGACTCGTCCTTTATTCCAGTAAGTATTATTTTCAACCCTCCTTTATCCCAATTAAAACCCTCCTGATCCTCAATTGCACAAAATAATCCTCATTTATTATCCAATTGAACCCAAATCAGCCTCGTGTATTTTCAATTGAACAATTAAGCACCAATTAAGTGTAGAAAAAACAATGTTTAAACACAAAAATGTGGATAAGTTTGGTCAATTTGTTTAATTATTGTACTGATTTTTTTACAGGAAAATGGGCAGGAATTAGTGATTATGACAAACAAAGAAGGGAAAAATTACAATTGTTATTTACCTATAGTCGAGGAAGAAAATAAGAAGGTCAAATCGGTATATTCACAAAATTCAAGCAATGTAGTTGTGGAGAGCGACAAAAAAATTATTAAAACTCCTGACGAGTTACTTGACATTCTAAAAGAAGAATGCTTCTACAGGGTAAGAGTTAATAAAATCTCTCAATTGCATATATGCCCTTACAAAAGAAAGTTTTTATTTTATTTTATGTAGCATGAGGGATGGTGGTCTTATGAGCTATGTTACCATAAGAAATTGGCTCAATTACATGTTGAGGACGAAAAGGTACAAATACAATTGAGAGAGCCAGAATCAAAGAAAATTTATTATAATTTATAAGGGGGTAATTCGTAATTTTGACATTTTGTTTGTTTAGATTGTTCAAGAGTTCATTTTGGGTGAATTTGATCCCGAAGCAACTGTGGCTTTTAACGAGAAACATGGTGATGCCAATTTGCTTAAAGACCCCCGATCCAAAGATGCTTCTCAAAGGTATGATTTTTTCTTAATCATCCCTATAAACATCTAAAATTAGGCAACAAGTACATTATTTCATAGTTTTAAATATTAAATATTACTATTAATTTGGGGAACTGACCAAAGTAGCGGTTTTCAAGAGAATATATTTGTCAACAAAAAAAGAAGAATTTTTTACTTTTTATCTATTGATTGAATAATAATTTTCTGTTTCAAACTTTTGGTTTTTAGGTATCATGCCCATCAATATGGAAACGGCACTGTCTGTGATCTCACTAACCAGCCTAGAGAAACAGAGGTTCTTACTTATTTCTCTCTCCAAAAATCCAAATTTCCATTTTTGCCCTCTAAAAAAATACTTCATATTTATAGCGATCCTAATAAAACACTTGGAAATATCATAAATGCCCTAGAAAAACGTGAAAATAAATAAATTTGATAATCCTATGAAACATGACAACTGTTTCGCACAATACCCCTACTTATTTATATCTATATATATTCACTCTCATCGAAGGGGTAGTTTCGACATTATTTTTTTGTTTGGCGACTGCAGGTACGATTTGTATGCAGTGGATCAGGGACACAAGTTATAATAAATTCGATTAAAGAGATTTCTTCATGCAAATATGTTGTTATCGTTCAGGCCCCCATGCTTTGCAAACACCCGTGAGTCATTTTTATTATTTTTATTATTGTATATGTATCACAGGGGTACATATGGAATTGTACCTTATTTGTTATTTGTTATCAGTATTAGTTATTGACGTTATGTTGTAATGTCGAACAGCTTGTTTCAACAAGAGAGGCCAACACTAAATGTACACTGCATCGAGATTCGTGCTGAAGATGAGGATTCTGTTGAAGAAAGCGAAAAAGGAACTGTGATCGTACTTGAAAAAGGAAAAAGTACTGAAGTCCCGAGTCTGACCAATTAAAGATGATTTATTATTCTGTTTGAATTTTTGAATTTTATTTTGAACTTCGTATTAGTATAATTTAAATTTAAATTTTGTTTCTGGTTTGAATATGTGAAAAGATACTATAACTGAAAGTATGTAAAGAATGTGTTTTTCGTTTATCAGATGCTCTTTCCAAATTATATTTTGGGATTCGAACAAGTAATTACTCTCGAGGATTAATCAACTTTCTTATAAACAAATCATGCATGTATAAAATCTCTTGTCGGTCCATCAAGGGAAACACCGAGGACCCTCAAGCAGCCATCATCGAGTGGTTCGAGATCGGCCTACAACTTTGTAAGGAATCCGGGGATTCGAGTTGATTGGGTGTTATATATGTGATATATAATTTGAGTTTTGCAAAATAAATAAGTAGAAGGGTTTTTGTGCATAATTCCCATTTGAATGCACAAGGCATAGCTAACGGGTTTACCCGTTCGTAGAATGGATCGGGTCGTGTATTAAAGGTAAAGATGGGTTTTAGAGTTAATACTCGATATAATGGGCTTAATGAAGAATGTCCAGAGAAAGAAGAATCGGCATGGCGTAAGAGAGGTCGTTAGAGAGGAGAGCATCTCCATATGTTTAGGAGCCTAGACTAGATATAGGCTGGAATTCAGTTTTAGGGCTAGTTTGTATGAACGAGTAATTTATAGTTTAGTATTAGTTATTTTTAGGATTTAGGATTTCAAAAACATGAAACCTAGAGGGAATAAAATATATAGGAATTAATAAATTTGTTGTTTGGACAATTTGTAGTTAAAATATTTGGGTGACGCTATTGCAAGAACTAACATGGTTAAATTTAGAGCGATTTTAATTTTTTTAATCAAATGACCACTATGCCATTATTTATGGTGATTGATTTTTATTATACTTATATACTATTATTTATATCTTTCATGAATAATGCAAAAATATTTTTCTTAATATTATGAAAAACCAAATATAACCAATATATATTAATTTTCATATTTAAATATATATGACATGTTACAATTTAAGTGTTTTTTTTATGATGAAAAATTAAGAATACAAATATTTTTTATATATGAAAGATTTTATTTGCATGATTTATAAAAAATAATAAACTAATAGATAAATGTAAGAAATATCAATTATTAATTCATCATTAACATGGGTATAACGGTCAATTGATAAAACAAAATTGAAATCGCTCTCAATTTAGTCATGTTAGCTCTTGCAATAACGCCGCCCAAATATTTTTTTTAATGTTGTCCCAATTTCCAATGAACCATTTACAAGAAAGAAGAGATGAAAAGACTTTCCCAACTTATTTCTAGAAAAAACTTGTCAAAAAGATAAGTTTTGTTTTTCCCAAAATTTTTATATAAAAATTACTAGAACTTCCTCAACCAAAACTTACCATATTCCTAAGTTGCATCCTAGCAAGCTTTAGTAAAATAATCCTAAATTGTTCCTTGCCTACAAAATACTTAATATTTCTTAGCCATCCATACAAGCCCTTAGAATTTTATCTTGTTAATTTGTTTTGTGTGTTCTTGAGTATTGAGACTTGTATCAAACTCTTTTCTTGAATTGAATTCTAGTCTTTGAATTTGATTTGAGCGTGAGTTTTGTGTATTGATCCAAATATTCTATTAATCTAATTTGTAAAGTCGGAGTCATAACAAATTGGTATCAGAGCCGTAACGATTGCAGCGGAGGAGGTTTATGCCCGCAAGAACTAGATCTCCAAGGAAACCACCGGAAAACATGGTGAATCCGAGAGTGGAAGGCAAGAGCTGGCATGGCCTTGTTCGGCTTCGTTTTATCAATAATTTGTAGCCATTTGTTCTAACCAACTGAACTACCTAAATGCATATAATTAGACTTGTGTGAAAACTGACGAAACCTATATCACCTATCGGACATACGAATAGCACATTAGCACTCATCTTTTTCTCACGGAAGACACTCATGCTCACTCTTCTCAAATGTATATTGAAGCTTATTGAATTCCTTTCCAACGCTTTCTATTTCATTGGATTGTGTTTGATTCTTGATGCCTTGAATTTCCAATTTTATATTTTGCTACAGCAATTTATATATCTGTGATGCTTATATACAAGATGCTTACATACGGCTTCTTTCCAAATTTCACGCGATTTATGCGAAGATTGTGATTTTCATACGTCCATGCAACAACTTTAGAGGTCATGGCGAGTAGCAAATTTCACTATAATTCTCTAAGAATTTGATTTTAAATCAAGTGTACCGTATAATGCTACGCATGGATGGATCGCAATGACTCCTAAAACATGTTTTTCTTTGTTTTTTGCTCGATGACGATCCTCTGCCTTCTTTAATTATTGCATTCGAGTAAAGCGTTAATTTTAGTCTCAAATCTTTTCAAACATGCCATAATTCGTAATAAATGATAGTAATCTAAATTTTGGTAAACAACTCAATACAATATGATCATGCGACAAATTTAGAGGCCGTGGCGGATAGCAAATTTCACCGTGATTTTCTAAGAATTTGATTTTGAATCAAGTGTACCGACTGTTACAATGCATGTCGTGGAAGGATCGCAACGACTCCTAAAACACTTTTTTCTTTGTTTTTGCTCCGTGTCGGTCCTCTACCTTCTTTTATTATTACCGTATAGTAAAACGGTGATTTTAGTCCGAAATCTTTTCGAGCATGCAATAATTCATAATAAATGGTAGTAATCTAAAATTTGATAAATAACTAAATAAAATACTATAAATCTAATTCTTACTAGACTGATTTTGACAATTAACTAAATTAAAAGTACATTTTCCATTTATCATTAGTATAAGTAAATATATTAGATATTAAACATATTCCATCCCATCCAAAAAAAATCTCAAATTAATTTTTTTGTTAAAAGAAATACATTTTATACATTATTCTCAAATGATAAGGGCATTGTCAGAAATTTGCATTTCACATAATAGTCCCTCAAACCCCCTCTCTCTCTGTCTATACATCTCACTTTCGCTCAGCTGAGAAATCCCCTCTTGCTTTCCACTCTCCATTTGTTCAATCTCGGGTAAAATTCTTCTCTCTATCTCTTTCTCTCTACAAAATCACTCATGAAGATAGATTGATTATCCTTTTGATTAAGAATTCTTCTGATAAGAGAGCAAGAACGAGCAATCTGTCTTGAATTGCTATTTGGTTTTTTTTATCTTGGTGTTATTTTACTCCGGTTGCGATTTTTTTGTGGGTACTTTAGTTTTACTCAAGAAAATAATTTTTTTGCTTTGAATCGATGAATTTGAGTTCCGATTTTTGATCAAACTACGATCTTTGGTTAGGATTTTAGGCGATCTGTAGATTTCTTCTTTCTTTTCTTACATCGAATTTCCTGTGTCTTTTCGTATTATGGCGATCTGTGTTGCCTGCATCTGCAGCTGCAATCCCCATTAATAAGATGATATGAATCCAGTGCAGCCTGATACGACCACTCAAATACTCGTTACAGAGAAGCAATACCTTGTTCTTGTATCTCCATTACTTGGCTCCTTTAATTTTGGATTGTTTATCAAATCTTTCTAATTAATTCATTTTCTTCTTATTTTGCTAGGTGAGAGTATATTGATGTAAATGCAAGGACGAAGAAGCACAGAATCCGCATATAATCTGAGGTCTAGTTCAAATCATTCAGCTATGAGTTTACCAGGTGAATTTCAAGTCTATTTATATGGGGTTTTGTTTATCTTTCCTTTTTTCCGATTCTCTTTTCTTGTTTGGTTTTAAATAATTGAGGCTCGAACGAGCATTTAACATTATCCATCCATTAAAAAACCGTAATCGAATCTTTCTCGAGATTTAAATGTTTTCTTTTTGGGTTTTTTGTCGTGTCACATTTAGTGTTTCGTTATATAAATGAGATATAACTAATCATAAACGTAAAAATTAATTACTACTATATATTTTATCTCAGGTGGAGGTTCTAGCTCGATCCAACGGCCCATGAACATTGACTTAAACGTCCTTGACGAAGCAAGGCACGACACTGCAAACCCAATCAGAAATGACCATTTTGCCCCTGCAAGAGAATCTACTCGTCACAAGAGAAAAAACCATCCTTCTTCGTCTTCTACTTCCTCTGATGCCAATACAGACGCAAACATTTCAGAAGCGCCCAATTCAAGAAACGAAGATTTTGTCAGAAATACTCGTGCGAGATCCAATTATTATGTAATTGACCTCGAAGAAGAAACGAATGACGAGTCCGAGTCTGACGAGCCCATCGTGGACTCAAATCCGAACCAGATTGCGTCCGAATTGGTGCCAAGTGTCGACAACTCGGTTTCTTCGCGAGTTGAAGAGGATAATGAAGGAAACCAGGAGAGAGTGGAGAGAGAAATGCTAACCCTAGATGAAGATAGGGATGCGGATAGTGATAACGGGTCAAATGGGTCTGACGTGGATTATTCGGGTTTGTTGCGTGCCCTCGTTGCTGTCAGAGAACGCCGAGATGGAAGAGGCAGAGTTTTAACCGAGGTATACTCTTTTTAGGTTTATTCGTGTTTGATTTCCTAATTGAAATTAATCGATTAATTATAACTTTTTTATATTTTCTGTGTTTAACAGATAAGGAATGTGCTAGATATTCTGAGGAATTCAGACAATGCAGGAAATGATGTGAGATCATATACTAAATTTATCTTTTTCCATTTTTATTTCAATGAATAAAAATATCGTCTATTTATTTATCTTTTTCCATTTTTTATTTGTTCTTATTGTTTGTATTATACAAACAAGAATAACTTAATGACGTGAAATAAATATAAACCTTGACAGGATATATCGTTTGTGCATCGAGTCATGTCAATGGCAAGAAACAATTTGTTCGATAGGCACAGAGAAATGCGTCTCGATGTAGACAACATGTCTTACGAGGTACCCTTTTATACTCGAAAACAAAATAAATTAATTATAATAATTATTTTTTAAAATTTAATTTATAAAATAGGAATTGCTGGCATTGGAGGAGAGGATGGGGGATGTGAATACAGGACTGAGCGAAGAAAAAATAAAAACTTGTTTGAAGCAACGCGTCTTCATTCCTTCTGGTTCCTCCGATGCTTTCGAACCGTGTTGCATTTGCCAGGTCTTTCTCTCTCTCTCTCTCTCTCTCTCTCTCTCTCTCTCTCTCTCTCTCTCTCAGGGTTTAGGGTTTAAGGTATTGTTAAATGTTTAATATTTTTTTTTGTTCTACTTGTTACAGGAAGAGTATGTTAAAGGTGCGGAAATGGGGCGACTAGGATGCGGACACGAGTTCCACTTGGACTGCATCAAACAATGGCTCTCGCACAAAAACTCGTGCCCGATTTGCAAATCCTCCGCGATGGATACCGACAAGTTTTAGGGTTTCGTGTTTTTAAGTGAAAAGAAGTATAATGTTATGGTTACTTTGGTTGCATATAATTATGCAGAGTTTCCTTATTTGCATGCATTGTGCTCTAATCATGGTACTTGCATATTTATTCATTCCGGTGTTTCGACTTTCGAGGTCATTTATGCAAATGTGATGTGTATGTATGTGCTGGCTATTTTCAAAAGGATTTGGTGTCGTAATTTTTAACTTTGGAAAATTGATTAATAGTTTGGCATGTGAATTCTTTTTATGAAATGATTGCATATCGAGTAAGGGGTAATGCATGCAAATAGGGAATTTTGTGAGGATTCGTATGCAAAAGTTGAGTTACTTGTTTACATTAACCTTGGTAGTTTTAATGGGTATTCTAGGTTTGGTCGTCTTTGAATTAGTACAAATATTTATTTGGTATGAATGTGAATTAGATTGTACTGTTAAATTATTTTATGTTTATTTTCAGGTTTTTTTGTAATTAAACTTCTTATATTTGTGGGGTTGGCATTTTTGTATGGTGAATTCTTCCTAAAATGAGGAAAATAAATATTAAAATGCCAACATAGTTATAATGTTTTTTACAAAAAGGAAGAGAGTAAAATAAATGAAAATAGGGTTGATATGGTAAAAATCTGCTCATTGTACATAAATAACTAAATGACCATTCTAGCCCAAGGACACAAAAAAAAATGGCATATACAAAATTAATTACAAAATAGTATAAGCCAATTTCGTAGAAACATATTTTAATAATTAAGAACCATAACCAAAAACAAGAAAAGCTGCGAACATGCTCGCAATGGGTACGGAGATATTATCGTCCAAAACATCTGTAAAAGGAAGAGATTCGACCAAAGTAGCCACCGACGATACTAAAGCAGCCTTCCAAATTGTTTCGTCCAATTCAAAGTTCAGGTAACCAAATAATGAAAAATAATATAGCATCCTAAAGAAAATGAAAAAAAAATTACGAAAAAATCGTTAAATAATGATTGAAACAAATTTACCCGATTGATACGAGAAATCCAGATAAAAACATCGAAATGCTCCCTATCCAACTCTTCTTATTATTGTAAGGAAGTTTTTCCGAACCAAATCTCCTTCCTATTATATCGGCAAATCCTAAAAAAGAAAAAGAAAACAACAATATTATATTTTTGTATTTGCATAAATATAACTAAATTTCCGAAATAAATATACTGATAGAAACAAGAATTATCGAAGTTTCAGAAATATTGTAGTGAAGACAAGAAATAGGTTTTTATTCAGTTATTTACCATCACCGCCACTCATCATGGCTAAAGAAACTATGCCGATTGGAGAGTCTCGCCAGAATACCAAAACACAAAACAATAGTACCGCCACGTAATATAAGGGACCCCTTAATAATTCCCTAAAAGTTACAAAAAAAAATGTAAATCATTTTTGTCTTTTTATTTTGTATAATACTCCTCAAATTATCCTTTAAAAAAGAGGTAGAGAGAATTACTCAGGGTTGCCTTCGCGAGTGACAGATTTTATTAGAGCTTCGTCTTTAATAACGCGTAGTCCATAAAAAAGAAGCCTCAAAATATTCAAAATCGGTACAATTGCAACGTAATACCTTGCTTCATTTGCAGAACTGCATTTCTCATTTATTTCGGGAAATTTACATTTTTAATTATTTTTGCCAAATTAAGCCCTAAATTACATCTATTTTTTGGGTTTATATTGTTTAATCGTGGCTTGAAAAATAGGGTGTTTGGTTTGGTACCAATCAGATCCTGTTTTTCTAATGGTACCAAATAAATTGAAATCATTGGATTCGAGGAAATGGTACCTGAAGAATGGCCAAGAAGCCATGAAAAATACTCCAGATAAAACATGTACAATCTTTCTGCTCAAATTCTGCTTTTGCATAGAATAATAATGAGATTAGAAAGAACTGTACCCAAAATCCAAATAACCAAATAGGAAATTACGATATCTGAAACTAATCGTCTCCATTCCTACATTGCATTGCCAAAGCAATATTCAAGGTAGAGGAATGTGTGTGTGAGAGAGAGAGAGATGCACAAGACCTGTTCGATGATTTGACTCTGAGTGAGCTTATCAAAACCAAGCACAAGTGAGTAGGCACTAGCCAACACAGCTGCGGAAGCTGCACCATCCTGCAAGGACGCCACGTGGTGAACCGTCCGGTAACCAGGCGTACGTTGCCGGAGCACGACAATGGAGGGACGGTTAGTGATGGGTCTGGTCGGAGAAAGAAATGGAGAAGTGAGAATGCTTTTACAGGATAGTAACGAGGAATGTCGTGAGATCGGTGAAGAGAAGAACTGCGTTTTGGCTCCCAACAACATTGCTGTCTATCTCTCTGTAGTTAAGATGCACAGGACATGGATCCTCACTGTAAGATTTTTTTTTAGATTGGAACAATTTCTTGTATACCCACAAAGGTATGGAAATATCTTGTTTACCCCTCTGCAAGTGAGATCTAGGTTTAAGTTTGGTAAACAAGTTATGAATAATTTTTCACACATTAAGCTGAACCCTAAAAAAGGACTCTGCATTTAACAAAATAAATTCTCTGTAAGCATTAACAAAGTACTTTTGAATTTTGATTATTAGAAAGTTCATAATTGTTGTCCCTGATACCGAATAACAAATGTACATTTAATAAATCTATAATTTATTAAGGATGACACTATTGCAAGTCATTACTAAATTGAGAGCGATTTCAATTTTGTTTCATTAAATGACCGTTATACTCCTGTTAATGATGAATTGATGATTGATATTTATTACATTTATCTATTAGTTTATCATTTTTCATAAATCATGCAAATAAAATCTTTCATATGTAAAAAATATATATATTCTTAATTTTTTCATCATAAAAAAATAATTAAATTGTAACATGTTATATATAATTATATTTAAATATGAAAATTAATATATATTAGTTAGATTTGGTTTTTTTTCATAATATTAGGAAAAAAAAATTGTATTATTCATGAAAAATATATATAGTATATAAGTAGAATAAATACCAATCATCATAAATATGAATATAAACAACAGTGGTCATTTAATTAAAAATAAAATAAAATCGGTCTTAATTTAACCATGTTAGCTCTTACAACAACATCATCCTTAAATCAATTCTTACAATTATTCAATCCAGCAAATTCTTGAATCTTTGCCAATAACAAAAAAATTATTTTCAAAATCATTTTCAACGGTAATCTTAAATAGTCACTAATTTTAAATTTAAATTGGTAGGAGTGTGCCAGCCCAAGCAGTAGTGCAACGCAAGGGCGACGCTCGAGGGACCCAATAGCAAGCTACTGTGATGGCCCCTCCCCCACAAAAAATAAATTTAATATCGTTGTGGACACATGGTCCACATATCAGATATTAAACTGATAAGAACAGATACTACACTTGATCTTAGCCAAAAGGCCGAGAAAGGTATGAATTGTTAACCGCATGAGCCTCCTTATTTATATTAGATTGATTGTAACATAATATATTTTAATGAAGGTGGGATTAAAGTAAAGTATCCATGCCGCTCACGTAGTTTTCCCTTTCCAGAATAGTTTGTTTCCAGGAAGTGAGTGAATGGGGAACCGGCCTTACCGGCCCAAAACAAGTAAAATTTTTCAAATACCATAAACATAGAGGCCTCCAAAAATAGACAGGATCGTAGGCCTTAATTTTCTTCCTTGTTTTCGATTTGTGAAAAACTGAAGACAAAATCATCTCATATCTCTTGCAATTTGGTTACTATTTCACTATTTGTTGGTAGAGGAGAAATGGTTATTAAAATAGCGAAAATTTATTATTTAATAAAGTTCAAATTTAATAAAAGTTTATAAAATAAGAACACCCATGCATGCATGCATGCATTCCCAATCCCCCCACCCCCCCCACCTTGAGAGGGTATGAAAGGCTATTACAAGTTCCAATGCTTTATGTAAGGTGTTTGTCCACCCATTTCCAACTTTTCCTCTTCATTGATTCGTGGATATATTATAATATACATTCCCAAGTTGCTCTGAAGTCTGAATGCATAAGCTCCATAGCTCCACATCAATTTGATGTGCTCTGTGCCGACCTATTTATATGATATAATTATGCACCACCTATTTGCTAGTCTTCAATTGTGGCTCTCAAAGTTGATATATTATAATGAAAATTGATGTATCTAATTCCCTAATATTTTTAACTAATAAAAAAATAATTTAGTTATAGGAATCACGTTCAGGGTCCGGTTCCTGAATTTTCAGAGGTTTTTGACAATTATTATTACGATACATCAAAAAAACTAAAACGAATATTTTACGTGCTAAAATTTTTCTAAAACTGACTTTTCCATGATGAACAATTTCAGAATTTTTCTAAAATTTAGTCGAAAAACCGTGAATTTTTAGTGAAAAAAATGAATATTCAGAAAATCATGCCAAAATCCTAAATTTTAATGAAAATCCTGAAATTTTGCTAAAAAACAGCTCGATTTTGCTCAAATTTTGTCGAATATCCTAAATTTTAGAGAGAAAAAATCTTACTATTTCTAAAAATTGATGCAGACCCTTGTATTTTAATCAAATTATGTCGGAAAATCCTGAATTTCAGTGAAATAATCAAGATAAGTGTTGAAATTACTAAAATTACAAACCTGGATTATTAAAATTGACCAAGATATTTGCTGAAATACCTAAATTGAACAAGCCTGAAATTAGTAAAATTAAAATTTAAACCTAAACTGGACCTAAATTGAACATATATTTACTGAATTTGAATATGCAAAAAAAATTAAAATTTGTAAGAGCGGGTCCGAAAAACAACGAAACCTCGGATGTTGATTAGGTTGCCTTTTTTGCAAATCTCAAATTACAAATCTTGCTAATTTGGTTGTCGTATCTATCTTTTTTGCTGAAAATACTGAACCGTGAAATTTGTGAGAGCGCGAGATAGAAGGGTACTCGTGGTCTGTCAAAGCGCGAGAGAGAAGGCACAAGGGGTAAAGGTCATCGTTGTCTTGACTCTTGGTCGTCTGCAGTCTCCAATGCTACGACGAGTCGACGGGGACAATTTTTAGGGTTGTGGCGAATCTTGTCGTGAGGGAGACGTGACGAGAGAGAGAGGTGAGAGAGACGCGCGCAGGAGCATAGCGGTGCGGGTAGGGTATAAATGGTTCATATATTATCACATGGACCTAATAAAAATTTATATTCACGTAACTCATGTTCCATGAACTAATTTCATTTTTAAAAAAATACATGAAATCTAATTTCAAGATATTTCCAAATGCAAAAATTATTTGTCGCTTATCCAAGATTTTTTCTCTCCCTACCTTTTTTTTTTCAAGTTTCATGAGTGATTTTTTCTGAAAATCAAGATTTTGTCAATAATTTTGGAAAAAATAGGATGTATTTTTTAGGTATTATTTAAATATTATGTTAATTTTATTTGAATGTCGAAGGTAAAATAAATAATTATGTTACGTATCAAGTACCCGATTTAATTGTCCGAAAAAAAACTGTATCTGTAATCGTATCAATCCGAGAATATTCAAATCGTATTCGTATTCGTATTCGTTTAGTGTCCGAACTGTATCCGGATCCGGATTGTTCCGTATCCGAATATTCGTATTCGAAAAAATATGAATAAGAATATCGTATGACCACTATCCAAACCGTTTACATCCCTACAGTGCGGATTAGCGCGTAAACGAATTGTGGAGCGAGTTATCGAATAGACTGATAGGGCAATATGATTTACAACAATAAAAAAGAGAGGCCAACTGGACAAAAATCCACATCGGCCCTTGGTTATATTGTTACTAAGTTTTTTTTTTTTTTTTTTTTAACTGAAGTAGATTTAAGATTTGCTTAAACACCAGTATCAAATACACACTCTTTATCTTTTTCATTTTGTATATTTGTAGAATTTGCAAACTAATAAGAATTTGCAAATCAATAAATTTAAATTATGATTTATGATAGAAAATGTTTTACATCCAATTGACAAATTAGAAAAATACATTAATGAAACAAAGTTTTCTTGTTTTCCTGAATCAAAATAAACAAGATACATATCTGCCTCGAGGCTTGTTGAAAATGAAAATATATAATAATGATAAAAATATATACGAGATATGCATTTTCTAGAAATTTCTGGGGACCCACTACGGAACTAATTAATGCGTGGCCAGAAATCTCGCCATGCCGAAATCCGGTATTGGCGGTCACTTAAGTTTGTTATTTCCAAAGAGGTGTGTGTGACTGAGAGTGGCTACTTTTTCCTGTGTTAAAATCTCACTCACTTCTCATTTCTACCAACTTTTTACTAAACAAAAATTATTAAGATGCTTAATAGTACAAGTAGGTACAATATAAAATTAAATTACCAAAGATTTATTATTTATTTCAATTATTGAAGAGAGTAAATTATGTGGAATTCAACAGTTAGTGAATTAATTAGTCAAATATCCAGTGTTTACGATTTCATTCAAAAAATCTAATTTTTTTGAATAATTTACAGAAACCTTCCTTTTTCGGAACTTAAAAAAAAATCTCTAATGAAATTTTTGTTTTCGAATATCATATAAAATTTAATTTAATTTGGGACGGAATTAAATATTTTTGGACAAATATATATATATTTTTATTTTCATATTTGATAATTAAAAAAAAATAGTTATCTTTTTATTAATTTAAAAAAAATCATAAATATTTTTAAAAAATAATAATTATGTGTTATATTAATATAATTTAATATTTTTTTATTGTTTTTTCATGGAAAACTAAAATCAAATAATAATAAAATAACAATAACAATATAAAAGAAATACCTTGAAATTATATCGGTTGAAACATATCTTTCTACCAACTAGTTTTTATTTACATTCTCTTTTTATGTATTTTTTAATAGTCTCATGATTTTTTATTTTTTAAATATTTTCAAGGTGTTTATGCAGTAATGTTGTTAATTTTACTATTATTTGATGTTATTTTTTCTTGAAAAATAATAAATGAATTGCAAAATTACAAAAAAAATAACATATAATATCTTTTTGAAATTATTATATATTGATATTTTTTTTAAATTAATAAAAAATTAACTATTTTTTTTTAATTATCAAATATGAAATAGAAAGCAATTATTGTCCAAAAAATATTTAGTATTATTTAAAATTAGATTTCACTTTTATAGGAGTATCTGAAAACAAAAGTTTAATTAGAGGGTTTTTTTGTTGTATCAAAAAAGTGAAGGGTTCTTAAAATATCCAAAAAGTTAGTTTATTTTTGTAATTTCCCAAAAGAGAATAAAATACTACTATATCTATTTATTTACTTTAGTATCTTTTTTTACCAAACAGTGAGAACGGATGTGCTTATAATATAAGTAATGTTTTATGAGAAATTAGATATTTATATATTTGGGACAAAAATAATTAGTATTTGACAAAAAAAAAAAATCATATATTGCGATATGTTGTATCTCTAAGTCTCATTAACATTGACGAATGAAGCACAAAGATTGTTTTCCATTTTCTTACAAAAAAATCTTCAAAAATTTCAATTTACATTTTTTAAAAATTAAATTATAATTTTGAATCATAGCATTTTTTGTATTGAAGTATAAATATTGTATCTCTGGATTATTACGCTGGAAATTTTATATTGATATTATCCATATAAATATTCCAATCAAACTAATTTCAAAGAAAAAGAAAATAAATTATTACACGTTATTATTTCCTGCTACCACCGCTTTTATCTTATCCAAAGATCCAATCACATACACTGCTGTATTTGGTTTTAATTCGTAGGTTCATTTGTTACCTCACATGCAATTGTTTCATGCCTTGTTCACGTCTCCATTCATCCTAACTAACCAAAAATTACTCGGTTTCGGTCAACAGAAATACTACGCATCCACAAATTTATTGTGTTTCCACAATGTATTCAAGTAGACTCAAAGACACGTCGCCTCGCGACTTTTCTCAACGAATCGTCCGTCCTACGGTAATGTGTTTACGATATTTTTATAAAGAATATTAGGTTGATTATATGGTAGAACTTTTTGAAAATGATATTTTGGAAATTTATAATTAATTACATGTTATCAATCAAATTTGTTTTTCATCGAGCATTGCATTAATTATTATTTAAATTAGAAGATTGAAAAATACTCAAAATATCCTTGTTAATTTGTATAAGAATTGAAAAAAAATATATATCATAGAATCACCCATAATATTAATAGTTTAAGAATCAAGATTTTAGAACAAGTATATGAAATATATATATTAGTAAATTTTTTGATTCGTAGTTATAGTTTCAAATGAGTTCAAATTTCCAGTTTAACATGTATTAGAAATAATAATTAAAAGTAAATAAAAAATCGAGTAAATCACGACACAATTGATAATTATCAAGTAAATATAAATATTAATTAACAATATGATATTACATGTTGGGATAAGATCAATGGCCAACACTCTTGTTTGGCCAACGTCGGCCAACAACACTTATTTCACTAAATCTAAATATTAAAATCGAATTTTAACCGTATAAATATGATTTATATCATTTGAGAATGTTGTAGATTCAATTTCATGAAAAATAAATTTTTTTATCATACTTATCATAATACTTTAAAAAATTGAACGGTATAGTTACAACATGAATCATCATTAAATAAATTTTGAAATTCGATTTTTTTGGTTTGGATGTATTTTAAATCATATAGATATGCTCAAGATGAATTTTTACTAAGTTTCGAGTTTTCCTTCATGAAAATCTATAAATTTACCGAAATGGACGGTTGTGAAAATATGTTATCGGTTTTGTTAGATACAAAAATCGAAATTGTATAAAATTTATTCTACATCATATCTAAATGATATAAAACATACCTATACGATTAAGATTCGATTATAATATTTAGATTTAGTGTAATAAGTGTTGTTGGCCGACGTTGACCAAACAAGAATGTTGGTCATTGACCATATCTCTTATATGTTTATATAAATTTAATATATAACTCATTTTATTTTGTTTCGTACATTTTAAGTATTATTATGAAATCTGATAATTCAACGTATCGAAATAGGTAAAGAAATATATAGATTGATATAAAGTTATTTTCAGTTAATTTATGAATAAATTCAACGTATCAAGTTATGAATAAACTTATTATGAATTTAAAATTACACTTATCCAATTTCAACAATAATAAATTATCAGAATTGTATGTTTTGTTCTCGCTCATCACAATTCTAAGCATTACCGTAAGTTCACGGATGCAAATATATGTTCGATAAATCGATTTTAAGCGAAAAGTGATAATTCAATAATATGCAAAACAAGTGATAAATCGATTTTTGTACAATTAAACTACAAAAATATGCTGTAACTGATTGAAATATTATCCTTTTAGACAAATATTCAATTGAAATATTTTGGGCCATCTTGGTTTGTCAAAAGGTATCTCCTTATTCTAAAATTTACTTATAGGGAAAGAAAGCTAAGTCACAAAAGAACATGCAAAAAGTTCAAGTCCCAAAAAACCAATGCAAGCAATCACAGACTCCTATACTGTCTCCACCTCTCTCTCAACCAACCAAATTTCAACTTCAAATTACACATTTTTTGAAATTCCAAATTTGAACATGAAATTGGCAAATCAAATTTGGTATATGAAATTTGAATCTTTGACTGAATCCAATCCAAGCATGATGTATAATCAGTTGGTACCGAACCGAAAACTGTCCCGCGGTACAGGAACCCATGCTTATCTTTATCTCCTTTTGCAAATTGTCATGATCTTCCAAATTTGCTGATAAAATTATACAATACATTTCTAACTTCAACAGCTTGAAATAACCAAATAAAATTGAATAAACGCCGCACCAGTATAATGAAAATATGATATTTTAGTTTAGTTTATAGAGGGGTATAAATGAAATTAAACCAATAGTGATCCACTGCGGATACATTTACACAAAACCCCCTAGATAAAAAATATTTAAAGTCCGGTACTACACTCTCAATTTTCTTATATATACTCATCTCCACCCACCTTTCTTCTTCACCTAAACTCCAACAAAAGCACGCTATAACCCTAACCATGTCTCTTCTTCTCCTCATCCTCACTCTTTCCCTCTTCTCTTTCTCTCATTCTTACCAAGTCGACCATCTCGAAGATCCAAATCCGGTGCTCCGTTCGGAACCCGAGTTGCGCCAACTTTACAATTCATGGCTTGCAAAGCACGCCAAATCATACAATGCGATCGACGAACTAGAACGACGATTCGCGATTTTCAAAGATAATGTTCTCTTCATCGATTCGCACAACGCGAAATCGGACGAGACGTACTCGCTAGGTCTGAATCGATTCGCTGATATGTCGAACGAGGAATACAGAAAGCATCTCGGGTTGAAACTCGACGGAGTCAAGTCGAACGACGGGTTCGGAAGATTTCATTTGGGCTTGAACCTCAACCGAATCAAGAGGGAGAATACAGTAACTGGAGAGGATAATGGAGATGTCGAAAATGGAGTAGCTGGTGACTTGCCGGAGTCGATCGACTGGAGAGAAAAAGGCGCCGTTGCCCCCGTCAAGGATCAAGGAAGTTGCGGTTAGTTTTTCACATCCGAAGTTTCTTTCCATAATTTTAATTCTTTGAAGGGTTAATTCTGCAAAAGTTCGTCAATGTTATTCCTCTATTCGTCTCGAAGCAAAGGTCGTGTGAACGAATAGAATAATGACATTAAATATTTTCCAATTGTACCGTATCACCATCCCATACATATTACATGTAACGAGTCATTTATATTTAATTATTTGACCCGTTACTTAAATTACTACACTGCAAGTTACACAGTCAACTTTCGCATGCTTTACCAATTCTCGGAACCGGTTCTTTTATCGCGTCTGTTGGTCTGCTCTATACCTCTTATAATGGAGATCTCCATTCATTCGTAGTTTTATCTAATATCAAGAGTCTCTTTCGGCCAGATTTGGGTTCAACAAACAGTCAATGAAATTTGAACAATTTAATGAAAGAATAAACGAACAAAACAAACAGTCAAATAATAGTCAAGTGATACAATTGCAAACAAGTCCTTAATATTTGTTATAATTAATTATGTATTATGATTAAAATTCAGGGAGTTGTTGGGCATTCTCGACAATTGCTGCAGTGGAGGGGATCAACAAAATCGTGACCGGTGAATTAATCTCTTTATCCGAGCAAGAGTTGGTCGATTGCGACGTTTCGCAAAACCAAGGTTGCAACGGTGGGTTGATGGACGATGCGTTCTCTTTCATCATTAAAAATGGTGGCATCGATACCGAGACCGATTATCCCTACTCGGCTCGTGACGGCAGTTGCGACGTTCTTAGGGTACGTAAATTTTTTAAATTATATGTAATTATATATTCGCTATTAATTGATAGAATTGTTTTGTCGAACTTATGTAGAAAAATTCAAAGGTGGTGTCGATAGATGGATACAAAGACGTGCCCGCGAACGACGAGAACGCATTGAAGAAAGCCGTGGCTCGCCAGCCTGTCAGCGTCGCCATCGAAGCCGGCGGTCGCAACTTCCAATTCTACAAATCCGTAAATATTTTACTCTCGTTTACTTGTTTTTTTCCAATTTATTTTACTAATTATGATTTTTTTAACAGGGTGTATTCAGGGCTACTTGCGGGGAGAACCTAGATCACGGAGTCGTCGCGGTCGGGTACGGAACTGATAACGGAGTCGACTACTGGATCGTCCGCAACTCGTGGGGCCCGGACTGGGGCGAAAAGGGATACGTTCGTATGGAGCGTAACGTGGGCGGCGCGGGAAAGTGCGGTATTGCCTCCATGGCTTCTTATCCGTTGAAGAAAGGCGCCAATCCTCCTCCTAGCCCCCCCACCCCTTCCACCCCATCTGACGAGCCCGTTCAGTGCAGCAAGTACGCCACGTGTCCAGCTGGCACGACGTGCTGTTGCACGTTCCAGTGGGGAAGGAAATGCTACGGATGGGGATGTTGCCCAACCGAAGGAGCTGTTTGCTGTTCCGACCATACCAGTTGTTGCCCAAGCGATTATCCCGTTTGCAACGTCAAGGACGGATCTTGTTTGATGAGCAAGGGGAATCCAGTAGGGATTAAGGCGTTGGCTAGGACTCCGGCGAAACGCCACTTTCCTTTCGTGGACTTGGCCGAGGGGTTAGTTGCACAGGCGTAGAGAGGCGCGGAAGGGATCCTTTGTTGAATTTTACATAGATCGATTGATTCTCGTAGCTCCACTTTATTTATGTGATTTGATTTGGAATTGAATTGCTTGTACATATCGCATTCGATGATTCCGATGTTTCGTTGTTTCGTTGTTGTATCTTGATTTAAATTGAATTAAAATGAAATGAAATTTCCAACTTTTAATCATTTAGATTTTTTTTTTAATATTCCATTCATCGAACTACTTAAATTTAGAAGAGAAGACAGGTGATTACAATTTTAAAACGAAATCTTCGATCAATTTCCATCCCCCCCTCTGAGTTGCTTGGAGGCCATATAGTGAGGCAACGAAGAAGACGGGTGATTATAATTCCAAGGCCAATCGCTAGTTCCGCAAGTCTTGTTTTCTCCACCGGGATGCGCTTCGCACGGCATGTAGCCTATGTGAGGGCAAATCTTAGGAAAAGAGAAGAACCAAGAACATTCTTTTAACGATCTTTGGTTCGGCAAACCAAGAATGCAATTTCCACGCACGTCGAGCACGTTGCTTTTAATCAGATCCCAACAATTGACTCCGATCGACGTGAAGAAATTATCAGAGAGCGATATGTTCACCAAATTGCCCGTTTTCGCTAGCTGGCAGAGTACTTCCGGCACCCTTCCGTACAGATAATTTTGAGCGAGGTTTAGTTGTTCGACGTTGCTCAGACAACCAAACGATAGCGGTATGGGGCCGGTTAGATGGTTCGTACCCACGTCGAAAATCGTTAAGCTTTTTAAATAGCCGATCTCGTAAGGTAGACAGCCTGACAGCCGATTATTGAGAAAAAGTACTTCGATGAGTTTATCGGCCGCCTTACATAGTGAACAAGGGATATGGCCGGTAAATCGGTTGTTGGCAAAGGTAAGGTACTCGACGGGAGCACTGCCAGCCTCATCTGGAATTTGGCCATCGAAAAAGTTATTGTTGAGAAAAAGGGCCTCGTAACCTATTGAGAAGATCGGAGACGGAACGTTTCCTAGGAAGTGATTGAAACGGATGTCGAGAAAGGTTAGACCGGTTAACGGGATCACATTGACCGGAAACGGGCCGGAAAGATTGTTGTTACTAAGATCTAGCTCGAAGAAGTATTGTAGGCCTAGTAGGTTGGGTACCGTGCCGGAAAAATTGTTTGAATTAGCGTGAAAAAGGGCTAAGTCGGGGAAACCGTTGATAAACCCTTCGAGGCTCGGAGCAGCGAGATGAAAACCGTTAAAGTCAATAGAGGCGACGGTAACGGTACCGGGGGAATTGGGAGGAGTGTCGCAGTAAAATCCTTTGTACGTGCACGGGAGATTGCCTACCCATGTGGCGGTAATATTGAGAGGATCCGCAGTGATGGTATTTTTGAAACGTTGAATCACGAGGTACGCTTGGTATTGTTTCATGTTTATGAAGTCCTTCGGTTGAAGGTCTGTACATGAACACGGAGCGGGGGCGATGGGGTATTGTGCATCGAGGCGGATGAAGAAAGAGAAGATGAAGAAAAGAACAACACTGACTTGTTTAATCATATTGTTTTGTTTTTCTCCAATGCTAATGTGATGATCAAGATATGAAACTAAGGTTTTGTATGAAAACATTGATTGATCGATTCATTAATATATAGGAAATGGTGGATGGAATAAATATATAGGAATTGTACGATGCGAATATGATGAGGGGAGAGCATTTGCTTTGTAAAAGGAAATGGGAATGGAATGAGATGGTGAGAGTTAAGTGGAAGAAGTAGTTACATAGTCTTCATCATAGATCCTAGCTGATTTGTTGTCATTATATATATTTTTGTTAAATCCTTATGATGCCAATGTGATGCCATAATTATGTTCTTTGTTCTTCTATTTTTTGTTTGAAGGAAATGAAATTTTTCTTTAAAGGAAATTAAGTTGGAAAGGAAATGGAGGTAATCTTTTCAATGTTATAGGAACGGCCTAAATCATCTGTCTTGAGAAATGCTTCCATTCCAAATTATTATTCTGATTAATTCTTCTAAAATCTCACAACACAATAATGATACTAAATTATATAGTGAGTCTTAAAAGACTAAGGGCCATCAGTTGGACTGGCAAAAAATTTCGAGGATCGACGTTCGTTCGAACTCAGTTCGAAAATAATTCGAAAAAAAATCTTTTGAAAACTGGCACGAACTCGATATGGGTCGAGTTCGAATTGAACTAGATCAAATTCGAACAATTTTAAATATAAGCCCAAAAATACACAAATTTTTTCGAGCCGAGTCGAGTCAGCTCGAGTTTAGATCCGTCACTGGCTCGAGCTGAAAACACACAGTTCAAATCTCTATTTGAACAGATCCGAGCTCGAACTAAATTTTGTTTGTTTGAATTCGACTTTTTGCTAGCCCTAACCGACAACATCTACTAAATTATGAATCAAAATTAAAGTTTTATCTTTTTTTGAAAAAAGAAGAAGTTTACCTTTCAAAAAAAAAAAAGAAAAAAGAAGAAGTTCATATAAAGCAGCTGGTCTCCCCAATACATATTTTTTAAAGCACAATGACTTTAGCTTTAATAATTAACGAGCTTTATCCCCGCGCAAGACGTTTTTAATATAATTATTTAAATAGAATCAAAGCGCATGCGTTTGAACTAAATTAATCTAATCATAACATATTTACAAATATCATGATGTCAATAGATGCATAAGGTTCATAAAATTAGTCTATCACGGATATTATTTTCTAATATAATTTGTGTAAATATCATTTGTTCATGTGCTTCTAAAATTGATTAATATAATCAGGACATATTCGCAAATTTTAATATGTATGTAAAATAGGAAACAAATACCAAATGTAAAAAATGACCAAAATGTGAAATAAGAAAAAAGGATCAAAATGTAAAAAAAGATCGAAAAGTAAATAAAAAGGACCAAAATATAAATAAAAAGGATCAAAATATAAATTAAAACTAAAAAGGACCAAAATGTAAATAAAAGAATCAAAATGTAAATTGAAATGTAAAAAATGACCAAAAAGTAAATAAAAAAGGACCAAAATGTTAATAAAAAAGACCAAAATGTAAATTAAAAATAAAAGGACCGAAATGTAAATAAAAAGGACCAAAATATAAATTCAAAAATGTAAAAAAGGACCGAAAAGTAAATAAAAAATGACCAAAATATAAATAAAAAGGACTAAAATGTAAATTTTTAAACTAAAAATGACCAAATATAAATTAAAAGGACCAAAATATAAATTAAAAAATATTTTTTTACACAAAGGTCCCTGATGACGTGGAGCTCTAAAAATGCAAGAATTCTTGTAACTTTATACATGATATAATATATCACAAAGATATGATATTATCATATAACTTTGACAAATGATGATTATTATCATATACAAATTTTGACATTACTTTGGGTCATGTGCTGAGTGTATGGCGCATTAAACTATCCAAAGAAAAGAATAAAACATTGTTCGGCCACCTTCCATAAGTTTGGTCCTTTTTCTCGGTTAGCTTTTGGGCGGAAATGAGAATTTGCAATTCGACATCTTTTTGGGTAGTCCCGCTTTGGCACCAAAGAATTATCTTTTCGTATTATAAAAAAAAAATCTACTTATGAGTGAAATTTGGTTAACATGCACACTATATGCCTGCTTGTGTTATGGATATAATCATATTATATGTTCGTTTTGCATGTAATACATTTACAAGTCATTTGGCGAAGCAATAAAATATCCAAGAAGATAAGTGATTTCTTCGTTTAATACAACAGAAGTTATGTGTTCTTGTAGCATCACAATTATAGGAAAAGTATATATTTGTCTTTCTAACTTTCCTCACGTTAGTTGATGGTAAGCCCAAAAATAAACAAAGGCGTGAATCAAATTAAAATAAATTATATTTATTTAATACGTACACATATATTAAAACGTTAAACCATGTCCGTTTACTCATTTATCATATACTGGATTAACATATATTTATTTGGGTGATTTTATGTTAGAACTTTTTTTAAAAAGTTCAGTAATTACAATTTTCTTTATATGCACGATAATTCTTTCATATTTCGTCTAACATTAATTGATAAAAATACATTTAAATATTATCATTAAATAGATAAATTACCCTGTTTATTTAAGAGATACATGTGTTGAAACCAAATTCAATTACGTATTTATCACATATTCTAACACTAAATAACAAACTATTGTATCATCGATACGACGAGAAACTTCATATCGCCACTCATACTATTTCTTTCATTCTTCTCATCTCTATGTGCTGAAGAGATATGTGCTACATAATGTCAGATAATTTTCGAAAGGATGATAAAATTGTAAGCCTCTCAATTTTATTAATATGGTTTTCATCGACATATTATTATTCTCGTCCTCTACCTGTTATAGTCAGGATTGGCCTCGAAATTTTGCATGTCTTGGTCCAAATTTATATCCGTTTCTCATATATTGTCAAAATAATATTCTCTGGTAAAAAAGAACAATAAAAAAATATCAACATATTATTTTAGCAAAAAAAAATCCTAATACCATACAAATGATGCAAATTGTGTACTTTTTTCAAGTCAGAACCTTTTTCAATCATCCCGTGATTATATTTTTTCTGGGAGATTCTATGGTACGGGTAGTTTTTATGCGGAGGGTCATGATTTAAACTAAAAAATCAATCCAACGATTCACAATTGATGCGAGTAATTTCGGATGTACAGTAAAAAGGGCATAATTGTCATTTCACTCGTCGTTATACATACTTTCTTCCCAACTCTCCATTTCCCTAGTCTGCTCTCCTTTCCTTTTCTATTCCTCTCTCTCCTTCTAGACAAAAAGGAACTCATGGGAAATCACTCATGGTTCTTCATTCGACCTCTCTGTTTCATTCATCTTAATCCCCCTTTTAATAATATATGCTCCTACGGACAGCTCTGAGCGATTAAATCTAAGACTAAGCGAGCAACCATTCTCTTCTTCTCCATGGCTTTAGAAAATCAGGTCTAATCTCTCTTTCTCTCTCTCTCTCTCTCTCTCTCTCTCTGAATTTTGTCTTGAGTTGTACTATTTTTTTTACAGAAATGTTGAGTTGTGCTAGAATGTTAAATTAGAAGAATACCAAAAAATTTCGTTTGACAGAGAACTTAAAAAGATAGCTGTTATAGAGAACTTAAAAGGAGCTTCATTTCTTAGACAACAATAATGCATTTTATTATAATATAACTGTTATAGAGAACTTAAAAGATGAGAATGGGAAGTTTTCTTCCATCACTAAAAGGAGCACTAAAGAGGAGTTTGAACAAACTCCATATAATTAATAATCTCAAATAAGAAGAAAACTTCATTATATCTTGAGCATGTAAATCAGGTATTTTTCACAAAAATAATAATATTGTTATTTCATTATAATTATCTTAATTTAGAATATTTAATTAAATTAACTAAAATAAACTCGTGTGCTTACAGCGGTACTAATTGGAGTAAATAAGGATGGTGCACTGAAGAAATGAACAAAACTTAAGCTCATTAGTCCAAATGTCCAATTCCATACAATTGATTCGAGTAAATAAACCTGATACGTAGAATGATGTTGGACTCTTTTGAAAATGGTACAAATGAACTATTATTATGTAATGGAAATAATATAGATATTTGTTGAGCAAATGAATCAAATTGATCCTTTTTTCGAAACAAAATTACATTTTGGTCCTTTTTGTTTTACATTTTGGTCCTTTATATTTGCATTTTGGCCCTTCGAAGTTTTGAAATTTACATTTTAGTCCAAGAGCCTCAAATTGGTCCTATTTTTTAAAAAAAATTATATTTTGGTCCTTTATATTTGCATTTTGGTCCTTCGAAGTTTTAAAATTTACATTTTAGTCCTTTATTATTTTTCTTGCCTGGTGCAGCCACGTAACCAGGGGCCTATTTGTAAAAAAAAATATTTTTTTTACATTTTGGTCCTTTTTTATTTACAAATTGGTCCTTTTTTCGAAACAAATTTACATTTTGGTCCTTTTTTTATATTTTGGTCCTTTATATTTGCATTTTGGCCCTTCGAAGTTTTGAAATTTACATTTTAGTCCAGAGGCCTCAAATTGGTCCTATTTTAAAAAAAAAATTATATTTTGGTCCTTTTTTCACATTTTGGTCCTTTATATTTGCATTTTGGTCCTTCGAAGTTTTAAAATTTACATTTTGGTCCTTTATTATTTTTCTTGAAAAACTAAAATAAAATTATAATAAGTTGAACAATATTAATAAAAGAACATCTTGCAAATATTTAAAAATAAAATATCACAAAACTATTAAAAAATACATAAAAAGAAAACTAAAATAAAAAATAGATGTTTAAATAGATATTTTCTATGAATATATTTGCAAGATCTTTATTTATTATCATTTAATGTTAGTTTTTTTATGAATAAAGAATGTAATATTAAAATTATATAAACAAAATATGTAATAATTAAAATTTTTTTAAATCACTACGTGTTAAGAAGTGTTTATGAATTTTCTTAAAATTAATAAAAAATAACAAAAATAAGTTTTAATTATTACATATGAGATTTGGAGGGTATTTTGGGAAAAAAAAAATTAATATCATCCATAAGGAGTATTTTAAAATAAAAGTTTGGTAAAGAGTTTTTTTTTTTTGGAGTTTACGAAAAGATAGAGAATTTTTTATAATATCCAAAAAAAATTAGGGGGTTAAAAATATACCAAATCATGGATGTGCGAATAATCATGACATAATTTAAATTAAAGGTTCGAACGAAACGGTTAGCGATGACATCGTCAAACTTTGTTGTTGGCTGACCACACAAAGGACGAAAAATATTTGTGCTAAATATGTAGCGAAATTAAGGATTTGTGAAATTAAAAACACTCTTTTTTTCAGCAATGTTTTCTGAACTATTATGTTCTTAATAAATTTCATGACGACTCATTCGTTCTTTTTCCTTATTTTACTTATGAAGTATAAAATATAGATAATTTTTTTAGCAATAACCGTTTGAATTATTCAAGAAATCCGGCTCTTAAAATATTCAAACGATTTTTGCTACAAAATTTCACTCGCACACAACACACTAAATTACACATATAATAATGATTACAAAAAGAAAGTCACATACACAAAATGAACAACAATTTTTTTCAACTACATTACTTATAAACCCGAACAGCCCCGCGTAATTGCGCGGGGGTAATGCTAGTTCTATCCTATACCGATACGGTGCAATACGATAACAATTTTCAAAAAATTACGGATATAAATATAACTATATAATTATTGTTGTACTATATTTATATTATATATAATGAGTAAAAAAAATAACAAAAAAATAATAATTTGAAATTAAATATCATGAGATTTAAAAAACAAACCAAGCAATATAAGTATCATAAAAATATCATAGATCTAATTTAAAAACATCGTATATAATTTATTTAAAAATATTATGGACTAAAATATATAATGAGTCGAAGTATCATAAATGACATATCATAGTCGTATCCTAAAAATATTTCAGCTGTATCATATCGTATCCCCGCCGTATCTGAAAAAAATAAATATTAAAATAATCGGATACGTCACGTAACGTATCTGATACATATCGGAGTCGTGTCGCACCCGTATCCTCATGATACTTCTACATTTTTGAAGTATCCGCGTAAGGCGTAACGTAGCATTTAATGCATACGAATAATTAAAGATGGCAAAATGTGACCCGACTTGATCTGTCCGAATTCGAACCCGACCCGAACTGAAAACTGTTGGAAAGTTAACTTGAAACCGAATGACTTGAATTCGAAATGGAATCGAAACCGAATGATCCGAATCCGAAATTGACTGCAAACCGAATGACCCGAATTCAAAATCGATCCAAAACCGAATGATCCGTAATTCGAACGATCTGAAATCCGAACTAATCCTAATTTTCAAAACTCAAGACCCGGATGACCTGAAATTCATGACCCGAATGACCCATACTCACAACTCGAATAATCCCAAAAATTAATATTTTTTATTAAAATCAATATGTTATTGCTAAAAGTCTCATAATCAATAAAATAAATTTCGAATGAGTCGAAAATTAAATTCTCGGAAAACTGAATGATTCGAAATAAAATTTTACAAAATGTTTCGGAAAACTTTGACCGTTCTCCTGCATTTACATTTTTGTTTAGTTTTGATTATATATTTTACTAGTAAAATACCCGCGACTTCGCTGCGGGTTTTTCAATTGATTCAACACTTAACTTATATTCAAATGACATAATTATTTCAACCAGTTTTGAAAGAAAAAAAAATTATAGTGTTTTTGTTACACCTTAATATTAAAACCCAAAAAAAAATTCATACAAAAATCTTGGTAAGTATTAAGCTTGAATGATAAAAAAAATATATTTATTTCGAAATGCTGCAAAAACAAAAGTTTACTTTTCGAAATGTAAATAGCAAAATATAACTTGACAAATTAATATACATTCAGTACGGGATTTTTTTTATTTCATTGTAAATAGCAAAATATTACGTAATAACAGTTAAAAAAAAAAATTCGTGACTTAAGATAAGATTATTTGACAAGAATTCCATATATATTCTCATCACATGTTATAGCCAATTAATTACTTCAGTTATCATCAATGTATACACACTTACATAACCAAAATGTAATGTCTTTCACTTTCATTGGCTAGCAAAGTTTGAATAGGCAAAGATTATGTTAAAGTTCATATATTACTCGACAAACCATTTCTTACGAGATTATAAGCTCTCGCTCGTTATTCAATTGGTATTCAATTGTAAAGGCTTCTATATTATTTAGTTCTCATTCATGTACCAAATTTTGAACACCAAATAATTATGATTTCATAAGACTGGTTAGCAGTAATTCTCTGTTATGCAAGCAAAAGTTTGTTAGTTCCCATGCCAACTTCACAATCGTCAAACGTACTTGAAATGTCAAAATTTTACAAAAACTTTTTAAGATCTCAAAATATGCATAAAACCCCTGTAAATTGTTAGCACTTTAAGAGTACTCTACAAAATTATGAAAATGAGCAATATAGCTATAAAATATATATATTTCTTAATTCTCAAATTACCAAATTAGTACTGAATTTAAAGAACAAATAAACAAACCTTAAAAAATTCACCTTTTCAAGAACTGCTGACCTTTTAAAAAAATTATATTATTCTCCACGTGGTTGTCCCTAATTGCAATAAATAATCAACAAATATGTCCACAAATAAGTTGATACAACAAACAACTGAAAGAAGATATGAATATGCATGGAATTTTCAAAATTTGATGATTCCAATTATGTCTTAGGTACCCCTTAAATTTAGAAAAATATCGCATATACCCCTGGAATAAACACTAATATGAAATATATCCCTCCATATAAAAATATAAAAATACCCTTAAAAATGAGAAAAATGTCGCATACATCCTTGAGATTAACTGAAGTAATCATATATACTCCTGAATTTCAGAAAATTTTACAAATACACCCAAAGATAAGAAAAAATATCATATATACCACCGAATTTCATAAATTTTCAAAAATACTGCTGAAAAATGAGAAAAATATCATCTTTCTCCTGACGTTCGTAAAATTATCAAGAATACCCTTAAAATGAGAAAACTATAACATATGCCCCTGAAAAATATCAGATATACCACTGAAAATGAGAGAAAAACCAAATTTATCCCTGAAGTTTACTAAAATATATTATATTATATAACAATATAAAAATAACCCAAATAATGAGAAAACTATCACATATACCATTGAAAGTAACCGAAATAATACTTTGGCCTTTCTCGCACATAATACCTCGATTTGAGTCCTCTGATCGGCTTGTTTTTCCTCGACCCATCTACCAAAGGTTTGAGGCTTTGAGCCCTGCGAGCCTTTTTATTGCCCTTAATGCCCTTTCGCCTCTTGAAAAAAAAATTAAATTTTATGATAGCATCATAATTAATACAGAAAATCACGAAAAAATGAACTGACTTAGTAATAAATACAGACCTTTGTCATTTGATCATCAGAAAAGCACGAATGAAACAAACATAAACCTTTTGTTATAATATCAAAATACACACCTGTAATTTGATCAGATTTAGTTAGTAATCGAAAATTAGGAATTATCTAAAGTTTTCTGTATTTAAGTGTATGGCATTTCTCTTAATACCAGTTGAAGCGTGCTTTGAATAGGGGTGTTTCCCAAAAAAGAACCAATATCTTTTATTATTTGATTTGCTAACTTATTTTCCAATTTATTAATAGAATTAACATACCTCCATCATTTGATTGAAACCCTCTAGAAAATAAGTACACATCAGCGCCATTTGCTCTCAATTTTATAATGTATTCAGCATTTTCAGGTGAAATCCTACAATTTCATGTTTTCCATCAAATATTAAGCAATATAATATAGCATAACAACTTATTTAATTAAGAATAACATTATTATTGAGTTTAATTATTTAATAATCATATAATTGAGTTTAAATTAAATAAAAAAATACCGTCGGGTTTGTTAGCAAGCACCAACAAAACTCTCGCGGCAAAAGCCTCGTCAACTCAGAAACGGCATAGCCAGTCCTGCAAAAGTCTGCAATTTCGTCTATTCATTGATCTATGAAATAATGTATTGTCCACCTCAATACACAGCGTGTTTGCATTTCTTCTAAAAAATATAAAGATTAGAAAGAAAACATTGAAAATGGTTGAGTATTCGAACTATAATTTCGAGAATTGGAGCATGAAATAACATGTACCTCTTTATGGAAGAGTAGTATCCAGAGCATTGCGGGCCTGTCAAGGAGATTATAAGCAGCAACGATTTCATATAAATAAAGAGACAAAAAAAATATTTCGTCGAACTCGCTATCATCAATCAAAATCTGAAACCTAATGATCGTAAGAATCAAAAAAATGTGAAAAATTAAGAAAAAAAACCCTTACAAATTCTTCAATAATTCCATATTCTTACAAAAAACATTTCATCGAACACTTTTTGAGCATGAGAAAGGACATGTAATTGAAATTCAAAATAAAAAAGATTTGAAACTCGCTATCTTCAATCAAAATCTGAAACCTAAAAACCAAAAGAGTCAATAAAATTGTGAAAAATTAAGAAGAAGCCCTTACAAATTCTTCAATAATTTCATACTCTTACAGAAAAACATTTCATCGAACAATTTTTGAGCATTGGAAAGAAGGAATTGTAATTAAAATTCAAAATAAAGAGACTTCAAACTCACTATGTTCAATAAAAATGTGAAAACTAAAAATCGGAAGAGTCCAAAAAATTGAGAAAAATTAAGGAAAAAAATCCTTACAAATTCATCAGTAACTGAAAACCACAAAATCAAACAAAATCCACAAAATAAGCCAACGAACTAATCAAAACGAAGTCAAATGAATAAAATCTGCTGAAACGAAAGAGAAAGAGACATAACAGAGAAAAAATCGAGCGAAATAGAGAAAAAAATCGAGCAAAACACCCCAATAACAACATCAGAGTATTTAGCACTCATGTACCTGTAGAGAAAAGTCAATTCATGGTGAGGATGCCAATGTATTAGGCGGCTCTGGTGAGATTTTTACCGAATTCGGGTGGACCGGTATAGATGTTTGCAACCTCGTCACGTAGATCCAGTGCTAGATTATTGTGAATTCTCAGTCCGACGCTTGATTTCAAAAAAATTCTCAACTCGCTGGGCAAAAAAGAAGGAAAGAACAGAGAGAGCGGCACTGGAAGCTTTTATGTTCGTAAACAGATGGGCGAGATGGATGTAAAAGACGTAAAAGAGAAGAGATGCAGAATAGAGAGATGTGACCATTTAATTAATTAGAGTTCAGCGTGCATTTGAAATCCGAAATGAATATGGTTGGATAAAAAATATGAATTTATTAGAGTTAAAAATCTGACGTGGCAGAAAGATATTTGAGAAAAATGTTTGTAAAATATTATAGTAGAATTAATTTTTGACTTGTTAAGTAAATGAAAAAGATTTGATGATAAAAAAAAATCCCTAAATGGTGGGCATGAAATTTCTAATTGATGTTGCTGGTATATGATTAATTTTCAAGTTTTGGACTATTACACAAATTTTACCAATTTTATCATAAGTATAAACAATTTAAATGTATTTAGTTGTTTTTTATGTACGGGGGAGTATAGACATGGTTGAGCAATCGTATGATCACATGAATCAAAATATAATATAAATGTATAAATATCTGTTTATTTAGAATCTTTATAATTTATGATTGGATCATCATATCATTACACGCAGTTATCTTACTTGATGGATTCAACAATCCATTCAAGTTTGAATTTTAGTTGATTCATCTATGTTCAGGATAATAATTTGTATTTCTAAATTTCTAATTTCTAAATTATCTCAATCATGCAAATTGACGGCTTAAAATAACAAATCATGCAACATGCCATTTACATGTAATAATAGTTAAATGGATATTATGATACAACTTAACATAACGTAGCATCTTCAAAAAAGATATTGGCAGTCAGAGAGTATATTATATTACTTCATAGAAACATTATTAAAAAAAAAATGTACCATAATAAAACTTTTTTTATTATAAATATATATATTATTAAATTTTAAAAATTGTTTATAAAATAATCATGTTTCTTTATAATTCGATTCTGATCAATCTAATCATATTTAATAGTTTTTCAAGGGTCCCTGTAGAAACGTTCGTGGGAAAACAAGAACCCATGGGCCCGACCCCCCCCCCCCCCCCCACCCCCCCCCGGCCAGGCCCCCCATGGGCCCGACCCCCCCCCCCCCCCCCCCCCCGGCCAGGCCCCCCATGGGCCCGACCCCCTCCCCCGGCCAGGCCCCCCATGGGCCCGACCCCCTCCCCCGGCCAGGCCCCCCATGGGCCCGACCCCCTCCCCCGGCCAGGCCCCCCATGGGCCCGACCCCCCCCCCCCCCCGGATCAGGCCCCCCATGGGCCGACCCCCCCGGATCAGGCCCCCCATGGGCCCGACCCACCCCCGGGCCGGGCCCATGGGGGCCCGACCCCCCCCCCCCCCCCCCCCCCCCCCGGGCAGGCCCCTCATGGGCCCGACCCCCCCCCCCCCCGGGCCAGGCCACCCATGGGCCCGACCCCCCCCCCCCCCCCCCGGGCCAGGCCCCCCATGGGCCCGACCCCCCGTGTGGGCCCGACCTCCCCCCCGGGCCGGGCCCCGTGTGGGTCCGACCCCCCTGCCGGGCCGGGCCCAGTGTGGGCTCGCCCCCTCCCCCGGTCAGGGCCCCCTGTTGGCCCGAACCCCTCCCCCGGGCCGGGCCCCGCATGGGCCTGATCGCCACCTCCGGGCCGGGCCCCGCATGGGTCCGATCCGCTCCTCCAGGCCAGTCCCCGCATGGGCCCGATCCACACACACACACACACAAATACAACACACACCAACAGAGACCCCACACACACACACCACACAAATACAATACACACCATCAGAGACCACACACACACACACACCACACACACACGCATATAGTACACACCAACAGAGACCCCACACATATACACTACATACATAAACACCAAAATAAATACACATACACAGATAGACCACACAAACACACACATACAAAGATGCACATATACAAAGACACAAACAGAGATGTCGCAACATACACACCAGTTGGTTCTTTCTCACACTTCGAAATTTCTTGTCTTGAGTGTCGCTGTTTTGTGTCTTGGTAAATCGATTTGACCATCGAATTTTTCCATTTCTGCAAACTGAGTGAAAATAAGTTAGATTAAATACTTGCAAAATAAATTAGTTAATTTCAAATTTAATACCTGGTTGGTCAGCTTTCATCTCCAACGCCAAAAAAATCGCATGAAGTCATGATGGGAAATCTGAGAACTTGAGTTCAAGCCTGAAAAGCACAAGCAACAATTTCTTAAATCTTGATTTCAAGCCTGAAAGCACAAAAAAATAATTTTTAGGACTGCAAAATCAATTAAACGTGTCCCTAAATTATTGTTCGCAAAACCTTTCAAACTACAAAATTAATGCTCGCAAGAACTACTTTTGCATATGGCTTAGATAGATATACCAGAACATTTAACAAGAAAACAAAAATCAAAGAAACAAGAATAAAAACGACCAAAGAGAAAGAATTACTGGCTTGATTCGTCAATAAACAAAACCATGAACCAAGATTAAAGAGAACAAAAATAAAATGTGGACGAGATTCACTTACATCCTCGTGTGCGCCCATCAAACAGCCATGAAAATTGTAGTTTCGAGCAGTCTGAGTCCAGAAGAAAAGAAGAAAGTTCTTCTCGAGTGCCAAAACAGGGGACAAGAAGCACAATCGACGAAAAAGAGAGGAATAAGAAGTTCGTTGTTCCATGGTTTCTCCATTGCTGTGTGAGAGAGAATAGACAAAAGGACAATGGAAAGAAGAGACAAAAAAGAAGGAATATTTGGGACCACAGAGAAGAAGAGAGAGGTGAGGCCTGAGGGCTTATTTATGGATCACATATAGAGGCGTGTTAGAATAGTTAACAACTTCTCCAGACTCGGTGTATAGGTTTGATAATTACACCGTTTGATAATGGTAATTTCTTTGTAGACATTAAACCGTGGACCGAGTGTATTCTGTTTAATATGATAAAATATTAACGTTAGATTTAGATTTGGATTAGAATTAGAATTTGTTACCGTTAAGAATGAGATTCGAATTAGATTATGTTATGTTCTATTAGATCAAGGGTTGTTTTGCATATTTTTAGTAATGTAGTGATTGTATGTAATATTAAAGTAATTGAGGGGCTAATTTGCAATTAAACAACATTAAGGGGACTTGTATGCAATACATACGTAGTAGTTGTTGTTCAAAAATTGTAATTTCAATCTGCTTCAAATTGTGTGTTAAAACATTTTCGGAACATGGCTGGAACAAGGCTGGTGTGTGTGTGTGACTGGAAAGGAACTAATCTATTTGTATAAATTGGATCTAATATGGTGCTGGGTTTGTATAAATTAATACAATTATATTAAAAAATACCTATTAAAAAATAATTAAATTAAAAAGTAAAACTGATTCTTAAAAGTGCATAATAACAAATGAAATACATCATTTGAATGGAATGATATATATATATCGAATGCATCCTTTTAAATATCAATACAAGTATAACTTTTAAATGTTTATTCTAATTCTAATTCCAATTCAAATTTATGTATCATATATGGAATGATAATATTAATCACTGGACCGATATATCTTCCTTTAATATATATTTATTTTCTCAAGACAAATATAAATTTGTCGTCTACCATAATTGATTGAAAAAATCGAAACTCTTTTTTAATTGCTCCGTTCAATCCAGCCTATGTAGACTCCATGAAATTGAGCTTTCATTTAAAGTTTTTTTTTTTTTTTTTGATATATATCGCCCGTAGGCCCCCTACCCTACCCCTATCCCCTACATTATTCTACCCTACTAAGACTACCTAGTTTTTTTCCTTTGTCCCCGACCGGGTTCGAACCCCAGTCTTATGTGTAGCAGCCCAGATACCATCCACTACGCTAATGCGCTGGTGGTTTCATTTAAAGTTTTGAGGCTCCGATTCATATTGTCAAATCCACAATATAATTCTTAATATATATAATTATAAATTTCTGGAGTCCGTAAAGATTTTCGTAGTTATGATTTTTATTTTTAAAAAGTATTGTGAAATATATTCTTACTTTTGTGGATAAAATATAAATAAATCCCAAAACATATAAATTGAAGAAATAAATAATCAATATCAACAATATAAATTAATTGATTATATTGATAAAATAAATATAAAAAATATATTGTATGTTTATATATATATTTATATAATGAGATAATATAATATAATTATTGGTCAATGTAAATTATATGTTCATAATAACATAATATATCTACTAGTTATTAATATTTTGTCAATAAAATATTTTCTTTAATTTGCTGTACATTAATAAAAACGTAAAATTAATTCATAAAGTGTTTAAATGACTACAATGCACTTTTGGCATACATTTGAGAATATGAGTGAACCCATCATCTTAATTTAAACGGTCAGTCAAATTTTTGGAAAGTTTGAAGTGACTTGATGTATTTAAGTTTGCAAAGGCAAATTTGATAGGTTTTAATATTGAGAAGGATAAATATATCAAAAATTACTCGAGTATTTACCCTTCTAATTATGATAAATGTCATATTTATCCCTTTCCAAGAACTAAAAATATCGGACCTCTCAAAAAATTTCGATTTCATAATAATCAACTATATTGTACTGTAGGTAATTAAATCATGATGAACTTGATAAACTTTGAAAGCCTAGTGAGAGTAAATACGATATTTTGGATTTTTAAAGCATAAATGTGGTATTTTTATGAAGCATTTCTGCATATAACCTTATTTAGAATCAAAATTTAAAAAATAACCTCCTTTCTAAAAATATTTTGAAAATAATTTTTTTTTGATAATATTCCAAAAATAACCCAAACCGGAATTTTAATCCCGCCCATGCAAATATCATTTTTAAATTTTTTTTTTAATGTGATATATTTCCCCAAATTTTACCATAATATTTTTTATGAACTAACTAATACACTTAATTAAAATAATAACTAGTACATGTTAGCTGTTAACTTAATACATAATTAACATTTATTCGAATTTAAAAATTTGAATAAATTTTTAATTAATATTTAATTATATCTTTTAATTAGTACGTTAATTAAATGTAATTGTTCTATAATAAAGAATTAGACGGGTACATTTTGGGGAGTGATTTTTTTTAAAAGTTACTGACAAACTTTTGAAAAAAAAAATATCAAAATTTATTACACTCCAAAATGTACCTGCCGAATTCTCCATTATTGAACAACTTGGGGTCCAAAAACAACTAAAATTTAATGCTTTCTTACATATTTTGAAATACATATTTTTCTAAATACCGAATTCTTCATCATTCTTGGATGCAGTTTTTGATGATTAAAACATTTTATATTAGAAAACGCACCACGGCGCTCTTGTTGGACTGCACGCTTTTGTGACCATTTTTTTATTGTTTTTCGTCACTATATTTTGCAGTTTTTATTTGCTCGAAATTGTCCATTTTCTAGCCATTCTCTGGTCAAATTATGACCGTATTCTCGCTAATTTCTTACGACTCAAACTGCTCAATCGTTGCCGGTGAATTAGTGGATTGAGACACCAATTTTTGTCCGGATTTTGGATTAATCCCTCAATTTTCGACTGTTACATTCTTTTTCGGATTTTTTCGACTCGATTGCTCCCAATTCCTCTTCAATTCCTAATTCAATTCTTCCCAATCATGCAGGGTAAAAGAATTCATGTGTCGAGGGCCTAGATTATTCAAATTTAATCGATGAATTCGCTTCTAAAAGTACAAAAATTAATGTTTGAGTGATAATTGTTAATTATGTAATACTTTCGACTATATGTTGTATTATTTTCGTAATTGTGAAAATTCTGTGATTATTATATTAATATTTAATTAGTTTCGTAATATTTTTGGCAAAGGACATCAAAAACGCCGGACCGGTCCTGGTCCTAGGAAGTCTTAATAATTTATTTTTTATGATATTTTGTAACGAAAACTTTTATAACACAGGTCAACAATACTTCCACTTAGACCGGGAAAAAAAAAACCTAGATTTCTATTTACATCAAATAATCAAACATTTTAAAATCTAGCTGATTTGGACTGAATACTTATTGTTTATAAACCCTTCATTATTTTGTTTCTACCCATACATATAGCAATTGCAATTGCATTATACAATTCATTATTGTTTCATATTATGCATTTCTCTCAACTGATTATCATTTCTCTCAACAATTGCATTATACAATTCATTCATTATTGTCTAATGCTCTCAATTGATGATTTTCTCCAATATGCCATGATCCTTCGAGATTTAATATCGAACATTTAACAAGATTTACTATCACACATTAAACAGAATGGTGTAGCAGGTTTTTTTATAATTTGTATATTGATTTGTATAGTAATAGTAATCATGTAAAATCTTTACATAGCTGGTTGATCATGCAAATAGTTATGCACACCATAGTACATTCACACATTTATCACAAGTACTGGTTAACTGGTATGATGAACCCAGCAAATAATATGATTTAGTAGGATAAAATTATCCTTTCCAAAACTTGATTCAAAGATATTAATGAACCAGAGTTTGTGTTTAAAAAATTCAAATGATTGCAAGAACAATATATATTAGTATTACTAGGATGTATTGTTGTTGTTTTATAAATAAGCCTACTCCATTAAAAAAGTAATTAGAGTAGGTCATGGTTGAATTCTTGTTTTGTTTTATATTCCTAAGAAAGTTATTTGTATATTTTGCCAGTATTTTGGTCTCCCAATAATTGCCAGTATTTTGCCAGTATTTCAAAATATTGTTCGTCAAAATAATCTAGGACACATATGACATATGTCACAGTGAGGGGAAAAGGAAAAGGAAAAGGTTTCCATGCGAGTCTCGTATTTAAATGTATCTTTCTGAAATTCTTTCTGAAATTCATATATGATTTGGGGATTGAAGGCTCACAGCACGAACAATTTTACTATATTTAAATTGATAATATTATTTACATTTAGAAAATATTTATTAGTAACGTGTCACTTTTGTAATAATTTTAAAATATGCCTACTAATTATTATTACTTGTATTAAAGTTTAATGAAACTGATATTACTTTACAAATGTAAATTATAAAAAAACCAAATGGGCCTAACTTACAATCAAACCAAGCCCAACATAACAAAATTACAACCAATGATTATGTACATGTAAATAACGGCAACCATTCGAATATGGATACTCGCTATTTTTGGTCGACTAAATATAACTTTAATTAAATTATATTGGTAAAAATGAAACTGAAATTATCTAATTGTTGTGTTTTCAACTTCACTTCTTCTGGCAGAGAGAACCAATCACCACTTTCAATTCTAATATTTATAGGGACCTAATGGATCAAATGAATAAATATAATGAATTGAAATTAGAATGAAAATAAAAATGAAGAATATTATTATATTTTAGCCCTAATTGAGACAGAAATTCGATTCAACATAGTGATTTCATAAATAAACTAATTTGATATTTTTTTTTAAATATACCACTGCACTGGTATTTGATCTGGATCATTTTGATGTTCCATAACCCAACTTACAGCATCATCGAGGCTAATCCTATCTGAAATAAAAAATGAAAACATTAATTTAATTAGAAATCAAATTATAATTAAATAATCAAGTCAATTTCACAAAAAAAATTAAATTTACTGAACGGTCATACAAATTTCCCAAAATAACCGGTAAAATTATCACTTTCGAAATCATATGTATTACAAAAATAAAAAGCCAACCAGAGTAACGAAGAGTTCAGGTTGCCGTTTTGTTGGAAATCTCATTGTTTCGAGTTCTCCGAGCAATCTCTCTGAAAAGGAATATTCCAAAATATATTTTAATATTGCGACTCAGAAATATTAAAAGTCGAAATTGGTAGACCTTAAAAATACAGTAAGACCCCATCTCTTATCCCCTCACTTTTCTTCATCGATGCGAAATCAATATTCATAATTTTAATCTTCAATGATTTACAGAAAATACATCATCTTCTTCATTTATTTTCTCAATATCTTCTTGTTAGAAGAGTTAAATGGAGGTCTCCATTACGTAGTGAAATGGAGACGATTAGCTAGTTAATGTGTTAGTGGGTTAAAAATGAGTGGCTAGGATTAGTCAAAGTAATTATGTGGTTAGTTAGTTAGTTCAGAAATTTGATCTATAAATATTTGTGTAATTGTAAAGTTATTCTCAAGCAAGTTTAATCAAACGATTTTATATCTTGTCTTCAATTTCTCTATCTTCTTAATATATTCTTAATCCATCTTTATCAAGTTTAACATGGTATCAAGAGCATAAAAACTCAAGCGAGTAAATTGATCTAAATTTTTTTTTTCAATTTCCAGATTCGATATATATTTTTTTTTCACAAGGCAAAACTGCCTCAAATCAATCAAAATCACCATTTTTCTCTCTTCCTCTTAGCTACAGTAAAACAAATAACACTAAAATACTGTCTATTTCTTTACTACAGTGAAAAAAAAAAAAAATACCCCTCTTTCCTTTATCCCGTTCTATTCTCTTTCTCTATTTTCTTCCCAGCAAGCAAAGAAGAAAAGTAAATCTTGATGAATCCAAGCTCTTAAGTCGCCTGAATCGTCGAGGTGTCGTCTCTTGATGAAAAATCTCTCTCTCTCTCTCCGTGATTTTTGTACAATTCTCTTAAATTAGGTTCAAATAGTTCTTTTGATACCCAAATTGCTCACAGTTGAAGAAAAATCGAGCTCAAAAGGCAGCTGCCAGAAGGTTATGTCTTGGTACTCCCAAACCTCAAGTACCCGCACTGGTACAGTGTTTGACCCTCTCCAGCATGAAATTGTGGCTCTTGCATCACCCTGAGCAATCAACCTACTGGATACCAATCAACCTGAGCAAGAAATCAAGAACGAAACTCCTGCTCAAATCGAAAATCCCCAAATCTAATCGAGCTAGCAGAAATGGAAAACAACCAGCGAAAACAAAGAAAAGAAACGTGATACTGGTACCAATTAACCGGTACCAAGCTCTCTTCAATTTCGGTACTAATCTGAATGCAAAAACCGGTACTCGACTGTGAGCTCTCTATGCGATGACTATTTCCTGCTTGGAACCGGTACCGATCCGGTACAAATTTTACATTCTCTCAATAAGTGGTACCAAAACGGTACCAAATTGGTTTTTCATTCTGCACAAAGCGGTATCACTCCTAGCACATGAATTACATTTACAGGAAGCTATGAAGCAGATACCGGCCATGCCACATGGTACTGACCTCTTCAAGCCGATACCCAATTTCGACCTTGGTACCAAAACTGGTACGCTCGAGATATCACCGAAACCGATATTGAATCTGCCTCACAGGTATCGGTCTCTATTTCTTCTTCACAAATCTCTCCTTCTTTAAAATCCATTAACCCGTTAACAAATTACAATTCTTACATCCATACCCCTGAAAATTCTAAAATTACATTCTCTAAACAAACTATCCCTAATTCTCCTCTTAGTACATTTTTAAAACTACTACTTCTTCTATTCCAAAAACAAATTCTTCTTGCTTATATCCTGTCAATATCCAGGAACTTTGTGGCATTAACATTCTTCCACAATCAAAATTACATATATAACCCTGTTTTCTCTTAAATTCTCAAATTTTCCAATTTTACAAAAAGAACCCTCTCTCAAAACTTCTCCTAAACTCATAACTTCTCATCTCTTATCTAATTTCTTCTTCAAAACAAACAATCAAAATTCTCTTCTATTTTTTCTTTTATATTTTTCTACAAAAAAAAAAAAAAAAAAAATCTCTTTCTATCGAGAATTTTCAAGAATCTAGTGAACCGGTACCAAACCGGTACGAGTATTTTCGCAATTGTATTGGATCCAAGCTTACCGTCGACAAGTCGCCGGTTGCGCTTGAAGGGGGCTGTTAGAAGAGTTAAATGGAGGTCTCCATTACGTAGTGAAATGGAGACGATTAGCTAGTTAATGTGTTAGTGGGTTAAAAATGAGTGGCTAGGATTAGTCAAAGTAATTATGTGATTAGTTAGTTAGTTCAGAAATTTGATCTATAAATATTTGTGTAATTGTAAAGTTATTCTCAAGCAAGTTTAATCAAACGATTTTATATCTTGTCTTCAATTTCTCTATCTTCTTAATATATTCTTAATCCATCTTTATCAAGTTTAACACTTCTTCTTCTTCTTCTTCTTCCCAAAAGCTTTAAAAGTAAAAAATGGCGGACAGATACGAAATCAAAATTACCATCGCGAAGAACTTAGAACCTGAATTGAAAAGAGGATTTGAAACCCTACGCCGGCGTCTGGATAAGACTACGGTCCCAAAATCTTGACGAGAGTTGACGAGATTCGACATGGGTAATGATGAAAATCCTTTTTGGAACATAAATGATTGGTAAACCACGAAATTGCATCTCGATTCTGGAGTAGGTAAAAATTGGAGGAAAGGCTATTAAGAGAGAGAGGTCGCCACGAAATTGCGTCACCGAAGGATTACGAGAGAGCCGTATGTACACGAACACGATGCGTTCATTGAAGAGATGGAGATGGAAGTGGGGAAGGCTATTAAACATATGGGATGAAAGAGAGAGCCGTATGTAGGAGGAGGAGGAGGACGTGCGTTCATTAAACATATGGGAGGGAAGTGGAGGCGATATTGATTGGAAGCGCCGATTCGTGAATCGCCAAATAAAAAATATGACGTGGCACGTTACCGTAGCAGAAATTGGCTTGCCAAATATATTAGTGGGATTAATTTGATGAAGTATTATGAAAAAATTTAATATTAGACGGATAAAATATTACTTATGATAAAAAATTTATAATTTGATAAAGTATTATTTATGATAAAATTAAAATCCTCCTTTTTTAAGACCTACCAGCATCTTTGATCTATGGAGATACTAGATAATGTTCTTCAAGGAAACGGAAACAATGCACCGTCTTCAAAATCCTCCTTTTTTAAGACCTACCAGCATGTCTCACCTTTTATTGTAATTTTATTTGGAGACAAGGTATCAAGACGATCCTGGAAATGGACGACTAAAGACGGCTTCTCAACTAACTCAGCATAGAATATTCAATATCATCATGCGTATGAAAAACACAATCTCAAAATATTCAAAATATCATATGTTATGTTAGCTCAAGTTTTAGAATATTTAATATTGTTATAAATAGTGCAAAGACATATTATGTAGAATACGGGAACATAATTTGTTCTGGTAAAAAGGATTATATCAATCCAAGTGCGATAATTATGTCATTTTTAAAATTAGTCATTTGTAAAATTATTAAAATATTGTTAATTACTGACGCGTAATCTGAAAATTAAAATTCTCTACAAATTGATGTCATCGGGCCGAAAAGGCCCAGAATTAAATCCAAAATATAATTTTACGAATCTCTCTACTTAAATTTTTTCAAATATAACCCTAGATGTTTACTTTATTTGCAACAAGACCAATGTGATCTTGATGCAATCATAGCATTGATTAAGTATAAGAATGCAATAGAAACTTTTAACTTGTTCAAAGGCAATTCTAATTGAAGTTATTTTTCCTTCATATCAATATAATATCTTCCCTAAAAAAATATAATATCACAATAATGACCCTAATAATTTAGGAAATGCTATCCGCATTTTACGTTAAAAGTTATGTCGAATATCTAATTAACAAATGGGGTTGTCGGAAAGAACATCTGATTTGAGTATGCTATTACAATTTGGCTTAAATTAATATGATTATAAATGAACTGACATATTATTTAGGAAATATTATCTACAGACGAATTTTGGTGTCAATAATGTATTTCTCACAAATAAAAGGTCTTTTGGACTGATATATCAAACCCTTTTAAAAACTCTTTTTAAAAAAATTAATGCCAATGATTTTTTCTCGCCCTGAAAAATTAAAGGCCTTGAATAATATTATTTGGGCTTTTCAGGAATAAAAGACCTTTCAAACAAGCATAAACATTATAAAAATAAAAATACCTAAATATAATTTCTATAAATTATTAGAGCATTCCATAAATCTAAAATTGAATAGTAATTATTCATTTCAACTTGTATAATCCTAATTATCTTGTTATTTTTAAAATATTTTTTTTAAAAACGAGTCTATCATACAAAAATGAGTATTAAAAAACTTTCCTGTATCCAGAGCTACTGATGCCCTTCCCCAGGCTGAAATTTTATTTGTATGTTTTTTACCCTTAGATGAGCTTTCTAGATCCGTGCACAGTTTTAATACACACCGACACACGCCTCATTTTCACCATGGATCCGTGTCCGGCTCTCTCTCTCTCTCTCTCTCTCTCTCTCTCTCCTTCGAAAGCAGGTCGAGAGATCCGGCGCTGCCCATTTCTGCTCTACCCAGATTAAGAAATCGGCACTTTCTATCTCTCCTTCGAGCAGTTCGATCTTCTTCTCATTTGTCAGATCGAAGATGATCCAAGTTCATAGGGTTTAAAGATTCAATAGTTATTTGGATGAAATTGCAAAAGAATCAATTGGATGAAATTGCAAGAGTTATTTGTTTGAAATTTGCAGATTTTCTGACAGAAGGCGATTTGCCGATTCCTTGACACGGGGCAGATGAAGAAAAACATATCCGACTTTTCTCAGTGAAGGAAATTTGCCAATTCTTTTGAGCAATTCAAGGATGAGCTAGGGAGCGATTTAGGACCTATGTGAGCCATTAATTGACTGAATTCTAGGTATCTATTTGAACTGAGTTATAATATTAATTGAAATGTATTTGAACTAATTGAAAGGTAAAGAACTGATTGTAATTGCATCAAGTCTGGTTCGAATTAACATTCAGATTACAATTGCCTCCAAAATTAATCTTAATGGATAAATTTCACTAATTAGGGGTGATTATTTGTTAATTAAATTACCAAATCTTCTCTATTTGGGAATTTAAGTACCCAAGTCAGTCCTTATTTAACCAAAGGATATCATTGCTGATCCTCAATACCCTTCTAGAAGTGCCTCAATTAATCATTAATACCCTTTTAAAAGTTTCATTTGCAGGTTCTTCTTTTTCTCGTGTGGGGTTTTTTAATGTTGAGAGGTCAATATTTATAGCTGCTAAGATTATTTTTTATATATAGATATAATTTCATTTACATTGTGATTCTTAATTTTCAGATTTGTTGGCATTAGGTTTTCTCAAAATTGGACCCCTTTTCAGAGGCTCGGGATTGGATCTTGAAGAGAGGAAGCGTGGCGGGCCCGCTTTTCAGAGACAGGAGAAGAGGCTCGAGATTGGACCTTGAAGAGAGGAAGCATGGCGGGCCCACTTTTCAGAGACAGGAGAAGAGGCTCGGGGCTCGGGGGTCGTGTGTGTGTTGATGAGTTTTTTGTAAATAAGAAGAATATGGATGTATTTAGGGTAATAAGATACTTTTGGGATTGAATGTAAATGTGAATGTCGATATGATACCGGTACTGGTCTGTACCATTTACTAATAGATTGAAAGTAAATTCATCAAACAACATTTCTAAAATTACTTTACCAACAAGACAATTAAATTGCAAAAAGAATCCAAACTAACCCTGAATTTTAAAATTCCTTAAAAAGTCCAGAAAAATAATAGAATTACCTAGATGTCCAAAACCAACAATAAATTACAAATTAGTCCAGTTTTAAGTCATTTGAATAATAAATAAAAAATTATATAAATGTCCCGCAAATTACACAAATATCAATAAATTGAAAATAAATTCACCGAACAACAACATTTCTAGAATTACTCGAAAGTCCAACAAAACAGTCAAATTGCAAAAAAGTCCAAACTAACCCTGAATTTTAAAATTCCTTAAAAGTCCAGAAAAATAATAGAATTCTGAAATTACATAGATGTCCAAAACAACAATAAATTACAAATTAGTCCAGTGGAACGACTCATCTCTCTCTCTCTCTCTCTCTCTCTCTCTGTAGTCCTCCGAGCTCTTCGCCCTGGCGACGTAATCTCCGAGCTCTTTTATCCTCTCTCTCGTGGCGTCAGAAACCTGCGACGCAGAATTTCGCGAGCCCTGAACTTCCTCCATGGCAGACGCAAGGACAAATGTTTGTTTGCGTGAATTATAAAATAATGATGTGTAATTTTGGACAAATCAAATGTTAACGACACGAAAAAATGACCTAATTTGGTACCGTTTCCTGCCTTTATTCGGTACCGGTACCGGTCTCTTAAGCACTCAAAAAGCTGTTCTTTGAGCAATGTCCGACCCATACAAACACTGAGAAAACTCAATGAACTGAACTTTACATACAAGATCCGTTAACCCATACAAACACTGAGAAAACTCAATGAACTGAACTTTACATACAAGATCCGTTAACCCATACAAACACTGAGAAAACTCAATGAACTGAACTTTACATACAAGATCCGTTAACCCATACAAACACTGAGAAAACTCAATGAACTGAACTTTACATACAAGATCCGTTAACCCATACAAACACTGAGAAAACTCAATGAACTGAACTTTACATACAAGATCCGTTAACCCATACAAACACTGAGAAAACTCAATGAACTGAACTTTACATACAAGATCCGTTAACCCATACAAACACTGAGAAAACTCAATGAACTGAACTTTACATACAAGATCCGTTAACCCATACAAACACTGAGAAAACTCAATGTTCTTTGAGCAAGATCCGTTAACCCGTTTTGTTCTTGAACTTTACATACATACCCATAAATCTTTGCTATTTGCATTTTTACCTAAAAACTCTCTTAATTCCGATAATTACTTTCTCTCAATCATAAATCATCTATGAGCTATTCTTTGCAACCACCTTCTCCTATATATCCTCAGAAATCTTCATTTTCACACATTTATAAATATACCCAAATTTTCTGTATTTTTACAGTTTTTCTGCCATTTTACCCAAAAATCCTTAAAACTCTGCAAATACTTGTTTTCAACATTTGTCCTATTATAACCTGAGAGATCTTACACATTTACAAATACACCCAAAATTTAAGTGTTTTTGCAATTTTCTGTCATTTTGCAAAAAAACCCTTCTAACTCTCAAAATATATTTTCTCATGCCCTTCTTGCAATTCTTCTCCATTCATGGAACTACTGGATTCGTCGGGAATGTCTGCAAAACACCTCTCAATTCATAGAGTATTGATTCGAAGTTTCGAACTTAAGAATGATTAAAAAAGATTTAAGAATGCAAATTTGCAGGGTATAAATAATTAAATATCTCAAAATAAATTTATTTGAGTGCTATGATAATCCTCTCTTTCATTAAGCGTTGGTCCCGATTTTGTGTGGGTATCTCTCATTTTGTTTATTTGATTAGGAAACTAATAATGTATGGAGAAGTTTTTATACATACAGTATTATTTTCACTAAAATGTGAAAAACTCTGTTTTAGTGGTCTTTCTTTGCATAGCAAATTATCACGTTGCTTGTTTTTATTCTGTTCTTCTTATTCTTCCGTCAAAATCTCCGTATCTTCTCAAACTCTAACGGCTATATCAAATAGGATCTAGAATGTTCTCCTCCAACGGTCATTTCAAAAGAGACGTTGGAGGAGCGCCCCTGTTCTCTATATATTCCCCCTTCTAGTTCTAGCCAGAGCCTCTCTCTCTCTCTCTCTCTCTCTCTCTCTCCGACCAATTGAAGATGAAGTAAGCAAGTGCAAAAGAAGTCGTAGCAAGCAAGTTCAAAGCAAAGTCAGGGACAACAAATGGATCTTTCTCTCTCTCGTTTGTTTGTGCTCCAAACCAACGAATTCTTGGAAACGCAGCGAGTGATTTCCCTTCAGATTTTTTCTTGAAGAAGCAACAATTTCAGGCAAAGTTCATGTCTTTTTGAATTTTTTTCAACTTTATTTTTCAGATTCATATCTGCATCATTGATTTGGTTGAATTTTGTTTGAAGTATTAATTTTTGTTTTATCTGAATTTAGTTCAAGAAAACAGAGTTTTCCATTCTTTTTAGAAGCAGGAGCAAGAATACTTACTGCTCAAATTTTACCAGTAATCTTTGTAATATTTTTACAACTATAATAAATACCAAAGATATTCTTTTCTTTCTTAAACATATGTGATTAGATCTCGAGAAATCTTTCATTAAACAAGATCTACAACAAAGAAGTTTACCTTCTTATTAGCAGTTATAGATTTCATTTTCTTTTTTTCTATTTTGAGCAGTTATTAATGAAGGGGGTCGAGCCGGGATTAAATCTCTTGAGAAATCTCTTGTCTGATGTCGGCAGCAGCAGTGCCAGAATCCAGCAGCGTCAAAATCCAAAGGGGACTCCACCATTGCTCTGACGAAGGCAACAGTGCCAGAATCCAGCAGCGTCAAAATCCAAAGGGGACTTCGCCATTGCTCAGACGAAGGCAACAGTGCCAGAATCCAGCAGTGTCAAAATCTAAAGGGGACTCCGCCATTGCTCTGACGAAGGCAACTAATATTATTATCTCAATTTCTTATTTCACTTATACTGATTGCTAGTCTTGATTTTATTTGCTAATATTTAGTATAAATTTCAGAATCTAATCAACCTCTTATTTTTTCAGGTTTGAAAGCACCGAATTTCTAAATTGCAAATAAGTCACTGCAGCAAGATTGTAGGAAGTTTCACAGCGATCCTTCTAATGCTGAATATCCCTCAAAGACTTTTTCATTACATGCAAATTTTTCTAAGTATATGCGTGCTTTTTTTAATCTGTGTGTGATCTGTATAAGATGTATAGGGAGGGTGTGTGTGTGTGTGTGTGTGTGTGTGTGTGTGTGTTTGTGTGTGTGTGTGTGTGTGTGTGTGTGTGTGTGTGTGTGTGTGTTGTGTGTGTGTGTGTGTGTGTGTGTGTGTGTGTGTGTGATGATGTATGATGTGATGTGTGTATTGTTTATGCAGGATGGCGTGGAAGCAAGGGACGAGAAGGACCGGGTTTCGGCCCAAAAAGGGGCCGGGCCCGCGGGCGGAGGGAAGGGGTCCGGCCCAAGCGGGCCTGGGCCCGGGCCCCGGGGGGTGGTTCCGGCCCAAGCGGTGCCGGGCCTCCGGGGGGGTGGGTCCGGCCCAAGCGGGCCGGCCCCCCCCGGGGGGGGGGGGGGGGGGGGGGGGGGTTCCGGCCCAAGCGGGGCCGGGCCCGCGGGGGGGGGGGGGGGCGGCCCAAGCGGGGCCGGGCCCGCGGGGGGGGGGGGTCCGGCCCAAGCGGGGCCGGGCCCGCGGGGGGGGGGGGGGGTCCGGCCCAAGCGGGGCCGGGCCCGCGGGGGGGGGGGGGTCCGGCCCAAGCGGGGCCGGGCCCGCGGGGGGGGGGGGGGGGGGGTCCGGCCCAAGCGGGGCCGGGCCCGCGGGGGGGGGGGGGTCCGGCCCAAGCGGGGCCGGGCCTCGGGGGGGGGGGGTCCGGCCCAAGCGGGGCCGGGCCCGCGCGGGGGGGTCCCAAGCGGGGCCGGGCCCGCGGCGGGGGGGGGGGGGGTCCGGCCCGAGCGGGGCCGGGGGGTCCAGCCAGGTTTCTGCGAATTGGACCCTCAAAGATTCGGTTATTTTACGTTACCTGCCCCGCTAGTCGGGCATACCAATTGTTCTTTTTTCATTGCCACTCTTACGGAAGTTAACTAATTATTTTCACTCGATTCATTTTTTTCATTCCTTTTATTTCAGTTGGTTAATAAAGATTCAAATGCTCAAATTCTCTCATCGCTTAGGCAACTTCACATCACTTTAGTAATCTTGTAATTTTGTCAACAACTTGGCTTGGCTGCCATATTCGGAAGGGGAAAAGTATCGCAACAAAACTTTGATTTGTCAATACAACTGTGACTTTGCACGGCTTGGTTGCTTCACTCTAATGGCAAAAATATCTCAAAAGATATCAATTCTGGTGATTGCAATCGTGTGAGTCCATTATTACTATATTTCCTTCTTCTTACTTCATTATACACTCTCATATAATATATTTATTTGATTCATTATACCCTCAAAAGGCGTTACGCAAAGGAATATCTCGTCTTGCATTAACCAATGGATCCATGTATTGCAATACCATATCAGACAAAGCACTTTTTTATATTGGTAGTTATTGGTAGTTATTCCAGGTTTATATTTGCTAAGAAATATCTCTGGAGAGCATGGGTAGGAATTTTTCGGTTAAGAATTTCAAAGCAGATGCAAATTCGGTTTATATGAATATTTCAAGAATTATTTAGATTTAGATATATTCATTGGCCATCTCAAATAAACATTTTAGTAGTCTCTATTTTTAATTACTAGAAAAGATTATCTTCGTACGTCTTTACTATTTTTATTATCATTGTTCGCAAAAATAATTGAATAATACCGCATTCGCTGATTTTCCCAGCATCATTAAAATGTGGTAATTATGAATGACTTTGGACGAATTCTTGTCCCAGGAGGGAGAAGGCTATAATGGAGAGCTTACGCAAAGAGACTATATTGGTCACGGATTTTGCGAGGAGGGACAGAAAAAGTTTCTTCACAATTTGGTAATGAAATTTGAAACTTAAAAATATGAAATTTGAAATTTAGTTCCAGTCAAATATTTGTTTGTATTGAGATAATGACATTTAAATTAAGAAATTCTATGAAATGTTAACTGTTCATTGATTCGTCTATGCAAACTGTAATGCGAACAAAAATTATTTGAAATAAAAGCCTTTTATTCTAAAAAACCCCACTTTCCACCAACACTCATTTATACTTTTATAAATAAAAGCTAATGAAGATTCGGTATACTACATGAAATGAATACTGAAAGAAGGATTAAATGTGAAATTTCACCTAGGTTTGATTCACAAATCTATTTTACCCTCGACCGGGACCTTTTGTAATATCTCTCCAGTAGCCCCTTCTCCCCTGTATCTCGCCGAAATTTTTTCCACCCCTCTATCTTGCTTCCCTCTCTCGCACAGGCTCAGCATATGAAGGAAGTGTTGGATTGTTGTTCTTTGAGTATGCAATAAAATCGATGTGAAAACCTGCGATAAAAAAAAAAAATTCAACGAACTTACATTATGGATCATATATGAAAAAATAATTCGTTTGAATAAATATACAAAGAAAATATATCATATATGAAAAAATAATTCGCTGGTATTGCAAAATTTAGATGGAATATTTTGTTTGGTTGTGATGTATAAACAAAGACACTTGATTATTTAACCACCTATGATGTGTAAGAAAAAAAAAATCAATATACTTCCATAATTATTGTCCTTATGGATAATGTCTGCTGAGGTGGTTGGTCCTGTTTTTTAGGTGTGCAACTAAAAAGTGTCAAAAACAGCAATGAAATAAAACATTCAATAAACTTGCATTGTTCATGATATATGAAAAAAATAAGGGTAATGCTACTGTAGATCCTTTTCTTTTTTGGACGCACAAGATTAGACCTTATGAATTAATCTGAAGGTTGGGATGCAATTTGCTTGCTTAAGGTAGAACCTTTTGTCAAAAGGGTAAAATGATAATTTTCTGCCTCCCTACCTCCCGTGTCCTATGTTTCAATAATGCAATTTCTCCATTTATCCTACTCACTCGCTCTCTCTTTTTTCATTTCTTCCCACCTTTTTCATTTCTTCACATATGTGATAACACCGATCGATTTGAAAAAGAATTTCTTCCCAGATATGCTACACTAGAGAACAATCCTACTCACACCGTTTTGGAAGAGACTTTTCGTTAAAAGTACTTCACGGGTAAACTTCACAGAGGGGAGACCTTCACATGGAAGAGAGACCTTCGTGAAGGCAGGGCATAGGAAGAGAGTTTCAAGATGGAGATAGGTTTACGAAAAGAGAGAGAGAGAGAGAGAGAGAGAGAGAGAGAGAGAGAGAGAGAGAGAGAGAGAGAGAGCAAAAAAACAAAAACAAAAACCCTACTCGATTGGAATCAAATGACCAAACAATTCGGTACACAATTTCACGACTTTATGATTTTCTAATTCAAAACCATATGGTCCTAACAAATCCATTCAATTTTATATAGGTTATGTTCATCCAGCACATTTGTAGTTTTCCCAAATCACAATTTTCATAGCAGACAACTAGACATCTCTGCCAGTTATGGTCCTAACAAATTCAATTTAGGAGTTTTAATTTGCACATTTTTGGGTAATTTTCATATTTTATTTTGCAAAAAGTCAACAATGTATGCTATTTTGTGAAATTGTCGAAATTGTACATTTTGTGAGATTATTGTCCCAATTAAGGAGGGTTTTATTTGCAAATTTTGGCAATTCAAGGTTTTTTTGCAAAATGAAATCATGAATTAGGTTTTTCAAAAAATTGGGGGTTCTTTTGCAAATTGTTGACAATTTGAGGGGTTATTTTCAAAAAATCTATAATTTAGGTTTAAAAAAAAAAATGCAATTTAGGAGTTCTAATTTTTTTGGTCATTTTAATAATATCTTTTGCAAAAAATCAGCGATGTATGTTAGGTTACTTGTACAAAACATCATGTTACTCAAATCAACAATCTCGGATCAACAATCGACTTGGAGCAAGTATCAAGCTCAGATATGGAGAAAAGTGAATATTGATTTGGATTAACTGTTATATTTTTATTTTGTAAAAGAATATTGATTTGGAGTTTTAATGTATTTATATCATTACATATTTTTATATTGTGCGCAACTTAATTGTACATATAATTTTTATATGTTGATCTTTTGTCGAGTTATAATATATCCTATTATTATTTTGGGGTAATTTCGTGTATGTCCTTTCAAAAGATCAAAATAGCATATTTGTCCCTCTAAAAATAAAAATATCAAATTTATCCTTTAAAATTGTGTTTTCTATCATATATGTACTTTGAGAACTAAAAGACTTTCGTGTATATCCTCTAAAACTTATAAACTATCAAATATGTCCAAATGACACATTTGCCGTCAAATGAAACTTGAGTAAAAATTCTAAATCGTTAACTTTCAATTAATACGACGAAAATGCCCTTCCAACCTTAGCATTTCCCAGCTCTAGTTCATTAAAACATTTTCTTTCGTATCTAAATAAGAAGGGTACACATACACCTCCTCCTTATCGACTGCTACCTTGATCCTCCATCTGGCGGCCACCATAGATCATGCCGGGCTTCTAGTCTACCTCGTGATACCAAGCTGCTGCTCTGCTCTCTTAGGTTCAGACCTCGTGTCCTCGTGTGCCTTCTCTTCTCAATCTCAATCCAATCTTTATACCCTCTCCTAAATCTTAGCAAATGGTTCAGAGGTACTAATTGCATTAATCAATACTACTTTATTACATGAATTTGAATATTAATATTACTTAATTGTTAGCAAAAGTCATGGCTGCAGTTAATTGTGGTGAAGATCAAAAAAGAAGAGAAGGAAAGTTTAAAATGCATTCTTATTCTTATTACGCTTTGGACTATATATATGCACAGGTAAATTTTTTCATAATTTTTGGATTTCAAATATGTTTGGAAAATTTAACTTTTTGAACATATTTTCGATGTTTTGAAGCATCAACTATCAAATGCACAAAACGAAATAGAAACTGGAAGAAGAGCTGGATAGCAGGAATAGAATGAGACGCACGGATATTCCCACTCACAAAGGAGAGCGTGTGGCGGAAATCATTGATGTCAAGTTTTGTTTTGAATGTAAGAACTATTAATAGTGAATTGTTGTGATGTAGTTGGCTTCGATCCATTTAATGATATGCACACTTGGCATCATTTTTTTTCGCTCCAGAGAAGTTGCTCTGGTTCTATGCGCATTTCAACTATACATAGGAGACAGAATTCGAAACAAGTACCTGACTAAGATTTGCTTTCAAGATGGGCTGAATATTAATTTTGACGTGTATTTTTCATGAGGTTTCATTTTCACAGAATCATCTTATATTAATGTGCGAAATGTATTTCTTTCATGTGGTTCCATTATCACAACATTACCTTATATTAATCCGAAAGAAGTATCGTCATGTATTTTATTCCTGTTGTTTGATGTATTGAATTATCTTATATATATATTGAAAGAATTGAATTATCTTATAATAAAAGCGTCCATAATTGCATCATAATTATAATATAGTTCTCAAAATATTTAGAGACAAGTACTTGCAAGATAAAACACAACATTCCTCTCTTCCAACTCTGGATTTTTTTAATAAATTTGTTGGCTTATGATCACAAGCCACATAGCTCCAAGACCACCATACCCACGCCCATGCCATGTGTCCTCGCTGATTGCCATTATACTAACAGTACAAGTATCATTATAAAATTGAGTTTGCCTAAGTAAAAGACTCGTTCTAATGTATATATTTGTACCAAACTTAACAAAAGAAAAATAGTTATAATGAAAATAGAATAGTGTGTTCAAATTTGATAGTATCTATAATTTTTTGACACTAATTCTTATAAGCTAAAACCAAATGAGCCTTAAATAATCCTTATAGACTGAAACTACACCAAATTCTGTAAATTTAACCCCAACTAAACTTATTTAAGGTAATTGACTTAATAAACCTCAATTAATCCTAAGTAAATGTACACAATTGACCCTAATTAACCTTAATTCAACATGACTGATCCATAATAAGCCCTCGGTCGTGCCAACTAAACCTAATTAACCCTAGTTCGACCAATTGATCTATGTTCTCATAATTAACCATAAATTTTCATCAATTAATCCCTATTAAGCAGAATTAAGACAATGCATACTTAAACAACCCTAATTATAACTCAATTTCTTAATTGTTAAGTCATAATTGATTTTTATCCATCATCAGTTGACCATCAAAATAACAAAATCGATTCAATTTAGAAAGAAAGGAGATACCTTCTACAGTTTTATCAATGTGATTTTGAACAGTACAACAAAGGACATATTTCTAGGCGCACTGAACCCTTTACGATCATTGCTCTTCAACATTCTAGTCCAGATTCAACTTTGAATTCTCATGTAGTTTCTCTTATGTGCGTACTTATACCGAGACCGAGTGTACACAAAGCACGCGAGATACGAAGGAGCTTCAAAGAGTATCGCCATTACCAATGAGAATGACGCGGAATCAGGGCAGACTTGCTTATGAGGGGGATTCGGTACGACTGATAGTTTGCCCTAGCATACCTGGGATTGAGCTCGATGGATGGTAGAGGGCAAAATAGTACTTTTACTCAATTTTCGTTAAACATAACGAAGGAGTTAGTTTTGGCTTAATTTGTTAATAGATGAGTTTTGAAGGGACAAATTTGATAATAACATTTTTAAAGGGACAAATTTGATATTTTGTTCTTTTAGAGGGACACACATGAAATTACCCCTATTATTTTTTATATAGGTTGTTCATTTCATATTTTTTATATTGTGCACAACATTGTAAATATTCTTTTTTATCTGAATAATGATATCAAACAAATTGTTGATCATGTTATCTTATTTTTTTTGTCACGTTAGAACCGAAATATCAAACAAAATGAAATACACACTTCCATTAACTCCTTATTTAGAATCCAATATTACTTACTATCTGCATTGAGGGAATTGATCTCCATTTGATGAGTCTTGAGTAAATTTCCAAATTTTGCAAATAAACCTATCAGCCTATTGAATTCGAGATTATAAATGTATCATTTGATTACTTCAAATCGAGAGTGAGTTTGTGAGAGAGGGCGAGAGGGTACATGGTGAGGGGGCTACAGAGAGTTCACGGTGACATGAACAGAGAGAAGTTCAGTGGGCGGGGAGAGAGTTGGTTTCTCTTTCATTGAGGGGCACGAGAGAGAGCTCTTCACGGGAATGAAGAGTAATTTACGGTGAGAGAGAGGAAAAAGAAAGAAAAAAAAAAACAGACAAATATAATTAATGGACTTATCCATTATTACTGAAATAGAGGGGACGCAACACAAAGAAAATAAAGAAAACTTGATATCGAAATTACCCTTTTTAAAAGTGGTCGCACAGTAGAATCACCCATTTTTTCTTGAAAAACTATCAACATGTTACGGAGAACAAAAAAAAAATCCATAATGATCATAAAAATTGAATTTGATTTTGAATACCTTTTGGACTATGAATATTTCAACAGATTCTTCAGATTCATTCTCGCTATTCTCTTCCTTTGATTGTTCTTATTTCGATTCTCCTAATTGAATTTCAACTAGGAGAATACCCGCGCTTCGCGACGGGTTTGTTTTATTTGTTGTATCATAATTTATCTATAATTATGAATTATCATTCATAATCCAATAATTAATAAGTATTGTTTGTTGAGTGTTTGAATTTAAAAAATATTACTTTGCTTAAATAAGTTTGATGAAAACAAAATTCATTATACTATTTTCGAATATAACACAATACGAAAAATTTATTTAGTACTCTAATACAACATATAAAAAAGTTAAAGTTAGATCACTGAAGGATATACTGTGTATTATTTGAAAAAGTTAGATCACTGAATTATTCAATTCTTGTACAGATGATACATATGATTTGAAGAATATTAAACAATATAAAATGAAAGACGAATGATACGAAATACAGATAAGAAAAACAACAGGTGCTAATAGTTAAATATAACATATATTATGAAACTAATTAATATTAAAAATCAAAGATCTTAAGAATATGTATTTGGGAAGCATGAAATATCAAACATATACATAAATATCAGTCACCTGACTTAAAAATAATACACACAAAATCGTAAAAGACGTAAACTCGCCGGAACATTTCCGAAATCATGAACATATGATATAATAAAATTGGGAAAGAAAAAATTTCATCAAATTTCATATTTCTTTAAACATGTACACCAAGTAAAGAAAATGCATGATATGAGACTTTTAAATTTATAAATAATTGAATATAATATATTATTATTAAACTAATTAACTAATATTAAAATATTTTTTAATAAGAATTTTGCATATTTGACTTCTAAAATTGAATTTCACATGAATGTTTAAAATGTCTGTAATTCGCACAAATGACTTGCATGTATAAACAATATTTATAACAAATAATTTTTTTTCATAATTCACATCTCTTAGATGAGAAAATTTGTAAGTAAATTAAAAGATTCAAACTTTTCTTACTCATTACAATATTTTCTTAATTTAAATAAACAACTGAATAATTTAAAAAATGGAACTGTTAATAAGAAAATTCAAATATGCCAAACAAAAGTCCATGCAATCAAGAAAACAAAAAAATAATAAAAAAAAAACATTCCTTATCTCATTATAACGAAACATGCATGAAAGAGAAATTATAGAAGTTAATGGTTATTGAATCAAACAATTTGCACAAATAATATACAAATAGAAGATTGTACAAAGAAGTAACAAAACAAAGTATAAAATTTCTTACTTGTTTTCATTGAAAATGGACCTCTAATCTTGGCCTAAAATGAGGAAAACAAACATGTAATGTTGCCTTTTAGTTATCTGAGAGAGGAGAGGAGAATGATCCTAGTTATGGAGATAATTGAGAGACAATTTTTGGTTGTTTTTCTAGAGTAAATGAAAGATACAATAGTAAATGTAAGAAAAACAAATTATAGTCTTTTGAGAGAAAATGAAAAGACAACCTACATCATGCAATCTATATCATAAATAATCAAGATTAAGATTTATTATTTGGAAATGAAAGAGGTCATATTTTAGAAATTTTAAGTATTAATTAAGATTAAGATTTATTAACCAAAAAAATATATAACTTGTATATGTCAAAAAAAATTAACAAAAAAAATTCATATTGTTTTGTTATGTGAACATGTTATTTTTATTGTAAATTCATTTTAATTTTAATGTTACGTAGATAATAAATTTTCTTAGATAGTTGTATAGTTTTGCAGTTTGAAATTATTTTTGAACTCTCTTCTATTATAAATTTTCTTATATTTCAAATGATATAATTTTGAAATAAATATATTATAATATCACTATTGAGTGTTCTCATAAAATCTCAATTTTGACATGTTTCTAATTTATCTAAATGCAGAATATTCTAAGGAATCACATATTAACTACAATATTTTGTTTTATATATTTTAATCATTATAAATGTATAATTTTTTGTATTTTGAAATTGTATAACATTTTATTTTGAAATTGTTTTTGAAATCTCTTCTAACATAAATTCTCTTATATTGTAAATATATTATAAATGACATCATTTTCAAATAAATATTATAACAAGCATTATTTAATTAATTGGAAGTGAAAGATATTTCATGTAAAAATTATTAAATATGAACATAAGTTTTTTTGAACAATAGAAATGTACAATTTGTTTGTTTGTTTGAAATTATTTTTGAAATCTCTTTTATTATAAATTCTCTTATATTATAAATGATGTAATTTTCAAATAAATATTATGATATCATTATTGGCCGGCAGTTTGATAAAATATGAATAAGATAGTAGTCCATTTATGTATGATACATATATTATATTCACGTGCATATAAAAAAATGATAAGTCTTGAGTACCATGAAAAATAATAATAAAAAATATTAATATTATCATTTAGCTCACATGTAGTATAATATATATTCACATGGAAGATGAACAAATTATACCCAAAAAAATTTAATGTTTCATAATAAAAAAGCATAAACTTGCATTAATTAATTGGAAGTGAAAGTTATTATATGTAATAATTATTGAATGAAAAGTTAAAGATTTCTTGAAAAACAAAAATGTATAATTTTGGTGTGTCAATTTTTTTTTATCAAAACTCTTAATATTATTTGCCATGTGGAGAGTTACATTCAATATTAAGCGTTCGATTTGAATCGTATGGTTTAGATTGAAAATATCAAAGATGACATGGCAATATTATAGATGACATGGCTCAAGGAGATAACTTAAAAATTAGTGTAAAATAATGAAACACAAATGGCTATATCAAATATTATCTACAAAAAATCTAGCAAAAAATTAATGGATGAGATCAAACAACATAAACAAATCTAATGGTTCAAAACAAAACATACAAATGACCACACAAATTATAGGTATTACAAAATCAAATATAAAATTAATGTGCAGGATGAAGCCATATCATACAATCCAATGATAAAAAATGATGTAGAATAATGATGATGTTGCTTCATGAGAGTGCATATAGATAGGTGCAAAATAAAGGGGGTGGGTAAATTATTTCATGCTTCGAGCTTTTATGCACCGAATCATCAACTTTTTCTCCTTTTTCCATGTTCTTATTTTCTTTTGATTTTTCATAATTTATCTCTGTATCAATATTTTTTTTGAGATCTTTCTCTTATTTTTCAGAACTAATTCCACTAGTATCCTGTTCTATTTCAACAATTCTTCTCCAGTTCAATCGCTTCTGAGAAGAAAAAAAACACCCAATATAATATGTACTGAAATCCCTTGATGGAAATGTAGGAGTCATGCAAGAGATTTCAGTACAATCATTTACTAGTATCCTGTTCTGTTTCGACAAAATACTTTGTTTTAAAACATTTTCATTATATAATAAGTGGAGAAGATTCATATGTCACCCATCAATTGATGTCAATACAGATTGAACCCACAAACTCTCACAACATATTTCTTTTGTGTCTCTCACTCAACCAACTGAGTGAGCCCATTGACATTTTAAAACATATTCTTTACTGAAATACAATATATTCAATTTTTTTGTAAATTTCATACCGTCTAGTATGTAAGGATATTCTCGCTTTCATTAAAAATGGTACACCGTCCCATCAAGCATTATCGATGAGAAGTGCGTAAGCAGGAAATGTAGGAGTCGAACTTCCTTTTGGAACCATTGGATCATCAGTATAACCTGGAAATGATTTCTCGCTTTTTACGTGGCCTTTGTATTGTCCCACTACAACGTCTTCGAGTTTTATTACCCTCGTATATCTTAATACCTTCACCTAATAAAAAAATGCTATGAATTATATGTACGTATATAAAATGAGGAATATTTTAATGTAAACTACCTTTTCGTTGCGAATAAGGCTAATATTTGCAAAAGATGATTTTGCATTATGTCGCGAATAATTCCACAATGATCAAAATATCTACACATTAAAGACTAAGAAAAATGTTAATGACAAAGAAGTTAATGGCATAAACTAATTATTGACTAACCCGCCTCGACCCTCAGTACCGAAATCTTCAGAAAAATAAGTTGCACATTTTTTTATGTAATTTCTCGACCAGAGCGGCTCGAAAACAAGATTGCAGAATCGAAGAATGGAAAGGTTTCCTACGAGTTCTTTTCCTAAATTATGGTCAATCTACCAAAATAAAAAATAAAAATAAAAACTTAGTTGTATCGGTTCAGTTATATAACTTGGATTATTATAACAATAATATAATGTACCTAAAAATTTGATATTCGCCGAGATACATTTTTAAACACCTATGAGCTCGCTAGATGATTCGGAATCATGACAAAATAGCTTTTCAACAATGAATCTCATCCATCCATTTGGCGAAGATGATGATTGGCTCGCAGATCGCACCACGTCGACAAATATATTTGGAGGAATCGATAGATAAAACAATCTATTCGGTACTTTTCCTTCCTAAACATTGTTATTTTGCTTTAATTATATTGTAAAATATTCCAAAAAAATGTATCTATTATTAATTTATTATTGTTGTTATTGTTACCTCTTTTTCTTTGAGTTTTTTGTTTAATTGAAAAAAATCATCCTCTGAAGCGTACTGTCCAGAGTGATAAAAGTTCCTCTTGAGAAATTGTTCCATTTTGTCGCCACAATTCTCTCTGTAAATTGAAATTTCGAATCAATAAATATCATATTAAAAAAAAAGATTATCATATATGAACTTTTGTCAATTCGGCAAGTGAGAGTTCTGCGAATGATATTTCTCAGCTCCTCATCGGTTAATTTACTGCGAGCATAGCCAAAAATCGTGAAATGCTGCGTGAATAGTTACAAATTTGCTGAAATAAAAGAATATTATCTATAATTAAATTAATGTCAGATTCTCTTTTCTTTTAGATGATCAAAATAGATACTTAATTAAATCAATGTCTCGGAAATATTTAAGCAAACAAATCAAAAGGACAGTAAATTGTGAAAGAGTATTATTACTATGTTGATGAAAAATTAACCTTCGGAAGAAAATCTTCATAAAACAGAGCAAAAAGGGCGGGAAAAATCTTCTTCGCAAGATCACCAGAAGCTCCTATAACATTTATCCCACGAAACAGAGAGGAGATAGCAAATATCTATTCGGATTCGGTTAATACTGAATGTCGGGTCGATTCGAGTCATAATCGGATTCGGGTAAATTATAAACCGGATCTTCATTTCGGATTCGGGTCAACTGATAGATCCATTGACTCGAAGTCACCTTCATCCCCCACAACTAATCCCATGATCCCCCACAACTAATCCCATGATATTCATGAAACACACAATATATTAACAACCAATAGTATCTGTTTTATACAATTGTCTAGTTCTTTTAGAAATTATATATATTTAAAAACTGTTTTGAAACAAATATCTAATCCCATCTTCCAGTCTTCTTGCAAATTTCCAGGTCTTCACTCCAATAAATTTGTTCATACATATTTTCCAAGTCTTGATAAGTCATGGTATTGTCTCAAATCAATAATTCCTGTCATTATTGTCTATATATATATGTGAGGAATACAGGATTGTTTCATAAATATCAACACAAATTGAAATTTCATTGTTTTCATGTGAGAGAAAGAGATGTGTAAGGAGAATAAAGTGATCTTCTTCATCTTTGTGTTCGTGGCAATTGTATGTTTGTTCGATTTGTATGATCTTTCTTTTTCTATGAATAATTTGGTTTGCGGCGTTACGCAATCGATCAATAGGAAAACTGTGATTCTTATATGCAATGCAATATTGGTCTTCATAGTTAAAGACTGTGGTTTGTTGAAGCCTTCATCATCTTGCTCTCATGATTGTTTGGCGAAGGAGGTGAAGGTCGAGACGGGAGAGCTCGATGGTACGTGTTCGGATTTGGTTGCCATGGAAGGAGAAGAGGAAGAAATGAAGATGGATGGTGAGGAGGAGGAAGTGGAATTTGTCATAGTTAAAGACTCTGGTTTGTTGAAGCTTTCATCATCTTGCTCTCATGATTGTTTGGCGAAGGAGGTGAAGGTCGAGACAGGAGAGCTCGATGGTACGTGTTCGGATTTGGTTGCCGTGGAAGGAGAAGAGGAAGAAATGGAGATGGATGGTGAGGAGGAGGAGGGAGTGGAATTTGATGATGAACTGGATGAAGAGAGTTTGGATGAGCTGAATAAGAAGTCTTCAGAGTTTATAGAAAGGATGAAGAGAGTTTGGAGGAGGGAGTGGAATTTGATGATGAACTAGTTTTGGTTTAATACTGTAAAAGTAACTAGCGTGGTACCCGCGCAATTGCGCGGGTTCGTTGTAAAATCCGTACTTTCGTCTGATTTTTATGTTTGGTGTAAGTATTTATTCGATGAATCGCAGTACAATCTGTGAAAACATCGAACAAAACCAAGACAATGCCATTTAATTGTCCAAAATAATGATTTATACAACTGCAAAAAAATTGTATGTTTTTGTATCGCATTTGTTGTATTAAATAACCAAAGATTAAAATTAACACATCTAATGTAATACCTGTTCAAAATAATGATTTATATACTTGTTTTGATTATTTTTGTGTTTTTTTTTTACTTCGCTGAGGACGGCAACGTTGCCGAAATCGACATAGGCGATTCGACCATCTTGCATTGCGAAAATATTTCCAGGATGAGGGTCTCCATGAAACAATCCAAATTCTAATAATTGTTGCAGTGCTGCGCTGACTCCAATTGTTCAAAATCCATTCACGTCAATTCCCGCATCCTTTATGGCCTATTAAAAAAAAGAGAAAAAATATTATATATATATTTTAGGGTTTTTTTGTATTCATGTAAAAATGTTATTACCTGAGGATCGGTGCACCTGATGCCGTTGATCCATTATATTATCGGCTCTATCCCTGGTCTTTGTACCTAAAAAAAGCATGAAGAAGGGACTTTTATGCAATTTAGACATGATAAAAGGGTCTTTTTTGCAAATTTGCCTAAATATTATTATCGTTAACCTTGATGGCTACGTCCTCTCCAGTATCTCTCAAAGTGGCTCGATAAACTTGACCTAAACTCGCTGCACCAATAGTTTGAGATGAAATTTTACTAAATACTGCCTCTAATGGTTTCCCTAATTCCTCCTCCATTATTCCAAACGCCACCTAAAATTAGGGTTTACTCATAATTTAAAAATTAGTTTGAAATTTAAAAAAGAATTAGAAAAATTACCTGATTAGGGAAAGAAGGAACATCGTCTTGAATAATGCAAAACTCGTTCATATAATCCTCTCTTATTATCCTTCCCTAAAACCTATAATTTATTTGAAAAGATACGACATTATGGATAAATTACAAAAATGTCCCTGCGGTAGAATTGTAGTGCTGACCTGTCCAGCTTTGATGAAAGAGGGACCTAAATCGCATAAGAGGTGTCTGAGCTGGCGGGCTCGGTACGGTACCACTTCTTTGTCTCTTCCGCCTAAGAAATCGTACATTAGTGCAGACCAATAGAACCCCAAGCTCGTAATTATCTCAAAGCCTCTGCCCATTAGCCCTAAAATTGATCCTCTCGATTCCAAAACTTTGTTCCTCACCTAAATTAATTAATGAAACTAATTAACTTTATGAATAATTATATTAAAAAATTATTTTTTACCATTTGAGGGGTGTATTTTCTGAAAGGAATGCAAACACCATGTTCAATATCGAGCTGCTCCATTGCGTCGTTGCTCGAAACTTCGCTACATGTGTTTTTTACTCCGTTTCTTTTTTCTTTCTTTTTTTCATTTTCTTCGTAGGAACCACAACTGTACCAGTTGCTGCGTTGAAAACACGAAATGATTCGGGTCTTCTATTTTTTGAAGCGATTGAAGATTTTGAAGTTACGAAATAGCCTCGTTTGGGCATAATTAGACGCATTGAATCAGAGGTTATTGGTAAAAAGGTTTAGAGCTCCATTTTTCACTTAAATCCAGAAAGTTCTAATTATTTCTGATCGATTTAGTTGAAATTCCTGTACAAAAACGAATTACAAAATCAGTAATGAAATTCAGGAATATTGGTTTGACGAACAACATCAATTTATGCAATTAGCTAAAAAAACAGAAAAATGCACTGAATTAGAGTAATCCACATCAATTTATGCAATTTAAACCCTGACCTTGTTCAAAATAGTTATTAGACTAAATTCGCCAGCCACGGTTTGATCCACATTCGTGTTGTTGATCTCGGCACCAAGTGTTTGTCCACGTCATTGCATAGGTATTCTTTGATTTACATGCCGAATCCGAGTTTGCCGGGCCCGATATTCGAGGCGCTATGGATAAGAGATTGATCCGCATACTGCAAATTCGACGGGCCGCGATAACCTTCCCAACTCAATTAAGTTTAGCAAACGACAAAACAAAAAAGCGAGAATATTAAATTTATCCTGAGAACGCGTTTCTTGAACCTGTTGATGACAGCAAATTATTGAAGCCTTGCAATTGGGTCCATAATTTCTCTTCGGTACTTCTGGAAATCTTTGCCCTAAAATTAAAATGTCATAAATTAATTAAATAAGATGCATACTATGTACAAATTACGTAAAAGACGAATTTGAATAACCTTTTTACGTAAAACCCCCTGGAAATATATATAATTAATTAATTTGATTTTCAAGCCGTACCTCTTGCACAGGCTCTGACAATGTTGAGATCAAGAGAAGTAACCTAAAATAATCAAAATAAAAAAATACAGCGAAGAAAATGCAATATTTGAAGAACATAGTTACGCAAGAATTTTGTACAGAAATGCGTGTAGCGGCAAATCCGACTCTGACGGGTGGCGAATGCAATCCTCCTTGGTGATGGCCTTGCCAAATAAGCTTACAATGCCCTTGCAAAAATCTTCACCGAATTTCTGAAATTATTAATCAATAAACGAATAAATAGATTAATGATTTAATACCTAGTTTGACAAAATAAGGAAAATACAACAAAAAAATAATACCTTCATATTACCAACAGTTACATTAGTCGATCCTTGATAGCTTCACCGAATTTCTGAAATTATTCTTCTCTCCAATTTTCTTCTCCCATTGATCTTTCTTCAGTAATTTCTTGAACTTGTAACATGGCCTACTATTTGATTAAATATGTGCCCCAGAATCTCATATATTAATTAAATAAGCTTAATTTATGGAAATTAATTAAACCAGCATACCTAATTTCAACCATTGTTGTTCCAATTTTTAATGATTATGCCCAAATCAGCACCAAAATAAGTAGAAATAGATGCAAACGCAGCACCTCCAAAACACCAACACCCCTATTCGAATCGAATGAGAAGTAAAAACGAAAATGAAAACCAAAATCAGAGCAACAATCGGCAGAAATCGAAACAAAATTAGCACCCAAAAACATGAACAACACTCATTCCAATCGAATCATAAGCAAACACTACGGAAAAACGAAAAAAAAAACCTGCACTGCCATGGAGTTCAGCATCCTCGTCGCCCCTCCCGAGAAAGAAGCACGAAGTCGTCCATGTAAGCCGGCATCCTCTTAGGTCGTCGTTGCCAGCCTATCTTGACGTTTTCGCCGTTAGGTTTTCACTGCTAGGGTGCTAGGGTTTTCCGACGGTACTTTTTTTCTCTTTTCTTTTATGTGTCTGGTCGTGGAAATGAGAGCAAAGGGAGAGGCGTGGGGGATTTATTTAGCTACGCGAACAGTAAAATGCAAACAGTAAAAGGCTACGTGGCCTGATGAAGTGAAAGGAGAATGTTTAAGCTTATATCTATTTTAAGATTTCAACTTTTTTTCTTCTTCTTTCTTTCGGATTTTAAGAAATGTTGAAGAAAGTTAAATTTTTTAGAGATACAACATTTCTATTTTCTATTTTTTTTCTTTCTTTCGGATAACTAGTCGTTTAGCACCTGTATAACTGTTTGATTAAGTAATAGTGACTGGTCCGTCATGACGCACCGAGTTGTGCGTCATGACACACTGTGATCCGGATTCTGGATTGACAGTTTTTTAATACTCATTAATGCCCTATTAATGGAGGCTTTGATTATAAGATCTGAGCAATCTCTTTCTCTCTCCCTGGCTATTCTAGATATGAAAGAGGAAATCTTGTGAGACAAGAAAAGAGAGAAAATTCCATTAGAGAGATTGAAGGTTTTGAGTACGTTTACGGTGATTTTAGGGGAATCACGCGTAATCGAAAGACGCGAGCTCGAGGTGGATACGAGTAGAGGAATCTCAACTGAGATTCTCTGGTGTGATCAATCGAGAGCAAGGTCGAGCAAGATCGAAGACAAACCGGAGAAATTCCGGTTATATACGACAAATCGGAGCTTCGTATTAGGTGTCGAATCACGCGGGCGTGAGACGTGCGTGTCACCGGAGTCGAAGCAAACAAACTAGCAGCAACTAAGTGAACAACCCGTCTCCGTGATCAATTTCACGCGGTATGTTTCTATGTATATAAGAGTTATATTCATAGGTAGTTGCACGCGTAGTTTTAGGATTTGTACGATCGAGTCGTCGACGTGGTTCTCGGGATCGGGTCGTACCGGGCCTCACAATCCGCTGCGCGGGGCTCGGTAGTGACGCCGATACACAACATTTTCAAGTATATTTATCAATAAATGATAGGTTAAATAGGAAATTTGAATTGTTCATGAAAGAACAAATATCCATAAAAAATAAAATTTATGATACACCTTTCTAAATATCCAAAATACCCTTTTAAAAAGGTGTATGATAGAACTCCCCTATATATGTATCGTATACATACTTTCGTGTATGTATGATAACAATGTAAGATAGTCTTTTTTACATGAGTAAAACTTTGTATGCATTTTTTTTGACTGAATTTATATCTTTTGCTTAATATTTTATACGTTTTTTTGCAACGTACGTTTGAAATACACAAATACCAATGTTTTAAATTGCGATATATCGGTCCATTGCGCTTGGACTGTAATTTACATATGACTACCGATATTGCGCGATATTGCGGCGATATTGCGGCATATTGTGGCATAATTTACTACGTTGCGGCATTGCGTTTTGTAAATATTTATTGCGATTTGCGGTATGGCGGCGCAATTGCGCCGCAATTTAAATCATTGACAAATACGATAAAAAATATACAAATACAGTCAAATTGAAAAGTCAAACCATCGTGTCACATTTGTACGATGACATGCACACTAGGAGTGCACATCCAGACGTTGCACTGATAGAGTGAACATCCAGAGGTTTCTCGAATATGGATTAAATAAATAATAAATTGACAATATTTTGAATTAAATATCATTGCAACAAACAAAAGCATCCAAACAATACAAGTATCACAAAAATATCTTAAATTTAATCTAGAAATATCATATAACTAATATAGAAAAGTATCCTAGGAGTATCTTATATAATTTATTTAAAATTATTATAGATCCGAAGTATTCTAAATGAAGTATTTCATCCGTAATCTAAAAGTATCTCTCGAAGTTTCGTCACATATCGTATCACACTCGTATCCATACCGGATACTCGTATCTCTAACAGGGACAGATCTAGGATCAATTAATTGGGGGGAGGAGGGAGGCAAACTGACAAAAAATTCAAACTATGTGCCTTCAGAATTTCGAACTCAAGATCAACTCCAAAACACACATTTTACCACTACACAACTCTACTCTTTGTGAAAATGCGTGACTTGAAAGTTTCAATTCTATATTTGATACTTGTCCTCAGATTTTAATTTTTCCATCAAATTCTTTATATTCTAAAATAAATTTAATTAACACGATAACTAACACATACCATATCCCAAGTTATTATATTAAAAAAAAACTCACACATACCATTTAATTAGCTATTAATAATTAAGTTTTGTTTGAATTCATAAATTTGAATTAATATTAATTAATTTTTTTAATGATATATTTTTAATTATCGTGCTAATTAAATGTGTTAGTTCCAAAGCAAATATAGAGAATAGGTGGATAATTCTTTGGAGAAAAGTAAAATAAAACAGCCATGCGCAGAAACATATGGCATTGAAAAAGAGAAATTTTAATTTGCTTCAACATTACCCACTGGTATTTTTTATATTTGAACTAACTCATTTAATTAGCATGATCAATACTACATATCTTTAAAAAATAATTAATATTGATCCAAATTTATGAATTCAGACAAAAATTAATTATGTAATAAATTAATAGCTAGAATATAAATGATGTGATGATAAAATTTGGAGACGAGTATCAAAAATGAAGGTCTCGGCTAGTTTATAGATGAAATTTGGAGACGATTTAGAATTGAAATTTTCAACTGACCGTAAAAAAATGAAGGTCTCGCCTAGTTTATAGATGAACTAATCTACCGGGTTCTAAGAATCAGGTGTCACTTGTTCTTAGAATCAGTTCCGAGTTATTTTTGGAATATTTTCAAACTCCGGATTATTTTTCGAATTCCCAATCAAAATCGGATCACTTGCAGAAATGCTCCTCTTTTGAAATCTTCACTTATCCATTGAAGTATCACTAATATGTACATATACGTTAAATGTCAACGGTAAATTGTGTTAATTTGAAAAGGTTAATATTAATTTCAGCCACCTTCTAAAAGAAAAAGTCACGCAGGTATGAATTACACGTACTCAGTAATTTGATTCAAACTATCACATGCAAGGTAATCCATCTCATATGATTTATGTTCTCTTACAATATTATTTCTCGATATTCCTCTCTCTCTCTCTCTCTCTCTTCAACGTTGGGATTTTAGGTTTCATTTTATTGATTTTTAAATTGGAGAGATTATTTGTGGGTTGATGTTTAGGATAGATACCAAATCCAATAAAATATATATACTCGTTTTCTTAAAAACAAATGATACACGTTACTAAAATGTACACGCGCAATAATAAATAGATATAATTTTTGTGATAGTGCTGAAATTATTTTCAACAATCCTTATTTATTTTCTATATTGGATCACTTCGTTTGTGATCTCTTGTTTTTTTTTTTTTGTTCTCTCAATTACAACATATAATATATGTTGCATTTATAGATTTACATGTACATTTTCACATACAAATTTTTGTTTGGATAAGATCTTACACATGACACACTAATTCTTATGCATCAACACACTTAGTCATGCACTAATTCTTTACTACATAATTAAAATATATAACTTAAAAATCATTAATTCAATACTCAAACCACTTGTTGGAGACTGAATCATGAAGAAAGTATATGAGAATGACTGACATGTAATCAATTTCATCTTCGTGTTCATCGTACAAGGTTTGTGGATCCTAGTCATGTACGAACGCACAACGAAAGTCATTTGCAATGCAATTTCATCTTTGGACTTCTATTGCTGACCTTGAAAAGATTATAATCATAATAATAATAAAATTAAAGGAAAATACTAAATATATAAAACCAATATGATATACAGATAATAATTAATTATATATATATAATAAACATCCGAAACGTTGAACAAAATGAACATAAAAAAATACAATTATATAAATGTTGAAGAAAATATTAAAAACTCAAATTATCAATAATAATTATTAGGACTGTTATTTGTTTATTCACCTGGTCCACATTAATGTTAGTAACGTACATATACCATGTCCTATATTAGACAAAACCGTAAAATGATTCAATGCCTCTATTAAATAGTAGGTTCTATATATATGTCCTAAGCTTACACAGATACCGAAATAAGTAGATACAAATAGAGACACAAAAAGATAAATGAGTAAACACTATACACACAAGAGAAGAAAAGATACACAGAATATTTATATGTTCTTTTAACATTCCTCCACAATCTCAATATACTATTTTATAATTACAATAAACTATTTCGAGTTGGGTGTTGAAGAAGGCTATCATCCGTTGTTCTCATGGACGTGCCCTAAAGAACGACAACCCCGGATTATCTTGGGGCATTTCCAACAGTCTGCACGAACGGACGGAATAATGCCTAAGGACAGCGTTCACGCGATCCGGGTAAACGGTTTCAATTTTACTATTATATTTTATTGTATATAGATTTTGTATGTATTATAAATATTCTAATATATATAATGATTTACGTATTTTATTCTTTATCAATATCCGAATATACCGTTTTACTATATTTTGTTTTAACATTCTTAGGCATTAAATCCAATTTGGATATGATAAAGAATAATACAAAATAATACAATGTTATCCTGATTTTAATTATTTGATTTATTTTGTTGGAAAAAACTTATGAGCCATCATGGAATGAGGATCACATAAGAAGAATAAAGGAAACACAGATCCAAGCAACAGGGAAAATTTGATTATGTATTTTGATAGAAAATCAACAACCACGTAAAGTGCCAGGCTTGTTTTCTCTTCTTTATTTTATTTTATGATTCCAATCAATTGGAAATTAAATAGAGATACAATAACCTTATAATTATTAAGTACTTAATTCATTTTTAAATACCCTACACTAAGAAAGATATATAGAAATCATCTATTTACTATCACATATCTACTGTTATGTTAGTCATGAAAAACTCGCACGAATTATTTGATATGTATAAACATGTGCAGTCTTTGGATATCTATAATATTATTGCATAAATACATTAGATAATTAATCAATTGTATATAATAATTATTTTATTAGGATAAATTCTTGCTATTGTTTAGTCTATGACCAAACCTGTTAGATACTTAATGTCAGAATTTATATGATATCGTAATAATGTAATTAATTTCGAGACAACCAAAATAATTACACAGAAATGTGGGGGTAAACCTTAATGCTGGATAATAGTATTTAGTCATTTATGTTTTGTTTTAGTAAACTAAGTAAATAATTAATTTGTCTTGAGTTATATATGAAAATATATGGAGAAGTTTGTAAGTTTGTTTTGCAGATAAATATGACAAGTGGAAAGACTTTTAGAAAATAATCAAGTCACTATTACATGGTCACAAGCAGATGACAAAATGAGAGGTGACGATCATTTTCCCAAGCACCAAAATTCAGATGAGTTAATTTTGTCAAAACATTTTTATTTTTATATTTATATTTATATGATATTTGTTTATTACGAGAACAATATAATAATTGTGTAAACTAATATTTCTACGAAGAAATTTTAGTGCTTTGTGCAGTTAGTATTATATTTACAGGTATATTACAATCATAGGAAAAGCGAAAGCAAATGAAATCATTCCAGGTCCAACAAATATTAGTTCTGGTATGATCATTATTAGGAATATATCCATATTATACAACACATATAAGTTGATAATATACTTTATATTAAGATGTTAGTTCTGATTATTAATCATCTCAATGATATATCGTTTATGCTAACGACTAAAATTATTTGGAGAAAATTTTGTTTTGTAAGTTTTCAATATTGCAGGTCAATAAATAAATAAATAACTTGCAAGCTAGAAGAATTAAAATGATCCAGATGATCAAATATAAGGATACATTGATCCTTAATTTCATCGAGGGGGATAGGCTAAGCCCAAAATATATCTTCTTACAGTGGTAACCTAACATCTGTGATAGGCGATCCCTTGAAGGATGTTCAATGGGTAATAACAAACTGATAAGTCGGTCCAAAGCACACAATTTGTTGGAGCATTGACTCCAAATCCTATCCCTATGGTGAGTGTGTTTATGTAGTGGTAAAGGTTGAGCAAGTAGCTCTTCATGAGTGCCGAGGCGGTAATTTCCGCGAGATGTGACTCTACACACATCCCTGGTAGGAACTCACCTATATGAGAATGCCTGTATATGGCCGCGGTGCGGGACATGGGTAAGTCCTTAAAATTCTCATGAAAAATCCAAGATATTTGTGTATGGACAATAATAATGCACAACCCGCCGATGATAATCTTCATATTATGTGTGTGTTAGTGGAGTCTAGGTCTAAGGTATGAGTTCAAGACTTGGTTCACTCCGCTTCCTCTAGACAGAAATTAACACACAAGGTGAAGTTCAAATTTTGTAAAATACTTACACCTATGCATGATATAAACACCCAACAACTTATATTTTTACAATATATATTTAAAAAGAAAAATAATTATGTGATTTTCAAAAATTAATAATTTTGAGTTTTGTGGGGGATTGTTGAAGAAAATATTAAAAACTCAAATTATCAATAATAATTATTAGGACTGTTATTTGTTTATTCACCTGGTCCACATTAATGTTAGTAACGTACATATACCATGTCCTATATTAGACAAAACCGTAAAATGATTCAATGCCTCTATTAAATAGTAGGTTCTATATATATGTCCTAAGCTTACACAGATACCGAAATAAGTAGATACAAATAGAGACACAAAAAGATAAATGAGTAGACACTATACACACAAGAGAAGAAAAGATACACAGAATATTTATATGTTCTTTTAACATTCCTCCACAATCTCAATATACTATTTTATAATTACAATAAACTATTTCGAGTTGGGTGTTGAAGAAGGCTATCATCCGTTGTTCTCATGGACGTGTCCTAAAGAACGACAACCCCGGATTATCTTGGGGCATTTCCAACAGTCTGCACGAACGGACGGAATAATGCCTAAGGACAGCGTTCACGCGATCCGGGTAAACGGTTTCAATTTTACTATTATATTTTATTGTATATAGATTTTGTATGTATTATAAATATTCTAATATATATAATGATTTACGTATTTTATTCTTTATCAATATCCGAATATACCGTTTTACTATATTTTGTTTTAACAATAAATATATATAAGCTGATGAGCAATATGCAACATCAATTAATTATGAAAAAACACTTCGCTAGTCCAATTTTTTTTTCTTAAAATTCTTGAGGGAACTTTTGTCAGTGCATTACAACTATTGAGATAAAAAAAAATAACATTTTTTCGAAGTAGTCAAATAGTAGTTAATAGTTATCATAACTAAATACTATTTTCTCCTAACTATAAGATAGAATTTGATTAATATTATACAAGCATTAAAGTGGATGATCTCATCAAAATTCTGCGGTTAAACTTGTTTGAAAACAGTACAACTAATGAATATTTTTATGTTGAATATCATTTTTATGATCTATAATTATTTATAAAATAATAAAACCTGTTTTTAAATCTCACGGGTCACAACTACCAAGTCATATTTATTGTAGAATTAAAAAAATTAGAAATGAAAATGAGAAACGACGATCATGAATATTTTTATGTCGAATATGATTTTTATGATTTATATATATTTATAAAATAATAAAACCTGTTTTTAAATCTCACAGGTCACAAGCCACAGCCATTATAAAAGACCATCTCACACAATCCAAGGCAACATCTCTAGAAGAGCTCTCAGATAAACTATCATCACTGAGCATTAAACTCAAAGGGTGGGACAAAGAAAACAAGATAAAAACAAAAAAAACAAGAAGAAAACTGCAAGAAAATAATAAAATGGCTAGATGAAGTAAGAGACAAACAAGATAGAGGAAAAGAGTGGTAGAAATGGCTGAGAGCCAAAGTTCAAGGAAGAGCCCTAGAACTAGCCCAAACCAAAGAAGCATACTGGAAGCAAAGGGCTAAATACAAATGGGCATGTGAGGGAGAATCCAACACCAGATTCTTCCACAACTATGCATCCATTCGAAAGAGCAAATCAATTCTTACAGCCCTCCAAACAGATCCCGACACCCCCTTGCAAACATCTCACAAACAAAAAGCACAAATTCTCTTCAATTTCTACAGAGATCTTATTGGCAAACAACCCGTCACACAAATAAACCAGGCCTCACTGGACATATCCAGTCTATACCAGGGAGAGCAACTGGATCTGTCCAGTCTGGATGAGGAGATAAGAGTAGAGGAGTTAGATGAGGTTGTAAGGAAGTGGAAAAACAATAAAGCACCAGGCCCAGATGGATACACAGGGGAATTCTACAAAGCAACATGGCCGCTGCTAAGAAAAGAAATCCATGAAATCCTGTTAAGCCTGGACTCAAACTCTCTAGGCCAATTTGCATCAGCCTATATAACCCTCCTTCCCAAAAAAGAAGGACCAACAATGGCAAAAGATCTCAGACCCATCAGTCTAATCAGCAGCATCCAAAAAATGCTCTCAAAAGCACTGACCAACCGATTACAATCCCACATAAACAACCTCATCCTACCAAACCAATTATGGTTCATTAAAAACAGAGAAATAGCCGAATGATATGTCTATGCAAGAGAAACCATTAACCTGACCCATAAAACCAATCAACACATTCTCCTATTCAAAGCAGACATTCAGAAAGCTTTTGACACAATATCCTGGCAATTCATCACAACCATACTACAAGCAAGAGGCTTTGGCACAAGATGGATCAATTGGATAAAGAAATATGTGCTTAATGGATCAACGAAAATATTGCTAAATGGCATACCCGGTAAATCGATGCACTACAAGAGAGGGGTAAGACAGGGAGACCCACTGTCCCCGTATCTATTCATCATAGCCATGGATGCACTTAGCAGACTAATAGTCAAGCTAAATCAAGCAAATTTCATCGACAGACCCATGCCAAAAGCATACACCTGCCTCTTATATGCAGATGACGCTTTATTCATAATCAAACCAAGCCAAACCCAAATCAGAAGACTAATCTTCATAATCAACACATTTGCAAACTCCTCAGGGCTAAGAATCAACTATGATAAATCAGAGTTCACTACAATCCCAGAAAATGTTCGAGAAATTGAATCAATAAAGGAAATACTGCAATGCAAGCATACAAGCCTCCCTTTCACATACCTAGGCTTTCCCCTCCACTATAAAAATCCCTCGAAAGAAGTATTCATGCAAGTCATAGAAGCCATGAAGCGAAGCAGAGACTTCAAGGATGGAAGAGCAAACTGCTCAACATTGGGGGCCGGATCCTTCTGATTAACTCAGTGCTCACAGCCCTACCAATGTACCTCTTAACAGTTTTCAAATTTTCGCAATGGGCCACTACTGAAATGGACAAAGTCAGAAAAAATTTCTTGTGGAAAGGCAACAAGGAAACAGGATTCCACTTGATATCATGGGACAATGTCTGCCAGCCCAAAAATGAAGGGGGCATGGGGGTAATTGATCTCAAGACTTTCAACACAGCTTTGATTCAGAAATGGCTGTGGAAATTCTTCCGCAGAAAAGAAACATCCTTAAATTGGCAAGATTTAATCTCCGAACCAATCCCACACAATACCAAACACGTCTCGCGGGACTCGCAATTCTGGAGGGATGTCAAGAAATCAATAGACTTCTTCCACATCTATTCGGAGTTCAAGCCAAATAATGCCCAAACAACAAGCCTCTGGCATGCTAACTGGGGGGAGGGCGCCCGGTCAGCCTCTTCCCCCACCTCTACAGTCATGCGGAGAACAAGACCATCTCACTAGCTCAAGCCAAAAACATACCAGTCCTGACAGACAGTCTCAGACTGCCCTTATCGGCAACAGCGCAACTCGAGTTTCAAAGACTAAAACAAAACATCAGAAACTTCAATCCGAGCCCCAACAGAGATCAGATAAAATGGAAACCAGGACCAAAAGGCAATTTCACAACCAAAAGTGCGTACAGATCGCTCAAATCCAGAGTAAACTCCAAGTCAATCCCATGGTTATCCACATGGAATCTCAAAATTCCACTGAGAATGAAGATTTTTCACTGGATCTTGAGGCAAGGGAAAATCCTCACACAAGACAACGCACAGAAAAGAGGTATCGTGCTAGTCAACAGGTGCCCATTATGTAAACAAGCACAGGAGACAATCAATCACATCACCTCAGATGAGTGCTTGTTCATGAAAAATAACTGGATCCGGATCTGTGAAGCTAAATCCTGGCACACACCCCACACACGTCCCCTAGAGGAGTGGTTCCGAGATCTGTGCCAGAACAAAGGCAAAAAAACACAAACCCAAACCCTAGCCATCTTCATTTTTGTTGCATGGAGAGAGAGATGCAAAAGAATCTTCGGACAAACAGAAACAGAGAGCAAGGTGCTCTTAGAGACAGTAGAAGAGGAAGTAAAAATGGCGAAAAAGGTGGGCACAACCAAAAGAAAAAACGTAAAACAAAAACAGTGCCCAAAGAAACCAGATCAGATCAGAGAAGGAAGCAACGATGCAACCCCGCCTACAGAGAGATAAAGGCGGTCAAAAGAACGGAAAAAGAAATAGGCAGCTTTCCCGCCTGCTCAGAAACCCGAAAAGAACGAACAAAATGGAACAGCAAAAGGAAAAGAAGACTCACAGTACCAACCAGTCCCGCTGGGGACAAGATCGGACGTAGTAAGCGAAGAGCTAAGAGTTGCAAAGCAGCGAAGAACCAGAAGATGCGGAACCGATCCCATACCAGAGTGAAGAGTGAAGAGCTCTCTCGAAGAGGAAAGAAGATAATGAAACTGCGCTAACCCTAGAAGGAAAGAAGTGAGAGAAAGTCCGGTTTTATACACGGACCAAATAGTGGAATTCGAGATCCCGGTTTTGATAAATAACCGGGAATGAGAATACTGCTGCATGCAAGGAAATCCGATTCTTGGATTCCACAAATCCGAGAAAACGATTACCAGAACTCAATCTGATGTAATAGGTTTATATTCTAGCTTATTTTTCTCTTAATGCAATTTCAGCAAATCCATGTAAATAAATATTTATATTAATGAAAAAAATTGTGGAAGAGGGATATTAAGCCCTCTCCATAACCCCTCAAAAAAAAAAAAATCTCACAGGTCACAACTACCAAGTCATATTTATTGTAGAATTAACAAAATTAGAAATGGAAATGAGAAACGACAATCATGAATATTTTTATGTTGAATATGATTTTTATGATCTATAATTATTTATAAAATAATAAAACCTGTTTTTAAATCTCACGGGTCACAACTACCAAGTCATATTTATTGTAGAATTAACAAAATTAGAAATGGAAATGAGAAACGACAATCATGAATATTTTTTTTCAAACGAGAATTATCGATACTTTTTTTTCTTGAATTTGTATGTCCATTTAAGTAGGGGTTTGATATGATGTCTCCCACTCTGATGTGAACATTTTTGATGCGTCAATCAGTAATGTTTAATTGGATTGATTAGCATTCAAATCAATTATTTATTGAATTGATTCAATTAAATTATCTAATTAATTCAATAAACACCATCGATTGACGCATCAATGATACTTACGTGAGAGTGGAGCGCATAATATATTTTCCCATCTAAATACATGAAAATATCTTTTGTAGCCAAGCATGGACGGATCTTAATAAGGATCGTCTTCCCAAGATTTTCGTCGAACGATGAATATATAATTATACATTGTATTTCATCGGTACAAGAGTACACAATTTACTATCTGCCTACTCAAAATAATTGTACACTATAATTTCAAAATTAATATTTCATTTGGTTCCCCGAAAAACTCGAACAAAATTCGTCAAGTAAACTTGAAAATCAAGTAACCTAAAACTTGATTGTCAAATAATCTAACATAAAATTCATTAAATATATTTATAACAATAAAGCTAATAAATACATTCATATTTATAATAATAAATAATAATAAGTAATAACTATCTTTCTCTATTTAAATCTTTTTTAATCTATTTTAGAACCATTTTGCCTGTTCTAAATATTTCCTATTTTATATCTTCTTTCCAAATTGACGCTTTCAAGTTTTTCAACAAAAATAAAATCTCACCGGAGCCCACCTGGCAGAAATCCCTAACCCCTCCCCTCTCTCTCTCTCTCTCTCTCTCTCTCTCTCGTCATTGGACGTGGTTCAGATGAAGAACAAGAAGGTTGCGAAGATAGCCAAGGGCAAGCCGCTTAAAGACCATGTAATCATCGTTTCCCTTTTTAAGTTGTTTCCCCCCTCATTTGGGCATAACCGATAAAAGTTGGTAATTAAGGAATGAGTTTGTTTATTCTGATTATTATGTGTAATTTGGAACGATAATGATTGAAATTAGGTATCCGAGACTAATTGTAGTGACTGTCTGATTATTCAGGCTCTAGGTTGTTGTCTGGAACAAGAGTGTTTTTTCTTTCCACCAATTTCCTTAATTTGATTTCAATTAAGCTGCAATTAGGGCCTATCATGCAATTAATGAATCCCCAATTAAGATTTGTTTACACAATTAAGCCTCAAATTCATCAATTTGCATCATTAAGACTCATATTCTGCCTTTTTTGTACTTTAAAACTACATGTATACCAGAAATGCCAGGTTTTTTAAATTTGATGAAACTAGAATCGAAAAGTCTCACGAACATTTTTTTATTATAAAATTGATCGACAATGTCCATTTTATCTTCAAATTAACCGACGATGTTTTCAACACAGGCAAAGAAACATGGCAAAAAGGCCGATTTATCAGAATTCAGAGGCCAACTAGATTTATTGGGTTTGAAAATAATCGAAGTTATATCTGATGGGAACTGCTTTTTCAGGTTTTAACCCTCCCATTTATTCCTTCTACAATACAATATATTTCAAAATATTTCATTAAATTCAAATCTCTAAATTTCTCTACCTTTTTAGGTCCTTAGCAGACCAACTCGAAGGAAACGAAGAAGAAAACACAAAATATCGCTCTATGGTCGTACAATACATCATGGTACGTACGCATAATATCTCTTTTTACTCTTTTCTCACAAATATCTTATTTATTTATTTATTTGTATTATTTTCGAATTGAATAGAATCATAGAGACGTTTTCGAGCCGTTTATAGAGGACGAAGTGAAATTCGAAGATTATTGCAAATCAATGTTAGAGGATGGTACATGGGCTGGCCACATGGAATTACAAGCCGCTTCTCTCGTTACTCGTACCAACATTTGTATCCATCAGGTACGTTAATAAATATATTCGACATTTTTTTTTTTTCGAGAATTTGATAAATTATATAATTTTCTTGATCATTTTTTTTGTAGCTTAATACGCCAAGGTGGTACATAAACAATTTCGGAAGCAACGAAGCGAAAATGATTCATTTGTAAGCATTTTTTTTCTCATAAGAAATTAACCTTGGATTATCATGTAATTACAAAATTATAAAGGGCTAATTTGTAATTTTTGTTTGTTCAGGTCCTATCACCATGGAGAACACTATAATAGCGTTAGACTAAGAGAAGATACTTGTGAAGGACCCGCTAGGTCAATCTCTCTCAAGGTTTTTATTCTCTCTATCTCTTTCTCTCTCATGTGGATCTCAAACTAACCTCTCTCTTTCTCTCTCTAAAAAGGTGGATGCTAATATTTCTAAAGCATCGACAAGTGATTCGAAAAAATGCACTCCCTCTTCAGTTAAACAAGTAATGGACGGGACTGGATGCAAAGATACGAAAAAAATCAAAAAGGTGATTGTTTACATAAAAGCCCTTGATATTTTTAAATTTTACGAATTCGAACTGATTTTGAATAAAATACGAGCCTTAGATTCTACGAGAAGTGGGCGAAGATGTAGACGCGGCGATAGAATACATAATTGCAGAGAAACAAGCTATTGACGTGAATTGCATCGAGGATTATTCCTTTTCAGATTTTAACGGTATTTTTTTTTTTAATCTCTTTGTTTTATTAATCGGATATATTTTTTAATAATTTGTATTTTGTTTTTCAGATGATGATGAAATTGGTACATCGAGCGTACCGGCAGAGACGATTGAAGAAACCAAGCATGATTCGAGTTCAACTAAAAGTTGTTATAATAATAATAATAATAATAATAATAATAATAATAATGAAAGAGCAAAGAATGAAAGAAGAACCGGTAAAGGAAAGAAAGGAAAGAAGCAAAATAGAAGAAAAGACGTACCAGAAAGAATGGCGCCAGTTGCATCGCAACCCGTGCCGGATGTGGGGGCTCTCTGCATCTAAATTTATTATATAGTTTTCACAGGTATATTGTTATTGAATTAGTCGAGGAACTAAATAATTAATTATGTTATTTCTTTTTTAATTTAAGTATTCTGATTTTTGTAGGTTATATTTATTTCAAAAGAAAAGGATATTCTTTACGATCTCACAATTAAGCACGTATTAGTAGATTTGAAGGTATTATTTCTCTAATTTTGACGAGCTTAGTTTTATTTGTTTATTTTATTTTTAATTAATTTGGTTTGTTATTGCAGGAATAATTGAAATAAGCTTGGAGTGGTCATAAAGAATAGGGTATCCTTATAGAAATAAATTGTATGTGACGATCAACCACATTTATAAACTCGGAGGCTTAATATAAATGATAGTTAATAGGGTATCCTTATAGAAATAAATATTTCGTATTGAAATTAAGGACATAATTATATACTCATCATCGTAGTTTGAATATTATACTCATTGTCATTGCTATCAATTCTCAAGAGAGTTTTGTTTTCGATTTATTATTTAAGAAGAAAATACAACCATTTAGCTCAAATGAAGTTACGCATCTAGACACATATGCATGATCTTTTGTGTACCGACTTATGAGAGTGATTTTTATAATATTCATAAAATTAAAGACTTTTTGAAGTATTTCTCTAAATTTTATTTAAGATAATTGTGCGTCTACTACTAATAACTAATAAAATAACAATTGTATTAATACAAATTGTATTAACATTACATTAGACATAATAGGGGAATTTTTCAAAAACCCCCTATTTTTTTGGGATTATTTGAAAAATCCCCTATAAATTGAGATTCATTCTAAAAAAAAACCCCACAAAAATTAACTTTAATATTCCATCCAATTAACTTTTTCTTGGACAAAGATACTATTCATGATTTTCTTTTATAAATTATTTTATTCAATATAAATTAATAAGTACATAAATCAATTAAATATTTCATAACTAAATATTTCACGTTATTATAATTAATATGGTTTATGATAATATTTTATAACTCACTATTTTATTTTACTATTTGTAAAATATATTGTTATTTTATTAAATAAATATTATCACAATGCATTTTTAATTTTTGTACATGAAATAATTTTATATAAAAATCATAGAATAAATTATAGAATATTATAATACATATCATCAAATAATATTATGAAATATTATATTGTAAAATATTATTTGTTTATTAGTTTATAGAATAGAATCAATTATAAAATAAATTGTGAGAGTATTTTGGTCCAAAAAAGAATAATTTGGATGAAAAGTTAAAAATAACACTAGTAGGATTTTTGAAGAATTAAACTCAATTTGTAGGAAGATTTTTAAGTAATCTAAAAGTTAGGGGGTAACCAAAAAAAGTATGAGTTTTTTTTGAAGAATTTCCCATTAAAATAACATGTATAACCCTGAAAAGCACGAGAAATATCATAATATTATTTTATTTTATTTTTTATAGTTTCTTTTTATTCTCTCTTATTGCAAATAGAAAATAAAAAATCACGATATTTAGGATCGTGATTTTTGGAGCTATTTTGAAACAAATTAGAAATGAAACATATAAAAAATCTTTTTATATATTACATAGTCATTTATATCATTTTTTTTTAATTTAATGGGTACACGTGACATTTTGAGATTTTCTAAGAGCAAAAAAAAATTATATATTTAATTATTAGTGTAAGTTTTTTGTATTGATTCTCAATATACATTAAAGTTTATATTACACAATAAAATATATTTATTAACAAAGAAAATTCTTAACAACTGATATAAGGCCAATAAAGAGCAAACAAAATTAACGAAATTATTTGTGATTTTTTTTGCTGAAACAAAGGGAGTTAATATGATATTTTGTTTTTAAGGTGATATATTATTTTTTAGAAATGTAAATAACTGGGCTCATGGGCTTAGCTTAACTGAATACTATATAAGGAAACTCCATAGATTACATTTTCCGGATTTGATTTCCTGGAAAATAAAAACCAAGAAATCAATTCTCGGGGTGTCAAGTTGCGTCTCCCGTTTATCTTTTTAAGGAAAGAGTGCGTACTATGGAGGTAAGGAAACTAATATTGTAACTCCCAAGATTTGGAAAGAGCGAAGCAACAAACACCAGAAGCGGCCGACTCGGCGACTCCACACCTATTCAAGTACAATCGCCATTGTTGAACTCTTCTCCTTGTCTCCCACAACAGCAATGGATTTCGAATATGTAAATTTCCGTGTTGGGTCTTCTTCAATTCCTCGCTCTGCATTGATTGGTAAGTTTTTTTTATTGCACATTGATTTGGGTATTTGTAATTTGTCGATTCTGTTTTGTGTTGTTCATTGCGAATAATAACTAGGTTTTTTTGGGGGGTTATGATGTATTTGATTAAGTTAACGAAGAATCGAATTTGATTTTAATACCATACTATGATAAACAGATAAAGACAGAGAATTAGTAGAGACGAGAAGGATCAAATTACGGGAAGAAGCATTGAAATTGGAGCAGACCAACTATAAGTTTCTGGAGGATCATGATAGAAAAGTTATGGAGAGACTAAGTGCTGACCTGTCAGAATACTCGATCTTCGTTCCTCTCTATCCTGAACTCCCTCCAGACTATAATCCTCCTCCTCCTCTCCAGTCGGCCCCACTTGTCAGATCTCCAGTCGAAGAAATTACTCATCAAGTGGGTCCAACACAAGAATTCACTAAAAAGTGTTTGAGAGAAGAGCAACACGAAGGCCATAAAGACGAGGAATATGAACTTCAATTGAAGGTTTCAATCGAAGGAGATAAAAAAGAGGTAATTTGAGTTGCTTACTGGTACAATATCACAGACTAGAATTTGCGGTACTATTTTTTATATGAGAAATTTGCTTGTGATTGCAGGAATTAGATTCACCAGATCTCCATACACGTAAAAAGCAAAAACTAGATTCACTTGAATCTCCATTATTGATGATTCGATCGAGTGAACAAAATGAAGAACAAAGGGCTCCATTGATTAAATCGAGTGAACAAAGTGAAGAAGAAAGGGCTCCATTGTTGATGATTAAATCGAGTGAACAGAGTGAAGAAGAAAGGGCTCCATTATTGATGATTAAATCGGGTGAACAGAGTGAAGAAGAAAGGGCTCCATTATTGATGATTAAATCGAGCGAACAAAATGAAGAAGAAAAGGCTCGAGCTTCGATTGAAGATGAAGAAAGTGCCGATGAACTCCTAAACGAGTCCCATAAACCCGAACCCGCTAACAATTTGCTTGGACATATATCCGAACCTGTTGAGAATCCAATCACACAGAATTCTGAATGCACTGAGAAATGCAAACTTGTTGAGAATCCAATCACACAGAAACCCGAACCCGCGAATTTTTTTATCACACCAAAATCAGAACCCCGAGAAGAACCGGTACACTCTTCTGAACCCGATGAGAAATATTCATTAACAAAGAAACCCGAATCCGTTAAAAATTCCATCACACAGAAATCCAGACCCGAAATAGAACCATCTCTACCCGTTCCAAAGACCCACTTGGACAAAAAGCAAAAAGAAGATGTGTGGAAATCTCGATTCATTAGTAAAAACCAACCTATTGAAGGTCCATGCATGATGACTCCGCAAAGTAAGGGAAATACTGGTACCACCACTGGTACCGCCATTTTAAATGCACGCAACAAGGTAAGCCCTGTAAATTCCATATTTTCGTAACTTTCAAATGTCAACTAAATTAATCATTATCTCTTGCAGATTATTCCTCAGGTTAGTGCCAATAAATTCAAGAAAAAGAAGAGGGTACCAGTTCCTCGTACCGTGACAAATATAGGAAATGGAAACTGGTTTTGTGAGATATGCGAAGTCAAATCAAATTCCATAAAGGCCCTAGAAAGCCACTTGCAGGGCCAACGACACAGAGCGTATCTCAAAGCATACACAAACAGGTTCTCAAAACCCAAACCCGTTAAAGAATCATCGGGACCCGTAACAGACGACAAAGGGAGCACTAGTAGTGCAAGTATGCGACAAAAGACCACGAGCTCTTTTGTACCGGTGACTGGTACGGTCATGAAGGAGCATTCAAAAGGCTGGCTTTGCACCCTTTGTGATGTATCAGTTACCTCTGAAAGTAATATTAACGACCACTTGTCAGGCAAGAGGCACCGAATGAACCTCGAAACATCCGGGCCCGGTTCAGGAACCGTTAAGGCCTGCAATAACCCGAACCGAAGACTGTTGAAGAGGCGTGAACGTGGGAAATTTGGATCCGGTTCCGGACCCGTTAAGCCCTGCAATAATCCGACCCAAAGGCCATTGCAGAGGCGTGAACGTGAAATTTTTGGATCCGGTTCCGGACCCGTTAAGCCCTGCAATAATCCGACCCAAAGGCCATTGCAGAGGCGTGAACGTGAAATATTTGGATCCGGTTCCGGACCCGTTAATCCCTGCAATAATCCGACCCGAAGCCTGCTACCCTCGCATGAACCTGAAATATTTGGATCCGGTTCCGGACCCGTTAATCCCTGCAATAATCCGACCCGAAGCCTGCTACCCTCGCATGAACCTGAAATATTTGGATCCGGACACATCAACTCTTACATTAATCCTACCGTAAACCCAGTACACTTTCCTGATCACGAAATATTCGGACCCGGATCTGGATACGGACCCGTCAATCCCAACTATGCTCCGTCTGGAAACCCGGTACAAAGACATGACCCGGGAAGTGGACCCGTTAATCCCTGCAATGGTCCGACCCATAACCCGGTAAAGATGGACCTCGCTTGTGTGATGTGCGATTTTAGATGTTACGATGAGAAGTATTTGGCCGAACATTTCTGGGCGACGCATCAGCATGATGTAATGAATCAAGTCCCGGGTCATTTTGTGTGTTCTTAATGAATTTTGAGTTTGATATTGTTTACTATTTTAGTATTTTTTAAGATGGTTTTGAACCGTCATTGATTTTGTATTATTAGTTATATAAAAATATAAAAGAATTGCATATATTTCATCTTGATTTAATTATTTGTTACAGAGTAATTTATTTAAAGAAAAGTCTAAAATCAAACAATAAACATCCTTTCATCCTTCCCTAAAGATTGTATGTGTTCCCAAACTTTACTTTTGCTCGATTCCGTTATCCATATTCTACCTTCTCCCATCTTCAACTATGTCATCCTCTCAGGCCTCGAGGGCCGAGAGTTGATGAACTGCCTTAAAATGACTCGTACAATTCTAATATACATTGTTGGGAAATCTAGAAACACCTCAAGATCTACCCTCGGAAGATCTTGTTGCCGAAACAATTAAAGAATTGCCTTGAAATTCTAATATATATTTGTCCCGAATTTGTTAACATGGTCAATGAAGATAATTATAACAGTGAAATTTTTATGTTATTGTATTGGTGTCCTCCAAAATCTAACATTATACGTGTATTGTTTTTAACAATATGCATTTCTGTACATTCTAAATTCTAATGACTCTTCCAATTGATTAGAAGATGCGGTCCAGTTTATATAGAAATACTCTGAAACAATATCATTAAAATTTCATGGTATAAAAATGAAAAGAGCATGATAATATAGTTTGAGTGGATAATATCATGAACGCGAGAGAGAGACAGAGAGAGAGAGAGAGGTAAAAATCGTATGATATCTGTCCAAACTAAAATATTCTTTATTTTTTAAATTGCAATCTTATTAAAATCATAAGACTAATGGTGAAATTAAGCCTGCAATTCTCCTTGTACAAACAACCCTGTAATTTCACACTGTAAACTTTTCTAATTTTATTTTATATATCATATATAGAGATCCAATGGTCATCTGGGACTTTGTAAACTTTAAATTTTCGATAAATATTAATATATAATGGAAAAAAATTATTTATTTATTTCTAAGTCTTGACATTTAGTTATGATATTGTGAACTAGCTATAATCCCGCGCAATTGCGCGGGGCACGTTGATTTGTTTTTTTTTATGATTTGTACTTTTTCTGTATTTATTTTTCGGCAGCGTTGTATTGGCCAGTGATTCGATTTGTGTGGTGTTGTGGAATTTTCAAACTGAGAATGACCGAAATGTAATTTGTCAAACTGAAAAGGACCAAAATATAAATTAAAAAAGACCAAAATGTGAATTAAATTTTTTTTTCGAATTAAAATGTGTAAATAAAAGAAGATCAAGATGTAAATATGAAGTACCAAAATGTAATATTTTAAAATTGAAAGGACCAAAACAAAAATAAAAAGGACCAAAATATAGTTTTTTCAACTAAAAAGGACCAAAATGTAATAAAAAAGGACCAATATGTAAATTAAAAATTTTATTACAAAGAGGCCCCTGGACCAAAATGTATTTTTTTAAACTTGGAGGACCAAAATGTAAATAAAAAAGGACCAAAGGATAATTTTTCGAAATAAAAAAGGACCAAAATGTAAATAAAAAAGGACCAAAATGTAAATTAAAATTTTTTTCTTACAAAAAGGTCCCTGGTGACGTGGCTCAACCAGGAGCCAGGAAAAAGTATAGAATTATACTAATTATAATATGAAAATAGGGCCTGCCCTGTATAGAGAAAATGAGTATATCGATAATTTATTTATTTTGTTTGTTATGTTTTGTTTCGAGGAAACAATATAACATGGTAATAATATATTTTTTTATTTATCATATTATTTTCTCATCTTAACAGAAAAAAAAATATACCTTTATGTATTTTATGAAAAAGAGAACAAATAATTTAATTGCACAAAATAATTCAGGAGTGTTTCTCGTATATCTTTTATGGGAAATTTTCAAAAAACCCCCTATCTTTTTTTGGTATTCTAAAAAATCCCCTATCTTTTTGGAAACTCCAAAAAACCTCCTCTACCAAAGTTTTATTTTCAAATACCCCCCTATAGGGGTTAAATCTAACCATTGATGGTGTTAAATTTTTTTTTGACCAAAATACCCTTCTATTTTCATATGTATATTTTTGTTATTTTTTCATTAATTTTATTAGTTTTAAGAAAATTCATAAATAATTTTTAACATATAATGATTTCACAAAAATAAAATTATTAAATGTTGTGTTTGTATAATTTTAATATTTCTTTTATTATTCATGAAAAATTAACATCAGATAATAATAAAATAAACACCTTGAAAATATAGTGATAGAAAAATATTTCTTTAAACATCTATTTTATTTTTATTATCGTTCTTTTTTTTATTTATGTTTTTAATAGATTCATGATATTTTAATTTTTAAATATTTGCAAGGTGTTCTTTTAATATTGTTGTTCATATTATTATTATTTTATGTTATTTTTTCAGTAAAAAAAATATGAAAGTCAAATATATATAATGTATGAAATATTAAAATTATATAAATATAACATATGATAATTATTTTTTAAAAATTATTATAAGCTAAAAAAAAAATAGGACTTTTTTAAAATTAATACAAATAACAAAAACATTATTTTAATTACTAAATATGTAAAAGGAAGGGTATTTTGGTCATAAAAAATATTTAACACCATCCATAGTTAATTTTAATCCCATAGGGGTATTTGAAAATAAAAGTTTGATGGAGAGGATTTTTTGGAGTTTCCAAAAAGATAGGGTTTTTTTTAGAATATCCAAAAAAGATAGGGGGTTTTTTGAAAATTTCCCATCTTTTATCAGGAGAGTACTATCAAAAAGTGTCTTGGTATTCTAATTTTTACTTTTTTCATCATAATTTGAGTTCATGGTAAAACAAATAATTTGTCTCTTTTTTCTTTATTTTTTCTAAATCTTTTTTCGAATAGTCTTATCGAAATTTTATTTATTTCGATTTTGAGATTTTAAATTTTGAATTTAATTGTCAGAGGTTTGAAATTTAATATCTGAAGTACATAATATATAGTTATTATTGTGTTAATATATATAAGGGGCAATTTTAGGTATGTCCCTCAAAAAATTCCAAATTTCAAATTTGTCCCTGAAAAAATGTTTATATCAAATATGTCCCTTGAAAATTCAAAAACTAACAAATTTATCCTTTCAAAAATAAAAATTATCAAATATGTCCATTTAAATATGACATAATATCAAATATGTCCAAACCGTTAACGTACCATCCAATTCATCATAATTTGTACTTATTAATTCCAATTAAATCACTAAGTACTAATTTATATGACTAAAATATCCTTTGTAATCTAAACATCAACTCCAATCCATTAGCACCAATCTCACGATTGCCACATCTTCTTCTCTTCAGCCGTCCAGTAAAATGAAGCATGACCAATCGCTCCCTCTACCTTCTTCGCTTATCATCGTACACCTAACCCTCGTCTTTCTCTTGCTCACCAAGCAGCGGCTAAATCCTGTTCTGATTGAAGATCACTACAATCTTTATCGTGTTTTCATTCATTAGTCAAAAAGTAAAGAGAGCATGAAGCAAGTGGGAGAAGAAAGCAGAGAAGAAACAGAGAGAAGCTCGCCAAATCCCCAATTCTCGATGCATGTTTATTAGTCATGGAGCAAAAAGCTTCTCCTTCATTTCTCAGTGTCTCTGTTTCAATATTATAACCTCAAGAAAGCACACACAAAATTGGACTGGATATTGCAAGGCCTTTTTTTTGGAAGGAATTGATTTGGTCAAGATTTTAATAACAAAGAAACATAATCAAATAACCAAATAGAAATAAATTACAACCAAAATAACATATTAAAAAGTTCAATTACATTTCAATGACATAGTCATCAGGGGAATCAACAAGTGTCAAGATTTCTAGTCTCACGAAAATGTACCTAACCACCTTAATAAAACTTTCTTTTCCTATGGCTTCTGCTGCAGCCTTGTATCAAAATATGCCTGGAAAGTCGAAAATACGATGTAAATTTGGGAGCAAGCTTTGATTGTTTTTAGGGAAAATTTGATATGTAGACCAAAAAAGAATGGAAATACCCTAAATAGCCAGGAAAGTTTGAAAATTTGGAATATAACACTCTCAGAGATGTCGACTTTTGAAAAATCGACAGATTATAAAACAGCTTTTCGTCTTAAACTCCTGTTAATTACGTGTTAAAACCGTTCGACTTTTGAAAAGTCGAGAGGATATTAAATCATCCCACCAGCCAACATCCTCCAACAGCCACATCTAATCCTCTCGACTTTTGAGAGGAATCTCTCAAAAGTTGAGAGATTTCAAAATTTGATATATTTCCCCAGATTGTACCATAACATCATCTATGTTATAATTAGTATATTTAATTAAAATAATAATTAGTACACGTTAGCTATTATCTTAATACATAATTAATGTTTATTCGAATTCATAAATTGGAATAAATTTTAATGAATATTTAATGATATGTTATAATTATAACGTTAATTAAATGCAATAGTAGAAATATGGAGAATATGACAGGTAAATTTTGGAGGAGAGTGATTTTTTAATATCAATTTACTGTTCGTGCATTGAAAAAAATATATATAAAATTGTATTGTACTCCAAAATATACCTGCCGTATTCTCCATATTTATACTATTATATTTAATTAACATGATAATTAGAACATATCATTAAATATCCATTAAAATTTATTCCAATTGATGAATTCGAATAAATATTAATTATATATTAAGTTCATTACTAACATGTATTAGTTATCATTTTAATTAAATATACAAATTAGAACATAGATGGTGTTATGGTAAAATCTGGAAAAATATATCAAATTTTGAAATGAAAAGTTGAGAGATTCCTCTCAAAAGTCGAGAGGATTAGATGTGGCTGTTGGAGGATGTTGGCTGGTGGGATGATTTAATATCCTCTCGACTTTTCAAAAGTCGAACGGTTTTAACACGTAATTAACAGGAGTTTAAGACGAAAAGCTGTTTTATAATCTGTCGACTTTTCAAAAGTCGACATCTCTCCAAGAGTGTTATATTCCAAATTTTCAAACTTTCCTGGCTATTTAGGGTATTTCCATTCTTTTTTGGGTTACATATCAAATTTTCCCTTGTTTTTATTGGAATGAACTGCTTCCACATTATACTGAAGAAATGCACATTTATCAGCTAAAAGTCATTCAAATTTTGTGCATAATTGAACTTAATCAACACCAAATCAACAACAATATTTTATTATAATTGACTCCAATTCACGTAATTGAGCATGATTCAACATAATTAATGGTAATCAGCTCCAATTAACCACGATCCAACCCCAATTAAACACGATTAAACAAATTCACAAATAGGAGATATCTGAGTGAAAATGTGTTGCTCAAGCAGCTGTATGAGAAGGTGAAAGACAATGGCAGGTTGAAAACAAATGAGCAGGTGAGATGCACACGGATAATTCTCAGGAAGAGCCCATGAGATGCACATCGAGGCCTTGACCCGATGCGAAAATCCCTTCATCTCCTCTCATATACTACCGCAGAATGACTTCCTCTCGAAGTCTAAAAGGAGCGAGACAAAGAATAGTGTGCGGGAGAGGAGGGTAAGATTGTCTTTTTAATAAATTCTGTTAGATTTAACACAAAATGTTAAAGTTGGATAAATTTGATAGAAGTCAACTATGGTAGGGATAAATTTGATATTTGCAATTTTAGAGGGACATATTTGATATTTCGAGTTTTTACAGGGACATGCCAGAAATTAACCCTATATATAAATCTTTTAAAGATAATATGTACACGTGTCAGTGTTGTAAAAAACGGTGAAAAACGGTGAAAAAACGGTGTTTCGGTGGAAAAACGTCCCGTTTTTTGCAAGACGGTTTGAAAAAACGGTCAAACGTTTTTTTACGTGTTTGATCGTTTCTTTTTGGCGAAAAACATTTTTCGCAACAAAAATCATCTTTTTAATTTCAGCCCATCATATTTTTTAGCCCAATAATTTTTTTTTTTTTGGCCCATTGGTTCCAGCTTATTTTTTCAGCACATGCGCAAAGCTTATCTCTCTCTCGCGGCTCACTCTCTCCAGGTCTCGCCTCACTCTCGTCTCTCTCTCTCTCTCTCTCTCTCTCTCTCTCTCTCTCTCTCTCTCTCTCTCTCTCTCTCTCTCTCTCTCTCTCTCTCTCTCTCGCCTCACTGACTGACTGTACTTGCCTCTCTCTCGCTCGAAGTCAGATCGATCATCGAAGAAGCTTAGTTGCTTGCTCTCTCTCTCTCTCTCTCTCTCTCTCTCTCTCTCTCTCTCTCTCTCTCGAGTCTCGCCTCGCAGCCTCTCTCAAACAGTGGCTCCAGGTCCTGAAATCTCGCCTCGCCTCGCCTCTCTCTCGCCTTGCAGCCTCTCTCTCCGACAGGTACTGAAGTCGATTGAAATCTCTGAAATTGCCTCGAATCTGTGTTGGGGACCTTTGAAATTGCCTCGAATCTGTGTCGATTGAAATCTCTGAAATTGCCTCTATCTCCGACAGATTTTTTGGAGCCGCAAAATCGATTGAAGCCACAGAACCGATTGAAGGCGTAGAATCGATTGAATCGATTCTTCTCTCTCGAATGTGTGTGTAGATATTTTGTAGAATTATTTTTGAATTTTCAGAAAATAACAGAGACTTCTAAATTAATAATGCTAAATTCGTTTTGATGTTATCTTTTATGTTGGATATTGTCTAAGTTATTTTTTTACTATTAAAAAATTAAATTATTATATATTTTTTTGGTTTCATCTATAACTTTTAATTAAATTATTACCGATTTCGGTGACCTTTTTTCACCATTTTACGATAATCCCGTTTTACGGTCCTCGACCGTTCCGTATCGTTTTCCGTATTTTACAACATTGACACGTGTTGTGATTTTGGTTCATATTAAATTTAATAAGATGATTTAAAAGTTTTGATTTCCGAGATGCCTGATATTTTTTTCTTAAGTTCCAGTTGCGAACTTCATTATGTATGTTGTTTTAGCGATATTACAACATAGAATTTATGGAATTTATTATTTATTAAAGATTACATATGAAATTCTTTTATGTTTAATTATATTATTGATTAATCGATTTCAAAACCTATCTGGCCCGACCAACCCACCCAACCCGACTTTTGTTGGATTGAATGAGTTTTCAAAACATTATGAGTTGGACCGGGTTTAAAAATGCAAACCCGTCGAGGTTGGGTTTGGTTATAATGATTATCAAAATTCGTTTTAATCCAACCCGTGTAGACCCCTATGTATACCCACCCATAAAAGATATAAAATACTTGAATACGCTTGCAAGACGTGAAAATACAACCAACGTAATATTTTCAATTGCATGTGTTATACGTGAAATTTTTCATTTTATAGAGCTTTTTTTTAGATTTTATAGTCATTTTTATCGTTTCACCTTAATTATTTTATTTCGTAAGGCGGTTGAAAAGTTTTGATTTCCGAGATGTTTGATTTTTTTTCTTAAGTTCTAGTTGTGAATTTCATTATGTATGTTGTTTTAGCAATATTACAAAATAAAAATTATTATTTATTAATCATTATATATGAAATTATTTTATGTTTAATTATACTATTGATTAATCGATTTAAATACCTATTTGATATGACCAACCCACCCAATCCGACTTTTATCAGATTGAATGAGCTTTCAGAATATTATGAGTTGGGCCAGGTTTAAAAATTGAAAGCCGTCAAGGTTGGATTTGGTTATAATGGTTATCACAACTCGTTTACGTACAAAAGGATTCGTTGAAGTTGGGACTTGGGGTTTTCGACCCGAATCAGGCATTTGTTGTTTTTGTGCCTTTTTTAGCAACTCCCGATGTCGAAATGCAGCTTGGATGGCACTATGAAAGAGATTTTTCGTAAAATGATCAGAAGATTAATTTGGAGTTTAAGAGGAGAAAAATGTTTTGAAGATAATTAAAAGGATCTTAGGATTGGAAAGGTTTCGAGAGTTGTAATAGGTTATATTATCGTATTAGTGTCCTCCGTGGTATTATATTGGCGTCCTCCAAAATCTAAACACCATAAAGGTATATTATTATCAATTTTCACTTTTATGTTTTCAAATGAATCATATAGTTACGAGAAGGAAACAAATTATATGAGAAAAAGAAGGATGATAGAAGGAGGCATATATATATATATATATATATATATATATATATATATATATATATATAGTGTTTGCATGATAAGAACTATATTCCTCCAAAATCTAAAAATGAAAAAAACATGGTAATAAAGTTTGCGTGCATAAATATTGTGAAAGCACGAGAAGGAGGTGAGAGAGGCGTATATCACGTGATCTTTGTCCAAACCAACCTTGATAATACGACGATTAACGCTTATATATTTAAAAAAAAAAGATAATATTTGTCCTTTTATTGTCTTAAATATTAAAAAAAGGGCTAAAAGGTCACAAACTATTTTTTTTATTAAATTGTGCTCGATACCTAAAAGCTGCTTTTGAAATATCAACAATTCTTTTTATTATATTTTTATTTTACACGTAATAAGTCATATTTATTTGAATATTTTTTATTTTTTATCTTTAATTTTTTTTTAAACAAAGTATTTTTATTTGTAATTAGCAAATTATTGCGAAAATTTTATGTTTGTTTTCATTATTATATTTTTGTTTATTTTTTATGATAGTTTTGTATTGTAAAAACTTCACAAACTCTTAGTTAGATGCAAAACGGTGAAAGTTAGACTTGTGTATTCATTTAACATATAGTAAGCGATATAAGTGTGAAACGATGAAAATGCGTCATGTATATTTATTTAACATGTTAGTTAAATGTGCATTAGTTAATTATATATTAATGAATCAATTAATTAATTAATTAATTGTATGACATGTGTTGATTAATATTTACTTAAATGTATTAACTAGAATATTATAGAAAATGTGATGGTATAACAAGCATCAATATATTAGATTTGGATTATTCACCGAATTTATAAAACTTGGTCATTTTTGTTTAAAAAATTCGCTGCATTTTAAAGCTAATTATCCATAGAATTTAAAAAAAATCCAATGGTACATGCTTTTTAAAATTAGTTTTTGATTCGTTTTGAAATATATTTCTAATGAATTATTTTTCGAATTTTTGATTCATACATGATTATGTACAGAAATAATCCTTACATGAATTCATAAGTAAATTCAATGAAAGAACTCAATCTGTGAAAAGGGCATACCGATAGTTTGAAAAATCGACTTGACTCGAGATCTAACATAATGGACTTATTTTGTAATTTTCATAAATATATATATATATATATATATATATATATATATATATAATGTTATATAATTTTAGGAATTTTTCAATTTATGTCTAGTGGAATATTTAATTTTCATAAAAAAGTCAGATATTTCATAGTCATATTGTAGCCTTGTAGGCAATGTCAGGGTAGTATGAAATCATGATTGCCATGAATAAGTCATATAATTTATGTTATTTAATTTTTTAACTTTTTTATATTACGATCCTTCATTAATTTGTTATAATGACGAAAATATAATTTATACTTTTATGTAATTGTCATAATTTTTTTATACAAATATTTTTAAAAAAATATGACTTTTGTTTACAAAATGAAAATAAAGTATTTTACTAAAAATTATATTTTTCAAAGAAATATTTGATCAAATAAAATATTACATTTATGTATAAGTATGAATTATATTTTCATTGTGTTAGTATACTATACCAAATCATCAAGCATCCTAATATAAAAAAAATTAAATATTGATTTCTTATACAAAAAAATGATTATACATCATATTTCAATATTCTCAGATATTAATAATATGTGAAAACTATTTATCATTTTATAAGATTTGTAAAGATTAATTTTATTTGTAAACTATAAATAAATATGTTTTTTTAAGATTTAATAATAATATAAATTACTTATTTTTTCTCAAATAATATAAATTATGGTTTGAAATAGTGGTACAAGTTGGAGTAATATAAAGAGGGTGATTCATCATTTGAAAACTCTGACCATTATGGTCGAGAGTGTTATTTTGGACATTTACTTCGTATAATCTCTATTTGATTCGTATAATCTCTATTTGAGTAATTCCTAATTTAAAACTGTCTAGGAATGTAATTTTTCCTTAATTTTAGAAGACAAGAGTTTATATAAATCAGGTATAATTTACGATTCGTTATTTTATTTAAGTCTGGGGTAATATGTACTTAAATATTTATATACAATGAGGAAACTACGGGTAGTTGGGTCCCAAGCCCTCCAAGAATGTATTGATATGAAAAAATATATATATTTTTTAATTTATATATTAAAATATTATTAAATTACTTAATCTTGGTCCTCGTGCCATTTTGGTCCCTGTTTATATATATATACATAGATATGAAAGAGGATATGTACACTTGTTTATATATGTTTGGTCTAATACATACTCAATTTTTTTTAGCGATACTCAATAAGCAATTAATATTTAAAATATATTTAAGTGGCATGCTAGACATACATATATGTTATGTTTAATATGTTTGTAGTACTAATTATTTAATCAAAATTTATGTCTGAAATAAGTTGATTCGAGCCAACTGAGTCATTTCGGATTCCATCCCGAGTCATCGAGTCAAATTTTGAGCTTTACACAGTCCGAGTCAACTCGAAATATCAGCAAGTGGAGTTAACTCGGCAAAGTTCAAACTGAACTCGTCGAGTTTTGGAACTATGACACAACGACTACCTATTTTTCTTTCACACGAAGAAACTTAAACTTGTGTGACAACTACAAGATAATTTGGTCGAGTCGAACTGCTGATGACCATCAAAAACTGAATCAGAAAGTAAAAAATGTCAAACAAAAGGTATCGTACATATTTCTCATCTTGGTAGTAGTTGTTCTTAATTAATTTCTTAATTAATAAAATGAATTAACGATTAATTCATGAAAAATAAAAAATTAATATGTAATTATAATTTCTATCAATTAATAGTTAATAAAGAATATTAAAAAATTAATAAATATGAATTAATCGTAATTGATAGAGATAATTAGTTGATTAATTGTGCAATTGTGATTCATCACGATTATGTGTGGGAAAATAAGAGGACACGATGGAAAGCTTCATATTTTTATTTGGAATACTTATTAATTATTATCTGGGTATATGTGTTATCTTTCAAGATTTTATAGGGGTACGAATGAGATTTCAGCTTAAATTTAAATCCATCATTGAATTGAGACTGCAACAGACAACAGTGTGCCTCTTCAACTTTCCTCTGTTTTACAGCGCGGCTATCTAGATGGATGTCAAATCACTTCACAAATCTTTTGCCTTCTCTCTCAATATTTCTTGAAATTCAAACTCGCTCCTCATCATTTTCTTTTTGGAAATAAAAAAAGAAGAAGATCTTTATTCTTGCTCCCCATCTTCAAACTCTCTTCGTTCTCCCTCTCTCCATTTGAGCTCCGAAATTGCTCAATGAATGTACACCTCTCTCTCTCTCTCTCTCTCTCTCTCTCTCTCTCTCTCTCTACATCGAGTCATAGATAGATGTAGTTGCTTCAATTAATTTTTAGGGTTTTGTGATTCATGTAATTTCTTTATCGATGTACGTGTGAGTAATGTATTTTCAGTAGGAGTAATGCAACATTCTGGATGCATCTACATAATTATCATTAATATTATATTATTATGTCTAATAACTTTATGTAATGAAATTGCCATTAAAAAAAACTTTACATAATGAAATCCATTGGTCGAGGAAAACAATATGTATTTTTCTTTCTACGAGTCAAATGTTTTCTTTTTGGGTGAGTTTCAATTTCTTCCTTGTACATGCAAGATTTTGTTTTTATTGCCCTTTTGATTATATTTTTCTTGAAATTTCGAGTTCTATATATTTCTTGAATTTTTCTTTGTCGAGTTCTCTTTTCTGATCAATGCCCATTTTATTTGCATCTTGTTGACTTTTTTATTTTTATTTTTTCACATTCTAATAGGTACTGAAAGCATGAATTGCCAGATTGAAGGACCAAAAATATAAAATAAATTGCTCGTGTGAAGAATGCATGCCCCGTGACAAAATCGGTGTGATATTGACCACAAAGGACGATAAACCCTATGAAGAATAATTCAAGTGCGAAATACATGACAGATAGAGATACCCATTTGGGTAAAAATGATGAAAATGCCCCTGTCGTGACAGACAATATCTCGCCACCTAGAAGAAGAAACTTGCTTGTAGGAAGCCAAAAGGGGCTTAAGAAAAATGGACGGTTAAAAGTGAACGAAAAAGTGAAAATGGACAAGAATATGTCTCAAATTGGCTTAAATGATCATGTGGCCAAATCCGATGTGAATGAATTAGATGAAGACACCCCGATCCTTACTGATAATTCTCGGGTATCTGTACAACACAAAAATAACCCTGTCAGACAATTCCAAATTGACGAGAGTTACCGAAGTGCAAGTGAAGAATATGTAAAATCTAGAGCCGGAACAAGAAACTTTTTCAAGTTCGATCAGAAGAAAAAACATTTGCGCCGTGTCGATGGAGTCATCAGTAGACCAACAAATTTTGATTTGAAATCTCGTAAAATGGACGGTGATCTACGATCCAATTCCATCGGCCGGGTCCAAGGAAGATCAAGTGATTTCGACCAGGTCGTAAGTAAGATCTTGTCAAGGAAAAATTACACGGATAGAGTTCATGGAGACATTACGCAATCAAAAATATGTGCTTCTATACATCCACTTTTTGATTATGTTTGGAGGTATGTATGCTTTTATACCGTTTTTTGGTACTTTTTACTTTCAAATCCAATATTTTTTTTATTTGAATAAAATGTAGAGGATGGTTTAAGATTGGAGATGAAATGTGGGGCCTCCTTGGAGGTCATACATCAACAGTTGCACGTGAGAAAGAACGAGGTCTTTCAAAATTGTTGCCTCGCGTAATGTGTATGGAAAAGGTTTTTTCACCCCAAATATTTGAGACTAGGTTGCCCAAAATTCGCGATATAGATATATTTTTCTTTCCTCAGCATGCAAGGTATATGTTTATAGAGTTATATGTTTCTTAATCATTCTAAATGCCTATAGTGTTGCTAGATATCATATAAATTTAATTATTTGAGGTTTTGTTAGATATCATTATTTAAGGTTTCATAGTATTCTTTTCCACCATATATCTCTGAAACCCAAAATGTCACATTTATCCTGTCAAAATTAAAAAATATCATATCTACCTGCCAAAACTTAAAAATTAATAAAAAATCGAACAATTTCGAACCATAAATATGATATTTCCTCTATATCTATTGACTAAATAAAATACCTCGCATTAGAACAAAGAAAATAGGAAAAAAAAACGACAAATCTTCGTGAAATGTGGACCCCATTATGTATATATATGTCCGTGTTTATAGAGTTATATGTTTTCCACTTAATAATCATTCTTTGATGATTGTTAGGGTTGAGGAGATGGTAGATGGACTACTGCAAGATATGGCGAAAGGGAATTATGTGCTAAAATTCTCACTCGTTGAGTCTGAATTTTTTGTTTTCTCCTCTTCCATTTTTGAGGAGCCTCTCCAAAGTTAGTTCTAATTTTGCATTAAATGAAATCTTATTATTATTTACGTTTTGGCTCAAGTGTTGAATTTTCCCTTTTCAAATCATTTGAGGGCTAACATTAATATTCGTTTCTCCATTTCTTTTCGAAAATTAAATATAGGATTTCATGGAAGATGCTACTTATGGGGATTATTCAAGCCAAGAAGACTCAAAAAGGCACAAGACCAAATAAAGGCCTCAAATAACTCTAATCAAAAGCAAATTCAACCGCAAATCGATGCGATTTCCACCAGAGATGAAAATGTAAACGAGTATCTTGATTGTAAGCCTAAGAAAGTGACAATCAATTTCATGCCGCAAGAAAACCAAGACACCTCTATTGAGTGTCTTAATCTATTCCCAGAATGTTCTGAGAATATTGCAGTAAGATCTAGGGTTATGGTTAGCGACGAACTCGAACTCGACCTTGGACTGCGGATTTGATATATGGAGTTTGTGCATCGAATACTTGAATCCACAGACTTTATTAGGTTTATTGGGTTACAAACGTGACTTGATTTGTAGGTATAGACGCAACTATACTTGTTTTGTATCATGTATATACTACTTCGTATTCTGTTTGTACACTTCTTGTTATGCGTACTCCTTTTGAAACCATATACGTACTCTTTTGCTTCCCAAATGTCGTATTTTTTGAGGAAAATTTTGTTATACAGTCTAAATAGTTTTGCAATTTACCAAAATATCCAACATAGTTCGGTATTTCTTGAAATAACATTTTCGACTATATGCTAAAATAATCAACATTTGAAAAATAGAGCATTTTTAAATTTTTAAATTTTAATTAGCAAATCTTTTTATTAACTGTGTATGTTATAAGATTCCAATTTGCATTTGCATTATTATTCATACATTATACACTTTTAAAAAAAATATTTGAATAATAAATATTTTTTGAATTTTTTTTATATATAATATTTTGAAAAAAAATATACAAATATAAAAAATTATATATAATATCCAATTTATACAATTTGTAACGTAATGTTCGAAAAATATCAATAACATAACATTACAAAAAATTTCCCTATTTTTAATAAGAGAAATTAGTTTATAATTTTTTTTTGTGTTTTTATAGGATCAATACATACAAATATCTCCAAAAAAATTATACTCGTAGCAGTGTTGTCACCTAGTTGATGTGTGTGTGTGTGTGGTTAATATAATTTATTTTAGACTTGCAAGCTATATTTACTAAATTAAAATAAATTAACAGAACTATTTAAGAATGATAAATTCTCAACCATTCAATCTAACTTAGATCATATGTATCAATTTCTCTACAGTCAAGTATGTAACGAGTCCAATTTAAACAAAATATTTACTTGAGAAAAATATGGCCACACGAAAATCGCCACAGAGAGAGTTTTCTATTTTGTTACCCGCTCAAATTAAATGAATTATTTTTAGAGTAATCACAGATACAATTACTATAAGGACAGTAAAAATAATACTATACGATAAAGGCATGTTGCTCTGTTTGTAATGATTATTGCTCTGTGGTCTTCTCCTCTCCTATATAAAGCACCTATAGGATCAGAGAGCGATCAATTCGATTCAAAACTCACAATTACTCCGCCAAAAACAAGATTTTGAGTCTTTTCGATCTGAATTCAAGATTCCAGATTCGAAATATGAGTTCTTTATGTGCTTGTTTCTGTCCTTGCTTCGGGGATCGTGCTGCTGGAGCATTGCGGGAGGATGCCAGAGGTGGACGTGGTCTTCACAGTAGCCATCGCTGGAGGCGATCTGGCAGATTTTTGTCGCGATTGATTCGTACGGTATGTCTGCTTATCAGTTTATCTATCAAATCATTAAGATCGGATTTTTGAAATTCTTTGGATTCTTTCTTTTTAACAGGGAAGGAGAAATCGAATAGATCGAGACCAAGAACATGGTCTGCAAGATTTCGTGATCAATGAGACTCAACCTCACTCTAATTGGGAGCATTCCACTGAGGTAATGAATTTATGTGTTGATTCGAAATTACTGAATCAGATTTGTGTTTTCTTCTTTTTTCAAACTAAATTTGAGAAAGGAAAGAAAAGATAAGAAAAGAAAAAGAATAGATAAAAGAATCAGATTGTATTTTTCAGACTGGATTTGATAAAATATGGATAAAAGAATCAAGACTTGACTGTGTTTTTCCCTTTCGAATTGAATTGTGTTTGTAAATTTGTATAATGATTTTCTGATTTTTTTGAATTCTTGAATGATACCTTTGCTTCAATTTCGATTTGAATTTGAGCAAGAACAGAAAAAGATTCGACAGAAATATCAAAATCAAATGAAAAACAAATTACTTGGCTTTCTTGATTGAAGTTTTTTTTTTACTGTGGTGCAGGAATCAACATGGTCGCCGCATTACGATGAGATCGATCCACTTGAGGAAGAATCCGTGCACCAGTTTCCTTTTACTGTGCAAGAATCAGAACCGCATCTCGCTGCCAGTACCAATCGAACCGGTACGGTTATATCTAAACTGGTACCGGTCATGTTCCTTTGTCTCTTTTTTTTGCTGTGTATCTTTGCAACTGTACACCAAAATGTACAAGTGCAAGATAACAGTTTGACTTTCGGATCGATACGATTGCATGTATTGAGTTCTTCGCGGGGACAGGTGGCAGTTGCTGATTCATGGGTTTTTGCACTTTGGTGTATTGTGGCTTTATTTCTTGTAGGTGTTGTGTTTGTTGTTTATTCGATATTGTTTGGAGCAATTTTAATTATTTGGTACATAATGCATAAATTAGAGCATAGGGATGAATTGAGATTGCCGAGATGGTTCAGGAGGTTTATCGGCTAGAGACGAGCTCATATTTATTAGATATTTTAGTGCACATTTTTGGAGGAGGAAATATTGTTCAGTTTATTGTTATTTATTTTTATGTTTCAAGTATGTTCATTGTTTATGTTGATTGCTATTTATATGATTATGATTATGATTATGTTCAAGTTTCAAGTATTTTTTTTATGACTTATGTTTAGTGTTTTTACTATTTTATAAACTATTGATATTATTTTAAATCAAGTTGTATTGTAACGGTTTTCAAGAAATATATCAACAAGCAACAATAATATAAAAACTTATAATAACGAATATAAATGTGCTAAAACAAGAATGCATGCTTTCATTACGGTTCCCTCATTTTGTGTTTATTTTAACTCGCTTCCTATATTCATTTTGTTTCATTTTCATTGTCTAAAACAAGAATGCATGCTTTCATGAAATGAAATTTTTAATTTTACGTTTTTCTATGTTTCATAAAAGTTCATCCATTCAAAAATAAAATTTTCTAAAACAAGATCAAAGCTTGGTAGTGAAAAATACTTGGTTGTTAAAGATGTATATATAATATATAATTATGTATACATATAAAAAAAAATCACGGCCCAACTAAAATCCAACATTGATAGTAAATTGATCGAAAATTAAAAACGATATGTAATATATAATTATGTATACATATAAAAAAAAATCACGGCCCAACTAAAATCCAACATTGATAGTAAATTGATCGAAAGTTAAAAATGATATGTAATATATAATTATGTATACATATAAAAAAAAATCACAGCCCAACTAAAATCCAACATTGATAGTAAATTGATCGAAAGTTAAAAACGAAAATATACAATCACATAACATAGCAGAAAAAACCAATTATCTAGAATAATATAACCACCACATTCAATAACTAAGTCCATTAATACAAAACATGAATACTGCAAGCTAATATTTTCAAATTTCGACCAATTTTGCAAGACAATTGAAATCATAGTATGTGAGAACCATAGCGTACTAACTGCAAAAAGAACAAACAAAAAACAAGAGACGCCCCGAGATCCCCAGTAAACCTGAAAAAAAAAGATAATTACGATAATACCTAAATATTTTATTTTTATATTATTGAAAGAACGATTATTTTAATTAGATACAAAATTAGGTACCTTGACATAAAGCTAATCTACTCAGTCTTCTTCTCTTTAGAAGACCCAGTTTTGCCAGGAAATGGCCCCAAACATCGAGATAAATGCTTGTGCGCTAACCCTAATTTCTCATCAACGTGGTTTTGGTGTTTCTCATATACTACTGGTACGACGAGCGAGAGCAAAGTACCTGTACCCATAACCAATACATAATTTTGTGAGGATCTCTTTGCAAATGAGTCATGTATTAATTAATCTAACAGAATAACGGGAGAAGGAGAAACCATGTTAGAGAGAGACTGACCGATGTAAAGAAGAGTGAGGAAGTTGAAGAAGCCCCCAATATACGAAACAAACCATAAAGCCGTTATCACCTTCAGCGAAAAGAATTAAGAAAAAAATACACTTTAGTTCCTCAATATGCCAAAAGTGATTGGACATTTCAATTCAAAAATAACATATAATTTTTGAAATTACGAAAATGCCCTAATACCCGAAGGAAGAGATTGCGATCTCTTTTAATAGCAATGTCGTGCGCGATGGACAAGGCACAATTAGCCCATTTGCGGGCCCCACCTGAAGCTTTCTCGATAAATGCATCCGAAACTTCCATATTAGGAAGTGGAGGCAACGGCCTGCGAAATTAATCGAGAAATTCCACAATTGAAGGATAATCGAGGTTTAATTGCTTGATCGAGACCTTTTTACTTTTTTTTGGAAGAAATTTGGGTACCTGTTGAGGAGAGAAGCAGACTTGGCCCACAAGAAGAGAATGCAAACAAGAAGAAGCAACGCGTTGGCCATTACAGAGAGGAAATTATACCCTGCCCTTTCGAAGAGGATCCACATCGCAGTGGACCCCACAGCTGCAGCCACAGCCAAATTCCTTCTCTTCCATAAAAGCACATCGGCCACTGCAAATAAAAGATAATTGGGCATATTAATGCTATAATATGCAAATGATCTATTGAGTTTTATGATTGTATTGGATAATTTGGTATCTAATTGCACAATTGAGCACTGGATTAGGTCGTATTGAGTCTCAAACACAAATTTCAAGATTAGAATCAGTAAATACTGCTCAAATTATGCAACTTCGAATAATCCAATCAAATTTATTTCAGATTAATGCAACTATATAACTGTACAGAACAACAGTACGCATAGAAATTCATCACAAACATCGCTAATCTGATTCGTCTGTACATAATTAAGTCAAGAATCAGATCAGATCATAAATCGCATCCGTTCAGAATAAAACAAAACAAAAGAGAAAATCGAAGAATTGAGATAGACCTGGGCCGCCGCCAAGAGAGAGATGTACGGATCGCCGAGAGGTGACGTCAGCAGGTGTCGCCATTGTAGTAGGTGAAGGTTTCTTGCAGAAAGAGAGGAGTAATTTTGAGGACGAAGGAATCGTTTGGGATCTTTGTCCTCTCTTGATTTTCCCTCGTAGGAATTATCACCTCCGGTTTGGATAACTGGATATCTCCAATGGATAACTGGATGCTATTTTTTGTTCCAAAATGATGTCAGGTCAATCGTGGTCATTATAAATTTTTATTTTTTATTGATGTTGGGAGACTCGTACCTAAGATTGTAACTTTAGCTCATGGTTCATGTCTTGTTCGAGCTCGACTCGATAAAAATACGATAATAGCTCGCTCGACGTTAACTCGAGTTAGCTCGAACGCTTGTTGAATCGAGCTTGAGCCAGACCTAGCTCGCTCGTATTAAAATCGAAAAAAAATGAGCCCGAATTTAAAAACTAAATATTTTTATCACAATTAATTATATTATACATATATAATTATAATTAAAAAAATATATAAAAAAATCATCTCAGGCCCAATCCAAGTCCAAACCTTTCTATTCTTTGTCGTTTTCTTATTTGTTGCACTCCAACTTGATGTCATAACTCAAAACTCTAATGGAAGAAAATAAAATCACCGAAAGAAATCGTAAATAAAGGCAGAAAATCGAAATTGTGTTGGGTTATTATTTTATGCGTGTTGTATTTTTGATACATTATAATTTATAACTATGATATTATGTTGTTATGCTTGGTTTTCCTAGTTTGTATTTGGTGTTATATGTTTGGTTTATTATTGTTATGTTTAAAATATTTTGTATTAGTTTTTGATACTTAAAATGTTTTTTTTCAATTGTTATGATAATTTTTAATTAATTGCAAGTTGTTTTTGTAATTGAGCAATTGTTGAGCCGAGTCAAACTAGTTCGAATTAAAATGAATCAACTTTGAGCTTGATTTTTAGTTCGAACTTCATTCTAAACGAGCCGAGCCAGTTCGAATGAGTTATGAGCCGAGCTTGAACTGGGGATGGCTCGTTCGAGCTCGACTCGTTTGCATCCCTGCTCGACTCATTGGCAATAACTAGATGTTGTCTCCTAGTATTTTTTTGGGAAAAATATATACTTGAGGATTATCAAATATGAATTTTAGTGAAATAAATTTAATAAAAAATATTAATTTACAGAAGATAAATTAATAACTATGCACAAAGGGCTAATAATAACACACAGACACTCCATAACCATATTTTATAAAAAAATCCTATAAACGATGTTCGTAAATCACGTCATCATTTTAATAAAAATATTAATTTACATAAGATAAAATAATATTAACTATGCAAAAAGAATTAATAACAAGACACACAGCCCCTAACTATATTTTACAAAAATCCTACAAACGATGTTTGTAAATCACGTCATCATTTTAATAAAATATAATAATTTACAGAAGATAAAATAATATTAACTATTAATAATAACACACACACCATAACTATAATTTATAAAAATCCTCTAAAAGGTGTTTGTAAAACACGTCATCATTGTCTTTTCTCATTCTATATCTTTAATCTTTAAATAGATCTAGGACCTGTTTGGGTTGATGTAATAATGAAGTTAGGAATTGTATTTGCGGTAATAGCTCATTTCTTAATGATTGGGTTTGGTGTAGTTCATAACCTGCGATAGTTCCCACTTCCATGTGCCTCTTTACTGCAGCACTTCCATCACTTCCATCACTTCCCATGATTACGAGGGTTAGAATCCTTGGAATGAGAAAATTTGGCGGGAGAAAAGCTCTTCAGCATGCCTCTTCTTTTCTCTCTTAGCACCTCCGCTCTCTTCCTATCTGTTTTCGCGCCTCCTCACTTTCTTCACGATTTCTTCACAATTTTCTTTGGGAGTTCAATCGATTATTTGTGGAATTTGCTACAGGTATGGATTACTTTTTTTTCGATTAGGGCTGATTAGATATTTTCTCGGGTAGTTTGATGATTATTTCTAGTGAAATTTGCTAATTAGGGTAATGTGAAGAATTAGGAAAAAAGAACCAAATTAGGATATGATATATTCTTTCTCGAAGAAGAACAAGACAAGCTGAAATAGTTTCATATCTCTCGCCAAATTGTGAAGAATTTGCACATTAAAGAATATACTTTGTTGTTTCATCTCTCTCTCTCTCTCTCTCTCTCTCTCTCTCTCTCACACACACACACACACACACACATAATCATCTGTTGAGTTGCTTAATTCTTCCCTTAATTAGTTGTTCAAATTGAATTTTAGTTTCTCCTTTTAACATTTGCCTTAAATTTGATTTAGTTTTGTCAAACTCATTTTCTCATATTCAATTTTGGTCAAACTCGGTTCAAACTCAGATTTAATTGATTAGTGATCGATCATTCATTTTTTTATATTTATTGCTACAGTTTCGATTTAGTGATTACTTGATTACTATCATTTGATTAATTTCGGTTAAACTCATTTCCGCATTTTTTATTTTCGCCTTTTGAACAATCTGCATATATGCATATGCATATATTTGCAATCTTAGAACATTGACAATTAAAGAGTATAATAATAATAATATACCAATGAATAGTTAACATAGCCATTTTTAATAGTCAACTAATTAAAACATACCCGTACAATTACATACTAATTAATCAATAATCCGTTTTTACATATAAATTTGATGTTAATTGAGTTTCTAAAAAGTTTCAGCAACCATTCTCGAAATACACATAGAGAATGGAAGAGAGGATTTGTGGCAACATGCATAGTAAATGTACTCGTAACCTAATATAAACCCTATATATGAATTTTTCCCTCGACATATTATTTGGTTTTCTTCAGTATCTTAAAAATTGATATTGCTGTTTCGGGACCATATTGTTCTTCAAAAAAAAATCATAGTAAAACAATATTATTTCTATTTTTTTTTCTAAACAAGCACTTATATACATATCTCTACCCTCGCCAGAAAAGTATTCGCGCCAATCACCAAAAAGTATGATCGACTTGTTTATTAAGAAAAAATAAATATGTAACCACCATAAATTTTACTAGGAAAATACTCGCGCTACGCGGCGAACATATAAATTATGTTTTTCATTGTAATACAAATTACACATTTCTATGATAATATTAATAATATCACCTTGAAATAAAGTTATTTGAATTATTTTATCTATGATTATTCATATGTTTTACAATTATTTTACATTATAATAACAAAAAATCTCATTTTTTAAACAAATAATAATATTTATAGAATAATATATAAAAATAAGACATAATATAATTTTACTAAAAAACATAACAACAAACATGATATCATTGTTCACAATATTTCATATTTCATATAATATTAAAATAATGAGTCAACTTGATACAACATATGTAGTAACATATTATTAATTATATAGTAATAATAATTTTCATTGATTCAAAATGCAATGGAAAATATAACATAATATAAAACTAATAGTGAAAGTAATTTAATAAATAATATCAAAATTTAATTATAATAAACATAAATACAAATTATTTTATATCATATTTTTATTTTATTTTACATTTTATAAAATAACAATACAATTTGATTGGTGTTTATAAGTTTGATTTAACATAAAATATGATATAAAATACTCGTGCGCTCGATCCCAAAACAATGAATTTTATAACCAAATAGTTTGATTTAACAATACAATTTTATAACCAAATAGTTTGTATTTATGTTAATTTTATTTTACATTTTATAAAATAACAATACAATTTGATTGGTGTTTATAAGTTTGATTTAACATAAAATATGATATAAAATACTCGTTCGCTCGATCCCAAAACAATGAATTCGTCGTGAGAACATTTAATCCCGAACACTCGTGTGCGCCTACGTTCAAGTGCTCAATGGTAACTTCAACACTTCTTGCTCAAAAGTACGAAGAACGAATCAAAACACATCCGAGTTGGAAATCAAGAAATATGCAAACAATAATTCAGCGAGAGATGAGAGTGAATGTAACGGTGAGTCAATGTCGTAGGACTAAATCGAAAGTCATGAAAAAAGTTTTCGGAACCTACTACGAAGAATATGAGAAAATTTGGGATTATGCACAAGCATTAATCGAGTCGGATAGAGATAACACCATAAAGATAGGAACTTTGCGTGCACAACCCGATGATCCGATACATTTTCAAAGAATGTACATTTGTTTTGGTGCGTGCAAGAAATGGTTTTTAAACGGATGTAGAAAAGTAGTAGGATTGGATGGATGTTTCTCAAAAGGGCCCGTAAGATACCAAATTCTTACGGCAATCGGGCGAGATGCGAACGATCAAATGTATCCTATTGCATGGGCGGTTGTAGAAGTAGAAAATACGGAAACTTGGGATTGGTTTTTATACTTGTTGGCAATGGACTTGAACATGGAGAGGGGGCATCAATGGGTATTAATTAGCAACCAACAAAAGGTAAATCAATGATTTTATTTTATAATTATTTTAACAAATAAAAAATGGATTTTATAATTATTTTATCAAATGATTTTATTTTACTATTTTTTTCTAGGGTTTACAAGTGACAATAAAAAATGCATTACCCGATGCCGAGCACCGGATGTGCGCACGGCACATTTACACCAATTGGGCCAAAAAACATAAGGGGGGGGGGGGATTTGAAAAAAATATTTTGGTTATGTTCTTGGTCGTATTCCGTAACTCAATACAATGAAATTATGGAGTACATTCGAGAGGAATCCGAGGAAGCGGCAAATGATCTAATCCGAACCGACCCGAAACATTGGTGCCTGCATTTTTCGACAATTGGTCCAAATCCGATAGTGTGGACAATAATATAACCGAATCATTCAATAGTTAGATTTTAGAATTTAGACACCTACCAATAATAACCATGTTAGAAGGTATTAGACGCAAAATTATGAGAAAAATCTCGGAGAAAGAGAGTGAAAGGAATGGTTACCATAAAAATATTTTTTATTTTACTCCAAAATGTACCCGTCGAATTCTCCATTATTTAACTATTACTTTTAATTAACGTGATAATTAAGATACATAATTTAAAATTCATTAAAATTTATTAAAATTTATGAATTCGAATAATTATTCATTATATATTAAGTTAACAACTAACATGTATTAGTTATCATTTTAATTAAATGTACTAATTAGAACATAGCGAATGTTATGGTAAATTTGGATAATCCCAGTTAATGTATTTAATTAAAATGATATATGTATTTAATTTCATAAATTTGAATACATTTGAATGAATATTTAATTATACGTTTTAATTATCAAGATAATTAAATATAATTGTTCAATAATGGAGAATTCGGCTGATATATTTTGGAGTGCAATAAAATTTAATATATTTTTTTAAAACGAGGGACCAACAGTAAAGAAAAAAACTATTCTCTTCCAAAATGTACCCGCATAATTCTCCTTTATAGATCAATTACATTTAATTAACGTGATAATTAAATTGTATAATTAAATATTCAGTAAAATTTATTCAAATTTATGAATTCGAATCAATATTAATTATGTATTAAGTTAACAGCCAACCCGTATGTACCAACCCGTGTGTACCAAAGAACTGTCAAAATGCAGATTTCAGTCGAGGTCCGTCATCACGCACCATAAGGTCCGCCACGACAGACAAAAGCCAAATAACCCGTGGAGCTTTCACGCACAATTCCGTCACGACGGACGCACTGTCCGTTGCAACGGAAATGTCCGTGATGACGCAACTTGTGGTCTGTAATCACGGACCACTATATGCTGAAAATAGTCTTAAGTCCACAATTGTTGCAGAATTTGTACACTATCTCTGTCATGACGAACCATATGATATGTCACTGTTACATAATTTGTACACTAGCCCCTGCAAGTTTCACACATACTTCCGTTGTCATACACACCATGTGGTCCGTAATGACGGACCATTGTGTGAATGCTGAATTTGGTAAGTCCACAATCATTGTGGACTCCATACACTAGATCCGTCGGGATGCATCATATGGTCCGTCATGACGGGCTGGGTACCGAAGCCCAATTCCGCACAATCATATTCTGCATTCATCCCTCTTCTCGAACGCGTACGTTCGTGTGTTCTTGTACGTATTATTTTACCGTTGATGCAAAACTGTATTTCCTCCAGCTTATTGGTTTGTTAGGTTAGTATTTAATTTCTCGGTCTTTATAACCTAGATTCAGTTTCCCTCTTGTTTGGTTCACGGTTTGTTGTACTAGTATTCAATAATTTCTAGAATTTGTTAACCTCAAGATCATCCAGTAAAGAATTGTATATGATGTCTCCAAAACTCACCCTAGCACCTTAATTTGGTGGAAATATGAGGTTAGATGAGCCACGTCTCGAGCCTATTGTCCCATCGTGTCACGAGCCGAGCGCTCTGTCACGTCCTGAGCCGATAGCGCCTCCGCAGCCCGAGCCAATCGCTCTTGGGCAAGAAACGCCACAACCTCAAGCCTAAAAAAATATAGATTAATTATAAACTCAGATTCTTATACCTTTCTATAAAGCTTAGATTTAAGGGAATATATTTTGTCTTCATGACTCATATTTTTCATCCTCTATGAGTACTTCGAGTAGGGTTATTTGAAGTAATTAACAATTCAATTAACAAATAAAAACAAGTTGACTATTAATTTAAACGTACCCATATGATTACATACTAATTAATCACTAATCCATTTTTACATATAAATTTGGTGTTAATTGAGTTTCTAAAAAGTTTCACTAACCATTCTCGAAATACAAATAGAGAATGGAAGAGAGGATTTAAGGCAACATGCATAGTATATGTACTCGTAACCTAATATAAACCTATATATGAATTTTGCCATAGACATATTATTCGGTTTTCATCGGTATCTTAAAAATTGATATTGTTGTTTCGGACCATATTGTTCTACAAAAAAAATCATAATAAAACAATATAATTTCTATTTTTTTTACAAGCCCTTATGTACATATCTCTACCCTCGCCAGAAAAGTATTCGCGTCAATCACCAAAAAGTATTATCGACTTGTTTATTAAGAAAAAACAAATATGTAACCACCACAAATTTTATTCGCAAATACTCGCGCTACGCGGCGAACTTGTAAATTATGTTTTTCATTGTAATACAAATTACACACTTGTATGATAATATTAATAATATCACCTTGAAATAAAGTTATTTGAATTAATTTATCTATGATTATTCGTATTTTTACAATTATTTTACTTTATAATAACAAAAAAATCTCATTTTTGAATTAAACAAATAATTATAGTTTTATTGTGTAATTATAGAATAATATATAGGGCATAAAACATAATATAATTTTACTAAAAACATACCAACAAATATTATATCATTGTTCACAATATTTCATATTTCATATATATTAAAATAATGAATCATACAACATATGTACTAACAAATTTTTAATTATATAGTAGTAATAATTTTCATTGATTCAAAATGCAATGGAAAATGTAAGATAATATAAAACTAATAGTGAAAGTAATTTAATAAATAATACCAAAATTTCATATTTCATATAATTTTAAAATAATGAATCATACAACATATGTAGTAACAAATTAATAATTATATAGTAGTAATAATTTTCATTGATTCAAAATGCAATGAAAAATATAAGATAAGATAAAACTAATAGTGAAAGTATTTTAATAAATAATATCAAATTTTAATTTATAATATACATAAATACAAATTATTTTGTATCATATTTTTTATTTTAAATTTACATTTTATAAAATAACAATACAATTTGATTGGTTTTTATAAGTTTAAAAAGTTATTTAGATGAATAAACTAATTTTTAATTCTATTAGTTTCAGAAAAAGTGTTATTTGCTTAAAAACACAAATACAACCTACTTAGTATTATATGAGATTCTTATTGTTAAAATTTTTACAAAAATAAATAATAATAATAATACTTACAAATTCTACTATGCAAATAAAATTCCTCAAAATCTATTATGTAAATTTATATATATTTACATTGTATTTTCTTACATAATATATTTACATATAGAAATTAAGAAAAACTGTATATACGAACTATGCTAACATGGATGTAAAAATAAAGAAAAAATTGAAATAAATATATTTGATAGGTTTATAAAATTAAGTTTCTAAAAATAATACTAATATATGTTGTATGTTTTGTAATATTACATATTAAATTATTAGTATTCCTTATATAGGTTTTCTAAGAATATTTAAAACATGATATAAAATAATGACACAGAATATATGTTGCGCGAATACTTCAAAAATCGAGCTGTATCATATCGGATGCAGTATCGGATACCCATACTCGTCGGATAATCGTGGGACACATATCGGATAATCCATGTGGCGTATCCGAACATTTTATTTCAAAACAATAGCGGATACTTCTCGGATACGTATACAAAAATGTATCGAAAAATAAAAAATAAAAATATGAAATCTATAAAAATAAGTAATACATATAATTAAATAGCTAATAAAATAAATATTTACTTAATAAGAAGATATTTCTGTAAAAACAAACTTTTAGGATATACTTTCTGTTTGATTAATGTTAGATAAATTTCCAAGGAATTTTTTTCTAACAATTATATAACATGATATTTTTCATATGCTAATTATCTTTTGTATGCACGTAGTTCATACACAAAATTATTTGAAACGTATGATTGGTATTGAATGTATGCAACTGGTGCATGATGATGTAGACAAAGACCCTCTGAAATTTCATCTTAATAATTTTGACACACAATCTAATCTAATATCAATTTATAAAGGAACTTTGAATAACCTTATCAGTTTTCATTTATTTTCTAAAACTTTTTGACTGATAAATTATTTACAAAATCCCCAAAATTTTAGCCATTCAATATAACTTAGTGTGCATACTGTTACAAACCCTGCTAAAAAATATTCCTCGGGTCATACATAGAGGATAGAATACAATGAAGGGAAGAGATGAGGCCTTTTAAAGAAAAATATAAATCAATTCAAACAAACATTTGAAAATAAAATATAATATGCAGTCAAATAACAACATTGTGCACAAAAAACTAGATAAAAATATATAATGTCCAATAAAAATAATAATACAGCTAACAAACATAAAATAAAAAGTCCTAAATGATAATTAGGAAGTTAATTAATGATCTGATTTCCTGCAAAAAAAACAACAAATTTGAAATGAATTAGATTTAGAAGAGAAAGGTGACAATATGGATTTAGAAGGAAAATGTGACGTGAAACTGAAATGGTAATGTGTAATAGGGTTAGGATTTCACACAAAAAAATTTAGAATTTGGATTTTGGAATAATATTAATTTGATAAAAAAAAAAATGTACCGGCTCTCACGTTCCGGTTTTGGCTCTCATCAGATAAAAGAAGAGCCAAACCAGCTCTCACGCTCCGGTTCGACTGAGCGGGCCCTCCAATACGAGCCGATCGCTCTGCCGCGTCACGATTCGATCGCTCTTGGGCAAGAAGCCTCTCGAACTCAAGCCTGCGAAATAACATGCAAAATAACAATAAATTAAGTATATCTAACTCATATACATAGAGTTGAATATAAACATTTATTATGAGTTCACCTCTCGGCCTGGAACTGACTCGCCATATTCGAGAGCAGAAGTCTGAGCGAGGCTGCCTCCAGCGCGGCATGCTGCTGGGCCTCGTGAGTGTCTCGGCGTTCCCTCGCCAACATGACTTCCACGGCAGCCCTAGCCGATTGCTCTTCGGCGAGGAGGTCCTGGGCCTCAAGCGTGAGCAAGCCCGTCTCCTCCATGGCACGCTGCTCGGCCTCATGCCGGTCTCGGCGTTCCCTCGCGAGCGTGACTTCAACGGCAACCCTAGCCGATTGCTCGCTGGCGAGGCGGCCCTGGGCCTCAAGCCTGAGCAAGTCCGTCTCCTGCACGACACGCTGCTCGGCCTCTTGACGGTCTCGGCGTTCAGTCGCCAGGGTGAGTTCCACCACAGCCCTAGACAATTGCTCGTGGGCTAGGAGGGCCTGGACCTCAAGCCTGGTCAAATCAAACAAAACCAGAACATAATAAATATATGATTGATCAATTGAAAAGAAAATGAAAAATAAAGAATAAGATGAAGACATACCTCTCTCGGCGCTCTGCCTCCAACTGTCCAGCGAGCAACTGGGTCTGCTCCTCAGCCTCCATCCTAGCGAGCTGCTCCTCTGCCAACCGAATCGGAAGGTCGTCGATCCTAGAGACAAGGCCAAAAAAGAATATTCTTTTAATGGAATCATTTTGTTTAATTAACTAGAACTATACAATATTAACGGATCCATTGAACTAAGAATATAATTAACCTGTCAGATTGGCCAACAACATTGACCTCTTGAAATGTCTGAGAAGCCTCGGCTCTCAAATTCACAGCAAATCCCCATAAACCTAAAATTTCATACAAATGATCAATCAATCGACCTTTAAAATCATAACTTCAAAAAATAACGAGAGATAGAAATTAGAAAGTACTCTGGAGAAGTCTCGGAGGCAAGAGAGCCGCTCTAAAAGCCGTTAGCCCCCAGAGCAGCACGTATGCGATCCCCAACACGGCGTAACCCCTCAAAAGGGTAAACACAGTGAAAGGTCTCACTGCAAAAACCTCTGCAAACAAACATAAAAATACACCAAAGTCACGCGAGAACAAAATACTAATAATTTTATCAATATAAGAAAAACTAATTAATCCAAAAAAAATATAAGGAAAAGTAGACCTTCTGAACACCGCAAGATCGAGGCGAACGGCATGGATGCCACCTCGGATCGTATGGTCCAGATGGACCGCACAAGAAGACCAAGCATCCATGTCCGAAGCTTGATCACCACGCTAAACTGTGGCTGTGGCAAAAGCTCCGAGAGGAAGACTAATGTGAGAAAAACATATGAAAGCACCAACTCTACGTGAATGTGAAAGAGGGTAGCCATGAGAGAAAGAGAGAGAGATATTGAGAGACACAGAGAGAGAGAGATTGAGAGACAGAGAGAAACAAACTTAATTTCAAATAAATCGTACGAAAGAAACATTGATCTCAGATGTTTATATACAATAAAAACATAGTTGGCCCCCAAACTAAAAGTGACCCTCTTGATGACATGGCACAATAAGTGTAAATGAATTGGTTCTTTTTAATTTATTCCGATAACGATTTAAATTAATTGGCCATTCAATTGAATTGACGTGTTAAGTAACATTTGTTAAAAATTAGCTAATAATAGCCTATTTCGTCAAGATCATCTAACGAAATCAAAACAATAATTGAATCCAAATTCAGAAAATTTAAAACCATTTAATTCACAGAATTAAAAAAAAAAAAATAGGTCCTCACCGTTATAAAACTTGTTCAATGCAAAACCAGAAGAGACATGAAGGTAACGCGAAATCATGCACTACACCTTCAAAATAAAATCAGAATAAATTTGTAAAACTTTCCTCTATTTTTACATTTTTATAAATGTCAACTATACCCCTGCCGACTTAATCGATCAGGCATGTTCGAGCAAGGCAAAAATAACTGTAATAATTTTGAATGCTGAAAAAAGTAAAAATAAAATAAAAACAATTACCTTCTTGTGCATATGTTTACAACAACAAATGATTCCGTCACTTGGAGAATCTCTGGAAAAACTCTTGCATACTTCGACTGGGCCCACACGCTCTGGAAAACCTTCACATTAATGCTTCTGTTTGCTTGGAGACGAATGTCTAATGCATACCTTTACAAATAAATTACGACTATTAAGGATGAGATATGTCGAGAATATGTTTAATCAAGACCGGAGAGAGAAAAATCCCCAAACTGGCAGAATATCAAAATTTGAACATGAATATAACAAATCATAACTCCGAACATGAAAAAGCCCGCGTCGCTGTTCGTGTACCCAGCAGCGTCGCCGTTGGTGTAGGGTTTGGTGTCAACTCTATTGTCTCTTATTTTTTTTCTTTGTCGAGCGGGAATGAGAGAGGGAATGAGGAGAATGAAGGGCGGTTTCTATTAGGTTTCTGCTGTTAGGTTTAGGTCTAAAACTCGAGTTGAAAAGGGTGGCCATGGTGAGATAGATCTAAAGCTCGAGGAGTCGAGAGTAAGTAGAGAGAGAATGGAAACAAGCGAGCAAAGGGAAGGGGAAGAAGGTTCAAGAAGATTAGGGTGATAATCATGTGTAGTCTGTAGTGTAGGTTGCATATAATTAGGGCCCTAGTAAAAAGTTTTTATTTTTTTCGGCTTTTGCAATCCTGTAACATATAGAGTAACCCCAAAAAGATATTAAAAGAGTGCAATTTTCAAATGATTAAATGGGAAAATATGTTTTAGAAGTAGGGTGAAATTCTTTTTTCAAAAAAAATTCAAAAAAAAATATAATAATAATGATACTTTTTTTTTTGTTAGCTCGAAATAAATACTTTTTCAAAAATTGAGATGTTTAATCTGAATATATGATAATTTAATTTTTTTTTTAATACATAATAACTTCTTTTTATTATATGATACATATTCATACTTAATTATTTTGTATGTTATGACTCCCATTATAATATAATGCACAAACCAATCATTATTGTACCATATTGCTGACTGTTGAAAGTTTTTTATAATATTGAAAATCATAAATGTAAAAATAAGACAATTAAAGTAAAAAAAAATAAAAAAATACTTCCTGGAAACATTACAAATTTGTCATGAGTACGAAGATACCTCCCCACTTTCTGAAAAAGTGGTCTAGAAATAAAAATAAAATCATAAACTTAAATCTTCTACAAAATAAAATAAAATAAACATATGCCATTCTAGGGCAAAGCATGTATAGAACGGTCATGAAATAACGAACATAAACTTTGTTGGACGTTAAAATCCTATCCAACCAAAACTGCTTTGTCCCAATTCCTAACAAATTAATCACCAAAAAAAAATTGATTTTATTTGAAGAAAGACACTTCCATAATTAAGAGTGCATTTCGTTTCAACTTTCGGCGAAGCGAACTTTTATATAACCGGCTATTCCTCAAGAACTAAAACTCTCGTATGAGTGAAACACCGGTATATAATGAAATAGAAAAAAAAAACAAAAAATAACAACGAGCAATTCTGCATGTAACCCGTTTTGAAACGAAAATTCAAAAAATAACTTCTTTTTTGAAAATATTCGAGAAATAATTCACAACTGGTTTTTAAACTTCGGTGATACCGGACATTAAAATCCCGCCGGTCAAAAATTGTATACTGTAGAATTTTAATTCAAAAGATGATATATTTCCTCAAATTTTACCATAAATCTAACTAGTATATTTAATTAAAATTAAAACTAATACATGTTGGCTGTTAAATAAATACATAATTAATATTTATTCGAATTCATAAATTTGAATAAATTTAATTGAATATTTAATTATATGTTTTAATTATTACGTTAATTAAATGTAATAGTTCAATAACGAATAATTCGGCACGTACATTTTGGAGGAGAGTAATTTTTTCATTTTCTTAATATCTCACGCATCCCAAAAAATATATACAAAATTTTTATTTTACTCCAAAATGTACCCGTCGAATTCTCCATTATTTAACTATTACTTTTAATTAACGTGATAATTAAGATACATAATTTAAAATTCATTAAAATTTATTAAAATTTATGAATTCGAATAATTATTCATTAAATATTAAGTTAACAACTAACATGTATTAGTTATCATTTTAATTAAATGTACTAATTAGAACATAGCGAATGTTATGGTAAATTTGGATAATCCCAGTTAATGTATTTAATTAAAATGATATATGTATTTAATTTCATAAATTTGAATACATTTGAATGAATATTTAATTATACGTTTTAATTATCAAGATAATTAAATATAATTGTTCAATAATGGAGAATTCGGCTGATATATTTTGGAGTGCAATAAAATTTAATATTTTTTTTAAAACGAGGGACCAACAGTAAAGAAAAAAACTATTCTCTTCCAAAATGTACCCGCATAATTCTCCTTTATAGATCAATTACATTTAATTAACGTGATAATTAAATTGTATAATTAAATATTCAGTAAAATTTATTCAAATTTATGAATTCGAATCAATATTAATTATGTATTAAGTTAACAGCCAACCCGTGTGTACCAACCCGTGTGTACCAAAAAACTGTCAAAATGCAGATTTCAGTCGAGATCCGTCATCACGCACCATAAGGTCCGCCACGACAGACAAAAGCCAAATAACCCGTGGAGCTTTCACGCACAATTCCGTCACGACGGACGCACTGTCCGTTGCAACGGAAATGTCCGTGATGACGCAACTTGTGGTCTGTAATCACGGACCACTATATGCTGAAAATAGTCTTAAGTCCACAATTGTTGCAGAATTTGTACACTATCTCTGTCATGACGAACCATATGATATGTCACTGTTACATAATTTGTACACTAGCCCCTGCAAGTTTCACGCATACTTCCGTTGTCATACACACCATGTGGTCCGTAATGACGGACCATTGTGTGAATGCTGAATTTGGTAAGTCCACAATCATTGTGGACTCCATACACTAGATCCGTCGGGATGCATCATATGGTCCGTCATGACGGGCTGGGTATCGAAGCCCAATTCCGCACAATCATATTCTGCATTCATCCCTCTTCTCGAACGCGTACGTTCGTGTGTTCTTGTACGTATTATTTTACCGTTGATGCAAAACTGTATTTCCTCCAGCTTATTGGTTTGTTAGGTTAGTATTTAATTTCTCGGTCTTTATAACCTAGATTCAGTTTCCCTCTTGTTTGGTTCACGGTTTGTTGTACTAGTATTCAATAATTTCTAGAATTTGTTAACCTCAAGATCATCCAGTAAAGAATTGTATATGATGTCTCCAAAACTCACCCTAGCACCTTAATTTGGTGGAAATATGAGGTTAGATGAGCCACGTCTCGAGCCTATTGTCCCATCGTGTCACGAGCCGAGCGCTCTGTCACGTCCTGAGCCGATAGCGCCTCCGCAGCCCGAGCCAATCGCTCTTGGGCAAGAAACGCCACAACCTCAAGCCTAAAAAAATATAGATTAATTATAAACTCAGATTCTTATACCTTTCTATAAAGCTTAGATTTAAGGGAATATATTTTGTCTTCATGACTCATATTTTTCATCCTCTATGAGTACTTCGAGTAGGGTTATTTGAAGTAATTAACAATTCAATTAACAAATAAAAACAAGTTGACTATTAATTTAAACGTACCCATATGATTACATACTAATTAATCACCAATCCATTTTTACATATAAATTTGGTGTTAATTGAGTTTCTAAAAAGTTTCACTAACCATTCTCGAAATACAAATAGAGAATGGAAGAGAGGATTTAAGGCAACATGCATAGTATATGTACTCGTAACCTAATATAAACCTATATATGAATTTTGCCATAGACATATTATTCGGTTTTCATCGGTATCTTAAAAATTGATATTGTTGTTTCGGACCATATTGTTCTACAAAAAAAATCATAATAAAACAATATAATTTCTATTTTTTTTACAAGCCCTTATGTACATATCTCTACCCTCGCCAGAAAAGTATTCGCGTCAATCACCAAAAAGTATTATCGACTTGTTTATTAAGAAAAAACAAATATGTAACCACCACAAATTTTATTCGCAAATACTCGCGCTACGCGGCGAACTTGTAAATTATGTTTTTCATTGTAATACAAATTACACACTTGTATGATAATATTAATAATATCACCTTGAAATAAAGTTATTTGAATTAATTTATCTATGATTATTCGTATTTTTACAATTATTTTACTTTATAATAACAAAAAAATCTCATTTTTGAATTAAACAAATAATTATAGTTTTATTGTGTAATTATAGAATAATATATAGGGCATAAAACATAATATAATTTTACTAAAAACATACCAACAAATATTATATCATTGTTCACAATATTTCATATTTCATATATATTAAAATAATGAATCATACAACATATGTACTAACAAATTTTTAATTATATAGTAGTAATAATTTTCATTGATTCAAAATGCAATGGAAAATGTAAGATAATATAAAACTAATAGTGAAAGTAATTTAATAAATAATACCAAAATTTCATATTTCATATAATTTTAAAATAATGAATCATACAACATATGTAGTAACAAATTAATAATTATATAGTAGTAATAATTTTCATTGATTCAAAATGCAATGAAAAATATAAGATAAGATAAAACTAATAGTGAAAGTATTTTAATAAATAATATCAAATTTTAATTTATAATATACATAAATACAAATTATTTTGTATCATATTTTTTATTTTAAATTTACATTTTATAAAATAACAATACAATTTGATTGGTTTTTATAAGTTTAAAAAGTTATTTAGATGAATAAACTATTTTTTAATTCTATTAGTTTCAGAAAAAGTGTTATTTGCTTAAAAACACAAATACAACCTACTTAGTATTATATGAGATTCTTATTGTTATAATTTTTACAAAAATAAATAATAATAATAATACTTACAAATTCTACTATGCAAATAAAATTCCTCAAAATCTATTATGTAAATTTATATATATTTACATTGTATTTTCTTACATAATATATTTACATATAGAAATTAAGAAAAACTGTATATACGAACTATGCTAACATGGATGTAAAAATAAAGAAAAAATTGAAATAAATATATTTGATAGGTTTATAAAATTAAGTTTCTAAAAATAATACTAATATATGTTGTATGTTTTGTAATATTACATATTAAATTATTAGTATTCCTTATATAGGTTTTCTAAGAATATTTAAAACATGATATAAAATAATGACACAGAATATATGTTGCGCGAATACTTCAAAAATCGAGCCGTATCATATCGGATGCAGTATCGGATACCCATACTCGTCGGATAATCGTGGGACACATATCGGATAATCCATGTGGCGTATCCGAACATTTTATTTCAAAACAATAGCGGATACTTCTCGGATACGTATACAAAAATGTATCGAAAAATAAAAAATAAAAATATGAAATCTATAAAAATAAGTAATACATATAATTAAATAGCTAATAAAATAAATATTTACTTAATAAGAAGATATTTCTGTAAAAACAAACTTTTAGGATACTTTCTGTTTGATTAATGTTAGATAAATTTCCAAGGAATTTTTTTCTAATAATTATATAACATGATATTTTTCATATGCTAATTATCTTTTGTATGCACGTAGTTCATACACAAAATTATTTGAAACGTATGATTGGTATTGAATGTATGCAACTGGTGCATGATGATGTAGACAAAGACCCTCTGAAATTTCATCTTAATAATTTTGACACACAATCTAATCTAATATCAATTTATAAAGGAACTTTGAATAACCTTATCAGTTTTCATTTATTTTCTAAAACTTTTTGACTGATAAATTATTTACAAAATCCCCAAAATTTTAGCCATTCAATATAACTTAGTGTGCATACTGTTACAAACCCTGCTAAAAAATATTCCTCGGGTCATACATAGAGGATAGAATACAATGAAGGGAAGAGATGAGGCCTTTTAAAGAAAAATATAAATCAATTCAAACAAACATTTGAAAATAAAATATAATATGCAGTCAAATAACAACATTGTGCACAAAAAACTAGATAAAAATATATAATGTCCAATAAAAATAATAATACAGCTAACAAACATAAAATAAAAAGTCCTAAATGATAATTAGGAAGTTAATTAATGATGTGATTTCCTGCAAAAAAAACAACAAATTTGAAATGAATTAGATTTAGAAGAGAAAGGTGACAATATGGATTTAGAAGGAAAATGTGACTTGAAACTGAAATGGTAATGTGTAATAGGGTTAGGATTTCACACAAAAAAATTTAGAATTTGGATTTTGGAATAATATTAATTTGATAAAAAAAAAAATGTACCGGCTCTCACGTTCCGGTTTTGGCTCTCATCAGATAAAAGAAGAGCCAAACCAGCTCTCACGCTCCGGTTCGACTGAGCGGGCCCTCCAATACGAGCCGATCGCTCTGCCGCGTCACGATTCGATCGCTCTTGGGCAAGAAGCCTCTCGAACTCAAGCCTGCGAAATAACATGCAAAATAACAATAAATTAAGTATATCTAACTCATATACATAGAGTTGAATATAAACATTTATTATGAGTTCACCTCTCGGCCTGGAACTGACTCGCCATATTCGAGAGCAGAAGTCTGAGCGAGGCTGCCTCCAGCGCGGCATGCTGCTGGGCCTCGTGAGTGTCTCGGCGTTCCCTCGCCAACATGACTTCCACGGCAGCCCTAGCCGATTGCTCTTCGGCGAGGAGGTCCTGGGCCTCAAGCGTGAGCAAGCCCGTCTCCTCCATGGCACGCTGCTCGGCCTCATGCCGGTCTCGGCGTTCCCTCGCGAGCGTGACTTCAACGGCAACCCTAGCCGATTGCTCGCTGGCGAGGCGGCCCTGGGCCTCAAGCCTGAGCAAGTCCGTCTCCTGCACGACACGCTGCTCGGCCTCTTGACGGTCTCGGCGTTCAGTCGCCAGGGTGAGTTCCACCACAGCCCTAGACAATTGCTCGTGGGCTAGGAGGGCCTGGACCTCAAGCCTGGTCAAATCAAACAAAACCAGAACATAATAAATATATGATTGATCAATTGAAAAGAAAATGAAAAATAAAGAATAAGATGAAGACATACCTCTCTCGGCGCTCTGCCTCCAACTGTCCAGCGAGCAACTGGGTCTGCTCCTCAGCCTCCATCCTAGCGAGCTGCTCCTCTGCCAACCGAATCGGAAGGTCGTCGATCCTAGAGACAAGGCCAAAAAAGAATATTCTTTTAATGGAATCATTTTGTTTAATTAACTAGAACTATACAATATTAACGGATCCATTGAACTAAGAATATAATTAACCTGTCAGATTGGCCAACAACATTGACCTCTTGAAATGTCTGAGAAGCCTCGGCTCTCAAATTCACAGCAAATCCCCATAAACCTAAAATTTCATACAAATGATCAATCAATCGACCTTTAAAATCATAACTTCAAAAAATAACGAGAGATAGAAATTAGAAAGTACTCTGGAGAAGTCTCGGAGGCAAGAGAGCCGCTCTAAAAGCCGTTAGCCCCCAGAGCAGCACGTATGCGATCCCCAACACGGCGTAACCCCTCAAAAGGGTAAACACAGTGAAAGGTCTCACTGCAAAAACCTCTGCAAACAAACATAAAAATACAACAAAGTCACGCGAGAACAAAATACTAATAATTTTATCAATATAAGAAAAACTAATTAATCCAAAAAAAATATAAGGAAAAGTAGACCTTCTGAACACCTCAAGATCGAGGCGAACGGCATGGATGCCACCTCGGATCGTATGGTCCAGATGGACCGCACAAGAAGACCAAGCATCCATGTCCGAAGCTTGATCACCACGCTAAACTGTGGCTGTGGCAAAAGCTCCGAGAGGAAGACTAATGTGAGAAAAACATATGAAAGCACCAACTCTACGTGAATGTGAAAGAGGGTAGCCATGAGAGAAAGAGAGAGAGATATTGAGAGACAGAGAGAGAGAGATTGAGAGACAGAGAGAAACAAACTTAATTTCAAATAAATCGTACGAAAGAAACATTGATCTCAGATGTTTATATACAATAAAAACATAGTTGGCCCCCAAACTAAAAGTGACCCTCTTGATGACATGGCACAATAAGTGTAAATGAATTGGTTCTTTTTAATTTATTCCGATAACGATTTAAATTAATTGGCCATTCAATTGAATTGGCGTGTTAAGTAACATTTGTTAAAAATTAGCTAATAATAGCCTATTTCGTCAAGATCATCTAACGAAATCAAAACAATAATTGAATCCAAATTCAGAAAATTTAAAACCATTTAAAACCATTTAATTCACAGAATTAAAAAAAAAAAAAATAGGTCCTCACCGTTATAAAACTTGTTCAATGCAAAACCAGAAGAGACATGAAGGTAACGCGAAATCATGCACTACACCTTCAAAATAAAATCAGAATAAATTTGTAAAACTTTCCTCTATTTTTATATTTTTATAAATGTCAACTATACCCCTGCCGACTTAATCGATCAGGCATGTTCGAGCAAGGCAAAAATAACTGTAATAATTTTGAATGCTGAAAAAAGTAAAAATAAAATAAAAACAATTACCTTCTTGTGCATATGTTTACAACAACAAATGATTCCGTCACTTGGAGAATCTCTGGAAAAACTCTTGCATACTTCGACTGGGCCCACACGCTCTGGAAAACCTTCACATTAATGCTTCTGTTTGCTTGGAGACGAATGTCTAATGCATACCTTTACAAATAAATTACGACTATTAAGGATGAGATATGTCGAGAATATGTTTAATCAAGACCGGAGAGAGAAAAATCCCCAAACTGGCAGAATATCAAAATTTGAACATGAATATAACAAATCATAACTCCGAACATGAAAAAGCCCGCGTCGCTGTTCGTGTACCCAGCAGCGTCGCCGTTGGTGTAGGGTTTGGTGTCAACTCTATTGTCTCTTATTTTTTTTCTTTGTCGAGCGGGAATGAGAGAGGGAATGAGGAGAACGAAGGGCGCTTTCTATTAGGTTTCTGCTGTTAGGTTTAGGTCTAAAACTCGAGTTGAAAAGGGTGGCCATGGTGAGATAGATCTAAAGCTCGAGGAGTCGAGGGTAAGTAGAGAGAGAATGGAAACAAGCGAGCAAAGGGAAGGGGAAGAAGGTTCAAGAAGATTAGGGTGATAATCATGTGTAGTCTGTAGTGTAGGTTGCATATAATTAGGGCCCTAGTAAAAAGTTTTTATTTTTTTCGGCTTTTGCAATCCTGTAACATATAGAGTAACCCCAAAAAGATATTAAAAGAGTGCAATTTTCAAATGATTAAATGGGAAAATATGTTTTAGAAGTAGGGTGAAATTCTTTTTTCAAAAAAAATTCAAAAAAAAATATAATAATAATGATACTTTTTTTTTTTGTTAGCTCGAAATAAATACTTTTTCAAAAATTGAGATGTTTAATCTGAATATATGATAATTTAATTTTTTTTTTTAATACATAATAACTTCTTTTTATTATATGATACATATTCATACTTAATTATTTTGTATGTTATGACTCCCATTATAATATAATGCACAAACCAATCATTATTGTACCATATTGCTGACTGTTGAAAGTTTTTTATAATATTGAAAATCATAAATGTAAAAATAAGACAATTAAAGTAAAAAAAAATAAAAAAATACTTCCTGGAAACATTACAAATTTGTCATGAGTACGAAGATACCTCCCCACTTTCTGAAAAAGTGGTCTAGAAATAAAAATAAAATCATAAACTTAAATCTTCTACAAAATAAAATAAAATAAACATATGCCATTCTAGGGCAAAGCATGTATAGAACGGTCATGAAATAACGAACATAAACTTTGTTGGACGTTAAAATCCTATCCAACCAAAACTGCTTTGTCCCAATTCCTAACAAATTAATCACCAAAAAAAAATTGATTTTATTTGAAGAAAGACACTTCCATAATTAAGAGTGCATTTCGTTTCAACTTTCGGCGAAGCGAACTTTTATATAACCGGCTATTCCTCAAGAACTAAAACTCTCGTATGAGTGAAACACCGGTATATAATGAAATAGAAAAAAAAACAAAAAATAACAACGAGCAATTCTGCATGTAACCCGTTTTGAAACGAAAATTCAAAAAATAACTTCTTTTTTGAAAATATTCGAGAAATAATTCACAACTGGTTTTTAAACTTCGGTGATACCGGACATTAAAATCCCGCCGGTCAAAAATTGTATACTGTAGAATTTTAATTCAAAAGATGATATATTTCCTCAAATTTTACCATAAATCTAACTAGTATATTTAATTAAAATTAAAACTAATACATGTTGGCTGTTAAATAAATACATAATTAATATTTATTCGAATTCATAAATTTGAATAAATTTAATTGAATATTTAATTATATGTTTTAATTATTACGTTAATTAAATGTAATAGTTCAATAACGAATAATTCGGCACGTACATTTTGGAGGTAAGTAATTTTTTCATTTTCCTAATATCTCACGCATCCCAAAAAATATATACAAAATTTTTATTTTACTCCAAAATGTACCCGTCGAATTCTCCATTATTTAACTATTACTTTTAATTAACGTGATAATTAAGATACATAATTTAAAATTCATTAAAATTTATTAAAATTTATGAATTCGAATAATTATTCATTAAATATTAAGTTAACAACTAACATGTATTAGTTATCATTTTAATTAAATGTACTAATTAGAACATAGCGAATGTTATGGTAAATTTGGATAATCCCAGTTAATGTATTTAATTAAAATGATATATGTATTTAATTTCATAAATTTGAATACATTTGAATGAATATTTAATTATACGTTTTAATTATCAAGATAATTAAATATAATTGTTCAATAATGGAGAATTCGGCTGATATATTTTGGAGTGCAATAAAATTTAATATTTTTTTTAAAACGAGGGACCAACAGTAAAGAAAAAAACTATTCTCTTCCAAAATGTACCCGCATAATTCTCCTTTATAGATCAATTATATTTAATTAACGTGATAATTAAATTGTATAATTAAATATTCTGTAAAATTTATTCAAATTTATGAATTCGAATCAATATTAATTATGTATTAAGTTAACAGCCAACCCGTGTGTACCAACCCGTGTGTACCAAAAAACTGTCAAAATGCAGATTTCAGTCGAGATCCGTCATCACGCACCATAAGGTCCGCCACGACAGACAAAAGCCAAATAACCCGTGGAGTTTTCACGCACAATTCCGTCACGACGGACGCACTGTCCGTTGCAACGGAAATGTCCGTGATGACGCAACTTGTGGTCTGTAATCACGGACCACTATATGCTGAAAATAGTCTTAAGTCCACAATTGTTGCAGAATTTGTACACTATCTCTGTCATGACGAACCATATGATATGTCACTGTTACATAATTTGTACACTAGCCCCTGCAAGTTTCACGCATACTTCCGTTGTCATACACACCATGTGGTCCGTAATGACGGACCATTGTGTGAATGCTGAATTTGGTAAGTCCACAATCATTGTGGACTCCATACACTAGATCCGTCGGGATGCATCATATGGTCCGTCATGACGGGCTGGGTATCGAAGCCCAATTCCGCACAATCATATTCTGCATTCATCCCTCTTCTCGAACGCGTACGTTCGTGTGTTCTTGTACGTATTATTTTACCGTTGATGCAAAACTGTATTTCCTCCAGCTTATTGGTTTGTTAGGTTAGTATTTAATTTCTCGGTCTTTATAACCTAGATTCAGTTTCCCTCTTGTTTGGTTCACGGTTTGTTGTACTAGTATTCAATAATTTCTAGAATTTGTTAACCTCAAGATCATCCAGTAAAGAATTGTATATGATGTCTCCAAAACTCACCCTAGCACCTTAATTTGGTGGAAATATGAGGTTAGATGAGCCACGTCTCGAGCCTATTGTCCCATCGTGTCACGAGCCGAGCGCTCTGTCACGTCCTGAGCCGATAGCGCCTCCGCAGCCCGAGCCAATCGCTCTTGGGCAAGAAACGCCACAACCTCAAGCCTAAAAAAATATAGATTAATTATAAACTCAGATTCTTATACCTTTCTATAAAGCTTAGATTTAAGGGAATATATTTTGTCTTCATGACTCATATTTTTCATCCTCTATGAGTACTTCGAGTAGGGTTATTTGAAGTAATTAACAATTCAATTAACAAATAAAAACAAGTTGACTATTAATTTAAACGTACCCATATGATTACATACTAATTAATCACTAATCCATTTTTACATATAAATTTGGTGTTAATTGAGTTTCTAAAAAGTTTCACTAACCATTCTCGAAATACAAATAGAGAATGGAAGAGAGGATTTAAGGCAACATGCATAGTATATGTACTCGTAACCTAATATAAACCTATATATGAATTTTGCCATAGACATATTATTCGGTTTTCATCGGTATCTTAAAAATTGATATTGTTGTTTCGGACCATATTGTTCTACAAAAAAAAATCATAATAAAACAATATAATTTCTATCTTTTTTACAAGCCCTTATGTACATATCTCTACCCTCGCCAGAAAAGTATTCGCGTCAATCACCAAAAAGTATTATCGACTTGTTTATTAAGAAAAAACAAATATGTAACCACCACAAATTTTATTCGCAAATACTCGCGCTACGCGGCGAACTTGTAAATTATGTTTTTCATTGTAATACAAATTACACACTTGTATGATAATATTAATAATATCACCTTGAAATAAAGTTATTTGAATTAATTTATCTATGATTATTCGTATTTTTACAATTATTTTACTTTATAATAACAAAAAAATCTCATTTTTGAATTAAACAAATAATTATAGTTTTATTGTGTAATTATAGAATAATATATAGGGCATAAAACATAATATAATTTTACTAAAAACATACCAACAAATATTATATCATTGTTCACAATATTTCATATTTCATATATATTAAAATAATGAATCATACAACATATGTACTAACAAATTTTTAATTATATAGTAGTAATAATTTTCATTGATTCAAAATGCAATGGAAAATGTAAGATAATATAAAACTAATAGTGAAAGTAATTTAATAAATAATACCAAAATTTCATATTTCATATAATTTTAAAATAATGAATCATACAACATATGTAGTAACAAATTAATAATTATATAGTAGTAATAATTTTCATTGATTCAAAATGCAATGAAAAATATAAGATAAGATAAAACTAATAGTGAAAGCATTTTAATAAATAATATCAAATTTTAATTTATAATATACATAAATACAAATTATTTTGTATCATATTTTTTATTTTAAATTTACATTTTATAAAATAACAATACAATTTGATAGGTTTTTATAAGTTTAAAAAGTTATTTAGATGAATAAACTATTTTTTAATTCTATTAGTTTCAGAAAAAGTGTTATTTGCTTAAAAACACAAATACAACCTACTTAGTATTATATGAGATTCTTATTGTTATAATTTTTACAAAAATAAATAATAATAATAATACTTACAAATTCTACTATGCAAATAAAATTCCTCAAAATCTATTATGTAAATTTATATATATTTACATTGTATTTTCTTACATAATATATTTACATATAGAAATTAAGAAAAACTGTATATACGAACTATGCTAACATGGATGCAAAAATAAAGAAAAAATTGAAATAAATATATTTGATAGGTTTAGAAAATTAAGTTTCTAAAAATAATACTAATATATGTTGTATGTTTTGTAATATTACATATTAAATTATTAGTATTCCTTATATAGGTTTTCTAAGAATGTTTAAAACATGATATAAAATAATGACACAGAATATATGTTGCGCGAATACTTCAAAAATCGAGCCGTATCATATCGGATGCAGTATCGGATACCCATACTCGTCGGATAATCGTGGGACACATATCGGATAATCCATGTGGCGTATCCGAACATTTTATTTCAAAACAATAGCGGATACTTCTCGGATACGTATACAAAAATGTATCGAAAAATAAAAAATAAAAATATGAAATCTATAAAAATAAGTTATACATATAATTAAATAGCTAATAAAATAAATATTTACTTAATAAGAAGATATTTCTGTAAAAACAAACTTTTAGGATATACTTTCTGTTTGATTAATGTTAGATAAATTTCCATGGAATTTTTTTCTAATAATTATATAACATGATATTTTTCATATGCTAATTATCTTTTGTATGCACGTAGTTCATACACAAAATTATTTGAAACGTATGATTGGTATTGAATGTATGCAACTGGTGCATGATGATGTAGACAAAGACCCTCTGAAATTTCATCTTAATAATTTTGACACACAATCTAATCTAATATCAATTTATAAAGGAACTTTGAATAACCTTATCAGTTTTCATTTATTTTCTAAAACTTTTTGACTGATAAATTATTTACAAAATCCCCAAAATTTTAGCCATTCAATATAACTTAGTGTGCATACTGTTACAAACCCTGCTAAAAAATATTCCTCGGGTCATACATAGAGGATAGAATACAATGAAGGGAAGAGATGAGGCCTTTTAAAGAAAAATATAAATCAATTCAAACAAACATTTGAAAATAAAAAATAATATGCAGTCAAATAACAACATTGTGCACAAAAAACTAGATAAAAATATATAATGTCCAATAAAAATAATAATACAGCTAACAAACATAAAATAAAAAGTCCTAAATGATAATTAGGAAGTTAATTAATGATGTGATTTCCTGCAAAAAAAACAACAAATTTGAAATGAATTAGATTTAGAAGAGAAAGGTGACAATATGGATTTAGAAGGAAAATGTGACTTGAAAGAAATGGTAATGTGTAATAGGGTTAGGATTTCACACAAAAAAATTTAGAATTTGGATTTTGGAATAATATTAATTTGATAAAAAAAAAAAATGTACCGGCTCTCACGTTCCGGTTTTTGGCTCTCATCAGATAAAAGAAGAGCCAAACCAGCTCTCACGCTCCGGTTCGACTGAGCGGGCCCTCCAATACGAGCCGATCGCTCTGCCGCGTCACGATTCGATCGCTCTTGGGCAAGAAGCCTCTCGAACTCAAGCCTGCGAAATAACATGCAAAATAACAATAAATTAAGTATATCTAACTCATATACATAGAGTTGAATATAAACATTTATTATGAGTTCACCTCTCGGCCTGGAACTGACTCGCCATATTCGAGAGCAGAAGTCTGAGCGAGGCTGCCTCCAGCGCGGCATGCTGCTGGGCCTCGTGAGTGTCTCGGCGTTCCCTCGCCAACATGACTTCCACGGCAGCCCTAGCCGATTGCTCTTCGGCGAGGAGGTCCTGGGCCTCAAGCGTGAGCAAGCCCGTCTCCTCCATGGCACGCTGCTCGGCCTCATGCCGGTCTCGGCGTTCCCTCGCGAGCGTGACTTCAACGGCAACCCTAGCCGATTGCTCGCTGGCGAGGCGGCCCTGGGCCTCAAGCCTGAGCAAGTCCGTCTCCTGCACGACACGCTGCTCGGCCTCTTGACGGTCTCGGCGTTCAGTCGCCAGGGTGAGTTCCACCACAGCCCTAGACAATTGCTCGTGGGCTAGGAGGGCCTGGACCTCAAGCCTGGTCAAATCAAACAAAACCAGAACATAATAAATATATGATTGATCAATTGAAAAGAAAATGAAAAATAAAGAATAAGATGAAGACATACCTCTCTCGGCGCTCTGCCTCCAACTGTCCAGCGAGCAACTGGGTCTGCTCCTCAGCCTCCATCCTAGCGAGCTGCTCCTCTGCCAACCGAATCGGAAGGTCGTCGATCCTAGAGACAAGGCCAAAAAAGAATATTCTTTTAATGGAATCATTTTGTTTAATTAACTAGAACTATACAATATTAACGGATCCATTGAACTAAGAATATAATTAACCTGTCAGATTGGCCAACAACATTGACCTCTTGAAATGTCTGAGAAGCCTCGGCTCTCAAATTCACAGCAAATCCCCATAAACCTAAAATTTCATACAAATGATCAATCAATCGACCTTTAAAATCATAACTTCAAAAAATAACGAGAGATAGAAATTAGAAAGTACTCTGGAGAAGTCTCGGAGGCAAGAGAGCCGCTCTAAAAGCCGTTAGCCCCCAGAGCAGCACGTATGCGATCCCCAACACGGCGTAACCCCTCAAAAGGGTAAACACAGTGAAAGGTCTCACTGCAAAAACCTCTGCAAACAAACATAAAAATACAACAAAGTCACGCGAGAACAAAATACTAATAATTTTATCAATATAAGAAAAACTAATTAATCCAAAAAAAATATAAGGAAAAGTAGACCTTCTGAACACCTCAAGATCGAGGCGAACGGCATGGATGCCACCTCGTATCGTATGGTCCAGATGGACCGCACAAGAAGACCAAGCATCCATGTCCGAAGCTTGATCACCACGCTAAACTGTGGCTGTGGCAAAAGCTCCGAGAGGAAGACTAATGTGAGAAAAACATATGAAAGCACCAACTCTACGTGAATGTGAAAGAGGGTAGCCATGAGAGAAAGAGAGAGAGATATTGAGAGACAGAGAGAGAGAGATTGAGAGACAGAGAGAAACAAACTTAATTTCAAATAAATCGTACGAAAGAAACATTGATCTCAGATGTTTATATACAATAAAAACATAGTTGGCCCCCAAACTAAAAGTGACCCTCTTGATGACATGGCACAATAAGTGTAAATGAATTGGTTCTTTTTAATTTATTCCGATAACGATTTAAATTAATTGGCCATTCAATTGAATTGACGTGTTAAGTAACATTTGTTAAAAATTAGCTAATAATAGCCTATTTCGTCAAGATCATCTAACGAAATCAAAACAATAATTGAATCCAAATTCAGAAAATTTAAAACCATTTAATTCACAGAATTAAAAAAAAAAAAAATAGGTCCTCACCGTTATAAAACTTGTTCAATGCAAAACCAGAAGAGACATGAAGGTAACGCGAAATCATGCACTACACCTTCAAAATAAAATCAGAATAAATTTGTAAAACTTTCCTCTATTTTTACATTTTTATAAATGTCAACTATACCCCTGCCGACTTAATCGATCAGGCATGTTCGAGCAAGGCAAAAATAACTGTAATAATTTTGAATGCTGAAAAAAGTAAAAATAAAATAAAAACAATTACCTTCTTGTGCATATGTTTACAACAACAAATGATTCCGTCACTTGGAGAATCTCTGGAAAAACTCTTGCATACTTCGACTGGGCCCACACGCTCTGGAAAACCTTCACATTAATGCTTCTGTTTGCTTGGAGACGAATGTCTAATGCATACCTTTACAAATAAATTACGACTATTAAGGATGAGATATGTCGAGAATATGTTTAATCAAAGACCGGAGAGAGAAAAATCCCCAAACTGGCAGAATATCAAAATTTGAACATGAATATAACAAATCATAACTCCGAACATGAAAAAGCCCGCGTCGCTGTTCGTGTACCCAGCAGCGTCGCCGTTGGTGTAGGGTTTGGTGTCAACTCTATTGTCTCTTATTTTTTTTCTTTGTCGAGCGGGAATGAGAGAGGGAATGAGGAGAACGAAGGGCGCTTTCTATTAGGTTTCTGCTGTTAGGTTTAGGTCTAAAACTCGAGTTGAAAAGGGTGGCCATGGTGAGATAGATCTAAAGCTCGAGGAGTCGAGGGTAAGTAGAGACAGAATGGAAACAAGCGAGCAAAGGGAAGGGGAAGAAGGTTCAAGAAGATTAGGGTGATAATCATGTGTAGTCTGTAGTGTAGGTTGCATATAATTAGGGCCCTAGTAAAAAGTTTTTATTTTTTTCGGCTTTTGCAATCCTGTGACATATAGAGTAACCCCAAAAAGATATTAAAAGAGTGCAATTTTCAAATGATTAAATGGGAAAATATGTTTTAGAAGTAGGGTGAAATTCTTTTTTCAAAAAAAATTCAAAAAAAAATATAATAATAATGATACTTTTTTTTTTTTTGTTAGCTCGAAATAAATACTTTTTCAAAAATTGAGATGTTTAATCTGAATATATGATAATTTAATTTTTTTTTTTAATACATAATAACTTCTTTTTATTATATGATACATATTCATACTTAATTATTTTGTATGTTATGACTCCCATTATAATATAATGCACAAACCAATCATTATTGTTCCATATTGCTGACTGTTGAAAGTTTTTTATAATATTGAAAATCATAAATGTAAAAACAAGACAATTAAAGTAAAAAAAAATAAAAAAATACTTCCTGGAAACATTACAAATTTGTCATGAGTACGAAGATACCTCCCCACTTTCTGAAAAAGTGGTCTAGAAATAAAAATAAAATCATAAACTTAAATCTTCTACAAAATAAAATAAAATAAACATATGCCATTCTAGGGCAAAGCATGTATAGAACGGTCATGAAATAACGAACATAAACTTTGTTGGACGTTAAAATCCTATCCAACCAAAACTGCTTTGTCCCAATTCCTAACAAATTAATCACCAAAAAAAAATTGATTTTATTTGAAGAAAGACACTTCCATAATTAAGAGTGCATTTCGTTTCAACTTTCGGCGAAGCGAACTTTTATATAACCGGCTATTCCTCAAGAACTAAAACTCTCGTATGAGTGAAACACCGGTATATAATGAAATAGAAAAAAAAAACAAAAAATAACAACGAGCAATTCTGCATGTAACCCGTTTTGAAACGAAAATTCAAAAAATAACTTCTTTTTTGAAAATATTCGAGAAATAATTCATAACTGGTTTTTAAACTTCGGTGATACCGGACATTAAAATCCCGCCGGTCAAAAATTGTATACTGTAGAATTTTAATTCAAAAGATGATATATTTCCTCAAATTTTACCATAAATCTAACTAGTATATTTAATTAAAATTAAAACTAATACATGTTGGCTGTTAAATAAATACATAATTAATATTTATTCGAATTCATAAATTTGAATAAATTTAATTGAATATTTAATTATATGTTTTAATTATTACGTTAATTAAATGTAATAGTTCAATAACGAATAATTCGGCACGTACATTTTGGAGGAGAGTAATTTTTTCATTTTCTTAATATCTCACGCATCCCAAAAAATATATACAAAATTTTTATTTTACTCCAAAATGTACCCGTCGAATTCTCCATTATTTAACTATTACTTTTAATTAACGTGATAATTAAGATACATAATTTAAAATTCATTAAAATTTATTAAAATTTATGAATTCGAATAATTATTCATTAAATATTAAGTTAACAACTAACATGTATTAGTTATCATTTTAATTAAATGTACTAATTAGAACATAGCGAATGTTATGGTAAATTTGGATAATCCCAGTTAATGTATTTAATTAAAATGATATATGTATTTAATTTCATAAATTTGAATACATTTGAATGAATATTTAATTATACGTATTAATTATCATGATAATTAAATATAATTGTTCAATAATGGAGAATTCGGCTGATATATTTTGGAGTGCAATAAAATTTAATATTTTTTTTAAAACGAGGGACCAACAGTAAAGAAAAAAACTATTCTCTTCCAAAATGTACCCGCATAATTCTCCTTTATAGATCAATTACATTTAATTAACGTGATAATTAAATTGTATAATTAAATATTCAGTAAAATTTATTCAAATTTATGAATTCGAATCAATATTAATTATGTATTAAGTTAACAGCCAACCCGTGTGTACCAACCCGTGTGTACCAAAAAACTGTCAAAATGCAGATTTCAGTCGAGATCCGTCATCACGCACCATAAGGTCCGCCACGACAGACAAAAGCCAAATAACCCGTGGAGCTTTCACGCACAATTCCGTCACGACGGACGCACTGTCCGTTGCAACGGAAATGTCCGTGATGACGCAACTTGTGGTCTGTAATCACGGACCACTATATGCTGAAAATAGTCTTAAGTCCACAATTGTTGCAGAATTTGTACACTATCTCTGTCATGACGAACCATATGATATGTCACTGTTACATAATTTGTACACTAGCCCCTGCAAGTTTCACGCATACTTCCGTTGTCATACACACCATGTGGTCCGTAATGACGGACCATTGTGTGAATGCTGAATTTGGTAAGTCCACAATCATTGTGGACTCCATACACTAGATCCGTCGGGATGCATCATATGGTCCGTCATGACGGGCTGGGTATCGAAGCCCAATTCCGCACAATCATATTCTGCATTCATCCCTCTTCTCGAACGCGTACGTTCGTGTGTTCTTGTACGTATTATTTTACCGTTGATGCAAAACTGTATTTCCTCCAGCTTATTGGTTTGTTAGGTTAGTATTTAATTTCTCGGTCTTTATAACCTAGATTCAGTTTCCCTCTTGTTTGGTTCACGGTTTGTTGTACTAGTATTCAATAATTTCTAGAATTTGTTAACCTCAAGATCATCCAGTAAAGAATTGTATATGATGTCTCCAAAACTCACCCTAGCACCTTAATTTGGTGGAAATATGAGGTTAGATGAGCCACGTCTCGAGCCTATTGTCCCATCGTGTCACGAGCCGAGCGCTCTGTCACGTCCTGAGCCGATAGCGCCTCCGCAGCCCGAGCCAATCGCTCTTGGGCAAGAAACGCCACAACCTCAAGCCTAAAAAAATATAGATTAATTATAAACTCAGATTCTTATACCTTTCTATAAAGCTTAGATTTAAGGGAATATATTTTGTCTTCATGACTCATATTTTTCATCCTCTATGAGTACTTCGAGTAGGGTTATTTGAAGTAATTAACAATTCAATTAACAAATAAAAACAAGTTGACTATTAATTTAAACGTACCCATATGATTACATACTAATTAATCACTAATCCATTTTTACATATAAATTTGGTGTTAATTGAGTTTCTAAAAAGTTTCACTAACCATTCTCGAAATACAAATAGAGAATGGAAGAGAGGATTTAAGGCAACATGCATAGTATATGTACTCGTAACCTAATATAAACCTATATATGAATTTTGCCATAGACATATTATTCGGTTTTCATCGGTATCTTAAAAATTGATATTGTTGTTTCGGACCATATTGTTCTACAAAAAAAAATCATAATAAAACAATATAATTTCTATCTTTTTTACAAGCCCTTATGTACATATCTCTACCCTCGCCAGAAAAGTATTCGCGTCAATCACCAAAAAGTATTATCGACTTGTTTATTAAGAAAAAACAAATATGTAACCACCACAAATTTTATTCGCAAATACTCGCGCTACGCGGCGAACTTGTAAATTATGTTTTTCATTGTAATACAAATTACACACTTGTATGATAATATTAATAATATCACCTTGAAATAAAGTTATTTGAATTAATTTATCTATGATTATTCGTATTTTTACAATTATTTTACTTTATAATAACAAAAAAATCTCATTTTTGAATTAAACAAATAATTATAGTTTTATTGTGTAATTATAGAATAATATATAGGGCATAAAACATAATATAATTTTACTAAAAACATACCAACAAATATTATATCATTGTTCACAATATTTCATATTTCATATATATTAAAATAATGAATCATACAACATATGTACTAACAAATTTTTAATTATATAGTAGTAATAATTTTCATTGATTCAAAATGCAATGGAAAATGTAAGATAATATAAAACTAATAGTGAAAGTAATTTAATAAATAATACCAAAATTTCATATTTCATATAATTTTAAAATAATGAATCATACAACATATGTAGTAACAAATTAATAATTATATAGTAGTAATAATTTTCATTGATTCAAAATGCAATGAAAAATATAAGATAAGATAAAACTAATAGTGAAAGCATTTTAATAAATAATATCAAATTTTAATTTATAATATACATAAATACAAATTATTTTGTATCATATTTTTTATTTTAAATTTACATTTTATAAAATAACAATACAATTTGATAGGTTTTTATAAGTTTAAAAAGTTATTTAGATGAATAAACTATTTTTTAATTCTATTAGTTTCAGAAAAAGTGTTATTTGCTTAAAAACACAAATACAACCTACTTAGTATTATATGAGATTCTTATTGTTATAATTTTTACAAAAATAAATAATAATAATAATACTTACAAATTCTACTATGCAAATAAAATTCCTCAAAATCTATTATGTAAATTTATATATATTTACATTGTATTTTCTTACATAATATATTTACATATAGAAATTAAGAAAAACTGTATATACGAACTATGCTAACATGGATGCAAAAATAAAGAAAAAATTGAAATAAATATATTTGATAGGTTTAGAAAATTAAGTTTCTAAAAATAATACTAATATATGTTGTATGTTTTGTAATATTACATATTAAATTATTAGTATTCCTTATATAGGTTTTCTAAGAATGTTTAAAACATGATATAAAATAATGACACAGAATATATGTTGCGCGAATACTTCAAAAATCGAGCCGTATCATATCGGATGCAGTATCGGATACCCATACTCGTCGGATAATCGTGGGACACATATCGGATAATCCATGTGGCGTATCCGAACATTTTATTTCAAAACAATAGCGGATACTTCTCGGATACGTATACAAAAATGTATCGAAAAATAAAAAATAAAAATATGAAATCTATAAAAATAAGTTATACATATAATTAAATAGCTAATAAAATAAATATTTACTTAATAAGAAGATATTTCTGTAAAAACAAACTTTTAGGATATACTTTCTGTTTGATTAATGTTAGATAAATTTCCATGGAATTTTTTTCTAATAATTATATAACATGATATTTTTCATATGCTAATTATCTTTTGTATGCACGTAGTTCATACACAAAATTATTTGAAACGTATGATTGGTATTGAATGTATGCAACTGGTGCATGATGATGTAGACAAAGACCCTCTGAAATTTCATCTTAATAATTTTGACACACAATCTAATCTAATATCAATTTATAAAGGAACTTTGAATAACCTTATCAGTTTTCATTTATTTTCTAAAACTTTTTGACTGATAAATTATTTACAAAATCCCCAAAATTTTAGCCATTCAATATAACTTAGTGTGCATACTGTTACAAACCCTGCTAAAAAATATTCCTCGGGTCATACATAGAGGATAGAATACAATGAAGGGAAGAGATGAGGCCTTTTAAAGAAAAATATAAATCAATTCAAACAAACATTTGAAAATAAAAAATAATATGCAGTCAAATAACAACATTGTGCACAAAAAACTAGATAAAAATATATAATGTCCAATAAAAATAATAATACAGCTAACAAACATAAAATAAAAAGTCCTAAATGATAATTAGGAAGTTAATTAATGATGTGATTTCCTGCAAAAAAAACAACAAATTTGAAATGAATTAGATTTAGAAGAGAAAGGTGACAATATGGATTTAGAAGGAAAATGTGACTTGAAACTGAAATGGTAATGTGTAATAGGGTTAGGATTTCACACAAAAAAATTTAGAATTTGGATTTTGGAATAATATTAATTTGATAAAAAAAAAAATGTACCGGCTCTCACGTTCCGGTTTTGGCTCTCATCAGATAAAAGAAGAGCCAAACCAGCTCTCACGCTCCGGTTCGACTGAGCGGGCCCTCCAATACGAGCCGATCGCTCTGCCGCGTCACGATTCGATCGCTCTTGGGCAAGAAGCCTCTCGAACTCAAGCCTGCGAAATAACATGCAAAATAACAATAAATTAAGTATATCTAACTCATATACATAGAGTTGAATATAAACATTTATTATGAGTTCACCTCTCGGCCTGGAACTGACTCGCCATATTCGAGAGCAGAAGTCTGAGCGAGGCTGCCTCCAGCGCGGCATGCTGCTGGGCCTCGTGAGTGTCTCGGCGTTCCCTCGCCAACATGACTTCCACGGCAGCCCTAGCCGATTGCTCTTCGGCGAGGAGGTCCTGGGCCTCAAGCGTGAGCAAGCCCGTCTCCTCCATGGCACGCTGCTCGGCCTCATGCCGGTCTCGGCGTTCCCTCGCGAGCGTGACTTCAACGGCAACCCTAGCCGATTGCTCGCTGGCGAGGCGGCCCTGGGCCTCAAGCCTGAGCAAGTCCGTCTCCTGCACGACACGCTGCTCGGCCTCTTGACGGTCTCGGCGTTCAGTCGCCAGGGTGAGTTCCACCACAGCCCTAGACAATTGCTCGTGGGCTAGGAGGGCCTGGACCTCAAGCCTGGTCAAATCAAACAAAACCAGAACATAATAAATATATGATTGATCAATTGAAAAGAAAATGAAAAATAAAGAATAAGATGAAGACATACCTCTCTCGGCGCTCTGCCTCCAACTGTCCAGCGAGCAACTGGGTCTGCTCCTCAGCCTCCATCCTAGCGAGCTGCTCCTCTGCCAACCGAATCGGAAGGTCGTCGATCCTAGAGACAAGGCCAAAAAAGAATATTCTTTTAATGGAATCATTTTGTTTAATTAACTAGAACTATACAATATTAACGGATCCATTGAACTAAGAATATAATTAACCTGTCAGATTGGCCAACAACATTGACCTCTTGAAATGTCTGAGAAGCCTCGGCTCTCAAATTCACAGCAAATCCCCATAAACCTAAAATTTCATACAAATGATCAATCAATCGACCTTTAAAATCATAACTTCAAAAAATAACGAGAGATAGAAATTAGAAAGTACTCTGGAGAAGTCTCGGAGGCAAGAGAGCCGCTCTAAAAGCCGTTAGCCCCCAGAGCAGCACGTATGCGATCCCCAACACGGCGTAACCCCTCAAAAGGGTAAACACAGTGAAAGGTCTCACTGCAAAAACCTCTGCAAACAAACATAAAAATACAACAAAGTCACGCGAGAACAAAATACTAATAATTTTATCAATATAAGAAAAACTAATTAATCCAAAAAAAATATAAGGAAAAGTAGACCTTCTGAACACCTCAAGATCGAGGCGAACGGCATGGATGCCACCTCGTATCGTATGGTCCAGATGGACCGCACAAGAAGACCAAGCATCCATGTCCGAAGCTTGATCACCACGCTAAACTGTGGCTGTGGCAAAAGCTCCGAGAGGAAGACTAATGTGAGAAAAACATATGAAAGCACCAACTCTACGTGAATGTGAAAGAGGGTAGCCATGAGAGAAAGAGAGAGAGATATTGAGAGACAGAGAGAGAGAGATTGAGAGACAGAGAGAAACAAACTTAATTTCAAATAAATCGTACGAAAGAAACATTGATCTCAGATGTTTATATACAATAAAAACATAGTTGGCCCCCAAACTAAAAGTGACCCTCTTGATGACATGGCACAATAAGTGTAAATGAATTGGTTCTTTTTAATTTATTCCGATAACGATTTAAATTAATTGGCCATTCAATTGAATTGACGTGTTAAGTAACATTTGTTAAAAATTAGCTAATAATAGCCTATTTCGTCAAGATCATCTAACGAAATCAAAACAATAATTGAATCCAAATTCAGAAAATTTAAAACCATTTAATTCACAGAATTAAAAAAAAAAAAAATAGGTCCTCACCGTTATAAAACTTGTTCAATGCAAAACCAGAAGAGACATGAAGGTAACGCGAAATCATGCACTACACCTTCAAAATAAAATCAGAATAAATTTGTAAAACTTTCCTCTATTTTTACATTTTTATAAATGTCAACTATACCCCTGCCGACTTAATCGATCAGGCATGTTCGAGCAAGGCAAAAATAACTGTAATAATTTTGAATGCTGAAAAAAGTAAAAATAAAATAAAAACAATTACCTTCTTGTGCATATGTTTACAACAACAAATGATTCCGTCACTTGGAGAATCTCTGGAAAAACTCTTGCATACTTCGACTGGGCCCACACGCTCTGGAAAACCTTCACATTAATGCTTCTGTTTGCTTGGAGACGAATGTCTAATGCATACCTTTACAAATAAATTACGACTATTAAGGATGAGATATGTCGAGAATATGTTTAATCAAAGACCGGAGAGAGAAAAATCCCCAAACTGGCAGAATATCAAAATTTGAACATGAATATAACAAATCATAACTCCGAACATGAAAAAGCCCGCGTCGCTGTTCGTGTACCCAGCAGCGTCGCCGTTGGTGTAGGGTTTGGTGTCAACTCTATTGTCTCTTATTTTTTTTCTTTGTCGAGCGGGAATGAGAGAGGGAATGAGGAGAACGAAGGGCGCTTTCTATTAGGTTTCTGCTGTTAGGTTTAGGTCTAAAACTCGAGTTGAAAAGGGTGGCCATGGTGAGATAGATCTAAAGCTCGAGGAGTCGAGGGTAAGTAGAGACAGAATGGAAACAAGCGAGCAAAGGGAAGGGGAAGAAGGTTCAAGAAGATTAGGGTGATAATCATGTGTAGTCTGTAGTGTAGGTTGCATATAATTAGGGCCCTAGTAAAAAGTTTTTATTTTTTTCGGCTTTTGCAATCCTGTGACATATAGAGTAACCCCAAAAAGATATTAAAAGAGTGCAATTTTCAAATGATTAAATGGGAAAATATGTTTTAGAAGTAGGGTGAAATTCTTTTTTCAAAAAAAATTCAAAAAAAAATATAATAATAATGATACTTTTTTTTTTTTTGTTAGCTCGAAATAAATACTTTTTCAAAAATTGAGATGTTTAATCTGAATATATGATAATTTAATTTTTTTTTTTAATACATAATAACTTCTTTTTATTATATGATACATATTCATACTTAATTATTTTGTATGTTATGACTCCCATTATAATATAATGCACAAACCAATCATTATTGTTCCATATTGCTGACTGTTGAAAGTTTTTTATAATATTGAAAATCATAAATGTAAAAACAAGACAATTAAAGTAAAAAAAAATAAAAAAATACTTCCTGGAAACATTACAAATTTGTCATGAGTACGAAGATACCTCCCCACTTTCTGAAAAAGTGGTCTAGAAATAAAAATAAAATCATAAACTTAAATCTTCTACAAAATAAAATAAAATAAACATATGCCATTCTAGGGCAAAGCATGTATAGAACGGTCATGAAATAACGAACATAAACTTTGTTGGACGTTAAAATCCTATCCAACCAAAACTGCTTTGTCCCAATTCCTAACAAATTAATCACCAAAAAAAAATTGATTTTATTTGAAGAAAGACACTTCCATAATTAAGAGTGCATTTCGTTTCAACTTTCGGCGAAGCGAACTTTTATATAACCGGCTATTCCTCAAGAACTAAAACTCTCGTATGAGTGAAACACCGGTATATAATGAAATAGAAAAAAAAAACAAAAAATAACAACGAGCAATTCTGCATGTAACCCGTTTTGAAACGAAAATTCAAAAAATAACTTCTTTTTTGAAAATATTCGAGAAATAATTCATAACTGGTTTTTAAACTTCGGTGATACCGGACATTAAAATCCCGCCGGTCAAAAATTGTATACTGTAGAATTTTAATTCAAAAGATGATATATTTCCTCAAATTTTACCATAAATCTAACTAGTATATTTAATTAAAATTAAAACTAATACATGTTGGCTGTTAAATAAATACATAATTAATATTTATTCGAATTCATAAATTTGAATAAATTTAATTGAATATTTAATTATATGTTTTAATTATTACGTTAATTAAATGTAATAGTTCAATAACGAATAATTCGGCACGTACATTTTGGAGGAGAGTAATTTTTTCATTTTCTTAATATCTCACGCATCCCAAAAAATATATACAAAATTTTTATTTTACTCCAAAATGTACCCGTCGAATTCTCCATTATTTAACTATTACTTTTAATTAACGTGATAATTAAGATACATAATTTAAAATTCATTAAAATTTATTAAAATTTATGAATTCGAATAATTATTCATTAAATATTAAGTTAACAACTAACATGTATTAGTTATCATTTTAATTAAATGTACTAATTAGAACATAGCGAATGTTATGGTAAATTTGGATAATCCCAGTTAATGTATTTAATTAAAATGATATATGTATTTAATTTCATAAATTTGAATACATTTGAATGAATATTTAATTATACGTATTAATTATCATGATAATTAAATATAATTGTTCAATAATGGAGAATTCGGCTGATATATTTTGGAGTGCAATAAAATTTAATATTTTTTTTAAAACGAGGGACCAACAGTAAAGAAAAAAACTATTCTCTTCCAAAATGTACCCGCATAATTCTCCTTTATAGATCAATTACATTTAATTAACGTGATAATTAAATTGTATAATTAAATATTCAGTAAAATTTATTCAAATTTATGAATTCGAATCAATATTAATTATGTATTAAGTTAACAGCCAACCCGTGTGTACCAACCCGTGTGTACCAAAAAACTGTCAAAATGCAGATTTCAGTCGAGATCCGTCATCACGCACCATAAGGTCCGCCACGACAGACAAAAGCCAAATAACCCGTGGAGCTTTCACGCACAATTCCGTCACGACGGACGCACTGTCCGTTGCAACGGAAATGTCCGTGATGACGCAACTTGTGGTCTGTAATCACGGACCACTATATGCTGAAAATAGTCTTAAGTCCACAATTGTTGCAGAATTTGTACACCATCTCTGTCATGACGAACCATATGATATGTCACTGTTACATAATTTGTACACTAGCCCCTGCAAGTTTCACGCATACTTCCGTTGTCATACACACCATGTGGTCCGTAATGACGGACCATTGTGTGAATGCTGAATTTGGTAAGTCCACAATCATTGTGGACTCCATACACTAGATCCGTCGGGATGCATCATATGGTCCGTCATGACGGGCTGGGTACCGAAGCCCAATTCCGCACAATCATATTCTGCATTCATCCCTCTTCTCGAACGCGTACGTTCGTGTGTTCTTGTACGTATTATTTTACCGTTGATGCAAAACTGTATTTCCTCCAGCTTATTGGTTTGTTAGGTTAGTATTTAATTTCTCGGTCTTTATAACCTAGATTCAGTTTCCCTCTTGTTTGGTTCACGGTTTGTTGTACTAGTATTCAATAATTTCTAGAATTTGTTAACCTCAAGATCATCCAGTAAAGAATTGTATATGATGTCTCCAAAACTCACCCTAGCACCTTAATTTGGTGGAAATATGAGGTTAGATGAGCCACGTCTCGAGCCTATTGTCCCATCGTGTCACGAGCCGAGCGCTCTGTCACGTCCTGAGCCGATAGCGCCTCCGCAGCCCGAGCCAATCGCTCTTGGGCAAGAAACGCCACAACCTCAAGCCTAAAAAAATATAGATTAATTATAAACTCAGATTCTTATACCTTTCTATAAAGCTTAGATTTAAGGGAATATATTTTGTCTTCATGACTCATATTTTTCATCCTCTATGAGTACTTCGAGTAGGGTTATTTGAAGTAATTAACAATTCAATTAACAAATAAAAACAAGTTGACTATTAATTTAAACGTACCCATATGATTACATACTAATTAATCACCAATCCATTTTTACATATAAATTTGGTGTTAATTGAGTTTCTAAAAAGTTTCACTAACCATTCTCGAAATACAAATAGAGAATGGAAGAGAGGATTTAAGGCAACATGCATAGTATATGTACTCGTAACCTAATATAAACCTATATATGAATTTTGCCATAGACATATTATTCGGTTTTCATCGGTATCTTAAAAATTGATATTGTTGTTTCGGACCATATTGTTCTACAAAAAAAATCATAATAAAACAATATAATTTCTATTTTTTTTACAAGCCCTTATGTACATATCTCTACCCTCGCCAGAAAAGTATTCGCGTCAATCACCAAAAAGTATTATCGACTTGTTTATTAAGAAAAAACAAATATGTAACCACCACAAATTTTATTCGCAAATACTCGCGCTACGCGGCGAACTTGTAAATTATGTTTTTCATTGTAATACAAATTACACACTTGTATGATAATATTAATAATATCACCTTGAAATAAAGTTATTTGAATTAATTTATCTATGATTATTCGTATTTTTACAATTATTTTACTTTATAATAACAAAAAAATCTCATTTTTGAATTAAACAAATAATTATAGTTTTATTGTGTAATTATAGAATAATATATAGGGCATAAAACATAATATAATTTTACTAAAAACATACCAACAAATATTATATCATTGTTCACAATATTTCATATTTCATATATATTAAAATAATGAATCATACAACATATGTACTAACAAATTTTTAATTATATAGTAGTAATAATTTTCATTGATTCAAAATGCAATGGAAAATGTAAGATAATATAAAACTAATAGTGAAAGTAATTTAATAAATAATACCAAAATTTCATATTTCATATAATTTTAAAATAATGAATCATACAACATATGTAGTAACAAATTAATAATTATATAGTAGTAATAATTTTCATTGATTCAAAATGCAATGAAAAATATAAGATAAGATAAAACTAATAGTGAAAGTATTTTAATAAATAATATCAAATTTTAATTTATAATATACATAAATACAAATTATTTTGTATCATATTTTTTATTTTAAATTTACATTTTATAAAATAACAATACAATTTGATTGGTTTTTATAAGTTTAAAAAGTTATTTAGATGAATAAACTAATTTTTAATTCTATTAGTTTCAGAAAAAGTGTTATTTGCTTAAAAACACAAATACAACCTACTTAGTATTATATGAGATTCTTATTGTTATAATTTTTACAAAAATAAATAATAATAATAATACTTACAAATTCTACTATGCAAATAAAATTCCTCAAAATCTATTATGTAAATTTATATATATTTACATTGTATTTTCTTACATAATATATTTACATATAGAAATTAAGAAAAACTGTATATACGAACTATGCTAACATGGATGTAAAAATAAAGAAAAAATTGAAATAAATATATTTGATAGGTTTATAAAATTAAGTTTCTAAAAATAATACTAATATATGTTGTATGTTTTGTAATATTACATATTAAATTATTAGTATTCCTTATATAGGTTTTCTAAGAATATTTAAAACATGATATAAAATAATGACACAGAATATATGTTGCGCGAATACTTCAAAAATCGAGCCGTATCATATCGGATGCAGTATCGGATACCCATACTCGTCGGATAATCGTGGGACACATATCGGATAATCCATGTGGCGTATCCGAACATTTTATTTCAAAACAATAGCGGATACTTCTCGGATACGTATACAAAAATGTATCGAAAAATAAAAAATAAAAATATGAAATCTATAAAAATAAGTAATACATATAATTAAATAGCTAATAAAATAAATATTTACTTAATAAGAAGATATTTCTGTAAAAACAAACTTTTAGGATACTTTCTGTTTGATTAATGTTAGATAAATTTCCAAGGAATTTTTTTCTAATAATTATATAACATGATATTTTTCATATGCTAATTATCTTTTGTATGCACGTAGTTCATACACAAAATTATTTGAAACGTATGATTGGTATTGAATGTATGCAACTGGTGCATGATGATGTAGACAAAGACCCTCTGAAATTTCATCTTAATAATTTTGACACACAATCTAATCTAATATCAATTTATAAAGGAACTTTGAATAACCTTATCAGTTTTCATTTATTTTCTAAAACTTTTTGACTGATAAATTATTTACAAAATCCCCAAAATTTTAGCCATTCAATATAACTTAGTGTGCATACTGTTACAAACCCTGCTAAAAAATATTCCTCGGGTCATACATAGAGGATAGAATACAATGAAGGGAAGAGATGAGGCCTTTTAAAGAAAAATATAAATCAATTCAAACAAACATTTGAAAATAAAATATAATATGCAGTCAAATAACAACATTGTGCACAAAAAACTAGATAAAAATATATAATGTCCAATAAAAATAATAATACAGCTAACAAACATAAAATAAAAAGTCCTAAATGATAATTAGGAAGTTAATTAATGATGTGATTTCCTGCAAAAAAAACAACAAATTTGAAATGAATTAGATTTAGAAGAGAAAGGTGACAATATGGATTTAGAAGGAAAATGTGACTTGAAACTGAAATGGTAATGTGTAATAGGGTTAGGATTTCACACAAAAAAATTTAGAATTTGGATTTTGGAATAATATTAATTTGATAAAAAAAAAAATGTACCGGCTCTCACGTTCCGGTTTTGGCTCTCATCAGATAAAAGAAGAGCCAAACCAGCTCTCACGCTCCGGTTCGACTGAGCGGGCCCTCCAATACGAGCCGATCGCTCTGCCGCGTCACGATTCGATCGCTCTTGGGCAAGAAGCCTCTCGAACTCAAGCCTGCGAAATAACATGCAAAATAACAATAAATTAAGTATATCTAACTCATATACATAGAGTTGAATATAAACATTTATTATGAGTTCACCTCTCGGCCTGGAACTGACTCGCCATATTCGAGAGCAGAAGTCTGAGCGAGGCTGCCTCCAGCGCGGCATGCTGCTGGGCCTCGTGAGTGTCTCGGCGTTCCCTCGCCAACATGACTTCCACGGCAGCCCTAGCCGATTGCTCTTCGGCGAGGAGGTCCTGGGCCTCAAGCGTGAGCAAGCCCGTCTCCTCCATGGCACGCTGCTCGGCCTCATGCCGGTCTCGGCGTTCCCTCGCGAGCGTGACTTCAACGGCAACCCTAGCCGATTGCTCGCTGGCGAGGCGGCCCTGGGCCTCAAGCCTGAGCAAGTCCGTCTCCTGCACGACACGCTGCTCGGCCTCTTGACGGTCTCGGCGTTCAGTCGCCAGGGTGAGTTCCACCACAGCCCTAGACAATTGCTCGTGGGCTAGGAGGGCCTGGACCTCAAGCCTGGTCAAATCAAACAAAACCAGAACATAATAAATATATGATTGATCAATTGAAAAGAAAATGAAAAATAAAGAATAAGATGAAGACATACCTCTCTCGGCGCTCTGCCTCCAACTGTCCAGCGAGCAACTGGGTCTGCTCCTCAGCCTCCATCCTAGCGAGCTGCTCCTCTGCCAACCGAATCGGAAGGTCGTCGATCCTAGAGACAAGGCCAAAAAAGAATATTCTTTTAATGGAATCATTTTGTTTAATTAACTAGAACTATACAATATTAACGGATCCATTGAACTAAGAATATAATTAACCTGTCAGATTGGCCAACAACATTGACCTCTTGAAATGTCTGAGAAGCCTCGGCTCTCAAATTCACAGCAAATCCCCATAAACCTAAAATTTCATACAAATGATCAATCAATCGACCTTTAAAATCATAACTTCAAAAAATAACGAGAGATAGAAATTAGAAAGTACTCTGGAGAAGTCTCGGAGGCAAGAGAGCCGCTCTAAAAGCCGTTAGCCCCCAGAGCAGCACGTATGCGATCCCCAACACGGCGTAACCCCTCAAAAGGGTAAACACAGTGAAAGGTCTCACTGCAAAAACCTCTGCAAACAAACATAAAAATACAACAAAGTCACGCGAGAACAAAATACTAATAATTTTATCAATATAAGAAAAACTAATTAATCCAAAAAAAATATAAGGAAAAGTAGACCTTCTGAACACCTCAAGATCGAGGCGAACGGCATGGATGCCACCTCGGATCGTATGGTCCAGATGGACCGCACAAGAAGACCAAGCATCCATGTCCGAAGCTTGATCACCACGCTAAACTGTGGCTGTGGCAAAAGCTCCGAGAGGAAGACTAATGTGAGAAAAACATATGAAAGCACCAACTCTACGTGAATGTGAAAGAGGGTAGTCATGAGAGAAAGAGAGAGAGATATTGAGAGACAGAGAGAGAGAGATTGAGAGACAGAGAGAAACAAACTTAATTTCAAATAAATCGTACGAAAGAAACATTGATCTCAGATGTTTATATACAATAAAAACATAGTTGGCCCCCAAACTAAAAGTGACCCTCTTGATGACATGGCACAATAAGTGTAAATGAATTGGTTCTTTTTAATTTATTCCGATAACGATTTAAATTAATTGGCCATTCAATTGAATTGGCGTGTTAAGTAACATTTGTTAAAAATTAGCTAATAATAGCCTATTTCGTCAAGATCATCTAACGAAATCAAAACAATAATTGAATCCAAATTCAGAAAATTTAAAACCATTTAAAACCATTTAATTCACAGAATTAAAAAAAAAAAAAATAGGTCCTCACCGTTATAAAACTTGTTCAATGCAAAACCAGAAGAGACATGAAGGTAACGCGAAATCATGCACTACACCTTCAAAATAAAATCAGAATAAATTTGTAAAACTTTCCTCTATTTTTATATTTTTATAAATGTCAACTATACCCCTGCCGACTTAATCGATCAGGCATGTTCGAGCAAGGCAAAAATAACTGTAATAATTTTGAATGCTGAAAAAAGTAAAAATAAAATAAAAACAATTACCTTCTTGTGCATATGTTTACAACAACAAATGATTCCGTCACTTGGAGAATCTCTGGAAAAACTCTTGCATACTTCGACTGGGCCCACACGCTCTGGAAAACCTTCACATTAATGCTTCTGTTTGCTTGGAGACGAATGTCTAATGCATACCTTTACAAATAAATTACGACTATTAAGGATGAGATATGTCGAGAATATGTTTAATCAAGACCGGAGAGAGAAAAATCCCCAAACTGGCAGAATATCAAAATTTGAACATGAATATAACAAATCATAACTCCGAACATGAAAAAGCCCGCGTCGCTGTTCGTGTACCCAGCAGCGTCGCCGTTGGTGTAGGGTTTGGTGTCAACTCTATTGTCTCTTATTTTTTTTCTTTGTCGAGCGGGAATGAGAGAGGGAATGAGGAGAACGAAGGGCGCTTTCTATTAGGTTTCTGCTGTTAGGTTTAGGTCTAAAACTCGAGTTGAAAAGGGTGGCCATGGTGAGATAGATCTAAAGCTCGAGGAGTCGAGGGTAAGTAGAGAGAGAATGGAAACAAGCGAGCAAAGGGAAGGGGAAGAAGGTTCAAGAAGATTAGGGTGATAATCATGTGTAGTCTGTAGTGTAGGTTGCATATAATTAGGGCCCTAGTAAAAAGTTTTTATTTTTTTTGGGCTTTTGCAATCCTGTAACATATAGAGTAACCCCAAAAAGATATTAAAAGAGTGCAATTTTCAAATGATTAAATGGGAAAATATGTTTTAGAAGTAGGGTGAAATTCTTTTTTCAAAAAAAATTCAAAAAAAAATATAATAATAATGATACTTTTTTTTTTTTGTTAGCTCGAAATAAATACTTTTTCAAAAATTGAGATGTTTAATCTGAATATATGATAATTTAATTTTTTTTTTTAATACATAATAACTTCTTTTTATTATATGATACATATTCATACTTAATTATTTTGTATGTTATGACTCCCATTATAATATAATGCACAAACCAATCATTATTGTACCATATTGCTGACTGTTGAAAGTTTTTTATAATATTGAAAATCATAAATGTAAAAATAAGACAATTAAAGTAAAAAAAAATAAAAAAATACTTCCTGGAAACATTACAAATTTGTCATGAGTACGAAGATACCTCCCCACTTTCTGAAAAAGTGGTCTAGAAATAAAAATAAAATCATAAACTTAAATCTTCTACAAAATAAAATAAAATAAACATATGCCATTCTAGGGCAAAGCATGTATAGAACGGTCATGAAATAACGAACATAAACTTTGTTGGACGTTAAAATCCTATCCAACCAAAACTGCTTTGTCCCAATTCCTAACAAATTAATCACCAAAAAAAAATTGATTTTATTTGAAGAAAGACACTTCCATAATTAAGAGTGCATTTCGTTTCAACTTTCGGCGAAGCGAACTTTTATATAACCGGCTATTCCTCAAGAACTAAAACTCTCGTATGAGTGAAACACCGGTATATAATGAAATAGAAAAAAAAACAAAAAATAACAACGAGCAATTCTGCATGTAACCCGTTTTGAAACGAAAATTCAAAAAATAACTTCTTTTTTGAAAATATTCGAGAAATAATTCACAACTGGTTTTTAAACTTCGGTGATACCGGACATTAAAATCCCGCCGGTCAAAAATTGTATACTGTAGAATTTTAATTCAAAAGATGATATATTTCCTCAAATTTTACCATAAATCTAACTAGTATATTTAATTAAAATTAAAACTAATACATGTTGGCTGTTAAATAAATACATAATTAATATTTATTCGAATTCATAAATTTGAATAAATTTAATTGAATATTTAATTATATGTTTTAATTATTACGTTAATTAAATGTAATAGTTCAATAACGAATAATTCGGCACGTACATTTTGGAGGTGAGTAATTTTTTCATTTTCTTAATATCTCACGCATCCCAAAAAATATATACAAAATTTTTATTTTACTCCAAAATGTACCCGTCGAATTCTCCATTATTTAACTATTACTTTTAATTAACGTGATAATTAAGATACATAATTTAAAATTCATTAAAATTTATTAAAATTTATGAATTCGAATAATTATTCATTAAATATTAAGTTAACAACTAACATGTATTAGTTATCATTTTAATTAAATGTACTAATTAGAACATAGCGAATGTTATGGTAAATTTGGATAATCCCAGTTAATGTATTTAATTAAAATGATATATGTATTTAATTTCATAAATTTGAATACATTTGAATGAATATTTAATTATACGTTTTAATTATCAAGATAATTAAATATAATTGTTCAATAATGGAGAATTCGGCTGATATATTTTGGAGTGCAATAAAATTTAATATTTTTTTTAAAACGAGGGACCAACAGTAAAGAAAAAAACTATTCTCTTCCAAAATGTACCCGCATAATTCTCCTTTATAGATCAATTACATTTAATTAACGTGATAATTAAATTGTATAATTAAATATTCAGTAAAATTTATTCAAATTTATGAATTCGAATCAATATTAATTATGTATTAAGTTAACAGCCAACCCGTGTGTACCAACCCGTGTGTACCAAAAAACTGTCAAAATGCAGATTTCAGTCGAGATCCGTCATCACGCACCATAAGGTCCGCCACGACAGACAAAAGCCAAATAACCCGTGGAGCTTTCACGCACAATTCCGTCACGACGGACGCACTGTCCGTTGCAACGGAAATGTCCGTGATGACGCAACTTGTGGTCTGTAATCACGGACCACTATATGCTGAAAATAGTCTTAAGTCCACAATTGTTGCAGAATTTGTACACTATCTCTGTCATGACGAACCATATGATATGTCACTGTTACATAATTTGTACACTAGCCCCTGCAAGTTTCACGCATACTTCCGTTGTCATACACACCATGTGGTCCGTAATGACGGACCATTGTGTGAATGCTGAATTTGGTAAGTCCACAATCATTGTGGACTCCATACACTAGATCCGTCGGGATGCATCATATGGTCCGTCATGACGGGCTGGGTATCGAAGCCCAATTCCGCACAATCATATTCTGCATTCATCCCTCTTCTCGAACGCGTACGTTCGTGTGTTCTTGTACGTATTATTTTACCGTTGATGCAAAACTGTATTTCCTCCAGCTTATTGGTTTGTTAGGTTAGTATTTAATTTCTCGGTCTTTATAACCTAGATTCAGTTTCCCTCTTGTTTGGTTCACGGTTTGTTGTACTAGTATTCAATAATTTCTAGAATTTGTTAACCTCAAGATCATCCAGTAAAGAATTGTATATGATGTCTCCAAAACTCACCCTAGCACCTTAATTTGGTGGAAATATGAGGTTAGATGAGCCACGTCTCGAGCCTATTGTCCCATCGTGTCACGAGCCGAGCGCTCTGTCACGTCCTGAGCCGATAGCGCCTCCGCAGCCCGAGCCAATCGCTCTTGGGCAAGAAACGCCACAACCTCAAGCCTAAAAAAATATAGATTAATTATAAACTCAGATTCTTATACCTTTCTATAAAGCTTAGATTTAAGGGAATATATTTTGTCTTCATGACTCATATTTTTCATCCTCTATGAGTACTTCGAGTAGGGTTATTTGAAGTAATTAACAATTCAATTAACAAATAAAAACAAGTTGACTATTAATTTAAACGTACCCATATGATTACATACTAATTAATCACTAATCCATTTTTACATATAAATTTGGTGTTAATTGAGTTTCTAAAAAGTTTCACTAACCATTCTCGAAATACAAATAGAGAATGGAAGAGAGGATTTAAGGCAACATGCATAGTATATGTACTCGTAACCTAATATAAACCTATATATGAATTTTGCCATAGACATATTATTCGGTTTTCATCGGTATCTTAAAAATTGATATTGTTGTTTCGGACCATATTGTTCTACAAAAAAAATCATAATAAAACAATATAATTTCTATTTTTTTTACAAGCCCTTATGTACATATCTCTACCCTCGCCAGAAAAGTATTCGCGTCAATCACCAAAAAGTATTATCGACTTGTTTATTAAGAAAAAACAAATATGTAACCACCACAAATTTTATTCGCAAATACTCGCGCTACGCGGCGAACTTGTAAATTATGTTTTTCATTGTAATACAAATTACACACTTGTATGATAATATTAATAATATCACCTTGAAATAAAGTTATTTGAATTAATTTATCTATGATTATTCGTATTTTTACAATTATTTTACTTTATAATAACAAAAAAATCTCATTTTTGAATTAAACAAATAATTATAGTTTTATTGTGTAATTATAGAATAATATATAGGGCATAAAACATAATATAATTTTACTAAAAACATACCAACAAATATTATATCATTGTTCACAATATTTCATATTTCATATATATTAAAATAATGAATCATACAACATATGTACTAACAAATTTTTAATTATATAGTAGTAATAATTTTCATTGATTCAAAATGCAATGGAAAATGTAAGATAATATAAAACTAATAGTGAAAGTAATTTAATAAATAATACCAAAATTTCATATTTCATATAATTTTAAAATAATGAATCATACAACATATGTAGTAACAAATTAATAATTATATAGTAGTAATAATTTTCATTGATTCAAAATGCAATGAAAAATATAAGATAAGATAAAACTAATAGTGAAAGTATTTTAATAAATAATATCAAATTTTAATTTATAATATACATAAATACAAATTATTTTGTATCATATTTTTTATTTTAAATTTACATTTTATAAAATAACAATACAATTTGATTGGTTTTTATAAGTTTAAAAAGTTATTTAGATGAATAAACTAATTTTTAATTCTATTAGTTTCAGAAAAAGTGTTATTTGCTTAAAAACACAAATACAACCTACTTAGTATTATATGAGATTCTTATTGTTATAATTTTTACAAAAATAAATAATAATAATAATACTTACAAATTCTACTATGCAAATAAAATTCCTCAAAATCTATTATGTAAATTTATATATATTTACATTGTATTTTCTTACATAATATATTTACATATAGAAATTAAGAAAAACTGTATATACGAACTATGCTAACATGGATGTAAAAATAAAGAAAAAATTGAAATAAATATATTTGATAGGTTTATAAAATTAAGTTTCTAAAAATAATACTAATATATGTTGTATGTTTTGTAATATTACATATTAAATTATTAGTATTCCTTATATAGGTTTTCTAAGAATATTTAAAACATGATATAAAATAATGACACAGAATATATGTTGCGCGAATACTTCAAAAATCGAGCCGTATCATATCGGATGCAGTATCGGATACCCATACTCGTCGGATAATCGTGGGACACATATCGGATAATCCATGTGGCGTATCCGAACATTTTATTTCAAAACAATAGCGGATACTTCTCGGATACGTATACAAAAATGTATCGAAAAATAAAAAATAAAAATATGAAATCTATAAAAATAAGTAATACATATAATTAAATAGCGAATAAAATAAATATTTACTTAATAAGAAGATATTTCTGTAAAAACAAACTTTTAGGATACTTTCTGTTTGATTAATGTTAGATAAATTTCCAAGGAATTTTTTTCTAATAATTATATAACATGATATTTTTCATATGCTAATTATCTTTTGTATGCACGTAGTTCATACACAAAATTATTTGAAACGTATGATTGGTATTGAATGTATGCAACTGGTGCATGATGATGTAGACAAAGACCCTCTGAAATTTCATCTTAATAATTTTGACACACAATCTAATCTAATATCAATTTATAAAGGAACTTTGAATAACCTTATCAGTTTTCATTTATTTTCTAAAACTTTTTGACTGATAAATTATTTACAAAATCCCCAAAATTTTAGCCATTCAATATAACTTAGTGTGCATACTGTTACAAACCCTGCTAAAAAATATTCCTCGGGTCATACATAGAGGATAGAATACAATGAAGGGAAGAGATGAGGCCTTTTAAAGAAAAATATAAATCAATTCAAACAAACATTTGAAAATAAAATATAATATGCAGTCAAATAACAACATTGTGCACAAAAAACTAGATAAAAATATATAATGTCCAATAAAAATAATAATACAGCTAACAAACATAAAATAAAAAGTCCTAAATGATAATTAGGAAGTTAATTAATGATGTGATTTCCTGCAAAAAAAACAACAAATTTGAAATGAATTAGATTTAGAAGAGAAAGGTGACAATATGGATTTAGAAGGAAAATGTGACTTGAAACTGAAATGGTAATGTGTAATAGGGTTAGGATTTCACACAAAAAAATTTAGAATTTGGATTTTGGAATAATATTAATTTGATAAAAAAAAAAATGTACCGGCTCTCACGTTCCGGTTTTGGCTCTCATCAGATAAAAGAAGAGCCAAACCAGCTCTCACGCTCCGGTTCGACTGAGCGGGCCCTCCAATACGAGCCGATCGCTCTGCCGCGTCACGATTCGATCGCTCTTGGGCAAGAAGCCTCTCGAACTCAAGCCTGCGAAATAACATGCAAAATAACAATAAATTAAGTATATCTAACTCATATACATAGAGTTGAATATAAACATTTATTATGAGTTCACCTCTCGGCCTGGAACTGACTCGCCATATTCGAGAGCAGAAGTCTGAGCGAGGCTGCCTCCAGCGCGGCATGCTGCTGGGCCTCGTGAGTGTCTCGGCGTTCCCTCGCCAACATGACTTCCACGGCAGCCCTAGCCGATTGCTCTTCGGCGAGGAGGTCCTGGGCCTCAAGCGTGAGCAAGCCCATCTCCTCCATGGCACGCTGCTCGGCCTCATGCCGGTCTCGGCGTTCCCTCGCGAGCGTGACTTCAACGGCAACCCTAGCCGATTGCTCGCTGGCGAGGCGGCCCTGGGCCTCAAGCCTGAGCAAGTCCGTCTCCTGCACGACACGCTGCTCGGCCTCTTGACGGTCTCGGCGTTCAGTCGCCAGGGTGAGTTCCACCACAGCCCTAGACAATTGCTCGTGGGCTAGGAGGGCCTGGACCTCAAGCCTGGTCAAATCAAACAAAACCAGAACATAATAAATATATGATTGATCAATTGAAAAGAAAATGAAAAATAAAGAATAAGATGAAGACATACCTCTCTCGGCGCTCTGCCTCCAACTGTCCAGCGAGCAACTGGGTCTGCTCCTCAGCCTCCATCCTAGCGAGCTGCTCCTCTGCCAACCGAATCGGAAGGTCGTCGATCCTAGAGACAAGGCCAAAAAAGAATATTCTTTTAATGGAATCATTTTGTTTAATTAACTAGAACTATACAATATTAACGGATCCATTGAACTAAGAATATAATTAACCTGTCAGATTGGCCAACAACATTGACCTCTTGAAATGTCTGAGAAGCCTCGGCTCTCAAATTCACAGCAAATCCCCATAAACCTAAAATTTCATACAAATGATCAATCAATCGACCTTTAAAATCATAACTTCAAAAAATAACGAGAGATAGAAATTAGAAAGTACTCTGGAGAAGTCTCGGAGGCAAGAGAGCCGCTCTAAAAGCCGTTAGCCCCCAGAGCAGCACGTATGCGATCCCCAACACGGCGTAACCCCTCAAAAGGGTAAACACAGTGAAAGGTCTCACTGCAAAAACCTCTGCAAACAAACATAAAAATACAACAAAGTCACGCGAGAACAAAATACTAATAATTTTATCAATATAAGAAAAACTAATTAATCCAAAAAAAATATAAGGAAAAGTAGACCTTCTGAACACCTCAAGATCGAGGCGAACGGCATGGATGCCACCTCGGATCGTATGGTCCAGATGGACCGCACAAGAAGACCAAGCATCCATGTCCGAAGCTTGATCACCACGCTAAACTGTGGCTGTGGCAAAAGCTCCGAGAGGAAGACTAATGTGAGAAAAACATATGAAAGCACCAACTCTACGTGAATGTGAAAGAGGGTAGCCATGAGAGAAAGAGAGAGAGATATTGAGAGACAGAGAGAGAGAGATTGAGAGACAGAGAGAAACAAACTTAATTTCAAATAAATCGTACGAAAGAAACATTGATCTCAGATGTTTATATACAATAAAAACATAGTTGGCCCCCAAACTAAAAGTGACCCTCTTGATGACATGGCACAATAAGTGTAAATGAATTGGTTCTTTTTAATTTATTCCGATAACGATTTAAATTAATTGGCCATTCAATTGAATTGACGTGTTAAGTAACATTTGTTAAAAATTAGCTAATAATAGCCTATTTCGTCAAGATCATCTAACGAAATCAAAACAATAATTGAATCCAAATTCAGAAAATTTAAAACCATTTAAAACCATTTAATTCACAGAATTAAAAAAAAAAAAAATAGGTCCTCACCGATATAAAACTTGTTCAATGCAAAACCAGAAGAGACATGAAGGTAATGCGAAATCATGCACTACACCTTCAAAATAAAATCAGAATAAATTTGTAAAACTTTCCTCTATTTTTACATTTTTATAAATGTCAACTATACCCCTGCCGACTTAATCGATCAGGCATGTTCGAGCAAGGCAAAAATAACTGTAATAATTTTGAATGCTGAAAAAAGTAAAAATAAAATAAAAACAATTACCTTCTTGTGCATATGTTTACAACAACAAATGATTCCGTCACTTGGAGAATCTCTGGAAAAACTCTTGCATACTTCGACTGGGCCCACACGCTCTGGAAAACCTTCACATTAATGCTTCTGTTTGCTTGGAGACGAATGTCTAATGCATACCTTTACAAATAAATTACGACTATTAAGGATGAGATATGTCGAGAATATGTTTAATCAAGACCGGAGAGAGAAAAATCCCCAAACTGGCAGAATATCAAAATTTGAACATGAATATAACAAATCATAACTCCGAACATGAAAAAGCCCGCGTCGCTGTTCGTGTACCCAGCAGCGTCGCCGTTGGTGTAGGGTTTGGTGTCAACTCTATTGTCTCTTATTTTTTTTCTTTGTCGAGCGGGAATGAGAGAGGGAATGAGGAGAACGAAGGGCGCTTTCTATTAGGTTTCTGCTGTTAGGTTTAGGTCTAAAACTCGAGTTGAAAAGGGTGGCCATGGTGAGATAGATCTAAAGCTCGAGGAGTCGAGGGTAAGTAGAGACAGAATGGAAACAAGCGAGCAAAGGGAAGGGGAAGAAGGTTCAAGAAGATTAGGGTGATAATCATGTGTAGTCTGTAGTGTAGGTTGCATATAATTAGGGCCCTAGTAAAAAGTTTTTATTTTTTTCGGCTTTTGCAATCCTGTAACATATAGAGTAACCCCAAAAAGATATTAAAAGAGTGCAATTTTCAAATGATTAAATGGGAAAATATGTTTTAGAAGTAGGGTGAAATTCTTTTTTCAAAAAAAATTCAAAAAAAAATATAATAATAATGATACTTTTTTTTTTTGTTAGCTCGAAATAAATACTTTTTCAAAAATTGAGATGTTTAATCTGAATATATGATAATTTAATTTTTTTTTTAATACATAATAACTTCTTTTTACTATATGATACATATTCATACTTAATTATTTTGTATGTTATGACTCCCATTATAATATAATGCACAAACCAATCATTATTGTACCATATTGCTGACTGTTGAAAGTTTTTTATAATATTGAAAATCATAAATGTAAAAATAAGACAATTAAAGTAAAAAAAAATAAAAAAATACTTCCTGGAAACATTACAAATTTGTCATGAGTACGAAGATACCTCCCCACTTTCTGAAAAAGTGGTCTAGAAATAAAAATAAAATCATAAACTTAAATCTTCTACAAAATAAAATAAAATAAACATATGCCATTCTAGGGCAAAGCATGTATAGAACGGTCATGAAATAACGAACATAAACTTTGTTGGACGTTAAAATCCTATCCAACCAAAACTGCTTTGTCCCAATTCCTAACAAATTAATCACCAAAAAAAAATTGATTTTATTTGAAGAAAGACACTTCCATAATTAAGAGTGCATTTCGTTTCAACTTTCGGCGAAGCGAACTTTTATATAACCGGCTATTCCTCAAGAACTAAAACTCTCGTATGAGTGAAACACCGGTATATAATGAAATAGAAAAAAAAAACAAAAAATAACAACGAGCAATTCTGCATGTAACCCGTTTTGAAACGAAAATTCAAAAAATAACTTCTTTTTTGAAAATATTCGAGAAATAATTCACAACTGGTTTTTAAACTTCGGTGATACCGGACATTAAAATCCCGCCGGTCAAAAATTGTATACTGTAGAATTTTAATTCAAAAGATGATATATTTCCTCAAATTTTACCATAAATCTAACTAGTATATTTAATTAAAATTAAAACTAATACATGTTGGCTGTTAAATAAATACATAATTAATATTTATTCGAATTCATAAATTTGAATAAATTTAATTGAATATTTAATTATATGTTTTAATTATTACGTTAATTAAATGTAATAGTTCAATAACGAATAATTCGGCACGTACATTTTGGAGGAGAGTAATTTTTTCATTTTCTTAATATCTCACGCATCCCAAAAAATATATACAAAATTTTTATTTTACTCCAAAATGTACCCGTCGAATTCTCCATTATTTAACTATTACTTTTAATTAACGTGATAATTAAGATACATAATTTAAAATTCATTAAAATTTATTAAAATTTATGAATTCGAATAATTATTCATTAAATATTAAGTTAACAACTAACATGTATTAGTTATCATTTTAATTAAATGTACTAATTAGAACATAGCGAATGTTATGGTAAATTTGGATAATCCCAGTTAATGTATTTAATTAAAATGATATATGTATTTAATTTCATAAATTTGAATACATTTGAATGAATATTTAATTATACGTTTTAATTATCAAGATAATTAAATATAATTGTTCAATAATGGAGAATTCGGCTGATATATTTTGGAGTGCAATAAAATTTAATATTTTTTTTAAAACGAGGGACCAACAGTAAAGAAAAAAACTATTCTCTTCCAAAATGTACCCGCATAATTCTCCTTTATAGATCAATTATATTTAATTAACGTGATAATTAAATTGTATAATTAAATATTCTGTAAAATTTATTCAAATTTATGAATTCGAATCAATATTAATTATGTATTAAGTTAACAGCCAACCCGTGTGTACCAACCCGTGTGTACCAAAAAACTGTCAAAATGCAGATTTCAGTCGAGATCCGTCATCACGCACCATAAGGTCCGCCACGACAGACAAAAGCCAAATAACCCGTGGAGTTTTCACGCACAATTCCGTCACGACGGACGCACTGTCCGTTGCAACGGAAATGTCCGTGATGACGCAACTTGTGGTCTGTAATCACGGACCACTATATGCTGAAAATAGTCTTAAGTCCACAATTGTTGCAGAATTTGTACACTATCTCTGTCATGACGAACCATATGATATGTCACTGTTACATAATTTGTACACTAGCCCCTGCAAGTTTCACGCATACTTCCGTTGTCATACACACCATGTGGTCCGTAATGACGGACCATTGTGTGAATGCTGAATTTGGTAAGTCCACAATCATTGTGGACTCCATACACTAGATCCGTCGGGATGCATCATATGGTCCGTCATGACGGGCTGGGTATCGAAGCCCAATTCCGCACAATCATATTCTGCATTCATCCCTCTTCTCGAACGCGTACGTTCGTGTGTTCTTGTACGTATTATTTTACCGTTGATGCAAAACTGTATTTCCTCCAGCTTATTGGTTTGTTAGGTTAGTATTTAATTTCTCGGTCTTTATAACCTAGATTCAGTTTCCCTCTTGTTTGGTTCACGGTTTGTTGTACTAGTATTCAATAATTTCTAGAATTTGTTAACCTCAAGATCATCCAGTAAAGAATTGTATATGATGTCTCCAAAACTCACCCTAGCACCTTAATTTGGTGGAAATATGAGGTTAGATGAGCCACGTCTCGAGCCTATTGTCCCATCGTGTCACGAGCCGAGCGCTCTGTCACGTCCTGAGCCGATAGCGCCTCCGCAGCCCGAGCCAATCGCTCTTGGGCAAGAAACGCCACAACCTCAAGCCTAAAAAAATATAGATTAATTATAAACTCAGATTCTTATACCTTTCTATAAAGCTTAGATTTAAGGGAATATATTTTGTCTTCATGACTCATATTTTTCATCCTCTATGAGTACTTCGAGTAGGGTTATTTGAAGTAATTAACAATTCAATTAACAAATAAAAACAAGTTGACTATTAATTTAAACGTACCCATATGATTACATACTAATTAATCACTAATCCATTTTTACATATAAATTTGGTGTTAATTGAGTTTCTAAAAAGTTTCACTAACCATTCTCGAAATACAAATAGAGAATGGAAGAGAGGATTTAAGGCAACATGCATAGTATATGTACTCGTAACCTAATATAAACCTATATATGAATTTTGCCATAGACATATTATTCGGTTTTCATCGGTATCTTAAAAATTGATATTGTTGTTTCGGACCATATTGTTCTACAAAAAAAATCATAATAAAACAATATAATTTCTATTTTTTTTACAAGCCCTTATGTACATATCTCTACCCTCGCCAGAAAAGTATTCGCGTCAATCACCAAAAAGTATTATCGACTTGTTTATTAAGAAAAAACAAATATGTAACCACCACAAATTTTATTCGCAAATACTCGCGCTACGCGGCGAACTTGTAAATTATGTTTTTCATTGTAATACAAATTACACACTTGTATGATAATATTAATAATATCACCTTGAAATAAAGTTATTTGAATTAATTTATCTATGATTATTCGTATTTTTACAATTATTTTACTTTATAATAACAAAAAAATCTCATTTTTGAATTAAACAAATAATTATAGTTTTATTGTGTAATTATAGAATAATATATAGGGCATAAAACATAATATAATTTTACTAAAAACATACCAACAAATATTATATCATTGTTCACAATATTTCATATTTCATATATATTAAAATAATGAATCATACAACATATGTACTAACAAATTTTTAATTATATAGTAGTAATAATTTTCATTGATTCAAAATGCAATGGAAAATGTAAGATAATATAAAACTAATAGTGAAAGTAATTTAATAAATAATACCAAAATTTCATATTTCATATAATTTTAAAATAATGAATCATACAACATATGTAGTAACAAATTAATAATTATATAGTAGTAATAATTTTCATTGATTCAAAATGCAATGAAAAATATAAGATAAGATAAAACTAATAGTGAAAGCATTTTAATAAATAATATCAAATTTTAATTTATAATATACATAAATACAAATTATTTTGTATCATATTTTTTATTTTAAATTTACATTTTATAAAATAACAATACAATTTGATTGGTTTTTATAAGTTTAAAAAGTTATTTAGATGAATAAACTATTTTTTAATTCTATTAGTTTCAGAAAAAGTGTTATTTGCTTAAAAACACAAATACAACCTACTTAGTATTATATGAGATTCTTATTGTTATAATTTTTACAAAAATAAATAATAATAATAATACTTACAAATTCTACTATGCAAATAAAATTCCTCAAAATCTATTATGTAAATTTATATATATTTACATTGTATTTTCTTACATAATATATTTACATATAGAAATTAAGAAAAACTGTATATACGAACTATGCTAACATGGATGCAAAAATAAAGAAAAAATTGAAATAAATATATTTGATAGGTTTATAAAATTAAGTTTCTAAAAATAATACTAATATATGTTGTATGTTTTGTAATATTATATATTAAATTATTAGTATTCCTTATATAGGTTTTCTAAGAATGTTTAAAACATGATATAAAATAATGACACAGAATATATGTTGCGCGAATACTTCAAAAATCGAGCCGTATCATATCGGATGCAGTATCGGATACCCATATTCGTCGGATAATCGTGGGACACATATCGGATAATCCATGTGGCGTATCCGAACATTTTATTTCAAAACAATAGCGGATACTTCTCGGATACGTATACAAAGATGTATCGAAAAATAAAAAATAAAAATATGAAATCTATAAAAATAAGTAATACATATAATTAAATTGCTAATAAAATAAATATTTACTTAATAAGAAGATATTTCTGTAAAAACAAACTTTTAGGATATACTCTCTGTTTGATTAATGTTAGATAAATTTCCAAGGAATTTTTTTCTAATAATTATATAACATGATATTTTTCATATGCTAATTATCTTTTGTATGCACGTAGTTCATACACAAAATTATTTGAAACGTATGATTGGTATTGAATGTATGCAACTGGTGCATGATGATGTAGACAAAGACCCTCTGAAATTTCATCTTAATAATTTTGACACACAATCTAATCTAATATCAATTTATAAAGGAACTTTGAATAACCTTATCAGTTTTCATTTATTTTCTAAAACTTTTTGACTGATAAATTATTTACAAAATCCCCAAAATTTTAGCCATTCAATATAACTTAGTGTGCATACTGTTACAAACCCTGCTAAAAAATATTCCTCGGGTCATACATAGAGGATAGAATACAATGAAGGGAAGAGATGAGGCCTTTTAAAGAAAAATATAAATCAATTCAAACAAACATTTGAAAATAAAATATAATATGCAGTGAAATAACAACATTGTGCACAAAAAACTAGATAAAAATATATAATGTCCAATAAAAATAATAATACAGCTAACAAACATAAAATAAAAAGTCCTAAATGATAATTAGGAAGTTAATTAATGATGTGATTTCCTGCAAAAAAAACAACAAATTTGAAATGAATTAGATTTAGAAGAGAAAGGTGACAATATGGATTTAGAAGGAAAATGTGACATGAAACTGAAATGGTAATGTGTAATAGGGTTAGGATTTCACACAAAAAAATTTAGAATTTGGATTTTGGAATAATATTAATTTGATAAAAAAAAAAATGTACCGGCTCTCACGTTCCGGTTTTGGCTCTCATCAGATAAAAGAAGAGCCAAACCGGCTCTCACGCTCCGGTTCGACTGAGCGGGCCCTCCAATACGAGCCGATCGCTCTGCCGCGTCACGATTCGATCGCTCTTGGGCAAGAAGCCTCTCGAACTCAAGCCTGCGAAATAACATGCAAAATAACAATAAATTAAGTATATCTAACTCATATACATAGAGTTGAATATAAACATTTATTATGAGTTCACCTCTCGGCCTGGAACTGACTCGCCATATTCGAGAGCAGAAGTCTGAGCGAGGCTGCCTCCAGCGCGGCATGCTGCTGGGCCTCGTGAGTGTCTCGGCGTTCCCTCGCCAACATGACTTCCACGGCAGCCCTAGCCGATTGCTCTTCGGCGAGGAGGTCCTGGGCCTCAAGCGTGAGCAAGCCCGTCTCCTCCATGGCACGCTGCTCGGCCTCATGCCGGTCTCGGCGTTCCCTCGCCAGCGTGACTTCCACGGCAACCCTAGCCGATTGCTCGCTGGCGAGGCGGCCCTGGGCCTCAAGCCTGAGCAAGTCCGTCTCCTGCACGACACGCTGCTCGGCCTCTTGACGGTCTCGGCGTTCAGTCGCCAGGGTGAGTTCCACCACAGCCCTAGACAATTGCTCGTGGGCTAGGAGGGCCTGGACCTCAAGCCTGGTCAAATCAAACAAAACCAGAACATAATAAATATATGATTGATCAATTGAAAAGAAAATGAAAAATAAAGAATAAGATGAAGACATACCTCTCTCGGCGCTCTGCCTCCAACTGTCCAGCGAGCAACTGGGTCTGCTCCTCAGCCTCCATCCTAGCGAGCTGCTCCTCTGCCAACCGAATCGGAAGGTCGTCGATCCTAGAGACAAGGCCAAAAAAGAATATTCTTTTAATGGAATCATTTTGTTTAATTAACTAGAACTATACAATATTAACGGATCCATTGAACTAAGAATATAATTAACCTGTCAGATTGGCCAACAACATTGACCTCTTGAAATGTCTGAGAAGCCTCGGCTCTCAAATTCACAGCAAATCCCCATAAACCTAAAATTTCATACAAATGATCAATCAATCGACCTTTAAAATCATAACTTCAAAAAATAACGAGAGATAGAAATTAGAAAGTACTCTGGAGAAGTCTCGGAGGCAAGAGAGCCGCTCTAAAAGCCGTTAGCCCCCAGAGCAGCACGTATGCGATCCCCAACACGGCGTAACCCCTCAAAAGGGTAAACACAGTGAAAGGTCTCACTGCAAAAACCTCTGCAAACAAACATAAAAATACAACAAAGTCACGCGAGAACAAAATACTAATAATTTTATCAATATAAGAAAAACTAATTAATCCAAAAAAAATATAAGGAAAAGTAGACCTTCTGAACACCGCAAGATCGAGGCGAACGGCATGGATGCCACCTAGGATCGTATGGTCCAGATGGACCGCACAAGAAGACCAAGCATCCATGTCCGAAGCTTGATCACCACGCTAAACTGTGGCTGTGGCAAAAGCTCCGAGAGGAAGACTAATGTGAGAAAAACATATGAAAGCACCAACTCTACGTGAATGTGAAAGAGGGTAGCCATGAGAGAAAGAGAGAGAGATATTGAGAGACAGAGAGAGAGAGATTGAGAGACAGAGAGAAACAAACTTAATTTCAAATAAATCGTACGAAAGAAACATTGATCTCAGATGTTTATATACAATAAAAACATAGTTGGCCCCCAAACTAAAAGTGACCCTCTTGATGACATGGCACAATAAGTGTAAATGAATTGGTTCTTTTTAATTTATTCCGATAACGATTTAAATTAATTGGCCATTCAATTGAATTGACGTGTTAAGTAACATTTGTTAAAAATTAGCTAATAATAGCCTGTTTCGTCAAGATCATCTAACGAAATCAAAACAATAATTGAATCCAAATTCAGAAAATTTAAAACCATTTAATTCACAGAATTAAAAAAAAAAAAATAGGTCCTCACCGTTATAAAACTTGTTCAATGCAAAACCAGAAGAGACATGAAGGTAACGCGAAATCATGCACTACACCTTCAAAATAAAATCAGAATAAATTTGTAAAACTTTCCTCTATTTTTACATTTTTATAAATGTCAACTATACCCCTGCCGACTTAATCGATCAGGCATGTTCGAGCAAGGCAAAAATAACTGTAATAATTTTGAATGCTGAAAAAAGTAAAAATAAAATAAAAACAATTACCTTCTTGTGCATATGTTTACAACAACAAATGATTCCGTCACTTGGAGAATCTCTGGAAAAACTCTTGCATACTTCGACTGGGCCCACACGCTCTGGAAAACCTTCACATTAATGCTTCTGTTTGCTTGGAGACGAATGTCTAATGCATACCTTTACAAATAAATTACGACTATTAAGGATGAGATATGTCGAGAATATGTTTAATCAAAGACCGGAGAGAGAAAAATCCCCAAACTGGCAGAATATCAAAATTTGAACATGAATATAACAAATCATAACTCCGAACATGAAAAAGCCCGCGTCGCTGTTCGTGTACCCAGCAGCGTCGCCGTTGGTGTAGGGTTTGGTGTCAACTCTATTGTCTCTTATTTTTTTTCTTTGTCGAGCGGGAATGAGAGAGGGAATGAGGAGAACGAAGGGCGCTTTCTATTAGGTTTCTGCTGTTAGGTTTAGGTCTAAAACTCGAGTTGAAAAGGGTGGCCATGGTGAGATAGATCTAAAGCTCGAGGAGTCGAGGGTAAGTAGAGACAGAATGGAAACAAGCGAGCAAAGGGAAGGGGAAGAAGGTTCAAGAAGATTAGGGTGATAATCATGTGTAGTCTGTAGTGTAGGTTGCATATAATTAGGGCCCTAGTAAAAAGTTTTTATTTTTTTCGGCTTTTGCAATCCTGTGACATATAGAGTAACCCCAAAAAGATATTAAAAGAGTGCAATTTTCAAATGATTAAATGGGAAAATATGTTTTAGAAGTAGGGTGAAATTCTTTTTTCAAAAAAAATTCAAAAAAAAATATAATAATAATGATACTTTTTTTTTTGTTAGCTCGAAATAAATACTTTTTCAAAAATTGAGATGTTTAATCTGAATATATGATAATTTAATTTTTTTTAATACATAATAACTTCTTTTTATTATATGATACATATTCATACTTAATTATTTTGTATGTTATGACTCCCATTATAATATAATGCACAAACCAATCATTATTGTTCCATATTGCTGACTGTTGAAAGTTTTTTATAATATTGAAAATCATAAATGTAAAAATAAGACAATTAAAGTAAAAAAAAATAAAAAAATACTTCCTGGAAACATTACAAATTTGTCATGAGTACGAAGATACCTCCCCACTTTCTGAAAAAGTGGTCTAGAAATAAAAATAAAATCATAAACTTAAATCTTCTACAAAATAAAATAAAATAAACATATGACATTCTAGGGCAAAGCATGTATAGAACGGTCAAGAAATAACGAACATAAACTTTGTTGGACGTTAAAATCCTATCCAACCAAAACTGCTTTGTCCCAATTCCTAACAAATTAATCACCAAAAAAAAATTGATTTTATTTGAAGAAAGACACTTCCATAATTAAGAGTGCATTTCGTTTCAACTTTCGGCGAAGCGAACTTTTATATAACCGGCTATTCCTCAAGAACTAAAACTCTCGTATGAGTGAAACACCGGTATATAATGAAATAGAAAAAAAAAACAAAAAATAACAACGAGCAATTCTGCATGTAACCCGTTTTGAAACGAAAATTCAAAAAATAACTTCTTTTTTGAAAATATTCGAGAAATAATTCATAACTGGTTTTTAAACTTCGGTGATACCGGACATTAAAATCCCGCCGGTCAAAAATTGTATACTGTAGAATTTTAATTCAAAAGATGATATATTTCCTCAAATTTTACCATAAATCTAACTAGTATATTTAATTAAAATTAAAACTAATACATGTTGGCTGTTAAATAAATACATAATTAATTTTTATTCGAATTCATAAATTTGAATAAATTTAATTGAATATTTAATTATATGTTTTAATTATTACGTTAATTAAATGTAATAGTTCAATAACGAATAATTCGGCTCGTACATTTTGGAGGAGAGTAATTTTTTCATTTTCTTAATATCTCACGCATCCCAAAAAATATATACAAAATTTTTATTTTACTCCAAAATGTACCCGTCGAATTCTCCATTATTTAACTATTACTTTTTATTAACGTGATAATTAAGATACATAATTTAAAATTCATTAAAATTAATAAAATTTATGAATTCGAATAATTATTCATTAAATATTAAGTTAACAACTAACATGTATTAGTTATCATTTTAATTAAATGTACTAATTAGAACATAGCGAATGTTATGGTAAATTTGGATAATCCCAGTTAATGTATTTAATTAAAATGATATATGTATTTAATTTCATAAATTTGAATACATTTGAATGAATATTTAATTATACGTTTTAATTATCAAGATAATTAAATATAATTGTTCAATAATGGAGAATTCGGCTGATATATTTTGGAGTGCAATAAAATTTAATATTTTTTTTAAAACGAGGGACCAACAGTAAAGAAAAAAACTATTCTCTTCCGAAATGTACCCGCATAATTCTCCTTTATAGATCAATTACATTTAATTAACGTGATAATTAAATTGTATAATTAAATATTCAGTAAAATTTATTCAAATTTATGAATTCGAATTAATATTAATTATGTATTAAGTTAACAGCCAACCCGTGTGTACCAACCCGTGTGTACCAAAAAACTGTCAAAATGCAGATTTCAGTCGAGATCCGTCATCACGCACCATAAGGTCCGCCACGACAGACAAATGCCAAATAACCCGTGGAGCTTTCACGCACAATTCCGTCACGACGGACGCACTGTCCGTTGGAACGGAAATGTCCGTGATGACGCAACTTGTGGTCTGTAATCACGGACCACTATATGCTGAAAATAGTCTTAAGTCCACAATTGTTGCAGAATTTGTACACTATCTCTGTCATGACGAACCATATGATATGTCACTGTTACATAATTTGTACACTAGCCCCTGCAAGTTTCACGCATACTTCCGTTGTCATACACACCATGTGGTCCGTAATGACGGACCATTGTGTGAATGCTGAATTTGGTAAGTCCACAATCATTGTGGACTCCATACACTAGATCCGTCGGTATGCATCATATGGTCCGTCATGACGGGCTGGGTACCGAAGCCCAATTCCGCACAATCATATTCTGCATTCATCCCTCTTCTCGAACGCGTACGTTCGTGTGTTCTCTCTCTACTTACCACAATCTAAAAGCCGTTAGCCCCCAGAGCAGCACGTATGCGATCCCCAACACGGCGTAACCCCTCAAAAGGGTAAACACAGTGAAAGGTCTCACTGCAAAAACCTCTGCAAACAAACATAAAAATACAACAAAGTCACGCGAGAACAAAATACTAATAATTTTATCAATATAAGAAAAACTAATTAATCCAAAAAAAATATAAGGAAAAGTAGACCTTCTGAACACCGCAAGATCGAGGCGAACGGCATGGATGCCACCTCGGATCGTATGGTCCAGATGGACCGCACAAGAAGACCAAGCATCCATGTCCGAAGCTTGATCACCACGCTAAACTGTGGCAAAAGCTCCGAGAGGAAGACTAATGTGAGAAAAACATATGAAAGCACCAACTCTACGTGAATGTGAAAGAGGGTAGCCATGAGAGAAAGAGAGAGAGATATTGAGAGACAGAGAGAGAGATTGAGAGACAGAGAGAAACAAACTTAATTTCAAATAAATCGTACGAAAGAAACATTGATCTCAGATGTTTATATACAATAAAAACATAGTTGGCCCCCAAACTAAAAGTGACCCTCTTGATGACATGGCACAATAAGTGTAAATGAATTGGTTCTTTTTAATTTATTCCGATAACGATTTAATTGGCCATTCAATTGAATTGACGTGTTAAGTAACATTTGTTAAAAATTAGCTAATAATAGCCTATTTCGTCAAGATCATCTAACGAAATCAAAACAATAATTGAATCCAAATTCAGAAAATTTAAAACCATTTAAAACCATTTAATTCACAGAATTAAAAAAAAAAAAATAGGTCCTCACCATTATAAAACTTGTTCAATGCAAAACCAGAAGACACATGAAGGTAACGCGAAATCATGCACTACACCTTCAAAATAAAATCAGAATAAATTTGTAAAACTTTCCTCTATTTTTACATTTTTATAAATGTCAACTATACCCCTGCCGACTTAATCGATCAGGCATGTTCGAGCAAGGCAAAAATAACTGTAATAATTTTGAATGCTGAAAAAAGTAAAAATAAAATAAAAACAATTACCTTCTTGTGCATATGTTTACAACAACAAATGATTCCGTCACTTGGAGAATCTCTGGAAAAACTTTTGCATCCTTCGACTGGGCCCACACGCTCTGGAAAACCTTCACGTTAATGCTTCTGTTTGCTTGGAGACGAATGTCTAATGCATACCTTTACAAATAAATTACGACTATTAAGGATGAGATATGTCGAGAATATGTTTAATCAAGACCGGAGAGAGAAAAATCCCCAAACTGGCAGAATATCAAAAGTTGAACATGAATATAACAAATCATAACTCCGAACATGAAAAAGCCCGCGTCGCTGTTCGTGTACCCAGCAGCGTCGCCGTTGGTGTAGGGTTTGGTGTCAACTCTATTGTCTCTTATTTTTTTTCTTTGTCGAGCGGGAATGAGAGAGGGAATGAGGAGAATGAAGGGCGGTTTCTATTAGGTTTCTGCTGTTAGGTTTAGGTCTAAAACTCGAGTTGAAAAGGGTGGCCATGGTGAGATAGATCTAAAGCTCGAGGAGTCGAGGGTAAGTAGAGAGAGAATGGAAACAAGCGAGCAAAGGGAAGGGGAAGAAGGTTCAAGAAGATTAGGGTGATAATCATGTGTAGTCTGTAGTGTAGGTTGCATATAATTAGGGCCCTAGTAAAAAGTTTTTATTTTTCTCGGCTTTTGCAATCCTGTAACATATAGAGTAACCCCAAAAAGATATTAAAAGAGTGCAATTTTCAAATGATTAAATGGGAAAATATGTTTTAGAAGTACGGTGAAATTCTTTTTTCAAAAAAAATTCAAAAAAAATATAATAATAATGATACTTTTTTTTTTTGTTAGCTCGAAATAAATACTTTTTCAAAAATTGAGATGTTTAATCTGAATATATGATAATTTAATTTTTTTTTTAATACATAATAACTTCTTTTTATTATATGATACATATTCATACTTAATTATTTTGTATGTTATAACTCCCATTATAATATAATGCACAAACCAATCATTATTGTTCCATATTGCTGACTGTTGAAAGTTTTTTATAATATCGAAAATCATAAATGAAAAAATAAGACAATTAAAGTAAAAAATAAAAATAAAAATACTTCCTGGAAACATTACAAATTTGTCATGAGTACGAAGATACCTCCCCACTTTCCGAAAAAGTGGTCTAGAAAAAAATATAAAATCATAAACTTATATCTTCTACAAAATAAAATAAAACAAACATATGCCATTCTAGGGCAAAGCATGTATAGAACGGTCATGAAATAACGAACATAAACTTTGTTGGACGTTAAAATCCTATCCAACCAAAACTGCTTTGTCCCAATTCCAAACAAATTAATCACCAAAAAAGAAATTGATTTTATTTGAAGAAAGACACTTCCATAATTAAGAGTGCATTTCGTTTCAACTTTCGGCGAAGCGAACTTTTATATAACCGGCTATTCCTCAAGAACTAAAACTCTCGTATGAGTGAAACACCGGTATATGATGAAATAGAAAAAAAAAAAAAAAAATAACAACGAGCAATTATGCATGTAACCCGTTTTGAAACGAAAATTCAAAAAATAACTTCTTTTTGAAAATATTCGAGAAATAATTCATAACTGGTTTTTAAACTTCGGTGATACCGGACATTAAAATCCCGCCGGTCAAAAATTGCATACTGTAGAATTTTAATTCAAAAGATGATATATTTCCTCAAATTTTACCATAAATCTAACTAGTATATTTAATTAAAATTAAAACTAATACATGTTGGCTGTTAAGTAAATACATAATTAATATTTATTCGAATTCATAAATTTGAATAAATTTAATTGAATATTTAATTATATGTTTTAATTATTACGTTAATTAAATGTAATAGTTAAATAACGAATAATTCGGCACGTACATTTTGGAGGAGAGTAATTTTTTCTTTTTCTTAATATCACACGCATCCAAAAAAATATATACAAAAATTTTATTTTACTCCAAAATGTACCCGTCGAATTCTCCATTATTTAACTATTACTTTTAATTAACGTGGTAATTAAGATACATAATTTAAAATTCATTAAAATTTATTAAAATTTATGAATTCGAATAATTATTCATTATATATTAAGTTAACAACTAACATGTATTAGTTATCATTTTAATTAAATGTACTAATTAGAACATAGCGAATGTTATGGTAAATTTGGATAATCCCATAATTAAATATAATTGTTCAATAATGGAGAATTCGGCTGATATATTTTGGAGTGCAATAAAATTTAATATTTTTTTTTAAAACGAGGGACCAACAGTAAAGAAAAAAACTATTCTCTTCCAAAATGTACCCGCATAATTCTCCTTTATAGATCAATTACATTTAATTAACGTGATAATTAAATTGTATAATTAAATATTCAGTAAAATTTATTCAAATTTATGAATTCGAATCAATATTAATTATGTATTAAGTTAACAGCCAACCCGTGTGTACCAACCCGTGTGTACCAAAAAACTGTCAAAATGCAGATTTCAGTCGAGGTCCGTCATCACGCACCATAAGGTCCGCCACGACACACAAAAGCCAAATAACCCGTGGAGCTTTCACGCACAATTCCGTCACGACGGACGCACTGTCCGTTGCCACGGAAATGTCCGTGATGACGCAACTTTTGGTCTGTAATCACGGACCACTATGTGCTGAAAATTGTCTTAAGTCCACAATTGTTGCAGAATTTGTACACTATCTCTGTCATGACGAACCATATGATATGTCACTGTTACATAATTTGTACACTAGCCCCTGCAAGTTTCACGCATACTTCCGTTGTCATACACACCATGTGGTCCGTAATGACGGACCATTGTGTGAATGCTGAATTTGGTAAGTCCACAATCATTGTGGACTCCATACACTAGGACCGTCGGGATGCATCATATGGTCCGTCATGACGGGCTGGGTACCGAAGCCCAATTCCGCACAATCATATTCTGCATTCAGCCGTCTTCTCGAACGCGTACGTTCGTGTGTCCTTGTACGTATTATTTTACCGTTGATGCAAAACTGTATTTCCTCCGGCTTATTGGTTTGTTAGGTTAGTATTTAATTTTTCGGTCTTTATAACCTAGATTCAGTTTCCCTCTTGTTTGGTTCACGGTTTGTTGTACTAGTATTCAATAATTTCTAGAATTTGTTAACCTCAAGATCATCCAGTAAAGAATTGTATATGATGTCTCCAAAACTCACCCTAGCACCTTAATTTGGTGGAAATATGAGGTTAGATGAGCCACGTCTCGAGCCAATTGTCCCATCGTGTCACGAGCCGAGCGCTCTGTCACGTCCTGAGCCGATAGCGCCTCCGCAGCCCGAGCCAATTGCTCTTGGGCAAGAAACGCCACAACCTCAAGCCTAAAAAAATATAGATTAATTATAAACTCAGATTCTTATACCTTTCTATAAAGCTTAGATTTAAGGGAATATATTTTGTCTTCATGACTCATATTTTTCATCCTCTATGAGTACTTCGAGTAGGGTTATTTGAAGTAATTAACAATTCAATTAACAAATAAAAACAAGTTGACTATTAATTTAAACGTACCCATACGATTACATACTAATTAATCACTAATCCATTTTTACATATAAATTTGGTGTTAATTGAGTTTCTAAAAAGTTTCACTAACCATTCTCGAAATACAAATAGAGAATGGAAGAGAGGATTTAAGGCAACATGCATAGTATATGTACTCGTAACCTAATATAAACCTATATATGAATTTTGCCCTAGACATATTATTCGGTTTTCATCGGTATCTTAAAAATTGATATTGTTGTTTCGGACCATATTGTTCTACAAAAAAAATCATAATAAAACAATATAATTTCTATTTTTTTTACAAGCCCTTATATACATATCTCTACCCTCGCCAGAAAAGTATTCGCGTCAATCACCAAAAAGTATTATCGACTTGTTTATTAAGAAAAAAAAAATATGTAACCACCACAAATTTTATTCGGAAATACTCGCGCTACGCGGCGAACTTGTAAATTATGTTTTTCATTGTAATACAAATTACACACTTGTATGATAATATTAATAATATCACCTTGAAATAAAGTTATTTGAATTAATTTATCTATGATTATTCGTATTTTTACAATTATTTTACTTTATAATAACAAAAAAATCTCATTTTTGAATTAAACAAATAATTATAGTATTATTGTGTAATTATAGAATAATATATAGGGCATAAAACATAATATAATTTTACTAAAAACATACCAACAAATATTATATCATTGTTCACAATATTTCATATTTCATATATATTAAAATAATGAATCATACAACATATGTACTAACAAATTTTTAATTATATAGTAGTAATAATTTTCATTGATTCAAAATGCAATGGAAAATGTAAGATAATATAAAACTAATAGTGAAAGTAATTTAATAAATAATACCAAATTTTCATATTTCATATAATTTTAAAATAATGAATCATACAACATATGTAGTAACAAATTAATAATTATATAGTAGTAATAATTTTCATTGATTCAAAATGCAATGAAAAATATAAGATAAGATAAAACTAATAGTGAAAGCATTTTAATAAATAATATCAAATTTTAATTTATAATATACATAAATACAAATTATTTTGTATGATATTTTTTATTTTAAATTTACATTTTATAAAATAACAATACAATTTGATTGGTTTTTATAAGTTTAAAAAGTTATTTAGATGAATAAACTATTTTTTAATTCTATTAGTTTCAGAAAAAGTGTTATTTGCTTAAAAACACAAATACAACCTACTTAGTATTATATGAGATTCTTATTGTTATAATTTTTACAAAAATAAATAATAATAATAATAATAATACTTACAAATTCTACTATGCAAATAAAATTCCTCAAAATCTATTATGTAAATTTATATATATTTACATTGTATTTTCTTACATAATATATTTACATATAGAAATTAAGAAAAACTGTATATATGAACTATGCTAACATGGATGTAAAAATAAAGAAAAAATTAAAATAAATATATTTGATAGGTTTATAAAATTAAGTTTCTAAAAATAATACTAATATATGTTGTATGTTTTGTAATATTACATATTAAATTATTAGTATTCCTTATATAGGTTTTCTAAGAATGTTTAAAACATGATATAAAATAATGACACATAATATATGTTGCGCGAATACTTCAAAAATCGAGCCGTATCATATCGGATGCAGTATCGGATACCCATACTCGTCGGATAATCGTGGGACACATATCGGATAATCCATGTGGCGTATCCGAACATTTAATTTCAAAACAATAGCGGACACTTGTCGGATATTTTCGGATACTTCTCGGATACGTATACAAAAATGTATCGAAATATAAAAAATAAAAATATGAAATCTATAAAAATAAGTAATACATATAATTAAATAGCTAATAAAATAAATATTTACTTAATAAGAAGATATTTCTGTAAAAACAAACTTTTAGGATACTTTCTGTTTGATTAATGTTAGATAAATTTCCAAGGAATTTTTTTCTACTAATTATATAACATGATATTTTTCATATGCTAATTATCTTTTGTATGCACGTAGTTCATACAAAAAATTATTTGAAACGTATGATTGGTATTGAATGTATGCAACTGGTGCATGATGATGTAGACAAAGACACTCTGAAATTTCATCTCAATAATTTTGACACACAATCTAATCTAATATCAATTTATAAAGGAACTTTGAATAACCTAATCAGTTTTCATTTATTTTCTAAAACTTTTTGACTGATAAATTATTTACAAAATCCCCAAAATTTTAGCCATTCAATATAACTTAGTGTGCATACTGTTAAAAACCCTGCTAAAAAATATTCCTCGGGTCATACATAGAGGATAGAATACAATGAAGGGAAGAGATGAGGCCTTTTCAAGAAAAATATAAATCAATTCAAACAAACATTTGAAAATAAAATATAATATGCAGTCGAATAACAACATTGTGCACAAAAAACTAGATAAAAATATATAATGTCCAATAAAAATAATAATACAGCTAACAAACATTAAATAAAAAGTCCTAAATGATAATTAGGAAGTTAATTAATGATGTGATTTCCTGCAAAAAAAAACAACAAATTTGAAATGAATTAGATTTAGAAGAGAACGGTGACAATATGGATTTAGAAGGAAAATGTGACATGAAACTGAAATGGTAATGTGTAATAGGGTTAGGATTTCACACAAAAATTTGGATTTTGGAATAATATTAATTTGATAAAAAAAAAAATGTACCGGCTCTCACGTTCCGGTTTTGGCTCTCATCAGATAAAAGAAGAGCCAAACCAGCTCTCACGCTCGGGTTCGACTGAGCGGGCCCTCCAATACGAGCCGATCGCTCTTGGGCAAGAAGCCTCTCGAACTCAAGCCTGCGAAATAACATGCAAAATAACAATAAATTAAGTATATCTAACTCATATACATAGAGTTGAATATAAACATTTATTATGAGTTCACCTCTCGGCCTGGAACTGACTCGCCATATTCGAGAGCAGAAGTCTGAGCGAGGCTGCCTCCAGCGCGGCATGCTGCTGGGCCTCGTGAGAGTCTCGGCGTTCCCTCGCCAACATGACTTCCACGGCAGCCCTAGCCGATTGCTCTTCGGCGAGGAGGTCCTGGGCCTCAAGCCTGAGCAAGGCCGTCTCCTCCATGGCACGCTGCTCGGCCTCATGCCGGTCTCGGCGTTCCCTCGCCAGCGTGACTTCCACGGCAACCCTAGCCGATTGCTCGCCGGCGAGGCGGCCCTGGGCCTCAAGCCTGAGCAAGTCCGTCTCCTGCACGACACGCTGCTGGGCCTCTTGACGGTCTCGGCGTTCAGTCGCCAGGGTGAGTTCCACCACAGCCCTAGACAATTGCTCGTGGTCTAGGAGGGCCTGGACCTCAAGCCTGGTCAAATCAAACAAAACCAGAACATAATAAATATATGATTGATCAATTGAAAAGAAAATGAAAAATAAAGAATAAGATGAAGATGAAGACATACCTCTCTCGGCGCTCTGCCTCCAACTGTCCAGCGAGCAACTGGGTCTGCTCCTCAGCTTCCATCCTAGCGAGCTGCTCCTCTGCCAACCGAATCGGAAGGTCGTCGATCCTAGAGACAAGGCCAAAAAAGAATATTCTTTTAATGGAATCATTTTGTTTAATTAACTAGAACTATACAATATTAACGGATCCATTGAACTAAGAATATAATTAACCTGTCAGATTGGCCAACAACATTGACCTCTTGAAATGTCTGAGAAGCCTCGGCTCTCAAATTCACAGCAAATCCCCATAAACCTAAAATTGCATACAAATGATGAAATGATCAATCAATCGACCTTTAAAATCATAACTTCAAAAAATAACGAGAGATAGAAATTAGAAAGTACTCTGGAGAAGTCTCGGAGGCAAGAGAGCCGCTCTAAAAGCCGTTAGCCCCCAGAGCAGCACGTATGCGATCCCCAACACGGCGTAACCCCTCAAAAGGGTAAACACAGTGAAAGGTCTCACTGCAAAAACCTCTGCAAACAAACATAAAAATACAACAAAGTCACGCGAGAACAAAATACTAATAATTTTATCAATATAAGAAAAACTAATTAATCCAAAAAAAATATAAGGAAAAGTAGACCTTCTGAACACCGCAAGATCGAGGCGAACGGCATGGATGCCACCTCGGATCGTATGGTCCAGATGGACCGCACAAGAAGACCAAGCATCCATGTCCGAAGCTTGATCACCACGCTAAACTGTGGCAAAAGCTCCGAGAGGAAGACTAATGTGAGAAAAACATATGAAAGCACCAACTCTACGTGAATGTGAAAGAGGGTAGCCATGAGAGAAAGAGAGAGAGATATTGAGAGACAGAGAGAGAGATTGAGAGACAGAGAGAAACAAACTTAATTTCAAATAAATCGTACGAAAGAAACATTGATCTCAGATGTTTATATACAATAAAAACATAGTTGGCCCCCAAACTAAAAGTGACCCTCTTGATGACATGGCACAATAAGTGTAAATGAATTGGTTCTTTTTAATTTATTCCGATAACGATTTAATTGGCCATTCAATTGAATTGACGTGTTAAGTAACATTTGTTAAAAATTAGCTAATAATAGCCTATTTCGTCAAGATCATCTAACGAAATCAAAACAATAATTGAATCCAAATTCAGAAAATTTAAAACCATTTAAAACCATTTATTTCACAGAATTAAAAAAAAAAAAATAGGTCCTCACCATTATAAAACTTGTTCAATGCAAAACCAGAAGACACATGAAGGTAACGCGAAATCATGCACTACACCTTCAAAATAAAATCAGAATAAATTTGTAAAACTTTCCTCTATTTTTACATTTTTATAAATGTCAACTATACCCCTGCCGACTTAATCGATCAGGCATGTTCGAGCAAGGCAAAAATAACTGTAATAATTTTGAATGCTGAAAAAAGTAAAAATAAAATAAAAACAATTACCTTCTTGTGCATACGTTTACAACAACAAATGATTCCGTCACTTGGAGAATCTCTGGAAAAACTCTTGCATCCTTCGACTGGGCCCACACGCTCTGGAAAACCTTCACGTTAATGCTTCTGTTTGCTTGGAGACGAATGTCTAATGCATACCTTTACAAATAAATTACGACTATTAAGGATGAGATATGTCGAGAATATGTTTAATCAAGACCGGAGAGAGAAAAATCCCCAAACTGGCAGAATATCAAAAGTTGAACATGAATATAACAAATCATAACTCCGAACATGAAAAAGCCCGCGTCGCTGTTCGTGTACCCAGCAGCGTCGCCGTTGGTGTAGGGTTTGGTGTCAACTCTATTGTCTCTTATTTTTTTTCTTTGTCGAGCGGGAATGAGAGAGGGAATGAGGAGAATGAAGGGCGGTTTCTATTAGGTTTCTGCTGTTAGGTTTAGGTCGAAAACTCGAGTTGAAAAGGGTGGCCATGGTGAGATAGATCTAAAGCTCGAGGAGTCGAGGGTAAGTAGAGAGAGAATGGAAACAAGCGAGCAAAGGGAAGGGGAAGAAGGTTCAAGAAGATTAGGGTGATAATCATGTGTAGTCTGTAGTGTAGGTTGCATATAATTAGGGCCCTAGTAAAAAGTTTTTATTTTTCTCGGCTTTTGCAATCCTGTAACATATAGAGTAACCCCAAAAAGATATTAAAAGAGTGCAATTTTCAAATGATTAAATGGGAAAATATGTTTTAGAAGTACGGTGAAACTCTTTTTTCAAAAAAAATTCAAAAAAAATATAATAATAATGATACTTTTTTTTTTGTTAGCTCGAAATAAATACTTTTTCAAAAATTGAGATGTTTAATCTGAATATATGATAATTTAATTTTTTTTTTAATACATAATAACTTCTTTTTATTATATGATACATATTCATACTTAATTATTTTGTATGTTATAACTCCCATTATAATATAATGCACAAACCAATCATTATTGTTCCATATTGCTGACTGTTGAAAGTTTTTTATAATATCGAAAATCATAAATGAAAAAATAAGACAATTAAAGTAAAAAATAAAAATAAAAATACTTCCTGGAAACATTACAAATTTGTCATGAGTACGAAGATACCTCCCCACTTTCCGAAAAAGTGGTCTAGAAAAAAATATAAAATCATAAACTTATATCTTCTACAAAATAAAATAAAACAAACATATGCCATTCTAGGGCAAAGCATGTATAGAACGGTCATGAAATAACGAACATAAACTTTGTTGGACGTTAAAATCCTATCCAACCAAAACTGCTTTGTCCCAATTCCAAACAAATTAATCACCAAAAAAGAAATTGATTTTATTTGAAGAAAGACACTTCCATAATTAAGAGTGCATTTCGTTTCAACTTTCGGCGAAGCGAACTTTTATATAACCGGCTATTCCTCAAGAACTAAAACTCTCGTATGAGTGAAACACCGGTATATGATGAAATAGAAAAAAAAATAAAAAAAATAACAACGAGCAATTATGCATGTAACCCGTTTTGAAACGAAAATTCAAAAAATAACTTCTTTTTGAAAATATTCGAGAAATAATTCATAACTGGTTTTTAAACTTCGGTGATACCGGACATTAAAATCCCGCCGGTCAAAAATTGCATACTGTAGAATTTTAATTCAAAAGATGATATATTTCCTCAAATTTTACCATAAATCTAACTAGTATATTTAATTAAAATTAAAACTAATACATGTTGGCTGTTAAGTAAATACATAATTAATATTTATTCGAATTCATAAATTTGAATAAATTTAATTGAATATTTAATTATATGTTTTAATTATTACGTTAATTAAATGTAATAGTTAAATAACGAATAATTCGGCACGTACATTTTGGAGGAGAGTAATTTTTTCTTTTTCTTAATATCTCACGCATCCCAAAAAATATATACAAAATTTTTATTTTACTCCAAAATGTACCCGTCGAATTCTCCATTATTTAACTATTACTTTTAATTAACGTGATAATTAAGATACATAATTTAAAATTCATTAAAATTTATTAAAATTTATGAATTCGAATAATTATTCATTATATATTAAGTTAACAACTAACATGTATTAGTTATCATTTTAATTAAATGTACTAATTAGAACATAGCGAATGTTATGGTAAATTTGGATAATCCCATAATTAAATATAATTGTTCAATAATGGAGAATTCGGCTGATATATTTTGGAGTGCAATAAAATTTAATATTTTTTTTTAAAACGAGGGACCAACAGTAAAGAAAAAAACTATTCTCTTCCAAAATGTACCCGCATAATTCTCCTTTATAGATCAATTACATTTAATTAACGTGATAATTAAATTGTATAATTAAATATTCAGTAAAATTTATTCAAATTTATGAATTCGAATCAATATTAATTATGTATTAAGTTAACAGCCAACCCGTGTGTACCAACCCGTGTGTACCAAAAAACTGTCAAAATGCAGATTTCAGTCGAGGTCCGTCATCACGCACCATAAGGTCCGCCACGACACACAAAAGCCAAATAACCCGTGGAGCTTTCACGCACAATTCCGTCACGACGGACGCACTGTCCGTTGCCACGGAAATGTCCGTGATGACGCAACTTTTGGTCTGTAATCACGGACCACTATGTGCTGAAAATTGTCTTAAGTCCACAATTGTTGCAGAATTTGTACACTATCTCTGTCATGACGAACCATATGATATGTCACTGTTACATAATTTGTACACTAGCCCCTGCAAGTTTCACGCATACTTCCGTTGTCATACACACCATGTGGTCCGTAATGACGGACCATTGTGTGAATGCTGAATTTGGTAAGTCCACAATCATTGTGGACTCCATACACTAGGACCGTCGGGATGCATCATATGGTCCGTCATGACGGGCTGGGTACCGAAGCCCAATTCCGCACAATCATATTCTGCATTCAGCCGTCTTCTCGAACGCGTACGTTCGTGTGTCCTTGTACGTATTATTTTACCGTTGATGCAAAACTGTATTTCCTCCGGCTTATTGGTTTGTTAGGTTAGTATTTAATTTTTCGGTCTTTATAACCTAGATTCAGTTTCCCTCTTGTTTGGTTCACGGTTTGTTGTACTAGTATTCAATAATTTCTAGAATTTGTTAACCTCAAGATCATCCAGTAAAGAATTGTATATGATGTCTCCAAAACTCACCCTAGCACCTTAATTTGGTGGAAATATGAGGTTAGATGAGCCACGTCTCGAGCCAATTGTCCCATCGTGTCACGAGCCGAGCGCTCTGTCACGTCCTGAGCCGATAGCGCCTCCGCAGCCCGAGCCAATTGCTCTTGGGCAAGAAACGCCACAACCTCAAGCCTAAAAAAATATAGATTAATTATAAACTCAGATTCTTATACCTTTCTATAAAGCTTAGATTTAAGGGAATATATTTTGTCTTCATGACTCATATTTTTCATCCTCTATGAGTACTTCGAGTAGGGTTATTTGAAGTAATTAACAATTCAATTAACAAATAAAAACAAGTTGACTATTAATTTAAACGTACCCATACGATTACATACTAATTAATCACTAATCCATTTTTACATATAAATTTGGTGTTAATTGAGTTTCTAAAAAGTTTCACTAACCATTCTCGAAATACAAATAGAGAATGGAAGAGAGGATTTAAGGCAACATGCATAGTATATGTACTCGTAACCTAATATAAACCTATATATGAATTTTGCCCTAGACATATTATTCGGTTTTCATCGGTATCTTAAAAATTGATATTGTTGTTTCGGACCATATTGTTCTACAAAAAAAATCATAATAAAACAATATAATTTCTATTTTTTTTACAAGCCCTTATATACATATCTCTACCCTCGCCAGAAAAGTATTCGCGTCAATCACCAAAAAGTATTATCGACTTGTTTATTAAGAAAAAAAAAATATGTAACCACCACAAATTTTATTCGGAAATACTCGCGCTACGCGGCGAACTTGTAAATTATGTTTTTCATTGTAATACAAATTACACACTTGTATGATAATATTAATAATATCACCTTGAAATAAAGTTATTTGAATTAATTTATCTATGATTATTCGTATTTTTACAATTATTTTACTTTATAATAACAAAAAAATCTCATTTTTGAATTAAACAAATAATTATAGTATTATTGTGTAATTATAGAATAATATATAGGGCATAAAACATAATATAATTTTACTAAAAACATACCAACAAATATTATATCATTGTTCACAATATTTCATATTTCATATATATTAAAATAATGAATCATACAACATATGTACTAACAAATTTTTAATTATATAGTAGTAATAATTTTCATTGATTCAAAATGCAATGGAAAATGTAAGATAATATAAAACTAATAGTGAAAGTAATTTAATAAATAATACCAAATTTTCATATTTCATATAATTTTAAAATAATGAATCACACAACATATGTAGTAACAAATTAATAATTATATAGTAGTAATAATTTTCATTGATTCAAAATGCAATGAAAAATATAAGATAAGATAAAACTAATAGTGAAAGCATTTTAATAAATAATATCAAATTTTAATTTATAATATACATAAATACAAATTATTTTGTATGATATTTTTTATTTTAAATTTACATTTTATAAAATAACAATACAATTTGATTGGTTTTTATAAGTTTAAAAAGTTATTTAGATGAATAAACTATTTTTTAATTCTATTAGTTTCAGAAAAAGTGTTATTTGCTTAAAAACACAAATACAACCTACTTAGTATTATATGAGATTCTTATTGTTATAATTTTTACAAAAATAAATAATAATAATAATAATAATACTTACAAATTCTACTATGCAAATAAAATTCCTCAAAATCTATTATGTAAATTTATATATATTTACATTGTATTTTCTTACATAATATATTTACATATAGAAATTAAGAAAAACTGTATATATGAACTATGCTAACATGGATGTAAAAATAAAGAAAAAATTAAAATAAATATATTTGATAGGTTTATAAAATTAAGTTTCTAAAAATAATACTAATATATGTTGTATGTTTTGTAATATTACATATTAAATTATTAGTATTCCTTATATAGGTTTTCTAAGAATGTTTAAAACATGATATAAAATAATGACACATAATATATGTTGCGCGAATACTTCAAAAATCGAGCCGTATCATATCGGATGCAGTATCGGATACCCATACTCGTCGGATAATCGTGGGACACATATCGGATAATCCATGTGGCGTATCCGAACATTTAATTTCAAAACAATAGCGGACACTTGTCGGATATTTTCGGATACTTCTCGGATACGTATACAAAAATGTATCGAAATATAAAAAATAAAAATATGAAATCTATAAAAATAAGTAATACATATAATTAAATAGCTAATAAAATAAATATTTACTTAATAAGAAGATATTTCTGTAAAAACAAACTTTTAGGATACTTTCTGTTTGATTAATGTTAGATAAATTTCCAAGGAATTTTTTTCTACTAATTATATAACATGATATTTTTCATATGCTAATTATCTTTTGTATGCACGTAGTTCATACAAAAAATTATTTGAAACGTATGATTGGTATTGAATGTATGCAACTGGTGCATGATGATGTAGACAAAGACACTCTGAAATTTCATCTCAATAATTTTGACACACAATCTAATCTAATATCAATTTATAAAGGAACTTTGAATAACCTAATCAGTTTTCATTTATTTTCTAAAACTTTTTGACTGATAAATTATTTACAAAATCCCCAAAATTTTAGCCATTCAATATAACTTAGTGTGCATACTGTTACAAACCCTGCTAAAAAATATTCCTCGGGTCATACATAGAGGATAGAATACAATGAAGGGAAGAGATGAGGCCTTTTCAAGAAAAATATAAATCAATTCAAACAAACATTTGAAAATAAAATATAATATGCAGTCGAATAACAACATTGTGCACAAAAAACTAGATAAAAATATATAATGTCCAATAAAAATAATAATACAGCTAACAAACATTAAATAAAAAGTCCTAAATGATAATTAGGAAGTTAATTAATGATGTGATTTCCTGCAAAAAAAAACAACAAATTTGAAATGAATTAGATTTAGAAGAGAACGGTGACAATATGGATTTAGAAGGAAAATGTGACATGAAACTGAAATGGTAATGTGTAATAGGGTTAGGATTTCACACAAAAATTTGGATTTTGGAATAATATTAATTTGATAAAAAAAAAAAATGTACCGGCTCTCACGTTCCGGTTTTGGCTCTCATCAGATAAAAGAAGAGCCAAACCAGCTCTCACGCTCGGGTTCGACTGAGCGGGCCCTCCAATACGAGCCGATCGCTCTTGGGCAAGAAGCCTCTCGAACTCAAGCCTGCGAAATAACATGCAAAATAACAATAAATTAAGTATATCTAACTCATATACATAGAGTTGAATATAAACATTTATTATGAGTTCACCTCTCGGCCTGGAACTGACTCGCCATATTCGAGAGCAGAAGTCTGAGCGAGGCTGCCTCCAGCGCGGCATGCTGCTGGGCCTCGTGAGTGTCTCGGCGTTCCCTCGCCAACATGACTTCCACGGCAGCCCTAGCCGATTGCTCTTCGGCGAGGAGGTCCTGGGCCTCAAGCGTGAGCAAGCCCGTCTCCTCCATGGCACGCTGCTCGGCCTCATGCCGGTCTCGGCGTTCCCTCGCCAGCGTGACTTCCACGGCAACCCTAGCCGATTGCTCGCCGGCGAGGCGGCCCTGGGCCTCAAGCCTGAGCAAGTCCGTCTCCTGCACGACACGCTGCTGGGCCTCTTGACGGTCTCGGCGTTCAGTCGCCAGGGTGAGTTCCACCACAGCCCTAGACAATTGCTCGTGGTCTAGGAGGGCCTGGACCTCAAGCCTGGTCAAATCAAACAAAACCAGAACATAATAAATATATGATTGATCAATTGAAAAGAAAATGAAAAATAAAGAATAAGATGAAGATGAAGACATACCTCTCTCGGCGCTCTGCCTCCAACTGTCCAGCGAGCAACTGGGTCTGCTCCTCAGCTTCCATCCTAGCGAGCTGCTCCTCTGCCAACCGAATCGGAAGGTCGTCGATCCTAGAGACAAGGCCAAAAAAGAATATTCTTTTAATGGAATCATTTTGTTTAATTAACTAGAACTATACAATATTAACGGATCCATTGAACTAAGAATATAATTAACCTGTCAGATTGGCCAACAACATTGACCTCTTGAAATGTCTGAGAAGCCTCGGCTCTCAAATTCACAGCAAATCCCCATAAACCTAAAATTGCATACAAATGATGAAATGATCAATCAATCGACCTTTAAAATCATAACTTCAAAAAATAACGAGAGATAGAAATTAGAAAGTACTCTGGAGAAGTCTCGGAGGCAAGAGAGCCGCTCTAAAAGCCGTTAGCCCCCAGAGCAGCACGTATGCGATCCCCAACACGGCGTAACCCCTCAAAAGGGTAAACACAGTGAAAGGTCTCACTGCAAAAACCTCTGCAAACAAACATAAAAATACAACAAAGTCACGCGAGAACAAAATACTAATAATTTTATCAATATAAGAAAAACTAATTAATCCAAAAAAAATATAAGGAAAAGTAGACCTTCTGAACACCGCAAGATCGAGGCGAACGGCATGGATGCCACCTCGGATCGTATGGTCCAGATGGACCGCACAAGAAGACCAAGCATCCATGTCCGAAGCTTGATCACCACGCTAAACTGTGGCAAAAGCTCCGAGAGGAAGACTAATGTGAGAAAAACATATGAAAGCACCAACTCTACGTGAATGTGAAAGAGGGTAGCCATGAGAGAAAGAGAGAGAGATATTGAGAGACAGAGAGAGAGATTGAGAGACAGAGAGAAACAAACTTAATTTCAAATAAATCGTACGAAAGAAACATTGATCTCAGATGTTTATATACAATAAAAACATAGTTGGCCCCCAAACTAAAAGTGACCCTCTTGATGACATGGCACAATAAGTGTAAATGAATTGGTTCTTTTTAATTTATTCCGATAACGATTTAATTGGCCATTCAATTGAATTGACGTGTTAAGTAACATTTGTTAAAAATTAGCTAATAATAGCCTATTTCGTCAAGATCATCTAACGAAATCAAAACAATAATTGAATCCAAATTCAGAAAATTTAAAACCATTTAAAACCATTTAATTCACAGAATTAAAAAAAAAAAAAATAGGTCCTCACCATTATAAAACTTGTTCAATGCAAAACCAGAAGAGACATGAAGGTAACGCGAAATCATGCACTACACCTTCAAAATAAAATCAGAATAAATTTGTAAAACTTTCCTCTATTTTTACATTTTTATAAATGTCAACTATACCCCTGCCGACTTAATCGATCAGGCATGTTCGAGCAAGGCAAAAATAACTGTAATAATTTTGAATGCTGAAAAAAGTAAAAATAAAATAAAAACAATTACCTTCTTGTGCATACGTTTACAACAACAAATGATTCCGTCACTTGGAGAATCTCTGGAAAAACTTTTGCATCCTTCGACTGGGCCCACACGCTCTGGAAAACCTTCACGTTAATGCTTCTGTTTGCTTGGAGACGAATGTCTAATGCATACCTTTACAAATAAATTACGACTATTAAGGATGAGATATGTCGAGAATATGTTTAATCAAGACCGGAGAGAGAAAAATCCCCAAACTGGCAGAATATCAAAAGTTGAACATGAATATAACAAATCATAACTCCGAACATGAAAAAGCCCGCGTCGCTGTTCGTGTACCCAGCAGCGTCGCCGTTGGTGTAGGGTTTGGTGTCAACTCTATTGTCTCTTATTTTTTTTCTTTGTCGAGCGGGAATGAGAGAGGGAATGAGGAGAATGAAGGGCGGTTTCTATTAGGTTTCTGCTGTTAGGTTTAGGTCTAAAACTCGAGTTGAAAAGGGTGGCCATGGTGAGATAGATCTAAAGCTCGAGGAGTCGAGGGTAAGTAGAGAGAGAATGGAAACAAGCGAGCAAAGGGAAGGGGAAGAAGGTTCAAGAAGATTAGGGTGATAATCATGTGTAGTCTGTAGTGTAGGTTGCATATAATTAGGGCCCTGGTAAAAAGTTTTTATTTTTCTCGGCTTTTGCAATCCTGTAACATATAGAGTAACCCCAAAAAGATATTAAAAGAGTGCAATTTTCAAATGATTAAATGGGAAAATATGTTTTAGAAGTACGGTGAAATTCTTTTTTCAAAAAAAATTCAAAAAAAATATAATAATAATGATACTTTTTTTTTTGTTAGCTCGAAATAAATACTTTTTCAAAAATTGAGATGTTTAATCTGAATATATGATAATTTAATTTTTTTTTTAATACATAATAACTTCTTTTTATTATATGATACATATTCATACTTAATTATTTTGTATGTTATAACTCCCATTATAATATAATGCACAAACCAATCATTATTGTTCCATATTGCTGACTGTTGAAAGTTTTTTATAATATCGAAAATCATAAATGAAAAAATAAGACAATTAAAGTAAAAAATAAAAATAAAAATACTTCCTGGAAACATTACAAATTTGTCATGAGTACGAAGATACCTCCCCACTTTCCGAAAAAGTGGTCTAGAAAAAAATATAAAATCATAAACTTATATCTTCTACAAAATAAAATAAAACAAACATATGCCATTCTAGGGCAAAGCATGTATAGAACGGTCATGAAATAACGAACATAAACTTTGTTGGACGTTAAAATCCTATCCAACCAAAACTGCTTTGTCCCAATTCCAAACAAATTAATCACCAAAAAAGAAATTGATTTTATTTGAAGAAAGACACTTCCATAATTAAGAGTGCATTTCGTTTCAACTTTCGGCGAAGCGAACTTTTATATAACCGGCTATTCCTCAAGAACTAAAACTCTCGTATGAGTGAAACACCGGTATATGATGAAATAGTAAAAAAAAAAAAAAAAATAACAACGAGCAATTATGCATGTAACCCGTTTTGAAACGAAAATTCAAAAAATAACTTCTTTTTGAAAATATTCGAGAAATAATTCATAACTGGTTTTTAAACTTCGGTGATACCGGACATTAAAATCCCGCCGGTCAAAAATTGCATACTGTAGAATTTTAATTCAAAAGATGATATATTTCCTCAAATTTTACCATAAATCTAACTAGTATATTTAATTAAAATTAAAACTAATACATGTTGGCTGTTAAGTAAATACATAATTAATAGTTATTCGAATTCATAAATTGGAATAAATTTAATTGAATATTTAATTATATGTTTTAATTATTACGTTAATTAAATGTAATAGTTAAATAACGAATAATTCGGCACGTACATTTTGGAGGAGAGTAATTTTTTCTTTTTCTTAATATCTCACGCATCCCAAAAAATATATACAAAATTTTTATTTTACTCCAAAATGTACCCGTCGAATTCTCCATTATTTCACTATTACTTTTAATTAACGTGATAATTAAGATACATAATTTAAAATTCATTAAAATTTATTAAAATTTATGAATTCGAATAATTATTCATTATATATTAAGTTAACAACTAACATGTATTAGTTATCATTTTAATTAAATGTACTAATTAGAACATAGCGAATGTTATGGTAAATTTGGATAATCCCATAATTAAATATAATTGTTCAATAATGGAGAATTCGGCTGATATATTTTGGAGTGCAATAAAATTTAATATTTTTTTTTAAAACGAGGGACCAACAGTAAAGAAAAAAACTATTCTCTTCCCAAATGTACCCGCATAATTCTCCTTTATAGATCAATTACATTTAATTAACGTGATAATTAAATTGTATAATTAAATATTCAGTAAAATTTATTCAAATTTATGAATTCGAATCTATATTAATTATGTATTAAGTTAACAGCCAACCCGTGTGTACCAACCTGTGTGTACCAAAAAACTGTCAAAATGCAGATTTCAGTCGAGGTCCGTCATCACGCACCATAAGGTCCGCCACGACAGACAAAAGCCAAATAACCCGTGGAGCTTTCACGCACAATTCCGTCACGACGGACGCACTGTCCGTTGCAACGGAAATGTCCGTGATGACGCAACTTGTGGTCTGTAATCACGGACCACTATATGCTGAAAATAGTCTTAAGTCCACAATTGTTGCAGAATTTGTACACTATCTCTGTCATGACGAACCATATGATATGTCACTGTTACATAATTTGTACACTAGCCCCTGCAAGTTTCACGCATACTTCCGTTGTCATACACACCATGTGGTCCGTAATGACGGACCATTGTGTGAATGCTGAATTTGGTAAGTCCACAATGATTGTGGACTCCATACACTAGGTCCGTCGGGATGCATCATATGGTCCGTCATGACGGGCTGGGTACCGAAGCCCAATTCCGCACAATCATATTCTGCATTCATCCTTCTTCTCGAACGCGTACGTTCGTGTGTCCTTGTACGTATTATTTTACCGTTGATGCAAAACTGTATTTCCTCCCGCTTATTGGTTTGTTAGGTTAGTATTTAATTTCTCGGTCTTTCTAACCTAGATTCAGTTTCCCTCTTGTTTGGTTCACGGTTTGTTGTACTAGTATTCAATAATTTCTAGAATTTGTTAACCTCAAGATCATCGAGTAAAGAATTGTATATGATGTCTCCAAAACTCACCCTAGCACCTTAATTTGGTGGAAATATGAGGTTAGATGAGCCACGTCTCGAGCCTATTGTCCCATCGTGTCACGAGCCGAGCGCTCTGTCACGTCCTGAGCCGATAGCGCCTCCGCAGCCCGAGCCAATCGCTCTTGGGCAAGAAACGCCACAACCTCAAGCCTAAAAAAATATAGATTAATTATAAACTCAGATTCTTATACCTTTCTATAAAGCTTAAATTTAAGGGAATATATTTTGTCTTCATGACTCATATTTTTCATCCTCTATGAGTACTTCGAGTAGGGTTATTTGAAGTAATTAACAATTCAATTAACAAATAAAAACAAGTTGACTATTAATTTAAACGTACCCATACGATTACATACTAATTAATCACTAATCCATTTTTACATATAAATTTGGTGTTAATTGAGTTTCTAAAAAGTTTCACTAACCATTCTCGAAATACAAATAGAGAATGGAAGAGAGGATTTAAGGCAACATGCATAGTATATGTACTCGTAACCTAATATAAACCTATATATGAATTTTTCCATAGACATATTATTCGGTTTTCATCGGTATCTTAAAAATTGATATTGTTGTTTCGGACCATATTGTTCTACAAAAAAAATCATAATAAAACAATATAATTTCTATTTTTTTTACAAGCCCTTATGTACATATATCTCTACCCTCGCCAGAAAAGTATTCGCGTCAATCACCAAAAAGTATTATCGACTTGTTTATTAAGAAAAAACAAATATGTAACCACCACAAATTTTATTCGCAAATACTCGCGCTACGCGGCGAACTTGTAAATTATGTTTTTCATTGTAATACAAATTACACACTTGTATGATAATATTAATAATATCACCTTGAAATAAAGTTATTTGAATTAATTTATCTATGATTATTCGTATTTTTACAATTATTTTACTTTATAATAACAAAAAAATCTCATTTTTGAATTAAACAAATAATTATAGTTTTATTGTGTAATTATAGAATAATATATAGGGCATAAAACATAATATAATTTTACTAAAAACATACCAACAAATATTATATCATTGTTCACAATATTTCATATTTCATATATATTAAAATAATGAATCATACAACATATGTACTAACAAATTTTTAATTATATAGTAGTAATAATTTTCATTGATTCAAAATGCAATGGAAAATGTAAGATAATATAAAACTAATAGTGAAAGTAATTTAATAAATAATACCAAAATTTCATATTTCATATAATTTTAAAATAATGAATCATACAACATATGTAGTAACAAATTAATAATTATATAGTAGTAATAATTTTCATTGATTCAAAATGCAATGAAAAATATAAGATAAGATAAAACTAATAGTGAAAGCATTTTAATAAATAATATCAAATTTTAATTTATAATATACATAAATACAAATTATTTTGTATCATATTTTTTATTTTAAATTTACATTTTATAAAATAACAATACAATTTGATTGGTTTTTATAAGTTTAAAAAGTTATTTAGATGAATAAACTATTGTTTAATTCTATTAGTTTCAGAAAAAGTGTTATTTGCTTAAAAACACAAATACAACCTGCTTAGTATTATATGAGATTCTTATTGTTATAATTTTTACAAAAATAAATAATAATAAAAATAATTACAAATTCTACTATGCAAATAAAATTCCTCAAAATCTATTATGTAAATTTATATATATTTACATTGTATTTTCTTACATAATATATTTACATATAGAAATTAAGAAAAACTGTATATACGAACTATGCTAACATGGATGTAAAAATAAGGAAAAAATTAAAATAAATATATTTGATAGGTTTATAAAATTAAGTTTCTAAAAATAATACTAATATACGTTGTATGTTTTGTAATATTACATATTAAATTATTAGTATTCCTTATATAGGTTTTCTAAGAATGTTTAAAACATGATATAAAATAATGACACAGAATATATGTTGCGCGAATACTTCAAAAATCGAGCCGTATCATATCGGATGCAGTATCGGATACCCATACTCGTCGGATAATCGTGGGACACATATCGGATAATCCATGTGGCGTATCCGAACATTTTATTTCAAAACAATAGCGGATACTTCTCGGATACGTATACAAAAATGTATCGAAAAATAAAAAATAAAAATATGAAATCTATAAAAATAAGTAATACATATAATTAAATAGCTAATAAAATAAATATTTACTTAATAAGAAGATATTTCTGTAAAAACAAACTTTTAGGATACTTTCTGTTTGATTAATGTTAGATAAATTTCCAAGGAATTTTTTTCTAATAATTATATAACATGATATTTTTCATATGCTAATTATCTTTTGTATGCACGTAGTTCATACACAAAATTATTTGAAACGTATGATTGGTATTGAATGTATGCAACTGGTGCATGATGATGTAGACAAAGACCCTCTGAAATTTCATCTTAATAATTTTGACACACAATCTAATCTAATATCAATTTATAAAGGAACTTTGAATAACCTTATCAGTTTTCATTTATTTTCTAAAACTTTTTGACTGATAAATTATTTACAAAATCCCCAAAATTTTAGCCATTCAATATAACTTAGTGTGCATACTGTTACAAACCCTGCTAAAAAATATTCCTCGGGTCATACATAGAGGATAGAATACAATGAAGGGAAGAGATGAGGCCTTTTAAAGAAAAATATAAATCAATTCAAACAAACATTTGAAAATAAAATATAATATGCAGTCAAATAACAACATTGTGCACAAAAAACTAGATAAAAATATATAATGTCCAATAAAAATAATAATACAGCTAACAAACATAAAATAAAAAGTCCTAAATGATAATTAGGAAGTTAATTAATGATGTGATTTCCTGCAAAAAAAACAACAAATTTGAAATGAATTAGATTTAGAAGAGAAAGGTGACAATATGGATTTAGAAGGAAAATGTGACATGAAACTGAAATGGTAATGTGTAATAGGGTTAGGATTTCACACAAAAAAATTTAGAATTTGGATTTTGGAATAATATTAATTTGATAAAAAAAAAAATGTACCGGCTCTCACGTTCCGGTTTTGGCTCTCATCAGATAAAAGAAGAGCCAAACCAGCTCTCACGCTCCGGTTCGACTGAGCGGGCCCTCCAATACGAGCCGATCGCTCTGCCGCGTCACGATTCGATCGCTCTTGGGCAAGAAGCCTCTCGAACTCAAGCCTGCGAAATAACATGCAAAATAACAATAAATTAAGTATATCTAACTCATATACATAGAGTTGAATATAAACATTTATTATGAGTTCACCTCTCGGCCTGGAACTGACTCGCCATATTCGAGAGCAGAAGTCTGAGCGAGGCTGCCTCCAGCGCGGCATGCCGCTGGGCCTCGTGAGTGTCTCGGCGTTCCCTCGCCAACATGACTTCCACGGCAGCCCTAGCCGATTGCTCTTCGGCGAGGAGGTCCTGGGCCTCAAGCGTGAGCAAGCCCGTCTCCTCCATGGCACGCTGCTCGGCCTCATGCCGGTCTCGGCGTTCCCTCGCCAGCGTGACTTCCACGGCAACCCTAGCCGATTGCTCGCTGGCGAGGCGGCCCTGGGCCTCAAGCCTGAGCAAGTCCGTCTCCTGCACGACACGCTGCTCGGCCTCTTGACGGTCTCGGCGTTCAGTCGCCAGGGTGAGTTCCACCACAGCCCTAGACAATTGCTCGTGGGCTAGGAGGGCCTGGACCTCAAGCCTGGTCAAATCAAACAAAACCAGAACATAATAAATATATGATTGATCAATTGAAAAGAAAATGAAAAATAAAGAATAAGATGAAGACATACCTCTCTCGGCGCTCTGCCTCCAACTGTCCAGCGAGCAACTGGGTCTGCTCCTCAGCCTCCATCCTAGCGAGCTGCTCCTCTGCCAACCGAATCGGAAGGTCGTCGATCGTAGAGACAAGGCCAAAAAAGAATATTCTTTTAATGGAATCATTTTGTTTAATTAACTAGAACTATACAATATTAACGGATCCATTGAACTAAGAATATAATTAACCTGTCAGATTGGCCAACAACATTGACCTCTTGAAATGTCTGAGAAGCCTCGGCTCTCAAATTCACAGCAAATCCCCATAAACCTAAAATTTCATACAAATGATCAATCAATCGACCTTTAAAATCATAACTTCAAAAAATAACGAGAGATAGAAATTATAAAGTACTCTGGAGAAGTCTCGGAGGCAAGAGAGCCGCTCTAAAAGCCGTTAGCCCCCAGAGCAGCACGTATGCGATCCCCAACACGGCGTAACCCCTCAAAAGGGTAAACACAGTGAAAGGTCTCACTGCAAAAACCTCTGCAAACAAACATAAAAATACAACAAAGTCACGCGAGAACAAAATACTAATAATTTTATCAATATAAGAAAAACTAATTAATCCAAAAAAAATATAAGGAAAAGTAGACCTTCTGAACACCGCAAGATCGAGGCGAACGGCATGGATGCCACCTCGGATCGTATGGTCCAGATGGACCGCACAAGAAGACCAAGCATCCATGTCCGAAGCTTGATCACCACGCTAAACTGGGGCTGTGGCAAAAGCTCCAAGAGGAAGACTAATGTGAGAAAAACATATGAAAGCACCAACTCTACGTGAATGTGAAAGAGGGTAGCCATGAGAGAAAGAGAGAGAGATATTGAGAGACAGAGAGAGAGAGATTGAGAGACAGAGAGAAACAAACTTAATTTCAAATAAATCGTACGAAAGAAACATTGATCTCAGATGTTTATATACAATAAAAACATAGTTGGCCCCCAAACTAAAAGTGACCCTCTTGATGACATGGCACAATAAGTGTAAATGAATTGGTTCTTTTTAATTTATTCCGATAACGATTTAAATTAATTGGCCATTCAATTGAATTGACGTGTTAAGTAACATTTGTTAAAAATTAGCTAATAATAGCCTATTTCGTCAAGATCGTCTAACGAAATCAAAACAATAATTGAATCCAAATTCAGAAAATTTAAAACCATTTAAAACCATTTAATTCACAGAATTAAAAAAAAAAAAAAAATAGGTCCTCACCGTTATAAAACTTGTTCAATGCAAAACCAGAAGAGACATGAAGGTAACGCGAAATCATGCACTACACCTTCAAAATAAAATCAGAATAAATTTGTAAAACTTTCCTCTATTTTTACATTTTTATAAATGTCAACTATACCCCTGCCGACTTAATCGATCAGGCATGTTCGAGCAAGGCAAAAATAACTGTAATAATTTTGAATGCTGAAAAAAGTAAAAAGAAAATAAAAACAATTACCTTCTTGTGCATATGTTTACAACAACAAATGATTCCGTCACTTGGAGAATCTCTGGAAAAACTCTTGCATACTTCGACTGGGCCCACACGCTCTGGAAAACCTTCACATTAATGCTTCTGTTTGCTTGGAGACGAATGTCTAATGCATACCTTTACAAATAAATTACGACTATTAAGGATGAGATATGTCGAGAATATGTTTAATCAAGACCGGAGAGAGAAAAATCCCCAAACTGGCAGAATATCAAAATTTGAACATGAATATAACAAATCATAACTCCGAACATGAAAAAGCCCGCGTCGCTGTTCGTGTACCCAGCAGCGTCGCCGTTGGTGTAGGGTTTGGTGTCAACTCTATTGTCTCTTATTTTTTTTCTTTGTCGAGCGGGAATGAGAGAGGGAATGAGGAGAATGAAGGGCGCTTTCTATTAGGTTTCTGCTGTTAGGTTTAGGTCTAAAACTCGAGTTGAAAAGGGTGGCCATGGTGAGATAGATCTAAAGCTCGAGGAGTCGAGGGTAAGTAGAGAGAGAATGGAAACAAGCGAGCAAAGGGAAGGGGAAGAAGGTTCAAGAAGATTAGGGTGATAATCATGTGTAGTCTGTAGTGTAGGTTGCATATAATTAGGGCCCTAGTAAAAAGTTTTTATTTTTTTCGGCTTTTGCAATCCTGTAACATACAGAGTAACCCCAAAAAGATATTAAAAGAGTGCAATTTTCAAATGATTAAATGGGAAAATATGTTTTAGAAGTAGGGTGAAATTCTTTTTTCAAAAAAAATTCAAAAAAAATATAATAATAATGATACTTTTTTTTTTTGTTAGCTCGAAATAAATACTTTTTCAAAAATTGAGATGTTTAATCTGAATATATGATAATTTAATTTTTTTTTTTTTAATACATAATAACTTCTTTTTATTATATGATACATATTCATACTTAATTATTTTGTATGTTATAACTCCCATTATAATATAATGCACAAACCAATCATTATTGTTCCATATTGCTGACTGTTGAAAGTTTTTTATAATATTGAAAATCATAAATGAAAAAAATAAGACAATTAAAGTAAAAAAAAAAAAAAAAAAATACTTCCTGGAAACATTACAAATTTGTCATGAGTACGAAGATACCTCCCCACTTTCTGAAAAAGTGGTCTAGAAATAAATATAAAATCATAAACTTAAATCTTCTACAAAATAAAATAAAATAAACATATGCCATTCTAGGACAAAGCATGTATAGAACGGTCCTGAAATAACGAACATAAACTTTGTTGGACGTTAAAATCCTATCCAACCAAAACTGCTTTGTCCCAATTCCTAACAAATTAATCACCAAAAAAGAAATTGATTTTATTTGAAGAAAGACACTTCCATAATTAAGAGTGCATTTCGTTTCAACTTTCGGCGCAGCGAACTTTTATATAACCGGCTATCCCTCAAGAACTAAAACTCTCGTATGAGTGAAACACCGGTATATGATGAAATAGAAAAATAAAAAATAACAACAAGCAATTCTGCATGTAACCCGTTTTGAAACGAAAATTCAAAAAATAACTTCTTTTTTGAAAATATTCGAGAAATAATTCATAACTGGATTTTAAACTTCGGTGATACCGGACATTAAAATCCCGCCGGTCAAAAATTGTATACTGTAGAATTTTAATTCAAAAGATGATATATTTCCTCAAATTTTACCATAAATCTAACTAGTATATTTAATTAAAATTAAAACTAATACATGTTGGCCGTTAAGTAAATACATAATTAATATTTATTCGAATTCATAAATTTGAATAAATTTAATTGAATATTTAATTATATGTTTTAATTATTACGTTAATTAAATGTAATAGTTCAATAACGAATAATTCGGCACGTTCATTTTGGAGGAGAGTAATTTTTTCTTTTTCTTAATATCTCACGCATCCCAAAAAATATATACAAAATTTTTATTTTACTCCAAAATGTACCCGTCGAATTCTCCATTATTTAACTATTACTTTTAATTAACGTGATAATTAAGATACATAATTTAAAATTCATTAAAATTTATTAAAATTTATGAATTCGAATAATTATTCATTATATATTAAGTTAACAATTAACATGTATTAGTTATCATTTTAATTAAATGTACTAATTAGAACATAGCGAATGTTATGGTAAATTTGGATAATCCCAGTTAATGTATTTAATTAAAATGATATATGTATTTAATTTCATAAATGTGAATACATTTGAATGAATATTTAATTATACGTTTTAATTATCAAGATAATTAAATATAATTGTTCAATAATGGAGAATTCGGCTGATATATTTTGGAGTGCAATAAAATTTAATTTTTTTTTTTAAAACGAGGGACCAACAGTAAAGAAAAAAACTATTCTCTTCCAAAATGTACCCGCATAATTCTCCTTTATAGAACAATTACATTTAATTAACGTGATAATTAAATTGTATAATTAAATATTCAGTAAAATTTATTCAAATTTATGAATTCGAATCAATATTAATTATGTATTAAGTTAACAGACAACATGTACTTGTTATCATTTTAATTAAATATACTAATTAGATCATTGATCATGTTATGGTAAAATTTGGGGAATATATCATATTTTCAATTAAAATTCTACTGTATACAATTTTTGAACGGCGGGATTTGAAAACCCGGTACCACCGTGATTTAAAAACGAGTTATGGGTTATTTCTGGAATATTTCCAAAAAAGGGTTATTTTTTGAATTTTCGTTTCAAAACGGGTTACATTCATAAATGCTCAAAATAACAATATCGGAAGGAAAATATTTCTAAAATATATAATGAAGGAAACTAATACTGTCCAAAGTAAGTAATCCTTGCAACGGTTTCTAGCACGTAAAATCGTGCAAACATCTATCTTAATAATTATTAAATTTAAGACTATTTATGTTGGTTGAATGTGAGATACAAAAAATGATATGTTGCGAGAAGTTGTGGGATCAAGAACCATTGGTATATATGAATGTAGAATCTTCCAACCTTATCCATTTATTCATTTTTAATCATTAAATTTAAAATTATCTATGATAATAGCCATGTAATCTTTATTCAAAATGTTGTAATTGTGTGGGAATAAAAAGGAAACAATATACAATAAGGAAAACATTTATTTACTTTTCGATGTTGATAAAAAAAAGATTCTAAGAGAAGCCGGATTGAAGTATCAGATTGGAACCGTTAAGCCTACATTATCAAGATCTGAGTTAATTGAAAATGATGATGACATCATGATTTTCTGTGTGAGTGGGTGAGTGTGTGCGTGTGTGTGTGTGGGGGGGGGGGGGGGATATTGTGTATCGACATCGCCACCGAGCGGTCGAACCTGGTCTGTGCCGATTCCGAGGACCACGTCACCGACACGAGAGTACGAATCTAATGTAACTACAATCTACAACTGTTATATAACGGCATATCACAGGAAATTGATCATGGGGAAGGCTTGACGCGTGCTTTTAGTTGCTCTTCTTGCTCCTCCGATCCTCGGTAACAAGTGCATCCTACGCCCACACGATTCGACACCGTTAATGAAACGCTGATTTGTCGTATACAACCGGATTAATTCCGGTTCGTCCTTGACCTTGCTTTCGCTTGATCACAATGAAAGATTTCAGATAAAATCCCTCTACTCGTATCTAACTCGATCCTCGTCTCTCGTTTGCACATGAATTCCCCAAAAATCCGTCGCAACTTGCTTGAAAAACTCTCAAATCTCCAATGGTGTTTTTCTCCTTTTTACTTGTCTCACAAGTACAAAAAAAAATTGTCCCTTTTTTTTAGGAGGTGAAGAAAGATCTCACTGATCTATAATCTTTTTTTTTTTTTGAAGGAGGGTCGACAATATGTCGAGACCTCGAATTATATTATATCAAAAGAGCTGAATTTTACAAAGGGATGGAAATCCGATAGACTTATTGTTTATCTATTTGGACCATACCATACAAAGTAGGAGTAATCTAATGGACTAAACCGCAGTTAAAATATTAGTTATATCCTAAAGTACTACTAGCAGAATTTATTCCAAGCCTCTGTGTCTTGTAGAATTAGGTTGAAGATCCGATTAGGCGATTGGGATTTGTCGTCGAAGGTGGCATCATTTCGGGACTTCCAGATATTACATATGACTGCAAGCCAGGCTGTTTGCCACAACTTTGTGGTGTGAGTATCGGACCAGAGTTCCGACGGGACTGAAACCTGCTAATTCACCATTAATTGGAGGATTAAAGAGTATCAAATAAAACTGCTAATTCAGAATTCGGACTACAGTCCGTCATGACGTACAGCATGGTCCATCACGACGGACGTATCACATTTACTGTGTTAGCCGTTGTTATTCTCCTCCGTCATGACGGACCAACCAGTCCGCCACGAAGCAGCTACGTCATGACGGATGAACCAGTTCGTCCTGACGGACTATGTAATATATGTAAGTTTTGCATAATCTCATTAAGCATCAAATCGTTTCGACGAACGCATATATTCAATCTATCCTCATCTATGTTGCACGGATACGGATACGGGTATCGTATCCGATACGGCAATTTTCAAAAAATTACGGATACGGATACGGCTATATAATTATTATTTTAATATATTTATATTGTATATAATAAATAAATAAATAATAAATTAAATAATATTTTGAATTTAAATATCATGACAATAAATAAAATCAACATAATAATACAAGTATCATAAAAGTATACTAAATTTATTCTAGAAGTATCCTAGAACTAATTTAGAAGTATCCTAGAAGTATCCTACAAGTATCCTATATAATTTATTTAAAAATATTATGGGCCAAAATATATAATGAGCCGAAGTATCCTAAATGGAGTATCCCAGCCGTATCCTAAACGTATCCCAGCCGTATCCTGCCGTATCCCCGCCGTATCCGAAAAAAATAAATATTAAAATAAACGGATACGCCACATGGCGTATCCGATACGTATCCGCGCCGTATCGTACCCGTATCCGTATCCCCAGGATACTTCTGCGTTTTTGAAGTATCCGCGTAACATAGATCCTCATGTATGCAATCTTCTAGTTAGTTTATAAGTGTATTGATCTATAACTTTATTTCTTTGGGCAGAATATTCTCTATGGTTAATGTAGTCATCATACCTCATTATATACAAGGCCCATCCAACCATCTGCCAAACAATCTTCAATATTTTAACAACATATCAATAATTATTAATTAATATGTATTTTCATGTTAATTGATATACTGAATATTTTTTAATATAATTAAATATTAATCGACCGCAATGTGGAAATTTGGACGGTGTCGATTTTGGACCTTTAGTAGAAGATTTTGAGAATGATATGCATATCCTCTAATTGTCAAATCGCCAATCCATCGAAGAATTTCTGACATAGTATATGGCCTCTTATAAAAATATGAAGAATAAAAAAAGTGGCAGAGATATGGAAATTATAACATGAATTCACGCGAAGGATGCGATGCGGCAGATAGAGAAACAAGAAGAACCTAAAATGCAATCCACTTTATAATGACTAAATTAAATATCTAAAAAATAAAAATAAAACGCTTTAAAATATTCAAAACGGTATGTTTTAAAGTTTTTTTCTCAAATAAAATAAAAGAATATAAAAAAATAAATACTTTACAAAAATAAAAAAAACCTAAAAAACCAAAAAACAAAATTACGCGTAAAGAAGCCGATCTACAATCATGCACAATGACAACGCAGAGGAACCTTGACATCATCGGGTCTCCATTCCTCGCTCAAAACAGTATCTCTAAGCATTAAAGACTTGCGATAAACCATTTCCCAAACATGATTCACTGTACCACTACTCGAAATGGGGCCCACACCACCCGCAAAATCATTCTCAAACTCGAACACGTTTTGCACCCTCGCCATGCTCGTTCTCAAACTTTCTTTTTTCCTTCCCGAAATACCCCTGAGATAATTAACCAGATATTTCGGTTGCAATGCTCGGCTCTCCGACACGAAAAGGGCAATTTCAGAATAATTGATGATTCCTTTGAATGGAAGTACGATTGTGTCAGAGACGACGACTGGAATGCAGAGGCTGGCGATGGCATCGAAGAGACGACATGAGGTCGGAGTGTCGCCAGCTGGATGGAGACAAAATTGAGAGGATCGCATTCCTTTGATGGATTGTTCACGGCCCGTCGAATTCGGGAAACCTTGTTCCATTATTACTCCGGATTCGTTTTCCAGGATTTCCCATAGCTTTTCACGAACCCGACCACCCTGTGAAATAAAAAAAAATTAAAGCGAAACGGTTAGGAGGACTGCAAAACCTCAAAATCTCACGTATACCCCTGTAAAATATAGAAAATATTATGTTCATAATATTTCACATTTTGGAGGGTATACATGATATTTTGAGGTTTCATAAGGGTAATCAGAATAAATGAAATCAAGTATGAATTTGGTACGGACCCTTTGTCTGTGTTTGGCACCTTTGAAGTACAACAAAGTACTTCGAACCTCGTTATCGCCAGAAATATGTAGAGTGGGTAATAGATGCGTGTATGGTACAATAACGTCTTTGATGGTGGATACTTTAGTGTTGCAAAGTCTTTGAGGATCGGTACCGACAACATTTGTGGAATGAGAGTCCAGTCTGTACCAACCGCCAAAATCAACCACTAAAAGAATTGCGGGGGCTATCTCGTCCTTTACGTGCCACATGGCCACTGGATCTATCCAGTCAAAAAATAATTCCGTAGAAATGAATTTAAAAGGTGTGAAACGTCAAATAATTGCATAATTGAGGCTTTTTGGTGAAAAATTCGATTAAATTGAGAATTAATTAAAGGTTAAATTTAGCTCGATTGAGGGAATCCAGAACCGTACCGTGCCGTACCATACTGAAACAAAATCAAAATTATAGAAATGAAAAAGGGTTGTATGGTCGTACCAGTTAACACGAAAACATGATCGTGACCACCCGATCTTTTCCAAGCTTGCGATCCTTTAATTATGTTCAAAACCTCTTTTTGCCTCTTATAATCGAAATTAATGTTCTCGTCCTTTTTCCGAAAATCATTTTTGTCGCTCCATCCAAGCTGCATTTCGGCACTGAGAGTCGCAAAAAACGGCACGAAAATAACATCCGCCTGATTCGGGTCGAAAACCCTAACCGCAGCCGAATCCTTGGAGCGTAGATGTTGAGGCGTCTCCAAATCTCCCAACAACCAATATTCGGCCGAATATTGTCTAATCAAGGGATTGTCAGGATAAGGTGGATATTTAGAATTTGATCTATGGTTATGCTTAGATTCGGGGTCGGGATTAGGGATGCGAGAATCGGGGGTTTTGAGAGACCAAAAGAGGTCGAGGAGGCCATAGTTGAAGGAGCGAGGGAGATCCGCGACGAAGATTTTGAGGGGGGGATGATGGAAAGCAGATAGTGGGATAGGGGAAGAGTTAGGGAAAGAGAAGGGATGAGAGGAGAAGTGGAGGAGGAGAGAGAGGAGGGAGAAGGCAATGAGGATGGAGATCGGTACAGAAAGCTTCATTACATATGCCACTGCAAAAGAACAAATAATTACAAATGTTCATGTTATAATGTACTAATGATCTAATTTGGCATCAAATTGCATAATTCAGTGCTAATTGAGATCCTATTGAATCAGTAAATACTATGCCTACAGCCTATCATGCAAGTTTGAATCGCATTCCTTGCGCAAGAAGAGAACGATGAAAAAAAAGGAGAAAATCGAAGAATAGAGAAGCACCTGAGCCTAGGGTTGGGTGTACGGATCGCCGGAATGTGACGTCGGCAGGTGTAGCCGTTGGTTTCTCGCTAAAAGAAAGGAAGAAATTTTGGGGACGAAGGAGCCGTTTGGGACCTTTGTCCTCTGTTAATTTGGGAAATTTTTCTTAAACTGATTAAAATATTTTCTTAACTGAAAATTATAATTAGCAAATCTTCCAATTTTTAAAAGTTGAGGGATCTTTTTTATTATTTTGTATGCTATATTAATATGACTCCAATTTGCATTCATAATATTATTCATATATTATACATATTTACAAAAATTTATATTATTTAAATAATAAATGATATTTGAAACAATTCTTTTATGTATATAAAATAATAATATATAATATTTGAAAAATAAATAAACATAAAAAATTGTATATAATATCCAATATATACATTTTATAACATAATATTCGACACAAAATATAATATATTAATCGAAAAAAATTAACAACACAACATTCAAAAAAATATATAAATATAAAAAATTAATTACAATGTTCGAAAATATATAAAATTAAAAAAATTATGTTAGTGTTTATAAGACATGGCCATCCTGTTATAATCGAGAAATTGGCAACAGACATTATTTAACAAGAAATTTTTTGTTATATAGACAAAAAAAAATTATTTAAAAAAAAAAGTCTGTTCTCTGACAATCTGAAAATTACAGTAAGTTCCAAGTTACTCCTAAAAGTCTTAAGCTTGTACTATTCTATGTTTATTGTATTATAAATAATAAATAATAAGCAATATTAAATTAAGTACTCGATTAAAATAATTTGGGATGTGATCAAATATAAGAACAATATTTTGTACTAGTTTATACTTTATTGTATAATTTGAAAAATACAAATTATTGTGATGCCAACTAGATTCCGAAGAATAGATTTTACACGATTTTTAAGCACAATATTGGAACTTTATTTTGTTTTCCGTTGTTTTGAAGAATAAATTTTACAAGAGAAACTGATGGACCGAAAGTGCTCGACCCGACCAACTATGGCGATTGCGATAAATGTGGTCGTTTGATTTCTAACATTGCTAGAATTTTAAAGTCTCGTCGGTATCATCAAAGACCTCCAATAACACATATTATAAAAAACATAATATATATAAATATGTGTGTACTATTTTTGAAAATATATTATATAAGACATAATAATTATGTAGCATAATATTGTAGAAAACATAAAAAAAACATTTGTATACTATTTTTGAAAGTATTTTTCTCAATATTCCACACTGTAGCATGCATAATACTTAATATGTAATTAATTAAATAATAAATATACATTATAATAATTAATGGATAATCAAAATAAATATTAATATATTAACTACTTATTAATTCATTGTCTCAATTCACATAAATATTCTATCCACATTGAGAAGTATTTCAAATAATGAGAAAAGTAAGGGGTTTATTTGCAAATTTTCCCTTGGTTAAGACAACAGACAAGTCTCCCTGAGTCCCTGCCATCACATTTCATTCTCTCCAAAGACCAAAAGCTTTCAACTTTTCAAGTGATAATCATCAATCAATAACGGGTCCAGGTTCAACGAATCCAATTCTCTTTCTCACTACGCAGAGAGAGCACTCAAAACCCACAACCTTATTCTTCTTCTCCATCACAAATCAGACTATCAGTCTTGCAATCATGGAATTTGGAATAGATAATGGTGGGTTTCATCCCTTAGACGATAAATCACTGGTACAGTACATTAAGTCGGTACCGGCACTAGTATCCCGTTTAGGAGGCGAGAAGGATCTCGACAGTCTTAGCATTAAGGAAGTGGGCGATGGGAATCTCAATTTCGTCTACATAGTCACCAGCCGTACTGGTTCCTTGGTGGCCAAACAGGTAACTTTGAACCTACTTTGATTGCACATAAAGTGTTTGATGAATTTCCAATTTGCTTTTTTCGCTCAATTTTTCACTTCTAACTTCAATTGGTACATGATGGTACTGGAACTTGCGTTTTATGTTCTAGATCAGCACAATCTCAACATGGTAATTAATTATTTTTTTCTCATGCTTAAAAATCAATACAGGCCCTACCATATGTGAGATGCGTAGGCGATTCGTGGCCAATGACCAGACAGCGAGCCTATTTCGAAGCTCTAACCCTAAAACATCACGGGTTTCTATGCGCTGATCACGTTCCTGAAGTGTACCACTTTGATCGCTCAATGTCTCTAATTGCGATGGAATATTTGGAACCCCCTCATATTATACTAAGAAAAGGGCTCATTGCTGGTACTCAGTACCCTTTATTAGCTGAACACATGTCTGATTATATGGCCAATACTCTCCTTTGTACTTCTATACTGTACCACTCCACTACTGATCACAAGAAAGCCGGTACGCATGAAATAATTTTGAAACTTTTTGTTTGCTTTTTTTGATCATTTATTTGGGTATTGTTTTTGTAGTTGCGGAGTTTTGTGGAAATGTGGAGCTGTGTAGGCTCACAGAGCAAGTGGTGTTCTCAGACCCATATAGAGTTTCTGAAATTAATCGCTGGACATCTCCATTTCTTGACCAGGATGCTGAATTAGTTCGGGAGGATGATGCACTAAAAGTCGAAGTTGCTGAACTCAAATCCATGTAATCAATTTTCTTTGTTTAGCAAAATTAGGGTAATTTGAGGCAAAATCAGGGTAAATTGGTGCTTAATTGAAAACATTGAGGGTGATTTGGGGCTAAATTGGGTTGATTTAACTAAATCGTGCTAAATTGAATATATTTCATCTATGTATATATTAGGTTTTGTGAGAGGGCACAGGCTTTGATACACGGAGATCTCCACACAGGATCTATAATGGTGACAAACAATTCGACTCAAGTTATAGATCCTGAATTTGGGTTTTATGGTCCTATGGGATATGATATAGGGGCTTTTTTGGGAAATTTATTTCTGGCTTATTTCTCCCAAGATGGCCATGCCAACGAAACCAATGATCGCAAGGTAATAAAAACCTAGTGCAAATTCATGCAAAATTCTCTATGTTTATTTATTTCTCGTGGGCTCATTCTCAATTTTCTTTTTAGGCATACAAAGAATGGATCTTGAACACAATAGAAGAAACTTGGGGTCTTTTTGAGAAAAAGTTTCTCGCACTTTGGGATGAAAACAAGCAGGGGAATGGAGAAGCTTATCTCTCTTCCATATTCAACAACCCAAATGTTTCTCAACTCGCACAGAAAAAATACATGAAAAATTTGTTTCATGATTCTCTTGGATTTGGCGCGGCCAAAATGATAAGGTAAATTCGTATGTATAATTTTTTCCATGTTGGTCTGAATTTATTTTAAAACTATTATTTATTTATTTTGACTATTGAATAGGAGGATAGTGGGAATAGCACATGTTGAGGATTTCGAATCGATTGAGGATGCATCGAAACGAGCGACCTGTGAACGTGGCGCGCTTAATTTTGCGAAATTATTACTGAAAGAAAGGCGAGAATTCGATACTATTGGCCAAGTGATATCTGCAATTCCAGGGATTCAGAGGAGCTGAGGATATATCTGTACGCAATTAAACCGAAGAGGACCGTTAAAAAAATATGCTTTCAAGGTTTGTATGAATAATTTATCTGTTGTGGGTAATTTGCATCTTCTAATATTTGGATCTTGACTTATAATATATCAGATTTGGACTTTTTTCAGTTTTTAGAATCGACGATGTTCTTCTCGTTTTAAAACAATATTACAAAAATAAGAAAACAAAACAAAATCTGCAAAGTTTTAATTCAGAAGATACAGTTCATTACTTTAATAATATTTTCTTTACAAAAATCCACTCATACATGATATCATCAACATCGGAAAAACAATTTTAGTGTCCAAGAATAACATGATCTTGGGAAAACTTGGGCAATTCGTCCATGCTTTGCACGAAATCGCCAGGTTTAGGAAAAAAAGAAGGAACGTTCACGGAAGAGGCCTCCTCTTCTGTGTTCTCCGGTGCTTGGGGATCGCCTAGACGACAGCCTTTGCCACCATTTAATGCGCACTTGATTCCTTCGCCAATAATTGTTTGGGCATTGGTCGGCCTCGACAACGACAGAACAATGAAAAGCATCGCTAGGACCAAGAAAACTCGGCTCGGTGCCATGTTTAAATAATGATTAATTTTGGAATGGGGAGAGAAGTTTGTTTATTGTAGCTTGTAATTTTGTAGCTAGTTTGAGGGGAGAGAGGGAATGAAGGCTTCTTCTTATATAGTCTTGAGTTCAACCACATTTAGTTATTTTTGGCTCGTCAAAAATTAAAGGGTTAGAATTTAAAGGTTAATTGGTAGTCAAAACCTCCGTGGACCGAGAATAAAAAACTGAAAACATAAATTAGATTAATGAAAACTTTAAGGTTTCCTCTAATATCTCAAGCCACTGGTAATTTAAAACATAAACATAAAATTATTGTAATTTGTTTCGGGCATTATAATTAACGAATACACAAGTTATTTTGTTGGAGAATCCAATAAGTGCATGGAGGGATGGGAAATTCAAAATTTGTGACTCTCGGCCCAAATTGCCGTAGTGTAAATTATTGCTGGTCCGATTTTGAACTTCGGCCTAGTAAACAATCGCCTAAAGTCTTTATTCGTCAATAATTCCATAGCCTAGATGGTTGAGTGCTCAGCACAATAAACCTTCATGTTGTAGATGTTGTGGGTTCGAATCCCGGCGGTATCAATATAAAAAAAAAAATCTATAATGACCACGATTCGTGGCCTATGATTCTCTTAAAAAAAAAAATAAGAATATTGTCTTACATATTCTATCCAAATTATCTCTTTCGTTTCACTTCTTTGATCTAATATATTCGAGGTCTCGACACATTATCAAACCTCCTTAAAAAAAAGAGTCCTTATTCTTGGACACATTTTTATTTTAAAAATTAATTACGATCTATTGGATTATATCTAGAAATACTAAATATTTTGATTGAAATCTTAACAATAATATTTTCAAGAACATCTATCGAAATTTAAGATAATAAAATTGAGAGCCTAGTGTATTTAAGTAAAGTTCTCATTTTAATACTTTCGAATAAGTGTTATGTGCAATTACGCCCCAATTCAATTAAGAGAACAATTGTGTAATTTAATTAAGACGTGAACCAATGAAATGTACATGTCAAATTCTAGCTGTATTGGAGTTTTTATGTACGGAACTTAGTAGTGATATGAAATATGAAATATGAAATATGAAATATGAAATTATGAATAATTTAATTTAATTTTTATTAATATTATTACAAAATATTTTGTGAAAGTATTTATTTTTTCTATACATTAATATTTTAGAAAAAATATATTATATTGTGATAATCATCAATCAATAACGGGTCCAGGTTCAACGAATCCAATTCTCTCTCTCACTACGCAGAGAGAGAGCACTCAAAACCCACAACCTTATTCTTCTTCTCCATCACAAATCAGTCATGCAATCATGGAATTTGGAATAGATAATGGTGGGTTTCATCCCTTAGACGATAAATCACTGGTACAGTACATCAAGTCGGTACCGGCACTAGTATCCCGTTTAGGAGTTGAGAAGGATCTCGACAGTCTTAGCATTAAGGAAGTGGGCGATGGGAATCTCAATTTCGTCTACATAGTCACCAGCCGTACTGGTTCCTTGGTGGCCAAACAGGTAACTTTGAACCTACTTTGATTGCACATAAAGTGTTTGATGAATTTCCAATTTGCTTTTTTCGCTCGATTTTTCACTTCTAACTTCAATTGGTACATGATGGTACTGGAACTTGCGTTTTATGTTCTAGATCAGCACAATCTCAACATGGTAATTAATTATTTTTTTTCTCATGCTTAAAAATCAGTACAGGCTCTACCATATGTGAGATACGTAGGCGATTCGTGGCCAATGACCAGACAGCGAGCCTATTTCGAAGCTCTAACCCTAAAACATCACGGGTTTCTATGCGCTGATCACGTACCTGAAGTGTACCACTTTGATCGCTCAATGTCTCTAATTGCGATGGAATATTTGGAACCCCCTCATATTATACTAAGAAAAGGGCTCATTGCTGGTACTCAGTACCCTTTATTAGCTGAACACATGTCTGATTATATGGCCAATACTCTCTTTTGTACTTCTATACTGTACCACTCCACTACTGATCACAAGAAAGCCGGTACGCATGAAATAATTTTGAAACTTTTTGTTTGCTTTTTTTGATCATTTATTTGGGTATTGTTTTTGTAGTTGCGGAGTTTTGTGGAAATGTGGAGCTGTGTAGGCTCACAGAGCAAGTGGTGTTCTCAGACCCATATAGAGTTTCTGAAATTAATCGCTGGACATCTCCATTTCTTGACCAGGATGCTGAATTAGTTCGGGAGGATGATGCACTAAAAGTCGAAGTTGCTGAACTCAAATCCATGTAATCAATTTTCTTTGTTTAGCAAAATTAGGGTAATTTGAGGCAAAATCAGGGTAAATTGGTGCTTAATTGAAAAAATTGAGGGTGATTTGGGGCTAAATTGGGTTGATTTAACTAAATCGTGCTAAATTGAATATATTTCATCTATGTATATATTAGGTTTTGTGAGAGGGCACAGGCTTTGATACACGGAGATCTCCACACAGGATCTATAATGGTGACAAACAATTCGACTCAAGTTATAGATCCTGAATTTGGGTTTTATGGTCCTATGGGATATGATATAGGGGCATTTTTGGGAAATTTATTTCTGGCTTATTTCTCCCAAGATGGCCATGCCAACGAAACCAATGATCGCAAGGTAATAAAAACCCTAGTGCAAATTCATGAAAAATTATCTATGTTTATTTATTTCTCGTGGCCTCATTCTCAATTTTCTTTTTAGGCATACAAAGAATGGATCTTGAACACAATAGAAGAAACTTGGGGTCTTTTTGAGAAAAAGTTTCTTGCACTTTGGGATGAAAACAAGCAGGGGAATGGAGAAGCTTATCTCTCTTCTATATTCAACAATTCAGAAGTTTATCAACTCGTACAGAAAAAATACATGAAAAATTTGTTTCATGATTCTCTTGGATTTGGCGCGGCCAAAATGATAAGGTAAATCCGTATTATATATTTTTTTCCATTTTGGTTTGAATTTATTTTAAAACTATTATTTATTTATTTTGACTATTGGATAGGAGGATAGTGGGAATAGCACATGTTGAGGATTTCGAATCGATTGAGGATGCATCGAAACGAGCGACCTGTGAACGTGGCGCGCTTAATTTCGCGAAATTATTACTGAAAGAAAGGCGAGAATTCAATACTATTGGCCAAGTGATATCTGCAATTCCAGGGATTCAGAGGAGCTGAGGATATTTGTGTACGCAATTAAACCGAAGAGGACCGTTATAAAAATATGCTTTTAAGGTTTGTATGAATAATTTATCTGTTGTGGGTAATTTGCATCTTCTAATATTTGGATCTTGACTTATAATTATATCAGATCTGGACTTTTTTCAGTTTTTAGAATCGACGATGTTCTTCTCGTTTCAAAACAATATTACAAAAATAAGAAAACAAAACAAAATCTGCAAAGTTTTAATTCAGAAGAAAAATAATTTTAGTGTCCAAGAATAACATGATCTTGGGAAAACTCGGGCAATTCGTCAATGCCCTGCACGAAATCGCCAGGTTTAGGGAAAAAAGAAGGAACATTCACCGAAGATGCCTCCTCTTCGGTATTATCGGGTGCTTGGGGATCACCGAGACGACAGCCTTTGCCACCGTTTAACGCGCACTTGATTCGTTCGCTAATAATTGTTTTCGCATTGGTCGGCCTCGATGCTGACAAAACAATGAAAAGCATCGCTAGGGTCATGAAAACTCGGGTCGGTGCCATGTTGGTATGATTAATTTTGGAATGTGGAGAGAAGTTTGTTTATAGATTGTAATTCTTAGCTGGTTTGAGGAGAGAGGAAATGAAGGCTTCTTATATAGAGTTCCGAGTTCGACCACATTTAGTTATTTTTAGCTCGTCAAAAATTGAAGGGTTAGAATTTAAAGGTTAATTGGTAGTCAAAACCCGTCAAAAATTGAAGGGTTAGAATTTAAAGGTTAATTGGTAGTCAAAACCTCTCTGGACCAAGAATTAAAAACTGAAAAAATAAAGTACTAAATTTTTTGATTGAAATCTTAAAACGATAATTTTTTGAAGAACATCTATCGAACATAATAAAATTGGGAGCCCCAATTTAAGATAATCTTTTGGAAAACATATTTAATACTCTCAAATATGTATTATGTGCAATGAAGCCCCATTGCAATTAAGATATCAACTGGGTATATGAATTAAGATATGAACCAATGAAATGTACATGCCAAATTTGAGCTGTCTTGGAGTTTTTATGTATGGAACTTTGTAGTCATATGAAATTATGTATAATTAAATCCAATTTTCATTAATATATTTACATAATATATTGTGAAAGTGTTTATTTTTTCTATACATTAATACTTTAGAAAAAATATATTATATTGTTTCATAATTTATAATTTAAAATATTTTGATAAATTTGACATAATATATTATTTTAAGAGAGGATATTTTCAAATATTTTTTTTATTATATCTAATTATGAAGGCTAGTGATATCGACAGGAAATTGTATTACTTGTTACAGGAAAATTAATTTGAAATGACTAATTTATCCTTATTTAATGATTATATGTTATTAGGAAAGTAGATTATTATGTATGAAGTGAAGATTTAAATGATATATAACTGGAATGATGTGGACCTTGTATTATTTCTAGATTCCAGTTTTAATTGTACGAACATCCATGATTAAATTTCAGGAACAAAAGAAGATTAAAAATAAAAATATATTGCAATTAAATAAAAAAAATAACATGATAATATTATCTGTTAGTTGTTAATGATAAAATGAATATAAACATAACTACTATGATTCATAAATTAAATTATTAAATCATTTAAATAGTTATTGGAAAAACATAAAGAACAAAAAAATGAAAACCATAATTTGGAAAATATAATATGTAAAAATATAATAAAATATAATAAGCATAACTACTTTGATTCTTGAGTTTTTTAAGATCAAAAAATTTGAAATTTGAGGAGGAGACTCAGGAGAGACCAAACAATGGAGCCGAGAAGAAAAAAAAAATTTAGTTTTTGTTAGGAATTTGTAAGATGATCCAAATTGGCATTTTCTAAATTTTGATTTGTATTGATTTTGTTCATAATTATTATGATTCGAACTTTCTAAATTTTCTCCAAACATATATATTTAGATTTTTTTTTTTTTTCAAATCATTTGTAAGGATAAATTAATCATTTTACATTAATTTTTCTGTAACTAACAAAATTATTTCTTGTCGATATCACTAGCCAATTATGAAAAACATATTCTTCCCGGTGAAAATGAAAAAAATACCACATATATATATTTGTGGGTACAATTTCCAAAAGTATCATTTCTCGAGATTCTTGGCTTCTCATTTTTGTATCATTTTTGTCCCCAATCATGATTTGAAAGTTGGAAAATAACAGTGTATATGTGTGAATATCAGATGTATATTTTGTTAATAGAAGAGGTAAAACCCAGCAATTATTTGAGATGGTACACAAATTTCATAGCAATTTCAGCCATTTCTCATGGATTCAGAATTATCGATAATTATAATTATAAATTATAAATCCATTACAAATGGTAAACAATTGGCTTTTAGTTGGGAAAAATATTTGTAATATGTGTTTTTACAAATCTGAAATTTATGTAGGTATACCGACAAGAGATTTGGAAATTAGTACTACGATAACGAGGACTACCCAAAAAATTTGATATCTAGTCTTTTTTATTTGTCTTTTTAAGTTTTCTACATCATGTATATTTAGACCAATTAATATATTAATGTACGATGTATTTTTTGATGGTGCATTCAAATTTTGTCATATTTTCCTAATGTATCGTATGTTTATAATTTCAAGAACAAACTATATTTGTTGTATTATACTTGTGAAAAAATATTTAACAAAGTAATTAAATAATGGCACATGCTTTCTCTTTGTAAGTTGTTTTCCAAGACAATTAATATATACTTTTTAATGGACATCCCATCAGATTACAATTGATTTGTTCTGATAATATTTTGAGTATTTTATGGTAATATAAAAATTTATAACCGCAGCGAAGCGCGGAATTTTTTCCTAGTATAGTTAAGGTTTATGGCAGTAAATAGAAAACCTAAAAAAATGTTTTTCTTTTTACATGAACCATAAAAAGTTAAAACAATATTTTTATGGTGTTGCCACTTATAATATGAAAATGCAATGAAATAAAATACATAAAAGATCTGAGTATATGTTTTTATGATGATTTAAATGAATAGTTTCTCATCTATCATAGGTGTTGTTATATATGATACTACACATTACTTCAATATTTAAAAAAACTATACTAACATACACATAATTTCTCTTTAACTATATTTATATTTTATTTATTTTTTTGAATGCCACCAAACAAACAGTTATTTGTCGTTACTTATATGTATATTATATGATGCAGATATGACTCGAATTTATATTCTCTATAAAATTATGTTTTATTGTGTTAAATACTCAACCAATTGGCTATGTGACTATTGACGTATATTCATATTTTAATATTTCATACATTATCATTTTAACTACAATCATGAAATTGTTCTCCCAAAACTTAAAAATCCCACATATTCTATTAAATTTCGACGAAAGCACATACTTCATATTAACACTACAAAGTGAAGTGTATATATTTTTTTCGACGAAAGCACATAGTTCATATTAACACTACAAAGTGAAGTTTATATATTTTTTTCATGTTTCCAACAATAAAGACCCCGTTAAATGGTTTATTTTACAAACCATAAGCAAATCCGATAACTACGGCAAGGAAAGCTTATGAAGATACACTCCAATGGATGAAAACTTGCCAAAGGATCACACCGAACTTAGATCAATAAATTTTATTTTTTCGGTTCCTTTTTATATTTTCCTATTTACTATTGTTATCCGAGACTTTTAATTTTTTAATGAACATTTAGGGTATACCGAAAGGGCCCAACTTTAAAAAAAAAAAAAAAAAAAAAAATCTGAAAGTGAATCGTTACATAGTCCATAATAGAAAATATCTTACAACATATCGAAAACAACTGATAGTAAACTTGACCAACTTTAATATATACATTATAATATAATTATAATTATAATCATAATTACAAAAGAAAAAAAGAAAACATCAAAGATTTATTGTTGTGTTATTTGGTTACAATTAATATTAATAAGTTTTAAATAATTAATATTAATTAGTAAAATCATTTTTGTGATTTTATTAAATCAGAATGATTTCTCTTTTGATATAAATTGTGTTTGTCATGCCAGAGTTACAAAATCAAGACAAGAGAGGTATTAACGAGATTAAAGTTATGAACTTATGAGAGAGAATAATGAGAATTAAGATCTGGATTATTTTCAAATGTCACTTTTCAAATGTTCTCATTTCAAAATAATACTTCAAAAGGAATAATAGAAAACAATATAGGCAAAGTTTTAATTCAGAAAATATAGTTCATATGACCCAACGGCCAATTAATTATTTATCTCTTCTTTTTTACAAAAATGAACTCATACGTGATATCATTAGAAGAAGAACAATAATTTTTTAGTGTCCCAAAATGATATGATCTTGGGAAAACTCTGGTAATTCACCAAAGCCCTGCCCGAAATCGCCAAGTTTGGGGATAAAAGATGGAACGTTCACCGAAGACGCCTCCTCTTCGGTATTCTCGGGTGCTTGGGGATCGCCGAGACGGCAGCCTTTGCCACCGTTTAATGCACACTTGATTCCTTCGCCAATAATTGTTTGCGCATTGGTCGGCCTCGATGCCGACAAAACAATGAAAAACATCGCTAGGGTCATGAAAACTCGGCTCGGTGCCATGTTGGTATGATTAATTTTGGAATGTGGAGAGAAGTTTGTTTGTAGCTTGTAATTCTTAGCTGGTTTGAGGAGAGAGAGAGAGGGAATGAAGGCTTCTTAAATGGAGTTCTGAGTTCAACCACATTTAGTTATTTTTAGCTCGTCAAAAATTTGGATGGTTAGAATTATGAGGTGACTTAACCAATGCCAACTTTTCTAAGAAACTTCTTTTACATATATATGTTGATGTTGTGCATGTCAAGTGTATATTGAATATCACTATTTGAATATGTTGGAATTATAATGTACATTTTAATTTTAATTTTAATATGGATTAATATACTCGTCTCTTCTAAATTTTCCCACACTAATTAATATGTTAATAATTAATAGTAAACCAAACAAACACGACAATGACAGGTGCCAAATTATAATTTTTTATGTGTTTTTACATTTTTACTAGATATTTATTTAACATTTGCTCAATCAACATATATTCATTTGCTCAATCTAGATTCCAAAATAATTAATGAAATAAGAGTAAAGTATGATCTCAATACATTGGAGCCCAATGAAATGACTGTATCAAATTCAATTGCTATGTCTTTGTCATTCAGATCCCGGACCCCCCTCAACAAGACATTATACTGGGTCAATGAGCGATGAGGAAAATTATTTTTCTGATCTTGAAACTTCACACACGGCTCTTGGCAAGGGCAGGACCGCCAAGACAGTAAAGCTTCATCCAAAGCGAAAAAATAAAAATAAGCAAGTCATAGGCTCATGCACTCTTCTTACAAACTCTAATAAAAGATCAATTGATAAAAATATTAATGTGTGTGGATTTGTCTCACATATTAGCCCCGATGGGGGTCTTAACTCCTCATCTGAGAAAAATTTCCCCGATCAGTTGATAGACTCAATCGATGAAAGAGCGATTTGTTTAGTTAATGGCCAGTTGGGCATGACTTAGAGCTAGACAAAGCTCCTTTCATGAATCGTATCTTTCTTTTATATGTTAGTTTTTAATTTTATTACCTTGTGTTGTTGGAATGTCCGAGGCTTAGGTAGCTCGGAAAAATGTAATGCGGTTAAAAATGTTGTAAGGGCATCAAACACTAATCTAGTTTGCATGCAAGAGATGAAATGGGAATCTCCTAATTTCTTTAACATGCGAAGTGTGTGTCACCCAAAAATTAGAAATTGTGCATTCAAAAATGCAAATGGCTCTAGAGGAGGCATAATGACGACTTGGTCCGATGACTTTCATTTTTCTAACTCACATGTTGGTGACTTCTCTCTTTCCCTTACTCTTAAATTAGCCAATGGGTTCTCATTTCGGCTAACAAATGTCTATGGACCGACAAGCGATGTCTTAAAAAACGCCTTTCTTAATGAACAAGCGGAATCGAACGACCTCCCACGAATTGTTTTAGGCGACTTTAATATGATCCGAAATTTAGATGAAACGTCCAGAACGGCACACACACAAGATCAAATACTTGCATTCAACACCACCTTGAATGCGCTTCATCTCATTGAAACGTCCCTACTAGGTCGAACCTTCACTTGGTCTAGCAAAAGACCCTCTCCCACATTTTCTAAATTAGATAGAATCTTTCTCTCCGCTAACTTTTTTTCCTCGAATATAGTATCCCAATTTTTGTTCCTCGAATATACTAACCGAAATTATCCAATTTTTACCGTATCATTCTCTATGTTCTAACCAGTATATTTAATTAAAATGATAACTAGTATATGTTAAATGTTAACTTAATAAGTAATTAATATTTGTTCGAATTCATAATTTTGAATAAATTTTAATGAATATTTAATTATATGTTTTAATTATCACGTTAATTAAATATAATTGTTCAATAATGGAGTTCGGTGAAGGAAATACAGTTTTGGATCATCGCTAAAATGGTACGTAGGACAAACGAACGTACGCGTTCGTGGGCATACGAAACAGATTAGTAACACTGGTATAACTTTCAGTAGGAAACTCCGATTTGAATGGTTCAAATTGGGTTAGTTAGATAATGATATTATCTAGAACTTTCATGTTGTAATATATTTCATTTGAGCGAAGTATCAGTATCGTTCTAATGAAATACCGAAAGGGTGCGATAGTTTGACATACAGTCAGTAAAACGGCCGTAACTTTCGGGTCCGAACTCCAATTGGGCTGGGCCAAATTGGGTTGGAAAGATAATTAGATTATCTACAACTTTCGTAAATGTTCAAAGTCGGTTGGAACGATTTAATATTTTCGTTCTGACAGATTACTGAAAGGGTGTATGCAGTTTTCTGTTTGAAAATGTGTATAGAAGATATACATACCTTTTGGCCCATCCTTATCCTATGGAGTATATATAGGATGTTTCTCTCTCTCTCATCAGTCCAACCAGTTGAATAATTAGATTAGTTCAACCAGAAAATTAATGGAGTTAATTTAGAATTAATCCAGAAATTAAGAGACTCTAATCACTTGATGAAAGAGTGCGAAGAGATTGAGAGAGAATGAGAAAAGAGTTTTCTCCGTCTAGAGAATCGAAACGCAATCATGTAAGTTCGCCGGTGCATCGTCTAGGCAGATGCATCCGCGACCGAGGTGCTACGACTCACGGTGGATACGGGTAGAGGAGCGACACATGTGGCTCTTCGTTGTGATCAAACCGGAGAAGTAATCGAGTAACGGACTGTGGAATCATGCGGGCATGGAACGCACGAAGACAACCCGAGGCGTGTCGAAACGGTGGGAGACGTGCGGTATGGGACGTACGGGCTAGTCACCAACGTGACACCGAAGGAAATAGAAGGCGGCGATCAACCCTTCGCGTGCCATCAATTTGGCACTGGTATGAATATGTCCTTCTATTCGCATCGTACCCTCGAAGTCGTGGCGTGATCTCGGGAATCGGGGAATCGAACCGGGCCTACATATCCGCTGCACGGGCCCGGGGTCGAGGATATTCCCAACATTCGGCGGGTACATTTTGGAGTGCAATAAATTTTAATATATTTTTTTTTCAAATTGTCAGTAACTTTTTAAAAAACAATCACTCTCCAAAATATACCCGTCGAATTCTCCATTATAGACCAATTACATTTAATTAACGTACTAATTAAAAGAAATAATTAAATATTCATTAAAATTTATTCGAATTTATAAATTCGAATAAATATTAATTATGTATTAAGTTAACGGTCAACATGTACTAGTTATTATTTTAATTAAGTGTATTAATTAATTCATAAAAGATATTATGATAAAATTTGGGGAAATATATCATATTTAAATTTTTTTAAAAAAAATAAAATAATTTCCGACGAGATTTAAAATCTCTGTTTGGATTATTTTTGGAATATTATCAAAAAGGGGTTATTTTTGAAATATTTTTAGAAAGGGGGTTATTTTTTAAATTTTGATTTAAAATAAGATTATACGTAAAAATGCTCCTTATACTAACTATTGAGTATCCCTAGTAGCTCTTATTGATTCTTCTAGGCAATGTCCTAAGTAATGGAATCACTTTGGAAAGAAATTGCTCCTCCTTTGAAATCAATTTCGAAGTTTATTTTTCTCTGATTTCTACATATCCTTAGTCCGTTTTCATTACTTTTTTCACTGTAATTGACTAAAACTTCTCATTTGAGAAATTAAGCCCCAATTCAATTAAGACATGAACCAATCAAATGTACATGCCAAATTTGAGCTGTATTGGAGTTTTTGTGTACGGAACTTTGCAGTGATACGAAATTATGTATAATTTAATTTTTTTTTTTTAATATTGTTACAAAATGTATTGTGCAAGTATTTATTTTGTTTATACATTAATATTTCAGAAAAATATATTATATTGTTTCATAATTTATAAAATATAGTATTTTGATATATTTGACATAATATATTATTTTAGGAGAGTATATTTTCAAATATTTTTTATTATACATAATTATGAAAGGTTATATATATTTGTGCATACAATTTCCAAAAGTATCTTATTTTGGGAAAGGCAAATATGATATTTTCGGTATTGAGAATCGCAAAAGATGTTTATCCCATTTAAAAATGAGTAATGATACAGACCACACCTTATTCCCACGAATTGACCACACCCTGCCACGTGGCAGCCAGCTATTGGCTGCAGCTAAAGTGGTGGAAAGCTGCAGCCAATAGCTGGCTGCCATGTGACAATTCGTGGTCAATTCGTGGGATTAAGGTGTGGTCTGTATCATTACTCTTAAAAATAATACTAGATGTGACCGCATCGGTATAAAGTCTTACGATTTTTCAAAACATGTAATACTTCTTTTTTCTCGCACTTAAACAAATATTACTAAAATATAAGGAGCATTTCTGCATGTAACCCTGTATAAAATTTTTTTTTCCGAAAAATAACCTCTTTTTCCAAAATATTTCAAATATAACTCAAAACTGATTTTAAAAACCCAGTACCAACTGATTTTTAAAACCAATTGGTTTAGTTAAATTAATCATTTCTTTCAGCTTTGAATCAAAGCACAAAAAACGGGTTTTATAAACCCGGTCAAAAGAATCAAATTTATTAAATATTTGGAGATCTCCAAATTCTACCCCCAACATCACTAGCTATGAATTAAATATATTAATTAACATAACAACTCACATATCAAATTATTAATAATAAATTAACTTACAGTGAACGTTCATTTGAATTAATATATACAAATTAATATAAATTAATTTTTAATTATATGCTTTTAAAATTATCATTTTAATTAAAATTGTTAAATACAATATAGAGAATGAGTGGGGGAAATCTTGGGGTAAACTAAAATTCCTAACTAATTCTGCAGCCCATGGGCCTTAAAGAGAGTTAAATTTTTTAATTTTCCCCAACATTTCCCCCAACACACTTAGTGTATTTTATTTAATAAATTTAATTAGAATGCTAATTCTATAAGTACATAATTAACAATTTGTTGATATAAATTTATATGTATTAATTCAAATGAATATTTATTGTTAGTTAATTAGTCATTAATTATTTTACATGTGTTAGTCATCATGTTAATTAATATATTAATTAGTAGATAATGATATTGTGGTAAAATTTGGAGATCTCTAAATATTTAACAAAGTTGAATACTTGACCGGGTTTATAAAACCCGGTGATTTTTCTGGTTTATTAAATGATGTGATTAAAAATTGATTGAATTAATTAATTTAACTAAACCAACTGGTTTTTAAAATCAGTTGGTACCGGATTTTTAAAATCAGTTGGTACCGGATTTTTAAAATCAGTTTTGGGTTATATTTGGAATATTTTGAAAAAAGGGGTTATTTTTTGAAAAAAAATTATATACAGGGTTACATGCAGAAATGTTCCAAAATATAATTGAATGTTCGATATTTATTATTTTGTTGCAACTAAAACATCACAAAAAACTTAACTATAATATAGTTAATGTTTGTCGCAATAAATAGAAAACCTAAAAAAATGTTTTTCGTTTTACTTGAACCATATTTATATTTATACTTATGTATAAAGTTAAAAAATTTACTATCACCATATGAAGCCACATCACCTGTTCATGTATTTTTATTTTTTATTTTTTGTGGTTTGTTCCGTGTGTCTTTTGGTGTTGTTTCTCACTTGACCCGTTGAGTCATTTAATTTAATATTTTATCTTATTAATAATATATATAATTTTAGAAAAATTGAAGCCCTCACGAGAGACCACATCATCACTTAGTGTGACCCATATGATCTAGATCAAAAGATCTAAAATATTTGGTTTTTTATTTGAACATGGTATATATAAACCAACTAATTCAAAAATTACATGAACTTTTGGTCCATCGTGGAACAAGTTCATTCATATTTATTTGTCTTAATTAAATAAGAAATTTTTTCAAAAAACTCATTCAAATTTTGGATATTGTAAAAACCTCTTAAATTTACATATGTAGTAATTGAAAAAAAATATTATTTTTTATTAGTTTTAGAAAAATCGTATTTTTTAGCATATAATAATTAAAAAATATACTAAATGTTATATTTATATAATTTTAATATTTCATACATTATATATATTTGAATTTTACATTTTTTTCAGAAGAACTAACACAAAATAATAATAAGATAAACATAATACTCAAAGAACACCTTGCAAACATTTTTAAAAAATACAAAAACATGAAACTATTACAAAAATAAAATGACAACGGAAATAAAAAACTTGATGTTTAAATAGATATTTTTCTACAATATATTTTTAATGTGTTTTTTTTATTATTATCTTATGTTAGTTTTTCTTGAAGATAAAAAAAATTATTTAAATTATATGAACACACTATGTAATAATTTCATTTTTTTTTAAATCGCTACACATTAAGAAATGGTTATTAATTTCTTAAAATTAACAATAAATAACAAAAAAAAAATGAATAATTAATTATGAAGATTGAAGGGTATTTGGTCAATTTATTTTTTAATTTCATCCATAGGGGAATATTTGGAAATAAAAGTTTGGTAGAGGATTTTTTTTGGAGTTTACAAATAGATAGGGATTTTTTACAATATCCAAAAAAAAATAATGGGTTAAAAATACACCAAAACACATATGTGTGAAAAATCAGGCAAAAAACGTAGAATCCAATTACATATTAGAAAAAATTAAATCATAACAAACTCGAAGTTTTTTCCGCGCAATTGCGCGGAAAAAAAGCTAGTAAATAATATTTTTGTGATGTATTGCCACTTATAATACGAAAATGCAATGAAATAAAATACATAAAAGATCTGAGTATATGTTGTCATGATGATTTAAATGAATAGTTTCTCATATATCATGAGTGTTGTTATATATTATACTACACATTACTTTAATATTTAAAAAAAAAACTATAATAACATACAGATAATTTCTCTTTAACTATATATATATATATATATATATTTTTTTTAATGGCATCCAACAAGCGGTCGTTTGTCGATACTGGTATGTACATTTTTTTTATATGATGCTGATACGTCTCGAACCCATAACATCTATGATATGTCGTTTTATTGTGTTAAACATTGAAGTTTCAACCAACTGGACTATTAGACATTGACGTATATTCATATTTCAATATTTGATACATTATTATTTTAACTATAATCATGAAATTGTTCTCCCAAAACTTAAAAATCTCACGTATTCTATTAAATCTCGACCAAAGCACATACTTAATACATAAAACTATAAAGTCGAGTGTAGTTTTTTTTTCTTCATGTTTTCAACAATAAAAATCCCTTTAAATGGTTTATTTTACAAACCATAAGCAAAACTGAAAGTGACTTGTTACATAGTCCATAATAGAAGATATCTTACGAAATCGAAAAAATGAATTGGTATCAACTGATCAATAGTAAACTTTACCAACTCTAATAATATATACATTATAATTATTATTACAAAAGAAGAAAAAAAATCATAGATTTAATGTTGTATTATTGGCTTACAAATAATATTGATACATTTTAAAACATTAATATTAATTGGTAAACTTTTTTTTGTAATTTTATTAAATTAGAATGTTTTTTTTTTATATAAATTATGTTCTTCATGCAAGAGTTACAAAATCAAGAGAGATATGAATGAGAAAGTTATGAGAGAGAATAATGAGAATTAAGATCTGGAATTGGATTATATTCAAATGTCACTTTTCAAATGTTTGCATTTTAAAATAATACTTCAAAAAGAAGAACAGAAAACAATATAGACAAAGTTTTAATTCAGAAAATATAGTTCATATGACCCACTGCCAATTAATTATTTCATCTCTTCTTTACAAAAATGAACTCATACATGATATCATTAGAAGAAGAACAATAATTTTAGTGTCCCAGAATAATATGATCTTGGGAAAACTCTGGCAATTCATCAACGTCCTGCCCGAAATCGCCAAGTTTAGGGATAAAAGAAGGGACGTTCACCGAAGACGCCTCCTCTTCGGTATTCTCGGGTGCTTGGGGATCACCTAGACGACAGCCTTTCCCGCCATTTAAGGCGCATTTTATTCCTTCGCCGATAATCGTTTGGCCATTGGTCGGCCTCGACGCCGACAAAACGATGAAAAGCATCGCTATGATCATGAAAACTCGGCTCGGTGCCATGTTGGTGTGATTAATTTTGGAATGATGGAGAGAAGTTGGTTTATAGCTTGTAATATTGTAGCTGGTTTGAGGGAAGAGAGGGGACGAAGGCTTCTTATATAGAGTTCTGAGTTCAATCACATTTAGTTATTTTTAGCTCGTCAAAAATTGAATGGTTAGAATTATGAGGTGAGAGACATGTATTATTGTTTGAATCAATCTGTAGCTTAACCACTGCCAACTTTTCTAAGAAATTTCTTTTACATTACGTGTGTTGATGTTGTGCATCTACAATGTACATTGAATATCACTATTTGAATATGTTGGAATTATAATGTACATTTTAATTTTAATATGGAAAATATACTTGTCTCTTCTAAATAATGTGTTGATAACTAAAAGTAAACTAAACAAACACGACAATGACATGTGCCGACTTATAATTTTGAATTTATTTACAATTTTATTATATATTTATTTAACATTTTCTCATTTAACATATATTCATTTTTTAAATTGAATTCATTTACTCGTTTACTACGTACTAATTTTACATTATATTTATTACTAATTATTAAGAAAATAACACATCATTAATACAATGAGGACATTGTAACTAAACTTCATGTGACCAGATATTAGAAATGTTCAATAGACTAATATATTTATGTACTTATCTTTCATGGGCAATATACATGCAGAAATGCTCGATATATTAATTTTATATATGTCCTATATGCAAATTTTTTGATCTTTTCAACATTTATTTTTGAATATCGACATACATTTTACACGACCCATTATATTTTTTTCATACAAAAAATGGCAGACGAAATTGTCAAATCGATTTTGTTGTAATATTTTTTGTTAACTTCTACAGTATACTAAATCTAGACTATTCATTATATTATCATTATCATTTTCATTTTAATTTACATTTTTCATTTTTCATTCTAATATAAGATGCAATGTTCTTTCATGACGCAAATGAAAAATCATCTTAGAATAAAAATATGTCAACCATATGTTTACAACTTTATTATTAAGTATGAAAATATACTAATCATAGTGTATAATATAAATGGATATATTATAAATGATATTTAAATATATTAATATTTACACTTATTGAAATATATTAATATTTTGGCAGGATTTGGCAATGTTGTATTTTCTTGTGATGTAAGATTCGTTAATCTTGTCAATCACAACATCGAACGTCAACATTCTATTGCTATTGATAGGATTTTTTTTTGAATTAAGGGTAGCGAAAGCTACACCTTAAAGGAGGTTTTTGTAATATAAAAAGAGTTAGAAACTCGTATGTACAGTATAGTTCGAACATGGTAGAGAAAATTCCAAAATAAGATTGTAAATAAGAAATAGAAGAGCAGAAGAAGCGAAGAGGAGGATTAGTTCGTGTATTTGCTCCAGGAAGTTGCTTCATCGATTGCCCTTCGGCCTGTTTGTTGTGGTAAGCTCGTTTTACCTTGGAAAATTCGTCTATTTCTTTCCTTCCATATTTCGTATAGGGTCGCCATCCAAAGCGTGTTCCAAATTTTCCTTTCATCTTTGTGAAGTTTTGCGCGGTGCTCGTCCCACTCGACGAACATTGACTGGTGGTTCGTGTTCGGGATCCCCATGTTTGTTTCGTTATTTATTATTCTCCAAGTTGCTATGGCATATGGGCATTTGAGTAGGAGGTGGTCCCTTGTTTCCTCTTCCCTCCCGCAAAGTATGCATGCGTGGATGGTTGGCCAGCCTTTTCTTTGTAAGATCTCGGCTGTATTTATTTTGTTGTGCGATGCTATCCAAAAGAAAAACCGGACCCTTAGCGGGGCTTTAGTGGTCCATATATGTCTTTGCCATTGGTTTATTACTCCGGGGTCACGTAGGAGCCGGTATGCCGATTTTGCATAATAATTTTTGGATGTTTCCCAGTTCCACGTTATCTCATTGGATTGAGAGTCTTTTGTCGTTGAGATGTCGTAGATGGGTTTTAGCTTTTGTATATCCCTTATGAAGTAGCTTGCTCGGCCTTGTCCTATTGTTTGCATTTCATTGGTATTATTTACTCCATATAGTGTTTTCATATACTTGGTCCAAAGATTGTCCGGTTTTTTGTCCAATTTCCATAGGAATTTTTGGAGTAGTGCATCGTTCATCGAGGTTAGGTGTCTCATTCCCAAGCCTCCATTTTCTTTCGGTAGGCATATTGTTTTCCAAGCTTTTCTATGGACGGGGGAAGACAAGAACAAGGCTATTGATAGGATTTAGAAATGCTTTAATTTCAATATTTTATTGCAGACTTATGAAGATGTTAGTATAATTGTTGGCTAGTCACTAGTGCTATCTATAGAGCCGGCTCAACGATTTCATGTATCTTAAACCAAATTGAAAAATTGATCCGTAAATTAATTAATTTGCTAAAAAATATCAAATATATAATTCAAATTATAGATGATATCCAACAAAATCTCCTTTGAAATTAACAAATTGACAAATAAAATTTACAAACAAATCAATAAATTAACATAATTACAATGAATTGGAGTCCAATTTACTAACAAATTGTCAAATCAACAAATTAATTTTAGCCCCAAATTCAATTTTAATTTAATTTCAAGTGAAAAAATTAAACTGGAGATGAAATTAGTTTGGGAGAGAAAGAGATTATATAATATACAGGTGGTAGGAGAATAATTAGCAAGAAAATCGAAGAAATTTCCATCAAAATCGCCAAAAAATCGAGAAATCCGATCCCTTATTGCAAACTCGAAAACACCCAAATTCTCTTCAAATCTCCACTCAAATCTCTTGAAATCCACTCAATATCCATGAATTAAGCTCCACTACTATTCTCCTTGATTAAACGCACAAAATAATGGAGAAATTTTCGAAAAAAAACTAACCCGCGCGAAAACACTGTTTTTTTGCGGAATTTTAGAGAGAGAGAGAGAGAGAGAGAGAGAGAGAGAGAGAGAGAGAGAGAGAGAGAGAGAGAGAGAGAGAGAGAGAGAGAGCATGGGTGCGGGTTATTGGGTATGGGGCGGGGCGGGTGTGGGGAGGGTATGGGTCGGATTTAGTGTAAATAAATACCCATGGGCCATTTATCCTATTATTTTGTATATGTATGTCGAAAAAATGGACCCCGGTTTTTATTGGACTCGAGGCCAGGTTTTTCTGGCCTTATGCATGGGTCGGACCTGGCTATTTAGGCAGTATATAGAAATTAATCTTGCTAAATATATGAGAGGATTAGAACATGCATTTGGCGTCATATAATAATTCTACCGAACGTGAATGTCATTATCGTTGCAGTGATAATATTACTACAAAGTTTTCAATAAAATGTTATGGATGCTACATGAAGAATAACTATCAAAAGATGTAAAAACAACAACTAGATCCTCTTTTGCATATTCTCATAGTCATTTTTGCGACCACGACACGTACACGTAAAAAAACGAACACTGATATTTCATCCAGAACCAATTTATAAAATAATAAACTCGCGTCTAGTGTTTTTGTACTAAGTTTGGTCTAACACCTCATAATTACGATTAATACTACCATATGTGATTGCCGCAACAATGCTTTGCATCGTATTCATCATCATAGGCAGATCCCGTCCCAAGTTTTCAAATACCCGAAGCCTAGTTTAAAAATGGACTCTGTATACAATTATTTTATATTGAAAAAAATTAACGTATTTTGTCACAATTGATTGTGTGGCTCATCGGTTAAGACTCTAAATTTTTTTTAATAGCTTCAAGGTTCAAATCTTGCCCAAACAAATTTATATTTTCTTCATATTTTCATTTTATTTTGGAAAAAAAAATTTAAAACTATAGCTTGTGGGATATGAACTCATAATTCTTTCACAAGAGAGATAGTTGATTTACCGATAAACCACAATATTTTTTATGAGTTTTAACAGTCTTATTGAAACTATATTGATTTTTAACTTGATAAATCATGTTTTTCGAAAAAATTTAAATCCTCTAAAATTTTGAATTCGGAATCCGGACCTCTTGGACCTATAGCTAGGGTCGGGCCTAATCTTAGACTCATAAATTGATATCGTCGGAATTCTAGGAGCCTGTCTTGAGCCGTCGGCGAGAAAAGTGAATTGGCCACCAATAATTATCTTAAAAAATGGAAAAATATATTTTAATGAAAATATCTAACAAAATTGTATCGAATAATATTCCCCTAATATGCACATTTAATTTAAAAAAACTAAAATACATAGCGAAATAGTTGTTTAAAGATTAAAATTCGTTGTTCAATGTTATACATATGTTCCGAGCCACATTAAACCATAAATAACTCGATATTTGATATGTTGGATTTTCAAGGTTAATTTAGTCAAAACTTATGTGGACCAAGAACAAGAAACCGAAACAATAATCTAGATTACTGAAAAATTTATACGTTACACATTTCATAAGGTTTAAGACCAGGGGCGGATCAAGGATTAATATATAGGGGGAGGCCGAATTTTATAGGGGAGCCGAAATTAAAAAAAAAAAAAATCAAAATATGTTACTTGAGAGTATTGAACTTAAGACCTTCCAACTCCCAAACATCAACTTTATCACTATACTACTCTAATCTTTTTTTAGAGAAAAATAGAGAGGGCTCTTACGTCCCACGTCTATTGAATTGTATATATATAAGCAAGGTTTGTACATATACAAAGAACAAAAAACGAAATAAAAATCACACCAAAAAAACACAACTAAAAAGAGCTACCAAAATCAGTAAACAAACTCCTTCTAAAAACCCGGATTTTAATCTCCATCAAAAACCAGGATTTGGAATATTCCTTCATCAAACCAGGAATATAAATCAATCCTCTAAAATCCAGTAAACTAAATTCATGGACTGTTAAAATCGGAAACAAATTTCTCCATGAGTTGGAATTTGAAATCCTATTCTTCCAAAACCCTAATTAACTCCTATAAAAGGAGAACTTCCTTCTCTCTCTCTTCATTCACCAGCCACCAAAGAAATTTCCTCTTCTTCTTCACACGATAAACCCTAATCCCCTGAAAAAACCTCTTCCTCTTCTTCTTCATACGAAAAACCCTAATCCCCTGAAAAAACCTCTTCTTCTTCGAATGAAAAACTCTTATAAAGCTCCTGATCCAAAACTCCTGATCCAAAAACCCTAATCCCCTGAAAAAACCTCTTCTTCTTCGAATGATAAAATTAATCATCTTCTTCTTCGAGGTAAACCCTTGCTGATAAACCCTAAAACTCTTGATCGATTATCCCTCTTTCTTCTTCGAGGTAAACCCTATCTGATAAAATTACTTTATTGAATCGAATCAATTTCTTCCTTTCTCTTCTGTTTTATTGATTAATTTTATCTGGTTACTACTCTAATCTTTGTGAAATACAAATAATTTTATCATATTTATTACTTTCCAAACAAGCAAAATCATCTTATTTTCGCGCTAACACATCGTTTTTTGATTTCATAAGGGGGGCCGGGTCAGACATCATAATTAACGGTAGGGGTGTACGTATACCGGGTTGGGCGGGTTCTTATCGAAACTATAACCCAACCCACTTAGAACGGGTTTCTATTTTTCCAACCCAACCCAACCCATGATACTTATAAAAATTTCGAAACCCAACATAACCGGGTTGGGCGGGTTGGGCGGGTTAGCCGGGTTTTTTTTTGCCGATTATATACTATATAGATATGTATTCGATTATTCATATGTAACCAAAAAAATATTGAATAAAAACTATATTTTTTGATTAAATCATCAAAATTATTTAACAAACACATGAATCACAATTGAAAAATAACTTATAATTTAATTAAACCATATAATATCACAAACACCCAATTCGATGGTATCAATTGTACTTGATTCATATAATATAACATTAATTAAGTAAATGGGAACTCTAAATATATGTCCCGTGAAGAAGTTTTATGTTGTTAGTTTATTTATTTCAACTTCATATACTTCCGGCGTGACGAAAATAAAAGAAAGGATTTCATCATGTTATTGACTATTGAGTTTTGTTACGAACTTGTTGTTAGTAATTTAGTGGACTTGTGGTTGTGTGTTATTGGATTATTAATTGAAATGAAGAAAAACTAAGTCTAGCTTATGTTAAACTAATGTAAAGGATAAATATGATAATTAATTTTCTAAAATATTAGAGATATAAATAAATTTTTCATAATTAATTGAAAATTTGATAGTCTATGGGCCGGGTTGGGTTAATCCGGGTTTTTAATTTCAAATCCACAACCCGACCCACAAAAACCGGGTCGGTCCGGGTCCCGACTAAATAATTTTGAAACCCGCAAAAACGGGTTGGTCCGGGTCGGATTGGGCGGGTTGGGCGGGTTAGAGAAATTTATGTACACCCCTAATTAACGGAGACATTATTAAATTGCATAGACAAGAATAAGAATTTGATAAAATCAACACATACTCTATATATATAACACAAATTAGACATGCCATATGATATTTCCTGTAGTCACACTAAAATTGTTCATAATTAGTAATTACTAATGTATGTTGGGCATGTACTTGACTTTGACATGTATGAAGCAATATTATAATAACTGTGTATTTGATACATTAGATTTTTAAATATGTGATTGTAGACCAAGAACAAAAGTCTGAAACAATGAACTAGATAAATGAAAATTTTATCTCTCACATTTCATAATCATAAGATTTCCTCCAATATCTCAAACTCTCAAACCACCGATAATTAACGCGTAAACATACAATTATTGTAATTTGTTTCGGACATTATAATTAACGAACACATTATAAATTGTATAGTCGTAAATAGAAGAACAATAATTTGATAAAATCGATATATAAACACAAGTTAGAAATGCCATATATGATATATGTCCCGTAAATTCTAATCACGCTGACTTTGCTCATAGTTAGTAATGTACAATTGCTCTATGAACTTGACATGTCTGAATCAAACAATAATTATTTTATAAATGCAACATGAATGATTTTTCTTATTTCATTCTTTTTACGGATCCCTGAAAAGTTATTTTGTGACTCTCGGCCCAAATTACATTAATGTAAATTATTGCTGGTCTGATTTTGAACTTCGGCCTATAGTCTCTATTTTTTGACCCATTTTTATTTTCCGAATTAATTACGATTTATTAGATTATACAAAAATGATACACTCACAAATATAATTCACTAGAATTATTGTTGGACTATATCTAGAAATATTAAAAAATCTTTTTTTTTTCATAAGTTCAAAAATGAAAAAGATTTATATGTTCTTTATTTATTAATGTCAATAATTATTGAACTCACAACTTATTACAATATATAATTTTTTACATCTCGTATTCAACCAATTAAATTATGGACCCATTAATAAGACATATTAAATATTAATTATTGAAATATGAACAATAACTTGTTGAAGAACATCTATCCAAATCTAAGATGATAAAATTAAGTATTTATGTAAATTCTCATATTTAATACTTTCAGATAAGCGTTATGTGCAATTAAGTCTCGATTCAATTAATATATCAATTGCGTAATTTAATTAAGAGAAGAACCTATACATATGCATAAAAAAGAAAACAAAATTATATAAATACTGACGTAACAAAAAATAGAGCAATTGGAAATGAAAGTCTTGTAGGAAAGAGACCGGAGATAAAGGAGAGAGGAACAATTTTGCATTTCAAGTTACCTACTGTCCGATTATCGCGCCTCCTTCGAATTCTCGTCATGTTTTTGTCTTACCCACAGTCCACTGTCCGATCTCTTTCCACTATTTTTATATTTTCTCTATACTACGAAAAAAAAATATTATTATTTATATTTTTTTATATCATGGATTACATATATGAAAATACTTGTTATTCGTACTTTTTGTTATACCATAGATAAAAAATCAATTGTTATTTATATATTTTTATAATTATAAAAAAATATAAATATGAAAATTAAAAGTATAAAAATAACTACCTAAATATGACAGTGACAAGTATATGGGACGCTGCCCGTTAAAAAATTGCTCGTCTATTTTTTAATCGTGTTTTTTGTCCCACTGTGTTTTGTCACGAAGTGTATTTTCTTTGAAGTGCACTAGCAGCCATCTAAAGCATATTTTTGTGTGGGAAAAAGAGGCACCGGTTCCCCAATCCGCAAGAACACGAAATCATTGGGGGATCGTTGTGGAGGGACGCAAACTCATTCTTGGGGGCTCAATGAAGAGGGGAGGGCAAACTTGTTCTCGAGGGATCGCCGTGTTCTCGGGGGCTCGCTGAGGAGGGAGGGGCGCAAATGAATTTTAGGGATTTTCGGAGGAGGTAGGAATTGGGAAATCGTTGTAGGCTGGGATAAGTGAAGAAATTAAGATAGTGGAGAAAGAAGAGAAATTTGATTAAACATTCTTAGTTTTTCTTTTACATAATCAATACTTGACCTAAATTACTAAACTACCGTTGATTCAGTACAGTGAACACTGAAATATTCTTTCTTTATCCTGTATTAATCTGTTGAGAATGGGCAGTGCTGATTTAATTGGTAGTTTTGATCTAACGCTCAGTGTTGAAGGAGTAGATGGAATATATCGCTTCGTATCACAAAGGATCCAGTCATTGATTAACTGTGACTTGTATCACTGACAGTGGACCCTGTCCTCGTTTACTGGAGATGTCCAGTATCGCGTGATTACTGGGATATAAGGAATCACTGGACGTCTCCAGTGATTCGGTTAAAACTGTTTTCAATAAGCGGAATGACGTCAAATCTTCGCGAAAATTAGTCTCGACAACAACATTAATTTTGAGGTCGAGTGCGGCCGTGTCGGGGTTTGGAGTTCATTTGGAGCGTGAGTTAAGGAGGTCTGTGTGAGGGCTTGGGTTAGGCACGCCAATGAAATTGTACATGTCAAATTTGAGTTGTATTGGAGTTTTTATGTATGGAACTTTGTAGTGATATGAAATCACGTATAATTTAATTGTCATTAACATAATTACAAAATATATTGTCAAAGTATTTATTCTTTTACACGCTAATAATTTAGAAAAAAATATATTATATTGTTTCATAATTTATAGATTATAGTATTTTGATATATATGACATAATATATTATTTCAGGAGAGTATATTTTGAAATATTTTTTCCCAGTGAAAATGAAAATATCACCTATATCTTTGTATGTAAAATTTCCGAAAGTATCTTATTTTGGGGAAGGCAAATATGATATTATTGGTTTTGAGTAGAGTATCGCAAAAGATGTTCTTCCCCTTTTAAAATAACACGATCCGCATCGGAATAAATTCTTATGACTTGTCGAACGAAACCATGTAATACTTCTTTTTCTCGGAACAGCCTAAACAAATATTACTAAAATCTAATTGAATATTCGATCGATATTTATTATTTTGTTGCAACTAAAATATCACAAAAGAATATATAGTTAATATTGTTTATGGTAATAAATAGAAAACAAAAAAAAAATGTTTTTATCATTTTACATGAATCATATAAATAACACTTATAACATGAAAATGCAATGAACTAAAATACATAATAAATCTGAATATATGTTTTACGATGGTTTAAATGATTATATACCATAATACCATGAATGTTGCTTACATTAATTGTCTATTATTTGATACTACAAATTACTTTAATATTGAAAAAAATCTACAATAACAGACAGATAATTTCTCTTAACTATATTCATATTTTAATATTTGATGCATTATTATTTTAACAACAATCATGAAATTGTTCTCCCAAAACTTAAAAATGTCACATATTCTATTATATCTCAATGAATGCACAGACTTCATATACAGCACTACAAAGTCTAGTGTATTTCCATGTTTCAACAATAACTTAGCCATACAAAAATATAGAAAATCAACTCTACTCTTTTCGAGGGTTTCGCGAGGCGACTCGCCAGGCGACTCTGGAGGCGAGGCTAGGGTTTCGCGAGAGAGCGCTGGCGGCTAGGGTTTCGCGAGGCAAACGCCAGGCGACTCTGGAGGCGAGGCGGAGGGCGACCTAGGGTTTCTGGAGGCGACTCTGGAGGCGAGGAGTCGGCGTCCGACGGCGGCGAATCGAGGGTGAACCGAGGGCGATCGCCAGGCGACTGTGAGGGCGAGGAGGCGACTGGAGGCAAACCGACTCCGACTGGGGCACCGACTGCCGTCTGGCGACTGGCGCCGACTGCCGACTGGAGGCAACTGGACTGGAGGCGACTGGACTGGAGGCGACTGGAGGCGACTGGAGGCGACTGGTAGGGGCGCCGACTGGTGCCGACTGGCGACTGGAGACAGGTGCTGACTGGCGACGGGAGGAAGGGGGCGCCAACTGGCCACAGCGACTGACGACGACGGGGCGAAACCCTAGCCGCCATCGAGGCGATTTTGGAGCTCCTCGAAGAGCAAAAACTCGGGCCGATTTGGGGTGTCGGCAAAAGGACGACGAAAGGAAAAAGCGGGAAAGGAAAAAGGAAAATCGAAAAAACGCGAGGCTGGAGCCGAGTATGGGGCGAGACTGGGACGAGTCTGGGGCGAGTCTAGGGCGAGGCCGAGAGCGACGGCCGAGTCTGGGGCGAGTCTGGGGGCGAGTCCGAGAGCGACGGGCCGCGACAGCGACGGTGACAGCTTCGATGACAATCAGAGCTCGCGTGGCAAACCGAGGGCAGAGAGAGGTTGCGTTCGTCTAAGGATAGCCGAAAGCATCATCTCTCGGCATGTATCCTACTTTTGCAATTATAATTTATTTTTGCGAAACTACTTTTTTACATTTATCATGTAAAATCGTACCAATGTATTAAACTCTGCTTTAATATATTAAAAGAGGCTTCGCCTCTTTAGTTTTTCAAAAAAAAAAAAAAAATATATAGAAAATCTGTAAACAAAAGATCTCGTTAAATAGTTTATTTTACATACCATAAGCAAAGTGACTCGTTACAAAAACAATTTTAGTATCCAAGAATAATATGATCTTGGGAAAATTCAGGCAATTCATTCATGTCCGGCACGAAATCACCCGGTTTAGGAAAGAAAGAAGGAACATTCACCGAAGACGCCTCCTCTTCTGTATTTTCCGGTGCTTGAGGATCGCCGAGACGGCAGCCTTTGCCACCATTCAACGCGCACTTGATCTTTTCGCCAATAATTGTTTGGGCATTGGTTGGCCTCGACGACGATAAAACAATAAAAAGAATTGCGAGGATCAACAATACTCGACTCGGTGCCATGTTGATGTGAATTTTTGGAATGTGGAGAGAAGTTTATAACTCAAGAGAGGGAATGAAGGTTTCTTTAATAGAGTTCTTAGTTGAACCACATTTAGTTATTTTTAGCTCGTCAAAATCTCGCATACATCACAGAAGAAAATAGAATAATCTCTGGCTGTCGTTCTGAGATAACTGGTAACCATTCCAATCGGTTGGATCATTGACTAGTCCAAGAAGATGTATTGTATCATGATAACTGTTGGTTATATTTCAATAAAATAACCAATAAATAATATAATTAAATAACTATTATAAATAAATAAAAACGAGAACAAGCCTGGTGTAGCCGCGCGGTCATGCCACTGCTGCTCTAAAGACAGATTAACGCCCTCTTGTGCAGGGTATTTCCGTTTCTCCATCTCCAAGGTTCTACACCTCGAGAGCTCATCTCGTATCCGTTCCGTAAGCACAATTAAGAACGGATGTTCCTCACTTCGAAAGAAATGAAGCCGTACACCGAATTCTTCAACCGAGTTGATATTTGAATAGCTTCATAATTGAAGAAAAGAATTATCAAAATCAAAGAGGTATTTTTTTCTTCTTCTGTTGATGTAGAAAATGGAAGAGAAAGGGTATATATTTTTTCTTTCTATTTCCTATTATATTATTAAAAGGAGAAGAAGGGATCATGCAATTCGGTTTCTAATTTGGAACATAAATGCAATTATTATGGACCATTTAATTCATACAAAACTGAATTATCATGCATTTTATCATAATGTTTTATCTCCTCTCAATATAAAACCTCTCCATAATTTAATTATGGTCATAATTTAGTTTGTAGAAATAATTGAATTATTTCATCAAATAAATAAATTTATGTTTTAAAATTTTATCGTATTATTTATAACAAATCGGAACGGATACGAGATGAGCTCTCGAGGTGTAGAACCTTGGAGATGGAGAAACGGAAATACCCTGCACAAGAGGGCGTTAATCTGTCTTTAGGGCAGCAGTGGCATGACCGCGCGGCTACACCAGGCTTGTTCTCGTTTTTATTTATTTATAATAATTATTTAATTATATTATTTATTGGTTATTTTATTGAAATATAACCAACAATAACTATATATATTGGTATATTTCTTTCAAAACAAACTTTAATATTGTTTTATTGTATCCTGAAACTAGGTTAACTGTATTTATTTAATATTAAAATTAAAATTAAAAATTAAAAATGTTTCTTAAGTTCCTGTGTACTTCGTCCTCTTTCCTTTTTGGGCTCCAATCCACCCACAAGTCGATTTCTTTGATTGGAAACCAAATGACCAAATATACTGGGCCCATTTGATTACCTGGAATAAAGACTATACAGGACATAAGCTGAATGAAGGACAAAATCATTTTTTTGTGTTTGGTTCAAAAGAAAATGAATAAAAGTCAAATTCTATTGGCTTGTCTCTCATATCCTCTCTCCTCTATTTTTTCTCTCAAAATGTGTCCTTCAAAAAAACTAGGACAATACGAATGTCTTTCATATCTTTCACACCAATTAATATACGTAAACATTAAATAAATATATAATTAACAATAACAATTATATTATATTGTGTGCATTACATTATGTTCATATAACAATTTCTAATTTCTAATATATATTTAATATATATTTAATATTTGGTAATATTATATAATATTACATACAATATATTCAATATTTAATATATAATAATATTACATATGATAATATATTATGTTATATATAATAGTGTGTATAGTAAATATTATAATTTTAATATATTAATTATGAATTAGCAAATATACTATATTACATGTATTTATTTAATATTTAATATTTGGTAATATTATATAATATTACATACAATATATTCAATATTTAATATATAATAATATTACATATAATATTATTACATACAATAATATATTATGTTATATATAATAGTGTGTATAGCTATTTCAATTTTCTATTTAGTTCGACATCTATATTATCATAGTTCATGATATTATGTATGAAAATACAATACGAAAATGCATATTTGGATAATATTAAGTTTTATTATTTATTTTTAAAAATATTATAATTATAAGAAACTATATATTACTAAGTAGATTATATTTGTTTTTTTGTTCAAATAACTTTAATATTAAAATAAAAAACTAATATAAATAAAAATAGTTTATCTATCTAAATAACTTTCTAACTCATAAACACCTATCAAATAGTATTGTTATTTTAAAAATTATAAATTTAAAAAATGTCATATGATATTAAATAATTTATTTTGTTTATGCTAAATTAAATTATTATTATTGATTAAATTATTTTCACTATTAAGTCGGACAGTATTCATATTTTTCATTGTATTTTGAATCAATAATAAATTGATAGTATTAAATAATTAATGATATGTTACTACGTCGCAGATTCATTATTTTTATATGTGATATTTTTTGAAATATTGTAAACAACAATGATATAATATTATTATTATGTGTTATTTCAAAATTGTGTTATATTTCGTATATTATTAATAATTATTATTTGATAAAAAAATAAGTTTTTTTTTTATATTATAATGTAAAATAATTGTAAAACATATGCATAATTATAGATAAATGAGTTTGAATAACTTTATTTTGAGATGATATTATCAATATTATCATACGAATGTATACTCTGTATTAAAATAAAAAAGATAATTAACGTGCTCATCGCGTAACATGAATATTCTCTTAGTTAATCTAATTTTGTAGTTAAGTTTGACAAATTAGTGTTCCTAATCTAATAGTCATATATATTTTAATGCGAATATTTGTATATACATTTACCATGTTAAAATAATGCAACATATATTTTTTTAATTTGACAAGGAAGTCCAGAAGTTCCTCAAAGTCATATAATTGTTTTTTTAGGCAATTATATGATAAATTCATATTTTGAACTTTCATGGGCCTGTGTTGGCAATTTGAATTAGAAGAATGGAGCCGAATCTCAAGGTGGAGGAGAAGTAAATTCTGGAATTAACTAATTCTTATATTTGTTTGGTTGTTTGAATACTAAAATGATATAAAGTATAATTTTTTGTTTGGTTGTTTGTAAAATTATGGAATATTATAATTTTAGATACAAGTAACTATAAATATTTGAATAATTATTTCTTTGACTTCATAATTAAATCTAGTTAAAATGTATACAAATCATCTATGTTATAACTAAATCTTCGCAACACAGTTTAAACATAACTAATATAATAAAATCTACGCAACACAATTTGAAACATAATTAATATAACAATGTTTGCACAAAAAAGTACTTCTAATATAAATCATCTATGTTATAACTAAATCTACGCAACACAATATTTTCTTGTATTGCGTTGAGTTGACGTACCTTCGGATTCCATCTGCACAGTATTAGATGAAATTACGGAAAGATTAAAATTAGAAATAATAATTGGCACCAAATATATATGTTGCTGGTATGGTACGAAATAAAAAGCATATGATCAAAATAGTTACTGGCACAATTTGGGATTTAGGTTACTGGCACCAAATAGGGGTCAAATAAAGAAATATGGTTGGAGTTTAGGTTACTGACATATGATAAAATAGTGATCAAATAGAGGCATATGTTTTATATTGGATCAAATAAACACACAATTTATGATGAAATTGGTTAAGCACGAAATTAATTAATGGCATAATTTGAGAATTAGGGTACTCACACAATTTGATCTGATTTATGCATGCACAATGATAAATTGCAATAAACAAAAAATGAATTCTCTAACTTATACAAGTCCACATACAAACATAATTTTATCCCAAAAAACACATCGCACACTAAATACACACACATAGAGAGAGAGAGAGACCTAAACACTTTCTTGGACAGATCCAAAATAATGAAGGCAAGTTGTTGAAGGGAAAGGTCAACAAGCGATTGAGAGCGAAAGAGAAGAGGTTGAGAAAAAAAGTGAAGAGAGAGGAGAGTTCTTTGGCGCCGAAATGTTGGAGCCAAAATTTGGGAGTTTAGAGATTCTAGAATTACATAATTCTTTCATTTGTAGTCTACCAAACAGAAAATATAACAAATGTTTCATTTTATAATGATATTTTTCCTCAATATTCTAGCTGCCAAACGTCCCCTAAAAAAATAATACAAACCGTTGACTAGGTACATTCAAAGTCATCTCCACCTAGTGTAGTGCCAAAACCCTTAAGGGTCCCGCCCGACCCGACCCGCCCGGGATTTTGACCCGCCCGACCCGCCCGTTTGGCAAACGGGTTGAAACCCGGCGGGTCAACGGGTACGGGTCCAAGGGCGGGTTTCAACCAATGGTTACCACTAAACCCGTTTGGCAAACCCGTCACTGTGCAACCCGACCCGCCCGTGCACCCGCCCGACCCGTCACTGTTCACAATTCACTATTCACTATTCACTGTTCATATTATTGGAAGAGAAATGCAAATCTTTTTCCCACTCTATCTAGTATGGCTCGTGACATATTCGCTATTCCCATGTCAACGGTGCCTTCCGAATCTTGTTTTAGTTCGGCAAATAGGATTCTTACCGATAGAAGGTACAATTTTTTTAATTCTTATTTATTTTCATAATTATTAAAATTTTCACTTATTTTTAATTATCAATAAAAGGAGCCGGTTGGGGCCAAAAGTTTTCGAGCGTCTTGTATGCCTAAAAGATTGGATTGATGCGGATGATCGAAACGAACTTATGTTAGCTCCCGCAAGTGAATATCCAAATTCAAATGTTGAAGAGACTAGTACCGCCGTCACGGATGTTGATACGGATGATGAATTTGATCCCGATGGAGAAAATCCACATTGGTATATTGAACAAATGCGCAATATACAAATATAGGTTTGGTATTATATATGCACTCTTTAATTTTTTTTTCTAATTATTCAATATTATTATACATCATCTAAATATTTACTAACAAAAAAAAAAGTTAGAACTCCGCCTATGTTATTTTTTTAACATGGTAAATTAGTAACATAGCCGGTCTCAAGCCCGGAATAAAGGAGGAGAGTAACTTTTTTTCAACTTTTTTCATATTGAAATTTTTTTTCTTGTAAAAAATTAGTTGCATATTTTTATTTCGAATAAAAATTGTTAACCAAATATTTTTATATTTTTATTCACATTTTTAAAATTTATTTTTTTGAATATTTTTTTGAAATCACTGTTCACGCCCGGGACCCGTCCGCCCGTCAACCCGCCCGTCCCGCCCGGGACCCGTCTCGCCCGCCGGATCTAAGGGCGGGTTTTCCCCATCCCTCCAAACGCACCCGTCCAAACCCGTGCCCGTGCAACCCGTCAAACCCGTGCACCCGTGCCCGTCTAGACCCGCGCCCGTGCAACCCGTTTGTGCTAGGGACCCGACCCGTGCCCGTGGCACTACACTATCTCCACCCAACAAATTAATAAATGCAAATAATTTATGATCTACATCAATTACAAGAAATCAAACACCCAATAAATTTTCTTCTCGCCAAGGATCTGAGAATGGCATCAAATGAGAGGAGCTTTGTTCTTTGGTTACATGGTCTTGGCGACTCCGGCGAGGCTAACAAGCCTATCAAAGACAGCTTTACGATACCGGAGTTGGCCGGTACCGAATGGGCCTTTCCTACTGCCCCATATGTACCAGTCACTTGCAACCGTACTCTTTCTCTCTCTATCTCTCACACGCACACATAATGAATTCAAAGTTCGATAATAATTTTGAAGTTTGAACAATGGGTCGATCCTGTTTTACAGGTGGTGCGATAATGAATTCATGGTTCGACATTTGTGACGCCCCAATCACTTCTGTGAGTTAAATCACTTTCAATTTTTTTGTCTTTCCAATGTTATTTGGATGGAAAACACTCAAGTTATATTTAATTACTTCCAAAATATTTGATGAGTGAAATGCAAAACGAAATACAAACAGTTTAAGAAAAATTGTAATGATTTGTGTAGAAATCTGTGAAAGATTTGGAGAGTGTTCTCGAAGCAGTGCAGAATATACATGCTATGATTGACAAAGAAATAGAAAATGGAATAAACCCTAAAAACATTTTCATTGCTGGACTTAGCCAAGGAGGTAAATTATTTCATAATTTCATTTCGGTTCTAAGCAATTCGTTATTGTTAATCTTTTTCTAAAAAAAGAAACCCTTATTACTGTAAATCATGCAAAGTCTACCTAATAATAGTATATTATATGATTAAAATTCAAATTCAAATTGAATGAAGTTTAATTTTTAGGTGCAATGGCAATAGCAAGTGTTCTATTGTACCCCAAAACCCTAGGAGGTGGCGCTGTGTTCAGTGGGTTCCTTCCATTCAATTCCCCAATTCAAGATCGAATTTCTCCTGAAGCAAAAAAGGTAGTTCATTTTCTCTGATTTATTCTAATTTCCCAAATTCCAATTGTGGAGGTGGCCAAACTTCACATTAACTCTCGATCGATATAATTAAAAAAAATTACCCCGAAAAGGCGAAAATAAGGTTGAATTTTTCCATTTCTGAAAAATAATACCTTTAAAAGCAAACAATTGCGTGAAATTTAACACTTTCAAAATATTGCAGACGCCAATTTTATGGTGCCATGGATCACTAGATGCACTCGTACCTTTCGAAGCCGGGCAAGAGGGGACTGAATTTTTAAAAAAACTTGGCATTAGTTGCAAGTTCAAGGTACACAACATAATAAGCTTCTTTTTTCTTCAATGTTTTGTACTAAACAGATAAAAACAGTTTCGCATATAAAAATTGTATTTTATTCTATTATTTTCTTTGAATAATTTTTTTTTTTTTTTTGAAGAAATCTTTGAAGAAATTATATACCTAATTTCAAAAGAAAAAATATCTGACATGTGCATGACATATTTGTCCATTTTTTTTTTTGGTATGATTTTATATTTTCAGGTATATACTGATCTTGGACACTCACTGGATGTTATGGAGCTTGAGTACTTCCAGTCATGGCTTAAATATAGACTGGACAAATCCAGTAAAACCGTGTATTCATCCTTTTGTGGTCTCTTCAAATAGAAGATTATCTACTCTTTTTTTTAAGGGAATACAAAGGATTTGCCCCATTTTATCATTAATAAAAAATAATTACATAATAAATATTTACAATAATTCCAATGGACTCATATCCTAATTGGTTGATTGTGAGACATACAAATCATATATTATGATAGATTGTGGATTCGGTTTCCCTTTGACATAAAAAAGAATCAGGTATCAGTAACGAAATCGATCGCTTGTATACCATTCAAAGAAAAAAAATTACAATGTTTGATTTATAATCAAAACCAATGTTTTAAATTGCGATATTGCGGTCCATTGCGCTTGAACAATAATTTACACACGATCCCCGATATTGCGTCATATTGCGCCATATTGCGGCGATATTGCGGCGCTATATAGCATGTTGCGGTGTTGCGTTTTATGGATATTTATTGCGAATTGCGCTATTGCGGCGCAATTGCGCCGCAATTTAAATCATTGATCAAAACCCTTAGCAACTTTCTTTTTTGCTTACAAATCCTTAGAAACTAGAAATCAAATTGTTCTTGGAAATGACCCTTGCTTGTTTTTGGGGTGAAGGGAAAGGGAAGGGAAAATTTTTAACCAGGGTAAAAGTTACCTAACCTATGAGGCTATACTTTATTTGCTTAAAATGAAGATGATATAATTATATGTATTATATTATTTTTTATTTTGTAATTAATTTAGATATACATCAAATTAAATTTTAAAAACTATGATAACATAAACTCCCAAAATACAATATATCTTATAACATAATTTTTTTTTAAAAATATAATTTTTTTGAATATAATTAATTCTTTTTCTACACATTTTTCAGAACCTCCATTTTTTACTAGATTTGACATCTCCATTTCTCTCCTTTCCCTTCCTTTCCCTTCTTCTACCTTCAAACCAAGCGTGTAAATATTTTAACCACCCCTCAAACCAAGCAAAGCTTAGAATATGTTGGAGGAAATAGAGAAATAGAGAAATATGAAATAAAATATTTCATTTTATTCCAACAACAGCGAAGTTGATGAAATAAAAATGTAATTTTTGTTTTTTATGATACTCATGAAAATTTGAATCGACTAATGCACTCCATGAGTATGCACTTCAAATGCACGATATCAATATAAACACAACACATGGTAGTTTGATTTTTTAAAATTTGACCGCATTTGTCTAGTTTTGACTGAATTTGTGCACTCCAGATGCACGTCACAAAAAGATATAAACTATCATGCAAAATGTATAAATCTGATGCACTTGTATTAAAAAAACTTTACTTTAATAGGTATATCATACATACATAAAAATATATTATACCTATAAAAAAAATATAAAAAATATTTGTATTTAAAAAAATATATCATACATATAAAATGCATACGATACATTTAAAAAATATAACAAACAAAATCATGAATGTAAAAAAGATATCATGTATAGTATTTAAAAAAATATATATTATATATCTAAAAGTATAAGATACATCAAAAAAATATAACACGTACAAATATATCATACATCTAACTAAGGTATACAATATTTTACGAAAAACGGCGTGCGCTTTGTAGTGTGCCGGGGTGCACAAGATTCGGTAAGAATTAGAAAACTCAACTGCCACTTATCTTTTTTTATTGACGACGTGCACATGAGAGTACATATTCATGAAACGCAAAAAAAAATTCCTCTTGTCATAATTGAATTTACTTGTTATTGTTGTAGTAGATTAACAATTGCAATTCCTTGCTAAATCTCCCTGAAGAAATACCAACAAATATTCTTCATTGAATTAAGTTCTACCATGACTCGTTAGATTGTGAAGACTGAAGAGCATACCCATTTTGTGCGTATTATGAAAAGGAAAAATATACCGTGCTCTCTCATTTTCCCCCATTCACGGTGATTGAATCATCATGAGATCACATTAATGAATGGGCTAGTTTTCATCTTCAATTTGTATCCAAAAATTTCCACTCAATTAATTATGTTTTGAATTAACAGTTAATTGTGATGTAATTAACAGTTAATACAAAAATCTCATAATTAATTATTTCAATTAACAATTAATTCAAAGCATTATTAATTGAGTCAGGAGATTTTGAGAAATGAAAAAAAATTCCCCATTAATATGACCTCATGATGATTCGTCGTCATCATGAGCGAGACGAAATGGGGGGCACCATTTATGACCTCTTATCAAAACAAGCAAACAAACAAAATGCGAGGTCTACTATGATTGATGTAGATTGGTACCAAACTTGGATGTTAAGATTTTCCTTGTTTCCATTCCAATTTAGCTACAATTTGCAATACCCCTCTCTCTCTCTCTCTCTCTCTCAAGCCAAACTTTGGCAATTCAAAATGGTTCGTAGCTTTATTCTATGGCTACACGGCTCTGATGATTGCGGACCAAACAATACCTACATCGCCGATTACTTCTCCGGTCCCGAATTCGAACACACGACCTGGTCTTTTCCATCCTCTCCTTCAAATCCTGTCACTTGTAGTATGTAAAACTCTTATATATGTAGAGTTTCGTTTTATTTATTTGAAACCCAAAATTACCCCTTAATATATTTTAATTTAAATGAATTATCTGAATTGTGCAAAATTATGGTGAATTTTTGTAGGTGGCGCTATTCTCCGTTCATGGTTTGATATCTCTGAGAAACCCATTACAGCAGTAATGCTATTTTTGCTTTTTAGTCCATCTTTAACTCTATTGTATATATGACATTAACAAATCATATTGCATAATTCTATTTACCAAGATCTTAATTATATTTTGTATGTAGACAACAGAGAGAGATGAAAAAGGAGTACTGAAAGCAGTAGAATTTGTGCATTCGATAATCGATAAAGAAATAGATGCCGGTACAAATCCAGAGAACATTTTTGTTTGCGGGTTTAGCCAAGGCGGTACGAAACCAAATTTATTTTCGAGGTTTTTAAATACTGGAAATTCCGAGGCATAAACTACTAATATATTATTTAATTTCTTTTAAGGCGCATTGGCGATTGCAAGTGTATTGCTATACCCAAAAACGCTAGGAGGAGGCGTTATTTTTAGCGGATCTATTCCTTTGAATTCATATGTTCTAGAGAGAATTCCCCCTCAAGCAAAAAAGGTGCACACGATACAACTTATCGATTCATTATTTTTTCTCTAAATATTCTAAAATATTGAAAACCTGATATTATTTTCTGTATATTATATACTCGATATATTTTTATGTTTGAACATGTAGACTCCAATTTTATGGTTCCATGGTAAAGCTGATGAATCCGTATTATTCGAGGCGGGCCGAGCGGGGTGCGAGTTTCTAGACAAAATTGGCATGACATATGAATTTAAAGTATAAAAAATAGGGGAATTCTTCAAAAATCCCCCACCTTTTCTGAAAATTCTGAAAAATCCCCTGTACTTTCAGAAAACCCCCTATTTTTTTTGGATTCCCTCAAAAACCCCTTATATTTTTTGCTTCTTCTAAAACCCCCTAACTTTTTTAGATTCTCTCAAAAACCCCCTATCTTTTTATTGTGTTTTTTAAAAAATAATCATTATACCCTTTAGTTTTATTTTTTAAATTTCTATAATTTAATAAATAATGAATATATATTAAACTATTATAAAAAAATTAAAAATAAATAATACATGATATTATAATATTATAATAAATAATATATAGTATTAAAATATTATAATAAATAATATATTGATATTAAAATATCATTTTCAGTAATTATTATAATATTTTAATATCAATATATTATTTATTATAATAATTTAATTTATATGTATTATTTATTATAATATTTTAACCTCAATAAATAATATATGATATTAAATTATTATAACATTTTTATTGATATTTTAATATCAATAAAATTACAAAAAATAAATAATGCATGATATTATATTATTATAACATTTAATTGATATTTTAATATCAATAAAATTATAAAAAATAAATAATGCATGATATTAAAATATTATAATAAATAATACATATATATTAAATTATTATAATAAATAATATATTGATATTAAAATATTATAATAATTGTTGAAAATGATATTTTAATATCAATATATTATTTATTATAATATTTTAATACTATATATTATTTATTATAATATTATAATATCATGTATTATTTATTTTTAATTTTTTTATAATAGTTTAATATATATTCATTATTTATTAAATTATAGAAATTTAAAAAATAAAACTAAAGGATATAATGGTTATTTTTTAAAAAACATAATAAAAAAGATAGGGGGTTTTTGAGAAAATCTAAAAAAGTTAGGGGGTTTTTGAAGAAGCAAAAAATATAGGGGGTTTTTGAGGAAATCTAAAAAAGATAGGGGGTTTTCTAAAAGTACAGGGGGTTTTTCAGAATTTTCAGAAAAGTTGGGGGGTTTTTGAAGAATTCCCCTAAAAAATATCATAATTATATATTTTTCTTGCTTATTTATCATAATTTCATTTTATTTTCTTATATTATTCTTTTATGTATTGAACTACAGGTGTATCATGATCTTGGTCATTCATTGCTACCCGATGAGTTTCGGTACTTCGAGTCATGGGTTAAAACACGTTTAAAAAATTGTTAAGTAGAGCTAGTCTTAGAAAAAAATAATTATCTGTTGTATATATATATATATATATATATATATATATTTTTTTTTTTTTTTTTTTTTTTTTTTTTTTTTGTAGCTTTATAATGAAAAATCATTGCAATTTCTAGCCATATAATGAAAATCCTTATATTTCACTATGATTTGTAGCCAAAGACAAATAATTAAAATTACCAAATATTGTATTTTTTTTAGTTTTGTTATATATTTATTTAATTTATAAGATAAAGGGGCTTATTTAAAATTTCCAATGGTTATAAGGGCTTTTTATAATTTACACAATAGCAGGGTCCATATGAAAATTTCTCAAACTTCTTCATATTTCACGGGGTATCATTCTATATTATGAAGTTCCTCAGGGGTACCTATGAAATTATCCATCCCCCGTCTACTCTTCATCCTTCTCATCTCCGCTTCTCTGCTCGCCTTCTATCTCCGGCAATCTCCGCCGTCCGATCTGCCTCCTCCGTCGAATCAGATGGCCGGATCTGCACGCAGCTTCGTTCTGTGGCTACACGGACTTGGTGACTCAGGCCCAGCGAACGAGCCGATCAGAAGCTTCTTCTCTGATGCTGTTTTTAGTGCCACCAAATTCTCTTTTCCTTCTGCTCCTAATGCTCCTGTCTCTTGCAACAGTGGGTTCCTTCTTCTTTTTTGTGCATAAAACAGTTTATTACGTACATAAAACAGTATATTGCATACATTTAAATAGTATATTACTCATATATGCATTGTTGTATGTAGTTTTCTGGTCAATGTACTAATTTTTACTTTACATACAAAAAGTTCAAAGTATATTACAAATATAAAATCATATATCGTTTGTATGTGAAATTTTTTGTTACCAAAATTTAATTGTGTAATTTCTGTGCAGATGGTTTTGTAATGCCCTCTTGGTTCGACATTCATGAGATACCTATAAGTTCGGTGAGTAATTATTTCTTATTTTGTGGCTTAATTTCTCAAATTCGGTACATTCATGCGATACCAAATACAGATTGAATTTGGTACAAGTGGAAAATAATTTCGAAAAAATTTAATTGAGATTGTACCATTTTGGTACCGGTACCAAAGTGAGATTGTACATTTCATGGCTGTTAATTATTTTATTTTTATTGAAAAAATAAATAATAGGCATCGCCAAAGAATGATAAAGGAGTAATTGAAGCTGTAAAAAACATTCATGCAATGATCGATAAGCAGGTCGAAAATGGAATAAATCCCGAAAATATTTTCGTTTGTGGATTCAGTCAAGGAGGTAAAAATTCCATGCCCTAATTTCTCTCTTAAATCCAATTTAACAAATTTCCTCCATTATAAACTGATAATCGAACCAATTTTGGGTAATTAGGATCGAAATTATACCAAAATATTATATGATTGAATTATAATTTAGACCGAATTTTCAAATTTGATTTGGCAGGTGCGTTGACTTTAGCGAGTGTTTTGCTTTATCCAAAGACTTTGGGAGGTGGTGCGATTTTTAGCGGTTGGGTCCCTTTTAATTCTTCTATGCTCGAAAAAGTTTCACCCGAAGCAAAAAAGGTACTCAATTTTTCCAAAATAGTTAAATCCAACCAATAATTAATTTGTTTTTCCTTGTATAGATAATATTTAAGTAATGTTAATTAATTGAAATGATTTATATTTCAGACACCGTTTTTGTGGTCTCATGGAATGGACGATAGGGTCGTATTATTCGAAGCGGGTCAAGCGGGTCCTCCTTTTTTACAGCAAGCTGGAATGACTTGTGAATTTAAGGTAATTCATTTTTTGTTTTATATTATTTTTCCTTTTTTGTCCCTTTTCTTTGAGAAATTTGGGAAAAAAACAGTAAATATTGATTTTTTTAATTTTATTTTTCAGGCATATCCAGAACTTGGTCATTCAATTTCGAGCGAGGAAATAAATTCTTTGAAAGTGTGGATCAAGAGTCGATTGCAGAGCTCCTCGTGAATTTTTTATTATGATTTTGAATAAAAGATTTAGAATAGTGAATTCTACTGAAACCATATTAACCACCTAATATGTTTTTATTGGAGATTATTATGTTGTTTGTGAATTATCAAATTATTTATCTTTATTAGTGTTAGCCTATCAAAAGAACATAATTTTTCATGTCTGCCCCTATAAAACCTCAATAATAATTAGTTTGAAAAGGCGAATTTGATATTTGGAGCTTCAACGAGGTAAATTTCCACGGATTTTTATTTTGAATTTTGTTAAATGCATTATTAAATACTTAAATTCAAAGTCTAGGATTCACATTTGTCAATGGTCAAAAACTACATGTATAGACACTTTTGGAGTCCTCAATGCAGTCTTCTGAATATTCTTTTCATTTGTAAAGACTCAAATTAGTCCAAGTTAAGTGAACCTTTCCAATTTGATTTTTTATCCTTCCAAATTTTGACTGCCAAAAGTTCAAAGCCAAAATATAATCATGCAAATAAACAAATTCCAAATAAGAACACAGCAATTTGCTTAATTCAACATTTGATGTATCAGGATCAATACAACACTTCAGTTAATTTAATTACCCTACTAACAAGAGTTAGTTTTTATCCAAAAAAAATAAAATAAATCAATCGGAGACCAAACATAGTAAATCAGTTCCAAATTCCCCCAAATTTGCCTCCTATGAACCTCATGATTCGTCCAATCACAGTAGTGCTCTCGCTAACACGAGAATATCCAAATTCCATTCCTTGCTGCTGATTGGCCTTTCTACGCCTCGTCTTGCGAGATCTTCGGCGCTTCTTGCCTAAATTGCACGAACTTTCTTCTTCGACTTTCTCGATGATCTCGTGTATGATATCTTGGTTTGGCGAAGAATCCCATTTCTCCCAACATACCTATTATATTATATGAGTATTCAAAGTTGCAATTCCACTCTGTAACTTAGATATTGTCTAATCAAATCAAGTAATTTCTAAGATATAAGAATGGGGTTACCTTGTAGCAATCGAAGCAGGAGCAACCCAGTTGAGGTGCGTGCTCGGTCGATTGCTCGGAAACGGAGCAATCTTCGGCAGATACGGAGAGGAGATAGTACAGGACATCTTTTTCTTCCGGAGAAAGAACGGTTGTGAGCCCTGCAACTTCTTCTGGAATTGCAGGCACTGCAGAAGGCCGTGTTGGGTGTATACGACCAGATTTCTTCATCAGGACTTCCTTTTGGGTCGTGAACTTATCTTCTTCACGTGAGTTCAGTAGAGAGAGAGAGAGAGACGAGAGAGACGTTGGAAGAGAGAGGAGTGCTCTGTTATTAAATTTGGAACGAACCGGCGTCCATACTACATATTTCAAAGCAAATTCACGTCTCCTCCTCTAAAATCTTCAAATATCACATATACCCCTACGAGCCTACACAATATAATGGGGAAATAAGTATGTATTAGGAGTGTTTCATGTAGGAATGTCAACGGTTCGAATCCGGTTCGGATAGTAGTCATACCAGATTCATATTTATATATTTTTTTCGGATACAGATCCTGATACGGAATTATCCGGATCCGGATACGGTTCGGATAATAAACGAATACAGATACAGTTCGGATATTGTCGGATACAGATACGTATACGATTTTTTTTCGAATATTAAAACGGATACTATGTTATCATAACATAACTTATTTTTCAGCTATAAATATATATAATTTATGACATGAACGATGGATATGATTATATTTAAACTTTATTTTACGATTGTGATTTTAAATCACTCACAAATCATTAATTTGTATATGATTTTTCAACTAATATCAAATATAATACATCAAAATAATATATAATGTACGTATCCGGATCCGGTTTCGGATACTCTAATCCGGTTCCAAGTATCCGGATCCTAAAAATACCCGAATCCGGAACACGGATTCGGTTCCCACACCAAAACAATATCGAATTCGGTTCCGAATCTTAAAATTAACAATCAGATCCATATCCGGATCCACTCGGATCCGAATATTTTTTTCGAATCCGGATATTTCTTCGGATACGGTTCGGACAATATCCACACCATTAACATCCCTAGTTTCAAGGGGTGTATGAATACACTGATTATTTTTAGGGTATAAAATGTAATTATGCCTAGACAAAGGGATGATAATTGATAGAGGTGTTTCTGTGTTGTGAAAAGGGTTGATCAAGTCAGAATTGCAGACTAATTTACACAGTATTGACTAGAAATTATTTTCTGATGGACAATAATTTCAACAGTATATTAAGCTTTTTGAAACAAATAATAATATAATAATAGTTATTACTATTATTTCATCATGTATTTTGATCAATGAAAAATATCCAAAAAAATATAAAATATTTTTATGAAAGGCTAAACTCGGGGGATTTATAAATTATCTGATTAGTTATGATTAGTTAGAAAAGTTATGTAAAATATTAGAAAAAATAAGGATATTGTTTTCAATCTCTTTTTAAATAATTAATTGAAATTGAAATTTTTTATTTCACTCATTTATAAACAAACTTGTTGGCAATCTTCTTATACCATATCATCACTATCATTTCAATAATTCGATTAAAAAAATATACACCTTGAAAATATACCAATCTTCTAATGATTAATTCATGCATTTCTTTACTTTGTTTTAAAATGGTTAAAAGAATTATATGTGGTGCCCCCATTCTTACTCAATCATTCTTGAATTATATGTGGAATGCACAAATACAATCAAAATCGAGAAAGAAAAAAAATCAAATTGTCACGTGTCATGTTTATGTTATTGGCATGAATATGAATGGAGTGCGTGGTTGATCTCTATGAAATTTAACTTCTACGAGCAATAAACAAATCATGTTCAGAGTGGGTTTTTGAATATCCAAAATGCTATATGGAATTTTGTAGAAAATTCTGAAAAATCAAGGTGTTTTTATTTTTATAATTTCCCTAAATAATTTAGTATTGTTCGGGCACCCATGTGCAACAAAAAATATCATGCTTAATATTTCATGTCCAGAACTAATTTTTCCGATGACAATTTACCAACCCCCTTATTTTGGACCCATCTTTATGCAATTTTCTCATGCCACTTCATCACAACTCATGCCACATCATCACAATTATTTCAACCATTAGATTATGATATGTGGCAATATATGAACCATAGATTAATTATTGATTTTGTGTGATTAAGTTTTATTTGTAGATATTTATGTGTCCCATATTTTACACATACTTTTAAGCAATTTCAGAAGGTCACATCACCTTACACTGATGACGTGTCAAAATATTATTTGTTAAGTTCATGTTGAACCAATTGTATTTGATTTTGAATTTTTCACAATATGTTACAAGATCAATTGTTAATACAAATAGAATGTGAAGAGTTTAAATATTTAACATTAATAAATTAATATATAATATCATAAATACATCAAATATTGTTAGTATTTTCCAGTGTTTTAAATTGCGGCGCAATTGCGGAAATTGCGGTGGGCAATTTAGAATCGCAATTTCGCAATAACTTATAGCGAGATATTGCGTTTTCGAAAAATTGCGGGCATTGCGGCGCAATTGCGGGCAAAATTGCGCTTAAATTGCGCTAATTGCGGGTAAAATTGCGGGATAATATTCAAATCGTTGTAATTTTCAAATCCTTCCACCAAATTACATGAAATTTATATCGAAATCGCTCGTCTCGACGAGAGGAACGCAGTGATGGACTTGAATTTGTGAAATTTTGTCTTTTATCCTGAATTAAACACAAAAAACACGTTAAATTAATTTCGTCGAGAATTATTTAATATAAACATTATAACATAATTTTTGTGATTATTTAATACTTAGCTTCCGTATTTTATAATCAAAATATTTGATAAAATATGCTCATAACATATATAACTTATAAAATGTGTCATTTTCATCTATAAATGTATGAATTTCACAATTTTCATTGTATTTCATCGATGTTTCGATTTAAAATTTGAGTTATAGTGTTTTGATATTTTTGGATGTCGACAAAAAATTCTTCAACAAAATACAAATCCAAAGATCCCGTCTAATTGCCATTTTAATGAAAATTTTATGATCAACTTTTATTTATACTGAAAATGTTTCTGGACAATCAAATTTTTTATTCTTTTTAGAAGAAAATATTGTGAAAAATATATTTAAACAAACTATTATTATTTCTGGACAATCAAGTTTTATTCTTTTTTGTATATGTTGTATTAAAATACTAAATAAATATTTCGCAATGTGTCATATTCAAAAATAATATAATAATTTTGTCATAATCAAACTTTCTTAATCAATATGATATTTATTTTTATAAAGTCTTATATTTGAACCCGAAAAATCATAACTATATATTATGTGTATGGTAAATCAAATGAAACAAAACTGCCGCGAAGCGCGGTTAATCTTCTAGTTTTCCTTAATTACTCACCTAATCTCACTCTCTCTATATTTTAGAAGAAAGAACTCTTAACAAAACAAAGAATTTTGCCGATAATTGTAAAATAATGTTGTGCGGTGTTTTGGATCTTTTTAACAAATTTCATATACAAATTACAAGGACACAATATTTTGCGACACAAAATATTAACAAAGACTTTTCCTAATATGACATAATATAAATTAAAAGAATAGTTTATGAACAATAATTGTATAAAGGATGATGTACAAATAAAATATCTTGCTCACACATGTCTAAAACTAATATCAAAATACGAATAAATGACCACTTTGTAAACTTTGAAGTGTCTGTATGAAATGAAAATTTCATTATGCTTATAATAAATTAATGATGTTCAGTGTCTACAAATGTCCATGATTCACCACTTCTATGTTAGTATTGTGCCGATTTTTAAGAATAACAATGATACAATAATTCTCTCATTACTTTCGTAAAATTTAATTCTACCTCAAATATTAATATATGTTACTACTTCCTAATATATGTTAATATATGAACAAATATAACGAGTCATGTGCTAACATAATGTAAAATAATCATGATATTGACATGTTATAAATTGTCACGTCATCAAATATGACATGTCATATGTTACCACATCACAAGTTATCGGTTCAGTCATCCGTTAATGGATGGAATGACTCAGTTGAACCAAATTAAAAAAGTAAGAGATTTGATTGATCAATTTAAAAAAATAAGAAACTTATTTGACCAAATTAAAATATTAGAAATTTGATTGTACTTTTGATGAAAAACAAGGGAAAAAAAATAGATTTTTTTTTTAAAAAAAAAAATTGCAGATGGTTGCCAGTATTATGCTAGAACTAGCTTTTCCTCCCGCGCAATTGCGCGGGAGTTGTACGTTCGTTCGTAAGTTTATGATTATCTTTTTTGAAATAATGATTTTAATTTTTTTTCGTTTGGTGATATTGCGTTTTCTATTTAATGGTGTAGTTTATTATAATTTTTCTAATCAAAAGGTTATTACGCGCATGTTACGAACAAATTATTAATACATCGCACGTACAATAAAGGAATACAAACACAAAATGTAAATATTTCGCGATCCAAAAACAACCAATATTAAATAACACACAATATTAAATAACTTATAATAATAAAAGAATAAAAAAATTACAACGCTATCAAATTTTAATTAGTTGTATTATTAGAAAGTGACAAAATTAAATACATCATAACTAATGAACGTTTCCATCCAAAAATAAAATATGTAAGTATTATATATTTGCCTCAGTAAATCATGATATTTATAAATTTTACAACAAATAATGTTTGAATTGTTCGAGAGCCGGCTTTCTAGAACAATTCAAACTATTTTTGTTGTAAAATTTGTTTATATTTTATACATCATTGGCAAAATCGAGGCAACAATGATGATGATGATGATGATGATTATGATGATGATGATGATGATGATGATGATGAGGATGATGATGATTTGGTGACGACGATGCTCTATTGTTTAAATTTTCGTACTCCATTTGCAAATACGGTAAATGACGATTTCTATAAATTTCAAAGAAAAAAGCACTTTAGTTGTTCAACAACCATTTTTCTTGAATAATTATAACATACATACAATGAGTAATTTATCTGTTACATGAAGTCCTGATTCAGATTATTATTTTGTATTGTCATGTACTGTTGTTTACTGAGCATACATACATACAATGAGTCTCATTTTTGTACACACAGTTACAATTCAAATCGGTGTTTTGTATTGTTCTACTCGAATGATATATCGAGGGTTTTTTTTTGTTTTGACACAAACTTGAGCTTCATTTTTTGAAAGATAGTCATGATTCGAATCAATGTTTTGTATTGTCACGAAGTTTTTTTACATAAATCGCACATACATACAATGAGTCGTTCTTTTAATAACACCACAATTTATTCATATTCAAATCTCATATTCGTGTATATTTTCTTGTTCTCATTCTTAGGCATATTTTTTCTTTTCGTTTTCATATTTTGTGTCTAGTTTGGTTTTCTTGTGTGTATTTATATTCGTAATTGAATCTCGTATTTGTATTCTTATTCTTATCCTCGTTCTTGTTGAAATTATTCTTTCGTTTTTGGCTATTCATGCGAATATTTAAAAGACACCTGAAAATACATGTCTTATTTTATCTTTTTCACATAAAGCAAATATTACAATTTCTCTTATGCCAACCATCGAAAATTTTCTCAGTATTTCAATCTGCATGGCTCACGAGGACAAAATGCACATACTTATTAATGCAAATTGTACGTCATGCAAAGCATATAATAAAAACTTTTTAGTTTGAAATTTGATATGCTCATGAGTGAAAATTACATAAAAATAATATCAGAAAACAATTACAATTGATTGGTTGTTGTTTCAAACATAATATTTGTCATGGCATTTGTTATTCATGAATACATTTGTGTCGTGTCATATAGAGTTTGCGATATAATTACAAATTACAATTACAATTTCAAAATAATTACATGGATTACTATTATCAAATTATCGTGACAATTTGTTTCGAACACAGTATTTGTCATGGCATTTGTTATTCGTGAATACATTTGTGTCATGTCATACATAGTTTGCAATATGATTACAAATTTCAATTACAATTTCGTGATTCTGTCATGCGAAGCATCCAAAAAAACTTTTATCCTTTGAGGTCATGAATGCAAAAATGACGTAAGAAATAAAATTAAAAAAAATTACAATTGATTTGTCGTTTCAAACATAGTATTCGTCATGACATTTGTTCTTCATGAATGCATTTGTGTCATGTCATATAGAGCTTGCGATATAATTACAAATTTGAATAACAATTTCAAAATAATTACATGGATTACTATTATCAAATTATCGCAACAATTTGTTTCGAACATGGTATTTGTCATGGCATTTGTTATTCATGAATACATTTGTGTCATGTCACATAGAGTTTGCGATATAATTACAAATTAATTACATGGATTACTATTATCAAATTACGGTGACAATTTGTTTCATGTTTTTTCCTTGATCTCAGATTTCCCCGTTTGTAACAGATATGATTTCTTCATATTTTGGGAGAAGATCATCATCGACCGAGTTGGGAGCAAAGAGAGGCGCGACACCGCCTACTCGAAATCAGAAACGGGTCCAAAGAGAGGCACGACACCGCCTACTCTAAATCAGAAACGGGACCGAAGAGAGGCACGACACCGCCTCTTCGAATTCAGAAACGGCACCAAAGAGAGGCACGACACCGCCTACTCGAAACAACACCACTTACTCAAATTCAGAAACGGGACCAAAGAGAGGCACGACACCGCCTACTCGAAATCAGAAACGGGTCCAAAGAGAGGCACGACACCGCCTACTCGAAACGACACCACTTATTCAAATTCAGAAACGGGACCAAAGAGAGGCACGACACCGCCTACTCGAAATCAGAAACGGGTCCAAAGAGAGGCACGACACCGCCTACTCGAAACGACACCACTTATTCAAATTCAGAAACGGGACCAAAGAGAGGCACGACACCGCCTACTCGAAATCAGAAACGGGTCCAAAGAGAGGCACGACACCGCTTACTCGAAACGACACCACTTATTCAAATTCAGAAACGGGACCAAAGAGAGGCACGACACCGCCTACTCGAAATCAGAAACGGGTCCAAAGAGAGGCACGACACCGCCTACTCTAAATCAGAAACGGAACGGCCTACTCAAAACGACACCAATTACTCAAATTCAGAAACGGGACCAAAGAGAGGCACGACACCGCCTACTCGAAATCAGAAACGGGTCCAAAGAGAGGCACGACACCGCCTGCTCGAAATCAGAAACGGGTCCAAAGAGAGGCACGACACCGCCTGCTCTAAATCAGAAACAGGACCGAAGAGAGGCACGACACCGCCTGCTCTAAATCAGAAACAGGACCGAAGAGAGGCATGACACCGCCTCCTCGAAATCAGAAACGACACCGCCTCCTCGAAATCAGAAACGGCACCAAAGAGAGGCACGACACCGCCTACTCGAAACGACACCGCTTACTCAAATTCAGAAACGGGTCCAAAGAGAGGCACGACACCGCCTACTCGAAACGACACCGCCTACTCGAAACGACACCACTTATTCAAATTCAGAAACGGGACCAAAGAGAGGCACGACACCGCCTACTCGAAATCAGAAACGGGTCCAAAGAGAGGCACGACACCGCCTACTCGAAACGACACCACTTATTCAAATTCAGAAACGGGACCAAAGAGAGGCACGACACCGCCTACTCGAAATCAGAAACGGGTCCAAAGAGAGGCACGACACCGCCTACTCGAAACGACACCACTTATTCAAATTCAGAAACGGGACCAAAGAGAGGCACGACACCGCCTTCTCGAAATCAGAAACGGGTCCAAAGAGAGGCACGACACCGCCTACTCTAAATCAGAAACGGAACGGCCTACTCGAAACGACACCAATTACTCAAATTCAGAAACGGGACCAAAGAGAGGCACGACACCGCCTACTCGAAATCAGAAACGGGTCCAAAGAGAGGCACGACACCGCCTGCTCGAAATCAGAAACGGGTCCAAAGAGAGGCACGACACCGCCTGCTCGAAATCAGAAACAGGACCGAAGAGAGGCACGACACCGCCTGCTCTAAATCAGAAACAGGACCGAAGAGAGGCACGACACCGCCTCCTCGAAATCAGAAACGACACCGCCTCCTCGAAATCAGAAACGGCACCAAAGAGAGGCACGACACCGCCTACTCGAAACGACACCGCTTACTCAAATTCAGAAACGGGTCCAAAGAGAGGCACGACACCGCCTACTCGAAACGACACCACTTATTCAAATTCAGAAATGGGACCAAAGAGAGGCACGACACCGCCTACTCGAAATCAGAAACGGGTCCAAAGAGAGGCACGACACCGCCTACTCGAAACGACACCACTTATTCAAATTCAGAAACGGGACCAAAGAGAGGCACGACACCGCCTACTCGAAATCAGAAACGGGTCCAAAGAGAGGCACGACACCGCCTACTCGAAACGACACCACTTATTCAAATTCAGAAACGGGACCAAAGAGAGGCACGACACCGCCTACTCGAAATCAGAAACGGGTCCAAAGAGAGGCACGACACCGCCTACTCGAAACGACACCACTTATTCAAATTCAGAAACGGGACCAAAGAGAGGCACGACACCGCCTACTCGAAATCAGAAACGGGTCCAAAGAGAGGCACGACACCGCCTACTCTAAATCAGAAACGGAACGGCCTACTCGAAACGACACCACTTACTCAAATTCAGAAACGGGACCAAAGAGAGGCACGACACCGCCTGCTCGAAATCAGAAACGGGTCCGAAGAGAGGCACGACACCGCCTGCTCGAAATCAGAAACGGGTCCGAAGAGAGGCACGACACCGCCTGCTCGAAATCAGAAACGGGTCCGAAGAGAGGCACGACACCGCCTGCTCTAAATCAGAAACGGGACCGAAGAGAGGCATGACACCGCCTCCTCGAAATCAGAAACGACACCGCCTCCTCGAAATCAGAAACGGCACCAAAGAGAGGCACGACACCGCCTACTCGAAACGACACCGCTTACTCAAATTCAAAAACGGGTCCAAAGAGAGGCACGACACCGCCTACTCGAAATCAGAAACGGGACCAAAGAGAGGCACGACACCGCCTACTCTAAATCAGAAACGGGACCAAAGAGAGGCACGACACCGCATACTCGAAATCGGAAACGGGACCAAACAGGGACACTACACCGCCTACTCGAAGTCAAAAACGGGAACCAATAGAGTCACGACACCGCCTACTCGAAATCGGAAACGGGACCAAAGAGAGGCACGACACCGCCTCCTCGACATCAGAAACGGGACCAAGGGAACCAGAGCACAGGACTATCTTGGGCAAAAGGTGTGACTGGAAATGAGAGGAATTTCGCATATCATATATTACTTGTATACTTCTGAAAATGATTGAAATAAAAAAATAACCGTAAAAACACAAAATATCAAATATATACCTGAAATGAAGCAAAATAACATCCGTATTCAGCAAAATGAGTACAATATCATAAATGTCCCTCTGCAAATCAGAAAATATCAAATATAACGCTGAAATTAAAATACCAAAAATAATTATAATAATTGTAAGGGTTGTTTAAGTAAATTTACAACAAAAAATATCAAATACATACCTTAAGTGAAGCAAAATAACATATGTATTCATCAAAATGAGTACAATATCATAAATGCCCCTCTGGAAATCAGAAAATATCAACTATATTCCTTAAATTAAAATACCAGAAATAATTATAATAATTGTAAGGGTTATTTAAGTAAATTTACCTTTTGAAACTCAATTGAATATAAGCAAATCAAACTATTGAGACAGATTGAGAGACGAAAGAGAAAGGAATCGAAAGGAATCAGAAGGAATCAAACTATCGAAGAGAAATTGCTTCAGAGACATCGTACCAGCGGTACCAGTGCCTGCAAACTTGAGGATACAAATCAAAATTATGCGAATTAATAATTATATTGTATAAAAGTGCCTTTACCCAAGGAAATGCCAGAAATATCAGAAGAAGAGGTACCATCTCTAAACAGAATTGCATAATCAGCAAAAAATCACCCGAAAAATTCTTGAAATCACTGGAAATAACAGCAAAAGCAGCAAACAAAGAGTCAAAATTTCGTAATTAGCACAAATTGATGTCTAAATAGTACAAAATGTCTCAAAATTACCTTTTGGCAAGCATGGCAAGGACGATCTCCATCCTGAACACCCGAGACTCGTTCAAATGCACCTTTCGCACAAACCGCTTCGTTCTTCGTTTGTGTAACCCTAGAATCGAGCTGCGCAGCCAAGATTCTGTCCAGCAGAGAGCTAAAAATGACGAACAGACGAAACCCTAGAATCGCGGTTTTTTTTGCTGCGGCAAGATTCTCTCGACGTGATTACCAAACGAAGAGAGAGAGAAAGAGGTGAGTGCCATATTTATGCATGGTATATATGGAGATTTGGTCCACGATGAAACTCAACCATAATTTTCTTTGGTGTATGTAAACCAGGTGCATCCGACAAAAGAGGACAACACAAACCACATGGGCAGTATGACACAAAAAATCCCTCAAAATTTTGTGAGAGAATCTGCCACGTGGCAAAGCTGGAGAAGGAAAATTTTCCTAAATTTATACATAAGTAAAAATAAAAATATCAATGGATGTTATAATGTATTTATGAACAATAATTAGGTGGAGATAAAAAATATTTGAAATAAAATCTTAGAGTGGCTTTGAGGACGGTCATGCACCAGGTGCATGCAATGGTTATCACACTTAATTTTTCCTGCCTAAAACTAATTTATCTTCTGACACTAATGACTAATCTTAATTATATTATTTTATTCACCAAGCAATTCATTTACTCACCTAATCTCTCTCTCTTTCTCGCTCTCTCTCCGTCTCCATTGCTGGATTTGAAGCAATCTCCAGACAGGCCCTTCTTATCAGGTATCTCCTCCCGTTAGTCCCCCCATCCCCTTGTTGTTGTTTGAATATAATTGTGGGATGATCGCTCTCAATTGCTCTCGAGGTGTTTGATAAAATGCCATCCTTGGATCTTATGCAAGGATTAATTGTATCTTCTAATTCAGAAAAGCTTTTATTTTGATTATGTACGATACAGAACACTTGGGCTCTTGATCTGAACGAACATTTACAATTTTGTATCTATTTACAGCCAATTTACAGCCAATTTATTAGTACCAGTTACCGATTTTTATACGCTCATTTCACCGTACTAATCTTCTGAGTTAAATACACACATTTCTATACCAGTGCTAAATGACTTCAATTAGTTTAGGGAAATTTATCCCACTTAATTTCTTCCTTTTTCTCTTGCTCTACAGGTGTTTGACGAAACCCAAATCCACATTTGAAGATATTTCAACCCCAAAGATAAAAATCATAATGAGAAAACACAATTGGGTCCTTCATTCTCCTCAATACAGACCGCTATTTACAGATCGGAGATGGCTGGTACCGTTTCTAGCAAGTCTACTGGTATCAATAACCCTAATCCTCGCTTGTGCATTTGGTCTATTCTCACCACTAAATTCTGGCAGTTCATTTTTTTCGGATGTTATTTCTCTGGCAAATTGGGACGATTCTGAAAATTATTTCGTTGAATCCGAGCTCAAAAATGATATATTGGTAGGTAATTATTCTGAAAATTACTTTTCTAATAACGAGGCTCCAAGGATTGCTTATTTAATCACTGGTACTAAAGGAGACAGCCTAAGAATGCGAAGGACTTTGCAGGTACCCCTTTTTCTTATACACAATTATTAAAAGAAATATTATATTCTCATATATATTTTTTTTTTTTGGAAAAGGCAATATATCATCCAAGGAATCAATACATTCTCCATTTGGACTTAGAGGCGCCGCCAAGAGAGAGAATAGAATTGGCCATGTACGTGAAAGGAGATCCTATGTTTAGCCAAGTGGAGAATGTGAGAGTGATTGCGAAGGGCAATTTGGTAACTTATAAAGGGCCCACCATGATTGCGTGCACTTTACATGCCGTTTCAATTTTATTAAAAGAAGGCCTCAAGTGGGATTGGTTTATTAATTTGAGCGCCTCCGATTATCCCCTCATGACCCAAGATGGTTAGTTAGTCGCTACATTTTAAATTATTATTCATTTTATTTTATTTTTTAATTATTTATTTACTTGCAGATATACTTCACGTTTTCTCGTCTTTGCCAAGAAATCTCAATTTCGTAGAACACATGCAAATTGGCGGGTGGAAAGTGTAAGCACAAAATCAATTATATTAGTTACTTCTCTTTTATATTTTTGTTTATTTAAATAATAATAATGCGCATATTTTTTGAATGATAATGCAGGACTCAAAGGGCAAGGCCAGTAGTGATAGATCCAGGTCTTTATCTATCGAAGAAATTTGATTTGCTTACCACTACCGAAAAAAGAGAACTGCCCACATCATTCAAATTATATACTGGTAAATACATCACGTAATTAATATAATTATTTTCTTCTCAAATTAGTAAAATTTAATATTTATTCGTGCAGGGTCAGCATGGGTCATGCTGACACGTTCATTTCTAGACTATTGCATATGGGGGTGGGACAACTTGCCTCGTAACTTGTTAATGTACTACGCAAACTTCATCTCCTCCCCGGAAGGTTACTTCCACACCGTGATTTGCAACTCGCACGGTTTTCAAAGCACGGTAATAGGCCACGATTTGCACTACATAGCGTGGGATAATCCCCCGAAACAACACCCTTTGACTCTCTCCTCCAAACATTACGATAAGATGGTGAAGAGCGGGGCTCCGTTTGCGAGGAAATTTGCGAAGGATGATAAGGTTTTGGATAGGATTGATAATGAGTTGTTGGGCCGGTCCGCGGGGATGTTTACACCCGGTGCGTGGTGCACCGGTGGGAAAGATGGAGGGAAGGAGGAGGATCGGTGTTTGGTGAGAGGGGATGATTCGGTTTTTGTGGTTGGACCGGGTGCGGGGAGGTTGAAAGGGTTGATGGAGAATGTTTTGTCAGAAGGGTATAGGAATGGGAGTTGTTCTTCTTTGGTTTATGATCAAAATAAAAGAAAATGGATCACTTGATGTATGTAAGTATGTTTTTGTACTTGTTTTACATAAAGATGACAATATTTTAGTAAATACATGTTTTTTTATGATTATGTAGATAGCTGTTTTGTTGTAGTTTGTGCTTATTCATGTTTAGTGTAGACCTTCTCATAATATATTTACATGTTATTTATTTTAGAAATAAATAGGTCTGTTTAAGTCGAGAGTAAGTTTGTACCAAAACATGTAAATGTCCAAACAAGGTATTTTAAATATATGGGAATTATAATTCTCATATTTCTTATTATCAATAGATATAAAGTTCTCTTTTGGACGGTTTGCATCTGGGCCCGTTGTTTAGGAATGTGCGCTGGGTGTTCGTGGACGGCAAAAATTACTGTTGATTGTGCTCCTTGGTCCATCACGTGCTGCGCGTGCTCAGGTTTAGAGTTATTGTGTTCATCGTTCGCAACGTTGTCTACGTCAATAGGGGATCGTGAGCCGTCTGATGAGATTCTTTTTGAGTGGATTACATTTGGAGTGTTCTTTTGCTGTCTGAACTGGGTGTTCGTGCACTTGATTGTATATTACAAATATGTACTTCCGTGTATTGTGTGCGGTGTGTGTTCGATTTCCTTTTACCATAAGTCTTATTTTTGGGCGGTTTGCATCTAAGAGTCTTATTTTAAAATGTGTGCGCTTGTTGTTCGTGGATCGTTAAAGTAATGTTGATTGTGTTCCTTGGTTCATGGTGTGCTACGCGTGCTCGAGTTTAGAGTTATTGTATTTATCATTCCCAACTTCATGTGTGTCGACGAGCAACTAAAAGTCGTCTGATGAGATTCCTTTGGAGCGGTTTGCATTTCAAGCGTTTGTTTGTTGTCTGTGATAGATGTTTGTGCGCCTTAACAATGACTATGTCCTTAATATTGACTATGTATTTGGGTGTATCGTTCGCTGTGTGTTTTTGAGTTTCTTCTGCTATAAAAGTATATGTCTTGATGGCTCTTTCGATAAGCCCTAATGAAATGCCAAGCTTGGCGCTGTTAGGTTATGGAGTGATGTTTTCGCACAAATCAAAAATCTTACGGGTTTTTGGATATTTTCTTATGTGGCGAGTGCTTCTAATTCTTGGTATGCTGTTATTCTATTTTTGGTTATTTTTGTTTTATGATTCTTTTTTTTCTTTTTTTCCAGGGATTGTTTCATTAAAACGAAAAAACGTTGGAATTGTATGGGTTCTATACTAGGAATTCATTATTTTATACAGAGCATCCTGGATATTATTTGATTATTACATAGTATTTTTCGAATTAATTGCTTATCCGAAAATATGTTCAGAATTATCATAGGGCACTTACTACAATATACCATCCCCAGGTATTTCTGTCATTTATTTAAAAAAAATGATTCATTCCTGGCTTTTGTGTTGTTTTGCATTGTATCGTCATTGCGATTGTTGTTGTGTTGTTCCGTTATCGTTACGATTGTCATGTATTGTAGTCGTGATTTTGCATCCTGATAGTGGTTGTTATTGCTATGCATCTTGTGATTGTGATTATTGTCGTCGCTCTTGGCATCGTTGTTCCTTCATTATGTGTGCATCGTACCCGCCATTGTGTATTGTATTCGTTGTTTTGCGTCATGATGATCATCTTTGTATCGAGGGGCATTATTTTTATTCTTATGATCATTATTTTTGGCATTGTTTTGCGTGGTCATCGTTATTTACTTGCATTTTTTGCATTAGAGAGGGAGAACCATCCTCTCCATTTATTTCCTCGTAAAATCTGGTATAGGCCTATGTTGCACGGATACGGTAAGGATAGCGTATCCGGTACGATACGGATACGGCGATACGACAATTTTCAAAAAATCACGGATACGGATACGGCTATATAATTATTAATTTAATATATATATATTATATATAATTAATAAATAAGTAATTAATTCAATAATAAATTAATAATATTTTTAAAGTAAATATCATGACAATAAATAATATCAATCAAACAATAAAAGTATCATAAAACTATCATAAACTTGTTCTAGAAATATTTTAGAACTAATCTAGAAGTATCCTAGAAGTATCCTACATAATTTATTTAAAAATATTATGGGCCAAAATATATAATGGCCCGAAATATCCTAAATAGAGTATCCCAGCCGTATCCTGGACGTATCATTAGCCGTATCCTGCCGTATCCCCGCCGTATCCGAAAAAAATAAATATTAAAATATTCGGATACGTCACATGACGTATCCGATACGTATCCGAGTCGTATCGCACCCGTATCCGTATCGGATACGCGTATCCTCAGGATACTTCTGCATTTTTGAAATATCCGCCTAACATAGGTATAGGCTTGGTCATATTCATTTTAACACACAGAGAGACCAAAGGACATGTCCAGTGTTTGGGATGTTCTGTGGCATGAAATTTGTGGCACTTGGTATTGTGGGTCATATAGCAGAGAGGAAATGGGTCACATGTTGAGGTCACCTGATTTTTAATGAATCACAGCAGAGTAATGAGTAATGGGTCGCTTTGTTGTTCTTATATGGTAGAGTATGTGTGTTATGTTGTGCAAAAGCCCATTTTGAATTGAATAATGGGCTTTATTGTGGGGTTGCATGATTTCTTGGCCATAGAGAAACGAGGGAATAGTTGAACTGATGGGTATTTAATGGGTCAGTTTGGGATCTATGTGGGATGACTGGTGTGGGCATTTGTTTAACGAGTCATTTACGTGGGACTCACTTTCTCTCTCTTCATTTGTTCTCTCATCATTTATCCAAAATATTAAGTGTGATATACCATTTTGATCAGGAGGATGATGAGAGGATTTCAAATAGACAAATTTGATATTTTTGTTGGGCCCATAATTGGGTCTCACTTTCTCTCTCTTCACTTTTTCCTCATTTTTTTACTCAATGTTATGATATTATATATCAAATTCATCAGCAAAGGAAGATGAATGCTTAGAAAATATCATTTTTACACTTGAAATTAATATAAAATGAATTAGTTTAGTATTTTGCATTGATTATGTAAATATGTAACAAAACATATATTAACTAATTGATTTAGTGTGCTTAAATTCTCTATTTAAAATCATAAAATGTACATAAATCAACCCTTATCAAAATCGCCCACACTTAATTATTCATCAACATTTGGAGAAAAAGCTTGAGAAAATTTGTATTTTATCTCTTGCCTCATTTCATTGAAATATCTTTGCTTTTGTTCCATCATTTCTTCAAACATTGTTTTTGTCTCGGCAGTATTGATTTGGAGATTCTTCGAGTTGAGGAGTTTCGTAAGTGAGATTTTGATAGTGATAATAATCGCTTGAGAAGGTCTCGGTGTAGGATTGTTGTTCACACATTGATTGGTAATACCAAGGGAATTCATTTTGAACGGGAATTTGGTGATTTCATTGGTACATGAATTCATCGTTATGTTGATCTTGACTTATTATATTATATCTTATTTATAAAGTTTACAAAAATGCAAATTCCACATTATGCCACGTAGGTCAAGAATAATTTGATCCATTAAATGTTAATTAAGCGATCACTATTTGATTAAGTGTTCACTATTTAATCAACTAAAAATAATTTGACCCAATAAATATTAATTAAACGATACTATTTTATTAACAAACAAATACATCAATAGTTATTAATTTGTACTGATCATTATTAACCGTACATTTCTCCAAAGAATTATTAAATAAAATATAATAATTATACATAAATCCTTGCTTTCAGACAAGACCACGTCGTCATGTTAATTTGGACCGTTTGATTTGATAAAAATGTCCAAATTAGTCGGTTCTTCATTTGAGCGTGGTAGATATAAAGCTACTAATGTTAAAATTACATGAACATTGGTTTATTGTGGACATATATGATGTTAGTTTTTCGTAAATAATAAATGAAATATTAAAATTATATAAAAACAACATGTAATATATATATTTTTTAAATCACTACATGTTAAAAAATGTATTTAATTTTTTTAAATTAATAAAATTAATAATAAATAACAAAATTATTTTTTTAATTACTACATATGAAAATAAAAGGGTATTTTGGTCATTTTTTTAATATCATTCATGCTTAGTTTTAACCCCCATATGAGGATATTTGAAAATGAAAGTTTAGTTGAGGTTTATCTTTTGGAGTCTCCAAAAAGATAGGGATTTTTTACAATATCCAAACATTTAAGGTTTTTTTTTTAAATTTCCCATACCCAAATTTATTTCTCTCTCTTCATTATTCTCGGTGGCTAAACCTAACGTCACAAATAATAGTGATGGTGGAGGTGTTTCAAACGGGGAGAGAATGGCAGACGAGGTCGAGACGGGCGAAGAAGGAGAGCGATATTATGAATATAGAAAGAGTGATGGAGACGGCGAGAGCGAGTAATTATGAATGTTTCAAACATCACGAGAAACTATACTCCATCACAACAACTATGTATATAAAAAAATAAATACTTCATAAATATAACAAAAAAACTATACTCCATCACAACAACTATGTATATAAAAAAATAAATACTTCATAAATATAACAAAAAAAACAATATTTAAGATAAAAAATGACTACAAAAGAAAATGACAATTAATTCGAAAACTCTCGCGCAATTGCGCGGGAAAAAAGCTAGTTTCGTATAAATCATCAAGATATTTTTTAGCGTCTCGAGTTTTTCTTGAGAATTCATCTTAATTCTTTTTGACTTCTTGCTCCAAAGTACCTCGTAAAAGAATAAACAAAATTTCAAAAGTTAGAATTTACAAAAACAATTTAAGAGATTTTTTTAGGGGTGTATTGTATAAAGAAAATAAAGTATTTACAAATTCTAGAAATCATATAATGTTTTATATATTGCACCTGGTTTATTATTGAGTCAAAAAAAATGCCCGTGTCCCTACAAAATTCATCACGCGTTCATTTTCCAAATTTGGCGCCCCCTTGTAACTTCTTACAACTGCATCATTACCCGTCACGCGAGTTTTCTTTCTTTACATTTTAATTGCAAATTTTACATCTTTTTTCCTCCTCCTTTCTTCTTCTTCTTCTTCTTCTTCTTCTTCTTCTTCTTCTTCTTCTTCTTCTTCTTCGATTTGTGGCATTTTTTCTTTTTCTACTAGAGATTCTGTTAGAAGGAAAAAAAAATGGATTTGGTGCCTTATGCTCCTTCGAATTCGAATTCTTCATTCAAAGAGTTTCAAAAGACATTCCAACTTTGGTTCGCTGCTGCGGATTCAGGTTTGATTTTAGTCTTCCTAGATTCTTTATTCGTGCTATTCCTTGCATTTTTTTTATATGTAATTAGCTTTTGCAAAAGAATGATGAAATTATATTGATTTATAATATATTACTATACATTTTGCTTGGATAAATACAGATGGGGATGGGCGAATAACTGGAAATGATGCACTCAAATTTTTCGCCATGTCAAACCTCTCTAGGCCTGAACTCAAACAGGTCTCTATTTTATTTTTATTCTTTTTCTTTTTTTTGGTTTTCTCTGTTTTGATCAATTCAATTTGATATGAATTTTATTGTAGGTCTGGGCTCTTGCTGATTCAAAAAGACAGGGTTATCTCGGTCTCCATGAATTTACCACTGCCATGCAGGTCTCTCTCTCTCTCTCTCTCTCAATTTATCTGTATATTCTAAATGTTAATTTAACTTTGAATTATGCAGCTTATTTCTCTGGGACAATCCGGAAATGAAATCAGCCACGATGCGCTTAACAATGCAGGTAAAATTAGCATTGGTCGAAAAAATAAATGGAAAAAAAGGATTTACTTATTTATTTTGGAAATTTCGTACTTTTTATTTTATCGAATTCTTATTAGATTTGGAGAACTTGAAACCTCCAACAATGGATGGCTTGGATAAACTAATTTCAGTATGTTCTTTATAAATTATAATTTTTTAACTATTTATTTTTCTGTTCTATTTCTGCTTCTGATTTAACCTCTATTTTGTACTTTTTCATTTTTTTCTTACTTTAATTTTAATAGAAAAAGAAGCTAGTTCAGAACAAGAACGATCATTACGCGTACCAGCCTGATTTGCCCCAGTCTGCCAAATGGTTCACCGCCAAATCATCTAAAAAGGTAATTTCGTTATATTTGCACTTTAAAAAGAAAAATTCTATCGATGCTGACAATTACGATATATTTGTATTTCATTGTAGATTCCTCTAAAGTGTGTTACATCAATAATTGATGGTTTGAAGAAATTATACATCGAAAAATTGAGGCCTTTGGAAGCGGCATATAATTTCAGCGATTTCGTCTCTCCTTTGTTGGTACGTTTAACCTCCATTATTCTAATTGATTTGCAAAAAGTTATATTCAAGTTTATCAAAAATATGAATCAGTGAAACGAATATCAATATATTCTTGTAGATTTATCGTCTAAATAACATATTGTAACAATAATAATTCTGATTTTTCAGACAAATAGTGATTTCGATGCTAAGCCAATGGTCATGTTATTGGGTCAATATTCAACTGGAAAAACCACATTTATTAAGCACTTGTTAAACTCAAGCTATCCAGGTTTGCTTAATACGGAAATTTTACATATTTACTCTTCGATGCCCCTAAAATATCATATTTACCCTTACAAAATTAATAATATCTTATTTGCCCTCTCTAAAATAATGAAATACTCTTTTAATTTAAGGTGCTCATATTGGACCCGAACCCACCACTGATCGATTTGTTGTTGTCACGGTGAGTATTTCGTTTCCTCGATATGTACCGTGAATTATATTTAAATTGTATAATTTTTATTTGATGCAGCATGGATCTGACGAGAGAAACGTACCGGGAAACACAGTTGCGGTACAAGCAGATATGCCATTCAGCGGTTTATCTAGCTTCGGTACGGCTTTTCTGTCCAAATTTGAATGCTCTCAAATGCCTCATCATGTATGTCCATTTTTTCCTTCAACACACACACACACACACACACACACAAAATAGTATTTGATTCTTATTATTTATTTATTTAATTTTTTTTAGCTATTGGAGCATATAGCATTTGTGGATACACCGGGCGTTTTATCTGGCGAGAAGCAAAGGACCCAACGAGCCTACGATTTTCTAGGTGTGACTTTTTACTTTGCATTTAAATGAAAAAAAATTGAATTTTTTTCTTACAATTTAAATAAAATTCGTGCTTTTATAGGTGTGACTTCTTGGTTTGCATCTAAATGTGATCTTATATTTCTCTTATTTGACCCGTATAAACTCGACATAAGTGACGAGTTCAAGAACGTAATTGGTTCTTTACGTGGTCACGATGATAAAATTCGCGTCGTTTTAAATAAGGCTGATCAAGTCGATACTCAGCAGGTACATTATTATCCTTGATAATTTAATTGAGATTTTATAAATATTTTCATAAATATTAAAAATTCATATAATTAATATGCAGCTTATGAGAGTTTATGGCGCATTATTATGGTCACTTGGAAAGGTTCTAAATACCCCTGAAGTCATGCGTGTTTACATCGGGTAATTTTACACTTCTCCCCTCCAAAATTGTCCCTTCGTTAGTTTCTGTAAAAAAAATTTAATCCTTTAAAATTACATTAATATGTTAATATCTTATTTGTAGTTCATTTAACGACAAGCCAATTAACGAATCGGCAGTGGGTCCGCTTGGAAAAGAATTATTTGAAAAAGAACAAGAAGATCTTCTTTCTGATCTTAACGATATCCCTAAAAAGGCTTGCGATCGTCGAGTAAGTCATTATTACCGAATCTATAATTTCATTGTTTTTTTAAAAAAAAATTAATTATTTTAGATCAAATTTTGGTGAAATGTAGATAAATGAGTTTGTGAAGCGTGCAAGGGAAGCGAAAATACACGCGTGTATAATAGGGCATTTAAGGAAGGAAATGCCTTCTCTTATGGGAAAATCTAAGGCTCAGCAAAAGCTCATCGATAACTTAGAAGAGGAATTCGCAAAGGTACTACAATTTAATTAATTTTCGCAATTTTGTTTGTTACAATTGCCAAATTAAAAAAGAAGGTCCCGAACTGGTACGCTAACTCTCGATTAAAATCTAAATTCTCGATATTAACAGGTGCAGAAGGAGTTTCACTTGCCAGCAGGGGACATGCCGAGTGTAGAACAGTACAGAGAGATATTGAGCGGATATAATCTCGAGAAATTCGAGAAATTAAACAAGAAAATGGTACAAGCTGTGGACAATATGCTGGCTAATGACATTCCAGACCTCTTGAAGAGGTTCAGAAATCCTTATGAATAAATCATGGGGGTAAAATCGTAATTTACAGAAAGCCTGTGTGTGAAGTTGTTGATTTATTGATGGTGTTTTGCATGTAATTTTTTGTATCCAAGCTCCCTTTCATATATGTACATGCATTTTACACATTTTATGATGGAACTATGTTTGATTTGTAATTGAATTTGGTGTAAGATTTGCAATATACTATATGATGCAATAAAATCTTTCATTTATAAAAATATTAAGGTCCATAATTTTTTTCATTATAAAAAATCAATTAAATTATGACATGTATATATATATATATATATATATATATATATATATATATATATATATGAGTGCAACTAAAATATTTTTGAAAGACTTAATCTCGACCATTGAATTAGATGAGGGTATTTTTGGAAGCAAAGCCAAGAAGTCATTTTTCTTTGTCCAAGATATTATTACTAGTCCCAACTCCCAAGTCCAACATAACTCTTCTGCCCATCTTTTTTTGTTCTCCATTCTCTCTCTTCGCAGTCTTTCTTCTCCCTCAAATCTCCATTTTTCTTCCTTATTCCTCTCTCTCTCTCTCTCTCTATAACAATATCTCCATTAGTAGGTCTTTCTCATTTTCTGTATGTGAGATTGAAAGCATCACTGCTGCAATGGCTAATATAAGAGTCTTCGTGGCATATTCGAGAAGAAAGGAAACTAGAAAGGAGTAAGATCTGGAATTCTGGATTAAAGATATTTCGAAAAAACAAAGGGGAAAAATGTGAATGAAAAGGGGGAGAGACGGTTTTTTGGCTGTGACTTGTGAGTGCGTGATGCAAACATAAGTTGTGATTTTCGTAGTGATTTTCGAAGAAAAGATACACAAAATCATATCATACTAGCGTTTTACCCGCGCAATTGCGCGGGTCTGCTTTTTTTTCTTATTTTTTTATTTTTTTATTTTTATCATTTTTTGTTGTTGTTGAAGTTATTTGCTCGTTTTCGTACTTCTATTGTCGCTTGGTACAATGTTGAAGTTATTTGCTCGTTTTCGTACTAATTTCTCATATTGATTAAATATATAATCAGTCTTATGTTGTACAATGCAAAGTTAATGTTGTACAATGGAAAGGCTCATGAGTCATGACATATTGTTTCTATTTTGTATAATCGAAAGAGGTATTATATGTTACCCATGAATCATGATATATTAGTTTTCTTGAATAATCAAAAGATGGACGATATTTATTTTTGATTTTTTTTTTCCTACCATGTTCACCAATTAAACGGAACAGAGCAAACTGCATTTTTGATATTTTTTTTTTAATGCAAGCTTATATAGTTACTCCAACAAACAAATGTACAAATAGATAATAATTTGTTTTTTTTTCCAAACCAAGTATGTATAAAATACCAGTCAAGCATATATAGTTAGCCAATTACATATAACATCCAAGCCATATCTAAATAATTAAAAATAATAACGTTGATAAATTAAGATTAATGAAAGAACAAATTAAATATAATAATTAATAATTTTAAATATAAAAAATAAGATTAGTTAACTGATTTACTTGGACTCACTTCTTCGTTTTCACTGTTCCACTATGCACTAAAAACCAAACAAAAATATATTATTTAGAGAGAAAGGAGACTTAAAAAATAAAAAACAATAAAAATATATTTTATTATTAAATGTACCTCCTCTATAAATCTGAATGAAAGGTAAAAATAACTTTCCTGAGTAGAATTCTTCCATCCATTTCAGGATCCATATACCTTAACAAAAAATCAAATTAAAATAGTTACAAAATAATAATAAAAAAATATTTAAAAACATACCTGTGGGCCCGGATAATACGATTCGAATATTTACGCAAACGATGCCAGAGATGTATTTCATAAGATATTTTTTTCCAAGTGTATATACGCGCATGACATCAGCATGCTTTTCGTATTTTCACTGTACCAATACAAAAAAAGAACTCATAGATTAAATAATTACATATAAATTTTTAATGGGAAAAAGAAATATTTAGAAACATATCCATGGGTCTGGATAATACAATTCGCAAATTTACGCAAACGATGTCAGCCATGTATTGCACAACCTCCTTTATTTCCATGTGTATATGCGCATGACATGAGCATGCTTTTCGCATTTTCACTATACCAATGGAACAAAAAGAACTAATAGATTAAATAATTAAATATAAAAATAAATCAAATAATTGCACAGACCTGAGAAAATAGGAGAATTTATGAAAGCTAACGTCAATATCGTCAGAGCCAATGAATTCCCAGGTACAATATATTTCGAGATTTGAGATCGACTTTAGTATCGCTATGCTTCAGAGGTTTTTCTTTGTACCGACGGTTCTTTAAAATTCAAAAAATAATAAACATGAATATTATGAATAGTTCAACGAAATTGACCAAAAAAGATGATAATTAACTAACCTTTCGAGTTATGCTTTGCATAATTCTCCTATTTGATTAAAAAAGTTATGTTAATTCAATGGAAATTTAGATAATTTAATTTAATTATTATTTGAAGTACTTTTGGCTCTCGTTCGAAGATCTCTTCTGTGTTGAATTTTCGTCTAAATGTATTGTCCACTCCAACATGCTACATATAAAAAAAAATCCCCAATTACTTTTGCAATTCAGAAATATCAGAACAAATTGAAGATAATAAAGAGGAACTCACGTTACTTCCCATCACTTGTATCGCACATGTAGAATCTGAGCGATTTTAGATTCTCCAATTACTCCTCCATGATCGATGCGAGCCAAGCTCGGTTTTCGTTGCATTTTTCTGCCGACAGGGCCGCTGCCTAATCGTGCTTCTTCTCTCGCCAATGTCTCCGCGTCTTCACTCTCACCAGTTCTATCTGTCCATATCCAAAAAAGTTACAAAATTAATGCCATTAATTAGAAACTGTAATTCAGCGAAAATTAATCCCGATACAGTCATGATGCAAGGATATTTTTAATAATGTGAGGGCACAAATGATGGAAGGTCTCTTTTACAAATTATCAATATTTTAATAGATCTGAAATTTGAAAGAAAACATTTAAATTATTCAAATTAATAAAAAAACACAAATAATAGTACAACTTAACAAAAACCAAATTTCTGAAATTTATCACAAAAAACCCTAAAACAGACAATATAATTCATACCCACTTTCTCCATTTTAATAATTCATTAAAATAAATCGATAATTCAATGATGAGAGATGTAACAATTTATACCTTCACCAAGCATGCATTAATCAATATGGCATCGCTTGATTCGCAATTAAGCCTAATCGGGTCCTCGAGCGAACTTCAATTACGAAACAAATAACAAATGATAGATTAGAAAAAGCAAATAAGTTATTCAAGAAATAAAAACAATTTGAGAAAACAATGAAGTCCAAATTTTTCGACTTATTAGAATTAGAGATGTGTTGGTTCAATTATTGTACCGAATTATAAGGAGATCTCTCCTCAATGATCATAAATGGACCAAAAATGCAAAATTACTCAGAAATTTGTCTTTGGAAAATCAAACACGAAATAGATTTCTTTCAATTGCAAGCTAAATCAACACATGAATATGAACAATTACATAAAAAGTTATAAAACGAACATACATGGCAGCAGGTTGCTACAACATAGATCTAGATCTCGTTTTCTCTCGCCTTTTCTTTATGGAACGATCCAGATCTAGTCTCGCTCTCTCCGTCTTCTCGTCTTCTCGCTTTCTATCTCTGGTAGGATCATGCCTAAATTGCAAGGATCGTCTCCCGTCGCCACCATCGTCTCCAGCACCGTCGCCACCATCGTCGCCACCACCGTCGAGCTCTGCGTGTCCAGCTTCGTCGCCAGCACCGTCTCCCGCAGCTTCGAGCGTGACGAACGGGAATGAGAAGAGAGACGGCGACCTATTCTTTTAACCCAATATCCTTGCGCGACTTCTATCTTGCTCTCCTCTCTGCTTCTAGGTCGTGACTGCCGCCGCTAGGGCTTGGCTCGTTTGCTTTCTTGGCTTGCGGAGATGAAGAGATAGACGGCAAGAGACTATATTGAAAAGCATCCAATGGCTGAAAATGATGATATCGTAGGGTGAAGAGAGCAAATGAATAGATGGAGGAAGAGAACGTGGGCCACGTGTCATATTTGGGTGAAACGTTTAGCATTATATCTATTGTAGTATATGTAATCACGGTTTTTAATATAAGGCTTCATAAAAGAACTCATAACTCAGTTGTTATATACATAACAGTATATTAATACCATAAATAGTTTATTCATACCAAAAATATTGTAATAGCACCGAAAATATTATTCAGTAGAATTTTAATGAAATTGGAAATTTATATTTTAAAAATCTCAATTAATATATATGAAATTTTTTAGTTTATTAAAAAATAAGTTTTATGTGTAAATTTTATCTGTAAATAGAAACTATTTTAATTTTTACTAAAAGAATTTTTTTTTACCTTTATAAATTCAAAAACAATTCTACCAATGCCATAAAACAATATGTCGTTATTTAAATACGGAATACTAATGTTGAAAATTATATATTTACACATAAAAAGATACAGTGACGTGAAAAATGATGTTTCCTTGTGGTATGAATAATAAAATGATATATAACGATGAAAATGGTATTTATTTTTAGACATTTTGTTTTTTTACATAATATTGTCGCAAATTCAAAATAGAAAAAAATGTTATGTAGGACCTATCGTAATATGAATATCAAAAAAAAAAAAAATTAAAATGAATATATTAACGAAATTTTAAAAGTAAAGTTTACCAACGACTCATCATCAAAAAAATAAAGAGAAAATTGATATTAGCATATATGAAAATCTAAAAAAATATTCTAAAATATCACATCTTAGTCTCATGTTGTACAATAATAATAATAATAATAATAATAATAATTTAACAAGGATATAATATGTTTTCGATAAAAAAAAAATAGTTAGTGTATTGCTTACAAAATATAAAAATATGTGGTCTTATAATATTTTATTTAATGATATATTGACATTAAATATTGTATATACCCAAATATTTGAGATATCACTAATTAGATATTTATGTGAATTAATTTGCGAGACATCAACAAGATGCATATACATATGTGAACTTTATATAAAGCCGTTAAACAGATAAAAGGATGCACGGAAGTGTGGCACCATAATATCAAAACAAAAAATGTATTACACAATGTGTACATAATATCAAAACAAAAAAATGTATCAAAACAAAAAATGTATTACACAATGTGTACATAATATCATTTATATTTTCATTTTTTTACATTTTAATTAGATTTGTCTTTGAAAAGATTAACTGTGGCACCATTATTTTTCTAAACAAATTCATATGCTTCTGAAAAATAATATAAATAAATTAAACTTGCTCACTTTTAAAAATAATAAATCACAATAATAATAATAACAACAACAACAACAACAATAATAATAATTATTATTATTGACACGAACTATAATATATTGACAATCAAAATGACTTATAGCCTATGTTACGCGGATACTTCAAAAATTCAGAAGTATCATGAGGATACGCGTATCCGATACGAATACGGGTGCGATACGGCTCGGATACGCCACGTGGCGTATCCGAATATTTTAATATTTATTTTTTTCGGATACGGCAGGAATACGGTAGGATACGGCAGGATACGACTGGGAATACGTCCGGGATACGGCTGAGATACTATATTTAGGATATATATTGTCTGTAGTTCATAAAATCCATGCTTCTACAATTATACTTCCCATGAACCGTTTCCATATCAGACTCATGGCCTTTTCTTTCATATATATATAGTCTATTGTTTAAGAATAGGGACAATTATTCCTATATCCCTACTAAACTCGTAAATTACATATTTGTCCCTCCTAAATTGTTAATATCATATTTATCCCTACTAAACACAACTAGTATCAAATTTATCCCTACTAAAATCTACTAATATCAAATTTATCCATAAAGTTATATTTACATTAAACTTAACAGAATTTTGAATATTAAAATTAATTAAATTATAAAGTTGAGAGTGTATTGACCAAAACACCCATAATATACAATATTCCAAAATCCAAACCCATTAACAAAATTATTAAACCTTACCCGTTAACACACTTAATCCTCACCCGTTAAACCTTTCTCTTCTCTCTGTCGAAGACATATATTTTCTCTTCTCTCTCTTTGAAAGACAAATACGCTCTTTCTCTGCCGCCGAAGACTCTCTGCCGAAGAACCTCTGTCGAAGACTCTCGATTGTGTTTTTCTTCTCGTGTGAATGGAGCACGGCTGGAGCTTGAGTGACGACTGGATTGGATCAAGACTGAGGCACGATTGAAGCACGACTGGACCACTGTCTTTTGATTCTTTGTATGAATTGTCTCCTGATTTTTTTAGTATAACTTCTGAGAAGTGTATTCATAAAATCTCTAATTAATTACCTTCTCTTTTAGATTGCAATGAATCGTGAAATAGATTTGGACATGGACCAAATTGAAATGAATCCGATTGATGAATTCGATAAACCTAGATGGGAGAATATGAGTGCATCTCCCAATATTGGGTATGTTTTTTTTTCGTATTTTTCCATAATAATGTTTCTGAGATTGATAATTTTTAGTATGTAGGTAATAGATTTTAAATTCACTTTAATTTTTGTTTTAGGCATGAATCTAGTTGGACGTCCTCAAAAGAATAGGATAAAATCGGCTATTGAACCCAAAAGAAGACAATGCAAACGATGCAGTTCATACGGGCATCATGAAAGAACTTGCAAAATGAGCTTAAAATAGGCGTGATGATATTTAAGTTGAAGGGGCTCTATGTAATATTAGATTTTTGTCGTAATTTTGAAATATTTATGGGTATGGGTGTAAAATGAGTTTTATGTGATAATTTTAAAACTTTTAAGGGGTATCTGTAATTTGCAAGAATATATGATTTGAATTTGAGTTTATGTGGAGTTTAATACTTATATGTGATTTTAATTTATGAGTTTTAGTCGAGTTTTGGTCGAATTTTAGTTCAATTTTAGTTGGATTTTTTTGTTGAATTTAATTGAATTGGTACCGGTGAGTGATGTCGAAACTAAAATTACATCAATACTAAACTATGTTCATATTACATCAAGTTATTTACATCAATCGGAGTTATTTGCATCAATACTAAATTATTTACATCGATACTCATGTTACAAAACACATCGATACTCATTACAAAACACATCGATACTTGTTACAAAACACATAAAACACAGTAATACTCATATTACAAAACACATCGATACTCACCACAAAATACACAAAACACGTTGATACTCATATTACATCTATATTCAACACATCAATACTCAACACATCGATTCCAATTAAAAATACATATATTACAAAACACATCAATTCCAATTCAAAATGCCATCGAAAAATACCGTCTCGAACCTGTCAGGTATGATCCGAAATCCTACTCAAGCCTACCAAATATAATCTGAAATCCTTGTCGAGCCTGCCAAGTACCAAAATTACAATTGACACCAGCAACCTAGAGAGAGAGAGAGAGAGAGAGAGAGAGAGAGAGAGAGAGAGAGAGAGATTACTAATGGACTAAATTAAAATATTGGAAATTGAGGGATGAAGAATTAAATTAATTACCTGAAGTTAAAATCGATTCGTAAGAACTCACTGTCTGAGCTACTATTGACGACTATGGACGTAGTTGTGCTTATTCTCAAATGATTGTTAAATTCCTGTTAATTCAATTTCCAAACATCAATTTGCTGTGAATTATTTCCTGTTAAATAATTGATGGGTAAGAAAGAGAGAGTGTAGAGAGAGAGGGAGACAAATAATATACCTTAAGGCACACGACAACAAATTAAGAGCTAAACTGAATATCAAGTCGATCAAAATACAAAAGCCTCGCTGTGTTGAAATACTGACAAGAACTAATTAAGAGCCTGTTGAATTCTTTCCTGCAAAGAAGAAAATGATTGAAATACAAGAGCTAAACTTAGATGAACAAATTAAGTCACACGGCAAGAAAATCAAGTCAAGCAAAATCTCAGATTATCCATCGGGAAACAAATAGTATACCTTAGAGAGGATTTAGGGCACAACCTCGCCAATCGCCAAGCAAAATCTCGCCAGTAGCATTGCCTCGCCAGTTGTCGAGCTCTGTGGCGTCGCCAAGCTATCGCATCGCCCAGATTTAGAGGAGATTGCATCGCCCTACTCCATCGCGTCGCCGAGCTCGGTCGGAGAAAAAGATGGTCAAGGGCTTGCTTGGAGAAGTAGATAGTCACGGGTGTGAAATGAGGTTCATAAGAGGGTTTAGGGTTCACAAGTTAACGGGTACGCGGGTATAGAAATTAGATATTGGATTGAGGATTAGGGAAATTAGTGGTAAATTAAATATTGGATTAAGAGTTAATGAAATGAGGGGTAAATTAGTCATTTGTATTATTTTTCTGTTAAATTTAACAAGAATGTTAAATAAGGATAAATTTGATATTAATTGTGTTTAGTAGGGATAAATATGATATTAACAACTTAAGAGGGACAAATATGTAATTTTTAAGTTTAGCAGGGATATAGGAAAAAATTTCCCTTAAGAATAAATTGACATTTCAAAATTCGAGTAAGAAAACGAGTGTACAAGTTATCCGCGGGACGGGTACCTCTACCACTGTGCCTAGGGATGTAAATAGTGCGGATATTATCCGAGCCGGATCCGAAAAAAAATATCCGATCCGATCGGATTCGGATTGGGATCCAGATACTTTTAATCGGATCCGGATCCGGATTCGATTTTCGGTTATAGTGTCCAATCCGGATCCGGATCCGGATATTTTCGGATTCGGATTCGGATATCATCCAGATCCGGATCCGGATATTTTCGGATTCGGATTCGGATATCCGGATCCGGATCCGAATTTGGATATTATATTTTTTTATGTGTCTTATTCCATATTAGTTGGAAAAAATATACATAATCAAAGATTTTTGAATTATTTAAAATCGCAATCATAAAATTAAGTTTAAATACAATAACTTAGATTGTTGATGTCGTAAATTATGTATATATATAATTAAAAAAAATATTGTATTATGATATAATAGTATCCGTTTTAATATCCAAAAAAAATCGTATCCGTATTTGTATCCGACAATATCCAAATCGTATATGTATCCGTTTAATATATGAACCGTATCCGGATCCGGATTGTTCCGTATCCGAATATTCGTATCTGAAAAAATATGGATACGGATCTGGTATGACCACTATCCGAACCGGGTCCTAACCGTTTACACCCCTAATTGTACCCATACCCGAACACGAATCTGGTGCGGTATATTTTTCGCGAGTTTTTTTTTTTTGGGTATTATCCGCCATGTTCAAGTTGGGTACTGCGGATACGGGTTTTGTCCATCCCGTTGACCGTCCTACCCCTTATCCATGTGATTATATTTTTTACATGTATCGTGTATATTTTTGATGTAAGATATACATTTTTACATGTACTTTTTATCGTACGCTATAATTTTAGATGCATGTTATGCATTTTTATGTGTACTTTTTATAGTATGTTATCTATTTGAAATGTATGTTATGCATTTTATTTATATTTTATGTGCTATATCTTTTTTAGATGTATTATGACTTATGCTTCATATTCCAAAAAAAAACAAGATCATAAACCGAAGCCACTGACACCAGCAATGATTTGTCCCGATCAGCAACTCAATTTTCTCAACGCATTATCTATTCCCCACACTTGTAGAATCGGACACTCCTAGTCGTCTTTTTCATTTGCTGAAAATCAGACGACTCGAATGAAAATCAATGTGCGTTTCCTTTTTCTTCTCCTTCTGACTTCTTGCCTTATCTTTCATCGGTTGAAAGCCCTCAGCGTGAAATTTGATGTAGTGCCGGATTGGAGAAAATGGGATTCGAACCCATGATACAATATTCTTGAATGTTGATTTAGCAAATCAATGCCTGGAGTTTATCTTTTGGATGCATGCTATTTTTTTAAATACAATACATACTATACATTTGTACATGTTTGATATACCTTAATTTGTTATACATTTCAGATGTATAATATATATTTCTTAAGTATATATGTTATATATTTTTTACATGCATAATATATTTTTATCGATCATATATTTTGAGACTATTAATTTTTTAATGTACTATATATTTTTCATAGTAAAATACATGTTATATTTTTTCACGTATGATGTACACGAATAATATATTCGTCACAAAACAAATTACCAAAACATACCACTCTCCATGGTTATTTACAAAACTATCATAACTGGAACCTGTTCCGGTTAGCTCAAAAAACAATTTGAAGTATGCTAATAAGCCCAAATGGTACCCAGAATTATATCATTTCGAATATATTATATTTTAAAAAATATTGTAAATCTTAAAAATAAATATTTTTTCTTTCACAAAACAAAAGAATTATATTATTTTATAAGTTATTATCTTAATAAGGAAAACATCATGTCGTACTGAGATAATTCATATTTTTAAGAATATTTTAGGATGTATATTCATTTTATTCATATATTTGTTATAATCAAAATACAAAATATTATATATACAATTTAATATCTTAATAAGATAATAATATATTAGAAGGTGATTATTTTACAAATTTTTATTTAATATAAATTTATATCTTAGTAAGAATCTTATTAAGATATCATATTTTGAATTTTATTTATGAAAAAAACGAATAAAAATTCTTACAGATATGATTATCTCACTACGATTCATAATTATTTTTTTTATGAAGATAAGAATCTATAAAATAATATGGTCATTTTTTTCTTACATACATAATATTTATTTTTAAAATTTACAATATTTTGAATGAAATATAATATTTACTTCAATATAATTATTATAAAATTTTATTATTTTGTATACAATTTGGTCTTAGCTAGGATTATTTGTTTTATGCTAATTTTGTAATTTGCCTACACCAAGTTGTATATTTTGGTAATTTGTTTTGTTCACATGTCTACCAGAAAAAAAAAATCCTAATTTTTGTACAAGATTTATATTTGTGTGTACACAAATTTATGTTTTCTTTTTGTCGACATGCGTTTATCCGTGAAAATAACAAAATAAGCATTTGTTTTGAAAAAATATATAAAAAAAATCTGCAACCCGAAACGTTGGTATTAGTGGCATTTATTATAGGCCATAAAAACTAAATTTGTAAATTAGATAAATGAAAAGCGACTGACACGTGCAGTGCACGTGCTGAGACTATAAACGAAGGGCTATAATGGAAAGTGCAGAACTATTCAGTTCTTCTTCTTCTCTCCTCCATATAAATTACACGCACTTGTAGAAGAACAGAAGAATTGTGTACGGAATTCATGGCTTCTATAATGTCTTCTTTCTCGATTGCAAGCTCAAACCCTAGATGGGGTTCGTGGAATGGCCAGTATTCTTCTCAATGTTTACATTACGACCCACTTTGTGTCCATTTTTCTACTTCACTTCGCTCTGCGCACGGGCTTAACTCAAGGTGAGTAAATTCGGCTAGTTTTTTTTGCACGAATGATCAATTAGTTTTGTCAAGTTGAATGGTTTATTTGAGTTTGAACTAATTTGTGGTCAAATAGTTACGGGTTGTATGTTTTGATCTGATCTTGGATCCATTTTAGTTCACAGTAGTTCGCTCAAAATTCGGAACTAAAATTCCGCATTTTAAGAGTAGAAACCTGAAGAAATTTGTCTCTTTTCCCCTGGTCTTAGAGAATTAGCTTAATTAATGACGCAAGGATCCATTTTTTTTTTACAATTTCAAGTCTATAAATAATTTTTGACACTGAAACTGTACGTTTATGTTTTAAGTTTTGAACTTGGGTCCTTTTGAGCTATCTAGCAATGATTTCTATGAAGATTCCATAAAATTGAGAAATTCTAATCAATTTTTTGTTGTAATTTTTTTCATACTTCTGCAATAGCTACTTTTTTGTTCGAAACTGATCATCTGATCTTTGATTCGCTTTTATATTTTGGAAATTACTTTTTATTTTATTTTATTTCATCAATTCGTACGATTTTCTTCTAATTCAATAATTTCATTCCTTAAAACTAATTATCATTTTCTTAACCTATTTTTTTTTCTCGCTTTAATCAAATCATAAATTGAATTGTAGGTATAACCGATACAAAATAAATGCTACTGTGAGAGAGAAAAAGAAGCTTTCTGTCGAAGAATCACTCAGTGCCAAAACGGATCTGGATAAAGAAGGCTTAACGGGTTCGGATCTGACCCCTCAACCCGGCTTCTTAGAAAAAAATGCTATCAAAATCGAACAATCCATAAATATTTTCCTCGTGGTAAATATCATGCCCTTTTTATTCAACATATATTTTCAACATTTCGAATAAAGATTAAATGCCAAATATCATGGAAACCCCTAAATTTAATGATTATTACCATTATTTTTTTTTAATAGGAGACAATAATAAAGGTATTAAACTCACTATACCAAGATAGAAATTACGCAAGATTTTACGTGCTAGAGACCGTCGCAAGGGTTCCTTACTTTGGTCAGTATTTCCTTTCCTTCATTATATTATTTTCTAAATAATTCCCTTTTAAATATTAATATTAATATTTTTTGTATTTCAGCGTTTATATCGGTGCTTCACTTGTATGAGAGTTTTGGTTTTTGGAGAAGAGCCGATTATATAAAAGTTCATTTCGCTGAAAGTTGGAACGAAATGCATCATCTCTTAATTATGGAAGTATGTGTTCCTTTTTTTTCATAAAAATAAAAATAATTTCTAATTTTTATTCCTAATTAATTTGTTAGGAATTGGGGGGGAATGCATTATGGTTCGACCGAATTTTGGCACCAAGCATGGCTTTTGTTTATTATTTCATGACCGTTTTTATGTACATGCTTAGCCCTAGAATGGCTTGTAAGTGTACTTTTTCATTTTTTATTTTTTTTGTAGAAGATATTAATTTATGATTTTATATTTATTTTCAGATCATTTTTCAGAATGTGTGGAGAAACATGCATTTTCGACTTATGATAAGTTTGTAAAGCTTCAAGAAGGTAACTCTAAATTTCCTTTTTAACTTTAATTGTAAATTTTTCATTTTTTTTTTTTCAGTTTTAATTTTTTAATTTTTATGATTTTACAGAGGAGTTGAAAAAATTGCCTGCACCAGAGGTAGCCATAAAGTACTACATGAACGAAGATCTCTATCTATTTGGTATTATACTTAATTCCCCTTTTTAAGAATAAATTTACATTTATGCCCTTCTAATTCAAGTTTAATTATTCCAGATGAATTTCAGACTGAAAGAGTGCCTTGCTCTAGAAAGCCTAAAATAGGTAAATCTTTCTTTTCTACCTTTTAAATATAAATATATATCTTCTTCGGATAAACCTAATTATTCTTCTTATTTTCTTTTTATTAATGTAGAGAATTTATACGATGTATTTGTGAACATAAGAGATGACGAGGCGGAGCATTGCAAGACAATGAAGGCTTGTCAGACTCACGGCAATTTGCGATCCCCTCATTCGTATGTGAGTCGCTCGGTCGATGATTCGGATTCGGATTCGGGAGCCGAGCGTGAAGGCGTTGTAGATTGCGTCGAAAAATCGTTCACTGCCGAAAAGTAATATATGGGTCGTTTATTATTCGTAGTATAATTAGGACTTTTTCATTTGTTATTATAGTATCGCTAATAAGGGATAACTAAACTTAGAGATTTGTACATGACTTTAAATGAAACATATTGTAGTTGATGTATAAAATGGTTTCTTTTTATATCTTTTATCTAAGTTTCGATTAGTAATGAGATAATGAAGATACTGAATATGTGAATAGAAAGGAAGATCGAATGATGGACAATTATAATATCGGGCTTTAATTTATCATAAATATTATGGAAATAGTTTATAAAGTATATTGTGCGAGGATTGATAGTTTCTATTATATAAATTTCATAATGTATTATTTGAATGTTGGACTCTTGGGTTCTCTAAAGAAAAACAGAAATGCACTGCGAATCAAAATTAGTTTGATAAAATGAAAAAAATTATGTTATAAGCTCAATATTTGTTTAAAACTTTTTTGGTATGTTCTTTTATTAGGAGTTTATTTGTTAAACTTTTTGTTTGTTTATTTCTTCTTACCAAGATTTTTGGAATATTTACTTTTTTAATTTTAAGTGATATAATAACGTTTATTTTCATTCTTCGTAATATATTTATTACAATTTACAAATAATTCAATCACCACATAATTGATAATTGATAATACAATCAAAATTGAAATAACACCTCTCAAGTCTTCATATACAACACATTTATTTTACTCTTTTCATTTCACTTTTCAAGTGTTATAATTTTGACAGAACTGGAAGCTGGAGGGATCTCTGCAGATTTATTATTATTATTATTATTATTATTATGAGAGCCCCTAAATTTCAGTAATGGTGTCATAAAGGGTTTAGCGGTTGGAAATTGCCACCTGCGCGGTTTGACCTGACTCATCCGTTTCAATTGCTCTCGCTGGATTTTCCGATTCGTGTACCAGACTCCCCCTCTCCAACCCAGTGCATACCTGTTATACCCGAGAGTATTGAATTTTAAATAATCCAGTGTTTTTATTGTAATTTCGTAATAATAGAGGGACTTTATTGCAAAATAGAAATAAAAAGTAACATTTACATACCCTATAATTAAAGTGGTCCAAGCAGTGGCCATACAAGCCGGTACGCTAATAACATTCCCCGAGCTCACAATTTTTTTTATCTCTTCATGCTCCACTTCATAATTACTCTTCAACTATATACATACATACATACATACATACATACATACATTGATAAAATTAGTTGATTAATTAATTATAGCGCATAAAGTTATATTCAAAATATTAGGATTTTAATTGGCACTTACAGATTCTTCAATTGCTTGTAATCTTTTTTCAACATTTGTTTCGTGAAGATGGCGTATAGAATATCCTGCATTTAATTTATTAGACAGAAATTAGAATTAGAATATTATCAAGTAGGCTCTACTTCTTTTTTTGCGAATACATGTATAATAGAGGGTGTTTTTTGAAAAAGATCGCACCTGCCCAAGCAGTAAGAACTGAAGCGATGGACGTACCGACTGTAAATACAACTCTGTGGTTCTCAAATACTGCCTGCGATAATCAAATGAAGGGGTGGATTGAAATGCATAGTAATTATCACCATAGAGCCACCCCAAAGTTTCATAGTTCGTAATTGGGGCAACTCAAATTTTGAAAATTTTCTAATTTCTCCCCTTTTACTGTATTTTCCCTCTAATTGAAGTACTAACCTCTAGAGAGTCAAAAAGAAAGAGAGAGAGAGAGAGAGAGAGAGAGACCTTGGTGGAGAGAAAGGTGTCGTGAACTGCGGACACGGTGTTGGACGATTTGCGCTTAAGATCAGAAAACAACTGTTTCCCCGCCAAGCCGCCACGCAGGCGCCGCACCACCATTTGCCGATCGTCCTCTTCTCCTTTTTACTCGCGTTTAGTCTTCTTTCTCTTCGAACGTATGTATTCGGAGAAACGCTCGCTTAGAAGTTAGAAGTGAGAACTAAAAAACACGGAAACGGAATCTAGATTATAAAAATCCAGAAATTAAATACTAGTACAACAAACCGAGAACCAAAAAAAACGGAAACTAAATCCAGATTAAAGAATCGAGAAATTTAATTTAATAGAAATAATGCAACATGTTATGAATATTTGTATTGTGTGGATGTTAATTGTAACTTAAAAATAAATATAAGAGTAATTATAGGGATTTTTTATAATGTATTAATTCCTTATTTTGTCACTTTTTTCTTAACCTAAACCTCACCCTCTACTTTATATCTCTACTATATAAATGTTGTTTGAGCTTCATTTTATAACACGTTATCAGTGCAAAGTTCTGACTAACTGAGAAATCAAGATTTCAATAACAACGACACCATATTTTGGTCTTCGATCCATTCAAAGGTATGTATGATTAATACTGAACTTACTGTTCATTCAAATTTAAATATCGTTTAGTTTTAGAATGAAATAAAGTATTTTTTTTCATACGCATGATATCCATGCATGTATATGTTGGTTCAAATTTCCTATGGTTTGATTATCTCAAAATAATGTCGATACCACTAATCTATTTGTGGGAGTAACATTTATAGAGATAGAAGACGTAACCCACAAAATGATCAAAAGAAGAATCAAGACGTCACAAGTCAAGACGGTGAAGAAACGATGGCACGAAAACGAATGATCAAGTGAAGATATCAAGACATCGAAGATTCCGGAAGTTGAGATATCACACAAATCACCAAAACAATTTATAGGTATTCCTAAACTTGTTTATGAATTATTAAGCTCAAAATTAGTCAAGAAAATATATTCGAAATCCATCAAAAAGATGAAATAACTAATGAGGCTGACAGAAATATATCCGTTATAACGGACCATCAATGTACGTTGTAACGGACATTCTCGTCCTCTTCAAGAATGGCAAACACAGTATAGTCCGTTACAACGGATTCACCAGTCCGTTGTAACGGACACCCACCAAGCGTTGTAACGGAAGTTTCACCGTTACAACGCTAATTAATTCCAACTTGAAGAAAAATCACAGAACTATGTCTATTATAACGGACCACTATATCCGTTGTAACGTACATTGAACTCACTTCAGTATACCAAATATTACTCCATGTCCGTTGTAACGGAATAACCAATTCGTTGTAACGGACAAACATCAACCGTTGTAACGGAATTGTTTTCGTTATAACGGATATATAGAACCAATCTGATGTGAGGTCACAGTCGAACGTCCGTTGTAACGGACTGTGTAGTTCGTTACAACGAACTCTCAATTCATGAACTCCGTTATAACGGACCTTATCTCCGTTGTAACGGACTATGAAAAATACGAATATATTGGCCGTAACGGCTAGTTTGAGTTTTGGTCCGTTGTAACGGACTGTGCAGAAAAACAAAATAAAGGAAGAGTCTATGTGTTCTATAAATAGAACTCTTCCCTCATTCTCTCTCACGATCTCAACTAATATATTTTCCCAATCAAAAGAGAGAATCCTAGCTTTAAATCTTGAGTTTAATCTTCTAAACATTCTTAGAGATTATTAGATCCCCTTTCATTCCATAAAATACGATTCCCCACTTGCGTGACCGATCACGTGTAGTTCGTATTAGATAATTGTAACAGGCTAGTGCAAAGATTGTAAAGCCCGCCATAGATCGATACAAGCGTGTAAATCGATCTAGGCAAACCTTGTAATTGCTTGATTTGGGTATTCAATCGAAAGTCGAAAAGGCGCAAGGCAACCCCGGAGACGTAGGTACTTGCAATCAATCGAGTCGGTCGATTGAGCGAGTAGACGGTGAGTTAAAGCTACAAAGCAACCACCTACCGAACTCCGTAAACAAATATCTTGTGTTATTTGTTTTGGTATTGTATTCTTCCTCTAATTTATTTACGCTTCCGCACCAAATAGTAATTGTATTCCATTACCGCGAGAATTGGACCTTAGGACTTCCTATTCACCCCCCCTCTAGGTCTAAATTAAACAACAGTATATTGTGAAGAAAATACAGTTTTTGATCAACGGTAAAAATGTACATATAAAGATATGGACATGAATGTTCATAGATTTAATTAAGTACATAATATGATTATGCGAAGTTAAGTTTCAGAGAGTGGTTCGTTCGAACGGACCACTACGAGTATAAAAATGTTTTAGACATACTCATTCCAGGGAATGGTTCGTTCGAACGAACCATAAAAATGTTTTAGACATACTTATGGTCCGTTCGAACGGACCACTACGAGTATAAAAATATTTTAGACATACTCATTCCAGGGAATGGTTCGTTCGGACGGACTACTATGAATGTAATTTGGAATTAACATAGAAATGAGACAGAAGATGGTTCGTTCGAACGAACCATAAGGGTGCGTTCGAACGGACCACTTCGAGTATAAAATGATTTTATACATACTCATGACAGAAAGCGGTTCGTTCAAACGAACTGTATGATGTGTTCGAACGAACATGATGTTGGAAGTGTATATTGGATATACACAACATTTGACCCAATCATTATCCTATTTAGTATAAATATGATGTTTCTGTCTCCTCTATCAAGACAAATTCAGTCTAAGAAGTTTAATTCAGTCCAGAAATTATAGAGACTTATCAAGTTGTTGAAAGAGTGCGAAGAGAAAGAGAGAAAGAGAAAAGGTGTTTTCTCGGTTTAGAGAATCAAACGCGATCAAGCAAGTTCGTCGGTGCATCGTCTAGGCAGGTGTATTCGCGACCGAGGGGCCACGACTCACGGGGGATACGAGTAGATGGGTGTGCGATTTGTGACTATTCGATTGTGATCGAACCGGAGACGTTATTGGAGTCAAAACGGTGGGAGACGTGTGGTATGAGACGCACAGACTGGTCACCAACGTGACACCGGAGAAGAGAATGACGTGAGTGATCAACCATTTGTGCGTGATCAATTTCACGCCGCTAATCATCTATCCTTCTATGCATCGTACCTTCGGAAAGATGACGTGATCTCGGGACAAGGGAACCGGACCGGCCCTGACTTTCGCTGCGCGGGGTCCGGGGTTGGATTGATTCCGAACATATTTGTGTTTTCATTAGAGGGAATAAAGTTTTATCTTATTGAGACCTTGATCAAGCTTTTTAAAGGTGAGGACCTATTTTTTAAAAATTATGTGAATTAAATGGTTTTAAAATTTTCAATTTTCTGAATTTGGATTGAATTAATGTTTTGATTTCGATAGATTTGCAAAATTAGGGTTTGATTTCGCATTCGATTTGGGTTACACATATTTCCACGTGAGTCCTTACGAAATGATTATTTGCATCTTTTTCCCTTTGTATTTGTATTTTTTGTAGACCTGATGGTAAACCTTGCATCGAAACGGTGGACAAACCAAGAATGTTCTTTCCATATTTCTCGAGGTTTTACAAATCCCAGTTTATTCTCTCACTCATCTCAGATGACCCCCCAAACTCACCCCATCATTTTTGATGAGTTAGCAAAAAATGATTAAATTGGTTGATTAGCATCTCTAATTGACTCAATTAAATACTAATTAACAAATTTAATTAACACGTAAATAATTTATAATACGTTAATATTAATAAATGTTAATTGACGCGTCAATTTAATTAAACGGTCAATTAAATCGTTAACGGAATAAATTAATAATAACCAATTCATTTACTCTTCTTTTGCCCTGTCATCAAGAGGGTTATTTTTAGTTTGGGGGGCCAACTATATTTTTCCTGTATATAAACATCTCAGATAAATGTTGCTTTCCTACGATTTATTTGAATTTCTGTTTCACTCTCTCTCTCTCTCTCTCTCTCTCTCTCTCTCTCTCTCTCTCTCTCTCTCTCTCTCATGGCTACCCTTTTCGCATTCACGTCGAGTTAATGCTTTCGTATTTTTTTTTCTTCTCATATTAGTCTTCCTCTTGGAGCTTTTGCCTCAATTTAGCGTGGTGATCGAGCTTCAGGGATGGATGCTTGGTTTTCTTGTACGGTCCATCAGGACCATACGATCCGAGGCGACATCCATGCCGTTCGCCTCGATCTTGCGGTGTTCAGAAGGTCTAGTTTATGATTTTCAATGTAATAAATAACATTTAACGGTCTGTAGCATGGTGTTCATTTTTATTGTAGCGATAACGATTAACGTGCCTTATAGCGAAAGTTATAGCATGCAAAATAATTAAGTATCCATATGTAATAAAAAAAAACAATATTTAAACTAACAAACATTCATATTAAACATCTCAAAAAGAAATTTACAAAATAATTAACCAAATATTTGAAAATAAACTCCTTCAAAGTCAAAATATCTCAATCTAAATAGGAGAGGGAGTTTTGGTTTATTTATTAACCAAAAATAATTTTAATTATTATAATTTTTGATGAATTTTTTTTTATTAAATTCATTTGATTTTTTATAAATCTATTTAAAAAAATTTATTTAGATATAGCGAGTATGCAGCATGAGGCGTTTTGACTCTAAAATATATTAATATCTGGGTAACGTAACGTTTGGCAAAATTATTTACAACAATGACTTTTACAAATGAGCTGCATCAGAGGTAGCCAATGAACGAAGGTCTATCTATTTGGTCTTTTACTTAACTCCCCCTTTTAAAACTAAATTTATATATATGCCCTTCTAATTCAAGTTTAATTATTCCAGATGAATTTCAAACTAAAAGGGTGCCTTGCTCTAGAAAGCCAAAAATAGATAAATTTTCTCTTCTACTTTAAAAAGTATATTTATTCGATAAATAATTCTGATATCTAAAATCTTAATCACAATAATTCTTCTTCTTAATTTTATTTTATTAATCTAGAGAATTTATATGATGTATTTGTGAACATAAGAGATGACGAGGCAGAGCATTGCAAGACGACGAAGGCTTGTCGGACTCACGGCAATTTGTGATCCCCTCATTTGTATGTGATCCGCTCTATGATTCGGGTTTAGGTTCGAATTCGTGAGCCTAGTGTGAAGGCAATGTAGATTGCGTATAAACCGCTCCGAAAAGTAATACATAAGTCATTTATTGTCCTTAGCATTATTAGGACATTCTCATTTGTTATTGTAGTAGTATCACGAATGGATAAATAATCTTGGAGATTTGTACATGACTTTAAATGAAAAAATACTGCATAATAGACATTTCTCATGTATTTTCTTAATAGAAATTTGTATTAATAATAAGATATTTGAGGAAATTGAATATGTGATAATCTGGTCATAAGAAACCCCCAACTATATCAAATTACCCATCAAGTCCCTAATTATTTGCAATATGATAATCTGGTCCTTGAACGATGGTAGTTGAAACATGCAATATTAATACTCAAAATCATTTTTTTGCCTTCAAATTTTTTTCATGTGTATGTATGTCTCCATACAAACTAAATCATCACTTATTTTATGATAGATCCCTAACAAGTTTGAACTCATAATATTCTAGTGAATAAGGGGAGCCTTGCGCGCGTAAAAAATTTCCAAAATCAGTAGATAACTGTCAATCACAGTATATAAATACACCACCAATCTGACATTTTTTCCTAGTTTAGTCACCCAAAACGAAATGGAGCATCTCAGCCGAATAAAAATATTACTTTGCAATGAGATGTTGGGAGGATTATTGAACAAAGAACATTTTAACCATTATATTATAATTAGCATACGAGAGAGATCGACATAAATGCGTAGCACTAGTAATTTTATTACCACTCATATGAAATGTGAAACTTGAGAAGATACGGACACATATATTAATACTACCCAGAAGAATTTTGAAAACGATTTTATTGCAAATTTAACAAAGACAATTCTTATTAAGAATTTAATTTTTGATTCAGCGAGGCATCGGGATATAGAAATTTAAGATTTGTTTTCAATTGTCCTGGATATTTGGTATATTGTCGAATATTTCATGATTGTTCATTTCCACTTTTTTCTACTTTTTGTTTGGTATATTTACTGTTAGCAGACAAAAAACGAAAAAAAATGCAATTTTTTTTTTTTTAAATGTTGGAAAATAAAACACAAAGAGCTAACACAACGCATGATTCGACCTGTGGTTCGTTCAATCATTGACGATGCTTTATTTACTATAAATAGTTTCAAACCGTCTCCATTTCTCCACGTCTTTATTCGCATATGTTCTTTATATTACACAACAACGACAACATAAAAATATAAAAAAAAAAGAAAAAAGAAAATAATTACGAAAAAGAAATTCAAAAGGAAGAACAAAAACATCCTCATAGTCATCCTCCTCTCTCAAATTTCTCTTCGCACCATCTTTTCTTTACCCCAAATTAACACCCAAATCATTTCTCAGAGAAATAATCAATATCAAACTCCAAATATTCCACCGCAAAAATTTCCCCCTAAAAAAATGCATCCCGAACTCAAACCCTAATTCTGATGATCTCCGGTCCCTTCCGGAGGAGACTCTGACGAGGAGGGCCCGTCACCTTGCTGCTCTTCGCGGTACGACCCTAATTGCTCGACTGGTACGCTAGGGTTTGCCACAACAACTTGATTATTCCTCTGGTCGGTATATCCCCCGTATGGATCGGTAAGTGGATACGCGGTCATTGGATAATTGTAGTACGGTACCAACGGATGATCGTATTTGCAATTGGTACCGTATTTGCAGGTACCGTACATCCCGTAGTAGGTACAAACTGGGTGCCCCTGTTCAATTCAAACTCATGAATATTAAAATAATTAAAAAAAGGATTTGAGATTAAAATAATAATGTTACGGGTCTAAGAGGCAAGCCCAGAGGGCCGAAACCAGCAGGGCTGACAGGTGGCGCGATCTGGTTCATCGGATTCCTTTCTTTAGGATGGTGATATTTGCAAGAAGGCCCGTATTTGCAATTCCCGGTTTTGATAAAATACTGACAATCTGGCTGATCCGGCCTTTCGGGTAAATTCGTAAAATTTACAGGGTGTGAATTGGCAGAATTCGAATTCGGCGATTCTTGCGAGTGATTCGCGTTTTGAAGCATCCCTTCGTTTTGTCCCGTTCCTTGAATCGCATTCATATGATTACCCTGTTGAGAAAAATAGGTGGTAAGCGAAATATATTACCGTGGTAAACGAAAAAAAATGGAAAAAAAGTAAAAAAAAAAAAAAAACCGTACCATATAAGTGGACCAACCAGGATTCGGTACGGAATTAGGGTTTGCTTGGACCATGACCGGTACGTAAGGTTGAATGCCCTGAACAGAACGAGAATTCGGTACGTATGGAGCTCTAGAGACGGGCCAGCCAGAGAAGCTGCTCATTAGAGGGAGACCAGCTTGAGGTAGAACTGGAGAGGATGTGCCGGACTGGAGAGGATACATCATACCAGAGGCTGCGGTTGCTTCTGGGTGGCTGAATTTGCACGCGGTGCTGAACTTGCAGTATCCTGTTTTCATGTAATATGGACATGGTTTCTCCCCCTATTATACAAAAATAAAATTGATAAAAGTATAAGGGCATGGGTATATTTGATATTTTGGGTTTTTATAGATATACCTCTCTAATTGGGAGGCCATAACTGTTGTAATAAACAGGTCGATTGTTTAGTTTTTCACTTGGATGATGGTATTTGCATGTCGAACCGTACCGGCACGTACCAGTCTTTATGTAATACTGCATGAATTACAAAAATAAGTAATTTATTAGCAATATTATTAAAAGAACAACAAATTGAATTGATCAAAAAGAGATATATTTTGTACCTGACAATCAGGCTGGCCTTCTCTTTGGGGAAGCTCTCCTATGTATTGTTGCCCCTGAAATTTTAGAAATTGCAAAACGGTACAATCTCAGATCGTAATTAAGACGGGGATTAATGTACCGGTACCGAGAATGATAAATTGGTACCAAACAAAAGTACGATTAACTAAGATTAATTAAATACAAAAATCGTGACTACGACAAAAATTTACAGTCGCGTAATTGGAGTGAGATGATGAAAAGAAAGAACATACATTTAGGGTGAATTATAAGAAGATTTTTTAGGAATTACCTGTACAATGTAAGTGGGGTGATTGTACCTACAATTGCTACCGTAAGCACAAGTTCCAGTTCGCATGTAGAAGTTACAGTTCGGTTCGCCGGGACGATCTGGGTACACGTTTTGGGCAGCGTTTCCACCCCTTTCTGATCCATCACTCACTCTTAATTGTGCCATTGCTTCTAAAATAGGGAGAAAAAGAAGAGGATAAATAAAAAAACCATAGAAATTGGAAATAGTGTTGAAGGATTGTGAATTACAGAGGAGAATGGTTGGTTTTTAGAGGGGATTATTTAGAAGTGGTTGCTGTTTAAAAAGAAAGGAATTTTCAAATAAAAAGGAATAAAATGTGGGAAAAATATATAAAAAAGGAAACAGTTTATAAATGAAATATTCTGAGGGAGTAAATTTGGTTTTTTTGTTTCAGATAAACAGTACAAAGATTATTGCATGAAACAATACAAGGATTAAACGACTAGAGGTATTTTAATAAAGTTTGCTTCACAAAATAATAAATAAACAAAGAATGAAACCAAATTTTGAAAGCAAATAGATCAATGAAAAGAACCAAATTTAACATAAATCTGCATTTTACTTCAAAAACAAGTAATCAAGGGAAAAGATATATTTGAGAAAAAATAGAACCACAAAAAATTGAAGAGAACAAAAAAAAAAACAGTAATTTTAAAATAAAATCAAATTATAAAAAACGTTGCAAACTAAACAAACTACAAACATCACAAAAGGGAAAAACTAAAATAGAAAACAAATATAACAATTAGATAAAAAAAAGGAACCCCAAACTAGCAAAAAAAATTACCTTCTAAATTATGATCAGAAGAACCATCTGCTAGATTGAGAGCCGCATTACTCCTCTCTTGCCCCGTATCAGCCATTAATCCCTCAATCACCTCGCGAAATCAAACTATTCCTCTCAACAAACCCGATCTCGTGAAAGTAACTGACCAATGCGCGAGATAAAAAAAGATCCCTCTTTCTTCCTCACCAAAGATCTCCGATTCACAACAAATCAAACCAATTAATAATCCTCCGATTTCCTTCCCCCAAATCGATCAGATCGAATTTTCGCGTGTCCTTTTTTATTTCACTTTTATTTATATATATTGATTTCTTTTCTCTCTCTCCTCTCTCTCTCTCTCTCTCTCTACAAAGAGATGGGCTGCATAAATAGTATTCTTTTGTTTACTGTTTGATATTAATTAGGGTCATTATTTTAAATATTAATTAATTACAGTTAATTACGAGATTAAATTTGATCACAATTAGATATTTATTATTTATTGCAAGGTCACTTGAGGAGTACGATGTAATTTCCTGTGTATGTTAAAAAGTTACCGATCTTACAAACCCCCCCTCATAATAGTTTATATTGTTACAAGGTTTAATATGAAAATGCGATAACGAATAAAAAAAGTTATGGCGGAAAGGGATTGGTAGAGAGAATGCGGTCTTAACTGTGTAAACAAGCCTGTAGCGGGTTGATCTGGTAAAGGATAGTGATTTGTTATAGGAATGGAGGGAGAGGGAAGGGAATGGAAGAACGAGAAATTGAGAGGGGAAGTTGTGATCGGAGCCGTATAAACGCGCGAAAAAAAGTAAGCACTCGCGGGTGGATTTTGTGTGGGGGGGGGGGGGGTGAATAGGAAACAGGGATTTTGTATAGGATTCTTTTTTATGCTGCGGAATTATGTTATGGATCTCCTTGGCATGGTATATTTTGGAACCAATGAGCAAAAGAGTATAAACGGTGTGGGCACAATCATAATGATTGACAATGATCATATCGTATTTAATATTTATTTTATTTTTTCAAATTGCATCGTAAATATTAAAAAAATTCTTAAATATTATTTTATAAAATTATAAAATTTATTCATATAGAAGAAATATTACTACGCCAATCGTTAGATATAATAAGTAATTATTTTTTAGAGAAATTTAAATATCATTACTGGAATAATTATTGAGAACACAAACAAAATGACAAAAATATTACAGTACATATATGAATAGTACTGATAATCTTTCGATATCCGAATTTGTTATATGTATATTTATATGTATCGACAGGCAAAATTGTATATTGTTTATATATTCTTACCCGGAATTTGTTTATATATTTTTATTTGAATAATAATATTTTTGCAGATACAATTACGATTTGATCTGATAATATATGCATCGTTTACACTTTACTTAGAAGTGGTAATAAGTTATATTGTATTATATCTTATAATTATTTTAAAATTTAAATAAATTAATACAATATTAAAATATATTAAAAAAATAAAATATTTTACTGTTTGTTTATGATTAATTTAACATATTATATAATCGTGCGATCAACTTTTAAATCATATGCTAATGATTAAATATCCGAAAGACAATTAGAGAAATACAATTTATCAATATTTTCGTTGCGTACCGTGACAAAATAATTTCTCATTATCCCAAAAATAAAGAGTCGAAAATTAATAAAAATAATAAAATACACAGAAATTACAAAATATATATATTTCAGACTCAACACTCAAAAGACAGGAGCTATTAAAACAAAATTACTGTTCATTTATTTTACCTTAAATCCCATTCCCCATAATAAGGGCATTATTACAGTGTCTTTACTCCCATGTCCAAGCCCTGTTTGCTGTTGTGCAGACAACATCTGATGACAGTACTCGAAGGACCGCAACAGTCAATCCTTTTGGCCCCACACCACTTACGCCCTCAATATTCCCGTCGGTTGATTCAGAAATATTTAAATACACCCGGTCTTCGTACACCAGAATATATATTTATTGTCAGTTTCAAGGTCTATGTAGACCCTGCGCGTACATTATTTAGTAATTGCAATTAGGCACTTGTATTTTGTTAAAATGAATTTTTAATTTTTTACTATTTAAATAAAACTTTGTAATGTTTATTTTTAGAAAGTGATTACAAATTTTGCTAGGAGTTCAGAGAAATAAGAGTGTACTTTAGAAGGAAAGTTTGGTTAATAATTGGATGGGCTGGGTTTAGGAAATTATCCAATGAGGGGATGACAAGTGTCCAGCTGAGAAGTTAATGGTTTTATGGCCCATATTTGTGGGTTTGGTATGGCCGTTGTTGATATACCATGCATTATATTTCATCCTTTTCTTGTGCTTGCTACCATCTTCTCCTGTTATTAAAACTGGAGCTCTCCGGTTTTATAGATATTGCATGATGGAATCATAGAATATTTGATGGAAAAGATAATGCTATCCAAAAGAAGAGATAATTCAGAATTTATGAAGAATATTTAGTTTGATTTTTGTTATATCTTCATAGTTAATTAAAGATAAGCATGTATTTAGTTTTTAAGAGATAGATTTTGTTTACTGCAAATACCAGAGGCGCCCATAATATTTCATGATATTTATGCTTTATTAAAGGTTGTAATCATTTTGAAGATTAATAATGTGCTTTAACAGATTTTTTTGTCGTGTTTTTTCTAGGATATATGATGTGTAATTATCGTACACGTGTGCTGTGTCGGCGTATTTAATTTTTACTAGATATTTAATTATAAGTATACCGATTATCTTTCTTAAAATTTATAGAAATCATTTAATTCAGTTTAATTTTGATTACTATGTATAAAGATGGCGTTGCATTATTTTAAAGCATGCTTTAACAGTTTCTGTCGTGTCGCGTTTTTTTTCAGTTACAAACTGCTTTAAAGAGTATGCACGTGTAATATGCTAGTGTTATGAAATCATCAATGGTATTTCGATCTGTCATCTCTCACGAGACGCCACGACGACATGTACAAATGAAAATGGACGGTTCAAATGAATAACACTAGATTCCACAAACAAAAAAATACATTGAATGACTCAGCCATGATATTGACAGTATATAGCATTGTATTGCTAATCATTTCAGATAATCATGAAAAAATTATGTATCACTTTTCTTTAATATACACGAAATATATTTGAAAATAAATGAGAGTTGTAATACTAAACAATTGTTTACATGATATTTTGCAAATATGAGATAGTTCAGATGACGTTCAAACTATTGTTCCTTCAAAAAATTCACATTTGGTCCTTAAAAAATATATTTTAACTATGCATATCTTTTTATGATACTTTTTATGTTTCAATTTAATTTTAGAATATGCGTTTTAGTAACTTCAGAAGAATATTCATGTTCATTATAACCGTATCAATTTTAACGGGATAATTTTGATTGATGTTACATTTAACATTGTTTCTACATATAAAATGATTATCACAAAAAAAAATGATGTAATTAGATATTTAACAACCTTAATAGACCTATTTAACCTTGAAATGTCCAGTTCAGAAACATTGGACTTCTCCATTACTATTAAACTGGGGAGGAAAAAAATATCCATCAATAAATTAAAATCTGGGGGGAGCTTTGACCAGCTGGTATTTTGAACACATTTTCTACTCCAAACTATGTAGTCACTTAAAAAAAAGGAAAATTTGTGGTCAATAGTTTGAATTTGAGACAGAATTCAAAAGCTTTATATGAAGAAAGGGCTATTGACTCACATTCACACATGTAAAAATTGTAGAATCAACCTTTTTCAGCAGTATTATTTTATGACAAAATCTCAACAAAACATTTTGAGATCCTTACTTTTTTTCTATTTTTTTTCTCTACTTTTTGACTAAAATTTGTTTAGAAATATATTTTATCAGCTCAATTTGAATCTATTAGGATATGATTTGTTAATTCTCAATAATTGAATAACTTGTAATTTTGACTCAGAACACTCCCATTCATACAAAATAAATTCACGAGATTTTGAGTTCTTTTCCCAACAAATCAATTATCTGTATTTCATTATGATGTCAATTGCAAATTTCTGAACCTCATTTTTTTTCCTACAGAAATACTGCTAGTTAATTACTAGCAAAAAATGAGACTATTTATACACAATTTCTATACAAATGCACCTCAACATGCGTTTATAAATTTCCGCTCTCCAAATTTCACCAAATTGCATTTACATATAAACGAAAAAAAATCAAGCCTTTATTTTAAAGTAGCATATAATATATATCTTACAAGCTTCACATCTTGCAAGCTTTGTCGTCTTTACAGCCCTCCTGTACAATAACACGCAAATGTAATTAAAAGTTTATTTTCGATATAAATGGAATTAAAAGTTTATTTTCGATATAAATGTAATTATAATTTAAGTACTTCAAGTTTTCTTCTATTTTCTAGAACCACTTCAAGCGGTGGTCGACCTGCAAGATTACAAACAAACACATATTTAAATTTCATATATACCCTTGCAAACGTGAAAGTCTTATGTACCAAAAAAAACGAGTAAATGGAGAAGTCTCATGTATAACCTTATAAAACATATCCAATATATTTTACAGAGGTATTCATGATATTTTGAGATTTATACACCAAAAGGATAAAATGATAAAATTAAAAATTGAAACCTGTCAATTGCAAACGGTACTTTGCCCATACTCCATATACCGCATTTGCTATCTTAGCCACCTGTAAAAAAAATTAAAAATAAAATACATTTATGTGTTCGAAAAATCGAAACATTATAATAATGATAAAAAATATGATTTCATACAGGCTCGTATTTTGTAATGGCATAAACCCATCCAAGTCCAACTTCTTCATATAGCCTTTTAAATGCCTGAATTATTTCAAACACGGAAAAAATATAATAATTTCTTTTACGCTATAAAATAACAGTGATAATTGAAAAATAATTTTATTTTTGAGGATATATTTTCTAAGTCTATAAAAAGGGATAAAAGTTCGTACCTCCAAATCTGTAACAATCGTTCCGTCAGAGAGAATTGCATGAATTCTTCCCATTACCTAAATAAGTACAAAAAAATAATAATATGGATCAATCAAAAGCTTATTCGAAATAGCATACTTAATTTTAAAAAGAAATAAAGAAAAAAGTAAAAATATCTAATTATTTTGATTTGGGTATCAACTGGTTCTAAATTTGATTTCAAAATAATATCGATAGAAATGTGGTGAATAAATTGAAATAAGAAAATATATTATTGTACTGTTTCGTAGTCTAAGTCTTGATTTTCGTTGGGGCAATAATCTTTTGAGCTTATATCGACGAATTTAATGGCACCATATTCTTTATTTCTCTCCCTTAGCATGTTCACCTAATAATACAAAAAGAAATAAGAATTATATTTTAGGCAGAATTTCATGTGTGGCCCTGCAAAACATCATAATTTCATGCATACCCCTAAAAAACGCGAAATTTCATAAATACCCCTATAAAACCTTCAAATATCATGGATGCCCCTAAATTTAAATTTTAGTTAAAAATTGTTAACTTTTTCGTTGAAAATATTTTTTCGTTTTATCCTTATATAAATATAGTAGCTACACAAAATCTTGAGAATAATATTGATTTGAGTAATGATTTTTGGAAAGAAATTATAAAATAGAATTGACAATATTTGTTTCTTTATGGTTAAATAATTTTAAAATTAGGTAATTGACAGATTATTAACGAAAAAGACGTCGATGGTTTTTAAATGAGATAATAGGGGTATATGTGATATTTTAATGATTTTATAGGGTTAACCATGATATTTAAAGGGATTTGTAGGGGTATTCGTGAAATTTTATTGAGGATATATGTGAAATTATGATGTTTTACGGGGATACACGTGAAATTAAGCCTATATTTTTGACCATTTTTTGTGAGGGTATTTTGGTCATTAATAAAAAATATAAAAAAGAGTGAGATACCTCGCGCATACAAAGGGGGCAATCGCCATCATAAAGCATTTTAATTTTCCATGAATTATTAGATGCATTATTCTCATCTTTTAATTCGGATGTAAGTTTTGGCTTTGTGCTCGAGTGAACATGGCATTTCAAATCTAATACAAATCCAAAATGTAATTCAATTAGCCAAAAAATAAATCTGTTTTATGTAATTTGAACCGACAAAAAGTATTTAGGAGGGTTAATTTTTGCAAATTTTCAGAATTGATGCTAATTATTACACTGGACTCTTTAAAATAAGAGGATTATAGTAGAAAACCGGATTTAAATAGTTGGTTCAGGGATTAAAGTGAAAAGCATGAATAATTTTCTGATTTCAGCAAGTTGTGTAACTTCCCTAATAATTCAACATTAATTGTGTAAAATGTGAATGAATACAACACAAAACATAACCCATGAAAGTGAATTGAAGATAATGATTAAAAGGGCGGAATTCCCACCATAATCATAGCGAGGCTTGATGGACAGAAAGCTCGCCTCTTTCGAAACGGAGAACGGAGCCGAAGAAGAAATTGAACGAACTAGATTCTTGCAACGTGGAAGAACAGAGCCCATTCGCGCCATTGATGCCATCACTCCCTCTCTCCTCTCCCTTCTCTCGGAAATTTGTGATTTTATAGGTATACAAAAGTCTGAATTTAGGCTTTTAGTTTCTCTAGTTGAAAAAGTTCATTATGGGCTTTCATTTTCTCTATTTGGGCTTTATTGTTTCTTATTTTATTTAACAAAAATATACCATATATATAAAATATGAAAAGGAAAATTTGAATATTGGAATTAAATGTACATTTTGATACAAAAGTAAAATTCATTCCTCAATTTAATTAATAACTATCACACAATACATTTTTCATACTAAAAATAAACTAAGATGTAGTACAAAAAGAGTTCACAAACCTCTTTCTCATTCTCCTTAATTTAGTTCTGGCTAAAATAGTATCACATTAAAATCACACATACAGAAGAAACAACCAACTATTTGTACAACAAAAAAGAAAAAGAAAACTATCATACACGTATATTTACATAATCTACATAAAAGGGGACTTCTATCATACACTCTTTTCCTTATCATTTGGAGTAATTATCCATTTATGAATATTTAATGTAAGATCTTAAATATATTTATCAATTAATGTTTGACTAAATTCGAATTTTTTGTTGTTCATTTAAACAAAAATGTCCATAAAAGATAAATTTTATGATACACACTTTTACAAATATAATTAATTTTTAAAATACCCAAAATACTCTTGTAAAAGGGTGTATGATAGAATTCCCAACATAAAAGAACCAACAAACTATTTTTACAACAAAAATGAGAAAACTATCACACACATATTTACATAATGGGGAGTTCTATCATACACCCTTTTACAAGGGTATTTTGGGTATTTTAGCAATTAATTATATTTGTAAAATGGTGTATCATAAAATTTATCTTTTATGGACATTTTTGTTTAAATGAACTACAAAAAATTCCAATTTAGTTAAACATTAATTGATAAATATATTTGATATCTTACCTTAAATATTCATAAATGGATAATTACTTCAAATAACCTTGAAAATGGATGTATGATAATGAAAGGGGTGTATGATAGAAGCCCCCTTACATAATATACATAATATACGTAGTCACAAGATCGATTCGAAAGTATTCACCAAAAGTACGTAAAAATCGCGGAGCCATTGCGTCTCGGTGCTCCTAGGTTGTGAATGCATCCTCGTAATGTGCATCGGCGTCTTCCAGGACACGCTGGATGCGGCTGCGAACAAGGATATTTTTTTGTTTTACAACTATATATATATGGATGGTCAAGTAAAAACTTTGGTACTTAATTAAGTAGTCTATATAACACCAAATCAGAAACCAATACTAGTAAAATTCGAGGAAAATACTAGGCAAAATTCGAGGAAAATACTAGTAAAAATGGATGGTCAAGTTAAAGAGTTTTAAGGGGTAATGCATCACTTTACTTATTGGGCAAGTAGAGACTATATAATAGTTTATTCGTAATAAGGACATGCAAACTAATTAACAGACTGCTGTGGATTAATCCGACAACTATCTTAATGAGTGATCTACTGTGGCAGAAATAGAGTGGCCTATTATATACTCAATATGCATATAGTTGGAATTTATACGGTCATTTAAAATTTTAAACTCAATTACATTCATATCGTTTAAATTCTTAAAAATAATAGACATAATAAACCAAGTAAGTTTAAATTCAATTAGGCTAATGTCCATTTTGGATAAAGTCAACTTAATTAATATGGGGTAAAAGTAGACATTTAATTTTATCAGGTTAGAGAAGTAATCAGGATTTTAGATTGCACAAGATGAAAACTTGAAAGTAAATTAATCAGGGATTGGAAGTTCCAAATTTTCTTGATTAATTAGATTCATTTTAGTTTAATATTCTAAATACTTTATATTGATCAATTAAAAAAAAATACTTTATATCGAATCTGGCTAAATATATAACCACATCGCAAGTGCCACATAAATTCCAGGAAGTTTCTTAGTTGAGTTGAGGAAATCAATTAAATCAGCTCTATTTATCCGAGTGAAAACGAACTTAAATATATTATTTTTTGTTTCTTTTATAATATATATGAATTTAATATACATAGATAAATATTTCATAAAATCCAGCTACTCAATCTAGCTGACTTAATAAAAATATCACGAAGAGAAAATACGTGTTTTGATATATAATTCATGCTCATCGAATGTATTTACAAATAAAATAAAGGGAAAAAACGTGTTTGGTTTTTTTTCAGTATAGTCCCGAACTCCTGTGAACTTAAGGGGGAGAAGTGAATAAGTTAGCTTAATAAATGTTAGTTAACTTTCACTAATAGTCACATAAGTTTCAAATTTTTATGAGCTGGATTTTATTAATAATTATTTACTATGTTAGACTTAGAAATTTTCAAAGCACTTTTTTATACGCAAACTCCATATAACCGCCTTATACAGATACAACTTTATAAAAGCCCTTAGTATATGTATATGTCCTCTCAACTCTTTAACTCCACAACTAAGCAAACTCTAATAATCCTTCAAACCCTAAACCGCAAAGTAATATTAATCCTAAGCCTCAAAAAGGATCATGTCTTCTCCTGATTACCCAAAACCCCTTAAAAAGCGGCACCCTGCTTGCCCAGGCGAGGAACGGTGCACATTTTAAAGCTGTTCTCATAGACGATCCTCAAACACTTCAAGATTCTCACATTATTATTGTCACGAGTTTGGGATCCAGCGTGATCGTCCCATAAATCATCATTCCCACTTGCAAAGGCGTCGGCGCTTCATGTTGTACTTTAATATTCTATGAGAAGAAGAAGAAGAAGAAGAAGAAGAAGAGATAAATATTATAAGTTTTTTTTGTTAATTAGATTTTTTGTTATCACTGATATGTATATAGGCATGGAAAATATTTTGGCAAAAAAGAAAATAAAAAAAATAAGAATATTTTGTAAAAGATTTTGTTATATCAAATGATATTTTTAATTACATTTATATACTTATGGAGACTACTGAATTATCTCATGTTTTTGACACTTATTATGGCCCTTATATACATTATGGATTATGAATGTTCAAGGACAATTGGTCTTTTGGAAAACATTTGGGAACCCCTTATTTTTTAGTGAAAGAGTAGAAATTTCTTAATAAGACATTAATACATGCGCTACAATGAATAGAAAGTAATTTTTTTTTCCTACATATAAAATTCCTTCAAAATATCTTGTATAAAAACTCTTCGTATTAGCTTCATAGGAAAGTTCATTTATAATTAAGACTTATTCTTGTAAACTTTGATTAATTTATGCATAATAATGATTTTGTGATTAGTTTATTTCATAAACTATACAAAATCCCACTTTCCTTTTAAATTTCCCAATAAATAACTATCTAATTAAATTTGCCAGTATTTTACTCTCTTTCACAAATATAATACTTGAAATTCTACAATCACACTCCAGAAGCTATTGCTTCAAAAAAAAAAAAAAAATCCAAACCCAAAAGTACCATAAAATTCAAATCCAATTAAATCTAAACTTTCAACCCAAATCCAAAAAATTTCAAGGCCTTATGAATCCTAAATTCTAAATTCCCTAGAGCCTAGATCCAATAAATTCTAGAGTTGAAACTATAAATTCCAAATCCTATTGAGATATCCATGTTTGATAAACAATAAATTCAAAATTGCATTCATGGTGCCACCCATATCATTTGTCTTGTAAATGTTTTCTCATAATTTAGCATAGTTGCTCCGATATTTATAGTTAGATGTTTCACATTTCAAGGTTTTGATTGATTTTTTTAATTTTTTTATAATATAATTTCCATAGTTTAATTATAAAAAATGTATTCGTGCCATATACAACAATGTCAAGGTTCAAAAATATTTATATATGTTGTCGAATGCATGTTTTAATGTTGTCACACATACATGCATTGACATATCTTAGTAGGGGTCAGGAGACATGACTCTTCCAAGATTTTCACGGAACAATGTATATAGTTACTGATTCAGCATAATTTATCTGTATAACAGTGTAAATTTTACAACCCCCCTTCCCCAAAGATTTTTGTACTGTAATTTAAGTATATATATTATTTGTGTTGTTTAATATAGATCTAGAGGAGGGTGAATAGGTAATCCTAATTCGAATTTTGCAAGCTAATAGAATGCAATTTAGGTATTTGCGTAATCTTAAATAATTTAAAATAAATAGATAATGTACCACAATCTATGACACACAATATTTAATACGGAGTTCGGTAGGTGGTTGCTTTGTAGTTTTAACTCACCGTTTACTTTCTCAATCGACATACTCGATAGTTTACAAGTACCTACGTCTCTGATGATGCTTTGCGCCGTTTAGACACTCTATTAAATTTTACCGAATCAAAGATTACAAGATTTCCCCAGATCGAATTATATGTTTCTATCGATCTATGTCGGGATTTACAATTTAGTGCTAGCCTATTGCAATCTACAAATCGAACTCTACATAATCGGTCACGCGAGTGGGGAGTCGTTTGTAGGAATGATTGGAAAGATCTATCCTAGATCAAGGTATTGATTTAGAGAAATTAAACTCAAGATATTTTGGCTAGTTTTTCTCTCTTTGATATTGTATAAAAGTTGTGGAAGAGATAGAGAGAAACTCAAGATATTTAGCCTATAATTTATAACTACTAATATTTCTTTATAATTATTGTTTTGTTGTTTGAATTATTTTTATTTTGCAACTCGTTATTGTTGAAACGAAATTCTCTTCATCAAAAGTTGCAGACTTTATTTTGTTTATTGATGTATCTGAAGTTGCGGAATATTTTTTTGCGATTTCTTCTTGAACAACAGAGAATATCATAACAGTAATATTATATTCAAAATCACCTGTTATAATATTTATTTTGTTATTGTTTTTCTTGTAAATAGTTTAAACAGTAGAAAATATCACGTGCTTTATATTATTTTATATCATGCAATGGAAAATATAAAATAATATAAAACTCAATTGTGGAAGTAATTTAATAAATAATATCAAAATTTAATTTATAATAAACATAAATACAAATTATTTTATATGACATGATTTTTTTTATTTACATTTTTTAAAATAACAATACAATTTGATAGGTATTTATAAGTTCATGATGTTATTTAGATGGATGAACTATTTTTAAGTTCTATTACTTTTTGAAAAAAATTTGTTTGCTTAAAAACACAAATATAATTTACTTAGTATTATATGAGATTCTTATAGCTATAATTTAAAAAAAATAAAAGTAATAATACTTAAAAATTCAATAATGCAAATAAAATTCTTAAAAATTTATTATGTAAATATGTATTTTTTTGCATTGTATTTTCTTACATAATATCTTTACAAATTGAAATTATGAAAAACGGTATGTACGAACTATGTTAATATGGATGTCAAAATAAAGAGAAAATGAAAATGAATATATTTGATGGATTATAAAATTAAATTTCTAGAAATAATACTAATATTATATTTTCTATGTTTTATAATATTACATATTAAATTATTAATATTTCATATATAAACTTTTCATATTCCATTGCATTCACATTTGATCATGTAATCTTATGTGACATGTTAAAACAATTGATTAGACTTGGTCTAATGTGAATCTAACCAATAATAATAGGCCACATCATTAATGTAGGATGATGTGACTTTCTAAGAATGCTTAAAACATGGTGTAATATAATGACACATAAATAACTACACAAAATATGATCTTCAAATAATCTAACAAAAATTAATGATTGAGATTAAACCACATCACTACATCTAATGGTTCAAATTAAAACTTAAAAATAGTCATACAAAATGCATGTCTTAAATGATCAAATATAATATTAATGTATATGATGAATCCACATCACACAATATAATGGTTAATAATCATGATAAACATGATGATGTGGTTTCTTGAGGAGGCTCAAAGATTGGTGCAAAATAAGGGAGTGGATAGATTATAAATACTTAAAAACAAAAAATTATGAATTAACCATTAATTGCAATTAACAATTAATGTGTTAATTACTCATGATGACAATATGATGATGTCATCAAGAAAGTGGTGGGGAAATTGAAATGCACGGTAGAAGGCCCCATATCTATATGTCTATCATTTTATAACATAATTTGTTTATTTTTAGAAGGTCACATCATCATCTTATAATGATGCGAACTATTGCTATTAAAAAAAACTATTACACAATAAATTTCTTTTTAAACAAAGCTAAGAACTACATACTAAACAATAACATACACATGTACAAACCAGTGATCCCATATCTTTGATGGTTAGGTATTTTGGCACAAGATCCATATGTTGTAATATGTTGTGATTCCGAATTCCATTTGTATCACATAAAAATTGAATAAAAAAATGAACGCGATTTGTGGTCTAAATTTAGGGTTTAGGGTTTAGGGTTTAGGGTTTAGTGTTTACCGGCGGTAAAGCACCGCCGGTTTAGTGTTTACCGGCGGTGAAAGCGGCGGTAAAGCACATGCATGTACAAAAAGAGTTTAACAATCTTTTTTTCTCATTCTCCTTAATTTTGTTCAGGCTAAAATAGTATCACACTAAAATCACATACAGAAGAACCAACGTACTATTTTACAACAAAAAAACCTATCACACACATATATGCGCATAATATACATAAAATAACCAACAAACCATTTTTACAACGAGAAGAAGAAAACTACCATACATATATTTACATAATTTACATAAAAGAACCAACAAATTATTTTTATAACAAAAAGAGGAAACTATCATACACATATTTACATAATATGCATAGTCAAGTCTCAAGATCGATTCGAAAGTATTCACCAAAAGTACGCTAAAATCATGGAGCTATTACGTCATTGCAGCAGGGATTCGCACTCGAACCTCGTTCAATATACCATTATGATCGATCTGCATCATGAACACTTGTAACATGTGGGTTCCTTGAGAAATTTGAGCGTCTCGGTGCTCCTAAGTTGTGAATGCATCCTCGTAATGTGCATCGATGTCTTCAAGGACACGCCGGATGTGGCTGCGAAGAAGGATTTTTTTTAGTTTTACAATTATATATATTCATCAAATTATATGATATATATCATGGTTCTGAATATCGGACTCGGACTCGGTCGGCTCCGGAGACTCGGGACTCGGTCGACTCGGACAAGACCCGGGGGAGTAAAAAAAAAAAATCGGACGATTAGTAAAAAAATCGGAAAAAAAAGAAAAAAAGAAAAAAAATATTTTATAAATATATATACATTCATAAACATGATACACACTAATTCAACTCATAAAACACAAATTACTACACTAAAAAAAAATACATTACCTAACCAATATTACATAGAGCCTTTTAGAAGACATTGCTTTAACATGATAGTGTGCATGTTTTTTTTTTCAAAAAGCCTTTAACAGATAGTGTGCAAATAGTTACATACAACATAATATTTACAAAGAGTGCAAATAGTTACATACAACATAATGATTTTTTTCAAAGAGCCTTTAAAAAGACATTGCTTTAACGTGATCAAATAGTTACCAAACTACAAAGTTACAAAAGTTACAAAAGAATGCAAAGAAATGGGAACATAGAATAATAATATTCAAATATTACAAAAGAGTGCAACTCTTTGTAATTTTTTTCGAAGTTAAAAAAATGAGAGTAAGAAATAGAAACATCCAGCATAATATTCATAGATTCATATAGTGTATTCTTAAAAAAAAAAAAAAAAAAAAAAATTCGGTGACTCGGATCCGATTTTATCGGGGCAAAATCGGCTCGTTGGCCAAAAAGTTTTGCAAACTCGGACCAGACGCCGGATGTGGCTGCGAAGAAGGACTTTTTTAGTTTTGCAAATATATATTCATCAAATCATATGATATATATAGAGGAGAAAAGAAAAAAATAACTTATGAAAAAGCAAGAAAAATAAAATGATTTTAGCTCATGTATAGTAAAATAAAAAGATAATTTGATCTTTTTAGAAACAAACCTTGGTTGGCATTGGTGGCCTATTTGGAGGAGAAGTCATGATCAAATTTTTTGGCGTGTATATGGACCAAATTTTTTGTTTTAGACTTTACCTTTCTTATTTTTGGAATAAATAGGAACTTGATTAATGAGAATTGTTGAGGACACTCACGGCCTTTATATAATTAAGCAAGTCGGTGATGGGAATTTTACTAGAGATTTACAGTTCATTTCTCAATTTAATTAACTCTGGTTGGAAATTTGAATGAAAAACCATGACATTTTACAAGAGTTTCTCGTGAAATTTACGGTTTAAAAAAGGAAGTTGTGCATCGTTAGTTCAAATTTTTTTTTTTAATCATAAACTGAAATTTATGTGAAAATTCATGCCTTATTCCAAGATTTTTCTCTAGAAATATAAGATGAAAGTCCATTTTGAACCTCTTCTATATACAGTGGATCGCATATTATTTTTGCTCCATTAAACCATAAAATTTGTGTGAAAAATCGTAGTATTTTATAAGATTTTCATTCATCATGATATTGGTACAAAAAGTTAGATTTCGGCCTTCAACGATTGAAGAACTTTATTTTCGCCTCTCTACCCTTTTCATAAATAATCTAATTCTATTTTTTTAAAAATAAATTTAATTGTACTAATAGTATATTATTATAATTTGAAGTTATAACAAAATTTATCTTGTTTAACTGAAGCAAACAAAGTATAATTTGATTTATTCGAATCGGTTAAAAATTTATTTTGGTTCGTTTGGAGTATGATTTGGTTTTGTTTAAATTGATTCGATTGTGTTCAAACCAATCCGGTCCAATGGGTGATTTCAGAGAATAATGTGGATGTAATATTTATAGGTAAGTTTGCACACTCCGTGAGTATATGCGATCTCATGTGCACGTCATGAATATCAAAGCGACACGTGACTTGTATATGAAGGGCATGTGAACTTGGCATTTATGAAGTGCATATGAAATGCACATGGGGTGCCACGTGTTGTATTTCTCTTCAAGTCGTGTATATAAATTAAGAAGTTCGCATTCATGGAACGCATTAGTCGATCCCTAACCTAATAATTACTAGGCTCATTTTTTATTTTGGTTTCGTTATATATTTTTTTTTACTGACCTCTTTACAATTTTTCTTGTGTCACGTCTTTATATATATTTCATTTATGATATGTGACAAAATTTAGATCATGTATTAATTATTATTTTTTACAATCATAATTTCTTTATAGATATTTATAGGAATATTTTACTTTGTCCCTAATTTTTCCGTCACTTTAGTGATGACATCATTCAACCTAATTAACATCCTTATAAACAAGGTGAATTAACGATTAATACATACTTAATAAAAAATAATATCTAATTAGAGTCTCCACCAATTAACTATTAACTAGGAGAATACACGCGCTACGCGGCGAGCATGTAAATTATGTTTTTCATTGTACCACAAATTACACATTTGTATGATAATATTAATAATATCATCTGAAAATAAAGTTAGAATTCATTTATCTATGATTATTCATATGTTTTATAATTATTTTATATCATGATAAAAAAATCTCATTTTTTTAATCAAATAATAATACTTATATTAATGTCATTACATAATAATTGTTGGGAATTCTTTTCGTCCCCGGACCCGCGCAGCGGATATGTAGGCCCGGTCCGGTTCCCTTAATTCAAGATCACGCCATGACTTCGAAGGGTACGATGCAAATAAGAAGATTAGATTCATACCAGTGCAAAATTGATTGCACACGACGGGTTGATTACTAGTCTTCTTTCTCCTGTCACGTTGGTGACAATCCGCGCGTCCCACACCACGCGTCTTTCACCGATTGTAGACCGTCCTCTCTCTCCCTCGAGTTGATCACAACCGAAGAGCCACAAGTGTCGCTCCTCTACTTGTATCCACCGTGAGTCGGAGTTCGTCGGTCGCGGGTGCAACTGCCTAGATGATGCACCGGCGAACTTGCTTGATCGATTGATTCTCTATATCGGAAAACTCCTTTTCTCGGTTCTCTCTCTTTACACCCTTTCACTCTCTAGAAATATGTCTCTATATAATTCTGGAATATTCTGATTAATCCGAATTATTGGACTGAATGAAGACCTAAGAGATGAGAGAGAATTATCCTATTTATATCACATAGGATTAGGATGGGCCAAAAAACATGTATATCCAATATACACTCTTTCACACAGAAAGTTGCATGAACCTGTTCAGTATGCTGTCCATACGAAATTGGTAAATTCCTCTAACAGAAAATCAATCTACACGAAAGTTGTAGATAATCGTATTATCTACCCAACCCAATTTGGCCTGGACCAATTGGATTTCGTATGCAAAAGTTATGACTGTTTTACTAACTGTATGTCATATTGTTGCACCCTTTCGGTATTTCATAGAAACGACACTAATACTTCGTTCATATGAAATATATTTCTACATGAAGGTTGTAGATAATCTTATTATCTATCTAACCCAATTTGAACCATTCAAATTGGATTTTCCTACTGAAAGATATGACCAAAAATGTACGCTTACATTCTTTTATCCTTGTGTACACTTTTACGGTTGATCCGAAACTGTATTTCCTTCAGTCTCCTACTCAATTTCATATCTACCTAAAAGGTACTCATGCATATCCAATTTGCACGATTTTAGAGAATATAGCTCGCGTATCAAATACCAAGCTATGCACATCTTATGTGCCAACTTTATAATTAAGCCCGACTTAGTACGACTCGTTGTGTGACCATGTAGGTTCGGTTAACGATGGCAGTAAGCTGTTTCCATAGCACTACAAGCCCATGAGCGGGATCTAGTCACTCAATCATGGCTACCCATGTTAACACGAAGAATGATTGTGATCATTGTGCCTATCTCGAATAGCGGTCATTAGTTCTCTTGTTAGCGATATCCGTTAATCAAAAGGCATGGTGGTTGTCATCCTTATATTTTGATTAACTATACTTATTCCTCGTTTCCGAACTGATTTAACAATTTCAATCGATATTAACCGTCAATATCATTGACCAAGGCCTTGGTTTTCGTTAATCAATTCATCGAGTGGCCTAAGAGATATCTCTTCTTTTCGGAATAAACAATTCCTATCTTGGAGACTCATATTGAATTCCGTGTTTCAGACAATACCCAATGATGACCGTTTTAGCTCCCTGTTATGGTGAGCGTAAGGTCATATCAAAGTATTATGTTACGCACGTAACGCAATCGATGGTCCTCTCAAGTATGAAGAACCTAATACCCTACTCGTCGCGAGTCCATCCATAATGACTAAACCACGTCATGGTCTCGCGGCTTCGGTCATATCCAATATATGTCACCTAGCATATATCTACATTCCCGATTCGACAAATACCTTTGTCCTATGATTAGCAAAACATAATCATCTCCTCGGCTAACGTACTAGTGTACATGTTCAGTCTATTATCTGATAATGTAAATGCTTCACTCTTAAGCAAACTGAATCATGACTAGAGATGTTTAGAAATGAAACTTTAAGTGTGACGGTTTCGCTGCACCTAATCATCAATTATGTCGACGTCTACACAAGTTCAAATCAGGGTTCATGTAATCAAATTACACAACCCGCACACAGTTTTCATATAAGATAAATGCAAATGAAAAAATTTTAAAATCTCGAAATTGCATTAATATAAGATAAGTCTGGGGTGATACAACGTTTACTATTCTATTAGACTAATCTCGTTCTACGAAACTATCGTTTTAGATAACTAACTACTCTCTTCCTCCTCTAGGTATCTCAAACCTATAGCTTTCGCATGATAATCGTGCTTAGCTTGCGAGAGTGACTTAGTAAACGGGTCCGCAACATTCCTGTCAGTATCAATCTTTTCTATGATCACATCCTTTCGTTTTAAAATCTCACAGATCAAGTGAAATTTTCTGAGTATGTGTTTGGAGCGATGATGTGCACTCGGTTCCTTGGACTGTGCTATCGGTCCCGTATTGTCGCAATACACAATCACAGGTTCCGAGATACTTGGGACTACTCCAAGTTCGAACACAAATTTCTTGATCCATACCGCCTCCTTTCCTGCTTCCGAAGCGGCAATATACTCCGATTCAGTTGTAGAGTCTTCTATCGTGGGTTGTTTGGAACTCTTCCATACTACCGCTCCACCATTTAGACAAAAACGTATCCACTTTGTGATCAAAAGTCGTCGATACATGTTTGGAAACTGGCGTCGGTATATCCATTAATAACCAACCCGGATGTCTTTCCACCATAAATTAGAAATTCATCCTTAGTTCTTCGTAAGTACTTAAGGATGTTCTTAACCGCGATCCAATGCATATCCCCTGGATTAGATTGGTAACGCGAAACGACGCTCAATGCATACGACACATCGGGGCGCGTACAAATCATGGCATACATAATTGATCCAACCGCGGAAGCATATGGAACAATACTCATCGCATTCTTATCCTTACTCGATGTCGGACATTGAGCTTTAGAATACGATTTGCCACTCGACATTGGAAGAAGTCCTTTCTTCCAATCTTGCATTGAAAATCGTTTCAATACTTTGTCGATGTACGTGCTTTGACTCAAGCCGAGTAATTTCTTGGATCTATCTCTATAAATCCTCACGCCTAATATATAAGCGGCCTCGCCCAAATCTTTCATAGCGAAACGAGTATTTAAATACTTCTTAACATCCGTAAGCATCGGAATGTCGTTTCCTATGATCAAGATGTCATCTACATATAGTACAAGAAATACGACGCGGCTCCCACTAACCTTCTTGTATACACAAGGTTCCTCTACGTTTTTCACGAAGTTATATTCGCTTATAACCTCCATTTGCCAAATCTTGTAGTCATAATACGCAGAGATAGCAAGTAAGATCCGTATGGATTTAAGCATTGCTATGAGAGAAAATGTTTCTTCATAGTCTACACCATGAATTTGTTTGAAACCTTTCGCCACAAGCCGTGCTTTATAAGTGTTTACATTCCCAATCATGTCGGTCTTCTTCTTGAAGACCCATTTACATCTCACTGGTTTAAACCCGGGAGGTGGATCAATCAAGTTCCAAACTTGATTATCGTACATGGATTGAATCTCGGATTTCATGGCAGTTTGCCACTTTTTGGAATCCTCGCTTTCCATAGCCTCGAGATAAAATGTCGGTTCATCATCTATGAATTCGACTTCATCGTCATTTGCCATGATAAAACCATATCGTATAGGCTCTTGACGAATCCTACCCGATCTACGAATTCCTCCTTGTGTACTTGACTCCGGATCCTCAACATTTGACGGAATCGGATCAATGTTCATCGGTTCTGTGTTAATTTCTAGATCTCCAACTTCATCGAGGTCTATTTTATTTCCTATAACTCTTTGAAATATAAATTCTTCCTCCAAGAAGATACCTCTACGAGCGACAAAAATCTTATTTTCGTCAGGATTATAAAAATAATAACCTCGAGTCTCTTTGGGATATCCAACAAATATACACTTTTCAGATTTAGGATCTAGTTTGTCCGACATTAATTTTCGGACGTAGACTTGACATCCCCATATCCGAATAAAAGACAACACTGGAGGTTTTCCGGACCAAATCTCATAAGGCGTCTTTTCAACCGATTTAGAAGGTATGCGGTTTAATAAGTAAGCCGCGGCCTCTAGGGCAAATCCCCAAAATGATTTTGGAAGGGAAGTTTGACTCATCATAGATCGAACCATGTCCAACAAGGTTCGATTCCTCCGCTCGGACACGCCATTCCATTGTGGCGTTCCTGCCGGAGTCCATTGTGGAACTATTCCACAATTCTTTAGATGGTCTTCAAACTCATAGCTCAAATATTCCCCTCCTCGATCTGATCGAATGGCTTTAATTTTCTTGCCAAGCTGATTTTCAACTTCGTTTTGAAACTCTTTGAACTTTTCAAAGGTCTCCGCTTTAGTACGCATCAAATAGATATAACCATTGAAGGAAATAATGCCCTAGGCTGAATGAAATAATGCCCAGGGCTGAACTAAATAATATCCTAGGCTGAACTGTTCAGTTTGTATGTAAACGAATGATCATTATTATTTATGTTTGTTAATCTAATATTTTAATATTGAATTAAAGTTTCATTTAATACGTGTACTGGTTATTTAACATATTTAGGAATATGTATCACTAGTTTATACATCATCATAATATGTGATTATGATAGTAAAATTGTATCAATGAACGTAATACGATTCTAAATGTCCCTGGTCATATATATGATGTATATAGAGATATACATGTCTAAGGAAATAGAATATATATGTACACCAGTATATTCGCATATGAGATGATTATGTTTTACTGATCATGGACATGGAATACATAGAGATGTAGTGATGTCAAATATGGAATATAGATATGTATTAGAGACTACATATTGGACTGACCAACTTATGAGAATATACATGGTTATTGTCATTATATATATTCTCATAAACAAATAGAATTTTAGTTCTTTGACCTGAGGTTATCATTAGATTTCTCACCTGTGAATTGTGATACTTAGATATGTTTCTTTGTTATCTTTAACCGGGTAATCAAGATCATCATTGGGTATTACATGAAGCATGTTGGAGGATGTGAATAACCAAGATGGAAGTTGTTCCTTTCATGATTGAAAGAGATATCTCTCAGGGCCCCCTGATGAATTAGGATTGAAGGAAATGCGTGGCCACGCTCAATAAGATTAACATGTGTTGTTAATATTAGTTGAATATTCAATCTAATTCTATATCGGGAAAGAGTTAAGTTGATTTAGAAAGGATGACATTTGACCATGTCTTTGATCAACAGATATCGTATGAACAAGAGAGCTAGTAATTTGTCTATTTGATAAATAGGTTATGATCACAAATCATTTATTTAATTTGGGTAGTCATAATGCCTTGCTAGAGGCCAATTATGATTTGCATATTTAAATAGAGATTTAATATGCTGCCAACATTAAATAAACCTATAGGGTCACACACAAAGACAAGTTCGGACTGGACACAGAAAATCAAACGAGGATATTATTCTGTTTGAACGAGGATATTATTCTGTTCGAACGAGGATATTATTCTGTTCGAACAGAAAGGTGTAAAGCATTAATTGAATGCTACATGCATGTATGGATGCATGGTATTAAATTCAGGATATTATTCATTTGATGAATTTACTTTGTGAGCATTGGATGCCACAAAAGTGGTTGGAAGTCTAAGAGTTTTCCACTTGAATTAATACACACCAAACCTCTTCATAAATAATATAGATTCACTCAATCTCTAGTGCAGAATTTTGACTCAAAGAATTTCGAATTTGGAGAGTAAATTTTTTTAGAGAAAATAGTTTTCTTAGAGAGAAAGAAAAGAGTGAAGCTAGGCAGAATTTCTTTGTGAAAGAAAAGAGAAGCCAAGCAGATTTTCTGAAGGGAGGAAGGATCCGACTAGCATCGGAGGTCTTCACATCCAGTCTAGACGAGTCGCGTGTGGATACCGATAGAGGGTGGTGCCGGTTCGAGCACACCAACGTGATCTCTGCAAGCTTCCTTCAACCAGATTTGAACTAAATCTGAGGTGAAATTTTTGAAACTCTTCCTTCGTATCTAATTAGCAATACACATATCCATGGCTTAAGGGGTTCGGGTAAGTTCCGCTATGCAATATGCATGCCCGAATTCCTAACAGTGGTATCAGAGCCACGTGTATCGTTTATTAGATCGATTTAGTATATTAGATGTACTAGTTTGGAGTTTCTGAGAATTATAAAACTACATATGTATTTTGATTGATATTATGCATAAGAAGGTGCACTGTCTCGAGCAGGGTATTATTGCATGAGATGCAAGATGTTATTCTGTTTGAACGAGGATAATATTCTGTTCAAACAGAAATGTACACTGTCTCACGCTGAGATTTACTGCATAAGATGCAGGATATTATTGCATGAGATACCGGATATTATTCTGTTTGAACGAGGATATTATTTTGTTCAAGCAGAAGGTGCACTGTCTCACGCTGAGATTTATTGCATAAGATGCAGGATATTATTGCATGAGATGCAGGATATTATTCTGGTCGCACGTGGAGATTATTGCATATGTATTAGTCGAAATGTATATATGTATTTTATAATTCAACGATATATGATATAGCATGGCCAAAACTTTGTGTTGTGATTGAATGATGTGATTGCATGTTGTAAATTTAATTTATGGCGACCAGTGAGTTGTCCAAGTTGTAAATTTAATTTATGGAGACCGGTGAGTTGTCCAAGTTGTAAAAGTAGAATAGGTTGTTATTTTATTTAAATGAAGATGAAGGAGTTCATCGACGCAACTATTCTCAAGATGAAGGAGTTCATCGCGACAAGCAATCACAAGATGAAGGAGTTCATCATCACAACCGATCACATGATGAAGAAGCTTACCGCCATAACCGGTCACATGATGAAGGAGTTCATTGCCACATCCACTTTTATAATGAAAGAGTTCATTATAAGTATTTAATTAGAGATCTTTATAGTGGCTTATAAAGATCATGGTCATGCTATATCATTTAATTATTCTGTGATGTGTGATGTGATATGCTTATACATGTGATAAATAAATTAGAAATCCCTCTACTAATTATTAAGTTGAGAAAATGCCTCCCATATTCTGAAATTCTCAGGGCCTTTATATCACTCACATGGGTCATGCCAAAGCTGGGTGTGTGAGCTTATATAGTTGGCGGGATAATATGCATTGATTAATTACCAACATAGGTCATGCCAAAGCTGGGTGTGTTGGTAGATTAATTGGATGATAATCAGTTATGGTTAGTACTTAACTAAGTAGCAAGTCGGACTTGAACTTAGGGCATAAGATGAGACATGTACACACGTGGATTTTGAGTTGGACTCAAAAACCACGATCTCATAAATGTTCTCAAGAGTTGCATGGAGATGCAATTGGATTTGATCCTACCTAAATAACAGAATTCTGAGACGAGCCAAAGCACGCTTAGGATTTTGTGAAATATGGATCTTGAGCCACTATGGTACATGTAGTTGGAATGTATCCGAACCAACACAGTGAGGGCTGTTGATTTGATAAAAATAGTGGGAGTATTTTAAATGAACTAAAACATAAATGTTATCATCTATAAATGTATTAATTTTGCACATTTTATTCCATGTAGAAAAATGTCCTCAAACAGTTTAAATTTGCGATCTCTCCTTGAGAAGGAGAAGTTGAATGGTAAAAACTTTCCGGATTGGGAGCGAAATCTAAGAATTGTTCTTAGGGCTGAACATAAGGGTTATGTTCTTGATGAGCCTCTCCCAACTGAAGAACCACCAGCAGATGCTGAACATGTGGACCAAGAAATCTATGAAAAGTTCATAGATGATGATGTTGAAGTAACTTGTCTCATGTTGGCTACTATGTCATCGGATCTTCAAAAACAGTTTGTTGATTCACATGCATATGTTATGAACAGACAGCTCAAGGAAATGTTCCAAGAGCAAGCCAGACTTGAGAGGTTTAACACCCACAAGGCGTTGTTCAACTGCAAAATGTCCCATGGTACATCTGTGAGTGCGCATGTTTTGAAGATGAAAGGATATGTCGATCATCTTGAGAAACTAGGTGCGAAAGTCAGCCATGAGATGGAAACTGACTTGATTCTTGAGTCCTTGACTCCGAATTTCGCACAGTTTGTTTCCAACTACAACATGCACTCTATGGATAAAACAATACCGGAATTACATGGTATGCTTAAGAATTTTGAGGCTACCAATAAGACCGGAGACTTCAAGGCATCCGATGCCAACGAAGTTTTGATGGTTCAAAAGGGAAAGTTCAAGAAGAAGTTCAAAGGCAAGAACAATGGTAAAGGCAAGGTGTTGCCCAAACCAAAGATCAAGAAATCTGAACCGACCACTTGTTTCCATTGCCATAAGGATGGCCATTGGAAAAGAAACTGCCCACTTTACTTGGAAGAAGTAAAGAGGAAGAAAGCAGTGTCAGCAAGTGCCTCAGGTATTGAAATTAATTTATCTACTTTGTCAAACTAGGTATTAGATACTGGATGTGGTACTCACATATGTAGAGATGTGCAGGCACTACGAAGTAGAAGAAAATTAGCTAAAGGACAAATGGATCTACGAGTGGGAAATGGAGCAAGAGTTGCTGCATTAGCCGTAGGAGATTATCATTTAACTTTACCTAATGGATTTGTATTAGAATTGAACAATTGTTGTTATGTACCTGTTATGAACAGGAATATTATTTCTATTTCAAGATTAGCTTTGGATGGTTATAAATTTATTATAGAAGATAATAATTGTACTATCCGTAAAAGAGAAATTTTCTATGGAAATGTTTTATTAGAAAATGGTCTCTACGTGCTAGATCTGAATAATTACAAATCCATATATAATATCAATACCGAAAGGACAGTGTCTAATGTTGATAATCAAACCTACTTTTGGCATTGTCGTTTAGGCCATATAAACGAGAAACGCATTTCTAAACTCCATACTGATGGACTTTTAGACTCATTTGATATGAGATCATATGAGACATGTGAGTCTTGTTTATTAGGCAAGATGACTAAGAAACCTTTCTCAAATGTTGGGGAAAGATCAAGTGATTTGTTGGAGCTCATACATACTGATGTATGTGGCCCAATGAGCATGGAAGCCCGAGGAGGTTATAGATACTTCATTACTTTTACTGATGACTATAGTAGATATGGATTTATCTACTTAATGAGGCAAAAGTCCGAATCGTTTGAAAGGTTCAAAGATTTTAAGAATGAAGTAGAGAATCAACTAGGCAAGAAAATAAAGGCCATTCGATCTGATCGAGGTGGTGAATATTTGAGCCAAGATTTTGATGACTATCTAAGAGATTGTGGAATTGTTTCACAATTAACTCCACCCGGTACACCTCAATGGAATGGTGTTTCCGAGAGGAGAAATCGTACCTTGTTGGACATGGTTCGATCAATGATGAGTCAAACTGATCTCCCGAAATCGTTTTGGGGTTATGCCATTGAAACAGCCGCATTCATACTGAATAGAATTCCATCTAAATCCGTAGAAAAGACTCCATATGAGATATGGAGAGGAAGAACTCCGAGTTTGTCTTTTCTGAAAATTTGGGGTTGCGAGGCATATGTTAAACGCATGATGTCAGATAAGCTTGGACCCAAATCGGATAAATGTTTATTCGTGGGATATCCTAAGGAAACTAAAGGGTATTACTTTTACATCCCCTTTGAAAATAAGATTTTCATAGCTAGAAATGGAGTATTCTTAGAGAAGGAGTTCATTTCCAAGAGAGCTAGTGGGAGTAAGGTTGATCTTGAAGAAGTTCAAGATTCCCAAACTAGAAATGAACATGAGATGGAAGATGTTTCAGGTTCACCAAATGTTGGAGAATCAGAAAATGTGACACAAGAACCACCACGTAGATCTAATAGGAATCGTCAGGAGCCCGAGAGATATGGATTTCTCGTGACTAATGATGACGATGTGTTGGCTATAGATAATGAACCAACATCCTACGAAGATGCTATGATGAGTGAAGATTCGCAGAAATGGCAAGATGCCATGAATCTCGAGATACAATCCATGTATGACAATCAAGTTTGGAACTTGATTGATCCACCTGAAGGATTAAAAACCATTGGGTGTAAGTGGGTTTTCAAGAAGAAAACTGACATGGATGGTAAGGTGCATACTTACAAAGCACGGCTTGTGGCGAAAGGTTTCAAGCAAACTCATGGTATAGACTATGATGAAACGTTTTCACCCGTGGCCATGCTTAAGTCTATAAGAATTCTACTTGCCATAGCCGCATATTATGACTATGAAATATGGCAAATGGATGTCAAAACTGCTTTCCTTAACGGGAACTTGAACGAGGATGTATACATGATACAACCCGAGGGTTTTGTCGATCCAAAGAATTCTAAGAAAGTATGCAAGCTTCAAAAGTCTATTTATGGTTTGAAGCAGGCATCTCGAAGTTGGAATCTTCGTTTTGATGAAGTAATCAAGGATTATGGTTTCATCAAGAATGTGGAAGAAGCTTGTGTATACAAGAAATTCAGTGGGAGTGCACATGTATTCTTAGTTCTTTATGTGGATGACATATTGCTCATTGGCAATGATATACCTATGCTCTTAAGTGTTAAGAAATATTTGGGGAATCAATTTTCAATGAAAGACCTAGGAGAAGCAGCCTATATATTAGGCATAAAGATTTATAGAGATAGATCAAGGAAGCTTCTAGGTCTGAGTCAAAGTACATACATTGACAGGGTATTGAAAAGGTTCAATATGCAAGATTCCAAGAGAGGATCCTTGCCAATGTTGCATGGTATCTCGTTAGATAAATCTCAATGTCCGACATCGAGAGATGAACGAGAACGCATGAATAGAGTACCATATGCTTCGACAATTGGATCTATTATGTATGCGATGATATGTACTAGACCAGATGTGTCATATGCATTAAGTGTAACAAGCAGATACCAATAGATCCAGGTGAGAGTCACTGGATAGCAGTAAAGAATATTCTTAAGTACTTGAGAAGGACTAAAGATGTATTATTAATCTATGGAGGTTTGGAAAGTGAGCTGGTGATAAAGGGTTATACCGATGCTAGCTTTCAAACCTGCATTGATGATTTTAGATCGCAAAGTGGTTATGTATTCTGTTTGAACGGAGGAGCAGTTGTTTGGAAAAGTTCCAAACAGCAAACTGTCGCAGATTCTACAACGGAAGCGGAGTATATAGCAGCTTCAGAAGCAACTAAGGAAGCTGTTTGGATCAAGAAATTTGTGGCAGAACTAGGTGTAGTTCCAAGTGTGTTGGACCCTGTGACTCTCTTTTGTGATAACAATGGAGCAATTGCGCAATCTAGGGAGCCAAGGTCACACCATAGATCCAAACACATACTTCGGCGTTTTCATCTAATTCGAGAGATAATAGAGAGAGGAGATGTGAATGTGTGCAAAATTCCAACTGATGATAATATAGCTGATCCGTTTACTAAGCCGCTCTCGATAGCGAAACATGATCGTCATGCTAGAGCTATTGGTTTGGATTACCTCAGAGAAGAGAGTTGAGTGTGTATTATTAGTATCAGTTCACCCTAGTGCAAGTGGGAGACTGAAGGAAATAATGCCCTAGGCTGAATGAAATAATGCCCAGGGCTGAACTAAATAATATCCTAGGCTGAACTGTTCAGTTTGTATGTAAACGAATGATCATTATTATTTATGTTTGTTAATCTAATATTTTAATATTGAATTAAAGTTTCATTTAATACGTGTACTGGTTATTTAACATATTTAGGAATATGTATCACTAGTTTATACATCATCATAATATGTGATTATGATAGTAAAATTGTATCAATGAACGTAATACGATTCTAAATGTCCCTGGTCATATATATGATGTATATAGAGATATACATGTCTAAGGAAATAGAATATATATGTACACCAGTATATTCGCATATGAGATGATTATGTTTTACTGATCATGGACATGGAATACATAGAGATGTAGTGATGTCAAATATGGAATATAGATATGTATTAGAGACTACATATTGGACTGACCAACTTATGAGAATATACATGGTTATTGTCATTATATATATTCTCATAAACAAATAGAATTTTAGTTCTTTGACCTGAGGTTATCATTAGATTTCTCACCTGTGAATTGTGATACTTAGATATGTTTCTTTGTTATCTTTAACCGGGTAATCAAGATCATCATTGGGTATTACATGAAGCATGTTGGAGGATGTGAATAACCAAGATGGAAGTTGTTCCTTTCATGATTGAAAGAGATATCTCTCAGGGCCCCCTGATGAATTAGGATTGAAGGAAATGCGTGGCCACGCTCAATAAGATTAACATGTGTTGTTAATATTAGTTGAATATTCAATCTAATTCTATATCGGGAAAGAGTTAAGTTGATTTAGAAAGGATGACATTTGACCATGTCTTTGATCAACAGATATCGTATGAACAAGAGAGCTAGTAATTTGTCTATTTGATAAATAGGTTATGATCACAAATCATTTATTTAATTTGGGTAGTCATAATGCCTTGCTAGAGGCCAATTATGATTTGCATATTTAAATAGAGATTTAATATGCTGCCAACATTAAATAAACCTATAGGGTCACACACAAAGACAAGTTCGGACTGGCCACAGAAAATCAAACGAGGATATTATTCTGTTTGAACGAGGATATTATTCTGTTCAAATGAGGATATTATTCTGTTCGAACGAGGATATTATTCTGTTCGAACAGAAAGGTGTAAAGCATTAATTGAATGCATGTATGAATGCATGGTATTAAATTCAGGATATTATTCATTTGATGAATTTACTTTGTGAGCATTGGATGCCACAAAAGTGGTTGGAAGTCTAAGAGTTTTCCACTTGAATTAATACACACCAAACCTCTTCATAAATAATATAGATTCACTCAATCTCTAGTGCAGAATTTTGACTCAAAGAATTTCGAATTTGAAGAGTAAATTTTTTTAGAGAAAATAGTTTTCTTAGAGAGAAAGAAAAGAGTGAAGCTAGGCAGAATTTCTTTGTGAAAGAAAAGAGAAGCCAAGCAGATTTTCTGAAGGGAGGAAGGATCCGACTAGCATCGGAGGTCTTCACATCCAGTCTAGACGAGTCGCGTGTGGATACCGATAGAGGGTGGCGCCGGTTCGAGCACACCAACGTGATCTCTGCAAGCTTCCTTCAACCAGATTTGAACTAAATCTGAGGTGAAATTTTTGAAACTCTTCCTTCGTATCTAATTAGCGATACACAGATCCATGGCTTAAGAAAATTTAAATAATAATAGAAATTAAATTTTTTATCTATCAAAACATAAATATCTTCTTAAACTTAAGAAAATGTATATATTAAATATTATTGTTATATGTAAGACTATAAAACTATACAGATCATATGATATTAAATAATTTATATTTATATTTTGCTGAATTAAATTTTTATGTTATTTTTACAATTAAGTTTATATTATTTATAATTTTCATTGCATTTCATATCCGCAAAAAAATATAGTTATATATAATTAATGATGTGTTACCAATCTTAATTATGTAATATCCGTATCATGTCCATTTATCGAGCGGGTATTTTTAACCGCCGCATTTAGTACTCGCTCCGGAATTGTTTCCATGCCTATTTTATAATATTTAATTTAAAAAACATCTAAATATACTAACTCAAAATAATTTACAAAATTAAGATAATTAACATTAACATCACAATTAAGACACAGCGGAAGTAACTTCGATGTGGGAAGCACCACAAGTTAGAGTTGAATTGCTAACCTCATAATGCCATTTGTTAAGACGTATTAGGCAAGTAATAATTAAAAAATATAGTATACTATAAGTAGAAAAAAGTAGAATAGGAAAGAACGATAAAAATAATTGAAAATCAGAAAATAGGAATTATAAAATATTAGAAAAAATAGATTAAAAAATCATATTAAAAATTCCAGAATAAAAAAAATCAGAATTTAAAAAGGATGACGTTATTGCAAAATCTCACATGACTTAACAAAGAGCAATTTAAAAAAAAAAATCAAACTGATGATAATTTTACCCTCATTTATGATTATTGTTGTTTATTGTTTTGTATGTAACTAATGTATGTTATTATTTTTAATGTACAAAATAAAATCTAACAAATACGAAAACATAAATGAATAAATTTACTCGTATATGCTCTCTTGTTAGTGAATATTATAAGACAAAATAAAATAAAATATGCTCTTCAATTTTCAAAATATAAAAAAAAGTGTATCCGATCTTCGTCTTTGAAAAAAAATAACTGCTATCCATGAATATCCAATTTGAAATTTGCAAATTATTATTTCTAATATGTTGTTTCAGTAAAAATTTATGTAAGTTATTTTTAATGATTATGATTTTTTATATATAATTATTTTTTCACTATTTATGGAATGTAATAATGTTAATAAATTAAGAACAATAAATATTAATCATTATTAATAGGGGCAAAATAGTCATTTCTTAAACTTTGCTCTTTGTTAAGTCATGTTAGCTCTTCTAATATCATCACCTTTAAAAAAACAAACATAATTTGGAAAACCAGAATTAAATAAGATATCAATAAAAATAAATCAGATAAGAGCAAATTAAAAGAAATCAATTAAAAAAAAAGCAGTTAAAAGAACTGTTTCAAAGTTAATTTGTAGATCTGTAGATTTTAAAAAACTCTTGTTAAAACGGCTGTTGCAAAAATATAGAGAAGAATGGGATTTTTGAATTTTTAACATTAAGCATTGCGTTTGAACATTGCATTTGAACATTTTAACTTTTAAGTTTTAACCAAACGTTATCTGAACACAATCTTCAAGTAATTCCCATCTCGTGTATAAAAAAAAATGGAATGTATCATACTTCTATAAATTTACTCCCTGGTATCTTTCTCTCTCAAACTCTTAAAATATTTTTAGCAAAATCTCGAGAGAGAAAAGAGTCTTTGGTAGAGCTTAAACTTCTCTAGATATTCTAGTAAACCAATTTCCGTCTCCTTTCAAATATTCAAGTTATTCCCAACTCGTGTGATCGAATCCGTTAGGTTAGCTCGATAGGCCGTTTCTTAGATTTGTGATAGACTAGCAAATTCGTTTTTGTGAAGACCTGATCCATACAGAGAGAACATTAAATCAGTGTTGGATGCCTTGTAATCTTTTAATCGAAAAATTGAATCAAGTAGACTAGTTAAAGCAAGCAAGTATTTACCGAAATCGTAATCATATCACGTGCCAAACTGGTTTGTGCGGTATTGCCTTCTTTGTTAATTACTTTATGCACTATTTAATTACTAGTTAATTACCAAAGCATACTCGTAAATTGAATATTGATAAAAGTCGAAAATAGGAATTAACGCAATACTACACATTTGTGCACGCCTGGTCGTCAAAATCAACAACCGAGCGACACGTGACAATTCATTTTTTCTCCATTTTGACCGCATAACACACACAGAGGCAAAAAAATTTATAAATATAAATTATTATGCAAAAAATATAATTCATGTCCAAAAAATATATATACAAAATATTACTCACGTAAAAAAAGGAATATAATACATCTTAAGAGATGTATCATATATACATGAAATTATATCACCCGTATACAAATTGATAATATGTATGTATTCAAAAAATATATATTGTATATCTAAAACTTCTAACTTAAGATATATTATACGTTCAAACAAATATGACATGTATATGTATTTAGGAAAATATATCACACATCTAAAATGTGTAAGATACGTCTAAAAGATATACACACGCAAAAATACAATATAAATATAATATGTATAACATATTTTTTTAAAATAAACGTAAAAACGTATGATACACATATAAGATATACGATATATCTAAAATAGTATAATACATCTAAAAACGTATAATACACATGAAAGATATATGTTATATCTGAAATAGTATAAAAATCCTGAATGGAGGAAGATGTGCATTTAAAGTGCTTTAGGCGGCCCAAACAACAAAAAATTATTTTTTGTTTGGAAAAATAGAATACCACGTGTCAGTCTCTAGTTGATTTCGACGATCGGAGAGAGTAATTGTTGGAGTGTAGAAACTTTTTTGTAACTGTTCAAGTAATTATTGTAATATTTAGAGATTATTTTATCAATGACCACATAATCAAGTTGGTTGAGTGCTTCGCACAAATAACACTACGTGTTGGAAAGGTTGTGGATTCGAGTCCCGACGACATCAATATAAAAATAGAAACATATAATGACCGCTATTCCTAATCCAATATATATAAATACAGATATAAAATACAAAATACAAGTAAGTACAAATACAAATAACAATAAAAAATACGAATACAAGTACGAATGTCCAGGACAATTACGAAACACAAATACAAATGCCAACAAGAATACAGACGACAAAAATGAAATGTGAATATGTATACGAATACGAACACGAACACGAACATAGCACGAACATGAATACTAATACAATTATGAATTAAGAATTATGAATAACGAATAACGAATAACGAATTACGAAATATAAAATCGCACGAATACAAATACGAAATATGAATAGTAATACGAATTCGCCTATATGAATAATACATGAATACAAATACACGAATACGAATAGATGAACATGAATGCGAGTATGAATACAAAATACGAATATGGAATACTAATACAAATATAGATAAGAATACAAACAATTCGATACATTTCGGAAATGAGGAAATTTTAATTACAACACACAACTTGATTGCCCAGTAAAAAACAACTGCACGCGATATTAAACGATAACACCCATTTCCGAACACAACAATTAAAGAGAAACCCAAAAAGGTTCCTCGAATACTACAAATAAGTTACAAGCAAAAATAAAAATACGAATATGAATACATGACTACGAATAATACAAAGGATGTGAATGCGAATTCGCAGCCACAAATGCGAATAAAAATTTGAAAAATAAATAAACATAAAATAAAATACGGATACGAAATAAGAAATGTGAAATACAAAATACAGTAACAAACACAAACACTAAATACGAACGAGGAAACGAAAAACCAATACAAGTACGAAATATAACACGAATACGAATAAAATCACAGATACGAATACGATTATGAAATATTTTTGTAATATCAACTTTAATGTTCATAAAATATGATGTTTATTAGCTGTCGTGATTATATCCTAAAACATGTAGTGATTCATGACAGAAATACTCATCGAAAACATGAAAGAAGTAAACTTTCTTTTTACGATGAACCCGCGCAATAGCGCGAGTACCACGCTAGTATGCAATAAACTACTATATGTTGGGAATTCACCCATCCCCGGGCCCGCGCAGCGGATATGAAGGCCCGGTCCGGATCCCTAAATCCAAGATCACGCCATGACTTCGAGGGTACGATGCAAAGTAGGATAGACGATTACCAGCGTGAAATTGATCACGCACGACGGGTTGATCACTCGCATCCTTCTTTTCCTTCGGTGTCACGTTGGTGACTAGCCCGTACGTCCCATACCGCACGTCTTCCACCGTCTTGACACGTCTCGGGTTGTCTTTGTGCGTTCCATGCCCGCATGCTTCCACAGCCCGTTACTCGATTCGCTCGTTTCGTCTCCGGCAGATTTCGTTCCTCCGAATCGATCACAACCGAAAGAGCCCCAGATGTTGCTCCTCTACTTGTATCCACCTTGACTCGTAAGACGTCGGTCGCGGGTGCAACTGCCTAGACGATGCACCGGCGAACTTGCTCGATTGATTGATTCTCTATACCGGAAAACACCTTTTCACGGTTTCTCTCTCTTTACACCCTTTCTCTCTCTAGAAAGTTGTCTCACAATTCTCTGGAATATTCTGAAATAATTAACTGAATGAACCACACCAGATGAGAGAGAAAAATCCTATTTATATCATATAGGATTATGATTGGCCAAAAGACATGTATATCCAATATACACTCTTTCACACAGAAAGTTGCATGTATCTGTCCAGTATTATGTCCATACGAAATTGGTAAATTTCTCTGAAAGAAAATCACCCAACACGAAAGTTGTAGATAATCTTATTATATACACGACTCAATTTGGCCTGGCCTAATTGAAATTCGTATGCAAAAGTTTTGACTGTTTTACTAACTGTATGTCATACTGTTGCAGCCTTTCCGTATTTCATAGAAACGACACTGATACTTCGTTCATATGAAATATATTTCTATATGAAGGTTGTAGATAATCTTATTATCTATCTAACCCAATTTGAACCATTTAAATTGGATTTTCCTACTGAAAGATATAACCACGAATGTACGGTTACATTCGTTTATCCTTGTGTACACTTTTACGGTTGATCCTGAAACTGTATTTCCTTCAGTCTCCCACTCAATTTCAGATCTACCTAAAAGGTACTCATGCATATCCAATATGCACGATTTTAGAGAATATAACTCGCGTATCAAATACCAAGCTACGCACATCTTATGTGCCAATTTTATAATCAAGCCCGACTTAGTACGACTCGTTGTGTGACCAGGTAGGTTCGGTTAACGATGGCAGTAGGCTGTTTCCATAGCACTACAAGCCCATGAGCGGGATCTAGTCACTCCATCATGGCTACCCATGTTAACACGAAGAATGATTGTGATCATTGTGCCTATCTCGAATAGCGGTCATTAGTTCTCTTGTTAGCGATATCCGTTAATCAAAAGGCATGGTTATAGTCATCCTTATATTTTGATTAACTATACTTATTCCTCGAGTCCGAATTGAGTTAACAAATTTCAATCGTTATTAACCGTTAATATCATTGACTGTGGCCACAGTTTTCGTTAATCAATTCATCGAGTGACCAAAGAGATATCTCTTCCTTTCGGAATAAACAATTCCTATCTTGGAGACTCACATTGAATTCCGTGTTTCGGACAATACCCAATGATGACCGTTTTAACTCCCTGTTACGGTGAGCGTAAGATCATATCAAAGCATTGTGTTACGCACGTAACGCAATCAATGGTCCCCTCAAGCATGAAGAACCTAATACCCTACTCGTCGCGAGTCCATCTATAATGACTAAACCATGTCATGGTCTCGCGGCTTCGGTCATATCCAATATATGTCACCTAGCATATATCTACGTTCCCGATTCGACAAACACCTTTGTCCTATGATTAGCAAAACATAATCATCTCCTCGGCTAACATACTAGTGTACGCGTTCAGTATATTCCCTTGTAATAGAAATGCTTCTCTCTTAAGCAAACTGACCCGCGACTAGGGATGTTTAGAAATGAAACTTTAAGTGTGACGGTTTCGCTGCACATGGTCCTCAACCATGTCGACGTCCACACAAGTTCAAATCAAGGTTCATGCAATCATATTACACAACCCCGCACACAGTTTTCATATAAGGTGAATGCATGAAAATTTAAGTAAACAAGATTTTTAAAAGGGATGCATTCATACGGATTAAGTATTTGGGTGATACAACGTTTACCTATGGATATCTCCATACCCACAACCTGCGAGGACTATCGTATTAGATAACTACACTATACTCTCTTCTTCCTCCTCTAGGTATCTCCATACCCATAGTCATCGCATGACAGTCACGCGCGACTAGAGAGAGCGGTTTTGTAAACGGGTCCGCATGTTGCCGTGAGTGTTAATCAACATCAGGTTTGGAACATTTCCAATACCTACGATCACATCATTTCATAAAATTTCATGGATCAATGAAATTTTCTGAGTATTGGCTAGAAGTGGTTGTGACCTCGGCATTTTTGGCTTGTACTATTGCGTGTCACGCAATATACAACCATAAATCCGATAACTCGTGACTACTCGAGTTTGGTCATGTATCCTTGATCCATACCGCTTCCTTTTGTGATTCATAACCACAATATACTCGCCCCCGTAAATAGAATCATTATTGGTCATGCGGAACCTTTCCACATAATCATGTTTTCATTTAAGCAAATCATGTACACACTTTGTGATCGAAAGTCGTGCTACATATTTGGACGTGCTAAATCTTTGGAAACTGTCGTTGTTATAACTCTTTATAACCAACCCACACCATTATAGATAAAATAAAATCCTGAATTCTTTTGTAAAGTATTCAAGGATAACATTCACCGCTATCAATACAAATCCCGATGAATTTATATATACATAACCATTATGTATATATATATGTATAACCATTATACATTCACAAGAATTAGTCTCATGTAATCGCATTACATTCAAACTCGTGTGATTCCTTGGGTTTTATTGACGGTGAATTAGACGCTTCATCTATACGACATATAGCCACATACATATCAAGATAGATATAATAGATCCTCACATCGAATGTAAAGCATCATATTTTTATTTTCGCCCTGCTTGATGTCTCACATCGAGCCGTAGAAAATTTCTGCCATTCGACATCTCTATTTAACTCCGCCAAGGAGTTATATGTTGAAAACCTTTTTCAACAATATGTCGATATACGTGCTATAATATAAAACGAGGAACTTCTTAGATCTATCCTATAGATCTTCACGCTTAATTCATAAGCGGTCTCGCCTAAATTTTGTGTCGTTACAAGAAATATAATGCGGCTCCCACTAACCTTCATGTGTACACAAAGTTTCCATTCGTTCCGACAATGTTATAACAGTTTATAACTTCATCAAAACGAATATTCCAATTCCGAGAAGCTTTCTCTAATCCATCATATGGATCATTAAAGCGTGCATATCTTATCCCCGATTCTTATGAATCAACAAAACCGTAAGGTTGTGTCAAGTACACATCCTTTCATAAAATTTCTGTCAAGAAATTCGGTTTTGACATCCATTTTGCTACATCACATAGTCATAATACGCGACCATGTCGAGCAGAATTTTGAGAATGTGAAAGCATGGCAACATGCGAAAACGTTTCTTCATAGTCCGACTATGAAATTCTTGAAACTCTTCGCTACGAGCCTCGATTTGCATATATGCGTATTCCTATCCGTGTCGGTTCTCATCTTGAAAACCCATTGTCTTTTCACGGGTCTAACCCGGAAAGTAATAAAATCAAGTTTTAAACTTGATAATTTTACACGGATCGAATCTCAGAATTCATGACATCATGTCATGTGGAATCAACCTTTCATAGCATCCCTGTAGGATATCGAATCATCATATGATTTCGATCTATCATCATTAGCCACGGTAAATCCGTATTTACCGGCTTATGATATAGCCTACTTGATCTACAAATAATTCCTTTGTGTGTTCGACTCGTATTCATCAACTCTTGATGAAGTCGTGTCAACATTCATCGGTACAATGTTTATTTTCAGATCTCGAACTCTTTCGAGATTTATTCTACTCCCACTAGCCCGCATAGAGATTAGCAACATCAAGTTTCAAACTTGTGCGCATCGAGTCCTCCTCCAAGAAGGCATCTCTTCGAGCCACGAAAATCTTATTTTCGTCGGGACGTTAGAACTAATACCCTTTAGTTTCCTTAAGGATATATGTCATAAACGAACAATTTTCAGATTTGGGATTGAGTTTAACCGAAACAAATTTCGAAATATACTCACATCCACAAATCTGTACAAATGACAACTTCGGAACCATTCCGATCCATATCTAATATGGCGTCTTTTATACCGATTAGAAGGTTTATGGTCCATATCTTATATGCAACCATTCATTAGTGCCGTTGTCTCAAGGGCGTATCCCCAAAATATTTTTGGGAGATCCTATTGACTTATCATCTATCGAACCATGTTTAACATGCGTTCATTTCCTCTTTTCGAATACATCTTTAATGTTCCGAATAAAGGTAATCGTGAAACGATTCCACAATCATAAATGATCATTAATACTCATAACTCAAATATCGCCTCTTCGATCCTATCGAAGTGCGTAGCTCAAATACTTGCCTCCTTGATCCTATCAAAGGGCTTTGATTTTCTTGCTTAGTTGATTTCGTATTTCGTTTTGAAACTCTATGAACCTTTCAAAATCTCCGTTTCGGTACGCATTAAATAGATATTTTCATATCTACTTTAACCGTCCATAAACGTAACAAAATACTGATAGCCTCCTCTTGCCTCCGAACTTATCGGAACATTTACATTTAAATGTAATTTCCAATAATTCGTTGGATCTTTCTCCAACCTTTGGAGAATGATGCAATTTGTCGTCTTTGCCTAATAAATAAGTATCGCGTTGAACCAATTGAATCTAATTCGATTGATTCTAGTAATCCAACATATGGAATCTAGATACGCGTATCTTGTTTATATGGCCATGACGGCAACGCCAAAAGAAGCAATCAACTTCTAGGTTTAATCCTCCTCGGATTTCACCATTCTTTGAGTCATTAGTTTTGGACAACTCCTTGTCCGAACTTTCTGTTTGGAAAATAATTTTCCAGAATACCCTTAGACATTTATTTCTTTCGATCCCATCCTTGAATTACAAGGACATCCACGCATCTCTATGCTTTGGATTCCCCGGACACTCTAAGCATCTCCTATTCAAATTTACATCGCATCACATGCAATTTCGGGATCGACTTATCTATCGAATGCATATGATATTCGGTCACGAAGATCAAATCTCGTACCATCAACACACGAGTGTTAATCAAAGACCCATAAGGCGTCTCAGAATTAATCTACGCTTTGAGCTGCATTGAACCATTCAATGTGCTCTAGCTCTTGAAACTATTTCTTGAGCGTTGCGTTTTACTTTCATATACACCCGAATTCTCAAAACAATTTTGAGAAATCTGCGTCTATACATGCCACCACAAGGCACGTAATATTGTTCGATTCCTTCTTAAAGTGTATTGAACCCGGCTTTATCTAAAGCCAAAGCCTCGAGCCCCGAATCTACCATTTCCGTGTCCAACACGTTCCTTTAAGTCTAAGAACTATTCTTTGACTATCAAGGTTAATTACGGTAATTCCGACCCAAAAGTCATCTATCATATCGATCTCATCGATATATATTTGGTGTTTGCTTGAAAACATAATTCTAAACGGATGATGAAGATTAAGCTCCTAACCGTGCGTACTTAATCTATATGTTTATATGATGATTATATGATAGTGTTATTTTATCGAATCGATAACCCTCATACCGATACGGGACTCCAAGTCCATAACACCCGAGATCCATATTTCGCAATCCTCCCACAAGTGACGAAGGCCTATCGGGTGGGATCTCGCTTATTTAGGTAGGATATAATCCAATCACATCATATGCGACTCTCGAACTTTTTAGAATTTCGGTGATGGATCGTATCACATACAATCCCAGTTCCGTGTGTGCATTCTAACTATGCCCCGAACTCCAATCGGATTGGCTTGGACGGTTAAGTCATAACCATATCAAACGTATCGTTCAAATGAACTACTCATGTGCATGACGAAGGCCTAGAAACACGTAAGTCCCCATTTAACGCTTGCCACCCATTAATACCATCAACATGTGTGCATGACGAAGGCCTAGAAACACACATATTGTGATACCAATTTCGATGGTTGATGATATGGAAGGCATTTCCACGACTTAAATATTATGACGGATCATGACATTCATGTTTAAATAATTCGTGATATAATCATATTATATCACTATCACAAGATTTCTAAATGCGTATGAATTATTTAGGAAGACTAATTATTCTAAATAATTAATTATCTAATATGCTAGTATGATTGAATTAATTGATTAGAGATAAAGATAGGCCTAAAGGTATGTATATCTCATATACATCTTTTCAAACAGAAAACTGCATACACCCTTTCAGTAATCTGTCAGAACGAAAATGGTAAATTCCTCTGACAGAAAATCAACTAACACGAAAATTGTAGATAATATTATTATCTTTCCAACCCAATTTGGCCCAGCCCAATTGGAGTTCGGACCCGAAAGTTACGGCCGTTTTACTGACTATATGGCAAACTGTCGCACCCTTTCGGTATTTTATTAGAACAACACTGATACTTCGCTCAAATGAAATATATTACAACATGAAAGTTCTAGATAATCTCATTATCTAACTAACCCAACTTGAACCATTAAAATCGGAGTTTCCTACTGAAAGTTATACCAGTTGTGGTAAAATACGGACAAACGAAAAGGTAAGTATATCCAATAGACACCTTTTCAACCAGAAAACTACAGACACCTTTTCAGTATTCTGTTGAAACGAAAATATTAAATTATTCCAACCGACTTTGAACGTGAACGAAAGTTCTAGATAGTTAACTGAATGAACCACACCAGAAAACTACAGACACCTTTTCACGGTTTCTCTCTCTTTACACCCTTTCTCTCTCTAGAAAGTTGTCTCACAATTCTCTGGAATATTCTGAAATAATTAACTGAATGAACCACACCAGATGAGAGAGAAAAATCCTATTTATATCATATAGGATTAGGATTGGCCAAAGACATGTATATCCAATATACACTCTTTCACACAGAAAGTTGCATGTATCTGTCCAGTATTATGTCCATACGAAATTGGTAAATTTCTCTGACAGAAAATCACCCAACACGAAAGTTGTAGATAATCTTATTATCTACACGACTCAATTTGGCCTGGTCCAATTGGAGTTCGTATGCAAAAGTTATGACTGTTTTACTAACTGTATGTCATACTGTTGCAGCCTTTCCGTATTTCATAGAAACGACACTGATACTTCGTTCATATGAAATATATTTCTATATGAAGGTTGTAGATAATCTTATTATCTATCTAACCCAATTTGAACCATTTAAATTGGATTTTCCTACTGAAAGATATAACCACGAATGTACGCTTACATTCGTTTATCCTTGTGTACACTTTTACGGTTGATCCTGAAACTGTATTTCCTTCACTATACATACGCGCATGACACCTAACCCTTATAATTAAATGAGCGGTGATGCATGTCCCCCTTAAAATCTCCTAAATTGATTGATGTGTTGGCGTTTGTATTAATGATGGTGTTAAGCCATAACTATTTAATTTTTTCCATCATATATAATAAAAAAAGGTAAAAAAGATTCACCGTTTCACACATCATTAATTTATTTAATATTTTTAACAATTTTGTTTACCATCATTTATCATTAATGAAATTTAAATCTATAAATTTGGAAATGAAGTTATAGGACTAAATTAATATGCCATTTAACATGCGTTAAACGGATACATGAATAAAACAATCGTAAAAAATAAACAAAAATATAATAATGAAAAAAATTCGCAAAAATTAGAAAATAAAAATGAAAATATATATATTTTTTAAAAAATATTGAAAATAAAATAATAAAAATTTGTTCAAATAAATATAACTTATCATGTGTTAAATTAAATATAATAAAAATATTAAATAAAACAAATTATTTTTTAATAATTTGATTTACCACATAATCAATGTGGTTCACCTCCTAATAAATACAGTTTGCCACCTAATTTAAAAATTTAATTCTTTTATTATATATTTTCAACATATCAATACAATGAGGGGATATTAGAGGGGACAAGTATAATTTTTCTAATTAAATATAAGGGCCCGGGGTTGAATTTAGTTGTGCCCATCTAAAGGATTTCTTCTAAAAATTCCCTCCAACATATGGAATGTAAAGGGCAATTACTTGGGCTTTTTCACGAGTATATACTACATAATATATACTATATACGATAGTTGCAAGCTGGTTATAGTACATGTTAAGAATTTTTTTGACAAGTATCTTCTTATTGAAGTTTCCACGTAGAATCCATGCAAACACCACAAATGATATGCTAATTATTATTATTATTATTATTTTTGAAAGAACAAAAGGAAAAAAAAGAATGAAAATGACATGTTGACCTTGAGTAGGCAATATTAGTTGGTTCTTTACTACTAAAACAAAAATAGAATTTTTAAGAACTGGATTTTTTTAGAGTCCATTTACTATGCAACCGAGATTCTCCGATTTGGACCCACACATCCTAGATCGGGGGGGGGGGGGGCTCACACATCCTCGATCTGAGGGGTTAGTGATAATTATTTTTTTAATTAACACAAATACACTTAATTAATAATTAATTATTATAGAATTAAGGTATATATGAATTAATAATTAATAATTAATATGTATTCACTGTTAATAGAGTGTATTTATATTAATTAAGAGGGTAATTAGTTGTTAATCCCAATATAATCATTGTGTGGGAGAAACTAGGAAGAAGAGTAAAATTTCCCTCGTTTTTTTATTTAAGCTTCGGTTGACCAATAGCAAGAGCTGGATTTAAACCGACATAAATCATTGAAAAAAAAAAATCAAAATAATAAATCCTTTTGTTGAAATAAAAAATTTGTTTTTTCGTTGAACTAAAACATTGTTTTTTTTATTGAATTAGAGAATATATATTTCTACTCTTCAATTAAAAAACTCAGTTTTTGTATATTTATAATTTATAATTTGTTAATTGTTACAGGCTGGGAAAATAAGATCATCTATATTTCCTTGAAAATACAAAGGTGCTTAAGTAAAAGAAAAACCTCCACACATTGGCCACCTTTCCAGAAATTCAATTTCACCATCTAAAAGTCATGCAAAACTTTGGATGATTCTTCTCTCGAAACCAAGAGTGCATAATTCAAAGGTCAAATGTCAGGATTTGTAATTTGTTCAATGAAATTTGAAGAAGAAACCAACATATGTTTTTATTCTCATCATTGTTGACCTCTTTTCAGACTCGGGCCAAGCGATAGGTCCAAAAAATTCGAATTTCGAATCCAAATGTTTAGATGATTCAAAATTTTCAAAATACATGATTTGTCTAGTTAAAAATATTTATAATTACAATAAAACAATAAAAATTCTTGTGATTCATTGGTAAAAAATAATTATCTCTCTTCTAAGAAGTCATGAGTTCAAATACCACAACATATAATTTTCGATTTTTTTTTCCAATATAATGAAAATAGGAAAAAAATTTGATCTAAATGAGATTTGAACTTTGAATCTAATGAATTTTTTTGGAGCCTTAACCAACAAATCACACAATCGATTGTGACAAAATACGTTAACTTTTCTTCAAACAAATTAATTGTATATGGGATTCACTTTCAAACTAGGCTTCGCGTACTCGAAAACTTTGGACCGGACATGCCTCTTTTGTGCTGAAAGAATTTTGTTCGACGCCTTCATTTTCATATTTTTGACGTACATAGAAGTAAGCACAAGAATATATTCAATACTTTTTATTTAAAACGTAATTTTGCATGTAATTTATACTCATTCCCTGGCATTTTCACTTGCTTTATACTATATATTATTTAATATTTACATCATAAAAACTTCACCTTTTTTTACACCATATCTATAACAAGAAGTATTCACGACCTTCCTTACAAAATAAAATATCCAAAATACCATGACTATTTTCTACAACAAAAATAACAAAAAAAAATCATGTTCATCAACGGGTTATTGAACGAAAACGGTGAATATGAGCTCGCTACATCGAATTACTAATCACACTGATCTCCAATATTGGCGCCGTAGTCATAATTGTTTGAAACGTAATGATCATTGGTCGAGCTTTCACAGTAGGAATTCGTATTTGGAGGCCTTGTTTCTCTTCTATGTGGACAACCCGCAATCTGGCACGTTTTCCTTCCCGGACATGCAGGGTGCCTCTTTGAATTAGTATTTGGAGGTCTTGTTGCCGGAGAGGACATGTTCCGATTATTTCGATTCACTTCTTTTAATAACAAGGTAGGAATATATAGTACTTTCGTGGACCGGAGTACTTCGAGATTGAAGTTGGAGAAAATTTGCAGTAGATTGAAATAGGTTTTGAAATAGAGAGAAATAGATAGAAAATTAGAAATAGGTCTTGAAAATTTTGTATGTTGAAAATATTTATAGGAGAGGAAGGGAGAGTGTTGTATGGAAATTACATTCAAATTTCCATCATTAGAGAATGGAAATGGATCATTGAGCGAGCTAATAAGAAAAAGGTCCCAAAACCAATGCAATCGTATCCATAATAATAATAATAATAATAATAATAATAATAACAACAATAAAAATAATAATAATAACAACAACAACAATAATAATAATAATAATAGGGCTTTTTTTTTGAGAAATTAAAACTAGGGTTTTGTACAAATATCAAAGTTTCGCAAAAATACACCCCACAATATAATGTAGTATATATCCCCTTTGCAAATAACACTATACGGTTTTCCAATATATTGCCCAATTAATAGTTAGATTCATACGTTAACACAATATATTTTTGGACGAAATGTGATTTTAATATTAAAAAGTCACCAACGTCAAAAAACAAATTAATCTTTTTGTATATGCATTAGAACGTTTGATATTATTTGCAAACATTAATTGCAATAATTTTCTTTTTTGATCATTTGTGTGACCAGCACAGGAATTTCATTTTTTAATAGTTGAAATTTCATTGATATTGTTTTTCAAACATTTCTTCCTAACTAAGAATTCTTGAGATTTAGTAAACTACTATATGTTTATTAGCTCAACATGAAAGCAGATGAAAAATTAGAAAAATAGAAAACGTGTGTAATTCTCAAAGCAATTAATTAAAACCGAGTAAACTAGAAATAAAATAATAAACAAAGGTTGACGTTTAAAAATTTCTAGTATAGTCCCTGAACTTCAATATTTTTCTATATTTTATTTAATATGGAATTTCTTGGAATGTTCGCTAATTATAAACCTTTCATTTATCATTAGTTTATAGAAACTTTAACTTTGATAATGGAGGGCAAATAATGAACATTCGAAGAAGCAAGCTAGTCATGGTATATGGAAATAAGGGATATGAGTACAATTTATCCTATGTCTGAGAGAAAGGCATTACAACCTTGAAATAAGGGATATGAGTAAAATAATGAACAATTATAATCGAGTTGATTGAATGCTTGACACAAAATGTTGAAGAGGTTATGTGTTCTAGTTCCATCAGCATCAGCATCATATAAAAAATATATATGTATCAATAATGACAAGAGACCGCTTGTTCGGCGTCATTCGAGAAAAAAAAGAAACTAAACCAACTAGCTAATTGAGATGTTTCAGTTCAAGTTCTATGTGTGAGAGAAAGGCATTACAACCTTGAAATGTAGATGGAGATTATGATCCTAGATCTTCCTCATTATCATTATACAGGGTGTTTATTTTTTCAATCACAAGAAAACAGAAAATAGCAATTACATAGTTTGTTCTTTGTTGAATTCTTAATCGACCTCTAATTACTTACGCATTTTTATATAAATTTATGTTTGTATTTATTTGGCCATAAATTCTTTCTGATGGGATAAAATAGAGAAACTTTACGATCAAGAGATCATCAGAATCTTTAAACTAAAACAATTCAAGGGAGCAGCACAATCTTTAAGACGCTGTAATTCGCTGATCAAGATAGCATCAATATCGTGCCTCTGATTAGATGAAATCTCATAAAATAATTCAGAGCTCAAGCAAAAGCCATCGCGAAATTCCGAAATTCTAGATAAAGAAGGAGCATGAATATCGTGCCTCTAAGAGATGGAAATAGATCTTAATGGAGGATAATAGATCTAATTATGTTTCACATAATTGAGTTGTTTTAAATTACATTTAAGATTCAACAGAAGAGTAAATCAGAAAAATAGATTATTTCACAAGAATAATTCATTGCTTATAACAATTTTAACATGAATACACAAACAACTTTTATCGTTGAAAAGCAAAACAAACGCATCCAAAATAATCTTGTTCTTTTTTTTTATTTTTCTTGCACACGAAACAAGTCCTAAATAAACTCGACCAAAATCATTTAAAACTCGACTGCCTATCTTGGAGTAACAAAAACAGAAATAAGAAGAAGAGAACTCGACACTCCTCGTCTGGATCGAGCCGTGCGGCACTATACGCTCCTGCGCCAATATTATGAATACACCCTGACAACTTGCACCTCTTCTTTCCTGGACAAGCTGGATGTCTTTTAAGGGATTGCAAACTCTTCTTCTCAGAGGAATACATCTTGCTTATTTCTAGGGTTTAACTTTTAAGTTAGATTATGAATTGGAAAAATTTGTCGGATAAATGAGAGATGAATATAGGAAATGTATTTTGCATCCTCATTTATAGGGAACTTTGAGTAGTTTTTAATTTTATTAGTATGAAGTTTCCTCCGTTGACTTGAAAATAGTTCGATTATATATAAAATGAATTAAGAGCGGAAAATACGTGGAATAAACTAGGTAAAATTGGAGGAAAATACTAGTGAAAATGGATGGTAAGTTAAAGAGTATTAAAGGGTAATGCATTCCTTTACTTATTGCCCAAGTAGAGACTATATAATAGTTTATTCGTTATAAGGACATGCAAACTAATTAACAGACTGCTGTGGATTAATCCGACAACTATCTTAATCAGCGATTTACTGTGGCAGAAATATAATGGCCTATTATATACTCCATATGCATATAGTCGGAATTTATATGGTCATTTAAAGTTTAAACTCAATTAGATTCATATCGTTTAAATTCTTAAAAATAATAGACATAATAAACCAAGTAGATGACATTTAATTTGGGGTAAAAGTTTAAATTCAATTAGGCTAATGTCCATTTTGGATAAAGTCAACTTAATTAATATGGGGTAAAAGTAGATGACATTTAATTTTATCAGGTTAGAGAAGTCATCAGGATTTTAGATTGCACAAGATGAAAACATGAAAGTAAATTAATCAGGGATTGGAAGTTACAAATTTTATTGATTAATTAGATTCATTTTAGTTTAATATTCTAAATACTTTATATTGATCTATAAAAAAAAAAATACTTCATATCGAATCTGGCTAAATATATAACCACATCGCAAGTGCCACATAAATTCCAGGAAGTTTCTTAGTTGAGTTGAGGAAATCAATTAAATCAGCTCTATTTATCCGAGTGAAAACGAACTTAAATATATTATTTTTTGTTTCTTTATAATATATATGAATTTAATATACATAGATAAATATTTCATAAAATCCACCTACTCAGTCTATCTGGCTTAATAAAAATAAAGGAAAAAACGTGTTTGATATATAATAATAATTCATGCTCATCGAATGTATTTACAAATAAAATAAAGGAAAAAACGTGTTTGGTTTTTTTTCAGTATAGTCCCGGACTCCTGTGAACTTAAGGGGGGAAAGTGAATAAGTTAGCTTCATAAAATGTTAGTTAACTTTCACTAATAGTCACATAAGTTTAAAATTTTTATGAGCTGGATTTTATTAATAATTATTTACTATGTTAGAAATTTCCAAAGCACTTTTTTATACGCAAACTCCATATAACCGCCTTATACAGATACAGCTTGCAAATCCTCAAACACTTCACGATTCTCACATTATTATTATCACGAGTTTGGGACCCATCGTGATCGATCCATAAATCATCATTCCCACTTGCAAAGGCGTCGGCGCTTCATGTTGTACTTTAATATTCTATGAGAAGAAGAAGAAGAAGAAGAAGAAGAAGAGGAAGAGGAGATAAATATTATAAGTTTTTTTTGTTAATTAGACTTTTTGTTATCACTGATATGTGTATAGGCATGGAAAATATTTTGGCAAAAAAGAAAATAAAAAAATAAGAATATTTTGTAAAAGATTTTGTTATATCAAATGATGTTTTTAATTACATTTATATACTTATGGAGATTACTGAATTATCTCATGTTTTTGACACTTATTATGGCCCTTACATACATTATGGATTATGAATGTTCAAGGACAATTGGTCTTTTGGAAAACATTTGGGAACCCCTTATCTTTTAATGAAAGAGTCGAAATTTCTTAATAAGACATTAATACTTGCGCTACAATGAATAGAAAGTAATTTTTTTTTCCTACATATAAAATTCCTTCAAAATATCTTGTATAAAAACTCTTCGTATTAGCTTCATAGGAAAGTTCATTTATAATTAAGACTAATTCTTGTAAACTTTGATTAATTTATGCATAACAATGATTTTGTGATTATTTTATTTCATAAACTATACAAAATCCCACTTTCCTTTTAAATTTCCCAATAAATAACTATCTAATTAAATTTGCCAGTATTTTACTCTCTTTCACAAATACAATACTTGAAATTCTACAATCACACTTCAGAAGCTATTGCTTCAAAAAAAAAATCCAAACCCAAAAGTACCATAAAATTCTAATCCAATTAAATCTAAACTTTGAACCCAAATCCAAAAAATTTCAAGGCTTTATGAATCCTAAATTCTAAATTCCCTAGTGCCTAGATCCAATAAATTCTAGAGTTGAAACTGTAAATTCCAAATCCTATTGAGATATCCATGTTTGATAAACAATAAATTCAAAATTGCATTCATGATGCAACCCATATCATTTGTCTTGTAAATGTTTTCTCATAATTTAGCATAGTTGCTCCGATATTTATAGTTAGATGTTTCACATTTCAAGGTTTTGATTGATTTGTTTAATTTTTTTATAATATAATTTCCATTAGTTTTTTCCTATGTTTTAGTAGGTTTAATTATAAAAAATGTATTCGTGCCTCTATACAACAATGTCAAGGTTCAAAAATATTTATATATGTCGTCGAATGCATGTTTTAATGTTGTCACACATACACGCATTGACATATCTTAGTAGGGGTCAGGAGACATGACTCTTCCAAGATTTTCACAGAACAATGTATATAGTTACGGATTCAGCATAATTTATCTGTATAACAGTGTAAATTTTACCCTTATTTTTACTGTGGCAGAAATATTTATATATGTCGTCGAATGCATGTTTTAATGTTGTCACACATACACGCATTGACATATCTTAGTAGGGGTCAGGAGACATGACTCTTCCAAGATTTTCACATGACCCTTATTTTTACTGTGGCAGAAATATTAACTGCTGTGGATTAATCCGACAACTATCTTAATCAGCGATTTACTGTGGCAGAAATATAATGGCCTATTATATACTCCATATGCATATAGTCGGAATTTATATGGTCATTTAAAGTTTAAACTCAATTAGATTCATATCGTTTAAATTCATGAAAATAATAGACATGATACAACAAGTAAAGTTTAAATTCAATTAGGTTAATGTCCATTTTTGGATAAAATCAACTTAATTAATGTGGGGTAAAATTAGATGACATTTAATTTTATCAAGTTAGAGAACTAATCAGGATTTTAGATTGCACAAGATGAAAACTTGAAAGTCAAATTAATCAAGGATTAGAAGTTTCAAATTTTCTTGATTAATTAGATTCATTTTAGTTTAATATTTTAAATACTTTATATCGATCAATAAAAAAAATACTTTATATCGAATCTGGCTATAATAGATAACCACATCGCAAATGCCACATAAATTCCAGGAAGTTTCTTAGTTGAATTGAGGAAATCAATTAAATCAGCTCTATTTATCCGAGTGCAAAAGAACTTAAAAATATTATTTTTTGTTTCTTTTATAATATATATATATATGAATTTAGTAAAATCCAGCTATTCAATGTAGCTGGCTTAATAAAAATAGCATGAAGAGAAAATACGTGTTCGATATATAATTCATGCTTATCGAATTTATTTAAAAATAAAATAAAGGAAAAAACGTGTTTGGTTTTTTTCAGTATAGTCCTGGACTCTTGTGAACTTTCATTAGTAGTCACATAAGTTCCAAGCATTTTCTTATACGCAAACTCCATATAACCGCCTTATACAGCTTTACAAAAGCCCTTATATATATACTATATGTCCTTTCAACTCCCAACTCCACAACTAAGAAAATATTAATCCTTCAAACCCTAAAACCGCAAACAAATATTAATCCTAAGCCTCAAAAGGGATCATGTCTTCTCCTGATTACCCAAAACCCCTTAAAAAGCGGCACCCTGCTTGCCCAGGCGAGGAACGGTGCACATTTTCAAGTTGTTCTCATAGACGATCCTCAAACACTACAAGATTCTCACATTATTATTGTCACGAGTTTGGGATCCATCGTGATCGTCCCATAAATCTTCATTCCCACTTGCAATGGCGTCGGCGTTTCATGATGTACTTTAATAATCTATGAGAAGAAGAAGAGATAAATAATATAAGTTTCTTTATTAGTTAGATTTTTTGTTATCACTGATATGTGTATAGGCATGGAAAATGTTTTGGCAAAAAAGAAAATAAAAAATAAGAATATTTTGTAAAAGATTTTGTTATATCAAATGATATCTTTAATTTCATTTATATACTTATGGAGATTACTGATTATCTCATGTTTTTGAAACTTATTATGGCCCTTACATATATTATGAATGTTTAAGGACAATTGGTCTTTAGGAAAACATTTGGGAACCCCTTATTTTTTAGTGAAAGAGTCGAAATTTCTTAATAAGACATTAATACATGGGCTACAATGAACAGAAGAAAATAAACCTTTTTTCCTACATAAAAAATTCCTTCAAAATATCTTGTCCAGGCGAGGAACGGTGCACATTTTCAAGCTGTTCTCATAGACGATCCTCAAACACTACAAGATTCTCACATTATTATTGTCACGAGTTTGGGATCCATCGTGATCGTCCCATAAATCATCATTACCACTTGCAAAGGCGCCGGCCCTTCATGTTGTACTTTTATATTTTATGAGAAGAAGAAGAAGAAGAAGAAGAAGAAGAGATAAATATTATAAGCTTCTTTATTAGTTAGATTTTTTGTTATCACTGATATGTGTATAGGATGGAAAATATTTTGGCAACAAAGAAAATAACAAAATAAGAATATTTTGTAAAATTTTTTGTTATATTAAATGATATCTTTAATTTCATTTATATACTTAAGGAAATTACTGATTACCTCATGAATTTGAAACTTATTATGGCCCTTACATATATTATGAATGTTGACAATTGGTCTTTTGGAAAACATTTGGGAACCCCTTCTTTTTTAGTGAAAGAGTCGAAATTTCTTAAAAGAAATTAATACGTGCGCTACAATGAATAGAAAGTATACATAAAAAATTCCTTCAAAATATCTTGTATAAACTCTTCATAGTAGTTTCATAGGAAAGTTCATTTGTAATTAAGACATATTCTTGTAAAATTTGATTAATTTATGCATAATAATGATTTTATGATTAGTTTATTTCATAAACTATACAAAATCCCACTTTCCTTTTAAATTTCTCAATAAATAACTATCTAATTAAATTTGTCAGTATTTTACTCTCTTTCACAAATATAATACTTGAAATTCTACAATCACACTCCAGGAACCATTGCTTCAAAAAAATCCAAACCCAAAATTACCATAAAATTCTAATCCAATTAAATCGAAACTTTAAACCCAAATCCAAAAAATTTCAAGGCCTTACGAATCCTAAATTCTAAATTCCCTAGAGCCTAGTTCCAATAAATTCTGGAGATCAAACTATAAATTCCAAATCCTATTGAGATATCGATGTTTGATAAACAATAAATTAAAAATTGCATTCATGATGCAACCCATATCGTTCGTCTTGTAAATGTTTTCTCATAATTTAGCATAGTTGCTCCAATATTTATAGTTAGATGTTTCACGTTTCAAGGTTTTGAATGTTTTATTTAATTTTTTTCTAATATAATTTCGATTTGTATTTTCCTATGTTTTAGTAGTTTTTATTATAAAATATGTATGCGTGCCTCTATACAACAATGTCAATGTTCAAAAACATTTATATATGTTGTCTAATGCATGTTTTATTGTTGTCACGCATACATGGGCATATCTTAGTAGGGGTTTGGATGCATGACTCCTCCAAGATTTTTGCCAATCGGATTGGTTTGGACGGTTAAATCATAACCATATCAAACGTATCGTTCAAATGAACTACTTGCGTGCATGACGAAGGCCTAACAACACGTAAGTCCCCATTTAACGCTTGGCACCCATTGATACCAACAACATGTGTGCATGACGAAGGCCTAACAACACACATATTGTGAAACCAATTTCGATGGTTGATGATATGGAAGGCATTTCCACGACTTAAATATTATGAGGGATCATGACATTCATGTTTAAATAATTCGTGACATAATCATATTATATCACTATCACAAGATTTCGAAATGCATATGATTTATTTAGGGAGACTAATTATTCTAAATAATTAATTAGCTAATATGCTAGAATGTTTGATGCCGATCAAATCGATATAAAAAACACAATATTCCGAGTTGTGTAGCCAAAGATATCACGAAAACAAAATCAGCAAACAGAAACTAGTCCGTTGCAACGCACCATAGTCCGTTACAACGGAACTCCAGTTTCCTCTACTCCGTTACAACGGAACTCAAGTCCGTTACAACGCTATTTATTCCGGAGTTTGGCCAAAATTGCCAGTAACATGTCCGTTGCCACGGACTAACCTGTGAACAGTTCCGTTACAACGGACCATGTCCGTTACAACGGAATCCAAAAGACACCATAGGCATCCCCGCATCCTCGTATCATATATGAGGTCCATTACAACGGACCAATGTCCGTTACAACGGACTATGCGTTTATTCACTGTCCTCCTCACATCCCTGTATCCTATACAGAGTCCGTTACAACGGATCAACCAGTCCGTTGTAACGGACTATGTGATTTTCGCAGATTTTCCCAATTCTCTGTATCTTATACAGTGTCCGTTACAACGGATCAACCAGTCCGTTATAACGGACTATGTAATTTTCACAGAAATTCCCAATTTCCTGTATCTTATACAGTGTCCGTTACAACGGATCACTATGCGATTTTTCTGCTGTTTGGTCTGTTTTCGCTCGTTTCCAAAATTATTAATCATGAAACGTTTTCACGATCATTCGTAGATACTCTCAATCAACTTTTGATCGATCTCTAGCGAATTCTACTTGTGATTTTAACGGAATTTGAATTTCTCTATATGTAACATCATGCAAACGGGTACGAACTTTGATAAACCGTGCGTATGTCATATATACGACTATGATTCAACCCTCGAATCGATGGCGATCGCTCTGATACCACAGTTGGGAATTCTTTCCGTCCCCGGGCCCGCGCAGCGGATATGTAGGCCCGGTCCGGTTCCCTTAATCCAAGATCACGCCATGACTTCGAAGGGTACGATGCAAATAAGAAGATTAGATTCATACCAGTGAAAAATTGATTGCACACGACGGGTTGATTACTAGTCTTCTTTCTCCTGTCACGTTGGTGACAATCCGCGCGTCCCACACCACGCGTCTTTCACCGCTCGTTGACCGTCCTCTCTCTCCCTCGAGTTGATCACAACCGAAGAGCCACAAGTGTCGCTCCTCTACTTGTATCTATCGTGAGTCGGAGTTTGTTGGTCGCGGGTGCAACTGCCTAGACGATGCACCGGCGAACTTGCTTGATCGATTGATTATCTATATCGGAAAACTCCTTTTCTCGGTTCTCTCTCTCTACACCCTTTCACTCTCTAGACAGATGTCTCTCTATAATTCTGGAATATTCTGATTAATCCGAATGATTGGACTGAATGAAGATCAAAGAGATGAGAGAGAATTATCCTATTTATATCACATAGGATTAGGATGGGCCAAAAGACATGTATATCCAATATACACTCTTTCACACAGAAAGTTGCATGAACCTGTTCAGTATTCTGTCCATACGAAATTGGTAAATTCCTCTGACAGAAAATCAACCTACACGAAAGTTGTACATAATCTTATTATCGACCCAACCCAATTTGGCTTGGCCCAATTGGATTTCGTATGCAAAAGTTATGACTGTTTTACTAACTGTATGTCATACTGTTGCACCCTTTCGGTATTTCATAGAAACGACACTCATACTTCGTTCATATGAAATATATTTCTACATGAAGGTTGTAGATAATCTTATTATCTATATAACCCAATTTGAACCATTCAAATTGGATTTTCCTACTGAAAGATATGACCACAAATGTACGCTTACATTCGTTTATCCTTGTGTACACTTTGAAGGTTGATCCGAAACTGTATTTCCTTCAATAATATATAAGAATAAGAAATAATACATTTGTACGAAAAAACATAACAACAAATATTATATCATTATTCACAATATTTAATACAAAATCAGATATTAATATAGTGAATCATACAACATATGTAGTAAGACATTATTAATTATATAATAGTAATATTTTTTATTGATTCAAAATGAAATGGAAAATATAAAATAATATAAAACTTAATTGTGGAAGTTAATGAATAAGTAATATCAAAATTTAATTTATAATAAACATAAATACAAATTATTTTATATGACATGATTTTTTAATTTACATTTTGTAAAATAACAATACAATTTGATAGGTATTTATAAGTTTAAGAAGTTATTTAGATGGATGAACTATTTTGTAGTTCTATTACTTTTTGAAAAAAATTTGTTTGCTTAAAAACACAAAAATAATCTACTTAGTATTATAGGAGATTCTTATAGCTATAACTTTAAAAAAATAAAATTATAATACTTAAAAATTATATAATGCCAATAAAATTTTTAAAAATTTATTATGTAAATATGTATTTTTTTGCATTGTATTTTCTTACATAATATCTTTACAAATTGAAATTTTGAAAAACGGTATGTACGAACTATGTTAATATGGATGTCAAAATAAAGAGAAAATTAAAATGAATATATTTGATGGATTTATAAAATTAAATTTCTTGAAATAATACTAATATATTTTCTATGTTTTATAATATTACATGTTAAATTATTAATATTTCATATATAAACTTTTCATATTCCATTGCATTCGCATTTGATCATGTAATCTTATGTGAAATGTTAAAACAACTGATTAGACTTGGTCTAATGAGATTCTAACCAATAATAATAGGCCACATTATTAATGTAGGATGATGTGAATTTCTAAGAATGCTTAAAACAGGTGTAATATAATGACACATAAATAACTACACAAAATATGATCTTCAAAAAATCTAACAAAAATTAATGATGGAGATTAAACCACATCACTACATATAATGGTTCAAATTAAAACTTAAAAATAGTCATACAAAATGCATGTCTTGAATGATCAAATATAATATTAAAGTATATGATGAATCCACATCACACAATATAATGGTTAATAATCATGATAAACATGATGATGTGGTTTCTTGAGGAGGCTCAAAGATAGGTGCAAATTAAGGGAGTGGGTAAATTATAAATACTTAAAAACATAAAATTATGAATTAACCATTAATTGCAATTAACACAATAAATTGAGAGGCACGGTGGAAGACCCATATCTATATGTCTATCATTTTATAACATAATTTGTGCATTTTTAGAAGGTCACATCATCATCTTATGATGACGCGAACTATTGCTATTAAAAAACCTATTACACAATAAATTTCTTATTAAAAAAAGCTAAGAATTACATACTAAACAGTAACATACGCATGTACAAACCAATGATCGCATAGCTTGGATGGTTAGGTATTTTGGCACAAGATCCATATGTTATAATATGTTGTGATTCCGAATTCCATTTGTATCACATAAAAATTGAATAAAAAAATGAACGCGATTTGTGGTCTATGATTCTCTCCATCAACATACACATGTACAAAAAGAGTTTAAAAATCTTTTTTTCTCATTCTCCTTAATTTTGTTCAGGCTAAAATAGTATCACACTAAAATCACACATACAGAAGAACCAACGTCCTATTTTACAACAAATAAACCTATCACACACATATATGCGCATAATATACATAAAATAACCAACAAACTATTTTTACAACGAGAAGAAGAAAACTACCATACATATATTTACATAATTTACATAAAAGAACCAACAAATTATTTTTATAACAAAAAGTGGAAACTATCATAAACATATTTACATAATATAAATAGTCAAGTCACAAGATCGATTCGAAAGTATTCACCAAAAGTACGCTAAAATCACGGAGCTATTACGTCATTGCAACAGGGATTCGCACTCGAACCTCGTTCAATATACCATTCTGATCGATCCGCATCATGAACACTTGTAACAAGTGGGTTCCTTGAGAAATTTGAGCGTCTCGGTGCTCCTAAGTTGTGAATGCATCCTCGTAATGTGCATCGACGTCTTCCAGGACACGCCGGATGTGGCTGCGAAGGACTTTTTTAGTTTTACAATTATATATATTCATCAAATCATATGATATATATAGAGGAGAAAAGCAAAAAATAACTTATGAAAAAGCAAGAAAAATAAAATGATTTTAGCTCATGTATAGTAAAATAAAAAGATAATTTGATCTTTTTAGAAACAAACCTTGGTTGGCATTGGTGGCCTATTTGGAGGAGAACTCATGATCAAATTTTTTTGCGTGTATATGGACCAAATTTTTTTGTTTTAGACTTTACCTTTCTTGTTTTTGGAATAAATAGGAACTTGATTAATGAGAATTGTTGAGGACACTCACGGCCTTTATATAATTAAGCAAGTCGGTGATGGGAATTTTACTAGAGATTTACAGTTCATTTCTCAATTTAATTAACTCTGGTTGGAAAATTTATGGTTTTTAAGAGGAAGTCCATCTTAAACTCGTGAAATTTGATCTCCAATTTACGGTTTTTTCATCATACACTGAAATTAACGTGAAAATTCATGACATATTCCAAGATTTTTCTCTTGAAATTTACGATTATGTATATGTTAGATGAAGGTTCATTTTGAACTTCTATATCTTGTGCAACACGATTGCATATTTTCCCATTAAACCAGGAAATTTGTGGGAAAATCGTAGTATTTTACAAGATTTCCATTCATGATGACATTGGTACAAAAATGTATTGATTTTGGCCTTCAACGATTGAAGAACTTTATTTTCTTCTCTCTACCCTCCTCATAAATAATCTTATTTTTATTTTATTTAAATAAAGTTTGTTTTTACTAATTATACTATATGATAATTTAAAATTATAAAAATTCTTATTTTGTTCAACTGAATAGAATAAAGTATAATTTAATTTATTCGAATCGGTTTAAAATTATTTTGCTTGTTTGGAATATAATTTATTTTAGTTTAAATTCATTTGATTGTGTTCGAACCAATCCGGTCAAATCGACAGTTTAAGACTGTTGTGGATTTAATACGGGTGACGCTATTGCAATAGGCAACATGACTAATTGAGAGCAATTTGAATTTTGTTTTATTAAATGACCGTTATACCGTTGTTATTTCGGAATTGATGATTACATTTATCTATTAATTTATCACATTTCATAAACCATGCAAATAAAATCTTTCATGTATCAAAAATATTTTTATTCTTAATTTTTTTCATCATACAAAAATAATTAAATTGTAACATGTCATATATATTTAAATATGAAAATTAAAATATATTGGTCAGATTTGGTTTTTTCATAATATTAGGAAAAATATTTTTGCATTATTTGTGAAAGATATAAGTAATAATATATAAGTATAATAAATATCAATCACCATAAATAGGGGTATATTGGTCATTTGATTAAAAAAAATTGAAATTTCTCTCAATTTAGCCATGTTGGCTCTTTCAATAGCGTCACCCTTTAATATTTATTAGGCTTTTTTTATTTGGGCTTCGTTATATAATTTATTCATTTTTTTTAAACCACTTTCTACAATTTTATGTGTTGTTACAATCATTTCAATTATGATATTTGACAAAATTTAGAAAATTAATTAATTATTGATTTTTATAATCATGATTTCTTTATAATATTTATATGTTCATTATTTTACAATATACTTTTTAGTATTTTTAGAAGGTCATTCATTATTATCAGTGACGTTGACTATTGCTATTCGTCAGGTTCACATTAAACCAACTTTGCTCACATGTTTATCATTTCATATTATGTTACTTTATCAAATGTCCAATGAAATATGAAATACTAGTCAATTAATATATAATTTTACAAAACAAAACATAATATTTTACTATTATTTTGAGAATTTTAATTTTATAAATTCATCAAATATTTCGTTTGAATTTATCTTTTATCTTTTCATATCTATATTAGAATAATTCATACATCTCATTGTCCCTAATTTGAATTTTTAAATATATCATGTAAGAAAATATAATGCATATTTAAATAATAAAATTTTAAGTACTATTTATTTGTACAAAAATATAATCATAAGAATCTCATATAATATTAAGTATGATATATTTGTGTTTTTCTTCAAATGAATTTAGTATTAAAATTTAAAAAATAATAGAAATTAAATTTTTTATCTATCAAAACATAAATATCTTCTTAAACTTAAGAAAATGTATATATTAAATATTATTGTTATATGTAAGACTATAAAACTTTACAGATCATATGATATTAAATAATTTATATTTATATTTTGCTGAATTAAATTTTTATGTTATTTTCAAAGTTATTTTTACAATTAAGTTTATATTATTTATAATTTTCATTGCATTTTATATCAGCAAAAAATATAGTTATATATAATTAATGATGTGTTACCAATCTTAATCATGTAATATCCGTATCATGTCCATTTATCGAGCGGTTATTTTTTTTTTTTGGAGGAGGATCGACAATGTGTCGAGACCTCGAATAAATTGGACAAATGAACGTGATCTATTTTGACATTCATAATGAGAGAGAGAGAGAGAGAGAGAGAGAGAGAGAGAGAGTTTTATATTGATGCCGCCGGGACTCGAACCCACAACCTCTACAACATGAGGGTTTTTTTTGTGCTAAGCACTCAACCATCTAGGCTATGGGACCATTGGCCGAGCGGGTATTTTTAACCGCCGCATTTAATACTCGCTCCGGAATTGTTTTCATGCATATTTTATAATATTTAATTTAAAAAACTTCTAAATATACTAACTCAAAATAATTTACAAAATTAAGATAATTAACATTAACATCACAATTAAGACACAGCGGAAGTAACTTCGATGTGGGAAGCACCACAAGTTAGAGTTGAATTACTAACCTTATAATGCCATTTGTTAAGACGTATTAGGCAAGTAATAATTAAAAAATATAGTATACTATAAGTAGAAAAAAGTAGAATAGGAAAGAACGATAAAAATAATTGAAAATCAGAAAATAGGAATTATAAAATATTAGAAAAAATAGATTAAAAAATCATATTAAAAACACCTTTTCGTCTCCGGCAGATTTCGTTCCTCCGAATCGATCACAACCGAAAGAGCCCCAGATGTTGCTCCTCTACTTGTATCCACCTTGACTCGTAAGACGTCGGTCGCGGGTGCAACTGCCTAGACGATGCACCGGCGAACTTGCTCGATTGATTGATTCTCTATACCGGAAAACACCTTTTCACGGTTTCTCTCTCTTTACACCCTTTCTCTCTCTAGAAAGTTGTCTCACAATTCTCTGGAATATTCTGAAATAATTAACTGAATGAACCACACCAGATGAGAGAGAAAAATCCTATTTATATCATATAGGATTATGATTGGCCAAAAGACATGTATATCCAATATACACTCTTTCACACAGAAAGTTGCATGTATCTGTCCAGTATTATGTCCATACGAAATTGGTAAATTTCTCTGACAGAAAATCACCCAACACGAAAGTTGTAGATAATCTTATTATATACACGACTCAATTTGGCCTGGCCTAATTGAAATTCGTATGCAAAAGTTATGACTGTTTTACTAACTGTATGTCATACTGTTGCAGCCTTTCCGTATTTCATAGAAACGACACTGATACTTCGTTCATATGAAATATATTTCTATATGAAGGTTGTAGATAATCTTATTATCTATCTAACCCAATTTGAACCATTTAAATTGGATTTTCCTACTGAAAGATATAACCACGAATGTACGGTTACATTCGTTTATCCTTGTGTACACTTTTACAGTTGATCCTGAAACTGTATTTCCTTCAGTCTCCCACTCAATTTCAGATCTACCTAAAAGGTACTCATGCATATCCAATATGCACGATTTTAGAGAATATAGCTCGCGTATCAAATACCAAGCTACGCACATCTTATGTGCCAATTTTATAATCAAGCCCGACTTAGTACGACTCGTTGTGTGACCAGGTAGGTTCGGTTAACGATGGCAGTAGGCTGTTTCCATAGCACTACAAGCCCATGAGCGGGATCTAGTCACTCCATCATGGCTACCCATGTTAACACGAAGAATGATTGTGATCATTGTGCCTATCTCGAATAGCGGTCATTAGTTCTCTTGTTAGCGATATCCGTTAATCAAAAGGCATGGTTATAGTCATCCTTATATTTTGATTAACTATACTTATTCCTCGAGTCCGAATTGAGTTAACAAATTTCAATCGTTATTAACCGTTAATATCATTGACTGTGGCCACAGTTTTCGTTAATCAATTCATCGAGTGACCAAAGAGATATCTCTTCCTTTCGGAATAAACAATTCCTATCTTGGAGACTCACATTGAATTCCGTGTTTCGGACAATACCCAATGATGACCGTTTTAACTCCCTGTTACGGTGAGCGTAAGATCATATCAAAGCATTGTGTTACGCACGTAACGCAATCAATGGTCCCCTCAAGTATGAAGAACCTAATACCCTACTCGTCGCGAGTCCATCTATAATGACTAAACCATGTCATGGTCTCGCGGCTTCGGTCATATCCAATATATGTCACCTAGCATATATCTACGTTCCCGATTCGACAAACACCTTTGTCCTATGATTAGCAAAACATAATCATCTCCTCGGCTAACATACTAGTGTACGCGTTCAGTATATTCCCTTGTAATAGAAATGCTTCTCTCTTAAGCAAACTGACCCGCGACTAGGGATGTTTAGAAATGAAACTTTAAGTGTGACGGTTTCGCTGCACATGGTCCTCAACCATGTCGACGTCCACACAAGTTCAAATCAAGGTTCATGCAATCATATTACACAACCCCGCACACAGTTTTCATATAAGGTGAATGCATGAAAATTTAAGTAAACAAGATTTTTAAAAGGGATGCATTCATACGGATTAAGTATTTGGGTGATACAACGTTTACCTATGGATATCTCCATACCCACAACCTGCGAGGACTATCGTATTAGATAACTACACTATACTCTCTTCTTCCTCCTCTAGGTATCTCCATACCCATAGTCATCGCATGACAGTCACGCGCGACTAGAGAGAGCGGTTTTGTAAACGGGTCCGCATGTTGCCGTGAGTGTTAATCAACATCAGGTTTGGAACATTTCCAATACCTACGATCACATCATTTCATAAAATTTCATGGATCAATGAAATTTTCTGAGTATTGGCTAGAAGTGGTTGTGACCTCGGCATTTTTGGCTTGTACTATTGCGTGTCACGCAATATACAACCATAAATCCGATAACTCGTGACTACTCGAGTTTGGTCATGTATCCTTGATCCATACCGCTTCCTTTTGTGATTCATAACCACAATATACTCGCCCCCGTAAATAGAATCATTATTGGTCATGCGGAACCTTTCCACATAATCATGTTTTCATTTAAGCAAATCATGTACACACTTTGTGATCGAAAGTCGTGCTACATATTTGGACGTGCTAAATCTTTGGAAACTGTCGTTGTTATAACTCTTTATAACCAACCCACACCATTATAGATAAAATAAAATCCTGAATTCTTTTGTAAAGTATTCAAGGATAACATTCACCGCTATCAATACAAATCCCGATGAATTTATATATACATAACCATTATGTATATATATATGTATAACCATTATACATTCACAAGAATTAGTCTCATGTAATCGCATTACATTCAAACTCGTGTGATTCCTTGGATTTTATTGACGGTGAATTAGACGCTTCATCTATACGACATATAGCCACATACATATCAAGACAGATATAATAGATCCTCACATCGAATGTAAAGCATCATATTTTTATTTTCGCCCTGCTTGATGTCTCACATCGAGCCGTAGAAAATTTCTGCCATTCGACATCTCTATTTAACTCCGCCAAGGAGTTATATGTTGAAAACCTTTTTCAACAATATGTCGATATACGTGCTATAATATAAAACGAGGAACTTCTTAGATCTATCCTATAGATCTTCACGCTTAATTCATAAGCGGTATCGCCTAAATTTTGTGTCGTTACAAGAAATATAATGCGGCTCCCACTAACCTTCATGTGTACACAAAGTTTCCATTCGTTCCGACAATGTTATAACAGTTTATAACTTCATCAAAACGAATATTCCAATTCCGAGAAGCTTTCTCTAATCCATCATATGGATCATTAAAGCGTGCATATCTTATCCCCGATTCTTATGAATCAACAAAACCGTAAGGTTGTGTCAAGTACACATCCTTTCATAAAATTTCTGTCAAGAAATTCGGTTTTGACATCCATTTTGCTACATCACATAGTCATAATACGCGACCATGTCGAGCAGAATTTTGAGAATGTGAAAGCATGGCAACATGCGAAAACGTTTCTTCATAGTCCGACTATGAAATTCTTGAAACTCTTCGCTACGAGCCTCGATTTGCATATATGCGTATTCCTATCCGTGTCGGTTCTCATCTTGAAAACCCATTGTCTTTTCACGGGTCTAACCCGGAAAGTAATAAAATCAAATTTTAAACTTGATAATTTTACACGGATCGAATCTCAGAATTCATGACATCATGTCATGTGGAATCAACCTTTCATAGCATCCCTGTAGGATATCGAATCATCATATGATTTCGATCTATCATCATTAGCCACGGTAAATCCGTATTTACCGGCTTATGATATAGCCTACTTGATCTACAAATAATTCCTTTGTGTGTTCGACTCGTATTCATCAACTCTTGATGAAGTCGTGTCAACATTCATCGGTACAATGTTTATTTTCAGATCTCGAACTCTTTCGAGATTTATTCTACTCCCACTAGCCCGCATAGAGATTAGCAACATCAAGTTTCAAACTTGTGTGCATCGAGTCCTCCTCCAAGAAGGCATCTCTTCGAGCCACGAAAATCTTATTTTCGTCGGGACGTTAGAACTAATACCCTTTAGTTTCCTTAAGGATATATGTCATAAACGAACAATTTTCAGATTTGGGATTGAGTTTAACCGAAACAAATTTCGAAATATACTCACATCCACAAATCTGTACAAATGACAACTTCGGAACCATTCCGATCCATATCTAATATGGCGTCTTTTATACCGATTAGAAGGTTTATGGTCCATATCTTATATGCAACCATTCATTAGTGCCGTTGTCTCAAGGGCGTATCCCCAAAATATTTTTGGGAGATCCTATTGACTTATCATTTATCGAACCATGTTTAACATGCGTTCATTTCCTCTTTTCGAATACATCTTTAATGTTCCGAATAAAGGTAATCGTGAAACGATTCCACAATCATAAATGATCATTAATACTCATAACTCAAATATCGCCTCTTCGATCCTATCGAAGTGCGTAGCTCAAATACTTGCCTCCTTGATCCTATCAAAGGGCTTTGATTTTCTTGCTTAGTTGATTTCGTATTTCGTTTTGAAACTCTATGAACCTTTCAAAATCTCCGTTTCGGTACGCATTAAATAGATATTTTCATATCTACTTTAACCGTCCATAAACGTAACAAAATACTGATAGCCTCCTCTTGCCTCCGAACTTATCGGAACATTTACATTTAAATGTAATTTCCAATAATTCGTTGGATCTTTCTCCAACCTTTGGAGAATGATGCAATTTGTCGTCTTTGCCTAATAAATAAGTATCGCGTTGAACCAATTGAATCTAATTCGATTGATTCTAGTAATCCAACATATGGAATCTAGATACGCGTATCTTGTTTATATGGCCATGACGGCAACGCCAAAAGAAGCAATCAACTTCTAGGTTTAATCCTCCTCGGATTTCACCATTCTTTGAGTCATTAGTTTTGGACAACTCCTTGTCCGAACTTTCTGTTTGGAAAATAATTTTCCAGAATACCCTTAGACATTTATTTCTTTCGATCCCATCCTTGAATTACAAGGACATCCACGCATCTCTATGCTTTGGATTCCCCGGACACTCTAAGCATCTCCTATTCAAATTTACATCGCATCACATGCAATTTCGGGATCGACTTATCTATCGAATGCATATGATATTCGGTCACGAAGATCAAATCTCGTACCATCAACACACGAGTGTTAATCAAAGACCCATAAGGCGTCTCAGAATTAATCTACGCTTTGAGCTGCATTGAACCATTCAATGTGCTCTAGCTCTTGAAACTATTTCTTGAGCGTTGCGTTTTACTTTCATATACACCCGAATTCTCAAAACAATTTTGAGAAATCTGCGTCTATACATGCCACCACAAGGCACGTAATATTGTTCGATTCCTTCTTAAAGTGTATTGAACCCGGCTTTATCTAAAGCCAAAGCCTCGAGCCCCGAATCTACCATTTCCGTGTCCAACACGTTCCTTTAAGTCTAAGAACTATTCTTTGACTATCAAGGTTAATTACGGTAATTCCGACCCAAAAGTCATCTATCATATCGATCTCATCGATATATATTTGGTGTTTGCTTGAAAACATAATTCTAAACGGATGATGAAGATTAAGCTCCTAACCGTGCGTACTTAATCTATATGTTTATATGATGATTATATGATAGTGTTATTTTATCGAATCGATAACCCTCATACCGATACGGGACTCCAAGTCCATAACACCCGAGATCCATATTTCGCAATCCTCCCACAAGTGACGAAGGCCTATCGGGTGGGATCTCGCTTATTTAGGTAGGATATAATCCAATCACATCATATGCGACTCTCGAACTTTTTAGAATTTCGGTGATGGATCGTATCACATACAATCCCAGTTCCGTGTGTGCATTCTAACTATGCCCCGAACTCCAATCGGATTGGCTTGGACGGTTAAGTCATAACCATATCAAACGTATCGTTCAAATGAACTACTCATGTGCATGACGAAGGCCTAGAAACACGTAAGTCCCCATTTAACGCTTGCCACCCATTAATACCATCAACATGTGTGCATGACGAAGGCCTAGAAACACACATATTGTGATACCAATTTCGATGGTTGATGATATGGAAGGCATTTCCACGACTTAAATATTATGAGGGATCATGACATTCATGTTTAAATAATTCGTGATATAATCATATTATATCACTATCACAAGATTTCTAAATGCGTATGAATTATTTAGGAAGACTAATTATTCTAAATAATTAATTATCTAATATGCTAGTATGATTGAATTAATTGATTAGAGATAAAGATAGGCCTAAAGGTATGTATATCTCATATACACCTTTTCAAACAGAAAACTGCATACACCCTTTCAGTAATCTGTCAGAACGAAAATGGTAAATTCCTCTGACAGAAAATCAACTAACACGAAAATTGTAGATAATATTATTATCTTTCCAACCCAATTTGGCCCAGCCCAATTGGAGTTCGGACCCGAAAGTTACGGCCGTTTTACTGACTATATGGCAAACTGTCGCACCCTTTCGGTATTTTATTAGAACAACACTGATACTTCGCTCAAATGAAATATATTACAACATGAAAGTTCTAGATAATCTCATTATCTAACTAACCCAACTTGAACCATTAAAATCGGAGTTTCCTACTGAAAGTTATACCAGTTGTGGTAAAATACGGACAAACGAAAAGGTAAGTATATCCAATAGACACCTTTTCAACCAGAAAACTACAGACACCTTTTCAGTATTCTGTTGAAACGAAAATATTAAATTATTCCAACCGACTTTGAACGTGAACGAAAGTTCTAGATAATCTTATTATCTAACTAACCCAATTGGATTGGACTCAATTGGAGTTTCGATGCGACTAACCCAATTGGATTGGACTCAATTGGAGTTTCGATGCGACATCTACGGACGTTTTAGTCTCTGTATGTCAAACAGTCGCACCATTTCAGTATTCCATAAAAACGACACTGATAATTCGTTCAAATGAAAAAAACTTTCTGTATCAAAGTCATAGATAATCTCATTATCTAACTACGCCAATTTGATCCAATCAATTTGGAGTTTCCCACTGAAAATTATCTTAGTTTTACTCACTGTTTCGTATTCTAATTTTCTGCAGATTTTGCCGTTTCTTCCGTTTTCGCTCGTTTCTGAAACGATAAATCATGAAACCTTTTCACGATAATTCCTAGATACTCTCAATCAACTTTTGATTGATCTCTAGTGAATTCTACTTGTGATTTTTAACGAAATTGGAATCTCTAAATCTATCATCATGCAAACGGGTACGAACTTTGATAACCCGTGCGTATATCGAATATACGACTATGATTCGACCCTCGAATCGATGGCGATCGCTCTGATACCACTGTTGGGAATTCACCCATCCCCGGGCCCGCGTAGCGGATATGAAAGCCCGGTCCGGTTCCCTAAATCCAAGATCACGCCATGACTTCGAGGGTACGATGCAAAGTAGGATAGACGATTACCAGCGTGAAATTGATCACGCACGACGGGTTGATCGCTCGCATCCTTCTTTTCCTTCGGTGTCATGTTGGTGACTAGCCCGTACGTCCCATACCGCACGTCTCCCACCGTCTTGACACGTCTCGGGTTGTCTTCGTGCGTTCCATGCCCGCATGCTTCCACAGCCCGTTACTCGATTCGCTCGTTTCGTCTCCGGCAGATTTCGTTCCTCCGAATCGATCACAACCGAAAGAGCCCCAGATGTTGCTCCTCTACTTGTATCCACCTTGACTCGTAAGACGTCGGTCGCGGGTGCAACTGCCTAGACGATGCACCGGCGAATTTGCTCGATTGATTGATTCTCTATACCGGAAAACACCTTTTCACGGTTTCTCTCTCTTTACACCCTTTCTCTCTCTAGAAAGTTGTCTCACAATTCTCTGAAATATTCTGAAATAATTAACTGAATGAACCACATCAGATGAGAGAGAAAAATCCTATTTATATCATATAGGATTAGGATTGGCCAAAGACATGTATATCCAATATACACTCTTTCACACAGAAAGTTGCATGTATCTGTCCAGTATTATGTCCATACGAAATTGGTAAATTTCTCTGACAGAAAATCACCCAACACGAAAGTTGTAGATAATCTTATTATCTACACGACTCAATTTGGCCTGGTCCAATTGGAGTTCGTATGCAAAAGTTATGACTGTTTTAATAACTGTATGTCATACTGTTGCAGCCTTTCCGTATTTCATAGAAACGACACTGATACTTCGTTCATATGAAATATATTTCTATATGAAGGTTGTAGATAATCTTATTATCTATCTAACCCAATTTGAACCATTCAAATTGGATTTTCCTACTGAAAGATATAACCACGAATGTACGCTTACATTCGTTTATCCTTGTGTACACTTTTACGGTTGATCCTGAAACTGTATTTCCTTCACTATACATACGCGCATGACACCTAACCCTTATAATTAAATGAGCGGTGATGCATGTCCCCCTTAAAATCTCCTAAATTGATTGATGTGTTGGCGTTTGTATTAATGATGGTGTTAAGCCATAACTATTTAATTTTTTCCATCATATATAATAAAAAAAGGTAAAAAAGATTCACCGTTTCACACATCATTAATTTATTTAATATTTTTAACAATTTTGTTTACCCTCATTTATCATTAATGAAATTTAAATCTATAAATTTGGAAATGAAGTTATAGGACTAAATTAATATGCCATTTAACATGCGTTAAACGGATACATGAATAAAACAATCGTAAAAAATAAACAAAAATATAATAATGAAAAAAATTCGCAAAAATTAGAAAATAAAAATGAAAATATATATTTTTTTAAAAAAATATTGAAAATAAAATAATAAAAATTTGTTCAAATAAATATAACTTATCATGTGTTAAATTAAATATAATAAAAATATTAAATAAAACAAATTATTTTTTAATAATTTGATTTACCACATAATCAATGTGGTTCACCTCCTAATAAATACAGTTTGCCACCTAATTTAAAAATTTAATTCTTTTATTATATATTTTCAACACATCAATACAATGAGGGGATATTAGAGGGGACAAGTATAATTTTTCTAATTAAATATAAGGGCCCGGGGTTGAATTTAGTTGTGCCCATCTAAAAGATTTCTTCTAAAAATTCCCTCCAACATATGGAATGTAAAGGGCAATTACTTGGGCTTTTTCACGAGTATATACTACATAATATATACTATATACGATAGTTGCAAGCTGGTTATAGTACATGTTAAGAATTTTTTTGACAAGTATCTTCTTATTGAAGTTTCCACGTAGAATCCATGCAAACACCACAAATGATATGCTAATTATTATTATTATTATTATTTTTGAAAGAACAAAAGGAAAAAAAAGAATGAAAATGACATGTTGACCTTGAGTAGGCAATATTAGTTGGTTCTTTACTACTAAAACAAAAATAGTATTTTTAAGAACTGGATTTTTTTAGAGTCCATTTACTATGCAACCGAGATTCTCCGATTTGGAACCACACATCCTAGATCGGGGGGGGGCTCACACATCCTAGATCTGAGGGGTTAGTGATAATTATTTTTTTAATTAACACAAATACACTTAATTAATAATTAATTATTATAGAATTAAGGTATATATGAATTAATAACTAATAATTAATATGTATTCACTGTTAATAGAGTGTATTTATATTAATTAAGAGGGTAATTAGTTGTTAATCCCAATATAATCATTGTGTGGGAGAAACTAGGGAGAAGAGTAAAATTTCCCTCGTTTTTTTTATTTAAGCTTCGGTTGACCAATAGCAAGAGCTGGATTTAAACCGACATAAATCATTGAAAAAAAAAATCAAAATAGTAAATCCTTTTGTTGAAATAAAAAATTTGTTTTTTCGTTGAAATAAAACATTGTTTTTTTATTGAATTAGAGAATAGATATTTCTACTCTTCAATTAAAAAACTCAGATTTGTATATTTATAATTTATAATTTGTTAATTGTTACAGGCTGGGAAAATAAGATCATCTATATTTCCTTGAAAATACAAAGTTGCTTAAGTAAAAGAAAAACCTCCACACATTGGCCACCTTTCCAGAAATTCAATTTCACCATGTAAAAGTCATGCAAAACTTTGGATGATTCTTCTCTCGAAACCAAGAGTGCATAATTCAAAGGTCAAATGTCAGGATTTGTAATTTGTTCAATGAAATTTGAAGAAGAAACCAACATATGTTTTTATTCTCATCGTTGTTGACCTCTTTTCAGACTCGGGCCAAGCGATAGGTCCAAAAAATTCGAATTTCGAATCCAAAAGTTTAGATGATTCAAAATTTTCAAAATACATGATTTGTCTAGTTAAAAATATTTATAATTACAATAAAACAATAAAAATTCTTGTGATTCAATGGTAAAAAATAATTATCTCTCTTCTAAGAAGTCATGAGTTCAAATACCACAACATATAATTTTCGATTTTTTTTTCCAATATAATGAAAATAGGAAAAAAATTTGATATAAACGAGATTTGAACTTTGAATCTAATGAATTTTTTTGGAGCCTTAACCAATAAATCACACAATCGATTGTGACAAAATACGTTAACTTTTCTTCAAACAAATTAATTGTATACGGGATTCACTTTCAAACTAGGCTTCGCGTACTCGAAAACTTGGCACCGGACATGCCTCTTTTGTGCTGAAAGAATTTTGTTCAACGCCTTCGTTTTCATATTTTTGACGTACATATAAGTAAGCACAAGAATATATTCAATACTTTTTATTTAAAACGTAATTTTGCATGTAATTTATACTCATTCCCTGGCATTTTCACTTGCTTTTATACTATATATTATTTAATATTTACATCATAAAAACTTCACCTTTTTTTTACACCATATCTATAACAAGAAGTATTCACGACCTTCCTTACAAAATAAAATATCCAAAATACCATGACTATTTTCTACAACAAAAATAACAAAAAAAAATCATGTTCATCAACGGGTTATTGAACGAAAACGGTGAATATGAGCTCGCTACATCGAATTACTAATCACACTGATCTCCAATATTGGCGTCGTAGTCATAATTGTTTGAAACGTAATGATCATTGGTCGAGCTTTCACAGTAGGAATTCGTATTTGGAGGTCTTGTTTCTCTTCTATGTGGACAACCCGCAATCTGGCACGTTTTCCTTCCCGGACATGCAGGGTGCCTCTTTGAATTAGTATTTGGAGGTCTTGTTGCCGGAGAGGACATGTTCCGATTATTTCGATTCACTTCTTTTAATAACAAGGTAGGAATATATAGTACTTTCGTGGACCGGAGTACTTCGAGATTGAAGTTGGAGAAAATTTGCAGTAGATTGAAATAGGTTTTGAAATAGAGAGAAATAGATAGAAAATTAGAAATAGGTCTTGAAAATTTTGTATGTTGAAAATATTTATAGGAGAGGAAGGGAGAGTGTTGTATGGAAATTACATTCAAATTTCCATCATTAGAGAATGGAAATGGATCATTGAGCGAGCTAATAAGAAAAAGGTCCCAAAACCAATGCAATAGTATCCATAATAATAATAATAATAATAATAATAATAATAACAACAATAAAAATAATAATAATAACAACAACAACAATAATAATAATAATAATAGGGCTTTTTTTTTGAGAAATTAAAACTAGGGTTTTGTACAAATATCAAAGTTTCGCAAAAATACACCCCACAATATAATGTAGTATATCTCCCCTTTGCAAATAACACTATACGGTTTTCCTATATATTGCCCAATTAATAGTTAGATTCATACGTTAACACAATATATTTTTGGACCAAATGTGATTTTAATATTAAAAAGTCACCAACGTCAAAAAACACATTAATCTTTTTGTATATGCATTAGAACGTTTGATATTATTTGCAAACATTAATTGCAATAATTTTCTTTTTTGATCATTTGTGTGACCAGCACAGGAATTTCATTTTTTAATAGTTGAAATTTCATTGATATTGTTTTTCAAACATTTCTTCCTAACTAAGAATTCTTGAGATTTAGTAAACTACTATATGTTTATTAGCTCAACATGAAAGCAGATGAAAATTAGAAAAATAGAAAACGTGTGTAATTCTCAAAGCAATTAATTAAAACCGAGTAAACTAGAAATAAAATAATAAACAAAGGTTGACGTTTAAAAATTTCTAGTATAGTCCCTGAACTTCAATATTTTTCTATATTCTATTTAATATGGAATTTCTTGGAATGTTCGCTAATTATAAACCTTTCATTTATCATTAGTTTATAGAAACTTTAACTTTGATAATGGAGGGCAAATAATGAACATTCAAAGAAGCAAGCTAGTCATGGTATATGGAAATAAGGGATATGAGTACAATTTATCCTATGTCTGAGAGAAAGGCATTACAACCTTGAAATAAGGGATATGAGTAAAATAATGAACAATTATAATCGAGTTGATTGAATGCTTGACACAAATTGTTGAAGAGGTTATGTGTTCTAGTTCCATCAGCATCAGCATCATATAAAAATATATATATGTATCAATAATGACAAGAGACCGCTTGTTCGGCGTCATTCGAGAAAAAAAAGAAACTAAACCAACTAGCTAATTGAGATGTTTCAGTTGAAGTTCTATGTGTGAGAGAAAGGCATTACAACCTTGAAATGTAGATGGAGATTAGATCTTCCTCATTATCATTATACAGGGTGTTTATTTTTTCAATCACAAGAAAACAGAAAATAGCAATTACATAGTTTGTTCTTTGTTCAATTCTTAATCGGCCTCTAATTACTTACGCATTTTTATATAAATTTATGTTTGTATTTATTTGGCCATAAATTCTTTCTGATGGGATAAAATAGAGAAACTTTACGATCAAGAGATCATCAGAATCTTTAAATTAAACCAATTCAAGGGAGCAGCACAATCTTTAAGACGCTGTAATTCGCTGATCAAGATAGCATCAATATCGTGCCTCAGATTAGATGAAATCTCATAAAATAATTCAGAACTCAAGCAAAAGCCATCGCGAAATTCCGAAATTCTAGATAAAGAAGGAGCATGAATATCGTGCCTCTAAGAGATGGAAATAGATCTTAATGGAGGATAATAGATCTAATTATGTTTCACATAATTGAGTTGTTTTAAATTACATTTAAGATTCAACAGAAGAGTAAATCAGAAAAATAGATTATTTCACAAGAATAATTCATTGCTTATAACAATTTTAACATGAATACACAAACAACTTTTATCCTTGAAAAGCAAAACAAACGCATCCAAAATAATCTTGTTCTTTTTTTTATTTTTCTTGCACACGAAACAAGTCCTAAATAAATTCGACCAAAATCATTTAAAACTCGTCTGCCTATCTTGGAGTAACAAAAACAGAAATAAGAAGAACAGAACTCGACACTCCTCGTCTGGATCGAGCCATGCGGCACTACACGCTCCTGCGCCAATATTATGAATACACCCTGACAACTTGCACCTCTTCTTTGCAGGACAAGCTGGATGTCTTTTAAGGGATTGCAAATTCTTCTTCTCAGAGGAATACATCTTGCTAATTTCTAGGGTTTAACTTTTAAGTTAGATTATGAATTGGAAAAATTTGTCGGATAAATGAGAGATGAATACATCTTGTTTAAATTCAATTAGGCTAATGTCCATTTTGGATAAAGTCAACTTAATTAATATGGGGTAAAAGTAGATGACATTTAATTTTATCACGTTAGAGAAGTAATCAGGATTTCAGATTGCACAAGATGAAAACATGAAAGTAAATTAATCAGGGATTGGAAGTTACAAATTTTATTGATTAATTAGATTCATTTTAGTTTAATATTCTAAATACTTTATATTGATCTATAAAAAAAAAATACTTCATATCGAATCTGGCTAAATATATAACCACATCGCAAGTGCCACATAAATTCCAGGAAGTTTCTTAGTTGAGTTGAGGAAATCAATTAAATCAGCTCTATTTATCCGAGTGAAAACGAACTTAAATATATTATTTTTTGTTTCTTTATAATATATATGAATTTAATATACATAGATAAATATTTCATAAAATCCAGCTACTCAATCTATCTGGCTTAATAAAAATAAAGGAAAAAAACGTGTTTGATATATAATAATAATTCATGCTCATCGAATGTATTTACAAATAAAATAAATGAAAAAACGTGTTTGGTTTTTTTTCAGTATAGTCCCGGACTCCTGTGAACTTAAGGGGGGAAAGTGAATAAGTTAGCTTAATAAAATGTTAGTTAACTTTCACTAATAGTCACATAAGTTTCAAATTTTTATGAGCTGGATTTTATTAATAATTATTTACTATGTTAGAAATTTTCAAAGCACTTTTTTATACGCAAACTCCATATAACCGCCTTATACAGATACAGCTTTATAAAAGCCCTTTGTATATGTATATGTCCTCTCAACTCTTTAACTCCACAACTAAGCAGACTCTAATAATCCTTCAAACCCTAAACCGCAAAGTAATATTAATCCTAAGCCTCAAAAAGGATCATGTCTTCTCCTGATTACCCAAAACCCCTTAAAAAGCGGCACCCTGCTTGCCCAGGCGAGGAACGGTGCACATTTTCAAGCTGTTCTCATAGACGATCCTCGAACACTTCACGATTCTCACATTATTATTATCACGAGTTTGGGATCCATCGTGATCGTCCTATAAATCATCATTCCCACTTGCAAAGGCGTCGGCGCTTCATGTTGTACTTTAATATTCTATGAGAAGAAGAAGAAGAAGAAGAGGAAGAGGAGATAAATATTATAAGTTTTTTTGGTTAATTAGACTTTTTGTTATCACTGATATGTGTATAGGCATGGAAAATATTTTGGCAAAAAAGAAAATAAAAAAATAAGAATATTTTGTAAAAGATTTTGTTATATCAAATGATGTTTTTAATTACATTTATACTTATGGAGATTACTGAATTATCTCATGTTTTTGACACTTATTATGGCCCTTACATACATTATGGATTATGAATGTTCAAGGACAATTGGTCTTTTGGAAAACATTTGGGAACCCCTTATTTTTTAATGAAAGAGTCGAAATTTCTTAATAAGACATTAATACTTGAGCTACAATGAATAGAAAGTAATTTTTTTTTCCAACATATAAAATTCCTTCAAAATATCTTGTATAAAAACTCTTCGTATTAGCTTCATAGGAAAGTTCATTTATAATTAAGACTAATTCTTGTAAACTTTGATTAATTTATGAATAACAATGATTTTGTGATTAGTTTATTTCATAAACTATACAAAATCCCACTTTCCTTTTAAATTTCCCAATAAATAACTATCTAATTAAATTTGCCAGTATTTTACTCTCTTTCACAAATATAATACTTGAAATTCTACAATCACACTTCAGAAGCTATTGCTTAAAAAAAAAAAATCCAAACTCAAAAGTACCATAAAATTCTAATCCAATTAAATCTAAACTTTGAACCCAAATCCAAAAATTTCAAGGCTTTATGAATCCTAAATTCTAAATTCCCTAGAGCCTAGATCCAATAAATTCTAGAGTTGAAACTGTAAATTCCAAATCCTATTGAGATATCCAAAGATTTTTGTACTGTAATTTAAGTATATATATTATTTGTGTTGTTTAATATAGATCTAGAGGAGGGTGAATAGCTAATCCTAATTCTAATTTTGCAAGCTAATAGAATGCAATTTAGGTATTTGTGTAATCTTAAATAATTTAAAATAAATAGATAATGTACCACAATCTATGACACACAATATTTATTACGGAGTTCGGTAGGTGGTTGCTTTGTAGTTTTAACTCACCGTTTACTTTCTCAATCGACCTACACGATAGTTTACAAGTACCTACGTCTCTGATGATGCTTTGCGCCATTTAGACACTCTATTAAATTTTACCGAATCAAAGATTACAAGATTTCCCCAGATCGAATTATATGTTCCTATCGATCTATGTCGGGCTTTACAATTTAGTGCTAGCCTATTGCAATCTAGAAATCGAACTCTACATAATCGGTCACGCGACTGGGGAATCGTTTGTAGGAATGATTGGAAAGATCTATCCTAGATCAAGGTATTGATTTAAAGAAATTAAATTCAAGATATATTGGCTAGTTTTTCTCTCTTTGATATTGTATAAAAGTTGTGGAAGAGATAGAGAGAAACTCAAGATATTTAGCCTATAATTTATAACTACTAATATTTCTTTATAATTATTGTTTTGTTGTTTGAATTATTTTTATTTTGCAACTCGTTATTGTTGAAACGAAATTCTCTTCATCAAAAGTTGCAGACTTTATTTTGTTTATTGATGTATCTGAAGTTGCGGAATATTTTTTTGTGATTTCTTCTTGAACAACAGAGAATATCATAACAGTAATATTATATTCAAAATCACCTGTTATAATATTTATTTCGTTATTGTTTTTCTTGTAAATAGTTTAAACAGTAGAAAATATCACGTGCTTTATATTATTTTATATCATGCAATGGAAAATATAAAATAATATAAAAATCAATCGTGGAAGTAATTTAATAAATAATATCGAAATTTAATTTATAATAAACGTAAATACAAATTATTTTATATGACATGATTTTTTTTTATTTACATTTTTTAAAATAACAATACAATATGATAGGTATTTATAAGTTTAAGAAGTTATTTAGATGGATGAACTATTTTTTAGTTCTATTACTTTTTGAAAAAAATTTGTTTGCTTAAAAACACAAATATAATTTACTTAGTATTATATGAGATTCTTATAGCTATAATTTAAAAAAAATTATAGTAATAATACTTAAAAATTCTATAATGCAAATAAAATTCTTAAAAATTTATTATGTAAATATGTATTTTTTTGCATTGTATTTTCTTACATAATATCTTTACAAATTGAAATTATGAAAAACGGTATGTACGAACTATGTTAATATGGATATCAAAATAAAGAGAAAATGAAAATGAATATATTTGATGGATTATAAAATTAAATTTCTAGAAATAATACTAATATATTTTCTATGTTTTATAATATTACATATTAAATTATTAATATTTCATATATAAACTTTTCATATTCCATTGCATTCACATTTGATCATGTAATCTTATGTGAAATGTTAAAACAATTGATTAGACTTGGTCTAATGTGATTCTAACCAATAATAATAGGCCACATTATTAATGTAGGATGATGTGACTTTCTAAGAATGCTTAAAACATGTGTAATATAATGACACATAAATAACTACACAAAATATGATCTTCAAAAAATCTAACAAAAATTAATGATTGAGATTAAACCACATCACTACATCTAATGGTTCAAATTAAAACTTAAAAATAGTCATACAAAATGTATGTCTTGATTGATCAAATATAATATTAAAGTATATGATGAATCCACATCACACAATATAATGGTTAATAATCATGATAAACATGATGATGTGGTTTCTTGAGGAGGCTCAAAGATAGGTGCAAAATAAGGGAGTGGGTAAATTATAAATACTTAAAAACAAAAAATTATGAATTAACCATTAATTGCAATTAACAATTAATGTGTTAATTACTCATGATGACAATATGATGATGTCATCAAGAAAGTGGTGGGGAAATTGAGAGGCACGGTGGAAGACCCATATCTATATGTCTATCATTTTATAACATAATTTGTGCATTTTTAGAAGGTCACATCATCATCTTATGATGACGCGAACTATTGCTATTAAAAAACCTATTACACAATAAATTTCTTATTAAAAAAAGCTAAGAATTACATACTAAACAGTAACATACGCATGTACAAACCAATGATCGCATAGCTTGGATGGTTAGGTATTTTGGCACAAGATCCATATGTTATAATATGTTGTGATTCCGAATTCCATTTGTATCACATAAAAATTGAATAAAAAAATGAACGCGATTTGTGGTCTATGATTCTCTCCATCAACATACACATGTACAAAAAGAGTTTAAAAATCTTTTTTTCTCATTCTCCTTAATTTTGTTCAGGCTAAAATAGTATCACACTAAAATCACACATACACAAGAACCAACGTCCTATTTTACAACAAATAAACCTATCACACACATATATGCGCATAATATACATAAAATAACCAACAAACTATTTTTACAACGAGAAGAAGAAAACTACCATACATATATTTACATAATTTACATAAAAGAACCAACAAATTATTTTTATAGCAAAAAGAGGAAACTATCATAAACATATTTACATAATATACATAGTCAAGTCACAAGATCGATTCAAAAGTATTCACCAAAAGTACGCTAAAATCACGGAGCTATTACGTCATTGCAGCAGGGATTCGCACTCGAACCTCGTTCAATATACCATTCTGATCGATCTGCATCATGAACACTTGTAACAAGTGGGTTCCTTGAGAAATTTGAGCGTCTCAGTGCTCCTAAGTTGTGAATGCATCCTCGTAATGTGCATCGACGTCTTCCAGGACACGCCGGATGTGGCTGCGAAGAATGACTTTTTTTGTTTTACAATTATATATATTCATCAAATCATATGATATATATAGAGGAGAAAAGCAAAAAATAACTTATGAAAAAGCAAGAGAAATAAAATGATTTTAGTTCATGTATAGTAAAATAAAAAGATAATTTGATCTTTTTAGAAACAAACCTTGGTTGGCATTGGTGGCCTATTTGGAGGAGAACTCATGATCAAATTTTTTGGCGTGTATATGGACCAAATTTTTTGTTTTAGACTTTACCTTTCTTATTTTTGGAATAAATAGGAACTTGATTAATGAGAATTGTTGAGGACACTCACGGCCTTTATATAATTAAGCAAGTCGGTGATGGGAATTTTACTAGAGATTTACAGTTCATTTCTCAATTTAATTAACTCTGGTTGGAAATTTGAATGAAAAACCATGTCATTTTACAAGAGTTTCTCGTGAAATTTACGGTTTTTAAGAGGAAGTCCATCTTAAACTCGTGAAATTTGATCTCCAATTTACGGTTTTTCATCATACACTGAAATTTACGTGAAAATTCATGACATATTCCAAGATTTTTCTCTTGAAATTTACGATTATGTATATGTTAGATGAAGGTTCATTTTGAACTTCTATATCTTGTGCAACACAATTGCATATTTTCCCATTAAACCAGGAAATTTGTGGGAAAATCGTAGTATTTTACAAGATTTCCATTCATGATGACATTGGTACAAAAATGTATTGATTTTGGCCTTCAACGATTGAAGAACTTTATTTTGTTCTCTCTACCCTCCTCATAAATAATCTTATTTTTATTTTATTTAAATAAAGTTTGTTTTTACTAATTATACTATATGATAATTTAAAATTATAAAAATTCTTATTTTGTTCAACTGAATAGAATAAAGTATAATTTAATTTATTCGAATCGGTTTAAAATTATTTTGCTTGTTTGGAATATAATTTATTTTAGTTTAAATTCATTTGATTGTGTTCGAACCAATCCGGTCAAATGGACAGTTTAAGACTGTTGTGGATTTAATACGGGTGACGCTATTGCAAGAGGCAACATGACTAATTGAGAGCAATTTGAATTTTGTTTTATTAAATGACCGTTATACCGTTGTTATTTAGGAATTGATGATTACATTTATCTATTAATTTATCACATTTCATAAACCATGCAAATAAAATCTTTCATATATCAAAAATATTTTTATTCTTAATTTTTTTCATCATACAAAAATAATTAAATTGTAACATGTCATATATATTTAAATATGAAAATAAATATATATTGGTTAGATTTGGTTTTTTCATAATATTAGGAAAAATATTTTTGCATTATTTGTGGAAGATATAAGTAATAATATATAAGTATAATAAATATCAATCACCATAAATAGGGGTATATTGGTCATTTGATTAAAAAAATTGAAATTTCTCTCAATTTAGCCATGTTGGCTCTTGCAATAGCGTCACCCTTTAATATTTATTAGGCTTTTTTTTATTTGGGCTTCGTTATATAATTTATTCATTTTTTTAAAACAACTTTCTACAATTTTATCTGTTGTTACATTCATTTCAATTATGATATTTGACAAAATTTAGAAAATTAATTAATTATTGATCTTTATAATCATGATTTCTTTATAATATTTATATGTTCATTATTTTACAATATACTTTTTAGCATTTTTACAAGGTCATTCATTATTATGAGTGACGTTGACTATTGTTATTCGTCAGGTTCACATTAAACCAACTTTGCTCACATGTTTATCATTTCATATTATGTTACTTTATCAAATGTCCAATGAAATACGAAATACTAGTCAATTAATATATAATTTTACAAAACAAAACATAATATTTTACTATTATTTTGAGAATTTTAATTTTAAAAATTCATCAAATATTTCTTTTGAATTTATCTTTTATCTTTTCATATCTATATTAGAATAATTCATATATATCATTGTCCCTAATTTGAATTTTTAAATATATCATGTAAGAAAATATAATGCATATTTAAATAATAAAATTTTAAGTACTATTTATTTGTACAAAAATATAATCATAAGAATCTCATATAATAATTAAGTATGATATATTTGTGTTTTTCTTCAAATGAATTTAGTATTAAAATTTAAATAATAATAGAAATTAAATTTTTTATCTATCAAAACATAAATATCTTCTTAAACTTAAGAAAATGTATATATTAAATATTATTGTTATATGTAAGACTATAAAACTATACAGATCATATGATATTAAATAATTTATATTTATATTTTGCTGAATTAAATTTTTATGTTATTTTTACAATTAAGTTTATATTATTTATAATTTTCATTGCATTTCATATAAGCAAAAAATATAGTTATATATAATTAATGATGTGTTACCAATCTTAATCATGTAATATCCGTATCATGTCCATTTATCGAGCAGGTATTTTTAACCGCCGCATTTAGTACTTGCTCCCGAATTGTTTCCATGCTTATTTTATAATATTTAATTTAAAAAACATCTAAATATACTAACTCAAAATAATTTACAAAATTAAGATAATTAACATTAACATCACAATTAAGACACAGCGGAAGTAACTTCGATGTGGGAAGCACCACAAGTTAGAGTTGAATTACTAACCTAATAATGCCATTTGTTAAGACGTATTAGGCAAGTAATAATTAAAAAATATAGTATACTATAAGTAGAAAAAAGTAGAATAGGAAAGAACGATAAAAATAATTGAAAATCAGAAAATAGGAATTATAAAATATTAGAAAAAATGGATTAAAAAATCATATTAAAAATTCCAGAATAAAAAAAATGAGAATTTAAAAAGGATGACGTTATTGCAAAATCTCACACGACTTAACAAAGAGCAATTTAAAAAAAAAAAATCAAACTAATGATAATTTTACCCTCATTTATGATTATTGTTGTTTATTGTTTTGTATGTAACTAATGTATGTTATTATTTTTAATGTACAAAATAAAATCTAACAAATACGAAAACATAAATGAATAAATTTACTCGTATATGCTCTCTTGTTAGTGAATATTATAAGACAAAATAAAATAAAATATGCTCTTCAATTTTCAAAATATAAAAAAATTGTATCCGATCTTCGTCTTTGAAAAAAAATAACTGCTATCCATGAATATCCAATTTGAAATTTGCAAATTATTATTTCTAATATGTTGTTTCTGTAAAAATTTGTGTAAGTTATTTTTAATGATTATGATTTTTTATATATAATTATTTTTTCGCAATTTATGGAATGTAAAAATTAAGAACAATAAATATTAATCATTATTAATGGGGGCAAAATAGTCATTTCTTAAACTTTGCTCTTTGTTAAGTCATGTTAGCTCTTCTAATATCATCACCTTTAAAAAAACAAACATAATTTGGAAAACCAGAATTAAATAAGATATCAATAAAAATAAATCAGATAAGAGCAAATTAAAAGAAATCAATTAAAAAAAAAGCAGTTAAAAGAACTGTTTCAAAGTTAATTTGTAGATCTGTAGAGTTTAAAAAACTCTTGTTAAAACGGCTGTTGCAAAAATATAGAGAAGAATGGGATTTTTGAATTTTTAACATTAAGCATTGCGTTTGAACATTGCATTTGAACATTTTAACTTTTAAGTTTTAACCAAACGTTATCTGAACACAATCTTCAAGTAATTCCCATCTCGTGTATAAAAAAAATGGAATGTATCATACTTCTATAAATTTACTCCCTGGTATCTTTCTCTCTCAAACTCTTAAAATATTTTTAGCAAAATCTCGAGAGAGAAAAGAGTCTTTGGTAGAGCTTAAACTTCTCTATATATTCTAGTAAACCAATTTCCGTCTCCTTTCAAATATTCAAGTTATTCCCAACTCGTGTGATCGAATCCGTTAGGTTAGCTCGATAGGCCGTTTCATAGATTTGTGAAAGACTAGCAAATTCGTTTTTGTGAAGACCTGATCCATACAGAGAGAACATTAAATCGGTGTTGGATGCCTTGTAATCTTTTAATCGAAAAATTGAATCAAGTGGACGCGTGGCATCCCGGAGACCTAAGTACTTGCGAGCGTTGATTCGGTCGATTAGCAAGTAAATATTAGTTAAAGCAAGCAAGTATTTACCGAAATCGTAATCATATCACGTGCCAAACTGGTTTGTGCGGTATTGCCTTCTTTGTTAATTACTTTATGCACTATTTAATTACTAGTTAATTACCAAAATATACTCGTAAATTGAATATTGATAAAAGTCGAAAATAGGAATTAACGCAATACTACACATTTGTGCACGCCTGGTCGTCAAAATCAACAACCGAGCGACACGTGACAATTCATTTTTTCTCCATTTTGACCGCATAACACACACAGAGGCAAAAAAATTTATAAATATAAATTATTATGCAAAAAATATAATTCATGTCCAAAAAATATATATACAAAATATTACTCACGTAAAAAAAAAGGAATATAATACATCTTAAGAGATGTATCATATATACATGAAATTATATCACCCATATACAAATTGATAATATGTATGTATTCAAAAAATATATATTGTATATCTAAAACTTCTAACTTAAGATATATTATACGTTCAAACAAATATGACATGTATAAGTATTTAGGAAAATATATCACACATCTAAAATGTGTAAGATACGTCTAAAAGATATACACACGCAAAAATACAATATAAATATAATATGTATAACATATTTTTTTAAAATACACGTAAAAACGTATGATACACATATAAGATATATGATATATCTAAAATAGTATAATACATCTAAAAACGTATAATACACATGTAAGATATATGTTATATCTGAAATAGTATAAAAATCCTGAATGGAGGAAGATGTGCATTTAAAGTGCTTTAGGCGGCCCAAACAACAAAAAATTATTTTTTGTTTGGAAAAATAGAATACCACGTGTCAGTCTCTAGTTGATTTCGACGATCGGAGAGAGTAATTGTTGGAGTGTAGAAACTTTTTTCTAACTGTTCAAGTAATTATTGTAATATTTAGAGATTATTTTATCAATGACCACATAATCAAGTTGGTTGAGTGCTTAGCACAAATAACACTACGTGTTGGAAGGTTGTGGATTCGAGTCCCGACGACATCAATATAAAAATAGAAACATATAATGACCGCTATTCCTAATCCAATATATATAAATACAGATATAAAATACAAAATACAAGTAAGTACAAATACAAATAACAATAAAAAATACGAATACAAGTACGAATGTCCAGGACAATTACGAAACACAAATACAAATGCCAACAAGAATACAGACTACAAAAATGAAATGTGAATATGTATACGAATACGAACACGAACACGAACATTGCACGAACATGAATACTAATACAATTATGAATTAAGAATTATGAATAACGAATAACGAATAACGAATTACGAAATATAAAATCGTACGAATACAAATACGAAATATGAATAGTAATACGAATTCGCCTATATGAATAATACATGAATACGAATACACGAATACGAATAGATGAACATGAATGCGAGTACGAATACAAAATACGAATATGGAATACTAATAAAAATATAGATAAGAATACAAACAATTCGATACATTTCGGAAATGAGGAAATTTTAATTACAACACACAACTTGATTGCCCAGTAAAAAACAACTGCACGCGATATTAAACGATAACACCCATTTCCGAAAACAACAATTAGAGAGAAACCCAAAAAGGTTCCTCGAATACTACAAATAAGTTACAAGCAAAAATAAAAATGCGAATATGAATACATGACTACGAATAATACAAAGGATGTGAATGCGAATTCGCAGCCACAAATGCGAATAAAAATTTGAAAAATAAATAAACATAAAATAAAATACGGATACGAAATAAGAAATGTGAATTACAAAATACAGGCACAAACACAAACACTAAATACGAACGAGGAAACGAAAAACCAATACAAGTACGAAATATAACACGAATACGAATAAAATCACAGATACGAATACGATTATGAAATATTTTTGTAATATCAACTTTAATGTTCATAAAATATGATGTTTATTAGCTGTCGTGATTATATCCTAAAACATGTAGTGATTCATGACAGAAATACTCATCGAAAACATGAAAGAAGTAAACTTTCTTTTTACGATGAACCCGCGCAATAGCGCGAGTACCACGCTAGTATGCAATAAACTACTATACATACGCGCATGACACCTAACCCTTATAATTAAATGAGTGGTGATGCATGTCCCCCTTAAAATGTCCTAAATTGATTGATGTGTTGGCGTTAGTATTAATGATGGTGGTAAGCCATAACTATTTAATTTTTTCCATCATATATAATAAAAAAGGTAAAAAAGATTCACCGTTTCACACATCATTAATTAATTTAATATTTTTAAAAATTTTGTTTACCATCATCTATCATTAATGAAATTTAAATCTATAAATTTGGAAATGAAGTTATAGGACAAAATTAATATACCATTTAACATGTGTTAAACGAATACATGAATAAAACCATCGTAAAAAATAAACAAAAATATAATAATGAAAATAATTCGCAAAAATTAGAAAATAAAAATGAAAATATATTTTTTTAAAAAAATATTGAAAATAAAATAATAAAAATTTGTTCAAATAAATATAACTTATCATGTGTTAAATTAAATATAATAAAAATATTAAATAAAGCAAATTATTTTTTAATAATTTGATTTACCACCTAATCAATGTGGTTCACCACCTAATAAATACAGTTTCCCACCTAATTTAAAATTTAATTCTTTTATTATATATTTTCGACACATCAATACAATGAGGGGATATTAGAGGGGACAAGTATAATTTTTCTAATTAAATATAAGGGCCCGGGGTTGAATTTAGTTGTGCCCATCTAAAGGATTTCTTCTAAAAATTCCCTCCAACATATGGAATGTAAAGGGCAATTACTTAGGCTTTTTCACGAGTATATACTACATAATATATACTATATACGATAATTGCAAGCTGGTTATAGTACATGTTAAGAATTTTTTTGACAAGTATCTTCTTATTGAAGTTTCCACGTAGAATCCATGCAAATACCACAAATGACATGCTAATTATTATTATTATTATTATTTTTTAAAGAACAAAAGGAAAAAAAAGAATGGGCTGAAAATGACATGTTGACCTTGAGGAGGCAATATTAGTTGCTTCTTTACTACTAAAACAAAAATAGTATTTTTAAGAACTGGATTTTTTTAGAGTCCATTTACTATGCAACCGAGATTCTCCGATTTGGACCCACACATCCTAGATCGGGGGGGGGGGGGGGGGGGGGGGGGCACACATCCTCGATCTGAGGGGTTAGTGATAATTATTTTTTTAATTAACACAAATACACTTAATTAATAATTAATTATTATAGAATTATGGTATATATGAATTAATAATTAATAATTAATATGTATTCACTGTTAATAGAGTGTATTTATATTAATTAAGAGGGTAATTAGTTGTTAGTCCCAATATAATCATTGTGTGGGACAAACTAGGGAGAAGAGTAAAATTTCCCTCTTTTTTTTATTTAAGCTTCGGTTGACCAATAGCAAGAGCTGGATTTAAACCGACATAAATCATTGAAAAAAAAAATCAAAATAATAAATCCTTTTGTTGAAATAAAAAATTTGTTTTTTCGTTGAAATAAAACATTGTTTTTTTTTTATTGAATTAGAGAATAGATTTTTCTACTCTTCAATTAAAAAACTCAGTTTTTGTATATTTATAATTTATAATTTGTTAATTGTTACAGGCTGGGAAAATAAGATCATCTATATTTCCTTGAAAATACAAAGTTGCTTAAGTAAAAGAAAAACCTCCACACATTGGCCACCTTTCCAGAAATTCAATTTCACCATGTAAAAGTCATGCAAAACTTTGGATGATTCTTCTCTCGAAACCAAGAGTGCATAATTCAAAGGTCAAATGTCAGGATTTGTAATTTGTTCAATGAAATTTGAAGAAGAGACCAACATATGTTTTTATTCTCATCATTGTTGACCTCTTTTCAGACTCGGGCCTAGCGATAGGTCCAAAAAATTCGAATTTCGAATCCAAATGTTTAGATGATTCAAAATTTTCAAAATACATGATTTGTCTAGTTAAAAATATTTATAATTACAATAAAACAATAAAAATTCTTGTGATTCATTGGTAAAAAATAATTATCTCTCTTCTAAGAAGTCATGAGTTCAAATACCACAACATATAATTTTCGATTTTTTTTTCCAATATAATGAAAATAGGAAAAAAATTTGATCTAAACGAGATTTGAACTTTGAATCTAATGAATTTTTTTGGAGCCTTAACCAATAAATCACACAATCGATTGTGACAAAATACGTTAACTTTTCTTCAAACAAATTAATTGTATACGGGATTCACTTTCATACTAGGCTTCGCGTACTCGAAAACTTGGGACCGGACATGCCTCTTTTGTGCTGAAAGAATTTTGTTTGACGCCTTCGTTTTCATATTTTTGACGTACATAAAAGTAAGCACAAGAATATATTCAATACTTTTTTTATTTAAAACGTAATTTTGCATGTAATTTATACTCATTCCCTGGCATTTTCACTTGCTTTTATACTATATATTATTTAATATTTACATCATAAAAACTTCACCTTTTTTTACACCATATCTATAACAAGAAGTATTCACGACCTTCCTTACAAAATAAAATATCCAAAATACCATGACTATTTTCTACAACAAAAATAACAAAAAAAAATCATGTTCATCAACGGGTTATTGAACGAAAACGGTGAATATGAGCTCGCTACATCGAATTACTAATCACACTGATCTCCAATATTGGCGTCGTTGTCATAATTGTTTGAAACGTAATGATCATTGGTCGAGCTTTCACAGTAGGAATTCGTATTTGGAGGTCTTGTTTCTCTTCTATGTGGACAACCCGCAATCTGGCACGTTTTCCTTCCCGGACATGCAGGGTGCCTCTTTGAATTAGTATTTGGAGGTCTTGTTGCCGGAGAGGACATGTTCCGATTATTTCGATTCACTTCTTTTAATAACAAGGTAGGAATATATAGTACTTTCGTGGACCGGAGTACTTCGAGATTGAAGTTGGAGAAAATTTGCAGTAGATTGAAATAGGTTTTGAAATAGAGAGAAATAGATAGAAAATTAGAAATAGGTCTTGAAAATTTTGTATGTTGTAAATATTTATAGGAGAGGAAGGGAGAGTGTTGTATGGAAATTACATTCAAATTTCCATCATTAGAGAATGGAAATGGATCATTGAGCGAGCTAATAAGAAAAAGGTCCCAAAACCAATGCAATAGTATCCATAATAATAATAATAATAATAATAATAATAACAACAATAAAAATAATAATAATAACAACAACAACAATAATAATAATAATAATAGGGCTTTTTGTTTGAGAAATTAAAACTAGGGTTTTGTACAAATATCAAAGTTTCGCAAAAATACACCCCACAATATAATGTAGTTAGATTCATACGTTAACACAATATATTTTTGGACCAAATGTGATTTTAATATTAAAAAGTCACCAACGTCAAAAAACAAATTAATCTTTTTGTATATGCATTAGAACGTTTGATATTATTTGCAAACATTAATTGCAATAATTTTCTTTTTTGATCATTTGTGTGACCAGGACAGGAATTTCATTTTTTAATAGTTGAAATTTCATTGATATTGTTTTTCAAACATTTCTTCCTTACTAAGAATTCTTGAGATTTAGTAAACTACTATATGTTTATTTGCTCAACATGAAAGCAGATGAAAATTAGAAAAATAGAAAACGTGTGTAATTCTCAAAGCAATTAATTAAAACCGAGTAAACTAGAAATAAAATAATAAACAAAGGTTGACGTTTAAAAATTTCTAGTATAGTCCCTGAACTTCAATATTTTTCTATATTTTATTTAATATGGAATTTCTTGGAATGTTCGCTAATTATAAACCTTTCATTTATCATTAGTTTATAGAAACTTTAACTTTGATAATGGAGGGCAAATAATGAACATTCAAAGAAGCAAGCTAGTCATGGTATATGGAAATAAGGGATATGAGTACAATTTATCCTATGTCTGAGAGAAAGGCATTACAACCTTGAAATAAGGGATATGAGTACAATTTTTCTAGTTCCATCAGCATCAGCATCATATAAAAAATATATATGTATCAATAATGACAAGAGACCGCTTGTTCGGCGTCATTCGAGAAAAAAAAAGAAACTAAACCAACTAGCTAATTGAGATGTTTCAGTTCAAGTTCTATTTGTGAGAGAAAGGCATTACAACCTTGAAATGTAGATGGAGATTATGATCCTAGATCTTCCTCATTATCATTATACAGGGTGTTTATTTTTTCAATCACAAGAAAACAGAAAATAGCAATTACATAGTTTGTTCTTTGTTGAATTCTTAATCGGCCTCTAATTACTTACGCATTTTTATATAAATTTATGTTTGTATTTATTTGGCCATAAATTCTTTCTGATGGGATAAAATAGAGAAACTTTACGATCAAGAGATCATCAGAATCTTTAAACTAAACCAATTCAAGGGAGCAGCACAATCTTTAAGATGCTGTAATTCGCTGATCAAGATAGCATCAATATCGTGCCTCTGATTAGATGAAATCTCATAAAATAATTCAGAACTCAAGCAAAAGCCATCGCGAAATTCCGAAATTCTAGATAAAGAAGGAGCATGAATATCGTGCCTCTAAGAGATGGAAATAGATCTTAATGGAGAATAATAGATCTAATTATGTTTCACATAATTGAGTTGTTTTAAATTACATTTAAGATTCAACAGAAGAGTAAATCAGAAAAATAGATTATTTCACAAGAATAATTCATTGCTTATAACAATTTTAACATGAATACACAAACAACTTTTATCCTTGAAAAGCAAAACGAACGCATCCAAAATAATCTTGTTCTTTTTTTTATTTTTCTTGCACACGAAACAAGTCCTAAATAAACTCGACCAAAATCATTTAAAACTCGTCTGCCTATCTTGGAGTAACAAAAACAGAAATAAGAAGAACAGAACTCGACACTCCTCGTCTGGATCGAGCCATGCGGCACTACACGCTCCTGCGCCAAAATGAGAGATGAATATAGGAAATGTATTTTGCATCCTCATTTATAGGGAACTTTGAGTAGGTTTTAATTTATTAGTATGAAGTTTCCTCCGTTGACTTGAAAATAGTTCGATTATATATAAAATGAATTAAGAGCGGAAAATACGTGGAATAAACTAGGTAAAATTGGGGGAAAATACTAGTGAAAATGGATGGTAAGTTAAAGAGTTTTAAAGGGTAATGCATTCCTTTACTTATTGCCCAAGTAGAGACTATATAATAGTTTATTCGTTATAAGGACATGCAAACTAATTAACAGACTGCTGTGGATTAATCCGACAACTATCTTAATCAGCGATTTACTGTGGCAGAAATAAAATGGCCTATTATATACTCCATATGCATATAGTCGGAATTTATGTGGTCATTTAAAGTTTAAACTCAATTAGATTCATATCGTTTAAATTCTTAAAAATAATAGACATAATAAACCAAGTAAGTTTAAATTCAATTAGGCTAATGTCCATTTTGGATAAAGTCAACTTAATTAATATGGGGTAAAAGTAGATGACATTTAATTTTATCAGGTTAGAGAAGTAATCAGGATTTTAGATAGCACAAGATGAAAACATGAAAGTAAATTAATCAGGGATTGGAAGTTACAAATTTTATTGATTAATTAGATTCATTTTAGTTTAATATTCTAAATACTTTATATTGATCTATAAAAAAAAAATACTTCATATCGAATCTGGCTAAATATATAACCACATCGCAAGTGCCACATAAATTCCAGAAAGTTTCTTAGTTGAGTTGAGGAAATCAATTAAATCAGCTCTATTTATCCGAGTGAAAACGAACTTAAATATATTATTTTTTGTTTCTTTATAATATATATGAATTTAATATACATAGATAAATATTTCATAAAATCCAGCTACTCAATCTATCTGGCTTAATAAAAATAAAGGAAAAAACGTGTGTGATATATAATAATAATTCATGCTCATCGAATGTATTTACAAATAAAATAAAGGAAAAAACGTGTTTGGTTTTTTTTCAGTATAGTCCCGGACTCCTGTGAACTTAAGGGGGGAAAGTAAATAAGTTAGCTTAATAAAATGTTAGTTAACTTTCACTAATAGTCACATAAGTTTCAAATTTTTATGAGCTGGATTTTATTAATAATTATTTACTATGTTAGAAATTTCCAAAGCACTTTTTTATACGCAAACTCCATATAACCGCCTTATACAGATACAGCTTTATAAAAGCCCTTTGTATATGTATATGTCCTCTCAACTCTTTAACTCCACAACTAAGCAAACTCTAATAATCCTTCAAACCCTAAACCGCAAAGTAATATTAATCCTAAGCCTCAAAAAGGATCATGTCTTCTCCTGATTACCCAAAACCCCTTAAAAAGCGGCACCCTGCTTGCCCAGGCGAGGAACGGTGCACATTTTCAAGCTGTTCTCATAGACGATCCTCAAACACTTCACGATTCTCACATTATTATTATCACGAGTTTGGGATCCATCGTGATCGTCCCATAAATCATCATTCCCACTTGCAAAGGCGTTGGCGCTTCATGTTGTACTTTAATATTCTATGAGAAGAAGAAGAAGAAGAAGAAGAAGAAGAAGAGGAAGAGGAGATAAATATTATAAGTTTTTTTTGTTAATTAGACTTTTTGTTATCACTGATATGTGTATAGGCATGGAAAATATTTTGGCAAAAAAGAAAATAAAAAAATAAGAATATTTTGTATAAGATTTTGTTATATCAAATGATGTTTTTAATTACATTTATATACTTATGGAGATTACTGAATTATCTCATGGTTTTGACACTTATTATGGCCCTTACATACATTATGGATTATGAATGTTCAAGGACAATTGGTCTTTTGGAAAACATTTGGGAACCCCTTATTTTTTAATGAAAGAGTCGAAATTTCTTAATAAGACATTAATACTTGCGCTCCTATGAATAGAAAGTAATTTTTTTTTCCTACATATAAAATTCCTTCAAAATATCTTGTATAAAAACTCTTTGTATTAGCTTCATAGGAAAGTTCATTTATAATTAAGACTAATTCTTGTAAACTTTGATTAATTTATGCATAACAATGATTTTGTGATTAGTTTATTTCATAAATTGCAAGGCTTTATGAATCCTAAATTCTAAATTCCCTAGAGCCTAGATCCAATAAATTCTAGAGTTGAAACTGTAAATTCCAAATCCTATTGAGATATCCATGTTTGATAAACAATAAATTCAAAATTGCATTCATGATGCAACCCATATCATTTGTCTTGTAAATGTTTTCTCATAATTTAGCATAGTTGCTCCGATATTTATAGTTAGATGTTTCACATTTCAAGGTTTTGATTGATTTGTTTAATTTTTTTATAATATAATTTCCATTAGTTTTTTCCTATGTTTTAGTAGGTTTAATTATAAAAAATGTATTCGTGCCTCTATACAATAATGTCAAGGTTCAAAAATATTTATATATGTCGTCGAATGCTTGTTTTAATGTTGTCACACATACACGCATTGACATATCTTAGTATGGGTCAGGAGACATGACTCTTCCAAGATTTTCACAGAACAATGTATATAGTTACTGATTCAGCATAATTTATCTGTATAACAGTGTAAATTTTACACCCCCCCCCCTCCCCAAAGATTTTTGTACTGTAATTTAAGTATATATATTATTTGTGTTGTTTAATATAGATCTAGAGGAGGGTGAATAGGTAATCCTAATTCTAATTTGGCAAGCTAATAGAATGCAATTTAGGTATTTGTGTAATCTTAAATAATTTAAAATAAATAGATAATGTACCACAATCTATGACACACAATATTTATTACGGAGTTCGGTAGATGGTTGCTTTGTAGTTTTAACTCACCGTTTACTTTCTCAATCGACCTACTCGATAGTTTACAAGTACCTACGTCTCTGATGATGCTTTGCGCCGTTTAGACACTCTATTAAATTTTACCGAATCAAAGATTACAAGATTTCCCCAGATCGAATTATATGTTCCTATCGATCTATGTCGGGCTTTACAATTTAGTGCTAGCCTATTGCAATCTACAAATCGAACTCTACATAATCGGTCACGCGACTGGGGAATCGTTTGTAGGAATGATTGGAAAGATCTATCCTAGATCAAGGTATTGATTTAGAGAAATTAAACTCAAGATATTTTGGCTAGTTTTTCTCTCTTTGATATTGTATAAAAGTTGTGGAAGAGATAGAGAGAAACTCAAGATATTTAGCCTATAATTTATAACTACTAATATTTCTTTATAATTATTGTTTTGTTGTTTGAATTATTTTTATTTTGCAACTCGTTATTGTTGAATTGAAATTCTCTTCGTCAAAAGTTGCAGACTTTATTTTGTTTATTGATGTATCTGAAGTTGCGGAATATTTTTTTGTGATTTCTTCTTGAACAACAGAGAATATCATAAAGTAATATTATATTCAAAATCACCTGTTATAATATTTATTTCGTTATTGTTTTTCTTGTAAATAGTTTAAACAGTAGAAAATATCACGTGCTTTATATTATTTTATATCATGCAATGGAAAATATAAAATAATATAAAAATCAATCGTGGAAGTAACTTAATAAATAATATCGAAATTTAATTTATAATAAACGTAAATACAAATTATTTTATATGACATGATTTTTTTTTTATTTACAATTTTTAAAATAACAATACAATTTGATAGGTATTTATAAGTTTAAGAAGTTATTTAGATGGATGAAAAAAATTTGTTTGCTTAAAAACACAAATATAATTTACTTAGTATTATATGAGATTCTTATAGCTATAATTTTAAAAAAATAAAAGTAATAATACTTAAAAATTCTATAATGCAAATAAAATTCTTAAAAATTTATTATGTAAATATGTATTTTTTTGCATTGTATTTTCTTACATAATATCTTTACAAATTGAAATTATGAAAAACGGTATGTACGAACTATGTTAATATGGATATCAAAATAAAGAGAAAATGAAAATGAATATATTTGATGGATTATAAAATTAAATTTCTAGAAATAATACTAATATATTTTCTATGTTTTATAATATTACATATTAAATTATTAATATTTCATATATAAACTTTTCATATTCCATTGCATTCACATTTGATCATGTAATCTTATGTGAAATGTTAAAACAATTGATTAGACTTGGTCTAATGTGATTCTAACCAATAATAATAGGCCACATTATTAATGTAGGATGATGTGACTTTCTAAGAATGCTTAAAATGAAGGAAATACAGTTATAGATCAACTAGTAGCTTGCACACATGAGGATAGACGAACGTACGCGTTCGTAGGTACGATTGGATGCATAATAAGATTATGCAAATCTAACAAAATAACATAGTCAGTCATGACGGACAGATTGGCCAGTCATGACGGACCAAAGGTTAATTGTCAGATTACACAGAAATATACACAGTCAGTCATGACGGACAGATTGGTCAGTCATGACGGACCAATGGAAATTTTGTGTACCAATCTGTGAGTATGGTCAGTCATGACGCACAGTATGGTGCGTCATGACGGACTGTATGGTCAGTCATGACGGACTGTACGGTCAGTCATGACGGACCTAGAGTAAATGCTGTTTCTAGGAAACGTGACTGGTGCATCATGACGCACCATTCTGTGCGTCATGACGGACTGTGATCCAAATTCCAGATTAGCAGTTTTCTTTGTACTCATTAATTCCTCATTAATTATGGTATTAATATAAGATCAATTGTTGATCTTCTCTCTCTGAGCCAACCAGAATATTGTCTAGGGTTCATGTTTGCTTGTAGGACAAGTAAAGAGAGAACTTGAAATCACCATTAGAGATTGGAGTTTTCAAGCAAGTTTACGGCGATTTTAGGGGGAATTGCGCGTAACCGAAAGGCGCTAGCTCGAGGTGGATACGAGTAGAGGGATTTCAACTGAAATCCTCTATTGTGATCAAGCTAGAGGAAGATGGATGACGAACCGGATGTGATCCGGTTGTATACGACAAATCGGAGCTCAATCGAAGGTGTCGAATCGCGCGGGAATGGGACGCACGTGTTACCGAAGATTGGAGCAACAAAAAGGCAGCAACTACGCTTTCAACCCGTCACCGTGATCAATTTCACGTGGTATGATTCTCTATGAATTAAGAGTTAATTTCATAGGTTTAGTTGCATTTACATGATTCGTACTTTCGGGTCGTTGATGTGGTCCTCGGGATCGGGTCGGACCGGGCCTCTCAATCCGCTGCGCGGGGCTCGGTAGTGACGCCGATACCCAACATAAAACAGGTGTAATATAATGACACATAAATAACTACACAAAATATGATCTTCAAAAAATCAAACAAAAATTAATGATTGAGATTAAACCACATCACTACATCTAATTGTTCAAATTAAAACTTAAAAATAGTCATACAAAATGTATGTCTTGAATGATCAAATATAATATTAAAGTATATGATGAATCCACATCACACAATATAATGGTTAATAATCATGATAAACATGATGATGTGGTTTCTTGAGGAGGCTCAAAGATAGGTGCAAAATAAAGGAGTGGGTAAATTATAAATACTTAAAAACAAAAAATTATGAATTAACCATTAATTGCAATTAACAATTAATGTGTTAATTACACATGATGACAATATGATGATGTCATCAAGAAAGTGGTGGGGAAATTGAGAGGCACGGTGGAAGACCCATATCTATATGTCTATCATTTTATAACATAATTTGTGCATTTTTAGAAGGTCACATCATCATCTTATGATGACGCGAACTATTGCTATTAAAAAACCTATTACACAATAAATTTCTTATTAAAAAAAGCTAAGAATTACATACTAAACAGTAACATACGCATGTACAAACCAATGATCGCATAGCTTGGATGGTTAGGTATTTTGGCACAAGATCCATATGTTATAATATGTTGTGATTCCGAATTCCATTTGTATCACACAAAAATTGAATAAAAAAATGAACGCGATTTGTGGTCTATGATTCTCTCCATCAACATACACATGTACAAAAGATTTTAAAAATCTTTTTTTCTCATTCTCCTTAATTTTGTTCAGGCTAAAATAGTATCACACTAAAATCACACATACAGAAGAACCAACGTCCTATTTTACAACAAATAAACCTATCACACACATATATGCGCATAATATACATAAAATAACCAACAAACTATTTTTACAACGAGAAGAAGAAAACTACCATACATATATTTACATAATTTACATAAAAGAACCAACAAATTATTTTTATAACAAAAAGAGGAAACTATCATAAACATATTTACATAATATACATAGTCAAGTCACAAGATCGATTCGAAAGTATTCACCAAAAGTACGCTAAAATCACGGAGCTATTACGTCATTGCAGCAGGGATTCGCACTCAAACCTCGTTCAATATACCATTCTGATCGATCTGCATCATGAACACTTGTAACAAGTGGGTTCCTTGAGAAATTTGAGCGTCTCGGTGCTCCTAAGTTGTGAATGCATCCTCGTAATGTGCATCGACGTCTTCCAGGACACGCCGGATGTGGCTGCGAAGAAGGACTTTTTTAGTTTTACAATTATATATATTCATCAAATCAGATGATATATATAGAGGAGAAAAGCAAAAAATAACTTATGAAAAAGCAAGAAAAATAAAATGATTTTAGCTCATGTATAGTAAAATAAAAAGATAATTTGATCTTTTTAGAAACAAACCTTGGTTGGAATTGGTGGCCTATTTGGAGGAGAACTCATGATCAAATTTTTTGGCGTGTATATGGACCAAATTTTTTGTTTTAGACTTTACCTTTCTTATTTTTGGAATAAATAGGAACTTGATTAATGAGAATTGTTGAGGACACTCACGGCCTTTATATAATTAAGCAAGTCGGTGATGGGAATTTTACTGGAGATTTACAGTTCATTTCTCAATTTAATTAACTCTGGTTGGAAATTTGAATGAAAAACCATGTCATTTTACAAGAGTTTCTCGTGAAATTTACGGTTTTTAAGAGGAAGTCCATCTTAAACTCGTGAAATTTGATCTCCAATTTACGGTTTTTTCATCATACACTGAAATTTATGTGAAAATTCATGACATATTCCAAGATTTTTCTCTTGAAATTTACGATTATGTATATGTTAGATGAAGGTTCATTTTGAACTTCTATATCTTGTGCAACACGATTGCATATTTTCCCATTAAACCAGGAAATTTGTGAGAAAATCGTAGTATTTTACAAGATTTCCATTCATGATGACATTGGTACAAAAATGTATTGATTTTGGCCTTCAACGATTGAAGAACTTTATTTTCTTCTCTCTACCCTCCTCATAAATAATCTTATTTTTATTTTATTTAAATAAAGTTTGTTTTTACTAATTATACTATATCATAATTTAAAATTATAAAAATTCTTATTTTGTTCAACTGAATAGAATAAAGTATAATTTAATTTATTCGAATCGATTTAAAATTATTTTGCTTGTTTGGAATATAATTTATTTTAGTTTAAATTCATTTGATTGTGTTCGAACCAATCCGGTCAAATGGACAGTTTAAGACTGTTGTGGATTTAATACGGGTGACGCTATTGCAAGAGGCAACATGACTAATTGAGAGCAATTTGAATTTTATTTTATTAAATGACCGTTATACCGTTGTTATTTAGGAATTGATGATTACATTTATCTATTAATTTATCACATTTCATAAACCATGCAAATAAAATCTTTCATATATCAAAAATATTTTTATTCTTAATTTTTTTCATCATACAAAAATAATTAAATTGTAACATGTCAAATATATTTAAATATGAAAATTAAAATATATTGGTCAGATTTGGTTTTTTCATAATATTAGGAAAAATATTTTTGTATTATGTGTGAAAGATATAAGTAATAATATATAAGTATAATAAATATCAATCGCCATAAATAGGGGTATATTGGTCATTTGATTAAAAAAAATTGAAATTTCTCTCAATTTTGCCATGTTGGCTCTTTCAATAGCGTCACCCTTTAATATTTATTAGGCTTTTTTTATTTGGGCTTCGTTATATAATTTATTCATTTTTTTTAAACAACTTTCTACTATTTTATCTGATGTTACATTCATTTCAATTATGATATTTGACAAAATTTAGAAAATTAATTAATTATTGATTTTTATAATCATGATTTCTTTATAATATTTATATGTTCATTATTTTACAATATACATTTTAGCATTTTTAGAAGGTCATTCATTATTATCAGTGACGTTGACTATTGCTATTCGTCAGGTTCACATTAAACCAACTTTGCTCACATGTTTATCATTTGATATTATGTTACTTTATCAAATATCCAATGAAATATGAAATACTAGTCAATTAATATATAATTTTACAAAACAAAACATAATATTTTACTATTATTTTGAGAATTTTAATTTTATAAATTCATCAAATATTTCGTTTGAATTTATCTTTTATCTTTTCATATCTATATTAGAATAATTCATATATATCATTGTCCCTAATTTGAATTTTTAAATATATCATGTAAGAAAATATAATGCATATTTAAATAATAAAATTTTAAGTACTATTTATTTGTACAAAAATATAATCATAAGAATCTCATATAATATTAAGTATGATATATTTGTGTTTTTCTTCAAATGAATTTAGTATTAAAATTTAAAAAATAATAGAAATTAAATTTTTTATCTATCAAAACATAAATATCTTCTTAAACTTAAGAAAATGTATATATTAAATATTATTGTTATATGTAAGACTATAAAACTATACAGATCATATGATATTAAATAATTTATATTTATATTTTGCTGAATTAAATTTTTATGTTATTTTCAAAGTTATTTTTACAATTAAGTTTATATTATTTATAATTTTCATTGCATTTTATATCAGTAAAAAATATAGTTATATATAATTAATGATGTGTTACCAATCTTAATCATGTAATATCCGTATCATGTCCATTTATCGAGCGGGTATTTTTAACCGCCGCATTTAATACTCGGTCCGGAATTGTTTCCATGCTTATTTTATAGATCTAATTATGTTTCACATAATTGAGTTATTTTGCATCCTCATTTATAGGGAACTTTGAGTAGGTTTTAATTTTATTAGTATGAAGTTTCCTCCGTTGACTTGAAAATAGTTCGATTATATATAAAATGAATTAAGAGCCGAAAATACGTGGAATAAACTAGGTAAAATTGGAGGAAAATACTAGTGAAAATGGATGGTAAGTTAAAGAGTTTTAAAGGGTAATGCATTCCTTTACTTATTGCCCAAGTAGAGACTATATAATAGTTTATTCGTTATAAGGACATGCAAACTAATTAACAGACTGCTGTGGATTAATCCGACAACTATCTTAATCAGCGATTTACTGTGGCAGAAATATAATGGCCTATTATATACTCCATATGCATATAGTCGGAATTTATATGGTCATTTAAAGTTTAAACTCAATTAGATTCATATCGTTTAAATTCATGAAAATAATAGACATGATACAACAAGTAAAGTTTAAATTCAATTAGGTTAATGTCCATTTTGGATAAAATCAACTTAATTAATGTGGGGTAAAATTAGATGACATTTAATTTTATCAAGTTAGAGAACTAATCAGGATTTTAGATTGCACAAGATGAAAACTTGAAAGTCAAATTAATCAAGGATTAGAAGTTCCAAATTTTCTTGATTAATTAGATTCATTTTAGTTTAATATTTTAAATACTTTATATCGATCAATAAAAAAAATACTTTATATCGAATCTGGCTAAATAGATAACCACATCGCAAATGCCACATAAATTCCAGGAAGTTTCTTAGTTGAATTGAGGAAATCAATTAAATGAGCTCTATTTATCCGAGTGCAAAAGAACTTAAAAATATTATTTTTTGTTTCTTTTATAATATATATATATGAATTTAGTAAAATCCAGCTACTCAATGTAGCTGGCTTAATAAAAATAGCATGAAGAGAAAATACGTGTTCGATATATAATTCATGCTTATCGAATTTATTTAAAAATAAAATAAAGGAAAAAACGTGTTTGGTTTTTTTCAGTATAGTCCTGGACTCTTGTGAACTTTCATTAGTAGTCACATAAGTTCCAAGCATTTTCTTATACGCAAACTCCATATAACCGCCTTATACAGCTTTACAAAAGCCCTTATATATATACTATATGTCCTTTCAACTCCCAACTCCACATCTAAGAAAATATTAATCCTTCAAACCCTAAAACCGCAAACAAATATTAATCCTAAGCCTCAAAAGGGATCATGTCTTCTCCTGATTACCCAAAACCCCTTAAAAAGCGGCACCCTGCTTGCCCAGGCGAGGAACGGTGCACATTTTCAAGTTGTTCTCATAGACGATCCTCAAACACCACAAGATTCTCACATTATTATTGTCACGAGTTTGGGATCCATCGTGATCGTCCCATAAATCTTCATTCCCACTTGCAATGGCGTCGGCGTTTCATGATGTACTTTAATAATCTATGAGAAGAAGAAAAGATAAATAATATAAGTTTCTTTATTAGTTAGATTTTTTGTTATCACTGATATGTGTATAGGCATGGAAAATGTTTTGGCAAAAAAGAAAATAAAAAATAAGTATATTTTGTAAAAGATTTTGTTATATCAAATGATATCTTTAATTTCATTTATATACTTATGGAGATTACTGATTATCTCATGTTTTTGAAACTTATTATGGCCCTTACATATATTATGAATGTTTAAGGACAATTGGTCTTTAGGAAAACATTTGGGAACCCCTTATTTTTTAGTGAAAGAGTCGAAATTTCTTAATAAGACATTAATACATGGGCTACAATGAACAGAAGAAAATAAACCTTTTTTCCTACATAAAAAATTCCTTCAAAATATCTTGTCCAGGCGAGGAACGGTGCACATTTTCAAGCTGTTCTCATAGACGATCCTCAAACACTACAAGATTCTCACATTATTATTGTCACGAGTTTGGGATCCATCGTGATCGTCCCATAAATCAGCATTACCACTTGCAAAGGCGTCGGCCCTTCATGTTGTACTTTTATATTTTATGAGAAGAAGAAGAAGAAGAAGAAGAAGAAGAAGAGATAAATATTATAAGCTTCTTTATTAGTTAGATTTTTTGTTATCACTGATATGTGTATAGGATGGAAAATATTTTGGCAACAAAGAAAATAACAAAATAAGAATATTTTGTAAAAATTTTTGTTATATTAAATGATATCTTTAATTTCATTTATATACTTAAGGAAATTATTGATTACCTCATGTATTTGAAACTTATTATGGCCCTTACATATATTATGAATGTTGACAATTGGTCTTTTGGAAAACATTTGGGAACCCCTTCTTTTTTAGTGAAAGAGTCGAAATTTCTTAAAAGAAATTAATACGTGCGCTACAATGAATAGAAAGTATACATAAAAAATTCCTTCAAAATATCTTGTAAAACTCTTCATAGTAGCTTCATAGGAAAGTTCATTTGTAATTAAGACTTATTCTTGTAAAATTTGATTAATTTATGCATAATAATGATTTTATGATTAGTTTATTTCATAAACTATACAAAATCCCACTTTCCTTTTAAATTTCTCAATAAATAACTATCTAATTAAATTTGTCAGTATTTTACTCTCTTTCACAAATATAATACTTGAAATTCTACAATCACACTCCAGAAGCCATTGCTTAAAAAAAAATCCAAACCCAAAAGTACCATAAAATTCTAATCCAATTAAATAGAAACTTTAAACCCAAATCCAAAAAATTTCAAGGCCTTACGAATCCTAAATTCTAAATTCCCTAGAGCCTAGTTCCAATAAATTCTAGAGATCAAACTATAAATTCCAAATCCTATTGAGATATCGATGTTTGATAAACAATAAATTCAAAATTGCATTCATGATGCAACCCATATCGTTCGTCTTGTAAATGTTTTCTCATAATTTAGCATAGTTGCTCCAATATTTATAGTTAGATGTTTCACGTTTCAAGGTTTTGAATGTTTTATTTAATTTTTTTCTAATATAATTTCGATTTGTATTTTCCTATGTTTTAGTAGTTTTTATTCTAAAATATGTATGCGTGCCTCTATACAATAATGTCAATGTTCAAAAACATTTATATATGTTGTCTAATGCATGTTTTATAGTTGTCACGCATACATGGGCATATCTTAGTAGGGGTTTGGATGCATGACTCCTCCAAGATTTTTGCCAATCGGATTGGTTTGGACGGTTAAATCATAACCATATCAAACGTATCGTTCAAATGAACTACTTACGTGCATGACGAAGGCCTAACAACACGTAAATCCCCATTTAACGCTTGGCACCCATTGATACCAACAACATGTGTGCATGAAGAAGGCCTAACAACACACATATTGTGAAACCAATTTCGATGGTTGATGATATGGAAGGCATTTCCAGGACTTAAATATTATGAGGGATCATGACATTCATGTTTAAATAATTCGTGACATAATCATATTATATCACTATCACAAGATTTCGAAATGCATATGATTTATTTAAGGAGACTAATTATTCTAAATAATTAATTAGCTAATATGCTAGAATGTTTGATGCCGATCAAATCGATATAAAAAACACAAAATTCCGAGTTGTGTAGCCAAAGATATCACGAAAACAAAATCAGCAAACAGAAACTAGTCCGTTGTAACGCACCATAGTCCGTTACAACGGAACTCCAGTTTCCTCTACTCCGTTACAACGGAACTCAAGTCCGTTACAACGCTATTTATTCCGGAGTTTGGCCAAAATTGCCAGAAACATGTCCGTTGCCACGGACTAACCGGTGAACAGTTCCGTTACAACGGACCATATCCGTTACAACGGAATCCAAAAGACACCATAGGCATCCCCGCATCCTCGTATCATATACGAGGTCCGTTAGAACGGACCAATGTCCGTTACAACGGACTATGCGTTTATTCACTGTCCTCCTCACATCCCTGTATCCTATACAGAGTCCGTTACAACGGATCAACCAGTCCGTTGTAACGGACTATGTGATTTTCGCAGATTTTCCCAATTCTCTGTATCTTATACAGTGTCCGTTACAACGGATCAACCAGTCCGTTATAACGGACTATGTAATTTTCACAGAAATTCCCAATTTCCTGTATCTTATACAGTGTCCGTTACAACGGATCAACCAGTCCGTTGTAACGGACTATGCGATTTTTCTGCTGTTTCGTCTGTTTTCGCTCGTTTCCAAAATTATTAATCATGCAACGTTTTCACGATCATTCGTAGATACTCTCAATCAACTTTTGATCGATCTCTAGCGAATTCTACTTGTGATTTTAACGGAATTTGAATTTCTCTATATGTAACATCATGCAAACGGGTACGAACTTTGATAACCCGTGCGTATATCATATATACGACTATGATTCAACCCTCGAATCAATGGCGATCGCTCTGATACCACAGTTGGGAATTCTTTTCGTCCCCGGGCCCGCGCAGCGGATATGTAGGCCCGGTCCGGTTCCCTTAATCTAAGATCACGCCATGACTTCGAAGGGTACGATGCAAATAAGAAGATTAGATTCATACCAGTGCAAAATTGATTGCACACGACGGGTTGATTACTAGTCTTCTTTCTCCTGTCACGTTGGTGACAATCCGCGCGTCCCACACCACGCGTCTTTCACCGCTCGTTGACCGTCCTCTCTCTCCCTCGAGTTGATCACAACCGAAGAGCCACAAGTGTCGCTCCTCTACTTGTATCTACCGTGAGTCGGAGTTTGTTGGTCGCGGGTGCAACTGCCTAGACGATGCACCGGCGAACTTGCTTGATCGATTGATTATCTATATCGGAAAACTCCTTTTCTCGGTTCTCTCTATTTACACCCTTTCACTCTCTAGAAAGATGTCTCTCTATAATTATGGAATATTCTGATTAATCCGAATGATTGGACTGAATGAAGATCAAAGAGATGAGAGAGAATTATCCTATTTATATCACATAGGATTAGGATGGGCCAAAAGACATGTATATCCAATATACACTCTTTCACACAGAAAGTTGCATGAACCTGTTCAGTATTCTGTCCATACGAAATTGGTAAATTCCTCTGACAGAAAATCAACCTACACGAAAGTTGTACATAATATTATTATCTATCCAACCCAATTTGGCTTGGCCCAATTGGATTTCGTATGCAACAGTTATGACTGTTTTACTAACTGTATGTCATACTGTTGCACCCTTTCGGTATTTCATAGAAACGTCACTAATACTTCGTTCATATGAAATATATTTCTACATGAAGGTTGTAGATAATCTTATTATCTATATAACCCAATTTGAACCATTCAAATTGGATTTTCCTACTGAAAGATATGACCACAAATGTACGCTTACATTCGTTTATCCTTGTGTACACTTTTAAGGTTGATCCGAAACTGTATTTCCTACGGTGGAAGACCCATATCTATATGTCTATCATTTTATAACATAATTTGTGCATTTTTAGAAGGTCACATCATCATCTTATGATGACGCGAACTATTGCTATTAAAAAACCTATTACACAATAAATTTCTTATTAAAAAAGCTAAGAATTACATACTAAACAGTAACATACGCATGTACAAACCAATGATCGCATAGCTTGGATGGTTAGGTATTTTGGCACAAGATCCATATGTTATAATATGTTGTGATTCCGAATTCCATTTGTATCACATAAAAATTGAATAAAAAAATGAACGCGATTTGTGGTCTATGATTCTCTCCATCAACATACACATGTACAAAAAGAGTTTAAAAATCTTTTTTTCTCATTCTCCTTAATTTTGTTCAGGCTAAAATAGTATCACACTAAAATCACACATACAGAAGAACCAACGTCCTATTTTACAACAAATAAACCTATCACACACATATATGCGCATAATATACATAAAATAACCAACAAACTATTTTTACAACGAGAAGAAGAAAACTACCATACATATATTTACATAATTTACATAAAAGAACCAACAAATTATTTTTATAACAAAAAGAGGAAACTATCATAAACATATTTACATAATATACATAGTCAAGTCACAAGATCGATTCGAAAGTATTCACCAAAAGTACGCTAAAATCACGGAGCTATTACGTCATTGCAGTGGGGATTCGCACTCGAACCTCGTTCAATATACCATTCTGATCGATCGGCATCATGAACACTTGTAACAAGTGGGTTCCTTGAGAAATTTGAGCGTCTCGGTGCTCCTAAGTTGTGAATGCATCCTCGTAATGTGCATCGACGTCTTCCAGGACACGCCGGATGTGGCTGCGAAGAAGGACTTTTTTAGTTTTACAATTATATATATTCATCAAATCATATGATATATATAGAGGAGAAAAGCAAAAAATAACTTATGAAAAAGCAAGAAAAATAAAATGATTTTAGCTCATGTATAGTAAAATAAAAAGATAATTTGATCTTTTTAGAAACAAACCTTGGTTGGCATTGGTGGCCTATTTGGAGGAGAACTCATGATCAAATTTTTTGGCGTGTATATGGACCAAATTTTTTGTTTTAGACTTTACCTTTCTTGTTTTTGGAATAAATAGGAACTTGATTAATGAGAATTGTTGAGGACACTCACGGCCTTTATATAATTACGCAAGTCGGTGATGGGAATTTTACTAGAGATTTACAGTTCATTTCTCAATTTAATTAACTCTGGTTGGAAATTTGAATGAAAAACCATGTCATTTTACAAGAGTTTCTCGTGAAATTTACGGTTTTTAAGAGGAAGCCCATCTTAAACTCGTGAAATTCGATCTCCAATTTACGGTTTTTTCATCATACACTGAAATTAACGTGAAAATTCATGACATATTCCAAGATTTTTCTCTTGAAATTTACGATTATGTATATGTTAGATGAAGGTTCATTTTGAACTTCTATATCTTGTGCAACACGATTGCATATTTTCCCATTAAACCAGGAAATTTGTGGGAAAATCGTAGTATTTTACAAGATTTCCATTCATGATGACATTGGTACAAAAATGTATTGATTTTGGCCTTCAACGATTGAAGAACTTTATTTTCTTCTCTCTACCCTCCTCATAAATAATCTTATTTTTATTTTATTTAAATAAAGTTTGTTTTTACTAATTATACTATATGATAATTTAAAATTATAAAAATTCTTATTTTGTTCAACTGAATAGAATAAAGTATAATTTAATTTATTCGAATAGGTTTAAAATTATTTTGCTTGTTTGGAATATAATTTATTTTAGTTTAAATTCATTTGATTGTGTTCGAACCAATCCGGTCAAATCGACAGTTTAAGACTGTTGTGGATTTAATACGGGTGACGCTATTGCAATAGGCAACATGACTAATTGAGAGCAATTTGAATTTTGTTTTATTAAATGACCGTTATACCGTTGTTATTTCGGAATTGATGATTACATTTATCTATTAATTTATCACATTTCATAAACCATGCAAATAAAATCTTTCATATATCAAAAATATTTTTATTCTTAATTCTTTTCATCATACAAAAATAATTAAATTGTAACATGTCATATATATTTAAATATGAAAATTAAAATATATTGGTCAGATTTGGTTTTTTCATAATATTAGGAAAAATATTTTTGCATTATTTGTGAAAGATATAAGTAATAATATATAAGTATAATAAATATCAATCACCATAAATAGGGGTATATTGGTCATTTGATTAAAAAAAATTGAAATTTCTCTCAATTTAGCCATGTTGGCTCTTTCAATAGCGTCACCCTTTAATATTTATTAGGCTTTTTTTATTTGGGCTTCGTTATATAATTTATTCATTTTTTTTAAACCACTTTCTACAATTTTATCTGTTGTTACATTCATTTCAATTATGATATTTGACAAAATTTAGAAAATTAATTAATTATTGATTTTTATAATCATGATTTCTTTATAATATTTATATGTTCATTATTTTACAATATACTTTTTAGTATTTTTAGAAGGTCATTCATTATTATCAGTGACGTTGACTATTGCTATTCGTCAGGTTCACATTAAACCAACTTTGCTCACATGTTTATCATTTCATATTATGTTACTTTATCAAATGTCCAATGAAATATGAAATACTAGTCAATTAATATATAATTTTACAAAACAAAACATAATATTTTACTATTATTTTGAGAATTTTAATTTTATAAATTCATCAAATATTTCGTTTGAATTTATCTTTTATCTTTTCATATCTATATTAGAATAATTCATACATATCATTGTCCCTAATTTGAATTTTTAAATATATCATGTAAGAAAATATAATGCATATTTAAATAATAAAATTTTAAGTACTATTTATTTGTACAAAAATATATTCATAAGAATCTCATATAATATTAAGTATGATATATTTGTGTTTTTCTTCAAATGAATTTAGTATTAAAATTTAAAAAATAATAGAAATTAAATTTTTTATCTATCAAAACATAAATATCTTCTTAAACTTAAGAAAATGTATATATTAAATATTATTGTTATATGTAAGACTATAAAACTTTACAGATCATATGATATTAAATAATTTATATTTATATTTTGCTGAATTAAATTTTTATGTTATTTTCAAAGTTATTTTTACAATTAAGTTTATATTATTTATAATTTTCATTGCATTTTATATCAGCAAAAAATATAGTTATATATAATTAATGATGTGTTACCAATCTTAATCATGTAATATCCGTATCATGTCCATTTATCGAGCGGGTATTTTTTTTTTTTGAAGGAGGATCGACAATGTGTCGAGACCTCGAATAAATTGGACAAATGAACGTGATCTATTTTGACATTCATGAGAGAGAGAGAGAGAGAGAGAGAGAGAGAGAGAGAGAGGGAGAGTTTTATATTGATGCCGCCGGGACTCGAACCCACAACCTCTACAACATGAGGGTTTTTTTTGTGCTAAGCACTCAACCATCTAGGCTATGGGACCATTGGCCGAGCGGGTATTTTTAACCGCCGCATTTAATACTCGCTCCGGAATTGTTTCCATGCATATTTTATAATATTTAATTTAAAAAACTTCTAAATATACTAACTCAAAATAATTTACAAAATTAAGATAATTAACATTAACATCACAATTAAGACACAGCGGAAGTAACTTCGATGTGGGAAGCACCACAAGTTAGAGTTGAATTACTAACCTTATAATGCCATTTGTTAAGACGTATTAGGCAAGTAATAATTAAAAAATATAGTATACTATAAGTAGAAAAAAGTAGAATAGGAAAGAACGATAAAAATAATTGAAAATCAGAAAATAGGAATTATAAAATATTAGAAAAAATAGATTAAAAAATCATATTAAAAATTCCAGAATAAAAAAAATCAGAATTTAAAAAGGATGACGTTATTGCAAAAGCTCACATGACTTAACAAAGAGCAATTTAAAAAAAAAAATCAAACTAATGATAATTTTACCCTCATTTATGATTATTGTTGTTTATTGTTTTGTATGTAACTAATGTATGTTATTATTTTTAATGTACAAAATAAAATCTAACAAATCCGAAAACATAAATGAATAAATTTACTCGTATATGCTCTCTTGTTAGTGAATATTATAAGACAAAATAAAATAAAATATGCTCTTCAATTTTCAAAATATAAAAAAAACTGTATCCGATCTTCGTCTTTGAAAAAAAATAACTGCTATCCATGAATATCCAATTTGAAATTTGCAAATTATTATTTCTAATATGTTGTTTCAGTAAAAATTAGTGTAAGTTATTTTTAATGATTATGATTTTTTATATATAATTATTTTTTCACAATTTATGGAATGTAATAATGTTAATAAATTAAGAACAATAAATATTAATCATTATTAATGGGGGCAAAATAGTCATTTCTTAAACTTTGCTCTTTGTTAAGTCATGTTAGCTCTTCTAATATCATCACCTTTAAAAAAACAAACATAATTTGGAAAACCAGAATTAAATAAGATATCAATAAAAATAAATCAGATAAGAGCAAATTAATAGAAATCAATTAAAAAAAAGCAGTTAAAAGAACTGTTTCAAAGTTAATTTGTAGATCTGTAGATTTTAAAAAACTCTTGTTAAAACGGCTGTTGCAAAAATATAGAGAAGAATGGGATTTTTGAATTTTTAACATTAAGCATTGCGTTTGAACATTGCATTTGAACATTTTAACTTTTAAGTTTTAACCAAACGTTATCTGAACACAATCTTCAAGTAATTCCCATCTCGTGTATAAAAAAAAATGGAATGTATCATACTTCTATAAATTTACTCCCTGGTATCTTTCTCTCTCAAACTCTTAAAATATTTTTAGCAAAATCTCGAGAGAGAAAAGAGTCTTTGGTAGAGCTTAAACTTCTCTAGATATTCTAGTAAACCAATTTCCGTCTCCTTTGAAATATTCAAGTTATTCCCAACTCGTGTGATCGAATCCGTTAGGTTAGCTCGATAGGCCGTTTCTTAGATTTGTGATAGACTAGCAAATTCGTTTTTGTGAAGACCTGATCCATACAGAGAGAACATTAAATCGGTGTTGGATGCCTTGTAATCTTTAAATCGAAAAATTGAATCAGGTGGACGCGTGGCATCCCGGAGACCTAAGTACTTGCGAGCGTTGATTCGGTCGATTAGCAAGTAAATATTAGTTAAAGCAAGCAAGTATTTACCGAAATCGTAATCATATCACGTGCCAAACTGGTTTGTGCGGTATTGCCTTCTTTGTTAATTACTTTATGCACTATTTAATTACTAGTTAATTACCAAAGCATACTCGTAAATTGAATATTGATAAAAGTCGAAAATAGGAATTAACGCAATACTACACATTTCTGCACGCCTGGTCGTCAAAATCAACAACCGAGCGACACGTGACAATTCATTTTTCCTCCATTTTGACCGCATAACACACACAGAGGCAAAAAATTTTATAAATATAAATTATTATGCATAAAATATAATTCATGTCCAAAAAATATATATACAAAATATTACTCACGTAAAAAAAGGAATATAATACATCTTAAGAGATGTATCATATATACATGAAATTATATCACCCGTATACAAATTGATAATATGTATGTATTCAAAAAATATATATTGTATATCTAAAACTTCTAACTTAAGATATATTATACGTTCAAACAAATATGACATGTATATGTATTTAGGAAAATATATCACACATCTAAAATGTGTAAGATACGTCTAAAAGATATACACACGCAAAAATACAATATAAATATAATATGTATAACATATTTTTTTAAAATACACGTAAAAACGTATGATACACATATAAGATATACGATATATCTAAAATAGTATAATACATCTAAAAACGTATAATACACATGTAAGATATATGTTATATCTGAAATAGTATAAAAATCCTGAATGGAGGAAGATGTCCATTTAAAGTGCTTTAGGCGGCCCAAACAACAACAAATTATTTTTTGTTTGGAAAAATAGAATACCACGTGTCAGTCTCTAGTTGATTTCGACGATCGGAGAGAGTAATTGTTGGAGTGTAGAAACTTTTTTCTAACTGTTCAAGTAATTATTGTAATATTTAGAGATTATTTTATCAATGACCACATAATCAAGTTGGTTGAGTGCTTAGCACAAATAACACTACGTGTTGGAAAGGTTGTGGATTCGAGTCCCGACGACATCAATATAAAAATAGAAATATATAATGACCGCTATTCCTAATCCAATATATATAAATACAGATATAAAATACAAAATACAAGTAAGTACAAATACAAATAACAATAAAAAATACGAATACAAGTACGAATGTCCAGGACAATTACGAAACACAAATACAAATGATAACAAGAATACAGACTTCAAAAATGAAATGTGAATATGTATACGAATACGAACACGAACACGAACATATCAACGAATAACGAATAACGAATTACGAAATATAAAATCGCACGAATACAAATACGAAATATGAATAGTAATACGAATTCGCCTATATGAATAATACATGAATACAAATACACGAATACGAATAGATGAACATGAATGCGAGTATGAATACAAAATACGAATATGGAATACTAATACAAATATAGATAAGAATACAAACAATTCGATATATTTCGGAAATGAGGAAATTTTAATTACAACACACAATTTGATTGCCCAGTAAAAAACAAATGCACGCGATATTAAACGATAACACCCATTTCCGAACACAACAATTAGAGAGAAACCCAAAAAGGTTCCTCGAATACTACAAATAAGTTACAAGCAAAAATAAAAATACGAATATGAATACATGACTACGAATAATAGATGTGAATGCGAATTCGCAGCCACAAATGCGAATAAAAATTTTAAAAATAAATAAACATAAAATAAAATACGGATACGAAATAAGAAATGTGAATTACAAAATACAGGCACAAACACAAACACTAAATACGAACGAGGAAACGAAAAACCAATACAAGTACGAAATATAACACGAATACGAATAAAATCACAGATACGAATACGATTATGAAATATTCTTGTAATATCAACTTTAATGTTCATAAAATATGATGTTTATTAGCTGTTGTGATTATATCCTAAAACATGTAGTGATTCATGACAGAAATACTCATCGAAAACATGAAAGAAGTAAACTTTCTTTTTACGATGAACCCGCGCAATAGCGCGAGTACCACACTAGTATGCAATAAACTACTATACATACACGCATGACACCTAACCCTTATAATTAAATGAGTGGTGATGCATGTCCCCCTTAAAATCTCCTAAATTGATTGATGTGTTGGCGTTTGTATTAATGATGGTGTTAAACCATAACTATTTAATTTTTTCCATGATATATAATAAAAAAAGGTAAAAAAGATTCACCGTTTCACACATCATTAATTTATTTAATATTTTTAACAATTTTGTTTACCATCATTTATCATTAATGAAATTTAAATCTATAAATTTGGAAATGAAGTTATAGGACTAAATTAATATACCATTTAACATGCGTTAAACGGATATATGAATAAAACCATCGTAAAAAATAAACAAAAATATAATAATGAAAAAAATTCGCAAAAATTAGAAAATAAAAATGAAAATATATATATTTTTTTAAAATATTGAAAATAAAATAATAAAAATTTGTTCAAATAAATATAACTTATCATGTGTTAAATTATATATAATAAAAATATTAAATAAAGCAAATTTTTTTTTAATAATTTGATTTACCACCTAATCAATGTGGTTCACCACCTAATAAATACAGTTTGCCACCTAATTTAAAATTTAATTATTTTATTATATATTTTCAACACATCAATACAATGAGGGGATATTAGAGGGGACAAGTATAATTTTTCTAATTAAATATAAGGGCCCGGGGTTGAATTTAGTTGTGCCCATCTAAAGGACTTCTTCTAAAAATTCCCTCCAACATATGGAATGTAAAGGGCAATTACTAGGGCTTTTTCACGAGTATATACTACATAATATATACTATATACGATAATTGCAAGCTGGTTGTAGTACATGTTAAGAATTTTTTTGACAAGTATCTTCTTATTGAAGTTTCCACGTAGAATCCATGCAAATACCACAATTGACGTGCTAATTATTATTATTATTATTTTTTTTTTTGAAAGAACAAAAGGAAAAAAAAGAATGGGCTGAAAATGACATGTTGACCTTAAGTAGGCAATATTAGTTGGTTCTTTACTACTAAAACAAAAATAGAATTTTTAAGAACTGGATTTTTTTAGAGTCCATTTACTATGCAACCGAGATTCTCCGATTTGGACCCACACATCCTAGATCGGGGGGGGGGGGGGGGGGGGGGGGGGGGGGGGGGGGGGCTCACACATCCTCGATCTGAGGGGTTAGTGATAATTATTTTTTTAATTAACACAAATACACTTAATTAATAATTAATTATTATAGAATTAAGGTATATATGAATTAATAATTAATAATTAATATGTATTCACTGTTAATAGAGTGTATTTATATTAATTAAGAGGGTAATTAGTTGTTAATCCCAATATAATCATTGTGTGGGAGAAACTAGGGAGAAGAGTAAAATTTCCCTCGTTTTTTTATTTAAGCTTCGGTTGACCAATAGCAAGAGCTGGATTTAAACCGACATAAATCATTGAAAAAAAAAAATCAAAATAATAAATCCTTTTGTTGAAATAAAAAATTTGTTTTTTCGTTGAAATAAAACATTGTTTTTTTTATTGAATTAGAGAATATATATTTCTACTCTTCAATTAAAAAACTCAGTTTTTGTATATTTATAATTTATAATTTGTTAATTGTTACAGGCTGGGAAAATAAGATCATCTATATTTCCTTGAAAATACAAAGGTGCTTAAGTAAAAGAAAAACCTCCACACATTGGCCACCTTTCCAGAAATTCAATTTCACCATCTAAAAGTCATGCAAAACTTTGGATGATTCTTCTCTCGAAACCAAGAGTGCATAATTCAAAGGTCAAATGTCAGGATTTGTAATTTGTTCAATGAAATTTGAAGAAGAAACCAACATATGTTTTTATTCTCATCATTGTTGACCTCTTTTCAGACTCGGGCCAAGCGATAGGTCCAAAAAATTCGAATTTCGAATCCAAATGTTTAGATGATTCAAAATTTTCAAAATACATGATTTGTCTAGTTAAAAATATTTATAATTACAATAAAACAATAAAAATTCTTGTGATTCATTGGTAAAAAATAATTATCTCTCTTCTAAGAAGTCATGAGTTCAAATACCACAACATATAATTTTCGATTTTTTTTTCCAATATAATGAAAATAGGAAAAAAATTTGATCTAAACGAGATTTGAACTTTGAATCTAATGAATTTTTTTGGAGCCTTAACCAACAAATCACACAATCGATTGTGACAAAATACGTTAACTTTTCTTCAAACAAATTAATTGTATATGGGATTCACTTTCAAACTAGGCTTCGCGTACTCGAAAACTTTGGACCGGACATGCCTCTTTTGTGCTGAAAGAATTTTGTTCGACGTCTTCATTTTCATATTTTTGACGTACATAGAAGTAAGCACAAGAATATATTCAATACTTTTTATTTAAAACGTAATTTTGCATGTAATTTATACTCATTCCCTGGCATTTTCACTTGCTTTATACTATATATTATTTAATATTTACATCATAAAAACTTCACCTTTTTTTACACCATATCTATAACAAGAAGTATTCACGACCTTCCTTACAAAATAAAATATCCAAAATACCATGACTATTTTCTACAACTAAAATAACAAAAAAAAATCATATTCATCAACGGGTTATTGAACGAAAACGGTGAATATGAGCTCGCTACATCGAATTACTAATCACACTGATCTCCAATATTGGCGTCGTAGTCATAATTGTTTGAAACGTAATGATCATTGGTCGAGCTTTCACAGTAGGAATTCGTATTTGGAGGCCTTGTTTCTCTTCTATGTGGACAACCCGCAATCTGGCACGTTTTCCTTCCCGGACATGCAGGGTGCCTCTTTGAATTAGTATTTGGAGGTCTTGTTGCCGGAGAGGACATGTTCCGATTATTTCGATTCACTTCTTTTAATAATAAGGTAGGAATATATAGTACTTTCGTGGACCGGAGTACTTCGAGATTGAAGTTGGAGAAAATTTGCAGTAGATTGAAATAGGTTTTGAAATAGAGAGAAATAGATAGAAAATTAGAAATAGGTCTTGAAAATTTTGTATGTTGAAAATATTTATAGGAGAGGAAGGGAGAGTGTTGTATGGAAATTACATTCAAATTTCCATCATTAGAGAATGGAAATGGATCATTGAGCGAGCTAATAAGAAAAAGGTCCCAAAACCAATGCAATCGTATCCATAATAATAATAATAATAATAATAATAATAACAACAATAAAAATAATAATAATAACAACAACAATAATAATAATAATAATAGGGCTTTTTTTTTGAGAAATTAAAACTAGGGTTTTGTACAAATATCAAAGTTTCGCAAAAATACACCCCACAATATAATGTAGTATATATCCCCTTTGCAAATAACACTATACGGTTTTCCTATATATTGCCCAATTAATAGTTAGATTCATACGTTAACACAATATATTTTTGGACGAAATGTGATTTTAATATTAAAAAGTCACCAACGTCAAAAAACAAATTAATCTTTTTGTATATGCATTAGAACGTTTGATATTATTTGCAAACATTAATTGCAATAATTTTCTTTTTTGATCATTTGTGTGACCAGCACAGGAATTTCATTTTTTAATAGTTGAAATTTCATTGATATTGTTTTTCAAACATTTCTTCCTAACTAAGAATTCTTGAGATTTAGTAAACTACTATATGTTTATTAGCTCAACATGAAAGCAGATGAAAAATTAGAAAAATAGAAAACGTGTGTAATTCTCAAAGCAATTAATTAAAACCGAGTAAACTAGAAATAAAATAATAAACAAAGGTTGACGTTTAAAAATTTCTAGTATAGTCCCTGAACTTCAATATTTTTCTATATTTTATTTAATATGGAATTTCTTGGAATGTTCGCTAATTATAAACCTTTCATTTATCATTAGTTTATAGAAACTTTAACTTTGATAATGGAGGGCAAATAATGAACATTCGAAGAAGCAAGCTAGTCATGGTATATGGAAATAAGGGATATGAGTACAATTTATCCTATGTCTGAGAGAAAGGCATTACAACCTTGAAATAAGGGATATGAGTAAAATAATGAACAATTATAATCGAGTTGATTGAATGCTTGACACAAAATGTTGAAGAGGTTATGTGTTCTAGTTCCATCAGCATCAGCATCATATAAAAAATATATATGTATCAATAATGACAAGAGACCGCTTGTTCGGCGTCATTCGAGAAAAAAAAGAAACTAAACCAACTAGCTAATTGAGATGTTTCAGTTCAAGTTCTATGTGTGAGAGAAAGGCATTACAACCTTGAAATGTAGATGGAGATTATGATCCTAGATCTTCCTCATTATCATTATACAGGGTGTTTATTTTTTCAATCACAAGAAAACAGAAAATAGCAATTACATAGTTTGTTCTTTGTTGAATTCTTAATCGGCCTCTAATTACTTACGCATTTTTATATAAATTTATGTTTGTATTTATTTGGCCATAAATTCTTTCTGATGGGATAAAATAGAGAAACTTTACGATCAAGAGATCATCAGAATCTTTAAACTAAAACAATTCAAGGGAGCAGCACAATCTTTAAGACGCTGTAATTCGCTGATCAAGATAGCATCAATATCGTGCCTCTGATTAGATGAAATCTCATAAAATAATTCAGAGCTCAAGCAAAAGCCATCGCGAAATTCCGAAATTCTAGATAAAGAAGGAGCATGAATATCGTGCCTCTAAGAGATGGAAATAGATCTTAATGGAGGATAATAGATCTAATTATGTTTCACATAATTGAGTTGTTTTAAATTACATTTAAGATTCAACAGAAGAGTAAATCAGAAAAATAGATTATTTCACAAGAATAATTCATTGCTTATAACAATTTTAACATGAATACACAAACAACTTTTATCGTTGAAAAGCAAAACAAACGCATCCAAAATAATCTTGTTCTTTTTTTTTATTTTTCTTGCACACGAAACAAGTCCTAAATAAACTCGACCAAAATCATTTAAAACTCGACTGCCTATCTTGGAGTAACAAAAACAGAAATAAGAAGAAGAGAACTCGACACTCCTCGTCTGGATCGAGCCGTGCGGCACTATACGCTCCTGCGCCAATATTATGAATACACCCTGACAACTTGCACCTCTTCTTTCCTGGACAAGCTGGATGTCTTTTAAGGGATTGCAAACTCTTCTTCTCAGAGGAATACATCTTGCTTATTTCTAGGGTTTAACTTTTAAGTTAGATTATGAATTGGAAAAATTTGTCGGATAAATGAGAGATGAATATAGGAAATGTATTTTGCATCCTCATTTATAGGGAACTTTGAGTAGGTTTTAATTTTATTAGTATGAAGTTTCCTCCGTTGACTTGAAAATAGTTCGATTATATATAAAATGAATTAAGAGCGGAAAATACGTGGAATAAACTAGGTAAAATTGGAGGAAAATACTAGTGAAAATGGATGGTAAGTTAAAGAGTTTTAAAGGGTAATGCATTCCTTTACTTATTGCCCAAGTAGAGACTATATAATAGTTTATTCGTTATAAGGACATGCAAACTAATTAACAGACTGCTGTGGATTAATCCGACAACTATCTTAATCAGCGATTTACTGTGGCAGAAATATAATGGCCTATTATATACTCCATATGCATATAGTCGGAATTTATATGGTCATTTAAAGTTTAAACTCAATTAGATTCATATCGTTTGAATTCTTAAAAATAATAGACATAATAAACCAAGTAGATGACATTTAATTTGGGGTAAAAGTTTAAATTCAATTAGGCTAATGTCCATTTTGGATAAAGTCAACTTAATTAATATGGGGTAAAAGTAGATGACATTTAATTTTCTCAGGTTAGAGAAGTCATCAGGATTTTAGATTGCACAAGATGAAAACATGAAAGTAAATTAATCAGGGATTGGAAGTTACAAATTTTATTGATTAATTAGATTCATTTTAGTTTAATATTCTAAATACTTTATATTGATCTATAAAAAAAAAAATACTTCATATCGAATCTGGCTAAATATATAACCACATCGCAAGTGCCACATAAATTCCAGGAAGTTTCTTAGTTGAGTTGAGGAAATCAATTAAATCAGCTCTATTTATCCGAGTGAAAACGAACTTAAATATATTATTTTTTGTTTCTTTATAATATATATGAATTTAATATACATAGATAAATATTTCATAAAATCCACCTACTCAGTCTATCTGGCTTAATAAAAATAAAGGAAAAAACGTGTTTGATATATAATAATAATTCATGCTCATCGAATGTATTTACAAATAAAATAAAGGAAAAAACGTGTTTGGTTTTTTTTCAGTATAGTCCCGGACTCCTGTGAACTTAAGGGGGGAAAGTGAATAAGTTAGCTTCATAAAATGTTAGTTAACTTTCACTAATAGTCACATAAGTTTAAAATTTTTATGAGCTGGATTTTATTAATAATTATTTACTATGTTAGAAATTTCCAAAGCACTTTTTTATACGCAAACTCCATATAACCGCCTTATACAGATACAGCTTGCAAATCCTCAAACACTTCACGATTCTCACATTATTATTATCACGAGTTTGGGACCCATCGTGATCGATCCATAAATCATCATTCCCACTTGCAAAGGCGTCGGCGCTTCATGTTGTACTTTAATATTCTATGAGAAGAAGAAGAAGAAGAAGAAGAAGAAGAAGAGGAAGAGGAGATAAATATTATAAGTTTTTTTTGTTAATTAGACTTTTTGTTATCACTGATATGTGTATAGGCATGGAAAATATTTTGGCAAAAAAGAAAATAAAAAAATAAGAATATTTTGTAAAAGATTTTGTTATATCAAATGATGTTTTTAATTACATTTATATACTTATGGAGATTACTGAATTATCTCATGTTTTTGACACTTATTATGGCCCTTACATACATTATGGATTATGAATGTTCAAGGACAATTGGTCTTTTGGAAAACATTTGGGAACCCCTTATCTTTTAATGAAAGAGTCGAAATTTCTTAATAAGACATTAATACTTGCGCTACAATGAATAGAAAGTAATTTTTTTTTCCTACGTATAAAATTCCTTCAAAATATCTTGTATAAAAACTCTTCGTATTAGCTTCATAGGAAAGTTCATTTATAATTAAGACTAATTCTTGTAAACTTTGATTAATTTATGCATAACAATGATTTTGTGATTATTTTATTTCATAAACTATACAAAATCCCACTTTCCTTTTAAATTTCCCAATAAATAACTATCTAATTAAATTTGCCAGTATTTTACTCTCTTTCACAAATACAATACTTGAAATTCAACAATCACACTTCAGAAGCTATTGCTTCAAAAAAAAAATCCAAACCCAAAAGTACCATAAAATTCTAATCCAATTAAATCTAAACTTTGAACCCAAATCCAAAAAATTTCAAGGCTTTATGAATCCTAAATTCTAAATTCCCTAGTGCCTAGATCCAATAAATTCTAGAGTTGAAACTGTAAATTCCAAATCCTATTGAGATATCCATGTTTGATAAACAATAAATTCAAAATTGCATTCATGATGCAACCCATATCATTTGTCTTGTAAATGTTTTCTCATAATTTAGCATAGTTGCTCCGATATTTATAGTTAGATGTTTCACATTTCAAGGTTTTGATTGATTTGTTTAATTTTTTTATAATATAATTTCCATTAGTTTTTTCCTATGTTTTAGTAGGTTTAATTATAAAAAATGTATTCGTGCCTCTATACAACAATGTCAAGGTTCAAAAATATTTATATATGTCGTCGAATGCATGTTTTAATGTTGTCACACATACACGCATTGACATATCTTAGTAGGGGTCAGGAGACATGACTCTTCCAAGATTTTCACAGAACAATGTATATAGTTACGGATTCAGCATAATTTATCTGTATAACAGTGTAAATTTTACCCTTATTTTTACTGTGGCAGAAATATTTATATATGTCGTCGAATGCATGTTTTAATGTTGTCACACATACACGCATTGACATATCTTAGTAGGGGTCAGGAGACATGACTCTTCCAAGATTTTCACATGACCCTTATTTTTACTGTGGCAGAAATATTAACTGCTGTGGATTAATCCGACAACTATCTTAATCAGCGATTTACTGTGGCAGAAATATAATGGCCTATTATATACTCCATATGCATATAGTCGGAATTTATATGGTCATTTAAAGTTTAAACTCAATTAGATTCATATCGTTTAAATTCATGAAAATAATAGACATGATACAACAAGTAAAGTTTAAATTCAATTAGGTTAATGTCCATTTTTGGATAAAATCAACTTAATTAATGTGGGGTAAAATTAGATGACATTTAATTTTATCAAGTTAGAGAACTAATCAGGATTTTAGATTGCACAAGATGAAAACTTGAAAGTCAAATTAATCAAGGATTAGAAGTTCCAAATTTTCTTGATTAATTAGATTCATTTTAGTTTAATATTTTAAATACTTTATATCGATCAATAAAAAAAATACTTTATATCGAATCTGGCTAAATAGATAACCACATCGCAAATGCCACATAAATTCCAGGAAGTTTCTTAGTTGAATTGAGGAAATCAATTAAATCAGCTCTATTTATCCGAGTGCAAAAGAACTTAAAAATATTATTTTTTGTTTCTTTTATAATATATATATATATATGAATTTAGTAAAATCCAGCTATTCAATGTAGCTGGCTTAATAAAAATAGCATGAAGAGAAAATACGTGTTCGATATATAATTCATGCTTATCGAATTTATTTAAAAATAAAATAAAGGAAAAAACGTGTTTGGTTTTTTTCAGTATAGTCCTGGACTCTTGTGAACTTTCATTAGTAGTCACATAAGTTCCAAGCATTTTCTTATACGCAAACTCCATATAACCGCCTTATACAGCTTTACAAAAGCCCTTATATATATACTATATGTCCTTTCAACTCCCAACTCCACAACTAAGAAAATATTAATCCTTCAAACCCTAAAACCGCAAACAAATATTAATCCTAAGCCTCAAAAGGGATCATGTCTTCTCCTGATTACCCAAAACCCCTTAAAAAGCGGCACCCTGCTTGCCCAGGCGAGGAACGGTGCACATTTTCAAGTTGTTCTCATAGACGATCCTCAAACACTACAAGATTCTCACATTATTATTGTCACGAGTTTGGGATCCATCGTGATCGTCCCATAAATCTTCATTCCCACTTGCAATGGCGTCGGCGTTTCATGATGTACTTTAATAATCTATGAGAAGAAGAAGAGATAAATAATATAAGTTTCTTTATTAGTTAGATTTTTTGTTATCACTGATATGTGTATAGGCATGGAAAATGTTTTGGCAAAAAAGAAAATAAAAAATAAGAATATTTTGTAAAAGATTTTGTTATATCAAATGATATCTTTAATTTCATTTATATACTTATGGAGATTACTGATTATCTCATGTTTTTGAAACTTATTATGGCCCTTACATATATTATGAATGTTTAAGGACAATTGGTCTTTAGGAAAACATTTGGGAACCCCTTATTTTTTAGTGAAAGAGTCGAAATTTCTTAATAAGACATTAATACATGGGCTACAATGAACAGAAGAAAATAAACCTTTTTTCCAACATAAAAAATTCCTTCAAAATATCTTGTCCAGGCGAGGAACGGTGCACATTTTCAAGCTGTTCTCATAGACGATCCTCAAACACTACAAGATTCTCACATTATTATTGTCACGAGTTTGGGATCCATCGTGATCGTCCCATAAATCATCATTACCACTTGCAAAGGCGCCGGCCCTTCATGTTGTACTTTTATATTTTATGAGAAGAAGAAGAAGAAGAAGAAGAAGAAGAAGAGATAAATATTATAAGCTTCTTTATTAGTTAGATTTTTTGTTATCACTGATATGTGTATAGGATGGAAAATATTTTGGCAACAAAGAAAATAACAAAATAAGAATATTTTGTAAAATTTTTTGTTATATTAAATGATATCTTTAGTTTCATTTATATACTTAAGGAAATTACTGATTACCTCATGAATTTGAAACTTATTATGGCCCTTACATATATTATGAATGTTGACAATTGGTCTTTTGGAAAACATTTGGGAACCCCTTCTTTTTTAGTGAAAGAGTCGAAATTTCTTAAAAGAAATTAATACGTGCGCTACAATGAATAGAAAGTATACATAAAAAATTCCTTGAAAATATCTTGTATAAACTCTTCATAGTAGTTTCATAGGAAAGTTCATTTGTAATTAAGACTTATTCTTGTAAAATTTGATTAATTTATGCATAATAATGATTTTATGATTAGTTTATTTCATAAACTATACAAAATCCCACTTTCCTTTTAAATTTCTCAATAAATAACTATCTAATTAAATTTGTCAGTATTTTACTCTCTTTCACAAATATAATACTTGAAATTCTACAATCACACTCCAGGAACCATTGCTTCAAAAAAATCCAAACCCAAAATTACCATAAAATTCTAATCCAATTAAATCGAAACTTTAAACCCAAATCCAAAAAATTTCAAGGCCTTACGAATCCTAAATTCTAAATTCCCTAGAGCCTAGTTCCAATAAATTCTGGAGATCAAACTATAAATTCCAAATCCTATTGAGATATCGATGTTTGATAAACAATAAATTCAAAATTGCATTCATGATGCAACCCATATCGTTCGTCTTGTAAATGTTTTCTCATAATTTAGCATAGTTGCTCCAATATTTATAGTTAGATGTTTCACGTTTCAAGGTTTTGAATGTTTTGTTTAATTTTTTTCTAATATAATTTCGATTTGTATTTTCCTATGTTTTAGTAGTTTTTATTATAAAATATGTATGCGTGCCTCTATACAACAATCTCAATGTTCAAAAACATTTATATATGTTGTCTAATGCATGTTTTATTGTTGTCACGCATACATGGGCATATCTTAGTAGGGGTTTGGATGCATGACTCCTCCAAGATTTTTGCCAATCGGATTGGTTTGGACGGTTAAATCATAACCATATCAAACGTATCGTTCAAATGAACTACTTGCGTGCATGACGAAGGCCTAACAACACGTAAGTCCCCATTTAACGCTTGGCACCCATTGATACCAACAACATGTGTGCATGACGAAGGCCTAACAACACACATATTGTGAAACCAATTTCGATGGTTGATGATATGGAAGGCATTTCCACGACTTAAATATTATGAGGGATCATGACATTCATGTTTAAATAATTCGTGACATAATCATATTATATCACTATCACAAGATTTCGAAATGCATATGATTTATTTAGGGAGACTAATTATTCTAAATAATTAATTAGCTAATATGCTAGAATGTTTGATGCCGATCAAATCGATATAAAAAACACAATATTCCGAGTTGTGTAGCCAAAGATATCACGAAAACAAAATCAGCAAACAGAAACTAGTCCGTTGCAACGCACCATAGTCCGTTACAACGGAACTCCAGTTTCCTCTACTCCGTTACAACGGAACTCAAGTCCGTTACAACGCTATTTATTCCGGAGTTTGGCCAAAATTGCCAGTAACATGTCCGTTGCCACGGACTAACCTGTGAACAGTTCCGTTACAACGGACCATGTCCGTTACAACGGAATCCAAAAGACACCATAGGCATCCCCGCATCCTCGTATCATATATGAGGTCCATTACAACGGACCAATGTCCGTTACAACGGACTATGCGTTTATTCACTGTCCTCCTCACATCCCTGTATCCTATACAGAGTCCGTTACAACGGATCAACCAGTCCGTTGTAACGGACTATGTGATTTTCGCAGATTTTCCCAATTCTCTGTATCTTATACAGTGTCCGTTACAACGGATCAACCAGTCCGTTATAACGGACTATGTAATTTTCACAGAAATTCCCAATTTCCTGTATCTTATACAGTGTCCGTTACAACGGATCACTATGCGATTTTTCTGCTGTTTGGTCTGTTTTCGCTCGTTTCCAAAATTATTAATCATGAAACGTTTTCACGATCATTCGTAGATACTCTCAATCAACTTTTGATCGATCTCTAGCGAATTCTACTTGTGATTTTAACGGAATTTGAATTTCTCTATATGTAACATCATGCAAACGGGTACGAACTTTGATAAACCGTGCGTATGTCATATATACGACTATGATTCAACCCTCGAATCGATGGCGATCGCTCTGATACCACAGTTGGGAATTCTTTCCGTCCCCGGGCCCGCGCAGCGGATATGTAGGCCCGGTCCGGTTCCCTTAATCCAAGATCACGCCATGACTTCGAAGGGTACGATGCAAATAAGAAGATTAGATTCATACCAGTGAAAAATTGATTGCACACGACGGGTTGATTACTAGTCTTCTTTCTCCTGTCACGTTGGTGACAATCCGCGCGTCCCACACCACGCGTCTTTCACCGCTCGTTGACCGTCCTCTCTCTCCCTCGAGTTGATCACAACCGAAGAGCCACAAGTGTCGCTCCTCTACTTGTATCTATCGTGAGTCGGAGTTTGTTGGTCGCGGGTGCAACTGCCTAGACGATGCACCGGCGAACTTGCTTGATCGATTGATTATCTATATCGGAAAACTCCTTTTCTCGGTTCTCTCTCTCTACACCCTTTCACTCTCTAGACAGATGTCTCTCTATAATTCTGGAATATTCTGATTAATCCGAATGATTGGACTGAATGAAGATCAAAGAGATGAGAGAGAATTATCCTATTTATATCACATAGGATTAGGATGGGCCAAAAGACATGTATATCCAATATACACTCTTTCACACAGAAAGTTGCATGAACCTGTTCAGTATTCTGTCCATACGAAATTGGTAAATTCCTTTGACAGAAAATCAACCTACACGAAAGTTGTACATAATCTTATTATCGACCCAACCCAATTTGGCTTGGCCCAATTGGATTTCGTATGCAAAAGTTATGACTGTTTTACTAACTGTATGTCATACTGTTGCACCCTTTCGGTATTTCATAGAAACGACACTAATACTTCGTTCATATGAAATATATTTCTACATGAAGGTTGTAGATAATCTTATTATCTATATAACCCAATTTGAACCATTCAAATTGGATTTTCCTACTGAAAGATATGACCACAAATGTACGCTTACATTCGTTTATCCTTGTGTACACTTTTAAGGTTGATCCGAAACTGTATTTCCTTCAATAATATATAAGAATAAGAAATAATACATTTGTACGAAAAAACATAACAACAAATATTATATCATTATTCACAATATTTAATACAAAATCAGATATTAATATAGTGAATCATACAACATATGTAGTAAGACATTATTAATTATATAATAGTAATATTTTTTATTGATTCAAAATGAAATGGAAAATATAAAATAATATAAAACTTAATTGTGGAAGTTAATGAATAAGTAATATCAAAATTTAATTTATAATAAACATAAATACAAATTATTTTATATGACATGATTTTTTAATTTACATTTTGTAAAATAACAATACAATTTGATAGGTATTTATAAGTTTAAGAAGTTATTTAGATGGATGAACTATTTTTTAGTTCTATTACTTTTTGAAAAAAATTTGTTTGCTTAAAAACACAAAAATAATCTACTTAGTATTATAGGAGATTCTTATAGCTATAACTTTAAAAAAATAAAATTATAATACTTAAAAATTATATAATGCCAATAAAATTTTTAAAAATTTATTATGTAAATATGTATTTTTTTGCATTGTATTTTCTTACATAATATCTTTACAAATTGAAATTTTGAAAAACGGTATGTACGAACTATGTTAATATGGATGTCAAAATAAAGAGAAAATTAAAATGAATATATTTGATGGATTTATAAAATTAAATTTCTTGAAATAATACTAATATATTTTCTATGTTTTATAATATTACATGTTAAATTATTAATATTTCATATATAAACTTTTCATATTCCATTGCATTCGCATTTGATCATGTAATCTTATGTGAAATGTTAAAACAACTGATTAGACTTGGTCTAATGAGATTCTAACCAATAATAATAGGCCACATTATTAATGTAGGATGATGTGAATTTCTAAGAATGCTTAAAACAGGTGTAATATAATGACACATAAATAACTACACAAAATATGATCTTCAAAAAATCTAACAAAAATTAATGATGGAGATTAAACCACATCACTACATATAATGGTTCAAATTAAAACTTAAAAATAGTCATACAAAATGCATGTCTTGAATGATCAAATATAATATTAAAGTATATGATGAATCCACATCACACAATATAATGGTTAATAATCATGATAAACATGATGATGTGGTTTCTTGAGGAGGCTCAAAGATAGGTGCAAATTAAAGGAGTGGGTAAATTATAAATACTTAAAAACATAAAATTATGAATTAACCATTAATTGCAATTAACAATTAATGTGTTAATTACTCATGATGACAATATGATGATGTCATCAAGAAAGTTGTGGGGAAATTGAGAGGCACGGTGGAAGACCCATATCTATATGTCTATCATTTTATAACATAATTTGTGCATTTTTAGAAGGTCACATCATCATCTTATGATGACGCGAACTATTGCTATTAAAAAACCTATTACACAATAAATTTCTTATTAAAAAAAGCTAAGAATTACATACTAAACAGTAACATACGCATGTACAAACTAATGATCGCATAGCTTGGATGGTTAGGTATTTTGGCACAAGATCCATATGTTATAATATGTTGTGATTCCGAATTCCATTTGTATCACATAAAAATTGAATAAAAAAATGAACGCGATTTGTGGTCTATGATTCTCTCCATCAACATACACATGTACAAAAAGAGTTTAAAAATCTTTTTTTCTCATTCTCCTTAATTTTGTTCAGGCTAAAATAGTATCACACTAAAATCACACATACAGAAGAACCAACGTCCTATTTTACAACAAATATACCTATCACACACATATATGCGCATAATATACATAAAATAACCAACAAACTATTTTTACAACGAGAAGAAGAAAACTACCATACATATATTTACATAATTTACATAAAAGAACCAACAAATTATTTTTATAACAAAAAGTGGAAACTATCATAAACATATTTACATAATATAAATAGTCAAGTCACAAGATCGATTCGAAAGTATTCACCAAAAGTACGCTAAAATCACGGAGCTATTACGTCATTGCAACAGGGATTCGCACTCGAACCTCGTTCAATATACCATTCTGATCGATCCGCATCATGAACACTTGTAACAAGTGGGTTCCTTGAGAAATTTGAGCGTCTCGGTGCTCCTAAGTTGTGAATGCATCCTCGTAATGTGCATCGACGTCTTCCAGGACACGCCGGATGTGGCTGCGAAGGACTTTTTTAGTTTTAGTTTTATATATATTCATCAAATCATATGATATATATAGAGGAGAAAAGCAAAAAATAACTTATGAAAAAGCAAGAAAAATAAAATGATTTTAGCTCATGTATAGTAAAATAAAAAGATAATTTGATCTTTTTAGAAACAAACCTTGGTTGGCATTGGTGGCCTATTTGGAGGAGAACTCATGATCAAATTTTTTGGCGTGTATATGGACCAAATTTTTTGTTTTAGACTTTACCTTTCTTGTTTTTGGAATAAATAGGAACTTGATTAATGAGAATTGTTGAGGACACTCACGGCCTTTATATAATTACGCAAGTCGGTGATGGGAATTTTACTAGAGATTTACAGTTCATTTCTCAATTTAATTAACTCTGGTTGGAAAATTTACGGTTTTTAAGAGGAAGTCCATCTTAAACTCGTGAAATTTGATCTCCAATTTACGGTTTTTTCATCATACACTGAAATTAACGTGAAAATTCATGACATATTCCAAGATTTTTCTCTTGAAATTTACGATTATGTATATGTTAGATGAAGGTTCATTTTGAACTTCTATATCTTGTGCAACACGATTGCATATTTTCCCATTAAACCAGGAAATTTGTGGGAAAATCGTAGTATTTTACAAGATTTCCATTCATGATGACATTGGTACAAAAATGTATTGATTTTGGCCTTCAACGATTGAAGAACTTTATTTTCTTCTCTCTACCCTCCTCATAAATAATCTTATTTTTATTTTATTTAAATAAAGTTTGTTTTTACTAATTATACTATATGATAATTTAAAATTATAAAAATTCTTATTTTGTTCAACTGAATAGAATAAAGTATAATTTAATTTATTCGAATCGGTTTAAAATTATTTTGCTTGTTTGGAATATAATTTATTTTAGTTTAAATTCATTTGATTGTGTTCGAACCAATCCGGTCAAATCGACAGTTTAAGACTGTTGTGGATTTAATACGGGTGACGCTATTGCAATAGGCAACATGTCTAATTGAGAGCAATTTGAATTCTGTTTTATTAAATGACCGTTATACCCTTGTTATTTAGGAATTGATGATTACATTTATCTATTAATTTATCACATTTCATAAACCATGCAAATAAAATCTTTCATGTATCAAAAATATTTTTATTCTTAATTTTTTTCATCATACAAAAATAATTAAATTGTAATATGTCATATATATTTAAATATGAAAATTAAAATATATTGGTCAGATTTGGTTTTTTCATAATATTAGGAAAAATATTTTTGCATTATTTGTGAAAGATATAAGTAATAATATATAAGTATAATAAATATCAATCACCATAAATAGGGGTATATTGGGCATTTGATTAAAAAAAATTGAAATTTCTCTCAATTTAGCCATGTTGGCTCTTTCAATAGCGTCACCCTTTAATATTTATTAGGCTTTTTTTATTTGGGCTTCGTTATATAATTTATTCATTTTTTTTAAACCACTTTCTACAATTTTATGTGTTGTTACAATCATTTCAATTATGATATTTGACAAAATTTAGAAAATTAATTAATTATTGATTTTTATAATCATGATTTCTTTATAATATTTATATGTTCATTATTTTACAATATACTTTTTAGTATTTTTAGAAGGTCATTCATTATTATCAGTGACGTTGACTATTGCTATTCGTCAGGTTCACATTAAACCAACTTTGCTCACATGTTTATCATTTCATATTATGTTACTTTATCAAATGTCCAATGAAATATGAAATACTAGTCAATTAATATATAATTTTACAAAACAAAACATAATATTTTACTATTATTTTGAGAATTTTAATTTTATAAATTCATCAAATATTTCGTTTGAATTTATCTTTTATCTTTTCATATCTATATTAGAATAATTCATACATCTCATTGTCCCTAATTTGAATTTTTAAATATATCATGTAAGAAAATATAATGCATATTTAAATAATAAAATTTTAAGTACTATTTATTTGTACAAAAATATAATCATAAGAATCTCATATAATATTAAGTATGATATATTTGTGTTTTTCTTCAAATGAATTTAGTATTAAAATTTAAAAAATAATAGAAATTAAATTTTTTATCTATCAAAACATAAATATCTTCTTAAACTTAAGAAAATGTATATATTAAATATTATTGTTATATGTAAGACTATAAAACTTTACAGATCATATGATATTAAATAATTTATAGTTATATTTTGCTGAATTAAATTTTTATGTTATTTTCAAAGTTATTTTTACAATTAAGTTTATATTATTTATAATTTTCATTGCATTTTATATCAGCAAAAAATATAGTTATATATAATTAATGATGTGTTACCAATCTTAATCATGTAATATCCGTATCATGTCCATTTATCGAGCGGGTATTTTTTTTTTTTTAAGGAGGATCGACAATGTGTCGAGACCTCGAATAAATTGGACAAATGAACGTGATCTATTTTGACATTCATAATGAGAGAGAGAGAGAGAGAGAGAGAGAGAGAGAGAGAGGGAGAGTTTTATATTGATGCCGCCGGGACTCGAACCCACAACCTCTACAACATGAGGGTTTTTTTTGTGCTAAGCACTCAACCATCTAGGCTATGGGACCATTGGCCGAGCGGGTATTTTTAACCGCCGCATTTAATACTCGCTCCGGAATTGTTTCCATGCATATTTTATAATATTTAATTTAAAAAACTTCTAAATATACTAACTCAAAATAATTTACAAAATTAAGATAATTAACATTAACATCACAATTAAGACACAGCGGAAGTAACTTCGATGTGGGAAGCACCACAAGTTAGAGTTGAATTACTAACCTTATAATGCCATTTGTTAAGACGTATTAGGCAAGTAATAATTAAAAAATATAGTATACTATAAGTAGAAAAAAGTAGAATAGGAAAGAACGATAAAAATAATTGAAAATCAGAAAATAGGAATTATAAAATATTAGAAAAAATAGATTAAAAAATCATATTAAAAATTCCAGAATAAAAAAAATCAGAATTTAAAAAGGATGACGTTATTGCAAAAGCTCACATGACTTAACAAAGAGCAATTTAAAAAAAAAATCAAACTAATGATAATTTTACCCTCATTTATGATTATTGTTGTTTATTGTTTTGTATGTAACTAATGTATGTTATTATTTTTAATGTACAAAATAAAATCTAACAAATCCGAAAACATAAATGAATAAATTTACTCGTATATGCTCTCTTGTTAGTGAATATTATAAGACAAAATAAAATAAAATATGCTCTTCAATTTTCAAAATATAAAAAAAACTGTATCCGATCTTCGTCTTTGAAAAAAAATAACTGCTATCCATGAATATCCAATTTGAAATTTGCAAATTATTATTTCTAATATGTTGTTTCAGTAAAAATTAGTGTAAGTTATTTTTAATGATTATGATTTTTTATATATAATTATTTTTTCGCAATTTATGGAATGTAAAAATTAAGAACAATAAATATTAATCATTATTAATGGGGGCAAAATAGTCATTTCTTAAACTTTGCTCTTTGTTAAGTCATGTTAGCTCTTCTAATATCATCACCTTTAAAAAAACAAACATAATTTGGAAAACCAGAATTAAATAAGATATCAATAAAAATAAATCAGATAAGAGCAAATTAAATGAAATCAATTAAAAAAAAAGCAGTTAAAAGAACTGTTTCAAAGTTAATTTGTAGATCTGTAGATTTTAAAAAACTCTTGTTAAAACGGCTGTTGCAAAAATATAGAGAAGAATGGGATTTTTGAATTTTTAACATTAAGCATTGCGTTTGAACATTGCATTTGAACATTTTAACTTTTAAGTTTTAACCAAACGTTATCTGAACACAATCTTCAAGTAATTCCCATCTCGTGTATAAAAAAAAAATGGAATGTATCATACTTCTATAAATTTACTCCCTGGTATCTTTCACTCTCAAACTCTTAAAATATTTTTAGCAAAATCTCGAGAGAGAAAAGAGTCTTTGGTAGAGCTTAAACTTCTCTAGATATTCTAGTAAACCAATTTCCGTCTCCTTTGAAATATTCAAGTTATTCCCAACTCGTGTGATCGAATCCGTTAGGTTAGCTCGATAGGCCGTTTCTTAGATTTGTGATAGACTAGCAAATTCGTTTTTGTGAAGACCTGATCCATACAGAGAGAACATTAAATCGGTGTTGGATGCCTTGTAATCTTTAAATCGAAAAATTGAATCAAGTGGACGCGTGGCATCCCGGAGACCTAAGTACTTGCGAGCGTTGATTCGGTCGATTAGCAAGTAAATATTAGTTAAAGCAAACAAGTATTTACCGAAATCGTAATCATATCACGTGCCAAACTGGTTTGTGCGGTATTGCCTTCTTTGTTAATTACTTTATGCACTATTTAATTACTAGTTAATTACCAAAGCATACTCGTAAATTGAATATTGATAAAAGTCGAAAATAGGAATTAACGCAATACTACACATTTGTGCACGCCTGGTCGTCAAAATCAACAACCGAGCGACACGTGACAATTCATTTTTTCTCCATTTTGACCGCATAACACACACAGAGGCAAAAAATTTTATAAATATAAATTATTATGCAAAAAATATAATTCATGTCCAAAAAATATATATACAAAATATTACTCACGTAAAAAAAGGAATATAATACATCTTAAGAGATGTATCATGTATACATGAAATTATATCACCCGTATACAAATTGATAATATGTATGTATTCAAAAAATATATATTGTATATCTAAAACTTCTAACTTAAGATATATTATACGTTCAAACAAATATGACATGTATATGTATTTAGGAAAATATATCACACATCTAAAATGTGTAAGATACGTCTAAAAGATATACACACGCAAAAATACAATATAAGTATAATATGTATAACATATTTTTTTAAAATACACGTAAAAACGTATGATACACATATAAGATATACGATATATCTAAAATAGTATAATACATCTAAAAACGTATAATACACATGTAAGATATATGTTATATCTGAAATAGTATAAAAATCCTGAATGGAGGAAGATGTCCATTTAAAGTGCTTTAGGCGGCCCAAACAACAAAAAATTATTTTTTGTTTGGAAAAATAGAATACGACGTGTCAGTCTCTAGTTGATTTCGACGATCGGAGAGAGTAATTGTTGGAGTGTAGAAACTTTTTTCTAACTGTTCAAGTAATTATTGTAATATTTAGAGATTATTTTATCAATGACCACATAATCAAGTTGGTTGAGTGCTTAGCACAAATAACACTACGTGTTGGAAAGGTTGTGGATTCGAGTCCCGACGACATCAATATAAAAATAGAAACATATAATGACCGCTATTCCTAATCCAATATATATAAATACAGATATAAAATACAAAATACAAGTAAGTACAAATACAAATAACAATAAAAAATACGAATACAAGTACGAATGTCCAGGACAATTACGAAACACAAATACAAATGATAACAAGAATACAGACTTCAAAAATGAAATGTGAATATGTATACGAATACGAACACGAACACGAACATATCAACGAATAACGAATAACGAATTACGAAATATAAAATCGCACGAATACAAATACGAAATATGAATAGTAATACGAATTCGCCTATATGAATAATACATGAATACAAATACACGAATACGAATAGATGAACATGAATGCGAGTATGAATACAAAATACGAATATGGAATACTAATACAAATATAGATAAGAATACAAACAATTCGATATATTTCGGAAATGAGGAAATTTTAATTACAACACACAATTTGATTGCCCAGTAAAAAACAACTGCACGGGATATTAAACGATAACACCCATTTCCGAACACAACAATTAGAGAGAAACCCAAAAAGGTTCCTCGAATACTACAAATAAGTTACAAGCAAAAATAAAAATACGAATATGAATACATGACTACGAATAATAGATGTGAATGCGAATTCGCAGCCACAAATGCGAATAAAATTTTGAAAAATAAATAAACATAAAATAAAATACGGATACGAAATAAGAAATGTGAATTACAAAATACAGGCACAAACACAAACACTAAATACGAACGAGGAAACGAAAAACCAATACAAGTACGAAATATAACACGAATACGAATAAAATCACAGATACGAATACGATTATGAAATATTTTTGTAATATCAACTTTAATGTTCATAAAATATGATGTTTATTAGCTGTCGTGATTATATCCTAAAACATGTAGTGATTCATGACAGAAATACTCATCGAAAACATGAAAGAAGTAAACTTTCTTTTTACGATGAACCCGCGCAATAGCGCGAGTACCACATTAGTATGCAATAAACTACTATACATACGCGCATGACACCTAACCCTTATAATTAAATGAGTGGTGATGCATGTCCCCCTTAAAATCTCCTAAATTGATTGATGTGTTGGCGTTTGTATTAATGATGGTGTTAAGCCATAACTATTTAATTTTTTCCATGATATATAATAAAAAAAGGTAAAAAAGATTCACCGTTTCACACATCATTAATTTATTTAATATTTTTAACAATTTTATTTGCCATCATTTATCATTAATGAAATTTAAATCTATAAATTTGGAAATGAAGTTATAAGACTAAATTAATATACCATTTAACATGCGTTAAACGGATACATGAATAAAACCATCATAAAAAATAAACAAAAATATAATAATGAAAAAAATTTCGCAAAAATTAGAAAATAAAAATGAAAATATATATATTTTTTAAAAATATTGAAAATAAAATAATAAAAATTTGTTCAAATAAATATAACTTATCAAGTGTTAAATTATATATAATAAAAATATTAAATAAAGCAAATTATTTTTTAATAATTTGATTTACCACATAATCAATGTGGTTCACCACCTAATAAATACAGTTTGCCACATAATTTAAAATTTAATTCTTTTATTATATATTTTCAACACATCAATACAATGAGGGGATATTAGAGGGGACAAGTATAATTTTTCTAATTGAATATAAGGGCCCCGGGTTGAATTTAGTTGTGCCCATCTAAAGGATTTCTTCTAAAAATTCCCTCCAACATATGGAATGTAAAGGGCAATTACTTGGGCTTTTTCACGAGTATATACTACATAATATATACTATATACGATAATTGCAAGCTGGTTGTAGTACATGTTAAGAATTTTTTTGACAAGTATCTTCTTATTGAAGTTTCCACGTAGAATCCATGCAAATACCACAATTGACATGCTAATTATTATTATTATTATTATTTTTGAAAGAACAAAAGGAAAAAAAAGAATGGGCCGAAAATGACATGTCCTCGATCTGAGGGGTTAGTGATAATTATTTTTTACTACTAAAACAAAAATAGTATTTTTAAGAACTGGACTTTTTTAGAGTCCATTTACTATGCAACCGAGATTCTCCGATTTGGACCCACACATCCTAGACCGGGGGGGGGGGGGGGGGGGGGGGGGGGGGGGGTCACATATCCTCAATCTGAGGGGTTAGTGATAATTATTTTTTTAATTAACACAAATACACTTAATTAATAATTAATTATTATAGAATTAAGGTATATATGAATTAATAATTAATAATTAATATGTATTCACTGTTAATAGAGTGTATTTATATTAATTAAGAGGGTAATTAGTTGTTAATCCCAATATAATCATTGTGTGGGAGAAACTAGGGAGAAGAGTAAAATTTCCCTCGTTTTTTTATTTAAGCTTCGGTTGACCAATAGCAAGAGCTGGATTTAAACCGACATAAATCATTGAAAAAAAAAAAATCAAAATAATAAATCCTTTTGTTGAAATAAAAAATTTGTTTTTTCGTTGAAATAAAACATTGTTTTTTTTATTGAATTAGAGAATAGATATTTCTACTCTTCGATTAAAAAACTCAGTTTTTGTATATTTGTAATTTATAATTTGTTAATTGTTACAGGCTGGGAAAATAAGATCATCTATATTTCCTTGAAAATACAAAGGTGCTTAAGTAAAAGAAAAACCTCCACACATTGGCCACCTTTCCAGAAATTCAATTTCACCTTGTAAAAGTCATGCAAAACTTTGGATGATTCTTCTCTCGAAACCAAGAGTGCATAATTCAAAGGTCAAATGTCAGGATTTGTAATTTGTTCAATGAAATTTGAAGAAGAAACCAACATATGTTTTTATTCTCATCATTGTTGACCTCTTTTCAGACTCGGGCCAAGCGATAGGTCCAAAAAATTCGAATTTCGAATCCAAATGTTTAGATGATTCAAAATTTTCAAAATACATGATTTGTCCAGTTAAAAATATTGATAATTACAATTAAACAATAAAAATTCTTGTGATTCATTGGTAAAAAATAATTATCTCTCTTCTAAGAAGTCATGAGTTCAAATACCACAACATATAATTTTCGATTTTTTTTTCCAATATAATGAAAATAGGAAAAAAAATTTGATCTAAACGAGATTTGAACAAATCACACAATCGATTGTGACAAAATACGTTAACTTTTCTTCAAACAAATTAATTGTATACGGGATTCACTTTCAAACTAGGCTTCGCGTACTCGAAAACTTGGGACCGGACATGCCTCTTTTGTGCTGAAAGAATTTTGTTCGACGCCTTCGTTTTCATATTTTTGACGTACATAGAAGTAAGCACAAGAATATATTCAATACTTTTTATTTAAAACGTAATTTTGCATGTAATTTATACTCATTCCCTGGCATTTTCACTTGCTTTTATACTATATATTATTTAATATTTACATCATAAAAACTTCACCTTTTTTTACACCATATCTATAACAAGAAGTATTCACGACCTTCCTTACAAAATAAAATATCCAAAATACCATGACTATTTTCTACAACAAAAATAACAAAAAAAATCATGTTCATCAACGGGTTATTGAACGAAAACGGTGAATATGACCTCGCTACATCGAATTACTAATCACATTGATCTCCAATATTGGCGCCGTAGTCATAATTGTTTGAAACGTAATGATCATTGGTCGAGCTTTCACAGTAGGAATTCGTATTTGGAGGCCTTGTTTCTCTTCTGTGTGGACAACCCGCAATCTGGCACGTTTTCCTTCCCGGACATGCAGGGTGCCTCTTTGAATTAGTATTTGGAGGTCTTGTTGCCGGAGAGGACATGTTCCGATTATTTTGATTCACTTCTTTTAAAAACAAGGTAGGAATATATAGTACTTTCGTGGACCGGAGTACTTCTAGATTGAAGTCGGAGAAAATTTGCAGTAGATTGAAATAGGTTTTGAAATAGATAGAAAATTAGAAATAGGTCTTCAAAATTTTGTATGTTGTAAATATTTATAGGAGAGGAAGGGAGAGTGTTGTATGGAAATTACATTCAAATTTCCATCATTAGAGAATGGAAATGGATCATTGAGCGAGCTAATAAGAAAAAGGTCCCAAAACCAATGCAATAGTATCCATAATAATAATAATAATAATAATAATAATAATAATAATAACAACAATAAAAATAATAATAATAACAACAACAACAACAATAATAATAATAATAATAATAATAATAATAATAATAATAATAATAGGGTTTTTTTGAGAAATTAAAACTAGGGTTTTGTAAAAATATCAAAGTTTCGCAAAAATACACCCCACAATAGATTCGTACGTTAACACAATATATTTTTGGACGAAATGTGATTTTAATATTAAAAAGTCACCAACGTCAAAAAACAAATTAATCTTTTTGTATATGCATTAGAACGTTTGATATTATTTGCAAACATTAATTGCAATAATTTTCTTTTTTGATCATTTGTGTGACCAGCACAGGAATTTCATTTTTTAATAGTTGAAATTTCATTGATATTGTTTTTCAAACATTTCTTCCTAACTAAGAATTCTTGAGATTTAGTAAACTACTATATGTTTATTAGCTCAACATGAAAGCAGATGAAAATTAGAAAAATAGAAAACGTGTGTAATTCTCAAAGCAATTAATTAAAACCGAGTAAACTAGAAATAAAATAATAAACAAAGGTTGACGTTTAAAAATTTCTAGTATAGTCCCTGAACTTCAATATTTTTCTATATTTTATTTAATATGGAATTTCTTGGAATGTTCGCTAATTATAAACCTTTCATTTATCATTAGTTTATAGAAACTTTAACTTTGATAATGGAGGGCAAATAATGAACATTCAAAGAAGCAAGCTAGTCATGGTATATGGAAATAAGGGATATGAGTACAATTTATCCTATGTCTGAGAGAAAGGCATTACAACCTTGAAATAAGGGATATGAGTAAAATAATGAACAATTATAATCGAGTAGATTGAATGCTTGACACAAAATGTTGAAGAGGTTATGTGTTCTAGTTCCATCAGCATCAGCATCATATAAAAAATATATATGTATCAATAATGACAAGAGACCGCTTGTTCGGCGTCATTCGAGAAAAAAAAAAGAAACTAAACCAACTAGCTAATTGAGATGTTTTAGTTCAAGTTCTATGTGTGAGAGAAAGGCATTACAACCTTGAAATGTAGATGGAGATTATGATCCTAGATCTTCCTCATTATCATTATACAGGGTGTTTATTTTTTCAATCACAAGAAAACAGAAAATAGCAATTACATAGTTTGTTCTTTGTTGAATTCTTAATCGGCCTCTAATTACTTACGCATTTTTATATAAATTTATGTTTGTATTTATTTGGCCATAAATTCTTTCTGATGGGATAAAATAGAGAAACTTTACGATCAAGAGATCATCAGAATCTTTAAACTAAACCAATTCAAGGGAGCAGCACAATCTTTAAGACGCTGTAATTCGCTGATCAAGATAGCATTAATATCGTGCCTCTGATTAGATGAAATCTCATAAAATAATTCAGAACTCAAGCAAAAGCCATCGCGAAATTCCGAAATTCTAGATAAAGAAGGAGCATGAATTTCGTGCCTCTAAGAGATGGAAATAGATCTTAATGGAGGATAATAGATCTAATTATGTTTCACATAATTGAGTTGTTTTAAATTACAATTAAGATTCAACAGAAGAGTAAATCAGAAAAATAGATTATTTCACAAGAATAAATCATTGCTTATAACAATTTTAACATGAATACACAAACGCATCCAAAATAATCTTGTTCTTTTTTTTATTTTTCTTGCACACGAAACAAGTCCTAAATAAACTCGACCAAAATCATTTAAAACTCGTCTGCCTATCTTGGAGTAACAAAAACAGAAATAAGAAGAACAGAGCTCGACACTCCTCGTCTGGATCGAGCCATGCGGCACTACACGCTCCTGCGCCAATATTATGAATACACCCTGACAACTTGCACCTCTTCTTTCCTGGACAAGCTGGATGTCTTTTAAGGGATTGCAAACTCTTCTTCTCAGAGGAATACATCTTGCTTATTTCTAGGGTTTAACTTTTAAGTTAGATTATGAATTGGAAAAATTTGTCGGATAAATGAGAGATGAATATAGGAAATGTATTTTGCATCCTCATTTATAGGGAACTTTGAGTAGGTTTTAATTTTATTAGTATGAAGTTTCCTCCGTTGACTTGAAAATAGTTCGATTATATATAAAATGAATTAAGAGCGGAAAATACGTGGAATAAACTAGGTAAAATTGGAGGAAAATACTAGTGAAAATGGATGGTAAGTTAAAGAGTTTTAAAGGGTAATGCATTCCTTTACTTATTGCCCAAGTAGAGACTATATAATAGTTTATTCGTTATAAGGACATGCAAACTAATTAACAGACAGCTGTGGATTAATCCGACAACTATCTTAATCAGCGATTTACTGTGGCAGAAATATAATGGCCTATTATATACTCCATATGCATATAGTCGGAATTTATATGGTCATTTAAAGTTTAAACTCAATTAGATTCATATCGTTTAAATTCATGAAAATAATAGACATGATACAACAAGTTAAGTTTAAATTCAATTAGGTTAATGTCCATTTTGGATAAAATCAACTTAATTAATGTGGGGTAAAATTAGATGACATTTAATTTTATCAAGTTAGAGAACTAATCAGGATTTTAGATTGCACAAGATGAAAACTTGAAAGTCAAATTAATCAAGGATTAGAAGTTCCAAATTTTCTTGATTAATTAGATTCATTTTAGTTTAATATTTTAAATACTTTATATCGATCAATAAAAAAAATACTTTATATCGAATCTGGCTAAATAGATAACCACATCGCAAAAATGCCACATAAATTCCAGGAAGTTTCTTAGTTGAATTGAGGAAATCAATTAAATCAGCTCTATTTATCCGAGTGCAAAAGAACTTAAAAATATTATTTTTTGTTTCTTTTATAATATATATATATGAATTTAGTAAAATCCAGCTACTCAATGTAGCTGGCTTAATAAAAATAGCATGAAGAGAAAATACGTGTTCGATATATAATTCATGCTTATCGAATTTATTTAAAAATAAAATAAAGGAAAAAACGTGTTTGGTTTTTTTAAGTATAGTCCTGGACTCTTGTGAACTTTCATTAGTAGTCACATAAGTTCCAAGCATTTTCTTATACGCAAACTCCATATAACCGCCTTATACAGCTTTACAAAAGCCCTTATATATATACTATATGTCCTTTCAACTCCCAACTCCACAACTAAGAAAATATTAATCCTTCAAACCCTAAAACCGCAAACAAATATTAATCCTAAGCCTCAAAAGGGATCATGTCTTCTCCTGATTACCCAAAACCCCTTAAAAAGCGGCACCCTGCTTGCCCAGGCGAGGAACGGTGCACATTTTCAAGCTGTTCTCATAGACGATCCTCAAACACTTCAAGATTCTCACATTATTATTGTCACGAGTTTGGGATCCATCGTGATCGTCCCATAAATCATCATTCCCACTTGCAAAGGCGTCGGCGCTTCATGTTGTACTTTAATATTCTATGAGAAGAAGAAGAAGAAGAGGAGATAAATATTATAAGTTTTTTTTGTTAATTAGATTTTTTGTTATCACTGATATGTGTATAGGCATGGAAAATATTTTGGCAAAAAAGAAAATAAAAAAATAAGAATATTTTGTAAAAGATTTTGTTATATCAAAGGATATTTTTAATTACATTTATATACTTATGGAGATTACTGAATTATCTCATGTTTTTGACACTTATTATGGCCCTTACATACAGTATGGATTATGAATGTTCAAGGACAATTGGTCTTTTGGAAAACATTTGGGAACCCCTTATTTTTTAGTGAAAGAGTCGAAATTTCTTAATAAGACATTAATACATGCGCTACAATGAATACAAAGTAAATTTTTTTTCCTACATATAAAATTCCTTCAAAATATCTTTCATAAAAACTCTTCGTATTAGCTTCATAGGAAAGTTCATTTATAATTAAGACTAATTCTTGCAAACTTTGATTAATTTATGCATAATAATGATTTTGTGATTAGTTTATTTCATAAACTATACAAAATCCCACTTTCCTTTTAAATTTCCCAATAAATAACTATCTAATTAAATTTGCCAGTATTTTACTCTCTTTCACAAATATAATACTTGAAATTCTACAATCACACTTCAGAAGCTATTGCTTCAAAAAAAAAATCCAAACCCAAAAGTACCATAAAATTCTAATCCAATTAAATCTAAACTTTGAACCCAAATCAAAAAAATTTCAAGGCTTTATGAATCCTAAATTCTAAATTCCCTAGAGCCCTAGATCCAATAAATTCTAGAGTTGAAACTATAAATTCCAATTCCTATTGAGATATCCATGTTTGATAAACAATAAATTCAAAATTGCATTCATGATGCAACCCATATCATTTTTCTTGTAAATGTTTTCTCATAATTTAGCATAGTTGCTCCGATATTTATAGTTAGATGTTTCACATTTCAAGGTTTTGATTGATTTGTATAATTTTTTTATATTATAATTTCCATTAGTTTTTTCCTATGTTTTAGTAGGTTTAATTATAAAAAAATGTATTCGTGCCTCTATACAACAATGTCAAGGTTCAAAAATATTTCTATATGTCCTCGAATGCATGTTTTAATGTTGTCACACATACACGCATTGACATATCTTAGTAGGGGTCAGGAGACATCACTCTTCCAAGATTTTCACAGAACAATGTATATAGTTACTGATTCAGCATAATTTATCTGTATAACAGTGTAAATTTTACACCCCCCCCCCCCCCCCCCCCCCCCCCTTCCCCAAAGATTTTTGTACTATAATTTAAGTATATATATTATTTGTGTTGTTTAATATAGATCTAGAAGAGGGTGAATAGGTAATCCTAATTCTAATTTTGCAAGCTAATAGAATGCAATTTAGGTATTTGTGTAATCTTAAATAATTTAAAATAAATAGATAATGTACCACAATCTATGACACACAATATTTATTACGGAGTTCGGTAGGTGGTTGCTTTGTAGTTTTAACTCACTGTTTACTTTCTCAATCGACCTACTCGATAATTTACAAGTACCTACGTCTCTGATGATGCTTTGCGCCGTTTAGACACTCTATTAAATTTTACCGAATCAAAGATTACAAGATTTCCCAAGATCGAATTATATGTTTCTATCGATCTATGTCAGACTTTACAATTTAGTGCTAGCCTATTGCAATCTACAAATCGAACTCTGCATAATCGGTCACGCGACTGGGGAATCGTTTGTAGGAATGATTGGAAAGATCTATCCTAGATCAAGGTATTGATTTAGAGAAATTAAACTGAAGATATTTTGGCTAGTTTTTCTCTCTTTGATATTGTATAAAAGTTGTGGAAGAGATAGAGAGAAACTCAAGATATTTAGCCTATAATTTATAACTACTAATATTTCTTTATAATTATTGTTTTGTTGTTTGAATTATTTTTATTTTGCAACTCGTTATTGTTGAAACGAAATTCTCTTCATCAAAAGTTGAAGACTTTATTTTGTTTATTGATGTATCTGAAGTTGCGGAATATTTTTTTGTGATTTCTTCTTGAACAACATAGAATATCATAACAGTAATATTATATTCAAAATCACCTGTTATAATATTTATTTCGTTATTGTTTTTCTTGTAAATAGTTTAAACAGTAGAAATAACACGTGCTTTATATTATTTTATATCATGCAATGGAAAATATAAAATAATATAAAACTCAATCGTGGAAGTAATTTAATAAATAATATCGAAATTTAATTTATAATAAACGTAAATACAAATTATTTTATATGACATGATTTTTTTTATTTACATTTTTTAAAATAACAATACAATTTGATAGGTATTTATAAGTTTAAGAAGTTATTTAGACGGATGAACTATTTTTTAGTTCTATTACTTTTTGAAAAAAATTTGTTTGCTTAAAAACACAAATATAATTTACTTAGTATTATATGAGATTCTTATAGCTATAATTTAAAAAAAAATAAAAGTAATAATACTTAAAAATTCTTTAAGACAAATAAAATTCTTAAAAATTTATTATGTAAATATGTATTTTTTTGCATTGTATTTTCTTACATAATATCTTTACAAATTGAAATTATGAAAAACGGTATGTACGAACTATGTTAATATGGATGTCAAAATAAAGAGAAAATGAAAATGAATATATTTGATGGATTATAAAATTAAATTTCTAGAAATAATACTAATATATTTTCTACGTTTTATAATATTACATATTAAATTATTAATATTATATATATAAACTTTTCATATTCCATTGCATTCACATTTGATCATTTAATCTTATGTGAAATGTTAAAACAATTGATTAGACTTGGTCTAATGTGATTCTAACCAATAATAATAGGCCACATTATTAATGTAGGATGATGTGACTTTCTAAGAATGCTTAAAACAGGTGTAATATAATGACACATAAATAACTACACAAAATATGATCTTCAAAAAATCTAACAAAAATTAATGATTGATATTAAACCACATCACTACATCTAATGGTTCAAATTAAAACTTAAAAATAATCATACAAAATGCATGTCTTGAATGATCAAATATAATATTAAAGTATATGATGAATCCACATCACACAATATAATGGTTAATAAACATGATAAACATGATGATGTGGTTTCTTGAGGAGGCTCACAGATAGGTGCAAAATAAGGGAGTGGGTAAATTATAAATACTTAAAAACAAAAAATTATGAATTAACCATTAATTGCAATTAACAATTAATGTGTTAATTACTCATGATGACAATATGATGATGTCATCAAGAAAGTGGGGGGGAATTGAGAGGCACGGTGGAAGACCCATATCTATATGTCTAACATTTTATAACATAATTTGTGCATTTTTAGAAGGTCACATCATCATCTTATGATGACGCGAACTATTGCTATTAAAAAACCTATTACACAATAAATTTCTTATTAAAAAAAGCTAAGAATTACATACAAAACAGTAACATACGCATGTACAAACCAATGATCGCATAGCTTGGATGGTTAGCTATTTTGGCACAAGATCCATATGTTATAATATGTTGTGATTCCGAATTCCATTTGAATCACATAAAAATTGCATAAAAAAATGAACGCGATTTGTGGTCTATGATTCTCTCCATCAACATACACATGTACAAAAAGAGTTTAAAAATCTTTTTTTCTCATTCTCCTTAATTTTGTTCAGGCTAAAATAGTATCACACTAAAATCACACATACAGAAGAACCAACGTCCTATTTTACAACAAATAAATCTATCACACACATATATGCGCATAATATACATAAAATAACCAACAAACTATTTTTACAACGAGAAGAAGAAAACTACCATACATATATTTACATAATTTACATAAAAGAACCAACAAATTATTTTTATAACAAAAAGAGGAAACTATCATAAACATATTTACATAATATACATAGTCAAGTCACAAGATCGATTCGAAAGTATTCACCAAAAGTACGCTAAAATCACGGAGCTATTACGTCATTGCAGCAGGGATTCGCACTCGAACCTCGTTCAATATACCATTCTGATCGATCTGCATCATGAACACTTGTAACAAGTGGGTTCCTTGAGAAATTTGAGCGTCTCGGTGCTCCTAAGTTGTGAATGCATCCTCGTAATGTGCATCGACGTCTTCCAGGACACGCCGGATGTGGCTGCGAAGAAGGACTTTTTTAGTTTTACAATTATATATATTCATCAAATCATATGATATATATAGAGGAGAAAAGCAAAAAATAACTTATGAAAAAGCAAGAAAAATAAAATGATTTTAGCTCATGTATAGTAAAATAAAAAGATAATTTGATCTTTTTAGAAACAAACCTTGGTTGGCATTGGTGGCCTATTTGGAGGAGAACTCATGATCAAATTTTTTGGCGTGTATATGGACCAAATTTTTTGTTTTAGACTTTACCTTTCTTGTTTTTGGAATAAATAGGAACTTGATTAATGAGAATTGTTGAGGACACTCACGGCCTTTATATAATTAAGCAAGTCGGTGATGGGAATTTTACTAGAGATTTACAGTTCATTTCTCAATTTAATTAACTCTGGTTGGAAATTTGAATGAAAAACCATGTCATTTTACAAGAGTTTCTCGTGAAATTTACGGTTTTTAAGAGGAAGTCCATCTTAAACTCGTGAAATTTGGTCTCCAATTTACGGTTTTTTCATCATACACTGAAATTTACGTGAAAATTCATGACATATTCCAAGATTTTTCTCTTGAAATTTACGATTATGTATATGTTAGATGAAGGTTCATTTTGAACTTCTATATCTTGTGCAACACGATTGCATATTTTCCCATTAAACCAGGAAATTTGTGGGAAAATCGTAGTATTTTACAAGATTTCCATTCATGATGACATTGGTACAAAAATGTATTGATTTTGGCCTTCAACGATTGAAGAACTTTATTTTCTTCTCTCTACCCTCCTCATAAATAATCTTATTTTTATTTTATTTAAATTAAGTTTTTTTTTACTAATTATACTATATCATAATTTAAAATTATAAAAATTCTTATTTTGTTCAACTGAATAGAATAAAGTATAATTTAATTTATTCAAATCGGTTTAAAATTATTTTGCTTGTTTGGAATATAATTTATTTTAGTTTAAATTCATTTGATTGTGTTCGAACCAATCCGGTCAAATGGACAGTTTAAGACTGTTGTGGATTTAATACGGGTGACGCTATTGCAAGAGGCAACATGAATAATTGAGAGCAATTTGAATTTTTGTTTTATTAAATGACCGTTATACCGTTGTTATTTAGGAATTGATGATTACATTTATGTATTAATTTATCACATTTCATAAACCATGCAAATAAAATCTTTCATATATCAAAAATATTTTTATTCTTAATTTTTTTCATCATACAAAAATAATTAAATTGTAACATGTCATATATATTTAAATATGAAAATTAAAATATATTGGTCATATTTGGTTTTTTCATAATATTAGGAAAAATATTTTTGCATTATGTGTGAAAGATATAAGTAATAATATATAAGTATAATAAATATCAATCGCCATAAATAGGGGTATATTGGTCATTTGATTAAAAAACATTGAAATTTCTCTCAATTTAGCCATGTTGGCTCTTTCAATAGCGTCACCCTTTAATATTTATTAGGCTTTTTTTATTTGGGCTTCGTTATATAATTTATTCATTTTTTTTAAACAACTTTCTACAATTTTATCTGATGTTACATTCATTTCAATTATGATATTTGACAAAATTTAGAAAATTAATTAATTATTGATTTTCATAATCATGATTTCTTTATAATATTTATATGTTCATTATTTTACAATATACTTTTTAGCATTTTTAGAAGGTCATTCATTATTGTCAGTGACGTTGACTATTGCTATTCGTCAGGTTCACATTAAACCAACTTTGCTCACATGTTTATCATTTCATATTATGTTACTTTATCAAATGTCCAATGAAATATGAAATACTAGTCAATTAATATATAATTTTACAAAACAAAACATAATATTTTACTATTATTTTGAGAATTTTAATTTTATAAATTCATCAAATATTTCGTTTGAATTTATCTTTTATCTTTTCATATCTATATTAGAATAATTCATATATATCATTGTCCCTAATTTGAATTTTTAAATATATCATGTAAGAAAATATAATGCATATTTAAATAATAAAATTTTAAGTACTATTTATTTGTACAAAAATATAATCATAAGAATCTCATATAATATTAAGTATGATATATTTGTGTTTTTCTTCAAATGAATTTATTATTAAAATTTAAAAAATAATAGAAATTAAATTTTTTATCTATCAAAACATAAATATCTTCTTAAACTTAAGAAAATGTATATATTAAATATTATTGTTATATGTAAGACTATAAAACTATACAGATCATATGATATTAAATAATTTATATTTATATTTTGCTGAATTAAATTTTTATGTTATTTTTACAATTAAGTTTATATTATTTATAATTTTCATTGCATTTCATATCAGCAAAAAATATAGTTATATATAATTAATGATGTGTTACCAATCTTAATCATGTAATATCCGTATCATGTCCATTTATCGAGCGGGTATTTTTAACCGCCGCATTTAGTACTCGCTCCGGAATTGTTTCCATGCTTATTTTATAATATTTAATTTAAAAAACATCTAAATATACTAACTCAAAATAATTTACAAAATTAAGATAATTAACATTAACATCACAATTAAGACACAGCGGAAGTAACTTCGATGTGGGAAGCACCACAAGTTAGAGTTGAACTACTAACCTAATAATGCCATTTGTTAAGACGTATTAGGCAAGTAATAATTAAAAAATATTGAAAATCAGAAAATAGGAATTATAAAATATTAGAAAAAATAGATTAAAAAATCATATTAAAAATCCCAGAATAAAAAAAATCAGAATTTAAAAAGGATGACGTTATTGCAAAATCTCACACGACTTAACAAAGAGCAATTTAAAAAAAAAATCAAACTAATGATAATTTTACCCTCATTTATGATTATTGTTGTTTATTGTTTTGTATGTAACTAATGTATGTTATTATTTTTAATGTACAAAATAAAATCTAACAAATACGAAAACATAAATGAATAAATTTACTCGTATATGCTCTCTTGTTAGTGAATATTATAAGACAAAATAAAATAAAATATGCTCTTCAATTTTCAAAATATAAAAAAAATTGTATCCGATCTTCGTCTTTGAAAAAAAATAACTGCTATCCATGAATATCTAATTTGAAATTTGCAAATTATTATTTTTAATATGTTGTTTCAGTAAAAAAATTTGTAAGTTATTTTTAATGATTATGATTTTTATATATAATTATTTTTTCACAATTTATGGAATGTAAAAATTAAGAACAATAAATATTAATCATTATTAATGGGGGCAAAATAGTCATTTCTTAAACTTTGCTCTTTGTTAAGTCATGTTAGCTCTTCTAATATCATCACCTTTAAAAAAACAAACAAAATTTGGAAAACCAGAATTAAATAAGATATCAATAAAAATAAATCAGATAAGAGCAAATTAAAAGAAATCAATTAAAAAAAAAGCAGTTAAAAGAACTGTTTCAAAGTTAATTTGTAGATCTGTAGATTTTAAAAAACTCTTGTTAAAACGGCTGTTGCAAAAATATAGAGAAGAATGGGATTTTTGAATTTTTAACATTAAGCATTGCGTTTGAACATTGCATTTGAACATTTTAACTTTTAAGTTTTAACCAAACGTTATCTGAACACAATCTTCAAGTAATTCCCATCTCGTGTATAAAAAAAAATGGAATGTATCATACTTCTATAAATTTACTCCCTGGTATCTTTCTCTCTCAAACTCTTAAAATATTTTTAGCAAAATCTCGAGAGAGAAAAGAGTCTTTGGTAGAGCTTAAACTTCTCTATATATTCTAGTAAACCAATTTCCGTCTCCTTTCAAATATTCAAGTTATTCCCAACTCGTGTGATCGAATCCGTTAGGTTAGCTCGATAGGCCGTTTCTTAGATTTGTGAAAGACTAGCAAATTCGTTTTTGTGAAGACCTGATCCATACAGAGAGAACATTAAATCGGTGTTGGATGCCTTGTAATCTTTTAATCGAAAAATTGAATCAAGTGGACGCGTGGCATCCCGGAGACCTAAGTACTTGCGAGCGTTGATTCGGTCGAATAGCAAGTAAATATTAGTTAAAGCAAGCAAGTATTTACCGAAATCGTAATCATATCACGTGCCAAACTGGTTTGTGCGGTATTGCCTTCTTTGTTAATTACTTTATGCACTATTTAATTACTAGTTAATTACCAAAGCATACTCATAAATTGAATATTGATAAAAGTCGAAAATAGGAATTAACGCAATACTACACATTTGTGCACGCCTGGTCGTCAAAATCAACAACCGAGCTACACGTGACAATTCATTTTTTCTCCATTTTGACCGCATAACACACACAGAGGCAAAAAAATTTATAAATATAAATTATTATGCAAAAAATATAATTCATGTCCAAAAAATATATATACAAAATATTACTCACGTAAAAAAAGGAATATAATACATCTTAAGAGATGTATCATATATACATGAAGTTATATCACCCGTATACAAATTGATAATATGTATGTATTCAAAAAATATATATTGTATATCTAAAACTTCTAACTTAAGATATATTATAGGTTCAAACAAATATGACATGTATATGTATTTAGGAAAATATATCACACATCTAAAATGTGTAAGATACGTCTAAAAGATATACACACGCAAAAATACAATATAAATATAATATGTATAACATATTTTTTTAAAATACACGTAAAAACGTATGATACACATATAAGATATACGATATATCTAAAATAGTATAATACATCTAAAAACGTATAATACACATGTAAGATATATGTTATATCTGAAATAGTATAAAAATCCTGAATGGAGGAAGATGTGCATTTAAAGTGCTTTAGGCGGCCCAAACAACAAAAAATTATTTTTTGTTTGGAAAAATAGAATACCACGTGTCAGTCTCTAGTTGATTTCGACGATCGGAGAGAGTAATTGTTGGAGTGTAGAAACTTTTTTCTAACTGTTCAAGTAATTATTGTAATATTTAGAGAATATTTTATCAATGACCACATAATCAAGTTAGTTGAGTGCTTAGCACAAATAACACTACGTGTTGGAAAGGTTGTGGATTCGAGTCCCGACGACATCAATATAAAAATAGAAACATATAATGACCGCTATTCCTAATCCAATATATATAAATACAGATATAAAATACAAAATACAAGTAAGTACAAATACAAATAACAATAAAAAATACGAATACAAGTACGAATGTCCAGGACAATTACGAAACACAAATACAAATGCCAACAAGAATACAGACTACAAAAATGAAATGTGAATATGTATACGAATACGAACATGAACACGAACATAGCACGAACATGAATACTAATACAATTATGAATTAAGAATTATGAATAACGAATTACGAATAACGAATTACGAAATATAAAATCGCACGAATACAAATACGAAATATGAATAGTAATACGAATTCGCCTATATGAATAATACATGAATACGAATACACGAATACGAATAGATGAACATGAATGCGAGTATGAATACAAAATACGAATATGGAATACTAATACAAATATAGATAAGAATACAAACAATTCGATACATTTCGGAAATGAGGAAATTTTAATTACAAAACACAACTTGATTGCCCAGTAAAAAACAACTGCACGCGATATTAAACGATAACACCCATTTCCGAACACAACAATTAGAGAGAAACCCAAAAAGGTTCCTCGAATACTACAAATAAGTTACAAGCAAAAATAAAAATACGAATATGAATACATGACTACGAATAATACAAAGGATGTGAATGCGAATTCGCAGCCACAAATGCGAATAAAAATTTTAAAAATAAATAAACATAAAATAAAATACGGATACGAAATAAGAAATGTGAATTACAAAATACAGGCACAAACACAAACACTAAATACGAACGAGGAAACGAAAAACCAATACAAGTACGAAATATAACACGAATACGAATAAAATCACAGATACGAATACGATTATGAAATATTTTTGTAATATCAACTTTAATGTTCATAAAATATGATGTTTATTAGCTGTCGTGATTATATCCTAAAACATGTAGTGATTCATGATAGAAATACTCATCGAAAACATGAAAGAAGTAAACTTTCTTTTTACGATGAACCCGCGCAATAGCGCGAGTACCACGCTAGTATGCAATAAACTACTATACATACGCGCATGACACCTAACCCTTATAATTAAATGAGTGGTGATGCATGTCCCCCCTTAAAATCTCCTAAATTGATTGATGTGTTGGCGTTAGTATTAATGATGGTGGTAAACCATAACTATTTAATTTTTTCCATCATATATAATAAAAAAGGTAAAAAAGATTCACCGTTTTACACATCATTAATTAATTTAATATTTTTAACAATTTTGTTTTCCATCATTTATCATTAATGAAATTTAAATCTATAAATTTGGAAATGAATTTATAGGACTAAATTAATATACTATTTAACATGTGTTAAACGGATACATGAATAAAACCATCGTAAAAAATAAACAAAAATATAATAATGAAAATAATTCGCAAAAATTAGAAAATAAAAATGAAAATATATTTTTTTAAAAAAATATTGAAAATAAAATAATAAAAATTTGTTCAAATAAATATAACTTATCATGTGTTAAATTAAATATAATAAAAATATTAAATAAAGCAAATTATTTTTTAATAATTTGATTTACCACCTAATCAATGTGGTTCACCACCTAATAAATACAGTTTGCCACCTAATTTAAAATTTAATTCTTTTATTATATATTTTCAACACATCAATACAATGAAGGGATCTTACTTATTAGAGGGGACAAGTATAATTTTTCTAATTAAATATAAGGGCCCGGGGTTGAATTTAGTTGTGCCCATCTAAAGGATTTCTTCTAAAAATTCCCTCCAACATATGGAATGTAAAGGGAAATTACTTGGGCTTTTTCACGAGTATATACTACATAATATATACTATATACGATAATTGCAAGCTGGTTATAGTACATGTTAAGAATTTTTTTGACAAGTATATTCTTATTGAAGTTTCCACGTAGAATCCATGCAAATACCACCAATGACATGCTAATAATAATAATAATTATTATTTTTGAAAGAACAAAAGGAAAAAAAAGAATGGGCTGAAAATGACATGTTGACCTTGAGTAGGCAATATTAGTTGGTTCTTTACTACTAAAACAAAAATAGTATTTTTAAGAACTGGATTTTTTTAGAGTCCATTTACTATGCAACCGAGATTCTCCGATTTGGACCCACACATCCTAGATCGGGGGGGGGGCTCACACATCCTCGATCTGAGGGGTTAGTGATAATTATTTTTTTAATTAACACAAATACACTTAATTAATAATTAATTATTATAGAATTAAGGTATATATGAATTAATAATTAATATGTATTCACTGTTAATAGAGAGTATTTATATTAATTAAGAGGGTAATTAGTTGTTAATCCCAATATAATCATTGTGTGGGAGAAACTAGGGAGAAGAGTAAAATTTCTCTCATTTTTTTATTTAAGCTTCGGTTGACCAATAGCAAGAGCTGGATTTAAACCGACATAAATCATTGAAAAAAAAAATCTAAATAATAAATCCTTTAGTTGAAATAAAAAATTTGTTTTTTCGTTGAAATAAAACATTGTTTTTTTATTGAATTAGAGAATAGATATTTCTACTCTTCAATTAAAAAACTCAGTTTTTGTATATTTATAATTTATAATTTGTTAATTGTTACAGGCTGGGAAAATAAGATCATCTATATTTCCTTGAAAATACAAAGTTGCTTAAGTAAAAGAAAAACCTCCACACATTGGCCACCTTTCCAGAAATTCAATTTCACCATGTAAAAGTCAGGCAAAACTTTGGATGATTCTTCTCTCGAAACCAAGAGTGCATAATTCAAAGGTCAAATGTCAGGATTTGTAATTTGTTCAATGAAATTTGAAGAAGAAACCAACATATGTTTTTATTCTGATCATTGTTGACCTCTTTTCAGACTCGGGCGAAGCGATAGGTCCAAAAAATTCGAATTTCGGATCCAAAAGTTTAGATGATTCAAAATTTTCAAAATACATGATTTGTCCAGTTAAAAATATTTATAATTACAATAAAACAATAAAAATTCTTGTGATTCATTGGTAAAAAATAATTATCTCTCTTCTAAGAAGTCATGAGTTCAAATACCACAACATATAATTTTAGATTTTTTTTTCCAATATAATGAAAAAAGGAAAAAAATTTGATCTAAACGAGATTTTAACTTTGAATCTAATGAATTTTTTTGGAGCCTTAACCAATAAATCACACAATCAATTGTGACAAAATACGTTAACTTTTCTTCAAACAAATTAATTGTATACGGGATTCACTTTCAAACTAGGCTTCGCGTACTCGAAAACTTGGGACCGGACATGCCTCTTTTGTGCTGAAAGAATTTTGTTCGACGCCTTCGTTTTCATATTTTTGACGTACATAGAAGTAAGCACAAGAATATATTCAATACTTTTTATTTAAAACGTAATTTTGCATGTAATTTATACTCATTCCCTGGCATTTTCACTTGCTTTTATACTATATATTATTTAATATTTACATCATAAAAACTTCACCTTTTTTTACACCATATCTATAACAAGAAGTATTCACGACCTTCCTTACAAAATAAAATATTCAAAATACCATGACTATTTTCTACAACAAAAATAACAAAAAAAATCATGTTCATCAACGGGTTATTGAATGAAAACGGTGAATATGACCTCGCTACATCGAATTACTAATCACACTGATCTCCAATATTGGCGCCGTAGTCATAATTGTTTGAAACGTAATGATCATTGGTCGAGCTTTCACAGTAGGAATTCGTATTTGGAGGCCTTGTTTCTCTTCTATGTGGACAACCCGCAATCTGGCACGTTTTCCTTCCCGGACATGCAGGGTGCCTCTTTGAATTAGTAGGAATTCGTAGATGACATATATGACCCGTATACAAATTGATAATATGTATGTATTCAAAAAATATATATTGTATATCTAAAACTTCTAACTTAAGATATATTATACGTTCAAACAAATATGACATGTATATGTATTTAGGAAAATATATCACACATCTAAAATGTGTAAGATACGTCTAAAGATATACACACGCAAAAATACAATATAAATATAATATGTATAACATATTTTTTTAAAATACACGTAAAAACGTAATTTTGTTCGACGCCTTCGTTTTCATATTTTTGACGTACATAGAAGTAAGCACAAGAATATATTCAATACTTTTTATTTAAAACGTAATGTTGCATGTATTTTATACACATTCCCTGGCATTTTCACTTGCTTTTATACTATATATTATTTAATATTTACATCATAAAGACTTCGCCTTTTTTTACACCATATCTATAACAAGAAGTATTCACGACCTTCTTTACAAAATAAAATATCCAAAATACCATGACTATTTTCTACAACAAAAATAACAAAAAAAATCATGTTCATCAACGGGTTATTGAACGAAAACGGTGAATATGAGCTCGCTACATCGAATTACTAATCACACTGATCTCCAATATTGGCGCCGTAGTCATAATTGTTTGAAACGTAATGTTCATTGGTCGACCTTTCACAGTAGGAATTCGCATTTGGAGGCCTTGTTTCTCTTCTATGTGGACAACCCGCAATCTGGCATGTTTTCCTTCCCGGACATGCAGGGTGCCTCTTTGAATTAGTATTCGGAGATCTTGTTGCCGGAGAGGACATGTTCCGATTATTTCGATTCACTTCTTTTAATAACAAGGTAGGAATATATAGTACTTTCGTGGACCGGAGTACTTCGAGATTGAAGTTGGAGAAAATTTGCAGTAGATTGAAATAGGTTTTGAAATAGATAGAAATAGATAGAAAATTTTGTATGTTGTAAATATTTATAGGAGAGGAAGGGAGAGTGTTGTATGAAAATTACATTCAAATTTCCATCATTAGACAATGGAAATGGATCATTGAGCGAGCTAATAAGAAAAAGGTCCCAAAACCAATGCAATAGTATCCATAATAATAATAATAATAATAATAACAACAACAACAATAATAATCATAACAATAGGGCTTTTTTTTTGAGAAATTAAAACTAGGGTTTTGTACAAATATCAAAGTTTCGCAAAAATACACCCCACAACATAATGTAGTATATATCCCCTTTGCAAAAATACACAATATATTTTTGGACGAAATGTGATTTTAATATTAAAAAGTCACCAACGTCAAAAAACAAATTAATCTTTTTGTATATGCATTAGAACGTTTGATATTATTTGCAAACATTAATTGCAATAATTTTCTTTTTTGATCATTTGTGTGACCAGCACAGGAATTTCATTTTTTAATAGTTGAAATTTCATTGATATTGTTTTTCAAACATTTCTTCCTAACTAAGAATTCTTGAGATTTAGTAAACTACTATATGTTTATTAGCTCAACATGAAAGCAGATGAAAATTAGAAAAATAGAAAACGTGTGTAATTCTCAAAGCAATTAATTAAAACCGAGTAAACTAGAAATAAAATAATAAACAAAGGTTGACGTTTAAAAATTTCTAGTATAGTCCCTGAACTTCAATATTTTTCTATATTTTATTTAATATGGAATTTCTTGGAATGTTCGCTAATTATAAACCTTTCATTTATCATTAGTTTATAGAAACTTTAACTTTGATAATGGAGGGCAAATAATGAACATTCAAAGAAGCAAGCTAGTCATGGTATATGGAAATAAGGGATATGAGTACAATTTATCCTATGCCTGAGAGAAAGGCATTACAACCTTGAAATAAGGGATATGAGTAAAATAATGAACAATTATAATCGAGTTGATTGAATGCTTGACACAAAATGTTGAAGAGGTTATGTGTTCAAGTTCCATCAGCATCAGCATCATATAAAAAATATATATGTATCAATAATGACAAGAGACCGCTTGTTCGGCGTCATTCGAGAAAAAAAAGAAACTAAACCAACTAGCTAATTGTGATGTTTCAGTTCAAGTTCAATGTGTGAGAGAAAGGCATTACAACCTTGAAATGTAGATGGAGATTATGATCCTAGATCTTCCTCATTATCATTATACAGGGTGTTTATTTTTTCAATCACAAGAAAACAGAAAATAGCAATTACATAGTTTGTTCTTTGTTCAATTCTTAATCGGCCTCTAATTACTTACGCATTTTTATATAAATTTATGTTTGTATTTATTTGGCCATAAATTCTTTCTGATGGGATAAAATAGAGAAACTTTACGATCAAGAGATCATCGGAATCGTTAAACTAAACCAATTCAAGGGAGCAGCACAATCTTTAAGACGCTGTAATTCGCTGATCGAGATAGCATCAATATCGTGCCTCTGATTAGATGAAATCTCATAAAATAATTCAGAACTCAAGCAAAAGCCATCGCAAAATTCCGAAATTCTAGATAAAGAAGGAGCATGAATATCGTGCCTCTAAGAGATGGAAATAGATCTTAATGGAGCATAATAGATCTAATTATGTTTCACATAATTGAGTTATTTTAAATTACATTTAAGATTCAACAGAAGAGTAAATCAGAAAAATAGATTATTTCACAAGAATAATTCATTGCTTATAACAATTTTAACATGAATACACAAACAACTTTTATCCTTGAAAAGCAAAACAAACGCATCCAAAATAATCTTGTTCTTTTTTTTATTTTTCTTGCACACGAAACAAGTCCTAAATAAACTCGACCAAAATCATTTAAAACTCGTCTGCCTATCTTGGAGTAACAAAAACGGAAATAAGAAGAATAGAACTCGACACTCCTCGTCTGGATCGAGCCGTGCGGCACTATACGCTCCTGCGCCAATATTATGAATACACCCTGACAACTTGCACCTCTTCTTCACTGGACAAGCTGGATGTCTTTTAAGGGATTGCAAACTCTTCTTCTCAGAGGAATACATCTTGCTAATTTCTAGGGTTTAAGTTAGATTATGAATTGAAAAAATTTGTCGGATAAATGAGAGATGAATATAGGGAATGTATTTTGCATCCTCATTTATAGGGGACTTTGGGTAGGTTTTAATTTTATTAGTATGAAGTTTCCTCCGTTGACTTGAAAATAGTTCGATTATATATAAAATGAATTAAGAGCGGAAAATACGTGGAATAAACTAGGCAAAATTGGAGGAAAATACTAGTGAAAATGGATGGTAAGTTAAAGAGTTTTAAAGGGTAATGCATTCCTTTACTTATTGCCCAAGTAGAGACTATATAATAGTTTATTCGTTATAAGGACATGCAAACTAATTAACAGACTGCTGTGGATTAATCCGACAACTATCTTAATCAGCGATTTACTGTGGCAGAAATATAATGGCCTATTATATACTCCATATGCATATAGTCGGAATTTATATGGTCATTTAAAGTTTAAACTCAATTAGATTCATATCGTTTAAATTCATGAAAATAATAGACATGATACAACAAGTAAAGTTTAAATTCAATTAGGTTAATGTCCATTTTGGATAAAATCAACTTAATTAATGTCGGGTAAAATTAGATGACATTTAATTTTATCAAGTTAGAGAACTAATCAGGATTTTAGATTGCACAAGAAGAAAACTTGAAAGTCAAATTAATCAAGGATTAGAAGTTGCAAATTTTCTTGATTAATTAGATTCATTTTAGTTTAATATTTTAAATACTTTATATCGATCAATAAAAAAAATACTTTATATCGAATCTGGCTAAATAGATAACCACATCGCAAATGCCACATAAATTCCAGGAAGTTTCTTACTTGAATTGAGGAAATCAATTAAATCAGCTCTATTTATCCGAGTGCAAAAGAACTTAAAAATATTATTTTTTGTTTCTTTTATAATATATATATGAATTTAGTAAAATCCAGCTACTCAATGTAGCTGGCTTAATAAAAATAGCATGAAGAGAAAATACGTGTTCGATATATAATTCATGATTATCGAATTTATTTAAAAATAAAATAAAGGAAAAAACGTGTTTGGTTTTTTTTCAGTATAGTCCTGGACTCTTGTGAACTTTCATTAGTAGTCACATAAGTTCCAAGCATTTTCTTATACGCAAACTCCATATAACCGCCTTATACAGCTTTACAAAAGCCCTTATATTTATATATACTATATGTCCTTTCAACTCCCAACTCCACAACTAAGAAAATATTAATCCTTCAAACCCTAAAACCGCAAACAAATATTAATCCTAAGCCTCAAAAGGGATCATGTCTTCTCCTGATTACCCAAAACCCCTTAAAAAGCGGCACCCTGCTTGCCCAGGCAAGGAACGGTGCACATTTTCAAGCTGTTGTCATAGACGATCCTCAAACACTACAAGATTCTCACATTATTATTGTCACGAGTTTGGGATCCATCGTGATCGTCCCATAAATCATCATTCCCACTTGCAATGGCGTCGGCGTTTCATGTTGTACTTTAATATCCTATGAGAAGAAGAAGAAGAAGAAGAAGAAGAAGAGATAAATAATATAAGTTTCTGTATTAGTTAGATTTTTTGTTATCACTGATATGTGTACAGGCATGGAAAATATTTTGGCAAAAAAGAAAATAAAAAAATAAGAATATTTTGTAAAAGATTTTGTTATATCAAATGATATCTTTAATTTCATTTATATACTTATGGAGATTACTGATTATCTCATGTTTTTGAAAATTATTATGGCCCATACATATATTATGAATGTTTAAGGACAATTGGTCTTTTGGAAAACATTTGGGAACCCCTTATTTTTTAGTGAAAGAGTCGAAATTTCTTAATAAGACATTAATACATGGGCTACAATGAACAGAAGAAAATAAACCATTTTTCCTACATAAAAAATTCCTTCAAAATATCTTGTCCAGGCGAGGAACGGTGCACATTTTCAAGCTGTTATCATAGACGATCCTCAAACACTACAAGATTCTCACATTATTATTGTCACGAGTTTGGGATCCATCGTGATCGTCCCATAAATCATCATTACCACTTGCAAAGGCGTCGGCCCTTCATGTTGTACTTTTATATTTTATGAGAAGAAGAAGAAGAAGAAGAAGAAGAGATAAATATTATAAGCTTCTTTATTAGTTAGATTTTTTGTTATCACTGATATGTGTATAGGATGGAAAATATTTTGGCAACAAAGAAAATAACAAAATAAGAATATTTTGTAAAAAAATTTGTTATATTAAATGATATCTTTAATTTCATTTATATACTTAAGGAAATTACTGATTACCTCATGTATTTGAAACTTATTATGGCCCTTACATATATTATGAATGTTGACAATTGGTCTTTTGGAAAACATTTGGGAACCCCTTCTTTTTTAGTGAAAGAGTCGAAATTTCTTAAAAGAAATTAATACGTGCGCTACAATGAATAGAAAGTATACATAAAAAATTCCTTCAAAATATCTTGTACAAACTCTTCATAGTAGCTTCATAGGAAAGTTCATTTGTAATTAAGACTTATTCTTGTAAAATTTATTAATAAGAAGGACATTGAGTAATAATCCGACACTTATTTAGTAGGAGTTCTACTAAAAAAGTTAGAATCAGCCGAGTTGAAAAAAAAATTGGACGGTTGATAAAAATATCTAAAAAAATGGAAAAAAATATAAATATATTTAAAAATTGGAAAATATTATAAGAAAAAATTCAACTAATAAAAACTAAAATTACGACATAACATAACATAATTTTGAAAGTTAGAATCGGGATCATATATATATATATATATGATAGAAATGTGTGTATACATATATATGATAGAAATTTGTGTATACATATATTCATGTCAAAATTATATATATATAGAGTCTGGCTAGCCCGCTTTTAATAGTACGAAACTGATTTATGCTATTAATTTTTGCATCGTTAGATCCACATCAAGATTTTGATTTGGTAATCAAATAATTCTTGAAGGATAAATTTTTCACACCGTTCATTTGTATCAAATTAAGTACATTGTTAAATTCATAGCATTTAATACTCAATTGAATGTAAATAAGGAAATTATATGTAGAAAGTATATTGTCACAATGTCAATCAAACCTTGATTCATTTTATACACACACAATAAAATGTTGACTTGCTTATCGCTTAAACAGGTTAACTTATACTAAATAAAGTGATGAAATGCTTAAACAACTTAACTTAGACACTCCAATGAGTCTGTATAAAATATTTTTATACTCGAAGTGATTCATTCGAACGGGAGCCTAAGAGTCCGTTCGAATAAACCATTCTCTGTCACATTTTCTGGGTTAATTTCAAATTACACTCGTATTAGTCCGTTCGAACGGAGCCTAAGGTTCGTTCGAAAGATTCACTCTCTGGAACTTAACTTTACATAATCATATTATGCACTTAATTAAGTCCCTGAATATTCATATTCATATATCCTTATATATACATATTTACTGTCGATCAAAAATTGTATTTCCTTCCTATATTAAATATTTGAATGTCAATTTTGTAACTAAAAATTAAATATATTGAGAGAGTAATTATTAGGTTTTAATATATTTTTTATTAATTATTTGTAACACCGTATTTAATTTTTTTCAATCACCCTCTACTTTATAAAAATAAAAATAGTGGCAATTATATTCTTGATAAAATTGAATAGAAACTTTGTCTCCAAATTTTAATTAGTATATTTTTATGCTTTTTCCTGTTTGGTCATTCAGCCACGTCATCGAATTCATGAGGATCGTCCGATGCTCTTATAATTTTACTTGATGAATCTCAGCCATCGATTGTTATATAAACTCGGTCTGTATGCATTGTTGTGTACTCAAAGATATTATTCATCTAGGTGTACATTGGACCACGTCCATTCAACTTTTCTTGCAAAGAAAACATATACACCCCCTTTCTCTTTCCTCTATCTCTAGATCATTCGGCTGAGTGCAAAAGAAAAAAACCCTAGCCACGAACCGAGGAGGCGGCGATGTCCATTTTTCTGAAGAAAAGAGGCTATTATTTTGCCACGATTCTCCGGATTTGCGATTTCTTTCCATCAAAGCCAAGACGGTGAAACCCCAGACGCTGAGACTCCACACAAGTCCAAGATGAGACGAAATCCACGGCGGCCAGGTATGCCGTTCTTCCTCATTTTTTGCAGATTTCTTTACCTCTTTTTTTTTTCTTTTTTTGTTCTTTTTTCATGAGATTTTGAAGATTATGTTCATCCGTGGTTTATTTTCTTGATTATGTGGTTTATTTTCGTTAATAAGGCTTTTAAAATCTGTTAGCGTTTCCAATCTGTTTCAAATGCTCGATTTTCGAATGTAATCTTGACTGTTTCTCCCGTATTAATCGACATATCCGACTAAATCTGGATTTTCGGTATTTTTACCTGATTTTTGGACTTGGTTTTACTAAATCTGCAGTAAATCTGTTTTGCCCAATTTGGATGATTTTTGTTATTACTAATTTGAAATGATCAGCTATGATTTGAGTTGTAAATCATGGTCGACTTCAGTGACTTGCTTTTTTGAGTTGTAAAATCATTGCTAAAATAAAATTCGAGCAGAATTGTTTTCAACTTCTTTATGATTTTTCGTTCATTGGTATTTCTCCTTAAAGTTAGTATCTTTAGTGGCAATTGTTAGTTAATTCTTTAACTTGATCTTTTTGTGTGAATTGTATATGTTTTGTTAAATTTATACTGTCTAATTTGAATTCCCCTCTTTGCTGTAGAGTTCAACAAATCTTTTGAATCCAGGTAAAATTATAAATCTTTTTCTTCTTCTATTCCTTACCAATTTTTGATAGTCCAACTTTTAGTGAATTCTTTACTGATAGAGAACAGAAACAACATTTTTCAACGTCGGCAGTTATCACCGGCGGTGCACTTATCACCGGCGGTATTCTTATTTTCAACGTCGGCAGTTATCACCGGCGGTTAACTTATCACCGGCGGTAATCTTATTTTCAACGTCGGCATTATGACCAGCGGTGCTATTATCACCGGCGGTATTTTTCTTTCAACTTCGAGTATTATCACCAGCGGGGATTTTTCTTTCAACTAGCGAAAATGTAGAATCGATATGTTTAATATTAATATTATGATTAATATTAATTATTATTATGAAAATATGATGATGATTATTATAAGTATCATTATTATGATTATTATGATTATTATTATGATGATTGTTTATTATTATGATTATTGTATGATTTTCATTATTATTATTATGAGGCTTCTAGCGAGAATGTAGAATCGATATGTTTAATATTAATATTATGATTAATATTAATTATTATTATGAAAATATGATGATGATTATTATAAGTATCATTATTATGATTATTATGATTATTATTATTATGATTGTTTATTATTATGATTATTGTATGATTTTCATTATTATTATTATGAGGCTTCTAGCGAAAATGTAGAATCGATATGTTTAATATTAATTATTATTATGAAAATATGATGATGATTATTATAAGTATTATTATGATTATTATTGTTTATTATTATGATTTTCATTATTATTATTACGAGGCTTCTAGCGAAAATGTAGAATCGATATGTTTAATATTATATTATGATTAATATTAATTATTATTATGAAAATATGATGATGATTATTATAAGTATTATTATTATGATTATTGTATGATTTTCATTATTATTATTATTTTCATTATTTTTCTGATAATTATTAATATTCTGTGATTTTCAGTGGGGGTATTAATTTTCAGTGGCGGTACCGTCGGTAAAACAAAGCATTCAAGAGAAGTTTTAGCTTTTCAATGGCGGTACCGCCGGTGAAAGTATTCAGTGGGGGTAAATATTTTCAATGGCGGTACCGCCGGTGAAAGTTAAATAATCAGCGGGGGTTGCTTGTTTCAAAGGCGGTACCGCCGGTAAAAGAAGTGTTGTGCAAATATTTTCGTAATAATAATTCAATTTCACCATGTAATTTGTTCAATGAAAAACCTCCACACATTGGCCACCTTTCCAGAAATTCAATTTCACCATGTAAAAGTCATGCAAAACTTTGGATGATTCTTCTCTCGAAACCAAGAGTGCATAATTCAAAGGTCAAATGTCAGGATTTGTAATTTGTTCAATGAAATTTGAAGAAGAAACCAACATATGTTTTTATTCTCATCATTGTTGATCTCTTTTCAGACTCGGGCCATGCGATAGGTCCAAAAAATTCGAATTTCGGATCCAACAGTTTAGATGATTCAAAATTTTCAAAATACATGATTTGTCCAGTTAAAAATATTTATAATTACAATAAAACAATAGAAATTCTTGTGATTCATTGGTAAAAAATAATTATCTCTCTTCTAAGAAGTCATGAGTTCAAATACCACAACATATAATTTTAGATTTTTTTTTTCCAATATAATGAAAATAGGAAAAAAATTTGATCTAAACGAGATTTGAACTTTGAATCTCATGAATATTTTTGGAGCCTTAACCAATAAATCACACAATAGATTGTGACAAAATACGTTAACTTTTCTTCAAACAAATTAATTGTATACGGGATTCACTTTCAAACTAGGCTTCGCGTACTCGAAAACTTGGGACCGGACATGCCTCTTTTGTGCTGAAAGAATTTTGTTCGACGCCTTCGTTTTCATATTTTTGACGTACATAGAAGTAAGCACAAGAATATATTCAATACTTTTTATTTAAAACGTAATTTTGCATGTAATTTATACTCATTCCCTGGCATTTTCACTTGCTTTTATACTATATATTATTTAATATTTACATCATAAAAACTTCACCTTTTTTTACACCATATCTATAACAAGAAGTATTCACGACCTTCCTTACAAAATAAAATATCCAAAATACCATGACTATTTTCTACAACAAAAATAACAAAAAAAATCATGTTCATCAACGGGTTATTGAACGAAAACGGTGAATATGAGCTCGCTACATCGAATTACTAATCACACTGATCTCCAATATTGGCGCCGTAGTCATAATTGTTTGAAACGTAATGATCATTGGTCGAGCTTTCACAGTAGGAATTCGTATTTGGAGGCCTTGTTTCTCTTCTATGTGGACAACCCGCAATCTGGCACGTTTTCCCGGACATGCAGGGTGCCTCTTTGAATTAGTATTTGGAGGTCTTGTTGCCGGAGAGGACATGTTCCGATTATTTCGATTCACTTCTTTTAATAACAAGGTAGGAATATATAGTACTTTCGTGGACCGGAGTACTTCGAGATTGAAGTTGGAGAAAATTTGCAGTAGATTGAAATAGGTTTTGAAATAAGATAGAAATAGATAGAAAATTAGAAATAGGTCTTGAAAATTTTGTATGTTGTAAATATTTATAGGAGAGGAAGGGAGAGTGTTGTATGGAAATTACATTCAAATGTCCATCATTAGAGAATGGAAATGGATCATTCAGCGAGCTAATAAGAAAAAGGTCCCAAAACCAATGCAATAGTATCCATAATAATAATAATAATAATAATAATAATAATAATAATAACAACAATAAAAATAATAATAATAACAACAACAACAACAATAATAATAATAATAATAATAATAATAGGGTTTTTTTTTGAGAAATTAAAACTAGGGTTTTGAACAAATATCAAAGTTTCGCAAAAATACACCCCACAATATAATGTAGTATATATCCCCTTTGCAAATAACACTATACGGTTTTCCTATATATTGCCCAATTAATAGTTAGATTCATACGTTAACACAATATATTTTTGGACGAAATGTGATTTTAATATTAAAAAGTCACCAACATCAAAAAACAAATTAATCTTTTTGTATATGCATTAGAACGTTTGATATTATTTGCGAACATTAATTGCAATAATTTTCTTTTTTGATCATTTGTGTGACCAGCACAGGAATTTCATTTTTTAATAGTTGAAATTTCATTGATATTGTTTTTCAAGCATTTCTTCCTAACTAAGAATTCTTGAGATTTAGTAAACTACTATATGTTTATTAGCTCAACATGAAAGCAGATGAAAATTAGAAAAATAGAAAACGTGTGTAATTCACAAAGCAATTAATTAAAACCGAGTAAACTAGAAATAAAATAATAAACAAAGGTTGACGTTTAAAAATTTCTAGTATAGTCCCTGAACTTTAATATTTTTCTATATTTTATTTAATATGGAATTTCTTGGAATGTTCGCTAATTATAAACCTTTCATTTATCATTAGTTTATAGAAACTTTAACTTTGATAATGGAGGGCAAATAATGAACATTCAAAGAAGCAAGCTAGTCATGGTATATGGAAATAAGGGATATGAGTACAATTTATCCTATGTCTGAGAGAAAGGCATTACAACCTTGAAATAAGGGATATGAGTAAAATATTGAACAATTATAATCGAGTTGATTGAATGCTTGACACAAAATGTTGAAGAGGTTATGTGTTCTAGTTCCATCAGCATCAGCATCATATAAAAAATATATATGTATCAATAATGACAAGAGACCGCTTGTTCGGCGTCATTCGAGAAAAAAAGAAACTAAACCAACTAGCTAATTGTGATGTTTCAGTTCATGTTCTATGTGTAAGAGAAAGGCATTACAACCTTGAAATGTAGATGGAGATTATGATCCTAGATCTTCCTCATTATCATTATACAGGGTGTTTATTTTTTCAATCACAAGAAAACAGAAAATAGCAATTACATAGTTTGTTCTTTGTTCAATTCTTAATCGGCCTCTAATTACTTACGCATTTTTATATAAATTTATGTTTGTATTTATTTGGCCATAAATTTTTTCTGATGGGATAAAATAGAGAAACTTTACGATCAAGAGATCATCAGAATCTTTAAACTAAACCAATTCAAGGGAGCAGCACAATCTTTAAGACGCTGTAATTCGCTGATCGAGATAGCATCAATATCGTGCCTCTGATTAGATGAAATCTCATAAAATAATTCAGAACTCAAGCAAAAGCCTTCGCAAAATTCCGAAATTCTAGATAAAGAAGGAGCATGAATATCGTGCCTCTAAGAGATGGAAATAGATCTTAATGGAGCATAATAGATCTAATTATGTTTCACATAATTGAGTTATTTTAAATTACATTTAAGATTCAACAGAAGAGTAAATCAGAAAAATAGATTATTTCACAAGAATAATTCATTGCTTATAACAATTTTAACATGAATACACAAACAACTTTTATCATTGAAAAGCAAAACAAACGCATCCAAAATAATCTTGTTCTTTTTTTTATTTTTCTTGCACACGAAACAAGTCCTAAATAAACTCGACCAAAATCATTTAAGACTCGTCTGCCTATCTTGGAGTAACAAAAACAGAAATAAGAAGAATAGAACTCGACACTCCTCGTCTGGATCGAGCCGTGCGGCTCTATACGCTCCTGCGCCAATATTATGAATACACCCTGACAACTTGCACCTCTTCTTTCCTGGACAAGCTGGATGTCTTTTAAGGGATTGCAAACTCTTCTTCTCAGAGGAATACATCTTGCTAATTTCTAGGGTTAAAGTTAGATTATGAATTGGAAAAATTTGTCGGATAAATGAGAGATGAATATAGGAAATGTATTTTGCATCCTCATTTATAGGGGACTTTGGGTAGGTTTTAATTTTATTAGTATGAAGTTTCCTCCGTTGACTTGAAAATAGTTCGATTATATATAAAATGAATTAAGAGCGGAAAATACGTGGAATAAACTAGGCAAAATTGGAGGAAAATACTAGTGAAAATGGATGGTAAGTTAAAGAGTTTTAAAGGGTAATGCATTCCTTTACTTATTGCCCAAGTAGAGACTATATAATAGTTTATTCGTTATAAGGACATGCAAACTAATTAACAGACTACTGTGGATTAATCCGACAACTATCTTAATCAGCGATTTACTGTGGCAGAAATATAATGGCCTATTATATACTCCATATGCATATAGTCGGAATTTATATGGTCATTTAAAGTTTAAACTCAATTAGATTCATATCGTTTAAATTCATGAAAATAATAGACATGATACAACAAGTAAAGTTTAAATTCAATTAGGTTAATGTCCATTTTGGATAAAATCAACTTAATTAATGTCGGGTAAAATTAGATGACATTTAATTTTATCAAGTTAGAGAACTAATCAGGATTTTAGATTGCACAAGATGAAAACTTGAAAGTCAAATTAATCAAGGATTAGAAGTTCCAAATTTTCTTGATTAATTAGATTCATTTTAGTTTAATATTTTAAATACTTTATATCGATCGATAAAAAAAATACTTTATATCGAATCTGGCTAAATAGATAACCACATCGCAAATGCCACATAAATTCCAGGAAGTTTCTTAGTTGAATTGAGGAAATCAATTAAATCAGCTCTATTTATCCGAGTGCAAAAGAACTTAAAAATATTATTTTTTGTTTCTTTTATAATATATATATGAGTTTAGTAAAATCCAGCTACTCAATGTAGCTGGCTTAATAAAAATAGCATGAAGAGAAAATACGTGTTCGATATATAATTCATGATTATCGAATTTATTTAAAAATAAAATAAAGGAAAAAACGTGTTTGGTTTTTTTCAGTATAGTCCTGGACTCTTGTGAACTTTCATTAGTAGTCACATAAGTTCCAAGCATTTTCTTATACGCAAACTCCATATAACCGCCTTATACAGCTTTACAAAAGCCCTTATATTTATATATACTATATGTCCTTTCAACTCCCAACTCCACAACTAAGAAAATATTAATCCTTCAAACCCTAAAACCGCAAACAAATATTAATCCTAAGCCTCAAAAGGGATCATGTCTTCTCCTGATTACCCAAAACCCCTTAAAAAGCGGCACCCTGCTTGCCCAGGCGAGGAACGGTGCACATTTTCAAGCTGTTCTCATAGACGATCCTCAAACACTACAAGATTCTCACATTATTATTGTCACGAGTTTGGGATCCATCGTGATCGTCCCATAAATCATCATTCCCACTTGCAATGGCGTCGGCGTTTCATGTTGTACTTTAATATTCTATGAGAAGAAGAAGAAGAAGAGATAAATAATATAAGTTTCTGTATTAGTTAGATTTTTTGTTATCACTGATATGTGTATAGGCATGGAAAATATTTTGGCAAAAAAGAAAATAAAAAAATAAGAATATTTTGTAAAAGATTTTGTTATATCAAATGATATCTTTAATTTCATTTATATACTTATGGAGATTACTGATTATCTCATGTTTTTGAAAATTATTATGGCCCATACATATATTATGAATGTTTAAGGACAATTGGTCTTTTGGAAAACATTTGGGAACCCCTTATTTTTTAGTGAAAGAGTCGAAATTTCTTAATAAGACATTAATACATGGGCTACAATGAACAGAAGAAAATAAACCATTTTTCCTACATAAAAAATTCCTTCAAAATATCTTGTCCAGGCGAGGAACGGTGCACATTTTCAAGCTGTTATCATAGACGATCCTCAAACACTACAAGATTCTCACATTATTATTGTCACGAGTTTGGGATCCATCGTGATCGTCCCATAAATCATCATTACCACTTGCAAAGGCGTCGGCCCTTCATGTTGTACTTTTATATTTTATGAGAAGAAGAAGAAGAAGAAGAAGAAGAAGAAGAGATAAATATTATAAGCTTCTTTATTATTGCCACGATTCTCCGGATTTGCGATTTCTTTCCATCAAAGCCAAGACGGTGAAACCCCAGACGCTGAGACTCCACACAAGTCCAAGATGAGACGAAATCCACGGCGGCCAGGTATGCCGTTCTTCCTCATTTTTTGCAGATTTCTTTACCTCTTTTTTTTTTCTTTTTTTGTTCTTTTTTCATGAGATTTTGAAGATTATGTTCATCCGTGGTTTATTTTCTTGATTATGTGGTTTATTTTCGTTAATAAGGCTTTTAAAATCTGTTAGCGTTTCCAATCTGTTTCAAATGCTCGATTTTCGAATGTAATCTTGACTGTTTCTCCCGTATTAATCGACATATCCGACTAAATCTGGATTTTCGGTATTTTTACCTGATTTTTGGACTTGGTTTTACTAAATCTGCAGTAAATCTGTTTTGCCCAATTTGGATGATTTTTGTTATTACTAATTTGAAATGATCAGCTATGATTTGAGTTGTAAATCATGGTCGACTTCAGTGACTTGCTTTTTTGAGTTGTAAAATCATTGCTAAAATAAAATTCGAGCAGAATTGTTTTCAACTTCTTTATGATTTTTCGTTCATTGGTATTTCTCCTTAAAGTTAGTATCTTTAGTGGCAATTGTTAGTTAATTCTTTAACTTGATCTTTTTGTGTGAATTGTATATGTTTTGTTAAATTTATACTTTCTAATTTGAATTCCCCTCTTTGCTGCAGAGTTCAACAAATCTTTTGAATCCAGGTAAAATTATAAATCTTTTTCTTCCTCTATTCCTTACCAATTTTTGATAGTCCAACTTTTAGTGAATTCTTTACTGATAGAGAACAGAAACAACATTTTTCAACGTCGGCAGTTATCACCGGCGGTGCACTTATCACCGGCGGTATTCTTATTTTCAACGTCGGCAGTAATCACCGGCGGTTAACTTATCACCGGCGGTAATCTTATTTTCAACGTCGGCATTATGACCAGCGGTACTATTATCACCGGCGGTATTTTTCTTTCAACTTCGAGTATTATCACCGACGGGGATTTTTCATTCAACTAGCGAAAATGTAGAATCGATATGTTTAATATTAATATTATGATTAATATTAATTATTATTATGAAAATATGATGTTGATTATTATAAGTATCATTATTATGATTATTATGATTATTATTATGATGATTGTTTATTATTATGATTATTGTATGATTTTCATTATTATTATTATGAGGCTTCTAGCGAAAATGTAGAATCGATATGTTTAATATTAATATTATGATTAATATTAATTATTATTATGAAAATATGATTATGATTATTATAAGTATCATTATTATGATTATTATGATTATTATTATTATGATTGTTTATTATTATGATTATTGTATGATTTTCATTATTATTATTATGAGGCTTCTAGCGAAAATGTAGAATCGATATGTTTAATATTAATTATTATTATGAAAATATGATGATGATTATTATAAGTATTATTATGATTATTATTGTTTATTATTATGATTTTCATTATTATTATTACGAGGCTTCTAGCGAAAATGTAGAATCGATATGTTTAATATTATATTATGATTAATATTAATTATTATTATGAAAATATGATGATGATTATTATAAGTATTATTATTATGATTATTGTATGATTTTCATTATTATTATTATTTTCATTATTTTTCTGATAATTATTAATATTCTGTGATTTTCAGTGGGGGTATTAATTTTCAGTGGCGGTACCGCCGGTAAAACAAAGCATTCAGGAGAAGTTTTAGCTTTTCAATGGCGGTACCGCCGGTGAAAGTATTCAGTGGGGGTAAATATTTTCAATGGCGGTACCGCCGGTGAAAGTTAAATAATCAGCGGGGGTTGCTTGTTTCAAAGGCGGTACCGCCGGTAAAAGAAGTGTTGTGCAAATATTTTCTCTTTCAAGGGCGGTACCGCCGGTGAAAGTATAATTTTCAGTGGGGGTGGTTTTTTTCAATGGGGGTACCGCCGGTGAAAGAAAGTCTTTGGAGAGGTTTTAGTTTTCAAGGGCGGTACCGCCACTGAAAATATTATTAGTGGGGGTACCCCCCGATAATAATATTTCCCCGCCGGTGATAGTGCTGTTTCTAGTAGTGATTTCGACGATCGGAGAGAGTAATTGTTGGAGTGTAGAAACTTTTTTCTAACTGTTCAAGTAATTATTGTAATATTTAGAGATTATTTTATCAATGACCACATAATCAAGTTGGTTGAGTGCTTAGCACAAATAACACTACATGTTGGAAAGGTTGTGGATTCGAGTCCCGACGACATCAATATAAAAATAGAAACATATAATGACCGCTATTCCTAATCCAATATATATAAAAACAGATATAAAATACAAAATACAAGTAAGTACAAATACAAATAACAATAAAAAATACGAATACAAGTACGAATGTCCAGGACAATTACGAAACACAAATACAAATGCCAACAAGAATACAGACTACAAAAATGAAATGTTAATATGTATACGAATACAAACACGAACACGAACACGAACACGAACATAGCACGAACATGAATACTAATACAATTATGAATTAAGAATTATGAATAACGAATAACGAATAACGAATTACGAAATATAAAATCGCACGAATACAAATACGAAATATGAATAGTAATACGAATTCGCCTATATGAATAATACATGAATACAAATACACGAATACGAATAGATGAACATGAATGCGAGTATGAATACAAAATACGAATATGGAATACTAATACAAATATAGATAAGAATACAAACAATTCGATACATTTCGGAAATGAGGAAATTTTAATTACAACACACAACTTGATTGCCCAGTAAAAAACAATTGCACGCGATATTAAACGATAACACCCATTTCCGAACACAACAATTAGAGAGAAACCCAAAAAGTTTCCTCGAATACTACAAATAAGTTACAAGCAAAAATAAAAATATGAATATGAATACATGACTACGAATAATACAAAGGATGTGAATGTGAATTCGCAGGCACAAATGCGAATAAAAATTTGAAAAATAAATAAACATAAAATAAAATACAGATACGAAATAAGAAATGTGAATTACAAAATACAAGCACAAACACAAACACTAAATACGAACGAGGAAACGAAAAACCAATACAAGTACGAAATATAACACGAATGCGAATAAAATCACAGATACGAATACGATTATGAAATATTTTTGTAATATCAACTTTAATGTTCATAAAATATGATGTTTATTAGATGTCGTGATTATATCCTAAAACATGTAGTGATTCATGACAGAAATACTCATCGAAAACATGAAAGAAGTAAACTTTCTTTTTACGACGAACCCGCGCAATAGCGCGAGTACCACGCTAGTATGCAATAAACTACTATACATACGCGCATGACACCTAACCCTTATAATTAAATGAGTGGTGATGCATGTCCTCCTTGTTGGGTATCGGCGTCACTACCGAGCCCCGCGCAGCGGATTGTGAGGCCCGGTCCGACCCGATCCCGAGGACCACATCAACGACCCGAAAGTACGAATCATGAAATGCATCTAACCTATGAAATTAACGCTTAATTCATAGAGAATCATACCGCGTGAAATTGATCACGGAGACAGGTTGACTCTATTAGCTGCTGCTTGCTTCGCTCTTTGCTTCGATCCCGGCGACACACACGTCCCACGCCCGCGTGATTCGACACCTTGTTCGAAGCTCCTATTTGTCGTATACAACCGGAATTTATCCGATTCGTCTTCGACCTTGCTCGACTTAGCTCTCGTTAGATCACAGTCCAGAATCTCAGTTGAGATTCCTCTACTCGTATCCACCTCGAGCTTGCGTCTTTCGGTTGCGGCGAATTCCCCTAAAATTCCCGCAAGCTTGCTTAAATCTAATCTCTATTCTCCACTAACTTGTCTCACAAGTTCTCTCTATTCTCTACTAGAATTAGGTCTAGCAGCCAGAGAGAGAGAGGAAGAAGAATCCACAGATCTTATATTAATCTGAGAGTTAATGGTGTATTAATGAGTATCAGAAACTGCTAATCCAGAATTCGGATCACTGTGCGTCATGACGCACGATATGGTGCGTCATGACGCACAAGTCACATTTACTTGGATATAGCCGTTACACAGTGTACCGTCATGACGCACGATAACGTCCGTCATGACGCACCACTCATGTGTACCGTCATGACGCAAGATAACTTGCGTCATGACGCACTACTCACAGATTGGCTTTCTCAGAATTACTCTATTGTGCGTCATGACGCACAATTTGGTGCGTCATGACGCACCATGTAATTTCTGCCAGATTTGCATAATCTTATTATGCATCCAATCGTTCCGACGAACACGTATGTTTGTCTACACTCATTTGTACATTCAACTAGTTGATCTGTAACTGTATTTCCTTCAGTCTCCCACTCAGTTCAAGATCCAACTAAAGAAAGTACTAGCGTACATCTCATGTACACATAACCTCAGAGATTGAAATTTAAGCCCGAAATAAGACAGCTCTATGTGTGACCGCGTAGGTTCGTATCAAGCAATGGTAGCAAACTTATGCCCAAGTTTACGGGCTCATGAGAGGGATCTAGGAAGAAATCCATCATAGCTTTCCCACGTTGAAAACGAAAATGATTGTGATCATTTATACCCATCTCGAACGGTGGTGTTTAGTTCTCTTGTTCACGATATCCGTCAATCAAAAGGCACGGTAATAGTCATCCTTATAATTTGATTGACTAAACTTATTGTCTCGATACCGAATTGAATCAACAAACACAATCGATATTAACAATTTAATATCATTGACTCTGGCCAGAGATTTCGTTGATCAATTCATCGATAGGCCTAAGGGATATCTCTTTCTCTCGAAAGGAACAATTTCTATCTTGATGACTCACATCAAATTCCGTGTTTCAGATAATACCCGATCATAATCCCATGACCATCCTGTTACATATGGTGGAAGATTATATCTAAGCGTTATGTTACGCACGAAAAAATGATCCATGATCATCTCAAGTGTGAAGAACTAAGACCCCATTCGTTACGATTCCATCTACAATGACTAAACCATGTCATGGTATCGCACTTTTGATCAAGTCACAATATGCATAGCCTAATGCATATCCATATTCCCGATTTGACAAACTCTTTGTCCTATGATTAGCAAAACATAATCATCACCTCGGCGAATATGCTAGTGTACATGTTAGTCTATTATCTTATAATAGATATACTTATCACATAAGTATCCTAATCATGACTAGGGACGTTTTTGAAATATAACTTTTGAAATGTGACGGTTTTACTTAGCATGATCACGTATCATGTAGACGCTCACACAAGTTATAAATCAAGGTTCGTGTAATCATATTACACAACCACGCACAAGTTTTCATATAAGAGATAAATGCAAATGAAATATAAAATTTTTGAAATTGCATTAATATAGCATAAAGTCTTGGGTGATACATCGTTTACAACAAATAACTCATCATAACAATTATTGTTTTAGATAACTACAAACCAACTTCCTCCTCTAGGTATCTCAAACCTATAGTTCTAGCATGACGATCATGCTTCGCAATTGGAAGAGGTTTCGTAAACGGATCTGCCACATTCTCGTCAGTATCAATCTTCAAAATCACAACATCCTGCCTATGTAAAATCTCACGAATCAAGTGAAATTTACGCAATATGTGTTTGGAGCGATGATGCGATCTCGGTTCCTTGGCCTGTGCTATTGCTCCAGTGTTGTCACAATACACAGCCACGGGTTCCGAGATGCTCGGTACGACACCAAGTTCAGTCACGAACTTCTTGACCCAAACCGCCTCCTTTGCGGCTTCTGAAGCCGCGATGTATTCTGCTTCCGTCGTAGAGTCAGCAACTGTCGGTTGTTTGGAACTCTTCCATATAACCGCGCCACCATTCAAACAAAACACGTACCCACTTTGTGATCGAAAATCATCGGTACATGTTTGGAAACTGGCATCAGTGTAACCTGTTACAACCAATCCATTATCCTTGCCACCATACACTAAAAACTGATCCTTAGTTCTTCGTAAGTACTTGAGGATAGTTTTCACGGCTTGCCAATGCGGATCACCTGGATTCGATTGGTAACGTGATAAGACGCTCAATGCATACGATACGTCAGGTCTCGTACAGATCATGGCATACATGATAGATCCAACCGCCGAAGCGTATGGAACCTTATCCATGTTACTTTTCTCTTCGCTCGATGTCGGACATTGAGCTTTCGAAAAGTTTATACCACTCGACATGGGAAGAAACCCTTTCTTAGAGTTTTGCATGAAAAATCTTTTCAGCACCTTGTCGATGTACGTACTCTGACTTAGGCCGAGGAGTCTCTTGGATCTATCTCTATAGATCCTCACGCCTAAAATATAGGCGGCCTCTCCTAAATCTTTCATAGCGAAACGAGTATTCAAATACTTCTTAACATCCGATAACATCGGAATGTCGTTTCCTATGATTAATATATCGTCCACATAAAGAACAAGAAATACTACGCGGCTCCCACTAACCTTCTTATATACACAAGGTTCTTCTTCGTTCTTGATAAAATCATACTCGCTTATGACTTCATCAAAACGAATATTCCAACTCCGAGAAGCTTGTTTCAGTCCATATATGGACCTTTGAAGCTTGCATACTCTATTAGGATTCTTTGGATCGATAAAACCTTCGGGTTGTGTCATGTACACATCCTCCGATAATTTCCCGTTAAGGAAAGCGGTTTTAACATCCATTTGCCATATCTCATAGTCATAATATGCGGCTATGGCAAGAATAATCCTTATAGACTTAAGCATGGCTACCGGCGAAAATGTTTCATCATAGTCAACACCATGAATTTGCTTGAAACCTTTCGCTACTAACCGTGCTTTGTAAGTATGCACATTCCCATCCATGTCGGTTTTCTTCTTAAAAACCCATTTACACCCGACGGGTTTAACCAAGGGTGGTGGATCAATCAAGTTCCAAACTTGATTATCATACATGGATTGGATCTCGGACTTCATGGCATCATGCCATTTGTCGGAATCTTCGCTCAACATAGCATCTTTGTAGGTTGTCGGCTCATCATCTATGAGTTCGACGTTGCCTTCATCAGTCACGATAAATCCATATCGTACTGGTTCCAGCCGGGTCCTACTAGACCTACGAGGAGCACCTTGTGCTATTGGCTCGACATCCTCAACTATTGATGGATTCGGGTCAACATCCATCGGTTCAATGTTTATTTCTGAATCTCGAACCTCTTCGAGATCAATCTTACTCCCACTAGCTCGTTGAGATATAAAGTCCTCCTCCAAGAAGGTACCTCTTCGAGCTACGAAAACCTTGTTTTCCTCGGGATTGTAGAAATAATATCCTTTAGTTTCCTTAGGATATCCTACAAATAAACATTTTTCAGATTTGGGTTCGAGTTTATCCGAAAACATTTTTCGAACATAAACATCACATCCCCAAATTCTAATAAAAGATAACACCGGAGGTTGTCCGGTCCACATCTCATATGGTGTCTTTTGAACCGATTTAGAAGGTAAGCGGTTTATTAGAAAAGCCGCTGTCTCAAGGGCATATCCCCAAAACGATTTTGGGAGACTAGTTTGACTCATCATAGATCGAACCATATTCAATAAGGTCCGATTCCTCCTCTCGGACACGCCATTCCATTGAGGCGTTCCAGGTGGAGTCAATTGTGAAACGATTCCACAATCTTTGAGATGATCTTCAAACTCATAGCTCAAATACTCGCCTCCTCGATCTGATCGAAGTGCTTTGATTGTCTTGCCAAGTTGATTTTGAACCTCATTCTGAAATTCTTTGAACTTTTCAAAAGATTCAGATTTGTTACGCATTAAGTAGATATACCCATATCTACTAAAATCATCCGTAAACGTTATGAAGTATCGATAACCTCCTCTTGCCTCGGTACTCATTGGACCACATACATCAGAATGTATAAGTTCCAATAGTTCCTTGGACCTTTCTCCAACTTTTGAGAATGGTGCTTTTGTCATCTTGCCAAGTAAACAAGATTCGCATTGTCCATATGAATCAAATTCAAATGAATCCAAAAGTCCATCCTTATGGAGTTTTGAGATGCGCTTCTCGTTTATATGGCCAAGTCGACAATGCCAAAAGTAAGTTTTACTATCAACTTTAGGTTTAATCCGATTCGTGTTTATATTATAGATTGATTTATCATTTGTGTAATTCATATCTAAAATGTAAAGACCATTTTCTAATAAAATATTTCCATAGAATAAATTATCTTTACAAATAGAAAATTCATTATTCTTAATAATAAATTCATAACCATCATTAGCTAGTCTAGACACACTAATAATGTTCTTACACAAACTTGGAACAAAATAACAATTATTTAGTTCTAAAATAAATCCACTTGGTAAAGTAATAAAAATATCTCCGACGGCCAATGCAGCAACGCTTGCTCCATTCCCTACTCGAAAATCCACTTCACCGCGTGTTAACTTCCTTCTATTTTGAAGAACCTGCATATTTCGACAAATATGAGTTCCACAACCGGTATCTAATACCCAATTGTCCAAAATTGAAATGTTAACATCTATAATAGTCATACCTGCGGTTCCGGCTTCCAAAGCCTTCCCCTTGCTTTTCTTCACCTCCTCGAGGTAAATCTTGCAATTTCTCTTCCAATGCCCAGTCTTTTTGCAATGGAAGCAGGTGACATCCTCAGATTTCTCCTTTCCTTTAGTCTTCGGTTTGGACAACGACTTGCCCGCACCGCCCTTGGACTTTTGTTTCTTACGAATCCCACCTTGAATCATGAGGACATCCCTAGCAACTCTTGCTTTGGGTTCCCCCGATGCCTTAAGCATCTCCGACTCAAAGTTCTTGAGCATCCCATGGAGCTCGGGAATCGTCTTGTTCATCGAATGCATATGATAGTTCGTTACGAAAGTTGAGAAAATCGGTGGCAATGCACATAAGATCAAATCTTGTTGCATTATTGGTGACACCTTTTCTCCCAATTTCTCGAGACGATCAATCAATGATTGTACCTTTAACACGTGAGTGCTAACCGAAGATCCGTTAGGCATCTTACAGTTAACCAACTCCTTTAACGTATTGAACCTTTCAATACGTTCTTGCTCTTGGAACATTTCCTTGAGCGTCGCGTTAATCTCGTACGCATCCGAATCCTCGAATTGCTTCTGCAAATTCGCGTCCATACATGCCAACATGAGGCACGTCACGTCATTTGACTCCTTCTTAAGTTTGTCAAATGCCGCCTTTTCTTCGGGCGAAGCGTTCTCGTCAGGAGTAACCATCTTCGTGTCTAACACGTGACTTTTGCACTCTTGCCTAAGAACAATTCTTAGGTTACGGTGCCAGTCAAGATAGTTCTTGCCGACTAGCTTCTCCCTCTCCAATACCGATCTAATCGACATTGAGTTGGTGTTGCTTGATGTCATGATTGCTACAACGAAAAATACTTTAAAATGAGATTGATACTGATATGTGCGAACTTATGCTATATGCTTATATGATGATATGAAATATGTTACTTTTATCAAATCAATAACCCTAATATTGATTCGGGATTTTAAATCCAATAACACTTCAAGACCCATATTTCATGATCCTCCCACAAGTGACTTTGGCCGACAAATGGGATCTCACTATTTAGGTAGGATAAATCCAATCGCATCAAATACGACTCTTGACTTTTTATAGGATTTCGGTATCGAATCATATCATATATGATTCAAATTCCGTTTGTGCATCCTAACTATGCCCCGAACCCCAATCGGATTGGCTTGGACGGTTAAGTCACAACCATGATCACATATCGTTCAATTGAACTACAAATGCGCCCGACTTTGGCCTGAACCCGCATTTGTCCCCAATTAACGCTTGCCTCTCACGTTGATACATACAACAATGCACGCCCGACTTTGGCCTGAAACCGTGCAAGGTGTGATGACCAACCTCGGAGGTTGTGAACATGGAAGGCATTCATGACTTAAGTATTATGCAGGGATTTATGTGATATAATCTAATTATATCAATAAGCAAGTATATCATGATGAATGAACATAATTAATAATGATTAGAACCATAATTAAATAAATCAGGAAAAATTACACTGTGCGTCACGACGCAACATAACGTCCGTCATGACGCACCGTACTAAAATGGACTTCCATTGACTTCCATCATGACGCAACATAACGTGCGTCACGACGGACTTCATAGGTCCGTCATGACGCCAGACAGTGCGTCACGACGGACCATACAAAACAATTTTGTTGACCATTCCAGAAACTATTTCAGGTTCCTCCGTCATGACGGTTGGTTACTACCGTCACAACGGACCGTGTTCTTCCGTCATGATGCCAGACGGTGCGTCATGACGGACTGTACAAAATCATTTTGTCCAGATTTCCAGAAACTTTTTGAGGTCCGTCCGTCATGACGGTTGGTTATACCGTCACGACGGACTGTTCTGGTCCGTCATGACGTCAGACGGTGCGTCATGACGCACTGTACAAAACCATTTTGTTCAGTTTGCCAGAAACTTTTTGGGCTTCTACCGTCACGACGCACCAAATGGTCCGTCATGACGGTATTAATTTACACAGTGCGTCATGACGCAAAACTTTTGTGCGTCATGACGGACAGAGTGTAACGCCTCAGATCCAACTCTTGGACTACCCGTGTGCGTCATGACACACCATATCGTGCGTCATGACGCACCAGACCTGAAATTCAGTTTTATTTTGTAATTTTAACAGATTTTAATCGTTTCAAAAACGATTAATCATGAACAATTCATGATTACTTCTAGATTCTTTTGATCATCTCATGATCAAATACTAGTAAGATTTCTATGGTCCTAATTTTACAACTACATGATTATGTCCTAAAATTCTACATGAAATTCCGAATAACACTTATTCGAAATCGATTCGACGATCGAATCGTGACGATTGCTCTGATACCACTGTTGGGTATCGGCGTCACTACCGAGCCCCGCGCAGCGGATTGTGAGGCCCGGTCCGACCCGATCCCGAGGACCACATCAACGACCCGAAAGTACGAATCATGAAATGCATCTAACCTATGAAATTAACGCTTAATTCATAGAGAATCATACCGCGTGAAATTGATCACGGAGACAGGTTGACTCTATTAGCTGCTGCTTGCTTCGCTCTTTGCTTCGATCCCGGCGACACACACGTCCCACGCCCGCGTGATTCGACACCTTGTTCGAAGCTCCTATTTGTCGTATACAACCGGAATTTATCCGATTCGTCTTCGACCTTGCTCGACTTAGCTCTCGTTAGATCACAGTCCAGAATCTCAGTTGAGATTCCTCTACTCGTATCCACCTCGAGCTCGCGTCTTTCGGTTGCGGCGAATTCCCCTAAAATTCCCGCAAGCTTGCTTAAATCTAATCTCTATTCTCCACTAACTTGTCTCACAAGTTCTCTCTATTCTCTACTAGAATTAGGTCTAGCAGCCAGAGAGAGAGAGGAAGAAGAATCCACAGATCTTATATTAATCTGAGAGTTAATGGTGTATTAATGAGTATCAGAAACTGCTAATCCAGAATTCGGATCACTGTGCGTCATGACGCACGATATGGTGCGTCATGACGCACAAGTCACATTTACTTGGATATAGCCGTTACACAGTGTACCGTCATGACGCACGATAACGTCCGTCATGACGCACCACTCATGTGTACCGTCATGACGCAAGATAACTTGCGTCATGACGCACTACTCACAGATTGGCTTTCTCAGAATTACTCTATTGTGCGTCATGACGCACAATTTGGTGCGTCATGACGCACCATGTAATTTCTGCCAGATTTGCATAATCTTATTATGCATCCAATCGTTCCGACGAACACGTATGTTTGTCTACACTCATTTGTACATTCAACTAGTTGATCTGTAACTGTATTTCCTTCACTCCTTAAAATCTCCTAGATTGATTGATGTGTTGGCGTTTGTATTAATGATGGTGCTAAGCCATAACTATTTAATTTTTTCCATCATATATAATAAAAAAAGGAAAAAAAGATTCACCGTTTCACACATCATTAATTTATTTAATATTTTTAACAACTTTGTTTACCATCATCTATCATTAATGAAATTTAAATCTATAAATTTGGAAATGAAGTTATAGGGCTAAATTAATATACCATTTAACATGTGTTAAACGGATACATGAATAAAACCATCGTAAAAAATAAACAAAAATTAGAAAATAAAAATGAAAATATATTTTTTTTTTAATATTGAAAATAAAATAATAAAAATTTGTTCAAATAAATATAACTTATCATGTGTTAAATTAAATATAATAAAAATATTAAATAAAGCAAATTATTTTTTAATAATTTGATTTACCACCTAATCAATGTGGTTCACCACCTAATAAATACAGTTTGCCACCTAATTTAAAATTTAATTCTTTTATTATATATTTTCAACACATCAATACAATGAGGGGATATTAGAGGGGACAAGTATAATTTTTCTAATTAAATATAAGGGCCCGGGGTTGAATTTAGTTGTGCCCATCTAAAGGATTTCTTCTAAAAAATTCCCTCCAACATATGGACTGTAAAGGGCAATTACTTGGGCTTTTTCACGAGTATTACTATATACGATAATTGCAAGCTGGTTATAGTACATGTTAAGAATTTTTTTGACAAATATCTTCTTATTGAAGTTTCCACGTAGAATCCATGCAAATACCACAATTGACATGCTAATTATTGTTATTATTTTTATTATTTTTGAAAGAACAAAAGGAAAAAAAAGAATGGGCTGAAAATGACATGTTGACCTTGAGTAGGCAATATTAGTTGGCTCTTTACTACTAAAACAAAAATAGTATTTTTAAGAACTGGATTTTTTTAGAGTCCATTTACTATGCAACCGTGATTCTCCGATTTGGACCCACACATCCTAGATCGGGGGGGGCCCACACATCCTAGATCGGGGGGGTTAGTGATAATTATTTTTTTAATTAACACAAATACACTTAATTAATAATTAATTATTATAGAATTAAGGTATATATGAATTAATAATTAATAATTAATATGTATTCACTGTTAATAGAGTGTATTTATATTAATTAAGAGAGTAATTAGTTGTTAATCCCAATATAATCATTGTGTGGGAGAAACTATGGAGAAGAGTAAAATTTCCCTCTTTTTTTTATTTAAGCTTCGGTTGACCAATAGCAAGAGCTGGATTTAAACCGACATAAATCATTGAAAAAAAAATTCAAAATAATAAATCCTTTTGTTGAAATAAAAAATTTGTTTTTTCGTTGAAATAAAACATTGTTTTTTTATTGAATTAGAGAATAGATATTTCTACTCTTCAATTAAAAAACTCAGTTTTTGTATATTTATAATTTATAATTTGTTAATTGTTACAGGCTGGGAAAATAAGATCATCTATATTTCCTTGAAAATACAAATTTGCTTAAGTAAAAGAAAAACCTCCACACATTGGCCACCTTTCCAGAAATTCAATTTGACCATGTAAAAGTCATGCAAAACTTTGGATGATTCTTCTCTCGAAACCAAGAGTGCATAATTCAAAGGTCAAATGTCAGGATTTGTAATTTGTTCAATGAAATTTGAAGAAGAAACCAACATATGTTTTTATTCTCATCATTGTTGATCTCTTTTCAGACTCGGGCCATGCGATAGGTCCAAAAAATTCGAATTTCGGATCCAACAGTTTAGATGATTCAAAATTTTCAAAATACATGATTTGTCCAGTTAAAAATATTTATAATTACAATAAAACAATAGAAATTCTTGTGATTCATTGGTAAAAAATAATTATCTCTCTTCTAAGAAGTCATGAGTTCAAATACCACAACATATAATTTTAGATTTTTTTTTTTCCAATATAATGAAAATAGGAAAAAAATTTGATCTAAACGAGATTTGAACTTTGAATCTGATGAATATTTTTGGAGCCTTAACCAATAAATCACACAATAGATTGTGACAAAATACGTTAACTTTTCTTCAAACAAATTAATTGTATACGGGATTCACTTTCAAACTAGGCTTCGCGTACTCGAAAACATGGGACCGGACATGCCTCTTTTGTGCTGAAAGAATTTTGTTCGACGCCTTCGTTTTCATATTTTTGACGTACATAGAAGTAAGCACAAGAATATATTCAATACTTTTTATTTAAAACGTAATTTTGCATGTAATTTATACTCATTCCCTGGCATTTTCACTTGCTTTTATACTATATATTATTTAATATTTACATCATAAAAACTTCACCTTTTTTTACACCATATCTATAACAAGAAGTATTCACGACCTTCCTTACAAAATAAAATATCCAAAATACCATGACTATTTTCTACAACAAAAATAACAAAAAAAATCATGTTCATCAACGGGTTATTGAACGAAAACGGTGAATATGAGCTCGCTACATCGAATTACTAATCACACTGATCTCCAATATTGGCGCCGTAGTCATAATTGTTTGAAACGTAATGATCATTGGTCGAGCTTTCACAGTAGGAATTCGTATTTGGAGGCCTTGTTTCTCTTCTATGTGGACAACCCGCAATCTGGCACGTTTTCCCGGACATGCAGGGTGCCTCTTTGAATTAGTATTTGGAGGTCTTGTTGCCGGAGAGGACATGTTCCGATTATTTCGATTCACTTCTTTTAATAACAAGGTAGGAATATATAGTACTTTCGTGGACCGGAGTACTTCGAGATTGAAGTTGGAGAAAATTTGCAGTAGATTGAAATAGGTTTTGAAATAAGATAGAAATAGATAGAAAATTAGAAATAGGTCTTGAAAATTTTGTATGTTGTAAATATTTATAGGAGAGGAAGGGAGAGTGTTGTATGGAAATTACATTCAAATTTCCATCATTAGAGAATGGAAATGGATCATTCAGCGAGCTAATAAGAAAAAGGTCCCAAAACCAATGCAATAGTATCCATAATAAGAATAATAATAATAATAATAATAATAATAATAACAACAATAAAAATAATAATAATAACAACAACAACAATAATAATAATAATAATAATAATAGGGTTTTTTTTTTGAGAAATCAAAACTAGGGTTTTGAACAAATATCAAAGTTTCGCAAAAATACACCCCACAATATAATGTAGTATATATCCCCTTTGCAAATAACACTATACGGTTTTCCTATATATTGCCCAATTAATAGTTAGATTCATACGTTAACACAATATATTTTTGGACGAAATGTGATTTTAATATTAAAAAGTCACCAACATCAAAAAACAAATTAATCTTTTTGTATATGCATTAGAACGTTTGATATTATTTGCGAACATTAATTGCAATAATTTTCTTTTTTGATCATTTGTGTGACCAGCACAGGAATTTCATTTTTTAATAGTTGAAATTTCATTGATATTGTTTTTCAAACATTTCTTCCTAACTAAGAATTCTTGAGATTTAGTAAACTACTATATGTTTATTAGCTCAACATGAAAGCAGAAGAAAATTAGAAAAATAGAAAACGTGTGTAATTCACAAAGCAATTAATTAAAACCGAGTAAACTAGAAATAAAATAATAAACAAAGGTTGACGTTTAAAAATTTCTAGTATAGTCCCTGAACTTCAATATTTTTCTATATTTTATTTAATATGGAATTTCTTGGAATGTTCGCTAATTATAAACCTTTCATTTATCATTAGTTTGTAGAAACTTTAACTTTGATAATGGAGGGCAAATAATGAACATTCAAAGAAGCAAGCTAGTCATGGTATATGGAAATAAGGGATATGAGTACAATTTATCCTATGTCTGAGAGAAAGGCATTACAACCTTGAAATAAGGGATATGAGTAAAATATTGAACAATTATAATCGAGTTGATTGAATGCTTGACACAAAATGTTGAAGAAGTTATGTGTTCTAGTTCCATCAGCATCAGCATCATATAAAAAATATATATGTATCAATAATGACAAGAGACCGCTTGTTCGGCGTCATTCGAGAAAAAAAAGAAACTAAACCAACTAGCTAATTGTGATGTTTCAGTTCAAGTTCTATGTGTGAGAGAAAGGCATTACAACCTTGAAATGTAGATGGAGATTATGATCCTAGATCTTCCTCATTATCATTATACAGGGTGTTTATTTTTTCAATCACAAGAAAACAGAAAATAGCAATTACATAGTTTGTTCTTTGTTCAATTCTTAATCGGCCTCTAATTACTTACGCATTTTTATATAAATTTATGTTTGTATTTATTTGGCCATAAATTCTTTCTGATGGGATAAAATAGAGAAACTTTACGATCAAGAGATCATCAGAATCTTTAAACTAAACCAATTCAAGGGAGCAGCACAATCTTTAAGACGCTGTAATTCGCTGATCGAGATAGCATCAATATCGTGCCTCTGATTAGATGAAATCTCATAAAATATTTCAGAACTCAAGCAAAAGCCATCGCAAAATTCCGAAATTCTAGATAAAGAAGGAGCATGAATATCGTGCCTCTAAGAGATGGAAATAGATCTTAATGGAGCATAATAGATCTGATTATGTTTCACATAATTGAGTTATTTTAAATTACATTTAAGATTCAACAGAAGAGTAAATCAGAAAAATAGATTATTTCACAAGAATAATTCATTGCTTATAACAATTTTAACATGAATACACAAACAACTTTTATCCTTGAAAAGCAAAACAAACGCATCCAAAATAATCTTGTTCTTTTTTTTATTTTTCTTGCACACGAAACAAGTCCTAAATAAACTCGACCAAAATCATTTAAAACTCGTCTGCCTATCTTGGAGTAACAAAAACAGAAATAAGAAGAATAGAACTCGACACTCCTCGTCTGGATCGAGCCGTGCGGCACTATACGCTCCTGCGCCAATATTATGAATACACCCTGACAACTTGCACCTCTTCTTTCCTGGACAAGCTGGATGTCATTTAAGGGATTGCAAACTCTTCTTCTCAGAGGAATACATCTTGCTAATTTCTAGGGTTTAAGTTAGATTATGAATTGGAAAAATTTGTCGGATAAATGAGAGATGAATATAGGAAATGTATTTCGCAAATGCCACATAAATTCCAGGAAGTTTCTTAGTTGAATTGAGGAAATCAATTAAATCAGCTCTATTTATCCGAGTGCAAAAGAACTTAAAAATATTATTTTTTGTTTCTTTTATAATATATATATGAATTTAGTAAAATCCAGCTACTCAATGTAGCTGGCTTAATAAAAATAGCATGAAGTGAAAATACGTGTTCGATATATAATTCATGATTATCGAATTTATTTAAAAATAAAATAAAGGAAAAAACGTGTTTGGTTTTTTTCAGTATAGTCCTGGACTCTTGTGAACTTTCATTAGTAGTCACATAAGTTCCAAGCATTTTCTTATACGCAAACTCCATATAACCGCCTTATACAGCTTTACAAAAGCCCTTATATTTATATATACTATATGTCCTTTCAACTCCCAACTCCACAACTAAGAAAATATTAATCCTTCAAACCCTAAAACCGCAAACAAATATTAATCCTAAGCCTCAAAAGGGATCATGTCTTCCCCTGATTACCCAAAACCCCTTAAAAAGCGGCACCCTGCTTGCCCAGGCGAGGAACGGTGCACATTTTCAAGCTGTTCTCATAGACGATCCTCAAACACTACAAAATTCTCACATTATTATTGTCACGAGTTTGGGATCCATCGTGATCGTCCCATAAATCATCATTCCCACTTGCAATGGCGTCGGCGTTTCATGTTGTACTTTAATATTCTATGAGAAGAAAAAGAAGAAGAAGAAGAAGAGATAAATAATATAAGTTTCTGTATTAGTTAGATTTTTTGTTATCACTGATATGTGTATAGGCATGGAAAATATTTTGGCAAAAAAGAAAATAAAAAAATAAGAATATTTTGTAAAAGATTTTGTTATATCGAATGATATCTTTAATTTCATTTATATACTTATGGAGATTACTGATTATCTCATGTTTTTGAAAATTATTAAGGCCCATACATATATTATGAATGTTTAAGGACAATTGGTCTTTTGGAAAACATTTGGGAACCCCTTATTTTTTAGTGAAAGAGTCGAAATTTCTTAATAAGACATTAATACATGGGCTACAATGAACAGAAGAAAATAAACCATTTTTCCTACATAAAAAATTCCTTCAAAATATCTTGTCCAGGCGAGGAACGGTGCACATTTTCAAGCTGTTATCATAGACGATCCTCAAACACTACAAGATTCTCACATTATTATTGTCACGAGTTTGGGATCCATCGTGATCGTCCCATAAATCATCATTACCACTTGCAAAGGCGTCGGCCCTTCATGTTGTACTTTTATATTTTATGAGAAGAAGAAGAAGAAGAAGTAGAAGAGATAAATATTATAAGCTTCTTTATTAGTTAGATTTTTTGTTATCACTGATATGTGTATAGGATGGAAAATATTTTGGCAACAAAGAAAATAACAAAATAAGAATATTTTGTAAAAAAATTTGTTATATTAAATGATATCTTTAATTTCATTTATATACTTAAGGAAATTACTGATTACCTCATGTATTTGAAACTTATTATGGCCCTTACATATATTATGAATGTTGACAATTGGTCTTTTGGAAAACATTTGGGAACCCCTTCTTTTTTAGTGAAAGAGTCGAAATTTCTTAAAAGAAATTAATACGTGCGCTACAATGAATAGAAAGTATACATAAAAAATTCCTTCCAAATATCTTGTACAAACTCTTCATAGTAGCTTCATAGGAAAGTTTATTTGTAATTAAGACTTATTCTTGTAAAATTTATTAATAAGAAGGACATTGAGTAATAATCCGACACTTATTTAGTAGGAGTTCTACTAAAAAAGTTAGAATCAGCCGAGTTGAAAAAAAAATTGGACAGTTGATAAAAATATCTAAAAAATGGAAAAAAATATAAATATATTTAAAAATTGGAAAATATTATAAGAAAAAATTCAACTAATAAAAACTAAAATTACGACATAACATAACATAATTTTGAAAGTTAGAATCGGGATCATATATATATATATATATATATATATATATATATATATATATATATATATATATGATAGAAATGTGTGTATACATATATATGATAGAAATTTGTGTATACATATATTCATGTCAAAATTATATATATATAGAGTCTGGCTAGCCCGCTTTTAATAGTACGAAACTGATTTATGCTATTAATTTTTGCATCGTTAGATCCACATCAAGATTTTGATTTGGTAATCAAATAATTCTTGAAGGATAAATTTTTAACACCGTTCATTTGTGTCAAATTAAGTACATTGTTAAATTCATGGCATTTAATACTCAATTGAATGTAAATAAGGAAATTATATGTAGAAAGTATATTGTCACAATGTCAATCAAACCTTGATTCATTTTATACACACACAATAAAATGTTGACTTGCTTATCGCTTAAACAGGTTAACTTATACCAAATAAAGTGATGAAATGCTTAAACAACTTGACTTAGACACTCGAATGAGTCTGTATAAAATATTTTTATACTCGAAGTGATTCATTCGAACGGGAGCCTAAGAGTTCGTTCGCATAAACCATTCTCTGTCACATTTTCTGGGTTAATTTCAAATTACACTCGGATTAGTCCGTTCGAACGGAGCCTAAGGTTCGTTCGAAAGATTTACTCTCTTGAACTTAACTTTACATAATCATATTATGAACTTAATTAAGTCCCTGAATATTCATATTCATATATCCTTATATATACATATTTACTGTCGATCAAAAATTGTATTTCCTTCCTATATTAAATATTTGAATGTCAATTTTGTAACTAAAAATTAAATATATTGAGAGAGTAATTATAAGGTTTTAATATATTTTTTATTAATTATTTGTAACACCGTATTTAATTTTTTCAATCACCCTCTACTTTATAAAAATAAAAATAGTGGCAATTATATTCTTGATAAAATTGAATAGAAACTTTGTCTCCAAATTTTAATTAGTATATTTTTATGCTTTTTCCTGTTTTGTCATTCAGCCACGTCATCGAATTCATGAGGATCGTCCGATGCTCTTATAATTTTACTTGATGAATCTCAGCCATCGATTGTTATATAAACTCGGTCTGTATGCATTGTTGTGTACTCAAAGATATTATTCATCTAGGTGTACATTGGACCACGTCCATTCAACTTTTCTTGCAAAGAAAACATATACACCCCCTTTCTCTTTCCTCTATCTCTAGATCATTCGGCTGAGTGCAAAAGAAAAAAACCCTAGCCACGAACCGAGGAGGCGGCGATGTCCATTTTTCTGAAGAAAAGAGGCTATTATTTTGCCATGATTCTCCGGATTTGCGATTTCTTTCCATCAAAGCCTAGACGGTGAAACCCTAGACGCTGAGACTCCACACAAGTCCAAGATGAGACGAAATCCACGGCGGCCAGGTATGCCGTTCTTCCTCATTTTTTGCAGATTTCTTTACCTCTTTTTTTTTTCTTTTTTTGTTCTTTTTTCATGAGATTTTGAAGATTATGTTCATCCGTGGTTTATTTTCTTGATTATGTGGTTTATTTTCGTTAATAAGGCTTTTAAAATCTGTTAGCGTTTCCAATCTGTTTCAAATGCTCGATTTTCGAATGTAATCTTGACTGTTTCTCCCGTATTAATCGACATATCCGACTAAATCTGGATTTTCGGTATTTTTACCTGATTTTTGGACTTGGTTTTACTAAATCTGCGGTAAATCTGTTTTGCCCAATTTGGATGATTTTTGTTATTACTAATTTGAAATGATCAGCTATGATTTGAGTTGTAAATCATGGTCGACTTCAGTGACTTGCTTTTTTGAGTTGTAAAATCATTGCTAAAATAAAATTCGAGCAGAATTGTTTTCAACTTCTTTATGATTTTTCGTTCATTGGTATTTCTCCTTAAAGTTAGTATCTTTAGTGGCAATTGTTAGTTAATTCTTTAACTTGATCTTTTTGTGTGAATTGTATATGTTTTGTTAAATTTATACTGTCTAATTTGAATTCCCCTCTTTGCTGCAGAGTTCAAAAAATCTTTTGAATCCAGGTAAAATTATAAATCTTTTTCTTCTTCTATTCCTTGCCAATTTTTGATAGTCCAACTTTTAGTGAATTCTTTACTGATAGAGAACAGAAACAACATTTTTCAATATCTGGTACCGGTGTTGTACCTGTTTTGAGCCACAATAACTAAATGGGTAATTAATTAATCAATGCTTTTGGTCTGGAAGAATATTTGGTGGGGCAAAATTGATATTTTTTAACTTTTTGTTTGTTAGAGGTGTGAGTAAATTGAATAGCACAGTGCGAGATTCGAGACCGATACGAAAACGAATTTGCTATTGCTGTGTTCTCCTATAGTGATTGATGCTGATCAGAATGAACAAATCAGGTAATTAATTAATCAATTAATTAATTAATGTCATTTGTTTGGCACAATTGTATTTATTTGCAATTGGTTTGCGATTGCAGGGTATGGAACTTGATCATTTGGTACACAAAGACGATGAGGATGATAACGGATTCATGAGTTCTGAGGAATTCGGGAAGTTAATGAGCGGTGCAGAAGGCGACGATGCTGATGAGTTGGAATTGGAGCATACTTTCCAAGTGATTGATGTTGATCAGAACGTTGTGGTGTCAACATTTGTAAATTGTCAGGGTACCTAATGGGCTAGGCAAGGCGGCTTTGGTTGCACATTCTCGGAGGATATCAATGGGGTTGATCATGACGGAGATGGAATGGTTTCCTTCAAAAAACTGATAGTAATGATTTCTTCGGCTGCGCTTCGAGTGGCCACAACGACGAAGGTATTATATTTCTTCGGCTGCATAAGTTTTAGGAATTTTTTTTATATGTTTGCATTGAAAAAGTTTTGAATCTTTTGTTTCTTTTTGTGCAATTATTCGAGGGAAGGAGTATTGGTTGTTTGCGTGCTCTTCAGTGTACAGTCGACCTTGAGTCGCCAAACATTTTGTTCAGAGAAAATTTAGGTATTCAAATTTTTATTTTAACCCTTCTTATTCTCAACAATTCGTTAAAAAGAAAATCCTTTCCTTGCTTTCCTTTTTCAGATATTAAATGCACAAGACGACAAAGATGCCGGCTCAGTGGTAAGCAATTTTTTCTTTTGGTCTTTGCGATTAGTTTGATTTATATTTATTTCTAATTTCTAATAGGTCCACTTTATTGACAAATAATCATCATTTCTTTAGTACAGGGAAAACGGGCGAACATGAATGGAAATTCACAATAAAGCCCCTAGATTCTTCTTACATTGCAAAAAAAAAGGGCAAAAAAAAGTCTGTTGCGACAACAAAAATATATAATTTTTTTAAAATGTAAACAGTGCAAATCATGAACAGATAAGCTTTTTTGATTTTCAAATAAACTTCGTTGAGGATAAACTACGCACGATATGTTTTCATTTCCATATATGTGGCAAAACAATGACCTCTCCAAATAGTAATTCTTTAACTGCTTGGTCAAACAAAAAATATGAATCATTCTCTTACAATGCTTGGTTGAACTTTGAAACATATGATGGTGCTGCCTGATATAATTGTGATCAGTTATTGTTTGCGGATGTAACCATGTTCTATTCACAGTGTGGTAAACGGTTCCGCATGTTTTATCCAAAACAAACATAAGACTCGCCTCATGCTCTAATTCTGAACGAATTTGTCGTCTCAATTATGCCTCTTATGTTACAATAAAACAATGCAAAACAGTGGCAACAAAAAAAGATTTTGAAGGATACGCAAATCCTCACTAAAAGGGTCTCTCGGACAACCATTGGATCTTTATTATACATACTTCAACTCTCATCTTAAAGAAAAATAACACTAACTGAAACAAAATGAAACTAGAGAAAACAAACACCAATTTGCTAAAATACAACAATTTCATCGACATAACCCCGCGCAATGGCGCGGGGGTAAAGCTAGTTATCATTTATTATCATTGTGGGCACTTCATAAACTTACTCTCATATTTTGATAGATATTCTTTTATCTTGAATTTTAAAAAGAAAACTTGGGAATTCAAATGCTTGCTTATGTCATCTTAAATTCCGGATTCTACCAGAACTGGGAATGCAAATTATGTTTTTGTTGGAGAATTGTTTTAGTAGTAACTTTAAAATCGTAAAAATCCATTAACAGAAGGCCTGTAGGCTGAGTCTTATAACTTAATGCTTGACTTAAAAATTTGGTTCAAATTTGTTGAAATAATTAATTTATTTTCTTTATTAAAATAATATAATTACTTGATGGCTAACAAATTGAAAGAATATTCGGGAGAAATCTTCATAACCCCTAAATATATACCAACTTAATCAAGTTTGTGAGCCATCTAGCTTGCTCTAGAACTTTCAAAGTATACTCAATCTGAGGGGTTAGTGATAATTATTTTTTTAATTAACACAAATACACTTAATTAATAATTAATTATTATAGAATTAAGGTATATATGAATTAATAATTAATAATTAATATGTATTCACTGTTAATAGAGTGTATTTATATTAATTAAGAGGGTAATTAGTTGTTAATCCCAATATAATCATTGTGTGGGAGAAACTAGGGAGAAGAGCAAAATTTCCCTCGTTTTTTTATTTAAGCTTCGGTTGACCAATAGCAAGAGCTGGATTTAAACCGACATAAATCATTGAAAAAAAAAAAATCAAAATAATAAATCCTTTTGTTGAAATAAAAAATTTGTTTTTTCGTTGAAATAAAACATTGTTTTTTTTATTGAATTAGAGAATAGATATTTCTACTCTTCGATTAAAAAACTCAGTTTTTGTATATTTGTAATTTATAATTTGTTAATTGTTACAGGCTGGGAAAATAAGATCATCTATATTTCCTTGAAAATACAAAGGTGCTTAAGTAAAAGAAAAACCTCCACACATTGGCCACCTTTCCAGAAATTCAATTTCACCTTGTAAAAGTCATGCAAAACTTTGGATGATTCTTCTCTCGAAACCAAGAGTGCATAATTCAAAGGTCAAATGTCAGGATTTGTAATTTGTTCAATGAAATTTGAAGAAGAAACCAACATATGTTTTTATTCTCATCATTGTTGACCTCTTTTCAGACTCGGGCCAAGCGATAGGTCCAAAAAATTCGAATTTCGAATCCAAATGTTTAGATGATTCAAAATTTTCAAAATACATGATTTGTCCAGTTAAAAATATTGATAATTACAATTAAACAATAAAAATTCTTGTGATTCATTGGTAAAAAATAATTATCTCTCTTCTAAGAAGTCATGAGTTCAAATACCACAACATATAATTTTTGATTTTTTTTTCCAATATAATGAAAATAGGAAAAAAAATTTGATCTAAACGAGATTTGAACAAATCACACAATCGATTGTGACAAAATACGTTAACTTTTCTTCAAACAAATTAATTGTATACGGGATTCACTTTCAAACTAGGCTTCGCGTACTCGAAAACTTGGGACCGGACATGCCTCTTTTGTGCTGAAAGAATTTTGTTCGACGCCTTCGTTTTCATATTTTTGACGTACATAGAAATAAGCACAAGAATATATTCAATACTTTTTATTTAAAACGTAATTTTGCATGTAATTTATACTCATTCCCTGGCATTTTCACTTGCTTTTATACTATATATTATTTAATATTTACATCATAAAAACTTCACCTTTTTTTACACCATATCTATAACAAGAAGTATTCACGACCTTCCTTACAAAATAAAATATCCAAAATACCATGACTATTTTCTACAACAAAAATAACAAAAAAAATCATGTTCATCAACGGGTTATTGAACGAAAACGGTGAATATGACCTCGCTACATCGAATTACTAATCACATTGATCTCCAATATTGGCGCCGTAGTCATAATTGTTTGAAACGTAATGATCATTGGTCGAGCTTTCACAGTAGGAATTCGTATTTGGAGGCCTTGTTTCTCTTCTATGTGGACAACCCGCAATCTGGCACGTTTTCCTTCCCGGACATGCAGGGTGCCTCTTTGAATTAGTATTTGGAGGTCTTGTTGCCGGAGAGGACATGTTCCGATTATTTTGATTCACTTCTTTTAAAAACAAGGTAGGAATATATAGTACTTTCGTGGACCGGAGTACTTCTAGATTGAAGTCGGAGAAAATTTGCAGTAGATTGAAATAGGTTTTGAAATAGATAGAAAATTAGAAATAGGTCTTGAAAATTTTGTATGTTGTAAATATTTATAGGAGAGGAAGGGAGAGTGTTGTATGGAAATTACATTCAAATTTCCATCATTAGAGAATGGAAATGGATCATTGAGCGAGCTAATAAGAAAAAGGTCCCAAAACCAATGCAATAGTATCCATAATAATAATAATAATAATAATAATAATAATAATAATAATAATAATAATAATAATAATAATAATAACAACAATAAAAATAATAATAATAACAACAACAACAACAATAATAATAATAATAATAATAATAATAATAATAATAATAATAATAATAATAATAATAATAGGGTTTTTTTTGAGAAATTAAAACTAGGGTTTTGTAAAAATATCAAAGTTTCGCAAAAATACACCCCACAATAGATTCGTACGTTAACACAATATATTTTTGGACGAAATGTGATTTTAATATTAAAAAGTCACCAACGTCAAAAAACAAATTAATCTTTTTGTATATGCATTAGAACGTTTGATATTATTTGCAAACATTAATTGCAATAATTTTCTTTTTTGATCATTGGTGTGACCAGCACAGGAATTTCATTTTTTAATAGTTGAAATTTCATTGATATTGTTTTTCAAACATTTCTTCCTAACTAAGAATTCTTGAGATTTAGTAAACTACTATATGTTTATTAGCTCAACATGAAAGCAGATGAAAATTAGAAAAATAGAAAACGTGTGTAATTCTCAAAGCAATTAATTAAAACCGAGTAAACTAGAAATAAAATAATAAACAAAGGTTGACGTTTAAAAATTTCTAGTATAGTCCCTGAACTTCAATATTTTTCTATATTTTATTTAATATGGAATTTCTTGGAATGTTCGCTAATTATAAACCTTTCATTTATCATTAGTTTATAGAAACTTTAACTTTGATAATGGAGGGCAAATAATGAACATTCAAAGAAGCAAGCTAGTCATGGTATATGGAAATAAGGGATATGAGTACAATTTATCCTATGTCTGAGAGAAAGGCATTACAACCTTGAAATAAGGGATATGAGTAAAATAATGAACAATTATAATCGAGTAGATTGAATGCTTGACACAAAATGTTGAAGAGGTTATGTGTTCTAGTTCCATCAGCATCAGCATCATATAAAAAATATATATGTATCAATAATGACAAGAGACCGCTTGTTCGGCGTCATTCGAGAAAAAAAAAAGAAACTAAACCAACTAGCTAATTGAGATGTTTTAGTTCAAGTTCTATGTGTGAGAGAAAGGCATTACAACCTTGAAATGTAGATGGAGATTATGATCCTAGATCTTCCTCATTATCATTATACAGGGTGTTTATTTTTTCAATCACAAGAAAACAGAAAATAGCAATTACATAGTTTGTTCTTTGTTGAATTCTTAATCGGCCTCTAATTACTTACGCATTTTTATATAAATTTATGTTTGTATTTATTTGGCCATAAATTCTTTCTGATGGGATAAAATAGAGAAACTTTACGATCAAGAGATCATCAGAATCTTTAAACTAAACCAATTCAAGGGAGCAGCACAATCTTTAAGACGCTGTAATTCGCTGATCAAGATAGCATTAATATCGTGCCTCTGATTAGATGAAATCTCATAAAATAATTCAGAACTCAAGCAAAAGCCATCGCGAAATTCCGAAATTCTAGATAAAGAAGGAGCATGAATTTCGTGCCTCTAAGAGATGGAAATAGATCTTAATGGAGGATAATAGATCTAATTTTGTTTCACATAATTGAGTTGTTTTAAATTACAATTAAGATTCAACAGAAGAGTAAATCAGAAAAATAGATTATTTCACAAGAATAAATCATTGCTTATAACAATTTTAACATGAATACACAAACAACTTTTATCCTTGAAAAGCAAAACAAACGCATCCAAAATAATCTTGTTCTTTTTTTTATTTTTCTTGCACACGAAACAAGTCCTAAATAAACTCGACCAAAATCATTTAAAACTCGTCTGCCTATCTTGGAGTAACAAAAACAGAAATAAGAAGAACAGAACTCGACACTCCTCGTCTGGATCGAGCCATGCGGCACTACACGCTCCTGCGCCAATATTATGAATACACGCTGACAACTTGCACCTCTTCTTTCCTGGACAAGCTGGATGTCTTTTAAGGGATTGCAAACTCTTCTTCTCAGAGGAATACATCTTGCTTATTTCTAGGGTTTAACTTTTAAGTTAGATTATGAATTGGAAAAATTTGTCGGATAAATGAGAGATGAATATAGGAAATGTATTTTGCATCCTCATTTATAGGGAACTTTGAGTAGGTTTTAATTTTATTAGTATGAAGTTTCCTCCGTTGACTTGAAAATAGTTCGATTATATATAAAATGAATTAAGAGCGGAAAATACGTGGAATAAACTAGGTAAAATTGGAGGAAAATACTAGTGAAAATGGATGGTAAGTTAAAGAGTTTTAAAGGGTAATGCATTCCTTTACTTATTGCCCAAGTAGAGACTATATAATAGTTTATTCGTTATAAGGACATGCAAACTAATTAACAGACAGCTGTGGATTAATCCGACAACTATCTTAATCAGCGATTTACTGTGGCAGAAATATAATGGCCTATTATATACTCCATATGCATATAGTCGGAATTTATATGGTCATTTAAAGTTTAAACTCAATTAGATTCATATCGTTTAAATTCATGAAAATAATAGACATGATACAACAAGTTAAGTTTAAATTCAATTAGGTTAATGTCCATTTTGGATAAAATCAACTTAATTAATGTGGGGTAAAATTAGATGACATTTAATTTTATCAAGTTAGAGAACTAATCAGGATTTTAGATTGCACAAGATGAAAACTTGAAAGTCAAATTAATCAAGGATTAGAAGTTCCAAATTTTCTTGATTAATTAGATTCATTTTAGTTTAATATTTTAAATACTTTATATCGATCAATAAAAAAAATACTTTATATCGAATCTGGCTAAATAGATAACCACATCGCAAAAATGCCACATAAATTCCAGGAAGTTTCTTAGTTGAATTGAGGAAATCAATTAAATCAGCTCTATTTATCCGAGTGCAAAAGAACTTAAAAATATTATTTTTTGTTTCTTTTATAATATATATATATGAATTTAGTAAAATCCAGCTACTCAATGTAGCTGGCTTAATAAAAATAGCATGAAGAGAAAATACGTGTTCGATATATAATTCATGCTTATCGAATTTATTTAAAAATAAAATAAAGGAAAAAACGTGTTTGGTTTTTTTAAGTATAGTCCTGGACTCTTGTGAACTTTCATTAGTAGTCACATAAGTTCCAAGCATTTTCTTATACGCAAACTCCATATTTATCCGAGTTTGGGACCCATCGTGATCGATCCATAAATCATCATTCCCACTTGCAAAGGCGTCGGCGCTTCATGTTGTACTTTAATATTCTATGAGAAGAAGAAGAAGAAGAGGAGATAAATATTATAAGTTTTTTTTGTTAATTAGATTTTTTGTTATCACTGATATGTGTATAGGCATGGAAAATATTTTGGCAAAAAAGAAAATAAAAAAATAAGAATATTTTGTAAAAGATTTTGTTATATCAAAGGATATTTTTAATTACATTTATATACTTATGGAGATTACTGAATTATCTCATGTTTTTGACACTTATTATGCCCCTTACATACAGTATGGATTATGAATGTTCAAGGACAATTGGTCTTTTGGAAAACATTTGGGAACCCCTTATTTTTTAGTGAAAGAGTCGAAATTTCTTAATAAGACATTAATACATGCGCTACAATGAATACAAAGTAAATTTTTTTTCCTACATATAAAATTCCTTCAAAATATCTTTCATAAAAACTCTTCGTATTAGCTTCATAGGAAAGTTCATTTATAATTAAGACTAATTCTTGCAAACTTTGATTAATTTATGCATAATAATGATTTTGTGATTAGTTTATTTCATAAACTATACAAAATCCCACTTTCCTTTTAAATTTCCCAATAAATAACTATCTAACTAAATTTGCCAGTATTTTACTCTCTTTCACAAATATAATACTTGAAATTCTACAATCACACTTCAGAAGCTATTGCTTCAAAAAAAAAATCCAAACCCAAAAGTACCATAAAATTCTAATCCAATTAAATCTAAACTTTGAACCCAAATCAAAAAAATTTCAAGGCTTTATGAATCCTAAATTCTAAATTCCCTAGAGCCCTAGATCCAATAAATTCTAGAGTTGAAACTATAAATTCCAATTCCTATTGAGATATCCATGTTTGATAAACAATAAATTCAAAATTGCATTCATGATGCAACCCATATCATTTTTCTTGTAAATGTTTTCTCATAATTTAGCATAGTTGCTCCGATATTTATAGTTAGATGTTTCACATTTCAAGGTTTTGATTGATTTGTATAATTTTTTTATATTATAATTTCCATTAGTTTTTTCCTATGTTTTAGTAGGTTTAATTATAAAAAAATGTATTCGTGCCTCTATACAACAATGTCAAGGTTCAAAAATATTTCTATATGTCCTCGAATGCATGTTTTAATGTTATCACACATACACGCATTGACATATCTTAGTAGGGGTCAGGAGACATCACTCTTCCAAGATTTTCACAGAACAATGTATATAGTTACTGATTCAGCATAATTTATCTGTATAACAGTGTAAATTTTACACCCCCCCCCCTTCCCCAAAGATTTTTGTACTGTAATTTAAGTATATATATTATTTGTGTTGTTTAATATAGATCTAGAGGAGGGTGAATAGGTAATCCTAATTCTAATTTTGCAAGCTAATAGAATGCAATTTAGGTATTTGTGTAATCTTAAATAATTTAAAATAAATAGATAATGTACCACAATCTATGACACACAATATTTATTACGGAGTTCGGTAGGTGGTTGCTTTGTAGTTTTAACTCACTGTTTACTTTCTCAATCGACCTACTCGATAATTTACAAGTACCTACGTCTCTGATGATGCTTTGCGCCGTTTAGACACTCTATTAAATTTTACCGAATCAAAGATTACAAGATTTCCCAAGATCGAATTATATGTTTCTATCGATCTATGTCAGACTTTACAATTTAGTGCTAGCCTATTGCAATCTACAAATCGAACTCTGTATAATCGGTCACGCGACTGGGGAATCGTTTGTAGGAATGATTGGAAAGATCTATCCTAGATCAAGGTATTGATTTAGAGAAATTAAACTGAAGATATTTTGGCTAGTTTTTCTCTCTTTGATATTGTATAAAAGTTGTGGAAGAGATAGAGAGAAACTCAAGATATTTAGCCTATAATTTATAACTACTAATATTTCTTTATAATTATTGTTTTGTTGTTTGAATTATTTTTATTTTGCAACTCGTTATTGTTGAAACGAAATTCTCTTCATCAAAAGTTGAAGACTTTATTTTGTTTATTGATGTATCTGAAGTTGCGGAATATTTTTTTGTGATTTCTTCTTGAACAACATAGAATATCATAACAGTAATATTATATTCAAAATCACCTGTTATAATATTTATTTCGTTATTGTTTTTCTTGTAAATAGTTTAAACAGTAGAAATAACACGTGCTTTATATTATTTTATATCATGCAATGGAAAATATAAAATAATATAAAACTCAATCGTGGAAGTAATTTAATAAATAATATCGAAATTTAATTTATAATAAACGTAAATACAAATTATTTTATATGACATGATTTTTTTTATTTACATTTTTTAAAATAACAATACAATTTGATAGGTATTTATAAGTTTAAGAAGTTATTTAGACGGATGAACTATTTTTTAGTTCTATTACTTTTTGAAAAAAATTTGTTTGCTTAAAAACACAAATATAATTTACTTAGTATTATATGAGATTCTTATAGCTATAATTTAAAAAAAATAAAAGTAATAATACTTAAAAATTCTTTAAGACAAATAAAATTCTTAAAAATTTATTATGTAAATATGTATTTTTTTGCATTGTATTTTCTTACATAATATCTTTTCAAATTGAAATTATGAAAAACGGTATGTACGAACTATGTTAATATGGATGTCAAAATAAAGAGAAAATGAAAATGAATATATTTGATGGATTATAAAATTAAATTTCTAGAAATAATACTAATATATTTTCTACGTTTTATAATATTACATATTAAATTATTAATATTTTATATATAAACTTTTCATATTCCATTGCATTCACATTTGATCATTTAATCTTATGTGAAATGTTAAAACAATTGATTAGACTTGGTCTAATGTGATTCTAACCAATAATAATAGGCCACATTATTAATGTAGGATGATGTGACTTTCTAAGAATGCTTAAAACAGGTGTAATATAATGACACATAAATAACTACACAAAATATGATCTTCAAAAAATCTAACAAAAATTAATGATTGATATTAAACCACATCACTACATCTAATGGTTCAAATTAAAACTTAAAAATAATCATACAAAATGCATGTCTTGAATGATCAAATATAATATTAAAGTATATGATGAATCCACATCACACAATATAATGGTTAATAATCATGATAAACATGATGATGTGGTTTCTTGAGGAGGCTCACAGATAGGTGCAAAATAAGGGAGTGGGTAAATTATAAATACTTAAAAACAAAAAATTATGAATTAACCATTAATTGCAATTAACAATTAATGTGTTAATTACTCATGATGACAATATGATGATGTCATCAAGAAAGTGGGGGGGAATTGAGAGGCACGGTGGAAGACCCATATCTATATGTCTAACATTTTATAACATAATTTGTGCATTTTTAGAAGGTCACATCATCATATTATGATGACGCGAACTATTGCTATTAAAAAACCTATTACACAATAAATTTCTTATTAAAAAAAGCTAAGAATTACATACAAAACAGTAACATACGCATGTACAAACCAATGATCGCATAGCTTGGATGGTTAGCTATTTTGGCACAAGATCCATATGTTATAATATGTTGTGATTCCGAATTCCATTTGAATCACATAAAAATTGCATAAAAAAATGAACGCGATTTGTGGTCTATGATTCTCTCCATCAACATACACATGTACAAAAAGAGTTTAAAAATCTTTTTTTCTCATTCTCCTTAATTTTGTTCAGGCTAAAATAGTATCACACTAAAATCACACATACAGAAGAACCAACGTCCTATTTTACAACAAATAAATCTATCACACACATATATGCGCATAATATACATAAAATAACCAACAAACTATTTTTACAACGAGAAGAAGAAAACTACCATACATATATTTACATAATTTACATAAAAGAACCAACAAATTATTTTTATAACAAAAAGAGGAAACTATCATAAACATATTTACATAATATACATAGTCAAGTCACAAGATCGATTCGAAAGTATTCACCAAAAGTACGCTAAAATCACGGAGCTATTACGTCATTGCAGCAGGGATTCGCACTCGAACCTCGTTCAATATACCATTCTGATCGATCTGCATCATGAACACTTGTAACAAGTGGGTTCCTTGAGAAATTTGAGCGTCTCGGTGCTCCTAAGTTGTGAATGCATCCTCGTAATGTGCATCGACGTCTTCCAGGACACGCCGGATGTGGCTGCGAAGAAGGACTTTTTTAGTTTTACAATTATATATATTCATCAAATCATATGATATATATAGAGGAGAAAAGCAAAAAATAACTTATGAAAAAGCAAGAAAAATAAAATGATTTTAGCTCATGTATAGTAAAATAAAAAGATAATTTGATCTTTTTAGAAACAAACCTTGGTTGGCATTGGTGGCCTATTTGGAGGAGAACTCATGATCAAATTTTTTGGCGTGTATATGGACCAAATTTTTTGTTTTAGACTTTACCTTTCTTGTTTTTGGAATAAATAGGAACTTGATTAATGAGAATTGTTGAGGACACTCACGGCCTTTATATAATTAAGCAAGTCGGTGATGGGAATTTTACTAGAGATTTACAGTTCATTTCTCAATTTAATTAACTCTGGTTGGAAATTTGAATGAAAAACCATGTCATTTTACAAGAGTTTCTCGTGAAATTTACGGTTTTTAAGAGGAAGTCCATCTTAAACTCGTGAAATTTGGTCTCCAATTTACGGTTTTTTCATCATACACTGAAATTTACGTGAAAATTCATGACATATTCCAAGATTTTTCTCTTGAAATTTACGATTATGTATATGTTAGATGAAGGTTCATTTTGAACTTCTATATCTTGTGCAACACGATTGCATATTTTCCCATTAAACCAGGAAATTTGTGGGAAAATCGTAGTATTTTACAAGATTTCCATTCATGATGACATTGGTACAAAAATGTATTGATTTTGGCCTTCAACGATTGAAGAACTTTATTTTCTTCTCTCTACCCTCCTCATAAATAATCTTATTTTTATTTTATTTAAATTAAGTTTTTTTTTACTAATTATACTATATCATAATTTAAAATTATAAAAATTCTTATTTTGTTCAACTGAATAGAATAAAGTATAATTTAATTTATTCAAATCGGTTTAAAATTATTTTGCTTGTTTGGAATATAATTTATTTTAGTTTAAATTCATTTGATTGTGTTCGAACCAATCCGGTCAAATGGACAGTTTAAGACTGTTGTGGATTTAATACGGGTGACGCTATTGCAAGAGGCAACATGAATAATTGAGAGCAATTTGAATTTTTGTTTTATTAAATGACCGTTATACCGTTGTTATTTAGGAATTGATGATTACATTTATGTATTAATTTATCACATTTCATAAACCATGCAAATAAAATCTTTCATATATCAAAAATATTTTTATTCTTAATTTTTTTCATCATACAAAAATAATTAAATTGTAACATGTCATATATATTTAAATATGAAAATTAAAATATATTGGTCATATTTGGTTTTTTCATAATATTAGGAAAAATATTTTTGCATTATGTGTGAAAGATATAAGTAATAATATATAAGTATAATAAATATCAATCGCCATAAATAGGGGTATATTGGTCATTTGATTAAAAAACATTGAAATTTCTCTCAATTTAGCCATGTTGGCTCTTTCAATAGCGTCACCCTTTAATATTTATTAGGCTTTTTTTATTTGGGCTTCGTTATATAATTTATTCATTTTTTTTAAACAACTTTCTACAATTTTATCTGATGTTACATTCATTTCAATTATGATATTTGACAAAATTTAGAAAATTAATTAATTATTGATTTTCATAATCATGATTTCTTTATAATATTTATATGTTCATTATTTTACAATATACTTTTTAGCATTTTTAGAAGGTCATTCATTATTGTCAGTGACGTTGACTATTGCTATTCGTCAGGTTCACATTAAACCAACTTTGCTCACATGTTTATCATTTCATATTATGTTACTTTATCAAATGTCCAATGAAATATGAAATACTAGTCAATTAATATATAATTTTACAAAACAAAACATAATATTTTACTATTATTTTGAGAATTTTAATTTTATAAATTCATCAAATATTTCGTTTGAATTTATCTTTTATCTTTTCATATCTATATTAGAATAATTCATATATATCATTGTCCCTAATTTGAATTTTTAAATATATCATGTAAGAAAATATAATGCATATTTAAATAATAAAATTTTAAGTACTATTTATTTGTACAAAAATATAATCATAAAAATCTCATATAATATTAAGTATGATATATTTGTGTTTTTCTTCAAATGAATTTATTATTAAAATTTAAAAAATAATAGAAATTAAATTTTTTATCTATCAAAACATAAATATCTTCTTAAACTTAAGAAAATGTATATATTAAATATTATTGTTATATGTAAGACTATAAAACTATACAGATCATATGATATTAAATAATTTATATTTATATTTTGCTGAATTAAATTTTTATGTTATTTTTACAATTAAGTTTATATTATTTATAATTTTCATTGCATTTCATATCAGCAAAAAATATAGTTATATATAATTAATGATGTGTTACCAATCTTAATCATGTAATATCCGTATCATGTCCATTTATCGAGCGGGTATTTTTAACCGCCGCATTTAGTACTCGCTCCGGAATTGTTTCCATGCTTATTTTATAATATTTAATTTAAAAAACATCTAAATATACTAACTCAAAATAATTTACAAAATTAAGATAATTAACATTAACATCACAATTAAGACACAGCGGAAGTAACTTCGATGTGGGAAGCACCACAAGTTAGAGTTGAACTACTAACCTAATAATGCCATTTGTTAAGACGTATTAGGCAAGTAATAATTAAAAAATATTGAAAATCAGAAAATAGGAATTATAAAATATTAGAAAAAATAGATTAAAAAATCATATTAAAAATCCCAGAATAAAAAAAATCAGAATTTAAAAAGGATGACGTTATTGCAAAATCTCACACGACTTAACAAAGAGCAATTTAAAAAAAAAATCAAACTAATGATAATTTTACCCTCATTTATGATTATTGTTGTTTATTGTTTTGTATGTAACTAATGTATGTTATTATTTTTAATGTACAAAATAAAATCTAACAAATACGAAAACATAAATGAATAAATTTACTCGTATATGCTCTCTTGTTAGTGAATATTATAAGACAAAATAAAATAAAATATGCTCTTCAATTTTCAAAATATAAAAAAAATTGTATCCGATCTTCGTCTTTGAAAAAAAATAACTGCTATCCATGAATATCTAATTTGAAATTTGCAAATTATTATTTTTAATATGTTGTTTCAGTAAAAAAATTTGTAAGTTATTTTTAATGATTATGATTTTTATATATAATTATTTTTTCACAATTTATGGAATGTAAAAATTAAGAACAATAAATATTAATCATTATTAATGGGGGCAAAATAGTCATTTCTTAAACTTTGCTCTTTGTTAAGTCATGTTAGCTCTTCTAATATCATCACCTTTAAAAAAACAAACAAAATTTGGAAAACCAGAATTAAATAAGATATCAATAAAAATAAATCAGATAAGAGCAAATTAAAAGAAATCAATTAAAAAAAAAGCAGTTAAAAGAACTGTTTCAAAGTTAATTTGTAGATCTGTAGATTTTAAAAAACTCTTGTTAAAACGGCTGTTGCAAAAATATAGAGAAGAATGGGATTTTTGAATTTTTAACATTAAGCATTGCGTTTGAACATTGCATTTGAACATTTTAACTTTTAAGTTTTAACCAAACGTTATCTGAACACAATCTTCAAGTAATTCCCATCTCGTGTATAAAAAAAAATGGAATGTATCATACTTCTATAAATTTACTCCCTGGTATCTTTCTCTCTCAAACTCTTAAAATATTTTTAGCAAAATCTCGAGAGAGAAAAGAGTCTTTGGTAGAGCTTAAACTTCTCTATATATTCTAGTAAACCAATTTCCGTCTCCTTTCAAATATTCAAGTTATTCCCAACTCGTGTGATCGAATCCGTTAGGTTAGCTCGATAGGCCGTTTCTTAGATTTGTGAAAGACTAGCAAATTCGTTTTTGTGAAGACCTGATCCATACAGAGAGAACATTAAATCGGTGTTGGATGCCTTGTAATCTTTTAATCGAAAAATTGAATCAAGTGGACGCGTGGCATCCCGGAGACCTAAGTACTTGCGAGCGTTGATTCGGTCGAATAGCAAGTAAATATTAGTTAAAGCAAGCAAGTATTTACCGAAATCGTAATCATATCACGTGCCAAACTGGTTTGTGCGGTATTGCCTTCTTTGTTAATTACTTTATGCACTATTTAATTACTAGTTAATTACCAAAGCATACTCGTAAATTGAATATTGATAAAAGTCGAAAATAGGAATTAACGCAATACTACACATTTGTGCACGCCTGGTCGTCAAAATCAACAACCGAGCTACACGTGACAATTCATTTTTTCTCCATTTTGACCGCATAACACACACAGAGGCAAAAAAAATTATAAATATAAATTATTATGCAAAAAATATAATTCATGTCCAAAAAATATATATACAAAATATTACTCACGTAAAAAAAGGAATATAATACATCTTAAGAGATGTATCATATATACATGAAGTTATATCACCCGTATACAAATTGATAATATGTATGTATTCAAAAAATATATATTGTATATCTAAAACTTCTAACTTAAGATATATTATAGGTTCAAACAAATATGACATGTATATGTATTTAGGAAAATATATCACACATCTAAAATGTGTAAGATACGTCTAAAAGATATACACACGCAAAAATACAATATAAATATAATATGTATAACATATTTTTTTAAAATACACGTAAAAACGTATGATACACATATAAGATATACGATATATCTAAAATAGTATAATACATCTAAAAACGTATAATACACATGTAAGATATATGTTATATCTGAAATAGTATAAAAATCCTGAATGGAGGAAGATGTGCATTTAAAGTGCTTTAGGCGGCCCAAACAACAAAAAATTATTTTTTGTTTGGAAAAATAGAATACCACGTGTCAGTCTCTAGTTGATTTCGACGATCGGAGAGAGTAATTGTTGGAGTGTAGAAACTTTTTTCTAACTGTTCAAGTAATTATTGTAATATTTAGAGAATATTTTATCAATGACCACATAATCAAGTTGATTGAGTGCTTAGCACAAATAACACTACGTGTTGGAAAGGTTGTGGATTCGAGTCCCGACGACATCAATATAAAAATAGAAACATATAATGACCGCTATTCCTAATCCAATATATATAAATACAGATATAAAATACAAAATACAAGTAAGTACAAATACAAATAACAATAAAAAATACGAATACAAGTACGAATGTCCAGGACAATTACGAAACACAAATACAAATGCCAACAAGAATACAGACTACAAAAATGAAATGTGAATATGTATACGAATACAAACATGAACACGAACATAGCACGAACATGAATACTAATACAATTATGAATTAAGAATTATGAATAACGAATTACGAATAACGAATTACGAAATATAAAATCGCACGAATACAAATACGAAATATGAATAGTAATACGAATTCGCCTATATGAATAATACATGAATACGAATACACGAATACGAATAGATGAACATGAATGCGAGTATGAATACAAAATACGAATATGGAATACTAATACAAATATAGATAAGAATACAAACAATTCGATACATTTCGGAAATGAGGAAATTTTAATTACAAAACACAACTTGATTGCCCAGTAAAAAACAACTGCACGCGATATTAAACGATAACACCCATTTCCGAACACAACAATTAGAGAGAAACCCAAAAAGGTTCCTCGAATACTACAAATAAGTTACAAGCAAAAATAAAAATACGAATATGAATACATGACTACGAATAATACAAAGGATGTGAATGCGAATTCGCAGCCACAAATGCGAATAAAAATTTTAAAAATAAATAAACATAAAATAAAATACGGATACGAAATAAGAAATGTGAATTACAAAATACAGGCACAAACACAAACACTTAATACGAACGAGGAAACGAAAAACCAATACAAGTACGAAATATAACACGAATACGAATAAAATCACAGATACGAATACGATTATGAAATATTTTTGTAATATCAACTTTAATGTTCATAAAATATGATGTTTATTAGCTGTCGTGATTATATCCTAAAACATGTAGTGATTCATGATAGAAATACTCATCGAAAACATGAAAGAAGTAAACTTTCTTTTTACGATGAACCCGCGCAATAGCGCGAGTACCACGCTAGTATGCAATAAACTACTATACATACGCGCATGACACCTAACCCTTATAATTAAATGAGTGGTGATGCATGTCCCCCCTTAAAATCTCATAAATTGATTGATGTGTTGGCGTTAGTATTAATGATGGTGGTAAGCCATAACTATTTAATTTTTTCCATCATATATAATAAAAAAGGTAAAAAAGATTCACCGTTTTACACATCATTAATTAATTTAATATTTTTAACAATTTTGTTTTCCATCATTTATCATTAATGAAATTTAAATCTATAAATTTGGAAATGAATTTATAGGACTAAATTAATATACTATTTAACATGTGTTAAACGGATACATGAATAAAACCATCGTAAAAAATAAACAAAAATATAATAATGAAAATAATTCGCAAAAATTAGAAAATAAAAATGAAAATATATTTTTTTAAAAAAATATTGAAAATAAAATAATAAAAATTTGTTCAAATAAATATAACTTATCATGTGTTAAATTAAATATAATAAAAATATTAAATAAAGCAAATTATTTTTTAATAATTTGATTTACCACCTAATCAATGTGGTTCACCACCTAATAAATACAGTTTGCCACCTAATTTAAAATTTAATTCTTTTATTATATATTTTCAACACATCAATACAATGAGGGGATCTTACTTATTAGAGGGGACAAGTATAATTTTTCTAATTAAATATAAGGGCCCGGGGTTGAATTTAGTTGTGCCCATCTAAAGGATTTCTTCTAAAAATTCCCTCCAACATATGGAATGTAAAGGGAAATTACTTGGGCTTTTTCACGAGTATATACTACATAATATATACTATATACGATAATTGCAAGCTGGTTATAGTACATGTTAAGAATTTTTTTGACAAGTATATTCTTATTGAAGTTTCCACGTAGAATCCATGCAAATACCACCAATGACATGCTAATAATAATAATAATTATTATTTTTGAAAGAACAAAAGGAAAAAAAAGAATGGGCTGAAAATGACATGTTGACCTTGAGTAGGCAATATTAGTTGGTTCTTTACTACTAAAACAAAAATAGTATTTTTAAGAACTGGATTTTTTTAGAGTCCATTTACTATGCAACCGAGATTCTCCGATTTGGACCCACACATCCTAGATCGGGGGGGGGCTCACACATCCTCGATCTGAGGGGTTAGTGATAATTATTTTTTTAATTAACACAAATACACTTAATTAATAATTAATTATTATAGAATTAAGGTATATATGAATTAATAATTAATATGTATTCACTGTTAATAGAGAGTATTTATATTAATTAAGAGGGTAATTAGTTGTTAATCCCAATATAATCATTGTGTGGGAGAAACTAGGGAGAAGAGTAAAATTTCCCTCATTTTTTTATTTAAGCTTCGGTTGACCAATAGCAAGAGCTGGATTTAAACCGACATAAATCATTGAAAAAAAAAATCAAAATAATAAATCCTTTAGTTGAAATAAAAAATTTGTTTTTTCGTTGAAATAAAACATTGTTTTTTTTATTGAATTAGAGAATAGATATTTCTACTCTTCAATTAAAAAACTCAGTTTTTGTATATTTATAATTTATAATTTGTTAATTGTTACAGGCTGGGAAAATAAGATCATCTATATTTCCTTGAAAATACAAAGTTGCTTAAGTAAAAGAAAAACCTCCACACATTGGCCACCTTTCCAGAAATTCAATTTCACCATGTAAAAGTCAGGCAAAACTTTGGATGATTCTTCTCTCGAAACCAAGAGTGCATAATTCAAAGGTCAAATGTCAGGATTTGTAATTTGTTCAATGAAATTTGAAGAAGAAACCAACATATGTTTTTATTCTGATCATTGTTGACCTCTTTTCAGACTCGGGCGAAGCGATAGGTCCAAAAAATTCGAATTTCGGATCCAAAAGTTTAGATGATTCAAAATTTTCAAAATACATGATTTGTCCAGTTAAAAATATTTATAATTACAATAAAACAATCAAAATTCTTGTGATTCATTGGTAAAAAATAATTATCTCTCTTCTAAGAAGTCATGAGTTCAAATACCACAACATATAATTTTAGATTTTTTTTTCCAATATTATGAAAATAGGAAAAAAATTTGATCTAAACGAGATTTTAACTTTGAATCTAATGAATTTTTTTGGAGCCTTAACCAATAAATCACACAATCAATTGTGACAAAATACGTTAACTTTTCTTCAAACAAATTAATTGTATACGGGATTCACTTTCAAACTAGGCTTCGCGTACTCGAAAACTTGGGACCGGACATGCCTCTTTTGTGCTGAAAGAATTTTGTTCGACGCCTTCGTTTTCATATTTTTGACGTACATAGAAGTAAGCACAAGAATATATTCAATACTTTTTATTTAAAACGTAATTTTGCATGTAATTTATACTCATTCCCTGGCATTTTCACTTGCTTTTATACTATATATTATTTAATATTTACATCATAAAAACTTCACCTTTTTTTACACCATATCTATAACAAGAAGTATTCACGACCTTCCTTACAAAATAAAATATCCAAAATACCATGACTATTTTCTACAACAAAAATAACAAAAAAAATCATGTTCATCAACGGGTTATTGAAAGAAAACGGTGAATATGACCTCGCTACATCGAATTACTAATCACACTGATCTCCAATATTGGCGCCGTAGTCATAATTGTTTGAAACGTAATGATCATTGGTCGAGCTTTCACAGTAGGAATTCGTATTTGGAGGCCTTGTTTCTCTTCTATGTGGACAACCCGCAATCTGGCACGTTTTCCTTCCCGGACATGCAGGGTGCCTCTTTGAATTAGTAGGAATTCGTAGATGACATTCAATTAGGTTAATGTCCATCTTGAAATTTACGATTATGTATATGTTAGATGAAGGTTCATTTTGAACTTCTATATCTTGTGCAACACGATTGCATATTTTCCCATTAAACCAGGAAATTTGTGGGAAAATCGTAGTATTTTACAAGATTTCCATTCATGATGACATTGGTACAAAAATGTATTAATTTTGGCCTTCAACGATTGAAGAACTTTATTTTCTTCTCTCTACCCTCCTCATAAATAATCTTATTTTTATTTTATTTAAATAAAGTTTGTTTTTACTAATTATACTATATGATAATTTAAAATTATAAAAATTCTTATTTTGTTCAACTGAAAAGAATAAAGTATAATTTAATTTATTCGAATCGGTTTAAAATTATTTTGCTTGTTTGGAATATAATTTATTTTAGTTTAAATTCATTTGATTGTGTTCGAACCAATCCGGTCAAATCGACAGTTTAAGACTGTTGTTGATTTAATACGGGTGACGCTATTGCAATAGGCAACATGACTAATTGAGAGCAATTTGAATTTTGTTTTATTAAATGACCGTTATACCCTTGTTATTTAGGAATTGATGATTACATTTATCTATTAATTTATCACATTTCATAAACCATGCAAATAAAATCTTTCATATATCAAAAATATTTTTATTCTTAATTTTTTTCGTCATACAAAAATAATTAAATTGTAACATGTCATATATATTTAAATATGAAAATTAGAATATATTGGTCAGATTTGGTTTTTTCATAATATTAGGAAAAATATTTTTGCATTATTTGTGAAAGATATAAGTAATAATATATAAGTATAATAAATATCAATCACCATAAATAGGGGTATATTGGTCATTTGATTAAAAAAAATTGAAATTTCTCCCAATTTAGCCATGTTGGCTCTTTCAATAGCGTCACCCTTTAATATTTATTAGGCTTTTTTTATTTGGGCTTCGTTATATAATTTATTCATTTTTTTTAAACAACTTTCTACAATTTTATCTGTTGTTACATTCATTTCAATTAATATATCAAAAAAAAATTATATGTATGACAAGTTGATAATTTAGCCATGTTGTTACATTCATTTCAATTACATTTCAATTAATTTTATTTGTATGACAAGTTGACAATTATATGTATGACAAGTTGACAATTTTATCTGTTGTTACATTCATTTCAATTTAGCCATGTTGTTACATTCATTTCAATTACATTCATTTCAATTAATTTTATTTGGGCTTCGTTATATAATTGAAATTATATCACCCGTATACAAATTGATAATATGTATGTATTCAAAAAATATATATTGTATATCTAAAACTTCTAACTTAAGATATATTATACGTTCAAACAAATATGACATGTATATGTATTTAGGAAAATATATCACACATCTAAAATGTGTAAGATACGTCTAAAGATATACACACGCAAAAATACAATATAAATATAATATGTATAACATATTTTTTTAAAATACACGTAAAAACGTAATTTTGTTCGACGCCTTCGTTTTCATATTTTTGACGTACATAGAAGTAAGCACAAGAATATATTCAATACTTTTTATTTAAAACGTAATTTTGCATGTATTTTATACACATTCCCTGGCATTTTCACTTGCTTTTATACTATATATTATTTAATATTTACATCATAAAGACTTCGCCTTTTTTTACACCATATCTATAACAAGAAGTATTCACGACCTTCTTTACAAAATAAAATATCCAAAATACCATGACTATTTTCTACAACAAAAATAACAAAAAAAATCATGTTCATCAACGGGTTATTGAACGAAAACGGTGAATATGAGCTCGCTACATCGAATTACTAATCACACTGATCTCCAATATTGGCGCCGTAGTCATAATTGTTTGAAACGTAATGTTCATTGGTCGAGCTTTCACAGTAGGAATTCGTATTTGGAGGCCTTGTTTCTCTTCTATGTGGACAACCCGCAATCTGGCATGTTTTCCTTCCCGGACATGCAGGGTGCCTCTTTGAATTAGTATTCGGAGATCTTGTTGCCGGAGAGGACATGTTCCGATTATTTCGATTCACTTCTTTTAATAACAAGGTAGGAATATATAGTACTTTCGTGGACCGGAGTACTTCGAGATTGAAGTTGGAGAAAATTTGCAGTAGATTGAAATAGGTTTTGAAATAGATAGAAATAGATAGAAAATTTTGTATGTTGTAAATATTTATAGGAGAGGAAGGGAGAGTGTTGTATGAAAATTACATTCAAATTTCCATCATTAGACAATGGAAATGGATCATTGAGCGAGCTAATAAGAAAAAGGTCCCAAAACCAATGCAATAGTATCCATAATAATACTAATAATAATAATAACAACAACAACAATAATAATCATAACAATAGGGCTTTTTTTTTGAGAAATTAAAACTAGGGTTTTGTACAAATATCAAAGTTTCGCAAAAATACACCCCACAACATAATGTAGTATATATCCCCTTTGCAAAAATACACAATATATTTTTGGACGAAATGTGATTTTAATATTAAAAAGTCACCAACGTCAAAAAACAAATTAATCTTTTTGTATATGCATTAGAACGTTTGATATTATTTGCAAACATTAATTGCAATAATTTTCTTTTTTGATCATTTGTGTGACCAGCACAGGAATTTCATTTTTTAATAGTTGAAATTTCATTGATATTGTTTTTCAAACATTTCTTCCTAACTAAGAATTCTTGAGATTTAGTAAACTACTATATGTTTATTAGCTCAACATGAAAGCAGATGAAAATTAGAAAAATAGAAAACGTGTGTAATTCTCAAAGCAATTAATTAAAACCGAGTAAACTAGAAATAAAATAATAAACAAAGGTTGACGTTTAAAATTTTCTAGTATAGTCCCTGAACTTCAATATTTTTCTATATTTTATTTAATATGGAATTTCTTGGAATGTTCGCTAATTATAAACCTTTCATTTATCATTAGTTTATAGAAACTTTAACTTTGATAATGGAGGGCAAATAATGAACATTCAAAGAAGCAAGCTAGTCATGGTATATGGAAATAAGGGATATGAGTACAATTTATCCTATGCCTGAGAGAAAGGCATTACAACCTTGAAATAAGGGATATGAGTAAAATAATGAACAATTATAATCGAGTTGATTGAATGCTTGACACAAAATGTTGAAGAGGTTATGTGTTCTAGTTCCATCAGCATCAGCATCATATAAAAAATATATATGTATCAATAATGACAAGAGACCGCTTGTTCGGCGTCATTCGAGAAAAAAAAGAAACTAAACCAACTAGCTAATTGTGATGTTTCAGTTCAAGTTCAATGTGTGAGAGAAAGGCATTACAACCTTGAAATGTAGATGGAGATTATGATCCTAGATCTTCCTCATTATCATTATACAGGGTGTTTATTTTTTCAATCACAAGAAAACAGAAAATAGCAATTACATAGTTTGTTCTTTGTTCAATTCTTAATCGGCCTCTAATTACTTACGCATTTTTATATAAATTTATGTTTGTATTTATTTGGCCATAAATTCTTTCTGATGGGATAAAATAAGAGAAACTTTACGATCAAGAGATCATCGGAATCGTTAAACTAAACCAATTCAAGGGAGCAGCACAATCTTTAAGACGCTTTAATTCGCTGATCGAGATAGCATCAATATCGTGCCTCTGATTAGATGAAATCTCATAAAATAATTCAGAACTCAAGCAAAAGCCATCGCAAAATTCCGAAATTCTAGATAAAGAAGGAGCATGAATATCGTGCCTCTAAGAGATGGAAATAGATCTTAATGGAGCATAATAGATCTAATTATGTTTCACATAATTGAGTTATTTTAAATTACATTTAAGATTCAACAGAAGAGTAAATCAGAAAAATAGATTATTTCACAAGAATAATTCATTGCTTATAACAATTTTAACATGAATACACAAACAACTTTTATCCTTGAAAAGCAAAACAAACGCATCCAAAATAATCTTGCTCTTTTTTTTATTTTTCTTGCACACGAAACAAGTCCTAAATAAACTCGACCAAAATCATTTAAAACTCGTCTGCCTATCTTGGAGTAACAAAAACGGAAATAAGAAGAATAGAACTCGACACTCCTCGTCTGGATCGAGCCGTGCGGCACTATACGCTCCTGCGCCAATATTATGAATACACCCTGACAACTTGCACCTCTTCTTCCCTGGACAAGCTGGATGTCTTTTAAGGGATTGCAAACTCTTCTTCTCAGAGGAATACATCTTGCTAATTTCTAGGGTTTAAGTTAGATTATGAATTGAAAAAATTTGTCGGATAAATGAGAGATGAATATAGGGAATGTATTTTGCATCCTCATTTATAGGGGACTTTGGGTAGGTTTTAATTTTATTAGTATGAAGTTTCCTCCGTTGACTTGAAAATAGTTCGATTATATATAAAATGAATTAAGAGCGGAAAATACGTGGAATAAACTAGGCAAAATTGGAGGAAAATACTAGTGAAAATGGATGGTAAGTTAAAGAGTTTTAAAGGGTAATGCATTCCTTTACTTATTGCCCAAGTAGAGACTATATAATAGTTTATTCGTTATAAGGACATGCAAACTAATTAACAGACTGCTGTGGATTAATCCGACAACTATCTTAATCAGCGATTTACTGTGGCAGAAATATAATGGCCTATTATATACTCCATATGCATATAGTCGGAATTTATATGGTCATTTAAAGTTTAAACTCAATTAGATTCATATCGTTTAAATTCATGAAAATAATAGACATGATACAACAAGTAAAGTTTAAATTCAATTAGGTTAATGTCCATTTTGGATAAAATCAACTTAATTAATGTCGGGTAAAATTAGATGACATTTAATTTTATCAAGTTAGAGAACTAATCAGGATTTTAGATTGCACAAGAAGAAAACTTGAAAGTCAAATTAATCAAGGATTAGAAGTTCCAAATTTTCTTGATTAATTAGATTCATTTTAGTTTAATATTTTAAATACTTTATATCGATCAATAAAAAAAATACTTTATATCGAATCTGGCTAAATAGATAACCACATCGCAAATGCCACATAAATTCCAGGAAGTTTCTTACTTGAATTGAGGAAATCAATTAAATCAGCTCTATTTATCCGAGTGCAAAAGAACTTAAAAATATTATTTTTTGTTTCTTTTATAATATATATATGAATTTAGTAAAATCCAGCTACTCAATGTAGCTGGCTTAATAAAAATAGCATGAAGAGAAAATACGTGTTCGATATATAATTCATGATTATCGAATTTATTTAAAAATAAAATAAAGGAAAAAACGTGTTTGGTTTTTTTCAGTATAGTCCTGGACTCTTGTGAACTTTCATTAGTAGTCACATAAGTTCCAAGCATTTTCTTATACGCAAACTCCATATAACCGCCTTATACAGCTTTACAAAAGCCCTTATATTTATATATACTATATGTCCTTTCAACTCCCAACTCCACAACTAAGAAAATATTAATCCTTCAAACCCTAAAACCGCAAACAAATATTAATCCTAAGCCTCAAAAGGGATCATGTCTTCTCCTGATTACCCAAAACCCCTTAAAAAGCGGCACCCTGCTTGCCCAGGCAAGGAACGGTGCACATTTTCAAGCTGATGTCATAGACGATCCTCAAACACTACAAGATTCTCACATTATTATTGTCACGAGTTTGGGATCCATCGTGATCGTCCCATAAATCATCATTCCCACTTGCAATGGCGTCGGCGTTTCATGTTGTACTTTAATATCCTATGAGAAGAAGAAGAAGAAGAAGAAGAAGAAGAAGAAGAGATAAATAATATAAGTTTCTGTATTAGTTAGATTTTTTGTTATCACTGATATGTGTACAGGCATGGAAAATATTTTGGCAAAAAAGAAAATAAAAAAATAAGAATATTTTGTAAAAGATTTTGTTATATCAAATGATATCTTTAATTTCATTTATATACTTATGGAGATTACTGATTATCTCATGTTTTTGAAAATTATTATGGCCCATACATATATTATGAATGTTTAAGGACAATTGGTCTTTTGGAAAACATTTGGGAACCCCTTATTTTTTAGTGAAAGAGTCGAAATTTCTTAATAAGACATTAATACATGGGCTACAATGAACAGAAGAAAATAAACCATTTTTCCTACATAAAAAATTCCTTCAAAATATCTTGTCCAGGCGAGGAACGGTGCACATTTTCAAGCTGTTATCATAGACGATCCTCAAACACTACAAGATTCTCACATTATTATTGTCACGAGTTTGGGATCCATCGTGATCGTCCCATAAATCATCATTACCACTTGCAAAGGCGTCGGCCCTTCATGTTGTACTTTTATATTTTATGAGAAGAAGAAGAAGAAGAAGAAGAAGAAGAAGAGATAAATATTATAAGCTTCTTTATTAGTTAGATTTTTTGTTATCACTGATATGTGTATAGGATGGAATATATTTTGGCAACAAAGAAAATAACAAAATAAGAATATTTTGTAAAAAAATTTGTTATATTAAATGATATCTTTAATTTCATTTATATACTTAAGGAAATTACTGATTACCTCATGTATTTGAAACTTATTATGGCCCTTACATATATTATGAATGTTGACAATTGGTCTTTTGGAAAACATTTGGGAACCCCTTCTTTTTTAGTGAAAGAGTCGAAATTTCTTAAAAGAAATTAATACGTGCGCTACAATGAATAGAAAGTATACATAAAAAATTCCTTCAAAATATCTTGTACAAACTCTTCATAGTAGCTTCATTGGAAAGTTCATTTGTAATTAAGACTTATTCTTGTAAAATTTATTAATAAGGACATTGAGTAATAATCCGACACTTATTTAGTAGGAGTTCTACTAAAAAAGTTAGAATCAGCCGAGTTGAAAAAAAAATTGGACGGTTGATAAAAATATCTAAAAAAATGGAAAAAAATATAAATATATTTAAAAATTGGAAAATATTATAAGAAAAAATTCAACTAATAAAAACTAAAATTACGACATAACATAACATAATTTTGAAAGTTAGAATCGGGATCATATATATATATATATATATATATATATATATATATATATATATGATAGAAATGTGTGTATACATATATATGATAGAAATTTGTGTATACATATATTCATGTCAAAATTATATATATATAGAGTCTGGCTAGCCCGCTTTTAATAGTACGAAACTGATTTATGCTATTAATTTTTGCATCGTTAGATCCACATCAAGATTTTGATTTGGTAATCAAATAATTCTTGAAGGATAAATTTTTCACACCGTTCATTTGTATCAAATTAAGTACATTGTTAAATTCATAGCATTTAATACTCAATTGAATGTAAATAAGGAAATTATATGTAGAAAGTATATTGTCACAATGTCAATCAAACCTTGATTCATTTTATACACACACAATAAAATGTTGACTTGCTTATCGCTTAAACAGGTTAACTTATACTAAATAAAGTGATGAAATGCTTAAACAACTTAACTTAGACACTCCAATGAGTCTGTATAAAATATTTTTATACTCGAAGTGATTCATTCGAACGGGAGCCTAAGAGTCCGTTCGAATAAACCATTCTCTGTCACATTTTCTGGGTTAATTTCAAATTACACTCGTATTAGTCCGTTCGAACGGAGCCTAAGGTTCGTTCGAAAGATTCACTCTCTGGAACTTAACTTTACATAATCATATTATGCACTTAATTAAGTCCCTGAATATTCATATTCATATATCCTTATATATACATATTTACTGTCGATCAAAAATTGTATTTCCTTCCTATATTAAATATTTGAATGTCAATTTTGTAACTAAAAATTAAATATATTGAGAGAGTAATTATAAGGTTTTAATATATTTTTTATTAATTATTTGTAACACCGTATTTAATTTTTTTCAATCACCCTCTACTTTATAAAAATAAAAATAGTGGCAATTATATTCTTGATAAAATTGAATAGAAACTTTGTCTCCAAATTTTAATTAGTATATTTTTATGCTTTTTCCTGTTTGGTCATTCAGCCACGTCATCGAATTCATGAGGATCGTCCGATGCTCTTATAATTTTACTTGATGAATCTCAGCCATCGATTGTTATATAAACTCGGTCTGTATGCATTGTTGTGTACTCAAAGATATTATTCATCTAGGTGTACATTGGACCACGTCCATTCAACTTTTCTTGCAAAGAAAACATATACACCCCCTTTCTCTTTCCTCTATCTCTAGATCATTCGGCTGAGTGCAAAAGAAAAAAACCCTAGCCACGAACCGAGGAGGCGGCGATGTCCATTTTTCTGAAGAAAAGAGGCTATTATTTTGCCACGATTCTCCGGATTTGCGATTTCTTTCCATCAAAGCCTAGACGGTGAAACCATAGACGCTGAGACTCCACACAAGTCCAAGATGAGACGAAATCCACGGCGGCCAGGTATGCCGTTCTTCCTCATTTTTTGCAGATTTCTTTACCTCTTTTTTTTTTCTTTTTTTGTTCTTTTTTCATGAGATTTTGAAGATTATGTTCATCCGTGGTTTATTTTCTTGATTATGTGGTTTATTTTCGTTAATAAGGCTTTTAAAATCTATTAGCGTTTCCAATCTGTTTCAAATGCTCGATTTTCGAATGTAATCTTGACTGTTTCTCCCGTATTAATCGACATATCCGACTAAATCTGGATTTTCGGTATTTTTACCTGATTTTTGGACTTGGTTTTACTAAATCTGCAGTAAATCTGTTTTGCCCAATTTGGATGATTTTTGTTATTACTAATTTGAAATGATCAGCTATGATTTGAGTTGTAAATCATGGTCGACTTCAGTGACTTGCTTTTTTGAGTTGTAAAATCATTGCTAAAATAAAATTCGAGCAGAATTGTTTTCAACTTCTTTATGATTTTTCGTTCATTGGTATTTCTCCTTAAAGTTAGTATCTTTAGTGGCAATTGTTAGTTAATTCTTTAACTTGATCTTTTTGTGTGAATTGTATATGTTTTGTTAAATTTATACTGTCTAATTTGAATTCCCCTCTTTGCTGCAGAGTTCAACAAATCTTTTGAATCCAGGTAAAATTATAAATCTTTTTCTTCTTCTATTCCTTACCAATTTTTGATAGTCCAACTTTTAGTGAATTCTTTACTGATAGAGAACAGAAACAACATTTTTCAACGTCGGCAGTTATCACCGGCGGTGCACTTATCACCGGCGGTATTCTTATTTTCAACGTCGGCAGTTATCACCGGCGGTTAACTTATCACCGGCGGTAATCTTATTTTCAACGTCGGCATTATGACCAGCGGTGCTATTATCACCGGCGGTATTTTTCTTTCAACTTCGAGTATTATCACCGGCGGGGATTTTTCTTTCAACTAGCGAAAATGTAGAATCGATATGTTTAATATTAATATTATGATTAATATTAATTATTATTATGAAAATATGATGATGATTATTATAAGTATCATTATTATGATTATTATGATTATTATTATGATGATTGTTTATTATTATGATTATTGTATGATTTTCATTATTATTATTATGAGGCTTCTAGCGAGAATGTAGAATCGATATGTTTAATATTAATATTATGATTAATATTAATTATTATTATGAAAATATGATGATGATTATTATAAGTATCATTATTATGATTATTATGATTATTATTATTATGATTGTTTATTATTATGATTATTGTATGATTTTCATTATTATTATTATGAGGCTTCTAGCGAAAATGTAGAATCGATATGTTTAATATTAATTATTATTATGAAAATATGATGATGATTATTATAAGTATTATTATGATTATTATTGTTTATTATTATGATTTTCATTATTATTATTACGAGGCTTCTAGCGAAAATGTAGAATCGATATGTTTAATATTATATTATGATTAATATTAATTATTATTATGAAAATATGATGATGATTATTATAAGTATTATTATTATGATTATTGTATGATTTTCATTATTATTATTATTTTCATTATTTTTCTGATAATTATTAATATTCTGTGATTTTCAGTGGGGGTATTAATTTTCAGTGGCGGTACCGCCGGTAAAACAAAGCATTCAAGAGAAGTTTTAGCTTTTCAATGGCGGTACCGCCGGTGAAAGTATTCAGTGGGGGTAAATATTTTCAATGGCGGTACCGCCGGTGAAAGTTAAATAATCAGCGGGGGTTGCTTGTTTCAAAGGCGGTACCGCCGGTAAAAGAAGTGTTGTGCAAATATTTTCGTAATAATAATTCAATTTCACCATGTAATTTGTTCAATGAAAAACCTCCACACATTGGCCACCTTTCCAGAAATTCAATTTCACCATGTAAAAGTCATGCAAAACTTTGGATGATTCTTCTCTCGAAACCAAGAGTGCATAATTCAAAGGTCAAATGTCAGGATTTGTAATTTGTTCAATGAAATTTGAAGAAGAAACCAACATATGTTTTTATTCTCATCATTGTTGATCTCTTTTCAGACTCGGGCCATGCGATAGGTCCAAAAAATTCGAATTTCGGATCCAACAGTTTAGATGATTCAAAATTTTCAAAATACATGATTTGTCCAGTTAAAAATATTTATAATTACAATAAAACAATAGAAATTCTTGTGATTCATTGGTAAAAAATAATTATCTCTCTTCTAAGAAGTCATGAGTTCAAATACCACAACATATAATTTTAGATTTTTTTTTTCCAATATAATGAAAATAGGAAAAAAATTTGATCTAAACGAGATTTGAACTTTGAATCTCATGAATATTTTTGGAGCCTTAACCAATAAATCACACAATAGATTGTGACAAAATACGTTAACTTTTCTTCAAACAAATTAATTGTATACGGGATTCACTTTCAAACTAGGCTTCGCGTACTCGAAAACTTGGGACCGGACATGCCTCTTTTGTGCTGAAAGAATTTTGTTCGACGCCTTCGTTTTCATATTTTTGACGTACATAGAAGTAAGCACAAGAATATATTCAATACTTTTTATTTAAAACGTAATTTTGCATGTAATTTATACTCATTCCCTGGCATTTTCACTTGCTTTTATACTATATATTATTTAATATTTACATCATAAAAACTTCACCTTTTTTTACACCATATCTATAACAAGAAGTATTCACGACCTTCCTTACAAAATAAAATATCCAAAATACCATGACTATTTTCTACAACAAAAATAACAAAAAAAATCATGTTCATCAACGGGTTATTGAACGAAAACGGTGAATATGAGCTCGCTACATCGAATTACTAATCACACTGATCTCCAATATTGGCGCCGTAGTCATAATTGTTTGAAACGTAATGATCATTGGTCGAGCTTTCACAGTAGGAATTCGTATTTGGAGGCCTTGTTTCTCTTCTATGTGGACAACCCGCAATCTGGCACGTTTTCCCGGACATGCAGGGTGCCTCTTTGAATTAGTATTTGGAGGTCTTGTTGCCGGAGAGGACATGTTCCGATTATTTCGATTCACTTCTTTTAATAACAAGGTAGGAATATATAGTACTTTCGTGGACCGGAGTACTTCGAGATTGAAGTTGGAGAAAATTTGCAGTAGATTGAAATAGGTTTTGAAATAAGATAGAAATAGATAGAAAATTAGAAATAGGTCTTGAAAATTTTGTATGTTGTAAATATTTATAGGAGAGGAAGGGAGAGTGTTGTATGGAAATTACATTGAAATGTCCATCATTAGAGAATGGAAATGGATCATTCAGCGAGCTAATAAGAAAAAGGTCCCAAAACCAATGCAATAGTATCCATAATAATAATAATAATAATAATAATAATAATAATAATAATAATAACAACAATAAAAATAATAATAATAACAACAACAACAACAATAATAATAATAATAATAATAATAGGGTTTTTTTTTGAGAAATTAAAACTAGGGTTTTGAACAAATATCAAAGTTTCGCAAAAATACACCCCACAATATAATGTAGTATATATCCCCTTTGCAAATAACACTATACGGTTTTCCTATATATTGCCCAATTAATAGTTAGATTCATACGTTAACACAATATATTTTTGGACGAAATGTGATTTTAATATTAAAAAGTCACCAACATCAAAAAACAAATTAATCTTTTTGTATATGCATTAGAACGTTTGATATTATTTGCGAACATTAATTGCAATAATTTTCTTTTTTGATCATTTGTGTGACCAGCACAGGAATTTCATTTTTTAATAGTTGAAATTTCATTGATATTGTTTTTCAAGCATTTCTTCCTAACTAAGAATTCTTGAGATTTAGTAAACTACTATATGTTTATTAGCTCAACATGAAAGCAGATGAAAATTAGAAAAATAGAAAACGTGTGCAATTCACAAAGCAATTAATTAAAACCGAGTAAACTAGAAATAAAATAATAAACAAAGGTTGACGTTTAAAAATTTCTAGTATAGTCCCTGAACTTTAATATTTTTCTATATTTTATTTAATATGGAATTTCTTGGAATGTTCGCTAATTATAAACCTTTCATTTATCATTAGTTTATAGAAACTTTAACTTTGATAATGGAGGGCAAATAATGAACATTCAAAGAAGCAAGCTAGTCATGGTATATGGAAATAAGGGATATGAGTACAATTTATCCTATGTCTGAGAGAAAGGCATTACAACCTTGAAATAAGGGATATGAGTAAAATATTGAACAATTATAATCGAGTTGATTGAATGCTTGACACAAAATGTTGAAGAGGTTATGTGTTCTAGTTCCATCAGCATCAGCATCATATAAAAAATATATATGTATCAATAATGACAAGAGACCGCTTGTTCGGCGTCATTCGAGAAAAAAAGAAACTAAACCAACTAGCTAATTGTGATGTTTCAGTTCATGTTCTATGTGTAAGAGAAAGGCATTACAACCTTGAAATGTAGATGGAGATTATGATCCTAGATCTTCCTCATTATCATTATACAGGGTGTTTATTTTTTCAATCACAAGAAAACAGAAAATAGCAATTACATAGTTTGTTCTTTGTTCAATTCTTAATCGGCCTCTAATTACTTACGCATTTTTATATAAATTTATGTTTGTATTTATTTGGCCATAAATTTTTTCTGATGGGATAAAATAGAGAAACTTTACGATCAAGAGATCATCAGAATCTTTAAACTAAACCAATTCAAGGGAGCAGCACAATCTTTAAGACGCTGTAATTCGCTGATCGAGATAGCATCAATATCGTGCCTCTGATTAGATGAAATCTCATAAAATAATTCAGAACTCAAGCAAAAGCCTTCGCAAAATTCCGAAATTCTAGATAAAGAAGGAGCATGAATATCGTGCCTCTAAGAGATGGAAATAGATCTTAATGGAGCATAATAGATCTAATTATGTTTCACATAATTGAGTTATTTTAAATTACATTTAAGATTCAACAGAAGAGTAAATCAGAAAAATAGATTATTTCACAAGAATAATTCATTGCTTATAACAATTTTAACATGAATACACAAACAACTTTTATCATTGAAAAGCAAAACAAACGCATCCAAAATAATCTTGTTCTTTTTTTTTATTTTTCTTGCACACGAAACAAGTCCTAAATAAACTCGACCAAAATCATTTAAGACTCGTCTGCCTATCTTGGAGTAACAAAAACAGAAATAAGAAGAATAGAACTCGACACTCCTCGTCTGGATCGAGCCGTGCGGCTCTATACGCTCCTGCGCCAATATTATGAATACACCCTGACAACTTGCACCTCTTCTTTCCTGGACAAGCTGGATGTCTTTTAAGGGATTGCAAACTCTTCTTCTCAGAGGAATACATCTTGCTAATTTCTAGTGTTAAAGTTAGATTATGAATTGGAAAAATTTGTCGGATAAATGAGAGATGAATATAGGAAATGTATTTTGCATCCTCATTTATAGGGGACTTTGGGTAGGTTTTAATTTTATTAGTATGAAGTTTCCTCCGTTGACTTGAAAATAGTTCGATTATATATAAAATGAATTAAGAGCGGAAAATACGTGGAATAAACTAGGCAAAATTGGAGGAAAATACTAGTGAAAATGGATGGTAAGTTAAAGAGTTTTAAAGGGTAATGCATTCCTTTACTTATTGCCCAAGTAGAGACTATATAATAGTTTATTCGTTATAAGGACATGCAAACTAATTAACAGACTGCTGTGGATTAATCCGACAACTATCTTAATCAGCGATTTACTGTGGCAGAAATATAATGGCCTATTATATACTCCATATGCATATAGTCGGAATTTATATGGTCATTTAAAGTTTAAACTCAATTAGATTCATATCGTTTAAATTCATGAAAATAATAGACATGATACAACAAGTAAAGTTTAAATTCAATTAGGTTAATGTCCATTTTGGATAAAATCAACTTAATTAATGTCGGGTAAAATTAGATGACATTTAATTTTATCAAGTTAGAGAACTAATCAGGATTTTAGATTGCACAAGATGAAAACTTGAAAGTCAAATTAATCAAGGATTAGAAGTTCCAAATTTTCTTGATTAATTAGATTCATTTTAGTTTAATATTTTAAATACTTTATATCGATCAATAAAAAAAATACTTTATATCGAATCTGGCTAAATAGATAACCACATCGCAAATGCCACATAAATTCCAGGAAGTTTCTTAGTTGAATTGAGGAAATCAATTAAATCAGCTCTATTTATCCGAGTGCAAAAGAACTTAAAAATATTATTTTTTGTTTCTTTTATAATATATATATGAGTTTAGTAAAATCCAGCTACTCAATGTAGCTGGCTTAATAAAAATAGCATGAAGAGAAAATACGTGTTCGATATATAATTCATGATTATCGAATTTATTTAAAAATAAAATAAAGGAAAAAACGTGTTTGGTTTTTTTCAGTATAGTCCTGGACTCTTGTGAACTTTCATTAGTAGTCACATAAGTTCCAAGCATTTTCTTATACGCAAACTCCATATAACCGCCTTATACAGCTTTACAAAAGCCCTTATATTTATATATACTATATGTCCTTTCAACTCCCAACTCCACAACTAAGAAAATATTAATCCTTCAAACCCTAAAACCGCAAACAAATATTAATCCTAAGCCTCAAAAGGGATCATGTCTTCTCCTGATTACCCAAAACCCCTTAAAAAGCGGCACCCTGCTTGCCCAGGCGAGGAACGGTGCACATTTTCAAGCTGTTCTCATAGACGATCCTCAAACACTACAAGATTCTCACATTATTATTGTCACGAGTTTGGGATCCATCGTGATCGTCCCATAAATCATCATTCCCACTTGCAATGGCGTCGGCGTTTCATGTTGTACTTTAATATTCTATGAGAAGAAGAAGAAGAAGAAGAAGAAGAAGAGATAAATAATATAAGTTTCTGTATTAGTTAGATTTTTTGTTATCACTGATATGTGTATAGGCATGGAAAATATTTTGGCAAAAAAGAAAATAAAAAAATAAGAATATTTTGTAAAAGATTTTGTTATATCAAATGATATCTTTAATTTCATTTATATACTTATGGAGATTACTGATTATCTCATGTTTTTGAAAATTATTATGGCCCATACATATATTATGAATGTTTAAGGACAATTGGTCTTTGGGAAAACATTTGGGAACCCCTTATTTTTTAGTGAAAGAGTCGAAATTTCTTAATAAGACATTAATACATGGGCTACAATGAACAGAAGAAAATAAACAATTTTTCCTACATAAAAAATTCCTTCAAAATATCTTGTCCAGGCGAGGAACGGTGCACATTTTCAAGCTGTTATCATAGACGATCCTCAAACACTACAAGATTCTCACATTATTATTGTCACGAGTTTGGGATCCATCGTGATCGTCCCATAAATCATCATTACCACTTGCAAAGGCGTCGGCCCTTCATGTTGTACTTTTATATTTTATGAGAAGAAGAAGAAGAAGAAGAAGAAGAAGAAGAAGAGATAAATATTATAAGCTTCTTTATTAGTTAGATTTTTTGTTATCACTGATATGTGTATAGGATGGAATATATTTTGGCAACAAAGAAAATAACAAAATAAGAATATTTTGTAAAAAAATTTGTTATATTAAATGATATCTTTAATTTCATTTATATACTTAAGGAAATTACTGATTACCTCATGTATTTGAAACTTATTATGGCCCTTACATATATTATGAATGTTGACAATTGGTCTTTTGGAAAACATTTGGGAACCCCTTCTTTTTTAGTGAAAGAGTCGAAATTTCTTAAAAGAAATTAATACGTGCGCTACAATGAATAGAAAGTATACATAAAAAATTCCTTCAAAATATCTTGTACAAACTCTTCATAGTAGCTTCATTGGAAAGTTCATTTGTAATTAAGACTTATTCTTGTAAAATTTATTAATAAGGACATTGAGTAATAATCCGACACTTATTTAGTAGGAGTTCTACTAAAAAAGTTAGAATCAGCCGAGTTGAAAAAAAAATTGGACGGTTGATAAAAATATCTAAAAAAATGGAAAAAAATATAAATATATTTAAAAATTGGAAAATATTATAAGAAAAAATTCAACTAATAAAAACTAAAATTACGACATAACATAACATAATTTTGAAAGTTAGAATCGGGATCATATATATATATATATATATATATATATATATATATATATGATAGAAATGTGTGTATACATTTATATGATATAAATTTGTGTATACATATATTCATGTCAAAATTATATATATATAGAGTCTGGCTAGCCCGCTTTTAATAGTACGAAACTGATTTATGCTATTAATTTTTGCATCGTTAGATCCACATCAAGATTTTGATTTGGTAATCAAATAATTCTTGAAGGATAAATTTTTAACACCGTTCATTTGTGTCAAATTAAGTACATTGTTAAATTCATAGCATTTAATTCTCAATTGAATGTAAATAAGGAAATTATATGTAGAAAGTATATTGTCACAATGTCAATCAAACCTTGATTCATTTTATACACACACAATAAAATGTTGACTTGCTTATCGCTTAAACAGGTTAACTTATACCAAATAAAGTGATGAAATGCCTAAACAACTTGACTTAGACACTCCAATGAGTCTGTATAAAATATTTTTATACTCGAAGTGATTCATTCGAACGGGAGCCTAAGAGTCCGTTCGAATAAACCATTCTCTGTCACATTTTCTGGGTTAATTTCAAATTACACTCGTATTAGTCCGTTCGAACGGAGCCTAAGGTTCGTTCGAAAGATTCACTCTCTTGAACTTAACTTTACATAATCATATTATGCACTTAATTAAGTCCCTGAATATCCATATTCATATATCCTTATATATACATATTTACTGTCCATCAAAAATTGTATTTCCTTCCTATATTAAATATTTGAATGTCAATTTTGTAACTAAAAATTAAATATATTGAGAGAGTAATTATAAGGTTTTAATATATTTTTTATTAATTATTTGTAACACCGTATTTAATTTTTTCAATCACCCTCTACATTATAAAAATAAAAATAGTGGCAATTATATTCTTGATAAAATTGAATAGAAACTTTGTCTCCAAATTTTATTTAATATATTTTTATGCTTTTTCCTGTTTTGTCATTCAGCCACGTCATCGAATTCATGAGGATCGTCCGATGCTCTTATAATTTTACTTGATGAATCTCAGCCATCGATTGTTATATAAACTCGGTCTGTATGCATTGTTGTGTACTCAAAGATATTATTCATCTAGGTGTACATTGGACCACGTCCATTCAACTTTTCTTGCAAAGAAAACATATACACCCCCTTTCTCTTTCCTCTATCTCTAGATCATTCGGCTGAGTGCAAAAGAAAAAAACCCTAACCACGAACCGAGGAGGCGGCGATGTCCATTTTTCTGAAGAAAAGAGGCTATTATTTTGCCACGATTCTCCGGATTTGCGATTTCTTTCCATCAAAGCCAAGACGGTGAAACCCCAGACGCTGAGACTCCACACAAGTCCAAGATGAGACGAAATCCACGGCGGCCAGGTATGCCGTTCTTCCTCATTTTTTGCAGATTTCTTTACCTCTTTTTTTTTTCTTTTTTTGTTCTTTTTTCATGAGATTTTGAAGATTATGTTCATCCGTGGTTTATTTTCTTGATTATGTGGTTTATTTTCGTTAATAAGGCTTTTAAAATCTGTTAGCGTTTCCAATCTGTTTCAAATGCTCGATTTTCGAATGTAATCTTGACTGTTTCTCCCGTATTAATCGACATATCCGACTAAATCTGGATTTTCGGTATTTTTACCTGATTTTTGGACTTGGTTTTACTAAATCTGCAGTAAATCTGTTTTGCCCAATTTGGATGATTTTTGTTATTACTAATTTGAAATGATCAGCTATGATTTGAGTTGTAAATCATGGTCGACTTCAGTGACTTGCTTTTTTGAGTTGTAAAATCATTGCTAAAATAAAATTCGAGCAGAATTGTTTTCAACTTCTTTATGATTTTTCGTTCATTGGTATTTCTCCTTAAAGTTAGTATCTTTAGTGGCAATTGTTAGTTAATTCTTTAACTTGATCTTTTTGTGTGAATTGTATATGTTTTGTTAAATTTATACTGTCTAATTTGAATTCCCCTCTTTGCTGCAGAGTTCAACAAATCTTTTGAATCCAGGTAAAATTATAAATCTTTTTCTTCCTCTATTCCTTACCAATTTTTGATAGTCCAACTTTTAGTGAATTCTTTACTGATAGAGAACAGAAACAACATTTTTCAACGTCGGCAGTTATCACCGGCGGTGCACTTATCACCGGCGGTATTCTTATTTTCAACGTCGGCAGTTATCACCGGCGGTTAACTTATCACCGGCGGTAATCTTATTTTCAACGTCGGCATTATGACCAGCGGTGCTATTATCACCGGCGGTATTTTTCTTTCAACTTCGAGTATTATCACCGACGGGGATTTTTCATTCAACTAGCGAAAATGTAGAATCGATATGTTTAATATTAATATTATGATTAATATTAATTATTATTATGAAAATATGATGTTGATTATTATAAGTATCATTATTATGATTATTATGATTATTATTATTATGATTGTTTATTATTATGATTATTGTATGATTTTCATTATTATTATTATGAGGCTTCTAGCGAAAATGTAGAATCGATATGTTTAATATTAATATTATGATTAATATTAATTATTATTATGAAAATATGATTATCATTATTATAAGTATCATTATTATGATTATTATGATTATTATTATTATGATTGTTTATTATTATGATTATTGTATGATTTTCATTATTATTATTATGAGGCTTCTAGCGAAAATGTAGAATCGATATGTTTAATATTAATTATTATTATGAAAATATGATGATGATTATTATAAGTATTATTATGATTATTATTGTTTATTATTATGATTTTCATTATTATTATTACGAGGCTTCTAGCGAAAATGTAGAATCGATATGTTTAATATTATATTATGATTAATATTAATTATTATTATGAAAATATGATGATGATTATTATAAGTATTATTATTATGATTATTGTATGATTTTCATTATTATTATTATTTTCATTATTTTTCTGATAATTATTAATATTCTGTGATTTTCAGTGGGGGTATTAATTTTCAGTGGCGGTACCGCCGGTAAAACAAAGCATTCAGGAGAAGTTTTAGCTTTTCAATGGCGGTACCGCCGGTGAAAGTATTCAGTGGGGGTAAATATTTTCAATGGCGGTACCGCCGGTGAAAGTTAAATAATCAGCGGGGGTTGCTTGTTTCAAAGGCGGTACCGCCGGTAAAAGAAGTGTTGTGCAAATATTTTCTCTTTCAAGGGCGGTACCGCCGGTGAAAGTATAATTTTCAGTGGGGGTGGTTTTTTTCAATGGGGGTACCGCCGGTGAAAGAAAGTCTTTGGAGAGGTTTTAGTTTTCAAGGGCGGTACCGCCACTGAAAATATTATTAGTGGGGGTACCCCCCGATAATAATATTTCCCCGCCGGTGATAGTGCTGTTTCTAGTAGTGATTTCGACGATCGGAGAGAGTAATTGTTGGAGTGTAGAAACTTTTTTCTAACTGTTCAAGTAATTATTGTAATATTTAGAGATTATTTTATCAATGACCACATAATCAAGTTGGTTGAGTGCTTAGCACAAATAACACTACATGTTGGAAAGGTTGTGGATTCGAGTCCCGACGACATCAATATAAAAATAGAAACATATAATGACCGCTATTCCTAATCCAATATATATAAAAACAGATATAAAATACAAAATACAAGTAAGTACAAATACAAATAACAATAAAAAATACGAATACAAGTACGAATGTCCAGGACAATTACGAAACACAAATACAAATGCCAACAAGAATACAGACTACAAAAATGAAATGTGAATATGTATACGAATACAAACACGAACACGAACACGAACACGAACACGAACATAGCACGAACATGAATACTAATACAATTATGAATTAAGAATTATGAATAACGAATAACGAATAACGAATTACGAAATATAAAATCGCACGAATACAAATACGAAATATGAATAGTAATACGAATTCGCCTATATGAATAATACATGAATACAAATACACGAATACGAATAGATGAACATGAATGCGAGTATGAATACAAAATACGAATATGGAATACTAATACAAATATAGATAAGAATACAAACAATTCGATACATTTCGGAAATGAGGAAATTTTAATTACAACACACAACTTGATTGCCCAGTAAAAAACAATTGCACGCGATATTAAACGATAACACCCATTTCCGAACACAACAATTAGAGAGAAACCCAAAAAGGTTCCTCGAATACTACAAATAAGTTACAAGCAAAAATAAAAATATGAATATGAATACATGACTACGAATAATACAAAGGATGTGAATGTGAATTCGCAGGCACAAATGCGAATAAAAATTTGAAAAATAAATAAACATAAAATAAAATACAGATACGAAATAAGAAATGTGAATTACAAAATACAAGCACAAACACAAACACTAAATACGAACGAGGAAACGAAAAACCAATACAAGTACGAAATATAACACGAATGCGAATAAAATCACAGATACGAATACGATTATGAAATATTTTTGTAATATCAACTTTAATGTTCATAAAATATGATGTTTATTAGATGTCGTGATTATATCCTAAAACATGTAGTGATTCATGACAGAAATACTCATCGAAAACATGAAAGAAGTAAACTTTCTTTTTACGACGAACCCGCGCAATAGCGCGAGTACCACGCTAGTATGCAATAAACTACTATACATACGCGCATGACACCTAACCCTTATAATTAAATGAGTGGTGATGCATGTCCTCCTTGTTGGGTATCGGCGTCACTACCGAGCCCCGCGCAGCGGATTGTGAGGCCCGGTCCGACCCGATCCCGAGGACCACATCAACGACCCGAAAGTACGAATCATGAAATGCATCTAACCTATGAAATTAACGCTTAATTCATAGAGAATCATACCGCGTGAAATTGATCACGGAGACAGGTTGACTCTATTAGCTGCTGCTTGCTTCGCTCTTTGCTTCGATCCCGGCGACACACACGTCCCACGCCCGCGTGATTCGACACCTTGTTCGAAGCTCATATATGTCGTATACAACCGGAATTTATCCGATTCGTCTTCGACCTTGCTCGACTTAGCTCTCGTTAGATCACAGTCCAGAATCTCAGTTGAGATTCCTCTACTCGTATCCACCTCGAGCTCGCGTCTTTCGGTTGCGGCGAATTCCCCTAAAATTCCCGCAAGCTTGCTTAAATCTAATCTCTATTCTCCACTAACTTGTCTCACAAGTTCTCTCTATTCTCTACTAGAATTAGGTCTAGCAGCCAGAGAGAGAGAGGAAGAAGAATCCACAGATCTTATATTAATCTGAGAGTTAATGGTGTATTAATGAGTATCAGAAACTGCTAATCCAGAATTCGGATCACTGTGCGTCATGACGCACGATATGGTGCGTCATGACGCACAAGTCACATTTACTTGGATATAGCCGTTACACAGTGTACCGTCATGACGCACGATAACGTCCGTCATGACGCACCACTCATGTGTACCGTCATGACGCAAGATAACTTGCGTCATGACGCACTACTCACAGATTGGCTTTCTCAGAATTACTCTATTGTGCGTCATGACGCACAATTTGGTGCGTCATGACGCACCATGTAATTTCTGCCAGATTTGCATAATCTTATTATGCATCCAATCGTTCCGACGAACACGTATGTTTGTCTACACTCATTTGTACATTCAACTAGTTGATCTGTAACTGTATTTCCTTCACTCCTTAAAAAATTCTTTTATTATATATTTTCAACACATCAATACAATGAGGGGATATTAGAGGGGACAAGTATAATTTTTCTAATTAAATATAAGGGCCCGGGGTTGAATTTAGTTGTGCCCATCTAAAGGATTTCTTCTAAAAAATTCCCTCCAACATATGGACTGTAAAGGGCAATTACTTGGGCTTTTTCACGAGTATTACTATATACGATAATTGCAAGCTGGTTATAGTACATGTTAAGAATTTTTTTGACAAATATCTTCTTATTGAAGTTTCCACGTAGAATCCATGCAAATACCACAATTGACATGCTAATTATTGTTATTATTTTTATTATTTTTGAAAGAACAAAAGGAAAAAAAAGAATGGGCTGAAAATGACATGTTGACCTTGAGTAGGCAATATTAGTTGGCTCTTTACTACTAAAACAAAAATAGTATTTTTAAGAACTGGATTTTTTTAGAGTCCATTTACTATGCAACCGTGATTCTCCGATTTGGACCCACACATCCTAGATCGGGGGGGCCCACACATCCTAGATCGGGGGGGTTAGTGATAATTATTTTTTTAATTAACACAAATACACATAATTAATAATTAATTATTATAGAATTAAGGTATATATGAATTAATAATTAATAATTAATATGTATTCACTGTTAATAGAGTGTATTTATATTAATTAAGAGAGTAATTAGTTGTTAATCCCAATATAATCATTGTGTGGGAGAATCTATGGAGAAGAGTAAAATTTCCCTCTTTTTTTTATTTAAGCTTCGGTTGACCAATAGCAAGAGCTGGATTTAAACCGACATAAATCATTGAAAAAAAAATTCAAAATAATAAATCCTTTTGTTGAAATAAAAAATTTGTTTTTTCGTTGAAATAAAACATTGTTTTTTTATTGAATTAGAGAATAGATATTTCTACTCTTCAATTAAAAAACTCAGTTTTTGTATATTTATAATTTATAATTTGTTAATTGTTACAGGCTGGGAAAATAAGATCATCTATATTTCCTTGAAAATACAAATTTGCTTAAGTAAAAGAAAAACCTCCACACATTGGCCACCTTTCCAGAAATTCAATTTCACCATGTAAAAGTCATGCAAAACTTTGGATGATTCTTCTCTCGAAACCAAGAGTGCATAATTCCAAGGTCAAATGTCAGGATTTGTAATTTGTTCAATGAAATTTGAAGAAGAAACCAACATATGTTTTTATTCTCATCATTGTTGATCTCTTTTCAGACTCGGGCCATGCGATAGGTCCAAAAAATTCGAATTTCGGATCCAACAGTTTAGATGATTCAAAATTTTCAAAATACATGATTTGTCCAGTTAAAAATATTTATAATTACAATAAAACAATAGAAATTCTTGTGATTCATTGGTAAAAAATAATTATCTCTCTTCTAAGAAGTCATGAGTTCAAATACCACAACATATAATTTTAGATTTTTTTTTTTCCAATATAATGAAAATAGGAAAAAAATTTGATCTAAACGAGATTTGAACTTTGAATCTGATGAATATTTTTGGAGCCTTAACCAATAAATCACACAATAGATTGTGACAAAATACGTTAACTTTTCTTCAAACAAATTAATTGTATACGGGATTCACTTTCAAACTAGGCTTCGCGTACTCGAAAACATGGGACCGGACATGCCTCTTTTGTGCTGAAAGAATTTTGTTCGACGCCTTCGTTTTCATATTTTTGACGTACATAGAAGTAAGCACAAGAATATATTCAATACTTTTTATTTAAAACGTAATTTTGCATGTAATTTATACTCATTCCCTGGCATTTTCACTTGCTTTTATACTATATATTATTTAATATTTACATCATAAAAACTTCACCTTTTTTTACACCATATCTATAACAAGAAGTATTCACGACCTTCCTTACAAAATAAAATATCCAAAATACCATGACTATTTTCTACAACAAAAATAACAAAAAAAATCATGTTCATCAACGGGTTATTGAACGAAAACGGTGAATATGAGCTCGCTACATCGAATTACTAATCACACTGATCTCCAATATTGGCGCCGTAGTCATAATTGTTTGAAACGTAATGATCATTGGTCGAGCTTTCACAGTAGGAATTCGTATTTGGAGGCCTTGTTTCTCTTCTATGTGGACAACCCGCAATCTGGCACGTTTTCCCGGACATGCAGGGTGCCTCTTTGAATTAGTATTTGGAGGTCTTGTTGCCGGAGAGGACATGTTCCGATTATTTCGATTCACTTCTTTTAATAACAAGGTAGGAATATATAGTACTTTCGTGGACCGGAGTACTTCGAGATTGAAGTTGGAGAAAATTTGCAGTAGATTGAAATAGGTTTTGAAATAAGATAGAAATAGATAGAAAATTAGAAATAGGTCTTGAAAATTTTGTATGTTGTAAATATTTATAGGAGAGGAAGGGAGAGTGTTGTATGGAAATTACATTCAAATTTCCATCATTAGAGAATGGAAATGGATCATTCAGCGAGCTAATAAGAAAAAGGTCCCAAAACCAATGCAATAGTATCCATAATAATAATAATAATAATAATAATAATAATAATAATAACAACAATAAAAATAATAATAATAACAACAACAACAATAATAATAATAATAATAATAATAGGGTTTTTTTTTTGAGAAATCAAAACTAGGGTTTTGAACAAATATCAAAGTTTCGCAAAAATACACCCCACAATATAATGTAGTATATATCCCCTTTGCAAATAACACTATACGGTTTTCCTATATATTGCCCAATTAATAGTTAGATTCATACGTTAACACAATATATTTTTGGACGAAATGTGATTTTAATATTAAAAAGTCACCAACATCAAAAAACAAATTAATCTTTTTGTATATGCATTAGAACGTTTGATATTATTTGCGAACATTAATTGCAATAATTTTCTTTTTTGATCATTTGTGTGACCAGCACAGGAATTTCATTTTTTAATAGTTGAAATTTCATTGATATTGTTTTTCAAACATTTCTTCCTAACTAAGAATTCTTGAGATTTAGTAAACTACTATATGTTTATTAGCTCAACATGAAAGCAGAAGAAAATTAGAAAAATAGAAAACGTGTGTAATTCACAAAGCAATTAATTAAAACCGAGTAAACTAGAAATAAAATAATAAACAAAGGTTGACGTTTAAAAATTTCTAGTATAGTCCCTGAACTTCAATATTTTTCTATATTTTATTTAATATGGAATTTCTTGGAATGTTCGCTAATTATAAACCTTTCATTTATCATTAGTTTGTAGAAACTTTAACTTTGATAATGGAGGGCAAATAATGAACATTCAAAGAAGCAAGCTAGTCATGGTATATGGAAATAAGGGATATGAGTACAATTTATCCTATGTCTGAGAGAAAGGCATTACAACCTTGAAATAAGGGATATGAGTAAAATATTGAACAATTATAATCGAGTTGATTGAATGCTTGACACAAAATGTTGAAGAGGTTATGTGTTCTAGTTCCATCAGCATCAGCATCATATAAAAAATATATATGTATCAATAATGACAAGAGACCGCTTGTTCGGCGTCATTCGAGAAAAAAAAGAAACTAAACCAACTAGCTAATTGTGATGTTTCAGTTCAAGTTCTATGTGTGAGAGAAAGGCATTACAACCTTGAAATGTAGATGGAGATTATGATCCTAGATCTTCCTCATTATCATTATACAGGGTGTTTATTTTTTCAATCACAAGAAAACAGAAAATAGCAATTACATAGTTTGTTCTTTGTTCAATTCTTAATCGGCCTCTAATTACTTACGCATTTTTATATAAATTTATGTTTGTATTTATTTGGCCATAAATTCTTTCTGATGGGATAAAATAGAGAAACTTTACGATCAAGAGATCATCAGAATCTTTAAACTAAACCAATTCAAGGGAGCAGCACAATCTTTAAGACGCTGTAATTCGCTGATCGAGATAGCATCAATATCGTGCCTCTGATTAGAGGAAATCTCATAAAATATTTCAGAACTCAAGCAAAAGCCATCGCAAAATTCCGAAATTCTAGATAAAGAAGGAGCATGAATATCGTGCCTCTAAGAGATGGAAATAGATCTTAATGGAGCATAATAGATCTGATTATGTTTCACATAATTGAGTTATTTTAAATTACATTTAAGATTCAACAGAAGAGTAAATCAGAAAAATAGATTATTTCACAAGAATAATTCATTGCTTATAACAATTTTAACATGAATACACAAACAACTTTTATCCTTGAAAAGCAAAACAAACGCATCCAAAATAATCTTGCTCTTTTTTTTATTTTTCTTGCACACGAAACAAGTCCTAAATAAACTCGACCAAAATCATTTAAAACTCGTCTGCCTATCTTGGAGTAACAAAAACAGAAATAAGAAGAATAGAACTCGACACTCCTCATCTGGATCGAGCCGTGCGGCACTATACGCTCCTGCGCCAATATTATGAATACACCCTGACAACTTGCACCTCTTCTTTCCTGGACAAGCTGGATGTCTTTTAAGGGATTGCAAACTCTTCTTCTCAGAGGAATACATCTTGCTAATTTCTAGGGTTTAAGTTAGATTATGAATTGGAAAAATTTGTCGGATAAATGAGAGATGAATATAGGAAATGTATTTCGCAAATGCCACATAAATTCCAGGAAGTTTCTTAGTTGAATTGAGGAAATCAATTAAATCAGCTCTATTTATCCGAGTGCAAAAGAACTTAAAAATATTATTTTTTGTTTCTTTTATAATATATATATGAATTTAGTAAAATCCAGCTACTCAATGTAGCTGGCTTAATAAAAATAGCATGAAGTGAAAATACGTGTTCGATATATAATTCATGATTATCGAATTTATTTAAAAATAAAATAAAGGAAAAAACGTGTTTGGTTTTTTTCAGTATAGTCCTGGACTCTTGTGAACTTTCATTAGTAGTCACATAAGTTCCAAGCATTTTCTTATACGCAAACTCCATATAACCGCCTTATACAGCTTTACAAAAGCCCTTATATTTATATATACTATATGTCCTTTCAACTCCCAACTCCACAACTAAGAAAATATTAATCCTTCAAACCCTAAAACCGCAAACAAATATTAATCCTAAGCCTCAAAAGGGATCATGTCTTCCCCTGATTACCCAAAACCCCTTAAAAAGCGGCACCCTGCTTGCCCAGGCGAGGAACGGTGCACATTTTCAAGCTGTTCTCATAGACGATCCTCAAACACTACAAAATTCTCACATTATTATTGTCACGAGTTTGGGATCCATCGTGATCGTCCCATAAATCATCATTCCCACTTGCAATGGCGTCGGCGTTTCATGTTGTACTTTAATATTCTATGAGAAGAAGAAGAAGAAGAAGAAGAAGAAGAGATAAATAATATAAGTTTCTGTATTAGTTAGATTTTTTGTTATCACTGATATGTGTATAGGCATGGAAAATATTTTGGCAAAAAAGAAAATAAAAAAATAAGAATATTTTGTAAAAGATTTTGTTATATCGAATGATATCTTTAATTTCATTTATATACTTATGGAGATTACTGATTATCTCATGTTTTTGAAAATTATTAAGGCCCATACATATATTATGAATGTTTAAGGACAATTGGTCTTTTGGAAAACATTTGGGAACCCCTTATTTTTTAGTGAAAGAGTCGAAATTTCTTAATAAGACATTAATACATGGGCTACAATGAACAGAAGAAAATAAACCATTTTTCCTACATAAAAAATTCCTTCAAAATATCTTGTCCAGGCGAGGAACGGTGCACATTTTCAAGCTGTTATCATAGACGATCCTCAAACACTACAAGATTCTCACATTATTATTGTCACGAGTTTGGGATCCATCGTGATCGTCCCATAAATCATCATTACCACTTGCAAAGGCGTCGGCCCTTCATGTTGTACTTTTATATTTTATGAGAAGAAGAAGAAGAAGAAGTAGAAGAGATAAATATTATAAGCTTCTTTATTAGTTAGATTTTTTGTTATCACTGATATGTGTATAGGATGGAAAATATTTTGGCAACAAAGAAAATAACAAAATAAGAATATTTTGTAAAAAAATTTGTTATATTAAATGATATCTTTAATTTCATTTATATACTTAAGGAAATTACTGATTACCTCGTGTATTTGAAACTTATTATGGCCCTTACATATATTATGAATGTTGACAATTGGTCTTTTGGAAAACATTTGGGAACCCCTTCTTTTTTAGTGAAAGAGTCGAAATTTCTTAAAAGAAATTAATACGTGCGCTACAATGAATAGAAAGTATACATAAAAAATTCCTTCCAAATATCTTGTACAAACTCTTCATAGTAGCTTCATAGGAAAGTTTATTTGTAATTAAGACTTATTCTTGTAAAATTTATTAATAAGAAGGACATTGAGTAATAATCCGACACTTATTTAGTAGGAGTTCTACTAAAAAAGTTAGAATCAGCCGAGTTGAAAAAAAAATTGGACGGTTGATAAAAATATCTAAAAAATGGAAAAAAATATAAATATATTTAAAAATTGGAAAATATTATAAGAAAAAATTCAACTAATAAAAACTAAAATTACGACATAACATAACATAATTTTGAAAGTTAGAATCGGGATCATATATATATATATATATATATATATATATATATATATATATATATATATATATATATATATATATATATATATATATATATATATATATATATATATATATATGATAGAAATGTGTGTATACATATATATGATAGAAATTTGTGTATACATATATTCATGTCAAAATTATATATATATAGAGTCTGGCTAGCCCGCTTTTAATAGTACGAAACTGATTTATGCTATTAATTTTTGCATCGTTAGATCCACATCAAGATTTTGATTTGGTAATCAAATAATTCTTGAAGGATAAATTTTTAACACCGTTCATTTGTGTCAAATTAAGTACATTGTTAAATTCATGGCATTTAATACTCAATTGAATGTAAATAAGGAAATTATATGTAGAAAGTATATTGTCACAATGTCAATCAAACCTTGATTCATTTTATACACACACAATAAAATGTTGACTTGCTTATCGCTTAAACAGGTTAACTTATACTAAATAAAGTGATGAAATGCTTAAACAACTTAACTTAGACACTCCAATGAGTCTGTATAAAATATTTTTATACTCGAAGTGATTCATTCGAACGGGAGCCTAAGAGTCCGTTCGAATAAACCATTCTCTGTCACATTTTCTGGGTTAATTTCAAATTACACTCGTATTAGTCCGTTCGAACGGAGCCTAAGGTTCGTTCGAAAGATTCACTCTCTGGAACTTAACTTTACATAATCATATTATGCACTTAATTAAGTCCCTGAATATTCATATTCATATATCCTTATATATACATATTTACTGTCGATCAAAAATTGTATTTCCTTCCTATATTAAATATTTGAATGTCAATTTTGTAACTAAAAATTAAATATATTGAGAGAGTAATTATAAGGTTTTAATATATTTTTTATTAATTATTTGTAACACCGTATTTAATTTTTTTCAATCACCCTCTACTTTATAAAAATAAAAATAGTGGCAATTATATTCTTGATAAAATTGAATAGAAACTTTGTCTCCAAATTTTAATTAGTATATTTTTATGCTTTTTCCTGTTTGGTCATTCAGCCACGTCATCGAATTCATGAGGATCGTCCGATGCTCTTATAATTTTACTTGATGAATCTCAGCCATCGATTGTTATATAAACTCGGTCTGTATGCATTGTTGTGTACTCAAAGATATTATTCATCTAGGTGTACATTGGACCACGTCCATTCAACTTTTCTTGCAAAGAAAACATATACACCCCCTTTCTCTTTCCTCTATCTCTAGATCATTCGGCTGAGTGCAAAAGAAAAAAACCCTAGCCACGAACCGAGGAGGCGGCGATGTCCATTTTTCTGAAGAAAAGAGGCTATTATTTTGCCACGATTCTCCGGATTTGCGATTTCTTTCCATCAAAGCCTAGACGGTGAAACCATAGACGCTGAGACTCCACACAAGTCCAAGATGAGACGAAATCCACGGCGGCCAGGTATGCCGTTCTTCCTCATTTTTTGCAGATTTCTTTACCTCTTTTTTTTTTCTTTTTTTGTTCTTTTTTCATGAGATTTTGAAGATTATGTTCATCCGTGGTTTATTTTCTTGATTATGTGGTTTATTTTCGTTAATAAGGCTTTTAAAATCTGTTAGCGTTTCCAATCTGTTTCAAATGCTCGATTTTCGAATGTAATCTTGACTGTTTCTCCCGTATTAATCGACATATCCGACTAAATCTGGATTTTCGGTATTTTTACCTGATTTTTGGACTTGGTTTTACTAAATCTGCAGTAAATCTGTTTTGCCCAATTTGGATGATTTTTGTTATTACTAATTTGAAATGATCAGCTATGATTTGAGTTGTAAATCATGGTCGACTTCAGTGACTTGCTTTTTTGAGTTGTAAAATCATTGCTAAAATAAAATTCGAGCAGAATTGTTTTCAACTTCTTTATGATTTTTCGTTCATTGGTATTTCTCCTTAAAGTTAGTATCTTTAGTGGCAATTGTTAGTTAATTCTTTAACTTGATCTTTTTGTGTGAATTGTATATGTTTTGTTAAATTTATACTGTCTAATTTGAATTCCCCTCTTTGCTGCAGAGTTCAAAAAATCTTTTGCATCCAGGTAAAATTATAAATCTTTTTCTTCTTCTATTCCTTGCCAATTTTTGATAGTCCAACTTTTAGTGAATTCTTTACTGATAGAGAACAGAAACAACATTTTTCAATATCTGGTACCGGTGTTGTACCTGTTTTGAGCCACAATAACTAAATGGGTAATTAATTAATCAATGCTTTTGGTCTGGAAGAATATTTGGTGGGGCAAAATTGATATTTTTTAACTTTTTGTTTGTTAGAGGTGTGAGTAAATTGAATAGCAAAGTGCGAGATTCGAGACCGATACGAAAACGAATTTGCTATTGCTGTGTTCTCCTATAGTGATTGATGCTGATCAGAACGAACAAATCAGGTAATTAATTAATCAATTAATTAATTAATGTCATTTGTTTGGCACAATTGTATTTATTTGCAATTGGTTTGCGATTGCAGGGTATGGAACTTGATCATTTGGTACACAAAGACGATGAGGATGATAACGGATTCATGAGTTCTGAGGAATTCGGGAAGTTAATGAGCGGTGCAGAAGGCGACGATGCTGATGAGTTGGAATTGGAGCATACTTTCCAAGTGATTGATGTTGATCAGAACGTTGTGGTGTCAACATTTGTAAATTGTCAGGGTACCTAATGGGCTAGGCAAGGCGGCTTTGGTTGCACATTCTCGGAGGATATCAATGGGGTTGATCATGACGGAGATGGAATGGTTTCCTTCAAAAAACTGATAGTAATGATTTCTTCGGCTGCGCTTCGAGTGGCCACAACGACGAAGGTATTATATTTCTTCGGCTGCATAAGTTTTAGGAATTTTTTTTATATGTTTACATTGAAAAAGTTTTGAATCTTTTGTTTCTTTTTGTGCAATTATTCGAGGGAAGGAGTATTGGTTGTTTGCGTGCTCTTCAGTGTACAGTCGACCTTGAGTCGCCAAACATTTTGTTCAGAGAAAATTTAGGTATTCAAATTTTTATTTTAACCCTTCTTATTCTCAACAATTCGTTAAAAAGAAAATCCTTTCCTTGCTTTCCTTTTTCAGATATTAAATGCACAAGACGACAAAGATGCCGGCTCAGTGGTAAGCAATTTTTTCTTTTGGTCTTTGCGATTAGTTTGATTTATATTTATTTCTAATTTCTAATAGGTCCACTTTATTGACAAATAATCATCATTTCTTTAGTACAGGGAAAACGGGCGAACATGAATGGAAATTCACAATAAAGCCCCTCGATTCTTCTTACATTGCAAAAAAAAGGGCAAAAAAAAGTCTGTTGCGACAACAAAAATATATAATTTTTTTAAAATGTAAACAGTGCAAATCATGAACAGATAAGCTTTTTTGATTTTCAAATAAACTTCGTTGAGGATAAACTACGCACGATATGTTTTCATTTCCATATATGTGGCAAAACAATGACCTCTCCAAATAGTAATTCTTTAACTGCTTGGTCAAACAAAAAATATGAATCATTCTCTTACAATGCTTGGTTGAACTTTGAAACATATGATGGTGCTGCCTGATATAATTGTGATCAGTTATTGTTTGCGGATGTAACCATGTTCTATTCACAGTGTGGTAAACGGTTCCGCATGTTTTATCCAAAACAAACATAAGACTCGCCTCATGCTCTAATTCTGAACGAATTTGTCGTCTCAATTATGCCTCTTATGTTACAATAAAACAATGCAAAACAGTGGCAACAAAAAAAGATTTTGAAGGATACGCAAATCCTCACTAAAAGGGTCTCTCGGACAACCATTGGATCTTTATTATACATACTTCAACTCTCATCTTAAAGAAAAATAACACTAACTGAAAAAAAATGAAACTAGAGAAAACAAACACCAATTTGCTAAAATACAACAATTTCATCGACATAACCCCGCGCAATGGCGCGGGGGTAAAGCTAGTTATCATTTATTATCATTGTGGGCACTTCATAAACTTACTCTCATATTTTGATAGATATTCTTTTATCTTGAATTTTAAAAAGAAAACTTGGGAATTCAAATGCTTGCTTATGTCATCTTAAATTCCGGATTCTACCAGAACTGGGAATGCAAATTATGTTTTTGTTGGAGAATTGTTTTAGTAGTAACTTTAAAATCGTAAAAATCCATTAACAGAAGGCCTGTAGGCTGAGTCTTATAACTTAATGCTTGACTTAAAAATTTGGTTCAAATTTGTTGAAATAATTAATTTATTTTCTTTATTAAAATAATATAATTACTTGATGGCTAACAAATTGAAAGAATATTCGGGAGAAATCTTCATAACCCCTAAATATATACCAACTTAATCAAGTTTGTGAGCCATCTAGCTTGCTCTAGAACTTTCAAAGTATACTCAATCTGAGGGGTTAGTGATAATTATTTTTTTAATTAACACAAATACACTTAATTAATAATTAATTATTATAGAATTAAGGTATATATGAATTAATAATTAATAATTAATATGTATTCACTGTTAATAGAGTGTATTTATATTAATTAAGAGGGTAATTAGTTGTTAATCCCAATATAATCATTGTGTGGGAGAAACTAGGGAGAAGAGTAAAATTTCCCTCGTTTTTTTATTTAAGCTTCGGTTGACCAATAGCAAGAGCTGGATTTAAACCGACATAAATCATTGAAAAAAAAAAAATCAAAATAATAAATCCTTTTGTTGAAATAAAAAATTTGTTTTTTCGTTGAAATAAAACATTGTTTTTTTTATTGAATTAGAGAATAGATATTTCTACTCTTCGATTAAAAAACTCAGTTTTTGTATATTTGTAATTTATAATTTGTTAATTGTTACAGGCTGGGAAAATAAGATCATCTATATTTCCTTGAAAATACAAAGGTGCTTAATTAAAAGAAAAACCTCCACACATTGGCCACCTTTCCAGAAATTCAATTTCACCTTGTAAAAGTCATGCAAAACTTTGGATGATTCTTCTCTCGAAACCAAGAGTGCATAATTCAAAGGTCAAATGTCAGGATTTGTAATTTGTTCAATGAAATTTGAAGAAGAAACCAACATATGTTTTTATTCTCATCATTGTTGACCTCTTTTCAGACTCGGGCCAAGCGATAGGTCCAAAAAATTCGAATTTCGAATCCAAATGTTTAGATGATTCAAAATTTTCAAAATACATGATTTGTCCAGTTAAAAATATTGATAATTACAATTAAACAATAAAAATTCTTGTGATTCATTGGTAAAAAATAATTATCTCTCTTCTAAGAAGTCATGAGTTCAAATACCACAACATATAATTTTCGATTTTTTTTTCCAATATAATGAAAATAGGAAAAAAATTTGATCTAAACGAGATTTGAACAAATCACACAATCGATTGTGACAAAATACGTTAACTTTTCTTCAAACAAATTAATTGTATACGGGATTCACTTTCAAACTAGGCTTCGCGTACTCGAAAACTTGGGACCGGACATGCCTCTTTTGTGCTGAAAGAATTTTGTTCGACGCCTTCGTTTTCATATTTTTGACGTACATAGAAGTAAGCACAAGAATATATTCAATACTTTTTATTTAAAACGTAATTTTGCATGTAATTTATACTCATTCCCTGGCATTTTCAATTGCTTTTATACTATATATTATTTAATATTTACATCATAAAAACTTCACCTTTTTTTACACCATATCTATAACAAGAAGTATTCACGACCTTCCTTACAAAATAAAATATCCAAAATACCATGACTATTTTCTACAACAAAAATAACAAAAAAAATCATGTTCATCAACGGGTTATTGAACGAAAACGGTGAATATGACCTCGCTACATCGAATTACTAATCACATTGATCTCCAATATTGGCGCCGTAGTCATAATTGTTTGAAACGTAATGATCATTGGTCGAGCTTTCACAGTAGGAATTCGTATTTGGAGGCCTTGTTTCTCTTCTATGCGGACAACCCGCAATCTGGCACGTTTTCCTTCCCGGACATGCAGGGTGCCTCTTTGAATTAGTATTTGGAGGTCTTGTTGCCGGAGAGGACATGTTCCGATTATTTTGATTCACTTCTTTTAAAAACAAGGTAGGAATATATAGTACTTTCGTGGACCGGAGTATTTCTAGATTGAAGTCGGAGAAAATTTGCAGTAGATTGAAATAGGTTTTGAAATAGATAGAAAATTAGAAATAGGTCTTGAAAATTTTGTATGTTGTAAATATTTATAGGAGAGGAAGGGAGAGTGTTGTATGGAAATTACATTCAAATTTCCATCATTAGAGAATGGAAATGGATCATTGAGCGAGCTAATAAGAAAAAGGTCCCAAAACCAATGCAATAGTATCCATAATAATAATAATAATAATAATAATAATAATAATAATAATAATAATAATAAAAACAACAATAAAAATAATAATAATAACAACAACAACAACAACAATAATAATAATAATAATAATAATAATAATAATAATAATAATAATAATAATAGGGTTTTTTTTGAGAAATTAAAACTAGGGTTTTGTAAAAATATCAAAGTTTCGCAAAAATACACCCCACAATAGATTCGTACGTTAACACAATATATTTTTGGACGAAATGTGATTTTAATATTAAAAAGTCACCAACGTCAAAAAACAAATTAATCTTTTTGTATATGCATTAGAACGTTTGATATTATTTGCAAACATTAATTGCAATAATTTTCTTTTTTGATCATTTGTGTGACCAGCACAGGAATTTCATTTTTTAATAGTTGAAATTTCATTGATATTGTTTTTCAAACATTTCTTCCTAACTAAGAATTCTTGAGATTTAGTAAACTACTATATGTTTATTAGCTCAACATGAAAGCAGATGAAAATTAGAAAAATAGAAAACGTGTGTAATTCTCAAAGCAATTAATTAAAACCGAGTAAACTAGAAATAAAATAATAAACAAAGGTTGACGTTTAAAAATTTCTAGTATAGTCCCTGAACTTCAATATTTTTCTATATTTTATTTAATATGGAATTTCTTGGAATGTTCGCTAATTATAAACCTTTCATTTATCATTAGTTTATAGAAACTTTAACTTTGATAATGGAGGGCAAATAATGAACATTCAAAGAAGCAAGCTAGTCATGGTATATGGAAATAAGGGATATGAGTACAATTTATCCTATGTCTGAGAGAAAGGCATTACAACCTTGAAATAAGGGATATGAGTAAAATAATGAACAATTATAATCGAGTAGATTGAATGCTTGACACAAAATGTTGAAGAGGTTATGTGTTCTAGTTCCATCAGCATCAGCATCATATAAAAAATATATATGTATCAATAATGACAAGAGACCGCTTGTTCGGCGTCATTCGAGAAAAAAAAAAGAAACTAAACCAACTAGCTAATTGAGATGTTTTAGTTCAAGTTCTATGTGTGAGAGAAAGGCATTACAACCTTGAAATGTAGATGGAGATTATGATCCTAGATCTTCCTCATTATCATTATACAGGGTGTTTATTTTTTCAATCACAAGAAAACAGAAAATAGCAATTACATAGTTTGTTCTTTGTTGAATTCTTAATCGGCCTCTAATTACTTACGCATTTTTATATAAATTTATGTTTGTATTTATTTGGCCATAAATTCTTTCTGATGGGATAAAATAGAGAAACTTTACGATCAAGAGATCATCAGAATCTTTAAACTAAACCAATTCAAGGGAGCAGCACAATCTTTAAGACGCTGTAATTCGCTCATCAAGATAGCATTAATATCGTGCCTCTGATTAGATGAAATCTCATAAAATAATTCAGAACTCAAGCAAAAGCCATCGCGAAATTCCGAAATTCTAGATAAAGAAGGAGCATGAATTTCGTGCCTCTAAGAGATGGAAATAGATCTTAATGGAGGATAATAGATCTAATTATGTTTCACATAATTGAGTTGTTTTAAATTACAATTAAGATTCAACAGAAGAGTAAATCAGAAAAATAGATTATTTCACAAGAATAAATCATTGCTTATAACAATTTTAACATGAATACACAAACAACTTTTATCCTTGAAAAGCAAAACAAACGCATCCAAAATAATCTTGTTCTTTTTTTTATTTTTCTTGCACACGAAACAAGTCCTAAATAAACTCGACCAAAATCATTTAAAACTCGTCTGCCTATCTTGGAGTAACAAAAACAGAAATAAGAAGAACAGAACTCGACACTCCTCGTCTGGATCGAGCCATGCGGCACTACACGCTCCTGCGCCAATATTATGAATACACCTTGACAACTTGCACCTCTTCTTTCCTGGACAAGCTGGATGTCTTTTAAGGGATTGCAAACTCTTCTTCTCAGAGGAATACATCTTGCTTATTTCTAGGGTTTAACTTTTAAGTTAGATTATGAATTGGAAAAATTTGTCGGATAAATGAGAGATGAATATAGGAAATGTAGTTTGCATCCTCATTTATAGGGAACTTTGAGTAGGTTTTAATTTTATTAGTATGAAGTTTCCTCCGTTGACTTGAAAATAGTTCGATTATATATAAAATGAATTAAGAGCGGAAAATACGTGGAATAAACTAGGTAAAATTGGAGGAAAATACTAGTGAAAATGGATGGTAAGTTAAAGAGTTTTAAAGGGTAATGCATTCCTTTACTTATTGCCCAAGTAGAGACTATATAATAGTTTATTCGTTATAAGGACATGCAAACTAATTAACAGACAGCTGTGGATTAATCCGACAACTATCTTAATCAGCGATTTACTGTGGCAGAAATATAATGGCCTATTATATACTCCATATGCATATAGTCGGAATTTATATGGTCATTTAAAGTTTAAACTCAATTAGATTCATATCGTTTAAATTCATGAAAATAATAGACATGATACAACAAGTTAAGTTTAAATTCAATTAGGTTAATGTCCATTTTGGATAAAATCAACTTAATTAATGTGGGGTAAAATTAGATGACATTTAATTTTATCAAGTTAGAGAACTAATCAGGATTTTAGATTGCACAAGATGAAAACTTGAAAGTCAAATTAATCAAGGATTAGAAGTTCCAAATTTTCTTGATTAATTAGATTCATTTTAGTTTAATATTTTAAATACTTTATATCGATCAATAAAAAAAATACTTTATATCGAATCTGGCTAAATAGATAACCACATCGCAAAAATGCCACATAAATTCCAGGAAGTTTCTTAGTTGAATTGAGGAAATCAATTAAATCAGCTCTATTTATCCGAGTGCAAAAGAACTTAAAAATATTATTTTTTGTTTCTTTTATAATATATATATATGAATTTAGTAAAATCCAGCTACTCAATGTAGCTGGCTTAATAAAAATAGCATGAAGAGAAAATACGTGTTCGATATATAATTCATGCTTATCGAATTTATTTAAAAATAAAATAAAGGAAAAAACGTGTTTGGTTTTTTTAAGTATAGTCCTGGACTCTTGTGAACTTTCATTAGTAGTCACATAAGTTCCAAGCATTTTCTTATACGCAAACTCCATATAACCGCCTTATACAGCTTTACAAAAGCCCTTATATATATACTATATGTCCTTTCAACTCCCAACTCCACCACTAAGAAAATATTAATCCTTCAAACCCTAAAACCGCAAACAAATATTAATCCTAAGCCTCAAAAGGGATCATGTCTTCTCCTGATTACCCAAAACCCCTTAAAAAGCGGCACCCTGCTTGCCCAGGCGAGGAACGGTGCACATTTTCAAGCTGTTCTCATAGACGATCCTCAAACACTTCAAGATTCTCACATTATTATTGTCACGAGTTTGGGATCCATCGTGATCGTCCCATAAATCATCATTCCCACTTGCAAAGGCGTCGGCGCTTCATGTTGTACTTTAATATTCTATGAGAAGAAGAAGAAGAAGAGGAGATAAATATTATAAGTTTTTTTTGTTAATTAGATTTTTTGTTATCACTGATATGTGTATAGGCATGGAAAATATTTTGGCAAAAAAGAAAATAAAAAAATAAGAATATTTTGTAAAAGATTTTGTTATATCAAAGGATATTTTTAATTACATTTATATACTTATGGAGATTACCGAATTATCTCATGTTTTTGACACTTATTATGGCCCTTACATACAGTATGGATTATGAATGTTCAAGGACAATTGGTCTTTTGGAAAACATTTGGGAACCCCTTATTTTTTAGTGAAAGAGTCGAAATTTCTTAATAAGACATTAATACATGCGCTACAATGAATACAAAGTAAATTTTTTTTCCTACATATAAAATTCCTTCAAAATATCTTTCATAAAAACTCTTCGTATTAGCTTCATAGGAAAGTTCATTTATAATTAAGACTAATTCTTGCAAACTTTGATTAATTTATGCATAATAATGATTTTGTGATTAGTTTATTTCATAAACTATACAAAATCCCACTTTCCTTTTAAATTTCCCAATAAATAACTATCTAACTAAATTTGCCAGTATTTTACTCTCTTTCACAAATATAATACTTGAAATTCTACAATCACACTTCAGAAGCTATTGCTTCAAAAAAAAAATCCAAACCCAAAAGTACCATAAAATTCTAATCCAATTAAATCTAAACTTTGAACCCAAATCAAAAAAATTTCAAGGCTTTATGAATCCTAAATTCTAAATTCCCTAGAGCCCTAGATCCAATAAATTCTAGAGTTGAAACTATAAATTCCAATTCCTATTGAGATATCCATGTTTGATAAACAATAAATTCAAAATTGCATTCATGATGCAACCCATATCATTTTTCTTGTAAATGTTTTCTCATAATTTAGCATAGTTGCTCCGATATTTATAGTTAGATGTTTCACATTTCAAGGTTTTGATTGATTTGTATAATTTTTTTATATTATAATTTCCATTAGTTTTTTCCTATGTTTTAGTAGGTTTAATTATAAAAAAATGTATTCGTGCCTCTATACAACAATGTCAAGGTTCAAAAATATTTCTATATGTCCTCGAATGCATGTTTTAATGTTGTCACACATACACGCATTGACATATCTTAGTAGGGGTCAGGAGACATCACTCTTCCAAGATTTTCACAGAACAATGTATATAGTTACTGATTCAGCATAATTTATCTGTATAACAGTGTAAATTTTACACCCCCCCCCCCCCCCCCTTCCCCAAAGATTTTTGTACTGTAATTTAAGTATATATATTATTTGTGTTGTTTAATATAGATCTAGAGGAGGGTGAATAGGTAATCCTAATTCTAATTTTGCAAGCTAATAGAATGCAATTTAGGTATTTGTGTAATCTTAAATAATTTAAAATAAATAGATAATGTACCACAATCTATGACACACAATATTTATTACGGAGTTCGGTAGGTGGTTGCTTTGTAGTTTTAACTCACTGTTTACTTTCTCAATCGACCTACTCGATAATTTACAAGTACCTACGTCTCTGATGATGCTTTGCGCCGTTTAGACACTCTATTAAATTTTACCGAATCAAAGATTACAAGATTTCCCAAGATCGAATTATATGTTTCTATCGATCTATGTCAGACTTTACAATTTAGTGCTAGCCTATTGCAATCTACAAATCGAACTCTGTATAATCGGTCACGCGACTGGGGAATCGTTTGTAGGAATGATTGGAAAGATCTATCCTAGATCAAGGTATTGATTTAGAGAAATTAAACTGAAGATATTTTGGCTAGTTTTTCTCTCTTTGATATTGTATAAAAGTTGTGGAAGAGATAGAGAGAAACTCAAGATATTTAGCCTATAATTTATAACTACTAATATTTCTTTATAATTATTGTTTTGTTGTTTGAATTATTTTTATTTTGCAACTCGTTATTGTTGAAACGAAATTCTCTTCATCAAAAGTTGAAGACTTTATTTTGTTTATTGATGTATCTGAAGTTGCGGAATATTTTTTTGTGATTTCTTCTTGAACAACATAGAATATCATAACAGTAATATTATATTCAAAATCACCTGTTATAATATTTATTTCGTTATTGTTTTTCTTGTAAATAGTTTAAACAGTAGAAATAACACGTGCTTTATATTATTTTATATCATGCAATGGAAAATATAAAATAATATAAAACTCAATCGTGGAAGTAATTTAATAAATAATATCGAAATTTAATTTATAATAAACGTAAATACAAATTATTTTATATGACATGATTTTTTTTATTTACATTTTTTAAAACAACAATACAATTTGATAGGTATTTATAAGTTTAAGAAGTTATTTAGACGGATGAACTATTTTTTAGTTCTATTACTTTTTGAAAAAAATTTGTTTGCTTAAAAACACAAATATAATTTACTTAGTATTATATGAGATTCTTATAGCTATAATTTAAAAAAAATAAAAGTAATAATACTTAAAAATTCTTTAAGACAAATAAAATTCTTAAAAATTTATTATGTAAATATGTATTTTTTTGCATTGTATTTTCTTACATAATATCTTTTCAAATTGAAATTATGAAAAACGGTATGTACGAACTATGTTAATATGGATGTCAAAATAAAGAGAAAATGAAAATGAATATATTTGATGGATTATAAAATTAAATTTCTAGAAATAATACTAATATATTTTCTACGTTTTATAATATTACATATTAAATTATTAATATTTTATATATAAACTTTTCATATTCCATTGCATTCACATTTGATCATTTAATCTTATGTGAAATGTTAAAACAATTGATTAGACTTGGTCTAATGTGATTCTAACCAATAATAATATGCCACATTATTAATGTAGGATGATGTGACTTTCTAAGAATGCTTAAAACAGGTGTAATATAATGACACATAAATAACTACACAAAATATGATCTTCAAAAAATCTAACAAAAATTAATGATTGATATTAAACCACATCACTACATCTAATGGTTCAAATTAAAACTTAAAAATAATCATACAAAATGCATGTCTTGAATGATCAAATATAATATTAAAGTATATGATGAATCCACATCACACAATATAATGGTTAATAATCATGATAAACATGATGATGTGGTTTCTTGAGGAGGCTCACAGATAGGTGCAAAATAAGGGAGTGGGTAAATTATAAATACTTAAAAACAAAAAATTATGAATTAACCATTAATTGCAATTAACAATTAATGTGTTAATTACTCATGATGACAATATGATGATGTCATCAAGAAAGTGGGGGGGAATTGAGAGGCACGGTGGAAGACCCATATCTATATGTCTAACATTTTATAACATAATTTGTGCATTTTTAGAAGGTCACATCATCATCTTATGATGACGCGAACTATTGCTATTAAAAAACCTATTACACAATAAATTTCTTATTAAAAAAAGCTAAGAATTACATACAAAACAGTAACATACGCATGTACAAACCAATGATCGCATAGCTTGGATGGTTAGCTATTTTGGCACAAGATCCATATGTTATAATATGTTGTGATTCCGAATTCCATTTGAATCACATAAAAATTGCATAAAAAAATGAACGCGATTTGTGGTCTATGATTCTCTCCATCAACATACACATGTACAAAAAGAGTTTAAAAATCTTTTTTTCTCATTCTCCTTAATTTTGTTCAGGCTAAAATAGTATCACACTAAAATCACACATACAGAAGAACCAACGTCCTATTTTACAACAAATAAATCTATCACACACATATATGCGCATAATATACATAAAATAACCAACAAACTATTTTTACAACGAGAAGAAGAAAACTACCATACATATATTTACATAATTTACATAAAAGAACCAACAAATTATTTTTATAACAAAAAGAGGAAACTATCATAAACATATTTACATAATATACATAGTCAAGTCACAAGATCGATTCGAAAGTATTCACCAAAAGTACGCTAAAATCACGGAGCTATTACGTCATTGCAGCAGGGATTCGCACTCGAACCTCGTTCAATATACCATTCTGATCGATCTGCATCATGAACACTTGTAACAAGTGGGTTCCTTGAGAAATTTGAGCGTCTCGGTGCTCCTAAGTTGTGAATGCATCCTCGTAATGTGCATCGACGTCTTCCAGGACACGCCGGATGTGGCTGCGAAGAAGGACTTTTTTAGTTTTACAATTATATATATTCATCAAATCATATGATATATATAGAGGAGAAAAGCAAAAAATAACTTATGAAAAAGCAAGAAAAATAAAATGATTTTAGCTCATGTATAGTAAAATAAAAAGATAATTTGATCTTTTTAGAAACAAACCTTGGTTGGCATTGGTGGCCTATTTGGAGGAGAACTCATGATCAAATTTTTTGGCGTGTATATGGACCAAATTTTTTGTTTTAGACTTTACCTTTCGTGTTTTTGGAATAAATAGGAACTTGATTAATGAGAATTGTTGAGGACACTCACGGCCTTTATATAATTAAGCAAGTCGGTGATGGGAATTTTACTAGAGATTTACAGTTCATTTCTCAATTTAATTAACTCTGGTTGGAAATTTGAATGAAAAACCATGTCATTTTACAAGAGTTTCTCGTGAAATTTACGGTTTTTAAGAGGAAGTCCATCTTAAACTCGTGAAATTTGGTCTCCAATTTACGGTTTTTTCATCATACACTGAAATTTACGTGAAAATTCATGACATATTCCAAGATTTTTCTCTTGAAATTTACGATTATGTATATGTTAGATGAAGGTTCATTTTGAACTTCTATATCTTGTGCAACACGATTGCATATTTTCCCATTAAACCAGGAAATTTGTGGGAAAATCGTAGTATTTTACAAGATTTCCATTCATGATGACATTGGTACAAAAATGTATTGATTTTGGCCTTCAACGATTGAAGAACTTTATTTTCTTCTCTCTACCCTCCTCATAAATAATCTTATTTTTATTTTATTTAAATTAAGTTTTTTTTTACTAATTATACTATATCATAATTTAAAATTATAAAAATTCTTATTTTGTTCAACTGAATAGAATAAAGTATAATTTAATTTATTCAAATCGGTTTAAAATTATTTTGCTTGTTTGGAATATAATTTATTTTAGTTTAAATTCATTTGATTGTGTTCGAACCAATCCGGTCAAATGGACAGTTTAAGACTGTTGTGGATTTAATACGGGTGACGCTATTGCAAGAGGCAACATGAATAATTGAGAGCAATTTGAATTTTTGTTTTATTAAATGACCGTTATACCGTTGTTATTTAGGAATTGATGATTACATTTATGTATTAATTTATCACATTTCATAAACCATGCAAATAAAATCTTTCATATATCAAAAATATTTTTATTCTTAATTTTTTTCATCATACAAAAATAATTAAATTGTAACATGTCATATATATTTAAATATGAAAATTAAAATATATTGGTCATATTTGGTTTTTTCATAATATTAGGAAAAATATTTTTGCATTATGTGTGAAAGATATAAGTAATAATATATAAGTATAATAAATATCAATCGCCATAAATAGGGGTATATTGGTCATTTGATTAAAAAACATTGAAATTTCTCTCAATTTAGCCATGTTGGCTCTTTCAATAGCGTCACCCTTTAATATTTATTAGGCTTTTTTTATTTGGGCTTCGTTATATAATTTATTCATTTTTTTTAAACAACTTTCTACAATTTTATCTGATGTTACATTCATTTCAATTATGATATTTGACAAAATTTAGAAAATTAATTAATTATTGATTTTCATAATCATGATTTCTTTATAATATTTATATGTTCATTATTTTACAATATACTTTTTAGCATTTTTAGAAGGTCATTCATTATTGTCAGTGACGTTGACTATTGCTATTCGTCAGGTTCACATTAAACCAACTTTGCTCACATGTTTATCATTTCATATTATGTTACTTTATCAAATGTCCAATGAAATATGAAATACTAGTCAATTAATATATAATTTTACAAAACAAAACATAATATTTTACTATTATTTTGAGAATTTTAATTTTATAAATTCATCAAATATTTCGTTTGAATTTATCTTTTATCTTTTCATATCTATATTAGAATAATTCATATATATCATTGTCCCTAATTTGAATTTTTAAATATATCATGTAAGAAAATATAATGCATATTTAAATAATAAAATTTTAAGTACTATTTATTTGTACAAAAATATAATCATAAGAATCTCATATAATATTAAGTATGATATATTTGTGTTTTTCTTCAAATGAATTTATTATTAAAATTTAAAAAATAATAGAAATTAAATTTTTTATCTATCAAAACATAAATATCTTCTTAAACTTAAGAAAATGTATATATTAAATATTATTGTTATATGTAAGACTATAAAACTATACAGATCATATGATATTAAATAATTTATATTTATATTTTGCTGAATTAAATTTTTATGTTATTTTTACAATTAAGTTTATATTATTTATAATTTTCATTGCATTTCATATCAGCAAAAAATATAGTTATATATAATTAATGATGTGTTACCAATCTTAATCATGTAATATCCGTATCATGTCCATTTATCGAGCGGGTATTTTTAACCGCCGCATTTAGTACTCGCTCCGGAATTGTTTCCATGCTTATTTTATAATATTTAATTTAAAAAACATCTAAATATACTAACTCAAAATAATTTACAAAATTAAGATAATTAACATTAACATCACAATTAAGACACAGCGGAAGTAACTTCGATGTGGGAAGCACCACAAGTTAGAGTTGAACTACTAACCTAATAATGCCATTTGTTAAGACGTATTAGGCAAGTAATAATTAAAAAATATTGAAAATCAGAAAATAGGAATTATAAAATATTAGAAAAAATAGATTAAAAAATCATATTAAAAATCCCAGAATAAAAAAAATCAGAATTTAAAAAGGATGACGTTATTGCAAAATCTCACACGACTTAACAAAGAGCAATTTAAAAAAAAAATCAAACTAATGATAATTTTACCCTCATTTATGATTATTGTTGTTTATTGTTTTGTATGTAACTAATGTATGTTATTATTTTTAATGTACAAAATAAAATCTAACAAATACGAAAACATAAATGAATAAATTTACTCGTATATGCTCTCTTGTTAGTGAATATTATAAGACAAAATAAAATAAAATATGCTCTTCAATTTTCAAAATATAAAAAAAATTGTATCCGATCTTCGTCTTTGAAAAAAAATAACTGCTATCCATGAATATCTAATTTGAAATTTGCAAATTATTATTTTTAATATGTTGTTTCAGTAAAAAAATTTGTAAGTTATTTTTAATGATTATGATTTTTATATATAATTATTTTTTCACAATTTATGGAATGTAAAAATTAAGAACAATAAATATTAATCATTATTAATGGGGGCAAAATAGTCATTTCTTAAACTTTGCTCTTTGTTAAGTCATGTTAGCTCTTCTAATATCATCACCTTTAAAAAAACAAACAAAATTTGGAAAACCAGAATTAAATAAGATATCAATAAAAATAAATCAGATAAGAGCAAATTAAAAGAAATCAATTAAAAAAAAAGCAGTTAAAAGAACTGTTTCAAAGTTAATTTGTAGATCTGTAGATTTTAAAAAACTCTTGTTAAAACGGCTGTTGCAAAAATATAGAGAAGAATGGGATTTTTGAATTTTTAACATTAAGCATTGCGTTTGAACATTGCATTTGAACATTTTAACTTTTAAGTTTTAACCAAACGTTATCTGAACACAATCTTCAAGTAATTCCCATCTCGTGTATAAAAAAAAATGGAATGTATCATACTTCTATAAATTTACTCCCTGGTATCTTTCTCTCTCAAACTCTTAAAATATTTTTAGCAAAATCTCGAGAGAGAAAAGAGTCTTTGGTAGAGCTTAAACTTCTCTATATATTCTAGTAAACCAATTTCCGTCTCCTTTCAAATATTCAAGTTATTCCCAACTCGTGTGATCGAATCCGTTAGGTTAGCTCGATAGGCCGTTTCTTAGATTTGTGAAAGACTAGCAAATTCGTTTTTGTGAAGACCTGATCCATACAGAGAGAACATTAAATCGGTGTTGGATGCCTTGTAATCTTTTAATCGAAAAATTGAATCAAGTGGACGCGTGGCATCCCGGAGACCTAAGTACTTGCGAGCGTTGATTCGGTCGAATAGCAAGTAAATATTAGTTAAAGCAAGCAAGTATTTACCGAAATCGTAATCATATCACGTGCCAAACTGGTTTGTGCGGTATTGCCTTCTTTGTTAATTACTTTATGCACTATTTAATTACTAGTTAATTACCAAAGCATACTCGTAAATTGAATATTGATAAAAGTCGAAAATAGGAATTAACGCAATACTACACATTTGTGCACGCCTGGTCGTCAAAATCAACAACCGAGCTACACGTGACAATTCATTTTTTCTCCATTTTGACCGCATAACACACACAGAGGCAAAAAAATTTATAAATATAAATTATTATGCAAAAAATATAATTCATGTCCAAAAAATATATATACAAAATATTACTCACGTAAAAAAAGGAATATAATACATCTTAAGAGATGTATCATATATACATGAAGTTATATCACCCGTATACAAATTGATAATATGTATGTATTCAAAAAATATATATTGTATATCTAAAACTTCTAACTTAAGATATATTATAGGTTCAAACAAATATGACATGTATATGTATTTAGGAAAATATATCACACATCTAAAATGTGTAAGATACGTCTAAAAGATATACACACGCAAAAATACAATATAAATATAATATGTATAACATATTTTTTTAAAATACACGTAAAAACGTATGATACACATATAAGATATACGATATATCTAAAATAGTATAATACATCTAAAAACGTATAATACACATGTAAGATATATGTTATATCTGAAATAGTATAAAAATCCTGAATGGAGGAAGATGTGCATTTAAAGTGCTTTAGGCGGCCCAAACAACAAAAAATTATTTTTTGTTTGGAAAAATAGAATACCACGTGTCAGTCTCTAGTTGATTTCGACGATCGGAGAGAGTAATTGTTGGAGTGTAGAAACTTTTTTCTAACTGTTCAAGTAATTATTGTAATATTTAGAGAATATTTTATCAATGACCACATAATCAAGTTGGTTGAGTGCTTAGCAAAAATAACACTACGTGTTGGAAAGGTTGTGGATTCGAGTCCCGACGACATCAATATAAAAATAGAAACATATAATGACCGCTATTCCTAATCCAATATATATAAATACAGATATAAAATACAAAATACAAGTAAGTACAAATACAAATAACAATAAAAAATACGAATACAAGTACGAATGTCCAGGACAATTACGAAACACAAATACAAATGCCAACAAGAATACAGACTACAAAAATGAAATGTGAATATGTATACGAATACGAACATGAACACGAACATAGCACGAACATGAATACTAATACAATTATGAATTAAGAATTATGAATAACGAATTACGAATAACGAATTACGAAATATAAAATCGCACGAATACAAATACGAAATATGAATAGTAATACGAATTCGCCTATATGAATAATACATGAATACGAATACACGAATACGAATAGATGAACATGAATGCGAGTATGAATACAAAATACGAATATGGAATACTAATACAAATATAGATAAGAATACAAACAATTCGATACATTTCGGAAATGAGGAAATTTTAATTACAAAACACAACTTGATTGCCCAGTAAAAAACAACTGCACGCGATATTAAACGATAACACCCATTTCCGAACACAACAATTAGAGAGAAACCCAAAAAGGTTCCTCGAATACTACAAATAAGTTACAAGCAAAAATAAAAATACGAATATGAATACATGACTACGAATAATACAAAGGATGTGAATGCGAATTCGCAGCCACAAATGCGAATAAAAATTTTAAAAATAAATAAACATAAAATAAAATACGGATACGAAATAAGAAATGTGAATTACAAAATACAGGCACAAACACAAACACTTAATACGAACGAGGAAACGAAAAACCAATACAAGTACGAAATATAACACGAATACGAATAAAATCACAGATACGAATACGATTATGAAATATTTTTGTAATATCAACTTTAATGTTCATAAAATATGATGTTTATTAGCTGTCGTGATTATATCCTAAAACATGTAGTGATTCATGATAGAAATACTCATCGAAAACATGAAAGAAGTAAACTTTCTTTTTACGATGAACCCGCGCAATAGCGCGAGTACCACGCTAGTATGCAATAAACTACTATACATACGCGCATGACACCTAACCCTTATAATTAAATGAGTGGTGATGCATGTCCCCCCTTAAAATCTCCTAAATTGATTGATGTGTTGGCGTTAGTATTAATGATGGTGGTAAGCCATAACTATTTAATTTTTTCCATCATATATAATAAAAAAGGTAAAAAAGATTCACCGTTTTACACATCATTAATTAATTTAATATTTTTAACAATTTTGTTTTCCATCATTTATCATTAATGAAATTTAAATCTATAAATTTGGAAATGAATTTATAGGACTAAATTAATATACTATTTAACATGTGTTAAACGGATACATGAATAAAACCATCGTAAAAAATAAACAAAAATATAATAATGAAAATAATTCGCAAAAATTAGAAAATAAAAATGAAAATATATTTTTTTAAAAAAATATTGAAAATAAAATAATAAAAATTTGTTCAAATAAATATAACTTATCATGTGTTAAATTAAATATAATAAAAATATTAAATAAAGCAAATTATTTTTTAATAATTTGATTTACCACCTAATCAATGTGGTTCACCACCTAATAAATACAGTTTGCCACCTAATTTAAAATTTAATTCTTTTATTATATATTTTCAACACATCAATACAATGAGGGGATCTTACTTATTAGAGGGGACAAGTATAATTTTTCTAATTAAATATAAGGGCCCGGGGTTGAATTTAGTTGTGCCCATCTAAAGGATTTCTTCTAAAAATTCCCTCCAACATATGGAATGTAAAGGGAAATTACTTGGGCTTTTTCACGAGTATATACTACATAATATATACTATATACGATAATTGCAAGCTGGTTATAGTACATGTTAAGAATTTTTTTGACAAGTATATTCTTATTGAAGTTTCCACGTAGAATCCATGCAAATACCACCAATGACATGCTAATAATAATAATTATTATTATTTTTGAAAGAACAAAAGGAAAAAAAAGAATGGGCTGAAAATGACATGTTGACCTTGAGTAGGCAATATTAGTTGGTTCTTTACTACTAAAACAAAAATAGTATTTTTAAGAACTGGATTTTTTTAGAGTCCATTTACTATGCAACCGAGATTCTCCGATTTGGACCCACACATCCTAGATCGGGGGGGGGGGGGGGGGGGCTCACACATCCTCGATCTGAGGGGTTAGTGATAATTATTTTTTTAATTAACACAAATACACTTAATTAATAATTAATTATTATAGAATTAAGGTATATATGAATTAATAATTAATATGTATTCACTGTTAATAGAGAGTATTTATATTAATTAAGAGGGTAATTAGTTGTTAATCCCAATATAATCATTGTGTGGGAGAAACTAGGGAGAAGAGTAAAATTTCCCTCATTTTTTTATTTAAGCTTCGGTTGACCAATAGCAAGAGCTAGATTTAAACCGACATAAATCATTGAAAAAAAAAATCAAAATAATAAATCCTTTAGTTGAAATAAAAAATTTGTTTTTTCGTTGAAATAAAACATTGTTTTTTTTATTGAATTAGAGAATAGATATTTCTACTCTTCAATTAAAAAACTCAGTTTTTGTATATTTATAATTTATAATTTGTTAATTGTTACAGGCTGGGAAAATAAGATCATCTATATTTCCTTGAAAATACAAAGTTGCTTAAGTAAAAGAAAAACCTCCACACATTGGCCACCTTTCCAGAAATTCAATTTCACCATGTAAAAGTCAGGCAAAACTTTGGATGATTCTTCTCTCGAAACCAAGAGTGCATAATTCAAAGGTCAAATGTCAGGATTTGTAATTTGTTCAATGAAATTTGAAGAAGAAACCAACATATGTTTTTATTCTGATCATTGTTGACCTCTTTTCAGACTCGGGCGAAGCGATAGGTCCAAAAAATTCGAATTTCGGATCCAAAAGTTTAGATGATTCAAAATTTTCAAAATACATGATTTGTCCAGTTAAAAATATTTATAATTACAATAAAACAATAAAAATTCTTGTGATTCATTGGTAAAAAATAATTATCTCTCTTCTAAGAAGTCATGAGTTCAAATACCACAACATATAATTTTAGATTTTTTTTTCCAATATAATGAAAATAGGAAAAAAATTTGATCTAAACGAGATTTTAACTTTGAATCTAATGAATTTTTTTGGAGCCTTAACCAATAAATCACACAATCAATTGTGACAGAATACGTTAACTTTTCTTCAAACAAATTAATTGTATACGGGATTCACTTTCAAACTAGGCTTCGCGTACTCGAAAACTTGGGACCGGACATGCCTCTTTTGTGCTGAAAGAATTTTGTTCGACGCCTTCGTTTTCATATTTTTGACGTACATAGAAGTAAGCACAAGAATATATTCAATACTTTTTATTTAAAACGTAATTTTGCATGTAATTTATACTCATTCCCTGGCATTTTCACTTGCTTTTATACTATATATTATTTAATATTTACATCATAAAAACTTCACCTTTTTTTACACCATATCTATAACAAGAAGTATTCACGACCTTCCTTACAAAATAAAATATCCAAAATACCATGACTATTTTCTACAACAAAAATAACAAAAAAAATCATGTTCATCAACGGGTTATTGAAAGAAAACGGTGAATATGACCTCGCTACATCGAATTACTAATCACACTGATCTCCAATATTGGCGCCGTAGTCATAATTGTTTGAAACGTAATGATCATTGGTCGAGCTTTCACAGTAGGAATTCGTATTTGGAGGCCTTGTTTCTCTTCTATGTGGACAACCCGCAATCTGGCACGTTTTCCTTCCCGGACATGCAGGGTGCCTCTTTGAATTAGTAGGAATTCGTAGATGACATTCAATTAGGTTAATGTCCATCTTGAAATTTACGATTATGTATATGTTAGATGAAGGTTCATTTTGAACTTCTATATCTTGTGCAACACGATTGCATATTTTCCCATTAAACCAGGAAATTTGTGGGAAAATCGTAGTATTTTACAAGATTTCCATTCATGATGACATTGGTACAAAAATGTATTAATTTTGGCCTTCAACGATTGAAGAACTTTATTTTCTTCTCTCTACCCTCCTCATAAATAATCTTATTTTTATTTTATTTAAATAAAGTTTGTTTTTACTAATTATACTATATGATAATTTAAAATTATAAAAATTCTTATTTTGTTCAACTGAAAAGAATAAAGTATAATTTAATTTATTCGAATCGGTTTAAAATTATTTTGCTTGTTTGGAATATAATTTATTTTAGTTTAAATTCATTTGATTGTGTTCGAACCAATCCGGTCAAATCGACAGTTTAAGACTGTTGTTGATTTAATACGGGTGACGCTATTGCAATAGGCAACATGACTAATTGAGAGCAATTTGAATTTTGTTTTATTAAATGACCGTTATACCCTTGTTATTTAGGAATTGATGATTACATTTATCTATTAATTTATCACATTTCATAAACCATGCAAATAAAATCTTTCATATATCAAAAATATTTTTATTCTTAATTTTTTTCATCATACAAAAATAATTAAATTGTAACATGTCATATATATTTAAATATGAAAATTAGAATATATTGGTCAGATTTGGTTTTTTCATAATATTAGGAAAAATATTTTTGCATTATTTGTGAAAGATATAAGTAATAATATATAAGTATAATAAATATCAATCACCATAAATAGGGGTATATTGGTCATTTGATTAAAAAAAATTGAAATTTCTCCCAATTTAGCCATGTTGGCTCTTTCAATAGCGTCACCCTTTAATATTTATTAGGCTTTTTTTATTTGGGCTTCGTTATATAATTTATTCATTTTTTTTAAACAACTTTCTACAATTTTATCTGTTGTTACATTCATTTCAATTAATATATCAAAAAAAAATTATATGTATGACAAGTTGATAATTTAGCCATGTTGTTACATTCATTTCAATTACATTTCAATTAATTTTATTTGTATGACAAGTTGACAATTATATGTATGACAAGTTGACAATTTTATCTGTTGTTACATTCATTTCAATTTAGCCATGTTGTTACATTCATTTCAATTACATTCATTTCAATTAATTTTATTTGGGCTTCGTTATATAATTGAAATTATATCACCCGTATACAAATTGATAATATGTATGTATTCAAAAAATATATATTGTATATCTAAAACTTCTAACTTAAGATATATTATACGTTCAAACAAATATGACATGTATATGTATTTAGGAAAATATATCACACATCTAAAATGTGTAAGATACGTCTAAAGATATACGCACGCAAAAATACAATATAAATATAATATGTATAACATATTTTTTTAAAATACACGTAAAAACGTAATTTTGTTCGACGCCTTCGTTTTCATATTTTTGACGTACATAGAAGTAAGCACAAGAATATATTCAATACTTTTTATTTAAAACGTAATTTTGCATGTATTTTATACACATTCCCTGGCATTTTCACTTGCTTTTATACTATATATTATTTAATATTTACATCATAAAGACTTCGCCTTTTTTTACACCATATCTATAACAAGAAGTATTCACGACCTTCTTTACAAAATAAAATATCCAAAATACCATGACTATTTTCTACAACAAAAATAACAAAAAAAATCATGTTCATCAACGGGTTATTGAACGAAAACGGTGAATATGAGCTCGCTACATCGAATTACTAATCACACTGATCTCCAATATTGGCGCCGTAGTCATAATTGTTTGAAACGTAATGTTCATTGGTCGAGCTTTCACAGTAGGAATTCGTATTTGGAGGCCTTGTTTCTCTTCTATGTGGACAACCCGCAATCTGGCATGTTTTCCTTCCCGGACATGCAGGGTGCCTCTTTGAATTAGTATTCGGAGATCTTGTTGCCGGAGAGGACATGTTCCGATTATTTCGATTCACTTCTTTTAATAACAAGGTAGGAATATATAGTACTTTCGTGGACCGGAGTACTTCGAGATTGAAGTTGGAGAAAATTTGCAGTAGATTGAAATAGGTTTTGAAATAGATAGAAATAGATAGAAAATTTTGTATGTTGTAAATATTTATAGGAGAGGAAGGGAGAGTGTTGTATGAAAATTACATTCAAATTTCCATCATTAGACAATGGAAATGGATCATTGAGCGAGCTAATAAGAAAAAGGTCCCAAAACCAATGCAATAGTATCCATAATAATACTAATAATAATAATAACAACAACAACAATAATAATCATAACAATAGGGCTTTTTTTTTGAGAAATTAAAACTAGGGTTTTGTACAAATATCAAAGTTTCGCAAAAATACACCCCACAACATAATGTAGTATATATCCCCTTTGCAAAAATACACAATATATTTTTGGACGAAATGTGATTTTAATATTAAAAAGTCACCAACGTCAAAAAACAAATTAATCTTTTTGTATATGCATTAGAACGTTTGATATTATTTGCAAACATTAATTGCAATAATTTTCTTTTTTGATCATTTGTGTGACCAGCACAGGAATTTCATTTTTTAATAGTTGAAATTTCATTGATATTGTTTTTCAAACATTTCTTCCTAACTAAGAATTCTTGAGATTTAGTAAACTACTATATGTTTATTAGCTCAACATGAAAGCAGATGAAAATTAGAAAAATAGAAAACGTGTGTAATTCTCAAAGCAATTAATTAAAACCGAGTAAACTAGAAATAAAATAATAAACAAAGGTTGACGTTTAAAAATTTCTAGTATAGTCCCTGAACTTCAATATTTTTCTATATTTTATTTAATATGGAATTTCTTGGAATGTTCGCTAATTATAAACCTTTCATTTATCATTAGTTTATAGAAACTTTAACTTTGATAATGGAGGGCAAATAATGAACATTCAAAGAAGCAAGCTAGTCATGGTATATGGAAATAAGGGATATGAGTACAATTTATCCTATGCCTGAGAGAAAGGCATTACAACCTTGAAATAAGGGATATGAGTAAAATAATGAACAATTATAATCGAGTTGATTGAACGCTTGACACAAAATGTTGAAGAGGTTATGTGTTCTAGTTCCATCAGCATCAGCATCATATAAAAAATATATATGTATCAATAATGACAAGAGACCGCTTGTTCGGCGTCATTCGAGAAAAAAAAGAAACTAAACCAACTAGCTAATTGTGATGTTTCAGTTCAAGTTCAATGTGTGAGAGAAAGGCATTACAACCTTGAAATGTAGATGGAGATTATGATCCTAGATCTTCCTCATTATCATTATACAGGGTGTTTATTTTTTCGATCACAAGAAAACAGAAAATAGCAATTACATAGTTTGTTCTTTGTTCAATTCTTAATCGGCCTCTAATTACTTACGCATTTTTATATAAATTTATGTTTGTATTTATTTGGCCATAAATTCTTTCTGATGGGATAAAATAAGAGAAACTTTACGATCAAGAGATCATCGGAATCGTTAAACTAAACCAATTCAAGGGAGCAGCACAATCTTTAAGACGCTGTAATTCGCTGATCGAGATAGCATCAATATCGTGCCTCTGATTAGATGAAATCTCATAAAATAATTCAGAACTCAAGCAAAAGCCATCGCAAAATTCCGAAATTCTAGATAAAGAAGGAGCATGAATATCGTGCCTCTAAGAGATGGAAATAGATCTTAATGGAGCATAATAGATCTAATTATGTTTCACATAATTGAGTTATTTTAAATTACATTTAAGATTCAACAGAAGAGTAAATCAGAAAAATAGATTATTTCACAAGAATAATTCATTGCTTATAACAATTTTAACATGAATACACAAACAACTTTTATCCTTGAAAAGCAAAACAAACGCATCCAAAATAATCTTGTTCTTTTTTTTATTTTTCTTGCACACGAAACAAGTCCTAAATAAACTCGACCAAAATCATTTAAAACTCGTCTGCCTATCTTGGAGTAACAAAAACGGAAATAAGAAGAATAGAACTCGACACTCCTCGTCTGGATCGAGCCGTGCGGCACTATACGCTCCTGCGCCAATATTATGAATACACCCTGACAACTTGCACCTCTTCTTCCCTGGACAAGCTGGATGTCTTTTAAGGGATTGCAAACTCTTCTTCTCAGAGGAATACATCTTGCTAATTTCTAGGGTTTAAGTTAGATTATGAATTGAAAAAATTTGTCGGATAAATGAGAGATGAATATAGGGAATGTATTTTGCATCCTCATTTATAGGGGACTTTGGGTAGGTTTTAATTTTATTAGTATGAAGTTTCCTCCGTTGACTTGAAAATAGTTCGATTATATATAAAATGAATTAAGAGCGGAAAATACGTGGAATAAACTAGGCAAAATTGGAGGAAAATACTAGTGAAAATGGATGGTAAGTTAAAGAGTTTTAAAGGGTAATGCATTCCTTTACTTATTGCCCAAGTAGAGACTATATAATAGTTTATTCGTTATAAGGACATGCAAACTAATTAACAGACTGCTGTGGATTAATCCGACAACTATCTTAATCAGCGATTTACTGTGGCAGAAATATAATGGCCTATTATATACTCCATATGCATATAGTCGGAATTTATATGGTCATTTAAAGTTTAAACTCAATTAGATTCATATCGTTTAAATTCATGAAAATAATAGACATGATACAACAAGTAAAGTTTAAATTCAATTAGGTTAATGTCCATTTTGGATAAAATCAACTTAATTAATGTCGGGTAAAATTAGATGACATTTAATTTTATCAAGTTAGAGAACTAATCAGGATTTTAGATTGCACAAGAAGAAAACTTGAAAGTCAAATTAATCAAGGATTAGAAGTTCCAAATTTTCTTGATTAATTAGATTCATTTTAGTTTAATATTTTAAATACTTTATATCGATCAATAAAAAAAATACTTTATATCGAATCTGGCTAAATAGATAACCACATCGCAAATGCCACATAAATTCCAGGAAGTTTCTTACTTGAATTGAGGAAATCAATTAAATCAGCTCTATTTATCCGAGTGCAAAAGAACTTAAAAATATTATTTTTTGTTTCTTTTATAATATATATATGAATTTAGTAAAATCCAGCTACTCAATGTAGCTGGCTTAATAAAAATAGCATGAAGAGAAAATACGTGTTCGATATATAATTCATGATTATCGAATTTATTTAAAAATAAAATAAAGGAAAAAACGTGTTTGGTTTTTTTCAGTATAGTCCTGGACTCTTGTGAACTTTCATTAGTAGTCACATAAGTTCCAAGCATTTTCTTATACGCAAACTCCATATAACCGCCTTATACAGCTTTACAAAAGCCCTTATATTTATATATACTATATGTCCTTTCAACTCCCAACTCCACAACTAAGAAAATATTAATCCTTCAAACCCTAAAACCGCAAACAAATATTAATCCTAAGCCTCAAAAGGGATCATGTCTTCTCCTGATTACCCAAAACCCCTTAAAAAGCGGCACCCTGCTTGCCCAGGCAAGGAACGGTGCACATTTTCAAGCTGATGTCATAGACGATCCTCAAACACTACAAGATTCTCACATTATTATTGTCACGAGTTTGGGATCCATCGTGATCGTCCCATAAATCATCATTCCCACTTGCAATGGCGTCGGCGTTTCATGTTGTACTTTAATATCCTATGAGAAGAAGAAGAAGAAGAAGAAGAAGAAGAAGAGATAAATAATATAAGTTTCTGTATTAGTTAGATTTTTTGTTATCACTGATATGTGTACAGGCATGGAAAATATTTTGGCAAAAAAGAAAATAAAAAAATAAGAATATTTTGTAAAAGATTTTGTTATATCAAATGATATCTTTAATTTCATTTATATACTTATGGAGATTACTGATTATCTCATGTTTTTGAAAATTATTATGGCCCATACATATATTATGAATGTTTAAGGACAATTGGTCTTTTGGAAAACATTTGGGAACCCCTTATTTTTTAGTGAAAGAGTCGAAATTTCTTAATAAGACATTAATACATGGGCTACAATGAACAGAAGAAAATAAACCATTTTTCCTACATAAAAAATTCCTTCAAAATATCTTGTCCAGGCGAGGAACGGTGCACATTTTCAAGCTGTTATCATAGACGATCCTCAAACACTACAAGATTCTCACATTATTATTGTCACGAGTTTGGGATCCATCGTGATCGTCCCATAAATCATCATTACCACTTGCAAAGGCGTCGGCCCTTCATGTTGTACTTTTATATTTTATGAGAAGAAGAAGAAGAAGAAGAAGAAGAGATAAATATTATAAGCTTCTTTATTAGTTAGATTTTTTGTTATCACTGATATGTGTATAGGATGGAAAATATTTTGGCAACAAAGAAAATAACAAAATAAGAATATTTTGTAAAAAAATTTGTTATATTAAATGATATCTTTAATTTCATTTATATACTTAAGGAAATTACTGATTACCTCATGTATTTGAAACTTATTATGGCCCTTACATATATTATGAATGTTGACAATTGGTCTTTTGGAAAACATTTGGGAACCCCTTCTTTTTTAGTGAAAGAGTCGAAATTTCTTAAAAGAAATTAATACGTGCGCTACAATGAATAGAAAGTATACATAAAAAATTCCTTCAAAATATCTTGTACAAACTCTTCATAGTAGCTTCATAGGAAAGTTCATTTGTAATTAAGACTTATTCTTGTAAAATTTATTAATAAGAAGGACATTGAGTAATAATCCGACACTTATTTAGTAGGAGTTCTACTAAAAAAGTTAGAATCAGCCGAGTTGAAAAAAAAATTGGACGGTTGATAAAAATATCTAAAAAAATGGAAAAAAATATAAATATATTTAAAAATTGGAAAATATTATAAGAAAAAATTCAACTAATAAAAACTAAAATTACGACATAACATAACATAATTTTGAAAGTTAGAATCGGGATCATATATATATATATATATATATATATGTATATATATATATATATATATATATATATATATATATATATATATATGATAGAAATGTGTGTATACATATATATGATAGAAATTTGTGTATACATATATTCATGTCAAAATTATATATATATAGAGTCTGGCTAGCCCGCTTTTAATAGTACGAAACTGATTTATGCTATTAATTTTTGCATCGTTAGATCCACATCAAGATTTTGATTTGGTAATCAAATAATTCTTGAAGGATAAATTTTTCACACCGTTCATTTGTATCAAATTAAGTACATTGTTAAATTCATAGCATTTAATACTCAATTGAATGTAAATAAGGAAATTATATGTAGAAAGTATATTGTCACAATGTCAATCAAACCTTGATTCATTTTATACACACACAATAAAATGTTGACTTGCTTATCGCTTAAACAGGTTAACTTATACTAAATAAAGTGATGAAATGCTTAAACAACTTAACTTAGACACTCCAATGAGTCTGTATAAAATATTTTTATACTCGAAGTGATTCATTCGAACGGGAGCCTAAGAGTCGGTTCGAATAAACCATTCTCTGTCACATTTTCTGGGTTAATTTCAAATTACACTCGTATTAGTCCGTTCGAACGGAGCCTAAGGTTCGTTCGAAAGATTCACTCTCTGGAACTTAACTTTACATAATCATATTATGCACTTAATTAAGTCCCTGAATATTCATATTCATATATCCTTATATATACATATTTACTGTCGATCAAAAATTGTATTTCCTTCCTATATTAAATATTTGAATGTCAATTTTGTAACTAAAAATTAAATATATTGAGAGAGTAATTATAAGGTTTTAATATATTTTTTATTAATTATTTGTAACACCGTATTTAATTTTTTTCAATCACCCTCTACTTTATAAAAATAAAAAAGTGGCAATTATATTCTTGATAAAATTGAATAGAAACTTTGTCTCCAAATTTTAATTAGTATATTTTTATGCTTTTTCCTGTTTGGTCATTCAGCCACGTCATCGAATTCATGAGGATCGTCCGATGCTCTTATAATTTTACTTGATGAATCTCAGCCATCGATTGTTATATAAACTCGGTCTGTATGCATTGTTGTGTACTCAAAGATATTATTCATCTAGGTGTACATTGGACCACGTCCATTCAACTTTTCTTGCAAAGAAAACATATACACCCCCTTTCTCTTTCCTCTATCTCTAGATCATTCGGCCGAGTGCAAAAGAAAAAAACCCTAGCCACGAACCGAGGAGGCGGCGATGTCCATTTTTCTGAAGAAAAGAGGCTATTATTTTGCCACGATTCTCCGGATTTGCGATTTCTTTCCATCAAAGCCTAGACGGTGAAACCATAGACGCTGAGACTCCACACAAGTCCAAGATGAGACGAAATCCACGGCGGCCAGGTATGCCGTTCTTCCTCATTTTTTGCAGATTTCTTTACCTCTTTTTTTTTTCTTTTTTTGTTCTTTTTTCATGAGATTTTGAAGATTATGTTCATCCGTGGTTTATTTTCTTGATTATGTGGTTTATTTTCGTTAATAAGGCTTTTAAAATCTGTTAGCGTTTCCAATCTGTTTCAAATGCTCGATTTTCGAATGTAATCTTGACTGTTTCTCCCGTATTAATCGACATATCCGACTAAATCTGGATTTTCGGTATTTTTACCTGATTTTTGGACTTGGTTTTACTAAATCTGCAGTAAATCTGTTTTGCCCAATTTGGATGATTTTTGTTATTACTAATTTGAAATGATCAGCTATGATTTGAGTTGTAAATCATGGTCGACTTCAGTGACTTGCTTTTTTGAGTTGTAAAATCATTGCTAAAATAAAATTCGAGCAGAATTGTTTTCAACTTCTTTATGATTTTTCGTTCATTGGTATTTCTCCTTAAAGTTAGTATCTTTAGTGGCAATTGTTAGTTAATTCTTTAACTTGATCTTTTTGTGTGAATTGTATATGTTTTGTTAAATTTATACTGTCTAATTTGAATTCCCCTCTTTGCTGCAGAGTTCAAAAAATCTTTTGCATCCAGGTAAAATTATAAATCTTTTTCTTCTTCTATTCCTTGCCAATTTTTGATAGTCCAACTTTTAGTGAATTCTTTACTGATAGAGAACAGAAACAACATTTTTCAATATCTGGTACCGGTGTTGTACCTGTTTTGAGCCACAATAACTAAATGGGTAATTAATTAATCAATGCTTTTGGTCTGGAAGAATATTTGGTGGGGCAAAATTGATATTTTTTAACTTTTTGTTTGTTAGAGGTGTGAGTAAATTGAATAGCAAAGTGCGAGATTCGAGACCGATACGAAAACGAATTTGCTATTGCTGTGTTCTCCTATAGTGATTGATGCTGATCAGAACGAACAAATCAGGTAATTAATTAATCAATTAATTAATTAATGTCATTTGTTTGGCACAATTGTATTTATTTGCAATTGGTTTGCGATTGCAGGGTATGGAACTTGATCATTTGGTACACAAAGACGATGAGGATGATAACGGATTCATGAGTTCTGAGGAATTCGGGAAGTTAATGAGCGGTGCAGAAGGCGACGATGCTGATGAGTTGGAATTGGAGCATACTTTCCAAGTGATTGATGTTGATCAGAACGTTGTGGTGTCAACATTTGTAAATTGTCAGGGTACCTAATGGGCTAGGCAAGGCGGCTTTGGTTGCACATTCTCGGAGGATATCAATGGGGTTGATCATGACGGAGATGGAATGGTTTCCTTCAAAAAACTGATAGTAATGATTTCTTCGGCTGCGCTTCGAGTGGCCACAACGACGAAGGTATTATATTTCTTCGGCTGCATAAGTTTTAGGAATTTTTTTTATATGTTTACATTGAAAAAGTTTTGAATCTTTTGTTTCTTTTTGTGCAATTATTCGAGGGAAGGAGTATTGGTTGTTTGCGTGCTCTTCAGTGTACAGTCGACCTTGAGTCGCCAAACATTTTGTTCAGAGAAAATTTAGGTATTCAAATTTTTATTTTAACCCTTCTTATTCTCAACAATTCGTTAAAAAGAAAATCCTTTCCTTGCTTTCCTTTTTCAGATATTAAATGCACAAGACGACAAAGATGCCGGCTCAGTGGTAAGCAATTTTTTCTTTTGGTCTTTGCGATTAGTTTGATTTATATTTATTTCTAATTTCTAATAGGTCCACTTTATTGACAAATAATCATCATTTCTTTAGTACAGGGAAAACGGGCGAACATGAATGGAAATTCACAATAAAGCCCCTCGATTCTTCTTACATTGCAAAAAAAAAGGGCAAAAAAAAGTCTGTTGCGACAACAAAAATATATAATTTTTTTAAAATGTAAACAGTGCAAATCATGAACAGATAAGCTTTTTTGATTTTCAAATAAACTTCGTTGAGGATAAACTACGCACGATATGTTTTCATTTCCATATATGTGGCAAAACAATGACCTCTCCAAATAGTAATTCTTTAACTGCTTGGTCAAACAAAAAATATGAATCATTCTCTTACAATGCTTGGTTGAACTTTGAAACATATGATGGTGCTGCCTGATATAATTGTGATCAGTTATTGTTTGCGGATGTAACCATGTTCTATTCACAGTGTGGTAAACGGTTCCGCATGTTTTATCCAAAACAAACATAAGACTCGCCTCATGCTCTAATTCTGAACGAATTTGTCGTCTCAATTATGCCTCTTATGTTACAATAAAACAATGCAAAACAGTGGCAACAAAAAAAGATTTTGAAGGATACGCAAATCCTCACTAAAAGGGTCTCTCGGACAACCATTGGATCTTTATTATACATACTTCAACTCTCATCTTAAAGAAAAATAACACTAACTGAAAAAAAATGAAACTAGAGAAAACAAACACCAATTTGCTAAAATACAACAATTTCATCGACATAACCCCGCGCAATGGCGCGGGGGTAAAGCTAGTTATCATTTATTATCATTGTGGGCACTTCATAAACTTACTCTCATATTTTGATAGATATTCTTTTATCTTGAATTTTAAAAAGAAAACTTGGGAATTCAAATGCTTGCTTATGTCATCTTAAATTCCGGATTCTACCAGAACTGGGAATGCAAATTATGTTTTTGTTGGAGAATTGTTTTAGTAGTAACTTTAAAATCGTAAAAATCCATTAACAGAAGGCCTGTAGGCTGAGTCTTATAACTTAATGCTTGACTTAAAAATTTGGTTCAAATTTGTTGAAATAATTAATTTATTTTCTTTATTAAAATAATATAATTACTTGATGGCTAACAAATTGAAAGAATATTCGGGAGAAATCTTCATAACCCCTAAATATATACCAACTTAATCAAGTTTGTGAGCCATCTAGCTTGCTCTAGAACTTTCAAAGTATACTCAATCTGAGGGGTTAGTGATAATTATTTTTTTAATTAACACAAATACACTTAATTAATAATTAATTATTATAGAATTAAGGTATATATGAATTAATAATTAATAATTAATATGTATTCACTGTTAATAGAGTGTATTTATATTAATTAAGAGGGTAATTAGTTGTTAATCCCAATATAATCATTGTGTGGGAGAAACTAGGGAGAAGAGTAAAATTTCCCTCGTTTTTTTATTTAAGCTTCGGTTGACCAATAGCAAGAGCTGGATTTAAACCGACATAAATCATTGAAAAAAAAAAAATCAAAATAATAAATCCTTTTGTTGAAATAAAAAATTTGTTTTTTCGTTGAAATAAAACATTGTTTTTTTTATTGAATTAGAGAATAGATATTTCTACTCTTCGATTAAAAAACTCAGTTTTTGTATATTTGTAATTTATAATTTGTTAATTGTTACAGGCTGGGAAAATAAGATCATCTATATTTCCTTGAAAATACAAAGGTGCTTAATTAAAAGAAAAACCTCCACACATTGGCCACCTTTCCAGAAATTCAATTTCACCTTGTAAAAGTCATGCAAAACTTTGGATGATTCTTCTCTCGAAACCAAGAGTGCATAATTCAAAGGTCAAATGTCAGGATTTGTAATTTGTTCAATGAAATTTGAAGAAGAAACCAACATATGTTTTTATTCTGATCATTGTTGACCTCTTTTCAGACTCGGGCCAAGCGATAGGTCCAAAAAATTCGAATTTCGAATCCAAATGTTTAGATGATTCAAAATTTTCAAAATACATGATTTGTCCAGTTAAAAATATTGATAATTACAATTAAACAATAAAAATTCTTGTGATTCATTGGTAAAAAATAATTATCTCTCTTCTAAGAAGTCATGAGTTCAAATACCACAACATATAATTTTCGATTTTTTTTTCCAATATAATGAAAATAGGAAAAAAATTTGATCTAAACGAGATTTGAACAAATCACACAATCGATTGTGACAAAATACGTTAACTTTTCTTCAAACAAATTAATTGTATACGGGATTCACTTTCAAACTAGGCTTCGCGTACTCGAAAACTTGGGACCGGACATGCCTCTTTTGTGCTGAAAGAATTTTGTTCGACGCCTTCGTTTTCATATTTTTGACGTACATAGAAGTAAGCACAAGAATATATTCAATACTTTTTATTTAAAACGTAATTTTGCATGTAATTTATACTCATTCCCTGGCATTTTCAATTGCTTTTATACTATATATTATTTAATATTTACATCATAAAAACTTCACCTTTTTTTACACCATATCTATAACAAGAAGTATTCACGACCTTCCTTACAAAATAAAATATCCAAAATACCATGACTATTTTCTACAACAAAAATAACAAAAAAAATCATGTTCATCAACGGGTTATTGAACGAAAACGGTGAATATGACCTCGCTACATCGAATTACTAATCACATTGATCTCCAATATTGGCGCCGTAGTCATAATTGTTTGAAACGTAATGATCATTGGTCGAGCTTTCACAGTAGGAATTCGTATTTGGAGGCCTTGTTTCTCTTCTATGCGGACAACCCGCAATCTGGCACGTTTTCCTTCCCGGACATGCAGGGTGCCTCTTTGAATTAGTATTTGGAGGTCTTGTTGCCGGAGAGGACATGTTCCGATTATTTTGATTCACTTCTTTTAAAAACAAGGTAGGAATATATAGTACTTTCGTGGACCGGAGTATTTCTAGATTGAAGTCGGAGAAAATTTGCAGTAGATTGAAATAGGTTTTGAAATAGATAGAAAATTAGAAATAGGTCTTGAAAATTTTGTATGTTGTAAATATTTATAGGAGAGGAAGGGAGAGTGTTGTATGGAAATTACATTCAAATTTCCATCATTAGAGAATGGAAATGGATCATTGAGCGAGCTAATAAGAAAAAGGTCCCAAAACCAATGCAATAGTATCCATAATAATAATAATAATAATAATAATAATAATAATAATAATAATAATAATAATAATAATAAAAATAATAATAATAACAACAACAACAACAACAATAATAATAATAATAATAATAATAATAATAATAATAATAATAATAATAATAATAATAGGGTTTTTTTTGAGAAATTAAAACTAGGGTTTTGTAAAAATATCAAAGTTTCGCAAAAATACACCCCACAATAGATTCGTACGTTAACACAATATATTTTTGGACGAAATGTGATTTTAATATTAAAAAGTCACCAACGTCAAAAAACAAATTAATCTTTTTGTATATGCATTAGAACGTTTGATATTATTTGCAAACATTAATTGCAATAATTTTCTTTTTTGATCATTTGTGTGACCAGCACAGGAATTTCATTTTTTAATAGTTGAAATTTCATTGATATTGTTTTTCAAACATTTCTTCCTAACTAAGAATTCTTGAGATTTAGTAAACTACTATATGTTTATTAGCTCAACATGAAAGCAGATGAAAATTAGAAAAATAGAAAACGTGTGTAATTCTCAAAGCAATTAATTAAAACCGAGTAAACTAGAAATAAAATAATAAACAAAGGTTGACGTTTAAAAATTTCTAGTATAGTCCCTGAACTTCAATATTTTTCTATATTTTATTTAATATGGAATTTCTTGGAATGTTCGCTAATTATAAACCTTTCATTTATCATTAGTTTATAGAAACTTTAACTTTGATAATGGAGGGCAAATAATGAACATTCAAAGAAGCAAGCTAGTCATGGTATATGGAAATAAGGGATATGAGTACAATTTATCCTATGTCTGAGAGAAAGGCATTACAACCTTGAAATAAGGGATATGAGTAAAATAATGAACAATTATAATCGAGTAGATTGAATGCTTGACACAAAATGTTGAAGAGGTTATGTGTTCTAGTTCCATCAGCATCAGCATCATATAAAAAATATATATGTATCAATAATGACAAGAGACCGCTTGTTCGGCGTCATTCGAGAAAAAAAAAAGAAACTAAACCAACTAGCTAATTGAGATGTTTTAGTTCAAGTTCTATGTGTGAGAGAAAGGCATTACAACCTTGAAATGTAGATGGAGATTATGATCCTAGATCTTCCTCATTATCATTATACAGGGTGTTTATTTTTTCAATCACAAGAAAACAGAAAATAGCAATTACATAGTTTGTTCTTTGTTGAATTCTTAATCGGCCTCTAATTACTTACGCATTTTTATATAAATTTATGTTTGTATTTATTTGGCCATAAATTCTTTCTGATGGGATAAAATAGAGAAACTTTACGATCAAGAGATCATCAGAATCTTTAAACTAAACCAATTCAAGGGAGCAGCACAATCTTTAAGACGCTGTAATTCGCTGATCAAGATAGCATTAATATCGTGCCTCTGATTAGATGAAATCTCATAAAATAATTCAGAACTCAAGCAAAAGCCATCGCGAAATTCCGAAATTCTAGATAAAGAAGGAGCATGAATTTCGTGCCTCTAAGAGATGGAAATAGATCTTAATGGAGGATAATAGATCTAATTATGTTTCACATAATTGAGTTGTTTTAAATTACAATTAAGATTCAACAGAAGAGTAAATCAGAAAAATAGATTATTTCACAAGAATAAATCATTGCTTATAACAATTTTAACATGAATACACAAACAACTTTTATCCTTGAAAAGCAAAACAAACGCATCCAAAATAATCTTGTTCTTTTTTTTATTTTTCTTGCACACGAAACAAGTCCTAAATAAACTCGACCAAAATCATTTAAAACTCGTCTGCCTATCTTGGAGTAACAAAAACAGAAATAAGAAGAACAGAACTCGACACTCCTCGTCTGGATCGAGCCATGCGGCACTACACGCTCCTGCGCCAATATTATGAATACACCTTGACAACTTGCACCTCTTCTTTCCTGGACAAGCTGGATGTCTTTTAAGGGATTGCAAACTCTTCTTCTCAGAGGAATACATCTTGCTTATTTCTAGGGTTTAACTTTTAAGTTAGATTATGAATTGGAAAAATTTGTCGGATAAATGAGAGATGAATATAGGAAATGTATTTTGCATCCTCATTTATAGGGAACTTTGAGTAGGTTTTAATTTTATTAGTATGAAGTTTCCTCCGTTGACTTGAAAATAGTTCGATTATATATAAAATGAATTAAGAGCGGAAAATACGTGGAATAAACTAGGTAAAATTGGAGGAAAATACTAGTGAAAATGGATGGTAAGTTAAAGAGTTTTAAAGGGTAATGCATTCCTTTACTTATTGCCCAAGTAGAGACTATATAATAGTTTATTCGTTATAAGGACATGCAAACTAATTAACAGACAGCTGTGGATTAATCCGACAACTATCTTAATCAGCGATTTACTGTGGCAGAAATATAATGGCCTATTATATACTCCATATGCATATAGTCGGAATTTATATGGTCATTTAAAGTTTAAACTCAATTAGATTCATATCGTTTAAATTCATGAAAATAATAGACATGATACAACAAGTTAAGTTTAAATTCAATTAGGTTAATGTCCATTTTGGATAAAATCAACTTAATTAATGTGGGGTAAAATTAGATGACATTTAATTTTATCAAGTTAGAGAACTAATCAGGATTTTAGATTGCACAAGATGAAAACTTGAAAGTCAAATTAATCAAGGATTAGAAGTTCCAAATTTTCTTGATTAATTAGATTCATTTTAGTTTAATATTTTAAATACTTTATATCGATCAATAAAAAAAATACTTTATATCGAATCTGGCTAAATAGATAACCACATCGCAAAAATGCCACATAAATTCCAGGAAGTTTCTTAGTTGAATTGAGGAAATCAATTAAATCAGCTCTATTTATCCGAGTGCAAAAGAACTTAAAAATATTATTTTTTGTTTCTTTTATAATATATATATATGAATTTAGTAAAATCCAGCTACTCAATGTAGCTGGCTTAATAAAAATAGCATGAAGAGAAAATACGTGTTCGATATATAATTCATGCTTATCGAATTTATTTAAAAATAAAATAAAGGAAAAAACGTGTTTGGTTTTTTTAAGTATAGTCCTGGACTCTTGTGAACTTTCATTAGTAGTCACATAAGTTCCAAGCATTTTCTTATACGCAAACTCCATATAACCGCCTTATACAGCTTTACAAAAGCCCTTATATATATACTATATGTCCTTTCAACTCCCAACTCCACCACTAAGAAAATATTAATCCTTCAAACCCTAAAACCGCAAACAAATATTAATCCTAAGCCTCAAAAGGGATCATGTCTTCTCCTGATTACCCAAAACCCCTTAAAAAGCGGCACCCTGCTTGCCCAGGCGAGGAACGGTGCACATTTTCAAGCTGTTCTCATAGACGATCCTCAAACACTTCAAGATTCTCACATTATTATTGTCACGAGTTTGGGATCCATCGTGATCGTCCCATAAATCATCATTCCCACTTGCAAAGGCGTCGGCGCTTCATGTTGTACTTTAATATTCTATGAGAAGAAGAAGAAGAAGAGGAGATAAATATTATAAGTTTTTTTTGTTAATTAGATTTTTTGTTATCACTGATATGTGTATAGGCATGGAAAATATTTTGGCAAAAAAGAAAATAAAAAAATAAGAATATTTTGTAAAAGATTTTGTTATATCAAAGGATATTTTTAATTACATTTATATACTTATGGAGATTACTGAATTATCTCATGTTTTTGACACTTATTATGGCCCTTACATACAGTATGGATTATGAATGTTCAAGGACAATTGGTCTTTTGGAAAACATTTGGGAACCCCTTATTTTTTAGTGAAAGAGTCGAAATTTCTTAATAAGACATTAATACATGCGCTACAATGAATACAAAGTAAATTTTTTTTCCTACATATAAAATTCCTTCAAAATATCTTTCATAAAAACTCTTCGTATTAGCTTCATAGGAAAGTTCATTTATAATTAAGACTAATTCTTGCAAACTTTGATTAATTTATGCATAATAATGATTTTGTGATTAGTTTATTTCATAAACTATACAAAATCCCACTTTCCTTTTAAATTTCCCAATAAATAACTATCTAACTAAATTTGCCAGTATTTTACTCTCTTTCACAAATATAATACTTGAAATTCTACAATCACACTTCAGAAGCTATTGCTTCAAAAAAAAAATCCAAACCCAAAAGTACCATAAAATTCTAATCCAATTAAATCTAAACTTTGAACCCAAATCAAAAAAATTTCAAGGCTTTATGAATCCTAAATTCTAAATTCCCTAGAGCCCTAGATCCAATAAATTCTAGAGTTGAAACTATAAATTCCAATTCCTATTGAGATATCCATGTTTGATAAACAATAAATTCAAAATTGCATTCATGATGCAACCCATATCATTTTTCTTGTAAATGTTTTCTCATAATTTAGCATAGTTGCTCCGATATTTATAGTTAGATGTTTCACATTTCAAGGTTTTGATTGATTTGTATAATTTTTTTATATTATAATTTCCATTAGTTTTTTCCTATGTTTTAGTAGGTTTAATTATAAAAAAATGTATTCGTGCCTCTATACAACAATGTCAAGGTTCAAAAATATTTCTATATGTCCTCGAATGCATGTTTTAATGTTGTCACACATACACGCATTGACATATCTTAGTAGGGGTCAGGAGACATCACTCTTCCAAGATTTTCACAGAACAATGTATATAGTTACTGATTCAGCATAATTTATCTGTATAACAGTGTAAATTTTACACCCCCCCCCCCCCCCTTCCCCAAAGATTTTTGTACTGTAATTTAAGTATATATATTATTTGTGTTGTTTAATATAGATCTAGAGGAGGGTGAATAGGTAATCCTAATTCTAATTTTGCAAGCTAATAGAATGCAATTTAGGTATTTGTGTAATCTTAAATAATTTAAAATAAATAGATAATGTACCACAATCTATGACACACAATATTTATTACGGAGTTCGGTAGGTGGTTGCTTTGTAGTTTTAACTCACTGTTTACTTTCTCAATCGACCTACTCGATAATTTACAAGTACCTACGTCTCTGATGATGCTTTGCGCCGTTTAGACACTCTATTAAATTTTACCGAATCAAAGATTACAAGATTTCCCAAGATCGAATTATATGTTTCTATCGATCTATGTCAGACTTTACAATTTAGTGCTAGCCTATTGCAATCTACAAATCGAACTCTGTATAATCGGTCACGCGACTGGGGAATCGTTTGTAGGAATGATTGGAAAGATCTATCCTAGATCAAGGTATTGATTTAGAGAAATTAAACTGAAGATATTTTGGCTAGTTTTTCTCTCTTTGATATTGTATAAAAGTTGTGGAAGAGATAGAGAGAAACTCAAGATATTTAGCCTATAATTTATAACTACTAATATTTCTTTATAATTATTGTTTTGTTGTTTGAATTATTTTTATTTTGCAACTCGTTATTGTTGAAACGAAATTCTCTTCATCAAAAGTTGAAGACTTTATTTTGTTTATTGATGTATCTGAAGTTGCGGAATATTTTTTTGTGATTTCTTCTTGAACAACATAGAATATCATAACAGTAATATTATATTCAAAATCACCTGTTATAATATTTATTTCGTTATTGTTTTTCTTGTAAATAGTTTAAACAGTAGAAATAACACGTGCTTTATATTATTTTATATCATGCAATGGAAAATATAAAATAATATAAAACTCAATCGTGGAAGTAATTTAATAAATAATATCGAAATTTAATTTATAATAAACGTAAATACAAATTATTTTATATGACATGATTTTTTTTATTTACATTTTTTAAAACAACAATACAATTTGATAGGTATTTATAAGTTTAAGAAGTTATTTAGACGGATGAACTATTTTTTAGTTCTATTACTTTTTGAAAAAAATTTGTTTGCTTAAAAACACAAATATAATTTACTTAGTATTATATGAGATTCTTATAGCTATAATTTAAAAAAAATAAAAGTAATAATACTTAAAAATTCTTTAAGACAAATAAAATTCTTAAAAATTTATTATGTAAATATGTATTTTTTTGCATTGTATTTTCTTACATAATATCTTTTCAAATTGAAATTATGAAAAACGGTATGTACGAACTATGTTAATATGGATGTCAAAATAAAGAGAAAATGAAAATGAATATATTTGATGGATTATAAAATTAAATTTCTAGAAATAATACTAATATATTTTCTACGTTTTATAATATTACATATTAAATTATTAATATTTTATATATAAACTTTTCATATTCCATTGCATTCACATTTGATCATTTAATCTTATGTGAAATGTTAAAACAATTGATTAGACTTGGTCTAATGTGATTCTAACCAATAATAATATGCCACATTATTAATGTAGGATGATGTGACTTTCTAAGAATGCTTAAAACAGGTGTAATATAATGACACATAAATAACTACACAAAATATGATCTTCAAAAAATCTAACAAAAATTAATGATTGATATTAAACCACATCACTACATCTAATGGTTCAAATTAAAACTTAAAAATAATCATACAAAATGCATGTCTTGAATGATCAAATATAATATTAAAGTATATGATGAATCCACATCACACAATATAATGGTTAATAATCATGATAAACATGATGATGTGGTTTCTTGAGGAGGCTCACAGATAGGTGCAAAATAAGGGAGTGGGTAAATTATAAATACTTAAAAACAAAAAATTATGAATTAACCATTAATTGCAATTAACAATTAATGTGTTAATTACTCATGATGACAATATGATGATGTCATCAAGAAAGTGGGGGGGAATTGAGAGGCACGGTGGAAGACCCATATCTATATGTCTAACATTTTATAACATAATTTGTGCATTTTTAGAAGGTCACATCATCATCTTATGATGACGCGAACTATTGCTATTAAAAAACCTATTACACAATAAATTTCTTATTAAAAAAAGCTAAGAATTACATACAAAACAGTAACATACGCATGTACAAACCAATGATCGCATAGCTTGGATGGTTAGCTATTTTGGCACAAGATCCATATGTTATAATATGTTGTGATTCCGAATTCCATTTGAATCACATAAAAATTGCATAAAAAAATGAACGCGATTTGTGGTCTATGATTCTCTCCATCAACATACACATGTACAAAAAGAGTTTAAAAATCTTTTTTTCTCATTCTCCTTAATTTTGTTCAGGCTAAAATAGTATCACACTAAAATCACACATACAGAAGAACCAACGTCCTATTTTACAACAAATAAATCTATCACACACATATATGCGCATAATATACATAAAATAACCAACAAACTATTTTTACAACGAGAAGAAGAAAACTACCATACATATATTTACATAATTTACATAAAAGAACCAACAAATTATTTTTATAACAAAAAGAGGAAACTATCATAAACATATTTACATAATATACATAGTCAAGTCACAAGATCGATTCGAAAGTATTCACCAAAAGTACGCTAAAATCACGAAGCTATTACGTCATTGCAGCAGGGATTCGCACTCGAACCTCGTTCAATATACCATTCTGATCGATCTGCATCATGAACACTTGTAACAAGTGGGTTCCTTGAGAAATTTGAGCGTCTCGGTGCTCCTAAGTTGTGAATGCATCCTCGTAATGTGCATCGACGTCTTCCAGGACACGCCGGATGTGGCTGCGAAGAAGGACTTTTTTAGTTTTACAATTATATATATTCATCAAATCATATGATATATATAGAGGAGAAAAGCAAAAAATAACTTATGAAAAAGCAAGAAAAATAAAATGATTTTAGCTCATGTATAGTAAAATAAAAAGATAATTTGATCTTTTTAGAAACAAACCTTGGTTGGCATTGGTGGCCTATTTGGAGGAGAACTCATGATCAAATTTTTTGGCGTGTATATGGACCAAATTTTTTGTTTTAGACTTTACCTTTCTTGTTTTTGGAATAAATAGGAACTTGATTAATGAGAATTGTTGAGGACACTCACGGCCTTTATATAATTAAGCAAGTCGGTGATGGGAATTTTACTAGAGATTTACAGTTCATTTCTCAATTTAATTAACTCTGGTTGGAAATTTGAATGAAAAACCATGTCATTTTACAAGAGTTTCTCGTGAAATTTACGGTTTTTAAGAGGAAGTCCATCTTAAACTCGTGAAATTTGGTCTCCAATTTACGGTTTTTTCATCATACACTGAAATTTACGTGAAAATTCATGACATATTCCAAGATTTTTCTCTTGAAATTTACGATTATGTATATGTTAGATGAAGGTTCATTTTGAACTTCTATATCTTGTGCAACACGATTGCATATTTTCCCATTAAACCAGGAAATTTGTGGGAAAATCGTAGTATTTTACAAGATTTCCATTCATGATGACATTGGTACAAAAATGTATTGATTTTGGCCTTCAACGATTGAAGAACTTTATTTTCTTCTCTCTACCCTCCTCATAAATAATCTTATTTTTATTTTATTTAAATTAAGTTTTTTTTTACTAATTATACTATATCATAATTTAAAATTATAAAAATTCTTATTTTGTTCAACTGAATAGAATAAAGTATAATTTAATTTATTCAAATCGGTTTAAAATTATTTTGCTTGTTTGGAATATAATTTATTTTAGTTTAAATTCATTTGATTGTGTTCGAACCAATCCGGTCAAATGGACAGTTTAAGACTGTTGTGGATTTAATACGGGTGACGCTATTGCAAGAGGCAACATGAATAATTGAGAGCAATTTGAATTTTTGTTTTATTAAATGACCGTTATACCGTTGTTATTTAGGAATTGATGATTACATTTATGTATTAATTTATCACATTTCATAAACCATGCAAATAAAATCTTTCATATATCAAAAATATTTTTATTCTTAATTTTTTTCATCATACAAAAATAATTAAATTGTAACATGTCATATATATTTAAATATGAAAATTAAAATATATTGGTCATATTTGGTTTTTTCATAATATTAGGAAAAATATTTTTGCATTATGTGTGAAAGATATAAGTAATAATATATAAGTATAATAAATATCAATCGCCATAAATAGGGGTATATTGGTCATTTGATTAAAAAACATTGAAATTTCTCTCAATTTAGCCATGTTGGCTCTTTCAATAGCGTCACCCTTTAATATTTATTAGGCTTTTTTTATTTGGGCTTCGTTATATAATTTATTCATTTTTTTTAAACAACTTTCTACAATTTTATCTGATGTTACATTCATTTCAATTATGATATTTGACAAAATTTAGAAAATTAATTAATTATTGATTTTCATAATCATGATTTCTTTATAATATTTATATGTTCATTATTTTACAATATACTTTTTAGCATTTTTAGAAGGTCATTCATTATTGTCAGTGACGTTGACTATTGCTATTCGTCAGGTTCACATTAAACCAACTTTGCTCACATGTTTATCATTTCATATTATGTTACTTTATCAAATGTCCAATGAAATATGAAATACTAGTCAATTAATATATAATTTTACAAAACAAAACATAATATTTTACTATTATTTTGAGAATTTTAATTTTATAAATTCATCAAATATTTCGTTTGAATTTATCTTTTATCTTTTCATATCTATATTAGAATAATTCATATATATCATTGTCCCTAATTTGAATTTTTAAATATATCATGTAAGAAAATATAATGCATATTTAAATAATAAAATTTTAAGTACTATTTATTTGTACAAAAATATAATCATAAGAATCTCATATAATATTAAGTATGATATATTTGTGTTTTTCTTCAAATGAATTTATTATTAAAATTTAAAAAATAATAGAAATTAAATTTTTTATCTATCAAAACATAAATATCTTCTTAAACTTAAGAAAATGTATATATTAAATATTATTGTTATATGTAAGACTATAAAACTATACAGATCATATGATATTAAATAATTTATATTTATATTTTGCTGAATTAAATTTTTATGTTATTTTTACAATTAAGTTTATATTATTTATAATTTTCATTGCATTTCATATCAGCAAAAAATATAGTTATATATAATTAATGATGTGTTACCAATCTTAATCATGTAATATCCGTATCATGTCCATTTATCGAGCGGGTATTTTTAACCGCCGCATTTAGTACTCGCTCCGGAATTGTTTCCATGCTTATTTTATAATATTTAATTTAAAAAACATCTAAATATACTAACTCAAAATAATTTACAAAATTAAGATAATTAACATTAACATCACAATTAAGACACAGCGGAAGTAACTTCGATGTGGGAAGCACCACAAGTTAGAGTTGAACTACTAACCTAATAATGCCATTTGTTAAGACGTATTAGGCAAGTAATAATTAAAAAATATTGAAAATCAGAAAATAGGAATTATAAAATATTAGAAAAAATAGATTAAAAAATCATATTAAAAATCCCAGAATAAAAAAAATCAGAATTTAAAAAGGATGACGTTATTGCAAAATCTCACACGACTTAACAAAGAGCAATTTAAAAAAAAAATCAAACTAATGATAATTTTACCCTCATTTATGATTATTGTTGTTTATTGTTTTGTATGTAACTAATGTATGTTATTATTTTTAATGTACAAAATAAAATCTAACAAATACGAAAACATAAATGAATAAATTTACTCGTATATGCTCTCTTGTTAGTGAATATTATAAGACAAAATAAAATAAAATATGCTCTTCAATTTTCAAAATATAAAAAAAATTGTATCCGATCTTCGTCTTTGAAAAAAAATAACTGCTATCCATGAATATCTAATTTGAAATTTGCAAATTATTATTTTTAATATGTTGTTTCAGTAAAAAAATTTGTAAGTTATTTTTAATGATTATGATTTTTATATATAATTATTTTTTCACAATTTATGGAATGTAAAAATTAAGAACAATAAATATTAATCATTATTAATGGGGGCAAAATAGTCATTTCTTAAACTTTGCTCTTTGTTAAGTCATGTTAGCTCTTCTAATATCATCACCTTTAAAAAAACAAACAAAATTTGGAAAACCAGAATTAAATAAGATATCAATAAAAATAAATCAGATAAGAGCAAATTAAAAGAAATCAATTAAAAAAAAAGCAGTTAAAAGAACTGTTTCAAAGTTAATTTGTAGATCTGTAGATTTTAAAAAACTCTTGTTAAAACGGCTGTTGCAAAAATATAGAGAAGAATGGGATTTTTGAATTTTTAACATTAAGCATTGCGTTTGAACATTGCATTTGAACATTTTAACTTTTAAGTTTTAACCAAACGTTATCTGAACACAATCTTCAAGTAATTCCCATCTCGTGTATAAAAAAAAATGGAATGTATCATACTTCTATAAATTTACTCCCTGGTATCTTTCTCTCTCAAACTCTTAAAATATTTTTAGCAAAATCTCGAGAGAGAAAAGAGTCTTTGGTAGAGCTTAAACTTCTCTATATATTCTAGTAAACCAATTTCCGTCTCCTTTCAAATATTCAAGTTATTCCCAACTCGTGTGATCGAATCCGTTAGGTTAGCTCGATAGGCCGTTTCTTAGATTTGTGAAAGACTAGCAAATTCGTTTTTGTGAAGACCTGATCCATACAGAGAGAACATTAAATCGGTGTTGGATGCCTTGTAATCTTTTAATCGAAAAATTGAATCAAGTGGACGCGTGGCATCCCGGAGACCTAAGTACTTGCGAGCGTTGATTCGGTCGAATAGCAAGTAAATATTAGTTAAAGCAAGCAAGTATTTACCGAAATCGTAATCATATCACGTGCCAAACTGGTTTGTGCGGTATTGCCTTCTTTGTTAATTACTTTATGCACTATTTAATTACTAGTTAATTACCAAAGCATACTCGTAAATTGAATATTGATAAAAGTCGAAAATAGGAATTAACGCAATACTACACATTTGTGCACGCCTGGTCGTCAAAATCAACAACCGAGCTACACGTGACAATTCATTTTTTCTCCATTTTGACCGCATAACACACACAGAGGCAAAAAAATTTATAAATATAAATTATTATGCAAAAAATATAATTCATGTCCAAAAAATATATATACAAAATATTACTCACGTAAAAAAAGGAATATAATACATCTTAAGAGATGTATCATATATACATGAAGTTATATCACCCGTATACAAATTGATAATATGTATGTATTCAAAAAATATATATTGTATATCTAAAACTTCTAACTTAAGATATATTATAGGTTCAAACAAATATGACATGTATATGTATTTAGGAAAATATATCACACATCTAAAATGTGTAAGATACGTCTAAAAGATATACACACGCAAAAATACAATATAAATATAATATGTATAACATATTTTTTTAAAATACACGTAAAAACGTATGATACACATATAAGATATACGATATATCTAAAATAGTATAATACATCTAAAAACGTATAATACACATGTAAGATATATGTTATATCTGAAATAGTATAAAAATCCTGAATGGAGGAAGATGTGCATTTAAAGTGCTTTAGGCGGCCCAAACAACAAAAAATTATTTTTTGTTTGGAAAAATAGAATACCACGTGTCAGTCTCTAGTTGATTTCGACGATCGGAGAGAGTAATTGTTGGAGTGTAGAAACTTTTTTCTAACTGTTCAAGTAATTATTGTAATATTTAGAGAATATTTTATCAATGACCACATAATCAAGTTGGTTGAGTGCTTAGCACAAATAACACTACGTGTTGGAAAGGTTGTGGATTCGAGTCCCGACGACATCAATATAAAAATAGAAACATATAATGACCGCTATTCCTAATCCAATATATATAAATACAGATATAAAATACAAAATACAAGTAAGTACAAATACAAATAACAATAAAAAATACGAATACAAGTACGAATGTCCAGGACAATTACGAAACACAAATACAAATGCCAACAAGAATACAGACTACAAAAATGAAATGTGAATATGTATACGAATACGAACATGAACACGAACATAGCACGAACATGAATACTAATACAATTATGAATTAAGAATTATGAATAACGAATTACGAATAACGAATTACGAAATATAAAATCGCACGAATACAAATACGAAATATGAATAGTAATACGAATTCGCCTATATGAATAATACATGAATACGAATACACGAATACGAATAGATGAACATGAATGCGAGTATGAATACAAAATACGAATATGGAATACTAATACAAATATAGATAAGAATACAAACAATTCGATACATTTCGGAAATGAGGAAATTTTAATTACAAAACACAACTTGATTGCCCAGTAAAAAACAACTGCACGCGATATTAAACGATAACACCCATTTCCGAACACAACAATTAGAGAGAAACCCAAAAAGGTTCCTCGAATACTACAAATAAGTTACAAGCAAAAATAAAAATACGAATATGAATACATGACTACGAATAATACAAAGGATGTGAATGCGAATTCGCAGCCACAAATGCGAATAAAAATTTTAAAAATAAATAAACATAAAATAAAATACGGATACGAAATAAGAAATGTGAATTACAAAATACAGGCACAAACACAAACACTTAATACGAACGAGGAAACGAAAAACCAATACAAGTACGAAATATAACACGAATACGAATAAAATCACAGATACGAATACGATTATGAAATATTTTTGTAATATCAACTTTAATGTTCATAAAATATGATGTTTATTAGCTGTCGTGATTATATCCTAAAACATGTAGTGATTCATGATAGAAATACTCATCGAAAACATGAAAGAAGTAAACTTTCTTTTTACGATGAACCCGCGCAATAGCGCGAGTACCACGCTAGTATGCAATAAACTACTATACATACGCGCATGACACCTAACCCTTATAATTAAATGAGTGGTGATGCATGTCCCCCCTTAAAATCTCCTAAATTGATTGATGTGTTGGCGTTAGTATTAATGATGGTGGTAAGCCATAACTATTTAATTTTTTCCATCATATATAATAAAAAAGGTAAAAAAGATTCACCGTTTTACACATCATTAATTAATTTAATATTTTTAACAATTTTGTTTTCCATCATTTATCATTAATGAAATTTAAATCTATAAATTTGGAAATGAATTTATAGGACTAAATTAATATACTATTTAACATGTGTTAAACGGATACATGAATAAAACCATCGTAAAAAATAAACAAAAATATAATAATGAAAATAATTCGCAAAAATTAGAAAATAAAAATGAAAATATATTTTTTTAAAAAAATATTGAAAATAAAATAATAAAAATTTGTTCAAATAAATATAACTTATCATGTGTTAAATTAAATATAATAAAAATATTAAATAAAGCAAATTATTTTTTAATAATTTGATTTACCACCTAATCAATGTGGTTCACCACCTAATAAATACAGTTTGCCACCTAATTTAAAATTTAATTCTTTTATTATATATTTTCAACACATCAATACAATGAGGGGATCTTACTTATTAGAGGGGACAAGTATAATTTTTCTAATTAAATATAAGGGCCCGGGGTTGAATTTAGTTGTGCCCATCTAAAGGATTTCTTCTAAAAATTCCCTCCAACATATGGAATGTAAAGGGAAATTACTTGGGCTTTTTCACGAGTATATACTACATAATATATACTATATACGATAATTGCAAGCTGGTTATAGTACATGTTAAGAATTTTTTTGACAAGTATATTCTTATTGAAGTTTCCACGTAGAATCCATGCAAATACCACCAATGACATGCTAATAATAATAATTATTATTATTTTTGAAAGAACAAAAGGAAAAAAAAGAATGGGCTGAAAATGACATGTTGACCTTGAGTAGGCAATATTAGTTGGTTCTTTACTACTAAAACAAAAATAGTATTTTTAAGAACTGGATTTTTTTAGAATCCATTTACTATGCAACCGAGATTCTCCGATTTGGACCCACACATCCTAGATCGGGGGGGGGGGGGGGGGGGGGGGGGGGGGGGGGGCTCACACATCCTCGATCTGAGGGGTTAGTGATAATTATTTTTTTAATTAACACAAATACACTTAATTAATAATTAATTATTATAGAATTAAGGTATATATGAATTAATAATTAATATGTATTCACTGTTAATAGAGAGTATTTATATTAATTAAGAGGGTAATTAGTTGTTAATCCCAATATAATCATTGTGTGGGAGAAACTAGGGAGAAGAGTAAAATTTCCCTCATTTTTTTATTTAAGCTTCGGTTGACCAATAGCAAGAGCTAGATTTAAACCGACATAAATCATTGAAAAAAAAAATCAAAATAATAAATCCTTTAGTTGAAATAAAAAATTTGTTTTTTCGTTGAAATAAAACATTGTTTTTTTTATTGAATTAGAGAATAGATATTTCTACTCTTCAATTAAAAAACTCAGTTTTTGTATATTTATAATTTATAATTTGTTAATTGTTACAGGCTGGGAAAATAAGATCATCTATATTTCCTTGAAAATACAAAGTTGCTTAAGTAAAAGAAAAACCTCCACACATTGGCCACCTTTCCTGAAATTCAATTTCACCATGTAAAAGTCAGGCAAAACTTTGGATGATTCTTCTCTCGAAACCAAGAGTGCATAATTCAAAGGTCAAATGTCAGGATTTGTAATTTGTTCAATGAAATTTGAAGAAGAAACCAACATATGTTTTTATTCTGATCATTGTTGACCTCTTTTCAGACTCGGGCGAAGCGATAGGTCCAAAAAATTCGAATTTCGGATCCAAAAGTTTAGATGATTCAAAATTTTCAAAATACATGATTTGTCCAGTTAAAAATATTTATAATTACAATAAAACAATAAAAATTCTTGTGATTCATTGGTAAAAAATAATTATCTCTCTTCTAAGAAGTCATGAGTTCAAATACCACAACATATAATTTTAGATTTTTTTTTCCAATATAATGAAAATAGGAAAAAAATTTGATCTAAACGAGATTTTAACTTTGAATCTAATGAATTTTTTTGGAGCCTTAACCAATAAATCACACAATCAATTGTGACAAAATACGTTAACTTTTCTTCAAACAAATTAATTGTATACGGGATTCACTTTCAAACTAGGCTTCGCGTACTCGAAAACTTGGGACCGGACATGCCTCTTTTGTGCTGAAAGAATTTTGTTCGACGCCTTCGTTTTCATATTTTTGACGTACATAGAAGTAAGCACAAGAATATATTCAATACTTTTTATTTAAAACGTAATTTTGCATGTAATTTATACTCATTCCCTGGCATTTTCACTTGCTTTTATACTATATATTATTTAATATTTACATCATAAAAACTTCACCTTTTTTTACACCATATCTATAACAAGAAGTATTCACGACCTTCCTTACAAAATAAAATATCCAAAATACCATGACTATTTTCTACAACAAAAATAACAAAAAAAATCATGTTCATCAACGGGTTATTGAAAGAAAACGGTGAATATGACCTCGCTACATCGAATTACTAATCACACTGATCTCCAATATTGGCGCCGTAGTCATAATTGTTTGAAACGTAATGATCATTGGTCGAGCTTTCACAGTAGGAATTCGTATTTGGAGGCCTTGTTTCTCTTCTATGTGGACAACCCGCAATCTGGCACGTTTTCCTTCCCGGACATGCAGGGTGCCTCTTTGAATTAGTAGGAATTCGTAGATGACATTCAATTAGGTTAATGTCCATCTTGAAATTTACGATTATGTATATGTTAGATGAAGGTTCATTTTGAACTTCTATATCTTGTGCAACACGATTGCATATTTTCCCATTAAACCAGGAAATTTGTGGGAAAATCGTAGTATTTTACAAGATTTCCATTCATGATGACATTGGTACAAAAATGTATTAATTTTGGCCTTCAACGATTGAAGAACTTTATTTTCTTCTCTCTACCCTCCTCATAAATAATCTTATTTTTATTTTATTTAAATAAAGTTTGTTTTTACTAATTATACTATATGATAATTTAAAATTATAAAAATTCTTATTTTGTTCAACTGAAAAGAATAAAGTATAATTTAATTTATTCGAATCGGTTTAAAATTATTTTGCTTGTTTGGAATATAATTTATTTTAGTTTAAATTCATTTGATTGTGTTCGAACCAATCCGGTCAAATCGACAGTTTAAGACTGTTGTTGATTTAATACGGGTGACGCTATTGCAATAGGCAACATGACTAATTGAGAGCAATTTGAATTTTGTTTTATTAAATGACCGTTATACCCTTGTTATTTAGGAATTGATGATTACATTTATCTATTAATTTATCACATTTCATAAACCATGCAAATAAAATCTTTCATATATCAAAAATATTTTTATTCTTAATTTTTTTCATCATACAAAAATAATTAAATTGTAACATGTCATATATATTTAAATATGAAAATTAGAATATATTGGTCAGATTTGGTTTTTTCATAATATTAGGAAAAATATTTTTGCATTATTTGTGAAAGATATAAGTAATAATATATAAGTATAATAAATATCAATCACCATAAATAGGGGTATATTGGTCATTTGATTAAAAAAAATTGAAATTTCTCCCAATTTAGCCATGTTGGCTCTTTCAATAGCGTCACCCTTTAATATTTATTAGGCTTTTTTTATTTGGGCTTCGTTATATAATTTATTCATTTTTTTTAAACAACTTTCTACAATTTTATCTGTTGTTACATTCATTTCAATTAATATATCAAAAAAAAATTATATGTATGACAAGTTGATAATTTAGCCATGTTGTTACATTCATTTCAATTACATTTCAATTAATTTTATTTGTATGACAAGTTGACAATTATATGTATGACAAGTTGACAATTTTATCTGTTGTTACATTCATTTCAATTTAGCCATGTTGTTACATTCATTTCAATTACATTCATTTCAATTAATTTTATTTGGGCTTCGTTATATAATTGAAATTATATCACCCGTATACAAATTGATAATATGTATGTATTCAAAAAATATATATTGTATATCTAAAACTTCTAACTTAAGATATATTATACGTTCAAACAAATATGACATGTATATGTATTTAGGAAAATATATCACACATCTAAAATGTGTAAGATACGTCTAAAGATATACGCACGCAAAAATACAATATAAATATAATATGTATAACATATTTTTTTAAAATACACGTAAAAACGTAATTTTGTTCGACGCCTTCGTTTTCATATTTTTGACGTACATAGAAGTAAGCACAAGAATATATTCAATACTTTTTATTTAAAACGTAATTTTGCATGTATTTTATACACATTCCCTGGCATTTTCACTTGCTTTTATACTATATATTATTTAATATTTACATCATAAAGACTTCGCCTTTTTTTACACCATATCTATAACAAGAAGTATTCACGACCTTCTTTACAAAATAAAATATCCAAAATACCATGACTATTTTCTACAACAAAAATAACAAAAAAAATCATGTTCATCAACGGGTTATTGAACGAAAACGGTGAATATGAGCTCGCTACATCGAATTACTAATCACACTGATCTCCAATATTGGCGCCGTAGTCATAATTGTTTGAAACGTAATGTTCATTGGTCGAGCTTTCACAGTAGGAATTCGTATTTGGAGGCCTTGTTTCTCTTCTATGTGGACAACCCGCAATCTGGCATGTTTTCCTTCCCGGACATGCAGGGTGCCTCTTTGAATTAGTATTCGGAGATCTTGTTGCCGGAGAGGACATGTTCCGATTATTTCGATTCACTTCTTTTAATAACAAGGTAGGAATATATAGTACTTTCGTGGACCGGAGTACTTCGAGATTGAAGTTGGAGAAAATTTGCAGTAGATTGAAATAGGTTTTGAAATAGATAGAAATAGATAGAAAATTTTGTATGTTGTAAATATTTATAGGAGAGGAAGGGAGAGTGTTGTATGAAAATTACATTCAAATTTCCATCATTAGACAATGGAAATGGATCATTGAGCGAGCTAATAAGAAAAAGGTCCCAAAACCAATGCAATAGTATCCATAATAATACTAATAATAATAATAACAACAACAACAATAATAATCATAACAATAGGGCTTTTTTTTTGAGAAATTAAAACTAGGGTTTTGTACAAATATCAAAGTTTCGCAAAAATACACCCCACAACATAATGTAGTATATATCCCCTTTGCAAAAATACACAATATATTTTTGGACGAAATGTGATTTTAATATTAAAAAGTCACCAACGTCAAAAAACAAATTAATCTTTTTGTATATGCATTAGAACGTTTGATATTATTTGCAAACATTAATTGCAATAATTTTCTTTTTTGATCATTTGTGTGACCAGCACAGGAATTTCATTTTTTAATAGTTGAAATTTCATTGATATTGTTTTTCAAACATTTCTTCCTAACTAAGAATTCTTGAGATTTAGTAAACTACTATATGTTTATTAGCTCAACATGAAAGCAGATGAAAATTAGAAAAATAGAAAACGTGTGTAATTCTCAAAGCAATTAATTAAAACCGAGTAAACTAGAAATAAAATAATAAACAAAGGTTGACGTTTAAAAATTTCTAGTATAGTCCCTGAACTTCAATATTTTTCTATATTTTATTTAATATGGAATTTCTTGGAATGTTCGCTAATTATAAACCTTTCATTTATCATTAGTTTATAGAAACTTTAACTTTGATAATGGAGGGCAAATAATGAACATTCAAAGAAGCAAGCTAGTCATGGTATATGGAAATAAGGGATATGAGTACAATTTATCCTATGCCTGAGAGAAAGGCATTACAACCTTGAAATAAGGGATATGAGTAAAATAATGAACAATTATAATCGAGTTGATTGAACGCTTGACACAAAATGTTGAAGAGGTTATGTGTTCTAGTTCCATCAGCATCAGCATCATATAAAAAATATATATGTATCAATAATGACAAGAGACCGCTTGTTCGGCGTCATTCGAGAAAAAAAAGAAACTAAACCAACTAGCTAATTGTGATGTTTCAGTTCAAGTTCAATGTGTGAGAGAAAGGCATTACAACCTTGAAATGTAGATGGAGATTATGATCCTAGATCTTCCTCATTATCATTATACAGGGTGTTTATTTTTTCGATCACAAGAAAACAGAAAATAGCAATTACATAGTTTGTTCTTTGTTCAATTCTTAATCGGCCTCTAATTACTTACGCATTTTTATATAAATTTATGTTTGTATTTATTTGGCCATAAATTCTTTCTGATGGGATAAAATAAGAGAAACTTTACGATCAAGAGATCATCGGAATCGTTAAACTAAACCAATTCAAGGGAGCAGCACAATCTTTAAGACGCTGTAATTCGCTGATCGAGATAGCATCAATATCGTGCCTCTGATTAGATGAAATCTCATAAAATAATTCAGAACTCAAGCAAAAGCCATCGCAAAATTCCGAAATTCTAGATAAAGAAGGAGCATGAATATCGTGCCTCTAAGAGATGGAAATAGATCTTAATGGAGCATAATAGATCTAATTATGTTTCACATAATTGAGTTATTTTAAATTACATTTAAGATTCAACAGAAGAGTAAATCAGAAAAATAGATTATTTCACAAGAATAATTCATTGCTTATAACAATTTTAACATGAATACACAAACAACTTTTATCCTTGAAAAGCAAAACAAACGCATCCAAAATAATCTTGTTCTTTTTTTTATTTTTCTTGCACACGAAACAAGTCCTAAATAAACTCGACCAAAATCATTTAAAACTCGTCTGCCTATCTTGGAGTAACAAAAACGGAAATAAGAAGAATAGAACTCGACACTCCTCGTCTGGATCGAGCCGTGCGGCACTATACGCTCCTGCGCCAATATTATGAATACACCCTGACAACTTGCACCTCTTCTTCCCTGGACAAGCTGGATGTCTTTTAAGGGATTGCAAACTCTTCTTCTCAGAGGAATACATCTTGCTAATTTCTAGGGTTTAAGTTAGATTATGAATTGAAAAAATTTGTCGGATAAATGAGAGATGAATATAGGGAATGTATTTTGCATCCTCATTTATAGGGGACTTTGGGTAGGTTTTAATTTTATTAGTATGAAGTTTCCTCCGTTGACTTGAAAATAGTTCGATTATATATAAAATGAATTAAGAGCGGAAAATACGTGGAATAAACTAGGCAAAATTGGAGGAAAATACTAGTGAAAATGGATGGTAAGTTAAAGAGTTTTAAAGGGTAATGCATTCCTTTACTTATTGCCCAAGTAGAGACTATATAATAGTTTATTCGTTATAAGGACATGCAAACTAATTAACAGACTGCTGTGGATTAATCCGACAACTATCTTAATCAGCGATTTACTGTGGCAGAAATATAATGGCCTATTATATACTCCATATGCATATAGTCGGAATTTATATGGTCATTTAAAGTTTAAACTCAATTAGATTCATATCGTTTAAATTCATGAAAATAATAGACATGATACAACAAGTAAAGTTTAAATTCAATTAGGTTAATGTCCATTTTGGATAAAATCAACTTAATTAATGTCGGGTAAAATTAGATGACATTTAATTTTATCAAGTTAGAGAACTAATCAGGATTTTAGATTGCACAAGAAGAAAACTTGAAAGTCAAATTAATCAAGGATTAGAAGTTCCAAATTTTCTTGATTAATTAGATTCATTTTAGTTTAATATTTTAAATACTTTATATCGATCAATAAAAAAAATACTTTATATCGAATCTGGCTAAATAGATAACCACATCGCAAATGCCACATAAATTCCAGGAAGTTTCTTACTTGAATTGAGGAAATCAATTAAATCAGCTCTATTTATCCGAGTGCAAAAGAACTTAAAAATATTATTTTTTGTTTCTTTTATAATATATATATGAATTTAGTAAAATCCAGCTACTCAATGTAGCTGGCTTAATAAAAATAGCATGAAGAGAAAATACGTGTTCGATATATAATTCATGATTATCGAATTTATTTAAAAATAAAATAAAGGAAAAAACGTGTTTGGTTTTTTTCAGTATAGTCCTGGACTCTTGTGAACTTTCATTAGTAGTCACATAAGTTCCAAGCATTTTCTTATACGCAAACTCCATATAACCGCATTATACAGCTTTACAAAAGCCCTTATATTTATATATACTATATGTCCTTTCAACTCCCAACTCCACAACTAAGAAAATATTAATCCTTCAAACCCTAAAACCGCAAACAAATATTAATCCTAAGCCTCAAAAGGGATCATGTCTTCTCCTGATTACCCAAAACCCCTTAAAAAGCGGCACCCTGCTTGCCCAGGCAAGGAACGGTGCACATTTTCAAGCTGATGTCATAGACGATCCTCAAACACTACAAGATTCTCACATTATTATTGTCACGAGTTTGGGATCCATCGTGATCGTCCCATAAATCATCATTCCCACTTGCAATGGCGTCGGCGTTTCATGTTGTACTTTAATATCCTATGAGAAGAAGAAGAAGAAGAAGAAGAAGAAGAAGAGATAAATAATATAAGTTTCTGTATTAGTTAGATTTTTTGTTATCACTGATATGTGTACAGGCATGGAAAATATTTTGGCAAAAAAGAAAATAAAAAAATAAGAATATTTTGTAAAAGATTTTGTTATATCAAATGATATCTTTAATTTCATTTATATACTTATGGAGATTACTGATTATCTCATGTTTTTGAAAATTATTATGGCCCATACATATATTATGAATGTTTAAGGACAATTGGTCTTTTGGAAAACATTTGGGAACCCCTTATTTTTTAGTGAAAGAGTCGAAATTTCTTAATAAGACATTAATACATGGGCTACAATGAACAGAAGAAAATAAACCATTTTTCCTACATAAAAAATTCCTTCAAAATATCTTGTCCAGGCGAGGAACGGTGCACATTTTCAAGCTGTTATCATAGACGATCCTCAAACACTACAAGATTCTCACATTATTATTGTCACGAGTTTGGGATCCATCGTGATCGTCCCATAAATCATCATTACCACTTGCAAAGGCGTCGGCCCTTCATGTTGTACTTTTATATTTTATGAGAAGAAGAAGAAGAAGAAGAAGAAGAGATAAATATTATAAGCTTCTTTATTAGTTAGATTTTTTGTTATCACTGATATGTGTATAGGATGGAAAATATTTTGGCAACAAAGAAAATAACAAAATAAGAATATTTTGTAAAAAAATTTGTTATATTAAATGATATCTTTAATTTCATTTATATACTTAAGGAAATTACTGATTACCTCATGTATTTGAAACTTATTATGGCCCTTACATATATTATGAATGTTGACAATTGGTCTTTTGGAAAACATTTGGGAACCCCTTCTTTTTTAGTGAAAGAGTCGAAATTTCTTAAAAGAAATTAATACGTGCGCTACAATGAATAGAAAGTATACATAAAAAATTCCTTCAAAATATCTTGTACAAACTCTTCATAGTAGCTTCATAGGAAAGTTCATTTGTAATTAAGACTTATTCTTGTAAAATTTATTAATAAGAAGGACATTGAGTAATAATCCGACACTTATTTAGTAGGAGTTCTACTAAAAAAGTTAGAATCAGCCGAGTTGAAAAAAAAATTGGACGGTTGATAAAAATATCTAAAAAAATGGAAAAAAATATAAATATATTTAAAAATTGGAAAATATTATAAGAAAAAATTCAACTAATAAAAACTAAAATTACGACATAACATAACATAATTTTGAAAGTTAGAATCGGGATCATATATATATATATATATATATATATATATATATATATATATATATATATATATATATATATATATATATATATATATATGATAGAAATGTGTGTATACATATATATGATAGAAATTTGTGTATACATATATTCATGTCAAAATTATATATATATAGAGTCTGGCTAGCCCGCTTTTAATAGTACGAAACTGATTTATGCTATTAATTTTTGCATCGTTAGATCCACATCAAGATTTTGATTTGGTAATCAAATAATTCTTGAAGGATAAATTTTTCACACCGTTCATTTGTATCAAATTAAGTACATTGTTAAATTCATAGCATTTAATACTCAATTGAATGTAAATAAGGAAATTATATGTAGAAAGTATATTGTCACAATGTCAATCAAACCTTGATTCATTTTATACACACACAATAAAATGTTGACTTGCTTATCGCTTAAACAGGTTAACTTATACTAAATAAAGTGATGAAATGCTTAAACAACTTAACTTAGACACTCCAATGAGTCTGTATAAAATATTTTTATACTCGAAGTGATTCATTCGAACGGGAGCCTAAGAGTCCGTTCGAATAAACCATTCTCTGTCACATTTTCTGGGTTAATTTCAAATTACACTCGTATTAGTCCGTTCGAACGGAGCCTAAGGTTCGTTCGAAAGATTCACTCTCTGGAACTTAACTTTACATAATCATATTATGCACTTAATTAAGTCCCTGAATATTCATATTCATATATCCTTATATATACATATTTACTGTCGATCAAAAATTGTATTTCCTTCCTATATTAAATATTTGAATGTCAATTTTGTAACTAAAAATTAAATATATTGAGAGAGTAATTATAAGGTTTTAATATATTTTTTATTAATTATTTGTAACACCGTATTTAATTTTTTTCAATCACCCTCTACTTTATAAAAATAAAAAAGTGGCAATTATATTCTTGATAAAATTGAATAGAAACTTTGTCTCCAAATTTTAATTAGTATATTTTTATGCTTTTTCCTGTTTGGTCATTCAGCCACGTCATCGAATTCATGAGGATCGTCCGATGCTCTTATAATTTTACTTGATGAATCTCAGCCATCGATTGTTATATAAACTCGGTCTGTATGCATTGTTGTGTACTCAAAGATATTATTCATCTAGGTGTACATTGGACCACGTCCATTCAACTTTTCTTGCAAAGAAAACATATACACCCCCTTTCTCTTTCCTCTATCTCTAGATCATTCGGCTGAGTGCAAAAGAAAAAAACCCTAGCCACGAACCGAGGAGGCGGCGATGTCCATTTTTCTGAAGAAAAGAGGCTATTATTTTGCCACGATTCTCCGGATTTGCGATTTCTTTCCATCAAAGCCTAGACGGTGAAACCATAGACGCTGAGACTCCACACAAGTCCAAGATGAGACGAAATCCACGGCGGCCAGGTATGCCGTTCTTCCTCATTTTTTGCAGATTTCTTTACCTCTTTTTTTTTTCTTTTTTTGTTCTTTTTTCATGAGATTTTGAAGATTATGTTCATCCGTGGTTTATTTTCTTGATTATGTGGTTTATTTTCGTTAATAAGGCTTTTAAAATCTATTAGCGTTTCCAATCTGTTTCAAATGCTCGATTTTCGAATGTAATCTTGACTGTTTCTCCCGTATTAATCGACATATCCGACTAAATCTGGATTTTCGGTATTTTTACCTGATTTTTGGACTTGGTTTTACTAAATCTGCAGTAAATCTGTTTTGCCCAATTTGGATGATTTTTGTTATTACTAATTTGAAATGATCAGCTATGATTTGAGTTGTAAATCATGGTCGACTTCAGTGACTTGCTTTTTTGAGTTGTAAAATCATTGCTAAAATAAAATTCGAGCAGAATTGTTTTCAACTTCTTTATGATTTTTCGTTCATTGGTATTTCTCCTTAAAGTTAGTATCTTTAGTGGCAATTGTTAGTTAATTCTTTAACTTGATCTTTTTGTGTGAATTGTATATGTTTTGTTAAATTTATACTGTCTAATTTGAATTCCCCTCTTTGCTGCAGAGTTCAACAAATCTTTTGAATCCAGGTAAAATTATAAATCTTTTTCTTCTTCTATTCCTTACCAATTTTTGATAGTCCAACTTTTAGTGAATTCTTTACTGATAGAGAACAGAAACAACATTTTTCAACGTCGGCAGTTATCACCGGCGGTGCACTTATCACCGGCGGTATTCTTATTTTCAACGTCGGCAGTTATCACCGGCGGTTAACTTATCACCGGCGGTAATCTTATTTTCAACGTCGGCATTATGACCAGCGGTGCTATTATCACCGGCGGTATTTTTCTTTCAACTTCGAGTATTATCACCGGCGGGGATTTTTCTTTCAACTAGCGAAAATGTAGAATCGATATGTTTAATATTAATATTATGATTAATATTAATTATTATTATGAAAATATGATGATGATTATTATAAGTATCATTATTATGATTATTATGATTATTATTATGATGATTGTTTATTATTATGATTATTGTATGATTTTCATTATTATTATTATGAGGCTTCTAGCGAGAATGTAGAATCGATATGTTTAATATTAATATTATGATTAATATTAATTATTATTATGAAAATATGATGATGATTATTATAAGTATCATTATTATGATTATTATGATTATTATTATTATGATTGTTTATTATTATGATTATTGTATGATTTTCATTATTATTATTATGAGGCTTCTAGCGAAAATGTAGAATCGATATGTTTAATATTAATTATTATTATGAAAATATGATGATGATTATTATAAGTATTATTATGATTATTATTGTTTATTATTATGATTTTCATTATTATTATTACGAGGCTTCTAGCGAAAATGTAGAATCGATATGTTTAATATTATATTATGATTAATATTAATTATTATTATGAAAATATGATGATGATTATTATAAGTATTATTATTATGATTATTGTATGATTTTCATTATTATTATTATTTTCATTATTTTTCTGATAATTATTAATATTCTGTGATTTTCAGTGGGGGTATTAATTTTCAGTGGCGGTACCGCCGGTAAAACAAAGCATTCAAGAGAAGTTTTAGCTTTTCAATGTCGGTACCGCCGGTGAAAGTATTCAGTGGGGGTAAATATTTTCAATGGCGGTACCGCCGGTGAAAGTTAAATAATCAGCGGGGGTTGCTTGTTTCAAAGGCGGTACCGCCGGTAAAAGAAGTGTTGTGCAAATATTTTCGTAATAATAATTCAATTTCACCATGTAATTTGTTCAATGAAAAACCTCCACACATTGGCCACCTTTCCAGAAATTCAATTTCACCATGTAAAAGTCATGCAAAACTTTGGATGATTCTTCTCTCGAAACCAAGAGTGCATAATTCAAAGGTCAAATGTCAGGATTTGTAATTTGTTCAATGAAATTTGAAGAAGAAACCAACATATGTTTTTATTCTCATCATTGTTGATCTCTTTTCAGACTCGGGCCATGCGATAGGTCCAAAAAATTCGAATTTCGGATCCAACAGTTTAGATGATTCAAAATTTTCAAAATACATGATTTGTCCAGTTAAAAATATTTATAATTACAATAAAACAATAGAAATTCTTGTGATTCATTGGTAAAAAATAATTATCTCTCTTCTAAGAAGTCATGAGTTCAAATACCACAACATATAATTTTAGATTTTTTTTTTCCAATATAATGAAAATAGGAAAAAAATTTGATCTAAACGAGATTTGAACTTTGAATCTCATGAATATTTTTGGAGCCTTAACCAATAAATCACACAATAGATTGTGACAAAATACGTTAACTTTTCTTCAAACAAATTAATTGTATACGGGATTCACTTTCAAACTAGGCTTCGCGTACTCGAAAACTTGGGACCGGACATGCCTCTTTTGTGCTGAAAGAATTTTGTTCGACGCCTTCGTTTTCATATTTTTGACGTACATAGAAGTAAGCACAAGAATATATTCAATACTTTTTATTTAAAACGTAATTTTGCATGTAATTTATACTCATTCCCTGGCATTTTCACTTGCTTTTATACTATATATTATTTAATATTTACATCATAAAAACTTCACCTTTTTTTACACCATATCTATAACAAGAAGTATTCACGACCTTCCTTACAAAATAAAATATCCAAAATACCATGACTATTTTCTACAACAAAAATAACAAAAAAAATCATGTTCATCAACGGGTTATTGAACGAAAACGGTGAATATGAGCTCGCTACATCGAATTACTAATCACACTGATCTCCAATATTGGCGCCGTAGTCATAATTGTTTGAAACGTAATGATCATTGGTCGAGCTTTCACAGTAGGAATTCGTATTTGGAGGCCTTGTTTCTCTTCTATGTGGACAACCCGGAATCTGGCACGTTTTCCCGGACATGCAGGGTGCCTCTTTGAATTAGTATTTGGAGGTCTTGTTGCCGGAGAGGACATGTTCCGATTATTTCGATTCACTTCTTTTAATAACAAGGTAGGAATATATAGTACTTTCGTGGACCGGAGTACTTCGAGATTGAAGTTGGAGAAAATTTGCAGTAGATTGAAATAGGTTTTGAAATAAGATAGAAATAGATAGAAAATTAGAAATAGGTCTTGAAAATTTTGTATGTTGTAAATATTTATAGGAGAGGAAGGGAGAGTGTTGTATGGAAATTACATTCAAATGTCCATCATTAGAGAATGGAAATGGATCATTCAGCGAGCTAATAAGAAAAAGGTCCCAAAACCAATGCAATAGTATCCATAATAATAATAATAATAATAATAATAATAACAACAATAAAAATAATAATAATAACAACAACAACAACAATAATAATAATAATAATAATAATAATAGGGTTTTTTTTTGAGAAATTAAAACTAGGGTTTTGAACAAATATCAAAGTTTCGCAAAAATACACCCCACAATATAATGTAGTATATATCCCCTTTGCAAATAACACTATACGGTTTTCCTATATATTGCCCAATTAATAGTTAGATTCATACGTTAACACAATATATTTTTGGACGAAATGTGATTTTAATATTAAAAAGTCACCAACATCAAAAAACAAATTAATCTTTTTGTATATGCATTAGAACGTTTGATATTATTTGCGAACATTAATTGCAATAATTTTCTTTTTTGATCATTTGTGTGACCAGCACAGGAATTTCATTTTTTAATAGTTGAAATTTCATTGATATTGTTTTTCAAGCATTTCTTCCTAACTAAGAATTCTTGAGATTTAGTAAACTACTATATGTTTATTAGCTCAACATGAAAGCAGATGAAAATTAGAAAAATAGAAAACGTGTGTAATTCACAAAGCAATTAATTAAAACCGAGTAAACTAGAAATAAAATAATAAACAAAGGTTGACGTTTAAAAATTTCTAGTATAGTCCCTGAACTTTAATATTTTTCTATATTTTATTTAATATGGAATTTCTTGGAATGTTCGCTAATTATAAACCTTTCATTTATCATTAGTTTATAGAAACTTTAACTTTGATAATGGAGGGCAAATAATGAACATTCAAAGAAGCAAGCTAGTCATGGTATATGGAAATAAGGGATATGAGTACAATTTATCCTATGTCTGAGAGAAAGGCATTACAACCTTGAAATAAGGGATATGAGTAAAATATTGAACAATTATAATCGAGTTGATTGAATGCTTGACACAAAATGTTGAAGAGGTTATGTGTTCTAGTTCCATCAGCATCAGCATCATATAAAAAATATATATGTATCAATAATGACAAGAGACCGCTTGTTCGGCGTCATTCGAGAAAAAAAGAAACTAAACCAACTAGCTAATTGTGATGTTTCAGTTCATGTTCTATGTGTAAGAGAAAGGCATTACAACCTTGAAATGTAGATGGAGATTATGATCCTAGATCTTCCTCATTATCATTATACAGGGTGTTTATTTTTTCAATCACAAGAAAACAGAAAATAGCAATTACATAGTTTGTTCTTTGTTCAATTCTTAATCGGCCTCTAATTACTTACGCATTTTTATATAAATTTATGTTTGTATTTATTTGGCCATAAATTTTTTCTGATGGGATAAAATAGAGAAACTTTACGATCAAGAGATCATCAGAATCTTTAAACTAAACCAATTCAAGGGAGCAGCACAATCTTTAAGACGCTGTAATTCGCTGATCGAGATAGCATCAATATCGTGCCTCTGATTAGATGAAATCTCATAAAATAATTCAGAACTCAAGCAAAAGCCTTCGCAAAATTCCGAAATTCTAGATAAAGAAGGAGCATGAATATCGTGCCTCTAAGAGATGGAAATAGATCTTAATGGAGCATAATAGATCTAATTATGTTTCACATAATTGAGTTATTTTAAATTACATTTAAGATTCAACAGAAGAGTAAATCACAAAAATAGATTATTTCACAAGAATAATTCATTGCTTATAACAATTTTAACATGAATACACAAACAACTTTTATCATTGAAAAGCAAAACAAACGCATCCAAAATAATCTTGTTCTTTTTTTTATTTTTCTTGCACACGAAACAAGTCCTAAATAAACTCGACCAAAATCATTTAAAACTCGTCTGCCTATCTTGGAGTAACAAAAACAGAAATAAGAAGAATAGAACTCGACACTCCTCGTCTGGATCGAGCCGTGCGGCTCTATACGCTCCTGCGCCAATATTATGAATACACCCTGACAACTTGCACCTCTTCTTTCCTGGACAAGCTGGATGTCTTTTAAGGGATTGCAAACTCTTCTTCTCAGAGGAATACATCTTGCTAATTTCTAGTGTTAAAGTTAGATTATGAATTGGAAAAATTTGTCGGATAAATGAGAGATGAATATAGGAAATGTATTTTGCATCCTCATTTATAGGGGACTTTGGGTAGGTTTTAATTTTATTAGTATGAAGTTTCCTCCGTTGACTTGAAAATAGTTCGATTATATATAAAATGAATTAAGAGCGGAAAATACGTGGAATAAACTAGGCAAAATTGGAGGAAAATACTAGTGAAAATGGATGGTAAGTTAAAGAGTTTTAAAGGGTAATGCATTCCTTTACTTATTGCCCAAGTAGAGACTATATAATAGTTTATTCGTTATAAGGACATGCAAACTAATTAACAGACTGCTGTGGATTAATCCGACAACTATCTTAATCAGCGATTTACTGTGGCAGAAATATAATGGCCTATTATATACTCCATATGCATATAGTCGGAATTTATATGGTCATTTAAAGTTTAAACTCAATTAGATTCATATCGTTTAAATTCATGAAAATAATAGACATGATACAACAAGTAAAGTTTAAATTCAATTAGGTTAATGTCCATTTTGGATAAAATCAACTTAATTAATGTCGGGTAAAATTAGATGACATTTAATTTTATCAAGTTAGAGAACTAATCAGGATTTTAGATTGCACAAGATGAAAACTTGAAAGTCAAATTAATCAAGGATTAGAAGTTCCAAATTTTCTTGATTAATTAGATTCATTTTAGTTTAATATTTTAAATACTTTATATCGATCAATAAAAAAAATACTTTATATCGAATCTGGCTAAATAGATAACCACATCGCAAATGCCACATAAATTCCAGGAAGTTTCTTAGTTGAATTGAGGAAATCAATTAAATCAGCTCTATTTATCCGAGTGCAAAAGAACTTAAAAATATTATTTTTTGTTTCTTTTATAATATATATATGAGTTTAGTAAAATCCAGCTACTCAATGTAGCTGGCTTAATAAAAATAGCATGAAGAGAAAATACGTGTTCGATATATAATTCATGATTATCGAATTTATTTAAAAATAAAATAAAGGAAAAAACGTGTTTGGTTTTTTTCAGTATAGTCCTGGACTCTTGTGAACTTTCATTAGTAGTCACATAAGTTCCAAGCATTTTCTTATACGCAAACTCCATATAACCGCCTTATACAGCTTTACAAAAGCCCTTATATTTATATATACTATATGTCCTTTCAACTCCCAACTCCACAACTAAGAAAATATTAATCCTTCAAACCCTAAAACCGCAAACAAATATTAATCCTAAGCCTCAAAAGGGATCATGTCTTCTCCTGATTACCCAAAACCCCTTAAAAAGCGGCACCCTGCTTGCCCAGGCGAGGAACGGTGCACATTTTCAAGCTGTTCTCATAGACGATCCTCAAACACTACAAGATTCTCACATTATTATTGTCACGAGTTTGGGATCCATCGTGATCGTCCCATAAATCATCATTCCCACTTGCAATGGCGTCGGCGTTTCATGTTGTACTTTAATATTCTATGAGAAGAAGAAGAAGAAGAAGAAGAAGAAGAGATAAATAATATAAGTTTCTGTATTAGTTAGATTTTTTGTTATCACTGATATGTGTATAGGCATGGAAAATATTTTGGCAAAAAAGAAAATAAAAAAATAAGAATATTTTGTAAAAGATTTTGTTATATCAAATGATATCTTTAATTTCATTTATATACTTATGGAGATTACTGATTATCTCATGTTTTTGAAAATTATTATGGCCCATACATATATTATGAATGTTTAAGGACAATTGGTCTTTTGGAAAACATTTGGGAACCCCTTATTTTTTAGTGAAAGAGTCGAAATTTATTAATAAGACATTAATACATGGGCTACAATGAACAGAAGAAAATAAACAATTTTTCCTACATAAAAAATTCCTTCAAAATATCTTGTCCAGGCGAGGAACGGTGCACATTTTCAAGCTGTTATCATAGACGATCCTCAAACACTACAAGATTCTCACATTATTATTGTCACGAGTTTGGGATCCATCGTGATCGTCCCATAAATCATCATTACCACTTGCAAAGGCGTCGGCCCTTCATGTTGTACTTTTATATTTTATGAGAAGAAGAAGAAGAAGAAGAAGAAGAAGAAGAAGAAGAAGAAGAGATAAATATTATAAGCTTCTTTATTAGTTAGATTTTTTGTTATCACTGATATGTGTATAGGATGGAATATATTTTGGCAACAAAGAAAATAACAAAATAAGAATATTTTGTAAAAAAATTTGTTATATTAAATGATATCTTTAATTTCATTTATATACTTAAGGAAATTACTGATTACCTCATGTATTTGAAACTTATTATGGCCCTTACATATATTATGAATGTTGACAATTGGTCTTTTGGAAAACATTTGGGAACCCCTTCTTTTTTAGTGAAAGAGTCGAAATTTCTTAAAAGAAATTAATACGTGCGCTACAATGAATAGAAAGTATACATAAAAAATTCCTTCAAAATATCTTGTACAAACTCTTCATAGTAGCTTCATTGGAAAGTTCATTTGTAATTAAGACTTATTCTTGTAAAATTTATTAATAAGGACATTGAGTAATAATCCGACACTTATTTAGTAGGAGTTCTACTAAAAAAGTTAGAATCAGCCGAGTTGAAAAAAAAATTGGACGGTTGATAAAAATATCTAAAAAAATGGAAAAAAATATAAATATATTTAAAAATTGGAAAATATTATAAGAAAAAATTCAACTAATAAAAACTAAAATTACGACATAACATAACATAATTTTGAAAGTTAGAATCGGGATCATATATATATATATATATATATATATATATATATATATATATATATATATATATATATATATATATATATGATAGAAATGTGTGTATACATTTATATGATATAAATTTGTGTATACATATATTCATGTCAAAATTATATATATATAGAGTCTGGCTAGCCCGCTTTTAATAGTACGAAACTGATTTATGCTATTAATTTTTGCATCGTTATATCCACATCAAGATTTTGATTTGGTAATCAAATAATTCTTGAAGGATAAATTTTTAACACCGTTCATTTGTGTCAAATTAAGTACATTGTTAAATTCATAGCATTTAATTCTCAATTGAATGTAAATAAGGAAATTATATGTAGAAAGTATATTGTCACAATGTCAATCAAACCTTGATTCATTTTATACACACACAATAAAATGTTGACTTGCTTATCGCTTAAACAGGTTAACTTATACCAAATAAAGTGATGAAATGCCTAAACAACTTGACTTAGACACTCCAATGAGTCTGTATAAAATATTTTTATACTCGAAGTGATTCATTCGAACGGGAGCCTAAGAGTCCGTTCGAATAAACCATTCTCTGTCACATTTTCTGGGTTAATTTCAAATTACACTCGTATTAGTCCGTTCGAACGGAGCCTAAGGTTCGTTCGAAAGATTCACTCTCTTGAACTTAACTTTACATAATCATATTATGCACTTAATTAAGTCCCTGAATATTCATATTCATATATCCTTATATATACATATTTACTGTCCATCAAAAATTGTATTTCCTTCCTATATTAAATATTTGAATGTCAATTTTGTAACTAAAAATTAAATATATTGAGAGAGTAATTATAAGGTTTTAATATATTTTTTATTAATTATTTGTAACACCGTATTTAATTTTTTCAATCACCCTCTACATTATAAAAATAAAAATAGTGGCAATTATATTCTTGATAAAATTGAATAGAAACTTTGTCTCCAAATTTTATTTAATATATTTTTATGCTTTTTCCTGTTTTGTCATTCAGCCACGTCATCGAATTCATGAGGATCGTCCGATGCTCTTATAATTTTACTTGATGAATCTCAGCCATCGATTGTTATATAAACTCGGTCTGTATGCATTGTTGTGTACTCAAAGATATTATTCATCTAGGTGTACATTGGACCACGTCCATTCAACTTTTCTTGCAAAGAAAACATATACACCCCCTTTCTCTTTCCTCTATCTCTAGATCATTCGGCTGAGTGCAAAAGAAAAAAACCCTAACCACGAACCGAGGAGGCGGCGATGTCCATTTTTCTGAAGAAAAGAGGCTATTATTTTGCCACGATTCTCCGGATTTGCGATTTCTTTCCATCAAAGCCAAGACGGTGAAACCCCAGACGCTGAGACTCCACACAAGTCCAAGATGAGACGAAATCCACGGCGGCCAGGTATGCCGTTCTTCCTCATTTTTTGCAGATTTCTTTACCTCTTTTTTTTTTCTTTTTTTGTTCTTTTTTCATGAGATTTTGAAGATTATGTTCATCCGTGGTTTATTTTCTTGATTATGTGGTTTATTTTCGTTAATAAGGCTTTTAAAATATGTTAGCGTTTCCAATCTGTTTCAAATGCTCGATTTTCGAATGTAATCTTGACTGTTTCTCCCGTATTAATCGACATATCCGACTAAATCTGGATTTTCGGTATTTTTACCTGATTTTTGGACTTGGTTTTACTAAATCTGCAGTAAATCTATTTTGCCCAATTTGGATGATTTTTGTTATTACTAATTTGAAATGATCAGCTATGATTTGAGTTGTAAATCATGGTCGACTTCAGTGACTTGCTTTTTTGAGTTGTAAAATCATTGCTAAAATAAAATTCGAGCAGAATTGTTTTCAACTTCTTTATGATTTTTCGTTCATTGGTATTTCTCCTTAAAGTTAGTATCTTTAGTGGCAATTGTTAGTTAATTCTTTAACTTGATCTTTTTGTGTGAATTGTATATGTTTTGTTAAATTTATACTGTCTAATTTGAATTCCCCTCTTTGCTGCAGAGTTCAACAAATCTTTTGAATCCAGGTAAAATTATAAATCTTTTTCTTCCTCTATTCCTTACCAATTTTTGATAGTCCAACTTTTAGTGAATTCTTTACTGATAGAGAACAGAAACAACATTTTTCAACGTCGGCAGTTATCACCGGCGGTGCACTTATCACCGGCGGTATTCTTATTTTCAACGTCGGCAGTTATCACCGGCGGTTAACTTATCACCGGCGGTAATCTTATTTTCAACGTCGGCATTATGACCAGCGGTGCTATTATCACCGGCGGTATTTTTCTTTCAACTTCGAGTATTATCACCGACGGGGATTTTTCATTCAACTAGCGAAAATGTAGAATCGATATGTTTAATATTAATATTATGATTAATATTAATTATTATTATGAAAATATGATGTTGATTATTATAAGTATCATTATTATGATTATTATGATTATTATTATTATGATTGTTTATTATTATGATTATTGTATGATTTTCATTATTATTATTATGAGGCTTCTAGCGAAAATGTAGAATCGATATGTTTAATATTAATATTATGATTAATATTAATTATTATTATGAAAATATGATTATGATTATTATAAGTATCATTATTATGATTATTATGATTATTATTATTATGATTGTTTATTATTATGATTATTGTATGATTTTCATTATTATTATTATGAGGCTTCTAGCGAAAATGTAGAATCGATATGTTTAATATTAATTATTATTATGAAAATATGATGATGATTATTATAAGTATTATTATGATTATTATTGTTTATTATTATGATTTTCATTATTATTATTACGAGGCTTCTAGCGAAAATGTAGAATCGATATGTTTAATATTATATTATGATTAATATTAATTATTATTATGAAAATATGATGATGATTATTATAAGTATTATTATTATGATTATTGTATGATTTTCATTATTATTATTATTTTCATTATTTTTCTGATAATTATTAATATTCTGTGATTTTCAGTGGGGGTATTAATTTTCAGTGGCGGTACCGCCGGTAAAACAAAGCATTCAGGAGAAGTTTTAGCTTTTCAATGGCGGTACCGCCGGTGAAAGTATTCAGTGGGGGTAAATATTTTCAATGGCGGTACCGCCGGTGAAAGTTAAATAATCAGCGGGGGTTGCTTGTTTCAAAGGCGGTACCGCCGGTAAAAGAAGTGTTGTGCAAATATTTTCTCTTTCAAGGGCGGTACCGCCGGTGAAAGTATAATTTTCAGTGGGGGTGGTTTTTTTCAATGGGGGTACCGCCGGTGAAAGAAAGTCTTTGGAGAGGTTTTAGTTTTCAAGGGCGGTACCGCCACTGAAAATATTATTAGTGGGGGTACCCCCCGATAATAATATTTCCCCGCCGGTGATAGTGCTGTTTCTAGTAGTGATTTCGACGATCGGAGAGAGTAATTGTTGGAGTGTAGAAACTTTTTTCTAACTGTTCAAGTAATTATTGTAATATTTAGAGATTATTTTATCAATGACCACATAATCAAGTTGGTTGAGTGCTTAGCACAAATAACACTACATGTTGGAAAGGTTGTGGATTCGAGTCCCGACGACATCAATATAAAAATAGAAACATATAATGACCGCTATTCCTAATCCAATATATATAAAAACAGATATAAAATACAAAATACAAGTAAGTACAAATACAAATAACAATAAAAAATACGAATACAAGTACGAATGTCCAGGACAATTACGAAACACAAATACAAATGCCAACAAGAATACAGACTACAAAAATGAAATGTGAATATGTATACGAATACAAACACGAACACGAACACGAACACGAACACGAACATAGCACGAACATGAATACTAATACAATTATGAATTAAGAATTATGAATAACGAATAACGAATAACGAATTACGAAATATAAAATCGCACGAATACAAATACGAAATATGAATAGTAATACGAATTCGCCTATATGAATAATACATGAATACAAATACACGAATACGAATAGATGAACATGAATGCGAGTATGAATACAAAATACGAATATGGAATACTAATACAAATATAGATAAGAATACAAACAATTCGATACATTTCGGAAATGAGGAAATTTTAATTACAACACACAACTTGATTGCCCAGTAAAAAACAATTGCACGCGATATTAAACGATAACACCCATTTCCGAACACAACAATTAGAGAGAAACCCAAAAAGGTTCCTCGAATACTACAAATAAGTTACAAGCAAAAATAAAAATATGAATATGAATACATGACTACGAATAATACAAAGGATGTGAATGTGAATTCGCAGGCACAAATGCGAATAAAAATTTGAAAAATAAATAAACATAAAATAAAATACAGATACGAAATAAGAAATGTGAATTACAAAATACAAGCACAAACACAAACACTAAATACGAACGAGGAAACGAAAAACCAATACAAGTACGAAATATAACACGAATGCGAATAAAATCACAGATACGAATACGATTATGAAATATTTTTGTAATATCAACTTTAATGTTCATAAAATATGATGTTTATTAGATGTCGTGATTATATCCTAAAACATGTAGTGATTCATGACAGAAATACTCATCGAAAACATGAAAGAAGTAAACTTTCTTTTTACGACGAACCCGCGCAATAGCGCGAGTACCACGCTAGTATGCAATAAACTACTATACATACGCGCATGACACCTAACCCTTATAATTAAATGAGTGGTGATGCATGTCCTCCTTGTTGGGTATCGGCGTCACTACCGAGCCCCGCGCAGCGGATTGTGAGGCCCGGTCCGACCCGATCCCGAGGACCACATCAACGACCCGAAAGTACGAATCATGAAATGCATCTAACCTATGAAATTAACGCTTAATTCATAGAGAATCATACCGCGTGAAATTGATCACGGAGACAGGTTGACTCTATTAGCTGCTGCTTGCTTCGCTCTTTGCTTCGATCCCGGCGACACACACGTCCCACGCCCGCGTGATTCGACACCTTGCTCGAAGCTCATATATGTCGTATACAACCGGAATTTATCCGATTCGTCTTCGACCTTGCTCGACTTAGCTCTCGTTAGATCACAGTCCAGAATCTCAGTTGAGATTCCTCTACTCGTATCCACCTCGAGCTCGCGTCTTTCGGTTGCGGCGAATTCCCCTAAAATTCCCGCAAGCTTGCTTAAATCTAATCTCTATTCTCCACTAACTTGTCTCACAAGTTCTCTCTATTCTCTACTAGAATTAGGTCTAGCAGCCAGAGAGAGAGAGGAAGAAGAATCCACAGATCTTATATTAATCTGAGAGTTAATGGTGTATTAATGAGTATCAGAAACTGCTAATCCAGAATTCGGATCACTGTGCGTCATGACGCACGATATGGTGCGTCATGACGCACAAGTCACATTTACTTGGATATAGCCGTTACACAGTGTACCGTCATGACGCACGATAACGTCCGTCATGACGCACCACTCATGTGTACCGTCATGACGCAAGATAACTTGCGTCATGACGCACTACTCACAGATTGGCTTTCTCAGAATTACTCTATTGTGCGTCATGACGCACAATTTGGTGCGTCATGACGCACCATGTAATTTCTGCCAGATTTGCATAATCTTATTATGCATCCAATCGTTCCGACGAACACGTATGTTTGTCTACACTCATTTGTACATTCAACTAGTTGATCTGTAACTGTATTTCCTTCACTCCTTAAAATCTCCTAGATTGATTGATGTGTTGGCGTTTGTATTAATGATGGTGCTAAGCCATAACTATTTAATTTTTTCCATCATATATAATAAAAAAAGGAAAAAAAGATTCACCGTTTCACACATCATTAATTTATTTAATATTTTTAACAACTTTGTTTACCATCATCTATCATTAATGAAATTTAAATCTATAAATTTGGAAATGAAGTTATAGGGCTAAATTAATATACCATTTAACATGTGTTAAACGGATACATGAATAAAACCATCGTAAAAAATAAACAAAAATTAGAAAATAAAAATGAAAATATTTTTTTTTTTTAATATTGAAAATAAAATAATAAAAATTTGTTCAAATAAATATAACTTATCATGTGTTAAATTAAATATAATAAAAATATTAAATAAAGCAAATTATTTTTTAATAATTTGATTTACCACCTAATCAATGTGGTTCACCACCTAATAAATACAGTTTGCCACCTAATTTAAAATTTAATTCTTTTATTATATATTTTCAACACATCAATACAATGAGGGGATATTAGAGGGACAAGTATAATTTTTCTAATTAAATATAAGGGCCCGGGGTTGAATTTAGTTGTGCCCATCTAAAGGATTTCTTCTAAAAAATTCCCTCCAACATATGGACTGTAAAGGGCAATTACTTGGGCTTTTTCACGAGTATTACTATATACGATAATTGCAAGCTGGTTATAGTACATGTTAAGAATTTTTTTGACAAATATCTTCTTATTGAAGTTTCCACGTAGAATCCATGCAAATACCACAATTGACATGCTAATTATTGTTATTATTTTTATTATTTTTGAAAGAACAAAAGGAAAAAAAAGAATGGGCTGAAAATGACATGTTGACCTTGAGTAGGCAATATTAGTTGGCTCTTTACTACTAAAACAAAAATAGTATTTTTAAGAACTGGATTTTTTTAGAGTCCATTTACTATGCAACCGTGATTCTCCGATTTGGACCCACACATCCTAGATCGGGGGGGCCCACACATCCTAGATCGGGGGGGTTAGTGATAATTATTTTTTTAATTAACACAAATACACTTAATTAATAATTAATTATTATAGAATTAAGGTATATATGAATTAATAATTAATAATTAATATGTATTCACTGTTAATAGAGTGTATTTATATTAATTAAGAGAGTAATTAGTTGTTAATCCCAATATAATCATTGTGTGGGAGAAACTATGGAGAAGAGTAAAATTTCCCTCTTTTTTTTATTTAAGCTTCGGTTGACCAATAGCAAGAGCTGGATTTAAACCGACATAAATCATTGAAAAAAAAATTCAAAATAATAAATCCTTTTGTTGAAATAAAAAATTTGTTTTTTCGTTGAAATAAAACATTGTTTTTTTATTGAATTAGAGAATAGATATTTCTACTCTTCAATTAAAAAACTCAGTTTTTGTATATTTATAATTTATAATTTGTTAATTGTTACAGGCTGGGAAAATAAGATCATCTATATTTCCTTGAAAATACAAATTTGCTTAAGTAAAAGAAAAACCTCCACACATTGGCCACCTTTCCAGAAATTCAATTTCACCATGTAAAAGTCATGCAAAACTTTGGATGATTCTTCTCTCGAAACCAAGAGTGCATAATTCAAAGGTCAAATGTCAGGATTTGTAATTTGTTCAATGAAATTTGAAGAAGAAACCAACATATGTTTTTATTCTCATCATTGTTGATCTCTTTTCAGACTCGGGCCATGCGATAGGTCCAAAAAATTCGAATTTCGGATCCAACAGTTTAGATGATTCAAAATTTTCAAAATACGTGATTTGTCCAGTTAAAAATATTTATAATTACAATAAAACAATAGAAATTCTTGTGATTCATTGGTAAAAAATAATTATCTCTCTTCTAAGAAGTCATGAGTTCAAATACCACAACATATAATTTTAGATTTTTTTTTTTCCAATATAATGAAAATAGGAAAAAAATTTGATCTAAACGAGATTTGAACTTTGAATCTGATGAATATTTTTGGAGCCTTAACCAATAAATCACACAATAGATTGTGACAAAATACGTTAACTTTTCTTCAAACAAATTAATTGTATACGGGATTCACTTTCAAACTAGGCTTCGCGTAATCGAAAACATGGGACCGGACATGCCTCTTTTGTGCTGAAAGAATTTTGTTCGACGCCTTCGTTTTCATATTTTTGACGTACATAGAAGTAAGCACAAGAATATATTCAATACTTTTTATTTAAAACGTAATTTTGCATGTAATTTATACTCATTCCCTGGCATTTTCACTTGCTTTTATACTATATATTATTTAATATTTACATCATAAAAACTTCACCTTTTTTTACACCATATCTATAACAAGAAGTATTCACGACCTTCCTTACAAAATAAAATATCCAAAATACCATGACTATTTTCTACAACAAAAATAACAAAAAAAATCATGTTCATCAACGGGTTATTGAACGAAAACGGTGAATATGAGCTCGCTACATCGAATTACTAATCACACTGATCTCCAATATTGGCGCCGTAGTCATAATTGTTTGAAACGTAATGATCATTGGTCGAGCTTTCACAGTAGGAATTCGTATTTGGAGGCCTTGTTTCTCTTCTATGTGGACAACCCGCAATCTGGCACGTTTTCCCGGACATGCAGGGTGCCTCTTTGAATTAGTATTTGGAGGTCTTGTTGCCGGAGAGGACATGTTCCGATTATTTCGATTCACTTCTTTTAATAACAAGGTAGGAATATATAGTACTTTCGTGGACCGGAGTACTTCGAGATTGAAGTTGGAGAAAATTTGCAGTAGATTGAAATAGGTTTTGAAATAAGATAGAAATAGATAGAAAATTAGAAATAGGTCTTGAAAATTTTGTATGTTGTAAATATTTATAGGAGAGGAAGGGAGAGTGTTGTATGGAAATTACATTCAAATTTCCATCATTAGAGAATGGAAATGGATCATTCAGCGAGCTAATAAGAAAAAGGTCCCAAAACCAATGCAATAGTATCCATAATAATAATAATAATAATAATAATAATAATAATAACAACAATAAAAATAATAATAATAACAACAACAACAATAATAATAATAATAATAATAATAGGGTTTTTTTTTTGAGAAATCAAAACTAGGGTTTTGAACAAATATCAAAGTTTCGCAAAAATACACCCCACAATATAATGTAGTATATATCCCCTTTGCAAATAACACTATACGGTTTTCCTATATATTGCCCAATTAATAGTTATATTCATACGTTAACACAATATATTTTTGGACGAAATGTGATTTTAATATTAAAAAGTCACCAACATCAAAAAACAAATTAATCTTTTTGTATATGCATTAGAACGTTTGATATTATTTGCGAACATTAATTGCAATAATTTTCTTTTTTGATCATTTGTGTGACCAGCACAGGAATTTCATTTTTTAATAGTTGAAATTTCATTGATATTGTTTTTCAAACATTTCTTCCTAACTAAGAATTCTTGAGATTTAGTAAACTACTATATGTTTATTAGCTCAACATGAAAGCAGAAGAAAATTAGAAAAATAGAAAACGTGTGTAATTCACAAAGCAATTAATTAAAACCGAGTAAACTAGAAATAAAATAATAAACAAAGGTTGACGTTTAAAAATTTCTAGTATAGTCCCTGAACTTCAATATTTTTCTATATTTTATTTAATATGGAATTTCTTGGAATGTTCGCTAATTATAAACCTTTCATTTATCATTAGTTTGTAGAAACTTTAACTTTGATAATGGAGGGCAAATAATGAACATTCAAAGAAGCAAGCTAGTCATGGTATATGGAAATAAGGGATATGAGTACAATTTATCCTATGTCTGAGAGAAAGGCATTACAACCTTGAAATAAGGGATATGAGTAAAATATTGAACAATTATAATCGAGTTGATTGAATGCTTGACACAAAATGTTGAAGAGGTTATGTGTTCTAGTTCCATCAGCATCAGCATCATATAAAAAATATATATGTATCAATAATGACAAGAGACCGCTTGTTCGGCGTCATTCGAGAAAAAAAAGAAACTAAACCAACTAGCTAATTGTGATGTTTCAGTTCAAGTTCTATGTGTGAGAGAAAGGCATTACAACCTTGAAATGTAGATGGAGATTATGATCCTAGATCTTCCTCATTATCATTATACAGGGTGTTTATTTTTTCAATCACAAGAAAACAGAAAATAGCAATTACATAGTTTGTTCTTTGTTCAATTCTTAATCGGCCTCTAATTACTTACGCATTTTTATATAAATTTATGTTTGTATTTATTTGGCCATAAATTCTTTCTGATGGGATAAAATAGAGAAACTTTACGATCAAGAGATCATCAGAATCTTTAAACTAAACCAATTCAAGGGAGCAGCACAATCTTTAAGACGCTGTAATTCGCTGATCGAGATAGCATCAATATCGTGCCTCTGATTAGATGAAATCTCATAAAATATTTCAGAACTCAAGCAAAAGCCATCGCAAAATTCCGAAATTCTAGATAAAGAAGGAGCATGAATATCGTGCCTCTAAGAGATGGAAATAGATCTTAATGGAGCATAATAGATCTGATTATGTTTCACATAATTGAGTTATTTTAAATTACATTTAAGATTCAACAGAAGAGTAAATCAGAAAAATAGATTATTTCACAAGAATAATTCATTGCTTATAACAATTTTAACATGAATACACAAACAACTTTTATCCTTGAAAAGCAAAACAAACGCATCCAAAATAATCTTGTTCTTTTTTTTATTTTTCTTGCACACGAAACAAGTCCTAAATAAACTCGACCAAAATCATTTAAAACTCGTCTGCCTATCTTGGAGTAACAAAAACAGAAATAAGAAGAATAGAACTCGACACTCCTCATCTGGATCGAGCCGTGCGGCACTATACGCTCCTGCGCCAATATTATGAATACACCCTGACAACTTGCACCTCTTCTTTCCTGGACAAGCTGGATGTCTTTTAAGGGATTGCAAACTCTTCTTCTCAGAGGAATACATCTTGCTAATTTCTAGGGTTTAAGTTAGATTATGAATTGGAAAAATTTGTCGGATAAATGAGAGATGAATATAGGAAATGTATTTCGCAAATGCCACATAAATTCCAGGAAGTTTCTTAGTTGAATTGAGGAAATCAATTAAATCAGCTCTATTTATCCGAGTGCAAAAGAACTTAAAAATATTATTTTTTGTTTCTTTTATAATATATATATGAATTTAGTAAAATCCAGCTACTCAATGTAGCTGGCTTAATAAAAATAGCATGAAGTGAAAATACGTGTTCGATATATAATTCATGATTATCGAATTTATTTAAAAATAAAATAAAGGAAAAAACGTGTTTGGTTTTTTTCAGTATAGTCCTGGACTCTTGTGAACTTTCATTAGTAGTCACATAAGTTCCAAGCATTTTCTTATACGCAAACTCCATATAACCGCCTTATACAGCTTTACAAAAGCCCTTATATTTATATATACTATATGTCCTTTCAACTCCCAACTCCACAACTAAGAAAATATTAATCCTTCAAACCCTAAAACCGCAAACAAATATTAATCCTAAGCCTCAAAAGGGATCATGTCTTCCCCTGATTACCCAAAACCCCTTAAAAAGCGGCACCCTGCTTGCCCAGGCGAGGAACGGTGCACATTTTCAAGCTGTTCTCATAGACGATCCTCAAACACTACAAAATTCTCACATTATTATTGTCACGAGTTTGGGATCCATCGTGATCGTCCCATAAATCATCATTCCCACTTGCAATGGCGTCGGCGTTTCATGTTGTACTTTAATATTCTATGAGAAGAAGAAGAAGAAGAAGAAGAAGAGATAAATAATATAAGTTTCTGTATTAGTTAGATTTTTTGTTATCACTGATATGTGTATAGGCATGGAAAATATTTTGGCAAAAAAGAAAATAAAAAAATAAGAATATTTTGTAAAAGATTTTGTTATATCGAATGATATCTTTAATTTCATTTATATACTTATGGAGATTACTGATTATCTCATGTTTTTGAAAATTATTAAGGCCCATACATATATTATGAATGTTTAAGGACAATTGGTCTTTTGGAAAACATTTGGGAACCCCTTATTTTTTAGTGAAAGAGTCGAAATTTCTTAATAAGACATTAATACATGGGCTACAATGAACAGAAGAAAATAAACCATTTTTCCTACATAAAAAATTCCTTCAAAATATCTTGTCCAGGCGAGGAACGGTGCACATTTTCAAGCTGTTATCATAGACGATCCTCAAACACTACAAGATTCTCACATTATTATTGTCACGAGTTTGGGATCCATCGTGATCGTCCCATAAATCATCATTACCACTTGCAAAGGCGTCGGCCCTTCATGTTGTACTTTTATATTTTATGAGAAGAAGAAGAAGAAGAAGTAGAAGAGATAAATATTATAAGCTTCTTTATTAGTTAGATTTTTTGTTATCACTGATATGTGTATAGGATGGAAAATATTTTGGCAACAAAGAAAATAACAAAATAAGAATATTTTGTAAAAAAATTTGTTATATTAAATGATATCTTTAATTTCATTTATATACTTAAGGAAATTACTGATTACCTCGTGTATTTGAAACTTATTATGGCCCTTACATATATTATGAATGTTGACAATTGGTCTTTTGGAAAACATTTGGGAACCCCTTCTTTTTTAGTGAAAGAGTCGAAATTTCTTAAAAGAAATTAATACGTGCGCTACAATGAATAGAAAGTATACATAAAAAATTCCTTCCAAATATCTTGTACAAACTCTTCATAGTAGCTTCATAGGAAAGTTTATTTGTAATTAAGACTTATTCTTGTAAAATTTATTAATAAGAAGGACATTGAGTAATAATCCGACACTTATTTAGTAGGAGTTCTACTAAAAAAGTTAGAATCAGCCGAGTTGAAAAAAAAATTGGACGGTTGATAAAAATATCTAAAAAATGGAAAAAAATATAAATATATTTAAAAATTGGAAAATATTATAAGAAAAAATTCAACTAATAAAAACTAAAATTACGACATAACATAACATAATTTTGAAAGTTAGAATCGGGATCATATATATATATATATATATATATATATGATAGAAATGTGTGTATACATATATATGATAGAAATTTGTGTATACATATATTCATGTCAAAATTATATATATATAGAGTCTGGCTAGCCCGCTTTTAATAGTACGAAACTGATTTATGCTATTAATTTTTGCATCGTTAGATCCACATCAAGATTTTGATTTGGTAATCAAATAATTCTTGAAGGATAAATTTTTAACACCGTTCATTTGTGTCAAATTAAGTACATTGTTAAATTCATGGCATTTAATACTCAATTGAATGTAAATAAGGAAATTATATGTAGAAAGTATATTGTCACAATGTCAATCAAACCTTGATTCATTTTATACACACACAATAAAATGTTGACTTGCTTATCGCTTAAACAGGTTAACTTATACTAAATAAAGTGATGAAATGCTTAAACAACTTAACTTAGACACTCCAATGAGTCTGTATAAAATATTTTTATACTCGAAGTGATTCATTCGAACGGGAGCCTAAGAGTCCGTTCGAATAAACCATTCTCTGTCACATTTTCTGGGTTAATTTCAAATTACACTCGTATTAGTCCGTTCGAACGGAGCCTAAGGTTCGTTCGAAAGATTCACTCTCTGGAACTTAACTTTACATAATCATATTATGCACTTAATTAAGTCCCTGAATATTCATATTCATATATCCTTATATATACATATTTACTGTCGATCAAAAATTGTATTTCCTTCCTATATTAAATATTTGAATGTCAATTTTGTAACTAAAAATTAAATATATTGAGAGAGTAATTATAAGGTTTTAATATATTTTTTATTAATTATTTGTAACACCGTATTTAATTTTTTTCAATCACCCTCTACTTTATAAAAATAAAAATAGTGGCAATTATATTCTTGATAAAATTGAATAGAAACTTTGTCTCCAAATTTTAATTAGTATATTTTTATGCTTTTTCCTGTTTGGTCATTCAGCCACGTCATCGAATTCATGAGGATCGTCCGATGCTCTTATAATTTTACTTGATGAATCTCAGCCATCGATTGTTATATAAACTCGGTCTGTATGCATTGTTGTGTACTCAAAGATATTATTCATCTAGGTGTACATTGGACCACGTCCATTCAACTTTTCTTGCAAAGAAAACATATACACCCCCTTTCTCTTTCCTCTATCTCTAGATCATTCGGCTGAGTGCAAAAGAAAAAAACCCTAGCCACGAACCGAGGAGGCGGCGATGTCCATTTTTCTGAAGAAAAGAGGCTATTATTTTGCCACGATTCTCCGGATTTGCGATTTCTTTCCATCAAAGCCTAGACGGTGAAACCATAGACGCTGAGACTCCACACAAGTCCAAGATGAGACGAAATCCACGGCGGCCAGGTATGCCGTTCTTCCTCATTTTTTGCAGATTTCTTTACCTCTTTTTTTTTTCTTTATTTGTTCTTTTTTCATGAGATTTTGAAGATTATGTTCATCCGTGGTTTATTTTCTTGATTATGTGGTTTATTTTCGTTAATAAGGCTTTTAAAATCTGTTAGCGTTTCCAATCTGTTTCAAATGCTCGATTTTCGAATGTAATCTTGACTGTTTCTCCCGTATTAATCGACATATCCGACTAAATCTGGATTTTCGGTATTTTTACCTGATTTTTGGACTTGGTTTTACTAAATCTGCAGTAAATCTGTTTTGCCCAATTTGGATGATTTTTGTTATTACTAATTTGAAATGATCAGCTATGATTTGAGTTGTAAATCATGGTCGACTTCAGTGACTTGCTTTTTTGAGTTGTAAAATCATTGCTAAAATAAAATTCGAGCAGAATTGTTTTCAACTTCTTTATGATTTTTCGTTCATTGGTATTTCTCCTTAAAGTTAGTATCTTTAGTGGCAATTGTTAGTTAATTCTTTAACTTGATCTTTTTGTGTGAATTGTATATGTTTTGTTAAATTTATACTGTCTAATTTGAATTCCCCTCTTTGCTGCAGAGTTCAAAAAATCTTTTGAATCCAGGTAAAATTATAAATCTTTTTCTTCTTCTATTCCTTGCCAATTTTTGATAGTCCAACTTTTAGTGAATTCTTTACTGATAGAGAACAGAAACAACATTTTTCAATATCTGGTACCGGTGTTGTACCTGTTTTGAGCCACAATAACTAAATGGGTAATTAATTAATCAATGCTTTTGGTCTGGAAGAATATTTGGTGGGGCAAAATTGATATTTTTTAACTTTTTGTTTGTTAGAGGTGTGAGTAAATTGAATAGCAAAGTGCGAGATTCGAGACCGATACGAAAACGAATTTGCTATTGCTGTGTTCTCCTATAGTGATTGATGCTGATCAGAACGAACAAATCAGGTAATTAATTAATCAATTAATTAATTAATGTCATTTGTTTGGCACAATTGTATTTATTTGCAATTGGTTTGCGATTGCAGGGTATGGAACTTGATCATTTGGTACACAAAGACGATGAGGATGATAACGGATTCATGAGTTCTGAGGAATTCGGGAAGTTAATGAGCGGTGCAGAAGGCGACGATGCTGATGAGTTGGAATTGGAGCATACTTTCCAAGTGATTGATGTTGATCAGAACGTTGTGGTGTCAACATTTGTAAATTGTCAGGGTACCTAATGGGCTAGGCAAGGCGGCTTTGGTTGCACATTCTCGGAGGATATCAATGGGGTTGATCATGACGGAGATGGAATGGTTTCCTTCAAAAAACTGATAGTAATGATTTCTTCGGCTGCGCTTCGAGTGGCCACAACGACGAAGGTATTATATTTCTTCGGCTGCATAAGTTTTAGGAATTTTTTTTATATGTTTGCATTGAAAAAGTTTTGAATCTTTTGTTTCTTTTTGTGCAATTATTCGAGGGAAGGAGTATTGGTTGTTTGCGTGCTCTTCAGTGTACAGTCGACCTTGAGTCGCCAAACATTTTGTTCAGAGAAAATTTAGGTATTCAAATTTTTATTTTAACCCTTCTTATTCTCAACAATTCGTTAAAAAGAAAATCCTTTCCTTGCTTTCCTTTTTCAGATATTAAATGCACAAGACGACAAAGATGCCGGCTCAGTGGTAAGCAATTTTTTCTTTTGGTCTTTGCGATTAGTTTGATTTATATTTATTTCTAATTTCTAATAGGTCCCCTTTATTGACAAATAATCATCATTTCTTTAGTACAGGGAAAACGGGCGAACATGAATGGAAATTCACAATAAAGCCCCTCGATTCTTCTTACATTGCAAAAAAAAAGGGCAAAAAAAAGTCTGTTGCGACAACAAAAATATATAATTTTTTTAAAATGTAAACAGTGCAAATCATGAACAGATAAGCTTTTTTGATTTTCAAATAAACTTCGTTGAGGATAAACTACGCACGATATGTTTTCATTTCCATATATGTGGCAAAACAATGACCTCTCCAAATAGTAATTCTTTAACTGCTTGGTCAAACAAAAAATATGAATCATTCTCTTACAATGCTTGGTTGAACTTTGAAACATATGATGGTGCTGCCTGATATAATTGTGATCAGTTATTGTTTGCGGATGTAACCATGTTCTATTCACAGTGTGGTAAACGGTTCCGCATGTTTTATCCAAAACAAACATAAGACTCGCCTCATGCTCTAATTCTGAACGAATTTGTCGTCTCAATTATGCCTCTTATGTTACAATAAAACAATGCAAAACAGTGGCAACAAAAAAAGATTTTGAAGGATACGCAAATCCTCACTAAAAGGGTCTCTCGGACAACCATTGGATCTTTATTATACATACTTCAACTATCATCTTAAAGAAAAATAACACTAACTGAAAAAAAATGAAACTAGAGAAAACAAACACCAATTTGCTAAAATACAACAATTTCATCGACATAACCCCGCGCAATGGCGCGGGGGTAAAGCTAGTTATCATTTATTATCATTGTGGGCACTTCACAAACTTACTCTCATATTTTGATAGATATTCTTTTATCTTGAATTTTAAAAAGAAAACTTGGGAATTCAAATGCTTGCTTATGTCATCTTAAATTCCGGATTCTACCAGAACTGGGAATGCAAATTATGTTTTTGTTGGAGAATTGTTTTAGTAGTAACTTTAAAATCGTAAAAATCCATTAACAGAAGGCCTGTAGGCTGAGTCTTATAACTTAATGCTTGACTTAAAAATTTGGTTCAAATTTGTTGAAATAATTAATTTATTTTCTTTATTAAAATAATATAATTACTTGATGGCTAACAAATTGAAAGAATATTCGGGAGAAATCTTCATAACCCCTAAATATATACCAACTTAATCAAGTTTGTGAGCCATCTAGCTTGCTCTAGAACTTTCAAAGTCGGTCAAGTAGAGTGCAAATAGGACCTAGTAGTGTGTGTATGTATCCATCAGATCAATAGAGAGTGTGTGTATCCCAATAGAAAAATATTTAGAGAGAGAAAGTGAAAGAGTGTTGCTTTGTAATCAAAATATTTGTGTAATAAAATTTTTGTTTTGAGTGTTAAATCGCTGCGTAAATTTCAACAAGTGGTATCAGAGCGACCGAGGTTCGATTACGGGCGTTTTTCGAAATAGTCGATGGCTTCGAGTATTGGAGCGAGTATGACGCAATCCATGGTATCCGTATTTACGGGAGAGCATTACGATGTCTGGAGGATAAAGATGCGGACGTTGTTGTTATCGCAAGGTCTGTGGGAGATTGTTGAAACAGGCTATGTCGAACATATGCCTGGACAAAATCCGACCGATGCCGAAAAAGAAGTGTTGCCGGAAAATAGGGTCAAGAATGCCAGAGCTTTGTTCTTGATCCAACAAGGGGTTGCGGAAAGTCTATTTTCACGAATAATGGGCGCAACCATGGCGAAAGAGGCATGGAGTATCCTTCAAGAAGAGTTTCAGGGGTCCGCGAAAGTCATCGCGGTTAAATTGCAGACGCTGCGGAGGCAGATTCACAATCTCAATATTAAAGAGACAGAAACGTTAAAGGGGTACTTTACGAGAGTTATCGAGATAGTAAACCAAATGCGAACGTACGGAGAAAATGTTACTGATCATATGGTAGTTGAGAAAATCTTGATCAGCCTGTCGGAGAAATACGAGTATATTGTGACGGCGATTGAGGAGTCGAAGGATCTCTCCACTCTGACGGTACAACAATTGATGAGTTCGTTGGAATCGCACGAGGAGCGAAAATTACAACGAGGAAGTAGTTCGGTTGAAAGTTCTTTTCAATCGAAAATGAGTTTCAAACCTCGGTATTATCCGAAGAATCAGAAGAATGACGGGCCAAAGAGAAATTTCCAAAATCCCCAAGAAGAAAAACCAAGACAGTGACAGAATACTGATAATTCGAAACGGTGGTGCAGTATTTGCAAAAAGAATAATCATTCGACGGAAAATGGTTGGTCGAAGAAGAAAACACAGTGTTTCAAGTGCCAGAAATTTAGGCATATTGCGAGGGATTGCCGATCTTAGACGGGTAACCGAGCGAATTTGACAGAAGAAAAAGAAGATCGAGGAAACATGTTCTATACCTGTCACACGGCGAAAGAAGAAAAAAACGATGTATGGTATTTGGATACTAGGTGCACGAATCACATGACCGGAAAAGAGGAGATATTCCGATATATCGACACCTCATACAATGCTAAGGTTCGTTTGGGTAACGGAGCTTTAGTCGAAGCCAAAGGAAAGGGTAGTATTGCTCTTCAAACGAAGAACGGATCGAAATTTATGCGAGATGTATTGCTGGTTCCGGATCTGCAGCAGAATTTATTAAGTGTCGGGCAACTGATTCAGAATGGTTATGTCGTTCATTTTGAAAATAACTACTGCAAGATCTACGATCGACATAACAAGAATCAAGTGTTGGCAAAGATCGATATGGAGCAGTAAAGAAATTTTCCCCTGGAGATTAGTTATGCTCCGCAACTAGCATGGCGAAGCGAGGTGACGAGTGATTCCGGTTTGTGGCACAAGAGATTTGGGCATCTCAACTATATGGCGTTCAAGCTGTTAAGAGCAAAAAGAATGGTGCGAGGATTGTTGTACATCGAGATAAAGAAGGACACATGTGAATGGTGTATTCTAGGGAAGCAACACCGAGCATCATTTCCAACAGGCGTTTGGAGAGCTAAGGCACCGATGGAGTTAGTGCATACCGATATATGCGGAAAGATGCAAACATCGTCGCAAGGTAAAAATTGATATTTTCTTCTGTTTGTCGATGATTATTCGAGGATGATGTGGGTTTATTTCTTGAAAGAGAAGTCTGAGGCATTCGAGACTTTCAAGAAATTTAAAGCTCTTGTTGAAAATGAGAGTGGCCGAAAAATAAAGATGCTAAGGAGTGATCGGGACGGTGAGTTTACCTCGAAAGAATTTGACCAATATTGTGAATATAACGGTATTCGCAGACAACTGACGACTGCATATACTCCACAACAAAATGGTGTTGCCGAGCGGAAGAATAGAACGATTGTCGAGATGGCGCGTGCGATGTTGAAGGAGAAAGGTATGCCAAATACGTTTTGGGCGGAAGCTGTTGCTGCGGCGATTTATATTCTAAACCGAAGTCCAACACGGTCGGTTATGAATTGTACTCCTATTGAAGCATGGTGTGGCGTGAAATCGTCAGTTCGACACATGAAGGTGTTTGGTTGTATATGTTACGCGCATGTCCCATCGGAGACAAGGAGAAAACTTGATGATAAGAGCGATAAGTGTATATTCGTCGGATATAACGATACGACGAAGGGATTTCGGCTCTATAATTTGGAGAAGAAAAAGTTGATAATCAGTCGAGACGTCATCTTCAACGAGAACTCTTCCTGGAATTGGGAAGAAAATAAGGTGCAAGAAGTAAGAGGAGAACCAACTATTATCTCGTTTGGTGAGCCGGGAATGCCGATTATCGAGCCATACGGAGAAGGAAGTTCTTCTGGATGAAATGGATCAAGCTCGAGTTCAACTCCGGATTCGAGTCCAAGTCCGAACAGAGAAAGAAGAGATGAAGAGACTACGCCAAAGACAACACCAAGACGTGTGAGGACTTTGCGATGTTGGTTCAAATTTCCGATTGTTTGATTATCTCAAAAACAATGTCGATACTACTAACAAAATCTATCAAGAAATATGTGTAGGAGATATAGGTGCAAAAAGCAATGAGAAGATCAAAATGAAAGGATCAATCAAGAATAGCAATGAACAAGACATCGAAGAATCAAGAATCATGAAGAAGATCAAGATGTAGAAGAATCACGGAATCAAGACATCGAAGATTCCGCAAGTTGGGATATCAATCTAATCACCAAAACATAGTATAGGTATCCCTAAACTTGTTTATGTATGATTAAGCTCAAAATAAAGTCAAACAATTATATTCGAAATCCATCAAATTGATGAATTAAAATAAAAGGCTGAAATCAGTATGTCCGTTACAACGGAACTCATGGTCCGTTATAACGGACATACTCGTCCTATTCAAGATTGGAATTCACAACATAGTCCGTTATAACGGATTAACCAATCCGTTATAACGGACTCAATCAAAGCGTTGTAACGGAATAATGTCCGGTACAACGCTAATTAAATCTAAACTTGAAGGATGTCACAGAAGTATGTCCGTTACAACGGACATATGTCCGTTGTAACGGACATTGATCTCACTTCAGTATGATACTCCTCTCTTCAAGTCCGTTGTAACGGATTAACCAATCCGTTATAACGGAATGCCTTATAGCGTTGTAACGGAGTATTCTCCGTTATAACGGGAATTAAATTCTAAATGAAGAAGAGTTCGCAGTATGATGTCCGTTATAACGGACACAACAGTCCGTTGTAACGGACTTCATAACACAGACTTCCGTTATAACGGACATATGTTCCGTTGTAACGGACTGTGTAACAATTCGAATATAATAGCCGTAATTGCTAGTTTTGACTTATGGTCCGTTATAACGGACTATGTAGAAAATACAAGGTTGGGAAGGGTCTATGTGTTCTATAAATAGAACCCTTCCCTCATTCTCTCTCTTGACTTCAACCATCCAAAATATACATTTAAAAGAGAGAAACCTTGCAAACTCTTGAGCTCTTAATCTTCTAAAACAATCTTAGAGATTAATCCTTCTTTCTCACTTATTCAAATACGATTCCCAACTTGCGTGACCGATCACGTTTTAGTTCGTATTTAGAAATTGTAATAGGCTAGTACAAACAGTGTAAAGCCCGCTATAGATCGATAGAAAACGTGTAAATCGATCTAGGCAAGAACCTTGTAATCGAGTGAGTTGGAATTCAATCGAACGCCAAAAAAGCACAAGGCATTCCCGGAGACGTAGGTACTTGCCACTAATCGAATCGGTCGATTAAGCAAGTAAAGGGTGAGTTAAAGCTACAGAGCAACCACCTACCGAACTCCGTAATAAACATCGGGTGTTCAAGTGTTCGGTATTTTCTACTCTATTTAAATTTCATTAATTAGCTTCCGCAAGTAGAATTTGTATACCTAGTCGAAAATTGCCCACTAGGTTACCTATTCACCCCCTTCTAGGTTAGAATTAACCAACAATTGGTATCAGAGCAAAATACTAACCGTCTCTTTGTGTAAAGTGACAACTTGTATAACGATCACGGCCTCCATTAATAATAAGAACCAAATTACAACACACCCGAAACACGTTCCATGGAACAAACGAAAAGATTATCCACAAGGTGGAGATATATCGAAATTGAGACGCGAACGAACACACGAAGAAAAATGTCCAATCTATAAAGGCAAAAAGAAGACCAAACAACTCGGTAACGCTAAGGCTTTAATTGTCACATCGGATCCATGGGGAGATTCGGAAAGCTCAAACTCATCTTCCGACTCGGAGTATAATGGTGTACACACAATCGCAAATGCAACCCTAATGGCGGAATGCACTCCTTCGATGGATGATGTGGTAGAAACAGCCATTCAAGCAATGCTCCTCCAACGAGGTCCAATACCGAGACCACGTGCACCACACTCTCCGAGCGTCACCTCTCATGCATCTACATCCAACCCATCGCCGGACCAAGATCATGAGGTATTTCTTAAACCAATAATATATTCAACTAGTTCAACCTCGTATTCATGTTCCTCACCAAAATTAAACTCACAACTCGAACTTGAATCATTCGACGCTCTCTTAAGAGACGTGGATGAACCAAGTCCAAATGAGAGAAAGGTCGAGAGCACAATTCTAGCTCTAAATGCAAAGGTAGCTTCCCTAGAATTATCGGTCAAAGCATATCAAGCACAATTGAAGGAATTCCAAGGCTTTTCAAAGTGTGAATGCAATAACCTCAACCTTGAGATATCTCACCTAAGATTAGAACTCCAAAACTCCAAAGTAGAAAATGAATCCTTGATGAAGGCTCGTGCATCATGCGCACCAATCACCCCGTCATTGGATCAAATATTGAAAGGGGCGTTAGTGGGACAAAAGCCAAACGACAAGTTGGGTCTCGGGTTCAAAAAGGAGAGTAAACCCGGCCTCTCAAAATCAAATGATCAAAAAGGTAAACGGGAGAACAATCAACGAAACAATCGCGGAAATGCATTCATATACCGTGATCAAAACAAAGGTAAAAATGTTAGAATGGAACACCCTAAACATAATCGGTTCTATCATAGGGATAACCATTTTACGCAACCATCATCCCATAGACGTACCGATTTGGGACGACCCGAGTGTTGGTTTCAACGAGGATCAAATGGGTATTTTTATGAGGTGAATTACCCCGCCAACCGTCCATATCAACCGAGGGCTCCTAGACCTTACAACCATACGCGCAAACCTTTTCAACCGAAAAACAATTTTGTCAACTCAATCAAACCGATACCTCAAAAGAAACCCCTAACAAACCAACTCTCAAATTACTTTGTCAAGAGTTCCGAAACTATCAACAAACCGACAATTGCTTTTTGCAATTATTGTTGCAAGTTAGGACACATATCCACGAGTTGTGATCTTCGCCACCCAAAATCCACTACAAATTTTGTATGGATGTGTAAAGATAGACACACCATGGGTCCCTCCACCTCAAAGGGTGTTGGACCATCAAGGACCTAAATCATGTGTGAAAAACTCACTCCCTCGCCTCTCTACCATAAGCCAAACATTGAGGGGGAGTACGAGTACAAGAATTCATATTAGATTAACTTTCAATGTGAATTCCCTATTTTTTATAATTATCTACACACTTACAAAAAGGGCGAGAAAGGTATTTTGCTTCCATGTAGGCACACAAGAGCGAAGAGAGAAGTCGAAGAGCTCATCGTATACAAAACTTCACGATCTATCTTAGAGGAAAAATGAGCTCTAGAAATCGATCAATAACTCTCCTTCGTAAGCTCGGCTCTCAGGTCCATGACCGGAGCAAAGGTATAATCGCTATATAAATGACTTAAAGCATTAGAAGTATTTGTATTTCTACAAATATCATCGATGATCATGAATACTCGCATACATATTTTATACAAATTTTTGTAAACCAATTATTTTCGAAAAATATGATTTCATATCTATAAAACCTATTTTAAATAAACTATAAGTTTTTGGAATTTTTGGAAACACCACTCTCGTCGAAAATCAAAATTTAGCAAACTCATCACAGAAATATGTCCGTTATAACGCACCAATGTGCGTTACAACGGAACTCCAGGACGCAAGCTAATCCCTGCTGAAATGATGAGTTCCGTTATAACGGATCAACCAATCCGTTGTAACGGACACGTCCATTCCGTTATAACGGATGTGCCTGCGTTACAACGGAACACATAACACTGAAACTCCTCTCCAACCATATACCTCCGTTACAACGCATGAACCAAAGCGTTATAACGGACATGTGCGTTATAACGGAATATTTTCGTTGTAACGCACTTCTGCAGGACATATCAGATTTCGCCCAAATCAGAGTTCCGTTACAACGGACTATACAACGTTATAACGGACTATAGAAACTATCAATTTCCTGAAACCCTATCAGTACTACGTTATAACGGAACTCAACTTCCGTTGTAACGGAGTTCGGGAAAACTGCACAATAAACCCCTCGCCTGGATTTTCTTTTCACTATCTTCACTTCTCTCCACTTCGTAAAAACTACTCCTCTTCCCAAAACCTCCGAAAAATCTCTCCAAAACCGAAAACCTTCTCAAATCCCTCAACTTTAAACCTATCCACTTCTTCAAAACCGAAAATCCAACCTATTTAAACCCCTAATTCTTCCTAAAATCCTCCAAATTCTCAAATTTCTCCCTAATCTCCTCTCTCCAACATTCAATGGCATCAAAGAGTAGAAGCAAGCGTCCGATGCCCACTGGTGCTCGTCGGTTCGAGTTTCACAATACGGAGAATCATTATCTATATGAATCGATCACTAAAGCTCGGAGATATCAAAATGACTTCGCCAATCGCGCGGTAGGCGCATGTTTCTTCGTCGAATTTCCGGCCGAAGCAATCTCTCTACGCGAGGCCGTTCAACCTCGAATCACAAATTGGAGCATTCAAGGATTGTGTGATCTTCAACACCCATACTACAAAGAAATAGTTCGCCTATTCTATGCTCAAGCAACCCATGATCACGACAACAACCTCATACGGAGCTATCTCTTCGGTAAGGAAATCGTTATTTCCGAAGAAAATTTGCGTGAATGGTTGGGCTTGTCCGATCGTGGGGAAAAGTTTTATATTAGTCGCGGCGACTCATACCACGGCAACGACTCGGAAGAACTCGAGAAGATTACCACCAACGATCGCGAGTACGAGTACTCCACCAAGTATGAACCTAATCTCCGATTCACGTGGCAAATCGGAAATAACATCCTCGCTCCCGTCGTCAAACTCAAAACCAATCTAGACGGCCGAAACAAGGTCTTGATATACAACCTTTGGTATCAAGACTCGCCCACCATTAATGTCCCGTACCTCATCATTCGGCACATGGAGTACGCCCTACGGGTAAACACCTCCTCTCTTCCCTATGGCCATATCATTTCATTGGCATGCATGAAATTGGGTATAGTCATACCGGACACGGAATGGCCGCTCGGAGTCACTCCTACCGAGAACCTTGCGCACCCGGATCGACTCGAAAGTCTCGGACTCACCCGCAAGAATAGATCCGGAGGTCGCTCGGATCACTATATCGTTAACGATCGCCGAGCCGGACCTTACTTTTTTCCGGAAATCCCCGCCGAGTGGGTTCGATTCGATCCACCGGCCCAAGACGCAAACAACGCACCGGACCAATCGCGACCAAGGAAACGACAAGCCATAGGAGAACCGGGTGAAAGCTCCGGCTCGGGAACTCAACCGTCACTCACTCTTGACGAGATTCGTTCACTTTTCGAGGCATCTAATTTACGTTCCGAAAGTGTGCGAGATCAAATGCTCGCGGACAATGCACTAACTCGCGAAACCATCATCGCGGATAATGAATTCACCCGCAACACCGTAAACGCGGCCCGAGCCGAGATCCTCACCGACAACGAACTCACCCGCACTACCGTAAATGCGGCCCGAGATGAGATCCTCACCGACAACCAACTCACCCGATCTCATGCTTTTAACCTCCGTGAAGAAACCTATAGCTACATGGATCGTCGTCTAGATGCCATAACCCGTCGTCTCAACCGATTCAACAATGATAACGATGATGAGAACGATAACTCATCCGGAGACGATTAGAGAGGAGAGTGTGTCTAAATAGCTCATTAGAGTCTAAACCTACTTTTATTTTAAATTATTAGTAGTATATTTCATATGTTGTGTTTTGAATTATGTTGAATGCATGTTTGCATCTCAAGTTTATGATTGTACAAATTCATGTTTAAACTTTTGATTCCGATCTCCAAGTGTTTTGAATTTTGTACGTGAAAAAAAAAATGTTTGAATTAAGTGTCACATCTCATGATTAAAATATCTTTATAAATATTTCACAAATCTATATCAAAACCATTCATCGTATGCGAGATATCCAACTACATAAAAGTCTAACCAATTGTGGTTTGCAATTAGTTAGGGGGAGCTTGTATGTAGGGGAGCTTTCCTTCATGATTTTTTTTATTATTTCATTTCCTTTTGATCCATTTTCAAAAAGGGGGAGAAAAGATAATCATAATGGAAAGATACTCGATAATCGATGCATCTCTCCAAATCGACATTGTTTTGAAATGAATCAAAAGGGGGAGTTTGTTGGTTCAAATTTCCGATTGTTTGATTATCTCAAAAACAATGTCGATACTACTAACAAAATCTATCAAGAAATATGTGTAGGAGATATAGGTGCAAAAAGCAATGAGAAGATCAAAATGAAAGGATCAATCAAGAATAGCAATGAACAAGACATCGAAGAATCAAGAATCATGAAGAAGATCAAGATGTAGAAGAATCACGGAATCAAGACATCGAAGATTCCGCAAGTTGGGATATCAATCTAATCACCAAAACATAATATAGGTATCCCTAAACTTGTTTATGTATGATTAAGCTCAAAATAAAGTCAAACAATTATATTCGAAATCCATCAAATTGATGAATTAAAATAAAAGGCTGAAATCAGTATGTCCGTTACAACGGAACTCATGGTCCGTTATAACGGACATACTCGTCCTATTCAAGATTGGAATTCACAACATAGTCCGTTATAACGGATTAACCAATCCGTTATAACGGACTCAATCAAAGCGTTGTAACGGAATAATGTCCGGTACAACGCTAATTAAATCTAAACTTGAAGGATGTCACAGAAGTATGTCCGTTACAACGGACATATGTCCGTTGTAACGGACATTGATCTCACTTCAGTATGATACTCCTCTCTTCAAGTCCGTTGTAACGGATTAACCAATCCGTTATAATGGAATGCCTTATAGCGTTGTAACGGAGTATTCTCCGTTATAACGGGAATTAAATTCTAAATGAAGAAGAGTTCGCAGTATGATGTCCGTTATAACGGACACAACAGTCCGTTGTAACGGACTTCATAACACAGACTTCCGTTATAACGGACATATGTTCCGTTGTAACGGACTGTGTAACAATTCGAATATAATAGCCGTAATTGCTAGTTTTGACTTATGGTCCGTTATAACGGACATTCAGTCCGTTATAACGGACTATGTAGAAAATACAAGGTTGGGAAGGGTCTATGTGTTCTATAAATAGAACCCTTCCCTCATTCTCTCTCTTGACTTCAACCATCCAAAATATACATTTAAAAGAGAGAAACCTTGCAAACTCTTGAGCTCTTAATCTTCTAAAACAATCTTAGAGATTAATCCTTCTTTCTCACTTATTCAAATACGATTCCCAACTTGCGTGACCGATCACGTTTTAGTTCGTATTTAGAAATTGTAATAGGCTAGTATAAACAGTGTAAAGCCCGCTATAGATCGATAGAAAACGTGTAAATCGATCTAGGCAAGAACCTTGTAATCGAGTGAGTTGGAATTCAATCGAACGCCAAAAAGGCACAAGGCATTCCCGGAGACGTAGGTACTTGCCACTAATCGAATCGGTCGATTAAGCAAGTAAAGGGTGAGTTAAAGCTACAGAGCAACCACCTACCGAACTCCGTAATAAACATCGGGTGTTCAAGTGTTCGGTATTTTCTACTCTATTTAAATTTCATTAATTAGCTTCCGCAAGTAGAATTTGTATACCTAGTCGAAAATTGCCCACTAGGTTACCTATTCACTCCCTTCTAGGTTAGAATTAACCAACATGCGAGATATTTATGAATCTTGCAATTTCTCAGTTGTAGAACCGCAAAGTTTCGTTGAAGCGGAGAAACACGAAAATTGGATTAAGACGATAGAGGATGAAATCCAAATGATTGAGAAGAATAACACGTGGGAGTTGATGGAACGACCAAAAGATAGAGATATAATCGGAGTCAAGTGGGTATATAAGACCAAGTTAAATCCAGACGGATCAGTGCAAAAATACAAAGCACGACTAGTTGCCAATGAATTTAAACAAAAGCATGGAATCGATTATTACGAGACATTTGCTCCAGTCGAGAAGAGCAAAAGTTAGCCTACCTTGTACGTCAGGAAGAACGGTAACGATATTTTAATAGTCTCGTTATACGTGGATGATCTCATTTATACGGGAAGTGACGAGAAAATGCTAGAAGAGTTCAAGAAGGATATGATGAAGACGTATGAGATGAGTGATTTGGGTTCGCTACATTATTTTCTCGGTATGGAGGTATGTCAAGGTGAGGACGGCATCTTCATTTCTCAAGAGAAGTATGCCAACAGTATTTTAAAGAAATACAAGATGAGTGGCTGCAAGTCTCCATTGATGCCGAATGAGAAGCTGATAGCTGATGATAAAGAAAAGAAGGCAGATCAGTCGGTCTATAGAATCTTGGTGGGCAGTCTGTTATATTTAACTGCGACGAGACCGGATATTATGTATGCCGCGAGTTTATTGTCGAGCTACATGCAGAGTCCGAGCCAACTACATTATACATCAGCTAAACAAGTGTTGCGATACATAAAAGGAACCGCAGATTACGGCATTTGGTACAAACCGGTGAAGGATTCGAGTCTGATTGAGTATACAGACAGTGATTGGGCAGGATGCCAAGACGACATGAAGAATACGTCAGGTTATACCTTTTCTCTTGGATCTGGATTATGTGCATGGTCATCGCAGAAGCAGAGTATCGTGGCGTTATCGTCAGCAGAAGCCGAGTATGTGGCAGCAGCCAGGGCAGTTGCACAAGCTGTATGGATGAAACGGATAATGACAGATATTGGAGAAAATAAAGAAGAGGCGACAACGATATATTGTGATAGTAAATCGGCGATCGCAATGAGTAAGAATCCGGTTAATCACGATCGGACGAAACATATTGCGATTAAATATCACTATATACAAGAAGCAGTGGAACAAGGAGATGTGCAGCTGAAATTTTGCAAAACTGATGAACAATTGGCTGATATATTTACGAAGGCGTTACCGAAAGACAAGTATGTACGCAATCGCGAGATGATAGGCGTATTCAAGAAAAAAAATTAAGGAGGAGTGTTGAAATAATTAATTTATTTTCTTTGCTAAAATAATATAATTACTTTTTGGCTAAGAAATTGAAAGAATATTCGGGAGAAATCTTCATATCCCAGGCCCTGTTCGGTGGCTCAGTTTTGGGTCTTGGGAAGTGTAGTTTTGCAATAATGGTTAGGAACTAAACTTGGTGGTGTTTGATCATGCATTAGGAACCCAAGGATTTAAATCTTAAACTACCAAAACTAACATTTTTTGAGCTAAAATGAAACTCTACTCTGAGTGAATTTTTGCACGGATTGGTAGGATGGAAAATATTAGCATGCTCTTCTACAATTTATTTAAATTGCAAAGTTTAGAATAATCAAACTATTATACTTTTATAAACAAAAAAAGTTGGAAATAATTATTTCTTTATGATAATGCAGCTAAAAAAAGATTAGTATTTTATATAAATTGCAAAATAAGAAAAATCAATATTATATCTCAACTATTTTTACGTTATAAATGGTAGTTGTACAATGTTGTAAGATCATTACTTACTAAGTTACTATGCATATCACAATAATTATCAAAATAGTATTCTCTAAAATTTAATGGCATTACAAAAATATTCTCTAAAAATTAATTGTATTAAAAAATAATATTCTCTAAAATTTAATGGCATTACAAAAATATTCTCTAAAAAAAAGTTGGATTAAAAATAATATTTCCTAAAATTTAATGGTATTACAAAAATATTCTCTTAAAATTAGTTGTATTAAAAAATAATATTCTCTAAAAGTACTGGTACTAAAAAAATAATATTCTCTAAAAATTAGTTGTATTAAAAAAATTATATTCTCTAAAATTTAATGGTATTAAACGAATATTTTCTAAAAATTAGTTGTATTCAAAAAATATATTCTCTAAAAAGTAATGGTATTAAAAAAATAATATTCTCTAAAAATTAGCTGTATTACAAAAGTAATATTCTCTAGAAGGTAAGGGTATTACAAAAATTATATTTTTTAAAATTATTAAAAGAAAATCTAATCTTAATTTATTGGTATGATTTATTTATGTAAAATAATATGATAGTTATAAAATTTCATAAGAAATAATTCAATTTTAGAATATTTTATTCATTTCTTACATCTAATCCTATGATTTTAATCACACACATTTTAAACATCCTATACTCATAGTTTTTGCATATTCTTGCTATTATAGTTTCCTGATATTCAAATATTGACTTCATGCAACTACTAGTTTCCTGCTACTATAAAAAACCGCCCTAGCAAACACGCCCAATATATACCAACTTAATCAAGTTTGTGAGCCATCTAGCTTGAGTGGGTTTTCTCTGTTGCCCTAAAAAGAAGCCTCATGTGAAACCGCCTAGGTGGCATTCTTGCATTGGTTGATATGTTAGTTTTATAAACCAAAAATTGAGTTTGACGGAGTTCCGTTTAAGTAGTCAGAGAAAAGTTAGGACTTGATAAAATACAATGTATTTTTCATATAAGTCTCTACTTTGTTTTATTTTAAATATTATTAATAAATAATTTAGATCAAATAAATGTTTATTTTGAAATTTAATTGTAAAAATAATGATACATATAAGTCTACACATATTTTATTTTACTTATATATATATTTAACATATTTTTTTTAATGTGTTATTTTTTCGAGTTATGCATGATACTTGTCGAATATTTTATTTCAAAATAATATTAGTTCATATACTTTCAGATACTTATCGCATACTCATAACACATTAATAAATATACTTGAAAAATATTAATATAGATTTTTAATCAAAATAACTTAGTAATACATATAAATAAATTAATATAATAAACATTTATTTAATACGAAGTTATTTATGTAATAACAAAATTTTAATATATTTATCCATGCAACATAGATGATACATATAATCAATGTTACAGAAATCGATAGGCGCTAGTCGGGCGGACGGACACTGTCTAGCGCCTAGAGGGATTAATCGGGGATTAATCGGATCTAGGCGGATTTGTAATTTTACATATTTTTATCATATTTTTTAAATTTTTATATATTATAATTTGTACTACAATTTTTTATACTAAAAATAGTGTATATAGATTTTATTTAAGACAACGTCCAAACAAATCATAACATGAAATCTACAACATAACATTAACACATATGTTGCTCGGATACGCCGATACCGCGATACGGCGATACAGCAATTTAACATACGATTTTAGGATACGATACGCGTATCGGATACGAGTAGATTTTGATTTTTCGGAGTATCCGTGCAACATAGAATTTAACACAAATCCAAATAAAGAAGGGTGCAGGTTTTTAAAAAAAAAAAAAAATTAAGTGGTATGGTCTAGGCGGAATTATTCGGCGTCTAGGCGGAATTCCGTCTAGACAGAAACGATTAGGCTAAACCTGGGCGTTAGGTCGGCGCCTAGCGCTTAGGCGGTCCCGTAGGCCGATTTTTAGAACATTGCATATAATAGACATATGATGTGCTATGTAATAGACATATCGTGTGCTATGTGTTATTTAAAATTGTCGTATTGACGTATCCGCAACGGGTCAGATACGATACCCGTATATGTATCCATGCAACATAGATGATACATATAAATTAAATCAAACATTCATGTAGTTAAAAAAATAAAATAACACATTTAAAATCGAATAAAGATGATGATGACCCATAATATGTAAAATATAATATGTGTATACTTTAAATAAAGTAACGTTTTTAAATCGAATAAAAATGAGGATACTTATAAATAAAGTAAATATGTACATAGCATATATTTTAAAAGATAACACATTTTAAATAAAATACATATGTTTAATATGTATAAGTAAAATAAAACATGTGTAGACTTATATATATCATTATTTTTACAATTAAATTTCAAAATAAACATATACTGATTAAAATTATTTTATCACAATGTTTAAAATAATACAAAGTGGGGACTTATATGAAAAATACACAACACTTTATTAATTCCTATCTTTTCTTCACTCTCTAAACGGAGCTTCCGTCAAGTTCATTTTTTATGTTCGGGGAACTAAACCATTAACCAGTAGAATGAGGCCTACTAGGCGGCTTCACATAAGTTATTTTTTTAGGGGCAACAGAGAAAACCCACTCATCTAGCTTGCTCTAGAACTTTCAAAGTCGGTCAAGTAGAGTATAAATAGGACCTAGTAGTGTGTGTATCATGTATGTATCAGATCAATAGAGTGTGTGTGTATCCCAATAGAAAAATAAGAAGTCAAACAATGAAAAAAGAAAAAGAGAGTGTGTGTGAGCTAGTGAAAAAAGATAGGGAGTTGTTAGTGAGAAAAATTTTTAGAGAGAGAAATTGAAAGAGTGTTGTTTTGTAATCAAAATATTTGTGTAATAAAATTTGTGTTTTGAATGTTAAATCGCTGCGTAAATTTCAACAAAATTGCCCAAAATCTAAATGTGTCACAAGATTTGGTTTCCTGTGGAGATCAATGGAAAATTAGGAGAATGTTTTCTTGAAAAGCAATTCAAAAATGTACACGCAAACAACATATATTCTTGAAAGCCAAATAAAATATACCCAAAAAAAAAAAAAATCTCATCTCTCTTTGTATTCCTTCCGCACGCACGAAACAAATAATCCTAAAACTCACACAGAAAATCATTTAAAACTGGTATGTCTATCTCTCGGAACTCGGAGAATTAAGAAGAAAGTTCGACACACGTAATCTGTAGATAACCGCGCACCATTAGAGAATCCTACGATATTATGAATACAGCCTGACAACTTGCACCTCTTCTTTCCTGGACAAGCTGGGTGCCTTTTAAGGGATTGCAAACTCTTCTTCCCTGGACAAGCTGGGTGTCTTTTGAGGGTTTGCAGAGTCTTCTTCTCAGACGAATGCATCGTAAATAAATTTGTAGGGTCTGGTTAGAGTTTTTACTTGAACGAAGAGATGAACTCTGTGAAATTTTATAAGGACGAGAAATCAAAATATGGAATGGAGTTTGAGTTGTGTTTATTAATATATGAAGCTTCTTGCATTGACTGGAATATAGTTCGGTGGAATATAAAAATAAGTTATAGTGGAAGGTTCGATGAAAATACTAGGAAATTTCTGGAAGTAAGGGTGGGCAAAATGAATGGAATATTTGTGGGGTTATATATTAAGCTCCCAAAACTCACTTCAGGACTCTTAAAGAGATGTAAAGAAGGAGTTAAGTGAATTGATTAGTAATATTAATTGATTTAATTAATCATTAATTAAATTTATACGTCAATTAATATGTACTAATATTAATATATGAAAATTATTAATATATCAATTAAATATGTTAATTAAATACCGTAAACTAAATTGATAAGTTTGGGGAGTCGAATATATTTTCCCAATATTTGTAGGGAAAATGCTTTACACGTGAAGATTGGATATAATAAGAACAACACAAGTCAAAGTGTGGAAGTGGAACCGTATAGATTTGATCTATATCAAAATCGAATATATTTTCCCAATTTTGCTAAATCTAAATATCAAAATCAAATTTCAACCGTATAGATTAGATCTATATCATCTAGATATGACATAGAATAAATTTTGTACAATTTTTATTTTTCTATATAACAAAATCGACGACATATTTTTACAACCGTCTATTTCGATAAATTTTTAGATTTACAAGAAGAAAAACTCGAAACATAGTGAAAATTCATCCTAAGCCTATCTATATAATTTAAATTAAATCCAAAGCAAAAAAATCGAATTTCAAAAATTATTTAATGATGAATAATGTTGTCAATATTTTGGACCGTTAATTTCTTTTAAGTATTATGATGAGTATGATAGAATTTTTTTATTTTTTATGAAATTTAATCTACAACATTCTCAAATGATATAAATCATATCTATACGGTTGGAATTTGATTTTGATATTTAGATTTAGCAAAATTATCGTTGTTGGCCGACGTTGGCTAAACAAGAGTGTTGGCCATTAATCCTATCCCATATATATATATGGGATAGGATCAAGAAATTGGTACTTAACGCTTAATGCTTTTTAACGTACTTAAGTAAGTACCAAGAATTTGGTACTTAATACTTTTTAACCATTGAATTTGCATTGAGATTTGTGTTTTTTCATGATGATCATGAAATTTTGTGCACATCATTGAATGCACAAATTTCAATGCAAATCCAATGGCTAAAAAACATTAAGTACAAAAATCTTGGTACTTAATTAAGTTGGTTATCCTCCTATATATATATATATATATATCAGTGATTTAAATTGCGCCGTCATAGCGCAAATCGCAATAAATATTTATAAAGCGCAACACCGCAACCTACTAAATAGCGCCGCAATATCGTCGTAATATCGGTGATCATATGTAAATTATAGTCCAAATGCAATGGACCGCTATATCGTAATTTAAAACATTGACATCCAATGGCTAAAATCGGTGATCATATGTAAATTATATATATATATATATATATATATATATATATATATATATATATATATATATATATATATATATATATATATATATATATATATATATATATATATATATATAACGGAGGCTAACCTACTGAATTAAGTACCAAGAATTTGATACTTAATGCTTTTTGACCATTTAATTTGCATTGAGATTTGTGTTTTTTCGTGATGATCATGAAATTTTGTGCACACCATTAAATGCACAAATCTCAATGCATATCCAATGGCTAAAAAACATTAAGTACAAAATCCTTGTAACTTAATTAAGTAGGTTAGCCATATATATATATATATATATATATATAGAGAGAGAGAGAGAGAGAGAGAGAGAGAGAGAGAGTAACTAAAAAACTTGCACAAGTTGTGTTTATTTTTTGCTTGTGAATATTTAACCCTCATATCGCATCAAGATGTGTGCAAACTGTTAATTGACATCCTCCCACACACTCTCCGTTACTTTATTATTTCCGTCACACACTCTCCGTGGCTTTGTTATATAACTGATCTTCTCTCTCTCCGGCGAAAGAGATGTGGTTTTCCATGGCTACTGTCGATCGCTTCTCTCTCTGTGACGATTTTCCAGCGATATGCCATGGCGATTTTCAACTCACAAGTCACAAACCATGATTCACGTAGGGATGTTTAGGAGACATGAAATTAAATATGCAATTGAAATTGAATCTTAAGAATTCGATAATAAAGAAAAATTTGTTTGGCACATAGAATTATGAAGAGAATAAAAAATGAAACATATTGTGAAACTAACAAAACTGAAGAAACACCACTCAAGAAATAACAGAAATTATTCAAAAAATAAGAAATGAGAGAGTGGTGAATATTCCATTTCTCTTGAACTTGTGTTTTACATTATGACCAAGAAAGTTTATATAGCATACAACATTCATCCACACATCAACACATGTCAAGATATTGCGCATGCAAGAGACACATATATTTCTATGTGTCATGACATGGTGTATTCGTGAGACACATGTTATATATAATTAGTAAATAAATATTTTCACATCATAATATAACATTCATTTTATAATAAAGCATTTACAAATTTCTTGTAAATTGTAATTCCAATAAAAACTAGAGTCATAAAATATAAAACTATAATAAAATTATAAATATGAAATTAATGTACCGATAAAATTTAATAGTTACATATATTGTTCATAAAAATGTTATATATATTATATTATTATTATACTTGCTAATATATATATATATATATATAGAGAGAGAGAGAGAGAGAGAGAGAGAGAGAGAGAGAGAGAGAGAGAGAGAGAGAGAGAGAGAGAAAAGCAAAAAATAACTTATGAAAATGCAAGAAAAATAAAATGATTTTAGCTCATGATCATTTGGGAAAACATTTGGGAACCCCTTATTTTTTAGTGCAAGAGTCGAAATTTCTTAAAAGACGTTAATACATGCGCTACAATGAATATAAAGTAAACCTTTTTTCCTACATAAAAAATTCCTTCAAAACATCTTGTATAAACTCTTCATATTAACTTCATAGGAAAGTGCATTTGTAATTTAGACTTATTCTTGTAAAATTTGATTAATTTAGGCATAATAATGATTTTATGATTAGTTTATTTCATAAAGTATACAAAATCCCACTTTCCTTTTAAATTTCTCAATAAATAACTATCTAATTAAATTTGCCTGTATTTTACTCTCTTTCACAAATATAATACTTGAAATTCTACAATCACACTCCAGAAGCCATTGCTTCAAAAAAACCCAAACCCAAAAGTATCATAAAATTCTAATTCAATTAAATCGAAACTTTAAACCCAAATCCAAAAAATTTCAAGGCCTTACGAATCCTAAATTCTAAATTCCCTAGAGCCTAGTTCCAATAAATTCTAGAGTTCAAACTATAAATTCCAAATCCTATTGAGATATCGATGTTTGATAAAAAATAAATTAAAAATTGCATTCATGATGCAACCCATATCGTTCGTCTTGTAAATGTTTTCTCATAATTTAGCATAGTTGCTCCGATATTTATAGTTAGATGTTTCACGTTTCAAGGTTTTGATTGTTTTATTTAATTTTTTTCTAATATAATTTCGATTTGTATTTTCCTATGTTTTAGTAGTTTTGATTATAAAAGATGTATGCGTCCCTCTATACAACAATGTCAATGTTCAAAAATATTTATATATGTTGTCTAATGCATGTTTTATTGTTGTCACACATACATGCGCATATCTTAGTAGGGGTCCGGATGCATGACTCCTCCAAGATTTTCGCCGAACAATGTATATAATTACTAATTATATCTTATGTATATAGTTACCAAAATTGGTGACATGAGAATGAGCCACATAGGCAAAAAATAATGGAATTAATTAAATATTAATTAAGTAATTATTATTTCATTAAGTAGTCATTATTTGATCCAATAAAAATAATTTGACCCAATAAATATTAATTAAATCATCACTATCTGATTAACAAAAAAATATATCGATAATTATTATAATGTACCAATGTTTGAAATTGCGATATAGCGGTCCGTTGTGCTTGGATTGTAATTTACATATGACCACCGATATTACGCGAACTTTTATTTTCAAATACCTCCTATAGGGATTAAAACTAACAATATATGGTGTTATTTATTTTTATCAAAATACCTTTCTATTAACATTTGTAATAATTAAAAAAATTGTTATTGTTATTAATTTCAAAATAAGCATAAAGAATTTTCAAAATACCCTTCTATTAACATAAAATAATAATATGATATCACTACACGTTAAAAAAACACCTTGCAAATATTTAAGAAATAAAATATCATGAAACTATTAAAAAAATACATAAAGGGGAATGAAAATAAAAAACTGGATGTTTAAAGAAATATTTTTCTATCAATATATTTTCAAGGTGTTTATTTTATTATTATTTGATGTTATTTTTTCATGAATAATAAATGAAATATTAAAATAATATAAACACAACATGTAATATTTTTTTTAAATCACTACACGTTAAAAATGTATATGAATTTTCATAAAATTAATAAAAAATAACAAGAATATTTTTTTAATTTTGGCCAAATTTTTTTAATATCATCCATGGTTAGTTTTAACCCCCATAGGAGGTATTTGAAAATAAAATTGGGTTGATGATTTTTTCGGAATTTCCAAAAAGATGAGGATTTTTTATGATATCAAAAAAGTTAGGGTTTTTTTTTTGAAAATTTTCCACACCCAAATATATTTCCCTCTCTCCATTATTTTCGGCCGCTAATCCTTACGAGAAAAATAAGATCGATGGTGGAGGCAATTTCAAACGTGGAGAAAATGGCAGGCGAGGTCGAGACGGACGAAGAATGTGAGTGATATTATGGATAGAAAGAGAGTGATGGAGACGACGGGAGCGAGTTATTATGAATATTTCAAATTTTGTTTTAATGCATGACTTTTCAAAATAACATCAACAATATCGCAAATAAAGAAATTTAAACAAAATACTAAAAAGACATAATGACATCACGAGAAACTATACTTAATCACAATAACTATGTATAAAACAAAAAACAAAAAAATTTAGATAAAAAATGGCATGCAAGAAAATATTAAATCACAATAAACTCGAAAACTCCCTTGCAATTGCGTGGGAAAAAAGCTAGTTCAGTATAATCTATCTGTATAACAGTGTGAATTTAAACTAAATTTAAGTATTTGAGCAATCTTAAATAATTTAAGCTAAATAGAGAATGTACCACAATCAATGACACACAATATCTATTATGGAATTCGGTAGGTGGTTGATTTGTAGTTTTAACTCACCGTTACTTGCTCAATCGACTTACTCGATTGTTTACAAGTACCTATGTCTTCGGGCATGCCTTGCGCCGTTTATGCATTCTATTAAATTTTCCGAATCAAAGATTACAAGATTTTCCAAGATCGAATTACACATTTCTATCGATTTATGGCGGATTTTACAATTTAGTGCTAGCATATTACAATCTACAAATCGAACTCTACATAATCGGTCACGCGAGTGGAGAATCGTCTGTAGGAATGATTGGAAAGATCAATATCCTAGATCAAACTCAAGATATTTTGGTTAGTTTTTTACTCTTTGATATTGTTTAAAAATTGTGGAAGAGATAGAGAGAGAGAGAAATAAGGGAGGGGTTCTATTTATAGAATACAAAGATTCCTCACAATAATAGTTTTCCAAAATTTAGGAATAATCCGAGAATTAATTTGCTTAAGAAATAAATGTATGAAATAATTTCACTCTCGCCAACTCTTGTACATACACCTGAGTATAACCTGTTTGAGAAGAAATATTAGGAATAATCAATCTCTGTTTCCTGCGTTGCAAAGATTAGGATTTATTCCTAACCTGTTTGACAATATAAAATAAGAATAATTACTCTCAATTCTAAATGGCAGTTCGTATTTGGCATCAAATGACAGCTCGGCTCGATGTTAAAATGAAATAGTTCGACTCACTTGAAATTCGTCGGAGTTATTCTTCGAACGATTGTCAATCAAACATCGAGCTACAAACCATTTTGCCAACTCTAGATGCCCATACTTATTGGTTAATATAACAATATTAAATCTAGGTATAAAAACTTACCAATACCATCATAGTCTTAGTTAAGGATTCAAGTCTCGTTACAAATAAAAATATGAAATAAAAAATATCCATGATTCATGGATTATGTTTAACTTAAAAAAAAAAATCTAGGTATCAAAACTCTGTATCCAGTTATTTGTATTGATGTAGATCTTTTTGAAAAACTCTACAAGCCCAGAAATATTTTACAGAAATTTCACCCGAAGGCATTTGTTTGGTAATAATTCAGTGGGTCCCATCTCAATTTGTTTTCTCATATACAAGCAAATAATGAATTAGGGATGATTTCGGTGGTTTGATTATGGGTGTGTAGAATTGTCCGATCTTTTTAATGTGTTCGAACCATTTTCTTTGTCGAATAAATATGAATAAATATAGGGTTACATCTGCTAATTCTAGAAATTAATATTTTATTAATTGAGAAAATTTTATTGATAAATATATTATTTGTGTGGGGTAAATAAATATATATTTATTTTATATATGTTATGAATTTATCCACACCCTTATTTTATATATTTATTTTATTTGATAAATATATTATTTGTGCAATTTTTTTGTGCCACATCATCAATTTTTTTTAACATCATCAATTTCTTTTTAATCATTGATTATGACTCGTGACAAAATTTGGACCATTGATTAATCATTGATTTTTTTTAAACATTTTTTCTTTGTAGCACATTTAGTGTCCCTTATTTTACACTATGTTTTAAGGATTTTTAGAAAGCCACATCATCATATATTAATGATGTGAACTACTTTGATTGGTTAGGTTCATGTTAGACTAAGTTTATTCAATTGTTTATTATTTCACATAAGTTTACATGATAAAATATGAATGCAATGGAAGATGAAAAGTTTAAACATGAAATACCATTAATAATTAATATTATAAACATACAACATGTAGTAGTATTATTTTTAGAATTTTAATTTTAAAAATTCATCAAATATATTCGTTTTAATTTTATCTTTATTTTGACATCCATATTGGCATAATTCATACATACCATTTTCCATAATTTGAATTTGTAAAAATATTATGTAAAAAAAAACAATGCAAAAAATATATTTTTGTAAAATATAATTTTAATTATTTTATTTATATAATAGAATTTTTAATATTAATATTTATTTTTAGAAATTACAACTATACTAATATCATATAAAACTTAGTTGATTATACTTGTGTTTTTAAACAAACCTATTTAATATTATTTTCTTGGAAAAATAATAGAAATAAAAAAAGCTTAACCATCGAAATTGTTTTTTAAATTTATAAACACATAAAAAATAGAAATATTATTTTTAAAAATATAAAATTAACAAAAATCATATGACATAAAATAATTTATATTAATGTTATGCTAAATTAATTTTTTATATTATTTATTAAATTACTTTTAATATAAGTTTGATATTATTTATAATTTCCGTTGCATTTTAAATCAATAACAAATTCTTAGTACTTGATAATTAATGATATGTTACTACGTATGTTGTATGATTTATTATTTTTTTACAGTGATAATTGAAAAATAATTTTATTTTTGAGGATATATTTTTTAAGTCTATAAAAAGGGATAAAAGTACGTACCTCCAAATCTGTAACAATCGTTCCGTCAAAGAGAATTGCATGAATTTTTCCCATTACCTAAATAAGTACAAAAAAATAATAATATGGATCATCAAAAGTTTATTCGAAATAGCATACTTAATTTTAAAAAGAAATAAAGAAAAAAGATCTAATTATTTTGATATGAGTATCAACTGGTTCTAAATTTGATTTCAAAATAATATCGATAGAAATGTGGTGAATAAACTAAAATAAGAAAAATATATTATTGTACTGTTTCGTAGTCTAAGTCTTGATTTTCTTTGGGGGAATAATCTTTTGAGCTTATATGGACGAATTTAATGGCACCATATTCTTTATTTCTCTCCCTTAGCATGTTCACCTAATAATACAAAAAAATATAAGAATTATATTTTAGGCGGGATTTCATGTGTGGCCCTGCAAAAACATCACAATTTCATGCATACCCCTCAAAAACGTGAAATTTCATAAATACCCCTATAAAACCCTTCAAATATCATGGATACCCCTAAATTTAAATTTTAATTAAAAAATTGTTAATTTTTTCGTTGAAAATATTTTTTGTTTTATCCTTATATAAATATAGTACTACACAAAAATTTGAGAATAATATTGATTAGGGTAATGATTTTTGGAAAGAAATTATAAAATAGAATTGACAATATTTGTTTCTTTATGGTTAAATAATTATAAAATTAGGTAATTGACAGATTATTATCGAAAAAGACGTTGATGGTTTTTAAATGAGATAATAGGGGTATATGTGATATTTTAATGATTTTATAGGGTTAACCATGATATTTGAAGGGACGTAGGGGTATTCGTGAAATTTTATTGAGGAGTATATGTAAAATTATGATGTTTTACGAAAGTTGTAGATAATCTTATTATCTTTTCAACCCAATTTAGCCCAACCCAATTGGAGTCATTTTCTGAAAGTTATATTAGTTTTACTAAAACTGTTTCTTATGCCCACGAACGCGTAGTTCGTTTTTCCTTCTACGTACAATTTTAGCGTTGATCCAAAACTGTATTTCCTTCAGTCTCCCACTCAGTTTCAGATCTACCTAAAAGGTACTCATGTATATCATATATACACTATTTGAGAGAATCTAGCCCGCGTATCATATACGCTAAAGCCATGCACATCTCATGTGCAAAAACTTGCAATCAAGTCCGACATAGTACGACTCGTTGTGTGACCGTGTAGGTTCGTTTAACGATGGCAGTATGCTGTTTCCAAAGCCCTACAAGCCCATGAGCGGGATCTAGTCATGCACATCCATCATGGCTACCCTTGTTAAAACGAAAGATGATTGTGATCATTGAGCCTATCTCGAATAGCGGTTATTAGTTATCTTTTTTTCGATATCCGTTAATCAAAAGACATGGTGGTAGTCATCCTTATTGAAGGAAATACAGTTTCGGATCAACCGTAAAATTGTACATAAGGATAAACGAATGTAAGCGTACATTCGTGGCCATATCTTTCAGTAGGAAAATCCAATTTGAATGGTTCAAATTGGGTTAGATAGATAATAAGATTATCTACAACCTTCATGTAGAAATATTGTTCATTTGAACGAAGTATCAGTGTCGTTTTAATGGAATACCGAAAGGGTGCGACAGTTTGACATACAGTTAGTAAAACGTCCGTAACTTTCGCATCCGTACTCCAATTGGACCAGGCCAAATTGGGTTGGAAAGATAATAAGATTATCTACAACTTTCGTGAAGGTTTAAAGTCGGTTGGAACGATTTAACATTTTCGTTCCAACCGAATACTGAAAGGGTGTATGGAGTTTCGGTTTGAAAAGGTGTATAGTAGATATACATACCTTTTGGCCCATCCTTATCCTATGTTGAATAAATAGGATCTCTCTCTCTCTCTCTCTCTCTCTCTCTCTCTCTCTCTCTCTCTCTCTCTCTATTTTCAGTGAATTACAACCAATTAAAGTCTAATTCGGTCCAGAAAGTAGAGAGACTCTTATCACGTGATGAAAGAGTGCGAAGAGAAAGAGAGAAAGAGAAAAGAGGAGAAAAGAGTTTTCTCCGTCTAGAGAATCGAAAGCAAACATGCAAGTTCGCCGGTGCATCGTCTAGGCAGGTGCATCCGCGACCGAGGTGCTATGACTCACGGTGGATACGGATAGAGGAGTTCGCACTTTGTGGCTCTTCGTTTGTGATCAAACCGCAGAAGTAAGAGAGTGAAAGGCTGTGGAAGCGTGTGGACGTGGGACGCACGAAGACAACCGGAGGCGTGTCAAAACGGTGGGAGACGTGTGGTATGGGACGCACAGGCTAGTCACCAACGTGACACCGAGGAAGAGAAGGATGCGAGCGATCAACCCGTCGTGCGTGATCAATTTCACGCTGGTAATCGTCTATCCTACTTTATATCGTACCCTCGATATCGAAGCGTGATCTCGGGATTTGGGAACCAGACCGGGCCTTCATATCCGCTGCACGGGCCCGGGGACGGGATAATTCCCTTCAGGCGGTTTAAACTGGTGTCCGGCCAAAGCGGTTAAAGACAAAACACCGTTTGAGGTATGGTCCGGTGGTAGAAAACCATCGGTCAATCACTTACGAATTTTCGGCTCGATTTGCTATGCACATGTCCCGAAAGAAATGAGACATAAACATGAAGAAAAAGGTGAAAAATGTGTTTTTATGGGTTATAGCTCTCAATCGAAGGGCTATAGACTTTGGAGTTTCAAAAGAGAAAAAATTATTACAAGTCGCGATGTGATTTTTAATGAAAAAGATAAATGAGATTGGAAAGGAAAATGTGGCGAAAGTGTACCGATACTGGTGTAAGAAAAAGAAACCGAACCGCAAGTAGATGAAGATGAAATACAAAATGAATTTGAAGAAGAAGATGAAACGACAAATTCTCCATCCATGAATATGGAGCCGAGTTCCTCAACACCGAGCTCAACACTGGTAAAAATGAGAAGGTTAAGTGATATTTATTTGCGATATAATTTTTGTGTTGTTGAACCGGAGAATTTCCACTACTAGAAACTGCACTATCACCGGCGGTGCTTTACCGCCGCTGAAAGTGAAAAAACCGCCGCTGATACACCGCCACAGATAAGCCGCCGCTAAAAATCAGTATCACCGGCGGTACCCCCGGTAAAGGTTTTCAGCGGCAGTAAAATTTTGTTTTACCGGCGGTAGCTATAACGCCGCTGAAAATAAGCAGATCCGGTTGAACATTTTCAGCGGCGGTACATTCACCGGCGGTATATTTATCACCGGCGGTATAGAAACTTTCAGCGTCGGCTGTATTCAGTGGCGGTGGGAAATATCGCCGGCGGCGAGCTTATTTTCACCGGCGAGTAGTTTCAGCGGCGGTACTTCTATCACCGGCGGTACTTATATTTTCACCGTCGGTGGATATCACCGGCGGTTATTTTATCACCGGCGGTACAAATATTTGCAACGTCGGGAGTTATCACCGGCGGTGCACTTATCACCAGCGGTATTCTTAATTTCAACGTCGGCAGTTATCACCGGCGGTTAACTTATCACCGGCGGTAATCTTATTTTCAACGTCGGCATTATCACCGGCGGTGCTATTATCACCGGCGGTATTTTTCTTTCAACTTCGAGTATTATCACCGGCGGTACCCCCGCTGATAATTTTTTCCAAATTTCAGGATTATTTTGTAAAAAAATTTCCAGATTTCAAAAAAATCAGAAAATTCTCACATCGAAAAAGATAAAATTCAATAATCAAAGAGCTACTCTCGAGAATCACAAATCCTTACTCCGGCGTCGCTAATAACATAAAAAAACATAACCCGAAACCCTTAATAGCATAACCCGAAACCCTAACACACGAAACCCTAACAAATCAATTAATCAAACTCCGGCGTCGCTTCCATCCCCAACTTGCGCCGGTGTCGGTGCATTAGAAGCCTGTCGTAATAAAATTAACAAATATAAAATTGATTTGCTAGAATAAATTAAAAAATATAATCTGAAAACTTACAGATCCAGATTCTCTCATCGACGCAAACATATCCATCATTTGCTTTCTCATTTCGGATTCCATTTCGGCTCTCAATTCGGGTCTCATCTCGGCTTTCATACCCGTCACTCTCTCCTCCACCTTCTCCTGCACATTCTACTCCATAATTTGTTGCAACTCATCTGTGGAGTACATACGACGACGACTACCTCTGTCAACAGAACCATCGACAGAAGAATGCGATGTGTGTGCTGGCCGCATCTGAAAAAATAACAAAATTACAATTTATGAATTATATTGAAAAATGTATTGTATACATACATCAGATGACTTCAAAACGCTGTCCAAGACGTAATATCGACCGTGCGGTTTATTTCCGGACGATTGGACAAACACACCGTTATCGTCTGAAAGATCCGGATCCTCCTCCCAATTATCACCATATTTCTCACTCATTCGACTCGAATATTCTTGCTACAATTTAGAAAAAATATAATTATTAAATTATTAAATTAAAGAAGAAAAAATATAATTATTTAAAAAATGACAAGCTAACCACGATTCTTGCAGATTTCTCGTCGACCCATTCTCTGTTTTTTCGTACCTTAGTTTTCTTCATCAAATCCAAGATCGTGGGGATCGAACCTTGTGCCAATTCCTATTATAGAAACAAACAAAGATTAATTCGTCTTATGATATGGAATTTAATGTTTTTAAGAAATGAAGTTACCATTTTCTTCATATGCCCCGCAAAAGACACCGATCCACCGACATGATGCGCACGACTAGGATTTGCGAATCGATTCGCTTTGTTGCGTTTTGACCTCGAAACCCACTCATCGGTACACCAATACTGACACATCGGCGGCCAATAGATATCCTCTTGTATCCACCATGGTTTATATGGAATCCAATCCATCGGGTTGTCTGATCCAGATCGTCCTTCTGCGTATTTTCGCACATCGCTAAGTGCGTCGTTGTAGAGCTTTCCCGCAATTTTGTAAAATGTATACTCATTTTGGTCTATCACGATCTTTCTAGCGACATCGTCCATACCACTGGTCCACTGATAATGCATCTGTTCAATAGTCATATAACATACAAAATTTAATATTTAATTAAAAAAAATTAAATTTATTATTAAATTTACCAAAAAAGCGTTCAAAAGCGCCTCCTTATCATTTTGAGTCCATTTACTCCAACTAAACTGTCCAGTTGACATATTGCGCACAAGTGAACCAATCAGAGATGAGATACGCCTATCATTCCCTTGACCGGCCAACAAAAATCCGCTAAAATATTTGTGTCAAATAATTAACATATACATTCAATAAAGAAAATAAATAAGAATAAGAATAAAATATACCTGTCCCCACTAGCAACCACGGTCAGCCGAGCCTCGGCCGTAAGAGGCAAGTCAGGAAGTACATTGTGGCCTCTTCCTTTACGTCTAGTAGAATCAACCTCTTGCGTCTCTACTTCTTCTTGTATTTCTTCTGTCCGCTCGGGTGGAGGTAATGGTGCTGATCTCGCGGGTCGTCGTCTCGGCGCTCTTCTATCCATAGCAAAAAAATACCTGCAAATAAGTGGAGAAAAATATTAATTAAAATATAAAAAATAACACTTATATATATATATATATATATATATATATATATATATATATATATATATATATATATATATATATATATATATATACTAACTAATCTGAATCATCATCTAAAACAAGATTATCATCGTTGCCATCATTATCGCTCTCGTCATCGCTCTCCTCACCGCTCTCTTCATCGCTCTCGTCATCGCTCTCGACATTGAGTTGAACCTCACTCGCATGAATTTCTTCAACTACACCATCTTCGTTCAATTGGACATCATCGTCATCTCCATCTAAAACATTGAACGGGCAAACTGTATCTTCCTCTTGAAATGGATTCGACAAGGACTCGTTATTTACCGGCACAAAATCAGATTCGTCACATAAATCAATCCTACGTTTAATTTTCGTCGCGACCCACCAATTTTCGTCGCGAAGGATAAGACATGTAATACACTTGTGTTGCTTGATGAGCAAACACAAAAGGATCGAAACTCTTAAGACGAGATGTGTGCTTAACTTCCACTAATCCGTGAATATTGTCCACATTTATACCATTTACATTATCGAACCAACGACATTTAAATAATATTATTTTGTTGTTCAAACAAAACGAATATTTCAATTCCACAATTTCTTCAATAATTCCATAATAATCATTTTCAATGGCGTTCCAAGAATCCCCTTTCACGCATACTCCTGAATTCCTCGTACTCACGTGTTTCTCGCGAGATTGCGGATGAAATTGATACCCATTACAATAATAGCCATTGAATGCTTTTACACGTAGAGCGGGTCTATATGCGAGATTTCTCACATTTTCGGAAACCACGTGATCACGACCGTAAATAACTTTATTTCGAAACCATAACGGAAATTCTTTCTCTCTTCTCTTGAGCAATGCAACATTTGATATGCCTCGAATTTTTCGTTTAGTCTCCTCTTCATACTCACTAAGAAATTATAATGAATTATAGTATCAGTTATGAACATTTCAATTGAATAAATTCAGACTCATTTAAGGATATACTTACTCGATATATTCTTCGAGTTCCGGAGTATTCATCAACACGTAATAATGTGCTGAATTAATCTCGTCTTCTTTGAGATCTACGACATAAGGTCCGAATGTTCGTCCAGGATAGTTAAATACCGAACAACCAGAGTTATTTATTGTGGAACCTTGATCGTCATGACGATCGGGACGATTAGATCGGGTGTTCACATCTGATGCGAAATAATTAGAACAAAAATTCGAGATTTCTTCAATTACGTACGATGACACTATAGAGCCCTCAACTCGTGCCTTGTTTCGGACTTTCTTTTTGATCCTTCGCAAACACAGCTCGAATGGATACATCCAGCGATATGACACAGGCCCTCCTACTCTTGTCTCGTATGCTAGATGACATATGAGATGTTCCATAGAATCAAAAAAACTCGGCGGTAAAAATTGCTCGAGCTTACATAACGTGACAACCACGTTTTTTTCCATTTCTACCAAATGCGCCGCATCCAATTCTGTGGCGCATAAGTCCCGAAAAAAATTACTTAATTTCGTAATTGGTTCCCAAAAAGCATCCGGAAGAAAATCGCGAAATGCCACCGACATCAACCTTTGCATGAAAATATGACAATCATGGCTTTTTAACCCATGAAACTTGCATTCTGGTACCTTCACTGAACGTGACCAATTGGCCGCAAAACCGTCTGGAAAATGCAAATCTTTTATCCAATTACAAACAGATATTTTTTGGTCCTTGTTTAAGCAATAAATAGCTTTAGGTTTATTGAAATTCCCGTTAGATTTCCTTTGCATTTCAAATTCCGGACGATTACAAAACAAAGCCAAATCAAGACGGGAATTTGGATTGTCCTTAGTTTTCTCACGAATATCCATGATGATATTGAAAATATTATCAAACACATTCTTTTCAATATACATTACATCCAAGTTATGTCTCACCAAATTATCGTGCCAATAAGGAAGTTCCCAAAAAATACTTTTATTCACCCAATTGTGCTCGACCCCAAATCCCTCGAATTGTTGTTTACCATCTTTCATTATGTATGGTATTTCGTCCAATTGCTCAACTATTTCACGCATTTCTAAACCACTTTTTCGTTTGGGTGGGGGGGCATTTTCAATCCGGTTCTAATTAATAAATTTTTGACGTTGTTTTCTGAACTTGTGATTTTCTGGCAAAAACTGTCGATAGCAATCAAACCAACAATTTTTCTTGCCGTGAGGCAATCGAAATGATTTGGTTCGTTCCATGCATATTGGACATGCTAACTTGCCGTGCGTTGACCAACCGGATACCAAACCGTATGCCGGAAAATCATTTATGGTCAAAATTAGAGCAGCTTTCATTGTGAAATTTTCACGACGTGAGCAATCAAACGTAACCACGCCGTTATTCCACAAAGAATTTAGCTCATCTATTAGAGGTCGAAGAAAAGTGTTTAAATTCTTACCGGGATATTCAGGACCAGGGATGACAAGAGAGAGAAACACATTTTCATCTTTATTAACCATTCCAGGAGGTAAATTATACGGAACGAGAAATACCGGCCAATAATAATATGAGGCTGCGGTCATATTAAATGGGGTGAAACCGTCTGTTGATAAACCAAGACGTACATTTCTCGGCTCAGAAGCAAATTCACCATGGATTTCATCGAAATGCTTCCAACCTTCCCCGTCAGATGGATGGACAATCAAATTAGGATTATCTCGAATACCATATTTGTGCCAAGTCATGAATTTCGCAGTTCTCGGAGACATATAAAGTCCTTGCAACCGCGAAGTAATGGGAAGATATCGCAAAACCTTGCGAGGAATAAGTCTTTTATTCCTCGATCCAGTTTCTTTGTATCGAGGTTCTTGGCATATAGGGCATTGAACTCTATCCTGGTTCTCGCCGTAATACAATATGTAATTTTTTGGGCACATATGAATATTTTCGTACCCGAGACCTAAACGTTTAACAATCTTCTTTGACTCGTAATAATTGGACGGAAGCCGATTATTTGGCGGAAGAAGTTTATTCTTCATAATCGAGAGCATTCGATTAAAACAAACTTCACTCATATCAAAATCCGCTTTCAAATTCAACAACAAACTAACTGCGGACAATTTTTTCTCCCTCGAACGTTCGGCGCCATCCCACAAATCCTCATCCGCCGCGTGAAGCATCTCGATAAATGCTTGCGCTTCGGCATTTGGAGGCTCGCTATGATCGAAATTCTGACCCGCCGCATCAAAAATTATTTGTTCCATATCTGCACCCTCACTCATTTCTTCTTCATCCCCTCCTTCCATTTCGACTGACTCGCCATGAACGTGCCAGATTTTGTAATCCCGAACAAACCCTTTGTTCGTTAAATGAAGAGATATTTCATCTCTATTACGATAAAATATGTTTTGACACCCTTTGCATGGACACAAAACACGCTCGACATTATTTTGTACTCTTACATTCCCCTCACGCGAAAAAGCGTATTGAATAAACTCTCCTACTCCTTCCAAATACATCAAACTTATTGTTTTGTCACTCTCTAGCCGATTGTACATCCAATCCCGATTATTCGACATATTTATCTACGCATAAAATATAACTTAAAATATAATTAACGCAAAAGTGTCCCTAATTTTTAAAATTACAAAACAAAGCCCCTGATTTTTCAAATTACCAAAAAATCCTGATTTTTTGAAATTTCAAAAAAAAAACCCTGATTTATCGCAAAAAATGAATTTCAGTAACAAAAAAACAATAATTTCAATCAAAACAAAAGATGGCTTTTTCGATAACAAAAAAAGGATAAAATTAAAACCTGATCGAAGATGGCTTTTTCGTTTGTCTTCTACAACAAGCTCCCCCCAATATTTTTCAGAAACGCCCCTAATCAAGGAAAAAGTGTTAATTTAGAAATAAATTTAGGGTTTACAAAAATTATTACAAATTCATCTTCTTCGAAATGCACCTGATTTTTATAATTACAAAAATAACCCCCTGATTTTACAAATTACAAAACAGCCCTGATTTTCGAAATTACAAAAAAGCCCCTGGTTTTTCGCAAATTCGGGTAGTTTCGTAACTAATTTCCAAAAATGCCCCTAACAAATAATACCCTAATTTTGATTATTCTTAATTATTATAAATTCATCTTCTTCGAAATGCACCTGATTTTTAAAATTACAAAAAAAACCCTGATTTTACAAATTACAAAATAGCCCCTGATTTTCGAAAAGAAATGAATTTAGGGTTTACAAAAATTATTACAAATTCATCTTCTTCGAAATGCACCTGATTTTAATAATTACAAAAATAGCCCCCTGATTTTACAAATTACAAAACAGCCCCTGATTTTCGAAATTACAAAAAAGCCCCTGGTTTTTCACAAATTCGGGTAGTTTCGTAACTAATTTTCAAAAATGCCCCTAACAAATAAAACCCTAATTTTGATTATTCTTAATTATTATAAATTCATCTTCTTCGAAATGCACCTGATTTTTAAAATTACAAAAAAAACCCTGATTTTACAAATTACAAAATAGCGCCTGATTTTCGAAAAGAAATGAATTTAGGGTTTACAAAAATTATTACAAATTCATCTTCTTCGAAATGCACCTGATTTTAATAATAACAAAAATAGCCCCCTGATTTTACAAATTACAAAACAGCCCCTGATTTTCGAAATTACAAAAAAGCCCCTGGTTTTTCGCAAATTCGGGTAGTTTCGTAACTAATTTCCAAAAATGCCCCTAACAAATAAAACCCTAATTTTGATTATTCTTAATTATTATAAATTCATCTTCTTCGAAATGCACCTGATTTTTAAAATTACAAAAAAAACCCTGATTTTACAAATTACAAAATAGCCCCTGATTTTCGAAAAGAAATGAATTTAGGGTTTACAAAAATTATTACAAATTCATCTTCTTCGAAATGCACCTGATTTTAATAATTACAAAAATAGCCCCCTGATTTTACAAATTACAAAACAGCCCCTGATTTTCGAAATTACAAAAAAGCCCCTGGTTTTTCGCAAATTCGGGTAGTTTCGTAACTAATTTCCAAAAATGCCCCTAACAAATAAAACCCTAATTTTGATTATTCTTAATTATTATAAATTCATCTTCTTCGAAATGCACCTGATTTTTAAAATTACAAAAAAAACCCTGATTTTACAAATTACAAAATAGCCCTTGATTTTCGAAAAGAAATGAATTTAGGGTTTACAAAAATTATTACAAATTCATCTTCTTCGAAATGCACCTGATTTTAATAATTACAAAAATAGCCCCCTGATTTTACAAATTACAAAACAGCCCCTGATTTTCGAAATTACAAAAAAGCCCCTGGTTTTTCGCAAATTCGGGTAGTTTCGTAACTAATTTCCAAAAATGCCCCTAACAAATAAAACCCTAATTTTGATCATTCTTAATTATTATAAATTCATCTTCTTCGAAATGCACCTGATTTTTAAAATTACAAAAATAGCCCCTTGATTTTACAAATTACTAAATAGCCCCTGATTTTCGAAAAAAAACCCTAAGTCGAGATCTCGCGGATTGGAAAACCCTAAGTAATCCCTAATTTTCGAAAAAACCCTTATTTCATCCCTAATCAATTTCTGCCTAATTTCGTAAAATCAAAATCCCTAATTTCTGCATAAAGTAATTTCAATTTCTGCCCAATTTTAAAATCCCTAAATTTAATCCTAATCGATTCAAAAACCCTAATTTTAAAATTCATCCCTAATTCAATTTCTGCACAATTTCTATTCAATTTCTATCAATTTCTATCAATTACATCACCTAAAATCAAAAACAAAATGAGAAGAACAATTACCACCAGCAAGAACTGTGACAGATCTCGCGAAGCACTCACTGTCAGGACTCGAAGGACTCGCTCTCGCTGTCTTCAGGCAAAAAACTCGAAGGAGAAGGTTGCAAGAACAATTAACTCGAAGCAAAAGGCTGCAATCAATTTCTAATCAATTTCATAAAACAAAATGTGACAGATTTCTGCCTAATTTCTAATCAATTTCATAAAATCAATCTCTAATCAAAATTTCAGCCTAATCATTTTCTAATCTATTTCAAAAACAAAATTAACGCAAAATACTCGAAGGAGAAGGCTGCGAACATTAGAGAGAACAATTACCTCGAAGGACTGCTGCAAAAAGGACCCTGGCTCGAAGAAGAAGAAGAAGGAAATCGTAGAAGAAGGCCACTGGCTTCAGCGACTCCACTCCAAGAAGAAGAAGGACGACTCTACTCGGAAGAAGAAGGACTCGCTTCAGCGGCTGCAGGACTTGGAAGAAGAAGAAGGCATCGCAGAAGAAGAAGAAGGATCTCGCGAACTCAACGGCTGCAAGAACTCAGTTTAGGGTTTGTGTTTGTGTGAGCGGCCGCAAGGAGTTAAACAAATAAGAATATCAGCGGCGGTATAAATTCCCCGCCGGTGAAAACTAAATATCAGCGGCGGTATAAGCGTCCCCGCCGGTGAAAATCGAAAAAAAATCAACGTGTTTGCATGCTAATGAAGCTTTCGGCGGCGGTAACTGAACATACCGCCGGTGATAGTTATATTATTAGGTATAATTATTAAGACTAATATTATTAATATTATTATTATTATTATTATTATTATTAAGTTAGACAAAGCCTTCTAACCAAAATGTAGAATCGATATGATTATTATTAATAATAATAATATTATGATTAAAATTAATTATTATGAAAATATGATGATTATTATTATTAATTATTATGAAAATATTAATTATAGCGAAAATGTAGAATCGATAATAATAATAATATTATGATTAATATTAATTATAATTATGAAAATATGATAATGATTATTATGAAAATATGATTATGATTATTATGATAGATAAAAGGCTTCTAGCGAAAATGTAGAATCGATATGATTAATAATAATAATAATAATAATATGATTGATATTAATTATTATTATGAAAATATGATGATGATTATTATTATTATTATTATTATTATTATTATTATTATTATTATTAATCATATCGATTCTACATTTTCGCTAGAAGACTTTTGTCTATCATCATCATAATAATAATAATAATAATAATATGATTGATATTAATTATTATTATGAAAATATGATGATGATTATTATTATTATTATTATTATTATGATAGACTAAAGGCTTCTAGCGAAAATGTAGAATCGATATGATTAATAATAATAATATTATGATTAATATTAATTATTATTATGAGGCTTCTAGCGAAAATGTAGAATCGATATGTTTAATAATAATAATAATAATAATATTATGATTAATATTAATTATTATTATGAAAATATGATGATGATTATTATAAGTATTATTGTTATGATTATTATGATTATTATGATTATGATTATTTATTATTATGATTATTGTATGATTTTCATTATTATTATTATGAGGCTTCTAGCGAAAATGTAGAATCGATATGTTTAATATTAATATTATGATTAATATTAATTATTGTTATGAAAATATGATGATGATTATTATAAGTATCATTATTATGATTATTATGATTATTATTATTATGATTGCTTATTATTATGATTATTGTATGATTTTCATTATTATTATTATGAGGCTTCTAGCGAAAATGTAGAATCGATATGTTTAATATTAATATTATGATTAATATTAATTATTATTATGAAAATATGATGATGATTATTATAAGTATCATTATTATGATTATTATTATTATGAATGTTTATTATTATGATTATTGTATGATTTTCATTATTATTATTATGAGGCTTCTAGCGAAAATGTAGAATCGATATGTTTAATATTAATTATTATTATGAAAATATGATGATGATTATTATAAGTATTATTATGATTATTATTGGTTATTATTATGATTTTCATTATTATTATTACGAGGCTTCTAGCGAAAATGTAGAATCGATATGTTTAATATTATATTATGAAAATATGATGATGATTATTATAAGTATTATTATTATGATTATTGTATGATTTTCATTATTATTATTATTTTCATTATTTTTCTGATAATTATTAATATTCTGTGATTTTCAGTGGGGGTATTGATTTTCAGTGGCGGTACCGCCGGTGAAAGGTAAATTTTCAGTGGGGGTACTAATTTTCAGTGGCGGTACCGCCGGTGAAAGGTAAATTTTCAGTGGGGGTATTAATTTTCAGTGGCGGTACCGCCGGTAAAACAAAGCGTTCAGGAGAAGTTTTAGCTTTTCAATGGCGGTACCGCCGGTGAAAGTATTCAGTGGGGGTAAATATTTTCAATGGCGGTACCGCCGGTGAAAGTTAAATAATCAGCGGGGGTTGCTTGTTTCAAAGGCGGTACCGCCGATAAAAGAAGTGTTGTGCAAATATTTTAGCTTTCAAGGACGGTACCGCCGGTGAAAGTAAAATTTTCAGTGGGGGTGGTTTTTTTCAATGGCGGTACCGCCGGTGAAAGAAAGTCTTTGGAGAGGTTTTAGTTTTCAAGGGCGGTACCGCCAGTGAAAGTTGGACTTTCAGTGGGGGTACATATTTTCAACGTCGGTACCGCCGGTGAAAATACACTTTCAGTGGGGGTATGAGTTTTCAAGGGCGGTACCGCCACGGAAAATATTATTAGTGGGGGTACCCCCGGTAATAATATTTCCCCGCCGGTGATAGTGTTGTTTCTAGTAGTGTTCGAGCAAGTGGTGAAAGAGGAAGTGTGGAGAAAAGCGATGAATCAAGAAATAAGAATGATTGAGAAAAATCAAACTTGGGAGTTAGTTGAAAAACCGAAGGAGAAAAATTTAATTGGTTTAAAATGGATTTATAAAACGAAAACAAATCCAGATGGGTCGGTTCTAAAATACAAGACGAGATTAGTTGCAAAAGGATACTCCCAAAAACCCGGTACCGACTATCAAGAAACGTTTGCTCCCGTGGCAAGGCATGAAACTATTCGAACGTTGATTGCTTTGGCCGCTCACAAAGGTTGGAAACTATACCAACTCGATGTAAAATCCGCTTTCTTGAATGGCGAATTAAAAGAAGAAATGTACGTTGAGCAACCGCAAGGATTTGTGGTTGAAGAAAGTGAAGAGAAAGTGTACAAATTGAAGAAGGCGTTGTATGGATTGAAACAAGCGCCTCGTGCATGGTATAGCCAAATCGATGGCTATTTTGTCGAAAAGGGATTTCAAAGAAGTCCGAGCGAGCCAACCCTCTACATCAAGCAAGATGAAATCGGTATGCTAATTATTTCACTCTATGTTGATGATTTAATAGTTACCGGTAATAAGGAAAAAATGATAAAAGAATTTAAAAATGAGATGTTTAAAAAATATGAGATGAATGATTTGGGATTATTAAATTATTTTTTGGACATAGAAATTGAACAAACAAATGATGGAATTTTTATTTCTCAAGAGAAACATGCCCAAAATCTTCTCTCAAAATTCAAGATGGAAAATTGTAATCCGGTAACGACGCCGGTTTTGGTAAACGAAGAATTAGTAAAAGAAGATGGTAATGGTGACGCCGGTGATTCAATTTATAGGAGCTTAATTGGAAGTTTGTTGTATCTTGCAATTACAAGACCCGATATCATGTATGTTACGGGTTTGTTATCTCGGTATATGAGCAAGCCGAGTAGAACTCATTTGGGTGTGGCGAAAAGAGTGTTGAGGTACATACAAGGCACCAAAAATTATGAGCTTATGTATGAGAAAATTGAAAAGGAGAAAATTGAATTATTTGGATTTTGCGATAGTGATTGGGCCGGGAGTGCCGATGATATGAGAAGTACCTCGGGTTACGCGTTTACCCTTGGTTCGGGTATATTTTCATGGGCTTCAAGGAAACAAGAAAGAGTTGCGCTTTCCACCGCGGAAGCCGAATATGTGTCGGCAAATGAAGCCGTGAAACAAATAGAATGCTTGAGAAAAAATTTAGTATATATGGGGGAGAAACAAGAAAATGCCATGATTCTATTTTACGATAATAAATCCGCGATAGCAATGTCGAAGAATTTTGTCTTCCATTGCCGAACGAAGCATATCAAGCTCAAGCACCACTTTATTCGAGAAGTGGTTGGAGATGATGATGTTCTTATCGAGCACGTGAAAACCGAAAATCAATTGGCGGATGTTTTCACCAAAGCACTTTCAAGTGAGAATTTCATTCGCTTTCGAGAATTGATGGGCATGACGAGCAAAAACATTAAGGGGGAGTGTTAAATTTAATGTTTTTGTAATATTATTTATTTTGGTTTATTAGCTTAATGTGTAATAGTTAAAATTTGGCCCCATGTGTATGTTTATGGGAGATGTGTAACAAAAATACTTTTTGTGATGTTTGGGTTTTGTGTCTCTTTGCCAGAGAGCAATTGACAAGAACCATAACAATCATCTATTTCGTGTATTGAAGGAAGAGGGAGAATAATCCCCACTTCATAATTCTTTAAAATCCAACTCATCAATTTGTGTATGTCTCTTGCGAAGGGAAATAATTCCCTCCTATCTCTTTGAAAAATACCCTAGTTATTTCTCTGAAAAATCTCTCTCACTAATTCACCAAAATACAAAACTAAACCTCACTAACTCCAACAGAAATTGCGTAGTGAAATAACATTTCACGTTGTCCAAGTTGATTATTTGGCGAGCTTTGGCTTATTTCAGTAGTGTCTTAATTCTAAATTATGTGTGGCTTTGTGAGTTGTGATTAATTTGTTATGAACTATACATGTTTATTTTTTTTTTTGTTGCTTGTCTCAATGTGCTATTATCTGAAGATAAACGTGATCACAATAAACGGTATAGTAATACAAATGCATCTGTTACCTTCAATGTAAATATGAATTTGGGGATGGTATATTCTATGTGAATAGATTTAGTGAAAGAAAGAAAGTGAATCAAGAAGCGAAAGAAAGTGAAAAGGAAATAACTCTGGTGTCAGAGCAAACCGGTCTTCTTCTCCGGCCATCTCAGGCCAGAACCTCACTCTTCTCAGGTTAAACTTGGGCGGTTTTCAAGAGGGACGAAGATAGTAGGTTTAAGGAATTGTTGTGCCTTCTCTAAATTCGGCAAGAAAAACCTATAAATCTTATTCCTCTTAAGCCACATTCAAGACCAAATACAAAACAAGAGATAGAAAAACCACAATAACAAATACAAGGCAAAGAAAATACTGGTTAGGAACCCTACAATGGAGGGTTCTTGAGGAAGAGACAGGACTGAGTTTAGTGTTGAGGAGTTCAGAAGGAACAGAGGTAGCTACTTCAGGTCCTTTGGTGAGTCAGTGACGGTGCTCCAACTCCAAGCTCCGGCGATTAAAGATCTCCAGTCCAGGTGTTACAAGCTCTCCATTTCCGGAATTCCAAGCTCTCCAGTCCAGGTGCTCCAACTCCAAGCTCCGGCGATTAAAGATCTCCAGTCCAGGTGTTACAAGCTCTCCAGTTCCGGAATTCCAAGCTCTCCAGTTCCAAGTTGCAAGCTGCTCTCCATTTCAGCTAAGTTTTTCTCTATCTCCTTATTTTTGATTGCAATATGAATAGTACCTATGCACAAGTAGTGACAAACAACAGTTTAAGAGAAAATCAATGGACCTTAGTAAAGAGAAAACAAATGCAAACCAAATCAGAAATAAACCAATTTCATAACAAGTGCTTTAGATGTTTGTCAACAAATCACTTTAGGTACCAGTGTAAAGAATCTATTAGATGTTTAAATTGTTTTCAATTAGGACATATACAGAAATTCTGTTATAACAAGAATAGAAATGCAAACAATTATAACACTGATATGAATAGAAATCATAAATTACCTGTTGTGTATCCAAACACTACATCTCAGCAACCTACACAAACAAAAGAGAAAAGGCTTATAAATGAAAACAATAATAATAATGCATTTCTAAACACTAATAATACTGTATTTCAAAACAATATCAATATAAACCAAATTACAGTAAACATGAGGAAGATAAATAATAATCAGAATATAAGGATATATACAAGAATAATAAAAATTTTGAAATTACCTTCACGGTACTGTAATCCCTCTGACTTGAAGACCATAACTGAGGAGATAGGAATATTAATTTCTGTAGGATCATACATTCCGACAAACATAATCAATGAATTAAAATTAACTATTAATTGTGAAAAAAATAAGATTATACCTTCCTTGATTAAAATAATAGATGAAAAAGATACATTTATTTTAAATGTGGAAGAAGTGTTGGATGTTACAAGTACTTCAAGTAATAACCCTAGTGGACCCTCAGTTAACATCATAGAGTCAAGGATTTTTGGGAAGGAAAACAGTAAAAACATAAAAAACATGGGAAACACATTTCAGAAAGCAAATCATAAAGAGAGAGAGAACAAGGCAATTACAAATAAAAATAAAAAATTATATAAAAAGCCAGTTAAAATATGGCAAAAGAAGAAATCTCAGATTAAATCTATTTGGAGGGTAAAAAATAAGGAAAATACTCCAATCATAAGTCAAAAAGAAAGCACAAGTAAAATCATCAGCACAATTGTTGACGATAAGAAAAATAGAAGGAACTTAGAGATAAACATAAATAATCATAACTTCATTATTAAGAAGAAAGGAGGGCAAAGTGTATATCAAGTAAGTCTTTCACACATAAAAGATTTCCTGAATACTCAATCTATCAATCACCAATTTAAACAAAACCAGGGACCATCTTGTAAAATACACAAAGAACATACTTCTCAGCCACAAACTTCTTTATCTTTTGCATTCACAAAAAGAGGATTGATTATTAACACAAATAGACCAAATAAATCACAAACAGTAGTTAATTCTGCTTGTGATAAATCAATTATCACATTTAGTGATAAATTAGGGTACACAAACAATGAGCTTATTATATATAAAGATAATAATGCAAAGGAATTATTTCTTAATCAAGTCATACCTTTTGAAGAAAATTCATCATCTCAGAATCCTGATGAGGTTCCTACTAATTTCTTAGTACACTCACCAAAATCTCCTAAGTATGAGAATAATCCTGATATTAAACAAAAATCAATAAAAGATTACTTTCAAATAATAGATAAACCTGAAATGATAAGAGCATGTGATAAATTACCTCAATGGCATACTAATTTGGAGAAAGGAGAGAGGGTATTAGATAAAGCATCCATAAACCAGGAAAATATACATAAAGACAAAAACATAAAATCAATTAATAATAAAATTCATAATAAATCAGTAAAATTGGATGAACAACAGAGAAGGAGTTCTCGACTTTTAAACAAACAATCTGGACATTACAGTTCTCCTGTGGAGAAGGCACAAATGGTTAAATTTAAAGAAGTCCAAAAAGAAAAAAATAGGAGAACTAAATCTAAAGCTAAAATTAATGAATCAAACTCTATTAATTTAGAAAATACACATGAAATTATTAATAAAGATGAAATTTTTGAACTATTAAATTCAACTGGGATAGAAATAAATAATGATATTCATAATGAATTACATGACTTATTAGCTGAAAATAATAATTTAATAATTGAAAAAAAAAAGGGTGAAGTTAATAATGTTAATGAATTATAAAAAACTTAGAATATATTCATGGAATGTGAGAGGGCTTAATTCAAATGATAAAAAAAGTCTGGTATGTAAAACCATTAAGGATGAAAATGCTGATATATGTTGTTTACAAGAAACTAAAATGGAAATAATAAATGACAAAATTAACATAGAATGTTGTGGATCTAAATTAAATGGCTTTGATTATTTAGAGTCCAAAGGTGCATCAGGTGGTATATTAATTTCATGGAATAAAAATTTATTTAAATATATAAGTACTATTAAAAATACTCATAGTATCACAGTACAGTTACAAACTAAATGGGATAATACAATTTTAATAATAACAGGAGTATATGGGCCTAATAAAATAAATGAAAAACCTGATTTTTTAAATGAACTGTTCTCAATATCTAATAATAATATTTATCCATGGTTGATTTTAGGTGATTTTAACTTAACATTAAACATAAATGAAAGAAATGGTAATAGAAGTAATAATACTTTTACTGGAGAGTTTAGAAATTTTATTAATGAAATGAATTTAATTGATTTGCCTTTAAAAGGAAGGAAATTCACATGGAATAACACAAATTCAAGAGCTAGATTGGATAGAATGCTTATCAACACAGAATGGATGAATGTATATCCTAATTCTCAATTAATTGCTAGAATTAATACATGTTCAGATCGCATACCTATTTTGTATGAAGCTAATACTACTTATCCTAAATTTAATGGGTTTAGATTTGAGTCAAAATGGTTAAAAATAAAAGAATTTAAAAATTTAATACAATTAACCCTAGAAAATCATAAGAGTTTAACAATGCAAGATTTATATGATCAATATAACAAATTAGGTTCTGATTTAAAATCTCTAAATAAAACTATGAATATTAAACTTAACACACAAATGGATAATTGTAAGAAAATCATACACTGGGTAGATAAAAAAGCAGATAGTAATGTATTAAATAAAATAGAATATTGGCTTAAAATGCAAGCAAAATTAAGACTTGAAAAATTAATTTTATTAGATAAAATATATTGGAAACAAAGGTCTAAATATAACTGGATTAAAAATGGGGATGCTAATACAAAATTCTTTCACTTACATGCTTCAATTAAAAAATCAAATTCAATGATTTCAGTTTTAAAGGATAAACATGGGGTAGAATTTAAGGATCATAAACATAAGGCAGAGCTACTGTTTTCATTTTATAGAGACCTAATGGGTAAAAGTGTTAATAATGATAAGAAATATGGTAAAATAAACCTTAGGACAATTTATCAAAATGAAATATTGGATTTATCTTATTTAGAAAAAGAATTTGATTTAAATGAACTTAAAATTGCAATAGAAAGTTGGAAAGATAATAAAAGTCCAGGACCAGATGGATTTATAGGAGAATTTTTTAAAGTATATTGGGATATAATTAAATATGAACTTTTAGATCTATTTAACAAAGAAGGAAAATTAGGGCTTTCAAAATTTAATACACCATATATTACACTTATACCTAAAAAGGATAATTCAATTGAGCCCAAAGATTATAGACCCATCAGTCTTACATCAAGTATTCAAATAATTTTTTCAAAAATTTTATCTAATAGGTTAAGTTTATATATAAGTGATATGATTTCCAAAAATCAGCTAGGGTTTCTAAAAGGAAGAAATATTGCAGAAAACTATATTTATGCTAGGGAAGTAATTTGTAAAGCAAAAAGAACCAAAACTCCATTAATCATATTAAAACTTGATATTCACAAAGCATTTGATAGTGTTTCATGGGATTTTTTAATTAATATATTAAAAGTTAGAGGGTTTGGTGAGAATTTTATTACATGGATCAAAAATTCAGTTCTACAAGGTACTACTAGAATAATCTTAAATGGTAATCCAGGGAAATTATACACTTAAAAAGAGGTTTAAGGCAAGGAGATCCTATTTCTACATACCTATTTTTATTAGTTATGGATGTGCTTACTAAATTACTGGAAAATCTTAGTGAAAAAGGGTATATCCAAAAGCCTTTTCAAAATATTTATACAAGTTTATTATATGCAGATGATACAATATTATTTTTAAAACCTAATTTAAATAATATTAAAAGAATAAAATATATTTTAAATTTATTTGCACAAGAATCAGGATTAAAAATAAATTATAATAAATCAGAACTTATAGGATTAAGTGTACCAGAAGAAGAGTTGGAAATCATTTCTAAAGAATTAAATTGTTCAATTGGTAAATTTCCTATAAATTATTTGGGTTTACCATTACATTATAAGAAACCATCTAAGGAAGAATATTTAAAATTAATTGAAAAAATAACTAATAAATTAACTGGATGGAAAGGATGTTTGTTAAACAAGGCAGGTAGGTTAGTTTTAATGAATTCAGTACTTACTGCCATGCCTATTTATTACTTAAATGTGTTTAAATTTCCTAAGTGGGTAATTAAGGATATTGATAAGATTAGAAAACAATTTTTTTGGAAAGGAAATAATACAAATGGATTTAATTTAAGTTAATTGGGATATGGTATGTCAACCATTAGAAAAGGGAGGATTAGGGGTTATTAACTTAGAAATATTTAATAATGTTTTATTAATAAAATGGTTATGGTTATATTATAATTCTGAAGGCAAGTTGGATTGGTATAATTTAGTTGAAAATCCTTTAAATGATGAATATAATAAAAATAAAAATTCTTATTTCTGGAATGATGTAGTTAAAAATAATGAATTTTTTAATCATAGTCTAAATATAATCTTAGGTAGTGGTACAAAAATAGATTTTTGGAAGGCTAAATGGTGCAAAAAACCACTGACACAAAAATTTTCAGAATTATATTCATATGCAACAAATAAGAATGGAACAGTGAAATATTTTATAACAATGATGAATGAAAGTAATTTATACTATAGCTTAGGGTTGAATGTACCTCTTTCAGCAGTAGCACAAGATCAGTTTGTTCAATTGGAACAAATATGTAGCACACTTGATCTCAATCCAACACAGCAAAATGTTTTTCAATGGTCTTGGAATAATAATAGAGAATTCACCTGCAAAAGTACATATAAAGCATTAGTACAAGGTGTTTATATTAAAGCATATTATTCAAATATATGGAAATTTAAAATAGAGCTTAAAATTAAAATTTATTTATGGCTTTTATATTTAAATAAAGTACTTACAGTTGACAATTTGAAGAAAAGAGGTTGGTCTTTGCCAAATAGATGTGTGTTATGCCAAAAGTCTGAGGAAAGTGTAGATCATATAGTCAATAAATGTTCATTTGTTAAAAAAGTTTGGAATAAACTTACTGATACTTTAGGAATTAAGCACCAATGTAAAAATGCATTTAAGCCCTTAGAAATATTAATAAGTAAAACAGAAAAGAAGGAAAATAAGGTACTTATCTGTATATATTTGTATCAGATCTGGTTGGAGAGATGTAGAAGAATATTTACAAACAACAATTTTCATGATTGGCAAGTAGTTGATCATATCATCTACAATTATAAAATAAATCAATTAGTTAATGAATCATTACCAAATAAATTTCAAAATGAAAATAAAATGATTGATTATCATGCAATTAGTGATGAAGAGACATACTACACTAATATATTACTTCTATAGGACAAACAGGAAATGGAGACAACAGCGATATGGAGTCAGAAGGGAGGAATAATGCATTCGGTGTGATCACTGATACCATTAGAAGAGGAGGAAGAGAAGGGCAAGTTCATTTGAGCTATACTGGTACTTATATCAGAAACAATACTGGTATTAGTACCGGTTTCAGGAAAGCATCAGCAGAAAGTTCGGAAAGAGAGAATACAACAATAACTGATGGAACCATGCAAATCGAACAAGACACACATGCAATTATTGATAACAGTAGAGGAGGAGGAGGAGATTTGCGAAGAATTAATGATACTAGTACCAGTACCGGTTACAGTGATAGATTGATTGGTACTGGTACTGGTAAACAATTTCAGAATAAAAATCACAAAAAAGGAATTGGAGAAGCAAGAATAAACCAAAATCCAATGCAAAACCAAATACTGAATCCTAATTCGAAAAGAGATACAAGAGAAACAAATAAACACCAGATCTGGTGGTTTCATTCTGATCTAACACAAAAAGAGCGAGAAAATATGCAAATCGAAAACGAAGAAGGAATATCGGAGGAGGATGAACATACCTTACATGCAATCCATAGTAGTTTAGTAGATCTGATTGATGATGATAATGATTTATAGACAAATCAGTGCTATTCAGGCAGATCTCTTTACATCGATCTTATCGGTTTGCTTCGAGATAGAAGTGATGAAGGTGAAGAGGGATTAATGGCGGTGAAGAGAGATTAATGAGAGGAGGAGTTGAGGATAGATCTAAACGAAATAATCAATGGCGATGAAGAGAGCTTTGAGATGTGAAGCAAGAGTGAGGGCGGTGATAATGAAGTAAGAGAAGGTAAAGCGGCGCAAGAGCTCAGAGAGAGAGTATTTATACTCTAGGGTAAGAAGAGAATGAGAATGCTATTCCTGGATTATGATGGAAATAATTTCCAAGTTTTAGTTGGATTTCAGATCAGGTTTTAGTTATTTCTTTGTATTTATAGTGTTTAGGTCATATTGGTTAGGTTAAGGTATTTTGGTTCTAAATTATAATCTTAAGGTCAAATACCTTATACATTGTATGATCTAAACTCTATATATATAAAACATAATAGAAGTAGGGCATAAGAGCCTACTCTATTTCTTTCAAAAAAAAAAAAAATATTCTATGTGAATATCAATCCCTTTATAGCTTGTATGATTTTCGATATTTTTACAGTCTGAACATTTTTAACAGGTACTTAAACCAAACCATATAGTTTAGCTTCGATGTTAAGGAAACTTAGAAAACAAAGATACTGCTAAGTGAGAATATTTTAGTTAACATAGCAACTACTCCATGAGTTGATTGGGAATCATGTTTTTACATATTCCGGTTTATACGGTGCTTTGGTTTCAATTTTGTTGTATTATATTTGGCTTTTCCAAACTAAAATTAGTGGAAGTATAAAGATGCTTTTGCAGCGTCGGTTTATAATTAATTATCTATATAAACCAATCACGATTTAATGTGATTTTCGTCAATGTCCAAAGCACCCTAGCCAAGGGTCACTCAAATGGTCCCGGCCACTTCCCTTCCTCAAGTCGAGCTGTTTTCTAAAATTTGCAACTAGTTAGGGCCTGTTCGGACGTGGAGTTTTGGGTCATGGTCAGGTCCGGTCCTGTATATTTAGAGGCCTATGATAATAAAAAAAGATTTCATATCACAAAATAAAATACAAATATGTTATCGAATAAATAATTTGCATATGAATTTCACGTATACCACACATAGGGTCCACTATATTTCTATCATAAATATAACTTCGGGATTGATTCGGAAATTTGTTTCGGGGCATTTACCATTATTCCTATGCCAATTACTATTACGAAAACTTGCAACTAAAAGAATTAATATTATTTCATGTTAATTTTTTTCCTAAATTGTGCTGAAAATCGCTTGCTAATTTTTTTTCCTAAATTGTGGTGAAAATTTTCACGAAAACCCACTATATTTTGCTGAAAGAATTTGGAGGCTTGTTTACTTTGTTGCATGTACATATACGAATACGTATATCGTACTGGGTAGGTACTATACGGATACTGCGATTTTCGAAATTCTTAGGATATTACACATTTACATAACAATATTAATAATATATAATTAATTTTGTACAAATAGTTTTTTTAATATGTTATTCATGACTAATATATATATATATATATATATATATATATATATATATATATATATATATATATATATATATATATATATATATATATATAAATGTTTTAAATTGCGATATAGCGGTTCATTGCGCTTGAACAATAATTTACACATGATCCCTGATATTGCGTCATATTGCGCCACATTGCGACGATATTGCGGCGCTATATAGCAGGTTGCGGTGTTGCGTTTTGTGAATATTTATTGCGATTTGCGGTATTGCGACGCAATTGCGCCGCAATTTAAATCATTGATATATATATATATAAAGTAATTTATTGTACATACATAACTAGTCATATTATTGCGAATAACATGTATTTCAATATAGAAATTTATGTATTATTAGTTCAATTTATTTTTATCATGTTTATGAATGTATGTCAATTTTTAAAATATTTTTTTTCATTTTATTCCGATTTTTTATCAACCGTCCGATTTTTTTTTTCCGACTCGGCCGAGTCTAGTCCGAATCGACCGAGTCCCGAGTCGACGGTGTCAACCAAGTCCGATATTCAGAACCATGGTACACACAAACAACGTATATTCTTGAAAGCCATATAAAATATACCCAAAAAAAAAAAAAAAAAGAATCTCATATCTCTATGTATTTCTTCCACATGCACGAAACAAATAATCCTACTCTCATAGAAAATCATTTAAAACTTGTATGTCTATCTCTCGGAACTCGGAAAATTAAGAAGAAAGTTGGACACACGTAATCTGTAGATAACCACGCACCATTCGAGAATCCTACGATATTATGAATACAGCCTGACAACTTGCACCTCTTCTTCCCTGGACAAGCTGGGTGCCTTTTGAAGGTTTGCAGAGTCTTCTTCTCAGAAGAATGCATCGTAAATAAATTGGTAGGGTTTGGTTAAGAATTTTTACTTGAACGAAGCAATGAACTCTGTGAAATTTTATAAGTAAGAGAAATCAAAATATGGAATGGATTTTGGGAGGAGGGATTGGGAAGAAATTTTTTGGATCGGTTTGGGAGGAGGAGGGGAGTGGAGGCGGCTAGTGTTAGCCTCCACCCCCAAATCTATCGCCACTTTCTTCTTTTCTTTTTGCTCTTAGAGGCGGCTAGGGTTTAACGAAAGTAAGTTTTCATTGAAAAAGATAGTGGCTATTGTACTCTTGATAAAATTGAATAGAAACTTTGTCTCTAAATTATCATTTATTATCATTGTGGGCACTTCATAAAATTACTCTCATATTTTGATAAATATTCTTTTATCTTGAATTTTAAAAAAAAAACTTGGGAATTTAAATGCTTGCTTATGTCATCTTAAATTCCCGATTCTACCAGAACTGGGAATGCAAATTATGTTTTTGTTGGAGAATTGTTTTAGTAGTAACTTTAAAATCGTATATCCATTTCTAATAAATTTATAGTTGATTTCTATATTTTCATACGTTCCGAATCCGACTAAAATTAATCATGGGTTATTTTTGGTTGTGCCTGGAAAATGAAACCCAAACTAAAATTCGGTCAGAATTTATCATAGTAAAATTCGGTAAAAAAGAAAACTAATTCAAATCTATTAATTGGTATAGAAATTGACAAACGATATGGATAAATCAACTCGGTAATCAGTGATTTATCCTGATTTTACAACACTGATTTATAGACTTATCTTTTACATATCTGTGTAGCATGCATTTTTTTTTTCTTCTTTTGTTTGTCATGAAGGAATGAATATGTTTGTGAATTAATTTACTCTTTTATTTTATTTTTTTGAAATAAATTTTATTTTTCTAGGTTTAGGTGTGTTGTGGTTTGACATTTGAGAGAAGGCCTGTAGCCCATTAACAGAAGGTCTGTAGGCTGAGTTTTATAACTTAATGCTTGACTTAAAAATTTGGTTGAAATTGCCCAAAATCTCATGTGTCTCACAAGATTTGTTTTCTTGTGGAGATCAATGGGAAAATAGGATAATGTTTTCATGAAAAGCAATTTAAAAATGTACACACAAACAACGTATATTCTTGAAAGCCAAATAAAATATACCCAAAAAAAAGAAAAAAGAATGTCATATCTCTATGTATTTTTTCCACATGCAAGAAACAAATAATCCTACTCTCATAGAAAATCATTTAAAACTGGTATGTCTATCTCTCGGAACTCGGAGAATTAAGAAGAAAGTTCGACACACGTAATCTGTAGATAACCGCGCACCATTAGAGAATCCTACGATATTATGAATACAGCCTGACAACTTGCACCTCTTCTTTCCTGGACAAGCTGGGTGTCTTTTGAGGGTTTGCAGAGTCTCCTTCTCAGAAGAATGCATCGTAAATAAATTGGCAGGGTTTGGTTAGAGTTCTTACTTGAACGAAGAAATGAACTCTGTGAAATTTTAAAAGTAAGAGAAAATGAGAAATCAAAATATGGAATGGATTTTGGGTCCTCCTTTATAATGGAGTTTGAGTTGTGTTTATTAATACGAAGTTTCTTGCTTTGACTGGAATATAATTTGATGGAATATAGAAATAACATAAGTTATAGTGGAAGGTTCGATGAAAATACTAGGAAACTTCTGGAAGTATGGGAGGGAAAAATGAATGGAATATTTATGGGTTATATATTCAGCCCCAAAACTCATTCCATAACCTTGACGAGATGTAAAGAAAGAGTTAAGTGAATCGATTAGTAATATTAATTGAGTAAATTAAAAGTTTAATTAATTATTAATTAAATTGACACGTCAATTAACATGTATTAATATTAATATATTAAAATTATTAATGTGTCAATTAAATATATTATTTAATAATTAATTAAGTTAATTAATAATACTAATTAATTAATTTTATTTATTTATGTCATTTCATCAATCGTGTTGGAATGAGTTTGGGGAGTCCAATATTCATAGGGAAAATGCTTTACACGTGCAAGCGGAACCCTTGTTTAGTTGGATTTTGCGTGGCAGAAATGGAGTGACCATCTTATGGAGTGTAGTCGATGCAAATGGTTGCAAATTCAACGTGACCTGTTAATTTTTGCAGATTTTGTATATCATTTTTATTGTAAAATTTATAAAATTTTGAACAAAACATGAATGGCATGCACACGTAAAAAAACAAATAAATTCATAACGTCACAAAGATATCACTTGAAAAAACGTTACAGACTTGATTAGGTCAACCACGTTCAACTCACAAGTCACAAACCCATGATTCACGTTGGGATGTGTAGGAGACATGGAATTAAATATTAAATATAGAATTGAATCTGAAGAATTCGATAATACAAAAAAAAAATTTGTTTGGCACATAAAATTATGAAGAGAATAAGAAAGTGAAGCAAATTGTAAAATAGCGAAATTCAACAAGCAACGCTCAAGAAAAAAAAAAAATTATTCAAGAAAAAAAAAATAAGAAAGTGGTAAAAATTTCATTTCTCTTGAACTTGTGTTTTACATTATGACCAAGAAAGATTTATATAGCATACAACATTCATCCACACATATACACATATACACATGTAGTCTTGACATTGAGCATGCAAGAGACACATATATTTCTATGTGTAATGACTTGGTGTATTAATGCGACACATGTTACATATAATTTTATTTTTTTTTATTTTTTTTTTATTTTGGAAAATTTCACTATTTATACCGTTTGATCCACTGTCTAATCGGTGAACCGGTGATCCGAGACTAAACCGGGTCAAAGTCCTGTCTGGGTTTGAAAACATTGAAAATAACTAAGGACATGCTTTTTTCAAATACTTCTCGAAAGGTTCGGGCCACGATAATCTCCAGTAATGAAATTTTGCCGCAGCAAGGGTGGGTGGGTGAACATCAACGGGATACGCCTTAAAGTTGACAACAACAGACCCATATTCGCTTGGGACTACCATTTTTTCTCCCCCAAAATATCTCGGTACGAATTTTACACGTTCTCTTGTAACGGATGAATTCGAATTTACAGGTTTAGTTGTAACCAATGAATTCGAGTTGTTACGAAAGAACAAATCTAGGAGAATTGCACCCCCCACAGGGCATACTATTAGAGATTTGGAGAGAGGAAGCTCGCCACCCTCCGAGTTCGCCTCAACACTATTACGCTTCCAATTAAAGAGGGTTGTTTTAGGAAAACGACACTCCGCTGTTTCAATGTAAGCTTCCACAGTTTCGACGGGGACACTTTGGCCATTGATGATTTTGGGAAGTTCTATATCCACCGTGACTAAATTTGCGTTTTGAAATACCACATATTGCACCTAAAAATCGAATCCCTTTTTCCCCTTAAATTTGTGGGTCATGGGATGGCCAAATTTGAATTCAAGACCATAGGACATGCTGCTCCATGTCCCCTCCCTTTTGCACACCTGACGGTTACCATCCTTGATATTGAGACTGAGATGAGCTCGACCACGTCCTAAGGTCCCGATATTTGGACCAATCAAAGCGAGCGTTTCCTGGGGATAGAGCTTCTCTGAACTTTCACGTGTCCTCGCGAAAATCTCGCTCTCGCCATATGACCCACGAACTGTTATTGTTCCGTTGAGATTCAATTTACGTTTAGATTTTGTATGGCAAATGACACAAACATCAACGATTTCCATCAGCGCCGTTCCCTCACTACTACAAAAAGTATCATTAGCTACGAAAATCTTAACGACAAAGTAAATTTGGTCATAGTATGTCGTTATTAGCGACTGATATATATTTGTCCCAAAACAAAAAAATTGTTGGGACAAAGTTTTTTTTCTTACTACTAAATTAGTCACAAAACACAATTGAGTCCGTAAGTTTGTACATTTTGTGACAAATAAATTGTCACATATTTGTGACCAAATTTGGTCATTATATACTGACAAATATGTTTAATGCATAATAATTTATAAGTCAAATATATTTTTTTATAATGTTATAACTAATTGGGACATTATAGTCAAATTTGACAAATCTTATTTTCTATGGTTGGAATTCTTTTATTCTGTATTTTCAGTATTCAAAATAACTAATACATAAAGAAAATTATGAGAGAAATTTTGTCTTTGTTTTAATAATTTTGTGTACCAAAATAATGGAGGGAAGTTTCCCTCCAAATTATTTACACATGGTGATTTTATATTTATACTGGTCCTAATCGAGAACAGATGAGGAAAATTTGACACGTGTCCCATTTTCTCGCGGCCCGTCGGTGATACACAGCCGTCGCAAATATTTTTTACCTCGGCCCGTCGGTGAAACATAGCCGTCGCAAATACTTTTTACCACGGCCCGTCGCAACTTAAACCGTCGAAGATATCATTTAACCACGGACCGTCGCAGATTAAACCGTCGCAGATATATAATAATTCAACTCTTTTTGCTGTTGAGCCACGTCATGCCAATGGGTATTTTTTGCTTTTACCCATATTTTTCTAAAGTTAACATTTTGGTCCTTTTATATTTACATTCTGGTCCAATTTGATTTGCATTTTGGTCCTTTTTGAAATTTACATTTTGGTCCTTTTCCCCTTGTCTGGCAAGAAGTATTTTTTGCTTTTACCCTTATTTTTCTACAATTTACATTTTGGTCATTTTTATTTTATATTTTGGTCTAATTTGATTTACATTTTGGTCTTTTCTTAAATTTATATTTTGGTCATTTTTAATTTATATTTTGATCCTTTTTTAAATTTTGATCTTTTTTCCTTATTTTACATTTTGGTCATTTTTTTACATTTCGGTCTTTTTTTGCTATTTTACATAGATATTAAAATTTGCGAATATGTTCTGATTATATTAATCGATTTTAGAAGCACCCGAACAAATGCTATTTGAAAATAATATTCGTGATAGACTAATTTCAGGAACATTATGCATCTATTGACATCATGATATTTGCAATATGTTATGATTAGATTAATTTAGTTCAAACGCGCATAATTCGCACACGCGTTAATTCTATTTAAATAATTATATAAAAAACATCCCGCGCAATTGCGTCGGAATAAATCTAGTTATTAATAGTACTAATCCCTCTCATTGGGCCGTAAAATCCCGCTTCCACGTCGCATTTACTGTAGCGTCGTAGTTACTGTAGCTCCTCTAAATATAATCCCTTCCTTTCCTCTCCTCTCCTCTCGCTCTCATTCTCTCTCAGATTCTCTCAGAAGAACACGGCGAAGAAAGGGGGGCCAAACGCTCGCGCAATCAAGTCGGTTCCTTCACGGCCAGAAGGCGATTGCTCGGACACGGCGATTGCTCGGATAGAAAAGCGACTGAAACCCTAGCGATGCGGGGAAGCACGCTCTACCGACGAAGCAGCAGACGGGATGGCGGTCTTCTCTCCTCTCTCTGATCGTCGCGGATTGAGGTTAACTCGCACGAGTTGTCACGCTGAAGCACGACATGGCAGGTTTTTCCCTTTTTTGTATGTTGTTTTGTTTTTATTCGATTCGAACGGGTTTAGTGATGTTTTTTTTGTGCTAATTTTGCTTAGATTGTTCTCAATTCTTCCGTAGTTTCGATTTTTGAGTCTCTTGAAATCATTTATCAGAAATCATGACAATAAATCGTGTTATGATTGTTATTTAAGTGTCTTCAGATTTTGTTCTTCGTTTGTGTGTGACCAATTCAAATTAATTATCAATAAAGATTTATTAAATTTACTGACTAATTTTCCCAAATTGTATTTTCAGGATTTTGATATAATTGTTGCTTGGTTATTAATTAAATCGATAGTTGGAAATTTTTCTTTCTTCAAGTGAAGTGAAACCATAATAGGAATTTACAACGTGATGACCTTCGTTCGATCGACGAAAGAGGTCATTTCCTTCCAAGCCGAGCTTTCCTCTTTATTTTCGTGTGAGTTTCGTGTGATTTTTTTTTTCATTTTCGGTCAAATTTGGGTCGATCTGCAAATTAGCTCTTCCTTTTGTATTTTTTGGCTCGATTTGTCTTTGCTAACCCAGATTCCCCTTGGTTTTTTCTTCAATTCAGCGGATTTAGGTTTGGTTTGCTTATCATTTGCCTGCCCATTTTGGTTCAATCTGCAAATTAGCTCTTCCCACGGCTTTGCCTGCCCATTTTGCTTCGAGTAAGTACAATTTCTTTCGTCGTCTTTCGCAGGTTTTGTTTACTTACCTGTCAGTCTCACGTACCAGTCAAAAAATATCAAAGAGGAAAGCTTGAGGTGTTGAAGGAACCAAGATTTGTTATTCCCCAATTTAATTGTATCAATATATATTATTTTTTTTATTTAATTTTGTTTATCAATTAGTCCTTTTCATTTAACAGGAAGCACGAGAGATTGTATTGAGTCGAGTTGGATTATTCGTAAACCCAGAACTCATCGTAAAGTGCACGGAGGTAATAAATATCCTTTCATTATTTTTTCTGGTTTAATTTTGTTTATTTATATTAAACCCTAATTAATCTTCAATTTAAACTTAAGTAAAATATAAAATATTTCGTACTGGCAGGAGAAGAGAGTATTGATGAATATGGGGTTAAAGAATCTTCCGAAGAAGGCTAAAGAACAGCAAGAGAGAGTAAACGAAAAGGTAATTTTCATAATATTTGGGTTTATATGCATAATAATCACATTTACTTATATATAAGTATTTATAATTTAACAGAGCTGCAAAATTGCAAGAGGAATGGGTGAAAATGCAGATCGTTAGGTTGCGGGATTTTTCGAGAAGTAAGAACAAGGTCGCCATTCTGTGATAAATTTACAAAACTGCCCCTATATTATTTTTAACTGATTTAAGTATTGATTTTGTTGGTGTTAATTCAGACAGAAGATAAAGTGCCGAATTCGGTATTGTAGAATTTGGGAATTTTTTAAATTGCGGCCCTTTCATCACCAATTAGGTCATATTAATAAAAAAAATACTGCTCAAAGATTAATTCCCCATTCTTTTTTTTTGCAGCTTCAAAGGGAGATTAATCGAATCCGTGCTCGGTACCTGTCATCTGGATCATTCGAAGAATCTGGTATGCACGAGAATTCTTTTATTATGAATTTGTATAATCTATTTGTTGTGTGTATTGTTTTTATACATTTTTGTATTGCGTGATTATAGTTTGTACTTTTAGGCTCTATTGCTTATTTTCGAATTTTGCAAGGTATTTTCGAAATTTCCATAAGGGTTATTATTTATATTGCAAGGCTGAGGCATTAATAAAACTTCCCCAATAGAATTTTTCTCATTTATTACATATATTGGAGTGTATTTGAGAAGGGTTATTTATTGTGTTTGGAAGGGTATGTATGATATTTTTGAGTTTTATATTATGGCAGGAAAGAAATCGAGACGGAACAAGTGTGTGATTAAACACCACAGTCGAGTTCATGCACGATGGAGTCTCCTCTGACGAAACGGGTCGACCCATCTCAAGAGGACAGGGCTTGCGTGAGCGATTCGATACCCAACCCGTTAAGTGAGGATAATATTGCGTGAGCGATTCATGATATTTTCTAAGGTAAAAATGATATCTTTATTTTTTAATGATAAATATGTTTTTGATTTATAAAAGGGTAAATATGTAAATCCCTTTTTCTGTTATTATTATAAATCTGGATTTGTTTGATATTTTCTAAATTTTCAAGGGTGATGTGACCATTTGGTTTTTAGGAGGGTAAATATGTAAAAATTCCTTATATATATATTTTTTTCTTATTATTATTGTTATTATTATTGAAAATTTCTATGTTTTGAAGGGTAAAAATGGTATTCTGGAGTTTTGGGAGTATAAAACTATAAATTTTAATAACTAATAATAATAAAATATAATATAAATTTTAATAATGTAATAATTTATAATAAGATTATGTGACTTTTCTTTGTTTTTTTAGGTCATGGAATTGGAGCTAAAAGTAAGGCAACATCAAGGCCCTTCTGACTCTGAGAACTCTCTTCACCAAAAGGTTTGAAAAATTTACGATCATTTTGGGTACATATGCATAATTTCAGTATCTTCATTATTTTGATACTTATTTATTTATTTATTTTAAGGTCAAAGAGATGGAATATAAAGTGAAAGAATATGAGCAAAACAGATCGATTGCGGAAGGAAAGATCAAGGAACTGGAGAGGAAACTACTGGAGAGCAAGCAATCCGAGGCCAGGGTAATAAATAAATATATGAATGACCATTATACCCTTATCTATTAATTGGCTAAAAGAAATTATCCAAAACAGATCGATTTAGTAGTCCGCTCGGTCTCGAAGTTCGGTTGCATATTCCCGAAGAGGTTTGTCCTGCATTGAGAGAACCTGGTAAAACTATATTTTGATTTATTATTTCTTTTTATCTTATTTTAGAATCTTAAACCCTAAACCCTAATTTTAAAAATATTTATGGAATTAGGTTTGAGTGTTTGTTCGGTTCATGATTCGTCTTTCTGTTTGTCTTAACCGAGGCGATGTCGATCCCTCCTCTCAACAGGTCTTTCTCTTTCTCTTTCTATCTCTAAAATTCAAAATATTATATTACTATTTATATAATAATTATAACTAATTATGATTTATTAAGCAGAGAAGTACAGAGGTGGCACGATGTTCGTTGGTGGCGATACTTATCCATCATATTTTTCGCTGCATAGAGGATACCGGTTAGCTTTTGTTATTAATATTATTTCTGTCAAATCATTGAACCAATAATATTTTACTAACATTTCTTCATTTATTTTTCACTAATAGAATTTAAAAAAAGCCCTCACATATTACGATACTCAAAATCGCTAAAAAAAAAACAGATGCAGGGTTTTCTTTGGCAATTGTGAGTAACATATTGTATGCAGGGACTTTTTTGTGATTTTTCCTAATGCAGGGGCACTTTTGCTAATTTCCCATCATTTACTTTCTTTTATTTATTTATTTATGTTCAGGGGGTTACATTAGATGACGTGGTCGTTTCTCAAGGAGGTAATTTATTTCTTCAAATTTTCCTATTTAATTTATTTCTTCAAATTTTCCTATTTAAAAAAAAATCAATTAAAAAAATCAGTTCGAAAAATTTCAAAGTGGTTAATTGATGAGATTATTTGGAAATATTAAATTGTTAATATTTGTTGTATATGTTATTTGTAATTTGGATGTATAATTTTTGGACTGAAAAGAAGTTGATCCCAAAAGACTAATTTAGTAGTTAGTATGTTAATCGGTATGAAGTAAATGAATATTACAAAATAATAGTCTCCGAAATGAACGATTAATTAACAAATTGTTCGCAATAAACTAGAATGAATTGAGGCTCAAACGGGGAAGGCAATTAACAGGACTTGTCATTGTGAAGTAATGAAATATCATTATAAAAAATTAAACAATCAATTATAAATCAATATCATTATTCATTACAAGAATTAACAAATCAGGAAATAAAGAAAAACAATCTAACTTACAAAAAACAAAAATGTAATTTAAGAAAATACAAGGCAGTAAATTAACAAAAATCTGAAAAAGAAATACGAAGCATTATAATTCCTGGAATTATTTGGACGTGCTAACTGAAAGATTTATACTAAAAAAAATTAACAAACTACAAAATTCACTCTTTTTAAAAAAAAAAAACCTGATTCTTGGTGTAATATGATTGCATGGACTTGGTGTAATTGCATGGACTTGGTGTTTAATTAAGGAAAAAAATGAACAATACACATGTTTTTAAACTTTATTCAGAAAAAAAAAAATTTTGAAAAAAATTTGATCTATCACATTTTCGGACTCTCAGACATCTGTTTTTGTGTGCCTAATTTCTCGGACATCTGTTTTTAACTGATTTATTTTTTAACCTAATTTTCGAAAAATCTTGATTTTGTTTTTAAACATAACATACAAGCTTTTAAAAAAAAAAAAACCGCGCAAATGCGCGGGTTCAACGCTAGTTTACCATAATATTGGAGGGAACTTTCCCTCTAAATTGTTTATATACGGTGACTAAAATTATTGACAGAAAAAAATAAAGATTAATTATTAAATAAACATGTTCATTCCAGCCTTTTCATTTCATGAGGAAAATCATTTTCGTTGTTTATTCCTCTCCTTTGGACTAAAAACCTAGTCAGTGGAAACCCAAGATACTCGAGCTCTCCTCTCTCTCAATTCGTCTCTTCGAACCCGATTTAGGATTTTGGCAATAATCCTCGCCCTGACCACTCGTCGAGCCGTTGCAATCGCAGTGATTGATGAGGCTCGTGACGTCGTCGCCACTTGACGGGCCATCAAGTGTCGTTTCGCCGCCAACTCGCCCAATCTGGACGATAGTGCTCCTAACGCCACCCTCAAGCCCCGAGGTTCCAATTTCTCTGTTATGGTGTGTTTTGTTTAATTGTTCTCTTTTAAACATTCAATTAAGATTTTCATTAGTCATTTGAGAAAGTTTGTGGTTTTTGTGATGGATCTGTTTTTGTTAATGATAATGTTACTTTCTGAAAAGTTAATCTCTTTTGTATCCTTCCATGCCACGATTTCCCTCTTAGGACCGTTTGTCGGTACCTCCAAGTTTTTTTACTCGCATACAAGGTATTCGATCAATTTCCTTAACATTTAAATATTAAAGGTTCTTCTATGATTAACTTAAATTTCTTTTAGTACTTGTTAGTTTAGTTCGGCTGTATGAATTCCGGTCTTTTAAGCTCCATAAAGGACGAACCACAAAGACCCAGTGTTGTTTCTCCTCAATTCTTGCTGGAGATTTAAACTCGCCAATGTCAAGCAATTCCTTGCTTCCAAAGGTGTTTAGGCTTAAATAAAGTTTACATTTTCATTTCATTTTTATTACATATTTTACTCTCTTTTTTTAATAGTTTTACTGCTGGTCGGCAAATTGGAATGGAAGGTCTCTATTGAAGATTATTACAAATTTACAATATAAGAATGCTTATATAGTTGATGGTAATTTTCGTTGATATTGTATTGCCCAAACTACTTCCATCAAACACCTTCTCAGATCCGACCATGCTTCTCTATTTGATGGCTTCTTTTGACATTCGGAGAAGGAACTTGCCTTGTTATCGGGTCGGGACACTCGGTTCGATTAGCACGAACCACTAGCTGCTCGAGTCAAGGAGAAAACAGCCCAAGCTCCCACAAAGGCTATGCTGTATGCGATGCGCGTAAAGGTGCCAATGCTGGAATAGTTGGAGATTGGGTAAAATGTGTTCAATGTTGCAACGAGGTACTTAACACTCAGACAAATTACAACAAAGGTCCTTAACACTCGGCCAAATTACAATAAAGTCCCCAGACAAGCGCGCTGCCTCCTGCCAAGGTAAGATAATTTCCTTTTTTTATTCTCATGTCTGTTTACTGATTTCCATTTTAATTTGTCATCTTTTTCTTTCAAATAATAATTTTATAAGTGTCGTATATTTTAAATAGACTGAGAAGTACGCCCAATGCCTAAAAGGTTACGAGACAGTAATGAAGGATTGTGAAGAAGATTTATAAATTTTCGAGGCTCTTTTTTTGCATATTGACTTTTCTGCTTTATTTTTTGCTTATCGGATTTATTGGTTGAATGATGTAAAATATTTGTGAGAATGGCATTCATTTGTTGTAAAATATTGTAAATCTTGCTATAACTCCTTCGCCAGAGAGCGCGCATCTTTCCCCTAGTCCTTCGCCAAAGAAAACTCTTTCGCCAATTCCTTTCGCCAAAGAGAGAGCGTGAAGAGAAGATGTTTAGAGAGAAAGGGAAGGTAAATGTCCGTGTTAATGAATTCGAGGTTTGTTATGAGAATGGCTTTTTTTTTGAGAAATTAAAACTAGGGTTTTGTACAAAAATCAAAGTTTCGCAAAAATACACCCCACAATATAATGTAGTATATATCCCCTTTGCAAATAACATTATACGGTTTTCCTATATATTGCCCAATTAATAGTTTCCATGCTTATTTCATAATATTTAATTTAAAAAACATCTAAATATACTAACTCAAAATAATTTACAAAATTAAGATAATTGACATTAACATCACAATTAAGACACAGCGGAAGTAACTTCGATGTGGGAAGCACCACAAGTTAGAGTTGAATTACTAACCTTATATGCCATCTGTTAAGACGTATTAGGCAAGTAATAATTAAAAAATATAGTATACTATAAGTAGAAAAATGTAGAATAGGAAAGAACGATAAAAATAATTGAAAATCAGAAAATAGAAATTATAAAATATTAGAAAAAATGGATTAAAAAATCATATTAAAAATTCCAGAATAAAAATAATCAGAATTAAAAAATGATGACGTTATTACAAAAACTCACATGACTTAACAAAGAGCAATTTAAAAAAAAAAATCAAACTAATGATAATTTTATCCTCATTTATGATTATTGTTGTTTATTGTTTTGTATGTAACTAATGTATGTTATTATTTTTAATGTACAAAATAAAATCTAACAAATACGAAAACATAAATGAATAATTTTACTCGTATATGCTCTCTTGTTAGAGGAATATTATAAGACAAAATAAAATAAAATATGCTCTTCAATTTTCAAAATATAAAAAAAATTGTAACCGATCTTCGTTTTTGAAAAAAAATAAATGCTATCCATGAATATCCAATTTGAAATTTGCAAATTATTATTTCTAATGTGTTGTTTCAGTAAAATTTGTGCAAGTTATTTTTAATGATTATGATTTTTTATATATAATTTTTTTTTCACAATTTATGGAATGTAATAGTGTTAATAAAAAAGAGCAATAAATAATAATCATTATTAATGGGGGCAAAATAGTCATTTCTTAAACTTTGCTCTTTGTTAATTCATGTTAGCTCTTGTAATATCACCACCTTTAAAAAAACAAACATAATTTGGAAAACCAGAATTAAATAAAATATCAATAAAAATAAATCTGATTAGAGCAAATTAAAAGAAATCAGTAAAAAAAAAGCAGTTAAAAGAACTGTTTCAAAGTTAATTTGTAGATCTGTAGATTTTAAAAAACTCTTGTTAAAACGGATGTTGCAAAAATATAGAGAAGAATGGGATTTTTGAATTTCTAACATTAAGCATTGCGTTTGAACATTGCATTTGAACATTTTAACTTTTAAGTTTTAATCAAACGTTATCTGAACACAATCTTCAAGTAATTCCCAACTCGTGTATAAAAAAAAATGGAATGTATCATACTTCTATAAATTTACTCCCAGGTATCTTTCTCTCTCAAACTCTTAAAATATTTTTAGCAAAATCTCGAGAGAGAAAAGAGTCTTTGGTAGAGCTTAAACTTCTCTAGATATTCTAGTAAACCAATTTCCGTCTCCTTTCAAATATTCAAGTTATTCCCAACTCGTGTGATCGAATCCGTTAGGTTATCTCGATAGGCCGTTTCTTAGATTTGTGTTAGACTAGCAAATTCGTTTTTGTGAAGACCTGATCCATACAGATAGAACATTAAATCGGTGTTGGATGCCTTGTAATCGTTTAATCGAAAAATTGAATCAAGCGGACGCGTGGTATCCCGGAGACCTAAGTACTTGCAAACGTTGATTCGGTCGATTAGCAAGTAAATAATAGTTAAAGCAAGCAAGTATTTACCGAAATCGTAATCATATCACTTGAGAAACTGGTTTGTGCGGTATTGCCTTCTTTGTTAATTACTTTATGCACTATTTAATTACTAGTTAATTACCAAAGCATACTCGTAAATTGAATATTGATAAAAGTCGAAAAAGGAATTAACGCAATACTACACATTTGTGCACGCCTGGTCGTCAAAATCAACAACCGAGCGACATGTGACAGTTCATTTTTTCTCCATTTTGACCGCATAACACACACAAAGGCAAAAAAAATTTATAAATATAAATTATTATGCAAAAAATATAATTCATGTCCAAAAAAAATATATACAAAATATTACTCACGTAACAAAAGGAATATAATACATCTTAAGAGATGTATCATATATACAAATTGATAATATGTATGTATTCAAAAAATATATATTGTATATCTAAAACTTCTAACTTAAGATATATTATACGTTCAAACAAATATGACATGTATACGTATTTAGGAAAATATATCACACATCTAAAATGTATAAGATACGTCTAAAAGATAAACACACGCAAAAATATATTATACATATAATATGTATAACATATTTTTTTAAAATACACGTAAAAACATATAATACACATATAAGACATACGATATATCTAAAATAGTATAATACATCTAAAAACGTATAATACACATGTAAGATATATGTAATATCTGAAATAGTATAAAAACCCGGAATGGAGGAATATGTAGGGATGTAAATGGTGCGGGTAATGCCCGACCCGACCCGAACCGGATCCGTCTAAATATCCGGATCCGAATAAAATTACCCGGATCCGAGCGGATCCGGATACTACCCGGATCCGTTTTTTCGGATCCGGATCCGGAACAAAAAATACGGTCGGATCCGGATCCGGATCCGGATAATTACCCGGATCCGAATAGCAATGCAAAACGGGTACCCGTTTTTCCAAATTCATTACCATTTTTAATATATTAATTTTTTAAATTATTAAACATCTTTCTCTCTCTTTTTCTTCACCTCACATCACATCACTTTTTCTTCATCTCACATAACATGGTCTGTGCAAGCCATGGTCTTGTCAAAATAAAGAATTTAAGCCACGACCTATTGTTATTTGTAAAATATCATATAAGAATTTCCTTTAATATAAGAATTAAATTAAAATTTAAGAAATATATTTTGAATTGATTAATTAAAATATAATATTGTATACATTATAAATTATTAGTATCCGTATTCGCGCGACATAAATTATTAGTCAAACTCACGTTTTCATCATTTCGACCAAATTACTCTATTATATTCAACAAATATTTGAATTTAGTAAAGTATAATTATATTATTTATTACTTAAGTATTATCATAATTGTATCATAAATATTTTGGTTAGAAAAAAATAATTAATTACATATACAATATATGTCTGAACTATCCGAATATTATCCGGATCCGTATCCGTATCCGACGATATCCGAACCATATCCGTATCCGTTTAATATCCGAACCGTATCCGGATCCGACACTATCCAGATCCGGATCCGGATCCGACAAAAAATACGGATCCGGATCTGGTATGACCACTATCCGAACCGGATCCGAACCGTTTACACCCCTAGGAATATGTGCATTTAAAGTGCTTTAGGCGGCCCAAACAACAAAAAAATATTTTTTGTTTGGAAAAATAGAATACCACGTGTCAGTCTCTGGTTGATTTCGACGATCGGAGAGAGTAATTGTTGGAGTGTAGAAACTTTTTTCTAACTGTTCAAGTAATTATTGTAATATTTAGAGATTATTTTATCAATGACCACATAAGCAAGTTGGTTGAGTGCTTAGCACAAATAACACTACGTGTTGGAAAGATTGTGGATTCGAGTTCCGACGATATCAATATAACAATAAAAAATATGAATACAAGTACGAATGCCCAGGACAATTACGAAATACAAATACAAATGCCAACAAGAGTACAGACTACAAAAATGAAATGTGAATATGTATACGAATACGAACACGAACACGAACACGAACATAGCACGAACATGAATACTAATACAATTATGAATTAAGAATTATGAATAACGAATAACGAATAACGAATTACGAAATATAAAATCGCACGAATACAAATACGAAATATGAATAGTAATACGAATCCGCCTATACGAATAATACATGAATACAAATACACGAATACGAATAGATGAACATGAATGCGAGTATGAATACAAAATACGAATAAGAAATACTAATACGAATATAGATACGAATACAAACAATTCGATACATTTCAGAAATGAGGAAATTTCAATTACAACACACAATTTGATTGCCCAGTAAAAAACAACTGCACACCATATTAAACGATAACACCCATTTCCGAACACAACAATTAGAGAGAAACCCAAAAAGGTTCCTCGAATACTACAAATAAGTTACAAGCAAAAATAGAAATAAAAATATGAATACATGAATACGAATAATACAAAGGATGTGAATTCGAATTCGCAGCCACAAATGCGAATAAAAATTTGAAAAATAAATAAACATAAAATAAAATACAGATACGAAATAAGAAATGTGAATTACTAAATACAAGCACAAACACAAACACTAAATACGAACGAGGAAACGAAAAACCAATACAAGTACAAAATATAACACGAATACGAATAAAATCACAGATACGAATACGATTATGAAATATTTTTGTAATATCAACTTTAATGTTCATAAAATATGATGTTTATTAGCTGTCGTGATTATATCCTAAAAACAAGTAGTGATTCATGAAAGAAATACTCATCGAAAACATGAAAGAAGTAAACTTTCTTTTCACAACGAACCTGCGCAATAGCGGGAGTACCACGCTAGTATGCAATAAACTACTATACATACGCGCATGACACCTAACCCTTATAATTAAATGAGTGGTGATGCATGTCCCCCTTAAAATCCTCTAGATTGATTGATGTGTTGGCGTTTGTATTAATGATGGTGGTAAACCATAACTATTTAATTTTTTCCATCATATATAAGAAAAAAAGGTAAAAAAGATTTCCCGTTTCACACATCATTAATTTATTTAATATTTTTAACAACTTTGTTTACCATCATCTATCATTAATGAAATTTAAATCTATAAATTTGAAAATGAAGTTATAGGACTAAATTAATATATCATTTAACATGTGTTATACGGATACATGAATAAAACCATCGTAAAAAATAAACAAAAATATAATAATGAAAATAATTCGCAAAAAGTCGAAAATAAAAATGAAAAAATATTTTTTTTAAAAAATAAAGAAAATAAAATAATAAAAATTTGTTCAAATAAATATAACTTATCATGTGTTAAATTAAAAATAATAAAAATATTAAATAAAGCAAATTATTTTTTAATAATTTGATTTACCACCTAATCAATGTGGTTCTCCACCTAATAAATACAGTTTGCCACCTAAATTAAAATTTAATTCATTTATTATATATTGTCAACACATCAATACAATGAGGGCATATTAGAGGGGACAAGTATAATTTTTGTAATTAAATATAAGGGCCCGGGGTTGAATTTAGTTGTGCCCATCTAAAGGATTTCTTCTAGAAAATTCCCTCCAACATAAGGAATGTAAAGGGCATTTACTTGGGCTTTTTCACGAGTATATACTACATAATATATACTATATACGTATTTACAAGCTGGTTATAGTACATGTTAACCATTTTTTTTGATAAGTATCTTCTAATAGAAGTTTCCACGTAGAATCCATGCAAATACCACAATTGACATGCTAATTATTATTATTATTATTATTTTTGAAAGAACAAAAGGAAAAAAAAGAATGGGCTTAAAATGACATGTTGACCTTGAGTAGGCAATATTAGTTGGTTCTTTACTGCTAAAACAAAAATAGTACTTTTAAGAACTGGATTTTTTTAGAGTCCATTTACTATGCCCCCGAGATTCTCCGATTTGGACCCACACATCCTCGATCTGAGGGATTAGTGATAATTACTTTTTTAATTAACACAAATACACTTAATTAATAATTAATTAGTATAGAATTAAGGTATATATGAATTAATAATTAATATGTATTCACTGTTAATAGAGTGTATTTATATTAATTAAGAGGGTAATTAGTTGTTAATCCCAATATAATCAATGTGTGGGAGAAACTAGGGAGAAGAGTAAAATTTCCCTCTTTTTTTATTTAAGCTTCGGTTGACCAATAGCAAGAGCTGGATTTAAACCGACATAAATCATTGGAAAAAAAAATAATCAAAATAATATATCCTTTTGTTGAAATAAAAAATTTGTTTTTTCGTTGAAATAAAACATTATTTTTTTATTGAATTAGAGAATAGATATTTCTACTCTTTAATTAAAAAACTCAGTTTTTGTATATTTATAATTTATAATTTGTTAATTGTTACATGCTGGGAAAATAAGATCATCTATATTTCCTTGAAAATACAAAGTTGCTCAAGTAAAAGAAAAACCTCGACACATTGGCCACCTTTCCAGAAATTCAATTTCACCATGTAAAAGTCATGCAAAACTTTGGATGATTCTTCTCTCGAAACCCACTTGATGGCTAAACTTCTTATTCAGTAATTTTATAGGCACCAACACGAATGAGTTTCTTAAACGGGAGACATGTAAATTATTTAAAATTTAAAACTTCTTCTAAAAGACAAAATGAAAACAAAGTGCATAATTCAAAGGTCAAATTTCAGGATTTGTAATTTGTTCAATGAAATTTGAAGAAGAAACCAACATATGTTTTTATTCTCATCATTGTTGACCTTTTTTCAGACTCGGGCCAAGCGATAGGTCCAAAAAATTCGAATTTCGGGTCCAAAAGTTTAGATGATTCAAAATTTTCAAAATTCTTGATTTGTCCAGTTAAAAATATTTATAATTACAATAAAACAATAAAAATTCGTGTGGTTCATTGGTAAAAAATAATTATCTCTCTTCTAAGAAGTCATGAGTTCAAATACCACAACATATAATTTTAGATTTTTTTCCCAATATAATGAAAATAGGAATTTTTTTTTATCTAAACGAGATTTGAACTTTGAATCTAATGAATTTTTTTGGAGCCTTAACCAATAAATCATACAATCGATTGTGACAAAATACGTTAACTTTTCTTCAAACAAATTAATTGTATACGGGGTCCACTTTCAAACTGGGCTTCACGTACTTGAAAACCTGGGACCGGACCTGCCTCTTTTGTGTTGAATGAATTTTGTTCGACGCCTTCGTTTTCATATTTTTGACGTACATAGAAGTAAGCACAAGAATATATTCAATACTTTTTATTTAAAACGTAATTTTGCATGTAATTTATACTCATTCCCGGGCATTTTCACTTGCTTTCATACTATATATTATTTAATATTTACATCATAAAAACTTCACCTTTTTTTACACCATATCTATAACAACAAGTATTCACGACCTTCTTTACAAAATAAAATATCCAAAATACCATGACTATTTTCTACAACAAAAATAACAAAACAAATCATGTTCATCAACGGGTTATTGAACGAAAACGGTGAATATGAGCTCGCTACATCGAATTACTAATCACACTGATCTCCAATATTGGCGTCGTAGTCATAATTGTTTGAAACGTAATGATCATTGGTCGAGCTTTCACAGTAGGAATTCGTATTTGGAGGCCTTGTTTCTCTTCTATGTGGACAACCCGCAATCTGGCACGTTTTCCTTCCCGGACATGCAGGGTGCCTCTTTGAATTAGTATTCGGAGGTCTTGTTGCCGGAGAGGACATGTTCCGATTATTTCGATTCACTTCTTTTAATAACAAGGTAGGAATATATAGTACTTTCGTGGACCGGAGTACTTCGAGATTGAAGTGGGGGAAAATTTGCAGTAGATTGAAATAGGTTTTGAAATAAATAGAAATAGATAGAAAATTAGAAATAGGTCTTGAAAATTTTGTATGTTGTAAATATTTATAGGAGAGGAAGGGAGAGTGTTGTATGGAAATTACATTCAAATTTCTATCATTAGAGAATGGAAATGGATCATTGAGCGAGCTAATAAGAAAAAGGTCTCAAAACCATAATAATAATAATAATAATAATAATAACAACGACAACAACAACAACAATAATAATAATAATAGGGCTTTTTTTTTGAGAAATTAAAACTAGGGTTTTTTACAAAAATCAAAGTTTCACAAAAATACACCCCACAATATAATGTAGTATATATCCCCTTTGCAAATAACACTATACGGTTTTCGTATATATTGCCCAATTAATAGTAAGATTCATACGTTAACACAATATATTTTTGGACGAAATGTGATTTTAATATTAAAAAGTCACCAACGTCAAAAAATAAATTAATCTTTTTGTATATGCATTAGAACGTTTGATATTATTTTTTTTTTTTGAAAATAAATGGAGAAGGCTCGTATGTCCTCCATCCATTGATGTCAATGGGGATCGAACCCACAATATCTCAGAACACATGATTTTTTATGGCTCACATTCAACCAACTAGCCTATGGGTCCATTGACACGTTTGATATTATTTGCAAACATTAATTGCAATAATTTTCTTTTTTGATCATTTGTGTGACCAGCACAGGAACTTCATTTTTTAATAGTTGCAATTTCATTGATATTGTTTTTTCAATCATTTCTTGCTAACTTAGAATTCTTGAGATTTAGTAAACTACTATATGTTTATTAGCTCAACATGAAAGCAGATGAAAATTAGAAAAATAGAAAACGTGTATAATTCTCAAAGCAATTAATTAAAACGGAGTAAACTAGAAATAAAATAATAAACAAAAGTTGACGTTTAAAAATTTCTAGTATAGTCCCTGAACTTCAATATTTTTCTATACATTATTTTGGAATCATTGTGAAATTTTATTATTACAATTAAACAAATTTTTCTAGACTTTTAATATGGAATTTCTTGGAATGTTCGCTAATTATAAACCTTTCATTTTTCTTTAATTTACAAAAAAGAACCAACAAACTACTTTTATAACAAAAAGGGAAAACTATCATACACATATTATTATACATAGTTCTAATCTAGAATAGATGAGGAAAATTGGACAGTGTCCTCTTTTTAAAAATTTTATCATACACATTGCATAAGAAATGAAGTGGGCTTCGGCCCAAATTAGATTGATGGCACATTTTATATATAACCCCAAAATTTATATATTTATAAAGTCTTGGAATTTCCTATGTATTATAATATTTTATTAGGCATATAACAGATTGATAATTATACAAATACAATCTTCAAAATTCTTGAACTATAATATTATTCTAAACCGTAAGTTAAAACATAATTTTGTAATTTACATATATGAACTTAAAACATTATTATATTTTTAAATCTTCAAAAATGTTTACCAATCACAATCTTTAATAAACATAATGTTAAATAAGAAAATACAAATAGTTCCATAATATGTTCAAAGAATCCAAATTTATACTTATATATAAAGTAAACAAAATTTTTGATCATACATGAGGTCACGTCACCTCTTTGATATATTTACATTTTGGTACTTTTTTGTTTAATTATATTTTGGTCCTTTTTTATTTATATTTTGATCCCTTTTTACATTTTGGTCATTTTTTATTATTTTATTGGTCTTTTTTTGTTTATTTACATTTTGGTCCTTTTTTACATTTTGATCTTTTTTTTCCTATCTTATATTTTGGTCTTTTTTTACATTTTTATCTTTTTTTTAATATTTTGGTCATTTTTACATTTTGATCATTTTTTCTTATTTTCCAATTTTTTTTTTAATTTGCTCATTGGGCAGGGTTATGTATGCAATTTCGTAAGTTCAATTTTCTTTTTGTAATTTTCCTTTGTACCCAATTTTTTTCCTTTTTACATTTTGGACTTTTTTTTCTTTTCAATTTGTTTTGTATTTGCTCATTTTGCACTGGTTTTTTTTGTTTATTTACATTTTGGTCCTTTTTTACATTTGATCTTTTTTTTCGTATTTTATATTTTGGTCCATTTTTACATTTTTATCTTTTTTTATATTTTGGTCATTTTTACATTTTTATCATTTTTTCTTATTTTTCAATTTTTTTTAATTTGCTCATTGGGCAGGGTTATGTATGCAATTTCGTAAGTTCAATTTTCTTTTTGTAATTTTCTTTTGTACCCAATTTTTTTCTTTTTTACATTTTGGCCTTTTTTTGCTTTTCAATTTTTTTTTTATTTGCTCATTTTGCACGGGTATATATGAAATTTTGTAACCTCAAATTTATGCGAGTTTGTTTGTCATTTTCCCGTTGTATCCATCTCGACAGATTGTGATCCTTTAATGAACCGTAACTATAATGCATCTATTGACATCAAATATATTTGCGAATATGTCCTGATTATATTAATCGGTTTTAAAAGCACCTGAACAAATGTTATTTATACAAATTATATCAGAAAATAATATCCATGATAGATTAATTTCATGAATCTTATGCATCTATTGACATCATGATATTTGCAAATATGTCATGATTAGACTAATTTAGTTCAAACGCACGCGGGTTAATTCGCACATGAGTTAATTCTATTTAAATAATTATATAAAAAACATGTAAAAAGATAGATATATTGTCCCGCGTAATGGCGCGGGGATAAAGCTAGTTTACATAATATAAATAGTCAAGTCACAAGATCGATTCTATTATATAATATATATAAATCCTAAGGTATAGCTATTCGCTATCCTTAATTTCAAAAAAAAGTCACAAGATCGATTCGAAAGTATTCACCAAAAGTACGTCAAAATCACGGAGCTATCACGTCATTGCACCAGGGATTCGAACTCGAACCTCGTTCAATATACCATTCTGACCGATCTGCATCATGAACACTTGTAACATGTGGGTTCCTTGAGAAATTTGAGCGCCTCGGTGCTCCTAAGTTGTGAATGCATCCTGGTAATGTGCATCGACGTCTTCCAGGACACGCTGGATGCGGCTGCGAAGAAGGAATTTTTTTAGTTTTACAATTATATATAATTATATTCATCAAATTATTTGATATATATAGAGGAGAAAACAAAAAAACTTATGGAAATGCAAGATAAATAAAATGATTTTAGCTCATGTATAGTAAAAAAAAAGACAATTTGAACTTTTTCCGAAACAAACCTTGGTTGGTATTGGTGGCCTTCTTGGAGGAGAACCCATGACCGAATTTTATATTTCAGACTTTACCTTTCTTATTTTTGGATTAAATAGGAAGTTGATTAATGAGAATTGCTGAGGACGCTCACGGCCTTTATATAATTAAGCAAGTCGGTGGTGGGAATTTTTCTAGAAATTAACAGTGCATTTCGAAAGGTATATATATATACACATTGGATTATTGTACTATTAAGTAACAAAATAATATTGAAAGTGCAGTTTAATCCAGTCTGGTTGGAAATTTGAATGAAAAATCGTGTCATTTTACAACAGTTTCTCGTGAAATTTACTGTTTTTAAAAGGAAGTCCATCTTAAACTCGTGAAATTTGATCTCCAATTTATGGTTTTTTCACCATACGCTGAAATTTATGTGAAAATTCATGACATGTTCCAAGATTTTTCTCTTGAAATTTACGATTATATATATGTTAGATGAAGGTTCATTTTGAACTTCTATATCTTGTGCAACATGATTGCATATTTTTCCATTAAACCAGGAAATTTGTGGGAAAATCTTAGTATTTTACAAGTTTTCCATTCATGATGACTTTGGTACAAAAATGTATTGATTTTGGCCTTCCACGATTGAAGAACTTTATTTTCTTCTCTCTACCCTCCTCATAAATAATCTTATTTTTATTTTATTTAAATAAAGTTTGATTTTTACTAATTATATTATATCATAATTTAATATTATAATATTCTTATTTTGTTCAACTGAATAGAATAAAGTATAATTTAATTTATTCGAATCGGTTTAAAATTATTTTGGTTGTTTGAAATATAATTTAGTTTAGTTTAAATTCATTTGATTGTGTTCGAACCAATCCGGTCAAATGGACAGTTTAAGACTGTTGTGGATTTAATGTGGGTGACGCTATCCCAAGAACAAACATGACTAAATTGAGAGCAATTTGAATTTTGTTTTATTAAATGACCATTATACCCTTGTTATTGATGAATTAATGGTTGATATCTTTTACATTTATTTATTAATTTATCACATTTCATAAACCATGCAAATAAAATCTTTCATATATCAAACGTAATTTTGACGTACATAGAAGTAAGTACAAGAATATATTCAATACTTTTTATTTAAAACGTAATTTTGCATGTAATTTATACTCATTCCCTGGCATCTTCACTTGCTTTTATACTATATATTATTTAATATTTACATCATAAAAACTTCACCTTTTTTTACACCATATCTATAACAACAAGTATTCACGACCTTTTTTACAAAATAAAATATCCAAAATACCATGACTATTTTCTACAACAAAAATAACAAAACAAATCATGTTCATCAACGGGTTATTGAAAGAAAACGGTGAATATGAGCTCGCTACGTCGAATTACTAATCACAATGATCTCCAATGTTGGCGTCGTAGTCATAATTGTTTGAAACGTAATGATCATTGGTCGAGCTTTCAGAGTAGGAATTCGTATTTGGAGGCCTTGTTTCTCTTCTATGTGGACAACCCGCAATCTGGCACGTTTTCCTTCCCGGACAAGCAGGGTGCCTCTTTGAATTAGTATTGGGAGGTCTTGTTGCCGGAGAGGACATGTTCCGATTATTTCGATTCATTTCTTTTAATAACAAGGTAGGAATATATAGTACTTTCGTGGACCGGAGTACTTCGAGATTGAAGTGGGGGAAAATTTGCAGTAGATTGAAATAGGTTTTGAAATAAATAGAAATAGATAGAAAATTAGAAATAGGTCTTGAAAATTTTGTATGTTGTAAATATTTATAGGAGAGGAAGGGAGAGTGTTGTATGGAAATTACATTCAAATTTCTATCATTAGAGAATGGAAATGGATCATTGAGCGAGCTAATAAGAAAAAGGTCTCAAAACCATAATAATAATAATAATAATAATAATAATAACAACGACAACAACAACAACAATAATAATAATAATAGGGCTTTTTTTTGAGAAATTAAAACTAGGGTTTTGTACAAAAATCAAAGTTTCGCAAAAATACACCCCACAATATAATGTAGTATATATCCCCTTAGCAAATAACACTATACGGTTTTCGTATATATTGCCCAATTAATAGTAAGATTCATACGTTAACACAATATATTTTTGGACGAAATGTGATTTTAATATTAAAAAGTCACCAACGTCAAAAAATAAATTAATCTTTTTGTATATGCATTAGAACGTTTGATATTATTTTTTTTTTGATAATAAATAGAGAAATCTCGTATGTCCTCTATCCATTGATGTCAATGGGGATCGAACTCACAATCTCTCACAACACATGATTTTTTGTGGCTCACATTCAACCAACTAGCCTATGTGCCCATTGACACGTTTGATATTATTTGCAAACATTAATTGCAATAATTTTCTTTTTTGATCATTTCTGTGACCAGCACAGGAACTTCATTTTTTAATAGTTGCAATTTCATTGATATTGTTTTTTCAATCATTTCTTGCTAACTTAGAATTCTTGAGATTTAGTAAACTACTATATGTTTATTAGCTCAACATGAAAGCAGATGAAAATTAGAAAAATAGAAAACGTGTATAATTCTCAAAGCAATTAATTAAAACGGAGTAAACTAGAAATAAAATAATAAACAAAGGTTGACGTTTAAAAATTTCTAGTATAGTCCCTGAACTTCAATATTTTTCTATACATTATTTTGGAATCATTGTGAAATTTTATTATTACAATTAAACAAATTTTTCTAGACTTTTAATATGGAATTTCTTGGAATGTTCGCTAATTATAAACCTTTCATTTTTCTTTAATTTACATAAAAGAACCAACAAACTATTTTTATAACAAAAAGAGAAAACTATCATACACATATTTACATAATATACATAGTCAAGTCACAAGATCGATTCTACTATATAATATATATAAATCCTAAGGTATAGCTATTCGCTATCCTTAATTTCAAAAAAAAGTCACAAGATCGATTCGAAAGTATTCACCAAAAGTACGTCAAAATCACGGAGCTATCACGTCATTGCACCAGGGATTCGAACTCGAACCTCGTTCAATATACCATTCTGACCGATCTGCATCATGAACACTTGTAACCTGTGGGTTCCTTGAGAAATTTGAGCGTCTCGGTGCTCCTAAGTTGTGAATGCATCCTGGTAATGTGCATCGACGTCTTCCAGGACACGCTGGATGCGGCTGCGAAGAAGGAATTTTTTTTAGTTTTACAATTATATATAATTATATTCATCAAATTATTTGATATAAATAGAGGAGAAAACAAAAAAACTTATAGAAATGCAAGATAAATAAAATGATTTTAGCTCATGTATAGTAAAAAAAAGACAATTCGAACTTTTTCCGAAACAAACCTTGGTTGGTATTGGTGGCCTTCTTGGAGGAGAACCCATGATCGAATTTTATATTTCAGACTTTACCTTTCTTATTTTTGGAATAAATAGGAAGTTGATTAATGAGAATTGCTGAGGACGCTCACGGCCTTTATATAATTAAGCAAGTCGGTGGTGGGAATTTTTCTAGAAATTAACAGTGCATTTCGAAAGGTATATATATACACATTGGATTATTGTACTATTAAGTAACAAAAGAATATTGAAAGTGCAGTTTAATCCACTCTGGTCGGAAATTTGAATGAAAAATCATGTCATTTTACAAGAGTTTCTCGTGAAATTTACAGTTTTTAAAAGGAAGTCCATCTTAAACTCGTGAAATTTGATCTCCAATTTATGGTTTTTTCATCATACGCTGAAATTTATGTGAAAATTCATGACATATTCCAAGATTTTTCTCTTGAAATTTACGATTATATATATGTTAGATGAAGATTCATTTTGAACTTCTATATCTTGTGCAACATGATTGCATATTTTTACATTAAACCAGGAAATTTGTGGGAAAATCTTAGTATTTTACAAGATTTCCATTCATGCTAACTTTGGTACAAAAATGTATTGATTTTGGCCTTCCACGATTGAAGAACTTTATTTTCTTCTCTCTACCCTCCTCATAAATAATCTTATTTTTATTTTATTTAAATAAAGTTTGTTTTTACTAATTATATTATATCATAATTTAATATTATAAAAATTCTTATTTTGTTCAACTGAATAGAATAAAGTATAATTTAATTTATTCGAATCGGTTTAAAATTATTTTGGTTGTTTGGAATATAATTTAGTTTAGTTTAAATTCATTTGATTGTGTTCGAACCAATCCGGTCAAATGGACAGTTTAAGACTGTTGTTTGGAATATATTTTACATTTATTTATTAATTTATCACATTTCATAAACCATGCAAATAAAATCTTTCATATATCAAACGTAATTTTGACGTACATAGAAGTAAGCACAAGAATATATTCAATACTTTTTATTTAAAACGTAATTTTGCATGTAATTTATACTCATTCCCGGGCATTTTCACTTGCTTTTATACTATATATTATTTAATATTTACATCATAAATACTTTACCTTTTTTTACACCATATCTAGAACAAGAAGCATTCACGACCTTCTTTACAAAATAAAATATCCAAAATACCATTACTATTTTCTACAACAAAAATAACAAAACAAATCATGTTCATCAACGGGTTATTGAAAGAAAACGGTGAATATGAGCTCGCTACGTCGAATTACTAATCACAATGATCTCCAATGTTGGCGTCGTAGTCATAATTGTTTGAAACGTAATGTTCATTGGTCGAGCTTTCAGAGTAGGAATTCGTATTTGGAGGCCTTGTTTCTCTTCTATGTGGACAACCCGCAATCTGGCACGTTTTCCTTCCCGGACATGCAGGGTGCCTCTTTGAATTAGTATTTGGAGGTCTTGTTGCCGGAGAGGACATGTTCCGATTATTTCGATTCACTTCTTTTAATAACAAGGTAGGAATATATACTACTTTCGTGGTCCGGAGTACTTCTTTTAATAACGTTCTTTTAATAACAACGACAACAACAACAACAACAATAATAATAATAGGGCTTTTTTTTTGAGAAATTAAAACTAGGGTTTTGTACAAAAATCAAAGTTTCGCAAAAATACACCCCACAATATAATGTAGTATATATCCCCTTTGCAAATAACATTATACGGTTTTCCAATATATTGCCAAATTAATAGTTTCCATGCTTATTTCATAATATTTAATTTAAAAAACATCTAAATATACTAACTCAAAATAATTTACAAAATTAAGATAATTAACATTAACATCACAATTAAGACACAGCGGAAGTAACTTCGATGTGGGAAGCACCACAAGTTAGAGTTGAATTACTAACCTTATATGCCATCTGTTAAGACGTATTAGGCAAGTAATAATTAAAAAATATAGTATACTATAAGTAGAAAAATGTAGAATAGGAAAGAACGATAAAAATAATTGAAAGTCAGAAAATAGAAATTATAAAATATTAGAAAAAATGGATTAAAAAATCATATTAAAAATTCCAGAATAAAAATAATCAGAATTAAAAAAGGATGACGTTATTACAAAAACTCACATGACTTAACAAAGAGCAATTTAAAAAAAAAAAATCAAACTAATGATAATTTTATCCTCATTTATGATTATTGTTGTTTATTGTTTTGTATGTAACTAATATATGTTATTATTTTTAATGTACAAAATAAAATCTAACAAATACGAAAACATAAATGAATAATTTTACTCGTATATGCTCTCTTGTTAGAGGAATATTATAAGACAAAATAAAATAAAATATGCTCTTCAATTTTCAAAATATAAAAAAAAAATTTATCCGATCTTCGTCTTTGAAAAAAAAAAAATGCTATCCATGAATATCCAATTTGAAATTTGCAAATTATTATTTCTAATATGTTGTTTCAGTAAAATTTGTGCAAGTTATTTTTAATGATTATGATTTTTTATATATAATTTTTTTTTCACAATTTATGGAATGTAATAGTGTTATTAAATAAGAGCAATAAATAATAATCATTATTAATGGGGGCAAAATTGTCATTTCTTAAACTTTGCTCTTTGTTAATTCATGTTAGCTCTTGTAATATTTCTTAAACTTTGCTCTTTGCAAAATAGTCACAATTATGGAAGGTAAAAAAGATTTCCCGTTTCACACATCATTAATTTATTTAATATTTTTAACAACTTTGTTTACCATCATCTATCATTAATGAAATTTAAATCTATAAATTTGAAAATGAAGTTATAGGACTAAATTAATATATCATTTAACATGTGTTATACGGATACATGAATAAAACCATCGTAAAAAATAAACAAAAATATAATAATGAAAATAATTCGCAAAAAGTCGAAAATAAAAATGAAAAATATTTTTTTTAAAAAATAAAGAAAATAAAATAATAAAAATTTGTTCAAATAAATATAACTTATCATGTGTTAAATTAAAAATAATAAAAATATTAAATAAAGCAAATTATTTTTTAATAATTTGATTTACCACCTAATCAATGTGGTTCTCCACCTAATAAATACAGTTTGCCACCTAAATTAAAATTTAATTCATTTATTATATATTGTTAACACATCAATACAATGAGGGCATATTAGAGGGGACAAGTATAATTTTTGTAATTAAATATAAGGGCCCGGGGTTGAATTTAGTTGTGCCCATCTAAAGGATTTCTTCTAGAAAATTCCCTCCAACATATGGAATGTAAAGGGCATTTACTTGGGCTTTTTCACGAGTATATACTACATAATATATACTATATACGTATTTACAAGCTGGTTATAGTACATGTTAAGCATTTTTTTTGATAAGTATCTTCTAATAGAAGTTTTCACGTAGAATCCATGCAAATACCACAATTGACATGCCAATTATTATTATTATTATTATTTTTGAAAGAACAAAAGGAAAAAAAAGAATGGGCTTAAAATGACATGTTGACCTTGAGTAGGCAATATTAGTTGGTTCTTTACTGCTAAAACAAAAATAGTACTTTTAAGAACCGGATTTTTTTAGGGCATGTTTGATTTGAGGGATTTTGTTATACTTGGATAAGCAAATACATGTATTTCACTATCCATGTATTTGATAATTCATGTGAGTTGTTTGATTTGTTGTATTCTAAAATCATGGATAAGCAAAATCATGGATACAAAATTATTTGTTTGATTATTGTTCAAAAAACACGACTTTCATTTTTTATTCTAATTAATTAATTTAATTCATAAATTAAATACCTAGTAAACAAACATAAATAAAATATTATCAATAACTAAACATATACGATATCGTGAATACTTTTAATAAACGTAAATATGTTCTCATAATTTTAAACATACAAAATAGATCGATATATCATATAATAATTTTAAACATGCACAAAATACAAAATATATTCAAAATACTACCATAAACTATACCATTTAAAAAAACGCACCATCTCCAACACCACCGGTACCACTCGTACCACTTCCACTGCCCATACCACCCATACCACCCATACCGCCACCGATACCGCCCAAACCACCCCTATTATTTGCACTATAATTAAGCACAAATTCATCCATCCATTCAATTTTTTCACTTTCACTATATGAAATGAAACATGCGCCGTAAACTTCATTTTGTACCAAGTAGCATTGAGCAGCGCGTAATGCCGAAGATGGATATTCTACCGGTATTGTAGCAATTGCTTGTTTGATGTCTTTTGCGAGAACAACGGTTTTATTCGTATTCATATCTTGGAAAACTTGTTTCAATTCTGAGAAATATTGCCCAAACGATTCGTCGTCGCTAAATTTTCGTTTCTTTGACCCCACGTCACGCTGATTTTGTGTGGCTGATTCTGGGCGACGAGTTGCAGATTCTGCGCGACGAGTTGCAGATTCCATACCGGGAGTCGTGGCTTGTGCGTCTTCACTATCTATCTCATTTTCATTGGAAATAATAATAGGAGAAGATGGTGGATCTTGTGACCTAACTCGACCAGCATCAAGAGGCCTAGACGCATGATGTAGTGCTTTTGCGGACGTTCCCGTTGCCAACTCATTTCCGCAAATTATTTCCATCTCGTTATAAAAACTGATTGGTTTGTTTATAAATTTCGCTTCACTTGGATGTGACTACAAATTATATATAAAATATTAGAAATGGTACAAGTAAAACAATTATCGCAAAAATAAGAAAAATAATTATCGCAAATAAAAGTAATAACCTGAATGTATGTGGTGTATACGTCGGGATCCATCATTATTGTGTTGGTATCGTGGTCATAACTATTGCCGCTCAACGATTTAAGATTTTGGATAATTTTCCAATTTCTCTTAATGGTCCTGAGATGATTTTGTACATTGATCGTAGTGAAATTTGTGTACACCTTCTCGTTGACATGTTTAGCAGCCGCCGAAAGCGTGACACTTTTAAATCCCTTTTCTGGCTTGTTACCCTTTGTAGTTTGTTCGGAGAGAAAATTCAACAAACATTCGCTTGCCTCGTGGTTCCAATTAGAATTTCTAGTTTGCTTTGCTCCTTTTGATGCTACCTCCTCGTCCATCTATTGCAAACAAAAAAGTTAAGTTCCAATTTAGTACAAAGTGGGGTTAGTTACTGCAATCAAAGTGAAAATTCATGATACCTTGTTAATCTAAAATTAATTATTTTCTGATAATTGTTTATTTCTTTAATCAAAGTTGGATTAGTTACTGCAATCAAAGTGAAAATTCATGATACCTTGTTAATCTAAAATTAATTATTTTCTGATAATTGTTTATTTCTTTAATCAAAGTAGGGTTAGTTACTGCAATCATGTCTACAAACCCAGAAATTTATTTAATAATTAATCAACTATCTCAAGCTTGAAATATTGCAACCAAGCCCCTCATTTGCAAATAGCCACTGAAACTTAAAATATGGTGTACTCAATTGTTGAATATGGCACTTTTGTGTACTCAATTGTTGAATCAATCCCTCAATTTTGTTGAATCAAACCATCAATTTGTACTCAATTGACATATTACAACCTAAACTGGTACCCAAATTAAAACCAAAAGAATAAATCAAAAGACTACTAGGCTGACGAATGAAGAAAGGGTGACTTACTTGTCTCAATCAAAAGAATGAAGAAATGGCACTGGTAATTTTGGCGATCTCTTTGCTCCTTGCTCCTTGGCAGACAAATGGAGGAAGAAAGGGCTGGTAATTTTGGCGCAAGAAGAGAGAGGTGAGGCACAAAAGAGTAATACATGGATAACGATGAAATACCATTTCTAAAGTGGGAGTACAAAATTCCAGGACAAGCAATACTATCCTCTTTAATCCCTCAAATCAAACAATAGATTTTGGCCTTATCCCGGATATCAAAATCTTATCCCTTCTAATCCCTCAAATCAAACATGCCCTTAGAGTCCATTTACTATGCCCCCGAGATTCTCCGATTTGGACCCACACATCCTCGATCTGAGGGATTAGTGATAATTATTTTTTTAATTAACACAAATACACTTAATTAATAATTAATTATTATAGAATTAAGGTATATACGAATTAATAATTAATATGTATTCACTGTTAATAGAGTGTATTTATATTAATTAAGAGGGTAATTAGTTGTTAATCCCAATATAATCAATGTGTGGGAGAAACTAGGGAGAAGAGTAAAATTTCCCTCTTTTTTTATTTAAGCTTCGGTTGACCAATAGCAAGAGCTGGATTTAAACCGACATAAATCATTGGAAAAAAAAATAATCAAAATAATATATCCTTTTGTTGAAATAAAAAATTTGTTTTTTCGTTGAAATAAAACATTGTTTTTTTATTGAATTAGAGAATAGATATTTCTACTCTTTAATTAAAAAACTCAGTTTTTGTATATTTATAATTTATAATTTGTTAATTGTTACAGGCTGGGAAAATAAGATCATCTATATTTCCTTGAAAATACAAAGTTGCTTAAGTAAAAGAAAAACCTCCACACATTGGCCACCTTTCCAGAAATTCAATTTCACCATGTAAAAGTCATGCAAAACTTTGGATGATTCTTCTCTGAATAAAAAAGAGTAGAGATCGAGCGACAAGGGGGAGCATTCTCTTGCTTCTCGCTGCCGTGGTCTCGAACTAGTGTGTCTTCAAGATATGTCAAAGGTGAGTAGGATGAGGTGGTTCATGGAGAAAGAGTGGGTTCGGGTGGGGCTAGATGGAGATCAGGTGGGGGCGAGATGGAAATCAGGTGGGGCGACGACGTGGAGCTTGGAGGGACCGGATGGGAGGAGGGATTGGGAAGAAATTTTTTGGATCGGTTTGGGAGGAGGAGGGGGGGTGAAGGCGGCTAGAGTTAGCCTCCATCCCCAAATCTATCGCCACTTTCTTCTTTTCTTTTTGCTCTTAGAGGCGGCTAGGGTTTAACGAAAGTAAGTTTTCATTGAAAAAGATAGTGGCTATTGTATTCTTGATAAAATTGAATAGAAACTTTGTCTCTAAATTATCATTTATTATCATTGTGGGCACTACATAAAATTACTCTCATAGTTTGATAAATATTCTTTTATCTTGAATTTTAAAAAGAAAACTTGGGAATTTAAATGCTTGCTTATGTCATCTTAAATTCCCGATTCTACCAGAACTGGGAATGCAAATTATGTTTTTGTTGGAGAATTGTTTTAGTAGTAACTTTAAAATCGTATATCCATTTCTAATAAATTTATAGTTGATTTCTATATTTTCATACGTTCCGAATCCAACCAAAATTAATCATGGGTTATTTTTGGTTGTGCCTGGAAAATGAAACCAAAACTAAAATTCGGTCAGAATTTATCATAGTAAAATTCGGTAAAAAAGAAAACTAATTCAAATCTATTAATTGGTATAGAAATTGACAAACGATATGGATAAATCAACTCGGTAATCAGTGATTTATCCTGATTTTACAACACTGATTTATAGACTTATCTTTTACATATCTGTGTAGCATGCATTTTTTTTTCTTCTTTTGTTTGTCATGAAGGAATGAATATGTTTGTGAATTAATTTACTCTTTTATTTTATTTTTTTGAAATAAATTTTATTTTTCTAGGTTTAGGTGTGTTGTGGTTTGACATTTGAGAGAAGGCCTGTAGCCCATTAACAGAAGGCCTGTAGTCTGAGTCTTATAACTTAATGCTTGACTTAAAAATTTGGTTGAAATTGCCCAAAATCTCATGCGTCTCAAAAGATTTGGTTTCTTGTGGAGATCAATGGGAAAATAGGATAATGTTTTCATGAAAAGCAATTTAAAAATGTACACACAAACAACGTATATTCTTGAAAGCCAAATAAAATATACCCAAAAAAAAGAAAAAAGAATGTCATATCTCTATGTATTTTTTCCACATGCAAGAAACAAATAATCCTACTCTCATAGAAAATCATTTAAAACTGGTATGTCTATCTCTCGGAACTCGGAGAATTAAGAAGAAAGTTCGACACACGTAATCTGTAGATAACCGTGCACCATTAGAGAATCCTACGATATTATGAATACAGCCCGACAACTTGCACCTCTTCTTTCCTGGACAAGCTGGGTGTCTTTTGAGGGTTTGCAGAGTCTCCTTCTCAGAAGAATGCATCGTAAATAAATTGGCAGGGTTTGGTTAGAGTTCTTACTTGAACGAAGAAATGAACTCTGTGAAATTTTATAAGTAAGAGAAATCAAAATATGGAATGGATTTTGGGTCCTCCTTTATAATGGAGTTTGAGTTGTGTTTATTAATACGAAGTTTCTTGCTTTGACTGGAATATAATTTGATGGAATATAGAAATAACATAAGTTATAGTGGAAGGTTCAATGAAAATACTAGGAAACTTCTGGAAGTATGGGAGGGGAAAATGAATGGAATATTTATGGGGTTATATATTCAGCCCCAAAACTCATTCCATGACCTTGACGAGATGTAAAGAAAGAGTTAAGTGAATCAATTAGTAATATTAATTGAGTAAATTAAAAGTTTAATTAATTATTAATTAAATTGACACGTCAATTAACATGTATTAATATTAATATATTAAAATTATTAATGTGTCAATTAAATATATTATTTAATAATTAATTAAGTTAATTAATAATACTAATTAATTAATTTTATTTATTTATGTCATTTCATCAATCGTGTTGGGATGAGTTTGGGGAGTCGAATATATTTTCCCAATATTTATAGGGAAATGCTTTACACGTGAAGATTGGATATAATAAGAAGAACACAAGTCAAAGTGCTGTGCGGAATGGATGCAAATTCAATGGCCATTAGTACAATGTATTTTTCTCATGCTCAACGTGACCTGTTAATTTTTTCAGATTTTGTATATCATTATTATTGTAAAATTTATAAAATTTTGAACAAACATTAATGGCATGCACACGTAAAAAAAACAAATAAATCCATGACGTCACAAAGATATCACTTGAAAAAACGTTACATAGACTTGATTAGGTCAACCACGTTCAACTCACAAGTCACAAACCATGATTCACGGAGGGGTGTTTAGGAGACGTGGCATTAAATATTAAATATAGAATTGAATCTTAAGAATTCTATAATACAAAAAAAAAATTGTTTGGCACATAAAATTATTTATGAAGAGAATAAGAAAGTCAAGAATTTTTGTTGAAGAATGGCAATTATACGAGATCTTTGGAATTGTATTTTGTTGAAGAATTTTTTGTCGACGTCCTAAAAATATCAAAACACTATAACTCAAATTTTAAATCGAAACATCAATGAAATACAATGAAAATTACTAAATTCATACATTTATAGATGAAAATGACACATTTTAGAAGTTATATATGTTATGAACATATTTTATCAAATATTTTGATAATAAAACATGGAAACTAAGTATTAAATAATCACAAAATTTATGTTATAATATTTATATTAAATAATTGTCGATAAAATTACTTTAACGTGTATTTTGTGTTTAATTCAGGGTAAAATACAAAATTTCACAAATTCAAGCCATCATTGCATTCCTCTCGACGAGACGAGCGATTTCGATATAAATTTCATGTAATTTGGTGGAAGGATGAGAAAATTACAACGATTTGAATATTATCCGTAATATTTGATCCGATATGGCCGCAATATTACCGATATTTTGCCGTAATCTCGCCGCAATATCCGCAATTTTTCAAAAAATGATATTTTCGCAATACTTCATTGGGATATAGAGATTCTAAATCTCAGCCCGCAATATCCGCAATATCGCCACAATATCGCCGCAATTTAAAATACTGATATATATATATATATATATATATATATATATATATATATATATATATATATATATATATATATATATATATATATATATATATATATATATATAGCGTGTAGCGACACGCAGCGTTTCTGACATTTGATTTAGCGGTTAGCGTTAGCGGGCGATATAGCGCCGCTTCACCATCGCAGCGGAGTTTGATCAAAATTATTATTTTTATAATACTAAATATGCATATAAATATAATTTAGCGGCCCAATATTATAAACAAAATTATATCAACCTTACAAACTAACATAAATTATAAATTCATCTCTAAGAAAAATATATTATTATTATTCTTACTTTTATTTTTATTTTATTATCATGTTGTTTGCAATTATAATAATGCTAATAATAGTTGTTGTTGATCTTATTCTTCCTATAATAATAATAATAATAATAGTAATAATAATAATAATTATTATTATTATTATTATTTAATAACAATAATTATTATTGTATAATAATAATATTAATTATTATTATTGTTATTATTATTTAATACACATAATAATAATAACAATAATTATTATTATTATCATTATTATTTATTATTACCAGTGTTTTAAATAGCGGCGCTATAGGGGGTTTTGGGAGGTAAACGCTGCATCGCTTCGGAATTTAGCTTTGTAGCGTTTTGTTCCGCTGCAACGCTATAGCGGACCGCTATAGCATGAAGCGTTCAATTATAGCGGCCGTAGCGGTGCTATAGCGTGATGATGATGATGATGATGATTTTTATCAGCGACGGGGGTCTTCCATCAACGACTGCCCGTCGCTAATAAGTAGGATCTTTTGCGTTGGCTCGTCACAGAAAACTATCACCGATGGTATAGTTAGGCACGGCCCGTCGCTGATACACAATTTTTTCCGTCGGCCCGTCGAAGAACAACAAAACCGTCGGTAAAGGTCGCCGTCGGCCCGTCGGTAATCAAAAGCCCGTCGCAAATATATTACGTCGGCCCGTCGGTGTTCTCAGGCCCGTCGGTGAAGCCCGCCGTCGGCCCGTCGGTAAATCTTGGCCCGTCGCAAATGTATTTAAAAATCCGCCAGAATTCAAAATAATCTCCGATGGAATCTCCGATGGCCCGTCGGCCCGTCTCTACCCGTCGCAAATACTTCTCGCGGCCCATCGCAGATTACCAAACCGTCGTTAATATATACCGACGGCCCGTCGCAGATAACAAGACCCGTCGCTAATATGTACCGACGGCCCGTCGGTGATAGGATTTAGTACCCATATATTAACCCCGGCCAGCTTGTTTCTCTCTCTCTCTCTTTCGCTCATCCATTCTCATACCCCCCCCCCCCCCCTTTGCCCTCACAGCCCGCTCCCTCTCCGTCTCACAGCCCCCCTCCCTCTCAGTCGCCCTCACAGCCCCCCCTCCCTCCCATCCCCCCCTCTCAGTCGCCCTCACAGCCCCCCTCCTCGGCTAGTTGGTCGTTTCTGGTGGTCCGGCTTGCTCGTTTCTGTTGGATGGAAGGCTTGATCGTTTTTCTGGTAGTTGCTCGTCTCTTTGGTTGAAGGTATTTCTATCACTTTAGATTTAGGTTTAATTAGGTTTATTTTTGAATATTTAGGCTTAATTAGGTTTAGAATTCGTTGAATTTTTTTTTTTTGAATCTTTCGTTTTTTTTAGGCTTAATTAGCTCGGTTTTTTTAAACTATCTTGTTTTTGAACAAATTTGGTCCTCATTTATTTTTGAAATGATTTGTTTAAATCTGTTTTTGTAGGTCTATTTTTTGGATGTTTTATTTAAATATGTTTTTGTAAATCCGTATTAAATCAGTTTTAAATCTGATTAATTTGTCTGATTTTTTTTTTAATCTGTTTTTAAATTATTTTTGTATCTGCATTGATTTAGGTCTGATTTTGTTTATTTAAATCAGTTTTTAATTTGTTTTTGAAATATTTTTAGGTTTAAATCTGTTTTAAAGGCATAAATCTGGTTTAGATGTTTTTTTGAACTTGTTTTTTAAATTTAGGATTAAATTTACTTTTTTAGGTGGAAGGCCTAAATCTTGGCTGCTGTCTCGTCTGTTTGGTCTGGTGTGGTGGAAAGCCGACGAACCCTCCTGCTCTATTTTCGTTGAAGGTATGCTTATTTCTCTCGGTTTAGTTAGGTTTAGATTTAGATTTAAATTTAGGTTTAATTAGGTTTAAAAAATTTTGAATTTGGATTTTACATATGGATTTCAAATCTGGATTTTTAGGCTTAAATAACTATTTTTTTTTAGGAATTTTGAATCTGTGTTGAATTTGTTTTGGGTATATTTAATATGGATTTTTAGGGTTTGTAGGCTTAAATCTGTTTTAAATAAAGGTTTAATTGGGTTTAAAAAATTATGAATCTGGATTTTACATATATATGGATTTTAAAACTGGATTTTTAGGCTTAAATAACTATTTTTTTTTAGGAATTTTGAATTTGTTCTAAATTTGTTTTTTTAAACTTGTTTTTTTAATTTTTGTTTAAATTTGTTTTTTTAGGTGAAAGTCATAAATCTCGGCTGCTCTCTCGACACTCGGGTCTGGTGTAGCGGAAAGTCTCCTGCTCTCTATTTGTTTGAAGGTATGTTTATCTTTCTCGGTTTGGTTAGGTTAGATTTAAATTTAGGTTTAATTAGGTGTAAAATTTTTTGAATCTGGATTCATAAGCATTTTAAATCTGGTTTTGTAGGATTAAATAATTATTTTATTTAGGATTTTTGAATCTGTTCTGATTTTGTTTTAGGTATTTTAATTATGAATTTTTAGAGTTTGTAGGCTTATTAAATATGGAATTTTAATTTGTTTTAAGTATATTTTATATCTGTTTTTTTTTAAATCTGATTTTATTAAAATATGTTTTAAATCAATTTTTACATCTATTATTTTTAAATTTGTTAGTTATGTTTTTTGAAATTAGTTTAATTAATGAGTTCTTATTATTTTAGGAAATTTGGATTTTGGACTTTTTGGCGAATTAATTAATCAACTCCGGACCAAGGTTAATATTAGTTCAATTTTTATAATTTATTGTATGATATTGTATGTGTGAAAAATGCGTAGTTTATATCTAAGTTTGGATTTAGGATTTTAGAGTTATTTGGATGTAGTAGAAAAATATTAGGTTTAGATTAGGTTTTAATTGTTGTTTGGATGTAGTACTTTATTTGTTGCGAGTATAATTTATGGTTATATATTGTTGAGTTATGAAATTTTTAATATATTTTTGATTACCAGAAAATATAAAAATAATAAAAATAATAGGTATTAAATTATATTTAATATATCTCTAATATGTTTATGAATTTTCTAACATATGTTTAAAAATATTTCTAATATGGTTATTTCAAAATTTAATTAATTTTATGTAACAAAAAAATATACTTAATTTAAAATTATGAATTAAAAAATAATATAATTAGATCTTATATCTTAGTAAATTAACAAATTTGGTCACGTATGATATTAAAACAAAAATATGTATTATTGGATGTTATAGAAACAGAATTAAGACAGTTTTTTGAAATATATTATGATATTATTTTGTATTACAAATTTGTATGACATCCAAACAAATCTTTAGTTAGTAGTATTTCATACAATTAATCTTCGGAGACCTCATTATTTCAACTTCTCAATAGTGTTCTAAAGAAATTCTCGGTAGTGTTGTTCCAATTTTGTTCTCCAATTATTTCACTTAATACCAATCTTTCCGTTACGGTTGAGTTTTGGAATGAAATAGTTTTATGTCGGATTAACTAATTTCTAACGAATTCTTCGAGACATTGTTATTTCGACATTTCTATAGTATTTCAAACTTTCTAAAGAAATCTTTGGCAGTGTTGTTATTCTAAATTCTTTTCCCCAATTCATTTTCTTAATACCAATTATTTTCATTGTTAGAATATCTCTCAATGGAGACTGATCGTTCCTGGATGTATAATCATTCTCTCACGATTAAGTTTTGGAATGGAATGGTTGATTTTCTTAATTTCGCATTCGCACATCCCGAGAAATTGCCAATAAATAGCCAAGGAAAAAAATGTACTTGGTGTCCATGTAAGAATTGCCAAAATTCTTTTCTTCGTATCCATGATGAGATAGCAACCCATTTAAGTAGTGTCGATTTTATGCCGGACTATCTAATTTGGTCAAAACAAGGAGAGGGAGATTCAAATTTCGAAATTGGTGGGTCGTCGTCGTTCAGTCCCAATCGGATGGAACAAATGGTTCGTGATGTTGCCGGACCTTCGTTTGATTGGCAAGAAGAAGTAGAGGAGGATGAGGAACCAAATTCTGAAGCTGCTCGTTTCTTTGAGATGCTTCGAGCATCTGATGAGAGTTTATGGGAAGGACCAGGATTTTCAGAAAAGGGCTCGGGGTTCGGCATGGGATCAGGAGGTCAAGGAGGTTACGATGGTTTTCAGAATCCCGGCGTGTTCTCGTCTCCTCCCCTCCAGAATTCAGGTTCGGATTTTCAGAATGTATTGCGGTCTCCTTTCCCACAGATGTTCATGGCGAATATGTCGCAGCAGAATCAGGACACATCGACCCGACCATCGAATGTATGTATATGTTAAATAAAATATATATAATTCTTATAGTAGTATAGTTTCATATAACAATTCTTTAAGTTCAGGAGACATCGACCCGACCGGCGAATTTTGGTCCGGCAAATGATTTTCTTGGAGGTTTCGATGGTGATAATTTGAATCAGAATTAGAGAGAGTTTATTTGACTGTTGTATTTGGATTGTTGTATTTGTGGATTGTCGTATTCGGATTGTTGTATTTGTGAATTGTGGTTTCATTTTCTGGATTGTTTGTATTTGTTTAATTGTCGTGGGTTTATTATAATTATTAAAAATTATTATTAATATAAATTTAAAATTATTTAATTATTTATTTAATATTTATATATTATTAATATTAAAATATTAATATTACAAATTTAATATAATTTAATTATTTATTAATATTATAATTATTAAAATAAATTTATTATTATTTAATTATTTATATTAATATTAATTATATAAATTTAATATTATTTAATTAATTATTTATATTATTAATATTAAAATTACGAATTTAATATTATTAATACAAATTTAATATAATTTAATTATTTATTAATATTATAAATATTAAAATAAATTTATTATTATATTAATTAAATAAATTTAATATTATTTAATTAATTATTTAATATTATTAATATTAAAATATTAATATAATTTAATTATTTATTTATATATTATTAATATAATTTAATTATTTATTAATATTATAATTATTAATAATTTAATTATTTATTAATTATATATATTTAATATTATTTAATTATTTAATTTTATTATTAATATTAATATTAAAATATTAATATTACAAATTTAATATTATTTAATTAATTATTTAATATTATTAATATACAAATTTAATATAATTTAATTATTTATTTATATATTATTAATATAATTTAATTATTTATGAATTACATATATATTTAATATTATTTAATTATTTATTTTTATTATTAATATTAATATTACAAATTTAATATTATTTAATTATTTAATATAATTTAATTATTTATTTATATATTATTAATATAATTTAATTATTAATTAATATTATAATTATTAATAATTTAATTATTTATGAATTATATATATATTTAATATTATTTAATTATTTATTTTTATTATTAATATTAATATTACAAATTTAATATTATTTAATTATTTAATATAATTTAATTATTTATTTATATATTATTAATATAATTTAATTATTTATTAATATTATAATTATTAATAATTTAATTATTTATTAATTATATATATATTTAATATTATTTAATTATTTATTTTTATTATTAATATTAATATTACAAATTTAATATTATTTAATTAATTATTTATATATTATTAATATAATTTAATTATTTATTAATTATATATATATTTAATATTATTTAATTATTTATTTATCCGTATGCTGATGTCACCTTTTCTGCGACGGCCCGCCGGAGAAGGTTTCTGCGACGGCCCGCCGGAGAAGAAATGACCGTCGGAAAAGGTGACATCAGCGACGGCCCGTCGGAAAAAGTGACATTAGCGACGCCCCTTTCAGCGACGGGTTGCCGTCGGTAAAACGTTCAGCGACGGTTTTTGGGAGTATCAGCGACGGTTTTTACCGTCGCTGATGCGCAGATCTGTTGTAGTGATATATATATATATATATATATATATATATATATATATATATATATATATATATATATATATATATATATATATATATATATAGTTGGCTAGAGTATCTTGTTGATAACGTGTTGAAAAATAAACAAAACATAAAGAGAATTTGGAAGAGACAGTTTATGTTCAATAAGATAAAAATTACAATAAACACTATCTTCTTTATATAGTACGGCATAAGTGCAAGATTAAAACGAACGATTACAAAAACAAAAAATTTATACAATAATTAACATAAAAAAATTTATATAATTTATCAACCCCTTATTTTGGACTCATCTTTATGAAATTTCCTCATGCCACCTCATCACAAATCATGCCACATCATCACAATTATTTCAACCATTAGATTATGATATGTGGCAATATATTAACCATAGATTAATTTTTGATTTTGTGTGATTATGTTTTATTTGTAGATATTTATGTGTCCTTTATTTTACACAATCTTTTAAGCAATTTTAGAAGGCCACATCACCTTACACTGATGACGTGTCAAAATATTATTTGTTAGGTTCATGTTGAACCAAGTGTATTTGATTTTGAATATTTTTCATAATATGTTACATGATCAATTGTGAAAACAAATAGAATGTGAAGAGTTTAAATTTCTAACATGAATAAATTAATATATAATATCATAAACACATCAAATATTGTTAGTATTTTCATAATATATTTTTAAAAAATTAAGAAATATATTCGCTTGAATTTTATCTTTATTTTGAGATCCATATTATCATATATTTAATATTTTTCTCTAACTTAAAATTATGAAAACAATTATGTAAAAAAAGATATAAAAATAAATATAATTACATTAATGACTTGTAAGCCTAATAATTATTATTTTTAAAACTATAATTGAAAAAAATTGCACATACTACTAAAGTATGTTAGTATCATATATTCAATACTTTTCTTTAACATAAAATTATGAAAACAATTATGTAAAAAAAAAAATATAAAAAAAAATATAATTACATTAATGACTTATAATCCTAATTATTATTATTTTTAAACATATAATTAAAAAAAATTGCACATCCTAATTATTATTATTATATTTAAAACAATTATGTTATATTTGTATTTTTACTTAAAGCAGTTTCATGTTAATCTCTAAAAAAATAATGAAATATATTTATTTACTAAACACAAATAATTTCTTTAACTTATAAAATATTTTTCAATAATAAACATGAAACATAAAACTTATCAGACTCAAATAATTTTTATAAAATTTTACAATGTTATTATTCTTAATTTTAGATATGAAAATTTAAAATATCATATGATTTTGATTTTTGTTTATGTCCACACATGTTGTTTCATTAGTTTATAGTGACATGCATTCTTTTTTGTATATGTTGTATTAAAATACTAAATAAATATTTCGCAATGTGTCATATTAAAACATAATATAATAATTTTGTCATAATCAAACTTCCTTAATCAATATGATATTAATTTTTATAAAGTCTTATATTTGATCCAAAAAAATCATAACTATATATTATGTGTATGGTAAATCAAATGAAACAAAACCGTCGCGAAGCGCGAGTAATCTCCTAGTTATTCTTATAATATTTCAGTTACAAAATAACATTAACGTATTTTAGTCACAACAAATAGGTCCTTTTTACAGGGTTCCTAGATATATTTGGATATCTTTTGGTGGAATGCATATATGGTCAATTGGGCTAAGTTTGGGCCTGCAAAGGGATTGGTCCATCATATTTTGGTGAGTTTAAATTACTGGTGAACTTCAAATATAACAACGAGCGCCTACACCACTACATGTGATGTGAACTGCAATACATAAAGAAAGTTCTGTTAAACTTACCATATTGTCGTAATTTCATTTAGTTCGAATTGTATCGTGTATTTTCCCTAGTATTTTCTAGTGCATGCCCATCAATATTCCATAAACCGCCTTAATCTTCAATAAAAGAGCCCCTCTATTTTTATCTCTCATCACACAAACACTCCATCAAGTTCTACTTGACCATAAAATCTCTCAACTCTTTGAATCCAAAAAGACATAAATCCAAAAATACCATAACCAAAATTAAACAATGTCTTCCCCGGATAAAAAGATCCCGATGCCCCCAAAACGACACCCTGCATGTCCCGGAAGAAAACATTGCAAATGGCCAAGTTGCATCCATAATATAAAAAGATCCTCGACTGGCACCACCAGGCTCTCTCGAGACTATTACACACACAAAGTGCACCATGTCCATATTTTTCTCCATTCTCAAAGTGAAGTTTGCTTGCGCCGGCGTCACTGTTGGATGCCGCATGGCTCGTACATTTAAATTTCAACACTTTACTACTTTAGGCTGAATATCAAAAAAAGGTGGAACATTTTCGAAAATCTGCCATCTTTTCTTCATATTTATAAGTTCCGTGATTCTTAGCTTTTATATATTTTTATTTTATTTGTTTAGTTTGCTGTCTGCAGGTTGTAAAAGAATTCATTATTCTCGTACACATGTAAATTTGTCAAGAAGGAAAGGAAATTAAAATATGTTTGTGAAATTATTACTCTTCTGTGTTTTCTTTTCAATCTAATTTTACTTATTTCTAGGTTTAAGTGCATTATGATTTGTGGTTTGAGAATAGGCCAAGGCTTACATTTTAATATAGGGAAAATATACTTGGGCCTCAAACTCGTTCCAAGAGCTTAGGTGAGTTGGAAAAAAAATTTAGATAAAGTTATTATCATTTTTAATTGTCTCAATTAAATATTAATTGACACGTTTAATTGATACAATAATAATTTATAATATGTTAATATTAATACAATTTAGATAAAGTTATTATCATTTTTAATTGTCTCAATTAAATATTAATTGACACGTTTAATTGATACAATAATAATTTATAATATGTTAATATTAATACATGTTAACTGACGTGTCAATTTAATCAAACGATCAATTAAATCACTAATCGGATTAATTAATAATACTAACCAACTCATTTAACTCTTTTTTGCCATCACATCAAATGTGTATTTTTTAGTTTGAGGGGCTCCATGTATAACTTCTTTAATATAGGGCTTATAAGAATATTGGTTGCTTAACTGCTTTTTGATTTGATTATTGCTTGACAACTTGGTTCAGTTCCGTATGCCCAAAATCTGGTATCTCACAAGCTAGGATCATTCATTCCTTAAAAAGCAATTTTCAAATATACCCAAAATAATTTTTACTTCTTTATATTTTTCTTCCACATTCACCAAACGGACCGTAGTCCTAGAATCGAATAAAAATTATTTAAAGGTGGTCTGCCTATCTTCCGAATAAAGAAAAATGATGACGAAAATTCATCACGTGTCATATGTCGATAGCCGTGCGCCGGAAGAGAATCTTTCAATATTACGAATACGGCCAGACAATTTGCACCTCTTCTTCCCTGGACAAGCTGGGTGTCTTTTGAGGGTTTGCAAGTCTTCTTCTCAGATGAATGCATCTTAATTTCTAGGGTTCAGGATTTTTATTGGATTGAAGAGAATAGCGAATCTTTTGAAGGAACAGAAATGAAAATATGAAATGGATTTTGGGTGCTCTTCTGTAAGGGAGATCGAGTCGGTTATATTAGTATGGAGTTTCTTGCATATGCATTGACTGGAAATTAGTTCATCTATTTATAAAATGAAATTAGTGTGGAAAATTCATGGAAAGAAATAGGGAAAATTCAAGAAACATGCGAAAATTTGAAGGGAAAGCATATTACTTATGGCGCAATTAAAAATAAAATTTATTAATAAGAAGGACATTGACTAATAATCCGACACTTATTTAGTAGGAGTCCTACTAAAAAAGTTAGAATTGGCCGAGTCGAAAAAAAAATCGGAACGTAAATAAAAAAATAAAAAAAAAATGGAAAAAAATAAAAAATATATTCTAAAAATTTGAAAACATTATAAGAATAAATTCAACTAATAAAAACTCAAATTAAGACATAGCATAACATAGTACATAACATAATTTTGAAATTTAGAATTGGGATCATATCATATACATATTAATACTTATACAACAATATATTGGTTACTATTTTTTACAAAAGTATATTACTTCATTAATATAATATTATTTTTTTTAGAGATATGTACTGTACAATCCAATCGTGGGTAAAATGTTGTGTATGTTAGCAATTCTTCCCAAAAGTCGCTTGGTTGGGATTTTATATGGTCATTTTGATTGTCTAAAAAATATAGTCAGCTAATATTATTGTAAAGATTGAAGTGTACAAAAAATAACAAACAAATAGCCATAGAAGATCAAATCTCATATTCCGACCAACTCGCCCTTCTTTTAAACTGGAGATTCAGCTAGCAGATACTACGAACTGCGGTATGCACTATCTTTAAAAAAAAAAAGTTCGGAAACTCAGGTGCGATATATCCGGATGCAACTCGGTTCGATCGTGTCCGAGTCCGACTCAACTCGGCCGAGTTTTTTTTTAACTCGGCCGATATTACGAACCATGAGCAGGACCATATGTGCAAAAATTAAAAAAGGCCAATTGTATATGGCAGGCAATACAAATGGTTGGAATTTTTACTACCATTTTAAATAGAGGTGGCAAACCGGCGGGTTTGGACGATTTCGAGCTGAACCCAACAGGTTTCGGACTAATTTTTGGGTTCGGAGCTCATCGGGTTAAGTCAATTCGGATCAAGATGGGTTCGGATTGGATCATATTTGGTAGGATCAATTTCGGGTTGAAAATTATAGTCGGATCGGGTTTTCAAGTTCGGGATGATTGGCGGACGCGGTTTGTTCCGGATTCGGGTTCTTTCGAAATTCGGGTTGTGTCGGATTTTTTTAATGATTCTATAAATCAATTTTGTCAAAAAATTGAATATAAAATTAAATTATTATCCAAATTACGGTCTTTATTTTTTATTTGAAAGCACCGGTGTCATCTCACTCTCGAAAAATGAAACAAATATAATATTACAGAGATTAGTTAATATATTGAATTAAAAAAAATGATAACGCCGGGTCAATTTGGGTTCGGACTATTTGAGTTCGGACTTGTCATAATCAGGTTTATCGGGTTTCGGACAACTCGGATTCGGATCGAGTTGGGTCGCAATAATAATTATAATATGTCACACCGGGTCAATTTTGGGTCCGATTTCTCGGGTTCGGGTTGGACGGGTTCGGCACTTTGAATTTTCTAAATTTTTCGGATCACAGACGAGTCAGATCTCGGGCGAGTCGGATGGTTTTTTCGAGTTCGGACTGGATTTGCCACCTCTAATTTTAAAGCATGTGGATATGTAAAAAATTTATAAGATTGAGCATACGTCGTTAAGTAGTTTTTGAAGGGAATATAAATTCAATTAGATATAGGGTGATTCTACTGTACAACCTCTTTTAAAATGGGTAATTTCGGTATTAAGTTTTCTGTATTTTCTTTGGGTTGCGTCCCCTCCATTTCAGTAATAATGGGCAAGTCCATCACCGTAGATGACTTTTCATTCTCAGTATTCTAAATATCACTGATATGTACCGATATGTCGGTTTCATATTTATAATCGGTGTCCTGCCGTTACGATATGTTCCGTATAGATTGAGTAAATCAGTCGACCGATATATAAATCGATATGGATAGATATATGCCGATATAGACCGGTTTGTGAAACGGTTTGATTTAAATCATCTTATTTTTAATATTTACTTTTAGGCCGCATAACATTTTTACTATCATTGTTTGGCCCAATTTCCTTTTCCTTCTCGTATGTTGTGATGGAGTACTCATCTCCACGATTTGCTAACTTTTAGTTTTCCTCTCTTGACTTCCTTCTAGTTTCATCAACAAAACTCCATCTCCACGAACAAGATCCCCACAGCAAGATCTCATTTCATCAGCAAAACTCCATGAGCATCAAGGCCAAGGGCTTTGTCTGCATGACTCCACCACTCGCATTTAGCTCTCAAGTTCTGAATGACGATGAAGAGATGAGCGACGATGAAATCATTTTTTGTCCGGACGAGGTTAGACTCTCATTGCGGACATCCGCAACTACACTAACGGTTAATGAACATGATTTCGTGATTTAATTTATTGTATTATTTATGAATTTTATGTTGTAATTTTGAATGTATTTTTAATTTAACTTGCAATTTATTTTGTATTGTTAAATTTTGAAATTAATCATGTAGAACTTGGACTAATTTAACAAATTTAATATAAAAAAATGTTATAAAAATTTATTTAATATAATATATATTTAATATTAAAAAATACACAACCGCTATACTATTGATATTTTTCGCTATGAATCTTTTATGTCAGTCATGTCACTTATCGGTCGCCGACCGATCTGTAAGCGATATGCGATATCTATAACATTGTGCATGCATTCCTTGTGAATAGCTCTCTCTTTCTCTCGTGCTTCAAGAAACCAACTCTCTATTGCAGCTCACCGTGAACTCTCCATATCTCCCTGCCCCCTCACCGTGAACTCTCCATATCTCTCTGCCCCCTCATCGTGAAACTCTCTCTCTCTCTCTCTCTCTCTCTCTCTCTCTCTCTCTCTCTCTCTCTCTCTCTCTCACACACACACACACACACACACATACACACACAAACTCACTCTAGATTTGAAGAAAATAATACAATGATACATTTATCGTCTCGAATTCGATCAAATTTACTTGATCTCTTTTTGGTTTGATTTTTTAGTTTTAACATATATGATGCTGATACCGATGTTGTAGGTTAGGATGCACCCCAAGATTAGATCTTATGAACCTTTTAATTTGCACAATTTTGGGTTATTTTCATAATTTTTTTGCAAAAATCAACAATGTATGCTATTTTGTGAAATTGTCTAAATTGTACATTTTGTAAGATTATTGTCCCAATTAAAGAGGGTTTTATTTGCAAAAGAATTTCTATTTGGGACGGCCTGCTTCTTTTTAAATTGGGGTTAACTATTATATATTATTTAGTAAAAGAATTTTTATTTGGAGTTTTAATGTATTTATTATAATTTATATCATTACATACTTTATATTGTGTGCAACTTTACTGTAAATATAATTTTTAAATGTTCTTTTTTGTCGAGTTATAATATATCATATTATTTTTTTTATTTAGGTTGTTCATTTCATATTTTTGTATTGTGCGCAACTTTAGTGTAAATATTCTTTTTTATCTTAATAATGATATCAAACAAATTGTTCATCATGTTATCTTGTTTTTTTTTTCCATGTGAGAACTAAAATATCAAACAAATTGAAATACACACTTTCATTAACTCCTTATTTTGAATCCAATATACTATCTTATTCGTAATTGAAACACACTTTCAGTAATCCCTTATTTCAATCCAATATTACTATCTGCATTCAGGAAATTGATCTCCATTTGATGAATCTTGAGTAAATTTCAAAATTTTGCAAATAAACCTCTCAGTCTTTCAGTAATCCTATTTCAAATCCAATATTACTATTTGTCCCGAAACCAAAAACTCTTTCAAGCATCGGCATCATTCTCAATGATTAACAAACAGACAGGCATCAACATCGGCATCGGCATCATATACGTTAAAGCTAAAAAATCAAACCAAAATGAAATCAAATAAAATTGATCGAATTCGAGATGATAAATGTACCATTTGATTACTTCAAACCTAGAGTGTGTGTGTGTGTTAGAGAGAGAGAGAGAGAGAGAGAGAGAGAGAGAGAGAGATACGAAGAGTTCACGGTGACAGACACACAGAGAAGTTCAGTGGGCGGGGAGAGAGTTGGTTTCCCTTTCACTGAGGAGCATCAGAGAGAGCTCTTCACGAGGAATGAAGAGTAAATTTACGGTGAGAGGCAGAGGAAAAAGAGAAATAAAAACAGACAAATATAATTAATGGACTCATCTATTATTACTGAAATGGAGGGGACGCAACACAAAGAAAATTCAGAAAACTTAATACCGAAATGACCTTTTTTAATACCGAAACGACCCTTTTTAAAAGTGGTCGTAAGGTAGAAACATAATTGTTCAGTTCGCGAATAATATGCGTATAATTTACGAATAATTACGTATTACGAATACTATACGTATTGACGTTCTCGTACTCAACTTGATTAATAATTCGCGTATTTTATAATATTTAAAAAAAAAACACGAATAATACACGTATTTCAAGAAGGTAATTCTTGATTTAAAGTTTTTTCTACTCGTGTTCCCTTTGAAAACGAGACGTATTCTATGGAAGAAGGTAATTCAAGAAGAGTAGGGTAAGAGTAGTCCCATTTTGTTGCTCTTATCTTCCGCATTCGCACCGGAAAAAAATACTTCAAATAGAGTATGATGTTATTATTATAATGACGATGTAAAAAATTTCAATTTTTTTTATTTTTTATTTCATTTATATGTGCATTTTATTCTTATATACTGTAGGAGTTTTGTTTATACTTTCACTTTGTTTTATGTTGTATATATGAATAACATTGCAAACTTAACTATTTATGTCATACTTGGGAAAATATATATTATGCCTCTTTGAATAAAATTTTTTCATGAATGCGTCAATCGAGGAAGGTTGATTAGATTAATTAGATTCCTTAATTATATTAATCCAAATAAATATTGATTTGAGTGATAATCAATCCAAATAACCTTCATGAACCCTCTTAATTGATGCATTCATGAAAAAAAAAATTGTGTTTGGACTTTGAAGGGCGTCATATATAACCCCTCATATTTGTGATTTTTTTTAACTATATCATTACTCTTTAGGATAAATATAAAATTATATAAAATAATTCAGACCAACCAATAAACAAGTTATATAGATAACTACATTGCAAGTGCCACACAAATTCCACGAAATTTCATTTTGTTTGGGCAGCAAGAAATATAATTTATAAGTTTAGACCAGGTCATATAAACCGAGGAAATTTCATGCAAATATATTCCGAAATCACTAAAATTTGATTAATCAGCAAGAAATAATTCATGCATTCTTTTTCTTAATTTTTTATGATAGCTCTTAGTCTTAGTACACTTCTATTTGTCGAGCTAGCTAGAAAAAAAAACATAGTTGCAGAATACATATGTATTTAATTCATGCTTATCCAATTTTAAAATAGAGCATACTAGCTTTTCCTCCCGCGCAATTGCGTGGGAGTTGTACGTTCGTTCTCGAGTTTTTGATTTTTTTTTTTTTGAAATATATTGATTTTAATTTTTTTATGGTGATATTTCCTTTCCTATTTAATTTTGTAATTTTATTATAATTTTTCTAATCGAAACAAACATATTATACGTGGTTACTACGCACATGTTACGAACAAATTATTAATACATCGTACGTGTCGTAAAGGAATACAAACACAAAATTATTTTGCAACCCAAAAACTACCAATATTAAATAACACACAATATTAAATAACTTGTAATAATAAAAAAAATAAAAGAATTATAACAATATCAAGTTATAATTAGTTTTTTTAGTAGAAAGTTACACAACTGAGTACATCAGAACAAATGAATTATTCCATTCAACAGTAAAATATGTAAGTATTATATGTATGCCTCAGTAAATCATGGCTATATTTATAAATTTTACAACAAATAATGTTTGAATTGTTGAAGATCCGACTTTCTTGAACAATTCAAACATTTCTTGTTGCAAAATTCGTTTAAATTTTATACATCATTGGCAAAATTGATGAGGAGGAGGAGGAGGAGGAGGAGGAGGAGGAGGAGGAGGAGGATGATCATATGGTGACAATGATGCTCTATTGTTTAAGATTTCATATTGGATTTGCAAAGACAGTAAAATCACGATTTGTTTAAATTCCAAACCAAGAAACGATTCAATTGTTCAAGAGCCGATTTTGTTGAACAATTAAAATATACATACAGTCGATAATTCACTTGTTACATAAAGCCGTGATTTATATTATTATTTTATATTGTGTTGTATTATTGTTTAATGAGCATGCAAACATATAATGAGTCTCGTTTTACTACACACCGTTACGATTCAAATTGATGTTTTGTATTGTTATATTGGAATGATATATGGAGGTGTTGTTTTGTTTTGACATGAATTTCAGCTTCATTTTTTGAAACAAAGTTATGATTCGGATGAATGTTTTGTACCGTCCCGAATTTTTTTTACACAAATCGCACATACATACAATGAGTCGTTCTTTTACACATATGCACGATTTATTTGTATTCAAATCTCATATGCGTGTCCTTGTTCTTATTCTTATTCTCATTCTCAGTTTTTTTTTCATAATTCGTACTTCGTGCTATTTTTTGTATTGATATTCATTTATATTTCGTATTCGTATTTTGTATATAGTCTGTTTTTCGTATTGGTGTTTGTTTGTATTCGAATTTCATATTAACATTCTCATCATTATCCTCGTTCTTATTTGTATTTTTTCATATTATGTAGTTGATGTTGGTTGTAGTATTGATATTTTTTTTTGTATTTTTTTTTGTTTGTGTCATTTTTTTCATATTTGTATTTGTATTCGGATCTCGTCGTGTTGATGTTCCTGTTGTTGTCCCGATTCTCATTCGTATTATTCTTTGGTATTTTGCAGTTCATACTGATTTTCCGATTGATATTTCTTTTCGTTTTTATATTTTGTCTAGTTTGTTTTTCATATGTGTATTTATATTCGTTATTGAATCATGTATTTGCAATCTTATTCTTATCCTTATTCTTATCGATTTTTTTTTTCCGTTTTTTCATGCGAATATTTAAAAGGCACTTGAAAATACATGTGCTATTATCTCTTTTTTCATAGTACAATATGCCATGCTAAATATTTAAACACTCGACATATTCTTATAGATCATAAGCAAAGCAACATAAATTTTAGTAAAGTATACCGAAGAAAACAAATAGTATAATTTCAATCATGCGAACCATCGAAAATTTTTCAGTATTTCAATTTACTGGTTCATGAGTGCAAAACACACATACTTTACCGAAGTAAGCAAATTGTAGAATTCATTGTCATGCCAAGCATTTAAAAAATCTTTTAGCATTTGAAATTGACAGGCTCATGAATGTAAAAAAATACATAACATATAAAATCACAAAGCAATTACAATTGAGGGGTCATTGTATATATATATATATATATATATATATATATATATATATATATATATATATATATATATATATATATATATATATATATATATATATATACGATTAAATTCAGCAAAATATACGATTAAATTTAACAGAACATATGATTGAATTTACTAAAATATATTTAATTACCTGATGAACATGATCATTAATTTCAAATAATTCAGCAAAATATATTATTGAATTTACCAAAATATACGATTAAATTTAACAGAATATACGATTGAATTTACTAAAATATAGTTAATTATCCGACGAACATGATCATTAATTTCAAATAATTCAGCAAAATATATTATTGAATTTAGGAAAATATACGACTAAATTGAACATAATATACGATTAAATTTACTAAAATATAGTTAATTATCAGATGAACACGATCATTATTTTCATAAAATCAGCAAAATATATTATTGAATTTAGCAAAATATATGATTAAGTTTAACAGAATATATGATTGAATTTACTAAAATATATTTAATTATCCGATGAACACAATCATTAATTTCAAATAATTTAGCAAAATATATGATTGAATTTAGCAAAATATACAATTAAGTTTAACAAAATATACGATTGAGTTTACTAAAATATAATTAATTATCAGATGAACACGATCATTAATTTCAAATAATTTAACAAAATATATTATTGAATTTAGCAATATATACGATTAAATTTAATAGAATATACGATTGAATTTACGAAAATATAGTTAATTATCAGATGAACACGATCATTATTTTCAAATAATTCAGCAAAATATATTATTGAATTTAGGAAAATATACGACTAAATTGAACAGAATATACGATTAAATTACCTAAAATATAGTTAATTATCAGATGAACATGATCATTATTTTCATATAATCAGCAAAATATATTATTGAATTTAGTAAAATATATGATTAAGTTTAACATAATATATGATTGAATTTCCTAAAATATATCTAATTATCCGATGAACATGATCATTAATTTCAAATAATTTAGCAAAATATATTATTGAATTTAGAAAAATATATGATTAAATTTAACAGAATATACGATTGAATTTACTAAAATATAGTTAATTATCTGATAAACACGATCATTAATTTCATATAATCAGCAAAATATATGATTGAATTTAGCAAAATGTATGATTAAATTTAACAGAATATATGATTGAATTTATTAAAATAAAGTTAATTATCCGATGAACACGATAATTAATTTCAAATAATTCAGCAAAATATATTATTGAATTTAGCAAAACCAACGATTAAATTAAACAAAATATACAATTGAATTTACTAACATATAGTTAATTATCCGATGAACACGATCATTATTTTCATATAATTCAGAAAAATATATTATTGAATTTACCAAAATATACGATTAAATTTAACAGAATATACGATTGAATTTACTAAAATATAGTTAATTATCCGACGAACATGATCATTAATTAATTTCAAATAATTTAGCAAGATATATTAATGAATTTAGCAACATATACGATTAAATTTAACAGAATATACGATTGAATTTACTAAAATATAGTTAATTGTCCGATGAGCACGATCATTAATTTCATATAATCAGCAAAATATATGATTGAATTTAGCAAAATGTATGATTAAATTTAACAGAATATACGATTGAATTTATTAAAATATAGTTAATTATCCGATGAACACGATCATTAATTTCAAATAATTCAGCAAAATATATTATTGAATTTAGCAAAATATACGATTAAATTTAACAGAATATACGATTGAATTTACTAAAATATAGTTAGTTATCCGATGAACACGATCATTAATTTCATATAATCAGCAAAATATATGATTGAATTTAGCAAAATGTATCATTAAATTTAACAGAATATACGATTGAATTTATTAAAATATAGTTAATTATCCGATGAACACGATCATTAATTTCAAATAATTCAGCAAAATATATTATTGAATTTAGAAAAACCAACGATGAAGTTTAACACAATATACGATTGAATTTACTAAAATATAGTTAATTATCCGATGAACACGATCATTAATTTCATATAATTCAGCAAAATATATTATTGAATTTAGCAAAAGATATGATTAAATTTAACAGAATATACGATTGAATTTACTAAAATATAGTTAATTATCCGATGAATACGATCGTTAATTTCATATAATTCAGCAAAATATATGATTGAATTTAGCAAAATATACGATTGAATTTAACATAATATATGATTGAATTTACTAAAGTATAGTTAATTATCCGATGAACACGATCATTAATTTCATATAATCAGCAAAATATATTATTGAATTTAGCAAAATATACGATTAAATTTAACAGAATATACGATTGAATTTACTAAAATATATTTAATTATCTGATGAACATGATCATTAATTTCAAATAATTCAGCAAAATATACGATTGAATTTAACAGAATATACGATTGAATTTACTAAAATATATTTAATTAACCGATGAACATGATCATTAATTTCAAATAATTTACCAAAATATATTATTGAATTTAGTTAAATATACGATTAAATTTAGCAGAATATACGATTGAATTTACTAAAATAGAGTTAATTATTCGATGACCACGATCATTAATTTCATATAATCAGCAAAATATATTGTTGAATTTAGCAAAATATATGATTAAATTTAACATAATATACGATTGAATTTACTAAAATATAGTTAATTACCTGTATATAATTATATCACTAAACAGTAACTAACATCAATTACAATACGCCCAAAATTCAGATAAAAATAACCCAAATATTACTCACTTAGGAATGACACATATTCCTACATATATTCAGAAAAAGAATACAAAAGATTTGGTCACAATACCAATACCAATAATGCATACAAAAAAAAATACAACAAAAACAGAGAATTTTTTTTGTAGCTCTCTAATTAATTAACCATGAAACACAGTTACACAATTCAGTCAAAATACCAATATTCATACAACAAAATATCAATTACCACCACAATTTTGAACTCTAGTTCTTCACTGGAGGCGTCCATTTCCTTGTCAGAGGATTCTATCTTTGGTTTATTGTGTATTTTGTGTTCTTTCATAACATCCCTCTTGCCTCCAAAATCAAAAAAAATATTAATATATGATCATGACAGAAAATAGGAGAGAAAGAGGTACTTGAGCAATAGAAAGAAGTTCCGCATCATTTTTATTTAGTCTTCAATCCAGCTTTTCATAATCGCTTGACACGTCACCATAATCCAGCTTTCTAACAGGCCCGACTTTTTTCATCCAAGCTTCTCGATCCATGCCTACATTTTGTAAACTCTATATATCTTGCTCGATTAGTCTGGATACATATGGCGTGTTTCCATGGACCTCCTCGAGTTTCATGGCGGTTATCTAAATCCCTGGTCCATTAGCCAGTCTTTAGTCACTCACAATTAGTACTTCAATTATTTTGTCAAAATCAAAACAAAAAAATATTTATGTTCATTTTTTTTTATAAAATAATAATTAATATTTCTACTTTTAATTGTAAGAAAACACTAATTTTAAATTTTGTTACAAATAATATGATAAAATATAAATAAATATTGTGAAGCGAGAGCGGGGTAATCTCTAGTTTTACTTATATCTAGGTTTAAGTGCATTATGATTTGTAATTTGAGAATGGGCCCGAAGCCCATAGTTCTGAGGTCTGTAGGCCGAGTCTTACATTTTAATATAGGGAAAATATACTTGGCCCTCGAATTCATTCCAAGAGCTTAGATTAGGTGGGAAAAAAAATAGATAAATTTATTATTATTATTAATTGTCTCAGTTAAATATTAATTGACACATCAATAATTTATAATATGTTGATATTAATATATGTTAATTGACGTGTTAATTTAATCAAACGATCAATTAAATCGTTAATCGAATTAATTAATAATACTAATCAACTCATTTAACTTTCTTTTGCCACCTCATCAAATGTGCAAGTTTGAGGGGCTCCATATATAACCTATGTTGCACGGATACGGATAGCATATCCGATACGATACTGATCCGATGATACGGCAATTTTCAAAAAATCAGGGATACGAATACGGCTATATAATTATTAGTTTAATATATTTATACTATATATAATTAATAAATTAGTAATAAATTAAATAATAAATTAATGATATTTTTAAATTAAATATCATGACAATAAATAATGTCAACCAAACAATACAAGTATCATAAAACTAGCATAAACTTGTTCTAGCTAGAAATATTTTAGAACTAATTTAGAAGTATCCAAGAAATATCTTATATAATTTATTTAAAAATATTATGGGTCAAAATATATAATGGGCCGAAGTATCCAAAATGGAGTATCCCAGCAGTATCATGGACTTATACCCAGCCGTATCCTGCCGCATCCCGGCCGTATCCGAAAAAAATAAATATTAAAATATTCGGATACGCCACGTGGTGTATTCGATACGTATCCGAGCCGTATCGCATCCGTATCCATATCGGATATGCGTATCCTCAGGATACTTCTGCATTTTTGAAATATCCGCGTAACATATTATATAACCGAGATCGGCCTTGATGGAGCTGATTGATATAGTTGTATTGGCGGCCCTGATGAAGCGAAATGATGAGACTCTTGAGAACGTACCGCCAAGGTGCCACTGAAGGCATCTTAAAACAAGTGATTCAAAGAAGAAAAGGGGCAAAAATAGATAGTCTAGAGAGGCAGGGTAATGATCGGGGGTTTTTATACCTAGGTTAACAACAACAAATCAGTGAAACCTTTCCCGATTATTTGAAGGACTAGGATTCAAAATACAGGAAAGCAAAGAAGGATTGTTTTGGGGGTAGTATTATTGTTAGTATAGTTCATATAGATTAAAATGAAGGTATTTAGGATTAGTTTTTTTTTTTTTTTTAGGGCAAATATCTTCACACTTGTATCAATTATATATTTTTCCCTCTAAAAATTAATAAATACAATAGAAGTAGGACGCAAGAGGCTACTCTATTTTTCTCAAAAAAACATAGTATATAACCCCTTTAATATAGGGCTTATAACAATATTGGTTGCTTAACTGCTTTTTGATTTGATTATTACTTAACAACTTGGTTTAGTTCCGTATGCCCAAAATTAGGTATCTCACAAGCCAGGATAATACATTCCTTTTTTTGAGGAAAATAGAGTAGGTTCTTATGTCCTACTTCTATTATTTGATTAATAAAATGAAGATAAGTTTTTACAAGATTAAACAAGTTTTGAAGGTATTTGCCCTACACTAGCTAAAAAATACTACTACTAAATTCCTTCATAGTAAACCTGCATACCTATCATTTTAATCAAAATAATCAAGACCTTAAAAATCCTGAACTTAACTTCCAGGATTCCAATTCCTTCCTTATATCTTAACTGAAAAACAAAACTTGGAATTGAAATCCTAGATTTACAATATTATGGAAACCAATAACCTGGCAACCTTGAGACCGCCTAAATCGTCTCAATTTTCCCCTATTCCACCGTTCAATCGTCTTCAACAGAGAAATCATCATCTCCCCAAATTTCATCTATCTCACCTTAAATTGAGAGAAAAGAGATCATATTCTTCGCCATGGAAGTCGTTGAGGAGCATTTAACTCAGTGTTTCTTCAATCAGATCCGTAGGAACTCCAAACGCTGTGAAAGCTTGTCGCCATTGGTATGTCTTTTTCTTTTTTAAACAAATTCTCTTAAATTCTCGTATATTTGTAAAAAGACCGAGTCTTCCACTTGCACTTGCTCTTCTTCTTCAATTAGAGTTTGTATTTGATTTGCCGATTGTTCTTCATTAGATTGAAACCACCATAATCTTCTGTCTTCTATTTGAAGTGAATTTCTCTCAATTTATGTCTCCTCTTCAATTTCTGCATTTAAATAAGAATAATTAGTAGATAAAGTTTCATTTGACAGTAATTCATTTGGCAAATTAACAATTGAATTATTTCTTTGTTCTATGTCTGGTACCCAATTTTGAATATCTGAAAAATTTAATTCATCATAATTATTTGATTGATTAAGTTTATATTCATAAAGTATGTGATTTATAATTTTTCAATCAGTCAATTGATCATTAGTAAAAGATCTTCTACATCTTTCCAACCAAAACTGGTACAAAGATATACATAATAAAATTTTATATTCTGTGCTTTCTCTATTATTTAGAATTATTTCTAAGGGTTTAAATTGATTTAATTTAGGAATTCCTAGTATACCACGTAATTTATCCCAAATTATATTTATAAATTCACACTGATTTGAAAAATAATTTTTATTTTTCTCAGATAATTTACATAAGACACATCTATTAGCTAAGAGCCATCCCCTTCTCTGCAAATTATCCAAAGTAAGTACTTTACCCTTATACAATAACCATAAAAATATTTTGATTTTCAATGAGAAATTTATTTTACATCTATTTTTATAATATGCATCTATATATACTCCTTTAATTAGGGTTTGATATGTACTTTTACAGGTAAAACCCTCATCTCCATTCCACTTCCAATTGAAAGAATATTTTTGTAATGGATTAAGGATGAGAGAATTGCAGACATGTTCAAGTTCAATAAGTTGATTATTTGCAATATTAGATAAAGGTACCACTATATCCAAACTAGTATATATATTTGATGCATTTAATTTAGTATGCATAAACTATGAATATGAATGCCAAAATAAATAAAAAAATTAAAACGAAAATATTTGATGAATTTTTAAAATAAAATTTATTAAAATGATACAAATATATTTATGTTTTATAATATTACATATTAAGTTATTAATATTATACATATATAATTATCTTCTTCCATAACATTTACATTTTATCATTTAATCTTATGTGAAGTGATAAACAATTAAATAAGTCAACCTAACATGAATCTAAATAATAATAATAATTTTATGTTATTAATATATGATGATGTGATTTTTTAAGAGTACTTAAAACAGTGTGTAAATTAGATATACTTAAGTGATTACAAATAAAATATGTTTATACAAAAAATCAATGATTAATCAATAATTTAATATTTAATCAATAATCTAATATTTTGTTAAAAATTAATGATTAATCAATAATCTAATTTTTGTTCGTTATCATAATCTAATATTTAATATGAATGTGATTGATTTGACACAATAAAATTGTAAAAACTTAGACTCCAAAATAAAGATATAAATAAATTGGAAAAACAAAATGAGAAACTGTCACCATTCATTCTCACGTTTAATTGGACCACTCCGACGTGCACATCCTTGGAGGCTATGGAAGGTCAAATATATTCCTCATAAATCATGATTAATATTTATAATCTTGAAAACAATATTTGACGGATTCAGACTACCGAAATAACATTACAATTTTTGTTGGGAGGGTCAAATATAAAATAATTATACTATAATGATGGTAATATATATATTTAACCATTACATAAATACACTGTTTTTCGAAAATTTTGGACGGGTCGTGGCCCCTCCCGATTTCTTATTAAGATCCGGTCCCTGATCTTCGAATATATTAGGCAAGCATGACAATATTTCATCCAACTAGTCTGACGAGAGCTTTTTTTTTGGTCCCATTCAGGTCAAGTCTTCCTGAAATATTATTTTGTTCGCAATAGTTAAAAAAAAATTGACGAACTTGGGCCCCGAGAAAACAATGGATAGATAAACAAATAAATAATATTGATTAGTTTGATTGAAAAACAAGTAGAAGAAGAAAGATTCACGGAATAAGCCATATTCACGAACTGCAACTATATTAAACAATTAGATATTTTTTATTTTGGAGTAGTGATGTATGTACTTTAGTATTCTCCTCCCACAATTTTTGACGACATAACATGATTTTTAAAAGAAAAATGTTGGACATACCCCCACCTCTTCTCCAAAAGGATTGATGACGTGATATGAATTAACACTTTAAAATTAACATCTTAATTCATTGTTTGACATCTTAATTGGAAGTCCAATAATAAATTAAGATATTCGAACTATAAATTAAGATGTTAAACCATGTATTTATGTGTTAATTTTTAAGGTGTTAAATCATATTCATGTCACCAAGACTCTTGAGAGAAAGTTATAGGGATGTACTTCACTATTTTTATTTAAATTTTATTTTACATCTTAATTTATAATTTAACATTCTAGTTTATGATCTAACTATTTTAATTTATGGTTTAACATTTTATTAAAATGTCAAGTCATAAATTAATGTGGTAAAAATTAAAGTATTCATCATATCTACATAATCAAGAGTTATGGGAAAGAATACCAGGGATATCCAACATTTTCCTTTTATTTTATGGGCGCCTAAACAGCAACAAATTAAATATAAACACTGTAGCCAGTACAGATAATACTTCAAAAAGATAATAATTGTTTATAAATAGGACTAGGTCAGAAAAAACATACGTGCATACACTTCAGTTAACCTTATAAGTAGTGAAGGCGAGAGAGCAGGGGCGGATCTTAGTAGGGGCCGCGGGGGGCGGTCGCCCCCCCAAGATTTTCGCCAAACAGTGTATATATGTGGTGATCTAATGTATTTTATCAGTATAACAGTGTAAATTTTATTGTTTGCCCCCCCAAAAGAATAGTGCAGTGTAATTTCAAAACCAGTATATATTTCATTTTGCCCCCCCAAAAAATCGTGTCAAGATCCGCCACTGCGAGAGAGAGAGATTCGTAACATCCATGGAGAGCTGAAACTCTCACTCAAAAAGTAAGTAAAATTTTCTGTTCTCCTTTAAAAAGAATCTGGTGTTTCTCTTTCTAGTTAAGATTTTTTACATTTCGTTCCAGACACACACATAATTAACCTCCAAGAGATATTGGTACTAGCAAAAATAATTTTTTTATTCTTTTTGTCAGCAAAGATGGCCTGAGAATCTTCAGAAACGAAAAATACAAAAAAGTATTTAGTCAAACAAGTCTGAGATGTCTCAAGTAGATTATGGCAATATCGAAATAAAAAATCGATGATCCCTTGGCAATTCCATCAAGCAAAAGATAGAGAATCTACGGTTTAAGCCATTGGAAAGTAAACAATTCGCCATTTTTCGGGTGCCCACTTACATCCGAGAGATAAACAAGAACTTTTACGAGCCACGCATAGTCTCAGTTGGGCCGTATCATCGAGGTAGGACCCACCTCAAAGCCATGGAAGAACAAAAAATACGTTACCTAGAAAGGCTCCTCCTTGAAAACCCTGACATCACGTTGTGTGCGTATGTCAGGGAATTGTGAGAATTGGAGAATGCTGCGCGGAGATGCTATTATGAGAGAATCGATCACATGAGTAGTGATGAATTTATGACCATGTTGTTGCTCGATAGCGTCTTTATTATCCAAGTAGTCGTGAATTGGACATTCCGAAGCGATGATAATAAAGATATTGTTTATGATATCCCTTGGAATGTGCCTCTAATAAGGAGCCATATCTTGATGCTCGAAAACCAGATTCCCTTTTTCGTCCTGGAGAAAGTGTTTAAACTCTATTCAACCAGGAACGAAGATTATAGCTCCTCGAGCCCGTGCAACCATGACACTTGAGTCAATGTAGTGACCTCGAAAAGGCTTCCCTATTCGACGTGTTGGTCGGTTTTTTGGAGCATGGAAATGATAACTTCCCCATACCAGGTCGAGATAACATTTATGATCATCTACTCCATTTCTACTACGACCGTTTCATGTCCGTGCAAGATCATCCGAGTCTATGTCTAAAAACATCCTTCCTCGAAAAGCTCAAACCGAATAAGGTATTCCCATTAATCTCCTCTAGCATTAGAAGGTTGACCATGAGAAAAAATTGTGGATTGTTGATTACCAAACGTTCCCCGAGGATGATTCCATGTGCGACCGAGCTTACAGAAGCGGGGATAACTTTCAAAAGATCCGAATCTAAGAGTATTTTGGACGTGGGGTTTTTGTAGCGGGGTACTGAAAATCCCGTATATTCCTGTCGAGGAGAGCACAAGGCCTCGAATAATGAACCTAATAGCATACGAGCAGTGTAGTCGTCAGAAACAAAGGCCCCTCACGAGCTTTGCGGTATTAATGGATTGCATAATAAATACACCGAAGGACGTGCTCATATTGCAACAAGGAGGGATCATAGAGAATAAACTTGTTGACGAAAGCGAGGCGGCCATTTTTTTCAACCAGCTCAGGTATTTTCTCATGGTTCTGAATATCGGTATCGGAATCGGACTCGGTCGGGTCTGGAGACTCGGGACTCGGCCGACTTGGACAAGACTCGGGCGAGTCAAAAAAAAAATCGGACTGCTAGTAAAAAAATCGGAAAAAATAGAAAAAAAATTAAAAAAATTATTTGAAAAATATATAAACATTCATAAACATGATACACACAAATTCAACTCATGAAACTCAAATTACTACATTAAAAAAATTACATTACCTAAGAAAATTAGTACATTAAAAACTTCTACTGCCAAAAACTGTGACGAGCGGGTTGCGTTGTATAATCATTATCTTCATATTGATCATGAGGAGGAAAATACATTTGTAAATTTGTATTGTCGAAAATGTTCATCATTGATTCGAAGGGTGATCGGTTTTCGTGTTGTGTGTTACCAGTATACGGATCGGAACAGTTTTCATTATTTGCGCTTGCAGTTGAACTTATATCCATTCCTGAAAAATTAGATCCCTCACTATAATTAGAGCCGTCATAAAAGTACGGTGCCTGGAGGTTCCTCTGCATATCAGGATTGTCTTCCCTCACTATAATTAGAGCCGTCATAAAAATATATAATAAATTAGGAAAAGTTTGATTGGCTCTAACAAAAATATATAAACATATAAAAATCAAAAAAAAAAAAAATCGGGTTATCGGATCCGATTTATCCGGGTCAATATCGGATCGGTGGGGTCCGAGTCCGAGTCAACTCGGCCGAGTTTTTTTTTAACTCGGCCGATTCTCAGAACCATGTATTTTCTTTCTTTTTTACATCTAAAGAAGATGATAAAAAAATTATCTAGTTTCATTAAGAATTAGAAAAATCCCTATAAATATTTTTCTTGAAAACTTGTTATATCAAGTAACTTAAAATTAAAAATCATAAAATTTCCGCTAAGCAGGTACTGCTCTTATCTCGACTACGACGAGCACCACTTGGCCGGTATATTCAGAGAAGTGAAGAAATACTGCGAGTCCAAGTGGTAGAAATATAGGGCGAAACTATGCCGTGATTACTTCAGTAGCCCTTGGGCGATTATCTCTTTCTTTGCTGCAGTTTTTCTTTTGCTGCTAACCGCAATTCAGTCTCACTACAGAGTTTTATCATACTATCGTCCCCAACATTAGAATTAGAAATTCCGTAGCGAAACAATGATTCATGTTGTGTAAGTAATTTATTCAGCACAATACTATCTCTTGTTGGCATGTTAGTGAAAGAAAGAAATTCTAAACTTTGGTAATTTGTTAGTTCAGAGGTAAAATATGTATCGATTAGTGAGTGACTTATTTGTTAATTATGAGCTGAATTTAGTATTTACTTACTTGAATATGTTAGTTTGTTTGGAGGTGTGATTTATTATTTGTAAGTTATTTGTGGTTAAATGATTGATTACTTGTAAAAAAATATTTAGGTTTTAACTAATATGTTGCGGTTTGTAAACTTTATTTTTTGTTTGTAAAAAAAGGACTATTCGCATTAGTTACTATGACTAAGCGAAACAACGAATAAGAAACTGAATTGGTCTCAAATTCTAATGATTTGTCAATTAGGAATTGAATCTTTTAACTTGAGCTTAATTAAGCCAGAATTAAGTTCCTTAGGGCTTAATCACCACTGACATCATACACTTAATCGAGAGTAAAAGAAAGAAATCAAGATATTTCGAAGAAATTCCAATATAATTCGAAATAATTTGTAAAATTCGATTAACCCATGAAAAGGTTTCAAAATAGTAATTAGATAAAAAAATAGACTTTGTAATAAATAATTGAAATTATCTATTTAAATTTGATGTACTATCTCTTACAGTAGTAATATTTATTTAACTGAACAAGAGAAAAAATGATAAATATCTGGATCAGGAGTTCAGTAGATTCTTGGTTTATACGGTGCTTTGAAAATCAGTACTATAGTGTTTTGCCTTTCTTTCATCCCAATTATGTTGTTATTATGTTTTGTCCCTTCCAAACTGAAATTATTGAAATTAGTGGAAGTTAAACATGCTTTTTCAGCGTGGATATTAGAATTAATGACTATAAATAATGATTTAAGGTTCTAGTGTGTGTGTGTGTGTGTGTTTAGTTAACCGAGTGGAACTGTGGAAGAAGAGATTCCTTTTGGCTTCTCAGGTCAAGGTCATTGACGACTAGTTCATAATTAAAAGATGGTTTTATTTAAGAGTAGTGATGTACATCCCTAGTACTCTCTCCCCCACATTCTTGACGACTAGGATATGGTTTAAAACTTTCAAAATTTAACATCTTAATTTATAGTTTAATTATTTCAATTTATGATTGAACATACAATTAAGATGTTAAATCATGAATTAAAGTGTTAATTTTTAAGGTGTAAAATCATATCTACCTCATCAAGGGTGTGGGGGGAGAGATGGGGGTATGTCCAACATTTTCCTTTATTTAAAGACACAACTAAGGTTGTAATTACAAGAATAGACATCATAGTTTTGAAATTACAAAAATGACACTATGAACTTTTTAAAAGTCTAGAGTTTGTTAAATTTAATTTTCGTTCATATTATACTTACACCCCATATTGTACCATTGTTGTACCCAAAAAATACTATATTTTTATTTTCTTTAAACAAATAAAAGTGCACCTATTAAAAATATTTATATTTTATAAAATAATATATCTAATAGTATTTTATTTCGCAAATAAAAATCATATTTTCAAAAATATTTTGCACAAACATTATTACATTTAAATATAAAATTATATTCTCATTGTGATAATTTGAAAAATCATACTATATTTTTTATACAAGGAGATGAGAAAAAGTTGAGCGGATAGATGGACAGAGAAATGGAAGGAGGAGACTCCAAGTCATTAGTGAAATACACGGAGCTCTGGAGAGTGAAATATAGAAATTTTTTCGGGACGACAAAATACAGGAATTTGAGGGTCAAAATACAATACATCATAAATCAAACAATATATTTCAAGCTAATTCAGAATTTTGAGTTACATATCCCTCAAAAACCCTCAAATCAAACATGCCCTAAGTAGTAACCTCGGATACTTATTATCATCATCCAATTTAACTTAATATGGCATGATGAATATTAATTATATAAATCAATTATTACTTATTTTGGTTGACTATCATGTTAAATATCATATGTATTAACTAGGATATAGAGGAGGTTGTGATGGTGAAATATAGGGTCATGGTATAGAGATGACAATCAGGGAGTCTGGTCGGGTGATTTCGACTTCATATTATTTCAATTTGCGGATTATTCGACTTGTTGAGTTATTCGGGTCGCGGGTCATTCGATTTGCAGGTTATTCGGTTCCGAATCGTTTCGGTTTTTGTTCCATTTTGGATTCGTGTCATTCGATTTCGGTTCGATTTCAATTTTGGATCGTTGACTTTTCGACATTTTCAGTTTGGATCGGGATCGGGTTCGGGTTCGGATGGGTCAAGTAATCTTTTCGGATAGGTCATATTTTGTCAACTCTAATAATATATGATGCGTAAAAGTTAACATACATGTTAATTGATCTAATTTTTTTTAATAAACTTCCAATGAAAATTTGAATAAATTATGAGTCATTAGTTCAGTCCCACTTGATTAAATTTAAGAGACAAAATATCTTCTCCGTTTAATATTAATAAACTTACCTCTTTGAATTAAGTATTAAGTAGTATATAGATGAAGTCTGATGTGAGCCGTCAGTATTATTTTTTTTGTATGATTCAGAAAAATTCTCGTTCTTTTTTACACTGTTTAAGTATTCTTTATCCTATATTCTTTCTTTTATAAGTGGAGGATCTTATCATAATTTTTTGGAGAAGCCAAATTAAAGACTGGATCTGAAATTATCATGTACGATTTTTTTTTGGAGGAAAGGACAAACAGTAAATTCTACATTGTTATACTAATAATATATATAGGATCATTAGATATATAAACTGTTTGACGGAAATTTTGAAGGGGCAAATGTCTCTTATGATCCCCTATTAAGTATTGAAATTAATGTTTTAATATTTTATATAATAACATTATTAATAATTTGGGGCAGGATAATATAATTAATTATGTGTGAAAATATAAGAGATGCATATTAAATTTAGAGATGTCTATTGACATTAATAAGTGTTTATTGATTTAAATAAAAGTATCTAAAATTTAGATAGTTACGGATGTATGTTTGGAATGGTGTTTTTTGGAGACATATAAAATTCCTATATATATAGGAATATCACTGTACCGAATTACAAAAATATATACAAAAAAAACTTTGACCTTTCCTTTCCGTGCGCGTGAAAGAAAAAAAAGACAGAAAGTTAATTGTCTTCTGTGACTCTCTCTCTGCAGTGTTGTATTTTTCTTCTTCCATTCATTCAGTTTTTATCCTCGTGATATTAAACTCCCAAATTCTTTCCCCAATCAATAAATTCTTTGCCGAGAGACGTTTATCACTTCAATTAGTTATCTTAGATTTACAATACAACATGGTTGGAACGAGAGTGAAGGGAGGGGCACAGTAACATTTCCCATATGATAAGGCTGGCTGACCAACTACATTATAAAAGTCATTTTCACCTAGTAGCCATTAGAGAAGAGAGGGAAGTTTGTGTTTGTGACTGAGGACGAATTTCTTAGCATCCATGGAGAGTTGAAACTCAAATTTTAGAGGTAAGATTCACCTTCACTCCTTCATTCTTCTTTTTGTTCTACTCTTTGCAGTTTTAGTTTGTTACGATTTGAACCCCATGGTGAATAAACTTGTGATGGTTGTCAGCAGTTGCACAGTTCCAGTTGCTGGATTCATCACTTGGCCATGTTATGTTTGTTTCCAACAATTTAATAAAAAAATATTAGTTTCCAACAAAAATACTTTGTGCTCGACCTATAATAGTTCTGCCGATGGATGGGATTTGGATAGAATTGAAGTAATATCCAAATCGAAATCCGATAAAGAGTTGAGTTCCGAATGCAAGTGTTAATCCATTGGAACATCAAGATTCATGGGATTTTAATTTATATTTTAGATCTGATTTTTATTCACATCAAAATAATATATCCCATTTTTTAAAGTAAATACCTTGTCGCCAATTTCTTAATTGATTAACCCTATATGAAATTCCCAACACGTTTTTTTTTTACCTTTTTACTAGTAAAAGATGGCTTGAGAAACTTCACAAGAATAAATACCGAAGAAGTTATTAATCAAGGCAAAAAGTAAATATGGCTCAATTAGGTTATAGTGATACCGAAATAACAATTGATATCGATGATCCCGTGACGATCTCTATCAAGAAGGAGATCGAAAATGTTCTGTTCGACCCATCAGAAAGCAAGCCATTCACCATTTTTCGAATGCCTTCATACGTCCGAGAGAGAAACAAGAACTTTTATGAGCCACGGGTAGTCTCGATTGGGCCATATCACCGGGGTGCGGCCCACCTCAAAGCCATGGAAAAACAAAAAAGGCGTTATGTACACAAACTCCAACACGATAACCCTAGCATGCCATTGGATGAGTATGTTCGAGATATACGGAAATTGGAGAGTGCTGCGCGGGAATGCTATTATGAGGGAATCGATCATATGAGCAGCGATGAATTTATAACCATGCTGGTGCTAGATAGCATATTTATCATTCAAGTAGCCGTGAGTTGGATGTTCCCAACCAATGATAGAGATGTTGTTTGCGATATCTCTTGGAATGTGCCTCTAATAAAGAGTGATTTGTTGTTGTTGGAGAACCAGATCCCTTTTTTCGTTCTTATGGAAGTGTACAAACTTTATTCAACCACGAATCAAGGTTGGTATTATAGCTCCTCGTGCGCAACCCCGTCAAACTGTGACACGTCGAGTCAAGAGAGTGATTACGAAAAGCCTTCCCTATTCGAAGTGCTGGTAGGGTTTCTAGATCATGGAGATGAGAATTACCAGATACCGGGTCCAGATAGAATCTTTGATCATTTACTCGATTTCTACTACGACTGCTACATGTCCATACAAGAGCGTAAGAAACCTCTCGAAAAGCCCAAACCTAAGAAGAGATTCTCTTCTATCTCCTCCAGCATTAGAAGGCTGACCCTGAAGAAAAACTGTGCATTGGGGACTACTACACGTTCGCCGAGAATGATTTCGTGTGCAACGGAGCTCAAAGAAGCAGGAATAACATTCAAAAGATCCGATTCCAATAGTATTTATGGTGTAAATTTTTCTAGCGGGGTTTTGAAAATCCCGTATATTACAATTGAGGAGAACACAATGCCTCGAATAATGAATCTCATAGCGTTCGAACAATGTAGTTGTCAGGAGCAAAGACCCTTCACGAGCTACGCGATATTAATGGATTGCATAATAAATACGCCGAAGGATGTGCTCATATTGCAACAAGGAGGGATAATAGAAAACAAACTGGGCGACGAGCCCAAGATGGCCACTTTTTTCAACCAATTGAGGTGCTTTTTTTATTTCATAAAGAATCAAAAAATGGCCCTAAAATGAAAAATCATTTTTCGTAACCTCACCTTTTTTTTGTATAATTAGAGACTACGACTTGTAGTATTAATTATTAATCTAGAGGAAATACTCCATTAATCAGGTACTGCTGCATTGTGGACTATGAGAAGCACCACTTGGCTGGTTTATTCCAAGAAGTGAAGAAATATTGTGATTCAAAGTGGCCGAAATATAGGGCGAAACTATGCCGTACTTACTTCAACAGCCCTTGGACGATTATCTCTCTCATTGGTTGTGTTTTTCTTTTGATTTTGGCTGCAATTCAGTCTGGCTATGGAGTTTTATCATATTATGGTCCCCAGAATTAGAAATTACGTAGTGAAATACATTTCATGTTGTCCGAGTCTTAATTATAAATTATGTGTAGCTTTGTGAGTTGTGATTAATTTGTTATGAACTATACATGTTTTTTTTTTTTTTTTGCTTGTCTCAATGTGCTATTTTCCGAAGATAAACGTGATCACAATAAACGGTATAGTAATACAAATGCATCTGTTACCTTCAATGTAAATATTCTATGTGAATATCAATCCCTTTATAGCTTGTATGATTTTAGATATTTTTACAGTCTGAACATTTTTAACAAGTAGTTAAACCAAACCAGATAGTCTAGCTTCGATGTTAAGAAAACTTAGAAAACAAAGATACTGCTAAGTGAGAATATTCTAATTAACATAGCAACTACTCCATGAGTTGTTTGGGAATCATCTTTTCACAGATTCCGGTTTATACGGTGCTTTGGTTTCAATTTTGTTGTATTATATTTGGCCTTTCCAAACTGAAATTAGTGGAAGTATAAAGATGCTTTTACAGCGTGGGTTTATAATTAATGATCTATATAAACCAATCACGATTTAATGTGATTTTCGTCAATGTCCAAAGCACCCTAGCCAAGGGTCACTGACTCACTCAAATGGTCCCGGCCCCTTCCCTTCCTCAAGTCAAGCTGTTTTCTAAAATTTGCAACTAGTTAGGCCTGTTCGGACGTGGAGTTTTGGATCATGGTCAGGTCAGGTCCGGTCCAGTATTTTTCGAGGCATATGACAATAAAAAAAGACTTCATATCACGAAATAAAATACAAATATGTTACCGAATAAATAATTTGCATATGAATTTCACGTGAACTAAGGTCCACTATATTTCTACCATAAATATGACTTCGGAATTGATTCGGTAATTTATTTCGGGACATTTAGCATTATTCCTATGCCAATTACTATTATGAAAACTTGCAACTAAAAGAATTAATATTATTTCATGTTAATTTTTTTCCTAAATTGTCCTGAAAATCTCTTGCTAATTTTTTTCCTAAATTGTGGTGAAAATTTTCAAAAAAACCCACTATATTTTGCTGAAAGAATTTGGAGGCTTGTATATTTTGTTGCACTGTACATATACGAATACGTGTATCGTACTGGGTACTATACAGATACTGCGATTTTCGAAATTCTTAGGATATGACACATTTACATAACAATAATAATAATATATAATTAATTTTGTACAAATAGTTTTTTTAATATATTATTCATGACTAATATATATATATATATATATATATATATATATATATATATATATATATATATATATAGGGCTAGGTTCGATGGCCAACACCCTTGTTTGGCCAACTCGGCCAACAACGTTTATTTCTCAAATTATATAAATGAAAATTAATTTTTTACCGTATAGTTGTAATATATATCATTTAGATATGTTGTAGAACAAATTTTGTTTCATTTGTATTTTTCTATCTAACAAAATCGATAACATATTTTCACAACCGTCTATTTCGGTATTTTTTTTGGATTTCGATGAAAGAAAAGTCGAAACATTGTAAAAATTAATCTTAAGTCTATATATATCATTTAAATTAAATCCAATGAAAAAAATTCAAATTTTAAAATTGATTTCGTGACGAATCATGTCGTAAATATTGTCATCCGTCAATATCTTTACGTATCATGATGGAGATGATAAAAATATTTATTTTTCATAAAATTAAATCTATATCCTTCTCAAGTGATGTATATCACATCTATGCGGTTGGATTTTTATTTTCATGTATATATTGTGAGAAATAAACGTTGTTTGCCGAGTTGACCAAATTGAACCTAGCCCATATATATATATATATATATATATATATAAGAAAAGAGTGAGCAACGGACAAATAAAAAAAATGAACATAAACAAGTAAAATAGGAGAAAAAATACATACCCAACAAATACAAAACAGTCAACAAGATAAACTACATACTATTAATCAATCAAAGAGAGAAGATACGTAACTCACAAAGAAAGAAAGTATTTGGAGAAATTAAAGTTTTATAATGAGTAGAGGGGGAAAGTTTTATAATGAGCAATGACCCAATAAAAACCCAAAAAGTAGTTATTTGATAAAATCGGAACAATAATATAATTTAGTCCCACGGCTTCATTATCATACAATAGCTCTAATTCTAAACGTATCACCAGAATATGACACGTGGCCCATGTTCTCTCCTTTTATGTTCCCTTCTTCTTCCGCCAAAAAAAATAATAGTATGGTCCTTTCTTTTTCTTCATTTCCGCACCAAAAAAAATACCCTAGACGCGACCGAGAATAGGAAAAAGAAAGCCATGGCGAGAAAAGTGAAAGCGATGGCGTGAGCGAGAAAAGCGAAAGCGATGGCACAAGGCGGGGCAGGTCATGGCGTGAAGCGGAACAGGCGATGGTGCGAGGCGGAGCAGCCCTACGTCCTGAATCGTCAAACCCTAACCCTCACAAGACCTGCGAGAGAGATACTACGGCACATTTCTTCAAACGGCCAGACGACGTTTTCGCTTCTTTTCAGAAGAAATCTCCTACTTGATAATAATGGTTAGCATTTTTTCAGATTGGTTGTGTGTTCGTGTTGATTCGACTGATATTAGTATCTAGGGTTTGCGAGACTTCTTTTCCTTTTTCGTTCGATGCCTAATTCTTTCCATTTATGACTTAAATTGGCCTCGATTTTGATATCTGTCATTTACTTATTATTTTTCTTTTCTTCTATTTTAGTTGAAACATTTCGTCGGTTCTGTATAAATTGAATTATTTTATTTGATGATTTTTTCAGGTTAATTCCAATATATTGATTCGGACCTGCGAAATTCTCTGCGTGTTCAAGTCTTGCCAGATCCGCTGTTTCAGGGGCTTGCAAAACCCTCTAACTTTTCGAGTCTTGCCAGATGGAGCGACGAAAAAAGGAAAACAACACTCTTCTCATTTGCGCAGTCGTGAGGAAACCCTATCAACAAAGAAGAGGGGGGGGCAAACGTTGGCGAAACCAAGCCGTGACCTGCCCCGCCTAATAAACGCATCTTTTCGCTCTATATTTTTACTCTAATTCGTACATGTTCTTCCTCACATGATCTCCAATGGATCTCATGTAGATAATCTCACCTTCGATCTAAATTTTTTATTTTCTTTTATCCAATTTGATCGAAATGGAGTTGCGAAAGATTAAATCTTCCTCACGTGAGCTCCAATAGAATGAAGGCACAAAAATAGAGAGCGGCATCTTGCAGAAGAAAAAAAAAAGCAGCTTTCTTCTTCTAGTTCGGGTCGCTATCTCCTTCAAAGCCCACTTTCCAAGCGATCTGAAACGGTATAACTTCCAACTCACTCATCCTCGATTATAATTCTTCATTAAATCTGAATTGAACTTCAATTTGACCTCAATTCTGCAATTAATAAGAAATAAACTATTTGTGCGATTTTAAAACAACTGAGAAATTGGAACTAGCGATGGATCATTTTAGACCCCACATTCGGAAGGATGGAATACAAGTACACCATTTTTCCTTCCAATGAGAAACTAATTCTAATTCAAAATTTAAAAAAATTTAAGCATCTAATTTGTTAATTAGGCTTAAGAGAAATGAGGCAACATCAAAGGGTTTGATATATTTCGATGCAACCAGTAGTATAAGCTTATCTCCTATAAATTTCCAGTAATATCCCTCTCTCTTTCTCCAATTTCCTTTTAATACCCTTCAAAACATGAGAATATCATAAATGCCCCTCTACATTGACTTTCTTTTCAGGGGACTGCCAAAATATGATGTATACGAGGAAGTATGATATAGCTCTGCCCGTTACCAAAAAAATCTATTTATAGCTGTGATTGCAATCTTTGCCAAATTAGTTAGGAGGTGGCGCAACAAGAAGAATGGACAACACTTTTTAACTTTGACGGACGCAAAGAACTGTTTGTTGATGTATGTTTGAGGTATTCAATGAGTGTGGGTACCACGCTGATTTTTAACGTTCGTAAAATATGCTGATTTTTAACTGTCTGGATTATATCATAGAACATGTAGCGATTCATCGAACAAATACTTACTCAAAACATAAAAATCATAAGAAAGTAGGAATTTTGTTTTTTTTAAAAACGAGCCCGCACAATAGCGCGGGTACCAAGCTAGTTTTATACTATGGTTGTAGATTGCCTTATAAATATACCTTGTTCGGTGCAAGTTTGTTAGATATTAGTTGGGTTAAATAATTTTGCGGAGGCCTATGAATTCTGTGGAGGCCTGTGGCATAGGTCTACTGAACCAATGGCCGGGCCTGGTCATGGTTTTGGTCGAATCCTATGGAATTGGCAGGAAATTTTTTTGGCTGTTCGGTTACATGTTAGGAAATGAAGTTTGGGATCTCAAAAACTCCGGAAATTAGTCACACAGTGACAAAAAACTGGGTTTTAGAAACTGACCTCGGATTGGATATATTAGGAGAGAGAAATTGCTTGCAAAACAAAATGTCACATTTATTTAGTTATTCGTTGCTTCACCTGTCTTAGTCTTTCTTCTACATAAAATATCATATTTATTTATTTATTTAATTAATTCGAAAGAATAAATATTTTTAATTAATTTAATTTAATTTAATTTATAATATAATTTGAAGGAATAAGTATTTTTTTAATTGACAAATTTATGTATTCGATATTGTATTTGTAGTTATATTTGCATTTAAAATCGGATATCGGATAATGTATCGTACCTATACCCGAAATTGGATATCAGATATCGTATTCATATAGAATATCAGATATCGGATACCGGATATCATATTCGTATAAAAAAATCGGATATCGAATATCGGATACCGTATTCATATCCGTATTCATATTCAATACCTTATTCATATTCGAAATGGGATATCGTATACCGTATTGTTATCCGAAATCGAGTATCGAATACCGTATTTTTATTCGTATTCCAAATTGGATATCGAATACCGTCTCCGTATTCGTATTCGAAATCGGATATCGGATACCGCATTCTTATTCGTATTGGAAATCGGATATCGAATACGGCATTCGTATCCGTAATCGAAATCGGATATCGTATACCGTGTTCGTATCCTAAATTGGGTATCGGATACCGTCTTCTAATTTAGATTCGAAATCGAATATCGAATATCGTTTTCGTATTTGTATTCGAAATGGGATATCGAATACCGTCTTCGTATTCGTATTCGAAATCAGATATCGGATACCGCATTCGTATTCGTATTCGAAATCGGGTATCGTCTACCGTATTCGTATCCGAATCGGATATTGGATACCATATCCGTATTCGTGATATTTTTACACACTATTATAGGATATAATAATAATAATAATAATAATAATAATAATAATAATAACAATTGATGATGTATTTAGCAATTATTAATAATAATAAATAATAATAATTGTAATTAGAAATAATTATTTTAATAATAGTAATAATGATAATAATAATAATAATAATAATAATACAAATATATTTAGAAATTAATAATAATAATATTATTAATTGTGATGTATTTAACAATTATTAATAAAAATAAATGATAATAATTGTAATAATTGTAATAATAAAATAATAATAATAGTAATAGTAACAATAATAATAATAATAATAATAATAAAAATAAAAATAATAATGTATTTAGAAATTAATAATAGTAAAAATAATGATGTATTTAGCAATTTTTAACAATAATAAATAATACTGATTATTATAAAAAAAATTATTGTAATAATAATAATAATACTATAATACAATTATGAAATATTTTATTCATTTTTTTCATCGAATCCTATGATTTTCATCAAACACTTTTTAAACATCCTACAACTATAGTTTTTGCATTTTCCTGCTATCATAATTTCCTCATATTCATATATCGGTTTCCTGCAACTACTAGTTTCCTGCTACTATACAAAACTGTCATTTTGGATTTGAACCGATTTGAATTACGGTTTGTTCGAGCCATGGATCGTTTGAGTTGTGTCATTCGAAAATACCATCACTATTATAAATCATATTTTTGGTGATAGTATAATAATTATTACCGAAATAAAGTCGTCGTAATTAGTATATCTTTTATAACGTTCCGAACAAGTTCGGATTTCAAATACACGATTAACTAATGATTAATATTTGATGTCTTTTCCTCATGTTTTTTTTCCAACTCTTGCGCCCTTGCTTCTGAAGGAAATACAATTTTGGATCAACGGTAAAAGTGTACGTAAAAGGACACACGAACGTACGCATTCGAGAAGACGGATGAATGCACAATAGGATTGTGCAGAATTAGGAAAAATTACGCAGTGCGCCATGATGAACCATATGGTCACCTACGGTGTATAATCTGCAATAGTTGTGGACTTAGCCAAATCCGGGATTTTACGGCCGTGCGGCATGACGGACCATATGGTGCGTCATGACGGTAGAGTGCGTAATTTGTCCAGAGACTAATTGGCATTGGTGCGTCATGACGGACCATATGGTGCCTCATGACGGATCATTTATAAAAGCTGTTTTATGGCAGATTTTATCACACACGAGATGGTGTGTCGAATATGTGTCTTTTGGGTGTCCTTATCCTATTACGTATAAATAGGATAATTTTCTCTCTCATGTACTAAGGAATTGAATCTAATTATTCTATCAAGGAGTTAAAAGAGTGTGAATAAGAGAGAAAGAGAACAGAGGAAAAAATAGTTTTCTCCATCTAGAGAATCGAAAGCAATCAAGCAAGTTCGTCGGTTCATCGTCTAGGTAGTTGCACCAGCGACCGAGGTGCTGCGACTCACGGTGGATGCGAGTAGAGGAGCGACGCTTGTGGCTCTTTGTTGTGATCGAACCGGAGAATCGAATACCGTCAACGAAGTGGTGGAAGACGCGTGGGCGTGGGACGTGCGTTTTGTCACCAACGTTACAAGGCGAAAGAAAGATAAGCGATCAACCCGTCGAGTGTGATCAATTTCACACCGATAATTGACTATCCTACTTTGCATCGTACTCTCGATATCGAAGCGTGATCTCATGTTCGCTGCACGGGCCCGGGGACGGGATAATTGTCTTCAGTGGTATCAGAGCAAGCGCTGAGATTCGAGGGTCGACTCATAGTCGTATAAAAGTTATACGCACGTGTTTACAAAAGTTGCACCCGTTTGCATGAAAATCGGTGACTGAAATAGAATTTCAATTAAAATCACTAGTGAATTCATTAGAGATCAGTCACAAGAAGATTGAGAGTATCTAGGAAAGATCGTGAAAGAAAGAGTTTCATCATCGATCGTTTTCGAAACGATGAAAAAACGGATTTGGAATCAGGCATTTCTGGCAAACAACGTGTTGTTGAAGGAAATACAGTTATAGATCAACTAGTAGATCGTACACATGAGAATAGATGAACGTACGCGTTCGTCGATACGATTGGATGCATAATAAGAATATGCAAATCTGACAGAAATAACATAGTCTGTCGTGACGGACTGGTTGGTCCGTCATGACGGACCAAAAAGTTATTCTGACAGATTTGACAGAAAATACATAGTCCGTCGTGACGGACTGGTTGGTCCGTCGTGGCGGACCATAATGTATTTATGTGCACCAATCTGTGAGTATAGCGTTGTGACGGACTGGTTGTCTGTCATGACAGAGCTGCGTCACGACGGACTGATTGGTCTGTCATGACGAAGCCATGAAATAACGGCTATGTCAGTAATCGTGACTAGTGCGTCATGACGGACTGTGATCCAAATTCTGGATTGGAAGTTTTTCTTAAGATACTCGTTAATTCTCTAATTAACGGGGCCTTGATTATAAGATCATGGCCAACCATTAACCTTCTTCACCAGATTTCTGAGAAAAAGAGCTATCTTGTGGGACAAGTCAGAAGAAAGAAAAAGATTGAGATTGAGCAAGTTTACGGTGATTTTAGGGGAATCACGCATGACCGAGAGACGAAGCTCACGGTGGATACGAGTAGAGAGGTTTCAACTGAAGCCTTTGCTGTGATCTAACGAGAGCGCGTTCGAGGAATGTCGAAGGACAAACCGGAAAGCAATCCGGTTGTATTCGACAAATCAGAGCTTCGAGCATGGTGTCAAATCGTGTGGGCGTGGGATGCACGTGTTACCGGGATCGAAGCGAGCAAAGCAACTATGCAGTCAACCCATCTCAGTGATCAATTTCACGTGGTATGATTATCTATGAATTAAGAGTTAAATTCATAGGTAGTTGCATGCATATAGAATTTGTACGAACAGATCGATGACGTGGTCCTCGGGTTCGGGTCAGATCGGGATCCTCAATCCGCTGCGCGGGACTCGGTAGTGAAGTCGATACCCAACAGTGGTATCAGAGCGATCGTCACGATTCGATCGTCGAATCAATTTTGAATAAAAGTTATTCGGAAAAATCATGTAGATTTAGGACATAATTCAAGTAGTTATAAATTTAGGATCATGTAACTAAAATAAATGAAAAAATTACCACACTTGAAGGAGATGATCTACATTATCCGATGTAACTAAAATATATTTTTATGGATTGTATTGAGCTTTAAAACTATTTTTCAACTAATTTCTAAACAGACACTCAGAGATTCAGATCTTCACTTTTAAAAATCAATAACAATTAGAAAAATTTAGTAAATAACATGGAATAACATTCTACATAAATTAGACATCATCACGATTCAGAAACATATTTTTATGGATTTTCATCAGATCTAAAACTATTAAATTTGTAATTTCAAATTAGCACAGAACAGAAAGTCAGAATTTCAGGTCCTCAAGTTTAAAAATGCGTAACAATTAGAAAATTAAAGGAAGTGAGATTCAATAAATTCCTAAATTAAAGGAATCGAACGAAACGGTGGAACACCTATTTTTGGGTTGTCCATTTTCAATTGAAATTTGGCATAACTTGGAGTCAAGCGAGTGTCCGGTTGCGGCTTCAAACATTTAATTTTGGTGGAAATTTCGTACTACGACGATGGCAACCGTTTGGACAATTTGGAAGGAGAGAAACAACTGTATATTCCAACGTAAAGGAACAATGCACGACCTCATAATTTCATGCATACAAAATACGATACATCAATGGGAGAGTTATTGTTGAGTCTAGGCTATAGGGTCGAGCAGATTAATTATATTTATATGGCTAAATTTCTTATGAGAAGTAGAAATGGTGTTTTCATGTACTTTGCGTAACACTTTGTTTGATTTTGTTCAAATGAAAATTGATTTGGATCGATCGCGCATCGCGCTCGCCGATCTCTCAAAAAGAAAAAAAAAAAAAAAAAAAAAAAAATATATATATATATATATATATATATATATATATATATATATATATATATATATATATATATATATATATATATATATATATATATATATATTTGTCTAAACCAATGCTTTTAATTACGATATAACGGTCCATTGTGATTGGACTGTAATTTACATACGATTACCGATATTGCGGCACTATTTAGTAGGTTGCGGTGTTGCGTTTTATTAATATTTATTGCGATTTGTGTTATGACGGCGCAATTATGCCGCAATTTAAATTACTGGTCTAAACATAATAATTATAGTGTAAATGAATATATCATGGAGAAAATGAACATTGTATAAAATAATCTCTCATGATACTATCGAAATTATCTTCTTTGGGGTGCACTGATATCCAGCCTTTAAATGGGTCGATTGGTTGTCGTCAACAATTTTTCGCCAATCAGTTCGCCACAAAATATGTGATGACAAGATGTGTTATATTCATTATTTTGAATGTCGGAATCGGACTCGAACACGGCCTGTCAAATCGACCCAATCGACTCGAATCTGACTCGGTCGATCCGAACAAAAAAAATCAGATTTTATGGTAAAATATTGTTGTAAAATGGAAAAACTAACTCGACATTGCAGTCGTGGCACATTAAAAGAACTAACTCAAACCCTAAAAGAATACAATAATGAATGAAAACAAAATCAACTAACCACATATTAACTCGACATTGCATATGCTCTCTCTCTAAAAAAATTGGAAATCGGCTGAAACTCTGCGGGGCCATGGCCAAGTCCGACTTGACTCGGTCGAGTTTTTTTTTGGTCTAGTTTTGGTTTACTAAAAAGATCTACTAAAAACAGATATTTCAGTAAAGAAAATAAATTGCAATTGAAAAAATATAATTGTCGCGTGTAAGACTATATAAATTTCTATTTGAAAAATGTATACTGAATATTTTAAGAAAATTTTAAATGTCAAAGTAAGAAGACATTATATGGGAATTAAAAAGAAAATTATTTCTAAAAGAACATTTAAAAGGTATCTGATATATCTTCAAAAATAAATGAAATAATAAAATGATATAAATATGCAAATATTTAAAATTAATAAAAAAAAAATCAAAAAGTGTGATTATTATGAGTATCTAAAAATATGGTCCAAAAATATTTAGCATCATCAATAGTTAATTTTAATTTTGTTAGAAAGATATTTGAAAACAAAACTTTGTTACATAATTATTTTGGAATATCCAGTGAGGCTTTTTTTAAATATTAAAAAATGTGAGGGAGTTATTTTATATAAGGGGCCGTTTGGTAAGCAGAATTACTAGAGTGAAATTGAATTATAAGGTGGAAGAGTAAAAAAAATATGGAATGAATAATTCCTCAGTTTGTTTGGATGTCCAAATTATGAGATACTGAAAAATATAATTTTTTCTTTGGTTTACAGAATTCGGGAATTATAATTTATATATTAATTTATTACTATTAATATAATTAATATAATATTAGAAATTATATAAAAATTATATTATATTAATTATATGGATATAATATTATATTATCTATAGTAATATATATATTATTATATATTATATTATATGTATTTATTAATTATTATGATGTTAACAATTACATACAAATTTTATTAATAAAGTAATCATGTTATATTTCTTGTATCCTTATAATTAATATAATATTACATTAATTAAATATACGTCAAAAATATCCGAGAAACAATATTTATTTATTGCGATGAAATTTCATTATAGTTAAACTGGAATTAATTATAAGTATTTAATTAATTATTTGGTTTAATTGGTTTTGAGTTTTGCATCATCTTGATACTCCAAATTTTTGTGGAATTAAATTTATACAAAAGACGAAATAATAAGGACCTTCATTTTGAAATTCACCTCTAATTTCACACGCCAAATAAATAATTAAATTTTCCCTCGTGTTGAAATTTTATCCACTCTAGTTACACCTCTCCAAACATGCCAGTGGAACCGTATTCCACTCTAATTTACCTCTCGAAACAGAGAATTTTTGTATTTTTAATGGGTGTGTGCATATTGATAATTATAAAGATGGGCCGATCCCTGGCCATATACATTTGTGACTTAGGCCGAGATAAAATTAATTAATTTCAAATACTTGAGCACATTTCGTGGTCGTCAAAAAAGAATTGGGCTCGTGAATCAAAAGAATTTAAGTAACAAAAAGAAGATTACGAGTCATAAAATGAGAAATAGGACCACTCCTACGAATGCACTGATGTCAGTCATGAAGGAATTATTGGCATATTCATAGTCTCAGTCTATATAGTCAAAGTCTTCTCCGTGGTCTTTATCGGAAATATATTATCACGTACTAAAAATTGAAATTATTATTTACTTTTTTATCATGTTCAAATTATTAAAAAAGATAATGATAATGACATTTTTTACGTTATGGTGTTCTTTTTTATAGATTTTATCATTAAACTTCGAAAAGGAGTTATATTTTTTATTCGACAACTATGTAAAACTTTTTACATAAAAATAAATCTTGAGATATTATTTTTGTTAGATTTTCGAGCAACCTTATTGCACAGCGGAATTCACCCGAATCCTTAAAATCGTAGATCTGTGTATTGTTAGTTAGATACGAAGGAATAGTTTCAAAAATTTTACCTCATATTTAATTCAAATATGGTTAAAGAAAACTTGCAGAGATCACGTTAGGTATGCTCGAACCGGCACCATCTTCTATCGGCACAATCTTGAGACTGGATGTGAAGACCTCCGATGCTAGTCGGATCATTTCTCCCTTCAGAAAATCTGCTTCCACCTCTTGTTTTCTTCTCAAGAAACTAGGTTGACGGCTAGGGTTTCTCTCTTTGAGAATGAAAATCCTCAAAGGATTGATTACGAAGCTTACCTTTTATGAAGAAATATGTGAGTATTTATAGTCAGATTTGGATATCCCTAGATCTTCCAAATCATTCATTTCCCCCAAATGAATTAATTCTGATTATTAAATACTATGCATTCATAAATGCATGCGGCATCTAATGCTTACACCTATTCATCTTGATCTGATTTTATATGTCCAGTCCAAACTTGTCTTTGCGTGTGACCATATAAGTTTATTTAATGTTGGCAGCATATTAATCTCTATTTAACTATGCAAATCATAATTATCCTCTAGGAAAGCATTATTACTATCCAAATTAAATAAATGATTTGTGATCATCACCTATTTATCAAATAGATAAATTATTAGCTCTCTGGTTCATACGATATTTGTTGATCAAAGACATGATGAAATGTCATTTTTTTCTTAATCAACTTAACTTTTTCCCGATCTAGAATCAAATCGAATATTCAATTAATATTAACCACACATGTTAATCTTATTGAGCGTTGCCACACATTTCCTTCAATCCTAATTCATCAGGAGGGCTGGGAGATATCTCTTTCAATCATGAAAGGAACAACTTCCATCTTGGTTATTCACATCCTCCATCATGCTTCATGTAGTACCCAATGATGATCTTGCTTATCCGGTTAAAGATAACAATGAAACATATCTAAGCATCACAATTCACATATGAGAAATCCAATGATAACATCAGGTCAAAGAACTAAAATTCTATTTATTTATGAGAATATGTATAATGACAATAACAATGTATATTCTCATAAGTTGGTGAGTCCAATATGTAGCCTCTAATACATATCTATATTCCATATTTGACATCACTTCGTCTCTATGCATTTTCATGTCCATGATCAGTAAAACATAATCAACTCATACGCGAATATACTGGTGTACACATATATTCTATTTCCTTGACATGTATATCTCCATATCCATCATATATATGACGAGGAACATTTAGAATCGTATTACGTTCATTTTACAATTTTACTATCATAATCACATATTATCATGATGTACAAACTAGTGATACAATTCATAACTTATTCACATAATCCTAAATATGTTAAAAAATAGTACACGTATTAAATGAAACTTTAATCAAATCTATAATATCAGATTAACAACACATAAATAATAACTGTCATTTGTTTCCATACAAGCTACACAGTTTTGTCTAGGGCATTATTTCCTTCATTTTTTTATTTTGAAAAAATTATACCTTCGTCCTTTTTACCAAAAGTTTTGTATAGAAACATTTTTTTTTAAAGTATTACTGTGGGATATCTAAATAAACTAGAAATTATATTAAAAAATAATTTAAAAATATCTCGTTGAATAATATTTGAAAGACATAATATTTTATTATGAATTATTAGAAATAATTCTTTTATAAGCATGATTTTGTATTAAAAAAAATTGCATCTCTCAGGATTCGAATATGGGATATTCCTTTCGCTGCCATCATTTTCTACCGACCTTGCTTTAGTGATTTTTACTCGAAAACGAAAATTATTAGCGGGACCCCCCCCCCCCCCCCCCCTTGAACTCGAAAACGAAAAAAGAGATTTTACTCATTTGAAAACAAATAATTATGATAAAATTGTTTATATTTCACCAAGAATAGAGTGATGTAATGGTAGAACATGTGTTTAATCTCCCACCGACCCCCCCTCATAAATTAATTTGTGATCCGCCTCTGCGTGTCAACAACAAGTTCATTTCAACTATAAAGAATATTATTAATTATTAATATGAATTACTGAATATGAAATAAAATATATAATCATAACTATGGCAAGATTAGTTTATATTGAAGATCATAAGATAAATTATCATAGATAAAAACAATATATTAACAGTAGACTACTAGTATCCCAACACATATTAGCAATTTAAATAATATATTTCACAGACAAATAAATCTGAAAATAATAAATTAATACAAAAATAAAATATTAAAGGAAAAACAATATATGAACATTAAAAATAATTTGTTTGCAATAAATAATATAAACATTTATGCAAATTATGAATAATATCAAACTTAATAGTGAAAGAAAGTAATTAAATAAATAATATACAAATTTAATTTAGCATAAACATAAATATAAATTATTTTATATCATATGATTTTTGTTTTTACTTCATATTTTTTTAACTATTTTTTTAATTTCTATTAATTTTTGAAAAAGTTAATATTAAATTGGTTCGATTAAAAATACAAATATAATAAACTTAGCAATATATGGGATTATTATGGTCATACTTTTTAAAAAAATAAATATAATACATAAAATTTTATTGTGTAAATAAAATACTTAAAACTATATCAATAAACATGCAACTTTTGCATTTTACTTTTTACGTAATATTTTAGAAATTCAAATTATGAAAAATGATTTGCATAAACAATGAATATGGATGTGAAAATAAAGAGAAAATTAAAACGAAAATATTTGATGAATTTTTAAAATAAAATTTCTTAAAATGATTCAAATATATTTATGTTTTACAATATTACATATATATATAATTTTCATCTTCCATAACATTCATATTTTATCATGTAATGTTATGTGAAGTGTTAAACAATTGAATAAGTTAGCCAAGCTTGAACCTAAATAATAGTAATAATTTTATGTTATTAATATATGATGATGTGATTTTTTATGAATGCTTCCAAATTGTATGTTTCATGAATTATGTTTCATTTCAAAAATATTGTGAGTTTCCATGCATGTCTTTTCCTAGGAAGTAATTTAGAGAAAATGAAACATACAATCTCATTGGTAATTGTTTTGCCATAAATCAAGATCATTAATGTTAATGATAGCGGGACTGACACGACAAACAAATCAAACTTGTTAGCGGGACTGCCACGACGAAAAATCAAACAATGAAAGCAAATTACTAATGGAAGGAATAAAATTATGATTCTATACAAAATTAATACTTTCATTTCCCTCATTTAATGCAATATTTGTAAATATAACCAGCATAGAGTTCACTTTCTGTGTAATAAAAAAATTATTCCTCATAAATAATGATTAATATTTATAATCTTGACAACAATATTTGGAGGGATCAGACTACCGAAATAACATTACAATTTTTGTTGGGAGGGTCAAATATAAAAAATTATACTATAAAAATGTTAATATATTATATTTAACCATTACATAAATATATAAATATACTGTTTTCCAAAAAAATTGGAGGAATCATGATCCTTCATGATCTTTTTATTAAGATCCGTCCTTGATCTTCGTATATATTAAGCAAGCATGACAGTATTTCATCCAACTAGTCTGACGAGATATTATTTTTGGTCCCATTCAGGTGAAGTCTTCGTGAAATATTATTTTGTTCGCAATAGTTAATTTTTTTTACGAACTTATGGCCCAGAGAAAACAATGAATAGATAAACAAATAAGTAATATTGATTAGTTTGATTGAAAAACTAGAATATGAAGAAAGATTCATGGAATAGGCCATATTCATGAACTACAATTATCTTAAGCAATTATATATTTTTATTTTGAAATCGTGATGTATGGTCCTTACTATTCTTCCTCATAATCATTGATGACAAGACATAATTTTTAAAATAAAAATATTTGACATATCTTCATCTTTTCTGTAAAAATCTTGATGACGTGAATATAATTTAACACCTTATAAATTAACACATTAATTCGTGATTTAACATTTTAATTGGGTGTTCAATCATAAATTAAGATAATCAAACCATAAATTAAGATGTTAAATCATTTATTTATGAGTTAATTTTTAAGTTGTTAAATCATATCTACGTCATGAAAGTTCTTTGAAGAGAGTTCTAGAGGATGTACATCATTATTTTTTTTTAAATTTGATTTTATAACTCAATTTATGGTAGAACTATGTTAATTTATGGTTAAATATTTCATTAAAGTGTCAAATAATAAATTAATGTGTTAAAATTTAAGATGTTAAATTATATTTGCATCATCAAGAATTGTGGGGGAGAGTATTTAGGAGATATTCAACATTTTTTTATTTTATTTTATGGGTGCCTAATCAGCAACAAATTAAATATAAACAGTCCACTGCAGCCAGTACAGAGAATACTTTAAAAAAAAAAGACAATAATTGTTTATAAATAAGACTAGGTCAGAAAAAACATACGTGCATAAAACTTCAGTTAGCCTTATAAAGTAGTGAAGGCGTGAGAGAGAGATTCATAACATCCATGGAGAGCTGAAACTCTCACTTAAAAAGTAAGTAAAATTTTCTGTTCTCCTTCAAAAAAAATCTTGTGTTTCTCTTTCTAGTTAAGATTTTTTACATTTCGTTCCAGATACACACATAATTAACCTCCATGAGATATTAGTATTAGCAAAAATAATTTTTTAATTTTTTTTGTCAGCAAAGATTGCCTGAGAATCTTCAGAAAACAAAAAATACAAAAAGTATTTAATCGAACAAGTCTGAGATGTCTCAAGTAGATTATGGCGATATCGAAATAAAAATCGATGATCCCTTGGCAATCTCCATCAAGCAAAAGATAGAGAATCTACGGTTTAAGCCCTTGGAAAGTAAACAATTCACCATTTTTCGGGTGCCCACTTACATCCGAGAGATAAACAAGAATTTTTACGAGCCACGCATAGTCTCAATTGGGCCGTATCATCGAGGTAGGATCTACCTCAAAGCCATGGAAGAACAAAAAATACGTTACCTAGAAAGGCTCCTCCTTGAAAACCCTGACATCACGTTGTGTGCGTACGTCAGGGAATTGCGAGAATTGGAGAATGCTGCGCGGAGATGCTATTATGAGAGAATTGATCACATGAGCAGTGATGAGTTTATAACCATGTTGTTGCTCGATAGCGTCTTTATTATCCAAGTAGTCGTGAATTGGACATTCCGAAGCGATGATAATATTGAAGATATTGTTTATGATATCCCTTGGAATGTGCCTCTAATAAAGAGCGATCTCTTGATGCTCGAGAACCAGATTCCCTTTTTCGTCCTGGAGAAAGTGTTCAAACTCTATTCAACCAGGAAGGAAGATTATAGCTCCTCGAGCCCGTGCAACTATGACACGTTGAGTCAATGTAGTGACCTCGAAAAGGCTTCCCTATTCGACGTGTTGGTCGGTTTTTTGGAGCATGGAAATGATAACTTCCCCATACCAGGTCCCGATAACATTTATGATCATCTACTTCATTTCTACTACGACCGTTTCATGTCCGTGCAAGATCTTCCGAGTCTATGTCGTAAAAAATCCTTTCTCGAAAAGCTCAAACCGAATAAGGTGTTCCCTTTAATCTCATCTAGCATTAGAAGGTTGACCATGAGGAAAAATTGTGGATTGTTGATTACCAAACGTTCCCCGAGGATGATTCCATGTGCGACCGAGCTTACGGAAGCGGGAATAACTTTCAAAAGATCCGACTCTAAGAGTATTTTTGACGTGGGTTTTTGTAGCGGGGTACTGAAAATCCCGTATATTCCTGTCGAGGAAAGCACAAGGCCTCGAATAATGAACCTCATAGCTTACGAGCAGTGTAGTCGTCAGAAACAAAGGCCCCTCACGAGCTATGCGGTATTAATGGATTGCATAATAAATACACCGAAGGACGTGCTCATATTGCAACAAGGAGGGATCATCGAGAATAAACTGGCCGACGAAAGCGAGGCGGCCATGTTTTTCAACCAGCTCAGGTATTTTCTTTCTTTTTTATATCTAAAGAAGATGATAATTTTTGTTATCTAGTTTCATTAAGAATTAGAAGAAGCCCTATAAATATTTTTCTAGAAAACTTGTTATATCAAGTAACTTAAAATAAAAAATCATAAAATATCCACCAAGCAGGTACTGCTCTTATCTCGACTACGACGAGCACCACTTGGCCGGTATATTCAGAGAAGTGAAGAAATACTGCGAGTCCAAGTGGCAGAAATATAGGGCGAAACTATGCTGTGATTACTTCAGCAGCCCTTGGGCGATTATCTCTTTCTTTGCTGCAGTTTTTCTTTTGCTGCTAACCGCAATTCAGTCTCTCTACGGAGTTTTATCATACTATCATCCCCAACATTAGAATTAGAAATTCCGTAGCGAAACAATGATTCATGTTGTGGAAGTAATTTATTCAGCACAATACTATCTCTTGTTGGCATGTTAGTGAAAGAAAGAAATTCTAAACTTTCGTAATTTGTTAGTTCAGAGGTAAAATATGTGTCGATTAGTGAGTGACTTATTTGTTAATTATGAGCTGAATTTAGTATTTACTTACTTGAATATGTTAGTTTGTTTGGAGGTGTGATTTATTATTTGTAAGTTATTTGTGGTTAAATGATTGATTAGTTGTAAAAGAATATTTAGGTTTTAACTTTTAACTAATATGTTGCGTTTTGTAAACTTAATTTTTTGTTTTTAAAAAAAAGACTATTCACATTAGTTACTATGACGAAGCGAAACAACGAATAAGAAACTGAATTGGTCTCAAATTCTAATGATTTGTCAATTAGGAATTGAATCTTTTAACTTGGGCTTAATTAAGCCAGAATTAAGTCCCTTAGGGCTTAATCACCACTGACATCATACACTTAATCGAGAATAAAAGAAAGAAATCAAGATATTTCGAAGAAATTCCAATATAATTCGAAATAATTTGTAAAATTCGATTAACCCATGAAAAGGTTTCAAAATAGTAATTAGATAAAAAAAATAGACTTTGTAATAAATAATTGAAACTATCTATTTAAATTTGATGTACTATCTCTTACAGTAGTAATATTTATTTAACCGAACAAGAGAAAAAATGATAAATATCTGGATCAGGATTCAGTAGATTTTTGGTTTGTACGGTGCTTTGGAAACCAGTAATATAGTGTTTTGCCTTTCTTTCATCCCAATTATGTTGTTATTATGTTTTGTCCCTTCCAAACTGAAATTATTGAAATTAGTGGAAGTTAAACATGCTTTTTCAGCGTGGATATTAGAATTAATGACTATAAATAATGATTTAAGGTTCTAGTGTGTGTGTTTAGTTAACCGAGTGGAACTGTGGAAGAAGAGATTCCTTTTGGCTTCTCAGGTCAAGGTCTTCTTAAAATATTACTTTAGTTACGACTAGTTCATAATTAAAAGATGGTTTTATTTAAAGACACAACTAAGGTTGTAATTACAAGAATAGACATCATAGTTTTGAAATTACAAAAATGACACTATGGACTTTTTAAAAATCTGGAGTTTGTTAAATTTAATTTTCGTTCATATTACACTTGCACCCCATATTGTACCATTGTTGTACCCAAAAAATACTATATTTTTATTTTCTTTAAACAAATAAAAGTGCACCTATTAAAAATATTTATATTTTATAAAATAATATATCTAATAGTATTTTATTTCGCAAATAAAAATCATATTTTCAAAAATATTTTGTACAAACATTATTACATTTAAATATAAAATTATATTCTCATTGTGATAATTTGGACAATCATATTATATTTTTTATACAAGGAGATGAGAAAAAGTTGAGCGGAGAGATGGACAGAGAAATGGAAGGAGGAGACTCCAAGTCATTAGTGAAATACACGGAGCTTAGGGAGCTCTAAGCTCCGTGAAGAGTGAAATACAGAAATTTTTTCGGGACGACAAAATACAGGAATTTGAGGGTCAAAATACAATACATCATAAATAAAACAATATATTTCAAGCTAATTCAGAATTTTGAGTTACATATCCCTCAAAAACCCTCAAATCAAAAATGCCCTAAGTAGTAACCTCGGATACTTATTATCATCATCCAATTTAACTTAATATGGCATGATGAATATTAATTATATAAATCAATTATTACTTATTTTGGTTGACTATCATGTTAATCATATGTGTTAACTAGGATATAGAGAAGGTTGTGATGGTGAAATATAGGGTCATGGTATAGAGATGACAATCAGGGAGTCTGGTCGGGTCATTTCGACTTCAGATTATTTCAATTTGCGGATTATTCGGCTTGTTGAGTTATTCGGGTCGCGGGTCATTCGATTTGCAGGCTATTCGGTTCCGAGTCGTTTCGGTTTTTGTTCCATTTTGGATTCGTGTCATTCGGTTTCGGTTCGACTTCAATTTTGGATCGTTGACTTTTCGACATTTTCAGTTGGGATCGGGTTCGGGTTCGGATGGGTCAAGTAATCTTTTCGGATAGGTCATATTTTGTCAACTCTAATAGTATATGATGCGTAAAAGTTAACATACATGTTAATTGATCTAATTTTTTTGAATAAACTTCCAATGAATATTTAAATAAATTATGAGTCATTAGTTCAATCCCACTTGATTAAATTTAAGAGACAAAATATCTTCTCCGTTTAATATTAATAAACTTACCTCTTTGAATTAAGTATTAAGTAGTATATAGATGAAGTCTGATGTGAGCCGTAAGTATTCTTCTTTTTTGTGTGATTCAGAAAAATTCTCGTTCTTTTTTACACTGTTTAAGTATTCTTTATCCTATATTCTTTCTTTTATAAGTGGAGGATTTTTTCATAATTTTTTGGAGAAGCCAAATTAAAGACTGGATCTGAAATTATCATGTATGATTTTTTTTGGGAGGAAAGGACAAACAGTAAATACTGCGAGTCCAAGTGGCAGAAATATAGGGCGAAACTATGCCGTGATTACTTCAGCAGCCCTTGGGCGATTATCTCTTTCTTTGCTGCAGTTTTTCTATTGCTGCTAACCGCAATTCATACTCTCTACGGAGTTTTATCGTACTATCACCCCCAACATTAGAATTAGAAATTCCGTAGCGAAACAATGATTCATGTTGTGGAAGTAATTTATTCAGCACAATAATATCTCTTGTTGGCATGTTAGTGAAACAAAGAAAATCTAAACTATCTTAATTTGTTAGTTCAGGGGTAAATTATGTGTCGATTAGTAAGTGATTTAAATTTGTTAATTATGAGCTGAATTTAGTATTTACTTGCTTGAATATGTTAGTTTGTTTGGAGGTGTGATTGTTATTTGTATGTTATTTGTCGTTTAATGATTGATTACTTGTAAAAAAAAATTTAGGTTTTAACTAATATGTTTGTGGTTTGTAAACTTAATTTTTTTTAAAAAAAAAAAGACTATTCGCATTAGTTACTATGACTAATCGAAACAACGAATAAGACACTGAATTGGTCTCAAATTCTAATGATTTATCAATTAGGAATTGAATCTTTAAGCCAGAATTATGTCGCTTAGCGCTTAATCACCACTGACATCACCAACTTAATCGAGAATAAAAGAAAGAAATCAAGATAATTCGAAGAAAATCCATTATAAATAATTCGAAGAAAATGTTTCAAATTAGTAATTAGATAAAAAAAAAAATAGACTTTGTAATAAATAATTGAAATTGAAATTATCTATCTAATTGTGTATACTATCTCTTATAGTAGTAATATTTATTTAACTGAAACAAGAGAAAAAACAATAAATACCTGGATCAGGAGTTCAGTATCTTGGATTGACGGTGAGATTCTACCGGCAATGAAAACCATTTTTTTCAGATATTCCGGTTTATACGGTGCTTTGGAAACCTGTAATATAATGATTTGCCTTTCTTTGATCCCAATTATGTTGTTATTATGTTTGTCCCTTCCAAACTGAAATTATTGAAATTAGTGAAAGTTAGACATGCTTTTCAAGCGTGGATATTAGAATTAATGATCTATGAATAATTATTTAATGTTCTAGTGTGTTTGATTAGCCGAGTAGAAGAAGAGATTCCTTTTGGCTTCTCAGGTCAAGGTCTTCTTAAAATATTACTTTAGTTCATACATTTAAAGCCACGACCAAGTTTGTAATTACAACAATAGTCATCATAGTTTTGAAATTAAAAAAATGACACTCGAATTTATAAAACTTTAGAATTTGTCAAATTTAATTTTCGTTGATATTATTCTTACAAGCCATATTGTACTATTGTAAATACCCAACAAATATTATATTTTATTGTTAAATCTTAAAAAATTATATTTTCTTTAAAAAATAAAAGTGTACGTCTTAAAAAAATTATAAAATAATATATCTAATAGAATTTTATTTCGGAAATGAAAATCATATTTTCAAAAATATTTTGTACAAAAAATGATTACATTTCGGTATAAAATTATATTCTCATTGCGATAATTTGAAAAATGATATTACATTTTTTATACAATATGTTTTAGTTTTTCTCAAATATAATTATTAATTTATAATACTTATATCATTTTTGAAAATATTTGCAAAAAAAAAAAATATTTTAAACCATTTGCGATTTCTTCAAATTACTAATGATAAAAATATTTGTGATTTTCTACAAATTATATTTTCTTTAAAAAATAAATGTGTGCCGTGTACAAAAATTTTAAAATATTTTTAGTTTTCTACGAATTAGTCACTACCTCTCGCAATATCATTACTAATTTTTAGAAATCGCAAATGGTTTAAATTATAATTTGTTTTTGCAAATATTTTCAAAAATGATAAAAATATTATAAATTATTTTATAATAATATTTATATTTGAGAAAACAAAAAAATATTGTATAAAAATATTATAAAAAAAATGTAATATGATTTTTCAAATTAGAACAATGAGAATATAATCTTATACTTAAATGTAATAATTTCTTGTATAAAATATTTTTGAAAACATGATTTTTATTTGCAAAATAAAATACCATTAGATATTATTTTGTAAAATATGAATATTATTAGTATGCGCACATTTATTTTTTAAAATAAATATGATTTTGTAAGATTTAACAATGAAATATAGTATTTACTTTGATATTTATTTTTCTTCAATAATATATATGTTGTGTACATGCAATGATATAATATGGGGGTGCAATATCAATGAAAAATAAATTGATGAACTCTCTATTTTAGAAAAGTGCGAGGGCGTCATTTTTACTATTTCAAAAGTGTGATGGTTATCCTTGTAATTATAAATTTATTTGTCTATAAACAAAAAAAATATCCCTTAAAAGATTCTGTGATCTATTAGGGTCCCATGAAAAGACTGGACTTATTCTCTTTTGTTACGAGTAATGATGGTAAGTTGTAACCTCAGATACTTATCATCCTCCAATTTAACTTAATCTGACATGATTGACTATTAGTTATATAAATCAATTATTACTTTTTTTTTTTTTAACTATCATGTTATCATGTTAATCATATGAGTTAACTAGGATACAGAGGAGGTTGTGATGGTGAAATATAGAGGCCTGGTATAGAAATGACAATCCGAGGCTCGGACCGATTTTCGAATCGTTTCGATTTACAGGTTATTCGGTCTCGAGTCGTTTCGATTTTCGAATCATTCGGATTCGTGTCATTCGATTTCAGTTCGGCTTCAATTTATGTTCTTTGATCTTTTGACATTTTTCGATTTGGGTGGGATCCGAATTCGGATCGGTCAAGTCATCATTTCAGGTCGATCATATTTTGTCAACTCTAATAGGGTATGATGCGTAAAAGTTAACATACATGTTATGGATCTAATTTTTTTGAATTAACTATATGATCGCCATTTAGTGTCAATTTTTTTGAAAGTAAAAAGTAAATGGATTTTATAAGTTAATAACTTCATAATTTAAGTGGTCCAATGAATATTTGAATAAATTATGACTCATTAGTTCAGTCCTAGTTCAGTCCCACTTGAAAAATTTAAGAGACAAAACTTTAATATTAATAAACTTACCTCATTGAATGTGTTCTTCTTTTATGTGTGATTCAGAACAATTCTCGTTCTTTTTCACTGTTTATATATATATAGACTAACTACTTAATTATTCTCGTTCTTTTATGTGTGATTCAGAACAATTCTGATTCAGAACAATTCTTCTTTTATGGCGGATTTTATATATATATATATATATATATATATATATATATATATATATATATATATATATATATATATATATATATATATATATATGCGCGCGCGTGCGTGCGTGCGTGCGCGTGTGTTCTCGATATCCTCGCATAGTGGCGGATTTTATCAGAATTTCTTGAAGAAGACAAATGAAAGATTGTATCTGAAATTATCTTGCATCAATTTTTTTTTTTGGAGGAAAGGGCAAAAGTAAATTTTATATTGTTATACTGATAATATATACCAAATCACTAGATATATATATTGTTCGGCAAAATTTTTGAAGAGACGACGGTCTCCTCTGTCCCCCAGTTAAGATCCGTTCCAACTCTCGCGTGTATATTATATAACTATACATACGTAATAAGAGTTATATACGGTGTTTTCAAATCTCACTCAAACATTATTGATACGTCACAAAGATTATTAATTAGACTGATTATTAGTTCATTTAATCATTAATTAATCGGTTAATTAAATTGACATGTTAATTAACAGGTACTAATATTTATATATGAAACTTTATATATGAAACTGAATTGACACTTCAATTAAACGAATTTCGTTGACAGACGTTTATCACTTCAATTAATTATCTTCGATTTACACATCAACACCGTTGGAACGAGAGTGAAGGGAGGGGAAGGGCACCGTAACATTTCCCATATGATAAGGCTGGCCGACCCACTACATTATAAATCATTTTCACCTAGTAGCAATTGTCAGAGAGAAGAGAGGGAAGTTTGGGCGTGACTGAGGACGAATTTCTTAGCATTCATGGAAACTTGAAACTCAAATTTTAGATGTAAGATTCACCTTACTCCTTCATTATTCTTTTTGTGCTACTCTTTTGCAGTTTTAGTTTATTACGATTTGAACCCCATGCTGAACAAACTTGTGATGGTTGTCAGCAGTTGCACAGTACCAGTTGCTGGATTCATCACTTGGCCATGTTACGTTGGTTTCCAACAATTTAATAAAAAAATATTAGTTTCCAACAAAAATACTTTGTGCTCGACCTTTAATAGTTCTGCCGATTGATGGGATTTGGATGGGATTTGGATAGGATTTGAGTAATATCCAAATCGAAATCCGATATAGAATTGAATTCCGGATGCAAATGTAAATCCATTGGAACATCAAGATTTATGTGAATTTAGTTTATAATTTAGATCTGATTTTTATTCACTTCAAAATAATCTATCCCATTTTTGAAAGTAAATACCTTGTCCCCAATTTCTTAATTGATTAACCCTATATGAAATTCCTAACACGGTTTTTTTTTTACCTTTTTACTAGTAAAAGATGGCTTGAGAGACTTCACAAGAATAAATACCGAAAAAGTTATTAATTAAGGAAAAAAGTAAATATGGCTCAATTAGGTTATAGTGATATCAAAATAACAATTGATATCGATGATCCCGTGACGATCTCTATCAAGAAGGAGATCGAAAATGATCAGTACGACCCATCAGAAAGCAAGCCATCCACCATTTTTCGAATGCCTTCATATGCCCGAGAGAGAAACAAGAACTTGTATGAGCCACGGGTAGTCTCGATTGGGCCATATCATCAGGGTGCGGCCCACCTCAAAGCCATGGAAAAACAGAAAAGGCGTTATGTACAGAAACTCCAACACGATAACCCTAGCATGCCATTGGATGAGTATGTTCGACAAATACGGAAATTGGAGAGTGCTGCGCGGGAATGCTATTATGAGGGAATCGATCATATGAGCAGCGATGAATTTATAACCATGCTGGTGCTAGATAGCATATTTATCATTCACGTAGCTGTGAGTTGGATGTTCCCAGATCCCAATGATAGAGATATTGTTTGGGATATCTCTTGGAACATGCCTCTAATAAAGACTGATCTTTTGTTGTTGGAGAACCAGATCCCTTTTTTCGTTCTTGAGGAAGTGTTCAAACTTTATTCAACCACCGATGAAGATCGGTATAGTTCCTCATGCGCAACCCCGTCAAACTTTGACACGTCGAGTCAAGAGAGTGATTCCGAAAAGGCTACCCTATTCGAAGTGCTGGTAGGGTTTCTAGATCATGGAGATGACAATTACCAGATACCGGGTCCAGATAGAAATTTTGCTCATTTACTCAATTTCTACTACGACTGCTACATGTCCATACAAGAGCGTAAGAAACCCTTACTCGAAAAGCCCAAACCTAAGAAGATATTCCCTTCTATCTCCTCCAGCATTAGAAGGTTGACCATGAAGAAAAACTGTGCATTGGGGACTACTACACGTTTGCCGAGAATGATTCCGTGTGCAACCGAGCTTAAAGAAGCAGGAATAACATTCAAAAGATCCGATTCCAATAGTATTTATGGCGTAAATTTTTCTAGCGGGGTTCTGAAAATCCCGTATATTAGTATTGGGGAGAACGCAATGCCTCGAATAATGAATCTCATAGCGTTCGAACAATGTAGTTGTCAGGACCAGGAGCAAAGACCCTTCACGAGCTACGCGGTATTAATGGATTGCATAATAAATACGCCAAAGGATGTGCTCATATTGCAACAAGCAGGGATAATAGAAAACAAACTGGACGACGAGAACAAGTTGGCCATGTTTTTCAACCAATTGAGGTATTTTTTTCGTTTCATAAAGAATAAAAAAATGACCCTAAAATGAAAAATCATTTTTCATAACCACACCTTTTGATTGTACAATTAGAAACTACAACTTGTAGTATCAATTATTAATCAAGAGGAACTACTCCATTGATCAGGTACTGCTGCATTCTGGACTACGAGAAGCACCACTTGGCTGGTTTATTCCAAGAAGTGAAGAAATATTGTGACTCAAAGTGGCCGAAATATAGGGCGAAACTATGCCGTAAACACTTCAACAGCCCTTGGACGATTATCTCTCTCATTGGTGGAGTTCTTCTTTTGTTTTTGGCTGCAGTTCAGACTGGCTACGGAGTTTTATCATATTATCGGCCCCCGAACTAGAAATTACGTAGTGAAATAACATTTCATGTTTTCCAAGTCGATCATTTGGCTTTTTCAGTAGTGTCTTAATTCTAAATTATGTGTGGCTTTGTGAGTTGTTATTAATTTGTTATGAACTATATATGTTTCTTTTTTTTTATTGTCCGAAGACAATCACAATAAATGCATTGTTACCTTCAATTATATTTGTGTCTCCCCAACAAAAATTGCAACTTAAGTGGATATGAATTTCGTGATGGTATGTTCTATGTAAATATCAATCCTTTTATGGCTTGTATGACTATGAGTTTAGATATTTTTAGTTTTACAGCTGAACATTTTTAACAAGTAGACAAACAAACCCATAAATTTTTGCTTCGATTCTAAGGGAACTTGAAAACAAAGATAATGCTCAATGAGAATATTTTAGTTAACATAGCAACTACTCTCTGAGTTGATTGGGAATCATCTTTTCACAGATTCCGGTTCATACGGTGCTTTTGTAACCTGTACTGTAGTGCTTTGCTCAATTTTGTTGTATTATATTTGGCCCTTCCAAACTGAAATTATTGGAAGTATAAAGATGCTTTTGCTGCGTGGATTTATAATTAATGATCTATATAACCAACCACGATTTAATGTGATTTTCATCAATATCCAAAGAACACACTAGCCAAGCGTCACTCAAATGGTCCCAGACCCTTCCCTTCCTCAAGTCAAGGTCTTCTAAAATTTGCAACTAGTTAATGTTTACAAGACTTTTGTGGTATTAGGGGTCCCGTGAAAAGACTAGTCTTTTTTTTTAGTAGGGAAATTTTACTATGTCCCCATATTCCCCCAGCTATTCACGATTGAATCATACTAACATTTGCAGTTAATTGGGTGCTCCTCACTTGAGACCATAAAGTCACCCACATTTAATTCCTCTTACCATTTATTTCTTAATAATCATTCAATAGTTTTTTCCTCTGTTGTAATTAATAGCAACAATAATTCTTGTTTTTGTTTGTCTCTATTAACTTTCGATTGCTTCATAATGCCAAACATATTGCATTCATTTCATCTAATTTAACCACTTCTCTTTCATACTAAATTGACTTCTATTTTTAAGGTACATTAACTGTCAATTAGGTTCTCAAATAATTTGTTTTGAACTAAATTCAGTTCAACTTTTCCAACAAATCCACAATTTCAAGTTTCACTCATTCACCTATTCAAAAGACCCGACATTTTGCACTCGGAGACACAAAGTATCGGTGGAGCGAAGCAAGGAATGGACCTCGATTGTGCATTGTATACTGTCAAAGTGATTGACTGCGTAATGAAAAATACAGAGTGAAGTATTGTATTTTGTTTAAGACTATGTTTTGTAAACTCTGAAGAATATGGTTTGTATTTTGGTGTTATTAACTTGTTTAATATCGACATTCTGGTATTGTAGGACCTTTAGAGATATATATTCGCATTACTCATTCTGTTATTGTAGAAACTTTAGAGAGATATATTTGCATTACTTCTTTTCACCGATCTTGGCTTTAACAATTAATCAGTACATGTGTATTTACTATTATTTTATGAACCAACATATTCAATGCAAAATAATTTAATGTGATACTTCTTTGTGGATAAATAATACATTATGAAAAATTAGAAATATAATAATATGACTTAATAATTAATTTTGATCACCAAATTAACTAAATACAATTCATATTACCAACAAATACAATAACTCCCTCTATTCAAATATTAACTCAATATGCGTGCAAGCACCAAATCCAATTTAACAAATCCATGATTCATCTAGGACAGAATAATTAAACAATAATTATAATCAATATACTATTCACTATTTCAAATCTAAAAGAAAATCGCCTAGCCGAATGTTCCGGTTTCAAACAGCATGCACAATGCACCTTTTAGCATGAACATCAGTATCGTATTGCACAACAATGCACATAAAAGATAATGAATACGGAGCACCAATATAATAATGTTCCGATTATATCCATAATTCATCCATCATTGATCAAGTGTGCCTTGAAACTCTAAAATTGAATAATTTCAGTCAATTGACTATCAACCAGAGGAACCAAACACTTCAAATTAACACCCAATTTGTAAGGTACATTAGTATTAACGAGATGGAAATCCATCTATGTTATTTTTCCATTAAACCAAATATTATTACAAATATAATGTACCTCCATGTTAGGTTAAAGAAAATGAATATTCCTTTCCAATAGCATGCACAATGAACCTAATTATGGCATAACGCAATCGATAAGGTATAATTAACTTTTAGTCAATTCCTTCAGTAACAATTTAAAACACAAATATACCTGAAATTAATGCATATTGCTCGTGATTAGCTTTCAATTAGCGGCCAATTGCCAGGAAATTAGATCCATCTTTAATCATGGGTTCAAAATTACATTTCAATACAGTTATTAGCTTCCAATCGTCATTCAACGCAAAATACCTAACAATGCAGTAAAAATATATGGAATTAAAACAGTGCTTCCCAACAAATTGACTAATAAAGTAAAAATTATGCTAGGCCTAAATTGAAGAAAAAGTTATTTACATATTAGTGCTTAGTGCATAGTAAAATTATGCTAGGCCTAAATTCCTTACATGTCTTATTCCCCTTCCATAATAGTAGTTCCTCTCGCTTTTTTTTTTGCCGTCATAGATGGAGGATTTGACTTGTTTTGGAAGATTCTTATGTGACGCTCCTTTCAAATTTGTCACGTTACGGCTGCCCATAGGACGTCTCAATCTTTTCGACGGCCCTACGTAATATATTTCTATTATATCTCCATGTTTCTCTTAAGTCTAATGAGGGGGTGTAGCGGTTTGTATAATTCGAGTTTCGCTCGATTATTTGCCATACCGCTAGTGTTAATGAACAATTGGCCAAAAGGTGGTTTGCCGTTCATCTTCCCTCAAACAAAGTTTGCAAGTTTTAGGATGCGGCCATCCTTTTTTAATTAAGATAGCAATCGTGTTTAGCCTTTGTAGTAATTCAAGCCATATGAAAGTCTTGATTTTTGACGGAATCCTAGTATTTCATGGTCTAATTGTTCATTTTTCCTTTACCCCGGATCTCTAAGGATGGAATATGTGGAATGGGATGAGAAAAGACCATTTTTTGACCATTTGTAGGTTATTGTTTGGTTGTTTGTATTCGTTTCAATGGTTGCCATGTATGTTGGAAGTAATTGTTAGGGTTAGTCTACCTCCCATGTATAGTAGTCTCCTCTTCCAAAAGCTCACTATTTCTTGTATTTTCTTTATTAGAGATATGAATTCTATTTTTTTCGCTTATAATAGGAAAGTGACAATCCTAAGTATTTGATCGGGATTTCTTTTCTCTGACATTTTAATATTCTCGCAATCGTGACATCAAGCAAACGCGGGATGTTGAAGGGGGTGTATCCCATTTTTCCAATTGATTTCTAGCCTCGTTATTTTGGTAAACATTTCTATTGCGAATGAAATATTTTTTTAGATTTTGCAGTGACGCCTCTGAAAATAGAAGGGTGTCATCAACAAATTGTAATAGTTGGTTGTTTATGCTAGACACGAAAGATAGCATTGGACTTATTTTAGTTACAAATACTTGTAAGATATCTTTGGCCAAGTCAAATAGTAGTGGAGACAATGGGTTACCTTGCCTTGTGACTTTTTGGTGGAAAAAATATGGCGATATTTTTCTGTTAATCTTTATCGCAGAGGATGACGAGATTAAGAGATTTCGGATCCACTCGATCCATTTTTCTGAAAATCCTTTTGCCTCGAGCTAGTTCAGGATGAAGTCCCATGATATGTTATGAAATACTTTTTTTATATCGAATTTTTAGCATTAATGCCGGTATTTTGCTTTTTTGTAATAGTTTATTAGTTCTCTCGCTACTTGGTATGATTCGGCCGCGAACCTCTCTTTTATAAAGGTCGATTGGTTCGTGTGGACTAGCTTTTCCATGAACGTGTTCAATCTTGTTGCTAGTATCTTAGTTATTAGCTTAATCGGCGAGTTGATCACACTTATTGGTCTAAATTCTTCAATTTTTTCGCCCCATTAATTTTGGGGACCATAGTTATGTTTGCTTGGTTTATCCTCCAAAGGTCGAGCTTATTTTCTTGGAAGTGATCGATCATTTTCATGAAGTCGTTCCTTATCGTGTCTCAAAAGGACCTCATGTACTCGACCGACATTCCATCGAAATTACAAAAATACAAAAAGTGAAATCTAACATCTTAAAAAAAAATCTATAATATCTTTCGAAAAATGCAAAAAATGAAGTCTAAAACAAGCAAAATACATTATTTTAATGTTATTCCTCAAAATACTCTTCAATTGAAGACTAACACATGAACATTTCAAAAAATTCAAAAAAATATAGAAATGCAAAAAATGAAGTGTAACACTTGAAAAAAAAACAATTATCATATTTTCTTAATAATTCAGATATTTATGTCTAAAACGAGCAAAATATTTATTTTTCGTGTTTTCCTCAAGAAACTCCATAATTGAAGACTAACATAAGCAAATTAATATTTTATCGAATTTTTTTGCAAAAGGTGAAATGTACCACCTTCAAAAAATTCAATTGTAATATTTTTCTAAAAAATTCAAAATAGATGTCTTAAACGAGTAAACTAATTAGTTTTCATGTTATCTTTAAAAAAACTATGAAATTTAAGACTAACACAAGCAAATTCCTATTTTTTCGAAAAAATGAAAAAAAAATGCAAAAAGTGAAGTCTAACACCTTCAAAAAATAAATCTATAATAAGCTTCATGAAAATGACCAATTGAACTCTAAAACAAACAAAATACTTAGTTTGAATGTTTTTTCTAAAAAAACTCTTTAATTAGAGACTAACACATGCATATTCACAAAAAATTGTAGAAATATAAAAAGTGATGTCTAACACCTGGAAAAAAAATTATCATATTTTCTTAATAATTCCAATATTGATGTCTAAAATGAGCAAAATACTTAATTTTCATGTGTTCCTAAAAAAAAATTCCATAATCGAAGACTAACACTACAATTTTTTATTTTTTCGAAAAAATTGCAAAAATGCAAAAAGTGAAGTCTAGCATCTTTATTAAAATCAATCTTTGTAAAATTCCATAATTTAAGCCTAACACAAGTAAAGTTCTATTTTTTCAAAAAAAAATGAAAATATGCAAATAATGAAGTCTAACACCTCGAAAAAAAAAGTATAATATGTTTCAAAAAAATGCCAAAATTGAAGTTTGTAACAAGCAAAATACTTAATTTTAATGTTTTTCCTAAAAAAAAACTTTTTATTTCAAGACTTCTTAATACATGCACATTTCAAAAACATTATAGAAATGCAAAAAGGAAAGTCTAACACCTAAACACAAATTAATTATCATATTTTCTTAATAATTCCATCATTGATGTCTAGAACGGGCAACATATTTAATTTTAATGTTCTCCTCAAAAGCAACTCCGTAATTGAATAATGACACAAGCAAATTACTATTTTTTAGAAAAAAATTCAAAAATTAAAAAGTGAAATCTAACACCTTCAAACAAATCAAATGTAATATTTTTCTAGAAAATGTCAAAATTAATGTCTAAAACGTGCAAAATAATTTATTTTCATGTTATCTTTAAAATACTCCGAAATTTAAGACTACCACAAAATATTTCTATTTTTTCTTAAAAATAAAAAAAAATGCAAAAAGTGAAGTACGCCTTCAAAATATTAAATCTATAATACGTTTTAATAAAATGCAAAAAATTGAAGTCTTTGACAAGAACAATATATAATTTTAACGTTTTTCCTCAAAAAAGAAAACTATTTAATTGAAGACAACACATGCACATTTCAAAAAAATGAAATGCAAAACTAAAATCTAGCACTTGAAAAAAAATCAATTTTCATATTTTCTTAATAATTCTAATATTGATGTCTAAAATGAGCAAAACACTTAATTTTTATGTTTTCCTCAAAAACAAATTATGTAATGGAAGACTAACACTAGCAAATTTCTATATTTTTGAAAAAATTTCAAAAATGCAAAAAGTGAAGTCTAGCACCTTAAAAAAAAAATCAATTATCACAATTTTATAAAAAAATGTCAAAATTGATGTCTAAAACGAGCAAATTAATCAATTTTCATGTTATCTTTAAAAAAACTCCGAAATTTAAGACTAACACAAGAATATTTCTATTATTTCATAAAAATTTAAAAAAGTGAAGTGCAACACCCTACAAAAATCTATAATATGTTTCAATAAAGTAATAAAATGGAAATCTAAAACAAGAACAATACATAATTTTAATGTGTTTTCTCAAAAAATGAGAGTTAGTTAGTTATCTAAACGATAGTTTCGTGGGACGGGATTAGTCGTATAAGAGTAGTAAACGTCGTATCACCCCAAACTTATCTTATATTAATGCAATTTCGAGATTTTAAATTTTCTCATTTGCATTTACCTTATATGAAAACTATGTGCGGGTTGTGTAATATGATTACATGAACCCTGATTTGAGATTGTGTGGACGTCGACATAATCGATGACTATGTGCAGCGAAACCGTCACACCTAAAATTTCATTTCTAAACATCCCTTGTCGTGGGTCAGTTTGCTTAAGAGAGAAGCATTTCTATTATCAGATAATAGACTGAAAGCGTACACTAGTACGTTAGCCGAGGAGATGATTATGTTTTGCTAAGCATAGGACAAAGTGTTTGTCGAATCGGGAACGTAGATATATGCTAGGTGACATGTATTGGATATGACCAAAGCCTCGAGACCATGACATGGGTTAGTCATTATAGATGGACTCGCGTCGAGTAGGGTGTTAGGTTCTTCACACTTGAGGGGACCATTGATTGCGTTACGTGCGTAACACAATGCTTTGATATGACCTTACGCCTGCCGTTACAGGGGACTAAAACGGTCATCATTGGGTATTGTCCGAAACACGGAATTCAATATGAGTCTCCAAGATAGAAATTGTTTATTCCGAAAGGAATAGATATCTCTTAGGCGTCGCTCAATGAATTGATTAACGAAAACTATGGCCATAGTCAATGATATTAAAGATTAATATCAATTGTAATTTTTTAACTCAATTCGGAATCGGGGAATAAGTATAGTTAATCAAACGATAAGAATGACTATCACTATGCCTTTTGATTAACGGATATCGCGTAACAAAAGAACTAATAACCGCTATTCGAGATAGGCACAATGATCACAATCATTTTTCGTTTTAACATGGGTAGCCATGATGGAGTGATTAGATCCCGCTCATGGGTATGTAGTGCCTTGGAAACAGCCTACCACTACAACATAACTGAGTATCAGCGACGGGGGTCTGACTTCAGTGACGGCCCGTCGCAAATAAAACGACCTTTCTGCGTCGGCCCGTCGCAGAAACATATTACCGACGGTTTTATTAGCGACGGCCCGTCATATATGTTTAAACTTTTCCGTCGGCCCGTCGCTAAACTCCAAAACCATCGCTAACAGCATGCTACGGCCCGTCGGTGAAAGAAAGCCCGTCGCAGAAGGCCTACTAAAAACCGCCAAATTTTCAAAAGTTCCCTGTCGGCCCGTCGCTACACTATAAACTGCCGCTAATAGGGGATCACCGTTGGCCCGTCGCTAATACCCTTCCCACGGCCCGTCGGTGATGAATTAGGCCCATAACCCCCACCAGCAGCCCCATTTCCTCATTTCCTTCCCTCTCTCTCGCCCACTCTCTCCCTCCCTCCCTCTTCCGTCGCTTTAGAGCTTGGTCTCATTCTCTAATGGAGCTTGGTCTCGTTCTCTCGGTGGTGGAAGCTCGGCCTCCTCTCTCCCGATCTCGGTGGTGAAAGGTGTTTCCCTCTCTCTCTAGGTCTTTTCCTTTCTCTCTTTTGATTGCTGTGAAAGATCTGTTCTTTTTTTTCAGATCTTAAATTTTCGGTGTTTGCTTTGGAGCTCGTTGAGGATCTAGCCGTCGTTCCTCTCTATATGCTGGTATGCTCTTTCTTTTCACATTAATTAGGGTTACATTGCATTTTTTGTATTAATTAGTCTTTTTTAGGGTTTTTTGGGTTGAAATTGTGTTTTTCGAAAGATGAATTGTTGTTTTTCGAAAGACGAATTATTGTTTTTCGTTAATTAGGGTCGAAATTTTTGTTAATTAGGGTCGAAATCAAATTCAGTGAACATCTCGACAGCTTAATCTTTTTTTAGGGCTTTTCAGATCTGGACGATATTTAGGGTTTTTTTCTCGGATTCAATTTAGTTTATGGATTTTTTCTCGGTTTCAATTTAGTGTATGGTTTTTCTCGGTTTTTTAATCCTTCTTTCAACTGTCAAAGGTTTCTTCACTGATTTTTTTTTGGTATTTTTTTTACTTTTTTTTGTTTTTTATGTATGCATTTCTTATTAATAATAAATATAACTAATTATATAATTTTATTTTCGGAAACTCGCAGAATAATCAATTCACCGGAAACACAAATACACTCGCAGCTCTCCCTCTTAAACTCTGTAAGCATATAAAAATCAACTAATCTTTCATTAATATTTAATATAATATTTAATTTTATTAATTATAATTATGAATAATTACAGAAATATTGTGCAGTTTTTTTGAGAATTATTAATTATTATTTCAAAATTAGTCGTAATTATTTATTATTTATTACTTATTACTAATTATTTTCCAGATTTAAAATAATAAATATAATATAATTTTATATTAACTTTGTGATTTTATTATTTATTACTAATTATTTTCTGAACTTAATTTGAAATTTGATTTGGTTTTGTGTAGGAGATGCCTCTCGAGGAGTACGAGAAGGTATTGGACTAGAAGAGAAAGTCCTTCGTTGTGCATAAAGTAGCGGAGAGGAAAGTAAGAAAGTCCTTCGTTGTGCATAAAGTATCGGAGCGGAAAGTATTTTTTAACAATTATTTATTTTTTAGCAATTTTTTTTCGTATTATTTATTATTTAACAATTTTCATATTTTATTCTACACGACGGAGTGAATCGAGAAGGATGCGTGCATCGAGATTTTAGCTGCGGCGAGCAAGGAAGATGGAGTGACGAGGTAGCATTTTCGTAATTCTCATATTTGTATTGTTTGTATTATGTATTGTTAATATTTGTATTATTTTGTATTATTTGTATTATTTGTATTGTTTGTATTATGCATTGTATTATTTGTATTATTTGTTAATTTTCATATTTTATTGTGTGTGTATGTGGACGTGTGTAATGTGTGTATGTGCCAGTGCATCGAGAAGTAATATGTTTAACATATATAATAAAAAAATAGTATTAATATATAAAAATAATATTAATATAATATTAATTAATTAATAAAAATAAAAATATAATAAACATATTTATGATATTAATTAATTGATTAAATATTACTTATTATTAATATTCATTAATTAATTAAAATATAAAAATAATATAATTAATAATCATATATATAAACAAATATATAAATTGGGCCGTCGGAGAAGCTTTCAGCGACGGGCCAACGCAGAAGCCGGCGTCACTTTCAGCGACGGGCAAACGCAGAAGCCGGAGAAGCTTTCGGCGATGGACCGTCGGAGAAGACTTCTGTGACGGGCCGTCGGAGAAAGTTGGGACGGGCCGTCGGAGAAACTTGGCCGTCGGAGAAAGTCGCATCAGCTACGGGCCGTCGGAGAAAGAAGCATCAGCGACGTGCCTTTCAGCGACGGAATATTAGCGACGGTTAACCGTCGGAAATACCTTTAGCGACGGTTTTTTTGACTTTTAGCGACAGTTTTTGCCGTCGCTGATACACAGTTCTGTTGTAGTGTACTGCCATCGTTAAACGAACCTACACGGTCACACATTGAGTCGTACTATGTCGGGCTTGATTGCAAGTATTGGCACATAGGATGTGCTTGGCTTTGGCGTATATGATACGCGGGCTATATTCTCTACTATAGTGTATATGTGATATACATGAGTACCTTTTAGTTAGATCTGAAACTGAGTGGAAGACTTAAGGAAATACAGTTTTGGATCAACGATAAAAGTGTACTTATAAGGATATATGAACATGGATGTTCATGGGTTTGATTGAATTCATAATAGGATTGTGCAAAGTTAAGTTCCAGAGGGTGGTTCGTTCGAACTAACCATCGGGTCTGTTCGAACGGACCGCTACGTGTATAAAATGGTTTTATACATATTCATTCCATGAAGTGGTTCGTTCGAACTAACCTTGGTGTTCGTTCGAACGGACTACTACGAATATAATTTGGAATTAACATAGACATGAGGCAGAATATGGTTCGATCCAACTAACCTTATGGTGCGTTCCAACTAACCTCATGCTGGAAGTGTATCCATACACAACCTTTGACCCAATCCTTATCCTATTTTAGTGTTTCTCTCTTCTCTAATCAGTTAATTCTGACAAGTGTAATTCAGTCCATAAAATAGAGAGACTCTTAGCAAGATGTTGAAAGAGTGCGAAGAGAAAGAGAGAAAGAGAAAAGGTGTTTTCTCAGTTTAGAGAATCAAACGCGATCATGCAAGTTCGCCGGTGCATCGTCTAGGCAGGTGTATCCGCGACCGTGGTGCTACGACTCATAGTGGATACGAGTAGAGGAGTTCGCACTTTGTGGCTCTTCTTTTGTGATCAAACCGGAGAAGTAAAGGAGCAATAGGCTGTGGAAGCGTGTGGCCATGAGACGCACAAAGACAACCGGAGACGTCTCAAGACGGTGGGAGACGTGTGGTATGGGACGCACGGGCTAGTCAATAACGTGACAACGAAGAAGAGATGGATACGAGCGATCAACCTGTCGTACGTGATGAATTTCACGCTGGTAATCGTCTATCCTAATTTACATCGTACCCTCGATATCGAAGCGTGATCTCGGGATTTGGGAACCGGACCGGGCCTTCATAAACGCTGCGCGGGCCCAGGGTCCGAATAATTCCCTTAAAAAAAAAATTTAATTGAAGAGTAACACATGCACATTACAAAAAAAATGAAATGCAAAATTTGAAGTCTAACACCTGAAAAAAAAATCAATTATCATATTTCTTAATAATTCAAATATAAATGTCTCAAACGAGCAAAATATTTAATTTTCGTGTTTTCCGCAAAAAAAAAATTCCGTAATTGAAGACTAACACCAGCCAATCTCTATTTCTATTTTTTCAAAAAAAAATTTGAAAAAATAGATGTCTACGACGAGAAAAATAATTAGTTTTCAAGTTTTCTTTATAAAACTCTGTAATTTGAGACTAATAAGATATAATTTCTATTTTGTTTTAAAATTCGAAAAAATTCAAAAATTGAAGTTTAACACCTTCGAACAATTAAATCTATAATGTGTTTCAAAAAATTCAAAAATTGAAGTCTAAATCAAGCGAAATAGTTCATTTTATTTTATTTTCCTGAACAAAACTTTTTATTTGAAGACTAACACATGGACATTTCAAAAAATTCAAAGAAATGATAGAAATACCAAAAGTGAAGTCTAACACCTAAAAAAAAAATCAATTATCATATTTTCTTAATAATTCCAATATTGATGTATTAAATGAGAAAACTACTTAATTTTCATGTTTTCCTAAAAAAAAAAATCCGTAACTGAAGACTAACACATGCAAATTTCTTTTTTTCGAAAAATATTGCAAAATTATTAAAAGTGAAGTCTAACACCTTGAAAAATATCAATTATCAAATTTTCCTTGAAAATTTATGTCTAAAATGAGCAAAACCATTAGTTTTCATGTTTTCTTTGTAACTCCATAATTTAAGAGTAACAAAAGAAAATTTCTATTTGTTAAAAAAAAAACTGAAAAAAATACAAAAAGTGAAGTCTAACACCTTGAAAAAAATAAATCTATAATATGTTTCCAAAAAAAAATGCCAAAATTGAAGTCTACAGAAAGCAAAATAATTATTTTTAATGTTTTTTCACAAAAAACTCTTTAGTTGAAGACTAAAACATGCACATTTCGTAAAAAACTCAAAAAAAATATAGAAATGCCAAAAGTAAGTCTAACACCCTATGTTGCATGGATACGGATAGGGGTATCGTATCCGATACGATACGGATACGGCGATATGGCAATTTTCAAAAAATCACGGATACGGGTACGGCTATATAATTATTATTTTAATATATTTATACTATATCTAATTAATAAATTAAATAATAAATTAATAATATATTTTTTATTAAATGTCATGATAATGAAAAATATCAATCAAACAATACAAGTATCATAAATTTGTAATAGAAATATCCTAGAACTAATCTAGAAGTATCCTAGAAATATTCTATGTAATTTATTTTAAAATATTATAGGCAAAAATATATAATGGACCGAAGTATTCTAAATGGAATATTCCAGCCGTATCCTCAGCCATATCCTGCCATATCATGCCGTATAATCGCCGTATCCGAAAAAAATAAATATTAAAATATTCGGATACGCCACGTGGCGTATCCGATACTTATCCGAGCCGTATCTCACCCGTATCCGTATCGGATATGCGTATCTCCAGGATACTTCTGCATTTTTGAAGTATCCGCGTAACATAGCTAAGACCTCAAGAAAATCAATTAAAATATTTTATTAATAATTCCAATATTGATGTCTAGAACGAGCAAAATATTTAATATTCATGTTTTCCTAAAACAAAAAAACTCCATAATTGAAGACTAACACAACCAAATTACTATTTTATCGAAAAAATTTCAAAAATTCAAAAAGTAAATTCGAACACCTTCAAAAAAAAAAGAAATTGTAATATTTTTATGGCAAATGTCAATATAGATGTCTATAATGAGTTTTCATGTCATCTTTAAAAATTTCCATAATTTAAGACTAATACAAATAAATTTCTATTTTTTCAAAAAAAGTTATAAAATTCAAAAAGTGAAGTCTATAACACCTTCAAAAAAATAAATTTATAATATGTTTCGAAAAATGGAGTCTAAAACAAGCCAAATACATTATTTTAATGTTTTTCCTCAAAATACTCTTTAATTGAAGACTAACACATGAACATTTCAAAAAAATTCAAAAAATATAGAAATGCAAAAGTGAAGTCTAACACTTGAAAAAACCAATTATCTTATTTTATTAATAATTCAAATATTTATGTCTAAAACTAGCAAAATATTTATTTTTCGTGTTTTCCTCAAAAAAAATACTCCACAATTGAAGACTAACCCAAGCAAATTACTATGCTTTCAAAAAAATTGCAAAAAAAATGAAATGTAACACCTTCAAAAAATCAATTATAATATTTTTCTTGAAAAATTCAAAATAGATGTCTTAAACGAGCAAAATTATTAGTTTTCATGTTATCTTTAAAAAAAACTCAGTTATTTAAGACTAACAAAAAAAATTGAAAAAATAAAAAAGTGAAGTCTAAACCTTCAAAAAATTAATCTATAATAAGCTTCAAAAAATGACAAAATTTATGTCCAAAACAAACAAAATATTAAATTTAATGTTTTCCGTCAAGGAACTCTTTAATTGAAGACTAACACATGCATATTTTAATTTTTTTTAAATAATTGCATAAATGCAAAAAGTGAAGTTTTAACACCTGGAAAAAATCAATTATCATATTTTCTTATAATGTCAATATTGATGTCTAAATGACGCAAAATACTATATTTTCATGTTTTCCTCAAAAAAATCGTGTAATTAAAGACTGACAATACAAAATGTCTGTTTTTTCCGAAGTCAATGGGCGCATGGTACAGTTGGTTAAGTGTAAGACACAAAAACCATATTTTCCGAGAGATTGTGGGTTCAAGTCACATTGGCATCAATGGATTAATGACCAACAAACATTCTCTATTTATTCTAAAAAAATAATTAGCAAAATATGTGATTGTAATGCGTGAGTTTTTCTTTTTTTCTATTTAATGAAACACAAACAACATATCAATCTAATTAAATAAATGAAAATTAAACCTTTTTTCAGAAATAAGAACAAACACAAAGATGTAAAAATAGCCAAAAGTCCAATTTATGAAATTGGTTATTGATCTTTTAAATTGCATTTGATGTAATTATACCAGTGTGGTAAAAGTCGGTTTATAAAGCCGATTAGTCGGAGATTAATCTCAAGTCTTTGGTCATGCGACAAGTTAATGCCATATCTTTCATAAAAGTCATTTTATCCGACTTGGGCCGATTTGGGCCGTTTTTCATGTTTTTTTCCGACTTTTTACCGACTAGGCCCATAAATTATAATCAATTTTTTTTTTTAAAATAAAATTATATATTTGGGCTCAAATTTGTTTTATTCATCGGGATGTGAGAGAAATTGGAGTATTTTTGAAGGGATTTGTATGGTTTATAAATTTAATTTTTTATATCAAGTATTTAATTACTTCACCACAATTTAAGAAGTTTTTGTTTCATTTTTATGGCAGATTCACACAAAAAAGAGGAATATGCTCACGTCTTCGAAATTCAGTCAATTGGTGTATATTCAATTCAACACGAGATTACTGGAAACTCAAAAAAAAAAAAAAAAAAGTCTTCCAGTATGAAGATTTCTATGTCCTGATTTCCGCTCGGCACAGCATTGGTCGCTAAACAACTCTGGAGATAATAGTGATAGTGATTTTGAGGTGAGAGATGTTAATGATGTTGAATTTGATTCGAGCAATTCAGATGAGGAAACAGACACAAGATTAGATGATGGTGATTTTGAACTTCCGAATACTACATCGCATGACGAGCATGATTTTGATATTTAGTTTATTTTTAATTCAAATTTGAATATTTATTTGATTTAAGTGTTAGTTACTTAGTTTTGTTTGTTTTTTGATATTTATATGAACTTAAATGGGCACATAATTTTGCTATTTATGGTTTGTATGACTTTTGGATTAGTTCAATTATAAAATTTAAGTTATGATTTATAAATTTTTAATGGTCTTAAGCTTCTTAATTAGTAATATGTTAAATTAATAGTCAAAAAATGTATGATAATATACGAAAAAATGTTAATTTCGACAAATTACATATTCCGATTAGTCTCCGACTAATTCCGAATAATCTCCGATTAATCACCAAGTCTCAAGTCTCTGTCCATTCCGACCCGTTCCGACTTCTGACATTTACAACATTGAATTATACCAATTGATGTTTGCTTTACGGAATGGTGATGAAATTAGAGTCCAAAATTGAATCTTCAACAAATATCACGGTTCAACTCAGACAAGGAAAAAAAATATACGGTGGCTAGAACAAAATGGGTTTGCACAGAATTGGTTGAAAAAATGATAGATGTTTGGCCATTATTAAGATAGGTGAAATCTTGGGATAGGTGAACCTTTAGTTACGGGATGGGAGGTTTCATCGTACTCCCTCATGTAGCCTAGCAAACTTTCCATTATAATTGTCTTAGTTTTGTCTATCTTTCATTCAATTTCAGAATCATATGGAGAGACCGCTAAGAAAAAAGGCCGAGATGGGCACAGAGAAAACAAATTGAGATTTGGCTGGGAATGGAAAAGAGTAAAGGGCATTTTAGTTATAATTATGAAAGTAATTCTAATTTAGAAGATCTAAATCACAATTTATTTGACAGAAAACTATAATTTAATGTATTTGGGTAAATTTGATATAGTTTAAGTTTTAAATGGATAATTTTGACGTGAATAGTTTGAAAGGATAAATATTTGCAAGTGGACAAATTTGATATTTTGAGTTTTATGTGAGGTATACAACAAATTATCTCAATTTTTATTATATGCCTAGTATGCTCTTTTATACGTAGGCATAAAAATTGTCATGGTAGGCTTAATTAATTAAGGGTCCAAATTAATAAGAATATAATATAACATGTTGCATTCACATTATGCAAAATCCATAAATTATAAGAAGATAATGATTTCTTAATTTGTATTACTAACATATGCAAAGAGCAATATTAGGGCCGAATAACTTCATTATAGGCCTAATTTTTTCATTATAGGCTTTAATTGCTCTTTTATACATAAGCCTATAATTTTTCATTGTAGGCTTAAGTAATTAAGGAACAAAATTAATCAGAATATAATATAACATATTGCAATTTATATAATGGAAATGGCTGCAAATAATTTAGCTAAATGCTACGCTATACTGATATAATTTATTTTATTGGCAAAACGTTGCGCTCTGTAACTTTGTGGTCTTCTACATCTAAATAAAATATTTTTAAATGAATTTAATTAAAAGAAAATTCACGAAAAGTTGTAATAATTAACATCACTTTTGATTTAAAAAAATCACTTATTTTAATTGAGATGTTCCGACTTGTTAGAGATGCTCGTTTTCAAATACCTTGTAATTATTTTATGAATTTCTATTTAAAATGTGTAATATGAATATTTGTTATTTTAAAGATTGTTTTTTTTATTTCATATTGAAATTTAATTATTTTATGCGCTATCAATTACTTCATCCACTATAATTTCCACTATAACTCTACTCACTGTCGCTATAAAAAAAATGATCGTCACGCTACGCACCGCTATCCGATTTACAACATTAAGTGCAGAATTCATAAATTATATTGAAGACTATTACTAACATATTCATAGAACAATAATATTGGGTCTCATAACTTTCATTATGGACTCAAATTGCTCTTTTACACATTGGCCTTATGTTCAATTTGAGCCCATCATGTCATGTCTATGGTCCAGAAACTATATTATGGAACAGACTCACCACGTGAAATATAACTGGACATGTGGGTTACACTTTCTCAAATGTCAAGAAAAATATAAGGTATTGCTTAGTTCCTTAAATGCATGTTCAAATACACTTTTAGTCCTTAATTATATTTTCAATGCATGTACAAATACACTCTTGATCCTCGTGCTATGTCCATATTTGGTAACAAGATAAGTAGGGCATAATCTTACACAAATTTACCAATATGCTCCTTCATGGATATACAAATTTCTCCATTAGTAACTTGAGGCCATAATTTAGGGTTTGCTAAGTCGTTCTTCAGGTACTTAGCTATAGCTTGATACAGAGATATGATTATGCGTTCATGTTCGTGAGTTGCAGAGATTCAAATTCATAATCCAAACTTTCAGCCCATACTCATATGACCGTTCTAACTTCTTGTCTAGCAGTCACCGGCGAACTTATCAATCAAGCAACGAAGAACAAATATTCTCATTTTTCTCTCTTTCGTTGTGGTCACTTGTACCTCTCTAGAGAGAGAAGAAAGTCTTTGATCTCCTTCTATTAGACAGAGAGCATTCAGGTATTCAATTGGAAAAGAGAGAGTAAACTCGCCATGTCTTAACTAAGAAGAAAAACAAATTGTTTCGAAACCCCTCAAGAAAAGGGAAATCCATTATTTATTCTCTTTCAAGTGTAGGATTGTGTTTCATATGAACTATAAATCGACTATAATTGTGTTCATCTGAATGGCAAAATAAGAATTAAGAAGTGCTAGACTTTGTTGTGGTGTGCTCGTCTGTACGAAACCAACTTTCTGGTTCGATTGCTTTTCCTTATTCCATACAATTATCGCAACACCAACAGTAATCCTTTTTCTCTTTTTTAGTAAAAGAATATTTTCAAAACCGGAAAAAAGAAATTTTGAATAAAGAGTCAGCCTTTTCTAATAAGATTTTCAACGGCACAAAAGAACCTATCATCTCGTATAAAACGAAGAAGATATTCAAATCTTAGAGTTTGCGTATTTTAAAACTAACTCTAGAACTGAAATCCTCCAAAAAAATCCGGAATAAAAATCATGATTTTAAGAAAACTCGGAAAATAAATGATAGGTGAGACCCACCTGTTATTGATAGAACGAACTTGTTTAGATAATCTTAACCCCAATGAAAATGAACATGTTTTAAGCTCGGTCTATGAAGTGAACAATTGATCTAAACTCATTGTATAATGGTCTCCAGTACACAAATTTTAGATGGACGTGGAGTAGATTGAGAGAGAGAATTGTGAACCCCAAAAACACGGCTGGTGTTGACACCAGTTTTATACAAGGCAAAATGCATTCCAAAAACAGTTGAGAAGGTTTGTTACAGAGAAATTTACTCATGACCCCGGTGCTGTACACCGAACAGTAAGATATCACCATTATCATTCACATGATTCATCCAACCAAGTCTATACCAAAAATTGGAATCTCATGTTTAAAATATTTACGACCAAAACTCTACGAAAAAGTGTATAACAGGTAAATACACACTAAAAACTATTTTTCTAATAAACTCAAAGCTTTCTATCAAAAACTCAAATTCAAATTCCAAAAATTAATAAATATTATAATGAACATAACTAAAAAACAATTTGTTACCAGAATTTTTTTCAATCTAAAATATATAGTTACCAACAAGCGATCGATCATTGGGTACCCGCCAAAAAAAACATTCGAAAAATAGAAAAAGTAACGGATTAGTACTCGCGTATTTATATATAGATGAATATGCTCGAACTAATTTATATAAAAAATATTATAATTATTATTACATTCGTTCAAAAAAAACAAGAATCCATAAAAAGACCAAAATATACTATTGAATTCATAAAAAGAATCCATAAAAAGAATTCAAAAAAGAATTCAAAGACCAAAATATACTATTGAAATTAGCAAATTATATTATTATATTTATCAAAATATACCATTGAAAATGTATTATTTTATTCTCAATTTTAGCAATGTTAACATATTGGATTTATAAGTATATTGTTCTAAGTTGAATAATATATTTTGCTAGTTTCATCAGTATATTCTGCATGCGTAATTTTTTTTTGGATTTTCCTTAGCAAACATGTGTGTGTGTGTGTATATATATATATATATATATATATATATATATATATATATTAAGGCCCTTGCAAGTATTATAAATGTGTCGGGACAATAATTTGGCTTTTGGCAAAGCGTTTGGGGACCAACTTGTGAGTTTACAAATTAATTTCATTGATATTTTTTTTTCCATTTCGAAGGTTTTTTTGCTTGAAAAAACATTTCGTATAATTTCTTCATATTAGTTTCATTAATGGAAAAATTAATTTTGAAGACTTATTTTGGTGAACTTTGACTAATTTATGGTGAAAATGAATGAATATATTTGTCTAAACCAATGTTTTTAATTACGATATAGCGGTCCATTGCGCTTGGACTGTAATTTACATATGATTACCGATATTGCGCGATATTGCGGCGATACTGCGGCACTATTTAGTAGGTTGCGGTGTTGCGTTTTATTAATATTTATTGCGATTTGCGTTATGACCGCGCAATTACGCCGCAATTTAAATTATTGGTCTAAACATAATAATTATGGTGAAAATGAATATATCACGGAGAAAATGAACATTATATAAAATAATCTCTCATGATACAATCGAAATTATCTTCTTTGGGGTGCACTGATATCCGGTCTTTAAATAGGTCGATTGGTTGTCGACAACAATTTTTCGCCAATCAGTTCGCCACAAAATATGTGATGACAAGGTGTGTTATATTCATTATTTTGAATGTCGGAATCGAACTCGAACACGGCCTGTCAAATCGACCCGGCCGACTCGAATCTGACTCGGTCGATCCGAAAAAAAAAAAATCAGATTTTTTTGTAAAATATTGTTGTAAAATGGAAAAACTAACTCGACATTGCAGTCGTGGCACATATTAGCTCGACATTGCATATATTATCTCTCTAAAAAAATCAGAAATCGGCTGAAACTCCGCGGGGCCATGGCCAAGTCCGACTTATATAATTGTCTAGTTTTGGTTTACTAAAAAGATCTACTAAAAACAGATATTTAAGTAAAGAAAATAAATTGCAATTGAAAAAATATAATTGTCGCGTGTAAGACTATATAAATTTCTATTTGAAAAATGTATACTGAATATTTTAAGAAAATATAATTCTATTAGAAAATTATAACAGTCAAAGTAAGAAGACATTATATGTGAATTAAAAAGAATATTATTTCTAAAAGAACATTTAAAAGGTATCTGATTAAAAAGAATATTATTTCTAATAAAATGATATAAATATGCAAATATTTAAAATTAATAAAAAAAATAAAAAAGTGTGATTATATATGAGTATCGAAAAATATTTTGGTCCAAAAATATTTAGCATCATCAATAGTTAATTTTAATTTTGTTAGAAAGATATTTGAAAACAAAACTTTGTTACATAATTTTTTTGGAATATCCAATGAGGCTTTATTTAAATATTAAAAAATGTGAGGGAGTTATTTTTTATAAGGGGCCGTTTGGTAAGCAGAATTACTAGAGTGAAATTGAATTATAAGGTCGAAGAGTAAAAATAATCTGGAATTAGTAATTCCACAGTTTGTTTAGATGTCCAAATTATGAGATACTGAAAAATATAATTTTTTCTTTGGTTGTTTACAGAATTCTGCAATTTTTCACTTAAAATTCACGGCAGAAAAAATAAGAAGCAAAAAAGAAGTACTTGACGACCATAAAATAACCGAAGTGGAGAGAAGCGACAGACCGAAATCCCCTCTTTCGCCGCCAGAGTATTTTTTCGCGCTTACGGGTCGCCTAGGGTTAGGTTATTTGTGCTGTCGCGAAAATTCTGGGAAAGAAGAGTGAGAAGGGGAGGTATATCTCTTGTGGGTAGTTTTCTTATTGCACCTGATCCTAGATGAACCATAATCAGTAGTTTTCTTATTGCACTGCGGTGCATGAAGACCGGGTCCATACAACAAATGGATGGTTGAGATGTATTTGCGAAATTTAGACTGAATCGGACGGCTGGGAGCAATCCGATGACGTGGGCGAATCCATGAGCAGTAAAAATGGTAGCATTATATTAATTTAAATATGTGAGTATTTATAGTCAGATTTGGATATCCCAAGATCTTCCAAATCATTCATTTCCCCCAAATGAATTAATTCTGATTATTAAATACTGTGCATTCATAAATGCATGCGGCATCTAATGCTTACACCTCTTCATCTTGATCTGATTTTCTATGTCCAGTCCAAACTTGTCTTTGTGTGTGACCTTATATATTTATTTAATGTTGGCAGCATATTAAATCTCCGTTTAATTATGCAAATCATAATTGGCCTCTAGCAAAGCATTATTACTACCCAAATTAAATAAATGAATTGTGATCATCACCTATTTATCAAATAGATAAATTACTAGCTCTCTTGTTCATATGATATTTGTTGATCAAAGACATGGTGAAATGTCATTTTTTCTTAATCAACTTAACTCTTTCCCGATCTAGAATCAAATTGAATATTCAATTAATATTAACAACACATGTTAATCTTATTGAGCATGGCCACACATTTTCTTCAATCCTAATTCATCAGGGGGGGCTAGGAGATATCTCTTTCAATCATGAAAGGAACAACTTCCATCTTGGTTATTCACATCCTCCATCATGCTTCATGTAGTACCCAATGATGATCTTGCTTATCCGGTTAAAGATAACAATGAAACATATCTAAGCATCACAATTCACGTATGAGAAATCCAATGATAACATTAGGTCAAAGAACTAAAATTTTATTTATTTATGAGAATATATATAATGACAACAACAATGTATATTCTCATAAATTGGTGAGTCCAATATGTAGTCTCTAATACATATCTATATTCCATATTTGACGTCACTACATCTCTATGTATTTCCATGTCCATGATCAGTAAAACATAATCATCTCATATGCGAATATACTGGTGTACAAATATATTCTATTTCCTTGACATGTATATCTCCATATACATCATATATATGACCAGGGACATTTAGAATCGTATTACGTTCATTTTACAATTTTACTATCATAATCACATATTATGGTGATGTACAAACTAGTGATACAATTCATAGCTTATTCACATATTCCTAAATATGTTAAAAAATAGTGCACGTATTAAATGAAACTTTAATCAAATCTATAATATCTGATTAACAACACATAAATAATAACTGTCATTTGTTTACATACAAGCTAAACAGTTTTGTCTAGGGCATTATTTCCTTCATTTTTTTATTTTGAAAAAATTATACCTTCATCCTTTTTACCAAAAATTTTGTATAAAAACGTTTTTTTTAAAGTATTACTGTGGGATATCTAAATAAACTTGAAATTATATTAAAAAATAATTTAAAAATATCTCGTGGAATAATATTTGAAACACATAATATTTTATTTTTAATTGTTAGAAATAATTATTTTATAAGCACGATTTTGTAAGAAAAAAAAAATTGCATCTCTCAGGATTCGAATATGGGATATCTCCTTTCGCTGCCATCATCTTTTACTGACTTTGCTTTAGTGATTTTTACTCGAAAACGAAATTATTAGCGGGAGCCCCCCTCCCATGAACTCGAAAACGAAAATTATTAGCGAACGAAAAAAGAGACTTTACTTATTTCAAAACAAATAATTATGATAAAATTGTTTATATTTCACCAAGAATAGAGTGATGTAATGGTAGAACATGTGTTTAATTTTCCACCTACCCCCCTCATAAATAATTTGTGATCCGCCTCTGCGTGTCAACAACAAGTTCATTTCAACTATAAAGAATATTATTAATTATTAATATGAATATGAATTATTGAATATGAAAAAAAATATATAATCATAACTATGGCAAGATTAGTTTATATTGAAGATCATAAGATAAATTATCATAGATAACAACAATATATTAATAGTAGACTACTAGTATCCCAACACATATTAGCAATTTAAATAATATATTTCACAGGCAAATAAATCTGAAAATAATAAATTAATACAAAAATAAAATATTAAAGGAAAACAATATATGAACATTAAAAATAATTTGTTTGCAATAAATAATATCAACATTTATGCAAATTATGAATAATATCAAACTTAATAGTGAAAGAAAGTAATTTAATAAATAATATACAAATTTAAGTTAGCATAAATATAAATATAAATTATTTTATATCATATGATTTTTCTTTTTAATTTATATATTTTTAATTTCTATTAATTTTTGAAAAAGTTAATATTAAATTGGTTATATTAAAAACACAAATATAATCAACTTAGCAATATATGGGATTATCATGGTCATATTTTTTTTTAAAATAAATATAATACATAAAATTTTATTGTGTAAATACAATACTTAAAATTATATCATATAAACATGCAACTTTTGCATTATACTTTTTACATAGTATTTTAGAAATTCAAATTATGAAAAATGATTTGCATAAACAATGAATATGGATGTGAAAATAAAGAGAAAATTAAAAGGAAAATATTTGATGAATTTTTAAAATAAAATTTATTAAAATGATACAAATATATTTATGTTTTACAATATTACATATATATATCTAATTTTCATCTTCCATAACATTCATATTTTATCATGTAATGTTATGTGAAGTGTTAAACAATTGAATAAGTTAGCCAAGCATGAACCTAGATAATAATAATAATTTTATGTTATTAATATATGATGATGTGATTTTCTAATTGTATGTTTCACGGATTATGTTTCATTTCAAAAATATTGTGAGTTTTCATGCATGTCTTTTCCTAGGAAGTAATTTAAAGAAAATGAAACATACAATCTCATTGGTAATTGTTTTGCCATAAATCAAGATCATTAATGTTAGCGGGGACTGACACGACAAACAAATCAAACTTGTTAGCGGGACTGCCACGACAAAAAATCAAACAATGAAAGCAAATTATTAATGGAAGGAATAAAATTATGATTCAATACAAAATTAATACTTTCATTTCCCTCATTTAATGCAATATTTGTAAATATAACCAGCATAGAATTCACTTGCTGTGTAATAAAAAAATTATTCCTCATAAATCATGATTAATATTTATAATCTTGACAACAATATTTGGATGGATCAGACTACCGAAATAACATTACAATTTTTGCTGGGAGAGTCAAATATAAAAAGTTATACTATAAAAATGTTAATATATTATATTTAACCATTACATAAATATTTAAATATATTGTTTTCCAAAAAAATTGGAGGAATCATGATCCTTCATGATCTTTTTATTAAGATCCGTCCTTGATCTTCGTATATATTAGGCAAGCATGACAGTATTTCATCCTTAATGTTTTTTTACTAACTTATGGCCCAGAGAAAACAATGAATAGAAAAACAAATAAGTAATATTGATTAGTTTGATTGAAAAACTAGAAGATGGAGAAAGATTCATGGAATAAACCATATTCACGAACTACAATTATATTAAGCAATTATATATTTTTATTTTGAAATCGTGATGTATGGTCCATAATATTCTTCCTCACAATCATTGATGATATGACATAATTTTTAAAATAAAAATGTTTGACATATCTTCATCTTTTCTGTAAAAATCTTGATGACGTGAATATAATTCAACACCTTATAAATTAACACATTAATTCGTGATTTAACATCTTAATTAGGTGTTCAATCATAAATTAAGATAATCAAATCATAAATTAAGATGCTAAATCATTAATTTATGTGTTAATTTTTAAGTTTTTGAATCATATCCACGTCATAAAATTTCTTTGAAGAGAGTTCTAGAGGATGTACATCATTATTCTTTATAAAATTTGATTTTACACCTTAATTTATAATTTGATATCTTAATTTATGGTTGAACTATGTTAATTTATCATTTAATATTTCATTAAAGTATCAAATCATAAATTAATGTGTTGAAATTTAAGATGTTAAATCATATTTACATCATCAAGAGTTTTGGGGGAGAGTATTAGGGGATATTCAACATTTTTTATTTTATTTTATGGGTGCCTAATCAGCAACAAATTAAATATAAACAGTCCACTGCAGCCAGTACAGAGAATACTTAAAAAAAAAAAAAGACAATAATTGTTTATAGATAGGACTAGGTCAGAAAAAACATACGTGCATAAATAAACTTCAGTACTTAATCTTATAAGTAGTGACTGCGTCAGAGAGAGTATTCATAACATCCATGGAGAGCTGAAACTCTCCCTCAAAAAGTAAGTAAAATTTTCTGTTCTCCTTCGAAAATGTTTCTCTTTCTAGTTAAGATTTTTTTACATTTCGTACGACACACACACATAATTAACCTCCATGAGATATTAGTACTAGCAAAAATAATTTTTTAATTTCTTTTTGTCAGTAAAGAAGGCCTGAGAATCTTCAGAAACAAAAAAAATACAAAAAAGTATTTAATCAAACAAGTCTGAGATGTCTCAAGTAGATTATGGCAATATCGAAATAAAAATTGATGATCCCTTGGCAATCTCCATCAAGCAAAACATAGAGAATCTACAGTTTAAGCCATTGGAAAGTAAACAATTCACCATTTTTCGGGTGCCCACTTACATCCGAGAGATAAACAAGAACTTTTACGAGCCACGCATAGTCTCAGTTGGGCCGTATCATCGAGGTAGGACCCACCTAAAAGCCATGGAAGAACAAAAAACACGTTACCTAGAAAGGCTCCTCCTCGAAAACCCTGATATCACGTTGTGTGTGTACGTCATGGAATTGCGAGAATTGGAGAATGCTGCGCGTAGATGCTATTATGAGAGAATCGATCACATGAGCAGTGATGAGTTGTTTATAACCATGTTGTTGCTAGATAGCGTCTTTATTATCCAAGTAGTCGTGAATTGGACATTCCGAAGCGATGATAATATTGAAGACATATTGCTTATGATATCCCTTGGAATGTGCCTCTAATAAAGAGCGATCTCTTGATGCTCGAAAACCAGATTCCCTTTTTTGTCCTGGAGAAAGTGTTCAAACTCTATTCAACCAGGAACGAAGATTATAGCTCCTCGAGCCCGTGCAACTATGACACGTTGAGTCAATGTAGTGACCTCGAAAAGGCTTCCCTATTCGACGTGTTGGTTGGTTTTTTGGAGCATGGAAATGATAACTTCCCCATACCAGGTCCAGATAACATTTACGATCATCTATTCCGAGTCTATGTCGTAAAAAATCCTTTCTCGAAAAGCTCAAACCGAATAAGGTGTTCCCTTTAATCTCCTCTAGCATTAGAAGGTTGACCATGAGGAAAAATTGTGGATTGTTGATTACCAAACGTTCCCTGAGGATGATTCCATGTATGACCGAGCTTACAGAAGAAGGAATAACTTCAAAAGATCCGACTCTTAAGAGTATTTTCGACGTGGGTTTTTGTAGCGGGGTACTGAAAATCCCGTATATTCCTGTCGAGGAGAGCTCAAGGCCTCGAATAATGAACCTCATAGCATACGAGCAGTGTAGTCGTCAGAAACAAAGGCCCCTCACGAGCTATGCGGTATTAATGGATTGCATAATAAATACACCGAAGGACGTGCTCATATTGCTTCAAGGAGGGATCATAGAGAATAAACTTGCCGACGAAAGCGAGGCAGCCATGTTTTTCAACCAGCTCAGGTATTTTCTTTCTTTTATATATCTAAAGAAGATGATAAAAAAATTATCTAGTTTCATTAAGAATTAGAAAAAGCCCTATAAATTTTTTTTTTCGAAAACTTGTTATATCAAGTAACTTAAAATTAAAAATCATAAAATTTGCACCAAGCAGGTACTGCTCTTATCTCGACTACGACGAGCACCACTTGGCCGGTATATTCAGAGAAGTGAAGAAATACTGCAAGTCCAAGTGGCAGAAATATAGGGCGAAACTATGCCGTGATTATTTCAACAACCCTTGGGCGATTATCTCTTTCTTTGATGCAGTTTTTCTGTTCTCCTTCAAAAAAAATCTTGTGTTTCTCTTTCTAGTTAAGATTTTTTACATTTCGTTCCAGACGCACACATAATTAACCTCCATGAGATATTTGTTGAAATATAAACTTAATTGATATATCGCATTAGATTATGTTTTAGGTTCATGTTTATTGAATTCAACGTATGAGTGTGAAAGGTCAAGTTCATCTAGAGAATATGATTCATGAACTTGATATTAATGAGAGTTAAATGTGATTCATGTATGTACGAATTACCTAGCCTATAAATAGGATCTCATTTCATTTGTAAGATGAAGAAAAGAAAAGAGAGAAAAGAAATAGAAATAATATTGAAAGTTATAGAGAATAATTTTTCTTTCTTCCTCCATTAAAATCTGAATATTGTGAGTTTATTCCAACAAATTGGTATCAGAGCGAATGACGGGTTCTGGTAGTACGTCACTAGGGAAGATTCCGCTACCACGACTCACGAACTCGAACTACGAGAATTGGAGCATCCAAATGCGTGCGTTGCTCGGTGCACAAGATGCATGGGAAGTAGTCAAGGATGGTTATGAGGATCCGGAATCTACCGCGGGCTGGATGGTAAATCAATTGAAAGTCTTGAAAGAGACATGCATGAAAGACAAGACCGCTCTCTACCTCTTATTCCAAGTAGTGGATGAGTCGAATTTTCAGAAAAATTTTGGTGCGGTAACCTCAAAGGAAGCTTGGGAAACTTTGCAAAAAGTCTTCAAAGGTGATGACCGAGTTAAACAAGTGAGGCTTCAAACCTTACGAGGCGAGTTGGAGGCCATGAAGATGAAAGAAACGGAAGGAGTATCCGATTATATCACGCGTGTGCAAACGGTCGTAAATCAACTCAAAGGCAATGGAGAAATCCTAACTGACGCGAGGGTTGTCGAGAAGATTTTGTGATCCTTGACTGAAAATTTTGAGAACGTAGTATGCGCCATCGAGGAATCCAAGGATTTGGAAAATATGACGGTTGATGAATTTGCTGGTTCTCTTGAGGCACATGAACAACGCAAAAAGAAGAAGAAGAACGAGTCACTCGAGGAGGCCTTACAAGCAAAGACAACTATCAAGGACGATAAAACGATGTTTGGCCAAACTAATCGAGGGAGAGGACGCGGCCGTGGAGGTCGTGGTTTTGGTCGCGGAGGAGGCCGCGGTCATGGTGATAATAATTATGAAGAAAAGAGCCGCACTATGCAAAAGAATGCTGGTCCGAGAAACGAGTAGATGAAAATGCGAATCTGGCCGAAAAAGAAGAAGAGGGAATTAATGGCGTTCTCATGATGGCTTATAAGAGTACTATTTTGGACAGCGACATGGTATGGTATCTCGATACAGGTGCAAACAATCATATGTGCGGACACAAACATCTCTTCGTGGAGATGCAAGAAATAGAAGATGGACACGTGTCGTTTGGTGACGCGTCGAAGGTCCAAGTGAAAGGCAGATGTTAAATCTGTTTTTCTGTAAAAGGTGATAAAGGAGGCTCTATCGGGGATGTATATTATGTGCCCGTCATGAAGAGCAACATCCTTAGCATGGGACAGTTATTGGAAAAAGGATATTCGGTTTCCATGAAAAAACGGATGATGCACTAGAAGGACAAAAGAGGACAAGTAATTGCAGATGTTGAGATGGCCAAGAACCGCATGTTCAAGCTGAACTTGAGACCCATAAAAGAGACATGTTTGCGAGTCGACATGAATGACAAATCTTGGTTATGGCACTTACGGTTTGGGCACTTGCACTACGGTGGTCTAAAGAAGTTAGCAAAGAAGGACATGGTACATGGGCTGCCAAACATGGATTACGTTGGCAAGTTTTGCGAGGGTTGTGTACTCGTTAAGCATGCAATGAACTCATTTCAAAAGAAGGCAGAATTTCGAGCGAAGAAACCCCTCGAGTTGGTTCATACGGACATATGTGGACCAATTACGCCTATGTCACTCGGTGAGAAAAAGTACTTCATCACTTTCATTGATGATTACACAAGAAAGACGTGGGTTTATTTCTTGAAGGAGAAGTCCGAGGCGTTTAAAGTGTTCAAAAAGTTCAAGGCTTTGGTGGAGAAGATGACAGAGTTTTACATCAAAGTTTTACGGTCCGATAGAGGCGGAGAGTATATGTCAACTGCCTTCATGAGTTATTGCGAAGAACAAGGAATCAAAAGATTCTTGACCGCACCGTATTCACCGCAACAAAACGGTGTAGCCGTGAGGAAGAATCGGACTATTCTCGACATGGTTCAATCAATGTTGAAGAGTAAAGACATGCCAAAAGAATTTTGGGCAGAAGCCGTGCAAATGTGCCGTTTATGTACAAAACCGCTGTCCACATACGAGAGTTGCGGATAAAACACGACAAGAAGCTTGGAGTGGACAAAAGCCAACGGTATCGCACTTAAGGATTTTTTATAGTGTGGCGTATGCGCACGTACCAGATCAAAGACGGACCAAACTTGATGATAAAAGCAAGAGATACGTATTCATCGGTTATGATGATAGGACATAGGCTTTTAGGCTATTCGACCTAATTTCAAGGAAGGTTGTAGTAAGCCGGGTCGTACAAGTGAATGAAGAAATCGCATGGGTTTGGAGTGATCAAAAGGAGATGACACATGAGGAGGAAAAAGGAGAATCGTCAACCTCTATGCATTTAATTGCACCGATCAGCCCCTCGTAGTCCAGTGATGAAGAAGAATCGAGACAATCACGAATGAGAAGCTTGCAAGACTTGTACGATGCAACAAGCGAGGTACACCTTATATGTCTTTTGGCGGATGCCGAGAACATTTTTTTTTAAGAGGCTGCGAGAGATAAGAAATGACAAACATCGATGGATGAGGAAATAAGCGCCATTGAGAAAAATAAAACGTGGAACTTGGTGAAGTTGCCGGAAGGTTATAGGCCCATAGGAGTAAAATGGGTTTATAAGAAGAAGATGAACGCTAAAGGTGAAATTGAGAGGTACAAGGCACATTTAGTCGCTAAGGGCTATCGGCAAAAGGCGGGAATTGACTATGATGAGGTATTTCCACCGGTAGTGAGGATGGAAATAAGCCGACTTCTCATATCTCAAGCGGCACAATTCAAGTGGCCGATCTATCAAATGGATGTAAAATCAGAATTCCTAAATGGTGTGCTGGAAGAAAAAGTGTATGTGGAGCAACCACCCGGTTATATGAAAGCCGGAGATGAGAAAATGGTCTTGAAGTTGAGGAAGGCGCTATATGGGCTGAAGCAAGCGCCTCGAGCATGGAACACTCGTATCGACACCTACTTCAAGGAAAACGGGTTCATGCAATGTCCATACGAACATGCCTTGTATGTGAAAAAGAGAGAAGATAATTTGTTGTTTGTGGCTCTCTACGTCGACGATCTTATTTTCATGGGGAATAATAAGGAGATGATACAAGAATTTAAAGCAGCAATGACTCGGGAGTTCGAGATGACCGATTTGGGCTTAATGAAATATTTTCTCGGTCTTGAGGTTAAACAAGAAAAGTCGGGGATCTTTGTGTCGCAAGAGGCGTATGCAAAAGATATTTTAAAGAAGAACAAGATGAAAGATTGCAATCCGACAGTGATACCGATGGAACTTGGTGCAAAACTCTGAAGTTCGATGGAGGAGATAGTGTTGACGCAAGCAAGTACCGGAGTTTAGTTGGTAGCTTGCGGTATCTCACATGTACGAGGCCGGACATCACGTATAGTGTTGGCATAGTGAGTCGGTTCATGGAGGAGCCGAAATACTCACATTGGAAGGCAATAAAACGGATTCTTCGATATATCCGAGGTACGGAGTCACTCGGGTTATATTATTCTCAATCAAATGAGTATAAACTAGTCGGTTATTCCGACAACGATTGGTGTGGAGATGTAGATAACCGAAAAAGTACATCAGGGTATGTATTTTACATGGGAGACAGGATTTTCACGTGGCTTTCGAAGAAGCAGCCGATCGTAACGTTGTCGACACGTGAAGCAGAATATGTGGCAGCATCATGGTGTGTGTGCCACGTAATTTGGCTAAGGAGCTTGTTACACGAGTTAAAACTTCCACAAGATGAAACGACCGAAATACGAGTTGACAATAAATCTGCAATTGAGTTGGCAAAGAATCTGGTGCATCACGAGTGGAGTAAACATATCGACGTTCGCTTCCATTTTATTCAGGAACATGTGAAGGAAGGAAATGTGTGAATGAGTCATGTTACGACTCATGATCAAACAACGGATATGTTCACAAAACCGCTTCCGAAGATGTTGTTCGACAACTACAAGACAATGATCGGAATGAAGGATGAAAACAAAATTAAGTTTATGGAGGAGTGTTGAAATATAAACTTAATTGATATATCTCATTAGATTATGTTTTCGGTTAATGTTTATTGAATTCAACATATGAGTGTGAAATGTCAAGTTCACCTAGGGAATATGATTCATGAACTTGATATTAATGAGAAGTAAATGTGAGATTAAATGTGATTCATGTATGTATGAATTACCTAGCCTATAAATATGATCTCATTTCATTCGTAAGATGAAAAAAAAAAAGAAAAAAACAGAAACAATATTGAATGTTATAGAGAATATTTTTTCTTTCTTCCTCCATTACAATCTGAATATTGTGAGTTTATTCCAACAAGATTAGTACTAGCAAAAATAATTTTTTAATTTTTTTTGTCAGCAAAGATTGCCTCTAATAAAGAGCGATCTCTTGATGCTCGAAAACCAGATTCCCTTTTTCGTCCTGGAGAAAGTGTTTAAACTCTATTCAACCAGGAACGAAGATTATAGCTCCTCGAGCCCATGCAACCATGACACTTGAGTCAATGTAGTGACCTCGAAAAGGCTTCCCTATTCAACGTGTTGGTCGGTTTTTTGGAGCATGGAAATGATAACTTCCCCATACCAGGTCGAGATAACATTTATGATCTTTCTACTCCATTTCTACTACGACCGTTTCATGTCCGTGCAAGATCTTCCGAGTCTATGTCCAAAAAAATCCTTTCTCAAAAAACTCAAACCGAATAAGGTGTTCCCATTAATCTCCTCTAGCATTAGAAGGTTGACCATGAGAAAAAATTGTGGATTGTTGATTACCAAACGTTCCCCGAGGATGATTCCATGTGCGACCGAGCTTACAGAAGCGGGAATAACTTTCAAAAGATCCGAATCTAAGAGTATTTTCGACGTGGGTTTTTGTAGGGGGGTACTGAAAATCCCGTATATTCCTGTCGAGGAGAGCACAAGGCCTCGAATAATGAACCTGTTGAAATTTGCGCAGCGATTTAATACTCAAAATACTAATTTTATTAAACAAAACTTACTATTACAAAATGGCTCTCTTTCACTTTCTCTCTCTAAATGTTTTTCTCTCTCTAACTATCCCTAGCTCTCACTTTCTCTTTGTTTGACCTGATGGTCTTCACTCTCTTTCTCTTGTCTCACTTTCTATCTCACGACTCTCTCTCTCTCTTTTACTTTCTATTTAACTTCCACTCTTTCTATTGTTATTCAATTACAACTATGCATGCACCCCTATTTATACTAGTGCCAACCGACTTGGGAAGTAGAGTGTGGAGATCTCTAGATATTTAGAGAATGTGTATTTGACCAAATCAAGATCTTTCATGAAATATCTTGACCTCTCCATTGAAGCCTCTAGAAAATTCTCCATTTCTTCATGTTTAAGGAAAATGAATTAAATATTTTAACACTCCCCCTTAATTCATTTTCTTGTATGCGCCGATCATGTCGCGGCTTCGTATAAACTTGTCTATCGATAACCTCTCTGTCTTTCGATCGTTCCATCAACTCCCACGTCTTATTCTTCTCGATCATATGGATTTCATCCTCCATCGCCTTGATCCAGTTCTCGTGTTTCTCTGCTTCAACAAAATTATGTGGCTCGACCACCGAGAAATTGCAAGATTCATAAATATCTCGCAAACTCCTCACACGTCTTGGTGTTGTCTCTGGTGATGTTTCTTCTTCTCTCCTTTCTCTGTTCGGACTTGGACTCGAATCCGGAGATGAACTCGAACCCGACCCATTTCGTCCCGAAGAAGTTCCTTCTCCATGTGGCTCGATAATTGGCATCCTTGGCTCACTAAACGATATAATAGTTGGTGCCCCTCTGACTTCTTGCACCTTATTTTCTTCCCAGTTCCAAGAAGAATTCTCGTCGAAGATAACGTCTCGACTGATTATCAACTTTCTCTTCTCCAAATTATAGAGCCGATATCCTTTCGTCGTATCACTATACCCGACGAATATACACTTCTCGCTTTTATCATCGAGCTTTCTCCTTGTCTCCGACGGGACATGCGCGTAACATATACAACCAAACACCTTCATGTGTCGAACTGACGGTTTCACGCCACGCCATGCTTCAATAGGAGTTCGATTCATAACCGACCTTGTTGGACTTCGGTTTAGGATATAAACCGCCGTACCAACAGCTTCCGCCCAAAACGTATTTGGCATACCTTTCTCCTTCAACATTGCACGCGCCATCTCCACGACCGTTCTATTCTTCCGCTCGGCAACGCCATTTTGTTGTGGGGTATATGCGGCCGTCAGTTGTCTACGAATACCGTTATATTCGCAATATCGGTCGAACTCTTTCGAGGTAAACTCGCCGCCTCGATCACTCCTTAGCGTCTTTATTTTTCGGCCACTCTCATTTTCAACAAGAGCTTTAAATTTCTTGAAAGTCTCGAATGCCTCAGACTTCTCTTTCAAGAAATAAACCCACATCATTCTAGAATAATCATCGACAAATAGAAGAAAATACCAATTTTGCCCTTGCGATGGTGTTTGCATCTTTCCGCATATATCGGTATGCACTAACTCCAGCGGTGCCTTAGCTCTCCAAGCGCCAGTTGGAAATGATGCTCGGTGTTGCTTTCCGAGAATACATCCTTCGCATGTATCCTTCTTTATCTCGATATACGGCAGTCCTCGCACCATTCTTTTTGCTCTCAATAACTTCAACGCCATATAGTTGAGATGCCCGAATCTTTTATGCCACAAACCGGAATCACTCGTCACCTCGCTTCGCCATGCTAGTTGCGGAGCATAACTAATCTCCAGGGGAAAACTCCTTGACCGCTCCATATCGATTTTCGCCAACACCTGATTCTTATTGTGCCGATCATAGATCTTGCAGTAGTTATTTTCGAAATGAACGATATAACCGTTCTGAATCAGTTGTCCGACACTCAACAAATTCTGCTGCAGATCCGGAACCAGCAATACATCTCTCATAAATTTCGACCCGTTTTTCGTCTGAAGAGCGATACTCCCCTTTCCTTTGGCTTCGACTAAAGCTCCATTACCCAAACGAACTTTAGTCTTGTACGAAGTGTCGATATCTCGAAATATCTCCTCTTTACCGGTCATGTGATTCGTGCACCCGCTATCCAAATACCATACATCGCCTTTTTCTTCTTTCGCCGTATGACAGGTATAGAACATGTTTTCTCGATCTTCTTTTTCTTCTGTAAAATTCGCTCGGTTACCCGTCTGAGATCGGCAATCCCTCGCAATATGTCCAAACTTCTGACACTTGAAACACTGTATTTTCTTCTTCGACCAACAGTTCTCCGTTGTATGATTATTCTTTTTGCAGATACTGCACCACCGTCTTGGTTTTTCTTCTTGGGGATTCTGGAAATTTCTCTTTGGCCCATCATTCTTCTGCGAACCACCTTCTTCTTGGTTCTTCGGATAATACCGAGGTTTGAAACTCATTTTCGATTGAAAAGCACTTTCAACCGAACTACTCCCTCGTTGTAGTTTTCGCTCTTCATGCGACTCCAACGAGCTCATCAATTGTTGTATCGTCAGGGTGGAGAGATCCTTTGACTCCTCTATCGCCGTCACGATGTACTCGTATTTCTCCGGCAGACTGATCAAAATTTTCTCCACTACCATCTGATCAGTAACATTCTCTCCGTACGTACGTATTTGATTTACTATCTCGATAACCCTCGAAAAATATTCCTTGATCGTTTCTGTCTCTTTCATGTTGAGGTTATATAGCTGCCTCCGCAGCGTCTGCAATTTGACCGCGATCACCTTCGCGGACCCTTGGAACTCCTCCTGTAGGATACTCCATGCTTCTTTCGCCATGGTTGCGCCCATTATTCGCGAGAACAGGCTTTCGGAAACTCCTTGTTGGATCAAGAACAAAGCTCTTGCATTCTTGACCCGATTCTCCGGCAACACTTCCTTTTCGGCATCGGTCGGAGTTTGTCCAGGCATAGGTTCGACATAGCCTGTTTCGACAATCTCCCAGAGACCTTGCGACAACAGTAGCGTCCGCATCTTTATTTTCCATACATCATAATGATCACCCGTAAATACGGGTACCATCGACTGCGCCAAACTAGTTCCAACACTTGACGCCATCAACTATTTCGAAACGCCCGTAATCGAACCTCGCTCGCTCTGATACCACTTGTTGAAATTTGCGCAGCGATTTAATACTCAAAATACTAATTTTATTAAACAAAACTTACTATTACAAAATGGCTCTCTTTCACTTTCTCTCTCTAAATGTTTTTCTCTCTCTAACTATCCCTAGCTCTCACTTTCTCTTTGTTTGACCTGATGGTCTTCACTCTCTTTCTCTTGTCTCACTTTCTATCTCACGACTCTCTCTCTCTCTTTTACTTTCTATTTAACTTCCACTCTTTCTATTGTTATTCAATTACAACTATGCATGCACCCCTATTTATACTAGTGCCAACCGACTTGGGAAGTAGAGTGTGGAGATCTCTAGATATTTAGAGAATGTGTATTTGACCAAATCAAGATCTTTCATGAAATATCTTGACCTCTCCATTGAAGCCTCTAGAAAATTCTCCATTTCTTCATGTTTAAGGAAAATGAATTAAATATTTTAACACTCCCCCTTAATTCATTTTCTTGTATGCGCCGATCATGTCGCGGCTTCGTATAAACTTGTCTATCGATCGTTCCATCAACTCCCACGTCTTATTCTTCTCGATCATATAGATTTGATCCTCCATCGCCTTGATCCAGTTCTCGTGTTTCTCTGCTTCAACAAAATTTTGTGGCTCGACCACCGAGAAATTGCAAGATTCATAAATATCTCGCAAACTCCTCACACGTCTTGGTGTTGTGTCTGGTGATGTTTCTTCTTCTCTCCTTTCTCTGTTCGGACTTGGACTCGAATCCGGAGATGAACTCGAACCCGACCCATTTCGTCCCGAAGAAGTTCCTTCTCCATGTGGCTCGATAATTGGCATCCTTGGCTCACTAAACGATATAATAGTTGGTGCCCCTCTGACTTCTTGCACCTTATTTTCTTCCCAGTTCCAAGAAGAATTCTCGTCGAAGATAACGTCTCGACTGATTATCAACTTTCTCTTCTCCAAATTATAGAGCCGATATCCTTTCGTCGTATCACTATACCCGACGAATATACACTTCTCGCTTTTATCATCGAGCTTTCTCCTTGTCTCCGACGGGACATGCGCATAACATATACAACCAAACACCTTCATGTGTCGAACTGACGGTTTCACGCCACGCCATGCTTCAATAGGAGTTTGATTCATAACCGACCTTGTTGGACTTCGGTTTAGGATATAAACCGCCGTACCAACAGCTTCCGCCCAAAACGTATTTGGCATACCTTTCTCCTTCAACATTGCACGCGCCATCTCCACGACCGTTCTATTCTTCCGCTCGGCAACGCCATTTTGTTGTGGGGTATATGCGGCCGTCAGTTGTCTACGAATACCGTTATATTCGCAATATCGGTCGAACTCTTTCGAGGTAAACTCGCCGCCTCGATCACTCCTTAGCGTCTTTATTTTTCGGCCACTCTCATTTTCAACAAGAGCTTTAAATTTCTTGAAAGTCTCGAATGCCTCAGACTTCTCTTTCAAGAAATAAACCCACATCATTCTAGAATAATCATCGACAAATAGAAGAAAATACCAATTTTGCCCTTGCGATGGTGTTTGCATCTTTCCGCATATATCGGTATGCACTAACTCCAGCGGTGCCTTAGCTCTCCAAGCGCCAGTTGGAAATGATGCTCGGTGTTGCTTTCCGAGAATACATCCTTCGCATGTATCCTTCTTTATCTCGATATACGGCAGTCCTCGCACCATTCTTTTTGCTCTCAATAACTTCAACGCCATATAGTTGAGATGCCCGAATCTTTTATGCCACAAACCGGAATCACTCGTCACCTCGCTTCGCCATGCTAGTTGCGGAGCATAACTAATCTCCAGGGGAAAACTCCTTGACCGCTCCATATCGATTTTCGCCAACACCTGATTCTTATTGTGCCGATCATAGATCTTGCAGTAGTTATTTTCGAAATGAACGATATAACCGTTCTGAATCAGTTGTCCGACACTCAACAAATTCTGCTGCAGATCCGGAACCAGCAATACATCTCTCATAAATTTCGACCCGTTTTTCGTCTGAAGAGCGATACTCCCCTTTCCTTTGGCTTCGACTAAAGCTCCATTACCCAAACGAACTTTAGTCTTGTACGAAGTGTCGATATCTCGAAATATCTCCTCTTTACCGGTCATGTGATTCGTGCACCCGCTAACCAAATACCATACATCGCCTTTTTCTTCTTTCGCCGTATGACAGGTATAGAACATGTTTTCTCGATCTTCTTTTTCTTCTGTAAAATTCGCTCGGTCACCCGTCTGAGATCGGCAATCCCTCGCAATATGTCCAAACTTCTGACACTTGAAACACTGTATTTTCTTCTTCGACCAACAGTTCTCCGTTGTATGATTATTCTTTTTGCAGATACTGCACCACCGTCTTGGTTTTTCTTCTTGGGGATTCTGGAAATTTCTCTTTGGCCCATCATTCTTCTGCGAACCACCTTCTTCTTGGTTCTTCGGATAATACCGAGGTTTGAAACTCATTTTCGATTGAAAAGCACTTTCAACCGAACTACTCCCTCGTTGTAGTTTTCGCTCTTCATGCGACTCCAACGAGCTCATCAATTGTTGTATCGTCAGGGTGGAGAGATCCTTTGACTCCTCTATCGCCGTCACGATGTACTCGTATTTCTCCGGCAGACTGATCAAAATTTTCTCCACTACCATCTGATCAGTAACATTCTCTCCGTACGTACGTATTTGATTTACTATCTCGATAACCCTCGAAAAATATTCCTTGATCGTTTCTGTCTCTTTCATGTTGAGGTTATATAGCTGCCTCCGCAGCGTCTGCAATTTGACCGCGATCACCTTCGCGGACCCTTGGAACTCCTCCTGTAGGATACTCCATGCTTCTTTCGCCATGGTTGCGCCCATTATTCGCGAGAACAGGCTTTCGGAAACTCCTTGTTGGATCAAGAACAAAGCTCTTGCATTCTTGACCCGATTCTCCGGCAACACTTCCTTTTCGGCATCGGTCGGAGTTTGTCCAGGCATAGGTTCGACATAGCCTGTTTCGACAATCTCCCAGAGACCTTGCGACAACAGTAGCGTCCGCATCTTTATTTTCCATACATCATAATGATCACCCGTAAATACGGGTATCATCGACTGCGCCAAACTAGTTCCAACACTTGACGCCATCAACTATTTCGAAACGCCCGTAATCGAACCTCGCTCGCTCTGATACCACTTGTTGAAATTTGCGCAGCGATTTAATACTCAAAATACTAATTTTATTAAACAAAACTTACTATTACAAAATGGCTCTCTTTCACTTTCTCTCTCTAAATGTTTTTCTCTCTCTAACTATCCCTAGCTCTCACTTTCTCTTTGTTTGACCTGATGGTCTTCACTCTCTTTCTCTTGTCTCACTTTCTATCTCACGACTCTCTCTCTCTCTCTTTTACTTTCTATTTAACTTCCACTCTTTCTATTGTTATTCAATTACAACTATGCATGCACCCCTATTTATACTAGTGCCAACCGACTTGGGAAGTAGAGTGTGGAGATCTCTAGATATTTAGAGAATGTGTATTTGACCAAATCAAGATCTTTCATGAAATATCTTGACCTCTCCATTGAAGCCTCTAGAAAATTCTCCATTTCTTCATGTTTAAGGAAAATGAATTAAATATTTTAACAGAACCTAATAGGGTACGAGCAGTGTAGTCGTCAGAAACAAAGGCCCCTCACGAGCTATGCGGTATTAATGAATTGCATAATAAATACACCTAAGAACGTGCTCATATTGCAACAAGGAGGGATCATAGAGAATAAACTTGCCGACGAAATCGAGGCGGCCATTTTTTTCAACCAGCTCAGGTATTTTCTTTCTCTTTTACATCTAAAGAAGATGATAAAAAGATTATCTAGTTTCATTAAGAATTAGAAAAATCCCTATAAATATTTTTCTTGAAAACTTGTTATATCAAGTAACTTAAAATTAAAAATCATAAAATTTCCGCCAAGCAGGTACTGCTCTTATCGAGTACGACGAGCACCACTTGGCCGGTATATTCAGAGAAGTGAAGAAATACTGCGAGTCCAAGTGACAGAAATATAGGGCGAAACTATGCCGTGATTACTTCAACAGCCCTTGGGCGATTATCTCTTCTTTGCTGCAGTTTTTCTTTTGCTGCTAACCGCAATTCAGTCTCTCTACGGAGTTTTATCATACTATCATCCCCAACATTAGAATTAGAAATTCCGTAGCGAAACAATGATTCATGTTGTGGATGTAATTTATTCAGCACAATACTATCTCTTGTTGGCATGTTAGTGAAAGAAAGAAATTCTAAACTTTCGTAATTTGTTAGTTCAGAGGTAAAATATGTGTCGATTAGTGAGTGATTTATTTGTTAATTATGAGCTGAATTTAGTATTTACTTACTTGAATATGTTAGTTTGTTTGGAGGTGTGATTTATTATTTGTAAGTTATTTGTGGTTAAATGATTGATTACTTGTAAAAAAAATATTTAGGTTTTAACTAATATGTTGCGGTTTGTAAACTTAATTTTTTGTTTTTAAAAAAAAGACTATTCGCATTAGTTACTATGACTAACCGAAACAACGAATAAGAAACTGAATTGGTCTCAAATTCTAATGATTTGTCATTTAGGAATTGAATCTTTTAACTTGAGCTTAATTAAGCCAGAATTAAGTCCCTTAGGGCTTAATCACCACTGACATCATACACTTAATCAAGAATAAAAGAAAGAAATCAAGATATTTCGAATAAATTCCAATATAATTCGAAATAATTTGTAAAATTGGATTAACCCATGAAAAGGTTTCAAAATAGTAATTAGATAAAAAATAGACTTTGTAATAAATAATTGAAATTATCTATTTAAATTTGATGTACTATCTTTTCTTTTTTTTTGAATAAAATAAAGTAGGCTCTTAAGTCCTACTTTTATTGATTTCATAAAATATTTGTAAGTTCATACAATATTTGAGGATATTTGTCCTATAAAAATGAAAAAAACTAATCCTAAATACCCTCACTTACAACCATATGAACTTAACATTTTACAATAAAAAAAAAACTACAGATTTCTATTCCATCATTAATTTTGAATTAAAATCCTTGAAACACATTCCCGATTTTTCAAAATTTGAGAAACCATTTCCTGAGAATGTGTTGACCTATGTATAAAAGGTCTTATTAATAATTAATTAATAATAGTTCTAATCCTAAACATTTTGCCCTTCTAGCATTTGGCCACGTCGTGCGGTACTGTTCACAAACACCGTTCAGACACTGCTCACATACTACTGTTCAACGTTACTGTTCATCGTAAATAAATTCCCTCCCATCTTTCTTTTTCCCATTTCCACGACCCAACCCAGAGCTCCGCCTCTCTCTTTCAACCTGCTGAACCGTGGCAACGTCGAACGGGCGCGACGATGCCGGTAGACAACGAGGATCTCCATGACAGGAGCATGCGGCAATTCCTGACTTCATCTCAGTTAATTTCGAAACAATTTTTTTGGTCAATTTTACCTTTCGATCCATTTTCTTGCATAAAAACACTCCATTGGGGCCGAAAATCACGAATCACCGGATAAAGACAAGTATTGTTAGACGAGAGGTTCTGCAGTAGAGTTTGAATGCGAGGACAACCACTGGCCGAGGTCATCTCAGAAGCTGGAGCAAACCCTAGCCGAGGCTCAGCAGTAAGATGAAATTTTTTGACATTTGTGTGTTTTTTTCCCATTTTTTGTCCATTTTTGAAGTTGTTTTCAGAGATATAATTGTGTACTTCAATTCAATTTCTGTCAAGCAGCATTTTTCAATACCATCAATTCTTCAACTTCCCTTATTATTAGGTAATATCAAATAAATTATGTTTGAAAACTTTTTACTTTTCATTCCTAATTGTATTTACTTTTTTATTGTATGTTCTGTAAAAACAGTGTGTAATGCATGGTTGGAATAATTCATGTACGTTTGCCAAATTTCTGTCAAAAAACAAATTCACGATTCGTTGTCAAGGCGAACAGTGTAAGTTCCTTCTTAATTGATATTCTTTTTTAAATATATTAAGATATTTTTTCTTTTTTTGATCATTATGAATATGAATATTAGATAATCGCATATTTATTTTGCACGATTTTTGTTCCATATTGGGCGTCTCAAAAAATGCCAGCAAATCCGAAATGAAAAGCGGTTCTTATTTTCTCCATATAATTAATTTCTTCATAATTAACTCTAAAATAATTCTTATTTTCACTTATTTATTTGCAGCTTTCGTGATGTTGCGGTATTTGTTATTCTAAGGAAGGGTACAGTGTCGATTGCAGGGGTTGGTGCAGTCCATCGTAGGCAACTGGAGCTGCTGGTGTGATTGGGGCGATCGAGGCTGCTGCTACAGTATCATAAGGCGGTTGCTGGTCAGGGGAGAGAGAAATCAGATTTGATGCTGCCGCCAATAGGCTAATTCGAATACATATGAAAAGCGGGTCCAGGTACGTAGTACCGGTTACGTACCGGTACAGTCTAATCCCGGTCTAGGTTTGGAAAATTTGTACTTTGATTAAATGTACATTTACTTCGAAGAGGTATTTTCATATTCACAAATAACCCCTAAATAATATTTAATAACTTTTCCTTTTGGTAATTTTAAAAAAAACAGGCTTTTGGAGGGGTCCTGCTAAAACATCCTCACCACAATTCTTTCTCTCGCATTTTCTTTATCGACTCAGACAAAACCTTTCCGCCGGGAAAAGAGGGGCCATATCTATGGTTTTGTTCGAAGATTCGGTTCTTCGTTAGACAGGCACAGCTTTCGTCGGGCCAAGTGATTAACGAGACCGAAAACAGAGAGAGGACACAGAGGGCGCTCACCACAATTCTATTTTTTTTTATAGATGGAAAAGACTCAAAGAGACGTTAAAGCAATCGAATGGAGACCCAACAGTGGCAAAATGATCGCAGTTAGTTGCAAGTAAGAAGGGCAGATTTGATATTTTTATTCTTTCAAAGGGTAAATTTGATATTTCATAATTTTCCTTAATATTTTTGTAGGGGTGGGTGCAGAGAAAACTAAGCCATATTTTCACGGATGGCCACCAGGTCGATGCTCGACAAGATACTGCCACCAGGTTGATGATCTTCCTTTCTTTCTCGATTGATTCATTTTTTTTGTGTTAATTTTTAATTTGTTTAGATTGAATCTTAGCGTTCAAATGGTCTTTTTTGAAGAGTGTTTTTTCTGAAAATATTTCTCTGGGAGCTAACAAAGTGGGAATGGTGACCTTGAAGTGACTTCTCGGAACAAGGACAATTCGATGGAGAAGATTCCGAGGTTTCCTCAAAGAGCTGGATCATCATACTCTATTTGAGGTATGGAAGTTGTATGTTTGGTGTGAAGTGCAAGTTTAATCATCCTCCTAAAATGAAATTGAACAATATTAAGGTAATTTTGATGCTAAAACTTTCGATTTTGTGTTTTTTGGTTGCTTTATTATTTTGCATGTATGGAAGTTTACTGTTTTGTATTGTTGTAGCTGAAAATCAACGAAGGATGTGAGTTTGATCAGCTCAATTTTGGTTATCTTTTACGTCAAAATCAATGAAGTATGTGAGTCTGATCAACTCATTTTTGGTTATCTTTTGCATGATATTTCTGACATTTAGTTCCATTTAAGCGTTATTTCAAAATTTCCAGATTTTTAGGACTATTTGGTAATTTTAAGCGTTTTTGGTTCTTTATGCAGAAGTTTTCAGGTTTGAGAAAATAACTAATATTTCGAATTATTTTTCCAAATTATAGAAATTTTATGGGCAAGGCTTTTTGTAATTTTGAGCGATTGCGGTTTTATTTTCAGAAATTGTTAGATTTCAAAAAGAACCATTATTTTTTATTCTTTTTTCAAATTTCGTAATTTTAAGGTCTAATTTGTAATTTTCAGCTTTTTAGAGAATTTTTTGGTAATTTTCAGCATTTACGGTTTTATTTCAGAAATGTTGAGCTTTAAAAAAATATCAATATTTGAGATTTTTTTTTTTCAAATTACATAATTTTTAAGGTTTATTTTGTAATTTTCAGCTTTTGGGGGTTTTGGTAATTTGCACCGTTCTTTGTTTTTTTAAGAAATGATGAGCTTTAAAAAAAGAAACCAATATTTGGGATTATTTTTGAAAATTACAGAAATGTGAAGGGTTTATTTTGTAACTTTTAGCTTTTTAGAGGGCCTTTGGGTAATTTTTGGCAATTTCGGTTTGGTTCCAAGTCTTACAAATATCAACCAATATTTTATATATTTTTCCAAAATTACAGGAATTTTGAGTGTTATTTTGTAATTTCAGCTTTTCAGAGTTATGGTATTTTTCAACGATTCCTATCTTATTTTTTATAACCAACAAGGGGAATGTCGAATAAATGGTATGTGATGAATGTCGAATAAACGGTACAATCTGATGCTTCTTCTTTCATATAGCTCTCTCTCCTTCTTCATGATCAATTGCGGTGCTTCTTAAAGGAAAGGTTGACGAGGCCAGAACAATCGTGAATGAGCCACCGCAACAAAAAAAAAAAACAAGCCTCGATGAAGACGGTCACCAGGTGCAATACAAAAATCCGTCAAAAAAAAAAATTAATTGATACAACCCAACCTAATTAAATCTTCTCAACATGGATGACGTACTAAACAAATGAAGTATCGATGGAAACGACACATTTTGAAGTTACGTGATGCGAGAGTAGATCGATACTGAAGTATGGAGAAAGGACTTATTTTGTGTGAACTTTTATTATAAACAGTACGTGTATAACATGATCTATTTTCTTTATTTTGTTTAAAATGTTAGCTTCGTCTTTACAATAACATGTTCTCCATAAACTGTTTTCACCTTACGGAACTTTCATATGTAATGAACAAAAAATGCCCTGTGCAATAGCGTGTGGGTAAATCTAGATTAGTTTTTTCATAAAAAGAATTTAAAGTGCAAAATCAAACATTCAACAAAACAAGAATACAAATGAAGAAAAATAAGGACAATTACTTGATGAAATGCGAAATACACATCACAGTTGAAACTATCAAACTAGATTCTAATAATATAACAAAAAAAAGGTTTAAATACGAACAACGGAAAACATACACAAATAATAGAAACGATAACAATATTATGTATTCAATACAAATCTAAAATATGTATTGCGGATTACATATTAGTAATCCAAAAACAATAGGAAAATACAAAAAACACACCCGCGCAATTGCGCGGGTACAACGCTAGAATAAATAATTGAAATTATCTATTTAAATTTGATGTACTATCTTTTCTTTTTTTTTGAATAAAATAAAGTAGGCTCTTAAGTCCTACTTTTATTGATTTCATAAAATATTTGTAAGTTCATACAATATTTGAGGATATTTGTCCTATAAAAATGAAAAAAACTAATCCTAAATACCCTCACTTACAACCATATGAACTTAACATTTTACAATAAAAAAAAACTACAGATTTCTATTCCATCATTAATTTTGAATTAAAATCCTTGAAACACATTCCCGATTTTTCAAAATTTGAGAAACCATTTCCTGAGAATGTGTTGACCTATGTATAAAAGGTCTTATTCTCACTAATTCCTCTCTTTTCGTCTTAAGTTTATCGAAACCGCCCCTCTTTCCCCTTCCTCTTCAATCCTTATCGATATCACCCCTCTTCTCCGTCCTCAATGATTTCTCTATGAGCGTGCTATCTCAATCGGGTTCTAGAACAAATCCTAGATCCTTTAGCGACATCGATCTAACTAGTTCAATTCGATTTGAAGCATCTCGCGAATGAATCTGGTGAATTAACGGAAAGCTTTGTTGGAGATTTGCATCCTCTGAATTTGAAGGCCGATTTGTATCAATGAGATCTTCTAAGCTCGCAACAACACTTCTTAAGGTAAAAAGCTCTTGATTTGCTGGATTTGCTGGATTTATTTCTTCATTCCCTCTTTCCGCTGCATCCAAATCTGAGTTAAAACACCAAATACTTGCGATTCCATCTTGTTGTTGCATTAGATCCTCCGCTATTCGATGTCCTTCTTGTTCTTATTGTTGTTCTTGTTGATCTTCTCGATTTATAGCCCCTATAGAATTAAAATTATTAGTGTAGTATGAACATTCAATTGAAGAATCATAAGAGCTTGTATCTGATTGACTTGAATCATAATCTGAATTTAGTGGTGATATAGAATTTGAATTATTACTAGAATCCTTTCCTCTGTGCGAATAATTTTGTATCTCATTATACATATATTTATAATTTTCTGAATTTATAACTAATAAATGTAATTTATATTCATAGATGATATGGTCTATTAATTGCCAGTCAGTGAACAAGGTGTTAGTAAATGTTCTTCGGTATCTCTCAAGCCAGATATGATACAAGAAGATATAGATAAGTGTTTTATAATTTTTTGATTCTTTTTTATCAATTAATATTTTCAATGGTTTAATTTGACTATTAAATTGAATTCCAAGTACCCCCATGTAATTTTTCCAATATTTTTTTGTGTAAAATTACAGTGACAAGTTATATGTTTTACATTTTCTTCAGCTTGGAGACAAATCACACATCTGTTAATTAAAGACCATCCCCTTTTTTTTAGATTATCAATGGTAAGAATTTTATTTAGATATAATAGCCATAAAAATATTTTAATTTTTAATTCTACTTTAATTTTCCAAAATTTATAGTATTTTGCTTTGATATATACTCCATTTGCTAATGTTTTATATGCACTTTTGTAGGAATAATCTTTATTTCCATTCCTGGACCAATTAAAAATATCTTTTTGGGAGGGATTAAGAACTAAAGTACTACAAAATTGTTCCAATTGAACAAATTGCATTTGTGCCACATTTGATAAAGGTACATTTATTCCTAAACTTGTATATAGATTACTTTCTTTCATCTTAGTTAGGAAATAATTTACTGTCCCATTTTTGTTTTCTGAAAAGGAATAAAGTTCTGAATATTTAGTTATTAGAGGCTTTTCACGCCATCTAGCTTTCCAGAAATTAATATTTGAACCATTTCCAATAATAATATTTAAACTTTGATTAAAAAAATCATAATTTTTAATGACATCATTCCGGAAATATGAATTTCTTGTATAATTAATCTGGTCTTGTTCTTTATTTATTGGATTCTCAATTAAATTGAACCAGTCTAATTTTCCCTCTGAATTATAATATAACCAAAGCCATTTAGTTAATAAAACTTCATTTAAAATTTCAATATTTAAAACTCCAAGTCCACCTTTTTCCTTAGGTTGACACACAATGTTCCAATCAACTAAATTATAACCAGTTGAATTATTTTCTTTCCATAAAAATATTTTCCTAATTTTATCAATTTCATTTAAATCCTATTTTGGAAATTTAAATACATTAAAATAACATATAGGCATAGATGTTAGAACTGAATTCATAAGTACTAGTCTACCTCCCTTACTTAACATACTATCCTTCCAACCATTTAACTTGCTTGTTACATTATCAATTATTTTTAAAAAGTCACTTTTAGATGGTCTTTTATAATGTAATGGTAACCCTAAATATGTTATAGGTAAGTTACCAATTGCACAATTTAATTCTTTTGATATGGATTTCAATAATTCATTATTAACATTTAACCCAATAACTTCAGATTTTATATAATTTATCTTTAATCCTGACTCTTGTCCAAATAAATTTAATATAAATTTTATTCTTTTAATGTTATTTAAATCAGGTTTAATAAATAATATGGAATCATCTGCATAAAATAGACTTGTAAATAAATTATTTATTGGTTTTAAAATAAATCTTTTTTCACTTAATTTTCCCTAATTTAGATAAACATCCATTATTAATAAAAATAAGTGAGTAGATGTAGGATCTCCTTGTATTAATCCTCTTTTGAGGTGTATGTATTTACCAGGGTTACCATTTAAAATTACTCTTGTTGTCCCTGATAAAACTGATTTTTTTATCCAATTTATAAAATTATATCCAAAACCTCTTGCTTTCATAACATTAATTAAAAAATCCCATGAAACACTATCAAAAGATTTATGTATATCTAATTTTAAAACTATTAAGGGTATTTTTTTTCTATGTGCCAAACACAAGATTTCCCTTGCATACACATAATTTTCAGCAATGTTTCTACGTTTTAAAAACCCCTAATTGATTTTTAGATATCATTAGATTCCTGTCATTACTGATTCTATTTGATAAATTTTTTGAAAAAATTCTTTGTATACTTGAGATGAGACTAATAGGCCTATAATCCTTAGGCTCAATAGAATCTTCTTTTTTAGGTATTAAAGTCATATAAGATGTATTGAATTTAGATAATCCATTTTGTGCATCTGTATTAAATAAGTTTAAAATTTCATTTTTCTGATTATCCTAATTTTGTTTAAAAAACTCTCCAATTAATCCATCTGGTCCTGGACTTTTGTTATTTTTCCAATCCTTAATTGATTGATTTAATTCTTTCATATTAAAAGGAATTTCTAATTTAGATAAATCAATTTTTTTTTCATTTTCATAAAGTTTAGTTAAATTAATTGAACCCAATTCCTTAGTATTAATGTTTTCCATTCCCATTAAATCTCTAAAAATGAGAAAAATAATTTTGACTTATTGCTAGGATCTTTATATTCTGTGTCATTATTATCTTTAAGGATAGCTATCATGAAATTTGATTTTTTTATTGGAGCATGTAAATGAAAAAATTTAGTATTTGCATCTCCATTTTTAATCCAATTAAATTTGGACATTTGTTTCCAATAAATTTTCTTTAATGTTAGAATAATTTCAAGTCTTAGTTTGGCTTTTAATTTTAGTCATTTTTTCTATTTGTGTCAGAGGTCAAATATCTTCTATTTTTCTGTCCATTGAATTATTTTTTTACAATGTTCTGTATGCATATTATGTTTTAAACTCATTTGTTTATTTAAGTCTTTTAAACTTTGGTTCATTTTTAGTATTTTGAAATAAAAATCTTCCAATGTGTGACTTGTACTGTTTTTTAATTGTTATTCAATTAGTATTTTGAATTCTTCTATTTGTAACCATTTAGATTCAAATCTGAACCCATTAAAAATTGGATAATTTGTATTAGCTTCATAAAGTATAGGAATGTGATCTGAACATATATTTATTCTGGCTATTAATTGTGAATTAGGGTAATTTGTTAACCAATCTTTATTAATGACAATTATATCTAATCTTGCTTTTGATACTGAATTTTGCCAAGTATAAATTTTCCTTTTAAGGGTAAATCAATAAGTTGCATATTATTTATAAAATCTCTAAATTCATTTTATAATCATTGTATTTATTTTTACCACTTCTTTCATGTGAATATAATACTAAATTAAAATCACCCATGAGAAGCCATGGAATATTATTAGAATTTCCAATATTATTTAATTCATTTAAAAATTCTGATTTCCTTATCCCTTTAGTAGGTCCATAAATGCCAGTAATTAAAAAGTTTGTATTATCCCATTTGGTTTGAAGAATTATAGAAATAGTATATTTAAGTTTACTTGATGATATATGATTAAATAGTTTTTTATTCCATGAAATTAATATACCCCTGAATCTTCCTGTCAATCAAGAAAATCAAAACCACTTAATTTTGAACCACAACATTCTTTATTTATGTTATTATCTATTATTTCTATTTTGGTTTCTTGTAAACAACATATATCTACATTCTCATCATTGATATTTTTATTTACTAATAATTTTTTATCACTTGCATTCAACCCTCTTACATTCCATGATAATATTCTTAATTTTTATATAACATTATTATATTTTTCTACAACTTGTATGAACAAGTACTTAAGTACTTTGTCCTTCTACTAGATTATTGATTGTGTCATTAATATTATCATTAATCTCAATACCTGAAGAGTGATGTATTCCTCCTTTACTTCAAGATGCTGCAGTGAATCCCAAGCTTGCCCAGTGGGTGTGTTTCTTCAATTTGTTCATATTCTTGAGAGATTTAATTTGGCTAATTTGATGTAATAAGGGGAATTTTGAGTATTAAAAGTAGGAAACTTAGCCAAAATATGGAGAAGGCTTAGCTGAATCCTCTTCTTCTATTTGGGTCTTCTCTGTCTTTCTTCTTAATTTTCCTTATCTATTCTTGCTAAATCTTGTCTCTCTACCAGCTTTGAGTTCCTTGAATGATTTAACCTTAACAAGGTTGAAGAGCTTAGTCCCTTTCAACTGTTAAAATATTTAATTCATTTTCTTAATACAACATGAAGAAATGGAGAATTTTCTAGAGACTTCAATGGAGAAGTCAAGATATTTCATGAAAGGTCTTGATTTGGTCAAATACACATTCTCTAATTATCTAGAGTTCTCCACATTCTATTTCCCAAGTCGGTTGGCACTAATATTGTAATAAATATCAAAAATAGGATTTTGACATTTGCCGTTATTCGTTTTAATAATTCAGTATATATTCGAGGTCTTAATCGTAAATATTCTTTTGAACGATTTTAATTAATTAACTAAGAAGATTATATTTGTACAAGTATGAATATATGTTTGTGTCTTGTTAAAAGGGTTTGTTTCGCAAATAACAAATTATTGGGGTCATATTTGAAAAGTTACATTTCATTCTCACTTGGGCCGAGCCCACTTCCTTCCTTAGGCGGTTCATGCCATATAATAAGTCATATGTTAGTTCGGTGGGGTTATTATCCCCTTTATCATTCCAGTATCCATTTCGCAAAGTAAAGCCGAGGGAAAATCAAGGAAGTTGAGAGAAAAGTTAGGGGAAATTGTAAAGAGAAAAATGTAGTGATATCAAGAAGATGAAAATGGACGACTTGGCAAGCTAGTGGGCAAGATCCAGTTCGTGTTTCGATTTTGTCTTTTTCGTCCGATATTCGTTTTCGATTCCGATCGAGTTTAATTGGTTCCATCTTGCCGTCGATCGAGTTCGATCAATCTGTGAGTGTTATTCTCCCTTTTCACCATTATTTATACTTATTTTGAATAAATGGATTTTGTTCCAAAAAGCGTGTTGAATTACGAAAACGTATATTATTTCGTTTATGATATAGTGATATTTTGAGAAACTGATTTCGACTATAATTATGATAATTTATGATATTAATGATATATATAAAATTACGATTTCGAATTAGAGGATTTGATAAATAAAATGAATTTGGATAATGATTTTGAATTATGATTCGAATTTGATATTAGTGATATATTTGGAAATGATTTTGAATAACAGGTACGACAATTTATGATTTTAAATGATTTGTGAAATTATGATTTTGAATTTGGATATTCATTCCAATATAGAAGGTATATTTCGAATTTGTTTTCAGAAATGATTCGTGCTAAAAAGCGTGTTTCGTTTTATGAAAGTTATTTAGTAAATTATATGGTTATACTATTTTATTATGAGAAAGAGTTTATTTGGATAAAGCGTAAACAAGATTTACGAGTTTTAAAGAGGGTCTCCGAGAGGCTCTATATATATGTAGAATTTTATTTGGATAAAGCGTAAGCCGGGCTTACGGTTTTGAAAGAGAGTCCTTTGGTAACATGGCGCGGCTCCTCCGGAATGTTTTAGATTGTTAGGTGTCGTGTCGCGTGACCCCGTGACGCTCTATTGAGGGAAAGGCGTAGCAATCTTGATGTAGTGCAAAGTCCAGACCCATGAGGGGTTTGGCGGAGGCGAAAGGATATCCGGTCGTCAGCTCATTTTCTAGGGAATTCGCGCTTCCCGAGCTTTTGGATTTGTTCCAGCCCGTGTGTGTGACTTGCTATCCCCCGGGTTGGCACTTCAGTCAAGAGTTATTAGCACCCTCACCTCGGTTAAAGTATTAGTATGATTATGATTATGATTAGATATGAAGGTAATCGATTTGATTTCGATTTCGATTTTGAGTTTGAAAAACCGGGGCAAGTATTTTGAGATATATTTAGAAACTTATGATTTGAAGATAAACGATATTATCTTATGATTTTGAGATATATTTAGAAACTTATGATTTCAAGATAAACGATATTATCTTATGAACTTATTTGAAAAATACTTATTTTAGTAAATATTTTGAACTAGGTTTTAAACGGCACTCACTTAGTCACTTCCGTGACTAATCCTTTCGATTTACATATTTTTAGTTCAGGTATCGAAGGTCTAATATCGGAAGTTGCGAGTACTTCGAGAGTGAGAACGTTTACGATATTGAGTTTCGTATTAATATATTTTGTGTTTCCGCAATGGTTTTGTATTATTATTTTAATTCCGTAATGTATGTATATGTATGTGTTGTTGTGTTGTCGTTGTTTTCGAATCAGTTTAGTATCTTGTTTTGTGATGTTTTCATATGAGAGCTTGTGGTATACGAGTTGTATACTGGCGGGTTGCCGCACCTTTTTCCATATTTTATATTTGGGGTGTGACAGCTTGTGTGGTATCAGAGCAAAAATTTCGAAAACAACATTTCTATCGTCGTGAGAGTTGGGATTATAATTTCCTTGTGTATGTGTATCCCGTGTCTTTGTCATTCGTTAGTAATCTAAGTTCGAGTACGTATTTCTTCGAATCATATCATTTGGGAAAAGGTAAATATCTTATTTACAAAGAAATTATTTTGAATTTTGAAAAGTATTTTTCACGTTTGTATTAATATTTTGTGATAATTTGATTCGAAAGTATTTGTGGTATTTTAAAATAACTTTGTTTTGGATAATGTTAGTTTTGGATTTTGATAAGTTATTATTTGGGGGGATATTTTGTTAAAAGAAATGGATTTGTGATATTTGGAAATGAGTTGTTTTGAACTATTTAATTCTTGATTTTCATACTGTTATTTATGAAGGCATGCTATTTTAGTAATTTTGATATTAAAGGAATAATGATATTTGGTATTTTATAATTTGATTTAACCATTATTTTAGTTTATTACTTTAGTTGGGATATCTTTTATAAACTTTATTAAGTTCGTTTTGGTAACAAGACTTTTGTATACAATTATTTTAATCAACTTTGATTAAATTAAGAGTTGTTATATTTTATCAAATGAATAGTTTAAAGTGTTTTTGTTTTGAAAATATAATTATATTTGGTATGATTTTGTAAAAATGAATATTATATTTGATTCCATGATACTTTAGTTTTATTTGGTATGTGATTTGTAAAAAGTAGTTTTACAATAAAAATAATATTATGTTTAAGATTGCTTGAATAAATAATTTAAATTGGGTTCAGAAAAACAATATAGGTGATTATATCCTACTGTGATTTTTGAAAAATTTGTAGTGTTTTGTAGGATATTAATTTTAAAATGAAAAAGGACATTTTTATTATGTTTTCGTTAACTTGATTTTGTAATTAGATAAATGTTAGTTTGCTAAAAATATCCTGTTAGTAATTCGGATTTTAAGGGAATTACATTATTTTGATATTATAGAATTCATGTTTGGTACAAAAAAATAAAAAATAAAAAAATAAAAAAAAATTAGTTAATTATTTTGGTATGAGATATTTGTGAATCGACTTTCGAAATTTTAGTTTGTTAAAATATTTTGTTCAAACAGGTTGATATATTTCTACTGTTCTGTGAGAAAGAGTAAAATATTGATGAAATTATAATTTAGGTTAATTTATGAAGTTATTTGAATAAAATACTTTTGGTAGACAAACTATTTTGTGCTCATATGATTCCAACAAGGAGTTTTTGAAAGCTTGTTCTCGCGAATAATGGGCGCGAGCATGGCAAAAGAGGCATGGAGTGTACTGCAAGAAGAGTTTCAGGGGTCCGCGAAGGTGATCGCGGTTAAATTGCAGACGCTGCGGAGGCAGCTTCACAATCTCAATATGAAAGAGACGGAAACGATAAAGGAGTATTTTACAAGAGTTATTGAGATTGTAAATCAGATGAAAACGTACAGAGAGAATGTTACTGATCAGATGATAGTGGAGAAAATTTTGATCAGTTTGCCGGAGAAATACGAGTATATCGTGACGGCGATAGAGGAGTCAAAGGATCTCTCCATCCTGACTATACAACAACTGATGAGCTCGTTGGAGCCGCATGAGGAGCGAAAATTGCAACGAGGAAGTAGTTCGGTCGAAAATGTTTTTCAATCGAAAATGAATTTCAAACCTCGGTAATATCCGAAGAACCAAGAAGAAGGTGGTTCGCAGAAGAATGACGGGCCAAAGAGAAATTTCCAGAATCCCCAAGAAGAAAAACCAAGACGGTGGCAGAATACCGATAATTCAAAACGGTGGTGCTCTATCTGCAAAAAGAATAATCATACAACGGAGAACTGTTGGTCGAAGAAGAAAATACAGTGTTTCAAGTGCCAAAAATTTGGTCATATTGCAAGGGATTGCCGATCTCAGACGGGTAACCGAGCGAATTTTACGGAAGAAAAAGAAGATCAGAGGAACATGTTTTATACCTGTCACACGGCGAAAGAAGACAAAGATGATGTATGGTACTTGGATAGCGGGTGCACGAATCATATGACCGGAAAAGAGGAGATATTTCGAGATATAGATACTTCGTACAAGGCTAAGGTTCGTTTGGGTAATGGAACTTTAGTCGAAGCCAAAGGACAGGGGAGTATCGCTCTTCAGACGAAAAATGGGTCGAAATTTATGCGAGATGTATTGCTGGTTCCGGATCTGCAGCAGAATTTATTAAGTGTCGGGCAACTGGTTCAGAACGGTTATATCGTTCATTTCGAAAATAACTACTGCAAGATCTATGACCGGCATAATAAGAATCAGGTGTTGGCGAAAGTCGATATGGAGCGGTCAAGGAGTTTTCCCCTGGAGATTAGTTATGCTCCGTAACTAGCATGGCGAAATGAGGTGACGAGCGATTCCGGTTTGTGGCACAAGAGATTCGGGCATCTCAACTATATGGCGTTGAAGCTGTTAAGAGCAAAAAGAATGGTGCGAGGATTGCCGTATATCGAGATAAAGAAGGATACATGTTGTAGAAGAATCCGGAGTCGAATTAGAGGAATCCAGATTATTAGGGAATTATACACAGCTGTGATTCTCTTTATATTTGCAGTTAAAACATGCCTTATTTATAGGATATCTTTGTTATTCAGTTTCCTGGTTTAGAGGCAGAATATTTCTGTTTTATTTATAGGATATCTTTGCTATTCAGTTTCCTAGTTTAGAGGGCAGAATATTTACTTTTTTGAAATACGATTTGTACCTATAAAAGGAGAAGAAAACATCTCTTTAATCATTAGAAATAAAATTCATCTTTGCTCTCCAACTTTTCTATATGGTACCAGAGCAAAAATAATCTAAGAACGGTTTTTTATTTATCCTAGTTGGCTTTTCTTCATCTTTTCTTCTTGCTCCCACACTCCTTTATGGTTGAAGGCGAGATGTCCGTTTCAACTGGAGAAAGTACGGGTAGCAACTCTGCTGGTCATGGCCGCACATCCAACTCTCTTGCTCCTTTTTCCGGGAGTGATCTCTCGTCCTTACATATCACGTCTCATAAACTCGATGGGCAAAACTACCTCCAATAGGCTCAGTCTGTCAAAATCGTCATCTGTGGCAGGGGAAAACTTGGCTACCTTACCGGAGACCTTCCATCGTCGTCTCTCACCGACGCAGCCTACTCCACTTGGCAAGCTGAGAACTCAATTGTTCTTGCGTGGCTAATCAACTCTATGGATCCTAAGATCAGCCGCCGGTACCTCTGGTTCCAGACAGCCAAGGAGGTTTGGGATGTTGCCCGTCGTATGTACTCGGATCTTGGTAATGCGTCTCAGATTTTTGAAATTCGTGCAAAACTCAAGGAGCTCAAACAAGGTTCAACCTCTGTCACCCAGTACTTCTCCTCACTACAAGATCTATGGCAGGAACTTGATCTCTTTCTTGATGGTAGTCTCACATGTGCCGAGTGTGATGTTAAAATAAGACAACAAATCGAAAGAGAGCGTGTCTTCGATTTTCTCGCCAGTCTTAACAGGAACCTCGATGAAGTCCGTGGCCGGGTTGTTGCTCGAGATCCGTTCCCATCCACTGAAGATGCATTTGCTGAAGTCCGACGAGAAGAAGTACGACGGAAGGTCATGCTCACCGATGAATATCCTTTTCCCGAGCCTACACCTACCTCTGATGTATCTGCTCTTGCAACTAACCGCTTCAATGGATCCTCTGATCGCCATCGCGGTAACCGGCCCTGGTGTGATCATTGCAAACGCCCGGGCCATACCCGTGAAAAATGTTGGGTACTTCATGGAAGACCCGCAAACTGGAAGCCCTCTACACCACATTCCAAAGCTCATCAGGTTCAAGCCGAAGGCAATGTTGCATCTTCTCTTCCGTTCAATCAGGCCCAACTGGATCAACTTTGCCAACTCTTAAATCGATGCACCAACTTCTCCGAGCAGTCACCATCGTGCTCCATTGCTCAGTCCACCATTGCTCAGTCCGGTATAGTTCCCTTAGCATTTTTCTTGTCAAATCAGGCCTTAAATCTCTGGATTGTCGATTCAGGGGCATCTCATCACATGACAAGTAATCGTTCCTTATTCTGTGATTATATTCCATGTCATTCCCATGCCACTGTTCGCACGGCCAATGGTTCCCACGTTCCGATTGCTGGTTCTGGAACAATCACATTGTCATCCACTCTCACTCTCAAATATGTTCTTTATATTCCATCTTTCAAATGTGGTCTTATTTCTGTTAGTAAATTGACTCGTGACAACAATTGTAATGCTCAATTTTCGTCTGTTTCTTGTGTATTTCAGGACCGAACATCGGGGAAGACGATTGGCAGTGCTATGCTTCATAATGACCTCTACTATCTCGGGAATGCTTCGCCTTTATTTAATTTGCAATCTTCTGTGTCTAATGTCTCTACTTTGTCGAACTCTATTTCCCATCAAATAAAGTTATGGCATCAACGTTTGGGCCATCCAAGTTTCTCTTACTTAAAACATTTGCTTCCCAAATTATTTTCTAGTAAAGAGATTGTTGATTTTGATTGTGAAATATGTCAATTAACCAAACACACTCGTGTACCTTATTCTCCAATTTGACATGTTTCTTCCGCTCCATTCTTTCTTATTCACAGTGATCTTTGGGGGCCATCTAAAATCACTACTTCTCACGGGAAAATATGGTTCGTAACTTTCATCGACGATCACTCACGAACCACTTGGGTCTACTTGCTTCGAGATAAATCTGAAACTAGTCATGTTTTTCAATCATTTCACAAGATGGTACGTACTCAATGAAAGAAAATATGGCTTAAAAATTAACTTGGAAGAATTTATATAAATAGGCAATTCTGTAGTCAGAATTAGGTTCGTTCGAACGAACTATATGAGTGCGTTCGAACGGACTTATTCGTGATAGTCAGAATGAAGGAACCATTTAAGTGGGTTCGAACGAACTCGTTCGAACGAACCATTTAGGTTCGTTCGAACTGACCTAATTCCTATATATATATAATTCTGATTTCGTTTTAACCTAAGCTTTTTTTCGAGTTTTAATGTTTTGAGCCGCCATTTCTCTCTCCTTCTTCCACAGAATTCTAGATTAGATCTAGAGAGATTGAGAGGGAGATTTGAGCAAAGATCTTGAGAGAATCGATCGTGACGGCGACTAGAACGACGTTGGCGATTCCGATCGGACGAAATCGAGGTGGACACGAGTAGAGGGATTGCACGAGCACTCCTTGGAGAAGGTTCACGGATTTGGATAAGAAAGCGTCACGTACTAACTTGTACGAGGTAATTTCTCCAACTCTTCCTTTTTGGATGGTTTTAGAGCGTGATCCCGGTAGAATTAGGTTACGCATGCGAAACTAATTCCGCTGCACACTTGGATAAACGTGTGCGTAATCCTACAGTGGTATCAGAGTAATCGCTCGTTGAAACCATCGAAAATCGATGTTTTAATTCGAATTTAGGAAATTCTAGAATTTTTGGGCTAAATTGCAAAATTACACAAAATTGATCAAAAATATTTGATAGGAAGACCTTTAATATATCAATTATTGGATTTTTTGTATATTATTAAAGTGTTAAACAGATTGGATCTGTTGAAAATTGGATTTTCAGAACGAAACGACAAAGAAATCAGGTTTTTAGAAAAACTGACAGATTAATGTTCGTTCGAACAAACCTAGGGTTCTTCGAACGGACTGAATGAACCTAGGGTTCATACGAACGAACTTGGAGTTGCGTTCGAACGAACCTAAGGTGAAAAATTTTCTGTCATGCGTTCGAACAAACTTGGAGTTGAATTCGAACGAACTGGATTCTGAGTAAAAAGTGAAATTTTTTTTTTCTGTCGTGCGTTCGAACGAACTCGGAGTTGCGTTCGTACGAACAAAATTCTGGACAACCAAAATTTATAAATTATATTCGGTATAGCATATAGCCTAAAACGGGGATGATTGTCTGTGAATGCTTGTAATTTGTGTTGTGTGGGGGCCGGTGAGCTTTCCAAATTGTATTTTATTTAATTATGTGGGGACTGGTGAGTCTTCCAAAGTTGTAATAAAATAAAATAGGTTTTGTTTTGAAGAGGGACCTCCAAGGCAAGACGACACGACACAGAGATTGGATCTTCAAAGCAAGGAATCATCTTGGGTTTTAGGGTTGGGAATTTAGGGTTTTATGATTGCTCATAAAACTAAAAGGACAATATGCTATACCGTAATATTTTACTTGTTTTTGTGAATGAATAAAATGAATGATTTTTATTAAAAGAAAATCCTCCCAAAGTGGAACCTTCGAGACTAGTATTTGTTTATTTGTGTTGCATGTCCATAGTCTCATAGTCTGGCACAGATTTACACGTACGTAGCAAGGAAGGCATGCATTGATTAGGAGTTGACGTGTTGCATGGCCTTAGTCTGGCATGTCAATTCGCTGATTGAATGATACTCCATTTGTGGTTTGGACTTGACCAATTCGCTAGCTAGGCTAGGATTTGGGGCAAGGAGTGAGGTACACACACTCTGGTTTAGAGTTGGACTCAATACCGGTCCTCACGAACAAAGCAAGAATCGTCTTGGAGATGATTGGACATTGTCCTACCCAACGTAACGTATTTTCTAAGTGGTTGGCCTTAGTCACCTTAGAAATACGTTAAATAGGGATTTTGTCCATTATGAGATTTAAGGTATCAAATCTCCGTTTCAATAGTGGGGGCTATTTGAAATGATAAAATAATGGGTATTTCAAGTTGTTTAAAATGAATTTTAATATATGAAAAGACCACGTTATTAATTACATTATTTTCAAAAATTGTAGAATTCATGGCTTTACCAAGTAACAACCGCTTTAGTTTGTGTTCCATTTTGGAAAAGGAACGAATGAACGGAAAGAACTTTCTCGACTGGCAGAGGAATCTTGGATTCGTTCTGAAATAGGAAGGAAAGGCACATGTCTTGGAGACGCCTATCCCTCATGTGCCAGGGGATAAAGCAATTGAGGATGATGTATTCTAACATACGACCATCTTGGACGATTCGAATGATGTCACATGCCTCATGTTGGCTACTATGACTCCTGAATATCAAATCCAATTTGAGAAACAAGATGCATACGAGATTATGAGACAACTCAGGGAGATGTTTCATGTTCAAGCAAGTGTGGAAAAGTATCAAGCTCTTGGCAATGCGACGCAATGCAAGATGCAAGATGGTACGCCCGTTAGCTCGCACCTTCTCAAGATGAAAGGATATTTCGATCATCTTGAGAGGCTTGGCATGAAATTCGAGGTGGAGTTACAAACTGATTTGATCATGTTGTCACTGCCACCGAGTTTCGATTCGTTCATTTCGCATTTCCACATGTCAGACATGCAAAGGACCATTCCCCAGCTTTTCGGAATGCTCAGAACATTCGAAAGTGACATGAAACCGCGGTACATGAAGTCTAGGACTTCGGAGGTATTGGTGGTTGAAGGGAAGAGCCCAAGCAATGGGAACAAAAACAAGAAGGTAAAGGGCAACAAGGTTGTGACTAAGCCTATGAGCAAGAAAGCCAATGATGACAATAAGTGTTTCCATTGCCTCAAGGAGGGGCATTGGAAGCGTGATTGCGAGATCTTCCTGAGGGAGAGCAAGCAAAAGACCGTTTCCTTGGACACACCGGCATCAGGTATTTCCGTTATCGAATCTTATTTCTTTACTTCATCATCATGGGTGTTGGACACTGGATGTGGGACTCATATTTGTAATAATATGCAGGGCCTAAGAAGTAGAAGATCGTTGATCCGTGGTGAAGTTGATTTACGCGTCGGGAATGGAGCTCGAGTAGCAGCATTAGCCGAAGGGACGTATGATTTAACTTTGCCAAATGGACTTATTTTAGTTTTTCGATAATTGTTGTTACGTACCTACTTTGAGTGGGAGTATTATTTCTATTTTGAGACTTGTTGAGAATGGATATGAATTAGTTATTGGTACTAATGATTGTTTTATTTGCAAGAATGACATTTTCTTTAGTAATGTTCTAGTTGAAAATGGTCTATATGTCTTGTATTTAAAAAATAACAACAATAATCAGTCCATTTATAACATGAATACTAAACGTTTAAATACTCAAACTAATGAAACATACTCATGCACTACAACAGATCTGCACATCAGCGACGGTAAAAACCGTCGCTGAAAGTTTTACCGACGGCATCCCGTCGCTGATTGCCCGTCGCTGAAAGGGGCGTCGCTAATGTCACTTTTTCCGACGGGCCGTCGCTGATGTCACCTTTTCCGACGGTTGTTCCTTCTCCGGCGGGCCGTCGCAGAAACTTTATTTTAATAATATTATTATATTAATAATATATAAATAAATAAATAATTAAATTATATTAAATTTATATAATTAATATAATAATAATTTTATTTTAATAATTTTAATATTAGTAAATAATTAAATTATATTAAAATTGTATTAACAATATTAAATTTGTAATATTAATATTTTAATATTAATAATATAAATAATTAATTAAATAATCTTAAATTTATATAATTAATATAAATATAAATAATTAAATAATAATAAATTTATTTTAATAATTATAATATTAATAAATAATTATATTATATTAAATTTGTATTAATAATATTAAATAATATTAAATTTGTAATATTAATATTTTAATATTAATAATAAAAATAAATAATTAAATAATATTAAATATATATAATTAATATAAAAATAAATAATTAAATAATACTAAATTTATTTTAATAATTATAATATTAATAAATAATTAAATTATTACTAAATTTATTTTAATAATTATAATATTAATAAATAATTAAATTATATTAATAATATATTAATAAATAATTAAATAATATTAATATTTTAATATTAATAATATAAATAATTAATTAAATAAATTTAAATTTATATAATTAATATAATAATAAATTTATTTTAATAATTATAATATTAATAAATAATTAAATTATATTAAATTTGTATTAATAATATTAAATTCGTAATTTTAATATTAATAATATAAATAATTAATTAAATAATATTAAATTTATATAATTAAAAACCGTCAGTGGACAACCCTAGACGAACGTTTCGAGGTTCAATTGCAAACTGGGGATAAGCGGAATCAAAATCTTTCCACATTTGTCCATCCGATGGATGAATCATAACATTGGGATTTTCTCGAGGACCTTGATGCCAGGTCATGTGTTGAGAAGTTTGTTTGGCCATGTACAATCTCTGTAACCGAGGAGTTATCGGAAGATATCGCAACACTTTACACGGATTAGGTTTTCCTTTCTTACCTTCTTCCATAGGTAAGAAACGAGATTTGTTACATTTATCACATCTATTTTTGAGACTATCATTTCCATAAAAAAGCATGCAGTTATCCGGACATACATCAATTTTCTCATACTGCATACCCAATCCTTTGATGAATTTCTTAGATTCATTGAAATTTTCAGGAAAATTATTCTTATTTTTTCGAGGGATAATGAAATTTTTGATTACGTACAAAAACCTATCGAAAGCTACTTTGGTAACTTCACAATCGGATTTGACATTCAACAACATTGTAACAATAGACATTAGAGAATGTTCTGAATACCCCGGCCCATCCCATAAAGTCTCATCAGAAGCTCGAAGCATCTCAAAGAAACGAGCAGCTTCCGAATTTGGTTCCTCATTCTCCTCTACTTCTTCTTGCCAATCAAACGAAGGTCCGGCAACATCACGAACCATTTGTTCCATCCGATTGGGACTGAACGACGACGACCCACCAACTTCGAAATTTGAATCGCCCTCTCCATGTTTTGTCCAAATTAGGTAGTCCGGCATAAAACCGACACTACTTAAATGGGTTGCTATGTCATCATGAACACGAAGAAAATAATTTTGACAATTCTGGCATGGACACCAAGTACATTGTTTTCCTTGGCTATTGATTGGCAATGTCTCGAGATTTGCGAATGCAAAATTAAGAAAATCAACCATTCCATTCCAAAACTCAATCGTAAGAGAATGATTATACATCCAAGAACGATCAGTGTCCATTGATATTCTAATATTGAAAATAATAGGTATTAGGAAAATGAATTGGGGAAAAGAAATTTGGAATAACAACACTGCCGATGATTTTTTTTTTTTTTTGACTGGTTTTGAACTCGCGTGTTTTCTTTAGAATGATTTCTAACAACTAAGATTTCTTTAGAATGGTTTCTAACACCTAAACTCAACCCTAATTCCATTCCATTCCAAAACTCAACCGAAGTTTTCTTTAGAATGGTTTCTAACAACTAAGATTTGTTTGGATGGAGTACAAATTTGTAATACGAAATAATAATATAATATATTTCAAAAAACTATCATAATTATATTTATATTTTGAACAACCAATATGAATTTGTATACACGAAATAATTTTACAAATTAATATATATAATTTTTTAATATCATACAAAATAATAAAATTAGTTAATTTCCTTACATATATATAATTTGGATATACAAACCGAGCTTAAATTATAATTCATAATTTTTAAAATCTCAATTTTTAAAATTATGTAAATTTTTTTGTATTCATACTTATTATTTTTAAATATAATTAGTTAAATATTGTAATATATTTAATACATATATTTGCTCGATGTTTTTTATTCATACTTATATAATTTTTTTGAATTCATACTTCATTTACAAATATTTTTAAATATATATTGCAAATATATTTAATACCATATAAATACTTTTATCTTTTTTTCAATGTTTTTTAATTTTTTATTATCAAATATTTACTAATAATTTCACAACTTGACAATTTACAAAAACTACACATTTTTCGCACATACAGTAACAGAATAATTTATAAAAACTATACATTTTTCATAAAATATAGTTAAATTTTTATACACTAAGATATAATCGCAACAAATAAAGTACTACATCCAAAACAACAATAAAAACCTAAATCTAAAAGTAATATTTTTCTACATCCAAATAACTCTAAAATCCTAAATCCAAACTAAGTTATAAACTTCGCATTTTTCACACATACAATATCAACAAATAAAACATAAAAATGAAACTATTATTAACCTTGGTCTGGAGTAGATTAATTAAATCGCCAAAAAGTCCGAAATCCAAATTTCCTAAATTAATAAGAACTAATTAAATAGATTTCAAAAAACGTAATTAACAAAATTAAAATTAATTGATTTAAAATTAATTTAAATCAGATTTTAAATAAATCAGATTAAAAAAAATCCAGATTTAAAATATTCAAAATAGATTTAAATTCCAATTTTAAACAACCATAAAAATCCATAAATTCCTAAAAAAAATAGGTATTAAAGCCTAAAATTTCAGATTTAAAATCCTAATGAAAAATCCAGATTCAAATATTTTTAAACCTAACTAAACTTATTTTTAAATTTAAATCTAACTTGACTAAATCGAGATATATAAACATACCTTCAACCAACAGAGAGCAAGAGAGTTTGTCGGCTTACACCAGACCCGAGAGACGAGACATCAGCCAAGATTTAGGATTTCCACCTAAAAAAACAAATTTAAACCAAAATTTAAAAAACTAGTTCAAAAATACATCTAAACCAGATTTAAATACTTACAAACCCTAAAAATCCATATTTAAAATACATATATAAAATACAGATATAAAATACTTACAAACCCTAAAAATCCATATTTAAAATACCTATATAAAATTTAGAACAGATTAAAAATTCCTAAATAAAATAATTATTTAATCCTAAAATTCCAAATTTAAAATGCTCATGTAAAATCCAGATTAAAATTTTTTTAAACCTAATTAAACCTAAATTTAAATTTAAAACTAACCTAACTAAGCCGAGAAAGATAAACATACCTTCAACCAATAGAGAGCAGGAGACTTTCCACCACACCAGACCCGAGTGACGAGAGAGCAGCCGATTTATGACTTCCACCTAAAAAAACAAATTTAAAAAACAAATTTAAAAAAATATCTAAACCAGATTTAAAACTGATTACCTAAAAAATATTAAACCTAAATTAAACATATTCAAAAATAATTTTCAAACCAATTTAAAAAAATCAGACCTAAACTAAACACAATTATAACAGATTTTAAACAGATTTACGAAAAAAATTTACAAAAACAGATCTAAATAAAACATCCAAAAATCAGACCTTAAAAAACAGATTTAAAAAATCAATTCAAAAATGAATGTTACACGAATTTGTTCAAAAAAAGATAGATTAAAAAAATAGAAATACGAATGAGATAATTAAGCCTAGAAATCGACACGAAAGATCAAAAAAAAAACTAATCAAATGGAGAAATAAACACACCTTCAAACCGAGAGGAGCAAGCCGGAATTCATCCACCAGAAACGTGCAACCAACCGAGAAGAGGAGAGGGACGGGCTGGGCGAAGGGGCAAGAGGAGAGAAGGGGGCTGCGAAGGCGACAGCAGAGAGGGGGAGGAGAGGGGAAGAGGGCTGTGAGAAGGGGGGGGGGGGTGTTGGGCTGGGCGAAGGGGGAAGTCCTGAGAAGGAGAAGAGGTGCTGGGCTGGGCGAAGGGCAATAGAGAAAGGAGAGAGGGGGGCGGCTGGGCGAATGGGGAAGAGGAGAGAGAAGGATGAGGGACGGGATAATATATGAAGCCTAAATAATATCTGCGACGGGCTCCTCATCTGCGACGGGCCGACGGTGGTAACTATCTACGACGGGTTCCTCATCTGCGACGGGCCGACGGTGCCTTTACCGACGGTTTTTTAAACTTACCGACGGGCCGACGGAGATGGTTTAAATCTGACGGTTTTTTGAATTTATCTGCGACGGGCTATTCATTTACCGACGGGCCGACGGTGAACTTTGCCGACGGGTTTTTGGGCTTTTCCGACGGGCCAATGGGCCGACGGAGACGTTAAAATCAGGCGGCTTTTTTTGAATTCTTCTGCGACGGGTGTTTTTTTCCGACGGGCCGTCGGTGCGCTTCTACGACGGTTTTTTTGGGCTGCAACGGGCCGTCGGTATACATCAGCGACGGTTTTATGGGCTGCGACGGGCCGTCGGTATACATCAGCGACGGGCTTTTCGTCTGCAACGGGCCGACGGTATTTGCTACGGGCCGTCGGAAATGTTTACCGTCGGAAATAGACTTTTAGCTACGGCCCGTCGGTGAAAGTACATTATATTTGTGACGGCCCGTCGCTGAAAATAGGGTACCGTCGCTGAAAAGCCCATCTGTTGTAGTGATGAAAGTAAAAGCCATTCGATCGGATCGAAGTGGTGAATACTTGAGCTATGAGTTTGAGGACTATCTTCGATATTGTGGTATAGTATCACAATGGACTCCATCCGGTACACCCCAATCGAATGGAGTGTCCGAGAGGAGGAATCGGACCTTGTTAGACATGGTTGGCTCGAAGATGACTCGAACGGATTTGCCAAAGTCATTTTGGGGTTTAGCGCCTCAAACAACTGCTCATTACTGAATAGAGTTCCGTCTAAATCGTTTTGAAAAGACACCTTATGAATTATGGCATGGCATGGTGCCATTATTGTCATATCTTAAGATTTGGGGCTGCGAGACAGACGCCAAACTCGAGCCAAGATCCAACAAATGTTTATTTGTGGGGTATCCAGAGGATACTAATTTTACTTGCCTAGCGAAGACAAGGTTTTTGTGGTTTGACGAGGATACTTTTTAGAGAAGGAATTCCTAGATCATCAAGCCAGTGGGAGTAAAAATTGATCTCGAAGAAATTCGAGAACCATATAGTGAACAAGTTAATATGGAACAAAATTCTGAGTTACCATTGGATGGTAGACAAGTGGTTATGTCTTCATGCTCCATTGGAGCTGTTGTTTGGAAAGGCGCCAAACAGAAGACGGTGGCTGATTCTACAACAGAAACGGAATACATCGCGGCTTCGGAAGCCGCAAAGGAGGTTGTCTGGCTACGACAGTTCGTGATGGAACTTGGAGTTATGCCAAGCATCTCGGGTCCCATGGATGTCTATTGTGACAATAACGGAGCAATAGCACAATCAAAGGAACCGCGAGCGCATCACAGATCCAAGCATGTACTCCGGCGTTACCACTTGATTCGTGAGATTACGAAGAGAGGTGACGTGAGAATAATGAAGATACCTACTGATGATAACGTGGCCGATCCATTTACGAAGCCACTATCACGTGCCAAGCATGAGCAGCATGCTAGGGCGATATGATTGGGATATCTATCGCAGTGTTAGATTGGGTGTTTTATTTATGTTTCTTATTGTATAAGGGGATTCGATCTGTCTAGTGCAAGTGGGAGAACATTTATTATGCCCTAGGCGTGTTATTCGGATTGTATTTGTTTATGAGACATATATTTATTTTATTATTCATAATATGACCTAAACCTTCATATTTCAAAAAATTTAAATAACAAGAAAGTGTGTGAGAGGTTATTCGATTATAAATGATCGGATAGACCTTGAATTTTATTCTAGTTTAGTGCATCGAGTCAGTTGAGAATAATATGTTGCATGGCCTTAGTCTGGCATATTGATTCGTCAATTGAATGATAGTAAAACCACTAAACGGAATGAATATAATTCTAAAACGTCCCTCGTGTATAAAGTTGTTCATAGGTTTCAACCAGGTAGTCCATTCACTAAATGGAGACTTTTACATACACTGGCATATTCGTAGATGAGACGATTAGGTTTTACTGATCTGGGACGGTAGCGTCGATTCTAGAATATGGATATACGCGGCGTCGTATATTGGACTGACCACTATATGAGTTTCTAACATGGTCAGAGTCATTGGAGACGAACTCGTATCCAGATAGTGCATTTTAGTTCTTCATACTTGAGTGATCTCACGGATACCTAGTATGTGAAAAGACAATGCTTTGATATAATTAACCCTACACGTAACTGTGTAGCAGAGATTACTATTGGGTATTGTTTTTAGCATAGGCAAAGGATGTGAGGTTGCAAGATAGGAATTGTTCCTTTCTAACCTTGAAAAATGATAGAGGGAGATATCTCTCGGTCCCCTCGATTGAATTGAGATTGATGAAATGCTTGGCCAAGCTCGATGGAACTCATTAGAGTTCGCATTGTTATTATCAATCTAATTCTTATCGAGAAATAGTATATCTGATCAAAAAGAAAAGGGGATGACTTGAAGTCTTAGGCTTCACCGTGACTCTTTTGATCGGAAGATATCGCGAACAAGAGGACTAGTAACACTTATCTAAGCTAGGTATGAAGATGTACTGCATCTTCATAAAGGTGTTCTCAACCTTTTCGTGCTAATTCTGGGTAGGTATTAACGGCAGTCTAGTGCTCGCAATACCTTGTGGATTGCTGCTATATCCACTGTCAGTATTAGACGAACCTACACGGTCACACCAAGATTTCGTAACATATCGGATTCTCAAGATAATGCTCACCAATACGTTTGTTGGACAAACAAAATGGGATCACGTGTGATTAGATCTCACGACATATGTTGGACATATGGCCAAGTTGATTAAGTCTTAATCCAAGAGGGAGTTTGAAAGAAAATATGGCTTAAGAATTAACTTGGAAGAATTTATATAAATAGGCAATTCTGTAGTCAGAATTAGGTTCGTTCGAACGAACTATATGAGTGCGTTCGAACGGACTTATTCGTGATAGTCAGAATGAACGAACCATTTAAGTGGGTTCGAACGAACTGGGTTCGTTCGAACGAACCATTTAGGTGCGTTCGAACTGACCTAATTCCTATATATATAGAATTCTGATTTCGTTTTAACCTAAGCTTTTTTTCGAGTTTTAGGGTTTTGAGCCGCCATTTCTCTCTCCTTCTTCCACAGAATTCTAGAATTAGATCTAGAGAGATTGAGAGGGAGATTTGGGCAAAGATCTTGAGAGAATCGATCGTGACGACGACTAGAACGACGTTGGCGATTCCGATCGGACGAAATCGAGGTGGACACGAGTAGAGGGATTGCACGAGCACTCCTTGGAGAAGGTTCACGGATTTGGATAAGAAAGCGTCACGTACTAACTTGTACGAGGTAATTTCTCCAACTCTTCCTTTTTCGATGGTTTTATTGCGTGATCCCGGTAGAATTAGGTTACGCATGCGAAACTAATTCCGCTGCACACTTTGATAAACGTGTGCGTAACCCTACACTCAATTCCAAACAGATATTCGAATTCTTAGAACCGATAATGGTAAAGAATATTTCAATTCTATTATTGGCAACTTCCTTCTCACAAATGGCATTATTCATCAAAGTTCATGTGTCAATACACCACAACAAAATGGTGTCTCAGAGCGAAAAAATAGACACCTCCTAGAGGTTTCTCGTGCTCTTATGTTCACTATGCATGTTCCAAAATACTTATGGGGCGATGCTATTTTCACTGCGACCTATCTTATTAATCGCTTACCTAGACGGACTCTAAAATTTCAAACTGCTCTAAATATTCTCCAAAAATCTACGTCGTATTTTTCCCGCGCTAACTCGCTTCCACTCAAAACATTTGGTTGCCAAGCCTTTGTCCATATTCATGACCACAACCGCGGCAAATTAGATGCTCGAGCACTCAAAACTGTGTTTGTCGGTTATTCTCCAACACAAAAAGGGTACCGTTGTTTCTGTCCTGCCAGAAAAAAAAACATATGTCTCTTGTGATGTCACATTCTTTGAGTCCAAGCCATTCTTTCCTACAACTTCGCTTCAGGGGGAGACACGAGATGAAGCAAGTTGTTCATGGGATCTCTTTGAGCCGAATACTCTAAATATTGTCCCGGCCATGATCACTCCACTTCCTACTCTAACAAACAGACCATCTGCACCCCATCATTCACCACCTCCAAACCAATATGAAACACATATCTCTCATCCTAGTAAATTGCAGGTTTATTCAAAGCAAAAGCAAACTCAACCAAATAGGGAAGTTATGAATCCTTCGCACTGTCATGAAGCAGAGTACTCGATGCCCGATCCATCACCACCAAATGAGTCAGGTGAATCTCATCCTCCACTTGATCTAGATTTACCAATTGCTGTACAAAAGGGTATTCGATCGTGCACAAAACATCCTATCTCTAAATTCATCTCTTATTCAAAATTATCACCTTCATATTGAGCTTTTACTTCCAGTTTGTGTAGTATCTCTATTCCCAGGTCCATTGAATAGGCTATGCTCAGTCCAGAGTGGAAAGAAGCTGTCTTGGAAGAAATGAAAGCACTGAAACACAACCGGACATGGAACATTGTCGACCTACCACCTAACAAAAAACCGGTTGGCTGCAAATGGGTATTTACCGTGAAATACATAGCAGACGGGAAAATTGAAAGATACAAGGCTCGGTTAGTTGCCAAAGGATTTACTCAAACCTATGGAATAGATTACACCGAGACCTTTGCCCCAGTTGCAAAACTGAATACAGTTCGAATCCTCCTCTCCTTGGCAGCTAATTCGGATTCGTCTATCCATCAGCTCAACATAAAGAATGCATTCCTAAATGGCGAGCTTGAAGAAGAAGTCTACATGAGTCAACCGCTTGGATTTCAAGATCAAACGGGAAATAATCCAGTATGTAAACTCAACAAATCTCTCTACGGCTTAAAGCAATCTCCACGAGTGTGGTTTGAACGGTTCTCGAATGTAATAAAGAAGAACGGTTATTCTCAGGGACAGTCCGATCATACCATGTTCTTCAAACATTCAGAAACCGGTAAAATCACAATCCTCATTGTTTACGTAGATGATATCATAGTGACGGGAAGTGATGATCAAGAAGTAGAAGAAGTCAAGAAGATAATGTCAAGGGAATTTCAGGTCAAGGATCTTGGTGCACCAAAGTATTTTCTTGGAATGGAATTTGCAAGAACTAGCAGAGGAATTTCAGTTTCGCAGAGGAAATACACGTTGGACCTTTTGGAAGAGACCGGTATGCTCGGTTGCAAACCAAGTAAAACTCCTATCGAACTTGGAAACAAGGAGAGGTTTTCTGAAGGTGGTCTTGTTGACGTAGGGAACTATCAACGCCTAGTGGGTAAACTCATTTATCTTTCACACACAAGACCCGACATTGCATTCGCTGTTAGCCTTGTTAGTCAGTATATGCATTCTCCATGTCAGGGACATCTCAATGCTGTTTACAGAATTCTGAGGTACCTAAAAAATACCCCAGGAAAGGGATTGTTTTTTGCGAAAAAGGAGGATAGAAGAGTAATCGCTTTCACTGATGCCGATTGGGCCGGATCATTCGACTACCGGAAATCTACATCCGGATATTGTACCTTGGTGTGGGGAAATCTAGTAACATGGCGTAGTAAGAAGCAGTCAGTAGTGGCAAGAAGCAGTGCCGAAGCCGAATATAAGGCATTGGCTCACGGTGTTTGCGAACTGATTTGGATTAAAAGGGTGTTAACTGAGTTGAAGATGACACTTGAGGAACCAATGATACTTTACTGTGATAATAAATCTACAATAAGCATTGCCCAAAATCCCGTCCATCACGATAGAACAAAACACGTGGAAGTGGATCGTCACTTCATCAAAGAGAAATTAGATAAAAAGATTATCAAGATCGAATATGTCCCGACATCTCATCAACTAGCTGATTTACTTACGAAAGGACTATCAGAACTCACTCTTGGGTTTCTTGTAAACAAGCTTGGTCTCGTCAACATCTTAGGTACAAGCTTGAGGGGGAGTGTAGAAGAATCCGGAGTCGAATTAGAGGAATCCAGATTATTAGGGAATTATACACAGCTGTGATTCTCTTTATATTTGCTGTTAAAACATGCCTTATTTATAGGATATCTTTGTTATTCAGTTTCCTGGTTTAGAGGCAGAATATTTCTGTTTTATTTATAGGATATCTTTGCTATTCAGTTTCCTAGTTTAGAGGGCAGAATATTTACTTTTTTTAAATACGATTTGTACCTATAAAAGGAGAAGAAAACATCTCTTTAATCATTAGAAATAAAATTCACCTTTTCTCTCCAACTTTTCTATACATGTGAAGGGTGTATTCTAGGGAAGTAACACCGAGCATCATTTCCAACCGGCGCATGGAGAGCTAAGGCACCGCTGGAGTTAGTGCATACTGATATATGCGGAAAGATGCAAACACCATCGCAAGGGCAGAATTGGTATTTTCTTCTCTTTGTTGATGATTATTCGAGGATGATGTGGGTTTATTTCTTGAAAGAGAAGTCTGAGGCGTTTGAGACTTTCAAGAAATTTAAAGCTCTTGTTGAAAATGAAAGTGGCCAAAAAATAAAAATACTTAGGAGTGATCGAGGAGGTGAGTTTACCTCGAAAAAGTTCGACCGATATTGCGAATATAACGGTATTCGTAGACAATTGACGGCCGCATATACCCCACAACAAAATGACGTTGCCGAGAGGAAGAATAGAACGATAGTCGAGATGGCACGTGCGATGTTGAAGGAGAAGGGTATGCCAAATACGTTTTGGGCAGAAGCTGTTGCTACGGCGACTTATATTCTGAACCGAAGTCCAACAAGATCGGTTATGAATCGAACTCATGTTGAAGTATGGCGTGGCGTGAAACCGTCAGTTTGACACATGAAGGTATTTGGTTGTATATGTTACGCGCATGTCCCGTCGGAGACAAGGAGAAAGCTCAACGATAAGAGCGAGAAGTGTATATTCGTTGGATATAGTGATACGACGAAGGGATATCGGCTTTATAATTTGGAGCAGAAAAAGTTGATAATCAGTCGAGACGTCATCTTCGACGAGAATTCTTCCTGGAATTGGGAAGAAAATAAGATGCAAGAAGTTAGAGGAGCACCAATTATTATCTCATTTGGTGAGCCGAGAATGCCGATTATCGAGCCACATGGAGAAGGTAGTTCTTCTGGACGAAATGGATCGAGCTCAAGTTCATCTCCGAATTCGAGTCCAAGTCCAAACAGAGAAAGAAGAGAAGAAGAGACGACACCAGAAACAACACCAAGACATGTGAGGAGTTTGCGAGATATTTACGAATCTTGCAATTTCTTGGTTGTCGAGCCGCAAAGTTTCGCGGAAGCGGAGAAACATGAGAACTAGATTAAGGCGAAGGATGTTGAAATCCATATGATAGAGAAGAATAACACTTGGGAGTTGAAGGAACGACCTAAAGATAGAGAAGTAATCGGAGTCAAGTGGGTTTACAAGACCAAGTTAAATCCAGATGGGTGTTGGTTCAAATTTCCTTATAGTTTGATTATTTCAAAACACTGTCCGTACTAATGTATACATCCAGAAATGTGCAGGATAACATAGGTACGATACGAAGATGAAGGAGGATTTGTGAAGGAAGACTTCATTGGACTACATCAAGAATCAGGACATGAAGTCTCAACATAAACAAGAAAAGAAGAACACAAGGAAGGCCATTGGAATACATCAAGACTCAAGATGTTGAAGCCTTCCGTGAGTGGGATACGCCACAAATAAACCTTAGGTACAAACCTAGTAGAACTCAAGTAAAATCATGTTCAAAATAACAAAGAGTTCAGTCAAGCAGGAAGTGCGTTCTGAACGAACTCAAAGTCCGTTCAGAACGGACTTGCTACATATCAAAACTTTAAAGCTTGATTAGAACCAAACGTGTCACAGGGATGTGTGCGTTCGAACGAACAATCATGTCCGTTCGAACGGACAATTAGAATCCGTTCACCCACCTTCTGAGTGCGTTGAACGGACAATCCTTCCTGTGAACGGAAAACGTCACAGGGATGTGTGCGTTCGAACGACCACACATGTGCGTTCGAACGGACAACCTGGAATCCGTTCACCCACTTTTCAGTGCGTTGAACGGACTCTTGTTCCTGTGAACGCAAAATGCTATGTATAATTGAGTCCGTTACGAACGGACATTGTCCGTTCGAACGGACCCAAGATGTACTTGCACGTTATTTTGAAACGGCTAGTGCAAACTTCAAGTGCGTTCTGAACGGACTGTATGCGTTCGAACGCACTACAAGTTTTCTGAAGGATTTCTATAGAGAGTATAAATAGAATCCTTCATGGGTCTCTCTCTCCCAACCCTTCATTTTGAAACATTTAAACCTAAAAAGAGAGAAACCCTAAGCTGTGATTATCTATATCCATTGATAGCTTGAGAAACCTCTTTAGATCGTTGATCTACTTTCGATATTCTCCACTAATCGTATCCCACTCACGTGATCGATCACGTTGTAGCTCGATTAGTGAAAAAGTGTAATAGGCTAGTGCAACAAATTGTAAAGAGCCTAAGCTATAGATCGATAGAAGCGTGTAAATCGATCTAGGCAAATCCTTGTAATCGAGTTGAGTTGGAAGTCAATCGAAAGCCAAAAAGAGGCACAAGGCATTCCCGGAGACGTAGGTACTCGCAAATAATTGAGTCGGTCAATTAAGCGAGTAAAGGGTGAGTTAAAGCTACAAAGCAACCACCTACCGAACTTCGTAAACAAACTTCTTGTGTCAAAGTGTTTGTACGGTATCATCTTTATCATCTAAATTATTATTTATTCCGCACCGTAAATTAGGTTTAAATCTAAACTAAGTGTTAGTTAGATTGCCAAATTTACCCCCCTCTAGGTTAGAATTAACCAACAATTGGTATCAGAGCAAGGTACTAACCATCTCTTTGAGTATTAGGGATAACTTGTACTTAACGATCAAATGACCGAAATTAATCCTATTGTACAAAACTCATCTATAAATCCGATAAATACCGTACCCAAATCAAATATATCAAACTCACGTGAATTAGATGAAACCAATTGGAGTTCTTGGAAGAAATGCATGCTAAATGCATTCGCTCTCCAAGGACTTGACAAGGTAGTGTTACGAGGCTTTGTCTTGGCCCAAGAGGTTGACACGGACGGAAATGTAACCTACCCCGATCAAACTAGGGAAGATAGAACTAATGACATTTACGCTCAAAACTTAATACTGAACAACGTAATTAGTTCTATCGGATCGCTAGTTGATCATTGTGAAAACTCATATGAAATGTGGCGTATGCTCAATGAGAGATACGAGGGTACATCTCAAATGAGAAGAACTAATATCATCGGACTTGAACAAGAATTCAACAATCTCCGAATGATTGAGGGAGAGTCCGTTGATAAAATCTGGGCAAAAATTAATGTATTAAAAACCCGATATGCCACCCAACATGCACCTCTTACCGATGATAGAATTATTGCTAGATTACTTCAAGCCATGTCCCGGAGTTGGGAATCTTTACGTGTAGCTTTAGGTACGGCGGTCGCATCACAAGATCTCACTCCCGAAGAATTGGTAAGTCAATTCCGGAACTTCGAGATTCGACTCAAGCAACTCAATGAAGAACAAGGAATCTTCACGACAACTCCTCGATCTAAAGCCATAGCCTTGCCCGCCGTGAATGCGAGCAACGAGGACAATGAGATGGACGACCTCACTTTGCGACTCCTAGAATGGCAAAGGGATGAAAAGCGATTTAACGAGAATCGAAAACAAAAGGGACTAAAACCTCATTGCTTTTGGTGCAAGAAGTTTGGACATATGATGGAGTCGTGTTGGACGCTCCATCCTGAAAATTCTCGGTGGAATAAAAAGGATGACGATCACAAGGATCGAGATAGACGAGAACCTCGATATGAAAGAAGATATGAGGACAAGGGTCGAGATGATCGCCAAAAATACAAAGGTAAAGATTATAAAAAGAAAAAAGCATATAAAGCTCATGTAAATTCCAGGTGGGGAGAAACGGATGGATCAAGCACATCATCTGAATCGGATGGTCCATCAAACCGACACCCCGCAAACCTTGCACTTATGGTAAGGATCGACTCTCCACCAATTAGCGCAGTGGAAGCTGCAATCAGATCTCTTCGAATTGAACGAGGGTTAACCACTACACCTCGCACTCCCACACGTATAGACGAAGAACCATCTACTCCTACTCCAAGCTCAACACATGACCAAGGTCATGAGGTACGTATCAACTCTATAACTAACGTAGAATCATTACATCATCCTGAGTTTTCTCCCGCATTCAAATTAGAACTCGAGTCGTGTGACAAGTTTCTAAAAGATGAAGGAAACTTTCAACAAATAGAGAGTAAACTTGAGAGCTCAACACAAACTCTCAAGGATAAGGTAGCTTCTCTTGAACTATCTATTTTGGCATATAAATCTCAACTAAAAGAATTTAAAGGGTTTTCAAAATGTGAGTGTCAAACCCTTAAAGGTGAGATGTCTCATTTAAAAGTCGAACTTCAAAATTGTAAAGTTGAAAATGAGTCTTTGAAGAAGGCTTGTGCCACTATTGCATTAAGTCCTCCTTCATTGGATGATATCTTGAAATCGTCATTAATGGGACAAAAGCCCAATGACAAATCCGGTTTAGGATACAAGAAAAATAACGGTAATAAACCCGATTTTTCCATATCTAAAAATCAAAAATCCAAATGGGAGAACAATAAAATGGGTAGTCACGGAAATGCTTTCATGTATCGTGACTACGACAAAGGTAAAAATGTGAAAACGGAACAAGCTAAACGTGTTAATCATAATCATAGGAACAATCATTTCACACAAAATTCACCACCTAGACATAACAATTTGGGAAGAACCGATTGTTTATTCAAAAGGGGACCAAATGGGTATTTCTACGAAGTGACCAACTACACCGACGCTTCATATAAAAAAGGGTCTCCCAAACATTACACAAACACACAAAAACAATTTCAACAAAATCGACTTAAACCAAGCAAATTTCAATCCAACAACATTCATCATATGCCAAAATCGATAACTTCTCAGAAAAGTAAACCAACTCAACTCTCTAATTATTTTGTGAAAAGTTCCATATCCACAAATAAGCCCACTGTAGCATTTTGTAACTATTGTTGCAAAATTGGTCATATCTCAAACGGTTGTGATCTTCGCAATCCAAAATTAAAATCAAACTCAACATGGATGCGTAAAGATCGTCACTCGATGGGCCCCTCTACGTCTTTCGGTATAGGACCTCCTAGGGCTTAAGCCCTAACTTGAAACACTATACTCCGTAGTATCCCACACCTTAAACCAAATATGTAAGGGGAGTATAGGAAATGGGCTAAATTAAATTCTAGCCAAATTGGTCGAGTCTTATGTAGATACATCACAAGTGTTAATAGAGGAGTACATTAGAACACCTGTCTCGATAAATAAATCACGATTTCAGTCCAGTGATCACATCTCAGGAATCAGTCCGTTCGAATGAAAAACATGTGCGTTTGGAACGGACAAATGAAGTCACCAAATACCCTCTTAACAGCCTCAAGTCCGGTCGAACGGACTAAAATGCGTTCGAAACGGACAACTGAACTATAAGATCCAAAGTCACAGTTAAATTATGGCGCCATCTAATTTTCCTACCAGGATCAAGTTCGTTCGAACGTACAACTGAATGCGTTCCGAACGGAAAAATGAATTATAGGATTATGGCGCCGTATCATACTTTGGCGCCGACTCTTAGTGTGAACAGTGTTCAGTGCGTTCGAACGAACAACTAATGCGTTCGAACGCACATGCCTCATTCAGCGAACCTACTTCAAACCCTTACACTCGCGACGTTTCATATTCTGGCGCCTCTTCTCAGTTGTGTGTGCGTTCGAACGCACATAGGAGTCCGTTAGAACGGATATAACAACTTCCCAGATACAACTTAAAATCCCAAAATAGCGCCTTTTCTCAGACATGAGTGCATTCCAACGCACTTATTAGTCCGTTCGAACGGACTCATCGTATTTTCTGCCCATGAGCATGCAACCGACCTTAATCAATGGACACGATGGTTCAGATCTTCGTACGAAAAGACTTGAAGGGACACGATCTCATCTTAACTCAATCTCTTCTTCGTTCTCTTCCTAAAAACCTATTTTCCAACTCTATCTCTCACCAAAATCCTTACTCTCCTTCTCCATTAAGGATCATCACCATGAATGCTGCTAAGATCTTGCTTGCTAGGGGGAATTCGAAGGGAAAGAAGAAGGAAGGGGAGAGCTCCAACACTCAACCAAGGCCGAGAGCTCCACCTCAACAGAAGAAGGCAGCTAAGAAGCCTAGGAGGCAAGAAATCTTGAAAGCAGACTATGATTTCAAAAATATAAACAATGAACATCTCTTTCGAAATCCGGAGGCCGGAACTCTCTTCAACGACGTGGTGGCAAGGAGATCCATCGCGAAATGCTACTACTACGAGTTTCCACCAAATATTCCTCATCTTTTCGACAAGATCGAGGCAATCGAGAGAAGATGGGGATTCGCAAATCTTGCGTGTCTTAAAGAGCCGTTCTACGAAGTCATCACTCGATTGTTCTATGCAAACGCCGTATTCAACCATGCTCTAGAGAAGATAACCTCCTATATCCTCGGTGAACAAGTTGACATCTCGGTTGAAAATCTGTGCGAGTTGCTGGGTCTCAAGGATGATGGAGAGAAGATCTACAACGCACGCAAGGGAAGACTCGAAGCCGCCATTATCGAACCAATGAAGAAGGTGGTTACAAATAGATACCAGTCACAAGAATCGGCATCGCACTTGGCAGCTCCTGAGAAATTCGTTTGGGAAATCGGTAATAATATTCTTACTCCTGTCGCGAAATTGAAGGCAAATTTAGAAAATAGAAATATTATGCTATTGTATCGTATGTGGTACAATGATCAACTACCCGTCCATGTGCCGTATCTCATACTAAGTCACATGGAAAGCGTCCTGAGCCAAAGAAATGCCTCGTTACCTTACGGAACGTTGATTGCCCGGATGTTGGATCTCCAAGGAGTTTCAATCCCGGAGAACGAGTGGGACTTCCGATCGGAACAGCCAACCAATCTCGCATCTAAAGCAAACCTCCAACGTCTTGGATATCGGTATTCATCGAACGTACAAGGTTGGGTTATCAGTCCCTCTAAAGATGCGGAGGCGTTCCACCTTCCTCGCAATCCTATCCGGTGGCTGGAGGGTGACACCCAAACCGAGGAAGAGGCAAACGCCGACCCTGCCTATACTGACCAAAGCGGTGAAGCACCGGATCGAAAACGTAAGAAGAATGAGGGTGCAGAAAGCTCTAACGCCCCCTCAGAACACGACGAAAGGAGATTTGCTTATATGAAGGCGTTATTCGAGGAGATGGATGAGCGGGTTGAACAACATGGACGAATAATGCGAGACGCATTTCGTGAGGACCTGCATGCTTCCGAGACCAGGATGATCGAGAACGTGGGTCGTCAATTTTCCGACCTCTATGTTCACCTTGGAAATCGCTTCGGGCCGTACACGGCACCCCAAGACCGAGTCCCGCGTACCTCTCCCCATCATACCACCGAGCATCCATCGGACTCCAACTCGGGACAATTCAATACCGACGCCTTCTTCACAGCTGATCCGAGCGCCCAACCCGAACATAACCCTTACACCGGCCCCAATTAGATGTGACTGCCGGAGATGTCAAAAGTTTAATGTGTGTGTGTTATAATCTAGGTGTTATGTCGTGAGTTTTATTTGTGAACAATTGATTTGTTTAGTGTTATGTGTGTGTTTGTATCGGCATTTGTCATGCCTTGAACTGAGTAGATTTGATTTAGTGTCAGTCTGAGTATTATCAACTGTTGCATCCACTTTGATTTTCTTTACCTGTCAGTCCAGATGCTAGTGCGTTCGAACGCACCACTTTTTTCGTTCGGAACGCACACACAAAAACTGTTTTAAACTGCTAAATTTGAAAAGATTGTCATCATTCAAAACAAAAGAATTTGATCATATTTACGAGCTCATACATTCATCAAGTCATTCTTTGAGGGGGAGCTCGTATTTAGGGGGAGCCTTCCGTTGATGAAGTCTCTTTGGCCCTTTTGATCTCTTTCAAAATGGGGGAGAAACGATCGTACGGAAAGTTCTCAACTAAATGGTGAAACTCTCCAAACCGACAGTGTTTTGAAATTAATCAAAAGGGGGAGTTTGTTGGTTCAAATTTCCTTATAGTTTGATTATTTCAAAACACTGTCCGTACTAATGTATACATCCAGAAATGTGCAGGATAACATAGGTACGATACGAAGATGAAGGAGGATTTGTGAAGGAAGACTTCATTGGACTACATCAAGAATCAGGACATGAAGTCTCAACATAAACAAGAAAAGAAGAACACAAGGAAGGCCATTGGAATACATCAAGACTCAAGATGTTGAAGCCTTCCGTGAGTGGGATACGCCACAAATAAATCTTAGGTACAAACCTAGTAGAACTCAAGTAAAATCATGTTCAAAATAACAAAGAGTTCAGTCAAGCAGGAAGTGCGTTCTGAACGAACTCAAAGTCCGTTCAGAACGGACTTGCTACATATCAAAACTTTAAAGCTTGATTAGAACCAAACGTGTCACAGGGATGTGTGCGTTCGAACGAACAATCATGTCCATTCGAACGGACAATTAGAATCCGTTCACCCACCTTCTGAGTGCGTTGAACGGACAATCCTTCCTGTGAACGGAAAACGTCACAGGGATGTGTGCGTTCGAACGACCACACATGTGCGTTCGAACGGACAACCTGGAATCCGTTCACCCACTTTTCAGTGCGTTGAACGGACTCTTGTTCCTGTGAACGCAAAATGCTTTGTATAATTGAGTCCGTTACGAACGGACATTGTCCGTTCGAACGGACCCAAGATGTACTTGCACGTTATTTTGAAACGGCTAGTGCAAACTTCAAGTGCGTTCTGAACGGACTGTATGCGTTCGAACGCACTACAAGTTTTCTGAAGGATTTCTATAGAGAGTATAAATAGAATCCTTCATGGGTCTCTCTCTCCCAATCCTTCATTTTCAAACATTTAAACCTAAAAAGAGAGAAACCCTAAGCTGTGATTATCTATATCCATTGATAGCTTGAGAAACCTCTTTAGATCGTTGATCTACTTTCGATATTCTCCACTAATCGTATCCCACTCACGTGACCGATCACGTTGTAGCTCGATTAGTGAAAAAGTGTAATAGGCTAGTGCAACAAATTGTAAAGAGCCTAAGCTATAGATCGATAGAAGCGTGTAAATCGATCTAGGCAAATCCTTGTAATCGAGTTGAGTTGGAAGTCAATCGAAAGCCAAAAAGAGGCACAAGGCATTCCCGGAGACGTAGGTACTCGCAAATAATTGAGTCGGTCAATTAAGCGAGTAAAGGGTGAGTTAAAGCTACAAAGCAACCACCTACCGAACTTCGTAAACAAACTTCTTGTGTCAAAGTGTTTGTACGGTATCATCTTTATCATCTAAATTATTATTTATTCCGCACCGTAAATTAGGTTTAAATCTAAACTAAGTGTTAGTTAGATTGCCAAATTTACCCCCCTCTAGGTTAGAATTAACCAACAATGGGTCGGTGCAAAAATACAAAGCACGACTTGTTGCCAAAGGGTTCAAGCAAAAGCATGTAATCAATTATTATGAAACGTTTGCTCCAGTCGCGAGGCTAGAGACGATCAGGACGTTGATCGCTTTAGCGGTCCAAAAGAAGTGGAGGTTATATCAGCTAGATGTGAAATCGGCGTTTCTGAATGGTTATCTCGAGGAAGATATTTATGTCGAGCAACCAGAAGGATTCATAGTTGAAGGGAGAGAAAACAAGGTGTACAAGTTGAAGAAGGCATTATACGGATTGAAACAAGCACCGAGAGCATGCTACAGTCAGATCGACAAATACTTCATCGAGAAAGGATTCGAGAAGAGCAAAAGTGAGCCTACCTTGTACGTCAAGAAGAAAGGTACCGATATTTTGATAGTCTCGTTATACGTGGATGATCTCATTTACACGGGAAGTGACGAGATAATGGTAGAAAAGTTCAAGAAGGATATGATGAAGACGTACGAGATGAGTGATTTGGGTTCGCTACACTATTTTCTCGGTATGGAGATATGTCAAGGTGATGATGGAATATTCATTTCTCAAGAGAAGTATGCCAAAAGTATTTTGAAGAAGTTCAAGATGGGTGACTGCAAGTCGGTGACAACTCCATTGATGCCGAACGAGAAGCTGATAGCCGATGATAAGGAGTAAAAGGCGGATCAGTCGGTCTATAGAAGCTTGGTGGGCAGTCTATTATATCTGACTGCAACGAGACCGGATATCATGTATGCCGCAAGCTTATTGTCGAGATACATGCAAAGCCCGAGTCAGCTACATTTTACAGCAGCTAAACGAGTGTTGAGGTACATAAAAGGAACCGCAGATTACGGCATTTGGTACAAGCCGGTGAAGAAATCGGGCCTGACTGGATATACATATAGCAATTGGGCAGGATGTCAGGACGACATGAAGAGTACGTCGGTTTATGCTTTCTCTCTCAGATCTGGCGTGTGTGCTTGGTCATCCAAGAAGCAGAGTATCGTGGCATTATCGTCAGCAGAAGTCGAGTACGTGGCAGCAGCCAGAGCAGTTGCACAAGCAGAGTGGATGAAACGAATAATGGCGAACGAATAATGGCGGATATTGGAGAATTACGAGAAGATCCTATCACGATTTATTGTGATGGTAAATCGGCGATACCAATAAGTAAGAATCCGGTTAATCACGATCGGACGAAACATATTGCGATCAAATACCACTACATACGAAAAGCAGTGGAACGAGGCGAAGTGCAACTGGAGCTTTGCAGAACAGAGGAACAGCTGGCTGACATATTTACGAAAACGTTATGGAAAGACAAGTTTGTGCGTAATCGCGACCTGATTGGCGTGTCCAAGAAAATGAATTAAGGGGGAGTGTTAAAATATTTAATTCATTTTCTTAATACAACAAGAAGAAATGGAGAATTTTCTAGGGACTTCAATAGAGAGGTCAAGATATTTCATGAAAGCTCTTAATTTGGTCAAATACACATTCTCTAATTATCTAGAGATCTCCACATTCTATTTCCCAAGTCGGTTGGCACTAATATAAATAGGGGTGCATCCATAGTTGTAATATAAGATCATTAGAAAGTGAGAAATTAAATAAAGAGATAAAGAAAGAGTGCGCGAGTTAGAGTGAGAGATCTAGAGAGAGAAAATAATTTAGAGAGAGAAAGTAAGAGTGAAAGAGTTTGTAATATTTTGTAATAGCAAGTTTGTGTAATAAAATTAGTATTTTGAATATTAAACTGCTGCACAAATTTCAACATCAACAAGGGGCCTATATACTCTTTTTCCCTATTAAAACATATCCATTGAAATTTCTTGAAATTCTTTATTAAAGCTGGCTTAAGATTTGTTTTACTCAAGACTAGTTGAGTAGTCTTGAACCGCCTGAGTTGATAGTGTTTAGTTACCTCGCTTCTTAGTTCGCTTCTTTATTCGCCCAAACTAGATTTTTTGTTGAGTTGTTTATTTTGTCTGATGTACTATCTCTTACAGTAGTAATATTTATTTAACTGAACAAGAGAAAAAATGATAAATATCTGGATCAGGATTCAGTAGATTCTTGGTTTATACGGTGCTTTGGAAACCAGTAATATAGTGTTTTGCCTTTCTTTCATCCCAATTATGTTGTTATTATGTTTTGTCCCTTCCAAACTGAAATTATTGAAATTAGTGGAAGTTAAACATGCTTTTTCAGCGTGGATATTAGAATTAATGACTATAAATAATAATTTAAGGTTCTAGTGTGTGTGTGTGTGTTTAGTTAACCGAGTGGAACTGTGGAAGAAGAGATTCCTTTTGGCTTCTTAGGTCATAATTAAAAGATGGTTTTATTTAAAGACACAACTAAGGTTGTAATTACAAGAATAGCCATCATAGTTTTGAAATTACAAAAATGACATTCTGGACTTTTTAAAAGTCTAGAGTTTGTTAAATTTAATTTTCGTTCATATTACACTTACACCGTATTGTACCATTTTTGTACCCAAAAAAATTATATTTTTATTTTCTTTAAACAAATAAAAGTGCACCTATTAAAAATATTTATATTTTATAAAATAATATATCTAATAGTTTTTTATTTCAAAAATAAAAATCATATTTTCAAAAATATTTTGTACAAACATTATTACATTTAAATATAAAATTATATTTTCATTGTGATAATTTGTAAAATCGTATTATATTTTTTATACAAGGAGATGAGAAAAAGTTGAGCGGAGAGATGGACAGAGAAATGGAAGGAGGAGACTCCAAGTCATTAGTGAAATACACGGAGCTCTAAGCTCCGTGTAGAGTGAAATACAGAAATTTTTCCGGGACGACAAAATACAGAGATTTGAGAGTCAAAATACAATACATCAAAAAATTAAACAAGAGATTTCAAGCTAATTCAGAATTTTGAGTTACATAGCCCTCAAAAACCCTCAAATCAAACATGCCCTAAGTAGTACCCTCGGATACTTATTATCATCATCCAATTTAACTTAATATCGCATGATGAATATTAATTATATAAATCAATTATTACTTATTTTGGTTGACTATCATGTTAATCATATGTGTTAACTAGGATATAGAGGAGGTTGTGATGGGGAAATATAGGGTCATGGTATAGAGATGACAATCAGGGAGTTTGGTCGGGTCATTTCGACTTCAGATTATTTCAATTTGCGGATTATTCGGCTTGTTGAGTTATTTGGGTCGTGGGTCATTCGATTTGCAGGTTATTCGGTTCCGAGTCATTTCGGTTTTTGTTCCATTTTGGATTCGTGTCATTCGGTTTCGGTTCGACTTCAATTTTGGATCGTTGACTTTTCGATATTTTCAGTTTGGATCGGGTTCGGATTCGGATGGGTCAAGTAATCTTTTCGGATAGGTCATATTTTGTCAACTATAATAGTATATGATGCGTAAAAGTTAGCATACATGTTAATTGATCTAATTTTTTTGAATAAACTTCCAATGAATATTTAAATAAATTATGAGTCATTAGTTCAGTCCCACTTGATTAAATTTAAGAGACAAAATATCTTCTCCGTTTAATATTAATAAACTTACCTCTTTGAATTAAGTATTAAGTAGTATATAGATGAAGTCTGACGTGAGCAGTAAGTATTCTTCTTTTTTGTGTGATTCAGAAAAATTCTCGTTCTTTTTTACACTGTTTAAGTATTCTTTATCCTATATTCTTTCTTTTATAAGTGGAGGATCTTTTCATAATTTTTTGGAGAAATCAAATTAAAGACTGGATCTGAAATTATCATGTACGATTTTTTTTTGGAGGAAAGGACAAACAGTATATTCTACATTGTTATATTAATAATATATATAGGATCATTAGATATCTATATTGTTCGACGGAAATTTTGAAAGGACAAACGTCTCTTCTGATCCCCTATTAAGTATTAAAATTAATGCTTTAATATTTTATATAATAACATTATTAATAATTTGGGGCAGGATAATATAATTAATTATGTGTGAAAATATGAGAGATGCATATTAAATTTAAAGATGTCTATTGACATTAATAGGTGTTTATTGATTTAAATAGAAGTATCTAGAATTTAGATATATAAGAATGTATGTTTGGAAGGGTGTCTTTTGGAGACATATAATATTTCTATATATAAAAATTTCACTGTACCGAGAATTAAAAAAAAGAGAGAGCATAATTAAAAAAAAACTGTGACCTTTCCTTTCTATGCGCGTGAAAGAAAAAAAAAAAAAAAAAGTTAATTGTCTTCTGTCTCTCTCTGCTATTTTTCTTCATCCATTCATTTATCTTTTATCCTTCGGTGATATTAAACTCCCAAATTCTTTCCCCAATCAATAAATCAAGCCATAATTCCAACATTAAGATCCGTCACTGCTCTCGCATGTATATTATAACTATACGTACGTAATCACTCAAACATTATTGATACGTCGTAAAGAAGATTAATTAGACTGATTATCATTTCAATTAACGATTAATTGAATTGACATGTTAATTAAATTATACTAATATTTATATATGAAACTGAATTGACATGTCAATTAATCTTCTGTTGAGAGACGTTTATCACTTCAATTAGTTATCTTGGATTTACACATCAACAAGGTTGGAACGAGAGTGAAGGGAGGAGCACAGTAACATTTCCCATATGATAAGGCTGGCTGACCAACTACATTATAAAAGTCATTTTCACCTAGTAGCCATTAGAAAAGAGAGGGAAGTTTGTGTTTGTGACTGAGGACGAATTTCTTAGCATCCATGGAGAGTTGAAACTCAAATTTTAGATGTAAGATTCACCTTCACTCCTTCATTCTTCTTTTTGCAGTTTTAGTTTGTTACGAATTGAACCCCATGGTGAATAAACTTGTGATGGTTGTCAGCAGTTGCACAGTACCAACTACCAGTTGCTGGATTCATCACTTGGCCATGTTATGTTTGTTTCCAACAATTTAATAAAAAATATTAGTTTCCAACAAAAATACTTTGTGCTCGACCTTTAATAGTTCTGCCGATGGATGGGATTTGGATAGGATTGAAGTAATATCCAAATCGAAATCCGATAAAGAGTTGAGTTCCGAATGCAAGTGTTAATCCATTGGAACATCAAGATTCATGGGATTTTAATTTATATTTTAGATCTGATTTTTATTCACATCAAAATAATATATCCCATTTTTGAAAGTAAATACCTTGTCTCCAATTTCTTAATTGATTAACCATATATGAAATTCCTAACACGTTTTTTTTTTACCTTTTTACTAGTAAAAGATGGCTTGAGAAACTTCACAAGAATAAATAGCGAAGAAGTTATTAATTAAGGCAAAAAGTAAATATGGCTCAATTAGGTTATAGTGATACCGAAATAACAATTGATATCGATGATCCCGTGACGATCTCTATCAAGAAGGAGATTGAAAATGTTCTGTTCGACCCATCAGAAAGCAAGCCATTCACCATTTTTCGCATGCCTTCATACGTCCGAGAGAGAAACAAGAACTTTTACGAGCCACGGGTAGTCTCGATTGGGCCATATCACTGGGGTGCGGCCCACCTCAAAGCCATGGAAAAACAAAAAAGGCGTTATGTACACAAACTCCAACACGATAACCCTAGCATGCCATTGGATGAGTATGTTCGAGATATACGGAAATTGGAGAGTGCTGCGCGGGAATGCTATTTTGAGGGAATCGATCATATGAGCAGCGATGAATTTATAACCATGCTGGTGCTAGATAGCATATTTATCATTCAAGTAGCCGTGGGTTGGATGTTCCCAACCAATGATAGAGATGTTGTTTGCGATATCTCTTGGAATGTGCCTCTAATAAAGAGTGATCTGTTGTTGTTGGAGAACCAGATCCCTTTTTTCGTTCTTAAGGAAGTGTACAAACTTTATTCAACCACGAATCAAGGTTGGTATTATAGCTCCTCGTGCGCAACCCCGTCAAACTTTGACACGTCGAGTCAAGAGAGTGATTACGAAAAGCCAACCTTATTCGAAGTGCTGGTAGGGTTTCTAGATCATGGAGATGAGAATTACCAGATACCGGGTCCAGATAGAATCTTTGATCATTTACTCGATTTCTACTACGACTGCTACATGTCCATACAAGAGCGTAAGAAACCTCTCGAAAAGCCCAAACCTAAGAAGAGATTATCTTCTATCTCCTCCAGCATTAGAAGGTTGACCCTGAAGAAAAACTGTGCATTGGCGACTACTACACGTTCGCCGAGAATGATTTCGTTTGCAACGGAGCTCAAAGAAGCAGGAATAACATTCAAAAGATCCGATTCCAATAGTATTTATGGTGTAAATTTTTCTAGCGGGGTTTTGAAAATCCCGTATATTACAATTGAGGAGAACACAATGCCTCGAATAATGAATCTCATAGCGTTCGAACAATGTAGTTGTCAGGAGCAAAGACCCTTCACGAGCTACGCGATATTAATGGATTGCATAATAAATACGCCGAAGCATGTGCTCATATTGCAACAAGGAGGGATAATAGAAAACAAACTGGACGACGACAAGTTGGCCACGTTTTTCAACCAATTGAGGTATTTTTTTAATTTCATAAAGAATAAAAATATGGCCCTAAAATGAAAAATCATTTTTCGTAACCTCACCTTTTTTTTTGTATAATTAGAGACTACAACTTGTAGTATTAATTATTAATCAAGAGGAACTACTCCATTAATCAGGTACTGCTGCATTGTGGACTATGAGAAGCACCACTTGGCTGGTTTATTCCAAGACGTGGAGAAATATTGTGATTCAAAGTGGCCGAAATATAGGGCGAAACTATGCCGTAATTACTTCAACAGCCCTTGGACGATTATCTCTCTCATTGGTTGTGTTTTTCTTTTGATTTTGGCTGCAATTCAGTCTGGCTATGGAGTTTTATCATATTATGGTCCCCAGAATTAGAAATTACGTAGTGAAATACATTTCATGTTGTCCGAGTCTTAATTATAAATTATGTGTAGCTTTGTGAGTTGTGATTAATTTGTTATGAACTATACATGTTTTTTTTTTTTTTTTGCTTGTCTCAATGTGCTATTTTCCGAAGATAAACGTGATCACAATAAACGGTATAGTAATACAAATGCATCTGTTACCTTCAATGTAAATATTCTATGTGAATATCAATCCCTTTATAGCTTGTATGATTTTAGATATTTTTACAGTCTGAACATTTTTAACAAGTAGTTAAACCAAACCAGATAGTTTAGCTTCGATGTTAAGGAAACTTAGAAAACAAAGATACTGCTAAGTGAGAATATTCTAATTAACATAGCAACTACTCCATGAGTTGATTGGGAATCATCTTTTCACAGATTCCGGTTTATATGGTGCTTTGGTTTCAATTTTGTTGTATTATATTTGGCCTTTCCAAACTGAAATTAGTGGAAGTATAAAGATGCTTTTACAGCGTGGGTTTATAATTAATGATCTATATAAACCAATCACGATTTAATGTGATTTTCGTCAATGTCCAAAGCACCCTAGCCAAGGGTCACTCAAATGGTCCCGGCCCCTTCCCTTCCTCAAGTCAAGCTGTTTTCTAAATTTGCAACTAGTTAGGCCTGTTCGGACGTGGAGTTTTGGGTCATGGTCAGGTCCAGTTCTGTATTTTTAGAGGCATATGACAATAAAAAAAGACTTCATATCACGAAATAAAATATAAATATGTTACCGAATAAATAATTTGCATATGAATTTCACGTGAACTAAGGTCCACTATATTTCTACCATAAATATAACTTCGGAATTGATTCGGTAATTTGTTTCCGAACATTTAGCATTATTCCTATGCCAATTACTATTATGAAAACTTGCAACTAAAAGAATTAATATTATTTCATGTTAATTTTTTTCCTAAATTGTGCTGAAAATCTCTTGCTAATTTTTTCCCTAAATTGTGGTGAAAATTTTCACAAAAACCCACAATATTTTGCTGAAAGAATTTGGAGGCCTGTATACTTTGTTGCACTGTACATATACGAATACGTGTATCGTACTGGGTACTATACGGATACTGCAATTTTCGAAATTCTTAGGATATCACACATTTACATAACAATAATAATAATATATAATTAATTTTGTACAAATAGTTTTTTTAATATATTATTCATGACTAATTAATATATATATATATATATATATATATATATATATATATATATATATATATATATATACAGGGCTGCTAAGGAGAATCCACAATTCGAATCCACAAATCGAATCCATCAGACGGAGGGGTATTTTTGTAATTATCGAACTTATTACTTCTCACGCTCTCGCCTTCTTCCTTCTCTCGGTCTCCGATGCCTTCTCCCTTCTCCCTTCCCCGGCGAGTGAAAGAGTGAAAGAGGCGTCCTTCCTCCTCCGAGTTAGCGATCCCCTTTTCTCTTTCTTCTCTCGTTCTCTCTCTATGGCGACGGCAGCACCAACTCGTCTTGACGCTTGACGCTCACAGACGTGCCTTCTCTATGGCGACGGCAGCACCTACTCGTCTTGCGACGGATGTCTAGCGACGACAGCACCTAAGGCTCCTCTTGCGTCCTCACGCGACAGAAAACCTCCTCTCGTGAACCCTAGCCCAAAATCAGCGACAACTTGTCCCCTTTCTTCGCATGATTCATCAATCTGTTTCCGGCGAGGTTCAACCACTTGCGACCCCCCCCCCCCCCCCCCCAGTGTTGGTTTTCTTTGCCGATCTGGTCTTCTCCAGTGTTGGTTTTCTCTCTCTCATCCAATACGAGGGTGCTGCTTTTGGATCCTCTCAATTGACTCAATCTCCTGATTCTTCAGCCCCCAAGGCAAAATTCCGGTGCCGATTCCAATTGTAACAGCGATTTTAATGCGGAGGTTTGTCTTGAAAAATTTAAATTAAATTTAAATCTTTGAATTCAGATATTAATAAGCATTAATTTGGTCGATCAAGCGAAGGCCACACAAGGAGCAACCAATCCAGCAACTTCAAAGGCAGATTCAGGCCCACGTTTTCATCCGAGACAGGTGAAATCGAGTATCTACCTCTCCTTTTCGGGGTTGACTGGAGAGTCAAGTGCAGGGGACTACCAACACTGTGAGGTATCACCCGCGTTGTTCGCTGGAGAGCCCCCTTGGTTCGGTCTAACTGGAGGGGATGGCCCTGAGTGTTCATCCTTTTCCGGTGGTAAAAGAGACAATGCAATTCATCGCTACAAATTAGAGTGGAGCTACCTGATGCATACCCCCCTTGGTTTCGGTGCGTAATTTAAATTTAATTTAAATTAATGCTTATTAATCTTTTGGATGGATAACTAAAATTTCAGGTACTTATCAAGGGGGTGTTTGGAAAATTAGAGTGGATCTACCTGATCCAGGGCTTCTTTGCAAATATCCCATATTTTGGTTTTCGTCAATTTCAGTCTTATTTCATATTTCTATTTCAGCGAGTTAAATCAGATGAAGTTTCTGAAAATATAAGTTTTTTTCATATATTTATTTCGGTGAATTTTGATGAATGTGGTCGTTTAACGCAGGAAGCTGGAAAAAATTATCGAAATTACCTTTTCACTATTTTTTTCAAAGTTTTAATTCGCAGTGTTTGTACTAATTTCACAGTTTCTCATGACTTATCATGTAGGTTTACTATTTTTTTTTTCTTTCCGGAATTTAGGTTTGGATGTGTGACAAGAATTCGAGATTAAATTATTAAGTTTGAGTATTACATTGGACGTGTGTATTGAAATGTAAACATTTATTGAATTTGTATGTGTATTTAAATGTAATTGTGTGTTGAAATATGAGATTGTAGGGAATACGTATTGGTACAAAACTTGTGCTGCATGGATATGTATCAAAATATGAGATCGAATTCGTTGAAAATGAAATGGATGTGTATTGAATGACAAAAAATAGATATCAGTTATGAACCTTGTGTATTAAAATATGAGATCAAATTGTATGTGTATTTAAATGTAATTGTGTGTTTAAATTTAATCATACATTTTGTTAAATTCAATCATATATTTTGCTGAATTTAATCATATATTATGTTAAATTTAATCGTATATTCTAGTAAATTTAAACATATATTCTGTTAAATTTAATCATATATTTTGCTAAATTTAATCATATATTATGGTAAATTTAATCATATATTATGTTAAATTTAATCGTATATTTTGCTAAATTCAATAATATATTTTTGCTGAATTATATGAAATTAATGATCATGTTCATCAGATAATTAACTATATTTTGCTAAATTCAATCGTATATTTTGCTAAATTCAATCGTATATTCTGTTAAATTTAATCATATATTATGTTAAATTTAATCGTATATTTTGCTAAATTCAATAATATATTTTGCTGAATTATATGAAATTAATGATCGTATTCATCGGATAATTAACTATATTTTAGTAAATTCAATCGTATATTTTGTGAAATTTAATCGTATATTTTGCTAAATTCAATCATATATTTTGGTGAATTATATGAAATTAATGATCGTATTCATCGGATAATTAACTATATTTTAGTAAAGTCAATCGTATATTCTGTTAAATTTAATCGTATATTTTGCTAAATTCAATCATATATTTTGCTGAATTATATGAAATTAATGACCGTATTCATCGGATAATTAACTATATTTTAGTAAATTCAATCGTATATTCTGTTAAATTTGATCGTATATTTCGCTAAATTCAATAATATATTTTGCTGAATCATATGAAATTAATGATCATGTTCATCAGATAATTAACTATATTTTTCTAAATTCAATTGTATATTTTGCTAAATTTAATCACGTATTCTGTTAAATTTAATTATATATTCTGTTAAATTTAATCATATATTCTGTTAAATTTAATCATATATTCTGATCAATTTAATAATATATTCTGTTAAATTTAATCATATATTCTGTTAAATTTAATAATATATTATGTTAAATTTAATCGTATATTTTGCTAAATTCAATAATATATTTTGCTGAATTATATGAAATTAATGATCGTATTCATCGGATAATTAATTATATTTTAGTAAATTCAATCGTATATTCTGTGAAATTTAATCGTATATTTTGCTAAATTCAATCATATATTTTGGTGAATTATATGAAATTAATGATCGTATTCATCGGATAATTAACTATATTTTAGTAAATTCAATCGTATATTCTGTTAAATTTAATCGTATATTTTGCTAAATTCAATCATATATTTTGCTGAATTATATGAAATTAATGATCGTATTCATCGGATAATTAACTATATTTTAGTAAATTCAATCGTATATTCTGTTAAATTTGATCGTATATTTTGCTAAATTCAATAATATATTTTGCTGAATTATATGAAATTAATGATCATGTTCATTAGATAATTAACTATATTTTGCTAAATTCAATCGTATATTTTGCTAAATTTAATCATATATTATGTTAAATTTTATCATATATTCTGTTAAATTTAATCATATATTATGATTAATTTAATCATATATTCTGTTAAATTTAATCATATATTATGTTAAATTTAATCGTATATTTTACTAAATCCAATAATATATTTTTCTAAATTATTTCAAATTAATGATCACGTTCATCGGATAATTAAATATATTTTAGTAAATTCAATAATATATTTTGTTAAATCTAATCATATATTTTATTGAATTATTTGAAATTAATGATCAAGTTTATTGGATTATTAACTACATTTTGTTAAATTTAATCGCATATTTTGTTAAATTTATTCATATATTTTGCTACATAAAAAATATTCGAAATTTCATCAATAAATATATACTAGTATATTTGAGAAACTTATAAACAAAAGGAACAAAATTGAAAATGTTCCGAGAATGAATTATTGAATCTATATGAAAATAAAGTAAAATAAATTTACTTGGTGATAAACAATTGTCATTAAAAATGAAAAGAATAAACTCTGAACAATTATTGCCATTTGTACATTACAATTCATTGCTTTGGATTTAAATATTGGATTTTTTTGCAAATTATGATCAAATTTCATGAATCGTCTAGTCTCGTCGTCTCGTTGTCTCTCTTTCTCGCCGTCTCGAATCGTCTAGTCTCGTCGTCTAGTCATTTTGTATCTCGTTGTCTCTTAGCGGAGTGGACGTTAGTATCATCAATCTCGTCGTCTCGCCATTTCGTCCAGATCACAGTATGTTTCGTCTCTGTCACATCCAAATTCGACTATTTCGTCCCAAATTTCAGAGGACTCGGTCAATTGGCAGGTCTGACGCGACGACTTTTGCCCCTGATTCAACATATGATTGCCTCACCAGGTCAAAATTGAGAAATTCAAAGCTTTCCACCAAAGGAAGAACCTGAGTAAGGATAGAGAAATACCGATTATTAACTAAAGCAGATAAAATTATCTATATAAGAATATTGATTTAATAATAAGTAAAGTCATTTCACATACACCCTTTAAAAACCTCAATATATCAGTACCCCTAGAGTATAGAGAACATAATAAATATCATCAGTAACCCTATCTTATTTTTTTCTAAAAGAATGCCTGAATTCACTGTTCCTCACTTATAAATAAAAATGTTTATATAGGGGATGCATGATATTTCTTATGCAGGGTTATTATTGAGAAATCATATCTCAGAGGGGTCTATCTGATACTTAGATGTTTTGTAGGGGCACATATGAAATTGCGCCTTATAAATAAAATTTATTTCGTACCGATTTCTGCAATCCATTCAACAAAACATGCTTATTATCTTCGCTGGATACGCTAGGAGCTATATACACTTCAAAAGGGCCCACTGTTCGCTCTGTCTGGTTCGCGATACACAAATTCACCTAATAAGAATTTAATTAAATTAGACAAAATTTATAAATGATAAATTAATAAGAAACAGATTTTGTTTGATTTATGTTAAAAGTTATAACACTGAGAGTTCAATACTTACTGAAAATGGCTGTTCGAGTACAATTCTAGATGGAACATTGACTATTTGCAACTCCACATCCTTCTTTTGAGGAGTCTATTAAAACCAAAGAAAAACAAATAATAAATCATTTATAAAAAAGAAGGCGCAATTTCATGCATACATCAACATATTTAATGATTTAACATTTTTTTCAAAAAAACTAATAAAAAAAATCGAAAGTACCTATTTCAGCAAGAAATAGTCGAAATTAAGGCGAAATCGATGAAATCTCCGCTACAGAAACCATCCATGAGCCTTCTTTCCCCTTCTGATTGAGTAATGATTTCTTGAAGGACGACCAGAGCAGACGCTCTTTAGATGCGAAATTTTGCGCTAGAAAGGAGAAGGCAACGCGTTACCTGAAAAGAGGTGGTGAGCGGAGGCAGATGGCATCGGATCTCGAGGAAAGGGAACGGGCTTCTGAGAGTTGCTGCTGTAGAAATCAAGAGAAGGAAAGAGGAAGGTTCGTGAATCGTCGGAGACCTATCCAGAAGAAGGATCGCGACGGAGGAAGGCTCGCCTCAGATCTGGTCGTCTCGCCTAAATCGCCTCAGAGGAAGGTTCGAAGGTTTTGTTTTCAAAGAGAGGAGAGAGGAAGAGAGAGGAAGGTCTGTCGTGGGAGAGGACTATTGTTGGCTTATTTACAAAAAGGTCCTTCCGTCTATAAATTTTGATTATATTATAAAAAGGTCCCTCCGCCTCTACTTATATTAATTTTTGATCCTTGGATTCGATTTGTGGATTCTTTTTGTGGATTCTATTTAGCATTTCTCTATATATATATATATATATATAGGGCTAGGTTCAATGGCCAACACCCTTGTTTGGCCAACTCGGCCAACAACGTTTATTTCTCAAATTATATAAATGAAAATTAAATTTTAACCGTATAGATGTAATATATATCATTTAGATATGTTGTAGAACAAATTTTGTTTCATTTTTATTTTTCTATCTAACAAAATCGATAACATATTTTCACAACCGTCTATTTTGGTATTTTTTTGGATTTCGATGAAAGAAAAGTCGAAACATTGTTAAAATTAATCTTAAGTCTATCTATATCATTTAAATTAAATCCAATGAAAAAAATTCAAATTTTAAAATTGATTTCGTGATGAATCATGTCGTAAATATTGTCATCCGTCAATATCTTTACGTATCATGATGGAGATGATATCACATCTATGCGGTTGGATTTTTATTTTCATGTATATATTGTGAGAAATAAACGTTGTTGGCCGAGTTGACCAAATTGAACCTAGCCCATATATATATATATATATATATATATATATATATATATATATATATATATATATATATATATATATATAAAAAGAGTGAGCAACGGACAAATAAAAAAAGAAAAAATATATTTGTCCCCTTTACATTCCCCCACAATACTTGATGTGTTGGCAAGAATTTAATTGATTGAATTTAATGCTAAATCCAAATTAATGCATGGTAAACAATAAAATTAAATTCATCTTTTGTATAAATTTTTTTACCATGTGGTAAATTTAGCATCCTGAAAATATTTACTACATACAAGTTAATTGCATTAATTATTTGCTCATCTATTTTTTTTTTTAAATATTTGTACCATCAGTTTAACATGTGTTAAACGATGGATTAATTTAACCTCAAATGATTTAGTTTTCATATTTAAAAAGTTAGAGTTAATTCAATGTTCGTGACGGTAAACAATGTTATTTAAAATATTAAATGTATTGATGATGTGTCAAATGATAGATTTAACACGTGTTAAACAGTGTAAATGGATTATATACACATGTTTAACACATGTAACAAGATCAATTAATAGAGTATAATAATTTATTTTCAAATTTGTAAGTTTAGATTTAATTAATCATGAATGGTGGTGAACAAATCCAATAAAACAATAAATATATTAATGATGTGTGAAACAATGAATATTTAATTCCCTCTCATCCTATATAGGATGATTCAAACAAAAAAATTAATGATTCGCTATAGCATTTAATGACATGCCAACACATCAAACATCTAGGGGGATTGTAAGGGGGATGAGTATCATCACTCATAAAAAAATGAACATAAACAAGTAAAATAGGAGAAAAAATACATACCCAACAAATACAAAACAGTCAACAAAGGTAAACTACATACTATTAATCAATCAAAGAGAGAAGATACGTAACTCACAAAGAAAGAAAGTATTTGGAGAAATTAAAGTTTTATAATGAGTAGAGGGGGAAAGTTTTATAATGAGCAACGGCTTCATTATTGTATACTATGGTTGTAGATTGCCTTATAAATATACCTTGTTCGGTGCAAGTTCGTTAGATATTAGTTGGGTAAATAATTTTGTGGAGGCCAATGAATTCTGTGGACGCCTGTGGCATAGGTCTATCATGGTTTTGGTCGAATCCTATGGAATTGGCTGGAAATTTTTTTGGCTGTTCGGTTACATGTTAGGAAATGAAGTTTGGGATCTCGAAAACTCCGGAAATTAGTCACACAGTGACAAAAAACTGGGTTTTAGAAACTGACCTCGGATTGGATATATTAGGAGAGAGAAATTGCTTGCAAAACAAAATGTCACATTTATTTAGTTATTCGTTGCTTCACCTGTCTTAGTCTTTCTTCTACATAAAATATCATATTTATTTATTTATTTAATAAATTCGAAAGAATAAATATTTTTAATTAATTTAATTTAATTTAATTTATAATATAATTTGAAGGAATAAGTATTTTTTTAATTGACAAATTTATGTATTCGATATTGTATTTGTAGTTATATTTGAATTTAAAATCGGATATCGGATAATGTATCGTACCTATACCCGAAATTGGATATCAGATATCGTATTCATATAGAATATCGGATATCGGATACCGTATTCGTATTCAAAATCGGATATCGGATACCGGATATCATATTCGTATAAAAAAATCGGATATCGAATATCGGATACCGTATTCAATACCGTATTCATATTCGAAATGGGATATCGCATACCGTATTGTTATCCGAAATCGAGTATCGAATACCGTATTTTTATTCGTATTCCAAATTGGATATCGAATACCGTCTTCGTATTCGTATTCGAAATCGGATATCGGATACCGCATTCTTATTCGTATTGGAAATCGGATATTGAATACGGCATTCGTATCCGTAATCGAAATCGGATATCGTATACCGTGTTCGTATCCTAAATTGGGTATCGATACCATCTTCTAATTTAGATTCGAAATCGAATATCGAATATCGTTTTCATATTTGTATTCGAAATGGGATATCGAATACCGTCTTCGTATTCGTATTCGAAATCGGATATCGGATACCGCATTCGTATTCGTATTCGAAATCGGGTATCGTCTATCGTATTCGTATCCGAATCGGATATTGGATAGCTTATCCGTATTCGTGATATTTTTACACACTATTATAGGATATAATAATAATAATAATAATAATAATAATAACAATTGATGATGTATTTAGCAATTATTAATAATAAAAAATAATAATAATTGTAATAAGAAATAATTATTTTAATAATAGTAATAATGATAATAATAATAATAATAATAATAATAATATATTTTGAAATTAATAATAATAATATTATTAATTGTGATGTATTTAACAATTATTAATAAAAATAAATGATAATAATTGTAATAATTGTAATAATAAAATAATAATAATAGTAATAATAACAATAATAATAATAATAATTAAAATAATAATGTATTTAGAAATTAATAATAGTAATAATAATGATGTATTTAGCAATTTTTAACAATAATAAATAATACTGATTATTATAAAAATAATTTATTGTAATAATAATAATAATACTATAATACAATTATGAAATAGTTTATTCATTTTTTTCATCGAATCCTATGATTTTCATCAAACACTTTTTAAACATCCTACAACTATAGTTTTTGCATTTTCCTGCTATCATAATTTCCTGATATTCATATATCGGTTTCCTGCAACTACTAGTTTCCTGCTACTATACAAAACTGTCCTAGCAATTAATGTTTACAAGACTTTTGTGGTATTAGGGTCCCGTGAAAAGACTCGTCTCTTTTTTTGTATCCACCGGCCTCTTTGTACTCTTTTGTATCAGTGTGTGTGGCAATCTATTGTGAGATTCGGTACGGGCCGTGTCATTTTGGATTTGAACCGATTTGAATTACGGTTTGTTCGAGCCACGGATCGTTTGAATTGTGTCATTCGAAAATACCATCACTATTATAAATCATATTTTTGGTGATAGTATAATAATTATTACCGAAAGAAAGTCGTCGTAATTAGTATATCTTTTATAACGGTCCGAACAAGTTCGGATTTCAAATACACGATTAACTGATGATTAATATTTGATGTCATTTCCTCTTGTTTTTTTTTTCAACTCTTGCGCCCTTTCTTCTGAAGGAAATACAATTTTGGATCAACGGTAAAAGTGTACGTAAAAGGCCACACGAACATACGCATTCGAGAAGACGGATGAATGCACAATAGGATTGTCCAGAATTAGGCAAAATTACGCAGTACGTCATGATGAACCATATGGTCACCTACGGTGTATAATCTGCAATAGACTTAGCCAAATCCGGGATTTTACGGCCGTGCGTCATGACGGACCATATGGTGCGTCATGACGGTAGAGTGCGTAATTTGTCCAGAGACTAATTGGCATTGGTGCGTCATGACGGACCACATGGTGCCTCATGACGGACCATTTATAAAAGTTGTTTTATGGCAGATTTTATCACACACGAGATGGTGTGTCCAATATGTGTCTTTTGGGTGTCCTTATCCTATTACATATAAATAGGATAATTTTCTCTCTCGTGTACTAAGGAATTGAATCTAATCATTCTATCAAGGAGTTAAAAGAGTGTGAATAAGAGAGAAAGAGAAAAGAGGAGAAAAGAGTTTTCTCCGTCTAGAGAATCGAAAGCAATCAAGCAAGTTCGTCAGTGCATCGTCTAGGTAGTTGCACCAGCGACCGAGGTGCTGCGACTCACGGTGGATACGAGTAGAGGAGCGACGCTTGTGGCTCTTCGTTGTGATCGAACCGGAGAATCGAATACCGTCAACAAAGTGGTGGGCGTGGGACGTGCGTTTTGTCACCAACGTTACAAGGCGAAAGAAGGATAAGCGATCAACCCGTCGAGTGTGATCAATTTCACACCGATAATTGACTATCCTACTTTGCATCGTACTCTCGATATCGAAGCGTGATCTCATGTTCGCAGCGCGGGCCCGGGGACGGGATAATTCTCTTCGGTGGTATCAGAGCAAGCGCTGAGATTCGAGGGTCGAATCATAGTCGTATAAAAGTTATACGCACGTGTTTACAAAAGTTGCACCCGTTTGCATGAAAATCGGTGACTGAAATAGAATTTCAATTAAAATCACTAGTGAATTCACTATATATCAGTCACAAGATGATTGAGAGTATCTAGGAATAATCGTGAAAGAGTTTCATCATCGATCGTTTTCGAAACGATGAAAAAACGGATTTGGAATCAGGCATTTCTGGCAAACAACGTGTTGTTGAAGGAAATACAGTTATAGATCAACTATTAGATCGTACACATGAGGATAGATGAACGTACGCGTTCGTCGATACGATTGGATGCATAAGATTATGCAAATCTAACATAAATAACATAGTCTGTCGTGACGAACTGGTTGGTCCGTCGTGACGGACCAAAAAGTTATTCTAACAGATTTGACAGAAAATACATAGTCTGTCGTGACGGACTGGTTGGTCCGTCGTGGCGGACCATAATGTATTTATGTGCATCAATCTGTGAGTATAGCGTTGTGACGGACTGGTTGTCTGTCATGACAGAGCTGCGTCACGACGGACTGATTGGTCTGTCATGACGAAGCCATGAAATAACGGCTATGTCAGTAATCGTGACTAGTGCGTCATGACGGACTATGGTGCGTCATGACGGACTGTGATCCAAATTCTGGATTGGCAGTTTTTCTTAAGATACTCGTTAATTCTCTAATTAACGGGGCCTTGGTTATAAGATCATGGCCTGCCATTAACCTTCTTCACCAGATTTCTGAGAAAAAGAGCTATCTTGTGGGACAAGTCAGAAGAGAGAAAGAGATTGAGATTGAGAAAGTTTACGGTGATTTTAGGGGAATCACGCATAACCGAGAGACGAAGCTCATGGTGGATACGAGTAGAGAGGTTTCAACTGAAGCCTTTGCTGTGATCTAACGAGAGCACGTTCGAGGAAGGTCGAAGGACAAACCGGAAAGCAATCCGGTTGTATTCGACAAATCGGAGCTTCGAGCATGGTGTCGAATCGTGTGGGTGTGGGATGCACGTGTTACCGGGATCGAAGCGATCAAAGCAACTATGCACTCAACCCATCTCCGTGATCAATTTCACGCGGTATGATTATCTATGAATTAAGAGTTAAATTCATAGGTAGTTTCATGCAGATAGAATTTGTACGATCGGATCGATGACGTGGTCCTCGGGTTCGGGTCAGATCGGGATCCTCAATCCGCTGCGCGGGGCTCGATAGTGAAGTCGATACTCAACAGTGGTATCAGAGCGATCGTCACGATTCAATCGTCGAATCAATTTCAAATAAAAGTTATTCGGAAAAATCATGTAGATTTAGGACATAATTCAAGTAGTTATAAATTTAGGATCATGGAAATATCACTAGAGTTTGATCATGTGATGATCAAAAGCATCTAGGAGTAATCATGAAAGAGTCATGATTTGTCGTTTTCGAAACGATAAATTTTTCAACAAAATTCACTGTCGAAACAGTTTTTCATAACATAGTCCGTCGTGACGGACTGGTTGTCCGTCGTGACGGACCCTGTAGATCGTGCAGTCCAAGAGTTGGATTTGGAGCGTTTCAATGGTCCGTCGTGATGCACCACATTGTGCATCATGACAGACTATGTTAAATTCTCACCGTTGCGACGGACATTGAAAACTCAATTTTAAGCGTCGTTTTAATATCTTAATTTGAGTACTTCAACAATTAATTGATTTCCTAAACTTAGCACAATGATATGAAAAGAGTATCGATCCACAGCAAGATTAGGGTAATTCTAGAGTTTATAGTTCAAAACATAATTTTTATAGTCCCAAAAATTCTCTCAATTTGCACACAAGAATATAAACAGTGAACAAAACTATATACCAATTTTCAGATCTTTTTATGACGCCAATTAATATTTAAAATTCTTCAAACAAGTAAAGCACAAAACTCTGGATCACAGAACAAGTTCAATTTCAACAAATTATATAACTCCAATTACAACTCCCAATTGGTTCAAACTTTTATCACAAATCAGGATTCAAACAAACAAGCTATAATATTTTTTGATAGATTTTTATATGTAAGAATGAATTATTAAGGCTAGACGGAAAAGTAGGGAAGCAAAGATTAGATCCAAAAAAAAAAGGAAAATAAATGAAAAAATTACCACACTTGAAGGAGATGATCTACATTATCCAATGTAACTAAAATATATTTTTATGGATTATATTGAGCTTTAAAACTATTTTTCAACTAATTTCTAAACAGACACTCAGAGATTCAGATCTTCACTTTTAAAAATCAATAACAAATTGGAAAATTTAGTAAATAACATGGAATAACATTCTACATAAATTAGACATCATCACGATTCAGAAACATATTTTTATGGATTTTCATCAGATCTAAAACTATTAAATTTGTAATTTCAAATTAGCACAGAACAGAAAGTCAGAATTTCAGGTCCTCAAGTTTAAAAATGCATAACAATTAGAAAATTAAAGGAAGTGAGATTCAATAAATTCCTAAATTAATGGAATCGAACGAAACGGTGGAACGCAATTGCAAACTGGAGGGAGTATTGGGGGCTGAAATGGAGAGATGGGTCAGCCCAATGGAGCCAAGTGAGTTTGTTTGAACTGCCTGGTGAGATCTTCTGTGGCAGCTGGTGTGCTTGAGATAGTTATTAAGCTGATGATTTCACGTGCCTTGATGGAACGAGTCAGTCTTTGACCCTATATGATCTTTGGTGTGGTGAGTGGGGTTTGTGGGTCGTCAGGATTGAGTACACTAGTTACTTTGTAGCCATTCGTGTAGCTGGTCATCTTGAATCGGAGATGTGACCCGTTTCACAAATTCTTTTGCAACTTCTTCCTTCTTTCTCCAAATAGTACGATCTTTATATGAAAATTGCTTGTCTCGACGAGAGAAATCCAGCCATTGTGTTGGTTTGTAGAAATTTGGTCTTTTTTTACCTGAAATAAACATAAATTCATCATTAAAGTATTTTCCTCAAGAATTATTGATTATAAAGATTCTAGCATGTTTTTTATGTTTATTTAATATTATTTCGCATGATTTTAAATCCTAAAAATGTGCTTAATTATTCTCATTACATACATTATTGTCCGTCATGACGAAAGTTGCACGAAAAGTTTCTGGAAAACTGAACAAATTTTTTTTGTATAGTCCGTCATGATGCAAGTTGTTGCGTTGCGACGCACTGACGAAGTCCGTAGTGACGCACGGAGTGTGCGTTATGACGGACGAATGTGAATTAGTCCTTGGAAATCGAGACGAAATTATTTTGCATAGTTCGTCGTGACGCACTGTTGTGCATTGCGACAGACTGTTAAGGTCCGTGGTGACGCACTTCTCTGCGTCACGACGGATGTACTCGAAAAGTCTCTGTAATGGACAACAAAATTGTTACGTATTGTCCGTCATGACACACCTTCTGGCGTTGTCACGGACATGTGAGGTCTGTTGTGACGCATTGGTTTGTGCGTCATGATAGATGTCAAGGATAGTCCAAACAGTAGGCTATATGGGCATGCTCCGTCAAGTGTCAGTCCTGACGTACAGTGTAAATTTTTTTGGAAATTTTAATTTTTTATCCTAATCATTAATAATTATGTTCATTCATCATGATATACTTGCTCATTGATGTAATTAGATTATATCACATAAATCCCTACATAATACTTACGCCATAAAATGTCTTTTTGAACGATATGTGGACACGCATGGGTTGATTGGGGACAAGCATGGGTTCAGGCCAAAGTCGGGCGCACTTGTAGTCTAATTGAACGATATGTGGACACGGTTGTGACTTAACTGTCCAAGCCAATCCGTTTGGGGTTCGGGGCATAGTTAGGATGCACGAACGGAATTCGAATCATATATGATGTGGTTCGATACCGAAATCCAATAAAGGGTCAAGAGTCGCATTGGATGCGATTGGATTTATCCTACCTAAATAATGAGATCCCATTTGTCGGTCAAAGTCACTTGTGGGAGGATCACGAAATATGGATCTTGAGGTGTTATTGGATTTAGAATCCCGAATCAATATTAGTGTTATTGATTTGATAAAAGTCATGACGGACATATGCATCATATAAGCATATATAATTGAAGGAAATGCAGTTTCACATCTACGGTAAAATCGTACGTATAAGGATATATGAACATGGTAGTTCATAGAAATATAACATGTATATTAGATGCACATATGTATATATGATATACATAATTAGATTGATAAGATAAGATTTTAGGAAAAATCTGTTTGGAACATTTTTACTAAAACGGACATAACTTTCGCATACGAACACCGATTTGGATGATTCAACTCTCATAAGTTAGATAATTGGATTATCTACAACTTTCATGATTCAACTCTCATAATTAGGTTGCGGCAGTTCGACGAAAGGACGCGAACGTTTACTAAAACTAGCATAACTTTCGGATTGGATATCCAAATTGGATAAACTCGGATTTGTTGGAAAGGTGATAAGATCAGCTAGAAGTTTTGTTCAGAAAGTTCCTGTTAATTACGGACCTAAGTTGGTCGAAATTCCAGTTTAGTGAAAGTATGTCTGCTGAGTCTGCAGGAGACACATCTTTTGATCAAATCTTCTAGAAACTTGTCCTTTCATGCATATAAAAGTATCATTTGATTGATTAAAGAGTGTCTATTTAATGGTGAAGGAATACGAGTTATTCTATAAATAGGATCATAATCTCACTCAATCAAATCAATCTAAGCAACCATTATTTCCACTAATTAATCCAGTAATTAAGAGAGAAAAGTTCGCCGGAATTCTCCATTGATTCCGGCAAGAGTTTAAGCAAGAGTGATTACGAGGTGTCTAGGCAGTTTCGTGATTATCCGACGACTCTCGTTTCGTGGTGGATACGAGTAGAGGTATGTATACGTTTGCGTACTAACGAGTTAAGTTCATCAACCAACGAGAAGACGAACGGAGAAAGACGACCGGTTTGGGCGTGGGACGAACCGGTACGAGCGATAAGGTGCGAACGAAAAGGTGCGACGTGAACGGAAGTGAAGCCTTCGCAGCGACAAACCCTTCGTAAGCGATCAATTTCGCTAGGTACAAATATTACGTTTATTAGATTTACGTTATATTAGTTATAGGCAATTTGATAAACAAATCGTAGATGAGATCTCGGGGATTTGTACTCCGTCGAGTCCAATAATTATCCGCTGCGCGGACTCGATGGGGTGTAGATAACCCAACAGTGGTATCAGAGCGAGGTTATACGGTTTGCGTTATCAAATCGCAAGAAAAATGATTAAGATCATATGTAGGGTCATTTTAGTAAATTTTCCCAAAATTGAAACCTAAAATAAGATTTTTAAGGTCAAATTCACCAGTAATCGAATGGTAAAATATTATAGGATAATTACTGGTACCATTTAATGTCTTGAAAATAGTTTTGCTTCGAAACGAACAAAGAATTCCTTATTTGACTACAAAACTTTAGAATTTTATTTTTATAATTCAATTTAATACATGAAAACCTTGTGAATATAAAACCTAGTAAGTTGATGTATGACACAACAAATCCCTCACAGCGAAATTTGAAATGATAGAATTTTGCGTAATTATAAACTAACTAGATGTCTCCCATATAAACAGTTGTCATGTTTGTTTACAAATATACGTGTGGATTGGGCCTTCGTCAGGCATGCGTATACGCGTAGTTCAATAGGACAATAAGCTTTAGTATAATTTAAATGTGGATTGGGCCTTCGTCAGGCATGTTTAAATTTAAACTAGTTGATACGTTTAGTATGGTTTTAGTTTAGATATTCAAGTTAATCGGAATAATTGGATAAGACATAGTTGAAATACACACACGGAATTTTGAATTACATACGATATAATTTAAATACTGAAATTTCATAATGTTTGAGAGTCGCATATGATGCGATTGGATATGATCCTACCTAAATAACGAGATCCCACTCGATAGGCCTTCGTCACTTGTGGGAGGATTGTAATATATGTTTCTCAAGGTGTTATCGGATTATGAATCCCGAATCGATCATGAGGGTGATTGTTTTGATAAAAGTGACACAAATAACCCTATTAAATAAAGCATATAGAATTAATACGCACAATTAATTAATTAATCATTATTATGTTTTAGGAATCATGTCTAGTAACAGTACCAGTTCCATATCGATTCGATCGTTATTGGAGAAAGAGAAACTTGTTGGTAGGAATTTTCTGGATTGTCACCGTAACCTTAGAATCATTCTAAGGCATGAAGATCTAATAAGTGTATTAGAAACGCCAATAGTGGAAGTGGCTAATCCAACAGAAGCTCAAAAGGCAGAGTTGAAAGTACTCAAAGGCAAATCGAATAATGTAACATGCCTTATGTTAGCATGTATGGATGCAAGTTTTCAAAAGAAGTTCGAAGACTCCGATGCATATACGATAAACAAACGTCTCCTTGAAATGTTCCAGGAGCAAAAGAGACTTGAACGGTTCAATACTCTTAAAGGGTTGGTTAATTGTAGAATGGCACCAGGGTCGTCAGTTAGCACGCAAATGCTAAAGATGCAGTATTTCCTAGACCGTATAGAGAAATTCGACGAAGTAATCTCGGCAATATTGCAACAGGATTTGATCCTTTGTTCATTACCGCCGACATTTGCCTCATTCGTGACGAACTATCACATGCATTCGATGAACAAGACGATTCCCGAATTACATGGGATGCTGAAGAATTATGAATCGGAAATGATTACGACGTGTCCTAAAAACCGCGGCGGATCGAATGATGTCTTAATGATTCAATCGGGAAATCGTAAAAGAAACAACTCAAAAGGTGCATCAGGTTCGGGATCTAAGAAGAAGCTGAAACTGAATGACAAATGGAAATCCGAGAAGAAGAAGAAACAGGACAATGATAAATGTTTTCATTGTGAAAAGACAGGCCATTGGCGCCACAAGTGCAAGGTATTTCTCAAAGAGTCGAGGAAGAACAAAGGGAAAACCGTAGCGGCCGGTACCGCAGGTATGTCTGTTATAGAAATTAATATTTCTACTATGAATAATTGGGTATTAGATACTGGTTGTGGAACTCATATTTGTCGTAATGTGCAGATCCTAAGAAATAGTAGAAGATTGAAGTCTGGTGATGTAGATCTCCGCGTTGGAAATGGAGCAAAGGTTGCGGCTTTTGCAATAGGAGAAGTGGATCTAGCATTACCAAGTGGATTTAATATAGTATTAAATAAATGTTTCTATGTACATAGTTTATGTAAAAATATAATAAGCGTGTCTAAATTAGCAAATGATGGCTATGAATTTGTTATTAGGAATGATGAATTTGTGACATGTAAAGACAATAATATTTATGCTAATGTAGTTATTGAGAATGGTATTTATGTGTTAGATTTAGATAAATTTAATAAATCCATCTATAACGTGAATGAATCTCGGAATAATCCTAAAGATGGTAATCAAACTTACTTTTGGCATTGTCGTTTAGGTCATATAAATGAGAAACGCATCTCGAAACTCCATAAAGATGGTTTACTCGACTCATTTGAATTTGATTCATATGGGATTAAATGTGAATCATGTTTACTTGGCAAAATGATAAAAGCGCCGTTTTCGAAGAAAGGTCAACGGTCCACGGAGCTATTAGAACTAATACATTCAGATGTATGTGGTCCAATGAGCATCGAGGCAAGAGGAGGTTATCGTTACTTCATCACATTTACCGACGATTATAGTAGATATGGCTATGTCTATTTAATGCGTCTTAAATCAGAATATTTTGAAAAGTTCAAAGAATTTTAAAATGAAGTAGAGAACCAGCTTGGCAAGAAAATCAAAGCTCTTCGATCTGATCGAGGAGGCGAGTATTTGAGCTGTGAGTTTGACGATCATTTAAAAGATTGTGGAATTGTTTCACAACTTACTCCACCTGGCACACCACAATGGAATGGCGTATCTGAAAGGAGAAATCGTACCCTATTAGATATGGTTCGATCAATGATGAGACAAACTAGTCTTCCAAAATCATTTTGGGGATATGCACTTTTGACCGCGGCTTATTTGATAAATCGCTTACCTTCAAAGTCGGTTGAAAAGACACCATATGAGCTATGACATGGAAAAACTCCATTATTGTCTTTTATTAAAATCTGGGGATGCGAAGCATATGTCCAAAGAATGATTTCTGACAAGCTCGATCCCAAATCAGACAAATGTCTATTTGTCGGTTATCCTAAAGAAACAAGAGGATACTATTTTTACAATCCAGCTGAAAATAAAGTTTTCGTGGCACGAAGAGGTGTCTTCTTAGAGGAGGACTTTATCTCTTCGCACAATGGAGAAGCAAAAATAGTGAAGGATTTCATGACGTTCGTCAGAGTAAATATCAAAAATTTATTCCCACAAAGTCGGGAATCGTCTTACTTAAGCTAACTTTCTACTCTAATTTTATTTATTTATCCTACAAGAAGGATTAGAATACAATACCGAAGATCTTTAACGTAGGTCTGGTCCTCTTTGGTTCACCCTTGAATCCGAAACAAGAACGGCGTCGAGTCCGTGCTAGCGTCCTCTTGTCCGCACCTAGCTCCGTCGCCCGTTTCTGATCGATTGCTTAATCAATCAACGTTTCAACAAACATTTCAAGAGTAAGAGAGACTGACTATAGAGAGAAAATTCTTGTTACAAAATGCTTAGCCAGGTCTCATATTTATAGTCCCTAAACATTAGGTCAAAACCCTTTGAAAATTCGTAATCAAGGCTTGAACAAAATTCGAAGCAGCACATTAACTCCTGACCATTGGTCACTGTTTCTGTCATAACTTCTTCTAGAAAATTTCAAATGACTTGAAATTTTCACCATTAGAAACTCCATTCAAATGGCTACAATTTACATAGGTCATTTGTACAGAATGGTAAAGTTTTGCTATTTCAAATATTTGTTCAAACATGCCTCAAAATCTGTCTCGAATTTATGGGCATGATTCATGTTTATTTGGACTTGTCAATTTCTCTTCTCAATATGTTTTGGGCTTGGGCTTGAAACAAATTATGATATGTGCTACATATATTATTTTCATAATATGCACATTTCATTTAATTTATTTCCATGCTAAGTAATCATCTCATATGACATAATATTTTACATATTTTCTATTTGTATCTATATTTCATACAACATGAAATATTTATACATAGAAAAATATATAATATATTTCTTGTTTCCCATTCAGTTGGTGTGACCTATATCGAGGATCTATGCTATGTTGGCAATGAAATAAAACATTTTATTCCATAAACCGTAAGCGGTATTCTAGCTATACATTACGGTTACCCAAATAACTTAGATGTTTAGTAACCCTTTTACGAAACGTAATCCTTGTGATATTGATTGTGTCCATTCCTTGCCTTTATGATATTGTGATCAATATACAAAGTAGTGATGTGTCATCTTTGTATTATAATCATTTCTTGATCTCTATTAAGTAAATTATAAATATATAACTGCACTTCAGTTATATTGGATCCATTCATAATTCTACTTTATCAAGGGGCCCATAATATCATTTCTCATAATGAATGAGTGGCAACGATACTATTGACATGTACTCTCTTTCCAGCATAAGTTACGTACAAAGAACTATTACTTTTATTGAAAGAGAATATCCTCGACCCCGGGCCCGCGCAGCGGAATGAAGGCCCGGTCCGATTCTCCGATTCCCGAGATCACGCCATGATTTCGAGGGTACGATGCGAATAGAAGGATAGATCTATACCAGCGTGAAATTGATCACGCACGAAGGGTTGATCGCCGCCTTCTATCTCCTGTCACGTTGGTGACAATCCGCGCGTCCCACACCACGCGTCTTTCACCGTTCGTTGACCGTCTTCTCACTCCTTGGGTCGATCACAATCCAAGAGCCACAATTGTCGCTCCTCTACTTGTATCCACCGTGAGTCGCAAGATGTCGGTCGCGGATGCACCTGCCTAGACGATGCACCGACGAACTTGCTCGATCGTTTGATTCTCTACACCGAGAAAACTCCTTTTCTCGGTTATCTCTCTTTACACCCTTTCACTCAATAGAAAGTTGTATCACAATTATTCTGGAAAATCTCCTGAATATTCTGAATAAGATTGCTTTAACTTGCATTGTGATGAGAGAGAAAGTATCCTATTTATACCTAATAGGATCAGGATTAGCCAAAAGGCATGTATATCCAATATACACCCTCTCACACTGAAAACTGAATGAACCTGGTCAGTATTCTGTCATTTGGAAATTGGTAAATGTCTCAGCCAGAAAATCACCCAACATGAAAGTTGTAGATAATCTAATTATCTACACAACCCAATTTGGTCCATCCCAATTGGAGTTCGTATGCAAAAGTTATGACTGTTTTACTAACTGTATGTCATACTGTTGCACCCTTTCGGTATTTCACATAAACGACACTAATACTTCGTTCATATGAAATATATTTCTACATGAAGGATATAGATAATCTAATTATCTATCTAACCCAATTTGAACCATTCAAATCGGATTTTCCCACTGACAGTTATGGCCACGAATGTACGACTACATTCGTTTATCCTTGTGTACACTTTTACGGTTGATCCTGAAACTGTATTTCCTTCATTTATCACCACTTATTAATAAGCAGCTTTTAATAATAATTACGTTATGCATTCCTCATGTGAAAAAAATACATCTCTTGATAATCAGAATGACGACATTAATCAGAATGCACCACGCGTATTCCACCGTTCGTTGACTTCGCCGATTCGCTTGATTTCGTCTCCGAAACAATCTACTCGTCCGAATCTATCACAACGGTGAGAGCCTCAGATGTTGCTCCTCTACGTGTATCCACCTTGATTCGTAAGACGCCGGTCGCGAGTACAACTGCCTAGACGATGTACGGCGAACTTGCTCGATCGAATTGATTCTCTATCTTTCGAGAAACTCTTTTCTCGATTTCTCTCTCTTCGCACCTTTTCACTATCGAAAGATTAAATCTTAATCTTCTCTTTCTTTTAGTGTCTTTGGCAGAATGAATTGCTCAATTACTTAGTTTGGATGAGAGAGAAAGTATCCTATTTATATCAAATAGGATTAGGATTAGCCAAGAGGCATGTATATCCAATATACACCCTTTCACACAGAAATGTGCATGAACCTGTTCAGTATTCTGTCCAGACGAAATTGATATATTTCTCTGACAGAAAATCAACCAACATGACAGTTGTAGATAATCTTATTATCTACACAACCCAATTTGGCCCAGACCAATTGGAGTTCGTATGCAAAAGTTATGACTGTTTTACTAACTGTATGTCATATTGTTGCACCGTTTCGGTATTTCACATAAACGACACTTATACTTCGTTCATATGAAATATATTTCTACATGAAGGTTATAGATAATCTCATTATCTATCTAACCCAATTTGAACCATTCAAATCGGATTTTCCCACTGAAAGTTATGGCTACAAATGTACGCTTACATTCGTTCATCCTTGTGTACACTTTTACGGTTGATCCGAAACTGTATTTCTTTCAAGATGAACCTTGTGTATACAAGAAGGTAAGTGGGAGCCGTATTGTGTTTCTTGTTCTTTATGTGGACGATATATTGCTCATAGGAAACGATATTCCGATGCTTACGGAAGTTAAAAAATATTTAACGAGTCGTTTCGCTATGAAAGACTTAGGCGAGGCAGCTTATATATTAGGCGTAAAAATCTATAGAGATAGATCTAAAAGACTCCTTGGTTTAAGTCAAACTACGTATATTCACAAGGTATTGCATAAATTTGCAATGGAAAATTCCAAGAAGGGATTTATACCTATGTCGCATGGTATTAATTTCTCGAAAAATCAATGTCCGACATCGATTGAAGTTAAGAAATTAATGTCTGATGTTCCATACGCTTCGGCGGTAGGATCCATCATGTATGCCATGATATGTACTCATCCAGACGTATCATATGCCTTAAGCGTTGTTTCACGCTATCAATCGAATCCTGGTGAAGCACATTGGATTGCGGTTAAATCTATCCTTAAATACTTACGTAGAACAAAGGATCTCTTTCTCGTGTATGGTGGTGCTAGTGAAGAGCTAATCGTTAAAGGATATACCGACGCTAGTTTTCAAACATGTATTGATGACTTTAGGTCTCAATCAGGTTATGTGTTTTGTCTAAATGGCGGTGCGGTAGTTTGGAAGAGTTCCAAACAACCTACGATAGTTGATTCCACTACAGAAGCGGAATATATCGCAGCTTCGGAAGCAGCAAAAGAAGCGGTTTGGATGCGTAAATTCATCCTGCGACAATTCGGGTGCGATCGCTCAAGCTAAAGAACCTAGATCACATCACCGTTCTAAACATATTCCCCGGAAGTTTCATTTGATTCGTGAAATTTTGCAACGCAAGGAAGTTGCCATAATGAAAGTTAATACTGACGACAACGTGGCGGATTCGTTTACGAAACCATTAGCTCAAGCCAAGCAAGATAGGCATACTCGCAACATTGGTTTAAGATATCTAGAGGAGGAATTGAATTAGGGATTATATTAGCTATCTCATCCCAATATTCCATAGTAATTTCGTAAACGATGTATTATTAGTTCTATAAATAAATGTAAAAAAAAAATATTTTGATGTAAGAAAATATTTAGTTTTGTTTATTCTACAATTTAGCTTTATTTTAACTTGTGTGTGGGGTTATATAATTAGTTATATTAATGTAGATTTATATCTCGAAATATGATCGTTTAGTATAATAAGATTTACTAACTAAAGACGTCATATATTAAATACTTAAAATAAATGTTATTTAAAACGAAATTTAATAAGAGTATATATTTCGAAATTGTCCCTATTTATGATTAGGATATTTAATGAGTTAAATATATTCTATTATATGATAATAGACTAACATGATTAGTATGTTTGCCGAGGTGATGATTCAGCTTTACTAATCATTGACAAAAGAGCGTGTCAAATCGAAAATATAGTTACATATAGTTGATATGTATGGACTTGACCAAAATGTGCGAATTCATAACATGGTTTAGTCATCAAAAATGAATCGCAACGAATAGGTTTTGGTAGCTTCATACTTGAGATAACACTTGATTAATTTTCATACGTAGTTGCATACTTTGATATAGTTAACATTATTTCGTAAATGGGTAATAAGGCTATCATTGGGTGTGTCACGAAATATGAATATTAATGTGATTATCAAGATAGGAATTGTTCATTTCGAAAGAAATAGATATTTTGTTGGCCACCGATTGAATTAAATTAACATGTGCACAAATTGATATTGATCAATTGTTAAATTAATTCATGAGAAATCGGAAAAACATTAAGTCAATTACATAAAGGGGATGACTATCACCATGCCTCGTCATTGACGGATATCGCGAATGATGAGCGGGTTTTTGGCGTGTTTAATATGTCGTTGTGTTAAAACCCCGAACAATCAACAAAATTTGTAATCTATGTTAGTACAGTGGCAAATGTATAGATTCGTTCCACGAGGAGCAATTGCGTCAAAGATTAAATCAAAACTAGATGAGAAATAACAAAGAAAATTCACAGAAAGTAGTCCGTTACAACGGAAAAAGGTTCCGTTACAACAGACATTAGGGTAATGTTAACGCAGGAATTGATATGAAGGTCCGTTACAATGGAGGAAGTTCCGTTACAACGGAATGAGGTAGTCCGTTATAACGGATAGAAGTAGCGTTATAACGGATTGGTTGATCCGTTACAACGAACTCGTATGTCCGTTACAACGCACTAGTATAACTGCCCTTGAGTATTATTCCTCACAAGTCCGTTACAACGGAAGTAAAGTGCGTTACAACGGAGTACCAACAGACTGAAAGTCAGGTACAAACCGAAATGTCCGTTACAACGCAAGTTGGATTCCGTTACAACGGAACTTGTTCTGGATTTCGAAATTGTAATTTGAATTGAGGATTGAATTGAAGGTTTGTTTTGAGATTGAACTAAGGGAGATTTAAACTAAGTTCAAGGCAGTAATTAAAAGCAAAAGATCAAGCAAAAACACCAACAAGGATTCGATTCAAGTAAACAAGAAACTAAAGATTCATTAAACCAAGAATTCTTTACACAAATCCAATTCAAATTTAAACTACAAGAATTTCAAGAAAGGAAAGAAAACACCTAGAGAGATGAAGTGAGCTCCGAGTCTCGTCTTGGATGCCTTCCTTGTTGTTTTGAGATGCTAGTGAGCTAGTCAACTCGCACAACACGTTCCTTTCGTACCGATCCACCCGCCAATAGAAGAGAGCTTCGTACCGGTTGAGTGAACTCGAGATTTGCAAGAAGTCCAATTGGAAGAAAGCTCCCGAGTGGAATAGAGTAAGCTTGACTCCTTGCTTGCGCGGATTCGGATGAAGAAAGCTCCACCTTAATCCTCGCAACTCGATCTTCGTCGAAGTGTAAACCAATTCACCGAATGAAGTGAGCTTCTATTCGGTGATCGATTTTAGAGAATTATCGTTCGTATTTGCAATTCTTGCATGTTCTTGAAGGTTCTTGGACTTGCTTAAGAGAGAGAGAGAGTGCGAGAGAGTGAGAGAGAATGGGCATAAAAGAGCGTAACCAAACTCGTGGCCCTTTTGGTCTTATTTATAGCACTCATGGAGTCTTCTTATTGGCCACGAGTTGGTGAAGAGGTTTGAGGGTAATGAGGTAATTTCCACCAAAGGTAGGTGGGCAGGATAAGGGTTAAGGATTGAGTGGTTTTCGTGTAGACTTTTGTATAAGTTTTCATCATGATAATTGTTTGCCTCCCGTCTCATTCATGTACCGAATATATCGGTATAATATATCGTTTTTACTCCTCTTGACGTGTTGGAGACAACTACACTCTCCAAATTCCCAGAAATTCCTTCTAATACCTGTGATTAAGCAATAAAACACACTTAGTGAAGAATTATTCATGTTATCTCAAATATGATTAATAAAGTATATAGAATTGTTCTTCACAAAGGCTAATAACCCCAAATTAAGCATTAAATTTGTGCCTTATTTGCCTCACATCAGCGAACAAGAGAACCAAAATCGTATATCGAGATTAGGTATAAATGATGAAAGTCATTTAAATTCAATTTAACATGGGTAGTTATGATGGAGTGACTAGATCCCGCTCATAAGCTTGTAAGGCTTAGGCATAAGTTTACGGCCATCGTTAAGTTGAACCTACACGGTCACACATAGAAATGAGACAAGTCGGGCTTGAACAATAAATATATAGGATATACATAAACTCTCTAAAAATTATACATATATATGATATGTATAGTACGTTTTACGTAGATATAAAATTGAGTGGGAGACTGAAGGAAATGCAGTTTCACATCTACGGTAAAATCGTACGTATAAGGATATATGAACATGGTAGTTCATAGAAATATAACATGTGTATTAGATGCACATATGTATATATGATATACATAATTAGATTGATAAGATAAGATTTTAGGAAAAATCTGTTTGGAACATTTTTACTAAAATGGACATAACTTTCGCATACGAATACCGATTGGGATGATTCAACTCTCATAAGTTAGATAATTAGATTATCTACAACTTGCATATTCAGTGGAAAAACATTTGAATAACGTAGGATGTTCATTCTAATGAAATACACGAAAGGTTGCGGCAGTTCGACGAAAGGACGCGAATGTTTACTAAAACTAGCTTAACGTTCGGACTGGATATCCAAATTGGATAAACTCGGATTTGTTGGAAAGGTGATAAGATCATCTAGAAGTTTCGTTCAGAAAGTTCCTGTTAATTACGGACCTAAGTCGGTCGAAATTCCAGTTTAGTGAAATTGTGTCTGCTGAAGACACATGATCTTTTGATCAAATCTTCTAGAAACTTGTCCTTTCATGCATATAAAAGTATCATTTGATTGATTAAAGAGTGTCTATTTACTGGTGAAGGAATACGAGTTATTATATAAATAGGACCCTAATCTCACTCAATCAAATTTGCAGAAGCAATTTGAGGATTCTGATGCATATGACATTAACGCGACGCTCAAGAAAACGTTCCAAGAGCAAGAACGCATTGAAAGGTTCAATACGTTGAAGGAGTTGGTTAACTGTAAGATTCCTAATGGATCTTCAGTTAGCACTCACGAGTTAAAGGTTCAATCGTTGATTGATCATCTCGAGAAATTGGGACAAAAGGTGTCACCAATAATGCAACAAGATTTGATCTTGTGTGCATTGCCACCGATTTTATAAACTTTCGTGACGAACTATCATATGCACTCGATGAACAAGACGACTCCCGAGCTCCATGGGATGCTCAAGAACTTTGAGTCAGAGATGCTTAAGGCATTCGAAGAACCCAAAGCAAGAGTTGCTAGAGATGTTCTCGTGATTCAAAGAGGGATTCGTAAGAAACAAAAGTCCAAGGGCGGTGCGGACAAGTCGTTGTCCAAACCAAAGACTAAGGGAAAGGAGAAATCCGAGGATGTCACCTGCTTCCATTGCAAAAAGAGTGGGCATTGGAAGAGAAATTGCATGATTTGCCTTGGGGAGGTGAAGAAAAGCAAGGGAAAGGTTTTGGAAGCCGGAACCGCAGGTATGACCGTTATTGAAGTTAACATTTCAACTTTGAACAATTGGATATTAGATATCGGTTGTTGAACTCATATTTGTCGTAATATACAGGTTCTTCAAAGTAGAAGAAAATTAGAACGAGGCAAAGTGGATCTTCGAGTTGGGAATGGAGCAAGAGTTGCTCATTGGCCGTTGGAGAAGTTAATTTAACTTTGACGAGTGGATTTATTTTGGAGCCTAATAATTGTTATTATTTTCCAAGTTTGTGTAAGAACATCATTAGTGTTTCAAAACTAGCTAATGATGGCTATGAATTTATTATTAAGAATAATGAATTTTCTATTTGTAAGGATAATTTATTCTAAGGAAATGTTCTATTAGAAAATGGTCTTTACATTTTAGATCTAAATTACACAACTGATAAATCCATTTATAACGTTAACACTACTCGGATTAAACCTAAAGTTGATAGTAAAACCTATTATCGGCATTATCGACTTGGCCATATAAATGAGAAGCGTATCTCAAAACTCCATAAGGATGGACTTTTGGACTCATTTGAATTTGATTTTTATGGGGAATGCGAATCTTGTTTACTTGGGAAGATGAAAAAATCACCATTCTCAAAGGTTGGTGTACCGAGGCAAAAGGAGGTTATCGATACTTCATAATGTTTACGGATGATTTTAGTAGATATGGGTATATCTATTTGATGCATAACAAATCTAAATCTTTTGAAACGTTTTAAAGAATTACATAATGAGGTTCAAAATCAACTTGGCAAGACAATCAAAGCATTTCGATCAGATCGAGGAGGCGAGTATTTGAGCTATGAGTTTGAGGATCATCTAAAAGATTGTGGAATCGTTTCACAATTAACTCCACCTGGAACGCCTCAATGGAATGGCGTGTCCGAGTGGAGGAATCGGACCTTGTTGAATATGGTTCGATCGATGATGAGTTAATGGGAGTAAAAGACTCCATATGAGATATTGACTGAACAGCCTCCGGTGTTATCTTTTGTCAGAATTTGGAGATGCGACGTTTACGTCCGAAAAATATTTTCAGACAAAATTTGAAAAATGTTTATTTGTAGGATATCCTAAGGAAACTAAAGGATAATATTTCTACAATCCCGAGGAAAACAAGGTTTTCGTACCTCGTAGAGGTATCATCTTGGAGGAGGACTTTATATCTCAATGAGCTAATGGGAGTAAAATCGATCCCGAAGAGGTTCGAGATCCAAAAATAAACATTGAACCGATGGATGTTGACCCGAATCCGTCAATAGATGAGGATGTTGAGCCAATAGCACAAGGTGCTCCTCGTAGGTCTAGTAGGACTCGGCTTGAACCAGTACGATATGAATTTATCGTGATTGATGAAGGCAACGTCGAACTCATATAAGATGATGAGCTGAGAACCTACAAAGATGCTATGTCGAACGGAGATTCCGACAAATGGCATGATGCCATGAAGTCCGAGATCCAATCAATGTACGATAATCAAGTTTGGAACTTGATTGATCCACCACCCTCGGTTAAACCCGTCAGATGTAAGTGGGTTTTCAAGAAGAAAACCGACATGGATGAGAAAGTGCATGCTTACAAAGCACAGCTAGATGCAAAAGGTTTCAAGCAAATTCATGGTGTGAACTATGATGAAACGTTTTCGCCGGTAGCCATGCTTAAGTCCATAGGCATTATTCTTGCCATAGCCGCATATTATGACTATGAGATATGGCAAATAGATGTTTAAACCGCTTTCCTTAACGGAAACTTATCGGAGGATGTGTACATGACACAACCCGAAGGTTTTATCGATCCAAAGAATCCTAAGAAAGTACACAAGCTTCAAAGGTCCAATTATGGACTGAAACAAGCTTCTCGGAGTTGGAATATTCGTTTTGATGAAGTCATAAGCGAGTATGATTTCATCAAGAATGAAGAAGAACCTTGTGTATATAAGAAGGTTAGTGGGAGCCGCGTAGTGTTTCTTGTACTTTATGTGGACGACATATTGATCATAGGAAACGACATTCCGATGTTATCGGGTGTTAAGAAGTATTTGAATACTTGTTTCTCTATGAAAGATTTAGGAGAGGCCGTCTATATTTTAGGCGTGAGGATCTATAGAGATAGATCCAAGAGACTCCTCGGCCTAAGTCAGAGTACTTACATCGACAAAGTGTTGAAAAGATTTTTCTTGCAAAACTCTAAGAAAGAGTTTCTCCCCGTGTCGAGTGGTATAAACTTTTCGAAATCTCAATGTCCGACATCGAGCGAAGAGAAAAGTAACATGGATAAGGTTCCATACGCTTCGGCGGTTGGATCTATCATGTATGCCAGTATCTGTACGAGACCAGACGTGTCGTATGCATTAAGTGTCATATCACGTTACCAATCGATTCCATGTGATCCGCATTGGCAAGTCGTGAAGACGATCCTTAAGTACTTAAGAAGATCTAAGGATCAGTTTCTAGTCTATGATGGTAAGGATAATGGGTTGGTTGTAACGGGTTACACCGATGCCAGTTTCCAACAATGTATTAATACTAGACTACTAGTATCCCAACACATATTAGCAATTTAAATTATATATTTCACCGACAGATAAATCTGAAAATAATAAATTAATAAAAAAATTAAATATTAAAGGAAAAAACAATATATGAACATTAAAAATAATTTGTTCGCAATAAAAATGATGTAATATACACGGATATATTATCAGAAAATGATATAATTTATTTAACACTAATAGATGAGATATACCACGATTTTATGAAGACATAACAAAAAAATTATATGATTATTGTTCATAATATTTCATACAATATCAAATATGAAAATAACGAATCATATGACATATGTAGTAACATAAAAATAATTATGTAGTACTAATAATTTGTAATTGATTCAAAATGCAATGCAAATTATAAATAATATCAATATTAATAGTGAAAGTAATTTAATAAAAAATAAATTTTTTTAATTTAGCATAAACATAAATATAAATTATTTTTGTATCATATGATTTTTCTTTTTAATTTATAATTTAAAAAATAACCTTACTATTTGATAAGTGTTTATAAGATTAAGAAGTTACTTAAATGGATAAACTATTTTTTTTTATTTCTCTTAATTTTGTAAAAAATTAATATTAAATTGGTTCGATTAAAAACACAAATATAATCAACTTAACAATATATGGGATTATTATGGTTATACTTTTTTAAAAATAAATATAATACTTAAAATTCTATTATGTAAATAAAATACTTAAAATTATATTATATAAAAATGCACTTTTTGCATTGTATTTTTTATAGAATATTTTACAAATTCAAATCATGAAAAATGATATGCATAAACTACGAATATGGATGTCAAAATAAAGAGCAAATGAAAATAAAAATATTTGATAAATTTTTAAAACAAAACTTATTAAAATGATACAAATATATATACGTTTTATAATATTACATATTAAGTTATTAGTATTTCATATATATTTTTTTCATCTTCCATATCATTTACATTTTATCATGTAATCTTATGTGTAATGATAAACAATTGAATAAATTAGCCTATCATAAACCTAGATAATAATAATTTAATGTTATTAATATATGATGATTTGACTTTCTACGAGTGCATAAAACAAGGTGTAAATTAGAGACACTTAAATAGTTACAAACAAAGTATGTTTATAAAAAAAATCAATGATTAATCAATAATTTAACTTTTTTCGCATTATCATAATCTAATATTTAATATTAATGTGATGATTTGACACAATTAAATTGCAAAAACTTGGTTCCAAAATAAAAATGGTAGATAAATTAGAAAAAAAAAATGAGAAACTGTCACCGAGTCATTCTCACGTTTAATTGGACCACTCCAACGTGCACATCCTTGGAGGCTATTGGTCGGTCTCATATATTAGTTACCATCATAGTGAAATTGCAATTCGTATGGTTAAAGTCACGGTTTTTATTGGTGATAGTAACAGAAAAAGGCCATTTATTCGTATGTTTAAATTGATTTTGATCCCAAGCAACTTAATTATTTTCAGTGACCACTAGTTCTACTTGACCGCTTATAAAATAGAGGTTATTTATTCAGCGAGGTTATACGACAACACTTGACCACTTGTCCTCAAATTCATTGACCGAACTTGATCAGGACACCATTTTCGGGTTCAAATCTTGCATTATACGAACACAAATTAGAGTCCTTAATATTGTGAGTTTCCATGCATGTTTAAGTTTTTTTTTTCTTGGAAGTAATTTAGAGAAAATGAAACATTAAATCTTATTGGTAATTGTTTTGCCATAAATCAAGATCATTAATGTTAGCGGACCTGACGCGACAAAATAATCAAACAATGAAAGCAAATTACTAATGCAAGGAATAAAATTATGATTCTACACAAAATTTATACTTTCATGTCCCTCATTTAATGCAATATTTGTAAATATAACCAGCATATTATTCACTTGATGTGTAATAAAAAAAAATTATTCTTCATAATCATGATTAATATTTATAATCTTGACAACAATATTTGGAGGGACCAGACTACCGAAATAACATTACAATTTTTATTGGGAGGGTCAAATATAAAAAATTACACTATAATGATGTTAATATATTATATTTAATCATTACGTAAATACACTGTTTTTCGAAAATTTTGGAGGGGTCGTGATTTTTCCCGATCCTTATTAAGATCCGTCTCTGATGTTCGTATATATTAGGCAAGCATGAGAGTATTTCATCCCACTAGTCTGACGAGAGCTTTTTTTTGGTCCCATTCAGGTCAAGTCTTCGTGAAATATTATTTTTATTTTGTTCGCAATAGTTAATGGTTTTTTACGAACTTATGGCCTGAGAAAACAATGGATAGGTAAACAAATAAATAATATTGATTAATTTGATTGAAAAACAAGAAGAAAAAAGATTCACCGAATAAGCCATATTCACCAACTACAACTATATTAAGCAATTACATATTTTTTTATTTTGGAGTAGTGATGTATGTCCCCTAGTATTCTCCCCACAATTCTTGATGACATGACATGATTTTTTAAAAAAAAATGTTGGACATACCCGACCTTTTCTCCAAGAGGCTTGATGACGTAATATGATTTAACACCTTATAAATTAACACCTTAATTCATGATTTAACATCTTAATTGGATGTTCAATCATAAATTAATATAATTAAATCATAAATTAAAATGTTAAACAATGTATTTATGTATTAATTTATAAATTGTTAAACCATATTCACGTCATCAAGGCTTTTGAGAGAGAGTTCTAGGGGGTGTACATCACTGTTATTTTTAAAATTTAATTTTACATCTTAATTTATAATTTGAAATGCTAGTTTATGGTTGAAATTATGTTAATTTATGGTTTAGTATTTCATTAGGATGTCAAATTATAAATTAGTGTGTTGAAATTTAAGATGTTAAATCATATTCACATCATCAAGAGTTATGGAGGAGAGTATGAGGGGATTTCCAACATTTTTCTTTTATTTTATGCGTGCCTAAACAGCAACAAATTAAATATAAACAGTCCACTGCAGCCTGTACAGAGAATACTAAAAAAAAAGACAATAATTGTTTATAAATAAAACTAGGTCAGAAAAAACATACGTGCATAAAACTTCAGTTAACCTTATAAGTAGTGAATGCGTGAGAGAGAGAATTCATAACATCCATGGAGAGCTGAAACTCTCACTCAAAAAGTAAGTAAAATTTTCTGTTCTCCTTCAAAAAAAATCTTGTGATTTTCTAGTTAAGAAACAAACATAATTAACCTCCATGAGATATTAGTACTAGCAAAAATAATTTTTTAATTTTTTTTTTCAGCAAAGATGGCCTGAGAATCTTCAAAAACAAAAAATACAAAAAAGTATTTTATCAAACAAGTCTGAGATGTCTCAAGTAGATTATGGCGATATCGAAATAAAAATCGATGATCCCTTGGCAATCTCCATCAAGCAAAAGATAGAGAATCTACGGTTTAAGCCGTTGGAAAGTAAACAATTCACCATTTTTCGGGTGCCCACTTACATCCGAGAGATAAACAAGAATTTTTACGAGCCACGCATAGTCTCAACTGGGCCATATCATCGTGGTAGGATCCACCTCAAAGCCATGGAAGAACAAAAAATACGTTACCTAGAAAGGCTCCTCCTTGAAAACCCTGACATCACGTTGTGTGCGTACGTCAGGGAATTGCGAGAATTGGAGAATGCTGCGCGGAGATGCTATTATGAGAGAATTGATCACATGAGCAGTGATGAGTTTATAACCATGTTGTTGCTCGATAGCGTCTTTATTATCCAAGTAGTCGTGAATTGGACATTCCGAAGCGATGATAATATTGAAGATATTGTTTATGATATCCCTTGGAATGTGCCTCTAATAAAGAGCGATCTCTTGATGCTCGAGAACCAGATTCCCTTTTTCGTCCTGGAGAAAGTGTTCAAACTCTATTCAACCAGGAACGAAGATTATAGCTCCTCGAGCCCGTGCAACTATGACACGTTGAGTCAATGTAGTGACCTCGAAAAGGCTTCCCTATTCGACGTGTTGGTCGGTTTTTTGGAGCATGGAAATGATAACTTCCCCATACCAGGTCCAGATAACATTTATGATCATCTACTCCATTTCTACTACGACCGTTTCATGTCCGTGCAAGATCTTCCGAGTCTATGTCGTAAAAAATCCTTTCTCGAAAAGCTCAAACCGAATAAGGTGTTCCCTTTAATCTCATCTAGCATTAGAAGGTTGACCGTGAGCAAAAATTGTCGATTGTTGATTACCAAACGTTCCCCGAGGATGATTCCATGTGCGACCGAGCTTACGGAAGCGGGAATAACTTTCAAAAGATCCGACTCTAAGAGTATTTTCGACGTGGGTTTTTGTAGCGGGGTACTGAAAATCCCGTATATTCCTGTCGAGGAGAGCACAAGGCCTCGAATAATGAACCTCATAGCTTACGAGCAGTGTAGTCGTCAGAAACAAAGGCCCCTCACGAGCTATGCGGTATTAATGGATTGCATAATAAATACACCGAAGGACGTGCTCATATTGCAACAAGGAGGGATCATCGAGAATAAACTGGCTGACGAAAGCGAGGCGGCCATGTTTTTCAACCAGCTCAGGTATTTTCTTTCTTTTTTATATCTAAAGAAGATGATAAATTTCTTTATCTAGTTTCATTAAGAATTAGTAGAAGATAAATATTTTTCTAGAAAACTTGTTATATCAAGTAACTTAAAATAAAAAATCATAAAATTTCCGCCAACCAGGTACTGCTCTTATCTCGACTACGACGAGCACCACTTGGCCGGTATATTCAGAGAAGTGAAGAAATACTGCGAGTCCAAGTGGCAGAAATATAGGGCGAAACTATGCCGTGATTACTTCAACAGCCCTTGGGCGATCATCTCTTTCTTCGCTGCAGTTTTTCTATTGCTGCTAACAGCAATTCAGTCCCTCTACGGAGTTTTATCATACTATCATCCCCAACATTAGAATTAGAAATTCCGTAGCGAAACAATGATTCATGTTGTGTAAGTAATTTATTCAGCACAATACTATCTCTTGTTGGCATGTTAGTGAAAGAAAGAAATGTTAGGGCGGCGACGATCCGGCACCGCCCGTGAATAAATTATTACCAATTGTTGGGGCGGCAACGATCCAGCACCGTCCCGCAAATAAAATAATAAATTAATTTTGCCCGTACAAACGGACCGTAATAACTATGTGAATTCAACCAAATAATCTTAATCAAAACCGTACCTTAACTGTATGCGGAAGCGTATGGAATCCGTCCGAATTGATGTCGCGCCAATTTTGAAGAATCCTTCGGTTTCTTTTCTTCTATGTATCTCTCTCTTTTCTTAATGGGATAGAAAAGAGAATGGCAGAATCTCATATGTGCTTGGGACCAATTTGCTTTTATAGCCACAAGACATCTTTTCACAAAGACATACCTTTTGGGCTACCTAATGCGGATTTTCTAATTCAGCCCATCATAGAAAATAGAAGCACCACCCACAATATTCTACACATCAAAAGGCCCACAACTTAATTGACACATTTAATGCTTAATTTTATAACTAAAATTCATCACTATATTATAAGCATATAAATGACAATATTACAACACATAATATTTTACATATAAGTCCAATGTTGGAATAATGTTCCAACAATCTCCCACTTGGACTATATGTAATTCCTTATAATTACGTATTGACCATAAACCGAAATACGCGTACTTATTTGTCATAAAAAACCTTATGTGTCCCTAACCAATTCCGTCCATCAATAATATCAACGTAGGATCAAAGCGGCTTTCGTCACATTTAACGCAACTAAACCTTCAATGGTCACATACACTAATACAACTGAATGACATGGATCATGATGTGGATGTGTAGCATAGAAATTTCATGTAATTTGATCTTAACATGCCTATTTCCAACTTGGTCCTCCTAAAAATAAATTTAGTGAAATCCTTAAAATCATCTCCTTTAATAACATAATGAGACAAACCGTCTCCTTTAAAACCGTATTGAGACAACCTGTCTCCTTTAATACCTTAATGAGACAAATCATCTCTTTTAAAACCGCATTGAGACAACCTGTCTCCTTTAATACCTTAATGAGACAAAACCGTCTTCTTTAAACCGTATTGAGACGAACCTTGTTTAAATCAGAGTAAAGTGATAAAAATGACTTTAATTCTGCAGAATAACCATAATACCTAATAAACTTGAAAACTTTATAACCGTATCATATGTGTATGACATATGTTTATATCACGTGTCTATATCATAATAACTGTACAAATATTTACTCCCACTATAATCGAATATCCTTAACCGAAATTACACCCATATAAGAAACGTCTTGCTTATATAACCTATTGGGTAATTATACCTTATTGGAGTTTGTACCAAAATATATGATAGACAAATATTACTCTGAATTTCTTTATTTTCTCTCACGTAAGTAATGGTATATTTAATAATTAACAAAATTCATCTCAAAACCAAATAAGATGATTTTGTTATAAAACCAAAAATATATATATACCAATATCAATGTTCTTGAGATGTCTAAGTTTGTCTTTTCGGCTAAACAAAAAATTGTAGCCGTATTTCCCCCCGCAAACAAGACATCATTAAAGAACCATATTTCCAATAAATGTGAGTACCGAATTAATGTTAAAAAAATAACTATAATCAAGCATTGTATTGCTCACCAAAATAACCGAATAATAATAATAAATTTAATTAAAGGTTATCCCCATCATCAAGATATCCCTTTTTCGTTAATATTTTGACTTTGGCCAATCATATTAACTTCTTATTAATATCTTGACGTAGTAATCAAGAATTGATAATAAATTAACGTGTCAATAAATTAACCTTCCTTTGGGCCGATTAAATAAATCACACTTAAAACCAATAATTATCACACACTTATTACCACATATGCATATGAAATTATATAAAATATTGCCTTCCTTTGGGCCGGTCAATATTTAAATAATATCATACACATATCCTTTTATATTTTAAAATATAATTAATTTCAACAAGAGATGTCACTTTGGCGACATGTTGCCGACCTTAATTAATTTTAAAACACATATACCTTTAACCTTTTAATTAATCCTAAAATTATACCTTATTATGGATAATTTCCTTAATTTTAATATTCAAAATTTTAATATTCTGAATTTTAATATCCATAATTTCCATATTCAAAATTTTCATATTTAGAATTTCCAAATTCGGAATTTTCCTGCTCCGTATTTCAAAATCCTGAATTTTCAGATTCGGAATTCCTTATTCCAGACTTTGAATATCCAGAATTTCTGTATTACAGAATTTGAGATTCCAGAATTGTATTGTCCAGAATTTCCAGATTCCAGGTTTTATATATCCTCACAAAACCAGAATATGAAATCCTAAATTTAAATCCCAGTTTATATTTCCCAGATTTCGAAATTCGGGATTTTAAACACCCTCAGAAAAAACGGAATATTGAATCCAAAATCTATTTTCCAGTTTTTCCTTTCCCGGATTTCAAATAGCTTAAACAACTGGAAAACTAAATCCCACTTTCCTTTTCCTGAATTTACGAATTACGGATTTGAAATACCTTGAGAAAATCGGAATAATAAATCCAAAATCTTTATCCCAGTTTTTCTTTTCCTCATTTTCAAAATCCAAACTTTAAAATCCGGAATTTGATATCCTGATTTTATATTTAGTATTTGCAATTCCGGATTTTAATAAACTTAAAACAAAACGAGAAAATAAATCCGAATTTTTAATAAACATTTAAATCAGGATTCCAAATCCCACCCCTTCCAAACATCACGACCAGACATCAGAAAGCCATGAATGGCTTCTATTCTTTCATGGTGACTCGACAGAAAATGTCCACTGGACATGTTGGCCGACGGGTCCCTCCGTCAATGGCGTCCGTAGACGAAACGGAGACCACAGACCTCTCCGGAATCGCCCACTGAGTATAGAGAGATAGTACAAATTTTCTATAATCTTTTCTTTCTCTCTAATTTCGCGACCCGTTTATGACCCGTTTTGATAAAAAACGAAATTATCCAAAATTAATCGAAATTGGACGAGAGAAATCGTGCTAAACACTGTATACTTCGTTTCTCTTCCATTTAAACCGTGATTCACCATAGTTTCGCTCTGATACCAATTGTTAGGGCGGCGACGATCCGGCACCGCCCGTGAATAAATTATTACCAATTGTTAGGGCGGCAACGATCCGGCACCGTCCCGCAAATAAAATAATAAATTAATTTTGCCCGTACAAACGGACCATAATAACTATGTGAATTCAACCAAATAATCTTAATCAAAACCGTACCTTAACTGTATGCGGAAGCGTATGGAATCCGTCCGAATTGATGTCGCGCCATCACCGTTGTTGCGTTCATGAAGCCTTAGTCGCAAAGATTTGGAATTCCAAGCACTTTATGATCTCCAATTTTGAAGAATCCTTCGGTTTCTTTTCTCCTATGGATCTCTCTCTTTTCTTAATGAGATAGAAAAGAGAATGGCAGAATCTCATATGTGCTTATGACCAATTTGCTTTTATAGCCACAAGACATCTTTTCACAAATACATACCTTTTGGGCTACCTAATGTGGATTTTCTAATTCAGCCCATCATAGAAAACAGAAGCACCACCCACAATATTCTACACATCAAAAGGCCCACAACTTAATTGACACATTTAATGCTTAATTTTATAACTAAAATTCATCACTATATTATAAGCACATAAATGACAATATTACAACACATAATATTTTACATATAAGTCCAATGTTGGAATAATGTTCCAACAAGAAATTCTAAACTTTCGTAATTTGTTAGTTCAGAGGTAAATTATGTGTCGATTAGTGAGGGACTTATTTGTTAATTATGAGCTGAATTTAATATTTACTTACTTGAATATATTATTTGTTTGGATGTGTGATTTATTATTTGTAAGTTATTTGTGGTTAAATTATTGATTATTTGTAAAAGAATATTTAGGTTTTGACTAACAATAATCATAAGAACCTAGATTTCGCACCTAGATTTCATCTAGAAGAATACGTGGCAATTTACGGTGCGGCCACATCAAACTTTTAAATGGAAATAAAATTTTAGAAATTCTAAATTTGATTGACACGTGTATTTCTAGATGCAAATCTAGATAAAAATTCTAGGTGCCTATGATTATTGTTTAACTAATATGATGCGGTTGGCATTAGTTACTATGACTAAGCGAAACAACGAATAAGAAACTGAATTGGTCTCAAATTCTAATGATTTGTCAATTAGGAATTGAATCTTTTAACTCGAGCTTAATTAAGCCAGAATTAAGTCCCTTAGGGCTTAATCACCACTGACATCACACTTTTTTTTTTGATAATAAATGGAGAAGGCTCATATGTCCTTCATCCATTGATGTCAATGAGGATCGAACCCACAATCTCTCACAACACATGATTTTTTGTGTCTCATACTCAATCAACTAGGTTATGGGACCATTGACTGACATCATACACTTAATCGAGAATAAAAGAAAGAAATCAAGATATTTCAAAGAAATTCCAATATAATTCGAAATAATTTGTAAAATTGGATTAACCCATGAAAAGGTTTCAAGATAGTAATTAGATAAAAAAAAAGACTTTGTAATAAATAATTGAAATTATCTATTTAAATTTGATGTACTATCTCTTACAGTAGTAATATTTATTTAACCGAACAAGAGAAAAAATGATAAATATCTGGATCAGGATTCAGTAGAAGTTATTATGTTTTGTCCCTTCCAAAATGATAAATTTGATGTACTCTCTCTTGGTTTATACGGTGCTTTGGAAACCAGTGATATAGTGTTTTGCCTTTCTTTCATCCCAATTATATTGTTATTATGTTTTGTCCCTTCCAAACTGAAATTATTGAAATTAGTGGAAGTTAAACATGCTTTTTCAGCGTGGATATTAGAATTAATGACTATAAATAATGATTTAAGGTTCTAGTGGAAGAAGAGATTCCTTTTGGCTTCTCAGGTCAAAGTCTTCTTAAAATATTACTTTAGTTACGACTAGTTCATAATTAAAAGATGGTTTTATTTAAAGACACAACTAAGATTGTAATTACAAGAATAGACATCATAGTTTTGAAATTACAAAAATCTAGAGTTTGTTAAAATTAATTTTCGTTCATATTACACTTACACCGCATATTGTACCATTGTTGTACCCAAAAAATACTATATTTTTATTTTCTTTAAACAAATAAAAGTGCACCTATTAAAAATATTTATATTTTATAAAATAATATATCTAAGAGTATTTTATTTCAAAATTTTCAAAAATATTTTGTACAAACATTATTACATTTAAATATAAAATTATATTCTCATTGTGATAATTTGAAAAATCATATTATATTTTTTATACAAGGAGACGAGAAAACGTTGAGCGGAGAGATGGACACATAAATGGAAGGAGGAGACTCCAATTCATTAGTGAAATACATGGAGCTCTAAGCTCCGTGGAGAGTGAAATACAAAAAAATTTTCGGGACGACAAAATACAGGAATTTGAGGATCAAAATACAATACATCAAAAAATAAAACAAGAGATTTCAAGCTAATTCAGATTTTGAGTTACACATCCCTCAAAAACCCTCAAAGCAAACATGCCCTAAGTAGTAACCTCGGATACTTATTATCATCATCCAATTTAACTTAATATGGCATGATAAATATTACTTATATAAATCAATTATTACTTATTTTGGTTGACTATCAAGTTAATCATATGTGTTAACTAGGATATAGAGAATGTTGTGATGGTGAAATATAGGGTCATGGTATAGAGATGACAATCAGGGAGTCTGGTCGGGTCATTTCGACTTCAAATTATTTCAATTTGCGGATTATTCGGCTTGTTGAGTTATTTGGGTCGCGCGTCATTCGATTTGTAGGTTATTCGGTTCCGAGTCGTTTCGGTTTTTGTTTCATTTTGGATTCGTGTCATTCGGTTTCAATTCGACTTCAAATATTTTGGATCGTTGACTTATCGACATTTTCAGTTTGGATCGGGTTCGGGTTCGGATGGGTCAAGTAATCTTTTCGGATAGGTCATATTTTGTCAACTTTAATATTATATGATGCGTAAAAGTTAACATACATGTTTGTCCCTTCCAAACTGAAATTATTGAAATTAGTGAAAGTTAGACGTGCTTTTCAAGCGTGGATATTAGAATTAATGATCTATAAATAATTATTTAATGTTCTAGTGTGTTTGATTAGCCGAGTAGAAGAAGAGATTCCTTTTGGCTTCTCAGGTCAAGGTCTTCTTAAAATATTACTTTAGTTCATACATTTAAAGCCACGACTAAGTTTGTAATTACAACAATAGTCATCATAGTTTTGAAATTAAAAAATGACACTCGAATTTATAAAACTTTAGAGTTTGTCAAATTTAATTTTCGTTGATATTATAATTGCACGCCATATTGTACTATTGTAAATATCCAACACATATTATATTTTATCGTTAAATCTTAAAAAAATATATTTTCTTTAAAAAATAAAAGTGTACGTATTAAAAAAATTATAAAATAATATATCTAATAGTATTTTATTTCGCAAATAAAAATCATATTTTCAAAAATATTTTGTACAAAAAATTATTACATTTAAGTATAAAATTATATTTTCATTGCGATAATTTGAAAAATGATAATACATTTTTTATACAATATGTTTTATTTTTTTCACAAATATAATTATTAATTTATAATACTTATATCATTTTTGAAGATATTTGCTAAAAGAAAAATTATTTTAAACCATTTGCGATTTCTTCGAATTACTAATGATAAAAATATTTGTGATTTTCTACAAATTATATTTTCTTTAAAAAATAAATGTGTGCCTAGTACAAAAATTTTAAAATATTTTTAATTTTCTACGAATTAGTCACTACCTCTCGCAATATCATTACTAATTTTTAGAAATCGCAAATGGTTTAAATTATAATTTATTTTTGCAAATATTTTCAAAAATGATAAAAATATTATAAATTATTTTATAATAATATTTATATTTGAGAAAACAAAAAAATATTGTATAAAAATATAAAAAAAAATGTAATATGATTTTTCAAATTAGAACAATGAGAATATAATCTTATGCTTAAATGTAATAATTTCTTGTATAAAATATTTTTGAAAATATGATTTTTATTTGCAAAATAAAATACCATTAGATATATTATTATGTAAAATATGAATATTATTAGTATCCGCACATTTATTTTTTAAAGTAAATATGATTTTATAAGATTTAACAATGAAATATAGTATTTACTTTAATATTTATTTTTCTTCAATAATATATACGTTGTGTACATGCAATGATATAATATGGGATGTAATATCAATAAAAAATAAATTGATGAACTCTCTATTTTTGAAAAGTGCGAGGGCACTATTTTTAATATTTCCAAACTATGATGGTTATCCTTGTAATTATAAATTTATTTGTGTCTATAAACAAACAAAAAAAAAATCCCTTGAAAGATTTTGTGATTTATTAGGGTCCCATGAAAAAAAATTAGGGTCCCATGAGAAGACTGGACTTAGTCGCCTTTGATCTCTTTTGTTACGAGTAATGATAGTAAGTTGTAACCTCAGATACTTATCATCCTCCAATTTAATCTGACATGATTGACTATTAATTATATAAACCAATTATAATTATTTTTTTAACTATCATCTTATCATGTTAAACATATGAGTTAACTAGGATATAGAGGAGGTTGGTGATGGTGAAATATAGAGACCTTGTATAGAAATGACAATCAGAAGTCGGATCGGGTCATTTCGAGTTCGGATTATTTTGATTTGCGAATCATTTGACTTGTCCAGTTATTCAGGTTGCGAGTCATTTAATTTGCAGGTTATTCGGTCTCGAGTCGTTTCGGTTTTCGAATCATTCGGATTGGGTCCAAATTCGAATTCGAATCATTCGATTTCGGATTCGTGTCATTCGATTTCGGTTCGGCTTCAATTTATGTTCTTTGACTTTTCGACATTTTCCGATTTGGATGAGGTCTGAATTCTGATGGGATCGGAATTCGGATGGGTCAAGTCATCATTTCAGATCGGTCATATTTTGTCAACTCTAATAAGATATAATGTGTAAAAGTTAACATATATGTTATGAATCTAATTTTTTGGAATTAACTATATGATCGCCATTTAGTGTCAATTTTTTTGAAAGTAAATGAATTTTATAAGTTAATAACTTCATAATTTAAGTGGTCTAATGAATATTTGAATAAATTATGAGTCATTAGTTCAGTCCTAGTTCAGTCACACTTGAATAAATTTAAGAGAGAAAACTTTAATATTAATAAACTTACCTCGTTGAATGTATTCTTCTTTTATGTGTGATTCGGAACAATTGTCGTTCTTTATATATATATATTGCGACGCAATTGCGTCGCAATACCGCAAATCGTAATAAATATTCACAAAACGTAACACCGCAACCTGCAATATAGCTCCGCAATATCGTCGCAATATGGCGTAATATGACGCAATATCGGGGATCATGTGTAAATTATTGTTCAAACGCAATGGACCGCTATATCGCAATTTAAAATATATATATATATATATTACTTAACAATTAAGTAGGTTATCCCCTCTCTCTCTCTATATATGTGTGTGTGTGTGTGTGTGTGTGTGTGTGTGTGTCCGCGCGTGCGTGCGCGTGTGTGTTCTCGATATTCTCGCACAGTGGCAGATTTTATCAGAATTTCTTGAAGAAGACAAATGAAAGATTGTATCTGAAATTATCCTGCATGATTTTTGCTGGGAGGAAAGAGCAACAGTAAATTTTAAATTGTTATACTGATAATATATACCGAATCATTAGATATATATACTGTTCGGCGAAAATTTTGAAGGGACGACGGTCTCCTCTGTCCCCTAGTTAAGATCTGTTCCAACTCTCGCGTGTATATTATATAACTACGCATACGTAATAAGAGTTATATACGATGTTTTCAAATCTCACTCAAACATTATTGATACGTCACAAAGATTATTAACTAGACTGATTATTAGTTCAATTAATGATTAATTAATCGGTTAATTGAATTGACATGTTAATTAACATGTACTAATATTTATATGAGTGATGATAGTCATCCCCCTTACAATCCCCTTAGATGTTTGATGTGTTGGCACGTCATTAAATGCTGTAGCGAATTATTAATTTTTTTTGTTTGAATAATCCTATATAGGATAAAAGAGAATTAAATATTCATTTCACGCATCATTAATACATTTATTGTTTTATTGGGTTTGTTCACCACCATCCATGATTAATTAAATATAAACTTACAAATTTGAAAATAAATTATTATAATCGATTAATTGATCTTGTTACACGTGTTAAACATGTATATATAATCCATTTACACTGTTTGACACGTGTTAAATCCATCATTTCACACATTATCAATATATTTAATATTTTAAATAACATTGTTTACTACCACCAACATTGAATTAATTCTAACGTTTTAAATATGAAAACTAAATCATTTGAGGGATTTTAGAGGGGACAAGTATAATTTTTCTTAATTATAAACCCACGCTACAAAAGCATCTTTATGCTTCCACTAATTTCAGTTTGGGAAGGCCAAATATAATACAACAAAATTGAAACCAAAGCACCGTATAAACCGGAATCTGTAAAAAGATGATTCCCAATCAACTCATGGAGTAGTTGCTATGTTAATTAGAATATTCTCACTTAGCAGTATCTTTGTTTTCTAAGTTTCCTTAACATCGAAGCTAGACTATCTGGTTTGGTTTAACTACTTGTTAAAAATGTTCAGACTGTAAAAATATCTAAAATCATACAAGCTATAAAGGGATTGATATTCACATAGAATATACCATCCCCAAATTCATATTTACATTGAAGGTAACAGATGCATTTGTATTACTATAACGTTTATTGTGATCACGTTTATCTTCGGATAATAGCACATTGAGACAAGCAAAAAAAAAAAAAAAATGTATAGTTCATAGCAAATTAATCACAATTCACAAAGCTACACATAATGTATAATTAAGACACTACTGAAAAAGCCAAAGCTCGTCAAATAATTGACTTGGACAACATGAAACGTATTTCACTACGTAATTTCTAATTCGGGGGACGATAATATGATAAAACTCCATAGCCAGACTGAATTGCAGCCAAAATCAAAAGAAAAACACAACCAATGAGAGAGATAATCGTCCAAGGGCTGTTGAAGTGATTACGGCATAGTTTCACCCTATATTTCGGCCACTTTGAGTCACAATATTTCTTCACTTCTTGGAATAAACCAGCCAAGTGGTGCTTCTCATAGTCCACAATGCAGCAGTACCTGATTAATGGAGTAGTTCCTCTAGATTAATAATTAATACTACAAGTTGTAGTCTCTAATTGTACCAAAAAAAAGGTGAGGTTACGAAAAATGATTTTTCATTTTAGGGCCATATTTTTATTCTTTATGAAATTAAAAAAATACCTCAATTGGTTGAAAAACGTGGCCAACTTGTCGTCGTCCAGTTTGTTTTCTATTATCCCTCCTTGTTGCAATATGAGCACATCCTTGGGCGTATTTATTATGCAATCCATTAATATCGCGTAGCTCGTGAAGGGTCTTTGCTCCTGACAACTACATTGTTCGAACGCTATGAGATTCATTATTCGAGGCATTGTGTTCTCCTCAATTGTAATATACGGGATTTTCAAAACCCCGCTAGAAAAATTTACACCATAAATACTATTGGAATCGGATCTTTTGAATGTTATTCCTGCTTCTTTGAGCTCCGTTGCACACGAAATCATTCTAGGCGAACGTGTAGTAGTCCCGAATGCACAGTTTTTCTTCATGGTCAACCTTCTAATGCTGGAGGAGATAGAACGTGTAGTAGTCCCCAATGCACAGTTTTGCTTCTTTGAGCCCTGTTGCAATATGTTCTTAGGTTTGGTCTTTTCGAGAGGTTTTTTACGCTCTTGTATGGACATGTAGCAATCGTAGTAGAAATCTAGTAAATGATCAAAGATTCTATCTGGACCCGGTATCTGGTAATTCTCATCTCCATGATCTAGAAACCCTACCAGCACTTCCAATAGGGAAGGCTTTTCGTAATCACTCTCTTGACTCGACGTGTCACAGTTTGACGGGGTTGCGCACGAGGAGCTATAATACCAACCTTGATTCGTGGTTGAATAAAGTTTGTACACTTCCTTAAGAACGAAAAAAGGGATCTGGTTCTCCAACAACAACAGATCACTCTTTATTAGAGGCACATTCCAAGAGATATCACAAACAACATCTCTATCATTGGTTGGGAACATCCAACTCACGGCTACTTGAATGATAAATATGCTATCTAGCACCAGCATGGTTATAAATTCATCGCTGCTCATATGATCGATTCCCTCATAATAGCATTCCCGCGCAGCACTCTCCAATTTCCGTATTTCTCGAACATACTCATCCAATGGCATGCTAGGGTTATCATGTTGGAGTTTGTGTACATAACGCCTTTTTTGTTTTTCCATGGCTTTGAGGTGGGCCACACCCCGGTGATATGGACCAATCGAGACTACCCGTGGCTCGTAAAAGTTCTTGTTTCTCTCTCGGACGTATGAAGGCATGCGAAAAATGGTGAATGGCTTGCTTTCTGATGGGTCGAACAGAACATTTTCGATCTCCTTCTTGATAGAGATCGTCACGGGATCATCGATATCAATTGTTATTTGGGTATCACTATAACCTAATTGAGCCATATTTACTTTTTGCCTTAATTAATAACTTCTTCGCTATTTATTCTTGTGAAGTTTCTCAAGCCATCTTTTACTAGTAAAAAGGTACAAAAAAAAAAACGTGTTAGGAATTTCATATAGGGTTAATCAATAAAGAAATTGGCGACAAGGTATTTACTTTCAAAAATGGGATATATTATTTTGATGTGAATAAAAATCAGATCTAAAATATAAATTAAAATCCCATGAATCTTGATGTTCCAATGGATTAACACTTGCATTCGGAACTCAACTCTTTATCGGATTTCGATTTGGATATTACTCTAATCCTATCCAAATCCAATCCATCGGCAGAACTATTAAAGGTCGATCACAAAGTATTTTTGTTGGAAACTAATATTTTTTTTATTAAATTATTGGAAACAAACATAACATGGCCAAGTGATGAATCCAGCAACTGGTACTGTGCAACTGCTGACAACCATCACAAGGTTATTCACCATGGGGTTCAATTCGTAACAAACTAAAACTGCAAAGAGTAGAACAAAAAGAAGAATGAAGGAGTGAAGGTGAATCTTACATCTAAAATTTGAGTTTCAACTCTCCATGGATGCTAAGAAATTCGTCCTTAGTCACAAACACAAACTTCCCTCTCTTCTCTCTGATAATTGCTACTAGGTGAAAATGACTTTTATAATGTAGTTGGTCAGCCAGCCTTATCATATGGGAAATGTTACTGTGCCCCTCCCTTCACTCTCGTTCCAACCATGTTGATGTGTAAATCCAAGATAACTAATTGAAGTGATAAACGTCTCTCAACAGAAGATTAATTGACATGTCAATTCAGTTTCATATATAAATATTAGTATAATTTAATTAACATGTCAATTCAATTAATCGTTAATTGAAATGATAATCAGTCTAATTAATCATCTTTACGACGTATCAATAATGTTTGAGGGATTACGTATGTATAGTTATAATATACATGCGAGAGCAGTGACGGATCTTAATGTTAGAATTATGGCTTGATTTATTGATTGGGGAAAGAATTTGGGAGTTTAATATCACCGAGGATAAAAAATGAATGAATGGAAGAAGAAAAATACCAACACAAGGAAAGGAAAGGTCAAAGTTTTTTTATCACACAAAAGACAATTAACTTTCTGTCTTTTTTTTCTTTCACGCACAAGGAAAGGAAAGGTCAAAGTTTTTTTTATTATCCTCTTTCTTTCTTTTTTTAATTCGGTACAGTGATATTCCTATATATAGGAATTTTATATGTCTCCAAAAAAACACCCTTCCAAACATACATCCTTATCTATCTAAATTTTAGATAGTTTTATTTAAATCAATAAACACCTATTGATGTCAATAGACATCTCTAAATTTAATATGCATCTCTTATATTTTCACACATAATTAATTATATTATCCTGTCCCAAATTATTAATAATGTTATTATATAAAATATTAAAACATTAATTTTAATACTTAATAGGGGATCAGAAGAGACATTTGCCTTTTCAAAATTTCCGTCGAACAGTACAATATCTAATGATCCTATATATATTATTAGTATAACAATGTAGAATTTACTGTTTGTCCTTTCCTCCAAAAAAAATCGTACATGATAATTTCAGATCCGGTCTTTAATTTGGCTTCTCCAAAAAATTATGATAAGATCCTCCACTTATAAAAGAAAGAATATATGATAAAGAATACTTAAACAGTGTAAAAAAGAACGAGAATTTTTTGAATCACACAAAAAAGAATAATACTTACGGCTCACATCAGACTTCATCTATATACTATGTTAACTAACTTTTACGCATCATATATTATTAGAGTTGACAAAATATGACCTATCCGAAAAGATTACTTGACCCATCCGAACCCGAACCAGATCCCGATCCAAACTGAAAATGTCGAAAAGTCAACGATCAAAAATTGAAGTCGAACCGAAACCGAATGACACGAATCCAAAATGGAACAAAAACCGAAACGATTCGGAACCGAATAACCTGCAAATCGAATAACCCGCGACCCGAATAACTCAACAAGTCGAATAATCCACAAATTGAAATAATCTGAAATCGAAATGACCCGACCAGACTCCCTGATTGTCATCTCTATACCATGACCCTATATTTCACCATCACAACCTCCTCTATATCCTAGTTAACACATATGATTAACATGATAGTCAACCAAAATAAGTAATAATTGATTTATATAATTAATATTCACCATACCATATTAAGTTAAATTGGATGATGATAATAAGTATCCGAGGTTACTACTTAGGGCATGTTTGATTTGAGGGTTTTTGAGGGATATTGTATTTTGACCCTCAAATTTCTGTATTTTGTCGTCCCGAAATTTCTGTATTTCACTCTCCACGGAGCTTAGAGCTCCGTGTATTTCACTAATGACTTCGAGTCTCCTTCTTCCATTTCTCTGTCCATCTCTCCGCTCAACTTTTTCTCATCTCCTTGTATAAAAAATATAGTATGATTTTTCAAATTATCACAATGAGAATATAATTTTATATTTAAATGTAATAATGTTTGTACAAAATATTTTTGAGAATATGATTTTTATTTGCAAAATAAAATACTATTAGATATATTATTTTATAAAATATAAATATTTTTAATAGGTGCACTTTTATTTGTTTAAAGAAAATAAAAATATAGTATTTTTTTGGGTACAACAATTGTACAATATGGGGTGTAAGTATAATATGAACGAAAATTAAATTTAACAAACTTTAGACTTTTAAAAAATTCAGAGTGTCATTTTTATAATTTCAAAACTATGATGTCTATTCTTGTAATTACAACCTTAGTTGTGTCTTTAAATAAAGGAAAATGTTGGACATACCCCCGTCTCTTCCCCCACATCCTTGATGAGGTAGATATGATTTAACACCTTAAAAATTAAAATTTTAATTTATGATTTAACATTTTAATTGTATGTTCAATCATAAATTAAAATAATTAAATCATAAATTAAGATGTTAAATCATATTTTTGTATGTTAATTTTGAAAGTTTTAAATTATATTCTAGTCAAGAATGTAGGGAGAGAGTCCTAGAGATGTACATCACTACTCTTAAATAAAACCATCTTTTAATTATGAACTAGTCGTCAATGACCTTGACCTGAGAAGCCAAAAGGAATCTCTTCTTCCACAGTTCCACTCGGTTAACTAAACACACACACACACACTAGAACCTTAAATCATTATTTATAGTCATTAATTCTAATATCCACGCTGAAAAAGCATGTTATTAACTTCCACTAATTTCAATAATTTCAGTTTGGAAGGGGCAAAACATAATAACAACATAATTGGGATGAAAGAAAGGCAAAACACTATATTACTGGTTTTCAAAGCACCGTATAAACCAAGAATCTACTGAACTCCTGATCCAGATATTTATCATTTTTTCTCTTGTTCAGTTAAATAAATATTACTACTGTAAGAGATAGTACATCAAATTTAAATAGATAATTTCAATTATTTATTACAATGTCTATTTTTTTATCTAATTACTATTTTGAAACCTTTTCATGGGTTAATCGAATTTTACAAATTATTTCGAATTATATTGGAATTTCTTCGAAATATCTTGATTTCTTTCTTTTATTCTCGATTAAGTGTATGATGTCAGTGGTGATTAAGCCCTAAGGAACTTAATTCTGGCTTAATTAAGCTCAAGTTAAAAGATTCAATTCCTAATTGACAAATCATTAGAATTTGAGACCAATTCAGTTTCTTATTCGTTGTTTCGCTTAGTCATAGAAACAGGCCCGGCCCACATGCTAGCCAAACTTGGCATTTAGCATAGGCCCCCAAAAAACTGAGGCCCCATTTTATTTGTTTAACATGTAACAATGGGCCAGACCCGTTTCAGCAACAAATCATTGATCTAATGCTGAATTTATTTTGAACCCGTTTCAGATCCGTTTCAAACTAATTTCCGCAGCAAGACTTATTTCAACAATGATTCATACCAGTTTGAGCATTACTTAATTCCATGCTGGTGAAAACCGACGAGACCCACTGCGACGCGATGACACCAGGAGACGATGAAATGGTGGCGCTTCTCGATTTGTGTTGCTCGATTCCTTCCATAATTAACCAGAAAATTTCACATATCTTGAAGTGCCATTGGACTGTAATTTTTTTTTTGTTTGATGAAAATAGAGTAGGCTCTTAAGTCCTACTTCTATTGTTTTATATATTATGTTAAGTTTAAAAAAGATTACATGGAGTTTTATACGATTTACAATGTAATATTTAACCCCTTAACTAATCTTTTAACCTAACCATAATATAAAGGATGTAACCCTAATTAAGACCCAGATTGTATGTCTGGTGAAGAAACCCGGAAAGCTAATCCTACTTTTTCTTTGGAACATAATTCCAGTGGACTGTAATTAGCACTAGTTAATATTTATCTCTTGTATTTTTTTTAACGTACCGGTATTGGTTGGTACAAACCTATATTAAGCCTCGATTTTGGTCAAATCTTTAATTTTGTTCAATTTCCGATCAATTTAGAATTTCGACATAATTTACAATTTTTAGCACGATTTCGTCTGAGGCCCCCGAAAATGCCGGGCCGGCCCTGCATAGAAACTAATGCGAAGTCTTTTTTTTAAAAACAAAAAATAAAGTTTACAAACCGCAACATATTAGTTAAAACCTAAATATTTTTTTACAAGTAATCAATCATTTAACCACAAATAACTTACAAATAATATTTATTCTTGTGAAGTCTCTCAAGCCATCTTTTACTAGTAAAAAGGTAAAAAAAAAAACCGTGTTAGGAATTTCATATAGGGTTAATCAATTAAGAAATTGGGGACAAGGTATTTACTTTCAAAAATGGGATAGATTATTTTGAAGTGAATAAAAATCAGATCTAAATTATAAACTAAATTCACATAAATCTTGATGTTCCAATGGATTTACATTTGCATCCGGAATTCAATTCTATATCGGATTTCGATTTGGATATTACTCTAATCCTATCCAAATCCCATCCAAATCCCATCAATCGGCAGAACTATTAAAGGTCGAGCACAAAGTATTTTTGTTGGAAACTAATATTTTTTTATTAAATTGTTGGAAACCAACGTAACATGGCCAAGTGATGAATCCAGCAACTGGTACTGTGCGACTGCTGACAACCATCACAAGTTTGTTCAGCATGGGGTTCAAATCGTAACAAACCAAAACTGCAAAAGAGTAGCACAAAGGCTCCGTTTGGGAGGGTGAATAAGATGGGAATATTTTCTATGAGGGATTAAGAGTTCTTCCTGTATATTCCTTAGTTTTATTTGATGTTTGTTAAGGATGCAAAGATCAAAGTGGATGTAGTGTTGAATTGAAAAATGTAAAATTTGCATAATGACCAAAGTACCCTTTTTGATGACTAACATAGTATAGTACATATTCATTGATTAACATAGCATAATATATATTCATTCATTCATAATTAGACATGTCTACACAAATTAATAAAATAAATTAAATGTACATTTCCATACTAAAATTGTTATTTTTTGATTTTGTTTATTTATTTAAAAAAAAATTTGTTTTAAACAAATTATATGAAAAATGGAATAATCAAATGCAAAACATATTTCTTAACTAGTTGAAAGATATTATGACATTATTATAAATTTAAAGTTGTATAAACTTATTTGTACTATCCAATTGTATTAATAGTTTTATTTTTGTTATTATTCCACACCTTTTCATTTTTTTTTTTTTTTCATTCTCAAGCACATAAAATCTACACACATTTGCAAATTGCACTTGAACACACATCAACACACTAGCAAAAACAAGGGAAATTTTGATATCTAGACCAAATAAGTTTGGTATTACCAAAATTAGACCAACTAGTTTCAAAATTTGAGAAATAACACTCTCGACCTATCAAAAGTCGAGAGATTGCTAAACTACTCGACCTTTCAAAAATCGAGCATTTTTATGCCTTAATTAACATAACTAATTACTTCAAAATAACGCTCGACATTTCAAAAGTCGAAAGCTTCTGCTCGACTTTTCAAAGGTTGAACGATTTCTTGATTTCTTGATTTCTAAAAATTAGTAATAATATTGCGAGAAGTAGTGACTAATTCGTAGAAAACTAAAAATATTTTAAAATTTTTGTACAAGGCACACATTTATTTTTTAAAGAAAATATAATTTGTAGAAAATCACAAATATTTTTATCATTAGTAATTTGAAGAAATCGCAAATGGTTTAAAATTATTTTTTTTGCAAATATTTTCAAAAATGATATAAGTATTATAAATTAATAATTATATTTGAGAAAAACTAAAACATATTGTATAAAAAATGTAATATCATTTTTCAAATTATCGCAATGAGAATATAATTTTATACCGAAATTTAATCATTTTTTGTACAAAATATTTTTGAAAATATGATTTTTATTTGCGAAATAAAATATTATTAGACATATTATTTTATAATTTTTTTAATACGTACACTTTTATTTTTTAAAGAAAATATAATTTTTTAAGATTTAACGATAAAATATAATATTTATTGGGTATTTACAATAGTACAATATGACGTGCAAGTATAATACCAACGAAAATTAAATTTGACAAACTCTAAAGTTTTATAAATTCAAGTGTCATTTTTTTAATTTCAAAACTAAGATGACTGTTGTTGTAATTACAAACTTAGTCGTGGCTTTAAGGGCGTGTTTGCTAGGTCAGTTTTGTGTAGCAGCAGGAAACTCATAGTTGCAGGAAACCAATATATGAATATCAGGAAACTCTGGTAGCAGGAAAATGCAAAAACTGCGATTGTAGGATGTTCAAAAGGTGTTTGATGAAAACCTAGGATTGTTGTTGTTGTTATTGTTGTGGTGGTGTTGTTGTTGTTGTTGTTGTTGTTGTTGTTGTTATTATTATTATTATTACTTTTCTACATTTTTATTATATTATTATTATTTTTCTACATTATTATTATTATTATTATTATTATTATTATTATCTAAATACAATTTTCATTTTGTATTATTATTATTATTATTATTATTATTATTACTATTATTATTATTATTATTATTATTATTATTAATAATAATAATACAATTAATATTATTATGTATTATTTATTAATATTATTACATTTCTTGAAAACTAAATTGAAATTTAATTGAGTTCAATTGTTTAAATATACAATTAATATCTATCAATTTAATTAACTCGAACTACAATTAAGCACCTAATCTACTGCTAGTCATCAATTGTTTGAGCGACTTAATTTTTTCTTCAAGTGTTGCGCTTGCTCCTTTTATTGAGTTCTTGTGTAATTGGCATTCGAAAAAATTTCGGTCCATTTCTTAAATAATTCATTCCAAGCTCGATTGTTCCATCCATTATCGGTCTGATACTCCTTTGCTCCAAATTCCACTAACAAAGATAGCTAATATGTCCTTTATATTTCGGTCCATTCGGCTCTGCCTATTTCTTTTTCTTTTCCTACAGAGAGATGAGATTAAATATGCACATAAGCCCTTTCAAATTATAACTATTACGTCCCAATTACATAATTCCATTAATTAGTAGTGTAAAATCAATTAGTATTGGAGAAACAATTACAAAGTTAAATGGTATTGGAGAACAATTATATACTGAAGAATCAATTATATAATTAGTACTAGAGAATCAGTTGGAGAAATTGGTACTGGAAAAACAATTATAAAGTTAATTGGTACTGTAAAATCAATTATATACATTAGGATGGAACAATTATATACTTAGAAGGAAGAATCAAATAGTAGTGGAGATCATTAATTAGTATATTAATTAGTACTGAACAACTACATTAATTACTACTGAAAAAACAATTACTACTTGACAACTACATTAATTATTAATGAAGAAACAATTTGTAGAATGAGGAAACAATCGATGAAAAAATAGTGCAATGGAAAAGAAAATATCCACCTTTCTGCTGCTTGTTTAGAGCTCCGATAGTAACGAGTTCTTCCTCCCATCTTTGTCTCATCTTACAATCCAAACAAATGTCAAAGTGATTTGAAGTGGAGAAGGGAAAAAATATTTGAAAGAAGAAATAAGAACACTTGAAAGAGAGAAAGGGACAAACGTGGAGAAGGGGACACACCAGCCTTTTGTCTCTCTCCAAAAATCCAGTCGAACGTCAGTTTCAATATCGCAGGTTTTTCATATGATTTGGGTAGTATCGTGAGTTTCTAGATGACAAAATCATACTTCCTACTCTAGCACCGAACACCAAAAATATGAACATGTAAATTCCAGGGGTTCCTATGTAATCCATGCATCAAAACTGCATGTCCGAACAGGCAGGGCCGGTCCTGATGCATGGCAAATGTGGCAAGCGCCACAGGCCTCGTAAAATTAAAAGCCTCCAATTAATTAACTTCACACATTTATTTAGTTCCATTCCAACATTCCTAAGTGACTTGCCAATGAACTAGAACTAAGAATAAGATAGGGTTATTTCATACATGAGCTTAAGTCCATTCCAACATTCCTGAGTAACTTTGTTAATATAGCATGAGCTTAAGTCCAGATTATATGAAAATTTGATAGAGAGAACTAAGTACTTAGATCAAGTATGACATGCAGAAATAATATTATGACAAAAACTAATTAAAAGCCTCCAATTTTTAAAGATTTTCGCGTCTGATAGTTTTCTTGAGCTTACCGAGTACACCCGCGAAGAAATTCTAGGAAGGAATTGCAGGTAATAATCACGTTTCGACCAATTATATGAATATTTATTTAGTTTAACCAAAAATTTAACTTATTAATTGATCTTTAATTTTATGAATATTTATTTAGTTCTAAATTTAAAAATATTTTTAATTATTATATGATATAATTTCGTAATTTTGGATTATCATAACACTATGTCACAGGCCTCCGAAAACTCAGGACCGGGCCTGCGAACAGGGCCTAAATGTATGACCTAAAGTAATATTTTAAGAAGACCTTGACCTGAGAAGCCAAAAGGTATCTCTTCTAATATCCACGCTTGAAAAGCATGTCTAACTTTCATTAATTTCAATAATTTCAGTTTGGAAGGGACATAACATAATAACAACATAATTGGGATCAAAGAAAGGCAAATCATTATATTACAGGTTTTCCAAAGCACCGTATAAACCGGAATATCTGAAAAAGATGGTTTTCATTGCCGGTAGAATCTCACGGAAAAGTTACTGTGCCCCACCCCTCCCTTCACTCTCGTTCCAACCATGTTGATGCGTAAATCCAAGATAATTAATTGAAGTGATAAACGTCTGTCGCCGAAATTCGATTAATTGACGTGTCAATTCAGTTTCATATATAAAGTTTCATATATAAATAGAAAAATTATACTTGTCCCCTCTAAAATCCCCCAAAAAGCTTGATGTGTTGGCAAAGATGAATTTAATACGTTTAATAATAACAAATTTTACATCTTAGGTTTACCAGGTGGTAAACCTAACTTATTTATTTTATTATATTTTAATTAAATTTCACACGTTTAACATGTGGTAAATGGTGAAATCGATAAATTTGGTCAAATTTAATTTTCTTTCCAACACATCAATTGTGGTGGGGGATTCTAAGAGGATATCTATCACCACTCTATAATTAATGATCTATATAAACCAATCACGATTTAATGTGATTTTCGTCAATGTCCAAAGCACCCTAGCCAAGGGTCACTCAAATGGTCCCGGCCCCTTCCCTTCCTCAAGTCAAGCTGTCTTCTAAAATTTGCAACTAGTTAGGCCCTGTTCGCTAGTGCAGTTTTGTTTCTCGTATTGGTAAGTTTCCTGTGATTTGACAGTTTTGAAATTTGGTGTGTTCGGTTGAGTAGTAGGATTTGAAGTTTTGGGTTTCAAAACTTCAAAAACGAAGGAAATGAAGTGTTAATGTATGGGTTTCAAAACTTACCTAATATTGGGTTTTTGAAAACTAACAATGATTATGCAATTATAATAAAATATATATTGTGTTATATATTTTTATTTTTTATAGGTAATCTTGCTAAATATCATATTTAATTTTATTCATGGTATTAAAATTTAGTTGTATAGAAAAATAATATTCTCTAAATAATAGTTTTATTAAAAAAAAAAATAATAATAATAATAATGTATTTAGAAATTAATAATAATAATAAGATCATGGAATATTTTATTCATTTCCTACATATTTTCATCAAATTAATAATAATAATAATGTATTTAGAGATTAATAGTAATAATAAATAATAATAAGTGTAATAATAATAAATATAACAATAATAATAATATATTTAGAAATTAATAATAGTAATAATAATAATAATAAATTCATTTAAAACTAATAGTAACAACAACAACAACAACAACAACAACAACAACAACAACAACAACAACAACAACAACAATAACAACAACAACAACAACAACAACAACAACAATAATAATCATAATAATAATCATAATAATAATCATAATAATAATAATAATAATAATAATAATAATAATGTATTTAGAAATTAATAATAATAATAAGATCATGGAATATTTTATTCATTTCCAACATATTTTCATCAAATTAATAATAATAATAATAATAATGTATTTAAAGATTAATAGTAATAATAAATAATAATAAGTGTAATAATAATAAATATAATAATAATAATAATATATTAAGAAATTAATAATAATAATAATGATAATAATAGTAATAATAATAATAATAATAATAATAATAAATTCATTTAAAACTAATAGTAACAACAACAACAACAACAACAACAACAACAATAATAATAATAATAATAATAATAATAATAATAATAATGTATTTAGAAATTAATAATAATAATAAGATCATGGAATATTTTATTCATTTCCTACATATTTTCATCAAATTAATAATAATAATAATAATAATAATAATAATAATAATAATAATAATAATAATAATAATAATAATAATAATAATAATAATAATGTATTTAGAGATTAATAATAATAATAAATAATAATAAATAATAATAAGATCATGGAATATTTTATTCATTTCCTACATATTTTCATCAAATTAATAATAATAATAATGTATTTAGAGATTAATAGTAATAATAAATAATAATAAATAATAATAAGTGTAATAATAATAAATATAACAATAATTATAATATATTTAGAAATTAATAATAATAATAATAATAATAATAATAATAATAATAATAATAATAATAAATTCATTTAAAACTAATAGTAACAATAATAATAATAATAATAATAATAATAATAATAAATGCATTTAAAACTAATAGTAACAACAACAATAATAATAGGATATTTTATTCATTTCCTACATAAATTTGTTTGAAACCTACACTCATAGTTTTTGAATTTTCCTGCTATCATAGTTTCCTGATATTCACATATCGGTTTCCTGCAACTACGAGTTTCCTGCTGCTACACAAAACTGACCTAGCAAATGAAGAAATTTTTGTCGAATCCTATGGAATTGGCAGGAAAATTTTTTTGCTGTTCGGTTACATGTTACGAAATGAAGTTTGGGATCTCAAAAACTCCGGATATTAGTCACACAGTGACAAAAAACTGGGTTTTAGAAACTGACCTCGGATTAGATATATTAGGAGAGAGAAATTGCTTACAAAACAAAATGTCACATTTATTTAGTTATTCATTGCTTCACCTGTTTTAGTCTTTCTTCTACATAAAATATCATATTTATTTATTTATTTAATTAATTCGAAAGAATAAATATTTTTAATTAATTTAATTTAATTTAATATAATTTCAAGGAATAAGTATTTTTTTAATTAACAAATTTATGTATTCGATATTGTATTTGTAGTTATATTTGTATTTAAAATCGGATATCGGATACTGTATCGTACCTATACCCGAAATTGGATATCAGATATCGTGTTCATATCGAATATCGGATATCGGATACCGTATTCGTATTCGAAATCAGATATCGGATACTGGATATCGTATTCGTTTCCATATTCGTATAAAAAAATCGGATATCGGATACCGGATACCGTATTCATATCCGTATTCATATTCGAAATGGGATATCGTATACCGTATTCTTATCCGAAATTAAGTATCGAATATAGTATTTTTATTCGTATTCGAAATCGGATATCGAATACCGAATATTCGAAATCGGATATCGGATACCGCATTCTTATTCGTATTGGAAATCAGATATCGAATACGGCATTCGTATCCGTAATCGAAATCGGATATCGTATACCGTGTTCGTATTCGAAATTGGGTATCGGATACCGTCTTCTAATTTATATTCGAAATCCGATATCGAATACCGTCTTCGTATTTGTATTCGAAATCGGACATCGAATACCGTCTTCGTATTCGTATTCGAAATCGGATATCGGATACCGCATTCTTATTCGTATTGGAAATCGGATATCGAATACAACATTCGTATCCGTAATCGAAATCGGATATCGTGTACCGTATTCGTATCCGAAATTGGGTATCGGATACTGTCTTCTAATTTATATTCGAAATCGGATATCGAGTACCGTCTTCGTATTTGTATTCGAAATCGTATATCGAATATCGTCTTCGTATTCGTATTCGAAATCGGATATCGGATACCGCATTCGTATTCGTATTCGAAATCAGATATCGTCTACCGTATTCGTATCCGAATCGGATATCGGATACCATATCCGTATTCGTGATATTTTTACACACTATAATAGGATATACTAATACTAATACTAATACTAATACTAATACTAATACTAATACTAATAATAATAATAATAATAATAATAATTGATGATGTATTTAGCATTTATTAATAATAATAAATAATAATAATTGTAATAAGAAATAATTATTTTAATAATAATAATAATAATAATAATAATAATAACAATAATACAAATATATTTAGAAATTAATAATAATAATGACGATGATGTATTTAGCAATTTTTAATAATAATAAATAATACTGATTATTATAAAAAATAATTTATAAGAATAATACTATAATACAATTATGAAATATTTTATTCATTTTTACATCGAATCCTATGATTTTCATCATACACTTTTTAAACATCCTATAACTATAGTTTTTGCATTTTCCTGCTATCATAGTTTCCTAATATTCATATATCGGTTTCCTGCAACTACTAGTTTCCTGCTACTATACAAAATTGTCCTAGCAATTAATGTTTACAAGACTTTTGTGGTATTAGGGTCCCGTGAAAAGACTCGTCTCTTTTTTTTTGTATCCACCGGCCTCTTTGTACTCTTTTGTATCAGTGTGTGTGGCAATCTATTGTGGTATTCGGTACGGACCGAGTCATTTTGGATTTGAACCGATTTGAATTACGGTTTGTTCGAGCCACGGATCGTTTGAGTTGCGTCATTCGAAAATACCATCACTATTATAAATCATGTTTTTGGTGATAGTATACTAATTATTAGTGAAAGAAAGTCGTCGTAATTAGTATATCTTTTATAACGGTCCGAACAAGTCCGGATTTCAAATACACGATTAACTGATGATTAATATTTGATGTCTTTTCCTCATGTTTTTTTTTCAACTCTTGCGCCTTGCTTCTAAAGGAAATACAGTTTTGGATCAACGGTAAAAGTGTACGTAAAAGGACACACGAACGTACATGTTCGAGAAGACGGATGAATGCACAATAGTATTGTGCAGAATTGGGCAAAATTACATAGTGCGCCAAGACGAACCATATGGTCACCTACTGTGTATAATCTGCAATAGTTGTGCGTCATGAAGTTTTACAGCCGTGCGTCATGAAGGACCACATGGTGCGTCATGACGGTACCGTGCGTAATTTGTCCAGAGACAAATTGGCATTGGTGCGTCATGACGGATCATATGGTGTGTCATGACGATGGTCCGTCATGACGGACCATGTATAAAATGAAGGAAATACAGTTTCATGATCAACCGTAAAAGTGTACACAAGGATAAACGAACGTACGAGTCCGTAGGCATAAGAAACATTTTGGTAAAACTGGCATAACTTTCAGTGAGAAACTCTAATTTGCATGGTTCAAATTGGGTTAGATAGATAATGAGATTATCTAGAACTTTCATATAGAAATATGTTTCATTTGAGCGAAACATCAGTGTCGTTTTAATGGAATACCGAAAGGGTGTGACTGTTTGACATACAGTTAGTAAAACGTCCGTAACTTTCGTATCCGAACGCCAATTGGGCCAGATCCAATTGGGTTGGAAAGAAAATAAGATTATCTAGAACTTTCGGGAATGTTTAAAGTCGGTTGGAATGATTTAATATTTTCGTTTCAACAGAATACTGAAAGAGTGTCTGCAGTTTTCTGTCTGAAAATGTGTATATGAGATATACATACCTTTTGGCCCATCCTCATCCTATGTGATATAAATAGGATGTTTCTCTCTCTCTCTCTCGAAGTCAGATCATTCAGACCAATCTATGGTATTATTCAGAATATTCCAGAAATATAGATAGACATCTTTCTAGAGAGCGAAAGAGTGCGAAGAGAGAAAACCGAGAAAAAGAGTTTTTCTCGGTGTAGAGAATCGATCTAATCAAGCAAGATCGCCGGTGCAGCGTCTAGGCAGTTGCACCCGCGACCGACGAACTCCGACTCACGATGGATACAAGTAGAGGAGCCACACTTGTGGTTCTCCGATTGTGATCGAACCGAAGGAGCAAAACTGTTGGCTATGGAAGAGTGTGGACGTGGGACGCACGAAAGACAACCGGAGGCGTGTCAAGACGGTGGGGACATGTGGTATGGGATGCACGGGCTTGTCACCAACGTGACACCGGAGAAGGAAAGGATGTGAGCGTTCAACCCGTCGTGCGTGATCAATTTCATGCTGGTAATCGTCTATCCGTCTATTGCATCGTACCCTCGAAGTCATGGCGTGATCTTGAATTTTGGGAACCGGACCAGGCCTTCATATCCGCTGTGCGGCCCCGGGGATGGGTGAATTCCCAACAGTGATATCAGAGCGATCGCCATCGATTCGAGGGTCGAATCATAGTCGCATATTTGATATACGCACGGGTTATCAAAGTTCGTACCCGTTTGCATGATGCTAGATATTTATAACTGAAGGAAATACAGTTTCAGGTCAACCGTAAAAGTGTACAAAAAGGACACACGAACAAGCACGTTCGAGAAGACAGTAAAATGCATAATAGGATTGTGTAGAATTGGGCAAAATAACACTGTGCGTCATGACGCAAGATATGGTGCGTCATGACGCACCATAGTGTTTTAGTTCACTAGATTATGGACTTAGCCAATTCAGGAAAAATTGCATGGTGCGTCATGACGGACAATATGGTGCGTCATGACGCTAGAATGCGTATTTTGTCCAGTAACTTTTGGAAAGTTAAATTTACATGGTGCGTCATGACGCACGATATGGTGCGTCATGACGCACTGTGTTAATATGCTGTTTTCTGGCAGTTTTTGGTACACACGATTTGGTGAGTCCAAAAAGTACCTTTTGGATGTCCTTATCCTATCTAAGTATAAATAGGATCTCTCTCTCTCTCCTGGTACGTTTAATCATTCCTTTTGAGAGTAATTAACAGATATTGGATATCCATTAAAGAGAGAGAATAGTGAAAACCGAAAAGGGGCTTTTCGGTTAATGGAGAATCAATCGAGATCGAGCAAGTGCACCGGCACATCGTCTAGGCAGGTGTATCTGTGTCCGGCGTCTTCCGACTCAAAGTGGATACGTGTGGAGGAGCAACACTTGGTGCTCTCCGTGGTGATCGAACCGAAGGATCGAAGAACGGGAACGAACGGTGAAGGACGCACGGTGTGGGACGCGCGTAAAGTCACCAACGTGACCGGAGGAATAGAAGGCAGCGATCAACCCTTCGTGTTCCATCAATTTGGAACTGGTATAGATCTATCCTTCTATATGCATCGTACCCTCGAAGTCAAGGCGTGATCTCGGAAATTGGGGAATCGGACCGGGCCTTTCATTCCGCTGCGCGGGCCCGGGGCCCAGGATATTCTCCATCAGTGGTATCAGAGCGATCGCTGCGATTCGAGGGTCGTAACATAGTCGTATATTGGATATACGCACGGGTTATCAAATTTAGTACCCGTTTGCATGAAATCGGTGATTGAAATTGAATTTCGATTAAAATCACAAGTGAAATCACTAGAGAATTGGTCATTGGATGACTGGACTGATCTAGTGATGATCGTGGAATAGTTTCATGATCAGTCGTTGAAGAAACGACGGAAAACCGAATTGGAATTAGGGAAAAATTGGCTGTCAGCGTGTGGTGCGTCATGACGCACGAATTGGTGCGTCATGACGCACAGCATGGGGCGCCACGTGAAAGAAATACAATTTCGGATCAACCGTAAAAGTGTACATAAGGATAAACGAATGTAGTCGTACATTCGTAGCCATAACTTTCAGTAGGAAAATCCGATTTGAATGGTTCAAATTGGGTAAGATAGATAATTAGATTATCTATAACCTTCATGTAGAAATATATTTCATATGAACGAAGTATAAGTGTCGTTTCTGTGAAATACCGAAAGGGTACAACAGTATGACATACAGTTAGTAAAACAGTCATAACTGTTGCATACGAACTCCAATTGGTCTGGGACAAATTGGGTTGTGTAGATAATAAGATTATCTACAACTTTCATGTTGGTTGATTTTCTGTCAGAGAAAGTTATCAATTTCGTCTGGACAGATTACTGAACAGGTTCATGCACTTTTCTGTGTGAAAGGATGTATATTGGATATACATGCCTTTTGGCTAATACTAATCCTATTAGATATAAATAGGATACTTTCTCTCTCATCCCTATGCTAATTCATACAGAATTATTCTACCCAAAACACAAGAGAAAAGAGCAAATTCAGATTTGATCTTTTGTGAGTGAAAGGGTGCTAAGAGAGAGAGATAGAGAATCAATTCGATCGAGCAAGTTCACCGGTGCATCGTCTAGGCAGGTGCATCCGTGACCGACGTCTTGCGACTCAAGGTGGATACACGTAGAGGAGCAACATCTGAGGCTCTTTCAGTTGTGATCGATTCGGACGCGTGAATTCAGTCGAAGACGAAATCAAGCGAATCAGCGAAGTCAACAAACGGTGAAAGACGCGTGGTGTGGGACGCGCGGATTGTCACCAACGTGACAGGAGATAGAAGGCAGCGATCAACCCTTCGAGTGCAATCAATTTTGCACCGGTATGAATCTGTCCTTCTATTGCATCGTACCCTCGAAGTTGTGGCATGATCTCGGGAATCGGGGAATCGGACCGGGCCTTCATTCCGCTGCGCGGGCCCGGGGTCGAGGATATTCCCCTTCACCACGGTACTGCTGGGACGCTTCGGTCCGTCAGGACGCACCGTATGGTTGCGTCATGACGCTAGAGCCCCTGATTGCCAGATTTGTTTTTGACTACAAACTTCGAAAATTTGTATTCTTTGCACCGATTTAAAGCATATAAATTTAGTTATTTATAGGATAATTTAGTCTCCCAAAATTAGTCCACATGCATTTATGAAAATCTTGTGATAGTGATATAATTGGATTATGTCACGAATTTAGAAACATGCAATGGCATGATCCCTCATAATATTTAAGTCATGGAAATGCCTTCCATATCCACAACTACCGAGTTCGGTGTTACGTTTCACGTGGGTTCAGGCTAAAGTCGGGCACGTGATATTGAAACAATCGAAATGGTGGCAAGCGTTAAATCAGGACTTGTGAGGCACAGGCTAAAGTCGACTCACTAGTAGCTTATTTGAACGATATGTTGGAGATGGTTGTGACTTAACCGTCCAGGCCAATCTGATTGGAGTTCGGGGCATAGATAGGATGCACACACGGAACTGGGATTGTATTGGATACGATCCATCACCGAAATCCTATAAAGGTTCAAGAGTCGTATTGGATACGATTGGATATAATCCTACCTAAATAACGGGATCCCACCCGATAGGCTAAAGTCACTTGTGGGAGGAACGGAAATATGGGTCTTGAGTGTTATGGACTTGGAGTCCCGTATCGGTATGAGGGTTATCGATTCGATAAAATAACACTATCATATAATCATCATATAAGCCCTATAAGATAAGTACGCAACGTTAGTAATCAATCTTTTACTTCATTTGTAGATCATGTCTTCTAATAACACCAGCACCTTATCGATTAGATCGGTATTAGAAAAGGAAAAGCTAGTGGGACGGAACTACTTAGACTGGCATCGAAACCTGAGAATAGTTCTCAGGCAAGAGGGCAAAAGTCACGTATTGGATACGGAATTAGTAGAACCGGGCCCCGAAGCTACGGCCGATGAAAAGGCCGCGTTCGAGAAACTTAAGAAGAACTCGAATGATGTTACGTGCCTAATGTTGGCATGTATGGACGCTAGTCTTCAACGGCAGTTTGAGGACTCGGATGCGCACATCATAAACATTGTGCTCAAAGAAATGTTCCAAGAGCAAGAGCGTATTGAACGGTTCAGTACACTCAAAGAGTTGGTAAACTGCTAGATGCCTCCGGGATCTGCGGTGAGCACTCACGTTTTGAAGGTGCAAGCTCTCATAGATCATCTTGAGAAGCTAGGAGAGAAATTGTCGAAGATTATGCAACAAGATTTGATTTTGTGTGCACTTCCTCCAATGTTCGCTCCGTTCGTGACTAACTATCACATGCATTCGATGGATAAGACGATCCCCGAGCTTCACGGAATGCTCAAGAATTTTGAATCGGAGACGTTGAAGACGTCCGGAGAGAACAAGGCAAAGGTTGCCGGAGATGTTCTCGCGATTCAGAATAAGGATCGCAAGAGATAAGGGCAGTTTGGCTAAGAAACGTTCGAAGCCGAACAAGAAGGGAAAAGAGAAATCCAAGGACGAGACATGCTTTCATTGTCACAAGGCTGGACATTGGAAGCGTGATTGCAAGTCTTACCTCGAGGAGGTGAAGAAGGGCAAGGCGGTTTCAGCGACCGGCCTCTCAGGTATTAACGTTATTGAAGTTAATATTTCAACTATGACTAATTGGGTATTGGATACCGGTTGTGGGACTCATGTTTGTCGAAATATGCAGGTTCTTCAAAATAGTCGCAGGTTGGAAAAGGGTGAAGTCGATCTACGCGTCGGGAATGGAGCAAGAGTTGCTGCGTTTGCCGTAGGAGTAGTTAATTTGACTTTGCCTAGTGGACTTATTTTAGTACTAAATAATTGTTATTATGTACCGACATTATGTAAGAACATAATAAGTGTGTCGAAACTAGCCAATGATGGCTATCAATTCGTTATTAGGAATAATGAGTTTTCGATATGTAAGGATTCTATTATCTATGGAAATGTTCTGTTAGAAAATGGTCTTTATGTGTTGGATTTCGATCACGAAAATAATAAGTCTATTTATAACGTTAATGTAAAAAGGATTAAACCAAAAGTTGATAATCGGACTTTCTTTTGGCATTGTCGTCTTGGTCATGTGAATGAGAAACGTATTGGTAGACTCCATAAAGATGGAATGCTAGACTCATTTGAAATGGATTCATTTGGGAATTGCGAATCTTGTTTGCTTGGCAAGATGACTAAGGCACCATTCTCCAAGGTAGGAGAGCGGTCCAACGATCTATTGGAACTCATACATCCCGATGTGTGTGGACCGATGAGCATCGAGGCAAGAGGAGGTTATCGATACTTTGTTACGTTTACGGACGATCATAGTAGATATGGATATATCTATTTGATGCGTACTAAAGCGGAGAACTTTGAAAAGTTCAAAGAGTTTCAAAACGAAGTTGAAAATCAGCTTGGCAAGAAAATTAAAGCCATTCGATCGGATCGAGGTGGCGAATATTTGAGCTATGAGTTTGAAGATCATCTAAAGGCATGTGGAATAGTTCCACAATGGACTCCGGCAGGAACGCCACAATGGAATGGCGTGTCCGAGAGGAGGAATCGGACCTTGTTGGACATGGTTCGATCAATGATGAGTCAAACTTCCCTTCCAAAATCGTTTTGGGGATATGCCCTTGAGACAGCGGCTTTCTTATTGAACCGCATACCTTCTAAATCGGTACCTAAGACGCCATATGAGATATGGACCGGAAAAGTTCCGAAGTTGTCTTATGTTAAGATTTGGGGATGTGAAGCTTATGTTCGAAAATTATTATCGGACAAGCTCGATCCCAAGTCTGAAAAATGTTTATTTGTTGGGTATTCCAAGGAAACAATGGGGTATTATTTCTATAATCCTGTCAAAAATAAAGTTTTCGTAGCTCGAAGAGGAGTCTTCCTTGAGGAGGACTTTATCTCTAGGCGAGTGAATGGGACTGAAATAGATCTCGAAGAAATTCGAGACCCGCAAACGAATGTTGAACCGATGAACGTTGATCCAGTTTCCTCAAATGTTGAGGATCCGGAGTCAAGTGCACAAGGCGCCATTCGTAGATCGGGTAGGATTCGTCAAGAGCCTATACGATATGGTTTTATCGTGGCAAATGATGATGAAGTCGAATTCATAGATGATGAACCGACATCTTATCGCGAGGCTATGAAAAGCGAGCATTCCAATAAATGGCAATGTGCCATGAAATCCGAGATTCAATCCATGTACGATAATCAAGTTTGGCACTTGGTTGATCCACCTCCCGGGGTTAATCCAGTGGGATGTAAGTGGGTTTTCAAGAAGAAGACCGACATGGATGGGAATGTGAACACTTATAAGGCACGGCTTGTGGCGAAAGGTTTCAAACAAATTCATGGTGTAGACTATGAAGAAACGTTTTCTCCCGTAGCAATGCTTAAATCCATACAGATCTTACTTGCTATCTCTGCGTATTATTATTACGAGATTTGGCAAATGGATGTCAAAACCGCATTCCTTAACGGGAACTTAGAAGAGGATGTGTACATGACACAGCCCGAGGGTTTTGTCGATTCAAAGAGTCCGGATAAAGTGTGCAAGTTATAACGATCTATTTATGGATTGAAGCAAGCTTCTCGGAGTTGGAACATACGTTTTGATGACGTTATACGTGAATATAATTTCGTGAAAAACGTAGAAGAACCTTGTGCATACAAGAAGGTTAGTGGGAGCCGTGTAGTATTTCTTGTACTATATGTAGACGACATCTTGATCATAGGAAACGACATTCCGATGCTTACGGATGTTAAAAAGTATTTAAATACTCGTTTCGCTATGAAAGATTTGGGCGAGGCCGCTTATATATTAGGCGTGAGGATTTATAGAGATAGATCCAAGAAGTTACTCGGCTTGAGTCAAAGCACGTACATCGACAAAGTGTTGAAACGGTTTTCAATGCAGGAATCGAAGAAAGGTCTTCTTCCAATGTCGAGTGGCATAACGTATTCTAAAGCTCAATGTCCGACATCGAGCAAGGATAAGAATGCGATGAATAATGTTCCATACGCTTCGGCAGTTGGTTCGATTATGTATGCCATGATTTGTACGCGCCCCGATGTGTCGTATGCATTGAGTGTCGTTTCGCGTTACCAATCAAATCCAGGGGATATGCATTGGATCGCGGTAAAGAACATCCTTAAGTACTTGCGAAGAACTAAGGAACAATTTCTAATTTATGGTGGAATGACATCCGGGTTGGTTATAGAAGGATATACCGACGCCAGTTTCCAAACATGTGTTGATGACTTTCGATCACAAAGTGGATACGTGTTTTGTCTAAATGGTGGTGCGGTAGTATGGAAAAGCTCCAAACAACCCACGATAGCAGACTCTACAACTGAATCGGAGTATATTGCGGCTTCGGAAGCAGCAAAGGAGGCGGTTTGGATCAAGAAGTTTGTGACCGAACTTGGTGTAGTCACGAGTATTTCGGAACCGGTGGTTGTGTATTGCGACAATACGGGAGCAATAGCACAATCTAAGGAACCGAGGGCACATCACCACTCCAAGCACATACTCAGAAAGTTTCACTTGATCCGTGAGATTTTGCAACGCAAGGATGTGATCATTGAGAAGATTGATACTGACAGGAATGTTGCGGACCCGTTTACTAAGCCACTCTCGAAGGCTAAGCACGATTATCATGAGAAAGCTATAGGTTTGAGATACCTAGAGGAGGAAGAGAGTAGTTAGTTATCTAAACTGATAGTTTCGTGGGACGAGATTGTAGTTTAATAGAGTAGTAAACGTTGTATCACCCCAAACTTATTTTATAGTTATGCAATTTCAGATTTTAAAATTTTATCATTTTGCATCAATCTTATATGAAAACTGTGTGCGGGTTGTGTAATATGATGGTTACATGAACCCTGATTTGAGCTTGTGTGGGCGTCGGCATAATTGATGATTATGTGTAGCGAAACCGTCACACTTAAAGCGTCATTTCTAAATATCCCTAGTCACGGATCAGCTTGCTTAAGAGTGAAGCATTTCTATTATTAGATAATAGACTGAACGTGTACACTAGTACGTTTGCTGAGAAATGGTTATGTTTTGCTAATCATGTGACAAGGAGCTTGTCGAATCGGGAATGTAAATATGTGTTAGGTTACATATATTGGATTTTGACCAAAGCCGCGAGTACATGACATGGTTTAGTCATTATAGATGGACTTGCGACGGATAGGATTTTGGTTCTTCATACTTGAGGAGATCATTGATTGCGTTACGTGCGTAACACAGTACTTTGATATGATCTTACGCTTTCCGTAACAGGGGCTAAAACGGTCATTATTGGGTATTGTCCGAAACACGGAATTCAATGTGAGTCTCCAAGATAGGAATTGTTTATTCCGAAAGGAACAGATATCTCTTAGGCGCCCCCAATGAGTTGATTAACGAAAACTGTGGCCACAGTCAATGGTATTAATAGTTAATATCGATTGGAACTTGTTAACTCAACTCGGAAATGGGAAATAAGTGTAGTTGATCAAATTATAAGGATGACTATCGCCATGCCTTTTGATTGACGGATATCGTAAACAAGAGAGCTAGTAACCGCTATTCGAGATAGGCACAAATGATGGCAATCATTTTTCGTTTTAACATGGGTAGCCATGATGGAGTGACTAGATCCCGCTCATGGGCTTGTAGGGCTTTGGAAACAGCCTACTGCCATCGTTAAACGAACCTACACGGTCACACAAAGAGTCGTACTAAGTCGGGCTTGATTAAAAGATTTGGCACATTGGATGTGCATAACTTGGTATTTGATACGCAAGTTGTATTCTCTATAAATCGTGCATATTGGATATGCATGAGTACCTTTTAGGTAGATCTGAAATTGAGTGGGAGACTGAAGGAAATACAGTTTCAGGTCAACCGTAAAAGTGTACAAAAAGGACACACGAACAAGCACGTTCGAGAAGACAGTAAAATGCATAATAGGATTGTGCAGAATTGGGCAAAATAACACTGTGCGTCATGACGCAAGATATGGTGCGTCATGACGCACCATAGTGTTTTAGTTCACTAGATTATGGACTTAGCCAATTCAGGAAAAATTGCATGGTGCGTCATGACGGACCATATGGTGCGTCATGATGCTAGAATGCGTATTTTGTCCAGTAACTTTTGGAAAGTTAAATTTACATGGTGCGTCATGACGCACGATATGGTGCGTCATGACGCACTGTGTTAATATGCTGTTTTCTGGCAGTTTTTGGTACACATGATTTGGTGAGTCCAAAAAGTACCTTTTGGATGTCCTTATCCTATCTAAGTATAAATAGGATCTCTCTCTCTCTCTCTCTCTCTCTCTCTCTCTCTCTCTCTCTCTCTCCTGGTACGTTTAATCATTCCTTTTGAGAGTAATTAATAGATATTGGATATCCATTAAAGAGAGAGAATAGTGAAAACCGAAAAGGGGCTTTTCGGTTAATAGAGAATCAATCGAGATCGAGCAAGTGCACCGGTACATCGTCTAGGCAGGTGTATCCGTGTCCGGCGTCTTCCGACTCAAGGTGGATACGTGTGGAGGAGCAACACTTGGTGCTTTCCGTGGTGATCGAACCGAAGGATCGAAGAACGGGAACGAACGGTGAAGGACGCACGGTGTGGGACGCGCGTAAAGTCACCAACGTGACCGGAGGAATAGAAGGCAGCGATCAACCCTTCGTGTTCCATCAATTTGGAACTGGTATAGATCAATCCTTCTATATGCATCGTACCCTCGAAGTCAAGGCGTGATCTCGGGAATTGGGGAATCGGACCGGGCCTTTCATTCCGCTGCGCGGGCCCGGGGCCGAGGATATTCTCCATCAAGAACGTCAATTTCGTTAAAATCACAAGTGAAATTCACTAGAGATCAATCAAAAATTGATTGAGAGTATCTAGGAATGATCGTGAAAAAGTTTCATGATTTATCGTTTTGAAAATGAGCGAAAACGGAAGAAACGGCGAAATCTGCAAAAAATCAGAGTTTCTCCCGCCCCGGGGGGCAGTTTTTGGAGCCCCGGACGCGTCCCGGGCAAGGTTTTCTCGCGCCCCTTGGGCCTCTGCGTTACAGCGGATGGGGCAGGGACTCCCCTCTGGATGCTGATTTTGTTTTCGCCATAACTTTGGCTACGAAGCTCGGAATTTTGAGTTATTTATATCGATATGATTGGCATCAATCATACTAGCATATAAGATTAGTATTTATTTAGAATAATTACTCTCCGTATATAATTCAGATGCATTACAAAATCTTGTGATAGTGATATAATACGATTATGTCACAAAATGAAACATGCATAGGCATGATCCCTCATAATATTTAAGTCATGGAAATGCCTTCCATGTCCACAACCACCGAGTTCGGTGTTACGTTTCACGTGGGTTCAGGCTAAAGTCGGGCACGTGATATTGTAACTATCGAAAGGGTGGCAAGCGTTAAATCAGGACTTGTGAGGCCTAGGCTAAAGTCGACTGACTAGTAGCTTATTTCAACGATACGTTGGATATGGTTGTGACTTAACCGTCCAGGTCAATCCGATTAGAGTTCGGGGCATAGATAGGATGCACACACGGAAATGGGATTGTATATGATACGATCCATCACCGAAATCCTATAAAGGTTCAAAAGTCGCATATGATGCGATTGGATACAATCCTACCTAAATAACGGGATCCCACCCGATAGGCTTAAGTCACTTGTGGGAGGAACGGAAATATGGGTCTTGAGTGTTATGGACTTGGAGTCCCGTATTGGTATGAGGGTTATCGATTCGATAAAAATAACACATTCATATATTCATCATGTAAGCATATAGATTAAGTACGCACGGTTAGGAGCTTAATCTTCATCATCCATTTAGAATTATGTTTTCTAGCAACACCAAATATATCGATGAGATTGATATGATTCCAAATATATCGATGAGATCGATATGATAGATAGCTTTTGAGCCGAAATTACCGTAATTAACCTTGATAGTAAAATAATAGTTCTTAGACTTAAAGGAACGTGTTGGACACGGAAATGGTAGATTCAGGGCTCGAGGCTTTGGCTTTAGAGAAAGAAAGCCGGGTTCGATAAACTTTAAGAAGGAATCGAACGATATTACGTGCCTTGTGGTGGCATGTATAGACGCAAATTTCTCAAAATTGTTTTGAGAATTCGGGTGCATACGAAAGTAAAACACAACGCTCATGAAATAGTTTCAAGAGCTAGAGCGCGTTGAATGGTTCGATGCGGCTCAAAGAGTAGGTTAATTTTGAGACGCCTTATGGGTCTTTGATTAACACTCGTGTGTTGATGGAACGAGATTTGATCTTCGTGAACGAATATCATATGCATTCGATAGATAAGCCGATCCCGGAATTGCATGAGATGCGATAAATTTGAATAGGAGATGCTTGGAGCATCCGAGGAATCCAGAGTATTGAGATGCGTGGATGTCCTTGTAATTCAAAGGCGGGATCGAAAGAAATAAATGTCTAAGGGTATTTTGGGAAATTATTTTCCAAACAGAAAGTTCGGACAAGGAGTTCTCCAAACTAATGACTCAAAGAACGGTGAAATCCGAGGAGGATTAAACCTAGAAGTTGATTGCTTCTTTTGGCATTACCGTCTTAGCCATATGAATGAGTTACGCGAATCTAGATTTCATATGATGGATTGCTATAATCATTCGAATTAGATTCGATTGATTGATGCAATACTTATTTATTAGGCAATATGACAAAGAGCATCATTCTCCAAAGGTTGGAGAAAGATCCAACAAATTATTGGAAATTACATTTAGATGTAAATGTTCTGATAAATTCTGAGGTAAGAGGAGGCTATCGGTATTTTGTTACGTTTACGGACGGTTAAAGTAGATACGGTAATATATGTTTAATGCGTGCCGAAACGGAGACTTTGGAAAGGTTCAAAGAATTTCAAAACAAAATACAAAATCGACTAAGCAAGAAAATCAAAGCCCTTTCGATGGGATCGAGAAGGTGAGTATTTGAGCTACGCACTTTGATAGGATCGAAGAGGCGATATTTGAGTTATGAGTATTGATGATCATTTATGATTGTGGAATCGTTTCACGATTACCTTTATTCGGAACATTGAGATGTGTCCGAAAAGAGGAAATGAACGCATGTTGGACATGGTTCGATAAATGATAAGTCAAACGGATCTCCCAAAAATGTTTTGGGAATACGCCCTTGAGACAGCGGCACTAATAAATGGTTGCATATAAGATATGGATCATAAACTTTCTAATCGGTACATAAGACGCCATATGAGATATGGATCGGAATGGTTCTGAAGTTGTCATTTGTACATATTTGAGGATGTGAGTATATTTCGAAATTTGTTTCGGTTAATATCAATCCCAAATCTGAAAATTGTTCGTTTATCATATATCCTTAAGGAAACTAAAGGGTATTAGTTCTAACGTCCCGACGAAAATGAGAATTTCGTGGCTCAAAGAGATGCCTTCTTAGAGGAGGGCTGGATGCGCACAAGTTTGGAACTTGATGTCGCTTATCTCTATGCGGGCTAGTGGGAGTAGAATAAATCTCGAAAGAGTTCGAGATCTAGAAAATGAACATTGTACCGATGAATGTTGACACGACTTCATCAAGAGTTGATGAATACGAGTCGAACACACAAATGAATTTTTCGTAGATCAAGTAGGTTATATCATAAGTTGGTAAATACGGATTTATCGTTGCTAATGATGATAGATCGAAATCATATGGTGATTCGATATCCTACAAGGATGCTATGAAAAGTAACGGTTCCACATGGCAAGGTGTCATTAAATCTGAGATTCGATCCGTGTAAATTATCAAGTTTAGAACTTGATTTCATTACTTTCAGGGTTAGACCCATGAAATGTGAATGGGTTTTCTAGATGAGAACCAACACGGATAGGAATACGCATATAACAAAGCGAGGCTAGTAGCGCAAAGTTTCAAGTATTTCATAGTCGGACTATGAGGAAATGTTTTCGCATGTTGCCATGCTTTCACATTCTCGAAATTCTGCTTGCCATGGTCGCGTATTATGACTATGTGATGTGGAAAAATGGATGTCAAAACCGAATTTCTTGACAGAAATTTTATGAAAGGATGTATACTTGACACAACCTTATGGTTTTGTCGATTCATAAGAATCGGGGATAAGATATGCACGCTTTAACGATCCATATGATGGATTAAAGAAAGTTTCTCGGAATTGGAATATTTGTTTTGACGAAGTTATAAATTGTTATAACATTGTCGAAACGAATGAAAACTTTGTGTACACATGCAGGTTAGTGGGAGCCGCGTTATATTTCTTGTAACGACAATGGATTTAGGCGAGACCGCTTATGATTTAAGCGTGAAGATCTATATGATAGATCTAAGAAGTTCCTCGTTCTATATTATCACACGTATATCGACATATTGTTGAAAATGGTTTTCAACATATAACTCCTTGGATGAGTTAAATCGAAATGTCGAATGACAGATATTATCTACGGCTCGATGTGAGACATCAATTAGGGATAAAAATAATAATATGATGCTTTACATTTGATGTGAGGATCAATTATATCTGTCATGATATGTATGTGGATATACGTCGCAAACATAGAGCGTCTAGTTCACCATCAATAAAATCCATGGGAATCACACGAGTTTGAATGTAATGCGATTACATGAGACTAACTCTTGTGAATGTATAATGGTTATACATATATATACATAATGGTTATGTATATATAAACCCATCGGGATTTGTATTGATAGCGGTGAATGTTATTCATGAATACTTTGCACAAGAATTCAGGATTTTATTTTATCTATAATGGTGTGGAGGACGTATTGGTTATAAAGAGTCATAACAACAACAGTTTCCAAATATGGCACCTCCAAATATGTAGCACGACTTTCGATCACAAAGTGTGTACATGTTTTGCTTAAACGAAAACACGGTTATGTGGAAAGGTTTCACATGACCAATAGTTTATGATTATATTTACGGAGGCGAGTATATTGTGGTTATTAATCGCAAAAGGAAGCGGTATGGATCAAGGATACATGACCAAACTCGAGTAGTCACGAGTTATCGGATTTATGGTTGTGTATTGCGTGAAACGCAATAGTACAAGCCAAAAATGCCGAGGTCACAACCACTTCTAGCCAATACTCAGAAAATTTCATTTGATCCATGAAATTTTGTGAAAAGATGTGATCGTAGGTATTGGAAATGTTCCAAACCTGATGAAGATTAACACTAGCAGCAACGTGCGGACCCGTTTACAAAACCGCTCTCTCTAGTCGCGCGTGATTGTCATGCGATGACTATGGGTATGAGATACCTAGAGGAGGAAGAAGAGAGTAGTGTGTAGTTATCTAATACGATAGTCCTCGCAGGTTGTGGGTATGGAGATACCCATAGGTAAACGTTGTATCACCCAAATACTTAATCCATATGAATGCATCCCTTTTAAAAAATTTGTTTACTTAAATTTTTATGCATTCATCTTATATGAAAACTGTGTGCGGGTTGTGTAATTTGATTACATGAACCCTGATTTGAGCTTGTGTGAACACCGGCATAATTGAGGATTATGTTAAGCAAAACCGTCACACCTAAAGTTTCATTTCTAAACATCCCTAGTCGCGGGCCAGTTTGCTTAAGAGATAAGCATTTCTATTATAAGGGAATAGACTGAACGCGTACACTAGTACGTTATTCGAGAAGATGATTATGTTTTGCTAATCATAGGACAAAGGTGTTTGTCGAATCGGGAACGTAGATATATGCTAGGTGACATATATTGGATATGACCGAAGCCGCGAGACCATGACATGGTTTAGTCATTATAGATGGACTTGCGACGAGTAGGGTATTAGGTTCTTCATACTTGAGGGGACCATTGATTGAGTTATGTGCGTAACACAATACTTTGATATGATCTTACGCTCACCGTAACAGGGAGTTAAAATGGTCATCTTTGGGTATTGTCCGAAACAAGGAATTCAATGTGAGTCTCCAAGATAGGAATTGTTTACTCCGAAAGGAAGAGATATCTCTTAGGCCACTCGATGAATTGATTAACGAAAACCATGGCCATGGTCAATGATATTAATGGTTAATATCGATTGAAATTGTTAACTCAATTCGGAAACGAGGAATAACTATAGTTAATCAAAATATAAGGATGACTACCACCATGCCTTTTGATTAACGGATAACGCTAACAAGAGAACTAATAACCGCTATTCGAGATAGGCACAATGATCACAATCATTTTTCATGTTAACATGGGTAGCCATGATGGAGTGACTAGATCCCGCTCATGGGCTTGTAGTGCTTTGGAAACATCCTACTGCCATCGTTAACCGAACCTACATGGTCACACAGCGAGTCGTACTAAGTCGGACTTGATTATAAAATTGGCACATAAGATGTGCATAGCTTGGTATTTTGATACGCGAGCTATATTCTCTAAAATCGTGCATATTGGATATGCATGAGTACCTTTTAGGTAGATCTGAAATTGAGTGGGAGACTGAAGGAAATACAGTTTCAGGATCAACCGTAAAAGTGTACACAAGGATAAACCACTACAACAGATTGGAGTATCAGCGACGGGAGGAGAGCTTCAGCGACGGCCCGTCGCTAATAAAACAAGTTTTCACCGACGGCCCGTCGCAGAAGAGTATTACCGACGGTTTTATTAGCGACGGCCCGTCGGTGATATTCAAATTGTTCCGTCGGCCCGTCGCTAAACTCCCAAACCGTCGCCAATAATGTGCGACGGCCCGTCGGTGATATTATATACCGTCGCTAATACTCTCCGTCGGCCCGTCGGTGATTGAATACCGTCGCTCATACTCTCCATCGGCCCGTCGGTGATTGAATACCGTCGCTAATTCTCTTCTCCGTCGGCCCGTCGGTGATGTTGTATACGCCTTCTTATACCCCGCTGGCCTCCTTCTCTCTCTCTTTAACCCTAAACCAAAAGTGGCTCTCTCTCTCTCGTGAAGCTTGAATGGCTCTCTCTCTCTCTCACGCTCTCAGGTGACCCCCCCTCTCTCGCTCTCTCTCTTTCGATGCAGTAACTCTCTTAACCCTAAAGTGGCTCTCTCTCTCTCTCTCTCGATCTCGCACAGCCGCCGCCTAGCTTGAATGGCGTTGTCGCGAAGCTTGAATGGCTCTTTCTCTCTCTCGATCGACGCTGACCTCTCTCTCTCTCACTCTCGCTGCATCGCTTAGAGCTCTCAGGTGACCCCTCTCTCTCTCTCTCTCTCTCTCTCTCTCTCTCTCTCTCTCTCTCTCTCTCTCTCTCTCTCTCGATGCAGTAAAAACAAACGTAGAAAGTTAGCACAAATCGATTAGGGTTTTTTTTTTGCTCAAATTAGAGGTTTTTTTTCGAAATTAGGGTCATTTTTGCTGAAATTTTTGTTTATTTGCTGAAATTAGGGTTAGTTTCCTGAAAATAGTGTTTATTTGCTGATTTATTTGCTGAAATTAGGGTTTTTTGTGCTCAAATTAGAGGTATTTTTTCGAAATTAGGGTTATTTTTGCTGAAATTAGTGTTTATTTGTTGAAATTAGGGTTATTTTTGCTGAAATTAGTGTTTATTTGCTGAAATTAGGGCTTTTTATACTAATTTGCTGAAATTAGGGTTTTTTGTGCTCAAATTAGAGGTTTTTTTTCGATTCTGTTTTAGTTCCTGTTTTAAATTCTGTTTTAATTCTTTTTAAACTATTTTTAAACTATTTTTAAATCCTGTTTTAATTCTGTTTTGAACTGTTTTAATTCTATTTTTGAACTATTTTAAACTGTTTTAAATCCTGTTTTAAGAGCAAAAGGGAGGAGTTTTTATGTGTTTCAATGTTAGAATTTGGGTATAATTTAGGATATAATTTAGGGCTTAATTAGGGTTTAATTAGGGTTTAATTTAGGGTTTAATTTAGGGTATAATTTAGGGTATAATTCAGGGTTTAATTAGAGTTTAATTAGGGTATAATTTAGTTCATTTCTGCTTGTTAATTTCTGAAATTATTAGTATATTAATATTATTATATTATTATATTATGTTTAATTTTTTTATTTTCAGAAAATAATATTTTTAATTTATACTTAATTTTATTGTGTTATTTTGCAGCTTGTGTTGATGGCGTCCAGTAACAGGGGAAATTAGGGGTTTTTTATCCTTATTTGCTGAAATTAGGGTTTTTTTTATGGAATTAATGGGTATTTTCGTAATTTTCAGAAATTTAAGGGTACCACAAAGAATTTTATGCAATTTAATCTCCTAAATATTCTGATTAGTGGATTAAATGATTAATAGTAATAATAAATGATGAATTGTGCAGTTATTGAGGTGCAAGGAAAGGATTATGGTACGCCAAAGGTGGTCGAGACATGGGGCCCATGTGATGCATCGAGATCTGTGCTCGGCACGTGTCAACTGGATAGTCTACAAAACCTCCATTCTCATTTTCAAGTACGCTTATTTTATTTTTATTTTAATATATTTATTTTTGAATTTATTTAACTAATGTGCAAAATTTATGTTTTTATAGGCACAACAAAAGGTTCTAGAGAGAAAAAATCCTGATGAGGAAGATGATCCCGACTCCAGTAGCAGGGAGGCATCCAGTAGCAGGAATAATTTATGTTTTTATATCAGCGCAATGAGACGCAGTGCCGATGCGGTCAGGGTTCAAGACGCGGTTCTAGAGAGAAAAAATCCTAATTATTTTTCGAACTTAATTTGAAATTTGATTGGTTTTATTTCGTATTATTTATTATTTAACAATTTTTATATTTTATTCTACATGACGGAGTGAATCGAGAAGGATGTGTGCATCGAGATTGTCGTTGCGGTGAGCAAGGAAGATGGAGTGACGAGGTAGCATTTTCGTATTTGTATTGTTTGTATTATTTGTATTATGTATTGCTTATTTGAATATTTGTATTATTTTGTATTATTTGTGATATTATGTGGGGCTTCTGTTTTTGAATTTTGTGATATTTGTTATATTATTTATATTATTTGTATTATTTTTGAATTTGTGATATATATATATATATATATATATATATATATATATATATATATATATATATATATATATATATATATATATATATATATATATATATATATATATATATATATATAATTTTTGAATTTGAAATATGTGTATGTGTGTGTGTGTGTGTATATATAATAAATAATAATATAGGTAATTAAGTAATATGTTTTACATTAATAGTATATTATAATAATAATATATATAACAAATAATAAACATATATAATAGTAATATGAATAAATAATTAAATATTAATTTTAATATTAATTAATTAAATATAATAATTAATTAATTAAATATAGTATCTGCTACGGGCCGTCGCTGAAACCAGTATGAGCGACGGGCCGTCGGTAAAGCTATCTGCTACGGGCCGTCGCTGGAAAGAAACCGTCGCTGAAAGTGACATCAGCGACGCAGCTTTCAGCGACGGTTATTTAGCGACGGCGGGCCATCGGTAACACCTTTAGCGATGGTTTTTGGGTCTTTTAGTGACGGTTTTTACCGTCGCCGATATCCTAAAATGTTGTAGTGAACGAACGTACGCGTCCGTAGGCATAAGAAACAGTTTGGTAAAACTGGCATAACTTTCAGTGAGAATCTCCAATTTGAATGGTTCAAATTGGGTTAAATAGATAATGAGATTATCTAGAACTTTCATATAGAAATATGTTTCATTTGAGCGAAGTATCAGTGTCGTTTTAATGGAATATCGAAATGGTGCGACTGTTTGACATACAGTTAGTAAAACGTCCGTAACTTTCGCATCCGAACTCCAATTGGACAAGATCCAATTGGGATGGAAAGATAATAAGATTATCTAGAACTTTCGTGATGTTCAAAGTCGGTTGGAATGATTTAATATTTTCTTTTCAACAGAATACTGAAAGGGTGTTTGCAGTTTTCTGTCTGAAAAGGTGTATTTGAGATATACATGGCTTTTGGCCCATCCTTATCCTATGTGATATAAATAGAATGTTTCTCTCTCTCTCGTGAAGTCAGATCATTCAGACCAATCTATGGTATTATTCAGAATATTCCAGAAATATAGAGAGACATCTTTCTAGAGAGCGAAAGAGTGCGAAGAGAGAAAACCGAGAAAATGAGTTTTTCTCGGTGTAGAGAATCGATCTAATCAAGCAAGTTCGCCGGTGCAGCGTCTAAGCAGTTGCACCCGCGACCGATGAACTCCGACTCACGGTGGATACAAGTAGAGGAGCGACACTTGTGGTTCTCCGATTGTGATCAAACCGAAGGATAAAAACTGTTGGCTGTGGAAGAGTGTGGACGTGGGACACACGAAAGACAACCGTTGGCGTGTCAAGACGGTGGGAGACGTGTGGTATGGGACGCACAGGCTAGTCACCAACGTGACACCGGAGAAGGAAAGGATGCGAGCGATCAACCCATCGTGCGTGATCAATTTCACGCTGGTAATCGTCTATCCTTCTATTGCATCGTACCCTCAAAGTCATGGCGTGATCTTGGATTTGGGGAACCGGACCGGGCCTTCATATCCGCTGCGCGGGCCCGGGGATGGGTGAATTCCCAACATAAAAGCTGTTTTATGGCAGATTTTATCACACACGAGATGGTGTGTCCAATATGTGTCTTTTGGGTGTCCTTTTCCTATTACGTATAAATAGAATAATTTTCTCTCTCCTATACTAAATAATTGAATCTAATCATTCTATCAAGGAGCTAAAAGAGTGTGAATAAGAGAGAAAGAGAAAAGAGGTGAAAAGAGTTTTCTCCGTCTAGAGAATCGAAATCAATCAAGCAAGTTCGCCGGTGCATCGTATAGGCAGTTGCACCAGTGACTGAGGTGTTGTGACTCACGGTGGACACGATTAGAGGAGCGACGCTTGTGGCTCTTCATTGTGATCGAACTGGAGAATCGAATACCATCAACGAAGTGGTGGGAGAAGCGTCGGCGTGGGACGCATGTTTTGTCACCAACATTACAAGGTGAAAGGAGGATAAGCGATCAACCCGTCGACTGTGATCAATTTCACACCGGTAATTGACTACCCTACTATGCAACATACTCTCGATATCGAAGCGGGATCTCGGGTTATGGGAACCGGACCGGACCTTCATATTCGCTGCGCGGGTCCGGGGACGGGATAATTCCCTTCAGTGGTATCAGAGCAAGCGCTAAGATTTGAGGGTCGAATCATAGTCGTATAAAAGTCATATGCCCGAGTTTGCATGAAAATTGGTGATTGAAATAGAATTTCGATTAAAATCACAAGTGAATTCACTTGAGATCAGTCATAAGATGATTGAGAGTATTTAGGAATGATCGTGAAAGAGTTTCAAATTCGGTCGTTTTCGAAATGTTGAAAAAGGGATTTGGAATCAGGCATTTCTGGAAAACAGCGTGTTGCTGAAGGAAATACAGTTATAGATCAACTAGTAGATCGTACACTTGAGGATAGATGAACGTACGCTATCGTCGATACGATTGGATGCATAATAAGATTATGCAAATCTGACAGAAATAACATAGTCCGTCGTGACAGACTGGTTGGTCCGTCGAGACGGACAAAAGAGTTATTCTAACATATTTGACAGAAAATACATAGTCCGTCGTGACGGACTGGTTGGTCCGTCGTGACGGACCATAATGTATTTATGTGCACCAATATTTGAGTATAGCATTGTGACGGACTGGTTGTCCGTCATGACGAAGCTGCGCCACGACGGACTGGTTGGTCCGTAATGACGGAGTCGGGAAATAACGGCTATATCAGTAATCATGACTAGTGCATCATGACAGACTTTGGTGCGTCATGACGGACTGTGATCCAAATTCTGAATTGACAGTTTTTCTTAAGATACTCATTAATTTTCTAATTAATGGGGCCTTGATTATAAGATCATGGACAGCCATTAACCTTCTTCTTCACCGGATTTCTGAGAAAAATAGCTATCTTGTGAGACAAGTCAGAAGAGAGAAAGAGATTGAGATTGAGCAAGTTTATGGTGATTTTAGGGGAATCACGCGTAACCGAGAGACGAAGCTCACGGTGGATACGAGTAGAGAGGTTTCAACTGAAGCCTTTGCAGTGATCTAACGAGAGCACGTTCCAGGAAGGTCGAAGGGCAAACTAGAAAGCAATCCTGTTGTATTCGACAAATCGGAGCTTCGAGCAAGGTGTCGAATCGTGCGGGCGTGGGACACACGTGTTACCGGGATCGAAGCGAGCAAAGCAACTACGCAGTCAACCCGTCTCTGTGATCAATTTCACGCGGTATGATTCCCTATGAATTAAGAGTTAAATTCATAGGTAGTTGCATGTAGATAAGATTTGTACGATCGGATCGATAACGTGGTCTCCGGGATCAGGTCGGACAGGGCTCCTTAATCCGATGCGCGGGGCTCGGTAGTGACACCGATACCCAACAGTTGTGCATCATGACGCACTGACTGATGTGTCGTGATGCACACCACGGGTTGCCACTAGTCTGCGGGGACGCCATGGTGCGTCATGACGCAAAGGTTACGTCATGACGGACCACAGTACAAAGGTTGTACGAGGGTGTGTCGTGACGGAGCATTCGGTGCGTCGTGACGGCAGAGTCCCCGGAGATTTTTGGTGTTCGTCCGTTGTGATGCACGATAAGGTGCGTCATGAAGGACTGTACAAAAATCATATGTACAGGGTTACACGAGATGGTGCGTCATGACGCAGTGTATGGTGCATCATGACGCAGGAGCCCCTAGTTACCAGATTTTTTTTTTACTACAAACTTCGAAAATTCGAATTATTTGCACCGGTTTATTTCATATTAATTTAGTTATTATTTAGAATAATTTAGTCTCCCTATATAGTGCATATGCATTAGAAAATCTTGTGATAGTGATGTAATATGATTACGTCATGAATTCAAACATGAAAGTTATGATCCCTTCTAATACTTAAGTCGTGAAAATGTTTTCCATGTCAAAGACCGTCAAAATTGATATCACAATATGTGTGTTGTTAGGCCTTCGCCATGCACACATGTTGTCGGTATCGATGGGTGCTAAGCGTTAATTGGGGACTCACGTGCTGTTCGGCCTTCGTCATGCACATGAGTAGTCCACTTGAGCAATACGTTTGATATGGTTATGACTTAACCGTACAAGCCAATCTGATTGGACTTCGTCATGCACATGAGTAGTCCACCTCAAAACCAAAACGATCGTGGGAGCATGATGAGTGTGATCATGACTATGGTTTGACTAGATTTGGTCCTGAAACGCCACAGTTCCCCTATAAAGCCACGAGATGAGTTCAGATTGAAAGATACACTTATGGGGTGGATTCTTTTCCACTCTTCCACTTCACACACCTTCCTCACACCCCTCTCAAGCTATTCTAGTATTCAAAGTCACTCTCTTGAACCTCTGCCAAGAATTTCATCTTTACCAAAGTGTTTAGGGTTTTCATAAGGGTAAATCAGAGAAATTAAGGTGATTGGCTCCAAATTGAACAAAACTCATACCTTCCTATAGCAATAGTGGAATAAGTGCTATCTCAAGACTCACTGGATCAGCAAGAGAATCTCTTTCCCCTTCTCAATTAGGTGTATTTCTTCCTTTTCTTTACTGATATTAGAGTATTATGTTGAATTGTGTGTAAAGAATTGACCTTTTGTGTTAAATATTTCTTAATCTAAGTTCGTAAATCATTTTCCTATTTTTCCGTATTTTATTTGAATTTAATTTGAATTTTCCATGTGTTGAAATCCTAATTCTGCCTTTTCTGTTCTGCTTTTGTGAATTGATTATTAATTTTTCTGTTAACTTTGATCTTAGTTTAATAAGTGTTAATATAGTATTCATTCCAAAGATTGATCTCCATTTTACATAATTCAATTTTGAATTTTTGTTGATTTGATATGAATTTTTAAAGTTGATAAAAAATCCTCACTCACTGTCAAGTGAGGTCATATGACATTTTTTTTGTAATTTTTGTGAGCACTTCTAAATTTTTTTAAATCAAACAAGAATTGTTTTCAGATATTATTTTCACCACACTTTCAGATAATATTAACCTCATTCCATGTAAACTTTAATTTTTGGAGAAATGATATCCCAAAGTTGAAGAAAAATACTTCTGAAAACAGCCTTTAACCTAATTTTCCAAAATTTGAATTAAAAGAGCAGTTTTCTTTGCCATTTTTAATTAATTTTTAATTGATCTGGATCAATCCAGTTAATAGATATTCAAGATCAAACAATCTTCATTTTATTCCTTTTTGAATAATCTTTATTATTTGGATTTTCTATTTGATATTGATTTTTGAATAGTTGAGATTTTATTCTGGATTAAGGACTTATTTGTAAAACTATGTGAATCTTTGCATCTGTCTAACTTTGTGTGTGAATTATAAAATTCTTATATCATTTTAGACCAAATCAAGCTCACCACTGTATATTATTAGTCCCATACATAAATTCAAAACCAATTTCAAATCATTTGGAGATCTAGATTAAAAGTTATTGAATTTACAAAATAGTCCAGAACAAACATTCTGTCAATTTCTTTACTGGATCTTTTCACAAATTTCCAGGGACTGATTTTAAATCCACTATAACTTTTTATACTGAACTCCGAACTCCAAATTGTACCAAATTTTGACCACACCTCTGGAATATCATAACTAACAAATTGTGTGAGTTTGGAACATTTATTCAAAATTTAGAATATTTAATCTGAAATAAATTACGTATTTCCTTGTGGACTGGTAACCCCACTTATCATATACTATATTAAAGTTAACTAAACTTTTGTTTGAGCCAAACGACGCTTAACAATCGCTAATTTACAATGTTATTCTCAAAAAATTATCACCTAATACTATCCCAAAATTCAGAACCAAAGATTATCACGATTTGATGTGTAATACGGACATTACAGTTGAATGGTCTTGTCAGATTATAATCTCCATATCTAACTAAAAAGTTATTCCAATGGCTCACGAGGAATAATTGAATTTTAAAACAAGAAATCCTGCGAAAAAGAGGGTGGCCCCCGGAAACGGTTTGTATGTTATGTGGTGAAATAAATTTTTTTTTTTGAAGAAAAATAGAGTAGGTTCTTATGCCCTACATCTATTATATTTCATTTATATTGAATAAGTTAATACAAGATAGAGGTATTTGCCCTAAAGTTTGTAAAACACTACTCCTAAATACCCCTATTTCACACTTATATTAACTAATTACATCAATATAACTTTTTAATTTTCCAGAACTTGAATCTCCTGGATTTAGAGGAATTTGATTCTATGATACTTGACATTGAGATCCTTTCTTCCTTTTAACCTAGGTATAAATACCCACTTCTCCACTCAGCCGCCTACAATCTTATTTCCATTCCTCCCTCTTCTTCTCCCACCGCCTAAAACATCAATGGCGATTTCTTGCGCGAGATCCCTGCATCAATCCTTCCTTGCCTTCTAATCATGTATTTGCTAGATCTATCGCCAAGAGTTGCAACCCTTCAAGAGATCTGACAAACGCCTACAAATACCATTTAAGGTATTATTCTCCACCCTGTGACCTTCATTTTGAGTTTCCTCTTGCATCTGAGATCGATCTTCTTCACTGTTTTGGGATATTCTTCTGTTTCGCCTTCTTTCCTCCATCTCTCTCTGATTTGCCTCTTGCATCTGAGATCGATTTTCTTCATTGTTTTGGGATATTCTTCTTTTTTGCCTTCTTTCATCCATCTCTCGCTGATTTGCACTTATACTGGTCACTAAACCAGTATAGCTCCATTGCTGATTTGTCTGTGTTTGCTCCAAAGTTATGTTCCTTAATCCTCCTACATAATTAAAATCATTAGTGTAGACTGGATTCTGAACAATTTGATTTTGATTTTGATTTTGAATTTCATTTATGTTCGAGTTTGAATCTAAAGTATCATTCCCTACTTCTGTTGATTCTTCATCATTAAGATCAATATTTTTAAATAAGGGTTTTTTGACTAATTCATTTATTTTGAATTCATAGATTATTCGTTCAACCAATTGATCTTCAGAGAGGATTTGATTATTAAATATTCTACGACATCTCTCAGTCCATATTTGATAAAGAAGAATGCAGATAAGTACTTTATATTTCTTTGAATTCTGATCACTTAATATTTCTTCTAATAAATTTATTTGATTCATATTTGAATTATTACTAATCCCTGTATTTGCACTGACTTGCATCCAGGTTTGATTCACAAAGCTACACTGGTTCGACAAATGATTCACACTCTCCTCACAATTTCTACATAGAATGCATCTGTTGACTTGGATCCAACCTTTCTTCTTTAAATTATCAATAGTAAGTATTTTGTTTAAATATGTTAACCATAAAAATAATTTAATTTTTAATTCAATTTTTAAATTCCATAACTTAAAATATTCTGCTTTGATAAATACACCCTTAATTAATGTTTGGTATGCATTTTGACAGGTATAAGTACCATTTTGGGACCAAATCCACTTAAATGAATCTTTTTGAGAAGGAATAAGATCAAGAGAATTGCAAATTTGGTCTAATTCGAGAAATTGGTCCCATCTTTGCTTTCTGAAAAAGAGTATAATTCTGAATATTTTTCAATTAAAGGTTTTTCACACCATCTTCCCTTCCAGAAATTTGTATTTTGACCATTTCCTATAATAATGTTTATACTGTGATTAAAAAAATCTGTATTTTTCATAACATCATTCCCAAAATAGGAATTATTTTTATTATTTTTTGATAAATCATTATTATTTAAAGGGTTTTGAACTAAATTAAACCAATCTAATTTATTTTCAGAATTATAATATAACCATAACCATTTAATTAGTAAGACTTTATTAAATACTTCTATATTTATTACACCTAAGCCCCCTTTTTCTTTTGGCTGACAGACTATATCCCAATTAACCAAGTGAAACCCAGTTTTATTTGTGCCTTTCCAAAAAAATTGTCTCCTAATTTTATCAATCTCTTTAAGTGCCCATTTAGGAAACTTGAAAATATTAAAGTAATAAATAGGCATTGATGTTAAAACTGAATTTATAAGTACAAGTCTACCAGCTTTACTGATCATACTACCTTTCCAACCTGTTAATTTATTTGAAATTTTTTCTATTAAGATTTTATAATCATTTTTAGTTGGCTTTTTATAATGTAAAGGAAGACCTAGATAAGTAATAGGAAAATTTTCTATTTTACAGTTTAACTCTTTAGAAATATTATTCATTTTTTCATCTGAGACATTTAAACCTATTACTGACATTTAAACCTATTACTTCTGATTTATTAAAATTCATTGTAAGCCCAGATTCTTGACCAAATAAATTTAATATATATTTAATTCTTTTAATATTATTTATATCAGGTTTTAAGAATAGTATTGAATCATCTGCATAAAAAAGACTTGTAAATATATTTTTGATAGGTTTAATAATATAATTACTTTCACTTAAATCTTCTAATAATTTAGATAATACATCCATAACTAATAGAAATAAATGTGTTGAAGTAGGATCACCTTGTCTAAGACCTCTTTTTAAATATATGTACTTACCAGGATGTCCATCTAATATAATTCTAGTAGATCCTTGTAAAACTGAATTTTTAATCCATGAAATAAAATTGATACCAAAACCCCTTGCTAATAAAATGTTAATAAAAAATTCTCAAGATACACTATCAAAAGCTTTATGAATATCTAGTTTTAAAATTATTAATGGAATATTTTCCCTTTTAGCTTTACATATGATTTCCCTAGCATACAGATAGTTTTCTGATATATTTCTGTCTTTTAAAAACCCTAATTGGTTTTTTGAAATCATCTTATCAATGTAAAGACTTAATCAACATTTTCATCTTTTATATTTTTTAAAATCAAGCTTTTTTTGATATCTGAATTCAAACCTCTAACATTCCATTAAAAGGAATGGTGAAACAATTGATACAAATACTCACTTCTGCTAAAAATGTTCATTCACCCTACAATGCTTCCTACTACGTGGATTACCAATTGAACCACACGACTCCTTTTTCAAGCAATGGGAACATATTCGGAAAAGGAAAATTTTTATCTTTCCCCCAGATGATGCATCACCACATCCTCTATATCCCTAATTAGCACACTTAATTAACTAGTAATTAGCAAGATACACTCGATTAAAAGTTAATTAATATTAATTATTAATTGTTAATTCTTATGTATGTTAAATATATATTACTTAATTGTTAGTCGGGTGTATTTTGTTAATTACTAGTTAATTAAGTGTATTAATTAGGGATATAGAAGATGTGGTGATGCATATGGAGAAAGAGTAAATGGCTTCTTTGGAAAATACGAACTATGATTAATAAGAATGCTAAAAGATCTTAGGCAGCATATGTCTCTGGTCCAAATGGAAAAAAAAAGGAACAATCGGGTTTTACAGAAAAATTGAAGAATGTCTATACTAGTTGCAGCGACAAGCAAAAATTTGTTTCAATCATGGGTCTTGGTTATAATTTAGGAAATTCATTAATCCAAGTGAAAATTCATATCAAAATGGAAATTCATTAATAATACCATATAATAATATTAGTTATGAACTCCATTATAATACAATGCTAGTACCATATCTAAATGATACATATTCTTTAGATATTCTTAGTTATGAACCAACATATAAAGCTTCTCCAGATAAAACTCTGGACAATATAACTAGGGTTTCAAATCCTCAAACAGTAAATATGAACATTGTCTTAATAAGATAGAAATTGAAACCTTGCGTTGTATAAGGAATTCTTCACATTTGTCAATTCTCCAACTCAACATTTTGTACAAATTCCTGAAAAAAATCAAAGAAAAATAAGTGATTATTTTACTAGAATAAATAATAAAAAAATAATTTTAATTGAACAGAAATTTACCTCTACAAGTAAGGATCAATCAAATAAGCCAGTAAATACTTTAATAGAAAATACAACTAAGATATGCAAAAACAAGTCAACATCCAACAGTGTTAAAGAGAAAAACAAAGCAATAAAAATAGATGAACAAACAAGAAGTACAAGATAACTAAGCATACAAACAAATCACTATACATCTCCTATTGAAAAAGCACAATTAATTAAATTCAAAGAAATACAAAAAGATAGAAATAAGAGACAAAAACATAAAAACAATAATATTGAAGTTAAACCTTTAAATTTGGAGGATAAACATGAAATTAGTGATAAAAATGAAATTCTTAATATTTTATTATCTACTGGTATTGAGATTAATGATAATATTAAATACATAATCAATAGTCTTGTAGATGGACAAAGTACTTAAGTACTTGTTCATGCAAGGTGAAGAATAATATAACAATGTTATATAAAAAATTAAGAATTTCTTCATATTGGAATGTAAGAGGGTTGAATGCAAGTGATAAAAAATTATTAATAAATAAAAATATAAATGATGAAAATGTAGATATATGTTGTTTACAAGAAACTAAATAGAATTAATAGATAATAACATAAATAAAGAATGTTGTGGTTCAAAATTAAGTGGTATTGATTTTCTTGAATCACAGGGAACTTCTGGGGGTATATTAATTTCATGGAATAAAAAACTATTTAATCATATATCATCAAAAAAACTGAAATATACTATTTCTATAACTCTTCAAACCAAATGGGATAATACAAACTTTTTAAGTACTGGCATTTGTGGACCTACTAAAGGGATAAAAAAATCAGAATTTTCAAATTAATTAAATACTATTGGAAATTCTAATAACCTTTCATGGCTTCTTATGGACGATTTTAACTTAGTATTATATTCACATGAAAGAAGTGGTAAAAACAAGTACAATGATTATACAAATGAATTTAGAGACTTTATAAATAATATGTAACTTATTGACTTACCTTTAAAAGGAAAAATTTATAGTTGGCAAAATTCAGTATCAAAAGCAAGATTAGATAGAATTGTCATTAACAAAGATTGGTTAACAAACTACCCTAATTCACAATTAACAGCTAGAATAAATATATGTTCAGATCATATTCCTATACTTTATGAAGCTAATACAAATTATCCAATTTTTAATGGCTTCAGATTTGAATCTAAATGGTTACAAATAGAAGAATTCAAAATAGTAATTGAATCCCACTTAAAAAATAGTATAACTCACACATTGGCTGATTTTTATTTAAAAATACAAAAACAATGAACCAAAGTTTCAAAGATTTAAACAAACAAATGAGTTTAAAACATAATATGCATACAGAAAATTGCAAAAAAATAATTCAATGGACAGAAAAAATAGAAGACATTAGTCCTCTTACACAAATAGAAAAATGGTTAAAATTAAAAGCCAAACTAAGAATTGAAATTATTTTAACATTAAATAAAATTTATTGGAAACAAAGATCTAAATTTAATTGGATTAAAAATGGAAATGCAAATACTAAATTTTTTCATTTACATGCTTCCATAAATTCAATGATAGCTGTCCTTAAAGATAATCATGGCATAGAATATAAAGATCATATGAATAAGTCAAAATTATTTTTCTCATTTTTTAGAGACTTAATGGGAAAGGAAAACATTAATACTAAGGAATTGGGTACAATAAATTTAACTAAACTTTATGAAAAAGAAAAAATTGATTTATCTAAATTAGAAGTTCCATTTAATATGGAAGAATTAAATCAATCAATTAAGGATTGGAAAAATAACAAAAGTCTAGGACCAGATGGGTTAATTGGAGAATTTTTTAAACAAAATTGGGAAAATCAGAAAAATGAAATTTTAGAGTTATTTAATGCAGATACACAAAATGGATTATCTAAATTCAATACACCTTACATTACTTTAATACCTAAAAATGAAGATGCTATTGAACCTAAGGATTATAGACCTATTAGTCTCATTTGAAGTATACAAATAATTTTTTCAAAAATCTTATCAAATAGAATCAGTAATGAGATGAATCAAATGATATCTAAAAATCAATTAGGATTTTTAAATGGTACGAACATTGCTGAAAATTATGTGTATGCAAGAGAAATTTTGTGTTTGGCACATCGAAAAAAAATACCCTTAATAGTTCTAAAATTAGATATCCATAAAGCTTTTGATAGTGTTTCATGGGATTTTTTAATTAATGTTATGAAAGCAAGAGGTTTTGGATATAATTTTATTAATGGGATAAAAAAAACTCAGTTTTACCAGGGACAACAAGAGTAATTTTAAATGGTAGCCCTGGTAAATACATACACCTCAAAAGAGGATTAAGACAAGGAGATCCTACATCTACTCACTTATTTCTATTAATAATGGATGTTTTATCTAAATTACTGGAACAATTAAGTGAAAAAAAAATATTTTAAAACCAATAAATAATATATATATACAAGTCTATTTTATGAAGATGATTCCATATTATTTATTAAACATGATTTAAATAATATTAAAAGAATAAAAATTATATTAAATCTATTTGGACAAGAATCAGGGTTCAAAATAAATTATATAAAATCAGAATTTATTGGTTTAAATGTTAATAATGAATTATTGGAATCCATATCAAAAGAATTAAATTGTACAATTGGTAATTTACCTATAACATATTTAGGGATACCCTTACATTATAAAAGACCATCTAAAAATAATTTTTTAAAAATAATTGACAAAATAACAAGCAAGTTAAATGGATGGAAAGGTAGTATGTTAAGTAAGGCAGGCCGACTAGTACTTATGCATTCAGTTTTAACATCCATGCCTATATATTATTTGAAGGAAAAACAGTTACAGATCAACTAGTTGAATGTACAAATGAGTGTAGACAAACATACGTGTTCGTCGGAACGATTGGATGCATAATAAGATTATTCAAATCTGGCAGAAATTACATGGTGCGTCATGACGCACAGTAGAGTAATTCTGAGAAAGTCAATATGTGAGTATACCGTCATGACGCACCAAGTGGTGCGTCTTGACGGTACACTGTATAACGGCTAGATCCATGTAAATGTGACTGGTGCGCCATGACGCACCATATGGTGCGTCATGACGCACTGTGATCCGAATTCTGGATTAGCAGTTTTAGATACTCATTAATACACCATTAACTCTCAGATTAATATAAGATCTTTGTAACCTCTCTCTCTTTCTCTTTCTCTGATTGATTCAGTCCAGATTGAGATCTATTTTCTTGGAGAAGAGAGAGAAACTTGTGTGACAAGTTAGAGAGAATTTGGAGATTGGATTTGAGCAAGCTTGTGGTGAGTTTTAGGGGAATTCACCGCAACCGAGAGACAATTATCTCGAGGTGGATACGAGTAGAGAAATATCGCTTGAGATTTTCTGTTGTGATCAGTCAAGAGCAAGGTCGAGCAAGGTCGGAGACAAACCGGATAAAATCCGGTTGTATACGACAAATCGGAGCTTCGGATTAGGCGTCGAATCGCGCGGGCGTGGGACGTGCGTGTCGCCGGAATCGAAGCAAACAGCAGCTAATAGAGTCAACCCGTCTCCGTGATCAATTTCACGCGGTATGATTCTCCATGAATTAAGCGTTAATTTCATAGGTTAGATGCATTTCATGATTCGTACGATTGAGTCGTTGACGTGGTCCTCGGGATCGGGTCGGACCGGGCCTCTCAATCCGCTGCGCGGGGCTTGGTAGTGACGCCGATACCCAACAGTGGTATCAGAGCGATCGTCACGATTCGATCGTCGAATCGATTTCGAATAAGTGTTATTCGGAATTTCATGTAGAATTTTAGGACATAATCATGTAGTTATAAAATTAGGGCCATGAAATCTTGCTAGTATTTGATCATGAGATGATCAAAAGAATCTAGAAGTAATCATGAAGTGTTCATGATTGATCGTTTCAGAAATGATCGAAAAATTAGAAGTAAAACTGAAAATCAGGTCTGGTGCGTCATGACGCACTATATGGTGCGTCGTGACGCACACGGGAAATCCAAGAGTTGGATCTGAGGCGTTACTCAGTCCGTCGTGACGCACAAAAGTTGTGCGTCATGACGCACTGTGTAAATTCTTACCGTCATGACGGACCATTTGGTGCGTCGTGACGGTAGAAGCCCAAAAACTCTCTGGCAAACTGAACAAAATGGTTTTGTTCAGTGCGTCATGACGCACCATCTGGCGTCATGACGGACCAGAATAGTCCGTCGTGACGGTATAACCAACCGTCATGACGGAAGGATTTGGAAAAGTTTCTGGCAAACTGGACAAAATTGTTTTGTACAGTGCGTCATGACGCACCGTCAGGCGTCATGACGGTCAGTTACAGTCCGTCGTGACGGTATAACCAACCGTCATGACGGACGGACCTGAAAAACTCTCTGGATTGGACAACAAAATTGTTTTGTATTGTCCGTCATGACGCACTCTCTGGCGTCATGACGAACGAGTGAAGTCCGTCGTGACGCACCAAGTTTTGCGTCATGACGGAAGTCAAAATTTAGTACTGTGCGTCATGACGGACGTTATGTTGCGTCATGACGCACCATGTAATGTTTTCTGATTTATTTATTTTGGTTCTAATAATTATTAATTATGTTCATTCATCATGATATACTTGCTCAATGATATAATTAGATTATATCACATAAATCCCTGCATAATATTTAAGTCATAAAATGCCTTCCATGTTCACAACCTCCGAGGTTGGTCATCACACTTTGCACGGTTTCAGGCCAAAGTCGGGCGTGCATTGTTGTATGTATCAACGTGAGAGGCAAGCGTTAATTGGGGACAAATGCGGGTTCAGGCCAAAGTCGGGCGCATTTGTAGTTCAATTGAACGATACGTGAATATTCGTGTGACTTAACCGTCCAAGCCAATCCGATTGGGGTTCGGGGCATAGTTAGGATGCACAAACGGAATTCGAATCATATATGATATGGTTTGATACCGAAATCCTATAAAAGGTCAAGAGTCGCATTGGATGCGATTGGATTTATCCTACCTAAATAGTGAGATCCCATTTGTCGGCCAAAGTCACTTGTGGGAGGATCACGAAATATGGGTCTTGAAATGTTATTGGATTTAGAATCCCGAATCAATATTAGGGTTATTGATTTGATAAAAGTAACATATTTCATCATCATATAAGCATATAGAATAAGTACGCACGGTTAGTTGTCAATGTCATAATTCATGTAGAATAATCATTTAAGCAACACCAATATCATATCGATATGATCGATATTAGAGAAAGCAAAAATTTGACAAACTTGAGAAGAAGTCAAATAATATTGTATGTCAAATGTTGACATACATAAGACACGAACCTTCAAAGGAATTTGAAGATTTATAAGAAACAACAGTCTAAGGGTGATTAAGACAAACGTTGTCTCAATCAAGGATTTGGGCAAGTTGTTGTCCCAATATCAAAAGAAAGGTTAAATCCGAGGAGGATTAATCCAAAAGTTGATAGAAATAGCTTATTTTGACATTATCATCTTGAAAATGTGTATGAGATATACATTTCTAGAATCCATTGGATGGAATACTAGTTTTATTCGAATAAGATTCGCATGACAAGTACAAGACTTGTTAATTAATCAAGATGATAAAAGTGTCCTTCCAAAGGTTGGAAAAACGGTCAAAGACTTATCAAAAACCAAACATTTTGAATGTAGGTAAATAAGTAAGTTCGGAGGAAAAAGGAGGCTACAAATATTTCATTATATTTACTAACGATTATTGTAGATATAAAGATATCTATTTAATGCGTTTGAAACATAATTTTGAATGGTTCAAAAACGTTTCGAAATGAAATACGAAGTCAACTAAGCGAGAAAATCAAAGTTTTTCGATAAGATCGAAGAGACGAACATTTTAAGCTATGAGTATGATAATCATCTAGAAAATTTATGAAAAAGTTTCATAGTTATTTTCATTCGGAACATCAATGTAGATTAATGTGTCCGAGAGGAGGAATCAAACTTTGTTGGACATTTGTTTGATAGATGATAAATCAAAATCTAATATTTCAAATAAAATTTGAAAATTTACCCTTAAGACCAAGGTTAATCACATACCTTCTAAGTCGATGCAAAAGACCCCATATATGATATGGATCGGAAATAAATTAAATTGAGGATTAACGTGGTTTCAGGCCAAAGTCGGGCACGTTAATAGTTCAATGTTAATGAAAACTTCCGATGTTATCTTTTGTAAGATTTGGAGATTTGAATTTGAAAACTGGTTTTGGATAAACTAAATCTCAAATCTTGATATGTTCATTCATTGAGTATTCTTAAAGAAATTAAAGGATACCATTTATTAAATCCCAATGAGAATTAGATTTTCATAGTTCGAAGAAATACCTTCTTAGAGGAGGACTTAATGTGCATAAGTTTGAAACTTAATGTCAATTATATCTATGAGGGCTAGTGGGAGATGAATCGATCTCGAAAGGTTCGAGACTCGAATGGAACATTGAACCGATGAATATGATTGGAATTTCATCAAAAGTTGATGAATCCAAGTCAAAATCACAAAGCGATTTTATTGATCAATTTAGACACATCACGAATCGATAAATTGTGAATTTATCAAAGAATGTGACAAACGAATCGATCTCATACATGATGAGTCGATGGACTAAATGATGCTATAAAGGATAAAAATTTCACATGGCATAGTGCCATGGAATTCATGATTCAATCCATGCATGTCATCAAGTTTAGAACTTGGTTTAAACATTCCTTAGGGTATGACCCATAGGATGTAAGTGAGTTTTCAAAGTGAAAGCTAACGTGGATTGGAATATGTATACTTACAAAGCAAGAATGTTTATGAGATTCGAAAATTCATGATATGATCACGAAGAAACGGTTTCACAAATAATCACGCTTTATTCATTAGGATTATATTTGTCATTTTCCATAGTATGACTATGATTTTTGACAAATGGATGACAAGACCGTATTCCTTGATAGGAAATATTAAAGGGTGTGTATGTGACACAACCTAATGGTTTTATCGATCAAAAGAATCCAAGAAAAGTATACAAATTTCAACGATCCATATGATGGATTGAAGAATAATTCATGAAATCGGAATCTTATTCTGATAAAATTATAATTAGTTATAATATTATCAAGAACAAAAGAAAAGCTTTGTGTAGATGTGAAGGTTAGTGGGAGCCACGTACATTTCTTATATTAAAATATATGAACGCTATATTATTCGTAGGAAACGATTGTCGTTTCGCTATGAAAATTCAGACGAGACAACTTATGAGATAAGCATAAAAATCAATGAGATAGATTTAAAATTCCTCAATCTGAATCGAAGTATGTACATCGACAAAACATTGAAAATGGTTTTCAGTACATAAATCCAAGATCGGATTTCTTCCAAATGTCGAATGGCGAAGTTTTTCTGAGGATCGATGAACGACATCGAGTTAAAGAAAAGTAGAAAATTGGATATTTTATGTTTCGACAATAGAATATTCCAAATACGCCATGATATGTACTAATCTTTAAATATTGTTCATATTAAGTGTCGTAATTATCAATCAAATCCAGAGAATATTTCGTTTCGAATACTTTATATGGTTGGATCGAACGAAAACAATTTAATATGGTTGTATAATGGTTATACTTTGCATACGCATAATAGTTATGCAACATTTAAAAACCCGGATTCGTATTGAAATTAATAAACAATATCCTTTTAGAAAGGATTAATATTATATTTCTCATATAAAATGGTGAAGAAAATATATCGGTGATAAAAGTTATACCGATAGCATTTCTCCAAACATGCAACACATTTACGAAATGTGTACATATTTTGCTTAAAGAAAAATGAAGTTGCATGAAAGAGTTTCACAACAACTAAAAATGAAAATTCTACGATGGAATTTGATTTCAATGCGGCTTGCGAAGCCGAAATGGAAACGTTATGGATCAAGGTGTTGATCATACTTGATATTGTCCCAAGTAATAGGATTCTTTGGTTATCTATTTCGATGGTCGAAATAGCATAAAACAAAAGAAACTGAAATAACATAACCACTCCAAACTTATATTTAAATAGGTATTGGATACCTAACAAAAATTGACACTAACAGGAATGTAGCGGAACCGTTTACAAAAACTGCTCTCTTCTTAGTTAAGCATGAATGTCATGCGAAGACTATAGGTATAGAGATACCTAGAGGAGGAATAGATTTGAGGTATAGTTATCTTATACCGATAGTCATCGCAGATTATAATCCTAGCAGAGATTATAGGTGTAAACGCTGCATCAAATAATACTTACTCTATATTAGTGCATTTCAAAAAAATTTAAATTTTAAATTGCATTTATACTTATATGAAAACTTGTGCGTGGTTGTGTAATATGATTACACGAACCTTGATTTATAACTTGCGTGAGCGTCTACATGATACATTATCATGTTAAGTAAAACCGTCACATTTCAAAAGTTATATTTCAAAAACGTCCCTAGTCATGATTATGATACTTATGTGATAAGTATATCTATTATAAGATAATAGACTAACATATGCACTAGCATATTCGCCGAGGTGATGATTATGTTTTGCTAATCATAGGACAAAGAGTTTGTCAAATCGGGAATATGGATATGCATTAGGTTATGCATATTGTGACTTGACCAAAAATGCGATACCATTACATGGTTTAGTTATTGTAGATGGAATCGTAACGAATGGGGTCTTAGTTCTTCACACTTGAGATGATCATGGATCATTTTTCGTGCGTAACATAATGCTTAGATATAATCTTCCACTATCTGTAACAGGATGGTCATGGGATTATGATCGGGTGTTATCTGAAACACGGAATTTGATGTGAATCATCAAGATAGAAATTGTTCCTTTCGAGAGAAAGAGATATCCCTTAGACCTATCGATGAATTGATCAACGAAATCTCTGGCCAGAGTCAATGATATTAATTGTTAATATCGATTGTGTTTGTTGATTCAATTCGGTATCGAAACAATAAGTTTAGTCAATCAAATTATAAGGATGACTATTACCGTGCTTTTTGATTGACGGATATCGTGAACAAGAGAACTAAACACCACCGTTCGAGATGGGTATAAATGATCACAATTATTTTTCGTTTTCAACTTAGAAAAACTATGATGGATTTCTTCCTAAATCCCTCTCATGAGTCCGTAAACAGACCCGGTCCCAGCTATAGGCTGGTGAAGTCCGGGCTTCGGGGTCTGTTTGTTATGGGGGTCCGATTTTTTTTTATAGTTGCCAAAATTCAAAGGGAGTTTGATTGGGGATTATTCTCGCAATCTCACGATAAGAGTGAAGAAGAAGCAAAATAAGCTGTGTAGAGAAGTAAGAAAGAAGAGGAGAGGTGGCGTGGGATTTGAGGAGTGAAGTGATGGAGGCGTGAACACAGATCTCAAGAAAAGCATGGCTCAGTTTTTTATTATTTTGATTTTGATTCTTGTGTAAAAAGTAGAAAATAAAAGAGTAGTATTGGGCTGAACTAGTCATAAGTAAAGAAGCCCAGTACAGTTTATTAATGTAAAACATTGATTTATAAATAAAAAGAAATGCGTTTAGAAAAGGGATAATTAAGCCTTCTCTAAACTCCCTTTAGTAATTAAATGAAAAATATATTAGTAATTTTTAGTATTTTTTTATATTAATTGGCTCAACCAATATTACGAGGCAAGAAAAAACTTGCGGAGGAGGTATTTTTTCAAAATAGGCTTCGGGACCTCCGAAACCTGGGACTGGGCCTGCCCGTAAACTTAGGCATAAGTTTACTACCATTGCTTGATACGAACCTACGCGGTCCCACATAGAGCTGTTTTATTTCGGGCTTAAATTTCAATCTCTGAGGTTATGTGTACATGAGATGTACACTAGTACTTTCTTTAGTTGGATCTTGAACTGAGTGGGAGACTGAAGGAAAAACAGTTACAGATCAACTAGTTGAATGTACAAATGAGTGTAGACAAACATACGTGTTCGTCGGAACGATTGGATGCATAATAAGATTATTCAAATCTGGCAGAAATTACATGGTGCGTCATGACGCACCATATTGTGCGTCATGACGCACAGTAGAGTAATTCTGAGAAAGCCAATCTGTGAGTATACCGTCACGACGCACCAAGTTGTGCGTCCTGACGGTGGTGCGTCATGACGGACGTTATCGTGCGTCATGACGGTACACTGTATAACGGCTAGATCCATGTAAATGTGACTGGTGTGCCATGACGCACCATATGGTGCGTCATGACGCACTGTGATCCGAATTCTGGATTAGCAGTTTTAGATACTTATTAATACACCATTAACTCTCAGATTAATATAAGATCTTTGTAACCTCTCTCTCTCTCTGATTGATTCAGTCCAGATTGAGATCTATTTTCTTGGAGAAAAGAGAGAAACTTGTGTGACAAGTTAGAGAGAATTTGGAGATTGGATTTGAGCAAGCTTGTGGTGAGTTTTAGGGGAATTCACCGCAACCGAGAGACAATTAGCTCGAGGTGGATACGAGTAGAGAAATCTCGCTTGAGATTTTCTGTTGTGATCAGTCAAGAGCAAGGTCGAGCAAGGTCGGAGACAAACTGGATAAAATCCGGTTGTATACGACAAATCGGAGCTTCGGATTAGTTGTCGAATCGCGCGGGCGTGGGACGTGCGTGTCGCCGGAATGCAAGCAAGCAGCAACTAATAGAGTCAACCCGTCTCCGTGATCAATTTCACGCGGTATGATTCTCCATGAATTAAGCGTTAATTTCATAGGTTAGATGCATTTCATGATTCGTACGATTGAGTCGTTGACGTGGTCCTCGGGATCGGGTCGGACCGGGCCTCTCAATCCGCTGCGCGGGGCTTGGTAGTGACGCCGATACCCAACATTATTTTAATGTATTTAAATATCCAAAATTGGTTTTAAATGAAATTGATAAAATTAGGAAAACATTTTTATGGAAAGGCAATAATTCAACTAGCTAGTTATAATTTAGTAGATTGGAATATTGTGTGTCAACCTAAGGAAAAAGGAGGACTTGGAGTTTTAAATATTGAAATCTTTAATAAAGTTTTATTTACTAAATGACTTTGGCTATATTATAATTCTGAGGGTAAATTAGACTGGTGTGAAAAGAGGACATATGATGAAAATTGAACAATTTGTGCAAATTTACAAAGTGACAATTTAAACATTCTTTAAAAAGTGACAATTTACATTTAAGGAACAATTTGTGCAAAAAAAATTGAACAAGGGGTATTTACAAATACTTTTTCATGATAACCCTTGCGATTTGTGGTGTGAAAAGGTTTGAAATGTGGTGTTTAATCATCTTTATCGCATGAGACCATTTTTCTCTAAAAACTTTTGAAATTGTGAACCTTTCATTTGAAAATAGATTTTAAAATGTTGAATTAAATTCTTTCAATATAAAGGACATATGATGAAATGAGAGTAAAAATCTTTTTCTTGAGGAAATTGAACTTTTAAATCGATGAATAAATTTTCAACAAAACCTAGAACATGCATTTAATTTTTGAGCTTAAATTCTATATATTTTTTTGTTTGAGGACAAACAAGCTCTAAGTGTGGGGAGATTTGATAAGGGGATTTTTCATCACTTTTTACATGCACAAACTATAGAATTTAAATACTTAAATATGATTAAAGTATACCAAATATTCATAATTCCAATTTATTGAGATTAAATACTTTAAATTGTGTTTTTGTATTAATGTCAGGTGAAAAGTGCAATATCTCGCAAAACCAGGACTGTGGACGGATCGGTCTCGTCGTACCGATCGATTTGATATATAATATGTTGATATTTGGTGCAAGCATGAGAGAGAAATTGAGCTTTTACTCCAAACGGGTCAAAACCAACTCATTTCATCAAAGACAACTCAGACCTGACCAGTTTATAACCTTGCAAGATCTTGTGTGAACGAACCTCACACGTGAAAGATGAAGTGACCCGTGACTTACTTCGTAGTTTAACTCGCTACACAGAAGTCTATAAGATCTAGCCGCAGCCTCTTTACCCCGCTGACCAGTCAACTAAAATGCTTGGTTGATATTCTGTGGACTGGAGAGTTTGTAGCCTGCGCTGTTACCTCCAGAAGAGCTTATTAACTCTCTGTTGCACGAAAGACTGCAAAGAAGAATATGCAGAAAATCAGACCGAGCAGTTTTGAACAAGAATTTGTTAGAGCCATGTGGCGAGCTCTCCTTCTCCATTTAAATATTCCTGGACACCTCCATTACCAGGCTTTACAGAAGGATTTAAAAGCCCAGATTCTACCCTTGGATTCAGGAATGGAGGCAAGGCTCAGGAATTAAGCTGAATTTTGAGATGATTTAAATGATATAATCTGGATCTGTTTGGATTAACCTCAAGGGTATTTTTGGGTTTTCTCCCTCATCCATTGGCCAAATTGGATGAAATTTCGACCCTTGGATTCAGAGCAACTTGCTCTAACTATCCATGCAAGTTGCATCCTGAGATCTGGAATATTTGGACTCTTTCCCCCCCATTATCTCCTATAAATAAGGGCCAAGATCTCCCTCTCAAAATCATCCATTCTACCCACTCTCTCACCTGATCAAGAAATCCATTGATTCTTGAATCTCCATCTCTCCCAAGCTCTCTAGCTTCTCAAGCTCATCTTTGAGCCATTTTTTTGCCGAGAAGATCGTGTCGACGCACGGTTTCCGAGGCCGCTCCGAGGATCGATCCTCTCTCTCTCAAGCTCCCGAAGTTTCTCTCCTCCTCCTCTCATCTCCTTTCCAGGTGTGAAGACTCGAGGACCTCTCCAAGATCCATTCTTGGACTCAATTCTCTCCTTTTTCGGTACTCTCTTTTACAATTGTTGCGTTTTAATTAGGAAAATATTAGATTTGAATAAACTCTGATTGTAGATCTGTTATATTTGATAAAATAGAATTTGTAGAATTTTTGTGGATTTTATTTCGTAATTTTCCTATTTTTCCTTTGTGAAATACTCGATTGTTTTGTCCTATTTTGTTAATTCCATTTAAAATAGAAAATTACTCAAAAATAAGTATTTCTCAATATCACTGTTTATATCTAGATCTGTAGTTTAATATAGTTTTTGAATAAATCAATTTCCTGCAATTTCCTATTTGTTATTGATTTTACAAAATCAGCCTGTTAAGGACTAAACTGTAAATTGATGAAAAATCTTAATTCTGGACCTCAGTGTCTGTGCTGTTTGGATCAATTGTAGAACCGTTTAAATTCCTAATTTCACTAGAAACTTTAGATCTGATATCACTCTTGAATTAGGATTTTGATTGAGTTTGTTTGATACAATTTTCGATTTGATATGAATTTCTGAAAACTGCCTCTCAATAAAAATCTTTCTGGACCTTTTCGTGATCTTCCAGGGGCCTATTTGAAATTTGCTTGTTACTTTTTACTGAAAGCTCAAAATTGTGAACTTTTTGTGCCACTGGTCTTATTATTGAATTTTGAATCTCTGTACCAATTTTTAGACCTTTTCTCAAGATTTATAAATTGTAAGGTTCATTTAATGCCTCGTGATCCGTGCATCGCAACAAATTGAAAATTGTGAATTTTAAAGTGAAACTTTGACCATCTCCTTGTGGAGTTAAGACCAGAATTGTGACTGAATATTAGGTGTTTTAGACACTAAGAACACTTCTTGAAATTAGAATATCGTTTATGCGCAAAATTTCCTTGGAACGAACCTCTACTTAGCCTATTCTAGTAGTTGTTTATAAATTGTTTTGATTAACTCGTGAGATTGAATTTACACTTTTAAACGACCTATTTTACGTGTTATCAAATGGCGCCGCTGCCGGGGATTTTTTGTTGAAGTATTTTCGATTTTCTTGTTTTTCTTGAAATTCTCTAATTCACATTTCTCTTATTTTTTTTTGCGAGGACGAACTTGGAAGCATCGGATCTACACGAGCTCGGAGGCAACGTGCATGCAAACAAGATCGAGGCAAAGTTCATCACTACAACCTTTCGACAACGAGATCAACAAAACCTTGAAGGCTTTGAAGAAAAACAACGGGAAAATCGATTCATCGCAAACGCAACCTCGACCAATCAATAATCTCTTAAACTCTTCTCTCCTTTTCAATAATTTTTCTAAAATGGAAGGTTCAACGAATAACGAAAACACCAATAATATGCATCAAATAAGAATTCCAACACTAAGAGAATTAAATACACCAACCATAGACTTAACACCATATAGTATCAATATTCCTCAAATCCCAAATTTTAAATTAAATCATCAAATCTTTCATAACCTACCTATATTTCATGGAAAAGTAAATGAAAATCCGCATAAACATATCAAAGAATTGAAATTACATTGTACTCCTTATAGTCATGATGGACATTTCGATCATGTTTTATTAACGATTTTTCATTTTTCTTTAGGTGACGGTCCAAGAGATTGGTACATGAATCTTCAAGGAGCACCCTTCACGGAGTTTCACGAAGTCGTAACCCGGTTTTTCGATCGGTACTACCCTCGAGGAAGGATCGCGTCAATTCGAAGGGAACTCGCAAGCATCACGCAAAAGCCAAACGAGACACTCTACGAGTACTACGATCGTTTCAATCGACTATGCGAAGAATGCCCCGATCAAAACCTCAACGACTCGAACCTCGTCAACCAACTTGTTCAAGGGATGAATGACGATGATTATCGCGATCTCAACTCCGCCGCCGCCGGATTTTTATGCGACAAAACACCGCAAGAAGTGAGAACTCTTATCATGAGGGTTGCAAACAATGGACAATCAAGGCGCCCCAACGAAACTCGAGTCAACGCGTGTAACGAAGTTAATATGAAACAAATCGAGACGATGATAGAATCCTCCATTAGAAAGGTGATGGGAGAGAAGGAAGAAGTGAAGACGTGTAGAGTGTGTCTCGCAAAAACGCATGTAACCGATGAATGTCCGTCTTTTGTGGATGAAAGTGCCAACGCAATGGGAAACTTCAACTCAAATTTCAACAAAGGCCGATACGACAATACGAATACGTACCACCCGAATCTCCGCAATCATCCGAACTTTAGTTGGGCGAATCCGAATAACGCACAACCCGATCCATACCGACAAGGCAACAACAACCCTCAAAGACCGCCATTGTACCAACATCCGAACTCGCAACCTCAAGTCCAAGGAGAATCATCGCAACTCAACGGAGCAATCAATAAGTTCGAATCCATGATGACGGAAATGATGGGAGCCTTCAAATCCACCGCCGAAACGGTAAAAGCAAACTCCGACGCCTTTACAAGAGAAAATGCCAACACGAATCGACGAATGGCGAATTTCGAAACGCAATTACGACAAATAGCCACCGACGTGAATATTCTCAAGACTCAAGGATCGTCAAGCCTCCAATCACAACCGCGTGAACCTTTCGACAATCAACATGTGAACGCAATAACGCTTCGAAGTGGCCTCGAAATCGGCGAGTCATCGAGGAAAGGTAAGAAGGTGCAATTCGAAGAAGAAGTGGAGATAACACAAAAGCAAGTCGAGCCGAGTCCACCACAAGCAAAGGAAGTCGAGCCAAGTCCACCACAGCCAAAGGAGGCCGAGCCGAGTCCACCACAAGCAAAGCAAGCCGACAAAAGAATTCAAGACAAACCTCCATTTCCGAATCGACTCTCCAACAATAAGAATGCTGAGGCGGATCGAGACGCTTTAGCGGCACTCAAGAAGATCGAAATCAACATTCCGCTCCTCGACGCAATCCGAGAAATTCCAAGGTACACGAAGATCTTGAAGGGGTTGTGCACGAACAAGCGAAGACTAAAAGGGCATGAAACGATAAGTGTGGGGGAGAATGTATCGGCAATGATTCGCACAAAGCTACCGCAAAAGCAAAAGGATCCTGGAATGTTCGCAATTCCGTACACCATCGGCCATCACGAGTTGGCGAAATGCATGCTTGATTTGGGGGCATCGATCAATGTGATGCCTTACTCGATATTCGAGACTCTCAATCTCGGACCGCTCAAAGAAACACAAGTGGCGATCCAATTGGCTGACCGATCCATTACGAAACCGAAGGGGGTAATCGAAGATGTGCTCGTTAAGGTAAACGGGTTAGTTTTTCCCGCCGACTTCTACATCCTCGACATGAATGAGAATCAAGAACTAGCGTCAAACTCTTCACCGATTCTTTTGGGGAGACCGTTTCTCAAAACCGCACGAACCAAAATCGATTGCGACGCGGGAATCCTCACCATGGAGTTCGACAACGAAGTAATCAAGTTCAACATCTTCGATCCGATCAAATACCCCGAAGGATCCATCTCAAACATCTCACAACTCGACATCATCGACGAATGCATCGAAGAGTTCTCACATCCGATCAATCACATTCTCGACTCTCTTGATTTTTCTTTCGATTATGAACTCTTTGAAAGTCTAGCTTCTAATCAAGTCGAAAATGTTTACTATTTTTCAGGTGCTCTTAAGGAGGAACTCCAAATCTCACAAGAAAGGACGCCTCCATCCATCGAGAAGGCACCCGAACTCGAGCTCAAGCCACTTCCTAACCACTTGAAGTACGCATACCTAGGAGAAGGCGAAACTCTTCCCGTCATTATCGCCGCACATCTCACGAAGGAGCAAGAAGCAAGGCTTATCGAGACGCTAAAGAAGCACAAGAAGGCGATTGGATGGACGCTAGCCGACATTCCGGGAATAAGCCCTTCGACATGCATGCATCGCATCCTCCTCGAAGACGAATCTCGACCTTCAAGAGAACCTCAACGCCGTCTCAATCCGCCGATGATGGAGGTCGTAAAAAAGGAGATAATCAAACTTCTCGATGCAGGAATCATTTATCCGATCACCGACTCAAAATGGGTCTCGCCGATTCATGTTGTGCCAAAGAAGACGGGAATAACGATTGTCGAGAACGAAAAAGGAGAAAAAGTCCAAACTCGAGTTCAAAATGGTTGGAGGGTGTGCATCGATTACCGCAAGCTCAACGCCGCGACAAGAAAAGATCACTTTCCGTTGCCCTTCATCGACCAAATGCTAGAAAGATTGGCGGGGAGACCGTATTATTGTTTCCTCGACGGATTTTCGGGGTACTTTCAAGTCGCCATCGCTCCGGAAGATCAAGAAAAGACGACATTCACGTGTCCGTTCGGAACCTTCGCATATCGCCGCATGCCATTCGGGTTGTGCAACGCACCAGGTACTTTTCAAAGATGTATGTTGTCGATTTTCTCCGATTACATTTCAAAGTTTATCGAAGTTTTTATGGACGATTTTTCAATATATGGGGATTCGTTTGATTCTTGTCTTTCGAACTTATCCCTTATACTTGAAAAATGTGTCGAATCTAATCTAATCTTGAACTTTGAGAAGTGCCACTTTATGGTGAGCAACGGTATTGTATTAGGTCATCTTGTTTCAGATCAAGGACTAGAAGTGGACAAGGCGAAGATCGACGTCATCAAAACGCTCCCATATCCCAAGAATGTGAAAGATGTGCGATCCTTTCTCGGCCACGCCGGCTTTTACCGACGCTTCATCAAAGACTTCTCCAAGATCGCTCAACCGATGTGCACCCTTCTTCAAAAAGAGACGAGTTTCGAATTTGACGTGAAATGCCGAGAAGCGTTCGATTTCCTCAAGGAGAAGCTATGTTCCGCGCCCGTTATCAAGCCACCCGATTGGAATCTCCCGTTCGAGTTGATGTGTGACGCAAGCGACCTAAGTGTGGGGGCGGTGTTGGGACAACGAATCGGACGCGAACCGCATGTGATCTACTACGCCTCGAAAAGCCTCGACGAAGCTCAACGAAATTACACGACAACGGAGAAAGAACTTCTTGCCATTGTTTTCGCCTTGGAAAAATTCCGCTCCTATTTGGTAGGTACCAAGGTAATCGTTTTCTCCGATCATGAAGCGTTGAGACACCTTATGAAGAAGAAGGAATGCAAACCGAGACTTCTCCGTTGGATACTCCTCTTACAAGAATTCGACATCGAAATACGGGACAAACGCGGATGCGAAAACCTCGTCGCGGATCATCTAAGCCGATTACCTCTCAACGAAGGCGCAATCTTGCCAATCAACGAATTCTTTCCCGAAGAGCACTTATACGCCATGCAAGTCAACGCGCCTTGGTACGCCGATTTGGTGAACTACCTCGTCACGAAGGAATTTCCCGAGGAGTTACCACGAGCACAACGCGACAAGATCAAGAGCGATGCAAGGTTCTACGTTTGGGAGGATCCACACCTATTCCGCATATGCGCCGATCAAATTATTCGTAAGTGCGTCCCCGATCATGAGGTACAATCCGTTCTCTCATTTTGTCATTCTTTTCAATGTGGTGGACATTTCGGTGTTCAAAGAACCGCTCACAAAGTTTTTGAATGCGGATTATATTGGCCAACTCTTCACAAAGATGCCTCGAATTTTGTGAAGAGTTGCGAGAATTGTCAAAAGACGGGGAATTTGTCCCGAAGAGATCAAATGCCCTTGAAGTCTATCCATATTTGTGAACCTTTCGATGCTTGGGGCATTGATTTCATGGGACCTTTTCCTTCGTCTTTTGGTTTCACTTACATTCTACTTGCAGTTGATTACGTGACGAAGTGGGTCGAAGCAATCGCAACAAAGGCGGCGGACTCCAAGGCGGTTATCGAATTCCTCAAGAAGAACATCTTTCAAAGATTTGGAGTGCCGCGAGTGTTGATTAGCGATCGAGGCACACACTTTTGCAACAAGCGACTCGAAGGATTGCTCGAACACTACCATGTGAAGCATCGCACTTCCACCGCATACCATCCGCAAACGAACGGACAAGCAGAAGTTTCGAACCGGGAAATCAAGTCGATCCTCGAGAAAGTGGTCAACCCGTCAAGGAAGGATTGGAGTGCAAGATTGGGGGATGCATTGTGGGCTTATCGGACCGCGTACAAAACACCCATTGGTATGTCTCCTTTCAAACTAGTTTACGGAAAAGCGTGTCACTTGCCGGTCGAGATTGAGCATCGAGCTTATTGGGCTCTTAAACAACTCACACTCGATTACCCTAAGGATGCTCAAGCTCGAAAGTTGCAAATTCTCGAGTTGGATGAATTTCGAAACGAGGCATACGACAACTCGAGAATTTACAAAGAGAAAACGCAAGCTTTTCATGATAAAATGATTAAGTCAAAGGAATTCCATGTGGGAGATCGTGTGCTCCTTTTCAATTCTCGATTAAAGCTCCATCCTGGTAAATTGAAATCACGGTGGATAGGGCCGTTTTTTGTCACTAACGTTTTCTCTTATGGAGTTGTTGAGATAAAAAGTGAAGAAACAGGTAAAATCTTCAAAGTGAACGGACATCGAGTCAAGCATTTTCATTCGAACTTCGACAACGCATGGATGGACGAGCAAGCTTTCAAAGGAGACCACGCACATCAAGGATGACGGGGAAAACGTCGAGCTGAAACGACGTTAAACAAAGAGCGCTTGCGGGGAGGCAACCCACGCTTCAAAAGGTCGTATTTCTCCATCTCTCTCCCTTAATTTTACTTGAATCGAATTTTTTTCGCTCGAGGACGAGCTATTTTTCTAAGTGTGGGGAGGGTTTTTACGACCTATTTTTCCTTGTAAATAACACCCTAAAATTACCAAAAAAATTAAAAAAAAAAAAAAAAAAAAAAAAAAAAAAACCCTAAAAATGTCATGCATGTTGAAGATTTTTTTCTCCGCTTAATTGAATAAATCAACGATTTTAAAACAAGATTTTCACTTATCCATCATTATTTTACTCTCAAAATTGAAATATTCCAAGATATTTGAAAGAATTGACTAAGATTTTTGAGAGATTCTTTCGGGATTCAAACCCTAATCAAATGAATTCACAAAATTGGAGTTTATTGAAATTTGGTCGATTTTCGATTTACATGACACACCATTTTTTAAGCTTAAACCCATATTTTACTCGAAATTTCTAAAAAAAAGTTTTGTTTAAACCACTCTAGTAAATTTTGCATAAATTTAAAAGTTGACAAATTGCACTTAAGAGCTCGATTGTTCATGGGGATTCGGTAGTAAATAGATTGAACCCGCTTGCGACTTGAGATCTAAAAAAGAGAATACCGGGATGTAATTTCGTTGTATTTCGGTGCAACGAAACTCCCTGTTAAAGAAAAGATCAAAAAAAAAAAAAAAAAAAAAGAAAAAAAAAAAAAAAAAAGAAAAAAAAAAAGAGAACACCGAGATGTAATTTCGTTGTATTTCGGTGCAGCGGAACTCTCGGTTAAATAAGAAAAGAATTGTAAACAAGCGCAATTGGGGGAATTAGTTGAAACCGAATAGGAACCAAGTACTAAAGTACCGAACGATTTAAAAAGTGACAATTTACATTTAAGGAACAATTTGTGCAAAAAAAATTGAACAAGGGGTATTTACAAATACTTTTTCATGATAACCCTTGCGATTTGTGGTGTGAAAAGGTTTGAAATGTGGTGTTTAATCATCTTTATCGCATGAGACCATTTTTCTCTAAAAACTTTTGAAATTGTGAACCTTTCATTTGAAAATAGATTTTAAAATGTTGAATTAAATTCTTTCAATATAAAGGACATATGATGAAATGAGAGTAAAAATCTTTTTCTTGAGGAAATTGAACTTTTAAATCGATGAATAAATTTTCAACAAAACCTAGAACATGCATTTAATTTTTGAGCTTAAATTCTATATATTTTTTTGTTTGAGGACAAACAAGCTCTAAGTGTGGGGAGATTTGATAAGGGGATTTTTCATCACTTTTTACATGCACAAACTATAGAATTTAAATACTTAAATATGATTAAAGTATACCAAATATTCATAATTCCAATTTATTGAGATTAAATACTTTAAATTGTGTTTTTGTATTAATGTCAGGTGAAAAGTGCAATATCTCGCAAAACCAGGACTGTGGACGGATCGGTCTCGTCGTACCGATCGATTTGATATATAATATGTTGATATTTGGTGCAAGCATGAGAGAGAAATTGAGCTTTTACTCCAAACGGGTCAAAACCAACTCATTTCATCAAAGACAACTCAGACCTGACCAGTTTATAACCTTGCAAGATCTTGTGTGAACGAACCTCACACGTGAAAGATGAAGTGACCCGTGACTTACTTCGTAGTTTAACTCGCTACACAGAAGTCTATAAGATCTAGCCGCAGCCTCTTTACCCCGCTGACCAGTCAACTAAAATGCTTGGTTGATATTCTGTGGACTGGAGAGTTTGTAGCCTGCGCTGTTACCTCCAGAAGAGCTTATTAACTCTCTGTTGCACGAAAGACTGCAAAGAAGAATATGCAGAAAATCAGACCGAGCAGTTTTGAACAAGAATTTGTTAGAGCCATGTGGCGAGCTCTCCTTCTCCATTTAAATATTCCTGGACACCTCCATTACCAGGCTTTACAGAAGGATTTAAAAGCCCAGATTCTACTTTCTCTCTCCGGTTTTTGACAGAAATGGAGGCAAGGCTCAGGAATTAAGCTGAATTTTGAGATGATTTAAATGATATAATCTGGATCTGTTTGGATTAACCTCAAGGGTATTTTTGGGTTTTCTCCCTCATCCATTGGCCAAATTGGATGAAATTTCGACCCTTGGATTCAGAGCAACTTGCTCTAACTATCCATGCAAGTTGCATCCTGAGATCTGGAATATTTGGACTCTTTCCCCCCCATTATCTCCTATAAATAAGGGCCAAGATCTCCCTCTCAAAATCATCCATTCTACCCACTCTCTCACCTGATCAAGAAATCCATTGATTCTTGAATCTCCATCTCTCCCAAGCTCTCTAGCTTCTCAAGCTCATCTTTGAGCCATTTTTTTGCCGAGAAGATCGTGTCGACGCACGGTTTCCGAGGCCGCTCCGAGGATCGATCCTCTCTCTCTCAAGCTCCCGAAGTTTCTCTCCTCCTCCTCTCATCTCCTTTCCAGGTGTGAAGACTCGAGGACCTCTCCAAGATCCATTCTTGGACTCAATTCTCTCCTTTTTCGGTACTCTCTTTTACAATTGTTGCGTTTTAATTAGGAAAATATTAGATTTGAATAAACTCTGATTGTAGATCTGTTATATTTGATAAAATAGAATTTGTAGAATTTTTGTGGATTTTATTTCGTAATTTTCCTATTTTTCCTTTGTGAAATACTCGATTGTTTTGTCCTGTTTTGTTAATTCCATTTAAAATAGAAAATTACTCAAAAATAAGTATTTCTCAATATCACTGTTTATATCTAGATCTGTAGTTTAATATAGTTTTTGAATAAATCAATTTCCTGCAATTTCCTATTTGTTATTGATTTTACAAAATCAGCCTGTTAAGGACTAAACTGTAAATTGATGAAAAATCTTAATTCTGGACCTCAGTGTCTGTGCTGTTTGGATCAATTGTAGAACCGTTTAAATTCCTAATTTCAATAGAAACTTTAGATCTGATATCACTCTTGAATTAGGATTTTGATTGAGTTTGTTTGATACAATTTTCGATTTGATATGAATTTCTGAAAACTGCCTCTCAATAAAAATCTTTCTGGACCTTTTCGTGATCTTCCAGGGGCCTATTTGAAATTTGCTTGTTACTTTTTACTGAAAGCTCAAAATTGTGAACTTTTTGTGCCACTGGTCTTATTATTGAATTTTGAATCTCTGTACCAATTTTTAGACCTTTTCTCAAGATTTATAAATTGTAAGGTTCATTTAATGCCTCGTGATCCGTGCATCGCAACAAATTGAAAATTGTGAATTTTAAAGTGAAACTTTGACCATCTCCTTGTGGAGTTAAGACCAGAATTGTGACTGAATATTAGGTGTTTTAGACACTAAGAACACTTCTTGAAATTAGAATATCGTTTATGCGCAAAATTTCCTTGGAACGAACCTCTACTTAGCCTATTCTAGTAGTTGTTTATAAATTGTTTTGATTAACTCGTGAGATTGAATTTACACTTTTAAACGACCTATTTTACGTGTTATCAAAGAACTTTTACTAACACCATGTTCACTGACTGGCAAATAATCGATCATATAATCTATGAATATAAATTAAATTTATTAGTTATAAATTCAGAAAATTATAAATATATGTACAATGAGATACACAATTATTCATACAGAGGAGATGATTCTTGTAATAACTCAAATTCTAGATCACAATTAAATTCAGATTACGATTCAAGTCAATCAGATACAAGTTCTTATGATTCTTCAGTTGAATGTTCATACTACACTAAAAATTTCAATTCTATAGGTACTATAAATCGAGAAGAACAGCAAGAGGCACAACAGGAGCAAGAAGGGCATCAAATTACGGGGGATCTAATGCAACAACAAGATGGAACCGTAAGCATTTGGTGGTTTAATTCAGAATTGAATGCAGAAGAAAGAGTGAATGATGAAATTATAAATCAAGCAAATCCAGAAAGTCAAGAGTTTATTACCTTAAGAAGTATTGTCGTGGGCTTAGAAGATCTCATTGATACCAATCGGCTTTCAATTTCGGACGATGTAAATCTCCAACAGAGCTTTCCTTTAAATCAGCTGATTAATTCGCGAGAGGCTTCAAATCGAATTGAACTCGATAGATAGTTGTCGCTGGAGGATTTAGGGTTTGTGCTAGAACCCGATTGAGATGTCACAACGATAGAGAAAACACTGAGGAAGGAAAAGAGGGGCGGTATCGACAAGGATTGAAGAGGCAAAGAGGGGCGATAGTGAGAAGATGACCTTATATACTTAGGTCAACAAATTTCCAGGAAATGGTTTCTCTGATTTTGCAACTGGAAATGTGTTCAAGGATTTCTATTCCAACTTCATCATGGAATTAATGGAAATCAAGGGTTCTTATTTGTTTAGTGTTAAGTTCATATGGTTGTTATTGAGAGTATTTAGGATTAGTTTTTTTCATTTTTTAGGGAAAATATCCTCATATATTGTATGAACTTATAAATATTTCAATAAAGCAATAGAAGTAGGATTTAAGAGCGTACTTTATTTTTAACAAAAAATATAATTTAGGAAGTCCTGGTTTCAAAATTAATGTTTTTCTTTTGCAAAATCTATTTCGAACTTCTCCTTTATGCAACTTTTTAAAATTCAATAAATAAAAAATAGAACTTGTAGGAGCACGTTTCGTGTTCTGAGTTTCTGAGCTCTACATTAAAAACTAGTCATGTTATCATCAAAGATGTATATATTCTTTATAATATCGTATGGAATAAAATTTTTCGATTTATACATATGGAATAATTTATCCCGATCGTTTTGAAGTTCTGAGTCTTCATTCCAACCCAAAAGTTTAATAAATCAGAAAATATTGAAAAGGACACTGGATTTTGGGGAAACTTCAAGCCGGAAAAATTTTAACTTTCCTACAAAAGGAGCATTTATAAAAAAACTAGAGGAGCGATATATACCCCCTATATCTCTCTTCCACATTTCTTGATGACTTGGCAATTTTTTAAATCTTAATTATATATCATAATTTATGATTTGACATCCTAATTTATGTTTTAATTATTTTATTTTATGGTTTGACATCTCATGAAAATGTCGAACCATAAATTATGATGTTAATTTTCATGGTGTTAAACATTATCCACGTCATCTAAGTCTTGCCGGAAAGAATTTGATGGTATGTCCAACATCTATACCTTACATAAAACAGCATACCTCCGTATAAAACAATAAACTTTTTCAATAGTTTGTCATTCAAAAATTGACACGTGTATAAGTCTATAAGTCAAAGGTCTTTATATCCATGCATCCAAATACCAAACCCAATCAAATAATTACATTTTTGCAAAAAAAAAAAAAAGAAAAATCAAATAATTACCCGCATATGTCCCAACTTTATAATAGCAAATTTATCTCCCTTTAAAAAAAGAATGGTTTTGTGTTCCCACAAAAGAACACCTCATCACTTATGAATAGTGAAGAGATGGATGTCAAATCTCTCTTTAAAATAAGAATGGTTTTGTGTTCCCACAAAAGAACACCTCATCACTTATGAATAGTGAAGAGATGGATGCCAAATAGTTCAATTCTTCAACAAAAAATATTACACATTTAATTATACCAAAAAATTACACATTTCATTATATTACACATTTAATTATTTTTATATTACACATTTAATTATTTTCATATTTGTTTGATGATATATTTATTACACATTTCATTCTATTACACATTTAATTATTTTTATATTCCAGATTTAATTATTTTCATATTTGTTTGATGATATATTTCGCATTGTATTAATTTAATTTATGATACTATATTACACAAACACAATGATTATTTTCGATGCCAAATAACTCTCTTATTTTTCTTTTCTTTTTTAGAATTATATTTGTTTTATTCATGATATTATATTACACAAACACAATGATTTCTTCCTTTTCTTTTCTTTTTTAGAATTATATTTGTCACTTGTGAATAGTGAAGAGATAGATGCCAAATAGTCCTCTTCATCAACAAAAAATATTACACATATAATTATTTTCATACTTGTTTTATTCAATATTCTTCAACAAAAAATATTACACCTTTAATTATACAAAAAAAATACACATTTCATTATATTACATATGTAATTATTTTCATATTTGTTTGATGATACATTTCGCATTGTATTAATTTAATTTATGATACTATATTACACAAACACAATAATTATTTTAGAAGCCAAATAACTCTCTTATTTTTCTTTTCTTTTTTATATTACACATTTAATTAATATATAATTATTTTATTTTTATTAGTTTTCTTTATGACTATAATTATATTTATTATTTATTTTTCAAGTATGTGTATGTTCTTTTGTATGTTATTTATTTTTCTAATATGTGTATCAACCACTTATTTGAGTTTGTGTATTTAATGCACAATAATTTATTTAAGGGAAATTTTCAAAAAACCCCCTATCTTTTTTGGATATTCTAAAAAAACCCCTATATTTTTGGAAACTCCAAAAAAACCCCTCTACCAAACTTTTATTTTCAAATACTCCCCTATAGGGGTTAAAACTAACCATTGATGGTGTTAAAAAAAAAAATTTGACCAAAATACCCTTCTATTTTCATATGCATATTTTTGTTATTTTTTCATTAATTTTATTAATTTTAAAAAAAGTCATAAATAATTTTTAACATATAATGATTTCACAAAAATAAAATTATTAAATGTTGTATTTGTATAATTTTAATATTTCATTTATTATTCATGAAAAACTAACATCAGATAATAATAAAATAAACACCTTGAAAATATACTGAAAGAAAAATATTTTTTTAAACATCTATTTTAATTTTATTTTTGTTCTTCTTTTATGTATGCTTTTAATAGATTCATGATATTTTAATTTTTAAATATTTGCAAGGTGTTCTTTTAATATTGTTGTTCATCGTATTATTATTTTATGTTATTTTTTCAATAAAAAGTTATGAAAGTCAAATATATGTAATGTATGAAATATTAAAATTATATAAATATAACATATGACAATTATTTTTTAAAAATTATTATAAGCAAAAAAGAAATTAGGACTTTTTTAAAATTAATACAAATAAAAAAAACATTATTTTAATTACTAAATATGCAAAATGAAGGGTATTTTGGTCATAAAAAAATATTTAACACCATCCATAGTTAATTTTAACCCCATAGGGGGGTATTTGAAAATAAAAATTTGGTAGAGGGGGTTTTTTGGAGTTTCCAAAAAGATAGGTGGTTTTTTAGAATATCCAAAAAAGATAGGGAGTTTTTTGAAAATTTCCCTTTATTTAATTATTTGGAAAAAAGTAATACCATTCTTGATCTAATAATTATATTGTATCTAATGTTCATTAATTTATTTAGCTATACAAAAAAAATAGTATCATTATTGATCTAACAATTATATATAATTTGACTATTTATATATTAAACTCGCCGCGAAGCGCGAACAATTCTCCTAGTGAAATAAATAACATATTGAAGAAATCATACTATAAATAACATATTGAAGAAATAAATAACAATTATTTATTTAGCTATACACCAGGCTCGTCGCCCACAATTTCATATCAAACTATGAAGAAATCATGAACTACACTATATTTATGAATTTCAATAATCCATTACTTTACAAAAAAAAAGTTACAATTAATAAATATCATTAATTTGTGATTATAATTTTTTAAGATATCTCACACAATATATGTGAATAGTTGAATCACAAATACTTAGTTGTGATTATAAATTTATTTAGCATTATCAGATTTATTGGGCAAATTAATTCAATTAAAATAAATATCATAATTTATTTTACTACATTTTAAATAAATTACAATTTGCTCACACAAAATTTACAATAACATGTGTATTGGATTATATTTAATTAAAAAAATCAACCAACACTGCTTACAATAGCATAAATTTAATTTTTATATTTTATAACTAATAAATTATAATTTTAACATGTGAAAAATTTACTAACTTGCGAATAATTAAAAGTTGATTGGCTAAATCAAATGTGTTTTAATTATTCAGTTTGGACAATTCAAAATTTTAGTAATAACAGGAGTATATTAACACTTTAAAGTGATTAAATAGTTCAAGTGAAAATTTAACGCATGACATAGAAATAAATAAAAGTCGGGTCATTTCAGCTTGCGGTTCATTTCGATTTGCAGGTCATTCGTACCGCAGGTTGTTCGGTTTGCGAGTTATTCGGTTTTGGGTCATTTTGGTTTTCGGATCATTCAGTTCCGGATTGTTTAGTTTTTCGGGTCGTTTCGATTTTCGAATCATCCGCATCGTTTCGATTTTCGGGTAGTTTTAGTTTTCGAGTTGTTTGGTTCCAAATCGTTTCAGTTTTTGGATCGTTCGGTTCCGGGTCATTATTGTTTTCGGGTTGTTCGATTCAGGGTCTTTCTGTTTTCGGGTCGTTCGTGTTTTAGAATATTCTATTTTTTTGTTTCTAAGAAAATATTTTCCGAGTCATGCGTATTCTGAAATTATTCTAATAGAGATCAATTCAAGTTTTGGTGAAATAGAAATATCATATTGACAATTTAGGGTCATTCAGATTTTATAAACATAGTTCATTTATATTTCACTGTTCATTTGTATTTGGTATAAAATCTAAATAATAATTATAATATGATATGGTTTTTTTAATTTCAATGCTTACATTCAATTACCAATATACATCATTTTTAGCATGATTATACGATTATGTTTTTAGACACCTTGTAGCAATAAAATATAATATTTTTAAAAAAATATATCGTTCGAGTCATAGGGTCATAGGTGTTTTCGAAAATTGGGGTTTGGGACCATTAGGGTTTCTAATTAGTTCGGTCTCTGGTCATTTCGAGTTTCGGATAGTTGGGGTTTAGGGTCATTCGATTTCGCGTCCGGATCATTCAGTTTCGGCTCAATTTTGTTCAAGGACCATTGACTTAAAAAAAGTTGATTCGGTTCAAGTTCGTATTTGGACAAACTAAATCGTTTTTTTGGATCGTATATATTTTGAGTAAACACAAACTTAATAACAATTATTTGAATATATATAAAGTTGGTTCATCACGTGCCTAGATTAATATAATTAAAAGTTAAATAATCAAATTTCACAATAAATAATATTTTTTATATATATGAATTTGATTTGAGTAAATTAAAATTTTATTGAGAATTGGATAATTAATTCTGACAACTCTTAATTCGTGTCAGAGTACAAGTTGACATGTATAATTTGACAACAAAACAAATTAAATTAATTTGAACAATTAGATAAGAATGAAAATGAAAATTTAATAGTATTTTAGTTTGTATAAATAAAAAATTATTTGTTAAATGACTAAATTTTTTCGTACTAAAAATTAAAATACATAATTTGATGTTTGTTTAAGTTAGTCACGTGCATAGCACGTGTTGAGAACTAGTTTTCCATAAAACTATGAAAACAAACAAAACAGAATTGTGTGTGTTCTTTGCAAAATATTTCCATTTGGATACTTCGTATCAAAATTTTCAAAGGTTTTTCTTTGAACATTTCATTGGCAATTGGAAAATTCGTGTAACCTCTTTGTTTCCGATATCTTCTGTTTTGCCAGATCTTAAAATTATTTTTCATGCTTAGAATTTTCCTTGTAAATTCCGTAGATTTTTCATTTCCCACATTTTAGTGATATAATTCTGTTATCAAGATATTTTGACACTTAAATAATTGTACAAATAAATTAGCTCATTTAAAAAGAAAAAATATATTAAGGCCCTTGCAAGTATGATAAATGTGTCGGGACAATAATTTGGCTTTTGGCAAAGCGTTTGGGACCAACTTGTGAATTTACAAATTAATTTCATTGATATTTCTTTTTTTCATTTCGAAGGTTTTTTCTTGAAAAAACATTTCGTATAATCTCTTCATATTAGTTTCGTTAATGGAAAAAATAATTTTGAAGACTTATTTTTGTGAACTTTGATTAATTTATGGTGAAAATGAATGAATAATTTTGTCTAAACATAATAATTATGGTGAAAATGAATATATTATGGAGAAAATGAACATTATATAAAATAATTTCTCATGATACATTCGAAATTATCTTTTTTGGGGTGCACTGATATCCGGCCTTTAAATGGGTCGACTGGTTGTCGACAACAATTTTTGGCCAATCAGTTCGCCACAAAATATGTGATGACAAGGGGTGTTTTATTCATTATTTTGAATGTCGGAATCGGACTCGAACACGGCCAGTCAAATCGACTGGGCCGATTAGAACAAGACTCAGTCGACCCGAGAAAAAAAATCGGATTTTTTGGTAAATTATTGTTATAAAATGGAAAAACTAACTCGACATTGCAGTCATGGCACATTAAGAAAACTAACTCAAACCCTAAAAGAATACAATAATGAATGAAAACAGAATCAACTAACTACATATTTACTCGACATTGCATAACTATCTCTCTAACAAAAATCGGAAACTCGGTTGAAACTCCGCACGGACATGGCCGAGTCCGACTTGACTCGGTCGAGTTTTTTTTTGTCTCAGACGAGTCAACGAACCATGGTTCAATTTACGGTGTCGTGTAGTTTTGTTTTACTAAAAAAATCTACTAAAACAGATATTTCAGTAAAGAAATAAATTGCAATTAAAAATATATAATTGTCGCGTGTAAGACTATATAAATTTCTATTCGAAAAATATATACTGAATATTTAAAAAATATATAACACTATTAGAAAAGTATAACAGTCAAAGCAAAAAAAAATTATATGTTAATTAAAAAGAATATTATTTCTAAAAGAACATTTTAAAGGTTTCTGATGTATCTTAAAAAATAAATGAAATAATAAAATGATATTAATATGGAAATGTTTAAAATTAATAAAAAAAAGTTTCAAAAAGTGTTTTTAAATGATTATATATGATTATATATGAGTATAGAAAAATATTTTGGTCCGAAAATATTTAGCATCATGAATAGTTAACTTTAATTTTGATAGAAAGATATTTGAAAACAAAACTTTGTTACGGAATTAATATTAAAAAATGAGGGGAGTTATTTTTATAAGATAATTCTTGTATTTATAATGGGTGTGTGCATATTGATAATTATGAAGATGGGCCGATCCCTGGCCATATACACTTGTGATTATTAGGCCGAGATGAAATTAATTAATTTCAAATACTTGAGCACATTTCATGGTCGTAACAAAGAAACTCGTAAATCAAAAAATTTAAGTAACAAAAAGAAGATTAGGAATCATAAAATGAGAAATAGGACCACTCCTGTGAATCTGTGAATGCACTGATGTCAGTGTAACCATGAAGGAATTATTGGTATATTCACAGTCAAAGTCTTCTCCGTGGTCTTTATCGAAAGTATATGTATCACGTACTAAAAAATTGAAATTATTATTTATTTATTTATCATGTTCAAATTATTAAAAAAATAATAATGATAATGGCATTTTTTTTTGGTTACGGTGTTTTTTTTTTAATTTTATCATTAAACTTCGGAAAGTAGTAACATTTTTTAATCGAAAAGTAGTAATATTTTTAGGAGTCAATTAAGTATTTCTGTGGGATATCTAAATAAACTGAAAATGATATTAAAGAAAATAATTTAAAAGTATCCAGCTGAATAATATTCGAAAGACATAATATTTTATCATGAATTATTATAAATAATTCTTTTATAAGCATGATTTTGTAAAAAAAACCGCATTGCCCAAGATTCGAATATGGAATCTCTCCTTATGCCGACATCATCTTTTACCACTGGCCCGATCTTGTTTTAGTGATTTTTAATTGCTAATTGTTGAACTTAACTCGTCAAGCTGATTTTGGAAGAAAATGTATCTCTTAGGATTTGAACATGACCTCTCATTGTGCTACTATATGCCTTCATCATTAGACCAACCTAGACTTTATGTCTTCAAAATTTTACCAACAATTATAACTTGTAAGGACACATGTCAACAACAGTTTCAATTCATTAAACTTCTAATTGCTAGCATTTATAAGTGTTACTTGTTAGTAACACTTATAACTTGAAAGAACACGGGTCAAGCGGGAGACCCTCCCCTCCGTGAATTCGAAAACGAAAATATTTACAATGAAAAAGGAGGTTTTACTCGTTTCAAACACAAATTATTATAATAAAATTATTTATATTTCACCAAGAAAAAGTGGTGTAATGGTAGAACATGTGTTTAATTCCCCGCCACACACACCCACACAAATTAATTCCTGATCCGCCCCTGCGCGTCAACAACAAGTTCATTTCAAATATAAAGGAAATTATTAATTATTAATATTAATTATTGATATGAAAAAACAAATCATAACTATGGCCAGATTAGTTTGTATTGAAGATCATTAGATAAATTATCATAGATAGCAACAATATATTAATACTAGACTACTAGTATTCCAACACATATTAGCAATTTAAATAATATATTTCACATATAAATAAATCTGAAAATAATAAATTAATACAAAAATTAAATATTAAAGGAAAAACAATATGTGAACATTAAAAATAATTTCTTGGCAATAAATAATATAAAAATTTATGCAAATTATAAATAATATCAACTTAATAGTGAAAGAAAATAATTTAATAAATAATATACAAATTTAATTTAGCATAAACATAAATATAAATTATTTTATATCATATGATTTTTCTTTTTAATATATATTTTTAAAAATAACATTACTATTTGATAGGTGTTTATAAGATTAAGAAGTTACTTAGATGGATAAACTATTTTTTTTTTTCATTTCTATTAATTTTTTTAAAAGTTAATATTAAATTGGTAAGACTAAAAACACAAATATAATCAACTTAGCAATAAATGGGATTATTATGGTTATATATTTTTAAAAAATAAATATAATACTTAAAACTCTATTATGTAAATAAAATACTTAAAATTCTATTATATAAAAATGTAACTTTTGCATTATATTTTTTACATAATATTTTAGAAATTCAAATTATGAAAAATAGTATGCATAAACTATGAATATGAATGTCAAAATAAAGAGAAAATTAAAACGAAAAGATTTGATAAATTTTTAAAATAAAATTTATTAAAATGATATAAATATTTGTATGTATTATAATATTACATATTAAGTTATATATATATATATATATATATATATATATATATATATATATATATATATATATATATATTTCATCTTCCATAGGATTCATATTTTATAATGTAATCTTATGTGAAATAATAAACAATTGAATAAGTTGACCTAGCATGAACCTACATAATAATAATGACTTTACGTTATTAATATATGATGTGATTTTATACGAATGCTTAAAACAAGGTGTAAATTAAAAACACTTAAATGGTTACAAACAAAGTATGTTTATAAAAAAAAAAATGATTACTCAATAATCTAACTTTTGTTGAATTATCATAATTAATATTTAATATGAATTTTGACGATTTGACACAATAAAATTACAAAAATTTGGGTTCAAAATAAAAAGGTAGATAAATTGAAAAAAGAATGAGAAACTGTCGCTGAGTCATTCTCAAATTTAATTGGACCACTCCAACATGCACACTCTTGGAGGCCATGGTCTAGGGATGTCAATGGGCCGGGTAGAAACCCGAACCCGCGGGTACCCGACCCGAACGGGGCGGGTAATACCTGAAAAAAATACCCGAGGGTCGGGTAATACCCGAAAAAAAATACCCGGTCCGGGTTCGGGTTCGGGGGAAATTTTTTACCCGCGGGTATACCCGTTACCCGAACCCGAACCCATACCCGAAAAATACCCGAAAATTACCCGAAAATTACCCATAATAAGAAAATTTTGGATGTTTTTTGGATTAATTATTTGTAATATTTGGATTTTTGATGTATTTGTACAAGTTGTTTGTTTTATGTATTTAAAATTATTGATAATTTTACGTATTTGTATAATAATTTTTAAATTTTTAATTTTTTTAGATTATTTATTAATAATTTTCGGGTAACGGGTTCGGGTTCGGGTATACCCGTTACCCGCGGGTTCGGGTTCGGGTATGGATTTTTACCCGCGGGTATTTTGGGTTCGGGTTCAAGTATGGGGGAGGATTACCCGAACCCGACCCGCCCCGTTGACATCCCTACCATGGTCGGTCTCATATATTAATGGATAATTATACTCTTCCCCCCTCAATTCCCCCCACTATTCACGATGTCATCACTATGGGGTATAGTTTTGATTGTCATCTCTAATTTGTACCTCCCATTTCAATTGACGGGTAATTGTGCTTTGAATTAACGATTAATTCAAATGTAATTAACATGTAATACAATTGTATTAGTCATCAACATAATTAATAATTTCAATTAACGGTTAATACAATTTACCGGGTATATATTTGGGAGATATCAATTGACCCCTCATTAGGGATGTCAATGGTGTGGATATTGCCCGAACCGACCCGAACCGTATCCGAAGAAATATCCAGATTCGAAAAAAATATCCGGATCCGAGTGGATCCGGATATGGATATGGTTGCTAATTTTAGGATCCGAAACCGGATTCGATATTCGATTTTGGTGCGGGGACCGGATCCGTGTTCCGGAACCGGATATTTTTAGGATCCGGATACTCGGAACCGGATTCGAGTATCCGGAACCGGATCCGGATACGTATATTGTATACTATTTTTATGTATTATATTTGATATTTGTTGAAAAATCATATACAAATTAATGATTTGTGAGTGATTTAAAATCACAATAGTATCCGTTTTAATATAATCATATATATCGTTCATGTCACAATTATATATATGTTTAGCTAAAAAATAAGTTATGATATGATAACATAGTATCCGTTTTAATATCCGAAAAAAACCGTATACGTATCTGTATCCGACAATATCTGAACCGTATCCGTATCCCTTTATTATTCGAACCGTATCCGGATCCGGGTAATTCCGTATCCGTATCCGTATCCGAAAAAGAATATGGATATGGATCTGGATCTGGTATGACCACTATCCGAACCGGATCCGAACCGTTGACACCCCTACCCCTCATATCGTGAATAGTGGGGGAAATTGGGGCACAGTAAATGGCCTCTATATTAATTACCATCACAGTGAAATTGCAATTCGTATGGTTAATGTCTTGGATTATTGGTGATAGTAATAAAAAAGAGGCCATTTGTTCGTATGTTTAAATTGATTTTGATCCCAAGAAAGCAACTTAATTATTTTCAATGACCACTAGTTTACTTGACCGCTTATAAAATAGAGGTCATTTATTCAGCGAGGTTATACCACCACACTTTATCACTTGTACTCAAATTCATTGACCGATCTTGATCACGAGTTCACGACACCATTTTCGAGTTCAAATCTTGCATTATACGACCACAAATTAGAGTCCTTAATATTGTGATTCTATACAAAATTAATACTTTCATTTCTCTCACTTAATGCAATATTTGTAAATATAACCAGCATATAATTCACTTGCTGCGTAATAAAAAAATTATTCCTCATAAATCATGATTAATATCTATAATCTTGACAACAATATTTGAATGGTTCAGACTACCGAAATAACATTACAATTTTTGTTGAGACGGTCAAATATAAAAAATTACACTATAATAATGATAATATATATTTAACCATTACATAAATACACTATTTTTCGAAAATCTTGGAGGGGTCATGGCCCCTCCCGATCTCTATTAACAACCGTTCCTGATCTTTGTATATATTAGGCAAGCATGACAGTATTTCATCCCACTAGTCTGACGAGAGCTTTTTTTTAGTCCCATTCAGGTCAAGTCTTCGTGAAATATTATTTTGTTCGCAATAGTTAATGGTTTTTTACGAACTTATGGCCCTGAGAAAACAATGGATAGATAAACAAATAAACAATATTGATTAGTTTGATTGAAAAACAACAAGAAGAAGAAAGATTCCCGGAATAAGCCATATTCACGAACTACAACTATATTAAGCAATTATATATTTTTATTTTGGAGTAGTGATGTATGTCCTTGGTATTCTTCCCCATTCTTAATGACATGACATGATTTTTAGAAAACAAATGTTGGACATACTTTCATTTTTTCTCCAAAAGTCTTGATGACGTGAATATGATTTAACATCTTAAAACTAAACATATTAATTCATGATTTGACATTTTAATTAGATGTCCAATCATAAATAAAGATAATCAAATTATAAATTAAGATCTTAAGTCAATAGTTCATAGCCTAATTGGTTGAGTGTGAAGAACAAAAAATCATATGTTGTGAGAGGTTGTGAGTTGGATCCTAGTGGCATAAAAAAAAAGTTAGGTGTCAGTAACGAAAGCGATCGTTTGTCGGGTACCATTAAAAAAAATTAAAAAATTAAAATATTAAATGATGTATTTATGTGTTAATTTTTAAGATGTTAAACCATGTTCACTTCATTAAGGCTCTTTGGAGAGAGTTCTAGGAGGGTGTACATCACTACTTTTTTAATTTAGGGGCAATTTCTTTTGTATCCCTCTAAAAATTCAAAATAACATATTTATCCCTCCAAAATAATCAATTACATATTTATCCCTACTAAATCAAGTTTATTTCAAATTCATCAAAAATTAACAGACATGTTAATTTAAACAGAAAAATATTATGTTGACTAATATACCCTTGATCTAATAACCCGACCCATTAAAAACCTAACCCTACCCGTTAACCCTAAACCTAACTTAATCTATTAATCTACCAATGTCTAAACCTGGACTCTTTAGCGACGAGTCTTCTCCAATCCTTCTCTAAACCGACGAGAAGAGCGACGCACGAACCGACGAGAAGAGCGAAGAGCAACGCACGAAGACACTGGCGACTGGCGACAAGAAGAGGGCCCTGCAATCACACTGGCGACCCGGCGACGCTGGCGACACGGCGACTAGCGACGGGCGGCGAACCGGCGGCAAGACGACATGGCGACTGGCGGCGAACTGGCGACCTACGACGCTGGTACTGGTACGATTGGGTGTATTTTGGTCGATTTGGGATGAATTAAGGAAATTTTGTGTCAGCGTATGACAATAGTGTGAACAGTTACGACAATAGTGTGAACAGTACATACGCTGACAATAGTGTTAACAGCAGTGAACAGTCTATTGGCTGAAAAAATGGTTGATTGGGAACAAATTGAAGTGAAATTTTATTAATCACGACTTAGTTGGGGTCAACTATGGTCCATTTAGGCTGTATTAAGGCATATTGGATCAAAAAATTGTCAATTAGGGACACTGATGACATGGGGATGCGTGAAGAACACTGGCGACCCTTGGGGAATCATGACGACTCGTAAGGAACGCTTGGCATCTAAGTACCTTCTCCCCTTTTCCAAACCGTCGTTCGATCTATATTGTAAAATTTCTATATCTATTCTCTCGAAAAATCAGACTAAGTTCATGTTAGATTGACTTCGGGGTTGATTTCTCTTGGACAATGGATTTCGACACCAATTTGAGAAACATAAAGGAATCGATTAGAAGGGCAAATGAGGCATGAGCAAAAATCAAGATTGGTCCTGAACTGGAGGTCACCGGTTATGGTTTCGTGTCGGTGTCAAGTCATGTATGTTTGTAATTGTTTCGAGTCGGAATCGAGTCATGTATCTTTATAATTGTATTTTAACTTTGTTATTGTTTCGAATCTTGGATCAAGTCATGTATGTTTGTAATTGTTTCGAGTCGGAATCGAGTCTTGTATCTTTATAATTGTATTTTAACTTTGTTATTGTTTCGAATCTTGGATCAAGTCATGTATCTTTGTAAATGTTTCAAGTCTGAATCGAGTCATGTATCTTTGTAATCGTGTTGTAAATTTTTGTGATCGTCTTGTATGTCAATCGGGATACGAAATTATTAAGTTAAGCTCTGTCAAATTTTCCTTAAAATTATTTTGTAATTGATAGTTTCTAATTTTTTCTTAAAATTTTTCTGTAATTGTTATATACTAAAAAACATAACAAAAAAACAACAATAATATTAAATTCATAACAAAACAACAAATACAACAAATACAACAAATGATAATTAAGACCTCGTCTCTGCACTTCGGCCAAGGAATCGGAGTTTTGTATCCCTTAGGACAATGTCTCTCGAATCTCTCCCCTCTTTCGGTCGATTCGAGCTTCTTGATTTCCTCCTCGTTGTCCAAACATGGTATATACTCCCTCAATCCATCTTCACAAACGCTAAATTTCTTCACGCTAATCCTCCAGTCAATTCCTCCTTTATCCTCTTCGCGGCTGTTAACACTATTGTCAGCGTATGTACTGTTCACTGCTTCCAGATCTGAATCCGATAATCCAGTATCGAAATCATCTCGCATTGTGCCATTTTTGTCTACAATTGATGAAATTGATGAAATTAATGAAATTGATGAAATTCAACCTGGAAATTGATGAAATTGAACCTAAATTGACATGAAAATGACGAAATTAAACCTGAAATTGTCTAGCTAGGTAAATCAGTGAGCTCATTAACCTGAAATTGCAACACATCCTTTTATTTCTTCAATTTTCAATACAGAAATTGTAACACATCCTTTTATTTTTCTAAATTGACTCGAAATTACAAGAAAATTGAAGAAAAAATGAAGGAAATTACAAGAAATTGAAGACAAATTCGTAGAGGAGAGTGTCGCAACGAAGAGTGTGAAGAATCGAAGAGGAACTGATGAAAAAGTGGCGAAAAAATCGATGAAGTGGACTGTCGCAGCGAAAAGAATAGCGAAGAGGACCAGAAGCGTGTGAATTCGAAGAGGAGAAGCACTCTCCCTGGCCCCTGTCATCGTCGCAGGCAGCTGCATCGCGTCGCAGTCATACGTTCAGGTCGCGGCGGTGGAGCACATAACACACAAGCGATAGTCGCTAGGGTTTGCTAGGAGAGGGACTGATGCTAATCGCTAGGGTTTTGCTAGGAGAAGAGGAACATCTCTGCTGGAAAGCTCACGAAGAGATGGGTATATCAGGCTCTCCAATTATATCAGTTTTAACAAAGAGAAGGGTATTATGGTCATTAATAATTTTATTGGTTATTTAATTAAATTTTAAAATTAAGATAATATTTTATTTAACAGAAAACTAACAGAAAGTTAACGGTAGGGATAAATTTGATATTTATAAATTTTGAGTGGATATTTATGATATTAATTGTGTTAAGAAGGGATAAATATGTAATTATCAATTTCTGAGGGATAAATATGTTATTTTGAACTCTTGTAGGGACATGGAAGAAATTTCCCCTTTAATTTATAATTTAACATCATAGTTTATGGTTGAACTATGTTAATTTATGGTTTAACATTTCGTTAAAGGGTCAAATCATAAATTAATGTATTGAAAATTAAAATGTTAAATCATATTCACATCATCAAGAATTACGAGAGAGAGTATCGGGGGATATCCAACATTTTTCTTTTATTTTATCGGTGCCTAAACAGCAACAAATTAAATATAAACAGTCCACTGCAGCCAGTACAGAGAATACTTAAAAAAAGGCAACAATTGTTTATAAATAAGACTAGGTCAGCAAAAACATACGTGCATAAACTTCAGTACTTAACCTTATAAGTAGTGAATGCGCGAGAGAGAGAATTCATAACATCCATTGAGAGCTGAAAGTCTCACTCAAAAAGTAAGTAAAATTTTCTGTTTTCCTTCAAAAAGAATTTGGTGTTTCTCTTTCTAGTTAAGATTTTTTACATTTCGTTCCTGACACATACACAATTAACCTCCATGAGATATTAGTAGTTAGTACTAGCAAAAATAATTTTTGAACTTTTTTTTTGTCAGTAAAGAAGGCCTGAGAATCTTCAGAAACAAAAAATACAAAAAGTATTTAATCAAACAAGTCTGAGATGTCTCAAGTAGATTATGGCAATATCGAAATAAAAATCGATGATCCCTTGGCAATCTCCATCAAGGAAAAGATAGAGAATCTACGGTTTAAGCCATTGGGAAGTAAACAATTCACCATTTTTCGGGTGCCCACTTACATTCGAGAGATAAACAAGAACTTTTACGAGCCACGCATAGTCTCAGTTGGGCCGTATCATCGAGGTAGGACCCACCTCAAAGCCATGGAAGAACAAAAAATACGTTACCTAGAAAGGCTCCTCCTTGAAAACCCTGACATCACGTTGTGTGCGTATGTCAAGGAATTGCGAGAATTGGAGAATGCTGCGCGAAGATGCTATTATGAGAGAATCGATCACATGAGTAGTGATGAATTTATAACCATGTTGTTGCTCGATAGCGTCTTTATTATCCAAGTAGTCGTGAATTGGACATTCCGAAGCGATGATAATATTGAAGATATTGTTTATGATATCCCTTGGAATGTGCCTCTAATAAAGAGCGATCTCTTGATGCTCGAAAACCAGATTCCCTTTTTCGTCCTGGAGAAAGTGTTCAAACTATACTCAACCAGGAACGAAGATTATAAATCCTCGAGCTCGTGCAACTATGACACGTTGAGTCAATGTAGTGACCTCGAAAAGGCTTCCCTATTCGACGTGTTGGTCGGTTTTTTGGAGCATGGAAATGATAACTTCCCCATACCAGGTCCAGATAACATTTATGATCATCTACTCCATTTCTACTACGACCGTTTCATGTCCGTGCAAGATCTTCCGAGTATATGTCGTAAAAAATCCTTTCTCGAAAAGCTCAAACCGAATAAGGTGTTCCCTTTAATCTCATCTAGCATTAGAAGGTTGACCATGAGGAAAAATTGTGGATTGTTGATTACCAAACGTTCCCCGAGGATGATTCCATGTGCGACCGAGCTTACGGAAGCGGGAATAACTTTCAAAAGATCCGACTCTAAGAGTATTTTCGACGTGGGTTTTTGTAGCGGGGTACTGAAAATCCCGTATATTCCTGTCGAGGAGAGCACAAGGCCTCGAATAATGAACCTCATAGCTTACGAGCAGTGTAGTCGTCAGAAACAAAGGCCCCTCACGAGCTATGCGGTATTAATGGATTGCATAATAAATACACCGAAGGACGTGCTCATATTGCAACAAGGAGGGATCATCGAGAATAAACTGGCCGACGAAAACGAGGCGGCCATGTTTTTCAACCAGCTCAGGTATTTTCTTTCTTTTTTATATCTAAAGAAGATGATAAATTTTTTATCTAGTTTCATTAAGAATTAGAAGAAGCCCTATAAATATTTTTCTAGAAAACTTGTTATATCAAGTAACTTAAAATAAAAATCATAAAATTTCCACCAAGCAGGTACTGCTCTTATCTCGACTACGACGAGCACCACTTGGCCGGTATATTCAGAGAAGTGAAGAAATACTGTGAGTCCAAGTGGCAGAAATATAGGGCGAAACTATGCCGTGATTACTTCAGCAGCCCTTGGGCGATTATCTCTTTCTTTGCTGCAGTTTTTCTTTTGCTGCTAACCGCAATTCAGTCTCTCTACGGAGTTTTATCATACTATCATCCCCAACATTAGAATTAGAAATTCCGTAGCGAAACAATGATTCATGTTGTGTAAGTAATTTATTCAGCACAATACTATCTCTTGTTGGCATGTTATTGAAAGAAAGAAATTCTAAACTTTCGTAATTTGTTAGTTCAGAGGTAAAATATGTGTCGATTAGTGAGTGACTTATTTGTTAATTATGAGTTGAATTTAGTATTTACTTACTTGAATATGTTAGTTTGTTTGGAGGTGTGATTTATTATTTGTAAGTTATTTGTGGTTAAATGATTGATTAGTTGTAAAAGAATATTTAGGTTTTAACTAATATGTTGCGGTTTGTAAACTTAATTTTTTTTTTAAAAAAAAAGACTACTCGCATTAGTTACTATGACTAAGCGAATCAACGAATAAGAAACTGAATTGGTCTCAAATTCTAATGATTTGTCAATTAGGAATTGAATCTTTAAGCCAGAATTATGTCGCTTAGGGCTTAATCACCACTGACATCATCAACTTAATCGAGAATAAAAGAAAGAACTCAAGATAATTCGAAGAAAATCCAATATAAATAATTGGAAGAAAATGTTTCAAATTAGTAATTAGATTAAAAAAAATAGACTTTGTAATAAATAATTGAAATTATCTATCTAATTGTGTATACTATCTCTTATAGTAGTAATATTTATTTAACTGAAACAAGAGAAAAAACAATAAATATCTGGATCAGGAGTTCAGTATCTTGGATTGACGGTGAGATTCTACCGGCAATGAAAACCATTTTTTTCAGATATTCCGGTTTATACGGTGCTTTGGAAACCTGTAATATAATGATTTGCCTTTCTTTGATCCCAATTATGTTGTTATTATGTTTGTCCCTTCCAAACTGAAATTATTGAAATTAGTGAAAGTTAGACATGCTTTTCAAGCGTGGATATTAGAATTAATGATCTATGAATAATTATTTAATGTTCTAGTGTGTTTGATTAGCCGAGTAGAAGAAGAGATTCCTTTTGGCTTCTCAGGTCAAGGTCTTCTTAAAATATTACTTTAGTTCATACATTTAAAGCCACGACCAAGTTTGTAATTACAACAATAGTCATCATAGTTTTGAAATAAAAAAAATGACACTCGAATTTATAAAACTTTAGAATTTGTCAAATTTAATTTTCGTTGATATTATTCTTACAAGCCATATTGTACTATTGTAAATACCCAACACATATTATATTTTATTGTTAAATCTTAAAAAATTATATTTTCTTTAAAAAATAAAAGTGTACGTCTTAAAAAAATTATAAAATAATATATCTAATAGAATTTTATTTCGGAAATGAAAATCATATTTTCAAAAATATTTTGTACAAAAAATGATTACATTTCGGTATAAAATTATATTCTCATTGCGATAATTTGAAAAATGATATTACATTTTTTATACAATATGTTTTAGTTTTTCTCAAATATAATTATTAATTTATAATACTTATATCATTTTTGAAAATATTTGCAAAAAAAAAAAATATTTTAAACCATTTGCGATTTCTTCAAATTACTAATGATAAAAATATTTGTGATTTTCTACAAATTATATTTTCTTTAAAAAATAAATGTGTGCCGTGTACAAAAATTTTAAAATATTTTTAGTTTTCTACGAATTAGTCACTACCTCTCGCAATATCATTACTAATTTTTAGAAATCGCAAATGGTTTAAATTATAATTTGTTTTTGCAAATATTTTCAAAAATGATAAAAATATTATAAATTATTTTATAATAATATTTATATTTGAGAAAACAAAAAAATATTGTATAAAAATATTATAAAAAAAATGTAATATGATTTTTCAAATTAGAACAATGAGAATATAATCTTATACTTAAATGTAATAATTTCTTGTATAAAATATTTTTGAAAACATGATTTTTATTTGCAAAATAAAATACCATTAGATATTATTTTGTAAAATATGAATATTATTAGTATGCGCACATTTATTTTTTAAAATAAATATGATTTTGTAAGATTTAACAATGAAATATAGTATTTACTTTGATATTTATTTTTCTTCAATAATATATATGTTGTGTACATGCAATGATATAATATGGGGGTGCAATATCAATGAAAAATAAATTGATGAACTCTCTATTTTAGAAAAGTGCGAGGGCGTCATTTTTACTATTTCAAAAGTGTGATGGTTATCCTTGTAATTATAAATTTATTTGTCTATAAACAAAAAAAATATCCCTTAAAAGATTCTGTGATCTATTAGGGTCCCATGAAAAGACTGGACTTATTCTCTTTTGTTACGAGTAATGATGGTAAGTTGTAACCTCAGATACTTATCATCCTCCAATTTAACTTAATCTGACATGATTGACTATTAGTTATATAAATCAATTATTACTTTTTTTTTTTTTAACTATCATGTTATCATGTTAATCATATGAGTTAACTAGGATACAGAGGAGGTTGTGATGGTGAAATATAGAGGCCTGGTATAGAAATGACAATCCGAGGCTCGGACCGATTTTCGAATCGTTTCGATTTACAGGTTATTCGGTCTCGAGTCGTTTCGATTTTCGAATCATTCGGATTCGTGTCATTCGATTTCAGTTCGGCTTCAATTTATGTTCTTTGATCTTTTGACATTTTTCGATTTGGGTGGGATCCGAATTCGGATCGGTCAAGTCATCATTTCAGGTCGATCATATTTTGTCAACTCTAATAGGGTATGATGCGTAAAAGTTAACATACATGTTATGGATCTAATTTTTTTGAATTAACTATATGATCGCCATTTAGTGTCAATTTTTTTGAAAGTAAAAAGTAAATGGATTTTATAAGTTAATAACTTCATAATTTAAGTGGTCCAATGAATATTTGAATAAATTATGACTCATTAGTTCAGTCCTAGTTCAGTCCCACTTGAAAAATTTAAGAGACAAAACTTTAATATTAATAAACTTACCTCATTGAATGTGTTCTTCTTTTATGTGTGATTCAGAACAATTCTCGTTCTTTTTCACTGTTTATATATATATAGACTAACTACTTAATTATTCTCGTTCTTTTATGTGTGATTCAGAACAATTCTGATTCAGAACAATTCTTCTTTTATGGCGGATTTTATATATATATATATATATATATGCGCGCGCGTGCGTGCGTGCGTGCGCGTGTGTTCTCGATATCCTCGCATAGTGGCGGATTTTATCAGAATTTCTTGAAGAAGACAAATGAAAGATTGTATCTGAAATTATCTTGCATCAATTTTTTTTTTTGGAGGAAAGGGCAAAAGTAAATTTTATATTGTTATACTGATAATATATACCAAATCACTAGATATATATATTGTTCGGCAAAATTTTTGAAGGGACGACGGTCTCCTCTGTCCCCCAGTTAAGATCCGTTCCAACTCTCGCGTGTATATTATATAACTATACATACGTAATAAGAGTTATATACGGTGTTTTCAAATCTCACTCAAACATTATTGATACGTCACAAAGATTATTAATTAGACTGATTATTAGTTCATTTAATCATTAATTAATCGGTTAATTAAATTGACATGTTAATTAACAGGTACTAATATTTATATATGAAACTTTATATATGAAACTGAATTGACACTTCAATTAAACGAATTTCGTTGACAGACGTTTATCACTTCAATTAATTATCTTCGATTTACACATCAACACCGTTGGAACGAGAGTGAAGGGAGGGGAAGGGCACCGTAACATTTCCCATATGATAAGGCTGGCCGACCCACTACATTATAAATCATTTTCACCTAGTAGCAATTGTCAGAGAGAAGAGAGGGAAGTTTGGGCGTGACTGAGGACGAATTTCTTAGCATTCATGGAAACTTGAAACTCAAATTTTAGATGTAAGATTCACCTTACTCCTTCATTATTCTTTTTGTGCTACTCTTTTGCAGTTTTAGTTTGTTACGATTTGAACCCCATGCTGAACAAACTTGTGATGGTTGTCAGCAGTTGCACAGTACCAGTTGCTGGATTCATCACTTGGCCATGTTACGTTGGTTTCCAACAATTTAATAAAAAAATATTAGTTTCCAACAAAAATACTTTGTGCTCGACCTTTAATAGTTCTGCCGATTGATGGGATTTGGATGGGATTTGGATAGGATTAGAGTAATATCCAAATCGAAATCCGATATAGAATTGAATTCCGGATGCAAATGTAAATCCATTGGAACATCAAGATTTATGTGAATTTAGTTTATAATTTAGATCTGATTTTTATTCACTTCAAAATAATCTATCCCATTTTTGAAAGTAAATACCTTGTCCCCAATTTCTTAATTGATTAACCCTATATGAAATTCCTAACACGGTTTTTTTTTACCTTTTTACTAGTAAAAGATGGCTTGAGAGACTTCACAAGAATAAATACCGAAAAAGTTATTAATTAAGGAAAAAAGTAAATATGGCTCAATTAGGTTATAGTGATATCAAAATAACAATTGATATCGATGATCCCGTGACGATCTCTATCAAGAAGGAGATCGAAAATGATCAGTACGACCCATCAGAAAGCAAGCCATCCACCATTTTTCGAATGCCTTCATATGCCCGAGAGAGAAACAAGAACTTGTATGAGCCACGGGTAGTCTCGATTGGGCCATATCATCAGGGTGTGGCGCACCTCAAAGCCATGGAAAAACAGAAAAGGCGTTATGTACAGAAACTCCAACACGATAACCCTAGCATGCCATTGGATGAGTATGTTCGACAAATACGGAAATTGGAGAGTGCTGCGCGGGAATGCTATTATGAGGGAATCGATCATATGAGGAGCGATAAATTTATAACCATGCTGGTGCTAGATAGCATGTTTATCATTCATGTAGCTGTGAGTTGGATGTTCCCAGATCCCAATGATAGAGATATTGTTTGGGATATCTCTTGGAACATGCCTCTAATAAAGAGTGATCTTTTGTTGTTGGAGAACCAGATCCCTTTTTTCGTTCTCGAGGAAGTGTTCAAACTTTATTCAACCACCGATGAAGATCGGTATAGCTCCTCGTGCGCAACCCCGTCAAACTTTGACACGTCGAGTCAAGAGAGTGATTACGAAAAGCCTTCCTTTTCGAAGTGCTGGTAGGGTTTCTAGATCATGGAGATGACAATTACCAGATACCGTGTCCAGATAGAATCTTTGATCATTTACTCGATTTCTACTACGACTGCTACATGTCCATACAAGAGCGTAAGAAACCTCTCGAAAAGCCCAAATTTAAGAAGATATTCCCTTCTATCTCCTCCAGCATTAGAAGGTTGACCATGAAAAAAAACTGTGCATTGGGGACTACTACACGTTCGCCAAGAATGATTTCGTGTGCAACGGAGCTCAAAGAAGCAGGAATAACATTCAAAAGATCCGATTCCAATAGTATTTATGGTGTAAATTTTTCTAGGGGGGTTTTGAAAATCCCGTATATTACTATTGAGGAGAACACGATGCCTCGAATAATGAATCTGATAGCGTTCGAACAATGTAGTTGTCAGGAGCGAAGGCCCTTCACGAGCTATGCGGTATTAATGGATTGCATAATAAATACGCCGAAGGATGTGCTCATATTGCAACAAGGAGGGATAATAGAAAACAAACTGGACGACGAGAACAAGTTGGCCATGTTTTTCAACCAATTGAGGTATTTTTTTTGTTTCATAAAGAATAAAAAAATGACCCTAAAATGAAAAATCATTTTTCATAACCACACCTTTTGATTGTACAATTAGAAACTACAACTTGTAGTATCAATTATTAATCAAAAGGAACTACTCCGTTAATCAGGTACTGCTGCATTCTGGACTACGAGAAGCACCACTTGGCTGGTTTATTCCAAGAAGTGAAGAAATATTGTGACTCAAAGTGGCCGAAATATAGGGCGAAACTATGCCGTAAACACTTCAACAGCCCTTGGACGATTATCTCTCTCATTGGCGGAGTTCTTCTTTTGTTTTTGGCTGCAGTTCAGACTGGCTACGGAGTTTTATCATATTATCGGCCCCCGAACTAGAAATTACGTAGTGAAATAACATTTCATGTTTTCCAAGTCGATCATTTGGCTTTTTCAGTAGTGTCTTAATTCTAAATTATGTGTGGCTTTGTGAGTTGTTATTAATTTGTTATGAACTATATATGTTTCTTTTTTTTATTGTCCGAAGACAATCACAATAAATCATATAGTACTATAAATGCATCTGTTACCTTCAATTATATTTGTCTCTCCCCAACAAAAATTGCAACTTAAGTGGATATGAATTTCGTGATGGTATGTTCTATGTAAATATCAATCCTTTTATGGCTTGTATGACTATGAGTTTAGATATTTTTAGTTTTACAGCTGAACATTTTTAACAAGTAGACAAACAAACCCATAAATTTTTGCTTCGATTCTAAGGGAACTTGAAAACAAAGATAATGCTCAATGAGAATATTTTAGTTAACATAGCAACTACTCTCTGAGTTGATTGGGAATCATCTTTTCACAGATTCCGGTTTATACGGTGCTTTTGTAACCTGTACTGTAGTGCTTTGATCTCAATTTTGTTGTATTATATTTGGCCCTTCCAAACTGAAATTATTGTAAGTATAAAGATGTTTTGCTGCGTGGATTTATAATTAATGATCTATATAAACCAACCACGATTTAACGTGATTTTCATCAATATTCAAAGAACACACTAGCCAAGTGTCACTCAAATGGTCCCTGCCCCTTCCCTTCCTCGAGTCAAGGTCTTCTAAAATTTGGAACTAGTTAATGTTTACAAGACTTTTGCGGTATTAGGGGTCCCGTGAAAAGACTACTCTCTTTTTTTAGTAAGGAAATTTTACTATCCCCCCAGATTCCCCAGCTATTCACGATTGAATCATGCTAACATTTGCAGTTAATTGGGTGCTTCTCACTTGAGACCAGGTTTCTCCGTGGCCTCCCATAAAGTCACCCACATTTAATTCCTCCTACCATTTATTTCTTAATAATCATTCAACAGTTTTTTCCTCTGTTGTAATTAATAGCAACAATAATTCTTGTTTTTGTTTGACTCTTAACTTTCGATTGCTTCATAATGCCAAACATATTACATTCATTTCATCTAATTTAACCACTTTTCTTTCATACTAAATTGACTTCTATTTTTAAGGTACATTAAGTTAAGGTTCTGAAAATCGGAATCGGAAATCGAATCGGAGAATGGGCTGAAGGAGAAATCGGAATCGGAATCGGCAAAATCGGTTTTTTTTTGTTTTAATGCATAGTGTTTAAAAAAAATGTAAAAACAATATTTAGACATAAATAAAACTAATGTAAATATTTATTTGTAATAAAAAAAATTACATGAAAAAATCTACTGCAAAAAATTATGTCGTGCTGGTTCGGTAATTATTAAGATGATTATTATGAATTTATGATGATCAATAAGAAGCATGTTAATATAAACTATGGATCAATATGAACATTATTAGTGTTGGAGTTAGTGAGGTTTAGATCTTGTATTTTCGGTGAATTAGTGAGAGAGATTTTTCAGAGGAATACGCAGGGTATTTTTCATAGAGATAGGTGGGTATTTTTCTTAGAGATAGGTGGGTATTATTTACCTCTACCTGAGACACTCACAAACAAGAGTTATATAGTGGGGATAGTTTCCCTCTTTCTACTTCTACACGAAAATAGATGATATTGTGGTTGTCTTGAGAATTGCTCTCTGGCATAGACACAAAACCCAAACATCCCAAAAGTCTTTTTGTTACACATCTCCCATACACATACACATGGGGCACATATTAACTATTATACATTAAGCTAATAAACCAAAATAAATAATATTACAAAAACATTAAATTTAACACTCCCCCTTAATGTTTTTGCTCGTCATGCCCATCAATTCTCGAAAGCGAATGAACTTCTCACTTGGAAGTGCTTTGGTGAAAACATCCGCCAATTGGTTTTCGGTTTTCACGTGCTCGATAAGAACTTCATCATCTCCAACCACTTCTCGAATAAAGTGGTGCTTGAGCTTGATATGCTTCGTTCGGCTATGGAAGACGGAATTCTTCGACATCGCTATCGCGGATTTATTATCGCAAAATAGAATCGTGGCATTTTCTTGTTTCTCCCCCATATCTACTAATATTTTTCTCAACCATTCTATTTGTTTCACGGCTTCGTTTGCCGACACATATTCGGCTTCCGCGGTGGAAAGCGCACATTTTAAACCGATTAAATTTTTCTCCTTCGGTTTTTCAACTAACTCCAAAGTTTGATTTTTCTCAATCATTCTTATTTTTTCATCCATCGATTTTCTCCACACTTCCTCTTTCACCGCTTGCTCAAAATTCTCCGTTTCAACAACACAAAAATTACATCGCAAATAAATATCACTTAACCTTCTCATTTTTACCGGTGTTGAGCTCGGTCTTGAGGAACTCGGCTCCATATTCATGGATGGAGAATTTGTCGTTTCTTCTTCTTCTTCAAATTCATTTTGAATTTCATCTTTATCTACTTGCGGTTCGGTTTCCTTTTCGTGCACAATTATCGGTACACTTTCTACGCATTTTTCTTTCCAATCCCATTTATCTCTTTCGTTAAAAATTACATCGCGACTTGTAATTATCTTTTCCCTTTTGAAACTCCAAAGTCCATAACCCTTCGATTGAGAGCTATAACCCATAAAAACACATTTTTCACCTTTCTCTTCAATCTTGTGTCGCATTTCTTTCGGGACATGCGCGTAGCAAATCGAACCAAAAATTCGCAAGTGATTGACCGATGGTTTTCTACCACCGGACCATACCTCAAACGGTGTTTTGTCTTTAACCGCTTTGGTCGGACACCGGTTTAATAAATAAACCGCCGTGTACGCCGTTTCGGCCCAAAAACTTTTCGGGACATCTTTTTCAACCAACATTGATTTTCCCATTTCAACTATGGTTCTATTTTTTCTCTCGGCAACACCATTTTGTTCCGGTGAATACCCTACGGTTAATTGCCTTTCAACTCCAAGGTCTTCACACAATTTATTAAACTCGTTGGAGTTATATTCACCACCTCGATCACTTCTCAATTTTTTAATCAATCGGCCACTTTGCCGCTCAACCAATTTTTTGAATTTTTTAAAGATTGAGAATGCATCGGATTTTTGTTTCATGAAATAAATCCAACACATCCTCGAATAATCATCGATGAAGGTGATGAAATATCAATTACCTCTTTGTGAAGGTTGCTTCATTGGACCGCACACATCGGTGTGTACAAGCTCCAAAGGATTTGTTGCTCTCCAAGCCCGTTCTTTTGGGAATGGTTCTCGGTGTATTTTACCGAGCACGCAAGCTTCGCACACATCGCCCTTGTCTTCAATATTTGGCAAACCGTACACCATATTTTTTCTACTCAATAATTTCAAGCTTTCGAAATTTACGTGGCCAAGTCGTTTATGCCACAATCTCGACACATCTTCAACACCCGCTTTTAATGCCATCGATTTTGTATTTTTAAGAACGAATGGAAAATTTCTATTTTTCTCCATTTTTATGGTTGTCATAATTTGACTTCCATTTTTCGATGTATCGTAGATTTTACAACTCTCTCCTTCAAAATGTACCGAGTGTCCATGCTCGATTAATTGTCCCACACTCAATAAATTTTGTGTCAGCTCCGGCACAAACATCACATCACGTATGGTTTTTCGTCCATTTTTCGTTTCAATGGCGATTGTACCTTTTCCTCTTGATTGGACAACCGCACCATTACCCATCGTAATTTGAGTGGTGTCGGTTGCATCAACTTCGGTGAAGACCGATTCAATTCCGGTCATGTGGTTACTACAACCACTATCAACATACCATACATCGCTCTTTTTCTCCAAGGCCGTTTGACACGCATAAAACGTGTTGTCGTAATCTTCTTTATTTTCGGTGTAGTTGGCTTGTTCGTTATTTCGAACTCGACAATCTTTTTGGAGATGCCCAAATTTCTTACAATTATGGCATTGAAGTTTATCCTTGAACCAACAATCTTTTTCAAGATGAGAAGCCCTTTTGCAAGTATTACATTTTGCTTGGTTGTTTTGGCAATTATTTCTACCTCCTCATCTTCCTAATAATCACTACTAGAAAACAGTTTTTCAGCGGCGGGGAAATATTATCACCGGCGGTACCCCCCGCTGTTAATAGTTTCAGTGGCGGTACCGCCCTTGAAAAATACAACCCCCACTGAAAGGTTATTTTTACCGGCGGTACCGCCGCTGAAAATAAATACCCCCACTTAAAGTTTAACTTTCACCGACGGTACCGCCCTTGAAAGCTAAAATACTTCCACTACACTTCTTTTACCGGCGGTACCGCCATTGAAAAAAAACAACCCCCACTGATTGTTTCACTTTCACCGGCGGTACCGCCATTGAAAATACGTACCCCCACTGATTGTTTCACTTTCACCGGCGGTACCGCCATTGAAAATACGTACCCCCACTGAAAGTTTAACTTTCACCGGCGGTACCGCCACTGAAAATATGTACCCCCACTGAAAATTGTAGAATAATAATAATAATCATAAAAATAATAATCAGAAAAATAATGTAAATAATCATAATAATGAAAATCATACAATAATCATAATAATAAATAATCCTAATAATTATCATCATAATAATCATAATCATCATAGTAATAATAATCATCATCATATTTTCATAATAATAATTAATATTAATCATAATATTATTATTATTATTAGACAATTTACTTGGTCGAGTAATCGTCATTTTCCAACTTTCTCAAAACTTGATAGAATTCCAACTTCAAACGATATCGATCTAACGCTCGATTCTACATTTTCACTAGAAGCCTTTGTCTATAATAATAATAATAATAATTATCATATCAATAATCATCATGAAAATAATCATAATAATGAAAATCATACAATAATTATAATAATAAATAATCCTAATAATTATAATCATAATATTAATAATAATAATAATAATAATAATAATAATAATAATAATAATAATAATAATAATAATAATAATAATAATAATAATAGTAATAATCATAATCATCATAATAATCATAATCATCATAGTAATAATAATCATCATCATATTTTCATAATAATAATTAATATTAATCATATTATTATTATTATTATTATTAGACAATTTACTTGGTCGAGTAATCGTCATTTTTCAACTTTCTCAAAACTTGATAGAATTCCAACTTCAAACGATATCGATCTAACGCTCGATTCTACATTTTCATTAGAAAATTTTGTCTATCATAATAATAATAATAATAATAATAATAATAATAATAATAATAATAATCATATCAATAATCATCATGAAAATAATAATCATCATAGTAATAATAATCATCGACATATTTTTATAATAATAATTAATATTAATCATATTATTATTATTATTATTATTACCATCATCATATCGATTCTACATTTTCACTAAAAGCCTTTGTCTATCATAATAATAATAATAACAATAATAATCATCATATCAATAATCATCATGAAAATAATCATAATAATGAAAATCAAACAATAATCATAATAATAAATAATCCTAATAATCCTAATAATAATAATAATAATAATAATAATAATAATTTAATAATAATAATAATCTAAATAATAATAATTTAATAATAATAATAATAATATTAATCTAAATAATAATAAGAGTAATAAAATAACGATAATAATATTAATAATATAATTATCACCGGCGGTAGGAACCTATACTGCCGCTGATAGACAAAGACTGATACGTTGATGGACAAAGGCTGATGATTATCACCGGCGGTAGAAGCTAATACCGCCGCTGATACAAAGGCTGAAGATTATCACCGGCGGTAGATATTTATACCGCCGCTGATATTGTTGATAGTTTTAAGTACTGCAGCCGCGATTTCTTTTACAAACACAAACCCTAACCCTTCTTCTTCGAGTTCTTTCAAGCCGCGAGTTCTGAGTTCTTTCTCCTTCGAGTTCTTTCAAGCCTTCTCCGTCGTCTCTACTCCAGCCCCACAACTCCGGCCTACCAGGTGTTTTCCTTCGAGTTCTTTCAAGCTTTCTCCTTCGAGTTCTTTCAAGCCGACGCTTGGTGATGATGAAATAGGACGAGAGGATGCAAGTGGCGAAGAGGCAGGCGACTGGAGAAGGACGACGACTGGAGGTGGATTTTGGCGACTTCGTCCTGATTTTGGCGACTTCGTGCTGGCGATGAAACCCTATGGGGCTCGCGCGACCTGTTGGGCTTCTTCACCGTTCGTCGAAGTCACAATAAAGCAAAACCTAGGTGGGCACAACTGGCGATTCTTCGTTGTCTTACTTCAGGTTACGAAAACGAAACACATTTCTGTATTTTTTTCTCGCATTTTTTTGCCGTTTGATCTTATAATTTCTTCCGTAAAGCAAAAGCTACACTTAATTGTTCGATTTTTTTTATCGGTATTGTCAATTTCAGTTTGATTGAGGTCTTATTTTGATTAATTACAAGTTAATTAGGCCTATTTTCAGATTAATTACAAGTTAGTTGGTCAAAAAAGTCAATTTCGGTTTTATTGAGCTCTTATTTGGATAAATTAGAAGTTAATTGGGGTTAATTCCACAGCGAAATGACTAATCGGAGTAATTCTGCTGCGTAGGGCAACTCTTGGGGTTAATTTCGGTTTTTTTTATCGTAATTTTCAGAAATTTAGGGGTACCACAAAGAATTTTATGCACTTTAATCTCCTAAATATTCTGTTTAGTGGCATTAATAAAACTTCCTAAATATTCTGCGTAGGGCAACTCTTGGGGTTAATTTTCAGAAATTTAGGGGCATTAATAAAACTTCCTTTTTCTGACGAAACGGGTCGACCCATCTCAAGAGGACAGGGCTTGCGTGAGCGATTCGATACCCGACCCGTTAAGTGAGGATAATATTGCGTGAGCGATTCAGGATATTTTCTAAGGTAAAAATGATATCATTATTTTTTAATTATAAATATGTTTTTGATTTATAGAAGGGTAAATATGTAAATTCCTTTTTCTAAGGTAAAAATTTCGATGGAGTCTCCTCTGACGAAACGGGTCGACCCATCTCAAGAGGACAGGGCTTGCGTGAGCGATTCGATACCCGACCCGTTAAGTGAGGATAATATTACGTGAGCGATTCAGGATATTTTCTAAGGTAAAAATGATATCTTTATTTTTTAATTATAAATATGTTTTTGATTTATAGAAGGGTAAATATGTAAATTCCTTTTTATAAGGTAAAAATTTCGATGGAGTCTCCTCTGACGAAACGGGTCGACCCATCTCAAGAGGACAGGGCTTGCGTGAGCGATTCGATACCCGACCCGTTAAGTGAGGATAATATTGCGTGAGCGATTCAGGATATTTTCTAAGGTAAAAATGATATCTTTATTTTTTAATTATAAATATGTTTTTGATTTATAGAAGGGTAAATATGTAAATTCCTTTTTCTAAGGTAAAAATTTCGATGGAGTCTCCTCTGACGAAACGGGTCGACCCATCTCAAGAGGACAGGGCTTGCGTGAGCGATTCGATACCCGACCCGTTAAGTGAGGATAATATTGCGTGAGCGATTCAGGATATTTTCTAAGGTAAAAATGATATCTTTATTTTTTAATTATAAATATGTTTTTGATTTATAGAAGGGTAAATATGTAAATTCCTTTTTCTGATAAAACGAGTACTAATTTCTGTAGAAAAAAACCCTAATTTCAGGATAAAGAGGGGATACCGCCAGATCAGCAAAGATTGATATTCGCAGGAAAACAACTCGAAGATGGGCGAACTTTGGCCGATTACAACATACAAGTGTTTGGAAGGATAATATTGCATCTGGTTCTCAGGGTGAGAGGAGGCACGATGATCAAGGTCAAAACCCTAACTGGCAAAGAGATTGAAATTGATATCGAGCCCACCGATACTTCGCCTCGCAGGTTTAGTTATTTTATTAATTCATTTTTAAATATTTAAGAAGTTAAAACGTTAATTTTACATTTTTTCAGGGACTAAAGTGGAAATTTGTGCCTCGCAGGTTTTGAGACGGCTTCTCAAAATCAACTGGATCTCGAAACTCGTGAAGAACACCGAGCAAATGGTTAACGGGTGCAGTGGAGAGGATGGAGATTATGTGCCGCTAGGGTTACGAGAGTGGATGTAGTGGAGAGGATGGAATTATTTGCCGCTAGGGTTACGAGAGGGTGGAGCGCTAGGGTTACGAGAGAATAGAGAGCAATTAAGTGATGTGTTTATAATTGTGTTTAAAATATTTGTATGATTTACAAAAAAATATTGTTGATTATGTATGATTTAGATAGTATCATTGTGGAATAATTAAAAATATTGTCACGGTAAGATTTTTTTTATTTTGTTTTTTCTCATTTTTTAAGATATTATGGAATAATTAAAAAAAATCTGAAAAAAAAAAAAAGTTTCAGTGGAGGTGCCGCCGGTGAAAATAAAGAACCGCCGCTAAAAAAAAAGAAAATGCGAATAAAAATAGCGCCGCTAAAAGTAAGAAACCGCCGTTGAAAATATAAAACCGTCATCGAAAGTACCGCCGCTGAAAGTAATAAACCGCCGTTGAAAATAAAAAACCGCCGCTGAAAGTACCGCCGCTGAAACTAATGAAACCGCCGTTGAAAATAAAAAACCGCCGCTGAAAGTACCGCCGCTGAAACTAATGAACCGGTTAGCATATTTTTCAGTGGCGGGAAAGATACCGCCGGTAAAAATAATAGGTACCGTCGGTGAAAGTTTTCACCGGCGGTACCGCCGCTGAAAAGCATTTTCAGCGGCCGAGTATCAGTGGCGGTGTATCACCGGCGGGTCCCCGCCGGTAATAGTATTAGCGGCGGTTTTTGACCTTTCAGCGGCGGTATTCCACCGCCGGTGAAAGTGCTGTTTCTAGTAGTGAATCCCCTGCCCCTATTGGAATAATGCCCTCTTCCTCTACCGTAATAACCCCCACGGGAAGACTCCCCCTTTATGGTATTTTGGTTTGGTGGTTTAGAAACGGTGAGTTTTGATTGGAATGCACTCTCGAGAGATTTTTCGGCATCCCTATTTAATCTTTGCTCATGTCTTTCTAGAGAACCCATTAGATCATGAACACTTATAGTGGAGAGGTCTTTGGTTTCTTCGATAATAGAGGCCATGTTGTCATATTTGGGAGAAAGGCTAATTAGGATTTTTTCGCAAACCGATTTGTCGGTTAAATCCTCACCCAAGCTTCTTATTTGATTTACCAATTCCATGATTTTAGAGAAATAATCCTTAAGAAGTTCATTCTCTTTCATAATCAAATTTTGGAAATCTCTTTTTAGAGTCAAGAGTTTCCCGGTTCTAACCTTTTCGTTTCCTTGAAATTCTTTTTGCAAAATTTCCCAAGCTTCTTTTGAGGTTTTCGCCCCAATAATTCTCGGAAATAGTTTATCCGAAATTGCATTTTGGATCGATCAAGAATAACGCCTTCGCATCCTTCTTTTTATTCTCCTTGTATTCTAGTTACATTTTTTTGTACAGGCCTCCAAGGAAGGCAGATTATTGACTTGTACAGATTAGAATGGTATGGTTCACAAGAGTTTGAATGTTCTAAATTAGTTGATGTAATTTTGTATTTTTCATTATCTGGACAATTACAATTAAACCCTAGGTTCACCATAGGTTGTCGAGGACCTAATAGCAAAAAAGGCACCAAGTTAAACCCTCAAGCTACCAATAAATTATTTTACCAAAACAATTTAATTCTTATTAATTGCTCCCTATTTGTAGGAACGAAACCGAAAATGCGAACCGACAAGTCCATCTTCAAATCAACATCATACTGAATGAGGTGTTTAGATTTAGGTTAATTTTAATGTTAAAGTCATAATTTCATATTTAATTTTGTAATTGTTGATGAATATTTTTGTACGATAATAATTGAATTTAATATTAAATAAAATTCAATTTTATATGTTAAAGAGAATTTTTCTGTGTACAATTTTATTATAAATGTTGTTAATTGATCAATGAATGCATTTTCATTTGTTGTTGATTTTTACATTGCAAGCATTTTGATATGTCGTCGATTTATACCATACAATGCATTTTTTAAATGCTACCACTTTTCTCAACCGAAGCATTCTAAAATGCTACTATTGGTCCATAATCATGACCATGCCCATGCATATGAAAATGCTTTTAATTTGATAATTAGATGCATTTTTTAATGCTGTTATTAGATATTTGTCAATGCTTTTATTTCTCATAATTCAATGCATTTAAACATATGAATGCATTTGTAAATGCTTTTATTATCACAATTAGATGCATTTTTTAATGTTGTTATTAGATATTTGTCAATGCTTTTATTTCTCAGAATTCAATGCATTTGAACATATGAATGCATTTGTAAATGCTTTTATTGTCACAATTAGATGCATTTTTTTAATGCTATTATTCGATATTTGTCCATGCTTTTATTTCTCAGAATTCAATGCATTTGAGCATATGACAGCATTTGTAATTGCATTATTTTGATCGTTTTGATGACATTACGAAATGCCCTCGATTTTCATTATAATTGCCGACACAAACATATGCTGTTGATTTCACAATTACGTGGCATTACATGAAATGCATTTGTAAGAATAGAGGGCACCAGCCCGGACTGCATTTTCAGCTTATGCTGTCAAATGTAAATGACAGCATTAATACAAGCATTCAACAGCATATGCGAATGCTTCGAAATGCCAGTATTGTTGTAGTGACATGGTGAAATGTCATTTTTTCTTGATCAACTTAACTCTTTCCCGATCTAGAATCAGATTGAATATTCAATTAATATTAACAACACATGTTAATCTTATTGAGCGTGACCACACATTTTCTTCAATCCTAATTCATCATGGGGCCCTGGAAGATAATCTCTTTCAATCATGAAAGGAACAACTTCCATCTTAGTTATTCACATCCTCCATCATGCTTCATGTAATACCCAATGATGATCTTGATTATCCGATTAAAGATAACAAATAAACATATCTAAGCATCACAATTCACATATGAGAAATTCAATGATAACCTCAGGTCAAAGAACTAAAATTCTATTTATTTATGCGAATATATATAATGACAATAATCATGTATATTCTCATAAATTGGTGAGTCTAATATGTAGTCTCTAATACATATCTATATTTCATATTTGACATCTTTACATCTCTATGTATTTCCATGCCCATGATCAGTAAAACATAATCATCTCATATGCGAATATACTGGTGTACACATATATTCTATTTCCTTAGACGTGTATATCTCCATATACATCATATATATGACCATGGATATTTAGAATCATATTACGTTCATTTTACAACTTTACTATCATGATCACATATTATGATGATATACAAAGTAGTGATACAATTCATAGCTTATTCACATATTCCTAAATATGTTAAAAAAAACAGTACACGTATTAAATAAAAATTTAATCAAATTTATAATATCAGATTAACAACACATAAATAATAACTGTCATTTGTTTACATACAAGCTAAACATTTTTGTCTAGGGCATTATTTCCTTCATTTTTTTATTTTGAAACAAATTATACCTTCATCCTTTTTACCAAATTTTTTGTATAAAAATATTTTTTTAAAGTATTTCATTGGGATATCTAAATAAACTAGAAATTGTATTAAAAAAACAATTTAAAAAGATCTCGTGAATAATATTTGAAAGACATAATATTTTATTATGAATTATTAGAAATAATTCTTTTATAAGCACGATTTTGTAAAAAAAAATTGCATCTCTCACGATTCGAATAATGGGATCTCTCCTTTCGCTGCCATCATCTGTTACCACCGAACCGACCTTGCTTTAGTATTTTTTACTCGAAAACGAAAATTATTAGGGGAACCTGTAGGGGATTCTACCCGGCTCCGGACCCGCGCAGCGGATATGTAGGCCCGGTCCGGTTCCCCAATTCCCGAGATCACGCCATGACTTCGAAGGGTACGATACAAAAAAGAAGATTAGATTCATACCAGTGCAAAATTGATTGCACATGAAGGGTTGATTGCTAGTCTTCTTTTCGTGTCACGTTGGTGACAATCCGCGCGTCCCACACCACGCGTCTTTCACCGTTCGTTGACGTTGCCGATTCACTCGATTTCGTCTCCGACTGAATTTACTCGTCCGAATCGATCACAACTGAAAGAGCCCCAATTGTTGCTCCTCTACGTGTATCCACCTTGACTCGTAAGACGTCGGTCGCGGGTGCAACTGCCTAGACGATGCACCGGCGAACTTGCTTGATTGATTGATTCTCTATACCGGAAAACTCCTTTTCTCGGTTTCTCTCTCTTTACACCCTTTCACTCAATAGAAAGATGTCTCACAAATTTTGGGATATTCTAAATGAATTGGACTGAATGAACTAACTTAAGATGAGAGAGAATTATCCTATTTATATCACATAGGATTAGGATTGACCAAAAGACATGTATATCCAATATACACTCTTTCACACAGAAAGTTGCATGAATCGGTCCAGTATTCTGTCCATACAAAATTGGTAAATTCCTCTGATAGAAAAGAAACCAACACGAAAGTTGTAGATAATCTTATTATCTACACGACACAATTTGGCCTGGCCCAATTGGAGTTCGTATGCAAAAGTTATGACTGTTTTACTAACTGTATGTCATACTGTTGCACTTTTTCGGTATTTCAAAGAAACGACACTGATACTTCGTTCATATGAAATATATTTCTATATGAAGGTTGTAGATAATATTATTATCTATCTAACCCAATTTGAACCATTCAAATTGGATCTTCCTACTGAAAGATATGACTACGAGTGTATTCTTACATTCGTTTATCCTTGTGTACACTTTTACGGTTGATCCTGAAACTGTATTTCCTTCAGTCTCCCACTCAATTACAAATCTACCTAAAAGGTACTCATGCATATCCAATATGCACGATTTTAGAGAATTTAGCTCGCGTATCAAATACCAAGCTACGCACATCTTATGTGCCAATTTTATAATCAAGCCCGACTTAGTACGACTCGTTGTGTGACCATGTAGGTTCGGTTAACGATGGCAGTAGGCTGTTTCCATAGCACTATAAGCCCATGAGCGGGATCTAGTCACTCCATCATGGCTACCCATGTTAACACGAAGAATGATTGTGATCATTGTGCCTATCTCGAATAGCGGTCATTAGTTCTCTTGTTATCGATATCCGTTAATCAAAAGACATGGTGGTAGTCATCCTTATATTTTGATTAACTATACTTATTCCTCGTTTCCGAACTGATTTAACAAATTCAATCGATATTAACCGTCAATATCATTGACCAAGGCCTTGGTTTTCGTTAATCAATTCATCGAGTGGCCAAAGAGATATCTCTTCCTTTCGGAATAAACAATTCCTATCTTGGAGACTCATATTGAATTCCGTGTTTTGGACAATACCCAATGATGACCGTTTTAACTCCCTATTACGGTGAGCGTATGGTCATATCAAAGCATTGTGTTACGCACGTAACGCAATCAATGGTCCCCTCAAGTATGAAGAACCTAATACCCTACTCGTCGCGAGTCCATCCATAATGACTAAACCATGTCATGGTCTCGCGGCTTCGGTCATATCCAATATATGTCACCTAGCATATATCTACGTTCCCGATTCGACAAACACCTTTGTCCTATGATTAGCAAAACATAATCATCTCCTCGGCTAACGTACTAGTGTACATGTTCAGTCTATTATCTGATAATGTAAATGCTTCACTCTTAAGCAAACTGAATCATGACTAGGGATTTTAGAAATGAAACTTTAAGTGTGACGGTTTCGCTGCACATAGTCCTCAACTATGTTGACGTCCACACAAGTTCAAATCAGGGTTCATGTAATCAAATTACACAACCCGCACACAGTTTTCATATAAGGTGAATGCATAAAAATTTAAGTAAACAAATTTTTTAAAATGCACTCATATGGATTAAGTATTGGGTGATACAACGTTTACCTATGGGTATCTCCATACCCATAACTACACTCTACTCTCTTCTTCCTCCTCTAGGTATCTCCATACCCATAGTCATCGCATGATAGTCACGCGCGACTAGAGAGAGCGGTTTTGTAAACGGTTCCGCACGTTGCCGCTAGTGTTAATCTTCATAAGGTTTGGAACATTTTCAATACCTATGATCACATCTTTCATAAAATTTCATGGATCAAATGAAATTTCCGAGTATTATCAAGAAGTGGTTGTGACCTCGGCATTTTTGGCTTGTACTATTGCGTCTCACGCAATACACAACCATAAATCCGATAACTCGTGACTACTCGAGTTTGGTCATGTATCCTTGATCCATACCGCTTTCTTTTGTGATTAATAACCACAATATACTCGCCTCCGTAAATAGAATCATAAATTATTGGTCTTGTGGAACCTTTCCACATAACCGTGTTTTCGTTTAAGCAAAACGTGTACACACTTTGTGATCGAAAGTCGTGCTACATATTTAGACGTGCCATATTTGGAAACTGTTGTTGTTATAACTCTTTATAACCAACACGTCTTCCACACCATTATAGATAAAATAAAATCCTGAATTCTTTTGCAAAGTATTCAAGGATAACATTCACCGCTATCAATACAAATCCCGATGGGTTTAAAGATACATAACCATTATGTATATATATGTATAACCATTATACATTCACAAGAGTTAGTCTCATGTAATCTCATTACATTCAAACTCGTGTGATTCGCATGGATTTTATTGATGGTGAACTAGACGCTCTATGTGTACGACGTATAGCCACATACATATCATGACAGATATAATAGATCCTCACATCAAATGTAAAGCATCATATTTTTATTTTTCGCCCTACTTGATGTCTCACATCGAGCCGTAGAAATTTTTTGTCATTCGACATTTCGATTTAACTCCGCCAAGGAGTTATATGTTGAAAACCATTTTCAATAATATGTCGATATACTCGCTATAATATAGAACGAGGAACTTCTTAGATCTATCATATAGATCTTCACGCTTAATTCATAAGCAGTCTTGCCTAAATTGTGTGTCGTTACAAGAAATATAACGCAGCTCCCACTAAACTTCATGTGTACACAAAGTTTCTATTTGTTTCGACAATGTTATAACAGTTTATAACTTCGTCAAAACGAATATTCCAATTCCGAGAACCTTTTTCTAATCCATCATATGGATCGTTAAAGCGTGCATATCCTATCCCCGATTCTTATGAATCGACAAAGCCGTAAAGTTGTGTCAAGTACACACCCTTTCATAAAATTTCTGTCAAGAAATTCGGTTTTGACATCCATTTTGCCACATCATATAGTCATAATATGCGACCATGGTAAGCAGAATTTCGAGAATGTGAAAGCATGGCAACATGCGAAAACGTTTCTTCATAGTCTCACTATGAATTGCATGAAACTCTTCTCTACAAGCCTCGCTTTACATATATGCGTATTCCTATCCGTGTCGGTTCTCATCTTGAAAACCCATTGACATTTCACGGGTCTAACCCGGAAAGTAATGAAATCAAGTTCTAAATTTGATAATTTACACGGATCGAATCTCAGATTTCATGGAATCTTGCCATATGGAATCTTTATTTTTCATAGCATCCTTATAGAATATCTAATCATCATATGATTTCGATCTATCATCATTAGCCACGACAAATCCGTATTTATCGGCTTATGATATAGCCTACTTGATCTACAAAAAAGTCCTTTGTGTGTTCGACTCCTATTCATCAACTCTTGATGAAGTCGTGTCAACTTTCATCGGCTCAATGTTCATTTTTCAGATCTCGAACTCTTTCAAGATTTATTCTACTCCCAATAGCCCGCGTAGAGATAAATGACATCAAGTTCCAAACTTGTGCGCATTATGTCCTCCTCCAAGAAGGGATCTCTTCGAGCCACGAAAATCTCATTTTCGTCGGGACGTTAGAACTAATACCCATTAGTTTCCTTAAGGATATATGATAAACGAACAATTTTCAGATTTGGGATTGAGTTTAATCGAAACCAATTTCGAAATATACTCACATCCTTAAATCTGTACAAATGACAACTTCGGAACCATTCCGATCCATATCTCATATGGCGTCTTTTGTACCGATTAGAAGGTTTATGGTTCATATCATATATGCAACCATTCATTTGTGCCGCTGTCTCAGGGGCGTATCCCCAAAACATTTTTGGGAGATCCGTTTGACTTATCATTTATCGAACCATGTCTTACATGCGTTCATTTCCTCTTTTCAAATACATCTCAATGTTTCGAAATGAAGATAATCGTGAAACGATTCCACAATCATAAATGATCATCAATACTTATAACTCAAATATCGCCTCTTCGATCTTATCGAGGTGCGTAGCTCAAATACTTGCCTCCTCGATCCTATCAAAGGGCTTTGATTTTCTTGCTAATTAGTCGTTTTTGTACTTTGTTTTTGAAACTCTTTGAACCTTTCAAAAGTCTCTGTTTCGGCACGCATTAAACAGATATTACCGTATCTACTTTAACCGTCCGTAAACGTAACAAAATACCGATAGCCTCCTCTTGCCTCGGAATCTATCGGAACATTTACATCTAAATGTAATTTCCAATAATTCGTTGGATCTTTCTCCAACCTTTGGAGAATGTTGTCCTTCGTCATCTTGCCTAATAAATAAGTATCGCATCAATCAATCGAATCTAATTCGAATGATTCTAGCAATCCATCATATGGAATCTAGATTCGCGTATCTCATTCATATGGCTAAGACGGCAATGCCAAAAGAAGCAATCAACTTCTAGGTTTAATCCTCCTCGGATTTTACCGTTCTTTCAGTCATTAGTTTGGACAACTCCTTGTCCGAACTTTTGTTTGGAAAACATTTTCCCAAAATACCCTTAGACATTTCTTTCTTTCAATCCCGCCTTTGAATTACAAGAACATCCACGCATCTCTATGATTTGGATTCCCCGGATACTCCAAGCATCACCTATTCAAATTTACATCGCATCTCATGCAATTTCGGGATCGATTCATCTATCGAATGCATATGATATTCGGTCACGAAGATCAAATCTCGTACCATCAACACACGAGTGTTAATTAAAGACCCATAAGGCGTCTCAAAATGAACCTACTCTTTAAGCCGCATTGAACCATTCAACACGCTCTAGCTCTTGAAACTATTTCTTGAGCGTTGCGTTTTACTTTCATATACACCCGAATTCTCAAAACAATTTTGAGAAATTTGCGTCTATACATGCCATCACAAGGCACGTAATATCATTCGATTTCTTCTTAAAGTTTATCGAATCCGGCTTTCTCTAAAGCCAAAGCCTCGAGCCCTGAATCTACCATTTCCGTGTCAAACACATTCCTTCAAGTCTAAGAACTATTCTTTGACTATCAAGGTAAATTACGGTAATTCCGGCCCAAAAGCCATCTATCATATCGATCTCATTGATATATTTGGTGTTGCTTGAAAACATAATTCTAAATGGATGATGAAAATTAAGCTCCTAACCGTGCGTACTTAATCTATATGCTTATATGATGATTATATGAATAGTGTTATTTTATCGAATCGATAACCCTCATACCGATACGGGACTCCAAGTCCATAACACCCAAGATCCATATTTCGCAATCCTCCCATAAGTGACTATGGCCGACAAATGGGATCTCGCTTATTTAGGTAGGATTATTATCCAATCGTATCATATACGACTCTTGAACCTTTATAGAATTTCGGTGATGGATCGTATCATATACAATCCCAATTCCGTGTGTGCATTCTATCTATGCCCCGAACTCTAATCGGATTAGCTTGGACGGTTAAGTCACAACCATATCCAACGTATCGTTTAATTGAACTACTCACGTGCCCGACTATGGCCTGAACCCACGTGAGCCCCCAATTAACGCTTACCACCTGCATCAATACATACAATAATACGTGCCCGACTATGGCCTGAAACCACGCATTATGTCATACCAATCTCGATGGATGTGGACATGGAAGGCATTTCCACGACTTAAATATTATGAGGGATCATGCCTATGCATGTTTAATTAATTCGTGACATAATCATATTATATCACTATCACAAGATTTCTAAATGCATATGATTTATTTAGGGAGACTAATTATTCTAAATAACTAGTTATCTAATATGCTAGAATGATTGATGCCGATCAAATCGATATAAAGAACTCAAAATTCCGAGTTGTGTAGCCAAAGTTATCACGAAAACAAAATCAGCAAACAGAAACTAGTCCGTTATAACTGACTAAAGTTCCGTTATAACTGACCAATGTCCTTTACAACGGACCAATGTCCGTTACAACGGACCAAACTGCGGATTCTGGATCAAAATCTAGAAAAAAATTCCGTTATAACTAACCAAAGTTCCTTTATAACTGAACATTTCCGTTATAACTGACCAGAGTTTCGTTATAACTGACCAAACTGCGAATTCTGGATCAAAATCCAGAAAAACTTCCGTTATAACTGACCAAAGTTCCGTTATAACTGAACACTTCCGTTATAACTGACCATAGTTCCGTTATAACTGACCAAACTGTGAATTCTGGATCAAAATCCAGAAACACTTCTGTTATAACTGAACACTTCCGTTATAACTGAACTACGGGTCCGTTATAACCGACCAAAAGGCATCTCCGCATCCTCGTATCCTATACAAGGTCAGTTACAACCGAACTCCTAGTCCGTTACAACGGAACACTTCCGTTATAACTGAACTACATGTCCGTTATAACCGACTATGCGTTTTTCACAGTTTTCTGCAGTTTTTCTTCAGCTTTCTGCAGTTTTATGCAGTTTTTTTTTTCGTTTTCGCTCGTTTCCAAAACGATAAATCATGAAACCTTTTCACGATCATTCCTAGATACTCTCAATCAACTTTTGATCGATCTCTAGCGAATTCTACTTGTGATTTTAACGGAATTTGACTTTCTCTATATGTAACATCATGCAAACGGGTACGAACTTTGATAACCCGTGCGTATATCGAATATACGACTATGATTCGACCCTCGAATCGATGGCGATCGCTCTGATACCACTGTAGGGGATTCTACCCGTCTCCTGGCCCTCGCAGCGGATATGTAGGCCCGGTCCGGTTCCCCAATTCTCGAGATCACGCCATGACTTCGAAGGGTACGATGCAAATAAGAAGATTAGATTCATACCAGTGCAAAATTGATTGCACACGAAGGTTTGATTGCTAGTCTTCTTTTCGTGTCACGTTGGTGACAATCCGCGCGTCCCACACCACGCGTCTTTCACCGTTCGTTGACGTTGTCGATTCACTCGATTTCGTCTCCGACAGAATTTACTCGACCGAATCGATCACAACTGAAAGAGCCCCAATTGTTGCTCCTCTACGTGTATCCACCTTGACTCGTAAGACGTCGGTCGCGGGTGCAACTGCCTAGACGATGCACCGGCGAACTTGCTTGATTGGTTGATTCTCTATACCGGAAAACTCCTTTTCTCGGTTTCTCTCTCTATACACCCTTTCACTCAATAGAAAGATGTCTCTCAATATTTCTGCAATATTCTGAATGAATTGGACTGAATGAATTAACTTAAGATGAGAGAGAATTATCCTATTTATATCACATAGGATTATGATTGGCCAAAAGACATGTATATCCAATATACACTCTTTCACACAGAAAGTTGCATGAATCGGTCCAGTATTCTGTCCATACGAAATTGGTAAATTCCTCTTACAGAACATCAACCAACACGAAAGTTGTAGATAATCTTATTGTCTACACGACCCAATTTGGCCTGGCCCAATTGGAGTTCGTATGCAAAAGTTATGACTGTTTTACTATTTACTAACTGTATGTCATACTGTTGCACATTTTCGGTATTTCATAGAAATGACACAGATACTTCGTTCATATGAAATATATTTCTATATGAAGGTTGTAGATAATCTTATTATCTATCTAATCCAATTTGAACCATTCAAATTGGATTTTCCTACTGAAAGATATGACCACGAATGTATTCTTACATTCGTTTATCCTTATGTACACTTTTACGGTTGATCCTGAAACTGTATTTCCTTCAGAACCCCCCCCCCCCCCCCCCCCCCACCCCACACACACACACACACACAAACACACATAATGACGTCGAAAACGAAAATTACTGGCAAACGAAAAAAAGAGACTTTACTCGTTTCAAAACAAATAATTATGATAAAATTGTTTATATTTCACCAAGAATAGAATGATGTAATGGTAGAACATGTGTTTAATCTCCCCCCTCCCCATAAATTAATTTGTGATCCGCCTCTGCGTGTCAACAAGTTCAACTATAAAGTATATTATTAATTATTAATTTGAATTTGAATTATTGAATATGATTAAAATATATAATCATAACTATGCCAAGATTAGTTTGTATTGAAGATCATAAGATAAATTATAATAGATAACAACAATATATTAATACTAGACTACTAGTATCCCAACACATATTAGCAATTTAAATAATATATTTCACAGACAAATAAATCTGAAAATAATAAATTAATACAAAAATAAAATATTAAAGGAAAAACAATATATGAACATTAAAAATAATTTGTTTCCAATAAATAAGATAAACATTTATGCAAATTATGAATAATATCAAACTTCATAGTGAAAGAAAGTAATTTAATAAATAATATACAAATTTAATTTAGCATAAACATAAATATAACTTACTTTATATCATATGATTTTTCTTTTTAATTTATATTTTTTAAACTATTTTTTAATTTCTATAAATTTTTGGAAAAGTTAATATTAAATTGGTTCGATTAAAAACACAAATATAATCAACTTAGCAATATATGGGGTTATTATGGTTATACTTTTTAAAAAAATAAATATAATACATAAAATTCTATTGTGTAAATAAAATACTTAAAATTATATCATATAAAAATGCAACTTTTGCATTGTATTTTTTACATAATATTTTAGAAATTCAAATTATGAAAAATGATATGCATAAACAATGAATATGGATGTCAAAATAAAGAGAAAAATTAAAACGAAAATATTTGATGAATTTTTAAAATAAAATTTATTAAAATAAATAAAATATATTTATGTTTAAAATATAACATATTAAGTTATTAATATTTTATATATATATTTTCATCTTCCATAACATTCATATTTTATCATGTAAATGTTATGTGAAGTGATAAACAATTGAATAAGTTAGCTTAGCATGAACCTAGATAATAATAATTTTGTGTTATCAATATATGATGATGTGATTTTTTACGAATGCTTACAGATTGTATGTTTCGCTTCAGAAATATTGTGAGTTTACATGCATGTCTTTTCCTAGGAAGTAATTTAGAGAAAATGAAACATACAATCTCATTGGTAATTGTTTTGCCATAAATCAAGATCATTAATGTTAGCGGGACTGACACGACAAAAAAATCCAACTTGTTAGCGGGACTGATCCGACAAAAAAATCAAACAATGAAAGCAAATTACTAATGCAAGGAATAAAATTTTGATTCCATACAAAATTAATAATTTCATTTCCCTCTTTTAATGCAAAATTTGTAAATATAACCCGCATAGAATTCACTTGCTGTGTAATAAAATAATTATTCCTCATAAATCATGATTAATATTTATAATCTTGACAACAATATTTGAAGGGGTCAGACTACCGAAATAACATTACAATTTTTGTTGGGAGGGTCAAATATAAAAAGTTATACTATAATAATGTTAATATATTATATTTAACCGTTACATAAATATATAAATATAATGTTTTTCAAAAAAATTGGAGGAATCATGATCCTTATTAAGATTCGTCCATCTTCGTATATATTAGGCAAGCATGATAGTAGTTCATCCCACTAGTCGGACAAGAGCTTTTTTTATACGAACTTCATGAAATATTATTTTGTTCGCAATAGTTAATGTTTTTATACGAACTTATGGCCCAGAGAAAACAATGAATAGATAAACAAATAAGTAATATTGATTAGTTTGATTGAAAAAACAAGAAGATGAAGAAAGATTCATAGATCACCGAGAGAAGGAAAACCCTAGAAAAGGCGGCCGAGGCGAAAACTCGGCGATTTTGGGGTGGAGGCAAACCCTAGCCGCCGCCTCCACCCCCTCCTCTCTCACGCCTTCCTCTGCAACTCCTGGAGTTCCTTTGCGAGGCGAACGGCGACTGGCAGGAACTGGCAACCGAGGGCGAGCGACCGAGGCCACAGCGGCGCGACGAACTGGCAACCGAGGCGAGCAAACGGCGCGACGAACGGCGCGGCGACCGAGGCCACAGCGGCGACGGAGACAAAACGAGGCGAGCGGCGACGAACGGCGCGACGGAGGCAGGGGCTGGCAGGGAAGAAAAGGCTCGCAGGAACTGGCAGGAACTGGCTGGAACTGGCAGGAACTCGCAGGAACTCACATGAATTGATAAAGTAACTCGCAGGAACTGGAAAGGAACTCGCAGAAACTCGCTGGAACTGGCAGGAACTGGCAGGAACTCACAGGAACTGGCAGGAGTCTGTGGCGATTTTGGAGCTCCTCGAAGAGCAAAAACTCGAAAGGAAAAAGCGGGAAGGGAAAAAGGGAAATCGAAAAATCGCGAGGCTGGTGCCGTGTCTGGGGCGAGTCTGGGACGAGTCTGGGCCGAGTCTGGGCCGAGGCCGAGAGCGACGGCCGAGTCTGGGGCGAGTCTGGGGGCGAGTCCGAGAGCGACGGGCCGCGACAGCGACGGTGACAGCTTCGATGACAATCCGAGCTCGCGTGGCAAACCAAGGGCAGAGGGAGGTTGCGTTCGTCTAAGGATGGCCGAAAGCATCATCTCTCGGCATGTATCTTGCTTTTGCAATTATAATTTATTTTTGCGAAACTACTTTTTTACATTTATCATGTAAAATCGCACCAATATATTAAACCTTGTTTTAATATATTAAAAGAGGCTTCGCCCCTTTAGTTTTTCAAAAAAAAAAAGAAGAAAGATTCATGGAATAAGCCATATTCACGAAGTACGATTATATTAAGCAATTATTCTTCCTCACAATCCTTGATGACATGACATAATTTTTAAAATAAAAATGTTTGACATATCTCATCTTTTCTGTAAAAACTTTGATGACGTGAATATAATTTAACACCTTATAAATTAATACATTAATTCATGATTTAACGTCTTAATTGGGTGTACAATCATAAATTAAGATAATCAAACCATAAATTAAAATGTTAAATTATTTATTTATGTATTAATTTTTAAGTTGTTAAATCATATCCACGTCATGAAAGTTCTTTGAAGAGAGTTCTAGGGGATGTACACCACTATTCTTTTTAAAATTTGATTTTACACATTAATTTATGATTTGACAACATCCTAATTTATGGTTGAACTGTGTTAATTTATGGTTTAATATTTCATTAAAGTGTCAAATCATAAATTAATGTGTTAAAATTTAAGATGTTAAATTATATTTGCATCATCAAGAGTTGTGGGGGAGAGTATTAGGGGATATTCAACAATTTTTATTTTATTTTATGGGTGCCTAATCAGCAACAAATTAAATATAAACAGTCCACTGCAGCCAGTACAGAGAATACTTAAAAAAAAAAAAGACAATAATTGTTTATAAATAAGACTAGGTCAGAAAAAACATACGTGCATAAACTTCAGTTGGCCTTATAAAGTAGTGAAGACCTGAGAGAGAGATTCATAACATCCATGGAGAGCTGAAACTCTCACTCAAAAAGTAAGTAAAATTTTCTGTTCTCCTTCAAAAAATATATTGTGTTTCTCTTTCTAGTTAAGATTTTTTACATTTCGTTCCAGATACACACATAATTAACCTCCATGAGATATTAGTACTAGCAAAAATAATTTTTTAATTTTTTTTGTCAGCAAAGATTGCCTGAGAATCTTCAGAAAACAAAAAATACAAAAAAGTATTTAATCGAACAAGTCTGAGATGTCTCAAGTAGATTATGGCAGTATCGAAATAAAAATCGATGATCCCTTGGCAATCTCCATCAAGCAAAAGATAGAGAATCTACGGTTTAAGCCGTTGGAAAGTAAACAATTCACCATTTTTCGGGTGCCCACTTACATCCGAGAGATAAACAAGAACTTTTACGAGCCACGCATTGTCTCAGTTGGGCCGTATCATCGAGGTAGGACCCACCTCAAAGCCATGGAAGAACAAAAAATACGCTACCTAGAAAGGCTCCTCCTTGAAAACCCTGACATCACGTTGTGTGCGTACGTCAGGGAATTGCGAGAATTGGAGAATGCTGCGCGGAGATGCTATTATGAGAGAATCGATCACATGAGCAGTGATGAGTTTATAACCATGTTGCTGCTCGATAGCGTCTTTATTATCCAAGTAGTCGTGAATTGGACATTCCGAAGCGATGATAATATTGAAGATATTGTTTATGATATCCCTTGGAATGTGCCTCTAATAAAGAGCGATCTCTTGATGCTCGAGAACCAGATTCCCTTTTTCGTCCTGGAGAAAGTGTTCAAACTCTATTCAACCAGGAACGAAGATAATAGCTCCTCGATCCCGTGCAACTATGACACGTTGAGTCAATGTAGTGACCTCGAAAAGGCTTCCCTATTCGACGTGTTGGTTGGTTTTTTGGAGCATGGAAATGATAACTTCCCCATACCAGCTCCAGATAACATTTATGATCATCTACTCCATTTCTACTACGACTGTTTCATGTCCGTGCAAGATCTTCCGAGTTTATGTCGTAAAAAATCCTTTATCGAAAAGCTCAAACCGAATAAGGTGTTCCCTTTAATCTCCTCTAGCATTAGAAGGTTAACCATGAGGAAAAATTGTGGATTGTTGATTACCAAACGTTCCCCGAGGATGATTCCATGTGCGACCGAGCTTACAGAAGCAGGAATAACTTTCAAAAGATCCGACTCGAAGAGTATTTTCGACGTGGGTTTTTGTAGCGGGGTACTGAAAATCCCGTATATTCCTGTCGAGGAGAGCACAAGGCCTCGAATAATGAACCTCATAGCGTACGAGCAGTGTAGTCGTCAGAAACAAAGGCCCCTCACGAGCTATGCGGTATTGATGGATTGCATAATAAATACACCGAAGGACGTGCTCATATTGCAACAAGGAGGGATCATAGAGAATAAACTTGCCGACGAAAGCGAGGCGGCCATGTTTTTCAACCAGCTCAGGTATTTTCTTTCTTTTATATATCTAAAGAAGATGATAGAAAAATTATCTAGTTTCATTAAGAATTAGAAAAAGCCCTATAAATATTTTTTTTCGAAAACTTGTTATATCAAGTAACTTATAATTAAAAATCATAAAATTTGCACCAAGCAGGTACTGCTCTTATCTCGACTACGACGAGCACCACTTGGCCGGTATATTCAGAGAAGTGAAGAAATACTGCGAGTCCAAGTGGCAGAAATATAGGGCGAAACTATGCCGTGATTACTTCAACAGCCCTTGGGCGATTATCTCTTTCTTTGCTGCAGTTTTTCTATTGCTGCTAACCGCAATTCAGAGTCTCTACGGAGTTTTATCATACTATCATCCCCAACATTAGAATTAGAAATTCCGTAGCGAAACAATGATTCATGTTGGGGAAGTAATTTATTCAGCACAATACTATCTCTTGCTATGTTAGTGAAACAAAGAAATTCTAAACTATCGTAATTTGTTATTTCAGGGGTAAATTATGTGTCGATTAGTGAGTGACTTAAATTTGTTAACTATGAGCTGAATTCAGTAGTTACTATTTACTTGCTTGAATATGTTAGTTTGTTTCGAGGTGTGATTTGTTATTTGTAAGTTATTTGTGGTTAAATGATTGATTACTTGTAAACAAATATTTAGGTATTAATTAATATGTTGTATTGTTGTGGCTTGTAAACTTTAAAAAAAAAAAGAAAAAAAAAACAATTCGCCTTAGTTACTATGACTAAGCGAAACAACGAATAAGAAACTCCTAAAATTCTAAATGTCAATTAGGAATTGAATCTTTTAACTTGAGCTTAATTAAGCCAGAATTAAGTCGCTTAGGGCTTAATCATCAATGACATCATACACTTAACCGAAAATAAAAGAAAGAAATCAAGATAATTCGAAGAAATTCCAATATAATTCGAAATAATTCGTAATATTCGATTAACCCATGAAAATGTTTCAAAATATTAATTAGATAAAAAATAGACTTTGTTATAAATAATTGAAATTATCTATTTAAAATTTTTATACTCTCTCTTATAGTAGTAATATTTATTTAACTGAAACAAGAGAAAAAAATGATAAATATCTGGATCGGGAGTTCAGTAGATTCTTGGATTGACAGTGAGATTCTACCGGCCATGAAATAATGATTTAATGTTCTAGTGTGTTTTATTAAACAAGTGGAAGAAGAGATTCCTTTTGGTTTCTCAGGTCAAGGTCTTCTTAAAATATTACTTTAGTTACAACTAGTACATATTTAAAGACACAATTAACTTTGTAATTACAAGAATAGACATCATAGTTTTGAAATTACAAAAATGACCCTCGAGACTTTTTAAAAGTCTGGAGTTTGTCAAATTTAATTTTGCGTTCATATTACACTTAAACCCCATATTGTATCATTGTTGTACCCAAAAAAATACTATATTTTACTGTTAAATATTAGAAAATCATATTTTCTTTAAAAATAAAAGTGCACCTATTAAAAATATTTATATTTTGTAAAATAATATATCTAATAATATTTTATTTCGCAAATAAAAATTATATTTTCAAAAAATTTTGTACAAGCATTATTACATTTAAGTATAAAATTATATTCTCAGTGTGATAATTTGAAAAATCATATTACATTTTTTATACAATATGTCTTAATTTTTCTCACATATTATTAATTTATAATAATTTTATCATTTTTGAAAATATTTGCAACAAAATATATATTTAAAACCATTTGCGATTTCTACAAATTAGTAATGATAAAAATATTTGTGATTTTCTACAAATTATATTTGCTTTAAAAAATAAATGTGTGCCAAATACAAAAAATTTAATATATTTTTAGTTTTCTATGAATTAGTTACGACCTCTAGCAATATCATTATTAATTTGTAGAAATTGCAAATGGTTTAAAATATAATTTTTGCAAATATTTTCAAAAATGATAAAAATACTATAAATTATTTAAAATTATTTATATTGGAGAAAACAAAAACATATTGTATAAAAAATATTGTCAAAAAATGTAATATGATTTTTCAAATTAACACAATGAGAATACAATCTTATATTTAAATGTAATAATTTCTTGTATAAAATATTTTTTAAAATATGATTTTTATTTGCAAAATAAAATATCATTAGATATATTATTTTTGTAAAATATGAATATTTTTAGTAAGCGCACAATTGTTTTTTAAAGTAAATATGATTTTGTAAGATTTAACAATAAAATATAGTATTTATTTTTATATTTAGTTTTCTTCAATAATATATATGTTGTGTACATGCAATGATATAATATGAGGTGTAATATCAACGAAAATTAAATTTGAAAAACTCTCGATTTTTTGAAAAGTCCAAGGATATCAATTTTACAATTTGAAATTTATGATGGTTATTATTGTAATTACAAGTTTATTTGTGTCCATAAATAAAAATATCTCTTATCCGAGCAAGTCTGCATCTTTTTCTTTTTTCTCTTGAAACTTTTTGTGATCAATTAGGGGCCAGGCCCCATGAAAAGATTGGACTTTGTTTTATTATTCAGTTCACTTTGTACTCTTTTGTACGAGTAATGATAGTAAGTAGTAACGTCGGATACTTATCATCATCCAATTTAACTTAATCTGGCATGATGAATATTAATTGTATAAATCAATTATTACTTATTTTGGTGTTAACGATCATGTTAAGCATATGTGTTAACTAGGATAGAGATGAAAATCAGGGAGTGCGGCGGGTCATTTCGACTTCAGATTATTTCGGTTGACGGAATATCATTCGGCTTGTTGAGTTATTCGGGTCACGGATCATTTTATTTGCAAGTTATTCGGTCCCGAATCGTTTCGGTTTTCGTTCTGTTTCGTGTTCATGACATTCGGTTTCGGTTCGACTTTAATTTTGGATCGTTGACCTTTCAATATTTTTCAATTTGGATCGGGTTCGAATTCGGATGGATCAAGTAATCTTTTCGGATCGGTCATATTTTGTCGACTCTAATAGTATATGATGCGTAAAAGTTAACATACATGTTAAAGGATCTAATTTTTTTGAATTAACATCCAATGAATATTTGAATAAATTATGAGTCAACAAAATATCTTCTCCGTTTAATATTAATAAACTTACCTCTTTGAATTAAGTATTAAGCAGTATATAGATAAAGTCTGATGTGAGTGAGGGAGCGGGTCTTGTCCAAATGATTTTGGACAAGATTCAGTCCAAAGTCAGTTCACAAACATTTGATTTTTAATTCAAAGATGGATATTTTTTGCAACAAAATTTTACCTTAAAATACTTTGAATTTTCTAAAATTACAAAAAATCATTAATGTCCAAAAAAATCATATTAGTTGTTCAAATTTTTGTGTGCAAATTTGATAACTCATGTAATTTTATCTTTATGTCATCAAATATAAAAAAAAAATTGATTGAAATTATATTAAAATTTTATAATTTTGAAACGCTTTGAAAGGAATTTTGTCCATAGCCCTTTCGACAAGATGCCGTAAGTATTCTTCTTTTTTGTGTGATTCATAAAAATTCTCGTTCTTTCTTGCACTGTTTAAGAAGTATTCTTCTTTTTTGTGTGATTCATAAAAATTCTCGTTCTTTCTTGCACTGTTTAAGAAGTATTCTTCATATATATATGAGGGACGCTAACCTACTTAATTAAGTACACAATTTTGTGTATTTAATGATTTTTAACCTTTGAATTAATAATCTTGCCATAGTTATGATTATATTTTTTTTTTCATATTCAATAATTCAAATTAATAATTAATAATATTCTTTATAGTTGAACTTGTTGACACACACAGAGGCGGATCACAAATTAATTTATGGGGGGGGGGGGGGGGGGGGGGGGGGGGGGTACCATTACATCATTCTATTCTTGGTGAAATATAAACAATTTTATCATAATTATTTGTTTTGAAACGAGTAAAATCTCTTTTTTCGTTTGCTAATAATTTTCGTTTTCGAGTAAAAATCACTAAAGCAAGGTCGGTTCGGTGGTAACAGATGATGGCAACGAAAGGAGAGATCCCATTATTCGAATCGTGAGAGATGCAAATTTTTTTTACAAAACCATGCTTATAAAAGAATTATTTCTAATAATTCATAATAAAATATTATTCACGAGATATTTTTAAATTATTTTTTTTAATATAATTTCTAGTTTATTTAGATACCCCACAGAAATACTTAAAAAAAATATTTTTATACAAAATATTTGGTAAAAAGGATGAAGGTATAATTTTTTTCAAAATAAAAAATGAAGGAAATAATGCCCTAGGCAAAACTGTTTAGCTTGTATGTAAACAAATGACACATATTATTTATGTGTTGTTAATATGATATTATAAATTTGATTAAAGTTTCATTTAATACGTGTACTGTTTTTTTTAACATATTTAGGAATATGTGAATAAGCTATGAATTGTATCACTAGTTTGTACATCACCATAATATGTGATTATGATAGTACAATTGTAAAATGAACGTAATACGATTCTCAATTTCCATGGTCATATATATGATGTATATGGAGATATACATGTCTAAGGAAATATAATATATGTGTACACCAGTATATTCGCATATGAGATGATTATGTTTTACTGATCATGGACATGGAAATACATAGAGATGTAAATATGTCAAATATGAAATATAGATATGTATTAGCTACTACATATTGGACTCACCAACTTATGGGAATATACATGATTATTGTCATTATATATATTCGCATAAATAAATAGAATTTTAGTTCTTTGACCTGAGATTATCATTGAATTTCTCATATGTACATGTGAATTGTGATGCTTAGATATGTTTCTTTGTTATCTTTAACCGGATAATCAAGATCATCATTGGTATTACATGAAGCATGATGGAGGATGTGAATAACTAAGATGGAAGTTGTTCCTTTCATGATTGAAAGAGATATCTTCCAGGGCCCCCTGATAAATTTGGATTGAAGGAAATGTGTGGTCACGCTCAATAAGATTAACATGTGTTGTTAATATTAATTGAATATTCAATCTGATTCTAGATCGGGAAAGAGTTAAGTTGATCAAGAAAAAATGACATTTCATCATGTCTTTGATCAACATATATCGTATGAACAAGAGAGCTAGTAATTTATCTATTTGATAAATAGGTGATGATCACAAATCATTTATTTAATTTGGGTAGTAATAATGTTTTGCTAGAGACCAATTATGATTTGCATAGTTAAATGGAGATTTAATATGCTGCGAACATTAAATAAACATATATGGTCACACACAAAGACAAGTTTGGATTGGACATAGAAAACCAGATTAAGATGAAGAGGGGTAAGCATTATATGCTGCATGCATGTATGAATGCATATTATTTAATAATCAGAATTAATTCATTTGGGGAAATGAATGATTTAGAAGATCTTGGGATTTTCAAATCTGATTATAAATACTCACATATTTCTTCATAAAAGGTAAGCTTCATAATCAATCTTTTGAGGATTTTCATTTTCAATATTCAGAATAGAGATAAAGAGAGAAATACTAGCCGTCAACCTAGTTTCTTGAGAAGAAAACAAGAGGTGGCAGCAGATTTTCTGAAGGGAGAAAGGATCCGACTAGCATCGGAGGTCTTCACATCCAGTCTAAACGAGACGCGTGTGAATACCGATAGAAGATGATGCCGGTTCGAGCATACCTAACGTGATATCTGCAAGTTTTCTTCAACCAGATTTGAATTAAATATGAGGTAAATTTTTTGAAACTATTCCTTCGTATCTAACTAGCAATACACAGATACACGATTTTAAGGGTTCGGATGAGTTCCGCTGTGCAATAATGTTGCTCGAAAACCTAACAAAAATAATATCTCATGATTAATTTTTATGTAAAAATTTTACATAGTTGTCGAATAAAAAATATCATTCCTTTTCGAAGTTTAATGATAAAATCTAAAAAAAATAAACACCATAACGTAAAAAATGTCATTATCATTGTTTCTTTTAATAATTTGAATGTGATAAATAAGTAAATAATAATTTCAATTTTTAGTACGTGATGCATATACTTCCGATAAAGACCACGGAGAAGACTGACTATATAGACAGAGACTATGAATATGCCAATAATTCCTTCATGACTGACATCAGTGCATTCGTAGGAGTGGTCCTATTTCTCATTTTATGACTCGTAATCTTCTTTTTGTTACTTAAATTCTTTTGATTCACGAGCCCAATTCTTTTTTGACGACCACGAAATGTGCTCAAGTATTTGAAATTAATTAATTATCAATATGTAATCACAAGTGTAATCACAAGTGTATATGGCCAGGAATCGGCCCATCTTCATAATTATCAATATGCACACACCCATTATAAATACAAAAATTATCTGTTTGGACAGGTAAATTAGAGTGGAATACGGTTCCACTGGCATGTTTGGAGAGGTGTAATTAGAGTGGATACAATTTCAACACAAGACAGAATTTAATTATTTATTTGACATGTGAAATTAGAGGTGAATTTCAAAACGAAGGTCCTTATTATTTCATCTTTTGTATAAATTTAATTCCACGAAAATTTGGAGTACCAAGATGATGAAAAACTCAAAACCAATTAAACCAAATAATTAATTAAATAGTTATAATTAATTCCAGTTTAACTATAATGAAATTTCATCGTAATAAATAAATATTGTTTCTCGGATATTTTTTACTTATATTTAATTAATGTAATATTATATTAATAATAAGGATACAATAATTATAACATGATTACTTTATTAATAAAATTTGTATGTAATTGTTAACATCATAATAATTATTAAATACATTTAATATAATATATAATAATATAATATTATATCCATATAATTAATATAATATAATTTTTATACAATTTCAAATATTTATTTTGTAATAAATTAATATATAAAATATATTTCCTGAATTTTGTAAACAACCAAAGAAAAAATTATATTTTTCAGTATCTCATAATTTGGACATCCAAACAAACTGTGGAATTACTAATTCCAGATTTTTTTTACTCCTCCACCTTATAATTCAATTCCACTCTAGTAATTCTTTACCAAACGGCCCCTTATAAAAATAACTCCCTCACATTTTTTAATATTTAAAAAATCTTCATTGGACATTCCAAAAAAAATTATGTAACAAAGTTTTGTTTTCAAATATTTTTCTAGCAAAATTAAAGTTAACTAAAATATTTTTCGATACTCATATATAATCACACTTTTTGATTTTTTTTATTAGTTTTAAATATTTGCATATTTATATCATTTTATTATTTCATTTATTTTTGAAGATATATCAGAAACATTTTAAATGTTCTTTTAGAAATAATATTCCTTTTAATTCACATATAATGTGTTTTTACTTTGACTGTTATAATTTTCTAATAGAATTATATTTTCCTAAAATGTTCGGTACATATTTTTCAAATAGAAATTTATATAGTCTTACACGCGCCAATTATATTTTTTCAATTGCAATTTATTTCTTTACTAAAATATCTGTTTTTAGTAGATCTTTTTAGTAAACCAAAACTAGACAAAAAAACTCGACCGAGTCAAGTCGGACTTGGCCATGGCCCCGCGGAGTTTCAGCCGAGATTTCCGATTTTTATAGAGAGATAGTATATGCAATGTCGAGTTAATATGTGGTTAGTTGATTCTGTTTTCATTCATTATTGTATTCTCTTACGGTTTGAGTTAGTTCTTTTAATGTGCCACGACTGAAATGTCGAGTTAGTTTTTCCATTTTACAACAATATTTTACCAAAAAATCTGATTTTTTTTCCGGATAAACCGAGTCAGATTCGAGTCGGCCGGGTCGATTTGACAGGCCGTGGTCGAGTCTGATTCCGACATTCAAAATAATGAATATAACACCCCTTGTCATCACATATTTTGTGGCGAACTGATTGGCGAAAAATTGTTGTCGACAACCAATCGACCCATTTAAAGGCCGGATATTAGTGCACCCCAAAGAAGATAATTTCAATTGTACCATGAGAAATTATTTTATATAATGTTCATTTTCTCCATGATATATTCATTTTCACCATAATTATTATGTTTAGACCAGTAATTTAAATTGAGGTGCACTTGCGCCGTCATAGCACAAATCGCAATAAATATTAATAAAACTCAACACCGCAACCTACTAAATAGTGCCGCAGTATCGCCGCAATATCGCGCAATATCGGTAATCATATGTAAATTACAGTCCAAGCGCAATGGACCGCTATATCGTAATTAAAAACATTGGTTTAGACAAATATATTCATTCATTTTCACCATAAATTAATCAAAGTTCACCAAAATAAGTCTTCAAAATTAATTTTTCCATTAATAAAACTAATATGAAGAGATTAAACGAAATGTTTTTTCAAGAAAAAACCTTCGAAATGAAAAAAAAAATGTCAATGAAATTAATTTGTAAATTCACAAGTTGGTCCCCAAACGCTTTGCCAAAAGCCAAATTATTGTCCCGACACATTTATAATACTTGCAAGGGTCTTAATATATATATATATATATATATATATATATATATATATATATATATATATATATATATATATATATATATATTGAGAGAGATCGGCGAGTGCGATGCGCGTCCGATCCAAATCAATTTTCATTTGAACAAAATCAAACAAACTGTTACACAAAGTACACATAAACACCATTTCAACTTCTCATATGAAATCTAGCCATATAAATATAATTAATCGGCTCGACCCTATAGCCTAGACTCAACAATAACTCTTCCATTGATGTATCAAATTTTGTATCCATGAAATTATGAGGTCGTGCATTGTTCCTTTACGTTGGAATATACGGTTGTTTCTCTCCTTCCAAATTGTCCAAACGGTTGCTAACCATTTTTGGTCCCACTGTTTGACACATTCGTTGCCATCATCGTGGTTCGAAATTTCCACCAAAATTAAATGTTTGAAGCCGCAACCGGACACGCGCTTGATTCCAAGTCATGCCAAATTTCAATTGAAAATGATCAACCCAAAAATAGGTGTTCCACCATTTCGTTCGATTCGGAACAAAGCGGACATAATGGGTCGTGCGGCCAACTGCTTGTTGGGTATCGGCGTCACTACAGAGCCCCGTGCAGGGAATTGTGAGGCCCGGTCCGACCCGATCCCGAGGACCACGTCGACGACTCAAAAGTACGAATTATAAAAGTGCAACTACCTATGAAATTAACTCTTAATTCATAGAGAATCATACCACGTGAAATTGATCACGGAGACGGATTGATGCTTTCGTATTTGCTGCCTTGCTCACTTTGATTCCGTTAACACGCACGTCCCACGCCCGCGTGATTCGACACCTATATCGAAGCTCCGATTTGTCGTATACAACCGGAATTGATCCGGTTTGTCTCCGACCTTGTTCGACCTTGATCACAACAGAAAGTTTCAGATGAAACTTCTCTACTCGTATCCACCGCGAGCCTCATCTCTCGGTTACGCGTGATTCCCCTTAAATCACCGTAAACTTGCTCAAACCTTCAATCTCCAATGTAATTTTTCTCTTTCTCTTTTCTTGTCTTACAAGAATTTCAGATCTAGATTTGAACAAAATCAAACAAACTGTTACACAAAGTACACATAAACACCATTTCAACTTCTCATATGAAATCTAGCCATATAAATATAATTAATCGGCTCGACCCTATAGCCTAGACTCAACAATAACTCTTCCATTGATGTATCAAATTTTGTATCCATGAAATTATGAGGTCGTGCATTGTTCCTTTACGTTGGAATATACGGTTGTTTCTCTCCTTCCAAATTGTCCAAACGGTTGCTAACCATTTTTGGTCCCACTGTTTGACACATTCGTTGCCATCATCGTGGTTCGAAATTTCCACCAAAATTAAATGTTTGAAGCCGCAACCGGACACGCGCTTGATTCCAAGTCATGCCAAATTTCAATTGAAAATGATCAACCCAAAAATAGGTGTTCCACCATTTCGTTCGATTCGGAACAAAGCGGACATAATGGGTCGTGCGGCCAACTGCTTGTTGGGTATCGGCGTCACTACAGAGCCCCGTGCAGGGAATTGTGAGGCCCGGTCCGACCCGATCCCGAGGACCACGTCGACGACTCAAAAGTACGAATTATAAAAGTGCAACTACCTATGAAATTAACTCTTAATTCATAGAGAATCATACCACGTGAAATTGATCACGGAGACGGATTGATGCTTTCGTATTTGCTGCCTTGCTCACTTTGATTCCGTTAACACGCACGTCCCACGCCCGCGTGATTCGACACCTATATCGAAGCTCCGATTTGTCGTATACAACCGGAATTGATCCGGTTTGTCTCCGACCTTGTTCGACCTTGATCACAACAGAAAGTTTCAGATGAAACTTCTCTACTCGTATCCACCGCGAGCCTCGTCTCTCGGTTACGCGTGATTCCCCTTAAATCACCGTAAACTTGCTCAAACCTTCAATCTCCAATGTAATTTTTCTCTTTCTCTTTTCTTGTCTTACAAGAATTTCAGATCTAGAATTATTGCTCAAAATTTGGATCACAGTGCGTTATGACACACGATGTGGTGCGTTGTAACGCACGTGTCACGAGTACTAGATCTAGCCGTTATAATTGTGCTCCGTCATGACTGACAGGACTGTGCGTCATGACGCACCATCGTCATGACGCACTGGATGGTGCGTCACGACGGTATACTCACAGATTGGCCTGCACAGAAATACATTACTGTGCGTCATGACGGACCACATGGTGCGTCACGACGGACTATGTAATTTCTGTCAGATTTGCATAATCTTATTGCGCATCCAATCGTTCCGACGAACTTATACGTTCATCTATCCTCATGTGTTTAATCTACTAGTTGATATGTAACTGTATTTCCTTCAGTCTCTCACTCAGTTCAAGATCCAACTAAAGAAAGTACTAGTGCACATCACATGTACACATACCCTTTGTTGGGAATTCGCCCGACCCTGGGCCCGTGCAGCGGATATTTAGGCCCGGTCCGGTTCTCTAAATCCAAGATCACGCCATGACTTCGAGGGTACGATGCAAAGTAGGATAGACGATTACCAGCGTGAAATTGATCACGCACGACGGGTTGATCGCTCGCATCCTTCTCTTCCTTCGGTGTCACGTTGGTGACTAGCCCGTACGTCCCATACCGCACGTCTCCCACCGTCTTGACATGCCTCAGGTTGTCTTCGTGCGTTCCATGCCCGCATGCTTCCACAGCCCTTTACTCGATTCGCTCGTTTCCGTCTCCGACAGATTTCGTTCCTCCGAATCGATCACAATCGAAAGAGCCCCAGATGTTGCTCCTCTACGTGTATCCACCTTGACTCGTAAGACGTCGGTCGCGGGTGCAACTGCCTAGACGAAGCACCGGCGAACTTGCTCGATCGATTGATTCTTTTCTCCGAAAAAACTGTTTTTCTCGGTTCTCTCTCTTTACACCCTTTCACTCAATAGAAAGATGTCTCTCAATATTTCTGGAATATTCTGAATATTCTTACACTACAACATACCTGGCCTATTGGGGCGGCCAAAACTGACCCAACAGGGCCTCAAAACCGCCCCAATAGCTTATTGGGTCGGTCGGACGACCCTAACTAGCCGTCCCTAAAGGTTGAGTCCCTAATAGGGGCGGGCCGACCCTATAGTCTTTTTGGGGCGGTATTTAATGGGGCGGGCCGACCCTAAAGGCATGTCAGTAAGATCACATCACAAAAGTCACATCAGTACGTTGTTCAGGGGCGGGCCGACCCTATAGGGTGCATTAATGGGGCGGGCCGACCCTATAGTGCGCAGTAAATATATAAATAATTAATTATACATAATATTAATTATTAATTATATAAATAATTATAATATATTATTATTTATTATATACATTATTCAAATAAACAATAATATCACATAATTCAAAAATAATACAAATAATATCACATAATTCAAAAACATAACCCCCATCTTCCTTGTAAAAATATAAACAAAATACAAATAATATCACAAATAATACAAAATAATACAAATATTCAAATAAACAATACATAATTCAAAAGTAATCTCCCACGGTCCTACCCTGCCCCCCCCCCCCCCCCCCCCCGCCCCTACAAAACAAAAACAAAAACAAAAACATAAACAAAATAATGAAAATTACGAAAATTTCCCTGAAACAAAACGAAAACAAAAAATATGAAAATTACAAAAATGCTACCTTGTCACTCCATCTTCCTTGACACAGCGAGAATGAAATATGCACACATCCTTCTCGATACGCTCCGTCATGTAGAATAAAATATGAAAATTGTTAAATAACAAATCATACGAAAAATAATTGTTAAAAAATAATTAAGTTCAGAAAAATACTTTCCTCTCCGATACTTTATGCACAACGAAGGACTTTCTCTTCTACTCCAATGCCTTCTCGTACTCCTCGAGACTCTCCTACACAAAACCAAATCAAATTTCAAATTAAGTTCAGAAAAATAATTAGTAATAAATAATGAAATCACAAAGTTAATATAAAATTATCGTACTCCTCGAGACTCTCCTACTCCAATGCCTTCTCGTACTCCTCGAGAACCGCCTCCAACTCCTGCGAGACCGGCCTCCTGCTCCTGCGAGACCCGCCTCCAACTGCGAGACCCGCCTCCTGCTCCTGCGAGACCCGCCTCCAGCTCCTGTGAGACCCGCCTCCAGCTCTTGCGAGACCCTCCTCCAGCTCCTACGAGACCGGCCTCCAGCTCCTGCGAGAACCGCCTCCAGCTCCTGCGAAACCCGCCTCCAGCTCCTGGGAGACCCGCCTGCTCCTGCGAGACCCGCCTCCAGCTCCTGCGAGACCCGCCTCCAGCTCCTGCGAGACCGGCCTCCAGCTCCAGCGAGACCGGCCTCCAGATCCTGCGAAACCCGCCTCCAGCTCCTGGGAGACCTCCAGCTCCTGCAAGACCCGCCTCCAACTGCGAGACCCACCTCCAAGACCTATCTCCAGCCCTGCGATACCAACCTTCAAAAAAACAGTAAAAAATAAAAAATAAAAAAAGAGAAATATTTAAAAACAAAATATGAAGAAAAATAAAAATTAAGTAAAATATACTATATAATTCTACGGCAAAAAAAAACCAACAAAAAAAAATAGTTAATTGGCAGCAAAATATACTATATAATTCAATAAAAAAATAGTATATTAATTCAATAAAACCCTAAGAAAATTAATAAAAAAGAATAAAAAAACAGTAAAAAAAGAGATTAAATTAGAATAAAATAGAAAGGACACAAATTTAGAAAACTGAAATAAAATAGACCCGGAAATTATTTTGGAAAAAACAGTAAAAATTTGAATAAAAAATTAAGTGTTCGAATGAAAAAATACCTCAAATGTGAGAAGCCCGACAGAGGTGAAAGAGAAACCACGAGACGTCATCTTCCTCCTCTCTTTCTCCGCCTCCACGTCTTGCAAAATCTTTGTTTCTAACTCTGAGAAAAAAATAGAAAAAATTTCAATTCGTATAATCATTAATTTTTCAATTTGTTAATTCGTTAAGATGAATAGAAAGGAAAGAATGACGACCTGGAATTGGTTTATTGTCGAAGGTGAGAATGACTACTGATTTCAGCGATTCTCTATGTAAATCAAATAAAAAATACATAAATTAGAATATATTCCAAATCAAATTGAATATCATATGAATTAAACATCTGCAAAGTAATTTATTTAATAAAAACCCTAAAAAATATTTAATAAGACATTTGAAAAATCAGTAAAAAAATATTTCAAAAATATTTCAAAAATATTTGAAAATCAGTAACAAAAATAGAAAATTATTTTAATTTATGAAACGTCATCAGAAATTTGGAAATTTAATAGAATATATACCTCGCAGTTTCGCCTTTATAACGCACTCCATAAGCTTTTCCCCAACACTATTTTCCCACTCGAGCTCCTTTTCAGTTTCCTAATAACAGTGAAAAAAAGAAAAAAAAGTTAATGAAAAAAATTAAAATTAGGTGATATTTTCGATTGAACAACAAATACCAGCAAAAAATTTCTACAAATCAGAGAAAACAAACTCTAATTAAACAATTGAAGTCCTCATTGAACAATTGAAACCCAAATTAAACAATTGAAACCCTAATTCAACAATTAAAATCCTAATTCAGCAATTAAAACCGAAATCCAGCAATAATCACAAAACCGTAACCCTAATTCTACATTTCCCCCCAATTGAAACCCAAGTTCAACAATTTACTACGAAAAAAACTGAAAAAACCAAAAGAAAAAACACAAAATACCTGCTGCAAGAGAGATCCGGTGCTGAAATCGATTGTGAAACCCCCGTCGTTCCTTCTCCATGCCTCCTGATGTAGCCGCGAGTCGAGAGAGAGTGATACGGAGCTAAACTGGGACTTTATTCTTCTTCTTCTGCCAATCGAGGAGCCAGAACACGAGAGAGACGAGAGCCTGGGAGGAGTTGAGAGAGAGCACGAGAGAGGGAGCCAGAGAGAGTAGATTTCTCGGCTTAACCCTAGCGGAGAAGGAGAACTCGGAGATAGCGGAAAGAGAGAGCGAGAGAGAGAGAGAGAGAGCTGTCGAGTGAAAATGAATGAAAGAGAAAAGAGAGAAGCGGGGGACAGATAGTACTCGTCGGGTCAGTTTTTGGGTCGGTGAGAATTTGGGGCGGGCCGTTAGAATAGCTTTAGGGTCGGGCATTTGTTGGGGCGGGCGGTTACAAAACACTGTAGGGTCGGTAGAAAGTTTAGGGGCGGGCCGTTACAAACCTTTGGGGCGGGCGGACCCAAAAAAATACCGCCCCAATAGTTATTTAGGGTCGGTAGAACGGTTTAGGGACGGGCCGTTACAAATTTTTGAACTTATTGGGGCGGGCCGATCCTGATTTCCCAGACCCTGATGTGTTATTGGGGCGGGCAGACCCAATAACAACACAAATTTAGGGGCGGCCCGACCCTAAAAAACGATTATGTTGTAGTGTTAATGAATTCACATCTGGATTGACCAGAGAGAGAGAGAGAGAGAGAAACATCTTATTTATATCACATAAGATTAGGATTGGCCAAAAGACATGTATATCCAATATACACTCTTTCATACAGAAAGTTGCATGAATCTGTCAAGTATTCTGTCCATACGAAATTGGTAAATTCCTCTGACAGACAATCAACCAACACGAAAGTTGTAGATAATCTTATTATCTACATGACCCAAAAGTTATGACTGTTTTACTAATTGTATGTCATACTGTTGCACCCTTTCGGTATTTCATAGAAACGACACTGATACTTCGTTCATATGAAATATATTTCTATATGAAGGTTGTAGATAATATTATTATCTATCTAACCCAATTTGAATCATTCAAATTGGATTTTCCTACTGAAAGATATGACCACGAATGTACGCCTACATTCGTTTATCCTTGTGTACACTTTTACGGTTGATCCTGAAACTGTATTTCCTTCACCCTTAGATTTTGAAATTTAGGCCCGAAATAAGACAACTCTATGTGTGACCGCGTAGGTTCGTATCAAGCGATGGTAGTAAACTTATGCCTAAGTTCACGGGCTCATGAGAGGGATCTAGGAAGAAATCCATCATAGCTTTCCCACGTTGAAACACGAAAATGATTGTGATCATTTATACCTATCTCGAATGGTGGTGTTTAGCTCTCTTGTTCACGATATCCGTCAATCAAAAGGCACGATAATAATCATCCTTATAATTTGATTGACTAAACTTATGTCTCGATACCGAATTGAATCAACTAACACAATCGATATTAACCATTAATATCATTGACTCTGGCCAGATATTTCGTTGATCAATTCATCGATAGGCCTAAGGGATATCTCTTTCTCTTGAATGGAACAATTTCTATCTTGATGACTCACATCAAATTCCATGTTTCAGATAACACCCGACCATAATTTCATCACCATCCAATTACAGATAGTGGAAGATTATATCTAAGCATCATGTTACGCATGAAAAATGATCCATGATCATCTCAAGTGTGAAGAACTAATGCCCCATTCGTTACGATTCCATATATAATGACTAAACCATGTCATGGTATTGAACTTTTGGTCAAGTCACAATATGCATAACCTAATGCATATTCATATTCCCTATTCGACAAACTCTTTGTCCTATGATTAGCAAAACATAATCATCACCTCGGCGAATATGCTAGTGTACACGTTAGTCAATTATCTTATAATAGATATACTTATCACATAAGTATCCTAATCGTGACTAGGGACATTTTTGAAATATAACTTTTGAAATGTGACAGTTTTACTTAACATAATCAAGTCATAATCAATGTTCGTGTAATCAAATTACACAACCACGCACAAGTTTTCATATAAGAGACAAATACAAATAAAATATAAAATTTTGAAATACCTATAGAGGGTTCGGTTCGAGCATACCTATAGAGGGTGGTGCCGGTTCGAGCATACCTAACGTGATCTCTGCAAACTTTCTTCAACCAGATTTGAACTAAATCTGAGGTGAAGATTTGAAACTCTTCCTTCGTTTCTAATTAGCAATACACAGATCCATGGCTTTAGGGGTTCGGGTGAGTTCCGCCGTGCAATAAGGTTGCCCGAATTCCTAACAGTACTCACATATGTAGAGATGTGCAGGCACTAAAAAGTAGAAGAAAACTACTAAGGGTGAAGTAGATCTACGCGTGGAAAGTGGAGCAAAAGTTGCTACATTAGCCGTAAGAAATTATGACTTAACTTTACCTAGTGGAGGTGCTCTTGGAACATTTCCTTGAGCGTCACGTTAATATCAAACGCATCCGAATCCTCGAATTGCTTCTGCAAATTTTCGTCCATACATGCCAACATGAGGCACGTCATATCATTTGACTCCATCTTAAGTTTGTCAAATGCGGCCTTTTCTTCGACTGTAGCTGTCTCTGCGGGAGTAACCATCTTCGTGTCCAACACGTGACTCTTGCATTCTTGCCTAAGAACAATTCTTAGATTGCGATGCCAGTCAAGATAGTTCTTGCCCACCAGTTTTTCCCTTTCCTAGACCGATCTAATCGACATGGAGTTGGTGTTGCTTGATGTCATGATTGCTACAACGGAAAATTACAAATGAGATTGATACTAGCATGTACAAACTTATTCTATATGCTTATATGAATGATATGAAATATGTTACTTTTATCAAATCAATAATCCTAATATTGATTCGGGATTCCAAATCCAATAACATCTCAAGACCCATATTTCGTGATCCTCCCATAAGTAACTTTGGCCGACAAATTGGATCTCACTATTTAGGTAGGATAATTTCAATCGCATCCAATGCGACTCTTGATCCTTTATAGGATTTTGGTATTGAATCATATCATATATGATCCAAATTCCGAATGTGCATCCTAACTATGCCATATTGGGTATCGGCGTCGCTACCGAGCTCCGTGCAGCAGGTTGAAGCGCCCGGTCCGGTCCGATCCCGATGACCACGTCGTCGACACAAGAGTACGAATCCTAATCTATGTGTAACTACAAATATATAAATCTTATTGAAGGAAATACAGTTTTTGATCAACGGTAAAATGGTACGTATAATGACATACAAACGCACGCGTTCGGGGGCATAAATGTTGTGTATATTAGATGCACATTTGTATATTGGATATAAATAGTTAAATTGATAAGAAACGGTTTTATTAAGAAAACCAGAAAATTCAGTTTAAGCAGTTTTAGTAAAACTGACATAACTTTCAGATAACAACTCCAATTTCAATGGTTCAAATTGGGTTTGTTAGATAATAAGATTATCTAGAACATTCATGAAAAAAGATAATTCATTTTAGCGATTTACCATTTTCGTTTTAATGGAATACCGAAAGGTTGCGACAGTTTGACATACAGTTAGTAAAACCGTCATAACTTTTGTATCCGAACTCCAATTGGGTTGGGCCAAACTGAGATGGAAAGATAATAAGATTATCTACAACTTTCGTGAAATTTGAAGTCGGTTTAAACGATTTAACAATTTCGTTTCAACAGAATACTGAAAGGGTGCATGCAGTTTTATTTTTGAAAAGGTGTATAATAGTTATACATACCTTTTGGCCCATACTTATCCTATGTAGTATATATATGATGTTTCTCTCTCCTCCATTCAGTCAATGAAGTCCAATCCAGATAATTCATTCTATCAAAGAGTTGAAAGAGTGCGATGAGAAAGAGAGAAAGAGAAAAGGAATTTTCTCGGATTAGATAATCAAACGCGATCATGCAAGTTCGCCGGTGCATCGTCTAGGCAAGTGCATCTGCGACCGAGATGCTGCGACTCACGGTGGATACGGGTAGAGAAGCGACACTTGTGGCTCTTCATTTCTGATCAAACCGGAGAAGTAATGGAGCAAAAAGCTGTGGAAGCGTGTGGGCATGGGACGCACGAAGACAACCGGAGACGTGTCAAGACGGTGAGAGACGTGTGGTATGGGACGCACGGGCTAGTCCCCAACGTGACATCGGAGAAGGGAGGGATGCGAGCGATCAACCTGTCGTGCGTGATCAATTTCACGCTGGTAATCGTCTATCCTACTTTGCATCGTACTCTCGAAGTCGAGGCATGATCTTGGGATTTGGGAACCGGATCGGATCGATTCCCAACACTTATATATAGTGTCATACCACATGAAATTGATCACAGACACGGGTTGACACGCACTTGTAGTTACTCTTCTCGCTGCTCCAATCCTCGGCAACGCGTGCGTCCCATTTCCGCAAGATTCGACACCTTCGACGGAGCTCCGATTTCTCGTATACAACCGGATCACATCCGGTTCGTCCTTCATCTTGCTCTCGCGTGATCACAATAGTGGATTTCAGGTGAAATCTCTCTACTCGTATCCACCTCGAGCCTCGTCTTTCGATTATGCGCGATTTCCCTAAAATCGCCGTAAACTTGCTTGATCAACCAAACTCTCATGGTGTTCTTCTCTCTATTTTACTTGTCTAACAAGCATACCTCTTCTCTAGAATAAATTATGGTCAGGTCAGAGAGAGAAAAGATCAACCATTGATCTTAAATTAATCGCCATAATTAATGGAGGATTAATGAGCACAAAGAAAACAGCTAATCTGGAATTCGGAACACAGTCCGTCATGACGCACTCGTCACGACGGACTAACCAGTCCGTCATGACGGACATCGTATAATCTGTGTAATTTATTAAGAAAACCCTCTGGTCCGTCACGACGGACCACCTGTCCGTCCTGACGGACTATGTGTTTTCTGTCTGATTTGCACAATCTTATTGTGCATCCAATCGTCTCGATAAACGCGTACGTTCATCTATCCTCATGTGTGAAATCTACTAGTTGATTTATAACTGTATTTCCTTCAGTCTCCCACTCAGTTTAAGATCCAACTAAAGAAAGCACCTATGTACATCACATGTACATATATCTTAGAGATTGAAATCAAGTCCGAAATAAGACAACTCTATGTGTGACCGCGTAGGTTCGTATCAAGCAATGGTAGTAAACTTATGTCTAAGTCTACGGACTCATGAGAGGGATCTAGGAAGAAATCCATCATAGCTTTCTCACGTTGATAACGAAAAATGATTGTGATCATTTATACCCATCTCGAACGGTGGTTTTTAGTTCTGTTGTTCACGATATCCGTCAATCAAAAGGCATGGTAGTAGTTGTTAGGTTTTCGGGCAACCTTATTGCACAACGGAACTCACCCGGACGCCTAAAGCCATGGATTTGTGGATTGCTAATTAGATACGAAGGAAGAGTTTCAAAATTTTCACCTCAGATTTAGTTCAAATATGGTTGAAGGAAGATTGCAGAGATCACGTTAGGTATGCTCGAACTGGCACCACCCTCTATCGGTATGTATTTACCCGTTATAAAACTGGTGTCAACACCAGCCGTGTTTTGGGTACTCAATTCTCTCTGTCTCTCGGTCTACTCCACGTCCATCTAAATTTTGTGATATTTTTGACTTGTTCTTCTTAGGTTTGAACCAGGTGTAGTGGAGTCCATTAAACAAAGAGTTTAGATCAATTGTTCACTTCATACACCATTGGGGTTAAGATTATCTAAACAAGGTCGTTCTATCAATAACAGGTGGGTCTCACCTATCATTTATTTTCCGAGTTTTCTTAAAATCATGATTTGAACTAAATTCAATGTGAGTCATTGGGTATTGTCCGAAACACGAAATTCAATGTGAGTCTCCAAGATTGGAATTGTTTATTCCGAAAGGAAGAGATATCTCTTAGGGAATTCTTACTTTTTTCAATATATTTACTTTTTTCAATATACGTATAGCGTATTTCTATCCGAAATTGGATATCATATATCGGTACCATATTCGTGAAGGGAATTATCCCGTCTCCGGGCCCGCGCAGCGGATATGAAGGCCCGGTCTGGTTCCCAAATCCCGAGATCATGATTCGATATCGAGAGTACGATGCAAAGTAGGATAGACGATTACCAGCGTGAAATTGATCACGCACGACGGGTTGATCGCTCGCATCCTTCTCTTCTTCGGTGTCACGTTGGTGACTAGCCCGTGCGTCCCATACCACACGTCTCCCACCGTCTTGACACGCCTCCGGTTGTCTTCGTGCGTCCCATGTACACACGCTTCCACAGCCTTTCACTCCTTTACTTCTCCGGTTTGATCACAAACGAAGAGCCACAAAGTGCGAACTCCTCTACTCGTATCCACCGTGAGTCGTAGTACCTCGGTCGCGGATGCACCTGCCTAGACGATGCACCGGAGAACTTGCATGATTGCTTTCGATTCTCTAGACGGAGAAAACTCTTTTGTCCTCTTTTCTCTTTCTCTCTTTCTCTTCGCACTCTTTCAATTCCTTGATAAGAGTCTCTCTAATTTCTAGACTGAATTAGACTTCAATTGATTACTTAGATCAGAGATCAGGAGGGAGAGAGAAACATCCTATTTATACTAAACTAGGATAAGGATGGGCCAAAATGTATGTATATCTACTATACACCTTTTCAAACAAAAAACTGTATACCCCTTTCAGTATTCTGTTGAAACGAAATTGTTAAATCGTTCCAACCGACTTCAAACCTTCACGAAAGTTGTAGATAATCATATTATCTTTCCAACCCAATTTGGCCCAGCCCAATTGAAGTTTTTTTTTTTTTTGTTGCTTCAATGCCCATAGGCTATGTACAATATCACCATTACAAGTCGAGTTTGTATTAGAAACAGTGATCGAAGTTGACGGTTCCGTTGATAAATCAAGGACCTAAAATACGTCGAACGAAAAAACGCTTTCTTTGTATCATGATACAATAGGTAATTGAAAATCCAAGTCTGTTATTTGGATTCTCAGATTTGAAAAGATCATAAAATCGTTTCCTGGGTGCCCAATTGGAGTTCGGATCCGAAAGTTATGACGGTTTTACTAACTATATGTCAAACTGTCGCAACCTTTCGGTATTCCATTATAACGACACTGATACTTCGCTCAAATGAAATATATTTTTTCATGAAAGTTCTAGATAATCTCATTATCTATCTAACCCAATTTGAACCATTCATTTTGGAGTCGTTATCTGAAAGTTATGCCAGTTTTACTAAAGCTGTTTCTTATGCCCACGAACGCGTACGTTCGTTTGTCCTTCTACGTACCATTTTAGCGTTGATCCAAAACTGTATTTCCTTCAATTCGTATCCGCATCCATGTCCGAAATCGAATAGTAAAAAAAATAATGGTATTAAAAATAATATCTCTAAAAATAATGATATCAAAAAATAATATTCTCTTAAAATTAGTTGTATAAAAAATATATATTCTCTAAATATTAGCTGTATTACAAAAGTACTATTTTATAAAATTAATGACACTAAAAAATAATATTCCCTAAAAATTAATGGTATTAAAAATAATAGTCTCTAAAAAGTAGTTGTATTAAAAAAATATTCTCTAAAAATTAATGGTATTAAAAATTCTCTAAACTTAGTCGTATTGAAAAAATAATATTCTCTAAAATTCAATGGTATTAAAAAATAGTATTCTCTAAAATGATTATAAAAACTAATCTTAAATTATTGGTATGATTTATTTATGTGACATAATTATGAATATTGACTACACACATTTTGGTCTCCAATACTATTATTGGCTACAATATATTCCATTAGCTACCAGTGGTCGTCTCCAATAATCCGTCTCAAATAGTTGGTATCTAATAGTGATATTGGCTACGGTGGTCGTCTACAATAATATTATTGGAGACGGCATTATTGGTTACCACCAAATTTCATCTTTAATATTATTCATATGTTGGTTTCCTGCAACTACTAGTTTCCTGCTACTTTACAAAACTGCCCTAGCAAACACGCCATTAGTGTGTAAACGAGATTTCCTAGGATTTTTGGCGGTTGTGAAGAAAGAAAGGTAGAAACAACAAAATTCTTGATCTAGCGTTTCTCTCATGGTGGCCGGAGTTTTGCAACATTTTATCGTCACTTTCACGTTGGTCGACTGGGAATTTTCTTTAGCTTGTATTCTCTTGATCTTTCTTATCATCTTGCACCTATCTTATTTCTTCTTTTCCTCTTTTATCTTCTTCTTCTCATCTCCATTCTCATACACTCGTTCATCTCTCTTTCCCCCCTTCTTCAATGTATTTGTTTTTTTTATTTTTCATGTTTGTTTTTATCTACGGTTTCTCATATAATTTTAAGAAGTTATCATTTCATGATTCTTAAAAAAGCTCATTCTACTCCGCGGACTCTCTCAGAAATCGAGGATTCAATCATTACTTTTATTTATCATCATCAATGGAACAAATTGTGAAAATAATATATATTCGGATAATTTTTGTTTTATGTAACGAGGTTTATGTTTGTAATTGAAATTTGATATATCTAATCTTATGTAACTCTTTTTAAACGAATTAATGCAAATTGCCTACGTGTTTTAAATAAAAAAATATAGTTTGTAATACCACCAAAATTAAAGGAGGAAAGAAGTTAGTGTACCTTCGCGGTAAGGCGAACTCAAACTCGAGTAGAACCCAAAAATGTTGTCAACAACGTTATTTAACTACTTGTTATTTTGCTTGATTATTCGGTATACATAGTAGTAGGATAGGTAGCAAGTTTTCAATAATTTGAAAAGAATTAATTAATCTTTAACAATACAGTGTTCTCCGAAAAACATATCTTGTTTAGAGGAGTTCTTTTCAAAGAAGTTTGGAAGTTTTTAAAATTTGAAACAATTTATTTTTTGTCGAATCCCCCAAATAATATTTTTTGTTTTACATATTAATTTATGCGGAGCCGTACCTCACGGTTCCTTTCTGCGAGGTAAAAATAAAAGAAATTTGACGATTGCTAGGGAAGTCAAGAATTTTTGATAAAATAAAAGGATCAGTTAATTAATTTATATTTACACCAAGTTAATAATAACCTTGCATATTTACCTTGAAATTGACTTCATTTCTTCCTCGGCACTTTTTTTACCTTGCATGTATGCATGCTACCAGAAATAATTACATACTTGCGAACAAAAGATGGACTAGCTGATGCTATCACGCCACTTATGTTGTCGATAGCCCGGTCGCCAGCAATCAGATGACGACAGGTCTCATTTTTTAAAAATCTACTCTTCATACAAAAAAAAGTCTCGCCAAATAAAATATTATCGGGTCACTATAACATTACCTTTTCTTAAGATGAACTGTTGTAAATTTAATCATCACATAAAATGGTTAAATTGTTTAAGTTTTAAATAACTCATTCGAATGTTGGGGAGTTAGATTAAATTCAATAAATTTTGCGAAAACGAACCTAGTTCTTCCAATTCGGGAACAGTCGAAGCATAAAAAATAAATAGAGAAATAAACCAGTGGAATTCGATAAAAAGGCAGCTTTTTTCTCCATGTACTCGGCCCAGCACCGCCGCGATTGCATGAGCTAAAATAACTGAATACACCCTTGTTGTTTGAAGTTGAGCTAGAAGCCTAGAACTACTTCTTGATGCTGAGAAATTTCAAACTGAGGTATGCATCACAGACATCTCCGCCAGCAGTCCATTGACAAGAGGAAACTCGCTTCCGCGGTAGAGAAAGATGAACTCTCCAAATTAATAATGAAAACTCGACGGAAGGATATTTGTAGTTTATTTTGGTGCAAGTCACCCATGCCCAGAAAATATTGGATCTATTTTTCTGTAACATCATAATAAGCATTCCGCACACAAAATCACACATGTTGACGTGGCGTCTGGTTGTTTGCTCAGATGATCACATTTGCAATACAAAGTTTAACACTTATTGGGTGCGTGGTTTTACACATGGCATTTGTGGTATTGCAAAACATTAGGGAAATAATACCAATTTGATTTGATTTGGCAAAGAAGTATTATAATTAAGTCATCACTTTTATCGGGTCAAATTGGATCTCGATCTAATTTATAAAGTATTTAGTTATAAAATGCTAGGAACCTGAATTATTCCACAAACTTGTTGCCGAAGTTTAAATTGGCCATTGAATCTCAATTTTAACCTAACTCACTCATTTATTATTGTTGAGATGATGACATTTGTATTTCGGGAGTTAAATTTGTGGAATAATTCGATAATAACATCATCCGTGATGCTTTAATTTTTTTTTTTAATTAAATAGACAATTATTTTTTATGCCAATAAATATTGAATTCAAAAGTTATGATCGTATGCACTGAACCGCATGAATCATGAGCACATTGACCATTCTTCTTTCTTTACTCTTGGATTATTTTTTCTTAGTTAGAAAATATCCAAATTTATCATTCTATATTTTTACTAAAATTTTACATATTTACTCCAAAAATATTTGTTCCTCTTATAAAGACACGATACTCCACGCCGCTTGTCAGAACACATATTTTAAGGATTGGATTGATGAGACTTGAAAGTCAGAACACATATTTCAACATCGATTCCAAACAAAAAGTTTAGACATCCAAAGAAATTTGGTCGAATTAATTCTGATTAGCAATTTATTTATATGATCATGCAGATGGGTTTCATTTTAATTTTCATAAACGTGCAATTGATGGAAGTTCAATAAATTACTTCTGGATGTTACACTCGGAAATGGAACACATATTTCATCATCGATTCCAAATGAAAAGTCCAGACACCCAGAAATATTTCATCGAATTAATCCCGACAAATAATGTATAACAATATGTCTATTATTTATAAATAGTCTATATAGGTCTCAATTTAATTTTTCCTACATATAATTGGTGGAACTTACGTGGATTATTTCTGAATGTCTACAGGTTTTGCAATTCTAAATTCTCCGTCGGTAGAAATAAAAAAAATTATTTGTTGGTATACACATAAATAATAAAAATAACGGAAATAGGAAAGTTCAATTAGAAAATTTTAAAAGTAGCATAACCTATTTTGGGAGTTTTATTAATTTTAATTAATTTGTTTGTAGGTAACCGGATACGCTACTTCTCAAATTATCCAGCAAATATGGTTATTTTCATTATTTTCACTATTTACTTGAAGACAAAAATAAAATATGAGTGGTGATATGAAACTCTTTTACAAGCTCCACAGCATATTGATGAAGTCACATTTTGTCATTTACATGAGTATGTAAAAAAAATGAGTAAATTCGATTTAATATATAAATATGTATTAAATAAGTACGTGTTAAACTTTGCTCGAAGTGTGGTCGCTCGATGTTTGAATTGGTAGAAAGCTAGGACAACAAGAACGCTTCTCGCTCGAAGTAATCGCCTCTGCCGGATGAAGAAAGCTCCGAGTTCGTTTGAGGAAAGAAAGCGAAACGCAACCACGAAACAATCGAAGAGGAGAGGTTTACCGGATGAAGAAAGCTCCGAGTCCGGTAATGAAGAAAGCTCCACTCTCAACCCCCAAAGGTCACCGGATGAAGAAAGCTCCGAGTCCGGTTGTGATTGAGAACCTTCTACGACTTCCTCCGATTAGGCCGCTTCGCCGGATGAAGAAAGCTCCGAGTCTGGCAATGGAGAAAGCCCCGTGGACCCAATTGGTGTGCTCGCATCAAGGGGGAACAAGTTCCCTAAACTTGGCTAGCAATCACCCGAGAATTCGAGCAAATCTTGAACGGTTCTAGATGTTCTTGAAAGTTCTTGGAAGTGCTTGAGAATTGAGAGAAGAGAGGGGGAGAGGAGAAGATTTTCTGTCCATGGATTTTGGGGTCTTATTTATAGTGTCATTGGGGCTTTCCCATTGGCCAAGAGATGGGTGAGAGAATTGAGGGTAGTTGGGGTGGTAGGTGTGGTAGTTGGGGGCTGTAGTGTGGCAAATGTGGGAGTGGATTTCGAGTAGTGTTTGGTGTAATCTCTTATGTTAATGATTATTTGTCTTTTCCTTCATACGTGTACCGAAATGGTCGGTATGATATATCAATTTTATCGGCGCGAGGAGACGAAGGCAACTACACTCTCGGATTTGCAAGAATTCCCTCCTAAAAACTTGTAATTAGCAATAAAACACACTTAGTGAAGAAATATTCTTGTTCACTCAAATATGAACAATTCTATATATAAAGTTGTGATTCAAAAGGGCTAAAATCTCCAAATTAGATACCAAAAAGGTGCTTTATTTTCCTCTTATCAGTAAATCATATATTGTATGAACATGTAAAGCTATAAAGTCTTTTGGACAAACTCATCGTGATGTCGTATGTTAAGAAATTAGGTGTGTCCGTTTTATTTTTTTCAACGTTTATCGTATTTTGAGCATTTCATGCGCACTCTGAAATGTACGTTGTTGCTCATCCAAATTTATATACATTTTTTAAATATACCGTCATACATGCCAGCTGTATGTTATATCTTTTTACATATATATTTAAAATGAATGTTATACATTTTAGATGTATGTAATACGTTTTAACATATATGATATGTTTTATGTATTATATTTTTTTAGATGTTTGCTATACATTTTAGATGTATGTTATACATATTTAAATACAATACATGTTATACATTTGTACAATTATGATATACTTTTATATTTTTTAGATGTATCATGTACTTTTGTATGTGCGATATATTTTTTTAAAATATAATACATGTTACACTATTTTGTATGATATATATATATTTTTTTTTATCTTTGTATGATTTGAATTTTAAGATATAATTTTTTTTTACATGAATAACATTACGCATAATGTTTTGAACTGAATTTACATCTTTTGTATAACATGTATATATTTTTTGTGACGAGCATTTGGAAAGTACAAATACAATCAAATTGAGAAAAAAATCAAAATATCGTGTGTCGCGCTCATATTGATGACGTACACATGAAATGCGCACTTATGAAATGTTCTAGTCGATTCCTAATAAATTTGGCAAGGTTTGGGTTAGGGTAAGTCTATTCAATATTTTACTAGGAGAATACTCGCGCTACGCGCCGACTATGTTAATTATGTTTTCAATTGTAATATAAATTATTTGAACTCATTAATCAATGATAATTTGATAATATCAACCTAAACTAAAATTATTTGAAATCATTAATCTATGATTATTCATATCTTTTATAATTATTTTACATTATAATGACAAAAATATCATTTTTTGAATCAAACAATAACACTTAAATTAGTGTCATTATATAATAATATATGAGATGTAATGCAATTCTACGGAAAAACATAACAACAAATATTATATAATTGTTCACAACATCAAAAAATATCATTTTTTAAATCAAATAATAACGCTTAAATTAGTTTCATTATATAATAATATATGAGATATAATGCAATTCCACGAAAAAACATAACAACAAATATTATATAATTGTTCACAATATTACATACAATACCAAATATAAAAATAATGAATCATACGACATAAATTTTTATTGATTCAAATTGCAATTACAATTATAAATAAATATCAAACTTAATAGAGGAAGTAATTTAATAAATAATATAGAAATTTAATTTAGAATAAACATAAATAGGAATTATTTTATATCATATGATTTTTTTAATTTTAATTTTATCAATATTATTTGATAAGTGTTTATAAATTTAAGAAGTTATTTAAATGGGTAAATTATGTTTCAATTCTATATTTTTAATTTATATTTTAAATCTGTTTTTAAAAAATACAAATCTAATCTACTTAGTAGTATTATTTGGGATTTTTATAGTTATAATTTTTTAAATGAATAATAATACTTAAAATTCTATTATGTAAATACAATTGTTAAAATTCTATTATGTAAAAATGTATTTTTTTTGCATTGTATTTTCTTACATAATATACTTACAAATTCAAATCAAGAAAAACAATATGTATGAATTACGCTACTATGGATGTCAAAATTAAGAGAAAATGAAAAATGAAAATATTTGATGAATTTTAAAATGAAATTTTTAAAAATAATATTAATATATGTTGTATGTTTTATAATAGTACATATTAAGTTATTAGTATTTCATAAATAAACTTTTCATCTTCCAATGAATTCACATTTGATCATGTAATAATATATGTATATTAAAAATACAAATCTAATCTACTTATTATTATATGAGATTTTTATAGTAATAATTTTTTTTAAAATAAATAATAATACTTAAAATTCTATTATGTTAATACAATTGTTAAAATTTCATTATGTAAAAATGTATTTTTTTGAATTGTATTTTCTTACATAATTTATTTACAAAGTCAAATTATGAAAAACAGTATGTATGAACTATCCTAATATGGATGTCAAAATAAAGAGAAAATGAAAATGAAAATTTTGATAAATTTTTCAAATTAAATTTCAAAAAATAATTATAATATATTGTGTGTGTTTTATAATAGTACGTATTAAGTTATTAGTATATTATATATAAACTTTTCATTTTCCATTGAATTTACATTCGATCATGTAATATTATATGTAATGCTAAATAATTTAATAGACTTAGTCTAATGTGAACCTAACCAATAATAATATTTCATGTCATTAATGTAGAATGATGTGGTTTTCTAAGGATGTTTAGAACATGGTGTAAAATAATAACAGACAAATGACTACACAAAATATGGTCTTCAAACAATCTAACAAAATATGAATGATTGAGATTAAACCACATCACTACATCTAATGGTTCAAATTATTAATGTCTAGGATGACGCCACATCACAAAATCTAATGTCAATAATCATGAGTAACCATGATTATGTGGCTTCATGAGGATTCTCAAATATAGGTGAAAAATAAGAGGGTGGGTATATTATCTTACATAAGATTATATGATCAATTGTGAATGCAACGGAAGATGAAAGGTTTATATATGAAATACTAATAACTTAATTTGTAACATTATAGAATATACCAACATATATATTAGTACTATTTTCATAAAATTAATTTTAAAAATCCATCAAATGTATTTGTTTTAATTTTCTCTTTAATTTTTCCATATTCAGATAATTCATACATTTTGCTTTCCATAATTTTAATTTGTAAAAATATTATGCAACAAAATACAATACAAAAAATACATTTTTACATATTACAAAAAATACATATTGATTTCCACATTTTTTTTATTTTTCTCTTTATTTTTATTGACATAATAGAATTTTAAGTATTATTATTTATTTTTAAAAAATTATTACTATATGAATCCATATAATACTATGTCGATTATATTTGTGTTTTTAATCAAACAAATTTGATATGAAGGATTTAATAAATAATAGAAAAAAAAATAGTTTAGCATCTGAATAAATTATTAAACTTATAAACACCTATAAAATAGTATTGTTATTTTATAAAATATAAATTTTAAGAAAATCGCATGCTGTAAATAATTAATATTTACGTTTATGCTGATTCAAATTTTTATATTATTCATTAAATTACTTTTATTATTGAGTTTCATATTATTTATTAATTTTCTTTGCATTTTGAATCAATAACAAATTATTAGTATTGTATAATTAATGATGTGTAACTACTAACTACATATGTATGATTCATTATTTTTATATTTCATATTGTATGAAATATTGTGAACAACAATGATGTAATACTTGTTATATTTTTTTGTAAAATTGTGTTATACCTCATATATTATTATACAATGATATTAATATAAGTGTCATTATTTGATTAAAAAAATGAGTTTTTTGTTATGATAACATAAAATAACGTATACATAATCATAAACAAATGACTTCAAATAATTTATTACGAAATAATATTATCAATATTATCATATAATTATGTACTTTGTATTGCAATTAAAAATATAATTAACATCCGGACCACGTAGCGCGAGTATTTTCCTAGTCATAATTAATTTGATAGAAAACTATAATTTAACGGATTTGGAAAAATATGATATCTTTTAAGTCTTAAATGAATAGTTTTGATGTAAGTTGAAGTTTGAAAGGACAAATATGATATTTTCAAGTGCACCAATTTGATTTTGAGTTTTAGGAGGAATATACAAGAAATTATCCTAATTTTTATTGTAGGCCTAATATGCTCTTTTATAAATAGGCCTAAAAGTTTTCAAGGTAGGCTTAATTAATTAAGGGTCAAAATTAATAAGAATATAATATAATATAACACACTGCATTTATTTTATGCAAAAACCATAAATTATAAGAAGATAATGGATTCTTAATTTGTATTGCTAACATATTCAGAGAACAATATTAGGGCCGAATAACTTCATTATAGGCCTAAATTTATTTCATTCTACGTCTTAATTGTTCTTTTATACACAAGCCTAAATATTTTCATTGTAGGCTTAATTAATTATGGGTACAAATTAATAACAATATAATATAACAGATTGTAATATATATAATGTGCGTGATTGCAAATGGATTCGTTAAATTCTACGCTACACTAATATTTTTTTTATTGGCAAAACGCTATGCGCTGCAATTTTGTAGTCTTCTACATCTAAATAAAATATTTTTAGATAAATTTATTCAAAATCAAATGAATTTAATTATAAAAAAATATTTCCAGAAAAATCATAATAACTAAAATCACTTTTCATTGAAAAAAATCTCCTATTTGGATTGAGATGTTTAAAATGAATATTTGTTATTTTAAAAATTGTTTTTTTATTACATATTGTTATTTAATTATTGTATGTGTTGCAAATTACATCATTCATTATAGTTTTCTCTATAACGCACAATACTCGATATCGCAACAAATATATAATTACCACGCTATGGACCACTACACGTTATTTACGACATTGAAACGTAATCCATAAATTATACGAAGATAATGGATACTTAATTTGTATTACTAACATATTCAGACAACAATATTGGGTCTAATAACTTCCATTATGATCTCAAATTTCTCTCTACACATTGGCCTTCATGTTCAATTTGAACCCACCATGTCATGTCTATGATGGAGAAATTATATTATGGAACAGACTCCCCACGCGAAATATAAACAATCCTCTTATAACTGGACATGTGGATTTCACTTTCTCAAATGTCATGAAAATATAAGGCTTTGATAGTTCCATTTTTAATGCATGTACAAATACACTTTCACCTTCATTATATTTTAAAGGAAAAAGTTGGACTTCCCCACTTACCCTCCCCCACACCTCTTGATGTGTTGGCATAAGGCTTAAAACCTTCAAATTTAACATCTTAATTATAATTTAACACCTTAATTTGTAGTTTAACATCTTCATTATGATGTTAAACTATAAATTAAGATGTTAAATCATAATTCAGATGTTAAACCATAGTGGTGTTAAGCGTTACGATGACACATCAAGAGGTGTGGGGGATAGTTGGGGGAAGTGCACGTACAAATACACTTTTGACCTTTAATCTTACACAAATTTACCAATATGCTCCTCCATGGACATACAAATTTCTCCATTAGTAACTTGAGGCCATAATTTAGGATTTGCTAAGTCGTTCTTCAAGTACTTAGCTATAGCTTGATATAGAGATAACTGAAATTAGAGGAAAGTTAGAGATGTCAAGTGGGAATACTTACCCATGTTGGGTATGCATTATTAACTAAAATCCTTATTTATAAGGTAATTGTATAATTTTATTATTAATATAAAAATAGACGTAGGTCCTAGAGCCTACTCTATTATTTTCAAAAAAAAACTTAGGATTTGCTAAGTCGTTCTTCAAGTACTTAGCTATAGCTTGATATAGAGATATGATTATGCGTGTTTATGTTGGTGAGTTGCAGAGATTCAAATTCATAATCCAAACATTCAGCCCATACTTTCTCTCTTTGTTGTGGTGTGCTCGTCTGTACGAAACCCCCTTTCTGGTTCTATTGCTTTTCCTTGTTCCATACAAATATCGCAACACCAACAGTAATCCTTTTTCTCTTTTTTATTAAAAGAATATTTTCAAAACCGAAAAAAGAAATTTTGAATAAATAGTCAGCCTTTTCTAATAAGATTTTCAACGGCACAGAAGAACCTATCAATTCATCTCGTTTAAAACGAAGAAGATACCCAAATTTTAGAGTTTGCATATTTTAAAACTAACTCTGGAACTGAAATCCTCCAAAAAAATCCGGAATAAGGAGATGAATGGAGGAGGCTTTTCTGTGGCGGTACCATTATCGGTACCGGTACTGGTACCGGTTCAATCCACAGAGGTACAACAAATTGTGATCAATCGGGCTGAAGCAGATCCAAATTCAAACTCAAATTCAATGCCAGTTTCAAATAACTATCCTTTAAATCCTTCAAATCAAATGGGACAGACCAAAATGGTGGACTTATCAGAGGTTTTAAGAGTCAAACCTTTAAAATTCATGTATCATTTCCAATCAATACCAAACTCTCCAGAATTAAAAATTTCCAAAGGCAACCGCTCTTTTTCAAATAAATGCAAAGGAATTGTGTTGCCAGATTTAATACAGGGTGATGAGGATGAAGGTGTGGAAAAGAAGGTTGAAATAGAAAAGAAAAAAAGGATTGAAGTAGAGGAAGTAGGAAGAGAAAGTGAAAAGGAAAAGGAGGAGATAAAACAGGGGATTTTAGAGAGGAAAGAGAGATTAGCAAAAGGGCAAATGAAATTTGAAGCAGTAACGCAAATGCCAAACATTAAAATCGCCCATGATTTTGAAAAACATAGAAGGAGTTTGAGAATTAAACAGAAGAAATCAGGGAATAATTTTGAAAATTCAGATTTGAAGAGAAAAGTTAGAAGGAAAAAATTTCAGGATCTTATTAATAAAGAAATCATATTAACTATGGATAATATCGATTATAATAAGGATGATGAAATCCATAATATGGACGCAAATATACTACGTAAGTGTGGTTTAGAAATTGCAATTGATTAACTGACAAGAGGTAGTCCTAATTTAACAGAGTAATTAAAAGAGAGAGAGGAAGAGTAAATGGTACACTGTTATTTGAGGCATGTGGAGGCAACAGAGGAAGGTTGCCCAATTGATAAATCGAGTTCGAGGCAACAGTAATCAGTAGCAACCTTGCACAAACGAGTATCAGTTCCAGAAGGTTGATAAATCGAGTTCGAGGCGACAGTAATCAGTAACAAGCTTGTACAATCGAGTACTTTGAGCTCTGTTTATTGAAGACGAAGAGAGAGAGATCGATGGTTTCTAGCTCGGTGACCAGGGGCTTGATCGATGGTTTAATGATAAATCGAGTTCGAGGAGACAGTGATCAGGGGCTTGAATCATCGCTTGTAATGGCAAGTAGTGGTAGAAACAGATTGATGGAGAAACAGATTGATGGATGAACAGAAGAAAGAGATCGAAGGCGACATAGTTTCTAGGTCGCCGGTGGTGGCTTCTAGGTCGTCGGTGATGGTCGTCGGTGATGGTGAGGGTGAAGGCGAGAGTAGATCTGAGAGAGTAGATCTGATCGATAAAGTTCATGGAGGTTCATCTCTCCATTTCTCCATTAGAGAGTAGATCTGAGTTTTGATCGATGGTGGTTGCGGCTGAGTTTTGACAGGAGAGAGAGAAAGAGAGGTTATATATATATATATCTTTTTCTAGGGTTTGGGTTTTCAAAGCATAGGAAATGAAAGTCCTGGATTTTAAGGGAATTTTATTTTCCTAGGAGTTAGATAGTTTAGGATGTTAAAATCCTAAATTTGTTTATATGTTGATCTTTTAGTGTTGTTATAGGAATGGTGTAATATCAAACTTGTAATAAACATTAAATATCAATATATGCAATATACGTAGGACGTAAGAACCTACTATATTTTCTTCAAAAAAAAAAAAATCCGGAATAAAAATCATGATTTTAAGAAAACTCGGAAAATAAATGATAGGTGAGACCCACCTGTTATTGATAGAACGAACTTGTTTAGATAATCTTAACCCCAATGGTGTATGAAGTGAACAATTGATCTAAACTCTTTGTTTAATGGTCTCCACTACACCTGGTTCAAACCTAAGAAGGACAAGCCAAAAATATCACAAAATTTAGATGGACGTGGAGTAGACCGAGAGAGAGAGAATTGAGTACCCCAAAACACGGCTGGTGTTGACGCCAGTTTTATACAAGGCAAAATGCATTCGAAAAACAGTTGAGAAAGGTTTGTTACAGAGAAATTTACTCATGACCCCGGTGCTGTACACCAAATATGGTCTACCCATTCTCATTCACATGATTCATCAAAACCGAGTCTACACCCAACATTGGGATCCAATATTTAAAATATCTTTGACCAAAACTCTATGAAAAAGTGTATAACGGGTAAATACATACAAAAATTACTATTTTTCTAATAAACTGAAAGCTTTCTACCAATCACTTAAAATCAAATTCCAAAAATCTATTAATATTATAATGAACAGAACTAAACAATTTGTTACCCGAACTTTTTTTAAATCTAAAAATTGGGAAAATGAGATAACTGAAGCGAGAGAGAAAAAAATGTTGATGTAGAGTAAGTTTTTGTTTCCTACAATGCCACCTCACATATAGCGGCTAGAAACACTCCACGTGGCAGGTATAATTCTGGTGCTTTTATATATTGCCCCTTTTAAATTATTGTTAAATTAAGTAGTATTTTTGTGTGTATGTTCTAAAAAATGGAGTAATGATAGGGCCACAAATATGACACAAATATCTAAGTTTGTGTTTGATTTATGATTCTTATATGCATAATTAATATTATGAACTTAGTTATTTGTGACATATTTGTGGTTGGTATTTGTGGCCCTATCACTACTCTAAAAAATGTATCTCCTTCATTATAACTTCAAAATTGAGAACTTACATTTCTAAATTCATATTTAGATAATTAAATCACTCAACGACAACCCGTTAATTTTCCTCAAGTAATTAAACTCAAAAAAAAAAAACCCTTTAATTCTGGAAAAGGAATACATACAAAATCCCTTTTACTTCTAATAAACCCAGTCCAATGGACCAAGGCATAATAACCAAAACAAAGCATATAAACAATATAAACCAGGTCCACCCTTTTACTTCCCGCTCAATTCAAATGTAATTATGCAGAAAGGCTCTTCTGAACAAAAATATGCTCCTGGGGGTATATTTGTGACAATCAAGTTTCTCTAATAATATTTTATCGAAATCTATATTCTAGAGTTTTTAAAAAATAATACAACACTGCAACAAATTTAAAAAAAAATTTTCAAATGTACACATCCATATAGAAAAACAAATCTAGTACATATCATATACAAATAATCTCAATCCCTCACGTTCATAAATTAAAAATATAATAGGATACGGATGATACTTCGCCCTTCCAATTCCAACAGCCAACCTAAATAAATAAAAGTAAAGAAAAAGATGAGTACAAGCATATTTAATAACGACAAAACATTTTCATGCCTATGAGATTAATGTGGAGCATCAAATATTTAATTAAATTCGTTAAAATAGAAATATTTGTTTTAATAAATCAAAATAGTTCGTTATAAAATATTAGGAAATTGAGGATCACAACGCGAAAACATGACCCTAACAGAAAAAAAATCACCCGGCCGTTGCACCTATAAAATTCAAAACCGATAAACCCTAAACCCTAAACCCTAAACTAATATTTCAAAAAAGTATATATTAGTATTAAAAAGTATTTATTCAAAAAGGTATAGTTACCATCTATAAATTCATATTTCATAGGGCCGGCAAAATATCAAAATATGACCCTAACAAAAAACCTCACCCCACCGTTTCACCTATACCATGCAAGCCCAAAAAATATTGAAAAATCAATGGTCCGTAACCCGAACAAAAGTGTGACCCAAAACCCGAATGATCACAACTCAAATAACTCGAAAATTTTGAAAAATCAATGATCCAAAACCCGAATCCAAGTGACCTGGCCCTAAACCCGAATCATGACTCTAACCCGAATAACTCGAAATCCGATTGACCCTTAATCCAAAGTGGGCATCATCATAATTTACATTATGTGCTAATTAACCCACTTAATTAACATCATAATTTACATCCATCCGAATGAACGATTCATATATAATTACCATTAAAAAATTATTAATTATGTGTTCCATATTAATTACCACGTTTATTAAGTGGGTAGGAAATTGAGGATGTTTCATTGAAATATAAGAAGAATATAATTTCCCTAATCCAAACCCATCCAAGTGAGCTGAAGATAAAGAAAAATTCGAGCCGTATCTCGCAAATTCAATATGTATCTTGTATGGCTTATCTAAAACTTTCATTATTTCCAACGATGGATAAATTTCTTTTCTTTAAATTTGAAAATTGAGTAGTGGAAACTGAGAACTAGCCTTTTTCATTTAGTAAATGGATGCAGCAGAATTACCGAAATGAACTGATTGTCTGTTGCAGAGGGAATTGAAGAGCGATAAATAAAGTATCATTTCTTTCGGCAGTCCTTGGAAGGCTTGGCTTTGCTGCTCTCTTGACCTCTGCTTGATTCTCCATGCAATATACTCGTCTTCGACTCAGTCTTAGAGCCCTGTAATCTAGGAATCTTCGTTTTGTCCCTGTGATTTAAGAGTGTCAATTGAGAGTGCAATTAACAGATAAATGCAATTGAATTTGAGAGTACAATAAGATTCAGTTTCGGCTTCGGCATAGAGAGAGGCCAATGGGAGGGGAGGGAGGGGGAGTGAAGGGGTTTAGAAGTGGGGATTAGAGGAGGTGCTAGGTTCATATACTTATCCGAGCTGGAGGAGCTGACCATGGAGCAGGTGAGTGGTGGAGGTGGGGCATGGACAAATCGGTGGTGGGTGGTGGATAGGTGGGAGGGTTGAGACGGCTAGGGTTTCCCAAATCCTAAGTTACTAAATCAATCCCTACCTCTGAGCAGCATGGGTTTTTTGATCGGCCGTTCCTTCATCTGGTTTCCTTTCAGGTTCGCCATGGAGAAGAAGCTTCTTCAATTCATCTGCCATGAGGGTTACTCGGGAAACGAAAAAACTAGAGCAAGAGGGAGATCGGTGAAGAGAATCAAATTGGACTCCGATCCGATGCAGTGGCAGCGAAGGAGAGGATTTTGGGGTTTATTTAATAGTATGGGGGTAATTTCTGGAGATTCTTCTGCCTTGAGGGTTTATTTTGGGGTTTATACACTATCATATAATTAATGCATGGGTCCATTGGACCAGTTGCATTTCCAAAATTCTCGTGACGGGAGCAGAGAATAAAAAAAAGATACGTACGAGACGGCTCGGGATTGCAATACCCAGTAGTCCCTGTCAGCACTTTTTTTATTTTCTTTTCTAAATTTTATGCTTGTAAATTTTCTAGTAACTTTGAAAATGAAAATTTCAAATTATCCTTACCAACAACTACTAATTGGCAATGAGTTTCATGACTTAGTTAGTTGAGTGTGAAGCATAAAAATCATATATTGTGAGAGATTGTGAGTTCGATTTTCATTGGCATCAAAAAAATTAGGTATCAATAACGAAACCGATCGCTTGTCGGATACCATTAAAAAAAACAACTACTAATTGGAGGTATACTTGCTTATTTACCGGGTTAGTGGAATCTAAGCTAGAATAAATTTCATAATTATGGTTTCAAGATGGCAAATTTTAGAGGGCTTCTATCATGGATTATTTTTCTGATGATGGATACCTTTTTTATATTTTGAGTAATTATTATTATTAATTAATGAATATTTCAGATTGTTTCAAATATATTTATCAATTAATGTTAGGTTAAATAGAATTTTTTATTCTTTATCTAAATTTTTTTCTTATTTAAAAGATAAATTTATGTTATACATTTTTAAAAATATAATTAATTGTTAAATATTCAAAATATCTTTGTAAAATGATGTATGATAGAACCCTCCTTTATATTTATAAGGTTTTGTAATGTTATTTGTTTATTAATGAAATTTTAGTTCTTGTAGTGGACCTTTCATATTGCTAATATTGCTCTTTAATGAGCTATTAGGTCATATAACAAAATAATGTGTGATCCAGTAGCCGATAAAAAAAACACGATATGAGCTGTTGTAATGCTAATTATCAGGTTAAATTGTTACATTTTTAAAAACTAAATAATTTCTAAAAAAACAAAAAAAGAACTTGTCAAAATATATGAACAAAAACGAATGCTCCAAATTCGAGAAAGACAAAGATAAAAAAAAAATTGAAGAAGAAAAAGTAGAGAAAATGCATTCCATAGGCAAGTAAAACATTGGTAACCTGTATGGCTTCTGACATGCTCCGTGAAGAATGCGCAACCGACTAACGATCATCTGGTGGCTAATCAGGGCCGGCATTGTGCATTGAGTAGAAGGTTGATGCTTATTTGCTTAAACTCCATCGAAATCAACTCCTAATTTATGTTGATTTTTCCAAACTTGGGGCTTCCCCTTTTCTCCATTTGAATCTCCTTTCAAGAGAAAGTTGACTATTCTTGGAGGAAGAGGAACTATGGATATTAGTCAAAATAGATGATAATCATTTATCAGTAGACAGCATGATAATCGCTACAAAGAATAAAATAAATGGCTTGACATTAAATTTAAAAATGCACGTCTCTCGACATAAACTTTTTACTAACTTTATACAATGTTGATTTGTCATTTTATTTATTGGACATTTGTAGATAACCACGTAGATAAATAGTAAATTGATGTAAAAATTACTGGTATACCATACGAATACAATAATAAAAAAATCGAGAGATTATTAATCAATTTAAATCTTCTTTTTCGTTTCCTTTTCTTTTTAAATTTCATGGAAATCAAATTTTATTTTATCTTCTTCAAAAATATGAATTTTCCTATAATTACACAATTTTTTTTTTAATCTTCTAATCTCAATTATATAAGATAACACTATCTGCTAATCTTAAAACTCGAGCTTAGCTGGTTTTCTTATTGATTCGGCCTGTTACAAATGGGTTATCAATTATCATACATATTTCATTCATTCGGACCAAATAGATCATATCACGAGCTATTAACTCCATAATCAAGATGAATTTTAGGGGTGTACAAAAAACCATAAACCCACCCAACCCGTCCAACCCAACCTGACCCGGCCCGTTTTTAACGGGTTTGCATGCTATTAAATTTGGTTTGGATTTTAATTTTGAAAAACCCGAAAATATGGGTCGGTTTATGGGTTAGAAATTAAAAACCCGAATTAACCCAATCCGACCCGTATTTTCTATTGTTAGTAATTATTTAAAAAAAATTAAATATGTCATGAATTTTTCTTACGAATATGAAAGCATGACTTGTCATATTTTGAGAAAATGTGTATAATGATAATTCATTTATTTTTTTTATATATATAAATTATTTCTTTCTTATGTTTTTTTTTTTAGAAAACAATATAACCTGACAATAATATATTTTTTTATTCATGGTATTATTTTTTATTCATTATTTAATTAATAAATAGATATATCTTTATATGTTTCATGAAAGAAATAACTAATCATTTAATTCCACAAAATAATTTTTAATTTTTTCTTGATTCTCTTTAAGAAAGTTTCATCAAAAGTATCTCTTTCATATTGCAATTCTCATTTTTCCATCACAAGTTTGGCCTCCATATTTGAGTCAGGTTGGGTCGGGTTCAAAAATTCAAACCCGACATGATTGGGTTGGGTCATAGTGTTCATCAAAACCTGTTTAACCCAACCGTGCACATCCCTAATGAATTTCTTTAGTTCTTTCGAACTTCTCTCTATTTACATTTTGAGAAATTTTTACGTTGCCCAAGATTTCACACACACATCTTCTATATACTAATCCGCAGGAGTAACACACCCCGCACAGATATATCCCCACAGAACCCGCAATGCATATTTTTGGTAAGTTTAATTGGTTTGAATGGTTGAATACATGTACGGGCATGTTTGATTTGAGGGATTTTGATGTATTTTGATGCAAAATCCTAGATTTTTGTTGAAATCCATTGTTTGATTTCTTGTGTACACGGGCTTGTTTGATTTGAGGGATTTTGAGGAGATGTATAGTGAAATACTGGATATGAACAAAATTCTTTGTTTGTTTTGTTGGTGTATTGCATTTGAAGCCCAATATCGCTGGATTCTGTCCTACACCAAAAAAATCGGTATTACAAAATACATGGAGCTATACTTCGTCCATGTATTTCATCTATTTCATCTCCCTTGTGAGAAATATCTTTCTTCCTTATCCTAGCCGACATCATTGGAGAAGAGAAGGCCCTTCTCATCAATTCCACTTACCCAAGAACCATTCACGAATACAAGGAGCTTGCCAAGACCTATCCATCTCCGTCGTCACATACTCGAAGCGTAACAAAACTCTCTGATCTCTCCGTCGTCAAGACCCATCCATGTTTTCTTGATGACTGATGAAGCCTCTGCCAGTCGACCTGCCCTGCTCGTCCCAAAAGCCTCGTTTCTGCTCATATTTGCGGATCTGTAATCAAGCCTGCACATTCTATTCTATCTTCTCTGCATACTAGTTTTGAGGTAATAATGTAGATTTGTGCTCAATTAGTGTCAAACAGAGTTAAATAATATCAATTAGGATTCAATTGCAGTCTCCATTCGAATTAAATTAGTGTTAATTAGGCTTAAATCTTGTATAAAAGGTTAATTATTGTTAATTAGTGATTTTTTACAGTAGTATTGTTAAATAGTGTTAATTGGTATTGTCTCCCTTTCTTTATCGCTCATTTCTTCGTCAATTTTACTTCCACTCGATCATAATTGTTTGATTTTAGGTTTGTAGGTTAAATAAATCGTTGAAATTTGGTTGAGTTTTCTTTCTTTTGCACAGAGAATTTTGAATTCGTAATCTTTTGTTGAGCAGTACATTCAAGAAGAAGGCGCCACAAGCAATCAAGGAGATGCGCAAGTTCGCCCAAAAGGCAACGAGAACCAAAGACATGAGAGTCGACGTGAAATTGAACAAATATATATGGGGTAGTGGAATTTGTAGCTTTCCAAGATGTCTGCGTGTTCGTATTTTCTGCAAGAGAAACGATGAAGAGAATGCGAAGGAAGAAATCTTCTCCAAGATGTCTCTGTGACAGTGGCTGCGATCCCATATGGTAACCGGCATTAATGGATGAAGCAGATTAAAGCAAATACTAGAGATTTGTGTTATGTTTAAGTGTTAGTTGGATTAATTGTTTTGGATGAATGAGATAAATGAATTAATTAATCTAATTATTGTGAATACATATATGCTTTAGTTATTATTTGAATTTTCAGATAGTTATTATTTGTTCTCCTATGGTAATTATTTTGTAATTAATTGTTTTTTTTCAGATTTTTTTCCAACACGTTTAATTAGTATAGATTTTATGAATATAAAATTGTATATTTTGTTGTAATCATGGAATATGATATATTGAATCAAATTAACTAATTAACTAATTAACTAATTAACTAATATAACTAAAATCACAATCCAGGGATTTACAATAAAACAAATCAAACAACAGATTTGTATATACATGATTTTGTAATTCATCAAATCAAACAACATCCATGAATTATAAAATACGTGTATAGTCATATCCATGTAATTCAAAATACCTTGTATATCAAAATCCTCCAAATCAAACAAGCCCGTATTTTGGGGTTGATATCCATGCATTTTGTAATACACAAAAAAAAAATGTATTTTGAATGGTGGATGTCACTCTCCATGTATTTGAATAAAATAAAACAATATAATATACAACAACACTAGTATAATATAAAATAAAATATACAATACAATATAATATAATATATAATATATTATACTATAAAATTTAAGCTAAAGTAAAATAATATAATATGTCATAATATAATATAATATAATAAATACAATATAATATGATATAACATGATATAATATAATATAATATAATATAATATAATGTATTATAATATAATACGACAAAATATAATATAATATAGTACAGTGCAATACTAGTATAATATAATATAACATAATATGAAATAATACAATACAATATAATATAATATAATATAATACAACATAATATAATACAATATAATATAATACGATATAATATAATATTAATATAATACATATGATATAATATAAACCTATATAATATTATGTTATATAATATATTATACTATAAATATTAAGCTAAATTAAGTAAAATAGTATAATATATTATAAAATAATATAATATTATATAAAACATTACAAACATAATATAATATACTATACTATAATATAATATAAAACAATATAAAACAATATAATATACAAACATATAAAACAATATTATATTATATAATATAATATAATATAAAACAATATAATATAACATTATATACCAACATATAAAACAATATAATATAATATAAAATGAAATGAAATAATATAAAACAACATAATATAATATAATGTACTAACATATAAAACAATACAATACAATGTAACATAATATATTATAAAGTAATAAAATATAATATATAATAAAATCCATGGATTTTGTATGAAGAATCAAACAAAAGATTTTGTATACATGATTTTAAAATACAACAAATCAAACAACTTATATGAATTCTCAAATACATGAATAATAGAAACATGTATTTGACATATACACGTACATGAAAATCCCTCAAATCAAACATGCCCGTAAATGACTTATATAAATTTTGAAGATTTTTTGTATTGTCTAGAAAAATTGAAGTTATAATAGGAATTTGAAGGATGTATGTTTCTCGCATGTGTTAATTGATGTGGAGGACAAATTGTAAAATACTTGAAAATGAATTTGATTGATGTAATTATGAAATAATTAATTATTATAATTAATATGAATGTACATTTAATTATAATAATATAAAAAAAGATCCAATATTTTTATATTGTTATAATGCTAATATTTAAGTAATTATATGAAAATAATAAAATAATTATTTTAATTACAATATATATTACTAGATAATATATATTTTTATAATAATATAAAACTACATTTAATACTTTTATATAATTATTGTAATGCTAATATTATAATAATTATATTAAAACAATAAAATAATTATAATATATATTAATAGATAAAATATAATATCGTAATAATATGTATGTCAGCTTAATATTTTTGTATTATTATAATTGCTAATATTATAGTAATTATATTAAAATAATAAAATAATTATTTTAATTAAAGTTATAACATATATTAATACATACAATATAATATTATAATAATGTAAAAGTACATTTAATATTTTTATTATAATTATTATATAATTCCTAATATTATAGTATTATAATAATTTTTCGTATCACAACTCTAAGATATTATTATTAATTAGTACTAAATAATTTATATCAACAAATTAATGAATTATAATAAGCATTGTTATATAACTATAATTATTAATTAAGTATTTAATATATAAATAATATTATACATGTAATATAAAAATGTACTCATATACTAAAGTGAGAAAGACTTGTGTTTTCTTGCCAATTTTTGAAGACCACATTTGAAGAACAAATGGTAGGAGAACACGGAAGCAGGAAGCAACAATTGATATTATTGCTTTGTCTTTCTAACCAAACAACTCAAAATATGATTTGTCATGGGATATGAACCAAATTCTTTCATTTTCCATTGTAATCTCACACATCAAGTGGACCCGTAATATCATGCCCATTCATATATCGCGGGGCACGTGCGTGGTGTTTACTGCGGGGTGTGTTAATCAGTATATATAACAGTTGACATGATTATCATGTATTAGATGATATAATACATACATTGATGCATGGCAATGTCACGCAGGGCTGGTCCCGAGTTTTTGAAGACCCGAAATCCATTATTGAAAACGGACCCCATAATTATCATTTCAAAAAAAAAAATTTAAAAACAAAAAAAAAATTTGTTTAACCATACAAAATAAAACAAAACAAAACATATTTTTTTAATATTTTAGCATTACAAATTATTATTATCATTTAAATATTACTCTTCTAGCATTTTTGGAAGCAAAAGTATCGATCATGTTTGTATAGTCTATTTCTTCTACCAAGACATTTTCTATCGATAATAAAGCCAACCCGTTTAATCGTAAAATAATTAAGTAATTGAATAAATACAAAAAATCTGGACCAAATCGCAAAATAATTAAGTAATTCAATAATTAACTAATTGAATAATTAAGTAATTGAATAAATACAAAAAATCTGGACCAAATCGCAAAATAATTAACTAATTGAATAATTAACTAATTGAATAATTAAGTAATTGAATAAATACAAAAAATCTGGACCAAATCGCAAAATCTGGACACAATCAACCAAATCGCAAAACCTGGACCAAATCGCAAAATCTGGACCAAATCGCAAAAAATTCAGTAATTGAACAATGCACAATCAAATTAATTAAGCAAATCGCAACAAAATCATCATAAAAAAGTAGAAAACAAAAATACCAAATTCTAGGGTTAGGGAGGCAGGAGGAGCTAGAGGAATCCGAGCTTCAGGCCGCGTCGCCGGGAGACAAGCTTCAGGCCGCGTCGCCGTCAAGATTCAGTCCGCGTCGCCGCGTCGCCAGGAGACAAATCGCCATCGCCGTGTTGTTTTTTTCTGTCCTGAGAAATAGAACTAAGAGAGAGAATGGGATATTTATGTTATTGGGTTTGGGTTGGATATTAATGGGTTGCGGGTCCGTGTATGATTACGGGTTTGGATTTATATTAAGTTATTTAGTCCAATAATTATTATTTTAGTATTATTGTGCATATATATACATATACATACTACAATAAAAATATGGACCCCTCAAAATATTGGACCCTAAACCCGGGACTCGTTTGCCTACCCGTTAGGCCGGCCCTGATGTCACGTCATCTATGTGAATAAATTTGTGTTAATTAATATTTGAATAATCTGGCCCTGTTAACAATTATGGTAGTTATTACGCATGATAAATCTAGAGAATGAAATTAGAGTTATTATCATGCAATGGCGATTTTTGAGAGTGTTGTGGGAGTTAATTATCCTTTATTCGTATTGTAGTTTTTTTGTGTTTTAGTAGTATATAAAAAGGATTATCATTTTAATGCAAGAACCAGATTATCTGAATGCAATTTATTTATTTTGAGTTCAATAAAGATTAGGGAGTTATCACGCATGATGAATCTAGAGAATGAAATTAGAGTTATTATCATGCAATGGCGATTTTTGAGAGTGTTGTGAGAGTTAATTCCTCTTGAGACTCGGGAAAATTAGGGAGTGTTCTTCTTGATCATTTATGGCTTATCGTATGTCTTGTTCATCCCTTAAGAATGGCGTCAATTGGTACCAAAGCCAAGCTTAAATGGCAGGTCGTGCCAAGCTACGAAACAACACCATACGCGAGGTCGAACGAGTTGAGATATTTTGTGCTCAAGCAAACTCTAAAATTGATGAGATAGGAAAATTTATGCAACAAATTCAAGAGAGTAGTTCTCTCATGGAAAGTGCTCCTCGACACCGCGATCACCGAGCGAAACACGAATTTCCGAGTAGTTCGGATAGTGAATATAGACGTGATGACGACGAGATGGAGAAGACACAACTTTTCCACCTGGCACGTGATGAAGCTTCATGTGAAGAAAATATGATTTTTCTGACCCAAGAAACGTAAATACGGTACGATGCTTTGTACGTATGTAGGGACTATGTTAATATGATTGTTAATCATATCATATTTATGAGAAAATACAGTTACATATCAACTAGTAGATTATACACATGAGGGCAGATGAAAGTACGCGTTCGTCAGAACGATTGGATGCATAATTAGGTTATGCCCATTGTGACTTGACAAAAAGTGTGATACCTTGACATGGTTTAGTCATTGTAGATGGAATCGTAACGAATGGGGTCTTAGTTCTTCACACATGAGATGTGAAGGAAATACAGTTTTGGATCAACATGGATATATGAACATGGATGTTCATGGGTTTGATTAAATACATAATATGATTGTGCAAAGTTGAGTTCCAGCGAGTGGTTCGTTGGAACGAACCGTAAGGTGCGTTAGAACGGACTGCCACGAGTATAAAATGGCTTTATACATAATCATTCCAGAGAGTGTTCCTTCGAACGAATCCTTGTAGTTCGTTCGAACAGATGACTATGAATGTAATTATGGAATTAATACAGAAATGAGACAGAGAGTATACGTTCGAACGAACCATGGAATTCGTTCGAACGGACCTCTTCGGGTATAAAAAGTGTTTTATACGTTCTCATGACAGAAGTTGTGCGTTCGAACGAACTATATGTTACGTTCGAACGAACATGCTGCTGGAAGTGTATATTGGGTATACATAATCTTTCACCCAATCCTTATCCTATTTTAGTATAAATAGGATGTTTCTCTCTATCTCTCTATTCAGTCCAATGGAAGTTCATTCAGTCTAATCTAGACATGACAAATTCAGTCCAGAAATCAGAGAGACTTTTATCAAGGTGTTGAAAGAGTGCGAAGAAAAAGAGAGAAAGAGAAAAGGTGTTTTCTCGGTTCAGATAATCAAACGCGATCATGCAAGTTCGCCGATGCATCGTCTAGACAGGTGCTGTTGGGGAATATCCTCGACCCCGGGCCCGCGCAGCGGAATGAAGGCCCGGTCCGATTCCCCGATTCCCGAGATCACGCCATGACTTCGAGGGTACGATGCGAATAGAAGGATAGATCTATACCAGCGTGAAATTGATCACGCACGAAGGGTTGATCGCCGCCTTCTATCTCCTGTCACGTTGGTGACAATCCGCGCGTCCCATACCACGCGTCTTTCACCGTTCGTTGACCATCTTCTCACTCCTTGAGTCGATCACAATCCAAGAGCCACAATTGTCGCTCCTCTACTTGTATCCACCGTGAGTCGCAAGACGTCGGTCGTGGATGCACCTGCCTAGACGATGCACCGGCGAACTTGCTCGATCTAATCGATTCTCTATTCCTCGAGAAACTCCTTTCTCGATTTCTCTCTCTTCGCACCCTTTCACTCACTAAAGATCAAATCTGAATTTGCTCTTTTTCTTGTGTATATTGGGCAGAATAATCACTTGCTTAGAATGATTCAACTGATGAATTCCTTCTGAATTCCCTTAGTGAAGATGAGAGAGAAAATCCTATTTATACCTAATAGGATAAGGATTAGCCAAAAGGCATGTATATCCAATATACACCCTTTCACACAGAAAACTGTATGAACCTGTTCAGTATTCTGTCCAGACGAAATTGATAAATTTCTCTGACAGAAAATCAACCAACACGAAAGTTGTAGATAATCTTATTATCTACTCAACCCAATTTGGCCCAGCCCAATTGGAGTTCGCATGCAAACGTTATGACTGTTTTACTAACTGTATGTCATACTGTTGCACCCTTTCGGTATTTCACAGAAACGACACTTATACTTCGTTCATATGAAATATATTTCTATATGAAGGTCGTAGATAATCTCATTATCTATCTAACCCAATTTGAACCATTCAAATCGGATTTTCCCACTGACAGTTATGGCCACGAATGTACGACTACATTCGTTTATCCTTGTGTACACTTTTATGGTTGATCCTGAAACTGTATTTCCTTCAGGTGCATCCGCGACCGAGGTGCTACGACTCACGGTGGATACGGGTAGAATAGTTCGCACTTTGTGGCTCTTCGTTTATGATCAAACCGGAGAAGTAAAGAAGCAAAAGGCTGTGGAAGCGTGTGGGCGAGGGACGCACGAAGACAATCGGAGACGTGTCAAGACGGGGGGAGACATGTGGTATGTGATGCACGGGCTAGTCACCTACGTGACACCGAAGATGCGAGTGATCAACCCGTCTTGATCAACCCGTCGTGCGTGATCAATTTCACGCTGGTAATCGTCTATCCTACTTTGCATCGTACTCTTGAAGTCGAGGCGTGATCTCGGGATTTGGGAACCGGACCGGGCCTTCATATCCGCTGCGCGGGCCCGGGATCGGATCAATTCCCTTCAAGATGATCATGGATCATTTTTCGTGCATAACATGATCCTTAGATATAGTCTTCCATTATCCATAACAGGATGGTCATGAGATTATGATCGGGTGTTATCTGAAACACGGAATTTGATGTGAGTCATCAAGATAGAAATTGTTCCGTTCGAGAGAAAGAGATATCTATCTGGCCTATCGATGAATCGATCAACGGAATCTCTGGCCAAAGTCAATGATATTAATAGTTAAATCGATTGTGTTAGTTGATTCAATTCGGTATCGAGACATAAGTTTAGTCAATCAAATTATAAGAATGACTATTATTGTGGCTTTTGATTGACGGATATCGTGAACAAAAGAACTAAACACCACACCGTTTGAGATGGGTATAAATGATCACAATCATTTTCGTTTTCAACGTGGGAAAGTTATGATGGATTTCTTCCTAGATCTCTCTCATGAGCCCGTGGACTTAGGCATAATGTCACTATCATTACTTGATACGAACATACGCGGTCACACATAGAGCTGTCTTATTTCGGGCTTGAATTTTAGTCTCTAAGGGTATGTGTACATTAGATGTGCACTAGTAGTATCTTTAGTTGGATCTTGAACTGAGTGGGAGTCCGAAGGAAATACAGCTGCAAATCAACTAGTAGATTGTACACATGAGGATATATGAACATACGCGTTTGTTGGTACGATTGGATGCACAATAAGATGATGCAAATATGACAGAAATTATATAGTCCGTCTGGTCCGTCCTGACGCAGACTAGTGTAATCCCGTAAAAACCAATCTGTGAGTATAGCGTCACGACGCACCATTGTGTGCGTCTTGACGGATGTGCGTCATGACGGACAATCCTTTCCGTCATGACAGAGCACATGTATAACGGCTAGATCCAGTACTCGTTCGTCATGACGGATTGTGATCCAAATTCAGGATTGGCAGTTTTGATACTCATTAATGTTCTATTAATGGAGGCTTTGACTATAAGATTTGAGAAATTTTCTCTCTCTCTCTCTCTCTCTCTCTCTCTCTCTCTCTCTCTCTCTCTCTCAGGCGATTCTAGATCTGAATGAGTAAAAATACTTGTTGGACAAGTTGAGAGAAAAATTCCAAAAAGAGATTGGATCTTAAGTAAGTTTACGATGATTTTAGAAGAACCAAACTCCTTCCTCTGAAAATACAGATAATCATTTAATAAAGTTAGATTAGTCCTTTTATATTAATTTTCCTCTAACGAGAAATTATTTTCTGTCGATATCACTTGCCATTTCATTCTAACATATTAATATCAATATATATTAATCGCAATGTCAATTAAATTAAATGATCAATTAAATAATTAATTCATTAATTAATTCAATGAATTAAAATTAATTCAACTGAACACATTTTGTATCAGGTGTGTTTAAGTGAGTTATGGAAACATCGTGTGTAACAACACCCTTATTTAACTAATTCCGAGATCTGAAATAATCATAATTAAATGAAAATGACAAGATTCTCAGATTTACTAAAGTTCTAATACGATGTCTTTGTTTTTGTGTGTATCTGTGCCCAGCCAGCAATCATTAAGCATGGAAGGACACAAATAAATAATGGTTATGAAATAAAAAAATTAGCAATGAATCAGTGCAATTACTCTTATAAAATAGGGCTATTTTTTGCACTCAGCCATTAGACTGCTGCCACGTCGTCCTTTTTACTGCATGGCGTGGTATTTGTAGACTACTGTTTTGTAGATGAGTAGTGATGTACATCCTCCAGTACTCCCCCCACATCTTTGATGATTAGAATATGATTTAATATCTTCAAAATTAACACACAAAAATATAATTTAATATCTTAATTTATGATTTAATTATCTCAATTTATGATTGAACATACAATTAAGATTTTAAACCAAGAATTAAAATTTAAATTTTTAAGGTGTTAAATCATATCCACCTCATCAAGAATGTGAGGGGAGAGATGGGGGGTATGTCCAACATTTTCCTTTGAAGATCTAAGGTGAAATCTGTTATTTTGATTTCTCTGCCAGAAATAAAAAAAAATAACTTTGATATTTTATGTTAAGGGAAGTGTACTTTTCGTATTTAGAATTTAAGAACAACAAATATAATAATTCTATTTTCAAAGATGAATTTTATTTTGTAAGAATGCACATGACAATTTATTTGCACAAGTGTTTATATGTGAATATTTAATTTTTAATCTTTTTTTATTTTGAAACATAGAAGAAGTGAAATTAATTCCCATTTTGTATGAATTAAACCGGGAATGTATACGAATACTATATCCAGAGGCGAATAAATATAATAAGTTCCATATCCATTTTTTGCATGTCCATATATATTTTTACTTGATCTTATCTTAAGAGACAATTTTCTATGCTCTTTAATTTCATCCACACATCATGATGAATAATTATAAGTAACATATTCATGTTAATTTATATGTTAGTTATATTAATTAATACAAGTTCATTAGTCTCCGCATTACTTAAGACTTAAGTTATATGCTAATTAGTAATTACTAAATGATTATTTCATAACAAAATGGTGTCAGGGGCAAAATATACTTATCAGTCCCTGAATAAGTTGATTGTGCAACAAAAAAATATTAAATTGGACTTCTTTTTTCTATTTCTAATTTTGAAAAAAAAGAATGGAATTTTGAAAAAATATTAAATTGGAGTTCTTTATAATGCATTTCAATAAATAAATAAGTATGAATAATGTATGCACTTGTATGATTCTAAAATTGAATTCTCAAAATTCATAATATTATTATTGTATCATTTTGCTCATAAATTTTTTTTATTTTTTTATTGTATCATTAACAATCGAGTATATTCAGTGTTGTTGTTCCGATTCAAATTGTTAAAACATAAAAAAGCCAATTATTAAGAAAAATTAAATTATTTATTAGTGTAACAAATAAACAACTAAATATACTATATTATAGAAGGATAAGATAAATACGGGATAGAATTAACAAAAATTAGGGGAGACTACAATTTATTTCATTGGATCAGTAAGATCATCAAAGAAGATTATGGTTCAAGTAATAAATAGGGAAATTACAGTCTAATTAATGGTTTATGTACTAAACAATTTCGAAAAACTATATTTACTGATTTTTCATTAATTTGTTTTTGATTCTCTTGATTTGTTTAGGTATTAAATGCAAGAATGATACGTTCACAGAAGTTAACCACCGTAGTAATACCGAAATTACTTATATAGGAAAATTTTAGTGGGGCCCATAAGCATTTCATTCCATTTCTTTCCATTAAATTTCAATCGGTAGCACTTCGGTAGTTAACTTCGGTATATGAAGCATTTTCCGTATTAAATGTATCTATGGAATTTGAAAAAAAATTAAAACTTGTATTAATTATTCTTCTATTTTCTGTTTGGCATCCATTTATACTAATTGATATTAACATGCTATATTGATTTATAATGTTGTTAAAAGGGAAATCATAAAATAGCATATAAGGATATGAATTAAATTAACCTCTTTCTTTTGGTTGGGTCATGAAAAAATTATTAGAGATAATAATTAAACAACACAAATCCTTACCTAAAATATCTTGTAAAATTTAATTTAATCGTAGTTTAAATTGTGAGAGAACAAATGAAAGAGTAAAAGAAAAAAGAAATTAACACCAAACTGAATAATGATTAATCATTTACAAAGAAATCTTTAGCTCTTCCTGAATCAAACAATTTCAAGAAAAACTGACCAAACCAAACATCTAGCCACGCCGAATAATAAGTTATACTAATTACAGAGAAAACTGACCAAACCAAACATCTAAAATGAAAGAAAATATCATGAATTAGTTTTCTTCTTTCTCCCTGAAGAAGTAGATCCTTCATCCTATCAATAGCAAAAGCAATCAATATTTATTATACCAAATTTCTACAGATCTGCGAGAAATTACCTTTGGAGTTTTGCTAGAAGGTCCTGGACAACGACGCTTGCCTTGGCCCCCATGAAATTCATCTTTCTCAGATTCGGATACGCTTTTGAGCAAAGGAGGAGTCTCCGTTGCTTTCCTACCACCAGGAGCGGCTACCTTTGTCGGAACAGATCCATGAAGCCTTTCAGTCAAATCAGCATCCCTGATGGTTCCCTTCATCGATTTCAAGGAACAGGTCCGCTTTGATGAACTCATACTCCGGCAAGTTGTAGTTGGAACGAACTCGAGTCACCGGTCACGTACGCCGGCAAGGCAGCAATCACAGGCCGACAATGATTTATTAGTTTCTTAGAACCCTCTATTGGATTTGACCTAAATACGGGATATTTAGGGCACCGTAATCATTCTTCATGACCGACAATGATTATAATAAAAGAGGGCTAATTCTCAGAACACCCCCAAAATGCTTCGATATTACAAAAACTATACAAACTTCAATATAAATCCTTTTATGAAAAACTAACAATAAATTGTTAGTACTTCTTTTATATACTTCTTTTAAATTTAAAGGAATAATATGACGATGACAACTGTATTTTTCTAATTTAATTAACATCAAAATCAAAATCAAAATTTAGTATTGTTTAGTTTTTGTATACAATCACGTAGCAAGTCATAATAATACCAAATGAATAATATCGTGACACGCGTTATTTTTTATTTTATGTTTTATTATTATTTAGTCAATCGTGTAATGAGCCACAATAATAGGCATTGAATAATTTTTGTAGTGAATCGTGTAACGAGATACAATAATGAGTAATGATACAGATCATGAATCTGTGACCACGAATTGACCACAACTGTCACGTGTCATCTGCTGATTGGCTGCAGTTTTGCACAACTTTTATGCAGCCAATCAGCAGCTGACACGTGGCAGTTGTGGTCAATTTGTGGTCACAAATTCGTGATCTGTATCGTTACTCTACAATAATAGACAAATCAATTAGTGTAATAACAGTATCCAAATAAATTCATAATAATATTTATTTTAATATAATATTAATATTTGAGAAATTCATAATAATATTTATTTTAATATACAAATAAATTCATAGTATAATGTGTACGAAATTTTAGAAAGATATTTATACTCTCGTGAAAAGAAAAATGAAGACGTTCGCCAGACCCAAACCCTAAAAAAGCAAAAAAAAAAGGAAGAAAGAACAAAAAAATTTCGAATCTGGTTTGGGGGTGGCTACCTCCGACCCTCTAACCCTCCAAGCGCCAGCCGGCCTTGGTCTGCTCTCTAGGCACCTCCACCCTCCAACCCTGCTCCGGCCGCCCTAGCCGCCGCAAGCCCAAGGCTTCTTTTAACCCGATTTCTTCTCTTTTTCTTGGTCGCATCTCTTCTCTTCGCCCTGCCTGATTTCCATGGCCAGATCTTCATGGTTTTCGTTCTTCTTTTTCATGGGTTCCCATTGCTTCTCTTTCCTTCTCTGCCGAACAAAACCCTAGCAGCCACCATCCTTTGGCCAACATCCGATATGTATTGATCTCGTTCTCCTCCTAGCAGCTGCAATCTTCTTCTCTTTGGCTTTACTTATACTTTTTCTCGATATCTTCCCCTCTCTCAATGTGTATGAAACTCATATCGGTGTCACTCTCCTCCAATCCCCCTTATATCTGATCCCCCCTGCCTCGACCCCTTCCCCGGAACCCCCTGCCCCAACGTCCAATCCATTGCATGATTCTAGACTCGCCTCTCCAATGACAGTCCAATGCCCAAGGAGTTCTACGGGTGTTCGATACTTCTCTCTTCTTTTCTTGACCGTATGACGAAGTGACGGCCTATAGTCTCTGAAGATCTCCACATTATAGGCTGCTACACTTTTTGTTTTTCTTTCGCGACCTCGAACGGCAACTGGCAAAATCCTAACCTTAGAAATTAGAATATGATTCTCCCTTCTTTCTTTTCTTGTAATGTGAGTGTTTTATTTTCGTTACTTTTTTTATATTGAACATGTAATTCTTATTTTGGTATGTTGAATGAAATCCGTAGTAGACAATAGACAATTTTGTCTACTACCTTCAAAAAAAAAAATATACATATTTCTATTTCGTTTTAGAAAAACATATATTTACTTTTATGAAAAATTATTTTTATGAAAAAATACATTAGACTCGTGTACGGTGAATTTATTTTGACAAAATAGGTGTTATTTCTGAACTACAAAACATAGTTGTATCCTAGATTTATTACTTTTCAATTTTTTTTCTGCCAAATTTTTTTTTATGGTTTTTTTATTGATGTTCAAATTAAATGTAAAATATAGAGGGAAATATTACAGTTCAACAAAAATAACATGACTATGTTAAGTTTAATATTTCCTGAAGATATTCTTGATCCGGTATTTTTTCATAAATAAAATATATTGTTTTTAAGCAAATGGTAATGTAATACTGGTCGACATTAGAAATTATTTATTTATTGATTTGTAAAGTTGACTTATTATTAGAACTAATAATTGTTTTCACTTATGTTCGTCAGATTTTTCATTCTTGTGTTTCAAGTTAACTTTAAATTTGTGAAACTTAAAAAAAGTTAAAACAAAACCCTTACTTTTTTTCGGTATTGTAAACAAAACCCTCAATTTTGAGATACTCCAAAAAAAAATCTCAAAACAAACTTTTCTATTCAAATACCCATATAGGTGTAAATTTAATTTTGTTTTGTGTTAGAAAAAAATTGAACCAAAATACCCGTCTATTATAGTAATGTACAATTTGAATTAAAGAAAATAAAAATAATGTATTCGTATATGTATTCAGATATCGGATATCGAATATCATACTCGTATCCGTAATCGCATATGGGATATTGTATCCGTATCACATATCGGCTATATTACGCTGATACTTCGAAAATACAGAAGTATCCTGAGGATACGCGTATCTGATACGGATACGGATGCGATACGACTCGGATACGTATCGGATACGTCACGTATCAATAATTAATTTATTGATAAACTAAGAGAAATTTGACGACTACTAGGGAAGTCAAGATTTTTTGATAAAATAGAAGGATCAATAATTAATTTATTGATATTTTAACCAAGATAAATAACCTTGCATATTTAGCTTGCAATTTTTCTAAAGTGAAACATAATTCATCAATCCTGAATATATTTTTGTTTTATTTTTTATTTGTGATGCCAATGAAACTTGAATCCTTGATCTTTGATATTTGCTAATCACTTTCCCACTAGGTTAACAAACGATTTGTCTATTTAGCTTGAAATTACCTTGTATGCAAAAAAGATGAACTAGCTGACGCTACCACGCCGTTGATAGTCCGGTCGCCAGCATTCAGATGACGACATGTCTCATTTTTTAAAAGTCTACTCTTCATACAAAAAAGAGTGTCCGCCAAATAAAAAATTATCAGGTCACAATAATATGATTTTTTCTTAGATGAACTGTTGTAAATTTAGTCATCACATTTAATGGTTGAATTGTTAAGTTTTAAATAACTCATTGGAATGTTGGGGAGTTAGATTAAATTCAATAAATTTTATGAAAACGAACCTAGTTCTTCTAATTCCGGAACAGTCGATGCATAAAAAATAAAGGAATATTATACTCTTCCCCACCCACTTCCCCCACATTTCACCCACGTTCTCATTATCCCAATTAATCCATCATAAACAAAGTTAATTAAATTTTAATTCATAATTAATTAAATTTTAATTCATAATTATTAAAATTTTAATACGTAATTAAGATCTCTATGGGTTAAAGATTAATTCGAAATATTCAATTATTAATAAATATGGATTAATCGTTAATTGAGAGAGAGGTAATTAGGAATTAATTGCATTGGGATGTGTAATATTCATCCTTTTGAAAATATCAGTCACTGAAGAAGAATTTTTAGACCTTGATGGCAGTATATGGTAGAATCACTTGAATACTTTTTTAATTTCTTTTATTTCATAATTATGATAATAATTATAATAATGCATTCTAGTTTGTGTATCTGTTTATATTACCGCAGGCAAGAACATGCTAATTACAAATTTCATAGTCAAATATGGTGGTTATTTCAAATTACTGAAGAATTCATACAGAATGAAATATTGTTTTCCAAATAGAAATCAATATATGTTGATATGAATTCTTTCAAATTAAATAAGTTGATAGAAGTGACAAAAATAAAAATTTCCGCACACCAGAGAATAATCAAGTTATTTGTGTGTGCTTTCCAGACAAGCATGCACAACAAACATTCATTCGTAATTGAGAATGTAAATATAATTATTTTATTTTTAAGAGGGTAAATATGATTTTTGCATTTTTAAATGCGTAAATATGATATTTTTTTTCAAAAGAGTAAATAAGATATTTTGAATTTTTTGAAAGGTAAATATGTAAAAGGTAAAATAGTAATTTTAAATGTTAACTGTTAGTATTAACATAAAAAATTGGATGATTTTTAATTTTTGGATTAGTATGATATTTTAGATTTATGAAAGGATAAATATGATATTTTTAATTTTAAGAAGAGTAAATATGTAATTTTAAGTTTAAAAAGGGTAAATATGTAAATCTCCTTTTTCTTAAATAAAGCAAAATAATATTGGAACGAGTCATTAAGAAAATTTTGAATGTTTTGCCAATTTGAGTTTATGTATAAAATAAAATAAAATAAATTATATATGTTTTTGTTTCATTTTAAGTTCATTCAGACATAAAATGATTCTTTAAAAACAATATTAGGTATTGAAGAGTATTGGTATGTACTCAATTAATTAAGTTATGGGTTCATTGGCACAACAAGATATTAATCATGAAAAGTTAAGGTACTAACTGCGACAAATCAAGAAAAATATTTGAGGTCTATTTATTAAAATGACCACGACACAAGGATGTGCATGTAAAATAGGAAGTTTTAAATCGCAAATAAATCATTAATAAAGAGTAATTTGACCCAAAAAAGTACAATGTTATGTATGCAAGAACAAGTTTGTATGTAAAATCAGATATAAAAAAATTAGTCCCGGAAGCGGTTTAATGAAATGCAAAATATATATATACACAATTATACGCGCCTTAGCACGGGGCGACCGGTTTAAAAAACGAGTCAAAAATTTACCCAACGGTTTAAAATTATTCCTCCAAACGCTTATAGCACGGTCATCTTATCACCAGATTCCAACAGATGTTAGAAATGTTTTAAACCGATTTTAACCGGTGCTACACGCAAAATAAACCGATGCTTGAAGGATTTTTGCTAGTAGAGTGAAATAAAATTATGTAAATTTGCAATACAAACCTAGTTCCTTCATTTTTGATACGGTTGATGCGTAAACATACTGGGCCGATACCGATATTTTGGATGTCCTAGCCTGAATTTGTACACACTCTTTGTATTCCCAAAAAATTGCACCTTACAAAAGTAAACATAAAAAATATCAACAAATAAATAAACATGCTTCTATTTTCAACAAAAAAATCAAAATATCTACTCGGAATCGTTCTTCAATAATCACATTACTATAATTTTTTTTTTGAAAACTATCAAATATGTTATGAGCAATAAAAAATGAACGATATGTGCATGATATGTAGAAATATATATTTCTTAGAAATGAGTAATGCATAACATTTTACATTCTTTCTAAGAAAATATTTGGTTATCTCAATTTTTTACAAAATAATTTTATTATTATTATTATTATTGAAAGTACAAATAAATCATGAAAAACTTTAAACAACAAAGAACTTAAAAATAATTAACCGACTCTTCAACTCTTCAACTCATGATCCATAGAACCATAATTAATCTATCTATACTTTATTGTATTTGTATTATATATAAAAAAAAAAACACAATATACAAATAAAATTCTGAATTGGTTAATCCGGTCTAAGTGATATCCTAATCCGCGGTCTCGGACTTCCGCACATGCCGGCCGTGAAAACACAAATAATTAAAATTCGCTAAAATGGCAGGTTTCTCCATGTACTCCGAAGGACGAAAGCCGACTCCTCTTCACGACCCCGCACGGCAATTGCACGAGCTAAGTTGTGGTTTGACCTAGAACTACTTCTTGATGCTGAAAAAATGAAAACTGAGAAGCATTGAACCTCTAAAATTTTGCAGTTTATTAACAATATAGGAAAAGTTATAGATGTAAAGATTGGTTTCCTATTCTCTTTCTCTTTGTCACGAGAATGAATGGATATATGCTAGCTACCTATCTTTCTTTTCTTTTCTTTTTTGAGAGAGAGTTAATTATGTATTTCCATTTTTTTTTCTAAGTAAAAAGTTCTCGTACCGGTCATATCGTAACCCATAATGGCAGTCCATTGATAGAGGAAAGTGCTGCTACCTTCGTACCACGTACGCTAGAAGAACATGAGGTCTCTTAAAGCACCCCATCTCCTCCAGAATGAGTAATTATTTGAACGTGGCCTAAGTGTGGATCTCATTTCTTCCGTAGATCACAAAGTAGAAATGTATTGGACATCAACTTGAAACTTATAGAGGAGACGATCTCTCTTGTTTTTATGATTGTTTGAGATATTCTCCTTGTAATATTATATAAAACAAACTATTTCATGCGTTGTTATACTCTCTTTGCAAGCTGTTGTAAATATTGGCACGACACCACATTAAGGCCCGCCATAACCATCAAAACAGAGTAAATTTCATTGAAAAATGTTGCTCATACCCCTTATTTTCCGCTCATTGATGTGTCATCATAACAATTAATATCTTCAAATTTAACATCGTAATTGATGATTTAACATATTAATTATATGTTCAATCATAAGATAATATAATTAAACATAAAATAAGATGTTAAATTATGAATTAAGATATTAAATTTGAATGTGTTAAGTATTATAGTGACACATCAAGCTTATGGGAGGAGAATAAAGGGTATATGCATCAATGCTCAATTTGATTCACCTAAATTGTTGACGGGTCCGCATTATGCATTGAATGTAAATAATCAATAATCAATTTTTTTTGTTGGTACTATAAATAATAAAATGGAATTAAATGTCTATTGTTCTATACATCATTAATTCATTAATTTTTTCATTGAGTTTTTTTATCAACATTCATAATTAATTAAATTATTTACAAATTTGGAAAATAAGTTATTGGACTCGATTAATTGATCTTTTAACATGTATTAAACAGATGTATATGACCCATTCACATTGTTTAACACGTATTAAATCCATCATTTCACGCATCATCAATGCATTTAACATTTTCAACAATATTATTCTCACCATCATGTTTAATTAAGTCTAACTTGGTAAATTTAAACTAATCCATGATTTAACACATGTTTAACGAATGCACACATAATTAACAAAAATAAAGAATGCAATTCATTTGTATGTCGTAAATACTTTTTAACGTATTAAATTTATTACTTGGTAAAAACTAATGTATACATGAGAATGAATTTACTAACTTATTGTTTGTCATGTATTAAATTAAATTTATTAATAATTTATTATTAAATTCGCAACACGTCAAATATTGTGAGGGAATGTAAAAAGTACAGATAATTTATCTTATAGAAATTCTTCATAGATACAAAGTCAAAGCACTCATAATCCAATCAATTATATATTGAGAAAAGATTTAGCACTCCAACAAAGTACAATTCAAACGGTTCTCAATATATTTTTTAGTGGATTCTAAAATGTATTGGAAACCATTTGGAATGCACTCCATTTCCATTAGAGTGCAAATTTTTTTCTCTTTTATGTATTATATCAATTCATGAACATAATAAAAACAAAGAAGAAATAGATGAACATTTTAGTTTCAAGGTTTTATAAAAAAATTATGTGCTTAGACATATTATATATTTTATTGTATTTTTTATATTTTTATACATTACGATTTACTATTTGTAGTATCTTTTATACATTTTATTATAACGAAACAACTGTAATAACATGCATTTATATTTAAATTAATAATTATGTGCTCAGATATATTGTATGTTTTCTGTATTTTTGTGTCATTTTTTATTCATATAATAGTCTTTAGTTCTATAGTAATTATTATATTGTTTACATCGTGTGCTTTTTTTATACTTGTTTTCTTTATTTGGTATTGTTTTAGTTCTATAATAGTCTGGCTAGTTGAGCGCATGATTAATCATTTTTGTATATTTTTCTATGGCTCCGCAAGAGCCGAGACAAATGTTCGAAGGATAGCTTGCAGGTCAAGCGTGGGCCGTATTATAGTCCTATCTTTTTGAAGCCCTGCATAGAACGGCTATGTGCGAGGCCGGGCAGATGCCCGACCGTCAAGCACGAGCTCTATGATTTTTGTATTTTTCACTTTAGAAAGTTGTATCATCGATATACTAAAGAAGTATAAAATTTATTGTATTTAATATGTAACACATTGTAAATAGGTATAAATACGAGCGTCAAAAGTATAAACTAATTATAAAAAAAATATTTGGACACTGTCCGAATTTGGAATGCTTCCCGCAAAAAATAGCCGGCTCGGTCTATTTTTCTCATCTCTTTTAAATTGGGTTGAGACCAGTTTTTTGTGCGTTTGCTAGAATTTGAAGTGGACACATGACAACTCGTCATATAATATAACATGTTGTAGTACAATTGAAGTGTAATTAGGGTCTTTTATCTTTCCTATGATTGTATGTTTTTTTATGATTGTATGTGATATCTTCTAGATAATATTATGCAAAATGAACTACTTCATGTGTTAGTATCCTCTTTTTGTAACTTGTTTTAAATTTTGGCACGAAATAACATTTATAAAGATAAATAGGTCCCTTAGAGTAACATAACATTACATAAATATATTGTGTTATGTTTTATACAGTAATTTGTTTTCATATATTTTGTGTGCACGGCGATACGCGATACGGCGATATGTATCGAATTCGTCGTATTGGATACAAAGTGTGACATTTTTATAATTGATGGAGCGCCCAATGTGCATATTCGAAAAACGCTCCGTCAATTTGAAAAAATCAGCTATCACATATCAATTTCTTATTGATGACATGTATCTGAGAGTGCATATTTATGAAATTGACAATTTTTATTTAAATTAAATTCGATGTAATCTCATGTATATATCATATATGTTGTTTCAAAACTGTAATCTCATATATGCCACTTTCAAATATAAAAATACCATATGTACCACTAGGATTAAATTATCATTTATACAACTAGAAATTTCATTATTATTAACCCAATCTTTACAAGAAAATGAAAAATCACTATACCCTTTAAAAACTGAAAAATCAAATATGCCGTTTTGAAATATAAAAATACCATATATACAACTAGAAATAAAATTATCATTTATACCTATCACACTTGGGAAATATCATTTATGCCTTTCTTAATTTTGAATAAATTAAATTCATTTTCTCATATTAAATTAAAATTAAAAGGAAAATTTTAATGGTTGTGAGGATATTTTCCAGTAAATTAACAATAAGATATATATAAATAATATTTAAATTTCCCATTGGCACGGGTATATATGATATTTTAAGATTTTCGAAGGATATCTATGTTTTTTGTTTTATTTTATGGTATTGGAAACAATAAATATTGAAGTATATTTTTTATACTTCTGAAGATATTGTAGAGTATTTATGATACGTTGAAATAATAGAATATTCGAATGTCTTTTCGTCGAAGCAATCAAAGGACGACTTCTGTATTTTTATTATAAAATCTGAGCGAATAATATTTGTATTTTATTGTGATAAGAAGCACCGATCACAAGATATATCATCAATGAACTCGTATTCTAGTTGATTGAGTTTGAGACATACAAAATCACATATTTTAAGAAGTTACGGATTATAGTTTCATTATCGTTAATGAATGAAGGACAAACAAAACTTCGTTTATTTTTTTATTTTTTTAAATATAAGATTTTTTTTATTTAATAGAATCAATAGAAGTAGGACCTATGTATTTTCATCAACAAGCAATAATAAGAAAACTCTTTTTATTCTTTTATCTATTTCTTAAGAAATCGTTAGGTTAGGTCTAGAACCGATGACAATATATCGGACTAACCATCAATATGTATATTTTATTAATCATAATAAGCACCGCCACATAAATCACAAATCAAAACTACCCATGTTTACGTGGCCTCGAGAGTTTCTACTTTCTTGGGGATCAATTTCGGTGCAAATTTTTGCATCATATTTTTAGATGATGATCTCATTATTATTAATGTACGAAAATCATCTATTAAAGCTATTTTAAACCCATTGATTGTTGAGACGGATTTTGGCGGCATGTTCATCTTGAGTGTACAAAATTGAACATGTAGAACTTGAGACGGATTCTCAAAAGAAATATACCAATTTGATCAATATTAAAAGATAATAATAAAATGACTTAAGCGTGGTTAAACTATCGTTTGTCTTGTTCTACAAAAGAAAACAATAAAAAAAAGTATTTATTGCATTGATTTGAATACAGTTCGGAGCAAAAGACAAAAATGCCAATTTTTTTTGTTAGGATTAGGTACTCCAAACACACAAAGACACGTATTTCACGTGAAAATTCCGAATGAAAATCACGGTCGGGTTGTCGACGGTTAAATTATTTATTAAATATGTAAGAAAAAATATATAATTATTAGTGTTTGTTTGGAACGAATGAAATTTTAACCTTTTATTTAGTCAAGTCCTACCGATACCAAAAAAAAAAATGAAATAATACAAAAAATAATTATTGTCATAATTATCAATTAATCGTGACAATAAAAATATATAAAAAAACTTTTATATTTCCTAACATTTTTTTTTTCTCTATTTTTTAGCTTTTTATGTTTTCCAGAATCTTCAGTACCATAACATTTTTAACTCTTGCAAACTCATAAAATTAAGATTACTTATTTTTTTCAAAAGAAAAAATCTGTGCACATCAAGAATGAGCTCTTCGAGTATGTTCGGGTCATCGTAAAATATAATGAAAACACGTAAGAATTTAATTTTTTTTTCTTTCAATTAAATGAAGAAGGCTTCGCAATCCTTCATTAATTAATACTAATGAGATTTGAACCAACAATCTTTCACAACGTATATATTTTTTTTCTTCAATTTTTTTTTTTATTGTTTTATATGTTTATTATAATATATGTTTACTTCTTCTAAAGAGAGATGCTTCACGCCGCTGATCCTAGATGGCTGTTATAATATTATAATATATGTATACTACTTATTTATTATCTCCAAATTCTGTGCCAGTAGGAATATAATAAAAGGATTACTTCTTGTACGCGGAATTCAATAAAATAATTAACACGGATGTTTTTGCGATCTTAGATTATTTTAATAGAAAAATTTAAAATATTCAACAAATAATTATTTTATTGACTTTTATTCGAGGCAGCCATTGTCCATTCCAGCTTATTTTAGATCTTACCTCTCTTTTCTCTCTCACCATCAGCCCCGCACGATCTTCTCCCTCCCTCCCACACACGCGCACGATCTCTCACGAATTCGCAATATGCATCTCCTTAACCAGTTCTGACTAATATAGACCTCCTCATCAATATTTGAATACTAATATGAGTTGGAAAATTGAATTGGGAGACTTCAAAGAACAAATTTACACAAAAATAAGTTAACATGATAATATTCCAAAAATGACCCCCTTTCTAAAAATATTCCAAAAATAACTCTCTTTGTGATAATAATCCAAAAATAACCCAAACCGGGTTTTTAAATCCCGCCGGAAATTTTTTAATTTTTAATATGATATATTTTCCCAAATTTTATCATAACATTTTTTATGAACTAATTAATACACTAAATTAAAATAATAACTAGTACATGTTGGCCGTTAACTTAATACATAATTAATATTTATTCGAATTCATAAACTTGAATAAATTTTAATGAATATTTAATTATATCTTTTAATCAGCACGTTAAATAAATGTAATTGTTCTATAATTGAGAATTCGGCGGATACATTTTGGGGAGTGATTTTTTTTTTAAAATAAGTTACTATTGTCTTTGAAAAAAAATATTAAAATGTATTACACTTCAAATGTACCCGCCGAATTCTCCATTATTGAACAATTACATTTAATTAACGTGATAATTAAAACATATAATTAAATATTCATTAAAATTTATTCAATATTATGAATTCGAATAAATATTAATTACGTATTAAGTTAACAGTTAACATGTACTAGTTTCCATTTTAATTAAGTGTATTAATTAGTTCTTAAAAGATATTATGGTAAAATTTGGGGAAATATATATATCATATTTAAAAAAATTAAAAAATTAAAAATCCCGGTTTGGGTTATTTTTGGAATATTATCAAAAAGGGGTTATTTTTTGAATATTTTTAGAAAGGGGTTATTTTTTAAATTTTGATTTCAAATACGGTTATATGCAGAAATGCTCCTTATTAATATATTATCATCAAATTCCTCTTATATTTCTGTCAAAATCTCAATTTAAGCATCAGTTTAACTGTGATTTCCCCAGTTCTATGAATTAAGCCGTTGTTTGAAAATAAAAAGGTTTGTGATCGTCTTGAGATGAAATTGAATTCGTGCGTCTTGATATTTTAGATCTCGGATTATATTATATTCGACTCCAACCCGCCAAAATGCTATAAATAGTATCGAAAAATCTGAAGAGTATAAAGAAATATAAGAGAAGGTAAAATGGACCGGACAGTGAACACTAAATAGAATAATCGTCGGACGAGAACAGACCGCATAAACGACCATAAAATAATATTATTAGCTACCATTCAAAAGACTGGTCATTATTAATAACGTGTATTGGCTATCACTTTTTTTGCCGTAGTTAATAGTTCGATCGCCAATAGTGACTATTGCCGATCATGTGATAGCCAATAATATTATTAGTGACGAAATATCGGCGATCACTTTTTGGCGACTACTATGGAATATGGATAGCCAATAACAAATCCGATAATCAATATTATTTTTGGCTACCAAAAATTCGATAGTCAATAATATGATTTCCCGTGGTGGAGTGCAACATCATTCCTCATTATATATTAAACCATATTTCATATATCTTTCTACAAACTCCCAAAATTTTACGTATGCCCACGAAAAAACATGAAATATCATTCATACTCCTACAAAATTACTAAAATTTCATGAATATCCTTTTCATTAGATTTCTATTAAATATTCAATAAGCTTACCTTTTATTTTTTGTTTTACCAAGTTTATCTCTTGTATAAATAAGAAATAAAATTGTGTTGATTCTCTCTATTTATTTTGTTAATTGATTTGAGAATATGAACAAAGCAACCAAAAAAAAAATTTGTTTAACAAAATTAATTTGGGGAAAATCTTATATTAAATTAAATTTGGAAGGTTGGACTTTGAAAATTAATTACACATATTTGTAATGTAAATTTTGAACAGCCTAAATTATTTGCATAATCAAAATTTGATGAAATAAAATATGTCACAATCAAACTAATTTTAGATTTTCACGCATCATATTCATTTTTTTTTAAATAAATGGAGAAGACTCATATGCTCATATGTCCTCCAACTATTGATGCTAATACAGATCGAATCCACAAATTCTCACAACATATAATTTTTTGTACATCACACTCAACCGACTAGGTTATGAGCTCATTGACACGCATCATATTCATATAACAACATACTAATAATTTATGTTAATTGACACATCAAATTCATTCTGATTTTTTCATGCTAACATGCCCGTCAAAACATGCCCGTCAAAACAATATTTTTCTTCATCTTTTTCGTGTTAAACAAATAATTAAATCATTCAACTACTTGAAAAATGCACAAAACTAATAAAAACTAGAAATACATTACAAAAAAAAACTTGAACTATCCTTTAACATACGCTCACGAATCTCATGCAAGTACAACACGACCCGAAATTAAATCTTAGTTTCTTCCTTATATCAATTTTCACATTAAATTCGTGAAAGTAATAAGGGGCATTCTTCAAAAACCTCTAACCCCCCCCCCCCCCCCCCCCCTAACTTTTAGATTACTTCGAAAATCCCTTAAAATTTTAGTTGGAATTATTTTACCCAAATACAAAAGTTAAACTTTAACGTTCAAGCTAATTTTTTTTAACAAAAATATCCTTATTGGTTGTCTTTTATAGATTCTTTTACTCAATATAAATTAATAAATATATAAATAAATTAAATATTTCATAATTAAATATTTCTTGTTATTATATTTAAAAATAGTTTGTGATAATATTTTACAACTCATTATTTTATTATACTATATATATAAAAAAAACTATTTTATTAAATATATATTATTTCATATTATATTTTTAAGTTTTTACGTAAAATGATTTTATATCAAAATAATATAATTAATTATAAAATATTATATTGTAAAATATTATTTATTTATTAGTTCATAGTATAAATTGAAATATGAAACAAATTATGAGGGTATTTTGGTTCAAAAAAGAATAATTTGGATGGAGAGTTAAAGATAACGCTAGTAGGGGGTAAAAAAAAATTCAACTCAAATTGTAGGGTTTTTTTTAAGTAATCTAAAAGTTAGGGAATTTTTGAGAAATCTCAAAAAAATCGGGGATTTTTGAATAATAATATTCTAGGCCAATCAGTTTAGCATAGTGTAAATGTTATTGTGTACGAGACATTGTTTATTGTTATATAGAATCATTTACGATATAAACATATTTTGTGTGGGTTATCCAATATAAATATGTCTTAGGTTAATAATATAGACATTGTTTGTCTATTGTGTATCTAAATAATAATTATATGTATGTGTTATAATACGTGATTATGGTGGTGAAATCTTCAAACTAAAGAATTAAAGAAATGATTCCTAGTCATGTATAGAATGTCTATATTAGATAGACATGTTCGAGATAACGGACTATATATGTACACTAGTATATTCGTATAAAGGACGGGGCTCTCACCCTCCCCGGCGCTCCTTTCTAGGGGACTTGGGCTCGATCCGTCGCTGAGGTCGCTTCTCCAGACAACAATTCGTGCGGAAGACCCGCACGATTCCAAGGCTGGGTTGTTCCCATTTCGCTTGTCGTTACTAGGGGAATCCTCGTAAGTTTCTTCTCCTCCGCTTAATTATATGCTTAAACTCGGCGGCTGGTCCTGCCTGACCTGGGGTCTTGGTTTCGCAAATGCCATTCGGCATATGCTATTCTGGGGTTTCAACAAGGCCATAAACCCGAGGGGACTAGCTGGGCGACGTACGGCTCGTCTGAGCGATCGATCCACCACTCGCCACAGCCAGCCCCAATGGGCAAGCCAAACGCTTTGGCCTGCCGAGCTCAGGGACTCGGAGGGCCAGGCCCACATCCAGCCGTGAGAGATCGCACATGGCATGGAGTGCCGAGGGGCAACTGACGCCCAGGCAGGCGTGCCCTAGGCCAAAAAGGCCTCGGGCGCAACTTGCGTTCAAAAATTCGATGGTTCACGGGATTCAGCAATTCACATCACGTATCGCATTTCGATACGTTCTTCATCGATGCAAGAACCGAGATATCCATTGCCGAGAGTCGTTTCAAGATTATACCGTCAAGACGACAAACACCCAGCACAGATGCGTGTCCGAACGCCCTGCACGACATGTATGCCTTGGCACCAATGCAACGCCGTTTTTTATTCGCAAACTCCACAACGCCAGATGGCTACAGTGGGCCGCGGCAGCAAAAACCACCACGGGGGTTCCGTTCACCGTGCACCGGTCTTCCTATTCGGGTCTCAACAATGATCCTTCCGCAGGCTCACCTACGGAAACCTTGTTACGACTTCTTCTTCCTCTAAATGATAAGGTTCAGTGGACTTCTCGCGATATTTTACTGATCGACATGGAGGTCACTACATCAGATTGGGGTATCAGTCACGGTAACGTGACTATAGAACTAGTGATGGCTAATGCTTTTCTTTTAGTCGCGGGTATATGCCTAATGAGAATGTGGTGTATTTTTAAGAAAAAAGAAAAAGAAATCGAACCTGAAGCACGAAACATGTTCTTGCGGTTCGAAATTTATTAAAAAAGTTAAAGTTCAATTACATTAGTACAAAATAGTTGAAAAAATTATTTCACCCTGACATCTTAAGTTTTAGCAAAGACCCAACTACCCAACAAATTCCGTATACTGGCTTGTGCTATGAAGATGCGATTATTCTACTCTACATATCGTTTAATCCTTGTTTTTGTTTTTAACCGGATCAGTCCGGCCGGTTAACCCAAATAAACCGGACCCAGTTGAAAAAACAGGGATCGGAGATGCATATGAACTGGCCAAAATAGCTTGAACAGGCCGGTTTAACCAGAAAAATGGATCAAGAAAGCTGGCCGTTTTTGTTTGTTTTTCATTCTTGCAAGCCTTCCAGATTTCGTGTATTTTTGACTATTTTTCCAGACTTTTTCCAGATTTCAACTGGATTTGTTTCTTGTTTTCAATATTTGTTTACATGATTCGTATCTCGCTCAATCGATAAATATATCTTTCCCTATCGATTTTAATCACTATTGATATGTATTTCTCTGCCGAATTTATCTCTCAACAAATCTCTCCGATGTGCCAATCTTTATCCCAAAAATGTGTTTCTCTGCAATTTTCAGCTAATATGTACTTTTTCGGTAATCAATATGCGTAATTTTGTTATTTATTTGATCAATTGAGCCTTTCTTTGAGATTGATCTCTATTTTTTCAGTTTTCGGTTTACTCTCAATTTATTCTCTGACTACGAAATTGTCACTTTCTATGTTACAATTTTAATCTTTCTTTGTCTACGGAACTAAGAAAACAGTTTAGCAATGTCAAGCCTAAAGCAAATGCTAAATTAATGAAATTTCTCAATTTGATTCGGTTTAACTTGCAATCAGTTCTCAATCTAATTCAGTTTCAATTTGTTTACGTGATTGCATTCATGCCCCTACAAAATATCAAAATATCACTAATGATTATTATTTATACCCATGTACATTGTCCATTATTATTTTGTGGTCCTGTAACTATTTAAGTTAAATAAACTTTATAGTTATGTTTGGTATTTCTAGAGTACCAAACTTCGTATTTTTGTTAAGTACGAATAATTGGATTGAAACATCTAAATTTTTATGCGTGGTTTTTGAAATTTATGTTATTAGATATGATAGATTTTGTTTGCATTTTACAACCAACGATTGAACTGGTTGACCCACGAGACTCTGCCGGGTCGATGTCTAGTCCGGTTTTAAAAACATTGTGTTGATTAGCTGTGTTTGATTCATTCTCGACGAGGAGAATGTGATGGCTATTGCCTATGGCAACAGAGTTGTGTTAGGATTTGGAGCATCCATGTACCACACATGGAGAGCGGACCGTACCGCAATCCTATACCAAGGATTCCATTTAACGTGTAAAAGTACGGAAGGAAGAGTTTAAAACTTTTACCTCAATTTATACTAAACCGATTTCCGCGTAGGACTGAACCGCATCTTCCGTCTTGCTCGCTCCGTAACGTTTTTCACTCCATCATTGTACTAAATTTATTGTACTAAATTCTGTTTTCACAATAGAACAAATTAGAGTTATCGGTTACAAAATAAGGCTAAATTTTACTTCAATTCCACAAGCATTTCTGATGCATGTTGATTGGATAAAACTATTTGTGAACATAAATTATGAAAAATAGAAACTAGAGATAGAATGTCAAACCTACTTGCAATAACACAACTTATAGTTAGTGCTATAATAACCCAAGTTGAACAACTAACAATTACTGGCAAGCTCATTTTAGGCATGAATCCAGCAATAGTCAAAAGTACCATCAATGACTGTGCTGGTGGGTATGGGTGTTAGGATTGTTTGCCAGCAAAGACGGAAGTGCTTCTTTTAGGGTTCTAATTTCCAAAAACCAAAATTTCGAGCCCTTCCCTCACTTCTTTTCTTGCATATTGATACTATCCACAACCCAATAAGAGTGAATCTTTTACATAGAGGCCCCTCTCTTTTTATCAAATTACCAAAGATCCATTCCTGCTCAAAAAATTTACACAAAATCAATCTTTTGCAGTATTATTTCTCCTTTCTTTTCAGTTCGTTCAACACGTTCACACAAAAACCCAATGTTTCTTCAAAATTCAACCTGTTCAGATTTCCCTGAAAATCTTCTTTATTTTTGGATCCGATAAGGAAACTTTTTCAGAAAAACCAACAATCTTCTCCAAATTACAAAATTCTCAGATTTCTCTCAATCATGGACACTGTTTTACAAACTAAGAGTCCCACAACTCTGAGGTCGACACAAATTTGTTCCTAACAAATAATTTATTTTGTCATTTAATATTTTGGTATAATAATTATGTGTCTATATGAGATGGACAATGTATTAAAATTTAGGAGTTCAGAAAATTTACATTTCTGCAACTAAGCCCGAAAAATTATGAAAATATATATACCTTTCGACCTCTTCTTTATAAGGTCGATTTTGCAAAGAAACTGTTATTTACCAATGCGTGGCTTGACTTCATCATCTGCAGCAGATTGCCCAAGTGAAAACATCCCTATATCGCTGCAAAGATACTGTAATTTTATAAATTTGATCTAATTATTAAAATTGTGAATGCGAACATAATTTATATAAGGTCGATTTTGCAAATTTACCAATGCGTGGCTTGACTTCATCATCTGCATCAGATTGCCCAAGTGATATATATTTGCTTCGCTTTATTCGATCAAAGAAAACACCATTCTTTCTTTTTTTGAATGGTATCCGACAAGCGATCGTTTTTGTTCAAGAAAACACCTTTCAAATAAATAATAATATTTAGAGGGTGATTATGCAAAAAAGAAAGATTGCATGAATAGTGAATACCTGTTCAAGGGTTTAAACTGCTCTCTGAAATCCTTGAATTTCTGATTTCTCATGTTTTCGAAAGTGAAAGCATAAGCTGTGTTATAATCTTCGACAACTTGCCTTATCGCATTTACTAATACTTCTTTTGAGTTTCTTCCCTTCTTCTTTGTCTTTGATAAAGTCACTGTTTTCGATTTAATTGAACAAAAAATGAATTTAAGCTTGTTTAAACTTTAAACATAAACCCATCACAAATTCGCTAATGAAGTGAGCTTTAGAAAATAAACAGACATATCAGTGAAAAAAAATGCAAGTAAAAGACTAATAAATTAAACCAAACACATTGAATCCATAAAAAAACTGGAAAAATGAATTTGGTTTCTTACCTAATACGTGTGGAGCACAAAAATCGGGTATTGATGTTTGCAACCTCCTCACGCTAGATCCAGTGCTGGATTATCGTGGATCCTCAGTCTCTTCGTGAAACACATCATGGCTTTGGCGGTGCTTGATTCCATGGTAGGATTTTCGCAACTCGACTGAGCGAAAGCAGAGAGGAAAAGAGAGGGGTTAATTTTCTCAACTCGAGAGATCGAGTAGAGAGACGCGATTCAGATTGAGAGAGATCTCCACGGGAGCGAAAAGTTTCCATCAGAAGGCTAGAAGGGCTTTTGAGACTCGAGTCGGAGAGATTAAAATCGATTGCAATGCAAGATAGAGAAGCAAAGAATGGGTTCAAAAATTAGCAGGATATGATTAATAGTAATAATTAATTAATGGGAAATTTTACTTATGCCCCTCAAATGTCCACCAATTTTCTCCCGCAATAGTAATCCATGGTTAATTCATGGATTAGTATTTTGGATTAACGATTAATTCATGATTATTTATTTTTAATTACTTCGAATTAATCATCAATTGATATGGACCTTAATTATATATTAAAATTTTAATAATCATTAATTAATCGTTAATCCAAAATACTAATCCATGGATTAACCATGGATTACTATTGTGGAGGGAAATTGGTGGACATTTGAGGGGCACACTAAATGGCCTCATAATTAATAAGGGGAGTTATATGATAGATTTTTTTATTTTTAAGGGAGATTTACATATTTATTTTTTGTTAAAATTAAAATTAAAATATCATATTTGCCCAAAAACTAAAAATTATCCAATTTCGTCATTAAAGTTAGTGGTCAACATTTAAAATTACTATTTTATCATTTGCATATTTATTCTTCTAAAATTCCAAAATATCATATTTATTTCTTTAAAAATAAAAATATCAAATTTATCCTCTCAATAATAAAAATAACATACATATCCTTACCCACACGACAAGAAGAAATCACGTTCTACAATTTAATAATATTTATAGTTATGGTTATATTTTTGCAATGAAATTTTTTTTTTTACAATTTTGTTTTTGTCATTTGAGATTGGTGGAATGATTATCTTTTGGAATTTTATTCATGTATTTTTTGTGTTTATATTGTTATTTATGAGATTACATTGTTATATTTTTTGGGTAAATATGATATTTTTATTTTTAAAAAGGTAAATATGATATTTTGGATTTTTAGAAGGATAAATATGTAAAGGGTAAAATAGTCCCGTTAATTTTAACGGAGAAATTAGATGGTTTTTATTTTTTGGATAAATATGATATTTTAGATTTATGAAAGGATAAATATGATATTTTAATTTTAAGAAGGGTAAATATGTAATTTTAAGTTTAAGAAAGGGTAAATATGTAAATCCTTTTTTTTATGGCAAACCTTTTTTCAAAAGGATATTTTGGATATTTATTAATTATTGATACATGATTTCTTATTTTTTGCCTATCATTAAATGATAACAATACACTTCAATCTTTTAAAAAAAAACATCATTAGTTGATAAAAATACTCTTTTGAAAAATGATCTAACATAAGAAAAATGATCTACCCTATAACTCCCCAATTAATAATTCGGAAACATCTTTTTTTTAACTCCTGGATTTTTCGCAACATTTCATCCAGCAATAACTAGCACCCATCATAAGCATTACGTGGAACTTATGGTACGCTGATACTTCTGAAATACATAAATGTTTTGGAAATATGTACATTCGATACGAATACGGATGCGATACGACTCGGATACATCGGATATGACATGTGACATATTCGATTAATTTAATATTTATTCTTTTCAAATACGACGAAGGTATGACAATACACGGGTGAAAATATTTTTAGGATACGGCTGAGATATTCTATTTATAATATTTTGAGTCATTATATATTTTGACTAATAATATATTTAAATAAATTATATATGATACTACTAGATTAGTTTTAATATAGTTCTATAATATATAGCCGTATTCGTTTATAAGATTTTTTGAAAATTATCGTATCACCATATTTGTATCGTATCGAATACAATACCCATATTGAATGTATTGATTTTGGTGATGTATGAACATGAAAAGATATTTATTGGAGCACTCATTTGGAAGCATTCATTGAATCAAAGGGTATTATGTTCTCTATAAAAGAATGTTTTATGTTGATAATTTTCACAAATAATTCCAGTCCAGTTATAATGATTATCTCTTCATATTTATTGTGTTGTTTTATCTTCCGTTTATAACATATTATAATGTGTGTATTTCTTTTTTCATATAAATGTTAGAGTCGCTATAATTACTGTTTGAGAGTCGCTATAATTACTGTTCGCTAAAATTTTATATTCACAATGAAAACATTTTGTTGGTATAAAACTGAAAAAAAAAGTTGTATGAAAAAATTAATATTTTATATACTAATGTTCGACATAGCCTGTTTCAACAATCTCCCACAGACATTGCGATAACAACAACGTCCGCATCTTTATCCTCCAGACATCATAATGCTCCTCCGTAAATACGGGTACCATCGACTCCGCCATACTCGTTCCAACACTCGAAGCCATCAACTATTTACACAAACGTCCGTAATCGAACCTCGGTCGCTTTGATACCACTTGTTGAAATTTGCGCAACGATTTAACACACAAATACTAATTTTATTACACAAAAGCTCAACTATTACAAAGAAGACTCTTTCACTTTCTCTCACTTAATTCCGTTCTCTCTCTAAATCTCGCACTCTCTCTCTCTCTCTTTCTAATGTTATGTTATATTCCTTTCTAGTGTTATATATCACACTACAACTATACATGGCTATTTATAGTGGTACCCAACCGACTCTAGAGTACAATCCACAATTATCTAGAAAAATCTATCTTAACTCCTAAGTAAATAAAGACTAATTAACCGACTCATGTAGTGAAGCGTGAAGATATCTCGATTCTCTCCATTTAATATTCTAGAAAGCTGTCCATTTATTTATTTTTTAAGAAAATGAATTAAATATTTAACAAGAAGCCGCCTGGAAAAATGTATCGGCCGGGTCATTGGTCGAAACGTGTAAAGTTCAGTTCAAGCCTTCATCTAGAGAGAGATCGATATACCCTAACTACATGAAATACTGAATACATGATTAATCAGCGCTAATTAATGATTAGAGTTGGATTTTGCTTTGGTCCTTGAACAATGGGGAAATAAAATATGGAGCTCATAAATTGCATGTCAGCGTCACATCGTGTAAACCAATGCGATTATTGTCTTGTGCTGTTTGAACTTTGAAGGACTTCCCAGACCGCCAATCCGACATTATTTAATGTCTAAAAATAGGATACCCTAAAATAGTTTACCTGCTCCATCTTCCTCCTCCTTATCACAATTTTCGTGAGAGAATACTTTGATCTCATTGATCTCATCTTCTTCTACCCAATTTTCAGGTTTGTTCCATGTTTTATCTTTTTCAGCTTCATCTTGATTCCCATAAAGAATTTTTAAACTTTTTAAATGACACTATTTGAAACATAATTGAAGGATTTTCATTTTCATTCCCTTTATGCTTGCTTGTTTTATCCATTTAAGGATGCGTGGAGGAGATAATCCCGGTGCTAATATCGTTGAAAAAGATGAACTGCAAGCATCCATTGAAGTTGCACAAAGTTGCTATCAAACATTACATGGAATTCATGATCAATCAACTAAAAATTGCATGATTCATCGAGTTAGGAACCATATTGACGATAGAAACCTAACTACATATAGACCGATCACTCTATCTGTTGGTCCTTACCACCACGGTACACCATCGTTGCAATTAATGGAGAAGGAAAAATTGAACCGGCTTGATTACATACTTAGTTTAAGTCCCGATAATGATTTACGTAACTATGTAAATGTACTTCGAGGAATTGAACAAAAAGTGAGAGGTTACTATTCTGAGGATATCAGCATGGAGAGTCATTTGTTCTTGAAAATGCTCCTGCTAGATGGGATTTTCATGCTTTTCTACTTCAACGGTACCGACGGGATAGAAAAACAAGATATGATTCGCAACCAAAATGATCAAAATGTGCACGAAGAATTTATTGAATATGAGGATATTCCTACCAGAATAGGTCAAAACTATGAAATGTATGTGGCACATGACATTCTTCTTTTGGAGAACCAAATTCCTTTCCTCGTCCTTAAAACCCTGTATGATCAAGTGATCACTTGTGGAAATGAAAATGCACTTAGAGAAAAGGTTGCAGAACGCGTAGAGGATATCCTTATTCATTATCCAATAGCAATTACCAAATCTAACAGACCAAAAGTTTTTCATCATTTGCTTCATTTGTGCCACATGTACCTTTGCCCTAGTCAAGAACCATATGATGAAAATAAATACAGAACACACCAAGAAACAATGCATTGGGCTCGTAGTTTTTTTCGTAAGTATTTCAATAATAGGAATCGAATAAAAGATCAAGCGAGATTAATTGAAGATTATTCAAGAATTAAACGCGGGCACAGTGCATACAGTACCATGAAGCGGGAATTGAGTTCAAAACAAGGGAGTTTTATGCGAGTAATCCACATTCTTTACTTGATATAAATTTTTTAAACGGTGTACTCGAAATACCAAGATTACCCGTTGACCCTAACACAGGCCCTTTTTTAAGAAATTTGATTGCATTTGAACAAACCTGCCCGGAGCACGGAAATTGTGTAACGGCGTATGCAATATTTATGTCTCGATTAATCAAAACTCGTGATGATTTGAAGTTTCTTTTAGAGAAAGGTATTATCATGTGCATCGAACAAGGGGATGGATTGGGCATATTTTCCGAACTCGCCAAAGATGTAAATTTTGATTTTGATGGAAACTACTATCTAAAATCATTATCTCTGGCTATGGAATCATGCTTCCATGTCCGCGGAAATAGAAAGAATCGTTTGAAGAACTTCTTGCTCAATCTCGCTTTTGGGGCCGCCGTTATTGTGTTTTTTTGCATTATTGTGAAGGCTTTCTTTTTGTCCCTCGCGTACTTCAGTCCGCGTATATACATTCTTAAGGTACCAGTTGGTCGTCCTACATAGGCAGCCAATCTTCAAGAATATTGGTGATTAATAAATAAGAGGTCCGGATTAATGAAGTTACTTGGTGATTAATTTAATTAGTTAAGAATGTATTTAACTATTTATAAATATGTATACTTGTAATTCATTAATTAAAGCAATCAATTCAAGTATTATCTTCTAAATTTCTCTTTAGTATGTTTAATAGTCGATCTTTTTCGGAACAACATTGATGAAACAGTCAAAAGATACATAGGGGTATCCCTTTGGTCCATTGCATCTCAAGATAAATCTGTAGGTCTACTAAACCTCGGAGATTTTTTTTATTTAGAGCCTAAGAGATATATTTAAAAAAAACTAATGATGTATGAACTGCGTTACTTTGCATGATTTTATTCAGAATATTATGGTATCAGAAAATTTATTACAGTTGCACTAAAATACATCAAAATTTTAACACAAAAAGTCAATTTTTTATTGGTGTAACATACAAATAATTAAAAATATTATATTCTACAAAGAATAAGGGTAAAATTTATTTATCGGTTCGATAAGTTCGTAAAGAGTGATGGGTTGATGCTTTTTAACTGTTGGTATTATTATGGAAAATTCATAAGCAAAATAGTGTACGATTTTTTTGAGAACATACATTAAAAGTATTATATGATTTAGATTTATCTTGGGCTAATATAATTGATAAAAAAAAAATTGTGTATCTTAAAAAGTTACTTGCAATTGTCGAATAGAGAGATACACTTGCTTTGTATTGCTAAGAGAGAAAATGTATTAAAAGCACCATAAAAGAAGAGTTTATGTTACCAAATTGAATATAGAAATTTTTTTAATCAATTTATGTGTGTGGGGAAAGTAACTCGACTGCCCTTGCCAACATTGATATAGCATATGTAACATTTAAAATCAGATTTAAATTACACGGTCCCTCCGCGATAAACAAAAATCACTATAATAACATGTCTTATTAATAAATAACAATTATAAAAAATGATTTAAAAAATTATGGATAAGATGTAATTAACCACATCACATAATTTAGGTGAAAATGAAGGGTTTATGTTAATTGGATAGACTTGATCAAATATATCCAAGCAAATGATAACATGCCATGTAATCATTGTAAGGTAATGTGTTTCGCTAAAATGCATACATTTCGATACAAAATAAAAACGATTAAATTTATAACAAAAAAAATTTTAATTTTGTCATTTTTCATTTTATAATGGTTGGAGTAGAATTGACATCACATAACAAAAAATAGCCCAAAATATAAGAAAATAGAGAAATAAGAAAACAATAAGCAAAAATTATTCATAGCCAAAACAAATAAAAATAACCAAAAAATGAAAGGCAAATGTACTCTTGAATAATCGACTAAATTTGATTATACCGGTGCTGGATACTAGTGTTGATTATATCAGGAAATACTAATGATTAATTGCGTCACAAATAATTAAATTTTGACTTTATTTAAAAAGCATTTATGATTATTTTTACAATCAAATATCTAAAAAGACCAGTGCTGATACACACCCGCACCGAAAACCCTGCACACACCCGCACTGCTATTGAACTTCCAAGACTTTCAAATCATTACATACATTCCAATTAAAATGTTGGGGGTTGTTTGGGAGTTCATATTTGCAAGACGAATCTCAATAATAAGACAATTTTTCATACAAAACTTTTCTTTCATTTTATACCAACAAAATGTTTTCATTGTGAATATAAAATTTTTAAGGTCAATATATTGTTTGAAGCAAGGTTGTCAGAATCGGAATTATACATTTAAGGGTAAAATCGAATCGGATCGTAAAATCATACTTTGAATCGTAAGATTCTATGACAATTCAATATTTACTTGAAAAATAATCTAACGAAAATGATTTTCTAAATAAAAGAATATTTGTTAATTCATAAAATATATCTTGTTTATTTTAATCAGTGTTATCATAAGCATACATTATAAATAGACAACAAAAAATAATTGTCCGTTACTATGCAAATGTTATTCAGAATCAGCCAAAATATTAAGGATGAATCAAAACAGTACTACATTATACTAAATTCAAATCCGAACTAACAAAACTAAGATGAAATAAAACAAATAATATACACAAAATAAATTAATTAAACATAAAATAAATAAGATGTGTGAAAAAACAAGTTATTTAATTCTTGCAATATTACCTTATATTGCAATATGTTTCAAATTACTTAATTAGATCTAGCGTCATAATCTTCTTGGAAATTAAATATTTTGCGAGTCACGACAATGAAAACGTAAAATCGTAAATTTAAAAGATTCTATCAGATTCTACGTCTTGAATGGAGATTCCATCAAGATTCTATCAAATTAAAATTATACGCGAATCTTGAATCATTTTGACGAGTTAGAGCCGTAAAATTGTAAAATTCTAAATTTTGAATCGGAATTTTGACAACTATGGTTTGAAATATCATTATATTTTCATTGTCGACATACTACATGAATATGAAGTTTTCGTTGTAAATGTACCGTGTAATTTTCGACATGTCGCATGTGTACTGTCAATATACCATTTTCAGTAAGAACACACAATTTCTAGCATTAACATACTGTTTTATCACATCATTTCTAGTATTGATGTACTATTTTATAAGCTTTAAGGTTTAATTTAATACACTTTTTCAATGTTAAATATGAATATAATGTTTTTGAGGATCCTGTATCATTTTCTGAGTTTCCAACAACAATATTCCATATCAGTATAAACATACAAACCAGTTCAGGATCAATTTACATTTTCAATTTTCAATATTATCATATCTTTTTCTGTTTCAACATACAATTTTTAGTTTCAATATACTAATATTTTGTCAGTATATCAGGGTCATTATACCACTTCAAGACCAATTGACATTTATTAATATTATCATATTTTTTTTAATTTTAATGTACCATTATTTGTTTCATTATACTAATTTATAGTCTGTATATTATTTTCAGTATCATTATACCACTACAAGATCAATTTACATTTTTCAATATGACTATCTTTTTTAGTTTCAATATATCATTTTCCAGAGTAAATATATCATTTTCTAGAGTACATAGAAACAAAGCTAATTGTCGGAATGCGTTTTCATTTTTGTTTTGAACAAGAAAAAAACAAATAAAACAGCAACGAATAGTGGCGGTACCGTCGCTGAAAGTGTTTTTCAGCGGCCGAATAACACTGGCGGTCTTTTGGCGGCATGATACCGCCGCTGATAGTGTCAGTGGCGGTAATTTTACTTTCGGTGGCGGGTTATTACCGCCGGTGAAAGTGCAGTTTTTAATAGTGAACAATACCAAACAAAACCTGAGCTATTATTATTACGCAAATAAATTAATCATCTCAAATATAGGTACAACATTACAACTTGATTTTATTTACATTACTGAAATGCTCCTGGAAAAATGTAAGAACTAATCAAACATTGAGTCTTTAAAGTAATGCTGTTCATCCGATCGAATCAAACAAATTTAAACAAAACCAAACACATCACACCAACCCGATCGAATAGCTATTCGACACGAAAAAAACAAACGATTAATGAACTTGCCAAATCTGAGAAAAAAATGCTATTTAAACTCCTTCATCTCCTTGCTATAAAATAAGATCTGCATAAGAAAATAAGTACATAAGGAGCAGCATCGCAGCCAAGGTCAAAGATAAGAATTTCGTCACCATCATTTAACACTGTAAAAAGAATTTGGTTGATCTATACAGTATGCATATATATTAACCAAATTAATCGAAGAACCGAATCAAAGAAGCCAATTTTTCTTCGATGCCAAATATGAATTTTAGAATATTTGAGACTTCTCGTATAGCAGTATGGATAATTAATAATTTCCTATGATCAAACCCAATTTAATAGAATTGTGATAAATATCATAAATTACCTTCGAAGTTTGAAGTACTGTGGATAGTTCGAAGATGTGGTGATATCAGCTACCTGGAGCACTCTGGTAAGGATTATCTGATGCCTCACGGCGATCACGCTTGCCTTCTTCTCCGTGGTAAGCTCGCTTCTGCGAATCTGAGGTGCTTTTCCCCAAATAAACGAGCTTCACTTCCGGCCGAGAACTGGTAGTGGTTTCTACATAATCTTGTCCCCTTGGCGGGTTTTCTCCTGATAAAATGAGGGTCTTTTCCTCACTCATCTTAGACATTTTTTCTCGAAATTATGATCCGTGAGGCTAGGTTAGATTGAGAGAAAGATGGAATGAAGACTTCAATCTCAGGCGACAGGAAGCAATGTTTGGCTCTGATATATCTTAATAGACACGCAATCATGAATTTTTTTTCATATACAACCGGTTCATGTGTAATTAGCATTTTAGAGAATGTTCTAGAATATGTTTCAATAAAATTAAAAGCCAGATTAAATGGTACTCGATTCATGGGATTTATTTTTTTATGTACGCACCAAGTCTAGTTGAGAGAATCTTATCAGGAGACTGACAGATGTCTATCAGCAGAATCTTATCAGGTTAGGGTTACGTATTAAGATTTAGTCCATATACCCTACTAATTTTTTATTATTAAAGTTTACTTTAGTATTTAGGTCATCTTTTCTTTGGGCAATTTACATTTTTTTAAACAGAAAATTACATATTTACTCTTGTAAAAATTAAAATCTAATATGTATCCTTTCATAAAACTGAAATATTATATTTATTCAAAAATTAAGAAGCATCCAACTTCTTTGTTAAAACTAACGTCCAACATTTCAAAATACTATTGTTTATCCTTCTAAAAACCCAAAATATCATATTTATCCTTACAAAAATAAAAAAATCATATATAGCTTTTTTTTTTAAATATATCATATTTATCTTTTTAAAAATAAAAATATAACATTCATCCTTTTGAAAATTTCATAGTCACCGAAGAAGAATTTTTAGACGTAGATGGCAGTATGTGGTGGAATCACTTAGAGTACTTTTTTAATTTCATTTATTTTATAATTATGATGATGATAATGATGATGATGATGATGATGATGATAATAATAATGCATTCTAGTTTTGTGTACCTGTTTATATTATCACATACAAGAACATGCTAATTACACATTTCATAGTCAAATATGGAGATTATTTCAAATTACTTAAGAATTCATACAGAATGAAATATTGTTTTCCAAACAGAAATTAATCTATGTTGATATGAATTCTTTCAAATTATTAAGTTGATAGAAGTGACAAAAATAAAAATGTCCGCACACCAGAGAATAATCAAGTTATTTGTTTGTGCTTTCTAGACAAGCATTCACAACAAATATTCATTCATAATTGAGAATGTATATATAATTATTTTATTTTTAAGAGGGTAACTATGATTTTTGCATCTTTAAATGCGTAAATTTGATATTTTTTTTTTTAAAGGATTAAATATGATATTTTGAATTTTTTGAAAGGTAAATATGTAAAGGGTAAAATAGTAATTTAAATGTTAACCGTCAATATTAACAATAAAAATTAGATGGTTTTAAATTTTTGGATAAGTATGATATTTTAGATTTATGAAAGGGTAAATATGATATTTTTAATTTTAAGCAGAGTAAATATGTAATTTTACGTTTGAAAAGAGTAAATATGCAAATCTCCTTTTTCTTAAAAAAAGCAAAATAATATTGGAACGAGTCATTAAGAAAATTTTGAATGTTTTACCAATTTGAGTTTATGTATAAAATAAAATAAAATAAAATAAATTATATATGTTATGTTTCATTTTAAGATCATTCAAACATAAAATGATTCTTTAAAAACAATATTAGGTATTGAAGAGTATTGTTATGTACTCAATTAATTAAGTTATAGGTTCATTGGCATAACAAGATATTAATTATGAAAAGTTAATGTACTAAATGCGACAAATCAAGAAAAATATTTGAGGTCTATTTATTAAAATGACCACGACACAAGGATGTGCATGTAAAACAGGAAGTTTTAAATCGCAAATAAATCATTAATAAACCGATGCTTGAAGGATTTATGCTAGTAGAGTAAGATAAAATTATGTAAATTTGCAATACAAACCTAGTTCCTTCATTCTTGATACGGTTGATGCATAAACATACTGGGCCGATGCCGATATTTTGGATGTCAATTTGTACACACTCTTTGTATTCCCAAAAAAATTTGCACCTTACAAAAATAAACATAAAAATATCAACAAATAAATAAACATGCTTCTATTTTCAACAAAAAAATCAAAATATCTACTCGGAATCGTTCTTCAATAATCACATTATTATAAATTTTTTTCGAAAACTATCAAATATGTTATGAGCAATAAAAAATGAACCATATGTGCATGATATGTAGAAATATATATTTCTTAGAAATGAGTAAAGCATAACATTTTACATTCTTTCTAAAAAAATATTTGGTTATCTCAATTTTTTACAAAATAATTTTATAATTATTATTATTATTATTATCGAAAGTACAAATAAATCATGAAAAACTTTAAACAACAAAGAACTTAAAAATAATTAACCGAGTCTTCAACTCATGATCCATAGAACCATAATTAATCTATATATGCTTTATTGTATTTGTATATATATAAAAAGAAACACGATATACAAATAAAATTGTGAATTGGTGTTTCCGGTCTAAGTGATATCCTGATCCGCGGTCTCGGACTTCCCCACATGCCGACGTGAGAACACAAATCATTAAAACTCGCTAAAAAGGCAGTTTTCTCCATGTACTCCGGAGGACGAAATCCGACTCATCTTCACGACCCGGCACCCTACACGGCAATTGCACGAGCTAAGTTGTGGTTTGACCTAGAACTGCTTCTTGATGCTGAAAAAATGAAAACTGAGAAGCATTGAACCTCTAAAATTTTGTAGTTTTTTAACAATATAGGAAAAGTTATAGATGTAAAGATTGGTTTCCTATTCTCTTTCTCTTTGTCACGACAATGAATGGATATATGCTAGCTACCTATCTTTCTTTTCTTTTCTTTTTTGAGAGAGAGTTAATTATGTATTTCCATTTTTTTTTCTAAGTAAAAAGTTCTCGTACCGGTCATATCGATCGTAACCCATAATGGCAGCCCATTGATAGAGGAAAGTGCTGCTACCTTCGTACCACGTACGCTAGAAGAAAATGAGGTCTCCTAAAGCACCCCATCTCCTCCTGAATGAGTAATTATTTGAACGTGGCCAAAGTGTGGATCTCATTTCTTCCGTAGATCACAAAAGTAGAAACGACATCAACTTGAAACTTATAGAGGAGCCGATCTGTCTTGTTTTTATGATTGTTTGTGATATTCTCCTTGTAATATTATATAAAACAAACTATTTCATGCGTTGTTATACTCTCTTTGCAAGCTGTTGTAAATATTGGCACGACGCCACATTAAGGCCCGCCATAACCATCAAAACAGAGTAAATTTCATTAAAAAATGTTGCACATAACTCTTATCTCTCTCCCACTAAACCCAACACTCTTGATGTATCATCATAACAATTAATATTTTAAAATTTAACATCGTAATTCGAGATTTAACATATTAATTATATGTTCGATCATAAAATAATATAATTAAACATAAATTAAGATGTTAAATTATGAATTAAGTTGTTAAATTTGAAATTGTCAAGTATTATAGTGACACATCAAGTCTGTGGGAGGAGGATAGGGGATATGTGCATCAGTGCTCAATTTGATTCTCCTAAATTGTTGACAGGTCCGCATTGTGCATTAAATGTAAATAATCAATAATCAATTTTTTTTGGTGGTACTATAAATAATAAAATGGAATTAAATGTCTATTGTTCCATACATCATTAATTCATTTAATTTTCTTACTGAGTTTGTTTATAAACTCTCATAATTAATTAAATTATTTACAAATTTGGAAAATAAGTTATTGAACTCGATTAATTGATCTTTTAACATGTATTAAACAGGTGTATATGATCTATTCACATTGTTTAACACGTGTTAAATCCATCATTTCACGCATCATCAACGCATTTAACATTTTCAACAATATTATTCTCACCATCGTATTAAATTAAGTCTAACTTTGTAAATTTAAACTAATCCATGATTTAACACATGTTTAACGGATGCACACATAATTAACAAAAATAAATAATACAATTCAATTGTATGTCGTAAATACTTTTTTAACATATTATATTTATTACTTGATAATAACTAATGTATATAGGAGAATGAATTTGCTAACTTATTGTTTATCATGTATTAAATTAAATTTATTAATAATTTATTATTAAATTCACAACACATCAATTATTATGATGGAATGTAAAAAACGCAGATAATTTATCTTATAGAAATTCTTCATAGATACAAAGTCAAAGCACTCATAATCCAATCAATTATATATTGAGAAAAGATTTTGTACTCCAACCAAGTCCAATTCAAACGGTTATCAATATATGTTTTAGTGGATTCCAAAATGTATTGGAAACTATTTGGAATGCACTCCATTCCGATTCGAGTGAAAAAAAACTATTTGTGTTGAGACATATTATATATTTTATTGCATTTTTTATACTTTTATACATTAAGATTTACTATTTGTAGTGTCTTTTATACATTTTATTATAATGAAACAACTGTAGTAACATACATTTATATTTATATTTATATTTATTTTTATGTGCTCAGACATATTGTATATTTTCTATATTTTTGTGTCATTTTTTTATTCATATAATAGTCTTTAGTTCTATAGTACTTATTGTATTGTTTATATCGTGTGCTTTTTTATACTTGTTTTCTTTATTCGGTATTGTTTTAGCTCTATAATAGTCTGGCTAGTTAAGCGCATGCTTTATCATTTTTGTATATTTTTCTATAGCTCCTCAAGAGCCGAGACAAATGTTCGAAGGATAGTTTACAGGTCGGGCGTGGGCCGTATTATAGTCCTATCTTTTTGAAGCCCCGCATAGAACGGATCTATGCGAGGCCGAGCATATGCCCGAAATCCATCAGGCCCGTCAAGCACGAGCTCTGTGATTTTGTATTTTTCACATAAGAAAGTTGTATCGTCGATACAGTAAAGAAGTATAAAATGTATTGTGTTTAATATGTAACACATTGTAAATAGGTACAAATACGAGTGTCAAAAGTATAAACTAATTATAAAAAAAAATATTTGGACACTGCTCGAATTTGGAATGCTTCCCGCAAAAAATTGCCGGCTCGCTATATTTTTCTCATCTCTTTAAAATTGGGTTGCGACCAATTTTTTGTGCGTTTGCTAGAATCTTAAATGGACACATGACAACTCGTTATATAATATAACATGTTGTAGTACAATTGAAGTGTAATTATGGGTCTTTTATCTTTCCTATGATTGTATGTTTTTTTTTATGATTGTATGTGATATTTTCTAGATAATATTATGCAAAAAGAACTACTTCATGCGTTAGTATCCTCTTTTTGTAACATGTTTTAATTTTTGGCACAAAATAACATTTATAAATATAAATATGAGCCTTAGAGTAACATAACATTTCATAAATATATTGTGTTATGTTTTATACAGTAATTTGTTTTCATATATTTTGTGTGCACGACGATAAGCGATACGACGACATGTATCGAATTCGTCATATCGCATACAAAGTTTGATATTTTTATAATTGATGGAGCGCCCCATGTGCATGTTCCAAAAAACGCTCCATCAATTTGAAAAAAATTAGCTATCACAAATCAATTTCTTCTTGATGGCATGTATCTCATATTTATGAAATTGACAATTTTTATTTAAATTAAATTCGATGTAATCTCATGTATATATCATATATATGTTGTTTCAAAACTGTAATCTCATATATGCCACATTCAAATATAAAAATACCATATGTACCACTAGGATTAAATTAACATTTATACAACTAGAAGTTTCATTATTATTATTAATCCAATCTTTACAAAAAAAAAATGAAAAATCATTATAAAAACCAGCCGTTTTGAAATATAAAAATACCATATATACAACTAGAAATAAAATTATCATTTATACCTATCACACTTGGGAAATATCATTTATGCCTTCTTAATTTTGAATAAATTAACTTCATTTTTTCTCATATTAAATTAAAAGTAAAAGGAAAATTTTAATGGTCGTGAGGATATTTTCCAATAAATCAACAATAAGATATATGAATAAATATAAATAATATTTAAATTTCCCATTGGCAGGGCCGGTCCCGAGTTTTCGAAGATCCGAGACCCATATCGGAAACGGACCCCTTAATTATCGTCTCAAGAAAAAAATAAACAACAATAAAAATATTTTGAATGTCTGATTTAAAAAAAATTAGGTTTTTTTAAAAATCTAATTCCATCAGAAATTCAGATTTTTAAATATCAAATTTAAACAAATATCAGATTTGAAAATCAGATTTTTTTTAAAAATTAGGTTTTTTCAAATATCAGATTCAATTAAAGATTTAAACAAATTTATTCAATCAAAATTTAGTTACATACTTGAAAATCAAATAAATTAAAAAAGAAAATACCAAAATCAATTTTAGGGTTAGGACTCCGGCAGCAGGAGCAGTCCGGCGGCGGAAGGAGACGCGAGGAGGCGCGGTAGTGGTATCCGACACTCCGGCAGCAGGAGGAGACGCGAGGAGGCAGTGAATCGAGTTTCACCATTTCACGCCGTAGCGATTCAAGAGAAAGGGGAATGGATTATTTATCTTATTGGGTTTGGATAATGGGTTGCGGGTCGGGTCCGTGGGTAAATTGTTATTATGCGTTTGGGTTTGGATAATGGGTTTATCAATGCTTACATATATGTAAATATAATTTAATATATCATATTATCAAAAAATGGACCCATAAAAATGTTGGACTCTAGACCCGGGCCTTACCCGCCAATCCGTTTGGCCGGCTCTGCCCATTGGCACGGGTAGTTAGGATATTTTAAGATTTTCAAAGGATATCTATGTTTTTTGTTTGTTTTTATGGTATCGGAAACAATAAATATTGGAGTATATTTTTTATACTTCTGAAGATATTGTAGAGTATTTATGATACGTTGAAATAATAGAATATTCAGATGTCTTTTCGTCGAAGCAATCAAAGGACAACTTCTCTATTTTCATTATAAAATCTGGGCGAATAATATTTGTATTTTATTATGATAAGAAGCGCCGATTACAAAATCTATTATTAATGAACTGATAATTTAGTTGGTTAAGTTTGAGACATACAAAATCACATATTTTAAGATGTTACGGATTCTAGTTTTATTATCGTTAATGAATTGAGGACAAACAAAACTTCATTTATTTTTTTAAATATAAGATATTTTTATTTAATAGAATCAATGGAAGTGGGACTTATGTATTTTCATCAACAAGCAATAATAAGAAAACTCATTTTATTCTTTTATCTATTTCTTAAGAAATCGTTAGGTTAGGTCTAGAACCGATGACAATATATCGGACTAACCATCAATATGTATATTTTATTAATCATAATAAGCACCGCCATATAAATCACAAATCAAAACTACACATGTTTACGTGGCCTCGAGAGTTTCTACTTTCTTAGGGATCAATTTCTGTGCAAATTTTTGCATCATATTTTTAAATGATGAACTCATTATTATTAATGTACGAAAATCATTTATTAAAACTATTTTAAACCATTGATTGTTGAGACGGATTTTGGCCGCATGTTGATCTTCAGTGTACAAAATTGAACATGTTGAACTTGATACGGATTCTCAAAAGAAATATACCAATTTGATCAATATTAAAAGATAATAATAAAATGACTTAAAGCGTGGTTAAACTATCGTTTGTCTCGTTCTACAAAAGAAAACAATAAAAACGAAGTATTCATTGTATTGATTTGAAAACACTCCAAACACACAAAGACACGTATTTTGCGTGAAAATTTCGAATGAAAATGATGGTCGGGTCGTCGACAATTAAATTATTTATTAAATATGAAAAAAATATAATTATTAGTATTTGTTTGAAATGAATGAAATTTTAACCTAACTCTTTTATTTAGTCAAGTCCTACCGATACAAAAAAATGCAATAATACAAAAAATAATTATTGTGATAATTATCAATTAATTATGACAACAAAAATATATAAAGAACTTTTATATTTCCGAACAAAAAAAAAAAATTCTCTATTTTTTAGCTTGTGCTTTCCCCAGAATCTTCAGTACCATAACAATTTTAACCCATGCAAAATCATAAAATTAAGACTACTTATTTTTTTGAAAAGAAAAAAATTTGTGCACATCAAGAATGAGCTCTTTGGGTACGTTCGGGGTCATCGTAAAATATAATGAAAACACGTAAGATTTTAATTTTTTTTTTCTTACGATTAAATGAAGAAGGCTTCGCAATCCTTCATTAATTAATACTAAAAAGATTTGAACTAACAATCTTTAATAACGTATTTTATTTAATTTTTTTATTGTTTTATGTGTTTATTTTTAATATATGTTTACTTCTTCTAAAGAGAGATGCTTCACGCCGCTCATCCTATATGGCCTTTATATATCTTTATTATAATTATAATATTTATATTATATGTTTACTACTTATTTATTATCTCCAAATTCTGTGCAAGTAGGAATATAATAAAAAGATTACTTCTTGTACGCGGAATTCAATAAAATAATTAACACGGATGGTTTTGCGATCTTAGATTATTTTAATAGAAAAATTTAGAATATTCATCAAATAATTATTTTAATAGAAAATTTTAAAATTATTTTATTGACTTTTATTCGAGGCAGCCATTGTTCATTGTTTTACCTGTCCATTCCAGCTTATTTAGATCTGACCTCTCTTTTCTCTCACACATAAGCCGCGCACGATCTTCTTCCTCTCCCCCACACACACGCACGATCTCTGACGAACTCACAATATGCATCTCCTTAACCAGCTCTAACCAATATAGACCTCCTCATCAATATTTGAATACTAATATGAGTTGGAAAATTGAATTGGGTGATTTCAAAGATCAAACTTTACACAAAAATAGGTTAACATGAGGATTCAATACTCTAATAGCATATAGTGTTGTCATTATTATTAATATATTATCATCAAATTCCTCTTATATTTCTGTCAAAATCTCAATTGAAGCATCTGTTTAACCCAGTTCTATGAATTAAGCCGTCGTCTGAAAGTAAAAAGGTTTGTGGTCGTCTTGAGATGAAATTGAATTCAGTGCGTCTTGATATTTTACATCTCGGTTTTTATTATATTCGAATTAAAAAAACCGGAAGAGTATAAAGAAATATAAGGGAAGGTAGAATGGACCAGACAGTGAACACTGAATAGAATTATCGTCGGAGGAGAACAGACCGCATAAATGACCATAAAATAATACTATTGGCTACCATTCAAAAAACTGGTCATTATTAATAACGTGTATTGGCTTTCACTTTTTTTGCCGTAGTTAGATAGTCGGATCGCCAATAGTGACTATTGCCGATCATGTGATAGCCAATAATATTATTAATGAAGAAATATCGTCGATCACTTTTTGGCGACTACTATGGAATATGGATAGCCAATAACAAATCCGATAATCAATATTATTTTTGGCTACCCAAAAATTCGATAGTCAATAATACGATTTCCCGTGGTGGAGTGCAACATCTTTCCTCATTATATATTAAACCATATTTCATATATATTTCTACAAAACTCTCAAAATTTTACGTATGCCCACGAAAAAACATGAAATATCATTCATACTCCTACAAAATTACTAAGACTTCATGAATATCCTTTTCATTAGATTTCTATTAAATATTCAATAAGCTTACCTTTCATTTTTGTTTTACCAAGTTTATCTCTTATAAAAATAAGAAATAAAAATTGTGTTGTTTCTCTCTATTTATTTTGTTAATTGATTTGAGAATATGAACAAAGCAAACAAAAAATATTTAATTAAATTAATTTGGGGAAATTCCTATATTAAATTAAATTTGGGAGGTTGGAAATTGAAAATTAATTTACATACTATTTGTAATGTAAATTTTGAACAGCTTAAATTATTTGTAGAAACAAAATTTGATGAAATATGTCACACTCAAATTAATTTTAGATTTTCACGCATCATATTCATTTTTTTTAAACAAATGGAGAAGACTCATATATCCTCCAACCATTGATGTTAATAGAGATCGAATCCACAAATTATCACAACATATAATTCTTTTTGTAACTCACACTCAAACAACTAGGTTTTGATCTCATTGACAAACAACATATTTATATAACAACCTATTAATAATTTATGTTAATTGACACATCAAATTCATTCTGATTTTTCATGCTAACATATATCTCTAGATAATTCAACTAGTCTATAAACTGTCACAAAACATGCTCGTCAAAACAATATTTTTCTTTCATCTTTTCGCCTTAAACAAATAATTAAATCATTT